>CM051459.1:226021901-231021901 GCA_028095005.1 Rhynchospora pubera | reverse complement strand
CTATTGCCAAAATATACCATTTTTCCTGTTTTTTTCTTACAAAAAAAAATTATAAAATATACTTATTATATTTACAGCATAGTGAAAATTTTTATATTCCGTCCTAAATTTGTACTCCTCCCTATAATACTTTCCAAATCTGCAATAAACCTTCATCGAACAAAATTAGCACATATTCGACTGATTATATCCACGTTACGGCAACTACATGGCATGATAGTTCTTCCCCTGTTGTTAGAGGGTTGATCATAAGCCAATGGTGCCATTAGTTTTCTTGTTCAGCCTCCCTAATAATTTTATACAATCTTTTTTTTTAAAAAAAATAAACATCCTTATAATGATAACTGGACAATTTTGATAATATTTCATTATAATTATATTTAAAAACTTTTATAAATAAATAAAACCTTATATTATGCATACACACACACACACACACACACTAAGATTGGACAGTTTTAAAAGTTTTCAGGTTTTTGGAAAACTTTGTTATTGCCTTATTGGAGGGTTTATAATTCTCAAATCGATTGATTTTCTAAAAATCTAAAAAAAAAGACGATGTTGAAAAATATATAATTCAATTATAAGTTTTCAATATTCAGATCAAATCAAATGATTCAGATGATTCAAATTTGAAACATAAGAACAAATGTGAAGACCCATTTATCAAACGTGTTGGACTAGGATTTCTCCATATATGTGTGTGTGATCTCTTTTTTTTTTTATATTATTACTACTTGATTAACATACCGGGTCTTAGGCTGTGCTCCATATTGACGAAGACGGAGTAAGGGGAGGGGTGGGGAGATTAGGGGTGACCGGATATGTGAATCCCCAAAATCGAGGTGAATCGGAACGGGATTAACTCTTCGTAGATTTAGTCAGTCTCTCACCTTGTCGCCTCCTCCTTCATCCCCGATCTGGAGCGAGTAACAACTCACGGGCAGCTTAAAAGTTTATTCTGGTTTATCTCCTCATCCCCTCTCTCCTTATAAATCTCGTTCTGAAGCACAACCTTAATGTTGGCGCTTCCAAGTATGGAGAAATCATGCGTCCTTTTTTATCCCAGTTTTGCTATATTTTATTTATTAAATTACATTGGGTCTTAATTCTGGCGCTTCCCACTTCGCAGCAATAAGAGAAGTATTTTGTTGGGGTACAGTGCAACAGAAACGACACTCCCATTCCATTATCAGATGATGCGAATTGTAAAACCACATGGCTTTCTAGCTGGCACAATTATCCAAAGATACTAATGACAAAATGAGGACAGCACATTTCAGCACGAGCGCATGTTTTTCCTATAGACAAAATATACAATTGCTGAGACATTATGTACTAGGAGAGAGAAGAAATAAGAGATATTCAATGTCTTAACAATTAAAAAATAGTGTATCAATATCAAGTTGATGAGATATGAATGGGGCTGTTTGGATTCCCCAAGGAATTTGAGAAATTTCATCTTCTTACCATAAATTTATTATAAATAATCCAAACTCTTCACAAAGTTACACACTTCCCAATAAATTTATTTCTAAGAATTGCAACTTCCCCAAATTCTCCAAATTCCTAGCGATCCAAACGGCCCAATATGATTGAGTGAAGAATTATAGGTGGTCATGACATGAGACCTTGGGCATGTTGAGTCCCCAAAACCTTGGATAAGTCCCGTCCCCAAGTATATATTGTATATCTTTGGTTGATAATAGAACATGTACTTTGTTCTATTTTCTTTCTCCTCAATCAAGAACTACTCATAGCAACATTAAATTGCATGCAGCTAAAAATCTTGATTGGACATGTGACCAGACAGCCCATGTATTTCTTTAAAAAACTATAAACTCCAGCCTTATCAGAACTTCCTTTATTAGTCATTTGCCTTGTAAAGAAACACCCCACATACCTACACTAGGAATGAACACAATTTCTTCTTCACAACATCAGAAATGATACTTCACACACCACTTATTCTTCTATTCTCTCTATTTGTTCAATCACCATGGCTAGTTTTCTCTGTAAACCCACCATTCGCTTGTGACCCATCAGACCCAGCAACCCAACAGTATGCATTTTGCAAACCCACTCTCTCCATAAAACGGAGAACACAGGATCTCATGTCTCGCTTGACCATAGATGAGAAAATTGCACAATTGGGAGATATTACCCCACCGATCACGAGGCTCGGTGTCCCAGCATATCAGTGGTGGTCAGAGTCTTTGCATGGTGTTTCGAGTGGTGGTAGGGGAATACATTTTGATGGCCCAATAAAGGCAGCCACAAGCTTCCCTCAAGTCATTCTCACTGCTGCCACATTCAACCCTCTTCTCTGGTACCAAATCGGACAGGTCTTGTCTCAAATAAATTTCTTTCATATTTTAAGTTAATGAATTTGTATTTGTATGCATTCCAAAATCTGACCTCTATACTTTATTGGAAGTTTGTACCTGCGTTCAGATTTCACTAATCACCTGATCCGCTAAAAGTTGGTCTGATTTTTACTATTTTTTTATTTTTAACATTTGAAGGTCATTGGGACAGAAGCACGTGCATTATATAATGCAGGTCAGGCAGAAGGGCTGACATTTTGGTCGCCTAATATTAACATATTTAGAGACCCGAGGTGGGGCCGAGGCCAAGAGACGCCTGGTGAAGACCCACTTACAACTAGTATCTATGCAGCCTCGTATGTCAAGGGATTGCAAGGAAGCCCCTACCAAGGTGGTTATACACCACAAGTTCTTCAAGCTTCAGCTTGTTGCAAGCACTTCACCGCATATGATTTGGAGAACTGGGAGGGCATAGTACGGGACTCCTTCAATGCTGAAGTAAATCACAAAATTAAGTAGAGTAATTTTTTTTTTCCAAGTTAGTATACTGTGTGCTTTTGATGGTAGGGTATGCATCTATTGTGTCTACTGTCTGATACTATGCACAACCCAATACCAGTTAGGCTTATAACTTGTTATAGCAAATCATCATGAGTGCACAGTGTGATACTGCAGTTAAAAATTGATTGTCTTCTATCTATGAACATGAAATGAAGGTTTCAGCTCAGGATTTAGAGGACACTTTCCAGCCACCTTTCAAAAGCTGTATAGAAGAAGGCCATGCAAGTGGTATCATGTGCTCTTATAATCAAGTTAATGGTGTGCCAAATTGTGCTAATTATACACTCTTAACTCAAACAGCTAGGAGACAATGGAAGTTCAATGGGTAATAACCCAATTTTTTACTATGGTCTTCTAATTTATATTGAAATGGAAAATGCTTTGATTTATTATACAGATTTTAGTTGACAAGCATTTTGATTGTCTTTCTTACAATGATATGTCTTGTATTGATCATACAGATACATTACCTCAGACTGCGATGCAGTTGCAGACATATATGAGGCTCAAAATTACACCAAGACGCCAGAAGATGCAGTAGCTTACGCCATTAAAGCTGGTATACACATTATACATGAGAAATTAGAGAGTAATTAACGAGAATAGTCCCTGATGTATCACCCCGTTTAGTTATAGAATTCTTGTTTTTCTTTGCAACCAAAAATTAATCTATAGAATTTGATTTCTCATTATTTTAGTCAAATATCAGACAGATTAGATAAGGTTGACATCGGATGAGCTACTCTTTAGTTTTAACGCACCAAATGAACCATTTCATGTCAAAACAATTTAGAATTTCTACTCTTTTTTTTTTATTAAATTTGTTTAGGACACCAGAATAAACAGTAGTAGGTTCAAACTGGAAAATCTGAAAGCTTAAGATAGTAACAGGAAATAAGTGATACCTCAGGCAGGGAACAGTTGTTGTGTGAACAAATATATAATTGTTTTATAAATCCCGATGCAAGAATTATGTAAAAAAAAATTCCTTGTGCGGTATTTTATTTTCCAGGAATGGACCTTAATTGTGGCAATTATGTGCAAAAGTATGCACGCAATGCTATCCAACAAGGGAAATTAACAGAAGCAGATTTAGATCGGGCACTACAAAACCTTTTCTCAGTCAGGATGCGGTTAGGTCTCTTTAATGGCAACCCAAATAGATATACACCATATGGTAGCATCCGGTCAGACCAAGTGTGCTCACAGGACCACCAAAATCTAGCACTCCAGGCAGCATTAGATGGCATAGTTCTCCTTAAGAACACAGAGAGTGTCCTCCCTCTACTAAAATCACAAGTGTCATCTCTTGCCATAATAGGCCCAAATGCAAACAATTTTACAGTACTTCTAGGTGACTATGCTGGACCACCTTGCAAAATCATAACTCCTCTTATGGGATTGCAAAGATATGTAAAGGATACAAGGTACTTGGCCGGGTGCCAGGATGTCGCTTGCAACTCTAGCTCAATTGATCAAGCAGTTCAGTTGGCAAGCTCCGTTGATTATGTGGTCATGTTTATGGGGTTGGATCAGAGCCAAGAGACAGAGGCACTTGATCGAATTGATTTAGTTTTACCAGGATGCAAGGAGACCTGATTACAAGTGTTGCAAAAGCAGCAAAGAAGCCAGTGATTTTGGTACTAATATGTGGCGGTCCTGTTGATATTGATTTTGTAAAATCTAATCCAAAGATTGGAGCTGTCTTATGGGCTGGCTATCCCGGTCAGGCTGGCGGCACTGCCATTGCTCAGATCCTCTTCAGTGAGCATAATCCAGGTGAATCTAATTTTCATTCAGCAATAAGTTAGCTTGTTTTCCTTTGGTGCAGCTGAAAAACTAAAGCTTTGTGAGTTCTAACTGTTGTGGTGCATTTCAGGAGGAAAGCTGCCAATGACCTGGTATCCACAAGAATTCACACAGTTTCCAATGAGCATAATGAGAATGCGTGCCGGCCCGCCCAACTTCATCAAAGATCGTCGCTATCCTGGTCGTACCTATCGATTTTACAAAGGCTATAGTGTATTCCAATTTGGTTATGGCCTTAGCTACTCGAACTACTCCCATGAAATTGTTACCCAATCTGACAACCAGCTCCTCACAAAGACTACCATCAACCTCCACACAATAAACATAGATAAGAACCTCAATCACTACCACATTGAAGAAATTGGATCAGAAACATGTAAATCTTGAATCTTTCCAGTGGTCGTTAGAGTGAAGAATCATGGGCCAATGGATGGAAGGCACACGGTTTTGATGTTTATGCGTTGGCCTAAGGAATCGAATGGAAGGCCCACAAAACAATTGATTGGGTTCGATAATGTGTACCTAAAGGCAGGGGAAGTTGGAAATGTTAAGTTCGCAGTTAGCCCATGCAAACACTTGAGCAGAGCAACTGAAGATGGTAAGTGGGTAATAGACAAGGGATCTCATTTCTTGATGGTAGAGAAAGATGAGCTCGAGATTAATGTCTCATCTTAAAACAATTGTTTCTTTATTATGTGCCAGAAAGCATGAATAAACACCAGAAACCATTTTCCAGGTGAGATATGATTTCCATGAAATTATTCTCCACCACCATCCACCCCCGGCCCACATATGTAGCTATGAGATAAACACTTTATCATGCAAGCATGTTAGAAACGTGAAGCACCTATTTCTTCAAGAATCCAAAATTTTCTATACATTAAGAATGAATCGATGACACAAAAAAAAAAAAGGAAGCAAAAGTATTGTCCCCTTCTACCAAAGAATATGACCTAATGCATTTTTTTTTACCTTAAATAAAAAAGACAATGGAAGAGGATTCCTAATTTTTCCCAAAAGTTGCCCTATTTACAAGAAACACTATTGCTAGTGAAGACAAAAGGAGAGAAAAATAAACCGTCAGCAAATGCCACTCCTGAGCAAAGACGCAATGGCTAACACTAATTGCATTGTGACCGAAAGTAACAAATGCAAACCCTGGTTTTTCATTATTAGCCCAATTCATGGCTGGAACAGTTACTTCACGTGTACCATCGGCATGTATGTTGTCAGAAAATCTATGTGCATGCGCGCTAATCACAATTCTGCACAAATTAAGTAGACAAGGGTATCAAAATTTTAGTTTAGTTCTTATGACTTGAAATTTCTTTCTAAAGCATACTACCTTGGCTTAAGAGAACGACAGATATATTCGGTTGAATTTGCTGGCAGTGTGTGCGTCAACTCATACATCCCTACATCAATATCACTGGGAAAAGTAAAAGAAAAGTAGTGAAATCAGACTAATTTTACATCTTGCAGTCATTTTTTTATAACAAAAACCAGTCAAACATGCTTTAGTTTTTAGTTTTCATTTTTAATTCTTACAAAGAATATAAAAAAAAACTAAATAATATAAAAAAAAAACTAAATACAATAACTTATCATTTCATTTGTGCCCGATATGGTACTACAGGCTATTATGTACCAGCTGCATAGATAGCATGAGACAATGTGGCAGCTCTATCATGCGAATATGAAAAATTAATACTATGGAAATGCTACTATTAACTCCTAATAGCAAGTATTAAAGCATTTAACTAATAATAAACAAAGGGATGCACTTATTAACTAGTGACTTACCTGCACAAAGAGTTCTTGTAAGCCCTGTGGGTGATTCTATTCGGTCGATAAAGAGGCAAATGAAGCAGAACAACTGGACCAGTGCCTGATGTCATCCCAGTCTCCCGCCACTGAAAATCGGCAGACATTTCCACCTCCTCAACATAGTCAATGCCTCTATCCATTTGGACGCCGGCTCTTCTCTGAAATTCAACACTCACTCTCTCGACAACCTTTTCTACACCAAATCGAAGGTCGTCATTCTCACAAAGCAGTGCCATTGAATTAAGGGACACAAAGCTGACATTAGCAATCTGAAACGTGCTACAGCCAGCTGAGTCAAGCGCCGGCATGTGGTCGGCCGTGAGAGTCAGAATATTGGTGCGTAACTGGGAGCATTTGCCCATGTCTCTATCTCCAGGGAGGATGTGAAGGGGGAGATTGAAATGTGGGCCCAGGATGTTGTAAAACTGGTGCAGCACAGAAGACCACCGGGCATGGGACAGTGCGGAACCCATGGCAGAGATGTCGCCTAGCACGACGAGCATATGAGGGTCGAGACTTCGAAACGAGCTCTGTTAATAAATAATATAATAAGAGAAGATGGATTATAATAGGACAGGACAGGAAATTGAGGAGATTATATTATATATATAATAATAAGTATAGGTAGAAAAAGAAAAAGAAAAAGAAATTACTGTGAAAAAGGAAGAGGTGTAGGGATGTCGGAACCATGAATCGAGGAAGGTGGAATCGGATCCGCGCAAGTGAAGATCAGCGACCATCATGACTCGGAGATGGTGAGAACTGGAGGCTGCACTGCCGCTGCCACTGACGCAGGAGAGTTTGCACGAGGGGCGCGTGATCCGGTGGTGCAGAGGGAAGGCAGACAACAAGAAAATGAGGATTGCCAGAAGACAGACCCATCGCGCCATGCAGTCTATGCAGATGCAGATGCTCAAACAGAGATCGCAGATCGGACCGTCACCGAGACTCGCGCAAGGGTTTCGGCTGCCATCATCCCATGCCGGACACCTTTTTGTCTTTTTCTCCATGCATTTCTTTTCCTCATTTGATTTGACCGCAGAAACGTGCAAATCTTTATTTTGCTCTTTGACTAACTGCAAAAGTTATACTCTCTCTTATCCGTCAGATTACAATCGAAAGGTCCATGTAAGAAAATTGGCAAAATTAGATATAACGCCTATAATCTTCTCCAATTGAATATAACCCTGCGATCTTCAAAATTAGATATAACGCCTCAAATCATGTTTATAAAGGATATAACTCCTTTTTATAAAATTTAATTATTATTTAATAACAATAAATCAATTGCCTACATTTGTGACCAAAGTACCAGCACGATGCCAAATATTCGTATGCGTTTGTTTTTTTTTTCTTTTTTAATTCTAAAGGACTGTTTGGATTCTCTAATGAATTTGGAAAATTTCATCTTTCTACCATAAATTTATTATAAATAATTCAAACTCTTCATAAAATTACACACTTTCCAATAAATTTTTTTTTAGGAATTGTAACTTCTCCAAATTCCTCAAATTCCTAAGCGATCCAAACGGCCCCTAAGTTCTTAGTCGGAGCTTCATTCTTTTGGTACTACTAGCAAGCGAGCTCGTCCGATTGTGTGGGAATAAGAAAAGAAATTTTAAGGCAATTTTGTTAGATGGCGATTTTGGTATGATGAGAGAGGGTTGATTTATTTTTTTTCTCTTTTCCTTTACTATGCGCACAAATTAAGAAAGAATAGGAAAGGAAACAACCATCTGCGCAGATGTTAACACGGTCTAAACGAAATGTTTAAATTTTTTATCTTATTATTAAATCAAACACCACTGATCTGATCAAATCACAAAAATGAACGGTTCATATTGCATTGGATAAATAATTATTTGTTTCTTTGGGTTTAAATTTTGAATAGACTTTTAAATTGATGCTTTTATAAGTAGTAAAGATAAAGATGTTTCTCTAACGATATACGAAGTGCTTGGTTTGTATTCTAAACTTCTGTTAGGCACGAGACAATTTATAGTTGTGTTTTAACACGCTCTTGAATATTAACAGGGCCAAAGCAGGCCTGTAAATTTCAAAAGCATTCAAGAAAGATTATATTTATATAACTTGGAGGAATTATAAGTGTCATCGGTAAATATATCATTCCAGTCATCGTTAAATACAAACTGAACATATACAGTAAATAAGGTAAATATATAGATGATCTAAGTGAACACTTACAAACAAATAAGTGTTGTCATCACTTGTTCAGAAGTTTACATGCATATTCAACTTATTTTCATTTAACTTATTTGTTTGTATGTGTTTACTTAGATCATCTATATGTTCACTTTGTTTGCTGTATATATTCACTTTATATTTAGCGATGACAGGAATAGCAAAACTGCAGATGGCAATAATCAATTTCCTATAACTTGGTTTAATAACAATAAATCAAAGATCTCCAAACTAATAACTTGATTTATCGATCTCCAAACTGCTTTTCTTTTTTTTTCTTTTTAATGGCACAATTTACTCATATGAGATTCAAAGGGTTACTTTATCATCAAATCAAAACGATGGACAAATATGAAATTTGCAACATAAATGAAATAACTATTTTCATGGTAGGCCTACTAATTAAGTCTTAGTGCCTCTAATTCATCCTGAACAGCAACACATGAAATTTTATTTATTTTATTTATTTATTTTTTATTATTATTTTTTTTTAGGGTTGGCGCTAACTGGGAAAAGACTTGTATTTCTCAGCTTCCATAGCTATGCAGTTGTGACTTGTGAATCCCATTGTCTTCACCTGTGTTGGGCCAAACTGTTCTTATTTTGTAGCTAATGTTTGTCTAACGAAGGTTAATGAAATATATAAGGAACATGATTTGAGGGAACAAACTACAGACATTTGGTAATGCGAGAGGGAAGAAGAAGTGTGGAAATCGGAGGACATTTTCGTCATAAAATTAGAAAATTTATCAATTGTTATTAAATAATAATTAAATTTCATAGAAAGGGGTCATATCCTTTATAAACATGATTTGAGGGATTTATATTTAATTTTGAAGATTGTAGGGGTTGTATCCAATTAGAGAAATGATCCCAATAATTTTGCCAAGAAAATTAGACGACTTCAGTTAGGAGTGGACAATTTGGACCCCTATAATTGAATTGATCGCAGCAAATGATCCCAATAATAAGACGAAATATATATTCAATTCACTCTAATATGTCCTTATTTTCTTGCTAATCTAATATGTCGCATATGATTTTCCATAGGATAAAATCCCAAGTACTACTATCGTTTTCCGACCAGGGGAAAAAGAAAAATAGAATTTTAGTAATATTTTTTGTGACAAATCATGACAACAAACTTATATGATAATTATGACAACTCATGTAACGATTATTAATTTTCTATAATTTTAATGATTATACATAATTTTTTGTAATTTGAAGTTTGATTGATTTTGTATCGAGAGATTTTAAAAAATAAAATTATTTATCCAAACTTAATTGGTAAAGAAACAATTTGCGAATTGCATTATGTTTAATATAATTTTTATTTAATAATTATTTTATTAATCTGTATGATTACCTAATTAGCTCAATCGATAGCATATTGATTTCCTTGTGCAAATGTCATCGACTCTTGAGGTAGTTTATGCCAGATAAATTTCTTACTTTTCATCATATCAACGTAATTTATCATATTTTATAGTTTAAGCGATAGTAGAAAGATGGACAAGACAATAAGACATCTGACGCTCTTTCTTTCCCTCTCCGCCTTCATCTCCCCTTCAAATTTTTTATTTTTTAAGCAAGAAAAAAAAAAGATTAAATAGATTCGATCACCTCTTCTTTTCCATGCCCTTCCTCCTTCTCTACCTGTTTTGAAGGTAGGAGAGTCTTAGTAGATGTTGATCGGTTTTCTTCTTTTCATTTCATTTTATTTTATTTTCCCCTTCTTCTTCCTTCACAAGGGCTAATAAATAAATAAAAATAAAAATAAAAATAAAAAAACAACCAAATGCAATATGCTATGTTATTACTTGTTTTGATTTCATACAAGCCCAAATGGTTCGTGGGTTCATTTATATCTCCCATATAATAAAGAAACAAAACATATTAGATAACGTAAGTGAAACAAGTAACTTAAAAATGTTTTGGTCATTACAAGAGAACGTAAGTCTGATCTTAGTCCAGTTTAAAGTTTCATCCACTGCGCAGTTTTGTCGACATAGATTTTTTAGGTCAAATGGACATGTGCTAGAATTTTAGCTGTTGCCAGAATATGAAACGAGATAAATGAAATTAAACAAACCTCCTAAATCTGTATTTAGGTCCATCAAACTTGACTAATTGAGGATGTGCACATTGTGGACTAGAAAATTCACTGCCATAGAAGATCCTAATTCCCAATTTGATATCCAAATCTCCACTCACGTAGTCACGTTCATCTATCCGGATATGCACGGGCACCGTTATTAAATTAAATTAGCCCCATCCCCAACAAAACAAAACAAAGCAATTAAACAAAACAAGTGTTCGCCACCTAACCTTTTTAAAGCAATATCCATTTGCTTTCTTTATTTTACTTCAATTTCTTCTATTATTAACGATTATATCATTTATTCTGGGAAATGGGAAGTGTTTGGGGAACATAACTTTTTCTTGGAGCAACTGAATTTTTTTTATGAAATGACCAAAATGGTTTTTCTAAATTTAGTAATTTTGCTGGTATTTTTATGACCAATTCTCATCTCTCCTCTCCTCTTTTTTTCCGTGAATTTTGAATTTTATTGTTTTCCATATTTTTAGGTATTTAATTATTTATACATGCAGTTGTTGTCTTAATAATTTTTTTTATTGAACAAATAACTTTGAATTTCGGTACTTTGTCATAATGGATTTTGATGACATTTAAATGTGATTTTCATTAACTAGGTTGAATTTCTTTTGACAGAAAAGTTAGAAGAGAAAGAAAGCACAATTAAGGAAATAAACTAAAAAAATAAATCTTCATTGATGCTATTATGCTAAGGACAGTTTGGTCATTTCAAAAAAAATTTGCTGCTCCTAGTAAAAATTATGTTGCACAGAGCACCTCCCATTTATTCTCCTCCTCCAGACCTCCACGGCTCCGCTGCGTCACGAGCCGAGGAGTTTCGTAACATTGAAAATCTGGATGTGGATCTCCTGCGATTGGTAAAGAAGCCTGTAACTGTGTGGCCAATGGATGCCAGCACAGCACGCATTGCACCACACGAAATGCTACTCCCTATTGCCTCATAGAATAGTAGCGAACAAACCAGGAGTCCAGAACCAGCCAACAACCCTTTCAATTATTTCCTGCTCCCGGTTCACAGTCAGGCACAAAATCGAAACTCTTTTCCAGGAATCTTCAATCTTGAGGACTGATCGAACTTGCACGCCAGGATCAGACGATTATTAGCATTTCCCTACCGACCGACCGACCGACCGGGTCCCACTGATGAGGTCCTAGTTCAACGGACGCCTCTGATTGCATCCGTTCGGTCAAACAGATATCAGCCGTCAGATTGACACATCATATCTACAGGTTGATCGTCAAAGCTTCGGTTTCCAAAGTTGAACATTAACATTTTGCAGATTTCCATTTTTCGACGGTGCCTTTCAGTTTCAGCCTTTGTCTCTTCCTCCTCTCTTTTTGCGGAAGGGGCTTTATTTACTGAACTGGACTGGAGACAGCCAGTTTGAAACAGTCTGTCTTCTAAATCTTACCACGGTCCACGGCAGCCCTGCCCTTTCTCGGCGCTTCTTAGCAACAGGTATGCGCAGCGCAGTTTAGCTTTAGCATTAACCCCTTTCAATTATTAGTTATATACGTATACCACACTTCAGCTGCATATTATTTCTTCCATTTCGTCCAAATCAATACCACAAACTAAAAGCTCTTTAATTACTTCCTTGTCTGATTCTACTGCTTGTTTGATTAGACTCAATCATCCCATCCATATAGCCATATCATTCTATTCACTTATAATTTGTTGGATTGAATGTAACGCACTTGTGATTTATTATTGCAATCATCTACTGTTTCTTTGATCAGGTAAGATCCCAACATTACTCCTAACAAAGGAAAGTGTCAAGTATTGTCTTAACTATGAATGATCAGCTGCCTATTTTACAAGTTCTTTAAATCAACAAATATGTGACTGCTCATGCATTTGTTGATCCAAGCAAAATGCTGTTTAATGACAATTACTTGTCCCCCATCTGTTATTCGACCTTGTCATCAAATCCTTATGTCAAAAATATCGATCCGTGCTTTACTTCTAACTTCACATTAAAAAAAATGATTTTCTCATTTTTATTCCAAATAGTATTGGATTGTTAAATTTGTGAATTCTACTTTATCCCAAGGAGAGCTTAAAAATTAGAGGCCATGACTTCATCAAACTGCGAAGTCAATCATGCTGAGAAGCAAGCACTCTTTGAGGAGCAAATATTGAAGGTATTTAAACTGAAATAGCGTCCTTATACTTTGAGAATTACTTCTTTATGCAATCTATCTGTTTAACATTTCCATCCATTTTTTGTAATTCCAGATAAATGAAGTGAGGGGTTCACTGGGCCCGTTATCTGGCAAGTCTGCCCTGTATTGCTCAGACGCTTCAATCGCAAGGTATTTAATTGCAAGAAACTGGAATGTGAAGAAAGCTACCAAAATGCTTAAAGAAACCCTAAAATGGCGTGCAGAATACAAACCTGATGAAATCCGTTGGGTAAGTATTGATGATTTTAATTTTGCATTTTTCTTATGTTTCTCATCATATCCTCCGTAACACGATCTTTCGAAATAGGATGAGGTGGCACATGAGGCAGAGACTGGAAAAATATACAGGGCCAATTATCGTGATAAGACCGGAAGGAGCGTGCTTGTCATGAGGCCTGGCCGCCAGGTTAGCATTCAAGCTTAGGACTAGATAACACAGACGCTCCCTTAAATATTAATCTTTTGTGCCTAACCTCGAAGGAGTCATGTTTGCTAAAATGATATATCACTTAAATGATTCAGTCTCATAACTGTTCAGTCATTAACTAAGAATTCTATATATTTTCTGAATGAAGATGATGGTAAGAGTCACAGAATCTAACTTCGAATGGTAAGAATTAGAATATCTACTCAGAATTTCACTTGGAAATTTTTTTTTTTTTGAGACCAGATAATAGTAAAGGGGCGATGCTGATACTCGAGGGACTAATTTCTTTAATAATTTACTGAAGATTGATTAGTTTGTCTTTCATGTGGCTTCATGTCAGTAGTTATGCCTACTACTGTAGGGTTTGCTAGTATGGACATATGGTTCCTCACACCGAAAATTTTACTGCTCATGGTTATTGTTCCATCCTATCCTGACTTAAGCCCTGTGCACACAAAAGATCGACACAAGCTCCACATCCCACTACATCTTAATGTCACTCATTATTGATCTTTTTTCTTCCTTTAATTTAATTCATATATCTGATCTCAAAATTGTAGAACACAAAGTCAACAAAGGGACAGATCCAGTACTTGGTTTATTGCATGGAGAATGCTATTCTCAACCTGCCACCAGGACAAGATCAGATGGTCTGGCTCATCGATTTTGAAGGGTTCAACTTGTCACATATCTCAGTCAAGGTAACCAAAGAGACGGCACATGTTTTACAAAGCCACTATCCTGAAAGGCTTGGTGTTGCCATCCTCTACAATCCCCCGAAGTTCTTCGAGTCATTTTGGATAGTAAGATTCTCTTTTGACATTGTTTTAATTTTATAGTTGCATCAATTACTTGCAGCAACTATTTACTATATTTGCAAGTAGCAACCATGTATAATGTATTTAGAAATCACAACCCAGCACTATCTTTCTATGGATGTTTGAAAACCTGGAATATTCTCTCAAAAGTAATTGTAGTTGAGTATTTTACCAATTTTAGACATCATTTGGTGACTTCACCACTTTGCTTTAAAGATGTTTTTCTTGAGGAGTTCTGTGTAAAATTCCAGTGCAATTATTTCAAATGTCAATTGGATGATTGGATCTTCTTGCAAGTCTCTCTTAAAGCCTACAAGGCCTTAATATTTTCATAATTGCTTCTTTGGATGAAATAAAAAATAGATTTAGGTTTGAGAGTCTACAATAAGAGATAGGAAAAAAAAGGTGGGTAACTTTCACTCTTTGGAAATCGGCTTTGAATATTAAAATGAAAAATGTTAGGATCAAATGGGTTAATTTTCTTTTAAACATGTTTCACTCTTGGAAAGAATCTGCAAAAGATCAGTAATAGTATAAGGATGATATGTGCAGGTGGTAAAGCCATTTCTGGAGCCAAAGACTTATAGGAAAGTGAAATTTGCATATTCTGATGACCAAAACACGAAGGGGATCATGGAGGATTTATTCAAGATGGATGAGTTAGAGTCATGCTTTGGTGGCAACAATCAAACCACTTTTGAATTTAACGATTATGGGGCAAGGATGAGAGAGGATGACAAAAAAATGCCACTTTTTTGGAGCCCTGAAAATAACATGGCTGCCACCCAAGATTATGTTATGGCCAATGGATCTCTTCACTCGAGTAACTCTGAAGCAGACTTGGAACCAGAGGAGGAAGAAAATCGGAATGAGGCAGTTAAACAAGAAGAAGATTCAGGGAAATTAAATGGAAGTGGTACTAGTTTATCAGCAAAGCAATGAAAACGTGAAGGGACTTGACAGCACTAACTAGCAGCATTTAGTTTTGTTATTTTGTGTATATTATGCGATGTTGTTATCTTATGATATTTCAGCTGCAATAAATTAATAAGAGAGATCAATGCTCCATCTCCTTGTAGTTTTCTGGCTTGGCTTGTATTGGCAATATTACTCGGTGCAGCAACAAACAATTGCAATGCTGGTACGAAATAATAAATGCATATGTGGTATCATTTTCTGTTTGCTTTTTGTTTGTTGCTACATCGGATTTGACAAAGGTACCATAAACAACAATGGCAGTTACAAGTTGTTGCATTCAAGAATCAACTTCGTCTACTATAATAATGAAACAAATTCAAAATGTACATGGCTAGGGGAGTAGATATACAGTAACATTTTAAAAGTCATAAAAGCTGTGCCTTTGTGGTATGATGTCTTCCAAAGGAATTCTCGGCCCGAGGCCAGAGAATGCTTTCCTTCCTCTGCCTCCAAGTGATGCGTCAACTTGAACTGTAAACACGGCGCAGACCGGCCTGTGATCAGAGAATCTCGACTCACCTCTTATGTAATGGAGCTGCTCTATTCCATCACCATGCCATAGTATTCTGTCACACCTGTCACATTGTGACATTAATTCAGTTTGCTAAATTTGACCAGCTTGATGCCAAGGTAGGTTAATATTCAACATGCATTTTTGTTTGTCTTTTTGAGAGCATAGGTGAAGATGGTTATAAAGTGTGTATTACCAAGCAGGAGTCCTCCGTTTCTTCTTTGATTTCACTGTTTCACCGGCGTAGGAATCAGAATTCTGAGAGTACTTGTAAGTAGGTGCAAAGTAGATCTTCCCTTCTTTCCATCCTTTAAATACCCTTCCTGCTTCTTGCTCTATCTTCAACTGTAATTACAAAACAGAGAGTATCTATCAGTTACTTTTTCCTTTATTTTTTAAATTTCCTGTTTTTGATTCTTTTGCATACCTGATCCTTTTCGAGGAGTGTGTCCCAGTCATTATCCTCCAATAGAGATTTTGTCTCATCATAGCTCAGTGCTACTCGATAATTCAAATCACCAAGCCAAATTATTCTCCTGGTTCAGTTTGTTTGTTAACGATTATTATGAAATTCTCATGTAAAATGAAAATGATGACTTTATTTTCTTTTCTTTTTGCCCCTTTTTCCTTATTCGAATAAGACTTACTCGTGATCTAAAATCCGTTCAGGAATCTGGCGGCCAGGAAGTTTGCAAACTTTAGGAAATTGTGTGCTCTTGAGGATTTCTGTTACGTCAGTGTTGCGTCTCAGCTCGTCACCTTCCTTCTCACCTGATGCCAAATGACTGCACACGAAGCAGAAAGTCGTCCAGTAGATAGACATGCTTATAGCAATGCAACCCTACAAATACTTCACACCTTCAAATACAACACAATTGCTTTTTCTTGTGCATCTATACAGTTTGCTAGTGTACAAAATGCAGTTGAATTGGAAACTGAATCAAATTAATCATACACCCTTGTATGCGAGTACTTTGAATTTGAGAAGATCAAATTTTGACTTTACGCATTGCATTATCATTGTTTTAATAAAATCAGACTTATCAATTGATTACCTTATTTCCTAGACAACCCATGATGCCTCTGCCAACTGAAGCGACTCTAAGATGGCCAATATGTTGAACAAGCTCAGTTTTGACCCAAACCGACATAAAGAGCCCAACCATTTGCTTGCTTGCAATCAAGCAATAATTCATTCCATTGCCCATACCACCCCCGAAGTTAGTCATCGGTGCATCCTCGTCGCATCCGGCCTCGAACCGGTACATGAACTCGCGTATGTCCCTGGCCCGCCTCCTCACATAAGATGGATCAGCCGAGCAGTTGCATCCCTTGACAAGTGCACTGTCAGCCCGAAAATTCTTGCTGAGAAGTTTGAGATTTGACTTCTGAAAGAAGTGGAGACTAGAAACATTAGGGCTGTTTTTGGAGTCCTTGAAGTAGTCATCACTGGGGGGTTGAGAGGGGGAGCTGGTATCCCGAGGACTGTTAAGAGTCTGGTAGATTAGTGCGAGCCATTTCGTGGCTGGCTCATTGTCTTCTATCACCAGCACATTGCCGGCATTTAGTGGCACTATCTCTTGAAACCTGTGTATTCATTTGCCTCATCCTTGTTCAAATCAAGAATTACAGTATTGAAATTTTGGTATTTGGTAGTACACCATTCCAAATGGTAGAAGTTAACCTGATCGGAATTGGCAAATCTACGTTAATTCTTTCCTCTAGATTTTCTTTTTTCAAGAAAAGATATTTGGACGAAAAGCACGAACAAACTAATTGACTTGCACAATCCTCACTATCATAGTTGATTTGTTTATTTAATATCATGATGATTTAGTTTAGCATGAACCATAAAATATCAACAAGCAACAAACACGAAACCTATTAAATAGAATGGAATGGTACATACCCTATGACATAAATATCAGGATTTCCTTCTACTTGAAGAAAATCTTCTAGGTTAAGGCTACTGTTAGGAGGCTTTCCACCAACATTCCATGTTGCCACAAAAACCCTGGATCAAAACAGATAATATAAATTTGATGCAACACTAGAATTGAATTATCGCACATTATTAAATTCTGAAGCATACCGAAACTCTTTAATATCAGGAAGGTGCCGTTTCGGCATATCAAGGGTGCTAAGGTTCAATCCTTCAATCCTTTTGCTATAGTTCCTGTCTGGTAGAGAGGAAATGGAAGCAAACAGACGGGATCTTATATGTTTCCTAACTCTGAAGATAAAGATAATTTACAAGGTACCATCACAAATCAAGCCATGTACCTGAAAAGCCTTTGCGGATAGCAGGAGATGCGTCTGGTAAGCCTCTTCTTTCAGCAAACCGCCTCTCAATATCTATTAGGAATAGAATAAATGATTCAAAAAAATGCTTATAATTAGTAAAATCGTTAAATATCTGAGAAGTACAAATTGAAGGAGAGAAAAAAAAAGTGACCTATGATTATTTCTCTTCTTGATATCAAATCTTTGTCGAGTGCCCTGCTGGACTTGTCTCTTCTATGAAAGATATTTGATATAATAGACTGCATCATCAAGAAGAAACCAAAATCAGTCAATTAAAACATCCAAAAAGAAGAAAGAAAAGAAATCAGAACCCTTGAATATAAAATACCTTTTTCTTTTTGTCACTCTTGACAGAATCTTCAGAAGTCGTAGGTTTTGTCATGTCGGAGGAACTTCTGAGATTTGACATTCAATTCAAAGTAAACAAACTGAGATTGTCATAATCATTTACCGGCGAGACAGACACCGACGAATTAAGGATGGAGAGAAAGAGAAGGATTTGGAATGCAGGGAGAGATAAATTTTGGGGAAGGAAAAGAAGGAGCAGAAATTGGAGGGTTAATTATGCAGGAATGTTGGTAGCCTAGCTGGAATGAAGTTTTCCCTTATTTTATGTTTATTTTTTGACCATTTTGTGTTGGCATTTTCATCTTTCTCGGCTTCATAGGTTCAGTTAAGGAGCTAACGAACTTACAAACACACCTCCTGGTGGTCCCATTTTCTATTTTTGGGCTCCATTTTCTAAATAAAATGTTTGCATGAGTGCAGATGATTTTTGCGTGAGCTTCTTTAATTATTATATACAATTATACATGACTTGATGGAAATAATTGTCAACACAACCCATCTTGTGACAATTAATGATGATTACAAGGCTGACATCGAAGTGGAAGAAAAAGAAAGAGACAACAGTAACGGGACTTTTGGTTTTGCTTCGAGAGTGATAGGAGTTTCATTCCATTTTGCAAAGCGAAGCTTGCTTCAAATCAAGATCCATCATTAAGTTCATAACGAAGATAAAAAGATCTTATACCATTCGCTACACGAGCGTCCGCTCATGCAACTCATGTTTATTTATGTATTTGCCGGAAAAAAATGATTCCGAAAATTTTAAAAATAATATTAAATTAATATAATATATTAAAAATAATATCAATATAATAATATTTTTAAATAGTATCACAAGATCGGAATCTGGAATTCCGATCGCAATCACGGAATCCCGGATACCGATCTTAGCTAAGATCGGTATCCGGAATTCTGTAATTGCGGAATCTTGTGATACTATTAAAAAAATATTAATATATTGATATTATTTTTATTATATAATATTAATTTAATATTATTTTTAAAATTTTCGGATATTTATGGGTCTGAATTTGCTACAGCCTACAGCCCGCTCGTTAGCCCAAATAGTGTTATCACAAACGGAATTGAATCTGTCTGCTCCGTGCAGACTCCGACCCTATGGCCCACGGCCCAGTGGGCCACGCACGCACGCACACGCCGCACCGCCTCGCCCCGTCCCTCGTTCCTCTCGCGTCTGTCTCTCTCTCCTTGTCTCCTTGTCCTTGGCTCGTCTTCTTCCCCTTTCTTTCGCATCTGATCTCTCTCTATTTCTATTTCTTGGCTTCTAAGTTCTATCTCCTGCCCCGTGCCCCGTGCCCCACCCACCTCCAGACGCTGCAAATCTTCTCTGTCTTAACCCTGTCACTGTGTCTCCTTCTTTGTTCCTCTCAACAAATACGAAACCCCAACCCCAACCCTTGCGCTCACACATCGACTACACCTTCAACATTGGTACCTTTTTTTTCCATCTTGATTTCGCAATATTATTTCTCACTGCTACTTCGCTACTACCAAATGACCAATATAATATCTCAACTTCTAATTTACCACTACAAAAATATTGTAGCTCGACTTGATGAAAATTCAAAATTTATTACTACTTTACTTGCTATTCTATCATAAATAGGAATAAAGCAAAACCACTGCTCCTTTGTTTGCTCATTTCTGCATCATTACTAATTCTTCTCAACCATATATCTAAAACTTTGGTATCAGAAACCTACAAAATTTAGAAATCTGAAAAGTTAATTCAAAACTTTGAATTCTGAAACTTCAATCTCAATTTTGTGTTGATTTGGAATGTTACTCTGATATCAATGCTTGCTGGACCTTGGCCATTAAATTTCTTTTTAAACTATCACATTAATTCTTCTGTTTTGTCCAACATACAATTTTGCAAGATTGGAAACATTTATCTACAATTTCAAAATCTTAATTATAAAATTTGGAATTCTGAAAAATTAGTCTAACTTTGAAATCTGAAACTTTGATATTAATTGTGTTGATTTGAAATGTTAATCTGATAGCAATGCTTGTTGGACCTTAGTCATTAATTCTCTTTAAAATACATTATAAATCTAATGGTTAACTCTTTGGTTTCAATTGTAGGATGTTGCAAAACAGCACCTGTCAAAGTGACTTGCATCTGATCAACCAACACGCCGACTCCCCCCCTCTTTCATCTCTGATATCCTCTGATAAATTCTCTCTTCCTTACACTCTCATTTGACTAGTTGGTATTTCTCCATACACACTCCCAAATAGTGTTCTTGTGGGAGGCTCAGTTTTGTACTGTAAATCTTCTGTCTCCTCTATGATTCTGACTTAGATCTCTGAGACAAACAAGAAATCACAAATGGCGGATACTCTGCAACAGGCTTCTTCATTGATCGATGGTAATTTCTTCAATTTGCATAGATTTTCTTCAATGTTTTGAAAACTGGACCTGACTGGCCGGTTCGACCGGTTTAACAGCGAACCAGACTGTGTTCTGGTGCATTTAGGCCGGAAAACTGCCGGTTTTTTTTATTGAAAATTCACAACAAGATCGGAGGAAAAGGGGCGATCATGACGAGTCGAACTGTGTTTTCCACAATACTGTAAAAGTCACATTGCCACTGGGCCAGGGCTTTATGTTTAAAATTACACCCAAATATATAAATACTAATTTAAATAGTCTGGTTTTGTCACTGGTTCAAACTGACCGAACCGGTTAAACCGTTGAACCGATGACTCTGCCGGTTTGACTGCCGTTCCGATTTTCAAAACATTGATTTTCTCTAAGGAGTACAGGGTATGCGGTTAGTTTGTTTCTACTTTTTAGGATAGATCTGTAGGTAGGTGTCTCCAGTAGAGAAAGACTAAAGGGCACAATTCCGTTTCTTTGTTTTGAATACATTGAATCTGTGAAAATGGGGGTTTACCTTTCTGAACTAGATTCCGGGCAACAATAGTTTTTTTGTTCAAAATTGGGGGCTTTGGAACTTAATGCATGGTTAGAACTTGTTGTTAGTGTGATTGCTTTAAAATAATCAATCATAAGTTCATAACCTTTAGGAAGTTGTAAATTCAGTGCAAGAGACTAATTTGAAACTTTTAGTTGACTTCGCAATCTCTGATTTGGAACATTTGGCAATTGTACCAATAATTATATTTTTTTGAAATTTTTAAGTATTTCTTTCGGATTTTTAAAAACTGCTGTTTTTGAACGGTGTAGAACTAATTAGATTAACGATTTTCTAAAATTTCAATAAAATACTTACAAATTTCGAAAAAAAATGTAAAATTTGGTCTACATGGAGATTTCAGTTGGGAGATCGAATTGGACGGTTTTGATCGGTCATTTTTAACCAGATCTAGGACCGTCTGGTTAGCCGCGACTCACCATAGCAAAACTATATATATATATAGTAAATATATTGTGCACCACGGTGCATATAAGCTTTTGTGCACCATGACCGTTTTGGTCGGTAGTTCTACAAATTTTCAATCTAATTTAACTCTTTATATTGAAATCTCGCCGAAATCAAAATTTGTTCAAATGTCCAAAGAATTCTTTCCATAGCCTAAGCACAATTAATTTATATCTGTGTTTCTATTGATAAAGAACTGAATCCTTAGAAAATTTAAAGTGAATAGAACCAGTATTATTTTTATTTGCTCTCCTTTTTATTGTAACGAACACTATATTGATTTATTAAATGATATGCCTATGGGCCTCTTCATCAAAAAAAAAAAAAAGTCTAAGAATATATCCATTTGCAGTTGACAGAAACAAATGAGGTTTATCTTTTCTCCATAGAAGTTAGGGTATTATTTTTTGTTTCCGTTGAAGATCTACGTCGGTTTTTTATGTGTTTTGTGTTGAATTTGTTTGTTATTTTCTATTTTGTTAGATGATGATGACGATGAAGAGTACGACGAACCAAATGGAGGGAATAGCCTATTGGGATTTATGTTTGGAAATGTTGATAATTCCGGCGACCTTGATGCCGACTATCTTGATAAGGTATTTTTCTTCTGCATATATGTTTCCTTTTGAGGAATGATTGGAACATTTCAAAAATTGTGGCACTAACTGTAGGTTTCAAAAAGTGTATATAATTTGCCTTTGTTAATTTAAAATTATACGTATTTGTCTTGTGTTCAATTATTTGCTTTTTCCAGGATGCAAAAGAACATCTGTTTGCCTTGGCTGATAAGTTAGGCCCATCTCTTACTGAAATAGAGGTAATTTAATTATGCATCATCTTGTTTTTCTATTAGGGACATTTTTTCCATGTTATTTTTACTAATGCCTACATTTTTTTTAAACTTTTGTAGTTAACGAAAGCCTCTCCAGCAACAACAACCGATACTTCTAAAGAAGGTAGAATTTATTTTAAACATTAAGTCTTCTGTTCATACACTTAAGAAGCTTAACAAAAACAAATTTTGCGAGGCTGTTATTGGTCAAACTGAAAGTGCAGTTTGAAACCTAAAAGGCAATCGATCCAAAAATGAAGTTACTCTTAACTCTAGAGACTAGAGCAATTCCAAGAAGAGAGGTTTAGTTAAAATGTCTGAATGCAAAACTGAATAATACATGATGAATTTTCTGTCCTGGACTGTCACAGCAAACTAAGACTAAATTAAATTGATCCAGAACTGAACTGACCTGAAGCATCTTTCACCTGTAAGAAAGACCCGATATAGGTGGAGTGTTTCTGACCTAGACCACTGCTAAAAGTACAAAACTCAAAACATATAATGCCTTCCACTTTATTAGCTTGAGCTTTTATCTTAGCTGGTTGGTCAACATAATTTCATCCTTTCAGCCCTCTACTAAATATAGTTTCATCCTAATAATGATATTGCTTGTGATTGTCTATGCTTAAACTGTCATACATGAGGTATCACTAAAATACTATATGACCTGTTACTTTCCGCTCAAGCTTTTAGAGCAAATGGTGGGTTAACAATTCCAGCACCAATATTCCTGATGCAACAAATTAAAAGCCCTTGTGCTAATTCTTTTTTTTTTTGTTAATTAAAATATTTTAATTGGCATTTGCTGACTAACCTTGAAAAAGGAAAAGAAAAAGTTCAGCACCAACCAAACTAGTATCTTATATATATTTTTTCTTTTGCTTGCCATTCTCAGATTATGATGAGAAAGCTGAGGATGCAGTAGATTATGAAGACATTGAGGAGCAGTATGATGGGCCTGAGGTCGAGACCGTAACTGAGGAGGATAATTTGTTACCAAAAAAGGAGTATTTTACAACAAATATATATGCCTCTTCATTGAATAAAAATGCCTCAGTATTTGACGATGTGGATTATGATGAGGAGGAAGAAGAAGTGCCAGGTAGGAAGGAAAATGGATTGGAAATGGAAGCTGAGAAGGAAAATGTGGAACAACCAGAGAGCTCTCATCCTCAAGGTAAAAATATTTTTCTTCACACCACAGTAAGAGAAGCTTTGGTTGTGTCCAGCGTCAATCATGTCTTGTCTTCTGTGGTGAAAAACTATATTGGAACCAGTTTATTTCAGAACACTTATGCATGTAATGCCTAGGTAGGGAAGATATGGAAAATAGTTAGATTTGGCAATTTTTAGTGATAGTTAGGGGCATGTGGGATAAATAATTTTTCAGGGTGCACTGTTACATAGTATATGTTCTTAGAAGAAGAATATTTAGGTTTCTGGTGTATGGAAAAAGTCCCAACTCTTTCATATTATAACAAAATTTCACAACTAAATTGTTTTATGCAAAGAAAAGTTAAATAAAACGTGGTGAAAGATATAATTCCAGAGGGGCTAAAATATTTTCAACCCTTTTTTATTGGTTCCATTTCTGTAAGTAATTTCAGATGAGAGAATGCAACAGATAGAGACTTGTCATCCAGAAATGGCTTCTCTTATGACCACAAAGGATCTGGAAGACCTTGAATCTCATGATGTTCAGGTTTGTTTTGTTTTTCCTGAATATTTTTTGAAGCTTTGTTTTCAGTTTAACTGTGATGCTGTGTTCTGACTCATTGTTTGTTATTTGATGATGATTGTGTTGTACTTGTGAATGCATTTTTTTGCCTTTCCAAAACTACAAATACAAGATGCCCAACTTTAACCTTGTTCCTGTTCATGAGGACCATTACTGGTCTTCGCTGGCACATGCTGAAAGTGCAAGATTGCTCTGATATTTTGTTTTACGTTATAGGATATGGAAATTGGCAATGAAGAAGGAAAAGCTGATGCAAGAAGTGTGCCTCCCCTCCCAGTGCTTTATGTAGAAAATGGGGCAGATATTCTTAGGTTCTCTGAAATATTTGGTGTGAAAGAGCCCTTAAAAAAGTCAACTCAACAGCATCCAACTGATAGAGGTACATGCTTATTTAAATATTGAATTTCTTTTGGCTCTTTTTACCAGCACTTGTCAATTGTTGTTACTTTGTGCTGTGAATTGAAAATTTTGCTCCAGTACAGGCTGATTCTGCCAGTACGTCTATATACTGGTGTGCTGTAGATCTTGCTAACGCCATAACTAGAGTGTTAATAAAAATAAACAAGTCAAGTATGATAAAACTGCAAGAAAATTGCAATTGTTCATACATACATTGCACGATGCCATGCTTGTCTTGGAGACCTTTTTATTTTAATTTTACTGATGCTACTTTGTTGCAATTACAAGGTACAATGTTGCTAGATCGGTCCAGAGCACCAATGAACATTTCTGGAATGGTTGAAGATGATGAAGAGATATTTTTTAGAAGCAGCATTAAAGAATTTCCTAATAAATATCACCCCAGATTAACCCAAACTGATGCCGAAGATGACTTGCAAGAGGAATTATGCGAATGTGGGCCCCATTTAGCACACACATGCATTATGGCCCAACCAATGAAGGAATACATCAGCTTGAGCACCATACCCTCCCAGTTTTCAAACTTTCAGTGCCCTGATATCTACCCACTTGACCATGAAGACTGGGAGAACCAAATAATTTGGGATAATTCACCCCAAACTAGCAGTCAAATCCATAACCGAGAAGAAATAGAGCTTGAAGAGGGAGACAATGGTATTTGTAGTGTCGGTAGCCAAGAGGTTTTGAAGGTCAATATGCAATCAGAAGCTCCTGCATTGCAAGAGAAGAACCTTGTCGATAATGATATAGGAACCCGGTTTAGAAGGTTATCAGTGTTGAATAAGGAGCTCCTGAATGGAACTTGGCTTGACAGCATCATATGGGATGTTGATGAGGCCAGCAAAAAACCAAAACCCAAACTCATTTTTGATTTGCAAGATGACCATATGATATTCGAGGCATTAGATGAGAGAGATAGCGACAACTTTTCACAACTGAGGTCCCGTGCAATTGCAATGGTAGTTCCCAAGCAGCCCAATTTGACATGTGCGGGGGACAACTTGGAGATGCTAGATGGCCAGGGAGTAGTTAGAGGTGAGGAGTTTGATATATCCAATGATAAATTTTATGCAAACAGAAAGGGGACAACTCAGACCAAGTCTCTTGCAAAGAAGAGGGCCAATGGAGGTCTCAGGGTCGTGCATTCCATCCCAGCTATCAAACTTCAAACCATGAAACCAAGACTTAGCAAGTAAGGATTTTGTTATATATTATGTTTTGTTGTCACTGCTGCTGTTCTTTTAACGTGGTGCTGCCCACCAGGGACGGTTGTTGGGACATGAGCATTTGTTGCTGTTTAGATATTAAATAATAGGATACCATGTATATTTATATTTGTAACTCCAGACTGTATGTTCTGTTATCAATTCTATAGGTTGTAGCTTATTGTGAGATGGGTTCAGGGTTTAATTGTTTCCAGCTGCTAAAAAAACTAAAAAGCTTGAAGGAAAGGTGAGCAAATATGTTAAAATACACCATCTTTCTTGAACTGCTGTTTGTCTGATATGTTATCAAAACTTAAACTTGTCTTGGAAGTTTAATCTCTCCTATCTCTCTCTCTCTCTCTCTCTCCCTCTCTCTAATTTGTTCAATTTTTCCATGTGTGCAGCAAAGAAATAGCCAACTTCCACAGACCAAGGGCCTTGTGGTATCCACATGTGAACCAAATTGCAGCTCAATTTCAAAAAGATGCAATCAACCGAGGGCCCATGAAGGTCATATTAATGACACTCAGTGGAAAGGGGATCAAACTTCAGGTTTATGCCGAAGAGAGTTTGTCTTCTCTTAAAGCCAAAGCATCTAGGAAACTAGGTTGTTATCTTTTGCTTCATTATTTCTGTTAGTCTTGTGTGTCTTTTTTTTTTTGGTATTATGTAGAAATATCTAAGGCATCCTGTGTTCAGTTATCCTTTTAATATGTCGCTGCACCACTTTCCTAAATTGTGGCATAATGTGTGGTCCAAACCAGTTGCGTCCTGCATTTACTGCCAGTGTGGTACTGTTCATAGTTAAATTATTGTTTCTGTCTTTTATAGTTATAGTTAATTTTAATACCGAGGACAATAAAAGAAAAATAAACAGATGAGAATAAAGGACAGAATTGTGAAATGGTTTGCCTTCCATGCTTTCCTGGTTCAGGACACCACTGTAGTATTGTTGTTCCTATTTTGGTTTGGCAGCCAAGTCATTTCTACAGCCACCTACATTTTATTATTCTATGCTTTCAAAATTATTCAGATTTCAAGCCAGAAGATCAGAAATTAAAATTATACTACAATGGGAGAGAGCTGGAGGAGGATAAATCACTTGCAGCACTAGGAATCCGGCCCAACTCAGTGCTCCATATTGTGAACACAACAGTGCATGTGTGGCCGAAAGCTGAAAAGTTACCTTGCGAAGAAAGGCCATCACGAGCTGCAAACGTTTTTAAAAAGAAATCTGATCTATCAGTAAAGGATGGCCATGTCTTTCTCATGGAGTAAGTCGTCTCTCAATTTGTCATGGTTTTCTCAGTCTGATATAAACTCCTGGAGCAGACTGTTTGGTACAATGCATTAGTTGGATTGAACTAGAGAAATTAACAAAAGATCAAAAAAAGAATGGAAGTTACTTGTCCATCCTTTTTAGGATGTTTATCAGGATTTCAACTATATTCAATACTTTTTGCTATGTGTAAATTAATGATGATATGATCTCTTTTTACGTATTTGAGGCAAATGTTTCATTTGTATTTGCATGAGGGTGTTTAGCAGATTTGAAAAATGCTAGGATTACCATGAATTGTGTTAATATTTCTATTTTGATATGCCTTAATATAGGTTAGTTCTATATATCTCAACTGTGTTACACTAAATTCGTGAGTTTAGTTCTAATTAGTCCAAATGATACTTAAACTGGTTGCTTTTGTACCATTTGGTTTTTATAATTACCAGGATTGGCCTTGTTTTCGTTCCTTTCACTCCCAATTTTTTGTTTTATTTGTACAGATATTGTGAGGAGAGGCCCTTAATCCTTGGAAATGTTGGAATGGGTGCCAGACTCTGCACATATTATCAGAAAAAAGAGCCTAACGACCCGACCATGGCCTCCCTTGGAAGCACGGCCCGAAACACTGGCATGGGCACACTCTTAGCTTTGGAACCCTCAGATAAGTCCCCTTTTCTAGGGGATATACCCCCTGGCCAGACCCAGTCGTGCCTGGAAACAACTTTGTATCGTGCACCAGTGTTTCCTCACAAGCTTGCATCTACAGATTATTTGTTGGTACGGTCAGCCAAGGGTTCTCTCTCTCTCCGTCGGGTCAACCGCCTCTATGTGGTTGGTCAACAGGTAACCTTTTTATTTAATTCTTATATGATCTTTAGATAATGTACTACCAGTTTGTCTTATAAGAGAATTAGTACGTGCTGTATGTTCATTAAATGCAGGTATACCAAACTGCAGGTTAAGACTGCTCTAGTTTGGTTTTCATAACTGGGTTCATGGTTCTGCAGTCAACTTATCTTTTTATTTAAGCTCTGTGTTGTTTGAGTCGATACCTTTGGCTGGACAGGTTTTGGATCTTGTTTGATCCCAGACTGATAGCAAAGTTAAAGTCAGTTTGGTTGGGTTAGTCAAATTTCGGCTGTTATATGTTCTGGTTAAGTTTGATCAGCAATTCAAGTGCACAAGAATAGCTGTCCTACTAAGTTGTTCACCGCAGCTATTCCTTGATCAGGCACAGTTTTGAAGCTAGATTTTTTTTACCCCACTTATTCTTTATTACTTGGCAAAACAAAAATATATTTGACTGGATTTTTCCCTTTTAATTTTCTGGGAAAGGAACCGCACATGGAAGTGCCTTTGCCAAAAACACTCCAAAATTACCTGATAGACAGAATGCTTGTCTACATTTACCGCGAGTTTCGGGCAAGAGAAAAGCCAGACTCCAACCCCAGCATTCGCTTCGATGAGTTGTGCTCTCATTTCCCGGGCTTGACTACTAGTATCATTAAAAATCGAGTGAAGGATTGTGCTGAGTTGGTGGTATAATTCCATATTTCTGTTATATTTTACTCTGAAACAGTTTTAGTTAAATATTTTGGACTGGCAATTCCTGAATTATCTACAATTTCCCTTTTTGATTTGGTTCTGGAGTTCTTGAGCTCCACCCTGAGCATGACTCGTTTAGTTTTATAATTTCTTTGTCTTTTGGTATAGTTCCTACTAACTCTATATTTCATTGAGAAGCTTGTATGGATCAAACAACAAGCTGGCATGTTAACTGTTTAGATTGGCCTAAGGAGACTACATAATTAAAAGTTTGCTATGCACCACTACTTCATGACCTATTTAGGAAGGCTTGACATGTAAATTTGTTTCAAAATTTTTAAATGCCAGCCCACATTTTCTCTACCAATGGTTTCCCCTAGTTATAACAAGGCAGACAAGGAAAAGATGACTTGAGCTTTGTGAAAGTAAGT
The DNA here is from genome assembly GCA_028095005.1 of Rhynchospora pubera. Classification (NCBI taxonomy): domain Eukaryota; kingdom Viridiplantae; phylum Streptophyta; class Magnoliopsida; order Poales; family Cyperaceae; genus Rhynchospora; species Rhynchospora pubera. The sequence goes on along the minus strand of CM051459.1, from coordinate 230,992,611 downwards.
CATGTAGTTGTTGTAATACCTAGAGAATATGCTTTGATATTAACAATATTATGGTTTTAGTTTTTAGGACCTCTTTAATTAAACCTCTAAGTATGCCATTTGAAAACATCACTTGCAGAGAAAATCATACAATTGGTACTTGGTACGAAGGCCTAAATGCCGTGTTCGACCAGAGGAGGAACTGAGACAGCTAGTAACACCAGAAAAAGTGAGTTACCTTTTTAATCATTTACAGTTGCTTGTTAGCCGCTGCCTGTTACTTCATAGATTTATGTCTTAGATTTAGTATGTTGCTTATTGTGACAGCACAACACTACACTGAACTGTTTTTCTTACCAAAGTTTGCTTAAACAACAAAAAAAATTTTGCTTTCTATAGCTAGCCTAAACTGCTAGGTAAAATTATGAATTTCAGGTATGCTGTATGGAGAGTTTGCAAGCAGGTTTGTACCATTTGAGAAGGATGGGGATACAGAAGCTTACCAACTCAGCTGGATTATCATCTGCCATGAATCGGCTCCCTGGTGAAGCAATTGAGCTTGCAGCTGCAGCCCACATTGAACGCGAGCTCCAGATCACTCCATGGGCTCTCACTTCCAATTTTGTTGCTTCCACCAAGGTCAGTGGTGTGTCAGAAAGGTTTTTGGCATCAGTATTGTCGCGTACCTATAGTTTACTTCTTTTTTTATGTTTCAGGTGATCTTCCTTTTGTTTTTAAATTGAAGTTTTATTGTCTGGTATTGGCAGTGACCATGTGTTTTTTAACTTTGAAATTTTTTAAAATCTCAGTTGATGTGCCTATATTTGATTACTACGGCTGAATTTACTCCCATTGTACAATGTTAATTGTTGTTCCATAGGGAATACTACCGGATGCTTCATGTATTGAACTGTATTCAAAATTATTTGTTTTGAATTCATACATGGAATACACTTTATTATATGTTTGAGTTCATACATAGAATAGAATGGTAATTATATACTTCTTTAACGAAAAACAGAGTGGGTAAACAGATTCATTTGGATCGACATGAGGGTTCAAGGTTCCAGCATCAAGTGTGTAGAATTGAATCCTGAAACACTTATATTGGCAATTCATTGAGTAGTACTTCTAACAGTACTGTTAAATACTAGAATTCAGCTGCATTTACGTGTATTCATTTTGTACATTGGATGGCAGTGTCATTAAATATTCCATAATTGTGGTCTAGCTTAAACTTCTGTTTTTCCCTATAGTTCTTCAATCGACTGATTCACACATATTCTTGCTCTTCTTGACTCTAAACAGTAGACTGATTTAAACTCGTTATATGTGTTTTGTTCAAGGAGGATAAAGAAAATCTGGAGCGGCTAGAGATAGTAGGTGTTGGAGATCCATCAGGTCGTGGCTTGGGATTCAGCTATGTTAAGGCCGCACCTAAGGCTCCTGTCTCAAATTCAAATTTAAAAAAGAAGATCATCACTGCAAAGAATACTACTGTGACAGGCACAGATGCCGATCTCCGGAGATTAAGCATGGAAGCAGCACGAGAGGTATGCATTGAACAACCTTTACCTGTATGGGACATCATGTGCCATGTAGAGCTGTTACCAGTATGGTGTCAAATGTACCAGGCCTTGCTGGATGAAGGCTCATTTCTACTGACCAGATTGTGTATCTTTACACATATTTCTATTAGCTTTTTTTGCATTCTTTATTTTTTGGTCTTTGCTTGCATGATGAAGTATGCTTGAGGCGCAAGTCTCACCTTTTTATTTATTTATTTATTTATTTTTTTGCATACAGAAGAGTAGTCTTTAGTTCTTTCATTCTGCACTTTTTGCATCAGCAAGGGGTCCAAAACTTCAATTTATTCTTGCTATATTTCTTTGTTACTTGGCTTCTATCATTTGTAGATATTATTGAAGTTCAACATCTCAGATGAGCAGATTGCTAAACAGACTAGGTGGCACCGAATAGCTCTGATACGAAAAATTTCGAGCGAGCAAGCCACTTCAGGTATGCAGGTATGGTATTAATATTTTAGATTGGAGCATATTGTATTATCTTAAGATGTTCTATGCTTAAATTCTCTTTTTGTGCCTAAGCCTGCTAAAGGTCAATTTTCCTGTCTGTAAGTGCACATGATTGAGTCAATAGGCATATTATGGGGGTCATGCTGCTTGTGCGTTGGTGTGTCTGATACTTTTACATCTATATACTTTTACGTCTATACTAGAATTTACCTGTGACAGATCCAGACATGGTACAATATGCCTATGAATAATTTTTTCCGTCTTAGCTTTGCTTCGAAAAAAAATGAAGTTTCTTCTAGCTACTAGAAAAACTAAGAAAATTGTCCTGGAATTGAATTGTCCAAACTTCAAACGGTTTGAATTTTATATCTTGAAAAACGACTTAAGAGTACAGGTATGATCCGTACTCTAGAGAGTACTATAGCCAACCTCCTATATATATATAGGTAGGCTAGAATGCTATGTAGCATGGATATGTCGGTGCTATGGCCTCGTATCTCAATTTGATCTATATATTGTAAGTGTTGTTTGGATTCCAAATTTTCATTTTCACTTCTTTCAGTGTTTGAAATATGTGTTAAAAATAATAAAAACAAAAATGTTTGCACAAAAATGAGCATCTTTAAAAATCCCAAAAAATTATTAAGAAGTTTTCAAAAGGGTGATAAGCTTGATCCCTTAGAAGAGTTAGATAACTAGATCAAGTTGAGTGGCTAAGATTGGACATTTGGCGCTCAAAAAGTCTGAGATATGAGCCCATAACACTGGCATATCTATGCTACATGTAACATCACATGCACAAAGGACTATGCTAAATAAGAGAAATCATCCTTAATTTTGTAGCATTAAACTTGCAAAAAGAAAGTCAACATCTTAATGAACTTCTTTTTGAATTTTAGTTTGAACTTTAGATATGAACTTCTAAAATCCTTCATCTTATTATCAGCATTATCATTTCCTGATGATTACGCTGATGTTTGACATCCTTTATTAGTCAATTTAGGATTTTCAGTTATTAATTTAGATTTTTTTTAACTAGTTGAATTATATTGGTACATGTGCTCTTCAAATAATTAATTTATCTCAAATTGGATGCGGTGGCTAAATATTTTAAAACATGGGATAGAGCTAAAAAATTTTGATAAAACAAGATTGTCAATTACTATATTGCCAAGTTTTAGAACATGGGATACTTTTTTACATCATATCCATAAAGTTAAAACAGGAATTATTACAGGCAACATTATGGATGCCTTATGATAAAGCTTATTTAATCAGGTCTTGGAGCCATGCTGACCTGATCAGTTTATGTTAATTTCTGTGCATAAAAGTGTCTAGAAGTTTAGAATATTCGAAATCTATTGACGTTCTCAAGTGACAGGTTGACGCTGCAGCTCTCAGCAAGTTTGCACGCGGAGATCGAGGCCAGCGCATGACCTATTCTCAAGTACAACAACAAACAAAAGAAAGGTGCCAAGAAATCTGGGATCGCCAGGCCCAGAGCCTCTCGGCCATTTCTGAGGAAAACACAGATGACGAGGGAGCAACCAGTGACCTGGACTCCTTTGCAGGGGATCTAGAGAATTTGTTAGATTTTGAGGAAGGAGAGGAGGCTGGGGATGGAAGGGACAGTGAGAGGGAGGAGGGTGGTGTCAGAGGAAGCGGGCTTAAGATGAGACGATCTACGACTCAGTTGCAGACTGAGCAAGAGATTGAGGATGATAAGGTGGAGGCGAGTGTTATTCTTCGAATGCTTCAAGGTAACAGTTATAGAATGGTTCATTGTACATAATTATGTTGGCTGTAGAAATTACCGTCTTAAAGCCAATGTTGAGTCGTGTTCTTTTACACCAGCTTGGGTTCCTGACTTATCGTACCCTTGTGTACTGTGAGATGTTTACCCTTGTATATTGTCTTTTTTTTTCCAATCTGTCCTAATTATTCCTAACTTGGCCTGGTAGTTACTAACCAGCATTCTTCTTTGGCTGTAGAAAGAATGCCGGCATACAGGCCTTGCAAACACTCATGTCATGCACCTGACCTGACCCAAAACCTGAACCTGAAGTCAGAACCTGATTAACCTTAATTGAAGTTAACTCCAGTAGAAATTTACTGTTGTTAGAATTTTAATTTCAGAATATATGAAAGAACCCTAAAACACAAGGAAATATATGCTGTATGTATGTGCAGTGTGCAGTCTGGTTCAGTTGTCTAGTGCATTCTATCAAATTTTTGTCATGCTGCTGCGCATTACTTGTTTATATTAAGGTTATTATTGATTTTTGTTTCTACATGTAGATGATGGAATGGATACTAAAGGAAAGAAGAAGAAGCTGACTATCTTAGAAGTGCGTTGTTCTCAACTTGAGACAGAAAGTGGAGAGCATTTGGCTGCTACTCCTGGTCCAGGAAGCTCGGTTTTCTCAAGGGAAACTGTTTTAAAAGAACCAGAGGTGAATTCTCATGCTATTTGTTGACTTCAACTATATTAACACCTCATTCCTGGGGTATTCAAGATTTTGGTGGAGTGCCTTGCCTGTTCCCACAGACCTAGTAACTTTAAGATTTCTTACTTATTTAAAAAGTTGGTTAAGAAATGGCAGATTTGTGCTTAATCATAAGGGCTGAATTCATTCATGCTATTTTGAGCCCTGGCTAAAAAACATTAGGAAATGAGTTAAGTAAAAATTTATTTCCTTTTTTCAGGCTGAAGGAGCAAGTTCATCAAAATTGCTACATAAGAAGGGCCTTTTTGCAAGTGAAGACACTCCTATTGTACCTGTTAAGAAGAAATATGCTATTGGAAAAGATGGAGCTAAGGTTAATCATAGAAAGGAACTCTCTCTATTTGATGTTCCTAGCTAAATACCTTATAGTATTTGTTTTATTAATATGTCTAATTTTCCAAAACAGATTTACAAGGAAAAGACACCAAGAGGAGAGAGCATTGTGTGTGGGGCATGTGGACAGGTGAGAATACTTGAATATTTTTTCATTTATTTCTGGAAGGATTTATAACTTTCGAACTAGTTGGCAACCGGATTGCCATGTAATTATAAACTAACGCAATAGACAATAAACTATATAGAAAATGTTCTCTACCCTAGCAATTGGTAAGATGTAAATTTTCTATTTGAACTTTGCTATTGTGCCTTCAGAAGTTGTGGCCTCTAAAAAAATATAGATACCTCCATTATACACCCACTATAAACTTCATTTGGAGCATCTTATGTCTGTCTGTGGTATGATTTTAGGACTTTTACTTTCACTGTGCCATGTTTAGACTTTTTTCGTGTTGCTCAGGTTGGGCATATGCGCACTAATAAAAACTGTCCCAAGTATGGTGAAGACAAAGAAGATCAGCTTGAAGGATTAGAAGAACCATCTGCAAAATCCAATCCAGCTGATGTGGCAGGTCCATCCCAGCCAAAAATCTCGGCAAAAAAGTTGATTCCAAAACTCTCCTCTAAACCATCCGTCACAGCTGAATCATCTGAAGGAGTTGAGCGGGTGAAACAATTGCCTGTGAAGTTCAAGTTGGGCCCACCTGAAAAGTCCCTTGAAAGGAATCTTTCAATAACTGTAGTTTCAGACAACAGAACCTTAGCAGATCCAAGTTCAGAGATTAGTAGACCTGTAGGAAAAATCAACAAGCTAATAATATCTAACAAACCCAAACCTCTAGAAGATTTGCAAAGCCCGAGGCCAAGCATTGTAATCCGCCCGCCGGCTCCTGCTGAAGTAACTGACAGTGGACTGCGCAAGAAGATTATAATAAAACAACCCCGGGACCAGTATCAGACCACCTCAACATCAGGCCCCCATGAGGTCCGCAAAATGAAGCGGATTGCTGAACTTGCGGCACCTGGGACTAACACGGAGGAGACTGCTGACTATTACAGTGATGGGTCAGGATTGGGTTGGAGTCAGGATCCTGTATCAGAAGAGGAGCAGTATAGGGAGGAGCAATGGAGGTTATATGAGGCAAGAAGGTATGAAGAGGCAAAGAGAAAAGAGGAAATGGAGAGGAGAAAGCTGAAGAAGAAGAAAAAGAAGAAGCACGATTTTACCGGAGATGATTACTTAAAGGAGCATCGGGCTTTTAGAAATGAGAGTAGAAGAGGGTTGGCCCCATCAGAGCGGGACCGAGCTGCCAAGAGACGGGCTGTGGTTGATTTAGTCGAGCAGGGGTCATCAGCTAAACGGCGCAGGGGTGGCGGAGAGGTACATGAAATAAGCATCTCAGGTTTCAGGATTAGCATGATTTTTCTAGGTCCCAGACAGTGTTAGAATCCAGACTGTTTGCATACATGAATGTACTCCAACTTGTTTTAGTTTAATTTTTTAGAAGAAAAAAAATACGGCTTCTATTTCTGGTTCTGGTGGGAGAATCCCCGTGAGGGTTTTTTTTTTTATTTTGCTTGCTTGCTTTCAGCTGCGGGTTGGCTGTATCCTCAAATACCTAAATAAAGAAAAGAAAACCTAATTTTCTTTTCTTTTTTTTTTGTTGAGGAAAGATAGAATACTAATTTCCCTTCTTGTCAGGTGGAGCTGTCCAACATACTAGAAAGAATAGTAGACAGTTTACGTGCACAGAAAGCCATCTCATACCTCTTCGTAAAGCCAGTTACAAAAAAAGAGGCACCGGACTACTATGACATTGTGCAGCGGCCTATGGACCTCTCTACCATCAGAGAAAAAGTGCGGAACCTGGAGTATAAGAGCCATGAGGAATTTCGGCATGATGTCTGGCAGATAACATACAATGCGCACCAGTACAATGATGGGAGGAATCCAGACATTCCTCCTCTGGCTGATCAGCTTTTGGAGTTGTGTGATCATCTCCTGGAGCAGTACAGCTATGAGTTGGAAGAGGCTGAGGCTGGGATCGAATTCCTTGACTATTAGTACAGGGGTATTGAGGGATGGCGAGTGATGTTATTGGGAATTAAAGCAAATGTATATATTGTGTTGTGTTTTGTTGTGGTGATCTAGTATTGTGTTGTTGTTGCTTAGATATGTAATTGGTCCAGTGTTGCGTTGGTGATTAGATATGTAAATTGTTCCTGCTAGGATAAGTTTTCGCTAAAGTCGTAATTAATGGAAACTCATTAACCCTAATACTAAACGGCTGCAATTCTTAATGAAAACACATGGTATTGTATATATAACTGTTAGCTTAGATCTTTAGGTGGTAAACCAGATAATAGAAGATACATTTAGTTCGTTGGCAAAATTTAATTCTTGATAAAGAATCAGAGTTGTGGTATTTTTTACTTGTAGCAAATGAATTTATCTCTTCTGAGTTGGTGGGGTTGGGAAAAAAGCTTACTTTTGTTCAAAGAGTACAGGGCATTTGGAAGGAACTTATTATACTTAAATATAAAACATAGTTCGGATTATTCTATTTTTGTTGGAAGGGTCATTTCCTCTATTTTCCCTGTTTTAAAGGATTGCAATGCTTAGAGTCACATATAACTCGAGTAATTTTTGGCATGACGTTGAGAATTTAGCTATGACAAAATTGTATTCGTTTGTTTTGCCAAAAGAAAGAGGTGATTGTGGCTTAAATTTGAAATAATAGAAATTTGAAGCTGCTTTTGTATGGATTCTCCTAGAGCTTTGAGAAAAGGAGAAAAGGCATTAGGCTATAATTCTTAGTTCTAATTAGTCTCTAAATTAAGTAAGTTATGTTTATAGAATATAAAAATATCGATATTGAAGAGTCAAGACTGAATTGCAAATTTTTAGATAATGAAACCGGAAGGAGTTGACTACAGGTCAATCTCGATTTAGAATTTTTCATGTCAGGGCGTGTAATGTTCAAATTCAAGTTGATTTGCCTTTTAAAATTACCTGGTCGTATTGAAATTAGATGTGGTTTACCACCTTTCGGAGCTAGCATCTGTATTTTCAGGTTGTTTTATCTGTACAAGCAATGTATTAATTTGTTGCGATAACTAATAGACCTTGATCCTGTGCTCTGCGAGGAGCCGAGGACTGGTCAGTACAAGCAATGTATAATAAATACTTTCAACAGGGGAAAGGTAGGATTTCATGCACCAAAATATGCCTTTCCAGAGGACCCTCATGGAAGCCCAATTTTATATTGACGATGTTCAACAGAAAGCAAACTAAAGCACTGATTAATCTAAAATAGAACAACCATCTTCTTTCTACACTATGGCAATCATATTAACTAGCAGACTTCAATTAAACATTCCCACAAATAAGAAAAAGATAGCCGATTGTTGCATATTAGAACTTCTCCAATGTCTACAACATCATATTGTCCAAGTTCTGTCTATATTGAGCCAATTTCTGCATTTAAAAATAGAAAAATGTTAAATTTCATATTAAACCATTCCTATCATAGATTTCCACAGCAATGTTCATGGTATGAAAATTTTAATATAGTAGCAACCTGTAGTCTCTGATAAATGCCGAACCATTCAGTTATAAAACTACAGAGGCTTCACAATGACACATTGAAATTTAGAAATAACACGTGATGATGACAACTGAAACTTTGTAGTAAATTACACAAAAGTCCATCAAGTGTCGTACAGTTAGTGCTGTTGCTACTAACTTCTAAAATTCCCAGATAGGTCTCTAAGGAGGCTTTTGGCAACACCATAAGTTAGTGGGGTTATGGGTTAAAATTAGTACTTCTGAAGTTAGTGTTTGAGATTTAAGTTAGTAAAAATTAGTTACAACTTGAGTAACTAACTATGTTGATCTAAAACTTGTTTGGCAATTGTAGACTAACAAGCTAGACTACTAATCTAGAAGTTAGTCTAATATTCTGATTTGGATCATTTTTGTCCTGGGTGTCATTTTCATAGTCAGCATGAACTTTAAAAAATAAGCCATATTTATTCAGAAAATAAAGCATTGATATCATCATGTATGTTTCATTAGATATGACCAGGGCCTGTTTCTAATGGAAAAATGAAATATTCAGGGGCAAAAATAGGAACTTTTAAAAGGGAGTAAAGTGGGAGATGAGTAATCTTCAAAGACCATTTGTTCAATTTATTCAGAGTTACCTTGCTGAAAGCATAAACGCTGGCTTCGGTGGGTCCTGGGGGGCTCCCTCGTCTAATAAATCCGCCGTCTTTAAAGATGTAAAGCATTGGAATGCCGGTTGAGAGCTCAAGGTTTATAACCTAAGATTTAAATAACCTCAACTTAGCAGAATTAATTTTATCAGCTAAAAGAACTTAAAAAAGTATTTCTTTGCAGGTGTCCCATGAAACCTCAAATTTCCCTAAAAGGCATAGGAACACTTTTTTTTTCAAGAAAAAAAAAAGAAAAGAAAAAAGTTCTAGTAGACACCACCATAAAATGATGATAAATTTTGTATTTTCATTCTCTTGAAAAATTACCCAATTTACTTCCCGTCATCTCTCCCTGAAAATGTTATAAGGATAGAGTTTGGGGTTCTTTTCTGATCCAGGACAAGGAAGTATGATTCATCTCATTTCTGGAGTTATACAGGACATTTAGAGGTATTGCAAAGGACATTAAGAACAGGGTTCCTTAGAGATAAATAAATTTAACTAATTGATTAATAGACAAATAGATGGTACAAAAAAGTGTTCAAAAAATAATAATAAAATCTACCTGTTCAGAAGTTAGCTTATCGAGGTACATTATGATGGATCTGAGCGAATTGCCATGTGCCGCAATCAACACATTTTTCCCATTCATAAGTTGGGGTTCAATCTGTTAATATGTTATCAAAAAATAAACTAGTCTAAGATTTAACAATATTAATTCTAAAACATTAAAAGGTGCAAAATTTGAGTGAATAAAAAAGAATTTTGGATTCACTGATGCCTAAATGATTCTGCAATACAGGTCCTTTAAATGATTCTGCAATACAGGTCCTTAGAAAGAAAATTTCTTAATAACAATGACAACAATATAATAGAACAAAATAAGAGCAGAAACAGTCCAAGAATCATGCATTCCCATTATGGCCCTTTTATGAGAACTTCCAATATTGACTCTGAGCCTTTCAACTGATAACTTGTGTATACTCAAGTTGCTACTAATCTAAACTAGGAACAGAATCCAACAATAATGGTGACATATAAATATTACTGTTTCTTTCACAAGTAAACTTCCTAGAATTTAGTGTGGCCCCTTCACAAGGAAACCAAATTTAGATCCTTAGTTTCAAAGTTCCCTTTTTGGTCCTTTAGGTATCAATTTTTACCATGCTGGTCCTAAGGTTAATATTTATCACCAATATGGAGATGATATTATCAATAATTCAATATCAATACTAATTATATTAACAATATAGGGGAGCAATTTGACAAAGAAGTCACTTTCTACCAAAACTCAACGTTAGCATGCTGACACTATCATCAGTTGGTTCCAAGCATAAGATGAATCAAATTCTATTAACTAGAAAAAGAGGAAATGTTCAATAACGTAAACCAATTTTGCGGCAGTTGATAGTTCACATTCTAGTAAATTAATATTTATCTTATTATAAATGGCAGTTGCATACTTGTGGAGAACTGCTGATTGTAGTTGTCATCAAGGAATATGGAATGAAGAAAAAAAAGGTACCAAATCTTGAGCAGTTCCTACTTTACTTATAAATTTACAAGGGTTTTACCTGATCTTTGAAATAAGAAACAGCTCTTTTGTCATCAAGGAATATGGAATGAAAAAAAAAAGGTACCAAATCTTGAGCAGTTCCTACTTTACTTATAAATTTACAAGGGTTTTACCTGATCTTTGAAATAAGCAACAGCTCTTTTGGCACACATTTCGAGGCTCTCCCCATTCGGGGGTGGGACATCATAGCTGCGACGCCACTCGTGAACCTTTTCATTGCCAAATTTTTGGGCAGTCTCTTGCTTGTTTAGGCCTTGTAACTCACCATACCTATAATCCAAGGTGTAGACAATATAATCAAATGTTAATTGCGGTTAGAAACGTTCAAAAAGTGACGACCTCCCAAATTTTGCAGAAAGTTTGCAAATATGACAAATGGCCCCAGGAATTTTTTCCCCTTTTCACTCACTTTCCACATTTTGGACTCAACTAGTCTGGTAACAAACTCGAGATTTTTCTAAATTTAAAAATTTTGATATACTGAGGACCTTTTTGGCATTTTTGGCTTTCTGAAATGACATATAAGTAGAACCAAAATCTCCAAGTAACATGACCCACTTCAGAACCAAAAGGTTTGTTTGCTTTGTACAACAACAACAACTAAGCCTTTTGTCCCAAACAAGTTGGGGTAGGCTAGAAAATAAACCCAGCAGAAATCAAAAAAACAAAATAATGAACAACAAAATCACCAAGTCGGTCAAAACAAACAAAGGAACAATAGGCAACAAAAAAAATTAATAAATGCATGCATAAATAAAGGAGGCGGCTTTCTGAGATCACAGGGTTGCTCTCTGAAAAAATTTTAAATTGCAGCACACTTTGATCCAACAAGCTCAAGAGAAAACTGTTTCTTAATTTGCCTGTTAATTGAAATATTAACATTTTACTTAGTGTAGTTTGAGAAAATTAGTATAAAGACATGCATGCTCACATTCTCTCATTCAACTGCCAAGCAGTTATGACAGGGATAGATTGCTTCTTGGTTTCTTCACTAAAAATCTCGCTCCACTCCTGTGCCCGTGAACTCTCATTATGTTCAATAACTGGAACCTATAAATAATACAAGAAAACCAATTTACAGATTCAGAATATAATTCCATATGTTGACTTTTAAAAGCTGTTAAAGTTCAGATTTGAGCAGGCCATGCAAGGATTAAACACTAACTTATTCTTCTGTTTAGGATTTTTGCATGAATTAGCCACTTGTATACAGAAATGCATGGTTATTGTTACTTTTTCCATAGGCAACCAACTTCAAATGGTGAGAGAAGATCCTCACAGATAATTCATTTTCTCTAGAATTACTCTTTTCATTTGGCAAACTAGTACTTACATTTTTATTTGTAGAAAACCTCTTTGCTTTAACCAAACAGTTAGGTTATGGTATTTTAAAAAGAGGGAACTACGACTTAGAGTGATGGAATTAAAAAGAAGGAAATATCATTCTAAAGGAAACAACCAATTTATCAGCTTCAATTAGGGTATAGAATTAAAAAAGTTATATAGGAATTCAGAATTACTGATTTCAGGGTAAGCTGGTCAACTATTGTTTACTTTGCTCCAATGCACATAATGAGCTTATTTTCTTTGTATTGTATGTGAATTCTGTCCACCAGTGAGTATCTTTTGCAAATTCAACTTATTGTCCACTTTTCAGTTTGTCTGATATTCAAGAAAGGGAAAAGACCTTCTTGCGGCGGTGCTGATTCATAGCAAGCATGGCAGTCATCTGAGCACGGATCAAATGAGAGGAGAAGATGATGTCAACTGGGATGTTCTTTATCCTCTTCCCAGCCTCTATGGCCTCATCCACCCCCTTTTGCGTCAGTGGCACGTCAACACATCCTGTGAACAGGTTTTTCTCATTCCATGAGGACTCACCATGCCGGATCAGGATGAGCGCACTCTCACCTGCAAGGAAAATATCTCACATTTTATTTTACTTGTTTTCTTTTGTGTATGCTTTTTGTTTGATTAAATAGATGAGAGTTTTGTAAATCAGACTTTATCTTGTACAAGTATCTACCGGTATCATGATACAGAAATCTTAACTGGCATGCCAATGTGCAGAGCCAGTTTAGTACAAGAAAGTCCAAATGCTGGTTTGGTACAAGAGAAGGTCACATAAGAACTCCGGAGCAATAAAAAGCAGAACAACAAATATAGCAACTGGTTTGTGGTACTCTGGTCATGATTCTTGTAAATGCTGAGACCAGCTGCTCAAGAACCCTCAGTCTCGAAAGATATATGCGGAATAGGGAAAAAAGAAAATTATGATGAGAAATTGATTACTTGATTTCTTCCTGGTGGCATCAGAAGTACCATTGGACAGGAGTTGAACTGGGTGAATAACTGGAGAGGCTGAGCTGAACACGCGAATTGCGTCAAACCTAGTTGGTCTTTCAAACTTTGTCATGAAAATCATGGCAGTCCCCTTGTGAAATGGAGAATGTTTGTTGAGATAAGAAGACTGCAAAGATCCAAAGGTGGCATGAGATGAGCTGGTGGCCATTCCTATCTGACAATACAAGACAAGACAAGACAAGAAAAATTAGGGAATTATATGGGGATAGAAAGACAAAGAAAGTAAGAAAGGATTGAGAAAAACCTCCGATGTCTGTCGGATCCGAAGAGAGAAGAATCGACGAGAGAGAGAGAGAGAGGAGAGATCGAGGCGAAGTGAGTGACGCTTCTCTCTTTCCTAATTGGTAATTGCTCTCTCTCCTCTTTTCCTCTTTGAGGTTTGAGTTTGAGTTTGATCAAACAAAAAGGAAGGAAGGAGTCGTTGGTTTTAATTTATAAGGAGGAGGTAGCTATGGGATGGCCAAGTGGAAAGTAGTAAAATGCGGCAGCGTGAGAAATGAGAAAATGAGAAAACACAAGCTTCAATCTTGAATCTTGATTCTTTGATTCTTGGCGGAGGTAGCTATGTTGTTGTAAAATTGTAAATTGTAATGTTGTTGGTTTGGTGGGAACTGGGAAGTGGGAAGATGATAGCTGCCAAAATAACCAACACCCCTTTCCGAAACGAAACGAAACGAAACGAAACGAAACGAAACTGCCCCTCCTCTTTCAAACTCCTCCTCACAAATCACAATAAAATTGAACAACCGGCGCAGAATTTGGTCGGACCAACCAAAGTTTTTATTCAAATCTTCTGCGGCGCAAGTCCATTTAACATCTCTGTAGTGTAGCCAACACAAACTGCGCCAGCCAAAAACCGGTTTACCAATTAGGGCCTACTTTTTTATATATATAATATTGACGGCTCCAAATTATCATTTACTAAATCACGTAATAAGTTTTTTCAATAATTGCAAATTATCCACATATTTTTAATTGCTGCAATATTTGAACTTTCTGAATAAGTTAATACCAAACTAACCCTTCCAACTTAGTTCCTTTAAAACTTAAAAGGACTAAATGTGCTTAAAAAAAATTGAGGAACTAAGTTTGTCATTTTTCAAAGTCTAAAAATTAGCTTTATTTTTTAAAAGTTCTACAACTAGTTTGATGCGAATGAAGTTTAGGATGTACTTTTAAAAGTTTAGGATGAGCACATTACTGAGAAATTAAGCGAGTTACAAAGGAGTATAGTCATCCAGGCCGATGCTTCAATTTCTTTGGTGAGCGTTATTTGTGCCATGCTATGTTGCACGGATACTTCTAAAATGTTGTCGCACCCGTATCGCACCCGTATCCGATACCGATTCTCGTGGGATTCTCACCGATACTCCACGTGATGAATCATATTATTTTAATGTGTTTGACTGATGGATGTGATCTAAATTCGTCAAGATATGCATTAGATTCATTTCTTTAAGTATGTTTTGAATATATTTTTGGATTAGATACACTATTGTGGTAGTTGAACTATAAAAAAAATCATATATTTTGATATAAAATGTGATTTTTTATTATTTTATATATATTCTCATATGCTAACTTTTTAAAAATTATTGAATCCCCGTACCCGCATCCTATCTGATACGATACCCGCACCCTTATCCGTGCAACATAGGTGCCATGAAGAAGCGTTTCGCTCCTGAGCAGTTTCGGGTGGCTAAGCTAGATCTGGAGCGGTACCACATCATCGGTCCTTCCGTTGAATGGAGGGATGCACAGTTCGATCTTGACCAGTTTGAACTCAAGGATGAACACAACAGTCGCCGATTCTGCAAAGTTCTCCGAGAAGCTCCTGATCTGGAGCCTCGTGCCGATCTTCAGCGCTTTCGGGTCAGAATAGTTGGCATACCTTATGGCTGGCGTACCTGGTATGGCCTGCAGCAACTAGTCTTCTTTGGTAAGCTCTTTCAACCAGATTACCCTACTCACTTAGGTTTAGAAGGGAGGTGGATGAGGGTTCAGGTTGATGTAGGTGACAGATCCCTCATTCCAGATTATGCTTGGTTCGAGGTTGAGTATTTGAATGGAGTCAAAGATTGGTGTCTGGTTCACTTTGTTGTAGAAGAAGTGGAACCAAGTACTGAGTTTGCTGAGGAAATTAAAAAAGTCCCTGAACTAGTTTGGTCTCAGATAGATGAGAGTATTGTTAGGAGTATTAAAGTAGTTGATAATCCTCCCTTTAAAGTTCCTGGTACTGCTACTGTGGCTAAGAGCAAGAAGAGGAAGAGGGTTAATAAGAAGAGGAATGTTTCGGAGAATACTCTGGTGAACAAAAGTAGACCTGCTCTTTCGGTTACTGAAACTGCTGGGGATACAAAGCCTCCATTGACCTCTGTTCCTGCTAAGTTGGTTTAGGTGATTGAGCCTTTGATTGCCCCTACTCATTACACTATTATAGATGATGGTGTTGAGAGTGAGGAAATTCCTCTCAAAGAGGATAAGTTTAGTGGAATTCCTGAGGCTCTACCTCTGGGTTTGGACAAAACCTCCATTCTTGAGGCTGATATGGATCCAATGCTAAAGAAGTCGATTCTGGACAAGATGGCTGAAGTGGAGTCAATGAATTTGGCTCTTAAGGCTCAAGTGCTTAAGTACAAGCAGATGCAGATTCAGAAGGAGATCTCTAAAGCTAAGGTTTATGTCAGGAAGAAGGAAGCTGGACTTTCTAAGGGAGGGTCTGCCCAGAGCCTTCAGCAAGTTAAGTCTGAGAAGGTTGTGCATGCCTCTGCCGTTCCTTCTGAGTTAGGAGGTCACAACGGCTTAGAAACCAGGTTTGTTCGGCTTAATGCAAGCTCTCAGGCTATCCCACCTTCAATGCCAGTTTACAGCATACCAGGCCCTGGTGAAGATGGTCACGTATCAGATGCTACTGATTCTACTGCTTAGTTTGTAATAGGAGTAGTTTCTGTTAGTCTAATGGTCTGTTTTGAATGCTGATAATTTGGTGATTTAGGTGTTGGTCGTGGTGATCGTTTCTAGTTTAGTACTTTGATTTTTTTTTTTTGGATGTTTTGTCACGTGAGCTTCGGGCTCTTGACTACTTTTTCTTTTATTATTTTTAGGTCCCCGCCTTTGGGGTACTTTTGATCAAAAAAAATAAAAGTTTAGGATGTACTTAGTTGTTTCCTAAAAAACAAAAAAAACTAAGAGTCAAAACCTGAAATCTTTTTTTTTATGGTAAAACTCGTGATCAATTTTTACAATCCTCTATTTAGAATATTTTTATTTTTGCAATATTCTATTGTCATTATAATGGATCTCATTTTTTTCTTAGTATTTGCTTCAATACAATTAGATTTAAACTTATTTTGTGAATAATAAATTAATATTACTATTTTATTACTATTATTATTCTATTCTTTGGTAACCTTCGCTGGATTTTTTTTCTAACCTACCAAACTTGTTTGGAATAAAAGACTTAGGCCCTGATCAAAATTATTTTTTTAAAACATGGGATTTCATTTCATTAGAAATTTTCTGATCAAAGCGAACATATTTGGTGTTATTTGATTGGAATTTTTTTATTATTAGGTCCAACAAAATTTTGAAAAATCAATTGAAAAAAAAAATAAAATTCGGCGTAAAAATATTTTGATCAAGATCTTAGTTGTTGTTGTTATTGTAAACAATAAAAATTTCGGTTTCCAACTACATCCGGACCATAAATTATCCTGAAATAAGACTTGGCGTGTCCTTTTTTGTGACCTCTAGTCAAATAATTGTTTATAAAACAATAAATGGTTCAATCCATGACCCAAAACAATCGCCAAACTAATTTTATTCAACCTTTCCAGTTCCGAGATCCCATTCATATCTCGAGCGTTGATTGCCACAATGCAGCCGTTGGCCCAAACAAAAGTGTCCATTAGTTACTAGTAAGAGTTTTAGTTACACACTTACACTTTCATTAATAAAAACACAATCAATTTAGAGTTTAAATGCTTCGAGATTAAGCATAGCGTTAGCGTAATCAAGTTTTTTTTTTCACCCTTCAATCAATCAGCAATAATAAATGATAAGTTGATAACTACAAAAGGTAATGCGTGAACTAGCTCGAACTGGGTTAAACCAAACTTTCGGAGCGCTATGAGCCTAAAAAGAATATACCAATGTAAATGTAAAATGTCCGTTCATGATTTTCTGTGGACCATGCCTCATGGTACACTCTGTTGCTCCAATCTTTTTTGCCTATTTTGCTTGGAAAAGTATCTGGAAGTGCAGTCTTTTCTTCCTTTTTGTTTTCTTCATTTTTCCTTCCGTATAGTAAACTTAAAAACTGAAGGTTATATTCGCCTTTTTACGTTTAATCGCAAGTTATATTGACATTCGTAATGGTGGTAGTATAAAAATTTAAAGTCTATAACTGTTCATATATTTTTTTATCGTTAAATATGTGATTGTCAAATTTGATAAAATGTAATAATTAAACAATTAAATGTAAGATAAAATAAGTAAAAGTAAATAAATATTCATTTTCACCGACAATGATTTTTGAGTTGTATAAACAAATATGCTTGATCTAAATGATAAAATTTACGATTTTACTTTTGTAAAGATAATTTTTATGTGTCATTATTATTGAAAATGAATAAATCTCTCATTTTTCTATATAAATATTACAAATTTGAGAACCAGCTATTGGTCTAGTGGCAAAGAGCAATGCACCTTGACTCCTTGAGTGAAAGGTCGCATGTTTGAAACCCGGTTGGGGGGTCTTTCATAGACATTTAATTTAAAAATAAGTTGATGGTTTAGACCTACAATTTATCTCAAAAAAAAAATATTACAAATTTTGACATGTTATGCGATCGCAAGATCATTGTTTCTAGTTTAGCTAGTGGAATTCCATAACAAGTTTTGAACTACTCATTTAATAATAAATAAAAAAAAGCCTCGTTGGTAAATTTGCGGCACAGTATGTTAATATTATTATCCAATTAAAAAAAAACATCAACTTTCAACATGATTAGTGATTTTCCATTCAATGGAATCACTCGCCGAAAAAAATAATAATAATTTTCAATTAAAGCGCAGTGTGAAAGTATAATTTTCTCGCGTGATCCGAATATGAAGAATTATAAAATTAAGTAATGTTCCAAATTATGGTTTGACCAGACCAACCAATTCTTAAAAATTGATGAAGTCCTCTGTTGCTACCTACCCATTGGTTGGCCGTTGCTGCATGCCATGCCAGACTGCCAGTGCTTCCAGCTACCCCTATAACAATAAGTATAACAACATATGTATGATGTGGTACGTATGACTAAATGTCTAAATCAGAAGCCGAACATGGGAGGGGTTGGTAGTTTGGTACATGCTCGCATTTTGAAAAGAATATTCTTATTCCTCATGATTCCTCATGAGTCATGAGCCGTGCCAAAGCGAACTAACCGACTACTAATGAATATACCTAGCTCCATTTTGACATAGTCTCATATATCTCAAAAAAAAAAAATGATCTCTCCGTGTAAACATGCTAGATGGGCCAAACTCTATCGAAAAAATCCCAATTGCTCTACTTGATCATATTCATACCCACTTTTTCTTTCTTTTTTACCAACTTTCTGTTAATTCATTCTCGCAGTAGTCTTCATATACTACAGAGGTTGAAGCCTTGCAGTTTATCTCGGCTCACAGCTCACTTCGCAATTACTATTGTCGGCCCCTTTTTTGCCTTCACAATTTAAACCGTTAACAATTATATTATATTTCATATGTCAAAAGAACTAATCAATTACAATTTAACATGCTTGGAAAGTTTTATTTTTTATGTTCTTAGCCATTTTTTTTACGCTGCATTTGAAACGTGACAAATGGACGCCATAGGCAATATATATATATATATATATATATATATATTTTAAGAACCGACTTCTGGAAACGATGACTCGTGATTAGCATATGCAAAAAAAAAAAAAGAAAGAAAAGAAAACGAAGAAAACATAGACACCAAATTGCATTGTCTCAATTATAATAATGCTCAAGTCCACATAATTTTGCTGACGTCCCTATTTATTGTATATCTTCCGATGCAAAACCAAAACTAGTATACATTGCCAATTTTCGAATGACAGATAAAAATGTGTCATCTTTTCTAGCCTTATATCTCCGAGTATTCTGCCAATTCTACCCCTATAGCACAATGTAATTGAAATATGAAATTGCCACAAAAAAAAAACAGCACTTTTACTGCACCTGTGCTTGATCCTATCAATATTGTGTTGTAAGTTGTAACTATGGGTGCGTTTGGATCATTGGAAGAAAGAAGAAGAAGAAGGAGGAAGAAGAAAAAAAATTATAAACAATCCAAACTCTTTACAAAGTTACACACTTCCCAATATTTCTTCCCACTTATTCCCTTCTTTCCTTCTTCCCACACCTATCCAAACAGAGCCTATAAGCTTTATATCTCTTGGCATGTACCTGCTTTATTTGTACCATCCAGCAAGGATTGACCTCAATCCAAAGCAAAATAGACATACTTTTCAAAAAAAAAAAGCAAAATAGACATGACTACATGAGAGAGCCTGTCCAGAATCCAAGATGGGCGGAAAATTTTAATGTTGGATTTAAAAAATACCCTACTATGTCAAATATTGCTAACATTAACATACCCTACGGTGCTTAAGGAAAAGAGAAATGGCCACTTCCTCTATAATCCATCAATTTCATCATATTTAAAAGATAAAACCATTAAGACCTCATACTGGGAGAAGAAATTTATTTTTCTCCCTCAATGAATTAACTTTATAATTCTTTTACCTTATCCTTTGTCGGTTTTCTCTGAAACTCTAATCAAGATACTTATGAAAAGAGAGGAAAATTCAACATAAAACAATGGAACATTGCAATTTGCAACCCATGAATTATTTATTTATTTGTTTGTTTGTTTGTTTTAAACAAGTAGACTTCAAGCCCCTACGACATTTCATCAATTAAAAAATAAATAAAAATTGATTTACAAAGTTTTTCTCTATGCAATCTCCAGACATTAACAAAATTAATTGGTTGCATTTAACGCTTACCAGATGCTACTTCTAAATTAAACCTCCATAAGTAAGATTCTTAAACTATGAAATCCTGTTAACATATTAAAGCAAAAAATAAAATTAAATATCACAGAAATATTATATATAGATCGTTCCAGTCTTCCAGACTTCCAGTATAGAAAAAAAAAATTAACAGTAGGGTATTTCAGCCCAGAAAAATGATTTGGGAACCCCAGCCCAAATTAGTTTATATCAACAAAAATGATTTGTATGATTGATGGTGGGTACCCCAGCCCAAATTAGTTTATTACGTAATCCAAGAGTAAGACCTCATCTTTCATTAAATAAAATAAGTTTTTAGCGAGATGCTAAATTTACAAATTAAATCAAAAGCAAAATTACAAAAAAATGATTGGTAAATTACCAGAGAGAACACACAAAAATAGAAGATAGCAGCATGTGATGATCAATTGGAGGGATTGCCTGGGCTGTGCAAACATTTTCATTCAAACATGGCCTCAAAAGATACGAGCACACCTGTCCCTCCAAAATCCAAATAGCAAAGAACAGCATGGCAATTTGTTCTCGTTGTGATTTGATAATTGAAACATCCACTAAAATTTACAGTTGGACCGGACTTATATTGTGTTAACCACCTCTAGCGGTAATAAGTGTTTGGAGGGCCCCAATTTCTCTTCCGCCAACCAACCACCCCATGCGAAAGGAAAGGAGCCGCTCCAAGAATGATAACTGTCATCTGCAGTTCTGTCATCCCTGCCATCGCTAAATATAAAGTGAACATATACAAAAATAAGGTGAACATATAGATAATCTAAGTGAATACTTACAAACAAATAAGTGTTGTCATCATTTGTTCAGAATTTTACACGCATATTCAATTTATTTTCATTGAACTTATTTGTTTGTATGTGATCACTTAGTTTGTCTATATGTTCACTTTGTTTGTTGTATATGTTCACTTTATATTTAGCGATGGCAGGGATGGCAAAACTGCAGATGGCAGTAATCAATTTTCGAGCCGCTTGGAAGAGATGAAATTTGAGATAGAAAGCATAGTCCTCCCTTTTTTGGGATAGGTGGAAGCCCTTTTATATTGAACACTTAAGCAACTTTTTGTTGGGTTGGATCTTTATCAGATCTTACTAGGTCTTTTTTTTTAAGATAAATTGGGGGTCAAGCCTCTCAACTTATTTTTAAATTAAATGTCTATAAAGATCCAGCCGGATTTCGAACCTGCGATATCTCATTTGAGATACTAGGTCTTATTAGACCGAATTCTTATTGGACCATACTAGGCCTTATCATATTGTAATTGCATGACATCTTCAGAAACCCTCCAGGCTTTTGTGAACGTGAGTTGAGAATAAGGGCAGAGGGAGAACATGTGAGCAGCAGTTTCTTCATTGGATTCACACAAAACAGCATCTATTTGGTATTTGCCATCCTCTTTTTTTGAGATTATCTATTGTGACCAATTTCTTTTGTGCCAATTGCCAAGCAAAGATCTTCATTCTAGGCGGAATTAGTAATTTCCAAATGTTTGCCAAATCAGAGTCATGCTTGGATGAGCCTTTTGAAGTTTGTACAGCGAATTGACAGTAAAATTAGCATGAGAAGTAAGCCTCCAGCAGTGTTCATCTTGATTCTCATTAAGTTGTAGGTCCAGGTGTGAGAGCATTTGGGTAAGTCGCATCGTTGATTTATATTAAAGATAAAAGAAAAGATTAAGTCTCCCCTATAAATTGTCATTTATTAGGCATTTTATAATAAAGCTTAACATCGATGATTAAATCTTGAGTTCCATTTCCTATATTTCTTTGAATAAACTCGATAACTCGAACTCCATTTTGGTGGCATACGATCTACTTTGTTTGGGTATTAATGAAAAACAAAAATACTATAAAGAAAAATTTTGACACAGAAAAAACACCCAACACTTACAAAAATTATTAATTTTTGAAGAAAAATGAGAGTCAAGCCCCCATCTTTTATACAAAAATTATTAATAAACAAATTAATTTAAAAATAGAAAAATGCAAGAGTATAGTGTAATGTTTTCAAATGTAGCTTATTTCGTTCAAAATATCTATGTAGCTCAACCAATCATTAAAAAAAAAACTCGATAACTTTGCTTTATAGTATGCCATTATTGCTACTATAAAGCAAAGTTACCATGAACAAAGCTGAAAGCATAGGGTTCTAATTCTATCAATAAGCTTTTCCTTTTGCAGTAGAAAAACAATCATCATTTCCTTGTCTAGTATGATGCGCATCAGTGCATGGGTACTGATAGGGCTGGCCTATGGTGGCCCGGCCCAAATAAAATGGATCAAACGAATGAGCCCAAGGACAGCCCAAGATAAAAAGAGAAAAGGTGGGAAACGCGAAAATAGGAGAGGATGGATTGAACAGATCATAAGCGGGGAGGAGCCCGAAGGTAGTGTGGGAGAGGGAACCATAACAGAATCACATGGCATACTCAACCGAGGACACTTCGGGGGGAATATAATGAAACAAGTGGATTAACGGTTGTCGGATGACGTCAGCAAGTCATTATTGATTAGATGCATATAAATAGAAAGGGTAGTTCATTGTATAGGGGGCTGGCTTTTCGTATGCTGAGAAGTTCATTGTATCTCACCATTATAGAACTGAATTCAAGCAATAAAATCTCATTAATCTCCTTCATTTTCACTATTGTTGATTCTCTACCTAGAGCTAACGTATCAGGTACCGAAATATATATAACAAATGTGTTGTGGCAGTCTCTGACTCTCTGTATGTGCTAAGATTCAAGATCAAATTGATCTGTAGAGGAAAGGAGCCAAAGTTCTTTTCGGGCTGAATAATTGGAACGAAAATGATAAAATCTCAGTTGAACAATGATTGACTGACAACTGGGGACTGCATGGTGCCTCTACAGGTAATATATATAGAACTTCCTAAAAGCCTCACCAATGAGAACCAGCTCTTGATCTAGTGGCAAAGAGCAATCCACCTTGATTCCTTAAGTGAAAGGTCGTAGGTTCGAAATCCGACTGGAGAGTCTTTTTATAGACATTTAATTTAAAAATAAGTTGGATGGTTTAAACCTCCAATTTATCTTTAAAAAAAAAAAGCCTCACCAATAGTGAGACGTTAGTATATATGAGGATGCACTGGTGGTACCGCTGGAAGCTGTGGCAAGGATGGATCAATTGGTTTACTGACCGTTATCTCATTTATGTCTAGTTTTTAAGATATATATTTATGCGTGTGATGTTGATGGTATGAGATTGTGCTGATTGTATGTCCTGCTTGGGTTGTGCTAGCTTAAAATTTAAGCACCCGGCGGCCCATGGTTTCTTTAGTTCTTTTAGTTTGCTTGTTAATTATGTGTAAACTTGTAATCCTTGTTGCAGCAATGTAACAGCAGATAGCCTTGTAGCTGTGTCTTTTCTTAATTAAAAACGAAAATCATTTCTAAGTCAGTACGTATGAGACAGCCTCATATACTGATGATGACAAGTTTTTATGCGATTAGTCGTTTTGTGGTATTTAGAATGGATAGTTTGAATTTTTAATTCTATATACACTTTAATTAGATATTTGAGGAGGTAAAATCCATCAGAACGCAAAATATATACTGGCACCATCTGAAATGCACCAACAGAAGAACGAGAGCAATAATTGTGAGAATAAACATTGGGTTATGCCCCCCTAAAAGTTGACCTTTTTTCCCAAAAAAATGAAAAAAAAATGCTTTTACAAAACAAAAAGAATATATATACTTAAATGAAGAGATTGGCTAAAGTATACTCTAGCATACAGACGATTGGAGTCGTTTTTCACAATCTAAAATTCATACAGTCGATCCGAATAGTTCAAATTATTCTTCATATTGAAATCTCCTAGGAAATCAAAATTTATATTTTTTCGAATTTTTTTGCTATATATTATGCTATTTTCAAAAAACACTATAAAGGAGTATTTCTGACCCTTCAATTTGAAAATATCATAATATATAGCAAAAAAATTCGAAAAAATATAAAATTTGGTCTCGAAGAATATTTTTATATGGAGAACAATTTGAACAGTTTGGATCGACTGTTTGAATTTTAGATTTTAAAAAACGACTCCGGCATACAGATTTGATCCGTGTGCTGGAGTATATTTTAGCCACTCTCCTTAAATGAATATATATTTGTATTTAGGTCATCTATTTTGCTTAGAAAATATAATGCCAAACAGTTAATATTTGCACCTTCTAATCTAAATTCTAAGGGATACAGCTAGTTTCTTATTATTATTATTATTATTTAATTGATCAATTCTCCAAACGGGTCCATGTATTTTATTAAGAACCTATGTTTGCACGGGCGAAATTCTCACCTTATACTAAATAAAAGCACCTCATTCGCCACGTCATGCAACAACTTTTAAAGAATTTTTTTCTAGTGAAAGGAAATTGAGCCATGTAAAAGGCATTTCGATCAACTTTTTAAAAATATTCCTACAACTACAAGCGCATCCCTTTCTTTCTTCTTTTTCTCCCACTTTTTTGGCGTCAGCACTCAGCAGTCAATTATATGCCGTGTGCGTTAAGTGTGCTATGAGGCCATCAAATCCATGATTCTCTTTTTATAATTAAAAGGTGGCATCATTCATCAGCAAACAACACAAAGGTGCTTAAAGTTGACATACATTTCAAAAAGGAAAAAACAACCAAGAGCCGATGACAACATTAATGGCTCAGTGCCGTGCTTTATTCATCATAAAAAGAAAACTTGAGTGCTCTATTCACTTCCCTATATTTCATTTTATAAATTTCAAGTTCCATGTATCATCTTATCTTATCTCAATTAATGGAGATGCATGTGTTTTCATGCTGTGATCTCATCATACTCCACTAGAGCTGGACCTATAATAGAGAGTTGCATCACTTCATTTTTGCAAGTTATTAATTAAAGACAAAAAGCACATGTAAGTGTAGAACTATAGATGCGTGCATCATATCCATAGTAGGCCATAAAAAGCATTCTCTTGGAAAATAGTGGAATGAGAAAATATAAAACTAATTGGAATTTGGAAGAATAAGACAAGTGAAATGGACCTGATTGGGTGGGGCAGGAGGAACTGGTCCAGATATGGGGCCCATAAATGGATGCGTATGGCCCACTTAATGTAGCCATTAATTGCAAGATTCTCTGTGTTTTGTTTTAGTGGAAATTTCTGATTTCGGCCTCTGAAACATATCAATTCTTTCAATTAAGTCCCTTGGTTATTTGGTTCGGCCATGTTTTTGAAGTTTTTGGTGCCTCAATTGGCTTATGCATCAATTTAATTATATCCAAGCTAATATTTCTTTTTTTAGTCCAATCATTACTTGGATTTAATAATTAAGTCTAATAATCTAAGGATGATAATAGATGGGAGAGAATCCGCTCATGGTCTAGTGACGGATAAAAATGCATCTTAAATATGAGGTTGCAAATTTGAAACATGAGTAAGTCATTATGGGCGCTTAAAAATAAAATTTCAAATAAATTCAGAAAACTCGGCCCTAATTTATCATTAGAAAAAAGTAATAGATCAGATGGACCGACTCGCCTAGTCCTTGTCACTAATTATGAATATAGAAGTTCGGCTCTTTTGAATACCCTCTTGATCGTGCTCCATTTGATTCGATCCGGCTCAAAATTACTGTGTTTTTTTAGCAATTATGGTAAATTGGTAACTATCATCAGCTATACAAACAATCAAGTAATCAACTACATGTTGCTTCTATTCGTAATAACATTCTTCTTTAAACAACGTTCTATGTCTTTCTAATTGTTGTACACCTGTACTAAAAAAAATGAAAAGAAATGTGTTAAGTTGTTTGGTCGTCAAATATTTTTTTTTAAGATAAATTGGAGGTCTAAGCCACCAATTTATTTTTAAATTAAATGTCTATGAAAGATCTTCCAATCGAATTTCGAACCTGCGACATTTCACTTAAGAAGTCAAGATGCATTGCTCTTTGTCACTAGACCAAGAACTAGCCGATTCATTTTGATAGAAGTTTCTAAACAAATTTAATTATTAGGAAAATATGTTTTCTTTCGGGTTTCGATGAGTTTTACACCCTGTGGTAGCCGTAGCTGACTATCAAAATGAAAGTTTTGGCCAAGCAGCGCAGCACTTTTTTTAATTATTTAAGTACACGTAGCTTGTTTGGATGCACGGTGAATAATAAATACACTCCAAATTCCAAATTCTTTGTAAAATGGGAGAAGTGAAACATTTCTTTCTTATAAGTCTTCATTAATTATGAGCACTCAAATTCATATCCTTTATTTATTCTTTGTAAAATGGGAGAAATGAAACATTTCTTTCTTATAAGTCTTCATTAATTATGAGCACTCAAATTAGTATCCTTTATTTTAGCGTGTCTCGAGTCTCGACTACTATTGGCCGTGTCCTTGCCATAATATGAAAGAGAGGTATTCACTTTGGGCACGTTTCGGTGCACTTAAAAATAGCTCTTTCTAAGAATAGAGTCCTCTTTATGGATTATAAAGGTGATATGTAAACGCGTTGAGAATAGGCTAGAAAAAGCTCTTCTAAGTTCTGACTACAAATTATTATTAGCGGTTCTTGTCTCGCGAGGAAAAGAGAAATTTTTTTAAAAAAACTAGCCGCTATTTGTTAAATAACTGCAAATAAAATAATAAAATTTCTCAGAGAGATGCAAAGTAAGACATTGCTACTTAATTAATATTTCAATAAAAGAATAAAAGCAAAAGCATATGAATTGAGAAATTAAATGATTGTTTACCACTTTCTAAATGGAGTCAAAACCTATCATTATTTTCTAACTGACCGTCCATTCAGGGGGAAAGAATCAATTGAATTTCGAAATTATTGTCCTGGTAAATCGATCAAATTTTAAAAAAAAATGTCATCTAGGTAATATACTTTGAATTTGCTCGAAAAACTACAACTATTGCTTTTCAGATGCTAATGCTATAAAAACTTTTGCCCATTTACGACATTATGAGAGTATGATTTCTATGATAATCACGGCTGTCAAACGTGGGAAAAGGGCTCGGAATAGAGCTGTTCCATTTAGATAGCGAAACAAAAGTACTCTTTCACTTCTGTTCCGTTTCGGTAAACGAAATAGTTTTATGTTCCGTTTTTTCATTTCCATTGAAATCAGCCTATTTTCGTATTTTGTTCCATTTCGTTTCGATAACATTGACAAAATCGTGTTTCGTTTCCATTTCGTTTTTAAAAACAAAATTATTTTCTCTTCCATTTTTATTCCATTTTGGACAAGATGAAACGAAACGAAAACTTGCAATATGGCGGTATATTGACAGCCCTAATATTGATACTTATTGTCATATTTTTTGCACCTTAGGCTCCGTTTGGATGAGGTGTGGGAAGAAGGGAAGAAGGGAAGAAGTGGGAAGAAGTATTGGGAAGTGTGTAACTTTGTGAAGAGTTTAAATTGTTTAATAATAAATTTCTTCCCCACTTTCCTTATTCTCTTCTTCCCATTCAATCCAAACACAGAAGATAATATCATTAATAGATATATTTTCATATATATATATATATATATATATATATATATATATATCCGCATTTATCTGTATAAATAATATGGATAAAGATACATAATTTATGATCTCTGGAACGGAAGAAACGGAATTCCAATTCCAATTCTAGCGTCGATTTTGACCTTTCCGATCAAAGCCTTATACAGATCCAATTAATTATAGTCCAAATTTCTATTTTTATTTATTGAAATATTCTCATACTCCTTATAGCTGTTTAGAATTAAATTGTGTTATTATTCTAAAATGTGTTTAATCATACTAGTGATAATGATGAGCTTATCAACAATGTCCGGTAATTATCATTTTCAAAATTCAAATATCCATCCGTTAATTAGTTGTCTAATATTATATCCGTATTTATTTAGGTGGCGATTTTTTTATTAATTTTAAATTAAAGTTTGACGTCCGTATCGCTGTCCGTCTAGAAACTAACCTATATTTTAAAAAAAAATTTATATTTTCCAACGAAAACTAACCTATATTTTAAAAAAAATTATCATTCAGATTTCAGTTTCATTTTAGTTTTTCTATTTAATATCGTAGTCGAATGTAAGATAAAGTAAGATAACAAGAGGATTTATTATCCCTTTTAACATATATTCATATGAGATAAGCGCTATCAATTTATCAATCCACGTAATTTCATGTCCAAATATAGTTTCTTCTTTTTTTAATTGTATGTGCAAATATAGTTTAATAAGTCAGTCTTATAAATTATTGAAGACGTATCACTGGCAAACAATTAATTATTGCAGATTAGCACGATGATGTATTGAAATACAGACGAATGAAAAATTATCTTATTACACGA
Source organism: Rhynchospora pubera (assembly GCA_028095005.1). NCBI lineage: Eukaryota > Viridiplantae > Streptophyta > Magnoliopsida > Poales > Cyperaceae > Rhynchospora > Rhynchospora pubera. The sequence continues at coordinate 230,964,143 of CM051459.1, read as the reverse complement.
TAAGACTGTATCATTAGAAAATTACCTATTTCTACTGTATAAATTATTGTAAGTTTAAATCTCAATTTTAAACCCTTATGGTTTGAGTGACAGGTTTGTACTGAGGTCTAAGTATTGAATTAAAATTAGAATTCACAAAAGGGCCGTTTGGATCGCTTTAAAGTATTGGGAAATGTGTAATTTTGTGAAGAGTTTGAATTGTTTATAATAAATTTATGACTAGAAATAGAAAATTTTCTAAATTTCCACTTGATCCAAACAGCTCCAAAGATATTATAGTTTGGCCTGATTTCTAAAAGCAAGAGGGACCCAATGTTTGCTGTTTTTTTTTTATTTATGCTCCTAAAACTTGTGTTGGGATTGTTCTTCGTCGGAGCAATAAATCATTCGTGTTAAAGTTATAACTTCATAACTAATAAAATTGAATATTAGATAATCACTGAATAAGATTCCATGGGGATCAGCATAGGTTTAGAGCAAGTAGGGGTGTCAAACTTGGGAAACAGAAGCGTAACTGGTATGTTTCGTTCCAGCTAACGTAACTAAATATTATTTCTGATAACCCCTAATCTAGCTCATAGGTTTCAACAAAGGATTTAGATCAAGAAGAGTAAGAATTTCTTTATTTAATATATGGATCCTTTTGTTTACAGAATGTCTAACCCCCCTTCCTTGTGGGAGGGGGTTCCTATTTATAACTATCTGGTGGTCCCTCATCACATTGGATCTTTTGTGGCCTCATCGTGTTCTCATCCTCTTTACTTGACTGCGGCAAGAAGGTCGTCATGACCTCCCTCAACCTCGACATGTTCTTTCCTCGCCTGTGGCCAACGTTCATCCGGGCGAGGATGAGTGCGAGGTTGAGTCGAGGTCTCCTGAACGACTACTGCTTAAAGGTCACAGAACATCCTGCGGCCGTTGTGGAAAGGACATCCGTGCTCAGAAACCGTTTCCTCTAGGGGACCCACTGATGAGAGCTCCCTCTAACGGCTCCTGGGCCCCCTTCTGAGCGCAATGACCTCGGACCCGCCTTCATCATAACGACTCATGGGCTCCTTTCTCTGAAAAAAGGCCTTACACAAGGCTTTTCATAACTATTAGGCCCATATTCTAATCTGACTATATCATTAGCCCTCGAGCTTCTGATAAATGCTTGCATTTTATCTGAAGCTCTTTATGGCAACTCCTAGGTGGCGTCATTGGGCTTCAGGCGATGTTTGAGCGATGTTTACTTATTGGTTAAATTCTTTGGAAGGGAGAAGACGACGGAACCTGTGAGGTCCTTATAGTCCGCAAGCCCTCAGAGGGTGTTTGCTGACATCCAAATTCATCCGCCGCGGTCGCACAGTAATGATGTTAATTAGTATCCGAACCCGCCAGGCGCAGTTGCACAACGAAGGTTGATATGGTCGAGCCCTCATACGAGGTTGGAAGAAATATTTGGTGAATTTAATAATATAAAGAAAGAAAGCGGGGGCCACAAGATCTTCTATAGGGATCCTACAAGATCTTCCCATCATTGCATCCTTTGGGGGGATCGAGTCGCGACGATTTGTCTTCTCGTTGGAATTTGAAAAAAGGGATAAAGTTCCCTTCTAGGCGGGAGAACCGAAGAGACGTGTCTTTTATATAGATTCCAAACCTTCATTTGTCTCTCTCTCTGTTTTCAGTACATTCTCTGTGCCCCTGCAAGTGTCTTCTTCTTCCCTTTGCTCTGGTGAACTTTTTATCGTTGTTTCTCTTCTCTCCTTCTTCTTCTGTCTTTGCCTGACGGCGACTACTGAATATTGGTATTAACCCTTTCCTCGTTCTTGCTATTCTTTCTATTACTTTTGTTTTTGTCATGGCCTTCTCGCCTGTTCTCACTATCGTTTGCTATTCTTTCTATTGCTTAAATCTTTTTTGTTGCTTAGCCCCGCCATGCCTAAGAAGGTTTTCAGGAGTTCAGACTCTAAGAAGATTAGGAGCAAGTTCCCAACGTCCAGAGGTTTCGAATCTAATCCTTGGATTGATTCAAAAATAGTCAAGTTCAAAAGGAGTTTGGTTTTTGATGATCCAGAAGAGAGCGAGTTGTATATAGAAGGAGCGGATATAAAGGGTGCTCTTTGCCAGATCTGCATGGTGGGGAATACGCCTACCCTTGTCGCCGTTTCAATGCACACTTCTTAATATGGTAAAAATTCCTCCAGGCCAACTTCTTCCGGTTGCCTGGTGCTGCATCACTTCTTTCGAGCGTTTGCTTACGGTGAATTTTGCAGAGTTAGGTTTTAAGGCTAAGATCACCCCCACGGTAGGACTGTTTGGACATTACTTTAAATTTTGCCGTCATAATGAATTCTGCACCATCAGAACTGTGCATCGCTTGTTCGCCAATAAACCCAGAAAAATAGGCAACTGGGAAGAGAACTTCGCCTTCTGTCGAGGGACCCTGATGGATGGAATGGGCATCTGTTTGGATTGGAACATGACTTCCACTGGGTTCACCAAGGTAGAATTCCCAGAACCTACTGAGGATGAGCATGCCATAATATCCCATTTGAAGAGGACCTCTCAGGCGGGTTACCACTTGTGCTGGGATGGGGGGAGCCCTGTACCGGATGACCGCACCTTCGCTGAGTGCATCGAGCCTGATGATGGCGCAGACGAGGAGCTACCCCTGCAGCAACTTAACTATTCTCCTCCACCTGAAGAGGAAGGAGAAGGGTCGCCACCACCGATCGAGTCTCCCACTGCAAAAGCTCTTACTGTTGCAAAAGTTTCTCCTGCCAAGAAGGCGTCTGTTCCCGCCCCCAAAGCTTCTGCGATGTTTAAAATTGCTAAGGGGGGCGGCTCTAAGGGTTCTAAACCCGCTTCTTCTCGCATCTCTCAACATCCCAAAACCGCGCATTCATTAGAGAAAGCCCCCACGGATAGGGTGTTGGCCGCAGTAGGATCGGCGGCAAAGGAAACTAAAAAGAGGAAGCGTGTCGAAGGTTCGTCGAATGCATTCTTTACCACTTGTGCGAATGCATTCTTTACTGATGGAGTTGGGATGTCTTCAGGCGAGCGTTCACGGTCATTCTCGCAACTTTGGAAGTGCTTGGATGAAGTCCTTATCTTCTTTGGCCGAAAGGAATGCCAAAATCGACAAGGAACTTCGCGTGCTTCGTGGAGAGCAAGAGTCGGATTGGGGCTTTAAGGTGGATCTGTCGCAATTCTCGTTTGCGAAGCGCGCTTCTGACGAAGACAAGGCTGAGATGACTGCGTTGTTTGAAAAATTTGCCGCCGCTCAAGACACTTTGTTGGTTCGCGCACAGGCTGCTGAAGCGGACAAAGATCTGATGTCCGAGACGCTGGGCCGTGCCTCCCGCGTTAATGTTGACCTTCAGAATCAGCTGTCTGCGGCGCAAATATCGCTGGACCAGCGCGACAAACAATTGGATAGGGCCAAAGAACTTATTCTCCAACGAGATGGGGCCATATCTGACTGGAAGAAAACGTGCGAGAAGGTAGCGCGCCAGGAGAAAGAACGGATGAATGAGTTGGCGAAGTTGAAGTCAACCAACGGGGCTTTGGAGCGGAAAACTGAGGAGCTGCTAAGCGAGCTTCAGAAGAAGGACCAAGAATTGGCAGGTCTTGGTGAAGAGGTGTCTCAGATGAAAGCCGAAAGGAACCAACTGACATCTGAAAAGGATCAGCTAGCTTCTGAAAAAGCCCGGCTACATTCTGAGGTTATTCAGACCTCCTCGCTGCTGCAAGAATCTTCTGTTCGCCTTGCTGAGCTGCAAACCGAGATAGAAAGGTTGAAGTCTCTTCCTGCCACTTCCAAAGGCAAAGAGATTTGTATTGATAAGGGTGAAGTCCGCTCTTCCCATGACTTTCTTCAGGCCTTCCTTCGATCCACAGGCGCCCAAGCTGCAGCTACCCGCCTTGTTTGCGGGGGTCTTCATTACATGTTGAAGTTGAAATGTGATCAGTTGCGCCAGTATTATCCGTTCACCCGGGAGGAGTTTGGGATTATGGACCCTGCGCCAGAGCCGGACGTCGCTCTATCGCAGTGTCGCTGGGACGAAGAAAGTGGCGATCTCATTTGTTAAGACGAGGAAGGTGATCAAGTGGTCGAGCTAGGTATGGAAGTGACAAAACCTCTCTTGACTCCGCGCTACCCTTGGTCAAGCTCTGGCGTTGTTTGGCCCTCAGACATAACTCGTCCTTCGAGGGAGGAAATTGAAGCTGAAGATGACGAAGAGGGAGGATCGGACGAGGAGAGGTCTGCGGGGGTAAACACCTTTGGGGAGGCTGGACCTGTTGCCGATTTAGCTGAAGATCTTGCTCGCCTTTCCCCGCATCATGCCGAGGGGGCCGGGTCACTTAACATTTCCGAACAATTTGACCAGATGTTGAACGAACAACGGGAGTATAACTTGTTGCATCCAGATCTCCAGCTAAGTGATTTTAGTCTCCCTGGTGGCTCTTTAGGCGGTGATGTAGATGGAGAGCCATGAGTTACTGTTCCAAGTTTCATCACTTGTTGTATGTTATTATGTAAATGTGAACCTTTTGGATTATGGTATTCTCTTTAAAAGACTTATCTTGTGCGACTTGATTGTGTAATTATTTTGTTGCTGTGTCTGGGATTGTCTGATCGTTTTGTTGTTGTTTATTGTCACTGCGACTTGTTGATGTTTGAGTAAGTCAAGATTTTGACGGTAAATATCACATGGCAGAACGAAGGGAGCAACGAAGTTAATGCGCAGAAAAATATTTGAACTCATGTGAAACGTAAATAAGAGTGCGTTTTTGACAAAAGTAAGAAAATCGACGATGTTAGGGCGCTGAGCGCGTGTCTGACAAAAGTAGAACAGGCTTGAACTCACTCAAAAGAAGTTAATGAGGCACACGCAATCAGTAATTTAAAAGAAGAAAATGATGTATGAACAGGCTTGAACTCATTATATTCATAAAAGTACCAAGATTTGAACTCATTGTGAGACGTAAGCAAGAGTGCGTGTTTGACAAAGTAAGGAAATCGACGATGTTAGGGCGTTGAGTGTGAACAGGCTTGAACTCATTTAAAAGAAGTTAATGAATCACATGCAGGCAGTAATTTAAAAGGAAAGAATGATGTATGAACAGGCTTGAACTCATTATATTCCATAAAAGTACATCATTAAAGTACATCATATCATATCTTGGGTGATACATGCCTAACGAGGCTAAGGGATGTTGACTTTCTTTCCTAGCTAAAGGGAGGGCGAGGAGTCATTGCACATAAGGGATGTTGTCTTTCTTTTGTCCTTATGACTCCCCTTCTATCGTGATGGAGGTCGACTGGAGAGCTACTCTCTTCTACCATCACGCTTGAAGACGACGTTGCGTTGGACTGGGCTCCTTTGGTTATGTAGAAAGTGTGCATCGCCGCGCCATTTATTGGCGTCGAAGTTGATACCTCCTTTGACGAGGTGTCTGCGGCGATCTTTCTCCTTCCTCTCCAAAGGAATTGACCCATGATATAAGCTTGCCCTCTCTCTCGCGCCGAGCATTCCCCATCTGTCGTTGACGGTTGGCGATCGGCTATGCGAGGACGACCTCTAATTTAGATATGTCCCGGCACCGACAATGGTGGGCCCCCCTTTTGTCATGTTGAAATAAATGCGAGACTTGGTGTATTAAATGCTGGATACTAAATGTGGCCCGAGGCAGTTGGGTTGTACCCTTAAATTCCGCCGTATATGTCGGGAAACAAATATCTGCTTTTTTGATGAAAAGGCTTTGCTAAATTTGGATAAATTTGTACGTATGACCGATTACTCAAATCGTAAGATTAATGTTGGCCAGTGTTACTGGGGACGGATAACTTTGTGGCTAATGTCTGTTTTGACGATGGGGCTAACGTTTGCAGCATGGCAGATGGAGAATGGCCATGCGGCTAGAGTCTGTCATGATGGCAGACTGCGCATGGCTATTCGGCCAAGGTCTGTTGTGATGGCAGACTGCGCACGGCTATTCGGCCAAGGTCTGTTGTGATGGCAGACTGCGCATGGCTATGCGGCTAAGGTCTGTTGTGATGGCAGACTGCGCATGGCTATGCGGCTAAGGTCTGTTGTGATGACAGACTGCGCATGGCTATGCGGCTAAGGTCTGTTGTGATGGCAGACTGCGCATGGCTATGCGGCTAAGGTCTGTTGTGATGGCAGACTGCGCATGGCTATGCGGCTAAGGTCTGTTGTGATGACAGACTGCGCATGGCTATGCGGCTAAGGTCTGTTGTGATGGCAGACTGCGCATGGCTATGCGGCTAAAGTCTTGCCATAATGTAAGTAATTCATAAAAAATTTACAACAATGAATTCCAAAGTAAAGACCATTTGTCACTCGTGGAAAGAAAACATTTTACTGAATTTTGGCAAAGTACACTTTGATATGCAGATTGGGTACAAAGTTCCCTTCATTGCTTAAAAAGAAATTAAACAGCATGGAAAAAGGTACAAGTTTTAACTAATTGACTTCGTCTTTGGAGGCCTATGCTACGGTATTGCTCCATCGAAGTCAATTGCTTGGGGGGGGTTGCCGGTCACTTGTAAAATTTGCGCAGATGAACAGCATTCCAGGCATTGGGAAGGTCGCGTCCTGCTAAGTCTTGCAACATGTACGCTCGTCCTTCTATGGATCGAGTCACAATGAAAGGGCCATCCCAAGCGGGATCGAGCTTTCCGATGTGTTTTCCAGTTGCTTCCACACTCCTCAATACCCAATCGCCAGGTTGGAAGTGTTTTGGGGCGACCTTTTTGTCGAAGTTTTTGCGCATCTTTCGTTGATATTCGGCCATCCTTGCACGCGCTTCTTCGCGTAGCTCATAAATCGTTTCCAGTTCCACCAACTTTTTCTCATTATTTTTGGTCCATTCATAAGCGATGGTGCGCAATGTGGGCTGCACAATTTCCATAGGGGTGACTGCCTCCATTCCATATACCATGGCGAAGGGGGATCGTCCAGTTGCAGTTCTTGGGGTGGTGTTGTAGGACCATAGGATCTCATCAAGGAAGTCGGGCCATGCTCCTTTGCTGCCCTCCACCTTTTTCTTAAGTCCTTCCAATATGGTTCGATTGGAAACTTCAGCTAATCCATTGGTCTGAGGGTGACTGACTGAAGAGAAGAGAGAGAGTATTCCGAAACCTTCGCACATATCTTGAAATGGCGCGCCTGTGAATTGACGACCATTATCAGATATGATGGTATGAGGTATGCCATAACGGTAGACGATGTTGTGCTTGACAAAGTCGGCTATTCGTGGGGAGGTTATCAGGGCAAATGGTTTTGCTTCTATCCACTTAGTGAAGTACTCGACCGCTACGACTAAGAAACGCAGATTGGCTTTTGCTGTCGGGAAGGGGCCTAGGATGTCTATGCCCCATACATCGAAAGGCCAGGGACTTGCAATGGTGTTCAGAGAGGCAGGAGGCCTTCGTGAGACACGAGAATGGTATTGGCATCGCTCACACCGTCGCACGACGTCGATCATGTCTTTTCTCATGGTTGGCCAGAAATAGCCCTCCCTTTCGATGCGTTTGTCAACGGTGTAAGGGCTTTGGTGGCTGCCACATATGCCACCATGTACCTCATCAATCAGTTTTCTGCCTTGCGATTCACTGATGCAAACGAGCCAGGGCTTGCGATATCCCTTTTTCAATAATTCCCCCTCCAAGATGGTAAACTCGGGCGCCCATCTCTTAATCTTTCGCGCAGCAAGTTTGTCCGTTGGTAACTGTCCTGTGGTTAGATAGTCCCAGATGGGAGTGTACCATTCAAGCTGGGCACTGATTGGCAAGACTTTGGGTTCCGTCGCTGTAATGCAAGTTTCGGGTATTTCCATGATGGTGATAGGTGTTTCGCTATTCATGTCCGATCCCTTTGCTAGCTTGGACAAAGCGTCTGCGATTTCATTCATTCCCCGCGGGACATGTTCGATCGTGATTTCTTCAAATGTTGCTAAGACCTCTTTGGCCTTTTCTAAGTATTTCGCCAAGGTAGGGTCGTGTACCTCGTATTGCCCATTGATCTGATGTACCACGAGCTGGGAGTCCATGTACACCCTGACTTTAGTCGCACCAACTGCCTCTACCAGCCGCAGACCCGCAATCAACGCTTCATATTCGACCATATTATTGGTGACAGGGAAAGTTATGTGAATGGCGTAATAAAAGATTTCTCCTTTGGGTCCTTTGATCTGTACTCCGAGGCCCGACCCCCGTTCAGAGGCGGCGCCATCGACATGAACATGCCACAAAGCCTCCTGATCCCTTTTTTCTGTCCTTCCTGTACTTTCTACCACAAAGTCTGCCAGCACTTGTCCCTTGTATGCTGCCTTAGGCAAGAAGGAAATGTCGAATTCTGATAACTCCACTGCCCATTTTAAAAGTCGTCCCGATACATCAAGATTACCTAAAGCCTTTCTCAAGGGAAGATCGCTGAGCACTTTAATCGGGTGCGCCTGGAAATAGGGGCGCAGTTTCCTGGCTGCAACAAGTACGGCAAAAGCGCCCTTTTCGACTGTTGAGTATCTTTCTTCGGCATCGCGCAGTACCTTGGACACGAAGTATACAGGCTTTTGTACTCCGTCGATGATAGCTCGGCACTTGCTGGGATGCACCTCAATGCCTCGTTCAGACACAATGTAACCTAAAAATTTTCCACTAGACAAGCAAAAGAAACTCTTCTTTGGATTGAGGCGCATGCCGACATCCCTCATTCTTTGAAATATCATGTTGAGATGCTGCACATGCTCTTCGCCAGTACAACTCTTAATGACCATGTCATCAATGTATGCCTCGATGATTCCGCCCAATTCGGCTTTAAAAACCTTGTTCACCATATGCTGATACTCAGCTCCTGCATTCTTGAGACCGAATGGCATAACTTTATAGCAAAATAATCCTTGCTCAGTTATGAAACTTGTTTTCTCTTCATCATCGGGGTGCATATGTATCTGATTATACCCGGAATAAGCATCCATGAAGCTGAGGTATTTGAAGCCTGCGGTAGAATCGACCATGGCATCGATGCTTGGTAATGGAAAGGGCTTTTTGGGGCAAGCCCTATTCAAATCAGTGTAATCGATACACATGCGCCATTTTCCATTGGATTTGCGCACCAAGACGGGGTTTGCCAACCACCGGGGGTACTCCACTTCCCTTATGGCCCCTGCCTTAAGTAATCGATCCACCTCGTCTTGTACAGCCTTCCTCCTTTCCAGGCCTAACTTGCGCTTTCTTTGCTGAACTGGACGTGCTTCTTCATAAGTATCAATGCGATGCTCTGCGATGGCCCTGTTGATACCTGGCATCGTGTCGTCCTCGTTGGCAAAAATGTCTTTATTGGCAATCAAACACTCTCTTACCATGTGTCGGTCTGTTGCAGGTAACAGGGTACCAAGTTGAGTTACTTGTCCGTCTCGTAAGACGACTGGTTCCGTATCTTCCATGGCTTCTGTTGACGGGGTCTTTGGCGGTTCTGTGCTGAGTTCGCCTAGGCTGGCCACGAATTGGCGGTGTTTTCTAGATCGCTCGATGTGAGCGATCTGGGGTGCCATTGTAATTCGGTAGCATTCCTTGGCCATTTGTTGTTCTCCTCTCACTATACCCACTCCTTGTGGGGTTGGGAATTTAATCATCAAGTGCGGAGTGGATACGACTGCTCCGATGCTGTTAAGGGAAGTGCGTCCAAAAAATGACATTGTAGGCGGATGGAGCGTCCACCACGATGAAGCGGACGTTAGAGACCACCGTTCGGGGTGCGTCTCCGAACGAGACGTCCAAATCGATGGTCCCCAAAGGCTTCAACTTGTCACCCGTAAAACCGACAAGTGATGTCGTCATCGGCTGCAAGGGGTACTTTCCTAGGCCCATTCTTTTGAGAGCATCAAAGTACATCACATCGGCGGAACTGCCTGTATCAACGAGGATTCGCTTTACCCGAATACCGTTAATTCGGAGCATTAAAACGATGGCATCGTCGTGAGGCAGCTGAACACCATCATAATCATGCGGACCAAATGAGATGACCTGGGTAGATTCTGATCTGTGCTCAATTTGGAGGACGTGAAAAGGTTGCTGCCTCCGGGGATTATCAGTTGCTTTACCCTCGATGAACATTACTGGTGGAGGGGATATGCGTTGCTGTCTGTCAGATGCGGTTGTTTGGGGTCGCGGGTTACTGGGATGCTCAGTGCGACGATCGTCTGCATTGGTCCCCGATTCATGAAGGTGTTGCATCTTCCTTTTGCCCTTGTCGTCCTTTGCCAAAAAATGTTCAAGGATGTTCGTCTGGCGCACTAACCTTTCAATCTCATCCTTGAGCTTAAGGCAGTCCTTGGTACGGTGTCCGCTGCTGCCATGATACTCACAATAGCTATTCCTGTCGAAAACTTCGGTCCTGGTAATGGGTGGTGCCCTTCTCATCTCCTTGTTATGCTTGATTCTATCATACACGCGATCCTGAGGCTCTGTTGTGACGTGGTACATTTTATAATATGGCGCATTGTCTTCTGCAGAGTTAGCGCGACGGCCACGGTTTCGTCTGGAAGGCTTAGCATCTCGACGTCGAGGACGTGGGGAACGACTGCGCGGACGATCACGAGGTGAACTTGGGCGCTGTGGCTTTCTGGGGGATGTGCTTTGTCTGTTATATGGTGCAGCAAATGTGTTGTGACGATAACCTTGGATGGCCGCGATGTGCTCCTCTGCGCGAATAAGGTGTTCAGCCCGTTCCCTGAATGCAGCGAAATCAGAGAATTTTTCCGTCATTGCTGCCCACTGGACGGGTCCTTCCAGTAACCCGCGCTGCACAGCTAACAGTGCCATGTCCTCCCGATAATCTCCGCACTTGTTGGCTTCGATGGAAAATCGATCGAGGTAATCTCGGGTATGCTCAGAGGGGTGTTGTCGAATGCCCATGAGGTCCATGCATGTTTTGGGGGGTGCTCGAACACTAGCAAACCTTTTAAGAAACTTGGTGGTAAGGTCTCTGTAACTGGACACCGAGCCAGGAGGAAGTTGCGCATACCACTCCCAAGCAACTCCCTCTAATCGTGTAGGGAAAACGAGACACATGGTTCGTTCAGATGCTCCAGTGATGAGCATAGACTCCCGGAAGGTATTAACAAAGGCTCGAGCATCATGAGCTGGATAAGCAGGGTACTTGTCGAGGCTGGCAAAATCCTTGAGACGAAGGGCCTTTCCTTTGTATAAGTGTCGAGCCAAGGCTCCACGAGGAGGCGAAGGGCTACCATGTCGCTTCCAGGGGATTTTGCGCAAACGGTGAGTGCGCGGTTTGGATCTCCCGTCGCTAGTGTTACTTGTTTGAGAGAGACTTGGAGACGAGGATCTAGCTGAAGTGCTGTATCGACCACGACGCCTCCTGGAAGGCGACTTACGGGAAGACAGTTCGCTCGAACTATGAGTATCGTATCCCGAAGATGGTGATCGTCTTTTGGACCGCCGTGAACGAGATTTGGAGCGACCTCTTGTATGAGAGCGGGAATGATTGGAGATGTTAGTGTATTGGGGACGCCTGTGAGACGGCTGCGGTCTGTAGTCTTCGCTGTGCAAAGCTAATTCCTCTCTATTGGACAGTCGGGTGTGTGTCTGATTGGATGGTTGGGCTGGTACCCCTGACTGATCGGCTGGGAATATGGGGTGTTGGTAGGGATATTGCTGAGGGGGAGGTGGGGTGATAACTGGAGGTTGGTACGGTGGATCGCGGGGGGCCTGAGACTGCTGAGGAAGGGGCGGTTGCGGTTGATGGTTGTGGCTGCTGTGGACGGAGGAGGGTGTAAGGGAAGGCATTGTAAAAGGGAGAACATGTGGTGGTGGTTGATAATTGCGCATGTCATGTAAAGCAGCATTGGTGATGGTAGGGGGGTTGTGTCTTGGGGCTAAGGAAATGCTAACGGATTGATCGGAGGTTTGCTCCGTTCCTGGAGGTGGAGGTTGTGGGGTCGTAGCTGGAGTGTTGAAGGTTGCAGTGCTGGTTGCCATGGTTTTTGTTGATGGTGTACTAAAGTCTAACTTTTTTGGATGAATATTCCTACTCCCTTTCATGCGAATTGGAGCTCAAACAATAAGAAAAAGGTCGTATTTCTCGATTGTTAGGATGAGCTCCTGTAATTCACGGTGGGCGTCAGTTGATAACCCCTAATCTAGCTCATAGGTTTCAACAAAGGATTTAGATCAAGAAGAGTAAGAATTTCTTTATTTAATATATGGATCCTTTTGTTTACAGAATGTCTAACCCCCCTTCCTTGTGGGAGGGGGTTCCTATTTATAACTATCTGGTGGTCCCTCATCACATTGGATCTTTTGTGGCCTCATCGTGTTCTCATCCTCTTTACTTGACTGCGGCAAGAAGGTCGTCATGACCTCCCTCAATCTCGACATGTTCTTTCCTCGCCTGTGGCCAACGTTCATCCGGGCGAGGATGAGTGCGAGGTTGAGTCGAGGTCTCCTGAACGACTACTGCTTAAAGGTCACAGAACATCCTGCGGCCGTTGTGGAAAGGACATCCGTGCTCAGAAACCGTTTTCTCTAGGGGACCCACTGATGAGAGCTCCCTCTAACGGCTCCTGGGCCCCCTTCTGAGCGCAATGACCTCGGACCCGCCTTCATCATAACGACTCATGGGCTCCTTTCTCTGAAAAAAGGCCTTACACAAGGCTTTTCATAACTATTAGGCCCATATTCTAATCTGACTATATCAATTTCGTTTCCGTTCAGTTTTGTAAAATGGAATAATTTTTCATTTCTTTAGATGTTCCATTCATAATTTTTTATTGATTTTAGTCCATTTTTGGATAAACGGAATCTAATGTTTACCAGCGTTTGTTCCGTTTCCTTTTCATTTTTAGAAACGAAATTAAAAATCCTTCCATTGGTTGTTCCGTTCAGACGAAATTGAACGAAAACGTACAAAACGGCACACTTTTGACAACCCTAAAAGCAAGGGCGAAGCCAAGAGGGGGTACTTAGGGCTTTGACCCTGTGCTTCAAAAAACTTACAATTTTTATGTATCTTTTCTTTATTTTTAAGGAACTTTCTATACTTTGCTCCAAATTACTTGATATAGGGTGCGTTTGGATAGGTGTGGGAAGAATGAAAGAAGGGAAGAAGTGAGAAGAAGTATTGGAAAGTGTGTAACTTTGTGAAGAGTTTGGATTGTTTATAATTTTTTTTTATTCTTTCTTCTTCTTCTTCTTTCTTCCAACGATCCAAACGCACCCATAAGAAAGAACTATTCTCATTCATAAATAAGTTTCCATTTAATTGCTCAATCTTCAAAATTTTGTTGCCCTATCATTATTATTTTAGAGATAGTAAAGACTAAAGAGATTTAATTTGGGAGGTTGTAGGTACGTTGGAGAAGATCTGTGTTGATGATCTTTTTTCTCTTTTCTTTTTACGGATGTAATAACTTTTGTTTCATATAATGAAACGGTAACCCCCTGTAGTTACTTTTATATAAAAAAAAAATCACATGATGTATTATTGAGAACGATTATCGACAAATTATAAATTCGTACTTTTTTTCCTTTCAAAGTTCAAACTTTACAACTTTACAAATTATAAAGTTAAATATTAAATCAATCAACTCGAAAGTATTTTAACTCGACTCAAATCAACTCGAGTTATGTCCGAACTAAATTTGGATTATCTCCGACTCGTTCGAACTCAGCTCACATACAGGTACAGCCCCAGTCCAACAGTGTCAAGTTCCACCGTGCACATTCCCCTCTCTGTATATCTATATATTATCGGCTTCTAGAGTAAACAAGACAAAAAAAGAGTGAAAAATGAAAATGCCAGGGATCAAATAAAAAGTCTAGCATGTCTTATTAGGTTAATTTTGTTGAAGGCCAAAATTTGTACAAAATTTGTTTCCGATCACTGAACCTTCAGTTATTCATTTCTTTTTTTTTTTTTACCACCGAATTTTATTATTATCCGAATTTGTCAGAGGACTTTTTCAATCCAAAATACTAACTAGTAATTAATCAAATTTCAATAATGAGATCAGTAACTTGGATTTAAAAATTGTCAGCGTGACTAAATTTGAATAATTATAAACGTTTAAGTGATTAAAATAATAATTTGAAGTTCAGTATTTGAGTGGAGAGAAATTTGTATTATTATTATTATTATTATTCAATTAAGTCGAGAGAACAGGTGCGATTCTCGTGAAATTGACTCGTGACTCGTGAGTTCCGGTTCCATTCTTACAACCTTGATTCCCTATTTCTCTACAATCAACTATTAATTTGTAGCGGGTCAATACCCAAATACAAAACTTAGCAGATTGATCATACATTCATAGACGGCAGCAGAAAGATAAACAGGATTCTTCGGATAACCGGCTATTGGCGGTCTAATGAAATTTCCTAGGTACCCAGATACTTTGGAGACTGTACCTTGAATCGCCAAATTTGCTCTGCTTTAAATAATAAATAAATACTGACTTCCCCCTATCCCTGATTTAAAAGAAATCACCAAATTATGCCCCTTTAAAAGTAATAACAAAAATACATTTACATTCCAACCTCGGACAATTTACATTTTATAAGGCATGCACTACAAGAATATGAAGTAAATACGAGGAACGAAAAATTATCTACGAGGAAGTTTAAAGTTGCCTCGGTAATAACTAAAAAAATTATGGAAACGATGCCCTTTATTTTTTTTCAATAATTCGAAATTTTAACTTAGTTGAAAATTGCCGTAGCCGCTCTCCCCTCTTTCATAACCACTAACTTCTTCTTCCCGTCTCGTTTCATAACAAAACCCTAACTTCGACGGCCGCCACGCACAACCCTGCTTGTTGCGCCTCCCGTTGGTTCTTATCAACTAATTCTTTTGCTTTCTTCTCTAATTCTCTCCCTTGCTTCACTTTCTTCCTCTTGACTCACGACTATTTCTTCCTCTTGACTCACAAACTGGTCAAACACACCAGTTTCAATCATGACTCACGACTATTTCTTCATGCCTCGAGCCTTTCCTCATCTCCAGGCCACCTCTATTCAAGACCCTTACATTTAAACAATAGGTAAGTTTTGCTCCACTTGCGAATCTCATATTTCGAATTTTGAGTTTTTAATTCTTCTAAAATACTGCAGCAAAATAACAACAGTTTTGGCACCATATATCTTAATTTTATTGTTGTTGATGTCATGATGTGGATTATTTGATTTGATTTTAGGTGCAGTTAGTGGTTATTTTCATCGTGCTGAAAAGGTGCTCGACAAAATTCCGCTTAGAGTTGATCATCACAGACTTAACATAAGTCCTTGCAAGGTGGCTAGATTTATGTAAGAGAATTTGACAGATTACATATAAAAGCAGATTAATCATTAATATATTTTGAATTCAAAAAGTAGAATAGCACTGAATCAATATTTCAAGAAATCAATTGGTCTTTGTAGAATTACACATGAATTTATTTTGGTTTAGTATTGAATAATATTTTAAATAACTACAAAATCATTTTATATTTGAATTTTCTTCACATCTTATTGATAGGTTACAGGTACCATGGCGCCTACTGGTAATGAATCATGTAATTTACTTGTTGGAATAGACTTCATAAAAAAGCAGGTATGAAATGGATAGATTTAGACTTAGTTTTGGATTGATGTATATACTTATTGAAGATCTGAAAACTTGAATGTAATTCACACTGGCGTCTATAATGTGATTTGTCTATTTATAGAATGTTCAACAAAAATCTCAAATTGTAATTTACTTAGAAATTTCTGATTTTATCGGATTCTATTTCATTTAAGTAACTTGTTAATAATCTTTATTCTGTTTGGATTTTCAGGATGCTTGCTGCTTCCATCTAAAGCTGTGGACGAGACAAAGTACTAAATACAGGATTTAGACGAAATATTGGATACATATCGAGGACTAATAGTTAGGGATGACGAATTTGTTTATGCAGAAGACTGTATTATAATTTTTTTTTTGTTAATGTTATGAAAAATCTTAAATAATATTCAAGTTGATTATGAATGTTAATATTTTGTATTGTTGTCTCTGATTAGTGAGAAAATGCTAATTCAAAATGGAAAAAAAGAAATTGGACGCTACATTATCATTTAATTATGTAATACTCCCGTCGATATATGGCCGATTATGTACAGTTTTATCCACGGGAATAATATTTTTGGCGTAATATTGCTAGTACATCGCCGTGGATCTTTATCCACGGGAATAATCGAAATATCCTCAGTAAAGCCTTTCCGCGAGGCTTCCTCGGGAAAAATAATTATTCGCAAGGAGGATAATTACGAGGCCGCTATTGCCGAGGATGTATGCACGTGGAAGATTATTCCCGACAAACTATTGACGGGAAAGACCTCATTTCTATCCACGGAATTGCAGCCTTTTCTTGTAGCGATGTACGGTTTGGTATTTATTTTAAAGACATCCCAAAATGCTATACTTTTTTGTGCCTATGTATTTTTTAATTGATACATCACGTATAATATAATAAATTATAACAAACTTGTACTTTCTTAAAACGTAAAACTTAGAATTTTGTTTTCCAGATATGTTTATTTCAGAGATGTTCGTAGGGATTGAAGGACACAACCACAAGATGAAGAGAGATATCTAAACATGGATATATAAAGGAACCCCAGAAATTGAGTAGGACTTTTTATCGTATTAAGTTCTATTATGAGAGCGTTTGGAACTTTGGATCAGCTAAGAATAAAAAGGGGATTAGTTATTTGAAGTAAAAAGTATTATTCCTAAGTAATTAAGAATAAGTTTTTTTTTTAAATCTAAAAAGTATTATTCCTATTCAATTAAGAATAAGTTTTTTGGAAATCTAAAAAGTATTATTCCTAAACGATCTAATATTATTAATTATAATTAATATAGCCTATAATATTAAATATAAACCAAGTTCATTTAGCATATTTAATTAAATGGTGTATTGGATTTTGATGAAAAAACCATTGGACTAGATTCATTCAAATTCCGATCCCTTTAATTGACTTAGTCATTTAAATATCATCTCCTGTCATTTAGAAGACACATTTTCTCATAATCTTGCCTAATTAAAAAATATAGACGGAAGAGATAAAAACACCATTTTTGCCATCAGTTTTGGACTAAGAAGAAATTCTGCCTAACGACATGTGATAAGGGAATTAAAACTTAGGTCAAATAAATTTATAACCTTGTTCTACCTTACTAATCGTTCTGGTAAAGCTAAGGGTCGAATCCAAGGGACGGTAAAAATGAGTACCGGACTTAGTTTTTCTTAAAAGCTAGACAAATAAAAATTGTGAGGATTTAATTTAAAGGAAACAACTAAATAACAATTGAAAACTAATAAAATAATTATGAAATATTTTTGGGTTGATTTTTCTGCTTTAAAATGTCCAATAAATGCAAGTGATGTCCTAGGAGCTTAGCGTTCGATTAGTTTGGCCCTAAAGCACCTCAGCCTTCGATTTTCATCCAGACAGAGGCTTATTTCGGTCCGAAATGTAAGGGTTTCGGTCCGAAATCCTTACTGTTTTGATCCGAAATTGCTTTAGAGTTAATGTTTCGACTTGTTTTCTCTACACAATGCTATGCGAAGGGTACTAAACAACCAGACCTAAGTTAAGACCTCAGCTTTCGCGATTTCGACTCTAACTTGGTTTGGAACTTGCTTTTCGCCTCATAAACAATCAAACATGTACTTTCGTCCTAATTTGATTGTTTAGGTGAGTTAAATCGGGGTTCTAGAAATATTTAAAGTCCCATCGGATCAATAAAAATTGCACCTGTCGGTCACAACTAACCTCCTCTTTCAAGTGATTGGTTTATTTCATATACTTAACTATTCAATTAATTGTTTTTGTCTAATGCCCTAACGGTGCTGCAGACATCATTAAGTAGACAATAAAGCAAGTAATTAAACTAACTAAGCAAACGATAAATCTCAACATAACTCATCACATAAACATAGCATAAATGATCAAGTCATCACATAATATCAAAATAATCTACTAGCTATCCCTAGAACATCATAAAGGAGTCTAGCCTAACATGCTCATAACAGAAATAAAAAGTATCATGCAAATAAGTAAGATACAAGCCATAAAACAACGAAACATAAGCATAAAGGAGTAAACCGAGGTATCCAATGCAAATACTCGCTGTCCTAAGGCCAAGGAATCGATGTGGAGATGCAAGATCGCTGCCGTCGCACACAAACACTGCTGCTCCTCAAGAAAACCCGTAAAAAGAGCCAAAAACGCCTAAAAACAATCGTGTATTGTGGAGAAAATCAAAAGTGGAAGAAGAGACCCGCCTCTGGTCGAGAACATGTGCCTATATACTCCCCTTTGTCGGTCCAGAGGCGGCTAGGGCAAGAAACGCGCTTTCCCTCTTTGAAACTTGCCAAAATCTACTTTCCATAACCAGATTTCGGACCGAAATCAGACCATTTCGGACCGAAATTGAAAGCAGATGGGGTGAAATGGGCTGAAACCAGGGCCTGTGATCTATCTCGGCCCATGGTGGTGTAGTCTAGGTCTAGGCACGCATGTGTGAGCCAGGAATGAGTCATCTGGCTAAGGGTTGGGCTCCACTCTTCATGTCTTAGGCGTCTTGTCTTCAATTTCTACGAGAATTCTACAAAATAGAGATAGAAGCGACGGCAGTACAAAATCCTGGAAAACACAATTAATAATGAGACATTTATAATGGTTTGAGTGCTATTTTGGTGCTAAGTTTGGCCAAAAATATGTATATAAATATGAGATATCAAATCCCCCCAAACTTAAATCTTTGTTTGTCCTCAAACAAAATCCTAAGCTTAAAAGAATCAACTATACTTAGACTTAAAATTAAATCATCTCAAACCAAATCAATCGTCTATGTTTTACTCAAAATTTCACATGGATGTACAATCTTAAAGCAAATCCGAAATTTCTAATCAAGAACAAGAGTTTAGGTCTCTTTTGGATTGAACTTGTGCCTCTCTTAGCCCTAATGGATTTCATTTGTCATGTCAAGAATCCTAGCTTCTCTATGTCAATTCAATTGCAAACTCAATTTTATTCGTCCGTTCTTTTTCATAACTCACAAAAGTTTGTAAAAGGAATTTTATCCAAGTCGAAAATTTTATAACGAATCCTTCTCAAAGCAATTTTTGTTTTCACCAATTTAATTTGTGCAAGTCGAGTCGTGGGGCTTTACACCCTAGAGGATATAATGCGGTGTCATTGGCCTTAAGTTTGCTACTAGCACATGTCGCGCTAGGGAGGTTGGACGGGTGTTGCTCGACTATGGCCACGGTACACTTGGGCCATAATACTCAACAACTCCTTTACCAATGCTTTCGCACAGGATCCGATAGGAACTAATTATAAACTACCCAATTATAACTCGAGATCTTTGAGTTATAATTCCTGACAACTTATAATTAATCCCAATACCCTCCAATTTGTGGCTAAGTTAGTGGAAGAAGGCCTCGGTGCATCCTCGTTTTCACAACTATTTAAATTTTTGTCAATTTAGAATTTTGCTCGTTGGTGATTCAAGCGTTTACACACATCCGGATTCATCTTATAATTTTCAAAGTTTATAAAATCCATTTTAGACAAAAATTTGCAAGATATAAAATCGTTCACTCGACAAAAACTTGTGAGACTTGACTTAGATTGTTTTGACATTTTTTTTTTTCAAGCATCCAATTTCAGATTCTAGACTTTTGAACTAATTACCAATTTGGTCTATTGGTGCACAAGTCACGTTAAAGCATTCTAAACATCGAAAGTCCTTGAAAAAGAAATCTTAGAAATGATTTTAAAATTCCAAATAGTGTAAAATAGAGAAAAACTTCATAAATTGATTAGACCAGAGACAAATCACGCATTAAAATTAAGTTCAACAATTTTCCGACAATTCTATGCAAGATTGCATTATCCAGAAGGTGATTTCGGTCCGAAATGGTGCCATTTCGGACCGAAATGAGACAGAAAAAATCAAAATTTGACCGAAACAGAGACAAAAAATTACCAAAATTTTGCAAACACATCCAGAATTCCATTTTATTGCTGATCCCCCCCCCCAAACTTGAATTAAGCACTGTCCCTAGTGCTATACATTCATCTCATAAAGAAAAATAAAGAGAAAAAGGAGGAGAATTTACCAAATCAAGAGGGCGGAGAAGCTGGGCCATCAACCGGCCCGTCATGTGGCTGCTGTGCTGGTGAATGGGCAGATGGCAAGCTCGAGGAAGAAGGTGAGGAGATCCACTCTGGTGGCCAGTGTCCATGCCGCAAGTAGTGATGATTCGCATTGGCCAGGCGACTCAATTCCTCTAGCTGCTGCCCCTGTCGTGTGACTGCTGCCTGAGTGGCCATGGTGGTGTCAACGAGGGTCCTCATCATCCCACTCCACTCCCCATACCACGGAGGGTACTCAATAGGAACATCACGTCTCTGGGAGCTCTCTGGTATGTCTGCATGTGGGGGCTCCGGAGCTGGTGGAACAGCACCCATCTGAGGTGCTCCCTCAACATAATCAAGTGGGACCAACCATGTGCGACGGTCCCTGAGATCAATCCTGTGAGGATAAGGTAAGAAGAACCCAGGGCGGTTCTTCATGAGCCATCTATACCGGCAATCAGAAGCAGACCTCACAATATCGAGAAAACGCATCTCCCTATATCTATCAATGGTGGCTCTGGACCATGCAGTGCAGTCAGTCCTAGCAGGGAGGCGTAATCCAGCAGCCTGTGCAATAAGGGTAACATAAGCTCCGATAGAAATGGCCCCAGAACTAATCTCATCACGCTGCTCAAGCCAATGCTCTACCATCAACCTAGGGATACAAATCCTCTCTGTAGTCAACCTCATAATAGCATCCATGAGTACAAGGTCACTAACAGTGCACCGTCTGACTGTCTCCCCACGAGCGAAGACAGTGGAAGCTAAACACCGATGCATCAATCGCAAGGTAGGATGCTCAATCCATGTGGCAAGAGTATCTGACCCGGGGGACCGTGTAATCCCACTCCATACATCCTCCCTATCCAGAAGGCCTCCTACCTCAGCAATCCTCCGAACAGGGTGTCCCTCCTCTGTCCCAAAAAGCACACTCAACGCATCTATCTCTGATCTCCACTCCCTATCCATCAACCTGTACTGAATGTACTCAATGCCATCCAAAGCAAACACATCCAAAGAAGAGAGAAACTCCATGGTGAGACTCTTGTAGGACTTAACATTGATATTCCAAAAATCTGGTGTAAAACCAACTCGCGCAGTCAACTCCAAGAACTCGTCCCTAACCCCAAAAGTAGCCAAGACATCCAAGTCCACTAATCTGGTATGCTAAAACTCACGGCGGTAAATCTTCCTGAAATTCTCAAATTGCCTCTTGGTAGGCATGTGAAAACCATATTCTCGCTCAAATGGGGCGGCCGCCGGGTCATACTCTTCCATAGGGTCATTTTGAGGTGGTGGGGGTGGTGGTGCTGCCCCCTGGCGCCCCTGGGACCTAGTGACTCTCCTAGAGGGGTTCATGGTCACTCAAAACGGTCAATCCAGAGAAGGGTTTCGGACCGAAATGGGACGAAAATGTGCAGAAAAGTCCCTGGAAGTGAGCAAATCACACCAAACTTTCGGGTACACCCAATGAATCACAAGCACGAAGCGGCAGCAATTTTCTTAGCCCCTTATTCAGTCCAAAGAAGTGAAACCAAGAGGAAAAAGGAGAAATCCGACCTTAATGTCCATGGAAGTCGGTGAAAACAAGATGGGTGAAAATATAAAGCCTTCCTAGTCCCTGGTGAGTCAGACTAGAGGCCGAGATGATGCTGGAGGCCCTATAGGAGTCAATTTCGGACCAAAACAACCTCTAGGCCGCCACTTTCCTCGGAGAAATCTGCCGTCGAGAGGCCTCTTCACGCGAAACCAAGGTTGCCTATGGAGAGAGGATGGGGAGGTGGTGCCGATGGTGGGTCGATCTCGTGGAGAGGTGGAGAAATGGGGGTTGCGTGGTGGTGGTGGTGTGGTTTCGGTTGGAAGAGAGGAGAGATGAAGGGGTGTGGTGTTTTTTCGAATGGGGAAAAGAGGGAGACGGAGGGGGTGGGGTTTGATGGGTAGTGGGTTTTGGTTTTGGAAAAACACATCCATTAAGAGGTGGATTTTGCACTTGAAAAATTGGGCCTGCAGAAAATGTAATACAAACAAGGTAATGAAGCCCAGTAAATAATGAAAATAATAAAAGGCCCAAAATTCCAATTAAATCTACCCAAAACAGTTTAGACAGGCTTCATTTCGGACCGAAATCTAAGTGCAGATGTAAAAATTTGAAGTTCTGTTGGTTATTTGGCAATGAAAATTTTTCAGTAAATGCACAGAGAGATAAGGGAGATGTTGGTGCAACGAAAGTCCTGAATTTGTCGCCGAAATTTAAAATGTTGAGGCGAGGGTGCTGCTCTGCTCGTATTTCCTAAGTCGTTCCATGTTGCAACTCGCATGAGGTCGTGTGTAGGTCATCTTTCCTGACCAGTGGTGCTCTAGCACGAGTTGCTGGCTTAGCGATTATCAAATTGATGCCCTTTTTGCCTACATTAAAAAAAAACAAACAAATTAATTCTAGAAAATAATAAATAAACACGTTTACAATTTTTTTAATTTTTTTATTTTCTGGTTTTTATGATATTTTGAAGTTCGTTTTTTTTTTTCAACAAAAAATGTGGGCGAAATGAAAATGAAAATTAGAGATAAGGAAAAAGAAATTGAAGGAGAATCTTGGGTTGCCTCCCAAGAAGCGCTCGTTTTGGGTCATTAGCTTGACCGTCATTGACTAGGTTTCTATTGGAGGTTCGGAGAAGTAAACACTAGCCACTTTTTCCATATCCTCGTTGGCGATGTAGTGCTTAAGTCTTTGGCCATTGACTTTGAAAGGCTCCGAATCCTTGTCACAAATATCAATAGCACCGAAAGGATAGACCTTCACCACTCGAAATGGGCCAGACCAACGCGATCTCAACTTGCCAGGAAAAAGCCTCAATCTCGAATTGAATAATAGCACCAAGTCGCCTTCCTTGAATTCTCTCCTTGAGATTCTCCTATCATGCACAAGTTTCGTTTTTTCTTTATAAAATTTAGCATTTTCATAGGAGTTTAGGCGTACCTCATCCAATTCATGTAGGTCCAATATTCGCTTTGCACCAGATTTTAGCAAATCCATGTTGATGGCTCGAGTTGCCCAATAAGCCTTGTGCTCAAGTTCGACTGGCAAATGACACGGCTTGCCATAAACTAGCTTGAAAGGGCTCATGCCAATTGGTGTCTTGAAGGCGGTTCGATAAGCCCAAAGTGCATCATCAAGTTTGCTTGCCCAGTCTTTGCGTGAACGAGCCACCGTCTTTTCCAAGATGCTTTTGATTTCTCTGTTGGACACCTCAACTTGCCCACTTGTTTGAGGGTGATAGGCAGTGGCCACTTTGTGAATGACACCATGTTTCTTCAAGAGACCATCAAAGTGTCGATTGATGAAATGCCGGCCACCGTCACTTATCACCGCCCTTGGCACGCCAAATCGAGGGAAGATGACTTTTGAGAAAAGGCGGATGACTGAGCTTGAATCTGCTGCCTTGCATGCAATTGCTTCCACCCACTTCGAGACATAGTCAACAGCTACCAAAATGTACTCGAATCCGTGCGAACTTGGAAACGGCCCCATGAAATCCACGCCCCATACATCAAAAATTTCAACTTCAAGAATAGGGTTAAGAGGCATTTCATTCCTTTTGGATATGTTGCCCGTTCTTTGACATTGATCACAAGAAGAAACAAAAGAATGAGCATCTTTGAAAAGAGAGGGCCAGTAAAAACCTGATTGGAGTACTTTGGCTGCGGTTTTAGAAAAAGAAGCATGGCCACCATAGGCAGAGGAGTGGCAACTTGCAAGAATGGCTCGAACCTCGTCATAGGGCACACACCTTCTAAAGACATTGTCGATTCCAAGCTTGAAAAGATATGGCTCCTCCCAAAAGTAATACTTCGAGTCGGATTTGAGCTTCTTCCTCTGTTGTGGGGTCATGTCAGAGGGCACATACCCACTTGCCAAAAAATTAGCCAGATCCGCATACCAAGGCTCCTCTGTTCTGCGCTTTTCCCTTTCATTTCGGTCCGAAATAGGGACATTTCGGTCCGAAATCATTGTTGTCGCCATGATTTCTGCCACCAGATCGTCATATTTCGGTCCGAAATGGTTTGGTTTCGCCCCGAAATGTGCCTGTACAGAGAACAACTTTTCATCTGGAAAGAAATCGTTGATAGGGATTGGGTTACCTTGTTCCTCTTCCCAATGAAGACGAGATAGATGGTCTGCCACTAGATTTTCTGAGCCTTTCTTGTCCTTGATCTCAAGGTCAAATTCTTGGAGAAGCAACACCCATCGAATCAATCTAGGCTTGGCATCCTTCTTGCTTAAGAGATATCGGATGGCGGCATGGTCAGTGTACACGATCACCTTAGAGCCCACAAGGTATGACCTAAACTTGTCAAGTGCGAAGACTATGGCGAGGAGTTCCTTTTCTGTGGTTGTATAGTTGACTTGGGCAGGGTCTAGCACCTTGCTAGCATAGTATATGGCCACCGGTTTCTTGTCCCTTCGCTGCCCAAGAACTGCCCCTACTGCATAGTCACTTGCATCGCACATAAGCTCGAACGGTTGGCTCCAATCTGGTGGTTGGAGGATGGGTGCTGAAATGAGAGCCTCCTTTAACCCCAAGAAACTTCTGACATCCTTGACACTTCTTGGCATATCAAGCTTCTCTATCACCTCGATCTTTGCCTTGTCAACCTCTATGCCTTTCGATGTCACCACATGCCCCAGTACAACTCCTTGTTGCACCATGAAATGGCACTTCTCCCAATTCAAGACCAAGTTAACTTCTTCACATCTCTGTAAGATTTTAGAAAGATTAGCAAGGCATGAATCAAAGCAAGTGCCATAAACAGAAAAATCATCCATAAACACTTCCATTTCTTTTTCAATAAAATCTGAGAATATGGCCATCATAGCTCTTTGGAAGGTTGCAGGTGCATTACAAAGACCAAAAGGCATACGCCTATACGCATAGGTACCATAAGGACAAGTGAAAGTGGTTTTTTCTTGGTCATTTGGATGGATAGGTATTTGGAAGAAACCAGAGTAACCATCTAAATAACAAAAATATGAGTGATTAGCAAGTCTTTCAAGCAATTGGTCGACAAATGGAAGTGGGAAGTGATCTTTTCGTGTCGCAGTGTTGAGCTTGCGATAGTCGATACACATCCGCCATCCAGTCACCATTCTTGTTTGAATCATCTCATCTTTTTCGTTCTTGACCACTGTTGTACCTCCCTTCTTGGGCACCACATGCACTGGGCTCACCCACTTGCTGTCAGAAATCGGATAGATGATGCCTGCGTCGAGAAGTTTGAGAATCTCTTTTTTGACCACGTCCTTGAGATTAGGGTTGAGTCGCCTTTGCCCTTCAATGGACGGTTTGTGCCCTTCTTCCAAGAGAATTCTATGCGTGCAAATGGAGGGATCGATACCCTTTAAGTCGTCGATGGAATAACCAATTGCACCCTTGTGAGCTCGTAATTCTACCAAAAGTTTCTCTGTTTGATCTGCATTCAGCCCAGCATTAACAATAACAGGGAATGTTTGATCTGAGCCAAGAAATTCATACCTTAAAGTCGCTAGAAGGGGCTTTAATTCGACCTGAGGTGGAGGTTTCGGACTGAAATTGATTGGTTTCGGACCGAAATCCTCTGCTGTTGCTGCTCTGGCCTCCTCCAGGGACAGGTTTCGGTCCGAAACTGGACAATTTTGGTCCGAAATCACCTCTGGCAGGGGAAATTTTCCATGTTCATGGTCAGGTTCGAGCTCCTCCATGGTCTCCTCGACTCCTATGGCTTCCTGCATATCAGAGAGAAAAGATTGGTACAAGTTAATAGCAGTTTCATATTGGATTTCAAGGGATTCTTCAATTGTGTGTTCAATCTCTTCGATCATGAAGCATGATCCGTTGGTGGTATTAGGACACTTCATGGCGTGCTTGATGGAGAAGCGAAGTGTTTCCCCTCCCACTCTAACCAAAATTGTGCCTTCTCTGGCATCCATCATGACTCCCGCGGTACTCAGGAAAGGACGCCCTAAAATAATTGGAACCTCACTGTCTTCTTCCATGTCCATCACCACAAAGTCGCCTGGAACAAGGAATTTGCCAACTTGCACTGGAATATCTTTGATTTCACCCATAGGCAAACGCTTGGATGAGTCAGCGAGCTGGATTGTAATATTTGTGGGCAACAATTCACCAAATCCTATTCTTTCAAAAACTGACTTGGGCATCAAGCTTACACTTGCCCCCATATCACATAATGCTTGTTTGATGAACTCCTTTCCAATCACACAAGGCAAGACAAACCTGCCTGGATCGCTTAACTTAGGTGGCATTTTACTTTTTAAGGCCTCACTGCTTATCCTTGTTAGAACTATCGCTTTCAACTCTTCCAAGGATCTCTTTCCAGTGCATAATTCCTTGAGAAACTTGGCATAAATGGGCACCTTAGTGAACACGTCAGAGAAAAGAATGGTGATATGGACCTCCTTTAGCATCTCCCAAAATCGCATGAACAAAACGTCATCTTTCTCTTTGGCCAACCTTCTGGGGAAAGGAACAGGGGGTTGGTATGCAACCTCTGGGTTTGAACTCGCGGTCTTTTCCTTCCCTGGATGCTCTTTCTGGGCCTCTGGAGCTGACATTTCGGACCGAAATGTGTTGGTTTCGGACCGAAGTGTAGGCTCTGTCAGCCCCTTTTGTGCAGTTGATGCATCGGTTTGAGTCCCATTTGCTCCTGCTGCGTCCTGGAGAGGGGGGAAAGGTAGCACTTGCACCAGAACCGGTCCTCCATGCTCGTTTTGGTGTGTGTTATTCGCCTCGGCTTCATTTGGCATAGGAGGGTCCTTGTATTGCATGCCACTTCGCAAGGTGTGCAAAGCTTTGCATTGGTGGGCATTTGGATTCACCTCCGATTGGCTGGGCAGCTTCCCTTGTTGCCTTGAAAAATGCGACTCCATCATTTGCTCCAACCTAGTCAAAGTCCCTGCGTTATTTTTGAGTTCCTCAGTCAACATTTGATTAAATTTGCCTTGTTCATGCATAAAGTTTTGGACAACCGACGGTATACCCTCCCTATTGTAAACATATTTTCTTAGAAAGGGTTGGTCACGACCATTGTTGTTAAAATGATTATTTTTGTACAAGGTTGGTGGGTTGGTGTTTTTGTACTGGTTCTTTGGCACAAATGGTCTATCCTCATTGTTGTGATAATTAGGGTGGTTCATGTCTGCCCAATTGGCCTGCTCTCTATCACTCAAAGAATAACTGCGACTAAAAATATGTCCAGGAAAGTAAGAAGGCTCGCTGTTAAGCGAGTTGACTTGATGGCCCTCGCTGCCTCCTCGCGCAAGCGGACAATCAATTGACCTATGCCCTTCTTCGCCGCATGCACCACAAAAGTTGGAATTGAGGTGAGTGCCCTGAAGTGAGTGATATGACGCTAATTCCGCTTCGAGCTCGGCAATCCTTGTGTCTCTTGCTGTGATTTCATGTACTTGTTCCTTGCTAGATGAGCGACGATTGTTGGGAATCGGATACCACTCGTAGTTCCTGGCGCATTCATCAATCTTGTCACGTGCCTGCGCTGCATCTAGTCGCTTAAAGGCTCCACCTGAAAGGGAATCAAGGTTAATTTTAATATTGTCATAAAGACCACTGTGGAATGCCTTAATTACCATCCAGTCTTGGATACCATGATGTGGACAAGAGTTTTCTAAATCTCTAAATCTTTCCCATGCATCCCTCATTGTTTCATTGTCTTTTTGTTGAAAATTGTTAATTTCCTTCCTAATTGTGTCTGCTCTGTCAGAAGAGAAATACCTATCAAGGAAGGTTTGTGCCATTTGGTCCCAACTCCTAATAGACCCTTTTTTTAAAGTTTTGTACCATTTGATGGCTCGGTCCTTAAGAGTAAACCTAAATAACAAAAGTCTAATGGCTTGTTGAGGGACACCGTTACACTTAATTAAACGAGTGCATTCAATAAAACTTTGTAAATGAGCATGGGGATCCTCTTTATCATCTCCGTAAAACGGATTCTGTTGCACAAGTGCCACATGGTTGGCCGTGATTATCATGTTATTGGCTTCAATTCCTGGGATCACCACTGGCCCGCCTATGTGGCTAGCTTTTGGGGCTGCAAAGTCCATGAGAGATCTGTTTTGCCCCCCTTGCTCCTCTCCATCTGAGTTATCATGAACGCTCTCGTCGTCATTCTCCCATCGTCGTCGATCGTCTTCAAGTGCTCGCCTTTGATTCTCAAGGTTAGTACGATCGTTGGCTAATCTGGCCTCCCTTTGCTCGAGTTGGAGCCTCAGGTTCTCAAGCCTCTGGGCCTCTGCTTCGGCGTTGATGGGCCCTTGGTTTGCCGCCATTTCCCCTGCTGTTTCCTCCTCTGGCTGTGGATTTCGAACCGAAATCAGAGGGTTTCGGACCGAAATTGGTGTGTTCAGGGGTGCTGGTTGAGTTACAGAGGGAGTCTGGCTAGAGATTGCTTGGTCAATGAGTTCTGGATCAGAGTCAAGCCCCCTGGTGAAGTACTTGCGCACGATCTCGGGCTTTGACTTGCCTTTCTTTGGTTTCCCGGCCAGTTCTCAACCTGCAGGTAAGAGGGAAACAAAGAAAAGATTAAATAAAATAGAAAAATCTAGTCTCTTAATACTAAAATAAGTACTCGATATCAAAACCGTCCCCGGCAACGGCGCCAATTTGATAAGGAAATTAAAACCTAGGTCAAATAAATTTATAACCTTGTTCTACCTTACTAATCGTTCTGGTAAAGCTAAGAGTCGAACCCAAGGGACGGTAAAAATGAGTACCGGACTTAGTTTTTCTTAAAAGCTAGACAAATAAAAATTGTGAGGATTTAATTTAAAGGAAACAACTAAATAACAATTGAAAACTAATAAAATAATTATGAAATATTTTTGGGTTGATTTTTCTGCTTTAAAATGTCCAATAAATGCAAGTGATGTCCTAGGAGCTTAGCGTTCGATTAGTTTGGCCCTAAAGCACCTCAGCCTTCGATTTTCATCCAGACAGAGGCTTATTTCGGTCCGAAATGTAAGGGTTTCGGTCCGAAATCCTTACTGTTTTGATCCGAAATTGCTTTAGAGTTAATGTTTCGACTTGTTTTCTCTACACAATGCTATGCGAAGGGTACTAAACAACCAGACCTAAGTTAAGACCTCAGCTTTCGCGATTTCGACTCTAACTTGGTTTGGAACTTGCTTTTCGCCTCATAAACAATCAAACATGTACTTTCGTCCTAATTTGATTGTTTAGGTGAGTTAAATCGGGGTTCTAGAAATATTTAAAGTCCCATCGGATCAATAAAAATTGCACCTGTCGGTCACAACTAACCTCCTCTTTCAAGTGATTGGTTTATTTCATATACTTAACTATTCAATTAATTGTTTTTGTCTAATGCCCTAACGGTGCTGCAGACATCATTAAGTAGACAATAAAGCAAGTAATTAAACTAACTAAGCAAACGATAAATCTCAACATAACTCATCACATAAACATAGCATAAATGATCAAGTCATCACATAATATCAAAATAATCTACTAGCTATCCCTAGAACATCATAAAGGAGTCTAGCCTAACATGCTCATAACAGAAATAAAAAGTATCATGCAAATAAGTAAGATACAAGCCATAAAACAACGAAACATAAGCATAAAGGAGTAAACCGAGGTATCCAATGCAAATACTCGCTGTCCTAAGGCCAAGGAATCGATGTGGAGATGCAAGATCGCTGCCGTCGCACACAAACACTGCTGCTCCTCAAGAAAACCCGTAAAAAGAGCCAAAAACGCCTAAAAACAATCGTGTATTGTGGAGAAAATCAAAAGTGGAAGAAGAGACCCGCCTCTGGTCGAGAACATGTGCCTATATACTCCCCTTTGTCGGTCCAGAGGCGGCTAGGGCAAGAAACGCGCTTTCCCTCTTTGAAACTTGCCAAAATCTACTTTCCATAACCAGATTTCGGACCGAAATCAGACCATTTCGGACCGAAATTGAAAGCAGATGGGGTGAAATGGGCTGAAACCAGGGCCTGTGATCTATCTCGGCCCATGGTGGTGTAGTCTAGGTCTAGGCACGCATGTGTGAGCCAGGAATGAGTCATCTGGCTAAGGGTTGGGCTCCACTCTTCATGTCTTAGGCGTTTTGTCTTCAATTTCTACGAGAATTCTACAAAATAGAGATAGAAGCGACGGCAGTACAAAATCCTGGAAAACACAATTAATAATGAGACATTTATAATGGTTTGAGTGCTATTTTGGTGCTAAGTTTGGCCAAAAATATGTATATAAATATGAGATATCAACATGTCTGCACTTTAGAGCTGTAAGGTCCAACTTCTGATTTACTGTTTCATATGAAATACATAATATAATATTTCACGTCTAATAGCTCAAACATTCGAAATATTTTTTTCCCTAAAATGCTTGGATCGTCTTTTTAATATTGATTAATAAGTGGTCCCAATAATTTCTTAATTCTCTAAAATGTAATGATCCAAATACACTAGGAATAAAAATTTATTCTAAATGTTTGACCACTTAATATAACACTCTAGATCCAAAAAAAATTTATTAATCTTTTAATAATAAAATTTTTTACTCTGAATAACTAATTCTAGTTTTATTCTTAAAAGATCCAAACTCACCTATATAAGTTGAAATCTACACGCAGCTGTATTATGATATGTACAGTCAAAATTTAGATTGCATTTATAAGTCAAACCAAATAAAATATCCAGATACAACACTTTAAATCTGATTTGTACCTTATGTATATTTATTTCGTATTATATATATATATATATACTTGATTTTATTACAATTGCTAGTACGAATATTACAGAGGGATCGACTAGACATGGTCATACGATGGCTATCGCAGGAATATACCTCGTAATATTGTAGACACGATCACACGGCACACTAAGCTGTAATTTGAAACAAAACAAAATAGATCCGTGCAAACTATGTTATGTACTTATGTTTAATTGGGAAAGGGAAAATGGCCAGAATTGTTGGGGCGTGTGAAGAAAAGGACAAAAGCCACATGAGGGAAAAATTTTAACAAAGACAAAAATACCCTCAATAATTTTAAAAAGAACAAAGCAGTATCAAAAATTTTAAAATGAGCATAGCTATAGCGGTACTAGCATTGCCGTTATAACACAGCCATATAGCGGTATTGGAATTGCCGCTGGAAGGGCTATAGCGGCAATGCTAGTGCCGCTATAGCGTTTTCCTTTTTTTTCGGTGAATCAGGGTCAGGCCTGGAGTTTTGACGCATCGTCCCCATTAAAAAATTGTTTTTGCCTAAACATTTTGGACTGGGAGTGGGACCTCTATAGTTTCATTATACTGTCGCTTTTACAAATAATTTTATCCCACTGATCAATAATCCCAAACATGAAAAAAATGTTAAAACAGTTTGTACATGTGGGCCCTTTACATATATAATAAGTTTCTACTAAACTAAAATCATTAGAAGCATAAAAGAGAAATAAAGAAACCAAGGACAATAGAAAATTAAAGGAGAAATAATTAGGACCACAAATATAATGAATATAATTAGAACACTAGACATGATAGTCGCAGCTTCGCTGCGTTATGTTTTCTTAAATTGAAAATAATTTAATATATTTCGTCAAATTTCTAGACAAAAATTTTTAAGTTCAAAATCAATAATTTTTTCCATAAATTGGAGGGCTCATATGGCATGTCGTAGGAGGGGATAGGGTTTTTTTTCCTATAAATTAGACATGAACTAACTTAAATTTCCAAATAATATTTAATTTTTAAATTAAATAATGCTTGGTATGACTATTTTTAATTAAAAGTCTTATAGTCTGTCTTAAACAGTCATATTCAGTTGACATTATATTAATAATATATTTTTTACATTAACAAATTTTCTATCTTTGGTTTTATAATTGTTTCACTCTTGCTAAATTAGATACAATCAGTTAAAGTAAGACAAATCCTTTGCTAAATTAGAAAATCCAAAACTTCAACTGAATAAGAATGAACAATAGTAATAAAATGTATCTTTCGCTATGTTTTTTTTAGAGATTGAATAACAAAAGAAAACTTGACATGCCTTTCCTTTACCTGTTTATTGTTCAAGCAGATCAAACGAATCGAGCTCAAATCTGCAAGTAATTCAATGTTTTGAAAACCAACCCGAACATCGAACTGACAAAGTCATCGGTTCAATGGTTCATTTGGTTCGACCATTCGAATCGATAGAATGAACCGGATGACGTCATTGATACTATATAGTTTATATACCGGCTAGTTCGTTGTGGTTCGCCAATAGTCAAAAACAGCTCATATTGGACCGAACTAGGGTCTGATTCGCAGTTGAACCGGTCGAATCGGCCGGTCCAATCCGGTTCGATTTTTAAAACATTGAAGTTATCTGATTTGTCCGACTTGAATATGCCCTAGTAGGAAAGTATTTAATCAATTTATGCAACATTTAACATAAAATTCGTCATATATCCCTAGTAGGAAAGTATTTGTAAGTGTTGTTCATGTCGTGTCAAACACGATCGTGTTAGACTCTCGTGTCGTGTCGTGTTGACACGAACTGCTTTTTTAATCATGTCGTGTCGTGTTGTGCTAAGTGGTGAGAAGAGGCAACATGACGCGCATTCTGACACGACATGATTTTTTCGTGTCGTGTTAGTCGTATCAAATCGTGTCAGAAATATCGTCGCGGTTTATTTAAACAAACTGAGCATTGATATATAAAAATAATTTAAATAATCGTTTAAAAATAGTTTAAAGGACGAAGATTTATGGTTTATTAACTACGATGCTATTTTTTATAATATTAAAAATTAAATTTG
This sequence comes from Rhynchospora pubera, assembly GCA_028095005.1. Classification (NCBI taxonomy): domain Eukaryota; kingdom Viridiplantae; phylum Streptophyta; class Magnoliopsida; order Poales; family Cyperaceae; genus Rhynchospora; species Rhynchospora pubera. The sequence continues at coordinate 230,931,099 of CM051459.1, read as the reverse complement.
TGTTGTTGTGTCGTGTTAGTTCGTGTCGTGTCAAATCGTATTAATTTTTCAGAATTCTCAATACGACACGATTGTGTCATGTCGTACCAACACGATTGCGCCGTGTCATTTTTGGAAAACCCTATTTGTAACTATGACACATGTCTCTTCAGTCAATAACAGAAATTGAAGTTCAAAGAACATCATATTGTTTAAATGTGATTTGACCATTAAAATTGTTTGACTTTGAAAAGAAATGATTACTCAAGAACCGTCTTTAATTGAAGCAATCACAACATAAAAGTTTAGATCGTGTCCATTGCTTTTCATAAATCTTTAATCGACTAAAATTAGATTAAATATGAAGCACTAAATATCGATCAGAAGTGAGATAATTTTTTCATATTTCCTCAAATTGTATAAATTTGACATGAAGCAAGCAAGTTTTAAATCGTCAAATGTACTTGCTCTAACTCCGATAAATTATTATTATTATTATTATTATTATTATTATTATTATTATTATTTTGAATGTGATATATTAAAACAATGGTCAAACAGTTATAAAAGTTTAAATATGCTGGAATTATGGAAGTATTACAATATGCCAAACCGTTTGGGATTATTGGTTAGTGGGATAAAACTATAGAGGCCCCACTCCCATGCCAGTACAAAATGTTTAGGCAAAAATAATTTTTTAATGTAGACGATGCGTCAAAACCTCTAGAGCCTGACCTTATTCACCGGAAACAGAAAAAAAAGTTATATAGCGGCAATTCTAATACCGCTATAAGGTTGTGCTATAGCGGCAATGCTAGTGCCGCTATAGCTATGCTCATTTTAAAATTTCTGGTGCTGTTTTGTTCTTTTTTAAATTGTTAAGGGTACTTTTATCTTTGTTAAAAATTTTCCCCACAGGAGAGAGGTACAATTCCTGTGTGGCCAAACCTGTGGCTGTAACACGGCAGTGATAGACTGATAGTACTGATCCCACGCTTTTTTAAAAATTTGAAAATGAGGTCTTAAAATTTTTTTCGGAAATTTGTAATTAAGTCTTACACTCGGTTTGGTTATCCTTCATTGAATGGATGACCTTCCTGAGCTTCCTCTGGGTTTTATCGCCCCCACTAATTAATTGCTTATTCTACCTCCTTTATTTCCGAAAACTTGTTAAATTCTCACTTTCTAGCTTTTACTACGTTGGAATTTGGAAATGCTCTCCATGAGTAATATTTTATTTCTTAGTATTGCTGCATTACAAAATAAAAATAGCATATAATCAATATTTCATGACAATTACTTTGTTATAATATATTCTACAAGTATGATCCGACTAATTTATATTAATTAATCAGAATGAATTCAATGTCGTAGCAAAATAAGACTATAAAATATTGACCATCTAGATGCACACAGTCACCCCAGAAACAATTGTCCCGGCACTTGTACAACTTGACATGATTCTTTAATTTTCCAAAGGAATCCTTAATAATAAAAAGAAGTATTCCAATAGCAAAATTTCTAACTTAAGTTTAGTTTAATTTTTGTTGAGTGCTCTTCAGTAAAATGAAGAGTAGTGGGCGCTCCCCACTTATCTCCAAAAAAAAAAAATTTCTAACTTAATATATATACTTTTAATATGTTTCCCTCTTGTTAGATAGCTTTGGCTTTTCCAATAGCAGCGGAGACAACCGGAAGAAACAAGTATATTATATCACATTTTTTTGAATAAATTTATTATATTTATAATGAATATATAAATATAAATACACGTGTAGAGCCGTGAGTGCGGGCCTCTAAAAAGATTACCGATGGACGGCTCAGATTCGTTGCCTCGTTAGTGTCTGTCTACTAATTTATATTTATATTTATATTTATTGCTCTCTCCTCTCCTCTTCTCTCCTGTTCCTCTCTCTCTCTCTCTCTCTCTCTCTCCCTCGTCACTTCGTCAGTCGTCACTCTACTCCAGCCAAAAAAGCAAAAGCGAAACGAATAAAATCGGAAAATCGAGAAAAAGGCCAACGAAGGAAGGAAGGCAGGAAGACATTAAACTTAGACATGTTGGGGAAGAGAGCGAGGCAACAGATGACGATGAGGCGAACCACCAGCATGACGGAGTTCGCCTTCGACCCCTCCACCGCCGTCCACGTGGACCCATCTCAGCCCTCGGATCAGGCGGTGGCGCGACTCAGAGCGGCCGAGGCGAGGCGGTACGGCGGAGCCGGCTCTGAGTGGCTGGGATCGCGCCACGGGGCTGGAAACCAGCGCTCCAGGAGGAACTCTGCCGACTTTGTCAGTGCCGAAGCCGCGCCTTTTCTTAGAGCTTGCGGTCTCTGCAAGCGCAGCCTCGGCCCCGGCCGCGATACTTTCATGTATAGGTATTCACTATTCATTCATTCATTAAAATAAAAAGAAGAACAATTAATAGAAAAGACTCATTGTTTTCTTGCTCAATTCCTCGTATGGGCTAACTATTTTGATATTTTCAGTCAAAATCAACTACACACAGACACAGTTCAATTAAAGCACCACTGTACCAAGTACCAACTATTAAATTTAAACTCGTCTCATATTGAAACAAAGTCAATAAATTAATAGTTAACAGAAATAGTGAAATTTATTAGAAAGCTTGATTTTCCTCATCTAATGAATCAAATTTAACTAGATATTATTATTTGTGTCAACTCAGAATCTCTCACCTAGAACTGATTTTTCAAATTAACTATACTTGTCTTGGATCTCCATATCCAGATACCAATTTCATATCATATGCAATATTGTCTGCTAGATCACCAAATGTTTTTTTTTTTTTATCACTTACAAGTTACAACTAACTTAAAAAATTTCCAATTGTTCAACAGGGGTGAGGTGGCATTTTGTAGCCTGGAGTGCAGGCAACAGCAGATGAACTTAGATGATCGCAAGGACAAGTGCGCTCTGACGTCGGGCTCCGCACAGGCCGCCTCTGAGCAATCCAAAAACGGGGAGACGGTCGCTGCTGCATAGGATCCTAGAGTCATTTTTCCCCCTTGAGGGATTTATTATTATTATTATTATTATTATTATTATTATTATTATTATTATATAAAATTATATAGTGTAATGTAATATAGAAACTTTATTGAGGCTAAGCTGGACAGATGTAGACCCTTGCGGGGAGGGATGGGATCATGGATTGAATGTATGGTTCTAATTTTTGCTACATAAATCCATGTTAAATGCAGTTCAATTGGAGAAATGATTGGTTATTTAATCGCTGGAGGGTCCTATTCTATGGTTATGTCTCTTTTGTTCTTTCTTTCTTTCTTTTTTCTTCTTTTCTTGTTTTCCTTGGTTAGTGAGGATAAGAATTTGGGGGCAGCTTATTGCAATATTCTAAGGTATGCAGTATGAGTTTGCTTCTGTAGTGCTTTTGTTTATTTTATATTTTTAAAATTAAACATATTTTAATTGTTTGGATTAGCTAAACAACTAAATTTTTCACAATCCTACAACATTGAATTGAGCATCATTCTTTTTGTTTCAAGAACGAGTGGTTGGCAAAATTCTGAGCTTCTCATATAATTTTCTGTATTCGATCATTTCGATCTTCTACGGGACTAGTTGCTCTGTCCCAGACAGTAACTAATAAACTAATAAACTAGTACCGATGTAACGTCATTCGATAACAATCGGTTTCCAATGATCTTTCAAAAGCATGACAACCATATCCATATAACAGAATATAAAAAACGGTGGATGTATGCATATATTATATTATGGGCCAACAAAGACTTAAACAAGATCCAGTAGGCCGTCAAATTAGAAAAGATTTTCTTTCATGAACCGAAAGAAATATATTGATAGGAATCATGTTCTATGCCTCTCTCGTCAATAGCAGAAGGGTAATTATAGTGCTAAACTTATGCGATGTTATTATTAGTACAAGACCGATCAGTGTCATGTGTTTTTAATTAAGTTTGATACGATAAAGGTTAAAAGAGTGGCGCTTTGACATCATATATCCCACTAACAATCATCAAAATTAACAAACCAGCAAGTGACCTCATTTGTCACATCATCTCATTATTAATTCATGAAGAAGTACAAACAAAACTGAACTAATCAGTATATTAAAAAAACAAGTCTCGTCTCATTTATTGAGACATTATATGACTAAAACGATGTCATGTATCAAGAAAACCATCATCTTATATGATACCAATAAGTATACTGTTTTATTTTTGGGGTGCAATCAATAGAAAAATGCATCGCCAACCACTTCAAATCGCAGCAAATCTTTGCTGTTATAGAATAATCCACACACTCCAAATCTTTAACTAGGTCACCGCTCCTTTTTAATTTAACAGCAGATTGTCTAAACCAAATTATTAAAAAAAGTAGAGATAGAGATGTTATTAAAGGATTGGACCCCCCCCCCCCCCCCAATAATGGGCAACCCGTAATCAATTTGCAATATGCTGATGATACAATAATTTTTTGTGAAGCAAATGGAATAGTTATGCAGACCGTTAAATGAGCTTTCATTGGATTCGAGGCATTAGCAGGTATGAGAGTAAATTTTTGAAAATGCGAACTTTATCCAATTAATTTAGATGATAACGAGGCCACAACACTAGCAGATATATTTGGTTGTAAAGTAGCCTCTTTTTCCTTGATGCATTTAGGAATTCCGATCCATTGGAAAAAATTGAAAAAGATATATTGGCATGTCATAGTAGATAAATTCCAAAAAAAATTGCAAGGTTGGATGGGTAATTTCTTGTCTTATGGGGGACGATTAACTCTAATCAATAGTGTACTGAGCTCCCTTGCAACTTACATGTTATCTTTTCATGAGGCACCAGTTAGATAGAATCAGGTCGAGTTTTTTGTGGCATGCAAAAGATAAAAAAAAATCACTTAGTTAATTGGGGATAGTGTGTAGAAGATGGAGGGTGGGCTAGACATACTAAATCTTAAAATCATGAACGATGCTATGTTGAGTAAATGGGTTTGAAAATACAAAGATCCTTTGAGTAATGGGTGGTGGAAAGATATTATAAAAATCAAGTATAACAATTGCAATAATAATCAACGATGCTCCCCCTTTTGGAAAAAAAAATAAAAAGATTGGAACAAATAGTGGACTTACAGTGTCATTTCATATTGGGCGATGGAAGAAATACTAGATTTTGGCTGGATGGATGGTGTGGTCATATATCTTTAAAGTTATTATTTTCATCACTCTTTGAGATTTGCACTAATAAAGATACTACGTTTGATGTCGTACTAGGAAGGATACTAAACTTATACTTTAATAGACAGTTATCGATGAATCTTAGAGATAATTTACGTGAGTTGCAACATTTAGTCTCCTCTTTCACCTCGCGGCCCACTTCAGATTCAATATCATGGGGTGGGAAGGGAGGAGGTAAATTTACAACAAAAAAGATGAATGTGTGGTTGGATAATAAAGGCATCAAATTCGTACTGATGCTCCCATTTGGAAAATCAAAGTGCCTCTTAAGATACATATTTTTATATGGCTATTGTGTAAAAAAAGATTGTTAACCAAAGATAATCTAGCTATAAGGGGGTGGGAGGGAGACCTTACATGCTTCTATTGTCAAAAATTAGAATCGATTGACCACCTCTTTTCGATTGTTCCCAACAGACAGTTATGTGAGCATGGTTATTAGATAAATTTCAAAGGCCTCCAAATTTTAGATCCATTGAAGACTTAGTAACATAGATTTCTAATTTACATCCCTCAAAAAATAAGATCGCTTGTATTATATGTTGTGGTGTGTTGTGGAAAATTAAAACACAAGTGATGGAGTGATTGTCTTCCCTTGACAAAATGTCGTTGCAGATTACTGGAGGCAAGTGATCGGTACTGAGGGTACTGGTAAAATTAATTTCTTAAAACCCGATACTAATTCATTTGTAGTACAGTTTAAAGGGTCGAATCTCGGGGATGGACTATTCTTTTTTCCAAGTTAGACAATTCGTATTAGATTAAATTCCAAGGTTTGTACAAACAATTCAAGTTTCGAACAGGTTTAAACAGTAAGTAAAGTGCAAGATAGAAAACCTAATTAACCAGAAAATTAAACTACTAAATATATAGATCAATTGACAAACGATTAGGGGTTTAGGTTATTCAACTTTTCTCATCTGTCAAGATTGGAACGAACCGTTCTATTCGTAGAACGGGCCGTTCTGCATCCTGTCAGATGGTTAGAACAGGCCGTTCTGAGCCAGGAGCCACCTTCTGGGCGGTCCGTCTTGACTCTGGAACGATCCGTTCAATCATCTGATATTTGTTTTGTCATCCTACCTGGTTATTTGCTGAGTGTTTTTATGTGAATTAAACCAAACCTAACCTACATACTTGCGCTCTAACTTCCGTTCAGGTCAAGTTGAAGGGTTCTGTTTGATAATTCCTAAAACTCCTGAATTTCAAGTTCTGTTTCTTGATTTAGGTGCTCTAGATTGCTTTCTGGGTCTTGGTAACCCTCAACCTTCCGATTTATTGGGTAAAACTCTAATTTCTTAAAGATTGGTTAAATCCTTCCGGATATCGGCTACCTAATTAATCTGGGTGTTAACTTGTTATTGCAATTTGATTTTAGTTTGACAATTAAACTAGGCCTTTGTTTAATGCAATAATCAGATTAAGCAATAGCAGATTTCAACAAGCAGATAACAAAATCATATCACAGAAAGCATAAGCATAGCTTAACTCAACTAACAAACGAGTATTCAAACAAAACAAACAACTAAAAGAAAAGTTATCAAACCATAGCCCCTAACTAATCTACTCTAACAAATCCATGCAAGAAAAAGCAGGTTTCATAAAAAACAAATACATAGAAAAGAGAAAAATCAAGTTACAACAAGTTTTGCTCGAAAACTCCACGATTTTGTACTCTGTCCTGTCTGGGGTGGCCCGTCCTGATCCTGGGGCGATGCGTCTCAGGTGGCTGGCTGGCTGTATCAACAGGCTATCTCCTCTGCAAAGTGGTTTTCTGGCTAGAAATCTAGGGTTTTGAACTTAGCCTTGACTTGGGGACATGACAGAGCTTTTTATAGCAATCAAATGGCGGTTACAATCGTGGCATACAGGCTCTGAAAGGCGGTGAAAACTGTAGAAACCGTCGCAGCAAATCTGGCGCTCTATTTTTAGAAGTCTGGATTTGGCTGGGACGGCCTAGTTTGAGGTTGGGGCGGTCCGTCCCAACCGAGTCTGCACTAGATCGTCTAAATGCCTTCTTCACTTGTTGGGACGGTCCGTCCTGAGGTTGGGGCGGCCCGTTCCAATTTGCCTGAGCTCTTGTCTTGGTTGATTTTCTCCGTTCTTCGTGCCAAAAGGTGATGAACCTGTAAAAAAAACTTGTTGGGCTACAGCTAAACTTTCCTACATCCTAACATTAGCACAATTTAAAAGAAAACAAGTAAAAACATAAGTATTTGAGCACAATTTGGGGCTTATTCTGGTTGAAAATTAAGTACGAAACCCGTACATCAGCAAGCTCTCGGATGACGGAAATGAGGAGGACACATGGATTCATGCAGTGCTTTGAGTTTGATAAGACTAAAGAAGGACGACCTAAGAGGCTATGCTGGGTAACTCTTGGGTTAAGGAGAGAACTTATTATTTATCTTATCTATTTTATGTTGTTTGCTTAGTTTTATAATTATCATTATAAATAAGGTAATTAATGTAATAATAAATAAAGGGAGATAGCATTGCAGCACTGGTATCTCAAGATTTTGGTATCAATAGGGTTGATGGTTGAGAGAGGTTGTATTAGAATGTTTTTTTCGTTTAATAAAAAGAGTGGTGAGCAACTTATGCTCACTTGTTTCAAAAAAAAAAAAAATTCTTTGCATAACTAGACTTATACTTCTATTTGATGATAAAATTTTCTTTAGAGAACTCATATTTGATGTCATAAATAAGGAAAAAAAAATTTCTATTACTGTACTCACAATTACAATATAATTATTATGACATGATCGTTTTATCCATCGTTTTTATATAATTATGCGTGACTCACATCTTAAAAAATTATGGCCGTTGATTACTGTAGCGAACATATAATGGGTGAATATGCACTTTCTCTGATGATTGGCAACGCTTACGAAAGATACATGAACTAATCAGACACACTTCCTTGCGCAAGTTCAAATAATACAAACCATCTTTGCTTATCACTAGAATTGGACATCGAGCTTTGCTCGATACAATATTTTTTTACATAATTTAAAGTTTGGTTTCTATTATATTACTTTTATATATGTTAATAATAATGTGAATTTCTAACTAAAATATCAATATCTTCATGTTTTAAGTAAGATCATAAACATATTTTAGACTATATAAACAACATAAATATAGATTATTGTGATCAAATTATTTAAAAAGAATGTAAAATCACTTGGAATTCTCAAATATACTCAGAATCTATAAAATCTACACATTATGTGAATAATTGTAATGTATAATCCAATCGTTTTAAATAAGTGAGTCCATAAACATATTCTAAACTATATCAAGAGTTTAATATAGATTACTGTGATCAAATGACATAAAATGAATGTAAAATCGCTTGAAATTCTCAAATATACTCATAATCTGTAAAATCTGCACATTATGTGAATAATTACAATGTATAATCCAATCGTTTTGAATAATTAAGCTCATAAAAATATTCTAGACTATATAAAAAGCTTAAATATAGATTATTGTGATCAAATAACTTAAAATGAATAAAAATTATTTGAAATGTTCAAATATACTAAGAATCTGTAAAATATGCATATCATGTGCATAATTAAAATGCAAAATCCAATCGTTTTGAAAAAGTGAGTTCATAAACATATTCTAGACAAATAAAGAGCTTAAATATAGATTATTATGATAAAATGACTTAAAATAAATACAAAATCGATTGAAATACTCAAATATACTCAGAATCTGTAAAATCTACACAATATGTGCATAATTACAATGTATAATCTAATCGTTTTAAATAAGTGAGTTCATAAACATATTCTAAACCACATAAAGAGTTTAAATATAGATTATTGTGATCAAATGACTTAAAATGAATGCAAAATTGCTTGAAATGCTCAAATATACTAAGAATCTATTAAATCTGCAAATTATGTGAATAATTACAATGTATAATCCAATAATTTTGAATAAAGTGAGTTTATAAACATATTTTAAACTATATAAAGAGCATAAATATAGATTATTATGATCAAATGACTTAAAATGAATACAAAATCATTTGAAATGCTCAAATATACTAAGAATCTATTAAATCTGCAAATTATGTGAATAATTACAACGTATAATCCAATCATTTTGAATAAGTGAGTTTATAAACATATTTTAAACTATATAAAGAGCATAAATATAGATTATTATGATAAAATGATTTAAAATGAATGCAAAATCGTTTGAAATGCTCAAATATACTCAGAATCAGTAAAATCTGCACATTATGTTAATAATTACAATATATAATCCAATAGTTTTGAATAATTGATCTCCTAAACATATTCTAGACAATATAAAGAGCTTAAATATAGATTATTGTGATCAAATGACTTAAAATAAATGCAAAATCGCTTGAAATGCTCAAATATACTCAGAATCTGTAAAAGCTGCATATTATGTGAATAATTACAATGTACAATCCAATCGTTTTGAATAATTGAACTCATAAACATATTCTAGACTAAATAAAGAGCATAAATATAGATTATTGTGATCAAATGACTTAAAATGAATGCAAAATCTCTTCAAATGTTCAAACATACTCAGAATCTGTAAAATCTACACAATATGTGAATAATTACAATGTATAATCCAATCGTTTTGAATAATTGAGCTAATAAACATATTCTACACAATATAAAATGTTAATAATTGCAATGTATAATCCAATCGCTTGAAATGCTCAAATATACTTAGAATCTCTAAAATCTGCACATTATGTGCATTACAATGAATAATCCAATTGTTTTGAATAACTGATATCACAAACATATTATAGACTATATAAAGAGCTTAAATATAGATTAATGTGATCAAAACACTTAAAATGAATACAAAATGGCTTGAAATGCTCAATTATACTCAGAATCTGTAAAATATGCAAATTATGTGAATAATTATAATGTATAATCCAATCATTTTGAATAAGCGAGCTTGTAAACATATTCTAGACTATATAAAGAGCCTAAATATACATTATTGTGATCAAATGACTTAAAATGAATGCAAAATCGCTTAAAATGCTCAAATATACTCAGAATCTGCAAAATTTGTATATTATGTGTATAATTACAATGTATAAACCAATTTTTTTGATTAATTGACCACATAAACATATTCTAGACTATAAAAATGGCATATATATTGATTATTGTGATCAAATGACTTAAAAATGAATGCAAAATCGTTTGAAATGCTCAAATATACTCTGAATCTTTAAAATTTGCACATTATATTCTTAATTATAATGTATAATGCAATCGTTTTAAATAACCATGACTATATAAAAATCTTAAATATAGATGATTGTGATCAAATGATTTAAAATAAATGCAAAATCGCTTCAATGCTCAAATACACTCAGAATCTGTAAAATATGTAAACTATGTGAATAATTACAATGTATAATAGAATTATTGTGAATAATTTAGCTCATAAACACATTCTAGACTATATAAAGAGCTTAAATATAGATTAACATGATAAAAAACACTTAAAATGAATGCAAAATAGCTTGTACTGCTTAAATATAGCCAAAATCTTTAAAATCTGGACATTTTTTGGCGTAATTACAATGTATAATCCAATCATTGTGAATACGTGAGTTCAGAAACATATTCTAGACTATATATATAGCATAAATACAGATTATTGTGATCAAATGAATTGAAATAAATGCAAAATTGCTTGAAATACCCAAATATACAAAGAATCTATAAAATATGCATATTATATGTGTAATTACACTGAATAATTCAATCGTTTCAAATTAGTGTGTTCATAAACAAATTCTAGGCTATGTAAAGAGTGTAAATATACTCAGAATCTGTAAAATATGCACATTATGTGAATAATAACAATGTATAATCCAATCGTTTTGAATATGTGAGCTCATAAACATATTCTAGACTATATAAAAAGTTTAAATGTAGGTTCTTGTCATCAAATAACTTAAAAATGAATGTAAAATCGATTGAAATACTAAAAAAAATTAGAATCTGTAAAATATACACATTATGTGTATAATTACAAAGTATAAACCAATATTTTTGAATAATTGGCCTCATAACATATTCTAGACTATATAAAGAGCATAAATATAGATTATTGTGATCACATAACTTAAAATAATGCAAAATCGCCTGAAATGCTCAAATATACTTGAATCTGTAAAATATACAAATTATGTGAATAATTATTATGTATAATCCAATCATTTTGAATAAGTGAGTTCGTAAATATATTCTAAACTATATAAAGAGTAAAAATATAGATCATTGTCATCAAATAACTTAAAATCAAAGTAAAATCACTTGAAATGCTTAAATATACTCAGAATCTGTAAAAACTGCGCATTATGTGAATAATTACAATGTATAATCCAATAGTTTTGAATATGTGTGCCCATAAAAATATTCTAGACTATATAAAAAGTTTAAATGTAGATTATTATCATCAAATAACTTAAAATGAATGCAAAATCAATTGAAATGCTCAAATAAATTTGGAATATGTAAAATATGAACATTATGTAAATAATTACAATGTATAATACAATCGTTTTGAATAATTGAGCACATAAACATATTTTGGACTATATAAAGAGCTTATATATAGATTATTGTCATCAAATAACTTAAAATTAATGCAAAATCGCTTGAAATGCTCCAATATACTCAGAATCTTTAAAATCTACACATTATGTGCATAATTACAATGTATAATCCAATTGTTTTGAATAACTAAGTTCAGAAACATATTCTAAACTATATAAAGAGCATAAATATAGATTACTATGGTCAAATGACTTAAAATGAATGTAAAAATCGCTAGAAATGCTCAAATATACTCAGAATCTGTAAAATCCATACATTATGTGAATAATTACAATTATAATCTAATTGTTTTCAATAAGTGAGTTCACAAACAAATTCTAAACAATATAAAGAAGTTTAATATTGATTGTTGTGATCAAATGACTTAAAATGAATAGAAAATCACTTAAAATGCTCAAATATAATTAGAATCTGTAAAATATGCATATTATGTGAATAATTACAATGTATAATCCAATCGTTTTGAATAATTGGCCTCATAAACATATTCTAGACTAAACAAAAAGCATAAATATAGATTATTTGTGATCAAATGAATTAAAATGAATGCAAAATCGCTTAAAATGCTCAAATATACTCAGAATCTGTAAACTCTGCGCATTTTGTGTATAATTACAATGTATAATCCAATTTTTTGAATAACTGAGTACAAAAATATTTTTGAGACTATATAAAGGACTTAAATATAGATTAATTTGATCAAATGACTTAAACTGAAAGCAAAATCGCCTCAAATGGTCAAATATACTCAGAATCTGTAAAATCCGCACATTATGTGAACAAATACAATGCATAATCTAATCATTTTGAATAAGTGAGTTCATAAACATATTCTAAACTATATAAAAGCATAAATATAGTTTATTGTGATAAAAAAATCGCTTGAAATGCTCAAATATACATATAATCTTAAATCTGAACATTATATGCATAATTACAATGTATAATCAAATCGTTTTGAGTAAGTTATATCATAAACATATTCTAGACAAAATAAAGAGCTTAAATATGTATTACTGTGATCAAATCACTTAAAATGAATACAAAATCACTTGAAATGCTCAAATATATTCTAAATCTGTAAAATCTGCACATTATGTGAAGATTTAGAATGTATAATCTGATCGTTTTGAATAAATGAGTTCATAAATATATTCTAAACTATATAAAGAGCTTAAATATAGATTATTGTGATCAAATGACTTAAAATTAATGCAAAATCGATTGAAATGCTCAAATACACTCATAATCTTTCAAATCTGCACAAAATGTGCATAATTACAATGTATAATCCAATTGTTTTGAATAAATTATAATATAAACATATTCTAGACAAAATAAAAAGGTTAAATATTGATTATTGTGATCAAATGACTTAAAATGATTGCAAAAATAGCTTAAAATGCTAAAATATAATTAGAATCTGTAAAATCTGCATATTATGTGAATAATTGCATTGTATAATCCAATCGTTTTGAATAAATAAGTTCATAAGAATATTCTAAACTATATATAAAAGTATAAATATAGTTTATTGTGATCATTAAAATCAACACATTATGTGAATAATTACAATGTATAATCCTATCGTTTTGAAAAATTGAGATCATAAACATATTCTAGATAATATATAGATCTTAAATATATATTATTGTGATCAAATGACTTAAAATTAATGCAAAATCACTTGAAATGCTAAAATAGAATAAGAATTTGTAAAATCTGTACATTATGTGCATAATTACAATGTATAATCCAATCTTTTTAAATAAGTGAGTTCATAAACATATTTGAGACTATATAAAGAGCTTAAATATAAATTATTGTAATCAGATGACTTAAAATGAATGTAAAATCGCTTGAAATGTTCAAATATTCTCAGAATCCGTAAAATCTACAAATTATGTGTGTAATTACAATGTATAATCCAATCATTTAGAATAATTGACTTCATAAACATATTCTAGACTATATAAAGAGGTTAAATATAGATTTTTGAGATTAAATGAATTAAAATAAATGTAAAATCGCTTGAAATGCTCAAATATACTCAGAATCTTTCAAATCTGTTCATAATATGCATAATTACAATGTATAATCCAATCATTTTGAATAATTTATATCATAAACATATTCTAGATAATATAAAGAGCTTAAATATATATTATTGTGATCAAATCACTTAAAACGAATGTAAAATAGTTTGAAATGCTCAAATATTCTCCGAATCTTTAAAATATGCACATCATGTAATAAATTCCAATGTATAATCCAATGCTTATGAAAAAGTGAGTTCATAAACATATTCTAGACCATATAAAGAGCATCAATATAAATTATTGTTATCAAATGCGCTGTCTGTCCGTTATAGTTAATACAGGTCTGAGCTCAATAGGTCATCCAATCTATACATTTCGATAGAGCTGCCTTTACCTTTCAGTACTTACTTCAGATACCTCCAGTGCACCATATAATATGCTTTTTTTCGAAATCCAGTGTTATGCTCTCTACTTTGCTTCCTCCATCAAAGGAAGCTATTGCACGAAGCCGTCTAAAGTTCCATAAGACTAGAAGGCGAAAGAGAAAGATAGGAAAGGCGTAGCCAACTTTCATATAGAAAACTTGGCTTTTTTATGAATTGGACTTAGAACTGACTACTTGATTGCTAGACTACTTATTTGACTACTTGATTGGGGGGGTGATCCATTGACCTTCTTAAGAGCACTTTTGACTATTCTTTGCTTTCGAACCTGCTTACTGGATTTTACTTCTGTTCACAACTGTAAAAAATAAACTAGACATACCTACCTATGTTCATACTTATACTTTTTGGACTCGTGCCTTACCACTTAAATAGCAAATGCCCATGCGGTTGTCTACCTCTGCTACCAAATACCTATCCTGCGTTAACAACTACTTTCAACCTGGGCGTACACGCAGAAGCCTTACTTTGTGGAACAAGCTACGAACCAGGTGCGAAGCGAGTTCCCGAGTAAGTAGCTCAAAAGAGGGAAATCAAGCAAGCGATCGTAGGTACGCTATTTAAGCAGATTGGTGTGGAACTCTATTCTCCGCTAGAGTAAGAGTTATTGTGTAGCCAGGTGAACCAGCCCAATTCCAACCATTCTGTTAGTGTGAAGTGTACTAAGTGAGAGTTCTGCTTTCATTATCTTTCTCACTAAAAAAAGGACCCTGCCTACAAAGAAAGTGCATTACTTATGATATTGAATGAGACTCTCAACTTTCCTTTCTTGTAGACTGACCAACAGAGGGCCAAAAAACGCCTATTGTATGGAATGGACTCTTGCATTTTGCATTCTTTCTCTTGCATGCTGCACGACTACTAACGAGAGAGTCTGGAAAGAAAGCCAAACCTCTTAGCTTATTCTAAAGTCCGGCGAAGAAAGTTCTACAAGTTCTACATTACGAAAGAGAGAGTAACTACGGCAGGAGCTAATCTGAAGAGAAGAGCAGCTTTGAACGAAACTTCCTCTTACCATTGGAGTATCGGAGTGAGAAAAAAAAAACACTATAAGTGAGTCAGAGATAAAGCTAAGCCCTTCTATTGGAAAGCAGACAAAGAGTGTGTGTACGGCGAGTCTTGATTCGCGAGCGAGGATATATTGATGACCTACCTTACTTACTGGACTGGAAACCTTATTACACCCCTTCTAATACCACGGATACGAGCAAGCCAACATGAGAAACTAAAAGTAAATTCTATGTTGGTAATACTCCTTAAACAAGAAGCTGACCTGAAAGCTTCATAACTGACTCCTCTTCTGATAGCTTAACAAGTGAAACGATATGTGAAAGAGGGAATTCA
Organism: Rhynchospora pubera; assembly: GCA_028095005.1. Classification (NCBI taxonomy): domain Eukaryota; kingdom Viridiplantae; phylum Streptophyta; class Magnoliopsida; order Poales; family Cyperaceae; genus Rhynchospora; species Rhynchospora pubera. The sequence goes on along the minus strand of CM051459.1, from coordinate 230,915,402 downwards.
CAGCTAGAGGAAAACCACCATTCACAACAGCACTTACTTACTTAAACGCTAGATAAAACTACTAAAAGTATGTAACCGATAAGCGAGCTTGCTATTCTAATTTACGAGTTTCATTCTGATAAGTAGCTTTTTCCCACTATACGAAAGCAATAAACCAAAGAACCAAACCTTCTTGCTCAAACTCCAGATACGACGTTCGATCTTATAACTAGCTTGTACTCTTATAGGTGAGCTGCTATCTTCTATCTTCCGTGGTAAAACACAAGAAACGATAAGGGCCTACCTAATACAAGTGAGACTACATATAGAATTATAAATCTGATATCTGATAAGAAGAATTAACAACTGCTATCGATACGCCCTGCTAATACACCAGGAACGAGAGCTAGGAAAAGCTAATACGAAATAAATGAATACCCGACAAAGCCAGCAACAAATCTGAGAGCTCGCTTTGAAGCTTCTATCTTACTTGCTCAAACTCCTAATACGAGAAAGCAAGCTACTAATCGAATTTCTGCCTTCGATTCTGTAAATCCCTTATTAAAGTATCGGTACGCAATAGCCGTTTACTTTCTAAACGACATACACGGCTTATGGCTTTAATTCTGGTATCCACACTTTCACTCTTATTTGCATTCTGCCTGGGGGTGCTAAAGCTTCATAAGCAAAAGAGAGAAGTAAACTCATCAATTAAAGCTACGTCAAAGAATACGGCTTTCTAATACCATGCCATGGAGACGACACCCGTTCACTACTTTCATGCTATATTATAAAATGAATTCAAAATCGCTTGTAATGCTCAAATATCTCAGAATCTGTAAAATCTGCAAATTATGTGAATAATTATAATGTCTAATCCAATCTTTTCGAACAAATGAGTTCATAAATATATTATAAACTATATAAAGATCATAAATATAGATTATTGTCATCAAATGACTTAAAGTGAATGAAAAATCGCTTGAAATGCTTAAATATACACAGAATCTGTAAAATCTGCATATTATATGAATAATTACAATGTACAATCCAATCGTTTTGAATAATTGAACTCATAAACATATTCTAGACTTTATAAAGAGCTTAATTATTTATTATTGTGATCAAATGACTTAAATAAATACAAAATCGCTTGAAATGCTCAAATATACTCAGAATCTTTGAAATCTACATATTATGTGCGTAATTGCATTGTATAATGCAATCGTTTAGAATAAGTGAGTTCAAAAACATATTCTTGACAATATAAAGATCTTAAATATAGATGTTTGTGATCAAATGATTAAAATGAATGCAAAATTACTTGAAATACTTAAATATACTAAGAATAGGTAAAATCTGCACATTACTTGAAATACTTAAATACTCAAATAATCTATAATCCAATCGTTTTGAATATGTGAGCTCATATACATATTCTAGACTATATGAAGAGCTTAAATATAGATTATTGTGATCGGATGACTTAAAATGAATGGAAAATCTATTGAAATGTTCAAAGGAACTTAGAATCTGTAAAATATGTACATTATGTGAATAATTACAATGTATAATCCAATCATTTTGAATAATTGAGCTCATAAATATATTATGGACTATATAAAGAACTTAAATTGAGATTATTTTGATCAAATAACTTAAAATGAATGCAAAATCGATTGAAATACTCCAATATACTCAGAATCTTTAAAATCGGCACATTATGTTCGTGATTACAATGTATAATCCAATCATTTTGAATAACTTAGTTTATAAGCATATTCTAAACAATATAAAGATCATAAATAAGATTACTATGGTCAAATGACTTAAAATGAATACAAAATCATTTGAAATGCTCAAATATACTAAAAAATTGTAAACTCCGTATATTATGAGAATAATTAGAATGTATAATCCAATTGTTTAGAATCAGTGAGTTCATAAACATATTCTAAACTATATAAAGAGCTTAAATATAGATTATTGTGATCAAATGATTTAAAATGTATGCGAAATCGCTTCAAATGCTCAAATATACTCAGAATCTGTAAAATCTGCACAACATGTGAATATTACAATGTATAATCCAATCATTTTGAATAATTGAGCTCATAAACATATTTTACACAATATAAAGCATTTAAATATAGATTATTGTGATCAAATGACTTAGAATTAAAGCAAAATCGATTGAAATGCTCAAATATACGCAGAATCTTTCAAATCTGAACATTATGTGCATAATTACAATGTATAATCCAATTGTTTTGAATAAGTGGTATCATAAACATATTCTAGACTATATGAAGAGCTTAAATATATATTATGGTGATCAAATGACTTAAAACGAATGCAAAATCTCTTGAAAAGCTCAAATATATTCCGAATCTGTATAATCTGCATATTATGTGAATAATTACAATGTACAATCTAATCGTTTTGAATAATTGAGCTCATAAACATATTCGAGACTTTACAAAGAGCTTTATTATAGATTATTGTTATCGAATGACTTAAAATGAATGCAAAATTGCTTGAAATACCCAAATATACACAGAATATGTAAATCTGCACATTATGTGTGTAATTACAATGAATAATCCATTCGTTTTGAATGAGTGTGTTCTTAAACATATTCTAGACTTTGTTAAGAGCTTAAATATAGATTATCATGAACAAATGTCTTAAATTGAATGCAAAAATCACTTGAAATGCTCAAATATACTCAGAATCTTTAAAATCTAAACATTTTGTGCATAATTACAATGTATAATCCAGTCTTTTTAAATAAGTGAGTTCATAAACATATTTGAGACTTTATAAAGAGAGCTTAAATATAGATTATTTTGTGAACTGACTTAAAATGAATGTAAAATCGCTTGAAATATTCAAATATTCTCAGAATCTGTAAAATTTGCAAATTATGTGCGTAATTACAATGTATAATCCAATCGTTTTGAATAATTGAGGTTATTGTGATCAAATGACTTAGAATTAAAGAAAAATCACTTGAAATGCTCAAATGTACTCAGAAACTTTCAAATAAATGCTCAAATGTACTCAGAAACTTTCAAATCTGAACATTATGTGCATAATTAAATGTATAATCCAATTGTTTTGAATAAGTGATATCATAAACATATTCTAGACTATATAAAGAGTTTAAATATATATTATGGTGATCAAATGGCTTAAAACGAATGCAAAATCGCTTGAAATGCTCAAATATATTCCGAATCTGTATAATCTGCATATTATGTGAATTTACAATGTGCTTTCCAATCATTTTGAATAATTGAGCTCATAAACATATTCGAGAATTTACAAAGACCTTTATTATAGATTATTGTTAAAAAAATGACTTAAAATGTATGCAAAATCGCTTGAAATACCCAAATATACACAGAATATGTAAAATCTGCACATTATGTGTGTAATTACAATGAATAATCCATTTGTTTTGAATGACTGTGTTCTTAAACATATTCTAGACTTTGCTAAGAGATTAAATATTGATTATCATGAATAAATTTCTTAAATTGAATGCTAAAATCGCTTGAAATGCTCAAATATACTCAGAATCTTTAAAATCTGAACATTTTGTACATAATTACAATGTATAATCGAATCTTTTTAAATAATTGAGTTCATAAACATATTCGAGACTTTATAAAGAGAGTTTAAATATAGATTATTGTGAACAGTTAACTTAAAATGAATGTAAAATCGCTTGAAATATTCAAATATTCTCAGAATCTGTAAAATCTACAAATTATGTGCGTAATTACAATGTATAATCCAATTGTTTTGAATAATTGAGTTCACAAACATATTCTAGACTATCTAAAGAGGTTCAATATATATTATTGACATCTAATGAATTAAAATGAATGCAAAATCGCTTGAAATTCTCAAATATACTCAGAATCTTTCAAATATGCACATTATGTTCATAATTACAATGTATAATCCAATAGTTTTGAGTAAGTTATATCATAAACATATTCTACAAAAAAATAAAGAGCTTATATATATATTATTGTGATCAAATCACTTAAAATGAATCCAAAATAGCTTGAAATGCTCAAATACACATAATGTGATAAATTACAATGTATAATCCAATTTTTATGAATAAGTGAGTCCGTAAAAATATTCCAGACCATATAAAGAGCATCAATATAGATTATTGTGATCAAATGACTTAAAATGAATTCAAAATCGCTTGAAATGCTCAAATATACACAGAATCTGTAAAATCTGCAATTTATGTGAACAATTATAATGTATAATCCAATATTTTTGAACAAAAGAGTTCATAAACATATTATAAAATATATAAAGATCATAAATATAGATTATTATCATCAAATGACTTAACGTGAATGCAAAATCTCTTGAAATGCAGAATCTGTAAAATCTGCATATTATGTGAATAATTACAATGTATAATCCAATCGTATTGAATATGTGAGCTCATAAATATATTCTAGAGTATATAAAAAGCTTAAATATAGAATATTGTCAACACATAACTCAAATATACTTAGAATCTGTCCAATCTGCACATTATGTGAATAATTACAATGCATAAACCAATCGTTTTTAATAATTAATCTCATAAACATATTCTAGACTATATAAAGAGCATAAATATAGATTTTTTTGATCAAATGACTTAAAATGAGTGTAAAATCACTTTAAATGCTCAAATATACTCAGAATCTATAAAATCTGCGCATTATGTGATAAATTACAATGTTTAATCCAATCGTTTTGAATAATTGAGATCATAAACATATTTTAGACTATATAAAGAGCTTAAATATAGATTATTGTGATCAAATAACTTAAAATGAATGCAAAATCGCTTGAAATGCTCCAATATACTCAGAATCTTTAAAATCAGCACATTATTTGCATAATTACAATATATAATCCAATCGTTTTGAATAAGTGATGTCATAAACATTTTCTAGATAATATAAAGAGCTTAAATATACATTTTTTTTATCAAATGACTTAAAAATGAATGCAAAATCGCTTGAAATGCTCAAATGTACTCAGAATCTGTAAAAGCTGCTTATAATATGAGTAATTATAATGTACAATCCAATCGTTTTGAATAATTGAACTCATAAACATATTCTAGACTATAGAAAGAGCTTAAATATAGATTATGTTATTAAAATCTGCAAAATCGCTTGAAATGCCAAAATATACACAGAATCTGTAAAATCTGCAAATTATGTGTGTAATAACAATGTATAATCCAATCATTTTGAATAAGTGTATTCATAAATAAATTCCAAACTATATAATGATCATAAATATAGATTATTTTGATCAGTTGACTTAACATGAAAGTTGAATCGTTTCAAATGCTCAAATATACTCAGAATCAGTAAAATCTGCACATCATGTGCATAATTACAATGTATAATCCAATCGTTTTGAATAAGTGAGTTCATAAACATATTCTAAACTATATAAAAAGCATAAATATAGTTTATTGTGATCAAATTATTTAAAATGAATTCAAAATCGTTTGAAATACTCAAATATACTTAGAACATGTAAAATCTGCAAATTATGTGAATAATTACAACTTATAATACACTCGTTTTGAATAAGTGAGTTCATAAATAAATTCTAGACTATATAAAGAGCATAAATATAGATTGTTGTCAACAAATGACTTAAAGTGAATACAAAATCGCTTGAAATACCCAAATATACACAGAATCTTTAAAATTTACACATTATTTGTGTAATTACTATAAATAATCCAATCGTTTTAAATGAGTGTGCTCGTAAACAAATTCTTGCCTATGTAAAGAGCTTAAATATATACATTTTCGTGAACAAATGTCTCAAATTGAATGCAAAAATCGATTGAAATGCTAAAAAATACTCAGAATCTATAAAATTTGCACATTTTGAGCATAATTACAGTGTATAATCCAATCTTTTTGAATAAGTGAGTTAATAAACATATTGTAGACTATATAAAGAGGTCAAATATAGATTATTGTGATCAGATGACTCAAAATGAATGTAAAATCGTTTGAAATGTTAAAATATTCTCATAATATGTAAAATCTGTAAATTTGTTCGTAATTATAATGTATAATCCAATCGTTTTGAATAATTGAGTTCATAAACATATTCTAGACTATATAAAAAGGCTAAATGTAGATTATTGAGATCAAATGAATTAAAATGAATGCAAAATAGCCTTAAATGCTCAAATATACTTAGAATTTTTCAAATCTGCACATTATGTGCATAATTACAATGTATAATCCAATCGTTTTATGAAATTTATATCCTAAATATATTCTAGATAAAATAAAGAGTTTAAATATATATTATTGTGATCAAATGTCTTAAAACGAATGCAAAAAACGCTTGAAATGCTCAAATAAACTTAGAATCGGTAAAATATGTACATTATGTGAATAATTACAATGTATAATCTGATTGTTTTGAATAATTTAGCTCATAAACATATTCTGAACTATATAAAGAACTTAAATATAGAATATTGTCATCAAATAACTTAAAATGAATGCAAAATCATTTGAAATGGTCAAATAAACTTAGAATCTGTATAATAAGCACATGATGTGAATAATTACAATGTATAATCCAATCGTTTTAAATAATTGAGCTCATAAACATATTTTAGACAATAAAAATAGCTTAAATATAGATTATTGTGATAAAATAACTTAAAATGAATGCAAAATCGCTTGAAATGCTTCAATATACTCAGAATCTTTAAAATTTTCAAATCATTTGTGCAATTACAAAGTATAATCCAATCGTTTTGAATGACTTAGTTTAGAAACATATTCTAAACTATACAAAGATCATAAATATAGATTACTGTGGTCAAATGACTTATAAAGAAAACATAATCATTTGAAATGCTCAAATATACTCAGAAATTGTAAAATCCGTATATTATGTGAATAATTACAATGTATAATCCAATCATTTGGAATAAGTAAGTTTCTTAAACATATTTTAGATGATATAAAGAGATTAAATATAGATCATTGTGATTAAATGACTTAAAATGAATGCAAAATTGCTTAAAATGCTCAAATATACTTAGAATTTGTCAAATGTGCATATTATGTGAATAATAAAGAGCATAAATATTCAATGTACTTACAATGTATAATCCAATCTTTCTTAATACTTGACCTCATAAACATATTCTAAACTATATAAAGAGCATAAATATAGATTATTGTGATCAAATGACTTAAAATAAATGCAAAATCGCTTCAGATGCTCATATATACTCAGAATCTGTAAAATCTGCACAATATGTGAATAATTACAATGTATATTCCAATCATTTTGAATATTGAGCTCATAAACAAATTCTACACAATATAAATATCGTAAAATATAGATTATTGTGATCAAATGACTTAAAATGAATGCAAAATCGCTTAAAATGATCAAATATACTTAGAATTTGTCAAATATGCACATTATGTGAATTATTACAATGTATAATCCAATATTTCCTAATAATTGACCTCATAAATATATTTTAAACTATATAAAGAACATAAATATAGATTATTGTGATCAAATGACTTAAAATAAATCCAAAATCACTTCAAATGCTTATATATACTCAGAATCTGTAAAATCTGCACAATATGTGAATAATTACAATGTATAATCCAATCATTTTAAATAATTGAGCTCATAAACAAATTCTACACAGTATAAAGAGCTTAAATATAGATTATTTTGATCAAATGACTTAAAATTAATGCAAAATCGATTGAAATGCTCAAATATACTCAGAATCTTTCAAATCTGAATATTGTGTGCATAATTACAATGTATAATCCAATTGTTTTGAATAAGTGATATTATAAACATATTCTAGACTATATAAAGAGCTTAAATATACATTATTGTTATCAAATGACTTAAAATGAATGCAAAATCACTTGAAATGCTAAAATATACTTAGAATCTTTAAAATCTGCATATAATGTGAATAATTACAATGTATAATCCAATCTTTCTTAATAATTGACCTCATAAACATATTCTAAACTATATAAAGAGCATAAATATGGATTATTGTGATCAAATGACTTAAAATAAAAGCAAAATCACTTCAAATGCTCATATATACTCAGAATCTGTAAAATCTGCACAATATGTGAATAATTACAATGTATATTCCAATCATTTTGAATATTGAGCTCATAAACAAATTCTACACAATATAAATATCGTAAAATATAGATTATTGTGATCAAATGACTTAAAATTCATGCAAAATCGCTTGAAATGCTCAAATATACTCAGAATCTTTCAAATCTGAATGTTATGTGCATAATTAGAATGTATAATCTAATTGTTTTGAATAAGTGATTTCATAAACATATTCTAGACTATATAAAGAGCTTAAATATACATTATTGTGATCAAATGACTTCAAATGAATGGAAAATCACTTGAAATGCTAAAATCTACTCAGAATCTATAAAATCTGCATATTATGTGAATAATTACAATGTACAATCCAATCGTTTTGAATAATTGAGCTCATAAACATATTCTAGACTTTATAAAGAGTTTAATTATAGATTATTGTGATCGAATGACTTAAAATGAATGCAAAATCGATTCAAATGCTCCAATATACTCAGAATCTTTAAAATCTTCACATCATGTGCGCAATTACAATGTATAATCCAATCGTTTTAAATCACTTAGTTCAGAAACATATTCTAAACTATATAAAGATCATAAATATAGATTACTCCGGTCAAATGACTTAAAATGAATACAAAATCGTTTGAAATGCTCAAATATACTTAGAAATTGTAAAATTCGTATATTAAGTGAATAATTACAATTTTTAACCCAATCATTTTGAATTATGAGCTCACAAACATATTCTAGACTACATAAAGAGCTTAAATATAGATTGTTGTAATTAAAAGACTTAAAATGAGAGCAAAATCGCTTAAAATGCTAAAATATACTAATAATCTGTAAAATCTGCACATTATGTGAATACTTAAAATGTACAAAACCAATCTTTTTGAATAATTGACCGTATAAACATAATCTAGACTACACAAACAATATATATAAATTATTGTGATCAAATGACTTAAAATGAATGCAAAATCGCTTAAAATGCTCAAATATACTCAGAATCTGTAAAATCTGCACATTATGTAAATAATTACAATTTATAAACCAAGATTTTTGAATAACTGACCGCATAAACATATTTTAGACTATATAAAGAGCATAAATATAGATTATTGTGATTAAATGAGTAAAAATGAAAGCAAGATCGATTGAAATGCTCAACTATACTCAAAATCTTTAAAATCTTCATATTATATTCGTAATTACAACGTATAATCCAATTATTTCGTAAAAAAATATTCTAGACTATATAAAAATCATAAATATAGGTTATTGTGATTAAAATGACTTAAAATGAATGCAAAATAGCTTGAAATTCTCAAATATACTCAGAATCTTTCAAATATGCACATTATGTGCATAATTACAAAGTATAATCCAATTGTTTTGAATAAGTTATATCATAAACATATTCTAGACAAAACAAAGAGCTTAAATATATATATTATTGTATTCAAATCACTTAAACGAATGTGAAATCGCTTGAAATGCTCAAATAACCTCATAATCTTTAAAATCTGCACATTATGTCAAAAATTACAATGTATGATATAATTCTTTTGAATAAGTGAGTTTGGAAACATATTTTAGACTATATAAAGAGCATCAATATAGATTATTGTGATCAAATGACTACAAATGAATTTAAAATCGCTTAAAATGCTCAAATATACTCAGAATCTGTAAAATCTGCAAATTATGTGAATAATTATAATGTATAATCCAATCATTTGAATAAATGAGTTCATAAACATATTATAAACTATATAAAGAGCATAAATATAGATTATTGTCATCAAATAACTTAAAATAAATGCAAAATCGCATGAAATTCTTAAATATACTCAGAATCTGTAAAATCTGCAAATTATGTGAATAAATTATAATGTATAATCCAATTGTTTTGTATAAATGGTTCATAAACATATTATAAACTATATAAAGAGCTTAAAAATAGATTATTGTGATCAAATGAATTAATATTAATGCAAAATAGGTTGAAATGCTCAAATATACCCAGAATCTGTAAAATCTGCATATTATGTTTCTTAATTACAATGTATAATATAATCATTTTAAATAAGTAAGTTCATAAATATATTATAGTCTATATAAAGAGCTTAAACATAGATTATTGTGTTCTAATGACTTAAAATGAAAGTAGAATCGTTTCAAATGCTCAAATATACTCAGAATCAGTAAAATCTGCACATCATGTGCATAATTATAATGTATAATCCAATCGTTTTGAATAAGTGAGTTCATAAACATATTCTAAACTATATAAAAAATATAAATATAACTTATTGTGATCAAATGACTTAAAATGAATGCAACATCACTTGAAATGCTCAAATATACACAGAATCTTTCAAATCTGCATATTATGTGCTTAATTTAAATGTATAATCCAAACGTTTTGAATAAGTTATATCATAAACATATTCTAGACAAAATAAAGAGCTTAAATATATACATTACTGTGATCAAATCACTTAAAACGAATGCAAAATCGCTTGAAATCCTCAAATATACTCAGAATCTTTAAAATCTGCAAATTATGTGATAAATGACAATGTATATTCTAATGCTTTCGAATAAATGAATTCGTATACATATTTTAGATTATATAAAGAGCATTAATATATCTATTGTGATCAAATGACTTAAAATGGATTTAAAATCGCTTGAAATGCAAAAATCTACTCTGAATATTTAATATCTGCAAATTTTTTGAATAATTATAATGTATAATCAATCATTTTGAAGAAATGAGTTCATAAATATATTATAAACTATATAAAGAGCATAAATGTAGATTTTTGTCATCAAATAACTTAAAATGAATGAAAAAACACTTGAAATACTTAAATATACTCAGAATCTGTAATATCTGCACATTATGTGAATAATTGCAACTGGTAATCCAATCGTTTTGAATATGTGAGCTCATAAACATATTCTAGACAATATAAAGAGCTTAAATATAGATCATTGTCATCAAATAACTTAAAATGAATGCAACATCAATTGAAATGCTCAAATAAACTTAAAATTTGTAAAATATGCACATTATGTGAATAATTATAATGTATAATCCAATTGTTTTGAATAATTGAGCTCATAAACATATTATAGACAATATAAAGAGCTTAAATATAGATTATTGTCCTCAAATAATTTAAAATGAATGTAACATCAATTGAAATGCTCAAATAAACTTAGAATCTGCAAAATATGCACATTATATGAATAATTACAATGTATAATGCAATTGTTTTGAATAATTTAGCTCATAAATAAATTCTAGACTATATAAAGAGATTCAATGTAGATTGTTTTGATCTAAAGACTCAAAATGAGATCAAAATCGCCTAAAAAGCTCAAATATACTCAGAATCTGTAAAATCTGCACATTATGTGAATACTTACAATGTATAAACCAATCTTTTTGATTAATTGACTGCTTAAACATATTTTAGACTATATATATAGCATATATAGAGATTATGGAGATCAAATGACTTAAAAATGAATGAAAAAACACTTAAAATTCTGAAATATACTAAAATCTGAAAAATCTACATATTATGTGAATAATTACATTGTACAAACCAATCTTTTTGAATAATTGACCTCATAAACATATTCTAGACCATATAAAGAGTATAAATAGAGATTATTGTGATCAAAGGAGTTAAAATGAATGCAAAATCGCTTGAAATGCTCAAATATACTCAAAATCTTTAAAATCTGCACATTATATTCGTAATTATAATGTATAATCAAATTGTTTAAAATCGGTGAATTCATAAACTTATTCTAGACTATATAAAAAAACATAAATATAGTTTATTGTGATAAAATGACTTAAAATGAATGTAAAATAGCTTGAAATGTTCAAATTTACTCAGAATCTTTCAAATCTGCACATTATGTGCATAATTACAATGTATAATCCAATTGTATTGAATATGTCAGCTCATAAACATATTCTCACTATATAAAAAGTTTAAATATTAAGAAAAATTTGAATGTCCCTTATAGAATGTAAGATAAATAATTTTACAATTATTAGAATGTACTAAAAAGAGGAAAAAGCACCTCTGATGATATGTACCTAAGTACACTATTGAATATCAAGACATGATATATATCAAATTCAATATGTTACTTGAAACTTTAGGCAGAATTTAAACGGATCAACGAACATGATAACGGTCATGGTAGTGACAATTGCCTTTTGTATAAACCCAATTCCTTATGTATTTATTGGTACCGACCACTGTACCAACTAAGAAATCAGCTCGCCAAAGTTAACAATCACCATAACAAATATTATTTCTTCCTTCTCCTCACTGTTTTGATACTAAAAAACCTACCCTTGTACCAATGTCTTTCCTTGAATGCAACTGGTATCAAGAATGTACTTGTGTCATACCAGCCCTATTTACTCCCACCTTTATGTACCACCATACCTGATCTCAAGTGGTCCTACCAATATATACCAAGACACCTAAAATCAATATGAATTCACTCTCTCATCAACTGAGATCTTCTATGCCAAAATATCTGATCAAAATTGACAAAAATTTGAAAAAATTAAACAAATTAGCCATAGAATTTCTAACTTTATAATAAAAAGAAAGACAAATCACATTATTATTAATTCAAATCAGAAAAAAAAACTCACAATAGAAAAATTGATGTTTAAAGCAACAATTGATGTGTAATTACTTGTTGACTTATCATATAACACGTGTAGCTTTCTGTTTCACAAATACATGAACCCAACATGAGGAATTAATGTAGTGAAGTTTGCACAAAAAAATACATGAGAAATATTCAATCATTTATATGCATTCCCTCAACAATTCATGGCTGCTTATCACATTTTTGTTTCTCATTGTTAGCTTCAAAGTTTTTCAAAAAAATAATAAGAAAAAAAATAACTTACCTAATTGTAAGAGATGAATATACTGAAACCACTATCCAAAAGATGATTGTTTGGTTGTTCCTTCAAAATCAGCAGCACACAATATAAAAGATATAAAAATGCCTTGCAGTCGATATCACTTTCTTTTTTCCTCAAGTTCAGATCTGAAATTGAAGAAACTACCAAGGAACAATCAACAATTACAAACCTCCCAAAAATATAGCGCCAATAGTACCTGGACTCAGTTTAGATTTGAAATTAAAAGATTAATAATCGATAACCTAGATAAAAAGAAAAGAGAAGAAGGGTTATTTTTTCACAAAATTTCACAGATAGGGATGACCTGTGCAGTAGATATAAAATTAATGGAGAGTGCGACAATAATGACCGTTTTGATAACAATTTGATTTCTCTAAACACTATATAAGGAAAACAAATAGTATTTAAATATAGATTTGAAGCACATTTAATACAAAATAATAATGGCAGCATCAAAGATTCTCTTGATTTGTGCATCTATCCATGATTGATAAGAAAATGAGTTGTCTTGCCTTAAAAATTTTGAAATTAAATTGAAGGGTCAACGAAACTAAAATTTGCTCCCATATATATCATATATCATATATATATATACTAAGTGGTACAGAATAGCCAACCAAATGATAAAGTAATGGCATAAGTACTAAATGGATCTAAGAGTTCAATTTCTTTAAACAAAACTGAATCATATAATAAGATTTGTAGGAAAGGTAATAAATACAAATTTCTAAAATAATAACAGCAAGAATATGGAAAATTATTGAATCTCAACCCTTAAATATTCCGATCATAAAATAAAACACATGAGAAATCATATCTTATAAATAGCATGACAAAATCAAATACAGTCTAAATATCATTGGTCGGGAGTAAAGAATCAGAAGCCAGGAACACAATGCAACAACCCTGAATCACACATAAAAATAAAAAATCACAAAGAGGATCGCCAAAAAATAATTCAACTATTTCTGTTGCCATGTCAAGTATTTGAATTTTTATTTATTATTTTAAATTTCCAGTCTGATATGGTGTTCAGTTGGAGGGGTGTGGGGGCTGATTAATTGTGTGCGCCAAGTGGACTTTACTTATTTATTATTATTTTTCTTTTTGTGTGTGTGTGGGCTGATATCTCATGAAAAGAAACAACAACACCCACCCAAAAATTTGAGGCGCCAAATAAAAACAAATACCTAGCTACAAAAATAAACAGAAAAATGCAAAAAAATTATAAAAATAGGTAAAACCTTGCCTTGTCATAATCAATCAAGTGGGATTTGTGCATCTAGTTATGGATCGCAAGAAACAAAATCTGTCTCGACTTGAATTTCTACATGAAGCGACAGAGAGAAGAGAACTTGCATAGGAGGCGATGAAGAGAAAGAGCCACTGAGACGGAGAACCACCCGGAAAAGGCGATGAAAGAGGTAGAGAAATGATGGAGAGGGGCGATGAAGAGAGAAGGGCGCCATCAGGCAAAAGAGAAATGGGATAAAACCTATTCCAAGGAAGATGTAGAGAGACCATGGAAGAGAAAAAAATCATAATACACGATGACAACATTTGCCATCGTGTATTAGACGTAACGGGTCTTCACCGGTCTAGTATAATCTGACACATACAAAGGTATATATGAATACACCACAAAATATAGGCTGGTCTATATTTTTAAATTTCAATATAGGAAATTTGATTAACTGAACCAATGTCAGGTTCATATATCGCAACTTTGCCATCAGTGAGGTTCTTCATATTGATTAATAGTGAATAAATAAACACTATCTAATATTGATTGTTTATTAGATAATAATAAATAATATGAAAGAAATCATAAACTCTTACTGATATGTATTTGGTAGAATTTAAATAGGAGGTACTACACGGTCCACACTTAATAAAAAAAAAATCAAACATACGGGTTAATCTTTAATCACCAGTTGTAGTAAAAGTCATAGAAATTCATTAAAATCCAAAGACCTCCTTATGTCAGAACAGTTCGATTGTCCTTATAAATTTTATCTCTCGAAGGAAATGATAGTCTGCAAGAGGTTGAAGCAAAGATGCTCCTGCAGTCGATGTTGCTTCCCTTAGTCCTCAGTTCCGATCTGAAATTGAAGGAAATACTAAGGAACAACAAAATGTTATAAACCTTACAAAAATATAGTCCAATCGTACTTAGCCTCAGTTTAGATTTGAAATTAAAAGATGAATAACGTAGACAAAAAAAAGGAAAGAAGAAGAATTGCTCACAAAGTTTCACTTTTTACATATCCATTTCTTGTTATCGCTTATAACAATAGCACTATTAATCGGAAAAATATTATATATAGCTCAAATACATAGTTTATTATTTTTTTATCATACTCTAATTTTTTCAATGTTCATATTTATAACATTACTTATCAGCCCCTAATTTCTAATAGACTTCAAATCCAATAAAAATATCTGTGATTAAAAGAAAATATTATACAAATAAAAAAGAACGCAAACAAAAAAAAATTAAGCAATCAAATTAGATGAATAAACACATGAATGACGAGGCAAGGAAAATTGTACCTGACAATAGTTGTAGTGTCACTAACATGAAGCCCATGATCTTGAACACCCACCTCTAAGTCAAAATATGTAAAATTGTAAAAAAAATCACCGAACATAAGAAAAATAAATAACATTTGAAAATAGAGTTTAATTTTGTAGAAAATGCATCACGACAGTCATCAAGGTCTACCATGTTTACTTGTTAAATCTGGTATAATCACTAAATCGGTTTCTGAAACCTTTGGTTCCTTATGCTCACAACACTTGTTAAATATCCAACAATTCACCATTGTAAACTAAGACATGCATGTGCTAAGAAGGATTTCAACATGCAACAATGAAATCATTATTTTTAATTCAAACTGATTAAAGAGTTCTCAGATATATAACTGCATTAATTCAAGTTAAATTGTAAGTGTTGATAACTAAACTGAGCACAATATCATGACTAATGCTAAAAATAGTTAACGACTCAAAAAATCTGTTTTTCTGAATCTACAGACTTAGTAATCAGCAACAGTTTGTATACCTCCCCCTCTAATTTCACAAATATTGGTTCATATTGATTGTTTCTCAAAATTAATATAAGAATAGAGCGATAAAGAGAGAAGGAAAGAGAGAGAGAAAGAGTACTGGAGTTTGGGATTAGAACGTGATTGGTGGAGTTGCAGACGGAGAGGTAACCACTGTTGGGGTTGGGAAGTGGATGGTTGAGGCGTGAAATTGGAGATGGATAAGCAACAGTTGAGTAAGATTTGATCGACAGTATAGATGGAATAGAGAGGAGAGGGGATCCTTGACGTCAGCCTTGATGATGGGCTGGATGGTGGTGAGGTCGACACCGGAGCAAAAGGCTCGGAGAAACAATTGCCGAGAAACCATAGTCGGGTCTACTGGAGGCATGCCTTCCTCTGTGCCCCTTCCTTCCACTTCTGCCATCGCTAGTTCTCTCTCTCTCTCTCTATGACTCTATCCCACTGCTCTTCATGTCTTCACGAGAAACAAGATGAGGAAATGAAGAATTAAGAAGAAAAATTGAGAATTAAAAGAAAGAAACTGAAGAGGCGCCGAGGCAGTAAATGAGGAGTAAATGAGAAAGTTAAACACGGGGAAGAAATCGAAGCTACGCAATGAATAGGATAAACGGCTTAGATTAAAAACTTAAAAAAAGAAACAACGGATAGAATCTGTTTTCGGTGTTTGAGCGCGTGCTTTGCTTTAAAATCTGTACAAAAAAATCACACAGATTATATTATACTTTAGATGTACTATCAGATTCCCTTATGACCAAATCTACTCGATTGATCATGATTTGTATCAGTGTATCACCGAGAAAAAAACAGGGGAGGAAGCCCAGGCTGGCCAGGATTATCTTCTTGGGCCGGGCCAGATCGTATGAAGGTTGCAAACATAAATGTATGTCCAATTGTCCATGTCAATTTAAAATTTAATAGGAAGTAATAAAACCTAAATTCGATGATTTAAGAAAACTAAGTATAGCTATGTGCAAAAAACCGAAGATTATGAATTTACTTTATCAGAGTTCATTATCGAGATAGAAATCATAGAAATCCATAAGATAAGACACTATTAATGGTATTGATAAAAAATGTAGAATATCATTTTTCTTTTTTGCATCTTTTCTAATAATTTACAGAACAAAATTGGAAGTGCAAGAAAAGCATACATCAAGGGGAAAAAAATGCAAAATACCAACTAAAAGTAAAAAAATGTTCCAAAAAGAATTTGAGAAAACAAAATTAGAACTCTCAAATCGCACAAAATCCTGTGCATTCCTATCCTAAAAAATGTTATCGAAACAAACTCCTGACTAACTGTTTATTTTAGCTCAAATCAACACAATTTTGTTATGAATAATGGAGCTGTTCAGGTGGCACAAATGAACCCCAGCTAGTCTCTGTCATTGACGGATCCCACGCCATGAACTCATTTACAGATCCAAAGTTAAGTACTGGTGGCTCAGGATGTTGTCCATTTGTTGGAGCTGTAGAATCAGGAACATCCAAATCTCTGTAAAATCCAGATGATCACAAATTTAGATTATTTAAAACAAACGAGACAATGAAGAACGTTTACACATAAAAGAGTGTCGAATTACCTAAGGTACATCAAGCAGGGGTCAGCTTGTTCAAGGCCATTTGATGGGTTTGTTGTAAACTCGCTTTTCAATTGGAATCCCTCAACCTCTGTGGCTTCTTGCATATTCAATCCATCTTGGTGCATCTGCATGTAGGCCCCATCGGCTTGTGGTTGCATGTAAAAATCATCTTGCGGTGGTGGCATGTAAAACCCATCTTGTTGTGGTTGCAAGTTTAACACTTCTTCATGCTGTGGTTGGAGGATGGTTCCATTTTGGTTTGGTAGGTTCGATGAAGATGATTCGCCCGGACTAATGCATTTCTGTAGTAATTCATTCTGCCATACAAAGAAGCACACATAAGCTTTTTATGGCTACCAACTTGAGCAGTAAAATTTTGCTGATGAATTGAAGAAAGGACATGTGAATATTGGTTCAGATGGCATTGTTTTTCTTTAGAGAGAGAGATTATTACCTTCCTTTCGATGGTCTGAGCAAGGATCTTCATAAGTATGCTCTCACGCTCTTCAAAATCTATCGGAATCATAGGTGCATCTTTGTGTTGCTCCGGGTCGACATAGAACCACCTATTATGCATGATTGGAGAAATAATTAGTCATGTTACGGACAAGTTCAAGGAAATAAAGTTTATTTAGTTTTGTTGTGAGAAATAGAGACTAGCCTTATGTACTCTTGGAGGTAATGGAGTTTGTGTTGTTCGTTAGCTAACTCTGAATTGAGCTCCTACAAGATCACGCCACAATTCCTCAATAAACATACTGGCCAAAAATTTCACACAATCCGGTAATTCATTTCAACAAATTGCACATGTGCCAAATGTTAAAAGAAATCGATACCTCAGCATCTGAGTTTGCCTCTGAAGAGCTGGAGCTGAAAATATTAGAGACAAGTGCATTAGTTAGATTACCGAACTAATCAAAGAAATTACATATCAGGAAAATACATTATATGGGTTACCAAATTGCTCAGTAACATAACATACATCACGGAACCAAGATGGCAAGGTGCCAACCTTAATATATGAAATAAAAAAATATATGAAGAATACAAAGCAAACTGACTGGTAATTAGTAAACAATAATATGAACAAGGTAATTGCATTTTGTTTGTTAAATTCTTGACAATTATAGCACGTGAGGCTTGCAATTTTTGACATCTTGTTACCTGGATGCAGCTTGCTGTGCAGCCAGATCATTCTCGCATTTGAGCCTACCAAGTGTCTCCAACAAATTCTAAATTATTGCAAAGTCAATTATGTTATTTTCATTTCACAGTACATGAAAATTTTGAGAATTAATGCTACAAATAAGTTGATAAAATGATCAAGCTAAAAGAAAATTCTTACTGCTTGGTTCGCGATGCGCCTGCTATCGAGTTAAATGTCAAGAAGGAAAGAAATGTCAGAAAGTTTTTCATTAATGCAACGATGGAAAATTAAAAAGTATACTGGATATAGTTGAAAAAAAAAGGATGTTATGACATATACCCTCTATCATGATCCGGAAGGTTGATGTATCTCGCAAGCACATCTTCAATCCTAAAATATATATATAAATATGTGAGGGCTAAAAGCAAAATTAAACAAAACGAGAAATTAATGTTGTCGGTCATCTATATCTGATGCTGGGTCTTAAATCAACTTTCATATAAACATTTTGAAAAAAGACATGTAAAAGGATTTGAATTTACCGTCCATATGGAAAGGGGCATATTACAAAAAAAATGGAAGTTAAAAATGGAAGAATTAGAATAGTTGGAACCTTCTTCGGGCAGAGAATTGGCTGAGCTTGCCGGAGGGGGAGAACATAATGAGCGCGACCTCGACATCACAGAGCACGGCCAATTCATAGGCCTTCTTAATTAAGCCGCTGCGGCGCTTTGAGAAAGTGACTTGGCGTGATGTGGTATTGTCGATTCTGACAATGGGTACCTTGACCCTCCCCATGAAGAAGAAGCAGTGGAGGAGGATGAGGATGAGTTTGAGTTTTGAGTTTTGAGTTTTTGAGTTTTTGAGTTTGGTGGATGAGTTGCGGAGAGAGAGCAGTAGAGAGAGGGAGATGGAACTGAGAGGAGAATGAGAATTGAATTGGGTTATTGGGGGAAGGGAAGAATGAACGGAGAGAGATATCATATCATAGAGAGAGAGGGAGAGAGGCAGGGAGAAATGGGAGATGCCGAGCAGAAATAGGAGAAGAGAGCGCGTAGAGTCGGTTTAAAAGGTGGAAGGAAGATGCTGCCACCGGGCACGGGCAGGGGCAGGGCTCGATTAATTGATTCAATCAATTAACAGATCTATCTAATTCTAACCAGACTCCACAGTTAACACCAAACCGAATCCACTCTGACAGACAGACACACCACACGACCTAATCTATTCTAACCCACTTCGCCTTACTGTGCCGTGCGCGTTATTTCTGCCGAATCCAGTGCAATTCGTTTGTTTCCCTTTTTTCTTTTTTTTTTAAAAAAAAAACATTTCAGAAAAAACTGGAAAAGCAATAGTCGAGCCAAGTACAGATCAACTTCTTTTACCATTCACATGGTCCTCATTCTTAGTACGGATAATTTATCATTGTTATCATGCATCATTATCATTAGAGCAAGGTTCCAACGACAATATTTTAGTCGCCCTCAAATGCCAACATTTCATTAATCAGTTACTTTTTCAAAATTTAAAATTACAATGCCAAATTCAAACCGTTCATCTTATTTAATTTAATAACCGATGCGTTTTCATACAAATTTTGTAAATTTTAGACTTTATTTGATACTCCATCAATAGATAGAAAAATAAACGAACCTTATTAATTATGATAGATTCATTCTAATACGTTCATGTTTTAGCCTTTGATGGAGTATCAAATAAACTCTAAATTTTACAAAACTTATATGAAAACACATCGGTCGTTAAAATAAATAAGATGAACGGTTTGGATTTGACGTTAATATTTTAATTTTTTTAAAAGTAACTAAATAGTAGCATGTTGACATTCAGGGGTAACAAAAATATTGGTATTGGAACCTTGCTCATAATGGTATCACCATAACAATAATAATTTAATTATCATCGTCTTTGTTCATTGTGATTACGATTTGACTTGTTGCTGCTAATTTTTTTTATCTCGATGTTACTACTATACCTTGATTATAATAAGCGTATTTCTATTTTTTCATTTTATTCTTACAAAATATAATACATTTTCCTTTAGCTCCATATATTCAAACCGACTACAAAATGTCATAAACAAGCATTTAATAAGTGTACAACAAATTAATTGTCCAATAAAATAAAATATGACAGACTTTGAGATCACATTGTATTAAAATTTAACATTTCTGTACAAAACAATATGAAAAATAAAAAATTTCTAAATATAAATTTTTGACTGGCTAAGAATTTTAAGGTTAACAATTAAAATTTCTTGGTACCAATTAAATTGTTAGCCGCTATCTAGTATGTCTAACAAAACAAATAAAAATTTCTTCTCTAAAACTAAGTCTTCAATTTTGAAGTAAAAATCATAAATTATTACTTATTAACAAAATTTATGCTCATACTAATTCACTATTAAAAAAATCAAATGAGGTGAGCCCACTTAAATCCTTTCAATTTCCAAATGCGTTCAAGTCGAAATGCTATCCATCGTAGTTTGACCTCTTAGTTTCTCTCTTGGAAGAAACACATGTAAAACCATCAATTCGGTGACAGAAGCAACTTACAAAATTTCATCCGATGATTCTTCCAAAATTCTCAACGGCCTAACAAGTAAATAGAAAATAAGCCCAGAATAAGAAATTTCCGTATGCATACTTATTCTTATTCTTGTGCAACTCAAATAATACAAGAATAAAAAATTTAGATTATTATTCTTATACTAACAAAATCATGATATAAAAATAAAAAATTTAAACAAGCACGCATATCGAAATTTCTTATTCATGGCTCATCCAAACACACCCAACGTTATATTAATACAATCGACGGTTCTATCCGATTATTCCGAAACTAGATTCGTACCCGAAGTACTAGCAAAAACAATGAACCCAACAACGAATGATATTTAGTCCAGAAACAAAGCAACCAACCACAACTAAACACGCCATAATTTTCTGTTTAAACCTGCAACCACTATACCTGCCATCCGTACACAATTCACATTCCTTCGCAGCGTAAAGTTGGAGCGAGTTCCACAATTCCAGCCTCTGCATAATGGAAAGCTACACGTTTCTTACAATTTATTTTTAACATCTGTTTATTTAATAATTAGAGAAAAATAACCGACCGCTCTTTTTATGTTAAGATGAATTGGAACTCAATTCATCCAACTTAATTAAACGCTCCTGGCTCCTTAATTAGAAACTCAACAAAACCTTTCAGTCTCAGGCTCTCAGCTGAGTAAACTCCAACAATTGTAACAGCAAAAGGCAGCTCCTCCACCTTGGTAGTTGGTACCCCTCATGCAGTGGCGGATTTAGAAAAAATATTTAGGTGGGGCTGAGTGCTCCAATAAATCATTTGATTGAACGATTTCTCTTTTTTTTTTGTTCTTCAGCCCCACCTTTGAGTGCTCCAATGGTAGAAAAAATTCGCTAAGGCTAAAGAAGGACTCTAGGGGCTCGACGGCTGTAGGTGGGGCTCTAGCCCCACCCGCTCCGGTGGTGGATCCGCCCCTGCCCTCGTGTACACTTTACACACATGTCAAGTGCTGAGATAGCATGATGGTTCCTATTTAATTCATTGAACAGGCGCATCGAATACAGAAAATGCAATTCAACAACAAATTTGATGTTATGTAAAAATGACTGGTATCCTAGTTCATTAGACATTATTGTGCAGTTCACTATAGCAGATAACATTTCAGCTGAACGAATTAGAAAATGCTTCAGTAATTAATAGAGTGAAACTGTAATTTCACCAAGCATGTAATTTTAATTCATCAGTTCCACATTTTTTATTGATCAACCTCTTCCACTGCAGCAACGTTTGCTTACCCAATATAATTATTATCAGAACCTGACAACCAATCACAAAAGGATCAATCATCTATCATCCAAACAACATCACACCACAGATATACAAACAAAAGATGCATGAATGAATTAACAAATCAAGCCTTTCACACAATATATCCCAAAAATAAACCATCCCAGCAAAAGAGCCGAGAAAATTGCCATGCCTACAAGAAAAGGCCATCCGGCCATGAAAATCCCGATACAGACCACCAAAAGAAATGGAAAAAAAGACCTAGTCACCGACATCTTGTCGACCCACCTCCCCTTCCACAAAATTAGTGCACCCAAATTGACCACATTCCAATTTACTGAACCGTCATAGGCCAATTGGTTGAGGCATCTGGCCACAAAGGAATGGCAGTTACATGAGAAGAGGTTGTAATACTTGTGGTGGAACTGCCTCGTGCTTGTGTTCAGTGCATCATCCCATGACAAGGCGGCCCCGTTCTCAGCATGCTTATATGGTATCATGCATGTATGGGTTGCCATGTTGGTTGGGAAACAGCACTGTTTGAAAAGAAAAATAAATAAGCACAAAACAAACCAGAGAACTCATAGTACTATTTATAAAGAGCAAACTTATAAGTATATTGTATGATTATTTAAGAAGAAAAAACAGGAAAGATATCATTCTACTCTGAAACACAATATCTATTAATTTGAGAAGCTAGTACAATCTTCACCCATGGTTGGTCCTGATATCATATGCTAACATTTCCGGTCATAAACCATATGCATAAAAAAATCCAACTAAAAAACAATACATAAAGAATTTATACTATAGCAGATATAATATAGACAGGCATCCTACATTCCTACTACATGTTAAATCCCAGGAGATGAAAGAAAAGTGGAGCCCAATACTCAGTTCTATGAACAAAATATAAAATAAAACCTTCGTTCTGTCGAGCTGGAGATATCTAGCAACAGCACCGTATGCAAAGTCATCCACGCTGACTAGGTTTGATCCAGAAAAATCGAGCACACTGCCATCCTCCCGGCAGATGCCGATGTGGCCAATATAAGGTGCCAGCCAGGAGACGACTGGCAGTGGGGTCCACACCAAGCAACATGGAAACTTCGACCTCTTCAGGTCAATTGGCTCGAGAGGCCAAAGTGCGGAAGTCGAAGAGTTTTCAATTTGAGTTCCGGATTGGAGCTGCATTTGAAGGTGCACTTGTTGTGATCTATGGATTTCCAGGCTGCAAATGGGAGGACCTGTCCAGATTTGAGGACTGTAACAGAAGAGCAGACATAATTGTGATCAGACTCGGGATACAAAGCTCAAGCCTAGCCCTGCCAACACCATTTGTCCAATCTCCAATCTCCAATCTCAGGCTGGGACAAAAAAGTCAAAATAAGTTTTGCAACTGGGTAAGGGTAACTACTAACTAGCGACAACTCAAAAATAGTAAAGCATTAAAACCCAGAAGATTTATTTTGGAGAAGAGAAGTAGAAGAACAAAATTAAAAGCATGGTTAAGTCATTTGAAATTGATACTATAGTGAAACAGGCAGCCTGTTTCCTAGCCCTTAACATGAGTTTAGGTTTTAAAGAAAAAGAAAGAAATGTAAACTATATTACTGTAGTGTATCCAGTATATGAATATGATACGATACACATTAGAGAATAGCAGTAGAAAGTTGAAGTGGTGAGAGGTATTGCGTATATAAACAGAAAATCCATCCCAAAAGACAATCTCAATCTCATCGCAGGACATAATTTAGATCTGTTTGTGCAATAGCAATAGAATTGGAAGTATGACAATAGAGAGTATGTTTTGGATGATAATAAAAAAAATAAATAAAACGAGGGAAAGGGAAATAAAAAAAATCTAATGTTACTTGTTGAACGAGAACGAGAACGAGGGAGAGAGGCGCGCAGAGACGGAAAAGAAAAGAAAAGAAAAGAAAAGCGACGATGCTCAAAGCTTCTAAGCTTCTAAGCTGCTCAGAGACTCGGAGACAGAGAGCGGCGACTCTCGACTGACTTCCTGACTTTCACTCTCTCTCTCTCTCTCTCTGGGAGTCGGATTCAGACGGGGCAGATTCCTCGTTCCTCCTCCACTTCCCCTCACCCCGATCCAGGAGACTCCAAGGCCTGTTTCTTATTGCAAACTCCCAATACTTTTTGGGCTTCGGCCCGGTATCCAGTTTCCAGCTATGGCCCAATAAACACCTCTCTGCCCGAAAAAAATTAAAACTAACGTTACCATTCACTCGAATTTCGATAACCACAGTTAAAAATTCGAAATTTAAAAATAACATCGCTGGATCGTCATCCGGATTGACGAAATCGCAAAACCCTTGGATCGTCATTCCAATTGAGGGTTAAAAAGAAAAAATGCAAATAAAAAAATGTGCCAAATGTTGGGAATAGAAATTGACTTTGTTATTTGTGCATAAATGTTGGATCGTCAATTCGAATGACGATCCAAGAGTTTTGCGATTTAGTCAATTCGGATGACTATCCAGCGATATTATTTTTAAAATTTAAAATTTTTAACTGTTATTATCGAAATTCGAGTGACAGTTTTAATTTTTTCCGCCTCTCTGCTCTGGCTTGGCCGGCCGTTCATGAATCATGAGACGGTGAGACCTCGTGTCGTGAATACTGTCAACTTCATACACAATGAAAATTATTTGTAGACAAAATTATTAAAATGTAAAAAATATTGTACACCAGTTTTATTTCAAGAAATTGGAAACTCTTACATAATAGGTATGTGAATACTGTCAACTTCATACATAATGAAAATTATTTGTAGACATAAAAATGTCTCTAACAACAACAACTAATTCTTTTGTCCCAAACAAGTTGGATAGACTAGAAAACAAACCAAGCAAGAAGGTCACCAAAAGAAAAAATAATATAAATAAAATAGTACTAAATAATAATGCTAATGCTAATAATAAGAATAAATAATAATAAAAATAGTAGAAACAACAACAACAACAACAACAACAACAACAACAATAATAATAATAATACAATAACAACGACGACAATCATCATCATCATCCTCGGTCGCAATTGGAACTTTTCACGACAATAACAATTACGGTGATCAAAAATAAATTTTGAAGGCCTCGTAAAAATTTGCTTTAAAAAAAAGTGTAATTAACGGTATATGAAAAAGGAGAACCGGAAATAACTTACAAGAGGTTCCTCTAGAAAATTGAAGAAATAATTTATTAAAAACAGAAATATTTATTATCTCAAACTTTTCAATGAGTAAATGTTAATTAGCAGACTAAAAACCTATTTTTTTCTTAATTATTGATGAGAAATAATTATTAGTACTCAGGAGTAACAATATGTCGTGATCTGACCAACGCTTAGAGCTTAATATGGAAATGGAAATATGCCCGCCCCTGATTAAAAGCTCCTATTGTATGTGAAACTTGAAAAACTGTGCATAGGAATGCAAAACACAACTTTGTTTCAATCATTGATCGTTTCGTTTCGTCTCTTGGCCTCCATTTGGATGCGTCGAGAAGAAGTAGGAAGAAAGAAGAAGGGAAAAAAAAATTATAAATAATCCAAACTCTTTACAAAATTACACACTTCCCAATACTTCTTCCCATTTCTTCCCTTTTTCCTATTTCCTTTGTTAAACGAAACGGTTAATGAAACCGGCCTCATACATTTTTATTTATTTTCATTTAACTGTTTTATATAATATTTTTTAAGTATTTATAAATAAATTTTGATGAACCAAAAATATGGCAATATTAAACCAGTTTGTCATGCATGCAACATAGGAAAACGTACAAAATTTAATTATGAAGGGGATGTTTGTTTTATACATAAGAGGTTGCATAAGAAGTTATGCAAAACTTATACAACCAAACACTCCTGTAACATAAGGTTGCATAAGATGCATAACTTATTACACCCAAAAAAGATTGCATAACTAATGAATCAGATTTTTTTTTATCTCATTTGACATTTGTACCCTTCAATTAATTCTCATCTATTCTTATTTTTCAGCACTAATGCAGTTCATAATAATTATTTTTAAAATATTATTATAATATTATTATTGCTATTATTACTACTTATTCAAAAGAAAGAATATGATTTGTTTTATTATAATATTATGAGTTTAATAAGAATATTGTAACAAAAACTACAATAATAAAACCATTAATTTTTTATAATAATAATAATATTTCATTATAATATTACAATATTAATGGTTTTTTTACTTATTTTATTATCCATATTATTATTATTTTTACATAATAATAATTATTACATTTTATATTATTATTGTTATTAATTATTTTATTATAATATTATTATAATATTTTCTTATTATTGCTTATTTATTATTCTTATTACTAATATTAAATAATAATAATAATTACGAGGGATTTCAATCTTCTAATTTAAAATAGACGGTCCAAGTATGTATTGCATATCAAATATGCATTGTCCTTTACTAAATCAAATAAGTCAACGTCAAGGACATTTTAGTCTTTTGGCATGAATATATACATGCATTAAGTTACTCTTCCTTACTACACAACCAAACAACCATTACATAACACTACATAAACATTTATGCAACTCCTTACTACATTAGCAAACGCCTCCTAAGACAGCAAATCGAACACATTTACACCTTTTGATTGTTTCGAAATACAAAAACATGTATAAAAAAAAATTGATCGTTTCAATCGGTTTGATCGCCTTTAAAATAAAATGATTAACTCAAATTAATTTTTATTTCGTACCATAAACGATACGATACGCCTAACTGTGCAAGCAAGCAGTTTTCCAGTTTTCCACAATTCAAGGATGATGGGCTTGAACAGAAATGTTTCCATTATCTGGGACTTAGCCCGAATTTTCCATAAAAGAGCCGAACCCAATACACAGCCTTTTTGTTTTCTGTTTTCCTTGAATATCTTTTGAGATAATAAATGATAAATGTGGCGACCTTATTATATCATCCTCTCTTTGTTGTCGTCTCCACTCGAAGCGTTTGTCAGAGAGCCGAGATGGCCATCTCCATGTTATCCCTTCCCAAACCAACGATCCTTCCTTCCCTTCGCAACCCACAAAGAACCCCCATTTTCCTCCCCAAATGCACCTCTTCTCCTTCTACCTCTCTTCCCGAACAAACCCAGCAAGACCATTCTCCATGCATTTCTCACAGCAGGAGAAGGCTGCTTGAAGTGGCAATGAGCCTTTTGGCTTTTCCTCTCTTCTCTGTCTCTGAAGCTAATGCTACCAGGATCGAGTACTATGCCACTGTCGGAGAGAAGCTCTGTGACATGAATTTCGCAAAATCGGGACTTGGCTTTTGTGACGTGTTGGTCGGTACCGGCACACAACCTCCAAGAGGAGAGCTCATTAATGTGAGTAGTTAGTAATAGTTTCATTTTTTTTTATTTTAATTGTACTTAGATAGTGTTATTGTAATTTAGGGACCCACAATTTACCATGATGATAACACTTAGCAGTTAGCACCATGCCATCAATGTCATTCATCTGGTCATGTTCACATAATTCATATTGATGACATGACGTCTCATATGTTATGCCATCATAGCCCACTCAACTATTCTTGCACTTCAGCATCCTTATCATCAAGTCAATGAGCTACTGGCATGTTAACACCAGGCCTAATTGGGTACCAGTTAAAAACCTTTTGGACCAAAATGGGAACTTAAAACTTCAGTAACCACCAACATGACAGCATGATATACTTTAAAGATCATTTGTTTAATTTATCCCCTAAATGAAGTTTCATTTCGAAACCAACTATTTAGGGCTTTTCCATAAAGTGATAAAAATAATAAGATTTGATGCATCATTTACTATTCATCAAATTATATGAACTTTTCAAGGGTCTGAATTTCAGGGCCCTTCATGCACCATCAAACTTTAGTCAAATTGCATGAATTTTGATATATAGGTTATCCATATGTCCTACGGCGGATCTAAAAGTTTCCTTTTTGCTTTAGGCATATTTAAATTGATTTAAGATCCATTGTCAAAATTGCAACAATTTCTATCGTCAATGGATCCCATCTCAGTAGAAAATAACTAAATTGCCTGATTTTGTTGTCTCATCTCAATAATTTGCTTTCCTACCATTGTATACAAAGATCGTGACCAGGGAGTGATCATACGGATCTTATTTGTTTCGGTTCTTTCTTTATCCAAATTTAGATAATAGCCAGATAATTGTCAGAAGGGACAAAGATTGTCCACATTTGTGAACATATATAAAATTTATCCCAGTTCCACCATTGATTACAAGAAAGTATGGAGTTACCTGCACAAAAATCAATTCTGATTATTGACAAAAGGAGTGCCGCTAGGATATAATATGCAACTGAGCACCAATTGATCCCTCAAGGGAACTGAGAAAGAACTTCTTGTTGTTGGCAATATTTGGTTATTCTAGGATTAATTGTGCCAATTACAGATACACTACACCGCAAGATTTGCCAATGGCATTGTGTTTGATAGCAGCTACAAACGAGGGAGGCCGCTTACTATGAGGATAGGCGTCGGTAAGGTACTCTCTTTCCCTCACTCTCTCTCTCTCTCTCTCTCTCTCTCTCTCTGATTGCAAATCTACCTTCTAATATTGTGTCAGTTGTGTAGAGGATGTAGAGCTGTGTATGCCTTCTAGACAAGGTTTAAGCATTACAAATGATCATTATCAATTTTCATGATTTTACAAATAATGTAGGTGTTACCAGGGCTTGATCAAGGTATCATGGGGGGAGGGGGTGTACCCCCAATGCTAGCCGGTAATATTCTTCACCAAGTAAATGATGTGCTATTTCTCTATTAGAGGTCCTTCTCTACTCTTGTAGTTCTAGCTTGTTTTCAGTTTTATTATTCTTTTTTTATTCTAGGTGGAAAAAGAAAGCTCATGATCCCTCCTTTACTGGCTTATGGGCCTGAACCAGCTGGCTGTTTTTCAGGTAAGATATTACTTGTATCTGCATGCATGTCATGTGCATAAGCAAAACTTTTTCTGGTATGTGCCTGATCTGAATTCAAGCATCTTTTCTCTCTAATTCTGTGATCACTAGAGGTTTAAAGGATCAATGTAAAAGTACCTCAAACCTTAAGACTAAATACTTCACCAAACAGTACAGTGGTGCTATGATGCTCTTTCCCTTTGTTAGGATGAGTTTATGCAAACCTGAAAACTTGGATATGGAATGACACATGAATGCATCAGCACTTGACATGTTTTCTGGTTTTTATTGTAACTGATACATAATGGCAGGCATTGAGGTAGAACACTTTGTGAACCAAAATGTGATAAAAAAATATTTGGGTAAGTTTCTATGTCTCAAATAATATAATACACTGCAGGCGATTGCAACATACCAGCAAATGCAACCCTTCTATACGATATTCTTTATTTGGGATTGTACAAGTGAAGAACTAATCTGAAACTATCATTGTGGACAATACAACAGAATTATGAATTCAGGTTAAGATTCTTTTAAATTTTGTTATAATTGTAAATCTTTTCTTTCCATATTTTGTTTATAATCTTCTCGTCTCTCTCAATTGATTAACCAGATATGGGTGCAGAGATAGACTATATTGCTAATAGAAGATAATTAAAAAAACCCTTGAGTTGATTTGCAAGCCCACTTTGAATTGGTAGATGATATTCATCGCTGGTACGATGTTAGCATGACTTAATTTGTTGTAATAAACAATTAAAGTGTATATAAATGCAATTAGTGAATAAACTCTTTCCAAGTTGCTTTCCTGTATCCAAAAGGGAAAAAAGTAAATTATTCTAGTTTCGATGACAGTACTCATCGTAGTCATATCAATGACAGAAAATGTAAAAAGGCTTTGGTACGACATAATTTACTGTAAGCTGGGGTCTCTGAATTTTACCCCACCTAATAAAAAGGCCAACAAAACTCGATTACAATGAATTCAGCAGAATTAATATGATGGTTTCTCCTTTACATAAAGGAGGGACAACTAGGTAAGCTATTTTGTATCTAGACTAAATTTGGAAGAAAAAAAGAAAGAGGCAATGTAAAATAAGCTGCCATGGTAATATTTACAAAATTGACAGGGGTTTCAAAATTTAATTACTTTTGGCACCAGATTCCCTGCGCATGTACAAGCTGTATCTAAATCTAGGTCGGTGGGAAGTATCAATCTTTATAATCTCTAACTATGATTGGCTTGAACAGCCATTACAAATCTGACATGTCTCGCATATCTCCACTGAAGAACAAAAGTGAGGCACTAGTGAAAGTGTCGCTGCATTTGAAAAAGTAAAATTCTTTTCACGTAATCAGGTACTTTAATTTGGCTCATATAGTATACTATATTTAGGAAGAAGGTAAATGGTATTATTTTCACTATATATATGGCAGTTGAGACTTGAGAGAAAGATCATGTATAGGTTGCGTCCATTTTTTTAATTTTTATTTTATTATTATTATTTTGTTTTTACAAGGAAACAGTTTTAAGTATCAACTGCTCCAAACAACTTGCACAGCAGAAAACATGATCTACCATGGGAACATGCCACAGGATATACTTTTATGGAGAGATGATTTTATTTGGATTGCTATTTGTTTAGGATAGGATAGACGCACGCAGAATCTCTTGAAGATCTAGTTCCTAAGCAATTAATGTTACCGTTTTTTTCTCCAATTTACCACTAGACATTTTCTAACGGAGTGGAATTGTATTAAAAACTGCATTTACATCATTATATGAGTGAGGTAATCTATGTTAGTAAGTGTATATATCCTCGCCAATAAAATGGTGCATGACATACAAAAGGCGCTAATTAATCTTTGCATGGTAATGTTTTTAGTATTTTTAACGCGCTAATTAATCCATATAATTTAAAGAAAATTAATTATTAATTCCTATGAGCATCCAAAATGTTAGTAAAAGAAGCACAAAGAATATCATGCAAATTGAAATACCCTCATGCATCAATGGAACTATTAAACCTGGACATTTAATTAATAATCTCAGATGCACGCTAATACAAAAATAAGAAAATGGCAACAACAAAAAAAAAAAAAAGAAGAGAAGACATAAAAGGCTAAATTAATTAGAATGATCACATAAGGGAGCAAGCATTAGGATTGTCATCACTGAACAAAGTGGCGAGGTGATCCTCCTGCCGGGGTACATAGCTGGAGACGGTAAGGGCCTCGACATTCCGGACGTGGCCGGCGGGGGCCCGCTTGTCATAGGTGTGAGGGGCGTAGGGGTGGGCCACCACGTTGTAAGGGACGTAAGGCCAGATCTCCACTCTCTTCCCTGTCGACTGGGCCCTCTTCACCACCTTCTGAGCCTCCACAAACCCACTCACTGTCACCTTGTTCTGCTTCCTGTTTATCTCTACATTTTGCACCCCTAGCAGTATAATATAATACCAACACAATTTGAATTATAAATATATGGCCCCAACAAAAAAAATTGACAACATTTTAATATTTAACATCATTGCTCCTAAAGAGGTACAGAAGTAGTAACATTAAATCCGTCTATGTATGTATCCTATTCCTACGAACAACTTTTAGCGATTGGAAAGGTCGCAGGTTCAAAACCCGGCTGGAGGTCTTTCATAGACATTTAATTTAAAAATAAGTTTGGTGACTTAAACCTTCAATTTATCTTCGAAAACTTTTGGCGATTGCATGCATTTATTACAGTTCCACTGCTGAGTGATATTAGACTTGTACACTTGAAATGCTTTCATATTATTGTATTATTTTTTTGTAACAAAATTAATTTATTCTCCAAAATTTGTATGAATGACATTTTCCTAAAGAAAACAAAATAGGTATGTTTATTTTGCTTCGAGGTTTTGCTTGCTAAAGCCTAAAGTGCTTGGCATTGCTAGTTGCGCTTGTGCAACACATGAACTCATCTTTTTTTTTCACCTTTTACGAAAGTTATAAAAGAAGCAAATAGCATAGAGGTTAAAAAGGAGGGAAAACCTTTCATGTTAGAAAGAGTTTTCTTGACCTTGAGTTCGCATCCATCACAATCCATCTTGATCTTCAGATCCACTGTGTTGAACTGCTTCTTCTTGTACTTTTGCTCCTTCACAAACAAATCCCAAAAGTAACCCAAGCTTCCTCCCATGCTGCTCTCTTCTTGGCAGAGCAGAGTTAATGAGTAATAGAAGAAAGGATTCAAAATGAGAGAGGCTACAAGTAGAAAGAAAGTGTTTGAGTTTGATGATGAAATATATCTTGCAACAGTTGGAAAGAAAGAAACCTGATGGTACAAAACAAAGGACTTGGAAAATGAATAAAATAAAAAGGTGGGGGAAAGGACCAAACGGCAGCTTTCTTTTCTTTTTTCCTCTTTGAGTAGCTGAGGAGATATACAAGAGAAAGCCAAATTAAGAAGGCTGTACAAAGTGCAAAGAACCAAACCAAGGACAACTGAGTTGATTTTAAAAAATTTTAATAGGAGGTTTCTGTGTTGAAAGTTGAAACTGGGGGGGAAGAAGAGAGAGAGAGAGGCTCTCTGTGTGCCTGTTTGTGTTGTGTGTGACACAAGTGAAGAATTTAATGCTTTGAAACTTAAACTCTTCGAGTCTTGACCTCTGTTTTGAAACAGAAACGCTGCTTATATAGGCACTGGCCTTGAGTGGCACTGTGGCAGGAACAGCGCCGTAAGAAAATTATATCACGACTTTGGTAAAATGTTTTTAATGCTGTGAAAGAACCAAGAAGGTGAAGTAATTGGGTACAGTTCCTTAGTAGAACCTGATATTAATTTCACCTCTATTGAGTTTTCTTCTGTATCGCTTCAGCTGTTGTGGTTTAAGTGTTGAGTTGGTATTCAGATGATTTTTCTTTTTAATTTTTTTTTTTAAATCAATGCTAGTCTCTCCCTTAGACAATCAAAAAAAAAAATTACAGAAATTACGAAGAACAAAATGGAAATTGTTGCATTAAATCAATTGTCATTCAATTGTTGCATTAAGTCTTTTGTATAAGTACAAAATATTCGAGAACTCAAACTTATAAAAATACATATAAATTATTCATAATTTATGACCACATTAATTATATTCTTCAATATCACTCTTTTTAACGTTTAATTCATTTTTATCTAGTCAAATGGATATCTTTTTTTTTTTTTTACATACAAATCTTTCTAGTTTCTATTCTCTGACCCCAGTGACCTCCTTTTTTATTTTAAATATTCAAGTATGGAGCATGTTGCATACATGGGCAAGTGTGGTCACTGGTCATCCTTTGACCCTTTCTCTCACTTTCTTCACGGATCCGAATCCGCTGTAGCGCGGGACAGCATGTAGCGCGCGTACGAGCCGTCTGATTTTGATCGGGCGGTTCATTTTTTACGGGCCTATTAATCTAGGTTACATGCACGGGACTCCCTTGTCCATTGGATCTTGATCAGACGGTTAGGATGCCGCGCTACACGATGTATCGCGCGGCACCAGATCTGAATTCCTTTCTTCACTTGCTCTGGACAACACCCTAAAAGAAAAGTACAATTCGATGATAACTTGAGGTAATTCGAAAAAACGCATACATTTTCTGAATATACCTTACGGCGGAAGTTGCTCGGCTAGTTTGCTTTATTTAATTCTATATTATTTTCTATTAAAATTATTTATCTTTATATAATTTGCTATTTTTTATTTATTAAACTTTTTTTCATTCAGAATTGGGTATTTTTTAAATTCGTACTTTAACATATTTGTTGTTCGGACTTCATATTTTAGAAATGATGCAAAAGAAATGTTCTGATGGCTAGCTTAATTATCAAATTAAACATGCATGCAATACATGTTTTCAATTAAAGATCAATAATGCCCTAGCTGCTTAGTTGAACTACTTAATTACTTTCTTCTATGTCCTATTTATTTTAATTTATCTTTTGTAAAGGATTAATGACAGAAGATTTCATTCCTTTTTTTAAATAGGAGATTCTATGGTTCTTTTGGATAGATGATTGAGACTATGGATCATCTAACTTTTCATTATCACTTTTTAGTGGTAACAGTAGGCCTGTGGGCAGTTCATCAATAAAAAAAAAAGAAAAGAACTATAAAAATGAAGGCGACAGGACAAATATTCTTTCATTGTTATCAGAAATTGGAAAAATGAAATACTCAAATGAGAAATAGAGCTTATTCTATGTTTGAAAACAAGATAATTCTTAAAAGGTCTTCCTAACAAACTAATTACTGTAGACATCAGTATTTGTACTGTAATTTTTGTACAAATCAAGAAGTGCATGTCATCTCAAAAAAAAAAAAAATAAATAAATTAAGAAGTTCATGTCTCCCTGGCGGAAAAACTGAAAGAAATCTGTCCACACAGCAGATTGATCACATGAAAGAGTTTGGAAATTTTAAAACCCAAAACCCTCTTCTTTGGAACTATGTTGGTGTGTGTCAGAAGCAAAACAGTATCCATGGAACAAGTAAGCTGGGTCAAAGTCAATAATACAGTCAAAAGAAGAGAGAGAGAGAGAAAGTACGCCATATTATGATCTCCAGTGTTTGAACACTGGAGACATCCTTTCCCAACCAATTTGCGTGTACATCTTACACTGCATAATTCTAGTAGTAAGCCAAAAAAATGCGCGTCATAATCACGATTCTGACAGTATGGTTTACAAAAGTAGTATTCCTTGAGGAACTATTAAAGAGTGCACAGAATTGTACTATTATGGTATTCTTGATAGTGTTTGTAGGGAAACTCTCGGAATAAAGTTGTTCTTGAAATTGGACCCCTTTTCTTATATATGCTTGATTAATCGGTTGATTCATAGCATGAAATGAAAACGACAGCCTCATTGAAATGCTAATTACAAGAAAGAGAGCATGCTAAAAAAGCACGTTTGATTTGAGAAT
This sequence comes from Rhynchospora pubera, assembly GCA_028095005.1. NCBI lineage: Eukaryota > Viridiplantae > Streptophyta > Magnoliopsida > Poales > Cyperaceae > Rhynchospora > Rhynchospora pubera. The sequence continues at coordinate 230,879,680 of CM051459.1, read as the reverse complement.
TTGTGGATTATACATGTCCGGCAATAATTATGCGTCATGTGTCGATTGTATTCGGAATTAGTTCACAAGAGATTATAATCAACAAATTTTTAAAATATCGCAATAATTGGACCGTATTTCCTTTTTTACCTAAGGAATATTTTTCCAGTTTTTCACCCTTCTTTTCTGTAACAAAGAATCCTAGTCCATTACACATTGTACGCACTGTAATTAGACAATATTTTTTTCTACTTATTAGCGTTCTCTTCTAGTTATTTTAAATCAAACTCAGCAAGCATATATATCTTACTTTTATAGATGATAAGGTGGATCCAATACCACCCTGAAGATGTTTATATTATGAGTTATATATATAGTCACATCAATTCTTGTAATGATTTTTAAATTTATTCTTTCTATAGCTGTTGTTTTTTTCTCTTTTAGAGAAACTTGACAGCAGCTGCGCCAAGTTAGCTATTCTTACCTTTCATATTTCCCTATATTTAAACTAAGAGAATCTTGGTTCTTAGAAAAAAAAAAAAACCATCTTCACTAGCTAATTGATCATGTAAGAGATTAAATTCATTAGTTGTGATTTTCTTACTCGTTTGGTACATATATTTGATCTTCCTAATTGCCTAGTACTAGCTAGTAGTCATTCATGGGGAACTACTTCCTATATAAATATACTTGATCAAAAGTACTCTTAGGCCTGATCAAAATATTTTTTACACATGATTTCATTTCATTTCAATTATATAATTTTGCAGACACCAAATCCATTCATTTTGATAAAAAGATTTCCTACGAAATGAAATAAAATTTCATGTTAAGAAAATGAGATTTTGATCAGGGCCTTAATTTGACATTTTTTTGGTCAACGTAAATTCTTGCGAACATAAAATATAATTTTATGTTTTTAAGAAAAAGTTAGTATTAATTACCATGCACCCAAGTTTGTTTACCCCCTTCAACAATATTCTTAAATGTACTTTATCGAGGCTATCTTATGTAAATTCGAAACACTAGTCAGTCAACCTTTTATCAAACATATGAAAGTTAATTATCCAGTAGTTAACCCAAACATTAATTATAGTTGAGCCCTTTTCTTTTCTGTCCCTCAAAAAAAAATATGGATAACTAGTGATGAGGTCGTGATCTTATAAAATAAATCACAATAAAATCAGATCCAGGAGTAAAAAGAAATTTGTAAAAGTATGTTATATTATATTAGGTCAAATAGGTATACCCCGTTCTTAATTAGTTTAAAATAAATGTTCCGAACTAAAAATATTCTATGGATATACTATTCGAAGAAAAGATTGTATAGTAAGTTAAAAGTTTGGCACGCAGCAAAATCTATTACGTAAATAATAAATATCAACTCTATTTATTTATTTATATATTACAATTAATTAATATCGAATCATATATATACAGATCAAGTTATAGTTAAATGGTGAAAATATTTCATTTTCTATAAACGCATGTGTTCTTTAATCCAATAATAAGGCATATTAAACATGTGCTTCGTGCATAAATAAGACATGGGTGCAAGCAAACAGCTTCAAATATTTTAGCGATTTAAATTTAGTTAGTATGTGTTCCATTGCAAAGCCATTGTGGTTGTGTCGAAGATTCAGAGAGGAGGAGAAAATTCTAGACTCTAGACAGGCGACCAAGAAAGAGATAGGATCATAGGAGATAATGGTGAGAGAATATATGTTTGTTGTGTGGTGTCGCCTACTTTGGGTTTTGACTTGGCCACCATTCAATCTCCTTTATCAAGATTGTGTCTAAATTTAGAACAAAGATGCCACGGTTTGCATCTAGTTCCCAGCTTTTATCTTCATTCTTCATACGCCAACTTAGTCAATAAGCAAACAATGGCCTTTTCAGTTTTCATATACACATACGCAGTCATACAACTTCTGATTGATTAAACTATTGCAGATTTAAACTCGTTTTTTTTAATTTGATCGATCGGTAATAAAATTAATTATATGGGTTGATCGACTTTTAACGTACGATTCTAAGGAAAAATTAAATTTAATTTCCTCCTGAAATTTGCGGTTTAACTGTTTTCTTTTGTTGAATTTGTTTGCATACATTTATAGAGAATATGTATATTGATGTATTATTACACAACTACATACATATATTTAAGAACCTTGACTAAAAAAATGGATTAATATAGATTGATTATAATGTTACATTTTTTTTAACAATAAAATGAGCATGAAGTTCTCACACTTCATGAAAAGATCACATTGATGTGAAATAATTTACTAATGTACATGAAAGTTTTTAGACGTGTCATATTTTAGCATGTAACCAATGATTTAAACGTGAGCTCTCTATGATCAGTTCAATTCGTTCCTCTAGTTGCCGTATATATATCCATCAAACACATCATTGGAGTATGTACATCGCCCTATGGTCTGTATAGAAACTATAAATAAATTCAAATTTTGATTAAATGGAATTATACGAAGATAGAATCACTCAAACAAGCTTGTTGTAATAAGAAGATATTGCTAACTTTTATGTCGTAATTTCTAGATTTACAGAATGTTTGTATATATAGTAATTAGGATGCTGCTACGTGCCGGATTATTTGTGCAGCGTGGCATTATATTACTCGTACTATGCATATATGTTAGGCAGCTCGTCGTCGGCACAAGCGATAATTATTAATTGGGCAGTTTACATTCTCGTTACGTCACTAGCTACTTTATAATGCAAACAACAATTTGACGTCCTTCGAAAAATTTAAGATAGGAAATGGAAAATATAAACTCGGCTGTGCATATAATATAATAAAACAATTGCATTCAGGTCATCAGGAAAGGCCACAAATCATCTAATATGCAATAACTACATAGGGGCACAATCATCGGTGTTCTAACATGTATATAACCTATGCTATAAATCGTCTTTAACTCGGAACCGATCTTTCTACCGGCACCCCAAATTGAAGAAAAGAAAGGGAACCAAAAAGCAACGGAGCAGAAAAGGCACCAATTAACCTACAACTACAAATCTAGAGCTGGCCCCTCACACTAAATTTTTGGAAGTTCAAAGGGCCAATTATTTGGGAACCAGATTCAGTGATTTTCAGTGACAGCAAAATTTTGTGGGTCATTGACAAGGAAACTGGGTTGCGAGTTATTGATCCTCAAATAGCAGTTCCAACAACCGCATAACAATAAGGAAGCTGTACTAAAATCACATTATGTGATAATCACAAGAGTTAAGAGATCAAGGTGGAGAGTTATATATTGATGATAATTTATATAACAACCGATTATAATTAATATATGAGTTTAGCTATGGTGAGATGCATCACAAAAAATCTTCCGTGAGATGCGATCAAAACTCATGAATCTAATTCAAAATGACCGATCCAAACCGTCTAATATGATCTCTCTATTGAAATCTCAATGCAGACCAAATTTTATATTTTTTCTGAATTTTTAAGTATTTTTTTAGAATTTTTAAAAATGATAGTTTTTGAACGGTTCAGAACTAATTAGATTAACGATTTTCTAAAATTTTAAAAAAATACTTAAAAATATATATATATAAAATTTAGTATGCATGGAGATTTCAATAGAGAGATCATATTAGACGGTTTGGATCAATCATTTTGAACCAAATTCATGAGTTATGATCGCATCTCACGGAAGATTTTTTGTGATGGCAAATTTTATATATAGAATATCTATTGTGAACAAGCTTTTAAAAAACGCCGTTTAAACGCCGTTTTTTCCGAAATAACGGTATTTTGTAGCCAACCGCGCGAACGTCACAGAAAAAAACGTTAAAATAACGTAACACATCATTTACGTTTTTTCACCGAAAATTACGTTATTTTATCGTTTTTTTACCGAAAAAACGTATAAACAAATTGTGTTTTTTCACCGATTAAACGTGTACAATATCAAAAGACATATCATGTATTGAAAACATAGTGTATTTGGTACATATCGTGAATAAAATGCTTAGAGATGTTCTATAACGCGTATTATTGCCTCTCTAAGTACAATATTGTATACCAATCGTCCATACAAATGTAATACTATACACAAAAATACATATGAGTTTGACACAGATGTTCGCATATATACACCGTTTTTTCGCCGTTTTTTCACCGAAAAAACACCGCACCGTTAAATCAACTTCGGACCGTCATACCGAAAAAACGCATTTTAAAAGCTTGATTGTGAACTATGATGCATAGATAGATTCATGCACCATGACCGTTTGATGAGTGATTTTGCAAATTGATAAATCTAAATTAACCAATCCAATCTATATATTAAAATCTCACAGCAAACAAAATTTTACATTTTTCAAAATTTTTAACTATTTTTTTCGAATTTTTTAAAATTTGTCATTTTTGGCTTACAAATTATTGTATTTATAGCAAAAAATGGCAAGCTTAAAAAATTCGAAAATAATAGTAAAAAATTTAAAAAAATTGTAAAATTTTGTTTGTTGTGAGATTTCAATATATAGATTGGATTGGTTAATTTAGACTTGTCAATTTGCAAAATAACAGATCAAACGGTCATGGTGCACGGAGCCCTCTTTACATCACGGTTCACAATAGATTTATTTTATATATAGAGAGTTTTGCTATGGTGAGTTGCAACTCACCAAATGATCCATGTCTCGAAATTTGTTATCTTTTAATTCCAACGATTGTCTGATGTACTTTGACAATTTTGTTTGTTATATGCACTTATGCTCCCTATTGAAGTCGCGCTCAAAATTTCGAAATTTAGTTCAAAATGAACGATCCAAACCGTCTAATACAATATCCCTATTGAAATCTCCATGCAGACCAAATTTTATATATTTTTTAAAAATTTATAAGTATTTATTTCGGATTTTTTTAAAATGCTGTTTTTGAACGGTTCAGAACTAATTAGATTAATGATTTTCTAAAATCCTAAATAAATACTTAAAAATTCTGAAAAAATATAAAATTTGGTCTGCATGGAGATTTCAATAGGGAGATCGTAATAGACGGTTTGGATTGGTCATTTTGAACTAAATTTCGAAATTTTGAGCGCGACTCATGAACCCTTTGGTGAGTTGCAACTCACCATAGCAAACTATATATATATATATAGAGAGAGAGAGAGTTTAGCTACGGTGAGTCGCGACCAAAACTCCTAGATCTAGATCAAAATGACCGATCCAAACTGTCCAATATGATCTCCCTATTGAAATCTCCATATAGACCGAATTTTTTATTTTTTCGAAATTTTTAAGTATTTTTTTTGAAATTTTAGAAAATCGTTAATCTAATTGGTTCTGAACCATTCAAAAACATCAGTTTTTAAAAATCCGAAAAAATACTTAAAATTTTTGAAAAAATAAAAAATTTGGTTTGCACGGAGATTTCAATAGGGAGATCATATTGGACGGTTTGGATCGGTCATTTTGATCTAGATCTAGGAGTTTTGGTCGCGACTCACCGGAGGGTTCGTGAGTCGCGACTCACCGTAGCTATATATATATATATATATATATATATATATATATATATATATAGAGTTTTGCTATGGTGAGTTGCAACTCACCAAAGCGTCCGTGAGTCGCGCTCAAAATTCTGAAATTTAGTTCAAAATGACCGATCCAAACCGTCTAATACGATCTTCCTTTTGAAATCTCCATGCAGACCAAATTTTATATTTTTTCGAAATTTTTAAGTACTTTTTTTAAATTTTAGAAAATCATTAATCTAATTAGTTCTGAACCGTTCAAAAGTAGCAGTTTTTTAAAATCCGAAATAAATACTTAAAAATTTTGAAAAAATATAAAATTTGGTCTGCATGGAGATTTCAATAGGGAGATCGTATTAGACGGTTTGGATCGGTCATTTTGAGCTAAATTTCAGAATTTTGAGGGCGACTCACGGATGCTTTGGTGAGTTGCAACTCACCATAGCAAAACTCTCTCTCTCTCTCTCTCTCTCTATATATATATATATATATATATGAATGATAAAATACTATGCATTCATTCTCAGATTTTATGCTTTAAATAATCGGTCCAAACAGTTGAGTATTTTCTTCATATTGAAATCTTATTAGAAACCAAATTTTACATTTTTTTTAAAAAAAAAATTTACTATTTTTCTCTGATTTTTTAAAATCGCTTTTATTAAAGGGTCCAAAATTAATTAGATTAAGTATTTTCTAAAATATAAAAAATAACAAAAATTTTTGAAAAAAAAAATATATAATTTGTTTTCTAATGAGATTTCAATGTGGAGAATACAATGAATAGTTTAGATCGATTGTTTGAAGCATAAAATTTAAGAAAGTACCCGTAGCACGAAGGACATCCGTGCTATGTAGCACGATGATGACTTTCGTGCTACGGGTTCGTTCTTAAATTAGAATGAACTATGTGTGTCCTTAAGTTTCATTATGAGCACATATGTTAAAGAAAGTTGTAGGTATATGTATTTATATTTAATTTGTTACCCTTCCAAAAATGTGTACTTCCCCATTTAGTTAAGATATTATCTCGTTAAATGTTCCATAATATAGATTTAATCTTTTAAGGGTATGTTCGGATGATTGCATCCAAACACTTTTTCCTCTCTTCGAAATAGTGTCAGATTACTGCTATTTTACTAATCCAATATTTTATGAAAATGACAAAATTTTCTTTATTATAGTTTGTGCCATCTCCAATCATACAATTCAAATAATAACATCCATAGTAGAATACCAACTCTAAGACGGTGCTCGATTGTCAGCGACTCCGTGAGGCCGTAACAGAATGTACTCCTAGAGAAAGGAAACAGATGATCAGGCCATCAAAAAATGATATCATAAAGGCATGGAAACAACGATGAGAACCCACTTTTACTTAGAGCACAAATGATCACGACCAATAAATGCAACCGAAAAGCGCAGGAGCAAGAGCTTAGAGCCATAAAGTGCCACACGAAGAACCAAAAGATCTTAAAAGGAGATCACTATTGGAACTGTAAGGCCACATGCCTCTTCCATGAAGTGGTGGTTAGGCTTGCTAGGCTTTAACATATTTATAGACATGACAGCGCCAAAGCTTTGTTCATGTTGTCACATAACTTCTTATAAATGGTAACTGATGGAGATGTGATTTCTGGCCCTGGTCAGGTTGCTTGAATCCAGGAAATGATTGAAACACTTAAGAGGTGGATACTTCTGCATTCAGTCTATTTGCGTGTCATCTTCTGTCTACTTCAGATACCCATCATATTAAGCAAAACATTGTAGCAGTCATCAAGCATTATCAGATAGAAAGCCAGCTTATAACTGTGTTTTCACTGATATTTGTTTCGTTTAACTAGTTACCTCAGAAGCAAATAAAACTAACGGAGTTTTTCAGCAAAATTATTACAGAAAGGCATGGTACTACCTGATACAGTGCAATTTTAATAATGATTAACAATACCTAGCACCATAAAATCTCACGCAATATTACGTATGGTCAATTATGTCAGCTCAACAGGGCTTGGTACCAGGATACGCTGTAACTCTTTCATCATGATGAGTGTCCGTTATGTAAACTCCGCGTCTCCTATCATTTTTTTTTTTTTTTGGTTATCTACCAACTTTGCCATGGTATGGAATGCCTGACCCAAACATATGAATTTGAACAGAGAGACACAACCAAGAACGAACAAATGAATTAAAACACAAAAGGAATTTACAAGAATAGCTCTCTATTTGTTAGTTCACTAGTCAAAAGGTTCCTTCCTAACATCTCATCCCACAGAAAAGACGGTGAACTGAGTCATCAGCAGAAGCAAGAGGCATACATGCAGAAAAGGCTCTTTCTGAGAAACAGCTGATGAATTATGACCAGTGGGGGCCCGGCCGGCTTCAGCAGGAGAAACAGCATGCCCAGGTGAGCTCTGCTGCTCAGTTGTCGGCAAGGGGTTCTCAGGCCGGTTTGGCTGCTTTTCTGGTGTCAAGGGAACCTTCGTGCTGCTCCCCAAGTCACCACCTGATTTATCCAATAATAGAAGTTTATGAATTGGGCTTGAGAATTATGGGCTATGTGCTGGACCTGATAGGCTTCTAGGTTAGCATGTCACTTTGGTCGGGCTTGAACAATACCAGATTTCTATGATACAAGCCTGGACTGTCAGAAAAAATCAATACAGCAATACCTGATGATACTTTTTGTCATAAACCTGGACTATTATTTGATACTATGTAGTAATGGTTCATGGCATTGTTATGTTTGTAGTAATAATATCATTTTGGGAATTGACCAATTAAGATATCCTAAAATCTAACTACACTTTGTATAAATTGTGTCATCTTGCCGTTCAAAAGGTAACTTATTTAACTTTCAGCTGGATGGACATCAAAACAGATCATCTATTAAAATCATCCCAAGAAGAAACATTCTGATAAAAACTACATATACTCAAAAATCAAAATGTCTTGTAACTTACAATCAGAGCGTGACCAGCCAAGTTTTAAATTCTCTCTATCAAAGGCAATGTGATAGCCTGTCATGAAATTTTCTGCGAAAGAGATTGGTTTCAATAAAAGCATAAATTATTAAAGCTGTTTAATTGCATGGTATTAAGAATACTTACGTCCAATTGTAGCAAGAATATCAGTTGTAGGCTGAAGAGCCAAACAAAACCCAGCAAGTTGCCCCTAAAGCCATTTGAAATGCACAATTTAACAAATGATATTTTTGAGTGCATACAGATTTAGTTAAATTGCAGAAAGAGCAGGTACCTGTTCCCCATAAGCATTGAATATAGGATCAACAACCAAGAAACTCTTATTTACAGCAAAGGTCAGTGTCAGATTTGGAATGTCAGGCATTGCAACAGGACTGAAAAAATGACAAAAAATAAATTTATCAATAAGAACAGAACAATGAACAAGTTCTAATATAGATAGTTAACAAGTTACCTGGATTTATAGCAATACTCAAATGGGTATCCATCAAAGTCCGCTCTTGAAGCATTAACTTGCTTATCAAACTAATTGTTATAAAATCAAATAATAGAAGTTCAGAAATTATTTGGCACATGGATGGATAGGTTGGTAAAATTTGAAAAGGCAGTAACAAATAGTACCTCAAGAGAGACCCTCTTATAGATATCTTGTGGCACAAATGTGAATGAAGAACCAGTGTCAAAAAGTGCTTGCAGACCACTCTGCTCAAGACACTTGTGACCGACACAACATCTATCCACCTCGATTATATAATAAATACTGAAACAAAGACAAATCTAATAAGATATGTGCCAACGAATATTTACCTTTTCCCAAAAGGTATAACAACAGAAAAATTTAGAACCCATAACTACTTACTTTTTTTTTGAAGTTGGAAAAAAAAAAAAGTAAGTAGAACCCATAACTACTTACTACTTGCCATCTAGTGGAACAAAGGTGGTGGATTTTTGCGAAGGGACCCCTTCATCTCCAAAATAAATATGGCCCGAATTGTCCTCCTTGAAGCATATCGAAAATGAGTTCTTCACCAAACCAACTTTGGAAAGGAAACTGGGTACTGATATCTCCCCAAGACCCAAACCAAGAAGCCCATCAGGGGCCATCCCCTCCAGGTAACCACCACCTTGCCTCCTCCCACAACTACATCAGTGGAAACAAATAGAAAATTATGAAACTCACAAACTTCAGTACTTGTACTGATATATTAATATAAAAACTTTACCCTATGATGACAGAAGCTTGTATTGAACCACGACCATCACTAGATGTCAGATACATTTTATCCTCTACCAACAAGCCAGAGCTGTAAGTATTTTCTGTGTAGTAACTGATGTTGTAGGGGCAAGGCTGTTTATCAGCCTTGCAACTGGAGCCCAGTTGGCAGAGCTCGTGACTGCATGGGAGGTGCCTGCTGGTGCTCGATTCAGCTGGGTTGTACATGCCCAGGTCCTTATCCTGCACAATGGATGCCCCATATATGAAGGAGCACCTGTCAAATTCAATTATTTGAAATAAGTGCTAAGTCTTCTGCTCAGTCATAGCAGAATAGGATATCCAGTCCCTCGATTTTCTTTTTGTATTTACATGCTAAGGTAATGAATAGACAAAATGCTAACTCAAGGAAAAAGTTGAAATTGGCATACCAAACTGCTGTGGTAACCAGATAAAGGGGCACACTGGATGCAATCACAGGGGACCCAAAGCAAATCACTTCCAGAATCGAGCGCGACGAGAAATGAAACATTTGGGGTGCCAATATCGATCCATGTGTAGTGTAACCATCCAAAATCATTTCCGAGCGAGAATGTGTCGCTCCCTTCGTCTGGGAAAAGCGCCTGGTGCTGATAACGAACCCCAAGCCTCCTCTTCTGTCTCTGGAGATCACTTCTCAGTAATGTTCTGTAGTAAGCCATGCTCCCTCGGCTTGGCCACCGCCACCCAGCGCCGCCCGGAGCCGAAACCCTAGCCTCGTCGGAGAAACGGTGTACCAGTCGCAAGGAGAGGGTCGCCGACTCGGAACTCTGCGCCACACAGATCAGCGTAAGGACTGAGGCAAGGAGACCAAGGTACGCCATGGGAGGAGATGAAGAGTGGAATGGAGCTCGATCTCGATCTAGGGTTTTGGAGAGGGAAGAAGGGGAAGATCTAGGGTTTGCTCCGATGGCATTGGGAAATGGAGAGAGACAGAGAGAGAGAGAGCTTTTTCGTGGTGTGTTTTTTGTTTTGTTTTGTACAGTGACTTTTTTTTTTTGAAGATCTTTTGTACAGTGACTCAGTGAGTGAGTGAAGAGGCCGAGCCGAGCCGAAAGTAAGTAAAAAAAAAAAGAGAAGAAAGAAAGCTTTCCGGTTATTTTTCTATTTAGCACCCTCTTTCATTTTATAATATCAAAATACACTATTTTTATTTTGAGGTATAACCTATGACAGCCTGGTTCTCCCTTCTTAGTCCCTTCTTTTTTCAATTTCCAAACAAGAGCGGAGAATTTGTTTGGCTCCAAATAAAGAAACTGAAGTTTCATATTTTATTGTGTCCATGGTTTTTAATCAGATAGAAGATAGAAGATTCTATCCAATTTATTTGTTTTTCACTATAACTTTTCAAATTTTAAAAAAATTATTCATTTTAAAATGTTGGGCTAAACTATCCTGTAGAACTCATCGGCTATTATACGAGATATTTCCGGGTATAGCTGCAAAGTATGAGTAATGCTAGAATCAAACATATAGGACGTCAAACACGATCCAAACGTAGCACATTAAAATTTCAAACGGTCGATCCAAACCGCTCAATATGATCTCTATATTAAAATATCTTTGATAATCAAATTTTATATTTTTTTCATATTTTCTAGCTATTTTTTTCGAATTTTCAAAATTGAAGGGTTCAGAACTTTTTAGATTGAGCATATTGAAAAATTCCAAAAAAATAGTAAAAAAATTTGAAAAAATATAAAATTTGGTTTCCATGAAGATTTTATAACACAGAACAATTTGTGCGGTTTGGATCGGCCATTTCAATTTTAAAAATTAAAATTTTATCGCGTTGAACAAGTGTACGTGTCCTATATGTTTGACACTAACAACCCCGCAAAGTATTTCTTTAATTGATTGTTTAAATTTGGTCGGTGGTCCCCATTCTTCTAGGACTAGCCGACTAGGGGTCTACGCGCGACTACAACGAGTCCATCTAATATAATATAATATAATATAATATAGTGTAGGAATGATATCTTCGAAGTTCTGGTTATCTCCAGTGAATAAATATTCGAAACCTCCATTTGTGTTCTGCTGTAGTCTTGTTGCAACAGACGAATCTAGTTAAACATTTCCGGGCGAGCTGAAATTGGAGAAGATTGGAGTATATAACGGTTAGTTAGTGTGCAAAAGGAGGGGAACCGTAGCACGGCAAAGTTCTTTTCCTTTCCTTTTCTTTGCCAGGTTGGACGGTGGTCGGTGGCGATGGAAGGCACGCTTGCGGCTGGTCCTTGGTGCCAGGTGTCATCGCAGGGGGCCTTTCTTTGTCTGCCTTTGTGCCCAGCACCTCGCAGTGAAGTGTTTAGATTGTTTATAATAAATTTATATTTAGAAAAAATTTATTCTTCTTATTCTCATATGATCAAATACTAAGATTTAAATACACAATGGAAAAATTCATAAAAAATGTTTTACGTTATTTAGCTGTCTAAATTTTTTAAAACTTGAATTAAGAAAATATTGTCAAAAATAAGAAATCAAGATAATCTTTAATGAATCACAAGTCAAAAATAAGAAAACTAAAAAAGGACACGCCAAAGAGAAATTAAGCTACAATTAGGGCTGAAAACGGAAGTCGTTTTTACTGTTTTTCGTTTTGTTTTGTACGGACGAAACGGTTAACGAAACAACGAAACGATTAACGAAACAATGAAGCAGTTTCGTTCATGGGTAAATCACGAAAATTTCGTCAATTTCGATCGTTTCGTCTGGACGAAACGATCAACGAAATAAAAAATCTGTTTCGCCGCATAAGACGAAACGATCGACGCAACAGTTCATTTGCACCATCATCTCGATCATTTTGCAGCCCTAGCTACAATGATAAAAGTGACGACGGCTGGTCTAATAGCCATATTGAAAGGTAAAAGGGCCGGATCAAAATTCAAAGAATCGGACTTAATGGATTTTTGTATAAGAGCCAAACTGGATCAGATCCGAGAAAAAGCCTAAGAAGGACCGCATCAAACGGATTTTTTTTCTAGATCGGTAGCCCGGCTCTTTAAAAATCCGACCCTCTTAAATCTTTGGTCTTTCAAAAGGCCGGGCTCAAATATCCAAAAGACTCAAAGGATTTCATATGACAATTGCTTTAAAATTTTTAAGCAAGATTTCTAAAAATTATTATTGTAATTAATTTATACTTTCAATTTTTTCATCCTCCTTAAACTCTGGTCTTGGAATTGACTATGTTATTATGATATAGGAAGAATTAAAAAATTAGATTTTTAGTTAATATATTAATAAAAAATAAAATAAATAAAAATTAAGAACGTTTAAAATTGTTGTCGCATCTAGTGAGAGGGTTTGTTTTTGGATCTTTTTAAGGGAGGTCAAGTAGCTACGAATGGGGCTCTCTTATGAATCTGCTAACCAATCTCCCCTTTGCAAAATGAAGACAAGATTTTTATAGCTCTTCTTAGGGCAACATTTCACATTTGGGCCGGATCTTTACTAGACACTAAATGCATGCGTTAAAAAATTATGTATGGTGTTGTGAAGCTTTTGAAATTTAAAATAATTGTGTTATAATAATTATAAAAATAAAGATAATTGGTATTTGCCATCCTACTATTTTCATCCAACCATCCAAAAATAGTCACGTGATATCCGAAGATCAGAGGCACCTTAGGGGTTTTATACAGTTCTGTGTAAAATGCAAAGTCAGAGTAAAAATGAGAAATAAAGAGATGAATTAAAAATAAGGGTATTTTGGTCATTAGTAAAATAGATTGTATTTTGGAGAGGTTTTATACCGTTGGTGTGGCAAATTTCTAAATAAATTGGATTTGAGGTGGCATTTAACTAAGAGTGAACTTTGAGGTGGCATTTTTCTAATTTTGAACTTTTGGAGTGGCATTGATCCAATTTTCCCTTTTTAAAAACTTCACACGACCTAAAAAGATTAGATATTAATAGAGCACTTAATTACTAATTGATCTTAATTGTATTTTGTTTTGTTTGTGTAGGAATTACAGGACAGGGTGAGAAGAGTTGTGCGAAAGAAATCGAAGGAGTTGATTAATTGTGTTAGCTTGCAGTGGTAAAAAACTGTGTAGGGTTTGTATTATTATTAATATAATTGTTCAGTTTGTTGAAATGATGAATATTATTATTCTTAATAAATGAACAGTGTTCACTTCATTGCATCTAATTGAACACATAAATAATTTTAATTGATCCTTTAACTAGTTTAACTGAACACAAAAACTATGAAATCAAATTTCTGCTGCAACTAACTAAACACATAAACACTTTAAATTCAATCATTAACGTGTTTAATTGAACACAAAAATACAAAAATTCAATTTTGAGATGCATCTAATTGAACACATAATTCGTCTAATTAATCTTTTGAGATCTTCATCATCATTCCCTTGATTAATCTCTTCAGGAACACAAAAACTTAAAATTTCATATTATCATTGTATCTAATTGAACACATAGTTAGTTTAACTCATCTCTTAACACATCTAACTAATCACAAAAATCCGTCCATTTGATGACGTCAGCGCACAAATTTTTTTAAAAAAAGATTCCAGTGATTTAGATTTATGCCACTACAAATATTTGAAATTAAGAATATTCCATCACTAAACGATAAATTATTTTTTTGCCACTATAAAATTAAAGAAATTAGTTTTTTGCCATCATACAATTATTTGACCATTTTACCCTTTTAAATATGCCATTGTAAAACTAAAAAAATAGTAATATGTCATCACAAATGATATAATTAGTTTCATGCCATTATGAATCATCAACAATTAGTTTTATCAACTTAGTACAAATTATTGCAATTTCTAATTAGTAATATATTATCAGTTTTTATTTGAAAGAATCAAGTAACCATAATTATAATGTTATTTTTTTTTGCTTAGAATTAAAGAACAATATCTCAAGTACAAGCTCCAAGATTCATATAAATTCGAAATGAGCAAGAAATAATGGTAAATATGAACCCTGTATGTTTTTAATGAGCAAGATTCTTGCATATCATATTAGTACCAAATTAAATTTGGTAAATATGAACGCTGTCTCTTTTTTAATAGGGATAATTTAGTCATTAAAAATAAGTAATGACAAATTTGGTAATGGCATTTTTAGATTTTAGCATGTTTTTTGAGAAATAGTGGCATAAAACTGATTTTAGCAATTCTATAATGGCATAAATTTAATTAGCAATTTAACAATGGCATTTTCCTAATTAACAAAATTCACAATGGCATAAAACTAATTATCTCAAATTTTTTTGATGACGTCATCACGTAAAAATGATGACGTCAGTGAGCGAAAAATGAGCCTGGACGCTCGCAAGGTCCATGTCACTGGGATGGATGGTTTGGATGCTAAAATGTTGGATGGTTTATATCATTTCCGAAAAATAAATGCAGTTATAAAAGATAATCAAAGTGCAGTGTAATTAAACTAAAAAGGTTATCCTTTTACTCTCTTCTGCCAATACAATGCTTCGGGTGCAAGTTACTAAGTTTAGAGAGTCATTTACTTCACACAGCTACCACGGAGGTCGTCACACCAAACTAGTTAACCGTTTTAGATTAGAAAAACGTATAAAATACTTCTTTTAAAAACCCAAACTTCCGATTCGAATCTTTCATTGTCCTTATTTTAATAATTTTAATTTTAATAATATAAAAAAATACTTCAATTAGGAAATAGTACTTTTGGTTTATTTTGAAACCTAGAAGGGTATTGAACATGGATAGTTAGTTCTTTATTTCACATACATAACGCACCGCACTAACGAAGCTAATAATATGCGCGCATCATCTCTACGATTATGATTCCAACATCGAATCTTTAAAACATCGCCAAGAAATCTTCACCATCTAACACCTTTTATATTTATTTAAACACAGCTGAACTGTTCCACTGTCTCCATCAAGAAAATCAACAAGTAATATATGTATCGATAGTGGTTTAAATGTCCAAATCTACAATTGTTTGCCCTTTCTCATCAAATTTTTTCGAGTCATAGGGTGCGTTTGGATCGTTGGAAGAAAGAAGAAGAAGAAGAAGGAAGAAGAAAAAAAAAATTATAAACAATCCAAACTCTTCACAAAATTACACACTTCCCAATACTTCTTCCCACTTCTTCCCTTCTTCCCTTCTTCCCACACCTATCCAAACGCACCCATACTGTCAAGACAGCACAACAATCCATGAAGAAGTCTGATCCATAACCTAATAATTTTTCAGGTTTATATACTATACAATTTGACGTAAATGATTGCTTCCGTTTTAGGGGCTATCTTGACTTGCGACTATTCTTCTTGAATTATTATTTTCCAAATTCGTATGTTTGGACTGGGCTTTTTTTTTTTTTTGACAAATATTTGGAATAAAAATTCCACTTTCAATTCTGCCTATCTATCTTAATTTTGTTTATCCTTTAATACCAATATTCGTTTCTTTCATGCAAAAACTGCTATATTATAAATAAGTAAATGCATGCTGCTTGTATGAAACATCTACATTTTTAGTACTCCGAAACAAAAAGTGCATGATAAAGCGCCATGCGCCAAATATATGTTAAATTAACAAAATTAACCTCAGTATAATATTTTATTTATACGTAGCCTCTCGCACTAAATTGAAATTTTTTTTATTAGATTGATACCTACAATATAAAAATTAAATTCTACTTCAAATTAATTTGTTGATCCTTCTAACACAATTTTCTAGTTCGGTTTCTGCTGGTATATTTATGTAGAATGATTGATCTTATATTTTATAATACTGGCAAAAAATATTCAAATACGTGGGCAAATAAGAAATAAAATATTGATATTATTTTTTGTTTCATATAAAATTTTACATGTTAGTCAATAAAGATATGGTAAAATCAATAATTTAGTCTTAACTTTTAAATAAATATCTAATTTGGTAGTAACTTAATCTTTTTTGAATAAAAAGACTTAAACTTGATCTATGTCACTGATCAAATCAAATTGCACAAATCAATGATCCATAATTGGTATAAGAATTGTTTAAACTATTTATCTGACATGTTTACTCCATTTATGTGAAATGTTTAACCCTTTCTCTTGATGTTTTTATAGATAGTAAGGATAAGGATTAAATTGTTGATAACTATTTTATCATTTTCACTGCGGTGCACGAAATATATAAGGAAAATTTTTATCAATGACAAAAATGCCCCTAACAATTTTAAAAAAGACAAAAGAGCCTCTGAAATTTTAAAAAGAGCACAGCTATAGCGGTAATTGGACTGCCGTAATACCTCAGCCCTATAGCGCCATTGCTATTTCCGCTATAGGCCCCTATAGCGGCAATAGCAATGCCGCTATAGGCCTTTTTTTTTTGCCTTTTCGGACTGACACCACAGTCTTTGCGTAATATGTACAAATACGTATTCCTTTGTACATATTAAAAAGTGTACAAATTAGAGAAGTCAGTGAAAAAAAATCCTATAGCGGCATTGCCTTTGCCGCTATAGGGGAAAAATCCAAAAAAAAAGGAACTTTTCTTTCTCTCTGCGCAAAGACTGTGGTGTCAGTCCGAAAAGGAAAAAAAAGGGCTATAGCGGCATTGCTATTGCCGCTATAGGGGCCTATAGCGGGAATAGCAATGGCGCTATAGGGCTGAGGTATTACGGCAGTCCAATTACCGCTATAGCTGTGCTCTTTTTAAAATTTCAGAGGCTCTTTTGTCTTTTTTAAAATTGTTAGGGACATTTTTGTCATTGATAAAAATTTTCCAATATATAAAGTGGGTTTGAATCTGATACTTTGATTGCACGAGAATAGCACTGAAAAATTAAATAGGTAAGACGGTAAGAATAGTCATGTTTGCAATACTGGCTAAGAATAGTGCGAGGAGATAATATTAAAATAAGAGGAATGTTCTAGTACTATAACTCGTGCTACAAATATCACAATTTTTCTATTTCATTAATACTTCAAAATTTAAAGTTTTAGAAATTTGAATTCAAACTGTCGATCTTGTTCAATTTTTATGACTGATGATTTTTTTATAATTTTTATAAATATTAGAGTTCATTTTATACTCGATCAAGAGGTCAAAAAATGAATGAATGTTGTTAACTATAATAGATTAATTCTAATACGTTCATGTGTTGATATATTGATCGAGTATCAAATGAACTCTAAAATTTATAAATTATTTGAAATTCATTGGTTGTTAAATCGAACAAGATCACAATGGTTTGGATTCAAATTTTAAATTTTAAAATTTTAAATATTAGTGAAATAAAAAAAATTATGATATTTGTGGCACTAGAACCTTCCTCTTAAATAATATATATTTCTTATTTTATATAAATATTGATATTATTATTTAGATAGTAGTATTAGAAATAACAGTAGTAGCAGGTATACGTATGATATGTGGCCTTTCTTCTTGATCTCTTGCCCGGAGACCCCAATCATTTCCAATGACGGCGGAGCAATTAAATAGCTGATTCTATTCTTTACGCTTTCCTTAAAAATTGCAGAATGCTGATGTTGGAGTACAAACGAAAAATGCAAAGTTGCAGCAGTTCAAATAGTCGAGCACCGACGACACAAAAATAATTGAGGTGACGGTTATGGCTGAAAAATAAAAAAATAAAAAACCTATAAGGCTGTTACTAATCTGTAGCATACTATTACGGTGCATCTAAATGCATCTCTCTTAACATCTAGGCGGAAATCAATGCTAATACATATAGAGAGTGAGTTTAGCTATGATGAGATGCATAAAAAAATCTTCCGTGAGATGCGATTAAAATTTATGAATTTGGTTCAAAATGATTGATCCAAACCGTTCAATATGATCTCGCTACATTGAAATCTTCTTGCAGACCAAATTTTACATTTTTTCAGAATTTTTAAGTATTTTTTCATATTTTAAAAAATGCCAGTTTTTGAACAGTTTAGAACTAATTAGATTAACAATTTTCTAAAATTTTAAAAAAATACTTAAAAAATTTGAGAAAATGTAAAATTTAGTTTCATGGAGATTTCAATAGAGAGATCATATTAGACGGTTTGGATTAGTCATTTTGAACCAGATTCATCAGTTTTGATCGCATCTCATGGAAGGTTTTTTGTGAAATAAAAAACTCACCATAGCCGGTAATCTCCGTACACATTAGTCGTTTTCCAAAATTCAAAATTCAAATAGTCAATTCGAACCGTTCAATTTATTCTCCATACTGAAAAATCCGAATAGACCAAATTTTATATTTATTTTGAAATTTTTTACTATTTACTATAATATTTAAAAAAAAATACTATAATTGAAGTATTTCATACCCTCTAATTTAATAATATCGTCCCGTACGCATCAGTCGGTGCTCGACTATTTGAACGCTGCAACTTTGAATTTTCTATTGCAAATGGTAGTAACTTATTATTTTTTTTGTAATAAATTGATGTATTTTATTTTTATATCTTCTCCTTACATATCTCTAGATTCTAGAATAAATTGTAGACACTGGATTTTATACATCGAGGATGCAAAATGTTGATAAAATTTCGATGTCAATTTGATCCGTTGATTTCATTAATTCCTGATATATGACAAAATAAAGTAATGATGCCAAGCTTTTAGTTTTATGTACAATGTAATGTATGATATGCATACGAATTCAATAATTACTGTTATTATTAAAAATCTTTTAAAATAATTTGGGATTAAGTTTCTTTGTATGGATTTGTCGCTAAAACATCTATTATTAGCTTTTTTTTTCTCACTCTTTCATTCATCTTCATTAAAATGTACAGATATGAAATTAAAAAGTCGTCTATAGTATACGTAGTGAATTAATTGTGGCACGTGTTTGATGTGTTTGTGTGACGTGTTAAAACTGTGTCGTGTTGGCATCTTCAGAAAAGTGACAAGATTTAACACGTCACGACAAACACCGTTGCAAATATAACCTTTGTCAACACGACACGATACGGTGCTAAATACATTCGTGTTTGACAAGACACACCACAACACGCTAAACTTGTAATTCACTAATTATGCGTCAATTTTCGTCTAATGTGAAACTTATTAGTTCTTCAATAGAAATCGTTAAAATTCAATTGTTACCAATTAAATAATTGGATAGAAGTTAAACGACTTAATAGTTTATATTAAATATTTCAGTATGAAGAATATATTGAGCGTTCCGTATTAGTTATTTGAGACATGAAATTTGAGAACAAACGCATTGTACACGATGCATTTTGTGCAATGCATTGTATATCATCAATCCTCATAAATATATATTGAAATCTTGTTATAAACCAAATATATATTTTTTAATCATTATTAATTTTTTTCATAAAACCAAATAAAAAACGTAGAAATATAAAATATAAATGCACGTTAAAATCATAAAAAATATTTATAAAAGCGACAATATATTATAATAATATAAAATAAAAATTGAAGCTGACTGCTGAAGGGCATCTTTGGAGAGAGGGGAGAGAGAGAGACAGAGCACTCTCATATTGTATTATTATATTATTATATTCTCCTTTTCTTATATAGTCTCGAGTCCTTTATTTATTCTTTCTTGAGTGCTCCGAATTCTTCTCTCTCCATTTATTATGCATTCAGAGATAAAAAGTGGCAAGTTCCAAGCGACTTCACTTGGATCGATCCAACAACAGTTCCAAGCTTAACTCCTTTGGTTGACTCTGATCGAAGCTTCTATCAGGCTCACGTCCACTCTGATTGGTTTGAATCCACAAATTTAGGAAAATTTTACTTCTGTTTCGCTTCTCTGTTCTACTTCTACAACTCTCTCTTTTCACTTTTGTAGAGTTCAAATAAAGCTTCTCCATAGAAGAGATTTTTTTTTTCCTGATATCTGTATTGTAGAAAGGAGTTCCTTTCCTTTTGAAAATCGTACTTAGAATTTCAGTATAGTGGGTGTTTGTTTGGTTGGAATTATTGGAATTTCTGTGATTATGAGCAATTAGAGGAGGAATTGAATCTACTGGTAGAGAATAAATTGACTCAAAATGGCTGGAAAGGAATCAATTGAAGTCAAATTCAGGCTTTCTGACGGCTCTGACATCGGCCCGAATAAGTATGACCCTTCCACAACTGTGTTATCTCTCAAAGAAACCATTTTGTCTCGGTGGCCTCAAGGTGAGAGCTCCTTCATTTTCACTGTGCAATTGGAATGTAGTCGGTTCACTGTAAATTACTACCCTTTGCCAAAGTATAAAAATGCTTGACTCTGCCTACTACTTGGGGAAAAAAAGTAAAGTATAGCAGGCCAAACATGAAAATAATTTTTGGGTTCATGAAGAAAACAGTTACCATATGGTACACGTTTTGATATCTTTTGAATTACTTGTATCTTGAAATGTCCCAAAATGACTTGATTGGATGAAAAATGCTGTTGGAAATGGCACCAAAACAGAAAAGATGATGTACACAATTTTTCCAACCAATAATCTCAGCATTTGTTAATTGAAAGCTGTTTGTTTCATAGACCTAGGAATGGGTCCCAGGACTGTAAGTGACTTGAAACTTATAAATGCGGGGAGAATACTAGAAAACAACCGCACTCTTGCTGAGTCGCGAGTTCCAGTTGGGGAGGTCCCAGGAGGTGTCATTACCATGCATGTTGTCGTACGGCCTCCTCAATCTGATAATGGTAACTACAATGCTTCTTCTTTCATATATTTCATCCACACAGAGACAAAGGTTCTTTTTTGCAAATTCTACTTAAAATATCTTGTATATTTGGGCCTGTGTTCTAATTGTACCTGCTAGTCTGCTACTTGATTGAACAAAAAACGTAAATTACTTCAGTTTTGAAAAAGTTGACTTGTATGTTCCTACTGGCTGCTGCTAATGTCTTTTGTAGTCTTTGACTCCAAGTGCAACTTATATTAAGCCAAAGCTCGATCAGGATTTTGCCTGATGACCAAGATAAATTAGTCATATTATTGGATTGGGTCCTGGTCAGGATTTTGCCTGATGACCGGTCAGCATTATGTTTCCAAGTCTTTCTGAAAATAAAGAGGCAGTACACCAAATTATACATTTAGAAATTTGTAAAAGTGTGTTTGATAACTAACCAAATTGTTGAAAGAAGCCATTTTGCATTTGTGACTTCTGGATTAATTTGAAATATCCCACTAGATAGCTAATATAAGTCAGTATTTTTTTTATCCACTAGTGAAATGATGCCCACTCAACCTGTGTAATCATTTTTTTTTTCTGGAAAAGAATAAAATTGTTGATATCTAGTCATCCTGATTTTTCCTTTCTTCGTTAATTCATGGAAAATACAGATAAAAAGTTGGTTTTCATTTCACTTTGACCTTTCTCATGTGCCAATATCCAGCGTTTGTGCTGCAGATTTTTTTTTTTTTTTTTTGGTATGTGTTTTTGCATGTGCTGTAACTTGTTGAATACTTGGATGTGATTTGCAAAAGAAAGGAAGATAAAAAGCCAGAATATGATTTACTATTATGGATGAGTTATATTAAATCTTGCAGATTGTAGAAGTTTAAAGCTCAAAATTTCAAATATACTGTTAAGCTTTTTGGAATGTTACAATGTTGATAGCCGAATCAATATAAAATTTCTTTTGGTACTTTATTATTAGTACTTTCACACTTGGTAGATATATGGTTCCTTGAGCCCTGATGTGTAAAGTAATACCTAATATATGATTGCAAATGTATTTTCAGAAAAACCAGGGAAAGATACCAGCAAGCACAGCAGATGCTCATGCATTATCCTCTAATCTTCAGTCTCCACTTGCATGCTAATGGACTTGCAAGTAAGTGATATTAGTCTGAAAAGATGCTAATATTGAAACTTTTCATATAGTTCTGGGGCTTAGTTTTTCAATTAAGTGTTCATGAAAGAAAACTGAGTCTCTGTAGCATAAAGCTGTGCTGTTAGTGTGATATTCTTTTGCTAAATTAATTATTGATTCTTTCTACTGTATGAATTTCTTCCCGAACAAAGAAATCCATGGTTCTTGACTATTGAAAGTAATGTCACTCTACATAAATGCTGCAACTTGGTCTATCATACTTTGGTGGGGTGAGGTTAAGGCTAAAAGATATTTGTCTCCTAGGTCTTTCATGATATCTTTGTATTAAAACCAGCCAATGGTTCACAACAGATCCAATTTAGTTAGTTAATTTGGTGCCACACCCCTCATTCAGATTCATTTTGAGATTCACCCCCCGACTATCAAGTGTTTCTCATTTTCCCCCATGTGATATTTTGTATATCGAGAGAAACTACCAAAACAGTGTAGAGGTAGTTTTACATACCTCAAATTTGAGGTGTTTTCTTTATGCAATAACTTTTTTGTTCTTTCTGTAACATGTGAATATGTGATAAAGGTGGAACTAAAATACAAACAACAATACTGAATTACCTGAATGAAAGATTTCTAAATTTTTTGGGACCAAATTTGAATAAAATGTCTCATATTTCTAGGGAACATTTTTTTTTATAATCAAATTTTGGTCGACCAAGCTTCTTGGATAAACTATCAAGGGTGTCTGATGGAAGAAAAAGTTATCTTTTAACAAGTCCTTGAAACAAATTTAAATTTCTTGTAATTTCTTGCTACGCTAAAAGTATCTCCTTGTAAAATAATGGAAGATGTCCATTTCTCGACCTCTTCCTCCGCAGGTGCTCTTTCATATACCCCTGGAGGAAGGGGAAAAATGACGAAATAGATGAGGAAAATTTATACAAGTTGTCATCTGTATGATAGTTAAGATGTTTCTAAACTTTGTATGATAAATTGGTAATCTGTATGTTTTCAGGTTTTCTGGGGAAACGAAGGAAATTTGCTGTAATTCAGTACTAGATGTATCTAATATCTTGGCGCCAATTCAATATTAAAGTTAGTTTATCAAACTGCTAACATGTACAAGTGTTTTTCAGAGTATACAAGTTCCTTTTTGTAAGAAATGTAAACGCCATCAACTACCTCGTTCCCTGAGAACTATTATAACTCACATGCGTGATATTATTAGAAAAGAATGTGGTGGGAGACAAATTAAAGTATTTAAACTATCATTGGTACTTTTGAGAGATCAGAGAAGTATATCATTGTTTGGAAGCCATGTTAAAAACTTAATAAAGGGATATTCATTTTGCATTTAGAGAGTGTGACGTGAGGATAACTAGAGAAAAGGAAGCGTGTGATGAATCTTTTATTTTGTTGTAGAAATGAATGAGGTATAATTTAGCCACTTTGTGTCTATTAATTTCGGGCATAAAATCTTATAGACATCTAGGCAAAAATTTATGGTCCCTCCAGGATCGTAATCTTTGTACTTAATTGAATATCCTCTCGTACTTTTTTTCGCCTTTACAAACATAAAAAAAAAATCCACCAGAATAATGACTTTTTTTTAGTTTTTCACATTAATTTTTTTTAAAAAAACTATAAAAGATAGACACCGACAAAAGGAGCACGTTCAGATATTTCTTCTGACGTTGATGGTCTGCAACGCACTGCTCGCATCCAGGAAAAAAAAATAATTTGTTTTAGCACAGATTGTCTTTGTAATTCACTCATTTCACGTTTCCAAAGAAAAAGAGGTTATCATTTAGTCGAAGGTGGATTCGTTAGCAAGAAAGTCGTTGTAGTATAGTGGTGAGTATCCTCGCCTGTCACGCGAGAGACCCGGGTTCGATCCCCGGCAACGGCGCATTATCTTTTTAATATTATTTTCATTCACTCCGATTTGACCTCATTTTACAATACCAGTTTTTTTTTTTGTTCTAAAATAAAATATATATTAGGCGGCGGGCATTAGTTTGATCGTAATAATTAAATTTCGGACAAACCTAATTTTTATAATTGAGCCAACTAAATTGAACGCTTCATTTCGTGTAGACGTTCAAATCTTAAAAAGGTAGGATTTTTTTTTTATCTTAAAATGTTAGTGGGGATAGTATCTGAATTTATCATCTGTTGCATTTGATATCAGTACGCCCTTTAAATTTAACAAAAATAAATTAAAATACCACAGAAATTGAAAAGGACCCTAAGATGTGAAATGTTTATGGCCACACGCTCACCGCATGAAAACCACCATCATTTGAACCGTCCCTGGCTCCCTGCTGTAGGAACCCTCGGATATTGAACAAAATAATAATAAGATACTCTCAGCAAACGTCGTCAACAGAATTCAGACGACCCATTATCTTTCGAACAAACAAAGGCCCCGATCAAAATCTCATTTTTTTTTAACATGGGATTTCATTTTATTTCATTTCGTTAGAAATTTTTTGATCAAAATGAACGGATTTGGTGTTACTTGATTAGAATTCTTATGTAATTAGATCAAACGAAATCCTATGAAATCTTATATGAAAAACACATTTTGATCAGGGCCAAACTGATCTCATTACTTAAGTCAGTCGTCATTGAATCATGCTGAAATATTTAAGTGTAAAGAAAAAAGGCCCAGTGAGATCTAGCTAATATAATAACATCATGCGCTGGTTGACATTGGTTGGCAAACTAAATAGAACTTTAGGCGCATTTTCATTCACTACGCCATTGCCCAATATTGTTACAAAAGAGCAAGCATACCACCTACAACATATTTTCAAATTGATTCAAATAAAGACGATTCATTGATCAAACAAAACAAAAATTACCAAGCAAAACAGAAAATGAAAAAAAAAGAGGCAGCACCAGAAGTGAAAAACTGGAAACAAAGAAGAAAAAACATGAGAAGAGAAATGAGAGCGACCACCATTTAAAAGTGTACCCAAATCCTCAATTCACAAAATATTTAGCATCAACGCGTTCTGTAAATTAATATGAACCCACAACAACAAACAGACTCACACATGTCAGCTGGTTTATTAACAGAACAGCAGTGAACCTCCGAGAATAATAAAATGACAGATAATAATAACCAACAGACTCAACCCAAATCTTTCCATCCAATTTTACACCACAATTGTAGACTGGAATTTTAGCGGCCCTTGTTGCTTCGCGTACTGCTGCTATTGCCACTGCTGCTACTCTTCCATGGTTGAATCACCGCAACAACAATGACAACCACAATAAGTAGGAGAATGATAATTGCGATGCACATCCACTTGCGGGAATTCTTTTGTAGCTTTTTTGCCTTTTGGAGAGCAACTGTACCAGATTGAACATGATCTATAGCACTAGAAACCTACACAGTACACACCGAAAAACATAAAAGGTAAGCATAGCATCAACTGTGCTGCACCTTTGAATAAGTTCTGACTTTTTTCAAGCTTCTTTACAAATTATTACAATGCAATACTCAACAATCTGCCAGTTCTTATTTTTTTTTTCCCTGCAGAAAAAAAATACCTAAAAGGGATGACTTATTATTTTCACAAAATACATATTAGAAACACCAACCCAATCTGAACATATTTTGATCATATCTGCAAGTAACACCCAAAAGTTGTCTACGCTTGCAGCACTGCTCAACAAAATTTCCAGTGCTTGCAAAATAGCACTCAAGCATAAAATCGAGGATTGAGCAATGTCAAAACCCTTTGTTAATACAAATAGAGTGAGTGTTTGGAGCTAGTAACTGTAAATTGCATATCAACTGCATGAAATTGCTTAGCTTTGTTTCCTTTTAAGTTAATTTTATACTCCCTACTCTTTTATAAAGCATGTAGTGTCCAAATCCAGGGTAAATTTAGCCATTAGTGTATTACTCAGATTCAATTAATTGCATGTACTAACTCTGGTTTCTGTTCTGTTAGGTTTTCCGATGCAATTCAATTAAAAAAATGTTTTCCAATGTAACAGTATGGCATGAAGAATGAAGAGTATTGCAGCTAGAATTTTTTTTTTATCGATAATCTCTATACTGTATATTGGTGTCCTACTTATCTGATAGTCTGATACTACAATTTTGGTTTAGGTAGAGCAACAACCAGACTTTAAATATTGCAATTGGGAAATGTTAAGTGTTATCAGGATCAAGATTATCTTCATTATTTGAAGTGTCATTCTTTTACATAACTCGTGGCAAAGCACGGGCAATTCGATATATTTATTATTTGTTTTGGTGGTGTGGAGTTCTGTAATCTCAATGTAGTGTTTAGTACAGGGCTTGAGGGAACCATCAACATTTTAAGATAGCTATATTGACTTATGTGTAACAGTCAGACAAATTTTCAGTGAGCACTGTTGGCCAAGGAAGTAGTAACATTTAAATACAAGATTTAGTAGTAAGCCTTAACCCAGAGAGAATTGCGTCAAAAATTTCAGGCTCTGTTCCTACTTTGGTAGGCTTGGTCTCAAACAATTGATTATAATGGGTTTAGGCCAGTCTGACAGAGCTCAACCGTTTGCTTAGAAGGATATCAATATTTTAAAAAGAGGATTCCAAAACTACTTATAAAAGATAAATATATTAAAAAATAAAAAGTCACTAAAAAGTGCTCAGAAAGCTGAATCTTACATGTGATTCAATGTTATCAAGCATGTCTCCTTGCGCTTCGACTAGTACCGCCATATCCATGAATATCTACTTCAGGGGAAAGTCATAAAAACCTTAAAATTGGCATTAAAAGAAAAAAAGCAGCAATATATCTAACCAACTTGTCCAAAATTCGGAGGCCAAATTATTTCACTTTGTTTCTAAGTATAAGATAACAATAGCTTATGACAATGGAGGAAAGAAAATTTACGTGGCAAGAACAAAATCTTACTTGATCTGGATTAATCCATTATGCAACTAGACAAAGTAATAATTATGAGGAAGAAGCTTAATTACCTGCTGAAGTTCTAGAAGCTTCCTTTCCAATTCTCTAACAGTGTCGTGTCGCTCTTGTATTTCTGCAAGAGTGTCCATTACCTGCATTGAATCCAACAAAAATCGGAGTAATTATAGTGCAGATATCAAAGGCCTTTAAGCCTTTTATCACAAAGGGAGAGAGACTGTTTTTCCTTCTTCTCCCTTTTATTGATTTTGAGTAAGTTAACCAACCTGTCCACGTCCCTGTTCTTGAATAGCATCTTTGAAAATCTGCTCACTTTTTCCTGTCTCAATCAGTCGATCAATTGTCTGCATTAAAACACAAAGATCATTATATTTATTTCTCCTATTTATGAGATAGAAATTCACATGTCAAAACTTCTTTGGAGAATTAAAAAATCTACCTCTTCATCAGCGCGGTTGCCAGTCACTGGAGAATAGAACACAAAAAAAAAGGAAAAATAGAGGTGCAAAGTTAGGTTTACAAAATGTAGATATTGGAAAATGAAAAAGAAGAATTTCATAATCTCATGTGTATCTAAAAACTGTAACCTGTGAAAACTCTTCTTTCAACAACTTCTCTGTACTCTTGCTGGATAGTTTCTCTTAGAGCCTGCATTAAAATTTTTAAATGTACTTAACCAATAAAGATGGAAAACCTAACAAAGTATGCCTATGAAAGTTTGCCAAAGAACCTTTGGTATTACTCCAGTCTAAGTTTCATCTGTCCTTACTCACTTTTTGTAGCTGGCAATTATTGAGACTAAAAGAAAGCAGTTCTGGTTTGTGACAAATGAAATTCTTAAGAGTATCAAACAAAAAGATTTTGAAACAGAGCCTACCTGAAAATCATCCATGCGCTCTTTGAGTTTCTTTTTTAGTGCTCTGCAATATAAATTTGAAAGCTCGACTTCAAAACAAATTAAATTATTATTAAGAAATTAGTACAGAAAAAAATGTCTAATTAGAGAAACAAAAGCAAATACTACATTGTAGTCGCAGTTCTTGAGCGGTCAACACCTGAGCCCTTCCCACACCCTGGCTTCTGTCTATTTGCTAAATTCTATTTTTCATCACAACATAAGAAAAAGCAAATTAGAGAGTAAAATGACATAATGAAGACAGCAATGGAACAAAAAAAATATAACTTATTGAAATGTCCAGAGACCAGGAATGAAAAAAGATAAAAAGATGACAGATTTTCATAATATCATATTTTTTTTCAGTATAGGATTTGGGTTCAAAGACCAAATAATAGATCTTTATAAATATAACAAATTTTAAAATATGTTAACCAATGCAATTAATATAACTATCTATCCTAACTAATATTACCATCAAGTCAGTCTAGCTAATATATAATTAGTATTGATAAAATCAAATTAAACTATAAAACGAATGTTCATTCATAATTAATGCAATTATTTAAAAAAATTAGTCCAATGGTAAGAGGAAAATTAGTTAATCTAATATTTAGGTTAGTATAATTATATAATTATTTTATAATTATAATATAATAATCTTACTCCAGCTAGTCTAATTTAGTTAATCTACTTAATCTATCTAATTATCAAAAAGGGTAATTTCCTCTTCTACATGCGTGCTCATACAGTACTAATGCTCATTTCTAATCCTACAGCTTCAATTCCGTCATCTAACCTGACAAGTACTCCTTAGTGCAGCTTATTTCCTCAATCCTTAATTTCTTAATCCATACTTCAATATGTCTAAAATCTAAAGGAAAATAAGCCAAGTAAGAATTAATGTGAAATTCAAAGATCACTTACATCTTTATCAAGTTCTTCCACCTTAGCTTTTGCTAATCTAGCAATTTTACTCACTTCATCTATATCTTTCTCCATTCTTTGCTTGATAGCTAAAACAAATAAATTGTAATAATTCATTTCATTTTAGATGAAAGGAGACAATTTAAAAAGTAAATAAAAAGGTCAAATTATCAGTAACACTTGTTCAAAACAAGAAGCAGCATGCAGTCTTCACAAAATAATAGACATATCATGTCAAACAGCATGAAACATGAGAAAATTCACTATAAGCATTCTTCCTCTATTTTTTACAAAGAAAATAGTTGCCAAAACTGCCCTTCTCTCAACCACCAGCTTATCTCTTAAAGTATATGAGAAAGGAAAAAGCAGTAATTTCAGTTCTCTTTATTGAATCATTAAAGGTGGTAGATGTGACACTTCATCCTTAATTTTACACAAAAAAGGATGAGCTGATCATAATCTGTCTTACTTAATTATAACGTGGCATAAACAGCATGGAACTTGTCAAACTCCTACTAAGATCAGACTTAGTTTGGGTTCCACTTGACTCTTTCATCTAGCCTCAGCCTTGCTCAATTTAATGAAAGGGTTAATTTGTTTAGTGAACTGACCTTTCATAGCAGATGCTTTGGTGACAGCCTTTGACTCCTCATTTGAACTCTGCAAATATTATTATCCAGAATCCAGAATTCAGTTAAAAACAAGCATGTCAATAACCGGTAATATATGATCAATACAAACTTTGTATGTTTTGGTACGATAAACTTTTTAACTTTTATGCCTATTTTTATCGATATATTTTCTTAAGATCATCATAGATGTTGATCAGCAATTATTTGTATGATGGCAGATGAAATTATGAGAAATCATGGTCGAAGTATAATATTTAAGAAATAATAATAATAAAGAAGATAGAATATTGCACCTGAAGCTTCTTCAATAGTTTAGTCAGTTTCTCAATCTGTTTTTCTATTTCTTGAGCCTGAGGCCAAAAAGAAACACTACCATCAATATGATTAAACTCAAATCCATAAAAACTTAACTAACAAAATTGAACTACTGAAATCAAGGTTTGAAAAACTGCAAATATTTATCATATTGAAAAACTGCAAGTTGATTGGATGCTACTCTGGAGTAAATGAAAATGATTGAGGTTGATGTTACTCGGGACACTTAACAATGTTTTGCTTGGCTTAGGCTTAATTTTATGATTTGGTTTTTCATTGCAATTTCATAAATGATAGTTAGCCATTTGAATGTTCAGTATACTTTAGGCTATAAATTAATGTTATTATTGAACATTACCTGCTTAAAGAAACCTTCAAGACCCAACTCAGCTGGACTTGGGCCTTGCCTTCCCATTTCAATGTCTCCATCATCTCTTGAACTTTGGCCTCGAGGCAGCTCAAAGGAATCCTGTGAAAACAAATTTCAGATATTATGCTTATACAGTCTTTTTAAATTCCGTTGGTTATTTTGGAGCCTACTGAAATAGAATTGCATTGATTTATCAAATACAAGTTCATGGATATTTTGAAAATCATACGTATAGTCCTCTCTAATATGGAAAATGTAACAAAAGCTTATGGAGGATCATAAAATAATGGAAATTTCAAGAATAGCTAATGAAAGTTGATGTATACCTGCAAGGGACAAACATCTTATGTGGCATTGTTAAACATGAAGTCATCACTTACATACTCTTACCTTCCATTTTTAAAACACGCACTGAAGGAGAG
Source organism: Rhynchospora pubera (assembly GCA_028095005.1). Taxonomy (NCBI): domain Eukaryota; kingdom Viridiplantae; phylum Streptophyta; class Magnoliopsida; order Poales; family Cyperaceae; genus Rhynchospora; species Rhynchospora pubera. The sequence goes on along the minus strand of CM051459.1, from coordinate 230,848,676 downwards.
CATTTGGGTTTTTGACAGTTTGAGGGAATGCGAAAGCATGAAATGGACACCTCTGATGGCTTATAATTGCATATACATATTCTCTTTGCAAAGCATAAAAGAACATACATGAAATTGGTCGCATATGGGGTTAGAAATGCTGTAATTGCACAAGGTAGTTAAGGACATTGTTTTACATTGTGTTTAGTTCTTACAAACATATCACCTCACACCTTAAGAAGAGCTAAGGATACATCTGTTGCTTTGCATATCAGTAGGGGACTTGCAATTGCTGATAGGAATGTAATGTAATGTAGATTATGAGAAAATGGCAGGAAATTAAAATAAGAAGAAACCCTATGAATTCAATCAATCATTGCATGAACAGTATCCCAATCATAGCCTATGCATTCAGTAAAAAAAAAAGCAAAAGAGAAGCAAATCTGAAGTGGTGAATGAACTTACTGTGAGAAGATTGTTCATCTTGGAACAAAGCAAGCAATCAGTAGCTGCGAAGAGTCAGAGTGGAGATTTTGATTTTGCGAAGAGGAGAGGAGAGGAGAGGAGAGAAGAGAAGATTGGAAGGCACGGTGCGATGAAGGCGAAAATTGGTGAAAAATGGTGAGGAAGAAGAGAAAAGGAAGCAGATCTGGAGAGTGGAGAGCGGAAAAACGGAAGCTAGATCTCTTGAGAGAGAGAGAGAGAGACAGAGAGAGAGCAGGTCAGGTCAGGTAAGGTAAAGGAAGCGCAGTTTTGCTTGCGTTCGCGTTCGGTGCTGCCTTTGCCTGCAACAGCCTACAGCCTACAGCGACAGCGAGTAGCCAGCGCAGTGCGAGCGCTACCTTGTTCCCTTTTGCTATGATTATTTAAGTATTTACCCTGGGACTGGGCTGAGGCTGACCATATATATAATAAAGAAATAAGATGCCCTCGGCAAATAAAGAAATAAATTAATGTTAAATAATTAAAATATGTTACTTAATTTATCAGCGATATAAATAAATATGTTATTTAATTTATTTTTTTATTAGACGGAAAATCAAAATATAATGTTGTTTTGTCAGATAATTCATATCAAATCGTTCGACCAACAGAAATACGTGATAACACATCTTGGATCTATACGTTTATAACGTATAAGTAGAGATAATCTAATATAATATGTCAGTACTTTTATGATAAGTTATGTGTCGTACATGACATTACAGACAGATTTTCTTTTATCTATCTAAAATTCTAAATACTTGAGTTCTATATGGCTTGTAATTTGTAAATATAAATATATTCAAAAACAGAAATATCATTGTCACATATTTTGAAGGTCGGGATAAGCCAACAAAAAAAAAAGGAAAATATCTTATGTATATCTCTCATCAAACTCAAAATATTTTATCTAATAAAGTAAGTAATTGTTTTCGATATATGGCATGGAGGAAGAGGAATAAAAATTTGGTTCCTTCCCTTTTTCTCATAGTGGCAGCTTATCATGATCCTTATTCCTTAGCACGGACGCCTTGCCAACATTTGTCCAAGGAAATTAGGAAAATGACTGGATTTCTGCCCTGTCCTTTCTATATTTGGATTTCGATTTTCAGGTGCTAATTTAAAATAAAATCTGAATATAATTTTCAGGAGCAAAGCTCCAATGTCAATATTTTGGTTATCGCCAAATCCAAAATCGTTCATCTTATTTAATTTAATAACCGATGAGTTTTCATATAATTTTAAAATTTTTAGAGTTTATTTGATACTCCATCAAGAGGTAGAAAAAACAAACGAACCTTTTTAATTACGATAGATTCATTCTAATACGTTCATGTTTTAGCCTTTGATGTAGTATCAAATAAACTCTAAAATTTACAAAACTTATATGAAAATGCATCGGTCATTAAATTAAATAAGATGAATGGTTTGAATTTGACGTTACTATTTTAAATTTAAAAAAGTAACTAAATAGTAGAGTGTTGACATTTAGGGGCAATAAAAATGTTAGCATTGGACTTTGCTAAATTTTCATCAGTAATGTAAAAATATTCCGGCTAGATGTCGATGATTTATTGGAAATGGACAGCAGATCTGCATGGATATAATATAATAATATTCTAATTAGTGAATACAATTGAAGTGAACAACCCACGAATAATGGAGGTGAGTGGGACCCGCAAAAGCTGTGAACCAAGCTGGAGGCCTAACCCCATTACCCCAAGTGCCAAGTGCCAACCACTACCAGGCTTTCCTTTCCGGTCAAATGCATAATGGTTCGCGTGGCAATAGCCAATAGGGATTCAGTTCAGGTTCTGCTCCTGTCAAAGTGTCAATTGTCATCTTCATTCTTCATTTTATTAGTTTGTAACTTTTCGAATTAGTCCGCAAGATTTACATAATTAGCCCTTAATTAAATCATATCACCTCTCGGCTTAATATAGTTTGTTGTCTTGTTGATGATGGCCGCAGGCAAGTGATCACAAGTCAGTGGGAAAGCGAATTTAAATTTTCTCTTTTTCTTCCTCTCCCATTGTCAATTTGTCCTAATGTCATTGATCCCTCTTTTGCTCTAATTAAATAATCTCAGTTCAAAAACTTGAAAATGACACAGCTGATGTCCTTTTCTGCAGGCTAACATCACATGCTCTCTCTCAATCACCGTCCAATTTTGTTTCTTTATAGTCAACCTTATGCTGTTTTTATTCGCGATCAATTAATAAAATAAAATAGTCTCCATCATGCTTCAAACTAAACCAAAAGAAAGAAAGCTGAACTTCAATCGAATGCTAGTTTTTACATATATATCAATGTGACAACCAGTCATATTAAACCGAACATGTTTCTTCTGTAACAAATACCATCAAATATTACATGCAGACAGATCTCCCTCTCTTTATATATACTAGCAGCAACGCCCACCCAATGTGTGGACAGACATTAATATGTAAAAATATTATTTGACATGGATATGTTGTACATTATTTATTATAAGGTCAAATAAATCAAGGATGAATTTAGATCTCACCGCAATAAATAAAAATTGTTGCTTTCTCTATAACAACTTTTAATCATAAATTTTTTTTTTATTTCTTAATTAATAAGATTTCATGAATAAAAGAGTAAAGATTACGCCATTAAAAGAAATAATCAACGGTCTACAAGTTTAGTACTTCATAATAATTAACTATCTTTTAAACCATTGTCAAATATATTCTTTTGAGTATAAACATCCCATTAAAAAGGCAAAATTCATTAAACACTCGATACTTCGGTGGGGTCAAACAGAGATATTAACACAAACATCTTATAATCAACAAAACCTTGAGAAATACAACATTAGTGGATAAATTTGAGAAAGCAAAATACCATTTAGTAAAAGCACTGACGTCTCTAGCATCTGCGACAAACTCTCTCGCGAGCCTTCAGTGGATTCGACTCGACACCAGCCATGGATTTGACTTGACCTAAATTCTTATGCCGAACACAACCGATGTCGCCCAGTGTGTCGATTATTTGCAGCACCAACACCTCAAGTCTTATCCAGAGCGACCACATCACCAACTTCAAATATCTGTTTCGAGATTTTGGACAAATACTAAATAAGTAAACAAATACTAAATATCTTGGAGAGTTTGACATCATAATTGGAGACCAAGAAAAAGGGGCACTCTTTTTTTTTTGGCAATACAATAGAGAAAAAGCGGCAAATTGTCAGGTTATTCGAAGTTGAATTGTGGGTACTCATGCCAGTCCTTCAAAGTGGTAACTACAAGCCATTGCTTCTCTGTCGGTGTACCTAACAACCTGAACACACGCATAAAACCATCATTTCTTGAAATATTACCATTGTAGTAATTGGTACCACTATAATACCATAATTGTCAAATATATAAGCATATAAAAAATATTGGTACCTAAAAATGTGAAGTAATTGCTATAACTCGGAGTTGCCGGGAAAAAGCACTTGCCTTCTCACCTATTCAGCTGTATTCATACATTCAAAGCCAAAAATTAATTTTCTAATGAATTGATTTGCTACCAAACCAATAAGCTGTTGGCTAAAATCAAAGTACATTCTGGTTAATTGGTTTAGACATAAATATTTTGGCAATTTTACTATTGAGAGTTATACAAAAGGCTTGGTATTTAGTATGCACATTTCAGTTACTGAATCAGAATCAGTAGTGGGTTATACCACTGACCACATATCAACCCCAGTTGATTAGTGGGTTATAGTGTTATACCAAGTAATACCTCTGGAGCTCTATACCACAATGTAACAATTTACGATACCAATATTTTAAATCACATGTTAGACAAAATAATGCCACACGAGTAAAATCGAGATTTCAAACTTTTAATAGGAAAAAAAATATGTACCTCATGAGTATAACATTTGATTGGAAGATTGAATGAGCAGCCAAGGTCTAAATCGGCAATTTTTAGTATGCCTTTTTCTTGGTTGCCTAAGAGGTTTTGGGGCTTGAGGTCCCTGTATTAAGTTTTTTTTTAAATTAAAAAAACCAATAAATTTAACGATATGTAGGGGGAAAAATAGATTCTAAATTATAATGGCAAAGAATTGGGACATACCTGCGAAGCACACTATGGCTGTGGCAACTGCTCCTTACCAGAAATATGTAAACCAACCTGACTACACGGGAAGTTGCAGATTTGCAGCTTCTCTCCATGTGACCTCACCTGAAGATTTATTAGCTGAAATGAAAAATACAAAAACATTAGTTGCTCTTTTTATTTTAAGAAAAAAATAAGAAAAGAGGACACGTGAGACCACACTCATGGAAAAGAGGAGCAAACTTGCAGTTTATTAAGTTGCTTGCCTTCAGTTTATCGGTTGTCTCTTCTTTGCGTAGCTTTTGGCAACAAGTGATGCAGAGTTTGTAGGAGCACTTTGGGCAGATCCTCAAGAAATCAAAAATCAAGTCCCCACAATTATTGTTGTTTCAATTCAAACTTGTCAAGTCCAAATAAGTACGAAATGTGGTGAATATGGTAAAGGCCAATGAGTTCACAAGTATGTGTTGTCAGATACCTTTTTGTATACCTTAGTTTCTAAACCTAAATAAAGATTAGAACCAGTTTCAACCAATAATTCTACAGCTTTTTACTACTTTTTTTTATTGCTTTGTAAATTACAAAGCGGTTTTTTTTTAACTTGATGATGCACACTATTTTTAATTAAAATTCAAATTCAAACATTCACTTCAACAGAGAACCAAAGATATTACCAGTTAAGCTCTTCCTCAGGGCCCCTTTCTAGCATCAGAACATGAACACATGACACTTTTTTCCCTGATCAAAAAGTGAAATATAATTAGAAAGGAAAGTGTGAATCATCTAAATGCTACAATTCTAGTTCAGAAATGTAAGTGGCTCTAAACAATGAAGTAGAAGTAGCAAACTAATCCAAGGAATTGTCTTCCCTATGATTGAAACTGTATGGAGGTGGGAAAATTGTTGTGAATGGCTTGCAACCGATAAAAGAAGAATATTGAAGTTAAATAGCCAAAATGTAAAGAATGGAGCTCTTTTTTGCATATTGCAGTATTTAAATTAGCTCCTTGCTCTCATATGATCTTTCGTTTCTTCTAAGCTCAAACTGAATTAAGCAAGTTAAGGGAGTCATATGTTTAAAACTAAATCATTTGTGAAAAAACAATTAGATTTGATAGGCTTACCTTGAACATTTGTGGACTATTATAACAACCATCAGATTACTTGCATCAGTTTTAACAGTTCGCTTGCAAAACCAAAAGTTGCTCACAACAATTCTAAATAAGATAAGTTTATTATCCTCAGAAACAACAGTAAAAGAAAATTCAATTCGAAATTACTCGAGAAGACCCTGAAAAGTGAAAGAGGCGAGTTAACAAGGCCATGTATGGAGTACAAAATAATACAATTTGAAATTATTCAAGAATGATCTTAAAAAAAATGAAAGAGGGCTAAATAACATATGGGATTGCACAAGGCCTAGTATAAAAAAATCATCGTCTAATTTGTGAGGTCGGATCTATGCAATGGTTATTTACCTTTGTGTTGACAGCGAAGCTAGATGAAATCGAATCTATGCAATGGTTATTTTCACATCGCGAGTGAAGTAGATTCCAATAAGTTCCAAGGAGAATCATCGATCTAAAGAGGAAAAAGAAAGGCGCTGCAAACTTGGGCCGTTGGGGGAGGCCGAGCCGAGGAAGATGCCAATGACTCGGGCCGGTTTGGTGACCATGCCTCACGAAAGGCGCTGCAGACTCAGACCGCCGTCGTGGTCATTTTTTTTGTTCTTTACTCTAGCAGTAAATCGGGGGTAAATAAGCCATCATGGAAAGAGAGAGAGAGGAAGGAGGAGGGGGGTTTGCTGAAGGACGATACCTCAAATGAAATTTCCAAAGCTAAACCCTAATATTCAAGTATATTTGGAGGTGCATTTTTGAGGAAATAAGGAAAAAGGCGATGGTGATTAATCCCCTTTGTGCACGAAATAAGAAAAATTATGTATGTCTGTTAAGAGGCGCAGTAAAAGAAACAAAACGGAGAGGAAAGGAAATGCTGAGTGATCCCTTGCGCACGAAATAAGAAAAAAAAATCCACAGGAATGAGATGAGAAAGAGAGAAGGGGAGAGAGTACCAATCGAGCAACCACAATTCGCATAGGGAGCCATTGATCGTGGTGTCTTGAGCATCTGCCATGGCATCTCGCGCGCTGCGAAAGAGGACGAAGGCATATAAGCGGCGATGTGGCTTGCCATTGATGGTGAAGATTGAAAGTTGCTCCCATCGCCTAGGTCACTGCGTCTAGGGTTATGGATCGACAAAAGGAAGAGAAAAAAGCTAAAATCGGAGAAAGGAGAAGGGAGCGGCGTCAGTATACAAACCCTAGCGAAATAAAAGAGGAAAGAGATCTAATTTTTTCGCACTCTATCCAATTTGGAAAGATATCGACGGGGACCAGAGAGCAAAGATATCGACGGGACCAGAGAGGAAAGTAGCGAAGAAATGTCAAAAAAAAAAAAAGTTCGTGTACTGGGACTCGAACTCGCAACACGTGGCTACAAAAGTTTGTTCAATACCACCAGCGCCCTGACATAACCCTGACTTATTTGTGTGTAGAGTCGACCCTTTTATAGAAATAGCGATCCAAACCGTATATTATATTGATCAATGGTTTATAATGATGCTAACAAAATTGTTTGGACCCATTTGTGTGAAAAATACTGACCTTGCTAAGGGTGCTTTATAAATAGTAGAGATATAACGGGATATTAATTTAGTCCATCAAAGAATTTAACCTTTTGAGGACAGGATACGGTTTTTGTGTTGTCCAGAGTTGACTATCTCAAAATTGAATATTTTTGGTATGACATCAACAGTTGGAATTTTGCAATTTCATGTGCTATTTGTGACCAATAAGCAGTCGGAATTTGTTAAGCATTCTTCGTACAAAAAGAACCCAATTCCTTGAACAAAGCAACCTTCAGCCTGTTTATATACAACAACATTGTAAAACACATTTTTCAGAAATATGCATGCAACAAATAGAATGCATTTTGAAGTAGTTTATATAGGTTAGAGCTAGAGCTAAAACTTGTCCCAGAGCCACAGCAGGGTTCTAGTTCTGGCCACAATCGTAAGAAATATCACTCCTCAGAATAGTCGTTTCTCCGCTAAGAATGTCAATCTTTACCTGAAAAATTAATATTCCAACATAGATCTCTAATTGACAATTTTTCTTTTGATAAATAGACAGATTAATAAAAGTTCATATCTCACCTCACTTGTTGCGGCTCCATAATTTAAATATCTGGCATTGTTCAGGCTGGGAACAAAGAAAGAACTCGCTGATAAGTTTATAGAATGTTGAACAGCCTGTCCGCAACAACAAAAAAAAAAGGACAATTGCATTTCAATGAGTACAGTGAAAAGAAATAAAACATATAAATTAATCCATTGAGCATTATGCTTTCCTTTTTCCAGTTATACATAACAAAAATAAAAGTAATTAAAGAGTGATGAACCTTAGAAATCAACGAGACCCATGAAACAGCACCATTTTCCTCTTGCAGGCTATGCTTGAGCGGGATCAACCTACCAATAAGAATATCACATGCCAACACAGCTCGATTCTGATGTGCTGCTCCCTCCAGTTTCCCTCCTTGTAGCATACTCAAAGTGTCTGTCTGAATTATGCGCACTCTCTCAAGAAGACTCTCATTTTCACACAACTTCTCAAGACAAAATGCTGTCATCTGCTTCACTTTTGTCCATAGCCCTTGGCCAAGCTCAATTCCTCCCACTTCCACAGCAATAGATGCATCATTAAATATTGATACTCCACCTGGAACTGGATAACAATGGACCATGTACACAATTGGTACAGAAGAAATACCCCGTTTCTTCCATTTATTGGTACAGTTAAACTTCCGTACCGTTTCAGCGCGGTTTTTGTAGTCTAGAGTGGCAGTGAGCTTGTCGAAAATGGTAGGTAAAGTGTAGTTTTTGGCTTCTTCATTTACAAAATCATAAAAGAGAATCAGACTCTCATATGAATGAAGATTTTTTCTTCTGACAGTATTGGTTTCGAGAAAGAGGACAGAAGCCACGTGTTCTATTATAGCTTCAGCAACAAAGGAACCTTGGACACCCCCTGGGGCCCACATGGAGGACTTAGAGGTGAGGTTCGTCTTGCACAGCTTTATGTCGAAGGAGAGATTGCACCAGTTATACTTCTTTATGTTTTCTATGAAATCTTTGGATATGCCAGAATTAAATAATACACGCAAGTTCAAGGCTGTGATTTTTCCATCTGATTTGAAGCCAACATCATACCGAACATTAATGGGGTGACGGCCTCCTACCATTACCATGTCAATGTTGCAATCCATGTTACCACGAACTTATATGCGGCAAGTGCACAAGCAGTTGCAAGCTGGCGATAGAAAGAAAAAAATATTATATTGATTTGGCTTTAAATCTCCTTCAAGTAAGTTTAAATGAAATTATATTACAAAAATACTGGGAGCCAAGTGAGTGATAATTAAAACTTCTAGCTAGTAACTTGTAATGATGTTTCACTAACCTATCACCGAACTTGAAAAAACATAGAAATCTTGCTCATAATTCGAGCAATTCATGTCATATGATTCATCCATTAATTTAAATTCCAATGCATAAGACTAACTATGTGGATTGAATATAGCATCTGAGTACTTTTTAGTAAATTAAAATGTGGAGGCCGATTTGATGCTCCCATTGGGGCCATCCCAGCTTCTTTATATCTCGTGCAAAGTGGCAATACTTTTCATGCAATCTAGCATGAAAAGTTCTATAATTTGTTTTTGACCTTCAGTTTCAAACGAAGTGGCAAATTTCCTTGTAAGTAAAGAATGGGACAGTTTTCCAAATGTGTGAGGAATACCAAAAATGATCGAGGACAAAGCCACAGAGGGGCACAGGGGAACCAGAGATTTCCTTTTTTTTTTTTGTTTGGTGTGTGTGTGTGTGTGGGGGGGGGTAGCTTTATCAAATAGGTGTGTTATATTTAACTTCAAATAGACAAGTCATCAGAATTGTTTCATAATTATATTAACTTCACCTTAAATTACATATATATTAAAAAGTTAGAAAGGGGTCAAGCTATCATATTGATTTGTGCTGGCATATGATTTGGACAGTGATGTAACAAGATTATTGTAAGATGATTTAATTGCTCACAGGTATAGATCTATAAGATTTTCCACCAAAACCACCTCCTGTTCTTCTGGTTATAATACAGACTTTATAGAAAGGAATTCCAAGACATCTTGCAATAACAGTTTGTGTAAACTCAGGGAACTGTGATGAACTGTAGACTGTAATGCAGTTATCTTCATCAGGAATGGTTAATACGACTTGTGTCTCCATGTAGAAGTAGTACTGTGAGCCAAGTTTGACCTAAATTGAAAATAACACATTATAACTCAAATGAGTAATGACAAAAAATTTCATCATTTAGAAGGTCCTAGCTGCAAGATGTTATAAACTGGGATACATCATAAAGTATGTACTGGTAGCATGGTATGACTAGCCCATGCTGGTTTACTCATGGTATGACAAGCCCATGGTACAAACAAGAAATTCAACTTGGTGTATTCTAACTTTGGCAGGACATGATGGTAATAGCAGATATTTTGTGGGAGCAATTTCTTCCCATTTACACTGAACAAGCTGGTACAACAATACACTGTCAAGGCAGGCAATCAAGCCATTATGTCAGAGAAAGATAAACAAATATAAAAGCTGTCTTGATATTCATTTGTATGAAAGAGGAAAAAGGAAGCTAATTAATATGCTGAGTAAACATTATATGGTAAATTCACAGAATGATGTTAGTAAGAACAAAGATAGAACAACTTATGTGATGTGATTAAAGAGTGTATAAAATTGCAATTGGCTACAACATACCAGAGAGAGCTATATAGAAAGAAAGGTTCACAGATTCGATCTGAAAAGGGCCCAAACAATATAATTTGTCCTCTCATCATTCTTAAGTCTTAATCATTAAATTAAAAGATCATGTCAAACAGGACCAATCTCAAACCTTGCAGTTTGGTAGTTCAAAATACAACAGTTAAGATTAAGGTCAAATTTTATTTTTTGAAGTGGGCGAAAACCCAAATTGTACTAACAAAAGAGTTTATGTAGTTCAAATTAACCTGGTTTTTTAAACATATACAAGAATTCAATTCAAACATGCAATTTCTATGCAGAGTGCATAACGGCTTGTAGGCAGAGATAAATTGAGTCCATAGGAACCCATAGCGGTCGCAGGGCAGAAAGGGGGCCAGAGGCAATTGTAAAAGGAGTGATTTCAAAGTCTGATGATGGCCATGGCAACGTGTCGCCGTGTCAGACCAATTTGATTTTAAAGAATGGCAATTGTAGGGTCATGAGTCGCATACTCGCATCTGACTTAATCGGGATCAAGTCCGGTTGCATTGGATCCGATCACTCTCACTTCTTATCAATTTCCGATCCAATCAAATTTTGTAATTTCCGATCCAATCAAATTTTGTGTCGGAGATTTTTCTATCTGCTTATTGATTTGTTTTAGTTTCAATGTTTGCATGGAAGTGACTTGTATTTTTTTACTAGATAATTATTCTGACTTATTTGTCATCCTGCAATCGTCATTTTTTACTACCGAGTAGGGCTGTATACGAACCGAGTTCGAGCGAGTTAGGGCTAAATCAAACTCAACTCGGCTATATCTCGAGTTAGCTCGACTCGAGTTGGAAATACTTTCGAGTTTTCCGAGTTAGCTCAAACTCAACTCGTCTCTAACTCGAGTTAGCTCACGAGTCACGAGCCAACTTGATATGAGTATGTCCACTTCAAATTTTCATTTTTTAATTGATACATTATTTCAATATCAACCCTCATAAATCATGTTGATAATCTTCAAGAATTGAAATTTATTACGTCACGAGTCAGCTCACGAGTCAACGAGCTGAGTTAAGCCTAACTCAAACTCGACTCGTCGATTAACCGAGTTGGTTCAACTCGAGTTCTTTTAGCTCGAGTTATAACTGAGTTTTTCTCGAGTCGAGTTCGAGTAACTCACGAGTTACGAGTTTTTTGCTCACCCTACTACCGACTACCGACAGACAGTGTTTTACTTTTATAGTATTAGAATCCTTTTGAACTGAAAGTCTTCGGGTGTGTTTGGATGACTAAGGAATATGGTATAAGAATAAGAATTTTCGGTTTGCGTGCTTATTCAAATTCCTTATTCTTATACAATGGTTTTGTTAGTATAGGAATAAGGAATGTGTTGTTTGAGTTGCACAAGAATAAAAATAAGCACGCAAACCGAAAATCCTTATTCTTATATCCTATTCCTTAGTCATCCAAACACACCCAAAGTGTCTAGGAAAGCCGGCTTCATATAGGCTTCGTTTGGATGGTTTCTTCCCGGAATAAGGAATAAAGAATAATCACTTTTTACCAATAAATTTATTTCTAACCATCCAAACTCTTCACAAAAGTTACACACTTCCCAATAAATTTATCCTTTCCCAATAAATTTCTTTCCTTCTTCATTTTTCCTACCTTATTCTCAATGCATCCAAACGGAGCCATAAGCAAGACAAAAATCTGTTACCGGAATATTAGAATTTTTAGTTGCCTAATTTTCTGCACACAACCAAGATGTGCGTTTATAAAAATTCAACGCTGGAGTATTATTAACATAGGCTCCGTTTGGATGGCTTCTTCTCAGAATAAGAAATAAGGAATAACCACTTTTTATCAATAAATTTATTTCTAACCATCCAAACTCTTCACAAAAGTTACACACTTCTCAATAAATTTATCCCTTTCCAATAAATTTCTTCCCTTCTTCCTTCTTCCTACCTTATTCTCAACGCATCCAAACGGAGCCATATATAATAAATCAGCAGGACGACTATCACATGATTTCACCTCCTCAACATTTAATTCCTATAAACTTTTTAAGCAATATAAAGCGCACGCTTACATATTATTCTAACCTGTAGTTATTTGTAGTACTGGTACACAACTGTCTATTATATCATGTACATTCATTTATGTCAATAAAAATATAACTAGCTATAGTATTGTGCTTCGCGCTATAAATGTTGGATTAAAGTTGGCTTTTTGATTATTTCTTTTAGTAAAAAAGTATCGGCTTTTTAAATTTTTATGCGGCTCGAAATGTAAGTAATACTATCTATCTAAAAATGTTTTCAACGAAATTTTAGAAGTTCAAAATTACATATATATATATATTATTGAATTAAACAAAATTTTGTTAGAATATTAATAAGATTTAATCCACATATGATATGAAAAAATTTACAAACAACTAAGCCCAAGAAAAAATATATAGAAAAATTTTGATTTTGAAAAAAAATCAAAATTAAAATTACATTAGTTGATTTTCTATAGTTCATGGAAATTGATATATTGTATAGTAAAAATATATTCAGATAATACAATTATAATTAATAATAATCTTATCAAGATATGTTAAGCAAAGCTTGAAATATTTTTTTTAATTCCAAAATTTTTAAAAATGGCATCAATTTAAAAAATGAGGGAAAAATAAAAAATAAATTATCATTGAATTTCTTGTAATTTGTTAAATCTATTCATAAATTTTCATGAAAAATAATTTGGAATGCTTGTTAATTAAATAAAATAAAAGAACTGAAATTTCTAAAGATTATTGAGTATGTAAAAAAAGAAAATAAATAGGCTAAAAGTAAGAAAGAAATTGGATGGATTATAAAATACCTTAGGGGGTGAAAACAAAAAATCCAACAGTATGGGGGCTAATGGGTAATGGCGTTATGGCGTTGTTTTTAATTGATTTTTTGCATGTATATTGTAGTTTTTTGTGTTGCATATTAAAAAAGATGTTTGGATGAGACTTACTACACACAATAATATAGAAGTTTTCCACAGCGGATCTTAAAACCGTGGACATGGGGCATAGGGATGAAAACGGATCGGATGCGGAGCGGATGTTGGTCTTCCTATATCCGCATCCGCATTTTTTTCGGGATACGGATACGAATACGAATGCATTCGGATACGGATACGGTTCGGATATTAAACGGATACGAATATGGTTCGGATATTATCGGATACGGAGTCAAATACGAATATATTTTGTCGGATACGGATTGCATTTTAATCTTTATTATTTATTTATAATAGTAGTTTCTATAAATATAATGATATTCAATATACTCATGTCTATGTTAGTACTTTGTCAATATTAGAGAAAAAAATTAATTTTAGTGTTGTTATCATTTATAATCGTCTCAATTAATAGAAAAAAAAGTAAAAATAATTTTATGTTACTAGTCCAAATAAATATATTTATTATAAGAAAATTTATTTAATAACAATTAAGTATTATCTAATTAAAAGTATTCTCTAAGATAAACGGATTAATATTTATCGGATACGGATAATATCCATGTCGGATACGGATAAAGAGCGGATATTGGTCTTCCCATATCCGCATCCATATTTTTTTGACGGATACAGATACGAATACAGATATATTCGGATACGGATACGGTTCGGATATTACGCCTATTTTTCGGATTCAGATACGGATCGGAGTGGATTTTATCCGCTCCGTTTTCATCCCTAATGGGGCATCCTTTGGTTCTTTTTATTTTCTTGCAGCCGATTTTATATAATTTTTGTGTTGCGAACTGAAATCGATTTTAAAACAGACCCGTTAGATCGGAAATCTTGCGAAATGTACAGAAAAAATCATACAAAGGTGATTGCTAACAAATATCACACGATTTTGACCCAAGTCAAAATTACATTTTAACAGACGTCAAATACTTGATTTGTTTTTTTTTTTTTTGCATTGTTCAAAAAGTCAAAACATACATTTGATTTTTGCACAATGGCACTTAAATATCGCGCCAACATGGATATGCTTATTTGGATCTTTTTAGAATTTATAGATAACTCAAATGAAGATAAATGAAAAGGAAGAAAACTGTCACATGATATTGCAAATTAGAATCTAAAATATATTACACTCTCACTTCCAGAGAAAGAGGAAGAAAATTACATCGTGTGCTAAAAAGGGTAGTTTGGAAAAGAGAAAATGAGAGCAGTAGCATATTAGAATTAGCTGGAAATAAGTTCATATTTTTGCGGAACACAATTGGGACAGGTCACTAGGTCAGGGCTTGGTTTGTGTGTCTGAGCTGCCGCTTGGAGCAACCTTCTTTTTTGACATCCCAAAGAAGCCCTTTTTCTTTTTCTTTTTCATTTTCTCTTCATGTTCATGGGGCCTTTTCATTTCGTCTGTCTCCTTCCCCATTTCTTCCATCTTCTCCTTGTACATCCTTCTCATAACATATGCTTCCACAAAATCTCCTCCCATCATAGTCGTCATTTCAAAAAGGAATCAAACAAAGCTTTAGACTTTAGAGTTTAGAGAGCAGCTTGATTTAAACTTCCTTGAGGCAGGTAATGTTGAGACTTGAGTTTGAGGAGCATATGCATATGTGCGACTGACCAAGTATTTATAGTGCTTGGCTTGCGTGTTAGCCAAGTCTGTGCCGAGTGGAAATTCCATTTTGCCTGTCCTTTTAAACGGCTGTAAAGCGACATACAATATACAATATTATTATTTTTAATTTGGATAATTAATGCCAAGTGTCATGCATGACGACTTGAGAATGTCGTTTTCGATCGATGCAGACAAGAGAAATTCATGGATCCACACGATCCAACTTGCCGGATAATTTGGTTTTATAAAAAAGTGCCGCTTGCATATCTTGTTAACCAAGTCAAGACGATGGTAACAAATCTCTGACTACGAAGATCAGTTGGGTCATTTAATTAATTTGCTGTACTAAATTACATATTAATTTAGGCTATCTTTTTTGTTTAATAAAAAGATAATGTGCATGGTACTCACGAGCATAAGCTCAGTGATCGTGTGATATTTAGAAATAATCCTGCGAGATTAAAAATTCCGTAATTCAAATATAATTCAGATCACAGTTAGAAATTTAATTTAATTTCTACAATTTACTAATAATTTTTGTTAAAAAAATTGACTGTGCAAATATGTGAAAGATGTTATCACATGGAAAAAAAAAAGATTAGAAACATACTAACCAATTATTTTATCTAAACAACAAGGATATATAACCTTATACGCAAAGAAAAAAATATTAGTAATTCGGAAAGTTGATTAAACCGTTAGCTGATAACATGTTATCTGGAGGCTAATATCTAGAGGCTGCACTTTTTGTTGTTCCTCTCCTACGCCAATTACGGAATAGTATATATCGTCGATAGCAGATACAACTAGGGCTGTCAAACATGTACAATGTACACGGAAACAACATCTTACGTTTTTGTTCCGTTCATTAGCACGTAACAAAATTAATTTACGTTGATGTTCCGTTATTACAACGTAATTAAAATTTGTACTTTTTTTTCGTCAGATTTAAACGGAACAAGCGTTAATAACGTAAAATTTTATTACTGTTGAAACAACATTGATTTTTCTTCACAATACAAATATTTTTACACCTTCCGGTTTCATTTACACCAAATATCTAGATTACAACACATAACAAAAATAAAAAACAACTACAAAGCTAAGCTGCCTATTGAAAACAGCCAAACAGGTACAAAGTCCAACCAGTACCAGTAAGCTGCTGAAACACTAATCAAAAGCGAACAGAGTAAAATAAAGGAAATAAACACCACCCAAAGCACAGTTGTGAATTTCATGCTGATGTAGATTGTGTTTTCATCCATTAAACACCAAGCCAGTGAAAAAGAGAAAATGTAAACCCTTTTGCTGATAAACCCTTCATCCTTGTCAAATTTGCTAAACCATGCTCTGTGGGCAGCAGGTCCCTTTACCAGCAACACAATTAAATCTATTGTTGCCTGCCATTTGTTAAATGAGAGAAAGAAACAGTTATGATGACCGTTTTTTTTTTTAACAAATGGTAGGAAATTAATCAAAACCTAATATGATACTTAAAAAAAAGATTCAGAGATCCATTATGATTCCACAAAGAATTAATTAAAGAAATGATAGAAAGGAAAAAGAAATAACTCGAACTCCATAAAAAATGTGACAAATATTTGTAAGTAAAAACCCAATTGATTCTGAAAACTAGGGAAGGTGTGACTGAAACTACTAACCTGGAGTTTTTGAAAATCAATTCTGAAAACCCGATCAACATCAGCACGGAATTGACAAGTGACAACTGTAATTTCTGGATCAGCCATTAAAGAGTGTACGTTGGGTGGTGTATACTGGTACTGGATCAGCCATTAAAGGGTTTACTGGTACTGGTTGGACTTTGTGTGGTGGTAGCTTCCTTTTCTCTCTATCCTGGTCACCTCCATTGACAACCACAAAGTGAGGAAGAGTTATTGTGGAGAGGAAGTCCATCGGAGAGGAGAGGGATGTGAGCGAGCAGAGGGGTTTAGCGAGTGAAGAAAGAGAGACGCGGCGAGAGTCCATCGGAGAGGAGAGGGAGGTGAGCGAAAAGAGGGTTTGGCGAGTGAGGGAAGAGAGAGGCGGCGGGAGTGAGAGAGAAAGACATAAAGAAAGAGGGGAACCATGCTTCTGTGCGGCTAGGGTATCATCCCCACCTCTATTTCTCCGCCTTTTTGAGTCTGCAATTCAATGATTTCAAAACTGTGCAATTGGAACGGAATAACGTGGAACGACGGAACGGAATCAGCCCATTTCGTTTACGTTCCGTCCTTACCAACGTAAATGGTTTCGTTTCCGTTTCTGTTTCGCTGACTGAAACGTAACTAAATTTCGCTCCGTTTTCGTTCCGTTTCGAATGGAACGGAACGAAACGGAAACGTGCGAAACGACATGAAATTGACAGCCATAGATACAACCTACCAAAAAGAAAAAAAATATTTCCTCAGTAAAAGTTGGGAGAGGAGTTGCTAGTCTACTTTTCTTTCATTTGTTTTCTTTTGGATGGTGTGGGAATAAAAGAAATAAGGGAAGAAGTATTGAGAAGTGTGTAACTTTGTGAAAAATTTGGATTGTTTATAATAAACTAGCAGTAGTGTCCGCTCAATGTGTGGGCGAACTATAATATATACATATATTACTTGGCACGGATATTTTATAACATTTAACGTGGGGCGGACTATAATATATGAAAATATTTCTTTATCTGGCAGTAGCATCTAACCGTTCTTGGATAAATCATTTGTAAAAAAAGTTCAAAACTTGTAATAGAATGAATAATGTGTAAATTATCCACTAAAGAATTGTTCCGAAATTCATTTGTTTTCCACTGGTGTTTGTAACACTGTTTGCTATACAGAAAAGAGAGAAGAAATAAAATTTAACAATGTTTGTTATTCTTCACCCAAAATCAACAAAACCAGCAGCTCACATCGCTTTTCTTCCATCTAAAATAGTCTTCTTTCAGTTCTTCGAATGGCAATAAACCAGAGAAATATTACAGATGCTCTTGCTTAAGATTCTTCTCAAATTAGTACCACCTAACAAGCTTGTAAACCTAGACACTGAAAGCAAATTTCAATCAAAGTTTCTCAGAGACTAACATATGTAGCCACCAACTGCCAACGAAGTAAAAAAGCATAACAAAATGAGAAAAAAAAAGGAATATCTGATTTTTTTTTCATTTGCACCGAACTGGCATATCAAAATTTCACCCATTCGACAAATAATTTATAATTTAAGAGTTTAAATGGTCAATAGTTTCTAAAATACCTCTTGTCAAGATGTCCCCCTTCTAAGACCTTAACGTTTTCCTTTCTCTGCAAGATTATAATTCTTCACTAACAATACAAATTAACATCAATTAACAAAATCCCAAAATGCAAGGACAGTTAACCCCAAACATCAATACAAATTAACATCAATTTACAAAATTATGACATTTTCTTCAGATTTGAAATTAAGGACAGTTAATATAAAAAATTACAAAAATGAAATGAAATAAATCTTTTATTGCAACAATTACCTGAAATGATAACAACCAAGACAATGCTCCACTCCGCACTTGAATTCCCATCAGAGCAGATATGCACTCCATTTCCATGGGTCTGGCCATTGACCCATTAGACATCAGAGGGATGTTTATTCCCTGCTCTTGTTTTCCCGGACCCTACCCCTCCTATCGCATTTTTGTTATTATCTCTAAGCTGTTATCTTTTTTGAAGGCTGGATGGCCAGAGGCCAACCGCAATTTTATTAATAAAAAATATATGTATTTACAGAAGAAACATCAAGTTAAGAAAAGTAAAAAATGAAGTAAGAAAAAAAAGCATAAACCGGAACAAAAAAGATGACCAATGAAAAGAGCTACTGTGAACCCAACACAGAGGTCATCAAACACTATTTTGTGAAGTGTGGGGTTGTCGTCTAAGCTGTTGTCATCCTCTAAGCTTCTCGAGTGATCTCTTCCACTATTTCCTTCCTTCACTTGAAATAATTACTATAATTTATATTTCTTTTTCAAATCAAATAATTCATCCCTTCCTAATAAACATCAAAATTCAGAATCACAGATCAAAATTTATACATCAAATACATCATATCAACAAATGAAAATTTTATGCACATAAAAAAGTATTAATTATATAAAAGAAAATAGAATACCTGGGTGATTGTGGAATTCTATCACCATATGTCCTAAATAAGAGGAAAAAAACAAGATAACATTTATCGGTTATATCAAATTATCTTTTAAACTTGAAAAGTTCTGCACAATTAAAATAATAAATCATTAAAGTAGCTAACTCTTAAACAACCTGCTTAGGTCAATAAATCAATTATTAAAGCATATAAATTTTTTCATGAGCTACTTACCAACAATATGGAATAACCAAAAACCCTAATAAATATTTTGATCTGACATCTTTTTTAAAAAAAATAAGGAAATTCACACAAAGAGTAACAATAACATAATTCAAAATTAGAGAGTAAATGACAAGAGCAGAATCCGTACCAATGATGTGGTACTGGTACACGGTGAAAGCAAAAGAAAGAATATTATCTTAGCATATTTGTTTTCACAAAAGAAAAGAAATATTTAACCATCTACGAGACACTTACTAAAAGGACTTTCCAATTTTATTAAATCTGATTTTGTGTTTTTACTCAATTAAACATACCAGAAGATAGATAATATTTGAATCATCTACAATAGAATAAATTGCTTTGTATTCTCAAGAGACAAAATTGGATTTACTGTTATCCCCAATTCATGACAATTCCCTACTTCTCAAACTTAGCTCACTGAGCAAGAGAGAAAACTTAGAGAGACTGGCATTCTAGATACTTGATGCACTTTTTGTTCGAGTTTTGCCTGAGGGCAGTTTTCATTTAGGCTGACTTCACCTCTTCGACATCCAACCTGGCAATTATTGTATACACTTAGTTTACTTTACTGTACAATTATACATTGATAAATCAAAAGTAATCTATAAAGAAAATAATTGATTGAAAATAAGAAATAAAACATTTGAGATTTAAACCATTTAAATATACCAGTAGAATAAAGGTTGCTTTTTTGTCACAACATAGCCAACAAGCATAACAGTAGTGACGGTTTTGACCATGTAGAAAGGTCCATCTGTACAAACAACATAATAATTGTTACATTCAACTCTTATATATAGCTAAATAACAAGAGCAACCAACTCCAAAACTTTCAAAAATTTGATAAATCTCGATTTACTTACAACCTTTAGCCAATTTTGCAATCAAGTTTTTGAGCTTTTTCATCCCTCAATAGACACTGACTTGAAACACGACAAAATAAGGATTTCGACTTGCAATCTGAACTCAAATGTTGCTTAATGTCGTTCTTATTTCGACTTGAGATCTGGTAATCCTTCTTATCGATGTTGGTGTCTCCATTTTTGTTCATTTCTACACAAGAACAGCAAAATCAGAATTAGAACTTTGAGATTATAGAATAGGAAGAATGTATTAATCTCTTAAATTCAAAAGAAAGAGAAAAAAAGCAAGGAAATTAAAGAAATTTAACCAATCCGGAAAGGCCATAGAGAAGAAAATCAGGGAATTCTGAATTTCTAAAGCTTGCGAATTGGAAAGAGATAATTGGGATGAAATTACGCACCTTTTGCTTGAGTTCTCGAGTCTTCAGATCAGAAACCCTACGATCTGATAAGGAATGAAGAAATGAAGAGAAGAGAAGTAAATGGATCTAATTAATCAAATAAAGTAGGGGTAGTAATTAGGTACGGAGGATTTGTGATTGGAGAAGTTGCGAATGAGAGAGAGAAATTCGCGCTGTGAGTCGAGGTTCGCCGTGGCTGGATTGGATGAGAAGTAGCAAGGTTGCAAAATCCACTACGCCAGCAGTGTTGAGGGTGTGAAGATGGTCGGAGTCCGCAGTCATTCGTCTCGCACTCGCTCTTTCTCGCTAGTCGCTGCCACTCTCTCTTCTTTTAATTCGAATTTCAAAATTAAAAATTGAAACACTGGCAATTGGCACTCAAAGAAGAAGAGAAGGGGTGTCATGTAAAGATGCGAACGGGACAACAAAACAATTCAAAACTTGCAACATTTGTCGGGAAAAAAAATATTTTAGCGAAGAATCGAACTACGGTTCGAACTGACCAGCGCTCACGCTCGAATACCTTCCGATCAAATCAAGAGATAAATAATCCTTCCTTCCGAGACATGATCTGATCCATTTATTTAACAATCAACGATTTCGAGACATGATCTGATCCATTTATTTAACAATCGATGGTGTAGATTCTTCAGACCAAGGTTGTATCCTGAGATGTTACATCCTTCCATTGGTGCTTTTAATATAGTAGAGATTTGGAAATAGGAAGAAGCTATTCTCTTATTCTTGCATCCATCCAAACGGAGCCTTGATTTTTCTGTTTAACATTTTTTTTCTTTGTAAATTCTTGTAAATGTAACTTTATTTCTTTTAATGAAATTGTTAGCGTTGGGATCGCCACCTATCCTTCATAATAATGATAATAATAATAATAATAATAATAATAATAATAATAATAATAATAATAATAGTATATTATTATTATTATTATTATATATCGTAGATAGGGGTGAATAAAAATTCATACTTGTGAGTTTATTATAACTCTATTCAGAAAAATCTCGACTATAACTCCGGTTGGCTGACGTATTGAGTTTGAGTTTAACTTAACTTAGCTCGCAGTGAGTTGACTCGTAACATTATAAATTTCTATTTTATATAGTATTATTATCAACATGATTTATGAGTATTGAAAATTCATATATTAATTATAAGAATGTTTTCTTATATATTTTTATTGTACATAATTGTAACATATGGCAAATTGAGTTTCAAGATGTATTTTGGTTCAAATTTAATAGAAAGAATATCAATGACAATAATTTTATTATTTATTATGTATTACATAACAATAAGTTTTAAATATTGAAATAACATACAAATTAAATAAACAATATTTTGAAGGACATATGCTTATTTCAAGCTGGCTTGTGACTCATGAGCAAGTTTGAGCTAGCTTAAACAATTTTAAGGTGCTTTTAACTCGACTCAAGCCAATGTCACGAGTCAAGTTTGAGTTGTCTCTACCTTGCTCGAACTCGAATCATATACTTCACTAATAATAGATAGTCTAGAAATGATGTAACGGGAAATGCACTTTTGATATGTTCCAATTGTAAACGTTTTTTTTAATTTATTTGTGCATATGAGGAGGGTTCCGTTGCCATGGAAATTTGCTGCCCCCAAATGCCACAAATCAGTGGCCGTCCGATTATTTTTCATCAAGGTTCCGATTTAATCTGAGAACGTCCATCCGATTCAGCTCTTCATCACCATTTAATAAAAGAGTAGTAGCACAACTTGCAAAGACATCAAAATTTTCCTCCTCCAGTTCTTTCTCGTTCTCTCCCTGTCACCCCTCATTTCCCAAGGCCATCGCAACCTTTTTATATATATCCAGCTTCTCTTTCGTGATTTTTTTCCTTCAAATTCTATTTGCAAGAATCCAGTTCGCGACTTTGTCCCTCCGCCTTTAGACACGACCTATCACTCATCTCCAACTCTAGATGCAAACCTGTTGCTGCCCAACCTTTTGAAAATGTCTGCAAAATCAGTTAAATTTAAGAAGTTTGCTTCAAATTCCTTTCACTAATTGGTCAAATTTCACACTTTTTTTCGACTAAATTTTGTTGGAAACATTTTCCATGTCATATTGAGTGTCGTAATTTTAAATTAAAAACATCGCATTAGGTTTTAGTGCAGCAATTTCCGTGTTAGTTATTGATTTATTCTAACGAATTTGCTCTGGTCCTTTTCTCCATTAGTTTAATAATTTCTTTACTTGGGACCATGGATGTTATGCGTCCAATATTAAACTTGCTAGTTTCTAAGTTACATTTAGATCTTAATAATTTAAATGTTGAGCCGTACCAGTACAATATATTGGTCATGTACCAACACAAATATCACCAATGGTACTAATTAATATTTCAAAAATTTGATTGAAAATTGATAATAGAAGTAAATTGCATGGTGACTAACTGACTATTGTAACTGAACCTAGAAATATAACTAAAGCACACCAAATTTATTAAAAGTGGCCAACTTTATCATCATAAAACCTTTATATGATAAAAACAGAAATCCAATTTCAATTATTTTCTTGCTTCCGATCAGAGCATATACCTCACAAGCTCAAAAAGAATAAGATAGCAAGTCTGAGTTTTTCTTTGCTAAATAAAAAAAAAATTGAATATACACCGAGAAAAATTGGAGTTAACGGGTTGTATCTTGACTGGGAAAGGAGCGACATGTACTGTCTAAAGGCGGAGAAATGAAGTCGCCAAGTACCAGAAAGAAGCTGGGGAAGAAGAGGATTGTGATGGGCTGATGGCTTTGGAAGAGGAGGGTGAAAACATGAGAGAACGGGAACGGAGAGGAGAGAGACAGAAAACAGGAGAGAATTGGATGTCTTTGAAAAGTGTGCATTAAGTCTCAAAAATATACGGGCCATCTTAAAATATCTCTAAGACAAGTTGATCTGTTGGAAAAAATTTATTTGGAGCATGACGATGATTTGAAACAATTTTATAATGCCTAGCTTTATAAGTCCATTATTTTCTAAGGTTGACCCTCTTATGTCTGAAGTCTCTCTTTTTAACTTTGTAACTCTGTAAGACGTCTTTTTTGAATAAAAAAAAAGTTTTGGGGCGGAACGGGCTAGAGTGGAATCCATTACGAACGGAGCTGAAAAGTGGGCCAACATTTCTGATAAGAGTTTGAATCTGATCTGATCCGTTAACTAAACCCTGAGACCTAAGTTGAGAATTGAGATCCTCTGGCGGACAAATGACAAATCTGCCCCATGGCCCGTGGCCGTCCGATGATAATATCGCATATTACCGTCTCGTCTTGTCTCAGTCTCAGGTCTCCAAGTATACCAATTGCAATCGCGACAAGATTAGAACGGAACGAAACGAAAACGTTTAGGCGTACCGTTCCGTCCTTCATTTAGGAGTACTGTTTTTGTTCCGTTTTAAAAAATGAAACAAGTTTTCTCTTCCGCTTTCGCTCCGTTTCGAACGGAACGAAACGAAAACGTGCGAAACACAACAAAATTGACAGGCCTAATTATACTAATACATTCAACACCGAATATGACAAGCTAGGAACTTTGAAATAATAGAGCCGGTTGGATCGGATTTCAGAAATCTGATGCGAGCGATTTGTAAGATCAACATTAGTTTTAAAATATAAATTATGTTTTTATTTATTTTCGAAATTCGTGTGAACAGTAAACTTTTTTAAATTTTTCGGTAGATAAGATAGATTGTGGAAAGAAAAGGCTGATAAGGCCGATAATAAAGGCAAGCAGCTAGTCGGCCCAAGAGGCAGTGTCGGGCACACTGGAATCTGGATCGATCCGGAATCACATCCTCTGCCTGCCTTTTAAGGTAGGCAGGGTGCTCACTTTAGATCCGAACCGTTAGATCTAATCTCAACGGTTAAGGGAGCCCCGTGCATGTAACCAGATTGATAGGCCCGAAAAATTTTAACCGTCGAAATTAGATCGAACGGTTCAGATCTAAAGTGAGCACCCTGCCTACCTTAAAGGTAGGCAGAGGATACGGACCCGGATCGATCCGGTTTTATAAAAAGCCCATATTGGGCTCGATATGGCTCTCGTTTCACTTCTTGAGTTCTCCTCTCTCTCTCTCAGTCTCTCTGGTGTAGAGTCCATAGTCTGGAGAGATCTACCAATTACCATTCGATAGCAGATAGGTCGACCGCTGGCGCTGCTCTTGTAAGTAAAACCCTAGCAAAATCTCTCTCTCTTTTTTTGCTTTTTGTTGGTGCTGGTGTTTAGGGACGAGCTCAAGTGCTCGCTCCCCCCTTCGCCTTCGCCTTGTCGCTTCTTCTTCTTCGCGATTGCAAATTTGCAATTGGTATACTTGGATCTGGTTAGTTGACTTGTCGCTTCCTCCTCCCTCGAGTCTGCAAGTCTCCAAGTCTCCATCGCCCGCTTCTCCTCTCCTAGGGTAAGGTAAGTTCGATAGATTAGATAGATTCTACTGTAACTCCTAGAGTTCTATTTGAATGAATTCTGATATTGGCTTCCCTTGTTAGTTCTAGTTCGAAGATTCTGATATTGGCTGCCTGCTAGCACTCCGCACACATCTCAATCTCTACCACCACCACACACACATCTCAATCTCTACCACCACCACACACACATCTCAATCTCTACCACCACCACCAGTCCAGGTACACTACACAGGTAAAACCAACCTGCTCATTTGCCACTCAGCCATATATGAAGCCCCTTCAATTCAATTCTTCCTACTTCCTACTCCCTACTACTCTCACCTATTTTCCCACTAATCTGCTTTTTCTTTTTCGTTTCTTTTGTCAGCGAGATTCTATTTACTGAAATGGCTGCACGCTTTCTCTCCAAATCTTCCTCAGGTATATTAATATTATTTATGCTTCTTTCATACTGCTGCCAACCTCTCCATTCTCTATATTTTCTACTCTCTCCCTCGCCTCGCCTCAATGCTTTCATGTCCCAATCCATAGGAATTCAGACTACCACCATTTTTCCCTCAAACTTTAGTTAAGCACCAGGGGAGCACTCATTTTATTTTATCAGTTAAGTACTTTGTTTATCTATACTGGGGTTTTTATGTAAACTAGGCTCTTCTTTGCTTGGAGCTCTTGGTACCAGTCTGCTCGGAGTTGGTTCAGTTGCTCGTCAGACGACATCTAACCTCACCTACAGTGATATCTTTTTTCAGGTACTCTTATCTTAGTCTTTGCAAAACTCTTCATGACACCCGATGTACTTTCTTTTTGGATATACTATTTTTTGGGTTGGGATCTTTCGACTATAGATTAACTTGACATTATTGTGGAATCTTGTCCAAATTAGAACCAACCTAGTACTGGTACATCAAACCATTGTTTGCAAATTCCAAGTACAATGCGGCTTGATTTCTCTCATTTTTGTCAGGTTGTTCTCTCACCTCCTATAACATTATGAAGGTTTTACCTGTCCAGTGTCCACTATGGTGCAAGTGGTGCTTAACGCATCAAACTGTAGCTAATTAAACAATGAAAAAAGGGGAGTTTTTTGTCATAAAGGCATAACCTAACTGACTAAAGTTTAGCATTTTTATTCTAGTACATTATTCAATTTTTGGTATACACTATGGAGTTTTAACATGTGCAGATATAGTACAGTAAATCTGGGTCAATTTACCTTTAATTTTTTTTTCCCATGAAGTACTTGTGCATGAAATTTTTATTGATCCGTAGCAAATTTGATTCAAATACCCATCTCTGGCACCATTTGCAAACAGAGTAAGGCTAGGATGACTTAAGTAAAATTCTTTTTTCCTTGTGCAAAGTCTTCACTTTGAAAACTGCCCCAGCTGCTAAAAAATTCCATACCCATTTTATTTCTCTTATCTCTTTCTATAATGCACCTGTACATCTGTAATGCAATCAATTTTGTAGTATTACATTGTTATTTGCTTTCTTTGTTTGGAGCTTATGAGCCTGGACAATTTTCTTGCTTAACCCTTGATCCTTTCAACCCTCTTTTAGCTTATCTATTCCTTTGCTGCTGATTTCCAAATCCTTCTGTGTAAACCAAATTTAAAAGTTCCTTTACCTAGAATTGATACACATTACCTTCACTTTTGTGGCAGCAACAAAGAACCTTCATCCAGATGGGAACAAAGCTCAAAGTAGTGGATAATTCAGGAGCGAAGCGTGTGATGTGCATCCAAGCTCTGAAGAGTAAAAAAGGTGCCAAGCTGGGTGACATCATCATCGGGTCTGTCAAGGAGGCCCAACCCCGTGGAAAGGTTAAGAAGGGTGATGTTGTCTATGGTGTGGTTGTTCGCGCAGCAATGCAGCGTGGCCGCTGTGATGGCAGCCATGTCAGATTTGACGATAACGCAGTTGTGCTGGTAAATAAACAGGGTGAGCCAATTGGGACCCGTGTTTTTGGTCCAGTCCCGCATGAGTTAAGGAAGAAGAAGCATGTCAAGATTCTGGCACTTGCTGAACATATTGCATGATGTTCCAGTTGAGGGGAACTAGCTCTCAATCCTCTGGACCTTGGATCTTGTTTACGGTTAACTTATTTTCAGTAGGAATAGATGTTTGTCCTCAACTCTTTTGTTCTTCTTTTTATCCTTTTGATGCAGTGGTTAAACTAGGTGATCAATAAAGTGGTGAGACACTGCTTATTTGTCTGTCACGTCAGGATTGTGCAGAATATTGCCTCTGGGAGGGAGGAACTACTGGTGCATGTAACTTGTGTGTCAGAACGTGTTCTCTTCTAGTAATCAGTACACATGTTTTTTAGTTCTTGTAAACTCTTTTCTTTTGCATACTTAAATGCATACAAGTGCGTCTGTGGGATCTTATCTTACCGTTTTTACTTGCATCATTGTGGAGCTCTTTTACCAATTTTCAGTCTTTTTAGGGCTAAGTAGCTGCAACAACAAATACATGTTGAAGATGTATTGAACACTATTTTGCAATAACCTTTATTTCTTTTTCGGTGTGTAAATTGACCCCTTTATTTATTTATTTATTTTTGTGACTACTGATTGGACAACTAGTCTCAAAAAAATAATAATAACAATAAATTTTCTTAAGAGCAACATGCTTATCGATATTCAAATGCTCTGATTTGAGGCATGGATCCTGAAACCTAGTTAAAACGGTTTGTTTTAAAGCTATGACAATGGCTTTTCAGTTGAAGTTGAAAAAAAAAAAAGCAGTTACGATGTCGCACAATTTAGGTTTTAGAATTTAAAGTTAAACCATATACCTACTTAATTATATTCGAACGCTTTGCCTTATTTTCCTGCAATAGACGGCTAATAATTAAAGCGTATTATGATCAGGGATTGAGATCAACTTTTGGTTTAATCATGCGGTAAATTGGTCGTGCCATATTAATTTTAAATTCATAGCACTGGGCTAATTTTGAAAAATTTTAACATTTCTCTTTTTTTTTAAAAAAAAAAATTCCAAACAGACTCCCAAGCCCCATTCGTCCCACCCTATTTTCATTGAAACAGTAGTACATATGCACATCTCCAATGCCAACAAACACTGTTATACTATTGTTTACACCCAGAGTCGTCGCAAAAAAAAAAAAAAAGAAAAAAAAAACTTATTGCGCACTGGTACCAGTGCACCGACATCATCTCTTTCCTTTATTCAAGATTAGCATTTTTAACCTTTTCCTATTTTGCTGTTCTTCACAAAATGCCATAACTTTCGTATTGAGGAACGAAACAGATTCTAGATAAAGTTCTTTGCAGAAGATACAATGCTGCTCATATGAGTTTATTGCAATTTAATGTCACATAAAGCGAAATGCTATTTTCAGAAATAATTAAATCTGATATGATCGATGTCTAGAAGACCAAAACCTCTCAATGAAAAGTTTTAAATGTTTAGACTCCAGTCATAAGGCTGATAGGTTACTTTCAAGTGAGTGTTCGCAAGTAACTCCATCAGCTCACCCGACTTTGTGGGCTCCATATAATTCGCTGCATGCTTCAGCACCTCTGTTTCATTCTTTCCAAAGTCCACACTGTACCTAAGGTACACACAAAACCAAGCATGTACATAGGCAAGATCTGTCAACAGAAGTGAATATAAATGTGTAAAATGGCCATTCGTAGTGCATTTCTGAAACAAGACTTACCAATGCAGAATCCTGTTAGCCGATGCAACCTTTGCTTCAGCATCAACAATCAATCCACCATTCCTTATGAAATCCCGCGCGGACTCCATCAGTTCCTTGTCAATGTTTCCAGGTGAGTAGCATCTAAGTGCAGGACCCGATCTGGTCCCATTCACCAAAGCAAAGTGGACCAGCGGCTCAGGGTACTCAAGTGAGACCTGCCAATGAAAATGAAAAATATAAATTTAAATGGAACAAAATACATTCTATAAATTTACACTTCTATCCTTATTAGTTTATAAGCAGCTTCAGAATGCCTACTTTGCCTGCATATTTATCCACAGTTAGCATTACACATTTGCAGATGAGAGCAAACAGAAGGGGTAGGGGGATTCGAGGGAAGCCAGTTCCTTGTACCGGATCATACCAACGATTTCTTTTTCACATTCCCCAGTCTCCTGATTTCTCTTTTTGTATTCTTTTCTTTTTTATTATAAGCTTTGTTCACGTAACTTTTCTCTAATTTTAATGAAACAGATCATTGACCATTTTGTATGCTAATTCAGGAAAAAAAAAAATCCAAAGTTGCTTCTGCTCCATGGACCTATTTACAACCAAATTTGCACGGACATATTGGTTGTTGATCTATATTTCCTATACCAGGGTAAATTTGGTAATACAAAAAAAAGTTTGCATCTGTCCTTTCGGTTGTTGATATATTTTCCACATTAGGGTTAATTGGTAATAAGAAAAAACAATTTGCATTTCTCCTTCCACTCTATAATGAAACAACAGGAATAACTAATATCTTGAAGTTGCATGCATAAAACGATACATTGGACACACAGATAAACTTTCCCATCTGAAAAGAGATTGTTGGAAATACAAAGTGATAACGAAGAAACAGGCTATACCTTGGATCTCCGATCTCTTGGTGCAAAAGGCCTGGTGAGACTGTAAGGTGGTCTCTGGTTGCTCCTTAAAATGCCATTGTGGATGGCAGAGAGGGAATAGGGGAATCCACCAATAACATACTTAAAATCACCAAAGAACTTTCTCCTCTCCATGGCTTTGGTAGGAGGGCCCCACGAAAGAATTGCATGAATAGCCATCATATTGTACAAATTTATGAAAAATGCCAGACTCTCCTCCCGTGATAATTCCCCCAAATCTACTCTTTGGAGTTCCTCAGTTATTCTCACATACCTATAAATTTAGTAACTTCAGGGAGCTAACAGAACAGACAGATAGGACAGACAATTGTACTTTGGAATTAATAATGCGAAAATTTGTAACAAGAGAAGCATTGGTAGGTTCATATAGATAATTGAGCCACAGTCCCATGTTAGAAATGTTGCAATTAACAATTGCAACAAATCACAAGTGCTTGTTGCTAAGTCCCACAACAAAAGAATTGGATTCTTTCTGATTCTCTAACCTCTTGAACTCCTCAGAGCCATGAATGCTCCTGTAGTCAACATGTTTTCCATCCTCTGAGACATAGGCCTCGATAATAGCATGAGATAGAAGTCGTAATCTTGAGGCAATCTCAACAATAGGCTTTGGCATGACATCTAGAGTTCCCCTAGGAATGTTATAGCACTGAGACATGACAATGGGGTCGTGCTCCAGGAAACAGTATAGGTGGTTGCCATCTTCAAATATGTTCTCACTATAATTTTGGAAATAAATAGTACTTAATCAGATTAAAATGGATTTTGTATAAGCTAATTTTAAGATATGAAAGAGATATCTACGTACTTTAGCACATGACGAAAAAAGTGGTTGATTGCCAGCTTCCTACCAAACTCGACAGCCTTAACTTGGAAAATAGAAAGTGAGTAAAATGAATTAATGGATTATTTAAAACCATTTCAAGGATATATTTATACTCTCTTTCCTTTTTGACATTACCATTTTTAGAAAAATTAACAAAGAATTTATGTAACTTGATACATAAATTAGCACAATCAGAGATAACTCTAATAAAAGAATGAAATAATAGTTCTCATCCCAAAGCTGAAAAGTCACCTCTTCTCGTTCAAAATACTGATCCTCTGACAAAAAATCCACAGCCTCTGACCCAAGAAAGCAATTGCTGAATCTTCTCATCTTATAGTACCTGTCTTTGGGTTTTAAAACCTCTTTCATTTTTCTGACAATTGCTGCCAGCTCATCAAGCTTGCCACTGGCTGACTCATCATCTTCTCCTGGCAAAGGCGGCAAGGGAGAAGATGCTGCTGGTTCAATGTTCATCATTTCATTAATTTTATTATCAAGCAAACCTGATGCCTCCATATCTGACAACTCCTTGGGGCCACCGATTAATTCATCATTAAAATAAACCTTTGGAACAGCATAAGAGCCGTATATCTTTTCAAGCTCCAGTTTCCGGCTTGGAAAGACATCAATATTGATCTCCACAAAACTAAGCCTCTTCTCGCGCAAGAAGGACCTAATGGCTTTACACTCCTGGCATCCCAGTTGAGTGTAAATCACAATTCTACCCTTCATGGCAGGTACTTCAACTGAACTTTCTGTTTGGGTTTGCTCTACTTGCACATCTCGCCCAATCTTAATAAAGCTGAGAGGATTCCACACAGACCTTTCTTCAAGTTTTGGATATTCCTCTTTCAGTTCAGATGCAGGTACCTCCATCTTATCACCATTGCTTTTCTCATCCATACGAGGTGAGCCTCCTTCCTCCTTTTTGCTAGATAAACGGCGAATTAATGTTGTCACTGCTACTGTTCCCTTTTCCTTGACAAAATTCTTTAAAGCAACGGCTTTTTCAGGCCAGACTGACGACGGTTGTGTTTCTGATTCTGGGATTTCAGTACCATCAAAAACGGGTTCAATAGGTTTCTCTTCAAGAAGGAACTCTTCAGGGTTTTCATCGTCTTTACCTTGCGCATCTGAGATCTTCACTGGAGCTTCTTCCTTGTCACTGTGCTTTGGTGCATCAGCTTCAGAGAATTCACTAGTTTTTAGGGTTTCAACATTGGTTGTAAGACCCTCCACATCTTTATCTTGCGAAATAGAGGATTTATGAGATGTAATATCTGAAATAGTAGCATTTTTCTCCTCTTGATCATCAGCACTAGCCATAATTTCTGTGTAAGTGGCAATTGAATAGTGTTAGGATTACTGGAAATGGCAGGTAAACTAAAATACAAATGACAAAGGAAGACCAGTACTTTCATTTTAGCAACAGAGAGAGAGAGAGACAGCACTTTAAACTTGAGAGTTTCATATTGCGATCGCCAACACAAGTGAATTTATTCATAAAAGTAGTTTTTGTCTGGTGCCCATTGTTTGCTGTACTGATCAGTGTTTACTTGCTGATCCCAAATTCAAAATGCGGTCACTAGACCCCAAGTTGAAGTAACATATAAAACTGAATATTTATTTTTAGAAAATCAGTAACCAAAAAGGATGATGCTGGTGAAAACTAAAATAAAATTTACAATTATAGCATAACATCTCAAAAGGAAGAAATAGTAATAAGTGGTGTATTTCTTTTTTTATAAATTGCACCTGCCAAAAAAAAATTACCCAATCAATCCAAGTTGTGAATGGCACCAAGCAAACCAATTTCTGTAGATTAATCAGGATTCTATTCTAATTACAATCTATTGACGCAAAAATTACTAACGTACAAAAGCAAAGAGTTGCAAGTACCATCTCAAAAAGGGCAAGGAGAAGCACGATGAAATCAACCCTAAGATCATTAAGATCTCTGATTCGAACAAAATCCATGAACAGTGGTAGTGGATTTGGAATGTGAAAGGAAAAAAACAAACAATAGATAATTAGAAATAGAGAAATCTTACATGGTCAAGAAGAGCAGCAACAAAGCTAGAAGGTGTCGGTCGGGACTCGGGAGAAGATTTATAGCTGGTTGTTATGAAAAGCTACATAAATCGAGAGAGAAATTAAAAAAAAAAGGGGGTCTTGATCCGAAAGCGGGAACGGCGGGAGACAGAAACTGAAGATGCCAATCCACAGACACAGTATTTGTAATTCTGCACACCTACAAATACACGTTAAATACTACGTGGACGTATTTTATTAGTATGTCCTTGGACCTGTGTCTGTGTCCCTGCTCAATTGTGACAGGGCATCGGTCGTAGAATGAAGTAGAAATTTCATTTAAACAGATTAGCACACCAGACAAACTGAGGATTTTGTGAATAAATTTGGTTGCTCCTGGTGCATGGGTTTATGAGGCAATTCTGGGACATGGTCACAAAAACGCAGAGAGAGAGAGCCCGGCTTTCAGTGACATGATGTATTTCCAAGATCTACTCCTGAAGCAGATTAGTAGAGCCCAGATTGGGTCTCAATTAGCACGAATCTTCAAGTCCGGTGCATTTATTACCCCCCAAGTATTTATTCTTCTGGAAGAACAACAGTGGATCAGGGAACGGCTTTGACTAGGTGATTGCACACGGCACCACTAGGGTTTTTTTTTTTTTTAAGAAAAAAGGGTTCACAAACTTCTGCTCAAGCGATTAGAATAATGAATAGTCCAAATCATAAATTTCATTTGTTTCGTATATTTGTATAAACATCTAGAGTTTTTTTTTTAGGGTCAACAAGATGGTACAAGAATTTTTTAGGAATGACCTCCTTTATAGAGAGGAAATTCCGTTAAAGTTATCACCATTTTTTATTTTTTTTGGAATCGTAATTTAAAAATAAAACGACAATTATATCATTAAGGCAATAATCCTTTTCCCTCTCATGAGTGACGCATTTATATAAGTTCTATAGTTTTTGAAGTCCAGCAATTTGAACAAGATAAAAAAAAAAAACTTGACAACGGTTGCACAAAACTTTATAAATACGGTTAATTTGATCTGATTATTTTATAAATAGTAGGTCTTTTACACATTATCGAGTACTTTTGTGTGCATGTATTTGTGCTAAATTTGGAACGTTGGTATAATTTTAAGCACTCAATCTGATAAAAATGTGTCTTTAGCACATTGCATGATTTTATTCAAAAATTCTAATATGCTAAAGCCATCTCTCTAATCATCACCAAATATGACAGATATCTTATAAATATCGCCATTTACTTGCATACATTTGTGCCAAATTCAAAATATGTACTTTTATTTATATTACACGCAATTCTAGTCTAATATTTTCAGAGGACATTTCGTGTATCTATTCATTGTTTTAATCAATTGCCGCTGAATTTCAAGACATAACTATTGCATAACCTTCAAAAATTGTTATATATACATTGCTATTTATTTGTGCTAAATCAAAACAGAGCAATAAATGTAATTCACAGACAAATGTTGAAATGAATTTACAAACTTATTCGATCATGCCTCTATTCATGTTTTTAGAAAACTAGACCTCAGCTGAAGTTATATAATCATCCAAGTACTCAAACCTTGAATGCAATATTTTTCGCAATATATTTGAAATATTTTTTTTCAAAAGTAGCAGCGATCGAGTTTTGTGCATGTCTATAACGATAACATTATGTAAAGAGCTTGCTGTTTGTTTTGATAGTAGTATGACTTTCTATATGATCTGGTTTCAGTTGACACCATTATATTTTATCATATTTCTTTGTATAATTATATATCAATTGAAGTTCATTTATATTATCCCAAATACAGATATCAAAGTTGGTTTGCTGCTTGGTTGAAATAGTTGTAACAGTAAAGTGGTCTCTAACCATTCCATGGAAAATAAAAAAATTCTCTAAGAATAGGGATGGTAATAGAAAGTGGTCTCCGAAAAGTTATTTCTAAGTTGAAAATTTTGGAATAGGAAAGTGGTCTCTGACCACTTCCTTAATCTGAAACAGTTACACTTCCGAATTCGGATCTTATATTTCTACAGAAACAACCTTCTGTGATCTTTTTTCCCCCCTGAAAATGGAGAGGGCTATGTGTGAGTCTAAGGCCTCCATTTGTTTTAATCTGTCCGAGCGTAATTAGTTAGGAGGGATAGCATATTTTCACCATGAAATCATTGCTCCTAGTTGAAATCAGATCCTAAACTCATTTTTGTTAAATCTAAAGATGTAATTAAACTGTCTAATGCATAAGTGATATGTTTTCTATTATGATCCATAAAAGAGAACTTCTTCCATATATTCCAGTTAGGACCACATGGTAAAATAAATAAAATGCAAAAGAAGCTGAACAATCGGAATGGAAACAAAGGAGGCCATGCAGATGCAGGTAAGACCTTTCTCTTTGCTTTAGGAAATAAGAAAAATAAAAGACAGAAGAATTTAATCGGACTTGCTCTGCTCTCTAACTGAAGAGCCAACTGAACTGAAAATGGATTACGACAAGAGATTGCAAAACATAACAGTGAAACACAAACAATTACTTGAAAGAAAATGCTGTCTAGGACTAGCAGATATCCCTAAGAAGCTACTACATAACTATATATTCGTAAGTTGATTTTGAAACATCTTCATACAAAGCAGCAATACTAGTCACTACATTAGTATCTTATGAGCTTCAAAGTTGACTACCACAAAATTTTCCAAAGAGCAAGACGAAATAAGAGATACTATTAAGGTGCAGTGCAAACATATATGTATATATTGTTATATAATCGATCAATGTATGACTATGAGGCTAACTGTTACCCTTTTCCTAACATAGACGGATAGACCATCATCACCAGCTCACCACCAAATCGATCTGCAGGAAGCAACTATCAACTATGCACGCTCCGATCGAGAACCCTGCCGACCCTCATACCCTGGAGGCGCCTCGCGACCGGTGCGCAAACAGTTCGCTGGCGGAAAGCCAGAGTACCTGGCCCTGCCCACAATTCCAGGCTGGCAATACAACAAGTGACCTTCAAAGTTCTTCATGGGCTCCTCCAGAGCTCTGCGGGCCCCCTCCTGAGTCTTGTAAACAAACATTGCGTACCCCCGGGACTTGCCGGTGTACTTGTTGAAACCAATGGGCCCCTCCTCTATCTCCCCATACTTGGAGAAGAACTCGTGCAGCCTCTCGCTGTCAATTCCGGGGTCCACCCTGGCCACGTAGATCTTTCTGGAGAGGTTCTTGACATGTTGGTCGTTGCGGTAGGTGTGACGTGGCCGGACCAGCAGGCAAGTGGCGACGCGGTCCCCGATGCACTTTTGTGGGAATCGGAGGGCCCGGGTGGCGGATTGGGAGTGAAGGAAATGAACGAAGCCAAAACCCTTGGAGCGGCCAGAGGAGGAATGGGTCTCGACGTGGCAATCTTTGACGAGGCCGTACTGGGAGAAGAAAGTGTAGAGATCATGCGAGGTGGCTCTCCAAGGGAGGTTGCGCACGACGATCTTGCAGTTGGCGGGATCGATCTTGGCCTGTCGACGGATGTGGAGGCGGAGTGGGGCGTTGCGGGTGGCGGAGGAGAGGAGAAGGGAGATGAGGCTCTCGCGGGAGAGGGAGTGGAGGAGGGAATCGACGTCGTCATCGTCGTTGTGGTCGGAGACTGGAGAGGGAGTGGTGATTGGCGAAGGTGGAGCGTCATTGTCGTCGTCGTCGGAGGTCCAGGAGAAAGAAGAGGAAGCCGAATCGGAGGGGAAGGAGAGGGATTGATGATCGGGTTTTGGCGCTTTGGAATCCATTACCATTAGACTTTAGTGGATTAGTGGAACTGTGGAAGAAGAAGAAGGATTGAAGACTGAATGGGAATGGCGTGTGTTGTTACTTGTTACTTGTTGTGTGACTAGAAGAATGCACATTTGCACTCTGTACTGTTACTGTACAGTCTGTACTGGACGCTAGAGCCTAGAGGAGGGATAATAAAACTAAAAGAGATGCGAAACGCGCCGCGCTCCCTCTGGGCCCCACATGTCAGTTCGTACGGACCGATACCAACTTTTCTGTTTTTGTGTTTTGTCTTTTCTTTCGCGAGACGAGAGTCAATCGGAACTGAACCGTTGCGGTTGCCATGCTCAGTTGCTCACTAGTAGAGGGCCGCATTTATTCAACCGCCTTTAACACATCATTTTTCACTTAGAGCCCATGGGCTCACACTTGCGTCAAGTAAGCCCAAGTTTATGAAAAAGTATGCCTGTATCACAGTATCAGTATCTGTATGTGTTTCCGGATCCGGAACAAATAATTTTATTTTATTTCCGACATAAAATCAGTCTCAGGACTTAAATTAATTAGTCTCTATTCTCTAATAACACCTCAATCCTCCAAAATACCAACAACAACAAGTGGATCTAATATCTTTTTATTCGGTTTCAGTTTTATTTCTTTTCTTTTGTGACTGAAATATAAGAGATCCATCATCCAAGCAGCTTCCCAAAATATAATATAATATAAACTAAAAAGTCTTAAACCAAATTAAAAGGATGTAAAACTTTGATACTGATAAGTAAATTAAAGGAAGATGAGTAGATGATGCGTCGTCCTCAACAACGCAATTCATTTTCTTATTATTTTTATAACAATCCCCATCACCACAACAAATGTAATTTGTTTTTACACATGAAAGAATCCTAAACTCTACACAGTACAAGCCAGATATAGCATACCGCAGGGAAAAACCTCTAACTAGGAATGGCTGATGCTTATTGCTTGGTCAGACAGAGCAATAAGACTCTTATGAATTAGGTACAAGATCTGAACCCTAACTAGGAAGTCTACGCAGAGCAACAAACTCCAATAAACTCTTATTAAGTCATTAACATCAATTAACCCCAACCCCAATTAAGCCCGCCAATCTTTGCACTACCTCGAGGTTTTTTCGAACTATCCTTGGTACTACTAGATTTTGGCACCGACTCAGAGGAATCTGAAGCCGAAGCTGAAGACGAACCATAGGCTTCCAAAGCATCCAAAAAGAATCTTTTATTGGGAACGATACCTTGTTGATCCATCTTCTTCAATAAAACATCGACCAGGTCCTTCCGTGCTGCCTTGGTAAATGCCTTGTAAAGCAACTTATACGTGGAAGAGTTTGGCACCACAGTCCCCCGCCTAATTACATCCTCCAAAAGCCCGTAGGCTTCAGATGGGACACCATTCATGCAATACGCATCAAGCATTGCATTCAAGGAAGAAACTTGCATATGCCCCTTTGCCAGCATTTTATCGAACACCTCTCGGGCCTTTGAAACACAACCACAATAACCATACATCATTATGAGACACTCACGTGTTACATAAGTCGGCCTGTAACCCAAATCATCCATCTTTTTAACAACAAGCTCAGCTTTCTCTCTCAGCCGGGCCTTCCCATAATTAGTAATCATGCAATGGAAAGTCGGCAAGGTTGGCGGTTCCTTGGAGCGCAAGAGACTTTTAAAGACCTGCTCCATTTTATCAAAAGCTTGCTTCCTTCCATATGAATCGATTAGTGTGTTGAAGGTAATCACATCAGGCTTGCAACCATAGCTTTTCATACGCACCAATACAGCTTCCATTTCTCTAAGCATACCATTCTTCCCATACGCATCCATGACACCATTATACGTGTAAACATCAGGTGTGATAACACTGTCTTCCATATCCTTGAACAAGGTTTCGAACTGCTGTACATGACTGGCCTGAGCAAAGGCTCTTAAGAGAATG
Organism: Rhynchospora pubera; assembly: GCA_028095005.1. Classification (NCBI taxonomy): domain Eukaryota; kingdom Viridiplantae; phylum Streptophyta; class Magnoliopsida; order Poales; family Cyperaceae; genus Rhynchospora; species Rhynchospora pubera. The sequence continues at coordinate 230,810,355 of CM051459.1, read as the reverse complement.
TTATATGTGACTATATTAGGACGACATCTCTCTATTGCTTTCATCTTTTCAAAATAGCCGAGGGCTTTTGCCAGTGCTTTGGTTTTGTCGCGTGAGTGGAGATGCGCGGTGATTAGAGAGTTGTAGACTGAAGTGTCCGGCCGACAACCACTGTTTCGCATCTGAGAAAAGAGCCACATGGCCATGCGTACTTGGCCTTTCTTGCCCATGACTGAAATGAGCTTGGAGAAAACACCATTGTCTGCAATGTACCATCGTTGCCGCTGCATCCATCTGAATATCTACAAATTAGAGGAAAAGTAAGTTATGTTAATTAAGAAAGATTAAGTAAGGATGGTACAGTAAGTGAGTTTGTGAGCGTTACCCTGTGTTTAAGTAAGGATGGTACAGTAAGTGAGTTTGACCGGTACCTTGCGCTGTCTGTCTCAGGATATTGTGTAATAGCTTCCATGCATTATGTAAATTAAAAAAGGAACTGAGGTACCTCGAGGCATTGCAGCCAACCATCTCGCTTGGCGAGGTCTTCGAAGAGAAGGAAGCAGTGGTCCTGTCGTATAACCCTGACATTCTTGTTGAGCAGCGAGACGATGGTCTCCTTGCCTCCTTGCGTTCGTCTCAGAAGCTGCCGGACCACGACCGCCGCCTCTGCCATCGCCGACGCATCGCCGCTCTTGCTGTTGCTCTTACGCTTGGTCGTGCTCCTGCTCCTGCTGTTCTTCTTAGGAAGAGGAGGGGGAAAAGGAGGAGGAGGCGCTGGGACGGAGCCCTCGGCTCGGATTGCCTGCTGCGTCTTACCAGCACGGGGACGGGGATAGGGAGATGAGAGGCGAAGAGGAAGAGGAAGAGGGGCAGATGAAAGCATTGGATTCGATTGGATAACACCGGAGTCGTATCCTTTCCGTATGTGCTCTTCGTTTCCGCTTCCCAAGTTACAATTCCGCCGCAAACCCTCTCAAGTAGGGATGAAAACGGATCGAATACGGAGCTTGGTCTTCTCATATCCGCATCCGCATTTTTTTTCCGGATACGGATACGAATACGAATGCGTTCGGATACAGATACGAATACGATTCGGATATTATTGGATACGGAGTCGAATACGAATATATTTTGTCGGATACTGATTGCATTTTAATCTTTATTATTTATTTATAACAGCAGTTTGTATAAATATAATGATATTCAATATACTCAGTGTCTATGTTAGTACTTTGTCAATATTAGAGAAAATAATTAATTTTAATGTTGTTATCATTTATAATCGTCTCAATTAATAGAAAGTAAAAATAATTTTATGTTACTAGTCCAAATAAAAATATTTATTATAAGAAAATTTATTTAATAAAAATTAACTATTATCTAATTAATAGTATTCTCTAATATGGAGAAGTAATTATATTATATTAATCATCTTATGTTGTTAAAGATACGGATAAACGGATTAATATTCATCGGATACGGATAATATCCATGTCGGATACGGATAAAGAGCGGATATTAGTCTTCCCATATCCGCATCCATATTTTTTTGACGGATACGGATACGAATACGGATATGTTCGGATACGGATACGGTTCGGATATTACGTGTATTTTTCAGATTCGGATACGGATCGGAGCGAATTTTATCCGCTCCGTTTTCATCCCTACTCTCAAGCCATTCCAAACTCTCTGCCTTTTACTATATAGGTGTTAAAGAATAGATATATTATGTCAAATTTGACAATTACGTTCTAAGGTAAAATTGAACCAAAATCAAGTAACTTTTGCAATTTCAGAAAAGTAATGAGCATTTTCATTTTTTGTAACATTTCTTGACTTGAGTTTTGAACATCAGGTCTTATTTGGAAACGACCCAAAAATTTTGGAATTCTGTTGCAGACTTTAGAAGTATTAGATGCGAATTGCAACAGCAGTATAGGGTTTTCTTTTTTTTATGGTTATTATTCCGAAAAAGAAAAAGAAAGAAAATAAAAATTCCATACCTGAAAACATGGTGTCAGGTGATTTTTTCCATCTTTCCACCAAATGATTCCACCCTTGTCGTAGCACCTCCTCAATAGTGTCTGATTCATCTATTGCATCTGTCCTAAACTTGACCTACATCATGATTCAGTCAACCTGAATGTTAGATCAAAGCCTATATGCAAACTTAGGGTCCAACCCAACTTAGGAGCCCATTGCACTGAACTTAGGTCACTTCCTTACTAAAGAAAATTTACAGAATGACTATACAGAATGATTTTTGGATGAAACAGAATAACTTTTAGTAGGACTATACAGAATGACTTTTAGGTCACTTGAAACAGAATGATTTTTGGATATGAAGATTTTTTAGTAGGACTATACAGAATGATTTTATACATGAAGATTTTTGTTAATTGTTTCCTTACAATTTTTCTAATTTCTTATATGTTATTTTCTAATTTTCATGAAGGTTATGGAGGAATATGAAAATGATTTTGTACGGTACCTCGTTTGGGTATGGAATATGAAACATTAGATGGAGCATGGTCGGTTTGGAGTGATCATGGTGGAAGAAATAGTTTTGGAGTAAGAAGGGGCCGTGAGAATAAGAGCAAACAAGATGGTAGTATAGTGTTGGAGGCAAGAGTAGACAAGTTATTTTAGATCATTTTGGAAACATTTTGGAAGAAGTTACAGTAGTATAGTGTTCAAAGAAGTTAATGGTGTTATTTTGTAAAAATCAAGGGCACGATTGCATAAATGGTGTTATTTTATCATTTCTTCTCTCTAGATCCAAATTTGTAAATCTCCTGTGTTGATAGGTTTAGCGTTTATTTGTTTAGCATTTGCAGTTTTTAGGTTGCTTTAATCTTTTTAGATGGGTGATGGTACACTAGTATCTGTTACTGGTACTGTGAGCAGTTGGGTTAGGTGCCATCGGAGAAAAATTACAGTTGTACTCAACATACCAGTGGGTTGGCTAGTTGTGACACCCGGCCGTGTCCCGTAACTGGACGGTGCACGACGGCGTGCCCGCCGCGGATGCCTCTGCACCCGCAAGGCTTAACCAAGACTTAATTAATTCTAATTATCAAATTAAATATAAAGTAAATCAAAATTTACTAAAATAATTAAGTTATAAGCCAAATATAAATTTTTAAATAGAAACATAAAATAATATGTGCTACAGTAGGCTGGTTCACATGCTTTAGGTTGCTAACCATACAGTCCAACGGCTTATTTGTCGTCTTGTTGTCCAGCGCTCGAACTGCAACCTGGAACCCACAACCACAGTGGAAACAATGCAAAAAGCAAAGAATGAGATAAATATAATTTATCTCAGTGCGGTATTCAGTTCCAGCCACACGAACAATCTTACATGCTTTGGAACTATTTACCGACTGAGGTAGAAAAACACACAATTTGTATAAATCAAATATCGATACATCTTATAATACAATATAAAATGACATTATGAAGATGCAATGCAAATGAACCCGACATATTAATCAATTTGAACTGTCACATTCAAATGGTAGCACAAAATGTCGGTTCAACTTGATCAACTATCTAATACTGAGACTGGTTCAATATCAATCATTCAAAACAGAACTGAATTATCCCGAAGGATCCATCTCTCCTTGATCAGAGGAGACTGAGTATACAATAGAACATATATTGTATACGGCACCGTACTACGGTACCCTTCTATTCATAATCAATCCAGACAAATAGATAAGCAAATGGTACTAATTACGTGAACACTGTCAAACCACGGATATAAGCGCTTATTCACGGAGACTGGCACGTCAGGGAGCGACCCCAACGTCCAACCCAACCAGTGTCATTTCACCGTACAAGAGTACCAACAATTATCACAATCCATTCAATTCGGAACCATTTCAACATGCAATGACAATATTAAATAATATAAGTCATATGATACAATCCAAATATGCGTGCAAGTATCAGTTCAAATTATGCAATGCAGTTATGCGTAAATAATTTCTAGCATGTAATCAAGTTGTGTGGGATCCGCACCTGAAAATCAAGCGAGGAAACGATCTACATATCTTCATTCGTATCGACCACCCGACTTCCCGATTAACTTAACCTTTTGTATGTTGCCGTCAATTGGAAACCTTCTTGTATGCCTTTTCTACTTCCTTTACTTTTCTAATCTTTTTGCTAGATTTTTTGAAATATAGTATCGTGCGTACATGAGGTGGAGAGAAATGGCTAAGCTTCAGAACATAGGTGCTTTGTTGTTTTGGTGCGTAAATGAAAAAGTACTGAGCTTGACATATATATACACACGGCCTCATACTTAGCCTCTTAAGTAAAATGTAGTATTTTTATTGTTTTGTTTGTTTGTGGCGACCAATTAAAAGAAGGCAAGTGCAAATGGGATAGGATCAATTTCGGATGGAATAAGAGTAAAGTCGGTTGGGTATTTGGTTTTTAATTTTATTATTATTATTATTATTATTTAATAAATGGATAAGATCAAAAGGTATGGCGGCAACAAGGATAGAGATAATTCAATACATTTTTATCCGGTCCAAGGTCAAATAAATAAGTCAAATTCTGTCAAAAAACATAGATACGAATGATGATTTTTTTTATAATATTTATTAAAAGTTAGATTGTTACACTAGTGTACCGTCAAGTACTTCCCATAATAGCAATAGACCAAAAGCTGTGGTGGTTAATTTATAACTTCCCAAAAGGCTTTGTCGGTATTTTGTAGTAAGGAAATATCAATAAACCAAAAGCTGTTGAGTGCATTATTTTAATTACTAAAATAATAACAATTGACGTCACTCTGACAATTAGTAAGGATTATTGTTGCTATTTATTATTAAGTCTTTTAGTTGATAATATTTTTAATAAAATTGAGATAACGATCTTCTTGAGACAGCGTTTGTTCTTATATTTTAATTATACAGTGATGGTATGACAATGACGAATCTGTGCTGAGGTTTTAAAAGTACTTCTACCAGTGGGTTGGGTTGGCCATTACAAGCATATATACAAATGGATACCAGTGGTACTCAATGCATTTGTGACTAGTAGTAAATATCTCAAATACATGTGAATTGATAGCATATTACAACATAATACCCAACATGATCGTGTCGTGTCATTTTGGAGAACCCTACGTGTATTGTTTCTTCTACTTTTTGTTTGAGCCGCAATTAGGAGGACGGCAAAGATGTAATAACGCTTTTTTATACCATTTTAGATCTTATATTATTCTTATAGATATATTTGATTTCTCATGAATTTTTGTTATGTTATATTAATTTAGAATTATTTGTTTGAAAATTATTATTTTTATATTATATTTATATTAGACGTTATTGTACATCCATTTTCAGAAAAAATAAAATTATATGGATTCTGTTGACATGAATTCCTAGCTATTTTTCTTTACGGAACATGATTGCGTTTGACACGACAGGATTAGTTTGCTACTATTATTATGATATCAAATTATGATTTCTTTTTTATATTCGAGCATCTGACTCAAACTATCCAATTTTATCTATATATTGGTTTATTGAAAATGAAATATTGCATAAATAATTGATATAGTCTTTTTTTTTGGGGGGAGGGGCGAGAGATAATTCCTACGGAACGATTTAAATTTTTGAAAAAAATCAATGTATTCTGATAATAAAAATATAAATAATAAAGAAAATAAAAAAATATAAATTTGATGTATAGTAAGAATTTTGATACGTTGATTTGAAAATTTGAATCAGTTATTCAAAATAAAAACTTGAGACGTTCAAAAATAAAGACTTGAAGCCACACATACCGGTCATTGAAACGGTACACGTACATTAGTTGTTTTTCAACTTTTTAACTGAATTTTTTAACCTTACATTGGGAGAGAACAAGTTAAAATTTCGTTCCAGTACGTAGGACGAATAAATAAAAAGAAAAAGAATAGTTCATGCCTTCTCGTATGGTTTTTGTTGGAAGGAACAAGGTAAAAAATTAGTTTAACTGGGTTAGGACTTAGGAGTAAGGACGCAAATATACGATTTAAAAAAAAATGATCCGTTTTTTGGGATCGGGGTTTTGAACCCGACGTGAATCGAACACGCAACCTTCTGATCTGGAGTCAGACGCGCTACCATTGCGCCACGGATCCCTTGTGAAAGATGCTGATAATAAACAAATACCAATATTACGGCTGATCTGTATTCTTTTTCGGGGAGCAGATATTGCTTGGGACTTGGAACCAAGGAAAACAGGACATCCTTTTTAACTTTTATTTGACTATAAATTATGGTTTATAACTCCTTAATGCATGTTTAGACAGTGATCCTTGAAATCCAGTCATTCATGTGTTAAACTCGGTGCTGCTCGGTTCCCAGTTAATTCGTTGCCTTTTTCGTATGAACTAAGGCCCTGATCAAAATGATTTTTTCACATGATTTCAATTCAATTGATTTCACAAGATTTCATAGGATTTCATTGGATCTAATTACATAGGAATTCCAATCAAATGACACCAAATCCGTTCATTTTGATCAAAAATTTTCCAACGAAATGAAATGAAATGAAATCCCATGTTAAAAAAAAATGAGATTTTGATTATGAGATTTTAAATTAAAAAAACTATAAACTTATATTATCCCCTCCCTTGTGCAAACTATTTATGAATAAATAAAGTAATCTCTTCGGCTTTAGCTAGACGCAAGTTGTCTTCCAGATTTTCTACGTTTTATTTTAAAGTAGATCATGATAATACAAATTACACATGTCCAGCTATGTTGTACGAATACTTTTAAAATACTGCCACACCCATATCTAATACCGATTCACGTGCGATTCACCTGATGTTTTACGTGGCGAATTCTATTATTTTAATGCATTCGATAAATTTGGTCTAAATTCCTCAAGTCAAGTGTTGGATTTATTTTTTTAGAATGTTTTGACTTTTGATACATTTTTTGGTTGAAACTTAGAAAAACAGAATGTGTTATATTAATCTATTGTTGAATTAAAAAAAATAAAATACTGATAACAACAAATACACTATAGGGTGGTAGTTGGACTTTAAAAAAAAATCAAATATTTGATATAAAATGTAATTTTTTTATTATTTTATATATAATTTTGTATCCTAGCTTTTTGAAAAATGGCGTATCCCCGCACCCGTATCGTATCGGATATGATACCCACACATGTGCAACATAGCTGTCCAGTCAAAAAATAAAATAAAACAGAAAAATTCACTCCAGCAATTCCTTATAGGAGTTTAAAATTCTAATATAGGTAATGTTACCGGTTATTCTAGATGAAAAAACCAAATCATAATGGCAAGTTACTATTATTTGAGAGCTAAAAAAATAATTCGAATCATACAGTTGACAGATACTCCCTTTGCACAAGCTTTTTGGTTGTAGAAGAGTAAAAAATAATCCGAATCAACAATTTTCAATGTCTGACAACAAGTTTTAAGCTCTGAACAAATTCAGAAGTAATCCAACGTTTAAATGCTCTCATCTCGGAAAAATTATACTTGCTAAAAATAAGTTCCTATTAACAATTTTTTTTTTTGAGAGAGCTGCCCGTAGGCTAGTTCCTATTAACAATCGTCGTATTTAGATGTGTTGAAAATAATCACAAATTAAAGTATGAAGCCGGGACAAAAAAAAAGATGGATATATCATCAACAGTTATACAGAAGATACCACTCTACGTATTTGAATGGAGTTGCATATAATTTTTTTAAGAAACAAAAAAAAAAAAAAAAACGAATCCACTGATAGACATACAATAGTGCACTGGGTTTTCCTTCTATACCTCTGGCTACCTGCAAATTTCAGACAAAATTGTTCGTTCAGTTATCACAGAAAAAGCATTCTCATATAAGTATATAACAAGTAATAAAGAAAAAGAAATGAAGGTGATAACCTGAATTAATATTTTGTGCTTCTTAGCAATTAATTGACTGAATTTTAACATCTTTGCTTGTTCATCAGATCTAATTCAAGATTGATTGTTTAATTGCTCGAAATATCAATTGCAGAAAGAAATTTCCATTAAAATGGAACTAATTGTACATGAATGTTTTGTCAAATTTATTCAATTGGTATATAGTATATACCTAAATAATATGTGAACTTCATGTATTAAACAAGTGGCAGCAATAGTGAACAAAAGCTTTATCAGAATTTAATCTATATTTATGTGAGGAGCTAATGTGTGTGTGTTTTTTTTTTTGCAAAATCTAACTGGGAGAATAGTTGGATAACCAAATAGGTACAAGTAGAATAGAATAGGCAGTAAGCCCCAAAATCTTACCCAGAGATGTGTTTGATATTATATTACATAGGGAGAGAGACAGTTGGCATGTCAAGGTTAGAGGCAATCTCCTCTAGCTGCTTCTTGACGCTCATGTCAATCATCCTCGACCCGGAGTCGCCATACCGAATGGTGAAACCAGCCACCAGGGAAGTATCAATGACAGTCTTGATGCGCACATTCTTTGCACCTGTTAGCTTTTGCACGGCCTGTGCAATCTGCGCCAGGTCCTGCGACTCCAGCCTCACCACTGATGATACCAGAGCCACCTGTCAGTGAGAGTGTTACTTAAATTGAGGCAATAGCTCAGCAATTAATTAATTAATTGATTAAAGACAGAGGTTGAGCATGAGCAGACCTCGGTGTTAGTCAAACGGTTGTAGGATTTCTCAAACTCCTGGACAATCTCAGGAAGGATGTCGATGCGGTCGCCGTCGAGCACAACGCCGAGGAAGTTGGCGGTCTGGGGCTGCAACTCGGAGGTCTTGACGATCTCGTCGATGACCTCCTTCTTCTTGTCAGGCAGAATGGTGGGGTTGCTGAAGAAGGCGGTGGCGGCGGGGTCCGAGAACACCTTCTCCAGCTTCTCGATGTCCGCCATGGTGCCTTCCAGGCTGCTCGTAGACTGCGCCGCGTCAGCCAGAGCCTGCGCGTAGCTGGCCGCCGTGATGTCCGACATCTTGCATGACAGGGCACCGCCGCCGCCGCGACGCCCGGAGAGGCCGCGGCGGTAGGAGACCCGGAGAGCGGGCGATCGGCGGCGGAGAGAGGAAGATGGGGTGGTGGTGGTTTTGGGACTGACCGTCGCGGGAGAAAGGCGGAGAGTCGACATTTCTTATCTTACTAAATTCTAATTTGAGTGGTCAGTGGAGCTGTGTCACTGTGTCAGTGATTGGAGAGCGAATGAAGGCACGAGTCACGAGTGGACTCTAGGGCGGGCCTAGGGGGATATGGTGCTGATTTGGAGGGATGGGATTGCATCAGCGAGGACATCTGACGCTTCAGGACTCCCACTTTATCTTCCTTTATCTTCAGTATATACTTGAACCTATTTTTTCTCTTTCTCAAAATTTTGCATTTCTCATATAAAATTATCAATATCCGCCCATTGAACACTTCTTGGTTTACAGTTTAAATAGATAAAAAAAATTAAGGGGGCAGCGAAAAGAGGATAGAGGTTATATACTTGGCTTAGTAGCACAATTCCCACATGTTGTTTCTCCAAAATTCTAAGCCCGTTTCCTCCCTCACCAAATATTTTGTCTGATTTATCATAGTGAGATTCCAAGAGGGAAGGGAATTTCAGTAAAATTCCACCTAAAATGGGCAAATTCTCTTCAAACCAAACCTTGGCATGCTCTCTTGACATTAACTGCACATACACAACAAACAAAACCAAGAAACTCAGAAATTTATCAGGCTGTATTTTAAAAGTTAAACTACTTTATAACCTTTCTAAAAGTTACGTTAATTTCATATTTCCATAAGACACAATTTCATTGTTGTGGCATCAAAACAAAACGAGCAATACCATGCTTGCACAGTTGCACCTAAACATAACAACTTTCATACAAGTACCTACAAAACAAAAAATAAACCAACGGAAAACAAAACTAGATGAGAATTCATCCTTGGAAAGTTGAGATGACATTTTCATGTTTTGCGGGGGGCAGAAAAGGAAGGAAGAAAAAAAAAAAAGAGACCTGGTCAAAGAATAGAGAGAATCCATCAGCGGCGTGAGGAGAAAGGGGAGGTTGCGAGGAGAAACCAAGAATGTCGCGCAATGCCACAATGAAACCGAAAAGCTGGTGGCCGGAGTGGACGCCGCTGACAGCGGGACCCAGTGACAGTGACTGGAGAGAATCTGCCGCTGCCTCGGGCCAGGCGAGAGCGAGAGAGAGAGAGAGAGGAAGGAAGGGGAGAATCGATTTCACATCAGCGCGCTCCTCCATTGATCAAATCAAATTGGGACGTAACGTAAGGTAAGAGTATTTATTTTGCCTTTTTCTTTTTTAGGCCCCGATCAAAATGGTTTTTTTACGGGATTTCAATTCAATTCAATTCAATTGATTCCATAGGATTTCGTAGAATTTTGTTGGATCTAATTACATAGGAATTCCAACTAAATGATACAAAATCCGTTCATAATGATCAAGAATTTTCTAACGAAATGAAATGAAATGAAATCCCATGTTAAAAAAAAGAGATTTTGATCAGGGCCTTAGTTTTTCACTTTTTTTATTTTGTTTTCTATCATTCGAAAATGAAGCTTCTGACTTCTGGCTTATAAGTGTTCGATTTATTTTAAAACATTTCATTCCTCTATTCAGTTTAACATTTATGATGGAAATCTTCATGCCATGAGAGACGAAAGCAACCATTTCTTGAAGTGATTTTGATGGAACACCTATCATTGCTATGTTGACCAACAGTGCTGGTCGATGACATTAATGAATTTGGAAAAAAAAAAACTGTGCTCTGATAATTACAAAAATCTCATAAAACACCAGGCTACATCCTAATATGATAGTTTGTAGCTATGATGAGTTGTTACAAGTGTTACGTTAGTTGCGTTAAGTCATGATATTATATAACATAACTGATATAGTTATATAAACAATATATAGTCTGGTGTAACTTAATTTTTTTTTGTTTTCTCCTTGTATAGGTTGGTTGTGACTTGTGTGATGAGTGGTGTTCATCAATAGCACAATGAATATTAGAATTGACTGTCTACTAATGTTTTGTTTAATACAGTTTGTGAAAAAGTTTACTTGTTAAAAACTGATATTTTTGCGATGTAATGTCCAGTGTTGGAATAACAATATTATCTTCTTAGTTGTAGTATTGATATTATTTCGAAGACGTGAATGAAATATGATGCGTCTTTTTGGGAATGTTTTTAGTTGCTTTATTATTCGTTCAATATTATCTTTTCTAACTGCACGATCAGTTAAATCCATTAAAGGATCATTTTGTTAATACAAGGGAGTAAAATAGTTGCATAAATGTTCATTTAAATCCATTAAAGGATCAGTTTCTTCATATCAAGAAAAAATTGTTGCATGTCTAGATAGCCGCTATCTAGAATGTTTTAAAAAAAAAGAAAAAATTGTTGCAATACTGCATCAGACCAGGAATCATTTATGGAATCAATTTGTCAACTTATGGGAGTAATTAGTTGTATTTATTAATCAATTTCTAACATTTGTGGGATCAATTTTAATAACGTAGGATCATTAAGTTTCATTAAGGGAGTAGATTATATTGTTGCAATAATTCCATAATGTGTTGAAAAAAACTTCTCGCCAGGAGCTACTCATAGCACTCCGAGCCAAAATTAACACGTGGATTACAATGGGATGAAATGAAATTTGTTGCGTGCATAATTTGGACTGTCGCCAAAATTAGCACGTTCAGAATTAATTGATTCCTCAATGCAGTTTATTTAAGGGATCAGTTAATTGCAATAAGTGATCATTTTGTTACTAAGGGATTGTTTAGTTGTTTTTAACGGTGTAGATTGTTTAGTTGCCTTAAAGGACTAGATTGTAAATAAGTTATTGCTTAGTTACTCTCCATGGAGTTATATTATTCAACCTAATTATTTAGCATGCATACATATTTGCTCGTTAAGAAATCAATAATTAGTTTGTTTAGTGAAAATGTTCACTTTATTTTGTCTAAATAATTACTTCATTTTTAGTTTAAATATTGTTAAATAATAAATAATTTTTTATAAAATCAATAAAAGAAGGTGGTCGAGTAGTCATTCGCTTGATTTATTTCATGATTCTCGAGTTCAAATCCAATAGCTAACATTGTATGATTCATATATACTGTTAAGCAATGTCTATCGGCCCATTTGTGACATCATGTTTTTGACCAAGTATGGTATAACATTTAAATTAAAAACTGATGTACACAACTCAAGACCATCATGAATTTGATTTGGTTAAGGAAACACAAAAATAGCAAACCTGATGGTGATTAACGCACATACATAACCCCTTGGAGTCGATTTAAACCTCCCTGTACCACCTGACTCTGACATCACTATTCACTAATACCTGATCATACCCAAGCCTCAGGCCCTTCAGCCAAAGAGGATCCTTATTGACAAAATTAGATGCGGAGCAAACACTCTATGGTTAAAACAAAGTCTTTATGATCAGCATAAACTCACTATCGCTATTTCAGCAACCAAATATGAAATCAATTGGCAGAACATAACCCCAAAACCCACTTATTGGTAACTGAAACAAAAGAGATGCATTCTAATTCGCTGCTTATACTAATATCAAAGTGGATACAATACAGAGATCGGGTGACATTTTCATGTTGATTCACTCTGAAGACTCTTAACAGGGCCTAACAATGCCAAAGCTGCTTCCAAAGCTTCTAGAAGATGCTCGGGATCGTCTTCGATTCTTGCATAGCTGTTTTCTGTTGGTACTTCTGCAAAACCTTCCCTACAATCTATATAAGAGAAGAAAATTAGTACTCTTGCTGAATGCCTAATTTGAACCAAAAACAATATTTGTCCCTAAAGGCTCAAGTACCAAAAGTTTTTAGGCATTCTACGGTGTGCAAGTTCACCTCCAGCCAACTAGTAAAACCCTTCAAAACCAACCAAATAGGAGTTAAATGGAAAAATAATATCCAGATCCAACAAATTTGTATAATTTGCCAAAAGCCCGTCCTTCATCAAGTTACTTTCTAATCACATCTTCCTTTTATGAAATTAAAAACAGAGTTAGAACGCTGATCACTTCAATGTATATTAACATGACCATGCACTTATTGACTTGTCGGGTACAAGATAGTTGTCTCAAATGAAACCAAATATGTATCAACTATCAAACAATTTTAACTAATAATAATGTTTTAAAAAAAATATAAACAAAGGAAAGAAATTAATAATAATTAGTAAATTACTTTATCAGTGTTGATTGCAGTTTTCAATGACAAAGTAACTTTCTTACTCAACAAAGAAATGAAAGAAATAGATTGTTTTTGCACAAGGAAAACAAAAGGCCATTAAAATTTCTTATTTACAAAACATATCCTTGATTTAACGGACATTCCAAGATATCCAACATTTTAACTTGGTTATATTAAAAACAACCATAACCCACCTCCCACCCCCCAACTCACCCTGCTTTGTTTTTTAAATAATAAAAAATTGCATCTAACCCTCTAGTTCAAAACTTTTCTATATCAATGATAGCCCCGATTAGTTGTCTAATAAACAGAAAGCTGATTTAAGCAATAACTTTATCCAAAAAGTATACACATGTTAACATGTCCAAGAAATATGTTCCAAAGTCAAATTAAATACTCCTCCAGAGAGGCCATGCCAATTTAAATTTGAATATTAATTGCAAATATGGAAAAATCCTCGTTTTGCAAGATAAAGAAATAGAAGATGCTTTATGAAACAATTTCCCAATATAAGAATATTAGCAGGTACCATGGGGCCTATTTTGTGTAGAGGTTAGATAAATAGCATATGAAATAGTTTGCTTTGTTGCACCTATACAGATGTCACCACTCATGGGCCAACCATCCAACTGCAATTGAAATTAATTCAATCAAGCATTGAGATTTTGGCCAGTGCCGAAAATGAACTATAACAAACAAAAGAAATACCATCAAAAACAAAGAGAAAGATGAAGCTGGTCTTCAAGTAAATATGTATGAGTACAACCTGAGTGGTGCCCAATTAAAATGCAAGATGTAATATTTGCATTGAGTCTGATATCTATGTTACCTCTTTTCTCTCTCGATACAACTCAAATGATAATTGGATTGAATTTAATAAACATGGAATAAGAGATACCTGCCATAAATTGTACAAGGGAGGGCAAGATTGCATAATTGAGGATATCTGATTCATGACTCCAACACTTGCTTGCCCAACATTGAATGTCTATCAAAATTCAAAACCAAAGTTTTTTATATGAACAATTTATCGCAAGGAATACAAATGTAATATATAGCAAAATTAGATTGCGCAGGAAGAAAACTGACATCTTACCCTGTATTAAATTAAATTTTCTCTTACAACCTCAAGTTATCCAGTTTTGAGTCGTAAACAAAAAAACACGGAAAAGTGAACTATTCAAGTATCTGTTTCTAAGAAACAAAAACCTTACGGCTATTAGTTTTGTGTGGCTGATTGAATTGCCTAAGCTATCCCAAAGCTCATTGAACAGGTTGGTACCCCTACAACATTGTTAAAAAAAATAGTTATCCAGGGACAAATTATTAAAGGGTATTTGTGCAAAGAACACAACATAATCGTCACTTGCAACTACCACCCAACACTTCACACTTGCAGCTACAGCCAAATGACCAACAATTTTTGAAAAATACTCATATAAATCAATTATTAAACCAACATTAGGTTGGCAAAATATAATTACACTATACCTGCCTTTTTCACATTAACCTAACTACATGGCTTCATGAAAAAAGTCATACAAACATCGTACCAGACTACAGTCTATTATGGGCTGCACGCTAGGAGGAAGCAGATCTCAGTAGAGGTAGAGGCATCAGTGCGTATACTTAGTTGGTTATATTTAATAGTAAACATCACAAAATAGTATAGCAGTTTACAACTACAGCCCTTATATTAAAAAAAAAAGTGTAAAAAGAAGTCAAACGAAATAACCACCTTCCATTAGTATGAATTTCAAGGGCATCAACATCATCTCTTTCCAAAAGGTTGCAGGTGGTTATAGGATCTCTCACAGATGCCATAGCTCATACAAAGGTAAGATCAGAGCAAATGTGGTTAATATCTAAATAACATCCAGGAATAATAAAATGACATCCTGTTGATTGTCGAGTAGCAATTGAGCTTCCTTGTATTTCAGATGTTGAGCTTCAAAGTTTAGTTATAAAATTTACCTAGTTATAAATGTTCCTCAAGAATTTCTCAATGGAATTAAACATTCAGAACCATGTAATGTAGTACATAAACTAAACTAAAACATACTTATTTTATCAAAAGGGCACACAGAGAAGCACCGACACACCCATAGCATCTCTCTGTTATAACCCCCCCCCCCCCCCACCTTCAAATGACAAAGGAAAACACAAAAATGATGAAATGATGACTGGTATTGTTAGGTGCTTTTAGTAGATACTCGATTGTACTAACCATTGGATTATGTACACCAAGATAACAAACATAATTAAAAAGAGAATTATGAAGAAAAACTTGTCAATACTGTTACCAGTAAGGCTAGTGAACAATACATCAAGAGAAGTACAATCCTTAGGCTGTGCTCCAGAACACCAAATCGGAAGGAGAGGAGAGTAACGGACGAGTTCACTCTGCCCGATTGATTACTCGCTCCACACAGAGGAGAAGACGACGGAAAGGAAGAGAAGAAGAGGAAAGAGAGACTAAAATTCGGAAGTTTTTAGAGTAAACTTCTCCACTCCGATTTGAGAGTAACAAATTTTCGGTCAACCTTTACTGTCCTCTCCGTTCCTCTCCTTTATTATCGGAGTTCTGGAGCACAGCCTTAAGAGCAAAATATTGGAGGGAATGGCTCAATAAAGAGAGAAAGCACAAGTGGGATAAAACCAACTACCTGGAAAAGCTATTCCACTGATGCTCATACACAAGTACCTCAAGTTTACGTATGAAGTGCTAATACCAGTTGCATTAGTTTCTGGTATCGATTTGATAGATATTGCATCTGCTGGGCATATTGCCTCACATGGCCTTGGGCAATCAGTAGGGCACTCGTCACGATCAAATTCTAAAAAAAAAAAAAAAACATAATAAAATAACTCAGTTCACTATATAAGCAAGAGTTTAAGCCTGTTCCTACCATCATGAAATTGAACTCCAACCAAACTTAATGCAAACCAGCATAATAAAGACTGGTAAGATGCCTCATCGGTAAAGTTAAAGCAATGTGACCTAGGTTTTCTGATATAACATGGCTAAATATTGACCCTAAGGCTTTATTAAGCAGCACATGGAAGAAAATACTGGTCTAGAGTAGTTTGTACCAGCTTTACGAAAGGAGGTCTTGATGATCATCATTAACACTGATCATGATCCATGACCGATTAACAGCTGAGATCGACAGAGCCACGTCAATGCCTTCATTGACCACATTCACAACCGATGCATCGGCCGCACAGTCAATGCAATCCACTGCACAAAAAATAATCTTTCACTCTCCATTTGTATATTATGTCTGAAATTCTGAACTACTCACCTAAATTGACCCTAATTATGCAGTAAGGTCTTAATTTTTACTAGTTTAAACTTCGTGTCTGTACTTAATCATCAATTAAATCCAACTGTACTCCTTAATTCAACAAAGTAAGAGACAAAATCATGCTGCAAACTTTACATAAGTATTTTGCTCACCCCCAGCAAGAGTGTAGACAAGAGAGAGATTCCTTACATCAGCCACAACCTAAAGAAAGTACAAAATGCCAAACTCAGTTATCTGGAGTTTATGTTAGCTTATAAGGAGCTCTTTTTTTGCATGAATGCCTTTGGATAAAGCTCAATAGAAAGAAAATGCCAAATGAAATACTTTATTTGTGTCATCATATGTAAATTTCTCCAAAATATAGTTGTACATTATTGAGGAGGAACTAAATTCTCCATTAATACATAAAAGGGATGGAAAGAATATAGAAAATTACATGATTGAAACAACGATTGGGAGAAAGAGAGGGTCTATTCTATACCTCGAAACTGGAGCCACAGATGAGATTTACCCAGTTGCATCATCGGAGTGACTCGATTGGTGCAGTAATAGACTTCGTGGACCTGGCATTTGCGGATCGTGTTAAGGTTTGGACTGTGCTTAGTAGCAAGACTTTGATTTCATTTCAGTGCCACTGGCGAAATCCTACAAACCAGTTGAGCTCCCTAGCGAACTACAACAAATTTATTGTCCATATTACCAGTATAACTAAAAAGAAACCAAGAAATTTAGAAGAAGCTGAAAGAAAACAACATATCCAGAAAAGACTAACTGCAAGATCAATCTTCAACCAATTCACCCTTTCCTTGAACGTCTGCTCTAGAGGAAATAGCCAATCTAGTTGCCATCTGAGCTTTTGTGTCTCCTTCCTGAGTTCCTCCATTGACATGATTCTGCAAACCCCTATCCAATCTGATATTAAAACCTGTCCAAATATGAAAGAGACTAATGATATTATAAACTACTGAAGAGAAAGAGGTGTTTTTAATATTGTTAAAGCTCTGTGATTTCTCCCCTTCCATATTGTCCAAAGTGCAACTGCTATTAAACAACTAAGAGTAAAGATCCTATTTTTCTTCTCTAGATCCATACAAAAAGCAAATTTCCGAGAGTTCCTAGTATTACACTTTTAGCTGTTACAAGGAAGAAGCAAATTTTAGAACAAATTATTATCCAAAAAATCTCATAAAAGGGAAGCTCAAAGTAACACTTACAAACAAGAATAACAAGGTTGCTGAATCCAATATTACAAAAGCCAACAAAAAACAAAATTTTCTGCCTATTACATTTTTAAATTTTCAACTAAACTAAACTAAGTCATACTCTCTCCAACATCCTTTCCAAATTGTAAAATAACACAACCTCAATCATCGTTCAAATCTATCAGCATCATGCTAATGGACCAATAAAAAAGCTTGTCAACCACTTGCAGCCAAGTTAATTTCAACAAACAAGTGACATCTCAAAGCATTTAATTGGTAAAATGCAATCATTTGGCTTCTTCATCCTTTTTAGCTTTCAACTGCTCAATAACTTCACCGACTTGTGCACAAAAACCACTCTCCAAAGCCAACAGATGGGCAAAATCTTCCCCCTTCTTGATCTCATCTCTGATATCTGGGTTCAAAACCCAATAAGAGAAATTTGTATCCAAAACCACCCCAAAAGCTTTCAAAATAGATGCAATGGAAGGCACATTAGAGCACTCCTTCACATGTAGAACCGACATATACTTGCCCAATTTAGGGATGCGACTTGCATCAGGGAAGTTCCAGTACTTCTCCAGCCACTTGACCAGATACCTTACCAGACTAGTTAACTCTGACCCATCAAGTCTGGAAATTGCTGACCCGAGAACTAAGGAGTCTGAATTGTTGGATCCAAATAGATAATGCAAACATATCTCATTAGAAGAGAAGCCATCAAGCGAGACCATTAGAAAAAAGGCTGCTTCCTTGGCATAAAATTTGACCCTTTTGGGTATATCAACATTTGTAGCCTTTTCCATGGCATAAAGAGCCTCTTTCTCCCATTCCTTTCTCAAATCAAGCATGCTCATATAACATTCATCATCAAGAGGGGACAGGAAATACCTCAAAACATTTAGCAAATTGGTCCAAGGCAGGTCCGGCACATGCTTAACAAAAAGACAGAGCAGCCTGGATTGCTTCTTATCTATCAATTTGTCAACCAAATTGAAGGAAACCGAGGATTTCAATAGGTTGTTAACAATCAAGGCCTCTAAGACATCCCACAACCCAAAGGAGGCGCAGGTTTCGGCGATGAGGTTGGCAATGACTGGTCCGAGAAGGAATCCTCGCTGCTTGATCAAGTCCAGCGGTTCAGAAGTTTCGGTCTTTATATCAATCTGATCGGAGACGGAGGTGAGAAAGGAAGTGAGGAGTTGGAGGAAGTTGGAGTGAGTGAGGGGGTGGATGGATTGGAGGTGGGATGCGAGGGTGTGGGAAAGAGCACGAGTGGATTGGATGATTTTGGTATCGGTAGAGGAGAGATTCCAGTTTGAAACGGGGGTGATGAGAGAGGTAGAATTGGACTTGGAGGAAGACAAGAGAGGGATGATAGCGTCGGGGTTGAGAACGATTGGGACGACCCCAGGTGCAGGTGCAGAGGCGCCGGAAGTAGCGGTGGCGGCGGTGATGGTGTCCAAGAGCGCCATGTCGAATGGCGGCTGGCGGCGAGAACCCAGGGACTAAGGTTTAAAGGTTTAGGGTTTTGTGGAAGGAAAAGAGCAGGACACTAGAGACTAGAGAGAGAGAGATCAAATGACGGGCAATTGTAACACTTTTTTTTTTTCATGTAAATATAAATAAATTGGTTAAGTATTTTTTTTCAGTTAAACTGCTTGAATTAAGATGGTTGGGGTATTTTCAATTTGAGACAATAAATCTGGAAAAATTTAATTATTGCTAAGTAAATTTTTTTAGTTATTAGTTCCTTCTCAAATTTCTTTAAAAGGGGTTCGGAAATCTAGCCATGTTCTTAGATGTGGTTCCAAGAAAGTGATTGGTAATAGAGTTTCTATTAGATTTTGGTCTCATATTTGGCATGCGGTTGCGGATAATTCATAATAGCTTGGATTTAGTTTTTTCTAATTTGTTTGCTAAGACCAAAAGACCTAATGTTTCTTTAGCTCGAGTGCGGAAGGAGGGTAATCAGAATCTTAAAAGGGATATTCTAACATTATGAGATCACAAAAAGAAAATTTTACCAAACATTCTTTCTAATGTTACTCTCTTCTCAGAGTTTTGAATAAGTATAAGATCATAAACATATTTTTAACTATATAAAGAGTTTAAATTACTATGTACAATCCAATCATTTTAAATACTCATAATTTGCACATTATATGTCTAATTACTATGTACAATCCAATCATTTTGAATAAGTAAGATAAAAAAAACGTATTATAGACTATATAAAGAGCTAAAATATAGATTATTGTTATCAAATTACTTAAAAATTAATGCAAAATCAATTGAAATGTTCAAATGATACTAAGAATATGCATTATTTGCATATTATGCGTAATTACTATGTATAATCCAAACATTTTGAATAAGTAAGATCATAAACATATTCTAAACTATATGAAGAGTATAAATATAGATTATTGTGATCAAAGGATTTAAAATGAATGGAAAATCGATTGAAATGTTCAAACAATACTCAGAATTTGCATTATTTGCACATTATATGCGTCATTACTATGTATAATCCAATCATTTTGAATAAGTAAGATCATAAATATATTCTAGAATATATAAAGAGTTTAAATATAAATTATTGTGATCAATTTGAATTCCAAATCGTTTGAAATGTTCAAACAATAATCAAAATTTGCAATATTTGCACATTATATGCATAATTACTATGTATAATCCAATCATTTTGAATATGTAAGATCTGAAACATATTTTAGACTATATAAAAAGTTAAATCGAGATTATTGTGATTAAATGACTTAAAACGAATGCAAAATTGCTTGAAATTTTCGAATGATACTCAGAATTTACATTATTTGCACATTATATGCGTAATTAGTTGTTATAATCTAATCATTTTGAATAAGTAAAATCATAAATATATTGTAGACTACATAAAGAGTTTAATTATAGATTGTAGTGATTAAATAACTTAAAATATAAAATCGCTTGAAATATTCAAAGAATACTCAAAATTTGCATTATTTTGCACATTATATACATAATTACTATGTATAATCCAATCATTTTGAATATATAAGATAAGAAACATATTCTAGATGATCACCGATTTTCATGCACACATTTCAAACCTAATTAGACCTTAAATTTGGTTAATTATTCGTATTTTAATAGGAATTTGATGATTTTAGGTAGAAAATTGGTACTTTTGTTGCTCCTATGTTTTTATAGATTCTTCCTGAAGATATTGCATGTTTTTGTTGATTTTTGGCACTTTTGGATGAGCTATTTGGAAATGGATCAAGTATAATTCAGGCCAGCCCAAACCAGATTCAAACGGGTCGTCTGGACTTGCAGACGGATTGTTTGAATGTGCCAGAACCGACTGAGTATCTAGGACCGGGCAACCTGTTTTTGCTGTTGCACAACTTCCACATTTACACCGACATGTTCTCCATGATCCAGACCGATGTAAAAGAGGTTTCAAAGACTATAAAAAAAAAGAAGCAGACCTCTGTTAAGGGGTGTTACGTTTTTAGTGAGAGATCATGCAAAATCCTAGCCAGAGGGAAATCCAGACGGACCGACTGAACTGTCAAATGAATCGTTTGAAGGCGCCAGTTTGCAGAAACAAAAAGGAGTTAGAGATTGGATTCTATTATATTTTTTCTTTAATTCCTTTATGTTTGTGAAGAAACTTTTCCTGTGTTTAACTGATATTATGTTAGAGTAATTTGTAGTCTAGGGGCAATGGTAGTGAACCAATTTATGTAGTTGTTTATTGATTTGCTTAGTTGGAGTTATATTTATTTCTTGTGATTTATATCTGTTGGTTTTTAGTTGCTACGAGATGTCATGAATTGCTTAAATATAATTGATTAAACCGATTAGATTAAGGAATGATCTAGTTTGGTACCAATAATCTATATCTTAGTATGATTTGTGATTGATCTAATTGAGGATGATAGTAATTGATGAATGAAACCGGGACTAAGTAACCGATAGGTGAATCCTTCTCGTAACAATAGTTGCAAGATATCCTTTGTATGAAATATAGAATTTAGGAAACTTAAGCCAATGGTGATGACCAAACTTAAAGTTTTATAATTGATGAATTGACTTATCCTTATAAATCAGAATTGTAATGATGGTTAGTATATGGTAATTAGGGTTAAGTCGTGATTCTGCACCTGAAACAACGTTCTACTAAGTATTTCAATCAGCCGCGGTTCAAACGGATCGTTTGAGATATCAGATGGACAATTTGGAACCTACTACATAAAGGAAGTTTGCTAACCTGAACCCCTAATTTACATTGAATTGCATAATTAACTTTAGAATAGTGATAATTTAGATTAAGATTTACGTTTAGCACTTTAGTTTACTTATTTTCACTTTTCTTCTCAAATAAATATTTCTTTTCACTCGAATTCCATAAAAAGTCTTGAATAACTTAGAAATTATGGTTTAGCTATTTGATCTGTCCTCGTGTTCGATCCATATTTACTATGATATATTTCAAATTAGGTAGACCAGGTTATTTTGACTAAGTTATAGACCCGATCACTAGACTATATAAAGAGCTTAAATCTAGATTATTGTGATCAAATGACTTAAAACGAATGTAAAATAGCATGAAATGCTCAAATGATACTCATAATTTGCATAATTTGTGCATTATATGCATAATTACTATGTATAATTCAATTATTTTGAATTGTAAGATTAGAAACATATTTTAGACTACATAAAGAGCTTCACCAGCCTTTCTTCATCTGAGCCCTACCTGATTTTGACAATTCTAAATATTGCACTTATCACTCTCGCTTTTCTAATACTTTCCGTTCCCAAGGCTAAAAAATGTGGGACCCACAGATTAACTAATTGATATACGAGATCAAGGATTAAATTTAATACTGCACTGATTGTAAGTTAACAAATTAGTTTATTATAGTTTATTAATTTAGAAGTTACACTAATTTTATGCATGCCAAACGCATCTCGGTAAAAAAAAATTATTAGTGATTCATTTGTAAATATATAAGTATACTTTAAGAGTATTTTATTTTCAAAAATAGACGTTACATATTAAAATTAAAATATTTCTAATCTTTTAAGAGCAAATCGAAATTCCTGTTTATTAAAATGCAAGAAACATGGTATCTCACAAAATTATTCTCTTATTAATCTTCAACTTTCATATATTAATTAAGAGACATTGATATCTTGTCTTATAATTTTCAGATAACTATGCATTATAGTTGGCGAATTAGAAAAAAAGAAAAAAAAAACTAATTTTTAATCGCGATGAACAATTTAACTTTTATGTACAAAGATTTTGACAGCCATCGGCATCTAATTCTGTATTCATCAGAGCAAATATAACTAAATAATTGATAGTTATGATATGCAGAAAACAAGCAATCCCCAAATCTTTTATTGCCCAAGAAAGAATCAACGAGAAGTTAGGTTGGTACATGTTTAATGTATGTGATCCAACCATAAAATAAAAAAAAATTGCATGCTAGTGTCCCGAAGGGAAAATGGTTAATTAATTGGATCCAATTGGAGGTCAACTAGCATAATAGAAAAACACTGCGGTTCAGTTGAAGCACCGGCGCCTTAAATCAAATAAAAGGGAGTTAAATTACAAGAACCACAAAAAAGAAAATGAAAGTGGCATAGGAATTTACAGTAAAAAAAAACTGAAATTGCATTATCAGGCATAAATTGTGTGTAATAAGAAGTCTACTATGCAAACAGAATGTGCTTGTCACTAAAAAAGCAGGAATTAGGCATTGATCAATCAATTCTATTTAGTAAGTATTATTTTATAAGTTCACTCAAGTAGAAGTAGTCAAGTGAAGTAAATGTGCGGGCCGAAAATGTTGGGCTTCATTGAAGGTTTTGAAAAAAAAAGAAAAAAATTGTAGTTTGTAGAGATGAAAAATGTCAACTTTTTGAGGATTCGACCCAGAGCCCGTTAACTAAAAAGAAGGATCGACCGACCGACTGATGAGTGATAAGTATTATTTTATAAGAAGGATCGATCCGTCGATCCTATTACCAAACTAAAATAAAACTTACAAGTTAGAAGCGAGAAAAAAGGAGGCACTGTGACTGTGACTGTGACTGTGGCACAAGCAGAGCAGCAGCAAGAGCGAGTGATAATGTTGCTGCTCCTTCGTACTAGAGTTAAATCCCTCTCTACCATTCGCCTTCTCTCATCCTCAACCTCAACCACCCTCGCATCGGCACCACCTTCAAACCGCCAGCTGTTGCAGGACTACCTGGTGGACTCTTGCGAGCTTTCACTGGCCGAGGCCACCAGAGCCATGAAGCAGATCCCTTTCATCACTCCCCTCTCCACTCCCCACTCCGTCGTCCACTTTCTCAAACAACACGGCCGCCTCAACACTGCGCAACTCAGAACCGCCGTCTTGCGGGACCCCCTGCTCCTGTTGCGCCACGTGGACGAGCAGATAAAGCCCAGGATGGAGGCGCTTCGAAGATTGGGCTTCTCTCTTTCTCACATTACTCAGATTTTCTATCTCCACCCCTCCGCCTTCAGGTGCTGCTCCTTGGAACAAAAGATCCAATTTTGGTTGTCCGTTGTTGGGTCCGTCGACAATCTACTTCATCTCTTGAAGAAGAACCGCTACGCTCTTACTACCAATACTGACAAGGTGGTTATGCCTAACTTGGATTTCTTGCACAAAATTTTGGGCCTTTCCCGTTCACAACTTGTTAATAAGGCAGCCCCTATGCTGCTCACTCGAAATCCCGAAGATGTCAAGGACATTGTCAAGAGGGCTATGGAATTTGGGATACCAATTAGCTCACCTGGCTTCAAACACATCTTATCAGCTTGTGCTCAGCATTCCCAGAAAATCAAATCCAAAATCGAATCGTTAATGAGCTTGGGGTGGTCAGAGTCAGATGTTTTATCCATGATCCGAAAGCAGCCCAGCTTGCTTCGAAACTCTGCAGAAATGATCCGGCGCAAAGCTAATTTTCTAAAAAATGATGTTGGCCTAGACCTGGCTATTGTTGCGCGATACCCGATTCTTCTGATGCTAAGCATGAATAAGAGGCTTGTACCAAGGCACCGTGTTTTGATGGAACTTAAGGCTGCAAATTTGATTGATACAAAGAAAGTTCCAATCTACTATTATCTTTTGTCTATTACCGAGCAGAAATTTCTTGAGAGGTTTGTTTTCCCCAACCTTGGTAGAATTCGCCATCTTTATAAAACCTACACTGATATTGCTGGCATGAATGTGCCGGTAAAAAGAGGCCAAACTGATCAGGCTAAACTTCTGAGAGCACTTGGTTTTTCTGAATCTGAGGGTTCAAATATAATAGCAAAGGAGCCAAAGTTAGTGACAAAATCTAAGGAGCAGATGCGAGCGACCATTGACTTTCTAACAACTCATGTTGGTTTGGATCGTTCGTATATAGTAAGTCACCCAAGGATTCTGAAGCACAGCTTGGAGCGGCGGCTCATCCCTAGGTATTATGTCATAAGGTGCCTTGAGTTGAAAGGTTTGGTGAGAAATAAATGCTTTTCGGCTGTTATGAATTTAAAGGAGACAGATTTTGTGGAGCAGTTTGTCAATTCATATGAAGGCTGTTTTTCTCGATTGGCTGAGAATTATTATTCTGCTCGTGCTGGAAGGGCTGTAAAATGAGCTGTTCTGTTGAATAAGTCTAAGGTACCTTTTGAGAATTACTTGTTATTATTATTAATTTATATATGAATGCATCATTTATCTAAGAGAGGATCTTTTGGTTTGCCAATAAGATTTTAAGATCAAGTTAGGACTTAAGATCCAGCATCAACAAACTCACTCTAATAACTTTGTGAATAGCTATAAATAAATTTTATTTATATATGAAATTTAACTCTGGAATGTTGTATATATTAATAGCCAGGTCATGCATGTAAAAGTTCATGAGATCGGTTGCCTTTTTGCTGCTTATTACAAAAGATTTCTGTATTATGGAAACCATTTGACCATCTCTTTCTACTTTGTACCTTCTCTGAATGGATTTGGCACTGGCTTGAACAATATGTTGGTGGACAGTATTCATTTTAGTACAGATTTGATATGTGGCATTTCATTTTTCAGAAGATATGTATAAGCTGAAAGTGCTTAGAACTGTGTTTTCTTCTGTGTTTTGATCTGGCCATTTTTACTGGATACGGATAAGAGTTCATTTTGAAAGCATTCTCCTTCACCTGTCTTCTGAAGTTTATGGTTTCCCTAATTTATTTTAGGATTGGTGATCTAGGGGACCAATGGAAGGAAGCATTCTCCTTCACCTGTCTCCTGAAGTTTATGCTTCCAGATCAAGTGAAGCAGGAGAGATGGCCGTTGCAGTTGGGTATTGGTCCGTAAAGCAGCTGCAGAACTGGAGTACTGGACTGTGGTTATTTCTGTGCAGAGTTGAAGTGTATTTCCAGCAGAAAGGTTGAAATGCTAAAGGTATGGAGGGCCAGGATGTGCATTGTTATTTTACTGGCAGTCTTTTATTTGTTGATTTTGTTCTCTATCATGCTTGGTTTGGTTGGTTTTGTTGGGTTGTCATTTGAGTTATATCTCGGGCAAGGATGTGAAAGTTTATTTTGTGGATATATGATGATGAGGTCCAGATACACACTTGATCCAAAAGTGTTGAGAGGTGGTAAAAACGATTAGACTCAAAAAGGTGTTAAGAGGTTTCATAAATGGCGGGTTGTACATTTGATCTTTGGAGGTTTCAATTGTTTAGAATATTTTTGAGGGTGTAATATGTAATGTTGATAGAAGTTCCGTACTTAACCGTTTGATTGGATTGCAACAGGGTGTTGAAAATACGGGCATCTGTATAAACAGTAATGTACGATGAGCATGGTTTTTTCCGTATATAATGACTTGTTGAGATTATATACTGTCAAAAATATCTTTAAGGTAATTTTGTCTCATATTATAATGGGTTTGTTAATCAGTTTGTGGCAGGAACATAAAATAAAAGAATATTGAAAATATAGAAAACCAAGAGGTGTAAAGCTCGCTCGCTATTTACTTGATAATTATATATAGCTTTTGGGTATTCTCTATATCACAATTTTAGGTGTATAATTTTTGTAGATGAGAGATGAGATAAATGATGAGGCAGGTTAGGTGTAATATCAAAGATGTTGAGTAGTACATTGGTATATTTATCCAACTTGAGATTGAATAATACTATAATAGATCCCAATCCGGCCTCCGCCTGCCTGATCCACCTAGCACTGCTAGTCAGCTAGAGCGCTAGTTCCTACGGCTCCGTTTGGATAAGTGTGGGAAGAAGGGAAGAAGGGAAGAAGTGGGAAGAAGTATTGGGAAGTGTGTAACTTTGTGAAGAGTTTGGATTGTTTATAATTTTTTTTCTTCCCTTCTTCCTTCTTCCTCTTCTTCTTCTTGCATCCAAACGGAGCCTACATTCACATTCACCTTCCGCCAGATGATTCTACTGCGACTGGGACTGGGACTGGGACTGGGCCCCGGGAAGGAGCAAACTCGAACTCAAAACTCAACTCCAACCTCAACTCCTCCCCGTCGCTTCTCCTCCTCTCCATAGCCATCGATGCCTCCTCCTCTCCACCTTTCGTCCCTCGTCCTCCCATTCCCATTCCCATTCCCATTCTCCAGGTACTAGTACTACCATAAATTTAAAATCCCAATTCAGCAGCCTCTAAACTCCTCACTTTGCGTTCCCATTACAATTACCCTGATTCCTCCAAGAAGAATTCGAAGATACCCTAAAGAGAATATGGCCTCAGTGGGCAACAGACAGCAAGCGTTTCTCTCGCGACCCCCTACTTCTCCGCGCCCATGTCGATTCCCACATTAAACCTAGTGTCAACCAGCTGCAGCAGATGAGATTTACTCAGGTCTCTGAGACGCAACGTGTTCCTTCTCACTTGCAATGTTGATGCCTTGGTCCAGCCCAACATCTCTTTCCTCAAGCAAAGTTGCAGCCTTTCTTCCTCTGATATATACCAGCTTTTGATATCTAAACCTTCCGTAACTATCTCCTGTCCCAAAAGTTTGAAGGAGCTTGTCAAAAGAGCAGATTCCCTCGGTATACCCCGCGGCACGCGCCGTTTCAGAGATGCATTGGGATCCTCTTTCGCACAGATAAAAACATGGTCAATTATAAAATGGATTTGTTGAAGAGTTTGGGCTGGTCTGACACTGAAGTCCGCTCTATCATTGCTAAGCACCCATACTTGTTCGCTATTTCCAGGACTAACTGTTGGCTTTTTTAGGAAAGAATTTGGTTTGAGCCTCCAGGATATCGCACGTGATCAGTACTTGATCCAATTGAGCATGGAGAGGAGGTTGATCCCTAGGTGTAATGTTGTGAATACTCTTCGGAAAAGAGGATTGATACGGGGAAGTTTCGGGTTTTTTTTTAAGATAAATTGGAGGTCTAAGCCACCCAATTTATTTTTTAATTAAATGTCTATGAAAGATCCTCCAGCCGGGTTTCGAATCTGCGACCTTTAGTTTCGGGTTTAAATCAGCGGCTTTCGTTGGTTGTTTATGAAGGGGCCACAGTTGATTGAGATTTTATGTTGCCGTAGAGTTGATATATTCTGAAATTTGGCGGCGATGAAGCCATCTATCAATATTTCTATGATTCACTTAGTCCTTTTTAATATATTTCATGTGCTCTAATTTATTAACAGTTGTGTCACATGGATTTTATTTTGTAGTCTTATGGTTCTAGTTGATCTGCTTATTCACATGATCGACCTTCAGAATACATTTTGGATGAATGAATGAATAAATATTCACACAAGGAACAAATAGTCTTCTTTAATGGAAAGGGTCAGACCCGTACTCCATTTTGAGGTCTATGTTCACTTGTTCAGTAATTATCCCTCCCTAACTCCATTGCATAACCTTATTTATTTCTTTCCAACTAAACCAATCTATACTTTATTGCTCCAATAAGCAAAGAATATTTAGAAATTATAATAAAACACGCACCAAATCGAGAAAGATGCTTTTAGTTTTAGCACGGTACGCTAAGCCACGTCTTTCATGGAAAGATGCAAGTTCAGAAATTCCTGGCCTGGTAACAAGAAATTTTTTTAGTAATAAGAAATTCCTGGCCTGGTAACAATAAGAAATTCCTGTGCAAATAATCGCAAATTTTTGTAGTAATAATAAATTCCTGGCCTGGTAACAATATTGTTATATTAAACTATTTTTTCGTTACTTATGTTTTGTTGTGGTTTTAAAAAATGTTTGGGTTCTCTTTTAACCATCCATTGAGCGCCAAATTACATATCAACAGAGACAGTTAATATAATATGAAAAAAAATCTATCTTTCTTGACGATGAATAAGCTCTTGTTGACTTGTGTAATAGTCAATGAAGGAACCA
The DNA here is from genome assembly GCA_028095005.1 of Rhynchospora pubera. Lineage (NCBI taxonomy): Eukaryota > Viridiplantae > Streptophyta > Magnoliopsida > Poales > Cyperaceae > Rhynchospora > Rhynchospora pubera. Next base: position 230,781,204 of record CM051459.1, on the reverse strand, counting down.
ATGGTAATATCTATTGTTTTTACAACTTTTTACAACTAATTGTCAGCGTAAACAAAGAAAAGTTAAAATAAAGTTACTAATATTTATAACCTTAAATGCATTGCAAAATTGACGAAGATAGCAACAGCATGCAAATACCTCAAAATTATATCATTCACCAAGATTAGAATTCCAAATAAATATTTTTTCCCTCAAAGTTTGTAGTTTTGTGTAGGAAGTTGTGAACTAATAGTTCAATAGTATTGTATATAGATCAAACGATCAATTTTATAACAGTTACAAACTTGTAACTACACAACTCAGAAGAAATTTTGTAGTTTAAACGATCTATAGATCAAAGGATCAATTTTGTTTTTGTACTACAATTGTCACTATACCATCTTTGTTATGCACCAACTTGTCAGCAAAGGATACCCCTGATGCCGGAAAACCTCGGCAGAAACCTGTCCCGCTGCAAGTCTGAGAAATCGAGGGAAAATTTGCGGTAAAAGAAATCTCTGATTGAGAAAAGGGATTGAGGGAGGAGAGGTGGAGAGGAGTGAAGAGGGGAAGAGAGGAAGAGAAGACAGACCAAGTTCGGTTCAGTTGCACAGTAGAGAAATCACAATTAGTTTCTTAGAAGGGTAATTTAGACGATTCGTATAAAAATATGTTGCTCCAAGAAAAAATTCTGTTGCCCAAAGTACCTCCCGCTTGGACACAGATATTGAAATCAACACTCAGCAATTAGTCTCCGCGCTTGGCTGTCGACCTCGATCCCAAGATTTTATTTCTGTTATTAATCATTTATTATGGGTGCGTTTGGATCGTTGGAAGAAAGAAGAAGAAGAAGGAAGAAGAAGAAAAAAAAATTATAAACGGAGCCTATAATAGTTTACACTACGCCATATTATTTTTTTAGTACCGGTTTATTATGAATCTTTAGTACCGGTTTTGCAGTGGTACTAATAATAGGGGGTGCTAAAGATATTTAAAAACCGGTACTAAATAGGCGGTACTGAAGACAGGGCCCAATTTGCGGGGGAAACCAGCGGCTAACATTAGTACCGGTTTTTTAATAAAAACCGGCACTAAAAATCATACTTTTAGTACCGGTTTTTATTTTTTAAATAAAAACCGGTACTAATGTTAGCAAACTGTTTTATTTTAAAAATAAAAAAATTTTGGTATCATTAGTACCGGTTTTTAGTCTAAAAACCGGTACTAAATTTCTCTTCAGTACCGGTTTATTATTAAAAACCGGTACTAATAATAATCAATATAAAAAAAATATTTTTGTTTCTGGGGCTAGCGCCATTTTTGCTAGCCATCAATTAAGAATACCGATATGTACCAGCAATTTACATATCACATGCATCATACACACAATAATAATTATCAAATCACATGCAAATTAACATTTATCATAACATCTAATATATTAATATCACAAATTTTGTAGTCATCAATTATTAGCACCTAAATGTCCAAGTAAAAAGCCGAACCACTCATTTACAGTAAAATTAATCTCGTCCTCGCTATAACGCTTCCCCACAGGTTGCAAAAACTGCATTTTATTGGCATTTCATATAGTTAGTAACCTATGAACTCTAAACTCCACAATATAATATACATTAAACTCTAAATTATAAACCTTAAAACATTTTCATATATATACATTAAGGTTAATTAAACTTAATCCATACCGATGGTAGGTCCGGATGTAGCGTGCAGTGATCAAGGATCTTGCGTAGCGAAGTCATCGCATAAAAGCCGCAATCTGTATTGTTTGGTTGTCGTGGACTCTACAAGAACATAAAATAATACTATTTAGTTTAAATTAAATAAATTACGAAATTGTTGAAACTACTTATATTAGTATTGAACTATGTACGGGAATCATTTGAACTTCAAACTTGGGAACTTGGACCAATCTTGACAGAGCTCTGCAAAATTAAATATAAAATTATGAAAATTCATTTTTAGATATTAGTATAACTAAACAATGCATACACGCATTATATATATATATATATATATATATATATATATATATATATATATATATATATATGTTAAGTCTAAACTTACTGATCGTAATTTCGTAGAATTGGAGATTGGTAGCCTTCGTTCGATTGGAGTGAATCTACTATCCACATCTTTCGTGTCGAGAGTTTTGCGATAATAATCACAAAATGCGACCTGTAATTACATACATATTATCTCTTTGTTGGTGAAATTAACATTAAACAGTAGATTCATAATAAAAGATAAAGTCAGAATTAGAGATTTTATAACTAACCGATTATGATGCACTAAAACATAGTAGGGATCCCTTTTAGCATACTTCTTCAGAAGATTCGCTATGTATCGTACAGTTCCGAGCTCATCTTGCAGTACATCCCGACCCGAGCATCTTTCCGGATCCCAAAATATCCACTTCTTCATCAAAGTATTAGCACAATATTGCCTGCACCGCCTAAATGTTGTATGTACAATGTTTAGGGTTTAGGGTTTAGGGTTTTAATTTATTAGACATATCATATAACCAATGATCAATTGTTGTAAAGTTAGGAAAGTACTTACAAGATCCAAAGTTTAATCACTTGAACGAAGAGTTCATTCCTACTGAAGACATGGCGGATGTCTTTAAATTCGAGGATGAAGGTCTTCACATCTTGAAATTCGAAATCAGCAGGAATATCGGCGAATTCAGTCACTGATTTGTCGAACATCCTCATATAGTCGTGCATTCTCTTTGCGTGAGGCCCAATCTGTGCCAACTTCTCATCAGGGACGAACGGATCGTGCAATTGAATGTCCTCCTCCGCAAAAAACTGATCCACACTCTCCTCTTCATCTTCATCACCCTCTTGCGCCGTCTCCTTTCCCTTATCTTGCGGAGGAATATGTGGAGTTTGTTTCGTCATTTTCCTCACTTGCTCCTATAAAATCCACATTAGTCATCAAAACGATATATTTCTCATTTTTTAATATAGCAGTATATATAATAATTAGAACTTTGGAAAATTTATAATTGAAATCAAGATTTACCAGTTTTGTCAAGTCATAATCTACAAGATGACCCGGCCATCTTAGAAATGAACCTTGGAGAACACCAAGCTGATCATCTGCGTTAGGAGGTGGAAAAGGTACTATCACGTGTCTGGCACTATCGAAAACTTCTAAGATTTGTACCTTCACCTCCCCTATGCCAACTGGTTGTCCATGGACTATCTCAGAAACCTGTGCAAACACCATAGCTCTAGCTACATACACAGGCGCCCCAGATATCCCTGGTAGGAGCAGCAAGGCTTCGACAGGCCCCTGTATTAACGAATTAGAAACCCTAAATACTATATGAGGGCAAAAGCAATTAATATCTATCATAAGCTAGGTGTAATTAAGAACCTGATAAGTAGATTGAGGAATCGGATGCGGTTGATTGTTGCTACCCTGTGATAGCATAATCATGGCTTGTTGAAAAATTGGATCGTAGGTCTGCGGTGTTTGGACTTGCGAGAACTGTTGCATTCGCCTGTTCCATTCCTCATCCATTCGGGCCTTGAATTCCTCATCCATTCGTCTTTTCACTTCCTCTTGCACCATCCGATCAACCTCCTCTTTGCTAAACCCCTTGTTTGATTTTCTTGTACCACTACCGTACACCTGCTTTACGCCTGAGAACACCGGATATCCTCTCAACCGTCCAGAATGCTCTGGTGTACCGATCGCAGAAGTCAAGATATCATTTTGACGAACCGGTTGAACTTCCCCTGACTTAACTAGAGCAACCTATCACAAAAAAAGTTAAAGTTAAACAAAATTGAACTCATTGAATTCACAAAATAAAGTTATTTGAGTTGTTACACTTACTGCTTTGTCGACCACCTCGGCAGCCCTAGGATTTTTTACAACAAGTTCACCGGTAGCTTCATCCGTTACTGCACGTGCTCTACTCCAACTGTACGTCCTGTCATCCATATCCTTGGTAATAACCGATGACGCACCATGTACCTTTTCTCCTTCTTTCCATCTAGATTCAGCACTTATATAACCGCCTGATCCCAGTCTGTGGGGCATGTCCCTTTTTGCTGCATTTTGACGGCCTTGCATACTCATTTTCTAGTAGCAGATTCAAAAGACTTGTTAGTATAAACAAAAAAAAACTAAGCAATTAAGTAAAAGCGAAAGATACTCATTTTCATACCTTAAACTTCTCGCTGGAATGATACTCTTGCATTGCCTCAAATTCTTCTTTCGAGATGTTCTGTACATCCCATGGTGAGGGTGCACCTTCCTTTGGATTCTCCAAGTAAGCCTTATTCTGATATGACCAAAAAGACACGTTATAATTAAAATTGATGCTAAATCAATCGTTTATAAATGAACATGTATTATAGAGGAAATTCTCTCACCAATCGAATTTTCCAATGTCTCCAAGACTCGTTACAGTTACGTAGAATCTTCTTCTTAACATCCAGTGGTAAGTCATCCGGAAGTTTCCAATCATGTGCTATTTGTTTGTACAAATTTTTTTTCAACTCATTTGGCACCGCAATCCAATTAGGATAACTGCATTCATTTTATTTGTATAAGTGCATTAATACTATAATCAAATGATAATTCATATCTCAATTTCATATTAATACCTGCAAGGAATCATATCTCTTGTTTTTGAAGCACACCAATTTGTGAATGCCTTTGCATTTTCGCCAATCGGCTTGCATTTCTCGTTAAACTCGACCTTCATGTCCTGTCCAGCAGCTATCTTTTTGCGTGTCTTCAAACACTTAGCCGTTGATCTTTTTCCCCTTTTGTTACTAACAATAATCTCCTCTTCCGAACTCGAGTCATTCGGGTTCATCCCGGGATCCTGATCATTTCTGTCCGACATTGCTGTAATTTAAAATCCAAGTTACATACCACAACTTACATGCACAAAGTCAAACACATAACACAAAAATTAATAGAACTCAAATTAAAATAATTCACAATTCAATCTCAAATAACATTAGAAATGAGAATTAATAGCAAGCTCAATCTCAAATAACATAATAATAGATAAAATAACATAGTACTAATCCAAGGAAAGGTTCATATAATTGGATCACCAAGGATACAACAAAATAACATAGTACTAATCCAAACATAAACATAAAGTTCACTTAAACATAAACACTAAGTTCACTTAATCCAAACACAAACATAAACACTAAGCTCACTTAATCCAAACATGTAAACCCTAATATTATTCTTCATCATTCGGCTTATTGTCATCAGTATTTTCTTCTCTAATTTCTGTGTACGGTGCCACAAACTTATCAATTAAAAACTTGAAAAATATTGCAGCCTCTTCATAATTCGGCTTCTTGGCCTCGTTTTGGTTAGGCTGGTTTTGAGATGCCTGATTTTGAGAGGCTGGGATGGAACGAACGTTTCGCCTAACATAGACTCGTTCGATGGATTTTTTCGCATTTTGGTTGCTTCCTTCACCTTTCTCCATTACTACCTAATTAAGACACCATATATAATTTATTTAGATGATAATTAAAACATATATTCAATCATGAATAGTTAATCAATTCATACACAATAATAATAATTTAGATAATAATTAAAACATTAAAACATAGATATAGATAAAACAAAATAACATATTCCAAACTTAAGGTTCATACAAATTAAGGTTCAAATTAACATAGATAATAATTAAAACAACAATTCAAACACTTAAACGCTAAATTAAACCCTAAATTCACTCCTTCTTTTCTTCCTCTATCTCATCTGGCTCCTCCTCTGGCATCTCCTCTGGGACCTCCTCTGGGACCTCCTCCCAATCTGCAGGAGTCCGTCCGCAACCGACTGGAAAACGCCTCACAGCAGATACAGACCTCCTAGGGAGAGGCTTATCTCGCATCCACTGAGGCACGTATCTCTGACGAGTGACATCAAACTCTGCCTTGGTGTCCGTCTTCGTCTCCGTCTCCTTCTTGTCCTTTTGTCGGACATAAACTTGTTCAACAGATTTTTTCCCCTTATTCCCCTTTGGGTTGCTTCCTTCCGATTTGTCCATTACTACCTTTTAATTTATATAAACATTTCCATTTAAATTTCAATTTAATTTATATACACATTAATTTATATACACATTAAATTTCCATTTAAACTTTGAGACTCTTTCATGCTCATGAGATAATATCAAGTATGCAATAGCTAGTATTGACCCAGTCACATATTTATACACTATCTATCATGTAATAAACTGATACTTACATGCTTAAATGATAAAAGCACAGTTCCTGATGCAAGACTCCTCAACAAACCTCATGACAAAATGGCTTAACCATCATAACAGTAAGTACTAAACAGTAAGTACTAATGCAATCAATTCTCAATCACAAATGCAAATAGAAAGAGAGAGAGATAGAGAGAGATGATACCTTCTTAGGGAGAGAGAGAGAGGTGCTGTCGGCTCTTGGCTGTCGCGGTCGCTGCCGTCGGCTCTTCGCTGTCGCGATCTTTGGAAGGGGGAGAGAGAGGGAGGTTCTGTCGGAGAAAGGGAGCGAGGGGCTGTCGGCTCTCGGCTGTGGAAGGGAGAGAGAGAAAGGAGGAGAGGTAAGTTCAGAGAGAGAAAGAGGGGTAGAGAGAGAAATGACAGAGAGGCAGAGAGAAGGAGATCGAGAGGGAAGAGGGAAGAGAGGTAGAGAGAGAGAGTGAGAGACTTACATGGCAGAGAGGAAGATCGAGAGGGAAGAGTGTTGTCGCTGTCGAAGGAAGAGAGAAGGAGATCAAGAGGGAAGAGCTAGGGTTTCGGACGAGAGTGAAGAGCTAGCTAGGGTTTCAGAGAGAAGGAGATCGAGAGTTTCGGACGGGGATTTTGAGGGGGGGGGGACGGGTTATATATTAAAAAAATAGGGTTTGATCTTTAGTACCGGTTCTTAGACTAAAAACCGGTACTAAAGATCGCGACGTTTTAAATTCACATGATCTTTAGTACCGGTTTTCATCCAAATCATTTTCTCTAATGTCATCATTATATTGTGGTTCACTTAAATTTTCTATATGATCATCACCCACTATTACATTATCCTCTATATCATGCCCCCAATCATTTTGTACAATATTTTCAAAATCATCAAATACATTAATATTGCTCCTTCCAGCATCTAAATTTTCTTCCAATTTTTCTCCATGTGAAACCCAACGGAGGTATTTTGGTGTTGTCATCCATCCACGCTGAATCAGATGTGATCTAATCACTTTACTATCTTGTCTCTCAAAGTTCAGACAGTGTTTACAAGGACATAAAATTCTGGGCTTTCCAGTCAACTTTCGATGTTCTTCTGCACATTTTATGAACTCATCAACAAGTCTAACAAATTCATCTGATATTCTTGAATAGTCAAACATGTACTTCTCCCTCAGATCCATCTGTATATATCCAAAAGCCAAGGTTTAGGGTTTATAGATTTAATGCAATATATTAGATTTTTGGGCCGGTTACCATCCTAGCCCGCTCTTTGGATACTCTTGTCTCATTAGCGAGCGTACGTTAGATGCAACGTATTGTCTGAGAAAAATTCGGCAGCATTTCCCCTTATGTTCCCTGAATACGCAAACACACGATTACTCGTGCGTACGTACCCGTGGGAACATAAGAGGAAATGCCGTCGAATTTTTCTCACACAACACGTTGCATCTAACGTACAGCTCGCTGTCCTAAATGAGACAAGATAGTATCCAAAGAGCAGTACTCCCGACCGGGAGTACTATCCGAGATTAATCCCTAATGGATTAATCTCGGACGGGCAAGACCTAAAATAGTTAAAATTCCGGCATTTTGGTCCTACATGACAGTACTTAACTAATAGATGCAAATGCCAATTAACCAATATGTATATGCATAGTAAATCGAAAAAAAATCCAAAAAAAAATATTGAGGGTTAAAATAAAAATTACCGAAATGGTCTTCTCTCAATCCGCCCTCTTCCTCTTCAATAGAAAAACTTTCTCTTCCTCTTTGATCTCCTTTGCTTTCTCTACTTATTTTGTAATTTTTCAGAATTTTTAACAATTTTTAGCTATTTTTTTATGAGGTTTTACAAAGAGAAAAAAAGTTTCGGTTTTAGATGGAAAATAATGGCCATGAAGTAGTGAAGATGAGTAATATACAAAGGGAAGGAGGAGGAGATATACCCCTTGAACTGAAAATATCTGCGTATTATTAGTACCGGTTTTTTATAAAAAACCGGTACTAATAGTTGGCAGATAATTAAAAAAAATAGGTTAGCATTAGTACCGGTTTTTCTAAAAAACCGGTACTAAAGATACAATTTTTAGTACCGGTTTTTTAGAAAAACCGGTACTAATGCTAACCCATTTTTTTAAGGTTTTTTTCAGAAACATTTAGTACCGGTTTTTAAAAAAACCGGTACTAAAGGTATTGACTGACAATTACGGAATTGCCATCTTCTAATATTTATACCGGTTTTCTTAAAAAACGGTACTAAAGGCCTGGTACTAATGCTTTTTTTTGGCGTAGTGTTACTAATTTTTTTCTTTTCTTTTTCTTTTTTTGTTATTGGATTAATAGCGTATGAAGTTTCTTTTCTTTTTCTTTTTGTTGTCATTTGATTAATAGCGTATGAAGGGCGCAGAAAACTCGTAACTCACAGGCTTATTCGAACTTGATTCGGAAAAGCTCGATTATAAGTTGAGCCAACAAAATTCGAGTTGGTAGAATTTGAGTTGAATTGACTCGGTTGGCTGACGTGTTGAGCTCAATTCAGCTCGTAACTAGTGACATAATAAATTTTTATTTCATACAAATTTTTAAAATGCGTTTTTTTCGTTATGACGATCTAGAGTTGATTTAATGGTGCGGCGTTTTTTCTGTGAAAAAACGGTGACAAAACGGTTTATATATGCGAACTGTTAGAGTTATGTCCTAGAAGTCAATAATTTAATGACTTAATTATTAGTTTATGTCTTGGATGATATTTTATCATCTGTTCCTAGATTTATTATTGACAGATCATTCAGGTTGAGGATCAGAACTGTGGATCTCTGTGGATCATTCTTTAGAATGACAATAATAAATCTAAATGGTCCATAATCTTGATAATTAACAAGGAACATTAATTATCATATAAGATTAGTATGCAAGTTAAGTGATGATTAAGTTCTACAAATCATAGGTAAAGAATTACCAACTTAATTGTATATGTATATGTTATGGAACATAGTACAGGAGTTGACCCAATGAAATAAACATATGGATTGTGTTATGTGTCATTGTTTATTTCGTTATGATTTTGGTTCTAAGTTTGAGATGTTTATCTTTTCCACATGAGGATAGGTTCAATAAATATTGTCTACCGCTGATTCCTGATAAGGGCTGCTATACGGACTTTATTTATGTTCTCTTGAATTGTGCGGGGAAAAGCTAATCATCAAGAAAACCGTATGTCCCTCATTAATTCACTTAGTGAGTGACGATATCTGTTTGGGCCCCTTGATGGAGTTGGATCGTATGCGCGCAACTAGACGATCAACTCTAGATCAAGAAACGTATAATCTGCAAGAATGACACATTCCTATCTTGGATTATACGATGATATCGTGAGACATAAGAATCAAAATAGAGAAACATTATTATTCTCTTATGCATGATTGAAATATTGTAGCAGTACACTATTTATGCGAATTGGGAGTCATAACGTGTTGCTAGATACCACTTATGATTATTGGAATTAAATAGCGATTTAATTCCATGTCCAACATAGCATAAATCCTCAAAGGGTCACACATAATAAGGTGTTTAACCATACGTGCATTATTTATTTATTTGCAACAGTGAGTATTGCAAAATATGATTAGTTAATTAAATAACGTTATGGACCGTTATAATTAATTAAATCAAATGGATCATATAGAAATAAATTAATGCATTGTCTAATCTCTAAATAATTATTATTAAGTTAATAATTATTTATAAACAGCACACTTAATTTAATTAAGTAAATTGGGCTTTAATTTATTGGTAAATTAAATGTCCAATTTAAGTAGCAATTGAATAGGCCTTTAATTAATTGAATTGAGGCATTAAATAGAAGAGCTAGTGGCCCAACAAAGCCCACTAGAAGGCCGGCCCTATTAGGGTGGTAGGTGGAGTGGCACACTTGTAATTAGTGTGAACTTTGTGCTAGGGTTTGGAGGCTATATAAGGACCTATATGGAGGCTCCTTTGGAGGTTCTCTCTCTCCCTCTCTCCACCTAGCCGCCACCTCCCCATGGTGCGCCGCCCCCCCTCTTCTCTCTTCCATTCTATTGCTCATGTGTTGAGCTCTTTCCCTTCCACAAAATTAATTGGTCAATTGATTGAAGAAAGGGAAAGCTTTGGGATTAGACTTGTTATTCTCATCGCTAGCACGATTCGAGAATAACTTGGTTAATACCTTAGTGGACTCGAGGCCAAACATGGAGGAGGCGAAGGAGACACCCCATCGATTTCTATGCCGTAGGATCGAGCCCCGCGAATACGATTTCGCGGGAGGTATAATCATCCACCCCTTTCTCTTTGCTTAATCTAGCTTGAGTGCATGATCCGTTTTGTGCGTTGTTTCGATGGCTAAATTAGTTGTAATTAGCACTAAAATTGAAAATTACACACCTACTAACACGAACATCTGTATCAAACTCATATGTATTTGTATGGACGATTGGTACACGATATTGTACTTAGAGAGGCAGTGGTAGTACATGATATTGAACATCTCTAAGAATTTTATTCACGATATGTATCAAATACACTATGTTCTCAATACACGATGTCTTATATATTTTAATTTTTTATGATTTGATAGGTGGTTGGATATCAATTGCTAGACGAAACAATAATATATTTTGATTTTCCGTCTAATAAAGAAATAAATTGAACACCATAATTATCTATACCACTGATAAATTGAGCAACATATCTTTATTGTCTAATATTATTTTCTTTCTTTATTTGCCCACATATGAGGTCATATTTTGCTAGTTAAATACATATTGTGTTTGGATGAGCCATGAATAAGGAATTTCGGTATGCGTGTTTGTCCAAATTCCTAATTCTTATACCATGATTTTGTTAGTATAAGAATAAGGGCTCAAATTTTTTATTTTTGTGTTGTTTGGGTTGCACAAGAATAAAAATAAACACGCATACCGAAATTTTTTATTCTTATTTCTTATTTAAAGCTCATCCAAACACATGTTTGAATAAAACTTAACATCTTGAGCTGAAAAAATTCCTCAAAAATATGAGTGAATTTTGAACACGTGGTACTAACCGTAAATTTTTACGTCATTTAGAATGATAAAATGGTTGTGATTTGATGAGGACTTTTTTTTTTGAAGAAAAAATGGAGATCAGGTCTCCATCTTTTTTAATTAAATGATATATAAAAAGTACAAAAGTTAGCCAGATGCTAAACTAGTAAGGTAAACAAAACAAAAACGAAAAAAAGCTCAGTTCAAAGTGTGCCAGGAATTAGAAGCTAAGCTAAACTACTGCTGAGAATCAAGAATGCAACGTCTCCCATTCTAAAAAAGTTTGTTCCACCAGAGCAGCAGCTGAAAGAGTTCGATCCGAGAAAATTCTGTTACACCTTTCTCTCCAAAGGATGAAGCAAAGGATTCCAATAATCACTTTGTGTGGACGCGGAGCTGTGATGTCTGCTAAGAACAACGGATTTGAGGTGAAATGTAAATCAGCTAAGAAGGGAGAGAAGTTTACTGCTAATTGTAACACCTCGATGAAGAGTTTACAATCGTTGAAAAGATGGTGTACTGTTTCTTCTTCAGAGGCACAAAGAAAGCAGAAGCTGGGAAGTTGCCATCCTCTCTTCTTGAGGTTATCAATCGTCACAAGTTTGTTTAGGCTCATTTGCCATGCAAAAATTTTCATCCGAGGTGGTATGTTTAGCTTCCAAACAGGGAACAGGGAGGATCTGATTCTCGGGAACTCTTTAATAAAACAGTATAAGGACTTAACCGAAAACTGTCCATCACAACTTAGATTCCATACAAATCCATCTTTGTTCATTGCATTGGGTACACTGAGGTAAGAGGCCAAGGATTGCTCAAGCAAATGCCATTGTTCAGAAGCAGAGAGAGAGTCGCGAAATGAATCCCTAAACTGTCTTGTGTTGTTGTGCCAGTCGGCAACAAATTTTGAGAGACTTATTTCCTGGTCCAGCACATAGCTGTAAAGATCTTGGAACTTAAATTTCAGAGCTCTGAGTCCCCAATTGTGGTGCCAGAATAGAATATCCTTTCCATTACCCGGTATGGCCGACAATAGAGGAATGAACAAGGAGGCACAGGAACGAAAATTTTTCTGCAAAGGACATAATTTTGGGAACAAAGAGATTATATTATTCTGCAGCGTCATTGCCAAGGAAACCCAAAGATTATCCTTGTAACAGGTCCAAGTCCAAAAGTGTTTCGCAAGCAAGAAAGTGTTCATGTCTCGCAGATTTATTACACCTAACCCTCCCTGTTTTTTCGGGGTGCAAATGGTATCCCAAGGAACCATAATCAATCTTTTCCTTTCATTAGAATTCCCTAACGCTAGCAGTATCATTTTTAAGAAGCGAACCTGTTGTGGACAAGGCTTGAAAAAAATGATTGAATCGTCCGCATAGAACAAGGCTGGCTGCATCCGTGTAAAAGGCAAGGATAGTGCACCGGATCTTGCAAGTGTATTGAGCCATCTCGAGAGGAAGTCAAAAGCCACAATAAAGAGGTAGGGTGAGAAGGGGTCACCTTGTCTAACCCCACGCATTAAGTTTATCCGGCGTCCTGCTATTCCATTGACAATTACCCTTGAATTTCCTTGCAAAATGCAATCTGCAATCCAGGTTGTGAAAAGAGTAGGCACCCCAATTGCTGAGAGAACCTTCTGGATAAAGCTCCAGTTTAAGGTGTCAAACGCCTTGTGTAAGTCAGCCTTCAGTACTCCAACTTGAACCTTTTCCTTGTTCGCAAAATGTAAGACATGTTGCGCATAGAGGAAGTTTTCTAAAATACTTCTTCCTGGAACGAAGCCTGTTTGTGATTGAGTAATGAGTTGTTGAATATGGGGAGTGAAACGTGAAGCTAGAATTTTCGATAGCAACCTTTGCATGGAATGTAGTATGCTGACAGGCAAGAAGTCGGAAGTCGAAGTCGGTGTATCAACTTTCTTGACAAGGGCAATGAAAGACGAGTTCAAAGGGGCCATGGATCCCGAAGAGAGAGCACTATTTAGTGTCAAAGAAATGTCAGGCATCATTTCTTCTAGGAAAAATTTGTAGAACTCACCCGTGTATTCGTCTGGACCCGGCGATTTATTTGCAGGCCAGCCTAAAATAGCTTGTCTTATTTCTTCATCTGAAATTGGTTCTGTCATGCTCGTGGGGAATAAGCAACCCCTAGGATATAGCATGGACCATTCGATACTGTCAAGCAAACCCGAATCCACAGGGGCCTTTCCCATAAGGGAGCAGAAAAAGGAATGAAATGCGCGTGCTTTCCTGTTATGATCGCTAACGTTCAGTCCATCCACAAGGATTGACTCGATCATGTTTCTTCTTTTTCCTGCAGATGCGATGGCATGAAAATAAGAATTATTTTTGTCCCCTTTGAGTTTCCAAGTCGTAGCCGAGCGCTGCCTCCATCTAGTTTCGTCCCACTCTGCCAACACCGTGAATCTCCTTTTCAAGAGTGCTCGAACAAGAATCTCTAGTTCTGAAAGCTGTCTGCCCTCTGCTACCCGATCAGTCCAAGAGAGGTAGTCCCTGATGCTTTGCAACTGACGATCCAGATTAGAAATTCTGCCTTTTTCCATCTCGAAATTAACCTTGTGAGCCCACTTAATTTGGAGTCGAATTTGGCAGGACTATCAGCAGTCTCTTCTGAGTGCCAGAAATTTAAAACCAAGTCTGTAAACTCATGATTTTTGAGGAAAAAATTTTCAATTCTGAAGATATTCGTCGGTTGGAATCTATCACCAAAGATGCAAAGTAGAGGACAGTGATCAGAGGATGTGTTAGGTAGAGCCCTCTGGTGAATGTTGGGGAAGCAGTCGGCAAACGGCTGATTCAAAAGAAAACGATCCAGTCGTGCCATCGAGGGGTTAAACTTTAAGTTCGACCAAGTGTAAGTTCTGCCTTCCAAATTCAGATCCAAAAGTCGCAGCTCCTCCACAAGTTCGGCAAAATCTGCAGTCCCATTCTGGTTATAGAGCGGGTTGGTTCTTTCGTCAAGTTGCAACGTCAGGTTGAAGTTACCACAAAGAAGCCAAGGCGTGTCGTCTCCTGGAGACAGGGATCTAAGTTCCCGTAAAAAGGTATCTCTGCCTACTTGGTTAGAAGGGCCGTAAACATTTGTGAGTCGAAATCTAGTGCCATCTTTTTTCAACCTGAAATCTATTGTGAGATGAAAAGTAGAAGCCATCGAATTTTGAGCTGCTAGGAGATCAGGATTCCAAGCTGTAAGCAGTCCCCCTCTTGCTTGAATCGCATCAACAGTAAGGAATTGACTGAACTTTCTTCCACAAGCTTCCTTTATAATAGGTAAGGAGGTTTGATTTAACTTTGTTTCCTGGAAACAAATGATAATCGGTTTTTCAAACTTTGGAGTTTGCTTTATTGCATTCCTCTTTTCTCTTTCATTCATACCCCGAACATTCCAGCAGAGAATTTTAAGAGGTGAATTCATTTTGATAATTAGAAAGGAGACACTCATAGAGGGACAAAAGAAGTGGGGAAGGAGAAGAATAAGGGGGAGGCCACAAATTAATTTTATTTATTTCAAAATTTAGAGTCTTATAAAGTGATTCGTACAAGAAAGAGATTAAATTATTTCTGCTAAACATTAGAACAAAAATAAAGAGCTTCCAAGATCAGAAACAGGTTCAGAGTCCTGGAATGATGCGAGAATTGAGGAGTTTAGTTTGTAAGTCCTGAGTGAGCTCAATACCCGCAGTGAGAAGCACTGCCTCAGCTTGCTCCAGAGTAATAGGAGTGGTTTCCTTGAGCTCAATACTTGAATGAAGGACGTAAATTTGAACCCGTGCAGAGAAAATTATCTATAACAAAATTACGCTAATTTTATTACTATTTTCAAAAATAATTCAATACAAAGAATAATTTTATTTTGGACGTTGTAATCACTACCGAAAAATAATAATAATAAATCTGCAACCATATTTTTCTACATAAATTAATGATGAGCTTTACAACTTTATTTTGCTCGAAATTTAAATTATTATTTTATTAAGTTAAGTAGACAAGTTTTAATTTGAAAAATATGAAAATCTATTGTTCGATAAAACATAACAAAAAGTTACTCTGTTATGTTTGACAAATTTATGAATTAGGAACAAGAATTAGAACAAATTTCGTTCTACTTTCATGAATTTATGAGAATTTAAAAATAAAAGCTTGTTCTTTGTTCGTGTCTGGTTTGAATTTAGGGGAAATTGTTTTTATGCCACTCCAAAAGAAGGGAAATTGTGAAAATGCCACTCAAAAGTTAATTCTTCTATAAATGCCACTATGACCATATAAAAGTGCTACATGAACCCCAAGAATTGTCCCCAAGAAGAACCAGATGGTATAATCAAACCTGAAAAGGCCGACCTAGAATATTTTTGAAATAAAAGTCATTTAAGAATAAACCAGTAGAAATTCTAAAAATCCTTATAAAAATTTTATTTTCCCTATGAGCGACTGGCGCCTCAGCGTGAACAGCACAATTTACAGAGAAGCACTTAAAGCAACCGAATCAATCCATTCACCGGCGGTCGGTTTTGTCAAGCCACAGGACATAACCGGGAGAACAACAGAAGTCCAATTTAAGCAAAATAACACAATCATACAATTGTTGCTTAAATTGACTGAACAAATCGAGGATCTGAAGGTAGCAGTCAAAAGGCTCGAGGCTGTGAAAGGAAAAGAAGGCACTCAACCTGACGACCTGACTGACTCTCTGGACCAGATCCAGCAACAACTTCAGAAGCTGAGCTTAGGAGAGCCCAGTAAGCCGGCAATACCAAAACCGAAAGGCAAACTTTTTGTGTTCAAAAACCCAAAAGAAATATTTGAAGCCGAGAAAAAGAAGGCAGCATGAGCAGAACGCAAACAACAACAGAGGCAGCAAGACCATCAGTGTCAGAAAGAGACACAAATCAAACCCCTACTGTTGAAGACCAGATCCGTGGCTATCGCCTTGGATCTAGACTCAGATTTGAGGCTCAAAGGAGGCTCCCTGGTCAATCTCGACGGTACCAGCGAAGCCTTGAGTCACAAATGAATCCTGATGCTGAGCTCAACATCTCCCAATACAGACGAGCACAGCAAGTCCCAGCAGAAACTCTGTACCAAGCTGGATGGTCAGAGAGCAGGCACCGAGTATACCAACATTACTCGGATGAAAGAACGTTGGTCACAGATGGCCAGCAAGTGGAGCTACCGTTCATCTCTGAAGAAAGTTTTAACAGACTTTTGCAAGAAGGGCTCCAACATCTGCATATCGGACTAATTATGGTTCGATTGTACACGTTGCATAGGCGAAGTGCAGGTGTGAATGCACCAGTGTTAATCAGAGACACTAGATGGCGAGATGATAGAGCTGTCATCAGCTCTATGGAGATGGATCTCACATCTGGGACGCAGTTGGCATATACTGCCCCAGATATGACCCTAAGTATCCGTGACTTTAGAGATCACATTCAACTAGTGATTCAAACTCACGGGTATGAAGGATGGCAAGGTGGAGAGAGTAATCTTTTACTCTCAAGGTCTCTAATTGGACGACTGTCCAATACAAGCCACACAAATTTCAGATACAATGTTCAGAACGTGGCGGACCACCTAGCAAGTCGAGGAGTTCGGGCCATCCCTGGCTCGCAACGTACAACCACAGAACTCCGTGGAAGGCAGTGGCTTGTGAGACCAGCTGTCATCTCACAAGCTCAGAATCCCCAAGTAGCACGAATCCGAGCAAGGACAGACGGCTCACTATCCGTCAGATTTGCGGGGTATGCAACAACAACCCCTGAACAAGAAGCTATTCGTGGAGAAAATGATGAGGAAGAACTCGAACAAGAATTCATCAATCTACTCACGCTAGATGATGATTGGCCATATGAAGATGATCCAGAATTTCCAGAAATCTATTCAGACCCTGAGGAATTCAGTGAAAATGACGAGACTGAGCAAGATGATGGTCCCTTATTGGGAAAATGGTTCTTGGCGATACTCAAAGCCGAACAAACTGAACCAACAGTTGAAATGATGGAACCTATAAATCCGTATCAATGGTTTGCTATTGAACAACTAGACAACGAAGACGAACTCGTGCAAATGACATTTGCAGAGTTTAATTGGCTAGAAACCGTTGATGCAGAAAGTGAGTGGTTTGAGGAACAAGCCCTCATGATGACCTGTCAATGGGACGAGTCGGACGAAGATGAGATACTCTCCACGGTGCAATTCCTGTCTCAATTGGGTGCACCGGCAAACCAAGATGAAGACTTGCTAAGTCTTCTAGCGAAAGGTGGTGGGGAAGATGTCAGTTCCCCAAATTCTAAAACAAAGTGGGACGAGGATCTATTCGAGACAGTTTATATGATAGAAGAGATGGAATACCCACAATTCAAAAACCTCAAAAAGAAAGTGGAGACTGTACTCTCAACTGCAGAGTCTTCACTTACAAGAATACCACCTGAACCAATCATGGGACCGGCCATGTACCCACCTGGTTCAAGACAACCCCAGAACCTCCAAATCCCAGAGATAAAGGCACGGTTGGACAACATCCGCGGTGGCTATGCAAGGCAAATGAACGAAAGGTTTAACCTGCCAACAGCCCAAGCCAGTCAAGGCGCAATCCTAGTTTTACAAGAAGATATTGGGTTATACTCAGAAGTTATCTCCCGATGGGAATCAATCACGCTCAATCTGGTAAATGAGAAAAACTGGGCATATAACAAATCAAAGGTCAACTACATCGAAAAGCTCCTAGGAGAAACGGAGAAAAAGACCTGGATTCAGTGGAGAATGGCATTTCCCACTGAATATGAAGAACTAGTGAACATCGCTGATGATCCGCAAAATGTAATATCACAAATCAGACGAATGTTCCTGTTGGAGGACCCAACAACCGGGTCCACTGAAGAGCAAGATCGAGCGTATAACGACCTAGAGAGGCTTTCATGCCACAATGTGAAAGATCTTTTCGACTATATAAATGATTATAAGATCTTAGCGGCAAAATCAGGAAGGATGTTCATATCTCCTGAACTCTCGACAAAATTTTTCAGAAAGATGCCTCCAATTATTGGTGGAGAAATTGAGAAGGCATTTGCTGAAAAATACCCAGGCAATACTGTAGGTGTTATTCCAAGAATACATTTTACCTACCAGTACCTGGCAGAGCAGTGTAAGAGAGTTGCACTCCAAAGAAGCCTCAAAGATCTCTCATTCTGTAGCCGCATACCAGTGCCGGGTTACTATCAAAAGAACAAGAAGTATGGTCTTCGAAAGGCGAAGACATATCGGGGCAAACCACATGATACGCACATCAGAGTATTCAAAAGGAAGCACGCAGATAAAGTAAGAAAATGCAAGTGCTTTATATGTGGTGAAGAAGGACATTTTGCCCGCAACTGCACAAGGCAAAAAGGCAACATTGCAAGAGCAGCCATAGTCGAAAATCTAGACCTAGATGATGACTGGGATGTGCTCTCGGTAGATCAAAATGAACCAGATAGCGATGCAATCTGTTCATTTTCTGAAGGAGAAGGAGGTACTAGTCATTCTTTGATGGCTGGTATAAATGAGGTTCCGTACGAAACCGCAATGATGATAACGAGTGAAGAAATCTCATGGCGAGTGGTGATCTCAGTGCCCCAAGAAATCCAAAATTGTGCGCATCAATGGGATGACAATAGTCCAGTGGCGCAAGAATTCATGAGGTGTCTATTCTGCAAGGAGCAGACTAATCCAAGGATGAGAGCACATTGCAGTTCATGTCATTTGACTGTCTGCCCAATGTGTTCGAGATTCAACCTGGGAAGAAGGTTGACAATACAAAGATCAAATCTCCAGTATGACAACAAGGATAACCTAATTAATGAGCTTATTGGGTATACAAATTTCCTCTTAGCAGAAAACCAAAGGCTAAAGGAAAGAATTGAAGAATTGGAGATGGGAAAGGATCTGGATGAAATGCGAGTTCCAACAAAAGGAAAAACCCCTGAAAAGCAAATTCTTGAAGAGGTAGATTCGGATGATGAAGCAATTGAAAACCATATCCAGAAACGAAATGGAGTGGTAATCAAGATGCTGACAGATAGAGATGAATACATCAGTACTCAAGTTCCAGATCCGAGAAAAGGGAAGAGAGTCTTAAACAGACTTTACAACATTGAGCTGACAATGGAAATACCAGGTGTTGAGAAGTTCAAAATCCAAGCAATTTTGGATACTGGCGCAACAGTTTGCTGCGTAGACTAGAATGCAGTTCCAAAAAAAGCGTTGGAACCAAGTGCGTACCCCATTCAAATCAACGGGGTTAACTCTTCTCAAATAGCCAACCAAAAACTCAAAGGCGGAATAATGGCTATCGAGGAAAACCGTTTTCGTATCCCTTTCACCTATGCATTCCCAATGGAACAGAGGGATGGGATCCAAATGCTGATTGGTTGCAATTTCATCCGAGCCATGCAAGGAGGGCTTAGGATTGAGGGCCAAATGGTAACATTTTACAAAAATGTTACAACAATCGCGACAAAAGTTGACGCTGAGGTGGCAGCTTCAGCAGCAATCAAAGAACTAGAGTTGTCTGAGCTAGAGTATTTTGAGATTCAGAGAATAACTGCATACTCCTGTGGTGAAGAATCGCAGAAATTCAAGGAAAGGTTCAGACCCCTTTTGGAGAGATTAAGAGAACAATGGTACATTGGAGAAAATCCTCTCCAACACTGGGAAAAGAATCGGGTTAAGTGCAAGTTAGACATTATCAACCCGGATATCACAATCCAAGACAAGCCCCTGAAACATGTCACGCCAGCAATGAAAGAGCAATTTGACAAGCATGTTCAGGCGCTACTCAAGATTGGAGTGATACGACCCAGTAAGAGCCGACACAGAACCATGGCAATGATGGTAAACTCAGGTACATCAATAGATCCAAAGACTGGTGCTGAAATCAAAGGCAAGGAGCGTATGGTATTTAATTACCGCACCCTTAATGATAATACCCACAAAGACCAATATAGTTTGCCAGGAATTAATACCATCCTTAAGAAAGTCGGCAACAGTCGGATTTATTCAAAATTCGACTTAAAAAGTGGGTTCCATCAGGTGGCAATGGATCCTGAATCGGTTGAATGGACGGCTTTTGTCGTTCCAAATGGCTTGTATGAATGGCTAGTTATGTCATTCGGGTTAAAGAATGCACCGGCAATTTTTCAAAGAAAGATGGACGATTGCTTCCGGGGAACGGAAAACTTCATAGCAGTCTACATCGATGATATACTAGTGTTTTCTGAGAATGAAGAACAACATGCCAAACATTTGGAGGCCATGCTAACGATCTGTGAAAAATGGGGGCTTCTACTCTCCCCAACTAAAATGAAAATAGCTGTACGAATTCCTAGGTGCAGTTATTGGGAACAGAAAAATCAAACTTCAGCCACACATAATCAAGAAAATCATTTCTTTCGATGAAGAAAAATTGAAGGAGAAGGCCGGTATGAGATCATGGCTTGGCATCCTCAACTATGCCAGATCATACATACCGAAATTGGGAACATTACTTGGGCCATTATACTCAAAAACAAGCGAACATGGTGACAAAAGGCTCAAAAGCTCAGACTACGAGATCATCAGAAAGGTCAAGCAAGCGGTGCAGCAGCTCCCAGATCTCGAGCTACCTCCGGAAGGATCCTACATCATCCTTGAAACAGACGGATGTATGGAAGGATGGGGTGGAGTATGCAAATGGAAGAAAGCGAAGCATGACCCCCGAAACACGGAGAAAGTTTGTGCGTATGCAAGCGGGAAATTCCAAGTG
Source organism: Rhynchospora pubera (assembly GCA_028095005.1). Lineage (NCBI taxonomy): Eukaryota > Viridiplantae > Streptophyta > Magnoliopsida > Poales > Cyperaceae > Rhynchospora > Rhynchospora pubera. The sequence goes on along the minus strand of CM051459.1, from coordinate 230,760,114 downwards.
ATTAAATCCACAATAGATGCAGAAATCTATGCTTGCATGGAAACAATGAAGGCACTCAAGATTCACTACCTGGATCAAAAGGAGATCACTCTCAGAACTGATTGCCAGGCCATAATTAGTTTCTATAACAAGTCAGCACAAAACAAACCTTCAAGAGTCCGATGGATTAATTTTGTTGACTTTGTTACAGGAACAGGAGTGCAAGTGAATTTCGAGCACATTGATGGCAAAATGAATGTGCTAGCTGATTCGTTATCACGATTAACAGCAAATATGGTGAAAACCGGAAATTGCTATTTCGCTGATGAACAATTGGCCGATTTAGAAAAGGTGCTCGAAGAAACAAAAGGAGCTCCTGAGGAGATAATCAAGCATCTGGCAACGATTAGCGGGCATATTGATAATATGCTAGATGAAAAATCTTTCTTTCAAAACCTCTAGAGCAAGGCGATAAGCGGGCATGGTGGACCGCTGGAAAAACCCACTATACCCTGTATCTTAGGAACTGTCTGGTAGTAATCTACGGAAAGCTACTGACATTTTTAGTTTTCTTATAATTTTCATTTTGTGTGAATTTTATTTCTTTTTCAGAAAAATGGTGCTTGATCATCTGAGGAACCTCATGAGAATCCATGAAGGAAGTTCAACAATCGGGTTCAGACCAGGAAGCAGGCAAGCATTTCAGCAGGCCGAAAGATGGGCAACCTCAGGAAGAGAGTTAGACTCTCTTCGGGATTATGAAATAATAACTGGTGACTTACTAACAATGTACCCACGGTCTTTTCAGTGGGAAGGAACCATGCTACTTAGACTTGAGGAAATTCATAAGGAGCAAATACAAAGGACCATTGATGAAGTCGAAAGGCTCATGGTCTTGAATTATTTGCAAAAGATTCGCCTAGAGCAGAAGGCATCCAAGGACAACTGGGCTAGTACTGCACTAGGACAAGTTAATCATAACATTGATGAGCTGTTAGCAATTCACCAAAAGATGCGATCAATCCAGCAAGGCCATTATTATTAGTGAGTCCCACCATTATAAGGGAATCACATTATTGTGTTTGCTTTCGGTGCCACTACGGTAGTGCAAATCTTTTCTTTTTCTTTACTGTCACATGGGTTGGCACGAAATGAGTGGTTTGCTTTTATTTCTTTTTGGGCAATTATTGTACTAAAGATGCCCACTAGTTTGCTAAGGACATACCAACTGTGGTAGACGAATAATTGAAATGGACGATGGGGCCCATATGCGCACCCGCATTCAATTATCGAGCTCACCAACCGGTAGCGTTCCTTCTATATAAGCAGTAGGATGTTTCACTAAGAGGACATCACCCAACTTAGTAATCATCTCTTCTTCTCCTGTATCACTTCCAAGATATCAATAAAATTCCCTCATTCTCTTTTCAAAGCTTTGGAACCAGTATTCTTTAGTAATCAGAAGTTTCAAAGTCGATCCGTTCGTTATCCGTTCGTTACTATTCTATTCTGGTATCAGAGCGAGGTTTGTATTCTTAATATTATGGCTTTCTAATTTTCTAATTATTCTGGGTAGGCACCTAGGGGGAGATTATACGAAACTAATAAAATTGTTTAAATTAATCAACCAGATAACGTCAGTTAAAAGTGAAATTTTAAGAAACCAAAAGAATCATCCTGGCGTACAGTACCTAAGAAAAAGGGAAAGATCGCGGGTAAACACGATGATGTGAGGTTATAACCAAAGTAAACCAACTTAAAATTGGCAAAGTAAAGGAAGATTAATTAATAATCTGAGTACACAGTTTTGGATACATATAGCAGAAAATCTTACTCAAAGTGACAAAATCATAAGGGTGACCACATTTTTGGGTGGCAAAAACAGAAGGTTTAACTTTCGGATGGCAATTACTAGATTTCACAAATTTTGGGTGGCACAAAAAAAATTATCCCTTGAATTTATTAGAAACGAGTAACGAGGCTTGTTTGACGGAGGATCCAAACTCCATTTCAAAATAGATTGATTACAATCTACGGATTTTTTTTTTTTTTTGTGCCGTAACACCCAGCCGAGAAACCGAGCGGCGAGCGCGCTTAAACCCTAGACTTGCTCGTTATGAGTTATTAGTTATGACCGCCGTTGCTTGAAGTTGCTGGTTAGATTAGAAGTTGAATGTGAATGTCAATGTCAATCGTGAAGCAACTCCCCGCTCTCCGTCACGCGTTAACAGCAGTAACTTTTCGTCGCTTTTCCATTTCCATTTCCCTACCCCGCCGACGCCGAGCCCCTTCCCCTCTCCAAACCCTGTCCGCCTCCTTTGCCGCTCTCAAACGCCCGGGTCGCGCCGCTGCCACCTCAAATCGCGACTCCGTTCTTCCTTTCCTGTCCCAAATCGGGCTAGCCCAGCCCGACATTGCCACTCTTCTCTCTCACGACCCCAGGTTCTACTGTGCCAGCGTCGAGGATACCCTCAAACCTACCATGTCTTGGCTCCAGCAAATGGGCTTTTCACACCCCCAGATTTGCCATCTCTTGGTGCTGGCGCCACGCCCCTTCCGACTCTCCGGGTTCGACTGTAAGATCCAGTTTCTGATGGGAGTGTTCCGGTCCATCAAGGATCTCTTGGTATTTGTAAAGAGAATCAGGACTGTTTTGTCCTGTGACATCGACAAGGTGCTTGCGCCTAAGATATCCTTCCTTCGGGTCAAATGCGGCTTATCTGCCACCCAAATCTCCATGCTGCTCAGGCTCTCTCCTAGGCTATTAACCTCCAATCTCGACTCCTTGAGCGTCAGAGCCCAAGCACTTGGCTTTAAAAGGGACTCCGCCAAGTTTTGGCAGGCACTCTGCGTGGTTTGCAGCTTGAGTCAAAGCACAATAGATGAAAAATTGAGGTTTCTTCGAGAACTTGGCTTCTCAGAGCCTGAGTTGAAGGCTGTAGTCGAAAAAGAACCAATGGTGCTGAAAATGAGTCAAAGATCAATGGTTCACAAGTTTCAAACACTGAGGGACCTCGGACTCTCAGAGGCTGAGATCACGGCTATGATTGTCAAAGATCCAGCAGCATTCATTTGTTCTACAAAGAAAATGAGGTCGGTCGTTGAGTTTCTAGCAACCAAAATGGGCTGCCCAAAATCATACGTGGCTCACAATCCAGTAATTCTTCATTATAGCCTTAAGGGTCGTTTGATCCCTAGACATCATGTGCTGGAAACTCTCAAGTCAAAGGGAGTAGCAGAATTTGGACAGAAAGTTTCTACTGTAATGAGCTTGACTGATAAGCAATTTCTGGCAAAGTTTGTTTTTCCGTTTAAAAGTACTATTCCTAGCCTTCACGACGCTTATATTTCTGCTTCAAAGAAAGGGTTAACCAGTCGTTTAGAGGAATGAGATGATGTGGCAATCAAATTTTAATAAGATCAGTTTCCCAGAATGGAGAGGTGATGTGATTCCGCATGGTTTCACTTTATCATCTTTGATTAGAGCAATCATGACGCGCTTCATTGGTTATCAACTTTCATTATGAAAATTGGGTGGGCCTGTTAGTAGGCTTCTTCACCACAATGCAGCTTTCTTGCCATGTGACACTTCAATTGGTTTGGTTTGGGTAGTAGAGAACTAGGCTTTTAAATTTGAGATGTAACAGTTTTTTTTTTTGCTGTTTATTGGATGGTAAGTTAAGAAGATTTTGTATTATTTCTAAAAATGATTGGGTGTGATGACATGTACTTTGATGTCACTTTATGTCCGTTTGTTAATCAAGGGAATAGTCTCTTATATATGTTTTGGCCATAAATTAGTCACTAATTAGGAACCTGAAAGAGGAAGTAGGGATCCACATCCTCTACAGCCAAAGTTTGGCTGTTCCAAACAGTCAAACACTTATTGTTTTAAATATTTCAACATTTTAAAATTCAAATGTTGAATCCAAACCGTTGATTCTGTTCAATTTTACGGGCGATGCATTTTCATATAAGTTTTATGAAATTTGGAGCCGATTTGATACTTAATTAAGTGACCAAATTATGAACGTATTAGAATTAATCACTGATAGTTAATTAGATTCGTTCATTTGTTGACCATTTGATCTAGTATCAAATCAACTCCAAATTTCATAAAAATTATTTGAAAATGCATCGTCCATAAAATTAAACAAGATCAACGGTTTGAATTCTATATTTGAATTTTAAAATGTTGAAATATTTAAAAAATAATAATTTGGCTGTTTGGAACAGCCAAACCTCGGCTGTAGAGGATGTGCATCCGAGGAAGTAGTACATAGTACAACAAGTATATTAATATTAGTTGAAAAATCATGCGTACAGCACGAGTTGGACTTTGCATGACGTTCTGTTAAAGTATCATTGCAATTTGCAAATCATAACTGAGCCAAAATAGCAATGTTTGGTAGATCCTCTGATCCTCATCACAAAAAGTTATCGTTTGCATTGGTGATGGATGCTAGATGAATACAACACTGCTGTCATAGGCTACAGCAATGCGCAGCCGAATTATTCATTTAAGGCTCCGTTTGGATGGCTTCTTCTCGGGATAAGGAATAAGGAATAACCACTTTTTACCAATAAATTTATTTCTAACCATCCAAACTCTTCACAAAAGTTACACACTTCCCAATAAATTTACTCCTTCCCAATAAATTTCTTCCCTTCTTCCTTCTTCCTACCTTATTCTCAACACATCCAAACGGAGCCTTAGGAAGAGAATTTGAGAATCAGAGGTCTAAAATGATGGACAAATTTGAGAAAGCTTTTGGGCCAGGACGACATTTGATAGGGCCATATTAGGCTGGGCCATCATGTTAATGTCAGTCCACGATTCTGATTTCCTGCTCTTGTGCTGCTCCAGCTCTGCACAAGCACAATTCCATTTCCATGGTCAATCAACTCAACGCAACTACTCAAGTAAGTAAAACAGAAATGGACTTGTAAAAAGTTGCAAGTGCCATTCCCTCTCGGTCTCGGCCGCACACCATGTCCGCCTTGTCGGCCTCACCTTCCGTGATTCCTCCCAAGTATTTTGGGAGACTGAGACTGAGACTGGTGCATACAACTCTCCACTGCAGCCGCCCCTTCCCAATCTCTTCTCTCGCCATCGCCTCCCACTCTCCATTCTCGGACGCCGTCGATGCTTCTCAGCTCACCTCGGCCGTCGCATCTCCCCCGGCTGCTCCACCCGCCGCCCTGGGGAACCTCGGCCCCAGGCATATGCATATGTTCCTTCTCAACGCCACTGCCTGCGTCGTATGCCCTCTGCATTGCATTCTCTTCCTCTTTTCCATTATTCCATTTCCTCAAGACTTTCATGCTATTTTGCTTTGCTTTCACCCTTTTCCAGGTTGCACTTTCTTCCTGCTGGCTGTTTCTCTCCGCCATTCCCACCCTTCTGGTTATAAATCTCCTCCCAATCTCAATTCATCCCTATTAAATTGCCCTAATTGTTTTTGTGTTTTAAACAAGCTAGGCGTTTAGGAAAGCTCTAGAGTCTGTTGAAAAACTGTTGGACGTGACCGCTGAAGAATTACCTGATACAATGGCATCGGTCCGGCTATCAGGGATGGAGATTAGTGACTTAACCAGAGAACTCACTGATCTTGGGTGAGCTATCTTAAGTATATACAATTTTGATGTCTTTACATATCTAAATTTTCTAATGCCAATGTCATGGGCGTTTTCTGATCAATATGGAATGTTATAATCTTCTCGAGAATTTGATCCGTGGAATCTATTTTTGCTTATGCTGGTTACTTCTGTCCTGTCCTATCATCCCTTTTATACTGGTATATAATGCTGATTTATTTTCAACACTGTATACAACATGTCATAAACACTGTGTTCATTGATTTGAAACTCGGAAGGCTTAATCTGGGACTTGTTGGAAATGCTTAATTTGTTTTTTATTTTCATCGGACAGATCAAATTTCTGTACTATGTTATATTGTGTATATTATGTAAAGTACTCGCGACTCTTCTGGTACAGTTGTTACTAGGCTTTGATTTTGGGTTCGTAGAAGTAGCTACTCAGTCTCAGTATAGCAAAATGAATTATACTTGACTAGGGTTGTCCCTACAAATTATACTTCATTTATCTTCTAGCGAAGAGATGACAGAAGGTGTCAGACGCTCAACTCGACCTCTTCGTGTTGCAGAAGAACGGTTCCACCAGCTAACCACCATGAATCCACAAGGTACATATAACACATTGGTTTACATATTTAACCATTCAATATAATATTTGTATTGTAGTACAGTTTTTTTTTTTTTTTTTTTTTTTTTTTTTTCTTGTGGTGAATTTGGCATCTTGGGTAATAGACTTATAGTGTTGTTCTGAAGTCTGATGACGCCATCTTTATAGCAATGGTGCAGGGGCAAAATGGTCCAATGGAAAACACAAAGAGACCGACACCAGAAGTAGCTAAAGCTGCAAGGGAACTCCGGGAGAGTATTTCAAGGGGTCGTGAGACCTTCGAGTTAATTGGTAATGTCATTGGCTTTTCGAGATGGGCATTTGGGCGTGGAGGTGGAAGAAAGAAACACAAGTAGCTGATTAAGTCTATTTTCAACTTTTATTTGATTAGAAGATATGCATTCCGTGTCATGTCAATTTTGGAAATTGACTTCGGCTTACCAGCTGTTTGAAATAAAATTTGGCTGCGTAGATACTGATTTAAATTTTGTCTGTGATCTCTAGATTGTTTTTTTTGTTACTTTGTATAATTATTAATAATGTAGCACGGACATTTCTCATTCTAAAATCACATAGTGTCTGGCCTACACGTGTCATGCCCACGTCTGATATGACACGGACATTTGTGTTCCAGAGAAAAATGAAATAGAAAATGATGTATCACTAGTTCTATTCTCGCGCGTTGCGCGATGCATTTCTATCCGAAATTGCGACAAAACGATTTTCTAATGAGAGTGGATTTGTTATTTTATTCATCTTTAACACTACTCTATAGCATTTTTCATTGGACTGATTTCTAAAAATGTGATAAAACGCTTTACTAATGAATGTAAATACCTTATGGACAATTTTGCAAAAAGAGGTAATATTTAAGAGTAGTGATGTTGAAAAATTGTATTATGTTGTTGAAGTTGGATAAAAAAGAACTTGCACTCCACAAACAGTTCTAGAAAATAAAATTAATGAGTTTAATTAGATTTGGAATGTAAATATTTTGCTGAGTTTTTTGCACTCAACAACAATTTTTATATATATATTTTTTGAAAATACCCTACCACTTCTCTTTTATTAAAAGAAAAGCAGAATACAACCGTTCATCACAAAATGTTCATCACCAAGACTCAAATTTAACCAAATCTAAATCAACAAAACCCAAAAAAAAATCTAAATCCCTTAACACTGTAATGTACACCTTGTGCAAGACTGTACTGCACAGTTCAACCTCAAACTCATATTATCACAACACTACATAACAGTAAAGAAAAATAAGCAACATCCACTCCATGCAAAAAGAACATATGAAATGAAAGTAAGGCTAAACATGACAATTGCAATCAGGTTCTTGCATAGAACTGGCATCAAATGGCAACTTTTACCTTATTCTCCTCCAGTATCAGCCCTTCATCCATCTCAGCCATCCAATCGGCCACCTCATCTTGCAGGTTTTCTATCCAACCAGGCAGCTGCAAGACATGTGCCATCCCCCCTTCGACAGCCATCCAATGCTTCATGTAGTCATGCGTTGATGGTGTCCAAGCTTCTGCCCAATAATACACAATCGATTTAATTTTCTGATGATAAGTACCAATAATAATGGGGTCAGTTTGTTGGAAACAACACTTATTTCTCTCAATCCAACATACCCAACAAACAGCAACAATCAGAATTTTAATAAAATCTCTTTAATTGTACCCCCTGAAAATTAATGAGCATCGAATAAACGTCTACCAATTTTTTTGGTGTAGTAGCACTATTAAACTGTATCAATAACCATTCCCAACCTTTTGTACATGGTTGCAACAATTTTTATATTGATCGCAAAAGAAAAAAAATCACACAATTTGCTAGGGTAAAGCAATTACATAATCATAGAAAATCAAATACAGAGAGTAATTAACATTCTCTGGTATACCCCTGGACAATTCCCTCTTTGTTCAATGTCTCAAGGATTGTTTTTTCAGTCAACCTGCACAACAAGAATGAAGTTATATTAGGTAGGTGTTATTGCATGTAGAGACATCTTTTCTCTACGTCTGTTAAATCAGCAGTCATGTCATTATCTCCATTCTTCTCTGTGAATCTGATTGAAAACTGAATTGTATGACTAATTCTAAAGTTTCTAAATTCAACGTAAAATATATTTGTCATACAAACCCAAATACCTTACCGTGAATTTAAACAGAAGTATATTATGTTAACATATGGGATATATTTAACATAGATAATGAAGTCCACGATTCCAGTTACTATAGAAATGATAGGTCAAAAAAATATATGAATTACAATATATGAAAAACGAAACAAAGAAAATACTTTGAACCATCTTTAGATTTGAATCACCTCAAATTGCTTTCAATATTGATTGGGTTTTGCCAGTAAAAAATAAATTTAATTTCTTTGCAGTCTACTAATTTCACTTACTTGTGCATGTTAACCCGACCAACAGCTGGACGCATGGAAGATATGACATTATTATGAGCCCAAAGCACAACCTGAAAGCAATCCTAAAATTAGGCATGTTTTCCACTAAAATAAAACATTCATCATAAATAATTGTAAACCTCCAGAACCTTACATTGTAGAGAATAGTCTCATCTTTCATGATTTTTTTATTAATCTAAAAGAAGAGCATCATTGGTGTTGAAAATTATAGATGGTTATACTGTTATAGTATAAATGCAACATAGAAAATTGCCTAGTACTCACAGGAAAAGAACAGGTGATGTCTGAACCATAAAAACTATATTCAGCTCCCATATCCATCAGTACTATATCTCCATCTTCCAAAATCTAGAAACAATGTCTAGAAGAATATAACTGAATGAGAAAAAAAGGATAAATGTACGCCAAGTGGTATAAAATATATGAACTGGGAATGAAGCAATACTTTATCATTTGGAGCTGCTGCATGACTACAATGGAACCCAACGTCTCAGCTGACCTGAGTGAAAGAAAAAAACATAAATTGTCAGACTAATGTGTTCAATGAAACCCAACGTCCCAGATTGATTTCTTTCCTTCCAAAATTAAGCACTTCCTAAAGTTGGGTACAAATTTTTGTTAAGATGATTCAACTAAAAGTAAATTTAATAAAGAACGTGTATTTATGCAGCAATGCATCTCTGGCAAGTTCTGCAGAACACCCTATATAATCATGTGTATTTAAAAAGGTGCTAAAAATCACAAAAATTAAATGATGTAAAATATTCGTCAATTTTGTAGTTCAAAGATGCATCACGTTTATGCATTCTATCAAACAGATTGTGAACATAAATTGCAACACTTCTATAATTGTATGAAGTATGCTCCATCCTTTCTACACGTGCTTTCCTTTGTTGCATAGAGTCAAAACCAAGAATAATGATTTTTGATTGGAAAATTTGTTAAAATATGAAGTAAATTCAAAGGATATAAATACAATAAGCTAAATTGGATCATTAGTACAAAGTCGTTGAAGGTGCGTACCAAGAAATGTGAACCTTGAGGAGACATGGACTGATTTCCTGTGTCGCTGCCTCCACTGAAATTTGTAGTAATTGAGCAATAAAAATAAGCAATTTAACAAATTTAATATAAAAATAGAAGGGATACAAATCTCATACGTCCTAACCTGGTAATAAAAATATCAGATATTCATACTTGGTTTAGCTAATGGACTTCTTCAGCTTCTGACCGACATTTCCAATCATTTACATGATGCCATGAGACCTTCCTTGCTGCAGATGGAGCAAAAAAAGAAACATATCGAAATTATTTCTCTGATCTTTAACAAACTTCCTTGGAGCTTGAAACTCGACACACCAAAAAAAAGCACAAAAAAAAAAGAAAGCTATCCAAATTGAAGACTTCAAGCTGGAAACTAATTAATAAACTAATTTGTTGATTCCTCAGTTAGAATATGATTCCTATATCTTTGATCATCAATTCCAGTAATTACCATAGCTCTTGAAGATACCGCTATACAAAACCCACCCTTTGATTTTTCCAGCTAGAACTCCTGTTAATAAAGGCTAATTGGATTAAAAATTCAGAACATTTGCATGATAATTAATGAAAAAAAACACTTTAACAATAAGTACTATTAAATTTAAAAAAAAAGAAAAGCCCTTGTATGGGACATTTTAATGGAAATTCCCACGACAAAAAATGCAATATGTTTCAGTTGAAGAAAATTTTGCCTCCTAATCCAAACACCGGTTATCACAAAATGAAATATAATTTATAATTTCATATCTAAATTTACTTTTATTTTCTTAAAATTTCAAATCTGAATTTACTTTTATTTTCTTTTAAAGTAAACAAATTTACTTTTATTTTCTTTTAAAGTAAACAATGAAACCTCAAAAGGCTACAATCTTCCCTCAAAAATTTCTAACAAAAATTTTAGTAACCCAATATATTCTAGTTCTTTGGATAGAAGGTTATAATTCCCAAATAAATTCCTTAAACTAACTTAAAAAAGAAATCCAAGTGGAAGATGATGTTTAGGCCCAGAGGAAGAAAAAGAATCGAAAAAAACAAATAAAATCGAAGAGCATGAACCAGAGGAATAAATAAAATTTTAAAAAAATCACAAAATACACAACAATAAAACCTAAAGTTGTAAATAGTAAGAGAAAAGGGAAAAAAAAGACGCCTAAAACTAACCTAGATAAGGAAAAGAAAGTAGAGATAAAAAATGCAAAAGAATTGAGAAAGACACAATTGTTCGATGCTTGAGGTGGCCGACATCAGATTCAGCGCAAACGGCAGCAAAACCTCGAAGCTTATTCGCTACCCAAATCGGAGGTTGTCTCGAAGTGGAACGCACTAACTACTTTGTCTTTAAAATTGCTCCTGTCAATTCAGATCGAAGATGGTCACGATTTCAGAAAATAGAGAAACCCTAGAAGCAAGAGAGAGGAGGAGAAGAATATCAATATTTTCGAGAGAGAGAGAGAGAGAGGAGTAGAAAAGAAAGAAGCGGAGAGACGCGATGTGAGAGATGTGAGAGAGGCGATCGAACGTGTGCAACCACGTTTTGTCGAGCACAGGCAGCCACCCAGCGATCGACAACACAGAAAGAGAAAAGTGAGAGAGCAGGTGACCTAAATCGGAGGAATGGCGTTCGTACTGTCGAGCCACATCCGAACAGAGCAAAGGAGACGAGGAGTGGGAAAAAGCAAGAAGCGCTCCCAGGCACGATCGAACGGCCAAGACGAAGAAGAGCTGACGGACGGCCAGGATTGCAGAACTGTTCTAACCACAGTAACTGAGGGACTGCACGTGCATCTCACGACACACCAAATGAATATATTTCTAATATGATATCATATTTGTTGCGTCACGATGGACTTCTGTGTTAAGCATTCTCTGTCTACATTTGTGTTATAAAATTATGAAATGTTCCGAGAAGAGAGTTAATTCGTAATATTGAGTTGCCACACTTGCTGTCCGATACCGGATCTATCCGGTCAAACAAAGCAATCTTCTGATAAAAACAAAAGAGTGCATGCAGAAACCCCCAACCCCAGCTGCAAATATTTATCTCTTAAGAGAACAATCAGCTTTCAATTAAGCCTCATCTAGCAAAGGACACGGTAACATAGCAAGTAATACATTGACAGCTGAAAGCAAGCGAGATGCAATATACACAAACATTACACCACAAAATTAAAACCGTGGTTGTTCGTTCTATTCCTAAATACACGTCACCTCCAGCATTTATGAAATTGGTGACGATCCCTAGTTGATCTGCCCACCACGCCCTTCACTCGGCTTCGGCTGTCGCGGCCTTCGTCTGGCAGCAGTAATCCTTGGAGGATTATCTTCCTGTTACGTTGTTGATGAGATTGAGAGGAAGAAAAAGAAAAGAAAAATAAACATATATACATACATCACCAGTTCAACAAAGAAGTAAACATACAAATTAAAATATATAGAGAAAGAGCTTAATTACTAGTGTAGATGATGCAGTAGTTGTACTTCCGGTAGTCCCTTGGTCCTGGGAAGTTGCTCTTGGTCTTGGGTGGCACAAGGAGTCACACAGACCCAAGCAGCAAGCAAGAGCTTTTAGCAATTGCTCTATCAAAGCGCCACACGGATGCCCCGTCGACACCCAGCAACCATAACCAGCTTCCTCCGCCATATCGATCTCTAGATCTCTCTCGCAAGTCGTAAGTTTTTCTTTGAATTTTACAGATTAATTATTTCACGTACCTTCTTCTGTTAGTTATGGTGCCAATGGCGTAAGTTACCTGTGCTATGTGTTTGCGGTGGGGTCATTTTGACGAGGCGCAAATTGCCACTAGGACCTCATAATTTTTTCTCATTTGCGGCGGCCTCGTCGTTCTATTTATTATTCGAAACTAAATGATTTGACAAAGTTACAAACAGTTGTAATTTTGATTTTGCATGGATAATGGATTGTAATCAATTACTGATGCAAAGTTTACAAAAAGGTTGTAATATATATAGCTGAGCAATTCATATGCACAATGCCACGTCTAGCTTGATTTAAAAAGAACTTAATAATAACTGTCGAACTAAAACAATGTTAACCACTGGTATGGTATGTAAAAAGCTCAGGGACTTGTTTGAGAGTGACCGAGTGAGCAGTTCAACTCAGGAGCGGAGCCAGAAAATTATGATAGGAGGGGCAAAATTTTAAAGATTGAACAATGAAATAGAAATTTATTTATGAAGAAGAATATTTCTTTCCTAAATCATTGGTTCATGATTAATTAGGGGGGCAAATTATAGAAATTTTCTAAAAAAATAAAGAAAATATACATACAAATTTTATTTTTTTTGGAGCACAAGGGGGGCAACTGCCCCAAGCAGCCCCCTATTGGCTCCGCCCCTGGTTCAACTACAACTACAAGGACTGGTATGTAAAAAGCAATAATTCAATAAAGAGGGAGCTGCACCCGAGGTGAGAGTGGAGACGGGTTGGATTCCATCAGTCGGTCCTGGTCCTGTCCATAACAAGACAAACACTACATAAATAGATAGTAATTAGTAAGCTATAAATGCACCTCTGAAGCCTCATCTGCCCCATTAAATTAAATTAAATAATTATAAGGATCTGAAATTTTGCATCCATCGAACATCCAAGTAAAATCTAATCTGTTTAACACGAATCTCAAACCTCACACATTTGCTCGTACATATGCTCATATTCACTGTGTCTGAATTATATAACCTGACCAATTCTTTTCGTGAATTATTTTTTGTCTAACACTCCGACTTTCGGAGTTCCATATTCTTTGAATCGCATATCTGATTTTCTATATATATATATATATGTAATTTTATTTATAGGATTGGATATATATATGTTGTTTTTCCATGGCTGGATTGAAAATAGAATGTCTGACAGCTAGGGGCAAAAGCGCCAATTTCTGATGGAACTAGCGTTATTTATTTTATTTATTTTTTTTGTGTTAAAGGCCCGTAGGCAGGATTTTCATTAAAAACCCAAGAAAAAGGGATTACAATTCTGTTCATGTACTGGTTTCACTTACCCAACCTTTTCTTTTACTATTGGTTATTGAGGGCTTTTAAGTTTGTTTCAATTATTATTATTATTATTTTCCGGTGGTTTATGTGACTACAAAAATCAGTGAAGCATGTAGTTCTGGTTTGATTTGTGGTGTTTCGGAGTTTTCAGCAAAATTTCCGCCTCTCTGACTGCCATTGAAGTGTCTGCGGTTTAACCTCAATATTAAATATTAATGCAACTCAACTTTATGCAGCATGCTCGGTGTTTTTAAGATTTAAATAAAATGTTACTTTTTTTTTTTTTAATCTCAGGAGCATTCTTCGACCTATACTTTATTTTACGTTCTGTTTATATGTGTCCACATATTGGTATGAGGAGCCTTATACCTTTATACCCGCTTATTCTAGCACAACCGTGACTCAAAAAGTTAAAAAGAGTGATACAGTATCACTGATACTTAACTGGTTTTGCCTTCAGATGAAGCAAAGAGAGAAGAAAAGAACAAACAAACATTAGAAATATATAAGGCTCGGCACGCGTGACTTGCGCGTGGGAGCCAATTTACTGTGCTAACTACAGTTCTATAATCCTGTCCGTTGGTTTTGGTCCGTCCATCTCAGCCGTTCGATATTTCTCCTCAGTCTCTTCTTTTGCAATGGAATCGATGTGATGGGTTCATTCTTTTTTTCTCGCTTTTTCCCTCACCTTCCGCGTACGCCACACCATGATCAACTGTTACGGCCAACTACTTTGTCGCGAACTTTTGGTGCGTTGTCGCTCATCCGATGGCTTGCACTGGTCAGGGCGACGTGTCGGCCATCCCTGCTCCAATTGGTTGCTCTCGGTGCTCTTTTGTTGTGCTGCTCGCCTCTCTTTTTCCTTCCGCTCCGGCCTTATTTTCGGATTGGCGACTATCCTCTGCCTATTTTTCCTCCCATTTTTGCGCGCTTGCACTCCCTGTGTAATTATCCATGCCTACTTTTTCTGTCGCTGCCTCTCTCCGCCTTTGGATCACGACAATCTCCAATTTCGGTTTCGTCTCTCTCAGTGATTGATTTTAGATTTTTTTTTCCTGTGCGAAACTTTGCGTCTCCTTCTCTGTCTCTCTCTCCATGCCCTTTTTTGTCGTCTGTCAGAAAAATTTGAAAACCTAACTGACCTGATTTGCTCTCATCTCTGCTGCTACTCGATTGTTCTCTTCCCTGCATATATCAGGTTTGTCCTCTTCTTTTATGTTTTTTTTTTTTTGCTTTTGCTTCTTCCCTGTTGTTTCTTAGTCTTCCTTCTCTTTGCAGGTTTGCTATTTGAGAATCCCCTGGAGACTTTAAGAGCTTGGTATTGATGTTGTAATCGATTAGCTCAAGCCTTAAAATTTGGTATCAATTTCTCTTGCAATTCATGCCTTTAACCATCAAATTTCCAATCCCCTAAAAGCCAATGAAGTGGATGCAGAATCTATTTCTCAGCAAAGAAAAACTGATAAAGGTTTGATGTTATCATTCTTCCATTTTTATCTTCTGTTTGTTTAGTTTGTGGTGTTTGGTTTTTATTTTGATGAATGTGGTGTTTGGTTTTGAAGATTATTTTATATAGATATTCTATGTCGTTAAAGTTTCAGTTGTCTTTTGTGATATATTTATTGGTACTAATGTTTGAGGTGCTCCCATAATCTCTTCTAATCAATTTTTTCGAGTCCTGGTAAAGATTTTGAGGGAGGGTGAGGTCTCGCTGCTGACACTTAAATTTCTTGCCTCTATTGCAGACCATTTCTTTGTATATTTTTCTCCATCATTCTCCTATTCTACTAAGTGGCTGAAGGTCAAACTAAGGTGTCAGAGCAGAAAAGGAGATGACATTGAAGGTAGCAATCATTGCTATCTGTAGCACCCAAGGTAACATAGAATTTGGTATATTACCATGGTAATTTGGTAGTGTCTTGATGATTTGCATCAGAATGACAATTTCTCACACATAGGTAGATTGGTTGATTGATCTCTATCTCATTTAAAATTAAGATTATCTATATCTTTGGTTTCATTGTAGTTTCTTCTTCTTTTTATGTTAGTGTAAATCAAGACAAATGTTGTCACTATGTTGTACTAGGATGATGCATGTCAAGAGTTCTATTAAGTTGCTGAGAATTTGCAACTGTATTTGACCATCATCAAAACAAAAGCCTTCGTATAATCCTAAGGTACCTTCTTTGTTTTATTAGAGACAATTTTTTTTAGTTAATTAACGTATTTCTATATGGAAGATGACATAAATTTATATGTCATTTACTCATCTGACAATGGTTATCTAATTGAGTGAAGTCCTTGAGCCTCTATGTTGAAAACAGCTAGGCTTTGAACCTGGACATGATGTACTACATGATATTTTGTTAAGCCTGGCACAGGCAAGGATTTATTTCTATAAATATTGAGGTACAAAATAGAGAAGTTAGTTTTCTTGATGAATCGCGCAATTCCAAAGCTCCCTACATACCCACATATTAGTTTTGTTGATGATCTTTTCATACTATAACCATATGCATGTAACTTTTTTCTTTTTGTTTCTCTTTTATGAAAAGCACCATGTTTACATAGCATTGCCTGAACCATATATATGCCTCTCTTTTTTCTTCATCTTTATCTTTTGGGATTGTCATTAGTCTCATATTGTAAAGAGCTAATATGGAGCTAAATTGGGACCAATTGCACGGTAAATTTACTTAATTTTGAGTTTGGGTTGGGCGGAGGGGAGGCCAGCAAGTATAAATACTAGCTGTAACATTCAGTTATCAAAATGGTACTTTCTCAGCTTATGCTAGCAATTAGCTTAAACCAGTCAATTGTATAAAAATATAGTGTTTTGATATTATTATTATTATTATTATTATTATTATTTTGCACTGTCATTTAGTGAAATTTGAGGTAGGTAGCGTTAGTAGTGCAGTAAAAGAGGGGAATAAAATTAAACCAAACTACTGTGAAATTGGTCTGATGGATATACTGTAGGCTAGCAATATTTTTATTAATACTTAAGTAATAATGAACTAATACGCGAGTATTAATGTTATTAGTCAAATACACAATTTGAAAATCAGGCAAGTACCAAATGTAGGCTAGCAACTAAGAAGTATGGTTTTAGTATTGTTCTAGGAGGAGCTTAAGCTGTAACATTTTGTTTTGATATGATTTAAACTCTATGACGAGTATTTGAGAAAGTACATAAATGCAAATGACAAGTATTTTACTGTTTAATTAATCAACCCTTCCCTCCTGTTTTCTTCACTAGGCTGTTTGCAACGGTGGAGAAGTTTCAGGTCCTTGGAGGAGTTTTGGATCTATTTTCGGTTTGGTATTTTATTGTGTTTCTCATATTCTTTATTTTCTTTTTTTCAGTATTAGAGTTCAATAAATTCTGTAAATTCCAATTGGAAACATTAAATTCTATACAAAACTGATTTTAATGACTGACTTTGTTAAGACTTTATTTTGTTGTTAAGAAGCTCAATTGACCGAAAGAGATACAAGTTTGATTTTAATGACTGATTTTGTTGCATTTCGGATACAAAACTGATTTTTTTTCCATATGAAATGTATTAATACTGACGTAATTTTAGATAATTCATTTTGTTTCTGAAAATTGCTATCTATGTGTATCAGTCCATGGTACTATTTATTAATACTCATTAGGAAACCATTTCATAATAATTTCGGATTGGGATGAATCGTGCAACGCGCGAGATTAGAACTAGCATAATTCTTACCTTACAAATTAATAGCATAGCAAAATTCTTTAACAAAAACTAATTTCCTTCTTAAAATATTAATCTGACCATTACATGAGTCAATTGTTAATATATTTCGAGCAAACATACAAATGGTGTTGCCACTAATCAGCTGCCTTTTTTTTGTTACCTTCTCATTTCTTTGACAATAGTCTCTTTTGCAATTATTGATGAGGCAGAGTATTTTTTTATAACAGAAATGCAACCAAGTCATTGCATTTAGAAAAAAAAAAATGAGAATCAAATAATATCTTACATTTATGATCTGGAGATGTTCTTTGTTCCACCAAAGGTGGTAGATGGTGAAGGATGTACTGGGGCACCAAATGCTGACATTTCCTGGAAAGGAACGTTGAAAAGTAGAGTCGTTAGCAACCCCTCTACCATAATGCAATGGTGAATTTCAAATTTACCAGTTAAAGTATACTGAATCATAAAAATAATTTTTTCTAACTCCAAGTTACCAGCTGGTTATTTCATTGGTAATCAAAGGTACAGTCTGGCTGAGGCAAATAGGGTGATTCTGTACTTGTTGCACTTATAGAGCAAGTGGCAATTATATTTCATTTACAAAATTGTGAAATATCAGAAAGATATCAATTGATGCTTTAAAAGGGACAGCCACACAAAACTCATCAAAGATAGTTTCAACATAAGATCTTGTTTCAAGTACCTGAGAGGCACAGAGTGTCATTGGTTGCATATTCGGAGGGATGTAAATCTGATTTGTCGGGACAGTTGTTGATTGAAATGCCTAACAACAGAAAAAAAGAAACACAATGGAGCAAAATAAAAACACTAAAAAAGAAATAAATTAGCCGACTTGAAATCTCCATATGACTCATCCAGAAAAACAACTTATTTGAATATTAGTACCTGATAGAATAATCCAATAGCAGCCGGGTTAGTTACAGCAGCAGCATCCTGAGGCGGATAAAATTGGGTCTCAACAGGCTGAGTAACAAGGTCAGTTATTGCTGAAGTAGAGGGTGCAACAGCAGGCTGTTTCAATTTTTCTGTGTAATAAATAAACATCTCAAAAAGTAAATAAACAATGTATGGGAGGCAAGTTGTGCATGCAAAGATGGGAACCACCCACCCCCACCGCCACATGCGACACGTGTCAAAACAAAGTAAATAAACCTAGCCCAAAATATCATTGGGTAAAGATGGTAACAAAATTTCATAAAAAATGCAAAGCCCAAATAAACTAAAACAATCTAGTTGGTGGTTTAGCTTGTACAGCCCATGTTCAACAAAATAATTTGAAAAACAGACGGGCCATTGAGTAAGAATAAACAGTCTGATTAAGACAATCTAACCAACAATTTTGCTAATGTGAGAAACAGACTGTACATCTCTTCAATTCACAGCAGCTACCACAACATGAAAATCTTTTAATTTTATGAACCATAGTTTAATGCTGAAATATTATCATTAATTAGTAAGATTTTGGTATGTTGGCAATATGATCAACCACAAAGCCAAAGAGCTTTTTTATGGAATTACTAGCATGACGAGAAGGCTATTGTGTAAGTTGAAGGAAGGATTTAACTAATGAGCAAGTTTTGTCTCAACAGGAGCATTCCTGTATTAATCATGAACAGAGCTCCAAAACTAATTTCAGCATTGATATGCTAATCAAGAACAGATATTTCTCTATTAGCTTCCTTTGAACCTTGGACCTAGTAAATCAGCAATGAAGGACTCTATGATCCCAAAACCAAGAAAGAATGCTATGCAATATCACCAACTCATTAAAATATGTACTCTTTAATTATAGCATTTCTCCATTAGAAGCCCATAAGTTTTCAAATTGTTTATGCTGATTATTAGATTATAGTTTTGCAAAACTAATTTATAGCCGACCCTGAGTCTACCCATGATGTTACATTAGATATTTCTCAAGAAAACATGCCAAATACCTATTGAAACAGAAAAGAGAAGACCTGCAGCTTTAGAATAACAGCTAATTACTTACTAGAGATTGACTCTTGTCTATAATTCTTCTTGCGTCTATCAATCTTATTCCCATCTTTGTCCCTCAGAGGTTGCTGCACAGAGAGGCTCCTCATCTCAAAAAATATATCGAGTGCCTTCTCACCACTCTCAAGTGTATCCCAGAAGATTTTCCTTGACTCCTCCAGTTCCTGGCTTTTAGTCACCAGGTTGTGTGCATAATGCATTGCACGATTCCTGTACGCCTGCTCAGCCTCTGTACCCTCCACTTGTTGCATCACAGGCTCCTCCTGACAGAGCTTGTAGATCCTTCTCCTTGCATCCTTCGTCCACCTCTTCAAAATGTACCTATCAACAACAACAACAACAACAACAACAACTAAGTTATTATTATTATTATTATTATTATTATTATTGTTAGTTGTTATTGTTGATTCAAGGATCAGTTGCATGCACATAGAGTTCTATTCTTAAATTCTTATTCACACAGACTACACAAAACAAAAGAATTATGGTTGAGAACGTGCCCCCTGGTACATATTTTTGCCTAGAAAATTTGGTAAATGAAGCCTTTGTCAAAGATAATAGATCAAAATAGGAATAAATAAATACTGATAAAGAGAGAAATATTATATGTAGCATCACCATTAGACCAGTCACTACTAGAAACCAGTAAATAAAAATTTCACCTTTGATCAGTATGACACTAAAAACCCAACGAAACTCTTCAGATAACAATACCTACTGGTTTGAGTGCTAAGCATACCTATCGGGGATGCTATCAATATTTTGCATGCTGAAGGCCTTAAGAGTGTGTGAACAAAGAATGCCTGTTGTCTCAAACTTCTTACAGTTGCAAGTGACCTCCATATTTGATGTATCAAGCGACACAATCCAAACTCTTGATCCCCTACCATGCATTGTCAACTCGTAACGATACAATGTGTTGCCGCATGATGTCTCCTCACAGGATGAGGCACCACACCCGTCAAGATACTCAGCCTCAAATATCTTGTACACCTTATGGGTGTATACCTCAGAAGCATGCTTTAGCATGGCACTGTGCTTAATGGCACGCACTGGAGCTGTCTGGCTGCACTTGAAATCCTCTTCAAACTCATTCCTCCTTAGGCCCCTAAGTAACTTTTCAAAAGAGAACACAAACTTTGTGAGGCAAGTGGATTCATCAGATATGCCATTCATCATGTTAGTGTAGTTCTCACTCCACTGAAGTGAATTGATGCCGCCATCAAATGCGTCTTGGTTGAGTGCCATGCACCACTTGTGCCGGTGTTTGTACATAGCAGCAAACCATGGGTTCTCCTGGATATGGCTTTCCCGGTACAATGCAGCCCATGCCTCTTCAAATTCCACCTCTGAGTGGCAGCCTTGCACACACCGTGAAAAAGCATTCAAAAAGCTATGGCAAGTGCTCAGCTCAGGTATATGGGTCTGCACACTCTTCTGGATAAGCCAATGGCAGAAGCAATGGTGGGTCTCAGGTAGGGTCTCTTCTATTGCCTCAGCCATTGCCTCATTGTAGTCAGTGAAAATCGTCCTCGGACCCTTACCGCCCATTGAGCTGAGAAATGTCTTAAAAAGCCATGTATAGGAGGCTTTTGACCGCTCGAGTAAGAATGCACACCCAAACACAACGTTCTGCCAATGGTGATTCACCCCAACAAAGGGGGCACATACCATCCAATACTGGTTTATGTTGTACGAGGTGTCAAAAAGCACAACATCCCCAAAACAATCAAAGTCATTTCGATTCTTGCTATCTCTCCAGAAGAAGTTAGTCACTCGCCCCTCCTGGTCCACCTGTGTGTCCCAGTAGAATAACCCCTCCTCATTAGCTCGACGTTTAAAATAGCCAAGTAAGCTTTGTATATCCCCTGCCTCAAGAAACTGAATACCCTGAGCATCAGGCTGATTATAGCACTCCCTACTTGCAACAAGCGCATTCTCCAGCATTCCATCAGAGGCTTCTTCAAGCGCCTCAGTAGGAAATGCCACCCGGTATGAACCAGCGCATGTATTATTAACTGCTGAGTCCATGCCGTGCTTGGCTAGAGACCTTGCAGACTTCAACAAGTGCCGCTCACCAGGCTTAGCCAGCTCATGGTTATGCTCTGGCACAAACCGCACTACAGACCACTCACCCTTCTCATCAACACGATAACGAATCATGGCCTTGCAGTTGGTACGGGTATCAGGTCGATTGAAGTTGACATCTGTGACTGGTTCATCATACTTGATGCCTTCCTTTGAGCAGTAGTAGTCCTTGGTGCGGATGTTTTTTGTGCCAAGGAAGTAGGATTGTTTCCCTTTGCGAACGCTGAAGCCAACACGGTGGCTGTAGTCACAATACAGCTTGTATGCCTCCTCCTCACTGTGCACAACTTGGCCAAGTAACTCCTCAGCTGCCTCCTTTCGAGTTAGCACGATTGCATGCTCTTCTTTCTCTTCCATGTCATCCGTAAAATCATGCCTCTTTTGCTTTTTTGTTTTCCTTTCTTCACTCCTGTCCATCTCTTTCCTTTATTTTCAGGCACTGGTAAGCTGCAGATAAAAGCAATCAAAAGGGCATGCTAACTATTTATATAAGGAATAGTATCATAATACTGACTACTGCTGTGCAAAACATTAATCGTTACAGTGTAATTGAAATCCAAAACAAAAGGAAATTACCATAGTTAAGCACATCGTTCCAACAAAATCAAAATAGACAGGAAAATAACAGAAAAAATATGAAAAGAAAAACAATAAGAAAAGCAAATAAGGACTTTCAAACTTATTTAAGCTAGTTCAACCTCTATAAAACTATCTAGTTTTGACTGGAAAATCTACAGTTCCATAGCTGTAGTCTCCAACCGGCTCTTAGCCAACTAAGCTAGTATAATGAGAGTTTATATAAGGAAGGACAATGTAAAGCACTAAACATTTTGCGAGACATCGAGATATCTTTCACATAATGCCACAAACAAAGAATGAAAGAACATTAAAATTTTGGAAAGTTCCTAATCTACGATGACGCTAATTTTCTCCTAAGCCATGACAGTGAGAATCACACTAATCTGTAAAATAACACACGAATGTCTTTTGAAATGATCATGATCAGGTATTATAATTGTTCCACATACAGAAAGAGTGATATTTAGGTCTCAAATTATCAAATAAAGATTTCTAGAATGCATCTAAGGTTTTGCGTACATCTGCTTTTCGTGTGCATCCAATTTGTTGAAATTTAAAATTACAACAACAACAACAACAACAACTAAGCCTTTTGTCCCAAACAAGTTAGGTAGGCTGAAATTTAAATTTACGAGATTTAAAATTTCCAATTTTAGCAGAAAGGGGGTAGTTGGTCAATTTATTCATTAGAAGATCGAACAAATATTTGCACTATATGTACATATTTAAAAGCCAAGACAGATCAAAGTTCGGGAACCAAGTATTATGATAAAAACATTTTTTGATAAAATATTAACTCAGATATTCTCATCACAGATGAGCTTTATGTCTTTGAGAAACAGTAGTCATTATTCAGGATCTACAAATAAATGGATGCACTCAAAAATTTGGATACGTGATTTAAATTCTTCAAAGGATCAGGGTTAAAACTACAAAAACTGTACAACACAGCCCCTTAAGATTTTGGGCATCAGTTTATCAGTTTTGAGAAAGCCCCAACTGAAATTCATAGGCTAGGAAATTTGCTTCCATGTGCATACACCACAGTCCTTGCAAGTATAAAGTATTGACAAGCAAATAGGTACTTGTGGGACCCACAAGACAGGGAAGGCACCAAATAGATGATAAACTGACACTAACACTACTTCGAGGACGATACCTAGAAGTTGCAACTTGCAACAAACCCCACCACCCTAAAAGCAAGATTTCGAAAGGGCTTAATTTTGGGGTAATGCCAAAGACGCCATGACAGATTTCTTAAGAAAAAAAGGAGGCAAGGCAGCTAATGAACTGAACTAACCTATGGCTATTAGAGGAGCTTTGCTTGAAGCGTGATGAACTTGGCCGAATTTAGACGAACTAAGAGATGGAGGGAGATTATTAGATTAATGTCTCGCCCTCGCAACTTGAACTTGAACTTGAAAATGGAGGAGGCGAGACGACAGATTTGGGAACTCTCGTGCTACGGGGAAGATCTCCTTCCTCTCTCTCAGGAAAGACCAATTTGCTACACCGGATGTGGACCTCGTCACCGGAATGTGGTCCCACTTATATGGAGCAAATTAGCTACCCCACAGCTTTGTGTCAACATTCCTTACCTGCTAGGTAAAGACCAGGTTCACGTTATCATTTATCATTCAACAAAAAGGCCCATGTACACTATGGAGATGGAGTATTGGCCGAAAAATTTAAAAATAATATTAAATTAATACAATATATTAAAAATAATATCAATATAATAATATTTTTTTAAATAGTATCACGAGATCGGAATCTCAGATTCCGAACGCTAAGATCGGAATCCTAGATAGAATCTCAGATTCCGATCTTAGTTAAATCAATTTTTTTCCCGAATTCCCAGATCCAATCTGTGCATGTATGTGTTTGATGGAACAAAGTAGCGCAATAACTTTAAATGGGATACAGTACCGCAATAACTTTACCATATGCAATTATTATGGGAGCAAATGAGACTTTACATATATATATATATATATATATATATATATATATATATATATATATATATATATATATATATATATGCAAACTGTATCACTATTGAGGACAATTTACATATATATATATATATACATTTACAGTTGAATTGATTTTTATTTATTAAAACATAATTATTTAACTAGCAAATTAATTGTGGAAATATTATGTCAGTAAACTACAAAAGCGACTCCACCGTTTATTGTAAATTTTTTTAATTACCCTGGCATGCTTTTATTTTTAGCTTGTTCTGAACAATAAAACCTTCCCCCAACATTGCAATGCCTTAGTTAATTGAAAAACGACAGTCTAAATAATAATAATAACATTATATAATGCAACTGTCAATTTTTGTTTCACAAATGAGTAATATTTGAAAGCATTGAAATAGTAAACTATTCTAAGACATTAACTTATATAAACTTTCATCACGTTATTCTTTTAATTAGTTGGCACAACTAACAAAAAATAGATCATTTTGCAACTCTCTTTTAGTGAATGTTATTCACAATAACAGTTACTTAGAAAAAAAGCTAATGCATTTGTTATAATTATGTTGAACAAATTAAAAGTCTGTTTTAATGATGGTTTTTTCAAAAAAAAAAAAAAAAAACGTCCAAACCGTCATTATTCATAAAATGATAAATTAGTGATAAACTTGGTTCATCACTATTTCATCTAAAAAACTGAGTAATTGTAAACTTCTTCATCTCGATTTTTTATTATTTTTCTCTTTTTACTTATTACGGATTGATTAGACTTAAAGTCTCAAACATATAGTGTTCTCCAATCGTGCGTGTCGTGTCATGTCGTGTCAAACACTATCGTATTGGAGTCTTGTGTCGTGTCGTGTTGACACGGACTATTTTTTTTAATCGTGTCGTGTCGTGTGCTTAATGGTAAGAAGAGACAACACGACACGCATTCTAACACGACACGACACGCATTCTAAGACAACACTATTTTGCTTAAATAATCAACATTATTAATTTAATTTCAATTTGTAATACAATATTATATTATTTACCATCATTTAAATCATAATAGTGTTCTAATCTAATTATTGTTTTTTATAAAAAATATTAATAAAAAGTTTGAACTTAATCAAATAATAAATTATTATGTTTAGTAATATTTCTCTTACTTTTAATTTTTTTAATAATTTTTGAATTAAAAAAATAATAAAATAATATTACATGATTTGACACGACTAACACGACGTGTCAGTCGTGTCGTGTCAGAGTGGGTGTCGTGTTGCCTCTTCTCACCATTAAGCACGACACGATTTGTGTTGAGGTGTCGTGTTAATTCGTGTTCCTGTCGTGTTGCGTGTCGAATCGTGTCGTGCTAACATGATCGTGTCGTGTCATTTTGGAAAACACTAGTTGCATATCAACGTTTCAAATATATATATATATATTTATAATATATTAGCCAAGAATGAGGAGTTCAAAATTTGTTTAGTTTTTTTTTTCTTTTTGATAATGCCCACCCGAAGATAATATGTTTCGAGCTAATATTTTTATGCTGAAAGATAGTTATCTTAGCCAACTCAGAGTGGTGTTTGGATCCTCAGTTAGTCCGTTAACTTTTTATTTAAAACTCAACATAAATTGTAATAATTAACCCATGTGGATAAATGCCTCAAAAGTTAACATTACAATAAAAGTAACCAAGTATAATTTATATTTAGCTCACGGATATATGACGATGCATATTCGAGATATCTGGTACCGCTATACTCTCTAATAACAAAATTTTAAATATAACTCATTTTTTGAAGAACCAGTTCTTTGTCTAGTGACAAAGAGCAATGCACCTTAGATGAAAGATCGCAGGTTCGAAATCCGGTTAGGAGTCTTTCATAGATATTTAATTTAAAAATAAGTTGGATGCTTAGACCCCAATTTATCTTAAAAAAAATACTGTTATTTCTTTATTAATAATTAATAAATAATTAATATTAAAGGCCACGGAAGATGATAAAACGAAGAACATATACTTTACCGAAAGGAGAAATCGATATTTGAAAACAGTGACAATTATCATTATATCCGTCGAAATGAAAGCTAAATTATGCATATACTTTATATTATTTAATAAATTATATGTCAACTTTACTTCTAGTGGAGACTAATTTTGTCACTAATAAATCGTCCGGAATAAATTATGCATATACTAATTTTGTCACTAAGAAATCGGAATCCGACGGATATAATTTAGCTAAGATTAACGTTTTATTTTGGGTTTAGCTAGAAGTAAAGTTATCATAAGACCTGGAGACAATTATCATTATATGTCAACTTTACTTTTTGGAGCACAGATTCGGGATCCGAGAATCCGGGAAAAAAATTAGTTTAGCTAAGGTCGGAATCTCGAATTCCGATCTTAGTTAAGTTTAAGTGATGAATTAAAGTTTCGGAATCTGAGATTCCGATCTCGTGATACTATTTAAAAAATATTATTATATTAATATTATTTTTAATATATTATATTAATTTAATATTATTTTTAAATTTTTCTGGAGTATTGGTCGCTTCCGACTCCCTGGGATTTGGGCCTATCGGATCGGATCCGCATAATTTGGGCTAAAAGAAAACATTAGGCCCTGTTCAACAATCAAATACTAATTAGTCGTAGCTGATATTAGGGCTGAAAACGGAAACCGTTTTAACCGTTTTTCGTTTCGTTAACAACAAAACGGTTTCGTTTGATTGGACGAAACGGTTAACGAAACAATGAAACGATTTCGTCCATGTGTAAATTCACGAAAATTTCGTCCATTTCGATCGTTTCGTCCGGACGAAACGATCAACGAAACTAAATTTCTATTTCGTCAACGAAACGAAACGAAACGAAATAGTTAGACGAAACACCCTAATTTTTACAGCCCTAGCTAATATACACCATCCAGTTATAAAGTATCCAAGCA
This sequence comes from Rhynchospora pubera, assembly GCA_028095005.1. Lineage (NCBI taxonomy): Eukaryota > Viridiplantae > Streptophyta > Magnoliopsida > Poales > Cyperaceae > Rhynchospora > Rhynchospora pubera. The sequence goes on along the minus strand of CM051459.1, from coordinate 230,733,089 downwards.
TCCAACAGACAGGGAGCCAAAAATGAACTTAAAAATTCAAATTGTCGCGTGCTGACGTCAGCAAATTTTTTTTTGACAAATTTCCGAAAATTTTTTGTTGCTGACGTCATCAAATATACTGATTTAAGGGTTCAGTTAAATATTTTAAGTGATGAATTAAAGTTTGTAAGTGTTCAGTTAGATGCAGCAATAATTTAAATTTTTTTTTTTGGGTTCAGTTAAACACCTCAAAGGATTATTTAAAAGTTGCATATATTCAGTTAGATGCACAAATAATTTGGAATTTTACTTTTTTGCATTCAGTTAAATACTTTAAGGGATGAAGTTAAAGTATCTATGTGTTCAGTTAGTTACAGCAGAAATTTGATTTCATAGTTTTTGTATTCAATTAATAACCATGCAATAAAGCAAAGAATGATCATTTATTAAGAATAATATCCATTATTTCAACAAACTGATTCATTCTTATAATAATAACACAAATCCTACATAATTTTAACCACTACAAGCTAAAAACACATCATCAACTCCTCCTTCGATTCCTTCTGCACAAATCTTCTCACCCTGTCCTATAATTCCTACACAAACAAAACAAAATGCAATTAAGTTCAATTACTAATTAAGTGCTCTTATAATATTTAATCCTTTCAAGTCATGTGAGTTTTAAAAAAAATATAATGAAACAAGATGATCCTTAGAAATACTAATTTAACACATAGTGAAACAAGATATGATCCCTTAGAAAATTGAACAATATAATATAATAAAATGTTTCCTTAGAGATACTAACTTAACACATAATGAAGCAAGATGCTCTCTTAAAGAACTGAACAATTAGTTATAGTAAAAATACATAATGAACAATCTTTGATATTATCTAGATTTACCAACAAGGTTAGAAATACAAATTTTACCAACAATGATCTGGTGTTTTACCATTATCGATTCAACAAAACTATATGTAATAAGCAATAGATCTATTGAGATGCGACAATAGAGAAATATAAAAGATGTTCGACACATGAATCAATCAATCAAAGAAATGAAAACAAACATCTAGTAATGCAATAAATTAGATCACCTCTGGATCTGTGATCTTCTAAGATCGCTTGAGCGAGGTACCATCTCTATTGCAGAGGCTCCACATGACGTACTCGGCCAAAGCGCGGTTCAAGTAGCGACACTGTGCCTCGTGCAGCTGCGTGTTGCGCTTCGATAGGCGATGGCACTCATGCCAGACTTCTCCACTACTCTTGGCGTGGCGAGGGAGCGAGGAAAGCACGCCACGTGGCGTAGAGGAGGATGAGGAGATAGAAAGGAGGAAGAGCATCGCGGAGGGCATAGAGGAGGAAAAGTATCGCAGAGCGTCTTTTTCAGGATCGAAAGAGTAGAGTAGGAGAAGACAGTTAGGGTTTAGGATGAGAGAGGAGAGAGGATGTTTAAATAGATTGGGCCAATGTTGAGCCCATAAAGAGCCTGTGAATGCTCAGGATGCTAATAGGTGGGATGCTATATACCGATTCTCCTAATTAGTAGGGGTAAAAATAGAGCGGATAATTCCCGCTCCAAACCGTATCCGTATCTTCAAAATAGCGAATTCAGATAATATTATTCGTATCCGTAAAATAGCGGATTCTGATAATGCTATCTGTATCCTAACGGATATGGATATGGATATAGGAAGCAATATTAGAGCGGATACAGATATTTATCCATATTCATATTTCTATACAAAATGGATATCCGTTTTGTATATGATAATGTCACATTTTTTTAAAATTGCATCATAATTGACATATAGTTATAGTTATTCCAATTATATAGCATCATAATTTGATGATTATTTTTTTTACTATAATATAATGCAAATTCTTATATAAACTTGATTAAAGTTTGTTTTATGTAATGTCTCAATTATTTTTTTATCGTCTTTCTTTGTTTTTTGAGTTAATTCCATAGTAGTCATAAAAAAAGTAAACATTATACCCTTTCAATCAAATATTGTCTTTTATTTATAATAAAATAAATTAAGCAAAATATTATCTGTATCCGAAAAAATATATATGTATTCGTATCCATATCCGACATACGAACCATATTCGTATCCGTTTAACATCTACGTCGTATCCGTATCCGAAAAAAAATACGGATACAAATATGGTATGACCACTATCCGCTCCGTATCCGTCCTGTTTTCACCCCTACTAATTAGGAAAAAAATAGTGCACCTCTTTCCTCCCAAATACGAAAACCGCCTCCCTTCCAGCCAAATACATCCCATCCCCTCCCCTTCCCTTCCCTTCCTTGCCTCTCACCCGCCCCTCATTCCTCTCGCACCTCTCTCTCTCCCCTCGTTCCTCTCGCGTCTCTCCCTCATCTCATGCCCATGATCCACCTCTTTCTTTCCGCGTCCTTTTTCTCCTATCAGCGCCTCACCCTCTCATCCTGCCTCACCTTTTGCCCAATGCTTCACGTCTTCCTTCCCTGCATCACCTTCTTCTCGTGCACCTTTTCCATCCTAACGCGTCTCTTTAGCTATTTTTCCATTGATACTGACACCAAAATAAGTATATACTCCTGTGTTCGAATATAAATACTTTCCTCGTTGTTATAAGTTACTCCCTTAAATAAACTACGCAATTAAATTTTTTTATTTACTCCTATGCTAAAATACAAATACTCCCTTATAGTTATTAGTTACTCCCGTAAATTTTATTATTTACTCCTTTATAATTATTAGTTACTCCCTAAATGAAATATATATTTAGTTACTTCCTTATGCACATTATTTACTTCATTTTTCGATATTAGTTACTCCATTAAATAAAAATTCGTATTTATACTCCCTTTTTAATTTATTAGATACTCCCTTCATCTTATTAGTTATTCTGTTACCAGTAATTACTTTCATAATACAAATAAAATGCTCCATTATGACACAACTATGTGATATATATAAAATTCTCTCTTATGAAAATATATATACTTCCTGAGTCAAATTAAAATACTCTCTTGAACATATTAATTACTCTCTTATACTGTTTATCTACTTATTCTCCGAGTCAAATTATTAGATACTCCATTCATCTTAGTAGTTATTCTCTTACCACTAATTATGTACTTCATAACAAAACATAACTAATTATTCATTTAAACTTATTAGGGACTCCCTTACATCTATTATGTACTCCCTAAGAGTCATTTAGTTACTCCCAAACCGTAGAAGAACAAGATCTGAATGTCTTTTCTCTTCTCATCCTTCTCGATCTCTACTTCTTTCCTCCTATACCAGATCTAATTGCCTTCTTTCTACCTATCTACTCACAAGATAAGTACCTGATCAGCGTAAAGATCATGAAGGCCGGAGTCAGTGGTGACTGGTGAATGACAAACGATGAGGGCGAGATATAGAAAAATGAGAAACAAGAGAGTGAAGAAAAAGAGAGAGGAAGAGGGGTGGAAGGAGGGCGCTGAAAAGTTAGAGACGGGAGGGGAAGAGAGATGCATGTGAGGGTGAAGGGAGAGGGATCGTGCAAGGAGACAGAATAGAGAGGGGACATGAGTCGCGCACGTGATGGTGAAAAAATTAGAGAGGAGATGGATCAGAGAGGGAAGAAGGATCTCACATAGGATGAGGGGAGGGAAAAGGAGAGAGGGTGAGGGGATCTGCGCTCTGATTGTTTGATTGCGTAAAATGCTGATTGTAAGAAGTAATTCTATTTGTTTCTTTTCCGTGAGAATTTAGAATCAGAAATTCGAACTAGTAATTTTGGATTTCGATGACGCGATGTGAATAATGCCGTTTATTTTTTCGTAATAATTAATTCTAATCGTCCGATTTATAATCCAACAGTGGGATGCAATAAAAAATTGATTTCCATGACGTCACACAGAGATGTTACGAGTTTGGAATAAAAATTTGTTCTTTTTAGTGGACTGTTTCGCCAAATTGATCTTCACCTACCACGGTAGGAATTTTAATGGAATTAAACAATTCGTTAATATTGAATGAGTTTGGTCTATAAAATATACTATACTTGTCCTAGTGTTATAATGAGATTGTTTACGTTTGGTCTACAGAATCAAATGATGCTCCAATTGTTGCCAAGTGAACCGACTGTTCTCTCTTTTCCATTTTCCTTCTTGCCGATCACACATTTGGTAAGGATACATGTCGAATATCGATAAAAAAAAAGGTGTACAAATAAACACTAGTCGAATAATGATTAGAAAAAATGTATATATAAATATTAGTGGTTTGTCATCGTTCGAACAAAATGAACATATAAATTAAATAAAATAAATATTTATATAATCAAGTGACACATTGATGAAGGTGTTAAAACCTAGGTATTCAAATAAATTTATAACCTAGAGTTAATTTCACTAGTCGTTTTAGTTAAGTTTTAGGGTCGAATCCAAGAGATGGTACAAATGATTACCAGACTTTACTTCCTCACGAAAGCTAGACAATTAATTTTTTGGGGTTTTATGGAAAAGACAATTATCTAAAGTGCGAGTATTATAAATATTTTTGGTGATTTTTTGTATTTTCTGGACTAAAAATAAATACAAATAATGTCCTAGGAATTTGTGTTCAATTAGTTTAGCTCCAAAGCACCTTTGTCTACAATTTTCACCGAGACAGAGGCATATTTCGGACCGAAATCCATGTTGTTTCGTTCCTAAACTTGCTTTAGACCTCTTGTTTTGACTTGATATTATTACACAATATTATGTGAAGGCTACTAAACAACCAGACCTAAGTCCTAACCTCAGCTATCGTAATTTTGGTTCTAACTTGGTATGGAACTTGGTTTTTACCATGTAAACAACTAAACATATACTTTCGTTCTGATTTAGCTATTTAATTATATTTAGTTGGATTTCTAGAGGTATTTAAAGTCCTGTCGGATCATTAAAAGCTACACCTTTCGGTCGTGAACTAACCTCCTATTTCGAGCGATTGGCTTACCTCATATACTTATCTATTCAATTATTTGTTCTAGTTTAATGCCCTAATGGTGCTGCAGTTCACAAATAGGTAAACAATAAAAAAGCAATCAAATTAATCAAGCTAGATATAATACTCAACAAAACATATCACATAATCATAGCATAAGTAATCAAGTTATAACAAAATACTAAACTAATCTACTAACTACTCCTAAGACATCATTAACTAGCCTAACATGCAAGAAAAATAAGATACAAACTCCATCAAATCAAAATATCAAGAGAAAATGAACGAATAAAACAAATATCGCTTCTAACTCAAGATATCGATCGTCCGAAGTCGTGGTTGGATCGGTTCTACCGCTGTCGCATCCAAAATCGCTCAAAAGTTGCTGCCATGGACGTGCTCCGCTGCGAGAGGTGGAATCCCACGCCTTTCGGCATGAGAACGATGGTGGAAAAGGCGGAAATTATTGTATGGAAGGTGAGATCTCCTCTCTGGTCGAAATTCGTGCTTAAATACACCAAGGGAAAGTCTAGGAGGCGGCTAGGGCAAGAGATCTCCTTTTCTTCTCCGAAACTTGTCAAATTTCACTTTCTATACATGGATTTCGGACCGAACTGTACGGATTTCGGACCGAAATTCCAGAATCGAGCACTCATAGTATTTTGCCCATAATTTCTTCATCCAGACTCCGATTGAGATGGTTCAAAGATCGTTGGAAAGGTTAGGATGAGCTCTACAGTGCTATGAATTCTATTCAGCCATTTGTTTCTCCAAAATCCATCTTTTTATGTGATAATTATGCCTAATCTACCAAGTTCCTGCAAAACAAATCAAATTGCTATGGCAGTACCCAATCTTGCAAAATAAATCACAAAAGCACATTGAATATCATTGGTTTGGATAGTATTTGGGTGCCAAATACGATCAAAATACATATATAAATAAGAGATATCACACATACAAACAAATAGTTCAACAAAAATAAATTGAATATACATATAAAAATTTGAACAACAACACAAAAACTAAAATCTGATTCATATAAATAAAATGAACCCATTGAAAAATAAACTAGACATATAAATAAATAAAATGAACAAATACAAATCCAATTGCATGGGATAGCGCGTGAAGAGATGGTAGATGGTTAACTTCCAACTTGAATCAATAGAAATTAATTACTATCTACTATCTCTCCATGCGCTATCCCATGCCATCGCATTTATATTTGTTTATTTTGTTTATTTATATGTCCAGTTTGTTTATCTATGTGTTCATTTTATTCAATAATTATGAGTTAGATTTTATTTTTTGTATTGTTGTGCAGATTTTTATAAGAACATTTAACTTATTTTTATTGAACTTATTTGCTTGTATGTGTTCATTTTGATTATTTAAAATGTTCATTTTGTATATTTAATTTATTCATTTTATTCAAACGATGACAAAATTGCAAATTATAGTTATCATTTTTTGCACCTAATAAGCGCCGTGTTGTTCATTTTGTTTATTTAGAATGTTCATTTTGTATATTTAATTTGTTCATTTTATTCAAACGATGACAAAACTGCAAATTGTAGTTATCATTTTTTGCGCCTAATAAGCGGCCGTGTACCAATTACCTCGTATAATATTCGTGTTTAATGAGTTTTGTATAAATGCCTTAAAACATAAAGAGAGATTAAGATTTTAGACTAAAGGAGATTACAGTAGGCCGTAAGTTTAATCTTTTAAAGAGTACTTCACTTTCAACATTAATTCAAACCATATATAAAATAGTCCGTTTGGATCAAGTGAGAATTTAGAGAATTTTTTATTTCTAGATATAAATTTATTATAAACAATTCAAATTCTTCACAAAATTACACACTTTCCAATACTTTATGTCTAGAAATAAAAAATTCCTTCTATTCCTAAGCGATCTAAACGGTCACATTAAGATTTTTTTTTTAAAAACGTCTAGCTAGAAGAGCTAAGAGGCCTTTCAAGTTAAAACCGTCTTTTGTCCCCCTCCCCCCCCACCCTATATGGACTGCTGGTTCGCCCACCGGCGTTTTCTTGATTCCCCAAATTGTTTCAGGTTACATTTGAGGGCATGGAGTGCTGTGTGTCAGTGTGTGTGTAATGCTGGGTTTACTACGATTTTTCTATAATTTTCTGATGATTGAAAAAGTTCATAATTCCTTACAAACAAGTAGTGTTCTAAAAAAAACACGGCGTGTCTGAACACGACACGGCACGACACGGTACGGAGGTGGTACGACACGGTAAGACACGGACACGAACACGACACGAGAACTTCGCGTGGCGTGTCCTTAAGCGTGTCGTGTCCAACTTTGATGAAATAGACACGACACGACACGGCACGCGAATTGTCTAGACACGACACGACACGACACGGCACGAAACACGACACGACACGACACGAGACACGACACGACATGACACGAAAGACACGGCACGTATTACATACACGTGAAACACAAAAATGAGACGCGCATTAAGCGTCACAGAAATATAATAGATTTGTCATTTATGTACATGCTATTATTGTTTCCCATAAATCTTGCTCAAATATATTTAAAACATAAATCCATAATTAATGCACAAGCAAAAGTAGAAGTTCCAGGCCATAGCCCATAGGCGCAAATTAAAGATCTATCCGTTTGTGCTTTGTCTGAAAAAAATCAATAATTTTATCGTATCTTATATATTGATAAGGATTGTACGTATAAATTATTCACCGTCTCCAAAAATTGAAATCCGCTCTTTTACTTTCAAATTCTCAAATCTCAATATTCATTTCTCCCGCTCACCTGCTGTTTAAATAGATCGAATTAGCAACAACTCAGTGTTGAAATCTGAAAGGCTCGAAGTTGCAAGGTCAATAAATATTTATTTTATTTTATTGTTGTTAGAAATATTAATCCATCAAATAGTTCTGTACCTTTACATTGCTTTTTTTTTTTATATATAAGTTGCAAGGTCAATAAATATTTATTTTATTTTATTGTTGTTAGAAATATTAATCCATTAAATAGTTCTGTACCTTTACATTGCTTTTTTTTATATATATATATATATAGGCAATTTCAAGGTTGTATATGGATCCAAATTCCAATTTTCTATCAGAACAGCACCCGGTATCCAACAATTTGGTACCTAACTCTCTCGACCAACAATCTGGCGGTATCCCATCTGCAGCTCAAGGGCAAGCGGATGTCGAGCCAGTGACTATCTCAACAAATGACGGTGACAATGATGATCATCCCACCAAAAAAAGGCAAAGGGAGTTCACATCAAATTGTTGGACCCACTTTAAACAGGTTAGAGATCCTCCTAATACAGGTAAGGTAGTTGCAGCAATTTGTTTAGTTTGTGATAAGATTTTAAAGTATCGTACTCTTACTGGTACTGGTTCGTTGAATAAACATAAAAACAAGCATGTCCAAAAAGGTGAGTCTGTACCTGAAGGACGTAGCCTTCAAATGGTTCAAACACAGATAAAAGAAGGTGGATTTTTTAAATTTGATCTCTGAGGATGATGCGATGGGGAGTTGGATTCTTAATAAAAGAATTCTTGCATTTCGAGTCCTACCATTTCCACATGACGGACAAACAATATTCGAGCACATATTATCAGTCCTAAAGGAATTCAACATTCGAGACAAGATATTTGCCGTAGCACTCGACAATGCATCCAATAATGCCAGTGCAATCCGTATCCTAGCTAATTCTCTGCGTCCAATGTTGGGTGGGGCTTTCTTTCACACCAAATGTGCCTGCCATATCCTCAATCTAATTGTAAAAGATGGTTTGCAAGTTGATGAAGTTGATTCCCTCCTCGAAAAGTACTATAAGGCTTTGAAATTTGTTGATTCGAGCACAAAAAAGAAGCAGAATTTTGCAGAATTGTGCTCAAGAATGGGGATTCTCTCAGTCAAGATCCCTTGGGATATTGAAACACGTTGGAACTCTACTTATCTTCTCTTGAAGAAAACTCTTCATTTGAAACCAGCAATTGACCAAGCATTGAGTAGGTGTCCCACAGGCCAATTGTACCGACTAAATCCAAGCGATTGGATGTCTCTTGAGGCATTGGTTCCCTTCCTAGACTGTTTCTATACAGCTACAGTACGATTATCTGCCACATACACACCTACAGCAAGTGCACTATTAGAGGATCTCGTGGCCATTTCTGACTGGTATGAGCAACAAATGAAGAACTTGCCTGAAGATAGTGTTCTACGAGAAGCACTGTCACCAATACGTAAAAAATTTCTCAAGTTCCGGTGTATCTCAGCCCTCCAATCTCTCAGGGAGAGGTAGGGGTTCGGTTTCTCGTCTCCTAAATATCCTCAACAAGTGTAGTGACACACCAATTCAACAACAAAGCAACACTGAGATCCAAATATACATATCGTCTGATTACGCGACAGTGAAAGTAGATGATGAAAATTTTGACATTCTACGATTTTGGAACCAAGTCAAAGGCGTGCTACCCATCTTGTCATCCATGGCTCGAGATATTTTTGTTGTGCCAGTCTCTACCGTGGCTTCTGAGTCATGTTTTAGCGGGGCCAATAGGGTGTTGACGGACAAGCGGACAAGACTGGGTCCAGAAACTTTCGAGGCACTTGTATTGCTGAAGGATTGGTACGATGCAGAGACAAGGCTTCAAGACAAGTCGTGGATGCATATGGTGCCAGAATTAGGAGAAATTAGGGGCACCAACATTTCGAGTTCAAGTCAGCATCAGAATGAGGGATCTCAAGATGTCACCCAAATCTATGGATTCAATCCTTATCAATTTAATTATGAAGATTACGGATACCATTTGGGAGACTATGAGAGCTGGAATTACTAATGAAATATTGACACATTCGAATCTTGATTAGTAGATGATCAAATTCAAAGGTATAATTTATTTTAGTTGAATTTAATTTTTTTTGCATATTTTAATTTTATTAATTTGAAAAGTTTACTAACATAATTTTAAGGTAGTAACTCCGCCTATGTTTTCTCAAACATAGCCGGTCCCAACCCCGGAAAAAGGAGGAGGGTTACTATAAATTAAAAATATTTTTACACGTCAAAATTAAAAACAAATATGAAATATTAATTTATATTAAAATTCAAATGGCAAACCATGTATATTTTCTTAATTTTTGACATATTTTATTAAACATAATTTCAAATTTCATACACAAATTATATTTATGTTAAAAAGTTAAACGTGTCTAAACACGTCACGGCACGACACGTCTAAAGAAGACACGACACGGCACGGCACGAGGACACGAGGCGTGGCGTGTCCTTAGACGTGCCGTGTCCATCCCTTAGAATTTAGACACGACACGATACGACACGTGAAATATTTAGACACGACACGACACGACACGACAGATGATTCGAACATGGCATGTTTGACACGACACGACACGACACGACACGTATTTAGAACACTACAAACAAGTACCTAGCTAGCTTGCTCCACTTGATAGCCGCTATCAAGTTCCTTTTTTAAAAAAAAAAAAAACTATGACCTTGATGTCTCTAACAAGAATTAATCACCACTGTTTATTCACACTTCTCCTTGATAAAAGAAATAACAAATTAATTAATCAATTAATGTTTTTATTCAAAAAAATTAATCAATAAATGTTCCTAGCTATCTGACTTCTTTTTTTGAGGGCTATGTTCCTATCTGACTTCAATTGTCGGCTAAGGAAAAAATTATTCTTAATTACACAATAAAATTTGAATGCTGAATCTGGTTTCAACTCTAGCAGTGTGGCATGTCATGAGGCCTTGGTAACATTTTACCATCTGTAGTGTTGCCGTTCTTCGTTATAAAGACCATGTCCATTCCCCAAATAGTGTGGCGTTCAAAGTGGCAGTGCATGAACCAAACACCAGGATTTGCAGCCTTGAATCGAATCGCAACCCAACCATTCTTGGGCACGCCTATCGTGTTCTCATAAGGCGGATCGACTAAGTTGTAAGACAAAGGATCTTTTTCCTTGTCAAAGACACCAAATCCTGTGCCAACAACAAAGAAGCTGTGGCCATGCAAATGCATCGGATGGTTCTCCCCACCGAGAATATTAGTACCCTGAAACACAATCTCAACTGTTGTATTGTACTCCAGAACCTTCACTTTGGTTGACTTTTGTGTTAGAAAAAACTCTGATGGGATGTTGTCCTCTGTGAAGTTAAAGAAAAATGGTGGTTTGTTAGGGAAGTCGGGTGTGTAAACGTTGGGAATAGAGTAATGGTATGCGTCTAGCACGTCAATTGGTGGATTTTCGAAACTAGCATTGTTTAGACTAGAAGCAAGCTTGTTGCCCGATGGACCGGTGCAATTAAAGTTGCCGGGGCATGGAACGACATTGACTGCTATTGCAATATACATGTGTTCATCGATCGTCTTTGGCACATCGACTGGGTGGTCCCAGCTTGCCAGTGACCGAAGCCCATTAGTGAATGCGGTTGCTGCATTTGTGTCATCGATTCCAGGTAAAGAGGCAAAAAGGGGCATGGTCGAGAAAGTGTTCATGTTAGTTCTGTACTCCAGAATCGCAGTGGCAACAGTCTGATCAAAAGGAACGAGCGAGTTACCATTATATGGACGGGCTGCCATGTAATACCGGGAAGGGGAAGAGGAGTTCTTTAGCTGATCAGCCTTTAAGAGAAGGGTCATTGTTTGGCCTGGGGTGATCATAATGTAGTCGGTTGAATATGGTTTGGTGTAGCTACCATCCTTCCCAACCACAGTGAGTCGGTGACTGGCAATGGCAAAGAAATATTCATTACTCAGGGCAGCATTGATCATACGAAGCAAATATGTCTTGCCTTGTTGAACTTGCACCTTGAAGGTGTCTGCAATATAACGATCGATGGAGAGAATGAGATCATTTGGTACCTCTCTTTCACTGGGTGCGTTTGGATTGTTGGAAGAAAGAAGAAGAAGAAGGAAAAAGAAGAAAAAAAAATTATAAACAATTCAAACTCTTCACAAAATTACACACTTCCCAATACTTCTTCCCTTCTTCCTTTCTTCTCACACCTATCCAAACGCACCCACTAATCTATACTATTTTTCAGAAGAAGGGGCTGAATGTGTATGCATTTTATCCTATATATTATATGGAGGTTTATTTTGAAGTGTAATTAGTACTAACAATATATATATCTTGCTAGGAGTATGAATATAACTTACCATTTTGTGAACATGGAAGGAAGTCCCCAGGCTGGCCATTGATGGTGTTAGCATCTGAGGGATCAACATCACCGCCAGTCATTTGTGCCTTCCGTAACACGTCATTAACATCGGCATTCCACCACTCTCCCAAAATGAGTGTGACCTCTTTGTCGGGTTTGGGAAAGGGAAAGGTACTTCCTTTCCTCGGGTGAATGACTATGGCACCATGAACTGTGGCACGGTCGAAGTCGGTATGCGCATGCCACCAGAGCGTGCCTTCTTCTTCTGTGAACTGGATCCGTTGTGTGAAGTTAGCTCCGGGTTTAATTGGGCACTGAGTTATGTACTCTGGCCCATCATGCCATGGGTTCCTCGGCTCGTTAACGCCATGCCTGAAACAAACATATATGTGCATATATGAAAGTTAGTGGATTTCTCCGATGTGCTTTTGTTTACTTTTTGTTCAGTTGGTGGGTCAGAGATAAATAAATTAGTTCTATGTTTGTATGATTAATGTAAATATACCAGTGAAGGGTGATGTTTTTGTTTCCTAGGTTGATGACCTTGACAACAACAGTGTCGCCATTGCGAGCATAGATGGTGGGGCCAGGGTACTGCCCATTCACAGTGAGGATGTTCTTGGTGTTGCAGAGCCGGGTGCACGGAGTTTCTTGTATCTGCAAGTTTTCATTTAATTTGTTTTAGTAATATTAATTAATTAAGTAGTTGCATATAATTGAATCATACTAGTACCCCGGCCTCAATCAATAGTTATTTACTGATGTTAAAAGGTAATTTTTTTAGAATAACTGATTACCAAAATCAACCTCTTAATATACGCTGCAAAGATATTGGATGAGATAAACATAGTATATATATAGTAAAGTTAATCCCTTCCTTCAAAGGTAAGTTGACTTTTCAATACATGACTAGCAGCGGAACAAATCAAATCTGGATAGCTATTTTATTTATTATTTTATTTTGGGAAGTTGGTAGCTAGCTAGGGGCTTTATTTTAAGGTAAAATCCGGAGTTACTTAAGCAGCGCTCACCTTTGCATTAATCATAAAATTTGGATTTTGGAGAGAACTAAAGTTTTAGTGTTATAAGTACCACGAATTAGATTTTTTGGTCGGACAAATAAATTGTGTTCAACTTTGGTAGTATATAATTAAGTTTCAACTTGTATATCATGCACAGTGAATACATATATGCATCTAAAAGATAGAACTAGGATATCTTTGGAAACGAAAAAAAAGAAAAAAAGAAAATGATCAGATTTGTTGCACAAATTTGAACCCCTCTTGTAATATTATTTTGCATGCATTGACTGCACATAACACAACAAAACATAACATAAAATAGATATTTAGACATGGAAGTTGGAGGATAAGAGGGAACTCACAATGAAGGTACGGTGATGAGTCTTGGCCCAAATGGGACTAAATAGGGTAAAAATGCATATGAACTTGAGCAGGAAAGCACTATCACTGCTTAATCCCATCTTGGAATTAAAATTTGTAGTTTGTACACCAGGGAAGCAACAACAAAACAAGGAAATTAAGATTAATGTGTCTTAGCAAGAAGATCAGATAGTGAGAAGATAGTACGTAGCAACGCGCGCAGAATTAAATTCCTTAATATGCTCTGTTTAGAAGTGTAGAGTTGTGACTTGATTGATATGAGCCAAAGAGAGCCTACGCTGGGGTTATTTATATAAGAGAGACCATGTATGATTATGCATAGCGATTATACCTGTCAACGATATACCGTTTCGATGTTTTCCGTTCCGTTCCGTCGAAACGGAACAGCTAACGAAAAAAAATTTATTTTTTTTTAAAAAATGGAACTGTTAAACGGAATGGATTTACTGATATATATGTTCCAGTGTAATACAGTTCAAATTTCAAAATTCCGTTACGTTCCGTCGAAACGGAACGACTAACGGAAATTTCGGCATGTACCGTCACAAAAACGGAACGACAAACGAAACAGTCTGTTCCGTCTCCGTTTCACACGTTTGACAGGCCTATTAGCGATCAATGGTAACTTGGCATTTGGATAAACGACCGCTTCCTATTGGCTGAGACCCTGAGGCTGCATGCAGCTTTCTCTTACCTATTCTATCACTTTTCTTTCTTTTAATAACGCGGTGCATAGACTAGTATTCCATATTCCTGACACGTCCCTTCCTCAAGGATTAACTGGGGCCCACCCTGTCAGCCACTAATTCCTCTGGAAAATTTCAGCGCTTTAGTTTGACTTTGAGAGTAAATCTGTAAATGACACACAGGTCAAAGGTTTTAGGTGATTTATAATTTTATTTTATTTATATGAAACGATGGGCGAGGTCAAACTTTTATCATTGCTTTCTTTTCTTCTCTCTTTTTCATTCACTTATATACCGTGTATATGTAATAATGTAAAGTTAAAATTAGCTTACTAGCCAAGTAATTCAATCCAATTTGTTCGTAGAAAGCTGCTAATTCAAAAGGTAGAAAGGTAATATCAATGATATCACCAGTTGCGTCTTTAATTATGATTTATTACGTCATTTTAAGAGAACTGGCGCGACATAGCTGGAGTACTTGGTCAGCCAAAGCCTTCTCGTCCAGGGAAAAAGGAAAGAAAAAGGATTATCTCTTTTTGCATTCAAAATTTCATAAAAACTCAAATCATCGTAGACTTTACTATTCAGTGGATATTTTACATTGATAGTAAATTTATTTGACAATTGTTACAATTAATAATTAAACAACGTACTGGCTATGAAAATTTTTAAAATAATAAAATTATAGATATATTAGCTATCTCTATATATTTATAGGTTATGTATTAAAATTTGACGTAATTTAGAAATTAAATGGTCATTTATTGAGGTTTTAAAAATTATGAGCTAATTTTTGTTGGAGCTTTCTGATCAGTGACAAAGTAGTTCTCAAATTATACCATATTTTATACAAAATCTTTCAATAATATTCAGAATATAACTATAATTTATTTTCTTATTTTTTTATAAAATTGTAATAATTATCGCAGTCATTAAATAAATATAAATGTCAATTTCTACATTTACTTTCAAGTTATAATTAAATCGTATAATTTTTTTAATCATATATTCAAGTCCCTCGAATTTTGTAAACAATGCTCATTGTAACCAATAGGATTACAAATCGTAAATAATTAAACGAAATAGTAACTATAGGTCATAAATCACATCATGAATCTACAGGTTGCGGGCGGACTATGCTATGTATAACAATTACTATCGTAATTAAGTATCACTTTCCAAATGGGGATCGGACAATTTCAGCTTTATGCTGTCCAATCGTATAATATTGAAAAGTCGAATGGGACAAAGATATATACCAAGTCATAGATTGACTTTGTCGAATGTTTAGGTGCGAGTAGAGAAGAAATAATAATTAATACGAAGTCAATCGATTACAATTTGATACCAGTGTTACTAATTAAGTAGATACATTTGTTAATTAATTAATTAGACCGAGCATGCACTTATTATATATACAGAGAGAGAATGACTATACTACTATTTATTTATATGTAAATTGACTTTGTAGGCTGAATTTTTAGACTGTTGAATCGGTTCAAGATGTGTACAGAGCTCAGATCGGAACGCCCAGATTAAATTTTTTCCGTTTTCTTCTTCTATTCCGTCTCCTTCTCTCCGTATCTGCATTTTTTTCTTGTCTTTCCGTCTCCATAAAACTAATACACGCTATACGAAATCATGACTCCAAATCTTCTAGCTAGACTGGAATTCTTATAAGCAACTTACACTCTGTCTTGGGCTACTGTTGTCATATAAAGCGTCAAAATCATACTATCAATCTTCGTTCCCTTCTTATTAAAACGTGGTCAACTACATGCTTGTTTTGCATTCTGCTTTCTAACTATCAATTCAGCACTTTCAGTTTGATAGTTTGTTCAATTTCATAGTCAAATGTGTTCCAGAACTTTTGCCTATCAATATTACAGAAGAGAGATGCAAAGTGTTAGCTGATATTTTTGGTTGTAAGATAGGAAATTTTCCTTTAACGTACTTAGGTATTCCTCTTCATATTAAGAGACTTAGCAATAAATATTTGGTCTTTTGTTTTGGAAAAAATAGAGAAGAAACTTCAATCTTGCAAAGGGAATCTTCTGTCGTTAGGAGGGAGGATTACTTTGATCAATGCTGTTATTAGTGCCATTCCACTTTATGCCATTTCTCTTTTTAAAATGCCAGATTTAGTTAGGAAAAATATTGATAAACTTAGATGTAGATTTTTATGGCAAGGTACTGTAGGCAATAGGAAGAAATATGCTCTAGTTAATTGGTCCAAAGTTTGTATCCCGAAGAAAGATGATGGTATGGGTATTTTAGACCTCAATAGTATGAATAAGGCTCTCCTGTTGAAATGGTGGTGGAAAGTGTACAATCCACACTATACTGCAGAATGGAAAACACTTATTAGACATAAATATTTTAATAATAGCATGGGCAAAGTTTCACACTTTTGGAGAGGGATCTTGTCAGTTCATAGTATAGGTTCCATTTCTTGTTTTTACTCAATAGGCAATGGAAAAAACATATCTTTTTGGCATAGTACTTGGCATTCTAATTGCTCTCTAGCTACTGTATTCTTTTTCTTATATTCTCTGTGTGAAAATAAGCATTGTACACTTCATGAAGTTCTTCTGGCTAAAGGGAATAATCTCAGTTTTAGTAGAGACTTGACTGGTATCTTAGCTCAAGAATTTCAAAATTTACTTACTATTATTCAGTGTACTGTTCTTTCTCTTGATGAAGACTTTATTGGTTGGAAATGGGGACCTCAAGACAATTTCACCACTAATTCTACTTATCAATTCCTCACTTTTAGAGGGATTTCTATACATAAAGCTAACATCATTTGGAATATCAAAATCCCCCATAAAATTAGAGCTTTTATGTGGCTACTTACCCATAATAAGATTCTGACCAAAGACAATTTAGCTAAAAGGGGGTGGGTCGGAGACATGCACTGTATTTTTTGTGGGCAAGATGAGAGCTGTGCACATTTATTTTAACATTGTTCTTTTGCTCAACAAATTTGGTTCTGGCTATGAAATAGTCAGATGTATTTCATTAATTGGCATTCCTTGCAAGATATTATGGATTTTGTCCTAACCAGCCCCTACAAAGATAGAAAAGCTTTTTTAACTGTTTTTAGTGCGATGTGTTGGTGCATTTGGAAGATAAGAAATGACCATATTTTTAATCATATTCCTGTTAAATCCGTGAGGCAAACACTATTGATCATTTATCATTTGGTGTTGTATTGGCTAGGAACATGGAAGAATTAATGAAGAGAAGGCTGATGTGGATCAGTGGTTACCCATGGACTGGGATCTCATTCCCCTGCAGGTGGCCCTGCTCCAATGATGCTATATCATTTGGTGTTGTATTGGCTAGGAACATGGAAGAATGAGGAGAAGGCTGATGTGGATCAGTGGTTACCCATGAACTGGGATCGCATTCCCCTGCAGGTGGCCCTGCTCCAATGATGCTACAAGAGATGCTTGGACACATGGAAGGGGCTATGGTGTCAGCTGCAGCTTAGCTTTGCTGTTTTATGACTGTTCTGGCCTATAAAAATTTTGCTAGTACAAATTCTGGATGTTGAGATTAGCTTATGCTTCTTAGTCTTGGATTTTGGTAGAAGCTTTTTACTGTGTGAATGTTAACTAGTGGATGTTCTAGCATTTGCTGTTTAGATGTCGAGTGAAAAACTAGTCTCGGTGATCAGCAGGCCAGTTGTTTTGTTTTCATTTTGTTTGTAGTTGTTTCATTTTCTTAAAAAATGAAACGGGTGGCGCTCCCACCTATTTTTCAAAAAAAAAATAGTCAAATGTGTTTTGTTGAGCTAACTATATATTTTATTTGAGTTAATTTTTGATACATGCTTACTACTGGTAAATACACGAGTTAATTTGATTTTAACTAATAAATTTTTTGCTATACCAATTTTGCATGTTTTGCCTGTTTTGATTGGATATCGGTTCTAGTGACTCATTCTAAAGCAAATTAATACCATAAAAAAGGATGGTGGCAGGTAGATTTTACTAGAGAAATTTTTTTTTTGTAGACTTACATGTGATCAGGAGAACCAATTAAGGTTCGACGCTAAATAAAATAAAATTGGATATTACTGTATTGACAATTGATTAAGGTTTAGCACTAAATATGCTAATATTGGATATATTTTACTGATAATTTGCATTACCTTTTCAGATGTTCTTTTTCAAGTCGCAACTAACCTGGATTCATAGGTGCAGACGGGTACTTGGCAACATGAGTTTTGTAATTGGTATGAAAATGGCAATATGAACCAATTGACTGCCAAAAATATCAATGGAATTTAGAACAAATTGTTGTATCTAATATTGATTGGGTGAAATGACATTCTAACTCATTCTTTTTTTACTTCAGAAACAAATGGCGTAATTCAATTTCAAAGAAGCTGAAGAATATCAAATGAAACAAAAAGACTGAAACTGCGATCTAAAATATATTGAAGCTGCATGTCTATGGTCCTTATCATGATCACAAAGTTTCAGTTTTAAAAATATTTGTGTTGTCATATATTTGAGCTATGTGTATAGACGACTATATGAAAAATACAGGAACACATTATATTCATTGTGTATATTGAAGCTGCAAAAAAAAAAAAAAAAAAAGAAGATCTAGTGTGTTCTATATTTCAATGTAGTCAACCCTCAACTAGATATTAATTATTAATTTTTTATAATTTCAGGATATATTTAGTGTTAGAGACATGTCCTAGAAGCCAATCAGTTGGTAGCTATTATATTAGTTTATGTTATTGATGATGCTTGATCATTTGTTCCTAGAGATTATTATTGACAGATCATTCAGGTTGATGATCTGAATTGTAGATCTCTGTGGATCATTCGTTAGAATGACAATAATATCTTTAAAGAGCCCATAATCTTGATAATTAACATGGAACATTAATTATCATATAAGATTAGTATGCAAGTTAAGTGATGATTAAGTTCTACAAATCATAGGTAAGGAGTTACCGACTTGATTGCATATGTGTATGTTACTGGAACATAGCACATGACATGACCCAATGAAATAAATATATGGATTGTGTTAAGTGTCATTATTTGTTTCATATGTGTTTGATTCTGAGTTTGAGATGATTCAATTTCTCCACATGAGGATAGGTTCTATAAATATCGTCTAACGTTGATTCCTGATAAGAGCTGCTATACGGACTTTATTTATGTTCTCTTGAATTGTGCGGGGAGGAACTGTTCATCAAGACAACCGTATGTCCCTCATTAGTTCACCTAGTGAGTGATGATATCTACTGGGCCCCTTGATGGAGTTGGATCGTATGCGCGCAACTAGGCGATCAACTCTAGATCAAGAAATGTATAATCTGCAAGAATGACACATTCCTATCTTGGGTTATACACGGATATCATGTGACATAAGAACCAAAACAATAAGATACTTTTTCTTATGCAGGATTGAAGTGCTGTATTGGTACAGTATTTATTTATGCGAATTGGGAATCATAACGTGTTGCTAGATACCGCTTATGATTATTGAAAATAAATGACGATTTATTTTCCATGGCCAACATAACATAAATCCTCAAAGGGTCACACAAATAGGACTTTGACCATATGGTGCATTATTTATTTGATTGCATTAATGAATGCAATAATATGATATGTTGATTAATTAATTATATATCGTTGCGAACTGTTATAATTAATTCAGTCAAGGGATCATATAGAAATAAATTAATGCATATGCTAATCCCAAAGTAATTATCAATAAGTTGATAATTAATTATACTCAACAATATTCGATATGGTTATTGAAATTATATTGAATATATAGGCTTTATTTATTTAAGTCTTTTTGAGCCCAAACAATAAGCTATTGTCTTAGCCATTAAATATTTGATTTAATGTGTTTAAGATATAAAAATGGAAAGATATCAAATGACCTTCTAGGCCATACGTGGCCGGCCATAATGAATGGCAATTTTAATTAATAATGTTAATTAGAAATGAGTAGCAAAATATAAGAATTTTTTGCGTGAAAATGAAATAACCTAATTTGTTGCATTTTCTCTTGACCATTCTTGAGGCCGCCACCCATCTAAGAAGAGAAAAATTAGTTTCTCTCTTCCTTAGTTTTTTTCCATGGCTAATTGATAGGTCTCATGTGTTGAGAATAGCTATTCTACTAATTAATTGTTGATTGGAAGAGGAATAGCGAATGGATTAGCTTTGTTCTTGCTCGTGCTAGCACATGAGGTTAGAACTTGGTTAATCTCCTTGGTGGACTCGAGGCAAACGGACGGCAGCCGTAAAGGTGACGCGCACGCCGCCGACTCTGAAAGATTGGATTCGAGCCTTCCGAATACGATTTCGGAAGAGGTAACCTCCTACGCTTCTCCTTTTATAATGTTAATCACTTGAATGACTAGATCCGTTAATTGTGCGTATTAATTCCTTATTAAATGTTAATAAAAATTAAAATTGCAAGTGGACTTGAGTTTCTAACAGTGTTATCAGAGCGCTGGTCGTTATTCAAGTTTTTAATATTTTTTAAATCGAGAAATTAGTAATTAACAAAGTTAATTACTGATGTGTGTGCTTGCTGTCTGGAAAAAAATCTGTTTTTCTGTATTGTTGCTTGTTTTTCGTGATGTAAATATTCCTGAATTCTTTTCTATCTTACTGGAGATTTTAGATCTTTGAGTCATGGTTTTTTTGTGCTGGTTTCACTATTTTATACGTAGTTATGAATTTTTAGTGAATTAAACAGTAACGGTGCGCAGATCTGCCGTTCTGCTGCACAGTTCTGTTTGTTGGGCAAGAAAGACGTATTTTTGGAAAATAACTACCTGTATCTTTTGACTATAATTAATTTAGACTTGATGCTCTTTCTGAATATGTGTAATTTGTTACCTATTTCGGATTTTATGTGTTTGTTCAAGTATGGAAAGAATCGATAGCATCAGATCTGTCTTTCTAAACAAGCTGGTTGTTTTGACAAAATAAAATTATTGAAGGACTTTTACAGAAAAGTGTTTGAATAGAGTTGTTCTATTTCGATTTATGATTCTGCAAAAACTAGTTTCATAATTTTTTGACAAGGTTTGATGCTTCAACTGGGTCATAACTTTTCGGTCGTCAGTCTGTTTCAGAACTGGACTTGTTACTTGTATGACATTTAACTCGAAAATTTTGAATAGACCTTGCTGTTTTTTTTTTCCATGGATAGGTAGTAAATTGTATGTGCTAAGTTTTCTGTGTAAATAGTTTATATGAAAACTGTAAGGAAGATGATCCTTTAGACCTAATGGTTGAGATGAAAAACAGAAAATCTGATAACGGTGTTTCGCGCACAATATCAGTATTTGTCTTTTTTTATTCTCACTGATGGTAAATGATCTCTCCCTGAAATTTTTACTGGTAGTTGTAATCATTGTAAGGAGTTCTCTGGATTTATTTCGGAATTTTTGGAGACCGAAACATTTCGAATTTTATCGGGTTCCAAATTGCTTATTTTAATTAGTTAAAATATATTTTAATTAATCAATTAGCTGAAATGTTAATTAGAACACTCCTTAAACACCCTCCTCTCTGTTTTTGAATTGTAGATTAAATTTCAAAGGTTTAAACAAGTAGTGGTAATGTTAAACCTTTTTGCATTTGAAAAAACGAGCGATAAGCATACACAAAGATTCTAATTAATGAAGTTAATTAAGAACAAGTTAAATCATGTATATTGTATATGTGCTAACTCATTTTTGTAGGAGGATCGTGGGTTTAGTATGGCTTAAGATTCCAATGCCTTGTGTGTTGTAATTGTATGCATGTGTGAATGTATGTAATGCGACTTTTGGTGCCATTAATTAATTTTGATTAATTTTAATGTAACTTGTGAGGATTGCATGCCCCTAAGGCCTAGGAGGGAATTAGAATTTTTCTACATGTATTTATTTTCATTAATTATTAGATAGGATCTAGATAATTAGTGAGAGGGCTTGAATTAGATTAGTCTTGCTACATGGAGATGCGGTGAAGACTAATATGCAAGCTGGAGCCATACAAACCCACAACAATGTTTGTGTTTTGAAATGCATGTAATTATGTGATTGTTTGAATGCTATGAAATGTTATAGGATAGGTATGGGTGTATGTTGACACGACCACCAAACAAAGTCGCATAATAAATGTCTTATTAATTTGATTAAGCCGACCGCCCTCCTTCTCTCTATCCCCTTCACGTCGTACGGTGTCCAAATGACGCATTCCGCCGACGCGGGACGTCATTGGTCAACCCTCGAAAGTCGGAGTGTAAATCGGATTTACTAGGAGCAAATAGAGAGATGTTACTTATCGATGGACCCTAATCGGATTGGACATCAGGGCGAAATTTGTGGATGTACATGAGACATTTCACAAACCAAGAGTCATATGGTTGATATGATTGATTAGAGAACCTACCCTATCTAGTTGTGTTGGTGTTATGCCGACGCTGGCATCTTCTCAACGAAAATGGGGATCTTGGAAACCGACTACATTTGGGACATTAAATGAATGTAGTGGGAGTTTTGTTTATTATTATAAATAAAACATTGCATAAACTAAATGATCTTAAATTGAAATTGTTATAGATACTGAATGTGTTAATTTCGTTGCGATCAATCTTTGAAATTGAACTAGCTCGTTTCTAAAGGTATTTGCTTGGAGAAGTAACACCGATTCCTAAGACACGTTCTTAGCGAAGAGAAACTTGAGTATGTTAATTCCCAATTTATTTCCTCAACTTCCTGAACGTAGCATCACGATACTTGATTGACTTTTACGAAAAGTTATTCACTAAAGCGAATGCCGATATCCTCATTTTAGGATCTCTAGACCTTTGGATTAGAGAATTCATACAGACTAGATTTGTCTCCTACGCTCGCATCCACTTACTCAAGAATGAGTTCTTAGAGAAAGTAGATGTTGACACAATCATTTATGATCGAGTAATGGAGCATGAATTAAGTAAGAGAAACTTCTTTTAAGAAGGTACATGAAAGTTCCATTGGCTTGCGAACTGAAAGGTTTGAGTAGCTAATTGGCAACTAGAGATAGCAAGATATTCAATATCAAGGATTGTTGATATTGTCATACAATCTCTTCCTAATTAAATGAATGATATGATGTTACATTTTGCAAATTTGTTTGTGCAAATAGTAATTAGCTAAGTATTTAAGAAATACTTCGCTTAAGTATGAGTCGAGACTTCGAGACCCTCAATTGTGACCATGTGTCACATGAGATGTTTCATTTGCCGTTTATGGAGGCATTTGAAAGGTTGTCCGAAATACCATGATTATCGTGTTGGAGATGTTCTAACCCTTCGAGAGTATTTGTCATTCAAGTTATCTCGCTATCTTTAAATTCATACTAGTAACTTTGTACTAGTTCATGAGCTCGCATTTAGTGAAATGTGTAAGCAATAAAGAATAAGAAAATATTCGAGAGTAGTGAAGTGAACTCCGTATAAGGAAATTGTTTATTCGCTTAAACCACTACCAATGGATACGTAGAGTTGTCTTTACTAATAGGAATTGTAGGTCAAGTACCTCCTTCCTTGCATCCTAAAATTTTATCTCTATTCATATAGACGATGGATGATTATATTTTGTAAAAGACAAGCGGTGTTTTTTTATTGTGGATTTGTTTATATGATTTCATGCCTATTACTTGAATATGCTTGAAATGGATAAACGGGTTTTGAATGACAAATAGGATGCTTAAGACTTCACATAAAGTATTTGACTTTTGTGTAAAATGACCGCTTCGTCATACATAAACGAGAATCACATTATGAGAGTCTACATAGCGTAGATCTCATGGATCAATTCGATTGCGAATCAATTGAGAGATGCGAGTCATGTTTGTTGACAAAAGCGCCTTTGACCTATAAAAGGTTTAAGGACAAGTAATTTGATTAGGACTTATACATGTCGATGTATGTAGACCTATAACTACTTGTGTAGTGAAAGGTTATTGAGACTTTACCACTTAGCCATCGATCATAGTAGATATTAACATATCTATTTGATAAGATATAAGTGTGAACTTTTTGACAAGTTTAAGGAGTTCAAGAGTGAAGTTGAAAGGTCATTCAAGAAAGGTAATAGTCTTATAATTAATCATGGTAAATAGCTAAGTCATATGATTTGATCTATTATCTAAATAGTGTGAAAATAGTTTCACAACTCACTCCATTAGAAACATTATATTGGTATAGTGTGTCCAAGAATGGAGGTTCATATTAGGAATTCGCGTTCGAGGACAATTTTGTTTACTCTGAATAATGTTCCATCGAAGTCCATTGAGAAAGATATCTTACGAGATTTGATCTCTAAGTATATTATTTCTCAAGATTTGGTGTTAAGAAGCTTATTTCAAGATTTGTTGACTGATAAGCTTGAACCCAAATAGGACGCTTTTGTAGGATACTTAAATTAATCGAAGGTACTACTTCTACGAACATGATAAGAACAAACTAGTTGTTGCTAATCATGACGTAGTCTTGGAGAATAATATTCTCAAGAAGAAGTAGTGGGAGTAAAGTAAGCATTAAAGAAATTTATGCGTCACTACAAGAAGTACCCTTGTGGGAAACTTGTCACTCCATACATGGTGCTTAGTGGGAGTTGAGCAGAACTTCATTCACAAGTCGTTGTGAAAGAAAGAAGTTCATGAGCACGCTCGCTTCTAATGACGACTTAAACATATCACGAGCTGATGATGTTTGAGAAACTCAGTATATATGAGGATCAAGAACTCATTTTACAAGTCGTTGTGTAAGAAGTTCATGAACCTCGAGCACTAATCCTACAAAAGGTCAACAAAAGTGATTGTCTAACCGAAAGGTGAATAGACATCACGACATCCTCGCACCTGGCATATGAGGATCCGTTGATAATTAAAGGACCGATGGAAGAATCCTATTCCACAAGTATGGTTTGAACCCATGTGATCTTTAAGTGCAATCCATGTATAACAATAAGGTATAGACCCTTGTTGATGTTCACGAAGGGGCAATCCGAAAAGAACATTCAGATCTTTAAAGTAAAGATTGACATGGATGGCAAGTCGACTACGTACAAAGCACAGCTTCACGCTTGTGGCTATGTCTAAGTCGATGACGAATTGACTATGTACAAAGCACAACTTCTAGCTTATGGCTATGTATAAGTCAGTTAATAAAGATCATTCTAGCAGTAGTTGCATTTCATATATATTGATATGTGGAAATATACATATATAAAAAACTGTCTTCATTGATTGAATGAAGAAAGATGTTGTGTGCATAACACAAATTGAGGTCTTGATTGATGTATTGCTAGAAACATATACATGCTTCAATGATCCATTACTGGATCGAAGCGAACTCTGTGGAATAAATATTTTGA
Organism: Rhynchospora pubera; assembly: GCA_028095005.1. Lineage (NCBI taxonomy): Eukaryota > Viridiplantae > Streptophyta > Magnoliopsida > Poales > Cyperaceae > Rhynchospora > Rhynchospora pubera. The sequence goes on along the minus strand of CM051459.1, from coordinate 230,707,400 downwards.
CAAATAAGTCAAGGAGTTGAACTTCGTCAAAACTATCTTGTATAGACAAGATATTCAGTGGGAGCATAATTGTGTTATTTGTATTGTACAAGTTAACTGGATATTATTTGAAAAATAACATTGATTAAATGAATATCATCAAGATCTCATTGAAGAATGATTTCTTGGGCAAGGTCACCTAAATCCTAGGAAACAAAATCTATAAAGATAGATTATGATGGATGTTAGGTTTGAGCAAATGTGCATATAATGACGAAGCATCCTAAAAACATGAAAGGTAGACTCCAATAAAGAATGTCAAATCACGTCATGTGGCATATAACTTCAGTTTGACTCGGTTTATTGCAACTCAATTCAAGAAGAAGTGCATGAAATAGTTCAAGCATTCTTTCGTTACGAGTTTCATTATGTACGTCATTTATGCACATGCCCCAATGTGTTGTGTGACAAGAAGTTGTCAAGTGGATACAAGGAAGACACATTTGGACAATAATCAAAGGATATTCTCGAGTATCTTATGAGAAAGAGAAATATGGTTTTCATCTGTTATGATGAAAATGAGCTCGTGTAAGTTGTTACACTGATGCTATTTTCGAAAGATTGATATAATCGCAATTGAGTTACGTTTTTTGCTTAAAGGTGGTGTTGTAAATTTAGAAAGGTGTTCTAAATGGGATATTACAACCGTTTCCGTCACCAAAGCAAAATACATAGCAACTTGTGAAGCAACGAAAGAGAATAGTTTGGATCAAGAAGTTCTCAGTCAAGCTGATATGATTCTATGCATCTCGAACCATAGCTTAGTCTTGCAGAACCCAATATCTGATTGGTGATCCAACTATTATCTATGACAGTATCACTTGATCTCATATGATGATGATCAAGACTATATATATAGGAGTATATATATGTGTAGGTTCAACCAAAAGTGGATAATTTCGCGAACACAGCGAAGACTCTGACATAACCTCTACCTTAAGCAGTATACGAGATGCTATCGAGCATCCATATGTTATGGACGTATGAGTAACAGGCTTTAAGCGTATTATTTCTTTTGAGGTTCGAGACATGTATATATATAGATATATGACATCGTTTTCAATTCTTCATTGGTTAGAAGTCACTATTGATTGACTCTAGGCCAAGTGGGAGATTGTTAGAGACATGTCCTAGAAGCCAATCAGTTGGTAGCTATTATATTAGTTTATGTTATTGATGATGCTTGATCATTTGTTCCTAGAGATTATTATTGACAGATCATTCAGGTTGAGGATCTGAATTGTAGATCTCTGTGGATCATTCGTTAGAATGACAATAATATCTTTAAAGAGTCCATAATCTTGATAATTAACTAGGAACATTAATTATCATATAAGATTAGTATGCAAGTTAAGTGATGATTAAGTTCTACAAATCATAGGTAAGGAGTTACCGACTTGATTGCATATGTGTATGTTACTGGAACATAGCACATGACATGACCCAATGATATAAATATATGGATTGTGTTAAGTGTCATTATTTATTTCATATGTGTTTGATTCTGAGTTTGAGATGATTCAATTTCTCCACATGAGGATAGGTTCTATAAATATCGTCTAACGTTGATTCCTGATAAGGGCTGCTATACGGACTTTATTTATGTTCTCTTGAATTGTTCGGGGAGAAACTGTTCATCAAGACAACCGTATATCCCTCATTAGTTCACCTAGTGAGTGATGATATCTACTGGGCCCCTTGATGGAGTTGGATCGTATGCGCGTAACTAGGCGATCAACTCTAGATCAAGAAATGTATAATCTGCAAGAATAACACATTCCTATCTTGGGTTATACACGGATATCATGTGACATAAGAACCAAAACAATAAGATACTTTTTCTTACGGAGGATTGAAGTGCTGTATTGGTACAGTATTTATTTATGCGAATTAAGAATCATAACGTGTTGCTAGATACCGCTTATGATTATTGAAAATAAATGACGATTTATTTTCCATGACCAACATAACATAAATCCTCAAAGGGTCACACAAATAGGACTTTGACCATATGGTGCATTATTTATTTGATTGCATTAATGAATGCAATAATATGATATGTTGATTAATTAATTATATACCGTTGCGAACTGTTATAATTAATTCAGTCAAGGGATCATATAGAAATAAATTAATGCATATGCTAATCCCAAAGTAATTATCAATAAGTTAATAATTAATTATACTCAACAATATTCGATATGGTTATTGAAATTATATTGAATATATAGACTTTATTTATTTAAGTCTTTTTGAGTCCAAACAATAAGCTATTGTCTTAGCCATTAAATATTTGATTTAATGTGTTTAAGATATAAAAATGGAAAGATATCAAATGGCCTTCTAGGCCATACGTGGCCGGCCATAATGAATGGCAATTTTAATTTATAATGTTAATTAGAAATGAGTAGCAAAATATAAGGATTTTTTGCGTGAAAATGAAATAACCTAATTTGTTGCATTTTCTCTTGACCATTCTTGAGGCCGCCACCCATCCAAGAAGAGAAAAATTAGTTTCTCTCTTTCTTTATTTTTTTTCATGGCTAATTGATAGGTCTCATGTGTTGAGAATAGCTATTCTACTAATTAATTGTTGATTGGAAGAGGAATAGCGAATATTGCTTCGTATAAGCAAGCAATAAAGAAGAGATCTCAGAAGCAGCTGATCTAACGGATCCATACACAGTGTCTGATTAGTTTTGTTCTTGCTCGTGCTAGCACATGAGGTTAGAACTTGGTTAATCTCCTTGGTAGACTCGAGGCAAACGGACGGCAGCCGTAAAGGTGACGCGCACGCCGCCGACTCTAAAAGATTGGATTCGAGCCTTCCGAATACGATTTCGGAAGAGGTAACCTTCTACGCTTCTCCTTTTATAATGTTAATCACTTGAATGACTAGATCCGTTAGTTGTGCGTATTAATTTCTTATTAAATGTTAATAAAAATTAAAATTGCACGTGGACTTGAGTTTCTAACATTTAGGACCTCCTATGGGAACCATTTTATGTAATTGTTTATGTTTATATAACTATTCATGTATTGATTTATACTGATTAATATTGTAAATTGTATTTTTTTTTTGCTGATTAATGTTCATTTATACTCAATCAGTATCAAGTCAGATGACAACTTGTACCTTCTAAAAATAAAAAAGTAACAAAATAATAATGGTTCTTTCCTTGATTTATTCCAATTGCAAATTCATAATGCTAGTTGTCATTAGGTTAATTCAGGATTGGTACTAGCGAAATTGAATAGATTAATATGTTCTTACAAAAGAATTGGGCTAAAAATTAACTAATTGTTTTATATTGATGAGAAATAGGATTTTAATTACAAAGAACTCGAAGTAATTAGCAAATTACAATAGACTTCTTTGGAGGTCCGTATTTTCCACACAATTTGACTTTGCCAAGTAAAAAATGATAAAAATTTGAGACATTTGGACTTTACGACAAAATATGCAATAACTTCTTTCTTGATTTCTTTGGAGACCCTCTTCCCTTCGCTGCAGACAATTTCTTTGATTGATTGATTACTATCAAAGGTTTAAATAGCGGCCGTAGCGGCCGCAATAGCGGCTCTATAGCGGTGCTATTTGGTACATCGCTACAATGCTACAGATTTAGCGGCCCGTCCGATAGCGCGACCTATAGCGGAAAATAGCGGTATATAGCGGTGAAATAGCGGGAAATAGCGGGTGATATAGCGGTATAATAGCGGAAATAGCGGTACAGTTTATAATTTGCTGATATAACAATAGTATTTTGGGTATAACTTTCGCATACGAACTCCGATTGACGTGATTCAAAATTCTATGAAAAGTTTACAAAAGTGGCCACAATTTTTATGGTTTCAACATTTTCAAATTCTTAAAATTTAATGCTCAAATCTGCATAGAAAATAAATATAATTTTAGTTAGCATTAATTAGTTGCATGAAATTATTTTAATTTTTTATTTTAGACTAAACTAGACCTTCAAAATGCACTTGTGCGTGCAAATCCGCTATGGTCCGATAGCGGCCGCTAAATACCCGCTATCCGCTATGATATTAGCATGTCCGCTACGAGTCCGCTATCCGCTATTTAAACCTTTGATTACTATAATTACCAAACAATTAAGCTCAACCAGATTTCGAGGCCTCGCTTCATTGGTGGAGCACCCAGGGTACAAAGGCATTGGAAGGGGATACGATGGAGCTGAGATAGGAGTTTGCGATCTCGCTTCATTGGTGCATTTCGCGAGATCAGTGTCACAGATCGAGAGGAGAGAGAGATTTACGTCGAGTCGAGCAGAGAAGGGCACAGAGTCGAGTCGAGGCTGTCGAGATTTTCCAATTCCAATCTTCAATTTTGTGCAAACGGAAAAAGAGTACAGGGGAGATGCCGAGACGGAGGCAAAGTAACAGAAAGGAACGACAAATTTTAAAGCAAACGCTCCCCTAGCGCCTCAATCTAAGCCTTCTGATCTGATCTTTGCACACATCTTGAACCGATCCAACAGTCTAAAATATATGTGTGTAGAGAGATTACCTAAAATGCTTTGCAAAGCATAGTGGACTGTGAGGACATCTTATGCTAGTACAAAATAAACAGAAATAAATTTAAAATTTCATCAAATGGTGAAGTTTTCATTTCTAATTGAGGAATTAATTTTTTTTCTAAAAAAAGAAATGCGAAGCATTGATTTCAAACGTAATAATGCGAAGCATTTGATTTCAAATATTTGCAAACAATATAATTAAATTAAATAGATATTAAAAAAAACGGTGCAATAATTGGGAAAAAGACATTAATACATAGTAAGATCTGATTACTAAAAAAATTGAAATTTTAATTACCTGGTTTGTAATTTTAGAAACCATTTTAATTTACTGGTTTGTAAGATCTCATTTGTTGGTTTGTAATTTTAGAAAGGAACGCAAGTTATAATTTCAGTATTGCCTATTAGTTTTATTATTATTTTTTTGAAAATATAATTTCTTTGTTCAAGGTAGAAGTATCCTATTTTGATCATCATTATTTTCCTTTTAATCGTTAGTTCTATTTCATATTCTGCTATTTCGTTATTCTCTTTTATTTTATATTTATTTAATATTTAATATTCACAAGGTAGAAATATCTTGTTTTGCTATTCTCTTTTGTTTGTTTATAAATATAGTTTATATAAATTTCTAAATACCTACCTTTGATTTTGTTGTCTACATCTAGGGGTGGTTTCGAGTCGAGTAGCGACCGAGTTATACCCTATTCGAAATCAAGTCGTTCCATTTCGAATTAACTCGTGACTCGATCGAAAGACAATTTCGAGTTTCTATGAGTTAGTCGAAATCAAGTCGTGACTACTCGAGTTAAGTCGTAACTCGATAATTTTACTCGAAATTCCTGGAGTAAATAATAAAATAAGACAATTTGCCCAGTATAGTTAATTCCTTGAGACTTACTAAGTTAGGTTTAGCTCCAAGTCTCCAACAGAGAAGAAATACCAAACTTCGATTGAGTATAGTTAATTTACTGAGTTTCTGAAACTTCGATTGTTTTATACCAGAACCGAAAAGAAGAAATACCAAACTGGTACAGGTGTTGTACCAGCCTTGTTGCAAAGTCTCAAGGCGTCACAAATGAAAACACAAGTACCAAGAGGAACATAGGTAGAGCTGTCAAAATTCCGTTCCGTTCCGTTTGGTTAAATGGAAGAGATTTCAGTTTCGTTTTTAAAAACGGAACGGAAACGGAACTGAAATTTATAAACGTTTTTGAAACGAAAAACGGAATTCCGCTGAAATCAATGGTAAATAAAGGACGGAATGTTAAACGGAATGGAATTTTGTTACGTTTGACGAAATGGAACGTTAAACAAAATCAATTTCTATTCCGTCGACTAAAACGGAACGGAAGCGAAACAAATATGTTTCGTCTTCCGTTTCAACGTTTGACACCCCTAAACATAGGTCGGTACAGAGGTTGTATTGGTGAGTGTTTATGCACAAAACTCCTTACTTTTTTTTAACTGATCTTTGTGAAATAAGCAGAAATCAAGGAAAGTACCTTTCTTTAACGATTTTTCATTCCTAATTACAATCTCTCTCCTATATTTCCTCTTTCTTCTTTCACTAATCCCATCACCAGAAAATCAAGGTTACAAATCAAGTTAAAAAAAAAATTACAACTCAAAAATCGTCCCATTCCTAATTATAAATAGCCCCTCAAAAATTGACTATGACCTACTATAACCGTATAATTTGACTTTTACAAAATAAGTTGGATCACATAATTTGTTTCATCATCCAGCACATAACTTAAAAACTTCAACACTATATAGTCCAGTCAGTACCACCACCTGATCTTAACAAATAAAAAAATCTACCTACAAAATTAGTAAAGATGTTAGTCCATTCATTAATAGAGGTTGCCTAGCCTCATTACAAAGAAAAATATAGGGAATTAGGGATATTAACATTGACAATTTTCAGTTAATGCAGTAGTAGATGGAATCCAGAAAACCAAGCCATATATTGGAATCCAGTTTAAATGCTGACCACATTAGCACCCGATTTCAATTGATTCATCTCAGCGGTCAACTCCTTAACCCTATCATCCAACATTGTCCTCATCCTTTTTTTCTGACCCATTGGTCCTAATTATGGTAAAAAATGAATTAGAAAAAATAATTTTAGAAAGCAATAATAAGATTGTTGTTCACCAGTGCATAATTAACCTTTTGTGTTTGTTTGTGCTTCTATTTATGACTTATTTGCAACCTATGAAACAATTTAAAAGCTCAAAACTATAGGTCTCTTTAAAATGTATTGTTATGCACATAAGTAAAAAATAAAACAATGAACCTACATAATGACAAAAAAAAAAACTTTCTTATCAATTCATAGATAAGAAACTCCGATGTCTTTGCTTATTTAGGAAAGGATCTTTTTGAATTTTCTTAATTGGAGATATGTCCTATGAAAGTAGCTTAGCCAACTATGTTAACATAACAAGGAAACAATTATAAATAAAAGTTAGAAAGAAATAAATACTCTAAACAAACAAAGAAAGCTATCTATTGTGAAAGATAAAGTATTTGAGGCCAATCACAGAATTCATACAAGAAATGCATCCTACCTTATGCCAGAACTAACCATACTCAATTTCTAATTAATCTTTCTATCAGAAGCTGCCACATATAATAGAAATTTTGGCAATTCTGAACAATCATTTTTTAAATACTATTACTCATTTTTGTGATTACGGCCAAAACCTACGTGTTTTCAAAATGTTTTAAAATATTCACCTAATTAATCCTATAACATATCTCTTAATCACTTAAATGTATAAAATATACAAAAAAACAGATGTCTGTGATGCATTATTTGCAAATCAAAAGGTAATTTTTAATTTAGTCTCTCAAAGACTCTAAAGACTAGAATAGTAAAGAAGAAATAATCCAAATATCAACTCAGGTGTGGATGATAAAGCAAAAATTGAACTAAATAACCTCTAGAGCCGTACCTTTTCAAAGCTATCCAATATTTTCTTTCATAACCTAAATTACAAAATTGCACAAATAACCTTTGAAATTAATGACTCAATAGCCTTCAAAATCAAGCTCTAAACAAAAAAAAAAAAGAACAACAAAACGACATCCTTCTTTAAATCAAAACAAAAAGTAATAAAATAGAAAAGGTGCACAAGATATTATCATAAATAAAGGTGAGGCGGATGAATGGATGGGATAGTACCGTAAATGAAGGGGAGACTAAAGAGAGCGGTGTTTGGAGGCGAGGTGATTTTTTCTCCTGAGAGGTAAGGCTTAGTGAGCCGATTGATTTAATTTGGGGGAGGCGATAAAAATGAGGATAGAGGACGGTGGAAGAGAGAGGGTTTATTAGAAGAAAGACACAAATGGGATATGTGTGGAGATGGGTAGTTACAGGATGGCTTTATTTTTTTCTATAATTAATATTTTACAACATTTCACTTATATTTTGGACAATTGAAGGGAGGAAAAAATTTTAGGCGGTAGTTTTAGAAAGCGCGCAAATGATTGGCGCCATATAATTTGCATATATTTTTTATGAATAAATAAATATAAATATCAACATCAAACTTTTGTCTGGCCAAATCAAATTCTGTCTTGCGAATTGGTGTTGCTGATCTTTATTTTGCCAGCATAGGAATTGATCTTGTCAAAAAGTCTTGTGAAAGCGTATAATTAACAAGGGGATGAAAACATCTTGCGACCCTCTTCTTGCCATAACCCCTTTTGCTCTTCATACAACATTGCTAGCTTTTCTCTTTTATTTTTTCTTGTTCTTTTTGCTTTCTTTTTCTGCTTTTTTTTTTTTTTTTTACTTGGTAGCCACTAGCCAGTAGCCACTACCAAGTTCTCTAAAGAAAAAAAAAAGTAAAAAAAGAAAGGAAGTGGCAATTGGGTAGTAATTCGAGTGCAGTCCTCCTTCCCGTTCTCTTGTTTTGGAATTCTCTCCCCGTGTGAGATCATTTGTGCGTCTCTTTCTCTCCCCATGTTTCACACTCTAAAAACTCCCAACTTCGAAGATAAGCTTAGAATGCCGCTTTATCAATCGCTTTGTTGATTCGTCTCTCTTTTTCTGGTCTGATTTTACTTTTCACTTTAATTCTTTTAGAAAATAAAATCGCCGGGAAAAAAAAAAATCTGGCTTGATATTAATTGATTGTTCAGAATAATTCGTAGCTGGAAATGTCATCAGCATATTTTTCAAGGTGGTCCTGTTGATTGACGACTGATAACATTTTTCAATTGTTGCAATTTGCATTTGCATGGCTTCTTTAATTATTTTCATTTTTAGAAGACGTTCATAGTAATTAAAGAACAAGTTTCTTAATTAACAAACTTGAAGTTACAAAAAATAAGATCATACATGTCATAAAAAAGTCGCCACTCTCAACCTAAAAAAGTACTCAAAGTTCAAACACCAGTACACTTGTCGCATATTTTCTGCCAAAAAATATGGAGTACCAGAATCATCAAGTTTTAATTTCCACGATTGAAACGAATGAACAGCTAGTTACAAATTGCTAATAGAAAATAAAATAAAATGGATAGCACACCTATTGTACAAATCAAATCACATGTTCATGCGTGATATAAATCATTGAAATCCCTATTACAACTACATCTGTCCTAATCGATTGCAGAAAACAATGTCCCCCCTACCAAACGGCCCCATTGAACTATCAATATTGGTACACTAGCTAGCAACGAGGTTTGTCCGCAGGAGGAGGAAAAAGTTTTGCATCTGTACGGTTACCATTATGTGTTATGAATACAGTATCCATTCCCCAAATCATATGGCGATCCAAGTGGCAGTGCATGAACCAAACACCTAAATTTTTTTTTTTAAAAAAGAACAATTCAAGATTGAGTAATTTAGTTTTACTATATCAACTCAAAATAAAAAAAACACCTAAGAGATTTAACTAGATTATTGAGGAACTATTTTGAAATTGTGTAACCTTGCATGAAAAAATTCAAAGCAATGTTATTAGCCTTAATTTCTGTAAAATTAGCACAACTAAAGCATGTTAAATGTTTCACACCACTTTACCCAAAAAAAGGTATTCTCTACTCAATATAGCCGTAATGAACAGACAAAAACCAACCAAAGATTTATGAAGTAATTGTAACAAAACACAGAAAGAAAAGTCACCAGGATTAGCTGCCCTGAACCGGATTGTGGTCCACCCATTTTTTAGCACACCAACCGTGTTTTGATATGGTGGATCAACCAAGTTGTAACTCAAAGGATCTGTTTGGTTATCAAAGTTACCAAATCCATTTCCCACGACATAGAAGCTGTGTCCATGCAAGTGCATAGGATGGTTTTCTCCGCCTAGTATATTAGTGCCCTGAAACACAATCTCTACCGTCGTATTGTACTCTAGCACCTTCACTTTTGTCGACTTATCAACAAAGAATAGCTGTTGTGGAATGTTGGCATCGGTAAAATTGTAGAAGAGTGGTGGTTGGTTGGGAAAGTCAGGGGAATAAACACCTGAAATCGAGCTGTAGTATGCATCAAGGATATCAATTTGCGGGACACTGAAACTGACATTGTTCAGACTAGCTGAAACCCTGTCACCAAAAGGACCAGCACATGAAGCATTGGGGCATTGTTGTACATTTACGGCTACTGTGATATACATGCTCACGTCGACAGTTTGTGGAACATGAACTGGATGGTCAGAGCTCGCTAGTGAGCGTAGACCTGCAGTGAAAGCAGTTGCAGCACTTGTATTGGGGAAGTTTGGCAAGGAGGGGAAAAGAGGTACAGGTGGAGGAGTGGTGCCGTTAGTTTTGTATTGCAAGATGGCGTATGTATCGTTGGGGTCACGAGGGACCACAACATTTCCATCAAAGAACGGTGTTGCTTTAATATAGTAGCGATAGGGTGCAGAGGTATTGGGGAACTTGTTGGCCTCTAAGAGAAGGTCAAAAGTTTGACCGGGGGTGATCATGATATATTCATTCACATAGGGTTTGGTGTAGCTGCCATCGCTTCCAACAACAGTTACGTTGTGGCCGGCAACAGCAAAGAAAAACTCATTGTTCATGGCCGAGTTTATTACACGTAGAAGGTATCGTTTGCCTTGAACCACATGCACTTTGAAAGTATCTTGAATTTGTACAAAGAAAACAGAATAAATTAAATTACCCATCACGTTTAACCACCTAAATGTCACGAGAAATAAAGAATGAATTGTAAATAATTTGATAATTGATCTTCCATGTTTTATTAATTATTGTTAATTAATATGGTTGCATGTTTCGTAAGAATTTATATATATGTGTGTGTGACGGCTTGAATAATTGAATTGTTTCTTTATGTTGCTAATTGCTAATATCAACAAATTAACTTTCCAATAGATGTTTAATTACAATATGAAGTAACGACCACTTGTAGAGTTGTCTTATTACTATAACATCTTTCAGACTTGTACAGGGAAATAAAATTACCATTTGCCGAGCATGGTGCAAAGTCGCCGGGCTGGCCATTGATAGTGTTAATGTCAGATATTTGAAATTCGCCACCACTCTGAATTGCATTGTTGTACACATCTGTGATGTTTGCGTTCCACCACTCTCCTATAATTAGGGTGAATTCTTTGTGTGGCTTGGCAAAGGGGTACCTGGTGCCGAGCTTGGGGTAAATAACAATGGCGCCATAAACTGTGGCACGGTCATATTGACTATGTGCGTGCCACCAAAGGGTGCCTTCTTCTTCCGTGAATTCAATTCGTTGTGTGAAGTTGCCTCCGGGCTGAACAGGACACTGTGTAATATATTCTGGACCATCTGACCATGGATTCCTTGGCTGATTTACGCCATGCCTGGTACAAAATACAAAGTAATTATGTAAATGCATGTTACTTGTGTTTCTTATGTAAGTAGTATAGATTACAGATTATTGATTGTATGTATGTGTGTATTATGATGCATATATACCAGTGGATGGTGATGTTTTTGTTCCCTTTGTTGATGACTTTCACATAGACTATGTCGCCGTTACGGGCAGAGATGGTAGGCCCTGGATATAATCCATTGACAGTAAGAATGTTCTTTGTGTGGTTGCAGAGCCGGGTATATGTAGCTTCTTGAATCTGTTTTGGGAAAAAGAAATATGGATTTACAAGTTCATAGTTTGGTAGTTTAATTATGTAAAGAAAAGAAGAAAAAAAAATTCGATTTGGGTCAGGATTCTAGTTTGGATTTAATTTAGGCCTGTGTCACTAAGGCCCCGATCAAAATTTCATTTTTTAACGTTCATTTCATTTCATTAAAAAATTCTTGATCAAAATTAAGAAATTTAGTGTCATTTGATTGGAATTTTCATGTAATTAGATTCAACGAAATCCTATAAAATCAATTCAATTGAAATGAAATGAAATGAAATCCCACGTAAATTTCATTTTGATTAGGGCCTAAGTAGAATTTTGATTTTATGTGTCAGTATGTTAACGTATTTGGTGGCTAAATCAAGTAAGGAAAGTGAAAGTAAAAGAGTATTAAAGATTTTTAATAGGCATCAATATTCTAGACAAAGACGCTAAAAAATTTTAATAGGCATCAATATCTAAAACACCTATTAGTTATGACGCATAAATATTCTAGACAAAGACGCTAAAAAATTTTAAGAGAGTGATTTAGATAGTGCCAAAATTTTCCAACACATATCAACACGAACACTAATAATATTTAAGAGAGTGTTTTAGATAGTGCCAAAATTTTCCATCAATGATTAAATTGTTTTCGTAAATGGCTCCAAATATTTCAGAGAACGATTTTTAGATAGCAAAAATTGATTAACTAATTTCTATTGTATCAATTAAAAGAAATAAATCTCTATAAAAACTAGAAAAAGAAACAAATATAAAAACAAATAACTGCTAACCACTATATAGATAACTACCACTTCATCAAAAAAAAAAAAAATAAGCACCCATTCATCAGTCTCATTATTTTATAAATGTAAGTAACATGGTTGAAATCAATTCAGAAAAATTTCAAATGACTAAGTTTTACTCAAAATAAAATGCTAAGGGAAACAATGAATATTTAAAGTAAGAAATATGATTAGTTTGAATGACGCAGCATTAAATCCATTGGTTTTCAAAATTAAAATGACATATATTGAAAATATATTGACTCATAAAATTATAATAAAGTTGTAGAACTTTTTACAAGCTTTCCAATGAAATAAAGTTTGCTAAAATCGGAGTTCAAATGGGAGTTATGATATTTCAAAATATGCATAGAAATCAAATGGAAGAGCTGACCTTTCTATTCCAAATTATTAATTTTGACTTTTTTATTGTCTACGAAATGTTTGACTATATTGTGCATGCATCTACCTTTTATCTTTTTAAACGTCTATTATATGGCTATTGCCTATAGCCCTATACTATAATAAAAACAAACAGGAAATTAAAATAATGGCAAAAAGAACATTGCGAACTTAAGCACATGATATAACAAATGATTTTTTTAATTTAAAAATGGATCATAGTATTGAACTATTTGCAACTCATAAAACTTTGGTAATGTTAATTATATTTTATAAGATGTCCTGGTAGCTAGGCTCTCTGCTTTATGTCTTATAAAAAAAATGTAATATTGAAAGGATCAATGATTGTGGATACAAGAAAAAAAGAAAAAAAAAGAGAGAGAGAGAGAAGGGAGTGAGGATTGTAGAAAGAACACAACGAGGAAAAAAGAATCAAGACTACCATCCTTATGCCAGCTCAGGATCGGAAAGACTCGAAAGAGAAAAAAACTCAAGAAATCGTTGTTTATAGGTTAAACTGAATGGTCTGTATTTTAGTTCTATGTATATTATGCATGTTTCAAACCTAAATCAGGTACGTTCTGATGTTCAGAATCCGAAGAGACACTACCTAGCTAGCTAGCTTAATGCTTATCAGCTTATGCTCATGCATCTATATATACATATGTACGTACGAAGCTTTGTTCATTCTCTTCGTAGCTCCTCTCACATATATAGTATGTATCTCGAAATTAAAGTCTAAATAAACCAAATTAATGTTTTCAATACCATACCGGTACCTCTACCGGCCTAGTAACCGAAATCCGGTATTTCCCGGTATTTAATAAACTTGATGTGATATGGAGCAGAGAGCACTTACAACAAAGGTTCGGTGATGAGTCTTGGCCCAGCCAGGGCTAGCTAAGATGCCGAACAACATCACCATGCCGACAAGCTGCATGACAAAGAGCCGACTAAATGACATGGTTTGTTTTGGGGGAAACAATACATAAAATGTTGTACTCTTAAGTCTGTTTCCTTGGAGGAGTTTGTTTCTTATGAGGGTGCTATGAGCTCTAGCGCATTAGAAAGGATTATATTGTATATATAGAGGCAACAAGGGCCGGAAGAATCACTTCTTGATAACTTCCTAGATTTTCACCAAATCGCGGTGACCATTGACTTAATATAATTCGTAATTAAGTGCTGTTATGTACATGTGTATATAGGGCTGTCAATACCGTGCATGCAGTTTCGCACGTTTTCGTTCCGTACGATCCAAAATGGAATAGAAACGAAAGCAAAATCAGTTTAGTTTCTGAAAAACGGAATGAAAATGAAATGGGTACTGATAAACGTTAGTGTTCTGCTTATCGAAAATTGGACTGAAATCAATAGAAAATTGAGAACGGAACAGTAGCTGAAACAAAAAACCTCTTGGGGGTTTTCCTGCTACTCCCTCAGCCATTCTGCTATGTTTTGGACGCTAGATCCCTTTGCAATTACTTTCTTTGTTACTTGGTGAGAAAGGTGTTCAAGAACTTTAAGAGATGTTGCAAAACAACATTATGATCTACTCCATGAAGTGCTTCTAGAATGGAATTTTGTTTAGCAAATAGTCCTTCCTTTTAGCTTTACTTCTTGTACTACTTTCTGCTTTTCTTTTTCTGCCTAGTTTCTTTTATTTTTTTTTCCTTTCTTTTTAGGATTTTTTTTTTTTGCTTTTTAAGCAGTTTTTTTATCTTTATTATTAGCTCCTTGCTAATTTTGTATTCGTTTATTATTAATGAAATTAAGATAGATGCTTGAACTTCATTTTTTTTTGAAGAAAAAAGGAAAAAAAAAACTGTTCCGTTTTAAAAAACGAAACAAATTTTTATTTCGTTAGCCGGAACGGAACGTCTGTTTCGCACGTTTTACGCCTATATGTGTATACGCGCGTTAACTTGCACAAGAATTTGCATGTGCTAAGCTACGAGGTCAACGCGCATGCGGTGGCTAATTTTGGAAGAGGTCAAAATGGTTTAGGTAGGAGAGTGAGATCACTCGTACTAAGAAGTGGATCTAAATGCAAAAAATGACCACAAATCCTTTTTTTTTTCTTTTCCTTCTTATATAAAATGAGGTTAAAAATATAGTAAATTATCATGCCACCACTAGCTAATTGAATTATAATTATAAGATAAAACATTGCACGTGGGTACTGTGATAAGAACAATATTATTCTGGATTTTCTGCTGCGTGTTGAGAGGCAGTGTAGCTCGCATGTGGGAGCCTCATATGGATTATGCTACATCTCTCTAGCTTAACCACCAAATGTAGACATGGCTTCTAGTGGACTGGACTGTCCATGGACAGTCTGGACAGAAAAATGCTGAATAATTATGGACTGGACTGTATTTGGTATGGATTGAAGTCCAGTCCAAGTCCAGCGATGAAAATATATTGGGCAGTTTATAAAATTTATTTGGACTGTTCATGAAATTATATGGACAAAGTATGGACGAGATATATACGACCGAACCACACGCTGCGACCAAACCACATAAACCAAGTACCTCTTCTTCCTTCTCTCTGACCAGATCACACGCTTCGACCTCGATCTCGCTAATGACGATATCTCTTCCTCCTCTTTCTCGCCACATACCTTCGAGCCTGAAGAGTGCCTCAATTCGTTGACACTACAAGAACCCTCCAATGAAGACATTAACTAGAGGCACGTGATCAATGGATCTCTTTCTCTCCCAGCGGATTTCTACGCGTCGGCGAGTGACGAGATCGAGGAGGAGGAGGGTTTTGGGAGTAGCAGTGGCGGCATTGATGGTACCACGTGGATGAATCAGGGTGATGGCACACCTAGTCTTAGTAGTAGTGGGTACGCGACGAAGAGAGGAAGCAACGGTGCCTTTAGTGGAGGAATTGAAGAGGGGGGAGAGAGAGAGAGAGAGAGAGAGAGAGAAGCCGAGTGGGGTCGCGAGAAGAAGCATCTTCATGAGGTATAAGGGTTTTTTAATGCATTTTTAAATTTGAGCAAAAGAGACTACAAGATTGTTCCGTATTAAGTTTTCGTTGAATACCAGTTTTCTTTGAATTAGTTGTAGTTGATTTCATATTTTTCTTCATTTAGTTTGAATTTTGTGATATAAGTTGAAATATTAATTTACTTTTTGTAAAATTAAATCATTGACCATGGTAGTTATACTTGAGATAACTGTTTAGAAGATTAACTGGTGGTAGTTGTATTGGAGAAAACTATTTTTATATTTATTTATACTTGTTATTTCCTTTTTACTTATTCTCTTAATTAGTTGTCTTGAGAATTTCGCATTGTATATTTCAATTTGTTCATTTTGAAACTAATTTTCTATTCGCCGTTAGCTTGTTTAATGGCTGGACTCTGGACTTATCTTCTTTTTCAAAGTAATAATTGTAATATAATTTTGTGCGCATCAGCACAGGTACGTAATTCAGCCGAAGAAATTGTTAATCATAGTACAATATAAATATATAATGTGTACTGTTTACCGTTTACTGGACAACTGAGGATGTGCAATGAATGTGTACTGTTACCGTTTACCAGAGAGCCGCATATATTTGTTAGTATTATGTTTGTAAGTTGTTGATTAAAACTTCGTCCAAAATTTTGTTCAAATGGATAAATCATGGACAAATAGTGGACTGTAATTGGTCAAAACATAATCTGGACATGGACGGAATATTAGTGTTTATTATAGACATGGTTTGATCGTGGACACTAATTCTCTATTATTGAACTGGATTGGACGTTAATTGGAACCCGTCCACTAGCAGCCCTAGATTTGCACAAAGAAGGTACCCCGTACCCTCACGTAGATTTGCACAAGAAAAACCGCAAAAGAACCTAAAAGGAAAAAAAAAAATGAGAGAAAGGGATGTGTTTTTCGAGACACGTTTTCGCCGTCTCCGGTCTGCTTTATTATTATTAATATTATTTTTGCATGAAATTGATGGCGTGGGCCTTCATTTTGTTCACTCCGTTCAAAAATAATAATCATTATTACTAAAACTTATTGATAATTATAATAAATAATAATATTAATACTATCGCAATTATAATGATGATAATTACAGAACAATTATTTTTCTAATGAAAAAGCTGTTAATCTTAATAAGATAATGGTAATATTATTTCTATGAAGGAAAAAAATTATATGATAACTATATATAATTAATATTATATAATACTAATAAGTAATAACAATAAAAATATTTATAGTGTTATTGGAGTTTTGCTATGGTGAGTTGCAACTCACCAAAGCGTCCGTGAGTCGCGCTCAATTTTTTGAAATTTAGTTCAAAATGACAGATCCAAACCGTCTAATATGATCTTCCTATTGAAATCTCCATGAAGACCATTTTATATTTTTTTCGAAATTTTTAAGTATTTTTTTAAATTTTATAAAATCATTAATCTAATTAGTTCTGAATCGTTCAAAAACAGCAGTTTTTAAAAATCCAAAATAAATACTTAAAAATTTCAAAAAATATAAAATTTGGTCTGCATGGAGATTTCAATTGAAAGATTGTATTAGACGGTTTGGATCAATCATTTTCAACTAAATTTCAGGATTTTGAGCGCGACTCACGGACGCTTTGGTGAGTTGCAACTCACCATAGCAAAACTCGTGTTATTGTTATAAAGATAATAAAGATGATTACAATAATAAACAATATTATTCTTATTCTTATTATTGATAACAAGGATCACTAATAGCAATGTTGGATTAAACAATTAATTTTTTATTTGTCTATTTTTGCAAAACAACTTATTATCCACTAACATTTCCTTAAGTGATTTATTAGGCATATATTCAAAAGATCACAAATTGCATGAGGCATACATGTGATGGATTAGTCACTTAAAGTCATTAGTATAGTTTTAATTGGTGTTTAAATAAATCCAAATCGTTTTGCCGTTAAAGTGCTCAGTTTCGAAGCCTGTGCGTTGTGTAACATAATGTCATGTTATACAATGCATCAGACAGTGCTAAATTCCTGCATTTTTCAAAGTGCTAGAAATATTACGTTATACAATGCTACTTCACGTTGTGTAACGTAATATATCCGTCATACAATGCATCTTTTCCGTCGTGCAACGCATCTCCATGTCAAAGTTCAAACGTTGTATAACATAGAGGAACGTTATATCTTTAATGTCATTTAATGTGTGTTGTATAACGTGTCTGATAAGTTTTTGACCATTTGAATTTTCTCATGAAACGTTGTATTACAACACGTTGCCAGCGTTGTACAACGTGTCTGACAATATTTTGACCGTTGAGTTTTTAGTGTCAGACATTGTACAATGAGTCTATTGCGTTGTATAACGTACTGATAACTCAAACAGATAGTTTATCTATTTTGTTTTATTATAACGACCATTTGATGCGTTGTACAACGCAATTTGGCGTTGTGTAACGCATAATAGAAAATTGTGTTGTTTCGAAACTCTTGATGCCCTCTGTAAATATTAGACCATTTGGGACTGATTATCTCAATCTCTTGCTAACCTTGCAAAACATATGTTCTTGAGCTCCAAGCACTTGATTTCATATCTCCTTGATATTCTTTTATCAAAATCATTAGAATTAGATAGCCTCAATCAAGTTCCAAGTGTGATTTAGCCATATCTTTGAGTGTCTTGATTGTGAGCATCATTTGTAGTGTATTTGAGAGTTGATTTTTGAGAATTCTAGAGGTTACGCTGATCCTCCTCGAGTCCTTGTGACGAGATGATTCGGTTCGAATTTGTAGATTCGTTCTTGGTAGAATTGACAAAGCATCACCCTTTCATTATAATGAAATTCCCGAAAACGTACGACTAAGACTAATTTTTTCTAGCGGATTCGAACTCCGTAATCACATCGAGTGTTTAATTTTTCTTAACCATACCACGAAAGTCAAAGTCATTAACTCCCTTGTCGTCGATCTAATTAATGAATTAATTCTTAGATGCTACAAAATATTCTTATGAACTTTTAAATAAAAAGAGTAAACATAACCAATATACATCAATCTTAGTATGTATAATTACCGAATTAGAAGTGTTATATATTTAACAAGTATGCTAATTTAGTCGATCGAGCTCATGGAAGCCAATTAATTAATTTACATCTTGCCGGTCTTTACCTTTAACTCAAGCTTGTCAAATTATGAAAAATGATAACTGTCATCAATAGTTTTTACATCGCTTGAACAAAGTAGATACATAAAGCTTGAACAAAGTAGATACATAAAAGAGACAAGTTTAACATATAAATGATCAAAGTGAACACATACAAAAATATAAATTTTGTTATCCTTGTTTAAATTTTTATATGCATATTTAATTTTTTTATTGAAATTATTTATTTGTAATTTCCCTTTGATCATTTATATATTCACCTTATTTATTTTATGTATTTATTTTGTTCAAGTAATGAAAAACAATAACAAACCTGCATATTTCAGTTAGCAATTTTCTCTCATCAAGTATTGATTAAGACAAACATGCATGATGGCATTCTTGCAGTTCAATAACTTTTACATGGATGATATTATAATCTAATTAGGCTCATGTAATATCTCTTATAATAAAAATGGGGGCCTACTAGCAGGCTAGTGTAGGTATGAAAATTGATGTAGAAATAAAATATTATACCTTCTTAGGCCCATGTAATATCTCTTGTAATAAAAATGGGGGCCTACTAGCAGGCTAGTGTAGGTATGGAAATTGATGTAGAAATAAAATATTATACCTTCTCTCTGCTTCTCTTGTGTATCTCTGCTTTCCCGTTCAAATATATATATATCGCGTTTGCATATAGTCGTCTTCATTGTATAGCGAACGGCAACATTGACGGTGAAAATGTCAATGTAGCTGGTTTTCGATAATAGACATTAAATTCTAGACGCTCAACTTGTAACTAATTATATCCACTGGAACTATATAAACTTAGATACATACGTATGTCTTCTAGTTTATGCAGATACGTAAGCACACATCTATGTGCATGTATGCATAAATGGACAAAAATAGGGGTGGTTGTCAGAACCGGAGGACACTTGGTTGTATTAGCGTCATAGCGTACGTGTGTCACACTAAACCGTCTCTTTCGGGCCCATTATTAGAAAAAGTAACAAATTAAAGCATCAAATCAGATCAACTATGCATCACAGAAGATGATTAATGAGTCATGGCTATATTTACTGTTACAATTTTCATCTCAAAAAAATAAATAAATAAATAAACCATCAGTATGCAAAATGATCGACGCAAAAATCAAGCTCAAAATAAAGCTTATTCACCCGACTAATCGTTGAAAGATTTAATTTATGACTTATTTGAGAGTGCTGACATAGTGCTTGTCTATTTGTATTTTTGGCTTAATAATTAGTTATCACTGATTTCTAATTAGAGAAGACATTGATATATATGTATTGCGAGGCATTACAGTATCTTATTATCTTATAGACTCTGTTTGGATACCGTGTGGGAAGAAGGAAAAAAGGAAAAAAAATTATTATAAACAATTCAAACTCTTCACAAAGTTACACATTTTCTAATACTTCTTTCCGTTTCTTCCCTTCTTCCCTTCTTCCCTTCTTCCCACACCTCATCCAAACATAGCCATAGAGAATCTGAACCAACGTGAGATCATCGCATCCAATGCTAAATACCAAAAAATTTTTGAGGAATAGTCAGAAACTGAGAGTGTATCAAGCAGGTCGCTTGTCTTTCAAGCGGGTTGTCGGGATTACAGATTTAATTTCTACAATTCTACTCTCTTTGTGTTGTTGAGTAGTTTGTGTTGATCGATCAGTTATAACTATAACGTCTCGCTACACAATTTAAGAGTTATTATTAAAGATATATATAACTTAGCTTAGATGATTCAAAGAAAGTCTAAGACAATTAATCAAATCACAAGAACTAAGTATCATCAATATCCTTATATAACTCAAATTGGCACAAGAATCAGAATTTAGATGAGACACAACAGTCTACCAATCTAAATTCACACAGTGTGTGTCATCACACATTACAAGCAAACATCAATATGTATTATGCAAGCCATCACGATTAGGTGAGATTGTGCAACATGTACCGTCCATCACCATCAACAAGTAAATATTAAATGCTCCGTTTGGATGGTGTGGAAATAAGAGGAATAATAAAAAAAGTATTGGGAAGTGTGTAACTTTGTGAAAAGTTTGAATTGTTTATAAGGAATGACACATTAGAATGGCTAATGTGCCACGCGTGGCAATGCCACCCATTTTTCTTTTGAGTCATTTTCGATATCCAAAATTCAAACGGAAGATCCAAACCATTCAAGTTATTCTTTATATTGAAATATCCTTGGAGACCAAATTGTACATTTTTTCGAATTTTTTTGTTATTTATTATGATATTTTTAAATTGGAGTGCCAGAAATACTCCAATTATAATGTTTTTTTAAATATCATAATAAATAGTAAAGAATTTCGAAAAAAATTGTAAAATTCGGTCTCCAAAGATATTCCAATATAGATATCAAATTGAATGGTTTGAATCGAACATTTAAATTTTGTATATCGAAAAATGAATCAAAAGAAAAATAGATGGCATTACAACCCGTGACACATTAGCCATTCTCTCTAAATATATTCTAATTCTTAATAAACAAGAAAATTAAACTCTGGAGTCCTTAAAGTGCCTTCTTATTTTTATAAATCATTTCCATCTTTATTCTTTAGATTCAATAATACGCTAATTAGTCTTTCTAAATTGAATTTGCTGCATGTATTTCTTTTCTGGCTGAGTCGGCAAGCTTTAAATAAACAATTTGGTCGCCCTTTATTGTTGGCGCCTCCATACTTGCACTTTGACAGAGATACATTGTTAATTAATTTATGTTTTGTTGGAGGTATGCATTAAAGGACTAAAGAACTTGTTTGGATGGAATTTTGGATTTACTTGCATATTAACGTACATGTAATGATGCAAATAATAGTTTGAAAAATGGATCAGTATACTAGAGTGGAAAAAAGTCAAGAGGATAAGATGCGATCTAAGATTTGATTGGGATATTGTATGTTTTTAATATTACTTGGTTTTTTTATGAACTTAATATTACTTGGTACCGCAGATTACTTTACATACACATTTGAGTATCATAAATATAAATATAAATATAATATATAATGTGGGGAGTCCTTTCTGAGGTAACAATGATGTCATCACTCCAGTGCATCATCTCCATTTCACAAATTAATGGTAACCTCCATTTATAAATTTCAGATAAAATATAATTTTATTTTTGTTGTTAAGATGCCCTAAAAAATTCATTTGGGTATGAAAATTTATATGCATGATCAAAGAATTATGAAGGATTTAGTGAAATAATTTTTTTAATTAAAGACAAAATATATTAAATAATTCTTCGAATCTCATAAAATTTAATTTGTATGAGAGTTTTGTTTTTTTAATTTTTTGTGGCCTTGAAAAAATTATTTGGCTATAAAAATTTATGTACATACACAAATATATAGAATAATTTACTGATATAAAATTTTATAATTATAGACTTATAAAATATTTTAAATAATTTTTGAATCTCAAGAAGAGATAACTTACCATCTGGAAGAATAAAAAAAGACAAATCCTCTATTTCTGCTCAAAATGTCGTTATTGGATTTTCTATTTTTCATCTCAATCTTTTGGTCTGTAGGATCACCTTCAAAATAGTTTTCATGCAAACAATTAACATAGCAAATCTATTATATGCAATTGGCTACCTATCCATGAAAAGAAAAACAACAAGATCTATTCAAAATCATCAAATTAATTGCCATACAAGCAACAAGTCATGTTTTGAAACAGACTGACAACCAACCCATTTGAGGTATCAAACCTCCATGAAAATACATTAAACTAATTTTCACAGATTTCTAACTTAAAGTAGAACAACTCTATGCAAACACTTTTCTATAAAAGTTTCTCAATAAGTACAGTTTGTCAAAACAATCAGTTTGTTTGAAAAATCAGATATGACGATTTCGTCTCTTTTCACACTTGAACATCCACATAAAATCCGAAACATACAACAAATTATACATGTTCAGAAAGAACATCAATTCTATATTATTTATAGCTAAAAATTACATATAGCTATTTAAAAAAATAAGGTCTACAAGCCATAAACACAGAAACTGTGTAGAAAGAAATCGGTTCTGCGCACCGTTGTCGTTTAATTCACCAAAAATTCATAATAGCTTAAAAGATTGTAAAACCAGTTCCAAAAGAACCACAACCCAAAGATCTACAACTTTCAGTAAAATAAAATTTTTTTACAAAACTTTATACTACGAAAATCAAGCAAAATCACAGAAACCACAGCTTTTAGCCAGCAAACACAAGTGCATCAACTTTACTAATCAATTAATTAACTATTTCTCACTTAATTACTTGTTAAAATATTTAAGCATGACCTAAAGTTCTGATACCATTGTTAGAAAGTGCTCAATTTTTAATTTTAGTTACTAAATAACTTAATTGATCATTAAGCAATAAGGATCTTGCCA
This sequence comes from Rhynchospora pubera, assembly GCA_028095005.1. Lineage (NCBI taxonomy): Eukaryota > Viridiplantae > Streptophyta > Magnoliopsida > Poales > Cyperaceae > Rhynchospora > Rhynchospora pubera. Next base: position 230,683,976 of record CM051459.1, on the reverse strand, counting down.
AGCAATCAACACACACAAGAGAAAGGTTATAGGAATTTACCTCTCGCGAAATCGTATTCGCGAGACTCGACCAATGGATGGAAATTGATGGCGTGCCTTCTCCACCGCCTCCACCAAGTTGAGCTGCCGGCCTCGAGTCCACCAAAGAAGATTAATCACGTTCTACAAATTATGTGCTAGCATACTCAAAAAACAAGCCTAAATTCCATGACTTTCTCTCTTCTAGCAATTAGCCAATTAATTTAGAGGAGAGAAATGAGCTCAACATATGAGCAAATGAGAGAGAGAGAGATGGTGGGTGGCGGCCTTAAGAGGGAAGGAGATATGAGAGAGAATAAGCTAGAGTTTGCTCTTCAATTGGGATATTCATTTGCTATCAAATAACGCCCCAATTTGACTTAATATGTGTTGAACTAAATTAATTATTAACTCAATAATAATTATTTTAGAATTAGTTAATGCATTAATTTATTTCTATATGATCTATTTGACTTAATTAATTCTACCGGTTCACAACGGTATATAATTAATTAATCAACTTATCATATTTCTACGGTATTTACTGTTGTGAATAAATAAATAATGCACTATGTGATTAAAGTTTTATTTTTGTGATCCTTTGAGGAATTTATGCTATGTTGGCCATGGAAATAAATCGTTATTTATTTCCATTAATTATAGGCGATATCTAGCAACACACTATAATTCTCAATTCACATAAATAATGTACTGCTACAATATCTCAATCCTGCATAAGAAATAAAAGTATTTCCTTGTCTGATTCTTATGTCACATGATATCACTTTATAATCCAAGATATGAATGTGACATTTTTGCAGATTATATATTTCTTGATCTAGAGTTGATTGTACAAATTGGCCAAACAATCTAACTCCATAAAGGGACCCAAATATATATCATCACTCACTAGGCATACTAATGAGGGACATACGGTTTTCTTGATGAATAATTTTTTTTCACACAATTTAAGAGAACATAAATAAAGTCTATATAACAGTCCTTATTAGGAATCAACGATAGACGATATTTATAGAACCTATACTCATGTGGAAAAGTTAATCTATCTCAAACTTAGAATCAAACTCATATGAAATAGACAATGACACATAACACAATCCATATATTTATTTCATTGGATCAAGTCATGTACTATGTTCCAGTAACATACACATATGCAATTAATTAAGTTGGTAACTTTTTACCTATGATTTGTAGAACTTAATCATCACTTAACTTGTATAATTATCTTATATGATAATCAATGGTACTTGTTAATTATCAAGATTATGGATAGTTTAAATTTATTATTGTTATTTTAATGATTGATTCACAGAGATTCACAATTCAGATCCTCAACACGAATGATATGTCAATAATAAATCCTAGAAAGAAATGATCAAATATCATCAATAACATAAACTAATATTAAGTAATTAAATTATTGACTTTTAGGACATAACTTCAAGTGATGAGATATTCGAAAATGGATAAATGTTGTTCGTATCTGTTTTGAATTTTGATACGCAGCAAGTATTTTTCTTTTTTATTTTCTTTTGTTTTCTCAGCAGGTTGTGTCGAAACAAAAATGATAGGAAAAAAAAATAATAATAATAATATAATAATAATAATAATGTGATGTATTATTATTATTATTATTATTATTATTATTATTATTATTATTATTATTATTATTATTATTATTATTATTATTATGTCTTTGATTTCTTTTATCCAAGAGTGAGGTGCACATGTTGTAATTTAATTAATTAAAAATTTCGAGTTTGACTTAATTAACCTATACTGCCAAGCCATGTACGACAACTTATTGTGTTGGATTGAAAAAAAAAATGTTATTGTTACTTAAATTATTGTTTCATTTAGTACTAGCAAAAGCACGATGAACGGGAAAATCTAGAACAGGTCTCCTTTATCCAGAGTCAAAAGGGTTTAATTAATGCGTGTATTAGTTCGGTGTGAACTATGGATTCTTAGGGGCTAATTAAACACCTTGAGCCTAGCTTTCATACACGTCAAATCTGTGGGCAACTTGCATCTTTGAGACATTTGGTAATTAATTCTATTCCTAATCCACCTCAAAGTGCCTTCATTCATCTGAAGACTTCGCTATCAAGCAATCATCATGCTTGGATCTTTTCTCAAAATTAAAGAGTCTAGTTAGGTATGTAAAGTTGCAGGGAGATTTTTCCGGGAAGAATCGAGAAGAGAAAAGACGCACGTTGCTTCCTTATTCCTGAAAAGGATTTGATAGAGGGACATTATTCTGAATTATATCAATTAAGAATTTATTCTTGGGTACGAACTTCTCCAGGTCTTATATCATATTATAAGTCAACTGGCTCATTCTGGCTAGATAACCTCTGTCTAATGTATCCAAAAGAAAAAAAAAAAAAAGTCAACTGGCTCTCGTAAGTTTTTCCAAATGCAGCCTATTTTGTATACTCAATACTCTGTGATATTTTCGAATTTTTTTTAATAATTATATCAACTCCTTTTTAAAATAAATATTATACTAATTAATATTTAAAATAAGTACCTAACTACGGGCTCAAATCCACGAAGTGAAAATGAACCCACTTACACTATGTTTGGATTGGAGGGAATGGATGGGAGGGAACGGTAAGGGATGGTAAATTAGTGTTTTTATTGGCTCCGTTTGGATGGTGTGAGAATAAGAGGAATAAGAGAAGAAGTGGAAAAAAATATTAGGAAGTGTGTAATTTTGTGAAAAATTTGAATTGTTTATAATAAATTTTTTCTCTTATTTCTTTATTCCCATACCTCATCCAAACGAAGCCATTGTGTTTGGATTGGGAGTAATTCCGAAGGGGAATTTTATCGGGAGGAGAACCATTTTTCTTTTGCTTTTCCTTCTCAATACAAATTCATTCTCCTCGGATACGAGGGAGAATCGAGGGAAAGAAAAATAGATGCCCAACTTCTTGAGCCAAAAGACATAAATGCCCTCTTCTCCATCACGGCATGGGCTGATATTGTACTCTTTCTTCTCACAATTTTAATTTTTGTACTATATCAACCCTTTTCGTTGTAGATGAGACAAGAAAGGAGGAAGAAACGATTGAAGTATTGAATTAAAAATAAAAAAATTAACCCCTTAAACTTCTTACTCTGAGCCGAAATTATTTTATACAGGAATTCAGACACAAAAAAATTTAATAGAAAGAATTATTTATTTTTTTTTTAATAAGAAGAAAGTTCGAACGCGTTTTATAAAAGCGTACAGTCTCCCTCCTTCGTACGCGTTTATAAAACGCGCTCGAAGGCTTCGAACGCGTTTTATAAACGGGTAAGAAGAGAGCTTCAGTTACGCCTGAAAAGGCTGGTCAGACCTTCGTACGCGTTTATAAAACGCGTTCGGAGCCTTCGAGCGCGTTTTATAAACGTGTTATTAGTTTTTCATATTTTTCATTCAAACCAAAACATTTAACTTATTAAAAATAATATTTTGCAATAAGGTCCCTGCATGTTTCATATTTACAAAATTCTCAAAATTTTATTTCCAATTAAAGATGTATTAAATAGATGTATCAAAATTTTATTTCCAATTAAAGATGCATTTAATTGCACATTTTTTTTGAACATGTGTATAATATTATTTTGTTTGAATAATTATTCACCGACGACCCTGTAATTTTACATACTTATCTTTTGAATTGTAGTCTCTTCTCTTTTTTTATTTTATGTTAGCCATATATAATAAAAAATATATAATATGGAAATAATTAAAATATAATTTTTTTTTAAATTTTTGAACATTAAAACTTTAAACAGGCTTAACTTTTGATAGGAAGGTCCGTTTGGGGCGATCGAGCACAATCCGGAAAGCTCGCGACGAGATCTACACATGTTACACGGGTGAAACCCCGTAACGACCATTTTCGGAGCCAAAAAACGCTCTCTAGACCTCCAAAATTCACTTTGAAAGTTTGCAAACCTAAAAATCACTCTAAACTACTAAAAAAGTTTTTAAAATCATAAATTAATCATTAAAAAGAGAAATGCAGTAAATTAAGTGACTTTCTTGATAGTTATTCAAACAAAATGATATTAATGTCAAAATTAATATTCTAATGTCATTTTAAAATAAGATTAATATGAAATTAAATGTGATATTTTAAAAATTGTAAATTTAATCTTAATCTTAAAAATAAATTTAACTTAAATTTTCACATTAATTTTTCTATTAATTTTGAAAAAAAATGGTAATAACTCAATTTCGAAAAATTTACGCCTTCCTACCCATTTATAAAACGCGCTCGAAGGCTCCGAACGCGTTTTATAAACGCGTACGAAAGTCTGACCAGCCTTTTCAGGCGTAACTGAAGCTCTCTCCTTCCTACCTACCCGTTTATAAAACGCGCTCGAAGCCTTCGAGCGCGTTTTATAAACGGGTAGGAAGGAGAGAGACTGTACGCTTTTATAAAACGCGTTCGAACTTTCTTCTTATTAAAAAAAAATAAATAATTCTTTCTATTAAAATTTTTTGTGTCAAAAATTCTATATAAAATAATTTCGGTACTCCGAGAGACCAAATTGAGAAAATGGGAAGATCGGGACCACTACAAACCATTTTTCTTGTCTGGTGACTGGTGAGTTTAGTAGAGTCTTCTCATTTTTTATGAATCAATTCTATCATCCGATATTTAAATTTTGTGATTTTTATGTTATAATGATATAGATCCTTAATTTCTCTCTGACCAAGCGTAATACCTGACTTTGATGTGCAAAAGCTCCAAAAGACAAAAAAGATTAACTACAATTTGATGATGTTCAAGTTGCAAGTGATGGTCCTATTTGTAAGATAAATAACTATTGTTAAATTAAACTATTAGTCCAAAGACGAAAGGATGATTCAATTTCGATTTGCTCGGAAAAAGGGCAAATTAGTCTAAAATTTATAATTTTCTTTTACTGAAATAATACATTCAAACAAGAGACACGAATGAAAGGAAAATAAATTTTCATTCCCCTTCATTTTTCATTCAAACAAAAAATATATAATTATTTCACTTTTCATCACATCCCTTTCCTTCCCTCTTTAAATTTTTCTTTCCTTCTCTTCTCTACCATCGAACCAAACAAAATGTTAGAGGATTGAAACCCCGGAGTTTTCACATGGTGCTTGCTTATTCAATTTTTTAATAATTTTTTTTTTTAAATCCAGCTGAATAGGTCACCTGTTGGACGTTATGGAATTTTGAAGACCAAAATAATGGAATTACTGGGTTTTGAACCCCCAAAGTAAAGGAAAAAGCCTCACTCAAATTACAATTTTGCCACCTGCCCTTTATATATTCCGTTCGCTTGTAGATTACTAACTTTGGTTCTGTGTTGGACATTTAGCTTGCAAGCGAGTGAATCCGCAACATCTCGCAAATAATTTATCATTAATTTGCTAGTTGACCAGATTGCTCCCTAGTTGGTGCCTCTGATAGAAATAAAATATTAATTCGTCATAATATTTTTTAATTAATTTTCAGGAACATGTATTTCATATAAAATAATTCATTGTAATAAAAACTTACATGATTGGAGGGAAGACAACGTAAGGCGGAAATTCAATCTTCTCCAATTTTTCTTAGTATTTCTTGATGGCAGGATTAATGGTGTTTTTTAATCTGTCTAATTTTCTTAATTGACAGAAAAATGAGGGAAAATGTGCCACATTATGACAGAATTTCAGAATTAATACTAAGGCAATTGAAGGGATCAAATCATGAATGAATCTGGTCCATTGATTTTTCATCAAAATCAATGCACCCTTTAATTATAGTTCATAAATGAACTTGGTTCAGATTAAATAATATAGGCCATTTAAATAATTAATATTATTAATTATAACATTCTCCCACTTGGCCTATAAATATCATAATGAAACGCAAATTCAGCATTGGCCAATAAAACTTAAATCTTGTTCAGTTAGAAATACCAAACTAAACTAACATAATCAAAATAACTATTATTGTTATTTGATCCCTATTAATTATAGCATTGGTATTCTTTCCAACAAATGGTTAATATAAATCATTCGATCCACTTAAGTAAATTTGCTTAAATTAAACATAATGCGCAACATAAGAAATAAGCAAATTTCATAATTCAAAGTCAAACTCATAATTTGAAGCTTCACATCATAACTTAATACATAATTCAATACAACAAAATCATAATTAGCAACGAGACCCATGCCGGTAAAAATAGGTGGTTATACTTTATTGAGAGAATTAGTTAACGTAATTCTCAAATTAATATGTTGTATTACAACAAAATATGTCAATCCATTAGACACTTACTTGATTTGTTGTTCTTAAAAGACAAAATAGCAGTCGTTTGCATAATATAAATAACATAAGTGGCCTTACAATATGCCACAAAATTTTGCTTGCATAGTAGAAGATGTCATTATAAACTGCTAAGCACTCTTCAATAAAATTAATCATCATATATAAAAACATAAATAAATAAATAACCTAATGTGAATTTCTTATTGACCAATAAACTATCATCCACATACAAAATGAGAATGATAAATTACTCCCACTAACCCTGAGATATATACATTGATTTATAATATTTTCTTTAAATCCAAACTTGACCTCATCAAATTTGAGATATAATTTAGAAAAATTAGTATTTCATCATTGTTGCCTTTATTGATAATTGCAGCAGAATCTTTTCATAATGTCTTGTTTAATTTCAAAATACCAAGACAAATCTCAATTGTTTCTTTTCAAGTTAGGATAATTAGTTTTATTCAATGTGTAAAAATTCAGGAAGAAAAAAGTGGTTAATAGTCGACTAATATTCACATAGCATAATAAAATTAAACTGAAATGAATAATAAAAACGTCAAATAATATTTCAGTTCTAACATAAAGTACTTCACATTTTCAATTTGTATCACCGTTGGACAGAAATAAATTGAAGATAATGAGACAATTCTATTTAATAAACTAGAATGTCAATTAAAGTTGTTCAAATTGACATTCTAAATATTTATTAAATATAAACATTATAGTGATACATAAACTAAAATATCACAACTAACATGATAAAATTAAACAACTATATGGACACTTGATTCTTAATCAAACTGAAATTAATAATAAAACACCAAAATTATTTCAGTTTTGTCATAATAGTTATTCCATAAAATCAATTTGTATCACCGTTGGGCAGAAACAAATTGAAACATAAATGAAATTCCACTTAATAAACTAAAATGACAATTTAATTTGTTTAAATTGACAATCATAATTTATTAAATGTAAAAATTTATTGTGATATATAAACAAAATATCATACAATTCCTTTTAATAAAATGGTAATTACAATTAAAGTTGTTAAAATTGATAACGAACAAATTATTAAAAGTAACTTAATATGGTTTAACTAATTCATATGCGAAATTTGTAACAAACTTCCGTTGGGCTGCTCGTATACGTACATAAGTGCATATGAAACCATGTATACATTAATAAATGTATTCAATCCGAGTAGTTTCATTTACAACGTTGAGCATTATGTTCAATTGATTATATAAAGAAACCATTTAAACATATAATTAAAATTGCAAATGAAAATAAAAATTCAGCAAATGGATTTACTAAATTCTGTAATTAAAACCGTCGCATCTGTCCAATCCTTGTATACGGAAGGACTAACGGAAACTTCATGATATATTCCATTTAGCAAAATCAAATAATAATGGGATAACTAATTCCATTTGATTTATACAACTCCACGTGAACAGAATTTTAAAATAAAACCAAATAAAACCATGCTTTACATAGAAATAAATTCCATTTAAATCTCACATGAGCAGTTTAAAGAAGGAAAAACTATATCAAATAATGATATTATTAAGGGATTTTGTCTAATCATTGCACCAGAAGGTGCGTACAAAAGAGAAGTGTATTTAATCAATCTTTCTTAATTAAATTGTTGGAACCAGGGAAAAGACGCGTGAAAAAAAGAAAATTGAATCGTCCTAGATCCACTACAATCTTAAACTAGTGCATGAGTGCATCCACGTAAGTGCACATAGAATGATAGTTATTTCTCTATTTATATACGTTATGTAAATATATGATATTGCTGAATTAGGGACCGGGTACAAGGAAAAATAAAATTTCATAAAAAAAATGAAATCTCATGGCGTAAAAATTCCTTCCGAAATTCAGATCCTTTAAATAACAACAGAGAGGCAAAAGGGAGTGTATGATTAAAAAAGGTTTATGTAATTAAAATACCTAAACTTTGTCGTAATTACCATGCCAAAAGACGTAAAGAAAATATCCTCTACAATTCATCATTACCGATTGTAAGCCATCTATCCAAACAAATTGATTGTTGCCGCATTTAAAAAGTTTCGATTAGATTTGGACAAACAAATTATACAACATAAGTTGTACTCGATCTTTAAATGTATCCATTTTGTGCGCATCGAAAAAGAAGAGCAAAAACAAGGTTTGTTACATCTTCATAATTGCACACAGAGAATAGACGAAATGAAATTTCTTTAGTAAATGGATACTAAAAATATTACTGAATACACAGATCATCTCATAGAATATTTTATATGAAAATACGAATACTAACCGCTCCGATACCAAATGAAAAAAATAAAATATTAATTCGTCATAATATTTTTAAATTAATTTCCAGGAACATGTATTTCATATAAAATAATTCATTGTAATAAAAACTTACATGATTGGAGGGAAGACAACGTAAGGCGGAAATTCAATCTTCTTCAATTTTCCTTAGTATTTCTTGATGGCAGGATTAATGGTATTTTTTAATCTGTCTAATTTTCTTAATTGGCAGAAAAATGAGGGAAAAGGTGCCACATTATGACAAAATTTCAGAATTAATACTAAAGCAATTGAAGGGATCAAATCATGAATGAATTTGGTCCATTGATTTTCTATCAAAATCAATGCACCCTTTAATTATAGTTCATAAATGAACTTGATTCAGATTAAATAATATAGACCATTTAAATAATTAATATTATTAATTATAACAGCCTCTACATCGAAATTCATAAATTCAAAAATATCGATCAATTGGATATCAGCGTGGTACGTAGGTTTTGATCGCCCGGTAATGTACGTAACTACGTATTTAGCTGACACAAACTCGAGTATACTTCTCTCACAACTTCATCAAATTTAGTAGCACCAGCTTGGTTTAGTTGATGTCGTTGCTCGTATTCTGAAATCGATGTAAAAAAAAACTCGAACGGTTAGTTTATCTTCATACATCTTTTTATTGAAGAAACATCCTTTATGCTCATGCATATGCTTCGAATAGTTGTTTGTTTTTTTATCGTCTCCGTTTTGTCCTCACATCTCTGACCACGCTCTAATATCATGTTAAAAATTCAAATGTTTATGTAGCGAAAGTTAAATTTTAGGTTCGAGGATGTACGATCCAAGTGCAACCGCACAAGAACCGTGCCTTTTAGGATTAGCCAGTATGAGAATCTCAGAATAATCAAATACAAGTGACTACAAAGATTTAAAGAGGTTCAATACTAACTTGTTACTTGCGTCCTCCACTCACATATTTTTTTTTAATTAATTTCTGATAATTTATGAGATGTATTGTTTGAGGGAGAAATAGAAGATAAAAAGAAATAAAATTTCATAAGACAACTAACTATTTTGATGATAAAAATTACTATAAAAAATTTTGTCTTTATTCTTTAAATTTTTTTTTCCTTTGATACACATCAGATCCTCTTTAATTGAAAAAAAAAATCAACTATTAAAAGTGTCATCGACAGATTAACCATCCGAGCCATCGCTGCTATATATTACAAATGTTCAATTTAATAATAAGAAGTTTTCAGTTTAATAATAAGAACTGTTCATAGTCGCGCTAGAGTTAGAGTCGAGCGTGGTCAAGAGGTGCGCTAGAAGGCAGGGATAAAATCGGAAAAAAATTAATTTGAACCGGATTGGTTCATTTCCAATTATAATTTTTACATGTATTTTTTGTCCGGTTCGTGACCCCTTTGCTTGGTTTTTTTTCTTATAACATTTGTATTTCTATTGTAACTAGCTAAACATTTATATTTAAATAACTGAACATTTATACTTATTAAACCGAACATTCATACTTACTAAACTAAATATTTATACTTAATAAAATAAACATGTTTGCTTATAACATTTATATTTTCTGTTGCAACTAACTGAACAGGTATACTCAATTAATTGAACATTTGTATTGACCAAACTGAACTTTTGGCACAAAAAAAATCAAAATGAACATATTTGATCTAGCGAACACTTATAAAATAGTGAACAATTCTATTACAAAGTGAACATTTGTATACATATTAAAGTGAACACTTATAAAAACGAAATGAACAAAAAATTACGCACATGATGAGTAGATGGGATAGAGCGCTGTTCTGACTTTCGTTGAGGCGTTGTGCAGCGCGATGGTGCGAATGATGCGGAGTAGGATGACACTAATCAATTTTCAAAAGCAATATTATATAATTCACACTCATCTTTTATGTAAAGAATTGACAAATTCAAATTTTTTCTTGCCAGATATGCTAGGTCCGTAATTAATTTCGATCCGAAATTAACTTCCTTGATCCAAACATACATTTTGTAAGTTGAATCACTCACACGAACCTCAGGTACATTATTTGGTCCACATACACGTATATTTAGATCTTATTCTTCAACACTCAACAAAGAAGCTGGAGAAGGGGACCGTTCTCTTAGGTTTATAGGTTGGTGCATGTAAACTCGATCGGCTACAGTTTTTACTCTTTAGTGGGCCAGTGTGGATCTTTGAAGGAATGATTATTCGGAATGTTGCTTGCCAAAATCTAGTCAGGGCAGCTTATAAAAGACAGGGTAAGTACTTGAAGCTTGAAAGTGGCATGCATTTAATTATGGGACAGCAATATCAAGTGGACCAGTTCATTCGCCCGGGAACCGTATCATCTGGACATCTTAAAGAGATGTCCAAAGTGTCCATCTCTCATCCAGGACCGTTAGATCGAAATAGACGGCTAGATTTTGATTGCTTCCTTGATCCCTCTAAACAAAACAAAAAAAATAAGAAAAAGAAATTTACCCGCTTAAAGAATACGAACCCACGGAGGTTCCTGCTATTTGCACGCAAACCTATGTTGCACGGGTGCGGGTGCGGGGATTCGGTATTTTTAAAAAAATATGATACGACACTATATATAAAATTAAAAAAAATCACATTATATATCAATACACACACACACATTCAAATACCAGTTAACTACTATGTAAAAATTGCTTTAAACCTACTTCCTTTAATCTTCATTCTTCGACATGGTAGTTGAATGACTTTTAAGTATATTATTTTACATTTCACACCAAGTCACCAACTATTAGAAATTGAATATTCAACAACTCTTTAAGACTAGTACCTCTGTACCACTGCCTTTAATATTTACCCTACTGAGTTTTAAAACTACCAAGGTACCACTAACTATCTACTGTACAATGAAATCGAATATTCACCATTTAATTATGCTAATAATCATCCAGAAATACTCCATAGTCTAAATTACTACCACAATGCAAGTCTATATTGCAAAGACCAGTAAATTAACCCATTACTTATCTCCACCAGAGACACTTCTAATGCAATGTAAATTGAAAAATAGAGAGATTGAAATCCAAAACCCAGTAAAACCAGACAAGCTGTACTAACTTGATGATCATGGTAATTATCTGATTAATCTCCACGAGTTTATATTGCTCATGGTGATTAATCTGTAATGACTTAACAAACCTGTACCACTACACCACTAATAGGATCAGTACTGACTTAATAAGATAAAACATAACAAATTAATAACATAGGATCAGTAGCATTACATTAGCATTACAATAGCACATGCAATGCAAAGTTACAAACTAAAACATAACAAATCAACACTAACGATTAAGCCAGCAAAATAAACAGTGAGTTTTAGGCATCACAATTGCAAACAAACAAACTGTGAGTTCATACAAAAAAAAATTGATTCATTTATAGAAAAAGAAATTAGTCAAATTACCAATTCATTGAGGTACAATCGAAAATAGAAGTATATAGGTGAGAGCCTGATAGAGGTAAGAGGTGAGAGTCGATGCAGCTGAGGTGAGAGGCGATTTTGGCTCAGGTGAGAGCCAATTGGGGTGAGGTAAGAGGAGAGATGCAATGCCACCGAGGTGAGAAGCGATGTAGCTGAGTTGAGAAGCGATTAGGCTCGGTCAGAAGAGATATGTGAGAGGCATGGTGAGGCGATTGCATCTGAGCCTGAGCTGTTGAGGTGAGATTGTGACAGGAGAGGTGAACCGATTGGTCTCCGTCGCTCAGGTGAGAGAGAGATGTTAGATGTTACGGGGAGTCGGAGAGGAGCTTGAGAGAGAGAGGCGATGCCACCGAGGCACCGAGGTAAGAATCGATCAGGCGACGGAGAGAGGTGAGCTGGTGTGGTCATGGTTTTGATTTTGGGACAGTGAGGAGGCGATAAGGTTTAGCAATCGGGGTTTTTTTTTTTTTTGAAATTTCAGAAAACATTGGGTGTCCATATCCTAAACATATCTAAAACGAATCCTGATCGAATTCTAAATGTATCTAACGCGTATTCAGCCGTATCCTGATCGAATTTTTTGGTCAAACGCATTAAAATAATTGGATACGCCACGTGGAGCTTTGGGTGCGAATCGTACGCAAATCACAAGCGAATCCGCGTCGGATACGGACGCGGGTGCGGGATACAGATATTTTTGGAAGTATCTGGGTAACATAGGCGCAAACCCTCGTCTTCGTCTCCGTATCAGGATCGTGCCCCACCGACGTCAGTCTCGGCCTCGATTCCCAATCTCAGGAAATTCTCAATCATTGGATTTCTGATTCGCAGCTTCGTTAGGCTACCTTTCCCATTTCCCCTCTGTTGACCCGGTACTATATCCAATCATAAATCTTCTGAATTGTAATTTTCAATAGTCGGCGGACAAGAGCAATTAAGTACTCCAACAACTAACCCAGATCTAGTTCAATTGAGGTTTGGACCTCGAGGAGTTAATTTCTTTCTTTAATTGGGATTACTGACATTTGTATGGTAAAGTCGACAAAGGGGCAAATTGGTTTAGTTGAAAATAATCGCTTGGGATCAGCTGCAGGCATTAAAAATTAATAAAGTTTACAAAAAGAAAGTAAAGAAAAGTTTAAGAGTTAGGATTAATATGGGTATTTGAACTATGGAAAAGAAATTGAATGTACATCGTTTACAATAAAACTAATATACATTCAGATAGCATATTTACTTGGTCTGTTTTGTTGGTCTTATATTTTCATGGTCCTTATTAGTACTTGGTTGCAATAAAAGGTTGCAGTGTATGACATTTCTATAAATTCTTGCAGCACTGTGTTTCTATTATGGAAGAACAACAAGATGATTTTCTACCTCATTTGGGTATGGAATATTCAACAATGGAGGAAGCATGGTCGGCTTGGAATTACTATGGTGGAAAAGTTGGTGTTGGAGTAAGAAAGAGCCGTGACACAATGAGCAAAATAGATGATGCAATTATTTCAAATATTTATTTCAAATATTTGACAAAGAACCCAAGAGCGGAGACACGGACCGGATGTCAAGCGCGTTTGCAAATAAAATTAGATAGAACAATCCAAAAATTCAAAGTTGTGCACTTTGTTTCCGAGCACAACCATTTTCTCCAACCACCCGAAGCATGTTATCTAATACCAAACCAATGCAAAATACCTAAAATAGCGAGTTTTGACATTCAAATAGCCGCTAGTTCGAGAATTAGCCCGAAAGATGCTCATGAGCTACTTAGTAGACAAAATGGTGGAATTCGAGGCATGTGTTACACAAAGGTAGACCATAGTAATTGCTTGAAGACTATATGAAAGGAATCAATGAAATATGGGGCCGCCATTGCTATGACCAAGTATTTTGCAAAGCGTTGTATGGAAGATTAATCTTTCAAACATTTTGGAGATACCTCCGAAGAAGGAGAGATATCGAATGTCGTTTGGACAGATGCAAAGATGATTGCGTCCTACGTCCGATTTGGAGATGTAGTTATCTTCGATACTACATTTGGCACCAATAATGAAAAGTGGGCGGTTGGTACTTTCGTTGGCTTTGATCATTTAAGAGAGATTGTGGTTTTTGGTGGAGCTCTCATGTGTGACCAAACAAAAGAGTCATTTCAATGGGTGTTTACAAAGTTTCTCGAAGCACATAGCGGCAAGAAGTTCATCACCATATTTACCGATCAAGATGCAGCAATTGGGCATGCTTTAGAGAAAATAATGTCTGACACGAAACATGTTTTATGTACGTGGCATATTGTACAAAATTGTTCCAAAAAATTAGGGACTCACAACAAAGAAGGAGAGAAGATATCTAGAGATTTTTATGAGCGTGTGTATAGGTACTTTTTCATTTTTATATTGTTTCAAAAAATAACGTATAAAGTTTTGTGTATGTGTAAATATGTAATAATAAAAATACAATGTCGAGACCCATGTTATTTTGTACCAGCACCTCACCTCTCTGTATATTATATTTAAAGTTGTTAAAATCATATATATGAATTCCTTGTGCCATCTCCTTGCTTCAATGACCAAATAAAAAGAAAAAAAAATTCGTTGAGAGAATCATGGTATCCAAACCCAATGCATAAAAGATGAAAACAAAAACCCATAGTTTTATTTTTGTATTGTTTAATTGAAATTTAAAGAATTATGAATGTCATTCATTTTTTTGCGGCTTGTAGGTACGAGGAAAAAGAATTCGAGGATGCTTTTAAAATTCTTATGGGAAAGTTGGATGGTGAGGGCGAGAGCAAGAGGTGGCTAGTAAAGAAAAATGGAAATATTGCTATATGAAAGATGTGTACATTTTGGGAATCCGTAGCACACAATCAAGTGAGAGCTTCAACTCGAACTTGAAAGCCTATTTAAATTGCAATTTGGATGTGTGTAGATTTATGGAACAATTTGATAAAAATCTTAAACAAAACCGTGAGAAAGAGATAACTTCCGAGCATAACATGACAAGTAAATTACCAATAATTAGGTTCAATATGCCTATTCTTTGTGGAGCCTCCAATTTTTACACACCCAACGTGTTGAAGTTATTTCAAGCGGAGGTTGAGTTATCCATGTTAGCTTGCATAGAATGCCTAGAGGGTAATACGTATACGGTGGGTAAGTGTAGTATTGATAATAAAACTCTATGCAAGAGTAGACAAGTTGTTTGGAATCGGAAGGACCAAATGGTTTCATGTTCTTGTAAGAAGTTTGAAAGAGTGGGTATTTTATGTTGGCATGCATTGAAGGTGTTGGATCGTGAGAATATTAAGGTGATTCCACCGAGGTACGTTCTCAAGCGTTGGACTAAAGCGGCAAAAGATGATACCTTTGTGGATGTAGAGGGGAGAAGGGTGATTGAAGATCCTATGTTGGATGTTAGGAACCGTAAAGCTTATATGTTTCATATAATAGCACCAATAGTTGATGAGGCGACCCATAATGAAGAAGATGGTCTCTTCCTCCTTGTTGGCACAGGATCGTCTCTTCCTCCTTCCATGGCTTCAATTTCTCCATTGGACTGGTGGTTGACAGGGCCTATCTCGGTTTGCTATTTTCACCATGCTCGGCTGTCTTCGCCAAATTGCGCCTTCTGAGGGGTTTGTTCTCTTCTCAGGTGAGTTGGACAGCACTTACTTCTCTTCTTTTGTCGATTTGAGCCGTTGGAGGGTATGCCTTCTCTTAAGTTGTGGTGATGGAATGAGCTCGAGCTCTGGCCATGGCAGCTGTGTCTCAACCTGTTGTCCTTGTGCTTTAATGGTTGCACAAACCCTTTTATTTATGTTAAGTCACTTTTATTATTGTTTTAGATGCAGATCTGAGATGCAAAAACAGAAAATAAACATGAAATAGCAATATGGCACCAGACCACCATTGTTTGGTGGCTGGGCTAACTCAAACGCCAATCAAAACAACAATTGAAGATCAAACTCTCTTTATTGATATGTGAAAAGGAAGGTTTACAAGACAAAGCTACCTAGGCTCTCTCTTCTCTCTTCTTTTCTCCTATTTCCTATTACAAGCTAACTGCTCGACGGAATTATAGAGTTTTCTCTCTTCTATTCTAACCTAACCAAGGATGGAGGCAGAGCTTTAGTGTATAGGGTAAACTTGGGGTAGATGGAGGCGCATCTCTTCTTCTGATTTGGGGTCCTTATATAAGCTTGAGGTTAGGGTTTCCATGGAGTTGAGTCATGCACATCTTACCATTCATTTTGATCCAATGGTTGATGTAGAGCCGTGGGGGAACAAGTTCTTTGGCAAAACCATGGGCTAGTATTGCTATACAGTGGATGGTTTTCGTTGTATGGTGCGGATGAGCCATGGGTTTAGGGTTTTAATTCAATGGCTCATGTATGGTTGCCATAGATATTCTTCCTTCAGTTTTCTTCTTTACTGGTCAGGTACACCTTCCAATAGCTTTTTGACTTGTGTCACTTGATGGTTCAGCAAGCATGGAGGTGGCATGATGATGTTGGCTTACTACTTCTCACTCAAGGCCATCTCAGCCGTATGCTTTGATCTTGGATGACTGTGGTCTAGTGTTTACCATTTACCCGACGGGTCAGACCCGACCCGGGATAAACCCGGCCCTTTCTCGGACCGGCCCGGACCGTGCATGGACCGGGATGGACCGATGGGGTGGTTTGGGTCGGGTTTATCAAGGATTTGGGTCGCACTTTCTAGTATAGACCCGTGTTAACCCATCACATCTTAACCCGTGGACGGACCGGACCGACCCTTAAACCTGCCCTAAACCCATGATAAACCCTTAAACCCGTCCAAAGTCTAAACCCAACCCCCAATTCTAAAAAAATATACTACAAAATCATTTTATTATTAACTATATTTGAATTTGTTCAATTAATTATTTATTCGATATATATTATTAGACATAATATATTTTAACTAATTTTTATAGGTTATATTTTACAATTTTTTGTGATCAAACCATCAACAATAAAAAAAAGAAAACATTAAAAAATTACAAATCAAATTTAAAATAAAATAAATTCAAAATAGACTACAAAATTATACTTAATTATTTGATCTATAAATATAATATATTTTAACGAATTTTTATATATTTATTTAACAAAATTTTGAGATGAAAGCAATGAAAAAAGAAACAAATTTAAAATCTATAAAAAACCGCTCTTGGACCGTCCTTGGACCGGACTGGCCCGCCTTTACCCGTCCGGTTCACCTAGGGTCGGGTCTATCAAGGGTTTGGGTCTAGGTTTGAGAGGTGGACCGTGCTAACCCGTCCCGTTTTAACCCGTGAACCCGTGGCCCGTGATAACCCGTGGACCGTGCGAGTTTGGACCGGACCGGACCGAACCGGACCGTTTGTTAAACCCTACTGTGGTCACTGTTGTTTCACTCATAACTTCAATTGAATCTCCTTTTGATTTCAATACCATCATCTAAGTTTACTCACTTCTACTTATGGTGTCATGGCAACATCTCATTGTCTTAGTTTGGTCTGGCAGATGGGCCATAGTGCCAATTGTCAATTGTGTAAGAAAGGGTGTAGTTAGGACTGTTACTTTCGCTATTCCCATCTCCTGGGTGTCTTTGGCGCCAGAAGGAGCATATGTGTTGGCATTCATCCAGAAGTTGATTGCAACCTGATGGTTGAGCATCAATTACAAAGGAGGCGACATATATGGAATTTGGTTAGGGTTTTATAGGAGCTTCTCTGACCTGGTTGCATCTCAGGCCTTTAATTCCCATCCAATGATCAGCCAAGATGCTTGAGAGGTAAGCAATTGCATACCAGAGTAGATGGAGATGAATGAGCCACGTCTCAAGTCGATGTGTGGAGGAGACATAGCCGTAGAAAGGGGGGACCAGTGAGAGAAGACTGATTTCACATTTTCACTTTTACTTCTTCTCAAATATAACCGAGATCAACATTATCTATGGTAAATTGTGAATGCCTCTACGAGTTGCCTTGTATCATTATAGCATCTGTCCCATGTACTCAATGTGTTTTTAGCGTTAATTAGGCTTATAAGTTTTAATTAACTGCAGTTTAGCCATGTATTAAGCTAAGTCGTGAACCCAATTCATGCTTGCTCCTCATGACTCGAATTAAACCCAAATTGATAGCACATTCGTGCTCTAAGGATATGGAGCAAACAATTTAGCTTCTAATCAATTTAATTGCACTAATTTCGTGCTCCTCTTTGCACTGCCTCGAAACACTTCTTATCAAAATTCAACGTGCATAGAGAATGAGAGAAGTCCATTCTTGCGTCATTGTCTTAGACGGAACGATTAGTGAAACTAGTACGTTTCGTGGTCGTTTATTTCGCGCATTTCGTCAAAAAAAAATTTTCATGGTTTTATTATTAGATTGCAGAGGACCTCAGCGGAGAGATCGAGAGAGAAACGAGTAAAATTAGATTTTTGCAGCTCGCTCCGTCATTTCTTCGCCGAACACAGTCACATCTATCTCTCTCGCCTCTGCACCACCCAGTTTAATCACCGTTGAGAGCGAGAGGTGATGATGGTGCCTCCTCCCCCTTTCCCGTGTGACCTAACCTATCATTTCTCTATCTCCGTTTCACACAAAATGCAGAATAGTTTATTTTCTTGCATCTTAATAAAAATGCAAAACAATTAGGTAGTCAATGATGATCGTTCCCATCAACGAAACGATCAACGCAACATGTGTTAAACGGATGCAACAATCAACACAATAAATACAAAAATTTCGTGTATCAATGCAACGGTTAACGAAAATGACCATTTTCGTGGTCGTTTTTCACGTTATGCACCCCTAGAGAGGTTCGGTTACTGGGCCTGAACCTTTGAAATTCATTCCTCCCCGAAATTTTAAAAAATAATATTAAAATAATATAATCCAATAAAATTAATATCAATTTAATCAATTTAATATAAATAGTATCGTAAGATCGGAATCCTGGATTCCGAACGTTAGATCGGATTCTCAGATTCCGATCTAACGTTAGATCGGAATCTAGGATTCCGATCTAACGTTAGATCGGAATCCTGGATTCCGAACAGTGCTGTAACTGCTCAATTTTGTCGTTTTTCATGGTTTTATTGTACTTCTATCATAAAAATTAATTAAATATGTAAAATTTTAATATTAAAATAATATATTATAAAATTTTAGTAATATATTTTGAAGATAAAATAATAAATTAATATATTTTATTTTACTTCTATTTATAAACAAATTAATATAATTTGTAAGCATTCGGGCCTTGTATCGCGGCGGTTCCATATATTAGGCCCGTGATTAGCATTGATGCCTCTTTCTTATCAGGTCGCTATAAGGGTAAATTCTTAGCGGCTTGCGGTTACGATCCTGAGCAACGGCTTGTTCCGTTAGCATTTGCTTTAGTGAGAACGGAGGATGAAGCTTGCTGGGGTTGGTTCATGAAATTTCTAAGGGAACAAGTGGTGGGGCCAAAAAAATTTTGTGTTGTCTCAGACCGTCATTGGGGAATAAGGAACATGTTTAAAAGACCACAGTACGGATGGCAAGAAAGTGCGGAGCCTGCATTGGCCGTACATCGGTATTGTATGCAACATTTATGTGAAAATGTGTACAAGGTTTCTGGTAAAGACAAAGGTATACCACACAAATTTAGAAATAAGTTGGCTAACAAGAAAAAGAAACGGCCATTCATGAAAATGTGGGAGGAACTCCGAGTGACAAACCCTGAAGTTATCGATTATCTTAAGAAGTGTGGTAAAGAAAACGAGACAGATACCAATGAGCGAATGAGACCAGAGAGATGGGCACAAACTTTTGACACTGGTGCACGTTGGGGTCTTATGACTAGTAACGGATCTGAAAGTCTAAATAGCCGGTACAAGGTTGAGAGAAGACTCCCAGTTGTTGGACTCGTAGAAGGCACTTGGTACAAGACTGTGCAGTGGTTTAATGAAAGGAAGCAAATAGCATTGGGAAGACAGGCAGATGGAGAACGGTGGCCAAAAGAGGTGCAATTAAAAGTCATGAAGCATACTCTTAAAGCGGGTAAGCATTGATATTTTAATATTTACTAAAAATTAACCTTCATTTATATTTACATTTTTTTTATATATTTTAATAATTACAGCGCTGATGACTGTGGTAACCATTGATATTGAACGTGGAGAGTTCGAAGTACAGGTGCCCAACGAGAAAGATTTCCCTGGAAGAACGTGGAAATACAAAGTTCTCATCAACCGCAATTATCAACCGGAAGATCCTCAACTACCGACCAGGCGTGTGACGTGCAAATGTCAAAAACCTCAACTGACCGGAATACCATGTGCTCATGTTGTTGCCATATGCGGTACATATAGATGGGAAGTAGATGAATTTATAGACCCACTATATAGTACAGAGAACATGGTTAAAATATGGTCATCAAGTGACTTCCACTTCTATGAAGTCGAAGAGAACTGGCCTCGCTACGATGGACCTGTGGTGTTCCCTGATAAGAATATGATTAATCGGGGGCGGCGAAAGAAGGACCGTGATTGGATGTGGATGGATGCAATGCGAAATAATAAAAATAAAAAAAGAAGAACCACAGAGGACAACAACCCACAACCACCTATCTCTTTGGAGGAACTTCAATCTGGTAGGCGTGCCAACACGCATAGACGAACAAGTACAAGGAATAGAGCTCCGCCTTCAACAGGTAACCGAGGTGAAAGTTCTTTTTCCAGGGAGCCAGTTCAACCTGGCCGAAGTTCTGTTAGCGTAGATCCACGAACTCAAAGTCGTATTAGTCTTGGTATAGGAGGAAATGAACCACGCCGAAATTCCATTAGCGTGGATCCACGCTCAAGTTCTGCTAGGTATGTCACAAGTCAGGGGACATCAATTACAAGGGATAGTCAAGGAGCATCGAGTAGCAGAGCACAAACCGGAATACGTGGTGGAATTTTACGTCTTGGCGCAAGAATAACTAATTTTGCAAGAGGAGGAAGAAAATAATTGTAATTTTTATGGTGATAATGTAATATTTAGTTGAATTGTACTTTTATTTAATGTGATAATGTAATAATTGTAATATTCGTAATACTACGTTGAATCCAGAGCTGTTTTATCAATTGAAAGTGTGACTATCTTCATCCTTTGTCATTTTTGTTTTGAACAAATGGTACGCCTAAAAATTTTGAAATTTAAGTTTAGGAAAATAGGTCCGCCAATTAACAGCTCAGTATTTTTGATACAATTTTTCAGAGCGTATTTCATATTTTTCTAGCGCCAAACTTTTCGAATCCAGAGCTGTTTTATCAATTGAAAGTGTGACTATCTTCATCCTTTGTCATTTTTGTTTTGAACAAATGGTACGCCTAAAAATTTTAAAATTTAAGTTTAGAAAAATTGGTCCGCCAATTAACAGCTCAGTATTTTTGATACAATTTTTCAGAGCGTATTTCATATTTTTCTAGCGCCAAACTTTTCGAATCCGGAGCTGTTTTTTCAGTTCTAATTTTTCTCATATTTAATTATCAAAATCTTAATTATTAAAAGCAAAAAAAAAAAATAAATTAATTACACATAAATTTTCATATGAATTTTTCTTATTTTTCCGTATTTTTAAAATAATTTTACAATTTATTATCTATTTTTCTAATTAATTAAGTAGTTTATAAACAAATAAAAAGACAACAAAAAAAAATCTAATATAATTAATAAATTACATATAATTTTAAATTTTATTTTTCCTCATTTTTTCCGATTTTTTAAATATTTTTGGAATATTTTATTTATTTTTTTATTTTTTTATTTAATTAACTAAATTAAAAACTAATAAACTAAATAAATAAATAATAAAATAAAAAAAAATAAAATTAAACGTACTGTGCTCGCGCGCGGAAAGGAGGTCCGGAGCTGAGTTATATCGTAAACGTTAGATCGGAATCCAGGATTCCGATCTAATGTTAGATCGGAATCTTAGAATCCGATCTAACGTTAGATCGGAATCTGAGAATCCGATCTAACGTTCGGAATCCAGGATTCCGATCTTACGATACTATTTATATTAAATTGATTAAATTGATATTAATTTTATTGGATTATATTATTTTAATATTATTTTTTAAAATTTCGGCATTCCTCCTTTTACTTGCGCCGGCCCATCTTCCCTTATTTTGCCTCTATTTCCTATTCAATTAGCCAAGTCTCCTCTCCATTTCTGCACAGCAATGGCTCTGTCCATTTTCTGGATTTTTTAACAATTTTGGTTGTGCTGTTCTTAGGAAAATTAATTGGAGGCTTTCTCTTTGTCATTTCATGAAATTTAGCACACATATTCATAAAAATATGAAGCACCTGATGATCTTGAATTTTCCATTTTTCGGAATTTTAAATTAATTAAATGAATTTTTTTAAGTTCATAGAATAAATCACATAATTAATTTATTCATGCATCCTTGCTACATCCTTCTAGCTTCTTGCCTTGACCAATGATCCATAATATTTATGTCACTTTTTCCTTCTGTTAATATTGAATATTAAATATCAAATTAACACAGTCATATGTCGAATTGTATTAATTTTAATATTAATATTGATATTATAGTTCTAGTCCAGGCACGTCTTTTGTTTCAAAAATCGACCCCCTTCTTCTGAGAATCTGGACCCAACTTGCCATCATGGGCCCATCTTCACTGTTTGTGAATTGTTGAAATTTTCTCATGTGACAAAATTTAGAGGCAAACAGATATTTGCTAATTCACACTCAAGCACTGACTATCATAAAAAAAATCTGGAAGTGCAGAAATTTATTAATCATTCTAGAGATGTGTAGTATCAACAATTTTCTTGCCTTCTTTTTTTTATTTAGTTTCTCTTTCTTCCTCCGATACTCCAGCTTCTCTGCTGAAAATATCAATAAGTGGTTAGCAAAAAATATCTCATTCAACCATACAAAAAATGTTCTGCTGAAAATCCTAAAAAGAACATGAAAGCTCAGATGCTCAAACTCAAACTGGTACCAAACTCCAAACATGATACCACCCAGCCAACTAGTCCCTCGATATATAGTAAATGTGCTCGATACACAGATTTCACTAATTATAAAAGCTTGTTAATTTATACACAAATTAAATACAACTATGATTTTGTTATTATAATTCAATTATGTTCCAAATTAAATACAAATTATATAGTTGATAGTCTGATGGGCACTTATGCACCAATCAATAACCCATGATCTAAACATTGATATACAAAGAGAGTCCCTGATCCCCACAAATTATATAGTTGATAGTCTGGAGACCAGTGCTAAAACCCAGCCTTTCACGTAAAGGAGCCCCTGAGTCCCTTTAGTTTTAATGCAAAACAAATGTTAAAAAACGCAAAATCCCAATTATTACACATCAACCCAACAAAATAAAACTAAAACTTATGGTATCTCTCAATTGCTGATGCAATTCTTTACACTTTCAATTCTTCCTGCTGGCCTTAATAGCAAATTCAAATTTCAAAATTTAATAGCAAACTAGGTTTACCACGGATCACTAGATTTAAGAGAGTTGAGTTGGAGTCCAGTTTACCACGGATCCTTTCTTCGCCGCCAAACTAGGGTGTTCCTTCTGGTAGAGAGAGAGAGAGAGAGCGCGCACTTCGCCTCCAGTGCAGCGTCTTGAGTCTAGGTTTTTCTTCTGTCTCCCTGAGAGAGAGCGAACATGATGTAGAGAGGGCCCCCTCATCGAGCTGATTGGCGATTCTCAAATCTCTTTTTTCTTTTTGTTCTTGAGGGTTAATAAGAGCGCTTAAGATCGGACCGTCGATTTAGATCGAACGGCTCATTTTGAGAGATGGGCACTCTGCACATCTTAAAGAAATGTCCAGAGGATACGGTGCCCATTCTTCCGATATCTTTTTGGTGGCATCCTTATAATCGACTTTTTTTTTCTTTTTTTTTTAGAAAACTTGATAGAGACTGCCAAGGTATGTAAACGACTTTTTGAAACATCGTTTCTGTGAAATCATTCAATATAAAAGCAACTTGTAATTCAACAGATATAATAGTTTAGAGATTTTAAATTTAGCAAAAATTGAACTCAAAATAATATTTTTTGGATCAGCATTTTATTTAAATAATTTTAGTGGAATCAAAATCAAATTAGCAAGCCATTGTTTCGTTATCTATATTATTAAGTCTATTTGGGAAAAAATTAAATAAATTTAATTTCGACTATGATTTTTTTTAAGATAATTTGAGGTCAAAACTGGGATAACTTTATTGTCGAATGATTCCGTTACTCCGTTAGGGGTGATTCAAGATTGATGATCAAGCCGAAAAAAATTAATAGTAACGTTACCGTTCATCTAAATTTCGATAATAACAAAAAAAATTGAAATTTTAATACTAACGTTGTTGGATCGTCATTCCAATTGACGAAAGCCGAAAACCCTTAAATCGTCATCTGGAACGACGATCCAAGCTTGGATCCTCATTCCAAATCACGATCCAAGTTTTTTTTTAAAAAAAAAACGTCTGAACCGTTTGCATGCAGCATGCTCTCAGAGTTTTGAAATGAGTAAAAAAAGAAAGTAGTCCAATCCCATTGCATGCTCGCATGTGGAGAAATAACTAGGTTTGTAAGAAAATTTTATAGTCTGTGGATTATTTGAGTTGACTTGATTGACCCGTTCGATTAAAGTTTTGGACTTTTCGTCAGTTGAGGTTTGAGGTGGAATTCGAAATTAATTTATTAACTCGTTAAAAATCAAATCGAAAAACTTAATATATATTATTCAATGTAAAATATCTAATTATATTTTATTAAAAATGTAGAAAACTAGAAATAATATTTTTCTAATTTTTATTATAATTAATTATTTTATTTTTAAAGAATAATTATTATATTAATAATTATGATTATTATTATTATTATTATTCTAATTATAATTATCATTGATATATTGTGAATTAAAATAATTATCTACCCTGACCTACAAAAATCATTATCCCGTCCCGCGTCCGATCTGGATCTGGATGGTTATTTTTTTTAGCCTTATAATTCGATATTTTCTAGGGGCTGTCCTGATTAGATCGTGCAGGAGGAAATCTCGTTTGGACCTACAACACTTCTAATTTTATATAGTATATTTCTTTACTTATATGTTGCATTTTACTTCTTAGTTATTCTTTTTTTGTTGTCATCTATATGTTGCATTTTATTTCTTTGTTATTCTGTGATTGTTTGTGGTCTTAAATGTATGTACTAATATAAATCATTTGCGGGATATAATAAATTTAAATTCATAGAGATCTAAAATATAGCACTATACAGTCAAAAGCATGATCACAAAATATTAAAATTCAAAGTTAATTTTCTCGAGTAGTCTATATCAAACATTTGAGCTAATATTTGCCAAAATGCATGAGCAACTATTCCTGTTACATTTCATTATTTTAAAATGTATTCTATTAACATGACCATCTTTCTAAAGGTGATGGAGACTCTTAGATAGATTGCTTATTCGAATTAAATGGGTTATATATATCATACAAGAAAGACTAAAATTCATAGGATCCCTCAAGCAATTAAGGTAGTTAACATTCCCCATTCTCCCATTCCTCGGAAAACACAAGTTTAAAAAAAGAAAACTTGGATCATCATTTGGAATGATGATCCAAGCTCGAATCGTCGTTCCGGATGATGATCCAAAGGTTTTGGACTTTCGTCAATTGGAACGACGATCCAGCAACATTAGTATTATAATTTCGAATTTTTTTTATTATTAAAATTTAGATGAACAGTAACGTTACAATTAATTTTTTCGGATGGCCCAGTTGAAGGTCACCCAAATAGATTATGCCTAGCTCTTTTCAATTTTCTTCAAATAAGGCCTAAAAGAACCCGAAATGAGGCCCATTTAATAAATTTTAAAACGGACGAAAGTCACGAGTGACTCTACACGACGACAAGTCTATCCGGTCGCAAGTGCCGCCGAGTCAATCCCTGAGCTCAGTCGACACGTGCCCATCTCCCCACTCCACATGACACATGAGCGACATACGTGTCGCGTACTCCCGTCCGTCTCCCTGTATAGAAAAGGACTTCAATATCTGGGGTGACCGCCACGTACAGTCTTTAGTTGAGAGATTCCTTTTACAAAACTTGTGGTTCCGACTTCAAAGTTAAAAAATGTCGATCATACCTTGGTCACGTGGGATCTTTGATCCATTCTCCGCTGATCTGTGGGACCCTTTCTCCCAGGGCAGCAGCTCTGGCGGCCGCCGCGGTCGTAGCGAGGATGATGCAACCGCACTTGCACGTGCAAATGTTGACTGGCGCGAGACTGATAAAGCACACATCATCACTGCTGAAATACCTGGTTCAAATGCTATATCCTTTTTCTTTTCTATTTGTTTTGTATTTGGAAAATTTTTCTTTTTGTCTTGACATCTAACTTTCAAAGTTCAAACATTGAACTTATATAAATTATGTATTTAATTTTGATGTACGTGGTACAGTGGTACTTTTCGATCTCATTATTCATTTTTTTTCTTGTCGGTATTTGTGCTGTGTTTTATGTCATAATTTTTATTAATTAATGAGAGTTTAAAAAATAATATAAAACAAAAACCTGTTTTAAACAATAATATCTGGTTATATATATGAATATAATGTATTTTCAGGGGTGAAAAAGGAAGAAGTGAAGGTGGAGGTCGAAGACAACAACGTGCTGCGGATAAGTGGGCAGCGTGACAAGGAGGAGGAAGAGAAGGGTGACACATGGCACCGTATCGAGCGAAGCAGGGGTTCCTTTCAGAGGAGGTTCCGGCTGCCAGAAAATGCTGACGTGGAGAACATCTCGTGCGCCCTTGAGCAAGGGGTGCTCACTGTTGAAGTGCCAAAGAAGGAGACTGAGAAGCCGCACAACATCAGATCTATCAACATATCTTGAAATGCAAAATGCTCTGATGAAACGGGCGTAATGGCATCTTCTGGTTCGGTTGTGTGTGCTTGTATGGGCTTAGTAACTATGCTCACTATTGTATATATATATATAGCACGATGTCTGTGTGCTTTGTGTGTGGTTGTACACTGTATAAAATATAATAAGTTGACATATATATAATAATGTAGCGAGGTTTTGCAAAGATATTTGGAGATTGGAGTTGAACCCTCTGCGCTGTCTGAGGATTAATGTCTCTATTAATTGACATTGGGTGTCCATGATCAATCTCTGTTTTTGCTGCGGGATTTAAGAGGAAACACGCGTGCATTTGAAACCCCCATTCCTCTTTCAAGCTCAGCAAGAAAACCATTTGGATGTGAACAGAAAATTCAGACAAATCAATGCAGAAATATCTATTTTGAATACCGTTAGTACCGTACTGGATTTGATACCGGATAGCAAGGCCCTGATCGGAAACACAAACAAGCGCGAAAAGAAAAAAAAAAAAAAGAAAAGAGGAGGAGAAGAAATTTGACGCGAAATCATTTCCGGCTATCGGCGATGGTCGGAGGAAATCGCGAGAGTTCAATCGTTCATCGAGAAAGAGAAAATTCAACGGCCAAAACGAATTCTAGTCAAATTTCTTGATTTCTGAGTGGAATTCACGGAGCCAAAATTTTTTCACCGATTCTTGCGAAATGAACTCTCGCACATCTCCTTTCAATCAGAAGATTTGGGAAAGAAAATTTCATTTTCAATTTTCACGCTAAATTTATGATTTTCAGCCTTAAGTCTGGTGTTTTTCGAAATCCTTCGGTATTTTCCCTTTTGGTATCCGTAGTGGTTAGTACTATTTTGGTTTTCGGTTTTTACAGTCTTGAATTCTTACATTTAGGCCCTGATCAAAATAATTTTGAGATGAAATATTATTTCATTTCAATTAACTTTATAAGATTTTGTTGGATCTAATTATATAGAAATTCTAACGAAATGATATTAAATTTTTTCATTTTGATCAAGAATTTTCTAACGAAATGAAATGAAATAAAATGTCATTTTAAAAAATTAGACTTTTGATAAAAAATTTTAGAAGAATGAGGCATTTGAAGGGAGGATAAATTTTTTTAAAATACTGAAAAATTTTGTAGAATGATTAGGGAGTTTTGCAGATCTGTTGAACTTCTTATGGATTTGTATCGTAAAATCTAATAGTTGCAATTACTGTCTCAATCAATAATTTGTGTTGACATTTGGTCCCCGTAAGTCATTCTCTGCCATTTCTGTACAATTTACAAGGAGAGAAAAATTGGCCCAAAAAAATAACGGAGAAAAGGGCAGTATAAGTAGGAAATTTTTGCAGCCTGTTCAAGTTTTGATAGTGCTAAAGTTTATGGATTTGTGTTGTAATAGTACGCGTTAAGGTGAATTACTAATTATTTTTATATTTTTTTTGAAAAAAAAATGAGGATCATGCCCTTGCCTTTTATAATTAAAATGAAAAATGAAATATGTAGGTACATATGAAAATGTTAGTAAGTGGCTAACGAAACAAAAAGAAAAAAATATTACAGCAAGATTACTACCAGAAACAAAGAGAGAGAAATAAATTCAAATAAACAATCAAGAAGCGAATAGACTATATATCTTAGAGATTCCATTCAACGATAGCTTCTGAGTTCTGTCACCAGATCTTGAGGAGATTTGCAAACACCCTTGAAAGTTATGTTACATATTTTCCACCAAAAAATTAAGTATGCAATAGCTAGAAGATTTTTGACTGGCTTGCTAAAAGAGTTGCTATTGAGAAGAGAAGTGTGAGTAGTAGGTAAAATAAAATTCGGAGCCAGCCTTGCAAAAAATTGCATATGAGATAACACACTAATGAAAGCTTTGAAGCACGAACAATCATTTTTGCAAATTGCATATGAGATAGTACACTAATGAAAGCGTTGAAGCAGGAACAATCATTGAATAGATGAGTGACCGTCTCCACATCAGAAAGACACATAGGACATCTGTTTGGGAGGGACCTGTTAAGAATTCGAGCGTCTACGCAGCGGAAGTTAGATTTTAGGTTCGAGGAGGCACGATCCAAGTGCAACTTGCACAAGAACCGTGCCCCTTAGGGCTAGTCAGCACGAGGATCTCAGTACAACAATCACACAATTTAGATACAAGAGAACACGAGAATTTAATGAGGTTCAGCACCAACTTGGTGCCTACGTCCTCCACACACACGCACACTCTTTTTATTATTTTCTGTTAATGTCTGAGATACATATTACATGGAGAAGATGAATATTAAATAGAAAAACTATCCTATAGAGGCACACACCCTTTTTCCATAATTCCCCATTATTTCTTTCTTTATTTGTTACATTTGGCATTTTATTTACAAGGAAACTATCCCAACATACTAGAACCACACCCCTGGACGTGCCATACACGTATTTCCAACTTTGGTGCAGCCTGGACCTTTCCTTGTATGAAAAACGCGTCTGTTCTGCCAACCATTCGGCTGGACCTGGCCGAACACCTGGCCGAATGCCCTATTTTGATCTTCTATGGCAGCACATACTGCCACACTTCATGTTTTAACACTCTCCCTCAAGTTATACAACTTGTAAGGACAATTTGTCTATTTTTATTTAATAATTTGTGCCATGCATTCGATCCATAACTTGATCTTTTGCAGCACTTTCTCACACTCCCGCTCAAGTGGACATGTACTGATTTGTCATGTCTCACTTGCATGGAGTGCTGCACACCGGTACACACCGTGTTCTAAGGCACACACCTTTTGTCTTCATTGGCACACACATGCCTTCAAGTTCTTCATTCAAACTTTCCATGAGTCGCACACACGACGACGACACACATCGCCACATGGATCAGTTTATTCACTTGGCACGAGTCACACATGATCGAGGGTGTGAACCAAGGTCAAACAAATAATCCTTGTACTCGACTAGTCGCTTGTAGTAGAATAAAGGTGTCGAATCCACAGAGATGGATATGAATATTATTCTTATTATTTCGTTAAATCTAGACGATAAAAATTTAGAAGAGAATCGGTAACTTGAATCGATCAAATTAAAGGAAAATAAAATTATGCAATTGCGAATAACGAGAATATGCAAAACAATTAAAATAGATATTTTTGGGGTTTTTCTAACGAATTAAGATATGATAATAAAGATGCCTTAGGGTTCGATTTCACTTAGAACTGGCCACAGAGTCGCAAGACCTAGCACTGTCGTATTCGGCCTTGCTAATTCCACTGTGTAAATGCTGTGGTTTACCCTCTTGTTGATTTATTCAAGCCAAAGGTCCATCTAGCCAAACCTAACTCCCTAACCCTCCGCTTTCGCCTATTGGGTACGGTACTTGGAATGGGATCTAGTGTTGAATAACCTTCATCGAGTGTATTGCACCCCCAACTTTCGTTGTTCGGTGGACTTACTCGAGTTTACCAATGGTTTTCTACGAGGTATTTAGTTAGATTTTCGCCTAACTAGAAACGTTCACTTTTGGTTATTAATTGGTCGACTTTCGCCATTGACCTACCTCGAAATACTCGCACAGGACTCGATTAATATAATGTAGAGATGTTCCCATTAAATGCGCGCGTACAAAAGTCGAGCAATACAAGTAGTAAACAGTCCAAACACAAGAAATTTCAATTAAAATCCCAAGGGTAATTGACTTCATCCATCAACAAAACAAATAAACCAAGCAAAACCTAGATCTAAGCTACATCGTTCCCTAAAGCAATGAGTTTTTAGCCTAACATACTAAGAGTAACAATGCAAATAACAGAATATAGAACTAAACAATCCATAAAACCAGAAAATAGAGAAATAGTACTAGAAATGCACAAATAAACCAGTTTTTGAGATAAAACCACTGCCAAATGCACACTAGAAGGTAGGGAATCCGTCGGAGCAGCAACCACAAGCGAAATCTCGAGTCTAACCCCCGTCACCGTCGCCAAAAGCCAAGAGAAAGAGCCAAAAAGTGGATCTGCATCTGCTGGGGAGAGAAGGAGAGAGAAATGGAATGAAGAATGCCCTCCCCTATACATGGAAGGCGCCTATATCATCTCCAGCAGCTGTCACATTCATTTCCCTTCAATTTTGGCGGAAATCGAGGCTTCCAAATGGAGAAAACGCCTCCAGAAGGCTGCCAGAACACTTTCCATCTATAGCAATTCGGACCGAATTCAGGGGAATTCGGACCGAATTGGTGCCGCTGGATTTTCAGGAGGAAGGTCTGCGTAGGAACTCGGTCCGAATTCGTGGGAATTCGATCCGAATTGAAGGGTCTGATTCGCGAAATGGCTTGATTTGAGCGGGGTTGCTTCATCGGGTCGAGTCGGGGTTTGGTCTAGGCTAGGCATGAGTCATCTAGCACCTGAATTGCTGCTTTCCTTGCTGATTTCCTTGGATTCCTACAAATAAGATCAAAGTGCAAAAGGCAGTGCCAAATCTGGCAAAGAAAGGCAAAAACAGCAATAAATCAAAGTTTTAGTAACAATTTCGATGTAAAGTCTGGTCAAGATAACAATATAAATATGATATAACAACACATCTTGTGCTAGACTCTAGCGCCTTGCAACAAATCATTTTGCCCGGTCCGTGCCCTTTTGGCACGCCCCGTGCACTAAAGCCAAGTAACCCTTTTGCTTCACCATTCATACCATCACACATGAGAGATATTATTTACTAACCTTATTCCAAATATATTACTCTTAGTGTTCTTCTATCGCATCATATCTTCAACTTCTCCTTTTAATGGTTTTGAATCCTTTGACCTGTCACATGTTAGACTTGAGCATCCTTTGCTTGACTTGCACATGACTTGATCGTTACCTTCTTGGCCATCTCATAGAGCTCATTGCATGACATGATATCCACCCGACTCGAGCACACTTGTGCTCGACCCGAGTATCCCTTGAGTATATCTTCATTACTTGGATTAAGGTCTAAGTCTTGACTCGCCTTGACCACTTGACCCAACCTGGACCATATGACATGACTAGAGCCTCTCGTCCATTGATCTCTCATGCTTATTCACTTGATATCCAACTTGGACACCAAATATTTCTCTCACTTCAACTCTCCCCTTGAGAGGGATATTTGGTGGCTTACAATAATTGGTTAGAACCCTTGACTTCACATGCCCTCGACTTGAAGACATCTAGCTCCTCTACTTGAAGAACTTTTCTTAGACTCGACTTGAGCCTCTTTTCTTGACCCGTCATGGGCCACGTCTTGATTGATACCAAAGATCTCTCTCAATTTTGCTCTCCCCCTGAGAGAGATATTTGGTTACACATGTAACTTGCCTTTTTGTGTTTTTTTTGACCCGACTTGGATCCTCTTGTTGGTCCCGATTTAGGCCCTCTTACTAGACCAGATTTTGACCACCATCATGACCCATCTTAGGCCTTCTCCTTGGATCCGACTTGGACCACTTTCGTTGTTTCAGAACAGACCATTTTAACACCCATTCGGCCATCCATTCGGCCGAACACGTGACCGAACAGACCCATCATGGACATTTGACCTATTCTAGGTTTTCGATTTGGACCCGACTCGAGCCACAACCAATACTTTTGATCAATTGACATGAGACAAATCATTTTGCCTACCATTCGGCCTACCATCCGGCCGAACATACAGCCGAACAGACCTTAAATTCAACTAGGATTACATTCTTGACTCGACTTGAGCCTTCAATCAAACCCGACTTGGGTTACTTTGATGTTCTGACTTTGGTCATTTCATCTATTGTCATATTATTTCTATACCCAAACCATGTAATCAACCATACAACAAAAATCAATTCTAAGCAAACCACAACAAACTTGTTTTATTCTGGATAAACCATGGTCACACAACCAACCAACATCTAATCACCTTGTTGATTCAATCTTCCAGAAAACAAATAAGATACCTTATTTTTATTGTGGCTAGACAGATCTGCTTCTTTATGGTAGATTTGGACCCCAATCACCGCTCACAGGCCACACAACCCAAGCGGTACCTTCGTGACAACTTCATATGACTCAGAAACACCATTAATCACCAGGGACGTGACCGTTCTGGCTCCCGTTCGGCCGAACACACAGCCGAATGCCTCTTTTCTGGTCCCGTTTGGCCTCGCACACAGCAAATAACCCTGTTCTTGATCCTGTACGGCCGTACACACAGCCGAATAGTCTGTTTTTAGCAGTTATGTCGCTGCTCGTGCTCCAAAGTCGATGTAGAAAGCCACTCGAACGGTTGTCTATCTCCATACACCTTTTTGGTTGAAGAAACACCCGCCTTGCACTTGCTTCGAGTCGTTCTTCGCCTTCCATCGCCTTCGTTTTGTCCTCCCATCTCTGAACCACGCTCTGATACCATGTTAAGAATTCGAGCGTCTACGCAGCGGAAGTTAGATTTTAGGTTCGAGGAGGCACGATCCAAGTGCAACTTGCACAAGAACCGTGCCCCTTAGGGCTAGTCAGCACGAGGATCTCAGTACAACAATCACACAATTTAGATACAAGAGAACACGAGAATTTAATGAGGTTCAGCACCAACTTGGTGCCTACGTCCTCCACACACACGCACACTCTTTTTATTATTTTCTGTTAATGTCTGAGATACATATTACATGGAGAAGATGAATATTAAATAGAAAAACTATCCTATAGAGGCACACACCCTTTTTCCATAATTCCCCATTATTTCTTTCTTTATTTGTTACATTTGGCATTTTATTTACAAGGAAACTATCCCAACATACTAGAACCACACCCCTGGACGTGCCATACACGTATTTCCAACTTTGGTGCAGCCTGGACCTTTCCTTGTATGAAAAACGCGTCTGTTCTGCCAACCATTCGGCTGGACCTGGCCGAACACCTGGCCGAATGTCCTATTTTGATCTTCTATG
Organism: Rhynchospora pubera; assembly: GCA_028095005.1. Classification (NCBI taxonomy): domain Eukaryota; kingdom Viridiplantae; phylum Streptophyta; class Magnoliopsida; order Poales; family Cyperaceae; genus Rhynchospora; species Rhynchospora pubera. The sequence goes on along the minus strand of CM051459.1, from coordinate 230,649,943 downwards.
GCAGCACATACTGCCACACTTCATGTTTTAACACTCTCCCTCAAGTTATACAACTTGTAAGGACAATTTGTCTATTTTTATTTAATAATTTGTGCCATGCATTCGATCCATAACTTGATCTTTTGCAGCACTTTCTCACAGGACCAGCCCCTCAGTTGCAAATTGTTTGTGTGACAATTTTATTCTGGTACATTTGCCATAAGAATATTCTGAATCTAGGTGGAATTTTGAGCTTCCAGAGTGAATATAGAGTAGAAGTATGAAAAGATAGTTCCTTGATCAACCTATAAACAGAATTGGTCGAAAAAGACCCATTTGCCCCTTGTAGTTTCCAATGAGGTGAATCATGATCATAACTTTCCAGCTGTTGAAAAATATCAGAGACGTGTCAAAGGAGGAATTGAAGCTGAGTGACTGCCACATTTGAGGTCTCAAGAACATTATTACATGCTACAGCAAAAGTTGAAACCGAAATAAAGGGATTGATAGCATAAGAGAAGAGATCAGGGAAGATAAATTTTAGAATGCTATTGCTTCAATTGTGATGCCTAAAAAGAGAAGTTGACCCAGAGATGATCTTGATATATAGTAAGACCCACATTGAAGATGTACTGATGTACTCAGAGATCCTCAGAGTGCGAGTGAAAATGCTGTTGAGAGGTCTAAGAGACAGAATATCGTCCTGTAGTGTAGAGGAAATAGATTTCCATAAACAAGGTGAATTGTCAATTCATTTCCACAACCATTTGGAGAGGAAGGCAATGTTAAAAAACCTGCAAATCTAAAACCCAACCCTCCTTTTGATTTAAGCTTAGTAACAATGCGCCAAAAAAACCATCACTAGTCTCTTATTATCAAGATTTACTCCATGCCATAAAAACCTCCTTCTAAATGAGCATATTCTTTTAATTAAACCAGATGGTAATTTGAAGATAGACATGAAATAGGTAGGAAGTGAGGTTAGACATGAATCTAGGAGAACCAACCTTCTATCAATCGAAAGAAGAGAGGATGACCAGCCCGTGAGCTTCCTTTGGAACTTGAGAGGAAGAGGTTCAAAGTTTGCTTTAGAGAGTTTCTTATCTGAGAGAGGGAGACGCAAGTAATTCAAGGGAAATGAGGCCGTCTTGCATTGAAGAATGTTAGCTAAAGCTTGAGATGTGAAAGCATCACAATGCATGGTGACCAGATCAGATTTTAGAGAGTTCACGGACCATAGATGACTTGAAAAGCTATAAAAATGACTTTAAGTAGCTTTGGCTTGTTGTAGATGTGGCTTGAAAAAAAAAAATCGTCTCGTCATCATAGAATAACCCTGATAACATTTTTGAAATTGGAACAGGTAGTGCCCCTAAATAGTGAAGTCTAGTTAAACCATCTAGAGAGAAAGTCGAAGTCCAAGATGAAGATAAGGTGAATAGGCTTACCAGCAAGACCATTAAGCACAACTCTAGAGTTAAGGTGACTTATTATACTAGTATAACCTTCAAAAAAAATTATTATACTAGTACATGAACTATATATTATTTTCTTTTTGGTACTTCTATATTAACAACATATCATCTTAAGGATAAAGATTAAGAAAATAGACCAGAAGAATGTCCAATACATAACAGAATGTCCAATGCTTGCATATTTTAGAACAAAATTATCGTCTGATAATCAAATAGAAAGGTATTTTGAAGGGGAACAAACAAAAGCCGCAACCATAGTTTATTTTACATTTTTACATTTAAGACATTCAGGAGCCTAACGTACTTTTGGTCTCCGTGAATCTATAAATCTCAATAAATTACACAAGATATCTCTTTTATGTTTATTCACTTCTGCGGTTGTGACCTTGTATTAATTAACCAATCAATATATATATAATAAACAATTTCCTAATTAAGGCGACTATATACTACATTTAAGATTTTGATAAAAACATTCTTATATAACATTAAGCTGGCTACTATATATATCTCAGCAAGGAGGCTTGTCAGACGGAGGGGGCAGAACTGTGGCGCTGCCATCCGTGCTATTACCATTTTTTGTTATAAACACCGTGTCCATTCCCCAGAGATTGTGGCGGTCAAAGTGGCAATGCATGAACCAAACACCTAAAATCAGACACAAAACCAAACCTATTATACTAAGTTTTCCTGATAATTCGAGCAGAATTCAAACTATTTATTAAAGCAAATGAGTGCCAATTAAGTACAAAAGTCTTTATCTAGTATTATAACCATTGCAATAAGAAATTAATTAAATGAACAGGTCAACCAGCGAATTATTTCAGTAATAACAAAACTTCCGTAGTAGGTAGTTAAAAAGAAATTTCAGAGGAAAATAATTAACGGTTTTACTAACTCAAATAAAAAACACCTTAAGTGTCATATTAATTTTTATTTCATAGAGATGAAAGAAAAAATCAAAATACTAAAATTACATAATAATAAAATGTATATCAATTAAAGATACCAGGATTAGCAGCCCTGAACCGGATTGTGGTCCAACCGTTTTTCGGCACACCTACAGTATTTGCATATGGCGGGTCGACCAAATTGTAACTCAAAGGATCTGTTTGGTTGTCAAAATTGCCAAATCCTCTTCCAACAACAAAGAAGCTGTGGCCATGCAAATGCATCGGGTGGTTCTCTCCTGTCAACAAATTAGTGCCTTGAAATACAATCTCCACTGATGTGTTATACTCTAGCACCTTCACTTTCGTCGACTTCTCTGTAAAAGATTCATTAAATGGAATATTTCCAGTGAAGTTGAAGAAAACTGGTGGTTGGTTCGGGAAGTTCGGTGTGTACACACCAGAATTAATTGAGCTGTAGTATGAATCTAGTATGTCAACTGACTGCGGACTTTGGAAACTGGCATTGTTTAGACTGGCACCAAATCTAGTGCCGAACAAACCAGCGCATGTGGTATTAACAGGGCACTCTACTTCGTTCACAGCTATTGTGATAAACATGTGTTCATCAACAGTTTGTGGCACATCAACCGGGTGATCTGAGCTTGCCAGTGAGCGTAGACCATCAGTAAATGCAGCCGCAGCACTTGTATTATCAAAATTTGGCAAGGAAGATGTCGAAACAGGAACAATTGGTGGCATGGTACTGTTAGTTTTGTATTCTAGAATAGCCACAGTCACATTGGGGTTTCGAGAGACAGCCACATTGCCATCAAAAAATGGCGTGGCGACAATGTAGTAACGATAGGGAGAAGATGAGTTGGGAAATTGGTTGGCTTCTAGAAGGAGGTCATAAGTTTGACCAGGGGTGATCATGATATATTCATTCACGTAGGGTTTGGTGTAGCTCGCATCGCTTCCAACGACAGTTATGTTGTGGCCGGCAACAGCGAAGAAGAACTCGTTGCTCATGGCTGAGTTTATCAAACGTAACAGGTAGGTTTTCCCTTGCTCCACTTGCACCTTGAAAGTATCTAGACAAAAGGAAAAGACAAAATAAATGAAGTAATACATTTTGACTTCAAAACATGGTGAAGACTGAAGATGACATGGAGATATATTCCACGCTTGTATTCAATTTAATTAAGAAGACAAAACTATTGCCAATTAAATGGCACATCGGAAATTATACTATATTCGAATTAAGAAGTCAAACAGACTCAAAACCATTCCCAATTAAATGGCACTCCAGAAATTAGAACTCATAGTTAATGATCGATTGAGATTTTTTTTTTCCCCCTTGTCAAACTCTACTATAAAAATAGATGTCTTTTTTTTTTTTTGGGTACGGTGGCGATTACAAATGAACCTATTAAGTAAAAAAAAAAAAAGAGTTTAATTTACAGTAAGGCAGAAAAATTAAAAAATGAAAGGCCTATACTACAGCTAAATCTCTATACAAATATATTAGTTATCATGACGTTCAAAACATGAGATTACAAAAATTGAACCTGTTTAATTACAAATTAGCTGGTATTGTTTTTGTTGACAGAAACAGCAAGTTACCATTCGCTGAGCATGGTGCAAAGTCACCGGGTTGGCCATTGATGGTGTTAGCATCAGATATTGCAGGATCACCCCCGGTCAGAACCGCAGTTTCATACACTTGTGTTACATCCTGATTCCACCACTCTCCAAGAATGAGGATGAATTCTTCCTGTGGCTCAGGGAAGGGGTATGTCGTGTTGAGTTTGGGGTAAATGACAATTGCACCATGAACGGTGGTACGGTCAAAATCACTGTGAGCGTGCCACCACAGGGTGCCTTCTTCCTCCGATATTTGTATCTGTTGCGTGAAGTTTCCTCCTGGTTTGATTGGGCACTGAGTAATGTACTCCGGCCCATCTGACCATGGGTCCCTCGGCTGGACAATTCCATGCCTAGTAAAAAATACCATCATGTGTTATATAGCTTTATTTAATCTAATGTAAGAAATTTAGATATGTGCATGAAAATATGGGACAGTGCATTTACCAGTGAATGGTGATGTTCTTGTTTCCGCTGTTGATTACCTTGACGAAGATGGTGTCTCCTAAGTGGGCATAAAGTGTAGGACCTGGGTATGACCCGTTAACAGTCAGAATGTTCTTTGTGTTGTTGCAGAGCCGGGTATAGGGTGCTTCTTGTATCTTTTTGATGTAAATAATTAATTAATAAGGTGGAAAAGCAAATGGATAGTTGTATTCTGTTCTGAAGGTTAACAAATACAAATTGCAATTTACGAACTGTCAGTATCGGTAGTTGGTGCTACTTGATATGGATGTTTTCTCTTCTAAGTTGCACCTTTTTGTCTGATTAAAAGTTGTATATATGAACTGACCGTGCATTTATTTTTGTTTATCAACCTAGGAATCTACATTTATTAATTAATGATCTAGGGGTGCTTAATTAGTTACTTCATTTGAATTATCTAGTTACGCATATGTATCAAATGGTACATGATGTTTAAGCGCGTTAATATGTCCAATTCAGAAGCAAACTGAGATCAGAAAGAAAATAATCTAAAACTATATACATATCCAAAATAGGTTTTATGAATCTGCAGCTAAGCAAGAAACTGTACTTTTTGATCTTTTTAACGATTCGGATTGACCATTTAAATTTTGAATCTCGAAAAATGACTCGATGGCACGGGACCCTCCATGCCATCGATGGCACGTTAGCCATTCTCATATAGAGAATGACACAGATCATTGCTGTACCATCCAAATTTTAAATGGTCAATCTGAATCGTTCAAATTATTTTTCATATTGAAATATTCTGTGACCAAATTTTATATTTTTCTCGAATTTTTTTGGTATTTATTATGATATTTTCAAATTGGAGAGTCTCTGAAATACTTTCAATTATAAATTTTTTTAAATATCACAATAAATTGAAAAAAAATTTTGGTCTCTAAGGTATTTCAATATAGAGAACAACTTGAACAGTTTCAATTAACCGTTTGAATTTTAGATATCGAAAAATGACTTAATGGTACGGGACCATCCGTGCCATTGATGACACATTAGCCTTTCGATGCATACTAATGTACCAAAGTCTCAATGCATATTGATCCAAACTTTTCGATCTGCTTCAAAATGAGCGATACAAATTGTCAAATATGATCTATGTATTGAAATCTCCTTGACGACCAAATTTTATATTTTTTTAAAATTTGTAAGTATTTTTTTCGGATTTTTTAAATACCGCTATTTTTTAACGGTTTAGAAAAAAATTAGATTAAAAATTTTCTAATATTTAAAAAAAAGTAAAAAATTAAAAATATATATATAATTTAGTCAGCAAGGAGATTATAATATGGAGATCATCTTAAACGGTTTGAATCGATCATTTTGAAGCAGACTGAAGAATTTAGATCATTATGCACCATAAATATTCTCTACACATATATTAAATGGAGCTTGGGTTCACAAAATTAATGAACTTACGACGAAAGTGTGGTAAAGAGTCTCAGCCAAAGCAGAGTTAGCGATGAAACCACAGAGCAATAGAAAGGCTCCAAGTCTAACCAAAGAAGGCACCATTGTGTGAATGTTTTGTTTAATTTTCTGGGTTTGTACATATGGACATAAATGCTCCAGGCAGCAGTATTTATAAGCAAAATGATTGAGAGAAATGTGTAACCTCGATCTCCTTCATCCAATGCTACACGTTTCTATCTTTCACAACCGGATTAGACCATGCATATGTAAAGAGAATTAAATATGTTAAAAAACAGTAACTACTTAGTACTTACACAAATATAGGATGCATGTTTCAAACTTGGGTTTTGCATTGCGCTAAACTAGCTAACTAGGACTTTGATAGCATGCTGCAGGACCAGGTCATATGGTTTAGGTAAACGGGAAAAATCATCTTTTGACTTTTCATTAATTAAACGTGTCCCGTTGAAGAGGAATTTTAAAATGTATGTATCATCCCCTGTTAATAGTACATATATTATGTAAATTTACTGCATTTTATGTACGTAAATCCAAATAATTAAGTGCTTCTGTACCGTTTCTATTATGCTTGCATGACAAGCATCAAGAGAACCAGTACGTGCGTTACAGTAACCTTAATTTAAGCTCTTTTTATTAACTATTTAATATAATTATTTATTTTACTACACAAATTCACATCAAAATTTCAAATTGAAACACTTCGGAGCCTTAATTCCTACCTTCCTGATAGTTCCAAGATGGCAAAATGCTTTATGATGTGATTGCATGCTTTTTACCTAAAATGATACATATATGATGCAATTGTTTTTAACTAATTCATCCTTACACACGGCAATGTATTAGTTGATTATTCATTGGGTACTGCTCATAATTAATCACCGGCTACCAGAAGTGATACATGACGCAGTTGCACACGACAAGTATGTACCAGCGCAACATGTGTAATAAATGTAATTGTATATATGCAGGCACTTGTAAGGGAGCGGGAGCGGAGTATGGATAAAGCTGTCATTGATCACTAGGCCTGCACAACGTACCAAACGGAAACGGAATGCTGCATTTCGTTTGCCGTTCCGTTTCTGGTAGCGGTATGTACCAGTTGATTCGTTAACCGTATCGTTTGGACTGAACGTCACGGAACGTATATATTTACACTGTATTTCACCCAAACGAATGACGAAACGCGTTCCGTTTACCGTTCCGTTACTGAAACGTATTGAAATTTCAGATTCGTTTACCGTTCCGTTTGAACGGAACGTGCACGGAAAACGGTACACGGTATACCGTTTGCACCCCTATTGATCACTTTGGTCAATTGTCACAAATTAATAGTTCAACAAAATGATTGTTAAATTGAAATTCATTATTGAACAATCAAAAGTCGTTATTGAAAACTAAGTAATATAATTGAAAGGATGTGGTAGTTTATCCCTGCTCGTATCATGCGTGACTATTCCTCGATCCGTTTCTTATGACTTCTTATAAATTTGACTCTAACCTAGTTCCTCGCCAAAGGAAATGAGAAGCTTGCTCAAGACAACTATATATAACGTAAAATTACCTGAACGAGAAATACTACGACCATTTAGTTTGGAATTAATGACTGTAGTCCTCAGCACATTTAGTTTCAAATTCAATTTACAAGAAATTTTATATCATATAGAATTTTTGTGCACCAACCCTCCCCAAAAAAAAAATAATTAAACAAATAAATAAATAACAATTGAAATGCCGAAAAATACTAAAATCAAAATAATATGGAAGGAGGATTCCGTCAAACTTAAAAAGTTCGAACAACTGATCCGAACTATCACTACGCCATATTTCATTATTAACACCGGTTAAATTATGGTCTTTAGCACCGGATAGGAAGTGGTGCTAAAGATGAGTGGTGTTAAAAATATATAAAAAACCGGTGTTAAAGGTGTAGTGCTAAAAACAAGCCAGAAATTAGAGCGGAAATGTTACGCATTATTAAGACTGGTTTTTAACTAAAAAACCGTTGTTAACATGTTATTATTTAGACCGGTTATTAAGCTAAAAATCGGTCTTATAATTATGATTATTTTAGCAATGTTCTAGTAAGACCGGTTTTTAGCTTAATAACCGGTCTTAATTTTTAACTAAAAAAAATAAATTTTTTTATTTTTTGGCTAGCCCCATTTTTGCTAGCCAGAAACCAGATAATATCATTCAATTTACATTGAATGATAGAAAGCAATAATCATTCACATAATCAAAACATCACATAATCATCAAAATAGAAAGCAATAATCGAAAATCCTCAAAATTCATTAATTATAGTTATCTAACGATGTACAATTCTCCATACATAATCGTAAAACTCATCTAAACTACCATTAATGTCTTTGTCACTATAAGGTCGACCCTCCGGCTCCAAACTCTGCATTAATTCAATTAAACTAATTTAATTAATGAAACCTAAGCATAGTGATTTGAAACACCAAACTTTTATTTTAAGTAGTAATCCATACCGCTGGCAACTCATGGTAGTTCGAGTAATGCATCAGAATCATATGCAGGTTTCGAATCGCATAGAACCCGCAATCCCGATCGTTGGGCTGATGTGGACCATACAAATACGAATTATATTTTTCACATTAATATTAAATTCAATAAATTAATAAAAATGAACTGAAACTATTAGTTCGAGCTATATATGTACCGGAATAATTGAAATTAAAGAGCGTTAAAATAGAAAATTACCGAAATTGTCTTCTCGATCTTCCACTACGATAGAATAATCTTATCGGTCTTCCTAACTCTTCCTTTTCCTCTTCCTTTTTATATTTATTATCAAAAAAAAACTCAATAATAAACTAAAATTGCAAAATTAATTAACCATAAATAAAGTTCAGAAAAAATATAGAATATACCTATGATTTTTTTTAAATCCTCTGTGATCTCCTTTGCTTTCTCTCTTGATTTTTCAATTTTTCAGAATTTTTTGGAATTTTTAACTATTTTTTGTGGAGGTTTTAGAGAAAGAAAAAGTTTCGGTTTTTAGAGATCAGAATAAATCCATATATGGCGGCTATGAACAGTGAGAGAGAGAGAGAGCGGAAGTCTTTATTAAATATGGTTATAATTTTTAAGACCGGTTTTTTATAAAAATCAGGTCTTAAAAAGATAACGGAAAAAAAAAAATTCAGATTCTTTTAGCACCGGTTTTTATAAAAAATCGGTCTTAAAGACTTTTAAATTAACACCGGTTTTTTATAAAAAACCGATTTTAAAAAAAGTTAACGGAAATAAAAAAATCAGTTTCTCAGTAGCACCGGTTTTTATAAAATTTAAGACCGGTTTTTTATAAAAACCGGTGAAACTAAGAAACTGATTTTTAGGTTTATTTTTTGGAACTTAATAGGACCTGTTTTTTATAAAAACCGGTCTTAATGAAATTTCTGACAATTACAAAAATGCCACGGGATATTTTTACAACCGGATTTTCAAAAAACCGGTGTTATTGTGGCGGTGCTAAAAATCAATTCTGGCGTAGTGTATTCAATATGATCTTCATATTGAAATCTCATTGCCGACCAATTTTTTTATTTTTAAAAAATTTTACTTAAAATATTTTAAAGAATTCTCAATCTAATTTATTTTGATCCCTTCAATAACAATATTTTTTTAAAATTAAAAAATACTTAAAATTTGAAATATATATATATATATATATATATATATAAATTTGGTCGGCGAAAAAATTTCAATATAAATAACACTTTGAATGGTTTGCATCGGTAATTTGAACATCCATTCAAACATAGTGTTGTTACTTCCATTCTCCTCCATCGGTAATTTCCTTCCATTCAAACAAAAAGAAATTTATATGTTCAATTTTATATCAATTCTCTTTCCACATCTCCAATCAAATTGTTAAGCATCCATTTTGTAAGTAAGCCGAGTAGGAAAAGCTGAAAAAGATCATTTCGGTCAACTTTCACAAATTCATAACTTCGTTCAACTTTCGCAAATTCATACTTCGAGAAAGTGATTATTAAAATTAAAAGGTATGTAAAAATGATTGTTTTTAAAAAAAAAAATTTAATAAAAAATGGGGTCACGCCCTCATCTTTCTATATTAATAAAAGTTGTACATGTAGTTAGCCAGTAGCTAAAGCCAAAGGAACAAAGAAAAAACCTAATCAATAAAAAGGAAAAAAGAAAGAACAAAAACTAATATGAATTGAAACAGTACACAGTAGAAAAAACTGAAAACAAATAAGGAAGCAGTAACGTTCCAGAAGTTGAGGAGTTTGCCGATTTCAACTTCCATTCTGTGATTGCAGTGTTTGTCATTCAAGGAACACTTGCTCAACCAGTAAGACAATGGGGAGGACAGTTCCTCTGAAAATCCTCGAACACCTTTCTCTCCAAAGAACAAAACATAGGATTGCCATGATTTCTCTATGCCGTTTTGATTGGTTATAGTCAAGAAGAAACTCAGGATTTCTGGTAAGTGAGACAGATGAGAAGGTTTTAGAGTACGTTGTTGTCTTTTGCACAGTTTGTAAAAAGAATGGGCAATCATTAAAAATGTGCATGACCGTTTCTTCTTCCTGAAGGCACAAGATGCATCTGTTTGCTAAGTTCCATCCTCTCTTTTTGAGGTTGGTCAATTGTTTAAATGATTGATTTTTAATTAATTGATAGGTTATTCTGAAGTAAAAATGAATTTCACATTTAATCTATGAGATGATGTGATCATGGCTCTTTCGCTGTCAAGTGTCAACTTATATTCTTGTTATTTTATCTAGCCCTCCCCAAACAAAAATGAAAAGTTTAGTTCATACAACTTTGAACTCAAATTACTGAAATAATAAACACTGTTACATTTTAGTTCATAATAAACACTTTATTTCATTAAGGAAAAAATTCAAATACAAACTAATTAGCATATTATACAGAAGTAAGAGTAAGGTATGTTGCGTTGAGGTTGCAGGTTTGATACTTGGTTAGATATTTAATTTGAAAATAAATTAGGAGACAGTTAGCAACATTTTTTTTTAAAATTAAAACGGCCGGCTACCTAATGCTTGCGTCAATATCAGAAGTTCAAAAAAATAAGATGACAAGAGATGATGCGCAGTGTCAATATCAGAAGTTGGACAAGCAAGGCAAGACAATGGCATTACCGTCCCTTTATATCTTTCTTCTCTGTTTGTATTTACTTAGTTTTTTTTAAATAGAATAAACTTTTTTTTTTTTGAAACAAGTGAGCATAAGCTCCAGGAAACTTTTTTTTTTATCATTGGGAGATTATTAACTTCTGAATTTTATATATTCCGATTTTAAATTTTTCAAAAGACTAGAAAAAATGAAAGTTCATTTCTTTTTAATGTTGCTCAAATTCTACAAGACTTTGTAACATTTGTAGAATTCTGAACTATTATTATTGGGAAACTAGCTATTGGCTCAAATTAATGTGATAATTTAAAAAAGAAGATAATTTCAAAAAGACAATACCGACTGTTCAGAAATAGTACAATTAGTTATTATTTTCTTGGCTTTGTATTTTGAAATATAAGCCGGTAATCAACTATATATGAAATGTAAAATATAGATATGGTTGGAAAGGAGTCCAGAAGAAACAGCATGTTAATTATGTTGTAACGTGTTCCAATTTTCCAGACGAAACGGACGCTCCAGGAAACTGACGCTGAAAAAACCAGGAATCCATTTCCCAGTTCCAACGTTAGGACTACTACTTTCGCATTCAACTTTCTGAGCTGGTGCTACAAGACTCCGCAGTCTGGAACTCTCCCTCCTCCTGAACTATTATTGAACTTATACTACTCCTCCACATATGATAGATGATAGAAATAAAATATTGATTCGTAATAATATTTAATCAACAGCTCTAATGATCATGTATTTCATATAAAAATTAACAGATTCATGAGTTAGAACTTACAATTTTCAAGAAAAGATGTCGTAATGCAGAAATTTGATCTTTTCTAACTTTTCTTAGTATGCTTTTGATGGCAGAAATAATGACGTTTTTCTTAATTTGTCTCATTTTTCTTAATAGATGAAAATAAGGGAAAAGTATTAATTTATGACAAATTATTAGAATTAATACTAAGGCAATTGAAAGGATAAAAAATAATGCATCCTTAATTAAAATTCATAAATGAACTTGGTTCAAATTAAATCATATTGGCAACTTAATATTAATTATAACAATAGATTCCTTATTAATATGCTATTTATTGCGAGTCATAAACTAAAATTTAAAAAGCAGACGAGATTACGACAGTTCTATGTAATCATGATATAAAACCCGAAATATATAGGATCACTGTCCGAGAACGAGCCCCATTCCACGTGCGCTTGACGGAAACCACTCACTTTCAAGGGCTTTATTTTTATTCATTTATTTTTTTGTGGGATCAAAGGTCAATCAGTAAAAGATTTGCGTAGTTTTCTCATTTTCTCTCTTTTTAAACTTGTTTCATTTTACTTTTATTCGGTGCGTTCTGGTCAGAGGAATAGGATATGGCTTGGGAGATAATTTAACAGCTGTATTATTGGAAGGGCAGATATATGGCTCCGTGCATTGCCGGTATTTCAATAAAATATTAAATTTTTAGTACAGTTATATTCATTTCATTTTTTGGTCAAACTTTTTAGCACAGAGAAGATATTATTCGTCCGCAATTACCAGTTATTTGGGCATCTTATTATTTGGTAAAGCTCTCCAAATCCGTCCAGAATTTGTCCACTTAATATATATATTCCGACTTTGTTTAAGATGTAACTATTTGAAAAATCAACGATTGCAATTTTCCATATCCGTAATTATATATTAAAATGCTAAGCCCTAAGCTTCCGTGGCTAAGTTTACCTCAACCCTAAATTTTAGGGTCATGTGACAATTTTGATTTTTCTTTAATTATATGCGTGTGTTCACTGTCAGATACTATTTGTAGCCACGTAATGATCTGTTCTTTCTTAATTACTGCCTTACTGGGGTATCGCACCTTGACAACAGAATGTCAATTGAAGGGAGCGACAATTAGGAGTTTAAAAGTTAAAACTCATCATTTTAAGGACTATGAGTATGAAGTATGAAGAGCCACTACATGTCTGCATTGCTATACGTCAGTATTGCTAAAGATGGAAAGAATTCTGTGCAAGCAAGGAGCAGTAGAGATCCATGTGGCACTGGCACGGTCTGAATTATTTTCTTACTAAATACAACTTTTATATACGAATGAGCAATTGTTCAAATCTAAAGTTTTGTTTTATTATTATTTGGATTTTGAATTTTGAAATATACATTAAAAAAAAAGGAAACAATAATAATTTATGGATCCAAAAACTATAGTGGTGGATAACTTAATTTGTTTCATCTTCATACTCTGTAAAATTATTGTTCTGACAAATCAGGGAGGGAGATAGCGTGTTGGGAGAAAACAACGGTGCGTACAAGAGCCTTCTTCCCTTCTTATTCATAGGTTTAGTAGGTCTGAATCGTCTGATACTCTCTCTGATTACAATATGTCAACAAAGATTTTACTGCAATTGTTGAATAATCTCCACAATTTCCTTCTCTGTGTCACATAACAGCGTGTCTACTGAGAACAAAAAAAGAGATGAGATTAAAGGAGACAAGCAATCAAGCCAGCCTAGACAAGGTAGGAGAGGGACTATTCCGGAGAGTAGATATATACTCTAATATAGCTTCATTCTCTAATTTGTTTATAAAAATCTTTTTTTCTTTAGATTGATCTCCAAACGTTTTGTCGGCAAATGCAAACATGGCATGTATATACCGTGAAATTTCAGTTTGAAAATATTCCCTAATGTTTTTTTTTTTTTCTGTACATGGTTTGGCTAGCTCAAAATCAATTTTACAATACAACATAGATTGATATTTGATAGATAGCGACTAACGAGTGAAAACTGAAAAGGAACAGCTTTTGGATATTTCTTAGTTAAAATTGGTTTACATGAGCCCAGTCCATTGTATGGACTATGTAGACTAAAGGCCTTTTAAGGGAAATATAGAACTTCATTGTCGAATTCATTAGTAAACCGACAAGCAGGCGTGCCAATTCCGTGCCGTTTCATTCCGTCCAAAACAGAACGGAAATAGAAGGACAAATTGGATTCGTTTTTGAGAACGGAACAGAACGGGAACAAAATAGAAATTATACCACGTTACAAAGACGGAACGGATTGAAAGAACGAAAATGGGGTAAAAATAGTGGAAAATGAAGGACGGAACGGAAACAGAAAAGAAAAATGTTTCGTTTTTCGAAACAAAATAGAAACAAAACAACAATTTTGTTCTGTTATCAAAACGGAATGAAAACGAAAGGAGCTATTTCCGTTTCTTTTTTCAACGTTTGACACCTCTACTCACAAGTACATGAACTACATCTACATGTTGAAATATCGTATTAATTAGTGGTAGATACATACTATATTATCACAATAACATTTCAATACACGGACGTGTTACTAGCAATATGTCAACGTGTCGTCATTTAATCAATACTTTCAATTTCAAGCCGCAGCTGATTTTAGATCATTATAGTATGGGTTGGCACATCGTCACTTCTAAGTCTATAATTTCATAATTAAATATTTTGCACACCTTTGTATTTTCTCAGTGCGAGAAAAGTGCATCTCACAAAGTTACAAAATGACAATCCAAGCCCGGTAATTAGGGCTGTCAAACGTGGCCCAATACCACGGAATGGATCCAATTCGTTTCTGTCTCGCAAAAGGAAACGGAACACCATTCTATTTCGTTAACTTTTTCGTTTTTGAAACGGCACAAAATTCTGTTTTGTTAACCGTTCCACTTCAGAAATAACACAAAACGGTTTGAAATGAAGCTGAAACAGTCGAAACGGTATAATTTCATATTTTGTTTACTGTTTCGTTATTGGAAAGTAATGAAAATCAGTTCTGTTATTCGTTCCGTTTCGCTTAACCGGAACGGAATCACGTGCCAAAAAATCACGCTGACAGCTCTACCGGTAATAAACTTTGTCTTGCTTTTTTTTTTTCCTAACCACTTGTCATATTTTTCAAACATTTCTGGAGTGCCACGCCGATTAAATGGACTTGACCAGAACACTTTCAAAGTCCAAAAGGCAATGGTGATTAAATTCCAATGGGCGTTTTCAGGGGTTGTTGACTAATCGCATATTTCATCTCCTTGGACCTTGGTGAAGAAACGTTGTTTCAGCGACGCTTAGCAAACCTCGCAGATTTTTATTTTACAGATCCTTTTTTTTTTAAAAAAAAAAACAAATATAATGAAATATTGTACCGTCTTCATTGAAAAAGTCTCATGAAAATTTGCATTATTGATGTGAGATCAGACGTTGCAAAATCAACTCGGACCTCATATTTATCGCCATCTACCTAGTCTCAGTGATTCAGTCTCATGAAAATAAACAATTCAGATTTGTCTACATATTTGCAATGAGATCCGGATTATAGTAGAGAAACCCAATCCCACTCTACCCGCTACCGGTCTGATTCTAGATATGAGCTGTTCAACTACTTGGCCCAAAAATGTATTTTCACCTTATAAAAACTTGAAGCATCAGCCATCAGGAAACTTTAGTCGAAGTTGCTCTAAATAATTAAAATATCAAAAGCTTCTCATTTACTCTTCCTTTTGCATTTTTTGATGTGATTTACAAAAGGCTTTGGCCAGACCCTCAACTTAAACAATGAAAAAATTATTCGAAATAAATGACAAAATCTCCTCTTAAGCAATCAATCTCTGGATCTCATCTAATGCCTGAAAAAACAACAGAAGGGGAGAGAAACATTAGAAATGCATTGTGCACCAAATTAGAAGCTGAACTATTTATTTATCCTGAAATCGCCAATTGATGGCAGGAGTACCTCTATAGCGATATTTTTAGGTGTTAATGTTGTGACATCCTCATGGCCCTTTTTAGCTGCCATATCTGCAATTATGAACTTACTCAGATTTACAGGAAATAAATTACATATCTTCACGTAAGTGTTGTAAAATCAGTTCCATACACACCTTCCAGGGACAATCTTATGTCCGCATTTGCATAGGCATCATATCTCTGTTCAATAAGTGCAGAGAGTTTCGCAAAGGCCTGAAAATAAATTATTGTTAGTTACTGATCAACAACAACCATTCTGAAACCACTAATGAGACAACTCTTATACCAGTAATTCTGTTTCTGATTCTTGAGGTAGTACAGTCGTGTTAATTAGACTTCCATGAATACTGGTAATGACACAACACAAGCTAGTCTAAATCAAAGGCAGCACAGCAACTGTACTATAACTATTATTAAAAATATGTACCTTGGTGTAAGGGTCGCCTGATTCCTGATCCAAAAGCGGCCTAGATGCGGTACCAACTGCTGCAATCCGTCTGGCAAGAGCTTCCAATGGGACATCTAACCAGATTGAAATGCCCTCCTTCATATATCTCCTGAGAATTAATGGAATTTAAGAAATACTCTAGGAAAGACCTTACAAATGCACAATTGCAAATTTCCAAAATAAATACCAGTTGACAGGACGAACAACAGCACCCCCTCCAGTTGCAACAACTAAGCGCTTCATTGTCGACAAGTCCTTCAACACTTGACTCTAAACAAAAAAATATATAGATGCAAATATAAATCGAGTTAACTTTTATTTCCATAAAATATCTCGAAAGATAAATGACTAAAAGTCTTTAATTAGAAAAAAAGCATACCTCGATATCTCGAAAGAAGGCTTCACCATGCACATGAAAAATTTCAGCAACAGATGGCATGCCTGCTGTTTGTTCGGCCAATTTGTCACTGACAAATAAGAAAGGAAACAATGTAAGCCTTTGCTTGCCTCAATGTGTTTAAGGTATTTTATGCTGGTTAGACCATAAAAGATAAAAGATCTGTTTAACAGGTTATTTTATCAATACAAACCTGTCAAAGACAGCATAACCCAGAACCTCTCCTATGATCTTGCCGACAGTCGTTTTACCAGAGCCCATCAATCCTGCATAAATAACAAAATATAAGATGAGAAAATAAATAAAAACAAACAATTAAAAAAAAAATTAAAAGGCTTGTTAACTTGTTGAAAGAGAAACTAACCAACAAGATAAATACAGCGGTCGTCCAAGTGCGACAACACATCTTCCGACTTTTTCTGCAATTGCAATATACAAATTGTCAGTTGCATGGTTTTTTTCATTAAAAAAAATATAGATTTGATATAAACTGAATATAATTATATATTCTTCTGAGGTGTACCTTCAAAATGATGGCTTCATCTTTGTGATTTTGCAAGGTCTCAGCAGCTACATGGAAATTAATATAAAAGAGGTCAACTCAATGGCAACATTTGTAAACCCAATCAAGGAAAATCAACAAATTAAAGTAAAAAAAAATAAAAAGAAAGACCCAATCTTCGAAAATCAAAAAAAAACAAAAACAAAAATGGATCCAACAAGTAGAGAGAAAAAATTACCTGAGGATTGTTTGGTAGCACAGCAAACAAGGAGGGGGTGGATCCTTGTAGGTGGTCGAATGGATTGGAGATTTGGGAAGGCGAGGTGTTGAATCCGCATCCGCACCCGCCTGTCATCGAAGGGAGCGGGAGCATTATTGTGAAGCCTGAATGCCCCCGCCGGTTGCAGCCGGAGAGCAGTACTGGGCTCCATTATCTATCTATCTATCTATCAGTTTATCTTAATCGAACGGCTGAGATTGAGTCTGGGGAGTGGACGAGGAGGCAGGAGAGGAGAGGAGAGGAGAGAGCAGTGGAGCTATTTCATTTCATTTATGAATCTGCAAGTGGTCTACTCGGACGATCGGCATCGAGTTGTTGCGTTTTCTGGAAAATGAAAATGACGAGAATGCCCCCCACAGAATATTCTATTTGTGGGTTGAGACTTGAGAAGGCGGAAATTATCCGGAGGGAGGAAGGGTAGTTTGGTCAGGGAAATAGTGTGGGGTAGGTAGTTTGGTCAGGGAAAGTCTGGAGAAGGATCCACAATTCACATCCACATTTGCAAAATGTGTTGGGTTGACCCACCAACCCCCGTCTGAGCCGTCTCCACTAGGCCTGTTTAACGTGTCATACGGCAACGGAATGAGTCATTCCGTTTGCCGTTTCGTTTCATAAATAGTATGACTGTTTCATTTCATTTTTCGTTTCGTTTCATAAACGAAATACGCTTTTATTCCGTTGCACGTTTCGTTTGGACGGAACGACGTGAATTTACACTAAAATCTACACTATTTGTCGAAACGGAAGCGAAATAGACCATTTCGTTTATCGTTTTGTTTCGGCAACGGTATTTCCTCTCATTACGTTTGCCGTTCCGTTTTCTAGAACGAAATGAAATTATGTTCCGCCATCCGTTTCGTTTGGACGGAACGTGACGGAAAACGAATAACAAATCTTCGGTCGGCAGGTCTAGTCTCCACTCTCCAGTTCTTTCATTCTTTCTGCTTCCTCACAATTTACGGAAAATTAGCATGCTTCTTGGTTGCAACTTCCGACTTCAATTCATTGACTGCAAAGTGCAAACGAAAGCCACATCTGTTCTTTTTTATCCCGTTAAATTTCATACCCAATCCTTTGAATTCTGATGTGTGGCACACCGTGTAGCGTGGCATTCTAGTTATTTGATCAAGATTCAATGAACAAGGAAGCCCCGTGCATGTAATCTAAATTGATAGGTCCGTAAAAAATAAGCCGTCCGATCAAGATCAGGCGGCTCGTACGCGCGCTACACGATGTCCCACGCTACAGCGGATTCAGGTCCCAATCCTTTATCCCCAATCCGTCAAACTATTTGCCAGCGATTGCCAATTGCCGATTGCCAACAAAACTAAAAATAAAATAATTTTAAATTTTGTGACTGAGCCCATCCACCATTAATTAATAATAACCAATATGATTAGACTTCAACGGCTTCTCTGGTGATTATAATATGATCACGATAAGGTTATTCGAATTAATACTTTTTTTTAATCCGATTTTACACAAAGTGCAGAAGAATTCCGATGTTAGATTTTTTTTTAATTACAAAATGACATTCTATTTGCATTTATATTTTCAAAGTTTGTTATTCAAACGTTGAATCTAAAAATCCTTTATTTATTTTTTTTTTACGGTAGATGTCATTAACGTAAGACTGCACGGGTTTTGGACACTGGGGAAGCCAGCGCAGGGGCCCTAGTGGGCCTGGCCCATCCTGCGTTTTGAATTTTTTTAATACAAACTCCTACTTGGGCCCCCGAACTAAAATAAGAGTCACTGGCTAATAGTCTTCTTCTTCTCTTCGTCAGTCAAATTAGCTGTTGAAAATTTAACCATGTTCCTTCTTTACACATCTAACGAGTTTCTCACTCCTTTAATTCTTATAGTACCGTTTCAATATTTCATTTGAGGGTACTTTGTTCTAAGTTTCAGGGATGAGGGATTGAGTTATGTGAGTGGATTTTAATAGACTACTGGAAAAGTCTTGATCCCATGGTTTCTTTTGTTGCATCTTGCATGATATAAAAAGTTACTTTTATTTTCAATTTTGATGTATACAATCATATTCAATCGATCGGCCAAACAACTCGAAGTTCGATCTCGGCCTCCCCTATTACCAAATCCTGACTTCGCCCCTGGTTTTGGAGTACATTTTAATCTTGGCGTGTTTGGATCCCATGAATATGGAAGAACATTCCAACGAATTCAAATAAGACATGGACTATAAATTCATGGGATAAGAACTAGAACAAGACATGTTCTACTTCTTGTTCCTAATTCATGAATTTGCCAAACATATAATATGGTAAATAATAAATAATTCTAATTAAGTATGGTATATGATATTTTAATGTATTTATTAGTTTAGTGGGAAATAAATACCAACAACACTTCTTGTTCCTAATTCATGAATTTTCCAAACATAGAATATGGTAAATAATAAATAATTCTAATTAAGTATGGTATATCATTTTAATGTATTTATTAGTTGGTGGGAAATAAATACCAACAACATGGACATATCAGTTATAAGGAACAATATTAATAATTTGTATTTAACATTTATCTTCTAAATTAAGTGTGTTTGGATGAAGAGTTGAATACGAAATAAGAATTAGGATCTCGAAATGTGTGTTTGTCCAAAAATATAATAATACCATGGTTTTGTTAAAATATGGATAAGTTCTCAAATTCCTTATTTTATGGTTGTTTGGATTACACAAGAATAAAAGATGTGTTTGGTATGGCTATGAATAGCCAATTCTCTTGAATAGCTAATTTGTATTACTACCAAACAAGTTTTGAATTGGACGAATAAGCAATTTGCAATCTTTTTCGAATTCCATCACTTGGCTGGAATTAGACGAAATAAGGAGGGATGTGAGATAAGAAAAGAGAGAGAAAAGAATTTAAAAAAAATAGCACCCATGTGAATGGACACATGTGAGGAGAGAAAAGAATAAAAAAATGGCACCCACTTTCATTTTTTCTTACAATTAATTATTATTATTATTATTATTATTATTATTATTATTATGAGAATTGCTAACGCGCCATCGATGGCACGTGCCATCAATTTTCTATCGGCTCGTTTATCAAAATTCAAAAGTCAAACGGTCGATCCAAACCGTTCAAGTTGATCAAAATATTGAAATACCTTTGGAGACCAAATTTTACATTTTTTCGAAATTTTTTGCTATTTATTATGATATTTTCAAATTGGAGGACCTGAAATACTCTAATCATAATGTTTTTAAAAATATCATAATAAATAGCAAAAAAAATTCGAAAAAATATAAAATTTGGTCTCCAAAGATATTTCAATATGGAGAACAACTTGAACGATTTGGATTGACCGTTTGAATTTTGGATCTCGAAAAATGACTTGATGGCACGGGACCCTCCGTGCCATCGATGGCACGTTAGCCATTCTCTTATTATTATTATTATTATTATTATTATTATTATTATTATTATTATTATTATTATTATTATTATTATTATTATTATTATTATTATTATTATTATTATATAATGATAATAGTAATAATTATTATAATTACAATAATGACTATATTGTTAATTTTTATTATATTATACTGTTAATTAGTATTTTATTTAATATTAT
This sequence comes from Rhynchospora pubera, assembly GCA_028095005.1. Lineage (NCBI taxonomy): Eukaryota > Viridiplantae > Streptophyta > Magnoliopsida > Poales > Cyperaceae > Rhynchospora > Rhynchospora pubera. The sequence continues at coordinate 230,628,884 of CM051459.1, read as the reverse complement.
ACTATCATTAGCAAGGTTTTAAAATGCGATTTATGCAGTTTGACCGTTGGGTAGTGATTTAACGTTTATTGGTGATAAAACAGTAAAAAAATAATTTATGTGGTGATAAAACGGATAAAATGGTAATACGGTATAAACCAAAACTAAGATAAAACGGCGATAAAACAGAAAAAATGAAAATTTTTAAAAGCTTGATCATTAGTATTATCATTAATATTATTAGTATTATTTAACTCATTTTTTGAATCAATTATTATTTTGATAATTATTTAAATAAATTTATTTATTCATTTTAAAATAATAAATACAATAATTATTTTATTTATTAATATTATCCAAATTATTACTTTAATGATTTTTTAATTAATATTTTTATAATATTATTATTATGAATATAAATTATTACAATATTATTTTCATCCATTCTTATAATGACAAAGTGTTAATCAAATCATTATTATATATTTTTTCTTTCCTCATTCTTATTCACAACACACCATCCAAACAACATCTTCTTATTCATGAATAGACAATTCTTCTAATTCTAATTTAAGATTTTTATTCATGAATTTTCTTATTCATTCTTATTCTCACCATTTCCAAACAAACATAAATTTGGAGCTTATTCTTATCCAATCTTTATTCTTGCGCATCCAAACACATCGGATACTGATCGGCAGGATCATGATGACATTTCAATCCTTTTAAATCCTAATTTCAACTAAATATTTGAGTTTTAATTAGATTATATTGCATTTTTAGTTTAGAAATTAGATTTAAAAAAAAATTTAAAATTTTGTGTGCAAGGAGATTTCAATACGGAGATCATATTGAATAATTTGAATTAATTATTTAAACTTTAAAATTGAAATCTGACGGAATTTAACTAGGACTATGATCAAATTGATTTAATTGAATCCGCTCTCTATATGTATAAAAGAATCTTGACAGGAGTTTTTCATACTTGTTGTCGCCCATTGATAATCGAAGTGATCACTTTAAATTAACGGACATTTTGATTAAACACGGTATGGCTACTTCCAAACAATGAAACAAATCGATAGATCTTCATACAACTTATACTTTGCAATGGTGGATCCTGTGTGAAAAATTGGAGATAATTTTCCCTCGTTCTTTGTATTAAATCATATACTATAATCATTATATTGATATCAGCCTTTCATATACGGGGCTGATAAAGATCATCTCCGATTTCTATCATTTTCATCATCCTCAAAACGCGTTTTTCATTTTTAGAAAACGCGTAATTAACTTAATTTTATTTTTGAAAATTAATTAAATCACCGTCATCCTCATCCATCATTCCTTGGGATCATCCTCTCTTTTCCTCTTTGTTTCGCTAACTTCCCCTCATTTCCCTCTCTGATTCACTACTATCCAGAGCTCATCCCTCTCCCTCCTCTGTTTTGATATACATAACAGTTGTAGTTAATATAGCAAAGTTTCTAGTTATATATATAAATGTTCTACTTAATATATTGTAACATAGTAGAAGCACCAGACCCAGTTTAATTGTGTCAATTAGGTAAATCTTAAAAACAATATTAAGATAAATAAAATTTTAAAACTAATAATCTTGAAATGGATAACTCAATCATAACAATAAGATTCACTCGAAATCGAAATCTTTTAAATTGTGTAGTATCTAAAAATGACTTAAATGATTCTAGCAAAATCAAAGCTCAAATGACTAGATTAATTGAGCTCAAATCAGAATTTAATCTGATAAGAAAAATCAATTAAATTGTTAATATGAATTGCAGCATTCTTAGCCACACAGTTCCTGCCACAGAAGATCCTAAAGAACAATTTTTAATAAAATCGAAACCCCTTTCTCTCTCCCGTGTCATTTCTTTCTTCTTCCTCGTGGGCTCGATCTCATCCTCGCTCTCTTCTCTTCTTCTCCGTAAAAATATCGAAGCTTAAAAAAATCGAGGCAGACGGATTAGATGTGGCGAGCCAATGGAAACCATCCACCTAAGTCGGTTTTCCCTTCTTCGTCCTTATCTTCTTGCCTAAATCGATTGAGGCGGTGAGAGAGTTGAATCTCTGACTTTTATCATGGACGTTGGATGTGTGAATTCCTTGATCTCCACCGTTCCCTCTCTGTTCTCCTCTCTTCTTTTCCCTTTGGCGCTTTGCCTATAAATAAGGCAAGTGAGTTGAGATTTTGTTCTTGTTGTCGGTTTGAGAAAACCTTAGAAAAAGAGAGAGAGAGTGTGAGAGCAGAAAGGAAACTTGAGAGGAGAAATTAGAGAGAAGATTAAGGTATAACCATCCCTCGTCTTTCAATTTTAATTAATTATTGAGAAGTTTCTGTAAACCATGGAGGTGAGGCCGAATTTAAGGCTTTTGAGTTCGGTTGAAATTAAGAAGGTTATGCATGAAATTTAGAACAGTTAAATAGTTGGGTTAGAAGCCGAACTAATTAGTGGTGGGTTTTGATGATTGATGTATTTTTATAATTTCTCAATTAATTTTGGGATTTCTTCTATTACCCGACACCATAGGTAGATGGAATAAATATCACTTCATAGTTCATACCACAGTACCTATGATCCATAGTGTGATGTACATACCACCTTTGGTAATCATGATCTAAAGAAAGATGAATACTATTCAGTTCATGGGGATGTTGTTGGTGCCGAGAGAAGTAATCCAAACTTTATAGAATATATACTTGGTTTAACAGCTATCAGAATCTTAGCATATGTTTATACCAATTTATAATTTTGATGCTAATCTTGGGTTAGTTGAAGTTGAGGCCGAATGGTTCTTGGTACTGTTCTGGTACAATTCTGGTATGGACATCAATGGTTCAGGGGTATTTTTGTGAAGTTTCAGGGGCCTTTATAAAAGAAATTTAGAAACTTAGGGGCTGCTCTATAAAATTAAGACGACAAATAAAATGAAGATATATTTTTATGGGCTATCGGATTTATTTAAAGTAAATGGATCAAGTATAAATTTAAAACTTAACCAAAGGTTAAGTTAATTAATCGAGGGCTTAAGAATAAATAAAATTAATTAAAGGAAAGGCCATTAGAAATAATTGGGTATTCCTTTAGTTAGGTTGGATTCGATTTTCGGGAGATGATGAGAATAGTCCGAGTAAGTCAAGAACAGATACAATGACGATTAAATCACCAACTTTCTGATCCCAAACAAACCAATCAAATAATTTCGATTTTAATTTTTGATTTCCAAATTGTTTTTTTGATTTTGGATTATAATTTTCTGATTTAAATTCTCGATATAACAAATAGCTAAATAATTTAATAAATATTAAGCAATGCAAACTAATTAATTAAGTATTAATGAAATAAATCAAATATAGCACAACTAAATGAATATTAGGAGAAACACTATATAATAAATAAGTGAATATTTTCATTCTAAAATATAATTCATAACTTATATAATAAAAATAAATATACTCTTAATGACTGGAAAGTCAAAACCAATCATTAATAATAAGATAAAATACTTAATAATATATTTTAAAACAGAATCCTCTTAATGAATAATCTGAACTTAACCATCCAAATCTCAACCAGTCTGGTTAACTTAGGCCGTCAGTATGGTAACCCAAGAACCGCCAATAATTAGGTTATTTAGGTTACTTTAAGTATTTAACAGTTAGTAAGAAAGTCACTTGTTTTATTAGGAAACCGAACTAGAATCACTTGACACGTGACTATCAAGCCTAGTAAACTGTTAAGGGAGAGAACCCAAGTATGATGGCCGTCAAGCATCCGAACCATCATGAGATATTGAGAAACTATGCTTAGCCTCGCTAATCAGGTGCGGAATTACGTTGGATTTTTGTTAAAGTTTAAGTAATTAATAAAATATGTTTTATTCATATGCATATTGGAAATTCGTTTGCCTGCATGACCGTATTCAAGCATTTTTAAATGATAGTGCCCAAATATTGATAAAACTGCATTTTGAGATGCATGTTCTCCGCTTTGAGATATTTGAAAGAAATACAGTCAGATATTTGAATATGCCATTGTGATTGATAAATCCGACTCATGAATGATCTGACTGAAATGATTTACTATGATATGCCATGACATGACTGACATGATATGTATGTCCCTGGTCAAGAGTTACATCTCTCATGCCGGCCAGGTAAGGGAAAGATCCCTCATGCCACCTGGTCAAGAGATGTAATCTCTCATGCCGGCCAGGTAAAGGAAAGATCCTGTATGATTTTGTATCACTCTCCGGAGTCGGTTGGCCCCCGGCTTCGGCCAGTTCGATAGCGCTATGCGGATATGGAATTCCCTCATGCCACCTGGTCAAGGGATAATTCCCTCATGCCACCTGGTCAAGGGACCTGAGTGATTATGACTGTGGAAATTATGTGAATGAAATGTGACATGTTCCGACTGATGATATGCTCGGACCCCTGACACGCTCAGTTTTCTATCATATACAGACATGTGTTGTCTGCGATGGGATTCGTGCCACGTGTTCAGTTCGATATGTGCAAGATTTATGCCTTGTCAGGTTTTGTTATCCTGTCCAGCTTTGATTAAAATCATATGCAAGCAATCATGTTTATTTGTGACATCTTTTCAAATGAAAAGTTATAAGCTTTTTATAAAATTGAAACACACATGCTTTATTTTATTTACGGGTATTATTTCTAGAACTTGGATTTTAGCTTAAATCCACGTACTGGAACTAAAACCCGCACTGAGAATTTATTTCTCACTCCGTGCTTTTGCATGTTTCCACAATGGATGTGGGTTCCAGGTTGCAGAGACGGGCTCGATCAAGTCAAGCGAAGTTAGGCCAAAATTTGTCTTGCCATGATGACTCAATGAGTCATAAGAGACAACGTGGTAGATCATGGTAAGCTGGAACTTAATCCTCGTAATTAGTAAGGAAACGCCTTGCGGGTGCACAGAGATTGTGTATTCGCGGCGGGGATTGTCAAGCCCTATGTGTCGGGATGTGACATATATATATAAAGGTTCTACTTATACATGTAAATGTTCTAGTTAATATGTATAAAAGTTTTACTTATATATAAAGTATCTAGTTAATATTGTTAGGAACTCAAGTCCTTGTACAATTTTAATTTTTATTAACGTTTAATAAGCATTTAACAATTGCAAATGACGGATCTAGTCCAAAAAACGATTTAACACTTAAAGCAAGACGCGTAGGAGGTTACCTCTTCTAGTATCGTAACTAGAAGGCTCGAATCCTTTGCGTAGGAGTTGGTGGGGTGCTCGTCTCCACCACCAAGTCGCCGGCAACCACCTCGAGTCCATCTAGCAGTTTAACCAAGTTCTAGTAGTATGTGCTAGCACACCTAAAACAAGGCTAATCATCTCTTCTATTCCAATTAATCAAATTGTTTAATTAAGTGAAACTAATGCTCAACACATGAGCTCCTATAGGATGCAAGAGAGAAAGCAAGAAAAAAAAAACCAATTTTTCTTCTTTTTTTAGATTTAGAGTGGCGGCCACGGTTCTTGAGCAAAAAGGAGAAATGAAATTTTCTTAGGTATTTGGCCGAAATCCCTTTTTCTTTTAATACTCAATTCCTTCCTTTATTAAGTGAAACTAATTACAGTAATATCACTAAGTGCCGCCCCTAAATGGACTTAAATGGATTAATTAACTCAATCAATTAAGTTTTCATTTAACATATTAAATCTTATATTTAATGGTCCTTTCAATTACATTCCATTCGGGCTCAATTAGACTTGATAAATTAGACCTACTTATTTAATATAATTTTCATAACTATATTAAATATTGTTGAACAAGAATAATTATTAAATCATTAATAATCATTTTAGGATTAGGATGTACATTAAAATATTTCTATATGATCCATTTGATTTAATTAATTATAACGGTTCGCGACGGTATATAATTAATTAATCAAACCATCACATTTACACAGTACACACTGCTGTGAATAAATAAATAATGCACTATATGGTTAAAGTCCTATTTGTGTGACCCTTTGAGGATTTATGCTATGTTGGCCATGGAAAATAAATCAATATTTATTTCCAATAATCATAAGCGGTATCTAGCAACATGTTATGATTTCCAATTCGCATAAATAAGCTCTGTACTACTACATCACTTCAATCCTGCATAAGAAAATAAAATCTTATTGTTTTGATTCTTATGTCACATGATATCCTTGTATAATCCAAGATAGGAATGCGTCATTCTTGCAGATTATACGTTTCTTGATCTAAAGATGATTGCATAAGTTGCTAGCAAACAATCCATCTCCATCAAGGGGCCCAGTAGATATCATCACTCAATAGGTGTACTAACGAGGGACATACGGTTATCTTGAAGACTAGTTTCTCCCCGCACAATTCAAGAGAACATAAATAAAGTTCGTATAGCAGCATTTATTAGGAATCAGCGTTAGACGATATTTATTGAACCTATCCTCATGTGGAGAAACTGAATCATCTCAAGTTCAAAATCAAACACTTATGAAATAAATAATGACACGTAACACAATCCATATATTTATTTCATTGGGTCATGTCATGTACTATGTTCCAGTAACATATACATATGCAATTAAGTTAGTAACTCCTTACTTATGATTTGTAGAACTTAATCATCACTTAACTTGTATACTAGCCTTTTCTGATAATTAATGTCCCTTGTTAATTATCAAGACTATGGACAGTTTTGATTTATTATTGTCATTTAATCATAAATGAACTACAGTGATCCACAATTCAAATCCTCAACCTGAATGAACTGTCAATAATAAAATCAGGAACAAATGATCAAATATCATCAATAACATAAACTAATATAATAACCACCAACTGATTGACCTCTATGACATATCTCTAACAAATATGTATAAAGGTTCTACTTATATATATATAATTTCTAGTTAATATGTATTAAGGTTCTACTTATATATATATGTATATAAAGTTTCTAGTTAATATGTATAAAAGTTCTACTTATATATAAAGGTTCTGGCAAATTTTTTCATTAAAGAAAAAAAAAATTACGTGACCAGAGATGGGACCATAGAAAGAGGAAGGAAGATGAGACCAGAGCAAAGAATAGAGAAGGAAATACGTGAGGTGGGGGGACCAGAGACATGAATGAGGACCAATATTTAGGAGGGAATAATGGAGACCAGAGACAAATGGATTCACGCGTTTTCTAAAAATAGAAATAAATTAAACGCGTTATTAAAGGATGATAGGAATGATGGATTTATGATGATGATGGAAAGCAATTCCGTTTCATATAATATATGATCTTTTATGTAAAATTTTCTGAATCTTTCCATGATACTTCGAATAAACTTAAGGGGCTGTTTGACAAGGAATAGAAAACCTTAGGATACGTGTATCGAAGAACAATCTTATTTATTTTTGCTATGTAAAGGATTTTAATTTTCTTTGAATTTTGTATTCTTTTGTAAATATTTTTTCATTAAATGAAATTTGGTAGTGTGGCAATCTCCACCCAGCCCTAAAAAAAAAAGGTGAACTTTTTTTACATAAATTTTTTATTTATAGATAAGAGTCTTGATTCTCCAAAAATCCGATCCATGCATTTTTAATCAAACATTCCAATTTTGTTTTTTTTTTAAAAAAATAAACCTGTTTTTTCAAAAATAACAACAGCAAATGTGTATCGAAGCCTACATGATTTCCCGGCCCCTTCATTTTGCAGTGATACACTGCTTACTCGTTAGTCGTTATACGTGTTTTAATCACCTTGGTCAAAATTTTGTTTTGATCTATGTCATTAATTAATTTTATGATGAGAAATGAAAATTCTTTCTCAAATTGGTAGGCCATAGGAAATGAAATTTTCAATTTAGAATATATTACTGCAAAACAAAATTGGTCCAAATTTGTGATTTGTCAATTTAGCTCTGTGCCAGGCAGTATCAATAGTTCGCCATAATTATGTTCAACGGAAATAAATGCAAAAAAAAAACAATAAACAAAGGGGAAAATACATGGTTGTTATGGGAATTGCTATCGACAACCGGAATTTTGCTGCTTGCAACATGATTTTTGTGTTAAATGACCAAACTATCCTCATGATTTCAAGTTTTAAAAGAAAACAATATGATAAACTCTTAATTCATGGTGAGGGGCAGTTTAGTCATTTTGAAATAATTGTGTTATATGTAGCAAAATTGTTGTTGTCAAAACAATTCCCGGTTGTTAGTAGTTGCTAGAAAGGTTCAGAGACTCGAGCGCGGAACACGTTATGCGCGTGTATACACCATGGCCATGCCTACGTGTCTCTCTTTCCAATAAACGTGAAAGATATGACTTTGAAACATGTCTATGTAACTAATAATACAATAATACATAGAAATTTGATACCAAAATAATAATAATAATACATAGAAATCAATTGTGCAATTCTTAGTTTTTTCCCTTTTTTTTTCTTTGGCTCCGTTTGGATAGGTATGGGAAGAAGGAAAGAAGGAAAGAAATGGGAAGTGTGTAACTTTGTGAAGAATTTGAATTATTTAATAATAAATTTGGACTCTTCTTCCTTTATTCTCTTCTTCCCACCCCAATCCAAACACTGCCTTTGACATTTTGGGTAGGTTTCTCAGTCTTCAATAATAAACAACCACTAACCCATTACCCATACCTACATGTTCTCTAATTAAGACCCTTTTATCGTGAAAGGGATGTACACAGGTTTTCAGGTTAATTGAAACCAAAAGCTTTGCTGCTCATTTTCAAACCAATTTAAAACAAAAAACAATATTGAAAGGGGTCACTTTGAAACCTACCTCAGTACGTAGTTGATTATTCATTGTTCTAAAACACATACTCCTAGTCCAAGTGGTCTCCACAGCAGTTGTGCAAAAGTACAGTAGAGAGGAATGGTAATTTAGCTCAAGTAACATGTGCTTAGATCCTCAAAAAAAAAAAAAAAAAAAAAAACGTGCTTACGCTTCCCTCGTCTAGGGCTGTCAATGAAATCTCTTTATCCAGTTATCCAATCCGTACCGCATTCGATAAAGTAGATATGGGTAAGATTTTATTTTCGTTAGACTAATGGATACGAGTAAAAAAAAATTTCGGTAAATTAACGGATACGGGTATGGATAAGGACTATTTTGTATGCATTATTTAACGGATAAATATTTACAAACATATATGTATATATAATCATGTAAAAATAGCATTCCGTAAGATATGGTATTAGTTTAATTTGCTCTACATCGAAATTTATTTATGTTGATGAAAAAATTAATTTGCACTCTATTATATTATAATATATAATTAGTTATATTGATTTTTTGAGTGTCAATTGACATGAGAATAAATTGCATGATTTTTATTATATGTAAAATATTTTCTAAATATTGTACTTTATCTATATATTCATTTGATGCAATTTATTTAGCACATTATATACTTTTTATTAAATTGATAATATTATTATTAATTACCCATTATATATCGTTACTCAGTCTTTACCATTAATCCTTAACGGGTACGGATAAAGTAATTTTTAACATGTACAAAGAATGTGGGTAAAGAAAATTTTAAATGATGCGGATATGAAAATACCTTCTACTGTACCATACCATAACCATTGACGGTCCTACCCTCGTCTGATTTGGTGAAGTCAAAATCAGATTGTCGCTTAGTTGGTTTAGACGGACTTGATTGGGCCAAATCAAAATTGTTGTTTAGTTGGTACAGGCGGACGTATATTGTTTTAACATATTTATATTTTCGGTAATGATTGTTTTTATTTTACAGATAATGATCATTGTTGTTGTTATATGCAAATTGAAGTAACTATACAGTATGGCACTGATCAAAATTATTTTTCTCTTTTAACATGGGATTTCATTTCATTAGAAATTTTCTGATCAAAATGAACAAATTTGATGTCATTTGGTTGGAATTTCTATATGTTACTAGATCTAAAGAAATTCTAAAAAACAATTGAAATGAAATGAAATCCCGCATAAAAATATTTTGATCAAGGCTTATATTTTCCTTGTATTTGTTGCACTTTAATTGTTGTATTGTTTTATGCAGTAGTATTCGGTATGACATCTTAAATATATGTTTTTAGCCAGATTTTTTTTTTTGGGGGGGGGGGGGGGGTTAATTATATGCCAATATTATTGGCATTTTGGACAAGTGTCGACTTAAATGGAACTGTCGTCGGCTAACTTTGAGCTTTCAAATTCAATGGTCTGGGACAACCTGGATGAGCTCAATTCCTGAGTGCATGTTTGGTAAGATGGAATAAGCTTCTTTAAGGAGGAATAGCTCAACAAACAAAAGTGGAATAAATTTCTTTGAGGAAGAACTTATACCACCAAAATAGGTGGAATAACTTCTTCCACGGTGAGTCCCGTTGCAGATTAGTCTCGATTTTTGAATAATCATAATTAATTTTGATTATTAATGATAATTAATATATTATAATATTTCTAGTTTCTATAATATACAAATAAAATATATTAGTTGAATATAATAAAATATTATTAATTTATTATTGTAATTATAATTATCATTAATATTATAATTACTACAACAAATAATTAATAATATCTTAATTCATATGATGATGATATTATTATTATTATTGTTTTTGTACTTTATCATATAATTTTCATTATCATTAATTAAATTATTGGTATTAATAATATAATAATAATTATTATTATTACAATATTAATTATTATCATTAGTGAGAAGAACTCAACATAAAAATAACATTTATAATAATTATTATGATTATTATATTAATTATTATTATTATTATTATTGATATATTGTGAATTAAAATAATGCATATAATAATATATTCATATTTGTAAACTAATAATAATTATTATTAATTGATATTATAATAATTATTACATATCTGATTTTATATTTTTATATTCTTATTCCTTTGCTTTACATAACCAAACAACCATGACATAACTTGTCATAAATTTTCCTCCTTTACTTCTCCCTCTTAAGTTATTCCTTTACCAAACACCACCTGAAATCAAAAACTATAATCAATAGAACGAATTTTAATAAGGACAAGTTCAGATCGAGAAAATGTATTTTGTCTTTTTTTCTTTCTTTGTAAGATTTAATGAATTTATTGGGTTTACATCAAAAAATTTTCTATATCCAAAATTTAATGAGAAAAGTAATAGTTTTGCTATTTCCTTGTTGAACTGGTTATTTTGATGCTTTTCTTAATGAAAAGTGGTGGGATTTTAACCCACTTATTTCAAAAAAAAAAAACAAAAACAAAAAAAACAGAAACAAACAAACAAACTAACTAATGAGATAGAAAATGTACATATATCTTACATGTTGTGTCATTTTATCGGCCGTTGGTCACAAAATTACATGTATATCCGCCCCTGATGACGCAATATCATCTCTAGATTTGAAAACAAAGTGAAAATTTTTTTGACCTGCATCACTTAATTTTAAATATTTTAATGTTTTCTCTTGTAAAATTGATGTCAATTTAGATCAGAAATTTAGAACAAACGAATCTAGCTCTAATTTGCTAATATTAGAACCAACCAATACGAGATATTCCTCCTTGAAATATGGCACGAATCACCGGATTCCAATAGACATATATTATTATTTCCTTACCATTCAAAAGGACTTAACCAGGTTCTTCGGAAAAAAAAAAAAAAGGAACACTTACCTATGGCATTAGGTTTCAAACTTTCAATGTAGAAACCTAACCAGATTTAAAATTAAAAATTAGGCCCACTATGACCTCCCAATTTGCTTCCAAGGATAAGCGCTGCGTCAGCGTCGGGTTGGATTTGTCTGTATGAGATATTCTGCACCGAACTCTGTGTTGCTTATGTGAAAAGGCTCAATTTCGTGCGTGTTTCATTACAGCTTGCACGAACTAGGACTCAGAATTTTAATGTATAGATCCTACAACAACTACATAAGCATGCCGACTCTGAAGAAACTATGAATCTCCTCCAGTCATCAGCATATTCTTTGATATTTTTTTTTTAAAAAAAAAAAAACTTGATTCGGATCTAACTCATGTGGGATTGATAATATTTCGGATGTGATCATGCCAGTGTTCCGTCTTTTTTTCCATGGGAAATGCCTTGAAGTGGACAGAACTGGACATGACTCCAAGCTACATCCACCGATCTTCACGCAGATCGGAGGGTCAACAATCGGCAAGCAAATACTCCTATTACTTTATTTATTAAGAATGACGTGCTTCAATTATTTAAGCTTGATAAATCTTACTTTTTATATTCACATATTATTTTTACAACTAAGTCTTCCATGAGCACTGCTATTTCCCATGATATCATAGTAATTGCATTTACTAGCATCGTTTTTTTTTTTCCTCATTATTTGGTTCATAAATATTACAAAAACAACAGGCACTCATTCACACAGCCGATTTTTCTCTAATTGCCCAACCCAACGGGAATAACTTTACTATAACATCTCAAAAACAACTATATAGCCCATACAAGTTCAATGATTAAACAACATTTTTAATGATTATGCTCGTTAATAAATATAGTAACCAATGTAAATTACAAAATTTCATCCTAACAATAACAAGCATTATAATGTGCAACACAAGAACCCAGCAAAGTGACACAACAAAGCTCATTTCAAGTACCAGTGTATCAAAGAGAATAAAAAAACTGAGCTATTCCTTTGATCTTAAAGAAAATTGATGCTTATTTGAAATTAATAAGCAGCTTATAATTTATATGTTAAAAGTTGTACGGCTACAACAGAAAAACAAATACAAGAAGAATGAGGGAAAAAGTAAAAAATGAATTAAAAAAAGGCTATCTTTGTATCCTAGAAAGCCCACTAATATTACACGCTACGACAACTCTTGATGCAAAGTGATATTATGCTAAATATATGTTAATTAACAAATCCAAAAGGCGTATGTTTTCTGCTACCACCTTCACCATATTGGTCATTCCATTTCCGTAGTTCGTTCATGCTAGTGGCATCATAAGCAACAGATGGACTCACCTTCATGCCAAAATGAAGTGGACTTGAGAGGGAGTGGCAAGAAAAATACAAAAGTGTTATAAAAAAATGTCAAGGATAGATAAATTGTACCTTTTCTTTAGCTTTGATAAAGTCCTCCACCTTCAGGGACCGAATTGAAGGTCTTTCACTAGCCACACCACCCTGATATTAAAGTATACTTTATTTACTGCACAATTGAGTCATTCTAGAATGAGAATTTGCCAACAAAGAAAATGAAAAAAAAAAAGAGCTTACCGCCTTCTTTTCTTCCTCTAGAAGTTCTTGAACAGGTCTATATGCAGCAGCAATGCACAGATTCTATAACAAAGGTTAAATTGAATTCAATAAGCAGTTAAGCACACTTTCATGTCCCAATATTTGATAAATAGATAATAAAAATAAATAACTTTAGGGCCTTTTGTGTATAAACATCTCTTGTTCTAATATTTAGTCTTCTTTAAGTGGAGAGGTTGATAAATTATTCAAGGAGAGCAACTCATCTCAAGGCTTATATCTAACTTATCATCTTGTAGAACAATAAAGCCATGAATGAAATGAAACTTCTCCTTTATCATATGAACTTACATTTAATTATTACTTTTACATTTAATTACTTTAGCTCTGAAAAAGTAATCCAAAATATCTACAAGTATAACAAAAATTCGTTTTGAACTGAATTAGTTCATCAAACACACAAACAAATAGAAAAACCTAGCAACTAGAGAGAGAGAGAGAATCTCAAGCAATCAAATAATGTCAGGAGTTACGCAGTACCTTCAAGTCACTCCCAGAATACCCTTCAGTGGCATTGGCCAGCTCCTCTAAATTAAAATGTGGATCAAGGTTCTCTTTTGAGAGAAATATTCGCAATATTTTCATTCGATTTTGTGCGTCAGGGAGATCCACATATATCCTACAATTAAAACAAAATTGTAATATACATAGAAAACAGCAAGTCGGCCATAGCCTTATTTACATTATGCATTTATCCTAGCCTCCTAGGATACAAAATCAAATAAAAAAAGCATTCCTGACTCAACCTTCTAGGTAATCGACGAATGACAGCATCATCCAAATCAAAGGGGCGATTAGTGGCTGCAAGAATTAGTATCCTTTGGGTATCTTTTGATCTCAACCCATCCCAAGCGGCCATGAACTCATTTCTCATTCTTCTTGTTGCCTCGTGCTCAAAGGCACCACCTCTGGCACCGAGTAAACTGTCAACCTACAATACCGTGAGAGAGAGAGAGATTTTAGATGATGAAACAACTAAAAATTCTGCATGTGGTACTTGGTACGTTCACATATTTACCTCGTCAACAAAAATTATGACCGGGGCGAGCCGACTGGCAAAGGAGAAAAGTGCCTTGGTAAGCTTTTCTGCATCTCCAAACCACTGTTCCAGGAAATAAGATGAAAGGTAAAGCAAGTTAAAATAATGGGACAAATCTTCAAAGTGAAGCTGAAATCATACTTAACAACAATTTGGTCAAAGGAGAAAAGAGTTTCACCTTTGATGTGAGTGTGGATCCAGTAATGCTAATGAAGTTAGCTCCAGCTTCTGTTGCAAGTGCTTTTGCCAGAAGTGTTTTCCCTGTTCCCGGTGGCCCAAACAATAAAATTCCTTTGCATGGCTGAAACAAAAAGAAGGTCGCAACAATTGCTGGAATTAGATCTAAGAACATAGTTAAGTGCCATCCAGAAGCTACGCTTAATATCCCTGTTGACAGACAAATGAGAAAACAGTTCTAATGGAGTAAACTAACCCTTAACAAATTGCCATGTGAAAACAGCTCAGGCCGCCTCATAGGTAATGTAACAAGTTCATCAAGTGTTGTTTTGACATCCTCTAGTGCCCCAATGTCATCAAACTTCACCCCTATTTCATCAGGTGGTACCACCGCTGATATAAAATTGCTTTCGTACTCGTCTTTGGCAAGACTCTACATTAGAATTATGTGTTTGCATCTTAATCTTACACCAGAGTCCAACAAATATAGATAATATTCAGATCCATTTTACAGTCCAGAACCATGCAAAGTAGTAGGAAAGGTGGAAAATCTTTTGCCTCATATTTTTTCACTTAATAACCTCAAAAGATAATATTTTCCATTTCCACAGAACTAATTGCAGCAGCGAGAATATGCTAACAAAAGTGAGTCACTGATACGTCTCACAAAGAACTAAGCACATGTCACTGAAGTATCTTGCAAAATACACACATCAAAATATTACAAGAAGAAATGTCATAAGAGGTACCTTCAGGTTTTGTGCAGGCTTCTTAGAAATAGTCTCTTCTTCCCTTAACCGTGCAATTGCTATGTCCAAACTGCTCAAAAATATACACAATGGTGAGCTAATAAATACAAGACTTTATAGTAAACTTATGATGCAATATGAAAAGGGTTTATACCTTTCACGTGGGATGATTAGCCTATCGCCCTTTGTTATTGGAGTACTGACTGACGATAAATAGTTACTTTTGGCCCATCCAGCTATTTTTTCAGCTTCTGTATTTTACACAAAATAAAAGTTCAAAACAGGAAGAAGTTTGAGCACTTAAAGCATCTCAGAAAGCCTCACTAAAAATTGACATTGTTTCCTTGTCTTTATTTTCTTGAGAGAAATGTGCTTACTTGGCCTAGTTAAAACAACACCATCAGACTTCACATGCAGAAGATCCAAGCAGGAGAGCTCGTTCTCTTCTAAGACCTAAGACGTGGAAACAAACAAAAACCGAAATTAAAGGCCTGTCTATATCCATCTAGATATGTAATATCTATCCAAAAATAGGTTATCACACCTTGTGAAGTTCAATGAGGTTGTGCCTGGAAACAATTATTTTTCTGTCCTCTTCTATCTGGTTGTTGAAAGTTCTCAAGTGTTCCTCTTCCTGGAAAGAGACAAATGTAAAATGTTAGTGCTACCAGACAGCAACAAATGATGAATAGGCAACACTTAGCCCCAAACAAACACATACCTTTGGGACAGGTAGAAAGAGAGCATTAGTAAATAGTTTCCAAATGTTATCTTTTTTTGAGGATTTTATTTCTTTCAGTCCTTCTGCAAGTCGATTCAATGGAAAGGGCTGCATAGGAAAATTAAATGTCAGTCCAAGAAAGCCATGAGCAAAACCAAATAAAATCTTCTCTCCTTTTTCTCTTTTCTGAGTCAGAAAGGAATACCAGACGAGCAATCCGGCCAAGTTGAGGAAGCATCATTGTCTGAAAAGAGTAAAAAATCACAAGGAATAAGAAAATATTTTTAGGAAGTTCTCTCTCAAGTACCCAGCAACACCTCAGAGTTATCTTTGTACCGTGCATGAAAGAATCCAGATTTCATGATGAAGTTGCAAAAAATAATCCCTCTTTAAAAATGTCGAGGAAAATAAACAACTATTTTGGAGATTTTACATTCCTTCCAGAATCATATGTTATATATTTTTGTCTCGGGCACATCAAAATATGGATCTCTTAGGCCCTGATTAGAATCACTTTTTCATGTGAGATTTCATTTGATTAGAAATTCTTCAATCAAAATAAAAGGATTTGATTTCATTTGATCGGAATTTTCATGTTTGTTATTAGACCCAATGACATCCTGAGAAATTAATTCTAATCAAATGAAATGCCAAGTGATAACCATTTTGATCAAAGCCTTAGATAATTTTTTACTCCTTTTTTTAATTCATTTTAAGAAGTTTCTGCCAGTCATATAAATGTCATTTCAATCATTTAAGGGGGAAAAAAGGGATATGGGTATACATACATTTGTTTTGTTTGTTATGTATTTATTGGATATATGAAACTTTCAGAGTACTAGGATTAAAAATCTCTATCTAATTTCTTTTCAAACATCTGAAGTAAAATAGCAACAGAATTGCAACATACATATTTTTCTCTTTCCTTGGTTGCTGATTCCACCACATTTTGACCACAAATTAAAACAATTGGTCCTGTAAGTTGATCTAGCATCTCCTCAAGCTTTTCAACAAACTCTTTGCTCTTTGATTTTGGCACTGCCCTTGATAACCACTTAGAACTGTCAGGGAAGTATACAATAACTGGTTCCAGAGACGGCAACATCTGTCAATTTACAACCAAACCCAATAATTATCCTGATCACATAGAGAGGGAAATATGAATACATCGTAACTTTGTAACATCAAATACCTCACAAAGTGCTTGAACTGCTGCATACAAGTCGTCAGCTTGTGACTCCATATCATGCTCAAGATCCTGAACTACATAAGATGCAGAAGATCGCTTTTAACTCATGCACTGCAATAGGTAAGACTAACCATATTCAAAAGAAAATTTATGGACTGGTGAGAATAGAAGCATACTATCAACCCAGATGGCAGAAGGCTTTTCATCCTGTTCATCTGCATCCTCACTTTTGTTTGTGTCCTCTAATTTGTCCTCAGTCAAGTTAAAAATTACAGATACCTGATCTCCATTTATCTCAAACACCTCTCCCCTTGCCCCATGTGACAATTTTCTATAATAAATTTCAAAAAAAAAAAAAAAAATCTCAGCATAACAGGTGAAGCAGTTGATATATGAATTTCTGATGAGTTATGGTTGCATAAGCTTCTGTTTCATTGCCACCACCAATGCAGTAAATCCTTTAGATTAACATCAAAATGAAGGCAAAGGACCAAATTCTTCATACATGCATCCTTTATATTTTACTTTCTTTATACTTTTCTACCACCTATTCAGTACTACTAAATTCTTTATTTGCAAGCAAAATCCAGACTTGAATCTAATGCCAATACAAGGAAGACGTATGAACCCACCTGCCACTAACAAAAGTAAAGGCAGTCGTTGATCCATCAAGTGTATGTATGTTCCCCAATATGATCCTGTGATGTGATAATACACTTGTTACTTATCAGGTCCCATGCATAATAGGGTGCAACCGTGCAATGCATTTGCTTGCATTATCTCTATGTTATGCTGCTCCTTCATACATATCTAATAATTTGTATGTGATAACAATACAACTTAGTTACCTTTGATCAGCTTCAGCAGGCGGCGACTTGGGCATATACTTTACTCTATCACCTGAGAAAGAATAACAAATTCATATGTAGGATTGGACCCCGCCTGAAGATATAACCTGAGATCGCTATGAAAGCAAACAAAGAAAGAAACCTATTTTAAGGGGCTTTTTTGCCTCAGGCTCCGTTGTCTCTGGTGAGTCAGATGCTGAGGTGCTCTCTTCTTCACCTGATATCCTCTATATCAAGAACAGAACAGAAAAATAATTACAAAAAGAAGATACCTCATAAGACTCTATACCAAAAATGCTGGTGCAGATAAAATGTACAACAATTTCATCAAACAGAGTATGCGGAACCAGAATTCTGAGATGGGGTAGGCCAAGGGTTTGAAGGACTGACATGCCGAGTGCCGCACCACGCCGGCGCCGCACGGGACAAAATATGCAAGAAGGTACGGGCATGCTGTGAGAGACGAAAGATTTCCAAATAAAGATAAAAAGAAGGGTGCCGCTGTGAGAGACGAGAGATTTCCGTACTTAGCCCAGTAAATGAAGCTCCCTTGTCCATTACACATGGATCCAAGCCCCTTAATTCAACAGACCCAATGTTTCTATTTTCCCTTAGTGGTATCAATATGTAACTACCATCCATTATATTGTTCTGTACACGTTCTTCACGATAACATTCTTTTTATTTTGTAGAAAAAGCATGACAAGTTTTACCTGATTTGCTGAGGTTACTCCCTTTAAAACAACTGCCAAAGTCTGCACATAATTTCAGTCGATATGAATTGACATTTATTATATTTTTCTATACATGCATGACTTCATTTGTTTACTGGTTTTCTTACTATCCACACTGCCAGTTTTATGCTACCTTATATACCAGTTCGTAATTTATTTTGGTTCAATTATCCACTAGTTCAGCTGGGTTTTTAAATGCAACTTAGAAATTTTTTATGGCCAAAATAATAGGAAAAATGAAGGGTGCTGCTGTAAATTATCAACCCACCCTAGAAACATTTCTTGCAGCTGCAGCTGCCTCTGGAAATTTCACATTGAGAGAGAGAATAAGTTTACCGCAGACAATTAACTTGGGTTAGGGTAGGCCCAACTATAGGCTCCCAAATAAAATTCATAAAATTGACGTGTATCTGGCACACACTCACCCCCCCCCCCCCACCCCCCCACCCCCGCGTTCTGCCCCTGAGAGTAACGATATGAAATATGACTCTCCGGGCTACAATTCCACTCATGGTTTATTTCAATCTCATAAAGGTGTCATTAATATTTCTAGATCAAGTCCAAGAATTCAAATATACCCCGGTAACAGGAGTCTCGATGCCAAGGTTGCTGGTAATATGCTTGAGGACCTTAGTGGCCTCAGCATGAGCTCTTCTTAAAGAATCACGCTCCTCACTTTCACTGGATCCTCCCTCGTGGCCACTCGTGTATTCCTCCTCATTGCTCGTGTCGTTACCATCCTCTATATCTGACTCTGATGGCGGCTCTTCAATATCATCATCTGTCTCAGCCTCTGACAAGCTTTCCTTCCCAAAATCCTACTCCAAGATAAAGTTAATAAGATGTACAATTTGGCTTTTTTTTTTTTGTAGAGAACTGAGGGAGAATACATCTAATAGAATATTGGAACCATGCTGCTTTGCTGATACTCAATACTTGATTTGTGCTTATTCGTAGATTTTAGTTGGACATTTAAGTGAGCTTTTGTTTATTATTTTTTTTTATTGTTGATATTTTAATTAAAACTGGTGCATAAATTTGTTATCATAAGCATAAGATGCTATTTTTTTCTCTTACAAATGGAGCTAAAACACTGCTGTCGAGGATCAACAATGGAACTTGTAATTCATAAGCAATCGCTTTTACCAGCCTTTCCCGATAGAGCTCAGTTCCTGTATTTCAAATAATCTCAGTTCTAAGGTGAAAATTGACTTAGTGGTGAATAGGAATAAATAATTAAAGAGATTCCTTGTTCAGTATAAGGAAAAGAGACCTGGAAAACTACGCAGCAAAATCCTTTCACCAGAAGAGGTCAAGCGGGACCCATACAACGAGGTAAAATCTTTGTGCTTCAGATGCGAAGCCACACACTCCATTAACAAACTCTTGGTAGTCTCACTAGTCCCAAAAAAATTCCAGTAGACACGTCAAAATACAAGTTGCTAAAAACCTTGCTAATAAAAAATGAATAAGGAAGCAAATGGAAAATATTCATAGTCTTACTCAAGATAGTATGGAAAAGTATCGAGAGAAAGGTTGATCTTCTCCCAAGGAATGACCCTTCGTAAAAACTCATTTTTAAACTTCTGACGCTTGCTTAAAAACGGAGATTCTGTCCTCTTAGAATCAACAAAGAATCTTTCACCACTTAGCCACTCCTGCTGATCTTGTTCACCTAGCCTTGCATGTTGGTTTGCAAACCCCCTGCCAGCCTGTATCTCCTCTTTGCCACCCTTGAATTTATCCTCATTAACACCATCCTTAACTGGTACATGTTTTCCCTCGCTAGCACTGCTACCATCTCCTTTGGAGCTGTATAATCTATGGGACATGCGTGAGTACCTCAGGTTGTACTGCTTGAGTTGACACTGATTCGGCCATGATGGAGGCGAGAATGTGAATTTTCTAGGGGTGCGTTGGTTCAAGGCGGAAACAACACGAGCGGAGTTGGTGCCATATGTGTAGTGTTGAGAAATGAGTCGTGATCTGAAACGGGTTAGTAGAAGATCCCAGTTTTGGCCTTTAGACTTCAATGTCCTTGCATACATTGGAACTTGCTTAAACTTGGAGAAGTTTTATCTCATCCAATCTAGGCCTGATCAAATAAAAATTAATGATTTAGCTAAAGGAATTAGGAAAGCATCAGCTTGAGTGAGGTGGTATCAGGCATCTGACCTCATTTAACATTTACATGACATAACAATATCATTGTCAGAGATGCAGAATTAACAAACCGGGGGCATTTGCAATGGAAATGATGGAAATACTGATGCTTTGGAATTGGAAGGATGCTTGGGAAAGCGTATTTGACTTGGCTTGTTCGCCAGCATCAGAGTTAACGACAGAGAAAGTGTCTCAAAAAGCCTATTTTAAAAAAATGATCAAGATGAATTTTAAAAAGGAAAGGATATGAGGCCAAAGTTGCGAGTGGAAACCAGAAACCAAAACCCTAGAATATGAATCATGGGAGGGAGGGAGGGAGGGAGGGAGGGAGGAGGAAGAGAAGAGGAGCTTACGCTATTAGGTCGTCAGTGCTGCTTCTGCTTCTGCTTTCCGTTTCTCTTCTCCAACGGCGGAGGCAAACAAACAAACAAACAAACAAACAAAGGAGAATGGAATGGGTTGCTTCGACAGAGAGAGAGATAAAGTAGAGCTTTGCTATTGCTATTGTTCCCTAGATTAGATTAGATATTTGCAATTTCCAAGCGATAAAATATCTTATATTGGGCTGTTCGTTGGATTGAACCGTTACAATGTTTGTTTCACGGCCCATATTTCTATCCTCTCTGGCCCGAAAAAATTAATACTAACTTTACTGTTCATATTAATTTTGATAATAACAGAAAAAAAATCGAAATTTTAATACTAACGTTGCTGGATCGTCATCCCAGTTGACGAAAGCCCAATACCCTTGGATCGTCATCCCAGTTGACGATCCAAGCTTGGATCGTCATCCCAGTTGACGATCCAACGATCCAACAACAAAAAAACACATATTTTAATTTTCTGAAATTTTTTTGTTTGGATCGTCATCCCAAATGACGATCCAAACAAAAAAATTTCATAATTTTTATTTTGATGCAAATTTTGCATTTTAGCCCCCAAAATTTTTATTATTACAAAATATATAATTTATAATTAAAAATTAAACATAATTAAAACATCTATTATAAAAATATAAATATATAATTAAATTATTGCATGTTAAATACATAATATTGTATATGTTTGTAATATTTATTCATACATATATATATAATGTATCGTATATTTTATATATTAAATACATATTATTGTATATAATTAAAATATATGATACATATTATTATGTACATATATTTCTAGAGAAAGTTTAATATGCACCATAGTGCATAGAGCATTCCGTGCACCACGGGTTTTTTCAGGAATATTTTTGTAAATTGACAAATCTAATTCAACCAATCTAATCTACATATTGAAATCTCATACCAAACCAAAATTTACAATTTTTGAGATTTTATTACTATTTTTTTCGAATTTTTTAAAACATGCCATTTTTGGAATGTTGTACTATTTACAATTTTCCAAAATTGGCATGTTTTAAAAAATTCGAAAAAAATAGTAATAAAATCTCAAAAATTGTAAAATTTGGTTTTCTATGAAATTTCAATATGTAGATTATATTGTTTAAATTAGATTTGTCAATTTACAAAAATACCCCCGAAAAAGTCCGCGGTGCACGGAGTGCCCTATGCACTATAGTGCATATTAAACTTTCTCATATTTCTAATGTATATTTATTTATACATTAAAAAAAATTATATATTAATATCTTATAACAAATTTTTTTTATTGGACTACTATGTAAAAATAATAATTTTAGTGTCATCGGGGAATAAATTCAACAAAAAATATATTCAATTCTTTCGCAAATGATTCTAAAATTATTATTTTTACAATATAGTCCAATAAAATTTTTTTTGTATATTTTATATGTATTTTTAATGTATATAATTTTTTAAAAAATTATACATTAAAAAATATATGGTGACGATGACCATATATTTCTATATATAAGTATATTAAAAAAATATATGTATATAAAATATATTAAAAATTATACTTTAAAAAATATGTTTATATATACATTATATAAATATAAATATATACACTTATACATTATCTATTTTTTTTAATTGTATTGTAAATATCTATAAATATCTACATATAAATATATACATTTATACATTTACATACATATAAATATCTACATTTAATGTATAATTTTTTTTTATTGGACTATATTGTAAAAACAATCATTTTAGGGTCATCGGCGAAAAAATTGAATATATTTTTGTTGAAGTTATTCGCCGATAATGTTTACCAAACGGGGCGGGGCGGGGCGGGACGGTCCAACCCGCTGCAGTCCACGGGTTAAGACGGGGAGGGTTAGGACGGTCCATCTTAGAAATCTTGACCCTAACCCTTTTTAAACCCGCCCCATGTAACCCGCACGGGTTATGACGGTCCTATCCGGTCCGGTCCGCGGGTTTTTATTTATTTTATTACTATTTTTTATTTTTCGTTAGTATTAAACTACATATATAATCACTATAACGTTTTTTTTGCTATTTTTTGTGTGTTATTTTTTCAATATTTTTTTTCTGTTTTTTATTTTTCATTAATTACTTTTATTTTTTTTACTTTTACGTTTTTCTTTATTTTTTCTGTTTTTATTTTTTTTTTGTTTTCTTATATTTGATTTGTAATTTTTTTATTAGATGAAAAAATTTGAATATAATTATATAAAGTTACCCTCTTTTTTCCGGAATTAACACGAGTTTTGGACGGGTTGACGGGGCGGGACGGTTCGCTCCACGGGTTAAGATGGGGCGGGTTAACACGGGTAATTTTAGAAAGGGCGGTCCAAACCCGTCGAAGACCCGCCCCGTTCTAACCCTTCGGTCCATCGCGGTTCATGGACGGTCCGGGGCGGTCCGGTCCATGGGGCGGGTTTGGGGCGGGGCGGGTTCGACCCGGCGGGTTTTTGGTAAACACTATTCGCCGATGACCCTAAAATTATTATTTTTACATAATAGTCCAATAAAAAATATTATACATTAAATATAGATATTTTCATATAATTTTTTTAATGTATAAATAAATTTACATAGAAATATATGTACATAATAATATGTATCATATATTTTAATTATATACAATTATATGTATTTAATATATAAAATATATGTTACATTATATATATATGTATAAATAAATATTACAAATATATACAATATTATGTATTTAACATGCATAATTTAATTATATACTTATATTTTTATAATAGATGTTTTAATTATATTTAATTTTTAATCATAAATTATATATTTTGTAATAATAAAAACTTTTGGGGCTAAAATGAAAAATTTACATTAAAAAAATTCTGAAAATTTTTTGTTTGGATCGTCATTTGGGATGACGATCCAAACAAAAAAAATTTAGAAAATTAAAATATGTGTTTTTTTGTTTTTGGATCGTTGGATCGTCATCCGAGATGACGATCCAAGCTTGGGTCGTCAACTGGGATGACGATCCAAGGGTATTGGGATTTCGTCAACTGGGATGACGATCCAGCAACGTTAGTATTAAAATTTCGATTTTTTTTTCTGTTATTATCAAAATTAATATAAACAGTAAAGTTAGTATTAATTTTTTCGGCCTCTCTGGCTCTCTTTTCATTTCATCCTTATGTACAATTGTAGTTTTCTTATCCACTTTAGACCACTTATCCTACTTACTGAATTAAATGTCTCAATTTTTTTAAATCTTTAATTTAATGTTCTTTGCTCTGAAAATTCAAATTCTTCATATTATATAACTTAATTTTTGTATATGAATTAATTTCTTCCAAAATTAAATTGTAGATGGAGTTTAAAATTTCCATTTGAATTAATTGCTCTGACCAAATTCAACGAAACTTTGAATGTACCGGAAGAGAATACCGCTGGCTTCCTGTATAAAGTCATTTTAATTAATGGAAAGGACAAACTATTGCCTGTAAATTCATAGTATAACCCACATTACCATTAATTACATGACTGAAGGATAAGCGTTATCCATTGACCACATTTGTTTTTCTGTATATATTGTAATATACAGACAAAAGCTGTATGAGTGAATGGTTGGAGCCAAAATTTTCGTTCGGTTAGGCCATTCAATTTTATGTAATTTAATTTTGGGAAAATCAGTCATATACCCTTGTAATCTTGTCTAATTGGAAATATCCCCCTCTAATCTTTGAAATTGGAAATATCCCCTCCTAATCATTGTCACTATAGAAATTTATCCTTTTGATTAATTTTAACAATATTTTTATTCTGAAAAATTAATTTTAAAAATCATGGACTAAAATGCCCCCTAGCCTATCTGACCATTAATGTTATTACGATTCCCAAATGATTTCTTTCCTCTAAAATCCAAAAAATAAAAAAAATGTGGCATTCATATTCTGACCCATTCGCTTGGAACTCTTCGAACTTGCTTATAACCCCTGAACAAAGCCTCCTCTGTTATTCTTTGTATTCAATCGCTAGTGCATATATATCTTAGGCATATACAAATATACAATGTCCAAGTTGAATTAACAAGGTATAATAGTCAGTATTAGTTTAGCATGTGCTGGTATTTAGAGAGGTTCCCTATTGAATTAGTTGTGGAGGATCAGGATTGACTCTAGTGAGCATCAGAAATTTAATTCGATAAAAATTATAATACAGAAATGTGCAGAATTTAAAATTTCTGAAACATCATATGAGCTAATGCAATCTTACTTGTCGTTCTCTGATATTGCACCAGTAAATTGGCACATAAGAGATTTACAGGTAACGAGAAGAGGATATGTACGAACTGGTACTAGGTCTTCAAGGTATCAAAATTCAGCAATAAAAGATGCAGCGAATTTCAATCAAGTTAAGTTGATCTCCCATCGCCAAACAAATAAAAGAATTAAAGAATTAAGAACAATAAGAGAGGAGCCACCGAGCTGTTGGAAAGGGTTTGCTTCTTGAGGTGACTGCTCCGGGCTCCAGCAATTAATTTAACTAAGAATAACGAAGACTTGCTCCTGGAGAAACATCGATCAGATCGAAAAGGTTCGATGCAAGTGAATGAGTCAGATGGAGAGTATTGTATCTTATTCTGATCGATTTAGAGGAAAGAAATCAGGCGTAAAATCATAATAGGCAGATTAATCGTCGTATAGGTATAGGTTGGGGCATTTCCGTCCATGATTTTCAAAATTAACTTTTCAGAATAAAATATTGTTAAAATTAATCAAAAGGATAAATTTCTATAATGACAATGATTTGGAGGGGATATTTCCAATTTTAAAGATTAGAGGGGGATATTTCCAATTAGATAAGATTGTAAGGGTATATGGCTGATTTTCCCTTTAATTTTTGTGATCTTCTTCAAAATGCTCACGTATGAACAGTAGGATTAGGGAATATCTCACTACAATTAAGCAAAAAAAAATGTTTTTGCTACCAAAAGACATGTCAATATTCATAACAAATTGTACTTTGTTTGCGTCTCGGAATGTATATAGCGATTTTGGAGAGGGCACGTACGGTACGTGTGATTCCTGCTAAAAACAAGCAATTATACAAAAATAAAAACAGGTGCTTCTGGTTTGTCCTCTAAGACATGCGCTTAGATTCAAAAGATATTTCTTTTTTTGATAAATAATATAATAAGCAGGGGTAATTTTGAAAGCTTCCACAGTTGAAGTGCCACGCTGCTCCTTGTCATATGCAACTTAAATTGGTGAAACTCATAAATCACAGAAAAATTCTACAAGCAATGCACCATTAGCCATATATTTTTCCAAATGAGCCAATACCAACTTTCCACGTCAAGTGTCCGCATAAGCACGTAAAAATTAGGGGTCGGCTAACATTTCACTTTTAGGGCATATTTCACTCCCCTTCCTTTAGTCCTTTGCTTATATATGTGCATAAAATAAAAGCCACGGAGGCAGAATAGTCTCTCCCAAATTAACAAAATATGGAAAATGTGGCTGATCATGCCAGGGAAGGTGATAAAAGCGTTCGACTTGACAACCATGATAACAGAAAGCGCAGAAAACGAATGAAATGGAGTCAAGAACAGCATGAAAAATTTTTGAAGGCTGTAGAATTGGTCGGAGTTTGTAAGTACAAATTATTTTAATTGTGTTGACGAGATTTTTATTTATTTCAAATGTGATAAGTTACAAGTCTATGGTATTTAGTACTCAGCGGTGATGAACTGATTAATTTATTCCTTTTTTTCCCCCTTAGTTGCTGGGCCGAAGAGGATTTTGGAAGTGATGGAGGTGGAGGGGATAACGGCCACTCAAGTTGGTAGCCATATCCAGGTAATTTCTCGTTTATGTTCAAGCATGCTAATTAATTTTGATTGCAATAATTTACGTTAGGTTTTTTTTTTGCTTGAAACCTAACATGTCTAGAAGAAACATATTAATTTATTTTTTCCCCTTTTTTTGTGTAAAAAGACCCATAGGTAATGAGTAATATAACAGTAGCTTTACGAAATTACATGCCTATCTAAAAGAGAAACTGATAATTACATAGAATGTTAAAAGAGGAAAAATCTAAAAGGGTAGAGACTGCTAAATAATACGGCCACAGAAAGGTGCCAGAAAAAGGGAGAAGAAAAATATAAGTATGCGACTCTTATTACTAAGAGAGCAGAAACATATTACGAATTACTGAAAAATATTTTTGGAGTTATTTTGGCTATGACAGACATGCTTCACGAATCGTATGTCAAGCTGAGGCGGATATCTAGGCAATTCTTTTTTTTTTCCGGGTGTACGTCCAATAAATATTGTTTCACAATACATCTAGATTTGATTTTGTAATTGGGAATTTCAATTTTTCCTAACTCACATTGGAAAAACTTACAATAACATATTTGATACTAATTCCATTTTTCAAACTTTTAGGATATACAACTTAATACCATTTCTAATTCCACCTTGACAGCTTCTGTCAAGTCTTCGAAAAAAAAAATACCATTTCTAATTCGCCACACCAAAGATGCACCTGAATTTTTCGCATCAGTTAGTATGCAGGCGACCCTGTTTGGGTGGCTGTTTTTCAAACAAAAAAAAATTTATTGCGACTTATATTATATTTATTATTATTATTATTATTATTATTATTATTATAATTAATGCATACATTTCAATATTAGAAGTTATTTAAACCAACGATATGTTAAGGCGTACTCAATGTCAATTTTAAATTATTATTAAATTAATGCATACATTTCATCTTTTCTTTTCTTTTTTTGAGTTTGTAATCAATATCAACCTCGATCATTTACTATATAAGCTCAGTAAACCTCTGTTATGTCGAAACTTTACAGCATATTTGGTAACGTATTATAATTTGCAGCTTAATGCATAAAGAAATAAATTATTATTTTCAATCTCGTTTTTGAAATAGTGAATTTTACCATATTTGATGAACAAGATCAGAATAGATTTTGGATTATGGCTCCTTGACAATTATGTACAACATTAATTATATATAGTTGGAAATCTAGCTAGACTATTTATTTCAGTAGTGTGAAATTAATTTTGTTTATGAGGAATAAAATATATTAGGCATTATAGCATTACATGCATCAGTTTATGCCGGCTCGTAGTTTTGACCAAATTGTATATATACATTTGAAAAATAGAAGTTGTTTACATGTCTCAAAATTTAATGCAGAAATACAAGCTCCATTTGCTGGAGGAGGTAAAAAAGATGAAGGCAAAAAGGGCGGCTGAACAAAGAGCTTCTTTTATAAGTTGCTCAACAAACCGAGGAGTGGCCAGTAGCTCCTCTCTGGTAGATGTTATTCACACATCTAGCTTGTATGAGAAAGAACTATCGCCGATATTGATTGCTTCCGCCACAACGGATAATTACTGGACACCGAAATCCTCAACTCCGTATGTATTATCGATGTCCCTGTATCTCAATCAGCTTGCTTCACAACAAAACAGCTTAATGCAACCCAATCACTCGCCGTATACGCAATCAAACTTTGCGGGAAGGCCGGTTGTGACTCAAAAAGGCAACGAGAAGATCTCTAATCAACAGGCCAACAGAGAGCCGGCCTTGCTGAAAAACCCAGCCATTTCCTTCGTAGATTTAACTACAGATAGTGGCTGTGAGGAAGAACACAATAATTATACAACAGCCACTACTCAAGTAGTGAACTTCCAGGTTGCCAGTTCCAGTTGGCTCGGGAAGCCATGTGGTGCAATGAACAAGCCAGCCTCAGGGGATGGACTTTGGGGCTCGGATAAAGGCAAAGCAATAATCAAAATAGAACCAGATGTTCAACAAGTGTTGGTGCAAAATAATAATCATGATGCCATGTTTGTTGATCCCTTTGATAGCCTAGGCAAAAAGAGTTCTGGCTCCTCTTCATTAGATGTCAACAACACTTCTTGCTTGTGTGAGACGGCCGAATCAGCAGATCTGATTGTTTCCACCACAATGGATAACTCTTGGACACCAAAATTTACGACTCAGTATGGTTCGATGCTACTGCATCTCAACCAGTCTTCTTCAGAACAGAATAACCTAATGCAGCCCAATTACTCACCATATATGCCATCAAACAGTGCTGAGATACCCCTTGGGGTTCAAAGGAGAGGCAAGGAGAAAAGATCCAACAAAGAAGCCCACAGAGAGCCTTTGCTTGAAAATTCAACCATTCCCTTGTTTGATTTAACTGAAGATAGCGACTGCGAGCAAGAATTTATTAATGGTCCAACTGTCACTGCACAAGCTGTGAACTTTCCAATTGCAAGTTCTGACTGGATCGGCAAGCCGTGCAGTGCAATGAACAAGCTGATATCAGGAAATGAATTATGGGACTCAACAGAAAATAAAGTTATGATCAAAGAAGAAAAAGATGTTCAAGAAGTGGTGGTGCAAAACCCTAATGCTGCGAAGTTTGTTAATCCTCTTAATATCCTAAACGAAATGAGTTATGGCTACTTTGAACAGACAGTTCTCACAGGAGAGTTAGTTGAAGGAAGTAATTGTACCATGCCTGCTCAATCAGATTGGGACCCATCACAAATTTCTGGAGATGATTTAAAGATAATTAGTGGGTATTGGGATGATGAATGGAAAGGATTTCCTAATGATGAATTAGATCGGGTTGTATATGGATCAGCACAGAGTAACCTTTCAAGAAAGAATGGCACCGAATGCAGCATCAAGAATAGGCAGGAGGGGGACATATGCTCCTCAAGCAACACAAATATGGAGTGGGACAATGGGCAAAGTTCTTGAGTGCAAGAGGTGAAGCACGATATATGAGGTCTCGAAAAGACATTTTGCAATTGATGTGTCGTAGATTGCACCTGCGGTTTAGTGTTTGCAGTATTTGAACTTGTCGTCGCGCAAAAAAGTTTTGCGATAGATGTGTCGTAATTATCATAAATTAATGTGGGCTACATACTATGTAGATCGGCTGCAGTGTTAGATGTGTAATAGATTTTATATTGTTTGGTGGTTGTTATCGACTGTGTTTATTAGGTGCATTGCTAGCTCTTTATGTGCGTTTGCACTTATCTGTGGGTGTCTTGTAGGGAATGACATTTAGTGTTATTGAATTTTTATCAAGCATGGAATATTAGCATGTAGTGTTTTGGTTTTCTTTCTGAATGGTAAATCTTCATTAAATTCATGAAAGTTTTTGTTTTTGCAATTGTAGCAATTGGATTGCATTCAAATAAATTCTATATATGTAACAGGTAAAAGTTAAGTCAAGTTTTCATACTGATAATGGATTAATGTAAAATATGTTCCTTTTAAAATGTGCTATGCAGCATTATTTACTTGAAATGAATGTCCTAATTTATCCTACTCACAAAAAAAAGCTGCGAAACTCATTGATATGCATTGCAGCGAAGCAGGTGAGAAAATGGTAATCTCTATAGCGTCTTTTTCAGATTTGTATCATTGCATTTTGATAACGAAAATTATGTTTGCTGTTTCAGGTCAGATATATATATAGTAGTACTGGTAAGCAAGTCTGTAAGTGTATCATGCTTATTTAATTAGTTAGGAAATTAAGAAAGAGAACATTCAGAGCAGCAACTTGAATTGCTTTTTATATAAAAGACGGCTATTTTCAAGTTTGTTAAATTTGTCGCATAAAGTAGAAACTTGCCAAAAATTGAATATGTATTTACAGGATATTTTCCGCTTGCTTATTATCTCATGTTGCGTCATTTGAATGTTTTTCAATTTTCATTACTTAGTTTATCTCTGTCGATGAATGGACTACCTTGTTTTGCATTTTGAATGATTTTCTTAGTGCAGGAAGCAGGATTCCAACTTCCCATTGCAAGAAGATAATAATAACAATGCATTACTTGGGCTGCCTTTGAGTTCAATATTGATCCAATATGCTATTGCAATCAAGTTTTTTCTGTTTAAGCCTGGGTTACATTATGAGACAAAAAGTAAAAAAAAAAAAAAGAAACAAAAAAAAATGTATAAAGGTTTTTTCGTATTTGGGCTAAATAGAATCCTTCAAGTTTGGGCTCAAGAGAAAATGGAGAAGGAACCGTTTCAAACAGGCTGAATTGTCAAAATATCCTGATCTGTTTACCGAAAAATGAAATCCTCACTTGAAATTTGAAAAGCACAAATCATGTGCCGGCTATTCTATACCTACCACACTTATCCAACCAAATGAGTTTTCAACTGAAAATCCCAGGATTTATTAAGGCAAGGATGTATCTGGTTTAGAACTTTTATATACGAATTTGAAAATTAAGAATCAATATGTTTTATATATGAATTTGAAAATTAAGAACCAATATGCGTTGTATTTTAAGGACTTAACTAAAAAATTAGTATATTTTAAGGACTATTTATGTAATTTAATTCTTTTTTATCTTAAATTAACAAAGAGAAATAGTTTTCATTCCCCCGGCTGATGGGGTTATCTTATTAAGAATCATAAGATATATAGCACGGAGGCGAGGCATTACAGCGCTAAACCGCTAACAGACAACACACATTTTTGTTGTGTTAATTTAGCCACAAAGCCTGATTTTTCATAATTTCATTATCGAGTTCCGTCCAACTCTCAAAAATCACTATCCTTTTTAGAGGTTAAACAGTCTAAATAGCATTGAAATAATGAAGCCTCCTTTTGGATGCGTTGAGAAGAAGTAGGAAGAAGGAAGAAGGGAAGAAAAAAAAACTATAAACAATTTAAATTCTTCACAAAATTACACACTTCCCAATACTTCTTCACACTTCTTCCTTTCTTCTCTTCTTCCCAGACCTATCCAAACAGAGAAAAGCGACGAGGAGCCGTCAAACCCAAAACATAAGGAGGCCTTGTATGGTATTTACTATATAATGATTTAATATGATATAAACTTAAATTAATTTTAAAAATCTTATCTAAAGATCCAAGTTGCTTAGATCAGACGGCTAAGAGAGAATAAATAATGATAAAAGCAGGAGATCAAATAATGAGTAGCAGTGTTGCAGATGCAGGAGTCCCACCGCCCAATGTACCTTTTCAACTGTGGGATGGTTACTTCAGGTAGCATGGCCAGGGCCTAAGGACAAAACCCAACCAATAATCAATAACACAATTAATTAAAGCATAAATAATAAACATTAACGTATTGATCTTCCTTCCGCATCTCATGCTCTAAAATAGACCTAACCCAAAAAGGATTTGAGGAGAGAAGACAACCCACCAATCAATTTTATTATAACTCATGTCATCATGGCTCTACCTCTCCACTAATCCCATAATCACCTTTATTACATCTAATCTAATAATCAATTATTACAATTACATTCCTTCAGCTTCCAGCAAGTCATCCCTCCTGGTTTCAAAAAAGTACCACTCGAATTTAATTTAAAAAAAAAGGAAAGCAACAGTCTCAACTCTCAAGTGTTTAGAACTTTAGATTGATTTTTTTTTTAATTCATCATTCCCTTGACACGAAAGAAAGTAGAATAACATCTATATATATTAATTATTTTATTATGTTAGGCTAACTACTTTTCCGCGTGTAGAAATAAATTAGTGAAATAAGTTAACCGACTAATCACCGCCCGGATCAGGATGATTGCCCCCAGCAAGTAGCAACGGTGTGTTTCTTTTCTGATTAAGTGATTATGTGTGGTTAGTCGTCGAAAGTAGAAAATTGTAATTTAGGCATATTTGCATTTTGCCGGGGAGGCGGAAATAAATATACAAATATACAATAGAACAAAATAGAAGTACAGAAGAGTAGAGCCGTCGCATTCTGTCTTTGAATGACAATTGAATTGACCCAACGACCGCCTGTTGTGTTTTTAGTGTTTTGTCTTTCCTCTTTTATTATTTCGCTACCCTTCGCCTTGGCCTTTCGGTCTTTCCTTTTTCTTGCGCCTTCTCTTTTCAATTTTCAGTCAATTTTTGAAAATCCAAATCTTGCTATGATTTGATCTTATTGCTTATTAGGCAGTAGGCACCGACTCCGCTTCTTCACGTATCCTATCCCCGCCCCCCCCCTCCCCCCTTTCTCTTTCTCTTTCTGGATGCTACATTACATACCAAGACTGACCATTTCCTCTTCGCTCAGATACCAGATCTGACAAGTCTCTCTTTTGTTTTTTATTTAACCAAAATTAATAATAATAGACAATCATTTCCGTCTGACACCACATGCAGCACCTAGGCTAGAATCAGAATGTTCTTTCTTCCATTAATTAATTTTCCCTTGGATCACTCAAACTGAAACAATTACTCTCTCCTTCTTTCAGAAAGAAAGAGTACTTGTACTTGGATAGATTATGGGTTGTACGGGATCCAAACAAGCTCAAGCTCAAGCTCGAACCAAGGGCAAGGACAAGGACGTCCATGGCCTCAAACCCAAACCCTACATCCGCGCCCAATCCCTCCCCATCACTTTTCTTGATTACCATCCTGTACCTGTACCTGTACCTGACCCCCAACTGGAAATTCTCCAATCCGTCACCCTCACCTCCTCCACTCTCGGCTCCCTCGATCTCCACCCCAAACCCGCCTCCGATGATAAAGCCGCCGCCAGCGTCGTGCAATCTTGGTCCCAGATGATTGACCAACACTGCAAGTGGGCCCCCCTTACTCCCACCAAGACGCCGCCCAACGAACCAGAGGTCATCAACGTCTGGGAGCTCATGGCAGGCTTAGAGGATGCCAGCCCGGTTCCTCAGCCCCGCATCGACCGCTCCTTCTCTTTTGACGACTCTAGGGATGCTATTGCTAAGGGCAGATCTCAATCGCCAATTCGGAGGCTTCATCTTGACCCGGACATGATATATGCTTACCTCAGTAAAAGAGAAATTATTCCTAAATTCACAGGTCTTGTTCGCGAAAGAGTCAACTCATTTCAGGAGAGGATCAATGCTCGCAAGGCCAAGCCGGGCCCACCTGGCGGTGAGAAGAGACTTGTTCTCTATCTCACCAGCCTTAGAGGAGTCAGAAGAACTTATGAGGATTGCTGGGACACAAAGGTAATTTTACAGACTTACGGGGTCGTGCTAGACGAGAGAGACGTGGCGATGCATGGCGGGTACAAAGAGGAGCTCAAGGAGGTTTTGGGACAAAGATTCACCGGCAAGTTGCCTCAGGTCTTTGCGGATGGACGGCATTTGGGAGGGGCAGAGGAGGTGAAGAGAATGCATGAGGACGGCGAACTGGGGAAGGTTTTGGGGAGGTGCGAATCAGTGCCCGTCAAGAAAGGCAAGCCCGAGCAGGAGCTGTGCAGCGGATGCGGCGGGATGAAGTTTGTGCCGTGCGAAACATGCTCGGGTAGTTGTAAGGTGTTTGTTTCAGAGGATGGAGAAAAGGAGTGTGGTGGTGGTGGTGGTTTTGTAAGGTGTAAAGATTGCAATGAAAACGGGTTAATTCGATGCCCTCTTTGTTGCTGATGAAGTACAGTACTAGTGATTGATGTTTTGGGTTGATCTATAGATAATAGATTGGTTGCGTTTTTTTCCTTATATTTTTACATTGTATATACAGAGGTGAATGATTTCAGTTTTGATGCAATAAAATGTTGATCATATACTGAGAAAACAGCAAGGATACAAGTAGTTTCTTTAGACAAGTCTGTGTTTTTTGATCTATTAATAATTAGATAGATTGTTCTTTGCATCAGTTGTTAACTTGGGTAGCATGCCATAATTGTATATTTACTGACTGTTTTTTTACTAAAGCTGGTAAGGTTCTAAAAACATCATAATTCATAGGACATTCACCGAGTGTACTTCATTCTTCTGGTAATCTGATCGTGGCATTCCATTTCTAAATTCTAGTTCCGAATATAAAGAATTTTAAATTGGGTCAAATTATTGATTGTTGAGACCATCAACAAAGTACTGGTTATTAAAGGTTGAACAACCAACATAATTGCTGTTACAAATCTTTTTTTTTTAGGGTCGGATGTCAAAGTACCACACCGGTAAATTTTATTAAAAATAAAATATGTACAAAAATTAGGGAAAAAATAAAAAAACCTACACAATGAGAGCTAAATCAAAGAGACTAAAAAGAAGGAAAAAAATGTCTAAGCATGTTTGAACCAAGTTTTTGCACATGCCAAAATGTCCTTCAGTACAAAATTTGGAGTGTACTGATATGAGAAAATACGTCTGTTGCGCGTCTTCTAAATATTCTAAGTAATAGCAGCCCAGATGGTATCCCACAGTTTAAAACCTAAATCCTTGTGGGAAAGCCAGAAATCACCCATTCGAAGATTGAGATTGCGTAAAGGAAGCTTGAATCGAATTTGCACCAAAGACTAGACAGATAATGCAAATTGGCAATGAAGAAAGAGAATTTCTGTTACAAACTTACAATGTAATATAATATAACGGCCTAGAGACCATGAATTTGAACTCAACTATCATTATCAGATGAAAATAATTAATATGTCCATAGGTTCTATTTAGATATTAAAAGGGAAAAAAAAAACAGCAACCGAAATGTGACTTGCTTATAACTACTGTCAGGGTGTCATCACTGCTAAGAAGAGTAAAAACTTGAAGTATCGGTGTCTGCT
The DNA here is from genome assembly GCA_028095005.1 of Rhynchospora pubera. NCBI lineage: Eukaryota > Viridiplantae > Streptophyta > Magnoliopsida > Poales > Cyperaceae > Rhynchospora > Rhynchospora pubera. Next base: position 230,592,953 of record CM051459.1, on the reverse strand, counting down.
GCAATTCTTTCCTTGTAGTCTGGTAGATGCATATATATTATTATTACAAATCAAATCCGGACCATTGGGTCGGTGTGTAACGTAGAGAATGTTGTTGATCTGAGTCATTCAACTATAGCCAATCCAGACCGTACAACCAAATAAACTAATAATGCATTAGGATGGGGGAGAAATTTGACTAAGGACTCCTTTATTTCAAAATACAAATCCATCCATATTTGTGCAGTAGTATATTTCAAGAGCATACGATTCCGATTCAACTTCATACATTTTTGTTTCTTTTTCCAAGGGTGAGTTTGGATAGGTGTGAGAAGAAGAGAAGAAGAGAAGAAGTAGGAAGAAGTATTGGGAAGTGTGTAACTTTGTGAAGAGTTTGAATTGTTTATAATTTTTTTTCTTCTTCTTTCTTCTTCTTCTTCTTTTTTTCCCAACAATCCAAACCACCCCAAGAAAAGAAAAAGTAGTATTATTATCGGCTTGACGTCCAAGACTATTTTGCATCTAATTTCACAGATTTCATCATCTGTTTGAAGAATTATTCATCCAACATGAGTTGACAAAATCTGTAGCACATTTTAACATAATCTCAATTGCATAATTGTCAACTCAAAAATTCGAATTCATATCAATTTTAATACAAAAAATATGTGTAAGAAGAATTGAAGAAATATTCTTCTTCTTTACTTTATTTCTTTTCGAGGAATGAGGATAGCACAATATCTTTTACTTTTGTCTGATTACGACTTGCGAATTGCGATTGTGTACCAGTAATTGAACAGTTCACGCGTTGATCATTGACCACTATGAAATGTCAATAGTACCCCTTTAGTAAGTCTAAGTATCTCACGCGGTGCATTGCTTTGTCAAAGTCAGAAGAAGGCTACGTTAGACTAACTACCAAAAGAATAACATAAAAAGGACATGAATTATAAGTGTCATCGGCAAATATATCATCTCATCTATTACTGCTGTGTTACAAATGTTCAGTTTAATAATAAGAAGTGTTCAGTTAAATGCGTCAGAATCGCGCTAAAATCAAAGTCGCGCGTGGTCAAGAGGTGTACTCGGAGGCAGGGGTAGAATCGGAAAAAATTTAATTTGAACCGGATCGGTTAATTTTCAATTTTAATTTTTACATGTATTTTTTGTCCGATTCATGACTCCTTCGCTTGGTTTTTTTTCTTATAACAGTTGTATTTCTGTTGTAACTAACTGAACATTTACACTTGTTTGGATGAGCATGGAATAAGGAATAAGAATAAGAAATTTCGGTATGCGAGCTTATCCAAATTCCTTATTCTTATACCATGGTTTTGTTAGTATAGGAATAAGGGCCCAAATTCCTTATTGTTGTGTTGTTTGGATTGCACAAGAATAAGAATAAGCACGCATACCGAAATTCTTTATTCTTATTCCTTATTCCATGCTCATCCAAACACACCCTTATTATTAAACTGAACATTCGCACTTACTAAACTAAATATTTATATTTATACTTAATAAAATAAACATGTTTGCTCATAACATTTATATTTTTTATTGCAACTAATTGAACAGTTATATTCAATTAACTGAACATTTGTATTGACCAAACTGAACTTTTGGCAAAAAAAAATCAAAATCAAAATGGACATATTTGGTCTAGCGAACACTTATAAAATAGTGAAAAATTCTATTACAAAGTGAACATTTGTACATATTAAAGTGAACACTTATAAAAACGAAATGAATAAAAAATACGTACTGGATGAATAGAGAGAATAGGACGCTGCTCTGACTTTCGCTGAGGTGCTGTGCAGCGCGATGGCGCGGATGGTGCGGAGTGACATGGCACTAATCATTTCCTAAAAAGGACGAATATTTTTCAACATTAAAACGAAGAAAGCCCATTTTGGGACGGTCCAAAAGTTTAGCCATCAGTTGGTCATGCTTATGGGCCTTGAAGGATTAAACCCAGTCATGTTGGTCACAGTTATGGGCCTTGGTTTGATCCCGGTTTCCCGGTCAAATTGAGTCAGCCCACTACCTGAGAGAAATGCCGGAGATCTCCAGTTGTAAAATCTATATTTCGGGTGAGCAGTTTAGAATCTGGCTCAAGTTGTAAAATCTAGTCATGCCAGAATTCGAGATAACAACTGTAATAAAAATTTTATACAGTTCAATACTTCAATGGATCATTTTCATGATTATTCGGCTGATTCTTCAGAGTTTGATTTCGGTAAAAGCAGCTCAAAACTAGGAGCTTGCAAATTTCTTAGTGTTCAAGCCTAATTGAATTTTGTTATTTCACGAAATTCAATTCAAACTGGGAGTATATATAAATTAATGCATCCGAATCTGAAATTTGTAATTTTCTAATGAAGTATAACAATGGCGTTTTCTCTTTGTGACATAGATGGAACAATTAAAAAAATAATATTGTTAAGGAAAGATCTAAGAATTAATCTTGAAGAAATATAATGAAATCAGAATATACGGGGTAGTGTTCTCTAAAATGACACGACACGATCGTGTTGGCATGATATGCACGCGTGAGAATACGACACGATATTAGTACGGAATTGACAAGACACGATCGTGTTATCATGTCATGTTAGAAGTTTTGAAAAATTGACACGATTTGACACAACACTATTAGGAACGTAACACGACACGAACATGAACTGATACGATACATCAATACAAATTTAATTATTATTGTTGATTATTTAAACAAAATTATAATTTAAATTCAATTTATAATGCTAGATCTTATTATTTACTATCCACTCATATTATTCTTATCTGCAAATATACGCGACGTGCTGCGTGGCTGTGCCAGGTGGCAAAACATGGCTGTCAATTAAAGTGGCGGCCAGTGTTAGACCACTATAACAAATTTATATATGTATTAGTCCAGACTAGGGGTGTAGATGAGCTGAGCCTGAGCGAGTCGAGGCTAACTCGAACTCAAGCTCATCTCAAGTTGAGCTGGCTCAGCTCAGCACACAAGGCAATTCCGAGTTTTTTTAGCAGCTTAAACTCAACTCATTAGAACTCGAGTTGGCTCATGGCTTGAAAACTAGCTCGTTATTAAATATCAAACTTTGAGAATTCGTAATGGACTAAACTAAAAAGCAAACAACATAAATATTAAATAATGTTTAAAATGCACTTAGAAGGCACACGAAGAGATCAGGAGGAAGATACGGCTATTTTCTCCTAAAAATGAAAAGAACTTAGGGTTATAGAATAGTGATTAAAAACTGGGCTGGGTTACAGACTAAACAAACGAATTGGACTAAGTCTCACGAGTTGGACTGAGCGAGCTGAATGCAACTCAAACTTAGCTCGTGGGCCTTCCGAGCCGGTGTAGCTCGAGCTGAAACAGCTCGAGTTGCTATCGAGTATTATCCGATTCGAGTTCGAACTAGCTCACGAGGGCCGAATTTTTTGCTCAGTCCTAATCCAGATGTTAAATTTCAAATTATATTTAAATTTTTTAAGCAAAAATTTCAAATAAAATACAGGTATGCTTTAGTGATTCAAACAATAACGCCAAAGCACCCAAGCACTCTAGCCCGGCCCCCACCACAAAATTGACGTGAAAATATAAAAAGAAATGAAACCCAAGAGAGAAAGAGAGGCCCATTGAGTAATTGTCTAACATAAATTATAAGTGTCATCCGCAAATATACCATTCCAGCCATCGCTAAATACAAAGTGAACATATACAGCAAATAAGGTGAACATATGAACGATTTAAGTGAACACTTACAAACAAATAAGTGTTGTCATCACTTGTTCAGAAGTTTACATGCATATTCAACTAATTTTTATTGAACTTATTTGTTTGTATGTGTTCACTTAGATCGTCTGTTCACTTTATTTGCTGTATATGTTCATTTTATATTTAACGATGACAGAAATGACAAAACTGCAAATGACAGTAATTAATTTTCATTGTCTAAATATGGTTTTTTTTAAATTACATTGTCTAAATATGGTTGATGCCCACGGCCCACCCCACCTTCCTAGATAAGAGTACATCATTTTTTTTTTTTAATGGTCAATCTAACTATCCATACCGCTGTTACTTTCGCCTCCATTTTCAATTTCATTTCACATCCGTATTACAGTCACCTGTCGTTAGTTTCGTCGAGCCGCGTCACTCTACAGCGAGAACTCGCCCACTCCCTGATCTTCATTTCACACGTGAAAAGAAAAAGTCTATCAATTGTGGAGTTTATATGGTTCAACTTGGACGTAATTAAATAAAGTAAAGATTCATCCAATATGGATTTTTTTGATAATTTGATAACCAATAAAGAAAAATTGTAATTTTAAAATTCGACACTTCAATATTAATTCATAGATCCACATTTTTAAAGAGTATGCATTCGTATAGACTGTTTGTATTAAATTAAGTAATTCAATACGAACATGCTCTTTTGAAGTCCAAAATTTTAATATAAAAACTACGCACGAAAGTACTTTAATAATTGTATATATTTAAATTTGCAAAAAAAAAATTATTTCATTTAGAGGACGTTTTGCGTGTGAAGTAAAATTAAGACGAAATAATAATAAAACACCTTAATATTTTTGTATTTGGTTGTACCTAGGTTACCCGGTACTTCTGAATATTAGCCATACCCGTACCGGATACAAACCGAATACGATACCAGTACTCGATACATACTGGTATAGTCAATGGTCAACGATCAGCAGTTAATGTGTTGATATTAGTGTTTATGTTATTTATTTGTATAAATTCTAAGTTTATATCATTTATTTGTATAAATCCAAGCCTTAACTAAACAAAATTATGTTATACACATTATATTCTATAATATAATATAATTATAGATAGATAAAATATTTGAATAATATATATATATATAGTCGTATCTGTACCGAATATTTTAAAAATTTTCGTACCGCCATATCCGAATCGTATCGGGTACGGTACTCGTACCCGTACCGATGCAACATAGGGTCGTACTAAAATGAATAGATAGATGTAATAATATTAAATGAAACGATCAAATTATCCTCATGTGTTGTGTTTGTAAGTAAAATAGCAAGAATAAAAGTTTTCACAAGGCACGAAATTTAATGCATTATTTTACTCCCTCGTGCTTAATTTTATTCCATCTTAGTATATACTAGATATAATTGTATTCCATCTTAGTATATCTTTACTACTTATAAAAGCACCAGTTCAAAGGTCTATCCAAATTTGAGTCCAAAGGTGCAAACAATTGTTTACCCAATGCAATATAGACCATAGATTGATTATGATCTAATCAAATCAGTGGTCTGGATTGAATAACGAGTTAAATGATTTAAACTTTTCGTATAGACCTGTTAACTTTCGCTGGCGGAGCAAAATTGCGCTGGTTTTAAACCGCGCAGTACGAGGTTCGATTCTCCGTGCACCGTGCTTGTTTTTTATTTTTAATTTTCTAAATTACACTTGGTATCACGTCCCCTCTCTCTTTGCTCCTCTCCGTGCCCTCCCTCCTCTCCCCATCCCACAAAATCATTTCATTATGATCTAATCGCAACTCTAGCATTTTCGGAAAGAAATTTGAACCGCCGCCGCCTCCTTTGCTAACCTAAGAAAAGACCTCAGATCAACATTTCCCTCCTTCGCTAACCCTAACAAAATCGCCTCCTTGAACTCCGCCGCGGCATCTCCCTTTGTTGCGGTCTATGATCGAATCGTGCGCCTCTTTGCCATTGACCTCGATGGAAGCAAGCAGGAAGCGGTGGGGCTCACAGGTCAGACTCTGCTCTGAGCTCTGGTCGTCAATTAATCACCTCGATTTTCAAATATTCCGTAAAGGAATCGGTGTATCTCAGGTCATTTTAAGGGTTGTAGATAGAATTAGATTTGCGAAATTATGGTAGCAACAATGAATTGGTGCTTGAAGGAAAAAGCTAATTTCCCCTAGCATTATCTCTGACTATGAACACAAGTTGCACACAAACAAGAGGTATGGGTTTATTGTTTAATTTATCTATGGCTGAACATATTTGATTTTTCCTATTTTTTCTTATGAAAACAGTAATCTCAGTTCTTTCTTTTATATTGCTAGAAAAATTTGGCAGAAACATGGCAGCCAGCTTGAAGTGAAACTTCACTTGACGTCAATAAATGTTGAGATGTCGCCCTGATAAATCATGATTATCTCTCAAAAAATGCTTCCATTTAGTCGGATCTTTGGTTATTTCGGTTTGTAGTTCTTGTTGTTTTCTTTCAATTTAGAACTCCTAAACTGATTAGATCTGAATTGGTAATTCTTGTAGTTGACTCGAAATCCCAGGACCGCCTAACAATTTATAAACTGTTATAGAATTCCAATTACCAGATTTAATTTGACTTCGAGGCTCTAAATTTTCATCTATCACTTTTTTCTTAAATACATTTCTATTGCTTATTAGTATAGCTTGCAAAACATTATTGTAAACCCCCATTAGTCAGTAACGTGGCATGGAACTTAGTGTTTATATCTATTTACTTTTGGAAAATAGATATATTTTGGAGTGACTACATTGCTGGATGCTCCTTCAGGGACAATCAACCCTAATGATCAATCGCGATCAGGGGTCTCATTGACCCTTGTATTTTTCTGAAATCAACACGTTGTGTTCTGTTGAATCTTAGAAATGTATTAGACAATACAAGACCACAATTAGCACTAGAAGAGATGCAGAACCACCCCAGACACACATAGAGGAGAGGGAGAGAAACATAAGAATAGAAGCTTGATATGTGTCAATTTAATCATCTGGTTGTGTCTGTGATGTGATGTAATGATGTCTAGGTATGGGATTTTAGCTCACATCTGAATTCTCTAGCTGTGTCTGATGCACCAAACAATAGAGATGAAACCGTAATCAAGCAGACACCTATCATGAAGTTTGGAGGGCACATAGATGAAGGTTATGCAATTGATTGGAGCCCCGTTATTCCTGGTCGACTCATTTCTGGTATGCTTTTCAACAGCATCTGTTACTGCGATAGCATTCTTTATATTTTTATACTGTTTTTTTTTTCTGCGTGTATTAATGTTTGATGCAACTCTGAAACTGTCTTTTCGCTTAATGTTACTTGGAAAATTTTTGTTCGATGAAAATAGAAGTAGATGATTGTGCCAAAGGAATGAAATAATCTATCGTGTAACAACTTTTATAGAATTGCATTTTACTACTGTGAGTGTTGATGTGGATTTGTCCATGCTGATAGGTGATTGCAACAAATGCATACATCTATGGGAGCCCACAGGTGATTCATGGAAAGTGGATTCTACCCCTTTTACAGGTCATGATGCAAGCGTAGAAGATTTACAGGTACTTTTATTTTCTAACTTCTTATATTCTTTAAGCCATTTTCTTTGCTTTTTTACATTCTTGTTTTCTAAGTAACTGGATACGGCTTTTGAGGAAGCTGGGAATGAGATTTAGGTTTTGATCAAAATGATTTTTAAGCAGGATTTCATTTGATTAGAATTGATTTCACAGGATTTCGTTGGGTCTAATGATATGGAAATTCATAACAAACGACATCAAATTCATTCATTGTGATAAAAAAATTTCTAATGAAATAATATCCTGTTTTAGAAAAAAAAAACTGTTTCTAATCAGGACCTTAAAGAAGTCAACCATAACTGAAAGGATGTCTCAATTGATTATTTTCCAGTGGAGTCCAACAGAAGCAAATATTTTTGCATCATCCTCGGTGGATGGGAAAATTGCAATATGGGACACAAGGGAAGGGAAAAAGCCAAAATTTATTTTTAAGGCGCATGATGCTGATGTCAATGTTATATCTTGGAACAGGTACTCTACACATTTTAAGTTCTTTACTTGTTGGTGTATATGCTGAATTTAAAACTAAATTTGAGCTTAGCTTACATTTATATTTATTTAAACGGTCCATTCATTGTCGCAGGCTGGCAAGCTGTATGATTGCCTCTGGCAGTGATGATGGTAGCTTCTCCATCCGTGATCTTCGCGAAATCAAGGTACGCACCATATCTGTTTCAGGGTCTGTAAACTATTGAATGGATTCAACACTGCGATGGTAACAGCATTTGAGTGTGTTTGAGTGGTTTAGTGAGGTAGCTGCAATGGTAAGTGCTATTTTTAATCATGGGCAGTGTACATTCGTCCGTTAGCAGAGGTGGAACCAGGATTGGAGGATAGGATAGTCGTCGAGGCCCATCTTCAATGAGCTTTAGTAGTGATCCTGGTTGCTCGTTATATAAAGTTTTGACATGAAATTGGTGTCCATTTCAGTTGGCTAAAAGTATTTACCGAGAGTTCATCCATTTTAGTTCAAGTTGTATAATAGAATCCTATTCATCGTGTTTATTTTCTATATTTGGTGGGTCTTGAAGAATGATTCACTGGTGGGTCATTTCAAGTACCATAAGAAGCCAATCACATCTGTACAGTGGAGCCCACATGAAGCATCTACCTTGGCTGTATCATCAGACGACCATCAACTGACGTAAGCACTATGGTCAAATGCATTTTTTAAAAGTCTCTTTTATTTGGTACAATCTGACAATCTATATACGTGTAGGATATGGGACTTGTCACTAGAAAGGGACGAAGAAGAGGAGGCTGAGTTCAAAGCAAAGGTAAAGGAGCAAGTCAATGCACCTGAAGATTTGCCACCTCAGCTCCTGTTTGTTCACCAGGTAGTTATTTCCTGAACCAGTCAGTGTTTAATTTTTCCAAGATCGAGTTTTTGCACGCTAAAATTTAGTTATTGGTGATTAACTAATTATTATGAGGAGATTCTGAGTGCAACTTGAAAACTGCATCATAATTTCCATGAACCAACCCTAATGATCTTCCTCACATAGAATAATCCGTGGCATAAGTACAGAGATGCTGCCATGATTGCGATTGATGTTCTATTAGAAATGTCATTGTTTTGAAGAAAATATTGTAGGAAATTACCTTTAAAAAGACCTTCCCAAACTACTGACGTTCATATAGATTACCCAACCACTCAGTTCTTCATGATTTTCTCTTTATTAATTTTTTTTAATCATTTTCTCTATTACTTTGAAGCAATGACTCTTGCACCCATCATCATACACCGAACGTATGTGGATCCAGTTGGACAAGGAAGTCGTCAGGTTTTGCATTCCAATAGTTCTATTCAACGTGTCTCAGCAAGAAGGGGGTAAGGTTGTATTCAACTTTTACCTTTTTTCTCTAATCAGCAGATAAAATCAGTATTGAATTAGTGGTGTTGTAGCAGCATTAGATTTTTCTAATTTGACCAATGTAGAAAAGAAAATTATGAGGATAATATCCTTAAGTTCTTGATTCATATATTTAAGCAAATTGTTTTTTTTAGTTCTCTTATTTCTACTTATTTCTATTTTGTCCTTTTCCTTGAAGCTGAGTGGGTTATAATGTCGGAACAAAACTGGCAGCTTTCTTGAAAGAAGCATCACTCAGTGTAAGACACAACTTTATTTAAGGAACCTCAACGAGAAGTATCTGATTGTATGGGCGGACTGCATTCAATTATTGCATCTCATATGTGATTTCTTGATAATCTGATTGTTGTCTGTCATTTGTTATTTTCTTGGCAAACGTGATTACTATATGTTAAAACAGTATAAGAAGGCTTCTTCAAGATTTCAGTTGGTTGTCAAGAGGTAAGGTGAAGTCTAAGGTTAAGAAGATCCAATCTCAATGTAATTTATAAACACAAGCACTTTGTAAATTATTTATATATATTGTATGATTTGACCTGATCTTGTTATCACTGCTATAAGCAATGTTAGTTAGTAAAATGTATAAGTCCAATTCGATGCTTGATACAATGACTTGTCAATGAGTGAGATAGGGATCTATTTCTCTTCTTTTATAAACGCAGAATATAATAGAGTTCCATTACTGTAACAAGAACAAAAAGTCTAAAAGTTTTAAAATTTTTAAAATATATCAAATAAAAAATTGCCCGCACATTGAGCGGGCACTGCTGCTAGTACTAAACAAATCTCGTGCATAACGGGATTCATCAATATATATATATTTTTTTTAACTTTGGAACATTATATATAAAAGTTGTCATGGCAAATTGAAAATACTATCCAGACATTATATAAAAACTAGTTTTTGCATCACGCTTCCTCGATGAAAATTTAAATTTAATTCGTACATGTATTCCTTTATTAAGATAAAATAAAAAAAGTACATTTCAAAATAAAATATAATACAATCCAAGCTATACCAAACAAAACAAAATGTCTGTAATCACTTATTTTGCTATAACAGAAAACAACCTAATAAAAATTCAATCGAATTATTTTCTAACAAAAGTTTAATCACTATAGCGGTCCAGTCACGTGTACAAAACAATCTTTTAGGACTTTTTTCTTTTATCCATTCATCAGAGATGAGTAACCTAGGTAATGTTGGAATTGTGTTCTTGTTAGCTTACAGTGATTATTTTTATATGTTATATTTATGAATTGGATGTTATTACATTTTGTTCTACGAGTTTATATTTATACATATTTAAATGTGTTCAAGAATATGCTCTTGATCTTGAACCGCAAAACTCTAAATAAAATGCATATATATCTCTAAAGTGTTTGCATATCTTGGATATTAGCAAAAACACTAATATGCCATATAAGACTATCGTGTTGATTAAAATTACGTTGTATTTCTATAAATGTTGATAAAGGATTATCATTTAATAACATGAGTATATGAAAAATTTCGTATATTGAACATATCTAATTTGTAAGAATATAATATTGACTTCTTTCATATTATTAATATTTTTATCGTGTCATTGATTCTAAGATTGATATAATATATTTTTCATACGAGGAATATGCAACTTAATTATTATTAAAAGTCATTTGAAGCAAGTAACGCTAAAAGTAATAGTTATTTGTATGTAACTTGTGTCAGAGGAAAATATATATGTCAATAGCTGATTGTTGAAGTTATGTTCTAGAAGACAATATTTTAATGACTTAATTTAGTTTATGTTATTGACGATGCTTGATCATTTGTTCCTTGAGTTTATTATTGACAGATCATTCAGGTTGAGGATCTGAATTGTGGATCTCTATGTTTCATTTTTAATTAAATGGCAATAATAAATCTAAATTGTTCGTAATCTTGATAATTGACAATGAACATTAATTATCATAGAAGATTAATATACAAGTTAAGTGATGATTAAGTTCTACAAATCATATGTAAGAAGTTACCAACTTAATTACATATGTGTATGTTACTGGAACATAGCACATGACTTGACCCAATGAAATAAATATATGGATTGTGTTATGTGTCATTATTTATTTCATATAAGTTTGATTCTAAATTTGAAATGGTTCAACTTTTCCAAATGAGGATAGGTTTAATAAATCGTATAACTTTGATTCCTGATAAAGGCTGTTATACGGACTTTATTTTTGTTCTCTTGAATTGTGTGAGAAAAAATTGTTTATAAAAAAAATCATATGTCTCTCCTTGATGGAGTTGGATTGTTTGCTAGCAACTTGTACAATCAAATCTAAATCAAGAAATGTATAATATGCAAGAATGACACATTCCTATATTTGATTCTACAGTGATAACATGTGACATAAGAATCAAAATAAGAAAATATTTTATTTCTTATGCATGATTGAAATACTGCAAAAGTACAGTATTTATTTATGTCAATTGAGAATATTAACGTTTTCTATATACCGTTTATGATTATTGAAAATAAATAGCTATTTAATTTCCATAACCAACATAACATAAATCCTCAAAGAGACACACAAATAAAATTTTAACCATACTTATTTATTTATTTGCATTGGTGAATGCAAAAATATGATAAGTTGATTAATTAATTAAATACCGTTGTGAACTGTTATAATTAATTAAATCAAATAGATCGTATAAAAATGAAATAATACAATGCAAATTTTAAAATAATTATCAATAAGTTGATTATTAATTTTTTTCAACTTACTTTAATTTAATTGTGTGAATTAAATTAAAAGTATAGGCTTTATTTAAATAGTTTATTTGAGCTCAAATAAGAAAACTATTGAAAGACTCATTAAATAATTGATTTAATATGGTCAAAGAGATATTAAACAAATGAATGAGTGGCCCATATAAGCCCTAAGGAGGTCGGCCATAGAGGGACATAATTTGTCTATTAATTTGTTAATTGGATGCTTATATAAGGAGGTCCATTGGGAGAGAAAGAAACCCTAAGTCTCTTCTTCTTTCTTCCTCTGCCCTAGCCGCCACCTACCTCTAATGGAGAGATTTTGATCTCCTCCATTAGAGCACTCTCTCAAGCTCTCTTTAGGTTGCTCATGTGTTGAGCTTAGTCTTCCAACTAATTAATTGTTGATTAGAAAGAATAAATACAAAAGATTAGCTTAGTTCTTAGGTTTGCTAGCACAAACCTTTAGAATTTGGTTAATTGTTTACGTGGACTTGAGGCCAATGAAGATGAGATGTTGGAGGCACGCCACCGACTCCAAGAGAGATCCAGTCGAGCCTTCTAATTATAATATTAAAAAAGGTATAAATTCATTTCCCCTCCTTTGTGCTATATGTTGATCTACTATTTCCTCCTTGTTGTATTAAGTGTTAAATAAGTTTAATGGTGATCAAAATTTAAAAGAAGCACAAATATGACTCCCTACACTAATTTTCACTCATTAATTGAGGAATGATATTATAAAGGGTTCCTTGGTAAAGTAAGATTGTAAATGGATTCATTATAACTGAAGTGAATTATAATTATATAATCCTACTTATTAAAAGACCAAAAAAGATTATAATACGAAGATGACATAAACATACTTTGTATAATAATCATAATATCACCTGACAAAAAATAGACACAAGTAATTAGCGTTAATTAGCGGAATACCAAATTAGACTACTTTTGTAAAAAAAAAAATTTTGGAAAGAAGCCAAAAAGCCTGCATACTTTACTGATGCATAGACTACTTTTATACTAAACAATAAAAAAAAATACTTTTATACTATTCAAAACTTCATTACGTATTTGATGATATCAATATATAATAGCTAGCCAGAATTACAATGTTTGTATACTACTATAATTGGAACCGAAATTGGTGAACTGCTCAACAATATATTATTTTTGGACTTATATATGCCTTCGTTTCACAAATCCATTCTGGAGTCTGGACTAATTATTATTTTTTTTTTTTTTAAAATAGCCCGTAGGCCGAGTCTGGAGTAATTAACAGTCAACTACCAAATCTAATGGGCTGTTTGAATCATATGGGAATAAGAGGAATTTTCTATTTCTAGGTATAAAATTATTATGGGGTCGTTTGGATCGCTTAGGAATAGAAGAAATTTTTTATTCCTAGACATAAAATATTAGAAAGTGTATAATTTTATAAAGAGTTTGAATTATTTACAATAAATTTATGCATAAAAATAAAAAAAAAATTTAAATTTCCACTTGATCCGAACGATCCATTAATATTTTCTCCCACAACAAAAAAAGATGTGCTTCCTTTTCCATGGGTACTCATATAGCAGTACAAAAAAGCTGACAATTCAGTGGACAGTATATTGCAAAAAAAAAGAAAAAAGAAAAAAAAAAGGTGAATGCATGACAGGCAGCATGAGGCCCCCTTTTTATTGTCACGTAGCTCTCGTTTGGAAGGGGCCTACCAGTTTTTATTAGTAGAGAAAATGCAAGCATCACTCGCTGTCCCACAGTCCCAGTGTCACTCAATTATGATTTATGTACGTGTTAAGAGTTTCTTTCTTTCTTCTCTATTCTTTCCTTTGCTTGGTAAACCAAGAAATTAATTAGGATTTAGGAGCAGCCTTTCTGGCAACGACTTTGTCCCTTTCCGTCTTCTCTGAATTTGCCATCACAATCATTTCCATCCCCTCCGGTTCAACCAAACTGATGTTCATGATCTTACTCTGTTGAAATCTAAATCAGCTGCCGAACTAAATGGAGGTACATGAATATTTTAACCAAACCAAACTGAAAGAGAAACTAGTCGACGTTAATTAGTGCGTGTATATTTGAAATGCCAATTCCATCCTTGACCTGAACTTCATCAAACTTTGAGTTGGGATTTGTCTTTGTCACTTTACCATTTACATGTGGTGTAAAACTGAGAATTACATGCTCAAAAGTCATTATAGGCTTTTTAATTACATTGAAATGGAATGAGAGAAAGCAATTCCGCCGTGCATGTCTGTTGTTTCACAGATAAAAATGTAGACGCTATGCGAAAGTAAAAAAAAAAAAAGAAAGAGGAAAAATAAATAAATAGACTCTATTTGAGCTTCGTACTGGCTGTGTAGTAAATGAGTCATTATTCTGAAATTGCTTTTTCACACCTATCTTTTATGTATTTTCGCCTAAGTGCATTTAATTATGGGAGTTGCTAGTGTCAAACATATAGGACACGTACACTTGTCCAACGCGATGAAATTTTAATTTTTAAAATTGGAATGGCCGATCCAAACCGCTCAAATTGTTATGTGTTATAAAATCTTTATGGAGACCAAATTTTATATTTTTTCAAATTTTTTTACTATTTTTTTGGAATTTTTCAATATGCTCAATCTAAAAAGTTCTGAACCCTTCAATTTTGAAAATTCGAAAAAAATAGTTAGAAAATATAAAAAAATATAAAATTTGATTATCAAAGATATTTTAATATAGAGATCATATTGAGCGGTTTGGATCGACCGTTTGAAATTTTAATATGCTATGTTTGGATCGTGTTTGACGTCCTATATGTTTGATTCTAGTATTACTCTTTAATTATACCATGTGTATCAATTTGATCCTCCAACTTTAATTGTCCTTTCACAACCTTTATTTTTGGTCCAATTTTGAATCGCTACGATGACTTTAAATTCAGTTCGTAAATTATGAGTTGATGATAGAATTTCAAATCAATGCAATTACGCTAAATTATCTGAGTGATTTTTCCGGAAATATTTTTTTAATAAATGTTTTATGAAATGACACTGTGTGGAAATGTAAGAATTAAAAAAACAATCTAATATGATTTATAAGAGAAATGTGGGATTACGCACTTTTTTATAGGGTGATTTCGATTTATGCTATTACAAATATTAGAAATTAGATATATGTCATCACTAAAAGACAGATTATTTCTATGCCATCACTAAATAATAAAATTAGATTTATGTCATCAATAAATTGATATGACCATTTTGCCCTTTTAAATATGCCACTACAAAATATTAAAATTCAAAATATGCCATGCAAAATTAGAAATTTGAAATATGCCATCACAATTTCTAGTTGAATGCAATTAATAAGTAATATTCTTGAGGAGACGCTAAATAAACAAAAAAAATCATAACATTATTAACAATAAAACGAAATTGGATAAAAAGTCATAACTTTAAGCGTTTTATTATTCAATAAACATACGCTTCCTATTCAATCTATCTATTAGACTAGGAGTTAATCTATTGTGAATTATGGTTCATATAAGTTTTCGCGTCCCATGACCGTTTTGGTTGGTGCATGGTTTCATAAATTGTCAAATCTAATTTAACCAACCCAATCTATATATTGAAATCTCATAGTAAACAAAATTTTACAATTTTTGAATTTTTTTTACTATTTTTTTCGAATTTTTTAAAGCTTGCCATTTTTTGCTATAAATACACTAATTTGTAAGCCAAAAATAGTAAGTTTTAAAAAATTCGAAAAAATAGTAAAAAAATTTAAAAAATTGTAAAATTTTGTTTTCTATGATATTTCAATATATAGATTGGATTGGTTAATTTAGATTTGTCAATTTGCAAACTCACCGATCAAACAGTCGTGGTGCACGGAGCGCTCTATACATCATGGTTGACAATAGATTTACTCATTAGACTATTACCCTGCTTTAATTAAGAAAAATAAAAAAATTGCAAACATCGGCTGCCTTTTTCGTTTAACAATTTTCTGTATCCAAGCAAAGAATATTGTGGCGGTCCCCCTGTGGGCTATGGTGCAACGGTGTACTAAAACTGCATAATTACTGTTTCCATATTGTCCTGTTGATTTTAGATTCCATTTTTTCTTGTAATATCTCGTAACTTTCACACTCATACAAATTCAGAGAGAACAAAGAGATTTTTAAAGTACAAAGACAGAGAATATTAGATTAGAAAATGTACAGATCATAACACCTTCCTTTATATATGTATATATATAGGTGTTTGCTGCCAACTAAAGGAGGTGGCGTGGTAGCAACAGAAGATATTTCATATTGGGGAGTCCTTGTAAGATGTGCGTGTATAATGAAATGTTCAGGATAGGTTATTTTTGTTTTCTTTCGATATCCTATTCTATGTCAACTCCAATACTGATTCAATAAAATGTATCTTAATGCACAAAAGTACGATTATAATGTTTTTATCAACCTGAATCGAACACCAAGTAATGCAAGTTGACAAAAACCTGCGTTGACATGTATCAAATGATTTGCGACTTCGAATTTTTAATAATAGATTTATAGTCAAATTCGATTGTCAAATGCACCGGTCCCATATAATTAAATTAGCAACTAGCTAGCTAGTCCTTATTGAGTCGCATTAATTACATGTGGCGCTCGCCAAAAATGGTTAAATGTCAAACCATATAATATCTCTTTTCTTATGATTTTATACGGAGTTTGGGTCAAACAAGGTGCTTTTATAATTAAATTGATGATTAGCTCAACTGTTAATTCTTCCATTGTAAGAAACTGTTCTTGAAAATTAAGTTTTGAGTGGACAGTATACTTATTTAATTCAGGGTTAAACTGTAATTGGGTCTCATCTCACAGTCAATTCAATTATAAATGTGCATGCTTGTGTAATTTGCTCTCAGCTCACTGACATTCCAATTATTATTATTATATATATAGACGACAGTAATTAGTTCTTGTCTATCCTGAGTATTGAGTCTATAGTCTGATAATAGGAAGATAGCACTTTATATATAGTTGGAATTCAAAAGCCAAGCTTAAGGCCCTGCACCATAAGAGGGTTGAGACTTGAGAGGAGGCGGTGGAATGGAGTGGGATCGAACTGACCACATCCTGGAGGAACCTGCTCCAAAATGAAAAAAAAAAAAAATTATAATGAAATGGAGGTGAATGGATGAGAAAGGAGGAAAATTCTATATACAATTAATTATTGTCAATTTTGTCACCCCAAAATTTGAGATTAAGATTTTATTCTCCACCTCTCCCATTCCATTATAGTTTATGGAGCAGACCTTCAGTAATGAGTAGGGACTGAATTCAAATTTTTAAGTCAAGCACTCAAGCTTAAATAAATATCAACGTTTTGTAGAGAGTCAGATTTTGCATTTACAAATATAAACACACACACACACACACTTTATTAAAGGAGAATATCTTTTGATTTTTAAAAATTTGGATCATCCAATGACAATGATTTTCTCATGAAAAAAAATTATTATATTTGTAAAATACTAAAATATGATTTTTTTTTTATATAAGATTTAATATGAAATATCAAAATTGAGTGGTCGTAATATCAAATATGGTATGCGTAAAGCACCTTTGAAAATATTGTGCTTATGTTTACATTTATTTTCATTCATTTTATTTTATTTTAAGCTGACTATTTATGACAGCGTTTATGATTTTTGGGACAAGTTAATTAATTTAGTCTTATTGTTAATTTGACGGTTTAAGAATCTTTCTTTGCTGTCTCATCCGTTTATTTATCTGAATAAATCTTTAGAGAAAAAGTATTCAAAATATACGGAAAATATAAAGTAAATACAAAGAAATTCTGTGACTGGTTGATCGCACAATGAATAAATAAAAAGCTCTATTACCTGTCATAAGCATAGGTCCCCAGTTAAGTCGACGGTTCTGCGACTTTTGTACTATTGTTATTAAATATGCCATTTGTTTTTCAAATTAATTAATAACTTTTTATTAAACAGTTAAACTTATACATCTTTTAAAATTGGAGGTTTCTAAAAGTTATTTATTAGGGGAGTTTTGAAGAATTGGTAGTTTTTTGTCCAATATTGATGAGTGACAACTTCTTTTTATTTTTCGATATATGATTAGACTTCAAATCTTTTGTTTATTATATTATGTTTAATCAAGAGAGTTACATATTGCAGATTTTGTGTGTTTATTGCAGGCTTAGAGCAAGGAGCGTAACTTAATTTTTGAAACCTCCACCTCATGCCAATCCTAATAATCATGAAAAAAAAAATTTAATTGGTTCAATATTTAAAGCATATTCAAGAAAAACTTTATCATGAACGATAAGATCATGCATTCATTGAATGAGAAAAAAACAACCAAGCTAGTTCCTTTGTTATGTATATGTTTTTAATACTTGATAACAGTTATCAAGTTTTACAACAAGCTTATATTGATTTTTTTTTTTTTTTGGAAAGCAACCCAAAATTCTATATTGATCTAAATAATAGTATCGCTTTGTTACTCCATGAGCACCTTTCATTGTCAATATTGTTAATATCAATGAACAACTACTACGGACATCAACTACTACTACAGTACTATTATAACAAAAATAGCACTCTCTAGTGACATATGATGTCAAACATAAAATCGGTCAATGAGGAGAAATTCTTACCGGCACCCACGAGTAGGGATGAAAACGGATCGGATACGGAGCGGATGTTGATCTTTTTATATTTGCATTCATATTTTTTCCGGATACAGATAAGAATACAGATGCATTCGGATACGGATACGGTTCGGATATTAAGCAGATACAGATACAGTTCGGATATTATCGAATACAGAATCAAATACGAATATATTTTATCGAATACGAATTGCATTTTAATCTTTTTATTTATTTACAATAGCAGTTTTTCTAAATATAATGATATTTAGTGTCTATATTAGTATTTCGTCAAGATTGCATGTGAATGAATATCTATTATTTTTCATAGTTTGAGCCAAATGAGCATTTGTTCAAAATATGAAAGTTAATTTTAATAACATCACTTTCGATCACACAGTACAACTTTAGAAGTGAACTTTCTTAAACTCAAAGTAAGCAAATTTTATTTGTTGGGTTCCAACTTTCAACACATAAATACATAAGTTCACAACTAGAAGGAAATAAGACGCTAAAAGTGAAAACAAATAAGAGACCATCTAAAATTGCAAGCACCACATAAACACAAATCTAATATGATTGATCAATAAATTCAAGTCTTTCCACATTTTGAATTCCAACAGTACAGTCAACTAGTCAATGTCAAATCATATTATGTTACCTTAAATGTCATCTTACATTGAAATAGTATATTAATCGTATGTAATCATCATAGTTAGAGAAAAAATATTTTAGTGTTGTTATCATATATAATCGTCCCGATAATAGAAAATAAAAATAATTTTATGTTACCAGTCCAAATAAAAATATCATTGTAAGAAAATTTATCTAATAAAAATTAAGTATTTTCTAATGTAGAGAAGTATTTATATTAATCATCTTATGCTGTTAAAGATACAGATAAACGAATTAATATCTATTTTTTTTAGATATGGATACGAATCGGATAGTGTCAAAATCATATCCGTATCCATATTTTTTGGCAGATACAGATACGAATACAAATATGTTCGGATATGAATATAGTTCAGATATTACGCATATTTTTCGAATTCAGATACGGATCGGAGTGGATTTTATCGGCTCTGTTGTCATTCCTATCCATGGCTCCGTTTGGATAGGTGTGGGAAGAAGAGAAGAAGGGAAGAAGTGGGAAGAAATATTGGAAAGTGTGTAACTTTGTGAAGAGTTTGGATTGTTTATAATTTTTTTTCTTCTTCTTCCTTCTTCTTCTTTTTTCTTCCAACAATCCAAACGCACCCCATGAGCCACACTAAACTCACGGGAGCACCGCAGCTCTCTCTGACTTGAGACTTTTTTCCCCCTTCTCTCTTCTTCTTTCTAATTTGACGAGCATATGCAACATCACAAATCTTTTTCTTTTGAAATAGGTTTATTTATTTAGAGAGCATAACTTTTCCAGATTTTATCTTTTTTTTTCACATTCAGCCAAAATTAAAACCATTACTTCTAGAATAATGGTAGAGTTACTTACCATCTGTAGTAAACTCTCATGTGTCATCCATCACAATATTTAATTTTTGAATTAAGATGATTTGGAAATGCTCTTTGATCCAACCTGATCCAGAACCTCCAAACCAAAAATAAATGAAGCACCAATCTTCCCTTTACTCTCAAATTTGGACACTTTTAACGAGACGACAAACGCAAATTGCATCGTCAATATGGGTCAGGAAGGGTCTCAGGTATCTATAAGCACCGTTTGGATGCGTTGAGAAAAAGTATTGGGAAGTGTGTAACTTTGTGAAGAGTTTGGATTGTTTATAATTTTTTTTCTTCCCTTCTTCCTTCTTCCTACTTCTTCTCAACGCATCCAAACGGAGGCTAAGAGTCGGAATATAACTCAAAAGAGGAATTTGATTAATTAATAATATGAAATGAAACTAAATAAACAGGGTGACTCTGGGCAGAAGACGACTAATTGTTTATGGGTGGTGATTAGATTAGGCGTGGCCAATTAAATATTTTCCTCACCCCTCGTCAAATTGTTTTTAAAATCTTCTTCCCTCCTACTTTTCCAAACCGCGTTCCCTGATACGACGGCGCTGCCGTTTACTACCATCCAAATTTTTATTTTTTTTTTCTTTCTGTGGTGATAGCACTGCTTTTAACTGCTTATTTTAGATTTACCGAAAAATAATAAAATAAATAAGGTCAATATATTATTTTGAGACTTTAGGAAATACTAAAACAGTTTGGATTTCGCCTTGTTAAATATTTAATTTCATAGGAAATCATTGATTATTATAAAATAAAATCAGAGAAAAATCTGAGAAGCATGCAGGTCATGTGCGCAGTGCGGATATATGGTTTTACGTCGGCTGTTAATATCTGGATTTATTTTCTATTTCATTAGAGAAAAAAAAATTGTTCTTCGATACATTTTGTTCTTAGAGATAATAGTTTATGCCACTATGAATTTTGTCAATTAGAAAAAAATACCATTCTTAAGTTGCTAATTAAATTTATACCATCATAGAATTGCTAAAAATTAGTTTATGCCACTATTTCTCAAAAAAAAAATACAAAAATTCTAAAATTGTCATTACCAAACTTGTCATTATTTTTTTAATGACCAATTTACTCCTCATTAAAACAAATCCTAAAAAATAGAAAAAAAAAACAGACGGCTCACGTAACAAAAATATACTAACAGGCAAACCCTTCACTGTGCAAGGAGGTAGATAAGAGAGATTATGAAAATCATTAAAGTATTCGCTATCATTCCACAGTTTTCGGTGATTTACTCATTTTACTGAAGATAATGTTCATCCGTGATCGCTTAAGTTTATGTATTTAGCAAAAAAGAAAATTTATTTTTCCTTGATCTTTTACAGAAGAGCACTATATGTATTCCACAATTAATTTTGTCGCTATTGTGGAGTATAAACAATTCTTCAAAGAGCATTATAGTTTAATGACCCATAATTACTTACGCGAAAAAAATCGACTTGCGAATAAATCTTAAAAACTTAATCTTTTTTTATTTGAAAATTAGAATTATCCCATTATTAGATGACTAATTATAATAATTTTGTTATTTCACAGTGGCATAGAATTAATTGTTCTTGATTTATAATGACATAACACCAATTATATTTTGTTGTGATAGCATATTACTATTTTTTTTAGTTTTATAGTGGCATATTTAAAAGGGTAAAATTGTCATATCAATTTCCGATGGCATAAAACTAATTTTTATTATTTTATAGTGGCAGAAAAATAATTTAACGTTTAGTTATGACATATTTATAATTTCAAATATTTATAGTTGCA
This sequence comes from Rhynchospora pubera, assembly GCA_028095005.1. Lineage (NCBI taxonomy): Eukaryota > Viridiplantae > Streptophyta > Magnoliopsida > Poales > Cyperaceae > Rhynchospora > Rhynchospora pubera. The sequence continues at coordinate 230,571,002 of CM051459.1, read as the reverse complement.
TAAATCTAAATTACCCTTGTTTTTAAATAAGAATTGTGTTCAGCCGTCGGTCGATCAAGGTTAATATGAAAAATAATATTATTCAGTTCTATATATTCTTATAACAAATATTATGTTATGTTTCTTTCCTTTCCTTAGATATATTTTTTACCCACTATATTGGAATGGATCTAAGGACTCATATTCTCTCTGTATTTGTCCACAAATTATCCAACATACACTGTTCAGACAAAAAAAATTTTTTTCTCTTGTTATGAATGACTTTAATACTCTTGACGCTAAACTTTTTATATAGTCCCGTGGACAAAATTTGTCAGCGAATTAGAACAAGATTCACGAAAATGCAATGTATTTAATTATTTAGATAAAATCAAGGTCAATAAGCTGCAAATTTACGAGAATGCACTATTGAATTCAGCTTCTCTCTCTAAAAAAAAAAAAGAGGCGGTAGTGTAAACTCATAAGATATCATTTATTAACATTCAGCCGACTGATTTTGGACAAACATGAATATAAAATATATACATTTTTGGTTTCCAAATTCAAAAGTCGATAAAAGAATAGGGATTTTTTTACTATATGAATATTTTCACTTTGAGAGGCTCTTATATGGATTTAATTTAAACCTTGTGTCTCACATAAAATTTTATTATCGACGCAATTCATAATGGGGCTGTTTGGATTTCCCAAGAATTTGGGGAATTTCATCTTTCTATTATAAATTTATTATAAACAATCCAAACTCTTCACAAAGTTACACACTTCCCAATAAATTTATTCTTAAAAATTGCAACTTTTTCAAATTCCCCAAATTCCTAAGCGATCCAAACGGCCCCAATATATAGACTCGATCATTTGGTTACACAAACTTTTAAATATTTCATCAAAAAAATGTTGTGGGTTCAAAACTTGAATGGGGATCTTTGCGAATATTTTAATTTGAAAAGCTGGGAGAATTGGCCCATATTTCTTCAAAGGGAAAAATCATCCAAATATTTTAAAATTATATCTAAACAGAGTTTATATTGATTTCCTAAAGGCATCTCATTAATTAATAAGAATCACCTTTATGAACGATAAAATAAGTGTAAAATCTCATTATTTTTCTACGGAAAAATATTTATATGATGCCAGATTTTAAATTTAAACTTTATTTTTATGATTGTTCAAAATTATCAAAATATATAACTAACTGATCTCTCCCCTGTTTCAAAAAAAAAAAAATCATCATGATTCTTTATCCAATAACAAAAACAATGAGAGAATGTGTGAGAAATAGAATGAATAAATTATCGGTTCCAGATGTGTAACAGCGAATTGAAACTATATTTTTATTTTCTTTTGACGTTAATATAAAAAAAATAGTCAATATAACATACTACGAAGTGCCCCTTACTCAATAATTTAAGAAGCGTAGCTGCCACATCAGCTCATTGCCGACCAAAAATGCCGAAAATTTAGTTAAATTAAAAAAATCAAGAGGTTTTCAGTTTTCTAGGTTGTAGTCTTGACAAAAACAAACGGGAAAAACAATAAATTAGGCGTCATGCTGAACGAAGTCAAAATTCAATTAGGATCCATATTGAAATTTTTGTCGTAATTTATTATATTGAAACCCGCAAAGTGTCGGCAGCAATTAAAAGCAGAGAATATGCATCAAATATTATTTGCATGCATCATTTATTCTTAGACGGAAAAACCCTGGTTGCAGGAATAATATATCAAACTCAAAGTAAATTCATTAAAAAAAGGGTGATTTAGCTTTATGCCACTACAAATATTTAAAATTAGAGATATGCCATCACTAAACGATAAATTATTTTTTTACCACTATAAAATAATAAAAATTAGTTTTTTGCCATCGGATAATTATCTGTCAATTTTACCCTTTTAAATATGCCACTATAATACTAAAAAATTAGTAATATTCCATCACAAAAGATATAATTGGTTTTATGCCATTATAAATCACTAACAATTTGTTTTATGCCACTGCAAAATAATAAAATCATTTTATGCCACTGGTGCATAAAAATAGTGTCATAGTTCTAATTAGTCATCTAACAATGACATATGTATGATTTTCAAATAAAAAAGAATTATGTTTTTAAGATTTAGTCGCAAAAACCTTTTGCGCCATTTTTTTTTTTTTTGCACAAAAGTAATTATATGACTATTAAACTATAATGCTCTTTGTAGACTTGATTATACTACATCATGACAACAATGCCATCAAAATGGATTGTGGAATAGAAAAAAATTTAACTATACTATATACTCTTCAATAAATGGTCACGGGAAAAAACATTTCTTTTGTGCTGAATACATTAAATTAAGTAATGATCACGGATGCACATTTCCGTAAATGTTATATGAGTACATTTTTGAACTCCGTCTGTTTTTTTTTTGTTTGTTTAGGGTTTGTTTAATGAGGAGTTATTTGGTCATTAAAAAAAATTAATGACAATTTTTGGTGATGGCATTTTTAGAATTTAGTATGATTTTAGAAAAATACTGGCATAAAATTAATTTTAACACTTGTATAATGATATAAATTTAATTAACAATTTAAAAATGACATTTCTCTAATTTACAAAATTATAAAACTAATTATCTTAAAAAAAAAAGCGCGGAAACAGAGGGCCGTCGTGGGTGGGACCCAGCTACTCATTGAAAGAATTAAGAATATGTTGAGAAAATTGGTGTAACTAAAATCTATTCGCGAATTTTGTTTTGTATAGAAAAATAAAAGTAAGAAATCTATGCCCTCCTATAGGGCTGTCAAACGTGGAAAACGTACACGTTCCGTTCTGCTGCACGTAAAAAATTTGATTTCCGCTTACGTTACGTTAACAGAACGTAACTAAAATTTCTGACGTTTTCTGTTCCGTCATTTTAAACGGAAAAAACGTTTAAAACGTTAATTTTTTTTCAGTTTCAAATTAGTGTCTAAATGCAAACTGGTACCAAACTGATACCAAGCCACAAAAGGATATCAACTCAAACTGTTTTGAAATAATCTACAAAGCCAAACTAACCAAACTGGTACCAAGGTTGTACCTATTCATTTTGGCAACATTCTTAACTCAAAAGATATAAGAATAACACAAATCACCAAATAATACAAAACAGAATTTAATTTGACAATCACAAAATAATACAAAACACAATTTATCCAAGTGTCGATTTTCTATATCAAGTACTAAATTACTTTGTCACTGGTTAAGAGAAATCTTACAACAGAAGCACAATAGTTTTTCTAACTTTACCAGTAAAATACTCTGACGAAGCCTCAGCCAAGAAGCTGTTTTAAAAAAAAGAATTGAGAGAGAGATCAATAGCATGTCAAAGTGAAATATCTTTTGAAAATTAGTAAGAATTTCAAGTACAAATCAAAGGAGCAACGTCCTTTTTACTATAATTTCAAATTTACAAAGTTTCTATAACCAGGAAAATAAAAAAGCAAAAAGACAAAAAAAATTTGTACAAAATCAATTCCAATAACAAATTAGTTCCTTGGCCTGCTCCAGACGATGGTAGAGGGGGTGAAGGGAAGAGGAGGACAGCTGCCCTGCCACTGCCCGAAAGATTCACCTGCTCCAGAACACAACAAATTTAGTGGAAATCAGTGGGAATGAGGGGGAGAGAGGAGAATGGCTCTATACAATTTTGATCAATTTTGTCACCCCAAATTTGGGGATTAAGAATTAGTTCTCCCCTCCTGTTCCATTCCATTCCATTCCATTACAGCACCAAATCTGGAGCAGACCCTAAAAGCTCCAACATATTAAATCAATTCCAATAACAGAAGAAGAAGGAACCAAGTTCAGCCACACTTTGCCTAGCTTTGCCTCACCACCGCTGCCATCATCTCGCCTAGACACTGGCACCACCAATTTCAACTCTTATACCACCGGTGTCATTTGGCTCAGTTGGGGGTTGGGATTGGTGGGGTTGTGGTGAGAGACCATTGGAGAGGAGAGCAGGAGGGAACCTCACGGAGGTGATGAGGATCGGAGGCAGAGGGGTCGTCATGGGGTTAGGACTTGAGTGAGGGAGGAGGTAGATCGGAGGTGATGAGGATGGAAGGAGGCGAGAGAGACGTCTCTCTCTTGGGTCAGATCGGAGGTGAGATGTAACTTCTGCCATGGAAGCTAGTGAGGGAGGCAACAGAGACGAGAGAAGAGGCGTGAGATGGAACTTCTGCCATGGAACTATCGAAGCTTGTGAGAGAGGCGAGAGAGACGAGAGGAGAGGCGATACTCTCTAGGGCACCTCTGATTTTCAATACGGTGCAAATATAAATGGGCTGCAGATTTTAACGTTAATTAACGTAATGAAATTGGGCCGTTTCGTTTCCGTTCTGTCCAGCTGAACGAAACCACAAACTATTTCGTTTCTGTTCCGCTGGCTGAAACGGAAGCAAAAACCCTTCCATTTCCGTTCCGTTTCGGACGGAACGAAACGGAAAAGTTCGAAACGGAGCGATATTGACAGCCTACCCTGCTCCGATAAATTAAAATAATAAATAAAAAATTAAACCCCATTAAAGGTCGTTGGGACTTGGAAGGATAGCACATATATGTATAAAATAAAAGGAGAGTGGTGATGCTCTGGCGGAGATTGAGAGAGAGAGAGAGAGAGAGATAGAGAGAGAGGAGGCTAAAATCCGAAAAGGAGCCGCTACGCTGCTAGAGAGAGAGAGAAGAGGAGAAGAAGCGCTGAGAAGATGAACTAGAAGCACAAGTTAGATCTCATCACAGAGAATTTCATCGGAAGAGGTGCTTTGATTTTCCTCTTTCCCAGCCCCTCTAACTGTGTAAGTTATTTCAGTCATTCTTTTCTTCGTTTCCCCTTTTTTTTGAGATGAGGGATGAGGGATGAGTCTCATCCTTGTTCTCTTCATCTGGTAACCAATTCAAAGGCCAACGTTTTGCCAATCGCTACTTTTGTTTTGCGACCTGCTTCCCTTCTGATTGCTTTCATCTTTTCATCTGGTAACCAATTTTCAGGACAGGAAGCAAAAGTTCTTAAGTTTCTACGTCTCTTTCTTTCTTTATTATTAGTTATTACTGCAAGTTTGCAACCAACCGAGAGAGATCCGATATTTTTTCCCCCTCAATTTTCTACTTCAAAATTTTATTCCCATTTCTTCACCAACGTCTTCTAGAAGAAATAATCCTCACCTAAGCCAAATCTGTAAAGATTTGATTCATCTACTTCTCAATTGTCTTCCAATAGACCATGTTGTAAAAGAATATAAAGCCAAGCCTATCACTTTTATCTAAATCGTTCTATTGCTTTCACATATTTTAGACAACAACTATAAATATAAATATATATGTTTATTTTACCTCAATTTGCTTCGCTCCATCCATATACCATATATTACATAAAATATCCAATCTTTTTATGGAGTTGTTAGCTCAAATCCCCTGTTAGCTAGGCCGAATCTATCGAGACATTTCTTCAAGTACTTTACTCTTCCTCTGGCCCCAGCTGATTGCCATTCAAAAGAATAAAAAAATTATTTTTGGTCGGCTCACTAAAGTTTCAATCTCTCCTGCTCTTATGGTCTCATTATTGGGATCCAAAACCCTAGCTAATTTTTTTGTTTCTCTTCCCAATTTTTCTGTTCACCATCGTTAATGCTTCTTTTCTTTCTTCTATCCAGAGCATATAAAGATTTGACTCGTTCTACAAAGCAGAGAATTTAGCTGTTTCTCTTTCAATTTTGAAATGTTGGAGGGACAATTTTGCTTAAATTTTCGGGATTTACCTAATTCTTGTGAACCCGAAGCAGCGTTGGCCTACATGACTTGCCATCTGCTCGAACTCACCAGCAAAAAACCCTCCCTTAAAATCAAACGACAGGAAGAACAAGAAATAGAAGAAGATGATGAATTTGATGAAGAAACACTAACCCTAACTCTAGCTCTCAAGCGCCCAAAGCGTACCAGCTGCACCAATAATAGTGGTGGTAGTGGAGCTAACAACAACCCAAATTCAAGCTCCTTAATCAACCCAATTGGCCGTGACCTCTCCATAAGTTGCCTCTTGCGTTGTTCCCGCTCTAACTATGGCTCCTTGGCAAGTCTCAATCGTGGCTTCCGCTCTTTGATTCGAACTGGCGAGCTGTACCGACTGAGACGCCTCTCAGGCATTGTAGAGCACTGGATATATTTTTCATGCAACTTGCTCGAGTGGGATGCTTATGACCCGTTCTGCCGTAGGTGGATGGCCCTGCCGCGCATGCCACATAACGAGTGCTTTGTTTGCTCTGACAAGGAATCATTAGCTGTTGGTACCGAGCTCCTAGTTTTTGGTAAGGAGATTTTCAGCATAGTGGTCCTGAGGTATAGCATATTGACAAACAGTTGGTCTGCCGGTGTAGAGATGAACTCACCTAGGTGCTTGTTTGGATCGGCCAGTTTTGGTGAGAAGGCTATTGTGGCTGGTGGAACCGACGTGCAGGGAAACATATTGAATTCAGCAGAGCTGTACAACTCTGAGACTCAAACCTGGGTAACCCTCCCTAGCATGGAGAAGCCTCGAAAGATGTGCTCAGGTGTGTACATGGACGACAAATTCTATGTGCTAGGTGGCATGGCTGGTAACAGCAATGATGATTTACTGACTTGTGGAGAGGAGTATGACATAGAGAACGGCACATGGCGGGTCATACCTGATATGGCTGCGGGTTTGAATGGCGCGAGTGGTGCCCCACCATTGGTTGCGGTGGTGAATAATCAGTTGTATGCGGCAAATTATGGGGACAAGGAAGTGCAGAAGTATAGCAAAGAGTCGAACACATGGGTCACTCTTGGTAAATTGCCTGAACGGCCCGACTCGGTTAATGGCTGGGGTATTGCTTTTCGGGCTTGTGGGGACCGATTGGTGGTGATTGGTGGGCCCAGGGTCTTGGGAGGGGGGATGATTGAGCTCCATGCATGGGTCCCCAGGGACGACAGCCCTCCAGAGTGGGAGATGATGGACAGTAAACACTCAGGAAATTTTGTATACAATTGTGCCGTCATGGGATGCTGATTGTTCTTATAATGTTATTGTTGTTGTTATTGTTATTATTTTTTCACGACGATGATGACGAGGAGAATGATGATAGCGATCTCTAAGTCATGATGCTCGCTGGTACTGCACATAACCCAAAACCTCGCACTCTGAGGTGAAATGAGACTTGGTTTGATGAATTCAATGAACCGCATAAAAGTTTACTGATTCGTGATATTGCCTGGAAAGGGTAATTTAATCTCTTTCTTTTACTTTTTGTTTTCCAAATTTGAATTTGGGATTCTATAAAGAGATTTTACGATGAATCGTCTCATAATCTCTGTTCTTAAACTGTGTATGTTTCTACTTCATTTCTCCACCTTCCTATTGTGTTTGTTTGTTTTTACTAGCAGCTTGGCGAATTTTCCAAGCATGCACTGCGGTAAAGGTTGTGAAAATGAAAAATTCTGAATAGGAATTATTTGTGTTATTTTCATATGCAACTATGCAAGGAAGTAAGAAAAATTCAAATTTTATATAAGTAGATAACTGAACTTGTATGGGAAATTAAAAGAAGCAAGATGAAATTGACTGATCTATATTACTGTTGATATGTTGGATGTTAGCTGAATAGGATTGCAACATATTAGTAAATATCGTGCCTTCACTTTTTTCGGGTTGTCATGAATTCCACTCTTATATGTTGTTTTTTTTTTAGGGGGGACAAAGTTATGTCATTATAAACTATTGATATTTAATTTAGCAAGTGAAGGAATTAGAAAAGGACAATTTTTTTTTGTTGTGCTAAAATTATATATATGATAACAACAGTATGATTACTATGACGGGTAATACAATGATAATTAATAATTGTTATAATAATAATTATTATCATTGTCATTTTCATTACCGATAATGATAATAACAACAGAACCGATGATGATGATCATATAAATTAGGTATAGCTGGTCGCTGCATGACTTGGTTATGGAGCAATGTATTATTTCTCCATTTCAACTTATATATCCTCAAAGTATTCTTGCTGGACTTTATGGCTATGCTCAAGGCGACAAGGTAGAAAGGAATGGAATGGAAAGGAAGTATAAGGAAGGATTGGAGAAGGAAGGAGAAAGCTAGAAGTCTACTTCTTGCTCCAGTCTAACATACAACGGAAAGGAGGAAACAAAGAAACTGAGATAGAATATGACCATTTTAACCTTTAGCAAATTATTTTACTCTATTGGCGCTGAACATTTTATGGTATTTTGGTCATTGCATAGACTTTACTTCATCTACAATCCAATTTGGAGGGTAACAAATTTGATGGTTTTAATGGAACAATTTAACTTCTTCTGCCACTCCATTCCTTTATTGGAGAGTTGTGCAGCAAGTAAACATATTCTTTTCACCTTACCTTCCAATCCATCCCCTCCGAAATCAGAACCTGGAGCACACCCTATAAGTGAAGCATAAGAATTTTATTTTATTTTTTCTTTTATGCTCTGACTAAACACGACAAATTAAAAAAAAAAAAATTTCGTTTATGTTCCGACTAAACACGACCAAGATAGTTATTTAGTCAAAGCTTACAGAAAGTAAAAATAAAAAATGAAACAAAAAGGAAAATGTGGAATCATTTCTTTTGGTGCCATTGGCTGGCTGCTCGACACATGTTATACACTTGCAATTTAATCTAAGCAAACAATAAAGCAAAAAGAAATCCACTGAGAAATATTTAACATTGTTATTTGTTGAACCCGGACACAAAGTGATGTATGGCCTATTGCTAGACCATGTAGTGGAATTGTAACAACCATTGTTTATACATTATCATGTCCCAATTCTTCCCTCTTTGTTCTGTTTTTCCTTTTTAAAGCCTGACTTAAGTATTCTTCTAGAGTGTAATTTTCCTTTTTATACCCTTTGTATTTTCCTCAACTAGGCAACAAAACCATGCGTTGCACAAAACCACCATTTTTTTTTTCTACGAATCATTGTTCATATCTTTTAAGTTTATGGAGTGTGATCAAAAGAGATGATTCATTTTTTTTTTTAAGAATCATGAATCATGAGTGTTTGTTTCATACTCGCCAATGCAATAGGTTCCGATATTATGTAGTAGACTTTTAATTATTCTTTCTTTTGTGGTTTTAAATTTAAAATACAAAAAGTTCATCTTTTCTTTTTTTTTAAAAAAAAAATAATAAGGCCACAACCGGGAAAAAGATATTTTGTTTATTATTAAATGTTTTGCAATAAAGTACTGGCGGGTGTAATTAGTAATTTGAATTTTATAATATCAGAAAACATTGATGCTAAGAAACATATATACTGGTATAGATGGTTTATGGGCCGTTAAATTATGCTAAAATGCTGAATACCTAATGTCCCTTTTGCTCCTAAATCCCGCTATATATTAATTATTTTGTGATACTAGGAAGGGATCTTTTGTTAAGGGCCTACTGCAGCCGCTATTCGATCTGCATGCAATAATCGATTCAGATTCATCTAAATTAACAATTAACATGCATGGTGAATTCAAAGAATCTGTGCTAGCGGAGAGGCGGGGAGCAGTTTCAAAGTTCAAACGGAGAGACCACCGCAGCATTATTAGACCATATATATATATATATATATAAATAAAAGAAGTGCGTCCGACCATTCTGATTCAATGAATTTCATTTCAAGTTTTCATATATAAGTTGAGTCAAAGTTCTGGATGTAATAAAAGCCAATTAGAACTCTTTGACATTAATTCGAGTTCGTGAATATCACAATCGACACTAAAACAAAAGGTAAAAAACTAATAAAAATATTCGGAGTTGAGCATAGTAACAGAAGCAAACAAAATTAGAACTAATCTATAGCATGATCGTTTTGTTAGGCTTTCGCCCAAAATTATATACGTCTCAAGAACCAGATCTTGATCTAGTGACAAAGAGCAATGCACCTTGACTTCTTAAGTGAAAGGTCGCAGGTTTAAAATCCGGCTGGGGGATCTTTCATAGACATTTAATTTAAAAATAAGTTGGGTGGCTTAGACCTCCAATTTATCTTAAAAAAAAATTATATACGTCTCTAATTAATTTATAAAGCTCATTTACACGTACGGTTTCATGCGGGGGAGGCTCTACTCTTACTCAAATACTCTACCTAGCTATCATGGCTCTTTTGCCCCCACATTCTCCAATTTTCCTGTAATACCATACTCTTTTTTCTTTTCAAATTATACCACTTACTTTTTCCTTTTTCTCATCAAATATTCAAATCTCCAATTAATGTCCATCGTACCCTCACTCCCTCAGCTCTCTTCTCATCTGCTACTTGCAACACAGGAGCAAACGGAAATTAACGCTGATTTTATTCTTGTTTAATTTCTGTTTATTTTAACTTCTTTAACATTATTTGTTCCTGCAAACAATTGGCTTTCATGCCTTAAGACGTTTTCATCACCTTCTTTGCATGCTAGGGAAAATTCTTAACATCTCGTACTCTAACTAAATATATTTTTTTGTTCGCCATTTTAAAGCGATATTAATTTAGGTAAATGTATTAGTTTCGACATAAACGCTGCTGACTTATCAACTTGAAAAGTCTAAATTTGAAAAATGTATATCTTGAAAGTTAATTTCTAATTAATAAATTATGCAAAATCACACATCAAGTTTTGAAAATCTGAATTTTATCATTTTAAATCATTAAAATATGAAACTTGAGAAAGTTTAAAAGCATGCATTAAATTTAGTTTAGTATATTCATTTCATATTTTCTGAGGCTCCGTTTGGATGCGTTGAGAATAAGGTAGGAAGAAGGAAGAAGGGAAGAAATTTATTGGGAAGGAGTAAATTTATTGGGAAGTGTGTAACTTTTGTGAAGAGTTTGGATGATTAGAAATAAATTTATTGGTAAAAAGTGATTATTCCTTATTTCTTATTCTGGAAAGAGCCATCCAAACGGAGCCTGAAGCATTTATTGTTCGTCGAATTGTTGCATATCGCTATTGCGAAGGCAATAACTTACATTTACAAAGAAAAAAAAAAGCACATGGTATTTCCTTCAAAAGTGTATTGTTCTATCATAACGCAAGCGTGCATAAAATTGTTAGAATCTAGAAGAGAAGATTTACAAAATAAATAAATAATGAAACGGTTGTCTTGGATTGCATGGAATGCATCATTCAAAATGTGGTCCAGTCCAACCCTGTTGGGGACCAGCGGTTTGTTATGGGCCCTTGGATTTGGTATAAAAGGTGGCAATTGATTGCAGATCATGAGGTTTCGTTTCATGCACTGTTTTCTGTCAACATGTTAATGTTATGTATGCAATTGCATATTTGCAAGGATGTTTTACCATCATCTCCTCTTTTTTTCCAAAAAGTTGAAAGTGATATCTTCCTCCCATGCTGTTGTTTATGTTATTATTCAGGATTTACTCGTAGAATTTATTAGTTTTAGTTTGGTGACATTAGCAGGTTGATTTGGCACAGTCGACGTTTCCACCCGAATTATCTTATCTGGATTGGAAACACAACCCTATCTGAAAAATGAAAACAATAATAATGAAATCCTTCTCCACCGGTCAATTTCCTCTTTAATTATTTTGAAAGATCAGGTAAACGTAAACAGTTTATTATTTAGTAAACAAATTTTGTAATTGAAATTTAATTTGTATTTGGACTATTTGCCGTCAGTTGCTTCACACGACAATCAAAATCAAAATATATATAAGAAAAGACCGTACCATATTTTGGCATACTATAAACTTCATTGCACAAACTTGCAGACAATTTCTGTTTCCTTTTCTTTTTTCTATATAATAAATACTTTAAATTGGAAGGATTAAAGTGTAACATTGTCCAATGTCCATCCATGATATTGCTATTGCAGCTTGCACACGGACGGGACGGCGGAAAAGATGAAAATCCCATCTCTCTTTATTCAGAGCCTAGCCTAGGCCTCAATTGAAGTACTGGGCTCTTCACCTGATCCTTCTTAATACTGGCCTACTGGCCTCTAGGAGCCCAATAAAACAGCGCACAAATAATCCTCCAAAGAAGCATGCAGAGATGAGACAACAGAAATTGTCCGTGTCTCTTTGTTTGGTCGTCCTAAATCGTAATTCAGTAAAATCAGAGTGGGAGATGCGCAGAAATTGTGTTGCGTCGGCGTCGGCGAATGGATTCCTGGCGCAGAAATTCGGCAGCAAGGAGGATTTGCGGGAGGCGTCTTACATGGAGGTGGAGCAGGAGCTGACCCAAGGGTGCGCGGATCTCGAGGCCCTGCTGTCTCATCTCGACCGCAAACTGTGCGACACGATGGCCGTTTTCTGTTGCCGCTCTGACCGAGTACAAGTGCGTCTCCGCGGGATCAAAGAGGCCCTCGTCCATCTTAATTCAATTCCACATGGTATTATTTACCATATCAGATCAGGCACTTAATTGAACTGCTTTTCTGCTTACGCATCTTATATTCTACTTTCAGATCACAATTCCACATGCTTTTCTGCTTACGCATCTTATATTCTACTTTCAGATCACAATTCCACATGCTTTTCTGCTTACGCATCTTATATTCTACTTTCAGATCAGGACAATGAAGAAGAACAAGAAGCGGTATTAGCGGCCGAGCTACCAGCATTGGCTAAGGAGGTCGCTAGAATCGACGCCATTCGTGCTTATGCTGGTACATGTTACCCAAATTTATTTTTTTATTTCTTTTTAATACATACATGCAAGCATTTTAAGTTGTATTTTTGCTTCAGAAACTGCACTCAAGCTTGATAGCTTGATTGGAGATGTGGAGGACTCTGTGTCATCATCTGTTTCTGGAATGCTGAGATCTTCCTCTTACTCTGTTCAATCTGAGGTCAGAATTTATTACAAGTTCATCTGTTCATGTTAAACACTGACAATCCATGGGAGCAAATTATAACTTTTATCTATCTCAGTCTCTGTTTTGCTCTCTATTTCAGGAGAACCATCAAAAGACAATAAGCTATCTCAAAGAAATAGAGTCCATTCTGACATCAATTGCAAAGATGAGGCCTCAATGGATGCGCCTCGTGTCGGCTGTCGACAATAGAGTTGACCGGGCCTTAGCTGTCCTTCGACCACAGTGTATTTCAGACCATCGATCTCTCCTGGCCTCTCTTGGGTGGCCCCCACCTCTCAGTGGCTCAAACCTCATGAACACAAGTAATACAAAACCATCAGAGTTTTCAAACCCCCTTTTCTCACTGAAGGGTGACCTGAAAACCAAGTACTCTGAGAGCTTTCTATCTCTGTGCAATTTGCAGCAATTGCAAAGGAGGAGAAAATGTAGGCAACTGGCTGGGCATAATCTTCAAACCCTAATCCGTCCACCTTTGTGGGTTATTGAGGAATTGGTCAACCCAATATCCATATTGGCTGAGCGGCACTTCTCGAAATGGGTTGACAAGCCAGAGTTTGTGTTTGCCCTTGTTTACAAGATTACTCGAGATTTTGTTGATTCTATGGATGAGGTTCTGCAACCTCTAGTTGACAAAGCTAATCTTGTTGGGTACAGTTGCCGAGAGGAATGGATAGGTGGTACGGTGGCCTCGCTTTGTACATATTTAGCAAAAGTGATTTTCCCCAGGCATATTGAAGCACTTGAAAAAGGTGGTCCGGATGAAATTTCAAGTAATGCGAGGGCCTTGTGGCTTAATTTAGTTGATCTCATGATCTCTTTTGATAAGAGAACACAAGCTTTGATTAGTGATACTGGTTTGTTAATGTCTTTAAAAGAAGATGAAACTTTGCAAAGGGTTTCTTCTCTTTCAGTCTTCTGTGATCGGCCTGATTGGTTTGAAGTTTGGGCCGAAGTTGAAAAATTGGAGGTCCTAGAAAAATTCAAACCGGCACTTGAAAAAGATAAAAACTGGACCAGTGTTGTATCAGATGAGAACAAATCCCCAGTAATATGTGATGCAATTGTGCAAAATTTGTCTCTACTAATTGACCGTGCTCGGTCATTACCAAGTGTTATGCTTAGAGCAAAGTTTATCAGACTGACATGTGGACCTGTCATATCAGAGTTTATTGATTGCATGGTGCACAGGTGCCAAGAGGCTGAGGGATTAACTGCCTTAACTGATGATGATGCCTTGCTTAAAGTGGTTCGGTCAATAAACGCAGCTCAGTATTTTGAAGTAACACTGATGGAATGGTGTGAGGATTTATTTTTTCTTGATATGGAAAGTTTGTTAGAGGAAGCTGGCAGCAAATGCATCTTTCATGAGGAAATAAGTAGATTAAAAGATTTTCGAATTGAGTGGGTGGAGAAAATTTCCACTGTTATTTTAAGGGGATTTGATGCAAGAACTAGAGACTACGTCAAAAACAAGAAACAATGGCAAGAAAAAATGGAAGGCTATGCTGTTTCCAGGACATTCCTGGATTCTTTAGATTATGTGCAAGGGAAGTTATCTAAGTTAGAAGGGCTAAATGCCTTGGATTTTGTGACTGTGTGGAGGGGTGTTGCTAATGGGATTGATCAACTAATATTTAATGGGGTTTTACTGGGAGGTGTGAAGTATAATAATTGCGGGGTTGAGAGATTAGATGTCACCGTTAGTGTTTTATTTGGGGTGTTTAAGGCTTGGTGTCTAAGGCCAGAGGGTTTTTTTTCAAAATTGCACGAGGGACTTAGAATTCTTAAAATGGATGAAATAGAAATTCGCAATGGTTTGGTTGGAGATAAGGAGAAATGGCTCAAGGAGAAAGGGTTTAGGCGTTTAACTATAGCTGAGGCTGAGAGACTGGTGAAAAATAGAGTTTTTGAAGGTTAAAATTTTTTCCTCTATTTGAGCTTAGTAGATCCATTTGATTAGGAAACATTTTGTACATCATTATAGGGTTGTCAATTCTAATATCAGTGCATTCTTTTGAAGTTCAATAATAACTCGTTGTAAAGAATTCTATTTGATAGGTTCATTTAGCTGTGCGTCTTGAAATTGCTCAATATGTATTCGTTTATAATTATTATTCATTTCTAAATTGTTTGCGGAAGTTCGTGGTTTGCTTTTGCCTTGGCACGCAGGGTTTGAACTTTTCCAGAAAAGCTGTCGTTCCCTTTGGAATTTTTCACCAAAGAAATAAGAACCGTCAGTTCAATTGTGGGTTGTCAAAATGATAAAGATGGTTGATGCTCAACATTTTAACTATTGGTCCGTTTGGATGGGGGTAGGAATTTGGGAAATTTGAGGATGGGGGTAGGAATTTGGGAAATTTGTAATTTCTAGGAATAAATTTATTGGGAAGTGTGTAAGTTTGTGAATAGTTTGGATTGTTTATAATAAATTTGACATATAAAATTTTCGGAATTGCAAATTCCGGCCCATCCAAACGGGGCCATAAACTGGGTTCACTATTGTTCAAGCTGCATGTGAGTAAATTGCTCTTTGTTGGCACCTTGATTATTATTATTATTTTTAATCAATTATTAGCTTATGTTTAAAGAGAATAATTAAGTTTTTAGTTTGTTTAGAGAGAGAATATCAAGCCTTGTCCAATGTTGAGCATTTCAGAAGGAAATTGGAGGCCTGTAGGCGTTAACCATTGCCAAATAGAGCAGGTTTGCTGCAATTTTATTAGGCCAATTTGTTTTACTATGCATCTTTGAAGACCCGACAACTGGAATGCCTCTAGAACCGAAAAATTTTAAAATAGTATTAAATTAATATAATATATTAAAAATAATATCAATATAATAATATTTTTTTAAATAGTATCACGAGATCGAAATCCTGGATTCCGAACGTTAGATCGGAATCCAGGATTCCGATCTAAGCTTTGATCGGATTCTGAGTTTCCGATCTAAGCTTAGATCGGAATCCGAGATTCCGATCTTAGCTTTTTAATTTTTTTATATATTATTTATGTATTTATTTAATTTATTAATTAGTTAAATAATTAGAAAAATAGATAATATATTGCAAAAATATTGAAAAATATGGAAAAAATCAGGAATAATTAAATTAAATTTTATATGTAATTTACTATTTTTTGGAGAAATTAAATTTATTTTCATTTTAATTAATTTATTTAATTAAAATATAAATTTTTATAACTTATTTAATTAAAATATAAATTTTTATAACTTATTTAATTAAATGAATTGTACCATTTAAAAAGGATTATAAATTTTTAGAATTTGCAGGGATACAAAGGCATAATCCTTTCAGAATGTTCAAAGTTTTATTAATTCTTTCTGCATTTGCAGGGATACAAAGGCATAATTTGAACATTAAAACTTTAAACAGGCTTAACTTTTGATAGGAAGGTCCGTTTGGGGCGATCGAGGACATTCCGGAAAGCTGGCGACGAGATCTACACATGTTATCGGGGTAAAACCCCGTAACGACCATTTTCGAGGCCAAAAAACGCTCTCTGGACCTCCAAAATCCACTTTGAAAGTTTGCAAACCTAAAAACCACTCTAAACTACTAAAAATATTTTTAAAATCATAAATTAATCATTAAAAAGAGAAATGCAGTAAATCAAGTGAATTTAGTCTTTCTTCTCCGTCTCAGTAAAACATCAATCTCGTATGATTCCTTTCTAACGCAATCCAAAAAGTGCTTCCTTGATCATGAGACTCGATATGATTGTTTAATATATAATATGAAAATAATATATACAGAGGACGACATTCGGGACGCATATTAAATGGCTGTTTAAATTAATTAAAAATTTATACTTAATTATTCATTTTTTAATTAAATAAATTAATTAAATTTATATTTAATTAAATAAATTAATTAAAAGGAAAATAAATTTAATTTTCCAAAAAAAATACTAAATTACATATAAAATTTTTTTAATTATTCATGATTTTTTATATTTTTTCAATATTTTTAGAATATATTATCTATTTTTCTAATTAATTAACTAATTAATAAACTAATAAAAGGAAAAAAAATTTAATTTTCCCTAAAAATACTAAAATATATATAAAATTTAGTTTAATTATTCCTGATTTTTTCCATATTTTTTCAATATTTTTACAATATATTATCTATTTTTCTAATTATTTAACTAATTAATAAATTAAATAAATAAATAAATAATATATAAAAAAATTAAAAAGCTAAGATCGGAATCTCAGATTCCGATCTATGCTTAGATCGAAAACTCAGAATCCGATCAAAACTTAGATCAGAATCCAGGATTCCGATCTCGTGATACTATTTATATTAAACTTATTATATTGATATTATTTTTAATATATTATATTAATTTAATACTATTTTTTAAAATTTCGGCCTCTAGAATCTAGACCACAATTCTGCGAAGAACCAGGAAAGACGTATTTATTTATCTTTATTAAAAAGAAAATTCCTTGTAACGTGCTACCATTGGTAGCAACTGTTGACGAACAGAATATACTATATTGTTTAGAGATCCGTTGGGTCGCGAAATCAGAAAAGCGTCTATTTGATTTTGTAATCGACATATGTTATATATATATTCAGATCTAGAATTTTGTTATTTGGAAGTTCGATCTTTAAAGGTCCAAATCCTAGAGAGAGATCTGAGAGAGATGAGTCTTCTCTTTATTTGCTTGATGAATTTCCAAGCATAAAAGAGAAGCACGGTATGTCGGGTATTTAAAATCACGGATGGTGACGTTAAGCTCTAACTTGAGGTCGTAGTGCATCGGTCGCATACGAAGAGAGACATATGCAGTGCGTAGTGAATGCGTGGTGGTGATGGCTTGCGGTATCGCCTATGAGATCGAAGTCTGGCATATTCGATTCTTTCGCAACGGTATATCTAATCCTTATTAAATTTACATTATTCATGATTGGCTTGTTGTAGTGGTCCTACCTACCCAAATCTTTATTGGTATCAGAGCCATTACGAGTTCCTTCCATAGGATTGGTACCTCTATGGTATAACCACCATTGTTGTGACGGGTTTGTCCTTGTGAAACTCTAGATCCATGATTGATCGGTTTCTTGAAAATATCTCTCCTTGAGAGTTGAAGAGAATTGTTGCAAACCAACATTTTAAGTCTAGTTCTAGTTAGGACATGCATAATGGTCCAGAAAATCGATTCTTATGTGACACCCCGCAATCAAGTTGGCGCCACAGCCTGTCATGCACAGCGCGCCGCGCATGTACACAAGGCAGTCCAAACCACGATATGCAGGTCAATAGCATAATACAAACAATGCATAAAAATCTCAAGAATCACATTTACATTCCCACAAAATCAAATGGTAAGTTACACACAATTTTCCAACCCAAGCACTGCTGCTGATTCACTTTCCATCGCACGATTCCTTACTATGATTCTTGCCGTACTTGGAACCCACAAAATAGTGGAGCGGTGAGATAAACATAATTTATCTCAATGCGATTTTTAGTTCCAGCCACATGAATTCTTAAGTTTCACATTGCGGCAACTAAAAACACACACGTTAAACTTTAGAAAATAACCTTTCATAAAACATAAGTTCTGCCATAAAACATTTAAAACCATATGCAATGCATAGGCTAGCCAGTTGAGGTAGGCAATCAAATAACATAAGAACATGCAAAAGCCAGCCATTGTTTGGTTACCTAACCTGCATTATATACAAGTCTAGTTCCTTTCCAATCCAATTCCAACAAATTCCTTGGAATCCCACGCCGGACGATTCCATATCCAATTCATTCAATCCAGTCAAATAGTACAAATGCCGAGGACATTTACCCCCTCAATACATGAGTCCCGGAACATAAGCGGTTATCTCACGGCCCTTGGACAGTCGGTCGCGAATCCGACTACCAAAAATGCAAATACCATTCATCGCACATTTAGTACTTCCAATCCATGCCATGAGTCATTCCATCACTTACCAATAGATTAACCATTCAACATGACAGTCACATGACATGAATTTCCATAATAATTTACATAGCTGCCATACTATAAAAATAGAGTTACCATGCATATAAATTCAGCACATACAATTATCATGCTATGCCAAATCAAGTTCAACATGCAATCATGCAGTTAAATCATAAAACTTAAACTTAACAAGTTCATATGGAAACCCGCACCTTAACCTTTACCCAGCCAACCATCTCTATGGCGTTGTCATTGCTGCTGCCCATCGCAAGAGTCCCTCGTTTTACACCACAAGGGCTTGGTTCTGGTATGGCAGCCATGAACCATACTTGGCAGTAACCCATGCCGCTTCCTTGTCCTGATTTGAGTGAATTGGATGACAATTCATGCACCGCACCTTGTTCCCGCCTGCCCCGTCTATACCGCTATGGTCCCGGCTAGTTATTTCATGCACTAGAGACTCTCAACATTGCTATATAGGTCTCGATTTTTTCAAAATCAGAAGGCTTATGGCTGGAGAGAGACAACTATATAGAATGAAGAAACAGGTGTCAACAGCCCCTCTTTCTCCCAAGGTGACTAAGCTGCTAGGTGTTGCAATTCTAGTGGCTGGTCAAAAACAATTTGGACTGTTCAACTGGACACCTCCAATAGTGCTAATCACTGGACACCTTCAGTACTTGCTGTCCAGGTTGCTAAGTACCTAATACACAACAGGAAAACCAGCCTAAACATCGTTCTGGCTTACGGTTTACAACCGACAACCAATACAATACACTTTGGCCTGTCTAACAGCCATATTTTGGGTCACCATTACAATTCATTTTCACCAAAATTTGGCCTATTTTCATGCTACCTTAGATGATGCACAACACATGCAAGGCGGGTTCGTGATCAACCAACAATATTGCGTGACAAGCACCGCTGCAGGTCACGCTTTACATGGCCGAAACATGGTCTGGTCATGGGCTAGAATTATCGTATGTCACATCTGAGGCACTCCTTGATGGAGATACTAGAATCAGAATTTCAATACGTGAAACCTAGTGGGTCGCTGGCAGGGCTAGCGGACCGCTTAAACCTCTACTGACAGAAAACCAAGGATTGTTCTGTATAGTTATCAGTCAGACCGCTGGCAGGGATTGCGGGTTCGCTTAAAAAATAACCTAAAACTAGTATTACGTTGTCTGTCAAGTCTCAGTAGGTCATTGGAAAGCCAAGCAGGCCGTTGAAAGTCTGAACAGACCATTGGACCTGAGTTTGATAGAAACTGATATGTATTGTTACAACGATTATTTGATCTGACCATCTTCGAACAAACCTATATGTCCAAAATGATATATGAGGTTATCCGGACGATAGTCTCATGGATTAATACCCTTCATTAGGTGCATATTTGCATTGTGGTGATTGATGGTATATGTGGTACCGTCTCACCATTGCGATTTCATGCATGACACAATTGGATGCCGGCTAGCACTGTGTGGTAGCACACTAAGGGTGAATTTGGTATGTAGACTATGGTGTCTCATCCAATTTTTATGTCTTGCGCCAATCGAGTCAGTTGGGAGGTGGTGCGCTTAGTAAAGGAGACATGATTGGTAGCCGTGGTTGTCATCTTTCGGTTATCATTGTTAGGTTTGCATCATTTCTTGGATTGATTCAAGAGTTGTGTGGCGAGACTAATTGTGTAGTGCTAACTTAAGTGTTTGTCTCTATGTATGGCATTGGCTTACAATAGTCATCACGGATTATAGAAGATATTGATGGATGTGTATTGTTGGGCATTACAATATCTCATTATCTTATAGCCGAAATTATTTTATATAAGATTTTTGACACCAAAAATTTTAATACACAAAATTATTATTATTTTTTTTAATAAGAAGAAAGTTCGTACGCGTTTTATAAAAGCGTATAGTATCTCTCCTTCCTACGCGTTTATAAAACGCGCTCGGAGCCTCGAACGCGTTTTATAAACGCCTACGAAGGAGAGATACTGTGCACTTTCCCCTCACTCCTTTTGAGGTGGTCAGGGCTTCGTACCCGTTTATAAAACGCATTCGAAGCCCTGGAGCGCGTTTTATAAATGCGTAAGAAGGTGTTAATTTTTCGAATACGAGTTATGACCGTTTTTTCTGTCTTCGTCGCTTCAGTGAGTCCAGAGAAGAGAAAGAAGAGAGAAAAAGAGAAAAAGAGGGGAGAAAAGTGAAGAGAAAGAAGAGAAAGAAGAGAGAAAAGAGAAGGGAAAGGAAGGGAGAAGAGAAGAGAGAGGAAGTTGCGGCCGGAGAAAGAGTAGAGTTCGCCGGAGAAAAGAGGTTGCCGCATCGAAAGAGAAGAGGAGGTCGAAAGACAACGTACGCTGATATCGAGGTTTTTGATTTTGCATTTACTGAAAATTATGGATATATTAGTAAAAATTATGGATTTTGGATTAGTAAAAATTGTGGTAATTATTAGTAAAATTTGTGGATTATTATTGAAATTGTGGTAATTATTAGTAAAATTTGTAGATATTATTGGACATTTTAGTAAAATGTTCATGGAATTTGTATGGACATTAGTGGAATTTGTATGGAAATTGTGTAGAAATTTATTGTCAAAATTAGTGAAAAATTTGTATGGAATTTACTGTAATTTGTATGCAAATCGAATGAAAATTACTCGAACTTTTAGTAAATTGTATGGAATTATTGGACATTTTAGTAAAATGTTCGTGGAATTTGTAAGGAAATTAGTGGAATTTGTATGGAAATTGTGTAGGAATTTATTGTCAAAATTAGTGAAAAATTTATATGGAATTTACTGTAATTTGTATGCAAATTGAATGGAAATTAGTCGAAATTTTAGTAAATTGTATGGAATTAGTGGAAATTTTAGTAAATTTGTACGGAATTTTAGTGGAATTTGTATGCAATTTGTATGCAAATTGAATGGAAATTTGTGAAAATTTAGTAAATTGTGAATGGAATTTGTGGAATTTGTATGCAATTTGTGTAGGAATTTATTGTAAAAATTAGTGGAATTTGTATGTAAATTAATTGAATTATTGATATTCAATTTTGATTATTGAATTATTTTAATTATTTTATATAGGAATTCTAAAATAAAAAATTTTAATATACGAAATTATTGATATTCAATTTATATAAAATAATTAACAGTTTTACCTATTAGTGGAATTATTGAAATTTTATTTGGTGCAATTATTGAAATTTTAATACCTACTTGTAACAATGAATTTTAGACGACATTCGTACCCGTTTATTCGATTATTGATCAGTCATTAATGTAAAGATGTCAATTACATAGAAAAATAATTTTTGTTTTGTTCGTTTTGATTATTGAAAAAAAAATTAAATTCATTGTTGTTTTAAAATGTTGTTCTTATATTATTTGAATCAGATGAGTTCAGCAGAAGATGAGGCTGGTCCTTCTGGTGCTTCACCACCTCCCACCGAAACACCCCCCACCGAAGCACTCCCCACCGAAGCACCCTCCACCCAGCCTCGCCAAAAAAGACGTAGGCGTCGTGCAGCCCGTCCCAGCGTGCAAAATGTCAATCCACCTGTGCAACCGGCCAACGTAGAAAACCAACAGATTTTGTTTGTTACGGATAACGAGCATCTCGTTGGTTTGTCTTTTGAGGAGGTAATAGACTGTTTTATGTTAATTTAGATTTTTTTGCTTTAATAATTTAGATTTCTTAATAGACTTTTTTGTGTAAATGCTATAATAAATTGTATTTAAAATTAATTGAAGATGAGGTTTATTATAAATTTTTATGTTCAATCTAATAAATTGTATTAAATGCTTATTATAAATTGTATTATTTGTAAATGCTTATAATATTTTTATGTTCAATCTAATAAATTCTATTAAATGCTTATTATATATTGTATTATAAATTGTATTTTTAATACAACGGTTTATGTTTCGTGTTAATGCAGCGTGAACAACATTTGGAGACGAGATCGCACAAGCGAACAATTAAGGTGGACGATCGGATTAGGGATGGCAGTTTAGCCCGTTGGCCCGGAAGCCTGCTCATACCTGCCTGGCCCAGAGTCATGCCCGCCTGGCCCGAAGTTGTAACAGGCCTAAACAGGCCAGGCACCCGAACAGGCAAGGTCAGGTATGGGCTCGAGGTGTTAGCCTGCAGGAGGCCTGTTGGGCTTATCACATTATTATTGAGTCCGTATGCATATTAATGGGTTGGACTAAAAGGCCTTTAAAGGCTTGCGATCCATTACGTGTAGAGAGAGCATAAGGCAGGACAAAACCTAATCCACTCTCTCTCAATTCCTCTATCGTCGTCACCCAGTCAAAACCACTTGCTCCTTTTCGTTCTCAGTCTCTCTCTCTCTCTCGGCCACCTGTTGGCGCACCGTGTCTCTCTATCTCGACTTCGAGCAGCCATCGCCATTTATCTTGTAAGTTTCTCTCTCTCACCTATTGGCGCACCGTGCCTCCTCTGACTCGTAGTCTCTCTCCGTCAAGTGGTTCTGAAATTATTTTATTCGCACTCTTGTAAGATTTTGAGTTTGATTTGTTTCTCAAAATATTTAGCGATAGTCCATCTGGAATCTTTTTTTATTCATAAGGGGACTATGCGCAAAGTAATGAAAATTGTTAAAAGTATGTTGCTTTTGTTAGTAATTTTGTAATTGAACTTTAATAAATTGGATATGCTCAAAGTTTGTTTTGTCTTCTGGGAGTTACTTATGGGTAACGAATTAGATTAAGCTCCATCTTTCTTGTTTTGAATACTTGTATGTCTTGTAATTGTTACTTGGGTCTGTTAAGCAAAAATACATACATAAATAAATGACTGTTAGCTAATATTGATGCTTTTCTGTTTACTTGTATTATTTAACTTTCTTTTTGTTTTCTTTTTTTCTAGGCAAATGATGACCGACAGGTGAAAAATCTACAATATTGTTTTGGTGCTAATTTAAATTTTATATTTATTTTTGTTGTTGCAACTTGTATAGCCTAAGATTGTTGTTAACTGTGTAGATTTTTTTTTTTTAACTTTAATCGATACTTCATACATGTGTTGGAAAATTTGATGTATTTATGATTAACGATGTAATTGTTAAACATTGTGAATTTGTAATGGTATGACCTTTTTTCTTTTTTTTCAATGTAAATGCATGGGATGTGTATCCAATTTACGCTGGATTGAAATGGGGATGTGGACATAAACATATCGGATATATCTTTGGGTATGAGCAACAGGCTAAACAGGCAGGCATGGGCTTAAAGACACGGCCCATGGGTGAGCCGGGCATCACTCCTTAGACCTGTTTCGATGGGCCCAGGCAGGCAGGTCTGATGTTTAGAAATGACAGGCCAGGCATGGGCTAGGATAAAAGCCCGCAGGCAGGGCCCATTGCCAACCCTAGATCGAATTGAGGGAATGCTGATCAAACTGGGCCTGAGTCACATTACGAAGGTGAAGCATGTCAACATCGACATGCCATTACTGAAGGCAATGGTCGAGTTTTGGCGTCCGGAGACGCATACTTTTCATTTTCCCGTTGGAGAGATGACTGTTACTCTACATGTAATTTATTTAAACTTGATATTAAATTTTTTTAAATAATTTTCGTATTAATTTTCACAATTAATTCTCACATTAACTTTTGACTTAACATGACACGAATTCGAATTGTCACATTTATTTAAATTTTATATTTAAAATTCAAATTCGAATATTAATTTTCGTAATATTAACTTGACACAAATTGCAATATTAACATGACACGAATTTAATGTATTTTGTAATTGTTATCAGGATGTTGCCTTCTTATATGGTTTGCGCTCGACGGGCATCCCAGTTAGATCCAATACGAGAGGGCCCTGGGAGGAAAAGATTTGTGCAAAACTTTATCCTCATGAAGATTTGGGAAACTGACACAGAGAAAAGAGGAGCAGGGAGTAAGTGAAAAAAAAAAGTGCAATATTGATTTTTGCTATTCAGTATATGCATTGCTTACTTGTATTGATTATTTTAAATTTGTACAATGTAGGGGCGGTGTTGTGGGTAACAACATCAAGTTGAAATGGTTGCGGCAAAATTGCGGGGTGGCGCCACAGCCAGGTGCTACTGATGAGGAGTTAGACCGATACACGCGTGCAGTGGCTCTAGAGTTATTTGGGACGTTGATGTTTCTCGATATTTCTCAGAATTCCGTCCCAGCATACAATTTGGAGCTCGTATCGGTATAATTTTCTTAACTTAAATAATATTTTTATTTGTTTACTATGATATTAGAATTCGATGTTAGAAATTCAATATTAATTTTTTTCGAATGATATTTTTATCATTTTTTCCCTATGATATTAGGATTCAATATTACAAATTCAATATTAATCATTTTTACCATAAAATAATAATTTGAGAAAATTTGAAAAATATTAAAGTTTATTTGACACAAAATGTTATTTCAAGAAAAAACCCAAGTGAGTTCCTCATGATATTGAACAACCAGCAATTTAATTTTGTTATTTAAAAAAATATAAATTATTATAGCAAAATTATAGCACAATTATTATAGCAAGACTAATATTATAGTAAAATTATTATAGCAAAATTGTTTGCATGGTTATTATTTTTTTCAATGTTCAAATTAATTTTTTTCAATGCATTGTTTAATTTAAATGCAGGGCAATTTGAATGAAGTTCCGGACTTCAATTGGAGAGTTGTCACGCTTTCTTGTATGTATCGTGCTCTAGACCGTGCCTCCATGCGTTTCAAGATTGTGACGGGACCTTGGATGCTACTGTTGTTTTGGGCATGGCCATACCTCCCTGTTTGTCGCCCAGAGGTTGCTCCTATCGGTGGATTAGGATAGCCTAACATAGATTCATGTGTGCCGTTTGGGAGGTAATAATTTATAATAATTTTTCAATAATTTTATGCAAATTATAACACATAAATCCTAACGTTCAAAATTTTCAGGAAATGGGGCGAAACTCGGTCTTTCTCACGGAGCCAGCACCGCGGGGCAGTGGAGAACGCACGGGACTAACTATCCGTGTTGAACATTGAAGACGTCAACTGGTTTCCGTACGTACTCGACAGGACTTTCATTCCACGGGTAGCACAGGAGGGTTCCATAGCGGAGCATGTTCGGTTGCCGCTCATTTTCTACCACATTGTTGCCTACTACTACTCCGACCGTTGTAGGCATCAGTTTGGACTGTACCAGATTACTCCTCCTCCACTACCTGTGGTATGTTTGCTATATTTTTCCAATTTATCATATGATCAACTTCAATTTAGTTAGAGTAAAGAACTAACGAGTTTATATTAACAGAGTTAGGACGTGACACCGAACCTGCTGGGTTTCCAGCACGGTACTTATCGAGACCGCCCAGATTTTTCTACCATTTTTGCAGTTGCATATGCAGAGTGGACTGACGAGGCATTAGCAGCACGCCAGCTGGAGACTCGATCCTGGGCTGCTACTGATACGTTGCGGTACTTCCGGTGGTTTTGGCGATATGGTGCCTCCGAGAGACCCATGCCACGAGAGGATGCCGAGGCACGTCTCCAGCGCACTCAGCAGCTGCCTCTTGCTCAGAGGTAGTACACAAACATGGGGTCCAGACTTCGCAATACGGTACGTCTTAATTTTTTAAATATGGAATGTATGATTGGTTAATATTTTGTGTAATATGTCATTATTCTTGTAAATTGCAGGGAAACTCTACGCTGAAGAATGCACTTCATGCATTGGGACTGGTTGTGAAGAAGGGGTGCAGAAGGGTGGGAAAGGCAATTCTCGCCAACTGTCGTTTGCAGTTGCATGATGCTTCCATGCCTTTGAGGTAATTTTAAAAAATTTAATTTTTTGATTGCGTTTTTGCATTTTAAATTCAACCTTCATAATTATGTCATTGTTCAATAATTTATAAATACAGGTTGGACGATTTGTTGGAGCAGCGAGGACTTCCAACAAATATTGCGGACATACCAGATTCTGGGGACGAGTCTTCCTCTGCACGTCCGATTGTACCCACATACCTTCAGGCGGAGGATCTAATGCATGCGGTTAGTATTTATTCATATGCAAGTTTCAATTTTAAATACTAATTTATTTACATTGACATTGTTTATTTTTTAATATTATAGGATGGTCGATTGAATACCGGGCGATTAGATGATATTTTAGGACCACGCACGTTCTTTCCTACTCAGTTTCCAGCCTCAGGTCATACTTCATCCATGCATAGTGCATCAGCATCGACCTCGCAGTTTGCTGGCATTTCTCAGGATCCCACTGGCATTTGCACCGCCCACATGCCAGCACATCATGATCCTCCACCGTACTCCTTTGCAGCATTTGGTATGCCTTCCTCTTTTCCTCGATTTACTGTCCCGTCAGTGCCTACGCTTTCTTCTATTCCATCATTTGGCACTTCGTTGGGTAGTATGGGAGGGACAGACTCATTCAGTACATTGCTACGGACGGCCGCAGATGAGAAGGGTGACTATGTCCCTTTAGCGACTCCTCAGGAGGCTGGGTAGCCCGTTGAGTTTGGGCCCATACAGACGGCTCAGGAGGACCAGCATGAGGAGCACCAGGAGGAGGGCGATGGGGATACTGACTCCACTGACTCAGGAGAGCTTACTGCCTCGCCGAGACGAGCTAGGCGTGCGGTGAGGGTGATTGACAGATTTTCACCTTCAGGACCCAAGAGGAGGCGGCGACGTTAGTTATGATGATGGATTGATTGTTTTCTTTTTTGTTTATGGACTTGTGACTTGTTTATGACTTCTGATGGACGGATTGTTTATTTTTCGTTTATGACTTGTGATGGACTTATGATGATTGACTATGTTTTTTGGATTCCTACTACTGATGATGGACTTGTGTATTATTTATTGTGATTTTCTTTAAGTGTAATCAATATGAAAAAAACAGTGCAAAGCACTACTTGAAACATAAACGTTTATGTATTGAAACGCCAATAAACGAAATACTCCAAACAACAACGTTTATTCATTGAAATACTCCAAACAACAACGTTTATCCATTGAACGTCAACACATTAAAACCACATTTTGTAGTGCAAAGCACTACAAAAAAAATAAGGAAAAATAAAAACAACCATAATAATAAAACATTGCATTAACAATTCCAACTAAATTACATTAACAACCATAATAATAAAACACATAAATATTACAATGATATAAATACTTAGAGATTTTGACTATCTACATGTTGTAGAATTTCATCCCACCATGGTTGCTAATTTTCGTCATTCGGTTGTTGTTGATTACTCCTCCCACCAGTGTTGTCAGCGAAATGAGCGACTTCGTTTCAAAAAGCCGCATCATCTTCTTGTTGATTACTCGGAACAGTGTTGTCAACGAATTGAGCGGCTTCGTTTCAAAAAGCCGCTTCGGTTTCTTCTTTTTCTATCTCTGTCATTCGGCTTGCTGCAATTTGTCGAAGTTCATCCCTCTTATTCGTTTCTCTCAATTTTTGCTCCGATTTTCTCAGCCTTTTTTTTCCTTACCTCTTCTTCCCTTATTTTTTTTACGATCCATTTTTTCATTTCTTTCTTTAATAATCTTCTGGGTCTCTATGTCCCGAGCTCTTTGTTCATTCTCGTCGTGACGTTTGTGCTCATGGTAGTGGTCACGCAATATGTTTTCTTTGTAATTGAAAACTTGAGCACAGCTTGTACAGCTCACTGTGTGGTCTCCATTAAAGTTGTATATTTTCTCGTAAACGGTCCAGTGAGTTGGTTCAGACGAGAGGTAGGGTTTCGGTTGTTGTTGGGGGATGGGTTGAGGTTTTGTGTAATATTTTTTGTACCAGTCATATCGCCTTTCTCGGTTGAGATTCTTTTCGTGTTCCCACCATCGCCGCTCGTGGTACTCCTTATGTTCCCTTTCCGGCCCACCATTAATGTGCCATTCGTAGTGTATTTTTAACTCGAGCACGTCCCCCTCTTCAGTCGTGTCTTCATGGATGTTGTATTTCAAAGTGCGATAACAAGAGCGGCAAATTGCCTCGTATTCTCCGTTTTCTGGTTGATTTCTATTGGCAGGGTAATGGTAGAAAGTTGGCCAATACTCAATGCGGGTTGCTCTTCGATAGTTTGAAACATCATTATTTGAGTTAGAGCTATTTCCTTTGTCCATTGTACTGAAGGTTTTAACAAGAAGGAGGTAGTGGGTGGGTGTTTGTGCATTCTAATTCAACAATGGCTGGTTTTATAAATAATTTCACTAATTCAAAGATGACATTGTAAAATAAAATCTTGTCATGTCTTTTGCAGTCTTTATCAGAGCATGCTTGTACTTTTTTCCTAAAAATTAAATAATAAACGGTAATAACTCGGTTCAATTCCCCTTCGTACGCGTTTATAAAACGCGCTCCAGGACTTCGAACGCATTTCATAAACGGGTACGAAGCTCTGACCACCTCAAAAGGAGTGAGGGGAAAGTGCACAGTATCTCTCCTTCGTACGCGTTTATAAAACGCGTTCGGATTCTTGGAGCGCGTTTTATAAATGTGTACGAAGGAGAGATACTATACGCTTTTATAAAACGCGTACGAACTTTCTTCTTATTAAAAAAAATAGTAATTCTGTGTATTAAAATTTTTGGTGTCAAAAATCTTATATAAAATAATTTCGGTGTTATAGAGAATCAGGATGGCTAGAGACCATCACATCTAATGAGAATTCCAAAAGAAGTTATGAAAAGTTAGAAACAAATTGAGTCTGAATAGTGAAGCGGGCCGCTAGGTTTGGTAGCTGACCGCTTGCAAACACTGACCCTCAACAAATCCACTCACATTCTGTTGCTGAGCAAGATTTTTGTTTTCTTGTATTAGTTACAACTTAACTTGTTCTCTAAGTACTATTGATAATTATTGACTATATTAATTTGCAAGCTCAATAAATTTTTGACAAGTATAAGAAGCGTCTTAGTGGCTATATTTTGACATAAGGTCAATTAAATTTTGAGTTGTATGAAGAGAGTCATAAGTTGACATTTGAGCAATAAGTGTTAGAGTTGACTTGCTTGTCTTCTAATTAGTGAGAGCATGTACAAGTAAACTTCACCGTCTAGTATCGTTCGTTTCTCAACGAATGTTGCTCAAATTGGTCAAGCTTGATGACATAGTTAAGTAATTATATAAATAATAAGAGATTATTGTTGTGAACTTGATATACAAGAAGATATGTTTCTAAACTTGGATAAAGTACTAAGAAATCTAAAATGCAAATTGCTTTAATGTTACTACTTTGATGTTGGTTAAGTAACATAGCATTTTGTTAAATTGTCATAAATATGAAGTAAAGTGATCTATGTAGAGAATCAATGCAATGGTGCAATCCAGAGATTTGGCACATGCAGATTTGTTGTTCCTAGAGGGGGACACAAATGATTGCTCCATGATACTTTAATATATTTCAAATCTTGACAATAACTAGCACATTTGGAATTTTCTTTTGGTGTTGGATTTCGTAATTGAGTATGTGGATGGTGCTAATTTTAGTACCAAAATATTATGGTTTGTGGTGCTAATTAAGTAACCTTTCTTTCTATGCATTTTCTTTAAATATTACATATTCTCACGAGTAGTGATTATTTTGGCATGCTTATTTATGCAAGTTGAGGTTAAATGACTGTGATTGACTTTAGGTCATAATCGCCAATCTATTCCAACTTGAGACATAGTAAGCAATAAGTGAGAACTTGAATACTTGATGAAAGGTGATTCAAGTTATGGAGGTTTAATATGTTCAATGCACTAAGTTTTTGGTTCTTATTACATTTGTAACTATGTTTAATTCAGTCATAAAAGTGTGGAAATCTCTTAAAACGAGTCGCAATCATTTGGACTTGTAGTATGAGTTAATGAGTTGTGATAAAATTGAAATAGTTCGAAGATTCACTATTTCTCACATCAAGCGATAAATTGTGTTGCATGATGATGATCAAATACCATTATGGATATGGGTCTTACAAAAACTAAGTCGTAGCTGATATATTCTACAAATTGGTAATGCGTATGCAATTTGCATCGATAAATGCATATCACGAAGAGAATTTTCAATTGTGGAATTTCTTCTTGAGTGTTTAAGCGGACCGCTGGCTAGACTAGCGGGCTGCTTCCACTAGTGGGTTAATGAAGTACGAGGAGAAGTTCAACAAAGAAATGATAGCCAATGACGAACGGGAGTTATGCTTTGTGTGCAACATAGAGGGACATTCAATGCACACATGTCACAAACTCTTCTCCCATGTGCAAAAAGACAAGCCACATTCTAAGCACATAATTAAAAAAGGAGAAGAAGAAGGCTCAAGCCATGCATGACTTGTGAGATATTGAATCCGGAGAATACTCAAGCTCATCCGACTCGGATTCTCCTAAGGTGTATGCTATGATGGCAAGTGTGGAAGATGTGGCCTTCCCTATAGATGATGTCAAGATGAATTTGTGAAGAAAATCCTCAACGAGTTCAACCAAAGAAAGAGATTTGTGCATCCGCTAAGTCAAGTGAGTAGAACAACACCACCATCATCTCCATAGTCAATAGGAAATGTCGACTCTTTCCTGTTTATTGGGCCGGACCTATATATAAATTGTAGTAATCTATCTACATATTAATAGGTGTTCCACTGAGTTATAGTTTTTAGAACTGTTGGTGTACAGTGTGGCTGACAGGTGGGCCCCACTAAACAAGCTTGAATTTTTTATACTATCTCTGCCACATGTACGTTGACCGTTGGAGATTGTTCATCAACTAATGGCGAAGTGACAGGTGGGCACAAAAACGAGAATTTTATGTGATAGAAAGAACAATCTCAAACACATATAAATGAAAATTGTCACAGAAAATCTGATGACTATATCTGGCCATGTGGTGGATATAAAGGTTCAAGATTTTCTGTGGTGGTTGGAGTAAAAATCGAACGCGTCTGAAAAATAAAGCGTCACAGAGAATCAGATAAATCCAATGTCTGTTGCCTGTGAATGGGAATTGTGCAATGTTTGTTCGCTGCACATGCATGCGTGGAAGGCTAAAGGTCTCCTAAAAAAACTTTAGGCGGGGACATTTAGATGAAATATTTGAGAGAAATTATGGTGCACGATTTGCCAGACTAAACGTCTTCATAATGCACATAAATTGTGAGACAAATAATATAAAAATTCTTATATTAGAAATATTTTTTTCGAACTTGATGTTCTTTTATATAAGTTCTAAAAATTATTCTATTCTAACTATATAATTTTAAAATTATATTTTCAGCTTAAATTATTTTGAGTCACTTCTCAAATAAATATTCTCTTTAGTTTCTATCATATTATTTTTTCCATGGTCCAAAAAATTATTTTTCTCATGTAAATTGCGTAGTTTGCTATGCAAGAACATATGACGTACTCATGATAAAAACTTTAACAATTTATATAAAATTGTAAAATAATTTATTTATATTATTTTAAATAAATTTTAAATTCTCATGTTATTTATTTTTTATACTGTGAAGAATATATTTTACGGATTTTATTGTTTAAGTTCCTTTCCAAACTTTGTTGGGATAGATAGTAAACCAATTGACAAGAGAGGATGAGACTGCAATCTATACATAAATAAAATTGACTACTGTCTATACATATGAATTGGAAATGTTTGGTTTTCGGCTTGAAAACTTTTTTAAAAAGTTTTGTAGTTGACAAGTAATAACTAATCCAGTAAATAAATATTGTGTCTATGCTATCAAATTATAATCGATCCGATAACACTAAAATTTTTCTTTTGAACTAATACTTTATATAATTTTTTTTAAATTACATGTAATTGTATTATTGTATTTAGTCTATTTGATCATTTTGAATTACATTTTATAAATTTATATATTGTGCACAATCAACGAAAATACACTACCTGAAAAAAAGGCTTTTGTAACGGTTAATAAAACACATTTATAACGGTTATGGTACCGTTACAGTAGGCCCCGTTACAAAAGGGTAAATAACCGTTACAGATTTTTTAACGGTTTTTTAAAATAACCGTTACAAAAGGCAATAATCTATAACCGTTTTTACCTAAAAACCGTTACGGTTTAATACCATCTGTAACGGTTATTAGATATAAACCGTTACAGAACTCTTGTTTTAAAAAAAAAAAATTTATTTTGTAACGGTTTTTAAATAATAACCGTTACAAAATTCTTTTTTTTTTAAAAAAAAAATCTCAGCTACAATCACCCATCATAACGATGCAACCATAAAACTAATATATATATAACATGATATTTTTATTGCTAGAAACAATCATAATCATTCATATAAATAATATAAAACTAATATAAATAACAGTCCGTCGGGCACGGCTTTCACCTTGGACACGGCTTTCGATCGCTCGGACACGGTTTTCGTTCGTTCAGCCACGACTTTCATCCATCGGACACGGCTTTCGTTCGCTCGGACACGGCTTTCGTTCGCTCGGCCACGGCTTTTGCTTCTCTTTTTGTCATCTTTTTCCATTTCCTTATCAAATGATTCAGAATCGAGACATAGCTCCATCTGTTTTAAGTTCACAAAGTGTTTGAGATGAATCAAATTAGCAAAGAGTTCACAAACTAGTTAAACTAAAACATTCAATATCTCTACAGTAGCGATAAAGATAAATCAATGAGCTAAATTAAACTAACCAGTCAAAGTGGAAATCCATGGCTATTTAATGTCACAAGTTGTGGAGCTGACCTAGTAGCTTGCTTTCGGTGATGATATTTACATGCAGAGCCAACTCAGGAGCCTGAGTAATGAAAATACATAACTGTAATTAGTCAACAAGACTTCAAAACTAAATATATATAATCTTCCCCAACCATCAAAAAAAATAATTTTGTATATTCCCATGAAGCTACCCTTATGCCCATCAGTATCATATTGTAAACATTAATCTGATCAATTTTGCGAATAATTAGCCACAAGATCCATTTCGAAGAAAATAGATACAATCAACTAGGTCTCTTTAATAATCCCAATCCGCTATCTCTTATGGTTGTACCTACTTATACCAGAGGCCAAGGTAGCAAGAAAATCATCATTTAAATTTAATTAACCAAATAACATCGAATGAATAATAGCAATAATTAATCCAATTCAACACAACATAAAGAACAAATTTAAGGGAGACCAGATTGTATGCTTGCCTGAGCCACGTACTTTTCACCAGATTGTGCCACCTTCACTTGAACAGCATACAATCTGGTCTCCCTGAAAGAACAAAATTATACTTTCTATTAGTAATTCATACGTTTCAAAAATATATGAATATCAATTGAAAAAAGTCAAGTAATTTTAACTCAGTGTGAAAAAAAAACTCAGGACCTTCTCTTTGCTCCCCAGAACTTGGTTTCTCATTTTCTCCTTCCTCATTCAAATTTGCTGCTACATGCCTCCTCATTGTGAGCCTCTGTATCAGTTTTTACTATTTCTCCATTGATGGGTTCAAATTAGCTGCTGCACGGTCATCAGACACAACCGCAGCCGGTTTCACAGTGTTTGATATCCAGGCTCAGTGGTGTCGGTCGAGCTCGGGTTCGAACAAGCTAAAGCTCCCTTTCCCTAACTTTGCCTTGTTTGATTTCCCAGCCATCTATCTACACAATCATCAAATTCAACAACAAACATTAGTAATTAACACGATCAGAGAACCTCTTGTTAACGATTAACGAAGTAGAGAAGAGAGAAGAGTGTACGAACCGGAGAAATAAAATCACTAGAAATTAATAACGAGTCTGGAGAAAAAAAAAGCTAGGGTTACCTGCGATGGAGAGGAGAAGCAACGCTAGGGTTACCCTCGATCTTAATCGAGAGGAGAAGCAACGTCGTTGAGCAAAGCTGATGGAAGCCAACTTAATCGAGAGGAGAGGAAGAGGTGGCGATCTCTCGTCCTGCTAGCGAGAGTGGGGCGATGGAGCAAGGCAAAGAGGTGGAGATCCCGTGAAGAGGAGGCGGCGGAGAGATCGAGGGGAAAAAACACGAAATGAAGAAGATGGGAGATGGCTGGGTCGATCGGAGAAATAAAAGGGTCCGTAGCTTATTTCGACCCGAACCTGTAACGGTTTTTAAAAAGAACTGTTACAGAAGAAAAAATTACGTTCTACAACGGTTTTTAAATAAAAAGAACCGTTACAGAAGGGTTTACAGATTTTTTCTTTCTCTGTGACGGAAAAATTGTAACGGTTTTTTAAAAAAAAACCGTTACAGATTGGATTGTTCTTTTTCTCGCGCTGTCTCCCAAAATTCTGTAACGGTTTTTATAAAAACCGTTATAGATGACCCGTTACAAAAGACTCTTTTTGTGGTAGTGATAAGTTTTCTTGCGGAATGCACGAATGTAACAAAATATTATTTGGCAGCAAATAAAGAGATTGCGTAAATTATGATAAATAGTTCTATGTATGGAAGTCAATCTAATGAAAATAATATTAAAAATAAAAATTGATCGTGCAACGCTTCAGATATATGAGGAATAGAAGTTCTATATACGAGGAATCCCATGTATTGAGAAAATATGTTAAATTCCATCATGTAATATTTTCTAATTTTAGAACTATAAAGTATGTTCAATTATTTTCTATGCCTCATAAAATTTAACCTCTATTATAGTTTCATTATTTTTTTTCATCAAATGATTATTTAGACACTCAATAACTTACTAAAAATTTTATATTTTCTATCCTTTAAATATTTTTCGTATTTGTTCTAACAATACATTATTTTATTGATCCGAATCATAAAAAAATAGATCGCGCAACGCGCGAGACCCCACTAGTAGATATGAAATTGCAATGGGAATCCCCCAATTTGATAATTATAATTAAAGAAAAATAATACTTTTGCTAAACATCAACAGATTAACAGGACATTTGCGGTTCGATCGAGTGCATTATGAACGTTGTGCCTTAAACCCCTATAACAACCAGTAAACCCGATTAAAAATAAAAAAACAACAGTGCACTTGGTACGAGTTAAGCCATACAATAGAACTAATGTCTAGAATCTAGATAGTGGTATTTTGTTTTATACCGGTCAGGTCATGATCCGCTTCAGACTATAACGCTTAACATTTGATTCTTCTTTCAGGCTACGTTTGGATTAAGGTGTAGAAAGAAGGGAAGAAGTGGGAAGAAGTATTGGAAAGTGTATAATTTTGTGAAGAGTTTGAATTGTTTATAATAAATTTATTCTCTTATTCCTTCTTTCTTTCTTCCCAAATGGAATCCAAATGGAGCCTAGAGAGCACAGTTATAGCTCCCTCAAAAGTATCACAGAACATTCCTTCCTGCTAGGCTTTCAGGACACTAAAATGCCACGCAACAAGTCTAAAAATGGTTACATATAGTCATATACAACTTCATCATTTTCAACAATAGTGAAAGTTGTTAGTGAATAGAGACTAAATAACTGATTATATTATATCTTTCATGCCACAGTGGCTAGAAAAAGAAGAGATATCTAATACATACATATATATATCATGTCCTCTAGTAATTATTTCTAATGATTTTGACAAATCTTTTGGTGCACAGCTAAATTGCAATGCATATATAACCTCTTTTTTTCTTTCGAAATTTCTCAAAGTTGCAAAGGGTAAATTGTTTTACTAACCATTACACAAACTGTGCTCGTGGAGAGGATTCATGTAAGGCCAATTGGCATTACTATACTGAGAATGTACAAAAATATTAGACATCTTAATTATGGATTTGTTAAGCTTGTAACGATCTTTTCATAACCTTCTAATTTGCTCTTTTGGCAGTTCAAAATTTTAATTATTTTGTGGTAGATACATCGCCTGAGCAGGGGCGGAGGCAATTGGGGTGCGGGCAAGGGCTGTTGCCCCCCCCCCCCCCGGGTCATTTCAGATTTTAGTATACTACTACTATCAGTTTTTGTAATATTATATAGAAATTAAGCAATTTGTCCCCCCCCCAACATTAAAAATTGCATATTTGTCCCCATAAATTATTTTTTCTACCTCCGTCCCTGCGCCTGAGTAGAATAAAATTTGGTCATATTGGGTGAAGAGTGTACGTGCATGAATAGCCAAAGGGGTAATCGTGCATGACGATTCTGTGACACAGCCAATTCAACTAGAACAAGGACCACCAATATATGCAAATATCTTGTCGTGGTCCAAATCCGGAGATGAATAGTAATTCCAGTTTTCAATGCGCAGAGAAATACATGATGCATCATTGGTGCACACCGAGTCAAAAGAGTCAGAGACAGAGACTGAGAAGAGACCAGGGGAAGCTGGGGTACACACCAGCTACACTACACTACTAAGATATGATTGGGGTCGGATCAGATGAGATCTCCTCTCGCCTTTACTTGCTGGATCATTTGTTTCCGCTCTGCTCACAACCGAAATTGTCCCGCTGTCTAGCGTCTTTTGGACACAAACAAATTCCGGATTTAAAAGTAGTTCTGCCGAAGTCGTGACTTGAGTAATTGAAATGTAATTTTTGGAATTATTTGATTTTAGAGTGCAAATGATGTATGGGATTGTTGATATTTTAAAAGCAGATAAAAAGGTTCTTAAATTCCATGTATAATTAGGATGAAATTGTATGTTGTTGACCCTCAAAAAGAAATTGTATGTTGTTGTTGCGAAATTTATAATAATATATAAATTGGGTTAGGCATTAGGGATTTTAGCCATCTCGTATCATGTATCATGTATATGTACATTCTTAGTTATCTAATTTTATTTTTTTTTTGTGAAGAAAGAGGAAGGTCTTTGCCATCTAATTTTTTTTTTAAATTAAAGGTACATGCGGGGCTTAAACCCTTGACCTCTTGGAGGACAGCCTAGTACTCTTACCACTGAGCCACTAGGCCACATGCAGTTATCTAATTTTATTATTTCTATTATTTTCTTCATTTGATTGTTCCTGTCTCACAATTAATTTTATCTGCTCATTCAAAGTAGTGTTTGATATGTCTAAAGTCCAATATAATTCTTAAAACAATACAACTATATAGTGTTGTTGGCATATGAATTACTATGCGGTTAATCATATAATATATAATTATCATATATATCCTACTATATTTAAAAAGTATAATTATTCGTGTCGTAATTTCAGTGACAACAAATCTTATATGAATTATCCTATTTTAAGAATTATTTTTGCCTTTAATAGTTTTTTTCTTTTAAAACCAAAGCTCAATGAACAGCTGTGTCTCAGAACATTTGCAGATAAGTAATATCAGTATTTATCCCGGACACTTTACTCTGTCCACAGACACCATACATTTTAAAGAGTTGAAAACGACTCATAAAATAAGGGTATGGCATTTGTAACGTTTTTTTACTGTAGTCTAGAATAATTATATAGATAAACATTGACAACTAAAAAACTTCATTTTTTTTTTTTTGAAAAATAGCATGTTGATTTTGGTGAGTAATGCAACTTGGATAGAACACATATTATTGCCTCATAAGGACCAGTATCATTTTTAATTTACCCCAATTATACAGTACATTATCTGTACTTAATTAGAAATCTAATGTTCAAAATTTTTGTCAAGCATATTAAATTTCCTTGAAGACTACATTTGTAAGACAGTAAGAGACTATGACAATTATAATAATACTGACCGTTAAAACTTTATGCTTAGTAAAATTATATTTGCAAAAAGTTCATACTCATTACGCTAGAAAAATTTTGCAGTATCGTAAGCACATAAATAATATATAGTAGCAATTGCAAAAAGGTAAATGTATTTTGAATGATTAATGAAATGGCCAAGATAAAGCTGATGATGTTTAATTGTTCGAAATACGTTGTGAAGGACAACTGACATAGGTACAATCCGGATTTGTTGTTGCGCAACAAATGGTGTAGCGCAAGTACGAGCCGTCTGATCTTGATCGGACGGTTAATTTTTTCACGGGCCTATCAATCTAGGTTACATGCACGGAACTCCCTTGTCCATTGGATCTTGATCAGACGGCTATCATGTCACGCTACACCATGTGTCGCACGGCAGCGGATCTGAATTTGACATAGGTACATGGAAACCAAACTTAAAGATTCAAAAGTAAATTGGAGCTCCTATTAGGCCCATCTGAGATAGGGCCCAGATTTATCCAACTGCTCCAATCAGATAAAGGGTACAGGATAGTTTTTTTACATCTGACAGGAGTGTGCGCGCCCACACACACATACACATAAGATAGATATCTATGGGGCGTTTGGATGTGGTAGAAATTTAGAAAATTTGCAATTTCTAGACATAAATTTATTGGGAAGTGTGTAATTTTGTGAAAAGTTTGGATTGTTTATAATAAATTTGTCATAAGAAATTCCCGGAATTTGCAATTCCGACTCCATCCAAACGGGGCCTATGATCTATGAGTGTGTTTGGTTGGAGTGGGAATAAGGAATAAACCTCTTATTTTTTATTCCGGTGAAAACCAAACAACTAAGGAATAGAGAATTTGGACTTATTCCAGCCCTTATTCATATTCTAACAAAACCAAGGAATTTGAATAAGAAATAAGAAATAGGCTTTTCTCTATTCTTATTCCCTATTTCCACTCCAACCATATATTAATTCTAACTACAAGCACAGTCACGTAAACAAGATGAGATATAGTCATCGTTTTGAACATGTAATTACTAGGTATATATACTTTGCCCTAAAATTGGGCAGGACGGTCGTGTGGGAAAGTAATAGACAGAACAAGATTTTTCACCTTATTAAATCAGTACGAATGTTCTTACAAAAAATCAGTTTTAGTCTATTAATTAAAATTTTTAGATGACTTCGTTTTGTTTCCTCTGATTATAACCAAGGAATAGTATATGGTTAATTGTTAACTCTAAAAGCAGTCGTTTGAAAACCGAGAAGGATACCGGAAAATTCCGATAATACTAGGAACTCAAATGGTGACTGAAACGACGATATCCGATATTATGAGAAAAAATACAGAAAAATTTCAGAAAATATCAGGAAATACCAAATTTCGGCCACCTGATCAGTAGGGGTGCCGGTACCATTTTAAAAACACCGCCTAAAAATAATACGCATGACAATGTGCGGGTCATTAGTCCACCGATCGATCAATGACAAGGTGAATATATTATTTTACATTATATATAGCTAGCATAGATAGTATATATAATTCCTAACCAATGCAATCCATTTTTCTTTTAAGCCATTTTTCGATACCAAAATTTAAATGGTCGATCCAAATCATTTAAGTTGATCTCTATATTAGAATATTCTTGGAGATCAAATTTTACATTTTTCGAATTTTTTTGCTATTTATTATGATGTTTTTAAATTGGAGGGTCTGTAATACTCCAATTATAATGTTTTTTTAAAAATAGCAAAACAATTCAAAAAATATATAAAATTTGGTCTCCAAAAATATTCCAATATAGAGATCAACTTGAACGGTTTGAATCGACAATTTGAATTTTGGATATCGAAAAATGGCTCAAAAGAAAAATGTGTGGCATTGCCACCCGTGGAATATTAGCCATTATATATATATATATATATATATATATATATATATATATATAGAGAGAGAGAGAGAGAGAGGATTGCTAAAATGCTATGCATAGCATGGATAGCTTTCGTGCTACGAATTTGTTCTTGCATTTCATGCTTCAAACAACCGATCCAAACCGTTCATCATCTTCTACATATTGAAATTTTATTAAAAACCAAATTTAAAATTTTTTTACTATTTTTCTCATATTTTTGAAAATCACTGTTATTGAAGGGTCCATAATTTATTAGATTAAGTATTTTAAAAAATTTGAGAAAAATAGTAAAAAAATTTAAAAAAATGTAAAATTTGGTTTCTAATGAGATTTCAATATGAAGAAGATAATGAACTGTTTGGATCGGTTGTTTGAAATATGAAATTCAAGAACGAATCCGTAGCACGAAAACCATCCGGGCTATGCATAACATTATAGCAATCCTTTATATATATATATAATGGTTAACGTGTCATCGATGACACGAAGGGTCCCGTGCCAACAAGTCATTTTTCTAGATTCAAAATTCAAATTGTCAATCCAAACCATTGAAGTTGTTCTCCATATTCAAATATTCTTGAAGACTAAATTATATTTTTTCGAATTTTTTTACTATTTATCATGATTTTTTTTAAAATTATGATTAGAGTATTTCAGATCCTCTAAATTGAAAATATCATAATAAATAGCAAAAAAAATGAAAAAAAAATATAAAATTTGGTCTCTAAGGGTATTTCAATATTGTGATCAACTTGAACAGTTTGGATCGACCATTTGAATTTTGAATCTTGAAAAATGAATCGATAGAAAATCAATGGCACGTTAGCCATTCTCTCTCTCTCTCTTATCTCTCTATATATATTGGATAAAATACACTCTGGTGTGCAGATCAAACGATCGATCCGAACGTTCAAGTTGTTCTCCATATTAAAAAAATTCTTGGAGAACAAATTTTAATTTTTTTTGAAATTTTTTGCTATTTATTATGATATTTTCAAAAACCACTATATTTGAAGTATTTCAGACTCTCCGATTTGAAAATATCATAATATATAGAAAACAATTCGAAAAAATGTAAAAAAAATTTGGTCTCTAAGAGTTTTTCAATATTGAGAACAACTTGAACAGTTCAGATTGACTGTTTGAACTTTGAATTTCAAAAACGACTATATAAATATAATGTGCCAAAGATGGCACAGAGGGGCCCGTACCATAGAGTCGTTTTTCGAGATCCAAAATTCAAATGCTCAATTCGAACCGTTCAAGTTATTCACCATATTAAATGCCATTGGAGACCAAATTTTACATTTTTTCGAATTTTTATGTTATTTATTATGATTTTTTTAGAAAATGTTATAATTGGAGTATTTCAGACCCTCCGATTTGAACATATCAAAATAAATAGCAAAAAAAAAATATGTAAAATTTGGTCTTCATTAGTATTTCAATATGGTGATCAATTTGAACGGTTTGGATTGACTGATTGAATTTCGGATCTTTAAAACATGACTCAAAAAAGACGTCTATGTAGAGTTTTGCTATGGCGAGTTGCAACTCACCAAAGGGTTGGTGAGTTGTGATCAAAACTCGTAGTACTAGTTCAAAATAACCGATTCAAGCTGTCCAATATGATCTCCCTATTGAAATTTCCTTGCAGACCAAATTTTATAATTTTTTTAAAAAAAAATTTTAGAATTTTTAAAAATTATTGTTTTTGAACGATTAAGAACTAATTAGATTAATAATTTTCTTAAATTTCAAAACTAATGTAGCAAAATTTTTGATGTACGGTTTCCATACTTGATTTTCAGCCAGAATAAGCCCCAAATTGCATTCAAATATTTGTGTTTTTACTCATTTTTCTTTAAATTGTACTAATATTAGATGTAGGAAAGTTCAACCGTAGCCCGGCAAGTTTTTTTTATACAAGTTCATTGCATTTTGACGCGAAGAACGGAGAAAATTGACCAAGTTGTGCAAATCAGGCAAATTGGAACAGGCCGCCCAACCTCAGGACGGGCTGTCCCAACTCAGTGCTGACGTAGGCAGAGGCGATTTAGACGACACAATTAGACCATGCTGGGACGGGCCGCCCCAGATCCAGACCAGGCCGTCCCAGTCCAGAACAGGCCAGGCATAGCTATTTCAAGATTTCTAAAAATAGAGCGCCTTATTTGGCGAGGCGGTTTCTTCAGTTTCCACCGCCTTCAAAAAGCCACAATGCCACGTTTGGAACCGCCAATGATGGCTATAAAAGCACTACCCTATCTCCAACTCAAGGAAGAGTTCGAAACCCTAATTTCCAGACCATAAACTAACTCAAGAAGATCAGCCCGCCGAGACGGCCAGCCACCAGCCTGAGACACACTGCCCCAGGATCAGGACGGGTCGTCCCAGACAGGACAAAGAGCAGAAGTTAGATATTTTCGAGCACAATCTGTTGTAACTTGGTTTTCTTTTTTTC
The DNA here is from genome assembly GCA_028095005.1 of Rhynchospora pubera. Taxonomy (NCBI): domain Eukaryota; kingdom Viridiplantae; phylum Streptophyta; class Magnoliopsida; order Poales; family Cyperaceae; genus Rhynchospora; species Rhynchospora pubera. The sequence continues at coordinate 230,528,106 of CM051459.1, read as the reverse complement.
TTTGTGTTTTTGTATGATGAAACCTGTTTTTTCTTGCATGGAGTTAGTAGAGTAGTTTAGTTTAGGGGTTATGGTTTGATAACTTTTCTATTAGTTGTTTGTTTTGTTTGAATACTTGTTTTTTTACTAGTTAAGTTGTGTTTATCATTTCTGCAATCTAAATATTCTATCTTTTGTTGAAATTTGTAGCTGTCCAAGTTTGATTATTGCGTTAAACAAAGGACTAGTTTAATTGTCAAATTAAAATCAATCTGCAAGAACAAGTTAACAATTAGATCAATTAGGTAGGCGATATCCGAAAGGATTTAACTAAACTTTAAGCAATTGGAGTTTTACTCAATAAATAGAGAGATTGAGAGTTTACCAAGATACATAAATCAATTAGAAATACCTAAACCAAGAAACGAGAGTTGAAATTTAGGAGTTTTTAGGATTTATCAAACAGAACCCCTCAACTTGACCTGAACGAGAGTTAGAAAGCAAGTCTGTAGGTTAGGTTTGATTAAATTCACGTAAAAACACTTAGCGAATGACCAAGTAGGATGGCAAAACAAGCATTAGGTGATTGGAACGGCCCGTTCCAAGGTCAGGACGGTCCGCCCGAGAGGCGACGTCCTGGCCTTGAACGGCCTGTTCCAGCCATCTGACAAGGTTAGAACGGTCCGTCCCAACCTTGACAGACAAGAAAAGTTAGACATCCTGAACCCCTAATCGTTCGTCAATTGATTTATCTCTTAAACACTTTAGTTTTTTGGTTAATTAGGTCTTTAATTCTGCAATTTATCTCCTGTTTGGACCTGTTTGAAATTCTGAATTGTTTATTTAACCTTGGAATTTAATTTAATCTGAATTGTTTAAACTTAGAAAAAGAATAGTCCGTCCCCGAGATTCGACCCTTAAACTGTACTGCAAACGAATTAGTATCAATTTTTAAAAAATTAATTTGACCAGTATCCTCAGCACCGATCAACTCTCACCATATCAAAACTCTATGCATACTGTAGCACCTCTGTTTATCCGATAGGGACTCATTATGTTGGACAAAACTAGCAGTGTGTTTGTTGGCAAAGACGATTATATATGCGATGTATCGCTTAATCCCCCAAACAAACACGATTTGTTTTTTTTTTTTTTTGTGGGGACGTTCTTACTTCGCATATATATAAGAGTAATAAAGTATATATAAATTATATATATATATATATATAGAGGTGGGATAAAGTGTCATAGATGGCAATGCCATAGATGTCTTTTTTGAGTCATTTTTTGAAGATCCGAAATTCAATCAGTCAATCCAAACCGTTCAAATTGATCTACATATTGAAATACCATTGGATACTAAATTTTATATTTTTTTTGAATTTTTTTGCTATTTATTTTGATATGTTCAAATTGGAGGGTCTGAAATACTCCAATTATAATGTTTTTTATAAATATCATAATAAATAGCAGAAAAATTCAAAAATATGTAAAATTTGGTCTCCAAGGGTATTTTAATATGGTGAACAACTTGAACGGTTCGAATTGAGCATTTGAATTTTGGATCTCGAAAAACGACTCTATGGCACGGGACCCTCTGTGCCATCTATGACACATTAGCCATCCTCTATATATATATATATATAATCACCTTTGATTTAGCAAGGTGCGTAGATGATTTATCGCCCAAAATGAAGGGGCGATGTTATGATTGGGTATTAATTAAGAGGGTACATGACCATGCAAATGCAACGTTATAAAAGCCACCTTTTTTGTATGGTTGGTGTCACGTCCCTTTTCTGTAACTGTTTACCTGTTCCTGTCTTTTTCGTTCGCAACAAATTCATGCACGAATAATACCACATTCATTTGTTGGAATTGTAGAGTATTCCATGTGTTTGGATCGCCTAAGAATTAGTTATTGAGAATAAATATTATTCCTAAACGATTAAGAATAATTTTTCTGAAGATCTAGAGAGTGCGCCTATATTTAAGTGATTCAATAAATTTTTATTTCTAGGATGTTTTAATTATCCTTTTAATGTGAATTAAAAGTGGACACAGTAATTTTTTAATTCTCATTAACAAAATGATCCAAGCACACTAGAAATAAAATTTTATTTTGAATATTAAACCACTTAAATATAACACTCTAGATTAAAAAATTTTACTCTTGATCATTTAGAAATATTATTTTTTACTACGAATAACTAATCTTAAATGTTTTCTTAAACAATCCAAACGCATCATGTGCATAAATAATACCACATTAACATAGTACATACTTTATTTTGTTATTCTAGTACTCTAACAATTTTGCTCAATCTTTTTTATTGACAAAGTACCTGAGTATATAGTTCATGGCTTTATTGTACTCTAACAAATCTTATATGTTTGGATGATCTAAGAATAAAATTAAAATTAGTTATTCGAATTAAAAAAATATTATTTTTAAACGATCAAGAATAAGTTTTTTGGAGTTCTAAAGTGCTAATTTTTAATGGTCCAACATCCGAAATAAATTTTTATTTATAGACTGTTTGGATCATCTTTTAATTTGGATTAAAATGTGGTTCCAATAACTTCTTAATCCATATTAATAAGATGATCCAAACACATTGAGTGTTTGGATGGCCTAAAAATAAATTTAAGATTAGTTATTTAGAGTATGAAATATTATTCCTAAACAATTAAAATAAAATTTTTTGGAGATCTAGGATGCGTTTGGCAAACATAAGGTTAGTATGGTTAGTGGTTAGTGGCGTTTGGTAAGGATTGGGTTAGTGCTTTCCTTGGCAAACATAAGGTTAGTATGGTTAGTGGTGCGTTTGGCAAATTTTATTGTTAGATGATCCAAACGCTCCCACAATTGCTAGAACGTTTCTTAAAGCACAATAATGTATTAGAATAATAATATAGGTATTGGTAAGTTTTTATTGGAAAATAATACATTATTCTACATGTTTGTGCTGCAAGAATTTTAGTGCATATATATGTATTTCTCATTAATGTTTTTCTTGTTCAAGCATCTTTAGCGTCTTGTCAATCGGTTGAGATTATGGTCAATTCAGGTCCCTAGCATTCAAATTCTCAATAATTGGTAACATATTTTTGTTGACTGGCCGATATATATTGTTATCATGCATCATTATGCATCATTTGAACAAGTTCATATTTTGTTGCCAAACATTTTACTTTTTCCTTGCAGAAATACACAATTGGTGCAACGTTTTGCTGTCTGTACTTCTCTTGTTATACAGTTTTTCTAATTTATAATTTCCAAACAAGAATAACTAACATATGGATGTCCTATATATATATATATATAGAGAGAAAGTTTAATATGCACTATAGTGCATAGGGCATTCTGTGCACCGCGGATTTTTTCGGAGGTATTTTTGTAAATTGACAAATCTAATCTACATATTGAAATCTCATAGAAAACCAAATTTTACAATTTTTGAGATTTTATTACTATTTTTTTCGAATTTTTTAAAACATGCCATTTATGGAAAATTGTAAATAGTACAACATTCCAAAAAAGACATGTTTTAAAAAATTCGAAAAAAATAGTAATAAAATCTCAAAAATTATAAATTTTGGTTTGTTATGAGATTTCAATATGTAGATTAGATTGGTTGAATTAGATTTGTCAATTTACAAAAATATTCCCGAAAAAATCCATGGTGCACGGAATGCCCTATGCACTATGGTGCATATTAAACTTTCTCTCTCTCTCTCTCTCTCTCTCTCTCTCTCTCTATATATATATATATATATATATATATATATATAATGGCTAACGCGCCATCGATGGCACGTGCCATCAATTTTCTATCGGCTCGTTTTTCGAAATTTAGAAGTCAAACGGTCGATCCAAACCGTTCAAGTTAATCAAAATATTGATATACCTTTGGAGACCAAATTTTACATTTTTTCGAATTTTTTTGTTATTTATTATGATATTTTTAAATTGGAGGGCCTGAAATACTATAATCATAATGTTTTTAAAAATATCATAATAAATAGCAAAAAAATTCGAAAAAATATAAAATTTGGTCTCCAAAGATATTTCAATATGGAGAACAACTTAAACGGTTTGGATTGACCGTTTGAATTTTGGAACTTGAAAAATGACTTGATGGCACGGGACCCTCCGTGCCATCGATGGCACGTTAGCCATTATATATATATATATATATATATATATATATATATATATATATATATATATATTCCCATATAATTTCTTGCACTGTACTTCGGGATCCAAACAGACATGCACTGCATCTGGAAACTCCCTATGGTGCCTAATTGAACTATAGACATATATGAGATTATGAATATATGGATGAAAATAATTATTAAATGCAACAGAAGTAACTTTAATGGAGATGGAGACTATATTGGCATCTCATTTTTAGGCTGTACTGCCCTGATACCTAACTAGCTAGGTACTATGTATCAGTATTAAGAACTGCCTGCTTCTCAAATTTCTTATTAATTTAGCATTGAGTAAATGCTTATTCAAAATCAATATATACAAATACAAGCTCCAAATAATCGAAACGCATTATTAGTCGGTTATGCCAGTTTTACATATATGCTGATATCATACCGGTCCCTGGTATGTAATTGCACCTAGGATAAAAGTATACATGCAAATAACAACATAGATACCGGCAGGGGCGGATTTAAGTGTACCCAAAAGTGGACAATTGTCCTCCTGTATTTTTTAAATAGACTCCTAAAAATATAAACATTACATGTGAAGGTTTAATAAGGTATAAACCTATATGCATATCTAATTTATAAGAATAACTTAGAGAATTAGATATACCGCAGCGGAAATGATCGAACGCCTAGACCCGCTTATCGGAGTTCGGTTCTGCAGCCTTGTCTTTCTCCGTATGCGTCCGGTACACCACAACCTCACGTTAGGGTTTGGTGTCACCTTCCACGCTTCCACTTGCCGGTCTCGACTCGTGTGTGTGATCCAATTGCTCCAAGCAATTAGATGGTTTCCTCCCTCTCAGAAACTCTCCTCTCTTTCTGTGTGGAATATGCAGAACAACAGTTCCAAGAACCAGAGAGACGTTTCTGTTTAGAGGGGTATATATAGGAGTTGATCTGAACAGATCACGTCTGTTCAGATCCCAGTACCAGCGGCCCGCAGGCTTTGCCTGCGACCCGCTGAGTCGTTCAGTATCTGCGGCCCGCTGAGAACGGCTCCACATACTTTTTCCAACATCTCCCTCTTGGAGACGTTTGTACCAAACACTGAGCCAGACCTCATACGACAAATGGAACGTGCGACCAGCGCATACACCTGTCATGCGGGAGCTCAAAAGCCTCACTTTGAATAGATTCAAAGCCAACCAGAGAGCATCTACCCTTTTATATAAAATACAGTTTAATGTGTATACTAGTACCTTAGAAGCACTCAAATCCGCACTAGATCAGACATTATCGACCATTCAATGATACATGTCTTTTCTTTCTCAATCTTAGTTTGTTGTATGTACCCAATCTCAGTCCATATGACGAGTTTGGTGGATCCTGAACACCAACAAATCTATCGTTTGTGCATGATGAGTCGAATCTTCCTTTTAACTCATGAGACTCAAAACGAAATCAGTCGCTTGCCCAGCAATGTCCCGACAGATGGAATATACATCACCATAGGGTACACACCAAAGTAGCAGCCCTGACCCCATTTCTCATGACATAATCAAAAGTCAAAGGGTACTTCTTTATGGAACTCACACATGGGGAGTCATACGGTCTTGGTCCTGGAACCACTCAACCCACTTCCAAAAGTCGCCTAGCACATGTGGTATGAGCACATGTTACAATGAAATATCTGCTAAGCAGACGTGTGTTCTTATTCATTGTACGAGTTTAGATCCAGTTTGCAAACCAAGTGTCTATGGTCTAGACCACTCCTTATTGCAACTGATCCTGAGATTCTTCACTTAGACACTCCCTGAGTTCTAAGGAGATTCTCACCTCGGCTAAATTGAACTACGTGATTGTTTGGGGTACAATCACATCGGATCGCCTAAAAGAAGACAAGCCTCATTTCAGTCCCAGACTGAAGCGACAATGAGCTTCGTCCATCCCAGATGGCTCCTTAGTCCCCGACTAAGCGCACATAGCTCAATCTAGTCTCATCTCTACATGCCCCAGGCATTAGAGGCGATTGCTCGTGTGAGCGAGACAATCTAAAGTTCAATGACACACTACCAACATGCTAACATTTAATTGAACAATAACAAACAATTCATAAACAATAATGAATAAACATGTCTCAACAATATTTTACAATAAAATATAATTGTTCAAATACATACATACATACATAACAGATACATGTTACAGAATTCTCAGTGTCAGCGGCCCGCTGGCCCTACCAGCGACCCACTCAAGCGATTCTGAAACATTCTCAGAAAATCTGTCCAACTGTCTGCATCCCAGTCTGCGACCCGCTGATCAAGTCAGCGACCCGCTGGCAGACATCAGACCCATAATCCTAATCAGTTTTAGGAACTGCATCCTTGCGATGGGTTTCGTGAATGGATCTTCCACCATCTCATCAGTGGAAATGTGCTTCAACACTATCTTTTGATGTGTTTGTCTGTCTCTAACAAAATGATATCTCGTATCAATATGTTTTGCTTTTCCATGGTATTTGGGATCTTGAGATAATGCTATAGCAGCCGTGCTATTGCAATAAATTGTCACAGGTCCGTTGGACACCTTGACTACCCCCAAACCCTTTAGGAAACGCATCAGCCATATTGCCTCTTGGGTCGCCGCAGAACATGCAATGTACTCGGCCTCCATGGTAGATAAAGCAACACACGTTTGCTTTTTACTAGCCCAAGAGATCACACTGTTACCAAGCATAAAGATGAAACCTGAGGTGGACTTGCGCTCATCCAAGTCACCAGCCCAATCGGCATCCGAATAGCCAACTAGGTCCAGACTTCTGCCTTGATAACATAACACATAATCCGATGTGTTCTTGAGATATCTCAGAATCCTCTTGACTGCTTGCCAATGAGCAAATCCAGGATTCGACTGAAATCGGCTGACAAGACTCACCGCATAGCAAATATCGGGTCTTGTACACAACATGGCGTACATCAAGCTTCCAACTGCACTAGAGTACTGCACATTTTCCATTTTCTTTCTCTCTGCATCTATCTTGGGACCCATGTCACTACTCAAACTTGTGTTCTTATCTATAGGAGTGTCAACCGATCGACATCCATCCATGTCATATCGTTCAAGAACTTTTTTCACATAAGTTTCTTGAGATAAACTGAGAAACCTCTTGGTTCGATCTCGAGTTATCTTGTCACCTAGCACATAGCCAGCTTCACCCATATCTTTCATGTCAAACATAGAGGACAACCAAGCCTGCGTTGAACTGATCAGCGACTTGTTGTTACCCGCAAGCAATATGTCATCAACATACAATGTCATGATAAAAAAACAATCATTGGACCCTTTCACATACACACAATGATCTTCTTCCATCACCCTAAAGCCGTTTGACAAGATAGCTTGGTGGAATCGGAGGTTCCATTGCCGTGGTGCTTGTTTGAGACCATATATGGAACGGCGAAGTCTGCACACCATGTGCTCCTTCCCTTCAACCACGAATGCATCGGGTTGGACCATATATATATCTCCTCTTGCAATTCTCCATTGAGAAATGCAGTTTTTACGTCCATTTGATATAATTCTAGATCCATTGCAGCGACAATTGCTAGGATCAAGCGGATAGAGACAAACCTAACCACAGGTGAGAAGGTTTCTTCATAATCCACTCCCTCTACTTGGGTGAATCCTTTCGTAACCAAGCGAGCTTTGTAACGCTCAATTGACCCGTCACTTTTACGCTTGGCTTTGAGAACCCATTTGCTCCCAACAGCCTTGCGACCTCGTGGTAAGTCAACTAAGTCCCAAACATGATTCTTCTTCATTGAATCAATCTCCTCTTGCATGGCCAGCAACCATTCCTTAGACTTTGAACTAGAAAGTGCCTCACGCACATTCTTTGGTTCATCCGGATCGATAGCCTTAATAGCCTTCTTGCGTTTAGGCTTATCATCTTCATTCGGCATGACCAATCCATCAAGAGTAGTCATGAACACTTCCCCCCCTTCGATCTCAAATCGTCGGCGGGGTACTTTCTCACGTTCAGACCTTCGAGGTTCAAATACTTCTTCAGTCTGCATATCAGTCACAGGTTCAGCGGCCCGCTGGTCATCCCAGCAACCCGCTGTATCTGGATGCAGATTGACAGGACCTCTGTCCTGGAAGTCTCGCCAGTCTTGGCAACCCGCTGGCCCAGCCTGCGGCCCGCTGAAACTGGGCGCCAGAGAGGTTCTGACCTGCTGAGCTACCTCTTCCGCAATAGTTCTGACCTCAGGAGGTTGAGGAGGACTTTTATTCCCCCCTCTCGCCTCGACACCCTGATCAGTACCATCATTTTCGGAAGGAATTGACTCATATAGCCATTCCTCTTTAGAAACCTCGCTCCTCTTTGGAAATTCACTTTCAAGGAACGTCGCATCCCTCGATTCGATTTCCGTGACTGTCCCACTTAGATCCTCTCCAACAAACACGTGGCCCTTGGAAGTGTCAGAGTACCTAATGAAGATACACTTTCTCCCTCTCGGACCAAGCTTCCCATGTTTGTGAGAAGGATCATGGACATAAGCCAAACAACCCCATGGATGGAGATTACTCAAATTCGGTTTTCGTCCAGTCCATAACTCATAAGGGGTGGCTGCCACGAACTTCGAGGGAACTCGGTTTAGAACATATGTGGCGGTCAACAGCGCATCTCCCCAATACGAAATTGGTAGACTTGCTTGTGCCATCATAGATCTAACCATCTCCAACAGTGTCCTATTACGCCTTTCAGCAACACCATTTTGTTGAGGCGTGTAGGGAGTTGTCAATTGATGAACGATTCCCTTTTCATCACACAAGCTCTTGAATTGATCCGAGAGGTACTCTCGACCTCGATCTGTCCTAAGAGCTTTGACAAGTCCATTTCGTTGATTCTCAACCATCGCCATGTACTTTTGGAAGCAACCCAGTGCATCCGACTTGTGGGAGATCAAATAGACATGACCAAAACGTGTATAGTCATCAATGAATGTGATGAAATAATAGGCACCATGTCGAGCCCTAACACTCAAAGGACCATAAATGTCCGAGTGTATCAACTGCAAAGGAGTTGTGGCACGAATAGCCTTTCCAAAAGGCTTTCGGGTAGCTTTACCAGCTAGACAACCCTCACAACGAGGTAAGGAGACCTTGGTTAAGGGACCCAAAAGTCCAACCTTAGCCAATCTAGTCATCCTATCTTGCCCCACATGGAAAAGTCTAGCATGCCAAATTAACATGTTATCATTCACATAAGAACTAACATTAGAAGAAGAAACATCATAAGAGAAAGAAGAACAGCCATCAATTGTGTCTAAAATCATGAAGTTGTTGTCAAGAAATCCATTACCAGGTAAAACAGAATTCTTATACAATTCAACACAATTATTAAGAAAAACAACACGCAATCCGATTTTGACAAGAACTAAAACAGATACAAGACTTCGCCTCACATCAGGCGCATACAACACATCATGGAGAACTAATTTATGTCCATTGCGAAACATTAGCTCACAAGTGCCAATGCCATGCACGAGAACACTACTATTATTTCCCATGTAAATGCGTTTGCTTCCTGCCGGTATGCGACGATAGTCCACAAATGCTGCTCGATCCCTAGCTATGTGGTCAGTTGCTGCAGAATCAACAGTCCAAACAGGATTGTTATTAGTAAGCATAAAGCAACTGGACACATATAAAGCTGAATCACAAGCAGAGGGGAGTCCAGCGGCCTGCTGATCATACCAGCGGCCCGCTGATACTGAGTCAGAAACACTGCTCAGTCCAGAAAGTACCCTTTTCGGCTTCGTGCAATCACGAGCGAAATTTTCAATCTAATCACAGTTGAAGCAAGCCCCCTTGGGTTTCTCCTTCCCTTTTTCGCGCTTCTTGTTGCGCTTCTTGTCAATCTTTGCATTGGCCACGCCAGTGCCACCCGCAACTTTCTTGGAACCGGAATTGTTCTTCGGTTTCCTTTGCGAGTTCTTTGAGGCGGCAATCATTGCATCTTCAGCAGCCTTTTCAGCCTTCTCGCCCGATAAGCGGTCCTCCTCCAACTCCACATGACGCGCCACTTGGTCAAAAGTGCGTATGTTGTCATTGTGAGTGAGGTTAACTCTCAAATGCTCCCATGAGCGAGGTAGAGAGCGGATCACAGCCTGAACTTGCTGCTCATCCCATAGGACATGGCCCGCTTGAGTCAGCTCACTTATCATATTAGACATGGCTAAGATATGCTTCCGCATAGAATGCTCGGGACGCTTCTTATAGCCATCAAGTCTAAGAGTAAGTTGGCGCAGCCTAGTGGTTGAAGTACCACCATACTGGAGTTTCACCGCATCCCACAACTCTTTCGTGGTGCGATACCTCTCGAACCTTAAGAGTACATCATTGGACATGCTACTCAGCAACGTTATGCGAGCGGCACGATCCTTTTTCTTGAACTCTTCAATGGCTCGATTTCTATTTGGATTGGCCCTCTCGGCTTCAGTGAGTTCCCTTGTCAATAGCTCCAACAAATCCTGCATCTCAAGCAGAAATTGAGCTTTACGATGCCACACATCTTAATTGTTACTCGTCAATTTCTCTCCAGCATTGAGATCAGCGATTATATTCTTACTTGCCGACATCTTTCTACAAAATAGAGACAAAGCACAAGTATGCATGTTAGCATCATCAATTATGATATAACTAGAGAGTTATAACATATGGTTACACTTCACCGCACAATCCTTGAATCGATCCAAAAGATGACACAGCTTAGTAATGATAACCGAAAGATGACAACCAGGGCCACCAATCCTGTCTCATATACTAAGAGTATCCCCTCCCAATCAACTCGATTGGCGCAAAGTTCAGACATTGGACAAGAAACCCAGTTCTTTTAGGTCCAAAGTCACTCTACTGTGCTGTCTAAGCATGTGAGTTAATGACCTCGGGTCATTACTCAAACACGCCCACAATTGTGAGAGGTAAAAATACCTACTATCACTCTCTATGCAAGTATGCATCTAAAGAAAGGTAATAAAACATATTACTATCTTCAGGATAGTTAATACACCATGTTGGACAAAGAGGAAGGTCATAAGTTGGTTAAAACAGATTCTGGTTGCTATATTTTCAACTGTCAGTCTCATGTCTGGTGGCCCGCTGAAACTTCCTGCGGCCCGCTGAAAATACCAGCGGCCCACCGAAAAATGACAGATTTGGCTGGTCACTATTTTCTGATCAGACGACCTGCAGACCCAGTAAGCGATCTGTCTAACAGTTATACAGAACAAACTTACGTTGTCTGTCTTCACTACAGAATCCTGCGACCCGCTGATTCTGACGGACTGAAACCCTAAATCTGGTATTCCTGCAACCAGGATTTATCAGATGGTTTCTGTGCACCAGCAATGTTACTCAACCCTGGTTAGACCATTTACAGTGTTTTACTACGAACTCCTACTGAGATCTAGCGTTAAAACACGTAAAATTTGGATGTAGGGTATGTTTTGAGTAAAACCGTCACAACCAAATCTAGTTCTGCCAAAAACATGGTGTCCTAGGGCTTAAACAGATCCATAACTTCAACAAGAAGCCTTATGGCTCTGATACCAATGAAGGTTTAATAAGGTATAAACCTATATGCATATCTAACCTATAAGAATAACTTAGAGAATTAGATATACCGCAGCGAAAATGATCGAACGCCTAGACCCGCTTGTCGGAGTTTGGTTCTGCAGCCTTGTCTCTCTCCGTATGCGTCCGGTACACCACAACCTCACGTTAGGGTTTGGTGCCACCTTCCACGCTTCCACTTGCCGGTCTCGACTCGTGTGTGTGATCCAATTGCTCCAAGCAATTAGATGGCTTCCTCCCTCTCAGAAACTCTCCTCTCTTTCTGTGTGGAATATGCAGAACAACAGTTCCAAGAACCAGAGAGACGTTTCTGTTTAGAGGGGTATATATAGGAGTTGATCTGAACAGATCACGTCTGTTCAGATCCCAGTACCAGCGGCCCGCAGGCCTTGCCTGCGACCCGCTGGGTCGTTCAGTATCTGCGGCCCGCTGAGAACGGCTCCACACACTTTTTCCAACAACATGTTATTGAGTTAAAATTATTCAATTTACACCCATAAAAATTTTAAAATTTCAACATGACTACTCTTTGCCCTCTTGTTTTAAAATCCTGGCTCTGACCCTAGATACCGGCAACAACAGTTATAACACCTCTATAAGTTAATGTATACAAATAACAGTTATAGGGAGAATATTAATCACACAACTTCTACAATGTATCATTCCTTATCACTTCAGAAAATACATATTCAGACGGACTTAGTTCATTACCTTGTATGATGATGCCGCATATGCTATGAGAAATGGGATATATATATATAATTATATATATAGAGGATTGCTAAAATACTATGCATAGTACGGATGCACTTTGTGCTACGGATTCATTATTGCATTTCATGCTTCAAACAACCGATCCAAACCATTCATTATCTTCTACATATTGAAATCTCATTAGAAATCAAATTTTACATTTTTTAAATTTTTTTACTATTTTTCTCAGATTTTTGAAAATCACTGTTATTGAAGGGTCCAGAATTTATTAGATTAAGTATTTTCAAAAATATGAGAAAAATAGTAAAAAAATTTTAAAAAATGTAAAATTTGGTTTCTAATGAGATTTCAATATGAAGAAGATAATGAACGGTTTGGATCGGTTGTTTGAAGCATGAAATTCAAGAACGAATCCGTAGCACAAAGGTCATTCGTGCTATACATAGCATTTTAGCAATCCTCTCTCTCTCTCTCTCTCTATATATATATATATATATAGAGAGAGAGAGAGAGAGAGTTTTGCTATGGTGAGTTGCAACTCACCAAAGCGTCCGTGAGTCGCGCTCAAAATTTCAAAATTAAGTTCAAAACGACCGATCCAAACCGTCTAATACGATCTCCCTATTGAATTCTCCATGCTGACCAAATTTTACATTTTTTCGAAATTTTTAAGTATTTATTTCGGATTTTTAAAAACTGCTGTTTTTGAATGGTTCAGAACTAATTAGATTAATGATTTTCTAAAATTTAAAAAAAATACTTAAAAATTTCGAAAAAATATAAAATTTGGTCTGCATGGAGATTTCAATAGGAAGATCGTATTAGACGGTTTCGATCGGTCGTTTTGAACTTAATTTCGGAATTTTGAGCGCGACTCACGGACGCTTTGGTGAGTTGTAACTCACCATAGCAAAACTATATATATATATATATATATATATATATATATATATATAGAGTTTAGCTACGGTGAGTCGCGACCAATACTCCTAGATCTAGATCAAAATGACCGATCCAAATTTAAAAATTCGAAAAAAATAGTAAAAAAAAAAAAAAATTGTATTGAGCCTTTTGTACTTCGCGATCATTATCCGCCAACCGTTTTATAAATTGACAAATCTAATTAAATTAATTCAATATACATATTAAAATTTCATAACAAACCAAATTTTATATTTTTTTAAAATATTTTTACTATTTTTTTCGAATTTTCTATAACTTTTCTTTTTTTTATACCAATTAATAATTAAAAAATTCCAAAAATGGAAGGTTTTAAAAAATTCGAAAAAATAGTAAAAAATATAAATTTTGGTATGTAATGAAATTTCAATATAGATTATATTCGTTTAGTTAAATTTTTAATTTGTAAAATTATCGACAAATATGATCGTGATGTACAAAAACTTAATACATCATGATGCACTGTAGCATTTTTCTATATATATTAGAAAAAAAATTCTAGCATAGCTTCTAACGACATCTTTGATTCCATTCCATTACTGTAAAAGTAAAAGATACCGATGATCGTGCATGTGCATGATGGCCTAATTAATTAATTACAATTACCTAGCTCAAACTTGAATTGGTACTAGAACTAGCTAGGGGGTGGTTTGTGTTTACGCCAAGGCAAGGTCACATGTGGGGCCCCACCTCCGTGGAGGCATAGCAATCCCATCCCATGCATAATGCATTTATGCCTGACGTTGACCTCCATTTCTCTCTGCCACCTCCACCAGACTTGACCTCTCCAGTTCCCATCTGTCTGTCAACCATGAAATTCTGTGTTGTGCTGCGCTAACGTCCATGCATATCAAAAAGAGGCAAAGTTCCGCTACTAACATTTTAGTTGTTTCTAAATGTCAATATTTTATTGTTAAGTTATTTCCTCAAATTTTAAAATTCAAGAATTAAATCTAAACCGTTGATGCGTTTAACGAGCGATGCGTTTTCATATAAGTTTTGTAAAATTTGGAATTTATTTAATACTCGATCAGTAGATAAAAAAACAAACAAACCTTATTAACTATGATAGATTCGTTCTAATACATTCATGTTTTAGCCTTTGATCGAGTATCAAATAAATTCGAAATTTTACAAAACTTATATGAAAATGTATCGCTCGTTAAACTAAATAAGATCAATGATTTGCACTTAACATTTGAATTTTAAAATTTGAAAAAATAACTTAATAGTAAAATATTTGACATTGGGGACAATAAAAATATTAGTGGCGGAACCTTGCTCATATCAATTAGCTTAATTTGTTGCACTGGCTGGCGAATGCTATGAATGTTGATTGTTGCCAAATAAACAAGCGGCCAAAAAAAAAATATGCAGATTTATCATTTACTATGTCATTCATGCTATGAATGTTGCATTTATATAAGTACGTACTAATCCGAAAATTAATCTAATGGGGGGCGTTTAAAATGTGTCTAAGAATAAAATAAAGATTAGTTATTTGAATTAAAAAATATTATTTCTAGGGGCATTTGGATCGTTCAAAAATAAAATGAGGATTAACTATTCAGAAGATAAAAAAAATATTCTTCAATGATCAAGAATAAGTTTTTTGGAGATTTTAAAGTGTTATTTTTAAACGGAATGACATTCAGAATAAATTTTTATTCTTAAAATGTTTGGATCGTCTTTTTAATCTAGATTAAAAATCGATCCCAGCAACTTCTTAATACTCAATAAGAAGATGATCCAAACATAATAATTGTAATTATATGCCTAAAAGTGGTTCAAGAACTTGTTGGACTACTTAAATATAGTATTCTAAATTTCAAAAACTTATTCTTGATTGTTTAAATATAATATTTTTACTCCAAATAATTAATTCTAATTTTATTCTTGAACGATTCAAATGCACCTTAAACGATCAAGAATAAGTTTTTGGAAATTTAGGGTGTTATTTCTAAGTGGTCCAACATCCGAAATAAATTTTTATTCACAGTGTGTTTGGAACTTTGGATCATTTTCTTAATTCGGATTAAGAAATTGTTTGGAGCACCTTTTAATATGGACTAAGATGATCATCCAAAAAAATTTGGATTAAAAATTTGTTCCGTATGTCAACACTTATAATAACAACCTAAATCTTAAAAATATTATTCTTGATTGTTTAAAATTAATAGTTTTTACCCTGAATAATTAATCCATATTTTATTCTTAAACAATCCAAAGGCTCCTATTTATTAAAATTTATTTTAAGAATTAAAGAGATCAGAATATATATTGCATAGCTAGCTGCTAGAAATATCCAAGGACATTTCATGATGGAAGAACAACTTTATACAGGAGGACTCGATCTTCATTATTATATACAAAAATTTCTATCAACTTTTCCCAAATGTTTAATATCAAAATACATTAGAGCTTGAATATATATTGCATAGCTAGCTGCTAGAAATATCCAAGGACATTTCATGATGGAAGAACAACTTTATACAGGAGGACTCGATCTTCATTATTATATACAAAAATTTCTATCAACTTTTCCCAAATGTTTAATATCAAAATACATTAGAGCTTGATAAAAGTGAAAATAAATATAAATTTTGCGAGCTACATAGCTAAATCGTGCGGTACCAATTTATAGAGATGCAGTCAACGAAGTAATTTGGGTTGTTCGGTTCAGTGATTTGGATTTATTCCGTTAACTAAGTGGTCCTTAGTTTTAATCACGAAAATATCATTTATTTTTATATTTCTTATTCTTATAACAAAATCGTTGGTTTCAAACTCATCTTAAAAAAAAAAAACCGAAGTAATCACATAAGCTTTTTCTGAAAATGCATGTAAGCAACCTATTAATCCGCACAATGTTTGATTTATATATTATAGCTATACTATAATGACTCTAAGATATAATAGTACTAATTAATTATACTATGCATCAACAACACAGATTGCAACATCTTTAGCAGTCACAGCGCAACCAGGACACACCAACTTGCATGACCATTAGGTCCTGAGAGCTCTAAAATCAGTTTAGTTTGTGCTGCAAATTAAAATAAAATAATATAGGGGCCCAAATTTAAGTTACCACACTCAATTGCATGCATATATACCTGATCTGTAGCCTAACTCAAAAAAGTTATGGCAGCCGCTACTTAGCGAAGTAACCATACTAATTAATAGATCCCAACTATCCTGTGCAGTCTAATTATGATGCACCAAATTAAGCCGGATTTGAGTAGGCAGAAAATTAAAAAGTCAAGCCTCTCTCACACATAAAAGCACTCAAAAGGATATTAGGTATGAGCAAGACCAAGTCATGATGTGTGTTTTTATAACCAAATTAGGATTTGAGGGGTGCATGCATAGAGTGTAGACAGTTTGTTTCTTTTATCCCTGGATAGCAATATCCCAATAATTTAGGATATACATAGTATAGAGCGCAGATATAGGTGTCCCGAACAACGTAGCAATAATGGTGCATGTGGCCACACCGTGATATTTGTGGTCATTTATGTACGTATATATTTAGGAAATTCGGTGTCGCCTTATATTTAATTAATTATAATATATACGTGTATGATTTAAATTCATGGATTTTGATGTTTAAGGTTATTCCGACCTGATTTTTAAGAGTTAGTTTTTGCTAGAAATCAGATTATTTTGGAAGTGCAAATTTTGTTTAAATTAATCACAAGGACATTTTTGATCCATAGAAGAACTTGCCTTTTTTTGTAATATATAGTAAACCATTTTTATGATGTAATTTAGAATTTTTGAAAAATGCCAACGGTTGGCAGTTAAAAGTCATAATTTTAATATTACGATGACAAATTAAACTCTGACTTTTAGCTCTTGATAAAAATTTTAACTTACTTTTACGCATGTTAAATATTATATAGTTCGTTTTTTTCTTTTGTTTCAAATTGAAAATTCATCCTAGTTTATGTACGAAATGCTTGTCTTGAAAGGAGACCCCATTAACACTTCTCCCTCTCTAACCCACCTAGCCCACCGTCGCGTCCCTTCCTGTCACATGGGGCTGATCCCACAACATAAGAACACTTGACTTCAATTTCTTACTAGTTACTAGGGAGTGCAAAGACATAGCTAGCTTAATTTTTTCTATAATTTAAATCCAATTCGATTATAATTTAGGTCCATTACATTGTGTTAGTCATCTAGCTTATGCAAGTCATATGGTTTAAACTAAATATAATTCTAATCTATCTAACTTTTCTATATTTAACATATTTAGAAAATTACAACTAGATAAAATAACATAAATATAATTAAAATTAACCAATTCAAGACAAATATATATATATATATATATCGATAATTGGTAATATATTTAATTTCACTTGACTAAATAGCAATAATATACAATATAAAAATAAAGTTTAAAGCGACATGTAATAAATACTATAATATGCTGTAATTGATTGATGGCGTTATGCGAGTAAATTTTGCATTCTGTTGACTACTTTAAGATGAAGAGATATTTAACAAAGAGGGAATCGGTGCTGTTTTTTTTTCCCCCGCAGATGCCTTCATTTTACTTTTCTTTTTTATATTTTAGAAATTAAAATTAAAATTTCTAATTCAAACGATTGATTTTCTACTATTTAATCCAATGAGTTTCTAAACAATTCTTATAAATTTTGAAGTTCATTTAATTTGATACCCTATCAAGAGATCAAAATTTGAGAGTATTAGAATTAATTTATCATAGTGAACATGATTTTTTTTTTTTTGGTCTTTCAATCGAGTATCAAATAAATTATGAATTTTATAAAAATTATATGAAATCATATCAATTAAACAAAACTAATGATTTGCATTCAATAAAATAGAGGCGTTTGGAGCATCGGATCCCTTTTCTTTTATATCATGTATGTTATAGCGGCGGTTTATTATCAAGGAATGTTGTTAAAGATGCTTTTCTCGAACCGGTCTATTATTAATAACCGCTGCTAAAGATGAACATGAAAAAAAATTATATTTTTTCACTAGCCTTATATATTTTGCTAGCCATAAATATTTAATATCGAACAATACCTATATATCACACATGCAAAATATATATATAAATAGGTGTGTTTGGATGACTAAGAAATAGGATATAAAAATAAAAATTTTCGGTTTGCGTACTTATTCTTATTCTTGTGCAACCCAAACAACACAAGAATAAGAAATAAGGGTCCTTATTCTTGTACTAACAAAACCATGGTATAAAAATAATGAATTTGGATAAGCACGCAAACCGAAAATTCTTATTCTTATACCATATTCCTTAGTCATCCAAACACACCCGGGGAGTAAGTTGTAACACATCAGAGGATCTATGAGTTGCGATCGAAACTTCTAGATCTAGTTTAAAATGACCGATCTAAATCGTTTAATATGATCTCCCTACTGAAATCTCCATGCATGCCAAATTTTACATTTTTTCTAATTTTTAAATTTTTTTTAAAATTTAGACAATCATTAATCTATTTAATTCTGAACTGTTCAAAAACAACAGTTTTTAAATATTCGAAAAAAAATATTTAAAAATTTTAAAAAAATATAAATTTTTTTCTGTGTTGAGATTTCAATAGAGAGATCATATTGGACGGTTTGGATCGATCTTTTTGAACTAAATTAAGGAGTTTTGATCGCAACTCACAGACCCTATGATGAGTTGCAACTCGTCAAAGAAAAATTCTCAAGAGGATTTTGCTATAGTGACTCGTGATTCACAAAAAAGTCCGTGAGTCGCGCTGAAAATTCCTAGATCTAATTCAAAATTATCAACTGATTATACTCTCGATAATATTTATTTATTTTGTTATAAAATACCAATAAAATATTTACTTAGCTCGGGACTGAACTCAAGTCAGATTGTTAAATACTTAAATCCAACCATATTTCTATCGACAATGTCATGGACATGACAATTTTTCTTATTGACCACTGCTAGAGATCACAGCTAAAATTTTCGAAATTTCCACTAACTATTTTTAACGACGAGTTTCTTAAAAAGGAGTAAAGGACTGTTAATAAAGTGCTGTAAAAACCTTTTGTGTTGTAGTGCATATAACATTTGAGTAATGCTAGAATCAAACATATAGGGCGTCAAGCACGATCCAAAAATCGCACATTAAAATTTCAAACTGTCGATACAAACCGATCAATATGATCTCTATATTAAAATATCTTTGATAATCAAATTTTATATTTTTTCATTTCTAACTATTTTTTTCGAATTTTCAAAATTGAAGGGTTCAGAACTTTTTAGATTGAGCATATTGAAAAATTCCAAAAAAATAGTAAAAAAATTTGAAAAATATAAAATTTGGTCTCCATGAAGATTTTATAACATAGAACAATTTGAGCGATTTGGATTGGCCATTCCAATCTTAAAAATTAAAATTTTATTGCGTTGAACAAGTGTACGTGTGCTATATGTTTGACACTAACCACTCCCATAACATTTATGCTGGTATATAGCAAAGTTTTAAAAAAAAATTTACAGTATGCATTCGCGCACAACATGCTGGAATTTTCTGAGCATGCACACAAAATTAATCTATTGTTCTCTCTGAAATTTATGCTGATATAGTATTTTAAGAAGTTTACAGCATGTATTCGCGCGCAATATGCGGGAGTGGATGAGAAGTGAGCTATGAATTGGGTTAGATAGGAGATAAGACTGATTTTTATGGAATTAATGGTGGCAACGTACAAGTAGGAATCATTACATGTTACTATGTTAGCCCCCATCAAGTGGCCTGGTGCCCTGGTCCATGCATGACAATGAAAATCAGTTTTATTTTTTTAGGACCCAATTTAAGGCCTCACCATTCAGACACAGTGACACAAACTCATGATTCATCACTCTCCACTTACCGTTCCCTGTGGTTTTTTGTGACCTTCCGCCTCGTTTGGATTGGTTAGGAATAAAAAAAATAACTTTTTTTTATGAATAATTTCTTCCTAAACATTCATACAAGTTAAGGAATAATGAAAAAAATAGCTTTTTTCTAGAAATAGCTTCTTTCAACAATTAAATATACATAATTTCAACAAAATTAGCTAAATCCTAATAGCTAAATAAAATTTTGTGTGCTCTTTAACTAGTACTTTATTTAATATTAAAATAATATTTTTTAATAATTTACTTAAATTAATATTAATTTGCTTATTCGTAACTCACCATCCAAACAACATTTCTTCTTTCCGGAATAACATTCTTCCCACTCTTCCCAAAGTTACACACTTCTCAATATTTTTTTCCTAAAATTCTTATTCCTTCCTTATTCTCATACCATCCAAACGAGCCCAGCACTTTATATACGATCAAAAGGTCCGTGAGTCGCGCTCAAAATTCCAAAATTTATTTAAAAATGACCAATCCAAACTATCTAATACGATTTCCCTATTGAAATTTCCATGCAGACCAAATTTTTTATATTTTTTTTGAATGTTTTAAGTATTTATTTCTGGTTTTTTAAAACTGCTATTTTGAACAATTCAGAACTAATTAGATTAATGATTTTCTAAAATTTCAAAAAAATACTTAAAAATTTCGAGAAAATATATAATTTGGTATGCATGGAGATTTTAATAAGGAGATCGAATTAGACGGTTTGGATCGGCCATTTTGAACTAAATTTCGAAATTTTGAGCTTGACTCACGGACCCTCTCGTGAGTTGCAACTCATCATAGCAAAACTATATATATATATAGTTTTGCTATGGTGAGTTGCAACTCACCAAAGCGTCCGTGAGTTGCGTTCAAAATTTAAAAATTTAGTTCAAAATAATCGATCCAAACCATCTAATACGATCTCCCTATTGAAATCTCCATGCGTACCAAATTTATATTTTTTGAAAATTTTAAGTATTTATTTCGGATTTTTAAAAACTATTATTTTTGAACGGTTCAGAACTAATTAGATTAATGATTTTTTTAAAATTTCAAAAAATAGTTAGAAATTTCGAAAAAATATAAAATTTGGTCTGCATGGAGATTTCAATAGGAAGATCGTATTAGATGGTTTGGATCAGTAATTTTGAACTAAATTTTGAAATTTTGAACGCGACTCACGGACGCTTCGGTGAGTTGCAACTCACCATAGCAAAACTCTCTCTCTATATATAGAAAATCATTAATCTAATTAGTTTTGAACCGTTCAAAAACAGCTGTATTTAGAAATCCGAAATAAATACTTAAAAATTTCAAAAAAATATAAAATTTGGTCTGCATGGAGATTTTAATAGGAAGATCGTATTAGATGGTTTGGATCGGTCATTTCGAACTAAATTTCAAAATTTTGAGCATGACTCACGGACGTTTTGGTGAGTTGCAACTCACCGTAGCAAAACTCTATATATTGGATGTCTTACAATCATATATTCATATATACGAAATCAAGGTCAGTGCAATCACCACCTTAAGAGAAAAAAAAAATCACTATTGATTTCAGCTCTTCAATTAGCCAAGAATAACACAAAAACAATATCTAATAAATGGTACCGAATAATTAAGGGGCCGTTTGGATATTGTAGGAATTTGGAGAATTTGAAATTCCTAGGCATAAATTTATTGGAAAGTGTGTAACTTTGTGAAGATTTTATATTATTTATAATAAATTTGGCATATAAAATGTCTGGAATTTGCAATTCCGGCACCATCCAAACAGCCCCTAAGATCTATATACAACACAGAATTTATATAGGAATTCTAACATCAAAAATTTTAATAGAAAGAATTAATATATTTTTTTTAATAATAAGCAAGTTCCAACGCGTTTATAAACCGCGCGTCTCTCTCTCCTATCGAACGCGTTTTATAAACGCGTAAGAAGCCTTTGAACCTGTTTATAAAACACGTTCAAAGAGCGCAGTGATTGCGGCAAAAGTTTCTGACTTTACGCATTTATAAAACGAGTAGGAAGCCTTCTTACCCGTTTATAAAATGCGTTCAAGAGAATCCAATTTTCCTACAAATACCCCACCTTCTATCGTCCAAAACCAAAAAAGAAAAAAAGAAAAAGATCAGAAAAAAGGAAAAATTGAGAGAGAAAGAAGAGTTGGATGGTAGAATGCAAAATAATATTAGTTGGTGCGAAACTAATAGCCATAAGGGTTGTATGCGACACAATTATTCAGTGATACAGAGTCGCACACAATTCTTATGGCTATTAATATTCCACCAACTTTTAATTAAAATTTCTGGTAGAATCTGTTATTACGTGTAGAGGGCGGTTTGCTGGGCTGGTTCTACGAGCCATAACACCGCAGCCGACATCCTTGGATGAGAATCTGCATACATGCAGTCATCTTCATCCAAGTCTCAGAAAAAGAGAGAGTCAATATGAGAATCAGTCGCCCGACTCTTATCTATTAGTTGCGGTGCTCTTATCTCGACCCACCCTTAGCAATGGATCTTCTACAATTTTTTTATGTGGTTCAAAATTTTAATATCATGTATTTTGTAATTTTTTTTTGTTTTGTATTGCGTGGTTGAAAATTTTAATAAATTGTAATTTTTAATTTGTATTGTGTTTTTTATTTTAATGTTCATTGAGTTGTAATGTGTAATATAATTTAAATAAATATTAAGTCTCTTAATATTAATATTTTGAATTACAAAAAAAAGAAAATGGATAATAAAACTTAAAAGATAATAAAACTTACAATACATATACTACATGAATTAATACATATACTAAAACATAAAAGAAAACAGATAATAATAAAACACACAATAATAAAAACATCTAATTATAGAAAACCTAATAATCAGTCCAAATGATATATGTCATTTTCATTTAACGGATGATTTTCAAATCCAGGAGGACATGCCTGTTGCAAACGCAACCATACGATTCCATCTTCACGTCGGACATGGTATCCTCCATCCCTCTTAACTACATCAGTCCAATATTTCGGCCCTCTCACTTCAAAAACGTCGCGTTGAAAAACCTTCACGTAAAATTTGTCGGAAGGGTAGTGCAAGTAGACGTGCCGAAGAATATCTCGTTTACTTATTCGTCCATCTCCTTGGAGAAGCACACCAGTACAAACATGACGTGGTTTAGTTGACATTATGTTTTCTCAGTTTCTCTTCTCTGCGTAACTTCTCTAAACTTTTGTTTTTGGATTTCTGAATTTTCGACGTGAATTTGCGGAGAATAACGACTATAAATAAACTCAACCCTTCTTACCAGTTTATAAAATGCGTATGAAGGCCTGGAACGCGTTTTATAAACGCGTAAGAAGGGCTGAGTTAATGTCCATTCAATACTTTTGCAGTCTGTCGGTCTGTTTTATTGTTTTAGCGGCAAAAATTGGACTCCACTTTCGTACGCGTTTATAAAACGCGTTCCAAGGCTTCCAACACGTTTTATAAATGTGTACTAATGTGTCAGTTTTATTTTGAGCAGCGTGATACTGTGTTTGAGTAGCGTCAAACACAGTAAATTTTGGCAGACCCCTTTATTAAATGCGCTAGAATAGTTATTGCGCGTTTTATAAACGGCTAAATAATTGCCTCTATATATCTTTGAATTCATTCTCCTATTTCGTATCACAAAATCACAAACAAAAAACACGTAGGCTTTATTCAGTAACTTTAGAAAACACAAAAAGTGAACGATAAAAAATGTTAATATTTCAGCAATTTTAAATTAAAAATTTTCTCGTGGAATCTGTTATTATGTGTAGAGGACAGATGCCACAAAATGGGGTCTTACTCTTTTGTATTAGTTGGAGAGAACAGTTTATTCTGAGCGGCCCGACTTTTTTCTACTTGTTGTAATGTATTTAAATTTACATTTTTTGTTTCCACTTGTTGTAATAGATAGCCAATCTTAATGCATTGAAATTTTATTTATAATTTTCCTTTTATTGTCTTGTTGAAAATTAATATTGTTATAATATTCATAACTCATTAATATAAAAATTAATAACAATTTCCATTACAATATTCAGAACCCATTAATATAAAAAATAATAATAATTTCCATTACAATAATTCTCATTAATATGAAAACAATGATTTAAATTAATAACAATTTTCATTACAATAATTCTCATTAATTTGAAAACAAAGATTTGAGGGGACTCATGGACAGTTGCCCAATTCTGCGAGAGCCTTCGACAGTCGTCGAGTTCTTCCCTAATTGGGTCGGCAGAACTCTACTGCCCATTACCCATGATCGTAGGCAGCAGAGTGTTGGTCTACCTCAGATCATGATGAAGTTAGCGAGTTGTCCATCTAGGGCGACCTTTGTACATAATAACAGATTCCACCTGAAAATCTCTTATTATAATTTCGCACTTATTAACATTGAGAGGTGAGAATGAGAGATGTGAGAATTAGAGATGAGAATGACATTCAGAGGTGAGAATGAGAGATGTGAGAAGAGATTTGCGGCTTGGGTTCGGTTTATAAATTGAAATGATGAAGGAAAAAGGCAAGAAAGTAGGGCTTGAACCCGTTCTTAAAACGGGTACAAAGCCTTTTAACGCGTTTTACAAAAGGGTACAAAGCCTTTTAACGCGTTTTATAAAAGGGTAAAACCTTTTAATGTGTTTTATAAAAGGGTAGAAAGCCTTTTAGCGCGTTTTATAAAAGGTAGAAAGCCTTTTAGCGCGTTTTATAAAAGGGTAGAAGGCCTTTTAGCGCATTTGAACCTCTGGAGACATGGGCTTGCTCAAGAGGAAGTGCTTCATGAGGAACTTTAAGCCGAGGAGAGTATCATGTGCCACTTGAAGGCTGAGGGTCCCATTATACGAGTTAATTAACTGCTTCTCAAAGCTAAACAGTTCAAGTGCCTCAGTCTTTGCAGGAAGGGATTGTGGATAAATTATATGAATGCAATCCCCATCAAAATCGGCACCAAATGGAGAGAGCAGATTAACGGATTGATCTTCACAGTATGGTCGGATGAACTAATGAGTACAAGGCCTTTTAGCCCGTTTTATAAAAGGGTACAAAGCCTTTTAACGCGTTTTAAAAGAGTAAGCAAGGTCGGATGAACTAATGAGTACAAAGCCTTTTAGGGTTGGGGTTTTTTGTAGATAACAAGAATGTCTGTCTGTCAATGCTCTTCTTGACAGATCGAAGGGTTTCTTTCGGCACAATAAAATCCCTCAAGCTAACGCTAAACCCTTGAATGGTTCGGCACAATAAAATCCCTCAAGCTAACGCTAAACCCTTGAATGGTTCGGCACAATAAAATCCCTCAAGCTAACGCTAAACCCTTGAACATTTAGAAGCTCCATCATCATCTGCTGTACAATGCTCATTATGCACATACACATTATACGAGTTAATTAAAATCGACACCAAATGGAGAGAGTAGATTAACAGATTGATCTTCACAGTATGGTCCTCATGCACATACACATAAAATGCTTGAAGTGAGTGCTTATGAGAATGCATAAAAATTATACTGCATAAATTCGAAATTCAAAATTAGAATGCATAAAAATTATAATACATAATTTCGAAATTCAAACTAAAAATGACAATACATAAAATAATAGTATATTTTCTTACAATACATTCCATTACAATATATAAAATTAAGACAACACTTAATCTTCAATTTTTTCATTTTTTCTTCCTACTGAAAGACAGTACATTGCGAAATTTCCCCCCAAACAATCCTTTTCGTCCTCTCTCCCCTGATGTATTGCCTTGATTTGTTGAGCTGGTTGGAAACCTAGCCGACTCACTTCTCATATTTCCAGATGAGACATCTCTTACCCGTGGATCAATGCTTATAGAATTTCTCCGTGGTTGTACAGATCCTTGGTCCTCCCTATTATTGTTGTTTCGTGAATCAACATGCAATGACATTCGTCCTGGTTGAATAGGTGTTTGACGAGTCCGAACCGTATGTTCAGTACTCGCTGCCCTTCTTGGACTGTTGGCCCTTGTTAGTGGTCTGCTGGTGTATCGACCGGATTGCAATGCGTCCATCGGATATGGCGGTTGAGGTGCTTCTTGTCGCGGTTGACTGGTTGAAGCTTCACCTTGATTTTTCTTTTTTGTTTTTCTTGTGGAACCTCCACCTTTCCTTCCTTCCATCCTATCCATCCACATCTCTGCACGAATGATTTTGCGCCTTCCTCGATTGACCAAACTCTTGTCGGGGACAATTATCGGACCTGTATAAATTGGCCATTCATCCTCATCTTTGTAACAATGAAACCGACCTGCTGACCAAATCATGTGCTGGTTTTGCATGCTATAGTGACCATCCACAAATTGATCTACATTATAATTTGTCTCCCTGCAAACAGCAATCACATGTGTGCAAGGGATACCTGTCAATTGTGGTTTTTGGCACACACATGTGGTTCGAGTGAAGGGCAATTGCACATCGGTTTGCTGCATGTCGGGTGGAATTTGAACTGTGTAATGGGAATAATCGTAGCCTACACCATCACGGTACTCCTCGCGAACTTTCATGCGAAATTCTCCAAGGTCCAATCTTAACACGAATGTGCTCATAAACTCCTCTGAGATTACAACAAAAAGATGAAGTTAGTTCAAAATGAATTAAAATGAATGAATGAATGAATGAATTGAATTCTTTTTCTATAAGTACTTACGTGATTTTCCATCGTGCTTGATCAATTTATTCTTTACTCCTTCCGGCCATCTTTATCCTAAACTCAACCTTTGAAGTGCTTCTTGTGTTCGCTTGTTCATCCAGTTGGCACATTTATACCACGTGCCTTCTATAAGTGCTGTCACTGGTAATCTTCTCTCTATTCTAAACACATTATTCAGACTCTCCGGTCCATTACTCGTCATTATACCCCACCGATGCCCCTTGTCAAAACTCTGAGCCCATTTATATAGTTTTGGCCGCTTGTTGTTGTTATTTTCATTAATTTTACCACAATTTCTTAGGTACTGATAAGCCCTCAGGTTGTTTTCCTTCAGTACTCCCCAATTCTCTCTAAAATGCCTAGGGTTTTTCTTGTTAGCAAGTCTACACATGAAAAAGTTTTTCAAATCACCATCTTGTGACCCGCCAGCCTCCTTCCATAAGTTTTCCGCAACATGCTGCATGCAGAACTGATATCATTACTATTTGTAGGCATTTGGACCGTACTTGGCACTCAAATAACACTCAAACTATTGAATTATTCAATAAATTGCTATGATTTCCAAGGAATTGGCTCTACCGTCGTTTTTTCTCTCATTTTACAGGACTTTGACGATTTCTGATGATTTTGGAGCATATAGATGGATTCCCGATATAGCACGCACGCTAGACGACTCGTTCCTAGCATTGGAGGCTCTTTTCTCTCTTCTGGTCGACCCGACCACAAGCCTGTTCGATCCGACCAAAATCTATGGCAGCCAGGCGTTATTTTCCCTCTTCTGGTCGACCCGACCACAAGCCTGTTCGATCCGATTGGACATCACAATAGCAGACTTGTGCAGCTGTCTTTTCTCTCTCCTGTTCGGTCCGACCAGATTGTCGCCATATCACATATGGCAGTGTTTCTTACATAGAAACTGATTGTTATGGTAATTTCTTGCGTCCTGGTGCCCTAGCCTTCCATCCTTACGATCTGGGACATCTATATATACACCTCTAGACCTGAAGGAAAAGATTTAACCCTTCATACCACAATTCCACCTTCCTTAGGCGATTCCACCATAGGATATCATCAAATCTTGGTTCTTTGAAGCGACGGCAGCAAGGAGACGAGTTTGGTGACCATCTTGCAATACACCACTGCCTAGAGATCGTAGTTCGAAAGCATAAAGGAGTATTCGGTTTATTCTTCTATGTTTTCTTCTATATTTTCAATGGGCTTGTATCTTGTGATTTCTATGTTATTTGTTGTGTGTTTTAGTTCTATGTTAGACTAAATTTATGTAGTCTTAGGGGTAAGGTAGTAACTTAGGTTTGGATGTTGTGATTTGACTCGTTATGTTATGATATGTTTTGTTGATTTGTTTTGTTGAGACTTATATTAATTGCTTGTTTGAATTGCTTGTGATTTCCTAATCACCTTCTAGTTTTACAACCGCATCTAGTCAAGTCTAAGTTAGGATAAACAAGTTTAGTTCAAATAAAGTATTTGGGATAAATCGTAGATCCGAAAGGGGAGATTAGTTGACACCAAAAGTGTAACTTTTAGACAAGTTCAAAAGACCTCTAGATATCCTTATGAACTCCAACAAACAAGTTTAAGTTGATTGAATTCTATACTAAAAGTTATGAACCAATCGAGTTAATTAGGTTAGGTTGTGATTAAACCATTTTCTAGTCCAACAAGCGACAGCTGAGATTTAGTAAATCTAGATTTAGCCAACAAACCCTAGCACAAAACATAAAATATCATAAAAGGTCAAAACCACACACTTTCACCCTCTGTTCGGACCGAACAGATCCTTGTTCGAACCAAACAGAGAAGTGAACGCTTGAAAACACCGTTCGATGCATGAAAGTGATAAGTTCTGTGTTCTAGAGTCCAAATCAAGGTGAAACATGAACCCTAAGACGTTTTTGATACTGTTTGAAAAACCCAAAAACCTTACTTTAGTTGTTTACTTTATTTTAATTGACAAAACAACAAAAAATATATACTTTACTTGCACCTTTACATTTAATTCATCAAAACTACACAAAAATATTCTTGTCTAGCTTTTGAAAAAGGATAAGTCCGGTATTCAATTAAACCGTCCCTTGGGTTCGACCCTAAAGCTTTACTCCAAACGATTAGTGAGGTTAGTTCTAGGTCTATAAATTTATTTGATTCCTAGGTTTTAAACCTTCATCAAGAACCGATGAATCGCTACTGCATGCGCACCTTGTGCCTTCCAACCGTAATCTACGGATGCAAATACCGCTTTTATTGCCTTATGACTAGGGCTGTATGCGAGCCGAGTTCGAGCGAGTTGAGTATAACTCGAACTCGTTACAACTCTAGTCAACTCGTGACTCGTTCGGGAGGCAGTTCCGAGCTAACCGAGCCAACTCGAACTCGCCATTTTGTAACACGAGTCAACTCGTAGCTCGGTATTCAACTCGTGAATATAGTGAATAAATGCAATAATTATTTATGAGTATTACAATAATATAAAAAAATAAATTTTATTATCAATTTTATTCTTTTCCATTGATTTGAAGCAAAATATGTCTTGAAACTCAAGATTAATACTCATAGATCATGGTGATGATCTCCAAAAAATTAAAATTTATTACGTCACGAGTCAGCTCATGAGTCAACGAGCCGAGTTGAGTCTAACTCAAACTCGACTCATTTATTAACCGAGTTGGTTCAACTCGAGTTATGCCAACTCGAGTTCTTTTAGCTCGAGTTATAATCGATCTTTTCACGAGTCGAGTTCGAGTAACTCACGAGTTACGAGCTTTTTGCTCATCCCTACTTATGATGGTCAGATATGACACAATATCTATTGTTCCGCCCTAAAACTTCCCATCTAACCCAAGACAAACCATCCCCAAGTATCCTTATCTTCTTTCTCACCCAATCCGAATGCAACCGGAATTAATCGATTTTCTATATCATAACCACACACTGAAAACAATCTACCTTTGTATCAGCCCGGTAAAAAACTAGCATCAATTGAGATAACAGGTCTTGCATATTTCATCGCTTCTATGCACGGACCAAAAGCCCAGGCTGCCATCTTGAAGACGCCAACGTTAGGATCGTCCGTAGGCCAAGAAACTATTGTGTACTTCGTCCCTGGGGTTGTCGCCTTCATTGCCTCCAGAAGGCGTGGAAGTTTATTGTAGGACCCTTCCCAAGACCCAAATAATTGCTCCAATGCTCGCTCCCTCCCACGCCATAGTTTATTATAAGTCGGTTCAATACGTGGATATATTGCCCTTATGAGGCTTCCTATGTCCTGGACACTTTTTTCTAAATTTTTTTTCAATTCATCCCTAACGTGTTCGGCAATGAGACTAGCTGTAAGGTTTTCGTGACCTTTTTGGCCCGGGGGTTGTCGAACAAATATGCTCATTTGGATTGGTAGAGATCTTCCAATTTGTATTATAACTCTCACGTCTACCATACAATCGCCACTTACAAATCGGTTTTTGCATGCAAACCATTACAATTTTTTGTTTATTGCTAGTTTCCGTTCGAACTTCTCGATTTGTTTTGCATGAAACATTACAGACAGCTAGAATTAGTTGTTTTTTCGAACTGAATCTTTTACCAGGAGCAAGTTCGCCTTGTGGCCCTAAACTAGGCTCTGGCATAACAACATACTCAAACATGGAAATATCACACAATTCACTTACAGGATGGTGCAAGTCCGTCCTTCCTGAAACGTACGGCTGGTCGCAGTTTGCATAGAAAGACACTTCTCTCTCGGAGAAGTCCTCCACATCGGTATATTCTTCTCCGGTAGGAAGGTCGGAGTAAGTCGCCGGACCCTAATCTTCATCACCATCGGCAACCTCGACTTCATCTCCTGATGTGTTATTGTCTTGCGTAGGAACGGACTGTTCGCCAGTGTATTGGTAAGGGGTGGATTGCTGGCCACACATAAGGTTTAAGGAAGTGTTTGGCTCACTGCTACCGGGCTCATCAAGCGGTGTTAGGTTCAGATCTGGTCCCATGCCATATACGGGGATGAAATCAACATGCAACTCAATAATGGGTAATCCTCTCGTCTCGAATGTCTCGTGGTAAAAAAGGCGCCATTGATCTTCAGAATTTACAGGAAGAAATAGCGATTCATATCTCCCATTTACAATATCGTTGTAACGACCGTGGATATTCAAAGTGTACTGGGTTTCTAAAATCTGTAGCATGCTGTATAATTCATTTCGAATATCAGCATATGTGGTATGCATACTACAACCGATGTGGAAGTAAGAAGCACCAAAAGTTGGACATTGGTTGACATATATTGTAATTGTAGACATTTTTGGATTTGATTGATAGGTTTTTAAAATGGAAGAAATAATCTATTGTGGACGATTTCAATTCGGCGAGAAGGTATAGTCTTATACAACTTCAAATAACGCGGTTATAAATTCACAAACTTATAGACAGAAATGACTAAAGTTTGATCGAAATGACTAAAGTTTGATTGAAATGACTGGAGGTTAGAATATTGCCCTCCCCGCGCGTTTTATAAACGGGTAAGAAGCCTTCTTACCCGTTTATAAAACGCGTTAATTACGTTTTAACTATTCTGAAAAGTCCAGCCTTCTAGTGCGTTTTATAAACACGTAGGAAGGCTTCTTACCCGTTTATAAAACGCGCTGGAGAGGAGAGAGACTAACGCTGTTCATAAACGCGTTGGAACTTTCTTCTTATTAAAAAAAATATATATTAATTCTTTCTATTAAAATTTTTGATGTCAAAATTCCCATATAAAATAAATTTCGGATCTATATATGTCCAAGGTTTGCTAGACCCAAGTCTATACTTTCTCTAGGACTGGCAACAAGTCGAGCTAAAACGAGTTGATGCTAGTTCAAGATTGATTTAAAATTAAATCAAATTTTGTTGGAATGAGCTTAACCGAACACGAGCTGCAATCAAACCCTACACAATCTCAATTATTAATAATTTTTATATTTTTCATATTTCTGTAAGTCAATAAAGTGTAAATTAATAAATATTGATAACTTAATTACAAGATTTTCTTACTTACAAACTAATATTTACCAATTTTATAATAAAATTTTAAAGAAAGTTTTACAATTTATATTTAAAAATGAATGTATTATATATCAAATTAAGTATTAAATATTATAAATTAGATAAAAATACATATCAGCCAATTTTGAGCGACTCAAATTAGTTACGAGCTTAAATCGAGCAAGCTAATTTTTATTTAAAGTTGAATCGATCTCGAGAGAGCCACGATCAAACCACAAATTTTTTTTTGCCCGACCTAATTCTCTTATGATTTCAAATGTTAAAATGATTTTAGTGTCTTTTATTTTACTTGATGGATCTTTCTGATCCGTTCAATATTATTATTATTATTATTACTACTACTACTTTAGCTGTGTCAATTGAGTTCCACGAAGATGATACCGCAT
Source organism: Rhynchospora pubera (assembly GCA_028095005.1). Classification (NCBI taxonomy): domain Eukaryota; kingdom Viridiplantae; phylum Streptophyta; class Magnoliopsida; order Poales; family Cyperaceae; genus Rhynchospora; species Rhynchospora pubera. Next base: position 230,495,572 of record CM051459.1, on the reverse strand, counting down.
TTTCAAATCTTAAATACTTCAATTTCAAACCAGGATTTTACTGTTCAATTATCTGGGCCGTCCAATTTTTCTCTCCGGTTGATAGATTTCATCTCTACCGTTCAGCTCCACTAAGCCCAGTTCGTTCTTATTTTATGTGTCTGCAACTTCGAATCCAACATGTTGCTCCTCCTTACTGCATTTTAGTGTGGACACAACAGAAAAATGCACGAAAGACTACATGGAAATAGGGTGTCAGCTTCTTTTCGGTTTAGGTTCCTTCTCTCTCTCGATCCTTCGAAGAGCTCCATTACTCAGCGCGAGAGGGCGCAGCTCCCAAGGCGAGATTCAGGAATCGTTGCCTCTCTCTATCGCCGTGTTTTCGAAGCCTTCGGCCTCCATCGTCGATTTCGACGGTACAACAGTTTAGATCGTGTCTTCCTCTTTCGATTGAGCTCCGTTTTTTTTCTATTTGGCTTTTTTTCTTCTCCGTCCTTCTTCGAGGAAGTGATCTTATGATTGTTTCGGAGGGAGGCATCGGCGGGGTTGGAGGCAGGCTGCCAACAGAGTGACAGATCGCCCTTTGGAAACGCTGGAAACTTGGAGACAAAAATCGACCTTCGTATACCAGGTTCCTCCTCTTTCTCTCGCTTTGTGTCAATGGAGAAAAACAAAGTCTCCATCTTTGATCTGGGTTTTATTTTTTGCTGCACTATTTTATTTCTATTTTCTCTTTGCTTGATCGGCTCTATTTACTTCTCCTCTCAGCTGTTGGAAGTTTTTACAGGTTGCTGTCAACGGGTGCTACTTCAAAGGAGCTATTCTTTCTTTTGTGCTACTCCTTTCATGGTACTGGCTTCTTCAGGTTGATTCTATGTCATATTCATGTTTTTTCCCCTCTTAGATCATCCAATTCTTTTTGCTAACTATTTTGTTTTGCATATTGTGGTCATGGACTTCTATGTTTGTAGATGGTGGCTCCTTACAATGTGTCGTTTTTTTGCTCGAGTAATTCTTTTTAAGCCTGAACTTTCTTACGCATCTTTTAACATGATTTAGTTGATTGATTTTTTTGAGATATTAATGTGTCTCTATTTTCAATTTGGTTGGCTAATCACTGATTTTTTAGATAAGTATTGATAATCCACTATAGTTATCAGTTTAGATCTTTTCAATACAATCTTTTTATGTATAAAATTGCGAGGCTTGAAACCTAAAATCTTTTTGGATATGCAAGCAGGTGTATAGTGTACCTAAATTGCCTATTGATTATTTAGTATATGAAATGATTACAACATAAATCATGAGTTCCGATTGGAGTTTCAATTGGAGAAGTTAGTGACGACATAAAAGAACATTTGATTTTTCAGTATTTTCTTTTGAATTAATAGAAATCCAGAGTTTCCATCAAGAAAGAGAGAGACTTAAATTGAGCATGTTGTAGATTTAGCTGATTTGTCCGCTGATAAGAACATGGTTGCTGCTTATTTGAAGGTATGTTTTTTTCATTGATAAACAAAACTACATGTACCAGTCTGCTACTATAGTATTATGGAGGCCAGACAATGTCGGTGTGTCCAACTATATGACAAGTTCCTTACTATAATATTAAAGTCTTTTCAATTTTGTTTCCCTTTTGTCTTCTTCTTTGTCAGATCTTTCATGGTTTTCGTATATTCCTTTTCCACTTTTAACTTCTTATTTTCACATCCTCTCTGTGATTTTGCTACAGCTATTATCTCTGTACATTTTGCCTCTTTGTTTATTTAGTTTTTCTAATCTTTAGTTTTAGCTTAACACATCATTCTTTATGAAGCTTTTGTAAGATGATGTGTGTACCAGTCTACTACTGGGTTCGCCATTGATACTGACATGGAGAGTATGAGCATAGAATAGATTATTAAAAAAAGGTTAAAGGTATTATCTCTTTCAAAGCCCAAAATTAAAAGAAATTATTTTATAAAATATAGCAATTACACAGATCTAGAGATGTTTCAAATTTTTTCATGCTGATTTTGTAAATTTTTTTGTCACTTATTTCAATTTTACTGTGTAGTGTTTAAAGTGAGAGATGGTCATCCATGGAGAGGAGGGAGTTAAAATGGAAACCCAAGCAATCTGCTCATCCAGTGGTGAGTGAAAAATTGAAATTGTAATATTATTAATTAGTTGAGTATTTCTTATCCATTCATTGCATTAACTTTAATCATTGAGAAGGCAAGCGATTTAAGATGAACAAAGTCTAATCAACACATTCGAGCTTCTTCAAGTAAAGACACTCACTGCATGTTCTTTATGCAGGCTTTTATTTGCTTCAGCAATGATGGCAGAATTAAGCACAGATGCTTGGGAAGGCTATCTTTTTTTTTATTTTTTTCCCTTTCTATTTAGAAACTTTTGTTTGTTTTTCTTTGTTAGATACATTTGTTAGTTGGACATGTTAAAAGTTTAGTTGTTTGCAATAGAGAATTGCGTTGGAGGGCTATAGTACATCTGTCTTAGCAGAGAGGTATAGTGCTTACCAGAAAGGTATAGAGCTTATTTTTGGTTTCTTTTTTCATTTTTATTTAACTATAAAAATTCTTGCTTCTTTTCTTTATTTTTTCCGGTTGAGCTGGGATTCTACTCTCATGAATATTAAATGCTTTTTGTCGTGTATCAGGAATGGATTAAGGGTGAATGTGGAACATTGATTTATTCAAAATTGAAGAAGAAGATCGCAGGTATGGACTAGATACAAAGTTGGTGCGTATTGGGTACATGAATAAAAAGAACAGAATTAGATAACCAGGTTCTGTTGTTAGGACCGTTTAAATTCAATGTATTTGATTATTTCTAGTGGTTATAAAAAGAGGTCCAGAGAGTTTGTAAGCGTTGTTTGATAATGAATGAAAATTGAATATTGCCGTTCAACTAATCTTCGTATGAATAAATGGATAGAATTCCAGATGAACACTTTAATTTGTAGTTTTTTTTCCCATTCTGGACTAATCTTCCTGTATCTTAAATAATTGAATTCAGGGGTTTACTGTTCAATTATTTGGGCCCTTCTTTTTCTCCCATGCGCGGATTGATCTCATCCCCGTTAGACCTGACACTGAGGCAAACCAGCACAAGCCTGCGCAAAAGGGTTATCTTGATTATACAATCTTCTAACCCTGTTTTTATTTTGTTACTCATAATTTAACAAACAGACCGAATTAAATACATATGCCATCCAATAAAAATTGCTCCTCTCATGCAGGAAGCAGCCTGCTCATCGGAAACAACACGATGCACCATCTAGCGCGGCCAGGAAGAGACTATTTTCAGAAACAGAAACAGTAAGCCTCAAGAGGTAAACATTCCTCACTGAAAATAGTTTTTATCTTGCATTTTTCATTGCAGAAATATGACTGACAGTATAGTGTCGTTTCTCAGTCAGGCACATGGTCAGGACACATCTCTGACAATGCATGCACCGCACGATACTGTAAATGATAGCAAAAAAAACTTTCTAAGTTGAGTCTGACAAAGCCACTGGTGAGGAAACTCGATCCAGGTAGTCAATAAAACAACAAACATTTCATATCATGGCATAATTTTATGTTATAGTGCTTTAATACATGGCAGTACTGTGTTCATTGCAGTGATAATTCCTTAAGAGGCCACGCATATGAACAAGGTGCCCTATTTTGTCTGTACAGTTTCGTCGTAGCAAATCCATCTAAACCAGTTGGTCATATTTTGCTATTGCCCCTCAATAGATACCTGCTTTTCGTGTCTAATGTTGCGTTAGCTTTTTTTGTTGTCATGTAAAAAAAAAAATTATTGTGGTCCAAACTGGCAGCCTTTTGTTCCTCCTCTTTTAGCGGAGTTATAGCATTTGAACTGGTCAAAATGATGAACCTTCAATCATGTTCTTCATCATTTAGCTGAATAGTTTTCGTCCACTGCTGCCTAAAAAGAAAATTGGGTCCGTATTGGATGATCGCTAAAAAACTTGCATCAATGTTGTGTACCCAATAAAACCTTGCATCAATATTAAATCACTAAAAAATTTTGGACTAACATAGCACAAATTAGATAGGCAATAAAAAAGCTTGCATTGCTATTGCATCAATCTTAGATTAATCATACATCGCGAAGCGCGATGCGAAAGCTAGTTCACATCAACTTAAAAGATTAATAGCTTAGGAGTGAGAAAAATTAGATGAGATATTAAAAGTTTGGAGTTGGGACCGTCCTTTTACCCTGCAAGTACAGAAGAATGCTTTTGGGTTTAAAATTTACCATTTTCTTGTTTTAAAAAGCTCGGGAGGTTTCCTTACATTAAACAATAGTATATAGCTAGACTTCCTCAAAAATAAGTATGCACTCATCATAAGACATATGATCCTCTCCAGTGGGGAAAAAAATGCTGCTTGAACCTTAGAGTTAATACACTTCACTTCCAATAGTAGCATACAACTTTCATTATTTCATACAAATTTCATGCTTTGACTAAAAACTGAAAATGCTAAAAAAAACTTTAAACACGACAAAAAGAATTAATGCATATAATTCTTGATAAAATTAAGAAGGTAAATACAAGGTTGTAAGTATTAGTATGTTCATAGTAGATAGATTTTTTTTTTAATAATTTAATTAGTAATAACAGGCCAAAACCAGAATCATCTTACCCCCGTTGATAGTGAAGACTATTAAAATTAACAAGTGCCATCTTTTATTCATTTCTTCCAAGTACTTTGCTTTAAAATCAACACAAATTCTCAAAATTTTCTGATAGTAATTTCATTTTTAAAAAAATCTAATTAATTTATCTTTAAAATGAAAGAATTTATCATGTTTTGAGGCACGGTGTACAAGCACTAGAAAAAAAAAATCAAGTATAATTTGAGTTCAGCATCGCCCGGTAAAACTGTACACCTCCATTGGAAGGTAATAGAGGGAGACAAATAGGCTGCTAACACAATTCCATTTAACCATTGATCGTTTCATTTTGTTTCCTTCAAAACGGTTAATGAAACTATTTTCTGTTTCATTTGTTAAACGAAGCGGTTAACGAAACTGATCTCTTTCGTTTCATTTATTTTCTTATAACCATTTTATATAATTTTTTATGTATTATTGATGCATTTTTTAAGTATTTATAAATAAATTTTGATGAACTGAGAATAATACAGTATCAACTCAGTTAGTTATGATGCAAAATAGAGAAATATGTATAAAAAATAAAAAAATTAATTGTCAAATCAGCAAATCGAACACAATTATACGGTTCGATCGTTTCGAAATAAGAAAATATGTATAAAAATTAATTGTCAGTTGATCGTTATGATCGTTTCAATCGTATTTTGAAAAGAAATGATTAATATAAATTATTATTTTCTGTACCATAAATGAAATTATTAACGAAAATGAGGCGTTTGTTTTTTCGTGGTCGTTTTGTTGCGTTTGCAGCTCTAGAGGCGACCCTTATCCGTCCAGAGAACAAGCGTCACGAGGCAGTTAATGGGCCAATGGCCCATAAGTCGTTGCATCGGTACGCCATGCCCCACCACTCCTACGGTCCATCTCTCTTCCCGCCACGTGGCATTTGGTTCTCCAAGCTGGACTTCGTCTCCCGCTTAACTTTTTCGGTCAAAACTGCCACGTGTCGGACGGAGGAGCTTGATTTGTGCATGCTGGTGAATGCTGCCAAAAACAGAAACCCCCTTCCAAGCATGATGCCTTGGTTTTGCAATGATTTCATAATCATGATTCTACTATATATCTTTCTTATGGAAAATATAAAACTAATCATAGGTTCTGATTAAGAACACTAACCTCCGTGCGTGGGTCTTTTCTAATAGAATAATATGCTATTTCAATTCTATTTAATTAGGACATAAGGTTCCTTTTGTAAACCTCGCGTGCAGACCGGAATCTGGTTGCCCAAATAATTAATTGGGAAAAACTGGGAAGAGTGTAAAATGCAAAATTGTCCTTTTCTATACTAAGAAGACAAGTCTGTTTAAATACTTATTATATGGTATAAGCTGAAATATTATGTTGATCCATTCAAGTGTGTCTCGCATCTTTCTCATAAAATAGTATGGCAGACTATCTTAGAAACAGTAAACTACTACAACATGTCCATTCCATAAACACTGGCAAATGACCTGAATGAAATCATATTTAAAAAAAAAATTCAGAAACTTCTAAAATAAACCAAAAAGAAAAGAAAATATAATGGTAAGTTCTCGTTCTACATGTCATTATGTCAAGAACAATTAAAAGCAAAAGTTCATGTACTGAAATGCTTTTGAATAAAAAACTATTATTATATATTAAAAAAAAAATTTAAGCCAAATAATGTAAAATAGAAGTTATTTCGGCCTCATATATATACACACACACACACAGAAAACCTATGGTGCATACTAATGTACCGGAGCTTCGGTGCATACTGATCCGAACTCTTTGATCTACTTCAAAATGACTGATCCAAATAGTCCAATTTGATCTCCCTATTAAAATCTCCTTGCAAACCAAATTTTATATATTTTTTTGAAATTTTTAAGTATTTTTTTCGGATTTTTAAAAACTATTTCTTTTTAACGGTTTAGAAAAAATTTAATTAGCGATTTTCTAAAATTTTAAAAAATAGTAAAAAAAATCAATACAATATAAAATTTGGTCGGCAAGGAAATTATAATAGGAAGATTATATTAGACGGTTTGGATAGGTCATTTCAGAGCAAATCGAAGAGTCCGGATCAGTATGCACCAAAACTCTTGTACATTAGTACGCACCATCGGTTTTTTTTTTCTCTCTCTCTCCCCCTGTATGTGCGTGTAGAGATTTTGATGTGTACAGATCGTCCTCCGTACACCTGATTCATTTTCGAAATTCATAATTTAAATGGTCAATTTGAACCATTCAAGCTATTCTTTATATTGAAAAGCTCTTGGAGATCAAATTTGACATTTTTTTCGAATATTTTTGCTATATATTATGATATTTTTTTTAAAAAAAATACTATAATTAGAGTATTTTAGGCCCTCTAATTTAAAATGTCATAATATATAGAAAAAAATTATTTTTTCACACTAAATTTATTATATATATATATATAGAATAGCTAACGTGCCATCGATTACACGGAGGGTCCCGTGCCATCAACTCATTTTTCGAGATCCAAAATTCAAACGGTCAATCCAAACCGTTCAAGTTGTTCTTCATATTGAAATATCTTTGGAGACCAAATTTTATATTTTTTCGAATTTTTTTGCTATTTATTATGATATTTTTAAAAACATTATGATTAGAGTATTTCAGGCCCTCCAATTTGAAAATATCATAATAAATAACAAAAAAATTCGAAACAATGTTAAATTTAGTCTCTAAAGGTATTTCAATATTTTGATCAACTTAAACGATTTGGATCGACCGTTTGATTTTTGAATTTCGAAAAATGAGCCGATAGAAAATTGATGGCACGTTAGCCATTCTATATATATATATAGAGAGAGAGAGTGGATTCAATCAAAGCGCTTTGACCGGAGTCTCAGTTAAACCCCGTCGGTTCTCAATTTTGAAAGTTCAAACGACCGATCCGAACCGTCAAATATGATCTCCATATTGAAATCTCCTTGCCGACCAAAATTTTTATTTTTTTGAATTTTTTAAGTATTTTTTTCGGATTTTCAAAAATCGTTAATCTATTTTGTTCTGAACCCTACAAAAATTGCTATTTTTGAAAATCCGAAAAAAATACTTAAAAAATTCAAAAAAATTACAATTTTGGTCGGCAAGGAGATTTCAATATGGAGATCATATTTGACGGTTCGGATCGGTCGTTTGAACTTTCAAAATTGAGAACCGACGGGGTTTAACTGAGACTCCGGTCAAAGCGCTTTGATTGAAGGCTCTCTCTCTCTCTCTGTATATATATATATATATATATATATATATATAAGTAGAAGGGAAGAATATATTAACTGGAGATGAGGAGGTGTAAGAGCAAAGAAGATGAGAAGCGAAGGCAATTAAGAGAGGGACAAGTAGTTAATTGTGCGAGGAGATTTTCTTTGGGACATGAAGGAGACAAAGCATCTTTTGGGTCTAGCGCTAATTTTGTTTCTTTAGTGCGTTGCTATTTACCTCCATGGATCAAGCCATCATAGAAATGTAGAGTCTATATTTACTTTAGAGTAATAGGTCCGCACGCAAGTCGTACGTTATTAAAATTTTATGCTCTTTATCGCCAACAATTACTATTTACTAATGAGGAGTAGAAATTAATTGGAAGAACCCAAAGAGAGAGAAGAGGAGGGTCCGCTTCATTTATTCTAGAATCATCTCGCTAAAATACTACATATGGTACATTTGTTAAATAGCTTGCAAAGGTGGTTGCATCAACAAATTCCATCCCCAAAAAGTAAACACATTATCATTATTTTTAATATATTGAAGCCAGCAGGCCCTGGAGATACGTTTGGATTTGGATACTCCAATCAGGGGCGGATCCAGTGGTGGGGCGGGTGGGGCTAGAGCCCCACCTACCGCCGTCGAGCCCTGAAGCTCCTCTTTAGTCTCAATGAATTTTTTCAACCATCGGAGCACTCAAAGGTGGGGCTGAAGAACAAAAAAAGAGAAACCGTTCGATCAAATGATTCATTAGCGCACTCAGCTCCATCTAAATATTTTTGCTAGATCCGCCACTGACTCCAATAGGTAGTCTTCAATGCATGTAGTAATATATATATTCATATATATGTATGTATCCAAGTGTGGAGTTTTAAAGTGAATCATAATAATGTGAGGTTCCAAGTACACCTTTAGCTGAACTACATTGGAAAACATAAAATTACACCAAGGAATATTCTAAAAGCGGAAATTTGTAGAGGTCTAGAGGAGACGTAGTGGCGCTGACTGTGGCGGTATAAAAACAAAATAAAGACACGGCACGTGGCAAGTAGTGAATGGTTGGTGTATGTCGCAAAAAGGAGGCCGTGGGCTGCTCCCATTGGGCTTGTATTTGTAATCCAAATATCCAATGCCCAGGCAAGACATGTAGGCCCTTGCTTCTCTCTCCTTTTCCCCCTAATCGAAATTGAATTGACCCCTCTGCCCTCTCTCTTTCTTCTTCATGTAACTAATTAATTAATTATTATATATAAATAATAAATATAATTAGTACATAATAATGACAGACTTACAATGTACCCCCACCCCTTCTATTCTATGAGCTAGACTTGAGCCTTCTCATTTTCTCTCTCTCTATATCTCTCTATAAAAGAAACCTTTCCAGGCTGCTTCTGTCCCTCCCACTTTCACTTCTAACTTCCAGAGTTCCAGACTTCCAGTCCCAGACTCTCACTCTCACTCGCTCACGCTTTCACCACCTCCTTTTCATCACTTTTCACCCTCCCTAGTCCCTACTTTTATTTGAAAAGCAAGTTGAATTAGACACATAACATATTACCGAAAAGAAGAAAACAAAAGAACAACGAAGAGAGAGACCATGTCCAGAAGGAGGTCAAGAATCTCAGAGGAAGAGATCAATGAACTCATCTCCAAGCTCCAATCCCTCGTCCCCGAATCCCGCCGCTGCGGTTCCAACCGAGTACGTGTCCTATTAATTGATTAATTAAAATGCACATTTCTAATTTCTTAGCAAGGCTGGCTACCTACATTTTAACTCACTCTAGCTACTGTCTACTCTATATATAACAAACCAATAAATTAATTAACATACGCTGACACACAGATATATATATGTATATATATGTAATGTGATTGAACAGGCATCTGCTACAAAGCTGCTAAAGGAGACGTGCAACTACATAAAGAGTCTGCAGCGGGAAGTGGACGACCTCAGCGACCGGCTCTCCGACCTCATGGCCGGCATGGACAACAACAGCGCTCAGGCCGACATCATTCGCAGCCTCCTCAGCTCCTAAATGTCGGCTTGATCGGTCGACTGGCTATTACATTGATCCGGTCATCTGATTAACTTTCCGTCGTCATGCACTGCCTCTATTTAAAATATATTATGGGTATAAACCTTTTTTTTTAAAGGGTACTCCTAGATCTCTTAATTTCTAGCCTCTAAATGTACCCACTTGTTTTCTTTTTTTTTTATATATTATTAGTTAATTAGGAGCTTATCAGAGTCTTAGTTGACTTCGCCTTAGCCTAGCTCGCGGCCAACTATTCGGTCTTCCTTTCTTTTAGTGCTTTTATTTTACCTTTTTTTTGTGGATTATTATGTACATGTGGAATATCGAGGTATGGATCGAGTTGTTTCGCTGCACGACAACCGACCGACCTCTGCTTAGAAAATATCTTGTACTCGATCGAGCTTATATATATATGATAAGAATATGAATGAATATAATAAGTTCATATTTAATTATTATACGGTGCATGTGTAATGTGTTTGGCTGGATCTTCTTCTTTCTTCTCTCTTCTAGTATTTTTTTTTTTTTGCTTCGTTTCATGTATGGTAATGGTACCCATCGATTAATTAAAGAGCTAGAGCTAGAGAGAAGGAAGGATGGGATTCATGGTCTTTCATGGGGGATCCTTATCCCGTGCCGCGCGGCACCGTGCCGTTCAGCGATCCGAGCCGTTCGATCTGATCTGGACGGTTAAATTTTTTCAGGCCTTACGGCACAGATTACATGCACGGAGCACCCATGATCATTGGATTTAATCTGAACGGCTCAGACTGCACGCTGCACGATGCCGCGCGGCACTTGATTTGAGTTCCTTTCATGGGTGCTTCCTTTGTGGGTCGCAGATGAAAAAAATTTGTGCAGTTGTGGATATGACAAGAGTTGTGCTTTCCGTACGCATGTGAAAAGGGTTTTCGGAGTTGCTGGATTTAAAAAATCAATGTAACTGCCACTTATTACTTTTATTTCCTGTCGAGTGTCGAGGCCCCAACACTGTTCCTCTGCTCCCTCCGCCGCACTGCACTTGGCATCACACTTGACACTTGTGCTTCCATTTATTATATATTTATCCTGTTAATCTACGCATATTTTTATTTTTTTTCTATATTTCACAAATAATTATATATATATAGTAAATCTATTGTAAACCATGATGCATAGAGCACTCCGTGCACCATGACCGTTTGATCGGTGATTTTACAAATTGACAAATCTAAATTAACCAATCCAATCTATATATTGAAATCTCATAAGAAACAAAATTTTACAATTTTTTTCGAATTTTTTAAAACTTGCCATTTTTTTCTTATAAATTAGTATATTTATAGCAAAAAATGGCAAGTGTTAAAAAATTCGAAAAAATTAGTAAAAAATTTTCAAAAATTGTAAAATTTTGTTTGTTATGAGATTTCAATATATAGATTGGGTTGGTTAAATTAGATTTTACAATTTGTGAAACCACCGACCAAAATGGTCATGGTGCACGGAAGCTTATATGAACCATGGTTCACAATAGCTTATATGAACCATGGTTCACAATACCTTCTATATATATATATATATATATGTGATTACAGATTACAATTTTTTAACAAAAAACTTGCATTGTATCTTTTTTAGTCTGGTCAATGAATTATTAATTAGTAGCAGTTTATTAACAATTTATTTATAGTTTTAAATTTGCAATTTTAATCACTGATTTAATTATAAAAAAGGTTATCCATCAGTTTCATTTTGATTATTATAAGCTGCATTATTCGGAAGAAAATATCAACTACATAAAAATTAATATAATGTTAAAATTTTAAATGTATCCTGAAATAATTTGTGAATTTTATTATAATTTGAGCCAACTACATAAAAAATTGTAACAATAATAATAAAAAAAACACACACACATGGAAAAGTCGTTGGAGACTTGGAATAGATTTCATTTAGGTGAAATGTGTGATTGTGTTGTTCTGGCGGAGCAACAGAAGGGGAGTGGGGAAGCCACGAAATGGCGCTATCGAGGGCCCCACCCGATGGAGGCATAGGCATTAGCGTCCCCATCGGGGAAACCCATCCAACGGCTGCTATTCCTCCTGGACACACATTTCTGGTCGTTTCTACCCCACCGCCTTTTCTACAGCCTTTACTGCTCCCTGCTCAGATCAACCACCTCCCTCTCCATTTGTTATCGATACAGGCTATGTCCTCTTGTTCGGATCCAAAAAGAATTTGAAAGGACACGAACTGTGCTTTTAGAAATTTTGCTAGTTAAAAGAAAAATTTATATATTGTATTTTTACATTCATACATATTAAAAAAATGTTGAAATTTGTCCAAATATTTCAATTGCAACAATCTAACTCTATTAGCATTAATTTTATATAAAATACTAAATGACATTTTAGATATTCTCGAGAATATCTCTATTATTCATCATGAATTCATGATGCATAGAGGCTTCTGTACATCATGGTCGCATTGGTCGATGATTTTGCAAATTTACAAATCTAATTTAACCAATCTAACATTAATATTGAATTTTCATAACCAATAGAGATTTTATATTTTAGTTTTTGAAACTTTTTTACTAATTTTTCTAATTTATAGTGCTCTTCAGTTTTTATACAAATTAGTAGTAAGAGGATTCCAAAAGCAGAAATTACAAAAAAATAAAAAATAGGAAAAGGTTTCAAAAACATAAAATTTTGTTTGATATTAGATTTCAATATGTATGATATATTACGATGCATAATAGATATTCTCTTTTTAAATTGTATGTATTTAATATACAAATCAATCGATAAGTCAATGTATTATGTGTAAGTTTTTCTTTTTGAATTTTAAGACAGTCTCAATTTTTTTTAAAAAAAATTCAAGATTGTCAAGGCAAATATTATCAAAGATCTCCACAGTTCGTCAAGTATATGTTCGCACCGTAAAAGAATAAGAAGATATTCATCAATTTCAGTGCGAAACTAGTAAGAAAATGCTTTATCTTTAGATAGAAAATTAGAAGATGGCACTTTGGAAATTCATGTCAAATATTCATAATTAAGGTTACAAATTTGTAATAAAATTTGGTGAAAAATACATTACGACCCGTAGGGTTGCAAACTTGCAATAATAAAATTTTGCATTAATTAGAAAAATTGAAACAACAGCATCAGCATGTCAAATGAAATGCAAAAGATGAGAAGACGAAGGTATTTATGCAATATGTGCAATGGAGAGAGATCAGAAGGGAAGATTTGTGAGAGAAAAGTGGTCCAAAGACCGGACCCCTACGGTTATAGGAAGTTAGTTGAAACGACGGTTAAAAGGGGGAAAGTGGAAACCTTAAAGTGCTTTCTTTGCCCTTGCTTTTACACATTTGCCCCTGGTCTCGCCTCGAAATTTCCCAATTTCCTTTGGTAAGAGAGGGGTGCAGAGAAGGGCAGCAGAGTCAAGATGGGAAAAGGGTACGAACAATGGCAGGGAAAAGGAAAAGGGTTGAGGTTGGGTCATGGCGATTGGAGACTCGAGGAAAAAGAGTACTGTGAGTCTGTGACCACTCTGACCGGGCAGGGCTCACAGTGAGGGGCTACGATTGTAATTTCAGTAAACTTAAGGCGATACTGGTACCTTCGTACGTAACGTACGAAGAGGTTCTAGAGAAACAGCTTCTATTTTTTTTTTTTTTTATGCATGTAATGTAATTTTCAACTAGAAAAGGATCTTGTATGAGTTCATAAGTTATTCTGGTTTCGGTACTCCATTAATTCCAACAGTACTTAAGCTGAAATTTCATAAAATTGTAATTTAATTTCATGCGGCTGTTCCACGTGCATGCATTTCACAACCTTTAATTTATAAGAGAAAAAGAATAAAAAAACGTGCGTTCATTAATTGATGATTTGAACTTGACTAAGTTTATTTTGAACAAGGACTTATTTGCTCATGCTTATAAAGAATAATATCAACACCGAATTAGTTTCGTGCCAAGAGGTATTTTCATTAATATCATCATCAGCTTAATATATATATAATTATATGTGTGTGTGCCTCGTGGAAAGGAATTTAATTAGTTGCCTAAACATAAAAATCAGCAGTGTAATTTTCTTTTCTTTTTTAACCTGGTATTTTCAAAAGGATGCCAAATTATATTTGAAGTTCACCAAACTGAAATACGCGTCCATTCAGCCATGGTAGTAGCTAACAAGTCACAAGATCTGTGTTTTTCTTATATATAGTTAGAGGTTTCATGAAATAATGTATGTATTTTATATCGATCATATAAATAGATAACTTACTAGCTAGGACTAGGGTATCAAGGTCCTAGTGCTATATAGATAGGTTTTAGAGCTAATAATATTTTGGAAGTGCTGTGCATTGAGGAATCTACTGATGAACTGAGCAAGGTTAAGAAAAAAGTCAAATTCAAGTTCCCAAATTTTGTTGGACAGAATCCTATATTGATCTTCAAATCTTCAAACTGACAAGCCTATCTCCACCTCCAGTCTCAGATCCAGACCTAGCTGCTACTTATATTGTTTATAAACAAGTCCTCCTTTTCTCCAATTGTACTGGATACATCCTTTACCCTTCATTTTCTATGATGGCATGTATACAACCTGGAATTAAACATGAGAATAATATGCTGAACAATAAATAGAAGGAAGCCATCAATTTTGCCTAAGACCTAAGCTCGCTCGTTACAAATTTAGAGCAAGAACGTTAATTTGTCTGTTGCAATAGTGTATATTTTCCATTGTGTACTATTGTTCTCTTTTTAATAAAAAAACTTACTACAGAGCGTCCGTCTTGTAAGAATCGTGCCCATGCTAGCTACCAGCTGTACCAGTTAAGTACTTATTTCTTCAGAGCAAGGGTGTTTTCTCTTACTAAAAAAACATCGCATCTCTTGCGTCTTCTGAGATGTGAAATTGTTTGACCTGTTCCTCATAAATAAAATTGTTTTTATTGAAAAATAATGATACAAAAATAAGACGAAAATACGAATATGAAAACAAGAATTTTTTTTTTTTTTTAGTTTGACCCGTATAGCTTTCTCGATAAACAATTCTGGGCTGCAAAAATTAGGCCCAAATAATTTTGTTTCTCTGAAAAGAAAAAATTGACACAGTTCCCTTAACCTTGAAGAACGATTTTAGACTTGAAGCCTAGCTATTTGCCTCACCAAGCATAATTTAGAACTAGAAAACAGTAAACCAGTAAAATTTGATTAAGTTTAGTTTTGCTTATTCATTCAAATTTTTATAAAACAAGAGTATATGATTCAGGGCTCTCAAATTAAAAATTTTGGAGTAAAGTCTAAGTGGACATTAGCTTATTAATTATCAACGAAAGTGAGCATTTTGTACCAAAGGACTGAATGTTTTGTAATCCATGTAATTAATACTCTAACATTAATTTCTCTTCTGAATGAAAGTCTACAGTGATATATAATTCAATAAATAAATTTGGTTTTGCTTAATTGAGTTAATTTTTTATAAGGAGTCAAAAACTCTAAACTGTTACGACTGATCAATTTAATGCACTTTCTCTTTAAAATCAACATTCTGATGCTCTTTAGATATTCAATTCCTACTGTTTTATCTTAGTTTGATATAGAATTCTACTTTTGTACATCATGAGTCATTGTTTGTGCAAGAATAATGAGGAGGTTTTAAATGCTATGAGATTGAATATAGATACTGCTATTGTTATGGAGGAATTTGAAAGCAACAAATTGAAACCAATAACATTTAGCCTATTATTAATGGTTTGAAATGTTTTTTTTAAGGAACGATATTTAATTGCATCTGTAGATAAAGTGTAATACAAAGCTTTTCAAAGGTCAATGAATTTACTGATACAGAATACTCATCTAGGCAAAAGACGAAGCATATGTCAAAGATTTTGAGCTTAAAGCGCCAACAGCATAAAAGCATGAAACAGATGTGTATGTCCAGAAACGTTGGTTGTCAAATGAAATAAGAATAAAAATGTGTGGATATAAACTAAATGCATGTTAAATATTCAGAGGTTATGTTAATTTTCGGCCAAAACTAGTCATAATATAGTGTAAAGTGCTTGCTATTTAATTTTTTTGTACTATTGCATGTGTTTACTTTGTTAAGATGTGTGTATTATGTGATAATTTTGGTCGTAAAGAAATAAAATTATTTGTATGTACAGGGACAAGGTGTGTGCTTGAGGTTGGATTTAAACTTAAGCACCATATGGTACCTTCTTAAAATGAGATTTCAAGTGGAGAACTCAAGAAATTCAAATGAACAAAAATTCAATTGTTTATTCCTTGAATAGATTGTCCTTGTGACACCTCATCGTGTCCCGTAACTAATTGGTACACACAAAATGTCCGTCGCGGATGCCAGCTGCACCCGCAAGACTTAACTAAGTCTGATTTGTAAATTAAATATAATTATATACAATTATTATTCATGTAAAATCTAAATTATATATATATATATCTAATATAAATTCTACAACAATCTGGTTCATATAAGTTGCTAACCATAGATCCAATGGGTGCTACTCGTCTCGCTATCCAGCACTCGATCTAACCATTTATCTCAATACGGTATTTAGTTCCAGTCACACGAATCTCAATGATACATGTTCAAAAACTAACCACCATACCAAGTTAAACTAATAATAAAAAATATATATAAGCAATACATAAACAAATCAGCTATCAAATGCAATCATTTATAAACAGATGCAATGCAGAGGAGCACAACTACTTATTCAATTTTCATTTCAAATACAATTTAATATTTCAAAAGCCGGCTCAAATCTGGACAACTATCTAATGCGAGTCTGGTATCACAGATCAATAAGTTCAGAGTCAGATACCGTGAGGCTCCTTCTTAGAGGGTTGTCAACGGCTAATTAATTCAATTTACAATTCAAACAATTAGATAATCAAAAGTACTACAAGTCGAGAACACTGCCAGATCCAGAATATAAGATCTTACTTCATGGTGTACAGCCATGTCTGGGCTCGATCCAAACCCCGTACAAAAGAAATGAGTTTCTATTCAATCGCACAAGCAGTATGTTTAACAATTCAAATTATCAAGTGACAACCATTCAATATGAAGATAACAACAACAATAATAATCAAATGATAAATATTCAAATATGACATATGACAATTTAACAATTTCAAATATACAAATGCTCGCAGTTCAGTTCTGAAAAACAAGCAAAACAAGCAAGCAAAATTCAGTCAAGTCGTATCGGTCGTCCCAACACTTGACCACTCGATTTAAATGTAAAAGTTCAAGTTCCAAATTCATCTTTGGAAATGTACTATGCGCTGCCCTCAAATGAATCCTTCTCCTCAAACCGACTAGCATCAATTTACTAGTTGTTCTATGTTCTCTCTCTCTATTTAAATTTCTGTTTTTGTGAAATTTTTACTAGTTAATTGCTACCCTTTTCTCACATTGACATGGCAAGCCAAGAAGAGAAGGGTGCGCACAAGAGAAATGGTGAAAAGTGCCGAGATATTGTAGTCGGCTATAAGAGGAAAATTACTTAGTGGGTGAACAAAATTGAGTTGTTTGCGTGACACGTGGATCCCAATTGCTAGATGGCAGGAGAAAGAATTATTGGAGCGGCACAAATTCGGTGGCTTAGAAAGGAATTAATGCTTCATTTAATACATGAAAATATAAATGTAACTTACATGTGGACCTCTCTTGGCAAACTAACAACTAGTGCAAACCGAGTTCATGAAAATTTCAGACTTTAAGGATCTTAAAATGAACCAGTATATATGAATTCAATTTGGAAAAAAAAATTGCATTTCCTTTTAAAAAAGATAATTTTCTCTTCTAATATTAAAACGAGTAAAACTTATATTCTAAAAGTTGTAGAAAAGACCGAACTTGATTTCAGAAATTATTAACTAAATTTTTTGCGTATTATAAAACATCATGTGTTACAAGAAATTAATTTGTGCAAAAATAAAAATAGGCACACAGAAGTATAATTATAAAATCTAAGCAACCCAAAGTCCTAACAAATCTATTATCTATTATCTATTACTACAATACTACTTATATTAAGCACCCATATAAAAGGAGTAAACTTGTCATATAAAAAAAGTAAACTTGTCAGATAAAATGGTGTAAACAATTCTTATATCAATTATGGACTATTGATTTGTGTAATTTGATTTGATCAGTGGTCTAGATCAAGGTTAGACTTTTCTTAAAAAAATTAAGTTACTATCAAATTAGCTATTTATTTAAAAAGAAAGACTAAATTATTGATTTTACCATATCTTTATTGCCTAACATGTAACATCGTATATATAACAAAAAATAATATCAATATTTTATTTTTTTTATTTGTCCGTATGGAGGACATCTTTTGCTAGTCTTTTTAACGACTCAAATAAAATCCAAGGCATAACAGTCCCCTGGATTCCTTAATTCAGAAATCATCTAACAAAAATTCCTAAAGGAGAAAATTCATATGTTGAATGAAAATCATTTTCACAAGCATGTTACGGAAGACTAATTTCATCTATACAAGTTTCATGTTCCATAATACGGAAGACTAATTTCATCTATACAAGTTTCATGTTCCATAAGTAAAATAGTCTGCTTGGAAAACTCATTTCGCAACCTATAGCATCTAAATCAGATTTTTATTGGAGAAGAAAAAATAGTAACGTACCTCACAAGCACAAAGAAGCGACCCACAATATGTTCTTTCAGCTAAATCCAACAAAAATATACTCAATTATATGCATAGAAAAGTATAGGAGCACGAGAGAGACAGAAAGAGAGCACATGATCTCGTTCATCAACGATGGAGAACCTAGGGTTTACAGCGATAGATCTTGGAGTCGAGCTGGGCAATCGAGATAAGAGCAGGAGTTTGAATCGCAAGCGGGAGAGAGCCAAAGTGACGGAGAGAGTCAATCGGAGTCCTGTTGCCGGTGGAGGACGTGAGTGATGCGAGAGGGGAAAGTGGGGAGGCAGTTCCCTTTAATCGAACAACTTCAGATTTGTGACAATTTGGAGCATTGTAAAATATGGACAGCGGAACGCTCCTCATCTAACATATCTATTCTCCTGGACATAATAGATGGATGGCAAAAAAACGGTGACATTGCAAAGCCTAATCTTTTTTAATTACTTGTTTCAAAACAAGATGGTTGGATTAACAGGAATTATAAGTGCCATCCGGCAAATATACCATCCCAGCCATCGCTGCTATGTGTTACAAATGTTCAGTTTAATAATAAGAAGTGTTCAGTTTAATGCGTCAGAATCGCGCTAGAGTCAGAGTCGCGCGTGGTCAAGAGGTGCGCTAGGAGACGGGTAGAATCGAAAAAAAATTAATTTGAACCGGATCGGTTCATTTCCAATTCTAATTTTTACATATATTTTTTGTCCGGTTCGTGACCCCTTCGCTTGGTTTTTTTTCTTATAACAGTTGTATTTCTGTTGCAACTAACTGAACATTCATACTTATTAAACTGAACATTCGTACTTATTAAACTGAACATTCGTACTTACTAAACTAAAAATTTATACTTAATAAAATAAACATGTTTGCTCATAACATTTATATTTTCTGTTGCAACTAACTGAACAGTTCTACTTAATTAACTGAACATTTGGCAAAAAAAAAAAATCAAAATCAAAATGAACATATTTGGTCTAGCGAACACTTATAAAATAATGAACAATTCTACTATAAAGTGAACATTTGTACATATTAAAGTGAACACTTATAATAACTAACTGAACAAAAAATACGCGCTGAATGAGTAGAGGAATCAGAACGTTAGTTGAGGCGTTGTGCAGCGCGATGATTCGAATGGCAGAAAGTGCGATGGCACTAATCAATTTCCTTGGATTAACTCGAAAGATATAATAACGTATTCAAGAGAGGCAAATTTACAAGCAAAATACATAAAAGTGAAGTATTTTTTAGAAAAGCTTGGTAGCGGCTACCAAGTAGTGGTACACAGGTACACACGCAAATAAAAATAAAATTAAACCTACAAAAAAAAGACAAGAAAAAAAGATAATCGGTCGAATTGCATTCACGGTCATACCAATCCCTCCTTTTACACCTCCACGGTCATACCTCCTCACTCACCGATAACAATCGGCTGCACATCTTCAACCACCGGCCACACATTTTTAAGTACCGGGCCCACACCCTCAAGCACCGCAGCACCTTCACGTGCCTTGAGAGTGCCTCCTCGCGCACCGGCCACTCATGTCCTGGCTGCACCTCCTCGCACACGAGCCACACTTCCTCGTGCCTCGGCAGAACCTACTAGTGCCCCGTCACCATCTTCTCACGCATTGGCCTTGTGCCTTGGGTATTAGTCACACCCCCCCGCTCACCGGCCACTTTGCATGCCCCCAGCAACACTTTTTAGCGCCCCCGACAGCGCCTCCTTGCTAACCGACCGCTTCTCGTGGTCCGGCCGCACATCCCGTGCCCCGGCAGCACCTCCTCATGCTCCGGCAGCACCACCTTGCGCTCCGGCACCACCTCCTTGCGTCCCGGCAACACCTTCTCGCTCATCGGACGCTCATCGTGCCCCAGCCGCACATCCTGTGTCCCGGCAGCACCTCCTCACACATCGACCGCACCAAATCCACCTCAACCCACTGCATGACCTCAAACTCACACCACCTCGGCAAAACTGTTTCCGCCGGCCGACCACTTAGATCCGTCTGAGAACAAGAAAGAAGAAAGAAAGAGGAGACAAAATAGTAGAGATGAAGAGGATAAGGCGGGGGGAGACCGGCGGCGGTGGCCTCCCCCGCCTAGGGTTTTTTAGACAAAGACTCTCAAAATCGCTTTTTTTTTCGCCTGACATAAAAGTGAAGTAGCAACAATCTTTATGCAACAATATAAAAAACAATTGTATTTTTTTTTTCTGATATGGCTTTTTATGGGCCTCCATCATTTTGAACATGAATTTTGATGCGTTTTAGGATTTTGTTACCGCGATCCAGTGTATCCGAAAAAATTACAAATAATACTCAAGTACTATTAAATTTCGGAAACATTACTCAAATAATCCGAATCATATAAATAATGTTATGATATCGGTTTTTCAAAGTCCGATACCATCATCATCATTCTTTAAAAGAACGATATTAGAGAGAACATGCTTATAAAAGCATGATCCCCTCTTCTCCCCTCACTCTTCTTCTTCACTTCTCTTCTTCCTAGCGCAAAACTCTCCTCTTCTCTTTAGGTAAGTTTTTTTTTTATTTAATATTTATTTAATTTATTTAGTTCAATTAGGTAAATAATTGGAAATTGAAAAATTAGAAAAATTATTATAAAATTAACAAAAATAGTTAAAAAAACAAAATAATTAGGAATAATTATTATAGCTAACATTTAATTTTTTAGAATTATATTTCTATTTAAAAATTAACAACCAATTAATTAAAAAGTAGCAATATTTAGAAAATTGTAAAAAAAATAATAGAAGATTTTAAAAATATAGGGAAAATTTGTAAAAATAATTTAGGATAATTTTTGTCTATATAGATTAATATAAGCAATATTAGTATAGTTTGGCCAAGTAATCCGTAGTTATTTGTGACGAATTAGTGTAGTTAACCCAATTAAAACGGTATCAATTTATGCAAAATTAGTATACTGTATACCTGTGTCAATTAATTAATTCAGTGTGAAATTAGGGTAGTTAATCCAAAATGCCACTTATACGATATCACAAGGATCAGGCAGTAGAGGCGTCGGTCTGAAGACGACCATCGCCTATCTGATTCTTGAGATTCCAAATCTCGTCTTCCCGATGTCGGCCCTCATCTATCTAATGTTAGAGCTTCTATGACTCATTGGTCCGATGATGACTCTACATCTTCAAATGACGAACATTTTTTTAATTTTATTAATTTTTTTGTATTAAATGTACAAACATAATCAGATAACTCGTACGTAGTTATGATGACCGTTGTCGACATAATTCAAGCTTTTTAAATAAATAAGATATGAATCATATTCTAGAAATTATAAAATGTTTAAATGTAGATTATTTTGATGAAATGACTTGGAATGAATCCAAAAACGATTGAAATACACAAATGATACTAAGAATTGCATGATTTGCACTTTATATGCGAAAATACCATGTATAATCCAATCTATTTGAAAAAAAAGAAACGAATCATATTATAGAGAGTATAAAGA
The DNA here is from genome assembly GCA_028095005.1 of Rhynchospora pubera. Lineage (NCBI taxonomy): Eukaryota > Viridiplantae > Streptophyta > Magnoliopsida > Poales > Cyperaceae > Rhynchospora > Rhynchospora pubera. The sequence goes on along the minus strand of CM051459.1, from coordinate 230,473,460 downwards.
GTTTAAATGTAGGTTATGGTGATAAAATGACTTAGAATAAATACGAAAAATATTGAAATGCTCAAATGATACTCAGAATTGCATTATTTACAATTTATATGTGTAATTACCATGTATAATCCAATCATTTTCAAAAAATAATATATGAATCAATTCTATATAGTATAAAAAGTTTAAATGTACATTATTGTGATGAAATGACATAGAATTAATCTAGAAAAAAACTAAATTGCTCAAATGATACTCAGAATTGCATTATTAGCAGTTTATATGCGTAATTACCATGTATAATCCAATCTTTTAGAACAAATAACATATGAATTATATTATAGACAGTATAAAGAGTTTAAAAGTATATTGTGATGAAATGACTTAGAATGAATACGAAAACGATTTGAAATTCTCAAAAAATACTAAGAATTGCACTTTTTGCATTTTATATACGTAATTACCATATATAATCCAATCTTTTTGAATAAAGTAATATATGAATTATATTTTAGACGGTATAAAGAGTTTGAATGTAGATTATAGTAACGAAATAACTTAGAATGAATCCACAAACCATTGAAATGCTCAAATGATACTCAGAATTGCATTATTTACAATTTATATGCGTAATAACCATGTATAATCCAATGTATTTGAATAAGTATGATATGAATCATATTCTACAAAGAATATGGAGTTTAAATGTTGATTATTGTGACCAAATGACTTAGAATGAATCCAGAAAAATTGAAATGCCTAAATAATACTCAGAATTTCATGACTTGCAATATATATGCGTAATTACCATGTATAATCCAATCTATATGAATAAATAACACATGAATCATGTTCTAGACAGTATAAAGAGTGTAAATGAAGATTATTGTGATGAAATGACATCGAATGAATACAGAAACAATTGAAATGCTCAGATGATACTCAGAATTGCACTATTTGCACTTTATATGCATAATTACCACGTATAATCCTATCATTTTGAGTAAATAAGATATGATTAATATTCTAGATAGAATAAAGTGTTTAAATATAAATTATTGTGATTAAATGCCGTAGAATGAATCCAAAAATGATAGAAATACTAAAGTGATACATAAAATTGCATGATTTGCGATTTATATGCAAAAATTGCATGAATAATCCAATCTATTTGAATAAATAAGATACGAATCATATTATAGAGAGTATAAAGAGTTTAAATATAGATTATTGTGATGAAATAACTTAAAATGAATACGAAATTGATTGAAATGCTCAAATGATAGTCAAAATTGCATTATTTGCGCTTTATACGTGTAATTACCATGTATAATTCAATCTTTTTGAATAAATAACATTTGAATCGAATTCAAGACAATATAAAGAGTTTAAATGTTGATTATTGTGATGAAATGACTCAAAATGAATACGAAAACGAATGAAATGCTCAAATGATACTCAGAATTTCACTTTTTGCATTTTACATGCGTAATTACCATGCATAATCCAATCTTTTTGCATTTTACATGCGTAATTACCATGTATAATACAATCTTTTTGAATAAATAAGATATGAATAATATTCTACACAGTATAAGGAGTGCGTAATTACCATGTATAATCCAATCTTTTTGAATAAATAAGATATGAATAATATTCTACAAAGTATAAGGAGTTTAAATGTAGATTATTGCAATCAAATGACATAGAATGAATCCAGAAAATATTGAAATGCTAAAATGATACTCAGAATTGCATTACTTGCAATATACATGCGTAATTATCATGTATAATCAAATAAATTTGAATAAATAAGATATGATTCATATTCTACAAAGTATAAGAAGTTTAAATGTTGATTATCGTGATCAAATAACTTAGAATGAATCCAGAAAAGATTGAAATGCTAAAATGATATTCAGAATTGTATTACTTGCAATATATATGCATAATTACCATGTATAATCCAATCTAATTGAATAAATAAGATATGAATCATGTTCTAGACAATATAAAGAATGTATATGTAGATTATTACTATTTGCAATTGATATGCATAATTACCATGTATGATCCTATCTTTTAGAATAAATAAGATATAAATAATATTCTAGATAGTACAAAGAGTTTAAATGTAGATTATTGTAATAAAATGACTTAGATTGAATCCAGAAACGATTGGAATACACAAATGATACTCTGAATTGCATGATTTGCACTTTATATGCATAATTACCATGTATTCTTTTTGAATAAATAACATATGAATATTATATACAATGTAAAGAGTTTAAAAGTAAATGATTGTGATAAAATGACTTAGAATAAATACGAAAATGATTGAAGTTCTCAAATAATACTCAGAATTGCATTTTTACATTTTATATGCGTAATTACCATATATAATCTATTCTTTTTGAATAAAGTAATTAACATATGAATCATATTATAGACAGTATAAAGAGTTTAAATGTACATTATAGTGATGAAATAACTTAGAATGAATCCACAAACCATTGAAATGCTCAAATAATACTCAGAATTGCATTATTTGCACTCTATAAGCACAATTGTCATGTATAATCCAATCTATTTGAATAAATAAGATATGAATCATATTCTAGATAGAATAAAGTCTTTAAATATAGATTATTGTGATCAAATGACTTAGAACGAATCCAAAAACGATAGAAATGCTGAAATAATACTCAGAATTACATTATTTGCACTTTTATATGCGTAATTACCATGTATAATCCAATATTTTTTGATAAATAATATATGAATAATATTCTAGGCAGTATAAAGAGTTTAAATGTAACTTATTGTGATGAAATGACAAGGAATGAATACGAAACGATTAAATTGCACAAATGATACTCAGAATTACATTATTTGCATTTTATATGTGTAATTACCATGTATAATCCAATATTTTTGAATAAATAATATTTGAATCATATTCTATACAGTATAAAGAGTTAAAATGTAGATTATTGTGATGAAATGATGTAGAATGAATACGCAAATGATTGAAATGCTAAAATGATCATCAGAATTGCATTTTTTGCACTTTATATGTGTAATTACCATGTATAATCCAATCTATTTGAATAAATAAGAGTGTAAATGTAGATTATTATGATGAAATGTCTTGGAATGAATCCATAAATGATTGAAATGCTCAAATGATACTCAGAATTAAACTATTTGCACTTTATATGCATAATTACCATGTATCATCCAATCTTTTTGAATAAATAAGATATGATTAATATTCTAGATTTTATAAAGAGTTAAAATGTAAATTATTGTGTTGAATTGACTTAGAATGAATCCACAAACGAATAAATACACAAATGATACTCCGGGTTGCATGATTTGCACTTTATATGCGAAAATAGCATGTATAATCTGATCTATCTGAATAAATAAGACATAAATCATATTATAGACAGTATAAAGAGTTTAAATATTTATTATTGTGATTTGACTTAGAATGAATACGAAAATGATTGAAATGCTCAAATAATACTAAGAATTGCATTATTTGCAATTTATATGTGTAATTACCATGTATAATCCAATAATTCTCAAAAAACAATATATGAATCATTCTAGATAGTATAAAGAATTTAAATGTAGATTATTGTGATGAAGCGACTTAGAATTAATCCAGAAACGAGTAAATTGCTTAAATGATACTCAGAATTACATTACATGATGTATATATTGTGACGAAATGAATACGAAAACGATTGAAATTCTCAAATAATACTCAGAATTGCACTTTTTGCTATATATATATGAGAAATTACCATGTATAATGCAATCTTTTTGAATAAATAACATTCATATCTTGTTCCAGACAGTATAAATTGTTTAAATGTAGAATATTGTGATGAAATGACTCAGAATGCATACGAAAATGATTGAAATGCTCAAATAATACTCAGAATTGCACTTTCTGCATTTTATATGCGTAATTACCATGTATAGTCCAATCGTTTTGAATAAATAACATATGAATTATATTATAGACAGTATAAAGAGTTTAAAAGTATATTATTGTGATGAAATGAATATGAAAACGATTGAAATTCTTAAATAATACTTAGAATTACAGTTTTTGCAATATATATGTGTAATTACCTTGTATAATGCAATCTTTTTGAATAAATAACATTTGAATCATATTCTAGACAGTTTAAATTGTTTAAATGTACAATATTGTGATGAAATGACTCAAAATGCATACGAAAACGATTGAAATGCTCAAATGATACTCAGAATTGCACTTTCTGCACTTTATATGCGTAATTACCATGTATAATCTAATATTATTGAATAAATGAGATATGAATCATATTCTACACAGTATAAGGAGTTTAAATGTAGATTATTTTGATCAAATGATTTAGAATGAATCCAAAAAAGACTGAAATGCTAAAATGATACTCAGAATTGCATTACTTGCAATATTTTTGCGTAATTACCATGTTTAATCCAATGTTTTTGAATAAATAAGATATTAATCTTATTCTACTCAGTATAAGGAGTTTAAATGTAGATTATTGTGCTCGAATGACTTATAATGAATCTAGAAAATATTGAAATGCTAAAATGATACTAAGAATTGCATTACTTGCAATATATATGCATAATTACCATGTATAATCAAATCTATTTGAATAAATAAGATATGAATCATGTTCTAGACAGTATAAAGAGTGTAAAGGTAGATTATTATGATGAAATGACTTGGAATGAATCCAGAAACGATTGAAATGCTTAAATGCTTAAATGATACTCAGAATTGCACTATTTGCACTTTATATGCATAATTACCATGTATCATCCAATATTTTTGAATAAATAAGATATGAAAAATATTCTAGATAGAATAAAGTATATAAATATAAATTATTGTGATTAAATGCTATAGAATGAATCCAAAAATGATAGAAATGCTAAAATGATACTTAGAATTGCATTATTTGCACTTTTATATGCTTACCATGTATAATGCAATCTATTTGAATAAATAAGATATGAATCATGTTCTAGACAGTATAAAGAGTGTAAATGTCGATTATTGTGATGAAATAACTTAGAATGAATACGAAAATGATTGAAATGTTCAAATGATACTCAGAATTGCATTATTTGCACTTTATAAATATAATTACCATGTATTATCAAATCTTTCTGAATAAATAAGATATGAATAATATTCTAGATTGTACAAAGAGTTTAAATGCAGATTATTGTAATGAAATGACTTAGAATTAATACAAAAATGACTAAATTGCTCAAATGATACTCAGAATTGCTTTATTTGCATTTTATATGCGTAATTACCATGTATAATCCAATCTTTTTTATTAAATAACATATGAATTATATTATAAACAGTATAAAGAGGTTAAAAGTATATTATTGTGATTCAATGGCTCAGAATGAATACAAAAACGATTGAAATTCTCAAATAATACTCAGAATCACACTTTTTGCATTTTATATGTGTAATTACAATATATAATCCAATCTTTTTCAATAAAGTAACATATGAATCATATTGTAGACAGTATAAAGAGTTTAAACGTAGATTATTGTGGTCAAATTACTTGGAATAAATCCAGAAACGATTGAAATAAACACAAAAGATACTCAGAACTGCACGATTTGCACTTTATATGCGAAAATAGCATGTATAATCTAATCTATTTGAATAAAAAAGATACAAATCATATTTTAGACAATATAAAGAGTTTAAATGTATGTGACGAAATGACTTAGAATGAATACGAAAATGGTAGAAATGCTCAAAAAATACTCAGAATTGCTTTATTTAGAATTTATATGTGTAATTACCATGTATAATCCAATCATTTTCAAAAAAATAATATATGAATCATTACTAGATAGTATAAAGAGTTTAAATGTAGATTATTGTGATGAAGAGACTTAGTATTAATCCAGAAATGACTACATTGCTCAAGTGATACTCAGAATTGCATTACATGCAATATATATGCGTAATTACCATGTATAATCCAATCTTTTTGAATAAATAACATATGAATTATATTTTAGACAATATAAAGAGTTCAAATGTATATTATTGTAATGAAATGACTTAAAATATATACGAAAATGATTGAAATTAAAAAATAATACTCAGAATTGCACTTTTTGCAATATATATGTGTAATTACCATGTATTATGCAATATTTTTGAATGAATAACATTTGATTATATTCTAGACAGTACAAAGAATTTAAATGAAGAATATTGTGATGAAATGAATCAGAATGAACAAGAAAACGATGGAAATGCTTAAATAATACTCAGGATTGTACTTTCTGCCACTTTATATGCATAATTACCTTGTATAATACAATTTTATTGAATAAATAAGATATGAATCATATTCTACAAAGTATAAGGAGTATAAATGTAGATTGTTGTGATCAAATGACTTAGAATGAATCCAAAAAAGACTGAAATGCTAAAATGATACTAAGAAATTGCATTACTTGCAATATATATGCGTAATTACCATGTATAATCCAATCTATTTGAAGAAATATGATATGAATCATATTCAACACAGTATAAGAAGTTTGAATGTAGATTATTGTTGTCAAAGGACTTAGAATGAAACCAGAAAAGATTGAAATGCTAAAATGATAGTCAGAATTGCATTACATCCAATATATATGCGTAATTACTGTGTATAATCCAATCTTTTTGAACAAATAAGATATGAATCATGTTCTAGACAGTATAAAGAGTGTACATGTAGATAATTGTGATGAAATAACTTGGAATGAATCCAGAAACGATTGAAATGCTAAAATGATACTCAGAATTGAACTATTTGCACTTTATATTCATAATTACCATGTATCATCCAATCTTTTTTAATAAATAAGATATGAATAATATTCTAGATAGAATAAAGAGTTCAAATGTAGGTTATTGTCATGAAATGACTTAGAATGAATACAGAAACGATTGTAATACACAAACGATACTCAGAACTACATGATTTGAAATTTATATTCGAAAATAGTATGTATAATCCAATCTATTTGAATAAATAAGATACGAATCATATTATAGATAGTATAAAGAGTTTAAATGTAGATTATTGGGATGAAATGACTTAGAATGAATACGATAACGACTGTAATGATCAAATGATACTCAGAATTATATTATTTTTAATTTATATGTGTAATTACCATGTATAATCCAATCATTTTAAGAAAATAATATATGAATCATTTCTAGATAGTATAAAGAATTTAAATGTAGATTATGGTGATGAAATGACTTAGAATTAATCCAGAAACGACTAAATTGCTCAAATGATACTCAGAATTGCATTATTTACATTTTATATGCGTAATTACCATGTATAATCTAATCTTATTCAATAAATAAGATATGAATCATATTCTACAAAGTATAAGGAGTTTAAATGTAGATTATTGTGATCAAATGACTTAGAATGAATCCAAAAATTACTGAAATGCTAAAATGATAATCAGAATTGCATTACTTGCAATATATATGCGTTACCATGTATAATCCAATCTATTTGAAGAAATGTGATATGAATCATATTCTACACAGTATAAGGAGTTTGAATGTAGATTATCGTTGTCAAAAGACATAGAATGAATCCAGAAAAGATTGAAATGCTAAAATGATACTGAGAATTGCATTACTTGCAATATATATGCATAATTACTATGTATAATCCAATTTATTTCAATAAATAAAATATGAATCATGTTCTAGACAGTATAAAGAGTGTACATGTAGATAATTGTGATGAAATGACTAGGAATGAATCCAGAAATGATTGAAATGCTAAAATGATACTCAGAATTGCACTATTTGCACTTTATATGCATAATTACCATGTATCATCCAATCTTTTTGAATTAATAAGATATAAATAATATTCTAGATATTATAAAGAGTTTAAATATAGATTATTGTGATGAAATGACTTACAATGAATCCAGCAACGATTGAAATACACGAATGATACATAGAATTACATGATTTGAAATTTATATTTGAAAATAGTATGTATAATCCAATCTATTTGAATAAATAAGATACGAATCGTATTACAGATAATATAAAGAGTTTAAATATAGATTATTGGGATGAAATGACTTAGAATGAATACGATAACGACTGTAATGATTAAACGATACTCAGAATTGCATTTTTTGCAATTTATATGTGTAATTACCATGTGTAATCGAATCATTTTAAAAACATAATATATAATCATTTCTAGATAGTATAAAGAGTTTAAATGTAGATTATGTGATGAAATGACTTAGAATTAATCCAAAAACGACTAAATTGCTCAAATGATACTCAAAATTGCATTATTTGCATTTTATATGCGTAGTTACCATGTATAATCCAACTTTTTTGAATAAATAACATTGAATTATATTATAGGCATAAAGGGTTTAAAAGTCTATTATTGTGATGCAGTACCTTAGAATGAATACGAAAAAGATTGAAATTCTCAAATAATACTCAGGATCGCACTTTTTGCATTTTATATGTGTAATTACCATATATAATCCAATATTATTGAATAAATTAACATATGAATCATATTCTAGACAGTATAAAGAGTTTAAATGTAGATTATAGTGACGAAATAACGTGGAATTTATCCACAGACCATTGAAATACTCAAATGATACTCAGAATTGCATTATTTACAATTTATATGCATAATAACCATGTATAATCCAATCTATTCGAATAAATAAGATGAGAATAATATTCTAGATAGAATAAAGTGTTTAAATAAATATTATTGTGATCAAATGACTTAGAATAAATCCAAAAACGATATAAATGCTCAAATGATACTCAGAATTGAATTATTTACACTTTTATATGCGTAATTACCATGTATAATGCAATCTTTTTAAATAAATAATATTTGAATCATATTCTAGACAGTATAAAGAGTTTAAATTTAGAATATTATGATGAAATGACTCAGAATGAATACAAAAACGATTGAAATGCTCAAATGATACTCAGAATTGCAATTTTTGCACTTTATATGCGTAATTATGATGTATAATCCAATATTTTTGAATAAATATGGAAACGATTAAAATGCTCAAATGATACTCAAAATTTATTTTTTGCACACTATATCCGTAATTACCATTTATAATCCAATCTTTCTTTATAAATAAGATATGAATCATATTCTATACGTATAAAGAGTTCATATTTTGATTATTTGGATGAAATGACTTAGAATGAATCCAGAAACGCTTGAAATGTTCAAATGATACTCAGAATTGCATTATTTGCAATTTATATGCGTAATTAACGTGTATATCCAATTTTTTTGAACTAATAATATATAAATCATATTCTAGACAATATAAGGAGTTTAAATATATATTATTATGTTGAAATGACTTAGAATTTTTTCAGAAACGATTGAAATGCTCAAATGATACTTAGAATTGCATTATTTGTAATCTACATACATAATTACCATGTATAATCCAATCTTTGTGAAAAAATAACATATGAATCTTTTTCTAGACAGTATAGAGAGTTTATATGTAGATTATTGTGATGAAATGACTTAGAATGAATCCGTAAACGCTTGAAATGCTCAAATGATACTTAGAATTGTATTTTTTGTACTTTAACGTAATTACCAGGTATAATCCAATATTTATGAAGAAATAACATATGAATCATATTCTAGACAGTATATAGAGTTTAAATGTAGATTATTGTCTTGAAATGACTTATAATTACTCCATAAACAATTGAAAGGCTCAAATGATACTCAGAATTGCATTATTTGCACTTTATATGCGTAATTACCTCGTATAATCCAATATTTTTGCATAAATAAGATATGAATCTGTTGTACTAAACGTCTCTAGGTTTGTCGATTGCAAAACAATATCATTTGGCATTTAACAATCTTCTTTGAGTTTTATAGGAAGAAGATACAATTTATGAGGACTTGGATAAAAGCTTTAAGAAAGATCAAGATCAAGTCATTAGAGAGCTTGTAGGCTAGTTTAGACTAGGATAGAAGGTATACTTTAGTCCTTGTTTATCCTTAAAATGGTCTAGATAGAGAAAAGCTCAATAAACCAGCAAAATCCTGTTTTCTGTGACCTAGCGTCGTACAACGCTAGATAGAGTTACACAACGCTAGAACAGCTAAATTCATACTTTTGTGAATCAGCGTTGCACAACGCTATATAGAGTTAGGCAACGCTGAGTCACAACGTTGTACAACGCTAAGTAGAGTTGTACAACGCTACAGTTAAAAACTTGGAAATTTTCCTGAGTACCATCGTGCAACGCCATATAGCGTTGCACAACGCCACAAAAATCCCAAGTTAGATGTGCTGTTTTTACATGCAAAGTTTCTGGAGATGTTAGCCAACGTCTTTCAGCGTTGGGTAACGTTAGCGTTGTGTGACGGCATATAGAGTTGTACAACGCTCTGTTGAATCTGTCAGAGTTGTTCCTTTTGTCTCCCTTTAGCGTTGTGTAACGTCATTCAGTGGCAAGCAACGCTCTGACAATTTCCAACGGAATTGTCGGAGCTTTCCTTTGGTTTTACACTCCTGCGTTGTGCGACGGCAAATAGCGTTGCACAACGCTCTGACAGACCAACGGCTATATTAAAGAGTCGTTAGAATTTACAACGGTCATATTCCAGCGTTGTATAACGCTATTCAGCGTTGTACAACGCTGTGGCCTGTTTTTGCTGGGGAACTGCTCATTTCGAGCCCTATATATATCCACCCCTTGTTCTCTCTCTTGGGAAAGCCTCACTTTGCAAAATTAGACCAGAATTGAGCCTTTGAGCACAGGGATACTCTCCCACTTGAGCTTTTCATAGCTAGACCATCTTGAGAGATTTAGTAGCCTCAAACACCACCACCCCGACATTATCGCTAGGTGTAGGTTGGAATAGGTTGAGAGCTCTTCTCCTTTGAGGCCGTTGTGCCATTCGAGTTAGGCCGATCCGCCTCGAGTGTCCTTGTGACGAGGTGATTCGGTTCGAAGTTGTAGTCCCGTTCGTGTTGGAATTGAACGGAGCGCACCCTTTTGTGGTAGCGGAACTCCCGGAGACGTACGACTAAGGCTAGCTTCTTCTAGCGGGTCGGAACTCCGTAATCATACCGAGTGTTCAATTTCTTTCTCTCTTTACCTTTCTTGAATTGTGAATTGCTTGTGCTTTGATTGTGTTTTGTTAGACCAAGTTTGAATTGAACCAAATATTGACCATACCGGTTTAGAACTTTGTTTTTGTGCCTATTCACCCCCCTCTAGGCCTTAAATTAGGGACAACAGAATCATTTTCTAGACTGTATAAAGAGTATAAAGGTAGATTATTTTGATGAAATGACTTAAAACGAATCCAGAAAAGATTGAAATGCTCAAAATGATACTCAGAATTGCATTATTTGCACTTTATATGCTTAATTACCATGTATAATTCATTTTTTTTTGAATAAATAAGATATGAATCACATTCTAGACAGTATGAATTATATTATTGTGATGAAATGATTTTGAATGAATCCAGAAATGATGGAAATGCTCAAATGAATTTAGATTTGCATTGTTTGCACTTTATATGCGTAATTACCATGCATAATCCAATCTTTTTAAATAAATAAGATATGAATCATATTCTAGACAGTATAAAGAGTCTAAATTTAGATTATTGCGATGAAATGACTTAGAATCAATCCATAAATGCTTGATGTGCTCAAATGATTCTTATAATTGCTTTATTTGCTCTTTATATGCATAATTACCATGTATAATTCAATCTTTTTGAATAAATAAGACACGAATCATATTCTAGACAGTATAAAGAGTTTAAATGTAGATTATTGTGTTGAAATGACTTATAATGAATCCAGAAACGATGGAAATGCTCAAATGATACTCAGATTTGCATTGTTTGCACTTTATATTCTCCCAACTGGCTACTACTTTTCCTTATTTGTTCCAAATTTGTGAGACTAAATCCTGTAGTCTTTGATGAGGTGATTTCTATAGAGATATGCTAAACTGGCTTTGATATGTAATTAGATTTAGGAATATTTTCATATAGCAAATCAGAACATATAGGAGACATTGTAATCTGATTTTTGAAAGAGAAGATAGAAAATAATTTTCTTCCTCACAAAATTTTGTCAATTTCTACTAAGGGTAGCGTTTTAACAATATTTTGAATCTGATAAAGACATATTTGGTGTGCTATTGCAGGAGTACAACAATATTTTGAATCTGATAGCTAACACTCACATTACTTTGAGGGATGATAAACTGATTTGGAGATAGGATCCCAAGGGGTCTTTCTCTACTCAATCTGCCTATGACTTTTTGAGCTTTAGGGGCAAGCTTGTCCCTAAAGCCTCCATGATTTGGAACCTCAAAATCCTTATAAAATTAAAATTTTTATTTGGCTTTAATTCATAATAAAATCCTGACTAAAGAAAACCTTTTGAAAAAAGGGTGGCAAGGGGACCCTTCTTGTGTGTTCTGTGGAAATATAGAAACTCATGATCACTTATTTTTGTTATGTACTTTTATTAAAAATGTTTGGTACTGGTTAGGTGATTGCTACATTGATTGGCACTCAATTGATGATGTGATGAGCTTTGCTTTAAAAATAAATAAAAAAGACAGATTTGCTTTCCTTGCTGTGTTTAGTGCATGGTGCTGGAGTATCTGGAAAATTAGAAATAACCATATTTTTAATAACATAACTTTGAAAACTACGAGACAAACAATTCTAATCACTTTCCATTTGGGTAATTATTGGTTAGGGATTTGGAAGGAAGGGGAGAAGAAAACTGTGAAGAAATGGCTGCCGGATGACTGGGAATTGATCCCTCTACAAATGGTGCCGCTGACACAGATGGCAAATGGCATGGGAAATCAAGCTATGGTGTTAGTGATGGCTAATTGAGGGCTGCTACGTTTGCTTCTTTAATGTTCAAAGTGTTTGATGCTGTTATTCTAATAACCAGTGAATTTTGGATGCCATTTTAATTCTGTAATGTTGTGTTGACTGCTATGTTTTGCTTATTGGGCAGTTATATAGTTGCTCTGGGTTTAAGTTCAGGGATATGTCATGGTTTATTCTAAAGACATCCTTGGTTGATAGGCTGGTACAGTGGTACCAAAGAACTTGCTTTTGTTGCATTGTAGGTTTTTATAATATATAAGTATTCAATTTCAAAGCTTCATTTTACTGTAGAAAGAAATCGAATCGCAACGGTTGTCTTATACTGTGCGCTTCGATCTGGACCCTTCGCCTCCACTACCCTGTCCGTATCCATTCTCCTTTGTTTTTCTGTCTCCCTTGCTTCATTACCGCTATGTTGCTTGCTCCTTGGATCGCTCGATGCTGTCTCTCTTTGGAGTCCATTGTCAGCAGTTCCTATAGAGTTCTACACTCCACCGTCATTGCGGATCTCCTCCTCCGCTTTCCTCGATGGCTATTGGTTGCTTTTCCCAATCTCCACAGTAGTCTCGCGAGACTTCTCTTCCTCTCCTTTTTTATCAATCAATCGCTGCAGTAAAACCTAGCTTTTATGCTCTGTTGTTTCGCCTTCCTCCTTTCTGTAGCATCGCCTTGATTATTATTCCCCTTGCTCCATCGTTGCGCCAAATCCTTTTAAACCAGCAGTGATCCTGGTCATGACCGTCCCTGTGGCAGCGGTTGCAGTGACTTTGGTCTCCTTTCGCCTCCGTCTTCGGTCTAGGGTTAGAATTTTGGTGTGTGCGGCCTTGGCAGCCATGGCGTGGCTCTCTGCTGAAGAGTCGGGAGTGTAATTCGTGGCAATCCTTGTTCACTATTCTGAATGGATCCCTTCGATTCTTGCTGGCGAGTTCAATCGAAGAAACGAGGTGGTCAGAGGTCAATGTTTTTTCCATCTAATTTCCTTTGCAATTTTGATTCTTTTCATCTTTATTTTAGAATGAAATTCTCAATTTTGATTTCTTCTTGATCTGATTTGGTTTTTCCCCTTTACTTCGTTGGTTGGCAGCTTCAGGATTTGGAGGATCCTATCGCTCACGTCGGACTGTTGCCTTGCTGAAGGTCTTCGGTTTGATTTTGGTGTTGCTGCTGTTGCTCCTTCATGATTGAATTTGGTTTTAAATATCTTCCTTGCTAATACCTTTTTAACATTTTATTTTTCCTTCATGTCACCAAGTTTTCTTCGATTTTGTGCTGATCGCTTTTGTGTTTCTATCGATTGCAGGTTCCTTTCACGGGGCGAGGGATGCTGTCATCTTGCTGCTTCCTCTGTAGCTATATATGGTGCTAAACTATATTTAATCATGAGCTCGATTGGAAGATGAAGATAATCCAGATAGGCTGCCGAAACCTCAGTTGGTGTTTTGGCAAGGAAGAGCTAATATGTGATACAAGAGGTATTATTTATCCTTCAATTTTATTTATTATCACACGTTGCATAAATAAATAAGTCAAAAGACAGAAAAGAGCCTTCTCATTTTGTAAGTGCTTCATCTTATGGTCAGTTTAATCAGTATATGCTGATTTGTTTACAGCATCCGACGTTGAAATTGATATCAAAACAAATTTGTGCATACATGGTCCTTCTATCATTTACATCTAAGTAGCTCAATAAAAATGTGCCATAGGATATGGTTAGATTTCTGGTATTTTGTTTCAGTTGCTATGCATTAGTTAGTTGCTATGCATTAGTTCCTTCATATCTAATGCTCTATACATGTAGTATTCTGACAATTGTTTGTGCCTCTTGCAAAAAAAAAAAGTCCTTTTTTCTTTTGCACCTACGAACTGAGTCAACAACTTTGGTTAAAATTTTATTCATTGTTCGATAAAAATTTCTTGCTCAGATTATCCCTCAATGAGCAATTTTATAGCAGCATCCATGAATTTTTACTGTTCCTGACTTTTTTTTCCTTTTTTTTTTGTATGCGATCTGGCTTATTAATTCATTGATTAATGAAAGTTAGGATACAAGGGACTTATTTGCAAAACACAATGGACCAATGGCATCGATGTCAAGGTGTGTTATTATCTTTATTTTCATTGTTTGTCAATTCTAAGGTGCTTTGTTTAAAACCTAAGACATATGAAAGAATTACAATGGAATTGAAAGTTCTGTATTCTTAGTTCTCAATAGAGTGGCGCAACAAATTTGGTGGCAGGTGCTATCCGGTAAAAACATCTCTTCTTTCATTTTTCTATTTCTTCTAATCAATTCATAATTTTGCCCAACTAATTGACTAGCTTAAAATGTTTTAGTTAGCCTAACTATTTTGTTCGAATCAGTCAATACTTTAAATCAGGTTTTCTGTATCTAATTTTAAAACTGAAAATCAACACTTCCTATCTAAATGATGGTTGCATGAATGAAAGAGGTGTTATTGTTCTTTTTTAGAATCTCTTTTTATGTTAAATGGCACTGCTTTTTCGGAGTTATGATTTTTTTTAGTTGTTCTCTATAGATCGAAGCAATGCACAAAGTTCATGATGAACCCGTCATCGAATGCTGTAATGGAAAAATGTGTTTAAGATGGGATTGACCGCCACTGGACTAGATATTATAAGATGATCAGGTACTCATAAAAGTATTTCAAGCTTTAAAGTTTGATAGTTGTAACTGAACCACAAAATTATCAGATGTAGACCTTCGAGTTAAGTTTAAAACAAAAAAAAATTATAGATATATAATGTGAATGATTAGTATCAATATGGACAGCACTGATGGCTTTTAATATGGTATTTTTTTCCAAATCCAATTGATGTGCAAAACTTAATTGTTTCTTCCTTGATTTATTCCTGATAGGAAACTGTAAGTAACTATAATGGGAGCAAAATGATATATAAATATATCGTGGCTGAGTGCTCTGGTGATCATGATTGGATGAATAATCAGCATCATATTGTATTTTGATAAACTAGATGAGTCGATTTTTCTTTTACCATATTGATTTTGATTTTTATGTAGGTAAGTTTAGGTTTTGCTATGATGGAGGAACCGTATCTGAGTTCAAACAGTGATTATTTTGGCTGTATCACGTCTTTAATCAATTAAATGTTAATTTTAACCCTGTTTACTTTAGTCAATCCCAAATTTAACTATTGTGTATCACGTCGGACGTTACTGTTCAATTTAGTGACAATTATCCTCCAATCACCCTGGCGTTATACCAAGATATCCTATAATAATCAGAAATAACTCAACTGGTGCTATTCAATTACCGATACTGATTGTTCAGCTATTGATCTCATATTGCAGATCATGCTGTCAATCGGCTTTCTTGGGCCTGCTTTCTTTCTGACATAACTAAGCCATGTTAGAACTCCTGCTTTAGCAGTTCTATGCATGGCATGCAACAAGGTTTGTTGTTATCTTCGGTTCGGTCTTCATAGAATTTTCCTTATATCAAGGTAGCTCATACTGGAGTTTATTCATTCATTTATCTGATTATTATTTGTTTTTTCAGGGAAACAACACATTTTTCCAATCCAGTCTTTTTTCGCACAGGGCCAAGATACACAGTAAAGGCATCATATTTCCTCATTCTATAATCTTATCTTTAATAGTATCAGCTAATTTATCAATAGAAATGGGTACCAAATGTAAATAAGAACTGCTTAAGTAATTGATGCCGGTTGAATATGTTGCTATATATTCCAAGGAAAAGGTTGTTCTCATTGTAACATTTTCCATATAAATCTTTATCTATTTGTCAAGTTAATTATATGAAAATTGCATGTCACATGGAGTGTTGGATCTATCAAACACCACCAGAGTGCTTGTAGGAGTTTTTGGTACTGCTGCTACTGGCCACATCTTACAAAGAGGCAAGTTTTTTAGAATGAAAAAATTAATTTTTATTTGCTAACTACATCTTACACATCTTTTTTTTTTAGAGATAAACTTGATAGTGGCTATCAAGTGGTTAACTAGAAAGAAGAAAATTAGGTAACAATAAAAACAGCAACAGAAACGAAAAGCATATTAACAGTATTTCCTGTACTGTTCTTGCTGAAACTCGATCCAGTGCAGCAGAGAGTCAACAGTTCATGTTTCATTCCTGAAGATGTGATTGTTTCGTTCTAATCAGATTCCCCACAAGGTAGTGGTTGATAGAACCGCTTTGAAGCCTTCTGCGATCTCTATGAACAGTTGAGAGAGTATTGTTAATGAAGGACTGAAGATCTGGAAAACCAGCTGAGAGTTGAGATGGAAAAAGTGAAAGAAGTTTGTTCCACAGTACTTTTGCATAGGCACAGTCACAGAAAAGGTGAGTTGTTGTCTCCAGCATGTCAGTGTCGTAGCAGAGAGCACACCCCTGTTGTATTGCGATATTCCAATATGTTGTGCAACACGTAATTTTAAAATTTGACAGAATGCAACATTCTCTCAAATTTTTGACCAACCTTAAGTTCGTCATTCATCGCGCGAAGCGCGATGCAGTAGCTAGTTTGTTTCATTTCAAAAATGAAACTAGGTGGTGCTCTCATCTTTTTTCGAAAAAAATTACCATGTATAATCCAATGTTTTTGAATAAATAAGATATCAATCATATTCTAGACAATATAAAGAGTTTATATGTAGATTATTAGGATGAAATGATTTAGAATGAATCCAGAAACGATTGAAATGCTCAAATGATACTCAGAATTGCATTTTACATGCGTAATTACCAAGTATAATCCAATATTTTTGAATAAATAACATATGAATTCTAGACAGTATAAAAAGTTTAAGAGAAAGTTTAATATGCACCATAGTGCATAGGACTTTCTATGCACCGCGGACTTTTTCGAGGATATTATAACATTCCAAAAATGGCATGTTTTAAAAAATTCAAAAAAGATAGCAATAAAATCTAAAAAATGTAAAATTTGGTTTGCTATGAGATTTCAATATGTAGATTAGATTGGTTAAATTAGATATGTCAATTTATAAAAATACCTCCGAAAAAGTTCACGGTGCATAGAAAGTCTTATGCACTATAGTGCATATTAAACTTTCTCAAAGTTTAAATATAGATTAATATGACTTAAAATGAATCCAGAAATGATTGAAATGCTCAAATGATACTCGGAATTCCATTATTTGCGTTCTATATGTGTAATTACCAAGTATAATCCAATTTTTCAGATAAATAGATATGAATCATATTCTAGACAGTATAAAGAGATTAAATATAAATTATTGTGCTGCAATGATGTAGAATGAATCCAGAAACAATTGAAATGCTCAAATGATACTCAGAATTGCATTATTTGAATTTTATATGAGTAATTAACATGCATAATCCAATCTTTTTGAATAAATAAGATATTAATTATATTCTAGACAATATAATCATATTCTAGACAATATAAAGAGTTCAAATGAAAACTATTGGGATGAAATGACTTAGAATGAATCTGTAAACACTTGAAATGTTCAAATTATACTCATAATTGCATTATTTGCATTTTATATGCGTAATTACCTCATATGATCCAATCTTTTTGAATAAATAAGATATTAATTATATTCTTGACAATACAAAGAGTTAAGTTTTAGATTCTTATGTTGAAATGACTTAGAATTAATCCAAAAACGATTGAAATGCTCAAATAATACTCAGAATTGCATTATTTGTAATCTATATACGTAATTACCTTATATAATCTATTTTTTTAATAAATAAGTTATGAATCATATTCTAGACAGTATAAAGAGTTTAAATGTAGATTATTATGATGAAATGACTTTGAATCAATACAGAAACGGTTGACATGCTCAAATGATACTCAGAATTGCATTATTTGCAATTTATATGCGTAATTACCATGTATAATCCAATATTTTTTTAATAAATAGGACATAAATTATATTTTTTATAATATAAGGAGTTTTAATGTAGATTATTGTGTTGGAATGGCTTAGAATGAATCAACAAACAATGGAAATGCTCAAATGATACTCAAATTTGCATTATTTGCATTTTATATTCGTAATTACCATGTACGATCCAATATTTTTGAATAAATAAGATATGAATCATATTCTAGACAGTATAAAGAATTTAAATATAGATTATTAGGTTGAAATGATTTAGAATGAATCCAGAAACGAATGAATGCTCAAATGATACTCAGAATAACATTATTTGCATTTTATATGCGTAATTATCATGTATAATCTAATTTTTATGAATAAATAACATATGAATCATATTTTAGACAGTATAAAGAGTTTAAATGTAGATTGTTGTGATGAAATGACTTAGAATGAATCCAGAAACGATTGAAATACTCAAATGATACTCAGAGTTGCATTATTTATGCTCTATATGCGTAATTAACATGTATAATCTAATTTTTTTTGAAGAAATAAGATATGAATTATATATTCAAGACAATATAAAGAGTTTCAATATTGATTACTGTGATGAAATGACTTAAAAATCCAAAAACTATTGAAATGCTCAAATGATATTCAGAATTGTATTATTTGACTTTATATGCATAATTACCACTAGTTTATTTTGAATTTATTTTTGATTTTTTGGTTGTGTGAGTGAGGAGAAAGAGAGAGCTGTGACTTATAAATATGTTAGAAATTGCTATTGCAAACGGTTACTCATAAGGTGCAAGTTGGAATCGCAGACGTTGGCAACGGCGACTCGTGTGCATGTCGACCCAATTTTATTGATAATATAAAATCTTTTCTGGGTTTACTAAATATGTTTATATAATTATAACTAGCTATAGATTCGCGCTTCGCGTGATGAGGAGAGCCTTAAGGCCAACTTATAATTTTTATAAGGGCTAGAATTATGATTGTAAATATTTGAATAAATACCAAACTATTTTACAATTGATCTTTTGATTGTAATTAATTAGATAGTTTGGTATGTGTGTCATTTTTAATATATTTATCACTTATGTCGGAACTATTATTTTTGGAGTTGTTTTGATTTCAACAGACCTTAATTGTCTCTATCATCTTTAATATATAGAAAGTGAAGGGCTCTCATAAGGTTGGCGTGTAATCATTAAATATTTTTGTTAAAAAGTGTTAGAAATATGAGAACAAAACCGACTGTGTTCATCTTGGACAAAACCAACTATCTTAAAATTTTTCTAAGTTTTACAAATTAGATCAACTTTTAATTTTTTATTATTGATAATAAATAATTGAATACCAATAAAATTAAATACTATCTTACAAATAATTTAAATTACTTAGCAACAATGGATTTCTCATATTTACTATTCATATAAAATTTGATGAAAAAATTAATTTTAAACAATCACCAAATATTTTAAAAGTTATGCAATTCTATAAAATTTGTAAAATTTTAAAAAGATGAAAATTGCTAAAAATATCGAAAAAAATTCAATATCATTGGATCAGAATAATTTTGTATGCATGCATGTAAAATTTAATAAAGAAATAAATCTAAGAATATCTATCAGCAACCCAACATTTAAAATACTATTATGGAAATTTAAAGAAGTAAAAAATTATGTAAAATATTGCAAAATTATAAAATCTAAAAGGTTCAGATCATTAGATTTTTAGTATAATTTTTTTATTATGTATAGAAATTTTATACATCAACATATTTTGGAAATATTTAGAAACAATTAAAAGTAGAATTATATTTTCTGAAATAATATAATTTAGTAATCAGATTTAAAAATTTTTAAATATATTTAGGACTCTATAATTATTGAATTTTATATTTTTGTGATGAAAGATATAATTTTTTTACAGCCAATTGAATTAATAAGTAATCTAAAAAAATTTTAAAAGTACCGTATATTTTATATTGTACATTGCCCTATGGCATGGATAGGTTTTTCATAATTTTAAAAACATTTATATAAAAATTTATGCATAAATAAAATCATAAATTTCTTTAAATAATTAAAACCTATTGAAATTTATGAAAATATGGGGATTCAATTTTATGAGATTGAAAAAAATATTTAAAATATTTATAAGGATATAATTATAAAATTTTATATCACTAAATTTTTCATATATCTTAGAGTAAGCACATAAATTTTCATAGTCTAATGATTTTTCGAAATCCTTAAAACAATTAAAAAACAAAACTATCATAAAAAAAATTATGAGATTAAGAAAATTATTTAAATTATTTTCTAATTCTATAGTTAAAAAATTATATAATTAAATTCAACATATTTTTTTAGCATGCATAGAAATTTTATCACCAAATGATTTTTTAAAGGTATCATAACAATTTAAAAATACAACTATATTTGATTTGAAATTTTAGAAATTGAAGCTCAAATTATCAGGGAAATGGAGATGATGGCATTTGGAGTCTTGATGATGACATCATCAATGTTACTGTAAAAAAGTTCCCTAGAAATGAATGTTTATATGATATATGATATATGGAATTTTGCTATGGTGAGTTGCAACTCACCAAGGGGTCGGTGAGTCACACCCAAAACTCCGAAATCTAGTTCAAAATGACTGATTCAAACCGTCTAATACGATCTCCCTATTGAAATCTCCATACATATCAAATTTTACTTTTTTTTGAAATTTCTAAGTATTTTTTTTGAAATTTTAGAAAATCATTAATCTAATTAGTTTTGAACCGTTAAAAACAACAGTTTTAAAAAATCTGAAAAAAATACTTAAAAATTTCAAAAAAATATAAAATTTGTTTTGCATGGAGATTTCAACGGAGAGATCATATTGGAAGGTTTGGATCGGTCATTTCAAACTAGATTTAAGAGTTTTGAGCACGACTCACCGATCCTTCGGTGAGTTGCACCGTAGCAAAACTCATATAATATAATATATGATATATGAAATATGATATATGATATTTGTTAATAATAAAAAATTCGGACGAATCTGTCAGGCCTTTCCACTCTGGCACGCATTCCGAGGCGAGGCTATCTCCTCTGGAGGTCCTCTCCAACGCCTTTCTATTTACCAAATATTTGTTCGCGTTTCTATCTCCTAATCCTCTTCACTCTTCTCTGATTAAATTCACCCGGCGAGCAGGCGACCGAATCTCCACCGATTTTGACTTGTGTCGATCTATCGGGCATTCGGGCATCAACAAAATAGAAAAGAAAAGAAAGGTATTTTATGATCGCTTCGCTTCTAATATTTACTCTTTCTCCCTCTCAGAGTCTCAGTCTCAACAGAAAATTCTTACCTACTTAAACTTAAATTGTTAGCTGACGCTTGCAAAATGGAGGAAAGCAGTGATACTAATTCCAATTCCAACGGAAGGCCACAAAATTGTCTGAATTTAAGCTCAGAAGCTCAAGGTGCTTCAAGTTCAAGTTCAAGTTCGAAGAAGGATGTTGATTTACCAGTTGGAGTAAGCAAGGCCAAGGCCAAGGACGAGTGTTCTCGTACTTCTGCAGCTATTGTTAAAATTGAAGAAGAGAGAAGCATGTCGGCATGTGCTGTTCCATCAACTCAGAGTTGCTCGCCAAAAAATGCATATGCAGTTGCGCCGCCTACTGGTCGATCTTCCAATTACCATGGGGTCACTAGGTGACGCAAAATCACACTGACTCATACTTCATTTTCCTTTTTGTCCCCCAGAACCACCTCTTGAATATTGACTGTGTTTTTACATCTTGTTATGATGCAAATTGAAGGCATAGATGGAGTGGGAAGTATGAGGCTCACTTGTGGGACAACACTTGTAGGATACAAGGTCACAGGCGCAAGGGCAGACAAGGTACCATGGCCTTTTTTTTTTTATTTCTATTTATCCATTTACAATTTATTTTGTCATATGTATGCCACAAAGTATTTCTGGAAACACTGTTCAATTATTCAAAATTAGTAATTAATTTCAAATATAGAAAGAGCTTG
This sequence comes from Rhynchospora pubera, assembly GCA_028095005.1. NCBI lineage: Eukaryota > Viridiplantae > Streptophyta > Magnoliopsida > Poales > Cyperaceae > Rhynchospora > Rhynchospora pubera. The sequence continues at coordinate 230,450,504 of CM051459.1, read as the reverse complement.
ATCAGCAGTGTTTTGCACTCTAAGCTAAGAATGCTATTGCATCTCCACTTAAACCCTTTCACTTTGAAATGCAACTCTCTCTCTCTCTCTCTCTCTTTTTTTAAAAAAAAGCATTTATATTCAGATATGATTTAACCCAAATTCTTTGTCACAAAGCTAGAGCCATCAGCAACTGAGTACGACTGGACCTTTTAATGGGATGGTCCATAATTAACTGAGAAAATTTAGGGCATTTCATTATAATGTAGGATTTCAAGTTGTGTCAATTTGACTTCTATAATATTCAACAAATTTTCCTTTTCAGACCTAAAAATTTTCCATCTGCTACTTTGTGTTGATTTGCTATTATATTCTTATTGTCGGTCTTGCTAACAGTTTTCTGTTTCTGATTGTTCTTTCCATGGGCTGCTGCTTCAGTATATTTAGGTAAGTAATCCTCTTCTTTGTATTCCTTAAATCATAGTTATACACTTATACTTATTTCAATCTTAATGGAATGACTTACATTTCCTTTCCTTTTCTTGGGCATTCTTATCCCCTAGGAAGCTATGATACTGAGGAGAAAGCTGCAAGGGCGTATGATGTAGCAGCACTAAAATTTTGGGGCACTACTACAAAATTGAATTTCCCAGTAATTGCCCTCATTCTTTTTGGTCCCTAGTCATTTTTTGCTACCTGTAAATTGCTTTGATATTATGGGCTTATTGTGGTGCACATTTCTCAGGTTACAGAATATGAGAAAGAATTGGATGATGTAAGAAACATGTCAAGAGATGCATGTGTAACATATATAAGAAGGTATCCCTGATAATTAGTTTCAGTGAGGGGATGCAATATTATCAACCTGGATTATTGTTTTGTTCTAATTCTTTGCTTGTCCTTTTATTATATTTTAGGCGGAGTAGTTGTTTCTCAAGAGGAACTTCTGTGTATAGAGGGGTCACAAAGTAATATTTCCTTCTATCTCACATTTATATTTTTTTAAGGTTTTTTTGTATTTTGTTTTATATTATTTCCTGTTCTGAACACTTCTAAGGTTTTGATAATGATAGAAGGCGAAAGGATGGGAGGTGGCAAGCTCGTATTGGCTTGGTTTGTGGATCTAGAGACATCTACCTTGGGACTTTTAGTAAGTTACAATTTTGGTTTCAAAAGTTTTACTGATAGAAGAATATGCTTGTTGTATAGCTATATCAACAGAATTAAGTCTTAGAATTAAATTGAAGTTTGTTCTTTGTTCGTAAATCATAATTGCTCTTACCTGACAAAAGTTTTTTCTTAGAATTAAATTGAAGTTTGTTCTTTGTTCGTAAATCATGTTTACATGAAGCTTTTTTCCAAAATTGTAGCTCCTTGTTAAATAATATATAATAATCATGACTTGTTTCTGTTTAACAATAGCATCAGAGGAAGAGGCTGCTGAAGCATATGACATAGCTGCTGTTAAATTACGTGGGAGAAGTGCCATTACTAACTTTGACATCAGCAATTATGTCGACATCTCTCTTGATGGTAATGAATAAACATGATAAAAGCATGTTGTCATCTCTAATTGTGAGTTCAAGACCGTAATGAAGTGTTCATATGGTTGGTCCTGTTATTGTATGGGGGCATGAATATCAGCTTAAGCTTTTAGTTGGATAGTGTGCAAAAAGTATCAATAGTAGTATGCTCTTTTAAGCTGTAAGATGTAATTAAGTCCAATTACTGGTAGTGTTATTATAGGTCTTTCTGATGGTAACTGTGTTTGTTTCATAGATTTTATAAAGGTGGATATAATGTTTTTCTCAGCTTAATGAACTCGAAAACTGTGTTCGTATTGTGAAAATATTTGGTTTAAAGGTTCTGGGGTTAACTTTGACATTTTTTTTTTAATTTTGTAGCTTCATATTTATTGCAGTACAATTAGCTTTCATGCAGATTTGAAACCTTCCTCCTGTTACTTTAGATACATACTGACAGACATATATCATCTCTTGACGTATCTTGGTAGTGCTTCCACAATAGTTCACTTTTGGGCCTTTTTTCTTTATAAATTTATTATTATTATTATTATTATTATTATTATTATTATTAATTTATTTATTTTTTTGCCGAACTAGGTCCAATTCTAAATGTTCTGAGAAATGGGTTGCCCCAACAGTCACTTTACAAAAGAATAACCCAAAAAGAGAGAGAGAGAGAGAAGAAGAAGAAGATAACAGTAGTCTTTTTCCTTTTTTTTTTTAAAAAAAATTGAGCTAACGGTACTCTTGGAAGAAGGCATTTCCAAGCAAGAATTCATGCTGCTGGTCTACAGCACAATACTGCACACGTTTCTGTCACAAACATTTTCAAATTAAGTATAAATATTACATATTTGTGTCTTTACAAGATGAAATTCCTAACTAAAAACAAAACCTTCCACAACTCAATCAGATCCAAATAATTCAGTACCAGTTATATTTTAACCTTTTCAACATATCCTCTGTGTGCTCCAGCTGCTCTGCCTAATACTTCAGAGAAACTTACTGACGAGCACAAACTTAAAACTGAACTCTGGTTCAAATTTGACAGCGTCTGAAAATCTGTAAGCCCAGCAGATGTTCAGCATTGATGAAAAGAGCCTCTTTTGGTCATTTTTACAATAAAATTTCTCCAATGCAATCCAAAGAATGAGACAAAACTTTACATTTACCAGCAAATACAGTTAAACTGTAGTCACTAATTGCAAAAGCTCATAGTCAGTATATCAGTTCTACACCTTTTGATCAAGGAATCTTCTTTGGAACTACTGGATCTTGAACTCGAACAGCTACCTCAGATACGATACCATATTTCTCCTTTAGCCTTGATCGGTTCTCAGTCCACCACCCCTCTGCTTGCTTCTCAGTAAATTTTTTTCTACTGCATAGTTAGTTAGATAGTGTTAGCTCTGGGAGATTTTTTTTTCGGAATGCTTGAATACAGAAATTGTTTGGGACAAAAGGCTTAGTTGTTGTTGTTGTTGTTGTTGCTTGAATACAGAAATTGCCAAAAAGTTCCTCACTTTGATCTTATAATTATTGGCATGAAGTCACTTGGTAGCCACTACCAAGTTTTTCCAAAAAAAAAAAAAAAAAAATTATTGGCATGAATGAGTACTTATGCTCAAACCTGCTAACAAATTTAAAACAAAGGTTGTACCTACTACCAAAAGTACTAAACAAAGTAAAGGTATGTTGACCAGCTTCACTTGAGGCAAGAAGGTGGTTTCGTTGTAGAAGGGCTATGGTATCATCTGTCCAGCATGAATCACATTCTAGAAATGTTAATATGCAACCAGTAGAGGGCTTCGATTTTAATAGAGTGGGCTTCAATTTTACTTAGAAATCAAGCAGCAGCTTTGCAAAATGAATAAGATGCTCTGTGATTTCTAGATCATTTATAGACATATTTAAGAACTTAACATACCTAAACCGAATCCGCTTGAGATTCTTATCACCGATACGGGAGAAGGTTATTGTGATATAAACACCTGGTTCAACCTGTTCCACCACTTCCTCCTGTGTGATTATGTTGTTACAATTGCTGGACAACTGTTGATGATCTGAGGAAGTACCAGTACCAGAAATTAAATGATGGCGATCTTCTGATGTGGATGCATGTGGGGTCCCTCCATCACATAAGGGGATTGAACTCTGGTCTGGCACATTCTCTGCTTCTCTAATCTCTTTCAACTGCAAAAGAACAAGAAATGCACAGTATCAGTCATTTAATTTCCATATGAAAGTTTAATAAAGATTTTATTTTCTTTCCTCCCCTACTTGGTTGCTAAGAGAGAGAATGACTTCAGTTGCAGCCTTGTTCTTGGCACTTTCTTCTTCAGCACGAGCCAAAGCTTCTCTCAACATGTTTGAAGTTTTTTCCAACTGATCCTCCAAAATATCTGATTGTCTTGTTAACTCCTCTACCTGCATAAATTCAATTTGCAAAAAAAAAAAATGATTCTCCTGAACCTCTTTACGTTGATATTCTAAGCTATACAAAGAGGAACTTATTGTTACCTGTGACCTCAGTTTAGAAACCTCCTGTACCAGACCATCCTCTGCTTGTTGGGGCCCCAAAAAACAAATGCCAGGCGAAAGACAAGTTGTAGTGGCTGCCATTGCTGAAAAGGGTGTGCTTGGCCTACGAGACAGAGGGGACGCTGACCGAGATGCAGCACGTGAGGCCGGTAAAGATAATGAAAATATTCTCTTAGAATACTTGTATGCACCATTGCTATTAGAAAAGTCACTTGCACTCTGGTTGGCATTTCCCATCAGAGATAAGGAAGGTGGTAACGGGATAGTGTTTTTGCTAATTGATGGTCGGCTTTCAATTTTTGACTCGGCAGAAGAAAGCCGAGAAAGATTACCATAAACCTTAGCATTACCATTTCCATCTAAGGTTTCTTCCATAAGTAGAGTTCCACATTGATCCCTTGGAGTTTGCGGTCTAGAACCACCACCAGGCGTCTTCTTCAGCTTGTTGTAGCAATCATCACAAACACGGTACGGCTTATACAAATTTGGTGCCAGGGAAGCCCGTATTGCTTTTCTGCTGCTACAATTTTTACAGAAGACCAAACCACAGTTGTAACAGTTGTGGCGCTTCCTTCTGAAACTGAACAGTAACCTACAACCCGAACAGATAGACTGGTCAGAACTTGAGATCCGCTTGTGGAGACAGATAGCAACAGTGTAATCTGACCCGCATACAACCATTTTCACTTGTTTATCTCTCAATGCCTCAACAAGGGTAGGAGCTTTTCTGTCATTTTTGTCCCCATGACCCAGCTGACCATTTGTCCCCTTACCCCATGTGTAGACTTCTGTTTTGGCTGTTAGAACTGCCACATGGTAAGCTCCACATGAAATCTCCTCCACAAAACAATCTTTGATATTTCCTACCACACATGTCGGTAACTTCCCATCAGAATTGGGATCTCCGAGCTGCCCATGTGTATTACTACCCATGGTGTAGACCTGACCAGAGGTGCACAAAGCAACCGTCATGTCATGCCCACAAGCAACTCGACAGAAGGATGGCTCACCAAGTGACATAACACAAGCTGGTACAAGCTTGGGCTCTGTGTCCCCGTGCCCTAAACGTCCTTTATCTCCATTTCCCCATGTGAATAACTTCCCAGATGGAGAATTTGGATCAAAGCACATGTCAGGAACTTCCACAATGGCAGCAGTGTGCCAGACACCACAGGAGACCTGCACAGTTCGCATTTCTTTCAACGTCTCAACCAATCTAGGCTCTCTCACACTCTCTCTGTCGCCATGCCCCAATGCTCCAAATGCACCGTCGCCAAAAGTGTACAGGTAGCCCGATGAAGTTACGAAAGCTGTGTGCCAGGGCCCACATGACACTGATGATACATGCAGCCCATCAACCGGACCACATAGCTGTTTAGGTATCCAATGGCTGGTGTCGTTCCCATGGCCAAGCAACCCTGGACTGTGGAACCCATCTCCCCAAGTATATAGATCCCCCGACATGGTCACTGCACATGTGTGGAATTCCCCACATGCCACATGCTCAATATTCAAGCCACTTATTGCCATTATAAGCTTTGGATGAGATGAGTCGGCATCTATGCCATGCCCAAGGCGGCCCCCATATTCCTCCCCCCAACTGTAAACCTCCCCTTGCTTCGTGACAAGAGCTGCATGTCGGGCCCCACAAGCTACAGAGTGAATGTCAAAAATGGATGTCGACTCAAGCTGCCGTGGCAAGCTTGAATCAGTGTTGCTGCAGTGCTGGCCTGGCCCATTTCCCCAGATGAGCACATCTCCCATGGCATCAAAATCTTCTGGACCCGAACCATAACTAGAAGAGCTGACTTGACTTGACAAGCTGACACGAAGGTTTTCATATGAGGAGCCATGACCAATTGGCTCGCCTTTTCCAGAAGTAAATGAGACAGATGTGTTCAGTACATTGCTTTCTGAGTGTTTTGATGGCGCAGTGTATTGTAAGACATCAGAGAACAAGTTTAAACCCATCAACGTCTGGAGGTCATGATATGTACGTTGGTTCTGGTAATTATGTGGGCCATCTTTGGAAACCTGAAAAACAAAAGAAAGAAAAAATGTTGGAAAATTGTGGCTGACGGACAATCCCCAAGGAAACATTGCAACATTTTAAAAACTGAGCTTATGGTATATCAATCAAAAAAATAAAAGAATAAAAAATAAAGCTTTGCTTTTGTCCTTATCTGCAAAACGTTTATCTTTTATATAAACAAGGTATAAGGAAAAAAGAAAAAAAATTTAAATCTGAAATTTTGTTTGTAAAATCTATACCCTCCTTTATCTCTGCACATAGCCACCTTCTATTTCTTCTCATCACAACAGGAATAATGGGCTTGGTTTAAGGGAATGAGACAAAGAAAAACTATTTCAAATTCTAATGTTTTAAAAAGACGTAAATATTATTATTGAACCAGGGGTAGTTCACGTCATTTTTTTTTCTAACATAGTATTTGACCCTAAATTCAGACCTTCTGTGGATGGTCACTGTCAGAGAAAGGCTGTGTCAATACTGAATCTTTGGTAGTTCGAGTGCTTTGGCTATCACACGAACTCCGGTCACTTTTGAAATCAGTTTGCAATTTTTGATAGTTCTTTCGCCCAATTAGTGCCTTCAAGCCAACAAACCATGTTTCAGCTTCATCCTTGTCTTTGCATATCTGTCCATGCTTTTAAAATTAAGTTCTAGAAGAAGAAAAATGATAGTAATAAGAAAAAGACAGAAATGAATAATGGGCATACCAGATCTAAGGATCTGTCCCCATATATGAGAGAGAATGATTGGTACTCCTTATCAGGTCTTGGATATCGCCGAAATATAGCCTGAAAAAACAAATTTGAAGAAGGCAAGGCATCATATGATATTTAAGGGTGTGGTTAAATCATAATTATATCAAAGGCAGCAAGAACTCACTGTACGCTGTCCAGGAATGATCTTGGAAACCTGGTTGAGATAAAGCATTTTTTCATGGCTTCCAGAGTACCAAATAAGTACATTTTCATCCTTACAAAAGGAGGAAAAAGAAAAAGAAAAGAAAAGATACAACAAGAAGCAATGTGAGCAAAATAATCTATGGTATATATTGCTTTCTAATAGTTGTTGGTTTAATAGAAAAACTTTGCATCAAGCAAAAGTCAAGAATTAAGAAAACATGTAAATGAAATATGGGAAAGTGAAAGTGAAAGTGAAATTAAGTGCTTACTTTGGAAAGTCTGAAGGGACAGAATTTTGGCTTTCCTCTACGCCCATACTTCAACAGATGGGCCCCTTTTTTAAGCAATGTTATAGCCTGATAATATGCAATTTAACATTTAATAAAGAAAAGAATATGCACAGCATGCCCGTGTGATTTACCACATGACATGACTCGAGCAAGTATTAATAGAACTAACATTTTACTCTTTTTGTATCTGTTAATTTCGCAATGTGTGAATGAATTACAGTTCTTGTTAATTTCAAAATGGACGCAAAAACAGCAACCCTGTCTATACTTAATGCTTTCTGGTACCAAATACTGTTGGTTTAACAATCGAAGATTACAATAGATTAAAATCTAATAAAAATACAATGGCCTAAAAGAACATGTTATCAGTAAAGGTGGAATTGATTAAAAACTTAAACCAGATGAAATAACTTGTACCTGATCAATGTCCCTTTCAATGGGACTGTTTCTTATGGAATTGGCCATGCAGCATTCATGCAATATTTTTTTTCACTTGATTGATTCCTGCCTGAAGCAATCAACAACGGCAAGAATCAACCACACAACACTGCATCAGCAGCCGCTTATCCCATTTCTCCCCATAATAAAACCCTAATGCAGCTTATCTCTACCCACCTTTGCACCAGCATCCCCCAAATTTTTTTTTTTTGGGGGGGGGGGGGGGGTTATACCATGCAATCGCCAAAGAGAGAGAGCCCAAATGCAAGCACGGAGCAAAGAACTTTTGATGCAATTGTTCGATTTGGATAGCGGAGGAGAAGCGATCAAAAAGGCAATTATGTGTGTGATTAGGAAGTAAATAAGCAGGTTGATTCACTCGGGCGAATTAGGTGAGGTGTTTTGGAAAGGGGGAGAAAAGAAAAGAAAAGAAAAGAAGAGTACAGGACAGCTAATAGGGGCTGTGCAGTGCTGTTCTCTCTTCCTCTCTCCTTGGCGCGCTCCATCGCGGCGCGCAGCTATGCACACAAACTTTTAATTGCTCCTGTTTGGAAGCGTGGAGATGGACCACTGCACCGGCGTTCTTACTCTCCACGGTCTATGGCTCTTTCATGATCTCGGAGCATGCAATGATGCAAAGCCTTTTTTATTCATACCGAAATACTCTCTTTCCTTTGTACACCTGAACCGGGTTTATTAGCTGGATTCAATGATTCTGCTTCTATGAATAGTGGAACGTAATAATACTGTAATACGCCTTCTGTATTCCACGAAGAACCTTGTCGAATTGCCATAAAATTAGAATCCTGATTGGATTTTGCTTTACTAAAGTTGCGAGGATTTCATTGAAGAGATTCTAACGAATCTAATTAAAAGATGCAGATAACATTCCACAAAATTATTCAAACGAATTTAATTATTCAGTTTTTTGTTGTTATTCTTTTCGGTCTTCTAGCAAATATTGATTTTGTTATCAGATAAGCTCTCGGTGGTATTATAAAACTGAGGCATATACTGTAAGAAAGTGTGCTAATTTTCATTTTTATGCTAATTACCAATTAATTAACCAAGCAAACATAGCACACACAAGATCTAGTACACAAGCTATTCAAACACACGAGAAAAAGGGTTGGAAGTATACCTCTCTTGGTATCGCAACCAAGAGGCTCGTTCCAACGGATTGGTGTCGGTGGCGTGCTCTCCAAGAACCTCCACGCCGTGCGCCTCGAGTCCACTAAGGAATTAACCACTTTCTCTAATCAATTATGCTAGTAATTGAGAGAAGTGTGCCTAATTCCAAAGCTTTCCCTCTTCTTGATTAATTCTCCAATTAATTTAGTGGAAAAGCTTGCTCAACACATGAGCTAGGTGGTGTGTGGAAGAGAGAAAAGAGAATGAAAAATTCTGAAATTTTTCTTCCCTTGGTGTGAGGTGCGGCCAAAGAGAGAAGGAGAGAGAGAGGTGTGTGGAGGCTTGGGTTTGCTCCCAAAGAACACCCCTTTATATAGGCCACTCAACCTAGCTCTCATCCAAATTTTCATGGACAAATTTGCCCCTTGCCCCTTGCCCAATACTCTTCCATTTAAATGCACCTTCCATTGGACATTAAATTAACCAATTAATTTAAAGCCCAATTAGCTCAAATAATTAAATGTGTTGATTATAATTAATTATTAACTATTTAATAATTAATATGGAATTAGTCAATGCATTAAATTATTTCTATATGATCTATTTGACTTAATTAATCATAACGGTCCATAACGGCATACGATTAATTAATCAACTTATCATATTTTGCAATACCAATTGTTGCAAATAAATAATTAATGCACGTGTGGTTAAACACCTTATTATGTGTGACCCTTTGAGGATTTATGCTATGTTGGACATGGAATTAAATCGCTATTTAATTCCAATAATCATAAGCGGTATCTAGCAACACGTTATGATTCCCAATTCACATAAATAGCGTACTGCTACAATATTTCAATCCTGCATAAGAGAATAATTAGTTTCTCTATTTTGATTCTTATGTCACACGATATCATCGTATAATCCAAGATCGGAATGTGTCATTCTTGCAGATTATACGTTTCTTGATATAGAGATAATTGTATAAAGTTGCATGCAAACAATCTATCTCCATCAAGGGGCCCAAACAGATATCGTCACTCACTAAGTGAATTAATGAGGGACATACGGTTTTCTTGATGATTAACTTTTCCCCGCACAATTCAAGAGAACATAAATAAAGTCCGTATAGCAGCCCTTATCGGGAATCAGCGGTAGACAGTATTTATTGAACCTATCCTCATGTGGAAAAGATAAACATCTCAAACTTAGAACCAAAATCACAACGAAATAAACAATGACACATAACACAATCCATATGTTTATTTCGATGGGTCAAGTCCTGTGCTATGTTCCATAACATACACATATGCAACTAAGTTGGTAACTCTTTACCTATGATTAGTAGAACTTAATCATCACTTAACTTGCATACTAATCTTATAAGATAATTAATGTTCCTTGTTAATTATCAAGATCATGGACCGTTTAGATTTATTATTGTCATTCTAAAGAATGATCCACAGAGATCTACTATTCAGATCCTCAACCTGAATGATCTGTCAATAATAAACCTAGGAACAGATGATAAAATATCATCCAAAACATAAACTAATAATTAAGTCATTAAATTATTGACTTGTAGGACATAACTCTAACAATCTCCCACTTGGCCTAGAGTCAATCAGTAGTGACTTCTAGCCAACGAAGAATTGAGAACAATGTCATATATCTACATATATACATGTCTCGGACCTCAAAATAAATAATACGCTTATAGCTAGTTACTCATACGTCCACCACGTATGGATGCATAACTGCATCTCGTATACTGCTCAAGGTAGAGGTCGTGCTAGAGTGTTCGCTGTGTTCGCGAACCTATCCAAAAATTGTTCGACCATATATATATATATACTCCTATATATATTCTTGATCACCATCATATGATATCAAGTGATATCGTTATAGATCAAATTTGAATCTCCAATGTAACATTGGGCTCTTTAGGAGTAATTTATGGTTCGAGATGCTTAGAACCATAATAACTCAACTAAGAAATCGATCCGAAATAAACTTCTTTTATTGCTTCACAAGTTGCTATGTATTTTGCTTTGGTGACGGAAACGGTTGTAATATTCTATTTAGAACACCTTCTAAAACTTACAACACCACCTTTTAGCAAAATATGTATTTCAACTGTGATTATATCAATCTTTCGAAAAACTAGCATCAGTGTAATTAACTTACACGAGCTCTCTTTCATCTTAAGAGATGAAACATTATATCACTCTTTCTCATAAGGTACTCGAGGATATCCTTGACTATCGTCCTAATGTGTCTCTCTTGTATCCATTTGACAACTGTTTGTCATATCCTTTGGATACTACACATTGGGGCATATGCATAAATATGGCGTACACAATAAAACTCATAATGAAAGAATGCTTGAACTATTTCATGCACTTTCTCGAATTGAGTTGCAATAGACCGAGTTAAAACACTCAAGTCATGCCATGTGACGTACAGTTAGACATCCTTTCTTGGAGTGTAACTTTCGTGTTTCTAGAACACTTCGTCAATACATGCATATTTGCTCAAACCTAACTTCCATCATAATCTATCTTTATAGATTTTGTTTCCTAGGATTAGGTGATTTCGCCCAAGTTCTCATTTGAGAAAGTATTCTCCAAAGAGATCTTGACAATATTCATTTTCTTAATGTTATTCCCAATTAATGAATTGTTATCTTGAACAATACAAGTAATACAATTATGCTCCCACTGAATATCTTGTCTATACAAGATACTTTTGACGAAGTTCAACTCCTTGACTTCATTGTCAAAACTTTTATTCCAATCTCCACAACACTTGCTTTAATTCATTAATGGATCCTTGAAGCATGCGTATGTTTTTAGCAATACATAAAACCTCGATTTGTGTCAAATGCACAACATCATCCTTCATTCATACGAAGAAGGCGGTTTTTTTTGTGTTTTTCCATATATCAATATATATGAAATACAACTATGCTAGAATGATCTTTATTGACTTTTACATAGCCACAAGCAAGAGGTTGTGCTTTGTACGTAGTCAACTAGTCATCGACTTAGACATAGCTACAAGCGAGAAGCCGCGCTTTGTACATAGTCGATCCATGTCGATCTGTCCTTTTGAAGATCTAAAACGTTCTTGATAGATTGCTCCTTCATGAACATCAACCAAGGTCTATACCTTGTTGTTATACATGGATTTTATTTAAAGATCATATGAATTCAAACCATATATGTGGAATTGGATCGTTCCATCGTTTTTCTTGTTTATCAACGGATTCTCATATGCTGAGTTTGAGAATGTTGTGAAGCCAATGCACCAAACGGTTTAGGCAATCAACTCTCGTTGATCTTTTTGTAGGATTGGTACTTGAGGTTCACGAACTTCTTCTACAACGGTTTGTTGAACGAGTTCTTGACTCCTCATATATTCCATGAGTTTCTCGACATCATCAACTCGTGAGATGGTTGAGTCCTCATTGAAAGGAGCGTACTATTAAAATTCTTTCAAAACAACTTGTGAATGAAGTATCGCTCAACTCCCACTAAGTACCATGTATGGAGCGACAAGTTTCCCATAAGAGTACTTCTTGTAGTGACGCATAAACTCCTTTAATGCTCACTTTACTCCCACTACTTCTTCTTGAGAGTTTCAATTCATCAAGACTACATTATGATTAGCAACAACTACTTTGTTTTTATCATATTCGTGGAAGTAGTGCCTTTTAATATAAAGCATCCTACAAATATATAGTGTCTTATTTGGTTTAAGCTTACAAGTCCACAATACTTGAAATAAGCTTCTCAACACCAAATCTCGAGAAGTATTATACTTAGAGATCAAAATCTCGTAAGATATCTTTTCCAATAGACTTCGATGGAACACTATTCAGTGTAAACAATATTATCCTCAAACATAATATCCTAATACGAGTCGAATAAGTCAATTTGATTTATTATCGATCGAACTATACAAAATATTGTTCGACACCTCCACTCTTGGACACATTATTTCATAATGTTCCTCATGGAGTGAGTTGTGAAACTATTTTCATACTCTTTAGATAATATTTCAAATCATGTGACTTAAACTATTTATTTACCATGATTAATTGTAAGACTTCTATTTTTTCTTGAACGGTCTTTTAAACTTCACTCTTGAACTCCTTTGAACTAGTCAAAAAGGTTCATACTTATACCTTATCAAATAGATATGTTAATATCTACAATGATCGTTGGTTAAGTAGTAAAGTATCAACAACCTTTCATTGCACAAGTACTTATAGGTCTTTATACACCGATATGTATAAGTCCTAATCAAGTCACTTGTCCTTAAACCTTTTTAGGTTAAAGGCGCTTTTGTCATTTAACAAACATGATTCGCATATCAATCGATTTGAAATCGAATTGAATTTACGAGCTCTATGTTACGTAGACTCTCGTAATGCGATTCTCGTTTATGTATGTGACTAAGCGGTTATATATAACATGAAAGTCAAAATACTTTATGTTAAGTCTTACGCATCCTATTTGTCATTCAAAATTTGTTTATCTATTTCAAGCAAATTCAATCAAGATGCATGAAATCATATAAACAAATCTATAATAAAAGATCTTGTCTTTTACAAGACATAATCATCCATCATTGAATATGAAATGGAGATATTATGAGAGGTTTTAGAATTAAGGTATGCAACCTTCAATTCCTAAACAAACTCTTAATAAAGATAATTCTACGTATTCAATGGTAATGACTTAAACGAATAAGTCATCTCCTATACGGAGTTTACTTTATATCTCTCGAACATTCTCTTTTTCTTCATTGCCAACACATTTCGTTAAATGCGAGCATATGAACTAGTCTCAAGTTACTAGTGTAAATTAGAGATAGTGAGATAATTTGAACGACAAATACACTTTAGGATTAGAATATTTCTAATCGTCACAATCATGGTACTTCGGACAACCTTTCAAATGCCTCCCATAAACGGCAAATGAAACATCTCATGTGACACATGGTCATCAATGAGAGTCTCGAAATTTCAACTCATACATTGGTGAAGTATTTCTTGAATACTTAACCAATTACCTTTTTCACCAACAAGTGTGCGTAAAAGGTAACGCCATATCCTTTAATACTAGAAAGAGATCGTATGACAATATCAACAATCCTTGATATCGGAGATTAATATCTCTAGTCATCAATTAGCTACTTCAATCTTTCGATTTGTGAGCCAATGAAACATTCATATAACTTCTTTTTAAAAGAATAATCTTTTGGTCAACTCATATTCTTTATACTCAATCATAAATGATGGAGTTAATATCTACTTTCTCCAAGAACACTTTCTTGAGTAAGCGGATGAGAACGTACGAGTTAATTTTAGTCCATATGAATTCGCTAATTCAAAGGTCTAGAAATTTCAAATGAGGATATTAAGCATACGCTTTATTGAATAACTTTTCGCCAAAAGTCAATCAATCATCGCGTTGCTACGTTCGGGAAGTTTGAGGAAAGTTTTGGGAATTGACATACTCAAATTTCTCTTCACTAAGATCGTGTCTTAGGAATCGGTATTACTTCTTTAAGTGAATACTTTTAGAAACGAGTTTGTTAATTTTCAAAGATTGATCGCAACAAAATTAACAATTTAAACATCTATAACAAAATCAATTTACGGTCATTTAGTTTATGCAATTGTTTTATTTATAACAAATAAAACTCCCACTATATTTATTCAATGTCCCTAATATAGTAGGTTTTCCAAGATCCCTATTTTCGTTGAGATGGTGCTAGCGTCGGCGTGACACCAAAACAACTAGATAAGGTAGGTTCTCCAACCAATCATTCCATATGATTCTTGGTTTGTGAAATATCACATGTACATCCACAAACTTTGCCCCGATGTCCAATCCGATTAGAAAACATCGTTAAGTGACCTTTCTCTATTTGCTCCTAGTAAATCCGATTTACACCCCGACACGGATGATGGAACACGATGTCCCGCGTCGGCGAGAATGCATCAATGAACGATCATACACGTTAGAAGGGGATAGAGAGAAGGAGGGCGATTTAACTTAATCATGTTTTGTTTGGGACAATCAATTAAGTGACACTTGTTTGGTGGTCATGTAAGCATACACCCATACCTAGCCTATGACTATTCATAGCAATCACAAGCAATCACATATAAGCATCTCATAGTTGTGGGTTTGTATGGCTCCCGCTTGCATTAGTTTCGCCACATCGTCCATGGAGCAAAACTAATCTAATCCTTGCCCTCCCACTAAATTCTATAAGGATCTAAATCCTATATAAAATAAAGGTGCAAAATACATGTGAAAACATCCTATTCCCTTCCTATCCTTAGGGGCATGCAAGCCTCACAAGTTACATCAAAAATTAATTAATGGCACCAAAGGCCGCATTACAAACATTCACACATGCATTCATTTACAACCACAAGGCATTGAGTCTTGAGCCATACTAAACCCACTATCCACCTACAAAACAAAGTTAGCACATACAAGAACTTTGTTTCCAATTAACGATTTTCAAGCATCTTTGCGTATCGTTTGCTATAAGTAAATTCCGTGTACAAATCCTCAATTTTAAACAACCAAACTTGTTTAAATTCATTTAGAAAGTTCTTTCAACATCCCATAACAGAAAGGAGATCAAACAAGGAGTTTTCTAATTAAATTCAACTAGTTTGAATACTTAGAAAAACAGTAATTTACCAAAAAACGTAACTAATGGAATCCAACAAAAACAACAGTTTTCGGTCTCCAAAAATTCTCAAATAAATTACTTAAGCTCCTTATCATAGTTGTGACTACCAGTAAAAATTTCAAGAAGAGATCGTAAACCATCTGGGAGAATCAAAAATGACAAATCTCTTACAAGTGTACGAAACACCGTTATGAGATTTTCAGCTTATCCTCTCAACCATTTGGTCTGTTAGACCACCTTCTATCCAGTTTTTATATATACAATATACATAGAAAAACTTGTTTAGACTACAGGCTATCCATTCATGAAAAGAAAACAACCAAGTTTAGTTCAATAATATTAAGTTACGGCCTAAACAATCAACAAATTCTGTACTGGAACAGACTGTCAATCGAAAGGTTTTAACCTAGTTGAAGGTCCAAAAAATCCACGAAAAATTACGAAATTAATTTTTCTGGAATCCTAACTCAAAAAAGAACAACTCCATTTAAACAGAATTTTTAAAGGAGTTCTCAATTGGTACAGTTTATTAGAACAATCGATTTGCTCAACAAACTGGATCTGACAAGATCTTCCTTTTCATACTTGAAAACCCACAAATTAATCCGAGTCATGCAACAATTTATACATGCTCAGAAAGAGCTTCAAGTCCTCTTTATTTCTAGCCATAGAAAACTGGTACTTATATTCAAAATATAAATCTTTCAAGCCATTCAAACAGGACAGTGCAAGCAAAAACTGGTTCTGCGCACTGTCGCCGTTTTATTCACAGTAAATCTATACTAATTCAGAAAAATATAAATCCAACGCCAAAAGAATCACAATCCACAGATCTACAACTTTCATGTAGATGGAAAGATCTTCCAGAGGACATATCACAGAGAAAAATGCGAAACAACACAGAAAATACCATTTCCAGACAGCAAACAAACGCATCATCTCTACTAATCCGTTAATTAGCCAATTTCTCTTAATTAAGTGTCAAAATAGCTTAAGTACGACCATGTGCTCTGATACCACTGTAAGAAAGTGTGCTAATTTTCATTTTTATGCTAATTACCAATTAATTAACCAAGCAAACATAGCACACACAAGATCTAGTACACAAGCTATTCAAACACACGAGAAAAAGGGTTGGAAGTATACCTCTCTTGGTATCGCAACCAAGAGGCTCGTTCCAACGGATTGGTGTCGGTGGCGTGCTCTCCAAGAACCTCCACGCCGTGCGCCTCGAGTCCACTAAGGAATTAACCACTTTCTCTAATCAATTATGCTAGTAATTGAGAGAAGTGTGCCTAATTCCAAAGCTTTCCCTCTTCTTGATTAATTCTCCAATTAATTTAGTGGAAAAGCTTGCTCAACACATGAGCTAGGTGGTGTGTGGAAGAGAGAAAAGAGAATGAAAAATTCTGAAATTTTTCTTCCCTTGGTGTGAGGTGCGGCCAAAGAGAGAAGGAGAGAGAGAGGTGTGTGGAGGCTTGGGTTTGCTCCCAAAGAACACCCCTTTATATAGGCCACTCAACCTAGCTCTCATCCAAATTTTCATGGACAAATTTGCCCCTTGCCCTAGCCGCACCTACCTACCCCCATATATGGGTTGGGCCTCAAGTTGAGTTGAGCCCAATACTCTTCCATTTAAATGCACCTTCCATTGGACATTAAATTAACCAATTAATTTAAAGCCCAATTAGCTCAAATAATTAAATGTGTTGATTATAATTAATTATTAACTATTTAATAATTAATATGGAATTAGTCAATGCATTAAATTATTTCTATATGATCTATTTGACTTAATTAATCATAACGGTCCATAACGGCATACGATTAATTAATCAACTTATCATATTTTGCAATACCAATTGTTGCAAATAAATAATTAATGCACGTGTGGTTAAACACCTTATTATGTGTGACCCTTTGAGGATTTATGCTATGTTGGACATGGAATTAAATCGCTATTTAATTCCAATAATCATAAGCGGTATCTAGCAACACGTTATGATTCCCAATTCACATAAATAGTGTACTGCTACAATATTTCAATCCTGCATAAGAGAATAATTAGTTTCTCTATTTTGATTCTTATGTCACACGATATCATCGTATAATCCAAGATCGGAATGTGTCATTCTTGCAGATTATACGTTTCTTGATATAGAGATAATTGTATAAAGTTGCATGCAAACAATCTATCTCCATCAAGGGGCCCAAACAGATATCGTCACTCACTAAGTGAATTAATGAGGGACATACGGTTTTCTTGATGATTAACTTTTCCCCGCACAATTCAAGAGAACATAAATAAAGTCCGTATAGCAGCCCTTATCGGGAATCAGCGGTAGACAGTATTTATTGAACCTATCCTCATGTGGAAAAGATAAACATCTCAAACTTAGAACCAAAATCACAACGAAATAAACAATGACACATAACACAATCCATATGTTTATTTCGATGGGTCAAGTCCTGTGCTATGTTCCATAACATACACATATGCAACTAAGTTGGTAACTCTTTACCTATGATTAGTAGAACTTAATCATCACTTAACTTGCATACTAATCTTATAAGATAATTAATGTTCCTTGTTAATTATCAAGATCATGGACCGTTTAGATTTATTATTGTCATTCTAAAGAATGATCCACAGAGATCTACTATTCAGATCCTCAACCTGAATGATCTGTCAATAATAAACCTAGGAACAGATGATAAAATATCATCCAAAACATAAACTAATAATTAAGTCATTAAATTATTGACTTGTAGGACATAACTCTAACAATCTCCCACTTGGCCTAGAGTCAATCAGTAGTGACTTCTAGCCAACGAAGAATTGAGAACAATGTCATATATCTACATATATACATGTCTCGGACCTCAAAATAAATAATACGCTTATAGCTAGTTACTCATACGTCCACCACGTATGGATGCATAACTGCATCTCGTATACTGCTCAAGGTAGAGGTCGTGCTAGAGTGTTCGCTGTGTTCGCGAACCTATCCAAAAATTGTTCGACCATATATATATATATACTCCTATATATATTCTTGATCACCATCATATGATATCAAGTGATATCGTTATAGATCAAATTTGAATCTCCAATGTAACATTGGGCTCTTTAGGAGTAATTTATGGTTCGAGATGCTTAGAACCATAATAACTCAACTAAGAAATCGATCCGAAATAAACTTCTTTTATTGCTTCACAAGTTGCTATGTATTTTGCTTTGGTGACGGAAACGGTTGTAATATTCTATTTAGAACACCTTCTAAAACTTACAACACCACCTTTTAGCAAAATATGTATTTCAACTGTGATTATATCAATCTTTCGAAAAACTAGCATCAGTGTAATTAACTTACACGAGCTCTCTTTCATCTTAAGAGATGAAACATTATATCACTCTTTCTCATAAGGTACTCGAGGATATCCTTGACTATCGTCCTAATGTGTCTCTCTTGTATCCATTTGACAACTGTTTGTCATATCCTTTGGATACTACACATTGGGGCATATGCATAAATATGGCGTACACAATAAAACTCATAATGAAAGAATGCTTGAACTATTTCATGCACTTTCTCGAATTGAGTTGCAATAGACCGAGTTAAAACACTCAAGTCATGCCATGTGACGTACAGTTAGACATCCTTTCTTGGAGTGTAACTTTCGTGTTTCTAGAACACTTCGTCAATACATGCATATTTGCTCAAACCTAACTTCCATCATAATCTATCTTTATAGATTTTGTTTCCTAGGATTAGGTGATTTCGCCCAAGTTCTCATTTGAGAAAGTATTCTCCAAAGAGATCTTGACAATATTCATTTTCTTAATGTTATTCCCAATTAATGAATTGTTATCTTGAACAATACAAGTAATACAATTATGCTCCCACTGAATATCTTGTCTATACAAGATACTTTTGACGAAGTTCAACTCCTTGACTTCATTGTCAAAACTTTTATTCCAATCTCCACAACACTTGCTTTAATTCATTAATGGATCCTTGAAGCATGCGTATATTTTTAGCAATACATAAAACCTCGATTTGTGTCAAATGCACAACATCATCCTTCATTCATACGAAGAAGGCGGTTTTTTTTGTGTTTTTCCATATATCAATATATATGAAATACAACTATGCTAGAATGATCTTTATTGACTTTTACATAGCCACAAGCAAGAGGTTGTGCTTTGTACGTAGTCAACTAGTCATCGACTTAGACATAGCTAAAAGCGAGAAGCCGCGCTTTGTACATAGTCGATCCATGTCGATCTGTCCTTTTGAAGATCTAAAACGTTCTTGATAGATTGCTCCTTCATGAACATCAACCAAGGTCTATACCTTGTTGTTATACATGGATTTTATTTAAAGATCATATGAATTCAAACCATATATGTGGAATTGGATCGTTCCATCGTTTTTCTTGTTTATCAACGGATTCTCATATGCTGAGTTTGAGAATGTTGTGAAGCCAATGCACCAAACGGTTTAGGCAATCAACTCTCGTTGATCTTTTTGTAGGATTGGTACTTGAGGTTCACGAACTTCTTCTACAACGGTTTGTTGAACGAGTTCTTGACTCCTCATATATTCCATGAGTTTCTCGACATCATCAACTCGTGAGATGGTTGAGTCCTCATTGAAAGGAGCGTACTATTAAAATTCTTTCAAAACAACTTGTGAATGAAGTATCGCTCAACTCCCACTAAGTACCATGTATGGAGCGACAAGTTTCCCATAAGAGTACTTCTTGTAGTGACGCATAAACTCCTTTAATGCTCACTTTACTCCCACTACTTCTTCTTGAGAGTTTCAATTCATCAAGACTACATTATGATTAGCAACAACTACTTTGTTTTTATCATATTCGTGGAAGTAGTGCCTTTTAATATAAAGCATCCTACAAATATATAGTGTCTTATTTGGTTTAAGCTTACAAGTCCACAATACTTGAAATAAGCTTCTCAACACCAAATCTCGAGAAGTATTATACTTAGAGATCAAAATCTCGTAAGATATCTTTTCCAATAGACTTCGATGGAACACTATTCAGTGTAAACAATATTATCCTCAAACATAATATCCTAATACGAGTCGAATAAGTCAATTTGATTTATTATCGATCGAACTATACAAAATATTGTTCGACACCTCCACTCTTGGACACATTATTTCATAATGTTCCTCATGGAGTGAGTTGTGAAACTATTTTCATACTCTTTAGATAATATTTCAAATCATGTGACTTAAACTATTTATTTACCACGATTAATTGTAAGACTTCTATTTTTTCTTGAACGGTCTTTTAAACTTCACTCTTGAACTCCTTTGAACTAGTCAAAAAGGTTCATACTTATACCTTATCAAATAGATATGTTAATATCTACAATGATCGTTGGTTAAGTAGTAAAGTATCAACAACCTTTCATTGCACAAGTACTTATAGGTCTTTATACACCGATATGTATAAGTCCTAATCAAGTCACTTGTCCTTAAACCTTTTTAGGTTAAAGGCGCTTTTGTCATTTAACAAACATGATTCGCATATCAATCGATTTGAAATCGAATTGAATTTACGAGCTCTATGTTACGTAAACTCTCGTAATGCGATTCTCGTTTATGTATGTGACTAAGCGGTTATATATAACATGAAAGTCAAAATACTTTATGTTAAGTCTTACGCATCCTATTTGTCATTCAAAATTTGTTTATCTATTTCAAGCAAATTCAATCAAGATGCATGAAATCATATAAACAAATCTATAATAAAAGATCTTGTCTTTTACAAGACATAATCATCCATCATTGAATATGAAATGGAGATATTATGAGAGGTTTTAGAATTAAGGTATGCAACCTTCAATTCCTAAACAAACTCTTAATAAAGATAATTCTACGTATTCAATGGTAATGACTTAAACGAATAAGTCATCTCCTATACGGAGTTTACTTTATATCTCTCGAACATTCTCTTTTTCTTCATTGCCAACACATTTCGTTAAATGCGAGCATATGAACTAGTCTCAAGTTACTAGTGTAAATTAGAGATAGTGAGATAATTTGAACGACAAATACACTTTAGGATTAGAATATTTCTAATCGTCACAATCATGGTACTTCGGACAACCTTTCAAATGCCTCCCATAAACGGCAAATGAAACATCTCATGTGACACATGGTCATCAATGAGAGTCTCGAAATTTCAACTCATACATTGGTGAAGTATTTCTTGAATACTTAACCAATTACCTTTTTCACCAACAAGTGTGCGTAAAAGGTAACGCCATATCCTTTAATACTAGAAAGAGATCGTATGACAATATCAACAATCCTTGATATCGGAGATTAATATCTCTAGTCATCAATTAGCTACTTCAATCTTTCGATTTGTGAGCCAATGAAACATTCATATAACTTCTTTTTAAAAGAATAATCTTTTGGTCAACTCATATTCTTTATACTCAATCATAAATGATGGAGTTAATATCTACTTTCTCCAAGAACACTTTCTTGAGTAAGCGGATGAGAACGTACGAGTTAATTTTAGTCCATATGAATTCGCTAATTCAAAGGTCTAGAAATTTCAAATGAGGATATTAAGCATACGCTTTATTGAATAACTTTTCGCCAAAAGTCAATCAATCATCGCGTTGCTACGTTCGGGAAGTTTGAGGAAAGTTTTGGGAATTGACATACTCAAATTTCTCTTCACTAAGATCGTGTCTTAGGAATCGGTATTACTTCTTTAAGTGAATACTTTTAGAAACGAGTTTGTTAATTTTCAAAGATTGATCGCAACAAAATTAACAATTTAAACATCTATAACAAAATCAATTTACGGTCATTTAGTTTATGCAATTGTTTTATTTATAACAAATAAAACTCCCACTATATTTATTCAATGTCCCTAATATAGTAGGTTTTCCAAGATCCCTATTTTCGTTGAGATGGTGCTAGCGTCGGCGTGACACCAAAACAACTAGATAAGGTAGGTTCTCCAACCAATCATTCCATATGATTCTTGGTTTGTGAAATATCACATGTACATCCACAAACTTTGCCCCGATGTCCAATCCGATTAGAAAACATCGTTAAGTGACCTTTCTCTATTTGCTCCTAGTAAATCCGATTTACACCCCGACACGGATGATGGAACACGATGTCCCGCGTCGGCGAGAATGCATCAATGAACGATCATACACGTTAGAAGGGGATAGAGAGAAGGAGGGCGATTTAACTTAATCATGTTTTGTTTGGGACAATCAATTAAGTGACACTTGTTTGGTGGTCATGTAAGCATACACCCATACCTAGCCTATGACTATTCATAGCAATCACAAGCAATCACATATAAGCATCTCATAGTTGTGGGTTTGTATGGCTCCCGCTTGCATTAGTTTCGCCACATCGTCCATGGAGCAAAACTAATCTAATCCTTGCCCTCCCACTAAATTCTATAAGGATCTAAATCCTATATAAAATAAAGGTGCAAAATACATGTGAAAACATCCTATTCCCTTCCTATCCTTAGGGGCATGCAAGCCTCACAAGTTACATCAAAAATTAATTAATTGCACCAAAGGCCGCATTACAAACATTCACACATGCATTCATTTACAACCACAAGGCATTGAGTCTTGAGCCATACTAAACCCACTATCCACCTACAAAACAAAGTTAGCACATACAAGAACTTTGTTTCCAATTAACGATTTTCAAGCATCTTTGCGTATCGTTTGCTATAAGTAAATTCCGTGTACAAATCCTCAATTTTAAACAACCAAACTTGTTTAAATTCATTTAGAAAGTTCTTTCAACATCCCATAACAGAAAGGAGATCAAACAAGGAGTTTTCTAATTAAATTCAACTAGTTTGAATACTTAGAAAAACAGTAATTTACCAAAAAACGTAACTAATGGAATCCAACAAAAACAACAGTTTTCGGTCTCCAAAAATTCTCAAATAAATTACTTAAGCTCCTTATCATAGTTGTGACTACCAGTAAAAATTTCAAGAAGAGATCGTAAACCATCTGGGAGAATCAAAAATGACAAATCTCTTACAAGTGTACGAAACACCGTTATGAGATTTTCAGCTTATCCTCTCAACCATTTGGTCTGTTAGACCACCTTCTATCCAGTTTTTATATATACAATATACATAGAAAAACTTGTTTAGACTACAGGCTATCCATTCATGAAAAGAAAACAACCAAGTTTAGTTCAATAATATTAAGTTACGGCCTAAACAATCAACAAATTCTGTACTGGAACAGACTGTCAATCGAAAGGTTTTAACCTAGTTGAAGGTCCAAAAAATCCACGAAAAATTACGAAATTAATTTTCCTGGAATCCTAACTCAAAAAAGAACAACTCCATTTAAACAGAATTTTTAAAGGAGTTCTCAATTGGTACAGTTTATTAGAACAATCGATTTGCTCAACAAACTGGATCTGACAAGATCTTCCTTTTCATACTTGAAAACCCACAAATTAATCCGAGTCATGCAACAATTTATACATGCTCAGAAAGAGCTTCAAGTCCTCTTTATTTCTAGCCATAGAAAACTGGTACTTATATTCAAAATATAAATCTTTCAAGCCATTCAAACAGGACAGTGCAAGCAAAAACTGGTTCTGCGCACTGTCGCCGTTTTATTCACAGTAAATCTATACTAATTCAGAAAAATATAAATCCAACGCCAAAAGAATCACAATCCACAGATCTACAACTTTCATGTAGATGGAAAGATCTTCCAGAGGACATATCACAGAGAAAAATGCGAAACAACACAGAAAATACCATTTCCAGACAGCAAACAAACGCATCATCTCTACTAATCCGTTAATTAGCCAATTTCTCTTAATTAAGTGTCAAAATAGCTTAAGTACGACCATGTGCTCTGATACCACTGTAAGAAAGTGTGCTAATTTTCATTTTTATGCTAATTACCAATTAATTAACCAAGCAAACATAGCACACACAAGATCTAGTACACAAGCTATTCAAACACACGAGAAAAAGGGTTGGAAGTATACCTCTCTTGGTATCGCAACCAAGAGGCTCGTTCCAACGGATTGGTGTCGGTGGCGTGCTCTCCAAGAACCTCCACGCCGTGCGCCTCGAGTCCACTAAGGAATTAACCACTTTCTCTAATCAATTATGCTAGTAATTGAGAGAAGTGTGCCTAATTCCAAAGCTTTCCCTCTTCTTGATTAATTCTCCAATTAATTTAGTGGAAAAGCTTGCTCAACACATGAGCTAGGTGGTGTGTGGAAGAGAGAAAAGAGAATGAAAAATTCTGAAATTTTTCTTCCCTTGGTGTGAGGTGCGGCCAAAGAGAGAAGGAGAGAGAGAGGTGTGTGGAGGCTTGGGTTTGCTCCCAAAGAACACCCCTTTATATAGGCCACTCAACCTAGCTCTCATCCAAATTTTCATGGACAAATTTGCCCCTTGCCCTAGCCGCACCTACCTACCCCCATATATGGGTTGGGCCTCAAGTTGAGTTGAGCCCAATACTCTTCCATTTAAATGCACCTTCCATTGGACATTAAATTAACCAATTAATTTAAAGCCCAATTAGCTCAAATAATTAAATGTGTTGATTATAATTAATTATTAACTATTTAATAATTAATATGGAATTAGTCAATGCATTAAATTATTTCTATATGATCTATTTGACTTAATTAATCATAACGGTCCATAACGGCATACGATTAATTAATCAACTTATCATATTTTGCAATACCAATTGTTGCAAATAAATAATTAATGCACGTGTGGTTAAACACCTTATTATGTGTGACCCTTTGAGGATTTATGCTATGTTGGACATGGAATTAAATCGCTATTTAATTCCAATAATCATAAGCGGTATCTAGCAACACGTTATGATTCCCAATTCACATAAATAGTGTACTGCTACAATATTTCAATCCTGCATAAGAGAATAATTAGTTTCTCTATTTTGATTCTTATGTCACACGATATCATCGTATAATCCAAGATCGGAATGTGTCATTCTTGCAGATTATATGTTTCTTGATCTAGAGATAATTGTATAAAGTTGCATGCAAACAATCTATCTCCATCAAGGGGCCCAAACAGATATCGTCACTCACTAAGTGAATTAATGAGGGACATACGGTTTTCTTGATGATTAACTTTTCCCCGCACAATTCAAGAGAACATAAATAAAGTCCGTATAGCAGCCCTTATCGGGAATCAGCGGTAGACAGTATTTATTGAACCTATCCTCATGTGGAAAAGATAAACATCTCAAACTTAGAACCAAAATCACAACGAAATAAACAATGACACATAACACAATCCATATGTTTATTTCGATGGGTCAAGTCCTGTGCTATGTTCCATAACATACACATATGCAACTAAGTTGGTAACTCTTTACCTATGATTAGTAGAACTTAATCATCACTTAACTTGCATACTAATCTTATAAGATAATTAATGTTCCTTGTTAATTATCAAGATCATGGACCGTTTAGATTTATTATTGTCATTCTAAAGAATGATCCACAGAGATCTACTATTCAGATCCTCAACCTGAATGATCTGTCAATAATAAACCTAGGAACAGATAATAAAATATCATCCAAAACATAAACTAATAATTAAGTCATTAAATTGTTGACTTCTAGGACATAACTCTCCACAAATTAAAGCAATTAATTGCTAAATGAGAGAGAAAACCTAGAGGGATTAGCTTGTATCTTCCTCTTGCTAGCACAATAGTTGAAGATTATGGTTAACCTCCTTGGTGGACTCGAGGCCGATCAACCGACGAAGGAGGAGGCGCATGGAGGCTCGCCATCGATTCCCATGCCGTAGGGTCGAGCCCCGCGAATACGATTTCGCGGGAGGTACAATTTCCACCTATCTCTTTGTGTCGAAATGGCTATGTACTAGATCCTCTTGCTCTTTGTGTTTTAATTGGATTAATTAGTTAGTAATTAGTCACAAAATTAAAATTGAGCGATTTCCTAACAGTGGTATCAGAGCCTTGGTCGTACTTAAACTATTTTGACACTTAATTAAGAGAAATTGGCTAATTAACGGATTAGTAGAGATGATGCGTTTGTTTGCTGTCTGGAAATGATATTTTCTGTGTTGTTTCGCGTTTTTCGATGTGATATGTTCTCTGGAAGATCTTTCCATCTACATGAAAGTTGTAGTTCTTTGGATTGTGATGCTTTTGGCGTTGGATTCACATTTTTCTGAATTAGTATAGATTTATTGTGAATAAAACGGCGACAGTGCGCAGAGCCGGTTTCTGCTCGCACTGTCCTGTTTGAATGTCTTGAAAGATTTATATTTTGAATATAAGTACCAGTGTTCTATGGCTAGAAATAAAGAGGACTTGAAGCTCTTTCTGAGCATATATAAATTGTTGCATGACTCGGATTAATTTGTGGGTTTGCAAGTATGAAAAGGAAGAACTTGTCAGATCCAGTTTGTTGAGCAAATCGATTGTTCTAATAAACTGTACCAACTGAGAACTCCTTTAAAAATTCTGTTTAAATGGAGTTGTTCTATTTTGAGTTAGGATTCCAGGAAAATTAGTTTCATAATTTTCATGGAAGTTTGGAACTTCAACTAGGTTAAAACATTTCGATCGACAGTCTGTTCCAGTACAGAATTTGTTGATTGTTTAGTATGTAACTCGAATTTTTTGAACTGAACTTGGTTATTTTCTTTTCATGGATGGATAGCTATAGTCTAAACTAGTTTTTCTATGTATATTGTATATATAAAAACTGGATAGAAGGTGGTCTAACAGACCAAATGGTTGAGAGGATAAGCTGAAAATCTCATAACGGTGTTTCGTGCACTTGTAAGAGATTTGTCATTTTTTATTCTCCCAGATGGTATAAGATCTCTTCTTGAAATTTTTACTGGTAATCCCAATTATGATAAGGAGCTTAAGTAATTTATTTGAGAATTTTTGGAGACCAAAAACTGTTGATTTTGTTGGATTCCATTAGTTACGTTTTTTGTTAAATTACTGTTTTTCTAAGTATTCAAACTAGTTGAAAATAATTAGAAAACTCCTTGTTTGATCTCCTTTCAGTTATGGGATGTTGAAAGAACTTTCTAAATGAATTTAAACAAATTTGGTTGTTTAAAATTGAGAATTTGTACACGGAATTTACTTATAGCAAACGATACGCAAAGATGCTTGAAAATCGTTAATTGGAAACAAAGTGCTTGTATGTGCTAACTTTGTTTTGTAGGTGGATAGTGGGTTTAGTATGGCTCAAGACTCAATGCCTTGTGGTTGTAAATTGAATGCATGTGTGAATGTTTGTAATGCGGCCTTTGGTGCCATTAATTAATTAATTTGTTGATTAATTTTTTATGTAACTTGTGAGGCTTGCATGCCCCTAAGGCTAGGATGGGAGTAGGATATTTTTCACATGTATTTTTGTTCCTTTATTTTATAGGATTTAGATCCTTATAGAATTTAGTGGGAGGGACAATGATTAGATTAGTTTTGCTCCATGGACGATGTGGCGAAACTAATGCAAGCGGGAGCTATACAAACCCACAACTATGAGATGCTTATATGTGATTGCTTGTGATTGCTATGAATTGTCATAGGCTAGGTATGGGTGTATGCTTACATGACCACCAAACAAGTGTCACTTAATTGATTGTCCCAAACAAGACATGATTAAGTTAAATCGCCCTCCTTCTCTCTATCCCCTTCTAACGTGTATGATCGTTCATTGATGCATTCTCGCCGACGCGGGACATCGTGTTCCATCATCCGTGTCGGGGTGTAAATCGGATTTACTAGGAGCAAATAGAGAAATGTTACTTAACGATGTTTTCTAATCGGATTGAACATCGGGGCAAAGTTTGTGGATGTACATGTGATATTTCACAAACCAAGAATCATATGGAATGATTGGTTGGAGAACCTACTCTATCTAGTTGTTTTTTGGTGTCACGCCGACGCTAGCACCATCTCAACGAAAATAGGGATCTTGGAAAACCTACTACATTAGGGACATTAAATAATTGTAGTGGGAGTTTTATTTGTTATAAATAAAACAATTGCATAAACTAAATGACCGTAAATTGATTTTGTTATAGATGTTTAATTTGTTAATTTTGTTGCGATCAATCTTTGAAAATTAACAAACTCGTTTCTAAAAGTATTCACTTAAAGAAGTAATACCGATTCCTAAGACACGATCTTAGTGAAGAGAAATTTGAGTATGTCAATTCCCTAAACTTTCCTCAAACTACCCGAACGTAGCAACGCGATGATTGATTGACTTTTGGTGAAAAGTTATTCAATAAAGCGTATGCTTAATATCCTCATTTGAAATTTCTAGACCTTTGAATTAGCGAATTCATATGGACTAAAATTAACTCGTACGTTCTCATCCGCTTACTCAAGAAAGTGTTCTTGGAGAAAGTAGATATTAACTCCATCATTTATGATCGAGTATAAAGAATATGAATTGACCAAGAGATTCTTCTTTTATAAGAAGTTATATGAATGTTTCATTGGCTTACAAATCGAAAGATTTAAGTAGGTAATTGACAACTAGAGATATTAATCTCCGATATCAAGGATTATTGATATTGTCATACGATCTCTTTGGAATTATGAAGGATATAATGTTACCTTCTTCGCACACTTGTTGCAAAAAGGTAATCGGTTAAGTATTCAAAAAATACTTCACCAATGTATGAGTTGAAATTTCGAGACTCTCATTTATGACCATGAGTCACATGAGATGTTTCATTTGCCGTTTATGGGAGGCATTTGAAAGGTTGTCCGAAATACCATGATTGTGACGATTAGAAATATTCTAATCCTAAAGTGTATTTGTCGTTCAAACTATCTCACTATCTCTAATTTATACTAGTAACTTGATACTAGTTCATATGCTCGCATTTAACGAAATGTGTTGGCAATGAAAAATAAGAGAATGTTCGAGAGATATAAAGTAAACTCCGTATAGGAGATGACTTATTCGTTTAAGTCATTACCATTGAATACGTAGAATTATCTTTATTAAGAGTTTGTTTAGGAATTGAAGGTTGTATACCTTAATCCTAACCTCTCAAAATATCTCCATTTCATATTCAATGATGGATGATTATGTTTTGTAAAAGACAAGATCTTTTATTATGAATTTGTTTATATGATTTCATGCATCTTGATTGAATTTGCTTGAAATAGATAAACAAGTTTTGAATGACAAATAGGATGCGTAAGACTTGACATAAAGTATTTGACTTTCATGTTATATATAACCGCTTAGTCACATACATAAACGAGAACCGCATTATGAGAGTCTACGTAACGTAGAGCTCGAAATTCAATTCGATTTCAAATCGATTGATATGCGAATCATGTTTGTTAAATGACAAAAGCGCCTTTAACCTACAAAGGTTTAAGGACAAGTGACTTGATTAGGACTTATACATATCGATGTATAAAGACCTATAAGTACTTGTGCAATGAAAGGTTGTTGATACTTTACTACTTAACCAACGATAATTGTAGATATTAACATATCTATTTGATAAGGTATAAGTGTGAACCTTTTGACTGGTTCAAAGGAGTTCAAGAGTGAAGTTTAAAAGACCGTTCAAGAAAAATAGAAGTCTTACAATTAATCGTGGTAAATAAGTAGTTAAGTCATATGATTTGAAATATTATCTAAAGAGTATGAAAGTAGTTTCATAACTCGCTCCATGAGGAATAATATGTCCAAAAATGGAGGTATCGAACAATATTTTGTATAGTTCGATCGATAATAAATCAAATGGACTTATTCAACTCGTATTAAGGAATTATGTTTGAGGATAATATTGTTTACACTGAATGGTGTTCCATTAAAGTCTATTGAAGAAGATATCTTACGAGATTTTGATCTCTAAGTATAATACTTCTCGAGATTTGGTGTTGAGAAGCTTATTTTAAGTATTGATGACTTGTAAGCTTAAACCAAATAAGACACTGTGAATTTGTAGGATGCTTTATATGATAAGAACAAAGTAGTTGTTGCTAATCATAACGTAATCTTGTATAATGATATTCTCAAGAAGAAGTAGTGGGAGTAAAGTGAGCATTAAAGGAGTTTATGCGTCACTACAAGAAGTACTTTTATAGGAAACTTATCACTCCATACATGGTACTTAGTGGAAGTTGAGCGAAACTTCATTCACAAGTTGTTTTGAAAGAAGTTTAATAGTACGCTCCTTCCAATGAGGACTCAACTATCTCACGAGTTGATGATGTTCAAGAAACTCATGGAATATATGAGGAGTCAAGAACTCGTTCAACAAATCGTTGTAGAAGAAGTTCATGAACCTCAAGTACCAATCCTACAAAAGATCAACGAGAGTTGATTGCCTAAGCCGTTTGGTGCATTGGCTTCACGACATTCTCAAACTTAGCATATGAGAATCCGTTGATAAACAAGAAAAACGATGGAACGATCCGATTCCACATATATGGTTTGAATTCATATGATCTTTAAATAAAATCCATGTATAACAACAAGGTATAGACCTTGGTTGATGTTCATGAAGGAGCAATCCATCAAGAACGTTTTAGATCTTCAAAAGGAAAGATCGACATGGATAACAAATCGACTATGTACAAAGCGCGGCTTCTCGCTTGTAGCTATGTCTAAGTCGATGACTAGTTGACTACGTACAAAGCACAACCTCTTGCTTGTGGCTATGTAAAAGTCAATAAAGATCATTCTAGCAATAGTTGTATTTCATATATATTGATATATGGAAAAACACATAAAACCGCCTTCTTCGTATGAATGAAGGATGATGTTGTGCATTTGACACAAATCGAGGTTTTATGTATTGCTAAAAACATACGCATGCTTCAAGGATCCATTAATGGATTAAAGCAAGTGTTGTGGAGATTGGAATAAAAGCTTTGACAAGGAAGTCAAGGAGTTGAACTTCGTCAAAAGTATCTTGTATAAACAAGATATTCAGTGGGAGCATAATTGTATTACTTGTATTGTTCGAGATAACAATTCATTAAATTGGGAATAACATTAAGAAAATGAATATTGTCAAGATCTCTTTGGAGAATGCTTTCTCAAATGAGAATTTGGACAAAATCACCTGATCCTACGAAACAAATCTATGAAGATAGATTATGATGGATGTCAGGTTTGAACAAATATGCATATATTGACGAAGTGTTCTAGAAACACGAAAGTTACACTCCAAGAAAGGATGTCTAACTGTACGTCACATGGCATGACTTGAGTGTTTTAACTCGGTCTATTGCAACACAATTCAAGAAAGTGCATGAAATAGTTCAAGCATTCTTTCATTATGAGTTTCATTGTGTACGTCATATTTATGCATATGCCCCGATGTGTAGTATCCAAAGGATATGACAAACAGTTGTCAAATGGATACAAGAGAGACACATTAGGACGATAGTCAAGGATATCCTCGAGTACCTTATGAGAAAGAGTGATATAATGTTTCATCTCTTAAGATGAAAGAGAGCTCGTGTAAGTTAATTACACTAATGCTAGTTTTTCGAAAGATTGATATAATCACAGTTGAAATACATATTTTGCTAAAAGGTGGTGTTGTAAGTTTAGAAGGTGTTCTAAATGGAATATTACAACCGTTTCCGTCACCAAAGCAAAATACATAGCAACTTGTGAAGCAATAAAAGAAGTTTATTTCGGATCGATTTCTTAGTTGAGTTATTATGGTTCTAAGCATCTCGAACTATAACTTACTCCTAAAGAACCCAATATTACATTGGAGATTCAAATATGATCTATAACGATATCATTTGATATCATATGATGGTGATCAAGAATATATATAGGAGAATATATATATATATATGGTCAAACAATTTTTGGATAGGTTCGCGAACACAGCGAACACTCTAGCACGACCTCTACCTTGAGCAGTATACGAGATGCAGTTATGCATCCATACGTGGTGGACGTATGAGTAACTAGCTATAAGCGTATTATTTATTTTGAGGTCCGAGACATGTATATATGTAGATATATGACATTGTTCTCAATTCTTCGTTGGCTAGAAGTCACTACTGATTGACTCTAGGCCAAGTGGGAGATTGTTAGAGTTATGTCCTAGAAGTCAATAATTTAATGACTTAATTATTAGTTTATGTTTTGGATGAGATTTTATCATCTGTTCCTAGGTTTATTATTGACAGATCATTCAGGTTGAGGATCTGAATTGTAGATCTCTGTTGATCATTCTTTAGAATGACAATAATAAATCTAAACGGTCCATAATCTTGATAATTAACAAGGAACATTAATTATCATATAAGATTAGTATGCAAGTTAAGTAATGATTAAGTTCTACTAATCATAGGTAAAGAGTTACCAACTTTATTGCATATGTGTATGTTATGGAACATAGCACAGGACTTGACCCATCGAAATAAACATATGGATTGTGTTATGTGTCATTGTTTATTTCGTTATGATTTTGGTTCTAAGTTTGAGATGTTTATCTTTTCCACATGAGGATATGTTCAATAAATACTGTCTACCGCTGATTCCCGATAAGGGCTGCTATACGGACTTTATTTATGTTCTCTTGAATTGTGCGGGGAAAAGCTAATCATCAAGAAAACCGTATGTCCCTCATTAATTCACTTAGTGAGTGACGATATCTGTTTGGGCCCCTTGATGGAGATAGATTGTTTGCATGCAACTTTATACAATTATCTCTAGATCAAGAAACGTATAATCTGCAAGAATGACACATTCCTATCTTGGATTATACTATGATATCGTGTGACATAAGAATCAAAATAGAGAAATACATATATTCTCTTATGCAGGATTTAAATACTGTAGCAGTACATTATTTATGCGAATTGGGAATCATAACGTGTTGCTAGATACCGCTTATGATTATTGGAATTAAATAGCGATTTAATTCCATGTCCAACATAGCATAAATCCTCAAAGGGTCACACAAATAGGACTTTAACCATACAGTGCATTATTTATTTATTCGCAACAGTGTGTATTGTGAAAATATGATAGTTTGATTAATTAATTGTATAGCGTTGTGGACCGTTGTAATTAATTAAGTCAAAGGGATCATATAAAAATAAATTAATGCATTTGCTAATCCCAAATTAATTATTAATGAGTTAATAATTAATTATGTTCAACTCATTTAAATTAATTGAGCTATTGGGTCTTTATTTAATTAGTTAAATAAAAGTCCAATTTGAGGTTAGTTGAAAGAGCAATTTAAAGGTTTGAATTAATGGGCTTTTAACACACTTGGTGTAGCCCACAAAAGCCTCAATAGAGGCCGGCCATATGAGGGTATAATTGTCCACAACTTGTTGTGGTAGGTAGGTGTAGAGAGCACTATATAAAGGGGTCAAGTTTTGGGGAAACCCTAGCCTCCACTCCATTCTCTCTCCCTCTTCCTCTATGGCCGAAATTCACCAAAAAGGGAGAAAATTTCAGAATTTTCTCCATGCTCTCTCTTCTCTCCTCTCCTCTCTAGCTCATGGGTTGAGCACTCCTCTCCACAAATTAAAGCAATTAATTGCTAAATGAGAGAGGAAACCTAGAGGGATTAGCTTGTATCTTCCTCTTGCTAGCACAAGAGTTAAAGATTATGGTTAACCTCCTTGGTGGACTCGAGGCCGATCAACCGACGAAGGAGGAGGCGCATGGAGGCTCGCCATCGATTCCCATGTCGTAGGATCGAGCCCCGCGAATACGATTTCGCGGGAGGTACAATTTCCACCTATCTCTTTGTGTCGAAATGGCTATGTACTAGATCCTCTTGCTCTTTGTGTTTTAATTGGATTAATTAGTTAGTAATTAGTCACAAAATTAAAATTGAGCGATTTCCTAACATGATATGCTAAAAAAAATTAACTGTTGAGATTAAATCGGATGATTCAATGGAGAAATGACCACCGGTCATTTTTATAAAACGACCAGAGAATTCGGATCCTATTGAAACCTATCCACAACCCCTCAATAAAAAGGCATTTAAGGAAGAGATGCTCTAAGGGTGCGTTTGGATAGGTGTGGGAAGAAGGGAAGAAGGGAAGAAGGGGGAAGAAGTATTGGGAAGTGTGTAACTTTGTGAAGAGTTTGGATTGTTTATAATTTTTTTTTGACCTTTTTCCTTCTTCCTTCTTCCTTCTTTCTTCTTCCAACCCCATCCAAACAAAGGCTAAGAAAAAACACACTTATTGGGTTTCTGTCATCCTTTTTCTTTGTAAATTATCTATAGTAAAGATTTTATTATTGAGTGTAAATCAAAGAAAGAGTTTGGCCTTCAGAGGTATTTTGCAAGGCCAGATAGTAGTATTGAGATCAGTAGTGACCCCAGTGTTATTAAGGAATGAACAGAACTTTCTTTCAGGACATTTCATGTCAATTAGATTGAAATTATCAATCCATCTATTGAAAAGACTAATGTTTTTAACATCAAAGAAAATTCCTCTTCTTTCAGCTCTTTTCCTAATTACTAGCTTAAGATGCCCTCATATGTCGACAAATAAAAAAAATATTATATAATAAAAATATATGGTTTAATCTAGCATCGATACAAATAGATATGCTATTTAATTTGTTTCCTTATTAGACGAAAAATCAAAATATATTGTTACTTCGTATGACGATTAATATGTGGCCACACATCAAATCGATCGAACGGTAGAAATACATGTTTACATGCTAGATCTAGTGTGTAATAAGTAGTAGAGATATGTTTAAGTCTTTACTAATGACTCACACACTTTCTACAGAATTTCCTAAAAATTCAATTCTTTCATAAATTAGTCTTTTGTCCAATGGAAGATACATAAACATTAGTGAAAGAAATAGAGTTTCTAGTGAGCTTATGAGTTAGCTTAACTGTAATGGAGTATCTTTGAACATTCCCATTTATACCTAAGAGTATGCCTTCTTTAATTCCTTCAGCTGGCATGTAATTCCATTTGAAGGAGTGTCTTAGGGTTTTGAGAAAATTCTTCTAAAATTTCTCTTTTGGTTTCCTGGATCCCTATGATGTCAATGTGCTCATTTTAGGATATTTTTTTATTGGATCATCTTAAACCTCTACAAATCCAAGGTAAGATTTTTGAGTGTGGGATGACCTCTGAAATGGTTATTACTTGTACTGATGTCAGTACTCCTATTTTCATGGCACTGCTTAATGGCTGAGAGTTGAGCTAGACTAACATTGTTCAAAATTGAGCACTGTCAATGAAAAATACCTAAATCATTTAGAAATAGATTGTTCACACTTTTGTTTCTGTCATCATTTGATGCAGCCATAATTTTGGTGTTTGTGCATCTATCAGGATATGTTGCAACGTAAGTGCACTTATCATTCCTTAAAGACCCCCTAGTATCATAATTTCCTATATTGTCCTCTATCCTATTATGATTTTTCCTACTTGCATTAGTATTGCAGACAAACTTATTGGCTCTATCTCTATTAGCTTCCCAAAGAGCTTCCCCAACCTTGTAATTTTCAGCGGGTGAATTAGCCTCAATGTACCGATCATAAGGATCAACAACTTCTATTTTCGTCCCCCCATCAATGACTAGCTTGTTGGGATTGAAAGAATTCTTTATCATACTAGAGGGATGATTCTCCTCTTCCTGACTTTCGGTCACATTATCATTACTAACCGGTAGTTGGGTAAAGTTATATTCACCTTTAAAACAACTACTATAAACTGTAGTCCCCCTCTCAGAATTGGTGACATAATTACCAAATTCTATATTAGCCAGAGGGATACCTGCATCCATATTTTCCAAGCTAATGCTATCATTGTATCTGATGGTCCCTTTCCTAATGATTATTATTTTCCTTATATATCCCTAAGTTAACACTACTAGTAATAGAGGGAGAAAGAAAAAAACACTACTAGTAATAGAAGGAGAAAAGAAAGCAATACATGTAGTGGAGATACACGACTTGTTGTGCTCTTCATAGGGGATCTTCATAAGGGGATCCACTTCTTTTTCCTACTGTGTAGTTTCCTCTATGGGGGTTTCCTCCTCATCTTTAGAGAGAATGCAGAATCAATAGTTTCATCCCTATCGTGTGTCTCCTGTGATCTAAGATTTATCACCTCTGTCAACTCTTCCTGCTTGATCTTTATCCATTCCTTAAGTTTCTCTATATGTGTAATCAGGACTTTGTCCTTAGTTTGTATCTTCTCCAGTTTATTCTCTATAGGTTTTTCATCTTTACTATTGACCTCTCGAGATTTATGAAGGGGCATGTTGTCTTGAAGACCACCTTGAAGCCTTCTTTCTTCGGCAATTCCTTATTGATCAAGTCTGCTCGAATGTCAGAGATGTCTACAACTATGCAGGTTTCCTTCACAAACTCCTTATCTTCTTTCTTAGGAATCCCCTCAGGAGATTTCAAACTTAGGCTTGGTGACGGTTGGCTTCTGTTTGGTAGGGGGTTTTGGTTTAATTTTGGATGGCTCATTGGGATTGCTCTAGGAATGAGGTTGGTTGCTGGTAGCACTTGCCTGTAGAGCCTCCTATATCTAGACGACCAGCACAACCTGTCATGGACTTGTAAAATCAGGTGGGATAAAAAGGCCACTGGTCTGACCAAGCCCCTCCATTTAGCTTCTCGAGCTCTCCTTTTAGCTTTTTCATCTCTTTCCTAAATTAGTTCTCTAGATCTACCGCCACATCTCTACCTTTTTCATTGAAGGGTGGGGTGCTACCACTTTAGTATCACCAATAAAAATGTCAGATTCCTTGGTTCTGATCTAAGACTTGGTTTGAGATCTGATTACCATATTGAGACTAACCTCTTCCATTTTTTTTTTCTTTGCCAGATTCTGAGGAGGTGTCGTTTTGGTGTTCTCATCTCTCTTATTTTTTGACTTTCATTTAGTTTTTTCTTGGTTGGATCCAAGGCACCAGTGTTAGTGCCAGTAAGGCTAATTATGTTACCAATAAATGGGAATACTAGTTATGCTTCCAATGGTAATACTGACAATATCTTGCTTGACTGGTTCTAAAACAGGGAGATTTATGTTAGTACCTTGAACTCTGGATTCATCTGTAGCAAGCAGAGCATTCAATCATTGGCAAGGATTTGATGAATTCATGGAATTCTGATCTCACATATGGCTCCTCAACCACGAGGTGGATACACACCAAATCTACTCTTCATGATCTTCTATGGATCTCAAAGGATCTAGACGCCGAAATTTTATCCTTGTATTCCACTATAACTTTAACTTAGATGAACTTTCCATTTATCCCCATGTAGGAAGGGCATCAACGTGTAGCACTCTACCTAAGCGAAAGAACACATTTGCTCCATGCCACAATCTCCAACCAAAAGGCAAATCAACTATTCTAACCCTATAGCCTGACAATAATTGCCCTCGTATCAAAGAGAATGAGAACAAGTATTCTGATATTGTTACCATAAGTGATTTCAAGTGTTCTCATCTCCTCCTCCAATGATCGGAAAAATATATAATGAGAAAGTGATTTTTCATCAAGGTGATAACTTTATGTTGTTCTAGAGTTAGTCTTCTCCTCATTTCCACCATTACATCAACTAGAATAACCCTTTTGTTTGCTTGCACCACTATACACCTCGTGATCTTCGCACTGGGCGGAGTAGTGACATCGCCTTCGTCAATTCTAATCGGGTCAAGATTATCCATGGCAATTAGGTTTTGAAAAGAGAATATGGGACGATGAGAATTGGAAAAAACGAGAGTGCTTTTTTAGCGAGGAAGAGTGATGTGATTGAAGTGATTTGAGACTGAAGAGGCACCTTTATCAGGTGAGATGAAGGGATGCGAAATTGATGTTGTGGGGTGTTTGTTTAAGATTAAGGTGAGTAGTTGTCGATCTGTTGCCACATGTTTCTCAAGTTGGCGGATTAGGCGACCATTCGGCGAGGAACGACTCAGATCCACAATCTTGATGGAATCAAGAATTCAATCAACTTGTTTCGTGTAACAAACTCAGACAATTTTATCCTCACTTAACGATGTTCCTTGGCTCTTAGCCGAGTCTCTCAATTTCTTCTTGACTAGAAATGAGAAAGTTAGGAGACTATGAGGGAAGGATATATCATCGTCTCAACTGGAGGGACACCACCGTAGCTACGAACTAGTGAAATGAGAAAGTTGTGTTTCACCTCCATTCAGAGGCGAATTAGGTTGTGTTTGGATTGGAGTGGGAAGAAAAGAATAAGGGAAGAAGGGCCCAAATTTATTATTAAACAATTCAAATTTTTCACAAAGTTACACACTTCCCAATACTTCTTCCTACTTCTTCCCTTCTTCTCTTCTTCCCACACCTCATCCAAACGGAGCCTAAGTGCATCCAAAAGTGGACAATTATCTGAACTGTAAAAATAATTCCTTAACAATGTAAAACTTACATGATATTTAATTAGAGTTATTCAATTTGCCCGCCTAAAAATTTTAAATATTTCAACATGGCTATTTTTTGTCCCTCTTATTTTGAAATTCTGACTCCGCCCCTGCCTCCATTAACTCATCTGAACTGTCTCTACTAGCAACCCAGATTGCTTCCATCACCGGAGAAGAACGATCTTGATCTTCTTGGAGCCAATTATAGTACGTTATTTATGTGGAATATTTTGTTGTGGTCTAAAATG
This sequence comes from Rhynchospora pubera, assembly GCA_028095005.1. NCBI lineage: Eukaryota > Viridiplantae > Streptophyta > Magnoliopsida > Poales > Cyperaceae > Rhynchospora > Rhynchospora pubera. Next base: position 230,411,224 of record CM051459.1, on the reverse strand, counting down.
TTCGAGCAAGTTTTAGTGAGGCTTACGGCATTAATATCCGCTGAGTACAATTTAAAAATATCCGTTGAGCTATGCGAAGCCAGCGAACTTTAGATTGAGAAAAAGTTGAGATAATACGGAACAAAATAAATTTTATTTTATTATATAGTTTCCGAGGCTGTGAATCAAATTTAGTACAATTTAAAAATATCCGTTGAGCTATGCGAAGCCAGCGAACTTTCGATCGAGAAAAGTTGAGATAATACGGAACAAAATAAATTTTGAGAACATTGAAATTGAAAGTCTACCAAAACAAGAAACGAGTGGCAATAACGGGCAATTAATGTAAATTTACTCTGAATGGAACAGAAGGCATCGACAAACAAAATAAATAAATAAATAAATAAATAACGAAAAATGCTCACAGCAATATAAAAGGCTCACAAGCTCACAGCATTTAAAACGCCGTACCAATAACACAGCACATTGAAATGCACAACCGCAACAAATCCCTATATATACAAAATGCTCCAACAATTCAAATAAAAAGGCACAACAAAGATAAACTATATGTAACCCCTAAAAAGAGCCTATGCTAAGCTCCATCCATACAAAATGAAAGCCTCGTTGGCTTGAACCTTGATCATAACTACAATATAAACCAAAAGTATTGTTTCAATTATAAAGATTTGAAAACCTTCTAGCAAATAATTTAAGTCCATGATATTGCAAATACTTGTTGTAAACAACAGCAAACACCATCAGGAGTTAGTGATGTAAGAATATATTTGCAAACTGTTCTGAGATTGAATATTTTTTCAGGCAAAACTAAACCACCACCTAGTGTGAAGTAGGATTAAATTTCGTATTTCACCAAAAAGGATAAGCTAGAAAATGCAAATTAAGGGTCACCTTGCAACTTTGTTCTTGAGCGGATAATTTGCAAATCTCACAGATATAATAAGGCATATTCGTGAACATGACATTAAAAAAAGAGGTTGCCAAAGGGACAGGTTATATTGACATCGAATTAACTTGCCATCCGTGACAATATGATCAAACAGATAACAAATCAATAAGAAAAATTGCAAACATCTTCTTTATAGTTGTGATGGGTTGTTTAACAAATTTGGCGTAATGTCGAAATCAATTGGTCATCCAAGCAGTTTGAAAAATTGAAAATTCAGTTTAGTTGCTGCTTGATTGATGACCAAACAATTCCCAATATCCACAGAAAATAATACACATCCTACCAAAACTATGAAGAAAACACCTACAATTTATTTTGATTAACTATTTTATATCGGAAGTCAAATAAGTTCATGTGGCAATATATCCCTACCCATTACAATATGCATCTTGATACCAGCTAAAGTGAGTATATGAGTCAACAATCAACACATGGCAAAAAAACTAGAAAGAAAGTATCCAAATTTTATAGCTGAAAGTAATATTGTGCAGTGTTTATCAAGTCGAAAAAACTCACCTAAATTTAGAAAATTATGGAGGTGGTAATTTAGTAATGACGGCGATAATCATCGTCAAAGATGGGGTAACTCTCACCCCAGGGGTTTTCTCCTCTGTCAGCCTTTGCCATTCTCTCAGCCTCCACCTCTTCTAATATTGACCTCCTGTTGTTTCCCCTACCAGAATTCGAGATACCTGTGGACTGCACCATTCAAAACATTAGAAATTTGTTTATGTGTGTGTGTGTATCTGTGTTTTTCAGAGAGAGAGAGAGAGAGAGAGAGAGAGGGATACTTCTAAAAGTTTAGAGAACGGAGCTTTTAACGCATTGTTGACACTGCTCCTACTTCCTGAGGTTCTTGACTGGGAGGTCTGTAGAGCACACACAACAAAAATATAAAGAAACGATTTTACAGGAATGCAGATAAGGAGAAATAAGCTTAAGTGCCATTGTATCAGAAAGGAGATTCGTATTGTTCTCATTTTTCTTCTTTTGCTTTTTTTATTTGCAAATGGTCATTCCTCACCTTCGCAAATCTTAGAGCCCCACAAGGAACAATTATCCATTTTATTCAAGCTTCTAAATTCCGGCGAAATAACAGATATAGCGGTATTTTGTGTCAAACCGCATGAACGTTACAATCTTAATTGAGAAAATGACGTAACGCGTTATTTCAGTTATTTCGGCGATATAACGCGTTATTTCAGTTATTTCGGCGATATAACGCGTTATTTCAGTTATTTCGGCGATATAACGCGTTATTTCAATTATTTCGGCGAAATAACAAGCTATTATTGCTACTATTGTTAAATTGTGTATTCAATATTGAACTATTGTTAAATTGGTACAAGCTGCTACTGCTACTCAATATTGGTACACTAGAGTATATTGAATTTGGTATGGCCGTATGCTATTTGTATGGAGTATTGGAGATGTATAAACATATAAATTGATATTATAGAATTGATGCGTGTTAAACTTTGAAAAAAACACTACACCATTATATCGCCGTTATAACATCGAAATAACATGGGGACGTAGACCGTCATACGAAAAAAATCGAAATTTAAAAGCTTGATTTTATTCAAAATTTTTTATGGAGAAAATTATATTTGGAAACAAATTAACTGTACTTTGGCATGAGAAGCAGATGGGCAACAAAAATGCACCAAACTCATCGACTATACATGAAAAAATATATTTAAATATTAGATAGGTCTAAATTTAAAACCTTGTTTATGAGCCTCTCAAAAGCTTCAGTGCCATTCTCTTGGATGTACCTCTCAGCTGCCTGTAGAACATCTTCAGATTTGTTCAAATTATCTTTCTTTCTGGGAACATACCATATGTTGATAGTTTGTTGGTTGACAAAAATCGGCCTCACAAAATTCTGGTACACATAAGCTGCCCCATTGAATTGGGGTAGCACCAACCAGCAATTGAAGAATAGCTTTGCATATGGCCAAAAGGGAAGCCTATAATAGTTAAAGAATAGTCACTAGTGTCCATATAATATCCATCTTTTTCTTCCTTTTTCACTTTTGAGGTTTTTCAGTTAAAGAAGTATTTTGCAAACACTATTCATATTTGCAAAGAAGACCTCGTTCTGTCATTTGGCTGTGGTACCAAACCGTCAAAAACAAGGTTGTCAAGCAAAACTTGCTAAATTGCATTCCATTAACTCAAGAAATAAGTTGCAAAATATAATTTTGGTCCGAAATCTTTTTGGTTGATTGAAGTGGATTATAAACAAGAGGCAATTGTCAAATATTCAATCAAACTGTCAGACTTATTTTGTGCAAAAAAACCAGGTTATGAAGAAAATGGTAGTACATGTAAAAACTTTTTTTATAAATTTCATCGAAGAGACAAAAAATATAAATTCAATTTGCAAAAAAAGAAAAGAAAAGAAATGGGCCATAATTACTCTTATTGCAAGATATAGTAAAGGGGAAATTGTTTCTATGCCACTCCAAAAGGAAGGAAATTGTGAAAATGCCACTCAAAAGTTAATTCTTCTATAAATGCCACTATGACCATATAAAAGTGATACATGAACCCCAAGAATTGTCCCCAAGAAAAACCAGATGTATAATCAAACCTGAAAAGGCCAACCTAGAATATTTTTGAAATAAAAGTCATTTAAGAATAAACCAGTAGAAATTCTAAAAATCCTTATAAAAATTTTTATTTTCCTTATGAGCGATTGGTGCCTCAGCGCGAACAGCACAATTTACAGAGAAGCACTCAAAGCAACCGAATCAATCCATTCACCGGCGGTCGGTTTTGTCAAGCCACAGGACATAACCGGGAGAACAACAGAAGTCCAATTTAAGCAAAATAACACAATCATACAATTGTTGCTTAAATTGACTGAACAAATCGAGGATCTGAAGGTAGCAGTCAAAAGGCTCGAGGCTGTGAAAGGGAAAGAAGGCACTCAACCTGACGACCTGACTGACTCTCTGGAACAGATCCAGCAACAACTTCAGAAACTGAGCTTGGGAGAGCCCAGTAAGCCGGCAATACCAAAACCGAAAGGCAAACTTTTTGTGTTCAAAAACCCAAAAGAAATATTTGAAGCCGAGAAAAAGAAGGCAGCATGAGCAGAACGCAAACAACAACAGAGGCGGCAAGACCATCAGTGTCAGAAAGAGACACAAATCAAACCCCTACTGTTGAAGATCAGATCCGTGGCTATCGCCTTGGATCCAGACTTAGATTTGAGGCTCAAAGGAGGCTCCCTGGTCAATCTCGACGGTATCAGCGAAGCCTTGAGTCACAAATGAATCCTGATGCTGAGCTCAACATCTCCCAATACAGACGAGCACAGCAAGTCCCAGCAGAAACTCTGTACCAAGCTGGATGGTCAGAAAGCAGGCACCGAGTATACCAACATTACTCGGATGAGAGAACGTTGGTCACAGATGACCAGCAAGTGGAGCTGCCGTTCATATCTGAAGAAAGTTTTAACAGACTTTTGCAAGAAGGGCTCCAACATCTGCATATCGGACTAATTATGGTTCGATTGTACACGTTGCATAGGCGAAGTGCAGGTGTGAATGCACTAGTGTTAATCAGAGACACTAGATGGCGAGATGATAGAGCTGTCATCAGCTCTATGGAAATGGATCTCACATCTGGGACGCAGTTGGCATATACTGCCCCAGATATGACTCTAAGTATCCGTGACTTCAGAGATCACATTCAACTAGTGATTCAAACTCACGGGTATGAAGGCTGGCAAGGTGGAGAGAGTAATCTTTTACTCTCAAGGTCTCTAATTGGACGACTGTCCAATACAAGCCACACAAATTTCAGATACAATGTTCAGAACGTGGCGGACCACCTAGCAAGTCGAGGAGTTCGGGCCATCCCTGGCTCGCAACGTACAACCGCAGAACTCCGTGGAAGGCAGTGGCTTGTGAGACCAGCTGTCATCTCACAAGCTCAGAATCCCCAAGTAGCACGAATCCGAGCAAGGACAGACGGCTCACTATCCGTCAGATTTGCGAAGTATACAACAACAACCCCTGAACAAGAAGCTATTCGTGGAGAAAATGATGAGGAAGAACTCGAACAAGAATTCATCAATCTACTCACGCTAGATGATGATTGGCCATATGAAGATGATCCAGAATTTCCAGAAATCTATTCAGACCCTGAGGAATTCAGTGAAAATGATGAGACTGAGCAAGATTATGGTCCCTTATTGGGAAAATGGTTCTTGCCAATACTCAAAGCCGAACAAACTGAACCAACAGTTGAAATGATGGAACCTATATATCCGTATCAATGGTTTGCTATTGAACAACTAGACAACGAAGACGAACTCGTGCAAATGACATTTGCAGAGTTTAATTGGCTAGAAACTGTTGATGCAGAAAGTGAGTGGTTTGAGGAACAAGCCCTCATGATAACTTGTCAATGGGATGAGTCAGACGAAGATTAGACACTCTCTACGGTGCAATTTCTATCTCAATTGGATGCACCGGCAAACCGAGGTGAAGACTTGCTAAGTCTTCTAGCAAAAGGTGGTGGGGAAGATGCTAGTTCCCCAAATTCCAAAACAAAGTGGGACGAGGATCTATTCGAAACGGTTTATACCCACAATTCAAAAAACTCAAAAAGAAAGTGGAGATGGTACTCTCAACCGCAGAGTCTTCACTTACAAGAATACCACCTGAACCAATCATGGGACCAGCCATGTACCCACCTGGTTCAAGGCAACCCCAGAACCTCCAAATTCCAGAAATAAAGGCAAGGTTGGACAACATCCGTGGTGGCTATGCAAGGCAAATGAACGAAAGGTTTAATCTGCCAACAGCCCAAGCCAGTTAAGGCGCAATACTGGTTTTACCAGAAGATATTGGGCTGTACTCATAAGTTATCTCCCGATGGGAATCAATCACGCTCAACCTGATAAATGAGAAGAACTGGGCAGATAACAAATCAAAGGTCAACTACATCGAAAATCTCTTAGGAGAAACGGAGAAAAAGACCTGGATTCAGTGGAGAATGACATTTCCCACTGAATATAAAGAACTAGTGAACATCGCCGATGATCCGCAAAATGTAATATCACAAATCAGACGAATGTTCCTGTTGGAGGACCCAACAACCGGGTCCACTGAAGAGCAAGATCGAGCATACAACGACCTGGAGAAACTTTCATGCCACAATGTGAAAGATCTTTTCGATTATATAAATGACTATAAGATTCTGGCGGCAAAATCAGGAAGGATGTTCATATCTCCTGAACTCTCGACAAAATTTTTCAGAAAGATGCCTCCAATTATTGGTGGAGAAATTGAGAAGGCATTTGCTGAAAAATACCCAGGCAATACTGTGGGTGTTATTCCAAGAATACATTTTACCTACCAGTACCTGGCGGAGCAGTGTAAGAGAGTTGCACTCCAAAGAAGCCTCAAAGATCTCTCATTCTGTAGCCGCATACCAGTGTCGGGTTACTATCAAAGGAACAAGAGGTATGGTCTTCGAAAGGCGAAGACATATCGGGGCAAATCACATGATACGCACATCAGAGTATTCAAAAGAAAGCACGCAGATAAAGTAAGGAAATGCAAGTGCTTTATATGTGGTGAAGAAGGACATTTTGCCCGCAACTGTACAAGGCAAAAAGGTAACATTGCAAGAGCAGCCATAGTCGAAAATCTAGACCTAGATAATGACTGGGATGTGCTCTCTATAGATCAAAATAAACCAGATAGCGATGCAATCTGTTCATTTTCTGAAGGAGAAGGAAGTACTAGTCAATCTTTGATGGCTGGTATAAATGAAGTTCCGTACGAAACCGCAATGATGATAACGAGTGAAGAAATCTAATGGCGAGTGATGACCTCAGTGTCCCAAGAAATCCAAAATTGTGCACATCAATGGGAGGACAACAGTCCAGTGGCGCAAGAATTCATGAGGTGTCTGTTCTGCAAGGAGCAGACTAATCCAAGGATGAGAGCACATTGCAGTATATGTCATTTGACTGTCTGCCCAATGTGTTCGAGATTCAACCTGGGAAGAAGGTTGACAATACAAATATCAAATCTCCAGTATGACAACAAGGATACCGTAATTAATGAACTGATTGGGTATACAAACTTCCTCTTAGCAGAAAACCAAAGGTTAAAGGAAAGAATTGAAGAATTGGAGATGGGAAAGGATCTGGATGAAATGCGAGATCCAACAAAAGGAAAAACCCCTAAAAAGCAAACTCTTGAAGAGGTAAATTCGGATGACGAAGCAATTGAAAACCATATCCAGAAACGAAATGGAGTGGTAATCAAGATGCTGACAGATAGAGATGAGTACATCAGTACTCAAGTTCCAGATCTCGAGCTACCTCCGGAAGGATCCTACATCATCCTTGAAACAGACGGATGCATGGAAGGATGGGGTGGAGTATGCAAATGGAAGAAAGCAAAGCATAACCCCCGAAACACGGAGAAAGTTTGTGCGTATGCAAGCGGAAAATTCCCAGTGATTAAATCCAGAATAGATGCAGAAATCTATGCTTGCATGGAAACAATGAAGGCACTCAAGATTCACTACCTGGATCAAAAGGAGATCACTCTCAGAACTGATTGCTAGGCCATAATTAATTTCTATAACAAGTCAGCACAAAACAAACCTTCAAGAGTCCGATGGATTAATTTTGTTGACTTTGTTACATGAACAGGAGTGCAAGTAAATTTCGAACACATTGATGGCAAAATAAATGTACTAGCTGATTCGTTATCACGATTAACAGCAAATATGTTGAAAATCGGAAATTGCTATTTCGCTGATGAACAATTGGCCGATTTAGAAAATATGCTCGAAGAAACAAAAGGAGCTCCTGAGGAGATAATCAAGCATCTGGCAACAATTATCGGGCATATTGATAATATGCTAGATGAAAAACCTTTTTTTCAGAACCTCTAGAGCAAGGCGATAAGCGGACATGGTGGACCGCTGGAAAAACCCACTATAACCTGTATCTTAGGAACTGTCTGGTAGTAATCTACGGAAAGCTACTGACATTTTTAGTTTTCTTACAATTTTTATTTTGTGTGAATTTTATTTTCAGAAAAATAGTGCTTGATCATCTGAGGAACCTCATGAGAATCCATGAAGAAAGTTCAACAATCGGGTTCAGACCAGGAAGCCGGCAAGCATTTCAGCAGGCCGAAAGATGGGCAGCCTCAGGAAAAGAGTTAGACTCTCTTCGGAATTATGAAATAATAACTGGTGACTTACTAACAATGTACCCACGGTTTTTTCAGTGGGAAGGAACCATGCTACTTAGGCTTGAGGAAATTCATAAGTAGCAAATACAAAGGACCATTAATGAAGTCGAAAGGCTCATGGTCTTGAATTATTTGCAAAAGATTCGCCTAGAGCAGAAGGCATCCAAGGACAACTGGGCTAGTACTGCACTAGGACCAGTTAATCATAACATTGATGAGCTGTTAGCAATTCACCAAAAGATGCGATCGATCCAGCAAAGCCATTATTATTAGTGAGTCCCACCATTATAAGGAAATCACATTATTGTGTTTGCTTTCGGTGCCACTACGGTAATACGCATTTTTTCTTTTTCTTTATTCATTGTCACATGGGTTGGCACGAAATGAGTGGTTTGCTTTTATTTCTTTTTGGGCAATTATTGTACTAAAGATGCCCACTAGTTTGCTAAGGACATACCAACTGTGGTAGACGAATAATTGAAATGGACGATGGAGCCCATATGCGCACCCGCATTCAATTATCGAGCTCACCAACCGGTAGCGTTTCTTCTATATAAGCAGTAGGATGTTTCACTAAGAGGGCATCACCCAACTTAGTAATAATCTCCTCTTCTCTTGTATCATTTGCCAGATATCAATAAAATTTCCTCATTTTCCTCTCAAAACTTTGGAACCAGTATTCATTAGTAATCAGAAGTTTCAAAGTCGATCCGATCGTTATTATTCTATTCTGGTATCAGAGCGAGGTTTGTATTCTTAATATTATGGTTTTTAATTTTCTAATTATTCTGGGTAGGCACCTAGGGGGAGATTATACCAAACTAATAAAATTGTTTAAATTAATCAACCAGAAAATGTCAGTTAAAAGTGAAATTTTAAGAAACCAAAAGAATCATCCTGCCGTACAGTACCTAAAGAAAAGGGGAAGATCGCGGGTAAACACGGTGATGTGAGGTTATAACCAAAGTAAATAAATTTAGAATTGGCAAAGTAAAGGAAGATTAATTAATAAACTGGGTACACAGTTTTGGATGCACATAGCAGAAAACTTTACTCAAAGTGGCAAAATCATAAGGATGACCACATTTTTTGGTGGCAAAAACAGAAGGTTCAACTTTCGGGTGGCAATTGCTAGATTTCACAAATTTTGGGTGGCACAGAAAAAATTATCCCTATAGTAAAACAGCTGTAATTTACCAGTCTAGAATGCCAGCAAAAGTGAGCTCAAAAAGAGTAATGAAGGAGTATAAAACCCAATAAGTTAGCCATTGTTGGTCATCCACTGGTGATTTTGTTTCTATGGCCCTGACCGATGCATACCTGCCATGAATACCAAAGCAATTAACAAAGAACATAGGGGAAAAAATAGAAATGTAGAGCTAGAATGCAAGATGAAGAAATTTGGGTCACTTACAGGGGGTAAACAAGTGAGACGACAGGCCTGAAATTGGAAGAAAGACAAATGTCAGGAAGGTGGGATTTTGCAAGTAAATAAAAATTAAACTGTAGTAGGAGCAATTTTGCTGGGCTAGTTGAGGTTAAGCAACCGACTTTTGAATACTAATTTTAACTGGAGGAGTAATCACATAAAAAAATAAAAAATAAATAAAAAAAAATTAGGGAAAAAGGTCAATAACTAGAGGGAAGATTTATAATAATAATAATAACTAAAATAGAGTGTAGCAAAACGCCACCTCTAAGAAATATAGAAAGGGAAAAGGGGAGGTAGAGCAGCATATTATTATATAGCCATAGCATACCCAGCGAGAACATCAAAGTTCTTGGCGACTACTTTCAAGAAAGAACCAGATCCCATCCTCCTACGACCCTTCTCTGCTCTTCTCTTCTCTTCTCTTCTCAGATTGAAAGTTGAAACCCTTGATTTGATCTGAACTGAACTGAACTCTCTTCTCAGAAAATAAGCGCCGTTGGGTAGAAGAGAAGAGAAGAGAAGAGTGACCCCACTTTTCCACTTTCCCTTTTAATTATTTACCTGGGTTTCTTTTCTTTTCGCGTTTTGTTGTTTTATTATTTTTATTTTTTCTTTATTTACGGAAGTAAGAGCTGAGCAGCTGAAAAGGCTTCGTGAAGTGTGATCGAGGAGAGAGGTAGGTGTGGTGTGAGCAGAGTTTCTATGCGGACCGTCGTGTATAAATTATTAATATATTGCCTCTGAGAAGGTTCTAGGTTTTTCAGCGCACCTATCAGCTGAGATTCGTACAAGGCGACACCTAATACCACCACCACTGCAGCTGTTTTCTTTGTGGTCGTTCCATTCATTAATTCTTTTCCCATCCATGACAACTGGGACCTACCAGTTTTGTTTCTGCTTCTGTAGCCGATTGCCACCTGTCTCTGTATACCCAACTCGCTGCACGCTACTCAACATTGCAAATGTTCTGCTACATGCCAAATATATCGCTTTCCACGTGAAACATTATTATTATTATTATTATTATTATTATTATTATTATTATTATTATTATTATTATTATTATAAATTAAATGGTGCGTATATATCTTACCAATTTACCATCCTATCAAACATCATTACCATCCAAAGCCTTAATCAGTTAGTTAAAATAGGTGGTAGTGATAAAGTAGGGAATGGCAGAAATATTTCTTTCGGGCATAATAGGTGGTTAGATGATGATATCATGGTTTCTAAATTCCCCTTCCTTTTTTAGAAGGCCAAAAAACATCATTTTTTAATCTTTCAGATTTGGTCTGATGGAGCACCCAATTTTAGATTAAGAAGAGGTGCTTCCATAGAGTTTAGAAATGAAAAAACAAAGGCAATTGAATTCCTAAGTAGTATTATTAATTTTATATACTGTGAAGTCTATGTATAATTTTTTGAACAGTAGGAGTACAAGTGTTATTATGAATTAAAGATACAGTCTGAAAATTAAAAATACCACTTAAGTGCAAACTCTTCTTTTGGTTAGCTCTCAAAAATAAGATTTTGACAAATAACATGTCTTTGAAGGGATGGATGGGGAATAAACAATGCAGTTTTTGTAATCAAGAAGAAATAGTAGATCATTTGTTTATGCATTGTTGTCATACCTCTACTTTTTGGGATACCATTAAAGATAATATCCCTCAAGGCTATCCCATTGATTTCTCCTCTAAATGATTTCTGGCGCACAGTTTCCTATTTAGATGGTAGTAAAAATTATTACTTTAAAATCAAGAATGATAAGTACCATCGTTTAAAAAACCATTCACGCCATCGTTGATGTATGTTACAAATATTCAGTTCAATAATAAGAAGTGTTCATTTTAATAATCAAAAGTGTTCAGTTAAATGCGTTAGAGTCACGCCAGTATCAGAGGCGCGCGTGGGTTAAGAGGTGCGCCAGGGGACAGGGGTAGAGTCGAAAAAAGAATTAATTTGAACCGGATCGGTTCATGACCCCTTCTAATTTTTTCATGTATTTTTTGTACGGTTCGTGACCCCTTTGCTTGGTTTAATAATATCATTTTTTCTGATAACATTTATATTTTCTGTTGCAACTAAATGGACATTTATACTCAATTAACAGAACATTTGTATTGACCCAATTGAACATTTGGGTAAAAATAAAAAAATGAACATAGCGAATACTTATAAAACAGTGAACAATTATAATACAAAGTGAACATTTGTATCTAATAAAGCGAACACTTATAATAACGAAATGAACAAAAAATAATATGCGCGCAGGGTGAGTATAGATGAGGGGAGGGAGCGCTGACGCGCGGTGGCAACGATGGCAATTAGTGCGATGGCACTATTCACCCTTTGTGCTGCATGGTTATAGGTTATGTGGAATGAGAGAAATAAGAGAACTTTCAATAGCAGTAGTGCATTAAACTCTTATTTTCTAACTATGTCAGCTTTGCACTTATATAACATTTGGACAAGTACAAGGACTGGACTAGAGCAAAGGGTCAGGAGGGAGGTAATTCAGGGTGCAAGTACCACCAATACTGGTACAAACCAAGGAAGTAGGAGAAATGATACTGGAATTATTGATGCCAATAACCTCTCGGATGATGAAGATCTGTTAGGAAATGAGTAACTGCTCTTGGGGGGGTTTCTTCGTTTTTTTCTCCTTTTCATTAGTTTTTTTTTTGCTCCGTTTGGATAGGTGTGGGAAGAAGGGAAGAAGTATTGGGAAGTGTGTAACTTTGTGAAGAGTTTGGATTGTTTATAATTTTTTTTTTCTTCTTCTTTCTTCTTCTTCTTTCTTCCAACGATCCAAACGCACCCTGTAGTAGGTTGGGGGGGTTTTGGTTTGTAGCATAATGCGCTCTGAATTTCTTTGACTTTTTTCATTTTCTTTTCTTTTCTTTAGCGTTTAAAATCCTTTGTTATACTTCTTTTGCATCAGTGAGTATGCAAGCTACCAGTTTTTTTGTGGCTTTTTTTCAAAAAAAAAAACAATGTAGCAAAACGCAATTATAGTTTTTCACAGATAAAACAACATCATTACCTGTTGTATACGTATAAAATCTCTATCTCTATCTCTATTAATATAAAAAGTACGGATGGGGAGATGTTACACGCTAGATCTAGCATGTAAATAGGTATTTTTGTCATTCGATTGATTTGATCTATGGTCGCACACGAAAAAACAATATATTTTGATTTTCCGTCTAATAAAGAAACAAATTAAATAACATATTTATTTGTATTGATGGTAGATTAAGTAATATATTTTTATTATCTAATATTATTTTATTTTTTTATTTGCTCATGTATGAGCCCATCTTAAAATAGTAAAGTTAGTCCATCTATACAAGATAGATTATTTCCGATAACTAGCTTTTGCTTCAGATTTTTATTTCTACCCGCTACATGTCTTAAAATGACAAAATAATAAACTGTATAAAGTCAATAAACAATATGGAAACAAATGGAAAATAAGCTTTCGAGTAGATCAAGTAAAAGAAATTGTATAATTTTTTTCTTTTAATTGTATTGGAATTTCTATTTCTCACAAAATTGTATAAGCCAAGCATGCTCTGCAAGAGTTCAAGTAAAAGGTTTCATCAAAATCAAAGTTTTAGAGTCAGAGGAAGGAAATTAAGACTGATGGAGGGAAAAAAAAGGCTGATTTGAGGTTAAGTGCATCCACCCACATGATCTATGTCCATACCATCCCTTTTATTAGTTATTCTCTTCTTTTATTCTTTTATCACTCTTTCAAGCACTATTCCCATACTTTGTTGGCATCTTTATCTATGAGGTTGAAAATTGGAAAAATTATATTGAAATTGCCAAAAAAAAGAAAGCCTTCATATAACTTAATTATTCAAGAAATTTTACTCAGGCCTTAGTTTCAGACAACAAGAGTAGGAAAAGACAAAGTACCCCAATGTTATCATCCAGTGCTAATTTGTGCTTAATTTGTAGAAAACTATGTGGAAAGGTATATTTAAATGATTGAAGATGAAGGATACACTTCAATTTTGTAAAACATAAGAAGTCTAAAGAACTTAATTTCAATGTTATTTACTGGTAAAGGGAAATGCCTTATAAATGAACATCAGCCTTGTCTTTATCAGGAAATAGACGAACTAGATAATCAATTTTTGTAAAAATAACAAAATCATTTGTGCTCCAAATCACTAACATGATTATACTTGAACTTATTAGTGGATTGGGAATAATTATTTATTAAAAGTTTAAAACATAAATACAGCTGCTCATACCAATAAAATTTAATACTATTGATTCATGCATTTAACAAAAGATTCAGAATGCACCTAAAGAATATCTGATAAATTTAAAGCTGAAAAGATAATCTACACAACATAAACCACATAACATTGTACCTTGAAAAACCATCAAACTCGATGATATTGCAGCTTCTCTACTAATACCCATCTTATTAATATCTTCGCTAGCTCGGTTGCTGTCAACAACTGTCACAAATGAATGAACCATATAAACATGTCTTTCCCATTGCAATTGATAGACTGAATCCCTAAATATCCTTTAAGTTAGCTTACTTTAAAGAAGATTGATTAATTGCCTCTATAAATAGAAAAATTAGAAAAATTAATGCTCTTTGAACCAACAAATATATCAAATACTTATAGGGTGTGTTTGGATGAGCCAGAATAGGGAATAGGAATAAGGAATTTCGATTTCCGTGCTTATTCTTATTCTTGTGCAACCCAAACAACACAAGAATAAGGAATAAGGGCCATTATTCCTATACTAACAAAATCATGGTATAAGAATAAGGAATAAGAATAAGCACTCAAACCAAAATTTTTTATTCTTATTCTCTATTCCCGGCTTATTCTGTTGCATCCAAACACACCCATAATATATATTTCTTGTATGTTTCACTCAAAATTTTTACTCAAAAAATTACCTCTAAATATTTTCTATAGGATAAGCTAATTTTATTTATAGGTGACGGTAAATAAATAAAATAAAATAATTTTCAAAAAGTTTTACACTACAAAATACAAACGACAATGTAGGAAAAAAACTTTTTTCAAAACATCAATCATACACATCACTAATTAACTTAGTTAATTACTAATTTCTTATCTAATTAAGTGTAAAAAAATGCTCAAATAGTAGCCTAAGCTCTGATACTACCATTAGTAAGTCATGCCATGCTCAATTTTAATTTCATCACTAATTAACAAAGTTTAAAAGAGCAAGCAAACTCATAGATTTAGCCATTTAAGCCATTAAGACTTAATAGAGATTAGTGGAAGCTAATTACCTCTTCTAGGCTGTAACTAGAAGGTAAATCCTATGCGTAGGAGTTGACGACGAGCTCGTCACCACCATTTGCGGCCTGGCCTCGAGTCCACCAAGGTATTAACAAAAATCTCTATGCCTATGCTAGTAAACAAGAGATTAAGCCTAATCATTTCCTTTCTCTTGTGCAATTAATTAATTACTTAATTAAATGGAGGGAGCTCAACACATGAGCAAGAGAGAGCAAGAATCAACAAGGAAAATCTGAAATTTTCTTGGCAATTTTGTGCTTGAGAAGAGAGAGAGAGAGATGAGTGAATGGTGGCTAGGGTTTCTCTCTCCAAAAGTGGTCCTTTTATAGACCAACCACTCTCACAAAAAGTTAAAACTAATTTACAACTATGCCATCCTTTTGGACAGCCATAAAATGGGCCTAAATGGGCTCCATCAATTATTTAATTGGTTCTCTAATTCAATTAATTAGTGGTCCAATTAATTGCTCTCAAGTTAGATCTTTAATTTACAATTTAAACAAAGGCCCGATAGCTCAAATTAATTACCTTAATTAATTAATGTTGAACAAAATTAATTATCAACACCTTGATAATTATTTAGGGATTAGGATATGCATTCATTTATTTCTATATGATCCATTTGACTTAATTAATTATAACAGTTCTATGATATCCGATATTTTTATATTCTGATTTTTGCGTGCTTGATTCTTTTAGTTGTTCAAATTAATTTTATGTGGATAAAAGCATTTTTTCTTTCCCAAAATTATGGTAAATGAGTATTAAAATTTAGTTGTGAATTTTCTGCACTATAATTTAGGCCTCAAACTTATTGGAATTGTGCACAAATCTGAAATTGAAAGAACAAGTTATTATGAATAGTTGAAGGACTCTTTTGTAATGTGGCCTATTCATTTAATTAAACCCCACCCACAGCCCATCTCTTTCTTTCTCTTCTATCCATTTCCTTCTCCACATAATTTTCTCTCTTCTCCTTCAATCTCAAACCCTACAAAGATCCACTCCAAAATAATAGTAGTAAAAATTCAATAAATTAGGAAAAAAATCAGAACTAGAAAGAGGAAGGTGATGAGAGTACATGCAACAAAAGAAATTTCAAATTTGAGCACTATTTTGGTAAGATTTCATTTCTCTTAAATTATTTCATTTTTCAAACAATTTCTGGAGTTTTATCTTGAATAGAGATTTTAAGTGAGATTTAGTATTGGATTTAGTTGCATGCAAAGTATAAGTAACTACTTTTAGTGTTTGAGTTGATTTTTGTAAAGTTTTGTTCATGCATGAAGATAGTTTCTTATTTAAAATGAATTTTGAGCATCATTTTATAGATAATGACTTTCACCTCTACTATTTCGGACTTAAAACTAGCAAATAGTCTTGCCTAGTTACTTTTCATAGTAAACCAGCTTTTGGGGGGGGGGGGAATAGTTGCATAGTATATTTGCTAACTAATTGAGTTTTTATCGGTTTTTCGATGTTATTAAGTAATGCATGTTAATTTTGATGACTTGTAGAGTTTCATGGAGTTCTGTTAATGATATTTCAACTTATTTAGCTTTAAAAAGTTTAAATATGAAGTTTGAACAAAATCTGACATGTTTTAGGATTTTTCGTTAATAACATTTTTAAAAGTGTTTCTCGATGGTTTATTGATTTGGTTATTTAAGTCAAAGGTTAAATTTCTTATTTGAATGTTTTATAGTTTGTCCAAATAAATTTCTGTTAGTTTCAAGGATATAAGTGTTTAATCAAGATGACTAAACAATTCTTGAATTAATCCTTTAATTATGTGTATTAGTGTTTCTGAAATTTTGGTTGCATGTAAAAGGATTTGGTTCTAAATGAATTTCTGAATTTCTAAGTAATTATTGAGTATTAGGTAACCAAAAATGGATGGTAATTGCAACCAAGATGTAGTACTAAAAGTTTAGTGTAAGACCTGTACCGGAATCAAACTAAAACACCACAAGACTAGTTCAATTTTTGGCATTAGAAAGAATTCTGATTTGTATAGTCTAGATGATTGAGGATAGTCTGGAAATGATCATCTCTTAATTTTGGATATCTTTTGTATAGTCTAGATGATTGACGATAGTCTGGAGATGATCCTCTCTCAATTCTGGATATCAATTGTATAGTCTAGATGATGTGTGCTGTTTTGGATTGGTTTCAAGTCTGGTTCTTTAGTCCTAATCGTAATTAATTAGGGTTAAACCTCAACCGTACCACATGTTTTTAGAGTCATTTTGAAGTGCTTTGAGCTATGTTTCATCTCAAATTTGCTTTGTGTTTATTTGTTGTTTGTTTGGTTTATTTGAATAAGTACTTAGACATAGACTTTGTTTATTAGACTTGGATAAACATATCGGATCACGAAGAAACCGATACAAATGGAGTATTACGATTGCTTCTCTATAATTGATGTTGTTTGCTGCTTACTTGATTTCTAAAGAAGTGTCTGTGCTTTCAGGTGCGGATGCGCACAAACTCTGATTTACATCTAATGAACTTAACTATGGCATTTGCATCATGTTGAATTACTCATTCATTGCATGCATATTTGTATTTGTATCATATGTTAATATTATTGTATGAATGTTATGCATGATGAATGGTTTCCAATTGAATGACTTTAAAAGGTCTGTGCTACTTGTGTGATTGAATAGACATTGGTTGACTTGAGGGCGGAGTCATGACCCGTTTCTTGAGCCCCGAGTGATAAGCGCTTTGATCCGGTATTCTGACAATGTTCTCTCTGGTAGTACTGTTTGATATTCTGATTTGTCTGAGTTGTGTTAAAATGAGTCTATGGACTATAAAATCTGAGTCTATAGACTATAAAATCTGTGAATGAAGTCGTAATAATCAATAACCAGACTTTCATTTAATGTGTTGTCCAACCTGAGCCGGTTTCTGAAATGTCATATTGTATTTGAGTTCCTTATTGAAGGATGTAACTACGGATGAAACTAATGATTATGTATGATGTTATCTAAATTATTTGTATAGCTATAATATTTGTTTCAGCCGGTAGTTAGTTCCTTATCATGTACCTTAGGGTTTGTGTGACTGGAACTGAATACCGTACTGAGATAATTTTATAATTATCTCATGCTCTGCTTTTTGCATTTTTTGCACATTAGTTGTGGGTTCCAGGTTCCGGATCGAGTAGCGTGAAGATCGGCACATTGTAGGCCATTTGTTTATTTTGGCTATGAACCAAGCAACTTATATCACCTGTCCACTGAGTATTTGCTTTAAGACTTGTACAAGAAATTAATAATTCTTATGTTGAGATTATTTAGTAAAAGTTGGTAGAAATTGTAGTTTTAAAACACTTGAATTGTAATATTTCAATGGATTAGATTAAGTTAAATCTTGCGGGTGTGCGGATGGTAGCGTGCACTTGCGACTGTTGTGGCGTACCCGGTTTTGGGGTGTCACAGATTCGCAACGGTATATAATTAATTAATCAACATGTCATATTATTGCATTCGATAATACAATCAAATAAATAATGCATGTATGGTCAAAAACCTATTTGTGTGACCCTTCGAGGATTCATACTATGTTGGACATGGAAGATAAATCGTTATTTATTTTCAATAATCATAAACGCTATCTAGCAACACGTTATGATTTTCAATTCACATAAATAAATATTGTACTATTACAACACTTCAATCCTGCATAAGAAATAAATTATCTTATTGTTTTGATTCCTATGTCACATGCTATCATTGTATAATCTAAGATAAAAGCGTGTCATTCTTGCAGGTTATACATTTCTTGATCTAGAAATGATTGCACAAGTTGCTAGCAGGTAATCCATCTCCATCATGGGGCCCGGTAGATACCATCACTCGCTAGGTGAACTAATGAGGGACATACGGTTGTCTCGATGAACAGTTTTTTCCCGCACAATTCAAGAGAAAATAAATAAAGTCCGTATAGCAACCCTTATCAAGAATCAAGGTTAGACGATATTTATAGAACCTATCCTCATGTGAAAAAAAATTAATCCATCTCAAACTCAGAATCAAACACGTATGAAATAAATAATGACACATAACACAATCCATATATTTATTTCATTGGGTCATATCTTGTACTATGTTCCAGTAACTATGCATATGCAATTAAGTTAGTAACTCTTTACTTATGATTTGTAGAACTTAATCATCACTTAACTTGCATACTAGTCTTATCTGATAATTAATGTTCCTTGTTAATTATCAAGACTATGGATAATTTCAATTTATTATTGTCATTTAGTCATAAATGAAACACAGTGATCCACAATTCAGATCCTCGACCTGAATGAACTGTCAATAATAAAATCTAGGAACAAATGATCAAATATCATCAATAACATAAACTATAGAAGTAGCCATAAACTGATTGGCTTCTAGGACATATCTCTAACAGGCAAAGCCTAAAATAGTTCATATTCCGGCAATTTGGTCCTATATGACAATACAATTAATAGATGCAAATGCCAATTAAACGATATATATGCACATACAAATCGAAAAAATTACTGAATTAAAATTATTGAGAGTTAAAATAGAAAATTATCGAAATTGTCTTCTCTTCCTCTTCCTCTTCAATAGAATAATCTTCTCTTCCTCTTCCGCTTTCTTTTTTATTAAATCAAAATGAAAAAGATCAATAAAAAATTTAAAATTGCATAATTTAAAATAATAAATAAAATACAGCAAAATTAAAGAATATACCTCAAATGTGAATTTTTTAGCTTCTCTTTGATCTCCTTTGCTTTCTCTTCTGATTTTTCCATTTTTCAGATTTTTTTAAATTTTTAGCTATTTTTTATGTGGTTTTAGAGAGAAAATAACTTGTCGATTTGAGATGAGATGAAAAAAATCGGAGGTGAGAGAGAGGAGTTAGATTTTGTGTGCGGCTAGGATCAAGAGAGAAAGGTATGAAGAAAGGTATTAAAAACCGGTACTAAAAATTGGCGGAAAAAAATGATTTTCCTTAAAAACCGGTACTAAAGTTATTATTATTTGTACCGATTTTTTAAAAATTGGTACTAAATGTAAATAGTTTTTTTTTGTTTTTTCCGCTAACTATTAGTACCGATATTTTAGTAAAACCGGTACTAAAGAAAAGGCTTGGCAATCACAACATTGGCACCGACTATTTTTATACCGGTTTTCTTAGAAACCGGTATTAAGGGGTCGGTACTTGTCACACCTCGGGTCACTTTTAGACGACTCGCAAGTTCATCTTGACAACCTGCCGTGTATTTTTACGCAAGGCGAAACATACATCACATACATACCAATAATCTACACACAAAATGTCACCAAAATTTTATTTATTCGATAATGAAAGAGTTTGTCAAACGACAAAGATTAGCATGGTGAGTTGAATACGATACTCCCACGCTAGTTCAATGTATCCAAAAAAATATATATCTAAAAAAAATAAAACAACACAATCAGTGGCATTTATTTGACCCGTTTGTTTTCCTTTCGTATCCTACGAAAGTTTTAATGCATCATCTTCAATACCTGGAACCCATATAATATGGAGAAATAACGGATGAGAGACATAAATAATCTCTCCGTGCGATATTCAGTTCCAGCCCGGAAGGTCGTGAAATTTAATGAAACATGCAATGACAATCAACACAATAATGCTTTATTCACACCATGTTTTCCTATAAAAAAAAATATACATGCCATGATGAAAACAACCTCAACAAAAATACAATGCAACCTATTAGTTTAATATTTGTACTATTCCCTAATGTTTATCATTAATTTCCTTTCACATGATAACATGTCACGATTACCAAGACCACTAGATTGGCTACATGATCACGAACCCAGGAAGCACACTTATCCGTCGCAAATGGACATCTTCTGGGGAGCACGCTAGTACTAGGGCCCTCAAGCCAAACTCTTGGTACCACGATTATTTTCCACTTTACTTATCATAATAGAATTAATATATATTGTCTTTCATGTTTAACACTAACACTATGCACATGCAATTTGATATAATCAAACCATACAAAATGACTATGTAACTTTATGTTCCCTTAACTTTATTCATCATGCAATGGATAATGCATTTACAAATAAATAATAATGCATTTATGCACTATGTAAAATAAATACGAGCGGGACATAAAGTAACACAAAACATATGATCCTAGTATAACTATCTAATATATAAATGAAATTAATTTCACAACATAACTATAATTCACATCCGTCAAGAAATGCGGCACGTCCAACTCCTACTCTTCTTGCTCTTCTCGATTTGTACCTAAATTATGCGTAAATAATCCTAATTACTACAGATATGAAGAAAAAAGGTCATAATTAATTAATTCAACGAAGTCTCAAAAACTAATAGAGGACACTGATGTGAGAGAGTAAACCACTCGCAAGACACTACCCAAATTCTTAGGGCTTAAGTAAAATATAAGTATATACAATTAAATAATTGAAATAGTCATCACAAAGGACAAATATTAACTGTAACATATACACGTACATATCTATAATAAAACTAAGTTCATATAATGAAAGAATAAAATATTTCGGTGTTACTTTGTTACCAGAACCAAACAAAAGGAAATATTTCGAAAAATCTTATTTACAAATCCCAGTTTCCCAGGATACACACGACGTGTAAAATAGCATGTAAAATAGAGACAAAAAGAATCAGTCAAACATTAATTAACCAAATTCATTTATTAACTACACGAGATAGTTGTAAAAAATTACGGTCCAACAAAAGATTTTATGACCAGAACAAATCAAGTCAGTTTTTTTTTTTTTATGAAAATAGGCAAAATCAGCCGTATACCCTTCAATTCTTCTCCAATCAGCCATATACCCTTCTATTTTTTTTAATATTAGTCATATACCCCTTTAATCATGGTTTTTATTGATATTTACCCTTTTCGTTAATTTCAATGGAATTTTCATTTTTATAAATAAATTTTGGAGGTTAATGACAAAAATGTCCCTAACCTCAACTTTGCTGTTGAGAAAAAATGGCAAATAGATTTGCGTCTGTTCTATAATAGCAAAAAGATCGGTCATATACAAAGGTTTAAATAGCGGATAGCGGGTTGGTAGCGGACAACCTATTGTCATAGCGGATAGCGGGTAGCGGTCATTTAGCGGCCGCTACGGGATCATAACGGGCATATAAGAATGTACTTATTTATTACATCATATACATATCTTTAATTAAAAATTAAATACCATATTAAATTATATGCATGTTATAATAGTTAAATTTAACACATGCACTTTACAATCCTTTATAATCCATTATTGCAATAGACAAATCTCATTATACTTAATATTTCGTAATAAATTGTGTCGCTATATTTCTCTAAATTACCATTATAATGCATCTATATTTTGCTAATTTTTACTATTATAGCCACCATAAAAAATAAAAGGCCAAAAATAAATACAGTTTTAAGTAATATTACTATATACCAATGAACATCACTATAGCGGCACTTTTAGTTTCGCACCATAGCGGTCTACCAAGTCGTACCGCTATAGCGGGGCTATTACGGTTCATAGCGCCGCTATTTAAATCACTGGTCATATATACAATACCATAAATCGTCTAATTCCATAGGAACCGAATACATTTCTTTTGGGTTTTGGCCCCAACTATTTTCACCAATCTCTGATTTATGAAGCAGCTAATGGTCTTAGACGAGAAAAGAAATTTCCTAACGATGCTTTTGAACGGAACAGACTAAACTTTCGAGGAAATAGTCTTACGATCGTTAATCTTCCTATAATTTTGTTCTTGAAAATATAAAAGGTATTGAGCTGTAATTTTAAAGAGGAAGGACTCGTAATGACTTTGATTAATAATTTTTCATATCCCATTTTTAGTTATTTTCGCAGGAAGAGGTCAGGGATATTTTCGTCCTAAACTTTAAATTTAATTTTTTTACCTTAAAATTCTATTGAAATTAACGAAAAAGATAAATATCAATACAAATCATGATTAAAGGGGTATATGACTAATATTAAAGAATATAAGGGTATATGGCTGAATGGAGAAAAATTGAGGGGTACATGCCTGATTTTGCCATGAAAATAAGACATTTAAGAATCAATTTATTTTGAGAAAATTAGATATAATCCCCTGTAAACTTCAGCAATTAGATATACCCCCCTACAAACTTTGAAATTATAAATAACCCCTACAATCTTTATAGTTTAGGAAATAACACCCTTTAATTAAATGCAAAATTTTTTTAATTAAAAAAATTATTTTTCTACAACTAAGGACAGAAATAGCCTTCTTCCTTCTACCAGACCTTTCGTTTTCTTTCCTCACACCGCCATGAATAGAAATAAAAAACATGAATCCTTGACCTAATAGTATAATACATAACTAACTACGACATGTATAGAATATTCAAACATAAAATCGTGCTTTTTCTGTTAGAGATATGTCCTAGAGACCAATCAGTTGGTGGCGATTATATTAGTTTATGTTATTGATGATGATTGATCATTTGTTCCTAGAGATTATTATTGACAGATCATTCAGGTCGAGGAACTGAATTGTAGATCTCTGTAGATCATTCGTTAGAATGACAATAATATCTCTAAAGAGTCCATAGTCTTGATAATTAACAAGGAACATTAATTATCAGATAAGACTAGTATGCAAGTTAAGTGATGATTAAGTTCTACAAATCATGGTTAAGGAGTTACCAACTTAATTGCATATGTGTATGTTACTGGAACATAGCACATGACATGACCCAATGAAATAAATATATGGATTGTGTTACATGTCATTGTTTATTTCATAAGTGTTTGATTCTGAGTTTGAGATGGTTCAGTTTCTCCACATGAGGATAGGTTCAATAAATATCTTCTAACGTTGTTTCCTGATAAAGGCTGCTATACGGACTTTATTTATGTTCTCTTGAATTGTGCGGGGAGAAACTGGTCATCAAGATAACCGTATGTCCCTAGTTAGTACACCTAATGAGTGATTATATCCACTGGGCCCCTTGATGGAGATCTTGCTAGCAACTTATGCAATCATCTCTAGATCAAGAAACGTATAATCTGCAAGAATAACACATTCCTATCTTAGATTATACAAGGAAATCATGTGACATAAGAATCAAAACAATAAGATATTATTTTCTTATGCAGGATTGGAGTATTGTATTGGTACAATATTTAATTTATGTGAATTGGGAATCATAACGTGTTGCTAGATACCGCTTATGATTAATGAAAATAAACAATGATTTATTTTCCATGGCCAATATAACATAAATCCTCAAAGGGTCACACAAATAAAGTTTTAATCATAGGTGCATTTTCATTTATTCGCAGCAGCGAGTACTGCGAAAATATGATAAGTTGATTAATTAATTATATACCGTTATGAACCGTTATAATTAATTAACTCAAAGAGATCATATAGAAATAATTTAATGCATATGCTAATTCCAAAATAATTATCAATAGTTTGATAATAAATTTTATTCAACATATTTTAATTTAATTGGTTGAATTAAATTAAAGGTATGAACTTTAATTTAATAATTCTAATTAAGTCCAAACGAAAAAGCAATTGAGGTGGGCTATTAATAATTAATTAATATACAAATTAGACTTTGTGTAATGGACCCAAAACCCATTTGTTTGGCCAGCCGAATGGGATGTGTTTTGTCAAATTTGATTAGGCAAATAGTAATGATATATAAGGATAATGATAATTAACCTAATTTCATACTTTTCCTATTTTTCGTGGCCGCCGCCTCCATCAAAACAGAGAAAGGATTTTCAGCTCTGAAAATTTTATTTGATTGCTTTTCATTAGGATATTCATTTGTTGAATATTAGCCATAAAATTAAATAGTTAATTTTTGGTGAAGAAAGAGCAACAAGGGATTAGTCATGTTCTTGCTCTTGCTAGCACAAGAGCCTAGAACTTGGTTAAGACTTTAGGTGGACTCGAGGCCGGCGATTTGGTGGTGGAGATGAGCACGCCACCGATTCCAAAGCAAAGGATTCGAACCTTCTAGTTACGATACTAGAAGAGGTAACCTCCTACGCGTCTTGATTTAAATGTTAAACCGTTTGTTTGACTACATCCGTTATTTGCAATTGTTAAATGCTTATTAAACGTTAATAAAAAAATTTAAAATTTTACAAGGACTTGAGTTCCTAACAGTGGTATCAGAGCGCTGGTCGTCTTTCAAACGTTTAACATTTTAAATCAAGAGATAAGTAATTAACGAAGTTAATTAGTGATGTGTATGCTTGCTGTTCTGAAAAATCTATTTTTCTGAAATATTGCTTATTTTTTCGTGATGCATATCTCTTTGAAAATTTTCCTTTCTTACTGGAGGTTATAGATCTTTGAGTCGCGGTTCTTTTGGTGCCAGTTTCACTATTTTATAACTAGTTATAAAATTTTTAGTGAATTAAACGGTAACGGTGCGCAGATCTGCCGTTCTGCTGTACAGTTCTGTTTGTTTAGCAAAAAGGATGTATTTTTGAAAAATAGCTACCTGTATCTTTTGGGTAGAGTTATTCTAAATTTGATGCTCTTTCTGGATATATATATAAATTGTTGCATATTTCGGATTTTAAATGGGTGTTCAAGTATGAAAAGGAAAGAAATCGTCAGATCTATTTTTTCAATCAAGTTGCTTGTTTTGATGAACCGTAATTATTAAAATACTTTTACAGAAAAGTGTATGAATGGAATTATTCTATTTTGAGTTAGAAATCTGTGAAAATTAGTTTCATAATTTTTCATTAAGGTTTGATGCTTCAACAAGATCAAAAACTTTTCGGTCGTCAGTCTGTTTCAGAACAGGACTTGTTACTTGTATGGCATTTAACTGGATTATTTTGAATAGACCTTGCTGGTTCTTTTTCCATGGATAGATAGCCAACTGCATATGCTAAGTTTTCTGTATAAATTATTTATATGGAATCTGTGAGGATGATGGTCCTTTAGACCAAAAGGTTGAGATGAAAAACAGAAAATCTGATAACAATGTTTCACGCACAATATCAGGATTTTTTTTTTTATTCTCCCTAATGGTAAATGATCTCTTCATGAATTTTTTATTGGTAGTTGCAATCATTGTAAGGAATTCTCTGGATTTATTTCGGATTTTTTGGTGACCGAAAAATATCGGATTTTATCGGGTCCCAAATTATTTATTTTAATTAGTTAAAATATATTCTAATTAATCAAGTGAGTTGAAATGTTAATTAGAATACTCCTTTAATACCCTCCTTTCTGTTCTAAATTGTTGGATTAATTTTTGAAGGTTTAAACAAGTAGTTGTAATGTTAAACCTCTTTTGCATTTGTAAAACGAGCGACGAGCAAACACAAAGACTCTAATTAATAAAGTTAATTATAAGCAAGTGAAACATGTATATTGTATATGTGCTAACTCGTTTTTGTAGGAGGATCGTGGGTTTAGTATGGCTCAAGATTCCAATGCCTTGTGGTTTGTAAATGTATGCATGTGTGAATGTGTGTAATGCGGCCTTTGGTGCCATTAATTAATTTTTGATTAATTTTAATATAACTTGTGAGGCTTGCATGCTCCTAAGGCCTAGGAGGGAATTAGGATTTTCCACATATTTATTTACTTCCATTAATTATAGGATATGATCAATATAATTAGTAGGAGGGCTTGGTTTAGATTAGTCTTACTACATGAAGATGCAGTGAAGATTAATATGCAAGCTGGAGCCATACAAACCCACAACAATGCTTGTGTTTGAGATGCTTATTATTATGTGATTGTTTGAATGCTATGAAATGTCATAGGATAGGTATGGGTGTATGTTTACACGACCATCAAACAAAGTCACATAAAGTTTGTCTCATTAATTGATTAAGCTGTCCGCCCTCCTTCTCTCTATCCCCTTCACGTCGTACGGTGTCCAAATGATGCATTCCGCCGACGCGGGACATCATTGGTCAACCCTCGAAAGTCGGGGTGTAAATCGGATTTACTAGGAGCAAATAGAGAAAGGTTACTTATCGATGGACCCTAATCGAATTGGACATCGGGGCGAAGTTTGTGGATGTACATGAGACATTTTACAAACCAAGAGTCATATGGTTGATATGATTGGTTAGAGAACTTACCCTATCTAGTTGTCTTGGTGTTATGCCAACGCTGGCATCTTCTCAACGAAAATGGAGATTTTGGAAACCGACTACATTTGGGACATTAAATAAATGTAGTGGGAGTTTTGTTTATTATTATGAATAAAATATTGCATAAACTAAATGACCTTTAATTGAAATTGTTATAGATACTAAATGTGTTGCGATCAATCTTTGAAATAGAACAAGCTCGTTTCTAAAGGAACTTACTTGGAGAAGTAGTACCGATTCCTAAGACATGTTATTAGTGAAGAGAAACTTGAGTATGTTAATTCCCAATTTATTTCCTCAACTTACCAAATGTAGAATCGTGATGATTGATTGACTTTTACGAAAAGTTATTCAATAAAGAGAATGCCGATATCCTTGTTTTAGGATCTCTAGACCTTTGGATTGAAGAATTCATACGGACTAGACTTGACTCCTACGCTCGCATTCACTTACTTAAGAAGGAGTTCTTAGAGAAAGTAAATGTTGACTCAATCATTTATGATCGAGTAATGGAGCATGAATTAAGTAAGAGAAACTTCTTTTAAGAAGGTACATGAAAGTTTTATTGACTTGCGAACTGAAAGGTTTGAGCAGCTAATTGGCAACTAGAGATATCAAGATCTCCGATATCAAGAATTGTTGATATTGTCATATGATCTCTTCCTAATTAAATGAAGGATATTATGTTACAGTACGTAAACTTGTTTGTGCAAATTGTAATTAACTAAGTATTTAAGAAATACTTCGCTTAAGTATGAGTCGAGACTTCGAGACCCTCAATTGTGACCATGTGTCACATGAGATGTTTCATTTGCCGTTTATGGAGGCACTTGAAAGGATGTCCGAAGTACCATGATTATCGTGTTGGAAATGTTCTAACACTTCAAGAGTATTTGTCGTTCAAATTATCTCGCTATCTCTAATTCACACTAGTAACTGGGTACTAGTTCATGAGCTTGCATATAGTGAAATGTGTAAGCAATGAAGAATAAGAGAATATTCGAGAGTAGTGAAGTGAACTCCGTATAAGGAAATGGTTTATTAACTTAAACCACTACCATTAGATACGTAGAGTTGTCTTTACTAATTGGAATTGTTGGTCGAGTACCTCGTTAATTACATCTTAAAACTTTATCTCCATTTCATATCGATGATGGATAAATCGCTATTTAATTCCAATAATCATAAGCGGTATCTAGCAACACGTTATGATTCCCAATTCGCATAAATAGTGTACTTCTATAGTATTTAAATCCTGCATAAGAGAATAAAATATTTCTCTATTTTGATTCTTATGTCTCACGATATCATCGTATAATCCAAGATAGGAATGTGTCATTCTTGCAGATTATACGTTTCTTGATCTAGAGTTGATCGCTTAGTTGCGCGCATACGATCCAACTCCATCAAGGGGCCCAAACAGATATCGTCACTCACTAAGTGAATTAATGAGGGACATACATTTTTCTTGATGATTCGCTTTTCCCCGTACAATTCAAGAGAACATAAATAAAGTCCGTATAGCAGTCCTTATCGGGAATCAGCGGTAGACAATATTTATTGAACCTATCCTCATGTGGAAAAGATAAACATCTCAAACTTAGAACCAAAATCATAACGAAATAAACAATGACACATAACACAATCCATATGTTTATTTCGTTGGGTCAAGTCCTGTACTATGTTCCATAACATATACATATGCAATTAAGTTGGTAACTCTTTACCTATGATTTGTAGAATTTAATCATCACTTAACTTGCATACTAATCTTATATGATAATTAATGTTCCTTTGTTAATTATCAAGATTATGGACCGTTTAGATTTATTATTGTCATTCTAAAGAATGATCCACAGAGATCTACAATTCAGATCCTCAACCTGAATAATCTGTCAATAATAAACCTAGGAACAGATGATAAAATCTCATCCATAACATAAACTAATATTTAAGTCATTAAATTATTGACTTCTAGGACATAACTCCAACAGATCCTAGTCTACAAAAGATTTAAAATATATATATATATATTTTCAAAAAAGTAAAATGGAATGGCATATTTTAATGATAACGTTGATCAGGGAAAGAGGAAATGGTGGGGAAATGAAAGGTCGAATATAAGGGGTAAGGGTATTTCGGTCATAAGTTGTAAAAAATATATTTTTTTCAATTACTAACATTGAATTTAATTTAAAGTAGTTATTTCCTTGACAATAAAGATTGTAGGGGGTTATTTTTAATTTCAAAGTTTGTAGGGAGTTATATCTAATTGCTGATGTTTATGGGGGGTTATATCTAATTTTTCCATTTATTTTTTGGCAAAATTGGATATAACCCCCTCAAATTTTGTCCAATTGGATATAACCCCCTCCAATCTTTAATATTGGATATAACCCCCTCAAATCTTGTTTCTTAAGGATATAACACCCTTTGATTTATCTGAACCGTATTTTAAGTTAAAAAGAACTAATTACAGAAATATTGGACCAATATGTCCCTGTCTCTCCTATCCTTTTCATGTTGATGTCCAGACCCTTCATCTTCTACCAGCGCTATTAAAAAATGCAACAAATTTCTGACCATAAAATAATTTCCTTGAGTTTTAGAATTTCCTTCGAAGCAAGAATTGGACCTTTAGGAAAAAGATGTTAAAACGGTGTGAAAAGAAGATAAGATGGCTAGTTAATTTTATTGTCGTTGAATTAGTTAATTGCTAGTTAAGAATTGACACAAAGAAGGATCTATTTTGTTAATGATAGTCTTGATTCAAGGAGATGATTGTTGCAGGGTCAAACACGATAAATGTCTAAAATGAATATTTGCATCTATGACTTGAAGGGAACTAAGCATTTGCGATTTCAATCAGCAAAATAAGAAAGAGAAATACAAACCAAAGAGCAAAAACAAAAAAAAAGGAAAAAAATGAAGAGACTATTCCCTACATGGGGGTGGGTGGCACCCCATTCAGTAAAGAGAGATTTTGCCAAACGCCAACGCATCACGTTGTGGGTTCAAAATAGCAGAATTCAGTTTTAAAGAATTGTAATACAAATTTGTTTCTTTTTTTTTATAACGTTGCTGTGGGGGAGATGAAAGGTCTGAGAAAGAATTACAAAAAGCATGAGCAATCAAGGGTATATTGGTCCAATATTTCAGAATTATTTCTTTTTAACTGAAATATGATTAAAATAAATCAAAAGGAGTTATATCCTTAAGAAACAAAATTTGAGGGGGTTATATCCAATATTAAAGATTGGAGGGGGTTATATCCAATTGGGCAAGATTTTAGGGGGTTATATCCAATTTTGCCTTATTTTTTAGTGTTGAGGAGAAAGAGAAAAGCAATAGACCTCCTGGATCCTGGTTTGGTTTCCATTGCATCGACCAATCTGGCGCATAAAAGCTGGCGCTGCCGTTGAAAACAAGAATACAATGCTGGAGCGAAAGGAGCGTGAAATTCTCAGAGGATTAGAGGTACCACTTAATGACTTAATCCTCTCTCTCTCTCTCTTTCCCTCTCCTAGTCCTCTCGCCCTTCCTCTTCTTCTCGGTTTTGTTGATTGAACCAGATCGATCCAACCCTTTTCGCAGAAAGGTATTTATCAAATCAATTGCCTTTCTTTTTGACCAACTATGTATTAGTACATGGGTGTATTGCCTTTCAATGTGGTCATCTTGAATAGAATAACCTGCTTGCTTGTCATTATGTCATATGTGGGTTTTAGCTTTGTTGTATTTGTACTATTTACCCACTTTTACTCCTATTCATTCTCTCTCATATGTATTCACATTTTCTTAGCAAGAACCTAAATGCAAATGAAAATATAATAGCATAGACTACTTTTCTAAAACTTGGTGTGAGGCAAATGAAATCAATATACTGATATCAAAATTTTTATTGTATTTGACATACCCCTGAACCAGGGTTGCCTCACACCAGTACGAATAAATATTCCAGAAGGTTCTCTTCTGGCCCCAAACGATAAGGGTGCAGTTGTTGGAGGCAATGTTCTAACCTCTCAGAGGGTCGCAGATGTCATTTTGACAACCTTTCAGGTATGTGTGTGCTTTCGGGTCTATTCGAACAACCTGACATTTGGGGATGACACTTTTGGGTAACAATGTTCTAACCTCTGCAATGATTCTTTAACATTTTTTATAATTTTCTTCTGTACTTAAACAGGTAGTACGAGACTATAGAAGGAGGTGCTCGGGCAGGGGCCCACCTGGGATGGGACAAGTGAGGTGCAGTACTGCCACATGACCAATAGTACTAGGATGACTGACCCCGGAATCTTTGAGCACAGGTACTTTCCTACATTGCTGTATTTTGATGGTCATGTTATATATTTTGTTCAAAACAAATCACAATTCTTTGTACATTTCTGATTTGATGAGCTCTCAAATGACCTCAGCTAGCAATGTATCGGTGCTAGTTATGGTCATTGACGTCATGACGTGTCATATAATTTGAAACAGCCTTTGATACACCAGTATTTATTTATTTATTTTTAAGTATTTTTCTTTCTTTCTTTCTGTAACGTTTTTATTGTCATGAATAGGTATCCAGTTCTTCTCCGTAGATCCAGAAAAAGGGGGAACATTGGTGGAGCTGGACATCAAAAAGAGGGGAGAAAGAAGGTACCCAGGCCTTCCCTGTTCTGACTGGTAAGCATTATTGATTCTAAAAATGACTATCCTCCCTCTCAAGAAAGTCCTTTTGCAAACCGGTTCTAATGCCAAGAAAGAAGGTACCCAGGCGGGCAGGCCTTCCCTATTCTGCTTCTTTCTCCTTCTCTGATCTTCTTTTGTTATGGATTTCTACAGCAAAGTGAATAAGAGAAGAAAACGATGACAAATTGACTGATTTTTCTTGCAATTGGCTCAATCTAGGGCTATAGAATTAGGGTTGGTTCCCAGTTATGTGCATATTTTTATTGAAGCAAATAGACACCTAATTGGAGCAAATGGTTTTAAATGTTTCATTTAATGGCAGGGAATTTCATGGTTGATGACTCTACAAATGAATAACGAAATAACTACTCCCTTCTCTTGAGAGCTTGCCAAAGTTTATTCAAAAACGTATATAAATTTTTATTGTCTTTTCCCAGTTTCTCTCTCTTCGTGATATCTAGATGTTCTGGAAAGGATAAATATCTTTTATGTTGTCTGAAGAATGATGTTAGGATATTTCCGCTATTGCCCTGCATGATATTCTTGAGTTCTAAATTTGATGTCTTTTTAAGAGTTGTTTATTATATATTTTTTTCACAATATAAGACTCTTGCTGATCACATAAAATTAGTACTCTGTTGATGGTAACAATAACAAAAATATCATTTTTAAGGAAGTGATAACAGGAATTAACATACAAATTTGTCCTATACCAACAACCGATAAGATTCTTCATGCATTTGGTTGCTCCATTTTCAAATTAATTATTTTATTTTACTTCCTCCTATGAAGAAAGGGGCATTGGACAATAACTTGATGTTGCATCCATGTCCTTTTTTCTCTTTTTATCCTCCCAAATATGTTTTTTGTATTTGTAATTAAAGATTCTCAACGTTAATTCTTATCTCTCTTTTATTAAAAACCTTTTTCTCATTATGCATAAATTTCTTATTCATCATTTGATGCTTCTCTAATTTTAGTGAAATTGTTAGGTATGTTTGCAATATGGTTGAAGGGCAGAAATTCTCCGAAAAGCTAAATGACACAGACAAATTACAAGGCTACTGAGGGCCACATATTAGAGACCCAAATACAGAGAGAGCTGATTGCTAATGTATGAATTTTTAATCTTAGTTTCTCATGAAATCCATGAAATTAAGGATGCTTAATCATTTTTCATTTTTTGTTTGCCAGTTAATTACAGATGGTTCATCACAAGGACTACAATAATCCAAGTATGCCAAAGAGTTTGGGATCAATGTCACTAACGAGCTCATCATTATATGTGCCCGTGTTCTACAGCATCTACAGTATTGACTCCTTTTTACATCACTGTATGTTTCAGTATTGACTCCTTTTTACAGTATTGAGTTTTCATTTGCTCTCTATTTGGTATTTGGATTTTAAACTTTGTGTTTGGATCATCTAAGAATAAAATTAAGATTAGTTATTCGGAGTAAAAAATATTATTTCTAAACGATCAAGAATAAGCTTTTTGGGATCAAAAGTGTTATTTTTAAGTGGTTCAACATACGGATTAATTTTTTATTCCTAGGGTGTTTGGATCATCCTTTTACTCCGGATTAAAAAGTGGTCCCAACTACTTTTTAATCCACATGAAGAAGATGATCCAAACACCCTAGGAATAAAAAAATAATCTAGATGTTAGACCACTTAAAAAATAACACTCTAGATCTCAAAAAACTTATTCTCGATCGTTTAGGAATAATATTTTTTACTCCGAATAACTAATCCTAATTTTATTCTTAAAGAGGTACTTTGTGTAATTTTTACAAGATTTTTGGATATTTATTTCAAAGGTTTTCAGGTATGAACTTTCGGACACATTTGCTGGCACGGTTTGCTGGTATTTGATTTCTGTCTGATTTCAAGATTGTATTATAATTAATCCATATGTCCAAAAATTATGAAAAATTTACAGTAGGTGTGTCGGACCATGATTTATTTGTAAAATAAAAAATATTTCGTCGAATCTCAGAAAAGCCTTTTGCTGTATGGACTGAGGGTTTTCCAAATTTTAATCTAAACATTATGCAAATTCACTTTTAGATATTAAAACTTTGATATTTTTCTGTACGGTGCAAGTTTTGTTGAAGAATGTACTTGTGTCGAGACAGACAAAGAGAGCCTCTTGAAGAGATAACTAATTGACCGATTACATGCTAGCTTGATTAAGAGAATGTCATTATCTCCCAAAATTATTGACATCTAGATTCAAGTATGAATCATATTGTTTTTTATCATGTGTCATGCTGGTACAGTTTTCCCAACAGTCAATAAATCCACAGTTTGTCCTTATTATGTGATTAGTAATGACGGTATTTTTAAAACTGAAACTTCTGTGCCTTATTACCCTTTGTGTATTGTAGTTGAGTTAATCTACATGGAACCAAAAGCAAAAAGGGCCTGGAACTGCAAAGCATAACTGAACCTTTCGAGATGTGTGGAGTTATTTTATGATAATTAGAGATTCACTGAGACCTAATTAGGCAACATTTCCAACTGTGACTTAGTCAGCACAAAAGCATTTGTACATGTGAGGCTTAGTTCAAGCTTGATTGGCATTTTAGGTGAACTGATACAATCACATTGTATGTAAAGTTTGCTCATTTTTTTCCTTTTTTCTTTTGTTTTTTTTTTTTGTGAAATGCTTCTCTCTGGCATTGGTGGCTTGTTTTTTTTTATGACTGGCTTGTATTATCTAAACTTTCAGTCTAATTTTGAAGGGAGCTATGATTTGGTGAGATTTGTAGAAATTGTACAAAAAGCTGGAATGTATGTACATCAGGCCCTACATTTGTAGAGAATGGAATTTTGGATATGTTTCGGATATATTTTCTAATCAATTCCCTTTCTAGAACCTACATTTGTATTATTCTTTTCTTCTTTTACTCTTCTATTAACTATTCTTCTTTTTCCAATTTTGTCCTACTTTTGTAGAGGATTTCCAGTGAGGTTGAAGTGTATTCCAGGCATAAGCTTTAGATTAGAGAACAAGCCCTTTTAAGTTTTTTTTTTTTTGCAAATCCTGCTTGAAGAGACTTTAAATTTGCATGCTTCTTTTCTGGGAATTATATTTCTTAATTTTCCTTTATGAATTTATGGATAAGGTCCATTTTGCAAGTCATGCTGAAAAACTTTCATATTTGCATGCTTCTTTTCTGGGAATTTTATTTCTTAATTGACAATTCCTTTCTGAATTTTCAGATGCCATGCTAGGAGTAAACAAAAAATTTGTAGAATTAATGAAAAGTGAGAATTTTTTTGCCGGCCCGATAATCGGCTCAGGTAAGCTCTAGAATTTCAAAGTTCAATCTAAATCAAGTTAATGATAGAGAACAACTGACAATCAGATTGGCTATATCATGTTTTATTAAAAAAAAAATAATTTTCTTATGTTCACAGTTTTTTATTCATGTACGTTTTTGTAAACTGTCAAAGGCAAATATTCCTTTTTCAATTGTCTTTCACTCTTTATGAAGACTGAAGCGACTGAAACCCACCCACTGCTGAACTGTTAAAACCCGGGCAGCGACATGTGTTGGAGACGGGTCAGGTGTTGTGGCGACTTGGGCAAGTGAGAAAGCTGGGCAGGGAAAGAGATGCTTTAATAGGAGCTTTGGAAGTTCTTTATTTTCTGTCTGATGTGATGTCTATATGGATTTAAAAAGACATGAACAAATAAATAGACAATGCAACGAAATGCAGGTTTGTCCCTCTTTATCTCTTTTTCGATCGAGTTTTGCAAGGAATAATAAGGCCGCAATATGATCTATTAGTATGTGTATTGTGGATTGCAAATTCAGCTGCTGCATACTGGCAGTGCACCTGACTACACAATTCTTTTTTTTCTTTTTCAAATATAGCTATGAAATAATTATTTGGTTCTAACACAAATAACTTGTTGCAGAAAGATATTTACAAAATTTTGGAGGCCGGAACAACAATATTCATTCATGTGGCAGAAGCTACATGAAGAAGAAGAATAATTTGATCAGTAGTATTGTATCCAATTATATAGCATTGTTTAAAACTCTCTTCAATTTGTTCTCAAATACCTAATTATACAAATTTTGCCAGGACTGGAAGTGTACAATAGACATGTTTGGAAATTTGAAACGGCAAAGGATTCTCCGTACTTAATAAAAAGAAATGTGTACAAAGTCATGATGCATTACTATAATTAACGGTCCAAAGTACAAATTTTCAAATTCTGTCGAATTTACTGGTTTAATAGCTTCAAGTACAACACATCTCTCGTATTGCACTAGAGAAGAAGAAAATGTAGTTCATGCGTGCTTTATTCTTATTTATTTATTTATTATTATTGTTTTTTGAAAAAAGGCTCAAAAACCCGTTTCATGGCTGAAATAAAACTATGCAATTAAATGAAATCTGTTAAGAACAAAAAAATTATTAGTATGTTTACTGACATCTCATATACGGATCATTTGAAGTAACAACATATACACACAAATAGAAGGGTTGGCCATCTTACTGATTATTTGCAATTTAACAATGAATGCTAGCAACTTAATTATATGTTAGAACAATATTTTTCTTATATTTAAGTTTGACTACACGTTGGGTGGGCGATCTAACTATATATATACTAAAAGTCTTCAACTTTTGAAATATATTAAATAAAAAAATTATCCGCATATTGAGCGGGCACTGTTGCAAGTACATATAAAATAAATGGTTAAAATTATGTATCTAGGATGTTTGTTTCATGCATAAAAAGTTACATAAGAGGTTATGCAATACTTATGTAACTAAACATCTGTTACAAAAAGTTGCATAAGAGTGCATAACTAATTGCACTCAAGGAGATTACATAACTTATGCACCGGATTTTTCTCCTCTTATTTGACATTTGTACCTTTCAATTAATTCTCATTGGTTTTCAATGTCCAGCAACAATGCAATTCATAATATGTTAATAGTGCCATTGTATGTAATACTTGGTGTGGTACTTTGGTCGAGTCTTGTATATAATATAAATGTTAGTGTGTCAGTTAAAATTGTTGTAGTTTAATATGAATTTACATAATTTATAATTTATGTTGGCAGTTTGGTCTTCCTTTATTATTTTGAAAATTTTATGTTTTTTTAATCTAATTCTTGCATTAATATAAATTGAAGAAACCTAAATATTTGTCCTGATATAATTTAAAATGATTTTTTTTACATAAATTCTGCAAAATTAAGTAGATACAAAATAGTATTCGGGCTAGCTTAATGAAACTAAATCAAATATGATTGTTAGCCCGTAGATGTAATAGAACAGATTTCAATCGTTTGATCAGAAATGAACGGTCCAAGTATGTATTGTCCTTTACTAAATAAAAGAACTTAAATTAAAGAGCATTTTAGTCTTTTGACATGAATTTATGCTTACATTAAGTTATTCTTCCTTAATACATAATCAAACATTCATTATATAACATTACATAAATACTTATGCATCTTTTAACTTAAGGTCAATTAGATTTATGCCACTGTGAAAATTTAAAATTAGTAAAATGCCATCACTAAATGACAAATTAGTTTTATGTCATTATAAATTGGTAAAAAATAGTTTTATGCCATCGATAAATTGATTTGTCAATTTTACCCTTTTAAATATGCCACTACAAAATTTTAAAATTAGAAAAATATCATTATAAAATAACAAATTAGTTTTATGCCACTATAAAAATTTAAAATTAAAAAAATACCACTAAATGAGAAAATTAGTTTTATGCCACTACAAATTAATTAAAATGAGTTTTGTGTCATGTAAAAGTTTTATACCACTAGAACATCGTGTATTAATAATTATCGAGCTAAATATATACAAAGAGTGAAGCAGCGAAAGAAGGTGTATGCATCAAGGAGTTCTTGACCGAGCTAGAGGTGGTTCCAAGCATCTCAAGTCCAGTGGATATCTACTGCGACAACACGAGAGCCATAGCTCAGTCCAAGGAGCCTAGGTCTCATCAAAAGACTAGACACATTCTACGACGATTCCATCTCATCCGTCAATTGATAAATGATGGATGGGTCAAGGTCAAGAAGGTGGACGGTGCCGCGAACACAGCGGGCCCTCTGACAAAGCCTTTGTCTCGAGCCGCACATGAGTTTCACGTTGCATCCATGGGGATTAGGCGTATGCCTGAGTGGCTTTGAGTTGTATCTTTTATTACTAGGCTTTAGTATGAGACATGTATATTTTGGATATTACATTGAGTACTATGCACTGGCTAGAAGTCACCATTGATTGACTCTAGGCCAAGTGGGAGATTGTTAGAGATATGTCCTAGAAGCCAATTTATTAGGCTACTTCTATAGTTTATGTTATTGATGATTTCAGATCATTTGTTCTTTGATTTATTCGTTGACAGTTCATTTAGGTTGAGGATCTAAATTATAGATCACTGTTATTCATTTAGTAGTAAATGACAACGATAAATTTAAAAGTCCCTAATCTTGATAATTAACAAAGGACATTAATTATCAATAAGATTAGTATGCAAGTTAAGCGATGATTAAGTTCTATAAATCATAGGTTAAGAGTAACCAACTTTATTGCATATGTGTATGTTATAGAACATAGTACAGGACTGGACCCCACGAAATAAATATATGGATTAATTGTGTTACGTGTCATTATTTATTTCGTTATGATTTTGGTTCTAAGTTTGAGATGATTATCTTTTCCACATGAGGATAGATTCTATAAATCATGTCTACCGCTGATTCCTGATAAAGGCTGCTATACGGACTTTATTTAAAAACTCTTGAATTGTGCGGGGAAAAACTAATTATCAAGAAAACCGTATGTCCCTCATTAATTCAATTAGTGAGTGACAATATCTGTTTGGGCCTCTTGATGGAGATAGATTGTTTGCTAGCAACTAATACAATTATCTCTAGATCAAGAAACATATAATCTGCAAGAATGACACGTTCCTATCTTGGATTATACGATGATATCGTGTGACATAAGAATCAAAATAGAGAAACATAATTATTCTCTCATGCAGGATTAAAATATTGTAGCAGTACACTATTTGTGCAAATTGAGAAATCATAACGTGTTGCTAGATACCGCTTATGATTATTGGAATTAAATAACGATTTAATTCCATGTCCAACATAGCATAAATCCTCAAAGGGTCACACAAATAGAGTTTTGACCAAGACAGTGCTTTATTTATTTATTTATTCGCAACAGTGAAAATTGCGGATAATATGACGAATTGATTAATTAATTATGTACCGTTATAGAACGTACTAATTAATTGAGTCAAACGGGTCATATAGAAATAAATAATAGCATAAGCTAATCCTAGAATAATTATTAAATAGTTAATAATTATTTTGGTTCAACTTAATTTAATATAAATAGTTATATTGAATTATTGGGCTAATTTGTATATAGCAAATTTATAGTCCAAACAAAGAGCAATTGGAAATGGATTTAATTATAAGAATTAGAGCCCATTTAAGAAGGAGCAAAAGGCCCATAAAGTTGTTGAACCCTAAAATATTCTCATAAATACCGGAGAACGGTAAGGAGGAATTTGATATTTTCAAATACGGGAGGTGCCCGACAGTCTGAAAATTATCCCGATCAATCGGGAGGGTTTATTCATAGATGAGAGGATAGAGGTATTTTGATATTATGCAACATGTCTTTTCTAAATACGAACCATGCCTCGAAATACCGTACGAAAATAATTATGTGATTTTATCATATGATTATAAGAGTAAAATTAGCATGGGCATCAAAATATGTCAAGATTCTAGCATATAAATCCATCAAGATCAGTGCATCCGAAGGCATCAAGATTCGTGCGACGAAATCCATCATCAAATAACAGACCAGCTGCTTTTATTCTCAGCCCAACTACTATCTATTAAAGCCCATAAAAAAAAAGAATGAAAAGCCCATGATGAAAATAAGGATGCAACGGCCCGGCCCATCATAGCGTTCCGTCCCCTCCTCCTCTTTCGACTGCTTCTGTTTCTTACGAAAGCCATGACGCAGAGAAGCTTCTGACGAACGCCATGACGCAGGAGATGGACCCTCCCTCTCGCACGCCTGTTGACAAACGAAGCCAAGTAATGATGGCAGGAAATGGAATCTCGCTCTCCTCTCCCTCTCGCGCTGTGCACAGAAACGTACTGTCTCACCTTGTCGCCTGCTGAAACACAAAGCCAGACAAGCTCTGCTCGCATAATCCTTCCACCATGTCATCATGACAGCATTCAATTGCAAGAGAGAGGAATCCCAGCGCCAATAGATGAGACCAATTCTCTTCTCTCCAGTGAATTCGAAGTGAAGGTGGCTCAATTGCATATGGCTCAGAAAATCAAGAATGGCTAAATTGATGGGAATGAAACCCAATTGATCCAATTCCATGGTTAGGCAGCCACCAGGAAGGGATTTTGATGACATTTGAAGAGTCAATTTGAAGAAACAGCGAATTGGATTTTGAAATCGAGAAATACCATGGTTAAGCACTCAGTTTGTTGAGTTCAAATTAAGTTCAGAATCCATTCTCGAGCAGCAACAATAGTTATTGATTAAGTTAGTTCAAGACCATGAAGGACATCATGATTGTTGTACCTCAGGAACCCATTAGGATGATGGTGAAATAGCAAAATATGGAGGTCAAACATTCGATGAAATGAAGAAAATGAGGAGCTATTTATATGATGAGAATAAATTAAAAATTGGCACAGAGAGCTGTTGTTGTCCTGAAAATAATTAAAGCACCTTGTAACACCTCTCAATTCTTTAAAATGCGATGAGGCTGTGATAAAGAAACCCTTGAACCTAAAATGGAAAAATCATGCCTTACATAAAAAAAAGGGGGGAAAGAAGAAGAGAGAGACCCAGTAAAGAAAATGATGGAAGCAATATCAATGAACGAATGGTACTTAGGTGCTGCTGAAAATCAAGAATTGGAGAAGAAAGTTACTCATCACTGTTTGATTAATTGCCCCAAACCAAAGAAGGTTGCTAAAGTCAAAAGGTTCTGCTAAAATTGACAGGGGCAAAACTGTCCAATTTCCTCAAAACATTGATCATTGGTGCCACCCACAGTACTGTTGGTTCTCCTATAAATAGAGTACTTCAGTGCCAAACACAAGGGGAGGATATATCAAAAAAAACACACGAGAGACACAGCAATCAAGCATACAAGATTATATTGCCAGCCACACTTTGTACACATTCTGTGAGAAGAAGAAGAAGAGAATACTATTAAATTAGGATAGCCACTTTATAAAAAAAAAACAAAAAAAGAGTGCGTTAATAGAAGCGTTAGCTTCATAGTTTCAGTTTTAAGTCATTGTTTGTTTCACTTCCTTGTAATCTACATTTGGTGAAATAAGAAGGTTATTCCTTTTTACTTTGCAACTTTTATTTTCCTTATTCTCTTTCTGGTTTTGCACATACCTGTAAGCAATGTAAGGAATAAAATAAAAATCGCTTTATGTAGATATGTATATAGACATATTAATCAACACAAGCATTTAGGAAGCAATGTAGGGAACAATTAAAATCTGTTCTTTTTATATGCTGTATGCATGTAGGCTAAGAGTCATATTTACATCTAAATAATGGAACCAGAAATGGGCTATGTTTAACTAACTTAAGCTATATTCATATTTAGTATTAAGTGGACCATATATAAAGTAAAAAAAATGGACAACAAGGACAACAGGTTCAAGGGACATCAGGTTTCTTTCTAAAAGAAAGAGGACAGCAGGTTAAAAAAAAAAAATAAAGGACAGCAGGTGTCATTGGAGTTCA
Organism: Rhynchospora pubera; assembly: GCA_028095005.1. Classification (NCBI taxonomy): domain Eukaryota; kingdom Viridiplantae; phylum Streptophyta; class Magnoliopsida; order Poales; family Cyperaceae; genus Rhynchospora; species Rhynchospora pubera. The sequence continues at coordinate 230,369,593 of CM051459.1, read as the reverse complement.
TGGAGTATTGTACATCTCATTTCGCCAATGCATTGAAGGAGGAGGCAGCCACCATCTCTATCTCAATCAAGCCAGGAGAAGCTTTGCATTGGAGAACCTCATATGTCGACCTAATGGAGCATCTCACTCCAGGAGTTGCCATACCACCTTCAATCAGCAACATGGATGCAATCATGACAACCATGGCTCAACCTCAGCTGAGAGCATGCTACAATGCTACCATGATGGAGTTAAAGGCTCACACACACTCAAAAGGATGCTAACACGCTCATATGTTAATCTCTGGGTTCTCTGCATCGACACAAACATGCATCAATGAAGGGAAAGGCAACTATCAGTGCAATCACCATGGCCAAAGCAATCGGAGAAGAAACTCTTGGATGGAGGCCCTCGGCAGTCAAATTGACTATCTAGGCACCTTCCTGCATCTGTCACCAAGCTCATAGACACCTTATTCGACCCTCACCATGGCCAGTCAACTATATTGACAAACTCACCACCATGGCGGATCCTGACTGAGGTGAAGCATCATGCTAGAGGGACTCAACAGTCAAATTGAGATCATACCAAGCTTCACAAATCCCCCACGACGCTCTCAGGCTCGCCAATTTGGTTCAACACCCACCAGAGACCTCGAACTGCTGTCAAGCCCCACTAAACCCTAGCCGATTAGGGAAGAGATGATTACAACATAGAAGACAGAGATGAGTACGATTGATGGACCCCGTGACGTCGAGAGAGTTTGACGATCTCTTACGGCCCTACATTGATGTCCGACAGCAACCCAGTGGAGCTAATCGCGCAACCATGGCGGTTTCTCCATCGATGGTTCGACGGAAGGAAAAAGAAGGAAGGAGAGAAGAAGGGATTCATTTACCTGACCTATGTGGATACGGCTCAACAAGTAACGGCCAGAGCCATCTCCACTGACAGTGGGACCCACTGGTGAAAACGCTAGCAATTCCATGAAATACCGGGCGTATGGAAGGAACAGACTAGTTTTAAAGAAACCGTCCCAAAAACGGTGATATTCTGTGGCCCTTTCCGTATGGCGAGTTAATAAGGTGTAACGATCCATCTATAACCAATCATATGGCGCCACGTTTCGCTCTCTCACAGCTAGAGTCGCTGTTAATCTTTTATTTCCTCCGCTGATTTGGACCAACCAGGAGCCTCCACGCGTCCTCTCTGCTGATGTGGCGCCATCCTATTGCTGTAAACTTTAAAAATTCGTAGAAATTCAACCGTGGCACAGAAAAATACAAACCAAATTTCTACGGATCTAGAAAAATATGGAGAATACAGTCATGCCAAAACCATAACTAAAATACAAACAAAAATATTTTAAATCCATATTCCAAGCTCTGGCCAATCGCAAATTGCCACCTCAGCTGTATATTTATTTAAAAATCCAGCAACCTTTAAAAATTCATGAAAAATCACAGGAGGTTCAGAAAAATATGAGGAAAAATCCTGGAAGCTCAGAAAAATAAAGGGAGTTTATTTGGCTAATCATCACCACTAAAAATTCTACCAAATATATCCCTACCATTATTCTCTTCTGAATATTATGGAGATAAGTCGTTTCGGCAAAGGCTCAAAGGCTCATGATCAAATCCCTGAAGGCATGGATAATATTCTAAAAGCTATATTGGAATACTAGCACGACTGAGTCTAGTGCTCCAAGATAAAGCTCATCGCGACCCCAGTGACCAAAACCACCAGACGGTCACCGTCATGACAGGTGTGGATAAAAATGGAGACACTGAGTACTGTTGCTAACAAACAAGAGTACTGGTGAAGTATCAAGCTCAATGATCTGGTTAAAGTGAGACCCACTAGCCTCAGAATGATGGATAGTGAGATCTATCACGGTGTCACGGGACTCTATCAAGAGACCCGAAATAATATGCAAATCAGGCGAAGACCAAATCAATGTTCAAAGCAAACTGATAAGATTCCAAAGAGAAGGCACATTACACCGCAAGATATTATCGGTGAAAAATATGGATCCAACCACATACAAGCAGAACTCTTTGCAGTCTGAGAAAAGCTCACAATGTTGTCCCAAGCCTGCTGAGACGATAGAAGCCATGATTATCAAAGGCACCCGCTCTCTCGAGAAGGCAGGAGGTCCTATCTTGAGTGTATGCAATCTACCCGCCAGAGATAACATATGCCAACACCGCTGACACAGGCACACAACATTATGATCCTATCAAAGATATGCAAATATTGTCAGTATGGACAAATTCCACATCATCATACCCGTACCTTGGGGAAAAGATCACACTTTTATTCCAGGAGTCTACGATTATCTGAGGCACCCGCTCTCTCAAGAAGGCAGGAGGTCCTAACTTGAGTGTTTGCAATCTACCCGCCAAGGATATATCGAGGCCAACACTGTTGCTGTAAACGACTCCCTCATATTATATTAAAGACCTTATCCCAGATCACACCACTACATCAGATGGATCCATAATCCTTACCCAAATAATATCCTCATTCAGAAACCTTCAACATGTTCCTTGGTCACATTACTTATGGCTCGAATAGCTCAGTAATGTCGACTTAGTCTATCTTTTAAATCAACAACCAGATCTCATACAACAAAACTTACCTCTTTCGGTGCTGGAGGGAAATTACAATGTTCCGGTCGGAAGCCGGACATTACCTGAACACTCGCAAAGATTGCCGAGCGTCACCCTATTGACTTTCCTTGGCTAAATGCCAAGCATTATGTCACATTGACACTTGATCAGGAATCAAGCGAAGCTTCAACAGCTGGTCAGAGACTGAGTGTTAGAGGAACACTCCCATGATCGAGAACCAACTGTTCATGACGTACCGGTCGGCAGCCGGACGTTACTTGAACGCTTAGCGTCATTTGAGTGACTTGTCTTGCCTAGATGTCAAGCATTATGTCACATTGAACGATTGGTCAGGGACTGAGCGTCAGAGGTACGCTCCTATGATCGAGAACCAATTGTCACCCGCACCTAGGGAAGCCAAGGGGCAGCTAACTTAGGTAGCACCCGCGCGCATAAAATTTTTGGACGCCCACAAACCCAAGGGTCTGGCGAAGGATAGTTTGAATGCTTCGGGTGAGAGCCGAACCGTTGAAACCTTGGATATTTCAGATGGCAGCTGAACTATCTACTGAACGTTTGAATAGCAATCAGGGTCCCTTGCGAGATTTCGAGTAACACTTGGACTATCTGCATGATATCTCGGCTGGCTACCGAGTATCATCAGAGTATTCCAAAGGAGGATCGAACAGTCTGCTCAATATCCGATTGGCGAACAAACGTCACTTTAACATCTGACTGGCATCCAGATGAAATTCGGACACTTCAGGTGGCAGCTGAACTGTCCATTGAACGGCCGACTAGCAATCAGATTCTTTTCAACATTTCGAATAACGGTCAGACTATTGTTTGATACCTCGGCTGGCTACCAGGTATCACCTCAATACTCTGAGTGAGGATCGAATTGTTACTTATCTGATTGGCGAGTGGACGTCACTTCAACGCTTCGAAGAATAATCGAGTCATCTGTCCGATAAGCTGGCTGGCTACCAGATATCACTTCAGAGTCTCAATTATGATCGAATCGGAAGGGAACATCTGATTGGCACCCAGATGTCACTTCTAAACGATTCGAATAGCAATCGGACCAATTGTTTGGTACCTTGGCTGGATACCAGGTATCACCTCAATACTCCGGATGATAATCGAATTGGCACTTAACACTTGGCTGGCAACCAAGCGTCTTCGGTTCAGGTGGCAGCTGAATCGATTCCTAGATATTTGACTTGCGACCAGATGCACTGTCGACACCTCAAGCAACAATCGGATAACCTGCGGGATATCTTGGCTGGATACCAGATATCACCTCAGTATCTCGAATGATGATTGAACCGTCTACTCAATATCTGAATAGCAACCAAATGTCTCCTGAACGCTCTGAACAACAATCGGATTATCTGTTTGATATTCTGGCTGGCTACCAGAGATCACCTCAGTATTTCGGGTGGAGATCGGAACGTCACTCAACGTCTGATTGGCAACCAGATGTCTTAACGATTCAAGTGGCAGTCGAATCGTTCCCCTGATACCTTGGATAAAAACTAGATACCACTTCAACGCTTCAAATGGCAACTGGATCGTCTACTTGATATCATGGCTGGAAACCATGTATCAACGCAACGCTTCAAGCGACAAGAGAACCGTTTATTTGATATCTTGGCTGGAAACCGAGTATCATCCCAAGAAAAAGAAATCGAACATTACCAAATGTCACTTCAACGCTTCGGGAGCAAACCGAATCGTCACTTTGAACATCGCCAAATGTCACTTTTAACGGAAGCCACTCCGTCTGTTGAACGTCTTGGTCAGGTACCAGATGTCACTTAACGCTCTATGCCCATCGAACGAGTGTCACCTCGCTTCCCAGGAAAGGTCAAGGGGCAACCGACTCGGGTCGCACCCGCGCGCATAAGATTTTAACGCCCATAAACCCAGGGGTCCGGTGTCTTTAACATCCACAAGCCCAGGGGCCTGATGTCAACTCAAAAAAAAAAGAAGAAAACAACCTCAAGCACCGCATCAACCAAATTTAACGATCTGATCAGGAATCAGACGTCACTTTCAGACAACCTCGACAGAGATCAACAAGGAGTCTAAGAAACCCGCTTCGGGAAGACCATGCTTTATAAAAACAAAAAAATGCAAACCATCAGAGCCTAAATCTTGATTCCGCACATTACAGAGAAAACTCGGGAAACAAGAAGATTACAAGCGTCCAGCGACAGCAGTTAACCGAAACCTCTACAAGCTTAGAACTCCGAAGACAGCTGTCCCCTGCAATCCAAAGTCCACAAAAAAATAATAATAATATGATATATTAATATTGCATTGCAGTAGTAATATTAATAATAAAAAAAATATAAAAAATGTATATATAAATGCATGATAGGACCGCTAATTGCATATTTACAATTCCCTAACAGCTCACGACACACAATCCTTTGATTTTCCCGATCTAGAGGTGCTTCTGACCATGTCGGAGGTAATTAACAGTAGGGGCTTGCGCCTACTGGAAAGAAAGGACCCCTTCAAATAATAAACCCTCGTGAGAACTCAAGACCGTACAGGTATCGCGCTTCGGGGTGGTATCGGTACCGGCCTCTTGAGGCTCGCGAGGGGTATCTGATCCGCATTCTTTTTTGCCCCTCAATCCGAGACCGGATTTTTCTCTGTTGATCCGAGGGCCGTGAAAAAGTGCGAGCCAAAAGTCCATAATAGGGCCAGCCATAGAGTGGTAGGTGGGGATGACAATTGTGTAATTTCTAGCAAGTTGCACCTAGACTTGGTTGGCTATAAAAGGACCCCTAGGGATCCATTTTTCTCTCTCCTCTCTTCCTAGCCGCCACCATCGTCCCTCTCCCTCCTCTTGGCCGTTCGCCACCCCTCTCCACCTCCTCTCTTGCTCATGTGTTGAGCCATACACCCTCCATTAAAGTTCTATTTGGTGAATTAGAAGAGGGTGTCATCTTAGGATTAGCTTAGTTCTCATTGAATTTGCTAGCACAAAATCAATTAGAGAGCTTGGTTAATATCTAGGTGGACTCGAGGCGATTTGGAAAAGAAGGAGAAGCACGCCACTGATTTCTAGGCCGAGGAATCGAGCCTCTTGGTTGCTACACCAAGAGAGGTAAAAATCCACTCCTTTCTCTTGTGTTAATTTGGCTTTTGTGCACGATCCGTTGTGTGTGATGTTTAATTGCTTAATTAAATTGTAATTAGCACTAAAAATTGAAAATTACACACTTTCTAACAGTATACTAGTATAGTAATAAATAATAAATTTATTCATTATAGAATCATTATCGTCTTAATCGGACTATTAAATAATATATATTTCTACGCTCATATAAGAACGGAACTAACTAAGAAAAAGATATATGTTATTTTTTTTCTTTCCATAAGTGTTTTTTTCCCTTTTCTTAATGTTTTAATCCAATGAGGATAATTCAGAAATTTTTAAAATTTTTAGAGTAGCATATCTCTAATTAGCTATATTTAGGAGGAATTAATGGCATAAAACTAATTTTGACAATATTATAGTGGCATATTTCTAATTTGCTATTTAAGAATGGCATTTTTCAAATTTATCAATTTATGCAGTGGCATAAATCTAATTATTCCTTTAACGTTATGTAAATCCGACATCTTTGTAATTTCTTACTATAGAACCAAACGCCTTCTATTGTCTATGGACCAAATAACATGTTGCACAATCAGTATAATTCATCGGATAAATTTGGATGTCGTTAATAAAATTTTTGGCAATTTCTACAGTTTGCTAATTTTTTTACACACGTGAAGAAGAGGAGAGAATAGATTACCCATCTGATGGCTGGGAGGAGAAAGGAATGAAGCGGAAAGAAATGAATTCGTGATTCAAAATTGACGGAGAGGAATTAATGAATCATATTCAATATCTTTGTTTGTATATAAAAAGAATTGAATTTGTGCACTCAGTAAACAAAGAAGGGAAGAAATTTAGGCCTGGAAGATCAGGAGAGGAAATAAAAAAAAATAATAATGTAGCAATTTATTGTTTATAGACTTTTTTGAATCTTGTAATATCTAATGTAGCAAAAATAAATTGCTAGACCTTTTCAAATTGCTACACTAGATTTTTAAAAGATTATAAAAAATAAATTGCTATATTTTAAAAGAGATATTAATAGAAAATTGAGTCTTGCTAAAAAAAAAATGCTAGATTTAATGCATCAAATAAATCTATCAATACAACAATAACCAAAATAAATAAAACATAGATATTAATAGAAAATTGAGTCTTGCTAAAAAAAATTGTAGATTTAGTATATCAATTAAATCTAGCAATAGATCAATGTCCAACATAAATAAAAAAAATCTAGCAATAAAAATCTATCTAAAGACCATCTTTCTTATAATGAAGTTTGTATTATGAAAGCACAACTGGACCTGCGACAATTAATAATAATTTTGATAATGAGGAAGAGAACATGTGAGAGAGAAAACAAGAGGTACAAATTGACGGAAAATTGCAATTAGATAAATCCTCTCGTTAAAGTTACAACAGTTTAAACTTGATGGCTTTTTTATCAAGTATTTCAACAAAAGGAAAAAAAAAAGATACAGGAGTTTAAAGATGCATACCATGTCTAACAAAAGTAAAATACATTGTTTCGATGGCCTTACAACAATTTGGAAGTTTTAATCATAAATGAAATGATATTAAGTTTTGCATGGTTTACATCTAGAATGGAACAAGGATTGAAATGATATTAATTAAGTTTTGGCTCTCATTAGTCACCTCTCTAATTGTGTCCTAAGGAGTGACACTAATTCAAATTATCTCGGTTACGGTTTTCCTTGCACCTTGAGACATAATACGCTTAAAGATAGCGTCTAGCTAGCACGATTCGAATAAAACTGTTTACTTGCTTATTTTATTTATTTTTCTGCTATCTAAATTTATTATTTTATTTTTGCACCAATAAAACAAACCAGCATAGTTTGTTGGAAGTGAGATCCATTAATGAAAGGAAAACGACTTGAAATTTTTCAAAATAAAAACAAAAGAAGCTGATCGATTGATGCCCTTTTCAGTCGTCTCTACTGTAATTAAGATAATAAGTCTAAAGAACTGTAACAATTGAAGCCACTAACTTTATAAATATATCTAAATCACTTTATACGCGCGCGTACAGGCGGGCAGATATTCAGACTCTGTATCTTCATATGTAATTTATTTAATATTGTTATTTGTATGAGATCTGACTACGGTGATGAAACAATACTCAAACAAATTGCTTCTTCATGGGCCTTCATACCTTTGGTCGCACCTAGGTTTGTTTATATTATTAAAAACGTATATATATAGAGGTATATACCTAGCTAGCTGAATTAATAGAATATAAATATTTATATGGAAGCTCTTGATTACCTTGAAGTTACATGTCACAGTGCTATGAAGATGAAAATAATATGCAGCATTTAATATTTCCATCATGATATCCATGATAAGCATCACATCATCATTCCATCAAGGAAAAATAAGAAGGTAGAATATTGCAACGGTCTGGAGGGGAAATCAGAATAAAGGGGGGAAAGTGAAAAAACAAAAAACAAGAAAAGCTTACATGGAGCAGAATCAGGTGATGAAAGCTGATACAAAAAAACTTTCTGAAAAAGGATGCACACAAAAGAATTATAAGCATGCACTGCCAAAAGGATCTCTTATTCGCCTCTCTCACTCTCTCCCTCTCTCTCTGGCTTTCTCTCCTCTCTACCTGTCTTTCTCTCGCAAAGCTGTTGGTAGGGGTGTCAAACGTTAACAACGTACACGGAAGAAGTCACTTCCGTTTACGTTACGTTCTACTTAACGTAACAATATATATTTACGTTTACGTTACGTTACTTAAACGTAAATAAAATTTGTTCCGTTTTCCGTTACGTTTTTTGAAACGTTAATAACGTTAAAAACGTTAAATTTCCATACCGTTTAAATTCTCCTATTACAAACTCATGTCCATCTACAAAGCACGTAAATTTCCATACCGTTTAAATTCTTTATACATTTACAAACTCATGTCCATCTACAAAGTACCATAAGCTCTTAATTCCTTCTTCTTTCTTGTTTCTCAGAGCATCCAACAGAGACTTTATCATGGCCACTTGCTCTTTGAGAGCACCCTCTTGTTCTCCAACTGAAATAATAAAGCCAAAAGAAACTCATTATTTGTATCATTAAGAAAAAAAATCAACATCAGCAATCAAGCAAATATGTTTCCAACATCAGCTAACTTTTTATCTTTGACCCCCCAATAAATCTGATCTAAATCCAAAATCTTTGTCGTGCCAGAATAAATCTGATCTAAATCCAAAATCTTTATTGTGCCAGAATAAATCTGATCAAAATTCAAACTCTTTGCTGTGCAAGAAAAAAGCAAAGAGATTTCATCTCAATGGAAGTATACCAGAAAAACTTACAGGCTGACTAGCTCTTTGCCAAAGATCATCGTTCCAGAGTAAACCTCGACAGCATGTTTTAAGTTTTTTGGTCAAGATCAACCTCACTACCCAACCGATAATGTCAACTAAAGAACTGCCTTTTTTGATTCAGACTTGAACCTGCTGTCCTAATACACACCAAGCACAGTACCTGCAGAAGAACAAACAGACATACTTAATGAGAAGTCGAGAAACTATCCTATATCCAGTAAAATTACTTGAAACTTGTTATTATAGATTTATCCAAGTGTTGATTTTCTATATCAAGTACTAAATTACTTTGCTATCCTATATCCAGAAGCCAGGTATCATTTGAGTAATGTATTTCCTGTCTAAGTAAACTAAACAGAAGTAACTCAGAAATACAACCAAGCCTCAAAACAATACTAAACAGTTAAACTAAGAAGTAACCTGAACGAACTTCACTGCAACAAGTCCTCATCAGATTCTTCTCCCTGTAAATCAGCTCTTGAAGGAATCCTGCCCCTTTGTGCAGCTGAAAGAGAAGAGAGATGAGAGGCCCCACCACCTTGCTGCAACCCTCTATTCAGCCTAATATCAAAACCTGTCGATGAGTGGAAGTTATTAGTAACATTATACACAATTAAATGAAAAGATAAACCTTGATTGTCTTAAAAAACTCTTTTATTTCTTTCAAGCCAGATAGTCAGAAATGCAACAGCTAGAAAATTAACAGCAAAAATTCTATCAGATTTATTCATTGCCAAACAACTATCCCACAAAGAAATAAATTGACAGGATTTCAATCAACTAGAAATAAATTGATATTCAAAGGGGCACGGTTCTTCTTACTATCAATTTCAAATTTACAAAGTTTCCCATAACCAGGAAAATAAAAAAGCAAAGACGCAAAAAAAAATTGTACAAAATCAATTCCTATAACAGATTAGTTCTTTAAGCTCCAACATATTAAAAACTATGTGAATTAAGGTTGTAACTTGATTACTGTACCAAGACAGAAGAAGAAGGAACCAAGTTCAGCCACACCCTGCCTAGCTTTGCCTCAACCGCCGCTGCCATCATCTCGCCTAGGCACTAGCACCACCAAAGGTCTCGTGTCGGCCATCTTTAGCTGCCAAAGGTCGCCACCAGCTTCCATGGTAGTCAGTCTAGTTCGAGAAGAAAGAGGAAGAAGGTGCTTGAACTTTTTGTTATTTCTCTTGTCACACTAGCCGTCAGCCGCTTCTCTCACGGCGGAGAGAGAGAGGGTTTGGCTCTGGGTGGAGAGAGAGGTAGGGAACAAGAGTGATAAAAGGTGGAGGTGCTCTTAGCGGAGAAGGGAAAGGGAGATAGAGAGAAGCGGAGGTGCTCTGAGCGGAGAAGGTGGAGGTGCTCTGTAGGGTTTCGAGTGGGAAGAGAGAGCGGCGAGAGCGAGCGAGAGAGAAAGAAGAAGAGGAATCGAGAGAGAACTGTGTCTGTGCGGCTAGGGTATTCTCTTCACCTCTTTTTCTCCGCCTCTCTAGTCTGCAATTCAATAATTTTAAAACGGTGAAATGGGGAACGGAATAACGTGAAACGACGGAACGGAATCAGTCCATTTCGTTTACGTTTCGTCCTTACCAACGTAAATGGTTTCGTTTCCGTTTCTGTTCCACTGAGTGAAACGTAACTAAATTTCGCTCCGTTTCCGTTCCGTCTGAGACGGAACGGAACGGAAATGTGCGAAACGGTATGAAATTGATAGCCCTAGCTGTTGGCCTGATCGAGGTCAAATAAATCATGCACTAAAAGATACTCTACATCTCTTGTGCTAGCTACTACATGCTCTTTGCACAAGTCAAGTCAATATATCAGCTAAATGTTATGGTTTCATTTTTCTTGAATGAAACAGTGGCGCTCCCACCTCTTTTATATATATATATATATATATTTATATGTAGTTTTTTTGTCCTAAGTAATTTTAATTTTCATATACCAATGCTAAGATCACTAATTCAGTTGGCTATTCGAAGAGAGGTAATGTATCCAAAAAGAAAAGAGGGGGAAAGAACTTCATCCACTTGCAAATACTAATTATACAAAGTGACATATATAGCTAGCACGCATGATTGGTTTATTTTTATATAATTAAGTAGACTAGCTCTTAAGTGTGCCTTATGTTAACGGTCATCATGAAATATATCATTCACTGTGTTTGCACATAATTAGACATTGGTGTTCTAATTTCTAAATACAAAATGAGTGTATATATATACATACTTCCAGCTAGATATGAATGGTCGTAACCAGTCTATATCTGTTGTGTTGTATATTCAACTCCGGTCAAATGGTCAAACTCTGCTCTCATTAATTGGCTTCAGTGTCGAATGATATCCGATCTGATTCATCTATTTTATTTATTCCACCACGTATATATAACATACAAACAAACAAATATATATTCAATGAGAGCCAAAAAAATGAAGAGGTCACACACACAAACACACAGATAAACTATATATATGTGTTGAAATTTATACGCCGCCCGAAGAATTAAACTATAATATATGGGGTAAAGAAGATATTTGATTCTTTTTCTTTTTGTTAACTATTTGTGAACTACTCTGAGTAATATTCTTCTTATATATAGTAAATTTAAGGGATATTAAATTTGCAAACATTAATAGATAGCTCTTTGTCTGAATCAATCCATATGGTACATATATGGCGTGTGCGATTTTCAAAAAAAAATCACATGTTTCTGTAAAATGTGCATGTATGCGTGCCTAGAATTAGAATGGGTGCATATGATATACATCTGGATTCTGGAAGACGTCATGTACACACAGCGGCGAAGCTACAGCATGAAAGGTGGGTCCATGGACCCACCTTGAAAATTTTTTTTATTTGAAGTAGTACTTATGTGTAAGTAAAAAAATTTACATGACCCATCTAAAAAAATTTGAAGGATCCATCTTAAGAAATCAGAAATTAATTTCTCTCCTCCTACGAGTGATTTCTTCTATATTAAACATTATGTTGTACATATATTTAAAAAAAAAATTTATGGACCCTGCTAATATGAAATCCTAGCTACGCCCCCTGTGTACACATATGTATATGAACATCAACATATATAGTTACAACGTTAACCTTCATAAAAAAAAAACATATATAGTTACAACGTTGTATAGGCATATGTTAATATTAGTTTTTTTTTTTCTTTTAACTTTTGAACCTTTTGATCACTTGATATGATGTACAACCCCAAGCAGAAACAAGTGGGAGTGCCAATTCCCTTTTTCTCTTTTCCCCTCAAGCACAAGAGGTCAGCTAGGGAACGTATACACGCAGACACTGAGACACACAGCAGTTTTGTATTAATTTATTTTAACCTTTTTCAAATAAATTCAAAACAAGGTCCGGAAGCATGTATATCAGTAGTCGGAGCAGCAAATTAAAAAGAGAAGACCGCAGCTTTATTTTAATAAAACGAAAATAATGGTACTGACCAAAGATTCAAAGATTCATTAATTCCTAGCTAACAAGTGATCTCTTGCAGTACGTTGTGCACACATACACACTTTTTATCGGTAGAATTTTGCAGCTAGCTAGTCCAATTAGGTGGTCAAGCTATTCAATTAATTAATATTTATCAAGCATACTTTTGTGACATATATTAGGCAATGCATACTTATGAAGTTTAATTGCCAAATTACAGGGATTGATAGTGTGTGTGTATATATATATATATGTAAAAAGACAAATTGGAGGAAGTAGGAAAACTCGCGCTCAATTAACAGAAGAAAAGCCAAACAGGATAAGGCTGGTGTGAGTAATAATGCAACAAGGTGCAAGAAATGAGAAGCAATTCTGTTGAATATATAGATAAGGGTGTGTACATGTGACAGCTCTAATTTGGAACAGAACAACCGACAGCTCCAGCATGGTATTATACTCCTTTGGCCTCTTCCTTTTCTCTTCTCTAATCTCTTGCCCTGGTTCACATCCCAGTCTGTCTTCTGGGCCCCACCCCACTCAACTATAGTAGTAGGCGTCTCAGTCTGTCTGTCTGTCTCTCTCTTTCTCAAAGTCTCGAACACACACACACGCAAACACAAACACAAACACACACATCTCTCTCTCTCTCTATTCATTAAGGGCAACCCTGGTGCAGCTCAGCCCTGATTGCCCACTCTCTCCTTTTGGTATTTTTTAGTATTATGATTTTTCAATATTCAATTCCCCTCAGCTCCATCTCCGTTCCTTTTCCCATCCATTTGTTCCCACCAAAATTACAAAAAGTATACAAAACTATATATTGTAAAAATTCACAGTAATTACAGGGGCGCTGAAAGATTAAAAGATATGTGTTCAGAACTTCTGATATTTGTGTGTATAAAGTTTCTATAAGGATCTTTACTGATGTTGTATTGTAGGAGTCTTATCAATTTCATAATTTAAGTTTTTATACAAAAAATTCATTAAATTGAACTTCAAAATTGAGTGTTTATGTTTATGAGATTAAATGTCAAGCATGTAAAAAGAATGCATGTTATATGCTCCAGGCTTTACTAAATGACCAATTAATCGAACAATTTCAATATTTCAATAGTTATTGCTGAACTAGCTACTAAATGATATTTTAAATAAAGAAATGTTGACACGTCGGCTATCAATATGTCCAAAGACAAAAAACTTATTTTTGGTTTTTACAACAACATTATATTTGTTTTTTATAGGGAAAATATAAATTTTTCCTAAAAAATAAAAGTTAATATTTTATTTGATGTGCAACAAGTTTGTGTTAATTTGAGAAATATATTATAACGACTATGAAAATAAGTTTGTCAATGAACCATATATGCCCGATTATTGCATATTCAGATTATGAGATGCATGAGACCATGCGTACCTAGCTCCATCTTTCATAAGTATTATGTTAAAATTAAAAACTAAAATTTGCCAACAAATAGCATAAATATTTCAATAGTAAACTAATAAACCAGTTGTGTAATATGTCCATTAAAATAATCATGGAGGAAAATACTTTCTTTTTTTGCAAAACAATTAAAATAAAATCAATTTTATCATTGATTTTTCATAAAACTTTGAAGAGAAGAACAAAATTTTGCAAAATGACAAGGCAAACATTGTGTGCATGTTGGGTGCAAAAAGGAGGCATCCACTTTTATGTAGTAATGGAGGGATCAATAACCTCTTCCCCTCTGGAATTAATAAAAATGTGGCTGTATGAGTTTGTCTGACAGGTAGGAAATGTATAAAGACTGGTGTCCTATATGTGGTTTAATTATAGGAGGAAAGGTTACTGATGCATATATTTTATATCCGAGGAAATCATTGATCAGATGGCTGCATTATGGAGGTTAACAAATAACAAAGAAGAAAAAGAAAAGGAAAGGAGAGAGAGAGGGTCGTATGTTATAATACGAACTAGAGACTTCTGTCAGTTGAATTTTGTTGGTACTTTTCTTTGTCGTCACTTCATGATTCTTCTCTAGATTAATTATTCAATGTTTTTCTTAATCCAAATCTATTAATTATTAACGATAGATACAAACCCCCGGGTATCTCCTTATGTCTAGATGGATTGTTGGCATAAAAAGCGGATTAAATGTCAACATTCCAAAAGGAAGTATTAGTCTGGCAGCCAACCATTGATACCAAAAGGAAGAAAAGGAATTCACACATTACAGCTAGCCAACCATGGAAAACACCATTTCATTATTCATGTCGCATTTTGCAATTTGTAGCCTCAGAAACTCATTGCTGAAGTGCTATCTTAATGTAATTTAAATATCAATAAATAACTACAAAAACATCTATTAATCCTCGCTTAATTAATTTCTTTTCTCTCCCTAGATGATGATCACTAAAACTACTACTACTACTACTACTACCAATTTTAGCTACTCTTCACTAACAAATAGAATCCAACAACTCAACCAATAATGTCTCTCCATCAACCCATCATAGAAACACTTGATAAAGGACCCAAAAAATATATATACTCCCGAGATCATGGCCATCAAGGAATGCCGAAAATTTCATAAAGAAAGACATAAAGAAAAAAAATAGGGAAAAAAATGAAAGAAAAGCAAAATGAGATAGAAACACACGGTCACACAAAAGAAAGAATGCATCAAGACATGGATATCTTATGCAAAACCAAATAATTATAAATTCATTAACCTATGTATCACTGGTGCTCATGCTATCATGCCGGTCTCCTCCAGCACCGCCTCCGGTCGTGTGTTGTTGCTGCGACCCTCCTGGACCACCATCAGTACCAGGCTGTGGTCGGTATGCATTCAATGCTGCAAGAATACCCATGTGACCTTCTCCTGCACCGCCAGCCCCTGCGGCACCACCACTTGATCCAAGCCCTAGTTGCTGGCCTGGCAATAGTGCCATAGGAGTTGGGAAATTCATGAAATGTAATCCGCCTGGAACATTACCTCTATACATCGCTGCAGTGCCTCCCATTTGAGGGAATGTCCAGATAGACTCGGCTCCCCCACCAGACGCAACACTGACACCTTGACTGTTAGGGTTTGGTACCATCCATACTGTACCGGGCATCTGGCTTTGGGTATATCCAGCCATTTGTTGCTGAAGCTGCTGCTGCTGCTGCTGTTGTTGTTGTTGTTGCTGCTGCTGTAACTCTTGTTCCCATCGACGCTTTCTTGCATTTGCTATATCTTCATCAGCCGATTGTTGTTGTGCTTCTATGCCAACGCTACTCGAAGAGTGAAAATTTAGTAACAAAGGTGAAGAAGATGATGAAGAAGAAGAAGGTCCCTCTTGAGCAAAATTCACACCTATAACACGGTCCCATTCGGTTCGGAATCGAGGAGTAGGGGCTGGCGGGAGACGGAAATGGTGAGATGGTGCGGAAAGAGATGAACCTGAGCTACGCAGAGAGATATTCAAGGATGTAAAGTTTGCCGGTATGGTACCAGTGCCAGTTGCGGCAATCACAGCTGGCTCGGCCTGTTGCAACAGCCACTCGATTGTTTCTCCATCAGTCTTGTGACCAAGTTCACGCGTCAGTTGGAAAACCCTAGCAGCACACAAGGCAGGCATGCGGATGCGGCGACCACGTCCGTCTACCTTGGTGTGGCGGTCCTTAGTGGAACTCCGTTTAGGAGGCGGCTTTCTCTGAAGCTGTAGAGGGTTGTTGCCCGTGTCGGTAGGGGTAATGGCAGTGGATGTGGACGGAGAAGGAGAGGGGGAAATTTCCTTCTTCTCTAGCAGTTGAAGGGGGAAGTTTGGCCGGCGGGGAGGGCCTCCAGCGCCGCTTGTGGGGTCGCCAGTGTCCATGGTGGTTCTTAATTTATATATATATATATAGGGTTAATTTATATATATATATAACCATGGAGATTGGAGAGGGACTCGGGGGGGGAGGGGTGTAAGTGAGTGTGAGAGTGTTTGTGGGGTATGGGGGATCGATAAGACTTTAAGAGTTAAGAGTTAAGACTTAAGACTTAAGAGGAGAGCTCGCTAGCAAAGGGAAAGAAGAGATGAAGAACACAGAACAGATACACACACACACACACGTACAGTGAAGGGGTGGGGTTATTGTAGGGCTCACATGCAAGCCGATCGAGAAAGAGAGAAGAGCAAAGCTAGCGATGTTGGTGGAAATGGAATAGGACTATAGGACTATAGGAGAGGCTGGAGCCTGGAGACGGGGGATCACATAATAGTATTTTATGCAAGTTTGGTAGGGTACCCGCTTCAAATCTAGCTGAGATGAACTGGAGGTAGGAGACAAGTGGAGGAGGAGGTATGGGTGAAGATGGCTTGATCGGACTACAGAGGGATCAAGACTCAAGACTAGATCAGTGATGATTGAATTAATAATAAATCAATTGTGACAGACGAGAGAGCTGGAGTCAGACAACCTCCTACTATTCAGGGGACAAGCAAACGATTCAAATTTATGTCTTTCCAGATGAAAAAACCTCATGGACATACACCACATACATATAACATATAAAGAGGAGAGAGAGAGAGAGTGGAACTGTGGAAGGGAGAAGCTTTGAGCAGAAAATACAATGAGTGGGAATTATATGCGGGTCATGGAGAAAGCTACATTTTTTTAATCTCTTTTTTCTTTTCTTTTCTTTGCAAATGCTAGCTTTAATCCCTCCTTACTATTTTTTTCTCCCCTCTCTTTTAGCTCTCAGGAGTCAGGCCCCTCTTATTTTCCTATGTTTTATCCAGTTTTGGAAAATATTACACGTATTCCACAAATACTTCCAAAACTTTATTGTGTCACTTGGCTTGGGTTGATTCAAACTCCTTGGATATAGTAGTTCAATTATATGCATAAAAGTGACAATCACAAAATACATAAGATATCTCCAAAGTATACTAATATTTCACAATCTTGTTTGAAGGAGGAAAATATGGCAAAATTTGATAGCGGAATCTTTTATTGTTTGGCAATGATTTAAACGATCAATCAAAGCCTCTGATCAATTTAGTTAAACTAAACATGTAAAAATCATTAATTTTTATATTTTATGGATATATATATATATATATATATATATATGAGAAATGATTCAATCAAAGCACTTTGACCGGAGTCCCGGTTAAATCCCGTCAGATCTCAATATTGAAAGTTCAAATGACCGATCCAAACCGTTAAATATGATCTCCATATTGAAATCTCCTTGACGACCAATTTTTCATTTTTTGAAATTTTTAAGTATTTTTTTGTTGGATTTTAGAACAAATTAGATTAACGATTTTCAAAAAATACTTAAAAATTTCAAAGAAAATATAAAATTTGGTGTGCAAGGAGATTTCAATATGGAGTTCATATTGAACGGTTTGGATCAGTCATTTAAATTTTCAAAATTGAGATCTGACGGGATTTAACTGGGACTCCGGTCAAAGCGCTTTGATTGAAAGCTTTCTCTATATATATATATATATATAGAGTTTTGCTATGTTGAGTTGCAACTCACCAAAGCGTCCGTGAGTCGCGCTAAAAATTCTAAAATTTAGTTCAAAATGACCGGTCCAAACCGTCTAATACGATCTTCCTATTGAAATCTCCATGCAGGCCAAATTTTATATATTTTTAAAATTTTTAAGTATTTATTTCGGATTTTTGAAAACTGCTGTTTTTGAACGGTTCAGATTTAATTAGATTAATGATTTTCTAAAATTTTAAAAAAATACTAGAAAATTTTGAAAAAAATATAAAATTTGGCCTGCATGGAGATTTCAACAGGGAGATCGTATTAGACGGTTTGGATCGGTCATTTTGAACTAAATTTCTGAATTTTGAACGCGACTCACGGACGCTTTGGTGAGTTGCAACTCACCATAGCAAAACTCTATATATATATATATATATCGTAGAATATTTATAATAATTCGTTGGCTTGGTCAAATATATATTTTTTTGGATAATATACTCGCTGCTATAAGAACATGATGCATAATCTAAGTTTTAATTGGATGTTGAAATCATGAATGATGGATTTGTTTGAAAGGGCAGTGTAGTAGAATCTTGTGAACATAAATTTTGCGTGCAAGACAATACTTTTTAGATGCTATGTCTCATGACATATATATATATATATATATATATAGTCTAGTCAATTAATTTACAGCAAGTTGTTATTTTCTTCTTTTCTGTCACATGTTTCATTCTACAGCTTTTTTTTTCTATTGCAATTGATGTACAAGTTAGGTGTATTTGCAGCCTGATATATATGCTTTCATTGGTCTAATTAAAGATTAACTAATTGCAATTTGGACTCATTATTATTTTCAGTAGTGGTCCAATTAAGATGGCACTGAAGCACTAAAGTGAGCTTTTGTTTGAAACAAAGGTTAACTGAGAATCGATTACCATTTACATGTTGTACTACACAAATTTCTTTATTTGATTTATTCATTCATGCTTATATCAAAGATATCTTAAGAACGATATGTTCCAAAACACAATTTCCCCAAAATTAACAATTAAAATATTTTGGGTTCAAAATGTATATACTGAGGTTGGGAATGCATGGTCAGTTACTTGATGGATGACAATTTATTATTCATGGAGACACGGTAAATATAGGAATGGGGCTTTTTATTTTAACTCCTTTTTTTCGATATCAGATTTTTATTTTAACCGTGGGTTGGGCAGTCACTTGGTTCAGACTCCACGTGCGGGGGCTCTTTATCATTCAATCCACACAGACAGTGGCACCGGGCGTGGGCCCCACTCCCAAGTCAAAAATAGAAATACATATTCAATGTCATAAAAAATATAACTCCCCTTCCTCTCCAGTGCCCCCAAAAAAAATACATGATTAATAATTAAAACTTAAAATAAATTAAGACAATGATAATGATGTGGGACCCTGCTTCCTCTCCAGTAATCATTCCCTTGCCCTTTTCCAATTGAGCCTTTGTACCCTCCGCGATGGGATCTTAATTCTCCTCGGATTCATGTTTATTTGGATACATCCCGTTCATAAGTGTGAATGCTTCAAAAAAAAAAAAAAAAAACCTTGTGGTTGGCCAATTCATCTCTCTTTTTTGGTCAAATGTAGAAGATCCCAAAAGTCTAAGCTTGTTTATGATAAAATAATAGTTGATAAGTTTGGATCATATTATCTATTTACTATTTCGAAAAACTTAAAAGTGTTTCGGCTTTTCTTTTGAAACTTGAAAAAACAATTCGTCTATTGCGACCAAAAATTTGTTGTGAATGCTTTCTTGTTAGAATTTAAAAACAAATTTATAAGTAATTGGAAAAATAGAAAACATTAGTTTAGAGTTCCAACCATTAAAATCCAGATACACCAATTTTATACTATATTAATATTGTTGCAGTTGTTTTTGTTTATCGCTTATATAGTGCTGGTTGTTTTTGTCATTAATTGCTATATATTTGTTTTAGATATTATATCTCTATAAAAAGCAAAGTTGAACATTCGTTAACTAAACTTATATAATATAATTTGGAGGATGAAAGGAACGTATCCTGTACATTCCTCTAGCTCTAGGTGTCTAGTTGCTAGTTTAGTTGTTAATTTGAGGAACCCCAGCAAACATTAACAGACGTGGAGCCTTTGAATGATACCTTAAAAACTTTAGGTCCTTCTGACCCTCTTGACTCCTCCTCCCTCCTTTAGTCCTTTTAACTCCAAATCAGTTTTCTTTTCTTTTTCAACTGGCCATTTTCTTTGGTGGGCCCCACCTTACTTCACTGGTCCTGTGGGCCCTGGCTCCTCTTTCAGTTAAAATTCAAAACTAGAATATATACTAATACTATCTGTTAGACAGGGACCAGAAACACTTTTCGATAAGAGTTCAAGAGTTCAATCTCAATCCAATTGTGGAGGGAGTTTCAAACAAATTTAGACCCCTGCTTTAGGCTACGTCAAACAAACTATGTTATTATCCAAATTATGCAAATATTCTGTCATTTTCTTTCTTTCTTTCTTTATTTTTTATTTAACAATTCTTTGATCAAATCTCTACCTTTTTTCCATTCTAAAATAGAAGCCAACTTGTGTCAGTTCAAACTTCAAAGACTTCCTTTGTGGTAGAACCAGATTGGAGATGATCGGAACTAGTTTTCGATATTCCCTTGCGCAATCCCAAGGCTCTAAAGTCGCTGAGGACTTCGATAAAAAAGAAAAAGAAAAAAAAAATGGATGAAAACCAGCATGGGGAAATAATGAAAGCAAAAGGGGCTTGTTGTTACAGTAAGACAGAGAAACACTGTGTCTCTTCTTTAGTACTCTCCAGTCAACAAATGTTGCATACCACCTCCATTGATTTCAATGTCTACCTTGTAATTATTTACTAGCAAACACATCCACCAAATGGATGGATAAATTACGGATGAAAAGATTTTATGTATGCGTTCTATTTTCAAAATGAAAAATAATTAGTATTTTAATAAAGTCTTTCATATGTGTCATACTCTCTTTTCAAACACAGTGCACAATTAATCCAACAATAAATTTATTTCTATTTAGATAAGTACACAACTAATTCAACAGAAAATTTCTTTCTATTAAAAGTGAAGAGCTTGTAAACTTATATCCATCACTAACATCCAGCCATTGGTTTAATCGATCAATAGCTAAGATTGCATAGAGTAAACAACTGTTTACATTTTTCGTTTAATTATTTTAGCCCTTGGATATGTGCTTTTATAAGTACTAGAGATTAGTTATTAATCTTCTAAAATTTTAGCAATCAATGTGCGGGAGCGGGAAAAACATTATAGAAAAATAATTATGGAGTTGAAAGTGTATTTTTCTTAAAACTAGCAAATTACTCACTCAATGGTCGGGTAAAAAAAACATTTGAAAATATATTTAAATTTCGACAAAAATAAATATTGACATCTCAATAAAAAGATAATTTAATAGAGATATTTATTTCTCAATAAATGAAATTAATTGAAAATTTACGAAGAGAAAATTTTACATGTGCTCTATTTTTAAAATAAAACATAATTATTTTAAGAAAGTTATTCATACGTATTATGCTCTTTTTCTAAATATAATGTACAACCAATTTATCGATATGTTTCTTTCTATTTTGATGAGTGCTTAACCAATCCGGCGACAATTTTTTCCCTATTTGAAGTGAAAGTAAAAAAAAAAGTATATATATCAATAACATTCATGCATTGATTTAAATGATCAATTGTTAAGAATGAATAGGTAAACTATTATTTATTTTTTTTCGTCTAATTATTTTAGCCCTTAGATGGGAGCTTTTATAAGTATCATAGATTTGATATAAATTCTCAAAAATCCTTATAAAATTATTGAACAAACTTATACTTGAACTACAATGATATATAGTGACATTATGTTTTAATTTGGATGACATATTTCATGATAGTAGCAGACAAATACTTGTATCATACTAAAAAAGAAATAATTGATAGTATATTAACCACTTTTTTTTTCTCAAAACACAGTACATGCATATTTGGGGACGAATCTAAAGAGACATTATATATTCAGGATCTGTAATAATCCCTTTAAAAATTTTCGGAGATAATATTTAGCATTATAAGTAATTTAATTAATAGAGTAATGATCTGCTATATATGTTAAATTTATTGAGCTAGGTCGTTCCTCCAAATTCTTTAATTTGACTTCCAAAAGATTGGTCTTTAAGAAAATTTTGATAACTTGTATATATATAATACAACAGCTCTTTCTGATCAAAAGTTTAGATGAAGTTCAAATGCTATTATTAAAGTGAGAACATTGGAGCAGGTTGCAAATGTACTTAGGAAAATTGGATTCTGAGTTGTCAAATTGTGGTTCAAAATTCCAACTGTCAAGAAGGTGAACGGAATGGAGGGCTTTGCTTATGAAATGGAGGTGTAGGCAGGGAAGAGCACTGGGGGTGCAGAACCTTACTTTTGGTTCTTTCTTTACATTGTTTAAAGACGAATGGCACCAGTTGTTTAAAGTTTATAAAAGGGTTGAATTCGAGATATATAGCATATAGGTTGGAAAGCAGGGAAAAAGGAAAAGAGAAAATAGTAATCCATTTCTTAGCTTTACGACCTTACACCCTATTGGCTTTGTGCACGACCAGGATTAGATCCTCTGTGCCCTTTCCTTTGTCTGCAGCACAATTTTTTTGGAGCAAGTTCGGGTGCCACATTTTTTTGGTGTTACAAATGTCACATTTTGTTTTTTTTTTTTATTTTAACTTTCAAAATTTTTAAATATAATCGTCTGATTCAAATCGTTGATCTTGTTCATTTTAACAATCGATGTGTTGTCCTAAAATTTCATAATTTTTTAAATTTATTTGATACTTAATCAAGAGGTTGAAAAAATGAACATATTATAGTTAATCTATTTTAGTTATTTTGATTCATTCATTTTTAACCTTTTGATCAAGTATCAAATAAAGTTAAAAAATTATAAAACTTAGGACAACGGATCCGTCATTAAAATGAACAAGATCTACGGTTTGGATCGAATGATTATATTTTAAATTTTAAAATTTAAAATAAAAAATAAAGTAAGGCATTTGTGACACCAAAAAAGTGTGACACCAGAAACTTACTCATTTTTTTGACAGGTAAAAAAAAATAGTGACAGATGGGTCGATTATGCATTACTCTATTATGAGTAAACGATTATATTAATCTTAAATTAAAATTATTTTTTTCTATATAGACGGGTCAAACATTTAACTAGAAGATAATGAAAAAATCCAAAGAAATAAAATTCACTCGCATGTATTGGGACAAAATAATCGAAGTGATAGATGCAGCGGATTCATTGAGACAAACAGAGGACCTCTTAATATCTACAAAATGGAGAAGCTTTACCGTTTTTATTGGTTGAATATATATATATAGAGAGGGGGATTGTTAAAATGCTACGCATAGCACGAATGATCTTCATGCTACGAATCCGTTCTTGAATTTCATGTTTCAAACTGTCGATCCAAACCGTCCATTATCTTCTTCATATTGAAATTTCATTAGAAACCAAATTTTATATTTTTTTGAAATTTTTAACTATTTTTCTCGGATTTTTAAAAATTCTTAATCTAATAAATTCTGGACCCTTCAATAATAGCGATTTTTTAAAATCTGAAAAAAAATAGTAAAAAAAATGTAAATTTTGGTTTATAATGATTATTCAATATGAAGAAGATAATTAACGGTTTGGATCGATTGTTTGAAGTATTATATTTAAGAACTAATTCGTAGCACGAAGGTCATCTGTGTTATGCATTGTATTTTAACATTCTCTCTCTATATATTATGATGATGAAGGCCCGAAGGTTTTTATTGGTTGAATATCAAATATAGAAACATTTGCAACATAAGGTATTAACAAAATTTCATAGAATTTTTGAAAATAAACTCTTCGTCCAACGACAATAATTCACGTTGTCGCGCGCGAATTAGAAATCCATAGAATCTTTTGTAACATTTAATTGTAATAAGTTAGAGAGTTTGATCCCATCTTATCTTTAAAAAAAATCATAGAATTTTGGAGAGACTAAATTCCCGTCATATATAACTGTTTAATTTATATTAAGTTTATTTACAATAGAGATGCCAAGAAATACACACACTAGCAAACGAGCACATCCGACTACGTCGGAATAGGAAAGAAAATATGAGATGATTTTGGTATGGTGGAAGACAGTTGATTTGTTTTTATTTTTTTTTTACTATGCGTACAAATTAAGAAAGAACAAAATATTATAAAAATACTTATTAACAACCATCCAGCGCCTTGATCCCCCTATCTGTAAAGTGGTCCAACTCTTTGTCTAAAATACAGATCTAAATCATACATGAGATCAAGTTGCATAGATTAATGGTTTATAATGATGTTAACAAATGTTTGAACTTTCTTTTTGTGAAATTGTTATGACCTTGTTTTGGGTGCTTATATAAGGAGTAGTGTGTGTGTGTGGGTGTGTGTGTATTTGCTATGGTGAGTCGCGACTCACGTGAGCCGTACTCAAAAACTTCTAGATTTGGTTCAAAATGATCGATCCAAACCGTCCAATACGATCTCTCTATTAAAATTTCCATACAAACCAAATTTTATATATATATATATATATTTTGAAAATTTTAAGTATTTTTTTTCGAATGTTTAAAAATTGTTGTGTTTGAACTTTGAACATTTTAGAACTAATTAGATTAACGATTTTCTAAAATTTTAAAAAATACTTAATAATTTTGAAAAAATATAAAATTTGGTCTGCATGGAGATTTTCAATAGGGAGATCGTGTTGGACAGTTTGGATCGGTCATTTTGAACCAGACCTAGGTGTTTTGAGCGCGACTCACAGATAGGACTGAGCAAAAAACTCGGCCCTCGTGAGCTAGCTCGAACTCGAATCGGATAATACTCGTTAGCAACTCGAGTTGTTTCGGCTCGAGCTGGAATAACTCGAGCTACATCGTCTAGGAAGGTTCATGAGCTGAGTTCGAGTTGCCTTCAGCTCGGTCAGTCTAACTCGTGGGACTTAGCCCAATTCGTTTGTTTAGTCTATAATCCAACCCAGCTTTTAATCACTATTCTATAACTTTAAGTTCTTTTCATTTTTAGGGAAAAATAGTCGTATCTTCCTCCTGATCTCTTCGTGTGTCTTCTATGTGTATTTTAAACATTGTTTAATATTTATGTTGTTTGCTTTTTAATTTAGCCCATTACGAAGTCTCAAAGTTTGATATTTAATAACGAGCTAGTTTTCAAGCCATGAGCCAACTCGAGTTTTAATGAGTTGAGTTTGAGCTGCTAAAAAAATTCAGAATTGCCTTGTGTGCTGAGCTGAGCCAGCTCGACTTGAGATGAGCTTGAGTTCGAGTTAGCCTCGGCTCGCTCAGGCTCAGCTCATCTACACCCCTACTCACAGACCTCTTGTGAGTCGCAACTCACTATAGCAAAACTCTATATGCATATAATAGTTATGAGAATGACTACGGTACATGAAGCACCAATTAAGTGGTGCTTTAGAGTGGTTCTTCAAGATATAAAATTTAAATAGGCGATCCAACCGTACATTATGTTTATCATATTAAAATATTCTTAGAAACAAATTTTTACATTTTTTTTTCATTTTTTTAGTATATTTTCCAGATTTTACAAAATCGTCTTAAATCGTATTTTTTTTAATCAATTTAGTACCGGTTTTTTATAAAAAACCGGTACTAAACTTTTAAAATTAAATCTGGTTTTTTAAACTTAATTAGTACCGGTTTTAAAATTAATATTTTTAGTACCGGTTTTTAGTTATAAACCGGTACTAATTGTGTTTGCCGCCACTTTCCATCACCTTCTAGTACCGGTTTTTTATTGTTTTTAGTACCCCTTATTATTAGTACCGGTACAAAACCGGTACTAATAACACAAAAAAACCGGTACTAATGTCATTAAATGGCGTAGTGAGGGTCCATAATGTTTTAGATTAGGGATTTTGTAAAATATGAAAAATATAGTAAAATTTTTTTAAAAAATATGTAAAAATTTGTTTCATAGGAGATTTTAATATGAAGGACAAATTGTATAGTTTGGTCCAGTTATTTGAATTTCAGATATAGAAGAACCACTCTAAAGCACCAGCTTGATCCGTGATTCAGGGTGTACCGTAGTCACTCTCTCTCTCTCTCTCTCTCTCTATATATATATATATATATATATATATATATATATATATATATATAATAGTACCGGAATTTGTTGGGGCACTGACTCGTTGCACAATTTGCTCCAGTGAAGAAGTGGCAAAGAAGTTTTCTTATAAATTGAGTCCACTCTGCACCCTCAAAAGAGAAAGGGGTATATATGGCAATGGTATTAACAAACGGGGACATGAACCAGAATTCAGGGGTTAGTGGGGGGACTTGGAGGATAAAAAGAAAACGATGGAACAGAAAGGTGCATATATTTATGTTTTGTAGCCAATTAATACATCCAACAAAAAAAAAAAAGAAAGGAAAAATTTAGACCAGACCGGAGGAAACCAAATTTGATAAGATTCCTCCAACCGGATCACTACATTAAACAAGTAAAGCTACGCATGCATATCAAAGCTTTGCACTCCTCCCTGTATCATATCATTTTGACAAGACTTCTAATAATTTGTTATTGTAATGAGATTTCTGATGTGAACACCAACCCATCTTGTTTATGCGATGAGGTGGCGAAAGAAGGGGGAAAAACAGAGACAATTTGGTTTTAGCAAATGTATGAGTAATTTAATTGTTTTGAGACACTTTAAAATATCAAATAGAAGTGATTAAATATATAAAAAAAGTAAAACAGCTTCATAAATACTTTAAATTTGAAGCATCATATTTCTTGCTGTATCTCAAAACAATTTACATTTGATTATTTGAAGCATCATATTTTCGCAGTTATATAGAAATTATATTAGTGCCAAAATACTAAAATATTTCTAAAATAACTAATTAGTTCCAGTCAATCACGTTATTTTTGTACGTCTACTTGTCCATGAAATATTAAATTTTTTGTAAAATAAACTCAAAATACAAAACATGTAGCTTATTTTTAAAGTTCCCACAGAATATTGAATCACGTCAATCGAAATATATAAATGAAAACATGACAAAATACTAAAATTTGTATCAACAAATTGTAAATTGTGCGGCCATATTCCATTGAAATATAACTATAGCAACATTATTTGCCGTTATTTTTTGCAATAATTTACTAAATAGATACTTTTATCAATAGCATTGTGACGGTCTATCAAATAGCAACACTACAGCAACTGCTATAACCGCTATTTGAACATTAATTTCAAGTATTTTTATCATTTCACATT
The DNA here is from genome assembly GCA_028095005.1 of Rhynchospora pubera. Taxonomy (NCBI): domain Eukaryota; kingdom Viridiplantae; phylum Streptophyta; class Magnoliopsida; order Poales; family Cyperaceae; genus Rhynchospora; species Rhynchospora pubera. The sequence continues at coordinate 230,342,225 of CM051459.1, read as the reverse complement.
ATTTTTACCGTATTATCTCAATAATTGATCATTAAATAAACAAAATTTAGTATATTACATTCAAAGTTATTAGTTGTTAGCTAGTATACTTCAATCATTATAAAAAAGATAGACCTTCTTGACAAAGCATCATTGTTTTATTATTGTATCAGCATTATTTAATTAAAACTGTGTTATTATAGTCAGTTTTATCATTTTCATGAACATATATAATACCAAGTAAAAAAATCAAGTAGGATGAAAGGCTGCTCCATGCAAGCATTGGTGCAAGCAATGGCACCATAGCATGTCTCAATAATTTAATTGCCCACATTCGTGTCCAAAATAATATATGAGAAGTGCAACATGATAATAAAGAATTGATGGTGGAGGGCATCTCAGGACAAATGATTGAGAAACTAACAAAACAATGATAAACCTAGTTATTTAACAAGCAAAGGTGCTTATTGTGCAAGTTTAAATATTGGTATTGATAAGTACATATGATGACATGAGGCAAGACTTCTGCGTTAATCTAGTACATAGGCGCACAGCACAATCATGCTACGTTCATAATTAGGGTCTACCATTAGTCCAAGACATCTATCTACAATAGATGTATATATAACCTAACATATATCCACATGTTTCCAAATGAACATATATATGATAATCACCAATAGGACGCGTAATTAAGGTAATTAAGAACAAACCCATCCAATAGGACTAATTAATAAACTTAACATGCAAAATTTCTAACATAAATATTAATTTTATACGTTAAACAATATATCCATAAGGTAGTACAAAATAAAATGGTGTTAAATTTAAATAACAAACTAGTATGCACTATATATAACTTGTTTGTGATAAATTTGGATATGATAATTAAACGGATCACGGCATGACATTAATTATGCATTGTCTTTTACATTCCTAAATGTACATATCTAATTATTTGCAATAAGGAGAATTTTAGTGTGCTTTATGAAACAAAAGAAACACATGAATATTAGTGAATAGTCCTGCAAATTCCTCCATGCAATAATTGCTTGGACAAAAAGAATATATGGCACGTGTACGTGTACGATCTCTTTCAAATATAAATTCATTTTAAGTTGAGGTCTCATGGTAGTGCCCAGAAAAAAAATTTGAAAGAAAAACTTTTACCCCAAAAAACTGAGAAATGAGGAAGCAAATGACGAATAACACAGATTAACAGTAATAATGAATAAATAATTAATTCATTAAATATATAAGGGTGATGTCACTGATGTGTATGTTTTGTTATAATTTTTTTTATAATATGTGTTAGTATTTGGGAGGAATGTCCTTTTTTTTTCTTTGGAAAAGGGAATGTCCTTGTTAGTTGTCATTTGTCAAGGTCGCACCGGTGCAACTGCAACCCGGATCCTGTATGCGATACACTGTTCATCCAAAAGTAGAACAAGTCACTGTTCACCAAAGCCAGAAACAGAAAAGCTGGGCGGATCCCACGCTCAGTGAGTCAGCGCACCGAACACAGTTTAGAGATCCGCGCATAAGATCTCATTTTGACGATGGTGGGTAGAGACTGGAGAAGCGGTGCCACGTCACCCCCGACAGTTGGAATCTTCTCGCCTGGATCCCTAGGGCTGACGCCTCTCCTTTTTCCTTCCTCCTTTCTGGACTTGGTTGACATACACCGGAAAAGGCGTGCTGGTTTGTGTGCCGCGTAATCCACGTGCGCCGGACGCAATTGAAAAACTAGGTGGCACCATGTGGCGGCCTCCGATCAAGTAGGGCTGACGTCACGTCGTAGGTGGGGTCGTACGTCGGGGGTCCGGTCACATCTTTGGTGGGTCCATCCGCGTATTCCGGACTATAGACAGCCACGCGGACATATTGATTTCAAGAAACCCCTGTTGATCAGCGAAACCACGAAACTGCCATCGCTTTCTGCTTTTTTTGGTTTTCTCTTCTTACTATTATTGACGGGAGGGGGAGAACCGGGAGGTGAGGTTACCTTCGTCATGACACGTCTGTCCAAATAAGCAAGTCATGTGTGAATCCAAAGAGGCAGGAAAGAGACGCGACATGAGGTGATTGGATTGGATTGGATGGGCCTCTGGCCTCATCATCAAAATTCAAAAGCATTGCTCTTGTCAATCTCTGCTGATCTCCTGCGGCCCTCTCCTGTTTCCATTCATGTTCCCACATGCCACGTGTCAAAACTTGCCAAGCTCTGCAGATCATGTTGCCTGGCTTATTTAATGTGATTTAAATCCTTGTCCAATGTTAATTTACCTTCTTGTCTTACATTTTACCATGCGTTTACTGTTTCTCAAAACTATATTGTAACAATTACAAAGGGGCGTTTGGTTGTGTATTAAGGAGTTGCATAAGTTAAAGAATGTATAAGTGTTTATGTAGTGTTATGTAATAGATGTTTGGTTGTATAGTAAAGATGAGTAATTTAATGCATGCATATATTCATGTCAAAAGACTAAAATGTCCTTAAATGTGAATTAGTATTATGTATTGATAATACGTTGTGACCTAATTATTATTACGTATTAATAATAAATAAATATTATTACTTACTAATTATAGATAATGATTAATTATTATTAATGATAATAATAAATCATTTTTATTATTTTGAAAAATTAATAATAATTTGTAATTAAATATTATTAATTATTTAATAATAAAAATTATTATATTTAATTATTATTATCAAATCATTATTATTAATAATTAATATTACTTTTTAAATATTATGAATTATTATTATTTAATTAATAATTATAATAATTAATCTTTATTATTAATTAGAATTTTTTAATAATTATGGTTCTTTATTAAGTATTATTATTTATAAATTATTATTAATTATTAAATATTATCATTAATTATTTCTAAGAGGTATTGTTCGAAAAAAAATTAAAGGGAACCGGTTCATAACTTATGAAATCTATTTAGGTGTAATAAGTTATATATGCACCCTTAAGGATTCATATGTAACGGATGTTTGATAACTTAAAAATGCATAAGTTATGCACCCTCTAAGTCACAAATAAACAGCCCTGAAAAATTCAATGTTATCAAGACATATTACAGCGCCAACTTTGAATATCGATCTTGTCATGTTATTTAGTAATCTGTTAATCAGCAGCTATATAATAAGATGAAAAATAACTCGTATCATTTGACAAATCTGATATTGTTGGTCGATTGAACGAATCTATACTATATTACTATTAATAAATAGCTACAATGCATCTTTTAGCATAGATCATTTTATTCCTCATAAACTGTTAACTATATTTTAAAATGTAAATTCAATGATAAATATAATTTAATTATTTTTATCTATATATTGAAATTTTATAATCAACCAAATTTTACATTTTTTGAGTTTTTTTTACTGTTTGTTTATATATTTTTAAAAAAAAATCATTTCTGGATAGAATTTATTAAAAAAATAAAAATATATATATAATTTGTTTTCTGGTGAGATTTTATAATATATATTGAAGAGACAAAAATATATTTTTTTATTTCAAATAAATATAACAAATAAATTCATGATGCACAAAATGATATGTGCATCATGATGCACCATAAAAAAAAAATGCTCGTGTCTAAATGAGTAAATAACCAATATGACAACAATTTATTTGTAAAATAACCTAGCTAGCTAGCTCATTTAATTTCTGAATATTACTTCCACTTTCACAAAATAAACACATCACATTTTGTATTCAAATAGTACAAGCACTATATATTTATATTATATACTTGCTATACGTTTCAATACTTACTAAATTATAGATTGAAATTGTGACTCCGTCGATCCGTTTCTAGTACGAGGATTCACGCTTAGTTACTATGATTGATCACGTTATACGTAGGGTTTTTTAGGTAGGGCTGTCAATGAAACCCGTTTACCCGTTTACCCAACCCGTACCGTACCGTATAAGACGGGTATGGGTAAAGTTTTATTTTCGTTAAGTTAACGGATACGGGTACGGGTAAGAAAATTTTTTCGTTAATTTAACGGATACGGATACGGGTAAAAGTTATTTCGTACCGTTTTCATAACGGGTAATTGCCACAATTAAAAAGATACAATTACATGATACATATGGCATCTTATATTACATGATTGGTAAAAAAAATATTGCTAGATTTTATTTAAGATTTATAATTCTTTCCATTTAGTGTACGAAAAAATAAAAAAACATAAATCTAAAATATTCGCCACCATTGTTGCATTTTATTAATATACTTATTGATATAATTTATTTATACAGAGTGTACAAATTTTATTATTATTATATTCATTTTTTACCGTTACCGTACCCGTACCGTTAATTCTTAACGGGTACGGGTAAGGTACGGGTAAAGCTATTTTTAACGGGTATGGGTAGGGTACGGGTAAAGAAAATTTTAACAGGTACGGTAATGAAAATAACTTCTACCGTATCATACCGTACCCATTGACAGCCCTATTTTTAGGGGCGGTTTTGTCTGCGGTCCTGATTAAAGATCTAAAAACCAGTTAAAAATCCTTTTTGTGCGTGTGAAAAGTTAGATAAGGCGACCATACAGTACTTGCTAGCTATTGCAAATAGGCTGTCAATGGGTAGGATAGGGTACGGTAGAGACATTTTCGTTATCCGCATCCGTTTTTTTTTATCCATGTCCTACCGTACCCGTTAAAAATTAACTTACCCGTACCCTATCCTTACCCGTCATGAATTAACGATAAGGGTAGGGTAACGGTAGAAAATGAATAATAATGATAATAATAATTCAATAAAAAAATGTACAATATGGATGAATAAATAATATCAAATAAATATAATAAAGTGCAAAATTGAATAATACTTTAAATATAATAAAATCATATAATATCTTCTCATGACAAATATATATAACTAATTAATAATTAAAAGTTTACTTACTCATCATCATGAATTATAAATTATTAATGTAGTATATTGTCTCAGTTAAATCTACCAATTGAATTGACTTATTAGTTATTAACATATTAATTGGATATTATAATCATATATTTCCCCATTAATGATTATCAATTATATATTATATATATAACGGTATGGGTAAATAACGGTTACGAAATAGCGTTACCCTTACCCTTACTCAATAAATTAACGAAAATTTTTTCTTACCCATACCCATACCCGATAACTTAACGAAAATAAAACCTTATCCATACCCGTCTTATCGAATACGATACGGATAGGGTAAACGATTAAAAGGGTACAGTTGACAGCCCTATTTGCAATTGGTAAATGGATATGCATGCATGCTCGTCCAGCTGGAACTAGCATGCCTCCGGGCTTAATTGGAGGTTAAAAAAAAAAAAAAAACTCGTGTTCTTCAAACTTATAAATTTAATATCGTCCGGCAGCCACAAATTGTTATTATCATATTAATAGTTAATTTTTTTAAATTATTTATACCAATTTATAATGTTTTCCTTTAAAATAATTAGTTACAATTAAACATATTAAGTATAAATTATTAGTGTTTAACATATTTATATTATTATTTATGAAAAATAACAAATTCCGACGTGTCTGCCGAATGCCGATACAAGCACGTACGGGTTTTAATATATACTTTATATTTATATTTATATTGGAGTCAGATTATAATTCGAATATCTGATTGATTGGAATTGAAGATCTAATTAATGGCCCGTACAAAAATAAATTAAAATGTATCGGTCTGGATATCAGTATCCAGGGACACAGCGACATTTCATCTACGCAATCGGACGAGGAAATATAAATATGATGAAAGGTGCTTGAATTCGGTGCGCGTTTATTTATAAAGTACGTAATTTGGTGTACAATGACGTAATCAATTGCACTTCATTACTAGTTTACTAACAGTGCACGCATATGCATATATATAGTTATATACCCCCTTTGAATTCATTTCCTTTTACATATATTTTGTGGAGATGCGCGCGTTGATTCCTACTATTAAGAACTATATATGGTGCAATACAGCAATACCAACTATATTAACATATTTCCATGCAATACGTACGTGTTTGTATTATTCTCTTTGGCTCTCTTTGGATCGTATGAGATTAAGGATAGGATTAGCTATTTAGGATTAAGATTTTTAATCCTAAATTCTTACAAATAAGCTTAATCTCAGATTAAGACTTTTTGTTTGAATGAGAAAAGAATAAATAATGAGATTTTCTTTCTAATTTCAACTCTTATTCTAACAAAATGTCGGATTAACTAATCTTAGTCTGATTAAGAATAAGTTCTTAATCCTGAACTGTTTGGATGGTTTCTTAGTCCCGAATAGCTATTTAGTCTAGAATAGTCCTTTTTCCTAACTATCCAAACAGGGTCTTTATTTTCTTTTTTTTTTGTGTGTGAAGGTGCAAGAGAGTTAATATGTGATGAATACGAAGGCTGCGGCTGTTGGGGGAGAGGGGGAGGGAGAGAGAGAGAGAGAGGGATTTGTGAATTGTGAGTGTGTGGTGTTGGTGTGGGGGTCGTACGACGTACCTGGCTTTTTTTTTTTTTTTTTTTTTGCTTTGTGGGAGTAACTAACTTTACCTAATCATTCTTGCACGGATACGTTGGAAGCTCACCAGTCCGTGGCCCCTTTTCTCCCTTTTCTTGCTTTGCTTTTGTCCAGTTTTTGTACAAGTAAAAAGCAAATTATAAAAAAAAATATAAACCAATAATAAAGGGACAGATATTGTGTCTGTGGGGAGGAGAGGATAGATATATCATAATTGTTAGTTTTTAATTTATACCCTTAGAATTAGGGTTTACCAAACGGGGCGGGGCGGGGCGGAGCGGTCCAACCCGTGACGGTCCACGGGTTAGGACGGGGCGGGTTAGGATGGTCCACGGGTTAAGACGGGGCGGGTTAGGACGGTCCATTCTAAAAATCTTGGCCCTAACCCTTCTTAAACCCGCCCCATGTAACCCGCACGGGTTATGACGGTCCGGTCCGGTCCGGTCCGCCGGTTTTTATTTATTTTATTACTATATTTTTTTTTTGGATTTTTCGCATATATATTATATACTATAATTTTTTTTGTTGTTTTTCTCTTTTCTGTTTTTTCTTCGATACTTTTTTTCTTTTTTCAATATCGTTTTCTGTTTTTTATTTTTCGTAAATTATTTTTATATTTTACTTTTACGTTTTTCTTTTATTTTTTTAAATGAAAAAATTTGAATATAATTATATAAAGTTACATTTCTCTTTTGTTTTCGGATTTGGGACCGGCTATGCTATTAAATTATTTTATAAAATAATAACATAGGCGGAGTTATAAAATAAAATAATAAAATTACACGGGTTTAAGACGGGTTGACGGGGCGGGGCGGTCCGGTCCACGGGTTAAGACGGGGCGGGTTAACACGAGTTTTTTTAAAAAGGGCGGCCCAAATCCGCCGTAGACCCGCCCCAGTCTAACCCTTCGGTCCATCACGGTCCGGGGCGGTCCGGTCCATGGGGCGGGTTTGGGGCGGGACGGGTTTGACCCGGCTGGTTTTTGGTAAACACTACTTAGAATTAGATGGAGGCTCCATCAACCACAAGTGCTTCCTTTTTCTTTTCTTTATATATTTTTATATTACGACACCAAATGATCACAAGTGTAGAGCAATCCAATTTTTGGTAGTCATAGTCTTGACAGGTCTCATTTCTAAATCCAGATAGTACTGCCAAAATTGAACTTAGCCAATTCTCAGGGGACCAACTGCTGGAGCTCAATTAATTACCAAAAGAAGGCTGAAAATCCATGACAAAACATTTTTATATTTAGTAAATTCAATGCCTTCAAACCAACAAACCTAGCTAGTTAGCTACTAGCTACTAGCTACTGGCTAGGGTCTCTAATTGGTTTGTACTTTTTTATTCGGGTTTAACAATTTCCCTTTTATATTAATTAACAATTAACATAAGAGTTTGGTTACACTGTTTTTCAGCGCCCCTTTATTCTCTACCCACTTTTGGATATCATGTTGTTTCTTTTATGGATCATGACCCGCTATATGTATGTCAATTATGTAAAACATGTCATGAACTCATTTCTCTATTTTATATTTTTTTATTAGTTGCCTATTAAAAGTAATTCCGATATTTTGATTTGTAAAAAACTCCATTACGCATTCTTTTATAAAATTTCTTGTCTGGTAAAATTTGTAGAGTAATACATTGTAATATGTCACCAGAGACCAGAGACCAGAGACCAGAGTCCAGAGAGTCCAGACACACACAAACATATATATGTACATGTTAACCTGCTACATAGATTGCCGCACTGTTGGAGGGTGAAGAGAATCGAGATCTTACATGCATGTATATGTTTTTGTTGCCATTGCCAACCCCACACAAAAATTAAGCGGATTTGGGAATAGATAAGGTGGAATTTGGGGGCAGAAATCAAAATTGACCACAAATCTGGATACCACTGATAGAGACTAACTTTAGCTGAACACCCCATGTGTTGCTGTCTTGCTTATCAATTCCTAGGCCCTACCTGTCTTTCTTTCAACCCCCTTTTGATTCCTTGTGTGTGTCCCTCTGCATTGTTTCGTGTGGCATGTTACTGTCCTCGTCCTTGTTTTTCTTGATTCCTTGCATAAGCATATAGCATGCAATTAATATGGTTGTTCATCACTTGTATTTTGCTCACTTTACTGAACTTCGTTTTAGTAGGTTTCAAGTTCATGTTTTACTAATCATGCATATAGTTCAACGTGCCAGACTATAATACATATATTGTATGCATTCACTGACTGCCTCCAATATATATCTAAAATTTTTGCCATCTGTCTGTCAGTGCTGACGGTGCATGGAATGATCAATAGTTATACTTATATCTGTGTTTCGTATAATATTTTGTTTCCCCCTTTCCACAACTGGTTTATTAACTAAAGGGTGTCCATCACTAATCGGACGGTTGAGATGAAGCTAGGTGTTTGATGGTTGCAAAAGGAATTGGAGAAAGATGTGAAGCCGACAAGGGGAGCAAAGAGTGAAAGAGAACATGTGCAATATTCCAGTCTCCAGAGGAGGAGTGGGGCCCACAAGGGTGACACGTAAGGAGGCCTAGCTTGGCCCAACCCAGTTCACGGGTCCCCTCCTAATTCCCAAATCCTACTCCTCTCTGGCCCAATCTGTCTCTCCTCAGTCCATCATCATCACGCCATTCATTTATTATCTGACGTCTCTGTTTCCCTCCCTCTCTCTCTGTCTTTGTTTGTGTGAAACTGTGAAATAGAGAGAGAGTGTGTGTTTGTTACTCCTGGAGAGGCATGCACATTTAAAATACGCCAGTTCTTTTGCTCTCTGTCTCGATTTCTGAAATGGAGAAAGTGTTTTGCTTCCTCAGCTGTCAACAGTGGCGGATGCCGGAATAAAATACTTTATACTCGCAAACAACAATAAGACCCTACACTAGCAAACCTTTTCACATGCTCACAGTTTTTTTTTTTCCCCTCTTTTCTTTTTATTACAGATTCTATTTTTTTAAGAACAAGCACACATTATATTTGTTATATTATTGTCATGGAATCTTAATTTTTTAGTGGATTTCTTTTCTTTTTTTTTGGGTAAAAAAAGCCTGTATATACAACAAGCAAGCCATAACGGTCAATTGGGAGACAGACATTAATGTTGTGCATCTCTTTAGAAATTAATTTCGTCGAGTTTAAATTCTCTCAACCAAACGATGACATATAGGGACCTTGCGCAGTAAAAATCAAACATAAGAAATTACTCTTGTATTAATATGGCATATTTGCATGTGCTTCTTTGTTACTGTCTGAGCTCTAACGGTAATTAACAGGGGACCAGGTAAAGAAGTTTTACCAAGGAGTAGTTGAGATAAAATTGGTTTCCTACAGTTCCGTTTGGATGCGTTGAGAATAAAGTAGGAAGAAGGAAGAAAGGAAGAAATTTATTGGGAAGTGTGTAACTTTTGTGAAGAGTTTAGATGGTTATAAATAAATTTATTGATAAAAAGTGGTTATTCTTTATTCCTTATTTCGGAAAGAAGCCATCCAAACGGAGCACGAGTGTGTGTTTGTGTGTTTCATGTAAATCTGAAAGACATCCAACAAAGGGACTCAGGTGTACCAGTTCCTTCAAGGCCTTAAAGGTTCATATATAGCTACAGTTCATTTCTTAAATTGCCTTTAATCCCTTCTCATCTTTTCTGTCTAACATGTTGTCTTCTGCTGTACCTTTCTCTGTCTACATGACAAGATGATATTTACAGATCATAACTTTTCTCTCTTTTCTTTCTTTTTTTTTGGGTTTCAATTTTCTTAATTTCATTGCATGCTCAGGTCTGTTGAGATGGACTGAACTCAATGGAGTACGTACGTACCACGGGTAAATTGTACATTAATTTATATTTCTAGCTAGGTTATACAGAACTTTAATTATGTGCCTCAGGGCTCTCTCTCTCCACAAAGTAAAAAGGAATACAACATAAATCCATACCTCAACTTTTCTTCCTGCAGATTTTGTAAGTACGTATAACATTCCAAATTCAAATGGGCATAATAATTTAGTTGAACTTGAATAACACTTTCAGTGAATATCAAATTTTAAATGAGGAAGGTTCCGGTTCAAAACTTCGTAGTGCCACCAAATGTCATAATTTTACTTTTCATCAATAATTAATTATTTTTTTAATTTAAATGTTAAATTCAAATCACTGATCTTGTACAACTTAATGAGCGATGCATTTCCACATACATTTTATAAAATTTAGAGTTGATTTCATATATGATCAAGAGGTCAAACCATGAATGTATTACAATTAATCTGTCATAATTAACAAGGTTCGTTCATTTTTTAACCCTTTGATCAAATATCAAATCGAGTCCAAATTTAATAAGACTTATATGGAAACGCATTGTTCGTTAAGTTGTACAAGATCAACAGTTTGGATTCAACATTTAAATTTTTTTAAAAAGTAATTATTAATGAAAAGTAAAGTTGTCGCACCGGAATCTATCTTATTTTAAATAGACATATAATTTTACTAATATTTGCAATGTACAAGATGCACAAAAACTCCTAGTTTCATTTGTGAATGATATTTAGACGTAGACATATTTTACCTTTGAAGTGCTGGTTGAGACCCCTAACAGGAAAAATAATTTTAGAAAACAATATAAGTTTGTGAAGACAAAATAATAGATCCTAATTCATATAAAAATAGACTTGTAAAAGGTTTAATAGCAACAAGGAGAAAAGGAGTCAGATGGGCCAAAGTGCATGCATGGCCCCAAAAAAGGAGGTGCAAGTGACCCCAGCCCAACTTATCAGACGCCACATCGCCACGCCATAGTAATATAGTATGATAGAATGATAGTACACTCAACATGAGATCCACAAAGAAAACAGTGAAGAACAAAACACAACATGTCAGAGTACAAGAAAGAGGGGAAAATGCAACCACTGGGCCCCCTTTCCTGGCAGGCAAATAGGCAATGCATCTCATTGATCTCAACAGTCCCACCCAATCCTCTGTGACTGTGACAGATGCTGCTGCCAATTTATGGCGTACGGGTCTCTCAAGTGCAACTACGTCTACCAGTGAATTGCCACACAGTGTGTCATCTCAGTTTCTGCCTCAGGGACTCAAGGTTCTCTGTATAGATCATAACCCCACTAAAAGCTGTTGAAAGCGAAATAATTTGGCCTGGTTTTATACCAAAGATTTTTTAGGATTTTATTGACTGATTGATGTGTTAACTATATTAGTACAAGGTTTCATAAGAACGACAGAATATGTGATTTTTTTTTTATTATTGAAGCTTTTTTTTTTATATACGATTGTCAAAAGACATTGTGTTTATGAAGATTTATCAACAGATGAGTTCGTGCACAAGTTGAGTACCATATCAGTCTGTTGCAGATTGTACCGTACCGCTATGGTAGATCCTAGTTTTGCTCCAGTACTTCAAAGACTGGAGATGAAGAAAACATAAAGGGAGTTGCAATTGGATTTGGAGTTGATCTATTTGTATTTTGTAGCCACCTTGGGATAAAAGGTGTAACACATTGCTATAAAACAAAACAATGTTCAGGTACTGAGAATTCTTCAAAAGAAAAAGAGCCGAAGTAACAGTACTTTCTATACACACTGCAAGGGTAAACATGTGAAAATTCAAAGAAATTCAGATTCGGATTTAATTCCAGAAGCAAAAGAAAATAAAAATTTCTATAAAAAGACAATGTATTAAATGGTACAAAATTTTAGCCAGTAAAATTACAAAGTACTCCGGATTTCCTGCTAGAATTGGATTTTACATGGGAGAGAGAGAGAGAGAGAGTTTGAATTCATGAACAAATAAATTTGAAGAATCTCAGGAAAAAAAATGGGTGAAGTACCAAAAGAGTGTGTTAGGACTTAGGAGTTTGAATTAATCTGAGATGTGTTAGGAGTAAGAGAAATTCTGAGAATTTTTTGCTAGTGAAATTTGTATGGAACTACAGTTAAGAGCACCAGCGTAATTACAATATTACGAAAAAGTTGCCATCCTAAGTTTCCAAAATTTTACAGAGATCAGGGTCACAAGCGCTCTAGTATTAGAAGCAGGCAGACCGTAACGGCTTCTGCCGGTGGTCCGGCATCAGTACTGGCTCATGTGGGGGAAGAATTAATGTACTGCTAAGGCTCAGAACCTCTACATTGCTTGTTAAAAGATATGGCACATGTACAATTGTAGCTCACCTTGCTTTGCTACAGTACAAAATAGCTTACCATGGTACCATGCTTCTGAGTTCTGAGTTTTGACTACAGTGACTGAAGTTGGGCTTGTACTAAGCACCAACGCCTGGAAACGTAAGCCATTATGTATTTGATCAGAGTATCTAGATTATATACTCAATGTCTATGTTTGTGCAGTAAGGACACCGCATATTCACATTTAAAAAAAAAAATTAGTTGAAAGTATTACTGTAATCATCAACTGAATTTTTTCATTGCACGCTTCATTTTGGATGGTTCACTGTTAGCAACTGTAAAGTGTTAACTGTATATGCATTTGAAAAAGCAAACTTTCCAACACAAGAACTCCAGTGGAAGTGCTACCAGTTTACAACACCAAACGCACAAATTCAAGCTAATCCGACTTATATGAACACACAAGTTGTCTATCAAATCCTATAATTGATAATTTCTTGTTCCAATATGGTCCAATCACTACCCGAAATCAACTGATTTTTTGTAACGGATATTAAATTCGAATTGCAACGATATCACCCATTACAAAAGGTCCCGTTGCAATTTGAATAAACCATTACAAACCATATAAAAATTGTAATAGCTATTATATAAAAACCGATTTAAGACATTTGTAGCGGTTTTTATATAATAACCGTTACAAAATTGAAAAAAATAATTTTAAAAATAATATTTACAAAATTTAACAATTCTTTTATGAAAACCATTGTAATTTTTCTTTTTCAAAAAAATTTCTGCTCTCCATTGCCATACAATACTAATCACACATTTCTTTTTTGAGGGCCGACAAGTACCGGCAATTTTCCATTCATAATAAAAAAAAGTTTACAAAAGTTTCATTAAAAAAAAATCAATAACAAGTTTCAAGCAAAATTTGTTTTTTGAAGATAAATTGGGATCAAGCCTTCCAACTTATTTTTAAATTAAATGTCTATAAAAACTTCCTTGTCGGATTTCGAACCTGCGACCTCTCACTTGAGATGCATTACTAGACCAAGAACTGATTCTCTCAAGCAAAACTTATTGCTGAACTAGTACAACTGTTAGGAATGATTTTTTTCTTTTTGTATTGTACCAGTTTATATCGGTTTTTGGCTGGGTTGAAAAACTGGTAACAGCACAATTGTTACCTGTCTTTCAACCCAGCCAAAAACCGATATAAACTGGTACAATACAAAAAAGAAAAACCATTAATTCCTAACAATGCCAATACAAACTCTTCCAAATCCAATCCAGATCTAACCGGTAACTATGAGTCAATCTTCAAAAAAATATGCAGACCAACACGGCCTACCAACGATGGCCGCCACATGCCTTCACCTCAAACACCTCTATGCCGAGACTAATAGTGCACCATACAACCACCCTCATCAGAATTGCCAACGAAGCATCCGTCTCGATCGCCTCCACGAAAAAGACCAACTCTTCGATATAAGGTTTAAACGACAAGACTTGAAACACGAGATAACCACACCGCTTTCACCAGTTGCCCCAAACCACGACTTCAACTACCAGCCAAACCAAACCACACCGCTTGCACCATGCCTACAATAGTACCAAATTATTCGACTGAATCAAACCACGAGCACGGCCACACTTGCGACCACACAAAACTAATATGAATTATATAAAATTTATAATTTAATATGCATATCATTGATATAAAACTAATATGAATCTATATACAATCACACATGTCAATTATAATATAACTAATGTACGTAATTCATACAATCTTTTATATAAACAAATTAATTAACTGACACTTTGACTTCCTTTGCCTTATTTAGTTGGATTGGCACGACAATTTTTCTTTGCTAAGCCACAACTTTCATCTATCAACTACGGCTTCCGTTATGTAATTTTTCTTAATTTATAAAATAAAAACATATTAGTTATTTTGGCCTTGATCAGAAAACTAATTAGCACTTCCAATCTAGCTAATAATACATTAAACATATAATTGGCCTCAAAACATTTATACTGATACTACATATATAACTGTTGGAGTTATGTTCTAGAAATCAATAATTTAATATTAATTTATTTTATAAATGATATTTGATAATTTGGAGTGGCATATGTGGTAATTTGTGGGAAGTTATTCCTAGGATTGGAGCTCTATATAAGGACCCCTTTGTGGAGGCTCCCAACCAACTTTCTCTCTCCACTCTTCCTTCCCTCCTTAGCCGTCACTTTCAAGAGGAAAATTTTTTTTGAAATTTTTCTTCCTCTTGCTCTCTCCTCTCTCTCTTTCATTTGCTCATGTGTTGAGCTCTCTTCTCTCCACTTAATTAAAGAATTGATTGAAAGAAGAAGAGAGAAAACCTCGTGGGATTAGTTCTCTTCTCTTCCTTGCTAGCACAAGTTGAAGAGAAGGTGATTAACTTTCTTAATGGACTCGAGGCGGCCGCCGGCGACGAGGTGGTGGTGAAGACGTGCACGCCATCGACTCTCATGCTATGGTCAAGTCTCGCGGATACGATTCCGCGAGAGGTACAATTTCTCATACCCTTTCTCTTTGTGTGTTGATTGCTTGGCAAGATCCATGTTACTTGAGTTTAATTGAAGTTAATTAGTTGTAATTAGCATAAAAATTAAAATTTGAGCACTTTCTAACACTCTGGTCAGCTTTGGTCTCAAATATCACCATCCCTACGGCCTGGTTTCATAGTATTACATGACAAGGACAAAGTCAAAACAACCGTCTCTCACAGGGAGTACGCTCTAGATGATGGAGATATACGACAAAAAATAAAAAGATAGTTAACGTTTAATTAATCACATTTCGAAAATAAAAAATAAAAAACGCGTCATCCAGAAAATGATGAGATGATTAATTCGGAAATGATCTGTATCACCTCGATTTTGTATTTATGATAGTTACTTCTCAATATCTATCAATTTTCGAGCTCCAAAGCACTCTTTTAAGTTATCAATACCATTATTTAATTGTTTTTTTATATATGACATAGCCAAAAGTCCAAGAACCAAGGAAATTAGTTATAAATGCGCGATGCATATATAATTTATTTTTTAATTGTGTATATGAAAGTCAAACTCCAATAAATGCTTTCGTTTAATTTAATTAAAAGTGAAGAGAGTAGTGCATTATTTAAAAAAATTCAGTAAGAAGTTTGATACAAGTAAAAAATTTCGAAACAATGTAAAATTTGGTTTCATACAAGTTTTCAGTGGGCCTGTTTGAATGCGTTGGGAATTTGGAGAATTTTCAATTCCTAGATATAAATTTATTATAAACAATTCAAACTCTTCACAAAGTTACACACTTTCCAATAAATTTATGTCTAGGAATAGGAAATTCTCCAAATTCCTC
Organism: Rhynchospora pubera; assembly: GCA_028095005.1. Lineage (NCBI taxonomy): Eukaryota > Viridiplantae > Streptophyta > Magnoliopsida > Poales > Cyperaceae > Rhynchospora > Rhynchospora pubera. The sequence goes on along the minus strand of CM051459.1, from coordinate 230,326,143 downwards.
AAATTCCTAAGCGATCCAAACGTCCCCAATATGAAGATTCAATCTAACGGTTTGGATCGGTAATTTAAAATTTGATTACGCAAATACGATCATGTAGGACGGACCACATCCATCCTACGCGTAGGACCGTAGCATTCCTTCAGTAAGAAAATTATAGTAAGATCATAAACTAAAAAACTCCCAAATTTTCAGGAACCAATTAAAAAACAAAATATGATTCGTAGATATTAAAAAAAAAATATGATTTGTAGGGCATGTCTTTGTGTGGGGTTTCCATAACATATGGGTGGGCAATAGTTGTTGAGCTACACTAGCGACTATTTAAATTTTCTATACTTAAAATTGTTTTCCTAAAGCAGAATATATAACGTTGTTCCACTAATTTGTTCAAAAGTCGGAATAATATTGCTTTTCCAGCTAGCACTGCTTTTATTGTCCCAACTCATCATCTAAACATCGTTAGTAAGGAATAGTTGCTAATCCATATAAGCTACTATTACGAAGTTCACATTTGTTTTGCAAATTCGTCTAAAAATTAAAATTGCAGTGTTCTTAAAATTGTAATTTTTTTTTTCTTTGATATCTTGACTATTCTTCCAAACACATTGATATTCATAGCTACTGCAGTCTGCTGGCACCACTCTCCGGTAGTGATAGTCCAAAAATCCTTAGCTCTTGACTCGTTCTTTAGAAAACCGTCCTAAAATCCAGACCGGACCGGTCTTTGGAAGGACTTTTCGATGGACAAGGATCTAAAAGGGCCGGATTTTGAAAGGGCCGGGTCTAATTTTTTTCAAAAACGAATGTTGAAGGGCCGGATTTTGAAAGGCCGGATCCGACATAATCGTTCAATAGTAGTGACTATTTAATCATGATGGGACGATAGAGATTACAAAACTATTAAAAAAATTAAATGTTGGTATTATTTTAGAAGGACTAGAAGGGCCAAGGACTTATAAGGGTTGGATTTTCAAAGAGTCGGTCTCGTGTTTCAAAAATCAACCCGTCTAACTCGTCCCATCTCAACCTTTTTCTTAACCCGGTCCGATCCGGCCCTTCTACCAAACCGGTCAAGTCCGGTCCTTTGAAATCCGGCCTGGTCCTTTTGTCTTTCACTACTCTCCGGACCGACAAGGATCTAGAAAAAAAGAAAGATACTGGAGTGAATAATGTCATATTATCAACATTAACAAGTAAGCATTAATATATATAGTCGGTTAGAGAATAATAATTTATTGTTATACTATTAAATTCACAGAAAAATTTCATCACTTCAAATATTACTTTTGCGCATATAATTTATTTACCTAAACCGGACAGGTCAAGCAATTTAGTCTACTCCGGTCTACTGTCTAGTTTGATGTTATTACATGATTTACATTTCCAATCAATTTATTAATATTTCATAGCACATGCTTGGTACTTGCAAGTTAAAACCGAGTGCTTGTTTTTTTTTATTTTCTGTTAATTATTAATTGATTTTTGGAATATTTGAACAATGTAAGGATTGACTTCTAACAACAAAAAAATAGCATATGACTATTATGTGAGCAATATTTGTGAGGATTAACGCTTAGCTGTTAATACTTGACAATCAAAACATTTTCGGAATTGAATTCTCGAAAACAGTTTTTTCTTTCAGGAATCAGGACTGTCACAAAATTATTCTTGCATGAATTATTTTATTGTAAAAATAAAGTATGATTACTTGCGACATTAAAGAGAAGGTAAATTTGCCATGGATATGTTTTTCTTACATGGGCCTAAATCTAAATCATTAGTCTAGAATGATGAACGGTTATGATTTTTGGTTTTAATAAGAGTGACATGGGGTAAAATGAAATTGATAGTTAATGGATTTATGTATGTTAATGCCTGAATGGATTAAGATGAAAAAGAAAAGAAAAATAGTACTAGGAATGAAGGGATGACGTGGAGATATCATATGATTTTGCCTGGTCTGGTCCTCTTTCTGTGATTCTTTGTTTTGATTGTTTGTGTGTACCGAAAGGGCGAAAGGCGGAAACCCTAAGAGTGAGATCGAGCGATGAACTCGCAGTCGCAGTCGCAGTCGCAGAGGAGAAAGAACTTCAAGATCGAGGCGTTCAAGCACAAGGTGGAGCTGGACCCCAAGTACGCCGAGCGCACCTGGAAGGTTCTCGAACACGCCATCCATGAGATTTACAACAACAACGCCAGTCGCCTCAGCTTCGAGGAACTCTACAGGTAGGTGGTAGTGGTACCCACAATCCCCAATCCCTATTTTATTTTGTTTTATTTTAGTTCCATTCCATTACCAACCTCAGTTTACTACTTCCAATCACCCTGAATTGCCACTATCAAGTATGGTAATCACCCTGAATTGTACCAACCCAATTGAATACAGGAGTGCATACAACATGGTTCTCCACAAGTATGGCGACAAGCTCTACTCCGGCCTCGTTGCTACCATGACCGCCCACTTGAACAAGATCGCCAAATCCGTCGAATCTGCCCAAGGCGGTCTCTTTCTCGAAAAGCTCAACCATAAATGGGCCGATCACAACAAGGCTTTACAAATGATCCGGGACATCCTCATGTACATGGACCGTAGCTATGTACCTACCTCTCACAAAACCCCCGTCCATGAACTCGGTCTTAACCTCTGGCGCGACCACATAATACACTCCCCCAACATCCAAGCCCGTTTACAAGACACTCTTTTAGATCTAGTCCAACGCGAGAGGACCGGTGATGTCATAAATAGAGGCCTCATGAGGAACATTACTAAAATGTTGATGGATTTGGGATCATCTGTGTACCAAGATGATTTTGAAAAGCCATTTTTGGATGTCTCTGCCAGTTTTTACAGTGGCGAGTCACAGCAGTTCATTGAGTGTTGCGACTGTGGTAGTTATTTGAAAAAGGCTGAGAGGCGCTTGAATGAAGAGATGGAGCGGGTTTCTCATTATTTGGATGCCAAAACTGAGGTTAAGATTACAAGTGTTGTAGAGAGAGAAATGATAGCCAACCACATGCAAAGATTGGTGCACATGGATAATTCCGGCCTTGTTAACATGCTTATAGATGATAAATACGATGACCTCAGCCGGATGTATAGTCTCTTTAAAAGGGTTCCTGAGGGTCTCTCTACAATTCGGGATGTGATGACATCATATTTGAGAGAGAGGGGTCGCGTTTTGGTAACTGATACAGAAAGGTTAAAAGACCCAGTAGAGTTTGTGCAATGTTTGCTAAATGAAAAGGACAAGCATGACAAAATTATAAGCACAGCGTTCAATAATGATAAGACCTTCCAAAATGCACTAAATTCTTCATTTGAGTATTTTATTAATTTGAATAACCGATCAGCTGAATTTATTTCTCTTTATTTGGATGACAAGTTGCGAAAAGGTTTGAAAGGGGCTAGTGAAGAGGAAGTGGAGGTGGTATTAGACAAGGTCATGATGCTATTTAGGTATTTACAAGAGAAGGATGTGTTTGAAAAGTACTATAAACAGCACTTGGCGAAGAGGCTCCTCTCAGGGAAAACTGTCTCTGATGATGCCGAGAGGAGCATGATTGTGAAGCTAAAAACTGAATGTGGTTATCAGTTCACATCTAAATTGGAAGGGATGTTTACTGACATGAAAACTTCTGAAGATACAATGCTAGATTTCTATGCCAAGCAGTCTGCTGAGCTTGGAGATGGGCCCACGCTCGCTGTTCAGATTCTCACGACTGGGTCGTGGCCAACTCAGCCGACTGCTGCCTGTAATCTCCCACCAGAGATTCTCACCGTGTGTGAAAAGTTCAGGACATATTATCTAGGTACGCATAGTGGGAGGCGGTTAACATGGCAAACCAATATGGGTACAGCTGATATAAAGGCCACTTTTGGCAAAGGTCATAAACATGAACTGAACGTGTCCACTTATCAGATGTGCGTGCTTATGCTGTTCAATTCAGCCGATGGTTTAACCTATAGAGAAATCGAACAAGCTACAGAAATTCCAGCTCTTGATTTGAAACGATGCCTCCAATCTCTAGCATGTGTGAAGGGCAAAAATGTCCTTCGGAAAGAGCCAATGAGTAAAGACATATCAGAAGAGGATGTATTCTATTTCAATGACAAATTCACAAGTAAATTCGTGAAGGTGAAGATAGGGACGGTTGTGGCTCAAAAGGAGTCAGAGCCGGAGAAGCAAGAGACGCGTCAGAGGGTGGAGGAGGATAGAAAGCCCCAGATTGAGGCTGCGATTGTGCGCATCATGAAGTCACGAAGGGTGCTGGATCATAATAGTATAGTAGCTGAGGTGACGAAGCAACTTCAGTCACGATTCCTGCCTAATCCAGTTGTGATCAAGAAGAGAATTGAATCGCTGATTGAGCGCGAGTTCTTGGAGAGAGATAAGGCTGACAGAAAGTTGTACCGATATCTTGCATAGTTACTGGAATTTTGCCTTTGTAAGCTGTTTGAGTTTCTGCCTTTCTTTTCTTCTTTTTCTCTTCATAAAAAAGTATGTTCCCCTCTGTTCTTGTACAATATGTTCAATTTGTTTAGACAACTCGATTAATGAAGCATCATGGTAGACTTCTTTTAGTTTTCATAAATTCATAGCATTACTGTGTCTGTGTAGGTTTAACTAGCTGATTTCAAGTACTTTTCTTTTTTCCTTTTGGATTTAAAATGTAAATCTAGGCGTGTTAAGTTACTATTGATTGAAGGAAAGAACATGCAATTCTGTCTTTTCTTAAAAAATATATATTAGGCGAGCAAATTTATATCAAATTTCATTTCCAATTTGTGGGTGAGGAAAATTGTAATCTGATCCGTATAGGATTAACTTTTGTAGATGTAAGATGAAATGACATTGGAGGTCCTTAAATTTGTACATTTAATAGTATAATGTTATTGATGTTCATTCTTTTACCACTCTGATTGACGTGATGAGAATTTCAATGATAATATTTGAATTTTCATAGTATATAGGATTTTTTATGATTGAGTGTGGAAAATTTTAGTCTGTCTTTTCTGTGTCAGATTGTGATGAGGTCCCAACAAGAAAATCCTGAGCTTGATCGTAATAAGGAAACACTGATCCTGCTTTGCTGAACATACACATACATACATTTTTCGCTGTAGATTGCATAGGAAATTTGAATACAATTCGATTTCAGATCGTTAGACCCTTTTTGAAGTAAAATGATCTCCTCCATAACAAGAGTAGCCTTGTGAGGAAAACTGTTGTTCGATACCCGTTGAGAGATTTTTTAATATTTATTTAATTATTGAAATCAATGAAACTGGAAACGGAATCTGAATTCAACCAATTGACACACACGCATCTAGACAAAGTACAATATGCTCTGAAGTACAGTCACTGAATGCATTCGCTTAAAAATGGAATCAAGAAATTAGCGACTGTTGCTATATTCTGGCCAACTGCTTTCTAATCTTCCTCTTTGGCTAAAAACATTTGCAACTCTAAGCAGCAAGCTTCTGTTGGTCCACATCAAAAAGCTGGATAAGAGATTCTGAGTCTCAGCGAAAACTGGAAAAGGAAGTGGTTGGATTTGGAAAAGGCAAGAATGAGAAAACAGAAATAGAACTCACCAGAAAAGCAGGAGGAAAAGGGGTTTAGGTCTCAGTATGAGGTTGACCTCTAATCATACATTCAGCAAGCTATCAAGTTGTAGTAGGTCGTGGGGCTCATGGTTGGATCCGGTGATGGAACAATTTGGCAACTGCTCTTCTCTCACAATCCTATAAATTAAAAGATTCATAATGAACAAACTAACAAAATACCCAGTTAAACCAAACTTTTGTAATAAACAAATACATTGGTAGAACAAACTCCTGTTTTTGACTAAATTAATCTACCAATTCAAAGAAATAATGGATATAAACCAACATGCTCATCTTGCAACCAATTTGGCTAAATGACAATTGTATGTATATGTTCTTCAACATAACTTGGACCGAAAAGTAAAATCAAACCAAAAAAAAAAAAAGATCAACGCAATGGAAGTGGCTATAAAACTTCTACCTGTAACAAAAATATTTTTCTAGAAGCAAAGAAAAACAAAGTTAGTTTCCAATGATACTAGAAAAATCCTAACCATAAACATGTTGAAGTGAAATGGTTTATCAGGATTCATCCTCCTCATCTTTAAGAAAGTGTATGCAAAACTCAGTTGATCCCTAGATGTGAAACGGTTCACCTCATTAAACCAGAGGCATGAAAATAAGTTTGACATCGGTGTGTGTGCACGCACAATAAAAGAACCTTCTGGTACAACTGTTGAAAGGAAAGTAACGTTTAAAAGCTTAAATGCTTGAATTGACCATAGTGAGAAGTACACAATTTTTGGCTCTTTCTTGTTGCAATTTGCATTTATTCTTTGCAGCACTCCGAGTAACTAACAATTCTTGAAAACTCAAAATTAAAACCAGACTAATTGGCATGTGCATGTATTTCTGGAAGGTAAAGTTGAACTAAAAGTTACCACTTACCAAAGCAGTTTCAGGTGCTAAGTATAGTATGTCTACACACTGGTAATAAAACAATCAAGCAAAGAGGCCAGGCCCAGTTTGGTCATATGTACTTTATTTAACCTTGTTTTCTATTGAAGAGTGTAATTTGGGAATATCTCAGAAAATTTTTGTTGCTGGAAATATTCTAAATACAGGGTGTTACTCAAAAAGTTGGAAAAGATTTTGGCAAAGAAATGGGAATGTAAAAATAGACAGATACTAACAGCTGGGAAGGGGAATGTTTGGGTCTGATTGGTTGAACCGAACTAGACCATCGGATTGGTAGAAGTTAAATTGTTCATCTATCAAGGTATGGTTGTATTTGTTGAGCTTTTTATTTTGAAGCACTTCTTCCCATACACAGCTTCTATCATAGTGCCTCGAAATGGCATATTCAGCTCCTTTTCGCCACAAGAAATATTCTATTATAAGCATTGGATCAGTATCAAGTCGCATCTTGCTATCTAACCAAATTGAATACCTGTTCAAGAATGGCATGTCATCTCAAACGTTTATTTACAAATTATTTTCTGGATACCCAAACCATTTGGGGTAAAAGCACAAAGTGGCTGCCATATTAGAATATATCTGCAAGTCTTCTCCATTCTTATTTTCATAGAAGTCAAGATTGTGTCACTAAACATGTATGTACCTAGCTGAAGGGAAAAGGCGGTGAGACAGAAATTTTGGCACTTTGCCTGTCTTGCGCATGTCGGTGTAAGGCAAACTCTTGACCAAAATAACCCTCCATAGACCGATCTTACCATTCTTGTCAGGAATGTTACCCTCTGAAGATAGTTTGTCAAATGTTAGTGCATCCACGAACATCATGAAGCATACATTCGTCTTAGTGTATGTCCCCATCTGTCACATTTGTATTGTTATAACAACCCACTGCAATAGCATGTTGATAAGTTCATGAAAAGTTATACAAATGGAAGCAACTTTTTAAAATAACATTTCAACATGACCTTGATTAATAAGTACTCGATTTAGTTCAACATTGGGATACCAAACTATCCAAATGGACTAAACATTGCAAAATTAATTTGTACAAGCAGCATACAACCCAGCTGGCAAGTTTTATACAAACCTCCTTTAGCCATTCTTGGGTATTTCACATGCTCAAGGATTAAGGAAAAACCAAAGTATCTAATGAAGAAACCCAACGTTATAGATATGTCCCTATTATATACCCACATAGTATAATTGTCTGATTTTGTAATTGTAGAATACAGTAGTACCAGCAGTTCGAGTGAAGAAAATGTACCTTATGTTTAGTTGGTCTTCTCAGAAAATCTGAGTTACCAAAAATGCAAGATGACACCACGACTGTACAATTAGCCATTATTTCCTTGTGTTTCTCATCCAAGTCAAAACCACAATCATAGGTTCCCGTGTCGCCTTTTACAAACCCACAATGCAGCATTTGGTTTCTGGCATGGTATGAGTTTTCTCTTTCTTCCAGTGTTTGGTGCCCTCCAAATAGAGGCCTAGTGATATTATTATTATTATTATCGTTACTATTGTATGAATACCGATCACGGGTTATGTATTTCAGAGAAAAACGAGTGAAATTGATGTAGCTCTCGGGTTCTATCAAACTGTCGACTGAGCTCACAAAATTTATCTTGCATGGCACATCTGGAAAGGTACGAGTTAGGTTCAAAATGAGAGTAATATTTTACAATGGTAAAAAGAGAATGCAAAAAAGCTTACGGTGCTTGCGAGAATTGGGCCTTGGAGGTCTAGAGAATGGTGGTGGTTTCCTGTTTATACAGTGAGTGAGTGAGTGAGTGCATGTAAATAAATAAAAGGATCCCATAAATAAAAGAAACTTGAGTTCGTGCTTAAACGTGGAACTTACAAGAAATCCTTACTCCTCCAAAAATTCGGCTCTTCAGTTTCATCTCCTTTGTCAATCCAAGCATTGTTAAATTAGAGGAGCACAAGGAGCAAAAAAAAAAAAAGAAAAAGCAACAAAGAGCTAAAGGGGAGAACGAACCGAGAAAAAAGAAATGAGGTTGAAATAGGGAGACGTAAGCGAGAGAAGAAGCGACAACAACAACAACCACAAAATGCATCTCCGCCTCTGCGCCGGAATGCCACGCCGCACCGGCCGCCGCGGCCCTTTCAGCGCCATTTCGCCAAACAAAACTTCACCTCGGTTCTGTTCCAATAATTAATATTCGGAAATTCTGTAGCCGAACTATTTCTGATCCGACTTTCATCTCAACGGCTCATTTCTAAAAACCAAAAAAATTAATTCATTAGAACTAATGAACCGTTGCGATCAAAATCCAATTTAAAAATCGATTCTCGTGACAGAATTTTTCATTAATTAATAATAATCCGATCCGATCGAAATTTCAAATACACAATGATCCTAAAATTGCATTCGTTATATCCGAACTTCTACAAATAGTCATATAATAATAGAGAAATGCTAAAGTCATACGCGTCCAACATGATCGTATTCGCATATTAAATTTCAAACCACCTACCCAAACTATTAGATTGAATCTTCGTATTGAAAACTTATATGAAAATAAATTTTATATTTTTCTCAAATATTTTACTATTTATTTCGTATTTTAAATTTCAATTTCATAGTTCTTAAAACCCATATATTTTCTTTCAAGATTTTTTAAATTTAATACACAAATATTTGTAAATTTTTTATTATTTTATAACTATCTTTTAAAATCAGAATAATTAGATATATGCCATTATGAAAATTGTCAAATTAAAAATTATCATTCTTAAATTGCTAATTAATTTTATGTTACTGTTAAATAATTAAAATTAGTTTTATGCTATTAATTTCTTCCAAAATTGTTAAAATTAGAAATATTCCATTTAAAACCTATCATATTTTTTTTAAAAAAATACCTAAATTACCCTTCTTAACTTATCAAGTAATGAAAGAGAAAAAAACTCACGAAAAAGGGGAAAAAATTGAGTGTTCCTTTTTAATAAGAGCAAGATTCTAGTGTCACCATTTTTTGCTGCCACAATTTCATATTTTATTAATATTTAAAAATTTTAAAATTTAAATATTGAATCTAAACCATTGATCGTGTTAAGTATAATGAGCGATGTATTTCTATATAAACTTTATAAATTTTGGAGTTGATTTGATACTCAATTAAGTGATCAACAAATGAACGAATCTGGTTAACTATGATTGATTAATTCTAATACGTTCATCGTTTAATCACTTAATCAAGTATTAAATCAACCCTAAATTTTATAAAACTTATATGAAAATTTTTAAAATTTGAACAAGATCAACATTTTGGATTCGGCATTTGAATTTTAAAATTTTTAAATGTTGATTTAATATGAAGTTGTTGCAACTTGTAGATACCAAAAGTGGTGGCAGTAGAACCTTGCTCATTTGTTAATCAAATATATTAAAAAATTATTTTGTATATTAGTAAGATTAGATATTGAATAATGAGGTCATATTAAAATAATCATTAGTTATAATTTTTTTATTGAACTTTTTTCATTGGACATTGTCCCACATGCTTAAAAAAATGTCTACATTCGCCACTGAGTCAAACAATTTTTTTACTGGCTCTTGTAGGACACAATTACTCGTAGGTTTCTGTTAATACCTTAAGCCCTTAATGGTTAGTTGCAAAACCCTATTTGAAAGGGATTCCTTTGGTCAAATGGAGAGACTGAATCATGCTATGGTATAGAATTCTTCTGGCATATGCTAAATACGAACCATTAGACACGACAGGACAGATCCAACTTTCTGCAAATAATAACAAAAAAAAAAAACAAACAAACAAACTCGAAAGGACCAGAATGAAGGATTGGAGTATTGGACAATTGTTGGAAGCCATCAAACCAAGTACTGGTCCAACGAAATCTCTGTTCCTTCGTCTTTAACTTGCTGAGAAACAAAATATTAAAACCGAATACTGGGGCATGACCGCCCGGGCTACAATATGCAATGTACATCGACCAATGCCCACAGCCCACACAAATTTGATCAGTTAAACCTAAAGCTACCACGAGGAAAATAATAAAATCAAATGAGAATCCATCTTTAAGACTGCAGCTAGAAAAAAATTGTCGTCAGAATCTCAATATACCACACCCCGCATATTATACCCGTGCTACATACTATTTAATGCTGTTGGTTAGTTTTCCGAAGAACTCTGCTCTAATATTTTCAATTGTGCACCTACACACTGCAAGGAGAAGAAGTATCCTAAGAATCAATTATTCGTCTTCGTCAGCATCAGCATCAGCATCTGCGCCGCCATCATCTTCATCCTCACCAATGTCCTCTTCCTCCTCGTCATCACCATCCTCTTCATGGTACTCCTTGTCATCGTCATCTTCCACCTCTTCCTCGTCTTCATCTTCATCCTCCTCAGCACCTTCATTACGACCTCTGATTCCCTTGAAAGTTGAAACCATGCAAACAGATTATACATAAATGATGTACCAACAGTCAGATTTCCTTAGTCTTAGGATCATGAGTTATGGCCTTATGGGGCTCCTGTAGAAGTCCTAAAAAAATGAAATTTACACCTTGATCTCAAATCATTTTAGCCAAGATATTTTGTCAACCTTTCATGCAGGAAATAGAAAATAAGAACATATATAAGATATTTAAAAGTAGTTGTGTAATACCTTGTCACCTTCCCCCTCTGCTTCTCCATACAAGCCCATTGCATCAACTTCCTGTACAATCATAATGCATTCAGAGAAAAACGTAGGATCACCTAGATGGACAGTTCATTTGAATTAAGGAAATTTGATCCCCAGTATATGAGAAGAAAACAAAACTAACATCTTGAAAGTGTCTGAGAGGGTTCGGCCACAGATCATCCCTTATAATCTCAGCAATCTACACATTAAAAAAAAAAATATCTGATATAAAATAGTTCTGAAAAAAACATTCGAAGTATGCTATGGCCTTTTCATTGACGTACCTGATCAACCCGTCCATCACTCTTTACAGCCTCACTAAACCAAGTGAAGAAACTGCATTTTGAAAACGAAAATCAATTTGGTCAACATTGTCAAAAAAGACTTGCACTGAAACCTAGATTCATAAATAATAAAGCAAATGGCAACAAACTAGACCTTTCAGAGGTATAGGGTCTCTTTCCGCCCTTATCATGTCCACTACCATTAGTAATACCCTGAATGTATAACACGGTGGAAACATTAATATGAAATGTAAACTAACAGATGTATATAATACACAGAATAAATTTTTTATATAGGAAAACCAGCCTTTCCATCCTTCCACTTAATTGGCTGGCACATTATACTAAGTTTTCCTTCTTCATTGAAGCAATAGGTCTTTATAAGCTTTTCGTCCTCAAAGTATCGGTTTGGAGAGAAGTTCTATACAATAAGAAACAAAATATTAGAACAGGTAAAAACAGCATTGAGCTACTAAATGCATTAAGAAAAGAAAACAAGGGCCAACTTACAAAGATGATTGAGTAGCCCGACTTCACATCTTTTGCCTCTTCAACTTCTAGTGAGGACATGTGCTTTAGTATCTGTAAAAACAAAAATAAAATATTTAAAGAGCTTCAAGCTTCAAAGCATTATAGCATAGACCCATAGTCTTACAAGTACCTTTTGATCCTCTTCACTTAAAAGATCACCAAGAATAGGATGGCTAAGAAACTGCATAACAGAGAGCAATACTAGTAAATATATTAAACAAAATTAATTAATCCTGATTGCTGAAGGAATCAATTACAGCACCAACCCTGACGCATGCTCTTCTTGCATTTGACCACCAAAATTGTTTGCTAATTATTTAACTCACAACAGATCATACAACTCTGTACTATCTAGTTAAACTCTTAATGGGTGTTGTTACTTACATTACAGGGAGTAATAACAAATACCCTGGTTTTGGAAACCATACACAAATAATCTAGAAAAAGTTGCTACAGATTGCATAGCCAAAATTACTAGATTGACAAACCAAAAGCTTTTTTTTTTTTGAAACAAAAATGAGGGTCAAGCCCCCATCTTTTTATAAATAAAAGAGTTTAGCAAGATGCTAAAATGTACAAAAAGTTAGAAAAGCTCATCAGCTGTTTGCAATGTTGTAATTCTGGTGGACAAAAAATGAACAAAGCTAACAATTATTCTGTTTTTATTAAACAATTATATATATTATATATCTTTTTAATGAACGAATGAAAGTGAGAAGCATTTACCGCAGTTAGCCAGAATTCACGGATTGTTCCAATAACTTCATTTCTCCTAATTAAGACAGGTTTGCGTAACGCATTGAAGTTCTGCTCCAGCACCAGAACTTCATCGCTTGCTTTGACATTTATCTATTTACACCACACAAGAAAGACAAATCCGCATGGATAGGGAACGCTTTTGTAAATAAAAACTAAAATTGTAAAAATTGAAAAGTTAATGGGTCATGGAACACTCATTGGCTTGCTACCATATAGAATTAGTTAACAGAAAATTTCCATATTATGAGTGTTCATGTGGCTCTTCATGTTACTACATAATGCACCATGACCATCAATTGGTAAAATAAAGATGGTTGTTTTAGCATACAAGGATTAGGAGAGCTCAATTTTGGGGAAAATGCAAGAGAAGGGAAGCAATGATGAGAATTGGTACCTTTTGGAGCTCATGTTGAATTTGTTGGAGCTTGGAGATGGATTGAAGGAGCTGAGGCGATCCTCCCTCCTGGGCCACCTTGGGCTTCTTTCCCTTGTCGGCGGCGGCCATTCTTGTCGGCTGAGGCGAGAGCGAGAGCGAGAGCGAGGGAGCTTGCTTGGCCAAGGAACTAGGAAGTGACAAGTGTGCTCAGTGCTCACCAGTGACAGAGAGAGAGAAAAAATGCAATGCCACATATTTATAGTGCCTCAGACCTACCAAGGTTCTCCGTGGACCGGTTCTACCCTGTTTGTTTAATGGCAAATTGGCAATGCTTTGTATTGTTTGTTACACTTACAAGTTACAACGACTTGTATTCTGTTCTGTTGCCGTTGGAGATTACTTACTAAATAGACCGTAGTAGTACTAGTACTAGTATGTCATGTTATTATGTATTATTATTATATTATATTATATTATATTTAGTTTTATGGGAAAGCGCACCAGTTCCACTGGATAAACTGAGTTGGTTCCCATTTCCAAATCCCAATTTCCCATAGTGCGGGAGGTGGGGCCCAGGAGGGCAACTCCCAGGTGCACTGAGGGGAGGCGGGAGACATTTTAAAACCCTAACCCTAGACACCCCGGATCATGCCATCAATCTCAGTCGTTTAAGGATCACCATCGGCCGTCAGATATGACATAGCATAGCATATGAATATATGATATGAGATTAATACAACCTAAGGCCGACCTACGTTTCTTTGGGCTTACATTTGCAGCCCATCTACTACCATCTTACCAAGCCTGTAAGTATACGCCAGCAACATTCAATGACAAAACACATTATATCAACTAGGACTAGGTTCTGTCAACACAGAATATATCAATCTCCGCGGTTGGTACGAAAGAACAAGATTAGTACTACTTGTTATAATTTATTACAGTCTTTTTAATTTAACCACCTTTTTCAAAGATTGGACCTCAAAACATGGCGTATTATTATATTATATATTCAACAAGTCAAAACAATGACAACCTCTCAGCAGGCTGTCTTCTTCTTCTTCTATTAAAATAGGACAGTAGTGTTGCCGCTGATTGATCACTGCTGAAATAAAAAAAATTACTATAGTACATGGCTTATCACCTCTTTGCATAAAATAATGATAGTGCTTTTGATTGCTTTGATCAGGACAATAGCTTGCTTTTTTGCATCTGCAATTGTTACTTTCATAATTGATCCATTCGGCCTTTCTCAAATTTCCCCAGCATGGCAGCATGCAAAAACACAGTTTTATGATGCATCAAACTAATATTTAAATCTGATAATTATAACATCAACCTTTTTCTTTTATTAAAATCACAAAATATATATAGACCGGATTGATTTTCTGAAATAGTTGGTAAAATAACCTTCTTGCCCTTCTAGATGCACTATAAGTTTGATGAATCCAAAAATTACCCATAAATAATACTCATATACGTTTAATCCATATGTTTTATCATGCACCATCTTAATTAAAGTCTTATCAATTATCATAATCTACAGCACAGAAACCATCAATGCTACAAATTAAACAAAATTCAAAAGCTAAATATAAAATAACATAGATAATACCACTGACTGTACCATGAAATAATAGTATCCCAGAGTACATGGTGTAATACCATCATAATGATTTCGTTGTTGTCACAAATTATATACACTGTGGAAACTCAAAACTGCACCATGAGAAGAAACAGATCAAAATATAATCCAAAAGAATTCTTCCATAGAACCCCATGTATTCAATTTTTCATGAATAAGCGGATCACAATCTACCTGATAATACGGACCCACTAACTCAAAAGCACACAGTACACTATTATTAGCTCACTGATCGAAATCTCAGTAATATACAAGGACAGGAAAGAATTAACCAAAATCAAATTTACTTTCCCGGATGAAAGGAATAACCTTCAATCTTGTTTCACTGGCCGTGCCTCTAACCCGCCTTCTTTCCTCACTTCTAGTGTATACGGCATGTATGTGCCAAGTATCTTATCCCACATGACAAAAAATGGTTGAGAGAAATTATATTTACTTCCATACAGCTGGTGATGTATGTCATGGTATGCACAATTATTGCGAAATAATACATGCAGTAAATTTCCAGGCAGCCAAAGCCCACAGTGGTCGTCAACAGTTTTTACTGTGGCAAAAGAGAAGAAGTAGATGCCAGTGCGGGGGGTCATGCCAGACACGAGGAAGGAGAGGGCCCCACCAACAGTGTCCAGAAGAAGGCCTTCGAGGGGGTGGTTGTAAAGTGCACCAAAAGCATATGGTACCACTAGAGTGTGGTGCTTCGAGTGAATATGCTTGTATAGGAACTTGTTGATGTGCATGTACCGGTGAATGAAATACTGCCAGGTATCCATCACCAGCATGGCCACGATGAATTGGAGGATTATAATAGCAGTTGAGGGTTGAGTTGGGGGAGTACCAGTCTCATCACCTATTATCTGGTTTTGAAAAGGTCGAAGAGGAGCACTGTTAGAGCTGTATGTTGTGAATAAACTGTGGTTGAAGTTGATCTCTGAATCCATTTCAATACACAATATTCAGTTCGGAAAAGTAAATTCTCCTGACCACCTAAATGTGTTTGGTTCGCTTCTGTTTAATTCATTCATGCTTATTTATTCAATTTTCGTCTCCAAGGCAATTTGCAAGTCAATTCACCCACATGCAACAATCAATTGCCAGTTGGCAGTTGCAATATATGGTACGGGTACTCTTTTACTGATACTGTACCGGTGTAATTTTACCTTGCAAAAGTACCCTTTTTTGTTTGTGTGTGTGTGTAAGAGTAGCGTACCAGTAATGGCCTATTCCTATGATTCTTCAGTTTTAATTGTCCATATGATTCTGGTTGAGTGCCTTTTCCCCAAGTCCACCAAACCAAATTAATTACGAAAGAAAAAATTTGCAATCATAAATGTAAAACAAGAGAATTTGCATACCAAACCAAATTAATTACAAAAGAAAAAATATTTGCAATCATAAATGTAAAACAAAAGAATTTGCATACCTTGAATAAGAGGAGAGAAATGGCAACCTGAAAAGTTTGTTGCACAAGGACCCCTTTAACCACGGTAGCTTTGGAAACCACATTCTTGACATTTTCTTCCCCTTTTGGATGTAATCGGTACTCATCCCAACCTTCCAATAACATATACACACCAGAATATAACCAATAAACTGCAATCGGTACAAAAGTGCCCAATAATTCGTCTGAGATTTCGATGAAGGCCATCCCTAATCGCCTGAATCAGCGATGCGATGCCCCCCCTTGGAGAGAATCCTGAAAAATTAGGTATTTGAATGAGAAATTACGAGTGTCTTTGGCGGTTGAAAAGTTGTCTCTAATAATAGAAAAGAGAGGGGGTCCTAAACAAAGAAATTGTGTGAGCTTGAAAGAAGATGTTTTTGTCTGATCAGGAAATGAAATGAACTGTTTTACCGTTTTGAATTGCAGGAGAAAGATGCATCATGATTTAATTTTTAAAAATAAAAAAGATAATATATATATAGATATAATAATGATTTGAGTAAAAGATTCGAAAGAAGTGGCGACCCCAATAACCAATAATTTGAAGCATGTGAGGAACGAAGAGTCCAAACTGGAAATTTCCATAAATGCCCATTATAATTTGTAGGCACATGGTAAACAAGGTTGAATTGAACATGAAAGAAAGAAAAAGAGAGACAGAAAAACAATATAATAAATAATAGATAGCGCTGCGCACCTTGAGTTTACTTGAGCAGAGAAGAGAAGAAGTGGAGGAGTAATTTTGGGTATGGCAGATATTTTAAGGTTCGGACTTTGGAGAAGAGGCAGAGGAGGAAAGAAAGGAAGAGAAGTGAAAGAGACGGGGAAGACAAAATAAGGCGCGACGAATCAAAATGGACTCGTCTCTTGTCGCCTCGGCGAAAGTCGAAAGACAGAAAGAGAGAGGAGATCAGGACTCGGGAGAAGCGTAAGCCGACTTAGCCGAGGTGATTCTGATTCTGATTCACATCCATGCCACATACTTGCGTAGCTGCGTAAGCGTATGCAAATTACTTTTGACTTGCCAATCTCATCCTCACCAGTCAGCTTGACTCTTCAAATCAAGTCGGCCACGTTGGGCTTTCATGGCCTTCTAGAAAAGCTGCCTCTAGGCCTAATAATAATAATAATAATAATAATAATCATAATCATAATCATAATCATAATCATAATAATAATAACAATTCAGGCCGAAGCTTCTATCTTTATTTGCTTACTCCATCGAACAAATTTCATCTTGTGTTTTTTTCTGTATTTCATCTCACGGTTGAAATAAAATTCAAAGGCAATTACAAAATATATTTTTCTAATCAGTCGTTGCACAAGCACACTTGTTTTTTAATCAAATTCAAAGCTTGTATGATTGTAAATTTGTAATAAGTTACACCTTTCATTGTGATTCATTATTCACCACAGCTTGAAATCAATACAACAATCCCAATTCTTACTGCTAATTAAAATAACTTGCAAGCTAGTAATAAGTTACTATTATTTATTTTTTTTTTTTTGTGGGAAACAACATGATACATCTACAAGGTAAAAAAC
Organism: Rhynchospora pubera; assembly: GCA_028095005.1. NCBI lineage: Eukaryota > Viridiplantae > Streptophyta > Magnoliopsida > Poales > Cyperaceae > Rhynchospora > Rhynchospora pubera. The sequence continues at coordinate 230,308,368 of CM051459.1, read as the reverse complement.
AAAAATACATCAATCACCAACCGTGCTACTGAACGGATTCTACATAGGCATGGACACTTTTGCCACACACCAACTCTCCAGATCCCCTCATTTAAACCTTTCAGATTAAAAACAATGAATCAAGAAAATTTAGAGGCCGAAGTTGCACAGCTGAAGGAACTCCATGTCAGAGTCAACATACTTTGTCCAGAGCTGCTTGTACTGGTTCATGGCAACATCCAACCACGGTTTCATGTTACCATTGAAATGCAGAACTGCTGCTTTTCTAATTTCTTCAGGACTGACACTAGGGTTGTAGCCGAGCCCCATTACATGCCATGATTTTTCAAGAGGTTTTGTTGTGGTGTAGAATGTCATTAAACCAGCTGGGAGCACAGTATCAGGTTTCCATAACAATCCATCCTCATTCTGGATATCAGTAACATTGTATAGTTAAATTCAATGCTATTTTTGTTTTTCTAACACTTAATTATTGTCAGCTAAGTTTCTATAGCTCTAATGAAGTTTAATTGACATTCCTGAGATGTATGTCCCAGGCTTCCAGCCAAAATTACCAATAGAAAATATCAACAGTGGGTCATCTTATAGTTATGATTATTGACAAAGATTGCTATCTTTGACTTTTGCACCTTACAGTTAGGTACAATACAAATTACTGAACTAGGTATTAGGCAACTACAACTAACATTTTTCTGTCAAAATCATCAGTCAAGCAACCCAACAAAGGTGCATGTTAAGCAGCACAGAATTAGCAAAGTACCACTCCAGTTTAGCAAGTATAAAGTCAAAAACAGTGGGCCCAAAAGATTAAACAATCCCAATAGTACTCTAATATGAAGAATTTGTTTCATCAATAAAAGATCATAATATATTAGGACTTAAAAAATTTGCATACCATTTGTTGGTACTGATGAAACTGCTCAGTACACTGCTCCCTTCTCCATGCCTGCAGATCGAACACATTCACCCCATAAGCCCAAGCACATGCTCTCGGGCTAAACCTCTCTTTAACCATTTGGTTAGTGAAATTAAGATACCGGTTATACCTCCGAAAGCCCCCAAAGCACATCTCCACTGCTCCGTTGACATTTCCCTGCAAATCCACCGTCCACAGCTCGGCCAAGTCCTTCTGAACCACGACATCATCTTCTAAAAGAATAATTCTCTTCAGTTTTGGGAAAATTTCAGGCAAGTAGAATCTCAGGTAGTGCAGAAGAGAGAGTTCTTGGTTTCCAGTCTCGATCTGGCGAATCACAGGGGAGTAGGAGGCATCCAGGAAGGAATACTCAGCTGTGGAATGAAGATCCACGTGGGTCCCAGCTGTTGGTGGCTGCTTAGCAAACCAAACCTGTGTTACATGATTACCAGTAGGAACACAGATTAATATGACAACAATTAAAACAAAGAAATAAAAATAGAAATGGATGAATTGATGAATGCACGGCACCTGCATTGCGGGAAGGTACATGGGGTCAGTAACCACATGGAAAACGTGGCGAGACGGATGAGCAGCATTACGTATGACTGAATTGACGACAACGGAGACTGCAATAATGTTGTCAGAGAAAATAGCATAGTGATAGAGGCTGAGGTCAGAGGCGAGGGAAGCAGGGGTAGAGGGGAAAGCATCCTGTGGGTGTGAAATGCGGTGCTCCATAAGACGCATGGCGAGACAGTGGAGGGATTTGGGGGTAGAGCTGGCAGCGATTCGGGAGGAGAGGTCACCAAGCTTCCTGTTTGTTGGAGAAATAGAAATGAATTTGTAGAAGAAAGAGAAAGAATTGGTCATTGGTGGTGGGTTGGGCATTAAGAATTGAAGGTACCTGGCCCGATGCAGGTGTTGATGCACAGAGAAAATGGTGTCTCGCAACTTGTGTATCTTGAGCTGCGTATCGAAGGCCTCCTTGGACTCGGAGACGAGCTGGCGCGCGAGCTTGACGCGATCCTTGGCCTCCTTGTCGACGTCGGATCTTGAGGCGAGGTCAGCAAGCGAGGACGCCAAGCTGGAGAAGAGGCGCACCTGGCGCGAGGCGTCGATCTTGAGGCGGCGCGAGTAGGCGGCGTAGGCGGAGACGAGCGCGGCGTGATCCGAGGCCTGGCGTCGAAGGAGATGGAGACGGAGGAGGGGCTGGGGCTGGGGCTGGGTTTGGGTTTTGGTGGAGAGGAGGACGGATGCGGCGACGAGGAAGACGAGCGTGGCCAGCAAGGACAGCAACACGCGCTGCTTGTGCTTGTGCTTGGTGCTGGTGCTGCCCAACGCACTCATCGTCGTCGTCGTCGTCGGACGCCCACCAGCCATCGCTCTTAAGTCGCAAGTGGACAAGTGAAGTGAGACTGTCTCAGTATCTGGCCAGTGGCCACCAAGATCTGGATATCATCATTCCTTATTACTTATTAGCCCTTCAGATCGCTATTTCTATTTCTGCTCATTCCCTTATTACTTGTTACTTGTTAGGCGTCCTACCACGCCAAAAAAGTCAAAACCAGTTTGGTTCAAAGCCATTAGCCACCCTTATAACTTATTACTTATTACTTATTACACTCGTCTCACTTCTCAAACATTCCGTCGCATTATTTAAAATAATTTTATTCTATATACACGTCAACTCTGCAATACTTATTTAAGATTAAGATTAATTACGCACTCGGCACTCCGATGATCCGGCCTGTTAAACCCACAAACCACACCCGTCAACTCTGCTTCACAAACAATTCAAATTCAAAATAAATAAACCTCTGCGCCTCTGCCTCACAATTTTTTCATCTCGTCTGTTCATTTTCACTTTAGAATAACGTTTAAATATATGCATAAGTTTTTTAATTAAACGCCTTTTAAGTGTTAACGATAAGTCAGGTCAAGAGTGGCAGAGCTTATGCTCTACTTATTTCCAAATAATAATAATAATAATAAATGATAAATGATAAAAAAATAAGTCAGGTTTCTTAAACTTCAAGCAAGCTGACTGTTTGTTTGACTTGAATGTTTTGGTTTTCATATCATGCCTTTCAATCATAAAAGGGCTACTAAGAAAATAATCTAGCCGGATCCTTAAAGTTTGGAAATGAAATTCCGTCCCGCGCGGGACTATCCAGCGCACTGTTGTGAGCCGTGTGATTTAATTTCAATGACAAAGGGAGTCCCGTACATGTAACCTGATTAGTAGGCTCGAACCGTCCATATCAGATCAAATGGTTCGTAGGTTGCGCTGGATGGTCCCGCGCGGGAGCAGATAAGGATTCTAAAGTTTGTCTCAGATTAGATATCTTATTGACTTATTGTTTAGGTTACGAATTTTGGTTTTTATGTTAAATGCAACCATCAAACGAGTAAAAAATGGATCTCAATCTAACAAAAATGTATATATATACTTTTTATCTATATATTTTTTTACTTACAAAAGTATTATTAAAGTTATCAAAATAAGAAGTTGATATGCCAAAAAAAAAGTAATAAAATAATGGGGTCGTTTCATATTCCTAGACATAAATTTATTGGAAGGTGTGTAACTTTGTAAATAGTTTGAATTGTTTATAATAAATTTATGTCTAAAAATATAAAATTTTCCAAATTTCTTAAATTCCAAATTCCATTCAAACGGCCCAATAGTAAGAAGTGACATTTGAACTATAAACCTCATTAAAGGCCTTGTCAGAAGCCTTTTGAGAATTTGCGTTCTGTAGACACTGGATAGATCTGATCATATCGTACGACCTTTTAGAGTCCGTGCTGGAAATGGCAGAGCGTCATTCTTATCCATTAATTAATCATAATAAATTCCCAAAAAAAAAAATACAAAAAGAGAAGGAATGGGACAATTATCTGATCTGATCAGTTGTATTTTGGAAACGCTAGAGGGGTCTTAAACACACCACATGTGAAGTGTTTGACCTTTTGCTTTTACCCCCTTTTATTTTTCATTTAAACCTTGTGGGATTTTTTGGTGCATATTTTAATACTCGACAGCCATTCATATAAATGTAACAACAATATACAATTTGCATGTGATATAGCTGTAAATTTTTTTTTTAAAAAAAAAGGCAGAAAGGGCCCCCAGGCATGTCGTGAAGGATCAATAAAAAGCACTCGACAGAGGTGCGTGCTCTATAATATGAATTAATATGATCCTACGTATAGGGTAAATCCCATGCTCATGAAGAAAGATTAACTTCTGCACTAACGTAAATAAATTGAATTAATTAGGTAGCATGAAAATGATATAAACAGAGGTGACATATTGACGCATGTTGGCATTAAATTTCACAATAATACTATAAATTGGCAATTAAATGTCACATTTTTTTTTCTATTTTTTTAGTGAGGAGAGCCACATCAATCGATTTCATTAAAAACTATAAAAGAACATTACAGTGGTTTATAGAAAAGAAACAAGAAAAGAAGAGAGAAAAGGAAAACGAAAAAGAGAAATAAACAACCTAATTACAAACTACTTACACAAAGAAATTTCCAGCAGTACTCAAATACTCAAATCCTCAAATAGTCAACTCTAAGAAGATCGTAATACATATATTTTTTTATTGAAAAATTAATTTCCAATAGTTCGTCCTGAAAAAATATGGTATTATTATTATTTCCTCATATAGGCGCCAGAGTGATAGAGAAAAAAAACAAGGGTCAAATTAATTTCTAGAGCAATTGTTAAATGAGGTCAATGATAATGATTAATCGATATATATGGAAAGATTTGCTATTCCTAGAAGGGATCATGTGCTTTCATTAGCTGAGATTGTTTCCTTCTATTCATTTTTCTTGCTATTTTATTTTACTTCCTTATTATTTCTTCTCTCTTTGTTAAAAAACCAAAAAGGCTGCACATGTATTGAGACATGGAAAACGTGTGTGTGTGTTGTAAACTCCTCTCTTTGATGAATAAATAAATCGGGTGTGTTGAGTAATCGTGGAGTGCGCTTTAGGCGATACCACGTTAAAATCTGTGTCATCTCTTCTTTATCATTTTGTGTCATGGTATCAGAGCCAGGTTTAGGCGGCTGCAGGAGGAAGACGAAACAAAACCCTAGACGGAGTGTAGATCGGGATCCATGGCAAGCGGCGACGCTGACATCAAAGTGCGGGCGCATCCCGTGCGGGTGCATCCAGGTGCATCTAGTTGCGTCGACAGCATAGTGCGGGCGCATCCAGTGCAGGTGCATCCTAGTGCATCCAGTGGCATGGACAACAGCAAGAAAGAGCCTCAAAACTCTACACCAGATTTTTCGTGTGCACGAGTCCAACAAACCAAGGCTATTCTAGCCAACTCTAGTGTCTCAGATGTAAAGAAGTTGCATGATAGGATGCAAAATTTGAGATGGATAATTGATAGTGGAGCATCTCACCATATGACAGGAAATTATGGTTGTATTGATGATATTTGTGATATAAAACCCACAATTGTTAGTCTTCCAAACGGAGAGCAAATAGTGGCTAAACATGAAGGTAGTGTGGTGTTGAATGAAGGACTGGTTCTTCAAAGAGTCTTATACGTGCCCAGTTTGGATTGCAATCTCATTTCTGTAAACCAACTGATTAAAACCAGCAGATGCTTTGTTACATTTACTGATGAGATTTGTGTCATACAGGATCACAATACTAGGATGTTGATTGGTGTGGGTGAGCAAAGAGATGGGATCTATTACTTTCATCAAGTGGCATCGGCAAAAGTTTTTCACATGCATGGAAAAGAACCCTATGAGTTGTGGCATCAAAGAATGGGACACCCTTCAAAACAAGTAACTTCACTCTTAACTGGTAACACTAATATTTCTGAAGATGTTTGTGAAATTTGTGTACGAGCCAAGCAAACGAGAGAAGTATTCCCTATCAGTTTGAATAAAACAAGTGAACCTTTTGAATTAATACATTGCGACATTTGGGGTGCATACCGTGTGGCTTCACATTGTGGTGCTCATTACTTCTTGACCATTGTTGATGATTTTTCCCGTGCTGTATGGGTCTATTTAATGGCTGAGAAAAGCGAAACTGGTGGTTTACTTAGATCTTTTTGCAAAATGGTCCAGACACAATTTAATAAATCCGTTAAATGCATTAGAAGTGACAATGGTTTGGAATTCAAATCTGGACCAATGAAGAACTTTTATTTAGAATATGGAATCCTACATCAAACCTCATGTGTAGCCACACCTCAACAAAATGGGAGAGTGGAAAGAAAACACCGTCATATTCTTAATGTGGCGAGAGCATTGAAGTTTCAATCTCATTTGCCTATTGAATTTTGGGGAGAGTGTGTGCTAACTGCTGCATTTATCATTAATAGAACTCCAACTCCATTGTTAAAAAATAAAACACCTTATGAAGTATTATTTGATAAACCACCTTTATATGGAGCAATTCGTGTGTTTGGTTGCTTGTGCTATATCAAATCTAGAACCTCAGATAAATTTGAAAGTAGAAGTAGAAAGTGTGTTTTTGTAGGATATCCTTTTGGACAAAAGGGATGGCGTGTGTATGATTTGGAGACCAACGAGTTTGTTGTCTCTCGCGATGTGATTTTTTGTGAAAATGTCTTTCCATTTGCTCAAATGGGAGTAGATAAAGCCATCTATGATTCAAGCCATGTCACAATGCATTCATATGATGATGAGGCATGTGCTATAGAGTTACAGAATTATGATGCATCAGATCAGAGTGCAGGTGCATCGGGTCATAGTGCACCCGGACAGAGTGCAGGTGCATCGGGACAAAGTGGATCCGGACAGAGTGCAGGTGCATCGGGTCAGAGTGCGCTCGGACAGAGTGCAGGTGCATCAGGACAAAGTGCGCCCGGACAGAATGCAGGTGAATCGGGTCAAAGTGCAGAACTTGCAGGTGCATCGGGTCAAAGTGCAGAACTTGCAGGTGCATCGGGTCAGAGTGCGGGTGCATCGGATCAGAGTGCACCCGGACAGAGTGCATGTGCATCGGGTCAAAGGGCATCCGAACAGAGTGCAGTTGCATCTGGACAGAGTGCACCCGAACAGAATGCAGGTGCATCAGATCAGAATGATCGTAGTCAACGATATCGTAAGCCACCAGCTCATCTTCAAGATTACATATGTTACACAACATCTTGTCATCCATCTAAATCTCACTCCACTACAGTTGACTCATCAGGTAGTCTCTATCCAATAGCTCATTATGTGAATTGTAATAATTTTTCTGCTGCACATAGAAAATTTTTGGCTGCAGTCACAGTAGGAAAAGAACCTCGGTATTTTGGAGAAGCGATGAATTACAAGCACTGGAGAGATGCGATGCATGCAGAAATTGATGCACTTGAGCGAAATGAGACATGGACAATTGAGGATTTGCCACCAAAGAAGAAGGCAATCGGATGCAAGTGGGTGTATCGCATCAAGTACAATTCAGATGGAAGTATTGAAAGATACAAGGCACGGCTCGTTGTGATGGGAAATCGACAAGTTGAAGGAATTGATTTTAATGAAACATTTACTCCAGTTGCTAAGATGACCACCGTTAGAACTCTTCTAGCTGTGGCAGTAGCGAAAGGATGGGAGTTGCATCAAATGGATGTACATAATGCATTTCTGCATGGTGATCTGAATGAAGAGGTTTACATGCATCTACCGCCTGGTTTTGCTTCTTCTCACCCAGGCAAGGTGTGTAGACTTAAAAAATCGCTCTATGGTCTGCGCCAAGCACCTCGAATGTGGTTCTCAAAATTGACAGGAGCTCTTCGAACATATGGTTTCATTCAATCATACGCTGATTATTCATTATTCACATTTAATAAGGAAGATGTATTCCTCGCTATTCTTGTATATGTTGATGATTTGGTCATCGCAGGGAATGATTCTGCCGCTATTAGCAAATTCAAGGAGTATTTGCATGGTACTTTTCATATGAAAGATCTTGGAGCATTGAAATATTTCCTTGGCATTGAAATAGCACGGGGACCCAAGGGCCTTTTGTTGTGTCAGCGCAAATACACCTTGGATATTTTGTCTGAATGTGGTCTCCTTGGTTCCAAACCGGTAGCATTTCCCATGGAACAAAATCACAAACTTTCCACAGCAATCGGAGAGCCTATGGTCAATCCAGAACGTTATCGGCGACTTGTTGGAAGACTGATTTACCTAACCATCACACGTCCAGAGTTATGTTATTCTGTGCATATTCTGGCTCAGTTCATGCAAGCTCCTCTTCAACCTCATTATGATGCAGCTCTTCGCGTTGTGCGGTATTTAAAAGGCAATCCGGGTCAAGGAATTGTACTTAGTAGTAAAAGTGATCTTTTATTGTCTGGTTATTGTGATTCAGATTGGGCGAGTTGTCCATTGACAAGACGATCTTTGACTGGTTATTTTGTGATGTTGGGTAATTCTCCTATCTCTTGGAAAACCAAAAAGCAGCATACAATCTCTCGCTCCTCAGCAGAAGCAGAGTATCGGTCCATGGCTGCCTCTTCTTGTGAGTTAATTTGGTTGAAATCTTTACTCAAATCTCTTGGAGTTTCACATTCACAACCAATGCAATTGTTTTGTGACAGTCAAGCTGCACTTCACATAGCGAGTAATCCTGTTTTTCATGAGCGTACAAAACATATCGAGGTGGATTGTCATTTTGTGCGAAATTTGATTCAAGATGGAGAAGTTGCTACATCACATGTCCGAACAAATGAGCAATTGGCAGATATTTTTACCAAAGCTTTGGGTAAACATCAGTTTCATTATTTACTTTGCAAGTTGGGGATTCACAATCCTCCAACTTGAGGGGGAGTATGGAAAGATTTGCTATTCCTAGAAGGGATCATGTGCTTTCATTAGCTGAGATTGTTTCCTTCTATTCATTTTCCTTGCTATTTTATTTTACTTCCTTATTATTTCTTCTCTCTTTGTTAAAAAACCAAAAAGGCTGCACATGTATTGAGACATGGAAAACGTGTGTGTGTGTTGTAAACTCCTCTCTTTGATGAATAAATAAATCGGGTGTGTTGAGTAATCGTGGAGTGCGCTTTAGGCGATACCACGTTAAAATCTGTGTCATCTCTTCTTTATCATTTTGTGTCAATATACTTAAAAAATAATGCTACAGAGCACAGAAGTTTTCTACTTTTAAAAGGAAAGATGAACGATCTTTCTTTGCAATTGCAAGTACATGGGCGACGTGCACTCTTCCTCACTCTGTTTAAAGCGAACACTGTACATGCAACACAGTAGCCATTACTTGCACACATGAGACACCCCCCATGTGCACCATAACATTACCAAGTAATTAAATGGACCATGTGGATTATGGTGCCTCCATTCATTTTGCCATATGAGATGCTATAGCTTGGTTAAATTATTACGAAATTATATGTGTCTGTGTCGCTTCAATTAGCTAGGGAACAGCTCATGCAATATTCCTATCCAACAAAGCTCTCTTCTGGTCGGTACATTTTTTTCATTTTTATCATTTATTTCGGGTTATAAATTGGGCGAATATAAAAGCGGCCAATTAAGGTGATTAGCATGTCGTTATTAACACTACGGGAAAAAGGACCTTCTGTAACGGCACTTCTGTAACGGTTATTGAAATAACCGTTACAGAATAGTGAGGCATTTGGCGGGAAAATAGACGCCACAAATCTGTAACGGTTATTATGAAACAACCGTAATAACATTTCCGTCATGGTCAGGAAAAAAAATGCATCAACCTTCTGTAACGGTTGTTAGATAATAACCGTTACAGATTTATTATATTCTGTAACGGTTATTATCCAACAACCGTTACATAGAGGCAAATAATTTTGTTTTTATTTTATTAGTGATTCTGTAACGGTTATTTGGAAATAACCGTTACAGAAAGGTTATGTATAAATAAAATAAAAAATAGCAAAAAAATTATTTTTTTATTATAAACATTATCTGTATCGGTTATTACCTAATAACCGTTACAGAAGCCAATCTTCTGTAATAAGTCTTCTGTAACGGTTTGTTTAAATAACCGTTACAGAAAGGTTATGTATTTAGGTTAAGTCTTCCCAGCCGCATTCCTTTCTCTCTTCTTTTCATTTTATTCAAAGAAATACCTCTCTTATCCCTTCTGTTTCACTCCAAAAAATAGCAAAAAATTTATAAAAATTCTGAAAAAAAAAGAACAAAAAGGAGAACAGATTTGAGGTAAAAAAACAAAAAATTTGTATCGTATTTTTTCATATTTTTTCCTTATTTATTTCGGTTTTTTCATGAGAACGAGAGCAGATTCAACGGATCGATCGAAAGAACGAGAAGGAGAGCAGATTCAACGGATCGATCGAAAGAACGACAAGGAGAAGGAGAGCAGATTCAACGAATCGATCGAAAACTGGATAATTTTATATTTCTTCGGTACTTTCATAAACTCCTCTTTTTTCATATATATGCGATTTAGGGTTAACTGTTTTTTTTCCTTTTGCTTTTAAGTTGTAATTGACAAATAATTGAGCTTAATAATTGAGCTGAATTACGGTTGACAAACAATGCAATTTACATAGGCTGACAAACAATGCTATGGTCAATAGTGTCTGCCAATTGCATACCAGAGGTGTACATGAAGAAATTTTGTGTGTTAAGTTTTGAATTTCTCCTTGCATATGTATTATTGACCTCTGGTATGCGCATGAATCAAATTGCATGTTGGCCACAAATGTCAAATGTCAATAGAAACCTTTCTACTAAAGAGCAATTTATATTGTTTCAAGCTTGATTCTGTATCTAAACATCACAAACATACATCTAAACATCACACAATTCTTGCCATTAACAGTACAATACAACAATAAATAACTGAGAAGTAAAAAAAAAAGGGCAGCATCTAGGTAGAGGATGTGTCATCAGTGGAGCCATTGCTCTTCTTTGCTGCTTCCTGCTTCTTTGCCAAATCCATGAAGGTTTTTTCCATGTCTGTTTTCAAGTCAGTGCAATTATTGAAAAAGTTAAATGTATATTTATGTAGAGCTATTCTCTAAACTAGGATTTATGTAGAGCTATTCTCTAAACTAGGATTTATGTATTCTCTAAACTAGGATTTATGTAGGATTTAAACTATAGAAGTTATTTAGGGCTTTTGAACATATTGTCTAGAAAGAAGCTATTCTCTAAACTAGGATTTATGTAGAGCTATTCTCTAAACTAGGATTTATGTATTCTCTAAACTAGGATTTATGTATTCTCTAAACTAGGATTTATGTAGGATTTAAACTATAGAAGTTATTTAGGGCTTTTGAACATATTGTCTAGAAAGAAGCTATTCTCTAAGCTATTTAGGACTTCTGCACATATTGTTACTAGAAAGAAATGTAGAGTTACCTTCTGTGGAGAATGACATCTTGCTGGGCTCCTCTGAGGGTGTCTTCATGAGTTCATCGACTGATTGGTCCTCAGTAGGAGTTGTATTGTCACTCTCTGTGTCAGTTTTTTCATCCTCATCCTCATCAGTATCAGCCTCCTGAGAGCTTAGGTTGAACCCAGGGGGTACACTGGGTCCACTGGTGTGCCCTGGGCCCTCATGTTGAGCTCTGTGGCTCTCTTTCCTAGCCTGTTTCATCTCCTTCCTGAACTGTGCCTCAAGATCTTCTTGTACTCCTTTTCCTTTAGAAGTAGAGCTTGTAGGTTTGATTACCCTGGTGTCTCCAATGAGAACTCCTGTCTCCTTAGTTCTGCTTCCTCCCTTGGTTTGTGATCTAGTAATCATTGAGGGGATGACCTCATCTATCTTCCTTTTTTTTGCTTGAGTATTATTGGGGGTTGTGGTTTTTGCAGCCTTTTTCTTGGCTTTTCTCTTGCTCTGTCGCATGGTTGTAGTACTGCCAGAATCAACCCTATCAGGTGGATTGATACTTTGCAGTCTTGCCTCATCAGCAGGGGACCATTCAATCCTAGGCAAAGCTTTGATGTATTCATGACGTGGGTTTCTGATTTGTGGTTCCTCAACTACGTACTGAACACGAAGTAGGTCAATTTTTCCATTTCTTCTGTGTAATTCAAATGCACGAGAGGCTGGTATTCTATCCCTATGTTCAACCAATACTTCTACTCTAGCAAATCTGGCATCTATACCCATGTATGTTGGTGCATCAGCATGTAAAACTGTACCAAAAGGGAAAAAGATGTTTGCTCCATACCATGAGCACCATCCAAATGGAAGATCAGCAATTCTTACCCATAGCCTCACACTATCTGCTCTGGGGTCTAGTTCCCTTGGAGGATCAATGAGGATGGGAAATGGCCGCCTCATGTTGTTTCCATATGTGATTTCAATAGTGCCTTTTCTAAACATCTCATCGCGCCATTGCTCAGAGGGGCCGATGATGAGAAATCGGTTTTCTAGGAGTGTTGTCACTCTGTGTTGTCCTGCAGGGAGGCGTCTTCTCATCTCTATCATGACATCAAGCAAAGTTACACCTTCCATGGTTTGGATGACAATGGATTTGGTGATCTCTGCACTGGCCGGAGCAGTGATGTCGTCTTCATCAACTCTGATGGGATCAAGGTTTTCCATGGTTGGTTTTTGAGTAGAGAGATAGTAGGGAGAAGTGAGAAATTAGTTTGAAACTGAAAAGGCGTGGGGTTCTACAGTTTGGTCATTTATAGTAGAAATGATGAGTTTGAAACTGAAAATATGAAGAGTTGCGTGCTTTAATTTGAATTGTAATCATATGAAGAGTTGCGTGCTTTAATGAGTGTTCAGATAAGCATCTCTTGGAGTACTGGATTGAATTGTAACAGTATGCTGCATGTGTTATCTAATGTAAATTGGGTACCAATTTGGTACCAATTCGGCTAGCAAATTGGGCTAGCCAAATCAAAAAAAGCGAAACAAAAAAAGGACCTTCTGTAACGGTTATTAAGGAATAACCGTTACAGAATATTATAATTTCATTTTTTTTTATTATAAACATTATCTGTAACGGTTATTAGAGAATAACCGTTACAGAAGAGTGGCTTCTGTAACGGTTATTAGAGAATGACCGTTACACATGTTCTCCAAAAAGCTGTACCAGATTTCCCTTGCATAATACTATAACGGTTATTAGATAATAACCGTTACAGAAGAGTGGCTTCTGTAACGGTTATTAGAGAATAACCGTTACACATGTTCTCCAAAAAGCTATACCAGATTTCCCTTGCATAATACTATAACGGTTATTAGATAATAACCGTTACAGAAGATTGGCTACTGTAACGGTTATTAGAGAATAACCGTTATAGATCTGTAACGGTTATTAGACATTCTGTAACGGGGGCTACAGTAAGGTTTCGTGTACCGTTACAGAAGTCTTTTATTAACCGTTACAGAAGCCAAAATTTCGCGTAGTGTAATTAGGAGATGTGCATTGTTATAATCAATGCAAAACGAAACGCTGTGTTGGATTTTAAAATAAATTTTTTTTATCTATATAACATGAAAAAAGATTTCATCTCTAAATACCTCCGGAAAATCTATACATATAATATGGAGTTAATTAAATATCAGTTAGTAGTAATAATAGAATCTGGAATTGCTTGAGAGCACAGGGTTGAAAAACATATGCGGCATATAATTTCATCCAAAAATAAATAAAAGCTAACTAGACCTTATTTTTCTCTAGTAAAAAAAGTTAAAAAAAAATTAGTTGAGAAAGAATAAAAGCAATAAATATAGCAAGCGGATCTGCAAGGAGGCAAAGAGAAAACAAAAAGGAAAGACATAGTTGTCAAATAGTGTTTGAACGTGAAAAGAAATTAAATTTCATTTCACATAGAGTAAAGGTTTGTTGTTATTTATAACCACGCATGCACACGATCATGATCAAACAGCATTGGTGTTGATCTTTCTTAATCTATACATTTGATGAAATGTCTCTAATTGCTACAATATTGCACAACTTGGTGAACAGAGAATACATTTAAAGGCATCTATATCAAGGACCCTTTGTTGATAAGAAATTGCCAAAACGACCACAAATAGGAACCAAGTGATGAATCAAATTGGTAACTTCTAGAAACTTTTCTCTAGACCAAGTTCACTGCATTCCACTATTTCATCATAAATTTATTAGGTGGAAAGTTAACTTCTCATAACATATCCATATTTGATATGGACTGTATCTTTGGAATTCTTCAAAGATAAATATAAAAACCATATTCAACAGATTTCCAAAAAGCACCTGTATGGAATTCTTGGAAGTCCGTTGAATATGGTTTTTAAATTTATACAGGCGGCTAATTATGCACTTACAGAATGGAGAACACTTCTCCCAGGGGACATGTACTTAGTAAGTGCTTGATTAGTGTGTCTGCTCTTTTATTTTCTTCTTAAGAAAAAAAAAAGATTTCCAAAAGGCCATATAAGATAATAAGAATTTCATAGTGGCGAATTCATATTTTGATAGAGTATGTATGTAGTAGCTATTTCTTCCCGATAATATAATATATAACATGTTTAGTTTTGATGTAATCTCAAGGGTGCAATGTTTGTATAACATGCATCAAGCTGTTATTCTTTCCCCATCTGACAGATTGACAGTACAGATATGTACTGGTACATGTACAATAATTTTAGCTATATATTGATTAACTAAACTGTCGAGCAATTAAGCAACAGTATTACCAACATAGCAGTTGGAACTCTCAACTTTATAACACAAATCCTTTTTGGCAATTAAGTATGATAGATTCAGGTCGTCGTACGTGGCATTTCATACAATGACATGGATTAGGTCAGTGGTCAGGTTAATTTACCAGCTAACCAGTCTACTTCGTCATGTTCATGCCTAATTATTGGTGTCGTACCGCAGCTGATGTATGCATGGTTTTATTCCTTGTCTCTTTCTTTCCAAGTCAGCCTAATAATTTTCCCCACATATTAACCTTCAAAATTTTATAAACTTTAATTTCTTGTCCTTGTTTTTTATTAAAAAAAATTTGTATCATACTCATCTTAATTAACTGAAAATTAATGGATACTCTAAGACCATTCATTTCTAATCCATTATATATAAATCAGCTATACTGCTATATGTTCCTGCTCAGTAATTAGTCTAATTGGCACGCTAATCTTGATAAAGTCGTATCCATCATGACTATATGGAAAGAAATTAAGGATGTACATACATGCACTAGAATTATATGAAAGACAAAAGTAGGAATAATAAGGTTCATGATAGTCCTAAAATTTAATTACTTTAAGAAGATTCTAAGCAGCTGGTGAATGGATATTTTCATGCAACTGTAGCTCTCAGCCTCTCACAAATAATTAAAACAAAAAAGTACATGTTATTTTCATATTATGCTGACGTCTAACTATAATAATTTACAATTCTTTTCTAACTTCGCTCATGAGTTCCATCTCATTTCAAACTAAATACGACAAATTGAAGATGACATCAATATTCTGACAAAGGTTAAAGCAGAAATTTATTTAGAGAAACTCAGTAGGGTAATCTAATGGCAACTGGAGACCATCTAAAGTCATCTCCTGATCTTGTCCAGTGCTCTCCTCAAACAGCCACGTCTCAAGCCAAGAGAGGGGCTTTCCCTCCTCCCTGCTAGAAACAGATTCACACCGAACCGAACCCTGGCTTGAACCCGAGTCGGAGCAGGCTCTCGTTTTATCTGGTTTGCTTCTCATCCAACCTTGAAGCAACCTTGAGATGTTCTCAGTACTAGATGCATAAACAACGTTGTTTGTACTTGATGAAGGTGCATGGTTCGGCTTGAACAGGATAGGATGGAGATCTCCATTTGGGAGAGGTTTTTCTTCATCAAGAGATAACGCGTCACGCAAAGCTTGCTTTGCAGTGTGGATGTCGGTTTGTAGCCTCCTTTCCCATTGGCCTTTGATCATTGAGCGGTGGTGGTTCGAGCCTCTTTCGGTGCCGTCTTGTGCTTTGGTGAGTTTTTTCTTCAGGTGAGTGTTCCAGTAGTTCTTTATGTCGTTGTCCGTCCTCTCTGGAAGATAAGAGGCTATTGCGGCCCACCTGCAAGATTTCAAGTAGGAAAATTAATAAAAATTATAGCTTGAAGGATTGATAATTACTTTATAAGTTGACACCAAAGAAAGAAGAATTAATTGTGACTTTACATATGATGTCGTCAATGAACTATATTATATAAATTTATTTTGAAACACATGATTTTACTTCACGAAATGTTTGCTTGAGTATTTTTAATTTTTCTTCTAGGACCAAACATATATATAGTTTTTGGCTTTTTGGTGGTATATATAACCGCTTGGCATAACAATTAATAATGCATTCCTTAATGGATAAATACATTTAATTAGCTGGAGAAGGTAACTGAGGAAACATTGCAAAATCATGTAGCACAACTAATCAGAGTACTCATAGTGATTTTAGATTACAGGTCTTAATTAATTAATATAACACTTGAGTTGAAGAAGTCTCAGCTGTATTAATTGCTAACCTCATCAATTTACTGTTATCATCGCAAATATCTACATCTGTCGACATTCATTTGAAAGAAAAAAGAACAACAATTAATTATTTAATTACCTGTTGCCGAGGAGCGCTTGGAGATGAATAATGAGTTTCTCTTCTTGCTCGGTGAAGCTGCCTCGTTTAATCCCTGGCCTAAGATAATTTGTCCACCTAAGCCTGCAGCTCTTGCTACACCTCATCAAACCTATAATATGAATTATCACAATTAATATAACTAATAATTAATTAGTATAACCTAATTAATTTACTAAACATTCTTTCTTAATTTCCCTTTGATTTATTATTATTATGTTTTTTTCTTCTTCAGGCTTAGAGGAAGCTAGCTGGTGATTGAGAAAAAGAAGATTGATAGGTAGAATATATATATACCAGTGTTAGAAGGCACGGCACGCCAGTTACCGGCGCCGTGCTCTTGTATGTAAGAGACAAGCATGAGATCCTCTTCAGGCGTCCAGGGCCCTTTCTTCACACCTCCTTTGTCACAGCAAGGCGGTCTCCCCATTTCCACACTTGCTTCTTCTCTCCCTCTCCACTCTTTTTCTCTCTTAGTCTCTTGCTAGTAGCTACTATATTATATAAATTGTCTACTTTGCTGGAGGAAAGATGGGGTTGGGTTGGGGTATATATACACACGCACCAAACCTGTCAGACTACATCTATATAACTATTTGAATTTTTCTATCATGTAGTATCTGCCCGCTGACTTGATGACTCAAAGCTTTTTGTTACAGAAAACAAGAAAAATTAGAGAAAAGTTGTCGTATGGTATGACAAAAGGAGGGGGTGTAAGTAGGTCCAGTGGACAGTGGTGCAGGGATTAATTGAAGGAGTCAAACATGAGGCAAAGACAAGGCGCATTTACTCTGCGGGGCTCGCTTTTTTTTTCTAATTTTTTTCTTTGCTCTGCAATTTTTCACTGCTTTGGTTGCTGCTGATTAATATTAAATAATTGTAATTAATCCAGGAAGTGTCTGTTGAACAAAAAATAAAGTACAATTAAGAAAAACTAATTTGAACATGTATATAAGCTCCTTAAATAGCAGACTTTCAAGTAAGATTTCAACTCCTACTATTTAAGTTTCACTAAATCTTATTTCCAACTTTTGTAAAATTAGCAATATTTTTGTTATGTAAAAGACAATTTCGAAGATAATTCAGTTGTAACTGATTTGTTACTAAATTGAAATAGTTCTATCAAATTACTGATGTAAAAATTAATAATTGGAAGTAGAAAATGTACATAAAGTTCCTACAGAGAGAACTTAGTGAATGTTTAACTCTAAAATCACCTAAAAAAAATGCTGACATGATTTCTTAAATTGTTGCTCCTACTCAAACTTTTATATAGTAACTTCAGAAATAATCATAATCTACTATTTTGTCACTTCTTAAAATTATTTGTTTTTTTCAAATAAAAGTTAAGCAATGAGATTTTTATTTTTATAATTAACAACTCGTTTATTAATAAAAAATATTATCTTACTGCTTACTAATTTGTAAATTCCATACCAAACAGGGACGAAACAAAAGATTAGAATATAGAGTAGGCCGAGTCGTCGAGACCCGACTTCAATTGACTTTTAGTAACTTAGATTTTTAATGTTAGAGTGGACCAAACAAATCTAATAACTATATTAGCACTATATTTTTTTTAAATATTTCACACTAAAAATTTTGTTCGGCGTAAGCCAAGTCTATTCCGCCCCTTGGATCTGCCCCCTAATATATATACCAAACATGGCTACATTTTGAAAGTGCAAGGTTGCTTGCTCATTCTTAATTTTCTCCACGATTTAAGTAAGTTCCTATGAAACATGACCTTTGGTTTAGTTTAATTTAAAAATAAATCGCATAAGATTTTGTACATTCTATTGCAAAGGATATGTATTTAATATAAACATAATTTAGAAATAAGAAATATTAATCGAAATTATTATGTAGCATTATGTGAGTTATTAATTAATATGATAATAGCATAAGTTAAAGTCTTTTGTAGTTGTACCTGCACAATTTTTGGATATAACATAGCATAATATGAAAAGCTATGTCACAAAAATATCACTGCTATATATACACTACGCGAAATTTTGGCTTCTGTAACGGTTAATAAAAGACTTCTGTAACGGTACACGAAACGTTACTGTAGCCCCCGTTACAGAATGTCTAATAACCGTTACAGATCTATAACGGTTATTCTCTAATAGCCAATCTTCTGTAACGGTTATTATCTAATAACCGTTATAGTATTATGCAAGGGAAATCTGGTATAGCTTTTTGGAGAACATGTGTAACGGTTATTCTCTAATAACCGTTACAGAAGCCACTCTTCTGTAACGGTTATTATCTAATAACCGTTATAGTATTATGCAAGGGAAATCTGGTACAGCTTTTTGGAGAACATGTGTAACGGTTATTCTCTAATAACCGTTACAGAAGCCACTCTTCTGTAACGGTTATTCTCTAATAACCGTTACAGATAATGTTTATAATAAAAAAAAATGAAATTATAATATTCTGTAACGGTTATTCCTTAATAACCGTTACAGAAGGTCCTTTTTTTTGTTTCGCTTTTTTTTATTTGGCTAGCCCAATATGCTAGCCGAATTGGTACCAAATTGGTACCCAATTTACATTAGATAACACATGCAGCATACTGTTACAATTCAATCCAGTACTCCAAGAGATGCTTATCTGAACACTCATTAAAGCACGCAACTCTTCATATGATTACAATTCAAATTAAAGCACGCAACTCTTCATATTTTCAGTTTCAAACTCATCATTTCTACTATAAATGACCAAACTGTAGAACCCCACGCCTTTTCAGTTTCAAACTAATTTCTCACTTCTCCCTACTATCTCTCTACTCAAAAACCAACCATGGAAAACCTTGATCCCATCAGAGTTGATGAAGACGACATCACTGCTCCGGCCAGTGCAGAGATCACCAAATCCATTGTCATCCAAACCATGGAAGGTGTAACTTTGCTTGATGTCATGATAGAGATGAGAAGACGCCTCCCTGCAGGACAACACAGAGTGACAACACTCCTAGAAAACCGATTTCTCATCATCGGCCCCTCTGAGCAATGGCGCGATGAGATGTTTAGAAAAGGCACTATTGAAATCACATATGGAAACAACATGAGGCGGCCAACAAAAGAATTGTGTGATGTTTAGATGTATGTTTGTGATGTTTAGATACAGAATCAAGCTTGAAACAATATAAATTGCTCTTTAGTAGAAAGGTTTCTATTGACATTTGACATTTGTGGCCAACAGGCAATTTGATTCATGCGCATACCAGAGGTCAATAATACATATGCAAGGAGAAATTCAAAACTTAACACACAAAATTTCTTCATGTACACCTCTGGTATGCAATTGGCAGACACTATTGACCATAGCATTGTTTGTCAGCCTATGTAAATTGCATTGTTTGTCAACCGTAATTCAGCTCAATTATTAAGCTCAATTATTTGTCAATTACAACTTAAAAGCAAAAGGAAAAAAAGCAGTTAACCCTAAATCGCATATATATGAAAAAAGAGGAGTTTATGAAAGTACCGAAGAAATATAAAATTATCCAATTTTCGATCGATTCGTTGAATCTGCTCTCCTTCTCCTTGTCGTTCTTTCGATCGATCCGTTGAATCTGCTCTCCTTCTCGTTCTTTCGATCGATCCGTTTAATCTGCTCTCGTTCTCATAAAAAAACCGAAATAAATAAGGAAAAAATATGAAAAAATACGATACAAATTTTTTGTTTTTTTACCTCAAATCTGCTCTCCTTTTTGTTCTTTTTTTTTCAGAATTTTTATAAATTTTTTGCTATTTTTTGGAGTGAAACAGAAGGGATAAGAGAGGTATTTCTTTGAATAAAATGAAAAGAAGAGAGAAAGGAATGCGGCTGGGAAGACTTAACCTAAATACATAACCTTTCTGTAACGGTTATTTAAACAAACCGTTACAGAAGACTTATTACAGAAGATTGGCTTCTGTAACGGTTATTAGGTAATAACCGATACAGATAATGTTTATAATAAAAAAAATGAAATTATAATATTCTGTAACGGTTATTCCTTAATAACCGTTACAGAAGGTCCTTTTTTTTGTGTTTCGCCTGTTTGATTGGCTAGCCCAATTTGCTAGCCGAATTGGTACCAGATTGGTACCCAATTTACATTAAACACATGCAGCATATCACACATATATCAAACATATATATAATCATGCATATTACACAAACAATAAACAAAGTATTTAGTTTGCCTCACAAGTATCAATCAAATCAGAATCTCAATATCAGAATCGTACAATATCAGAATCTCAATATCATTAATAGCTTAGATAGAAGTGCTTGGTTTGTCTTAAATTTGGTCAGAACGTACCTGAATCATCAATATCAGAATCTCAATATCAGAACACCTGAATCAAGTTGTAGTCTTCCGAAGAGGTGCTTGGTTTGTCTTAAATTTGGTCATAATTGTCAGAGAACTTCTTCAATTCTTCCTTTAATCTCTTTGCCTTCTCCTCTCCCTCCCCCATCTATTAATACTCAATCCCCTCTTGCTGCCTCTTCCACTTCTCCTCCTTTTTAGTTCTTTCTTCAGATATGGCAAACCTTCATGATTGGCAATTTGTGCCTATGAACAGTGCTGCTGAGTTTGAAGATCTCAGACCTGATCATTTAAATGTGTTTTACTCTCCTATACAAGATCTTGACCCTGAAAATGAAGTTCTGCACAGAGCGGCGATTGTTACATTCCAAGCAGAAGGATTACTTCCGCCTGATCTTGAGCACCGCTTGGGATTCAGACTTGCACGTCAGTTTGGTTTTGCAGTTCACCAGTATCGTCTCTCTCCAGTGCACCCAACCTCTGGAGATTTTCTTCTGGTTTGCCCAAATCAAGGGGTCAGGAATGAAATCTGCAGCCTAGGTGTCATTTACCTGCAGAATGTTAGATTGGTTCTAACAAGGTGGACTGAGCGTGCTGGTACAGTTTATGAACCTCCTCTTTATCGTACCAGAATCAGAATTACTGGTCCCCCTCTTCATCTCTGGAATAGAAGTGCCATTAACATGCTGGTGTCTGGGTTTGGTTATCCAATTTTCACTGCTCCTCACTTCTCTGATGGGATCTTCCTTCATTTGCGTTTGCTTATTAAAGGAGCTCATCCCTCAGAGATCCCTCATCATTTGGTTATCTCTGCAGACCCTCGAGCTGCCAGAGCTAGGGTACATATTGAAGGTTTTGAACAAGTTGGAGGGCCCACTGAACCACCTTTTGTAGGCCCCGGCAGGCCTTGGGTGCCTCCTCCACCTCCTCCACCACCTCCTCCACCACCATCGACTGACACCGATTCAACTTCTACTGAATCAGCTTATGTTGCTCCTCCTACTGGATCAGCTTCTGGTGTCTCCTTGCCAGTACATTGTGCTACTGGTGATCCCTTTTTAGCCATTGCCTCTTCAAGTTTTCTGCCTTGGTTCTTTAATGCTATTAATGCCTCCTTTAATGTACAGCAGTTCTAAGTGCTTCTTCTCTTTGTCTTAAATTTTTTGTTTAGCTCTGTATGTTTTATGGCTGTAATCCTTAAATTTTCTTCTTGGAATATCAACAAAGAGCATTCTTCTTTACTTTGCCTTCACTCTCTTCCTTTTCTCACCTGATCTGTGTATTATTGCTAGCTACTACTTGATGACGTTTACTATATGAACGAAATTGATGCCTATATATATTCAAATTATTAACGAAATGCAAAATAATTTAAATAAAGAGGAGTTCATGAAAATATACTTTGAACTTCTGATCCGTTTGAATGTTGAAAAGTGCGCGCGACTGAGAGTTAGATGAGTGAGGATGATATTTCCAAATAACCGTTACAGAATCACTAAAAAAATAAAAACAAAATTATTTGCCTCTATGTAACGGTTGTTGGATAATAACCGTTACAGAATATAATAAATCTGTAACGGTTATTATCCAACAACCGTTACAGAAGGTTGATGCATTTTTTTCCCTGACCATGACAGAAATGTTATTACGGTTGTTTCATAATAACCGTTACAGATTTGTGGCGCCTATTTTCCCGCCTAATGCCTCACTATTATGTAACGGTTATTTCAATAACCGTTACAGAAGTGCCGTTACAGAAGGTCCTTTTTCCCGTAGTGATAGTTAACCGTCTGAAACACTGTTTTCAAAGAAATTTCTTATTATTTTCTTTTGTTGATGATATTCATGTTGTTTTTTTGTAACTTAGCAAAGCAATTGTTTCATTTTTATTTTTTTAAAAACTTAAAATTTGTCAAAGTATCCTTAATTACTAGCCCAGCAGTATGGTATTGAAGTTCAGCACTTTGAATTTTCAACACCATTTTATTATTGGAAATTGGATTGAACAAGTAATTGTAATACAATCCAAAGAATCCATTATAGAAGATGCCTCTCTCTGCATTAAATGAGATTTCACCGGGAAAAAACGACTGGGCTCATGCAGTATAGTAATAAGTAGCAGTAAATACTATCTTTTCCAGAGGAGGGCACTTTAAAGAGCATCTCAATAAAATGCCAAAAAAATTTCCTTTCTTGAAACGTTCTATTAACTTTATTTATTATAAATGCGCTAGTTAATAACGTGGGACAGAAAAATTAATCCGGTGGGTCAGTAATATTTGTATTTTAAAACATTAGAAGTTGTCAAGATTCATGGTGAATTGAGTGTGGATATGAGAAAAATGAGTAAAAAGGCTAATTAATGAGGCTCTTAAGGCACCTAAACTAGTTAATCATCAATCAAGCAGGAGTAGCAGGTATGGCAATATATATGGCATGGGACAAGGACCCGGTATGTGAGCTAGCGATTAAAAGTAAAACCAAGGGCTCAAGCGACTGCACCCAGGCCTGATCCTCTGTTACATTTATTTATTTTTATACCTAACTCATGCGTGCTGCCGGTGGGCCGCCCGGGCACTTTTTGTTAGTGATGTCTTTTTTGTGTCCTAGGCTCCTAGCTAGATTGTTATATATTGTACCATGTAACAACTAACAAACGCTCTCATAAATCATAATGTACATTTGTGTCGTATGAATTAGGTGTTGCGTTCTTAATGCCAAATCAACGTGTGGATCGGTTAAGTGGCCATTTTCTACGAATTGACCACATTCAATATTTACATAGGGGGTGTTTGTTTGTGATTTAAAGGGTGCATAACTTAAGTTATATATTCTTAAGTCACCAAACACCTCTTACATAAGATGCCTTAAGGGTACATAAGTTATGCAACCTAAATAGGTTGCATAAATTATGCACCGGTCCCCTTTAATTTTTTTTCCAACAATACCCCTTAGAAATAATTAATAATAATAATAATTAATAATCTATAATAATTAATAAATAATAATATCTAATAAGTAACAATAACTATTAAAAATCATAATTAGTAATAAATATTAATTATTATAATTAAAAAATAATAATATATAACAAGTAATAATAATAATTAATAAACAATATTGATTTATTATTAAATAATTAATAATATTTATAATATTTAATTAAAAATAATTAATAATATTTCATAATAATAAAATGATTTCTTATTATCATTAATAATTAATTTTTACAATAATTAATAATTAAAAATTAATTAATATTAATTAATAAATAATAATACTTAATAAGTAACAATAATTATTAAAAAAAATCATAATTAATAACAAAGATTAATTATTATAATTAATAATATTTAACAAGTAATATTAATTATTAATAATAATGATTTAAGAATAATAATTAATTTTTATTATAAAATAAATAATAATATTTAATTAAAAGTAAATTATTAATATTTCATAATAGTAAAAATGATTTATTATCATCATTAATAATTAATTTTTATAATAATTAATAATTAACAATAATTAGGTCACAACATATAATACATAATACTAATTCAAATTTAAGGGCATTTTAGTCTTTTGACATGAATATATGCATGCATTAAGTTAGTCATCCTTACTACACAACCAAACATCTATTACATAACACTACATAAACACTTAGGCATCCTTAAGTTATGCAACTCCTTACTACACAAACAAACGCCCCCATAGTCATTAAAATTTTAATTTATATACATATATTATATATATATATATTGTTTGTACTTTGTAGGTCCAGTTACTTCAAATACTAATCATCGAAGCTATTTTGTCCATTCATCAATTTGGAATTAATTTTTTGCAACATTGTCTAAAAGGATTTGAAAGTCCTCATATGAACTAGAAAGTGTAGGTACATAGGCGACAGTAAAACACCACGTACAGTGCCATGTATATATCCTCTGGACTGGCCACAAGGAATCTGAAGTCATACATGTAATGTAAGTATATAATATGTGGCACATCAAGCGGGCCATGCTGTGTCTGGGGCCTCGTCTCAATCAAAGGCGTCGCTGTTTGATGTGGATCCAATGGCGCATTTGTCAAAAGCACATTTAAACTTATTCATTCGGTGATGGACAGCTGGCACCTACGTACCCTTGTTGTTGCTGTTGCCCCTTCATTCTTTTCACATTTCTATACTTACTTATATCATTAATTAATAAGGAAATTATGGACGAAAAGCTTACTCTACTCATGATCAGTGTGTACTGATTTTCTGTTTCTGTATGTATCAGGCATAAAATTGGACTTGCATGAATTAAAATCCCCATCTTTGGTTTATGTGAGACGGTGTATACATTTTGGATAATTTGTTTGAATTTTTTGGTAAATAACAGCATTGAATTGTCCGCATCATATAAGGTGTTTTTTGATTGAAATTAAAATGGACATATTTTCTTAGCGCCAGAAAACTTAGCAATTTTAATTTTTTTTTTCTTTTCATCTCTTCTCACGAGCTTGCAGTTTGTTACTTTATGTGATTTTGTTTTATTTGTTGCTTGAGCATCATATATGAGTTTTACATTAATTATATATATCAATTTCATTGCTATTATCAAGTTGCATTACCTTACCTTGGTTCTCACACACTTAATTCTCTTAAAAACATCCTTGTCAAATAGTTACCTTATCCTGTTTAGGGTTGTCAAAACTGACAACTAGGATCACACATGCCTCGCTTATTCAGTTATTCTTTTGTCTTGTTATGAGATGAAATCAACCACTCCAAATCACTTTAATCATGAACCCAATTATGCATGTCTTCCAAAGAAGTACTGCTTGTGTCTTGTGACATCTTTTCCAACTTCTCCTCCCTCTTTCAAGCAAATTAAGCTAAAGTTGTCACCATTTTCTCATTTTCTCATGCAATACCCCCGTGATACCATTATGCAAAGTCATCCCCATAAATACGTACACATCCAGTGTATCCTACTACAAAAAAAAAAAAAGTCTGCCAATATATTAATTAACAACTGGCACTGCCTTTCATTTCATCCTTTTTCCCCCTTAATTTAAATTTTGATTAACATAAAAACGCCTGGACTACGCACTGTTTGTCATGTCCATCTCTTCATTAAATCATGTGCGGGGAGAACGGCATATAGAAGGGGGCAATTGATTTATTTCGTATTATTAACACACTTATCTACGTTCATTTATAGTTTTTCTATTGCCTGAGCATTGCAAGTCCTATACTTGAAGAATTACAGCTAAATTAATTGGCATTTTAACATATACATGTTTAGAATTAATAGCTATCAAATTTTCTTCTTTTCTTTTTAATTTTGGGAATCAAATATATCAACAACGATAAAAAATTATCACTCTTTGTTATTTTATCCTATAAACCAAGAGGCATTCTTATGTATATATCGAGCATCAACTCTTAGGACATTCATTTCTTTACAGGTAAAACTAACTATTTTTATGTCTTTCCTTTATTTATAAATTTTTTTTAGGAAAACTCAAATTAAGCTACGTACATTTTTTTAATAAAGAACATGCTTATTGAAATTTACACTTATTATTGTATGAATTAGGAACTCTAATATTCAATGGAGGTCATCAATTATATGTCTAATGGAGAGGTCATTAATTGTATGATTAATGGAGTGCAATCAATTACCAGAATTAACGCTAGTATCATAATGTCACCAATATATTGCTAGTAGGAGTAATTACAATCGTCCATTCCATTCATCAATGAACAAACGCATAAATCAATACTTAAACTAAATAAGACACACACAACTACAAATACACTTGCTCATATAATTGATAAAGTATATTTCTGATTAATCCACATATATTCTTAAAAAAGGAAACTTTATTCGCTAATTAATCGTGATAGATGCATGTTACATCATCTTTTTTCTTTTTCATGATCGTGGTCGGCGAAGTACAGATATGACTTGAAAAAACACGTCCAAAGTAAATTATCGAAAACAAAAAGGATAACAAGTGTTCTTTGCTCAATAAGCAGAGTCGGAATTTTGATATTGAGGGAGGCAAATTAAAGCATTTTGATATGGGATTTTTTTTATTTTTAGAGGAGGGGGGGGGGGGTTCTCCCTGTTGACTTTTCCTCGGCCACATGGTTAGTTCTGTGTAATAGTCTAATAGCACATCAATTCGTTATATATTTTATTTTATTTATTTTAGTAAAATTTTAAATTATAATTCTAGTTATAGAAAGACCAAAATATCGTTTATCAGATGCTTAAAAATTGTTGTTTTTGAAAATCTGAAAAAATACTTAAAATTTTTAAAAAAATAAAAAATTTGGTTGGTAAGGAGATTTCAATATGGAGATCATATTTGAGAGTTTGGATCGGTTATTTGAACTTTCAAAATTGAGAACTGACGGGATTTAACCGGGACTCCGGTCAAAGAACTTTCATTGCTATGGTGAGTCACGCTAAAAAATTCTTAGTTCTGGTTTAAAATGACCGATAGTAACCGTCCAATACGATCTCTCTATTGAAATCTCCATGCAGACCAAATTTTAAGCACCATAAGTTCTGATCAGTATGCAACGAAACTCCCGTACATTAGTATGCACCATAAGATATATATATATATAGAGAGTTTAGCTACGGTGAGTCGCGACTCACGGACCCTCCGGTGAGTCGCGACAAAAACTCCTAGATCTAGATTAAAATGATCGATCCAAACCGTCCAATATGATCTCCCTATTGAGATCTCCATGTAGACCAAATTTTTCATTTTTTCGAAATTTTTAAGTATTTTTTTTGAAATTTTAGAAAATCGTTAATCTAATTGGTTATGAACCATTGAAAAACATCAGTTTTTAAAAATCCGAAAAAAATACTTAAAAATTTCGAAAAAATAAAAAATTTGATTTGCACGGAGATTTCAATAGGGAGATCATATTGGACGGTTTGGATCGGTCATTTTGATCTAGATCTAGGAGTTTTGGTCGCGACTCACCGTAGCTAAACTCTCTATATATATATATATATATATAGAGGATTGCTAAAATGCTATGCATAGCACGGTGCCCTTCGTGCTACGGATTCGTTCTTGCATTTCATACTTCAAACAACCGATCCAAACCGTTCATTATCTTCTTCATATTGAAATCTCATTAGAAACCAAATTTTACATTTTTTTTGAATTTTTTTACTATTTTTCTCATATTTTTTAAAATACTTAATCTAATAAATTCTGGACCCTTCAATAACAGTGATTTTCAAAAATCTGAGGAAAATAGTAAAAAAATTTTAAAAAATGTAAAATTTGATTTCTAATGAGATTTCAATATGTAGAAGATAATGAATGGTTTGGATCGGTTGTTTGAAACATGAAATGCAATAACGAATCTGTAGCACGAAGTGCATCCGTACTATGCATAGTATTTTAGCAATCCTCTATATATATATATATATATATATATATATAGTAAATCTATTGTGAACCATGGTTTATATAAGCTTCCTTGCACCATGACCATTTTGGTCGGTGGTTTTACAAATTGTAAAATCTAATTTAACCAACCCAATCTATATATTGAAATCTCATAACAAACAAAATTTTACAATTTTTGAAGTTTTTTTTACCATTTTTTTCGAATTTTTTAACACTTGCCATTTTTAGCTTATAAATATACTAATTTATAAGCAAAAAATGACAAGTTTTAAAAAATTCGAAAAAATAGTAAAAAATTTCTAAAAATTGTAAACTTTTGTTTGTTATGAGATTTCAATATATAGATTGGATTGGTTAATTTAGATTTGTCAATTTGCAAAATCACCGATCAAACGGTCGTGGTGCACAGAGCGCTCTATGCATCATGGTTCACAATAGATTTACTCATATATATCATATATATATATATATATATATATATATATATGTATGTATGTATAAAGAAAATATATTATGCATGCATCATGTTCTTTTTGATCAGTGGTTTCACAAACTTACAAATCTAATATAGCCAATCCAACATACATATAAAATCTCATATCAAACAAATTTTTGCATTTTTTGAAATTTCTTTAATATTTTTTCTGAAATTATATATATATATATATATATATGTGTGTGTTAGTTCTCAAAGTTGCTTTTACAATAAAGTTTTTTTTCATATATATATACTTTAAAGGGGATGGGCGGGAGTGGCCATATTAATGACAGCATGGTTCATAATCATAGTGGCATAAAGATAATTCACATTTTGAACTCGTAATTCGCTGTGGGCATGTAATTTTTTTAATAAATGTATTTTATGCATATTTTAGTGAAGGATCGGTAAACGAAATTTTCGCTGTCCAGAAAATCGTTCACTAACGAACAGATGATGCTAATAGTACAGCTTTTATGATTTACCAGTAATCGGCGTCCATCTGATATATGGGCAATTTTTTATTTAAAATGTATTATATTTTTTTTCTCAACTGATGATCAACGATAACGATGTTAAAACTACAATGAAAGGGCTAATAATATACTTTAAAAAATTTTAAAATATTAAATAATATAAATAGAAAAAAAATTCGAAAGAATGTATAATTTAAGTTCAAGGATATTCCAATATAGAGATCAACTTGAAAAGTTTGGATCGACCATTTAAATTTTTTAATATCGAAAAATGACTCAAAAGAAAATGGATGACATTGCCACTTTAGCCACACTCTCTCTCTCTCTCTCTCTCTCTCTCTCTCTATATATATATATATATATATATATATATATATATAGATTGACTAAAGTATACTCCATCATACGAATCAAACCCGTATGCTGGAATCGTTTTTCAAAATCTAAAATTAAACAGTCGATCTAAACCGTTCAAGTTGTTCTCCATATAAAAATATCCTTTAAGACCAAATTTTATATTTTTTCGAATTTTTTTGCTATATTATGCTATTTTCAAATTAAAGGGCCAGAAATACTCCTTTAAAGTGTTTTTTCAAAATAGCATAATATATAGCAAAAAAAATATAATTTTTGGTTTCCAAGGAGATTTCAATATGGAGAACAATTTGAACGGTTCGGATTGATTTTATAAATTTTATGTTTTGAAAAACGACTCCAGCATACGGATGGTCCGTATGCTGGAGTATACTTTAGCCAATCTCTCTCTCTCTCTCTCTCTCTCTCTCTCTCTCTATATATATATATATATATATATATAAAGTATACTCTAGATTTTGAAAAACGACTCCAGTATATGAGTTTGATCCGTATGCTCGAATATACTCCAGCATAATATATAGCAAAAAAAATCGAAAAATATAATTTTCCGACTTTGCCGCTAGCACTTCCCTCTCCAAGATTGACGTGTAATGGTATGTAATAAAATCATTAGTTTACACATTTGATTATTAAAATGAACGCATTGATTATTAAACTGTACATTTGTAACAGACACCTACTAGTCACGTAAGGCTCACACGTGCGCGCCCTCTGTTCAACGATGGCGAACAATGAAAAATTTGTCGATGATACTTATAATTTCTGATAAAATCCTCTGTAAAACAATAATGTGAATTGAGTATATTCGTTAAAAGTTCAATAAAATAGCATGATTTGGCTTCTAAGATTAGCAGCAGCTTAGGATGCAAATATTTCTAAGACAAAATATTATTATTTTTATTTTATTTTTAAACAATAGAGGATGTAGAAGAAACTAATGCATGCATGAGTGGTGAGTTATCCTTGCTATGGGTGCGTTTGGATAAGTGTGGGAAGAAGGGAAGAAGTGGGAAGAAGTATTGAGAAGTGTGTAATTTTATGAAGAGTTTGGATTGTTTATAATTTTTTTTTTCTTCTTCCTTCTTCTTCTTCTTTCTTCCAACGATCCAAACGCACCCTATGATAGTTACATTTAGTCATCCAATTATAAAAGGTCGCTGTTTTTTTTTTCTTTTTTCTTTTTCCCTTTTCTCAAATTTAGAATCCATAAGGTGAACTGTAATGCCCTTTTTGCCAAAAATGGAAATATCATGGAAATAGTTGCTTACATATAAGGCAGGGAAAAAGCAACCGTCAAGGCTGTCCGCTCCTTGAAGGCAAAGGTAAACATCGAATCAGCCAAAGAAGACGATCACAGCTAAATTAATTACTCGTCATTTGGGTCCAATTGCAAAAGATTAATTCAATCACCTTTTTAACATTTTCCAAAACGATTGCTTTTTTTTTCTTAAGGCTGTTCGACAAAATGCCAAACTACCAACAAGAAGGGCTTAATAAAATTTAATAAAAGGGAAAATAAATCAACGGCACTTGTGCTCATTAGTCATTAGAGGGCAGTGTTATGAAATAAAATTTTATATACTTTGCAACAAAATAAATTATAGACAAGGATTAATTATTATCAGACTGATTAATTGGATTTTTCTAAATAAATAATTTAATACCCGTATCAACCATATATGTAAATATCAACTGAAATAGTGTTATTTACCTTCATGGAATTTTTTTCTAATTTCAGGCTCCGTTTGGATGAGGTGTGGGAAGAAGGGAAGAAGGGAACAAGTGGGAAGAAATATTGGGAAGTGTGTAATTTTGTGAAGAGTTTGGATTGTTTATAATAAATTTCTTCTTTTTTTTCCTTCTTCCTTTCTTCCCACACGGTATCCAAACGGAGCCTGAAAGGATAAAAAAAAAATCATTATTAGACTTCTTAGCAGAATTTTGATTAGAGTTGAATTGTTAAGGCAGGCTAGTCAGGTGCTAAAGTTTCTTTCAGGATTGTTTGTCGGAGCACACCCTTTAGAGATTGGTGCTACATGTCATCTCATAGCATAATTATGTTTCTATAAAGCCAACGGCTGATGGTAGTACCGTAGAGCATAAGAATCTCTTAAAAAGGATGACAAATCAAAGAGGCATCAACTTTTTAGGTAAGGTAAGGTTCCAAATTAATTACTAAGCTGCTCTTAATTAAGTCTAGAAGCAATTAATGGCAACCCGAGTATTTCTACCGACAGCCGTCCTTTGGACTGGTAACACACAGACACAGTACCACTATTCAACTGTAATTCTGGCAGCATATTCGGCAAAAGAAAATGGCAAATGGGAAGACCACATACTCTCTGGCAGTTGATCTCTCCTTTCAAATAATTGTTAGATGCCGAGGATATAATTTTTTTTTTTTTGAGACATGTATTGTAGGTGAATGACTACTGAAATAAGTAAAATAAAATACACTTCTTGGCAAGAGCGGAAGAAAGAGTCAATTTTCGGAACAGGGTTTTCTTGTCAGATGATGAGGTCTAGTGAGCACTGCCATTAAATCAAGATGTAGATGTGTGGTGAACAGATAATTTTCAAATAAACAGCGAAAATCATGTGTGAATGACATAAGAAATAAAAAATTCTTTATTTCAATTTTCAGCAACAACTGGACAAGTACAGTATTCAAACAGCGATAGCAGCTAGTCTTTTGGATATTAAATAAAAGTCATGGAGATCAAGATAGATTTCGAAGTAAATGCGGTGTGTTATTGGCTCCGTTTGGATGCGTTGAGAATAAGGTAGGAAGAAGGAAGAAGGGAAGAAATTTATTGGGAAGGGGTAAATTTATTGGGAAGTGTGTAACTTTTGTGAAGAGTTTGGATGGTTAGAAATAAATTTATTGGTAAAAAGAGGTTATTCCTTATTCCTTATTCCGGGAAGAAGCCATCCAAACGGAGCCATTGACAAAGTTAAATGTATCCACTGTCTTAAGATTTTTTTTTCTATAAAAAAATAAATATATAATTATTGTTTCATCCTTGACTTGAATAGATACAAATCATACTTTTTACTCAATTATTACAATAAAATTGGTATTTGGAAAAAAAATGTTACCAACTTCCATTTAATTGTGTTCCAGACTTCCAGTTTCCACCCATAGCATTGTATCCAGATACAGGAACAAGTATATTGCCACCAATAATGGCAGAACCAATTTTATTGGCGCGTGGCACCTCCTTCATATATATAGAAAATATATATTCTGAGAATCTCTAACTCATTGCAGTTTGCATTATGACAATGAAACAAGGCAAAATCGGATATAAATCCCTCTAATCTTCTCTAATCAGAAATAAATCCCTCTAATTTTTAAAATCAGATATAAACCCCTCTATTTTGGTTTTTTTTTCTTGAATAAAAAATGGGGGTCACGCCCTCATCTTTCTATTAATAAAAAGTTTTACAGGTTGTTAGCCAGTAGCTAAAGCCAAAGGAACAAAGAAAGAAAAAATACATAACTAAAAAAGAAAAAAAGAAAAACTAATCTAAAACAGTACACAGTAGAAAAAAACTGGAAAAAATAGGGGTGCAGTAACGTCCCAGAAATACCATAATCTCTATTTTGGTTTTGTTTGGGCATAAACCCTTTTAATATATTTTAACCATAATCTAAAGAAAAAAAATCTAAAAATTAAAGTTCTGACCGAAATACCCCACATCTGCCCGCTCTGTCTCTACATTTCCTGGCATACCCTCTTTTAACCTCTTGGCGTTTTGCCGTTTTCACGATGCAATGTCCTTTTGTGTTTTTTTTTTTCTCTCAAATATTACTAGCCTTGAACCATAGTCAGACTTCAGTGTTATGAGAAAACGTTTGATTGCTTCATTAGAAGAGCCGCTTAATAGATTAGCTTCATTCAGGCTTGAGCTATTTACTGATGAGATGCTACTTTTATATTTGCTGGAGACATGCATTTTACTATTCGTTATTTCCTGGAGGCATTCATTTTAACTTTGCTAATTTTGAAGTTAGCATAATTTCCTTAGCAGAAAAAACAAATGTTTCTCTAACTTGCACATGTAGAGAAATAAAATTATGCACAATCCATTACTATTAATCAAAAGGCAGAAGGGCATTTATTATTATTTTCTGACAAAGACAATTCAAAAGGCTTGCCAAAGCATCCTTTAATTCAATTAAAGATTCTCTCAATATGATATTTTCTAATTTTTACACCTTCATGAGCGTATGCAATTTCAATTTTACTTATTAGCAACTATCCCAATTCTAGCCATGTACGTACCAAGTAGGAAGAAGAATCGTTCCCGACTAGAATGCAGAGTGGTATGTTGAGGGCATGGACGTACGGGGTATTTCAGTCATAAATTTAAAGTTTAGATGTTATTATGATTCAAATAAATGAAACTGGTTTATGTCCAAACAAAACAAAATTAGAGGGGTTTATATCTAATTTTAAAGATTAGAGAGGTTTATTTCCAATTAGAGAAAATTAGAGGGGTTTATATCTGATTTTTCCAAGAAACAAAGTTGAAAAAAAAATAATACAAAGTAATTTTTATTATGAACTAAACAGTACCCTCCCAACTAGAAGTGCCCTCATCTAGCTGAATCAGCTCTGCTCAGCGGCATACGCCACTATTAACAATATGTTATGTTTAAATTTTTTAAAAAAAAAATCTATTGTTTATCTAGTATATCGAATTATTGTGTCATGTACCGGTGGAACTATTTTTGAATTTTGTAATAAATTGAAGCAGTGAAAAAAAAATTGAGAAAAGAACGATAAAATAAAAATATGGCTGCTGTGCGAAGTTGTGTGTAAAATATAATAAGATAGAATTATTGCGTTTCAATTAGGTCCAGAACACAATTAGTCCCAAGTGCATTAGATGTCGGCATAAAATGCATGATGATTCTATCAAAAGAGGATAGCAAAATAAAAACTTTCAGGCCTGAAAGGCCTTAATCCAAAAATCTGAAGACATCTTGTGCAAGCAAGACTATAACATAATAATTTTTTAAGACCAGAGTAATTCGTGTCAATCCAGACCAGCAACTTTTCCAACAAGATTTGACTAATCTCTAATGCACATTATACACCAGCAATATTCTTGGATATCAAGCCAGAATTCACTGTGTTGGTCAGTTTAGTTCTAGCCAATCAACAATTGCCAAGTTATCAGTGCCGGCCAATTGCTGAGTCACTGGTATGTTGATGAGATGTGGAAGTCACCTCCTATCATGCCACAGGATCCTTATGAACCTGCCATTGTGCGCTTCTGGGCTGATTATTTCATCTATAAGAAGGTACAAACTGATATCTTACTTATTATGAGCCTCTTTTATGTCTAGATCTGCAGTTGTAATGTTATTATCTTTCTCTTTTCCTAATTAATTGCTTCCTAGTTATGATCATTCTAACAAAAAAAATCTATGGAATCTAATGCAATTAGTACTTATACCGTTATACCTATATATTTTATTGCTGAACTAATTTGATTTTTGCAATTATCAGTAATAAAAACCCCAACTGATGTACATAACTTTATTATTAAATAGTATTCAAATTTTATTAATTAACCAGGATAAGTGGATTAATTTCAGGTGGCACCATATGTAGCTACACAATCCTTTTTACAATAGGAGAGGCACAGGAGAAGGCGATAGAAGAATTTACCAAAAATTAATCTCGCCACATCTAAGGAAGGCATTGAAAAGGACTTTGCAAATGCGGGGAAGCCGTTCATTCATGATGCAAAACCTAGCTTATTAGACATTATAATGGGTTCAAGCTCTGGCGGAATCCGACTCCTGGCAGATTTAACAGGAAAAGAGTTCGTTGACAAGGATAAATCGCCGCTTGTGCATCCGACGGTCCATTCTTTTGAAAGTTTACCTATAGCGAAGGAGACAGAAATGCCTTATGAACAACTGTTGTCACGTGTGCTAGCCAAGAGGGAGAAAGCTTTTGCAACAGAACAGCCTTGAATCACACTCGAGAAGTCTTTAATATCTGTTATTATTAGTTTTATTATGGTTATCTACTTATCTTTTGATTGTAACTTAAGAAAACTTGTGCGTGTGATGTTGTATTTTTGAGAAATAAAACAGTTATTTATTAACTCCATGGATAGCATAAATTAATGACAATTGCAATGAATCTGATCCGTACAGCATGCTGTAATTAGAAAAGAACTTACGGTAAATTAAGAGAATAGAAATATTTGTCTTGAAGTTGACTGAAAAGCATTTCACTAACTCCAAAAGAGTTCAAATTTTGAGGCTTGGATCCCCTTAAGAAGAAAATGGTCACTGGGATATTTACTGCACCTGAAATCACCTGATTCCATTGCATGAAATTTTCCATATCCTGATTCCTGAGACCGGTGTGGGTTACTTGCACCTAATTGGCTTATTCCAGCATAGGTATATTATATATTTATAGATATATATTAATTAAACAAACGTTGGGGGTGAAAATGAGGGTCTTATTTAGAGAAGATGCATGTATGAGAATAACGATTAACGGGTACAAGATCCTCTAAGCAACTGCAATGTCACAAGAAGATTAGAAGAATCAACCAGAAATAAGAATGGGGGGATTCAATGACAACGAAGTGCTCTACTTGCTTCCTACCTACTTCCTACTTGGTAATCACCAAATACCAATCAGCATCAGGCCGCTCGATCATATTACCATATACGCGAATCGCAATACAACACCAAACCCAAACCCAAGCAGAAAAGAGATGGGCCGGGTGACATAGGGCCTAGCTGAAGATTAATTGGGTCGGTGTAAGCATCATATCATATGCCGAAAAAAATTATAACTAACGTTACTGTTCACTCGAATTTCGATAATAACAGTTAAAAATTTAAAATTTTAAAAATAACATCGTTGGATCGTCATCCGAATTGATGAAATCGCAAAATCCTTGGATCATTCCAATTGACGATCAAACATTCTTAAATGGAAAGTGATCAGGTTTTGTTCATGTGCTGTCACCTGACTCCATAATTTTATTGTAATTTGCTACCTGAAGTGTTCAGGTTTTGTCACCTGCCTTCATGTGCTGTCACCTCCCAATATTGTTCATGTGCTGTCCCATTTTTCGGCTTTAATTTGAAGAATATACGGACTAGTATTGTGAAGTAAATACCTTATGATGATTGGTTACCTTATTCTTCTTCATTTATATTCTTTTTTCATTTAACGCATACACACAGATTAAATATAATTATTCTTGGAACAATATTGGGAGATGTGTGATAAAGTTTAGGTACTATATTTGAATTAAAAATAAATTAAATTAATTAACTTAGATTAATGACTATTTCGAATATTATTGTGTGTTTTCATAAAATCGGTTTTTCTAAATTACAATTAATTTATAACTTAATTTGTAAATTTTTAATTGTACTTCAAATTAATTGTTCAAATCGGTTTCGTATACTTTCTGAATTAATATTTTGTACTATTAGTGTAATTGTTCAAATAAGTCATACTTGATTGGTTTTAAACCTATTACTATTATTTTTTATAATTTATAGTTAATAATTAATAATAATTTTTATTAAAATTAATAAAAGTTAATAATAATTACACCTATGGTTGCTAATCTTAATACTAACCTCAATATACCGCGTCAAACAACATTTACTAACCTTAGCACTAACCCCATCAAATCACTACCCTTACCATTCTACCCCTCTAGTACATTTTAGGAGCAACTTCTAGCTAGTACAGTGTTACTGGTTCCAATAGTCATCAACAGGGTGCGTTTGGCAAAATAGAGGTTAGTATGGTTAGTGGTGTAAGTTTGACATAATTAATTAATAATTAATTATAGTTAATATAATAATAATAAAATTAATTATTAATTAATAATTCAAAATAAATAATAATATTAATTAATAATTATAGTAATATTTATAATAATTAATAATAGTTATTTTAATATTAACTATTGGTCACTTATTAATTACTTATTAAAATAAAATTATGGAGGCATTGTTTGATCGATGGGACACCTCTCTGCGATTTGTTGAATTAATTATATTTAGTAATTAATTATGAAGGTGACAGCACATGACAAAACCTGACCAAAACCAAACTTATATTTAAAGCCGAAAAATGTGACACTTTCCATTTAAGAATGTTGGATCGTCATCCCAAATGACGATCCAACCTTGGATAGTCATCCTAAATGACGATCCAAGAATTTTGCGATTTCGTCAATCCGGATAACGATCCAGCGACGTTATTTTTAAAATTTCGAATTTTTAACTGTTATTATCGAAATTCGAGTGAACAGTAACGTTAGTTATAATTTTTTCGGTATCATATGCTGCAGCTTATTATATGGGCCATATAAGTTCCATTGAATGCCATTGATTTTGGGCCAATATGTACTGGTCGCTTCTTACTATATATATAATAATATAAACTATAAAGAAAGGTTCGTCGCAATCGCAATTATTGTAAAAAACTCAAAAATATTTTTGACGTTTTACAATCTGATCATATTTGAAACACAAATTTTACTTTATGTATATCATGCACGCAATTACTCGAAGTAATAATAAAATTTTATGCAAGTTTTGCCGTTCATAAAAAATTTTAAATTCTGAAATGCTTCATATTTGATAATAATCTTTGATATTCTTTCAGGGAGTTGCTAGTGTCAAACATATAGGACACGTACACTTGTCCAACGCGATGAAATTTTAATTTTTAAAATTGGAATGGCCGATCCAAACCGCTCAAATTGTTCTGTGTTATAAAATCTTCATGGAGACCAAATTTTTTATTTTTTCAAAATTTTTTACTATTTTTTGGGAATTTTTCAATATGCTCAATCTAAAAAGTTCTGAACCCTTCAATTTTGAAAATTCGAAAAAAATAGTTAGAAAATATGAAAAAATATAAAATTTGATTATCAAAGATATTTTAATATAGAGATCATATTGAGCGGTTTGGATCGACCGTTTGAAATTTTAATGTGCTACGTTTGGATCGTGTTTGACGTCCTATATGTTTGATTCTAGCATTACTCATTCTTTCAATGACATATATTTATTACATAAAATTTGACATACAGACAATTGGAAATTAAGAACGGCAGTATGCCTACATATGACCCCCGTTTTTTTTTCCCCTATTTTTACATTTGTTTTCAATTGATTTTGAAAAGTATTGTCAAGAATATTGTTAATTAGTAGACTATTGTTAATAAGTCCCTACCCATTGTTAATTTTTATATATCATCAAGTCTTTTATTATAAAGTACTTGCTGTTACAGTTAGCTATATTTAAAAAGTTGGATACTCAGGGCAATATTCTTTAATTAGTTCAATCATTGATATTTCAAATGTTTGAGCTGACAAAACGAAAGATATCGTACATTTGTTTTCAAGAAATACAAACTACTCTTTTTTTTCATTTAAAATCGATGCTGCAAGAAAGCTCTAACAATTCAAAAAGGTAAATCTAATTAAAAGTTAAAAAAAACTATAGGTACAATCTAATTCTGTTAGCTTTCTGTTAACTCTTAGTGCATGACATCCTACAGATGTACAACATCACTACGATAAAACTAGCTACTGATAATAAGATGTTAACAGAAAAGCTAACAAACAAGAAGCTACCTATACCTAATCTAATTAGTGTAAAATCTTGTGGTCAGAGGTATAAGGTGGAGGCTCACACAATAAATTGGATCTCCACTCATCAGAGAGATTTCCTAGGAGATTAAAAGGGAATTCGACTGTTGGCATGTCACCAGTCAAGTCACAACTAAAGCCGGCCAACTGATGGGGTTGACCAAAGTCAATGCTCGCAGCAGGCACCGTTGGTGACAAATTAATAAGCATGGATGTAACATCCGTTGTACACTTGGATGGATTTGGCATTTCAAAAGGAATAAATGGTAGGTTAGTCTGTAATTCCAAACTCGGCAAAGGTAGGATCGAATGTTGTTGTGAATGTGGTGGTGGTGGGTGTTGTTGTTGTTGCTGCTCTTGTTGTCGTTGTTGCTGCTGTTGCTGTAAAGTAAAACTAACATCGGTTGTGCATGAACCATTTTCGGAGCTGAAGCATCTTCCATTTGTATGTGTTGGAGAGAAAATGTGAGGCTCGTTCGGCACAGATAAGGGAGGCATTATGGAATGTGGCAGTGCTCTCTGTGCCATTGAACTTGTTTTTTTGAATATCCTACAGATGGCCCATGCATCCTGTGCATTCACAAGAAAAAATTATTTCCTTTTCGTTTTGTTCCTTTATTGATACTGAGGTTCCTCTCTTTTTATATAATTTTTGTAGTGTAATATGATTGATAGAGAACAAAGTATCATATTGAAATCCTGGTCCTAACTTCCTAGTTTAGTTCCTATTCAATGGCAGTAATAAGGACAGTGCAAATTGCAATGGTATATAAACGAAAATAGCCGGAGCACTCAAACACTAGTAAGTTGTAACTGCTCAAGAATCTAGAGAAATTTTATGCATGACACATTGAAAGAATTGAAATGAAACTGCACCATATGCATTACTGATACTAGATAATATATATCTTACATTAGCTGGGATGTTTTTATCTAAAGGTCTCTTGGGAAGAAACGAATCTGAGAGGGAAGGAAGCCGAAACTCGTGCATCATCCAGTCGGTTTTCACTCCTTTTGCAGCTCTGCCCTTGTAGAAGACAAGGGACTTCTTCAAACCTATGCACTTGGTGCCGTCAGAAGAGTAGATTGGCCTATCAGTTCCAGTTGCCTTCCAGAAACCAGCACCGGTGACTCGGTTTGGTCGGGCACTATTGCGATACTTTCGATCCCTAGGGCAGTAGAAGTACCACTCCTTCTCTCCAGTGGTTGCCAGCTCTAAAAGCAATATATATATATTTTGTTAATACTTATTCTTTCCAGAAGGTAGGGAACTAGATGGAAAACCGAAGCAATGTAAAAATTAGTAGTATGAATATAATTACATGTTCTAAAAGAGAAATTACCCCTGTATATATGAAGTCAAGGAATGAAGAAAAAAATTATCTATTCTCCCGTTACGAGAAAACAAAAGAGTTTTATTTCTTGTTTGGTATGTTAGAAAGGAGAATTGAGGGAACGATACCTAATTAAGTAAGTTTTCTCTTATGTGCACTAGCATGTATATTTATTTTCAGAGTTAAAAAAAAAACAAAAAAAGTAACTATTTTAAATGTTGCTGTCCATACTAATCCAGAATGATATATTATAGTAAATGATATTGGAAAGGAAAGAATAAAAGATTGGAGTTACAAAAATATATAAGACATACTTGGAAGATCCCATGGATCAAACTTGTAGATATCAAGTTGTCTAATGAGCTCAATCGGTAGAGACCTCTGTTGAATCTTTCTCTTCAGATAAAACCCTACTAGTTCTTCATCTGTCGGATGAAACCGAAAACCCGGTAGCATAATCTCGTCTTGTTTCTCCATATCAGTCCTCTCCTCCATATCTTTTCTAAAATCTAATAAACTACTCAAATTTATCAGTCCTAAAGAGGGAGAAAAGTGTATGTACTCTTAAAAACCCTAGAGCTCCGTTACACAAGAAGAACAAGT
Source organism: Rhynchospora pubera (assembly GCA_028095005.1). NCBI lineage: Eukaryota > Viridiplantae > Streptophyta > Magnoliopsida > Poales > Cyperaceae > Rhynchospora > Rhynchospora pubera. The sequence continues at coordinate 230,267,154 of CM051459.1, read as the reverse complement.
TCTGAGGGTTTTAAGTAGGAAACAAGAGGAAGCACTGTTGACCAAATACCAAAGGAGTTTAAGTACAGAGGAAGAAGTTTTTAATTTATTTTTCATGAAAATTCCAAATTAATTCTTGTACTATAAAATAAATGGTTTTCACACATTTCAAGCTAGTTTTTACCTTAGTCAACTTTTTGGTATTTGTTTATTGAATAGTTTATGGATGCACGAGAGGGGAACAATTTCCAAGGGGAATAGAGACTTCCCAGTGCATATTCATGCGCTCAATCCCAAGATAAACCTCTCCAAAAATTCTTCTGACAATCTCAGTTTTTTGTCTTTATCTCCATTAATTCATTCTTCTGCTAATATTAATTCTCTCTTGATCCAAAAATCCTTTACACCAGACCGATCTTTTGCACCTCTCACTGATCAGTAAAAGTTGGGATCCAATTAAGAGATGCACTTGACGCCTGGCAAATGAGGGAGATTTAAAAATTATGCTTAAAAAAAAATGAAGGCGCAGATGAGGGAGGTGCTTATTAGTTAGATATATAAAGCTATTTTTTTGTGAACCTTTCGAGCCATCTCCACTGTCAAACTTGTTTGATTTCGATTAATAGTGTAATTAGAGCTGCTTCCTTAAGGACATCATTTGATTTGAAAACCGCACTGCGTTTAAGGAATCATCAGATCAACAAATTAATATTCCTTGCTCTGAACGCATTTTAACATTAAAAGGTTTTACAACAGAGTTGATATTTATAACATATCCCTACTATATATATATATAAAAACATCCATAAAAAGTCATAACAAATGCACTAAAGAGACGTATAATTTTTATATTAATTATGTATGTTTGATTTGTATAATTTTATTTGATCTCTAGTCTAGATCTTAATTTCTGATAGAAGGCCACACTCTTTGTTGGAAAAGAATTAATTTGCTACTAAATAGACTCTTTTTTCGAAATTTTAAGTATTATATTTTTCGGATTTTTAAAAAACTGTTATTTTTGAACAGTTCTTTCAAAAAAAATATATAAAATTTGGTCAGTCAGGAGATTATAATAGGGAGATCATATTGGACGGTTTGGATCGGTCGTTTTAAAACAGATCAAAGAGTTGAGATCAGTATACACCGAAACTTCGGTACATTAGAATTCACCATGGGTTTTCTAGAGAGAGAGAGAGAGAGAAAGACTAATATGTCATCGATGGCACATAGGGTTCCCATATCATCGAGTCATTTTTCACGATCCAAAATTTTAACGGTCAATCTGAACTTTTCAAGTTGCTCTCCATATTGAAATACTCTTGGAGAAAAATTTTACATTATTTTAATTTTGTTTGCCTTTTATTATGATATTTTTAAAAATATTATAATTAGAGGATTTTAGACCCTTCATTTTGAAAATATTATTATAAATAGAAAAGAAATTGTTGAAAATATAAAATTTGGTCTTTAAGGGTATTTTAATATGAAGAACAATTTGAACTATTCGGATTAACCAATTTATAGTTTGATCTAAAAAAATGGCTCGATGATACGGGAACGATCTGTGCCATCGATAGCACATTAGTATTCATATATATATATATATATATATATATATATATATATATATAGAGTTTAGCTACGGTGAGTCGCGACTCACGGACCCTCCGGTGAGTCGCGACCAAAACTCCTAGATCTAGATCAAAATAACCGATCCAAACCGTTTAATATGTTCTCCCTATTGAAATCTCCGTGCAAACCAAATTTTTTTATTTTTTCGAAATTTTTAAGTATTTTTTTCGGATTTTAAAAACTGATGTTTTTGAATGGTTCAGAACCAATTAGATTAACGATTTTCTAAAATTTAAAAAAAATACTTAAAAATTTCGAAAAAATGAAAAATTTGGTCTACATGGAGATTTCAATAGGGAGATCATATTGGACGGTTTGGATCGGTCATTTTGATCTAGATCTAGGAGTTTTGGTCGCGACTCACCGGAGGGTCCGTGAGTCGCGACTCACCGTAGCTAAACTCTATATATATATATGAATCGATTTTAGAGATCTAAAATTCAAACGGTCGATCCGAACCGTTCAAGTTATTCACCATATTAAAATACCCTTGGAGACCAAATTTTACATTTTTTTCGATTTTTTTTGCTATTTATTATGATATTTTTAAAAAACGTTATAATTAGAGTATTTCAAACCCTCCAATTTGAACACATCAAAATAAATAGCACAGATGGCAAATTGGAGGGTCTGAAATGCTCCAATTTTAGTGTTTTTTTGAAAATATCATAATAAATAGCAAAAAAAATCGAAAAATATAAAATTTGGTCTATCTAGGTTTTTCAATATGGAGAACAACTTGAACGGTTTGGATTAAACGTTTGCATTTTGGATCTTGAAAATTTATTTTATCCATTCTCTCTCTCTATATATATATATAAATATATATATATATTTTTTTTCAAATATGATGAGAGTTGGTATATATGATATTTTTTAATTTCTTATGAGAATTGAAATTTTATTTTAAAATTTTGTACATCTATAGTTTAGAATTTTTGTTAGTCTTATTCAATAGATAATTGTGATAGCGTGGTGCTGAAAAGAACTCCATAAATAGATAAATAAATTAAATTTATAAGCAAAAAATAAATAAAACTTATATATATTTAATTCAGGGCATTAATAGCATATGTTTTTATGTCGGTGACAATCAAATTTATCAAAGAAACACATCTACTAGCTAGCAGCTACAGAATATACGCAAAAATAAAAAAAAATAAAAAAAAAAAACCAAAATGAAATGTACATTGAAGCAGTGAGCCAGTGACAGACATTGATGCGAAAATCCAGCATAGGACGCTGTGCTTTCTTCCAATAACTTGAAGACAAAGTTTTGGCCGTGTGAGAAAAACCCAGCAAAAATGTCAAATTTCGATTCCTTCTTAATTATATCGACCCAAGTTTAGCTATTTAAAAACAATAAACCCACCCAAATTCTAAGACCCAATTTTGCTAAAGCATGTCTACCATATGCCAAACCAGGGAAGCGATCCTAATTAATGAGGAATAATTCGGGGGTCAAATCTTAGCTATTAATTGGTTTGGGGATGCGACTTAGGTTGATGTTTCCCAAATTAATCCCTCGGTTGGGGCATTTTTCTCGTCTGTTTAGAGTTTACAAGACCGAAACCATGCGTGTAACCGAAGTTTTAAAAAATCGACTCTGGTCAAACCCTTAAATCTCAAGTTTCTCTATTCTTGGTATGAGAGACACTGGTCCTTGAATTTCATATTTCCAATGTAGCTTCTGCTCATTTAACCGGTCCCCTTTGAAATATTAAATTTTTCATTCATATATACAAAGGTTGCGTTCAACATGTGGATATAAGGTTTAATTTGGTTAAGGATTCTAACATACACAAGTGATAAAACCCTGCCGAGTGCCGACAATTGAAATGTAAATGCTTGATGCAATAATTGCGTTCTCATTAAATAATGATATTGGTACTCTCCGGAACAAACATGTTTGCAAACGGGTCAAATCACTCATCTTTGGTCATATCAGATCCTATAATAACACTCTATATATATACTCTTACTAAAATCTGAAAGCGCTAATGTTAATATATCATTTTAATATTTTTTTAATTAAAAGCTTTTAGGAAATTGTTCTGTTCCTTGACATTTTCCTCGCCCTATTTGTCTTCCACCTGCGTTATATTTTTTTGTCGTCATCACACTTCACACACCTTTTTTTTTATTTTTTCTTTTGCTTGAGGAAAAGGCCCATAGGAAATTGCATTAGATTTCATAGCACATTACAGGAACAACACATTACAATATTATTCAAATTTAAATCCTGCAGAGGACTATTACTCCTTGAGGGAGGATATAAATGTAAGAACCCAACATTGTTTAGCTGGTTGATCCTAGCACAATTGGCAAGATAGTGTGTACTGTGCAGTGTTGTGTATCAACCTAATAATTGTTGCTTAATTAATCGTATCATTTTGACACTTATCATATTAATAATTGATTACGTACTGAGCATTTATTAAAATAAATATGTTCTAAAAATTTGCAAATGCTAGAATAGAGTAGAATAAAAGCAACAAGCTAAATTAGTGTATAATACATAACCTAAACATATATACTATATCTAAACAAATATAAATTTCGGATGAAAACTCTGGTGAATAGTGATTTTTTTGAATTTGCAGTGAAGCTACGGTGCAACAATTGTACAACGGTCAACGGGTTATTCTGATTTAATATATCAACTTACCACGAGAAAATTTGCACAGTTTTGTTTTGTGGAAATCGCGAGGATTTGTTCTTATCATCAGTGCGCGTAGACACTACGGGAAAAAGGACCTTCTGTAACGACACTTCTGTAACGGTTTTTGAAATAACCGTTACAGAATAGTGAGGCATTAGGCGGGAAAATTGGCGCCACAAATCTGTAACGGTTATTATTAAACAACCGTAATAACATTTCCGTCATGGTCAGGGAAAAAAATGCATCAACCTTCTGTAACGGTTGTTGGATTAGAACCGTTACAGATTTCTTATATTCTGTAACGGTTATTATCTATCAACCGTTACAGAAAAGAAAAAAGAAAATATATTAATATCAACCATCTTCTGTAACGGTTATTAGCAAATAACCGTTACAGTAGCTTAACGTTTTTTTTTATTTTTTTAATGATTCTGTAACGGTTATTTTCTAATAACCGTTACATATTATAGCACGAATTTTATTAAGGGATCTAAGATTCTGTAACGGCTTTTTTTTTATATTTTTATGATTCTGTAACGGTTATTTTTTAATAACCGTTACAGAATAGTTTGTTCTGTATTTAGGTCTTCTCCCCATCCCAACAAACTCACAGCTAGAGCGCCGCATCACTTAACTCTTTTCTGATCTTCTCATTTATTGCGAATTTGTGGTGGTGGCTTCACTCCAAAAAAATAGCCAAAAATTTCTAAAAATTCTGAAAAAATAATAATTAGAAAGAGAATAAGAAGGAGAGCAGATTTAAGGTAAAAAAAATTAAATTTGAACCGTAATTTATTTTTTACATTTTTTTCTTATTTATTTCGATTTTTTCATTAATTTAATGGTTATTTTTGTTTTTTTATATATTTCAAGATATCATTGAATAGGAGAAGATCTTACATCGGCCGGATAAGTCGCACGATTCAACGGATCGGAAGGCACACAATTGAAAGTATATTTTCATGAACTTCTCTTTTTTTAAATTATTTGCATTTCGTTAATAATTTGCATATATATATATATAGGCATGAATTTCGTATTGTCATATAGGAACCAAATACCGGAACTCAACTGAATTTAGGTCATTGCCCGTCCGAGATTAATCCATTAGGGATTAATCTCGGATAGTACTCCCGGTCGGGAGTACTGCTCTTTGGATACGATCTGTCTCATTTAGGACAGCGAGTTGTACGTTAGATGCAATGTGTTGTCTGAGAAAAATTCGGCGGCATTTCCCTTGTGTTCCCACGGATACGTACGCACGAGCAATCGTGTGTTGGCATATTCAGGGAACATAAGGGGAAATGCTGCCGAATTTTTCTCAGATAGCACATTGCATCTAACGTACGCTCGCTAATGAGGCAGAGTATCCAAAGAGCGGGCTAGGATGGTGACCGGTCCGAAAACCTAATATGACAAATTGGTCCGAAACCCTAATAATTTGCCTAAATTTTATTGTTCAGATGGATCGGACGTGGATGTACTCAAGTAATCGATGCTCGTCTACATTTTTTAGAGGACTTGAAGAATTTATGGTTTGTGCTAAAGAGAATTTGAAAATGAAAGAAGATGATAAAATGTATTGTCCTTGTCGTGTTTGTCAGAATTTGTTGAAGTGGTCTAATTTTGAAGAAGTGAAGGCTCATTTGATTATAAATGGATTTCAACCGGATTATAGTCGGTGGACACTCCATGGAGAGAATGGGGGGGATAGTACTAGCACAAATGTATTGGATTCTGTGTATGAGGAAGAAAATGTATCATTGGATGATGAAATTGATGATGTCAATGTATTTGATGATGAGAATGTAGATGATGATAGAAATGTAGATAACTCAGAATTTAATGCCGATTTAGATGAAATTGTGAACAATGTGGATGAAAATTTTGTTGATAATGTTGAAATTTTTGGTATGTTACGTGAAGAAGATAAAATAGCTTTATATCCTGGTTGTGAATTGTCAAAACTTAATGCTGTTTTCAAACTGTTCAATCTTAAAGCCAAAAATGGATGGAGTGATGCGAGTTTCACATCTTTGCTCAAACTATTACATAAAGAATTTCTTCCAAAAGATAACCAGTTGCCAGATTCAATTTATAAGGCTAAAAAGATGTTATGTCCTTTAAAAATTGGAGTTGAGAGAATTCATGCATGTCCAAATGACTGCATATTATTCCGGAATGAGTACGAAGACTTGCATAAATGTCCAAAGTGTAATGCGTCACGGTATAAACCGAGGGACGATCAAATTGAAGATGAAGGTAGTAAGGGACCAGCTGCAAAAGTGGTGTTTTATCTACCAATAATACCAAGATTTCAGCGGCTTTTCTCTAACGCGAAGGATGCCAAATTGTTAAGATGGCACGCTGACTGCAGGAAAAAAGGCGATGGCATGCTCAGACACCCAGCAGACTCTCCAGATTGGATAAATATAGATATGGAATTTGAAGATTTCGGCAGTGAACCTAGAAATTTGAGATTGGGTTTATGTACAGACGGGATGAATCCTTACGGCAACATGAGTAGCCGGCAGACTACATGGCCGGTTTTATTGTGTATTTACAATCTTCCTCCCTGGCTATGCATGAAAAGGAGATACATGATGATGCCCTTGTTGATTTCTGGTCCCAAGCAACCAGGCAATGATATAGATGTGTACTTGGCTCCATTAATAGATGACCTTGGTGAATTGTGGCAGAATGGAGTGAAAATATACGATGCACACTCTAGAAGTGAGTTTAACCTCCGTGCCATGATATTTTGCACAATCAATGATTTTCCTGCATACGGAAACCTGTCAGGGTATAGGAATAAAGGAGCGAAAGCGTGTCCTATTTGTATGGAAAACACCCATTCTGTGTACTTGAAAAACTCCAGAAAAAATGTTTACTTGGGACACCGGAGGTTTATTAAGAACCGCAATCACCCTTACCGTCGAGACAAGGAAAGGTTTGACGGTACTGTAGAAAAAGACAAGGCCCCAATACCGTTATCCGGTTCAGGGGTGTATCGACAGGTGAAGGACATTAATGTAAAATTTGGTAAGAAATTTGCAAATGAGATACCCAAGGGGATATGGAAGAAGAAGTCTATATTCTGGAATCTTGAATATTGGCAGAGTTTGGAGATTAGGCATTGCTTAGATGCGATGCACATAATAAAGAACATATGTGAAGCTTTGATTGGTTGCATGTTGGAAATTCAAGGGAAAACTAAAGATGGCGTAAATGCGAGGAAGGACATGGTTGAAATGGGGATCCGGCAAGAACTAGCGGCACAAGATAAGGGAAAAAGTCGAACTTGGCTACCTGCAGCACAATTTAATTTATCAAAGCAAGAGAAAAAAAGCTTATTAGAATGCCTGAAATCTATTAAGGTTCCTACTGGTTATTCCTCGAATATATCAAGAAAAGTTTCTATTAAGGACAACAAATTACTTGGTATGAAGTCACATGATTATCACGTCCTACTGACCCAGTTACTTCCGGTCGCAATTAGAGGAATTCTAAGGGAAGAAGTGAGGAAAACCATTACTAAGTTGTGTTTTTTCTTTAATTCCATTTGCTCTAAAGTGATTGATCCGAATAGTTTGGACAAGTTACAAGAAGGTGTTGTACTAACCCTATGTGAGCTGGAGATGTACTTTCCGCCATCGTTTTTTGACTCCATGGTGCATTTGACCATTCATTTAGTTAGAGAGATAAAAATGTGTGGTCCTGTATTTCTACGATACATGTATCCTTTCGAAAGAGCCATGGGTCAATTGAAGGGGCTTGTTCGTAGCCGATCTAAACCAGAAGGAAGCATAGTGGAAGGATATGTGGCCGAGGAGGTTATTGAGTACTACACCGATTATTTGCAGGATGTACAACCAATCGGTCTTCCAAAGTCTCGACATGAGGGTAGACTTGAAGGAAAAGGTTATATATTAACTTCCAATGTTCACCTTATTTAGCACAAATGTTCACTTAAAGCACAATATTTGTTCACCTTATTTAGCACAAATGTTCACTTAAAGCACAATATTTGTTCACCTTATTTAGCACAAATGTTCACTTAAAGCACAATATTTGTTCACCTTATTTAGCACAAATGTTCACTTAAAGCACAATATTTGTTCACCTTATTTAGCACAAATGTTCACTTAAAGCACAATATTTGTTCACCTTATTTAGCACAAATGTTCACTTAAAGCACAATATTTGTTCACCTTATTTCGCACAAATGTTCACTTAAAGCACAATATTTGTTCACCTTATTTAGCACAAATGTTCACCTTTCAGGTACAATTGGAGCTAGTACTCATATACCGGATCTTGCAATGAGAACCAAAGCACATATGAAAGTTCTCCAACATCTTGCTATTGTGGCGCCTTACATCAATGAACATCTAATCGAGTTACGTGAACAATACCCTTCTTACACCGAAAACTTGATTACCATAGAGCATGAAATAAAATTTGTCCAATGGCTAGAAGATAAAGTCCAGTCCCAGTTGAAAGAAGGAACAGAGGTCGATGAAACCGTGAAATGGTTATCCAGACGTCCTGATGCCGTGGTCGAGACATACCAAGGGTATGACTTGAATGGATTTACCTGGTACACAAGGAAACAGGATGGTAAAAGTGCCGTGCAAAATAGTGGAGTCACTGTTGTAGCTTTATCTAGTGATAATGTTAGGTCGGCTACTTATTATGGGTAGATCGAGGAGATTTGGGAACTAGATTACCTGAAATTTAAGATACCCTTATTCAAGTGTGCATGGATCGACAACGGTCACGGTGGAGTTAAAAAAGACAAGATGGGGTTTATAACTGTTGACTTCAATAAAAGGGCTTATCGAGACGATCCGTTTATACTTGCAAATAAGCAAGCAATGCAAGTTTTTTACATTCAAGATCCGGCGGATAAGAAAAGACATGTTGTGCTTCAAGGTAAATGTTCATCTTATTTAAGTACAAATGTTCACCTTATTGAGGGTAAATGTTCATCTTATTTATTACTTGCCACTTTCAGGAAAAAGACGTATTGTCGGTGTTGGTGATGTCGTAGATGAAGAAGCATACGACCATTTCGAGGAAATACCTCCTTTTTCTATCGGTATCGACGATACATCACAGCCAGTATCGATCAGTTATAGGCGTACAGATAACACCGAAGGCGTGTGGGTCGATACGCGGAGGAAAAAAAAGAAAGTAGCTACATAATCACATGTGAGTTTAAAAAACTGTTATGTGCTAATATAAATTATTCTTAACATAGATGTGCTAAATTGTTATGTTAATATTTTTATTTTTATTTTTTGCAGGTCATTAATTGGTGAAAAATTTTGTTAACAAGGAGCTAATTTATTTTTATTTTTGGTTAATTTTTTAAATTGTAATTTTATTTTGTTAGAAAAAATGTAAAACAAAATTAAATTCATGTGTAACCAACACAGAAATTAAAATTGTAATTTTATTTTGTTAGAAAAAATGTAAAACAAAATTAAATTCATGTGTAACCAACAGATTAGCTCTTCTGTAAAACAAAATTAATTAGTACAAACGTTTCCTCTTCTGTAACGGTTATTAGCTAATAACCGTTACAGAAGGTCAAACGTTTTAGGTGTATAACCTTCTGTAACGGTTATTAGCTAATAACCGTTACAGAAGAGGTTATTCTGTAACGGTTATTAGCTAATAACCGTTACAGAAGGTTATACACCTAAAACGTTTGACCTTCTGTAACGGTTATTAGCTAATAACCGTTACAGAAGAGGCTAATCTGTAACGGTTATTAGCTAATAACCGTTACAGAAGGTTGAACCCTTTATTAATAACCAGCCTGGCTTGCGTCTCCTGGTCACTTCTTTCTAAACTCGATCAAGCGCCTCTTTCTTAAGCCCTAGCTCTCGACAGACGAAACCCTAGCTCTCGCGCCTCTCTCGAACGACAGAAGAATTCTCCGGCCCCTCTCTCTCAGGTAATCCCTCTTTCCTCTTCCCCTCCCTCTCATTCCCTCGCTCTCTTTGACTCCCTCTCACTCTGTCTCTCTCTGTCTTTACAGCTCTCTCTCTCTCTAGATCTGCTATACCTCTCTCTCGGCGGCTCTCTCTGACTCTGCTCTCAGGCAACACTCTGCTCTCAGGTAATTTGAACTATTGTAAGGACTATTTTGCATAATTTGGGATGTTTTGGGGACTGTTTGATTAATTTGAACTGTTTTAGGACTGTTTTGCATAATTTGAACTATTGTAAGGACTCTTTTGCATAATTTGAACTGTTGTAAGGACTGTTTTGGGGCTGTGGTGCATAAAGCACAATTTTAAGGACTAATGTGCATAAAATTGAACTGTTCGGGGTCTGATATGGGGCTGTTTTGGGGCTGTGGTGCATAAAGCACAATTTTAAGGACTAATGTGCATAAAATTGAACTGTTCGGGGTCTGATATGGGGCTGTTTTGGGGCTGTGGTGCATAAAGCACAATTTTAAGGACTAATATGCATAAAATTGAACTGTTCGGGGTCTGATATGGGGCTGTTTTGGGGCTGTGGTGCATAAAGCACAATTTTAAGGACTAATGTGCATAAAATTGAACTGTTTGGGGTCTGATATGGGGCTGTTTTGGGGCTGTGGTGCATAAAGCACAATTTTAAGGACTGATATGCATAAAATTGAACTGTTTGGGGTCTGATATGGGGCTATTTTGGGGCTGTGGTGCATAAAGCACAATTTTAAGGACTGATATGGGGTTGTTATTTTCTTGATAATTTAGAATTTAATTTAAATAGATATATATGCATTGTGAATTGATTATGAATAAGGAGTTAAGAAATTTATTTAAAATGAAAATTAGATGGAGAAGGATCAAAACGTCAATAAGGTGGGGGAGGAAACACCTAAGGTGGTGTCAAAAAGGGTCCCGTTTTACGGACCTCTCAAAAGAAGGGCTGTGTCGGCTGTACGTCGTCTTCCTCCAGGCTGTGAAAGGGGTCCTGATTTTAGTATGGGAATTAAAATAGATGAGGGATCCAGTGAGAATAAGGAGGTGGAGAAGAATAAGGAGGAGAAGAATAAGGAAGAGAAGAATTAGGGTTGAATTGTCTTAGGAATTAATAAAATTATCTATGTTATTTTGTGTGAACTTTATTTATGTAATTTGAAGTTTATGTTATTTGTGTATGAATTCATGTTTGAATATTAGTGTGTTTTAATTAAATGAATTTTAAATTTATGTATTTTTAATTATTTGAATTTTAAACTTGTTCATGTTTGAATAAATTGAACATTGCGCCAAACATTAATATATATTATATATGGTGTTTTAATTAGGTAGTAATGGAGAAAGGTGAAGGAAGCAATTCAAAGGGGAAAAAGCCCATCGAACGAGTCTATGTTAGGCGCAATGTTCGTGCCAATCCATCCTCTCAAAACCAGACGAACCAAAACCAAGCCTCTCAAAATCAAAACCAAGCCTCTCAAAACCAGGGGCAACCGAGCCTCTCAAAATATGAAAAACATGCAATTTTTTTCAAGCTTTTGATTGACAAGTTTGTGGCACCGTACACAGAATGGAGAGAAGAAGTCATTGTTTTGTCGGATGATGATGATGAAGTCATTGTTTTGTCGGATGATGAAGACTAGTTTTAGAATTTAGATTTATGTTTGGTTTAGTATTAGGGTTTCTTATCCAACTGAATGTTTCTGTTTATGTTAATGTATTTTGTTATTTGAGATTGAACTTGTCGTTTAATGTTTATGTTTATGTTAATATATTTTGTTTATGTTGTTAATGTTTATGTTTATGTTTATGTTTATGTTGTTAATGTTTATGTTTATGTTTGTTTATGTTTATGTTTATGTTTGTTTGTTTATGTTTATGTTTATGTTTGTTTATGTTTGTTATTTGAGATTGAACTTGTCGTTTAATGTTTCATTGTTGTTAATTATTTGTTAATAGATATGTCTGGAGATCAAGAAAGAGATTTACAGGGTGAACAGACTGGTACAGAATCCGGCGATGAGGAGGTCACAACGTTCGAAATAAAGAAAAGGAGCAGAACGACAATGGAAGAGTTTAGGAGAAAAAAAGCTGCTGGGGAAAAGTATGAGATTAAATTTGACAAAGAAGGAGTGCCAATTGGTACTGAAGAGGCGGTGAACAAATTTGCATCATATTGCGGGTATCTGGCTAGAGTAAGAGTGCCAATCACAATTAATGATTGGCGGAAGGACGTTTCAAAGGAAACCAGACTTGAGTTGTGGTTGGACATCAAGGTGAATAATTTTTCACTTAAATCATCTAATTTAAATTTCTATGCTACCAATTAACTAACGTTTCGTTATGTTTCAGAAAATGTTCAACATCGAAGATGATAAAGCCATGAACAATACTCTCAAAGCGATGGGCATAAGTCACAGGGCTTATAGAAGTAGGATTGCTGAGGAGTACATCACAAATGCCGATCCAAACAATCCAAAAAATCCATGCGATAAACACCCAATCTCACAAAAGGAATGGGAAGAATTTTTCAACAAAAGGACGGGTGCAGATTTTGTACAAAAGAGCAACAAAGCGAAGGAGTTGAGAAAGAAATGGAAAGAGCCTCATAGGATGGGTTCCACTGGCTATAGAGGAAAAAAAGGTTCATGGAAACCTACAGACAAGATTGTCATACCCGGAGATTCTGAAGGGGCCGGTTCCACGAGCATTACCATCGGCGATTTGGAACCGAGGAGTCAAAGGTATTTCATGGGAAGGACTGTGGCTACGAAGGATAAAGGTACTTACACATGTAAATACTTATTATATATGCTAACTTCAAATTCTGTTTTGTGATTATTAATAAGATTTGTTTGTTGCTTGTTAGATACTTACACGTTCCATAGCTCTGATTCGTCGACTATTGAGGCATTCAGTCGGTTGAGTGCCATGTCTGGTGAAATCAATTCCGGGTCAATACCGGAACAAGAAATCTTAAATCGGGCGGTTGACAGGCCAGAACATCCAGGAAGAATCAGGGGATATCCTTTATGGACCAAGAAGGAAGATGTGTATAAAAGAAAGCCTAGAAAGGATGCGCATGAAGGATGGATGGCACCAGACCAGATTGAAGAATTGATGAGCAGGGTTGCAGCTGAAGCCGCTGAGAAAACCAAAAGGGACTTGATTCACTCCGAGGAGATAATGAATGCGGCGAGACAAGAAGCTTTTCAGGTAATCCTTTTTGACAGTCAAAATGTAATCAAAATGAATGAAAACTATTATTCATCATTCGGTTGCTTGATAATTTTCAGGAGGTGAAACAATGGTTGGCCAGTAGCGGATTGCAGTTTCAAGCTCCGCAACAATTTGTGACGCCGTACCAGCCATTCGTTGAAGCTGAGGTAGACTCAGGAATGCCAAACGAGCAGTTATTCCGAACGGTTGCCTCAAGCTATATGCCTCCGGATCCGAGAAGCGTTGTTCAGGTTCATATTGATCACTTTTCTCTTTTCTATTTAGATTTATGTTTGGCTTAGCATTAGGGTTTCTGATCGAACTGAATTTCAGGAAGAAACGCCGTGCGATCTCTTTTCCCTTGATCATCTTAACCAGAAGATTAAGGTGGCCGAGGGAAATATTATTCCGAGTGTTGTTGGTCAGATCGTACACGGCGTGCCACTAACTGATCAACAACTCTATATCCATCTTCTCCGAGTAGGCGATGATTTTCGTCAGTGGCAAGTCCCAGGTAGGTCAGATGAGCTATTAGGAAATAATATAGGAGGGCGATTCCCATGGCCGTCATTTTTGGTGGAGATAGGCCACAAGGTATCGTTTTATTTAATTATGATAATTTATTTCATCCATCTCTAGTAGAACTCACTAATTAATTATGTGATGACATTGAATGCAGAGTTTGATAAAAAAGAAGCCAGATGCGAGTAAGGCGGTGGCGAAAAAGGTGATCGAGAGTCCAAAGGTTCCAAGTGCAGGTTCATCCAAAACCTAATTAGTTCAATTGATTGTTTCAGGGTAGATTGTTGCTCAACGTCGAATAATCTATTCTTTTGTGTCTGATTATTTCAGGGTCGATTGTTGCTCGCGATCCGCTACTTGAGCAGGATGCAATTGAAAAGCTTACCCCATCCGAACGAGAATTGTATGAACTATTGATGCTCCAACCAGAGCTTGAGAAAAATTTTGAGTTGCACCAATGTGATGTTTGGGGTACACACAACGGCGAGGTTAAGTTCAACGTTGAATTGTGCGACATCCTCCAATGCTTTAGAAGAGAATCTCTAAACGTGTCGATCGTCAAGTTGTACTCTTGGTATGAATTTTCAATCTTTAAAATATTTTTTTAAAGTACCGTATTCAATTGGAGGTGAAAAATGTATGGATTAATATCCGTGAGTGTAGGTTTTGGATGAATGAACTTTCAGAGGGAGAAAACAACATCACCGTATTAGATCCAGAGATGTTGTCTGCTCCTAAAATCAAACAAGAACAAAACCAAGCTGCGGACTACTTGATGAAGTCATTCGCGCAATATTCATCCAATTATATGGTTCTGCCTTATTTACAAGAGTAAGGACAATTATAACTAATAAAATATCAATTATCTCGTTTACATGTTTGTTTCATTTTCATGAAAACAATAATCTCTATTCTTGCAGCTTTCATTGGGTCCTTCTTGTTATTAATGTCGAGAAGCGCACCGTTCAAATAGCAGATTCTATCGAGCGCAAGAATCCAAAGATATTGATTAAGGGATTCATAACCCAGTAAGTTTTCGTTTCTAAATGAAATTTTGATATTGAGATAAGGACTAAGTACGGTTCTATTTAAGCTATTAATGATATTGTATGCAGGATATACAAGCGATACCTTATGGAAAATGGAAAATATAATGCAAGGACCCGAACAACATTTGATTGGTACAAAATTCAGGTACGAGACTTAAAAAAATATATTAGCTACCTAGGGTTTCTGAAACTGTGCAAAATCTTAACTATCTTTCTTGTTGGATCTTTAATTAGTGTCCGATACAAAAGGGCTGCACAGAATGTGGATATTTCACAATGCTCGCCATGAAAAACGTATTATCTTATTGGATAGCAATTCAGGAAATACCTCATGTAAGTAACTTATTCTTTTAACTAATAACATTTGATCAAACAATTAGATTTTAGAATTTCATGATCTAACTAATAATATTTTTGACTTGTTTATCATAATATGCAGATGATCGAGCCGGTTGGAGTACCATACAACAAAGAAATGATTGATGGTGTCGTGACAGAAGTTATGGACTTCATGCAAGGGGTATTATTTTGATTAAAATGTGTTATTTGATGACTTGTCATGTTTGATTATACTTGTGATATATGTAAATACTTTGTTTATTGTTTGTGTGATATGCATGATTATATATGTTTGATATATGTGTGCTTTGTGATATATATATATGCTGCATTTGTTAATGTAAATTGGGTACCAATTTGGTACCAATTCGGCTAGCAAATTGGGGCTAGCCAATCAAACAGGCAAAACTCAAAAAAAAAATAAAGACTTTTGTAACGGTTATTAGATAATAACCGTTACAGAATATTATAATTTCATTTTTTTTTATTTATAAATATTATCTGTAACGGTTATTAGATAATAACCGTTACAGAATCATGTCTTCTGTAACGGTTATTACCTAATAACCGTTACAGAAGTTCTCCAAACACCACACTTTCCGTCCACAATACCATAACGGTTATTAGATAATAACCGTTACAGAAGACTGGCTTCTGTAACGGTTATTATCTAATAACCGTTACACATGTTCTACAAAAAACTGTACCAGATTTTTCTTGCATAATACCATAACGGTTAATAGATAATAACCGTTACAGAAGAGGGGGCTACTGTAACGGTTGTTTTCTAATAACCGTTATAGATCTGTAACGGTTATTAGACATTCTGTAACGGGGCCTACAGTAACGTTTCGTGTACCGTTACAGAAGTCTTTTATTAACCGTTACAGAAACCAAAATTTCGCATAGTGAGAGCCTCCTTTTTTCATATCATTATGCTTGCAGTACGTACGTTGAATTCATTAAATTACGCAATGTTTATTCTTTGTTCTAAGAAGTTTATAAAATCATATAAACTTTCTAATAAATTAATCGAACAACGCGCAATCGAATTTTGCTGTTAATATGTACAGGAGAAGGTAACCAACACAATTCCTTGTGTACTTCTTTTGTATTATATATGAATACACTTCTTTTTTAACAATAATATCGAAGATAAAAGATAGGAGCCCGACTTCTATTTTCCTTCAAAAAAAAAATATATCGAAGATATTTAATTTTCTTTTTAAATCTACTAATTAAAAGTTATATTTATCAATATGAGAAAATTTTTTATTTAAAATTTTGAAACTCATATTATCATTGATAAATCTCAGTTTATTATATTCTTAGTGAGCAAAATATAGCTTTGGTACTTCACTATTTGACACCTCTGAATGGAGAGCACTACACTTTACTCGGAAGCCCAAAAAATTGGAAAAGAAAGGAGTCGAAACGAGTTCAACGGAGGAGAAAGGGTTGGCAAATTTCCTTCACTGATCGGAAAGAGGACGGGAGAAGTGATTTGATTTGAGTGAAGTCTCAATCTCACCTCTTCATTGCTTGATCAAAAGGCAACACGGAGAAGCCCACCAAATTTCTTCGGTTTTAGGGGAATTTGGAAATGAAATTTGAGGGCGCTGAACTCCCTTCGACTCCAATTCTGATTCTTTTCGTCCCTTGTTCCGATCAGAGAAAGCGATAAAGGGGAATTCTGATACCAATTTTCTTTGTTAAAAAAAAAGAGTTTATGATCAGGATATTGGCCTACAAAGTGCATAACGTCTAAAATGACCACGAAAATGGGGTGTTGTATTAACCGTTTTGTTTTGGATGAAACGATCGAAATTACGAAAATATCACGAAAATACACATGGACGAAACTGATTATATGTTGTGTTAATAGTTTTATTTTTAAAATGCAACCAAAATCTTTAACCGCAAGATGAAACGAAATGAAACAGAAAAAAAAAACAGTTTAAACAGTCGCCGTTTTCACCCTATTGGACTATCAATCTTTGGTTGCCCATCACTTCTCTACATTCTACTACCACCAGTTAGGGCTGCAAAACGATTATAACGATCACGCAAATCACTTGTTGCGTTGATCGTTGCGTGCAAACAGACGAAATTTTTTCCCATTTCGTGTTGCGTTCCGTCCTGTAAGCGCAACAAATTTTTGTTGCGTTAATCGTTTTGTTCGATTAGACGACTATAATCGTTTTAGTTGTTTAACCGTTTTTCCATTGTTTACAGCACAACCAGTAAATATGGCCAATACATAATTTGTTCAAAACAATTGTTTAATCTTTTGAAAAAACCTCGATAAAACCATTTACGCTAAAGCCAGTACATATCCGCAACAACTTTAATAACAAAGTACATAACCAATTACATAATAACCAATAAATAAAGCCAGTACCAGTACATAACAAATTACATAATCCTTACATAATAAGATATATAACAAATTACATAATCACAAAATCAATACCAGTACCACTAACTCTAATACTTTTTTTTTTCCTCAAGAGTTTATTCTTCTCTTACCCGGAAACAGAAAGATAAAAACTGAAAAAATCCCTTAGTTCAATCGCTAGAAAAAGTTTCTGAACAGAAGGAAAAAAAAGAAAAAAATGTATAAAATTTAAGAACAAAAAACTCAACAGATGAAAAGAAAAGAGAGAGAGAGAGAGAGAGAGAGAGAGAGGGAGGAAAATGACAAATTCCAAAGAAAAAGATAAGAGGAAGATGACAAATCGTGATAGAGCTCCAAAGAGGGAATTGGAGGAGGGACTGACTGTCCAATTCTGTTGCCAGCACCGTCAAGCCACCACCAAGTGCTAATCGACAGCCACCAGCTCTAACATCGACCAACACCAGTAATAGAAAGATGGAAAAGCGTGCGGGTGTGAGGCGGTGAGGGAAGGAGACGGTGTGACTTCACTGTGGGTTGAGAGGAGTTACAAAGCTAGGCCTTGAGCTATGGTTTGAGTGAGAGATGAGAGGGAAGGCAGTAAGAGGGGAGAGGGAGAGAGGGAGAAGTAACAAAGTTAGGATTTTGAGGTGTGGTTCGAGTGAGAGAAGAGAGGGAGGCAGTAAGAGGAGAGAGGGGGTCTCTGATGGAGGCGATTGGAGAGGAGAAGAGATCTGTGATCTGTGGGGAGGTGGGTCTAAGAGGAGGTCACAGCGGAGAGAGAGAGAGAGAGAGAGACAGGGGTCTGTGATCAGTTTGGTGGAAGTTGTTCGGCTTGGTGGGAGGGAATAAGGAGAGAGAAGTGGAGGGTGAGTAGAGATCGGAGAAGTAAGGGGTGTATGAGCTAAGCGGCGTAGGGACGCAGAGGAGAAATGAGTTGAGCGGCGGAAAACCTTCGATTTTCTTAGTTTTCTCCGCACTTGTTCTCTGCTATATTAATAATAGCGAAGGTTGTGCGAAACAGACGATTGAAACGAAACGAAACAGTACAATTTCGTCAATCGTTTCGTTATCCAGACGAAACCGCCTTTATTTGCGCTTAATCGTTTCGCTCATGAGACGAAACCAAAATTTCATTTCGTTTCGTCTCATTTTGCACGGAACGAAACGAAAAAACGGTTTGAACGATTTCCGTTTTCACCCCTACCACCAGTCTATCAGAAATGTTATGGGCCCAATTTCCAATCCTTAAATGGGCCTCTAGTATGATTAGCCCAACATGCCTAGATGAGAACACTGCATGTCTGCATGACACGGGCTCTGGTAGAAAAATCTCTCCTCTATTTTTTTTTCTTTTCTTTTTTTCTTAAGTACAAAATAGTAACGTCAGTATATCACTAATCACTGCAGCTATAGGGAGCTTTGTAGCCAGAGTATCCACATTGATTTGTGAAAAAGCAAACCAAAAACGAGCAGACAACTTCCATCTTGTATGATAGAGAAATCATACAAGTTCATTACACCTATGAAATGACTAATGAGTAACGCCACAATTTATTAATTAACAACAGAGAATTCTACACGGACGTACGTACAATGCTGGTCCGGAATTGTGACCTCCCAGCTTACAAAGAAAGTAACTAGCAAAGGCCGAAAAGATCGCGCTAACCCAAGTATAAATAAACCATCACACAAAAGACCTACAATTTTGTGATACACTCCCAAGTCCCAACTACTAATTTTTCAACACACCTCCAAGCTTTGAATTTTAGATACAACCCCAACTTGTCAAATTTCATACATTATTCGGCTCGGCATCATCCTCTTCATAGTCAGGGACAGGCTTCCCCATGCTCTTCAATCGTCGGATCTTAAATGATGATAATTTCTGACTGCTGGACTCCAGGGAGGGTCTATCTTGTAGTTTGATAAAGGTGTATGCGCCACCACCAAGTAGGGTTCCAATCGGTGGGGCTATGAAATAAACCCAGAGCCCATGGTAGATACTGCTAGCCAGTGCCGGTGCTAGCGTTCTTACCGGGTTCATAGACCCTCCTGATACCGCCCTGCATTTTCTCGTTTGATTACTTATGTCCTTCTAATTTTTATGGTCTTTTTCATTGTTTGTTTATTGTTCTTTTGCTAAGCTTAATATATAGCTTTACTTCAGTTTCAATATATACATACTTTTTATTTAATCATAACAAATATGTTTTCTTAAAAAGTAATTGTGCGAATGAACGCATAATAATAACTTGTAAAGTTCTATTATATTCTACGTCCTCTGTATTTTATATGTTTAATTAGTAATAACTTGAAATAAAATACATTGTACCATATATGTAAACATCCTTCCGTGTCACTTTTTTTTCCGTTTTATATATTCTTGTTAAACTAAAATTTAGATTTCTCATTTAATCTCTGAAAATTGGCTAAACAAATTCTTCCAGATGCAGACAACAACTGGAGGGTATTTCCACTTGAAATTAAGGACATATAATTATTGTTCGATATGTCTTATGATTTATTAGGTGAGAATTATTATATTCAGTTGAGGTTAGGCGACTAATCCTAGATTGAATTACCCCGCAAAAATTGAGGTTATGCAGACTGCAGAGCCCACTGCCAATCCTGCCAGCTCACCTACCTGCCATCAAATCAACCAATCAACCCATCATTAATTTGCTTAAGAACATTAACATAAACTAAAGAGAGCAAACAGTAAATTAGAACTGTTTATTAGTACAGCCAACTATATATCATGAAGAAATAATGATAACAATTTCTATATATGATGAAGATACCGACCGCTCTAGTATCGGTTGCAACTGCAAAGGTGACAAAAATCATGTTGAAGGTCACGATGATTTCCATGATGAAGGCGCGCCAGTCAGCGCCGGACGGAGTGGTGGTCCCGAGATCTTTGATTGGGTGGAGAACCTCCCGCAGTAAGAATGCCGCACTTATCCCTCCTGTAAGTTGAGCTGCCCAGTAGAATGGCACCTGCAACATTCGGATATTAATTAATGCCAGTATACAATGATGAATCAAATATCTATTGTAGCGTTTTAGGCTTATACAAAAAGCATTAATTAGAAATATCCGAATTTTTTGATTAATAAGTATACCATTTTTTGAAAAGAAATGTTGAGATAAATAATAAGTAAATTTTAAGGCCGGGATATGAAATTCCAACCACTTCCTTTTCGGGTCGAAATTAGAAAGAAACAAATAAAAATAATGGCTCACTAATGAAATGCCAACCTGCGAGACCATTATTTCAAAATCAGACTTGTTGCTATCTATTTTCAAAAAAAAAAAAAAAGAAAACAAGAGTAAGAAACCCTATATAATTTTCTAACTCAATTTCGATATTGAAACAAAAGATTGGACCACCTTATAATTCACCTGCCCTTCTTTATTTATGATTTCGAAAGGTAAAATACTGTGGGGTTTAAATTAACAACCCAAACATGTATACTAATTTATGTAATGATATATATAATAGGAATAATTAGATTTATGCCACTACAAAAAGTCATCAATTTGAAATATGCCACTGTTAAATTGCTAATTAGTTTTATGCCACTATTAAATTGTTAAAATTAGTATAATGCCATTATTTTTCTCTTAAAACATAATAAATTCTAAAAATGCCATTATCAAATATGTTATTATTTTTTAAATATGTCCAAATTACCCTTATTTGAAAAAACCCTAAAATAGAGAAAAAGGCGGCGCTGAAAATTTTATGTTTCCAAAATTTCAAATTGTTATTACTCTTGTCCCTAGAGATCAACGCTCCATCCTGTCAATACCGCTCCGTTTCGGACGTTTCCGTTTCGTTCCATCCGAAACGGAGCGGAAATGGAAGGATTTTTGCTTCCGTTTCAGCTAGCAGAACGGAAACGGAATAGGATGTGGTTTCGGTCAGCTGGATGGAACGGAAATGGAACGGCCCAATTTTGTTACGCTTTCTAACGTTATTCCGTTTAACTAGTCCAAGCCCATAATCAGTTAATGCTGGGTATGAAATTTGAGGAATTGCAGAGCAGCAGAGGTGCGGAGAGGCGACTACTCGCGTTCGCGTGCAACTGGGTAATGATAACCCTAGATAGAATCGCCGTCTCTCGATTGTATCTCCCTCTCTTCTCTTCTTTCTCCGATCTCTCTCTCCTCTCCTCTCTGCTGAGTGCTGAGTAGCTGAGTAGGTGTGTCGTGTACTCGCGTGCGTCTCTCTATATCTCTTTCTCTCTGTGTGACCTGAGTCTGTGAATCTGACCTTTGTGAGTTGGGAGGCTCGAAAGTGGCTGTGTGACTGTCGTTTGTACTGTACCTTCCACGATTCCATCGCCAACTCGCCGTCAGCCGTCAAATCAATATGGTACTAGCAAGCAATTGTTGCTATTATATAGCAAAGGTAGAGAGAAGACTCAGAAGTGGAAAAATCAGAAAAGTGAGAAGAGGAAAACCGAAAGCAAAATTCAAAAAGAGAAATAGGTAAATCTATCTCACAATTTTGATCTTTGGCTTCTAATTTTTACTGATTTTTGTCTTTTATTGACTGATTTCTTCGCCTTCTATTTATTTTTGCCAATCTGATTTTTACTTTCTTTTTTTTTTAGAACATTGAAGAGTTTGAGAACCTTGCTTAGTTGTTCCTCTTGAATGGCTGATCTGGAGGGAGTAATGGCTAATCTGATTTTTACTTTCTTTTGTTCTGATGTGAACTGATTTGTAGTTGAATTTGTAGTTGTGTAACTTGTGTTTGTGTGCTTGTGTTGTGAACTGATTTTGTGATTAGTCAGACTTGGATTTGTGAACTTAGAAACTATTATGCAAAGTTAAGTGTTGTGGATTTGTGATTTGTGTTGTGAGATTTTTTTGTTTTTTTTTGGTTTTTGGATTAAATTATGGAAGTTCTGATCAGTTGTCTCTGTTTAACATTTTTTTACGTTTGTAACGTTATTCCGTTTAACAAAAACGGAACATAAATGTAAGGGATTTTATTTACACTTTAGATACAGAACATTAAGTGAAAATTAACAGTGTACCGTGTTAAATAATGGAACATAAACGTAAGGAAGTATTTCCGTTCCATCTAACACGTTTGACAGCGCTACTTATATGCATCTAAATCCTATGTAATGGATTTTTCTATCCAGATGCGATTATATCCCATATCTTTTGTGGGCCTCGATTATCATAGATTGGGATTTGGGATTTTTCAAAATAATATCATTAAAGGCGTCGGTCAACACGAAGATAGTTATTTCTCCCCCAATTCACTGCTTCCGTTTGCAATGGGTGTCATAAAAAGCTTCAACCATAAGGAATGAGATCAAGAAATTAGAACTTAAAATTTCACAACATCACCAACAAATATTTTTATTGCATTAAGCAGCTTGATCTTTTGAAGAACTTTCTAGGACGTGTTATTCATTAAGCTTAATTGTCGCTTGAAAGAACTTCTCTTACCAAATACTGAGATCTTTTAATCCCAACTGTAAAAAAAAAATTGCCATTTTATTTTATGGGACCATATATCCATAAATAATGTTGATTGCATATTTGCATGAATGAATGAATGAGTCGGATGAGGTGACATGTTTCATTGGTCGTTTACATATGATTAGGGCCTCTTTGTTTTTATTTTAATTTTGTAGTAGTATGATTGGGGCATCATTACACATTTACACGAGCCTTTGTTATTTGGTTCTGATTCAGTGATTCCTGAGTTATGAACTTATGATAGGATATGCATATGCTATTGCTGGCCCACAAATCAAGTCTCCTGACAGCGAGCAATGCAAAAGTAGTGGTATTTTTTTTTTAAAAAAAAAAGGTCTATTATCCAAGTGGAATGGTTGACGTTCTTCTCTTAATGCCAAATCTGATTGGCTCCTTTTTTCAACGGGTTCCTTTGGTAGGACACCTTAATTGTATTATTCTTTGGCTTCGACATAATTAAATATTTAATTAAAAGGTTGCTGATAAGAAACCCCCAACGGTCTTATCATTTTTTGCACCGATTATACATTAATAGAGAGACGCATATTTTTCATATACATAAACTGGCCAAACTTTTTTACACTAATTAAATGGCAAATATTTTAATTAGTACATACTGAGTGGCTATGTTTAATAATAATTAATTAACATAATACCTGATATTCGGGCTTTTAATAAATAGATTTTCTGTTTGTAGCATCTTTTTGTAGTATCTTTTATACCTTACAAAACAATTGTATGCGTATTTGCAAGTGAGCAGTTTTATGGTATGCGTGAACCAAACAGGGTCGGAATAACATTATCGGATCAGAGGAAGAGGGCGACAGCTAGTCTTAATTGAAGGACTACTCGTTTTTTTTTTGTTTAACAAAAATATGTAATCATCCATTACTCTTCACTTGCAATTAACTTGACTTGGTATTCCATACATGGATATCACACTAGCTACAAAGAAATAATTATAATAATATAATCAGAAGTTTATTCTAGCAAGACATATATATAATTATATTCGTTCACTCAACGATTGGTGTCATGACAACCATGTTTAGACTTAGATAATTCATTAATTATATGGATACTATTGAGTTGCAAGTATTAAAATCATGTTGCAGGAATATTGCTAATGAAGCAGCTGACATTTAAGATATAATTTTTTCAGAGGGCAAACGCCAACGTATATTGAAAGTTAGTTGACAGCACTACGAATTTAATTAATTAATAGTTGCGGCCTGTATCCAAGTTTTTAACCCCACAAAATAATTTAAAAAGGCTTGATTTATTTGTTTCGAGCCTGATGCATCTAGTCTTAAGAAAGATCAGGAAACTTGGATAGCGAATTTATTAACGGAATTTAATAAGTGCGCATTTGACCTATCTAATTTCGATTCGATAACTGATCTATCCATATAGCCTTGTTATTTGCTCAAATGATCATGATGAGCTACTAAACAGACCTCAAGTTTCCTGATCATTTAACTGCTACCAATTAGTTAAATTGAATATGGGACTTGTGAACGTACTTAATTTGTTTGACATTTTTTTTATTACAAAAATGATGACTTTAAAGTTTAAAAAATAAGGTGGCTTCTATCTATAGAAAATATAGCAAGCGATTATTCTTAATTTTAATTTTCAATTAGTTTATGTTGACATAAGGTAAGTTGAAAAACAGCTAGAAAAAGTTATGATAGTACATAAAATTAATGTGTCTATTTCAATTGTAGCTCCCGAGTCGCGACTTACATACAACAGAATGATAACATAAAGCATCTTTAATGCGTAATTTTTATTTATACAACGAAATATTATTTATCAAGATAATTTTCATTTGGAAATATCTAGTTCATATTCATTTAAAATGTAACTTAACTTTCTTCGCATAAGTTCGAATATGAATTAAATTACGTGCAAAGGAGCATATTAAACAGAAAAAGAGGACACATATTCGCTTTTTTGTTGCATAAAATGAAATTAAGCGAAGTTCATTACTTCCTCAACTAAAAGCTATACTTCTCAGGAATGCCTTTATTTCCCTTTGTCTTACTGTCAGCCTAGTCGCTTCCTCATTCATATATGAGAGAAAGGGAGAGAGATAGAGAGAGTGATCAAACCTGCATCCAAGGGAAGTGCCGGTATGTCGCGAAGGCAAGAGTAACTGCCGGATTCATGTGCGCTCCAGAGATATGACCGACAGCATATATCATGACCGTAACAATGAGACCTCCAGCCACAGACTGCCCCAGCTGCGAGATACGGCTGGGATTGTTCGCACTTATCCCAGCCGAACCACATGTCACGAACACCAGCAAAAACGTAGCTATAATCTCCGAGATAACCTTTAGATAGAGAAACAAATATTCTATAAAAGAAACTACATACCGAAGGTATATATTGCATGCTTGAATGAAATTACGTAAAGCATTTTTTTTTTAAAAGTTAAATCGAGTAAATATGTACACACTTTTTTGAATAGATTTGGAGGGTAGTATAGCGTGATGGATGGTGATGGAGATGGCGGTGGTCGATAAGTGCCATGGATCTCGTTTTTTTGAACCGTATCCATGTCATGGATCTCGTTTCTGAAGCTCGGGACTCGTAGGCTAGAAGCCATGATCTTCTCTTTTAATTGATCCCGGTTGCTTGCTGGCTTTAGGGGCTTGACCTGATCAATGGTGCATTTTATAGAGGGAGAATTGGAATTTTTTTTCATTTTCTTTTAATCTTTTTGTTTTTTCTATTGTCTTTCTCAATTGTAGTAGGCCACGGTCGTTGCCCCATAATTCAATCTAAACCATCAGATTTTAATCGTACTGTTTGAAAAATTGAATTAATTAGATAATGGCGAGTCTGGCTGTCAAACGGATGACGTTTCGACCGTTTCCGTTCTGTTCCGTTCGAAACAAAACAGAAATAGAATGGTAAATGAGTTGCGTTTTCAGAGACGGAACGAAAACAAAACAAGTCGAAATGCACGTTAGTGTTCCGTTTTATTGAAAAATGACTGAAACAGAACAGTTAACGAAACGGAAAAATGTTCCTTTTTACGAAACGGAACGGAAACGGAATAGTTTTTCATTACATTACCAGAAACAGAACGGAAACGAAACCGATACGTTCCGTTCCGTTTTTAAACGTTTGACACCCCTAGGAGAGAGTTGTAAACACAGTGTGTTTCACATATACAGACCCACAATTAAATAAGATTATATATATATATATATATATATTGCAAGAGGCTCCAGTGAGAATTCATATGGCAGCGTGGATTAGCTGTATGCATGTGCATTATAATTTATAAGTTTCTTCGTATAATAGTACATCAGGTTAATTTGGTCTTTAATTATATGCATGTATCATGTTATTCATGTATATGGAGGTAGATGCACAGGGTTTTAGAACGAGTACAAGTGTACTGACTTGATGTACATGTGACCCCTCTTTGCATGCCAGATTGCCAGTGTGGCTGTAGGTGCAGCATTACCCCCACCTATTACTTCTTATATATATAGATATTTTTTTATACAGATCTACATTCCATATGGCCTCGAACTATAATTAAACATTCCAAAATACTTGCGTTCTCTCAGATATATATAATTAGGGCTGTCAAACGTTTAGAAACGGTACATATCAGTTTCGTTTCCATTCCGTTTCTGGTAACGTAATAAAAAATCATTCCTTTTCTGTTCCGTTTCGTAAAACGGAACACTTTTCCGTTTCGTTAACTGTTCCGCTACTTATTTTGCACTGATTTCAGCATATTTTCCATTAATTTCAGTCATTTTTCGATGAAACGAAACAGTAACGTGCATTTCAACCCGTTCCGTTTCCGTTCCATCTCTGAAAACGTAAGTCATTTACCATTCCGTTTCTGTTCCGTTTCGGACGGAACGGAACGGAAAACATTGAAACGGTATCCGTTTGACAACCCTATATATAATTATGTGATTCATGTCTACTGCATCTACAGTTACGAACTCACAAATTTGCCAGATTATGAAAAGAAACCATGTACTGGTAATTGCCACCCGGCGATCACAAATAAATAAATAAATAAATAAATAAGGGAAAAAATAGAAAAGCAACCATGTACTGTTGGTTTTAAAATTCGATGTTAAATTAAATTTCACATCAAAAAATGGTCTCATGCCGTACATATTCAATCTGAATTAAACAAACTAAATTATTTATCATATCTGTAATGTTATGAATCGGTTGTTATAAGACTTCGTTTTTTTTTTTCTTTACTTACAAAGTTTACTTGACATGTCTAACTTAATTACGGCAATATATAAAAACAAAAGAATCAACTAAAGTAGAAAAGTGGGGACCGAAAACTAGCCATTATTCTCCCTTTTTATGGAATTCAATTCTTTTCCTTTTCCCATATGCTGATCAAATTGAGCATATTTTTAATTACTTATTACTAACCCAAAAAGAATGTCTCAAGCTGAGCACGCAATGCACAGGGGCACAGGGCTGTTACTCTTCGCCTTTTCGGGAAGGAAAACAAAATAATGCAATAGCATCTTTAGGCAATAAGAGGACAGGTACGAACACAATATTGGCCCAAACAACCCTTGTTTGAGACCCAACAGCCTAAAAATTGAGCTGATACTCTTCCTCTCCCCTCTTTAAACAAAATAATCCATCTTCACTTTTTTTTTCTTTTAAGATAGAATCCATCTTCACTTTTATTGAAGATATGCTGAGAATACTTTATATACAAACGAATATCCATACTTTTTATCTAATATCTTTGTATTTTATTTACATTTTTTCGAACTTTAGCTCCTGGCTAAAATTTGTAATATCATTTACTTAATACAAATATGGGGACTTAGATCCCCATTTTTACTCCAAAAAAAAAAACGAATGTACGTACTGTGTATCTGAAGTTATGTCTGCTACAATAATTCTCTAAGGGTGCGTTTGGATAGGTGTGGGAAGAAGGGAAGAAGGGAAGAAGTGGGAAGAAGTATTGGGAAGTGTGTAACTTTGTGAAGAGTTTGGATTGTTTATAATTTTTTTTCTTCTTCTTCCTTCTTCTTCTTCTTTCTTCCAACGATCCAAACGCACCCTAACATATAACTATGGAATGTTATATATATAATAGATCGATCCTCGACAAAAAAATGTGCACAAATCTAAAAGAACCTGATAAAAGCCGCATATGACATGACGTTCGATCAATTCGAATTGAACAGTCGAGATTTCATGCGTGTACAACTCGGCACATTACTATATATGCTCCATTTGGATCGTATAGGAATAAGAGGAATAGCTTCTTTCTAGACGTAAATTTATTATAAACAATTTAAACTCTTCACAAGGTTACACATTTCTTAATATTTTCCGTCTAGAAATAGACTATTCATCTTATTTCTAAGCAATCCAAACACAGCCTGTATGTTTAGGTGTATGTTATTGAAACACGTACGTACACCGGCAACAGATACTGACACCATACCCTGCTTCTCCTACTTTTTCTATTCTTACTTTTTTTTTCGCTGAGCCAATGTTTGGATTTCCTTTTCTTTTTTGTTTATTACTTTCAATTTAAATTTTTTAATACTTTCTTGTTAGTTTTTTTAATCAATGCACAAATGATAACAATAATAAAAAATATATATATATGTCTCTTATGTTGCAGATCTAAGTTGGGCATTTCCGAAGTAGGTATGCAGTATGCACGTTTTATAATCAAATCAAATTTGAACAACAAAGTTAATCAATAATTGAATGTCTAGATCTTACTTGCTAAAATTTCATGTACTATTGAGTGTTTTTTTTTTCCCGAGTGCTAAAATTTCATATATATATTGACTTTGAAAAATTACTAGTTTAGAACTGAATGTTAGATCTTTAATACATCGGAGTTCTCTAAATGCGAAGATACATATTTAGGACAAAATTGTCAAATTCGTTACAAATAAAAATTTTCATGAGCTAATTCACTGAATGTCCAAAATTCAGCAATCAAAATAGCAGTTTCACCCAAGCTGTTCCAAAAAAATCTGATAAGTAATTTACTGACCCAATACCGGGGGGGGGGGGGGGGGGGAGTAAATTTGCTGATGTCACATGACGTCATCTCAAAGTTTTTGGTTGAACAGCCTTACTCCCCTTCTTTTTTTAAAAAAATAATAATAAAAAAGTAAAACAAGGAAATCCTAAACCAGGGCAAGATAAGAGAGATCACCCTATCTGTCATTTATCTTATCCTGTGTTTTGGTTACTATATAGAAAACCGTGTCAAAATTTGTATCCTCAATTTCAATTAGTAGTACTTGTTAGCTAATTACATATCATCCGGACTTTATTAACAATTAATTAACCTAACCGACAACTAATTGAACAATGGAAGTCAGATGAGTAATGGAGATCAGATGTACTGAACTGTCGCCAATTAAACATTTCAGAAATATCATATTAAACTTTCCGGATGTGCAAACCTAGCTATACACGGATACACCCTATGTTTTTGTAATTTACTTGCGCTTTTTGCCCAGAGTTTGACAAGCACGAAGCGTGTAAATGTCAAATGCTTCATCGATAGCATGTCTCGTTTTTACTCATAAATTTGAGCGCCAACATTTCTTTTAGCTCTCTCTATCAGTAGAAAAAGGAAGAAACACATGACAACATGGAGATGATATGTAGACAATAATGGGTTGAAGCTAGCAATGAATTATTATTACTGGTGTGACAAGCGCTTTATGTTTCCTTCTGACCTTTTGTATCCCCTGCGGCACATTTTCTGGGCATCTAATTTTTTTACTAGGAGTCTAGAAAAAGCTGCCCCCTTCCCCTTCCTAGCTTTCTCCAACCATTTGGCCTACACCTAAGACAATGCCAGTTTCTTTTATTTATTTTTTTTTAATTTAATTTTTTTCTAAGAAAATTTTGTCTCGAATTTTATTCTTATAATTCCACTTTAACATATGTTGTCTGTTAGAAATCCTTTTTTTTTCTTTTTGTTTGGTAAAAGTCACTCAATCGGATCAAGACTAGTACAACAGTTTCATCGTTTTGTCAAGTTTAAACAGTTTGGAGGTCCGTTGTCTAATAGGCAATGAGTTATTTTCCCAAAAAAAAAAAAAGAAAATGAAATAAAATAAAAGAAGTCTATGAAACACCGTAAATGATTAGGCCGAGTTGTCAGTGCACATGCCTCTCCGATAGATCTTTGGTTATTATGTGTAATGTATTGTCTGCCGTGTTACTTGTGCGAATTAGTTGATTAATTTTTTTGACCTGCTTCGGGATTTTTATTTTCTTTTTTGAAACAAGTGGACAGAGTCCACCACAAAAATTTTGTTTCATATTTTTTTCTGTAACAACTAGGACTATGCAACAACAGATATTTTGTTTCATTTTTTTCTTAGTCTTTTGTTTTTGACCGAACGATCTTTTGTTTTTGAGGATCAGGTGACAAGTACCACACCGATAAATTTTATTAAAAAATATATAATTACAAGGTATAATAAAGAAAAAGAAAAAAAGAAACCTAATGTCTAACAGCTATACATGTAGGCTCCGTTTGGATTCCATTTGGGAATAAGGGAAGAAGGGAATAAGAAAATAAATTTATTATTAACAATTCAAACTCTTCACAAAGTTACACACTTTCCAATACTTCTTCTCACTTCTTCCCTTCTTCCCTTTTTCCCACACTTTATCCAAACGGAGTTGTAGAGAAGGAAAAGAAAAAATTTAAGCATGGTCTTTCCACGAGCGAACACAAAAACATATTTTCTTGAATAAGAGATATGAACTAGTGTCGACATTGGAGAAGATACCTTTATTGCGAGCCTTCCAAATTTTCTAACCGGTTGTTATATATATTGACATTTTTTCCATTATCCTACGGATCGATCTAATAAAAGCTATAACTTAACTTAAAAGTATATGCTTTGTACGTATAAGCAATTTTTTTTTTCATTGTAATTTCTGGTTCTTTTAGAAAAACATGCAAGGAAAGAACAAAAATTTTTCTGTGCTTTCAAGCCTTTCTACTCATATAATTTCTCGGGTTTTAAAACATAAACATAATTCTTCCAAAATTATATAAAAAATATTATGATTTATTTTTCCATGCTAGGTGAATCCTAAATATTTAATTAAAAATATATAGTATACGGTAAAATGCCATCAAAAGGTAATCATTGATCCATCCAATGGTACTTAACATTTAGAAAACTACCAATCATTCGTGGTTCAAGAATGCTGAATTTCATCTCAATCATCATTAGCCATGACATATTAATTCGTCCTCGAAGCACAAGGAATAAAATATATAATTCAAAAAAATAAATATTTTAAGCTTTTTCCTGCAAATTAATATATACTTCTATGACAGTAAAGTAGTTAATTTATTCAAATTAATATATACTTCTATGACAGTAAAGTAGTTAATTTATTCAACATATAATATTGATCTGTAGTTGTTATGAATCTAGTAAGTAATAATTGATTGATAAATGAAACGATCGACCTCTATATGAAAATGTGACTGCCAATTTATAAAAAAAAAAAAAAAAAAACGCCGCAAAAGTATGATGATATCTGGATTTTTAAGCTGTCAGATTTAGAAATTTGTAACTCTAAATTTACTTTTGTTGGTCAAAGGAAAATTATAACTCACAAAAGTTACCAGATACAAAAAATTGGTTCTATAGTTTGTCAGCTTTAAATCTGATGAAATCGATTTTATGTAGCAAAATTTTATTATTTAAATGTGTTAATATTAGTACATCGGAGCCTCTTTGATACGTTAAAGAATGACTAGCTGGCACCTCAACTTTTGTATGCATTTACCTTAACAAATTAGCGTAGATTTAAAATAATTGAGAGTGATAGTTGCAATCCTCATCCTCCAATTAGTGTATCATTTCTATCATTCTAACTCAAAAATGAAAATTCAGTTGGGAAGTGGCTTTCTTTTTTTGACGTCAGCAATTCCATCCTCCCTTTCCTCTCCTGTCTCACTTATACTTAATAAAATGAACATATATACTTAATGAACTGAATATTTATGAGTTTCCAACGTTCTTTCTCTCCAACGAGAGTAGGGGCAAAATCGAATTTTTTTTTAGTTGCACCAGACAGGTTCTTGATCTCTTCTAATTTTTCCGTGCATTGTTATCCGGTTTGTGACCCTTTTTTTCTCATATGTTGAACCGAATTTTGGCTTAGTAAACTGAACTTTATACTTAATAAACTAAATATTTAATCTTACAACATTTAATAAACTGAACAACTAAATATTTATTCTTATAATATTTTAATAAACTGAACATTTATAGTTAATAAACTGAATATTTATACGTAATAAATAAAATATTTATGCTTACAATATTTAATAAACTAAATATTAATATTTATCACATTATAGTTGAACATTTATATGAATAGTATTGAACGTTTATGCTCTGGATCTAATGATGCGGAAAAGGAAGAAGTGCGTAAAAATGAAAAGGACGCTAAAATGAGATGATACAGGATGATACTTTAAAGAATGATAGTAAAATGATAGTAAGTAATTTCCTAAAATAATAGTTGTTAATTCTTACCGTCTTAACTTTTTTAAATAATTATCTGGACTTCAAGTTCAAAAATAATATATAGTACCAAATGGACTATCTTTTATATAAGAAAATTTTATACAACAGTATAATATAATCAATTAAAATTTTATCAATTGGAGTACATCGAGTATCGTTTTGGCGATGATATCAAGAACAACTAATTTAAAATTCTTAAAAGATTAAAATTATTCCATTAACACTTAACACTTAACAGCGAAAAGCACTAAATATGGCTCCGTTTGGATGGCTTCTTTCCGGAATAAAGAATAAGGAATAATCACTTTTTATCAATAAATTTATTTCTAACCATCCAAACTCTTCACAAAAGTTACACACTTCCCAATAAATTTACCTCTTCCCAATAAATTTCTTCCCTTCTTCATTCTTCCTACCTTATTCTCAACGCATCCAAACGGAGCCTTATAAGAACAACTAACACTTAACAGCGAAAAGCACCAAATCGTTTCGGCTCCGTTTGGATGAAGTGTGGGAATAAGAGAATAAGGAAATAAATTTATTATAAACAATCCAAACTCTTCACAAAGTTACACACTTCTCAATACTTCTTCCCTTATACTTCTTATTCCCACTTCGTGTGTTTTATAGGCATGATATATATATGTGCACTGCACAGATCATTTTATAATGTTGTATTTAAAATTAAAAAATATATATTTCTTGTAATTTTTTACTTCAGTTAAAATAAATAATTATCATGATATCATGTGATCTCTTCAACAACAACAACAGTAATAGTAATAATAATATTAGTAATAATAATAATCTGCAAAAACATCAATGATAAATAGCATGACCTTGTTCTGCCACTAGACGGCGGAAATATATATATCCAAAAACCTAACAATGGAACACTATATTCTAGAAAGTTTATGTAAAAAATTAAATACACATTTGACTTGAGTGAGTACATTTTTATTGCATGGGATAATTAAGGCGGGTATTTTAAAATTAAACCCTGCCTGGTTACAGAATGATTCCTTTTCATGGCACGACATAATTTTCTAGCCAGTACAAGTCTTCAAGCTAAGTCGACCAAAAACAAATTTAATTAATCGATGCATGCATGTCGCCTTACAAAAGCTTCAACTCGCTTACTAGAAGTCGTCGCTCATTTTATGAAATGAATTATTGGAAGCTTACGGCGGATATTAAACCCTTACTAATTTGATGATTAATTAGCTCAACTAATCAGCTTCTGACAACAAATTCAGGACCTAATTCTAAGCTTTAGCATATAATAGCGACAGTTTGCAAAATTTGACGTTTGGTCGGTCGTAAAGATGTAGATTGGATCTGTTAATTAATTTATGAGATGCATGAGGTAATTAATTTAAAATAGTAATATGGCGTACCTCATAAGTAAGCACAACGCAAAATTAATTATTTAAGCCTCAACTACCTTCCATATTAATCTATAAATGAAGTTGTTAATCATGACCTACAATTAACTATCTAAACCGGAATTTGGCTAGTTTTAAATTATTTTTTGTAAAATATTGCATTTGACTTCCGTAATTGGCACCATTTCATAGGATCCGTACCTAACAAATATCCTTGCAATGTTGCATATGTCCAAGTCCAACACATATTTTTGTCCCCCAAAATAGAAAATTAATTGCCTTTTGTATAGTTGAGTTTGGGAAAATTAAAAATTGCATTTTAATGAAGATGTCGAGTTGGTAATCTTTTTAGTTATGTGATGTATCTTAAAAACAGATAAAATTTACCAGACATCACATCTCTATTTTTCTACAACGATAAGCTAGCAAATGTAAAACTTCAATAAATTATGCTATCTGTGTAGCATGGATTTTTTAAATTAATTTTCGTCACTGTGAGCTGTTTTCACTTTTCAGTTAATTTATCGTTGATATCTTTTTTCTTAGATCCTTCAAAGAAAATAAATCCATTCAGTGGCCACAATTTTCAAACATGTATTTGCAAAAAACCTATATGCGAGGTGCAAATATTTGATTAATTAGTGTTCTCCAAAATGACATTATATATGCGAAGTGCGAACATTTGATTAGTGTTCTCCAAAATCATGACACAATATGAGTGTGTTGGTACTGAAACGAAAAGCACTGACTAAACAAAAGAGAGAAATAGTAAAGAACAAATATGCTTTCTTCTGAATTCAATTTTTCATTGTATTACTTTTTCTATCTCTATTACAAAGCTTCCATCTGATTAGAAAACTCTATATATATAGAATTTTGCTATGGTGAATTGCAACTCACCAAAGGGTCGGTGAGTCGCGCTCAAAGTTCCTAAATCTAGTTCAAAATGACCAATCCAAACCGTCCAATATGATCTCTCTATTGAAATCTCCTTGCAAATCAAAATTTATATATATTTTTTAAATTTGTAAGTATTTGTTTTAGATTTTAAAAACTGTTGTTTTTAAAAGGTTCAGAACTAATTAGATTAACGATTTTCTAAAATTTCAAAAAAATACTTAAAAATTTTGAAAAATATAAAATTTGGTCTGCATAGAGATTTCAATATGGAGATCATATTAGACGGTTTAAATCGATCATTCTCATTTTAAATTAGATTTAGAAGCTTTGAGCGCGACTCACCGACCTTTGGGTGAGTTGCAACTCACCATAGCAAAATTCTATATATATATATATATATAAAAAATTAGATTAGCGATTTTTTAAAATTTGAAAAAAAATACTTAAAAATTTCAAAAAAAATATAAAATTTGGTTGGTAAGGAGATTATAACAAGAAGATCATATTGGACGGTTTGGATCGGTCATTTTGAAGCAGATCTAAGAAATCGGATCAGTATGCACCGAAGCTTCCGTATATATATATATATATATATATATATATATATATATATATATAGAGGATGGCTAATGTGCCATAGATGGCACAGAGGGTTCCGTGCCATAGAGTCGTTTTTCGAGATTCAAAATCCAAATGCTCAATTCGAACCGTTCAAGTTATTCACCACATTAAAATATTTTTGAAGACTAAATTTTACATTTTTTCGAATTTTTTTGCTATTTATTATGATATTTTTAAAAAACGTTATAATTGGAGTATTTCAGACCCTCCAATTTGAACATATCAAAATAAATACAAAAATTTTTTTAAAAAATATAAAATTTGGTCTCCAATGGTATTTCAATACGGTGATCAATTTGAACGGTTTGGATCGACCGATTGAATTTCGGATCATAAAAAATATCTAAAAAAAGACATCTATGGCATTGCCATCTATGGCACTTTAGCCCACCTCTATATATATATATATATATATATATAGAGAGAGAGAGAGAGAGAGAGAGAGGATGGCTAATGTGCCATAGATGGCACAGAGGGTCCCGTGCCATAGAGTCGTTTTTCCAGATCCAAAATTCAAATGATCAACCCGAAGCATTCAAGTTATTCACCATATTAAAATACCCTTGGAGACCAAATTTTTCATTTTTTCGAATTTTTTTGCTATTTATTATGATATTTTTAAAAAACGTTATAATTGGAGTATTTCAGACCCTCCAATTTCAACATATCAAAATAAATAGCAAAAAAATTCAAAAACATGTAAAATTTGGTCTCCAATGGTATTTCAATATGATGATCAATTTGAACGGTTTGGATTGACTGATTGAATTTTAAATCTTAAAAAAATGACTAAAAAAAGAGATCTATGGCATTGTCATATATATATATAGGGATATGCTATGGTGCATCGCGATGTATTGAGGCTTTTGTACATCGCGATCATTATCCGTCAACCGTTTTATAAATAGACAAATCTAATTAAACCAATCCAATCTATATATTGAAATCTCATTACAAACCAAATTTTATATTTTTTGAAATTTTTTTACTATTTTTTTCGATTTTTCTAAAACTTTCTTTTTTTGGAAACCAATTAATAATAAAGAAATTCTAAACATGGCAGGTTTTAAAAAAATCGAAAAAAATAGTAAAAAAATTCCAAAAAATATAAAATTTGGTTTGTAATGAGATTTCAATATATAGATTGCATTTGTTTAATTAGATTTTCAATTTGTAAAACTATCGACAAATATGATCGCGATGTACAAAAGCCTTAATACATCGCGATGCACCATAGCATTTCTCTCTCTCTCTCTCTCTCTCTCTCTCTATATATATATATATATATATATATATATATATAGGTAAATCTATTGTGAACCATGGTTCATATAAGATTTCGTGCACCATGACCGTTTTGGATGTTGATTTCACGAATCGTCAAATCTAATTTAACCAATCCAATCTATATATTAAAATCTCATAGAAAATAAAATTTTACAATTTTTGAAAATTTTTTATTATTTTTTAAGGCTTGCCATTTTTTGCTATAAATACACTAATTTTTAAGCAAAAAATGATAAGTTTTTAAAAATTCGAAAAAAATAGTAAAAAAATTGTAAAATTTTGTTTGCTATGAGATTTCAATATATAGATTGAATTGGTTAATTTAGATTTGTCAATTTGCAAAATCACCGATCAAACGGTCGTGGTGCACGGAGCGCTCTATGCATCATGGTTCACAATAGAATTACTCCAAACCGTTCTTTATCTTCTTCATATTAAAATCTCATTAGAAACCAAATTTTATATATTTTTTTATTTTTTTTACTATTTTTCTCAGATTTTTTAAAATCCTTAATCTAATAAATTCTGGACCCTTCAATAATAGTAAAAAAATAGTAAAAGAAAAAATGTAAAATTTAGTTTCTAGTGAGGTTTCAATATGAAGAAAATAATGAACGATCTGGATCGATTGTTTAAATCATTATATTGAAGAATGAATTCGTAGCACGAAAGTCATCCGTGCTATGCATAGTATTTTAGCATTGCTCTATATATATATATATATATATAGAGAGAGAGAGAGAGAGAGAGAGTTTTGCTATGGTGAGTCGCGACTCACAAGAGGGTCCGTCGGCCTCAAAACTCCTAAATCTTGTTCGAAATGACCGATCCAAACCGTTTAATACGATCTCCCTATCAAAACCTCTATGCTGACCAAATTTTATATTTTTCGAAATTTTTAAGTGTATTTTTCGAATTTTTTAAAACTGCTATTTTTTAACGGTTCAGAACTAATTAGATTAATGATGTTCCAAAATTTCAAAAAAAATACTTAAAAATTTTAAAAATTGTAAAATTTGGTCATCATGGAGGTTTCGATAGGTAGATCGTATTGAACGGTTTGGATCGGTCATTTCGAACAAGATTTAGGAGTTTTGAGACCGACCCACGGACCCTCTTGTGAGTTGCGACTCACCATAGCAAAACTATATATATATAGGAAAGCTAAAATACTATGCATAGCACGGATGACCTTGTGCTACGGATTCGTTCTTAAATATAATGCTTCAAACAATCGATCCAAACCGTTCATTATCTTCTTCATATTGAAACCTTATTTGAAACCAAATTTTACATTTTGAAAATTTTTTTTATTTTTTTTCGGATTTTTGAAAATCGCTATTATTGAAGGTCCAAAATTTATTAGATTAAGGATTCTAAAAAATCCGAGAAAAATAGTAAAAAAATTAAAAAAAAATTGTAAAATTTGGTTTCTAATGAAATTTCAATATGAAGAAGACAATAAACGGTTTGGATCGATTGTTTGAAGCATTACATTTAAGAAAGAATCCGTAGTACGAAGACCATCCGTGCTATGCATAGTATTTTAGCATTCCTCTGTATATATATATGGCAATCTTCAATTTATTTTATCATTCTTTCTCAAATAAATTATTCCCTTTCATGCGACATTTCCCAGATGGCCTCGTGCTTTAATATTTTACTTGTCAACTCTTTGAATTACCTTTATTTCAAATATTCATATTTAGTATATGAATGTAAAAAATATGAGAAATGCTAGAGTCCAATATATTAGATGGATGGGATCCGTTTAATACGATCGTTCTCACATTTTTAAATTGTAAACGATCGATCTGAACCGTTCAATATATTTTCTATATTGAAAACTTATGAGAAACTAATTTTTATATTTTTTTTAATTTTTTTTACTCTTTTTTTTATAGTTTAGAAAATTGATGGGACGATCTAGAACTTTTATATCATCAATTTTCTAAAATACCAAAAAATAAGTAATTTTTTTTAAATGTAAAATTTGGTTTCTTGTAAGTTTCAAATATGAAGAACATAGTGAACGGTTCAGATCAATCGTTTGAAATTTAAAAATATGCAAACGATCGTATTGGACAGACTCATCTGTCCAATACATTGGATACTAGCATTTCTAAAAAAAGATATATATAATAGTTCTTTTTTATTTGTGATTATGTACGTGCAAGCGATATTCATTCGTATGATCTTTGAGAAAATAAAGTATCTAATATGACATAAAAACAACAACACAAAAAATATTGGATTATTAAACCAAAATATAAATTTTTGTGATAGAAATTTGTTGCATATTAGTATGAGCAGAAGTTCATCTGACGGATCAAATAATTTCTAGTAAGGAAAGCACAATTGAGGAAATCTATTACGAAAATATTAGAGAATTAAATATAAAATAATGGAATCTTAATTGATAGATGACGGGGGTATGTTTGCCCATAAGATTTTATAGATGTTGTTCGGATCATTTTGATTGTTGCCCGGATCAATCCCCAACTTCCACATTATTTAATACTAACATAAGTAATATTTAGATTATTTGCATGTATTGTCGTGATTTAGTTACACATATGAATTTATATGTAGCTACGGTGTGAATGTCATATATAGGACTTGTATATATGATTGATTAAATTAGACATGCTCAATATATAACAACTGCTTTTAGTAATTTAGTAGGATTCAATTTCTATGAAAAACTGTTGATATTCGGACGCCGGGAAATGAATTGAACCCAAAAGTAGGGTTAGAGGAGATAGCTAGGTAGAGAAATGGGACGGATGGCACGCACAAGTGGCACTTAAACCTAATCTCCTATATATATTAAACAGTGTCAGTGGGCACAATTGTCTATTGGTCATAGAGTTTATTTCAATGAATACTATCGATGAAGTAGCATAATTAAATATATGGAAAAGTTAAAGCAAACAAGTTGGGATTCGTACAAGAAACAATCCTGGTGCATAATAATAATTGCATTAATCCAACACAAAGATGACAACGGGACAGTGTGATTTTCCAAGGAAGGCGACATAAAGAGATAAGTATGTGATCTCACTGTAAAAGAAATTTGGGCCAATAAACCCAAAGAAGCTGATATCACTAACAAACAATTACATTAATTAAGTAGCTTGTAGAGTAGGTAACATGTGATAACATATTCTAATATAGTTTAAAATTAGTAATTAATAATTTCCAAGTTGTGATTTGCCAGGTACCTCAGCAGACCAGTGGTATAGTTGGCTTTTTCACAGAATAATGCTTGTATTAAAATGTTCCTCCTGTCCACGTCTGATGACTACATGCTGCCTTTCAGCGCTTAATATCTCTGTTCTCTTGTATGACTAAAGTTACAACAGATATTTTCACATTTTCTTTAATATTCAGTTGTAAGCGAAGATGATATAGACATGTGATTCCCATCATTTCTGCTGTGCGGAGTTACTTGGATTGTATTGTACTATTGTAGGTCATTCATTCGGATACATGGGTCTCTCCTAATTTGAGCCCATGATAATGATAAAACCCAGTAAAATCGGTACCAAACCTGAACGCCTGAATTTCGGGAAACAATGTTCCTTATGAGGCCCACAATTGAAAGTAAAAATCAGAAAGCACTTT
The DNA here is from genome assembly GCA_028095005.1 of Rhynchospora pubera. Lineage (NCBI taxonomy): Eukaryota > Viridiplantae > Streptophyta > Magnoliopsida > Poales > Cyperaceae > Rhynchospora > Rhynchospora pubera. The sequence continues at coordinate 230,226,470 of CM051459.1, read as the reverse complement.
TGGTTTTGGGCTAGGGCGGACAGAAGTTTGAGGTGTCAAGGGAGGGTATCCTCTGCCAACCTTTTGAGGTTGGTAGAGGGCCAACTTTTGATCCGAGCCGTTTGATCTAATCTCAACGGTTAAGATTTTTCGGGCCTATCAATCTCAGTTACATGCACGGAGCTCCCTTAACCGTTGAGATTAGATCTAACGGTTTAGATCGGAAGTTGTCACTCTACCGACCTTAAAAGTCGGTAGAGGATGTGATTCCCTCAAAGACTATGACTATGATCTATCTATTCCGAATCCTCTCAAGTCTCAAAGACTCAAACGGAAAAGAAAAGAAACTCTGATAGATAGATAGATAGACAGATAGATAGATGCTGGTCGCTCAGAGTCCAAAGCTTGCCTTACGCCTCTACTCTTCACCATGTCCTCGCGGCAGCTGCAGCAACCGCCTCTTTCTCCGCCGCGGCTCCGGCGCCCTTCGCGCCCTTCGAGGTCTCCTCTCTTTCACCTTCCTTCGTTTGAATCATTTGCATCTCTATGTCTAGGCGCTTATTACCATTTGCATTTAGTTCGGGCCATCGCCACCCCTGCCGACACGGCCCAGGGTTTCGACGCTTTTGAGGAGATGACCGCCAGCACCGACCGAAAGTACTACATGTTAGGTGGCAAAGGAGGCGTCGGAAAGACCAGTTGCGCCGCTTCTCTCGCCGTCAAGTTTGCCAACAGCGGCCATCCCACCCTCGTCGTCTCTACTGACCCCGCCCACTCTCTCAGTGACTCCTTTGCGCAGGTTGGTTCTTTTTTTCATTTTCGCTTTTTCTCCAACTGCTACTGTGCATGATGTCTTCTTCTTTTTTTTTTATTATTATTTTTGTCTAGGATTTGTCAGGTGGGCTGTTGGTGCCCGTCGAGGGGCCCGATTCTCCTCTTTTTGCTCTTGAGGTATGGTCGAGGCCATTTATGATTGACAGTAAAACTAATTTCACTTACAATTACCGTGTGTACTGTGTACTGCTAGCTGATCAAACTTGCATTTCTTACAGATCAATCCAGAGAAGGCTAGGGAGGAGTTTCGCACTGCTTCTCAGACAAATGGTGGTACAGGGGTTAAAGATTTCATGGACAGTATGGGGCTTGGGATGATTGCTGAGCAGGTAATGTCGTATGCATTGCTATCTTTTTAGTATGACTGCCCATTTGTGGTACAACTAATACTATGAGGAAACTTTTTACTGTTCAGTAAGGTTGAGTTAGGCTTTCAGTTGTGATGCTCTATTTTGATTTTAAATTAGCTCGTAATGTTCGGAAATTTGCTATTTAAAGTTGATTCTAATTGTATGTACCTGGAACTGAGTGACTCGTATTTTTAGGTATAGTTTCCTCCATAGAGGCTGATTGTGGTACAATTGGAAGAATTGTGCTGTGTTCTCCTGATATACCTTCTGTAGAGCTAACTGCTTTGTGATTTCTAGGTTATAAGTGTGATTCATCTTTCATAATCTACCACACAGGGAGGAATTGATTTTAGCTCAAAAAATGCTTCTATCAATGCCTGCAAATAGAATTATCCTATGACTCAGCTGTTAGTTTTATTAGGGAATTAATTCAAACTGACTGAGAATCACCAGAGACCACTAGTGAGTTTGGAATGTATCCTCTGCAGCACTAGGAAAGTTGTATTGCAGATCAAACAGGATTTGTGGCATCAAAACTTCCAGCTGCAACCTAACTGTGGAAGAGCATGCTGCAACTTGTCCAGTGCTGTTGAAGATGCTTACACCTGCTTGTCCTTCTTTTCACAGATGTTATTATATGTCATGAGTAATGCTTACAAATAATAAAATTTAAAAGTTCATTCTAGTACACAAGGTCATACGTCACAAATCAACAACTGGTAGCAGTAAATTCTGTGTATTGATCTTTTCATCCCTTGAATTGTGGAAAATGAACTCAGGAACAATTTTTTTGCTTTCTTTATCTTGTTTTTTATTTATGTAATCCTGTAAAAACAAGTTCTCTTCTTTACATATAACCAAGATCAACGATTTAGTTTGATTTTTGAAATTTGAAATTTCAATTATCAACAGAACAACAGAGAACGTCAGAGAAATGAGTTTTACGTTGATCCCTTTACTTAGGATATTTCTACAATTATTGAAATTATATGAGGCTCTTCCTCCCTTTGATTCCATGAAATCTTTTCTACATTCTTCCAAAATATAGTTGTATGTCCCTTGTTGAATCGGAATATTGAGGCTAAGTAATGCTACCTTGGGGATCATTGAGCAAGAAATGCAATGTTCTGAAATGAAGTTCTTATTGTGTTAGACTTGTCACCCACCAAAAGTGCATTCTGAAGCTGTTACTCAAAATAAGTACTTCTGTTTCATATAATTGATCCGTTAGAATGTCTTCTTACCTCTTACTCTTGCAATTGTTGTATAGCTAGGAGAACTGAAGCTGGGAGAGCTGTTAGACACACCTCCCCCAGGACTAGACGAAGCAATTGCGATTTCTAAGGTTCATTTAATCATTTCTAAATCTAACCTTGGAATTCAATTTCCATGACTTTGACTATTACAATTTCTTTGGTAAATTTCTAAATCTAAGTTTTGATGATGTCACTGTTTTTTAATTTCAGGTTATGCAATTTCTTGAATCGCCTCAGTACAGTATTTTCAGCCGTATAATTTTTGATACTGCACCAACTGTAAGTACTATTTACTGAGCTGCTTGCATGATTATATATTTACTGCACTAAATACTGTCCCTAACTTTCTATAGGGACATACACTTAGGCTTCTCTCCTTGCCGGACTTTTTGGATGCTTCAATTGGTAAAATCTTGAAGGTTTGAAAGTGCACAATGAATACAAGTTATTTTTTGAAGTTTTTGAGTTGCTTGATTCCATGACTAAGCACTTCTTTGGCCTTCATATCAGTTAAAGAAAAAGATATCTCAAGCAACATCTGCCATTAAATCTGTTTTTGGACAAGAAGAGAACAAGGAAGATGCTGTGAGTTCTATTTTTGTTTGATTGCAAAATTTCTACACATAAACTTGATTGAGCTATTAATCTTTGTACTAATTTTCTGACACATCATTTTGAAGTCTGACAAGCTAGAGAAACTGAGAGAAAGAATGGTCAAAGTGCGTGAGCTCTTTCGTGATACTGGCTCCACCGAATTTATTATTGTCACCATTCCAACGGTAAATTTGACAGATCATATATTCTAAATAGATTCCAGTATAATGCAATTGTTTGTTGATCATTCAATAAAATAACATATTTATGGTGGTTTTGCATATTGATATATGGCTGCCACTTCAATAAGTATGGAAGTCACATGAATTAATCACATGTTAGTTTGAGACTTAATTAGTTCCCAGCTTATACTTGTGCTGTTGATGCGTGGGCAATATTTAATAAAAGACGTTTAGAAGGCCTTCTGTGTAAAATTATAAAAATATCAAACCTTCTTTTATTTTATTTATTTATTTTTTTTGGAGACAGGTAATGGCTATAAGTGAATCTTCAAGGTTGTGTGCCTCCTTGAAGAAAGAACAAGTGCCTGTAAAACGGCTAGTAGTAAATCAAGTTCTGCCCCCTTCTGCCTCTGACTGTAAATTTTGTGCCATGAAGAGAAAGGTACAGAACTACGGACATTAATAAAACTGAACTTTACTTCTGTGCAACCCAAGTAATATATCGAGGGCATTGGTGTAAATATTTTTAATTTCAGGATCAAATGCGAGCCCTTGATATGATAAAAAGTGACTCAGAACTGAACGGCTTGAATTTAATTCAAGCACCGCTTGTGGATGTGGAAATTCGGGGTGTGCCAGCTCTCAGATTTTTGGGTGACATTGTTTGGAAGTAATTTAGATTTTTCTTATGCAACAGCATGATTAGCCCAAGCAAATAGTTCATTTAGTGCTGGTCTTTTTGCAAAATCTCAGCCCAGAGAGAGATGAGAGTGCCCTTTACACCTTCAAATGAGAACATTCTTTTTCATAGTACTTAATAAATTCAAACAGTTTTCCTGTAAATACTTCTTTTACTCTTTTTCTTATAAATATTGAGGGGATGCTGAGTGTATGTGATACAAAAGTTCTTTAGATTGCACAAGGTGAAGGCACTTGGACTCGTGATGGTTTTTGCTGTTTGGGAGTTGCAGAAATAAATTTTTGCATGAAACTATGACACTGACAAAATGTCACTTTATTTGTCCAGAAGTAAAAGGTAAAAGGATGCCCTTTTTCTGGGGTCCTCGTTCTCTCTAGCATGCAAAATTTCTAGAAGAGCTGTGGATTCATAGGGAATTGTTTTGATTAGGTCTGGTTTGGATGCAGCCGAGATCCTCACCGGTTCTTTATGAACGAACTTGATTTGATTAATTCTAATACGTTCATAATTTGTTCACTTAATCAAGTATGAAATCAACTTTAAATTTTATAAAACTTATATAAAAACATATTACTTGTAAAATTGAACAAGGTCACAAGGTCAACGGTTTGGATTCAATATTTGAATTTTAAAATTTTTAAATACTAAGAAAAAGGAGATGGCTGTACCAAACATTGAGGATCTCAGTCCGGTTTGGATGGAAATGGAATTTACAGCTTACAGTTCACTACTGCACTGAAACTAGGTTTTAGTAGAGTTTTGGAAAGGATGAGAATTAACACTTCTCGTATAATTGTCTCAATTTTAGAAGCATTGAAATTGAAGCATTCTATTAACAGTAAATCCTGCCATATTGGTTCTAAATATTATTTTAAAAGTTGATCCATATTAGGAAAGTTTTTGTCCGACAATATTTCACCATAAATCGTACGATCTGAACTTTCACTGGGATGTCTGTTTAAAGTTGAAACATTAACGGTGAGCCCAAACGATGCATATAATCATATAAGGAAAGAAATATTGGATAGTGTGTAACTTTGTGAAGAGTTTGGATTGTTTAATAATAAATTTATTTCCATCTTTTCTTATTTTCTTATTCTCACTCCCTTCCAAACACAGCTATATAGTAGACTTCAATGAAACAAAACTAATATTAGGATCCAGTGGAAAATAAATGATCTTTTAGGGTCCAAATTGTAAAATAAATAACTTTACGGCCCATGCTTTGTAGATAACATGCTCCTAGTTCTTGCTCATCTAATCATCCTCATAGATTTCTTTTTCCATACTTAGCCAAGTTTACCTTTTCTTTGCTTGCATCACTAATAGCAACTAGCTGCTTCTAGTGAGAGAACATTAAGCAAGCTGACACTCGTTGGTTTCTCTACGCATTATACTGTCAAAAAGGCCAGTCCACTTTTTTTTAAAAAAAAATTATTTTATGTCAGAGAGTAGCATCTCTGTAGGGCATGCACTCCGGTTTGAAGAAAACGCAGAATCATTTTTGATATATGATATATAGACTAAATTGCCGAAACTGTGCATAGACGTCTAATCATGCAATTTGACTAATGTTGTCGCTTATGACGCATTCTGCTTTAACAGCTCGTATTGTTCATTTTGAGAGCTTCACATAAACAAAATTTAATATAAGCAAATTATACGAACAACATGCTATATCGTAGGAGAAACTGTTCCTGAAGTGACTGGAATTCCATCAGACATGCTCTGTTAAATTTTCTAAAATGGGAGCAAACATCAATCTTTAAAAGATAATAAGTTCCTTTCTTTTGCACACAATATCTGTAACTGTTACTTCTCATCTTCTGAAATTCTCAAGCCAAATGTTCCCACTTTCAGATTTTTATTTTATTTTTTCTCACTGGAATAAGTCCACTTTTGATTGTGTTTTTCCTCTTTTTCAATAAATCCCACTTTCACATGTCAGCACAAGGAATTTAAATTGCCATTTTAATTGTACTGCTACGAGGAAACATCAGGAGTCTTGTAGTAGTGGAGTTCCTTTGGAAGTATTGATCATCAGCAAAACCATATTTTTATCAATCTTGTTTAAGTCTTAAGTGGCCACATTTACAAATTTAAAACGTGGCTGACGATCAAAACCTTTTTTTTTTCCTCCTGCTTTATGTACCCTCTTGCTTTTCCTTGTACCTCTCCATTTGTTTGGGGACATGTTACAATTGATACCATATATATGTTCCTTTTTGTGATCAAATAAAAATTTTGCTAATACGAGGTCCACCTAATGAGAAATTCGTATTAATTATCTCACTACTGATTCGTATTAATGTGATGCCCCACCTAATTGAAGTCGCAACTATATTAAATTAAATTGATCATGCATCGCAGCAACATACAAAGACAGCATCAAGGAAAGTCTCTTTAAACTAATATGAGTATTACATAAAGGCTCCGTTTGGATGGCTTCTTTCCGGAATAAGGAATAACCACTTTTTATCAATAAATTTATTTCTAACCATCCAAACTCTTCACAAAAGTTACACACTTCCCAATAAATTTACCCCTTCCCAATAAATTTCTTCCATTCTTCCTTCTTCCTACCTTATTATTCTCAACGCATCCAAACGGAGCCAAAGATAAACTATATTTCTTAGCAGAGCAGAGCAAAATGATGCATTGTTTTTTGAAGTTCTATAAAATTAGCGTACTAGGGTTGAAAAAACTAATGCCCAGAGGAGTGATAATAAGTCGGAATATGTCCTAATGGAAAACTAGTTGGCACCCTCCCAGAAACAAAGCACAACATAATAAACCTCAGAGCAGCGTGCACATTTTGTTATAAAAATAAACTTCTTAATTATCACTGCTCCAATTTTTTTTTGCTGATGATGTAACAAGAAATCTTGGTATAATTTCTTTTTTTTTTATGAAGGAAAAGTCCATAGGCGTTAGCGAGATATGCTGGTTGAAGTAAAACAGAACAATTTTGTCTGAGAGATAACAAATGAGGTAAATGAGAATAATATTTTTTTTTCCTAGTTCTCTACAATTTAGAATCTACTTTTAAGAATCCTAAACCATTATCCTATTATTGCTTTTTTTCGGTATATTCAAATCAAATCAAACACGACAACGTCCCGAGATCTTGCTATGAAGTTTGTCCAAAATTTGAATTCTATGTGATGCTTATTTCCACTAAATTAAAGTCTCTAAAGAAAAAGCACTGGTGGAGCTATATCAATTTTATAGGCGGGTGCTTCTACATGTGCCGGCAGATTCATCTCAGTCTTTTTTCTCCCCCTTTTCTACGTTTAATAAAAAGAACATTCTGCTTAGCTCATAGTCTAAGTTGTTGGTTAGCTCATATTCTACTTTGTTTGTCGCTCTTATCTACTTCATCTTGAAAAATTCTTTTATGTTCCCAACATAGATATAAGTAGGGGTGTCAATTATCTGTCGTTTCGACCGTTTTCGTTCCGTCCGAAATAGAACAGAAACGGAATGGTAAATGAGTTACGTTTTCAAAAACGGAACTAGTTTTTATGCACATTAGTGTTCCGTTTTACCGAAAAATGAGTGAAATCAATGGAAAATAGGCTGAAATCAGTGGAAAATGAGGAACGGAACTGCTAACGAAACGAAAAACTGTTCTGTTTTACGAAACGAAATAGAAACGGAATGGTATTTTGTTACGTTACCAGAAACGGAACGAAAACGGAACACCCCTGTTGCGCTTCCGTTTCGCACGTTTGACACAACGAGATATGAGAGACCATTTTGAGAAACAAAATTTGTTGTAGTTTTGTTTTTGATAATACCAAAATTTTGAGAAAGTTGGCAAAAATTTATGAGAAAGAATAAAATATTATCCTAAAGAAATTTTTTGTCTCTTACATATATTGCTTGTAGTCTCGTGTTTTTCATCTTTCTTGTCTAACTTGACTGCTATCATTTTTCTTCTTCAACTTTTTCTTTTTTGGAGAGCAACAGCGCTGCTTTGATGTAAATAAGGGACCTCTTTTTACATTAAAGTATGATAAAGCATATCAATTTTATATAGAAAACAACTTAAAAGAATCTAATATGCATTCCTCTTTTTATCTTAATATTTTAGTACGTCTTCAATTGGTTTTGGGTAAACAAGCACTAAGACAAAGGAAGACAAATGGATCAATAAACGAATCAATTGAATTATGAAAAGAAAACAAAATGTATTTAAATTAGAGAAGGGAAAGAAATGGACGTAAATAGGGTTATGAAATTACACTTTCCAGTGACCACTGGTAAAAGAAAAGTATCATTCTCAAAGTGCTCTATTAATGCTCCTTGCCACTTGCAAGTGTATGGCTATTGATTAAGGATTTTTCCCTACAATTGTTCAACAATTTTGTATAACGGATCGTTTGTTGGCTGAAGATTCTTAAGAGGTTATATATAAGGGGCTGTTTGGATTTCCCAAGGAATTTGGAGAATTTCATCTTCCTACTATAAATTTATTATAAACAATCCAAACTCTTCACAAAATTACACACTTCCCAATAAATTTATTCCTAAGAATTGCAACTTCCCCAAATTCTCCAAGGGGTCGTTTGGATGAGTCCCAAATTCCGGGAATAAGCAATTCCGGACATAAATTTTAATATAAACAATCCAAACTCTTCACAAAGTTACACACTTTTCAATAAATTTATGCCTAGGAATAGCAAATTCCCCCAATTCCCTCAATTCATAAGCGATCCAAACGCCCCCCAAATTCCTAAGCGATCCAAACGGCCCAAGTGAATTTCAACAATTCTGAAGATTCTTAAGAGGTTATATATAAGTGTTACAATTCTATATTACTGAGTTTGGACTCCCATTAATATTTTACTTTTCGGATTGGATCAAATATACTTACCTATTATTTATTATATAAGTGGACCGCAGATCAAATTGGGTTGAATCAAATTTTTGTAGGTCTAATGATGGCAGAGCGCAAGTGAAGGATTACTCGTCTACCACTTACATTGAAAGAAAACAAACATCCATCTACAATTAATGCCTCAGATCAAACCAGCGTTAAAGCCCCAGTTGTCCAACAGTTCTTCCGCAGATACAATTAATTATAGCACTTTCAATATCAGAGAACTACTAGTTTCCAACTTTGATGTGATCATCCTTAAGTTGAGCTCCATGGCCACATGTTGCTACCTATGTGTTTGGCAGTGTCCTTACAAACCTGTTTATGACTAAAGTCTACGTCCGCATGATTCCTCTTCAAATTGGGAAACAGATATTGTAACCTAATAAGCAAATTGGAAAATTTAATTAATTATATCCCAAAACAAAACTCTATGCTAACTTTGTTTCAGCAATATATTATCCTGATCATAATTAATTCGTGCTTTCTTACTTTTTTTTTCCTTTTTTTTTATAAAAATAAGGGACGCGCGAAGCTCTTTTATCTTTTGATTCAAACTGTATTATAAACCTATATGCATATCTAATCTATGAATGTAAATTCAAAGGACTAGATATACTGCAGCAGAAGTTGATGGAACACTTAGATTCTTTTCGGAGTTCGGTTCTGCATCGCTTTGTCTTCCTTCGTATATAACCGGTATACCACAACCTCAGATTAGAACTTGGCATCACCTTTCACAATTCCAAGTGTCGGTCTACTCGTGCGTGTGCAATCCGATTGCTCCAAGCACTCGGTTGGCTTCCTCCCTCTCAAAGCTAAACCTCCCTTTTTGTTTCTGCATCTAGACACGAAGGATTTCCAGTAGAGAGGACGGTTTTGACAGAGGGGTATATATAGGAGAATCTAAACAGACAAGGTCGGTTTAATCCAATACTAAGCAATCCGCCCAACCCAGTGAGCTACCCGTTAGGTCGTTTAGTGTAAGAGACCCGCTCAATCTAGTGAGCGGTCCGCTCAGAAACGACTCCACACATTTTTACTAACATAAGCTATAATACAAACAAGAGTGAAGCCAACAACTTCGTCCGGAAAAAGAAGAACACAGATCAGATGCGGCAACGGCGGAGGGAAGGCAATAAGAACGCAGCAAGGAACGAACAGAATGACGCAGCGAAGGCACAAAGCAAGTGCAGCAGAAAACCATAGGGAGCAGGCCAAGGACAGGCATGGGAAAGACGAACGGACAAGATTCAATCCATCGGAGGCCTAACAGGAAGAGAACCGTTGCGATTCGATTTCTTTCTACAGTAAATTGAAGCTTTGAAATTGAATACTTATAATTAACACAAGAAAGTTTAATAAATTCCTATAGCATTGGAAAATTCCTATATCTTTTGATATAAAGTTTCCTATTTAATTACAAGAAATGTCAATTTAAAACTGAATCAGATATCATGAGATAAAAATTAAATAAATAAAATAAAATAAATAAAGATTAGGACTGTACTTTGTAATCTTGACTCCCAAAATTTTATTATTATGTGGTATTTATCATGTCGAAATTAATTACCTGTTGTTAAGTTAAAAAAAGGAATTTACAGCGACTAAGAGTCCAACTGACTGTTCCACGTATCTACAAAAATTATGATATATAGCAATATTGTTACTCAATATTACAAGATAAGCAACTTATTCCCAAAAGTTAGGAATATCTAACATTGCAACAATTCAACAAAAATTATATCAGCTAAAATATCTTTTTCCTTCCAACATTAATTGGTCACTGAAATGCCTAGACACACTAATACGTACCTTAGCATCAACTAAAAAGCCAGATGAAAACATATTACAAGGCACTTATAATTATTTAAATACCATGCTTTAGACAAATTCAGTCTTTTTTACACAGAATTATTTAATATTGTCTGTATTACACCCATATTAGCACGTAAGAAGAGAAACCTAGTAAAGTATTTTAATATTTATTGGATGAAAGGAAATGAACTTGATTGAGGTGAAACATTGCTTCAAAAAAAAGTGATTTGTTCAAACAAAACAAATCAAATTTGAGTGAGTGATGTGTTTGCTTTAATCAGTCCCATGAAATTTACCAAATAGATAGAGCCACCGAGAGATGTGCGCGCGAGTCTGTGAAACCCAACAAAGCAATAACCATTGTCGCATATTTGTTCTCTCTTTTATTATAGTTTATTTATTAAGAAATGGACATCTACTCATCATCATCAGCCTAAACAGAGGAAAAAAAAAAGATACATCGCTAGCCAAAAGTAGGCCTATAATCGACTGTTGTAGCAGAGAGCCCCGTCTCTATAAATAACCCCTCATGGAAATATTGCTCGCCCCAAGAGGAGAAACAGTAGGCAGTGGGAAGTATGGATCATATGCCAAACTCCCCTCAAAAATCGGGGACCACCTTTTTCAGGACTTGTTTCAATGGTGTCAATGCTCTTTCAGGTACCCTCACCTAGTCACCTTATCCCTCTATAGACTATAGTTATGGCGTAGATAAGCTACCAGATTTACAAATTTATTTTGCTTTTACATTTTTTTATTATTTTTCATTTGTCCTCCTTTTCCCCATATTTTTTTTTATTGTTGGTTTTTGTTCACCTGTTGAACACGTTTTATTTGGTACCTTTTTTAATATTTTAGTTGACTAACAATAAACATATGTTAGTCGGTGCTTTTGGGTTTTGGAAACATGCATAATTAATTATGAATAAACGAATAGAAACTTGCATAACATGACAATGCTTTATGAATCTTTGTATCTATTTGTGTAATTCAGGGTGGTCCTCTGTTTTTATAAAAGAAGAGAGAGCTGTTGACCTGATAGATCCTCTTTTGAATTTCCAGTAATAAATAGTACATGACTAGAGGGGCATAACCTTACTGGGGGTTTTGATTGATGAGAATTTATTGTTATAATTATTCAAGTTAGGGGGGGTTGTACATATAAAATTTCACAGGTCACTGACTGGGAAATCTTTACTTCAATCCATCTAATACTGAGCTCAAGGGCAGTACGTAACTTCACTTCTGAAATTCAATTAACATGCTTTCAAAGCATTAGAAAATAAGACAACGCTTCCAAAGCTTGCTTCATTGTGTCAACACCCATTAAGGTTGTTTTGGTGCTTAGTAGCTTTCTATCTATTTTTCAACATGCCAAACATGACATCAGAGTCACAGGTGTATTGGATTTTCATGAAACGGGTATTCTGGCGTGCTAAATTCAAACTTTATATTTTGTGACAATTTGATTTGTTATTTTTTGTTAGGGGTTGGAATACTATCAATTCCATATGCACTAGCTCAAGGTGGATGGGTAAGCTTGGTGCTTCTTCTACTGCTAGCAGTCATATGCTATTACACAGGGCTTCTGTTACAAAAGTGTATGGATTCAAACTCACTCGTGAAAACCTACCCCGACATTGGCGAGTTAGCGTTTGGCCAGAAAGGCCGCATTATAGTGGCAACTGCCATGTATTTAGAATTATATTTCGCCGCTATAAATTTCTTGATATTAGAAGGTGATAACATGGAAAAATTATTTCAAAAGACAGAATTCAATATTGCCGGATTAAAGATCGGAGGAAAGCAAGGGTTCGTGTTAATTACCAGCATCGTTGTTTTGCCGACCACCTGGCTTCGAAGCCTGAGCATGCTTGCCTACATGGCCCTTGGTGGGGTCTTGGCATCGCTGATTCTCATGGTCGCTGTTTTGTGGGCCGCTATGTTTAATGGGGTCGGATTCCATGCCAAAGGGATTGCTTTCAATTGGAAAGGAGTACCAACTGCTGCTAGTCTGTATGCCTTCTGCTTCAGCGGCCATTCTGTCTTTCCAACCATTTATAATTCAATGCAAAATCCCACCAAGTTTTCCAAGGTAATTAAGGTTAATTAATTACTATTACTATATATATTCATTCCTTTAAATTTATAGTTGCAGTAGTTTAATTGTGGATATGATTTTTGATATATATATGATATAAACTTTCCATCCAATATTAATTCTATATTTTCTATAGGTTTTGCTCTATTGCTTTGCTGTGTGCACGTTGAACTACGCGTTCATGGCTGTTGTTGGATACTTGATGTACGGCCAAGATATAAAATCTCAAATCACGCTTAACCTTCCAAATGGAAAATTGAGCACAAATATAGCAATATACACAACTCTGATCAATCCTCTGATGAAGTACGCATTGATAGTCATGCCTATATCAAATGCAATCGAGGAATGGTTCCAGTTTTCCAAGTTCAGATTATTTAGCATCTTAATTCGAACTATACTAGTTATCAGCACAACAGTTGTGGCCTTATCTGTGCCATTTTTCGCTGAGGTCGTAGCACTCACAGGCTCGTTGCTAAGTAGCTCCGCAACGATGGTGCTGCCATGTTTGTGCTACCTAAAAATTACTAAAACTTACAAGACATTAGGATTTCATTCGATAGCTTGTGTTCTTATCGTCGTAATTGGAGTATTGATAGCCATATTTGGGACATATTCTTCTTTGAGGAACATTGCAGAGAGCCTATGACAAGAATTGGGACTTGGGAGCCATGTACAAAATAACAAAACTTGCCAACGCTATATATGGGTAATGACAAGTTGGTAACATAAATGTAAAAATTTAACATTTTGAAATGAGAATTTTATGCTCGAAATATAGATAACAATTTATTACACTTTTTGTGTATCGGTCCTTGCATAATTTATATTTACAATGATTTGCCACAAAAGGATGTTCCTTGAAGAATCACAATACATATATGCATGGTAGTGCTAAAACAGTGTGTATCAACTTGAATTGAGATTATATCAACCAGATTCCAGTAGCTAGATAATTAAAAGCATAGCACCTAGGTAGAACAAAGAACTGAATTAAACATCTGAGTAGCTCTAGGAAGGAAAATCAACCGAGACCAACCCCATGAGTAGCGGCGAGTGATTGAACGAGCCGATTTCGTGAGTGAAATGAACTCCCGGACTGGAAGGACTCGGCGGACTGGGTTTGAAAGAAATCTTCAGTGTTTTCATTCAATTTGTTGTGGATTGGATGATGGAAAAACAAGGCATCATGCACTTTAAAGAGAGAAATGATAACTATCATATGCAATTTTGTTATTATTTGTCATCACTTGAACAAAATGAATACAAAAAATATGCAAGGTGATCAGATAGATGATCAAAATGAACACATACAAAAAAAATAAATTTGTCATCCTTGTTCAGATTTTTATATGCATATTCAACTTATTTATTTGTATGTGTTCATTTTGATCATTTATATGTTCACCTTGTTTATTTTATATGCTTACTTTGTTCAAACGATGAATTTATGTGTTTACTTTGTTTATTTTCTGTGCTTACTATATTTATTTTATGTGCTCACCTTGTTTATTTTACTATCATATGCAGTAATGAATTTCTCTTTTTTTTTTTTTTTTGAGGAAAAAATGGTATGAATTTCTCTTTAAAGATATTGATTTTTGATCGACCACTAAAATATAACTAACATTGATTATGATTGTTTTTAAAGGAGAATAATTACTTTTGTCTGCTAATAATTCATAATCGAGTACAATATCTCGTAATCTTTTAGTGCTTATGCTTGTTGCTCGTGACACTGCAAGCAGAGAAAATATTAAAAGCTGATATAGCTTTTCATGTTGACCCCACACAATAAGTGAACATCAAATTAAATATACTTCTCAATTCCCCCAAACGCAATTCACATATATTACATTAAAGTAACAAACTATATTTTTAAGCCCGAAATCAAACAAACTATATTCTTAATTTTTTTAAGAATTCTTTCAGTCTGACATCCTGAACCAAATCAAATTAAGATAAAATTAGAATGCGATAAAAAAAAAAAAACTTCGCATGAAGCATGAATTTTATAATTGTTTGAATAACAAAGATATATGTATAGTTTGTTTCTTAAAGAATCTTGCTATAAAGTTAATGCTGAGTTCTATTTTGGGGCCAAGAAGCAAAAGCCTTCTTCTGTCCTCGGCTCCCATTATAGTGGCAGCTGATGCGGAAGTCCTTTGCCTGCAATCATTGTTTCAAATTCAATAAATGGAGCTTTGCCAGTAACACAATGAATTAAAATATTTGACACGTCACCTTCATCCGAAAATGTCTGACGTCCTTCCTCTTTTCTTCCTATTTTTGGTCAATAGTACCTTAGGTACTCGGATATTTAAATATATGAACTTAAAAGATATTAGGGATGTCAGAGGACATGGTAGAGATAAGATGAAAATAATAGTTTTTCTTTTAAGAATTACTTTTATCCCTATTGTATTATCATTATTTAAATTTTACTTTTATTCATATCTTACTCTTATCAATTAGAGTTGACAAATAATTATCAAAAAAATAATAATAATAATAATTCTCATAGTCTAGCCTAAATAATAAACAAATATCTTATGAATAGTTGAAGGGAGGTCTTTATTTCAACTAAAGTGTGAACTAACCTGGTCTAAACTAAATCGAATTTTTGCAGTCCCACATTCTCGACAGTAGGAAGTATGAAGGTGCATGCATTTTTGTTAATATTTTCTTCCTACAAAAAATTGTTGCATAAAGGATTTAATTATAATTCGTACCAAATATTAAGTTTTTTACTTCTTAAATCACACTAAAAGATTATCTAAAACATCATTTTGTACCATTTTGAATTCGGGGGTGATAAGGATCATCCCCATCATCCCCACGCGTTTTTCTATTTTTGGCTCTACGTGTTTTCTATTTCTGAAAATCACTCTGTTTTCCTCCCTGCTGCGTACGCTCGTCCCCCCTCCCATTCCTTCCGCGTACGCTCTCCTCCCCCTCCCCTCTCTCACAGACACTATATATTGATTATAACTGTTGAAGTTAATATATATAACTGTTGAAGCTAATATATATGCCAACTTCAATAATTTAAATTTGCCCACTTCAAATATTACCTTCAACATTTAAATATGCCTAGTTCAACAATTATATATATTAACTTCAACAATTATATATATTAAATTCAACAGTTACATATATAACATATTAACTTCAATAGTTACATATATAATTTCAACAGCTACATATATAACTTCAACAGTTACACATATAACTTCAACAGTTATATATATTAACTTCAACAATTACATATATAACATATTAACTTTAACAATTACATATATAACTTCAACAGTACATATATTAACTTCAACAATTACGATATTGCCTTCAACATTTAAATATATTAACTTCAACAGTTATGTAGTGTGTAAGAGAAAGAGGAGAAGGGTGGGGGAGGGACGGTGTACATGGGAGGGAGGAGGGGGAGGGGGGACGGCGTATGTAGGAGGGAGGAGGGAGGAGGGGGACAGCGTACGTGGGAGGGAGGAGGGGACAGGGGCGGGAGATAGTGTACGGAAGAGGGGAAGGGAAGAGAGTGTATGCGTGAGGGAGGAGTTAGTTACGTACGCGTGAGGATGATGGGAATGATAGAATCGGGAGGATGATCCTAAGCAATTCCGTTTTGAATTTTGAATGATAAAATAGAAAAATACACACGGGGATGCGAGAGACAAATCCTTTGTCTTTGGAGGATAAATATGTAAGGTTTTAGATATTGCCATAAGATAGAATTTCTATATATTTTTAAAGAAGTGGTGAGATATTTAGATTTGAGATGGGCTAAAATCAGTCACGACTGACGGATGGATCCGTCAGCTGCGATTATATCTTAATTTTTGAAGTTTTAATGACTAATCTGAACCGTTCAATGTGTTCTCCGTATTGAAATCTCATTGGAAATCAAATTTTACATTTTTCTGATTTTATTTACTATTTTTTTGAGATTTTTAAAAATCATAGTTATTGAAGGGTCCAGAATTATTTAGATTAAGAATTTTGTAAAATACCAAACAAATACTAAAAAAATTCAGAAAAATATAAAATTTTGTCTCCAATGAGATTTCAATATGGAGAACACATTGAACGGTTCGGATCGACTGTTAGAATCTCAAAAATTAAGATTTAATCGTGACTGACGGTCTCATCCGTCAGTCGCGACTGATTTTAGCCAATCTCTTTAGCTTTTGAGGGGATAAATATGTAACTCTGATATGTTTAAGAAGAGTAAAAATAAGAGTATTGTTTTAGAAAGGGTAAAATAAAAGAGTGGTGATTGGGGCAATTGTATATATTTTTCATTGTTAGTTGGTGTATAATGAACATCCTAAGGGCTGTTTGGATTTCCCAAAGAATTTGGGAAATTTTATCTTCTTACCATAAATTTATTATAAACAATCTAATCTCTTCACAAAGTTACACACTTCCTAATAAATTTATTCCTAAAAATTGCAAATTCTCCAAATTCATAAGCGATCCAAACGGCCCTAATATTCTTAAATTAAGAAGACCAAACGATTTATTCCATCATACCTACATATTTACATGTAAATATCATATTTACATACATAGCCTAGACACTTCGTACAGAAACTCAAGCTGCAGCAACTAGCTCTGGTACGGCATTCAAAGTTTGTCTCTCTTGAGCTATGTTGGTGTACTCGGACAAAATTGATCTAAACTCATCTCCGCTTAGGGTTTCCTTTTCTAGGAGAATATCCACCAATTGATCAATTGCCTCTCGGTTGTTTCTAATGTGATTCTTTGCAATATCGTAAGCTTTGTCAATAATTTGCTTTACTGATCTGTCGATATCCTCAGCAAGCTTTTCTGACATTGAGTTTCTTGCTAACATTCTCATAACCACATCGCTGGTTTGTGCTGTCGGATCTGTTAGTGCCAATGGACCAATCTCTGACATTCCAAACCTTGTCACCATCTGAAATAACAAACAAATAAAAATGTTACTTATAACAGATGTCAAAGTATAAGAAGAATAATTATGAATATATTATGATCAATGTGTTAATTTAAAAAGATTGATGCATGCATGTATAGACTGGACCCCAAAATTATGTGAATTTATGTCAATTTCTTTTAATACTTTTAAAAGGTTTAAACCCACGGAAAGACTTTCCTTTTTGGGGTATGATGATATCAGGGTCTCAGTTAATTTCCATTCTTCAGGATTTTCTTCTAAAACATTAAAGAATGTTGGTCATGACTTTTTCTTATCAACAGAAATACTAACTTATTTCACCAATTTTGTAATAAAGGAATGTTACATTTTCTAGAACAATAATAAATATTAAAAAGACAATGATATTACCTGTCTGGCTATTTGAGTAATTTGTTGCAAGTCGCCGGCTGCACCAGTGGTAACTTCTGGTTCACCAAATATCACTTCTTCTGCTGCTCGGCCACCTAAACACCCAACTATTCTTGCAAAAATTTGCTGCTTTGAGACGAGGCTGGGGTCTTCTCCAGGAAGGAACCACGTCAGGCCACGTGCTTGTCCATGTGGAATCAGTGTTACCTTTTGTACCGGATCATGTCCTGGAGTCAGTGTCCTATACAAAAGGGCAAAATATTAGTTACAGAATAAAAGAAAGGCAAAATTTTGATACAAAAATTATTTCTCTTTAAACAATTATAGTTTTATACTGCTTAGTAAGAAGTACAGTATTTTACACTGGTCAGCACTCTGTATTAAGCAATCTAGCTAACACACTGTTCTCAGAAACTGTACTTTAAATTATAGATATTCAATTAACTAATGCAAAAGATTAATAAATGCTTACGCGCAAATCGCATGACCGATCTCATGGTAAGCCACAAGTGTCCTGTTCTTGCCATCTGTCATCTTGGTTCCTTCCAAGCCAGCGACTATGCGGTCAATTGAATCATCTATCTCTTTGACTGTGATCATGTCTTTTCCTCTCCTCCCTGCAAGTATGGCAGCTTCATTCATGAGGTTTGCCAGGTCAGCGCCACTGAAGCCAGGTGTTCTCATTGCCACCACGCTAAGTGATACATCCTTGTCAAGTTTCTTGTTTGCACTGTGTACCTTTAGTATTTCTTCCCTCCCTCTCACGTCTGGCAATCCAACGGTCACCTATAAAAAAGCCACATTTTCATTTTCTCGTTCCTTGCAACATTATTGCTATTGTGATAACCGACCAAAACAGTTGATCAATAAACTGGTAGGTTGTAAACAATCATCGATTACTACAACTTACCTGACGATCGAACCTCCCCGGCCTAAGCAAAGCTGAATCAAGAATTTCTGGTCTATTAGTTGCAGCAATTACAATAACACCACTGTCGCCACTGAAGCCATCCATTTCAGTCAGCAGCTGGTTCAGTGTCTGTTCTCTCTCATCATTCCCGCCTCCGATTCCAGTCCCTCTTTGCCTCCCCACAGCGTCAATCTCATCAATAAATACCAAACACGGGGAATTGGCCTTTGCCTTGTTGAATAAATCTCTTACCCTTGACGCCCCAACACCAACGAACATTTCTATGAACTCTGAGCCTGATAAGGAGAAGAACGGAACACCAGCTTCGCCTGCTATGGCTTTAGCAAGAAGTGTTTTGCCTGTACCGGGTGGGCCCACAAGCAGAACACCTTTAGGAATTTTGGCTCCAATTGCAGTAAATTTTCCAGGGTTTTTCAGGAAGTCGACAATTTCTTTGAAGTCTTGCTTGGCTTCATCAACCCCTGCCACATCATCCAATGTGATCCCAGTGTTTGGTTCCATTTCGAACTTAGCCTTAGACCTGAATTTATATTGCACAACTTGTGTGTAAACATTTTAATTTGAAATCAGATATTACCTTTCACAGAAACTCCGATACACCCATTTGTTGTTGCTATAGTTCCTAATTTTACAAAACATCAGCTTGGCCTAAGCTTTTCTGTTTATGGTTAAGTTTTTTTTGGTACCGTTCTATTAATTGATAAGACAAGATATGTAAACACGAGATGAAGATATAGCTAAAAAAATATTTTTTCCAAATTGGTCAAAAATATATGATATCAATATTAACATTGTTTTCGGAAAAAACAAAAAAAAAACAAAATCATAACTAAAGTTGGAACTGGTAATTAATGCCCTAGGATGGTCGTTGTACCGATGACAAACATGATAGACGTACTTCGATTGTATAATACGTCCAACTGAAATGCTAGGACTATGACTATATCTGCAATTGAAATCATTTAATTATAAATGCATACCTTCCAAGTCCGAAAGGTAAATTGGGACCACCAGGTGTATTATTAATAGAAGATCTGAAAAGCAGGGCACCAAGAAAGAGCAGAGGGAATGCAAAATTAGCCAGAAAATCAAGAGCCATAAGGCTGTAGTTTGGTTCAACAGGATGAGCCGCAAAGTCGACCTCCTTCTCCTTGAGTTTTCTAACCAGCTCTGGCTGCAACCCCGGCAACTGCACCTTCACTCTCTGAATCTTGTTCAGGATGGGGTTCTGTATCTCGGCAATTGCCACCAATCCATTTTCAAACAAGTCAACCTTCTTTACTGCACCCTCGTTAAGGTACTCGAGAAACCGTGAATATGACATCCGGCTTGAAGAGGATTCAATGGGGGCCTCAGGTTCGGCCCGTACGGGTTGTGCGGTAGAAAGACCTGAGAAAAGGCCCACGCCGGTTATATTCAGTATCTCTCTTCTGCTTAGAGAGGTGGGTTTGAGGGTATGGATATCTCCTCCTCGTAGAGGGATTTTGGGGTGAATTTCTTTTCTGCCATCTAAATCTAATTGAGCCTTGCATATGGGTAGAGAGGTTGCGGCGAGAGACAGAGCTGGCGACATCAATTGTTTCAGGTATACTGGTTCTGGTTTGGAATTGGCTGAGGCCAAGTTGAATTGTGTTTTCGCCCTCGGAGTCGAACTGTTAATTATTTGCTAGCTGTTGCTTTGATTTTGGAGGGAATAAATCCACAACTGTTGTTTAAATAATCTGAGGTTGTCCGTTCTGCTTACTCGCGAGCAGAGCAATATATTTCAAACATCTCCTCCCCTGAATCTGCATGAATCTTTTAGTTATCGGTATAGGTAACCTTAACAAAGTTTTTATTTCTTTCAAATAAATGTAAATTTTACACTTAATTGTTTCTAAAATTGTTTCAAAATTTAAGCTGGAACATATATGTAAAAGTAAAATATTATATTTTTGAAGAAACATCTTTCGATATTTTAAGTTGATTCGTTTCTATGCTTTATTGTGAAACTGTGTGTTCCGTTCTCAATAATATAGATAAGAGATTTTGTAAAAGGAAAGTATGACATGGAACCATATAATTCAGTTTAATTAATTATGTTGGTCCTGAGGTTTAGGAGAAGCATGAGATGTTTCCAGTGCTTCTGAGTTTTTAGAAGATTCAACCAGTCACTGTTGCTCTCGTCTTTCTACGCGTTCTCGTATAATCTAGAAATACCTTGTTCGTTTGTTATTTTTGTCTGATAATTCAAATGCGACATACACATGGACGAACCCTATCCATTACTGATTTATTTGTTTCAAATCTTACAATAAAACTTTACTACCAAAATTTTCGCGACGCATCGCTATGCTCTTAGAGGCCGAAATTATTTAATATAAAAATTCAGACACAAAAAAAATTAATAGAAAGAATTATTTTTTTTTTAATAAGAAGAAAATTCCAACGCGTTTATAAACCGCGCCTCTATCTCTCCTCTCGAACGCGTTTTATAAACGCGTTACAAACCTTAAAACGCGTTTATAAAACGCGCTAGAAGACTGCAGTGATTGCGGCGAAAGTTTCTGACTTTGCGCCTTATTTTTCTGATTTTACGCGTTTATAAAACGAGTAAGACGCCTTCTTACCCTTTTATAAAACGCGTTCGAGAGGATCTAATTTCCATATAAATACCCCAACCTTCTGTCGTCCAAAATCAAAAAAAAAGGAAAAAGATCTGAAAAAAAGAGAAAAATGAGAGGAAAAGAAGAGTTAGATGGTGGAATGCAAAATAATATTAGTTGGTGCGAAACTAATAGCCATAAGGGTTGTATGCGGCACACTTATTCACTGATACAGAGTCGCACACAATCCTTATGGCTATTAATATTCCACCAACTTTAAAATAAAAACTTTTCCATAGAATCTGTTATTACGTGTAGAGGGCGGTTTGTTGGGCTGGGTCTACGAGCCATAACACCGCAGCCGACATTCTTGGATGAGAATCTGCATACATGCAGTCATTTTCATCCAAGTCTCAGAAAAAGAGGGGGTCAATATGACAATCAGTCGCCCGACTCTTATCTATTAGTTGCGGTGCTGTTATCTCGATCCACCCTTAGCAATGGATCTTCTACAATTTTTTTTATGTGGTTCAAAATTTTAATATCATGTATTTTGTAATTTTTTTTGTTGTGTATTGTGTGGTTCAAAATTTTAATAAAGTGTAATTTTTAATTTGTATTGTGTTTTTTATTATAATGTTCATTGAGTTGTAATGTGTAATATAATTTAAATAAATATTAAGTCTCTTAATATTAATATTTCGAATTTCACAAAAAAAACGAAAATGGATAAAACAAAAATAAAAATAAATTAGATAATAAAACTTACAACACATATACTACACGAGTTAATACATATATTAAAACATAAAAAAAAAACAGATAATAATAGAACACACAATAATAAAAACATCTAATTATAGAAAACCTAATAATCAGTCCAAATGATATATGTCATTTCCATTTAACGGATGATTTTCAAATCCAGGAGGACATGCCTGTTGCAAACGCAACCAAACGATTCCATCTCCACGTCGGACATGGTATCCTCCATCCCTCTTAACTACATCAGTCCAATATTTCGGCCCTCTCACTTCAAAAACGTCGCGTTGAAAAACCTTCACGTAAAATTTGTCGGAAGGATAGTGCAAGTAGACGTGCCGAAGAATATCTCGTTTACTTATTCCTCCATCTCCTTGTAGAAGCACACCGGTACAAACATGACGTGGTTTAGTTGACATTATGTTTTCTCGGTTTCTCTTCTCTGCGTAACTTCTCTAAAGTTTTGGTTTTTGATTTCTGAATTTTCGACGTGAATTTGCGGAGAAGGAGGACTATAAATAAACTCAACCCTTATTACCCGTTTATAAAACGCGTAATAAGGGTTGGAGCGCGTTTTATAAACGCGTAAGAAGGGCTAAGTTAATGGAATTCAATACTTTCGCAGGCTGTCAGTCTGTTTTACTGTTTTACCTGGACTCCACCTTCGTACGCGTTTATAAAACGCGTTCCAAGACTTCCAACGCATTTTATAAACGCGTACGAAGGTGGAGTCCACTTTTTGAGCAGCGTGATACTGTGTTTGAGTAGCGTCAAACACGGTCAATTTTGGTAGACCCCTATTTTAGCGCGTTTTATAAACGGCTAAATAATTGCCTATATATATCTCAATTCGTTCTCCTATTTCGTATCACAAAATCACAAACAAAAGACACGTAGTCTTTATCCAACAACTTTAGAAAACACAAAAAGTGAACGCGTAAAATCAGAAATTTGAGAAATGGAGAAGGATCAAAACAATAATAAGATGGGGGGGGGGGGGGGAACATCCAAGGTGGGTGAGGGAACACCTAATGTGGTAGCAAAAAGGATCCCATTATACGGACCTCCGAAGAGAAGGGCTGTCTCGGCTGTACGTCGTCTCCCTCCAGGCTGTGGCAGGAGTCCTGATTTTAGTATGGGGTTAAAATAGATGAGAGTTCTAGTGAGAATAAGGAGGAGGAGAAGAATAAAGAGGTTAAGGAAGTGGAGAAAAATTAGAGTTTAATTCTGCTAGAATAATGGAATTTATCTATTTTATTTTCTATGAACTTTAATTTGTAATTTGAACTTCATATCTATAATTTATCTAAATTATTGTGTATGAATTTATGTTTTATCTATGTTTTAATATTCATAACTCATTAATATAAAAATTAATAAAAATTTCCATTACAATATTCAGAACCCATTAATATAAAAATTAATAATAATTTCCATTACAATAACTCTCATTAATATGAAAACAACGATTTAAATTAATAACAATTTCCATTACAATAATTCTCATAAATATGAAAACAACGATTTGCGGAGACTCATGGACGGTTGCCCAATTCTGCGAGAGCCTTCGACAGTCGTCGAGTTCTTCCCTAATTGGGTCGGCAGAACTCTACCGCCCATTACCCATGATCGTAGGCAACAGAGTGTTGGTCTACCTCAGATGATGATGAAGTTAACGAGCTGTCCATCTGGGCCGACCTTCGTACATAATAACAGATTCCACCGGAAAATCTCTTATTATAATTTCGCACTTATTAACATTGAGAGGTGAGAATGAGAGAGGTGAGAATGAGAGATGAGAATGACATTCCGAGGTGAGAATGAGAGATGTGAGATGAGATTTGCGGTTTGGGTTCGGTTTATAAATTAATATGATGAAAGAAAAAGACAAGAAAGTAGGGCTTCAACTCGTTCTTAAAACGGGTAGAAAATCTTTTAACGCGTTTTATAAAAGGGTAAAGCCTTTTAACGCGTTTTATAAAAGGGTAGAAAGCCTTTTATAGCGTTTTATAAAAGGCTAAAGCCTTTTAACGCGTTTTATAAAAGGGTAAAGCCTTTTAACGCGTTTTATAAAAGGGTACAAAGTCTTTTAGCGCGTTTTATAAAAGGGTACAAGAGGAAGTGCCTCAGGAGGAACTTTAAGCCGAGGAGTGTATCATGTGCCACTTGAATGCTGAGGGTCCCATTATACGAGTTAATTAACTGCTTCTCAACGCTAAACAGTTTAAGTGCCTAAGTCTTTGCATGAAGGTCAGATGAACTAATGAGTACAAAGCCTTTTAGGATTAGGACTTTTTGTAGATAACAAGAATGCCTGTCTGTCAATGCTCTTCTTGATAGATCGAAGGGTTTCCTTCGGCACAATAAAATCCCTCAAATTAACACTAAACCTTTCAACATTATACTATACGAGTTAATTATAATACATAAAATAATAATACATAAAATAATACTAAATTAAAACTAAAATTAGAATGCATAAAAATTATAATATATAATTTCGAAATTCAAACTAAAAATGCCAATACATAGAATAATAGTATATTCTCTTACAATACATTTCATTACAATATATAAAATTACGACAAGACTTAATCTTCATTTTTTTCATTTTTTCTTCCTACCGAAAGACAGTACATTGCGAAATTTCCCCCCAAACAATCCTTTTCGTCCTCTCTCCCCTGATGTATTGCCTTGATCTGTTGAGCTGGTTGGAAATCTAGCCGACTCGCTTCTCATATTTCCAGATGCGACATCTCTTACCCGTGGATCAATGCTTATAGAATTTTTCTGTGGTTGTACAGATCCTTGGTCGTCCCTATTATTGTTGCTTCGTGGATCAACATGCAATGACATTCGTCCTGGTTGAATGGGTGTTTGACGAGTCCGAACCGTACGTTCAGTATTCGCTGCCCTTCTTGGACTGTTGGCCCTTGTTGGTGGTCTACTGGTGTATCGACCGGATTGCAATGCGTCCATCGGATATGGCGGTTGAGGTGCTGCTTGTCGCGGTTGACTGGTTGAAGCTTCACCTTGATTTTTCTTTTTTGTTTTTCTTGTGGAACATCCACTTTTCCTTCCTTCCATCCTATCCATCCACATCTCTGCACGAATGACCAAACTCTTGTCGGGGACAATTATCGGACCTGTATAAACTGGTCATTCTTCCTCATCTTTGTAACAATGAAACCGACCTGCTGACCAAATCATGTGCTGGTTTTGCATGCTATAGTGACCATCCACAAATTGATCTACATTGTAATTTGTCTCCCTGCAAACAGCAATGACATGTGCGCAAGGGATACCTGTCAATTGTGGTTTTTGGCACTCACATGTGGTTCGAGTGAAGGGCAATTGCACATCGGTTTGCTCCATGTCGGGTGGAATTTGAACTGTGTAATGGAAATAATCGTAGCCTACACCATCACGGTACTCCTCGCGAACTTTCATGCGAAATTCTCCAAGGTCCAATCTTAACACGAATGTGCTCATAAACTCCTCTGAGATTGCAACAAAAAGATGAAGTTAGTTCAAAATGAATGAATGAATGAATGAATTGAATTCTTTTTCTTTAAGTACTTACGTGATTTTTCATCATGCTTGATCAATTTATTCTTTACTCCTTCCAGCCATCTTTCTCCTAAACTCAACCTTTGAAGTGCTTCTTGTGTTCGCTTGTTCATCCAGTTGGCACATTTATACCACGTGCCTTCTATAAGTGCTGTCACTGGTAATCTTCTCTCTATTCTAAACACATTATTCAGACTCTCCGATCCATTACTTGTCATTATACCCCACCGATGCCCCTTGTCAAAACTCTGAGCTCATTTATATAGTTTTGGCCGCTCGTTGTTGTCATTTTCATTAATTTTACCACAATTTCTTAGGTACTGATAAGCCCACAGGTTGTTTTCCTTCAGTACTCCCCAATTCTCTCTAAAACGTCTAGGGTTTTTCTTGTTAGCAAGTCTACATTTGAAAAAGTTTTTCAAATCACCATCTTGTGATCCGCCAGCCTCCTTCCATAAGTTTTCCGCAACATACTGCATGCAGAACCGATGAATCACTACTGCATGCGCACCTTGTGCCTTCCAACCGTAATCTACGGATGCAAATACCGCTTTTATTGCCTTATGACGGTCAGATATGACACAGTATCTAGTGTTCCGCCCTAAAACTTCTCATCTAACCCAAGACATAAACCATCCCCAAGTATCCTTATCTTCTTTCTCGCCCAATCCGAATGCAACCGGAATTAATCGATTTTCTGGATCATAACCACACACTGAGAACAATCTACCTTTGTATCGGCCCGATAAAAAACTAGCATCAATTGAGATAACAGGTCTGACATATTTCATCACTTCTATGCACGGACCAAAAGCCCAGGCTGCCATCTTGAAGACGCCAACGTTAGGATCGTCTGTAGGCCAAGAAATTATTGTGTATTTCGTCCCTGGGGTCGTCGCCTTCATTGCCTCCAGAAGGCGTGGAAGTTTATTGTAGGCCCCTTCCCAAGACCCAAACAATTGCTCCAATGCTCGCTCCCTCCTGTTAGAGATATGTCCTAGATGCCAATCAGTTGGTAGCTATTATATTAGTTTATGTTATTGATGATGCTTGATCATTTGTTCCTAGAGATTATTATTGACAGATCATTCAGGTTGAGGATCTGAATTGTAGATCTCTGTGGATCATTCGTAAGAATGACAATAATATCTCTAAAGAGTCCATAGTCTTGATAATTAACAAGGAACATTAATTATCAGATAAGACTTGTATGAAAGTTAAGTAATGATTAAGTTCTGCAAATCATGGGTAAAGAGTTACCAACTTAATTGCATATGTGTATGTTACTGGAACATAGCACAGGACATGACCCAATGAAATAAATATATGGATTGTGTTATGTGTCATTATTTATTTCATAAGTGTTTGATTCTGAGTTTGAGATGGTTCAGTTTCTCCACATGAGGATAGGTTCAATAAATATCGTCTAATGCTGATTCCTGATAAAGGCTGCTATACGGACTTTATTTATGTTCTCTTGAATTGTGCGGGGAGAAGCTGGTCATCAAGATAACCGTATGTCCCTCGTTAGTACACCTAATGAGTGATGATATCTACTGGGCCCCTTGATGGAGATGGATTGTTTGCTAGCAACTTATACAATCATCTCTAGATCAAGAAACGTGTAATCTGCAAGAATGACACATTCCTATCTTGGATTATACAAGGATATCATGTGACGTAAGAATCAAAACAATAAGATATTATTTTCTTATGCAGGATTGAAGTATTGTATTGGTACAGTATTTATTTATGCGAATTGGGAATCATAACGTGTTGCTAGATACCGCTTATGATTATTGGAAATAAATAGTGATTTATTTTCCATGGCCAACATAGCATAAATCCTCAAAGGGTCACACAAATAGGACTTTAACCATACAGTGCATTATTTGTTTATTCACAGCAGTAAGTACTGTGAAAATGTGATGGTTTGATTAATTAATTATATACCGTTGCGAACCGTTATAATTAATTAAATCAAAAGGATCATATAGAAATATTTTAATGTACATGCTAATCCTAAAATAATTATTAATGAGTTAATAATTATTCTTGTTCAACAATATTTAATATAGTCGTGAGAATTATATTAAATAAGCAGACCTAATTTATCAAGTCTAATTGAGCCCAATGGAATGCAATTAAAATGCCCATTAAATATAAAATTTAATATGTGTTAAATGGCAGCATAATTAGTTGGACTAATTAGCCCATTTATGGCCATTAGGGGCCGGCCATTTAAATGTAATTAGTTACATTTAAAAAAAAAGGAATAAAATGAAGTATAAAAAGAGAAAATGATTTTCGGCCAAAGGAATTTTTTGACCTAATATAATTTCCTTTTTGTCCTTTCCCGTGGCCGCCAATCTCAATTAGAGAGAAAATTTTTCAGTTCTGAAAATTATCTCTAATAACTTGCATTAGGTGCTTATGTGTTGAGTGTTAGCCATCTTCATTTAATAGAGATTAATTGGAAGAAAGGCAAGCAACAAAGGATTAGCTATTTTCTTCTTCTTGCTAGCACAAGAGATGGAGAAGGTGGTTAATCTCCTTGGTGGACTCGAGGTGGTTGCCGGCGACTTGGTGGTGGAGACGAGCACACCACCGACTCCTACGCAAAGGATTCGAGCCTTCTAGTTATGATACTAGAAGAGGTAACCTCCTACACGTCTTTGATTTAAATGTTAAATCGTTTGTTTGACTAGATCCGTTATTTGCAATAGTTAAATGCTTATTAAACGTTAATAAAAATTTAAAATTGCACAAGGACTTGAGTTCCTAACACCTCCCACGCCATAGTTTATTATAAGTCGGTTCAATACGTGGATATCTAGCCCTTATGAGGCTTCCTATGTCCTGGACACTTTTTCCTAAATTTTTTTTCAATTCATCCCTAACGTGTTCGGCAATGAGACTAGCTGTAAGGTTTGCGTGACCTTTTTGGCCCGGGGGTTTCGAACAAATATGCTCATTTGGATTGGTAGAGATCTTCCAATTTGTATTATAACTCTCACGTCTACCATACAATCGCCACTTACAATTCGGTTTTTGCATGCAAATCATTACAATTTTTTGTTTATTGCTAGTTTTCGTTCGAACTTCTTGATTTTTTTTGCATGAAACATCACAGACAGCTAGAATTAGTTGTTTTTTGGAACCGAATCTTTTACCAGGAGCAAGTTCGCCTTGTGGCCCTAAACTACGCTCCGGCATACCAGCATACTCAAACATGGAAATATCACACAATTCACTTACAGGATGGAGCAAGTCCGTCCTTCCTGAAACGTATGGCTGGTCGCAGTTTGCATAAAAAGGCACTTCTCTCTCGGAGAAGTCCTCCACATCGGTATATTCTTCTCCGGTAGGAAGGTCGGAGTAAGTCGCCGGACCCTCATCTTCATCACCATCGGCAACCTCGACTTCATCTCCTGATGTGTTATTGTCTTGCGTAGGAACGGACTGTTCGCCAGTGTATTGGTAAGGGGTGGATTGCTGGCCACACATAAGGTTTAAGGAAGTGTTTGGCTCACTACTACCGGGCTCGTCAAGGGGTGTTAGGTTCAGATCTGGTCCCGTGCCATATACGGGGATGAAATCAACATGCAACTCAATAATCAGTAACCCTCTCGTCTCGAATGTCTCGTGGTAAAAAGGCGCCATTGATCTTCAGAATTTACAGGAAGAAATAGCGATTCATATCTCCCATTTACAATATCGTTGTAACGACCATGGATATTCAGAGTGTACTGGGTTTCTAAAATCTGTAGCCTGCTGTATAATTCATTTCGAATATCAGCAAATGTGGTATGCATACTACAACCGATGTGGAAGTAAGAAGCACCAAAAGTTGGACATTGGTTGACATATATTGTAATTGTAGACATTTTTGGATTTGATTGATAGGTTTTTAAATTGGAAGAGATAATCTGTTGTGGAAGATTTCAATTCTGCGAGTATAACTTCAAATAACGCGGTTATAAATTCACAAACTTATAGACAGAAATGGCTAAAGTTCGATCGAAATGGCTAAAGTTTGATCGAAGTGACAGAAGTTGGAATATTGCCCTCCCAGCGCGTTTTATAAACGGGTAAGAAGCCTTCTTACTCGTTTTATAAACGCGTTAATTGCGTTTTAACTATTTCAATATTCCAGCCTTCTAGCGCGTTTTATAAACGCGTTTTAAGGCTTGTTATGCGTTTATAAAACGCGTTAGAGAGGAGAGAGAGAGGCGCGGTTTATAAACGCGTTGAAACTTTCTTCTTATTAAAAAAAAATAAATAATTCTTTCTATTAAATTTTTTTGTGTCTAAATTTTTATATTAAATAATTTCGGTCTTAGAGGAGATGTGGCATAAAAAAATACCTCCATGATATATATAATATAATTGATTCGCGTTTTGCTTGCGTTGCGTCGCACCAAATTCTTCTACTGGCTTCCATGTTTAAAAAATATAAAAGAAATAACTTAAGTACGTACACGTTGTCCTCACTTGTCTTTACCGCAAAAAAAAAAAAAAGAGAGAGAGAGAAATGTGGGAGTCCATAGTTTTTTCAAAAAGAATTGATATAATTTCCATTGATAGACTAACTGTGAGAGAGAGATGAAACATATATGCGGGTGAGTCATATCTTTCTAGAAAATATTACTTTTAAAATTAAAAAAAAAAATGAAAGTAAGAAAAAATAAAATGCGTGAGTCTCATAGACTCGATCATAGCTAGGGCTGCAAAATGATCGAGACGATGGCGTAAATTACTGTTGCGTTGATCGTTTCATCCTATGCGACGAAACAGTTTTTTTTTTCGTTGATCGTTTCGTCTTTTGTCCTGACGAAACTATCGAAATTGACGAAATTTTCGTGATTTACACATGGACGAAACCATTTTATTGTTTCGTTAACCGTTTTGTCCAACCAAACGAAATTGTTTCGTTAACCGTTTCGTCCGGACGAAACGAAACGAAAAACGATTAAAACGACTTTCGTTTTCAGCCCTAATCATAGCTTAGGAATTTGGGGAATTTGGGGAATTTGAAAAATTTCATATTCTTAGGCATAAATTTATTGGGAAGTGTGTAATTTTGTGAAGAGTTTGAATTGTTTATAATAAATTTATGCCTAGGAATATGAAATTTTCCAAAATTTTCAAATTCCAACTTCCATCCAAACGAATCAAAAAGATTAGTGACTAATATTCTTGTAAACGCGAATTTAGTCTTTTTCTGCTCTTCTTAATTTCTAACTAATTGAGTATTCTTCGTGTTGGAAGTTGTTTTTTCATTTTTTTTTTCTGCCTTTCTTGATTTTGCTCTTTCATTTGCTTTAGTGTCTCGGCTTTTTTGTTTCTCCGTTTCTGATTGGCCAGGGGATATGGAACGCCTATAAGCCCGAAATTTTAAAAAATAGTATTAAATTAATATAATATATTAAAAATAATATCAATATAATAAGTTTAATATAAATAGTATCACGAGATCGGAATCCTAGATTCCGAACGTTAGATCGGAATCTAGAATTCCGATCTAAGCTTTGATCGGATTCTGAGTTTCCGATCTAAGCTTAGATCGGAATCCGAGATTCCGATCTAATCTTTTTAATTTTTTTATATATTATTTATTTATTTATTTAATTTATTAATTAGTTAAATAATTAGAAAAATAGATAATATATTGTAAAAATATTGAAAAAATATGGAAAAAAATCAGGAATAATTAAATTAAATTTTATATGTAATTTAGTATTTTTTGGGGAAATTAAATTTTTTTTATTTTAATTAATTTATTTAATTAAAATATAAATTTTTATAAATTATTTAATTAAAATATAAATTTTTATAACTTATTTAATTAAAAGAATTGTACCATTTAAAAAG
Source organism: Rhynchospora pubera (assembly GCA_028095005.1). NCBI lineage: Eukaryota > Viridiplantae > Streptophyta > Magnoliopsida > Poales > Cyperaceae > Rhynchospora > Rhynchospora pubera. The sequence continues at coordinate 230,194,705 of CM051459.1, read as the reverse complement.
GATTATAAATTTTCAGAATTTGCAGGGATACAAAGGCATAATCCTTTCAGAATGTTCAAAGTTTTATTAATTCTTTCTGCATTTGCAGGCTTAAAACTTTAAACAGGCTTAACTTTTGATAGGAAGGTCCGATTGGGGCGATCGAGGACATTCCGGAAAGCTGGCGACGAGATCTACGCATTTTATAGGGGTAAAACCCCGTAACGACCATTTTCGAGGCCAAAAAACGCCCTCTGGACCTCCAAAATCCACTTTGAAAGTTTGCAAACCAAAAAACCACTCTAAACTACTAAAAATGTTTTTAAAATCATAAATTAATCATTAAAAAGAGAAATGCAGTAAATCAAGTGAATTTAGTCTTTCTTCTCCGTCTCAGTAAAACATCAATCTCGTGTGATTCCTTTCTAACGCAATCCAGAAAGTGCTTTATTGATCATGAGACTCGATATGATTGTTTAATATATAATATGAAAATAATATATACAGAGGACGACATCCGGGACGCATATCAAATGGTAGTTTAAATTAATTAAAAATTTATACTTAATTATTCATTTTTTAATTAAATAAATTAATTAAATTTATATTTAATTAAATAAATTAATTAAAAGGAAAATAAATTTAATTTTCCAAAAAAATACTAAATTACATATAAATTTTTTTAAATTATTCCTGATTTTTTTATATTTTTTCAATATTTTTAGAATATATTATTTATTTTTCTAATTAATTAACTAATTAATAAACTAATAAAAGGAAAAAATTTTAATTTTCCCAAAAAATACTAAATTACATATAAAATTTAGTTTAATTATTTCTGATTTTTCCATATTTTTTCAATATTTTTACAATATATTATCTATTTTTCTAATTATTTAACTAATTAATAAATTAAATAAATAAATAAATAAATAATATATAAAAAAATTAAAAAGATTAGATCGGAATCTCGGATTCCGATCTAAGCTTAGATCGGAAACTCAGAATCCGATCAAAGCTTAGATCGGAATCCTAGATTCCGATCTAACGTTCGGAATCTAGGATTTCGATCTCGTGATACTATTTATATTAAACTTATTATATTGATAATATTTTTAATATATTATATTAATTTAATACTATTTCTTAAAATTTCGGCCTATAAGCCTTGGGTTTGTTAGTGCAGTGCTTACAGATCTTGGGCCTCAAAAATTTCACCCTATTGTATTTTGTACGTGGGTCTTGCGCAATGATATAAGCTCAAATTTTACCTTTGATGTAAATAATATGTAATTTTGCTTTTGGGCAATTCCAATATCTCGGCCACGAAAGAATTTCTTACTACTTAAAAAAAAAAAACACACGCACACACACAAACACAAGGATTTGTTATGATATCATCATGGTTGGATGTTATCCCACCAAGAAATGAAAAACAAAGAAAATGAGACCAAAGAAATTTGACAAGTAGTTGTTTCAAAATTCTAAAAATTAATTGTACGAGTATTTTAAGTGATAAATTTTAAAAATTAACCCCGTAAATGTGGAATTTTGTAAATATATTATCTCCCACGACATGTCGGTACAATTGAATTCTCTAAATCAAAAGTGCTCAATGAGTACTTTTTTCGCGTCAGGATGCACCGAACAGATGAAAAGAATTAAAAATGATGACAATTAAAAAAATGAGGTCATTTGCTTTTCTTTAAATTGATTTGGCGCCAATTAAGCACCAAAACAAGCTCAGGCGAGACGCAAGTAATTTTTCTCTGGTTAAAACTAAAAACAAAAAGATAATACAGTGTAGTCACTAATATAGAGTATATGTTTTATTTTTTCCCTTTTTTGGTAAATGCTAATATATATGTGAATAAGCAGGATTGCTTAGTTCTACATTTTTTAATATTTTTCGTTTAAGAATAAGTTATTTCTATTATTCCTAAGTGATCAAAGGTCCTATGTAATAATTGTGGAAGCTATCTGTTTATAAACAGTGAGAAGATGCGTGATGTGACTTGTGAGGAAGAGGTAAGAAGGGAGCTTTAATTTATTTAAAAAGAAAAGATCTCAGAGTTTGTTGGTTGCAGCCTTCTTTGAGGGGGCGTTTGGATGAGAGAAGAAGAATGAAAAGAAGGAAGAAAGAAGAAAAAAAATTATAAACAATTCAAACTCTTCACAAAGTTACACACTTCCCAATACTTCTTTCCACTTCTTCCCTTTTTCCCTTCTTCCCACACCTATCCAAACGCACCCTGAAAGACTTTTTCTTTTTCTTTTTTTTTCTTTTCTCTCTTGAGGGTAATAACAGGAGGGATAGCTGGCCAGCTGGCCTATGAGCTTTTTTCAAAAAAAAAAAATATCAGGAGGGATTGTCCTTTAATTACAGAGGATATTAGTCCGCCTAGCGTCTAGATCTTTAAAAAAAGGCAGACCAATCCGGATTCGCTGTTGCGTGACACGCGGTGTAGCGCACTACGAGCCGTCTGATTTTGATCGGACGGTTCATTTTTTACGGGCCTATCAATCTAGGTTACATGCACGGAACTCTCTTGTCCATTTGATCTTGATCAGACGGTCAGCATGCCGCACAACACCATGTGTCGCGCGGCAGCAGATCTCATTTTCAGACGTGTTCACTGAGCGCACCGGAATGCGGAAATCAGCAAATTCACACTTCCCCGGGAACTCACTCCCCTGTTCGGCTATCGCCTATTCCTATTTCCTATTTCCTCGAATCCTCAACGGACAACGGCTCAACCGCAACGCCAGTCTGCCAAGGCAAAATCGTCTCTCTGCAAGACTAGATAGAATAGAATAGAATAAATTCAATAAAATACAACTTTCGAACCAACCCAGGCGACACGGCAGGGTAAAACCGTCATTCGGATTTTAAGAGGTGCAACACTTACACTGCTGTGCTCTGTACTTGTGTTGCGTGCATTTGACTTTGACCAAATGTTCTTATCAAAAAAAAAAAAATTAATAATCTAATGTCACCCAGAACAATTTATTTATTATAACAATAATTTCTTAATTAATCTACAGTTCAATAAGCAATTTATTATAAGAATAATATATAACAATTTTACACTTTAGATGATATGCAAAATATTATCGGAATTTCCTAATTTAATGTCCCACAATAAATAACAATATAAATACCAAATTATTCAAAAGGAGCACCTGGTTGCATGTTTAAAATATGAAAATGCCACGGTTATTTAGCTGCAATAAATGCCACGTTTTATTCTACCCATTGATCGATAGATGTGATTAATGCGTTAGATAGAATCGTTATTACTACTAGGTACTAAGTTTTATTCTTTTAATGAACCATTTCTCCTTTTTTGATACAATAGGTATACTATAATACATAACTAGCAGTGTTAGCAATATGTGCACAAAAATAGCTCCTAACAGATAAATAATAACATTACAGAATATTATCAATTAATTCCAATACAATATGAGTGGTTCTAATTTTGTTAATAAAAACATACAAATTATTATTAATTAATTTACTTGACATCAATTTGATTGAAAACGCACGGCTGTTGTGTGCTCATCCATTCTGTACTCGAAGTACCTTAGGATTTTTTTTTTATTGATCCTGCTTCAATTATTTATTTTCCTTAAAAACAAAATCAGCACGTATAACAATCATGGGATTGTTTGGTAAAAAAGAAAATTGAAGCATACTTCGCTAATCAATGGCAAAATATAAAAGCGCACGGACGGGAGTATACAGAAGTTATAAGAGGCAAGTTAAGAACGGAGAGTAAGATAATAAAAGATGAAAAGACTGAGAATACAAGACGAAGAATAGAAGTGGAGAGAAAAAGCTGTAAAGTTTATTGTTTTTCGGGAATTACTCTCGTCCAACGTGTGACATCATAATGAACATATTTATGCTCAATATATTAATCGACAAATATCAAATGAAATTATTTAACAAAAATAGAAATTTGCATTTGCAATGGATCTTTTTTTAAAATTTGATAAATATTATCTAGAATTTTTTTCTTATTTTTGAAAAAATGAATGCACTTTTAAAATTTTCCATTTGAAGTTAGCATATGTATCACATATTCAATCAAAGTATTAAAATCAATGATGTAAATCGTATATAAGGAGTTGGATACAAGAAACTTTTACAATCTTAGATTGGTGTTTTTAATAAGTAATAATGATAGGATTATATATTGTATATTGGAAAGAACAAGGAATAATAAAATGATTATTGAGATATGTATATTAGTACGTTAATTACATCCATTGGTTAATGAATAATTATTGTATAAGTCGAATGGTTAGAAATCTGTGGAGTTTGTAGCAGCAGAATCACTCACTTATAGTTTGTATAGTGCACATTGCATATATTAATAGTTAATATTGCGAACATCCGTGCTTAACAACGCGCAAAAAAAAATTATATATAATTATTTATGTTAAAGTATATTATTTTATCATGTATAATTTGTAATTTACTAGGTAAATTTCTTGCGGGTCAACTTTTTATATTTGTAAATGTATTATTCGAAAAAAAACACTTGATAATAGAATAGCGTGGGAACAAAGTATCAATAAAATTGTTTAACCATCCGCATAATAGTTATACCTAACAGTATTTTCACAGTAAGCAAATATTACTATAGTTAACAGTGATTTAAAATATCTTTGTTGCTTATAAAAGCACCTAGAGAAAGGGTTAAATATTTCAGATAAAAAGAGTAAACATGTCATATAAAAAGGTGTAAACAATTCTTATATCAATTATAAACCATTGATTTGTGTAACTTGATATGATCGGTGGTCTAGATCAAGGTTAGACTTTTTATTAGAAAATATTAAGTTACTATCAAATTAGCTATTTATTTAAAGAAATGATTAAATTATTGGTATTATCATTTTTTATTGTCTAATATGTAAACTTCTATGAAATAATAATAATATCAATATTTTATTTTTTTATTTACCCACGTATTAAGTACATCTTTTGCTAGTTTATTATAACGGGGTAGCATCTAAGTTCTTAACTAACCAATAAATCGCACGATTAGAAGAAAATATATATTTTTTCGAGATCCACATTTAAGTATTTAACAATACAGATGCTGTCACTTTAGGAGAGTACTGTGCGGACTTTAATATTGGTTTATGAACGTTTCATTTTTGTTTCTCATACTTTGGGCTGTTTAAATAATTGTTTTTCCCCCGTCAAAAGACGTTTTCATTTCTTAATACGTGTAATTGTTTTTTTTTCTCTTTTTTTTGACACAATCGTTTTTTACTTTTTAATCTTGCAAAGAAAAGCTTAAGTAGTTTAGTAGCATATGTTTTTGGGGCCGTCAACAGATAAGATACAATATGATAGAGAATTTTCATATTCGTATTCGTCGAAAATTTTTATACCGGTACATTATTCTTATCCGGTAAGAATTAATAATAAAAGTAGGATAATGATAGAAAATATGTAACAATAATAAAAATTATATAATCTAGATAAATAAATTATCTCTACTATATTAAAAGCACCAATGGAATGATGTAACATCTCAGGATACAACCTTCGTCTGAACAATCAACACCGTTGATGATCAATTCCGAACAATCTACACCGTTGACGATAAAAAATGTAAATTGATAAGTGGATGAGATGAAGTCCCGGAGCAAAGCGTTAATTAATCTTTCGTTTGAAGCGCTACTTTTGAGCGAAGCGTTACTTTTATACAAGCCTGAGTCTGAAGATCTTTCGTTTAGATTTCATTTTATTCATTTTGCAAATTTCGTTTTTCCTTTCTCCCTCGTTCCAGTCGCTTCTCTTCACTGCATCTCTTCGTTGCGAGGGCTGAGGAGAAGGATCACATCATCACACCACTCGACTATCTTCTCTCTTCAATGTTCACTTCTCCCTCTTACAATTCGATCCCAGAACCCTAGATGCGATGCCATGCCGGTGAGAATTACGATGGGATGTAACGAGAGCAAGAACAAGAAGAATGGCTGCGGAACCCAGAATTTGGAACCGTTGGTAGAGAGTTTGGTGGCGGGCCCAGAGTTTGAAAATCCTAGGCGAGGAGGATGCTGCCCCCAACCTCCACCGTCTCTACTGGTACCTACGCCTCCCCCCTCTCTTGTTGTCCCTTTCTCTCCTCTTCCATGTCTTTTTTTATTAGTTCTTTCCTCTACTCACCTTGAACCGGTAGTTCAACAACCTTTCTTCTAATTTGAGCAATAAGGTAGCTTGGGTATCTACTGTGCTAAATTAAACAGGTTGATCAATTTTCTTTTTTTTTTTGTTTAAAGCTTATACACTATCAATTAGGCAGAAATCTATTTTAAGATGTCATGGGAGGGGTTAGCCTCTCAACTGTAGCCTCCTACATGTACAAAATGGTGTATTCCTTCCTCCAAGACACCCATGCGGAGTACAAGAAGGGCACTAGGTTTGTAACCTCAAAAACCTTTCTTTTTTTTTCCTTTTTATCAGTCACTGACTCTTCTCCTTGTTGGGTTATCTCTGTTCCTTTTGCTTAACAGATGATAGTTGTTGTTGTATCTTTTCTTACATCAGATTTTATACCGGGTATTAATGGGATGAGAAGTTTTTCCATTTGCTTTGCTCACAAATTGCTTTCTCTAATTGGTGAAATTTTCAAAGGTAGTGGTAAAAGATCCACCGTGGTGCTATCACATAGCCCCAAAGTAGTAATTTATTTCTTTATTCTGCAAATTTTCATATTATATCAGATTCTTCAAACCCAAATAATAAATGGTTTCTATTATGTTAGAGAAACAAAAGTGTTGTTTCCCAATTTTTAATAGGCTTTATATATTTTTGTCCAGGAGAAAGTTCTTAATAATCATGGCGTCAGAGCATTTCAGAAATTACCCATGCTAATGCCAGCAATTGATAGTCTCTCTTACCCATGCTAAGGCGTCAGAGCATTTCAGAAATTATGAAGCCATTCAAGGAGAAAGGCAAAGTTCCAGAGAAGTACCGGTATGCATTTGTACATTGTATATTATCTCTAATCATTGTTTGTTTTCCTCTTAGGACCAAGCCTATGTGAGACATAAGTTGTTGTGTGGACTGGTACAATACCAGTATCAGTTTTTCAACATCTTAATTAGCTATTTTAGTTATTTATTCTCTAATGTTAATTTCATTGTTTAGATTGTTAAAATTAGAATCTGTTATTTAGTTTCCTTTTTAAAAGAGTGGGAAATAAGAAACCACTTTCTATTTAGTTAATTTGTATTAGGATATTATTATTACCATTTTTGTTATTTCTGTTTTTAATAAAACAAGAAGAAAATCAGAAAACGGTGCGCACCACAAATTATTTTTGTTGTTCTGTCTCTCTGTTATTTTTTGCTTACCATAGAAATTGATAGCCTACTGGAGATAGAGGCGATTTATTTGGCTGTACAACTCCTATTGTCCTTGACTCGAGATACCCATTTGACCTCCAACAATTAGGTACTTACAATTTCATAGCTGGGTTCTTTTGAACATTTGACTTGTTTTTGTCTATTACATTTTGATTTTCTTTTTTTAGGGGCAAGAATGCTTCATGGGAATAACACAAATACATGTCGTTCTTCAGTTGACTACTATCGTTGGATCACTACCTATTGCACCAATAGCCCTGACGAGACCTGTACTAAAAGTTTTCTTCTTAGTATTTTGCTAATCATGTCTTACTTTCTCTTACTCAATACCAAATGAATTGTAGTCTGTTCAAATTATAACATGTATGGTTTCTACTAAGATATGGATAAATTTGGGTTTTATCTGGTGGCAGAGTTTGCATTCAATTAACTGGCAAATTATTTATTTTTAATTTGGTTTTTGTACCGTCATTTTTCTGACGGGTTCTGAATTCATGGTTAAGTAAAACGAGCAATGGATCCACAAATTCAGCATCAAGAGGTATTTCTTTTTGGCCTTTTTTCCTATTAATATCTGATGTTAATTTGTATTACTTATTTAATTGAAATTCTAATCTGAATAAGGATAAATGACCAAATGCACAAAGCTCCAGATTTTTTTTTAAGTAAAAGTTCATGATGCATTGATAATTTAAGTAGTTGTTTAAACTAAATATTTTATATGAATAATCACATTCATGTTGTCTGATGCTAAAAAAAATGCATTGCTCAAAGCATTCTATTGCTTTGGTATTATTTGGTAAGTCTATGATATTTTCACCATATAGTCATATACTGATTCAACTTTCAAAATTTAGCAGGCTTAGTATGAAAATTGGTTTTGCTTGTTATCTTAGTTGGTGTCTTCTTCAAGAGCTGCAGACTTGATGTGGAATCGATAGCACTGGAAGTGAAATCAATAAATTGTAACTTTTGTGAAAGGACAAAATGACATTCGTGATTTACAAATTACAATTTACAAATTGCATCTTCCTTTTTACGGATTTTATGTAGCTGCTTGTCAAATTTCAATTTACAAATAGTACTGAAAAAGTATAATTTCGGACAGAAATTGAATAAAAATATTGGAAATATATATCCGAAAGAAGACAAGCAATGGCGTTGTTCTTTGCATTCTTCAGTTCTTGTTGTTTCTTACTCTGTTATTATTATATTATGAAAGTCTTTAGGCTTAATGCAACAAAAAGAAGATGCTTACATTCTTGTTGATTTTTTGCTGTGTTGAAATGGTATTACTCAATACCATCACTCAAGCCTTTGCTTCTTGAGTCTGATGAATTATTAGTGATCTGGTAGCGGTCATCTGTAATTTGTTAGCTCTGTACCAGTCAGAGCCATCTTTATACCTTTATGGTAAATAACAATAGACCTTCCGGGGATATCTATATGTGATAATCTGTCGAGTGGGCATGCTTACTAACGATTTCTATAATATCCGATGAACTGTTCTAACGAAGTTAAGTACTCCTATTCTTTATTGCAATTGATATTCATATAATGTAGAAGCGCAAATACTTTCGGGCAGGCATTGTAGGAGATTGACGATAAAGGGGTCTCAAATTCTTCGTTGTTAAGTCTTTTTAATATATCAACAAAATGAAAATTTTTCTCTAAAATTAACGACTTTAATCTTCGCCGTTAAAATTTCGATGACAGAAAAATAGATTTTTTTTTATACTTTATTATTATAGATACAATATAGTTTATGTTTATTAAAAAAATATCTCGGTGGATTATTATTACAAATGATGCGACTGAGTGGGATTTATGACTTCATATAGTATAACAATATTTCATTTGGTGTTGTTTTTGGTATACAATAAAAATTGAATTTAGGTGTGTCAGGATCAACAATGGATATGTATTTTCATTTCAAATGTATTTATTTTCCTCATATCATACTCACACATGCACTCAATATATAAAATTATCTTAAAAATTTTTCATTTTATTTTTATTTATTAATTATTAATTTTTATAAAACAAGTCTCCGTCTTGAGCATGATCAATGTTCATTACAACAGCGGAGCAAGAACGATTCAAGAAACTTGTTATGTTGTATTATCTTTTTTATTTTGTTTGAGATAATATACTTTTACGTGAAACTTTTTTATTGAGAAATATTTTTTTCGTCGAATTATTCACATGTCTACTTTTATTGATTATAATTGTTTAAACCGGTGAGTACTACTGCTACCTTCAGCGCCGATTACGTTAACCTTAAATATAAAAAATAAACAATATATGTGTCAAATAAGACTTTCTTTTTTAGATATTACATATTAAAATCTGCCTACACATTGTGATGATGCAACACAAACACACTTCAGTCTCACATTTTGTACTCATACAATTCTAATAAACCCAACCTCATCAATTGCCCAATAATGAAAATTGATATCACTATGATCTTCTCTGCCCACACATTGGGTGGGCATTGCTGCTAGTATCAAATAAATATATTAATAAAGTGCAACATTTAATATTCTTTAGATATAATTAGTAATTATGTACTTTCTTCTAATATTAATTGTTCCTCAAAAAAGTACATAACAAATAATTACTAACATTTAATATTCTTTAGATATAATTAGTAGTTATGTACTTTCTTCTAATATCGATTGTTCCTAAAAAAGGTACATAACAAATAGTAACTAATTATACACTATTAAATGAAATAAAAGTGCAAATCAATTTTTTCATCAACACAAATAGATTTTGAAAATGATATGATATTAGCACTCCATATGCATAATCTAATGCGTAAATGGAAAGATGTTAATAATTAGAATATCTTAAATAAAATCTAGCAATTTAATTGAACAAAATGTGTGATAATATATATATATATATATATATATATATATATATATATAGTGTGTAATGGCATCTTTCTATAACAGATATTTGAGACTACTGATTATATATATATATATATATATATATATATATATATATATAGAGGGGTGATAAAATACACTCTGGTGTACGGATTGTCCTCGTACACCAGAGTCATTTTTGAAATTCAAAACTCAAACGGTCGATCCGAACCGTTCAACTTGTTCTTCATATTGAAAAACTCTCGGAGACCAAATTTTATATTTTTTCGAATTTTTTTGCTATATATTATGGTATTTTCAAATTGGAGGGCCTGAAAGACTCCAATTGTAGTGTTTTTTGAAAATATCATAATATATAGCAAAAAAATTCGAAAAATGGTAAATTTTGGTCTCCGAGAGTTTTTCAATATGGAGAATAACTTGAACGGTTCGGATCGACTGTTTGATTTTTGGATTTCATAAACGACTCTGGTGTACGGGAGACGATCCATACACCAGAGTGTATTTTATCAATCCACTATATATATATATATATATATATATATATATATATATATTGGCTAAAGTATACTCCAGCATACGGATCGTCTGTATGTTGGAGTCGCTTTTCACAATCTAAAATTCATACAGTCGATCCGAACCGTTTAAATTGTTCTCCATATTGAAATCTCCTAGGAAACCAAAATTTATATTTTTTCGAATTTTTTGCTATATATTATGCTATTTTCAAAAAACACTATAAAGGAGTATTTCTGACCCTTCAATTTAAAAATAGCATAATAATAGCAAAAAAATTCGAAAAAAATTAAAATTTGGTCTCCAAGGATATTTTTATATGGAGAACAACTTGAACGGTTTGGATCGACTGTTTGAATTTTAGATTTTGAAAAACGACTCCAGCATATGGATTTGATCCGTATGCTAGAGTATACTTCATCAACATTGCTTATACTCGACATGATTGCTTAGCTTCCTACAAAATTTAACAGCCAAATTGATATTTTTGCAATACAGAAGAACCACAGCAGATGGGAGTGCGAAAATTTTTTTTGCGAGATTGAAAATAAGAATTAATTTCAATCAGAGAGCCAAGTTCAATTTAGAAATAAGCATTACTTGTTAAGTATTCCAGTTAAATTATAATTATTAGAAATATATGAGGCGTGGTAACAAAAAAAAATTCCTATCACATAAATAGCTTGTACCAGTCCGAGGGCAGTAAGTTAAAGTTCAAGGAAACTATTAAAATACCAAAATCAGATAGTTTGTTGCTTGGAAGCTTTCGATGGTTAATCAGGATGACCAACATTCGTGTAAAAAAAAAAAAAGCAAAAATAAGCAACGTACAATCACGGAGAGATGGAGAAGTGTGCTCGATGAGTGCGAATGAGTTGATGGAGCCGATGGAGTGCGGATTGATGGAGAAATTTAGATTCGTCGTTCTTCTAGGGTTTCCCTCGAAAGGATCGAGTAGATGAAATAATTTCGCTCTTCGCGCACGAGGAGCGATATTTGGGATTGAATCTGGTTGCTACTTGGACGGAACATTAACGGGAGAATGAGGTTTAACAGAGCAAATAACTCAGCGTTCTATTCCAGCGCCTCAATCTAAACCTCATATCAAAATCGCTGACACGAATCTTAAAGGGATCTAACGGACATAAACTTGATGGCACAGAGGGGGCTGTGCCATCAATGGCACGTTAGCCATTCTCTATATATATATATATATATATATATATATATATATATATGGCTAACGTGCCATTCATTTTCTATCAACTCGTTTTTCAAGATTCAAAATTCAAACGATCAATTCAAACTATTCAAGTTGATCATCATATTGAAATATTTTTTGAGACCAAATTTTATATTTTTTCGAATTTTTTGGATATTTATTTTGATATTTTAAAAAAATTATATTTCAGGGCGTCCAATTTGAAAAATATTGTAATAAATAACAAAAAAAAAATCGAAATATTGTAAAATTTGATCTCCAAGAATATTTCAATACGATGATCAACTTGAACGGTTTGAATTGACCATATCCTTATCTAATAAATTAAATGAAAATTTTCCTTTATCTCTAATTTTACGAAAATAAAACAATATGAGTAGGACAAACTAAATGGCTAAACGGAATTTATTGACAGTAATATATACTTTTAACTCAATTATTTCCAAAAATATATAGAAGTCATGTATCTGTTTTCTTAGCATGTCCTGCTCACGGTGTCTGTACATAGGGAACATATCCTCTGGTCGTTTTAAAAAAACGTCAAGTGGACGTATTTTGATCTGAGCTGTTCGATTTAATCTTAACGATTAATTTTCTTCGAGCCTATCAATTTGATATTATTCACGGAGCATTCATTAACTGTTGAGATTAAATCAGAATAAAATTAAAGACATCTAGAGAATCTCTTTGGTTGGCCGACCATAGGCCATAGGATCTCGTCTCTTTAATTAATTAATTAATTAATTAATAATAATAATAATAATAATAATAATAATAATAATAATAAAGTAAAATAAAGAAAAAGGAATATTGATTTGTGGAGCTTTATAAATGCAATGAAAAATTGAAAACCCATTATAATTATGGGGCCGTTTGGATCGTCCAAGGATTTTGGAGAATTTCATCTTTTTACTATAAATTTATTATAAACAATCCAAACTCTTCACAAATTTACACACTTCCCAATAAATTTATTCCTAGAAATTACAACTTCTCTAAATTCCCCAACTTCCTAAGCGATCCAAACGGCCCCTATAATGCTCCTAAAATATCCCTCCGAGCAATCCGACTCTGCTGTTGCGCGACACAGCGTGTAGCGCACTACGAGCCGTCTGATTTTGATCGGACGGTTCACTTTTTACGGGCCTATCAATCTAGGTTACATGCACGGGGCTCCCTTGTCCATTGGATCTTAATCAGACGGCCAGCGTACCGCGCGACATGCTGTGTCGCCCGGCAGCGGATCTGAATTTCCCCTCCGAGGCTCCCACTCCCAGAGGAGAACTTCTGCCACATGGCTCCACAGGCGAGGCGACTATAATAAAATAAAAGACACCGCTTAAGTTTAACAGCGAAGTCTCACATGCACTGGGCGTATAAACCATACAAAGTATAGGCACTTGGCGGATTAGAAAAAAAAGAAATTAGAATTGTGATATCGATGTACTAAATTGTAGTCCATGTGCAGTTAAGTCGGAACTATCTCGCTCCAAGTCCAAGGTACAGAAGGCGAATTGAAGAATTTCTGGTATTTGCTCTCCCTTGGGCCTTGGACCTTTGTCCCTTCCCTTGCTTGCCTTTTTTTGAAAGGAAGGGAAGGAAGTAGGAGCATAGTGACAATATGGCATGACATGACAACGACCCAGCCCGAGGCGTAGACTAGACTCCAAAGTCCAAACCTCCTCCCCTCCCTCCTACGTTCCTCTCTTTCTCTTCTCTTTTTAGTCTTAGTCTTTGCTTGCTCCTCTCGTTTCCCCAACAACTCGTTTAAAGTCTAAACACAAAACCAAAACCAAAACCTTGTACCCCACCCTCTTCTCTTCTCCTCTTTCGCATTTTGTACTTGTGCCAGATGTGTGCAACTACGGAGACTTTTTTCTGTCCGTCCCTCTGAAGTTTGAACGCGGTAAGTTCAGATCCAACTTTCACCTTTCTCTGTCTATCTGCTACAATTTTCCCTTTTTCTCTGCGTTTTTTTAAGTTGTTGTTTCTGGGTTTCTACATTTTGAAATTGGGTGCTTTGGTGGTCTTGGCTGAGACTTGATTTGTTTGCAATTTGACCTCATGCTGTGCTAGTGCATGTTCAAATGTAGCTACTTTCTATAGCTTTAACTCCATAATTCTCTGGATCTCTGTCCGATTTTGTTCTTAGTCTCTCCTCTCCATTTACTCCATCTCCGTCTGTGGCAATATCTGCACAATTTTGTACGTCTTGCTTGCATATCTGTGAAATTTTGATAATTGAAAATGACCCCAGTCATCACTTTGTAATTGTTTATGTTTAATTAATTTTTTTCCCTTTATTGTTGCACTGATTTTCTCAGATTCTGTCGAGCCTTCACATGAGAAATCCCAACTAGAACTAATAAGATCAATTTATTGAACACCCATGGCTTTTTGTTAAGCACCTGGTGTGCATATTCAATTTGTAAATATATTGCTAATTTTGATGCATCCCAACTGATTGATTCAATGTGTTACTTTTATGGTACTAATAATGGCATATATTCTATTTAAGTCAATTCTTTCCTTATGCGGTTCATCGTTCATCAATGTAAATTGTGATTACATTTTGTTTAAATGGTCAGGTTATTTCTTTCTCTTATAGAGCATGCACCAAATCACCTTTCTATTGGTAATTGGTTGAACAATGAAGAAATGGTCAGCCGGTGTGGTATTAGCCTTCTTATTTGGTATTCTGATCCTGCGTTACATGATATGGGACAGTCCACTTGCCGAGAATTCACTCCAAGCAATCCTCTACCGCAACAGCTCAGACCCACTTCTTTGGTTAGAAGTGCCAGAGCCACCAGCAGTTCAAGAACCGCAAAATGCATCTCAAGTCGTTTCAATTCAAAACCTTATTTCTACACTAATATCTCCCAGGAACTTATCTAAGGAAGAAAAGCAGATTCTGCACACATGGAATCATTTAAAGCATTTGGGGAAAAGTGCTGACCGCTTGCCTCAAGGTGTAGAGGCAATCAAAGAGGCAGGTGATACATGGGAGAAGCTCATGGTTTCAGTCGAAGAAGAAAAGTTGTCCATAATAGCAAACAATGGCAATGGGACACACAAAGGGAAAGAGAAACAGTGCCCTTATTCTATTCGGCAAATGAATGCCTCAGGTTTAGGAGTTTCTGATTCTTTTTCCGTGAAGATTCCATGTGGGCTCGTTCAAGGTTCCTCTTTGACTTTTATTGGCACTCCAGAGGGCATTTTTGGCGAGTTTAAAATCGATCTTACTGGTACCACTGTACCAGGGGAGCCATATACACCAATCCTGTTGCATTATAACGTGCGACTTGGTGGCGATAAGCTGACAGAAGATCCTGTTATTGTGCAAAACACTTGGACAGCCACAGATGATTGGGGCTCAGAAGAACGCTGCCCCCCTGATGGCGAGTTTGACGACACTGCT
Organism: Rhynchospora pubera; assembly: GCA_028095005.1. Lineage (NCBI taxonomy): Eukaryota > Viridiplantae > Streptophyta > Magnoliopsida > Poales > Cyperaceae > Rhynchospora > Rhynchospora pubera. The sequence continues at coordinate 230,179,272 of CM051459.1, read as the reverse complement.
AAAGGTAGTTATGATTCAAAGCAGCACTTACTCGATCTATTTATTTATTTGTTTATTTTTATCTATCTAGCAGAACAAACAATGATCTTTCTTCTGTTTCCAAAAATATTGTTTCAGTTGATGATTTGCCTGTATGTAATCCCATGGTGGGCAAGGATGAGAGACAAACTTATCCACCTAAAGCACGCTTGAATGTATCCAGGGATTCATCAGGACAAAAGCAAGGGAATGAAACAAGGAAATATTTCCCTTTCAAAAGAGGCCACCTTGTCATTGCTATTTTGCGCGTCGGATCAGAGGGGATACATATGACTGTAGACGGCAAGCATATTACCTCTTTTGCTTTTCGTGAGGTACTTTATGCTTTAAAAAAATCAATCTGTCAAAGACCTTTTTTTTCCCAGAAAAAAAAAGGTGCAGAGCACTTTTTTTTGCTAACAAAACAAGTTCACAAAATAAACTCAGACTTCCACTCTCACCACATCCCTGAACTAGCTAAGATAACTGGTACCGCTGTACCAGTTGGTACCACTTGTAACCTTCTGTACTAGAAGCAGCCTATCTGAAGTACAATTGCAGTTTTCAGCCTTGTTTATTACAATAAAACATCATCCATAGCCACACAAAATACCAAATTAATATCAAAACACAAAACTATAATTGCAAACAATTTCATTTGTTGACACAGAAAATTCATGCACAAATTCTGGGGGGAGGGGGGGAGGGGGGGGGGGTGGTTGGCGGGGTCCAGCTGGTATCATTTGGAGAGGAGTGATATCCCAGTTGCTGGGCTTCCACTTGTTTACATGATCGTTGATCTCTTCCTCCCTTGTACCTGTCCAATAATCCACAATATCGCAGATTTGTATCAGCATATTTTTTTATAGTCTTATGCTTAGTTTACTTGAAAGTTATATTGTTCCTCACGTGCCATATGTATCAACATAGAGCTACAAAACCTAGCAAAGCAAGCTTTTTGGTCCCATTTTTGCAATGTGTTAGAAATTATAACGATTTATGCAAATTAGTCCATTGAGAAAACATATTTTGACTTTGGCCCATCCAAAACCAATTTTTTTGCTCATAAAGGTTTTGGAAGAAATCAAAGATCAGGCATTCAAAAAAGGGGATTTTAGATAACACGTATTCCTTTTACACTTTTTGTTTCAGAGTTTGGAGCCATGGCTTGCAAGTGAGGTAAAAATTACTGGAGAAATCAAGCTGTTATCTGTTATTGCAAGTGGTCTCCCCACGTCTGAGGAAGTAGAGCATGTTGTGGATCTTGAGTTGTTGAGGGCACCGCCCTTGCCAGTTAACAAAACTGCTGATCTTGTTGTTGGTGTTTTCTCTAACGCAAATAATTTCAAACGACGGATGTCTATTCGAAGAACATGGATGCAGTACGATGCTGTGCGATCTAGTTCAGTTGTAGTCCGGTTTTTTGTTGGTCTGGTAAGAATAACTTTGGAAGTGTTAAATGACTGGAAATATCAATAAAGACAGTACCAATGATACTGTAAAAGAGGGTTGAGCATTACAAATGAGTCAAGGATCCTGTCTATAAATGTTATTCCCAAGGTGATAAAGTACTACCAATGATCTCAGTATGTTGTTGGCCACCATATGTGACATTTATACCCATTTTTTCGAGATTCTAGTGACTACAGTAATTAAAACCTAAAACAGAGAGATTTGAGACTAAATTAGTGAATGAACTTGAACAAAGGCATATTTTCTACTAGGGTATAGAAGCCGAATTCTATTGTTGATGACCAATGATGCATTTGAGCTGAATTTCAAAGTGGGTTTGAACTTCTACTAAAAAGTCTTTTTTGCCTTTTGGTTTTCATATTTCAAAGCACAAGAGTCAGATAGTTAATGGTGAACTATGGAATGAGGCACGGACATATGGGGATGTGCAGCTTATGCCCTTTGTGGATTACTACAGTCTCATAACCTGGAAGACAATTGCTATCTCCATATTTGGGGTAAGAGCCCCTTGCTGTCTTAAACAAAGTCTTCTTTCAAAAATCAAAATACTTGTGTTTGTAAAAACCTGCTATTGCACTCCTTGCTACTAATTCTTTTTACATTCTTTATGCTAGACGAATGTGGTATCGGCCAAGTATATCATGAAAACAGATGATGATGCATTTGTGCGTGTGGATGAGATTCTTGAGTCTCTGAAACGAGTAAATTCCTCAAGTGGATTATTATTCGGTAGAATTAATTATGACTCTGAGCCTCACAGAGACCCTGACAGTAAATGGCACATAACTCCTGAGGTACTTTTTTAACCCAAAAGATTAAACTTTTGATGTTTGGAGATAATATTGAAATACTGCTTACATCATTTATTTATTTTTAAAGGAATATCCTGAGGAGAAGTACCCGCCATGGGCGCATGGTCCTGGATACATTGTGTCTCGCAACATTGCAAAAGCTATCTGCAGGCAGCACAAGAAAGGCCGATTGAAGGTAAATCCCCCCCCCCCCCCCCCCCCAAAAAAAAAAAAAAAAAAAAAAAACCCAACACACACACACAACCCTCTGCGACATAAAATAATAATTAGGGAAAAGCATAAAGAAATGATAAGAGAAGTATTTCATATTTTTTGAAAGGAGCGTAATGAAATTTGCAGATGTTTAAGCTGGAGGATGTGGCTATGGGAATTTGGGTCAATGAAATGAGGAAGGCTGGTACAGATGTGCAATATGTTAGTGATGAAAGGATACTTGTTGATGGTTGCGAGATGGGCTACATCTTGGCTCACTATCAAGAGCCAAGAGAGATGCTGTGCCTCTGGGAAAAGCTTCAGACCACCAAACGAGCAATTTGTTGTGGAGACATAAAATAATTAATTTGGGTGCGGTTCTTCTTTGCACTTGCGATGTGGAGTTTTTATTGCATGGTTGATTGCTGATGTTCATCTTGACGAGTGCTGGGGGTAGAGAACCATATCCTGTATAGGATAACCATTCCCTTAAATTTTTGGTAGATAGAATTATAGCTTATTAGGTTACTTATTTTGTTAGGAGGAGGTTTTTACCAGAATTATTACAGGCCATCTGTATTATAGAAAAGAGATCGGGGCCTCAGGTCAGGTTATTTTTGGATACTTATAGCTTAGAGCTGTATACTTGTATGAGTATGAGATGTATAGGTGTCTGTCAATCATTGTCCATTCCTTCAGTTCTCGAGATCTATGAGTTTAACATTGCAGTACAGGATACGGAGAGAAATTATGATTCAATCAACTCGTAATATTTTTGTTTTCATCTAAAAAGACGATTATATAGTTTATTATTCCATTGTAGATGATCTATAGCGTTCCAGTATCCTGAGGCAGAAAATCTCAGCAAAGGCTTATGCAAGAATTCAGGAGAAACTTTATAGATTAATTTTTAAATGCACTCAATTTGCCTTACAAGTAAATTTCAATTTCGTTTTATGTATCCAAAATAATAAAAAGCCTAAGTTATCATAATTATTCTGATTAATTACATATTAACAAGTTCACATGATAAACTCACAGATTATAGTATCATACACAAACAATTCACCAGACTACCAAGTAGCTATATTCATCTAGGGGTGTGTTTGGATGAGCATGGAATAAAGAATAAGAATAAGGAATTTCGGTATACGTGCTTATCCAAATTCCTTATTCTTATATCATGGTTTTGTTAGTATAGGAATAAGGGTCCAAATTCCTTATTCTTGTGTTGTTTGGGTTGCACAAGAATAAAAATAAACACGCATACCGAAATTCCTTATTCTTATTTCTTATTCCATGCTCATCCAAACACACCCCTAGATAAGATCTCCTTCTTTATACACCCCCAAAAAAGGCAACACAATTATTCGAACAGATGAAATCAAGCAGCCCCGCAGCCAACGCCGAAACGTGTGTTGGGGAACACCAGAAAGAGGCCACTGCAAATGACTCCGACCATTAGAGGGAATGTCTCCATGACTTCGTCCATTTCCTTCTTGTGATCTGGGAAGAGACAATTGGTGACACGGTGGTCAGAGAAAGCAATCGCTGAAAAGACCATCACTGACATGAGTGCATGCACCAGATCCGTGAACCCCATCCTGAAACGGTCGTCCTTTGGCACTTCAACACCAAGCCCGCTCTTGAATAGAGCTAAACCCTTTGGTGTTACAAATCCATAGTACACCTTGCCTATTACAAAAAAATTCATATCAGAGATTATCAAGTCAAATTCCAAGATTTTTGTTCCAAAATGAGCATTTTAACGAACAACAGTTAATCCCAAAAAACCAAAAATTACGTTTACTTCTATACCAATTTTCTGATAATGTTTTCGGCCCCTTTTATCTGATCAAGTATTGTTAATTGGACCGAGGAAGAGGATCTTCCATATCTGAATAACCACGAAGACGTAAATACTAGATTGGTATCGTCATTCGTCGCTTAAATTTATAAAAGAACACAAAAGACAAAAGTAAAGTTCCAAGTTTCACTGCTGTACAAACAACAAAATTCAAAAGAGAAGAAGTGAAAAAAAAAACACAACAGAAGTTAAAAACAACATAACTGCTTATCAAGTTTCTAAATGAAAAAAAGGATCAGGCAAACCAAAACTTTTTCAACATTACCATCAGAACCACGGAAACTGTCAGTGAAGTGGAAAAAGAAGCATGACCCAGCACACAATGCAAGAAGCACAAGTATCATCATGGTGCTGACATGCGAACAGGTGCCATCACCGGAAGCAGACGGGAGGAGCATTTCAAAGGTGAGAAGTGTCCCTGTTGGAAGGAAATTGACGAGCATGGAGGTCTTCGACAGCGTGTTCTGGAAACCCTTGGCAACAGCCTGGCGTTTATGGCCATGGCCGCATGCTGTAGGTGGGGAAGGCATGGGTGAAGTGGGAAGAGACACTGCCCTGCCGCTCGGCAGGTGCAGGTTGTCCGAAAATTTCATAGGGAGCTCTCCTGGTTTCGCCATGTACTGCGCTTGTTCTAACCTTTTTCTTTACTTTCTTGTCCTCTTAAGACTTAAGACGAGTAGGGGTGAAAGTTGAAAGGGTGCTTCTGTGATGTGAAGAGAAGCAAATGGCTCTCAGTTACTAGAAGATCGAATAAATAAATACTACGGCTGCTTAGTGTTGATGAATAATAGTTGTATTGGCGTCCCTTGGTAGAACGGCTTTTGCGCGCTTTTTTTGTTCTCTTTTTTTTTTTTTTTGAGTGGCAAGTTTTGTGCGCGTTACTTGCAGCGGGCCTCCAACATGAATTGAGCCCAGAAACTTATCAAATGAGAAACAGCGAAAGCAAATGTTGTTGGGAAGTTTTTAATTTTTATCCGAATTAACTCCCAATATATTACAAAAATGTTCACAAGGTACTTACATCAAATGACATAACAGAATGCAGCGATTTGGAAACTTACTAGTAAGCTAGTTCCCCTAATCTCCATCTCTTGAAGTTCAAGTCCCCAATTTTTCAGATTTGCCAAGTGCTGCTCATTGCAAATCTCTAACCTACTATCATTTAAGAGTAGCATTCCCAATTTTGAACAAAAACCACTTCACAAGGTGATCTTGTTCATCTCTCTCCTCAGTGCGCTTGCTCTAACTAAGCTCCCGATCGTGTTAATTGCAAGTCTGATATCGTCGAGTGGGTTACCAGGCACAACCCGCTTATATAAATAGCTATCGAAGGTCATTTTCTGAACATATTCATCAGCACACATCTCAACGAAGGCCTCCCTGGCAGCATTAGAACGGTAAAACACCTTTTGCAACACATCAAGCACCTTGTAGGTCGGCCAGTACATTTTGTCAAACTTCTCAAGGTACTTCCTCAAGTCAGACTCATCAATCAAGCGAGTGCCATTTGCCGAACCCTCAACAATTGCCTCAGCACACATGCGGCCACTTTTTGCAGCAAAGTAGATTCCCTCGCCAGAGCACTTCGTGACGTATCCAGCCGCATCACCGACAAGCGTAACACGGTCAGAGACCCTGCATATATTTTTTTACAAAAATCCTTTTAACAATCTGTGAATAGTAATAAATGATACATATATAATGCAGACTCCAAACTATTAATTAGCTCACTGTTTTTTTTTTTGTCAAAATCACAACATGCATGAAAACTATTGACAGAAGCTATCAACTGTCAGTCGAGTAAAGGACTCCCTAGCTACGTGGAAAGTATAAAAATTGCAATATATTTCAGGCTTCCTACATTACTTGGATCAATCAAACTACCTTAACTATTCATACTACCATTTTTCCATCATTCAAAGAGAATGTACCTTTTTGGTCTAGGATGCTCCGGAATAGGATGTGCCTCGACTCTAATAATCTTTCCTCCTTCAATCTTGTCCCTAGCCCGGAGCCTCGTAGCTGCTTGAAACTTCTTTATATCCGCTTTGTGAGTGACTGTACCAGTTCCAACTGCCACATGGTCGCACTTGGGGAAAACCCAGCCGTAGAAATCAGGGGAGACATCATCTCCGACATACATCTCGGCTCTCTCCCTGTAGTAGTCCATCTTTTCCTCTGATATCCTCACCCGCTCCTGGAATGCAATCGCATATTCGTAATCACCGGCTCCCATTCCTTTTGCAACACGTGAGTTGGCACCATCGGCCCCCACCACAGCATCCACCTCAATGGTTCTTTTCTCTCCCTTTTCACCCTTGACCCCCTCATAGTGGTTGTAGTGGATTCTGTTTGTTCAAAGAAGAATAATTCATTTGCACATGCCTGAGAGTGCGAATAGGGAGTAAAAGGCTTGAAGTACAGATGTTTTTGTTGTAAAGGTCAAAAGACTAAAGGTGCATGGTGCATGTAGATGGATTTCATTTCATTTACTGTGTTGTCCGTGTCCTCAATAAGAACACTTGTTATGCCAAAGCCAAACGTTAACACTTAGCAGCATCAAAATCAAATAGTTTTAGCACAATCTTCGTCAATGCAGAGGGTACGGGTACATGCACGATGCACCATCAAAATTGGTCAGAGAAAGAGAAATCATACCTGTACGGGCCATTGGGCTCCTGAGGCGCATCGAACTTCAAGAAGAGGCCGTTAAGAACTTCGGCTCCAGCGGAGGCAGCCCGGGAGCGCAAGTAGGCATCGAGCACCTCGCGGCGCACCATGCCAATGTACTCGTCGGGCGCGAGCGTGCGGCCGATGTCGACAGCGACATTGGAGGGAGAAATCATCTTCATCTTGGTGACGCGGCGATCGATGAGATCAAGGGGCAGGGCGAACTCGTCGACCATGCAGAGCGGAATGGCGCCGCCGCACGGCTTGCAGTTGTCCAGCTTCCGTTCAATCAGGATGGTCTCCACGCCACCCTTGGCCAGAGTCTCGGCGGCCGCTCCACCAGCCGGGCCGCCGCCTACCACGGCCACGCGCAGTGGGCGTCCGGCGAGCCTGAGGCTAGTGGCAGAGGCGCGCACGGCGAGGCGGCGGCGGGCAGCAGGCCTGGCCACAGCTGCGGCAGCAGTGGCAGTGGCAGTGGTGGAGGTGAGTGAAGAGGCCATTTGATTTCCCTTCTTTCAAAGATTAGTAGGATTTTTTATTTTATTTTTTGGGGGACTTTACTTTAGTTTTGATGAGTCTGACGGGGATGGGATCATGGGATAAGGTGGGGTTGGATTGCGGCACTTGGAGCCCTTGGATTGGAGGTCATGCACGGCGTTGATTTGGACCGGATGAACTTTCTTGTCTCTTTCTGCCTTCTGCCTCTTTTTTTTTTATATAACTTCTGCCTCTGTCTTGTCCTATTCTGCCCTGCCCATGTATGCTGTGGATGAGGTCGGGACACGTGGCTGCATTTTCGTGGTTGTAATTTATTACCCAATCAAATACTGACACGTGTTTTCTGACAAGTCTGATAGGTGTTGGAACTCATAGCATTCATCAAGTTCCCTTATATTTTTTGTTAAAGAGATTGCATAGGATTAACCGCAGGCAGGAGTTCTATTTATTGTTAAAACATTAGCTCTACAGAATTTCATTTCATTTAATTCAGTTGTAAAGAGCATGCGATAGCCGATAGGCGATAGCTACTTAGCTAGGTCGCTCTGTCAAAGACAATAAATATTGTTGACCTGGTTCAACGCTTGAGTCTCAGTCAATATTTTGAAAAAATTGGAACACCCTCGAGGGAGCGATTAGGGGTGCCTAACGTGGTTAACGACCACGGTTTCGCCTCGTACTGTTACCGTGCCACTTAAAAACGGTATGAAATCGGTATGCCATTTACCGTTCCGTTTATTAAACGAAACAGATTTCTGTGCCATAAACCGTTCCACTTTAGAAATTACACATAAAACGGTTTGAAATGGGGTTGAAACGGTCGAAACGGCATAACCAACTGTGCCACATACCGTTTCATTTAGAAAACGATATGAAATTTCATGCCACAAACCGTTCCATTTAATATAAACGGAACGGCATAACGTCAAAAACTGTTCCGTTGACACCCCTAGGAGCGATATAGTTTCACAAAATGATGATTATTATTATTATGTTCTCAAACGGAAAGTTGTGAATAATTTTGTGTTCGTGTTAATTTTGTATATAAACGTAAACATCATTCAAATCTTTTTTATCAAGAAATATCTCTTAACATTATATTTTATAAAGAAAAATAACACTAAAGATATAATCTACGTTACAAATAATATCATAACAAAATTCAATTTTTTTCAAACATGTTATACTAAATGACAATAACGCGCTTGATTTTTGAAATTTCGTATGAAAAATCGATTTAAATAAATTGGATGACTATTTTATCTAACATTTAATTGAGACATTAAATTGGATAAATAGGTTATTTGTAATAGCCAGGTTATTATGGGGGTTGGAGTTGGTGTTAGTGTTGTCGGACTTTGGGTTCGTTTGGGATACAAGTCTAAGTGACTTCTCCGACCTCTGGCCTACCGGACTTGGTACATATAAGTTTAAAGCCCAGGGAAAAAGTGTAAAAGGATATCAGTTGACAGTTGGACCACCTATTCAGGAACTCCCTTTTTTTTTTTTTTTTTTGACACATCAGGAACTCCTTTTTAAGTTTAACTGACACTTTAACTTGTTTCATAAGCCTCACCTAGTCACCTTACACACTTGAGTTGAAACTTGAAACCTGAAAGTCGAAAGGCAGATTTGTTAGGCCAACTGCAACTCCTCGCTTTGCTTTGAACCGTCTCGGTTACTCTCTCTCTCTACAAAGTCTTAACCATTCCCTTCCCCCATATCTACCAAAATCTAATTTTTTAAACCCCACTCCACATTCCTTAAGTTAAGTACACCACCAAAGCTCTGCAACCATCCAAATCCCACGTTCAATTAGTATATTTTCAAATGGAGAAACCCAAGAGGAGCAACAAGTTGGCAATAATTCTGGCCTTTTTGGTGATCTTTGGATTGGCAAACAAGCAGTGCTACTGTGATGTGGTGCAGTTCATCTTTGGAGACTCCTTGTCAGACGTCGGAAACAACAATTATCTCACTAAGAGCCTAGCCCGGGCTGCAACACCATGGTATGGCATAGATTTCGATAATGGCATGCCCAATGGCAGGTTTTGCAATGGCCGAACTGTCGCTGATATTGTCGGTACGTACTTAATGATCTCTGTTACTCTGTATATGAAATGCACATTACATTAATTATGATTTTGCCAATTTGGAATATCTGTGATATTTTTGATCGGACGTGACCATATATTTGCTCAGGTGACAAGATGGGCCTTCCAAGGCCACCGGCATTTCTTGACCCGTCATTGGATGAGAATGTAATCTTTCAAAACGGAGTAAATTTTGCTTCAGGCGGTGGAGGAATCCTCAATGAGACATCTTCTCTCTTTGTATGAGTTCATAAATATACTACAAGCACAATAATTAATGCTATTAACAAGGCAGCCTAATTAGCTGTGAGAATTGAACGGCACATGATATATTAAGTCATACAACACAAATTAATCATGGATCTTAATCACCTTTTTATTTGTAGCCAAATAATTATTCTGCACAATTTTTTTTTACTAATTAAGCTGTTAAAAAAAAATGTCATCCATTTTGCAACAGAATTAACTGAAATGCAAAATTTCATATTGGTTGCAGATTCAGAGGTTCTCTCTTTACAAACAGATCGAGCTGTTTAAAGGAATACAAGAGTTCATGAGGATGAAGATTGGAACAGAGAAAGCAAATCAATTCTTTACAGAGGCATATTATGTGGTTGCCATGGGAAGCAACGACTTCATAAACAACTACCTTCTCCCTGTGTACGCTGATTCTTGGACGTACAATGGAGACACCTTCACCCAGTACCTAATTAGTACTCTTGAAGATCAACTTAAGGTTACTACACAAATTTGAATTTTAGCTGGCATACATAGCTGTACTATATTTATGGCCGTCTGGTATTTTGATTTGTATTCAAGAGTAGAGTAGAGATCCTGACGGATAACAATAAAACCACAGCTAATGCACTCACTGGGAGCGAGGAAGCTGACATTCTTCGGTTTGGGACCGATGGGATGCATTCCCTTGCAACGGTGGTTAACTTCTTCGGGCAGTTGCCAGCAGTCAACGAACAAACTCGCTAAGACCTTCAACCAACAGGCCATGAATTTGATGAAGGATTTGTCGAGCAGCCTCCCCAATGCAACCTTCAGATTTGGTGATGCGTATGATGCTTTTCAGGATCTCATTAACCGGCCTACAGTGTATGGTAATGCATATATATATCCATCCCCTAATTGAACTCAACTATCGCACCTTTCGGTAAATATAATCACATGGTAAGATTTGATGCAGCAAAAACTTCAGGTTCGTGGATTTACCATAATTTGTTGTCTTGGCATTGCTATCAGAGAATGTCTCTCGGATTGTTGTACATAACATATATAATTAACAAGATTAGTGTCTTTTTCAATGTGTGCAGGGTTTAACAATTCGCATGCACCATGTTGCACACTGGGGAAAATCCGGCCCACCTTGACGTGCACGCCGCTGTCGACGCTCTGCAAAGACAGGAGCCAGTATGTGTTCTGGGACGAATACCACCCCACTGACAAGGCCAACGAGTTGATCGCAAATGAAATAGTCAAAAAGCTCGGTTTAAGTAATAGCACAACCAATGGCACCACCAATTCTTAGTGAAATGAACCCCAATTAAAATGTGATCTATATTATCATGAATCTGGCCATGGAAGAAAAATAAAAGGCGTCGATTTTGTAATTATGGTTATTTTTTTTTTTTTAACCCTAATAACAGCGCGATATTCTTTCGTAACGAGCGAAATGCCTATCTGTTATTGTTTCGGTGGTAGAAGCACCTAATTAATTGTATTGGTGAGTGGTGACAGTGCAACAGAATTTTGGAATGAAATTCGAATTTTCAAGCCCGGAGTGTCTCAGTGGTATTTTATTTCTAAAAATGATAACTGAAATCTATAATTTTATCATCCCTTAAATAAAATGAGCATACAAAATAGATAAAATAAATATTTAAATAATAAAAAAATATATAAATAAATTAAATATATATATATATAAATTTAACAACAATAAAATATAAAATTTAACTCATAATTGAATAAAAAGAACACATAGATAAATAAATTGTACATATATATATATATAAATAGATAAAGCGAACAAATATAAATGCGATGGTACAATTAGCGCCGAAAACGGAAGTCGTTTTTTTCATCGCATAGGACGAAACGACACAATAGCTCATTTGTGCCATCTTTTTCGATCATTTTGCAGCGCTAGGTACAAATGTACAATCACGTTTTTTTAATTTCTGAATTTAACTTTTGCAATGAAGTTTTTGATCGACCCATGTCATGATCCGTAGGCGACTTAAAAGTGGCACAAAAAATGGGCTGGATCTGTAAATCCTGATCTTCAATACAACCCAACAAGCACAATCCGACTCTGCTGTTGCGCGACACAGCGTGTAGCGCACTACGAGCCGTCTGATCTTGATCGGACGGTTCATTTTTTACGGGCCTATCAATCTAGGTTACATGCACGGGGCTCCCTTGTCCATTGGATCTTAATCAGACGGCCAGCGTACCGCGCGACACGCTGTGTCGCGCGGCAGCGGATCTGAATTTCAACAAGCAAGACGCACGTATCTGTTTAGGTATGAGCGGAAACCTCCAAATTCGAAACAGATCTTTACGCTTTAATTTTTAGTTTTTTACCCGGGTCCAATTCTTCTACAATTATTCTAGGCGGAATGCCAATATGATTCAAGCAGAGAAACAGATTGTATGAATTGATCAATGTAAATTCAGAAAAATTCAAATTTTTTCTTATAAAAAAGAAAAATTACTAATTATTATCATAGATACATGAACCTTTAAATAAATAATATGTCAACCATACTAACAATTGTGGTTATTTTATTAGAAGGAAAAAATATATAAAAGTCTAAAGATTTTTTAGAGATTCATCTTTTGTAATCTTAAAAATTTGAAGTAGTATGACACATGTAACAATATGATATAAATATAAATATTAAATGCTATTCCGTAGATCAAAAACTATAAACCAAATATAATGCAATGTCATAATAAAATTATAATAGGAAACTGAAAAGAAAGGAAAGAATAATATATGTTTGATTAAAATGGGACGGACATATTAATAAAAAAATAAAAAAAGGGTAAAAGTAAAAAGAAAGGAGATGAATTGCAGGGAAGGTGTTGAGAGGGGAATTGGAGAGAGTGGGAAACATTACACATGGGGATGAATTTGCACGTTTTTGATAGCAGGAGAGTTGGATTGGAGAATGGTTTTTCATTTCCCCGAAGGAATGAGGAAAGAGGAAAAGGACAAAAAAAATGAGGTTCTGGTTTCTTGGGTTGGCACTTGGCTCCGCGTTTGCTTGGCACCAGTAGCACCAAACCTGAGACTCTCACTCTCTGAGCCTGAGGTCCAATTCCACCTGTTCTGTTCATGCTCTCCCACTCTCTCGCTCTCGTAATTTCTCTCCACGCTCTCCACTTCCTTTTCCCATCTCAATCTCAATGTCTTCCTCGATCAGATTCGGGCTCGGATTGGGATTGGGCTCTGGCTCTGGCTCAAGTTCTACCATCCTCCCTCGCACCAGGAACGGGAACCCCAACTGCAAAATCTGCAATGCGGCGCGCTTGAGCGGCCGTCGTCATGTGCTGCTCCTACGGACCGGGACCGGGACGGGGTGGAAAGCCGCCACCAGGCTCAGAGTCTCACAAGCCCAGGGAGACGGAGACGGTGACGGTGAGGATAACAAGAAGAACCAAGATGCCGCCGACGACCGGGCCCACGCCACCATCGCTAAGACCAAACAAGTCTTGCACATGCAAACCACCTTGCTTCAACAGGTCTACTGCCTTCTTGACTTCTTCTTTAATTTCATTTCATTTCCCTTTCTTTTCTTTTTTTATACTTTCCAATTCCTACCATACCGCTTACATACATTTCTCTATAAATTAACCTTCTCTTTTTCCTTTTTTCACTCTTTATTTTAGTTTCCCATCATCAACTTATCTATCATACTTCATTTCCTTCTAAAATACAAATTCACTAAGTAAATGTTGTTGCCAGATTGCCAGAGAGAAGAACCTCGTTTCCTCTCTTACAACTCAAACTTCTCACCAGCAAAACGAATCAGTTTCTGCATCTGACATTACTAAAACCTCGACTCAAGAACCTCCTACAGAAATCTCAGAGCAAAACAGTGCCTATTCAAACACTTCTACCGCTGACAAATTGACCCCGGTTACTACCAAACCAAAGCCAATCGAAAACAAAGCCCTGGACCTGGACGAAGAAAAACTGGGCGCCAATGCCTCAAACGAAAACAACCTTGGAGGCAGAGTCCCAGAGGTAAAGAAAATAGTCACCAAATCTTTAAATGAGGAAAAACCAGGCATCAAAACCCCAAAGGAAGAAACACCAGGCACCAAAGTCTTAAAGGAAGAAAATCTAGGTACTGCAACCAAAACGGTTGAAGAACCAAAAATTGTGTCCTCACCTCCCCAAGAGGAAAATATTATCGAGAAAAATGAAGAACAGGTGGTGGTTTCAGAGAGTAAAGGTTCTGAGGAAGAACAGAAAGATTCTGGACCTTTGGCTGGTGCAAATGTCATGAACGTGATAGTGGTTGCTACAGAGTGTGCCCCTTGGATTAAAACAGGTGTGTGACTTTAAACAGGAAAAAATTTGTTGTATAGCTTTATCAACATAAATTTTTCTTACTTGTTGACTTCTGGTATATAGGCGGGCTTGGAGATGTTGTGGGTTCTTTACCTAAAGCTCTGGCCAAAAGAGGGCATCGTGTAATGGTAAAGTTACTCTGAAGTAGATTGACAAATTTGATTGAATAAAGAGTATGCATGCTCGGTTATATTTTACAATGTATGTAATTTTTCTTAGGTTGTTGTACCGAGATATGGAAACTATTCTGAAGCTCAAGATATTGGTGTTCGTAAATACTACAAAGTAGATGGACAGGTATGTCAGGAATTATGGATTTTGTTGGATTTGCTTTTTCTCCACCCTTTGGATCGGTATGGTGAATTTGTTTTTGACAGAACTGTTAAATTTTTTCTTGTAGGATTTTGAGGTTAATTTCTATCAGTCCTATATTGATGGGGTGGATTTTGTGTTTATAGATGCTCCATTGTTCCGTCATCGTCAGAATGACATTTATGGAGGACAGAGTCTGGTATTACCTCCCCTTTTTTCTTTCAACAACTTGTTAACTGACATGTAGTAATCAATGTTCTGCAACTTCGTAATGTTTGTGATTTGGTGCATTATTATTGATTTATATAGGATATTCTGAAGCGCATGGTTCTGTTGTGCAAGGTGGCTGTTGAGGTACTCCATAATTATAGCTTAGCTCATTTATTGCTTTTGATGGTTGAAAATTTGAATTAACATATTCGCAGGAGACTGTTGAGTTTGAACTTTGAATTTTTATCTCAATGCCAAGTGGGTCGAATTAGCATCTTTTTTAAACAAATAAACTTATTTGTCGCCACTTTTACCTAGGTTCCTTGGCACGTACCATGTGGAGGTGTATGCTACGGAGATGGGAATCTGGTTTTCATTGCAAATGACTGGCACACTGCACTATTGCCTGTGTATCTCAAGGCCTATTATCGTGACAATGGCTTGATGAATTTTACTCGATCTGTTCTAGTTATTCACAACATCGCACATCAGGTTATCCATCAACTATTTAATGTTCTTTCTAAGTTCATACAACACTATGTCATTGGTCCTTTACAGGGCAACAAACATCATGTCCAAACCTATTCTTGGCATTTGAGCTACATAGTTGTATAACTGAAAGTTTTTAGGGCTATAAGCAGCTTTGGATTATACAGAAACATAGAAGCGAGAATCATTATGCCCCATCTTCTGTTCAATGAATAACTTTGACCCAACTATTCAGTTCTATCAATTTTGTGCTTCAATGCATTTAGGAGTAATTTCTTCTTGTTAAATGCGAGCATAAAATTTATTATAATAAATATACTTCAAAACAACAAACTTGAATGTTTTCCATCCAGGGTCGGGGCCCAGTGGACATTTTCAGGTATACCGACCTACCTGAACATTATCTCGATCTCTTCAGACTCTATGATCCAGTTGGTGGGGAACACTGCAACATCTTTGCAGGGGGTCTCAAAGCAGCAGATCGGGTGGTCACAGTCAGCGATGCCTATGCCTGGGAGCTGAAAACTATGGAAGGGGGGTGGGGCCTACATGACATCATTAACCACAATCACTGGAAGTTTCATGGCATTGTCAATGGAATTGACACAGTAGAATGGAATCCTATGTTAGATGTTCACTTACAATCTGATGGCTATACAAATTACTCACTAGAAACCTTAGAAACTGGCAAGGCCCAGTGCAAGGCAGCCCTTCAGCAAGAGGTGGGGCTTGCAGTTCGGCCTGATGTGCCAGTGCTTGCATTTATTGGAAGATTAGACTATCAGAAGGGGATTGATTTGATAGCTGAGGCCATCCCTTGGATTGTCAGTCAGGATGTACAACTTGTCATGTTAGGTACCGGCAGGCAAGATTTGGAGGACTTGTTAAAGAAAATTGAGGGGCAACACGGTGATAAAATCCGTTCTTGGGTGGGGTTTTCTGTAAAAATGGCACACCGACTCACAGCCGGTGCAGATGTGTTGATGATGCCATCTCGGTTCGAACCATGTGGACTAAACCAATTGTATGCTATGAGGTATGGGACCATACCGGTGGTGCATGCAGTTGGTGGTTTGAGGGATACAGTTGTACCATTTGACCCATTTAACAATACGGGTTTCGGGTGGACCTTTGATCGGGCTGAGACCAACAAGCTGATTGATGCGCTGGGACATTGTCTGAAAACTTACCGGGATTACAAGGAGAGTTGGAAGGGTTTGCAAGTGAGGGGCATGTCACAAGATCTTAGCTGGGATAGTGCAGCTCAGAAGTATGAGGATGTGCTTGTTGCTGCCAAGTATCAGTGGTGAGTTCAGTTTGTAAAGCTGTTTCATAATTCTTTACTGTGTCTTTATGTGTAGAGAATAGGAGTTTCTTACTTTTTTGTGTCCATTAGTGAATGATGGATGAGGGTATTTTTGGAGGTACAAGTGGTTAATATTGTGGTCTGAGTCGGCCATGTCTGCTGTCAAATGTTTTGAATTTGTGTAATATTTTCTTACTGAAAATTTTTGCATTAGCCTGCATGAACAACAACAACAATAATAAATAATGTTAAAAAAAAAAAAAATCTAATAAGAACAACAACAGCAACCACCACCACCGCAGTATGGCATTTCTTTGTGCAATTCAACTGATTTCTCTTACCAGCCTGAGAGCCCTTTTTTAACGGCTGTCAAACCAGCTCTTATTTGTTGTATGATAATTTTCAACACAAAGTAGAGTTGGGCAGAGTTATGTGTATGTCAATTATGAATGTAAAGCGGAGATCACTGATTGATCGACATTTAACAATACGTGTTTCAGCTCTTATTTTTTAACGGCTACATAATCCTGCTAGTTTCTGGTTGATCGACATTTGAATTTCTTTTTCTTTATTTAAAATGGACTTAGGCTGCTTAATTTCCGAATTTCAATAAGAAAAAAAGTTGTTAGTTTTAGAGTTTTTATAAAACGACTACAGTTTGGGTCCTGTGTTTCGGATAACCTTTGATTGGAAAATTGGAATAAACTTTTTAAGAATTCAATAAATTTCATATAAAGAATATAAATTTTACTTTTTTTTTTCTTAGCAAAGGAACAGCCGCTGTTTTCATACATCTTAGCAGCTGTGGATTTCAATGCAACATAGTTGAATGTTGATGATTTAAAATTGTGGATTTTGCTAGTTTATTCCATCTTTTCTCTGCTGCACGAAAAGAGTCAAAATGATACTAAGGTGAGAATGCAAACAATGTTAGAATGGTGCCCATGCCCATCATAGTTGAGTACTAGTAGTAATGACATGCTATTTTAGTGACCAGCCGATTATGATTACCTAACAAAAAGTACACAAGTGCATCTCAGTTTCCCATGCTCCTCCCATCCGCAATCATATAAAACAAGTCATAAAACACATTTAACCCCTGCCCCTTCTCCCGTCTTAGATTCAATTATCGAGAACCGGAACCGCGACTGAAACGGTAGTATCTGATCGATAGTATGAGACAAAATACCAGAATGTTTCAGAAAGTACTGGATTTCGGCCACTAGCCAGTATGCTAGTAAAAACACTGCTTGTAGTTATCACCCATTCTCTCCCTCTCAATCTCATCTCATAGTCATATATGGCTGTGGACGAAGCGATAACGCAGCAAGATCAGTGCTGCGATTGAATCATGCTCGCGAACATGACGACTCAGGTGATTTTCGAGGCTACCAACGGGGATGATTCTTGATCTTCGGACATCAACTCAATCTATTGCCGGTGGCACTGATAACAGGAGAAGACTGTTCTCATGCTGTTTGTTTGGATAGATCCAGTGCTATGTGGTAAAGGAGAAGTCGTGCGGCCATTGATTTTAATTTGTGCTGGAAAATATCTATAAAAAACTTGTTAACCATATAATCAGAAATAATGCACCTCCTTCATTTTTTTCCCCAAGTTGCGAGGACGAGCTCTTTCTCAGCTTTCTTTATTTTTTTTTTCCTTAGTTAATTATTTTCTCTTGCATCAGATAATAAAAAACGGGGGTGATAAGGATCATTCCCGATATTCATCATCCCCATCATCCCCACGCGTTTTTCTATTTTTGGCTCTACGCGTTTTTTATTCTGGAAATCACTCTGTTTCTCTCCCTGCTACGTACGCTCGTCCCCCTCTCATTCCTTCCGCGTGTGCTCCCCCTCCCACTCCCCTCTCTCACAGACACTATATATTGACACTATATATTGATTATAATTGTTGAAGTTAATATATATAACTGTTAAAGTTAATATATATAACTATTGAACCTAATATATATGCCAACTTCAATAATTTAAATATGCCCACTTCAAATATTACATTCAACATTTAAATATGCCAAGTTCAACAATTATATATATTAACTTCAACAGTTATATATATTAAATTCAACAGTTACATATATAACATATTAACTTCAATAGTCACATATATAATTTCAACAGATCCATATATACTTCAACAGTTACATATATAGCATATTAACTTCAATAGTCACATATATAATTTCAACAGATCCATATATACTTCAACAGTTACATATATTAACTTCAACAATTATATATATTAACTTCAACAGTTACATATATAACATATTAACTTCAATAGTCACATATATAAGTTCAACAGCTACATATATAACTTCAACAGTTACACATATAACTTCAACAGTTATATATATTAACTTCAACAGTTACATATATAACATATTAACTTTAACAGTTACATATATAACTTCAACAGTACATATATTAACTTCAACAATTACGATATTGTCTTCAACATTTAAATATATTAACTTCAACAGTTATGAAGTGTGTAGAGAAAGAGGAGAAGGGTGGGGGGACGGCGTACATGGGAGGGAGGAGGGGAGGAGAGGGAGGGGGGACGACGTATGTAGGAGGGAGGAGGAGGGAGGGGGACAGTGTACGTGGGAGGGAGGAGGGGACAGGGGCGAATACAGAGGAGGGGAAGGCGCGAGAGTGTATGCGTGAGGGAACGCGAGTTAGTTACGTACGCGTGAGGATGATGGGGATGATAGAATCTGAAGGATGGTCCTAAGCAATTCCGAATAAAAAGGGGCAGAGCGAGTTACGTCGAGAGAGTAACAGAATGCGGGATGCCACGTGTCAATTTTTTTGAAACACTTAATTAGTCAATACATCGTCCAGTTTTCAGGCTGTGAAATGATGTAAAAAAATGAAAATATTTTGGGAAACACTTAATTAATCAATTGAAGGAAATTAATTGCAGCTCTGCACTTCTTTTCATGTTCGACTGTTTCCACATGTACATGCATGTGTGCATGTTGAGGCATGGGCTTGACCAGCGGCGGATATAGGAAAAATATTTAGGTGAGGCTGAGTGCTCCAATGAATGCTCCAATGGCATAAAAAATTCGCTGGACTAAAGATGAGCTCTAGAAACTCGACGGCGGTAGGTGGGGCTCTAGCCCCACCCGCCCCAGTGGTGGATCCGCCCATGGGCTTGACATAATGAGCAAATTAAAATAAATTAGTCAATAATTCTAATTTATCTAGTCAACACAAATAAAAGCCTCCAATCTCTTCCTTTTGAGCAGGGGTGTCAACGGCAGCCGTTATGCCGTGACGTTACCGGTAAGTGGAACGGTAAGTGACAGCGAAAATTGTGGCGTTTTGATAATGGAAGAGCAAACAAATGGGTAGTGGAACGGAATAGCACATGCCGTTTATTGAAATCGTATATTTTGTACATGCTATTTAACAAAACGGTAAATGAAACGGTTATCGCAATGCTGAAATTGTACCGTTTCATTAGTAGCACGACAAACGGAACGTCTTGTTCCGTTGTCACTTACCACGTTACACATCCCTACTTTTGAGTTTTGACATGTTCCACACCCCGCCAGGGTAAAGCAACGGTGGCTCCAGTAATTATATGTAAGGCCTGATTATAATCACTTTTATTTTTAACATGGGTTTTTTTTATTTTATTTCATTTTATTAGAAATTTATTATCAATATGAACGGATTTCATGTGATTTTAATTGGAATTTTCATGTTATAGAGATAACGAGAAATATTGAGAAATCAATTCTAATCAAACGAAATCAAATAAAATTCTTACATAAAATTTATTTTGATCAAAGCCTTTACAAAATGAAGGATCTTTTTTTTTTTAAGAAAAAGGAAGGTATTTGTCATCTAATTTTTTTTTTTTTGAAATTAAAGATGCATCCGGAACTTGAATCTTTGACCTCTTAGAAGCAAGTCTAGTGCTCTTACCACTGAGCTACTAAATCATTTTAACGACCTGGTATTTATCTACGCATATATAGATGGAAAAGAAAAACAACCCCAAACGGCCCTACAAAAGTACAGAGATTATTAGTTAATTATCATGTTTTTTTTCCTCATCCGATTTCTCACATTTGATCTATGCTGTTGAATGAGAAATTAATTTTTTCGAAGGCTTGCTGAAAAGTAGTCAACATCAATTACATAAATAAAGAAAAAGTTTCTGTTACAGGATTAAGAATGGACATTAATTAAATATATATAAAAATAAATATAAATCCAAGTGATCAGACCAGTACCAATTTTCAAGAACAACAATTATTCCAATCATTTAATTTAATTTAAAAATAAGTTGGGTTTCAAAAAAAGAATACTTATTTAATTTAATTTATAATTTAAAAATAAGTTGGATGACTTAGATACCAATTTATCTTAAAAAAAAAGTACACATTTTTCTGGCTACAAAATATTTTTTATGCAGAATTTCGTTTCGTTTCATTTCAATTGATTTCTCAAAATTTCATTGCAGCTAATAATATAGAAACAACAACAAAATGACACTAAATCTATTTATCTTGATCAGAAAATTTCTAATGAAATTGAAATAAAATGAAATCCCATATTAAAAGAAGAGGATTTTGATCGGGCCTATGTGTCGACTCCAAGATATAAGGTTCAAGCCCTCATCTGAAATTCTTGGAATAAGGTCTTATTCGAAATTGCTAGTTCTAGAGGTTGCCAAACATATTTTAGAACAAGCGGAATAGTTTATTCGGTAGCCTCGAAAATCATTATGAAAGCTAACCATCAAACAACAAATCATTATTTTATATATATATTTTTTTGTTCTTATTCTTAACTAACCACCCAAACAACATCTCTTAATTTATCAATAAGCAATTCTTCATCATTTCTTATTCACCACCATTATTTTTTAACAAGTTATTCTATTCTTATTCACCACACTTCCAAACACGAGAATTCTGAAATACGTGTTCGAAGAACCAATTGATCAGACCAGTAATTTTCGAGAACAACAATTATTCCAATAAGAGTACTCATTTTTCTTTAAAAAAAAAAGACTACTCATTTAATTTAATTTAAAAATAAATTGGGTGGTTTAGATTCTAATTTATCTTAAAAAAAGTACTCATTTTTCTGTCTACAAAATATTTTTTATGCAAGATTTCATTTCAATTGATTTTTTAAAATTTCATTGAAACTAATACATAAAAACTACAACAAAATGAAACTAAATCTATTTATTTTGATCAGAAAATTTCTAATGAAATGAAATAAAATAAAATCCCATATTAAACTATTTATTTTGATCAGAAAATTTCTAATGAAACGAAATAAAATGAAATCCCATATTAAAAGAAGAGAATTTTGATCCGGGCCTATGTGTTGACTCCAAGATTTTTTATTTTTTTTTTGTTGAGGAAAAAAGAAGGTTCGAGCCCTTATTTGGAACCTTTGGAATAAGATCTTATTCAGAATTGCTAATTTTAGAGGTTGCCAAACACATTTTAGAACAAGCGGAATAGTTTATTCGGTAGCCTCGAAAATCATATTATGAATAAGCTAACCATCCAACAACAAATTATTATTTTATATATATTTTTCTTGTTCTTATTCTTCACTAACCACCCAAACAACATCTCTTAATTTATGAATAGGCAATTCTTCATCATTTCTTATTCACCACCATTGTTTTTGAACAAGCTATTCTATTCTTATTGACCACACTTCCAAACACGAGAATTCTGAAATACGTGTTCAGAGAACCAATTGGAAACAACAATACACATTAAGAGCCCCTTGGCATGCTCAATAAAAACACATCTGAATAAGGATTTGGTGTGTTTGGATACACAAGAATAAGAAATTGGATAAGAATAAGCTCTAAATTTCTTATTCTTGTGAAACTCAAATAACACATCTAAATAAGAAATTTGGGCCATTATCCATATTCTAACAAAATCATGAAAATAGAATAAGAAATTTAATTTTTATTCTTTATTAAACCCTCGTCCAAACAACCCACTAACAAGAATAAGAACTAGAATCCAAACAAAGAAACAAATACTAGAACAAGGGCTTGTTCTAGTTCCACCAAAATCATAGAACTAGAACTTGAACAAGAACAAGATTTGTTCTAGTTCACACCCTTTGCCAAGTCTCACTTCAAAGGTCTATACTACATCAAATGTATTGAAATCAAACATTAACACCTCTTTTTCATACTATTATTTTTTTGAAGATAAGATGGAGAAAATCCTCCAACTTATTTCGAAATTAAATGCCATAAAGAATCTCCAATCGAATTTTGAACCTACGGCCTTTAATGAAGAAATATTGTTTTTTTGCCATACACCAAGAGTTGGTTATCATTTTTCCATACTATCAGTTGACGGTTTAAAGATAATAAAGTCGGACGTTGAATTAAAAATCCAACACCCAGCCTTATGCTTGCGTTTATCACTTTTGGATAGGTGTGGGAAGAAGGGAAGAAGTATTGGGAAGTGTGTAACTTTGTGAAGAGTTTAGATTGTTTATAATTTATTTCTTTCTTTCTTTCTTCTTCCTATCTTCTTCTCAACGCATCCAAACGGAGCCATTATATCAGGCAATTGAAGAAGTTCTATCTTCCCCAGCTTTTACACAAAAAAAAAAAAAATCACCTATTTCCAAATATCCAATAGTATGAGAACCAATCTGTATCTAGCGGTAAAAAACAACACATCTTTTAATACAAGTTGCAGATTTGTATCCAGTGAGAATCCTTTATAAAACATTTAATTTCGAACAAGAAGTTGGAAGGCTGACTTTCATCTTATGTAAAAAAAAGAAAAAAAAATTCTAATAAATATAATATTATTTTGATTCTTATATAAACGGCAGTTGCGACTGTCTAGGAAAGGGGAAAAGTTGCGTCTTCGTAAACTACCTCATCATAGAAAATACTCTTTGGTACAGGATATGTTTTTGTCAAATTAAAGTAAATAAATTATAATATTAAAACACTCGGAGGGGGAAGGTATGCGTGGATTCTGACCCATTCTGCAGAAATCATCATGCAAAATAACACAAGTGGAACCAAGAACCCCCAAATAATTTAATACAACGCGCTGATGCATTGCATTGACGACAAATTATAAATAATAAAAAAAGTGAACTGGATTGGTTGAAATTAATAGTGCTGTCAGTCTAGATCTGAGCTCGATCGATGGAAATTTATATCGCCAACTCTGTTAAACAAAAAGCCGGCCCTATCTCCAGCTTAATTTAATTTCCTTTCTTTTTTTGGAGCATACTGCAAGGTTCTCTCGGTGAACGCCGGTTCTGGCCCTCCTGCAGGCTAAAACCATACAATGCAAGGTACGTATAATACAAGCATCATTATAACATATATACCATAGTACCTAGCTACTAAATAAATTTTGGTTCTATTCTCCGTTTTCTTTTGTTCTCCAATAATTAGGTATCATCGTTGCATACCGACTTGTAGTTGAGTTGTTTGGGTCGGCAAAGCTCTTCCTTGCACGTGTGAATGAGTTGGCTTTCACCCCCGGCGTCGCGGAGATTCTAGAACAGATACTGGTGCTATGGAGAATAACCAGGCAGAAGGTGCTGGTGCCCACATTTCAGGTGATTGTGATAGTGTGCATGGCAATGTCAGTGATAGTTCTAATAGAGAAGGCGCTTCTAGGGGTCGTGAGTTGGTGTGCGAGGGTTTCACACCGGAGGCCGGAGAAAATTTACAAGTGTGACCCCATTGCTGAGGATAAAGAGCTTGGTTCCTTGGCTTATCCCATGGTTCTTGTGCAGATACCAATGTACAATGAAATGGAGGTAAATTATTAATTATCATATAAGGTTTTAGTAACTTAAATTATCTGTTGCACTCGATCGATGTGCAGTGCAAATGACAGAAGGTGATCACCTACTTCTTATTTTAAAAAATCAAAGTATTAAGTTACTATTTTATCAGTTGTCAGTGACTTGATAATTAATGTTCGAGAGTAACAACATGCAGTAATGCATTTTTATGAGAAAAGATAATATTTCTCTAACTTTTTTTTTGGTACATTTTTATTTTCTCCAATTAAGATGATATTTGGTTGGGCCGTTGGGGTTGTGTTAGGTGTACCAATTGTCAATAGGAGCAGCGTGCAGGCTGACATGGCCAGTGGATAGGTTGATTGTGCAAGTGTTGGATGATTCAACTGACCCCCTTATTAAGGTAATATTATTATATTATTCGTTTTATGGGCCCAGTTGTTTTTGTCCGAAAATTGGGCCGAATACGGCCCAACTGGTTGGTTTGTAATGATGTTCTTTTGCGATAATGGGGAGAGATTTTCTGTGCACCTACATCTTGTTGTTGTTGTGTTGTGCAGGCTTTGGTGGAGAAGGAGTGCCAGAAATGGAGGAAGCAGGGAAGAAACGTGAGGTACGAGACGAGGGAGGACAGAGGCGGGTACAAGGCAGGGAATCTGAGGGAGGGAATGAAGCACGACGACTATGTACAGGATTGCGAATATGTGGCCATTTTTGATGCCGACTTCCAGCCTGAATCAGATTTTCTGGTGACAACGGTCCCTTTCTTAGTGCACAACCCCAGGCTTGCTCTTGTTCAAGCACGATGGACGTTCGGTATGTCCCCATTTCCATTTTCCTCTCAAACTTGTTGCATAAGCTCTTCTTTGGATGTACATTGTTAAATTGTCTTTTTAGTCGAGTCACTATGTCTATATTATATTGAAAAATCTTTGAATATATATGTCTGGTTTTAGTGAACTCCAATGATTGCTTGTTGACAAGAATGCAAGAGATATCCATGGATTACCATTTCAAGGTGGAGCAAGAAGCCGGCTCCTCCATTTGTGGCTTCTTTGGTTATAATGGTATCTCATATCCTCTCCCCCCTCCTCTATTGCTTGGAAACAAAAGTTAGCGGGTTCAGTAAACTTGCCTTTAATTTTTCCAATATTACAACTGGATAGATCTATCTGAATTTAAATGAGCTCTTTCACTAAATAATTTTTTCGTAAACAAAGAACTTTTGACATGTCTGAAATTAAACATCATCTGTAATGAATTACCATAAGTATTCTCAGTATAACTATTCTTTCAAATATTTTTTGTAGCAAGGATTAGAGGACTGATTTTTTAGAGTATGTAGCAATAATCAGATAAATATTATTAAAAAAAGTTCTGAAATGATTCCTCATCTTAGTAATTTCATTTTTTTTTAACCTATTATTTTTGTAGGGACTGCTGGGGTCTGGAGAGTGCAAGTGCTTAATGAAGCTGGAGGCTGGAACGATCGAACTACAGCAGAAGATATGGACTTGGCTGTCAGAGCTGCTCTCTTAGGATGGGATTTCTTATATGTTGGTGCCATAAAGGTGTTTATTCCCATTTATAAATCTATTTAATTTCCAACGGAGGCTTTGTCAGAATTCTTTAACACGGCAACATCAGAAGATTACTTCTCTTTGATTGGGTTCGTCAGGTTAAAAGTGAGCTTCCAAGCACACTTAAAGCGTATCGCTCTCAACAGCACCGATGGTCTTGCGGGCCTGCTCTCCTTTTTAAGAAAATGCTCCTAGAGATCCTAATGGCTAAGGTGTATATAATTTGCTTTGCTCTCGTAAATAACTTCCAAGAGGTTATACCTTAGCCTAATGTTGTTCATTTTTTTTTTGTTTCTCATGATTTATGCAGAAACTGTCTATAGGAAAGAAGTTTTACATTGTTTACAACTTCTTCATTGCGCGGCGGTTTATATCTGCATTTTTCACATTCTTCTTTTTCAGTTTGCTGCTTCCTATGAAAATTTTCTTTCCTGAAATCACTATCCCTGGTTGGGAATCGGTTTTAATCCCAACCACTATTACTCTTCTCCATGCTGTTGGAACTCCGAGGTATGGCTTCATTGTCCTCTTTGTTTTATTTTTCTTACTTGTATACTCTACGGTAATCTTCTCTATTATTTCACAGGTCGTTCTATTTGCTTGTTCTATGGGTGTTATTTGAAAATGTCATGGCCTTGCACCGTTGTAAAGCTATTTTGATCGGCCTTGTAGAAGCAGGAAGAGTCAATGAATGGATTGTTACTGAAAAGTTAGGGAATAGGCTAAAGATGAAACTTATTGTTAATGTTACACGACGATTTTTATTGAGAGAGAGGTAATTTATTTATATGTAAAGTCTATATTATTTTAATCTAAAGCTATTTTAATTTAACTATGCCCCTTATTTTG
Source organism: Rhynchospora pubera (assembly GCA_028095005.1). Classification (NCBI taxonomy): domain Eukaryota; kingdom Viridiplantae; phylum Streptophyta; class Magnoliopsida; order Poales; family Cyperaceae; genus Rhynchospora; species Rhynchospora pubera. The sequence goes on along the minus strand of CM051459.1, from coordinate 230,152,489 downwards.
TTTGGTTTAAACAGGTTTCATCTTCTTGAACTTATGCTTGGAACATTTTTGTTGCTCTGCGCATGCTTTGATTTTGGATATCGAGAGAACTACTTTTATGTATTTATTATTCCTCAATCCATCGCATATTTTGTGGTGGGTTTTGGCTACGTGGGCGTTGTTGTGCCTAATTTAGATACATAAATTGGAAAAGGGTGCTAGTAATTTGTAAAATAGAAGCAAGAGCAGAGAGGTTATGTGTTAAAAATTCTTGTAGTTCTAATAATTGCAATTTGCAAAAGAGGAGAATATCTGTTTGTGCGGAAGTCGTCCCAATATCTGTTGATATTCAACATTGATCCCTTGCTTTAGCACTAACAAGGCCATGAATGCGGATGGGACAATGTTGAAGTTGCGTCTGGACAGTTCAATTTTCTCCTAGAATGTAATGGGGGGTGAACTTGCCCGACGTCTTTGTGTCGGTGTCGCGGGGTGGGAAATGGGAATGGTGTTGGTGTTGGTGACTTACTGACTTGGTGTAAAGTGTAGTAGGGACTGTCGTGGGCTGCAGTGAGAGTGAGCCTAAACGGTTAAACCAAAGATCTGGTTGGTGCAACAGCACAACAAAACGATCCACCGTGTGGGGTCAGGAGGCGTGGGGATTGTTTAATTTCACTATTCAGTATTCAGTAATGACCAATCAAGGAGGTCGGTACAAGCTATTCCTGATTTGGAAGGAAAACCCAACGGCATTTTCTTCAAAATATTGCGCAGATATGTTTCGATTTGTATTCTTTAATAAATCTATCTAATTGTAACAACTTGATAGTAATGTACGCTTCTGGCATTCTGCCTTCAAAAAGGAAGGCCGCAACCAATTAGTACGTTACTGGCAAAGGAATTCCACAAGTGGATATCGAAATATCATAGGTTTGATAAAGTAGTAGGTTTTTATTATCTTGGTAATCTATAAAGAAGGCTAAAGATACAACACTCCGTATTCTCATAAAATTTTTTTTTAATATAATTATTGAAAAGAAAATTATAAGAGCACTTGACTCTCTTCTAAGAGGTCCAAAGTTCAAGCCCGCATGCTTGCGATAGGCTTGGCGAGCCAGCGTAAAAACTCAGCCATATATACAAGAAATGATCAGAGTCGGAATGTCATTTCTAGCCTATTTCAACTTATTTGGGATAAAAAGATTTAGACTTTAGACTTTATTTGAAAAGAAAATTATAATGTTGTAGATTGGACTGAACCAACCCCATGCGGCTTGGTGAAAAAAATGGATGCTAATGCTTTGCATGAAATAAATGAATGTGCAATTCGGCCTCTGTAGAGGCTACCCTGCCCGGACCATTATCCTCCGTAGTGATATGCCAAAAGTCTCTAGCCTTTGGTCCGCCCTTCTGAAAGTCTGGCATAGCTCGGCCTTTACAAAGGCTTAAGAAGGACCAAGGGCTCAGAACAGCCGAGCTTAGAAATGACTATACTCAAATTTAATAATAGGAAGGCTTTGAAGGGCCAAACTTTAAGAGCTTACGACTTACAAGGGTCGAGTTTAAAAAGGACCAGATTCAAATTTATTTATTTTTATATTTATGTTGATATTTTATATAATATAATTATAATTATAATTTTTAATCATATATTATGAGATTGGCTAAAGTATACTCCAGCATACGGATTAAACCCGTATATTGGAGTCGTTTCTCAAAACCTAAAATTCAAACAGTCGATCCAAACGGTTCAAGTTGTTCTCCATATAAAAATATCTTTCAAGACCAAATTTTACATTTTTTCGAATTTTTTTGCTATATATTATGCTATTTTAAAATTGAATGGTCAGAAATACTCCTTTACAACTCCTTTACAATGTTTTTTTAAAATAGCATAATATATAGTAAAAAAAATTCGAAAAATATAAATTTTAGTTTCCTAGGAAATTTCAATATGGAGAACAATTTGAAAGTTTCGAATTGACTGTATGCATTTTAGATTGTGAGAAATGACTCCAGCATACGGGCTATCTGTATGCTGGAATATACTTTAACCAATCTCCATATATTATTTATTTGTAGGTTGTCTAAATAAAATGATTATGCTAAATTATCATTAAAAAAAGTTAAATTTCATTCTTATTAAGTCTAACTTGGTCATTCTTATTAAGACTAACTTCAGCCCTAAATATGTTCTATCATTTCATTTCGTAGAGCCTGAGTAAATACGCCTTTGCCTTTCCCCTTCAAACGAGCAATAATAATAATAATAATAATAATAATAATAATAATAATAATAAGGAAAAAGCGCCTTGGGATTTGGGAAAGACAAAGACAAAAGGAGGGAGCGATCGAGAGTCGAGAGTAGCAAGCTTAGACGGTTGCATAATTGCATTGCACCCAAATTAAATACCCAATGTCCCAATCGAATCGATCGAAGGCGCCACAGCCACAGAGCCACACAGCCACACTCACTCTCTCTCTCTCTCTAGAGAGACACAGAGAGAGATGGAGCTGAGCGTCAATGCAAGCACCACCATTCCCATTCCCATTCCCATTCCCATTCCCTTTACTTTCCCCATCACATTCACACCACTGAGACTGGGACTGGGACTGAGACTGAGAGGCATGGCATTGGGATTGTCACAAATTGAGGCAATCTGGCGCCTTGTTCGATGCAAGGCCATCGCTCCACTTCTCAGGCTAGCTCTCATCGCCTGCCTCGCCATGTCGGTGCTGCTCCTCATCGACATAGCCGCCATGGGGGCTATCAGCCTTGCCGTCAAGTTTCTCCGTCGTCGCCCCGACAAGCGCTACAAATGGGAGCCTATTACTATCACCATTAGCGCTGATTTGGAGCAGGCAAGCTTAGCTTTCCCCACGGTTCTCGTTCAAATTCCAATGTACAATGAAAAGGAGGTAACCGTTTTTATTTTTAACTTCATTAAAATTCACAACCCCAGTCCCCATGCAAATGTTGCCTTCTTGTATTTGGTAAAGTGAAAAGGGATTCGGATTTGGTGGTGCAGGTTTACAAGCTCTCCATTGGCGCCGCTTGTGGCCTTTCCTGGCCGTCCGATCGGATTTTTATCCAAGTTCTCGATGATTCCACTGATCCAACGGTCAAGGTTCCTTTGTCTTTATATTTAATTAATTGTTGGGTTTGTTTGGGCTGATTTATTTAGTCATTTATAAATCCCTAGGGTTGTCAATGGGTACGGTACGGTACGGTAGAAGGTATTTTTATTACCGTACCCGTTAAAATTTTCTTTACCCGTACCCGTTAAAAATAGCTTTACCCGTACCTTACCCGTACCCGTTAAGAATTAACGGTACGGATACGGTAACAGTAAAAAATGAATATATATAATAATAATAAAATTTGTGCACTCTGTATAAATAAATTATATCAATAAGTATATTAATAAAGTGCAACAATGGTGGCGAATATTTTAGGTTTATGCTTATTTATTTTTTCGTACACTGAATGGAAAGAATTATAAATCTTAAATAAAATCTAGCAATATTTTTTTACCAATCATGCAATATAAGATGCCATATGTATCATGTAATTGTATTTTTTTAATTGTGGCAATTACCCGTTATGAAAACGGTACGAAATAACTTTTACCCTTAAATTAACGAAAAAATTTCCTTACCCGTACCTGTACCCGTTAACTTAACGAAAATAAAATTTTATCCATATCCGTCTTATACGGTACGGTACGGATTGGGTAAACGGGTAAACAGATTTCATTGACAGCCCTATAAATCCCGCTTCCACTCTCCTCTTTTATTTCCTTATTATTATATTAAATGGTCCCACACGCAATGAAACATAAACTTGAACAAGTATAATAATATTAGCAAAATCGGATATAACCCCCTCAAGTCTTCTTCAACTGGAAATATACCCTTCAAATCTTTAAAATTGGATATAATCCTAGTGTTGATTATGTTGTTCCGTAAAGATATGAACCCTTTGATTAATTTTCCTCATGTTTTAGCAAAAAAAGAATAATTTCTTGAACCTCTGACCCCTGTACCCCTGGTTCACCCTGCTCTTCATGTTGTTGTCTAAACTCGCTGGCTTATTTTAACTCTTTAGAGGAATTCGATCTATGCAATCAATGTTTCTCATTTATATACACAAATTAGGGAATTCATTCACACAGTAAGTAAATAAAAAATAAAGAATTCTTCTTTTACTAAATTATCATCTTCTAAAAGTTATACAGAAATCATACTTATTTGATTGAGATAGAGATGAGACAAGGTAAAGATAAAATACCATATAATTTGAAAAAGATTCAGATTTTTTTTTTCTTTGATAAATGCTGGGAAGATGAAATGTCGTAGGTGAGTAGCATGAAGATGAGGGGACAGGTCACGGTATAATGGTCAGACATTTTACAAATTAATATTTTTTTTACTTAAATTAAGATTTAAATTAATCAAAAGGGTTTATACCTATAGTTAACAAGATTAGAGGGGGTTATATCCAATTTTGAAGATTGCAAGGGTTTATTTCCGAATACATAAGATTTGAGAGGGTTATATCCGATTTTCCCAATAATAAAATAGTCAATTCATTAAATTCATTAAATACTGATTAAAGGGAGAATGGATAAACCTGGGATTAAGTTAGGCATATCAAATAATTGTTTGAGAGTATCAACCCACCTTTTTGGCTTCAAATCTGGTACAAATGGCATATATGATCTATAGAGAATGTACTAAATGGCAAGGGTTAAATTTCTATGTGCAGTACACCTGACTAGGGTTTAACGTTTCAGGTTTTAGGTTTTAGGCCTTCTGGATTTGGTATTTGGAGGTAGGATTTAGGGTTTAGATCCAAATTAAAAACTCTAACGGGTCTTGATTGAGTGCATTCAAACTGTCAAGTATTTGTCTCATCTCCACTATGTTGTTGCCTGCTGATGCAACATGGCACTCGCAGTTGCAACATTTGTAGCAGTGGTGCAGTTTCAGTCCTCAAATAACAATGGTTAAACTTAGATTCCTTAGTTGTGGTCTAAGTTGGTATCATGGGAAATTTATTGTCATGGACTCACCATTCAATTTGGTTATACCCTAGCAACTCAGAAAATCTTTGTTCATTCATCACATTCTTCTTCATTTTCTGATAACTAATTGACTGCTGATTTAAAGATCTTCTGCTTAGTGGAGTGTGTTACTCCATATGTTACACATACTATAGCTGGAACTAACTTTAAAGAGTAACTTCTAGATGGTTTTAATTATTAAAATAGTCAAACAACAGGGATGGAGTCAGAAAGTACTACAGGTTGCAAAATTTTTTATGAATGAGTTGAATGATGAGAATATTTTCATAATTATTTTTCAAAACAGCAAAGCTTAAACATGTGTTTACATTTTTTTTGGACCATGGAGTGAGAAGTGCTTCCCCTGGCCAAATGGGGCTCCTTTCCAGGAGGAAAATAATTCGTTCTGGTTACCATGGTTGTAAATTGTACTGATGATAATCATTTATTTTATTTTTTTTTTTTCTCTTCTCTTTCTTTTGGAGGGCCACCTGCACAGGATATGGATTCTCATAGCAAATTTTTCACAAAATAGGTGTTGTCTGCTCACTGAGCATTTTTTTGTTATCAGAAGCATTCTATTCAGTATAATACAGTTGTAATGTTGTATTAAATTCCAAACCAAGCTTCTTAGATAACAAAGGTTGCCTTCCCTTCTGTATCAAGTCAAAACATTACTTCCATGCATCAAGAAACATATTATCAACTATATATATTTGTCAGGTCAAATTTGTAGTCATTGTTCTTTACTTGAATAAAACCAATTTTTTCCCTGCTTCAATTATGGTAATTTCTTTAACATATATTTTCTCCCTTTTAGGATCTTGTCCAGCTGGAATGCAAGATTTGGGCAAGCAAAGGAAAAAACATATTTTATGAAGTCCGAGACAACAGAAAGGGGTACAAGGCAGGTGCTTTGAAGAAAGGAATGGAGTACAGTTATGCACAAAAATGTGATTTTGTAGCCATATTTGATGCTGATTTCCAGCCCGAGTCTGACTTTCTGATGAGGACGGTACCTTTTCTGATGCATAATCCCAAAATAGGTCTTGTTCAAGCACGGTGGCAGTTTGGTAAAATTGAACAAAACTCTAAATTAATTTTACTACCCTATGAGCGTACATTCAAATGGAATCTGTTGAGCTGGCACTTTTATCTGGATTGTCAAATCCAAATTTACGTAACCATAATTGCGGCCTGTGTGATTGCTACCCCAGGGCCAGATTTGATTAGCCTATGCCTGGTTATGCTGTATAATTGTACAACTTAGATATAATATCAATTCTAGTTATAAAGAGTACCAAAAGCTGCCCTTTAGTCATTTTCATTGCCTGGAGTTTCAACTGATATTTCTATTTGTGACATGAATAAACACTGCTCACAAACAATCATGTTTGAATTATGAATTATTTCCCTTGAAATTTTTTTATGTCATGGAAAAGAAGCTTTGCAGCGGCCTTTGCCTGATAAACCAAGCCTTTATTGAAATACTTCTTTCCTTTTTGGACATAATTGCTTAGGAACATTATACATGGGAAGACCCATAGGCATTTAATAACAAATGGCATATGGTATCCCTTCAGTCACAAGGAAAGCCAAGGAAATGAAAATTTAGGTTCATTATTTGAACCTGCACAAATAAATTCTTCAGCAAATATGAATATGTCGGTCGCTAGAAAAGAATTGAGAGGACTTCTAATGTTTAATGGAAACAGCACTCTATTAGCTACTTATTTTGTTTTAGAAAAGTAAGGAGAAAAATAGTAGGGTGCAGTATTTTGACATGAGATGCCAAATTAAAATCGAGGACTTTGTACATCTGATGCATCCTCAGTCTTGATTGACAGGGACATGCTGACATGGCATTTCGGGATGATTTTGCAGTTAACCCAAACGAGTGCCTAATGACAAGGATACAGAGGATGACATTGGATTACCATTTTAAAGTAGAGCAAGAAGCGGGCTCATCCGTCTTTTCTTTCTTCGGATTCAATGGTGTCTTTCATATTACTTAGAATTAACCTTTATATGAAGGGATGTATTCACATATCTTCATTTCTCTTAAGGGACTGCTGGTGTCTGGAGAATATCTGCTATAAATGAGGCGGGGGGGTGGAAAGACAGGACGACGGTAGAGGACATGGATTTGGCTGTTCGAGCTTGCCTCAAAGGATGGCAGTTTGTCTATGTTGGTGATGTGAAGGTATGCTAAACTTTCGCAAGTTACTGTCATCAGGAAGTGTTCCACGCAACAGCCTTGAGCTGGCATTATTTTGTCTAAGTTTGTTTGTTTAGTTAAATGTCCTTGATTGATTAATGGTTCTTGAGTTCTACAAAATTGTTTGCTCCATCTGAGCATTTGAGGAGCATTGTAGAATTATTTCTAGTTAGAAAAACCACCAGTCTTTCTTTTTGGTTTCCAATAGCAAGCCAATAAAAAAAAATGACACATTTCCACTTGTATATGTTTTAAAAACTTAAATTTTTGTCTGATTATATCTTTCTGAAAAAAAAAAGTTTCATACTGCAAAGTATACTTGATACTTCTGAATTCTCTTATAGACACTGAAGCAATCATAACAAAAGCTTCATACCTTATTTAAGGGGGAAAAAAATGTGTATAGTTTAGCAAGCTTCCCGTCAATGTTTAATTCTAGGTTAAGAGCGAGCTGCCGAGCACTCTCAAGGCATACCGTAATCAGCAGCACAGGTGGACTTGCGGTGCTGCCAACTTGTTCAGAAAAATGTCAAAGGAAATACTTGTGACAAGGGTACCGATTTACCTGTATATTGACATTCCATATACAAATGATTGTAATTAGTTCTCAAATATGCCTATATTGTAGAATAGCTATGACCTGAATTAATTTTCTGTTTCATGCATGATACAGGAAGTGTCGATTTGGAGGAAAGTCTATCTATTGTACAGCTTTTTCTTTGTTAGGAAGGTGGTTGCTCATCTGGTCACATTTTTTTTGTATTGTGTTGTGGTTCCAGTCTCAGTTCTTGTGCCAGAGGTCAGTGTACCAGTATGGGGTGTGGCTTACATACCTACAACTATAACCCTTCTCAATGCCATCAGAAATCCAAGGTTTATCCCTAACTTCTCCATTTATCTTAATATATGTAAGATTTCACATATCTAAAGCTTGAAACATGTCCCACAGATTAATTCACTTTATACCATTTTGGATTCTATTTGAGAATGTTATGTCGATGCACCGAATGAAAGCGACCTTAATTGGTTTATTTGAGACTGGAAGAGTAAATGAGTGGGTTGTGACTGAGAAGCTTGGAGAGGCCGTCAGCACAAAGCCTGAGCCTCAGATACTGGAAAAACCTTCCTTCAGATTACGAGCGAGGTAAGAAATAAAATTATTTAATCTGAAGAGGTTACATGTTGGTGTTGATTTTGGAGCGTAAATATTTCATTTTTTTTTATATTAATTTCAGGATAAAATTGTCAGAAATTGGGTTTGCGGTGTTCCTGTTTTTTTGCGCATGCTGTGACCTTTTCTATGGAGGGAACTACTATTTTGTGTACATCTATCTACAATCCATATCATTTTTAGTTGTTGGATTGGGATACGTTGGTAAATACGTCTCCAACTCATAACAATAACCCATAATTTTATCGGCTTATAAGGTTTTTCTTTGTGCAAATCAACTGATTTTGGATTTTCCACGCCGGTTTGAGAGCCCTTTTTTGACGGCTCTCTGCAAAGTGCAAACCAGCACATATTTGTTTGTTTGTATGCAACTTTTCAAAACAAAACGAGGGGTCGAGTTTTTCTGTTTTTGTATACCAATGAAGCTCCCAGTTTGGAAATATCACTGCGTGCTTCGCCCATTTTTAAAATAAATATCTGTGTGCGGACTGCGGAGTGCTCTGTGCTCCTTCATATATAAATATAAATATAATTGACATGACATTGACATGCCATGTTGGTTGCTTTAACAAGCCGGATCTTTTCCTTGTAGTGTAGATAGAATGTGAATGTCACTTTCGGCGTGGCGTGGTACAGGTACTGGTGCCCGTCCATTAGTTTTGAGTCATCACATCACATGCTATTTTAGTAGCCATTCGATTATGATCGCTGGGCTAAAAGGATCGATTTTTCTTACAGTCACTTGGGTCTTCCGTTCCGTGTGTTCATCCTCACCGCATTTAATTTTCGATTACTATTCAAAGCCAAATCAAATATTATCCAAACTGTTTCGAGTTTTCAACGTAATTAATAAATTAAGGAAGATTAAAACATACACGCACCACGGAATAAATATCTATATCTTGCCTCCACTGCCACTACGCAACCCAGGCCAGGTGCATGTGCATCTCAGCATTATATTCTATATATACGCCCATCTGGCATCTGGCATCTGTCCACCTCCATCACATCACAAATCACAATCAGCTTTATAAAGGCCTCAGGCCTCATCAACACCTTCAGCCCCTCCTTCCTTCTTCACCCAAATATCTTCAGCCTCTCTGTTAATTAATTACTTAATTAATTGATCATATTGTTTCAACCATTTCAGTGATCACACTCATCTATGGCTGTGGAACAGGAAGAGAGAACCCCGCATGATCAGCACCACGATCGAATCGTGCTCGTAAACATGGCTACTCAGGCCATGGTTATACTTCATGGTCAACAGGCAATTTTCGAAGCTGCCATGTTTAGCGAAGAAGGCAACAACACGGTGATGATTCTCCCCGCATCAGCTGCATCGATTCAATCTATTAAGACAGTGGTGCCGTTGCCAGAAGATGAGTGCTCTGTTTGCTTGGATAGGTTCAGCGATGCGGCAAAGGAGATGCCATGCAGCCATCGGTTTCATGCCGAGTGCATCGAGAGGTGGCTTGGTTTGCATGGATCATGCCCCCTCTGCCGCTATCGGATGCCGGGAACCGAGGCCAGGAAATTACATGGCGCAAACGGAATTTGGGCGGCAATTTCACTTGGCCGTGAAAACTTCGACCGGCAACGAGATCACGGAGATGGATCTAGTGGTGTGACAGAGTGATCACTCTATATCAGAACCTCCATTTAGATTGATTTTATTAGGAATGAGATGTATAACTAGGCCTTATTCAATAAAACCTAAATTAATGTAATAGTAATAATAATATTCTTGTCTAGCTAGGTTCCTTAGTGGAGAACATCATGTACGTCAGTAAGTACTAGTACAACAAATTATAAAAGTTATCCCTGTCGAATTTGTATGAACGATACGGTAAAAGCTTTAAATGGCAAAGCATAATGCCATAATATAAAGGTCAATACATGTATTTGTCCTGTGATTTTTATCTGGACTCCTCGTACCAGTTTATTGCCTTTTAGCACCCATGTATTATTATATTATACTATCAAGTTTGAAATACATGAACAATGAACAAATTAAATTTATATGGGCGAAATTAAAATTTTCCGATTTTTATCTGAACAAATTAAATTTATTCATGGCGAAATTTACCCGTTGAAGAGGCTGTATTGAAACTTAATTAATTTGTGAGATTGCGTAACTCCGGTGCTAAAAAATGATGATTGTTCAAGAAGTACCCTACATGTGCACAATCAAGTCTCTAACATATCAACAGAACACAATATTGTTACACATAACATAGCGTCGTTGAAAACGAATTAGAAAGTAAGAAAAATTTTTAAATAATAAGCATTTTTAAAAATTATACAGTCGATTTGTTAACAATGGGCAAAGTGGAAGGCTGATCGGTGCTGAGGATACTGGTCAAATTTATTCCTTAAAATCCGATACTAATTCGTTTGCAATATAGTTTAAGGGTCGAATTACAGGGACGAACTATTCCTTTTCCAAGTTAGACAATTCAAATTAAATTAAATTCTAAAGTAAATTAAACAATTCAATTCTCGATCAGGTCTAAACAGAAAATAAAATACATAATTGAAAACCTAATTAATCAGAGATCTTGACTAACAAAGAGATAAGTCAGTTGACGAACGATTTAGGGGTTCAGGTTATCTAACTTTTTTTGTCTGTCAGGGTTGGGGCGGACCGTTCCATTTCTAGAACGGACCGTCCTGAACCCTATCAGATGGCTGGAACAGGCCGTTCTGAGTCAGGCGCCCCCTTCCGGGCGGTCCGTCCTGACTCTAGAACGGGCCGTTCCAATCATCTGATACTTGTTTTGTCATCATAGTTAGTTATTCACTAAGTGTTTTTACGTGAATTAAACCAAACATAACCAACAGACTTGCGCTCTAACTTTCGTTCAGGTCAAATTGAAGGGTTCTGCCTGGTAATTCCTAAAAATCCTAAATTTCAACTTCCGTTTCTTGGTTCAGGTGTTTTGGATTGATTTCTGGGTCTCCGTAAACTCTCAACCTTTCGGTTTATCGAGTAAAACTCTAATTACTTAAGTTTGGTTAAATTCTTTCGGATATCGCCTACCTAATTGATCTAAGTGTTAATTTGTTAATGCAATTCGATTTTGACTTGACAATTAAACTAGGCCTTTGTTTAACGCAATAATCAGATTAACAATAACAAACTTCAACAAGTAGATAGTAATGAAATCACAAAAATCATAAACGTAACTTAAATTAGCCGATAAACAAGAATTTAAACAAAACAAGCAACTAAAAGAAAAATTATCAAACCATAGCCCCTAAACTAATCTACTCTACTAAATCCATGCAAGAAAAAGCATGTTTCATCACAAACAAACACATAGAAAAGAGAAAAACCAAGTTACAACAGATTGCGCTTGAAAAACTCATGATTTTGTGATCTGTCCTGTCTGGGGCTGGCCGTCTCAACAGGCTGACTCTCTGAGTTGGTTTCTGGCTCTGAAAATTAGGGTTGCGAACTTTTCCTCGAATTGGGGACAAGACAGAGCTTTTATAGGCATCATAGGCAGTTCCAAACGTGGCATAGTGGCTCTGGAAGGCGGTGGAAACTGTAGAAACCGTCTCACCAAATCAGGCGCTCTATTTTTAGAAGTCTGGAAATAGCTGGGACGGCCCGTCCCAGCATGGTCTGCACTGGGTCGTCTAGACTGCGTCTGCTCTAGGTTGGGACGGCCCGTACTGAGGTTGGGGCGGCCCGTTCCAATCTGTCTGAGTTGCACTACTTGGTCGACGAGGACCGTTCGATGGAAATGGACGATTGGATTTTGAGTGATCCATTTATTCCTCAAAATGAAAAATTTCAGAATCGTCGTCGGACTCTCCGTCTCCTATCCCTTTTCTTACTACGCTCACAACTCTAGAAAAACCCTCTTTTCTCGCTCCGCGCTTCGATCCCTCCTCTTTCTTTCGAAATGGTGTCGACGGCGGGAGAACCCTACCGACCGCCTAGGCAATGGCCGATGGGAGAATAGCATAAGGAAGGGTTGCGATGGTTCCAACGGGGCCACCTGTGGTGAAGGTCGGAGACGCGAAGCAGAGGTGGTAAGATAATCCGGTGCCTCCAATTCGACCGAAGAATGTGGTCTCGAATGAAGAAAGTAATTTGATTTTTCATACACGCTATTATTTCTTTAGTAACAGAACTAGTAATTTGCTTTTACCTTGTTTATATGCAGTTGTTCTGTGCCATGCTTCAAGGCCTTGGATATACGGGTGGGGAAGGTGCTCAATGTCTGGCGCCATCCTGAGACCGATTCATTGTATGTAGCGGAGGTTGATTTGGGAGAGCCTGAGCCTAGAACTATCTGCAGCGGTCTTGCTTATATATCCCTTTAGAACTCCTCCAGGTACCTGTTTCCTCTCTCTCTCTCAAACACACACGCACAAATGCACAATTGGACTGTCAAGAAGCAGGAAATGAAACAATTATATGGTTTCAGTGCAGCCAATACTGGCACTTTGGTATGAAGAACTTTTCAATGTGTGAAGAGATGTAATTTGAAGAACTAGTCTTTGTGTTCGGGCCTAGAGTCTGTACAAATAGAAGTTCCCACATCAGTACCAATCCGTGTTGCAAAAGAGCTTATTCAAGCCGAGTACCACTATCTTGATGTTAGATAAAATATTGATCATTAGCATTCACAATTCAAGACCGCTTGTTTCTTTATTTTTTCCCCCCTTGTGTTGTATTATTTATTACTCTATGCGGGACTGCAGGAGCTATTGAGTAAGGTTTGCATACATGAGCATTAACTCAATTACTAAATTGATTAGCTGTCGATCTCCCTATTGGGTCTGTTAAGTGAATTGAGTAAATTAATTTGCATACAGTGTTCTGATGGGATTTCGACTCTTGTTTGTGTTTTTGTGTTTTTGTGCTTATGTGCAGCCTCCAAGAAAGGTTAGCATCGATGGAAGGATGTACGCTAATGGATGGTGTCTAATGGATGATGGAAGGATGTACGCTTGATGCTCTAAATGGATAATGGATGGTGTCTAATTGATGGACGCTGATTGGTACATAATGGATAGATTTTAGTTATCTTGCTGCGTTTAATCATTCTCTTGCGTGTATAATGGCTGTGCACTGATCTATTCAATGTTCTTGTGTACCATTAACTAAAGTGTTAGATTGTTTATTAACTTATACCATTCTCTTGCATCTATTCAATATGATTGTTTATTAATTTTAGTTATCTTGTAATTGGATTTGCTTATTAAAAGTCAAATGTAGCTGTATATGCTCCTTTGTTTGTTTGTTCCATGTAATCAACATGTTGGACATAAGTGATATAACATGTAAGTGGTCTTCTTTACTATTACCAAAATATACCCATTAAAAAAAGTTTTAATACACTCCATCTTCCATACAAAATGGTCAAAATAGCTATATCATTAATTCATTGTATAAAGTTAAATTTCAAACTAATAATACTAGACTCCAACAAGTTTATCAAAATTGACATATAATTTAAACTATTGTTCCAAACAAAATCGTATCCAAAACTACAACATGAAAACGTCCAATTCTTGAAGTCCCAAGACTCCTTAGCCTGACGAATGCGCTCAAACCTTTCAATGTTTTCACGGTCAAGGATGAAAGAAATTAATAAATTACAATCATAGACCTGTACTATGGTAAATAAAGTGTCTTAGTGCTGGCATTGGTACCGGTCATTGGCACAAGGCAAAGCTTGAAATAGCTTGAAATTGTACCAGTCATTGGTACAATCGCAAAACTAAGGTCCAATTATAGGTCGAATTGGTACAGATTTATACACAGGTTTCCGTAATTAAAATGAAATGTCAGCAATTAAACCAAAAGAAAACATTCAGCTCTTTAATCTAATTCTTCAATATCCAAATACGTGCAAATCTATTACAAGAAACATAAATTAATGGAGTATTACAAGTTACTGATATCAACTATCCCCTACCAATAACACCAGTGCTATCTACCCCCATCAAAAAGTTCATATTAGGGTGCTTTAACAACTTACATAACACATTAAATAATGCATAAGAATAACATGACAAGAGCTTTGCATCCTTCAAATCAGCTACAAGTCTATCGAAACAGTTATTAAGGCAATGAACCATATTTATATTCGATCCCTAAAGGCTCATATCATATAACTTCCCTGTACACTAGATTTCTACTACTTGTGTCCCCATCAATATGTTTCATGCAAAATAAAGATGCAATCTCAGAATCTCGTAGATGCTCATTCCACGTCATCTCGCTAGAGAGAGAGAACCTCGAAGAAGGAGAGAAGATTAGACGGTCTCGAAAAATCAAATCGTTGGAGATCCTCGCTAGTACTCTGATCTCGTCGTTCTCGTGTTCGAGTGAGAAGGGGCTGAAGCAGTTTTTCGATCAATTTTGCTCTCGTGCGAATCGCAGATTTTGTCGAGTTAGAGAAAGAAGAGGATACGGATCCTGAGAGAGAGACTTTTTTTTTAGGGATAAATGGACCGCTCAAAATCCAACCGTCCATTTCGATCAGGCAGTCCTCGTCGAGAGATGTCCACTCTGGATTTCCAGAGGATACGGATCCTTACAAACCCTACCTGGCGAAGCTTCTCTGCGACTCTAGTGCCGCCTCCGTGTAAATTCTTACCTCCGGCTACTCCTCCGTCTTGGTTGCTTCTCCACTGGGTGTTTCCGCCTCCGTCACCATCCACGACGAGATACAGATGAGGACAGGTCGAATATTCTTGATTAAGACAGCAGCAAAGTGTTGATTCTTGGACAAATTAACGGATTTTTGTACTCTTTAAAAACTAATTTCATTTCCGTTCATCTATTTTTCTCTTTTTTTCGAGAATTTGGAGATTGTAGCAAGGGATATTTGTTTTTGTTTGAATGAAGTGTTGTTCGAGTTATGCAGTCTTGAGTTTTTTTTATATATATTTATGATTTCTTATTTGTTGGATATTTTCCCTTCTTTTACTATTTTGTGATTATCAGAATAAGTGTACTGGAGTTATGAAATTTTTGGTACTGGTACATTAGATAGAGGATAAAAAAAAATTTGAGAAGGCAGCCTTTATAAGCAGACTTCATGAGAAATAAAAAAAAAATTGAACAACTAAGTACATTAGCCGTATGTTGATTGGATGTAATCCACTTATTTAAAAAAAAATTGCGTTCAGCTATTTTCTCCTTTTTGAGAATTTGAGCGAAGCATTTTTTTCGCTATTAAGCTATACTATGATTTAACGTTAAATTGTTTATATCGTTTTCTTAAGCAAAACGATTAACGTAACTGTTTTGTGTAGCGTTTGATAAACGATTTGGTTAACGGCAAAATAATCTGTCGTGGTCATTAGCCACGTTTGACAGGAATAAGACCTTGAATAGCTTATTCATGTCAGCTTGTTCCATGTTTGATTCGATGAGAATAAGCCATGTTCATGAATAGGCCTTGTTCCATGCTTGCCAAATGTAATGTTTCACGACACGCCTAAAAAAAATACAACACGAGGACACGAGGCGTGCGTGTTCATCCCTTGAAATTTAGATACAACACATGACATGTGAAACATTTAGACAAAGAATAGCACGACAAGACAAATAATTTCATGCATGATGTGTTTGACACGACACAACACGTATTTAGAACATTAGCTACTATACAAGATTAATGATGCTAATGCATCTGTTAATTATGGACAAATCATATCGTTCATATGGACAAACAAAAATTATTTTAAAAACCAGCCAAAGATACCCAATGTGGGCGAACAAAAATCATGTAGTTCTAAAATTTCTCATTTGATATTTAAAATTTGAATATGTGATGTATAACTATATAGAGTAAACCTGAAAAAATGATTAAATTTTGACGAAAGTCCAATGTTTTTTTATTTTAAATGACTTAAAAGTTTCAATAGTTCAAATTTATTGGTTCATTTTATTTATCGTACACGAAATATGTATAAAAATATTGCACTCAAATTGTATAAAAGCAAATTAGAATAAAATCTGTAGACAATAAAAAAAACTATTATTTTAGCTGATTAATTAAAAATAGATTTTTATCGAATTGAATACATTACCGCTAGTGGCTAGTGCTATTGGTCTCCGTATCAGCCTGATGTCAAAATTTGTTGGATGCGGTGCGGTAACACATGCATGCACTTCCGCGTATATAGTGTATAGTGTATACAGATAGGAACTCGGTCTGTGTAATCCCGAAGTTGATTATTCACTGCTTAATTATAATCCCAAAGTTTTGACTTTGGCATGTATGTAAAAAAAAAAATCATCCGATGAAGGAGACTGGCAAACTGCCATGCCATCCGTCCATCCGTCAACGTCAGTTTTAATTGATAAAATTAGTTATCAGTACTATCTAACCCCATTAATTATATATTTTATATTGTGGGATTGCAAGTGTACGTTTACAGCACAATTATACCGTGGAATGGATGTACAGATATTAATATCACATTTGAAAGGCAGACACGTGACAAAGCATAAATTATCTGTCCATATGGGCACAGAAAATCCTCAATTGCCAGCTGAGTGTTAGGATTAGGAAAACTAAATTAATCTCTTTTACTTGTATATATATTTATTATAAAAGTAGGCTACTAGGCTTAGTTGAATGGAGAGTTGAGTGAGAGTGGGGTTGACACTTGACTGAGCATGCTGCATGTAGACCTGGGCAACGTATTAAACGGAAACGGAATGAGGCATTCCGTATTCAGTTCCGTTTCAACAAACATCATCATATAATAACAGCTACTATTTGAAATCCGACAAAAAAAATAAGTAGTGTTTTGTAATTTACAAAATCTTTTTCATGTAATATCATATGGATTTCAAAAGAGTATATAAGATGTGGGGCCGTTGCAAAAGTTGTAGCAATTTAGTAATTTGCAATTTTCTTTGTCAGATCTTCCAGCGTATATAGTAAACTTGTTCAAAATAACATTTCGCTCCGAAATATTATGTTGGAATACATTTAAATTGTTCAAACTCGGATACAAGCATTGAAATGCTAGTATTCTTGTTTGTTTAAACCAGGATACAATTCATACAAGCCCCTCTCACTCGCACGCCCCTTTGTCCCCGAGTCCGTATCCTCTACCAATCTTTTGAGATTGATAGAATGGCAACATTAGATCCGAACCGTTAGATCTAATTTCGACGGTTAAAATTTTTCGGGACTATCAATCTGGTTACATGCACGGGGCTCCCTTAACCGTTGAAATTAGATCTAACGGTTCAGATCATAAGTCGGCACTCTACAACGTGTAGGTACTTTTATTATTTTTAAATTTAAATAAAAGAAACTCAAATAAACATAGATAATTAAAATATTAAAAAATAATGTTTGTATATGTAAATAGAAATAAATAATAATGATGCGCTGTTTTTGTTTCTTATCGTGTTTTTGTTTTAATGTGTTTGGGATCATAAAAGTCTAGATAGATTTCCATTGTATTCGTATTTTCGAAATATTTTATAATCATATCTCATCTTTAAATTTATGTATTAATCTGATTTTAATTAGGCAACCATTTGTTCTCGGGTCCCACCTTATTCACAGCCGTCAAAGCTATTTCAATCCGTTTCTAATTTTATTCGGATCCAAAAGACCAAAACTAAATCTAATTTGATTGTTTTTAAATTCACACTTTACTTCTAGACTTCTAGTTTTATTCACTTTTATTCTCTTTTACTTTGGAACTAGCCCAGTCGAGAAATTCAAGTCCAAACACAGTTTTAGTTCGGCCCAAGCAACAGTGTCCAACACAGAAATGAGAAGAGCCCAGTTCAGATAATAAAAACAGAGGCAGTCCAAGTGTCCAACCCAGAGAGAGGAACTGGACCCTTAAGGACCCCACCTGTCATTCCTAACGGATCTACACCGGGACCGGGTCCAGTGGGTTTCGGGGATCAAATCCAAACCCGTCTTAAAAAAACAAGATCCGACACCAATCCACTAGTCACAGAATTTACAAAGAAGACCCTGAATCAATTTTATTTACTAAACATTACAAAACAGACCGTACTAAAATAGTTCAAAAAAAAAGATTCCCGATTTTGGACTGTACGAGTACGACTATTAAGTAATGTTAATTTGAGAAGATTGAAAGGTGGCAAGTAAAAGTTATATATTGGGTCAAAAGGAATTGGTACCACGTTTCTAGGGCAGCGTGCTGTCTTTTGCCCGTGACCAGGAAACGCACGTTAATAAAAGTTAAAAACGAACACCTCTGCGACTGCAAACACTGCAAACTGCAAAGCAACGCGCATTAATTGTTTTATTTAATTACAACTGACTAACTGCCTTCGTCTCATCGTCTGACGAGTGTTTGTAAGTGTGGTTTTTTTAATAACATTTAACATTCATTCGTTATTTATTTCCTTCGTTATTTAAAGGAAAAAAGAATATATATCCTGAGACAATTTTAACAACCTGCGGTTGGTATGGCAGTATGCTACTATACTCTCTTTTTTTTTTCTCTTTTCTTTTCATGGAATACCTTGGGAGACTATGGCATTAGTATTACTCTGCAAGTTTGGGGACATTTACGAGTCAAAGCTCACCATCGCATTTCCATCCTTCTTTTCCCTTCCCTTCAAACGAAACTCCTCATTAGCAACATTTTTTTTAATTTGAGTTCCCCAGCATCATGGAAGTGTTATTTTAAATTTTGAGGTGGACCCTGAACTTCTTCTGTCCGACAATTCTAGACATTCATTAGGCTACTACAAGTCTACCATCGGTTATTATTATTATTACTACAATCAATTTCATACATTTTTAATTAAGTTCTACTCGTAGAATATCGCTAATTTCAAATCAACCTATACGGTTCACAGAAAATTAAAATGAAATTATATGCTCGTGTTTTACTTCTAGTTCTAGGATTGTTTGTATATAATATTGCATTTCATCTCGGTTTTGTAATTCAAAAGGCAAGGCCTTGATTCCTTTTTTTTTATATATATATAGATATACAAAAACCATTTGTACGTTCTCTTTACATCTAGGATTCTTTGTCGAATAAATGTCCATCAAATATATAGCGTGCTCCACGTCATTTTACAGCACTGCAGTTGGTGATTGGTCCACCAACTTTTAACATTGCTAACACTACCATTAGTCATTTTTTCTTTAGTTTATTTATGTTTTACATAGTGCATGTTTCATATTACACAGTCGCATAGTGTTTTCATATTTATAAACATTAACAATCGCTAAGATTACTGGCGACAGGTTCATTGAAGCAACAACAGGGCATATAAAATAGATTGTACATTCCAAAATAGTTATGCAGAAAAGGGGAAAAATTGAAATGTCGGGTTGTTTACCAAACTAGAATGCCGTATACGATTCAACCTGATTTGTGGAGTGCATCTTACCTTTGTGATAGGGACAGAATTATTAATTGATAAACACAAATTAAAATTTAGTTTATAATTTAAAGCTGGATGTCCGAAAAAATGTATAGGATATGAGATTTACAACTCCCTCCTTACTCCTAAGGTCTCGTAATTCATTAATATTTCTTAAAAGATAAATTTGAATTTCTATGTGTTTTTTGTTTCTTGCTATAAAATTTTTGGCACGACATGCACTGTTGTCCAGACTATTTGAACGGAATGTTTAAGATTGAATATTGATAAGCTGTGCAATTAAAATAAGAAGGGCACATTTAGCAAGAGTTTGACCAGACCTAATTAATTAAGATATATAAATAACTGACCCTTATTCAGATTGTTAAATTTTTTAATATCCTAGATCATAAATTTGGGTGTGTCACTACATTACTCAATTCAAACCTTTCGATTGAAACAAATGGTCCATGATCCAAAACGAGGGCACCTTCATAAACTGGAACATTGTGCACTATGTTCAACAAAAAGGAAGTGGAAAACATGCATAAAAAAATGGATATAAAAAATAATAATATCTACTGATCTAAATCGATAAAGACTATCTGTTGATGGCAGATGGATAATGGAACATAGATAAAAAGTAAAAAGATATTGTAAATAGACATATGAGATGGCCAGATGGGATGGAGGAACTCCGGCATAATTAAAATGATGGGTCAAAGTTGGTCTAATCAAGTCAAAGTATGCATCGGAACTCGCAACTTGTAAATTAAACTTCCTAGCCCAACAAAGCTGGCCCTGGCCGCATACGCATTATAATTTTATTACAGATTTACAGTTCCTTTATTAATTTTTTTTTTCATTCAATTTAATTTTAAGTTATTTTTTGCACTACCATTTTTTTACGGAAGAGTCTCGACTCTTAAGCCCGTATCAAGTCCATCACGTTCAATTTTCACGTGTAGAGCGTTGCACGCACCTCTGTTTGAATGTGATTCAAACAATTTGTTTCTAAATCAGAAGGCTTCCACGTATAATTAATATTTAACTCATAATTTAGCTAGCACAGTTGATGGAACGAGGCTCCCACAAAATTAAACAAAAGCTACTGGTTTTAAAATGATTGCAATCTAGTTTTCGCATCATCTCTGTTCTTTCCTCAGACAAGAAGGTACATTTATAAGACAGATATTATGCATGATAAAGGAAAATATAAAATACCAAATTTTATAAAATTCAAAATTGCACAATCTGAAACTATTCCAAATTGAAATGTTATTGAAGGACCAGTGCACCACTCGAACAGAGGGAGGCTCAGAATTGAGCAACTGTGCTGGCTATGAATTAATGATACGATACGCCTCAAAAAAAAATTATAAATTTATGAAATATGTAGGCCACCTTACTCAAAAAAAAAAAATGTAGGATACTTTTCGCGTACGCCTACATAGAATCATTTAATTAAGATTGTCTCAAGGTTTTTAAAACTAAATCTGTTACAAATCAAAGGCCCAAAATTACCTTCATTAGCAGAGATAAAATTAACAGAATAAAAAGTAAGCAGCAGAAATAGCAATCTCACTAATAATAACTGGCAGATCGCTAGAACAGAGTTATTTTTGACTGAGGAACTTCCCAGCAGTGCCCACAACAAAATTTGTAAAAAGCAAACCAAAACAAAAAAAAGAGACAAACAATCCCATGCTCCCCACTTTGGCGGGTGGTCCAATACAAAACACTCTCCACCACTTCCAAATACAAAAAAAGGAGCAGCTTAAATTAAGCATCATCTCACACGCATCACTAAAACCCTAACTGATCCCAAAACAGTTTGACAAGGGTCCATTTCAAACACGACCCATGACAAAACAACACAACTAAACTAATTAAAGACAAGAGAACCGTCATAAAATTGAGCTCTCGAGCCATCAACCCCTAAATGTCCTACCAAGCTACTTACTACATTGACACTAATCTAATTATAAGTTCAATTGTAATTAAGGCCGAAATTAACGAAACGCTGTCTTAATTTCAGTGGAACTGAGCACCACTGAAGGTCTGGCCGAAGTTCCAACCGGCTGGCGCAACGTTGAGAGACACAACAGACCGGCCGTCACTGGCGGTGACTTTGAATGACAGAGCCTGACCGTCAAGGAGAGAATTGCTCTGCCAATTCTGGCCCCAGTTTCGGGACATGGCCTCCCAGCTGGTCTTGGAGCCCTTGATTAAAGCGGCATGCACATCCCCTGCGCCGCCTACATTTGTGATGAGCACCAGGTTGAAGTAGGAGTGGCCGTTGATGGTGAACCTGATGCCTCCCTTTTTGTTGCAAGGCACTCTGCAACAAGGAGCATATATATATGTTATTTTAAGTCACAATTAATTATACAATTGCAGGCATGTTGTATGAAATAATGATAAAGATTATAATATATAATAGAGAATAATGAATTAATGCACCTTCTATAAACGACTGGAACGATGCCAGCACGGTACATTGCAATGTGTTCGAAGACGGGCTGAGAGAGGTCGAAATGCTGCAGCGGAGGGTTGCACCAGCCGCCGTCATTGTTGGGCAGGGCGTTGTTGGGAGGGCAGAAGTTGGTGGCGGTGACGACGATGGAGCCGGGGAGGCACCACTTGGAGTCCCCCTGGCATCGTATCTCGTAGCAGGCACCGCAGCTGAGGCCATTGTTGAATAATGCCGTGCTCAGAGCCGCCGTGTTCGTGCCGTACCCCTGGCTGTACATGTTGCCATACCCGCATGCCCCGCCTGTATATAATTCATTAACCATTAGTAAGATTCGTATATATATAATAACAGAAAGTGACAATGAGAGTGCATGCATACAGCATACCCATAGTGCCAGAGGCATCGCCGCCGCCGTAGAAGGTGGCGTGGGCTGGACTCCAAGCGCCGCCTGCAGCAATAGCATGCCCCAAAGGATTAGCTTGTGTGAGCAATGGGAGGATGCCCAGTACAACTAGCTCAACCAACGCCATTGTTTGGTACTACTTGTAATTTCTAACTATCGCTAGGGTGTAACTGTGTAAATGCAATTCCCTTTTGCTTTTTCAACTTTACTTTCTCTTTGGGATGGGAAGCAGGCCACTAGGCACTAGGGTTTGGAGTTGAGGCCTTGAGGGAGACTGGGAGAGGGAACCCAAGTCGAATAAATAGGCGACTTTCAACTTTAATTGAAAAAATATTATATAAAATTAACACACTTGGGTGGGGGTCGTTTGGTTGCAATTGGTTAGGTTGAACCGTTGAACACTATTGGAGTAAATTTAATTTAATTTAATTCACCCTGCTAAGACTAGGACAAGAATTCAGAGAGCATGTGGCGCTGGAATGACAGAGCAGGGACCGTAGAAAAGGACATGCGTTGCAGATTTTATTGGACGCGCCGCTGCTCTCGACACTAGACACAAAACAAAGGTTAAAGCACACTTTTTTCCTCTCCCTCTCTCTCTCTTTCCTTTGTCTACTTGTTTATTCTTTTCTTTCCGTATCTTTGACGAAATCTTTTGTTTAATAAATGTGGAACAAGCGCACCGAATAATATTTTCTGAAAATTTTAATGCACTGCAACTAAATTAGTTTTCTTAATTATTAACGACTCCTGATTGATCAGTTTTAAAATAATGAAGTTGAAAATATTAATCCAGCGTAGATCATTCCATATTTCATTAATTATAATAATACTGTTTTTTTCCGGCTTCTAGAGTGATTCCAAGTTAAAATATTTACAATGATGAATTATATTAGTAATTTACAGGGTCTTTGAAATTTGTCCAGTATTTTTTTAAAAATAATTGTCCTGAATAAAACAACACAAAACGTTTTTTAACCGGTCTCCTAGCTAGGTGGAAGTATACTATTTAAATTTCCCCCAAATTTAATTCCTGTCTAATTTAATTCCATCTTCAATTTCACCTTTTCCGATCACGTTAAAGGATTATTAGATTTTAACTGACTAGTGGGTAGTACGGTAGTACCTAATAAAGCACTTGATCCGTCCTTTGCTAACTTTTAACTCTGTAGTAGATTTACTTTCCTATCTATTAGTTATTGAAAGAAAAATAAGAATCTCGGAATCCAGAAGATTCCTTGTGATGTGAAAGTAAAAAATTTGTTGGTTAAAGCTGTTAATGCTGGTTTTTTTTAAGGAGCAAATTTCTCCCATATTTCAATTTCAATTAAATTTGAAATAAGCTGTTAATTGGAATTCAAATCTCGAGCCCTGAGTCATAACCCAAATTAATGCAGCTCTGCTCGGCTGCACTGTGTGTAAATTTGTGGTATCTGTGTATGGTTCTAGCTCGTGTTTGGTTCACACTCTAGGCATGAATCACTACGGTCGCTACGAGTATTTAATGCCAGAAACAGAAAAAACCGAGCTCATTAATTAACACATACACTTGTTGTGCCTCTTCAAATCCAAAAGGCTAATAACTTCTCCATTTTTTTTTTTGCCAAACAGCACATTAGTTACAGTGAACACACTACTGCCATTTGTGTGTAGTCGGTTATTAGCATTTATTGTGCGGTGTAAATGAGCACAGGTATTGTTTGTACTTTTTTTTTTTTAGTTGATGTAGGAAAATTTCATGCGAGTTAAATAACCGTTTAAATAACGCAACAGCTGACCATTTAAATTCCTGCTTTTTCTTTCAATGGAAGAGTGGTGGGTTCATCCCACTTATTTAAAAAAAAAACTAATTAAGTATTTTTGATAAAATGAAAAAACTATAATCGTTGTAACTCAATAGGAATACATATTTTCCTGCAACGCGTGAACTAAACCAATTATGGCTAATTTGATGAAAGGCTCTTAAAATATTTGGGCAGAAAGATAAAAAACAAATTTTATGCCATCAAATATGAATAAGATGAATTTCTTACGAATACAGAATTAGGTGCCGACAAACGTTATAGCCATGAGAATTTCTTACATGGTTATCGATCCACGCAACAGAATTCTCCGTTCCATTCTATAGTGATCATCACAGATGATGCATATATGTTTACAAAATTTTTTCGTAACATGTCCATATATTACTCAATCATATAGTTTTTTCGCGCTTTATGCAAATGAAAAAGAATCGCGAAACGCTCGAAATTAACACTACTACTTATTAATGCTGCCATATGAAAAAGAGTTGTATTTCCTAAATTTTTTTTCCTGAATGTTTCTTTGTTCATTTAACCATTAAGATCAGAGTTCTCATTTTCCTATTAGTAGCTACCATATGAAAAAAAAAATTGTATTTCTATCCTCATTTAGTTGTCAATTTACCCTTGCTCTCTATCTCCAATACTTCTCAAGTTTATCTTCAGACTCTTTGTATTATTTTATCAAGCTTAATTCCACCTAGGGATTCTGCAAACTGAGATGTAATATCTGGAAATCATCTAACTTTATTTCATTTTTTTGCAATTGATTTTTTGGGATTTCTAATTCTCTAGTCCATTTATAAATGTTTTTCCTAAAACATTTCCATCTATCCTCCCGCTGTAGGCCTTCAAACATGCACCAATTATTATGACAACGTTCTTTGAATCCCTTATCGCCTCACCACCCGTTTTCTAAAAAAAAACGTTACTTCCGTTTCTCTTTTAATTGTGTTTAAAAGGATAGGTGCACCATCACTATGCACTCTGATAAAATTCTCTTATTGATTGCATCTGAAACATTATTTCTATTTAACCAAGTATAGGCCGGCTCTTTAAAGCCTACAATCAACCCATAATAAAAAACAAAATCTCTAAAGCCCCCTATTGTTTGAATTAAAATAACTATTAACTCCAAAAGTTTCATTTGGTTCTAATATTACAATAAAAATCTCTCATTAAACAAATCATATAAAAGCTTCTGGCTAACATTTGCAATTGCCTCCAAATTATAGAATTTTCTCTGTGACGAGGGTCCCCATAAACACTTACAAAATATTGCCCACTTTATGTTTCCTGGCAGAAATAAAGTTTTTCGACAAAGTAAAAATCTGAACATTTATGTTATCATTCCATAATTGACATAATCCCCCAGATCAACCTTCAGCTGGTACAGTAAAGTAATTAGTGAGAGGAGAATTGCTTACAACATCTTCCATCTTTTGTCAGGAGCATTTGGTCTTTTTCAGGAAATGCTACTTTTGTTCTTGTATATTTTTGCGATGAAATTGAATATATTTTTATTACATAATAATGATATATATTAAATTTGTGTATTTTGCAGTGACATATTCAAATTAATCATTTTATTATGGTATCTTTAGAATTGTTGTTCGTTTGGATGGCCTTTGAATAAGATGAATAAGGAATACAGGCTCCGTTTGGATAGGTGTGGGAAGAAGGGAAGAAGAGAAGAAGTGGGAAGAAGTATTGGGAAGTGTGTAATTTTGTGAAGAGTTTGGATTGTTTATAATTTTTTTTCTTCTTCTTCCTTCTTTTTTTCTTCCAACGATCCAAATGCATGTGTCACTGCAAAATACAAATAGAATACGAATAAGTAGCTGAAATAGTACAAATTCCTAATGCGTGTGTCGTCTGATTCTATTCGCGAATAGACAATATTTTGTAGTAACATAAATCAATCTTTTAAAATAATTTATTATGTCTTACTTGCGAGATTTTGGGCAAAATGGGGCACCGTTCCAAGGTACTCCACCTGCCTAATTTTGCACACTACACCTACTACATAGCCACCCCATGAATAGACCAGAGTCCAGATCGGACCCAACATTCAGCCATGAGACGATAGTTTTTCTGTGCTCCACAATCCAATTTGAGAGGACTAAGCTGGATAAGGTTCACTTGCTCCAGAACTTTTATGGAGAGGAAGGTTAGATGAGCCCGGGTGAGATTCACACCTCCAACAGTCCAATTTCAGTCACCCCAATTTTGGGGCGAGCTTAGATTAATTGATCAATTGACGAAAATACTCCTTATATCTTAAATGGTCATACAAAATATAAGGGCAAAATAGTCCAATTTTGTATCTCACTTTTTTATTTTCGCGGTCCGGACTTTGAGCAAATAAACAATTAATCTTATTTCCCTTATCCATCCTTAACTCCTCTTCTTATTCCGTTCAGGACATTTGGAGCACAGCCTTAAAAGCATCTTTTCGACGTAAGGAAACAAAGAAAAAGAAAAAGATAGGTAGCCAGTGACTCGCGACTGAGCCTGAGACTGTTGAGTGCACATGCTAGGTCTGCTTTGGAGACGTGGCGCAACTGCGCAAGGGCGTGCGATTAGCCGTTTTTTCAGTTCAGCATAGCGCATGAGCAGCGGTCCCACTCCCCAGTGGTTCTATCAAATATCGTGTATTCGTGTAACAAATATACAGCCTTACAGGCTTACAGCGTAGTAATCTTTCTAGAATTACCTTACTGGGTTAGGTTTCTCAGCGATGCAATAGCTTGCCAGCCCATTAACAGATTAACAGCCCACATTGCAAGCCGGATGGCCTCCTTCCAGAAATGATGGCACTATTATTAATTCAGCCCAGTAAAAAATAAAAACAGATAAATTGTTCCATACGAACTATATTCATTTACAAGCTATTCCATATACATGAGGACCAAAAAGGGAAACTGACTTGAGAAATGCATTGTTCAAGCTTAAGCGCGAGAAGCCAACTCCTGCTATCTGCTTCCCTGTTTCTCTTGTCAAATGACAACCATCCGCCACGACTTGCTGTAATGGGTCAAGAACTCCCTGCACGAATCTCAGGAATGTACCATCTGCACAAAAGATTCACAAATCCAAAATGAAATTAAATAGTAAGACATTTGTTTGTGTGATTCAACACCTTCTTGTTTCCAGAGCAGTGGAAAGAAAGAAAGTAAAGGGAGCATGCCACAGATACAACCCAAATTTTAAATACTAAATTATTACCTTCGGCAGCAACATGCTCGATAAATATATATAGCCCACCAGGTTTCAGAACTCTTTTAACTTCTGCATAATCAGTTTTAAAATTTTAGATCATTATTCACTAGTGATACTCACGGGAAGTTATGTGAAACTCAATTCTTCATTTTCGCTTTCCTAAAAATGATGCTGACAATTTTAGAAAGATAAAAATAAATTAAATTTTCATGCGACTAACTCTGCTTTAAAATGCTTCTAAAGATGTTTTTTAACCTTATCTTCTTCGTGTTTTTCTCGCAAGTAGTGATAACTGTAATAACAAATGCTCTATCTCTAAAGACAGCTTTCGTACTTTAACAATAACCATTCTAGAGTAATCATGCCAAAGACACCATAGAACATCATCTGAGTAAGAAAGCTTTTAATTATATGAAGGTAAAAAAGGCAGAAATAAGCAAATAAAACCACACTCAGGATATGGATAAATTTAGAGGATGAAACAGCAAGGAGTGGCGATCAAGTCTCAAAGCTCCGGAAGTTATGCAAATTATTTAAGAAAGTATTTCATCTGCTTACTTCACAAAGTGATTTTGGCTAGTTGAAAAAATAACAGAGCTCCTTGTAGGCTACCTGTTTGGTCATAAACTCCCAATATATGCAGTGGCATATGCTCTCAGAAAAAAAAAAGTCTTAAAGTAAAAAAAATAATAATAATAAATAAACACAGGTGGAACCTCTAAGAGTTCCATTAACATCCTTGACAGAACATAAGACAAGAGTACCAATCACCGCATCCACCGAATCATCGTCAACTGGTAAAGCCTCCCCTACCTACATAGACAAGCAGAATCTCTAAAACTGTTGTCAAATGTTTGGCAAAGGGTTTTTACGAAATGCAAATAGAGCAAAAGGCAAGAAAACTGGTACCCCTCTTAAAAAATGGAAGTTTGAAATGGGTAGGCCAGCAGTTGTGGCTGAAGAGCGAGCATACTTCTCCATTTGCTGATTTGGGTCTACTCCAAGTATGCTTAGAGCGGTATTGTTTGCATAGTATTTGAAATTGGGGCCGGTTCCAACTCCGAGCTCCAGCACCCTCTTACTGCTGGTGCCTCTCAAATTAGAGAACAGCATTTGTTTGTACCCTGCAATCTTCAACAAAGCTGCACGGTAAGAGTGATAGGATGGAAGGTGCATAAAGATTTATTTTGAAGTAGAAATGAGCTAGGAGATGCATATATAAGATATAAGATACCTCTCTCTCGTAAGACTTCATGCCAGAGCTCATGGCTTTAGCAAACGCCTCCTCGTAGTAATCGGGCCTGGAAGGATGGACCCTGTCGAGGGCAGCCTGCACATGCAATGAAACGAGAACACATTACACATCACTCAAAATCAGAAAAATCTGAAAATCAATTTGGACAAATTTGGGGTTAAAGAATAAAGAAGCATAACCGACGGTGGGGTCCGTAGGCGGAGCTGCGAAGACCGAGGGAGGGTCAGGGAGGAAAGGAAGCAAAACGGAGATCGAGAGCGAGGCGCTGAGTAGGTCTCTCCGGCCACAGGGGCAGTGGCAGCATCGCATTGGAGTGGGAGTGGGAGTGGGACCCGCACCAGCATGTTGATTTGAAGAAGTAGGGTATGGGTTTTGAGCTCGGCACTTGTTGCGGCGGCGAGAGCAGACGGGAGCCAAGGCCGGCGGTGGGGCCAGGCGTACGGACACGCCGTGCATGTGCATGTGCATGTGCATTTTCGAAAGGAAAAGGAAAGAAGGATGCTAAAATTAAATACCAGTGGCAGTGGCCAGTGGAACTGTGGAAGGGATTGGTTTTTGTCCTAATAAAATGCACGCGGAGTGGCAGATCGGCTCGGCCCATTTGCTGTCCGCATAGCCCAATATAAATGCTCTTCATCTCTACACTAGACTTTGACTACACACCGAAAATTTAAAAAATAATATTAAATTAATATAATATATTAAAAATAATATCAATATAATAACATTTTTTTAAATAGTATCACAAGATCAGAATCCCAGATTCCGACTGCAAGATCAGAATTCCGAATTCTGATCTTTGCTTTTAGCAAAGATCAGAATCCGGAAATCCGACCTTAGCTAAGATCGGAATCTAATATAATAACATTTTTTAAATAGTATCATAAGATCGGAATCCCGAATTCTGACCTTAGCTAAGATCGGAATCCGGAAATCCGACCTTAGCTAAGATCAGAATCTTGGTTTCCGATCTTAGCTTTTTGTTATTTCCTTTATTTGAAGAGAAATGTATGTGTTACAGTTTTTGACCTAGGTCGTTGATGCATACATCTGAAGAAATCCCTTACTATTAGCTTTTTGCTATTTCCTTTATTTTAGTCAACATAGACCATTCCATATGCCCAATGTTAATTTGATTTCCTCTCTTTAAATTATGTCTAATTTATTTGATGAAATGTGGCTGGTATTAGTCAGGACTCAGGACAGCTGCATAGTGTGAACAGTAGTGAGCTGAGCAGGGTACCCCGTACCCATCTTTGTACCTATGTACTATACAAGCTGGCCAATTGTGCATCTGGGATATTATTAATTCCAAAACAAATTAACTACTGAAGTTAATGTCTTATACAATCTTGACAATTATTTCTTCAATTTTGCCAAAAAAAAAAGAAAAAATAGTATTGACATACTATTAATCTTATAAATTTATTGTGTGATAACTAATAAATTTCTGTAATTTGATCTTATAAATAGATTGTTAGTTTATGCAATTCTTAAATTCTTATCATAGAAAACAACACCAGGGCTTTACATATTATTGTTATTTTTTTTCTCACATGACATAAGTGATCCCCGAATTTGAATTGCTATAATTTTAATTTGCACAGACTAGATCAGTACAAATATTTCTGTAAAATTATCCACTAAAGAGCTCACTTATACATAATTAATACATATAAAGAGAGTTAGACTTTTTTAAACTTTATATAATGGCACATAATTTATATTTGTAGCCTCCTAATTAATTTCATTTATCTCTCCTCTTTATATATACATTTTTTTTATATATCTAAGATTTGACATTACTTACAAAAAAGCAACCATATCGTGTTATTAAATTATACATTTTTTTAACCCTCAAAAAAATTATACATATTTTTAGTATTATGAAAAAATATTTATCTGAGTTCAAATTTTACTGGATATATACAAACATTTTCATTGACATTATCTCATGATTATGAATGATAAAAAATTTTATATGTTTTTTTTT
The DNA here is from genome assembly GCA_028095005.1 of Rhynchospora pubera. NCBI lineage: Eukaryota > Viridiplantae > Streptophyta > Magnoliopsida > Poales > Cyperaceae > Rhynchospora > Rhynchospora pubera. The sequence continues at coordinate 230,121,545 of CM051459.1, read as the reverse complement.
AATTTGTAATAGACATTTCTTTTTCCAAGACGAACAAGAGAACAAGTATAAATAGTTTTTTATTAATCCAGAATAGTTTTTGGTTGTGTTCAAATTTTTAAGTGAAATACACAGCTATTTAGCTTATGTAGTAATAACTCTAATGCTTATGATGTTTGGTGAATTTGCCTTTCTGGGCCATATATGGAAACAAGTAAAACATTTCTCCCCGGATAAAAGAAAAATAAAATACAGCGTTTTTAACAAAAAGCTAAGATCGGAATTTCGGATTCCGATCTTAGCTAAGGTCGAATTTCCGGATTCCGATCTTAGCTAAGGTCGGAATCCGGGATTCCGATCTTGTGATACTATTTAAAAAAATATTATTATATTAATATTATTTTTAATATATTATATTAATTAATATTATTTTTTTAATTTTCGGTACTACACACGACTGTAATGGATATGGATATTGTTGCACTCACCGTCTTATAGTTACATTACATATATTATATATTAATATATATCAACATATGATCATCTCTGATCTCTGTCTCTGATGGGCTGATGGCAAAACACAGTAGCTGTTCCACTGTCTTTTTCCTTTTAACAATTTACAGCTTTTCTAATCGGATGACTTGGTCTATTCCTCCATAATGGGGATATGTCACTTTGATAATGGATTGATGGTGGTTTCTTGTACGACTTGATTGTTTTTCATGGCGTGACCTTTTCATCGTGGGTTCGGCGAGCAATGGCCGAACTAGGATCTTCAAATAGAGGGGACAAAAAATTATAATATAGATCTTTTTTTTTTGAGTTTTCAGATGTGTCAAATAAGAATTTTAAAAATTTTGGAAGAATTAATTTTCAAACTTATAAGGATCGTTTTTAAAATAAATTGGCATAAACCAAGCACACTTTCAAGTGCACTTGGTTACACCCCTGTTGGCAAGAATCATAGATCTTGTCTGGATTATAGTAGTGTTTACCAAAAACCCGCCGGGTCAAATCCGCCCCGCCCCAAACCCGCCCCATGGACCGGACCGTCCCGGACCGTCCATGGACCGTGATGGGTCGAAGGGTTAGATCGGGGCGGGTCTACGACGGGTTTGGGCCGCCCTTTCTAAAAAAACCCGCGTTAACCCGCCCCGTCTTAACCCGTGGACCGGACCGCCCCGCCCCGTCAACCCGTCTAAAACCCGTGCAATGTTATTTTTTTATTTTATAACTCCGCCTATGTTATTATTTTATAAAATAATTTAATAGCATAACCGGTCCCAAACCCGAAAAAAAGAGGAATGTAACTTTATATAATTATATTCAATTTTTTCATTTAAGAAAATAAAAGAAAAACGTAAAAGTGAAATATAAGAATAATTTACGAAAAATAAAAAAACAGAAAACAATATTGAAAAAAAGGAAAAAGTATTGAAAAAAAAACAGAAAAGAGAAAAACAACAAAAAAAAATTTATAGTGATTATTATAGTATATAATATATATGTAGTTTATATATATACTAACGAAAAATTAAAAAAAATAATATAGTAATAAAATAAATAAAAACCGGCGGACCGGACCGGACCGGACCGTCATAACCCGTGCGGGTTACATGGGGCGGGTTTAAGAAGGGTTAGGGTCAAGATTTCTAGAATGGACCGTCCTAACCCGCCCCGTCTTAACCCGTGGACCGTCCTAACCCGCCCCGTCCTAACCCGTGGACCGTCGCGGGTTGGACCGCCTCGACCCGCCCCGCCCCGTTTGGTAAACCCTAGATTATAGAGAGGAAAACTAACATATCATAATTGAAAATATAGAGAGAAAAGCTAACATGGATCATAGATCTTGCCATCAATTTTTTTTTATCCAAAATTCAAGCTGTCAATCCAAACTATTTAAGTTGGCCACCATATTGAAATAAAGATAGGCTAAAATCAGCCACGACTGACTGATGGACCCATCAGCTGCGATTATATCTCAAATTTTTGAGATTCTAATGGCTAATCTGAACTGTTCAATGTGTTCTCCATACTGAAATCTCATTGTTGATCAAATTTTATATTTTTCTGATTTTATTTACTATTTTTTTGAGATTTTTAAAAATTATAATTATTGAAGGGTTCAGAATTATTTAGATTAAGAATTTTGTAAAATATCAAACAAATACTAAAAAAATTCAGAAAAATGTAAATTTTTGTCTCCAAAGAGATTTCAATATGGAGAACACATTGAATGGTTCGGATCGACTGTTAGAATCTCGAAAATTAAAATTTGATCGTAGTTGATGATTTTATCCGATAGTCGTGGCTGATTTTAGCCTATCTTTATTAAAATATTCTTGGAGACGAAATGTTACATTTTTTTCAAATTTATTTTGCTATTTATTATGATATTTTCAAATTAGAGAGTCTGAATTATTTCAATTTTTTGAACATTTTTTCAAATTTATTTTGTTATTTATTATGATATTTTCAAATTAGAGAGTCTGAATTACTTCAATTTTTTGAAAATATTATAATAAATAGCAAAGAAAAATTGGAAATATGTAAAATTTGATCTTCAAATTGGACCTATTATGATAGATAGATTCGAAATTTAAAAAAATAATACTAAATTAATATAATATATTAAAAATAATATCAATATAATAATATTTTTTTAAATAGTATCACGAGATCGGAATCCCAGATTCTGAACGCAAGATCGGAATCCTTGATTCCGACCTTAGCTAAGAACGGAATCCCGAATTCCGATCTTGGCTTTTTTATTTTTTTATATATCATTTATTTATTTATTTAGTTTACTAATTAGAAAAATAGATAATATATTGTAAAAATATTGAAAAAATATGAAAAAATCAGGAATAATTAAATTAAATTTTATATGTAATTTATGTTAGAAAGTGTGCTAATTTTCATTTTTATGCTAATTACCAATTAATTAACCAAGCAAACATAGCACACACAAGATCTAGTACACAAGCTATTCAAACACACGAGAAAAAAGGGGAAATCGATACCTCCCGCGAAATCGTATTCGCGGGGCTCGACCAAGGCATGGGAATCGATGGCGTGCCTTCTCCACCGTCTCCACCACGTCTCGTAACCGCCCTCGAGTCCACCAAGGAGGATTAATCACGTTCTACAAGGTACGTGCTAGCATACCCAAAGAACAAGCCTAATCCCTATGGTTTTCTCTCTTGCATCAATCAACAACTTTGATTTAGTGGAGAGAAAATAGCTCAACACATGAGCAAAAGAGAGGGAGAGAAGAGGAAGGTGGCGGCCTAGAATGGGAGGAAGAGAGGAGAGAGAAAAGTCTTGGTGGAGGCTCTCATAAGTGGTCCTTATATAGAGCACAAAACCTAATTGACCTCTTGCATAATTACAACTATGCCATCCAACCTACCACCATAAATGGCTGCCACGAAATGGGCCTTTATGGGCCATTAAAACCCTTCATTTGGACCATTAATTCATATAATTAAGGTCCCTCAACTTTGCTCTTTAATTGGGCTATATATTTGCTATTTAAATAACGGCCCAATTAATCAATATAACCATTTATATTGATAAGTGTTGAACTAAATTAATTATTAACTCATTAATAATTATTTTAGGATTAGTTAATGCATTAATTTATTTCTATATGATCCATTGACTTAATTAATTATAACGGTTCGCAACGGTATATAATTAATTAATCAATCTTATCATATTTCCACAGAACCTACTGCTGTGAATAAATAAATAATGCACTGTGTGATTAATGTCCTATTTGTGTGACCCTTTGAGGATTTATGCTATGTTGGCCATGGAATTAAATCGTTATTTAATTCCAATAATCATAAGCGGTATCTAGCAACACGTTATGACTCCCAATTCGCATAAATAGTGTACTGCTACAATATTTCAATCCTGCATAAGAGAATAAATATGTTTCTCTATTTTGATTCTTATGTCGCACGATATCATCGTATAATCCAAGATAGGAATGTGTCATTCTTGCAGATTATACGTTTCTTGATCTAGAGATAATTGTATAAAGTTGCATGCAAACAATCTATCTCCATCAAGGGGCCCAAACAGATATCGTCACTCACTAAGTGAATTAATGAGGGACATACGGTTTTCTTGATGATTAACTTTTCCCCGCACAATTCAAGAGAACATAAATAAAGTCCGTATAGCAGCCCTTATCGGGAATCAGCGGTAGACAGTATTTATTGAACCTATCCTCATGTGGAAAAGATAAACATCTCAAACTTAGAACCAAAATCATAACGAAATAAACAATGACACATAACACAATCCATATGTTTATTTCGATGGGTCAAGTCCTGTGCTATGTTCCATAACATACACATATGCAATTAAGTTGGTAACTCTTTACCTATGATTAGTAGAACTTAATCATCACTTAACTTGCATACTAATCTTATAAGATAATTAATGTTCCTTGTTAATTATCAAGATTATGGACCGTTTAGATTTATTATTGTCATTCTAAAGAATGATCCACAGAGATCTACTATTCAGATCCTCAACCTGAATGATCTGTCAATAATAAACCTAGGAACAGATGATAAAATATCATCCCATACATAAACTAATAATTAAGTCATTAAATAATTGACTTCTAGGACATAACTCTAACAATTTAGTATTTTTTTTGAAATTTAATTTTATTTTCCTTTTAATTAATTTATTTAATTAAATATAAATTTAATTAATTAAAAAAATGTATAATTAAGTATACATTTTTAATTAATTTAAATTAAAATTATAAATTTTTAAGCAACCACTTGATATGTGTCCGGATGTCGTCCTCTGTATATATTATTTCATATTATATTTTAAACAATCATATCGAGTCTCATGATCAAGGAAGCACTTTCTGGATTGCGTTAGAAAGAAATTACACGAGGTTGATGTTTTACCGAGACGGAGAAGAAAGACTAAATTCACTTAATTTACTGCATTTCTCTTTTTAATGATTAATTTATGAATTTTAAATTTTTTTAGTAGTTTAGAGTGGTTTTTAGGTTTGCAAACTTTCAAAGTGGATTTTGGAGGTCTAGAGAGCGTTTTTGGCTCCGAAAATGGTCGTTACGGGATTTCACCCCTGTAACATGTGTAGATCTCGTCGCCAGCTTTCCTGAATGTGCTCGTTTGCCTCAAACGGACCTTCCTATTAAAAGTTATGCATGTTTAAAGTTTTAATGTTCAAGTTATGCCTTTGTATCCCTGCAAATGATTAATAAAACTTTGAACATTCAGATAAGAAAGGATTATGCATTTGTATCCCTGCAAATTCTGAAAATTTATAATCCTTTCTAAATGGTACAATTCATATAAAATTTATACTTAATTATTTATTTTTTAATTAAATAAATTAATTAAAAGAAAATAAATTTAATTTTCCAAAAAAATACTAAATTACATATAAAATTTAATTTAATTATTTCTGATTTTTTTCATATTTTTTCAATATTTTTACAATATATTATCTATTTTTCTAATTAATTAATTAATTAATTAATATACTAAATAAATAAATAAATAATATATAAAAAAAATAAAAAAAAGCTAAGATCGGAATCCGGAATTCCGATCTTGTGATACTATTTAAAAAAATATTATTATATTGATATTATTTTTAATATATTATATTAATGTAGTATTATTTTAAAATTTTTCGGTAGATAGATAGATTGAAATAAAAATAAAAATAGCACAAGGCCCAGTGTCCGGAAAGGCCATTTCAGAAAGCCTAGATCTGTTAAAATTCATGTCCTCTCCTTACTATATATATCGTCGTCAGATTTAGCGAAAGAATCACTCGGTGGAAATGAAACCCTAATTAGGTTTCATCCTGACCCGACGGCTGCACCCAGCAACCCGCACCTCATTCCATTTGTTTCCGTATCATATTTTTGTTTTGTTGACTGATAGCTTGCTTATTGGTTAATCTTGTGTGTCTATAATTTGTGATGCTTTATTCGCTAGTTGTTCGTTGTATGATTTGGTTGCTATAATTCTGGATGGCAATCTTTGTGATTGTGTGTGCGTGATGAGAAAAAGACAGGGACATCAGCAATCCTCTTTCTCTCTTTATTGATTGAGAGGGATGATGAATTGTGTCTAGGGGAATCTCTGATGCTATCAATCAATCAATCACTTCATTTCATTTCGTTTCATTCTTCCTCTTTCTTTTTTTATTTTTTACTTAATTATAATTACTTGATAAAGAATTGTCTTTTAAAAATTGATTGGTGAGCTTTTCGTTTTCTAGAAGATTTTTGTCCGGTGCATATGATGGTGTTAAATATACTTTGAGTTTCAACAATGAAAACAATTAAATCTGATGCACCTTTTATTTTATTTTTTTTTGTTCATTCATACTCGTTTTCGTGATATTTTTTTAAAAACTTTTGTATGTTTTTTATCTACGGAATTAGAGAAACCTGAGGTTTTGGAGGATTCCAAGAGTTCGGAAGACTTGTATGTTGGAACTTGTAAATGTGAACAAATGGTTCATACAGCTATTGGGCCTTCATCTGATTGTCTTGGGCCGGCTTGTGTATACGATCTATAATTCATTCTGAATTCTGATGAATGCATTCGGCGTTCTACATGTTTGTTGTGTTAGCTACTTTTGGTCTTTTGTGGCCAGGTGCGCTCAAATAAAGCTTGGTTTGATGTAAATTCGATTGGGTCTCAACCAAATCGAAATGCAAATCAAATGAAAATTTACAAGATCAAAGCTTAATTGTAGATCAGCACTTGTTGATTTTATAGAATTGAAGTTTGGATCTCGTTAATTTCTTAAAAATTAACAAACATACTTGCAAATTTGTTATGAAAAACAAACTTACGTGCAGTAGTATCATACCGATCGTAGCAATATTATACCATATTATAATCTTGACTTTTGATAACGTCAGTAGATGAAATTATTGTGTTTAGATTCTGGCAAACCCAACCAGCTTCTAGCTAATTTCCCACACCTTGCTTGCCTTCTCGCCTCTTGGGATAGGTTCAGGCTTTGTCAGACTGCGACCACTAACCACCTTAATTTTTTTTGAAAAAAAAACATAAATTATTAAGATTTGTTGAATGGAAATTGAATAATGAAAATTTTAGTTGTTGCGCTAATTAAGAAGTACGAAACACAATCCAATTTAGAAAGAGGAAGTGTTTTGTCCTAATTGATTTGTACCAAGGGGTTCAATATGAATTTAGGCTTTAGTTATCCCAGTTTGAATTTGAATTAATTTCAGTTCTCAATTGAGCTGATCTCCAAAGATTCCTACTTATATATAATCAAAAGAATATATAGTTCAGCACAACGACCATACAAAGAGGGGACTACAACAGATTAAATTTGGCCACATAGATGTAAATATGAAAATTACCTTGTTGTCATTTGTTGGCCCTTGCCATTTGCAAATTGCAACCATCTATGGAGATGCTATGTTTCAGCTCCTCAGCGATTGCTGCAATGCGCTGGCAAGCTTCAATTTGTGTGATAAAACACTCCCGATTCGATAAAATTTTGTTAGTGAGCCGAAAATCCTTATTTGTCGTGGCCACAAATAGAAGCGAAAGATTAAACTGTAGGTTGATGACATGCCAAATATTTCTGGTATAAATCGGCCTAAAAATAAAAAAAATGAGTCGCATCCAGCATCCTCAATATATTGATCTTTTTTTTTTTATGAAAAATAGGGGTCAAGCCCCTATCTTAATTTTATTAAAAAGTAACAATAAAGAGTACAAGGTTAGCAAGATGCTAACTAAGAAGGAAAAGAAAAAGAAAAAGACAAAGAGATAAACTGAAAGTACTAAACCCTAACAAAAGAAAAAGGTGAAATAGCAATACTAAAAAAACTAAAACTAAAACTGAAATAATGAAGGACTTATTTTCGGAAAAAATTCCATTCCAAAAGCACTTCCTGAAGCAAGTTAGAGGGCTGCTTCATAACTTCTCTGAAAGTTCTTGAGCATCTTTTTCTCCATATTACAAAGAAGGCAATCGCAAAGAGATCCTTGACAGTGTCCAAAATTGCCGAATTATGCAAAATTGCTGAAGGAGAAGCAGGAAAAGCAGGAGAGGCACCAACAATGGTAGAAGGAACATCTACTGTATTAATCATTAAATCTCTGAAGTTTTTGAAAAATTGACAAGAGCTAAAGAGATGAAAAACTGATTCACTGTCAGTTTTGCAGAGGATGCATCTGTTTGTCAAACTCCAACCCCTCCTTTGCAAATTGTCTAAAGTAGCAATTTTGTTTTGAATCATTAACCAGATAAAAATCTTGAACCTTGGAGGAATCCTCAAATTCCAAACCCTGAACAATGGAGAGGAATGACATGGATGACAAGTAATGAGATTGTACATTGATTTGGTAGAAAAAATTCCAGAGTTTTCAAACTTCCAAAGAGCCTCATCTGAACCAATACCAGGGATAGTAAGGAGAGCAGGTGTTAAAAGGTGCAGTAAAGAGCTCAATTGATGCAAAGCAAGCACTGAAGTGAAGAGTAAAGGTGAAAAGAGAGAGTTGACATCATGAAGCTTAGAGCAAAAGTAATACAGAGAGATGAATTTATTTAAAGAAAAGGAGTATAAATCGGGGAAAGTAAATTGCAGAATCTGTGTGGTCCAATTATGCTGCCAGAACAAAATACTCTTCCCATCAGAAGGTTGAAAAAATAGCCCCACCTTGAAAGAATGTAGAAGATGCTGCAGAAAGCCAGTGAGCTTACTATGTAGAGGATAAGAGGAGAGAGAGGCAGACTGTAAAGTAAATGCCAAAGGCTTCCAAAGTGAGTAAGAGGTGGAAGACCATTTCCATAACCATTTGGCCAATAAAGCATCATTAAAGGCCGAGAGATTAAGAATACCAAGACCCCCCACCTTCTTAGGTTTTATCACACAACTCCAAGAAATTAGAACTAACTTCCTTTTGTCTGAATGGGTCCCATCCCATGTTAGAGGAATTTCCTTCTCATAGAATCAATCCTTTTAATAACCCAGGAAGGCAGTTTGAAAACAAACATAAAGTAAGTGGGTAATGAAGATAAACATGAATTAATGAGAACTACCCTACCAGCAATAGAGAGAAGGGAGGCAGACCACCCCTGAAGTTTGGTAGTGAACTTGTTTAGCAATGGTAGGTAATCATCTCTAACTAAAGGTTTGTCAGATAAAGGCAACCCCAAGTAGGTTAAGGGAAAAGAAGAAGCTCTGCAATTTAAGACATTAGCCAGGGAAAGAGAGGTTGCATCTGAACAATTTAGGGTTAGCATATCTGACTTACCAGAATTAATGGTCAAACCAGAAAAGCTTCCAAAAATATTGAGAACTAGCTTCAAAAAAGTTGCTTGTTGCAAGGTTGGCTTGAAAAAGAACAATGCATCATCTGCATAGAAAATCGAGGAGAACATATGCTGCAAAGGTACATGCATAGCTCCTAAACGATTTAACTTTGCCACTCACCTAGAGAGGAAGTCAAAGGCCAAGATGAACAAATATGGGGATAAGGGGTCACCTTGGCGCACACCTCTTCCGAGCAAAATTGGTTTGCCTGCTACCCCATTCAGTACCACTCCAGAGGCACCCTGCAACACACAACCTAGAACAGCAGAAATGAAGTTCTGTGTGAAACCCAAAGCCGCCAAAATTTTTGAAAGAAAACTCCAACTAATTGTATCAAAGGCTTTGTGTATGTCAGCTTTGAAGATCGCCAAATGGGTTTTTGATTTGGAACAATGAAATAAAACTTGTTGGGCATAAAGAAAGTTCTCTATGATTAGTCTATCCTTCAAAAAACCAGATTGATTGCTTGTGACCAAAGAGGATAGAAAAGGAGTGAGCCTCTTAGCTAGAATTTTGGAGAGTATTCTTTGAATGGAGTGAACGATACTAATCGACCTAAAATCTGCAGTTGTTGAAGGAGCCTTACTTTTAGGAATGAGGGCAATGATCGAGGAGTTTAAGGGGTATAAGGAATTTGAAAGCAAAGCAACATTGAGAGAAGAGGTGATTTCAGGAGCTAACTCTTCTTTAAAGGCTTTAAAAAAATCACCAGTGAAACCATCCGGTCCTGGTGATTTATTAGAAGACCAGGAGGATATTACTTCATAAACTTCAAGTTGAGTAACTGGAGCTTCCAGAGAAGAAAGGTCAAGAGAATGAATTTGAGAGTAAAGACAGTCAAATTCAAAATCAGACATGACAACAGAAGTAGTGCCCATCAGATTACAAAAGAATTTAAAAAAAGCAACACCTTTTGACTTCTGATCATGAACAGTGATTCCATCCACATCAAGGGATTGAATGAAGTTCCTTCTTTTGTTACAAGAAGCTCTGGCATGAAAAAAAGCAGTATTTTGATCACCTTCTAATCTCCACTTAAAAGATGATCTTTGTTTCCAAACAGCTTCCTCTGTCACGGCTATCTCAGTGAATCTCCTTTTCAACATAGCTTTGAGAAGTTTCTCCAAAGGAGTCAAAGGCCTTGATTCCATCACTCTATCACATCTAGAAAGAAAAGTTTTGATGAACAGTGACTGATCTCGCACCTTAGAAATTCTTCCTTTAGCCCATAATTTAACTTCCTTGACAAGCTATGAAAGTTTAAAATCAAGCTGATGAGGGGTGACTGCCGAAGGAGAGGAAAACCAGTAATTCATGACCAAGTCATGAAATTCCGGAAATTTGAGGCAAAAATTCTCAAATCTAAATAAATTGGAAGGTCTAAATTTAGATTTGAAACAGCAGAGTAGAGGAGAATGATCTGAGGAAGTGTTGGCAAGAGCTTCCAGAGTTGCAATTGGAAACTGTTGTGAGAGGGGCAAATTAACAAAAAACCTATCCAGCCTAGAAAAAGTAGGAAAGTCCCTATTATTTGTCCAAGTAAAGCTTCTATTAGAAAGATTTAATTCCAATAAATTGAGGCAGGATATGGTATCAGCAAAAGAATGCATTTCTCTCAAATTTCTATTTAATCCAGTGGTTTCATCAGCAGCCAAAACTAAATTGAAGTCGCCACAAAGGATCCAGGGAGTAGTATCAGTTGGAGCAAAGGTAGTAAGAGAAGAAAGGAATTGAGATCTTCCAATGTCACAAGAAGGACCATAAACAGTGGTGAGCTTAAGAGGTGAAGCATCTTGATTGAAAAGGAAATCAGCTGAGAGGATATGTCTTGTAGCCAAATAAGACTTGAGAGTCACAAAGTTAGAATCCCAAGCTAGTAATATTCCACCCCTGGATCCATCAGCATCCACAGCAAGAAAGGAACTAAGCTTAACTCCACAAGTTTCTCTCACAAGAATTTCATTAACAGACTCCCATTTTGTTTCTTGGAAACAAACAAAATGAGGTTTCTCAATCAGAATTGTTTGTCTTACTGCCAATCTTTTATCTTTGTCATTAAGGCCTCTCACATTCCAGCATAAACATTTGACCTTAGAATCCATAAAAAAACAAATGACAAAGACACAGAAAGGAAACAAAGTAGGGGAGAAGAAGAGAATTCATTAATCCAAGATTGATACATGATAACAGATCCATAAGAACTGAAAATAAAAGCATGCTGAACAAAAGAAGCTAAATCCAAACAGAAATTAAACTATTCCTGCCTCAGCCAGGTTCCTCTCAATTTCCTTAGTCATTTCTAAACCTACTGCAACAAGAATGAGTTCAGCTTGAATCAGTGTGGGTGGATCATCATTCTTTAGAAAATCAGCCAGAGTTTCAGTCATTGAAGCTTTTTGCTTAGCAGCAACAGAAGGGTTGAGAGCAGCATATTGCACACGCTGAGCTTTAGCAATGGCAGAGGTGTATGGACCAGAGAGCTTGCTCTTAAGTCTTGGGCTCCTTCTTGGTTCATGTACTGAGCTAGTAGAAGATGGGCCTTTAATCAAGCTTCCTCCTTCTGCAAGAATATCAAAGCCAGGTGGAGCAGTATCTTCTGGTGAAGTGACTAGCTGGACCACAGAAGGGGCAAAAGAGATCTGAATTGGATCTGCATCAACACCAAAAGTGCATTCATTAGGATAGAGAAAGACCAAGTCGTCAGAAGCAAAGGATGGTACTGGGGCAATTACTTCAGAAGGAATAGCATTCAGAACAGGAAGATAAGAGCAGTCAAGAGGTGGTTGAATAGCTAGAGGCTGCGGTGCGTGACGAAGAAAGGATCAGAATAATTGCTGGAAAAGAGACTTGGAGAAAAAGTGAAGACAGGAGGATCTGACTTGTTGCACAAAATTGCATCCAACACCAGCAAGAGAGAGACCTCCAATAGCCGGCTGAACTGAAGGGGGATCACCTGAAAGATGCTGAATAACAGAGCTGGCAGAAGGTGGCAAGTTACCAGAAACTGCTGCACCATTACCAGATCCACCAGAGGAACTTGCAGGCGGGGGAGGTGGGGGAGGCGGTGGAGGTGGTGAGACCCAAGGCCTTCCTGGCCCAAGATAAGGAGGCTGCTGGTAAAAATCAATTTGCTGGTATCCCTCAATACGCACCCTCACTTTGGCCGCGCCTGGATCATCTGAAACAGCGATTTGATGTGGAATGCGAGTAGGATGTGCCCCTTTGACAAACATACGAAGGAAGGCAAAATTGTTGTTAGAAAAATGAGGAGCAATAGCAAGAGGATAGCCAAAACCTGACACCAATTTGCGAAGAACTTTTAGATTCCATAAATGAAGCGGTTGGCCAGAGAGCTTGATTCTGGTGCGAAAAACTGGCGGCTCACGAACCATGCCCCTAGTCCTGTTCCACCTTCTGAAACTGTACCTAACATTTTGCAAGTGGATAACAGCAACATTGCAAATGTTATTTCTGATGAAAGTGTCAGGACATATAAGCAGAAAATCCCCCGTCTCATGATGCACAGGTTGCAAACGATATTGATGCACTCCTCCACCAAACTGAGCGGAAAGTCTGACAGCCAGTCTATGCTCAAAGTCATGAGAAAGAAGGCCCTGGGTTTGATAAGTAACCACAGCAGATCTAAGGAGAGGCTCATTTTCCGGATCTACTGGATGATTAGGATAATAAAAGACACTTAGGAGGTTGATTCTATGCTCCTCAAACTCAATAGCACTGCTCAATTGCATGTTCTGCCAATTTTAAGGGAAATCCATGAAGTTAACAGAAGAGACAGATGTTGAGAAAGTATCAGTACCAGTAATAGACAGAACAGAAGAAGAGAGAGGGATGATTTCTGAGCACGCAGAGGGGGTTAAAATAGATGAAGGAGGGAGTTGAAGCGGCTGAGTAGAGGGGATCTGAACTTCAGTTTCCAAGAGAGAAGACGAAAGGTCAGCCAGGGGGGCCTGTATCTCCTCTTCCAAGACAAGAGACGAAAAGTCATCTTGAGAGAGAAGAGGACATAATTTTGCATTATGACCAAATTTAAGACAGATAATACACCTTTGAGGGAGGCTACAAGTTGATTTTAAATGGCCAGAAAAGAGGCAGTTGAAGCATTTCTTTGACTTCCGAAAAGAAATTAGTTTAGATTTGACAACTTGAGAAATCAATTTCCTTCTAAAACTAGAAGATCCAGCAGACCTTAAGTGTTTAGGAAGTACTTTGGTCCAACCAAAATCATCAGATTGCATGAGTTGAAGAGTGAGACTTAGCAATAGTACCTGAAGAGGTATGAGAAGCAGCAGAGGCAGAAGAACGATGACTATGAACTTTTGGAGGGATATCAAAACAAGAAAACTTTCTCTGAAAAGACTTTGGCGAGAGCAATCTGAGAGTGAAGATAGTGAATGGGGGAGAAGGAAGAAGAGGCGCCTATCTGAATTTGTCAGAGGCAGGATTGTGCTGAAGCTTGGAAGAAGAGGCCAAATTCGCAGCACTAGGTGCTATCTTCTCAGAGATTGGAGCATGGGTGGCGGCTCCATGGAGTTTGGAGAGATAGTAGTCTAGTAGCGGAGGCTGAGGAGGTGAGACAGGAGTTGAAGTGGAAGCGTTGTTGGAGTAAAATTTAGAGTTTAAAAGGGATTTTTTGGCTAAAGGGATGTAGGTTCTGAGAAGTGGAGGAGAAGAGGGTGTATGGCTGGGCTCTGCAGTCGTCTTCGTCGCGGCAATGTCGGCGGCTAGAACTGCTTTGCCGATCTTCTTCTTGGTTGCCTTGGAAATCGTCTTAGGAGCCGCCATCCGTCGCCAAGAAAGGAACCTCAATATATTGATCTTGGCATAAGACACACGATGCTTGAGCTAACCAACCTCGTTTATTGAAAACTGGACTGAAATTAATAGAAAATTGGTTGGAATCAATAGAAAATGAAGAGTGGAACAAAAAACAGAACAAAAATATGTTTCGTTTACTGAAACGGAACATAAATGAAATTTGTGTTCTATTTCGTTACCGAAACATAATGAAAATGAAACATGCCTATTTCGTTCCGTTTGTAGACGTTTGACAGCCGTAGCTCCATCTAAGGGAGCCATCCGAAGCCGCCGAAATGGCATGGCTGATAATACTATACGATTTAAGAATATCAAGTTATTGAGGTGAGATTAGGGGATCCTGTGACAACTATTAATTGTTGATAGTGGATAGATCAAAATGTACTATTAATTAATTGTTGATATAACTTATATATTATGGATCATTCTTACTCTTCATTTAAAGGAGAACCAATGAAAATTGCTTGCATGTGATTTGAGATTCTGAGCAGTGAGCCCCAAAGAAGGAAACGGCTCCGTTGCTATTTCCCAGTTGAGTTGATAACAACTTTTCTGTACATAAATCATAATAAAATAGTTATTAACCTGGTACACATCAAAAGCTGAAGTCACTGCTACCATGTACTAGAAAAGGAGTCATAAGATGTAGGTTATGCACAGTAAAGAAGTCTATATGTCTATCAGTCTATGTCTTAGGCCGTGCTGTCCGTATAACGCTAGCTAACCCTTTCCTAGGTTTTCCTACTGTCATACACTATCTATCAAATTCAATGACCCACCAACTCTTTTTTTCTTTTTTTTCTTTTTTTTGAAATTTAAAGCCCGTAGGCAAATGACCCACCATCTCAAAGCGCTAGCTTCATAAATCATAATCCTCTCATTAAATTAAAAGCAAAAAGGAACTGCCTTTATAAGCCCCTCCCCACCAATCCTGGCCAATCAGCACTTCCTCTCCTATTCTCCAAAGGGCAATGATGCCTTTGTTGCATCTAAAGGGAATGGGAATATGGGATGCCTTCTCTTCCTGTTCCATTCTTCCATTCTACTTCTAGCTAAAAATTAAAGGAGCAAGGTAATTCAGTCCAGCTTGAGCAAACCATTCAGAAGCTTGCCTGATGTATTTTGCGTAAATATGGTAAATTGGTAATCATCATTATCATCATCTTAGGTCTTGCATGTGGGAGTGAGGTTAGTTATGTATTGTGCAGCCAAGGATGACTTGCCGGTGCATGCATTTTATCAAATTTAAATATTTCCGGGAACTAGCCTCTTTTACTTAATTGTTGTGACTAAGTTTGTGTTATGGATCGGCAAGGCATTTTTTGGCTACATGATAGCCTCCTTTTCTCATGCAAGAGCACAGGTGATATAACAAATAACTGATGGGCAGGGGATGATATCTTCCATTTTATATGTCCGTACTATGGTAGTCATCTATATGACAGAAAGGTTACAGGTAATTTCACGTTCGGCCTTTCCTAACTGGGTTTGGTACGTTCGGTGCAAACTTTTGTTTATTACCACAGGGCTTCATTTAGGCGATACCATTATATATAGTTGTATATTAATTCTAATGTAATCACATTATTAGCTGCATTTCCATCCTTAATTGCAATTGTATATTATTTTTCTATTTGCCACTAATAATTAGAGCAATGTTTGCACTTAAATTTCATATATACCGTTATCTTTGTAATCACAATTGTGTTATCCGTTATACCCATCATCCAATTACAGCGAGGGAGAGGCATGCATGCTCTTAGAACTTGCGAAATAATTACAAAAGAAGTGATGTTGCACATTTAGCGACATTAATAATTTATTAAAATTATCAAATTAGCAAGCTTTACGTACATAACTGAAAGCATAATTGCAATTATCACGTCATCATTAATTTTGCGATTACTTTGCAAGTGGAATGAGCAAATATTACTGAATTACAGCACCGTACCGTACTGTTGCTTATAGCCTCAATTAATGTCAATGGGCGCCCTGCCAAAGCGCGCGGAAGAGTGCCAAGATTCGCTTTGGAACACCTACAACTTTATTTTTCTGTTGCTTTTTAATTTCCTTTATTAAAATTTGTAAAATATTTGTCTAATTTTCAAGATGTTCAAGCTCTTTTTAAGAAATGATTGGTGCAACTGTGTGTAATTGTAGTGAGGATGCTTCTGATTTCCGTAAATTTTTTTAATACGCAGATCTTAAATTGAAAATTTAATATTCAATATAAAAAAATAACTTTATCAATAAACATGGCGGAGCACCACTGAAAGGGCACATTGGCGGCGACACCACTTTCATTGGCGCACTTACCCATTCATACCTATTTCAGCTCTTTTCAAGTTTGAAAATTTTCCTACGGCAGTCCCAAGGGCACTTTTTTTTTTGAAAAAAGAATTACTATTTTTAAAAATAAAATTTATCTGTCAATGCCGATGAGGTTGGCGTGTTAATATTTTAAAAATTTTATTTTTTTAAAATAAAATTATTATTATTTTTAAAAATATGTTCTTATTTTTTTAAAATATTTTGTGTGATCGACAATGAGAGTGGCGTGTTAATATTTTTTTAATAATAATTATTATTTTTGAAAATTAATTTCTCTTGAATCTGGGAGCGTCATTCTCAATGGCGCGGCTGCAGGGGCGTCGTTTCCAGTGGTGTCCTGACATTTTTTATAAGTACGTACGATTTTATTCTAAGTACTTGTAATTTTAGTTGGTTTAATTTGGTTATTTTCCTTTTAACTCATTCCTAGATATTAGGATGCTATTTTAAATCTTGAGACGAAGCCCAAAAAGAATTTGAATAAGAGTTAGTGTTCTTTTTTGGAATTATTTGGTTTCTTTAAATAGTTCTGATAGAACTTATGCTATGGAAATTTTTGCTGCTTTGGTTTGGGTTAGATAGAATGATAGAAATAAAAGAGCTTTTACTTTTGAGGCAAGTAGCAATCTTTTGAACATTTATTTTAATGTTGTTAGCTTATTTGTTAACTGGACAGGGCTTCAGGAAATCTTCAAAATAAGATTGGAAATCTGTTTCGAGCTTTTCATGAGGATCAGAGGGTTGATGGAGTTATGGCTAATCCCTCCTCTTCTGATGAAGTTTAATTTAGTTTTAGACTTTTAGTTCTTTTGTTTAGCGTAGTTTTATACTGATTGTTTTGGTTTAGTTTCTTGAATTTGATGGATGTATCTAAAACTTTTTTTTAGTTTTTTAGCTTAATGAAGTAGGAGTGTCTCTTTTTTGAGACATTCTTTTTTCAAAAAAAAAAGAAGTCAATGCCATGTGTGATGAATTAATATAACCTTTTTTAAAAAATAATACGAATAAACACTAAAAAAATAGTACATATATATTTTAGGAACAATAATTGAAAAGGTGTAATAGCTGATATCATTTTTTGAAAGAACGATATTAGCCAATATCGTTCTTTAAATGAAAGATAATAATCTCATTCATTCAAAGAACAATATTGTGATACTATTTATATAATTTTGATTATTTTAATAATATTTTATAAATTTCTGAATATTTTAATATTATTTTTAATTTTTTCGGCAATTGCATTCATCTCGAAGTAACTCGGCTTTTTGGATCCACGGACACTAGATCTCAACAAATTGAACTTAAATTAATAGACAATAGTTCACTATCATTTCTAATTAGGTGTTGTGATTGGACTAGTTGTTGCTCATGCATGTACGTGCAATTCATGCTATCTTTTCATACAAAATACGTGATACTGATGTGCTTTCGGACCGTAACTAGTTAGTCCCATCATCACGGGCCTAGCACAGATATGTAAGATCTTTCTCGCTGTACCAGTATTAATATAATAGTTCTTTATTTTATCATTCATTCATCGCCAACTTCTGAGACTCTGATTATCAGTTAAAATTAGGGAATTTCAAATGTGTTGTGTCAAATACGCACGTGTTAGAAATCGTGACATGTCGTGTTGACATGAATTAATATTTTCAACGTGTCGTGTTATGTCAAATGAAAAAATTAATTAACACGACACGCTTATGACATGATACGTCTAACACGATATGTTAAACATGTTATAATTTATTCACTAATTATTCATTACAAATTATTTAATAATTTTAAAAAATAGAAGAATATAAATAAATTATTGAAATTTCATGTATTAAAGTAAAAATTTATGATTGAATAAAAAGATTACGAATCAAAAGTTATTAAATTTATAATGTAAACTCAATATAATTTAATAAATTCTAAATAATAATATTTTTTGTTGTGTCAACTCGTGTCTCGTGTCGTGCCGTGTCGTGTTGTGTCACATGTCAACTCATGTCGTGTTAAGAAAATGTTAGGGAATATGTTGTTGTGATGGCATACTACTCAAGGAGATCAATTTAGCTCAAGAAAATACTACTCAAATTTATTTGGATAGTAAGTCGGCAATCAAGTTAGCGAAAAATCTGGTTTATCATGAAAAGAGCAAATATATCGATGTAAGATAACATTTTATTCGGGAGTAAGTGAAGATGAGGAATATCGAGCTAATTTATGTGAAAAGTGAAGATCAAGCGGACAATTTTTTTACAAAGTCGTTGCTGATCAAGTTGTTTGAAAAATTCAAAAATCTTCTTGGGATGATAGATGTCTAGAAAATTAAGTTTGGGGATATAAATATATTGAATGTAACTTTAATTTAGTTCAAGGGTTCAAAATTTTAGAGTGGTCAAAAGAAATAAATTGGAAGATTTATATTTCCATGTAAGATATAAGAAAAGGTGTGTCTAATAGTTAGTTATTGTTTTGTTGAATGTTTTTAATATAGTCACGAGTCAATATAAATATGTTAGTATTATTTGATCATGTAAGAGATTGAAAATGAGTATGGCTCCGTCTGGATGGTGTGGGAATAAGAAGAATAAGAAAAGAAGTATTGGAAAGTGTGTAATTTTGTAAAGAGTTTAGATTGTTTATAATAAATTTGAGAGTAGGAAGAAGCTATTTTCTCATCGATTCAAAAACTTATTGTAATATGGAAAACCCAGACTTCAAAATTGAGATTGTCGACCTTTCAAATACATATTTACTTTCGACCTTTCAAATACGCAGGGTGCTGTCAATTGATGTCAAATCCTGGAACGGAGCTTTATAGACATAGGTAGAACTGGTACGACCGTACGATCCTGGTACCACTGTTGGCTGTTGCATACACCTAGCTATGGGCCTGGAGATAGGTAGTGCAAATACGGCCCAAACGTCTCTTTCTCTCGGCCATGTGATCCCACACATGGTGTACAGTATTTTAGGTACTACACAATATTGACAATACACCCACTACTAACCTTTAATTTATCTTTTTCCTCCATCATTCCTGGTCTTAATTCCTTAAGGTAGGCGTTGGCCAGGGTGTATCTATATTCTATATTTTACCTCTTATCGTATCACTGTTGTGCCTTCTATTCCTTATAAATCATAACCGCTAAGATTAGATATCGGATGGTCCGGAGAAGAATTACAAGAGGCATTTTCAATTTCCTTACTATATATGAACGATAAATGTTTCACATTTTCAGAGAATGTGATGTTCAAAAATAAAACTAATTTAATTTGGTACAATCTAGTTAAGTAAATAAATATTTCATGCAGGCTAAATTTCACATGCATTAAGTAACTAATGGTCTTTCACTTGACGAGTTGTTCTTCCTTGCCGGTTACCTCCTCGAGTTCTCTCAACCCGCCAACCTTTTGCTCGATTTCTTCAATCAACTCCTCCCTCCAGAGCTCGGCTCTCGAGGCTTGTTCTATATCTTCTTGCTGTATATAGAAACAACGTCATTTAGCAATTCCATGGTAGCATGTGATTAATGTCAATATACTAAGTACATGAACACAGAATGCGAATATGGGTCTTGAGTCCATCAGCAACTTCAATGAAATGTTTGTACGGTTTGAAATTTTTTTTTTCCGTTACTTTTAAATCCAATAATAATTGAATGTTTGAGGTAACCATATCAACTTATCAAGTATTAATCCTCAATATATGATCATATCAAAATCATTAGATATTTATATTGTAGCTATGGAATAATCAATAGGTGCGTTTGGATAGGTGTGGGAAGAAGGAAAGAAGGGAAGAAGTGGGAAGAAGTATTGGAAAGTGTGTAACTTTGTGAAGAGTTTGGATTGTTTATAATTTTTTTTCTTCTCATCTTCCTTCTTCTTCTTCTTCTTCTCTCATCCAAACGCAAAGAATAGTACAACTTTTATACTTTTATGGGAGTCAAATATGAAATTTCATAACAAAGTGCGACTGAGCACTAAAATACTTGATATACACAAATTATTGTATATAAAAAATGGAGGACACTATTTCCCATTTGCTCTTACTAAATTCATCATTAATCCTACATTCTTTTACGGTATCAGTGCCGCCAGATAGCTACCTATAGGCTATAGGTTAGAAAAGTGATGCCATTCTTTTTTTTTTTTTTGGCTCTATATTTTAGATTTGATCTGATATAAATGGTTTGGCTTCTATTATGTACAAGTGGTTAGTGGTCTGGTATAAATATTCCAGCCGACGTGTCAACAATATTTTTTATCCGTAGAAGACTATACAAGGGCGCTCAACTATCAATACTTGTCTAGTAATGTCACCCGCTAGACTTTTACTACAATAAAAGTAAAGTATAGAAAAGCTTATTTCTTAAAATTAAACGGGTCAGGTTGTAGGTTGGAATATTTTGACACGTGATTAATCTGATAGATGTTAAAATTATAATAATATATTAATATCCTATAACCCCACGTCCAGGGCCAATGGCCAAAATGTTACAATTAATTTAATTGCATTTTCCAAAAAAAAACAATTCTTATTACCTCAATTTGACATGAAATGAGGGGGGAAAGAGAGAAATTAAGAAGGAAAATACCTTCTCGTACCACCAGTGCACAGTTCCATCTCCGCCTTGTTCACGGTAATCCTCACTATCATACGGATCCTATTCAACATAAATAATTTCACTTAAAGGCTTAGTTGAGCAATAACAATAGTGATGGCGATGATCATGATTATGACCATATCTATATAAAGGAACTAGTATCCCAGTGTCTTACTTTTGTTGCTCCAAAGAAGCAGCAGCCCCAAACTGTGAACATGAAGTAAAATGTGTCTGTAGAGGCCAGACGAGTATAATTAGCAGAGTTATCCCAATTATATGAGTTTGCCATTTTCTTTGAATTAGAGCAAAATAAACAAGAAACAACCAGCACCAACAATAATAACAATAGTAATATCACTCTAAGTGAATTTTTTTTTTACTCACAAACATTCTTGATGGCTGCATCACTAAGATGCCAGATGGATTTGTGAACGACCCAGTCATTCATACCCTTAACATGCTGTATCATAACCGCCATCAAAGGAAAATCAGGCAGCGCATTCAAACTCCGTGCCGAATTTCCTCTCCCTCTTTTATCTAGATTCTAGCATCATTAAGGCAAATTAACTTCTTTTTAATTCAATAACCAAATTTGCATATTTGAGTAAATAGAATGACAGAATAATTACCTGATGGTAACTGTTCCATCTGCACACACCAGGTTGTCCAATCTGCCAGGTCAACAAATAAAATTATGCAAAAATTGAATGAAATTTTGAAAAATACGGAAAGAAACTAACTGCTCTTGGAAGTGGTTGGTGATTCATCTTAGAATTGGATGGTTGGAAAGCTGGACAGAGAGCATGTGGCTTGAACACTGGCAGCGCCATTGCTGATACCTCCCGTGTGGGCCCTGGATAGAAGTTGTACAGGATGAGTCTCTATATTTATGCATAAATAAAATGATAATAATAATATTTTAATTAAAGATAGAGGCGACGAGTGCTGCTGAGTGGATAAGGAAACTTTTCTGTCCAATCCTTTTGTTTCTTTTCAAATTCTTTCAGTCAAAAAGGCCCCGGCCCATATCAAAACTCAGTTACTTTATCTATAATTAATGGGCCTGAAATGATCTTCTGTGCTCGTTCATGATTAGGCCCGTCAATATCGACGTTTCGTCCGTTGTTCCGTTCCGTCCAAACGGAACGTTAAATGAAAAAGAAATCAGTTTCGTTTCTGAAAACAGAACGGAAATGGAACTGAAATTTTTAAACGTTACTAAAACGAAAAATGGAAGTCCGCTGAAATCAATGGTAAATGAAGGACGGGACGTTAAACGGAACAAAAAATTGTTTCGTTTGACGAAACGGAAGATATTTCTGTTTCGTCGTCTAGAACGGAACTAAAACGGAAATGAGCTGTTCCATGTTCTGTTTCCACGTTTGACAGGCCTATTCATGATGACGGGACGTGTTTGTTAATGTGAGATGAGAGAGGCTGGGTTGTACAGTATATTACAATGTTAGACAGCGCTTATATTTGCTATAAAGCTTATTTCTAACTCTATATAATGTTCTATAGATTTTAGTTATTGAAAGCCATATGTTATGTGAGGAGTTCGGAACATGTTTTTAGACTGACCTATAGTAAATTTAACTTTTGTAGATCTGGAAAAATGATAATTCAATTTTTGTTTTGTGTTTAGAGTTTAGACTTGATTATAATATTAAGCTTGATAACGCATCAGTGTGGTGCTGTGCCAATACTTGTCAGCATTATAATTCTGCCACTGATCAGAGATAACGGTTATCTCGGTGATACCTCCCAAGGCTGAAAGCCCTCAAGGACAGCGTTTTCTGTCCATTTGCTTTCAGAAAAGGTTTTTTTTTTCCTACGTGGGAATTAATATACATTATAGCTAGACTTATAATCTATAACTATAAGTGACACCACCCCAATTGACCATGGAATCGGTGTGCTATGCAAAGAAGGTGCATTTACACAAAACAAGGAAGAAAAACACAGCATGATTGCATGGCCCAATCTTTTCATTCGCAATTTGCTATTGGAGTTGGAAGGGGGACTTTAGACAGAAAATATTAGTTGGGATCGCCTGAAATGATTGATTAATGGTTATTTGAGTAAGTAGGAGACTAGGAGCAGTTGTGCATAATCACACGTACAATTTTCTTTCATTTCACAAAATTGACATGGCTTTTATGTGGTTTCAAATAGTGTGCAACTTGGTGTGGCTTAACAAATTACCCGGGGAGAACTCGAGATCATCAAATCTACAAGGCAAACACATATATCTAGAGCATAGAATTGGCACAGAAGAATACCAGTGAGACTAATATTATAGTCCATGAGTACGCCGGACAAATCATTTTCAATAATTTCTTAATGCAAAGAACGCACCTATAAATTGGCTCGTCCGTTGCATCTTAATTTCATCCAAAATTCAAACACATTTTTCAATCTTCTATACAGTCGAAATATTAACTTCATTAATTGTATTGTGAAAATGAAGGACGAAGTTGTAGTGATTGAAGAGAATTCCAAAGCTGCCATGCAGAGAAGAGGGATGAACAAGGGGGCCTCAATAATGGATCTTATCTTTCGTTGTGTCGCAATAATTGGCACTCTCGGGAGCGCCATTTCCATGGGAACTACCAACGAAACACTCCCATTCTTCACCCAGTTCATTCGTTTCAAGGCGCAGTACGACGACCTTCCTACTTTCACGTAAGCTATAATTGATTGAGTTTGTTGTGATTGTGAGTCAATCCGTACGTGCAGGGTTTTTGATGAGTAAAATCAAGTTGATAGAAACGCTTGGTAATTAATGCAGGTTCTTCGTGGTGGCCAACTCGGTTGTGTGTGCTTACCTCGTGCTATCTATACCATTGTCGATTGTGCACATCATCAGGAGCAGCGCTAGATATACCCGGCTAGTCCTGATACTTTTGGATGCGGTTGGACCTTATTTCTTTTTTTGCTAACTACAAAACAACTTTATTGCTTTTCTAAGTTTTTTTGTGTTGTAGAAACTAGCGCGCCGATCCCCTTGAACCTAAATAAAACATAGCGTTTGCCTGTGGAAGTGCTACTTAGACAGCATAAACAATTGAACACCAAGACCGAAATAATTAAATATGAGACCAACTCGGCCCAAACTCAACCTTAATACGTCTAACTTTCACAGCTCATCTTAAAAAAGGCTCAGGACATAACATCTTTGTAGCAGGCTCTATAATACCATGCACGAGTAACATTATTAAATTTTCTGTTAATAAATGATTGCATCTTTTCAACAACTCTGGTTTCTTTGTGAGAAGGCAATGTTGGCTCTTTTGACTGCGGGAGCCTCAGCAGCAGCAGCAATAGTGTACCTGGCACACAAGGGGAATGCAAGAGCAAATTGGTTCGCGATATGCCAGCAGTTCAACTCGTTTTGTGAGCACACATCGGGTTCCCTTATCGGATCCTTTGCTTCTGTCATTGTCTTTATTTTGCTAATCTTCTTATCTGCCACGGCTCTTGCGAGGAGCTAAAAACTTCTGCTGCTATATTGTGTTTGCGGATGCGAGGAGCTAAAAGCTTCTTAGCTTCCATCATCATCATGGTTTGCAGATGGTTTTGCTGATGCTTGTGTGATTTTGTTCAGTGTAGTTTACTTTAGTGTGCTTGTTTTGGGTGCCAATTGTATGTATGATGTATGTATGTATGTATATTGTGCTTTGCTACTATTGAGGTATTGGACCAATTATCATGCCTTTCAGAAGGAAAAACAGTGTCATTAAAAGTTATTGAAAAAGGTTTATGGTGTATCATTCATTGTTGGGCCGGGATTAATTTTTTTTTTAGGGTCAGGTGGTAAAGTACCACTCCGACAGATTTATTAAGAAAATAAATATATACGGAAAAAAAATAGGAAGAAAAATAAAAATAACTACAGCCTATACAAGTCAAAGAGAAAAAATAAAATAAATAAACTATCTAGGCATGTTTCATCCAGGAGTGTACACATGCGCAAATATCTTTAATCAAAAACTCTGGAGTGGTGGAACAGTTAGAGAAAATACGTCTGTTGCGTGCCTTCTAGATAAACCAAGATGTAGCAGCCTAGATGGTGTCCCATAGTTGGAAATTAGGAGTTCTTATTGAGAGCCAGAAATCACCAATATCATGTGAGAAGTTGAGTAAAGGGAGCCTGGAACGAATTTGTGCCAAAGACCAGACGGAAATCACTAACTAACATTGCAAAAAGAGGTGTTCAGTTGTTTCTAAGGCTGTAGTTGTACTGCTGGGACAGGTAATACCAGAAGACCATCCTCTTAGAACAAGATTTTGTTGTGTCAGTAATCGATCTTGTAACAAGAACCACAAAAAAATTCTAACTTTTGGATGTACTTTCAATTTCCATAAGTACAGAGTGGTACTTTGAGAGGACACCAGTATTGGAAAGTAAACTATAAACACTGGCAGTGGGCCGGGATTAATTGAGGTCATAGTTTTAGACCTTTCGCAGGCTTCATGCTTCAACCTTCTTCAATGCAAACTTTGCACTATGCTGTTTCCAGATCTGATTTCATATTTGCTGTAATTGAATGTTTCTGGCTACACTGTCTTCAGTTTTAGGAGTAAAAGCTTAGTATTCTGACTTCTGGGATATAGGGTTGAAGAATAGTTGTGTGATTGTCTTTATTTGTTTGGGTACATCTGTACGAACTTTTTTGAAGCAGAAAACTGGCAGATGAGTTTATTTAAAAAAGAAGAAGAAGAAGAAGATCATGGTACCCAAATTACCGATATCCCTTTTTTCATAACTAGTTAGTGGGAAAATAACTAAAAGATATTACAAATTTTGAATATAACAAGGTTTTCAGCATAAATTAAGTAAATTTAATAGTCTACAAGTAAATGCAACATAGGCTTACAATACCATATATTCAACTGCTCCATGGTAAACACCTGACAATAGGCATAACATGTAAATTTCAACAGATCACAACAAGGGAAATTCAAGAAAAACGCGTTTTTTGCAGTGCCCGCCAATTTTTGTTACAGGTGACTATCGAAACCATGACAATAAAATGCAAAGGAATGAAGTATGTAACAAATCCACATCTACCCTACTAAAATCATATTAAAACAAGATGTTGGATGATGTCAATAAGAGAATTAACAGGGATTTGGAACAAACTTCTTTTTTTGGCTTTTTGATAAAAATTGGAACGACTGGTATGTCGGTAGCGCAAACCTATGCACGACTCAATCACCAATTCAAGTTTCAAATTTTAACTATCTTAACTCTTTCATGTATAACTAATTAGTCTAGTAATATCAGAAGTATCCTGGTAATTAACCATAGCTCTCATCCCCTTACAGATCTATAAACACGAACTCCTCCCTTCCTTCACTACAAACTATACTAATACTACCCAAAAGGGGGAAAAAAAAAGCAGGTCAATTCACAAAAATTGTAACTGGTTCAGTTCAACATCAACAATTTGGCACATAATTCAGAGAGAATAAATGGAAAAAAATGCTCTAAAGTTTATTAACTGATGAGAATGAAGGCACGATTTTAAGTGAAACATAGATCAAAATGAGATTTAAATTTTTGTTTCCAATCTTTTTACACAACGAAAAGAGTAAAATAGGGAAAACAAAAAAAACGAAGAGAGAAAAACTAATTTTTGGGAATGTTTTTCCCAACAATTTTAGCTGGCGTAATTCGAAGAAGGTTGCCGGGCTTTCCTGGTACAGCCCCCTTAATCAGTATGGCCCGAAGATCAGTGTCGATCTTGACAATGGAAAGCTTTCTGATCTTGGTTTTCACTCCACCCATTCTCCCAGGCATCTTTTTTCCTTTGTACACACGACCTGGAGTGGTACCCGCACCAATTGAACCCAACTGTCTGTGACTCTTGGATCCATGTGTCATGGGACCACGTGCAAAATTGTGCCTCTTGATGCCACCTGGCAAAATTATGGTCAGAAAAGAATGACTATTGATCTGTCATAAGTGTAATTTTGTGCTAGGATCTGTCAGTGCTAACATATACAACTATTATTTAGCTTTGATTCAGTCGGCAACAAGAATGGTTGGATCAGCTAATACCAGACAGTTCAAATAAACACAACCCATTATTTATGTTGTTAATCAGGGCTATTTAATTTCATAGGATCTCCAATCCAATGTCACAAAGTGGCCCTAATTGAGTTGTGGTAATAAATAATAATAGAAAAATATAGGCTGTGATTAGGTGCAAGATTCTAAACAAATCGAACAGTACTAAGGGATGTAGAAAAAATAGCTCAATTTTTATCCCAACGCAAAGTATTCCCCTGAAACTCAACCAATAACAATGCAAGTCATAATGCAATTGGCTTCAATCATCTGTAAAGTAACATTACAATCGCTGGGGCATATTTGTCGTATCAAAAAGGAAATTAACACTGCTAACGCAATCATACAGGACTAAATTAATAAATAACCTTGGAAGCCTTTGCCAATGGAATTGCCAGAGACGTCAACAAGGTCGCCCTCCTTGAAAATCTCCTCAATGTCAAGCAACTGGCCAGGTTCAAAGCCATCAACAGATTGGAGCCGGAACTCCTGCAAATGGCGCATGGGGATAGCTCCCACCTTTTGCAGGTGCCCCAGCTCTGGCTTTGTAAGCTTTATGTCGCGCACTCTGCGGTAACCCACCTGCACTGCATCGTACCTGCCATTCAAACTTTAAATCAACCCCAATTTTGAAATTTCCCCAACTTAAGGGTGTTTAGATTGGTGTAAAAGAAACTGCACGGAAAAGGAGTTTGGAATTTTAGTTGGGATGTTTGGATGCAAGGAATTGTAATGGTAGTAAGGGTAGCTGTTGTGTTTGAATTGCGGTAGCTTGAAGTATAGTAAAGAATGGAAACGGATTATTTCATATAATGTGGTGAAGTATAATAAGCATGTGAATTGCATTTTGTAGGGAGAAGAATAGAAGAAGCAATTGAGAATTGTTCTATCTGGTATATAGAAGAGTAGAGTACCCATCGGTGGCAGAGGTCTTGACCTGAGTGACGACATTGCCCTCGCGGAAGCCGACGACAGTGACGGGGATGACGTTGCCTTCGGGGTGGATGTAGGTCATCATGCCGAGCTTGGTGCCCATGACGCCAATACCTGCCTCAAAGGAGGCCATGGCAAGCACCTCCATGCGTCGCGCGCTCCCTTTTCTGCTACTGCAGAGTCTCACGACACTAGGAAGAGGAGTTGGTGTTGGATTGGAGCGGTTCCGTTGAAGCAGCCGCGCTCCGAGTGCCAAAGAGAGCCCCTGGCTGGCAATTGCTACCACTCCCATCACTCACTCTCTCTTTCTCTTTCTCTTTCTCTGAGAACTGCGAACGTAACGTAGTGGATAGGACCAAAATCCTCTATCTGATAGATAGATAGAACTTAGAAGAAGAAGAAAGAGAGGAACGGAATCCATTCCATTCCGGATAGGCTAGCGAAGGTGGAACCGAATCCTCTACTGTTCCAAGCAGTCTTTTTTATTTTCTTTAATTTTTAAAAATTGTAAAACTCAAATAGAAAATTCAAACCGTTGATCTTGTCAAATTTTATCGGCGATGCGTTTTTATATAAGTTTTATAAAATTTGAAGTTAATTTGATACTAGATCAAATAGTCAACAAATGAACGAACCTGGTTTAATTAATTCTAATCCGTTCATAATTTGATCACTTAATGAAGTATCAAATAAATTTCA
Source organism: Rhynchospora pubera (assembly GCA_028095005.1). Taxonomy (NCBI): domain Eukaryota; kingdom Viridiplantae; phylum Streptophyta; class Magnoliopsida; order Poales; family Cyperaceae; genus Rhynchospora; species Rhynchospora pubera. The sequence continues at coordinate 230,092,701 of CM051459.1, read as the reverse complement.
AATTTTATATAACTTATATGAAAATGCATCGCTGATAAAACTTAACAAGATCAACGGTTTGGATTCTTCATTTGAGTTTTATAATTTTTAAAAATTAAAAAAAATGAAAAGGACTGCTTGGAGCAGTCCTTTTTCGGACTGCTGAGGATGCGGTTCCAACTAGCGAAGGTGTTCAATTGCAACTGCAACTTCCGTAAGCCGGGCCTCATTTCTTACATGGATTGGATTGGGCTATCTCTCTGCTCTTTTTTGGGCTTCCAATTCGCGCTACTTACCCACTTATCCTCTACTCTACGCCGCTTTGCGTTAATATTTTCTAAATTGAGGACGAGATTAAAATCGGATAGTAAATATTTGAAGCGGGGGAGCCCACACTGCGAAACGGCGAAAACGGCGAAAACGCAAAAAAAAAAACAAAAACAAAAACAAAAAACTTTAATGTAAGTGGCACGAACTTGTAAGGATTATCTCGAAAAAAGCTAAAAAAAAAGATTTCCAACTTGCGTGAAACGGCACGGTTGTCTAAAGTCGCCTTGACTTATCTCCAGTCAAAAGATTCTGGATGGTCCTGACCAAAATTAATTCAAATAATACTCCCGTCAATAAAATAAAAACAAAAACTGGATGAACCTGGCCTAAAATTTTTATTTTTATTTTTTGAAAAACATCCCGTAGGAGAGCTGGCCTAAAATTGATGCAACTAATTCTCCAATCGTTGGGTCTCCAATGACTCCTGTACTGGATATTCTACTGTTCATATTATCACATATTTATATTACTGGCAATTTAATTTCGGACTAATTATTTAAATATACACCCAACTTGTTTTCCCTCGTACTTCTTTAATTGCTATTTTCTTCTTCCTTCATATCTGCTTCGTATGAAGAAGGAAAGAAAAAGATTTTCTGAAAAACAAAAGGAAGGAAAAAGGGAGAAAATAGATATCAGTGTTACGTTTGCATATTATTATGCAATTGGACAAATTAAATTTAATGTTATTTTAATCATGTTCATTTGATTAAATGAAATATAACTATTGTAATTTAAATAGGTCGTTCTACTGTGGACAGAATTTAAGCCCGGTTTCAGGCCCGGTTTCGGTTTAGCTAAATCAGAACCGTTGACAACTTCAAAGGGCAAAATAGGTATTAGTACTTCTCTGTCAGTCTCTCCGTTACTCTTTTAATTTTTCCTCTTCCCTCCAATAAAAAAAAAATCATTAACCCCAATCTTCACTTCGTTCGTCTCCTTCGCTCTTCAACGCCGCCATCGGCCCGCCGCAATAGTTCCTCTCTCCAGCGCCGTACTGTACGTCCAGGAAAAGACCTTATCATGGTGTTTTGTTCATCGCACTTTCAGCCCTCTTTCATTCTCTTATTGCAATCATCTTTTTTTTTTTTAAAGTTCTCTACGATAGCAATAGGATCATTGGTTGGATAAATTGTTTCTCTGTGAATTTTTCAAATATCCTTGACAAATCTTATTAAAAAAACTGAACTTTAGCGCATTTTATTTAGTGCCTAAATTTCGCTACATATCAAACTCAACAGATTTTATATATCTAAATTTTTTTTATGAGTGATTAAAATAGCAAATGTCGGTGCATTTACTACTCAACCTTCACTACCGAGTAGTGGGCCATGTCACTATGTCAGTATTGTACCCCAAAGTACAAATTAAACCAATTCCATGACTCCATATAATTTAACTTGGTCTCGTGCATGCAATTGTGTACTCTTACTAGTATTGCAGAACTTCAGTGAAGGTTAGTCTCAATTTCATTCATGTAATTGGGTTCAATTTGTATTGTAATGTTGTTGTTTTACAAACTGAGTTTCATTCATGTTGTTGTGCAAGGAAATATGATTTCATATTATCAGTAGCATTTTTTAGTTTCTCTTGTGTAAAATTTACACCTTTTCGTCAATGATTACTAGTTTGTAAACAATCCCAATCTTTGCATTTCTATTTCATTATGCTGCTCCACTTTCACAATATTACCTGTTTAGATTCTTTTCTGTTTTTCCTCATTTAGGCATTTCTGAAACAATTTATGGGACCTTAACTTTCACATTATTTTAGGCACTGAGGCAAATTTTGTACTCTGGAAGTTCTTCTTCTCCCTGACGGGCTTCTAATTAATGGAGCTCAATCGACTTCTTTCAATAGAGGAATACAGTACAATGATTTTTGTGCCATTTTCTAGTTTAGCTAAACCTAGGTCCTAGTATCATTATGGTATATTAGACGTTCTGATATTTTTCATGAATTGATATAACTAGTCTGCTTTGCTATTTTGTTTTTAAAAAATACCTTATATAGTTACATTCAATTTAACCAGTAGTATCAGTCACCATAACTATTGGCTGCGTGTTATTACTTTTAATCCTGTAACTTATCAAAGTTTTATGGCCTCAATTAATTTCAGAATCCAAGGGCATGCTCTCAAATTAGTGGAGGTATGAGAGGCATGCTCTCCACAATTCAAAACTCAAATGACTCTCTATACTTACATTTGAGCCAGTCAATGGTTGTTCTAGTAACTCTAAACTGACCACCAAAGGATTACTTCATAACTGCATCAACTCGGTTCACAGACAAAGTGCAGCAATTGGATTTCTTCACTACAGCATTTCAAATTCCCCAGATCAAGATTTAGTACATCAACATGGAAGATCAATAGGGAGGGGGGGTCACAAGGTCAAGCCACACATGGTAGGGTTCATGTAAAGTTAGCTTTTATTTGGTTAATTAGATACAATGTTTGAACTTTACTGTAATTGCTAGTTAACTATATTCAGCGATTGTAACCTTGACTGGTATCTTAATTTTTATAGATTTTTTATTTAAAAAAAAATTATATATTTGATTGAACCTTCTGGATTTGATTTGTTACCTTCTTGATTTTTTAAGATTTTTACTGGTATATTATCATTATTTGATTTGTTACTTGCCTGATTTGTGTAGATTTGATTGAACCTTCTGAATTTGCATGGCCAAGATTGTTGCAAAATGTTTGTTTTTCTCAAAATTTTATAAGCTGACTCATAGAAGCCCCTAAGCACAAAAAGTTGTGATAAAAGTTGAGTCAGATTAATTATGGAGATTTTCTAAGGTCAACTGAATAAAAGGACTCGTGATTGATAGGTTGTTCTAAATTATGAGGCACTACTTTTGATTGAACAGAAATTCCTTAAATTTATATTTCTCGTGGTTATATGCCGTAATAATATGTCCGTTTTTAAACTTGCGCGCAATGACACTAAGACCTCTGGACATCATGCTTAGTGCTTGCTGAATATACATATGTGACACTTTAATAATTAATGAGCATTCACATCATATAATTACCTTTGTGCAATTTTCAAAGAAAGTGAGGACTGTTGCACAAATTCACCTTTTGACTGGTTCTAAGCCTGGCTCATTAACCAATGTGATTAACCGGGAAATTCCGATTAAATCAGAAATCGGAACAGTGACTGAACGGTATTCCGGTTTTAAAAAAAAACTATTCTAATTATTATTTCTATCATAAAAATTCGTTATGTAGCCTTCCAAATATTATATATCGACAATAACTTAGTGAATGTCACATAATTATAGCATCCCAATATTCCTTTTTCCTATCATAACATGATTTAGAAAATGAAATATTACAAGACATGTTTTAAATGACCACAATTTTAACTAAGAATATTACACACATGAAGCTTTAATTTTTTTTTAACAAAATTTGACAGTAACCATCAAAGGAGACATTAAGTTACAATATAAAGCTCTTGAAGTATAGTAACGAGATTGTTATTTGGAAATAATTCTGCAGGATATAAATCTAGGAGCGTATGGCTTAAAAGTTAAAAAAAAACTCTTATGTGGTGCGTTTGGATCGTTGGAAGAAAGAAAAAGAAGGAAGAAGAAGAAAAAAAATTATAAACAATCCAAACTCTTCACAAAATTACACACTTCCCAATACTTCTTCCCACTTCTTCCCTTCTTCCCTTCTTCCCACACCTATTCAAATATTTAGATATATTGAGGTGAAGAAGCTATTACATGAGAAAAAAAGGAAAAAAACTATTATACGATCCCAATGTTGTTTGCATTGAAGAAATGCTCTGGAGGAAAATTAAGTTTGCCAGATGTTGTTGCATAAAGGCAATTTTATTTCTACAATCAATTCAAGAAATGATTATAAAAAAATTTAAAACTTTATGACGTTTTGTTATTGTAAAAATGATTTCCAGTATGGACATGAAACAAATTATAAAATTGACGAAACTCGAGCATTAGACAATGTAGCAGGTTTGTTTGCACAAAAGCAGATTTATCTAAAAAGAATAATTTTCTCCTTATTTGATTTTTAGCTGGACAAATTGTTTATCTTAGAGCTAAAATTTCTATAAGCTATATTTTATTTTGTTGCAAGTAAATATATTTTAAAACAATGGAGAGAACAACATTCTCAAAAGCATCAAATATTGCGGAACATAATGAAAATAACAAATCCAATATCATGGAACAAAAACATCAATTAAAAGCCTAATTTAAAATGTTAATAACCCTAATTTAACACTTACAAGATGAAATACAAAAAACAACAAAGTGAATTTAGGTGGTCTATTGATTCATTTTTAAAAAGTATTAAGGCATTAATTTCGTCTGGATTGTTTATTTTCTTATTTTAAATTAAAAAAACCAAAATAATTCTATCCGGGTTGTTTATTTTCTTATTTTTAAAAAAAATAAAAAACAACTTTAACTGGTTTCTTGATTCATTTTTTTAAAGTCTAAGGAGTTAATTCCATCTGGATTGTTTATTTCATTTTTTTAATTACAAAACAAAAATAATTCCATCCAAATTATTTATTTTTCTAATGTAACAAAGTGATTTTAGCCTGTTTGTTCATTCATATTTTAAAAGTCTAATGCCTTAATTTCAAATGGATTGTTTATTTTAAAAAAAAGTTAAATAATGAAAAAAAATCTTCTTAATTATTTGTTTTTTTTAACAAAATGACAAATTGACTTTAGCTTGGTCCGTTCAATCATATTTTAAAAATCTAACGCTTTAATTTCACATGGACTGTTTATTTTCTTTTTTTAATTTTTACATTAAAATAATTCCATCCAGATTGTTTATTTTCTTTTTTAGAAAAAAAAAATAAGAAAGTGACTTTAGCTGGTATGTTGATTCATTTTTAAAAAGTCTAATGCTTTAATATCAAATGAACTGTTTATTTTTTGAAAAAAAATTAAAAACCAAAATACTTCTAACCGGATTGTTTATTTTTTAAAAATAACAAAGTGACTTTACTGGTCTGTTCATTCATGTTATAAAAGTCTAATGCTTTAATTTCAAATGGATTGTTTATTTTCTTTTTAAAAAAAAATAAAAACGAAAAAAGTTCATCTGGACTGTTCATTTTTTTAATAACAAAATGACAAAGTGACTTCAGCTGGTCTATTCATTCATATTTTAAAAGTCTAATGCTTTTAAAATTTTCAAATGGACTGTTAATTTTAAAAAAAAAAATAAAAACAGAAAAAGAATTCATCTAGACTGCCATTTCTCTTTTTTTTTTGTAACAAAATGACAAAGTGACTTAGATGGTCTTTTCATTCATGTTTGAAAAGTTTAATGATTTAATTTCAAATTTGCTATTTATTTTCTTTTTAAAAAAATTAAAAATAAAAAATTCTTGTGGACTGTTTATTTCTTTTTTTTATTATATAACAAAATGACAAAGTGATTTTAGCTAGTTTGTTCATTCATGTTTTAAAAGTCTAATGTTTTAATTTTAAGTGGGTTGTTCTAAACAATTAATCCTTTATTTTGTCGATTCGCAAAACAACTTAAGAATCACTAATATCCTTTCTCTAAGTATTTAATTAGTTTTCTATCGAACAATATGGAACAATATGTAGTGCGTCTGTTTGGTTTAGCATGGGAAGCATGATCTGGTACGGCCTGGAGATGTTTAGTACCAGTGCTCAATAAGAGCATATGCTTCATACAAACCACAATACAAGTTATTAAAATGTCATGTTTTAACCTTATTTATACAAATCTTATTTATTAAAATGACATGTCTTTAACCACAATACAAGTTATAACCAATTTTTCCTTTATTTCATCGTGTGAAAGATTTGTACAAATTGTAATAGGGTGTGTTTGGATCGTTGGAAGAAAGAAGAAGAAGAAAAAAAATTATAAATAATCCAAACTCTTCACAAAGTTACACACTTCCCAATACTTCTTCCCACTTCTTCCCTTCTTCCCACACCTATCCAAACGCACCCATAGTACAGGAAACGTTCAAGGATATTGTCATAACATCACTTCTTTTTTTTTTTTTTTTGGTTCAGGCCTTGTAATTCTTATTTTGACACAATCATGAATTCTGATCTAAACGTCAACTTTAATTTTTCATGTGACATCTAAGTTAGACACCGCATCATTTCGGATGGAACTTCTAAGTAAACTTCAGAAATTTTTTTTCTTACAAGGACCCCCTATCATCAGCTTAATTCTATCAAATGTGAATCTGACAATTTTATTTAAAGCTTTTAAACTGACTTTGAAGCAATCTGTAATAAGAGAGCATTGATATCAAAATGCCATTTTTACAAGTTAGTCCCTGCACTTTTTGTCCCTAACACATTGCTGAAATGAGAACTCATTGCTATCAAAATGCCATTTTTACAAGTTTATCAAAATTATCTTCCTAGCACGCATCATAATAACCAGTATGAACCAGCCAGAACACTATCAAATGTTGATCCACTGTTTTACTTTTTTTTTTCTTATTACCGGAACAGAAAAGAACAATATGCAGAAAAGTAACAATAAATAGTTAAAGGGCAAACTTCAAAGAGGAATCATTGTTTCAAATCAAGCTCGACGGAGTACTGGACAAACTTGTCAATCTTTTCAATTGACACCATATTCCCAATATACCCCTTGTAGATAAAGTTGCCCAGCAGAGTACTGAACTACTGAAGTACTGGACAAACTCAGCAGATAAATTAGCTCTCATAATACACAATTATAAAGATATATTACAGATAACAGATTATAAAGATACACAATTAATACACTGATGTTAATTGTAAATTCAGTGTGAATGTATTTGCATATTAGAATAATTTACACCAGTTTATTAAATTCTCAAGGATTAATTAAATAATTTGCATTCGAGCACTCTCTAGAGCAACTAATTTCAATGACCCAGCTCGTCTCAGTTAGAACTTAGAAAGATGACTTGGGGAATTTTTCTTTACTGAAGCATCTACTAGTATAAAATCTCTATGTAAGGACAAGGACAGATCAATATGCTGGCATCTAGATCCAGCCAATATTATGTAGGTCATTTGAGAACATTAACAAAACCAAACTGGCACCAGCTCAAATTGCATTTTTGTCAAAATCAAAATCCTTGGTTAGAACTGTTGCAGAGTAATTTTTAACCAATAAGTGAGGTACAAGTACTTCTTCCATGAGAAATTATACAATGTTCAATCAATTAATTGTACAATCTATTTGAAGTCCTCTATTTCAATTTCTTGTACTAAATTAAACACCTGATATGCTGACAGAAAAGAGGAGACCATGCGATTACGTCTCTCTGTGTCTAGGCAGAAGAAAGGAGACTGAGTAAGAAGCCTATACGAAGAGAAAAATCGCTGACATAAAAGAACAACAGCAATTTTGAGGATTCGGCTAAAGACGACATAAAGGCGAGGTCGCAACCAGAGCCCGTTCGAGAATGACTATTTTACCCTTCTGTCAAGAATTTTTTGTTAGATTTAACGGAGACGTTTAATACCAATATTAAGGTCGGGAATGCTAGTGGCCGCCAGATCCACTTATAATAGACGGTCGGATTTTTCCTGTCCACATTAGAATTACCCATTTAAATATTGTTTCTGTTTGTAGGGAAAAAAATAGCATGACCATAAAATAATTTGAATAAAATTTAGTAAAGCACAGAAAGCGACAAATAGCAAATAACTGCTCCCCTGATATTCATATTCCCGATTGACATTTGAACAAACACCAATCGGAGATTTGGTTTGCTTCTATCGAGTATCGCCTATTCGCCTTCCCCTTTTGTAATTCTTGGCTTGCTTGAAAGTTGAAACTCAAAAATTCTCTCTCTCTCTCTCTCTCTCTGTGAGAGCCGTCCGGGATGGGGAAAGGGCTATTCGATCTGGAAAAGCACTTCGCTTTCTACGGCGCGTACCACAGCGACCCCATGAACGTCGTGATCCACACCATCTTCGTGTGGCCCATCCTCTACACCGCGCTTCTCCTCCTTCAGTTCACGCCCACCTTCTTCACCTTCCAATTCGCCTTGGCCGCTGACGACAACGTTACAATCGCCTTCAATTTCGCCTTCGTCTTCGCGCTTATTTACGCCGTCTTCTACGTCTTGATGGATCCCAAGGCCGGCTCTCTCGCTGCCATTCTCTGTTTCCTTTGCTGGATTGCCACCCACTCTCTCGCCTCCCGCCTTGCCTTTTCTCTTGCCTGGAAGGTACTTACCTAATTTTCCTCTCTTCTTTTCTATCTACTTCATTTATATTCTCTCTACTATATAAATCACGATTCCATTTACATGTTGCATATTATGAGAAACCAAACAAAGGTTTCCATGTAATTTATCAATCATTTGGAAACAACTTTTGCTACTAATTGGTTAGAAATCGGTTGACTTTGATAGAGATGAGATGACAATCAATTCAGTTTCAGTGGCTTGATAGAGCAAGCTTGTCAGCTTTCACTGTGCAAAAGTTTGGGGAAAAAATAATCAAGTCCATTCTTACCATTGACTTGTTAAAAAGTGTGCTAATTTTCATTTTTATGCTAATTACCAATTAATTAACCAAGCAAACATAGCACACACAAGATCTAGTACACAAGCTATTCAAACACACGAGAAAAAGGGGAAATCGATACCTCCCGCGAAATCGTATTCGCGGGGCTCGACCAAAGTATGGGAATCGATGGCGTGCCTTCTCCACCGTCTCCACCACGTCTCGTAACCGCCCTCGAGTCCACCAAGGAGGATTAATCACGTTCTACAAGGTACGTGCTAGCATACCCAAAGAACAAGCCTAATCCCTATGGTTTTCTCTCTTGCATCAATCAACAACCTTGATTTAGTGGAGAGAAAATAGCTCAACACATGAGCAAAAGAGAGGGAGAGAAGAGGAAGGTGGCGGCCTAGAATGGGAGGAAGAGAGGAGAGAGAAAAGTCTAGGTGGAGGCTCTCATAAGTGGTCCTTATATAGAGCACAAAACCTAATTGACCTCTTGCATAATTACAACTATGCCATCCAACCTACCACCATAAATGGCTGCCACGAAATGGGCCTTTATGGGCCATTAAACCCCTTCATTTGGACCATTAATTCATATAATTAAGGTCCCTCAACTTTGCTCTTTAATTGGGCTATATATTTGCTATTTAAATAACGGCCCAATTAATCAATATAACCATTTATATTGATAAGTGTTGAACTAAATTAATTATTAACTCATTAATAATTATTTTAGGATTAGTTAATACATTAATTTATTTCTATATGATCCATTGACTTAATTAATTATAACGGTTCGCAACGGTATATAATTAATTAATCAATCTTATCATATTTCCACAGAACCTACTGCTGTGAATAAATAAATAATGCACTGTGTGATTAATGTCCTATTTGTGTGACCCTTTGAGGATTTATGCTATGTTGGCCATGGAATTAAATCGTTATTTAATTCCAATAATCATAAGCGGTATCTAGCAACACGTTATGACTCCCAATTCGCATAAATAGTGTACTGCTACAATATTTCAATCCTGCATAAGAGAATAAATATGTTTCTCTATTTTGATTCTTATGTCGCACGATATCATCGTATAATCCAAGATAGGAATGTGTCATTCTTGCAGATTATACGTTTCTTGATCTAGAGATAATTGTATAAAGTTGCATGCAAACAATCTATCTCCATCAAGGGGCCCAAACAGATATCGTCACTCACTAAGTGAATTAATGAGGGACATACGGTTTTCTTGATGATTAACTTTTCCCCGCACAATTCAAGAGAACATAAATAAAGTCCGTATAGCAGCCCTTATCGGGAATCAGCGGTAGACAGTATTTATTGAACCTATCCTCATGTGGAAAAGATAAACATCTCAAACTTAGAACCAAAATCACAACGAAATAAACAATGACACATAACACAATCCATATGTTTATTTCGATGGGTCAAGTCCTGTGCTATGTTCCATAACATACACATATGCAACTAAGTTGGTAACTCTTTACCTATGATTAGTAGAACTTAATCATCACTTAACTTGCATACTAATCTTTTATGATAATTAATGTTCCTTGTTAATTATCAAGATTATGGACCGTTTAGATTTATTATTGTCATTCTAAAGAATGATCAACAGAGATCTACAATTCAGATCCTCAACCTGAATGATCTGTCAATAATAAACCTAGGAACAGATGATAAAATCTCATCCAAAACATAAACTAATAATTAAGTCATTAAATTATTGACTTCTAGGACATAACTCTAACAATCTCCCACTTGGCCTAGAGTCAATCAGTAGTGACTTCTAGCCAACGAAGAATTGAGAACACTGTCATATATCTACATATATACATGTCTCGGACCTCAAAATAAATAATACGCTTATAGCTAGTTACTCATACGTCCACCACGTATGGATGCATAACTGCATCTCGTATATTGCTCAAGGTAGAGGTCGTGCTAGAGTGTTCGCTGTGTTCGCGAACCTATCCAAAAATTGTTTGACTATATATATATATACTCCTATATATATTCTTGATCACCATCATATGATATCAAGTGATATCGTTATAGATCATATTTAAATCTCCAATGTAACATTGGGCTCTTAGGAGTAAGTTATGGTTCGAGATGCTTAGAACCATAATAACTCAACTAAGAAACTGATCCGAAATAAACTTCTTTTATTGCTTCACAAGTTGCTATGTATTTTGCTTTGGTGACGGAAACGGTTGTAATATTCCATTTAGAACACCTTCTAAATTTACAACACCACCTTTTAGCAAAAAACGTAGTTCAACTGTGATTATATCAATCTTTCGAAAAACTAGCATTAGTGTAATTAACTTACACGAGCTCCTTTTAAGAGATGAAACATTATATCACTCTTTCTCATAAGGTACTCGAGGATATCCTTGACTATCGTCCTAATGTGTCTCTCTTGTATCCATTCGACAACTGTTTGTCATATCTTTTGGATACTACACATTGGGGCATATGCATAAATATGGCGTACACAATGAAACTCATAATGAAGGAATGCTTGAACTATTTCATGCACTTTCTCGAATCGAGTTGCAATAGACCGAGTTAAAACACTCAAGTCATGCCATGTGACGTATAGTTAGACATCCTTTCTTGGAGTGTAACTTTCGTGTTTCTAGAACACTTCGTCAATATATGCATATTTGCTCAAACCTAACATCCATCATAATCTATCTTTATAGATTTTGTTTCCTAGGATTAGGTGATTTCGCCCAAGTTCTCATTTGAGAAAGCATTCTCCAAAGAGATCTCGACAATATTCATTTTCTTAATGTTAATGTTATTCCCAATTTAATGAATTGTTATCTTGAACAATACAAGTAATACAATTATGCTCCCACTGAATATCTTGTTTATACAAGATACTTTTGACGAAGTTCAACTCCTTGACTTCCTTGTCAAAACTTTTATTCCAATCTCCACAACATTTGCTTTAATCCATTTATGGATCCTTGAAGCATGCGTATGTTTTTAGCAATACATAAAACCTCGATTTGTGTCAAATGCACAACATCATCCTTCATTCATACGAAGAAGGCGGTTTTATGTGTTTTTCCATATATCAATATATATGAAATACAACTATTGCTAGAATGATCTTTATTGACTTTTACATAGCCACAAGCAAGAGGTTGTGCTTTGTACGTAGTCAACTAGTCATCGACTTATACATAGCTACAAGCGAGAAGCCGCGCTTTGTACATAGTCGATTTGTTATCCATGTCGATCTTTCCTTTTGAAGATCTAAAACGTTCTTGATGGATTGCTCCTTCATGAACGTCAACCAAGGTCTATACCTTGTTGTTATACATGGATTTTATTTAAAGATCATATGAATTCAAACCATATATGTGGAATCGGATCGTTCCATCGTTTTTCTTGTTTATCAACGGATTCTCATATGCTAAGTTTGAGAATGTCGTGAAGCCAATGCACCAAACGGCTTAGGCAATCAACTCTCGTTGATCTTTTGTAGGACTGGTACTTGAGGTTCATGAACTACTTCCACAATGAATTGTTGAACGAGTTCTTGACTCCTCATATATTCCATGAGTTTCTCGAATCATCATCAACTCGTGATATGGTTGAGTCCTCATTGGAAGGAGCGTACTATTAAACTTCTTTTCAAAACAACTTGTGAATGAAGTTCCGCTCAACTCCCACTAAGCACCATGTATGGAGTGACAAGTTTCCCATAAGAGTACTTCTTGTAGTGACGCATAAACTCCTTTAATGCTCACTTTACTCCCACTACTTATTCTTGAGAATTTCAATTCATCAAGACTACATTATGATTAGCAACAACTACTTTGTTCTTATCATATTCGTGGAAGTAGTGCCTTTTAATATAAAGCATCCTACAAATATATAGTGTCTTATTTGGTTTAAGCTTACAAGTCCACAATACTTGAAATAAGCTTCTCAACACCAAATCTCGAGAAGTATTATACTTAGAGATCAAAATCTCGTAAGAAACCTTCCTCAATAGACTTTGATGGAACACCATTCAGTGTAAACAATATTGTCCTCAAACATAATTCCCTAATACGAGTCGAATAAGTCAATTTGATTTATTATCGATCGAACTATACAAAATATTGTTCGATACCTCCATTCTTGGACACATTATTCCATAATGTTCCTCATGGAGTGAGTTATGAAACTATTTTCATACTCTTTAGATAATACTTTAAATCATATGACTTAACTACTTATTTGCCACGATTAATTGTAAGACTTTTCTTTTTCCTTGAACGGTCTTTTTAACTTCACACTTGAACTCCTTTGAACTAGTCAAAAGGTTCATACTTATACCTTATCAAATAGATATGTTAATATCTACAATGATCGTTGGTTAAGTAGTAAAGTATCAACAACCTTTCATTGCACAAGTACTTATTGGTCTTTATACATCGATATGTATAAGTCCTAATCAAGTCACTTGTCCTTAAACCTTTGTAGGTTAAAGGCGCTTTTGTCATTTAACAAACATGATTCGCATATCAATCGATTTGAAATCGAATTGAATTTCGAGCTCTACGTTACGTAGACTCTCATAATGCGATTCTCGTTTATATATGTGACTAAGCGGTTATATATAACATGAAAGTCAAATACTTTATGTCAAGTCTTACGCATCCTATTGGTCATTCATAACTTGTTTATCTATTTCAAGCAAATTCCATCAAGATGCATGAAATCATATAAACAAATTCATAATAAAAGAACTTGTCTTTTATTAAACATAGTTATCCATCATCAAATATGAAATGGAGACGCTATGAGAGGTTTTAGAATTAAGGTATGCAACCTTCAATTCCTAAACAAACTCTTAATAAAGATAACTCTACGTATTCAATGGTAATGACTTAAATGAATAAGTCATCTCCTATACGGAGTTTACTTTATATCTCTCGAACATTCTCTTATTCTTCATTGCCAACACATTTCGTTAAATGCGAGCATATGAACTAGTATCAAGTTACTAGTGTAAATTAGAGATAGTGAGATAGTTTGAACGACAAATACACTTTAAGATTAGAATATTTCTAATCGTCACAATCATGGTACTTCGGACAACCTTTCAAATGCCTCCCTATACGGCAAATGAAACATCTCATGTGACACATGGTCATAAATGAGGGTCTCGAAAATTTCAACTCATACCTTAGTGAAGTATTTCTTGAATACTTAACCAATTACCTTTTTGCATCAACAATTGTGCGAAGAAGGTAACATTATATCCTTTATAATTCCAAAGAGATCGTATGACAATATCAACAATCCTTGATATCGGAGATTAATATCTCTAGTCATCAATTAGCTATTTAAATCTTTCGATTTGTAAGCCAATGAAAACGTTCATGTATCCTTTTATAAAAGAAGAATCTCTTGGTCAACTCATACTCTTTATACTCGATCATAAATGATGGAGTTAATATCTACTTTCTCCAAGAACACTTTTTTGAGTAAGTGGATGAGAGCGTACGAGTTAGATCTAGTCCATATGAATTCTCTAATTCAAAGGACTAGAAATTTTAAATGAGGATGTTAGCCATACGCTTTATTAAATAACTTTTCGCCAAAAGTCAATCAATCATCGCGTTGCTACGTTCGGGTAGTTTGAGGAAAGTTTTGGGAATTGACATACTCAAATTTCTCTTCACTAAGATCATGTCTTAGGAATCGGTATTACTTCTTTCAAGTAACTACCTTTTAGAAACGAGTTTGTTCATTTTTCAAAGATTGATCGCAACAAAATTAACAATTTTAACATCTATAACAAAATCAATTTACGGTCATTTAGTTTATGCAATTGTTTTATTTATAACAAATAAAACTCCCACTATATTTATTTAATGTCCCTAATATAGTAGGTTTTCCAAGATCCCTATTTTCGTTGAGATGGTGCTAGCGTCGGCGTGACACCAAAACAACTAGATATGGTAGGTTCTCCAACCAATCATTCCATATGATTCTTGGTTTGTGAAATATCACATGTATATCCACAAACTTTGCCCCGATGCCCAATCCGATTAGAAAACATCGTTAAGTAACCTTTCTCTATTTGCTCCTAGTAAATCCGATTTACACCCCGACACGGATGATGGAACACGATGTCCCGCGTCGGCGAGAATGCATCAATGAACGATCATACACGTTAGAAGGGGATAGAGAGAAGGAGGGCGATTTAACTTAATCATGTTTTGTTTGGGACAATCAATTAAGTGACACTTGTATGGTGGTCATGTAAGCATACACCCATACCTAGCCTATGACAATTCATAGCAATCACAAGCAATCACATATAAGCATCTCATAGTTGTGGGTTTGTATGGCTCCCGCTTGCATTAGTTTCGCCACATCGTCCATGGAGCAAAACTAATCTAATCCTTGCCCTCCCACTAAATTCTATAAGGATCTAAATCCTATATAAAATAAAGGTGCAAAATACATGTGAAAACATCCTATTCCCTTCCTATCCTTAGGGGCATGCAAGCCTCACAAGTTACATCAAAAATTAATCAAAAATTAATTAATGGCACCAAAGGCCGCATTACAAACATTCACACATGCATTCATTTACAACCACAAGGCATTGAGTCTTGAGCCATACTAAACCCACTATCCACCTACAAAACAAAGTTAGCACATACAAGAACTTTGTTTCCAATTAACGATTTTCAAGCATCTTTGCGTATCGTTTGCTATAAGTAAATTCCGTGTACAAATCCTCAATTTTAAACAACCAAACTTGTTTAAATTCATTTAGAAAGTTCTTTCAACATCCCATAACAGAAAGGAGATCAAACAAGGAGTTTTCTAATTAATTTCAACTAGTTTGAATACTTAGAAAAACAGTAATTTAACAAAAAACGTAACTAATGGAATCCAACAAAAACAACAGTTTTCGGTCTCCAAAAATTCTCAAATAAATTACTTAAGCTCCTTATCATAATTGTGATTACCAGTAAAAAATTCAAGAAGAGATCTTAAACCATCTGGGAGAATCAAAAAAGACAAATCTCTTACAAGTGCACGAAACACCGTTATGAGATTTTCAGCTTATCCTCTCAACCATTTGGTCTGTTAGACCATCTTCTATCCAGTTTTTATATATACAATATACATAGAAAAACTTGTTTAGACTACAGGCTATCCATTCATGAAAAGAAAACAACCAAGTTTAGTTCAATAATATTAAGTTACAGCCTAAACAATCAACAAATTCTGTACTGGGACAGACTGTCAATCGAAAGGTTTTAACCTAGTTGAAGGTCCAAACATCCACGAAAAATTACGAAATTAATTTTCCTGGAATCCTAACTCAAAATAGAACAACTCCATTTAAACAAAATTTTTAAAGGAGTTCTCAGTTGGTACAGTTTATTAGAACAATCGATTTGCTCAACAAACTGGATCTGACAAGATCTTCCTTTTCATACTTGAAAACCCACAAATTAATCCGAGTCATGCAACAAATTTTACATTCTCAGAAAGAGCTTCAAGTCCTCTTTATTTCTAGCCATAGAAAACTGGTACTTATATTCAAAATATAAATCTTTCAAGCCATTCAAACAGGACAGTGCAAGCAGAAACTGGTTCTGCGCACTGTCGCCATTGTATTCACAGTAAATCTATACTAATTCAGAAAAATGTGAATCCAACGCCAAAAGAATCACAATCCACAGATCTACAACTTTCATGTAGATGGAAAGATCTTCCAGAGGACATATCACAGAGAAAAATGCGAAACAACACAGAAAATATCATTTCCAGACAGCAAACAAACGCATCATCTCTACTAATCCATTAATTAGCCAATTTCTCTTAATTAAGTGTTAAAATAGCTTAAGTACGACCATGTGCTCTGATACCACTGTTAGAAAGTGTGCTAATTTTCATTTTTATGCTAATTACCAATTAATTAACCAAGCAAACATAGCACACACAAGATCTAGTACACAAGCTATTCAAACACACGAGAAAAAGGGGAAATCGATACCTCCCGCGAAATCGTATTCGCGGGGCTCGACCAAGGTATGGGAATCGATGGCGTGCCTTCTCCACCGTCTCCACCACGTCTCGTAACCGCCCTCGAGTCCACCAAGGAGGATTAATCACGTTCTACAAGGTACGTGCTAGCATACCCAAAGAACAAGCCTAATCCCTATGGTTTTCTCTCTTGCATCAATCAACAACCTTGATTTAGTGGAGAGAAAATAGCTCAACACATGAGCAAAAGAGAGGGAGAGAAGAGGAAGGTGGCGGCCTAGAATGGGAGGAAGAGAGGAGAGAGAAAAGTCTAGGTGGAGGCTCTCATAAGTGGTCCTTATATAGAGCACAAAACCTAATTGACCTCTTGCATAATTACAACTATGCCATCCAACCTACCACCATAAATGGCTGCCACGAAATGGGCCTTTATGGGCCATTAAACCCCTTCATTTGGACCATTAATTCATATAATTAAGGTCCCTCAACTTTGCTCTTTAATTGGGCTATATATTTGCTATTTAAATAACGGCCCAATTAATCAATATAACCATTTATATTGATAAGTGTTGAACTAAATTAATTATTAACTCATTAATAATTATTTTAGGATTAGTTAATACATTAATTTATTTCTATATGATCCATTGACTTAATTAATTATAACGGTTCGCAACGGTATATAATTAATTAATCAATCTTATCATATTTCCACAGAACCTACTGCTGTGAATAAATAAATAATGCACTGTGTGATTAATGTCCTATTTGTGTGACCCTTTGAGGATTTATGCTATGTTGGCCATGGAATTAAATCGTTATTTAATTCCAATAATCATAAGCGGTATCTAGCAACACGTTATGACTCCCAATTCGCATAAATAGTGTACTGCTACAATATTTCAATCCTGCATAAGAGAATAAATATGTTTCTCTATTTTGATTCTTATGTCGCACGATATCATCGTATAATCCAAGATAGGAATGTGTCATTCTTGCAGATTATACGTTTCTTGATCTAGAGATAATTGTATAAAGTTGCATGCAAACAATCTATCTCCATCAAGGGGCCCAAACAGATATCGTCACTCACTAAGTGAATTAATGAGGGACATACGGTTTTCTTGATGATTAACTTTTCCCCGCACAATTCAAGAGAACATAAATAAAGTCCGTATAGCAGCCCTTATCGGAAATCAGCGGTAGACAGTATTTATTGAACCTATCCTCATGTGGAAAAGATAAACATCTCAAACTTAGAACCAAAATCACAACGAAATAAACAATGACACATAACACAATCCATATGTTTATTTCGATGTGTCAAGTCCTGTGCTATGTTCCATAACATACACATATGCAACTAAGTTGGTAACTCTTTACCTATGATTAGTAGAACTTAATCATCACTTAACTTGCATACTAATCTTTTATGATAATTAATGTTCCTTGTTAATTATCAAGTTTATGGACCGTTTAGATTTATTATTGTCATTCTAAAGAATGATCAACAGAGATCTACAATTCAGATCCTCAACCTGAATGATCTGTCAATAATAAACCTAGGAACAGATGATAAAATCTCATCCAAAACATAAACTAATAATTAAGTCATTAAATTATTGACTTCTAGGACATAACTCTAACATGACTGACATGTGGGGTTGCCTTTTGATTTGGTTCCCATGATTGCATATAAACCTTTCTATGGGCCCTTTGGATGTAATTTACTATTTAATGCAAAGAAGGAGACGATGCTTTTGCATTTTCTCTGAAACATTCATAACTGTTGACCTAACTAAACTGTGTACTAGTACTAGTACGGGGCCTCCATGCCCACTTCTCTCCCTTCTGGGAACTATCTATTTAATCATTTAAGGTTAACTATGGTCAATCCAGCTATATATGTACTGTTTTAATTTTTTTAAGGTTATGCCCGAAACTATATATTTACTCCTTTTGACTCACCTTTTATGTAAATTTGGCAAATTCAGGGGAGATGAGTTTTGTTAAAAATAGTGCTTTGATTGCGATATTTATTTTTTTTAACTTACATTTAAAAATCTCTTGCAATTTAACAAGCATAATATTCTATCCCAGGTAGTTTTGGCGGCTCAGGTTTTCTGCTGGACTGGGCAATTTCTCGGTCATGGACTGTTTGAGGTAAAATAAATACCCAACTGTGGTCTGTGGATAATGAAACTTTTTAATTTCTAGCCTGCTAATGTCAATTCTTTTTTCTGATTGCCCTTAACAGAAGAGAGCTCCAGCTCTGCTTGACAACCTTGTGCAAGCTTTCTTGATGGCCCCATTATTTGTGCTTATGGAGGTAATCTTATTTCTTGTTATCAAAGAAAATAAATATAGTCGGTTAGTTTACTGTTTGATTGGTTTGCCCATGGAATAAATTGAAGTTGCTGCATAGCTTCATTTAATTTTTGATTGAGCTGGAATTTGGCTGTTCAGTAGACTAGTATTCCTGTGGTTAAGTAATCAAGGTCGCACCTGAAATTTTTATTGTGCATCTTTGGTTGCATTTTAATAAGATCTGTTGGGATGACTGTAATGAAACTTATTAAGATTTTAATTGTTGATGATTAGGTACTGCAAAAGTTGGTTGGCTATGAGCCATATCCTGGATTTCATGCGCGTGTCAGTAAGGAAATAGAGGCCGACCGTAAGGCATGGCAAGAGAAAAAAGAGAAGAAACATACCTGATGTAAAAAGCTTGTTATATGGTCTTCGAATGAAATAATGCTTGCATTCGGCAACATAAAATCCATCTTACATACAGTGTTTAGTTGACCCAGTTCTCATAATAATTGCATTGGATCTGTTCTGTGTGTACATACCAAAAACTGTTGTAATTGTCATAAGTTTATAGAGACATTCGAATGCTTCGTGCCTGTTTTGTTTTGAAATATGCATAGCTGCTACTTAATAGTTAATAATACTAAAATACTGAGACGCTCCAGTTGCAGATTAGTTGTTGGTTGCTCTGCAGCTGTCAGTTTGGGTGCATTGTCACTGTCTGTTCTGGTTTTCTACCTCAATTGGATAAAACAGCTGTGAATTCTCCTCCATAGCATATCATATCCGTTTTTCTTCCCAACAATTAGACGAATTACAAATTCACTCAGAATAAATTTTATCCTTTTGGCTACGAGTAAGCAAACTAGGTAAGAAATTTTTTTCAAGTTAGTTACAAATGACAAACTAAAATCATCAAAAATAAAAAAAATAAATTTATTCTATGGATGATATTATTTTTACATGTCAAATCCTATGCAAAATAAAAAAATTATTCAGACACTTTTCAAGTAATTTGAGAAATGAATAGTGCAGCTCTATTAATTATTTTTATTGAAGATATAAGGACTTCCAAATTGCATTAAATTTCGATGCACAACTCATGAATAATGAATATGGAATAAGCTCCAAATTCCTTATTCACATGAAAACCAAATAACACATGGGGTGCGTTTGGATAGGTGTGGGAAGAAGGGAAGAAGGGAAGAAGTGGGAAGAAGTATTGGGAAGTGTGTAACTTTGTGAAGAGTTTGAATTGTTTATAATTTTTTTTCTTCCCATCTTTCTTCTTCCTCTTCTTCTTCTCTCATCCAAACGCACCCATGAATAAGAAATTTGGATTTATCCGGATGCTTATTCATATATTCTAGCAAAATCCTAAAATATGAATAAGCTCTTTCTTATTTAAATTCTTTATTCACTCCACATCCAAACATTCATAAAACTGCTTAAAATATATCTGTAATGAGTCTAGATAATAATGGTTGGACGGGTATTGGAGATCTTAGGTACCAGTTAAGTTCAGGAGGTTTATATATCTATATATCTATCTCTATCTTTATCTTTAGTCTTTAGTATTATAAAAGCACGGATGCATGAGATGTTACACGTTACATTTAATATGTAAACATGTTTTTTTACTGTTCGATCGATTTGATATGGGGTCGTATAGTAATCGTCAGACGAAGTAATAATATATTTTGATTTTTCGTCTAATATAAAAAAATAAATTAAATAACAAATCTATTTGCATCGATGGTAGATTAAAGAATATATTTTTATTATCTAATATTTATCCAAGTACGAGTAGAGATATAAAAGGGTGCCGACTGCTGACTGTTCAATGTAAGTAACCGGCTCGGAGGAGGGCTGTAAACTTTTCATATTTTTTTAGTAAGGGAAAATTTACAGCTAAATTTTTTTGTGACGCCCTCTGGAAATTTTAAAGGGTTTCCTTTAAAATTGAGGGTAACAGGCGTGAAATAAATTAATTAAGCGTTAAAAAGCATCTCTTGCAAATCCATAGTATTAATTAAAACCCGTGCGTTTCGACATCCGCTATATTTTTCACTTTCGGATACGGCATCTAAGCCCTTTATTTTTTCGCCGATTGATCTGATCCATTAACAGGTATTCAGCGACTTTCATTTTTTACGCTCTCTAACCCTCTCTTCATTTTATATCTGAGAAAAAAAAAATTATGGCTTCTCCTTTGTACTTGAAATTGGGTCGATAGTTGAAACATAGTAAATTCCTATAGTAAGTAAGGAACGAAGATCTTTCGAAAAAAAAGGAACCTTTCTTTAGCCATTGGACAGGAGATTTGCACACAATTTGAATTTTTTAAATAAAGGCTCCCATATTTTGGAGTAACTTACGTTCCTCACTGAAAACTACTCATTAGAGTATGATTTTATTAAAAATATCATAAATGACCTTGATAAAGTTGATTTCACCGTTCATTTTCTGAAATAAGGCATTAAAAGGAATGTTTCCTTAAATGAAATTAGCTTTCATGGGTATATAATTACATGGTCGGTTTGAAAGAGTTTCTACTCTAAATTTAGAATAGTGCCTTTTAATTTTTGATGAAGTAGGTGGTATTTTCAAATTGATCATATGTAGATGGAGTGCGTGCTAATTTTTTTTAATAATGTAGGAATATCTGACAATTTTTGACAGGTAGTATTTTTACTGCATTTATAAATAGCATGCTATATTTTAAGTTTATTTATGGCAACTTTTTTTGTGGCAAGTTTTATATGTTGCTGTACATAATTTACCCTCCTTAATTATCTAACCTTATTATAATTCTTATAATTAGAAGTTACTTTTGGGAATTTTTTTTTTGGGCAGAATATTTATCACTTTCTAAGCATAAATCTCTAATTTCGAACTCACTATTTTTTGTCAACTTATTTTGGTAAGTTATTCAGGGCAAAAATCTAACCAGTTTTTATATTATGTATATGAGGATGAAGTCCCTGATTCTAGATTAAACGAGAAAAAAAGTTTCAGAGGTGTTTTTACATCAATTGAGAGGAAAATAAGGTAGTTTTTTCTAAATCTTATATACTATATCTTATTCATTGTAGTTGATAATTTGATCATTCTCTTTGACTTTTTTTTAATCAGCTAAATAGATTCAGGCAACCATGGACAGCGTTCTACCAATCTCTCAACTTACTAACAGAGTTCAAGGTGTGATTCATGCAAGGGTACTGAAGATTTGGCAAGCTATTGATACCAAGAATAATAATGTATGGGGAATGAATTTTGTTTTGCTAGACAAAGAGGTAATATTTTTATATTTATCTTGGTTTGGAAATACTTTGTGTTTAATTAGCAGTTTGGTAGTATTAGATACTTGAAATCTTAGCCTGTATCATTTTTTTTTTGGTTGCTTAATGGAGTTGGGTTGTCACCTCTGTATACATCCTTTATTGAAAAAAAAAAATAGAAGATTGAAGAATGTTTTTTTCTTATATATAAGTATTAATTTAAGTACAAGTAGGAAAAATGATGTGCTTTCTTATAGACGTAAGTTTTCTCTGTTTGATATAATAGAGCTAAAGCTCCAGTAAATAATTGAACATTTGGTATAAGATTTATATACAGTTGCCTAATTGGCCTTAGTAAATGATCTTGCCACTTTAATTGTTTTCTTTTCGAAACCTTCAACAGGGGGGTGCAATCCAAGGAGTTATGCCCATACATATTTATCGCCGCATGGAGGTAGATTTTGTTGAGGGAAATATTTGTGAAATTGGTCGTTTTACTGTCGAACACATCAAGAACTCTGGATTTCGTACAGTAAAACATGATTTCACTATCTATTTCTCTGCTCAGACCTACGCTACGCAATTGGCCCCTAATTTGCATGACATACCTGCATGCTATTTTGATTTTAAGCATTTAGAAGATATTGGCACAAAAATTACTGATGAGAAACAACCTATTGGTATGTGTTATGTTTAAAAAAATTGCATACTTAATCTTTAAACAAAAAAATAATTTTTGTTGCTTATACACGTTTATAAAACTAGATGTGATAGGAAAAGTGTCTCATTTTACTACTATCGAAGAAAAAATGGCAAATGGCAAGCCCACAAAAATGCAAACAGTCTACATCACAAATGAAAGGTTTCTTTACTTTTCTTCATTCAATTAATTAATTAAAACTTATTATTGTATTTATTTGTATTGTTTGTGTGTGTATGTGTATGTATTTATTTATTTTTATTTACATATGACATATTTCCATGTTGAATAGTGGGCATACGGTGGAAATGACTCTATGGGCACATTTTGTCGATCAGCTAGACATTGATGGGGTCTATGCAAAATCAAACAATCAGCCAATGTTTCTCGCATGCAGTTCTGTTATTTTGAAGCATTACCAAGGTATGTATTTTATATATAATATACATATGCATATGCATGTATATTTAATATGTGCTCAGGCATTTAGTAATCTACTTTGTTAAAATATTCTTAGGGAAATATTCATTAAGGGCGTATGCTGCAACTCGGTTTTACACAGATCGTGGGGTTAAAGAAATCAAGGAATACTTGGAAAGGTTATGATGATTTTTTACTATTAGAGCTATATGATATTACAAACTCATATATTGATACTAAAAATATTTTCATAACTAATATTATATAAAAATATTTCCTTGACAGTGTACATTGTGATGACACTGCCTTGCAAATAAATACAAATGCTATTGCATGCAGTGAAGGTTCATCATCAAACACACATCCACAGATTGATCGGATCAAAATCTCACTGGAAGATCTCTCCATGTTACCATTAGACAACTTTTCTGTTAGTAGCTGATACTTATTTTTGTTTGATTCATTTTTTTTAAAATGTAATACTATTATTTTAAATTAATTTTTAAAAATATAAAATATTTATTATATTTTGTTTTCTGATGGTGGCCATTGCCAGACTGGACAATATTTATGTGTTGCTAACATTGTTGGTGTGAACAATCCATTCGACTGGTACTATGAAGGTTGTCCCAAGTGTTATGGGAAGTTGAGACAATCTTGGTGTAAGGGATGCAAAACAAAGAGACAACAACCTTCAATATGGTAAATATTCTTATTATGTTCTATTTAGTTTTAATCTCTTCGATTAATATCATAAATCTCTTAAACTATTTATTTTTATATAAAATACAGTTATAAAATCTTATGGCAAGTGGAAGATGACACTGGAGAGGTCGAGTTCAGTGCGATAGGAAATACTGCTCAATATATGGTTGGTGAGAAGGCATCAGAAGTTAAGGAAAAAAGCAATCTGGATTGTAATGAACTACCACCACCACTGAAGAAATTGATAGGAAATAAGTATAAATTCACTATCTCAGGGAAATTACAAGTTCTATACGAGAATCACCGCGTGTATAATATCATACAGTCAGAACTTATTGTTGAAAATGAACAACTTGCACTACCTGCAATCACAGAAGATGATGAAGATAAAACATCTGAAAATAGAAAAAAATGTCTGCATTAGAGGAGGATGACATGCCTACCAGGTATGAAACAAAACTTTTATTTCTTAACATTTATCAATAACTCTATTTTATTTCAACTTATTTATTAAGATTTTTCATCTGACATTTGTATACTGCATGTTGACAACAGCAATGATTTGAAGGATAATAGATGTCGAGCCAATAAAACTTTGCTGAAAGAAATCAAGCAGGAATTAAAAATTCCTAAAAAGAAAATTTTCAAGCCACAGAAAAGTCAAACTCCAGTGACATCTGTTGTGATGGAAAATGATCCAAAACAAAAAAGGTAATCTTATATTCTTTGTTTTACTTATTATTATTTATTTGTGCATGAAAGAATATAATATGATGCATCCTTCTCATAATATCATTTCATAGTTCAAAATGTGCTTCTGTTGAGCAATCAATCACTCATCCAAATACAACAAGAAGAAGACTCATTCTTGGTAGTCAGTCCGTTGAACATGAAAATATGTAAGATTTAATGTAAAAATAAGATTTAGTCCTAAATTACTAACAACAAGTTATCTGTAATAACTTTAATTTTATTTTTTGTCTTGAAAAAAAATGCAGTAATTCAGAAGATGTCTCTCCATGATCTTTTGAAGTTGAAGACAACATATATCTCATGATGTGTTTTGAATTTCTTAGAGGTGTTTTGAGTTTATTAGAAGTTGAAGACAAGATGCATCAGATTGAATCTCTAATTGTTTAGTCTTTTTAGTGAAATATTGTTGTTATGTATACTAAGATGATGAGTTATTTAAGTTTTATAATCGAAAATATGTATTGAAATTACTAATATGATGACTAAAAATTTTACATTATGCCTCTAAAAGTGTTAATAGATTAAAAAATTTTAAATAAAAAATTTACAAAATTATCAATATAAAAATTAATTGAAGTCATCCTTAAAAACAAATTTAGATAAGTCAACCAAAATATCATATTTGTTAATTATCAAAAATTCACTATGGCGCGGCGAAGCCGCGCTTCTCCAACTGGTGTAACTTAAGCAGCCGGTCATAAATCATGAAATTGCGGCATTTTCTGTTGCACATAAGTGGGGCACTTGGAAAGAAACAAACAGACAGACAGTCGGCCCGTTAATTCCGAAATGAGACGGAGGGGAAGGGACCCGCGGTCCAAGGACCCTCGTGATATTATTACAGTCAATATTTTATTCTTCTCCGAGAAATGAAATTATACCTATATAAATGTTGGAGTAGTAGTATATGAACAGTGCCATTTGTGATTTTTTCCGATAATTATCTGAGCCGTCGATTCTGATTGTACGGTTTGATTTGTGCTCTGTGCTCAGGCGGTGATTTCTTCACCGCTTTTCTAAGAGAATATCCTCTGGATGGTTGTCTTCAATCATCCAGTGGACGTCTTTCGATCCGAACCGTCCGATTTAATCTCGACGGCTAGATTTTTTCGGGCCTATCAATCCAGGTATCATGCACGGGGCATCTATAGCCATTGAGATTAAATCAGACGGCTGAGATCGAAAATCATCCATGGATGGCCATCCAGAGGATGCAGTTCCCTTTTCTATCCCATCTACTCGACTACTCCCATGAGGCCATGAGTCCCATCTCCTCTTCTTTTCTATCGCTAGCCTCTTCCTCCTCTATTGAGTTCCTCTGTGCACAGGCGGTGATGTGTCTCTTGATTTTCCGATCTTGCACATGCTGACCACGGCAGCCGGTCGGAGATCCTTTCTCTACTCAGCACGATGAGTCCGAAGAGATCTGTCTTTGTCAGTTGCTGTCCACCGTGCACTTTCCGTCGAGTAGGAGGACATAATAGAAAGTGTCTCGAGGTTATTGCTGATGGTTTTCTTCTCGCACAATCGCACTGGGTATTCTCCGTCTCTTCCTTGACCTGATATGAGATTCCTCGGTTGCTGACCACCTTCCAAGAGGTCATCGCACCACCTCCACCAGGCTCGGGATCAGGTTGAAGAGCAAGCGGGGCCACGCTTTAGGAACTTTCAGTGCGGGGGTATTACCTTCTACCCCAGTAATTGTCGAACAATCAATTACCTCTGATGCTGCCTGGGTTTTTCTGCGTCTCTGTCCAATCTGTTCTCTATAAATTTTGATTTGTTCTTCTTTATTTTCTTTCCCTGTCTTTTGTGGATCGGTTTGTTGTTTCCGATAACTTAATATAGTTTATTACATTAACATATGAATTTATTTTCAGTTCACATTTGGTGTTATGTTGCTACGGCGGCTCCGGCTTCATTGGGCCAGTCTGTAGTTTTGCTTGAAAAAAAAAAAGACGTTTTCAGCGAATTGGCACCAACAAGTGACTATTTATACCAGTGCTGATAGTGGAAAACTGGATTCTTTTAGCATGTTGTTCGTAGCTTCTTTTGCGAGGTTAATTCATCTCTTCTTCCCTTTACCTCTGATTCAAATCATGGTTGTCATTTATTTGACTGAGAGAGGAGCATTTATTGTTGGTTGATAACAGTTATCTAAGAGCCATTTTAAGGTTTTACTTCTTTGTTCTTCACTAATCCTTCTGGTAGGTTCAAAATTTGTTCTGTTGTCCATTAATGCATGCTTCGAGTACTTTTGACACCTATTTTTAGCAAGAGAATTGATTAATTAACTTTTTTTTGTTCATATGAAATGATAATCAGTTTCCTTTTTAAATTTAATAGCATGGCTAGAAATCTTTAAATGAGAAAAAAAAATGCTAAATATAAGCTATATTCATTGCTCGAGAAAGTCTTTCTTTGCCATTGTCAATTTTTTCCTTCTATGTATCCAGTTGTGCCTGTTATAATTCTAGGTAAAAGTTTGGGGTCAAGGAAAATAGGGCTATAATTCACAATAATTTAAAGGTTCGATGGTAAAATGTTCATAATGATCAGCCATTTGTGTGTAATATTTATGCAGTTCAACTTTAAGATATTATTGAGTGCTTGCTTAATTTGTTTGAGTTCCCTTCAAAGTTTATTTTCTTTCAAATAATGCTTACTAGAAGTAAATTTTGACAACTGAACAAGAATCAATACTTTGTCGAATTATATCCTCTTATTACTTTTTAGCGTTTTTTCAGATGTACAAAATTTACATTCGATTTATGTTTAGTTGCAACTTCATAGAGGATAAATAAGTAAAGACTTCAATTTCATCTTTCATAAAAAATTTCATATTTTAATTAATGATGGGACCTTTATTTAAGTATTGGGCCAGATTTTTAGAGATTTGGATTGAATCCTTCACCTATATATTTGCTTATTTACAATATTAAATAGGCCTTTGTTGATTAAGGAGGATCGGATGGGATGCCATGTGTAACCTTCCATGGAGAAACCAAGCAAAGAATTCCTTTACCAAAGTAAGTCTATCAGTAATTTATTTTTAACAATCGCCCCTTATTTTTAACAATCGCCCCTTTTTAACAATCGGAGGCAATAAGGTGAAGGGAATGGTGAAATACATGGCTTCTTCACTCAAACAGTCGAATCTGATTTCGGCATGAAAATGAAGGTATGCAATTTTGTTATCGAATAAAATGTTATTACTCCCCTTCTCTTTATCTCACCGTAGATAAAAAGATATTACTTCATAATTATTCTTTGCTTTTATAAACTCCAATATCTAATATATTGACATTTCAGTGATAAGCATTGCAAACAAAATTACTGCTATTAAGTTAATTTATATTTGCTACTTTTGTTATCAAATATCTTCTATTTGTTTGCACAGAAAATTAAATTGTCTCAGTCCCATGCAAGTAGATGGTATATGTTCCAAAGCGACATCAGATGATTCAAAACCCCTAGATGGATCACTTATAGTTCAGAGAGGCAAATATAGAAGTATACTGATGGCTGCAGTGCACAACTCTACTGCAATCTGAAAGTGTTGCTATAAAATTCAAGAAGACAAATAATCGAGTTAAAGCAACAAAAAAGAGATAAGAGAAAGGTCCTTTTACCAGAACACTTGGCACCCTGACTCCCTGGGTCAGCGTATTTTGGTCAAGCCTTCTTTATTAGAAGATGAAGAGAGAAAGGTCTTTTTCTCTTTTTTTTTTTGATTTAGTTATCGCGTGCCAGCAGTAAAAAATGTGTTAAAATTCTTATTGTCAATCCTGATGGATGTAATGATACATTTACTCGAAATATTGTGCTCAAGGAAACTTTTGTTCGTTTAGGTATATACTATATATGTATTTCTTTTTTTAATTATTATTTTATTCCAATAATATGTTTTTTTTTGCGCAATAATAGAATTGATATGAGAATATAAATAGAGTTAATTATTTCTATAGTAACTGTTCGTTTGATTTGAAATCTTTGAATTAATAAAATTTTTTTGCGTATTTTTTTATAGGTATTGTTGCTTAGAAAGAAATTAATTCTTCATATTATCTTTTTACGGTGAGTTATTTTTTACTTTCTACTGTCATTCGTTAATAATTTCAATATATTTAAAAAAACATTCAATAATACATACGACATTTTTCGTTCTATTATGTTTTATAGCAGTCTTGAATTTAGTATATTATGTTTCTTGATATTCTTTCTGTCAGTACATACCATTTACTGGACCGCTCTAATCAGTTCACAGATTTTCCATTTTTCCGGTCGTTTATTAAAAATCTGTATATAGACAATACATGACAGAAATTGTATAATTCGTGCTAATTTGTCTTTTTGCATTTCTATTAGTCAATGCCTATGAATTCGTGTACAAATAGTGCTAGAACTAGACAAAAAATGTTGAACTAATTCTTTTGTTTTTTTAGGCATCTATCTCAAATATTACTATTATATTCCATCTATTGTCGTGTTCATATACGTGTATTCTGTTACTAAAGTCCACTCATTAGTTTTGTTAGTTCGTTTGTCTTATTAAATTTGTTTGTAACTGTTGACTTATATTATTTAACATGAAATCTCTGAATTAATAAAATTTTTTGCGTTTTTTTATAGGTATTGCTACTTAGAAAGAAATTAATTCTTCATATCATCTTTTTACGGTAAGCTATTTTTTACTTCCTACTGGCATTCGTTAATAATTTCAATATATCTCAAAAAAATATTTAGTAATACATACGACATTTTTCGTTCTAATATGTTGTATGGCAGTCTTGAATTTAGTATGTTATGTTCCTTGATATTCTTTCTGTCGGCACATATCATTTACTGGACTGCTCTAATAAGTTCACATATTTGTCATTCTTCCGGTCGTTTACTAAAAATATGTATATAGACAATACATGACAGAAATTGTATAATTCATGCTAATTTGTCTTTTTGCGTTTACTAAAAATATGTATATAGACAATACATGACAGAAATTGTATAATTCATGCTAATTTGTCTTTTTTGCATTTTTATTAGTCAATGCCTATGAATTCGTTTACAAATAGTGCATACACAACTAGACAAAAAATGTTGAACTAATTCTTCTGTTTTTTTGGCATCTATCTCAAATATTACTATTATATTCCATCTATTGTCGTGTTCACATACGTGTCTTCTATTACTAAAGTTCACTCATGCATAGTTTTATTAGTTTGTTTGTCTTATTAAATTTGTTTGTAACTGTTGACTTATATTTTTTAACTTGAAATCTCTGAATTAATAAAATTTTTTGCTTTTTTTTATAGGTATTGCTGCTTAGAAAGAAATCAATTCATCATATCATTTTTTTACGGTAAGCTATTTTCTACTTCCTACTATCATTCGTTAATAATTTCAATATATCTCAAAAAACATTCAGTAATACATACGATATTTTTCGTTTTAATATGTATATTATGTTCCTTGATATTTTTTCTGTTAGCACATATCATTTACTGGACCGCTCTAATCAGTTCACAGATTTGCCATTCCTCCAGTCGTTTACTAAAAATCTGTATATAGACAATACATGACAGAAATTGTATAATTCATGCTAATTTGTCTTTTTGCATTTCTATTAGTCAATGCCTATGAATTCGTGTACAAATAGTGCATACAAAACTAGACAAAAAATGTTGAACTAATTTTTTTGTTTTATTAGGCATCTATCTCAAATATTACTATTATATTCCATATATTGTCGTGTTCATATACGTGTCTTCCGTTACTAAAGTCCGCTCATGCATAGTTTTATTAGTTCGTTTGTCTTATTAAATTTGTTTGTAACTGTTGACTTATATTTTTTAACGTATATATAAAAAACAAAGCTCTTCTTGATTATGAATATTATACTGTCTTATTTTTTACTTTAAATTTTGCATTGTAAGCCACGACAATTGTAGATAGCAAAGTCAATTGTGTCAACTATACACGAAATCGTGCTACGCCACGACTTACTCTCTCGTCCACGTGTCATTAGACACTGGATTCCATTGCATCAGTTTATTTTGTTTGACGATATCAGACGTAGTTCATTATTTTTTGACATAGTTAAACAAATAAGATTTATAATTTTATATACATTTGACTTCAACTTTTGAATTGTAAGCCACAACAATTGTAGACAACAAAGTCAACCGTGTCAACTATACACGAAATCGTGCTACGCCACGACCTACTCTTCCGTCCACATGTCATTAGACACTGAATTCAATTGCATCAGTTTATTTTGTTGACTAGATCAGACGTAGTTCATTCTTTTTTGACACAATTAAATAAATGAGATTTACAATCTGATAGGCATGCACCGTTTGGTTTTTATATATATATGTTCTTATTTACTTTGGTTTTTTCCTCCCAATTTTTTTTATTCCTGCTACAATTGCGCTATACTCTTTGACAAATTTAGTATAAAATCCTACACGCATGCAGGAATGTTTGGTGAATTTTAAATCTGCTGCGTTACATTTTGTTAGAACGACACATCTATTATGGAACCAAATGTAACAGTGGAAGATCTTAATGATACGATCTTAAACCCAATCATAATGTGCAAGGTTGTAAAATAATGGGATATCATTTTTTATAACATCAAGAGTTGTCGCAGCATACGTTTTATGTTAGTTGATGATCAGGTAGTTTTCAAAATATATTATATTGTTCACAATAGATTTTGCAATTTATTTTGTATGATATCAATTTCTTTCGTAGAAGCATGCAACTGAAGCTGAAATGTCAAATATGTATCACCAAAAGCTCCCCATTAAACCAGTTGATGGAGAAATATACGTGTTCAAACAATTCCGTGACAATCAGGCTAAAGATGAATATAATGCAACCTCTCACAAATATATTATAAGATTTCACAAATTTACACAGGTCATTAGAGTAAAAAATACTGATCGAAATATCCCACGCTACTATTTTAACTTCAAAGATGTAGATGATATTGGTAACGCTAGCTTGCGCAAACCACAAACTATTGTTGGTAAGTATTTTTTACGTAGCATAATATTAGAATTTAAAAATATATAAATATAACTTTAAAAAATATATAGTCATATTTAAATTTAAATGTAATTTATGTTTTTATTCTTTTGGCAGATGTTATTGGTCGTTTGTCTGTTATAGGAGAAATTCAGCTTGTACCTGCGATTGCTGGAGTTTATAAAAAAGACGTTCTTCTAGCCAATCAAATGTATGATTTGTTTATATTATTTCTGTTGTATTTTTTTTAGATTATTTAATTTAATTGATGTATTGAATGTATTTATTTATTTATATAGCAATCAAACTGTACGAATTACGTTATGGAGTGAGTTTATGGACTTAAGGGATAAAGTCCTGAAAGAAATCTCTAAAACGAAGTCGGTCATAGTCGCTTTCAGTTCATTGGAATTAAAGTATTTCGATAGTTAGAGTAAATTATTGACATTTTATATAATACGTCGTTTAATCTTGTCTTGCTTTCGTTTTTTTTCCAAACTTCTCTAATATGATTTTATTACTTGACGATATTAATCTAATAACATTATTTTGACGCATCTCACTATTTTTTGTATTATTTTTTTTATCGAGTGTTTATTCGCTTAAGACATTCGGTGCTACGAAAATATATACGGATCCTGCCTTCGGGTGCATAATAGCTTATGTTCAAACGTAATTGCTTAACTCACTTTTAAAGTCACTAAATATATTTGGATGCATTTTCTAATTTAAACAATTCAATATTAAGGATCCAAATACAAAATTAATAAAATACGTTTAAGTTACTGTTATTATTAAATTTGTTCATATTGTTGTTCCGTGTATAACAAATAATTATTTTTAGAAATAATTTTTTTCTAATATTTTCAAAGTATACATGTTAATTTGTATTTATTTTACTTGAGATGCAGCTTACGAGATGATGTAGAACCAATTCAAGTACTTGCTCCTATTGAGATACAGTCTCAAGAGCTTCTAAACTTACCACTTCATTAGCAATGACACTTCAAGAAATAACAGATTGGTGTCATACAGCATGTTCAAGATGTAAAACCACGCTATTGTCTAAAGACTGTGAGCGATGTCAAATAACAGATGCAACATCTATTCAGTGGTATATTTTTGCATTATATATTTAAAAACGTATAAAATCAGTTTATAAACAGTAATTTGCTTATTGTTTTAAAACAAGTATTGTGTAGCTATACGAGTAAATTTGGGATTAGCTTACGCTATCTTTGTGTTGATGGACAAACAAGCCGAACACATAATAGGTTTAAAAGCGAATGCTCTTTTGGAGGAAGCGCAACGCACTTCACAAATGCCACCTTATCAGTTAACAAGTATTATCAGACATCACTTTCGCTTCGTTGTTGAAGAAAATCTTGCACAGTTTCATAAAAATGGGTTATGTTTTGATGTAAATTAAGTGGAAGAATTACAATCTACCAGTTCAACTCAGCGTTACATTCAGAGTAGACGTGGTAACGGCCTGTCACAAACGACTCCCCACACACCTCTTCAGATCAAAACGTTGGCCATACGGGTTTGTCTCTACTAGCAGCTAAAATATCATTAAGGTATATTTTTTACTACGTGATCAGATGTTCTTTTATTCGCGCATAAAGTTATTTTACCGTTTTAACTGGAAAAAAACAACAATTAAACAGTTGGTCCTGTTATTGTTGATTTAATATTGTTTTTTTACGCATTACGTTGTTAATTAACTAAACTTTAGTGACTTTTATAAATATAAATTTGTTGTTGTAATTATTCAGGAATACATCACCTCAACTGTGCCAGGATATTGAACAGTCCATTGATTCTAGCAGTGGAAAGCACGCTCTCCGTATAAAAAGAGATGAATTTGACATCAGGTGCTTAGTAGTTTTTTTTCCCTTCTTTTATATTTCTTTGTACACACATCAATAATGATGCGCTCATTGACCTAATGTTTCAGCAGCCATAATGGGAGTGGTGAGTCTACTACAGAGGATGCTTCATCTTTGAAGTGATAATGGGAATGGCTAATGTGCCATCGATGGCATGGAGGGTTCCGTGCCATCAAGTCATTTTTCGAAAGCTAAAATTCAAATGGTCAATCCAAACCGTTCAAGTTGTTCTCCATATTGAAATATCTTTGGAGACCAAATTTTATATTTTTTCGAATTTTTTTTGCTATTTATTATGATATTTTTAAAAACATTATGATTAGAGTATTTCAGGCCCTCCAATTTGAAAATATCATAATAAATAGCAAAAAAATTTGAAAAAATGTAAAATTTGGTCTCCAAAGGTATTTCAATATTTTGATCAACTTGAACGGTTTGGATCGACCGTTTGACTTTTGAATTTCGAAAAACGAGTCGATAGAAAATTGATGGCACGTGCCATCGATGGCGCGTTAGCCATTCTCTCTCTCTCTCTCTCTCTCTATATATATATATATATATATATATATATATATATATAGAGAGAGAGAGAGAGAGATTGGCTAAAGTATACTCCAGCATACAGATCAAACCCGTATGCTAGAGTCGTTTCTGAAAATCTAAAATTCAAACAGTCGATCCAAACCGTTCAAGTTATTCTTCATGTAAAAATATCCTTCAAAACCAAATTTTACATTTTTTCGAATTTTTTTGCTATATATTATGCTATTTTCAATTTGAAGGGCCAGAAATACTCCTTTACAACTCCTTTACAATGTTTTTTTAAAATAACATAATATATAGTAAAAAAATTCGAAAAAATGTAAATTTTAGTTTCCTAGGAGATTTCAATATGGAGAACAATTTGAAAGCTTCGGATCGACTGTATGCTTTTTAGATTGTGAGAAATGACTCCAGCATACGGGCTATCTATATGCTGGAGTATACTTTAGCCAATCTCTATATATATATATATTATATGTATACTTACTGTGTCGAATAGAGTCGTACATTTTTGTTTACATTTTACTACGTACTTATAGCGATCATATGTGAAAATTGTTCTTTTTTGGCGGTCTTTCTATATGTTTTTACTGGAATGTTTTGTATATATATGGGGTGTAAATTTTTTTTTAGAACTTATGTATGCTAAGTTTATATTTCAGCATGTTAACACGCACCATGTATTTCGTTTTATTTGATAGTATCGCTGTAGTGTTCGTATAACTGTATTGCTGAATATATATTTGCCTTATTTCCGTCTAATAATTTCTTCTGCGTTATACCTATAACATTTCCAATTTCATATGTAAATTTACAAACTCACGTATAATAACCTGAACAATGCGTACTTTTGGATTCTGTTTAATAGTGTTTTTTTGAAGATGATTCTGTTTAATAGTGTTAAGAACAAAATACATAATTAATAAAGTAGACTATTTTTATAAAGTGATAAGAATACTTTTTGATAGAATTGTTTCCTCATTCGTGCTTGTATTTTTTTATGTCTATGTACTCTTTATTACTTTAAGTGAACAATAAAATAAATAAAACAAAAGAATTCTTCGTTTAGAAAAATAAAAAAATAGCACTGCGGATATATTTTCAGTTCATCATCTTTTTTCAGATAAATAAAACAAAAAATTCCTTCATTTAGAAAAAATATGGTACTTCAAATATATCTTTGATCCATCCTCATTTTTTTTCAGATAAATCGCGCTTGCCAGTTGTCAATTATGAACTTGTCTTATAAAATTTAAAGCTACAAAGCGAAGTTTTAGAGATTAACTTAATTTAAACATTACATAAATAATTTCATTCACAACGAACTTTTACTGCATTAATTCTTGAAATCCATTTATTAAATATTTATGACTTGTATTATACAGAACATGAAAGAGGGAAGGTGGGAAGAAATAAATCTAGGTAATTTTGTTCTGAAAGCAACGGTGCTAATATTAAGCGTCAATAAAAAAACTGATTTTCAGGCAAACACTACAAAATTGATCCAATTCATTCTTAAATCTGCTAACGAAAGATTGAACATGGCCATTTTTAAGCAACTTCAAATAGCTCACTGACATAGTTAAAGGTCGCATGTTCGAAATCCGATTGGGGGAGTCTTTCATAGACATTTAATTTAAAACTAAGTTAGGTGATTTAGACATCCAATTTATCTTAAAAAAATAGCTCACTGACATAAGTCTTTTCTTTAGCTTAAATAAACTACAATAAAACAAAAATTAATCTTCT
This sequence comes from Rhynchospora pubera, assembly GCA_028095005.1. Lineage (NCBI taxonomy): Eukaryota > Viridiplantae > Streptophyta > Magnoliopsida > Poales > Cyperaceae > Rhynchospora > Rhynchospora pubera. The sequence continues at coordinate 230,056,446 of CM051459.1, read as the reverse complement.
ATAGATATGTAATACTTTACAAATCAAACAATCTAAAATCGAATACAACTTAATAAAGATATAAAAAAAATAAAATATAAATCAAAATACCTTTTGGAGAACAACACCAATTTTTTTAGTCAGAAAAGTAACATGACACACATCCAAAACGTTTGATTGCACATATTTATATACAAGCTGAATTGTCCACTCAAACTTTTCTTATAGACATGATCCACCAGATGTCAACAAATTGGTAAAACAATACAAAACAAAAATCTTTAAATAATACAGTAATAAAAAAATGCCAATAAATATCTACACGAATTTTTGTCCAAAAAATAGTCGCGGCAAAGCCGCGACATTCGAACAATCTAGAGATATATAAGGTTCCTCTGTTCCGTGTCACATTTTTTTTTCACAAATATCATATTTTACTTTTTTTTAATTTAAAATATAATCGTCCAATTTAAATTGTTGATCTTATTCATTATAACAAGTTAACGACGGATGCGCTGTCATAAAATTTTATAATTTTTAAAATTTATTTGATACTTAATCAAAACTTAAAAAATGAACGAATCAAAATAACTAAAATAGATTAATTCTAATATGTTAATTTTTCAACCTCTTGATCAATGGTTTGGATCGGATAATTTCAATTAAAATTTTAAACTTTAAAAATTATAAAATTTTAGAACAACACATCTGTCATTAGAATGAACAAAATCAATAATTTGGATCGGACAATTTTATTTAAAATAAAAAGTAAAGAGTGACAATTTTGACATAAAAAGGTGTGGCATCGAAATAAATTCTAATCGGATTTTTAAAAACTGCTATTTTGGATGGTTCGGAACTAATTAGATTAATAATTTTTTTTTTAAATTAAAAAAAATACTTAAAATTTTTGAAAAAAATAGAAAATTTGGTCTTTATGGAGATTTCAATAGAGAGATCATATATGGACGGTTTGGATCGGTCATGTTGAACTAGATTTAGGAGTTTTGATCGCAACTCACCATAGCAAATATATATATATATATAGAGTTTAGCTACGGTGAGTCGCGACTCACGGACCCTCCGGTGAGTCGCGACAAAAACTCCTAGATCTAGATCAAAATGACCGATCCAAACCGTCCAATATAATCTTCCTATTGAAATCTCCTTGTAGACCAAATTTTTCATTTTTTTGAAATTTTTAAGTATTTTTTTGAAATTTTAGAAAATCGTTAATCTAATTGGTTCTGAACCATTCAAAAACATCAGTTTTTAAAAATCCGAAAAAAATACTTAAAAATTTCGAAAAAATAAAAAATTTGGTTTGCACGGAGATTTCAATAGGGAGATCATGTTGGATGATTTGGATCGGTTATTTTGATCTAGATCTAGGAGTTTTGGTCGCGACTCACCGGAGGGTCCGTGAGTCGCGACTCACCGTAGCTAATCTATATATATATATATATATAGGAATGATATTGTCACAGCCCGCAATGGGGTGGGGCAGTTTCCCGCCGCGAACACACAACTTCTGTGTACTCGCAAGGCATTTTTTTTTTCTACAATCTTTAAGGTTTAGGTTTCAGCTTACCATGAATTACCATGTTGTCTCCTATGACTCATTGAGTCCTCATGGCAAGACAATTTGGCTTAACTTCGCTTGACTTGATCGAGCCCGTCTCTGCAACCCGGAACCCACATCCATTGTGGAAAACATACAAAAAGTACGGAATGAGAATTTAATTCTCAGTGCGGGTTTTAGTTCCAGTACGCGGATTTAAGCTAAAATCCAAGTTCTAGAAATAATACCCGTAATTAAACAATTTATTTATTAAACAAGACAAGTAAAAATATTATCTGCATATAATATAAAATAAAGCATGCATGTGTCAACTTATATAAAACCAATATCAACTCTTCTTTAAAAACATGTTATCCAGTCTAAAATCAAAATTGGACGAAATAACAAAATCTGACTATGACAGAAGTCATATACATGTCGGACTGAACACGTGGCACGAATCCCGTCGCAGACAACACATGTCTGTATATGATAGGAAACTGAGCGTGTCAGGGGATCCGAGCATGGCAGAATTGAGCATAATATAAGTCTGGGCAAATCACAAATCTTCCCCTAACTTGGGTGGCAAAAGGGATCCGTCCCTTACCCAAGTAGCAAAAGGGGATACATAATTCCATAATCATAATCACTCAGGACTCCTAACCCAATCGGTTGGGTGGCAAAAGGAGACCTTCCCCTAACTTGGGTGGCAAAAGGGATCCGTCCCTTACCCAAGTGGCAAAAAGGGGATTCCAAATCCGCATAGCGCTACCGAACTGGCCGAAGCCGGGGGCCAACCGACTCCGGAGAGTGATGCAAACATATCAAATCACACATATCAAGCATATCACATCATATCTCAGTTATTCATTCACATCATTTTATTCATTTCAGTCAGATCATTCATAAGTCGGATTTATCAATAGCAACGGCATTTTCAAATATCTGACTGTTACTTATCAAATTTCTCAAAACGGAGAACATGCCTTTCAAAATGTAGTTTTATCAATAATTGGGCACTATCATTTAAAAATGCTTGAATACGGTCATGCAGGCAAACGAATTTTCGATATGCACATGAGTAAAAATTATATTTACTTTAGCAAAGCACATAACCGTATAAAATAACAGACATTCAAACATAGCTTAATAGTCACTTAAACTTTAACAAAAATCCAACGTAATTCCGCACCTGGATAGTAGAAAGCCTAAATGTAGTTCCTCGATATCTTATGATGGTTCGGACGCTTGACAGCTATCATCTCTAGGTTGTCTTCCTTGACAGTATGCTAGGTTTGATAGTCACGTGTCAACTGATTCTAATTCGGTTTCCTAATAAAACAAGTGACTTAATTTCTTACTAACCGTTAAATACTTAAAGTAACCTAATTATTGGCGGTTCTTGGGTTACCATACTGACGATCTAGGTTAACCAGACTGGTTGAGATTTGGAGGGCTAAGTTCAGATTATTTATTTAGAGGATTCTGTTTTAAAATATATTTTACGTATTTTATCTTATTATTAATAATTGATTTTGACTTTCCAGTCATTAAGAGTTTAGATTCATTTCTATTATATAAGTCATGGATTTTATTTTAGAATGAAAATATTCACTTATTTATTATATAGTATTTCTCCAATATTCATTAAGTTGTGCAATATTTGATTTATTTCATTAATACCTAATTAATTAGTTTGCATTACTTAATATTTATTAAATTATTTAGCTATTTGTTATATCGAGAATTTAAATCAGAAAATTATAATCCAAAATCAAGAAAACAATTGGAAATAGAGAATTAAAATCGAAATTATTTGATTGGTTTGTTTGGGATCAGAAAGTCGGTGATTTGTGTCATTGTATCTGTTCTTGATTCACTCGGACTATTCTCATCATCTCCCGAAAAATCGAATCCCGCTTAACTAAGGAATACCCGATTATTTCTAATGGCCTTTCCCTTAATTAATTTTATTTATTCTTAAGTCCATTAATTAGTTAATCAAAATTAAGTTTTTATAATTAAACCTTTAATTTTAAATGTCGGCCTAAAATCGGAAAATTGGGCTGAAGCCCAATTTTTTTCTTTTCCTTAGTCTTTGGCCCAGAAAGTCTAGGCCCACCAAACCAGCCCAAAAACACACAGGGTCGAGCCAGGTCAATCTGACCCAGTTGACCTGAGCCAACCGTAACGGGTCCGACTGGATCCAATAAGGAGGGGCCTGGATCCGACCCGGAATGCTTGTAATTTTTTACAGAGGCCCCTGAGCTTAATTCTTTTACAAATAAGCCCTTTAAATTTATAAACAGGCCCTTGAAAATTACAAATAGGTCCCTGGTTCCAAGTTTCTCTTTCATTACAGCCCCTGAACCATATAGCATCGTACCAGAACGGTACCAGTAGGGAAACCAGCGTACCAAAGGCTGGTACCAGGCCTCAAACCTCACAAATAGGCTTCATACAAGTCTCCACTTACACCTAACCGTGATAAAACCTTAAATCCCCTTTCATTTTGCTCAATACATTTCGGGACAGAACGCAACTTCACCTTTTCTAAGGTTTAACTCAAATTCATCACACTATTGGTCTTTATGGGGTTTAATTGGTTTACTGAGGATCATCACAGTACCCAAGATAGGGCATGATGCCATACACAAGTTAGAAACTCAAAATTGAATTTTCCTCAAATTTCAACCGAAAATCAGAAGACCAATTTTTTTTTTTATCAAATCACAGCATAAAGGAGACAGATATACCTTGGTTCTTCTGCTGTTGGCCATTTCCCTCTCTTTCCTTCCTCTCTTTTCTTTAATTTCTGTGGAAACCCTAATCACCCAGCCAAATTTTCATTGAACCTCGAGTGAGGTATTTATAGATGGTGCAGAGAGAGAAGAAAAGAGAGGAGGTCCAACGGCAGAGATTCTCACTAGCACGAATCTCTCACAAGTCAAAGATTCAACGCCTTATCCAATCTCAAGGGGATAAGAACGAGGAGGGACAACCAATCAGAGGTGAGGTGTACTGTGGCACGGCGGGATTGGCCAGCCACAGTCCATCCATCTTCGATTTTTCGAAGGAATTTCCTCGTCGGAGAAGAAGAGGGAAGATAGGGATCGGACGGATCACGCGAGAGAAAAGAAAAGAAGAGGAGGAAGGAGATGGTGACAGCGTGATTTTGGGATTTTCTGTGGCAGGAAATTTGTATCTAAGGATGCTGCAACTCATATAAATTAATATTTATTATTATTCCTATTAGAATTTGAATTGTTTTGATGGTAAATTTTTGTATACTCATTGATTTTGCTAGAATCATGTACGTTAATTGTGAATACTACACAAATTTAAAGATTTCGATTTCGAATAAGTTTCTCTATAGTTATTCATTTAATCGTTTTAGGATTATTAATTATAAAATTTCAGTTACCTTGATAATACTTTTAAAATTTATCTAATTAATTTTATTGTACTGCGTTTGAAAATTCTGGGTTGTTACAGATATACTACACTTTGGAGTATTGGGGCCTCATACACTAATTTTCTGAGCCTTTGGATCGCTTTAAAAATTGTGCACCAGATGAAGATGAGTGGATCAGATTATGGCGCTGATTGCTCCGTAGGTTTTTTATTTTTTCCGTTCAGTGCTTTTCTCCCTCGTTAGCGTTGTTAAGTGCTTTCTTTTTTATTCAGTAAAAAAAAAGTGCTTTCTCCACTATCACAGAATCACACAGTGGGTCGTGAACTTGCGACTCTTCTTCGACACTGGTTGCAACAAAAATCGAACCACACGAATGAAGCTTAGAACAGTAAAGCAGCTAATAGTACTTGTACTGTACTATTATTTTTCAAAACCGAAAGTGAACCTAACTAATTAAGTCTTGCAAATAATTTAACCTGTAGCAACCAAGTTCATACAACAATAAAAAAAATGAAGCTTAGAACAGTGCGGCTGAAATGAACCGCTTTTTCGAAGGAACAATCAAATCATTCTTACAAGCCATACAACAATCACAAAATTTTTAAAATGGATACCCGATTTTTCATTCTAAACTGAACCGCTTTTTCGAAGGAAAAGGAACCAAAAAATTGATGACATGTACCCAAAATTGAGAATGTATACCCGATTTTTCAGAGGAAGACTTGTACAAAATTGATCCAAATGGTTGTTGTTGATCCAACTTGTAAAGAATACTTAACCAAAATTGATCCAAATGCTCTTGTTGTTCTTCAAGCAGTTTGTGAGTTAAGAGGCAGAGGGCTTAGTTGAGGTGCGGAGGGCTTCGTTGAGGTGGAGAGAGGAGATTTGTTGTTGATCCAAATGCTTACTAGAGGCAGAGAGAGGAGGTTGCGACAGAGGGAGGAGGCAGCGGCGGAGATGACCAAGCTAGAGGTTTTTGCGTTTTTCTGAAAAGGGGTCGAATCTGTGGGATTGGAGAAAGACGAGAGAGGAACCAGCGTAATAAGACAAGAGAGACGGAAAACAATAAAGGAATGACGAAAAAAATTTAAAAGTAACAGAGATTTTGGAGCAATCAGCGCTATAATCTGATCCGCTTATCTCCATATGTTGCACGATTTTTAAAGCAATCCAAAGGCACAAAAATTCAGTGTATGAGACTCCAATACTCTAGAGCAATGTTTTAAATACCGTACCGGCCGTCGAACCGGTAGAGCCACCGGTATGGGGTTTTTCCGGTTTGACCGGTTATAAAACCGGATTTGTTTTTATATAGGTAATATGGGAAAGGCGTGTGGCTCCATCGGCGACCAAGAGGGATCGATTCACGGAAGAGCATATATATTTTTCTGTATTTTCGCTGGTCCACGATCGGTTCGCAATTTAATGTTCCGGTTCATGGGTTTGGTTCATTGTGATAACGAATATAATTCCTGAATCGGCTTTCCGGTTCACCGGTTTACCCGGTTCTATGCCGGTTTTCTCCGGTTCACAAGCAGTCCGGTATTTGGAGCTTACCCTACCGGATTAGGGTTCGGTAGGGTATTTAAAACACTGCTCTAGAGTGTAGTATATCATTCCTCTCTCTCTCTCTCTCTCTATATATATATATACTAGCAGCAATGTCCACCCAATGTGTGGGCGAACTTGTATCTTGTAATCAATAATTATTATTCAATAATATTGTAATTAATTTTCAACAACACCATTGTGACTATAAACATTTTATAGTTAATTTACAATATTTGTAATTGAGTTATTAATAGAGGTAATAATACTATTATTCAATCAAAATAATAGTTTTGCACGCCTACTTATCTATTGTACTTTTAGTTCATTGTACTCCCATATGACCATATTCATTTACAATAAAGGAAATGAATTATAAAAAAACATAATACAATTGAAATAACTGGTTAGTATCTTATATAATTTTCTCATGTACATCTTTCAAACAGTTCATGCGACCAATTCAAAGAACAAACTATACCATTTATTCTTTACAAAAAGTAGCATTCACTGCCACTTTCGTTATAGAAACAAAAATATCATGATTACAAATGAGCAAAAGACAGAAATTTGAAATCAGATTTTTTAGCCTTTAGCTCTTCTCGTCCCCCTTGTACCATCCAAAACTAAACACTTTGCCTATTTCTTTATCAAGAAAAAAACACAAGATTCTCTAGTTGAACTACTACTTCCCTTCAGAGTTCTCTCTCTCAAGTCTCCTGCTTGTCATCCTGCCATGGCCTTCACTTGTTCATCCAGCAACTGGTAACAACAATTGGAAAGAAATTTCACAAAAATCCTAAAAAAAAACACTATCTGTCAATCAATTAAAGAATTTCGAACTTGAACACATGCTTGTCATTGCAAGGAAAGAAAAGGCACAGTCACATTTACATAAAAGGACCTGCAACTTTATCAATTCTGATAAATTCATATATGTGCTCAACTTATGAAATACACCCTAAAAGTGAATAGAAAGAGGGAATACTATTTTTATTATGTGACCAATTTTATCCGTGTCCTGCATGAAAATTTTATAAACTTGTCCATTCCTAGGTTCAATTTCGAGAGAAGAGACAAAATTACTAACTTTCAGCTAGTACCAATGTGGCAAATACATGATTCTTCTTAATTAAAAAGTGTTTGTGATTTCTTAGCAGCTCTTACCAAACCTTTGAAAAAAAAGTGTGTATGATTCTCTTAAAAAAAAAGAAAAAAAGAAAGACAACAACAAAGAAGACAATCCAATGTACGGATGCAACATTACTTACTGAAATGTGTGTATGATTTCCTTGATAATAGCATTATCTTGAATCAATTAAAAAGTGAAAACATTTATATTTAAGAACAACTAATGAATAGTTGGAGACAAAAAGAAAACTTACATACACGTATTTCAAGGATTCTTAAATTGCTCACTGGAAGGTTTTTAGGCTGGTGTATGAGTTACCACAATCTTTCTGACACCAGCACCTGAAATTGAAGATCTTTTTCCATAGTAAAGTGAGATAGAATAGAGAGTCACCGGTTTTTGGTAACAATAGCGTGCCAGTTAGACACTTCTTTTTTTCAAAGACAATTTTAATTGCAACATCTTTCCTTCTCGCCTTTTACAAAACTCTTTGGTCTTAAATTCTAAGTTTAGTGTCAGTAGGTCAATTAATACTTAACCCCAATTGACAATCATTTTGCTAATTATCAGTAAGACCGGTTTTAACAATTATGTAATCTCTAACAAATAACAAAGAAGTGCTTTTTGGTTGAAATATTTACAATCAACAAAAAATAACACACAGATTGACAAACACTGAATTGCAATGGTGTTGATACCATGGCCATGAACCAACCTCACAATTGAATATAGGCTAAGGAAGTTTCAGTGCTACTGGTGTTACATGAGCTCGACTGTGCAGTTAAGGGTGCGAAAATAAAACCCAATCTGATAATGTTCTTACCAATTAGTCAATGAAATATGCCGATTATAAGGCAAATTGATTCAATCGATTATTAGTGATACAGTCAAGCCTTAACTTATCCATTGTTACCTCAAATAATCTTTGATCTTGCACTTGTAATGAAGTTGGCATGAACCATTGTACATCATGAACCATCAACAATACTAATCCAATCTATCCTAACTTTTCCAATTAAAAATTTAAAAAAATCACAGGCCAACATTCTAAAAGAGATCAATTCTATTAGCTGATTACTGACAGCACCCAATACATAAGAGGACAACAATTCTCTTAGATAAGAACAAAAAAAGAACATATGTAACCGATTCGTAAGTTGCTAAGCATCAAGAAAGATCATTAAACGCTTGCACAACAAATTAAAATAGTGTAGAGAGAAAGAGAAAGCAAATACCTTCATTGTTTGAGCACTCGATCAAACACTCGAGTCAATTGAATGAAGCTTTCTCTACCTTCTGCATCTAAACAATCCAATGGAGAAGAAATAGAAAGAGATCTGTGCAAATAAAAATGTCATCCCAGTCAATTCCACGGTCCAAAGACTAATTTAAATAGGCACTATACAATTAGAAATTTACAATAGATACTAAAGCAACAAAATATATTGTTGCTACAATCTGCCCACGGGTGTTTAGCATTGGCCAATGCTGTTGGTATGAAAACCTCATGAACCAATCAATTTCTTTGTCCAAATCCCTATTTCACATATCTCATGAACTCATGCCTCCCTAATCAATTACATGAACCCATCAATAGAACAGAGCAAATTGACGAAACTTGGACCAATTTCAAATTGAGAACTCAATTGAGGGAGGAGGTGATGAGATAGAGCAAAGAGAAAACCTCTTGAGTGATCGAAGAGAAAGAGAGTGAGGAGAGAGGTCAGCGAGCACCAGACACAGCCCATACGGACACTACATCCTTCGCACCATTTACCTTCGAACCCTCATCTGACGAGCAAGACGATTTCTCAAAAATAGAACACGTAACCTATATAAATTCAAGTAGTATATGAAAAAGAAGAGTGACCTGAAGCAAAGCTTGCCAAGATCGACAAAATCTAAGCGACGATAGGGTTCTGATTGGGATTGACTGAGCCATAGGAGCCGACAGAGTTGGCGCTAGCGGCATGCCAGGGACACGGGTGTGGAGGTGGCGATCCGTGGGTCCTTGGGTGAGGGTGGCAAACCGTGGGACTTGGGTGGGGGTGGCGATCTATCGAAGGATGGGGGTGATGGATCGTTGGATGGGAGGAGATCGGTGATTCATGGTAAACGAAATCTTTGGAGAGGATGTAGGACACCCTGCACCTGAGTAGCTAAGAAGAGGCTTGCTTTAGAAGCGTGTGTAGAAGGACGTGATCTTGCTCGTTCAGTTAATGAGTGAAGCAGCAGGTGCTGAACTAACCGCTCGCTGTGAAGTATGGAGAAAAAGCAAATTGGGATAACCCACTTTCTACAATCCGGCCTGAAGGGATCCGCAGGATCAACAACCATAGCTGCACGGAGTGTGAACCGACTCGAGTTAGGTTTTACGAAGGACGGAAGAGATGAGAGGAAGAGAAGAGACACGGCTCTTTATTTCCGAAAATAAAAAAGAATATTGAGGCGTTGAAAAATGAAAATTAAAAAAAATCGCGATTCTGTGCGTTCCGATCAAATGAGATGAACCAATGTAAAACGTTCTCTTCGTTCTGCGATATAATCTGGTCCCCTTATCAAGTTTCTGTTTTAATAATCAACGATGTAGATTACAAATTTAAAACAATCAATGATCCAGATCGTTCAGATCAAGGTTGTATCTTTTGATGTTACATCCTTCCATTGGTGCTTTTAATATAGTAGAGATAGAGAGAGAGAGTTTTGCTATGGTGAGTTGCAACTCATCAAAGTGTCCGTGAGTTACGATCAAAACTGCTATATCTAGATTAAAATGACCGATCCAAACAGTCTAAGATGATCTTCCTATTGAAATCTCCATACAGATCAAATTTTATTTTTTTTTCGAAATTTTTAAGTATTTTTTTTAATTTTAGAAAATCGTTAATCTAATTAGTGTTGAACCGTTAAAAACAAATTTTCAAAAAAATATAAAATTTGATCTGCATGAAAATTTCAATAGGGAGATCGTGTTAGATGGTTTGGATCGATAATTTTGAACTAAATATAGCAATTTTGATCGTAACTCACGGACCTTTTGATGATTATTATATATATTATTGGGATGTTTTCATTAAATTTCAGCCAATTTTAATTATTAGCTGGCCTGGATAATAAATGAAATCCGGTACGGGCCGGAACACACGCGTGTTCTCTCTATTCGCATACCTTCTTTTTGGTCTTCGCAGTGCGGCGGTGGCCAGATGAATACGCATCAATTCCAAATGAGAGAAATAGAGAGAGCGATGTCAGAGATCGTAGATGGGGTCGCTACTAGAGATCAGAGATCGAGAGATCATATCATTTGCATTCAACAGTAGTGAAATAAATAATTGAGGGGTTTGATAACGAATACTCGATCCATCTCATTCTTAGCTCACTTGAGACTTGCGACTCGAGACCTCCCACTTCCATCTCTTTCTCTTTTTCCTCTTTTTTCGTGATGATTAATTGCGTGAATTATATTACTGATTGAAAACAATCCATCAAATGAAATTTGGATTGCATCACCCTTTTAGTTTTCTTTACGTAACTGTCTCAATTTTTAAAAGGCGGCCATATATTTGCCTGTTTTCTTCTCACAGATTTATTTATTCTCAAAAGCAGGGACGAAGCTATGTGGTTTTTATGAGTCCAAGAACTCACCTGAAAAAATATATAAATTACTTGAGATAGCAATAATTTGTAAAAAAAAATAACACAATGAAATGAAATAGGGATCCATCTGAGAAATTTGAAGGACACTTGAAAAATCGCACAAGGACCCATATCATATTTGTTCCTTGCGAATCGCTTGCTTCTTTCCTCCGTGATGAAACTTATTAAGAAAAAATTTAGAATAGAATGTGAGATGCTTGAATGAATGATTGTCTTGTAGGAAATTGTTGTAGTTTTCAAAGGTATCCAAGAAAACTTACAAAGAGAGGGGTTCAAAAATATTCTTAATGAATCTAATATGCAAAATTATGAAAAAAAAAATTAAAATTGTTGTAATTTTAAATTTTTTATTAACTTGAATTATTATTTTGGATCTTGTGTTGTTATTATAGATATATCTAATTTCTCATAAATATTTTTATGCTACATTATTTTAGAAATTTTTTAAAAAATTATTAGTGTACTATGTGTATATTAGATGTTATGTCGTACATATATTTTCCGCAATAAATTTTTATGAACCCTGCAAAGATGAATTTTTAGCTATGTTACTACTCAAACTAAGGGTTTAAATTGATGCGTGGCATGCGTATCGAGCGTCAATTTATCTAATAATAATATTATACTCTGATTTTATTTATTATAAAAAAATAGTAGATAAATGAGAGTAGATCATAGGAATTCACAAAATATTCATCCATAGAAAATATTAGAGATTACCACTATATTTCAGTTTGAATTGGTACATAAATCATCACTTAACTTACATACTAATTTTATATGATAATTAATGTTTCTTGCTAATTATTAAGATTATGAACAATTTAGATTTATTATTGTCATTCTAAAGAATGATCCACAGAGATCCATAATTCAGATCCTCAACCCGAATGATCTGTCAATAATAAACCTAAGAACAGATAATAAAATATCATCCATAACATAAACTAATATTTAAATCATTAAATTATTCACTTATATAATTCCAACACTTCAAAAACATTGACTTTAAAGCTACAATATATAAACAAGAGATAACTCTAGAGGATTCAAAAAATATCGCATCTGAATAATTAATTGACGGGGACGAGGACATGTCGACAGTCCGAACCACAAGGTCAAAGTTGAAGAAATATATACAAATATACAATAAGAGGAACTGAGGAAGGAAGAACAAATATTTCATGACGATTATTCGGTAAATACAGAGCGTACCTAACAAAGTATAAGATTGAACTAGAAGGCATGCATATGCCACGTTGGTATCCATAAATTTGTACTATCCTTCCTAAAAAAAAGGAGATTGAAACTGAAAGGTTGAGTTCCAACGCGTATAATTATACATCTGCGGAAATCATTAATTCTATACATATAGAGAGAGTGTTGAGCTACGGTGAGATGCATCACAAAATCTATAGTATACCTAGCGTACGGATCAAATCCGTATACTATAGTCGTTTTTTAAAATCTAAAATTTAAATAATCAATTCAAACCGTTTAAATTGTTCTCCTTATAAAAATATCATTCAAGATCAAATTTTACATTTTTTCAAATTTTTTTATTATATATTATCTATTTTAAATTGAAGTTCATAAATACTCCTTTATAGTGTTTTTTTTAAATAGCATAATATATAGTAAAAAAATTCGAAAAAAATAAAATTTTGGTTTCCCAGGAGATATTAATTTGAAAATAAATTGAACGGTTCAGATCGACTGTATGAATTTTAAATTTTGAAAAATGACTCCAGCATACGGACGATCCCTATACCGGAGTATACTTTAGTCAATCTCTCTCTCTATATATATTGTAGGGCTGTCAATGAAACCCGTTCACCCAATCCGTACCATACCGTATAAAATGGGTATGGGTAAAAAAAATTTCCGTTAAGTTAACGGGTACGGGTATGGGTGAAGATTTTTTTTCATTTATTTAACGGGTACGGGTAAAAACTATTTCGTATGCATTTTCATAACGGGTAATTGCCACAATTAAAAAGATACAATTACATGATACATATGACATCTTATATCGCATGATTGGTAAAAAATATTGCTAGATTTTATTTAAGATCTATAATTCTTTCCATTCAGTGTAGAAAAAATAAAAAAGCAAAAACCTAAAATATTGGCCATCATTGTTGCACTTTATTAATATACTTATTGATATAATTATTTCTACAAAGTACAAATTTTATTGTTATTATATCTATTTTTTATCGTTACCGTATCCGTACCGTTAATTCATAACGGGTACGGGTAAAGTTATTTTTAATAGGTACAGAGATAGGATACAAATAAAAAAAAAATTAATGGGTGTGGATATGAAAATATCTTTTACCGTACCGTACCATATTCATTGACAACCCTAATATATTTCCTCATCTATTCGTAATTTATTATTGGTGAATTTTTGTTTCTCTGAGAACAAATGATACAATTAGAGTGAGAAGTTGAGATAACTCGGCTGAGTTTTTAGAGTTCACACGTAAGTGTGTGAACTCACTTCCGGTTCTCATCTCTAGAATAAAAAACGAATTAAAGCACCTTACCATCCATTGCACTACTAATATTTTGCAATCACTACTTAATGTGTAGGGCTGTAAAAAAATATATTTAAAAAGAAACGTCTAATATGACATCTTTATTGAAATCTCTTTACAAACCAAATTTTTTTAAAATATTTTTAATTATTTTTTTCTGAATTTTAAAAAATTATTGTTTTTGAACGATTCGGAACTAATTAGATTAACGAATTTCTAAAATAAAAAAATACTTAAAAATTCCACAAAAAAAATGTAAAATTTGATATGCATGGAGACTTCAATAGAGAGATCATACTGAATAGTTTGAATTGGTCATTTTGAACTAGATTTAAGAGTTTTGATTGCAACTCACCATAGTAAAACTTTATATATATGTATGTATGTATGACTTTTGAATTATCTTTATCGTGAGAAGGCATGTGACGGTCATCCTCATTTTTTCATATAAAAATTATTAATATAATACAAAGATATAAAGATATGTTCTAGAGATTAAAGAAATGGGAAAGACTGTTAAAATGCAAGGAAAAGGGAATGCATGATGTCAAAAGGGTAGAAGCAAACGCCGTACAATATAACTGGGTTGATCTTATCTTGTTCTGTAGTAGTTGTGGGTTGGAGGTAGAAAGAGAGACGAGATCATGAGAAGAGAGGAGAGAGGCAGCAGGTCGGTGCAATCCCCACGGCTCTAACCACGACTGTTAAAATCTGTGACAGTTCGCTACTTTCCGATTTGGTCTGATTCTTTTTACATCGCTCTAGTTACTTGGTCTCCTAAATGGTCATTCCTACTCTCGATCTACACACTATCACTTTGTTAGATAAGCTAGATCTGTGTGCTATCTGCATGAACATGCATGATGGATGGAGCTCAATTTGAGGCCTGCAAATTCAAATGAGGACTATAATAATATATTCAGTACTTTATCCTGATTACTGACCATTGACTTTTTAATCATAATTTTAAATCTAAACATTAAAAGAAAATGTGACTTGTTAGTTGTTGATTATAATTATTCCAAGGATAGCATATGTATATAAAAATAGGAAAAACTAGATCTCATTTAATTTGTATAAAAAATAATTTGTTGTGTTTGATTGATGCATGATATGTTTTGTTCAATTTGTACATTTTCATCTTTTGCTATAGTACAAATCAAATTCGAAATCTTATCAATTGACATTTTTTTTATTTTATTTTTTTTTAAAACAAGTATAACTTTAAAAATTAAGCAATATCAACAGCCCATATATACATTACATCGGTTGATCTAAAAATTTCGAGTTTTGAACGAGTTCTGATCATATATGATATCTGATTTTTTTTTCTCAAAATATTATTATATGAGTATATATCAAGTCCCAAATTTAATTTATTTGTTACTTGTAATTATATCGTATGGATAATATTCGTAAAGTTTGTCAAAATTTATTTAATTTGTGAATTCGTTCGAAAAGATATTAAAAAAGATAATTCATGTATAATTAATATTGATATTATTGAAAATTTTTATGCTTAGAGCTACTGAATCCGAACACATAGCTATTTTAATTAATTACCAATTAATTGTTTAAATGTTTAATTTTCAATAAAAGTTAAAAGGTAAGTTGAATGGCACGTGCTACAACTTATCTGATAGTTCAAGCGACTATAAATTGGGGAGATTAAAAGGCAAAAGATATTAGGGCACTATTTAGACCAGATGAGACATTTCAACGAAGTGGTGAACTGATGCAACAAACCACATCTAAGGGAAATGGAGCGCACTCTTGGGTAAAAAAGCATCTCGATTCATGTAATACGTGTCTAAAAATGGGAAAAAAAAAGTTGATTTTGTGAGAAATATCAAACTCATCACTTATGAGGTAGGTACCCACTAATGGCAGTTACCGCGCGGAATTATTATATATTTTCGAGCAAACATAAATGACCTAGGAAGTAATCGCTTCTGATGAAAGAATAAATGGAAAAAAAAAGACAATGATATATATATGTTGCACCAAGATGAAGGAACAAAAGAAGTGTTGTAGTATGTTAGAAAATTGTTATATATATCTCAGGACTATCAAACATAACATATTTAATTGAGACGACAAACCTAAAATATATGAGCCTCCTTATCTTAATTGAATGGTTGAGAAGTTGAGAATGAGAACGTATATCGTGTCATATGACTAAGAAGCTTAATTTGTATGTATATTTATCATTTGATTATGAGTAATTAGGTTTGATTTCTATTTCTTTCTCCATTTTATTGAAACAGGTAATCGTTAAATCAGCCAATAAATAAAACTAGTAATATATATATGTAAGTCGATAAGAGATTATTGTCGGTTAATTGATTATCATAGGGGCCGTTTGGATCGCTTAGGAATTTGGAGAAGTTACAATTTTTAGAAATAAATTTATTGGAAAGTGTATAATTTTATAAAAAATTTATATTGTTTATAATAAATTTATGGTAGAAAGATGAAATTTTTTAAATTTTTTAGGGAATCCAAACAGCGCCCCACAGTGAATAAATGAAACGGCCGTCATGATCTCATATGTATGATGCAAATAGTGAGTTGCTTCACAATTGAAGATGAGCTGTCTGTAATCTATTCAACACGTGTTTGTCATAATAAAGTAAGTTAGTTTGAATAAAATTCCTGCTTAAACCGAGGCAGATATGAATTATGACTTATGAGGGGAGGAGAGGAGAGAGAGAGCAGTGAGGTGGCGGTGGCATACTGGCATGTAGGATTTCATTTCGCAAATTAACACAGCCCCAGTGGAAACTGGAAACGAACACTGCACAAGAGATGCGTACCGAGTTCCTTTCATACCACGTCTCTCTCTCTTTCTCTCTCTCTACATTTAATTAAAGATTAAACTGTCTATATAAAGCCTCCTCTCTTTCTTTCCCCAATTCTTTCTTTATTTCCTCTCTCTCAAGTCTCAATCTCTCTCTTTCCACTCCAATCATCAATCATCACTTATCAATGGATAATAATGGTGAAATCATAGATTTGCCTCCTGGGTTTCGCTTCCATCCAACCGATGAAGAACTCATAACGCAATATCTGACCAACAAGGTCTTGGATCAGAGCTTCAACGCAATCGCTATTGGAGAGGCTGATTTGAACAAGTGCGAGCCTTGGGACTTGCCATGTAATCAACTTCTTTGCTTCTGCTCATCTCTTTCTTATTTCATACTCAGAATTAATTAATATCCTTCTAATAAATAATAATGCCCGTTTGATTGAATAATTTCAGGTAAAGCTAAGATGGGAGAGAAATCATGGTACTTCTTCTGTGTCAAGGATCGAAAGTACCCAACGGGGTCGAGGACGAACAGAGCAACTGTGTCTGGTTATTGGAAGGCCACGGGGAAGGACAAAGACATCTACAGAGGTAAAAGTAAAACCCTCGTTGGCATGAAGAAAACCCTCGTTTTCTACATGGGAAGAGCTCCAAAGGGAGAGAAAACCAATTGGGTCATGCACGAGTACCGACTCGACGGGAACATTTCGCCGTATAACCTTCCGAAAGCCCCAAAGGTACGTATACGTCCCTTAATTCTTTCTCTTCATTCCTTCTAGTTCTCTCAAGCAAAGAAATTTTGCTTAATTTAACTAACCCACAAAGTTTTTTTCCTCTCTTCTATGTTTCGTGTAGAACGAGTGGGTGATCTGCAGAGTGTTCAAGAAAGCATTGGAGGTGAAGAAACCGATGGGGATGGGGATGGGGATCGAAAGGAGCAACTCGTCTCTGATCCCGCCATTAATGGAGGTGTCCTCTGCTTCAAGCGGAAACAGAGCACTGGCTGCTACAGAGTCACAGTCACAGCTGGCGCACGTAACCTGCTTCTCCAGTGCAACAAAAATGGAGGCCATGGGAGGCCATGAGGAGGTCTTTGCGCCAGAGACACAGTGCTTCTCCAACTCGACCTTCCTCCCTCAAATTCAATGGAGTTCTCAATTTGAAATTGATCCGAGTTTCGTCAATTTGCTCTGTCCCGGCGCTCGGTTCATGCAATTGCTTGGGAACAACAATGGGTTGAAACAGAGACTCGAAACAGAGCCAAGCGCTGTCATTCCAGACATTTCTTCGGTTCTTAGCTCTAGCTGGGCCTCTTCGCATTGATTAGATCCTTTTCTGTTCTATGGGATTATTATTATTATTTTATTTTATTTTATTTAGTGATGTGATTTTGCTGTAATTAATTAGAGAGAGAGAGAGAGAGAGAGAGAGAATTGGGATTTGGGAAGGATGTGATATGATTAGTATTGCTTTATTAGTGTTGTGATTATTTATTATTAGAGAATGGCGATGTACATTTTTTAATTATTTATTATTTATTGATCCGCTTTCGGGTCGTTTTGCGTGAATAGTCATGAGAAATGATATCTTTTGTTTTATTGTTATATGCAAGACATATAATTGAGAGCAGGGAGTGCATCAATTATAGTCGCTGTATATATGATTGTTTTGATGTCTTCCCTCTTCAAATCATATAGCATGGAGTGCATCAATAACTTGATTTCTTTGAAATTACTGAAGAAAACTATAAAGGCTAAATAAATATACAAAATTTTAAAGCTAGAAAGGTTAATAATTTAACATATCTGTAGATTCGCAATTAAGTTGGCCAATATTTTTGTAAGTAAATATTGGGATACGAAGATTCGGATAAAAATCTATCCAACTCGATAATTTAATATGTAATTTTATTATGATAATAGTCGGAGTTAATATCTTATTGAATGAAGAATATAATACCTTATTATTTTAGAGTTTTTAATAATATCTGTTTTTTTTTATGTAATAGTAGTTAAATTTGTTATCTTGTAATTCGTGAAATATGACTGCAGAAAAAAAAGTTATGGATTGAATTTTTCAAATCTAGTTAATTGTTGTTTACATGGATAGTTTGTTTCTTTATTACCATTAAGACCGACGATGATATTTAGTTGTACATGGATCGTTGTGCATTGGTTTTAGGCTTTCGGCGTCATTACTCATTAGCGGATAATTATGCTATCGTGGCACAGTGCAGATACGACAATGATGTGGCACTCTCTATTAACTAAGTCTAAAACTAAATCAATTAACCAGCATAATTAATTTAAAGGACCCGTCGGACTTAGTGACTTACCAGCATAATTTGAAGAAAAAGGACTAAAATAAAAAGACTAATTTAACAATCAGACAGCTTAATTCATACACCAGTTGAATGTTTTAAAATGTTGCAAAATGCTGGTTATGATTCTTTGGTTGAAAAGGCATGATCAAACTGGGACCTGCGCTCACAATCAACACAAGGCTCCAAAGAGCTTGGTTATTCAACAATTTGTCTTTTGTGGCGTCGTGTGGATGCATGCTGAGACACAGGTGATTTGTAACTAGTATTATATGATATCTTCATCTTTATCTTCTTCTGCGACATCATACATTGGCTTCCAAAATTCAATTTATATTTTATCAGTCAAATTAGTATATTATAATAATGCTCATAGGTGTATTGCCTGGAACTTGCCCTAAATGTATAAATGCTTATGTTTATCATAGTTAGTTCACCTACTTGAATACTTTTGTTGACGCATCACGCATCCAATTAAAGTGAAAAGTGCACAAAATATGTTATCTGGCCACATTTCGTTCATGCCTTACTGAGTCTGAAGGCGCGCTCGCGTATCAACAAGCCAGTCTCTCCATATCTGTTGCCAAGTTTGAGCAAATAAAATATCGGGAGAATTCAACACTTGATTTTAAAACTTATGAAACATAATTTAATTCAACACTTGACTTTACTCCCTAGATCAATTTTGAATTAGCTAATTTCATTTTTTTTTAAAAAAAAGTTCATCTAGTTGTTTTATTTTATATAAAAGAATTCAATATCTCCGTTTGTAAGTACAAGCACGCCATGGACCTTTCTCTTCTTTCCAAATTAAAATTTATTCTACCGCAGCTTTTGATTTGCTGCTATTGGAACTGCAGAAGGAGATTTGAACAATTTCCAGAAAAAAAAAATCAACATGGTGCTCAAATAGGATTATTCGGGATATTACAACGGTCTAGAAAATTTAAGTTCACACACTGAAAAAGAAAAAAAAAATCTGAAAGACATATGTTTTCTTGATGAATAATTTTTTCTCGCATAACTCATGTGAGCTTGAATAGAGTCTGTATTGTAGTCTTTATCAGGAATCAGCGTTAGAAAATATTCACCTGACCAATCTTCATATAGAAAAGTTGAAGCATCTCAAACTTAAAATCAAACATTAATGAAATCAATAATAAAACATAAGACAATACTTATATTTATTTCATTGGATCTAGTATCGTGCTATGTTCAACCAACATACACATATGCAATTAAGTTGGTATCTTATTATCCATGATTTATAGAACTTAATCATCACTTAAATTGCATTTATTTTTTATGATAATTAATGTTTTTGTTAATTATCAAGATTAGCAATATTTTTAGAGATATTATTATCATTTCAAAGGATGATCCACAAATATCTACAATTCAGATCTTAACCTGAATGATCTGTCAATAATAACTTAAGAAACAAATGATTTAATATCATCAATAATATAAACTAAATTAAGTTATTAAAATATTGACGTTTAGGTCATAACTCCAATAGATAGATACTCAAAATTATCAAAATAATCCAATAATTGTCCCAAAAAAAACTAATTGTTCCAGTAGAATGCATTAATTGTCTTATTTATCATGATAGATACACAAAATTATCAAGATAATCCAATAATTGTTCCATAGAATACTAATTATCATGGTAGAATACACTAATTGTTGTGGTAGAATATATTAATTTTCAGGTAAAATACACTAATTATCCTAATGGGGGCCGAGATCGAGAGTCGAAGCGAGAGGGTAGATGGGTTGAGGTCAGTAGTTGCGAGGGGGAGGGGAGAGGGTCTGTGGTCAGGCAAGGGGGGCCTAGGTGAAAGGGGGTCGATGGTTTGCCGGGCGGGATAGGGGGAGGGGGCTGCTGGGGGATAGGACTGGAGGGGGTCGAGGTTAGAAAAAAGAGGAGTTGTGGAGAGAGTTTAGATTGTTTATAATAAATTTATGCCTAAGAATAGAAAATTCTCTAAATTCTCACTTCAATCCAAACGGCCTCATATATACTTCTCAAATCATAGCCAACTGAAAATATTCCTCTCTAATCTTTAAATTTGGAAATATCCCCTCTAATCATCATCATTATAGATGTTTACCCTTTTTGTTTTTTTATTGATTTCCAATTTTGGAAAATTAATTTTTAAATATTTGGACAGAAATGCCCACGCTCCTGACGTTTCATCTTCCCTTGTCATTAATTTTCTTTCTCTTTTCATACAGTTTACCTTGTCACATTGTAAAGTTTTTACATATCCTTGAAATCGCTGGAAAACACTCGTGACCACATCGCTAGAGAGCAGAGAAGGTGCACCACAAAACAATTGCTTGTAACCCCATCGTTGATTCCATGTACTATTCTTTTTATACCAGATCTAAATCACACATGATGAATACTTTACTACTTGTTTCATACAGAATTTTGAAAGAATCCTTTAGAAAGGGCTTGCACATTAATGATTATTTATTTTAACTATATTGTAAATGAACAACGATCTATTCTTTTGCTCATACAATGTCTCGATATAATAATTGTTAATGTACATTCTGGGGTACCAGTGCCGTTATAGTTGGTTGGGTGTGTCATTTTTTGTTTTGATATTGTATCTGTATCGTGGGTAGTCTTTTCTTAATAAAGGAAAGTGGTGGCTTTACTACTGATTTAATTTTTTTTTAATGTATAATAGCTCCCAAATTGTGTAGGGTCATGGAGAGTCCATCATCAGACATGGACTACTTCTCATCGTTGATTATTCAGGAGTCCAATTAATGATAGCAGTCGATCAGGATAAGAAGTCTAAAATGGAGCTGATAGAAGCATCCTGACAATTAGAGAAAAAAGTAATGCAATGTTCATGACGTAGTGGGGGCTTATGGAAAAGAATTATACAATGCTCGTGACCCAATATGGTGTTTATACCACTATGTCATACAAAGAGAAAGAAAGGGAGATAGGAGTTAAAATCCTTAAATAATAAGTTCGGACTAAATTTTCATTGCAAGATTAAGTTTTTTAAATATTCCGACACATGATATATTCATGAAATTGATTAAAAAACCTGAATTGGGTGACAAGCGTATTCTAGGAGAAGTAAAAAAGTTCCTATTACGATGGAGTACTAAAAGGAAAAAGATATGATAAGAGAAAGAAAATGCTTGATATCGAATTATTTTTTTCCCCATATACAGAGCATAAAACATCGGTAAGATGTACAGTTAGGGGACGAGGTCATTTCTGTCCAAAAATTTAAAAAACCTATTTTCACAATTGAAAAATCATTGGAAACAAGAAAATGGACAAATATCTATAGCAATGATAATTAGAGGGGATATTTTCAAATTAAAAAATTAGAGGGGATATTTCCAATTGGCCATGATTTGAGAGGTATTTGACCAATTTTCCAAAATAGGTAAATATATAGGTTGGTGGACAAAAATATATTTTTTTCTTAAATAGGTTAAATAGGTTGGTGATTATGAAGATGATAGATAAATGTGATGGTGTGGTAAGTAAATCTCGTATTAAACAGTCTCGACTAAAAGCTGATATTTCCTATTTGATATTCCTTGATTACAAAAATTATCACTTGTAATGGTGTATAATTACAAGTTAGCAGAGGAAGTGAGGAACCAAACTAACCTCATGCGCGTGTGATGGCAGCGATGCCTTAAACAATCTGTAACGAGGGATTAAAGATCCAAGTCAGGTCATTAGTTTCACATTTCATAAGATTTAAGGTCACATCATTAGGCGAGAGCAAAAACAGCAAATAAAGGAAACTTGCACGACATGACCATCTCCTCTTCCACGGAGCCCTATCTCATTATAGCATTCTAGTTGTGGACCCTATTTCCATTCCTAATTCCATTTGCAATTCCTATTTATCTTTCTACATTAATGAGGACCATTCTTTTCTCTTTTCATCAAGTTCAAGTTAAAAAAAAAAATGTGAAAAAGGACTAAATTTACAAAAATGGTTTCGTCCGGAAAACGGTGCATGCATGTTAATATGCTTATATACAAAACTGGATAAACGTGTCCTTCGTTTTTCTTTTATCATTTTCTTTGTGTGGTGTTCAAATTTCAACTACGAATGATAAAATGTATGAGAAATTTTAGAGTACAATATATATAACGGATAAGATTCATCCTCTTGCGTTTTCACATTTTAAATTTCTAACGACCAATTTGAATAGTTCAATATGTTATTCATTTTTTTCGACATTTTAGAAAATTCTTGATGTATGAAATTTTGAATCCTCTAATAGGGATGATTTTGAAATTTAAAAAAAGTTAAAATTTTCAAAAATATATATATAATCGGTTTCTATAGGATTCCAATATTAAAAACATATTGAAATGTTTGGATTAATTTTTTTGAAATTTGAAGAATAATTACATGGAACGATTCACATCCATTTCATATATTGGACTAGCATTTTTCTAAATTTATACCTATCTAGTTAATAAGACGTTATGTTTGCAAATTGCTATATATAGGTGTGCTGACTGCTGAAGGAATCCCAAACACATAAGATAAATCTCTAACAGTATGATTGTTGGATTGAATTTCAATTAATAGATCCATTAGCAGCATCTCAGTTAATCAAACATTCAATTTCGAAATCAAAATACAGAAAATGTCCACCTAGCCGGCTGAATTAATGAATTTGATGGGCATTGGGATTTGGGGACCCTCGTTCCCTTTTATTCACTGATTTGTCCATAATTCGCTTCTTTGTTTATGAAACTGATTATTATCAATCTACATAACTTATTGTATTATTCTTGTTGTTCTTTTGAAGAACCAGTTAAAAAAATTTCCTTTCTTAATTTAGCCAGAACACTGAACGACGCCGTTGCATATTAAACATATATGTATTCAGAAACATTATACAAAACTCGATGAATTAGGGGGGGGGGGGTCTGTAACGGCAATTGATGAATAAATATTAGCATCATCCACACACAGGTTAGTAAGAGAAATGACAACATTCAAGTGGTTCAAAGCAATCCAAAAGTTTTTTGTTTGCATGAGCAGAGGAACAAATTCAGAATAAATGGTGATGCGATGATTGGTGCAATAAAATAAAATAAAAGAAAAGAAAGAAAAAAGGAAACAGAATCAATAATGAGCCGTTGCTGTCGGAAAGTCTTTCAGAGAGACTTTACAGTCAATAAGACAAGCGAATATGTGTCAAGTTGGTGCCTGAGAAATTTATAAGTTAACTCGGACGTGCATTACATGCATGCCTGTTTGCTAATGTCACGGCACAAACATTTTATGCAAATCAGGGATTCTCCCGCAAATCTCTCTTCTGTCATGTTCTAAATTAACAATCGTTTAGTCTATTCGAACGGATTAACAACACTCAATCTTAATTTTTAAGTTTCCTTGAGTTTGTTGTTTGACATTAAAAATAATTAATAAAGCAACCAATTAGAGCAGAAATTATTGACACGGAATCAAAGATGATGATGATGATGATCATCATAATAATAACGATGATGTCATGAAAACCAATTTCTGAACCAATAATAATAATAACAATAAGATGATGATGTTAAATTCTGCAGAGGGTTCAAAATCTTTTCATGGTTATGACAAGATTTTTTATTTATTTAAACACTATGACAAGAATTGTTGACCACTTATCTGCCGCAGTAATTATTTAGCTAAGGGAGGCATTACCTCGACTACTGTCTACTGACTAGAGAAGGCTACAAGCTAGAAACAGGTGTCCCGTTTTTTCTATTTATATAATGTGGTGATCACAGCTGGCAGGAATGTTCTAATGGACGCGTGGATGAACCAATTCCTTTTCGGTTGGAGTCGTCTTCATCACTCCATTTTTATATCTTATCTTTCAACTTGTTCGGTACTCACTTTCGGATGCATTGACCGTATTGAAGTTGAATAACACGACAGGAGCATTGTAGGAGCGTTGTCAGTGAAAGTTTTCTCCGTTCACTTGTGACATCTTGACATTTTTTAAGGAAATTGTTCATTAGTCATTACCATTCCTATTCTTGTCATCCACAAATCATAAGGACAGGAGCGTTTCCTTCGGAAATTGCTAAGGGCACTCCTTACTTTGGCTCCGTTTGGATAGATGTAGGAATAAGAAAATAATTTTTCTTATTCTCTAAATTTATTATAAACAATTCAAACTCTTCATAAATTTACATACTTTCCAATACTTCTTTTTTTATTCTTCTTATTCCCACACCATCCAAACGGAACCTTTGCAAATACATTCTAATTTTTTAAATGAAAATATCAAAATACTCTCAACAATTTGTACATAAAAATCGTGAAACTAAGAACATTGGTCTTTTAATTTAAAAAAAATAGTGTTTTGTAAAGTGAGAAGTGCCTTGAACATTTTTTTTTCTTTTTTTTAATTTCTTTTTAGTGCGTGCTCTACTTTTCTCCTCTTCAACATGCACTCTCCCCTCTTCTTTTTTACTCCTTGATTTCTTCATCTTACCCCGCTCCTTCTCCCTCCTCTTCGCTTCGACCAACCGTCTGATCTTTCTCACATGCCCTTCTCCCTCTTCCTTCTCTCCACCCCTACATTTTTTTCCTCATCCTCTCCTCATCTTCCTTTATTTTTTTTTCTTTCTTCATTCTCTCCAATAACTCTATCTTTTTCCTAACACTTAGGGTCTGCTCCAAAGAAGTAGAAAGGTGATGGAATGGAGTAACACTATCCATTGAGTTAACTTGCTCCATACTAAAAAAAAATAGAGTAGAAATGGAGGTCAAAGGATGAAAATGAGGAAACATTTCCTATAGAGTGAAAGTTCACCTTGAGTGAAAGTTCACAGGTTCGAAGCCCGATTAGAGGGTCTTTACATCACCAAATCAAATTCTGATAATAAAAAGCAAATAAACAATTAATAAATTTTGTGGTAATTCAGTAAAAAGTAAGATATCATTATTAAAAATTTGTGAAAAAAAATTATGGATAATTTAATTTTGATATAATAAATGTATCATTCTTGAAATGCAGATATATTTAAAAAGTAACATAATGGTAATATTATACCTTGTTAGTTGTTACTATATAGGGCCACCGATGGATTTATACATCACGACGTGACGCTACACAAGACCATACATCAACAGATTAACTCGATTGTGGAGTTTTTTCAGAGGAATTGATAGCAGCTGTCAAATTAACTCGATTCTGGAGTTGTTGCCCGGACCACTCTTTTTTCCTTTCATAAACTGACCTTCAGGAACTAGAACTAGAATAGGTTAATAGCATATGAATAAATATTCTTCTATTTATTTTTCTCTTTAACCTTCTGCATTGCCATTATATGTTGCCACTGTAAGGTATATGCCAAAACCAAATTGTATTGTACATCGGTAAAATACTAAAAACAATTATTTCTTATACAGAATAAACTTTTCTTTGGAACTTTGAGCTATTTGCATATCACTCCTTTTGTCTCATCAATCTTGCAAAATTTTCTAAATTAACTGCGATGTTCCAACTTCCAACACCTAAAAATTAATTTTCTGATGTAATTATGTAAAGAATAAAAAAATATCAAATTTGCAGTAGAAATATCGGAATGCATTGGACTATTGGAGAGTATAAACAACATAACATGTCATGTTTTTGAAGCACTTCATGATTTTGTAAGAGCAAATACAGAATTTGGGACCGAAGAAACATGCTTTTGCCTCGACTGTTTTGGTTCAATGCATATACCCCAGAGAAGTGGTTCTCTTTATGTCTCAAGTTTTTTTTTTCTTAAAGAAAAAAAAATTATTGGAGGAAAATGATGACGATTTTCTCTGTTTATGCAATGCAATTATTTTCCCCTTTTCGCAATGCATTATTCTGTTTAAGCGTCTATGAGCTTCATACCCTTGAAATGGATCAATGCAATACTTGTTCTATTATACAAAAAAGGTGAAATATATACAGATGGTCTTGAAACATTTTACCTGGAGATTATGAGCTCCTTGGGTTAGTTTGTACAATCGTGGTGTATAAAAGCCACTACCAGATATCTGGCGAGAATCTAAGCTATATCCATACAAGGAAAAATGATCTACTTATATTTAATCCATGGAAAAACCCTACAACATGTCTTGAAAAGTAAAAAATTTACAGGAGACAAAATTTGCATGTGGTTGTTCAGTGGAGAAATAGCCGGTTGCTTTAAACATCCTTGGTTGGGCCTGGCGTCGGCCCATGAGTATTAATTATTAATTTATTGTTACTTTCTTTTTGCTCAAAGTCACCGGATCTAATTTACCAAGCCAAGTTCTCCAATCTATCATTTTAAAATCCAAAAGCTCACATGGTTGTGACGCATCAAGGGTACAGTGTAACTTGTCCTGTCACATAAATTAACTGTAAGGACCAGTAACAAATTAGGTCTACTGATCCATATTTCACACTCTAAAACAACAGTAGTTGTACTATATATCTTGAATTCGTGATTACTTGATCAGTAGTTCTGCCGATGTTTTTGTTGAAACATGCCAGTAATCACGGGATCTCTGAATCATACAAGTTTCTAAGTTAAATGAATTCAGAATGATGAAGGGCAAAACACGAGCATAACAACCTACTAGCTAGGTAGTGCTGGCTGGTGTTATATAAATTAGCATATCTTGCTTTATTACAGACATGAACCAGTCTCTCTCTCTCTCTCTCTCTCACACACACAAACACAAACATAGAGCCCCCCTCTCATTAACAGCCAGACAGAGAAGGAGAACTCACTGCTCTTTTGGATAGAGATCCTTGACAATCATATTAATCATAGTCATACTACTATGCCAAGAATATTGCAATGCTGCTTCTGATATCCATGAAAGCTCTTGAAACACCATAGCATCTCCTCAATTAACTGTGACATAGCGGCATCTTCAATCGTTGATGGGGCCGTCGTCATGCTGCAAGAATGCAGGGCTGAAGAAAGGCCCGTGGACCCTGGAGGAAGATCAAAAGCTTCTCTCCTACATCAAGGATCGCGACCACAGAAGTTTGGGTGCATTACCCGCTAAAGCCGGTCAGTACTCTTTTAATTGTTAAATATCATCCTGTTACTGTTTGTTTGTTTGCTCTTCTCTTGATGGTGATTGTGTTTGTAATTGTAGGGTTACAGAGATGCGGGAAGAGCTGTAGGCTAAGGTGGATAAACTATTTGAGACCCAATATAAAGCCGGGAAAGTTCAGCTCTGATGACGAGCACACTATTATACAACTCCACGCTCTTCTTGGAAACAGGTGTTGCGCTTAGTTTTTTCCATGTCTTTCTTCAAATATTACATTTTCACTATTTTTAAACTCTATTTTCAAACATTTTGATAATTTCCTTTTATGGAAAGGATCTTTTACAATTTTAAAATCAATTTGTTGAAGGTGGTCAGCTATAGCAAATCATCTGCCAGGAAGAACTGATAATGAGATAAAGAATTACTGGAACACACATGTGAAAAAGAAGCTGGCCAAAGCGGGCATTGATCCTGTCACCCACAAACCTGTAAACCTTGCTTTAGGATCGAGTGAAACTCACCAACTGAAAAGCAGCACTAACCTGGACCACATGGCTCAGTGGGAAAGTGCTAGACTGGAAGCCGAGGCCCATCTTGCCAGAATCAAAATTAAGTGCCTTCTCAGCATCTGGCCCGCCACAATTCTTGATGCCGGGTCTTGATACCATGTCAGATAGCATGTTCTCAAGTAATAGCATTGGTCTTGGTGAGGTTGGTGATTCGACGGAACTTGCATCAGAGTCTTTCAGCAAGCCCATCGAAATGTTGACAAGTTTTGCATCATGGGTACCAGTGGTACCAATCTTGAATGATTTGAGAGAAGAGCCTTCGATTAGAAGAAGCACCAAGGTAGAGAGTTGCATTGGAGGGGAGCATATGAAGGAAAGCACAAATTGTTGGGATCATGTCGTTGATCCGGTTACCTCGTTGACAGTTTCCTTTAGTTATCCACATTTAAACTAGAAAAAAAAAAAGTTTGTCAATTCAGTAAATTATATTTCTGTAAGAAAGTCTTTTATAGACGATTATATATGCAGTTTTTTGTTCAGAACGTTTGCCTGAACTTGTGTTAAGTTACCAGTTTAATACTTCAATAGAACATGTTTGGCATATTAGGCTTGTTCATTGATTAAGCACACTTTCAAATCACTCTCCACTATTCAGCGTATTTTGGCATGTTAGTTATTAGTTAATAACCTAGCTTTTAATTAAAATAACAGAACAACGAAATTAAACTTTATATATCGAACAGATACAAATCCATCGCCCATCGGCATACTAAATATTGTTGGAAATGGTCACTAAACTTGGATTAGTGTTATTCCTGAGAAATCCTTATATATCCAAATAATTACAATTGAGATGTCCTTCTCAAGGTAATAGCAGCTCAATAATTACAATTATATGGTTGTACAAAACAAACAGTAAAGTGCAGAAAAATACTGGTAATATATCAGAATGTACTGACGTTACATAGTGCCACCCGTAAAATATGCCCAACGAAGTTTTTATTTTATTTTTTCCTATTTTGTTGGCTGAAGAAAACAAGTTTTATAATTTTATTTTCTTTTTTACTATTTATTGATTGAAGTACAGTACAAAAATATTTATAAGTTACAAAAATTTTGAAAAAAAAAATTGCATCTCCAAACTCTTTCATCCTTAAAATAGTACTCCGATGCAGTAGCATTTATAAAAGACACACACTAATTAAAGCTCCTTAATCCTTATTTTAGTTTGAAAAAAACATGCTTAATCTTTGTTTTTTGACATTGATACAATGCAATACACCTATTAGGAAATAGTTTTTCACCAAATTAACAAAAGTACTCCTGGCTAAGAAAACAAACTGGATACTTGCACCCTGCTTGTTCTTTAAAGTGAAAATTCTTAAAACAGCATAAAGTATCCATAATGCATAATACATAATCTATATAATCTGAAATTCATTTCACATGAAAGGGCTCGCTTATTCGTCCTAGCAAATATAACATTTCCTTTTGCAATGAAGATCAACACCTGCGCTTGATTGATCATTAATTCTTCCTTCCTTCACAGAGGATAAAATGGTATCCATGCCTGTATCATTACAAACCTATTAAATTCAAGCCTGACCTTTTACAATTTAATAACTGCACCATTAGCCTAAAGAAGTATCAACAAACCAAGGCTGTGCATCCCAAACTTCCAAAAGTACCCAATTTGGTCCTAATAATATCGACTTATCGAGTGAGTTCATCATATCTTCTCAGTTTGGTACACACTGTCATTGTTCACACCAGAATAGATGCGAGTCATTTTTTTTGATAAAATGTGTTACAGGAGATTTGACTCATTTCAATTTTAGGGACTGAAAAATTATGGGCCCGAACAATTAACTTTGAAGCTTCAAGGAGAAATGGCAAGTACAAGGGAGACATTGCCGCTGATATACCCCTCCATACTCTTTTATTTCGTTTTAATGAAATTCAGTAGGCGAAAGGCCTATTGCTTAAGTGGGGAAAAATTTGGATAGTTAGACAAAGAGATGCTTACGTGGATTTGAAAGGAGCACTAGTGGCTCCAACTGGAGTATTAAAAGCTACCTCCTGGAAAGGTCCTGCCATTTTGCCTCGAGGAAACCAACCCAGGTCTCCTCCCTTCTTGGCAGATGGACATTCCGAGTACTCTGCTGCTATCTGAAGTACCAAAAGTTGTACAAAATATGCATATACTTTAGTTAAAAATTATGAAAAAAAAGGATATCATGAGGAACTTCAAACAACCTTACATTAAATTTAAAAGTTTGTTCATCCTGAATTAATAATGAGATAAAGAGGTACAAAAGAACTGTGTATCTAGGGGGAGAGAGTACTAACTGTTTATTGAGGAAAGATGCACAAGTAATATAAGATAACTTTAGTTCGCAAACAAGACTTTGAGAAAAGAAACTTCTAAGAGACAAAACATGCAACAAATTGAAGTCTAAAAGCCAAGTCCAGACCCAAAGGCACAATAAGATGCAAGTGCCCGATATTTTAAATTTTTGTCAGTGACTAAGGCAACACGATAAGATAGGATCTATCATCCTATCTTGTACACCGAACTTACCTAAAACAGTGTGTAGTCGACGTGAAAGTGTAAAAAAATGTAGGAAGTAAACAGGACAAATGCAAATTTGAGTGATTTTTGGTTGTGTCAGCAAAGTATAAGTTGCAGGAGACCCAATTTGTGTTGTAGATTTCACATCTGATCATAAATTAGCTGGTAGATATTGACACATACAAGCACCCACATAGTATGTAAAAATATAAGATAAAGGTGAAGATGAATAGACAACCTTAGCAAACTCAGCGGGAGGGACTTTGTCTCCGTTGTCAAGCCAACCATCCTGTAACTTCTTGTAGGCTTCATTGATCTTGCCTTGCTTTTCACAGAGCACGTGCCTTGCTACAGAAGAAAAAAGAGCAAAATAAAAAAAACCCATAAATAGAGAAGTGATTGTGTATATGGCAAATAGATGGAACCTTTGACATAAGTACAGGTGCCGAGGCCGTCGGAGGACTTGGGTCCCTTGCCCTTGCCCTTGGAGTTGGAGCCGCTGTCGTCGCTGCCAGACGCCGCCTGCTTGCCCTTCCCTTTCGCCTCCTTGGCTTTCGAGTCCTTCCCCATCGCCGCCGATTAACGATTAACGATCACAAGGCACAGGCACAAGGCACAAGGCACAAGGCACAAGGGAGGACAACTTTGGTTTGGTCTGAGAAGAAAACGATGCAAGTAAAAGTAAAGTAGATTTTTTCTCTCCTCTCTTCTTTTATCACTTCTATCAATTCTCCGCCGTCGGATTTCGGATGACCGTCATTTAAATAGGCCTGCTTATGGGCCAGTTCGAGCCGAGTAATTGGCTCGGCCCTCTTCTGAACGAATTTCTGTCCGAACCTAGTCCGGCCCTCTTTTTTGCGGCAAGTACTCGACCCTGTTTGTAATTTTCAGTCGTGTCCATAAAAAGCCCTCGAGCTAGGCCCTGGGTTAGCGCTTTCTACAGATGCCCGTTCGAGACTAAATGACTAATATACGAAAGCCCTATTTGACTTGAGTCTTGAGCAGATCTATTACTTTTTTATTTTAAAGGACGTCTCTAAGCCACGTGAGGCAGCTAAAATTCAGAAGAAGCGATCAAATTCAAATAAAATATAATCAGCAAAATTGATAGCATTTTCCAGTAAATTAGATAAATGAAATGTAAACTATACCAAAGCATAGAACCTTACGTATAAAGAAAAAGCAAAGCACAGCAACAAGATCAATATCTATCTTAAAAAGGATCAAGCAAAATTTGAGCACCTTGAACTAGTTCTTCAAAATCGAAAATCCTCGCAATCTATTTGAATATGCATAATGCTCCCAAATATGTGGAACCAACCCAACAGATATGTCAAACCAAGTATATCTTCTATGAATATACTTATAAAAATATTCCACTAACTAATAAACACAAACTGATTTGTATTGACGGATCTAATTAAGGACCTTGCAATATAGGAGAAACAGAATGCTTAAAGCAACACTAAAAATATAGAAATTTTTACTAATTTCATTGTAAACAAAGCTCAGTTCTTGTACTGGTAAAGCGTACCAGTAAAGGGAGAAGATGGTCATAAATCAAGAATCCATCTATATCAGCAATTATCTATAATTCCTAAATATCTCCAATATTTGTACCAGAATTGATAATTCCTAAATACTCTAACATTCATAAAACAAAAACTAGATGATGTTTAGTCTGGTCTCTCTTCCTTGTGAAAATCAAAAGCATGTGAATCAAGCATCCTTTCCTCAACAGTGAGCTCTTTTGAGTGCTCCAGCTAGCACCTCCTTTGTACTTGCCTTCATGCCCTGTTAAGTTAGGTTCAAGACATTTCAGTTATTCTTGGTCAGAATGAATGAGTTGACGCTGCTAATATACAAATGCACTGAAAAAACATTGAGCATCTGAGACAGGCTACATAGTTGGGTTTTGTATTGTTTGTACATTTCAACCCAGTTACTCATTAATTGAACGATGATTTTTTTATCTACTCGAGAAGACAAGAACAAGGAGAAATGTCATGTGTAACCCGGCAAAATATTGTGGATAACCTCACAAATATCTTGATGCGATGTGGGTTTTAAAAATTAGCTAAAATATGTGAAGAAATTCTACTAAAACGGTCATGCAAACCCAAGTAAAAAAGGATATAAAAGTTTCGAGTTTTGCACTGGACACTGTAAATTTACCTTCTCCAGTGGCATAACTAAAAAGGATAAAATTCAAAATATTGGGCTTTTCCCTGTACGAGAAAACAACTAATGAGGCAATTTTGAGGGCAAAATAGAAGAAAAAATAATCCATAAAACTTTACCTGAAGCGATCCGAGAGAAATCGATCTCTAGTCTGTACGACACTACGAGAGCCGCTCCACTTCACTCAAGGATTGAATGGAGGAATGGATTGGGAGGCAAAGATTCGACGAGGTGATGATTGAAAAGCGAGGTTTGAGAGTTGAGATTGGGGTCAAGCTCGAGAAGTCGATAAGGTTCAACTAGAGGCGGAGAGGGCGGAGCGTCGGTCTCTCAGCTCGAGTTGAGACTGAGGGCCGGACGAAGGAGAAGTCGAGTTTAAGTCGAGCACGATAAAATCTGAGGGCCGAGCCGAGTTTTCGGCCCTGTCCGAAATAGGCTCGGTCCACTTACGAAAAACGAGCTGTCCGATCCGTTGGCCCACGGACAGACTCGGCCCACTAGCAGGCCTACATTTAATCTCATATATTATTACTACTATATATATACTGAAAATGATTCGGATCGATCCACGGAGACACGGGCCCTTCTAATTGTAATTGTAATTGTATTCTCTTCTTTACAGGGGAGTTGGGCCAAGTCCGTCCCTTGCCCCTTTCCTCAGCCCTCAACTAATAAGTTGTGTTTTACAATTTTAACAGTCCGAAACCGCTACCAACTTACCATCGGCCCATCGCCCATCTGCATTGGACAAGAATCACAAGATAATGTTAGATAAATTGCCAAGAGGAAAGATTTTTTTTTAATTTAAATATTGAATTTAAACTGTTGAATTCGAATAACTCACGAACTGTATTATTTACGAGCTTTGTGAATATTACAATTTTTTTACAATATGGAATTTTATTAACTCGTTTATTTAGTTTATTTAAAAGTATTAATATAAGATATATTAGTCATTTTATATAGATAAAATTATTTTAGAACAGATATATTTTACATGAATGCAACTATTGTTTGGAGAATTTATTTGCATATTGAAATATGAAGGAAATAGCTTATGTTAGTGTAAAATAGGGTATTATGGAGGGACAAAAATATTGCAGAAGGAAAATAGCATTTGTGGTTTCTTTTTTGGGGTGGAGAAATGAGAAATGAGAATTATAGAATTGACCGAAACGGGGAGTTGTACATGTATAAATGTGAACCCTTGGATGAAATTGGCACTCGTAAAATCTAAACCCTTCTCTTCTCTTGTGCATCTGAAATCCGGCATGGCGATCATCTCTGATTTACCAGAGGAGCAGGAGCAGGAGCGGGAGCGGGAGCGCGAGGATGGCGACGAGCATGTGCTCTCCTCTCTCCTGGCGAAGAAGGGCCCTTTGTCGCTCCTAGAGACGGCGTTCGATGTCATCAGGCGCCGATCCGATCTCTTCAGGGATCCCGCCGCCGTCACCAAGATCACCGCGCTCGCAGCCGCCGCCAAGGCCAAGCTCGACGCTGACTTGGCTAAGGCGGCTCAGAAGGAGAAGCAATCCGTGGAGGTTCATGCTCAGAAGAAGGATGATGCAGAGAGTTCCAGCAAGAAGCCTAAGGTCGAGGACCCCGACGACGACGTTGCCAACAATGGAACCAGTTAGTCTCTCTCTCTCTCTCTCTCTCTCGTATTCACTACTAAAGCGGACTTCTTGATATTTTTTGTGCTAATTTTGTCCAATCCTTTCTTTCTATATAAGCCATCAATATTTGTAGGAGTTTAGAAGCCATTTTTCGGTGTGCAATCTTGCAACTTAAGACAGCATATCTTTCAAATTGCTTCCTGCTGTCCAAATTTAGCATTAATTTTTCTTTCAAATTTTTGGGCTTGTCGAGACTAATATATTCGTGATGCATCAATGAATTGCAGAGCCAAATGCCGGCAACGGCCTTGATTTGGAAAAATACTCTTGGACCCAAACTCTCCAAGAACTCACCATAACCATACCAGTTCCTCCTGGTACTAAGTCTAGATTTGTCTCCTGTGACATTAAGAGAAACCACCTCAAAGTCGGCTTAAAGGGCCAACCTGCTGTTCTTCAAGTATGTACAATTTATATCTTATGGTTTGCATTTTTCTATAATCCCCTACCATTATGTAATTATTTTTCAAATTTCTTCCAGGGAGAGCTTTTTAATGCAGTAAAAGTCGATGATTGCTTCTGGAGCATAGGTATGTCGATGTAGCTGAGTAATTTTTAAATTTCTGTCCTTCATTCCTGACATTATATATTAGTTTTAATGGTTTTGCATTTAATTTCCCCCTATTTTACAGAGGATGGGAAATCTATTTCTATCCTGTTGACAAAACACAATCAGATGGAGTGGTGGAAGACAGTGGTGAAAGGTGAACCTGAAGTGGATACACAAAAGGTAGAACCAGAGAACAGCAAGCTTTCTGATTTGGATCCGGAGACCCGGCAAACTGTTGAGAAAATGATGGTAAGATCCTGTACATTACACTATCAGAATGCATAACAAATCAGAATGCAGGACTATCAGTTTATGAGTTTATGTTCTTTTCTCATCAGTTTGATCAGCGTCAGAAGCAAATGGGACTTCCAACAAGTGATGAGATGCAAAAGCAAGAACTTCTGAAGAAATTTATGGCTCAAGTAAGAAAAGTTTACTATTAAATTTTAGTTTACATATGCTCATATCAAACTTTCTCTTACATTTGTTATATTAAACTTGTTGCAGCATCCTGAAATGGATTTCTCAAAAGCCAAGATAGGGTGATAAGTAGCTTGTGATAATCGCTGGTTCCAAGCTGCCATGGAGTTTTGATATTTTGTAGTGCTACGAGGGATGACATGTTGTATTGCCATGATTTGTTAGTTGTGTAGCATCTAGCTTTTTGAGTGCATTGTGAACTAGGAATTACATCGTTTATTTTATATTTTATTGTTATGATGTGTTTCTTTCAGAATGGTATTTGTGATGAGTCTTTTTCAAGGTTGTGTAGATCGGACAATTGTGCACGACATTTGGTATTGTATGGGTCCAAGTTTAAAACTAAAAATGCTGACTAGAATTGCTCTTGATTTTAAGTAATTCTGAAAATCGGCGGCATCAAACTGTTAGAAAGATAGATGATACATTGCAATAATTCAAAATATGGGCAGTACTAAATGGGAGTTCCAATTTTACAATCCCTATTTAGTATTTACTTCCTGTCGGAATCTGCTCCTCTCCGTTTTTGGAACAACGATCTGGTCTTGCAGGTCTAGAGTTCCTTTCTAACATGTGAGGTTTTGTTCGATTGGGTTTTGGGGAAATTAAAATTAGTTATTTGAAGTAAACAATATTAGTTCTAAATGGTCAAGAATAAGTTTTTTGAGATGTAGAATGTTATTTCTAAATAGTCTAACATTCGAAACAATTTTTTATTTCTAAAATATTTGGAATATTTTTTTAATCTAGATTAAAATATGATCCTAAAAATTTCTTAATCCATATTAAGAAGATTCAAAACTACTAGGACTAAAAATTTATTCCGGATATTAGACCATTTAATTATAACACTCTAGATTTTCAAAAAAAAAATATTCTTAATATCTTTTTACTTTGAATAAATAATTCTAATTTTATTTATAGGCCATCCAAACGCCCCAAATGAATAAGTAGGGAAAACGAGAGGAAAACAATTTTGGAAAACGAAATGAAAACAATAATGTACAACTATTTTGTTTATTTATTTATTTATTTTCTTTTCAAACTCTTTACATAATGCAATAACCATGCACAAGCTCTGAAATTTAATTAACAAACCGGTACAATCACCAATAATCTTTGCAAGAACAGTCTCCTCTTTTGAAATGATGGAATCTGTTCCGGTCCCTTAAAATGATCTCACGGTCAAAAACCCTGGATACAAACTTGGTTGCCTCATGACAGTCTCTACAGACTCTCAAGTTCTTTGTTATTCGTATTGTGTCACCGGCTCTTGTGTGAATCAAACCAAAAGCAATGGCAAGCTTCTCGCTGTGATAGTACAAGGCTTCCACCTTTTGCTCTTTGGTGAGGTCGTGCGAGACCACCCCTGCATCTGCCACATAACCCTCTGCTTTTATTCTCTCTAGCATTTCATCGAGCATGCTATAAATCTCCTTACCCTGCGGGTGCGACCTACCTCCGCATACGAACTTGTTTAGTACTCCATTCATCTCGATTAACGAATGACCTGCTTCTTTATGCACCCCTCTATCACCCATCAATTTTCGTACTTCTGCCACGTCATCCCATCTTCCGGCACCGGCAAACAAATTAGCCAAGAGTACATATCGACCGCTATTCAAAGGATCTAGCTCTATAGCTCTCTTACCAATCTCTTGACCCAAATCAACTACACCATGAATCTTACACGCACCTAGAAGTGCACCTAAGATGTCAGCATTTGGTTCCATCGGCATCTCCAATATGAGCTGCTTAGCCTCCTTCAGCAACCCAGCTCGACCGAGCATATCAACCATACAACCATAATGCTCCATTTTGGGCTCCATATTGTACTTCTGAACCATATAGTCAAAATAGTGCTTACCCTCAGCAACCAAACGAGAATGTGCACATGCGATTAGCACATTTAAAAATGTGATGTCATCAGGAAGCCCTCCTTGGCTTTCCATATTTTTAAAAACTTGAATTGCATCAATGCCTCTTCCGTGAATTGCAAATCCACCGATCATGCAATTCCAAGTGGAAAGCTTCTTTGCAGGCAAGCTGTTAAACACCTCAATTGCCTTCTCCAAGCAACCACACTTGCAGTACATGTCGATAAGTGTTGTAGCCAATTTTGAGTCTAGTTTAATTCGCTTAGATTGGATTTGTGTATGAATAAACTCACCCTTTTCCAAAGTGCCCAAGCCCGTGCAGGCTGATAATACACTAGCCCCGACATACTTATTAATCTCAATCCCCTGGGCTTGCATCTGATCAAAGAGGTCTAAGGCCTCCTTGAAGAGCCCGGCTTGCACATACCCGGCAATCATAGCATTCCAAGAGACCAAATTCCTTTCAGGCATTGTATCGAACAATGCGCGTGCATGGTCGATGAGGCCGGCTTTGGAGAAACCAGTGACCATAGTGGTCCATGCAACGATGTCGCAGTCGAGAGATGCATAAAAGACCTTGCAAGCATCATAGGGACAGCCAGATTGCAGGTACATGCAGAGCAAGTTATTTCGGGCAAAGGAATCAGAAGAAAAGCCGAGTTTGTAGATGAGAGAATGCAACTGGCGGCCGAAGGGGAGAGAAGTTGCTCGGAGGAGAGGAGGAAAGGTGAAGTGATTGGGAGAGACAGAGTGGTGGAGCATGTGGGAGAGGAGACGAGAAGGGGAAAGAGAGAGAGGACTAGGACTAGGATGGGAAGAGAGGGCGAGAAAGAGAGTGTTGTAGATGAAAGCGTCGGGGCATGGGAGGAGGCGGAAGAGGCGGAGGGCGTAGGAGAGGTCGCCGGAGGGGGAGAGGGCGGCGAACTTGATGAGACGGGCGACAGTGGGGTTGTGGGAGGAGAGGCCGAGACGAACGACGAGGGAGTGGTACTGGCGGAGGCCGGACATGGTGGAGATGGCATTGATGGCATTGATGGCATTGTGATTGTGATAATGACAGTGATGATGGTTGAATGAGGATGAGGAGACGACCTTGACGCTGTGGGAGACGAGGACAACCATGGATAATGGACGGATGGATGGAGATTCAGATATAATCTATATAATATAATAATATATATTAGTTCTCCCATGCATAAGTTAAGTTAATTGATCTTCTCCTATCTTGTAATATAGCCTATTTATGATTTTAAAATCTGCACTTTTTTCAGTATTTGGCATCAGGTCCTATACCAGAGAAGCTTCCAGTAACATTCCACCACTTGAAAAGGATTTTAATTGAACTGAATGACAAAGGCGAGGAGCTTGAGGTTGCTCTTTGTACGATTGCAATTTGGTTTGTGATTTTTTGGTAGAGAGTTAGTCTAACAAATCAACTGTCAACTTGACTTTTCTTTTCCTTATTTTTTGGGTAATATATTTGGACTTGCTCTTCTCAGCATGATCTTTCACAAACAAGTA
This sequence comes from Rhynchospora pubera, assembly GCA_028095005.1. Lineage (NCBI taxonomy): Eukaryota > Viridiplantae > Streptophyta > Magnoliopsida > Poales > Cyperaceae > Rhynchospora > Rhynchospora pubera. The sequence continues at coordinate 230,017,069 of CM051459.1, read as the reverse complement.
ATGGCACAAAACAAGTTGTAATGGAATTTCTTAATTTGGTTCTTTTCCTACAGGTTATATGTTCAGTACGTGAGCCTAATCATTGCAAATCAACTTAGTAATGCTTTAGGCAAACTTAGATACACTAATGAAGATTACTTGTGCTGTTGTGCATATTGGTAGTTTTCTTGAAATGGTGCTTTCTACAAATACCTGAATTTTGTCAAAGCAAACGGATGGGTACTGGTACCGCTCTTTCAATAGAATTGTCCCTCATTTCTATGGTTTCATAGAGTTGTCAATAAATGGAAGAAAGTGATCAACCTTTTATAAGTTGAGCTATTTAATTTACTGTAATCTGGCTAATGACAAAGATAAGGTATTTAATTAACCAATTTGATATTGCTTATCACTTCCCGTAAATATACCAAGTGTGTCACTTATTGGCTTGTCTTGGTAAATATACGGAACTTTGATAATGCATCTGGATTCATTCTATTATATTGTATAAATAGAAAGTGATCTAGGCGATATGACTATTGATTTGGATCTAATATTCCATGTCAAATTTGTTTCTTTCCTTCCGAATTATCTGTAAAACTGGGACACACATGTACCGATATTAAGCAGAAAAATATGCTACTTTTGTTGATAATTTGGGGATCGTCCTAGATTATTATAATCCAATCAACAGAACAAAAACAATTTTCAATCCAAATATTAGACTTTCCTAATTTCAAATTAATAATTTTTGACAACTCAAAATTTAAAAATTTCGAAAAAAATATTTAAAAATTTCAAAATTAATCTTTAAAAAGTTTAAGGCTTTAATTTCAATTGGACTGTTTATTTTCTTTTTTTTTAATTAAAAAACCAAAATAATTTGATGTGGATTGTTTATTTATTTAAAAAAAACAGTAAAGTTTAGCTGGTTTGTTGGTTCATTTTTAAAAAGTCTAAGGCATTAACTTCATCTGGACTGTTTATTTTCTTATTTTGAATTAAAAAACCAAAATAATTCGGAATGTTTATTTTCTTTTTTTTTAAAAAAAACAGCAAAGTGAATTTAGTTGGTCTGTTGATTCATTTTTGAAAATTTCTAAGGCACTAATTTTATCTGGAATGCTTATTTTTTTAATTAAAAAACAAAAATAATTTCATCCGAATTGTTTATTTTTTAAAGCAACAAAGTGACTTTAGCTGGTCTGTTCATTCATATTTTAAAAGTCTAATGCTTTAATTTCAAATGAAATTTTTATTTTCTTTTTTATAATTAAAAAATAAAAAAATTCATCTGGACTGTTCATTTTTTTTTTATAACAAAATGACAAAGTAACTTGAACTAGTTTGTTCATTCATATTTTAAAAGGCTAATGATTTAATTTCAAATGGATTATCTATTTTCTATTTATAAAAATAAAAAATGACCAAAAATTCATTTGGACTGTTCATTTCTTTTTTACTATAATAAAATGGCAAAGTGACTCCAGCTAGTTTATTCATTCATTCTTTAAAAGTTTATTGTTTTAATATTAAATGTACCGTTTATTTTTTTAAATAAAAAATGGGAAAAAAATTACCTCGACTGTTCATTTCTTTTTTTAAAACAAAATGACAGAGTGAATTCAGCTGGTTTGTTCATTCATGTTTTAAAACTCCGATCCTTTAATTTCAAATGGACTGTTTATTTAATTTTATAAAATAAAAAAATGAAAAAAATCATTTGGACTATTCATTTCTTGTTTTTTTAAACAAAATGACAAAGTAACTTTAGTTGGTCTGTTCATTCATGTTTTGAAAGTTTAAGGCTTTAATTTCATCTGGAATGTTTATTCTCTCTTTTAAATTAAAAAACCATAATAATTCCATCTGGATAGTTTATTTTTTTTTAAAAAAACAATAAAGTGACTTTAGTTGGTCTGTGGATTCATTTTTAAAAAAGTCTAAGGCTTTAATATAAAATGGACTATTTCTTTTATTTTTTTAAAAAAATTAAAAAACCACAATAGAAGGATGCCCAAACAATTTATTAATTCAAATACATGTCACTAGATAGCATCAGATGAAGAAGCTCATAGGATCAATATCTAATAATTAAGTTTAACATATTTGCCAACAATTTAAGATATCTATTAAGGCAAATTAGACTACAGCACTTGAATCAGAGTTCAATAGTATTTATTAAAAAGAAATATAATAATCCTTTTATTTTAATTCGACTAGGAAACAAGTTAGACACCAGGATTTGTTTTTTTATTATTAACAAATATTATCCGAATGAATACAATATTTTATGGTTATACAATGCATACGAATAAATAATTATTAAGAGTTAAATCACAATCAGTAAAGATTACACTTATGTGATTTTGCTAAATTTTAATTATATATTATTGCTATCCAAATCACGGAATATATGCTTAAGATTGTTGGTGCAAAATAAAATATTAAACAATTCGGATAGCTTAAAATAAATAATTAAGACAGTTTTTATCCGAATCGCGCTAGGCGCTGTCCTTAAGCGTATTCTGTCTCAACGTGTAAGAGGAACCGCAACCAAGATAAGACGGGTAAGTGTCACTTCTTAGGGCACGACCGGAGAAGTGACTGATGAGAGATCTCCACAATATCCAGCAGAATCAATCGAAATAACATTCAAATTAAATTGGAAATTTTTATGAGGAATATCAATATGGAGAATAGAAATTTGATCAAGTTTATTTTTGTCTCAATTTCTCCATTGATCAAATGGTGTATTCGGTTTTTTATAACATATTCCAAATGAGCTGTTTATATATAGAATTCTCAAATGGCTTTTAGTATAGCTCATATTAAAAGCAACATCAATATGAATTAATGACCACGTTCTTAGACATGGAGAAAATGGCTTTTATTACCTAAAACTGTCCAGAAATAAATAAAGAAAATGAATGGTAAGATCGGTTAAATGAGTAATTTAGACATTGATGGAAATATTAGGTTATGAAAAGATAATGGTAAAAAAAAAACAAAGCAAACGGAAATATAGTGGGAGTATGAATTATTTCATTTTTCAACACAAAGATAAGTTTTATTGGGCCACACCTGATTTATTTGTCAAAAGAAAATTTTAGATCAATAATTTCATACGAAATTTTGAGTTTTCTAAAATATCCAACACTTTTGTATTACAACATCTCCAAGTGGCATTTAAATTTTCACTAAAATATTTTGAGTTCCTTTATTTGATACTAAATATTAATTCAAAATATTTCAGAATCTCATGCCCTTCTCTTATACAATATGTTTTTCCTTCCTTTCATTTGGTATTATTCATCATATAGAATTTCTTTAGGTTAATTGAATTGGTTCTCTTTGCACCTTATCAACTTCAGAGCTATCTTTAACCAGTATGTTATTATGGTTGCTTTTTTTTTGTGCATTGTTAAAGATTTTTAGAGATTATACATATTTGGAGGTTATAGTGGTCAGCACTCAGCAGTTACGACCAGTAATAATCTTATTGGTTGCTGGTATAAGGACTTGGTGAAACTCGAATAACAGCCTTGAGCATCACTTCCAACAAGTCAACAAATTCCTTGGGCCCCTTAAACCTCGAACGTAAAAGGCTTTTAGGTAAGCTTTAATCTATCTATTATATAAATTATCACAATGTGAGCTGCAAAAAATAAACATCATGTTTATTATTCATATGTGTTAGTAAGAGTTTCTTGCATTGTAAATTCACGTGAGATTTAGTCATAGCATTTCGTGAGGTTTTGAAATTTTCTCAGAACTTCCAAGGCACAAAAAAAAAGACTGGCTGATAGAGAGCCTAAATTGGTGATTTATTTCTTCAAATTTTTTTTTTAATTATTAGTGTTTGTATTTTTTTCCCTCTCTTTAAATGAGATGATTTTATTTGTTCTTTTTAGTACTTCAGAAAATATAATGGACAACAAACAATACGCTAGTAAAAACATGTTGAAAATTTTTTTTGGTTTAAATACCATCATGTTTCATTTTTCAAGGATAAAATAAAATTGATAACAAAATATTGTGTTGCCTTAATAGGAGTTTTGCTTGGATACCTTATGCCTTTGCACAGGATAGTTTTTTTTTTTTTTAGCTCTGTTTGAACAAAAAAAAATACTGACTAATCTGTCCAATTTCATTTGGACCAGATCAACTGTTCAATCAATACTGGATCCGACTCAGAGTCCAAGATAAACACCTCATGCAAGCATATGAGCCATGTTGTAGACCATTTCATCGATTTGTCGTATGAGCACCTGGTCCAATAATGTCTTATGCTGGGCATGAACATGTCTACGTACCAGTCCACACTATTATGTTCAAGAGCTCATTATGACAGACCATGCTTAGGAGCCTCATCTTTTTATCCTTTTAAGCCTTATTATCTGCTGTGTAATTATGTTCCAAAACTGAAAATCTATGTACTAATTTTAATATTATATAATGCATTTATTTCAAGATAAATGTTGCCCTTTCAACTATTCAGTATCAATATATGTATGTATGTATGTATGTATGTATGTATGTATGTATGTATGTATGTATGTATGTATGTATGTATGTATGTATCTAAATTGCTTTGTATTTCATCATGTTGCTATCCCATATTAACCATCCCTTCGAGATAAACATTATTGTTGTTTCTGTAATTGTTGTATGATTGAAAGGGTAACTATCCTGCATACATGTATGTAATTTTTGTGTAATTATTGTATATTCCATCCTGTTAAAGAGCACACATGTTGCAGATAAAGAAAGAAAAATGGAAAAGGATTCATATAAAAAGGCATACTCATGTTGTTTCTGTAATGATTGTGTAATTTTAATTGCGATAGTACAAGTTGTGTGTATTTCTTTGTTACTAATCATCCTATGAGATTTATACTAAATCCATCTTATAGTAGCTTTTGATTCAATATTAACATTGATTATACTGAACAAATATTATGTACAGGCAATCCTTAGTTGATAAAAATAAAAAGATAAATCGCGCAACGTGCGAATAACCACTAGTATATATTATAATAGGAGTTCGGGAGAATTGTCAATCCAGATCCTGTGCCAGTGTTTATTGCGCACAGGATCTGGACCGTCGCTGAAATCCAAGGGTCCGTGTTTACTGCTCCAGTGCTCCCACTCCACGTCGCCTTATCGGGTTCACATGACACATACTTACCCGATCCAAGCCTCTAATGCTTCTCCAGCGGATCCAACAACAATCCAAATTGAAAATGGAAAAAAAAAGAATCGTGAATTGGAGGGATCGAGAGGAGAAGCAGCGAGAAGAGCAGCGATAAAAAATTGGAGAGCTAGCTGCGATAGGAGCAGGAGAAATCACTACGCCAAATAAAATTAATAGTACCGGTTTTTTTCCTATCATTAGTACCGGTTTTGCAGCGGTACTAATAATAGGGGGTACTAACAGCAACAAAAAACCGGTACTAATGAGCCGGTAGTAAATGATGAAATAAACCATATTAGTACCGGTTTTTTATAAAAAACCGGTACTAAAATTAATTCATTTAGTACCGGTTTTTTATAAAAAACCGGTACTACATTAAAAACCCAAAAATCGTTAATTAATTTAAATTAAGAAATCATTTAATTAATTATTTAATCAATTAAATTAAAAAAACCGAAAATTAAATTCATTTAGTACCGGTTTTTTATAAAAAACCGGTACTAAATTAAATTAATTTAAATTAAGAAATCATTTAATTAATTATTTAATCAATTAAATTAAAAAAAAACGAAAATTAAATTAATTTAGTACCGGTTTTTTATAAAAAAACCGGTACTAAATTAAATATATTTAAATTAAGAAATTATTTAATTAATTATTTAAATTAAGAAATTATTTAATTAATTATTTAATTAATTAAATTAAAAAAACCGAAAATTAAATTCATTTAGTACCGGTTTTTTATAAAAAACCGGTACTAAATTAATTTAATTTAAATCTGTAAATTTTATTTAATTAAAATTAATAAAAAAAACCGAAAATTTTAAAATTAGTACCAGTTTTTTATAAAAAACCGGTACTAAATTAAAAAAAAAATTAAATCTGTTTTTTGGGCTAGCCCCCTTTTTGCTAGCCATTTGTACCCATTCATTGTACCAATTGTACCAATTAATATATATATCACACAATATAAAAAATCAAATGCATGGATCACAAATAATATCAAATCACAAACAATATCAAATCATCATGCATCGATCACAAACATTTCCATATGAAATCATGCACATAGTTAATATTTCCATGCAAGCACAAATCACACATAGTTAATTGTATTCATTTACCACGACCTACAAGCGTAAGTAAATAACGAAACCATTCATTTATCGTGTCATTGATCTCTTTCTCACTATAACGCTTACCAACCGGTTGCAAAACCTGCATTTTGACATTTTATATAGTTAATAACCTATGAAAATTGCTACTAAACCCTAATCATATACATAGTAAGATTAAAATATAATCCATACCGATGGGAGGTTCTCATGTAGCGTACAGTGATCAAGGATCTTGCGTAGGTTTACCATCGCATAAAAGCCGCAATCTATATTGTTTGGTTGTCGTGGACTCTACAATTTCAAAACTAATACAATTAAGTTTAAATTCAATAAATTCCAAATGAAATGACGAAACTATATATATATTAATTGCAAGTATGTACAGGAATCATTTGAACTTCAAAATTCGAAACTTTCACCAATCTTGACAAAGTTCTGCAAGAAAAATATATAATTATAAAAATTAGTTTCTAGATATTATTATATAACTAAATAGTGCATACACGTAGTATATATATGTTAATATTAAACATACTGATCGTAATTTCCTATAATTGTAGACTGGTAGGCTTCCTTAGATTGGAGTGAATCTACTATCCACATCTTTCGTGTCGAGAGTTGAACTATAATAATCACAAAATGCGACCTGTAATTACATACATATATTTTTGTTGGTTAAATTAACAATAAACTGCAAATTCAAAATTATAATTAAAGTCAAAATTAGAAATTTTATAACAAACCGATTATGATGCACTAAAACATGATAGGGATCCCTTTTTGCATACTTCTTCAAAAGATTGAATATGTAGCTTACAGTGCCGATTTGATTGTTCTCTACATCCGAACCCGAGCATCGTTCCGGATCCCAAAATACCCACTTCTTCATCAAAGTCTCAGCACAATACTCCCTGCACCGCCTGCACTTGAACGTAGTTAGGAGCTAGAATACTTACAAAACATATCATATAATTAATAATCAACTGTTGCAAAGTTAGGAGCTAGAATACTTACAAGACCCAAACTTTAATCACTTGAACGAAAAGTTCCTCCCGATTTAAGACATGGCTGATATCTTCAAAATCAAGAAGGAATGTCTTGACATCTTGTAACTCGAAATCACCAGGAAGATTGCTGAATGAAGTGACTGACACGTCGAACATTCTCATGTAGTTATGCATTTCTTTGGCGTAAGGCCCGATCTGTGTCAATTTTTCCTCGGAGACGTACGGATCGTGTAATTCAATTACCTCCTCTGCAAAAAACTGATCCACGCTCGGTTCATCATCTTCGTCATTCTCTTGCTCCAACTGCTTCCCGTTATCTTGCGGAATAGTTTGTTTTGTTATTTGTCTCACTTGCTCCTAAACAACCAACATATTAGTCATGAAAATGATATTATTCACGCTCATTTTTTACTAAATATATATAATTACTAATACATACAAATTTTGACATATCGTAATCCACAAGATGAATTGGCCATCTCAGAAATGAACCCATCAGAACACCAAGCCGATCATCTCCGTTAGGAGGTGGAAAAGGTACAATCGTGTGTCTCGCATTATCAAAAACTTCCAAAATTTGTACCTTCACTTCCCCTATACCCAATGGCTCTCCATGGACTGTATCACCATAAGTCTGTGCATGCACCATAACTCTAGCTACATACACAGGTGTACCGGACGTTCCTGGGAGGAGAATCAAAGCTTCGACAGGCGTCTGTATTTATTAGGAATATAAAAAATAATAACAAATTATCAAACCCTAAATATTATATGCGAGAAAAATAATATATATCATTAGCTTGATAAAATTAATAACCTGAAAATTCGGATAAGGAATCGGATGTGGTTGATTATTGCTACCCTGTGATATCATCAGCATAGCTTGTTGGTAAATTGGATCGTAGGTCTGCGGTGTCTGCACTTGACCTTGGCCTTGCGAAAACATTTGTGAAAAGCTTTGCTGCATTCGCTTATTGAGTTCCTCATCCATTCGCTTCTTGAGTTCCTCATCCATTCGCTTATTGAGTTCCTCTTGCATTTGTGCTTTCACCTCCTCCATCAACCGATCAACCTCCTCTTTGGAATACCCCTTTGATGATTTTCTCGTACCCTTACCATACACCTGCTTCACACCGGAAAAATGTGGATATCCTCTCAACCATCCGGAGTGCTCTGGCGTACCGATCGCAGCTGTTAAGATGTCATTTTGACGAACAGACTCAACCTCGCCTGACTGAACTAGAGCAACCTATCACAAAAAGAAATTAATGTTAGTTAGACTAAATTAAATTCATTTGATACATAAATAAAGTTATTGGAGTTGTTACACGTACCGCTTTGTCGATCACCGCGGCAGCCCTAGGATTTTTAACCATAAGTTTGCCGGTATTTGGATCCTTTTTAGCGCGTGCCCTACTCCAATTATAAGTCCGACCATCCATATCCTTGGTAATAACTGAGGACCCACCATGGACCTCCTCTCCTTCTTTCCATCTCAACTCAGCACTTATGTAACCTCCTGATCCGAGTGTGTGGGGCATGTCTTTCTTTGCAGCATTAATCTTTTCTTGTTGACTCATTTTCTATTAAAAAATTCAAAAGACTGTTAGTATAAACAATAAAATTAGTATCTAGAAATAATTGATTGTTTTATATTAAATTTGTTTTCATACCGCAAATTTCTCACTAGAACAATATGCTTCCATTGCCTCCCATTCCTCCTTCGAGATGTTTTGTACATCCCATGGCTTAGGTCCACCTTCTTGCGCATTGATCCTGTATTTTTTATTCTACAATGACAGAAATGTTGAATCAAACTTTTATAAACGAAAATTAGAGAGAATTATAATTGATTTGCAAGTAATAATATCTCACCAATCTGCCTTTCCAATGCCTCCATTTCTCGTTACAATTAGAGAGAATTTTCTTTTTAGTAGCCAATGGTAGGTCGGCTGGAATATTCCAATCCTTCCATATTTCTCCTAACAAATTCATTTTCAACTCTTTTGGCACATCATGCCAACTACTATAACTGCATTGAAACCGATAAATACTATTATCGCATACCAATTCATATCATTAGCACTCATGCACATATATATTTGTATATGTATATAGTTAGGTACCTGCAAGGGATCATATCTCTTGTTTTTTCTGCACACCAATTCGTGAATCTTTTTGCATTCTCGCCGCAAGGTTTGCCTTCTGTATTGAATTCCACAGTCATGTCTTCTCCATTGGCTATCGCTTTACGTGTTTTCATGCACTTAGCAGTTGTCGCCGCTTTTTAGCATCCATTTGCATTCAAACACTGGTATTTTAAATGCATTATAATCAAATTCCCAAATTTCTTTAATCCACCCATAATACGACTCTGATGATGTTCCATCACTTGATATGGCTACTATTGTGACTCCGCTGTTTTGGACTGTACTTTTTCCATCTTGTTTTTTTGTATACCAAGTGAAACCATTCAGATCATACCCTTGATAGGTTTGCACATTGGCGTTAGGACCTCTAGCAAGAAATTTCACCGTTTCATTTGAAGGTCGAGACTCGGTTACCTTGTTTCTGAACCATTTTACAAAAGTTTTGTTGTGTTCCTTGGTGATCCAATTTTCTGATCTCTGAGGATTCTGCTCTCGCAACTCGGTTATATGTTCATTCACATAAGGAGAGACAACAGCGACTTGCTGCAAAATTTTAAGATGGGCTTTTTCTCTTTTTGCAATGTCCATTGTAATTACTTTCATACCAATTATGCTTTTTCCTAGGAGTCTACCTTCGTGTCTATTTTTGGGCAGGCCAATAGGTTGAACTCCATCTAGATAATCATTATAGAAATCAATTACCTCTTCTGCAACATATCCTTCAATTATGCTTCCTTCGGGCCGAGATCTGCTTCTGACTAATCCTTTCAATTGACCCATTGCTCTTTCAAAAGGATACATGTACCGCAAAAATATCGGACCGCATTGCTTTATCTCTCTAACTAAATGAATGGTCAAATGCACCATAATAACAAAGAATGAGGGGGGGAAATGCATCTCCAACTCGCATATGGTCTGAACCGCATCGGTTTCCAACTGATTCAGTTTTTCGGGATCGATAACTTTAGAGCAAATTTTATTGAAGAAGAAACACAACTTAATAATAGAATTTCAAACTTCTTCTTTAAAACATGCTCGAATTGCAACCGGAAGTAACTGGGTCAGCAACACGTGATAATCGTGAGACTTCATTCCAATCAATTTCATATCTTTAATGGAAACCTTTCGTGAAATATTTGAGGAATAACCAGTAGGAACCCTTATAGACCTCAAACACTCCAACAAACTGAGTTTCTCTTTTTTTGTTAAAGTATAAACAACATTAGGTAACCAATCCCGCTTTTTACTATTATCTTCCTTTGCAGCTAGTTCCAGTCGAATTCCCATTTTCACCATGTCTTTCCTCACGTTAACATTGTCCACTTTTCCTTGAGCATTTAAAATCAAATTAACTAGATTTTCACAAATGTTCTTGATTATATGCATGGCATCTAAACAGTGTCTAACATCCAAATAAGGCCAGTATTCGAAATCCCAGAATATAGACCTTTTCTTCCAAAAGCACTTTTCAGGAATTCTATTCACAAATGGTTTGCCCAGTACAATTTTAAGATCCTTCACTTATTCATAAGTCTGTCTTCCAGATTTTGGTACAGGAGCCCGGCGGTTCTCGGTGTTGCCATCAAATTTGTTCTTGTAAGGTGGCCGACGGTAAGGGTGATGACGACTGAGAAACCTACGATGTCCCAAATAAACAGTTTTTCTACAATTCGATAACCATATCGAATGTGTTTCCTCCATGCAAATAGGACATGCCTTTTCTCCTTTATTTCGGTAACCCGACAAGTTCCCGTAAGCGGGAAAGTCATTAATCGTGCAGAATATCATGGCACGTAAGTTGAAATAATTCCTTGAATGTGCATCAAAGATTTTCACTCCGTCCTTCCACAACACATCAAGATCCTCTATTAACGGAGCCAAATAAACATCTATATCGTTGCCGGGTTGTTTTGGACCAGAAATGAGCAGCGGCATCATCAGATATTTTCTTTTCATGCATAACCAAGGAGGAAGGTTGTAAATAACCAACAAAACAGGCCAAACGCTTCGGTTGGTACTCATGAGACCGTAAGGATTCATTCCGTCCGTGCATAGTCCCAATCTCAAATTTCTAGGCTCACTGCCAAAATCAATGAAATGGCTGTCTATATTGTTCCACTGGGGTGAGTCTGCTGGATGTCTGAGTTTTCCATCTTTCTTTCTGCCTTCTGCGTGCCATCTCAACAGTTTAGCATCTTTTGAATTACTGAAAAGACGCTCAAACCTTTGTATTATTGGCAAATACCACAATATTTTCGCAGCTGGTCTTTTCTTACAACCTTCTTCTTCATCATCCAAATCACTGTCCCTTTGTTTGTACCGGGATGCATTACATTTTGGACATTTATTGAGGTTTTCATACTCCTTACGAAATAATATGCAATCATTCAGACATGCTGCAATTTTCACTACTTCTAATTTCAAAGGACATAGTAATTTTCTAGCCTTATAAGTTGTATCTGGCAATGTATTATCTGCTGGAAGCATTTCTCGCAAAAGACCGAGCAAAGATGTAAAACTCTTATCGCTCCAATTGTTTTTAGCTTTCAAGTTATATAGCTTAAAAACCGTTTTTATTTTTGAGAATTTCTCTTCATTGCAACCAGGATATAAGGGTATATGAGAGTTTTCATTCAACTTTTGAAACACATCAGGAACATCATCAATAAAATCACTGGGCAATTCATTCATCATTTCATCCAAATCATTTTCTCTAATGTCATCATTATATTGTTGTTCACTTAGATTTTCTATATGATCATCATCACCCACTATTACATTATCATCTGTATCATCCCCACAATCATTTTGTACAATATTTTCCAAATCATCAGATACATTAATATTGCTCGTTCCAGCATCTAAATTTTCTTCCAAATTTTCTCCATGTTTAACCCACCGGAGGTATTTAGGTGTTGTCATCCATCCACGCTGAATCAGATGTGATCTAATCACATTACTATCATGTCTCTCAAAGTTAAGGCAGCGTTTACAGGGACATAAAATTCTGGGTTTTCCAGTCAACTTTCGATGTTCTTCTGCACATTTTATGAACTCTTCAACAACTTAAACAAATTCATACGATATTCTTGAATAATCAAACATGTACTTCTCCCTTTGATCCATCTGTATATATATCCAAAAAATCAGGATTTAGGGTTTATAGATTCAATGCAACATATAAGGTTTTTGGGCCGGTTACCATCCTAGCCCGCTCTTTGGATACTCTTGTCTCATTAGCGAGCGTTCGTTAGATACAATGTGTTGTCTGAGAAAAATTCGGCAGCATTTCCCCTTATGTTCCCTGAATACGCAAACACACAATTGCTCGTGCGTACGTATTCGTGGGAACATAAGAGGAAATGCTATCGAATTTTTCTCAGACAACGCATTGTATCTAACGTACAGCTCGCTGTCCTAAAATAGTATCCGAGATTAATCCCTAATGGATTAATCTCGGACGGGCAAATAGACCTAAAATAGTTCAAATTCCGGCAATTTGGTCTTATATGACAATACTTAACTAAAAGAGATGCAAATACCAATTATAACCATTAGGGATAATGCACATACAAATCGACAAATTAACAAAAAAAAATTATTGAGGATTAAAATAAAATTACCGTAATTGCCCTTCTCTTGATCGATCGGCCTCTTCAATAAGAAAACCTCAAATGGGAATTTTTTTAGCTCTCCTTTGATCTCCTTTGCATCCTCCAATTATTTTTCATTTTTTTTGAATTTTTGCAAATTTTTTGCTATTTTATTTATATGGTTTTTGAGTGTAAGAAAATTTTTGGTTTTGTAGAGAAAGGATAATTAGCCAAGAACAATATATGACCTTTAGAGAGAGAGGAATAGTGAAGGAAGACATGTATTTCGACTAATAAATATCTGCCTATTTTTAGTACCGGTTTTTTATAAAAAAACGGTACTAAAAATCGCTTAAAAATTAAAAAAAATCGTTATATTTTTAGTACCGGTTTTTTTTATAAAAAACGGTACTAAAAATCAATTAATTAGTACCGGTTTTTTATAAAAAAACGGTACTAAAAATATAACGGTTTTTTTTTATTCTTTAAATATTTAGTACCGATTTTTTATAAAAAACCTGTACTAATTAATTGATTTTTAGTACCGATTTTTTATAAAAAACCGGTACTAAAAATATAACGGTTTTTTTAATAAATTCAAACCTTTAGTACCGATTTTTTATAAAAAACCGGTACTAAAAATCAATTAATTAGTACCGGTTTTTTATAAAAAACCGGTACAAAAATAAAAACGTTTTTTTTATTTTTTTAGACGATTTTTAGTACCGGTTTTTTAAAAAAACCGGTACTAATAATCTTTTTTGTTGTAGTGAATTCAGCGATTTGCTTCGATTTGGGTAATGTTAAGTTCATCCTCTATATTCTATAGTCTATACCAGCTTAAGCTCTATAAGCAATATTGGTTAAGAATATATTACGGGAATGATATTAGAGATAAAATCAGCTATAGATATCAAGTAATCTTGGAAATTTAGGAAGATTTATTTTCAATATATAGAAAGATGTAAAAAGATTATATGATGTTTTTACATATATCAAGTATATATAAATTGTATGAATTGCTTTGTAAACAGACAAAAAATCAATAAAATTATTTCTTCATGTTCTGTTTCTTGTTATGGTATTAGAGCCCTAACGCATGAACATCCATGGCCGGCGACGACGGTAATGACAATGGATCGTCTCCTTTCTTTCTCTACTCGTCGGATAACCCTGGAACCATGATTAGCTCGTGTGTGTTGAAAGGAGAAAAATATGATTTGTGGCAAAAGGCCATGTGAAATGCCCTTCGTGTAAAAAACAAGCTTGGCTTCATCGATGGTTTAGTGATACAACCTGCTGATGCGGGTGCACCCGAGGCAAACTTGTGGGGGTCTTGCAACTTCATGTTGGTGTCTTGGTTCTTTAATTCAATTGATCCTGCACTTCAACCGAGTATAGCATATGCAGAGATGGTGAAGGAGCTATGGGACAACTTGAAGGAGAGATTTGCTATTGGCAATTCTACTCATATTCATCAACTCAAGGCGGACATCGCGGCTGCACGACAACAAGGTCAGAGTGTTGTTGCCTACTACACACGGCTCAAAAGCATGTGGGATGAACTCAATAACTATCTTAAGGTGCCGATGTGCACGTGCCTGGGGTGCACTTTGCAACATGGCTAAGGATCTTGTTAAAGAGCGTGAAGCTAAGAAAACTCATCAGTTTCTCATGGGACTTGATGATGCTCGTTTTAAAAATGTGAGATCACATATTTTGAGCATGGAACCGCTTCCTAGATTGAATAAAGTGTATTCCCTGGTGATTCAAGAGGAGCGCCACAAGTCTATTGCTTGTGGTAAAGAAAAGCGGGCTAATGCAGTTGGGTTTGTAGTTCAAGTCTCTAAACCACGTGACAGGCTACAAATGGATCGCAGCGCAACTAAATCTGGATCAGGTGAATGGCCGGTATGCTGTCACTGTAGCAAAATTAGCCATGAAAAGGCACAATGCTATGAGCTGATTGGCTACCCAGAAGGTTGGGGTCGTGGAGGTCATGAAAGTCGTGGAGGACGAAGCGGTGGACGAGGTGGAAGAGGCCGTGGACACACATATGCAAATGCAGTTCAGGGTGCAGGCGCATCTGGTGCAGGTGCATCCGGTGCAGTTGCTTCGAGTGCAGGCGCATATGGTGCAGTCTCTATACCCGGTTTCTCTGATGACCAGGTCCAACAAATCATAGCTATTATAGCTAAATCCAATGTTAAGTGCATCCAATGAAAAGTTGAATGGTAAGATACTAGAGTTGGATTGGATACTTGATAGCGGAGCGTCCCATCACATGACAGGCGATTTTGCTTGCCTTCGTAATGTTTGTACTATAAATCCCACAATTGTTTGACCTCCAAATGGTGAGCAAACAGTGGCAAAACACGAAGGGGATGTTATCCTGAGTGAAGGATTTGTTCTTGAAAGGGTGTTATATTTTCCTAGTTTGGAATGCAACCTTATTTCTATTAGTAAGTTAGTTAGCACCAAAACTTACCTTTTTACATTTACTAATGAGTTTTGTCTTATTCATGACCACACTACGAGGACGCTGATTGGCGTGGGTGAGCAAAAATATG
The DNA here is from genome assembly GCA_028095005.1 of Rhynchospora pubera. Lineage (NCBI taxonomy): Eukaryota > Viridiplantae > Streptophyta > Magnoliopsida > Poales > Cyperaceae > Rhynchospora > Rhynchospora pubera. The sequence continues at coordinate 230,001,455 of CM051459.1, read as the reverse complement.
GGGTCTACTATTATCATTGGGGTGCATCTGGAAAAGCTTTTCATGTGAGCCGAAAAGGACCTTATAACTTGTGGCATCAACGCATGAGACATCCTTCTAGGCAGATAACTTTACTTTTGGCTGGATTTAGTAATAATAATATTTCTAAAGATGTTTGTGAGATTTGTATTAAAGCTAAGCAAACTCGAGATGTTTTCCCTGATAGTTTGAATAAAGCAGCCAATTCTTTTGATCTTATACATTGTGATATTTGGGGGCCATATCGTGTTGGTTCTCATTGTGGTGTACACTATTTTCTAACTATTGTGGATGATCATACGCATGCTGTGTGGGTTTATTTAATGGCTGAAAAGAGTGAGACATGTCATTTGTTAAAATCTTTTTGTAAAATGATTCAAACACAGTTTGGAGTAACTGTTAAATGCACTAGAAGTGACAATGGGTTGGAATTTCAATCACACCACATGAAGCAATTTTATGCTGATTCTGGAATTTTGCACCAAAGATCTTGTGTTTTCACTCCTCAATAGAATGGTAGAGTGAAAAGAAAACATCATGATATTCTCAATATAGCTAGAACCTTGCGGTTTCAAGCTAATTTACCACTTGAGTTTTGGGAAGAATGTGTCCTAATTGCTGCCTACTTAATCAACCGGACACCTACTCAAGTATTGGAAAATAAAGCCCCTTATGAGCTGCTGTTCAACAAACCTCCTTCTTATGCAGCTATAAGAAACTTTGGATGCTTGTGTTACATTAAATCGCACACTTCTGACAAATTTGAGAGTAGAAGTTAAAAATGTTCATTTGTTGGATATCCATATGGAAAGAATGGATGGAAGGTGTTTGATTTGGAAACTAAAGAGTTTATCATTTCTCGAGATGTTGTTTTTTGTAAGGACATGTATTCCTTTTCTGAGATAGGATCTGAGAGTGCACCCGCATTGGGTCTCTCGGGTCAGAATGTTAGTAAAGTGCACAATTTTAATTTTGATGGTTAATTACTCTTAATTACCCACAATTAAGCATGCACAAACAAGGAACTAGTACTTAGCCATTTACACAAAGAGAAGAGGTTCAAAGATATACCTCTCTTGATATCGTAATCAAGAGGCTTGAACCAAGGCTCGATCGAAGATGGTGCGTGCTCTAACGATCTCCAAGTCGCAACTCCTCGAGTCCACTTTGGTTTTAACCAAATCCTCAACAAACTATGCTAGTAGTTTGGAGGATTAGACTAATCCCTAGTTAACCCGTTCTTCTAGCAAATCAACAATTCTATTTGAGGAAGAAAGGGGCTCAACACATGAGCAATAGGGAGAGGAAGAGGGAGAGAGGCGCCGGCCACAAGAGAGGGGGGGCGGCTAGGTTTTTGGGGAAGAGAGAGAGGGGGATTTGCAACCATACAACCCTTTATATAGTGTGCTAACCCTATCTACCTCACACCATCTAATTACAAGATTGCCACCCACCTACCTCCATACAAGGCCGGCCACATATTGGGCCCTTTATGGGCTATGTGTTTTGCATAAAGGATCCACTCAATCAATTATTAAATGGACCTTTCTTGTTGCTCCCAATTTGGTTCCCTATTGGGCTTTTAATTAACACCTTAATTAAAGCCTTTTAATTTATACATGTGTTGAATAAATAATTATTAACTTAATAATAATTATTTAGAGATTAGAAAATGCATTAATTTATTTCTATATGATCCCTTTGATTTAATTAATTATAACGGTCTATAACGCTATTTAATTAATTAATCAACTTATCATATTTTGCAATACTATCTATTGCAAATAAATAAATAATGCACGTATGGTTAAAACACCAATTTTGTGTGACCCTTTGAGGATTTATGCTATGTTGGACATGGAGTTAAATCGCTATTTAATTCCAATAATCATAAGCGATATCTAGCAACACGTTATGATTCCCAATTCGCATAAATAGTGTACTGCTACAATATTTCAATCCTGCATGAGAGAATGATTAGTTTCTCTATTTTGATTCTTATGTCACACGATATCACCGTATAATCCAAGATAGGAATGTGTCATTCTTGCAGATTATACGTTTCTTGATCTAGAGATAATTGTATCAGTTGCTAGCAAACAATCTATCTCCATCAAGGGGCCCAAACAGATATCGTCACTCACTAAATGAATTAATGAGGGACATACGGTTTTCTTGATAGTTTAGATTTTCCCCACACAATTCAAGAGAACATAAATAACGTCCGTATAGCAGCCCTTATCGGGAATCAGCGATAGATGATATTTATTGAACCTATCCTCATGTGGAAAAGATAAACATCTCAAACTTAGAAGCAAAATCATAACGAAATAAATAATGACACATAACACAATCCATATATTTATTTCGTTGGGTCATGTCCTGCACTATGTTCAATTAACATAAACATATGCAATTAAGTTGGTTACTCTTAACCCATGATTTATAGAACTTAATCATCACTTAACTTGTATACTAATCTTATAGATAATTAATGTTCCTTGTTAATTATCAAGATTATGGACGTTTTAGATTTATTGTTGTCATTTACTAGTAAATGAAACACAGTGATCTATAATTCAGATCCTCAACCTGAATGAACTGTCAACACATAAATCAAGGAACAAATGATATGAAATCATCAATGACATAAAACCATAGAAATAGCCAAATATGATTGGCTTCTAGGACATATCTCTAACACAGAATGCACCCATAGTGGGCTAAAGTGATGATGCACTCTTTATACAGCTCACAAGGAGACCAGTTGAACATCTGCTAAATGATGAGCGTGTAGAAGTAAAGGGGAGTAGTCGTGATTATCAGAGTGTGCCCGCATCATCCGGTGAGAGTGCACCCACATCATCGGGTCACAGTGCACCCGCATCGTCCGATGAGAGTGCACCCGCATCCCGGTGAGAGTGCACTGGCCCGCATCATCGGTTCATAGTGCACCTGCATTGGATCAGAGTGCACCTACATCTTGACAGGTTGCATCCAGACGATCTCGCCAACCTCCTGTTCGTCTACAATACTACATTTGCTACACTGCAAAATGTGACCCATCTTACGCTCACTCCACATCAACAGCTACCTCAGGTACTCCTTATCCTATGACTCATTATGTAAATTGTGACAAATTTTCAGTTGCACATAGAAAATTTCTAGCTATAGTGACAACAAAGAAGGAACTCAAGCACATTGGAGAAGCCATGAAGGATAGTGATTGCAGAAAAACAATGCAAATTGAGATTGAGGCACTAGAGCGGAATAACACTTGGTCCATTGAGGATTTACCATCTGAGAAAAATGAGATAGGGTGCAAGTGGGTGTATCGCATCAAGTACAACTCAAACGGATCTATGGAAAGATACAAGGCACGGCTAGTTGTGCTAGGAAACCGACAAGTTGAAGGAATTGATTTTAAAGAGACATTTGCTCCGGTTGCAAAGATGGTCAGTGTTTGCACCTTCTTGGCTGTAGCAGTGGCCAGAGGTTGGGAGTTGCATCAAATGGAAAAATAATTTTATTGATTTTCTATCTGTTTACAAAGCAATACATACAATCTATATATACTTGATGGGATAGGCTAATGTGCCATCTATGGCACAACACATTGGTGCCATAGACATCTCTGTCGTCAAATTTCTTTAATATCCGCGCAAGAGATTGAGATGTAAGGCTCAGATTAAGTTCGCTAGGAGAGGAGAGTTTTAATTTTGCTCCGTCAACTCTTTTCGCTTCTTCGTTAATAGCTGAGAACGAAGGCGCGAAGGAGAAACCCTAGAGCACGAAGGCACGAAGGACCACGCGTGATTTCACTTTCTACGCAAATTCTCGGAAAATTTTTATCAAAGACAAAAATATCTCTAATAATTTTAAAAAAGACAAAGGAATACCATTATTTTTAATAACAGCACAGCTATAGCGGCACTAGCATTGCCGCTATAGCGCAATTGTATTTTTTGCCTATAGCGGCAATACTAATGCCGCTATAGGACTTTTTTTTTGCCGTTTTACTTTCCACTTTAATTTCTTTTGTTTTTTCGTTTTATTTTGTTTTTTATTTTACTTTCATTTATTATATGAATAAATTGTAATGTAATTTTACATAATTTTTACATATATATAATTAATATTTTTAAATTGTTTAATTTTACTGGTATGTAGGGTTCTTCAAACTGACACGACACAACACGAGCACAGAATTGGCACGACACGATCGTGTTATCGTGTTGTGTTGGTAATCTTGAAAAATTAATATGATTTGACACGACACAACTAATACGCAACACGAACACGAACCAACATGACATTAACGCGCAACACGATTTGTCAGTCGTGTCGTGTCGTGTTGACACGTCATGTTAGAAACTTTAACACATTTTTTAAAATTATTTTCTAAGAAAATATTTAAATAGATTTTATATTAAAATTCAAATTATAACTATACTTTATTTTCTTAATGTATATTTACTTTTTTTAAATATTTTAATTTTTAATATGTTCCAACGATAAAGAAATAAGCTACCAAAAAAATAAAATCATGGATTAATCATTTAGCAAAAATATTCTGGGTATACTAAATTTGTATAATAGTCAAATAAACTGCAACTTGAAAAAAATAATCGTGTTATAATCGTGTCATGTTGGCAATCTTGAAAAAATAACAAAATTTGACACGACACGACTAACACGCAACACGACACAAACTTACACGATACGACAACACATATTTAATTTTTAACATTATAAAAAATAACATCATACTTCTTTTAAATTGTTTTACTAAAAAAATATTTACATTGATTTTATATTAAAATTCAAATTATAATTTTACTTTCTTTTTAATGTCTATTTACTTTTTTTAAATATTTTATTTTTGTAATCTGTTGAAACAATAAAGAAATGAGTTAGCAAAATAAAAATCATCTATTAATCTTTCAACACAAAAAAATAAATAAAAGTTTCTAACACGACGTGTCGACACGACTGACAAATCGTGTTGCGTGTTAGTATTATGTTGGTTCGTGTTCGTGTTGCATGTTAGTCGTGCCATGTCAAATCGTATTAATTTTTCAAGATTACCAACACGACACAATAACACGATCGTGTCGTGCCAATTCCGTACTCATGTCGTGTCAGTTTGAAAAATCCTATATACAAGTAAAATTGAATAATTTTAAAAATATTAATCATATATATATAATTTATGTAAAATTACATTAGAAATTATTCAAATAATAAACAAAACTAAATTAAAAACAAAATAAATTGAAAAAACAAAATAAATTAACGTGCAAAGTAAAACTGCAAAGAAAACAAAAAGAACTCCTATAGCGGCATTTGTATTGCCGCTATAGGCAAAAAATCCAACTGCCCCATAGCGGCAATGCTAGTGCCGCTATACTCCTTTGTCTTTTTTAAAATTATTAGAGGTATTTTTGTCTTTTGATAAAATTTTTTCCAAATCCCCAGTGCAAAATCGAGCCCTGTCTTGCGCAATCCCTCAGCGCCAAAATCAAGCCCTCTCTGCACACTCCATCGGCTGCTTGTGGTTCTCCGACGCCTCCATCAACTCATTGACGATCATCGTGCACTCATCCTTTCCATCTGACGATAGGTGAGTTTCTTCTTCTTTTCGAAAATTTGTGATATTTGGAGAATAGAAGGTCTGATATCAGTAAACACCAACATTTGGTGTTGCAAAAATACTGACATCAGAATTTTTTCACATATGCAGAGGTTAAGAATTTTTTACGAAAATACTGAGGTCCAAATTTTTTACGCATATGCTATCTTTGTTTGAAGCTATGTTATTTAAATAAAGTTTGGAGGTTTCAATGTAGTAAAGTTTGAAGCTTTCAATATATTTAAAGAAAATTTTACAAAAATTCTTATATCAGACCCACATGAAGCTGTGGTTTGTTATACTATTACGAAAGTTTCAAAAATTCTGATATCAGACCCACATGTGGCTTTTAGTTGTGCAAGTACGTGGGTCGTTTGTTATCAGAAAAAATATATATTTCTATCTGTTCCATTTCGTTCTATCTGGTTTTAGATTTTGCAAAAATATTTCGTTTTAAGCTCCAATCTCAATTTCAATGTGTTAATTATAAAGGACACAGGGTGAGTATAAGTCTCTGGTCTTTCAATTTTGTAGGAAGTTAAGCAATCATGGTGATTATAAGCGATGTTGACGAAGGTGAAAATGAAAATGGCAGCAGCCAGGAATTCGAAGATGAGACCGACCCATATGAAGTTCTAGAATTTGTTTCTTTTGTTGGAAAAGTATTTGTCACAGATGATGCATTTGACTTTTACAATGACTATGCTCTTCTAAAGGGATTTAGCATTCGTAGAAGAAGTCATTACAAATCTAGAGTAGGAGATGTGTCATCTATTTAATTCAGTGTTACAGTGTGGTTCTTACTTTGTTACTAATGGGTATAAGGCTATTGTGAGCAAGGTTGAGACTTGGTTTTATACTGCAACTTAGGCACATACAAGTGAACCAACTTAGGCAATCTTTTATTCCTTCATTTGCACATGTCACTGATGTCAATAAATAGTGATCTAACATAACTAGTTGAGTTGAGTTTTAAGGCTGGTACAGAGAGAAGTCGGTACAAGGGAGAAGGGGTTTAGATGTTAACGAGTTTTGGCTTTGGTACCAGTGAAGGGAATATGGGGATGGTACGTGCATGTAATTGGTGTGGTTAAGAATTGGCATAGATATGCTTTACTTGGTACCGGTTTCAGGCTTTGCATGTTTGGTCAATTTGGAGGCATGATTAAACCGTACTGGAATTTAGTCATACCATTACATTTCGATTAGGGTTCCCCTCTATATACTATCTAGTATTGTATGTGACCATTTCAAGTATTACATATAGCATCAGATTAATACTCATAATAATAAACAATTATCCTACAGTCACCTTTGCCAGTGAACCAACTCCACCACTGTTGATGTGAGAGTAATCTCTAAATTTGCTAGTAATAATACCAACTAAAGATACACATCCAAGATTATAAACATAACTTCCAAGCTACACATCCAAGGTTATAGATATCCAAAATAAATCCAAGATACATCCGAGATTACCATTGTTCCACTACAATAAAATTAAACAAGATTCTATTACATCCTTTTATCATAGACTAACCTCATAATTAATAATCTTACAACATTACTTACTCATCATGAAGTAAGCATTAAAAAGGACGGATATGAAGGCAAATACAATAAGAACCCGAATTTGAAATTTTATCTCTTTCAGTATCGTAAGGACTTCAGAAGGATGACATCATCCATTAAGTAACTGCAATCCATATTGCTGCATTTGAAATATTCACGCTTTGGGTTTGCCGTAGAATTACTACTGTGTAAGTACCGCATTTCAAACAAGAAGGATTTGCTCATTGATTCTAGGAGCTTTAATTACTTTGGGTACTCATTCTGCATCCATGAGAAAGAAATCATCAAGTTAGAATTAGATTCCTGTTTCACAATTTACTTTTCATCTTAAAGTCCTATTACATGGCATCGGCACAGTTTCTGGTACAGTGTTGAAAATGCACACTCAAATGTGCAAACTACACTCTTAGTAATGCAAGCCAAGCCAATGGCGTTCTAGGGAACATAAAAAAATTCTTTAATTTGTTGTGGTGTGAAGCCAAAATGGGCCGAGCCCAAAAATGGCCCATACGGAAATGAGAGATAAAGGGGGTGCAAAGGAACAGAGAAGGTAACACTCATTTGTGCGCATCTCTTGGAGCATCTCTCTGGTTCTCCTCCTTAAAGCTATCTAGGGTTTGCTAATTTTTCTTGAATCTCTTGTTAATTCCACTTCTAAATTGTGAGAGAGTGTGAGTGAGAGAGAGAGGAAGGTTGATAGCTTGATGATCTCCATGTACTTGTAAGAAACTCTTGATTTAGTGGATTTGCACCGATCGCTCCCGTGGTTTTTTTCCCTTTCGGATTTCCACGTAAAATCTTGTGTCTCTACTTTATTTTCTTGTGCTTGATTGTGCTATTGTTGTTTGGTTCTCAAGTGGTACCATCATAGCTTTGTTCTAGCGGGTATTGTTTTATGCCCGTCACGTGTTTGTCGAAATTACTAACTCCTTGTTTACTTGGCTTCCGCTGTGCCTAGACACCTGAGAGCGTGTCCCAACATAATTAAGCCAAGCCAATGGCATCAAAATATAGGGTCAAACAATAGGCGATACACCCAAATATCTTTGGTGGAATTGTAAGAACTGAGAGAATTAAGCAATATTTTGAAAGTACTTGCAAGAATGTTTTAAAATCAAGTACCACATAAGGCAACCTTTTCATCAAGTAAACTGCGGATGTAACTGCATTATTCCAATAAGAATGAGGTACACTATTTTCTAGCATCATTGCCCTGGTCATTTCTAGAATTTGTCTATTCTTTCGCTCTATTATGCCATTTTGTTGAGCAGTACTCACACAACTTGTTTCATGTATAATCCCATTGGTGTTGAAAAATTCTCCTAATGTTTTGTTGACAAATTATCTTCCATTATCACTTCTGAAAATTTTAAAATTCATATCAAACTGGTTCTTTACCATGGTAATGAAAGACTTGACAGCAAATGGTACATCATTTTTATGCTTTACCACATTAATCCATATCATTCTAGTACAATTGTCAACAAATAACACAAATCTTCTATTACCACCTAGGAATTCAACTGGGGAAGGCCCCCATACATTATAGTAAACCAGGTCAAAATGAGTGGTATTGTCATTATCCAAGTTTTTAGCAAAATGTGCTCGATGAATCTTAGATTTAATACATGCCTCACAATCAAAAGATTCATTTTCAAATCCAGAAAATAAACTTGGATAAAGTTACTTAAGGTACTTGAATGAAGGATGACCAAAATGCCTGTGCCACACCCAAATTGAAGACTTTCTACTTGAGCTTGAGCCAATAGATAAGTGAGCTCTTCCAGTAGCTATGTCTTCCAAATAATACAGTTCTCCCCTTTTAGTACCACAACCAATAATCTCTTTTGTCATGAGATCCTGAAAGAGACAAAATCTGGGATACATGAGTACAACACAATTAAGTTTTTCACACAACTGACCTACAAACAACAGTCTTGATGAAAGAAAAGAAACCAATAAAGTGTTTGAAAGAGTAAGAGAAGAAGAGAATTAAACATCTTCAGCCCCTGTGACTGGATAAAATTTCTCATTTGCGTTGACAATCTATCACACCCCGTATCCGAGATACGAGGCGTGGGGTGATATAGTATCTGATCATCCATCCGATTGTCCATCAACCTACGTCACAACATAAATAAAAGCAAAACGGAATCAGCTAAAAAGCCGAGTAACCAGTTATTTAACGACGCAACTTCTCTACAACTAATTTATATAATCAAAGTCAAACGATCGGATTAATCCATACATCAATAACAACAAAGTAAATGTATTTTACAGAGATCAACGGGTCTAGATTTTATCAAAATCAGTTTCTCGTATCACTTTCACATTAGCACGAATTCCTTTCTAGGCGATTCCGCTTTACATTTCATTTTACATTTTCATTTCAAATCAAGTCACATCAGAGACCCATTGACTCGTAAATTACATCAGTCAAGATTATCATATATCAATTCATTAAAATAAACAGACGATGTTTAAATCAATCAATACGAAAATTAAATTATAGAGAAGTCTGGTTACCTGACGAATAGTTAGATAAATGAGCAACCACGATCGTCCCATAGAACTCGAATTCGGATTGGTCGATTGAACTTCTCGATTGGATATATATAATCTTTAAATAAGTGGATTTTATTCTCAGATGGCATTATTGAATGGGACGAGATAAAAATAGGTGTATAAATCAAAGGGAATCAGACCTTCATGAATAAAATTGGACACAAAGGGCACGGGATATGAATATAAAGAAGGAAGTTAATTATCAAGTTGCCCAGGCAATAAAATAAAGCTCGATTATCGAGGATGGGTGGAAGGTTTCATGGAAATTCCTTACACGATTACTAATTCTATTTATAATGGATTGAAGTGGTGTACAACGAGAAATGTCAGGGATGCAGTTGGCGCTCCGAAAGAAAGAGTACATAAATTTGTAATCGAATTTGAAAACAAATTTAAATATCATTTAAAAAGATTAATACGGTTATCAAACTGTAGTTATCAAAATACGGTTACCAACATAGTAATTAAATATTTAAATCGAATGGGAAAACACATGTCTCCGTGGAAACGGATCATACTAGTCATGCGAGAGAAATTAACATACAAGGAATATGTTTAGCCAAAATAATTCTTAATCAAATACGTATAAAAATTCTGGGGTGTTACATTCTTCCCTCTTTCAAAAGAATTTCGTCCTCGAAATTCGAACAATCGAAAATTTAAATGAAACGAACCAAAATCAAATCGGATGATAGCAAGTCAATTGAGCAAACGGAATTCAAGTCAGACAATTTCAAATTAACTAGGACTATATCGGTACCCTAAAAGAAATTCAAAATGAAACGACAACGGACCCAACACACGGTCCGAGGAGCGAATGCTCTGATACCAAATGTCACACCCCGTATCCGAGATACGAGGCGTGGGGTGAGATAGTATCTGATCATACATCTGATGGTCCATCAACCTACGTCACAATATAAATAAAAGCAAAACTGAATCAGCTACAAAGCCAGTTATTTAACGACGCAGCTTCTCTATAACTAATTTATATAATCAAAGTCAAACGATCAGATTAATCCATACATTAATAACAACAAAGTAAATGTATTTTACAGAGATCAACGGGTCTAGGTTTTATCAAAATCAGTTTCTCGTATCACTTTCACATTAGCGTGAATTCCTCTCTAGGCGATTCCGCTTCACATTCAATTTTACATTTTCATTTCAAATCAAGTCACATCAGAGACCCATTGACTCGTAAATTACATCAGTCAAGATTTTCATATATCAATTCATTAAAATAAATAAACGATAATTAAATCAATCAATACGAAAATTAAATTATAGAGAAGTCAGGTTACCTAACGAATAGTTTAGATAAATGAACAACCACGATCGTCCCATAGAACTCGAATTCGAATTGGTCGATTAAACTTTTCAATTGGATATATATAATCTTTAAATAAGTGGATTTTATTCTCAGATGGCATTATTGAATGGGACGAGATAAAAATAGGTGTATAAATCAAAGGGAATCAGATCTTCATGAATAAAATTGGACACAAAGTGCACGTGATATGAATATAAAAGAAGGAAGTTAATTATCAAGTTGCCCAGGCAATAAAATAAAGCTCGGTTATCGAGGATGGGTGGAAAGTTTCATGGAAATTCCTTACACGATTACTAATTCTATTTATAATGGATTGAAGTGGTGTACAACGAGAAATGTCATGCAGTTGGCGCTCAGAAAGAAAGAGTACATAAATTAGTAATTGGATTTGAAAACAAATTTAAATCTCATTTAAAAAGATTAATACGGTTATCAAACTGCAGTTATCAAAATAAGGTTACCAACGTAGTAATTAAATATTTAAATCGAATGGGAAAAGACATGTTTCCGTGGAAACGGATCATACTAGTCATGCGTGAGAAATTAACATGCAAGGAATATGTTTAGTCAAAATAATTCTTAATCAAATACGTATAAAAATTCTGGGGTGTTACACAATCTCAGTCTTCTTTGGATGGGATTCTCTTATCAAGTTAATCTTGTTGTAAATCATATGATCGGTTGCCTCTGAATCTATAATCCAACAGTCATTTAGACTTTAGATATGAGTCATGGTTTCTAATATTTTGGTTGCTAGAGATTTTAGATCGGTTTCGGTGTTAGATTTAAGGTTTAGGTCAAATATAGGAAAAATTTTGGTCCGAAATTATAAGATTTTTGTTCGAAATTTTAGTTATGGTCGAGGTCAAGATCTTGGCAGAAGATTTTGGTCAGAAATTACAATGTTTCGATCTGAAATTTGGGTTCTGGTCGAGAATCAAACGTCGAGAAGAAGAGCCAACTACAAAAACTTCTTGTGCAGAGAAGAAGGATCAACTGCGTTGTAACTCATACAGAGAATGAGCTCACACAGTAACTCGGTGAGATCTAATCGAGAAAAACAAGTCTGATTGTGCAGTAATTCGAAAAGGTAGAAACACACACGTCTCAAAACTTACCGTTCTGATACCATGTAAAGTAAGTAAATAACAAAGAGGAACACACGGATTTTTTCGTGATTCGATACAACGTGTACTCACGTCCACGACTCACACACACCACATATTTCTATATGCTAAATATTTAATAAAAAAACAAAACTAATTCTAATCATAAAAGATCTGTCCAATTTGAATAATCTTTCTCGATTTGGATCGAGTTTCCAAGCTGGAAAACTCGGATCCTAGGTTTTCTCGTCCACAGCGCATCATTGCATCAATGTTGTTGGTTGATGTTTTCAGATACCCGTAGCAAATAAAAGCACGACCCAACAAAAAGCGGTCCTTCCTTGCCAGTGCAAATATGCAAATATGCAAATAATGCAATGCTGAATTGCTGATTCTAAATTTGCTAATGCGTACGCTCTCTCGCGCTCACGGGACTTCTCTTTAGTTTCTGTCCGTACGTCTCTCCACCACAGCCAAAGTAGTAGCACCACACACTACACAGTACACATAACACACTAAACTCCTTTTTCCACCACCTCTCAAGTCTCAACTCGATGGCCGTAGAGGTAGCAAGTCGGTGCACCTGCAACACTACTTCCTTCCACAGCGCACAACGCACGTGCCTCTCATGTGGGAGGCCAACCAATGCGTCGCTACCTGGGATGCTCAACGGAGATGACGAGCTCGATGAGCCCGGCGCATCGGTCTTCCTGCCTAGGCAGATTGCTGGCTTTATTTCTGGTGCTCTTACTGTTGTCTTTGCTATCGGTACGGTATCTAAAACTAACTTCTTTTTTTTACTCGTACCAGCCAATAAAAAAGTCCAGGTTGACATGACATGATGTATAGAATAGATTAGATTGCATATATGTGTCTCAATTGGTGCATGTTTCTCTACTCTGTCAATTTGCAGCCGGGGCATTTACCGGAGCGGTGACGGGTGTCTTAGCAGGTAGGGGCTCTGATAGTGGTATTTTACGCAGAGCTGGATTGGGAGCTGCTGCTGGGGCGGTGCTCTCTATTGAAGTTCTAGAAGCCTCTCGAGCCTATTGGTGCTCTGATCGAACGACTGATGCCAGTTCATCCATGGTTAGTTGATAGCTTAACTGATGAGCATTTTAATACATGGGTTATTAATTGTAGTTCATGCAAGGCTTGGTGTGCCATAACATCTATGCTAGGCTCATTTTAAATATCGGTCTTCAAAAATCCAAAAGGATTATTCTCTATTTAATGAAAACTATGCCCTTAAAGTTTGGAAACCAGCATCAAGATAAAGATAGCACCAGCGTTTCGTGCTTGTATTTACTACTTAGTGCATACCGGTGCTGGATATTGATGAAAGAATGAATTTTATGATTTTTATCGCACAAATTCCTCAACATTGAAATATTTTAATAGCAACACCTTAGCTATTTTTCCTCTTTCCTGCCACCATGAGGTAATTAAGGGTATTTGGTATAAAATCAAATCGACTCTCAATTTATAAGTCAGCATTAAGATATTAAAAGGTAAGGAGTTTGAATGTAAGAAAAACTTTCTGCCACTTAGTTTATAATATTACGAGTTGGCACTTTTTTTCCCACTAATTTTAGGCAGATTTTATAGAGGAACTTCTTCATTCTCGTCTTGTGCAAGAGGATGTTACTGCCAATATGCCCCTTTTTCAGGTTAGTTTGTAATGTACCTATTTGTACCAGATGGTATTTCATTAAGCACTACAAAAAAGATGGCATTTACATAGACTTCATAGCTAGATTTTTTTTATTTATATTGATAATTGTTCTATTGCTAGATTTATTTGATGCATTAAATCTAACAATTTTTTTAGCAAGGCTTAATTTTCTATTAATAGCTCAAAAATCTAGCAATATATTTTTTATAGACTTTTCAAATCTTGTAATATCTAATTTAGCAATAATAAATTGCTAAACCTTTTAAAATTGCTACACTAGATATTACAAGATTAGAAACGTCTAGCAAAAATAAATTGCTAGATTTTTAAAGAGATATTAATAGAAAATTGTGTCTTGCTAAAAAATTTTGAGATTTAGTACATCAATTAAATCTAGCAATAAAAAAATAAATCTAGCAATAAATCAATGTTCAGCATAAATATAAAAGTCTAGCAATAAAAATCTATGTAAAGACCATCTTTCTTATAGTGAAGGCTTCGTTTGGATGAGTGCAAGAATAAGAGAATAGCTTATTCCTACTTCCAAATTTATTATAAACAATCCAAATTCTTCACAAAGTTACACACTTCCCAATACTTCTTACTTTATTCTTCTTGCCTTTGTTTGGATGGGGTTGGAAGAAGGAATAAGGAAGAAGGAAGAAGGAAGAAAGCCAATAAAAAATTATAAACAATCAAAACTCTTCACAAAGTTACACACTTCCCAATACTTCTTCCCACTTCTTCCCTTCTTCCCTTCTTCCCACACCTATCCAAACGCACCCCTTATTCCCACACCATCCAAACGGAGCCTAAATTCATATTATCGTTCCTTTTTTTTTTAGCATATATGTAAGACTGTCTGGGAAATAGTTTTCAAAAGAGAACCTTAACTAATTTGAATCTCGTTATTACTATTTATTTTTGGGTATGGTCATATATTCCATCATCTGTTGGTATGATAACTCACAGTTGCTCATGTCTTAAGTAAATCTCAAGTAAATTAGACAAGTGCAGAAAGATCTTTTATTTATTTATTTATTTATTATTATTATTATTAATTATTATTATTATTATTATTTGATAGACGAAGAAAAATCTTAATATTGGTAGGAATAGTAGTCTTTTCTTGGTTGTTGTAATTAATTGCTTTGATACCAAAACCACAATTGGGAAAATGAAAAAGAAAATTGATTGTTAAAGTACACTTATATATGTCCTCATAATTAGTTTTTTTTTCCCCCTTATTAGAACGGCACAGTACTAGACCATAATCAATTCCTGAATTGTTTGGTGACATCAACTAACACATGATGTGGCATCACTTGTATACAATGAACTACGACCAAAGATTTTATTCCGGATGCAGTCAATTTAGAAGATTTGGGAATGTTTTCTGCAATCAACGTTCCAGTAATCAAACCCAAAAGTTGTATTGCTTAGGAACCCAAAAGTTGTATCCAGAAAAATCCAGATGAGATAATAATTCAAGTTGTTAAACGGAAAATTTATAAAAAGTATAATCAAACCCAAAAGGCCAACCTAAAATATTTGAAAAATTAAAAGTCATTTAGAAATTTAAGATTGAACCTACAATATCCTTAAAATATCACTAATACTTAATTTTCTTTATGAACGATTGACGTATTACTTCACAAACCGAACCATATCGAAGTGCCCTCGCAGCCACAGAACCCATTGAAAAACCCTCTGTAGGTTTCATTAAACTTACAAAAGAGTACCACAGCAATTAAAACAAAACAACACAATCATTCAGCTGCTGGTAAAAATAAATGAAAATCTCTCCGATTGCAAGGAAGCAATCTGAGATATCAAAAGGGTCGTAGTGGATCACTCATCCACTGGGACTTCGTCAAATATCTCAAAATTCTTAGCAGATTTGCAAAAAGGATTTAAAAAATTGTCCTTAGGTGAGCCCATACAAAAACCAAGAAAGAAAGAAACACTTTTTTACGTGTTCAAGGACCCAAAGAAATTAATTGAAGAAGAAAAAAATAAATATTCTTCAAAATGACCCAAACAAGAATCCAAACTATGATGGAATCACGACCATCATATCAAATCGTGATGAACAATCTCGAGAACATACCCTAACTATAGAAGACCAAATCTGTGGTTACAGATTGGGTTATGGAGCAAGGCATGAGCTTAACAGAAGATTGCACCTGAGACCAAGGGGATATCAAAGAACACTTGAATCACAACTGAATCCAGATGCTGAACTTAATATCTCAAAATTCAGACGTATACAAGCAGTGTCCACTGAAATTCTGTATCAAGCAGGAGGCTTGTTCAGAACATAGCATCAAGTGTATCAACACTACTCTGACCAAAGAATCTCTGTTACAAGCAACCAACAACTCGAATTGTCATTCATTACACAACAGAGTTTCGAAGAGTTACAACGATCAGGACTACAGCACCTGCATATAGGCCTGATCATGATCAAACTCTTCACATTACATAGAAGAGCTGCTGAAGTGAATGCTCTAATAGTATTTAGAGACACACGATGGTCTGACGACAGATCTATTATTGGCACCATAAAAATAGATCTCACTCATGATACACAACATGCCTACATAACCTCAAACATAATGTTATCAATCAGAGATTTCTTTAATCATATCCAACTGGTGATTCAAACGTATGGGTATGATACCTGGCAGGCAGGTGAGAGCAATCTGCTATTAACAAGGTCATTAATTGGCAAAATTTCAAACACGAGCTACACAGGATTCAGATATAATGTCTCAAATGTATCTGATTACCTAGCAAGTAGAGGTATTCAGGCTATTCCAGGTCAAAGATATACAACCACTGAATTACGAGAAAAACAGTAGATTATCAAGCCTTCACAACAACCAGAAATACAACATCCTCAAGAAGCAATATCACAAACTAGAACTGATGATTCTATACTGCTTAGATTCAAAGATTATGCGGTTACTCCGACTCCCCAGGGCCCTTCCATAGGACCTAATGATGAAGAATAACTATCTGATGATGAGACAACATTAATATTTTGGGTAGAAGATGATGAGGAACCAGAAGATGATACTGAAATTCTCTGGAAAACCTTGCAAATAATGGCGCAACCTGCTGTTATACAAGACGATGGTCCCATATGAGATACAAATAATGAAGATGAAGAGGATTGGATCAATCCTTTTGCGAAAGGTGGTGGGGTATATACACAATTCGAGCCTGAAACCAAAACCTTAATTACAGCCGAAACCGAAATACAACATGAAACCAATGCCTCAACTACAGCCCAAACAAATATTGAAAGCCATGAAACAGCCCTCATGATGGAATTAGAATATCCAAAACTAAAATAATTCTTAGAAGAAATACCAATACAAGAAAAGACTTTTTCAAGTGTCACCTCAAACTATAGACCACTTTCTGAACTAATAATGGGTCCAATAACCTACCCACCTGGAAGATTGAAGACAGATGCAAGACCATCTTCATCCCAATTCCAAGGGATAAGGCCAAGGGGTTTACCCGGTGGAATCGGTATACACCAAAATGAACGATGGAATTACCAACTGCAAGTCAAACACAAGGAGCCATGTTGGTATTACCAGAAGATATTGGCCTATACCATAATACAATATCCCGTTGGGAATCTATCACCCTAAACCTTTTAAGTGAAAAACATTTCGATGATAATAAAGTAAAAGTGAGATATATCGAAAATTTATTGGGTGAAATAGAAAAGAAGATATGGATTCAGTGGAGAACTGAATTTGCAACAGAATATGAGCAGTTGATCGCAATTGCTGATGATACC
Organism: Rhynchospora pubera; assembly: GCA_028095005.1. NCBI lineage: Eukaryota > Viridiplantae > Streptophyta > Magnoliopsida > Poales > Cyperaceae > Rhynchospora > Rhynchospora pubera. The sequence goes on along the minus strand of CM051459.1, from coordinate 229,983,734 downwards.
CAAAATGTCATATCTCAAATAAGAAGGGTATTATTATTAGAAGATCCATATCAAGGAACTACTGAGGAGCAAGATCGAGCTTATAATGATTTAGAACGACTATCATGTGAAAACATAAAAGATCTCTTCCTCTACATGAATTATTTCAAAGTGTTGGCGGCAAATCGGGTCGTATGTATATTTCTCCATAACATACTGAGAAATTTTTCAGAAAAATGCCACCACTTATTAGAAAAGAATTAGAGCAATCTTTCCAAGCAAAATTCCCAAACAATAATACGGGAGTAATGCCAATGATACACTTTTCTTACCAATACTTGGCTGAAATGTGTAAAAAGTCTGCTTTACAAAGGAGCATGAAGGATCTTACAATCTGTAGTAAGATTTTCATACCAGGAAATTATCGCCCCAACCGAAAGAAGTTTGGTCTCGGAAATACAAAAACCTACAAAGAAAAACCACACGATTCACATGTCCTGGTATTTAAGAGAAAACATTCGGATAGAGTTCGAAAATGTAAATGTTTTATTTGTGGGGAAGAAGGTCATTTTGCCAGAAACTGCAAAAGGGGGCAAGGAAATATTGCAAGAGCAGCAACTCTAGAAAATCTGGATTTACCAGATGATCTGGATATTATATCAGTAGACCTTAATGAACCAGATAGTGACACCATTTGCAGTCCATCTGAAGGGGAAGCAGGCAACACAGAACACCATGTCAGAGCATGCCTAGAAGAATTACCATATGTAGGGGAATTCATGCTCAACATCACAAATTATGGATGGCGTTGTAAGGTGAAACTTTCCCCAAAACAAGAAAATGTGAGGTTACTCTAAAAGTGAGGGAAAAATTATGGAAAAACACGATAAGGTGAGGTTACTCTAAAATCAACTAGTAATACCATGCTATGAAACTAAACGATCCAATACAAATTCTAAGGTAACCCCTTAATATAACACAGTGAACACTAAAAAAAAAATGAATTTGATTGCGTGATTGCGTGACCTCCTGATTGCACTTATCAAGCCTGATTTAGATTGCCTAGCTATAATAAATTCAAAGCGTGCAGAAAAATTATTTTGACTGCTCTAAGGCTTGCTTGGCACTTTGAGGATATCAAAGACTAGAATATTTTTGTTTGGGGCCATTATACTTTGTTTTGGGCCCAAGATTGAATTTGCATTGCATATACCAATTCCTGGCTGAACTGGTATGGTTACGGTTTCCCCCGACAATCCTTAAATTGTAAAATCAATCCCATATTAATCCTATCAGCATCAATATAATCAAATGTTAAATAAGCTTGAAGGATATCAGTAAGTTGGTACCAAAAAGCTGTACGACAACCACCAAACCAAGTTGTCCGACAACCACCAAACCAAGTTGACAAGTTGTTGGTGTATGGTAGTAGAATTTTTCCCTTGCATGTCATAGTGTGTTTACTTATTGGCAGGTCAGCGTCCCTATCCTAGAAATAGGAGATGAGAACATTTATGACATATTTTGGGAGATGTCATCAAAGGGGCTCTCAGACGAATCACTGGAGAAATTGCCTTGTCATGAAATTACTAATGAAAGACCAGGCATCCATGGAGACGATTTATCCTGCACTATTTGCTTGCAGGCAAGTCACCTCATCAAAAAAGAACCTTGTTTATTATCAAAAAAAAAAAAAGGAACCTTGTACTTGTGCAGCATTTTGTGATAACTTCTATTGTTTGTGTATAATAATTTCTCACTTGTTTAAAAAAAAAAATAATCTGTAGGATATTGTGACTGGTGAAACTGTAAGAACTTTGCCCTTGTGCTCTCACACGTTCCATCTGCGGTGCATAGACAAATGGCTTGTGGCCAATAGTACCTGTCCTGTGTGCAGGCAGTATGTCTAGGGACACCAAGAGTTGCATTTCTCATCTTACCGTTTGTAAAGAGAAATTTATCTTTTCTTTTCTTTGTATAGAGGATATACGTGTAGAAGAGTTTATTTGCTCTTCTGATGCTTTTAGTTGTAAGGGAAACAGCATCTGGCAGCAGTATTTATATGATAATAAACAGAGGTTTCCCCAGCGTGTGTTTTGCATTCGAGCAAACATTTTATCCTCAAATGACAATCCACTTTTGATTTTTGAAAAGTTTTCTGATGACAACGGTAACCCATCTGCACTTTGGTTGCTAGGTACAAGTGAGATATTCTGTTCTCTACATTCAAATAATAAACATACAAATAAGCATAAAAACAACGGATTTCACAGAAATACGATCAAAGCAAGATTTCAAATCAAAATATAAATCTACCATAGCATAGATAGTTAAACCAATTTAAAGGCAAACAGCACACCTTAAGTACTAGAACAAAGCCTGCAATCAACTCGCAAAGGAACTGCAAGCACAAGCACAAGCATAAACAAACATAAATCCCCGTCTTTATTTAGCTAGTACAAGTTGACAGGAATACCAAAGGACATCAGCAAAGGAGCAATTCATTCATCATCGTAATCGTGGCGGCGGTGGTGCTGGTGCTTCTGGCGGCGGTGCTTCTTTTCCTCATCAAAATCATCATCATCATCATCCTGCCATTAATTCATAGCATCAAACTATCAGCCTAAAAACTAATATATCATACGTCATACAATATTCAAAATCCAAAAATTTATCGGCACGACTTTTTATAAAGCCTTTCTATGGACATTATACAAAAGAAAACAAGAAATGCATACAACCTGAAATAAGGAATTCAATAATTCATCAACGTCTGCTGACCAAAATTGTCAAAAACTGAAAAATATTGAGATGCTGATATTTTTTTGGGTCCGTGTTCATTCATGCAGGATACGGAATAATCCCACAGCAAGTGGAGTTATTATATATATATATATATATATATATATATATATATATAGTAAATCTATTGTGAACCATGATGTATAGAGCGCTCCGTGCATCATGACCGTTTGATCGGTGATTTTGCAAATTGATAAATCTAAATTAACCAATCCAATCTATATATTGAAATCTCATAACAAACAAAATTTTAAAATTTTTAGAAATTATTTACTATTTTTTTTGAATTTTTTAAAACTTGTCATTTTTTGCTTATAAATTAGTATATTTATTGTAAAAAATGGCAAGTCTTAAAAAATTCGAAAAAAATAGTAAAAAAAAAAATTTAAAAATTATAAAATTTTGTTTGTTATGAGATTTCAATATATAGATTGGGTTGGTTAAATTAGATTTGACAATTTGTGAAACCACTGATCAAAACGGTCATGGTGCACGGAAGCTTATATGAACCATGGTTCATAATAGATTTACTCTATATATATATAGAGTTTTGCTATGGTGAGTCGCGACTCATAAGAGGGTCCGTGAGTCGGACTCAAAACTCCTAAATCTTGTTCAAAATGACCGATCCAAACCATTTAATATGATCTTCTAATCGAAACCTCCATGCTGACCAAATTTTACATTTTTTTCGAAATTTTTAAGTATTTTTTTGAAATTTTAGAAAATTGTAAATCTAATTAGTTCTGAATCGTTCAAAAATAGCAGTTTTTAAAAATCCGAAAAAAATAGTTAGAAATTTCGAAAAAAATGTAAAATTTGGTCAGCATGGAGGTTTTGATAGGGAGATCGTATTGAACAGTTTGGATCGGTCATTTTGAACAAGATTTAGGAGTTTTGAGCCCGACTCACGAATCCTCTTGTGAGTCGCGACTCACCATAGTAAAACTCTCTCTATATATATATATAAAGACTAGGTAGAAACTACCAAGGAGATGGCAAGTAAAGCGATGATGCGCCTATTTTCTGATTAGAGTTGTACAGTTGTGCTGAAATTTCAAAGGGACTGGAAGAATTGCTCATAAAATAGATCGTTATCAACAGAAGATGTACATAACTTTGAGAATCCGATGAACCCAACCTGTGTGTTTGCTAGGTTCCCATGTATCAATTTGCATACAGGTAACTAGTAGAATTCCCCTTGGAGAACTTAGCATGATATGTGCCTATATGCCCCCATTTATATAAATTAACTGTAACTGGTACAATCACATGTTGGTATATAGGCACCGTTTGGATATAGGAAGAAGGTCCAAATTTATTATAAACAATTCAAACACTTCACAAAGTTACATACTTCCTAATACTTTTTGGAGAAATTGGATTTATACCACTCTAAATTTGAAAAATTAGAAAAATGCCACCACAAAGTTCAGTCTTTCAAAAATGCCACTCTAAATTGAATTTATTTAGAAATTTGTCACTTTTATTGTATAAACCAACCATCTTTGTACTTATATTTTCGTATTGACTAAGTTGCCCCTTCTATCTAATGGATCTTTCTTCCCCCAAGTAGTTACCCACGCGAACTCGAGCACAAAATACACACACAAACTCATGTCTCAATTTTAGATAATTTCTCAGTTTCTTGTGGGCTCCAGCACTCCCTTTTTGTTACTACCTCTATGTGTGGCACTTCTTTCATCTCTCTGAAATCGCACCCTTTGCTCTACTACCCATTTAACAATCATTTTCAAATTTTGATATGATACTTTCAAATGGCTATGGTCAACTCTCGGATTTGGATTTACTTTGCTGAAATAGGCTAGATGAGTTGGCATCATGAAAGCTAGATTATATTTGTGAGTAGACAAATTGGATTTGGCGAATTAAAAAACTTTTATTCCACCTGACTAAGGTAGAGATGGGGACAGTGGCGCCGGTCAGAGGGCAAGAGATAGGTTTTGCTGGAGTACAGAGATGGGTGGCGATTTGTAAGAGTGACGTGGAGATTGGAGAGGAGACGGAGATTGGGGAAGAAAGATGCATTAGAGAACTTTTGTAAGAGGGGTAATTTAGTCGATAAGAAAACTTAGGTATAGAGATGAGTAGTTTATACCATAAACTAGTGGGTATTCGCGCGTTGCGCGATCTATTTTTTTATTTTTATAGATTGAAAATAGATCGATAATATAATATTATTTATAATATATAAGAATTATACATCATGATGTCAAAAAAAAGGAACATAAAATTTTTTATCATCATTGTATTTATCATCGTTATGTTATATTACTCACAATCAACACAGCTTCTTTATACTGTGTTTGGTTTTCAAGAAGAAAAATGGAAAATATAGAAGGGAAGAAAATAGAATGGAATGGAAAAATATTTACATGTCTTTGTATCGATGTTTATTGAAAGTAAAGGAAAAAAATTTTCCTTCCTTTTTTTTTCCCCCGTTTGGGTGACGGACCTTATATCATTTATATTATAACCTTATACATCACGTCATCACGCATGAATAAGAATACCTCATTGTACTTCATTTATTATATGGGATTCTTGCACAGGTACACATTAGACTTGTACCGCAGTACCGACCTTAATGCCCGATTTAAAGACCAAGGAATTGAGAGAAAAATGCTTTTGACATGTACCCAAGTAAACGTTTAAAGTTTTTCTTGCGTTGTCAATATGAAACAATTACAATTCATATCTAAATCCATTCTTTGCCTTTGTCATGTACCCAAAGAAAAAAATGTCCGATATCACTGTACCAACCCTAAAACAGTACCAAACGACTTTAGGTTATAAAATAGGGAACACAAAATAAATGACATCTAGAGAGTGAATATCTTTTCAGCTATAACCTAAACTATTGGACATGATCAAAGCATATATGACATGCAAAATAATTTCTCAATCTGATCAAACACATTATACAATTTAGATCAGTAATATCTTTTCCCATAAAATACTTCATCTTTGCAAACATGCCCTCAAACTTTATCTTATTACAAATTTCTACTTTGCTCATTAAAAATACTATAAACTAACATCTTCTTGAGTAAAAAGTAAAGATAAGCTTGCAAACTCATGCAGCCTCTCAATCCTAGTCATTGCCTCGCTTTATGACCTAATAACTATTACTACACAGAAAATTAGCATTCACCTCCCAATCTCCCATGCCTTATCAGGCATAATTTTTTTTTTTACTGCAACATCAATATGTAGCTGCAAGCAAATGTAACAAACACCTTGAAATGCATTCTGAGTATTAACCTCCCGTGCTTTATCAGTGGGTAATTCGAACTGCAAAGTATACAGCAACAATTATTTATATTTCGTTCACATGCCATTCTACCAGTAAATGAGTCAAATAATGTAGCTCTGAAATTCAGAAATTTGCAAAAATGAAAACTAAATTTTAACAAACATCCAAGGTAGATAAGCACATATCAGTAACAAACAACACAGATCTAAAATTCTATTGAATTCCTCCAAACCGAGCAATTATATTGTAGATTTGTCAAATAAGAAAGGTGATTGTCCATATTCACCATGAGATAGGTAGCAACTGAGCCTAACCACGTGGACTGGACAATCACCTTTCTTATTTGATAAATCTACAATATAAAGGTAGGATTACAATCTTCGTCCCCATATGAATATGACAGAGTGTTAGTTACGAAGAACTTTGAAAACAACCCACATAGATCAGCAAACAAAGAGACAAAGAAGACATATAAAAACCTGGTAAAATTAAGTCAATGGCATATCATTATGTTCCAGGATATCAGCAAGTCCTAACCAATCTCAAGTTATGTAAGCTCTGTATAAAACAATGAACAATTTAATTGATAAGTATAGTTACACATTAAATATGACTTTGCATGCATAGAAATTACATCAAAGACGACCTTTGTACCAGCTATTCAGGATTCTTAAAAGATTGAAAGCAATCCATTGGTAGCTACATCCTTCTATTAACAGTTTTACACACCTTTTGAATGGTGTATAATTCTAATTTTGATGCTAAGAAACTCAGTCAAAGAGCACCCAAAACCAAATAAAACTATAAAGAAAAAAATAAATAGAGTTCAATATCTATTAGTAGGCAACACATGACTTTTTAATTTGATTGTTAAAATATCGTTGTTTATATACATTTTCAAGTTCTTTAAATCATCGTTTAAACAATTTAGCTTCGAAAAATGCACTCTGTGTAAAAGTGGACAATACACCTCTAAATCAGCACCGATATCTAAAAAGAAAACTCTTCACATATTTAATCCTCACAAGCTCTAAACCAAAATAAAATCCATCCCACTCGGGTTCAAGAAGAAAGGTCATATACAGTTACCTGTTGCAGCCCCTATAGTAAAATCGAATCCCCTAGTTTAATTTAAGAAAAATGTTCGATGGGTTTAATCTTTACAATGAGAACATGGACCAACAAACAGGTAACACGAAAAAGAAAACTGACCCACATAAAATCTAGATGAAGATAACAACAACACACAACAGAAAGATAGAGAAACAACAACCCCTCAACTCCAGCACGAAGAACCTGCAACTGAGATAGAAAGAAAATTATAAGAAGAAAATGGCAGCAAAATCAAAATGAGTTTAAATATGGTTGTATGAATTAATATATCTATGATTATTTTTTAAGCTAACTAATATGTGGGCAGCAATATTCAGTGTGTTGTACTACTCACAGCTCTCATTTCCTTCCGGAAAGAGTGAGATTGGTGATGAACATAAACTCTCGATAATTCAGATACAGAGGTCGAATATTTCATAACACACATTTCTTAACTAATCAAAACATGCATTTAAATCTGGTTCTAAAAATTCATATTTAGGCTCAATATCATGTGTTTCACTTGTCTGATAAGTAAGTTGTCGTGTTCACTGAAACAAACAAAACAGTACTTTTTCCATGCACAAATTCTAGCTAAAATATTTATCAACTACTGAATACATGCTGATTAACAATGAGGTAGGTAGCAAACTCTTACTTCACTGGTAAACACAATCAACAATGCTCTAATTTAATTTGGAGCAAAAATCAAAACTATCACGACAAATAAACAAAGATAAGCTGATTTATTACAGCCCAGTGGCCAACCATCAAGTCTGACTGAAATGCAATCTGATTTAGTTAATAATCACACAATACTAAACCATTACTTTAGAAAGGCCATAACCAAACTCAATGAAAGCTGACCTAAGCTGAGAAAATCTGATTGAGAATGCCGAATTGTTTTTCTCACTTGTGGTCTGATAACTAAAACTGACCCAAACCTTAACCCAGTTGTGGTGTAGTAATTATAACTGATCCAAAACCTTATCTAACACAAACATGACATTTCTGCACCTTTTCATCCTCAGATAGCACCAAACAGTGCAGCTGTAGAAAAGTAAAAGAAAAAACAACAAAAAATTATGAAATCAAACGCTAACCTGATTATCAAAAAAAAAAAAAGTAAAACCAAAATATAAGCATCAATACCAGCCAGATAGAAACAAATCTCATGGACTCCACCAACCTCTGATAATCTCCATTGTTTTACATAATGCTAAGAGATCTTTTTTATTCTGCACATGGAGCAAAAAAGAAACACGTTAAAATCAATTACTTGATATGTCTTTTCTCTCAACATTAGAATCGGCTATTTATTGGGTGCTCGAAACCCAGAAAAATAACAAAAACGAAGTTATCAAAAGGCAACTAAACTCTAAAATTAAAGGGCAAAATTAAGAAATAAGGTTACAAAATTACATTAATTGAAGGAAAAGGAATGATATCAGCCAACAAAATAAAAGCAACGCAGCCAAAAAGAGATGAAAAAGAGGTAGAAAAATAATACAAATAAGAGAAGAGAAAGAGGAAACTAAGAGAAACAGATGAAGTGAGAAGAGCAGAAAAGAAAAGAAAATGAGGAGACATAAAGAAAATTAGTAAAAAAAAATCAAGAATAATTTGAAATTCCATTCGCTGAGGAAGCACCAAAGAACAAAAGAGACTCACGACCTTATCCATCTGTCAGTATCTCTCTCTCCCTCTCTCTAGATGCAGTAAAAGAAAAACTAATGGTGAGATGGGAGCGCTGGACTCAGACCACAGAGAGCCACCAGGAAATCGCGCAACACCAAATCGTTGGCGCACAAAGCCTCGAGCAGACAGAGAGAAACGAAGATCGAAGCAATACACCGCAAAGGAGGAGCATAGGGAGAGAAACAACAACAGAGACAGTGCGGCGCACAGACCAGGTTTATCCTCCGACCAGACTCTGTACACAGGCCACATGGGCGATGGCATCCGCCTGGTCCATCGAAGGCACTCTCGAGAGAGAAAGATTAAAAAAATGGAGCAGATGAGAACTCTCTGGAAAGATGCTAATCTGACGGGAGATAGGAACCGAACCAAACGGACAGGATGCAACAAAGAGAACCGACGGCCCAGATGAAAAGACTGTACACGAACTGTTCTATAGAGGCCAGCTGAATTTGAACGGCCAAGATAAATCAGAAAAAACCAACGATCCTGATGAGAAGAAAATTCATGAACAGTTCTAAAAACAGTGTAGAACAGTGACTTAGTGGAACGGCATTTAATATATGTTCAGAAGTGGCAAATTTCTAAATTAATTCAATTTGAAGTGGCATTTTTGGAAGATTGAATTTTGCGGTGGTATTTTTCTAATTTCTCAAATTTGAGGTGGCGTGAATCTAATTTTTCCATACTTTTTCCCATTTCTTCTCTTCTTTCCTTCTTCCCACACCTATCCAAACGGAGCCATAGAAAAGCAGCAGCAGCAGGTAAGTAAATAGTAAATACTGACATGTTTCTTGCGGCCATATCCTTCTTGGTCTCCACCGTAGTAGCTTGGCTTGGGCTTGTCATAGCTCTGGTATCCGCCAAAATGTACACGTAGTAGTGCAACTTAATTAGACCAATGCTTTGCTTCCTCCTAGGGCTCTGTCAAACGTGCATAACGTACACGGAAATGACAACTTTCGTTTTTGTTCCGTTACCTTGCACGTAACTTCTTTTAATTATGTTTAATGTTCCGTAATTCTAGCGGGAATGAAATTCGTTACGTTGTACGTTGCGTCTGTGATGAACGAAAGAACGTAACCAACGTTTAATTTTTTTTTCCCATTGACAATACAGAATTCACAACTTCACAAAGTCATAAGCATCAAACTTAAAGCAAAACCAACAAAGAATACATATAAATAAATCACAAATCACTAAAACAAATAATGATTGCAAGATGTATTGAGTGTTTATCTCAGACAAATGCCTCTTTTAAACGAGCTCAAGAAATGTAATTGGAAAGAGAGAAGAGATGTATTGTAGGAGAAGATTAACCGAGATATTGTATTATGAGGTCAGTACATTTATTACATGATTGTCTCTGTACACTTCCTCTTGTACACAAGAAAAACAAGAACCCACGCCTCAAAGACTAACAATGCTCCCAGAGATGCTCGAGATTGAGTACAGGTAAATTACCAGCAGTTACTTGTCAGTAACTTGCCTGTTATCTTTGTCCCCATGTTGAATGGATAAATTGAATGGAATATATATGTTTAGGAGATTGAGTACAGGCCTTAGGAATATATATGTTGAATGGATGCTCGAGATTGAGTACAGGCCTTAGGATTTTAATGATTCTATATATCAATGAATGGCTTTACTGGATTCAAGTACAGGATTGGGTTGCCTATGAGCAATGACAGCACTCCTTCTCTTCACCTCCTCCGCAATCCCCGTCTCACCCCTGCAACTCATCCCTCATCTCTGTCGCTTTGGCGGTCGCCAGATCCTGTGCCTCTCCTTCTCTTTGCTTCCTCCCCCACCAATCCCACCTCAACCCTTGGCGAGCGGTCGTAGAATAGAGAATTCATTGTTAGGAAGGATTTATTCTGGTATTTTGGTATTTTGAACTCAGATATATTCTATTTATTTTCAGTTTGATCAATTTTCTTAGATTATTTGGCGGTAAACTGTTGGTGAGACTCAATTTTGACCATTGAGCTCCAAAGACAGTACATCGGTGAACATATTCACCAAATAAAACTGAAGCAATGAAAACTGAAGTGAATATGAACAACAATAGTTAGGAAAAAAAAATGCAATTTTAACTTTTAAATAGTCATCACGAATATGTGTCATTTTGCTAATTTGTTTAGTAATGAAGCTGGTAATTCATCAGAAACACAAGGACCGAAAAGAAAAGTGTCAAGCATTGCATTACATTAATATGTCATGTGAAACTTATTAAATAAATTCTGTTTTTTTTTACTTAGTTAAGCACAGCTGGTGCATTATGCTAGACTTTGATTTCAATCTGTATACTTATGGTATCTGCTTATATTAAAAAAAAAAAACAAGAGAGATTTTCAAGTAGCCCGATCATGATGTACAATAAAGCTTATATGATAGGATCAGAAACGGAAGTTAATATGGTTAATGCACACAAACATGAAAGTTGTGTAGTACAACCTAAACCCAGCCATGGTAATTCAATTCCTTGAAACATATATGGATACCATTCTATTTCATACCATTAGGCCAGGTAGCAGTAAGAAATGATAAAGGGACTCTTTTGCAAAATTTCCGATTAGATTGGCTTAGAATCTCTTAGCCTCTGCTTTGAGGAAGTCTTATTTCTCTTTTAACGAATGTCAAAGTCTATTCAACAAAAGTGTTGCACTCTGAGCATATCTGAATCTGAATTCTTGAAATAAATTGATAAGTGGCACTTAGTAAGAAAAACAATAAATATCTTTCATAGAGGGTTCCTTTGCATAACACCATAGTTAGGCTGCCAAATTGATTGAAACTCTCTTTGTATGGTTTAATTACTTTTAATGTCAATTACTGAGTTATTTTTCATACACTGGATGCTTATTTAATAGACACTTGCATCTGTTATAAGAATCCAGATTATATATATATATATAGAGAGAGAGAGAGGTGGGATAAAGTGTCATAGATGGCAATGCCATAGATGCCTTTTTTGAGTTATTTTTTGAAGATCCGAAATTCAATCAGTCAATCCAAACCGTTCAAATTGATCTACATATTGAAATACCATTGGAGACTAAATTTTACATTTTTTTGAATTTTTTTGCTATTTATTTTGATATGTTCAAATTGGAGGGTCTGAAATACTCCAATTATAATGTTTTTTTATAAATATCATAATAAATAGCAGAAAAATTCAAAAAAATGTAAAATTTGGTCTCCAAGGGTATTTTAATATGGTGAACAACTTGAATGGTTCGAATTGAGCATTTGGATTTTGGATCTCGAAAAACGACTCTATGGCACGGGACCCTCTGTGCCATCTATGGCACATTAGCCATTCTCTCTCTCTCTCTCTCTCTCTCTCTCTCTATATATATATATATATATATATATATATATATATATATATATATATATTCACTGATGCAAGTTTTTCCCATAAAATATAAGAATTCGTAATGTTCTTTTGCAATTATGTATTTTTTTTATTGTTCAGACAATGTGGACAATTGTTGTTTGGTTATCAATTGTTATTAAACCTTCTTCTTTCTTACTGGTAGAGGTAAGAAACAAATTATCATGTTCGCATATAATTTTCAACACACTCAGCAAAAGGGTATTTTTGGCATAATTGAATAGAACTTTTAAATGCATATACTATATGGTCAAAGACATCTTCCGTAAAATTTATAGAATTTTTGGACTTATAGATTAATTACAATCAATTTTCGAAATCAAACAGAATTTCAATTCACATAGAGTTTGTTTCTGATTACTCGAAGGGAATAAATTCTTCCTTAATTTACAAGTACTTTTACCCTGCGATTGATGTTAATGATTTACATTTGCAGGTCAATTTAGCAAAATTTGGAGGAAACAGATATACAAGAACATGCATAGGTTTAAATGACATGTACCTCAGCCAGGCAACATTACATAAAATCGGTTAATGCTTTGGAAACATTAGGTGGTGATGCATAATAAGTAAATTTCAATTCAGCACTACCCTCTCAGCCCCTGATGGCAATTGATAAAGGACTTCAGCCAGCAAGAAGAGGTGCTGCAAGGTGGGTGTTGTCGTCTCTTGAGTTCTCTCTTTCTTTAATGGAATCTTTCAAGCAGTTACTATAATCTCCTTTTTTTTAATTTTTGGTTTGTGATTGATTACGATATCAAGAATTTAGTTCTTCTTGAGTTGCTAGGTTAAATTGCTATAATAAACGTTTGTTTAAATGCTCAACGAGAATGAATGACTACACTTGAAATATTTAGAGCAAGGCTAAATTAACAACGATATTTTTGTGGATATAGGTTTCACTGATATCTAAAAAGAAAATGATTTAGTTTGATAATAGGGAAAAAACTTAATATCAGTGGATTTCGTACGCACCTTAAATTACGAACAACTATTCTAGAATTTATTGGCTTTGATGTTTAATAGTGATTATTTATGTTATTTATGTTTCTTTTGGACGGTAAGAACTCAAATTGGTTGAGCTAGATTTCACTCTATGTTATTGGATACAAGAAACTATGGCAATCTTATTATTGGTGGTGTTTTTATTTACACAGGGAGAAAGATATGACAAAATAATTGCGGTATGTGTTGACGTTCCAGAGTTCCACCATTACAATGATCTTAGTGAGCTTCCTCTTCGTCTCTTCATCGACTTGCTGAAATTTGTCACTTCTTTGAAGATTGTATGTTGAAATTTCTTTTTGCTCCGTTTGGATTGGTTAGGAAGAAGGAATATGAGAAAAAAGAAGAAAATATTTATTATAAACAATCCAAACTCTTCACAAATTTACACACTTTCCAATACTTCTTCTCACTTCTTCCCTTCTTCCCTTCTTCCCACACCTATCCAAACGGAGCCTTTAATACTCTTAGAAATGTTTTGACTGTACAAGGACACAATGTAACAAGCAGTCATTGTAGGGACATGAAGGCAGTTAGTTTTAATTTGATCCCTTTTATTCTTCACAATGAGTTATGCATTTGCCTCTTTTAATTTGATCTCTTTTATTCTTCACAAGAAGTTATGAACTATATATCAAATTGGTACCGATGCTAATATAAAGAATACAATCTGAAAATTTAATCATTTCCAAAAGTTTTTGTTTTTACTTCAATAGATTAAAAATTTGAAAGAAAAAATGGAGATAATTCTCAATATAAAAAAAACAAATTTGAAGACATCATTAAAAACAAAAATTAGATAATTCAGGCGGAAGAACACATTTGTTACTTATAAAAAATCCGCTAAGACGCGGCGAAGCCACGGTTCTTCACCTCGTTCAGATTAAATGGGATATTAATTATTAAAGCGTGTTTTGCTTATTTTTTTGTATATTCGAAACTGATGAAACATTCTTCTTCATCGTTTTATGTAATCAGTTTCCTAAAATACATAAAAACTTTTAATAATATTACCTATTACAATATGTACTAATAAAAACAATAACAAAACCAAAGGATGTGTTTGGGCCCGAGTTTATTTACTTGCTTTTTGTTTTTCAATAGAACAAATAAAACAAGCATTCATTTTCTTTTTTTGCTTTGATTTTTGAAAATTTATAATAAAATAAAGTTCCATATATACTGTTATATATATGATATTTTCTTCATTTTTAAAGTGATTCTAGTTATCCATTAAACGAATAAACTAGCATATATATATGGTCCCAACTAACCTTGAGAACTCATTTGAACTAATAGAACCACTTTCAAAACGAAGCAAAAATTAGAAATACACATGTTATCCCCGAATAATTAAAAATTTCAATCAATTTTACCCAATTATCTACTTTCAATCACGGTCTGTTTTCCCCCTTTGTTTCATTATAGACTTAAATATATTCGATTTCAGCACCATGACCTTGTTTTTTTATTTATCTTTTCTTAAAAAAAAATAAAGTAATATAAACGGTCTCATTGTCGCTCTCGTGAGTTATATTCATTTAATGCCAATTTGTCATAATAAACAATTAATTTATAAGAAGCAAAGAAGATATGAACGTATGATGCGTTTGCATCAATGTTGTTGGGTGATGTTTTCAGATACCCGTAGCAAAGAAGAAAGGAAAAGCATGACCCAACAAAAAGCGGTCCTTCCTTGCCAGTGCAAATATGCAAATATGCAATGCTGAATTGCTGATGCGCACGCTCTCCCCTACAGTAGCGGCACCACACACTACACAGTACACGTAACACACTAGAGAACTCCTTTTTACACCACCTCTCAAGTCTCAACTCGATGGCCGTAGAGGTAGCAAGTCGGTGCACCTGCAACACTATGTCCTTCCACAGCGCACAACCCACGTGCCTCTCATGTGGGAGGCCGGCCGATGCGCCGCTACCTGGGATGCTCAATGGAGATGACGAGCTCGATGAGCCCGGCACATCGGTCTTCCTGCCTAGGCTGATTGCTGGCTTTATTTCTGGCGCTCTTACCAGTGTCTTTGCTATTGGTACGTTATCTAAATCTAACTTCTTTTTTTTTTACTCGTACCAGTCAATAAAAAGGTCCAGGTTGACATGACATGATGTATAGAAATAGATTAGATTGCATATATGTGTCTCAATTGATGCATGTTTCTCTACTCTGTCAATTTGCAGCCGGGGCATTTACTGGAGCGGTGACAGGTGCCTTAGCAGGTAGGGGCTCTGACAGTGGTATTTTACGCAGAGCTGGATTGGGAGCTGTTGCTGGGGCGGTGCTCTCTATCGAAGTTCTAGAAGCCTCTCGAGCCTATTGGTGCTCTGATCAAACGACTGATGCCAGTTCATCCATGGTTAGTTGATAGCTTAACTGATGAGCATTTTAATACATGGGTTATTGTAGTTCCATGCAAGGCTTGGTGTGCCATAACATCTATGCTAGCAATAGCATATAATTATATAAAAGTACTTCAGATAATTAATGTGTTATTTTAAATATCGATCTTCAAAAATCCAAAAAAAATTATTCTCTATTTAGTGAATTATACCCTTAAAGTTTGGAAACCATCATCAAGACAAAGATAGCACCAGCGTTTCGTGCTTGTTATTTACTATTTACTGCATACCGGTGCTGGATATTGATGAAAATATGAATTTTATCGCACAAATTCCTCATATTGAAATATTTTAATAGCAACACCTTAGCTAGCTATTTTTCCTCTTTCCTGCCACCATGAGGTAATTAAGGGTATTTGATATAAAATCAAATCGACTCTTAATTAATAAGTCAGCATTAAGATATGAAAAGGTAAGGAGTTTGAATGTAAGAAAAACTTTCTGCCACTTAGTTTATAATATTATGAGTTGGCACTTTTTTCCCACTAATTTTAGGCAGATTTTATAGAGGAACTTCTTCATTCTCGTCTTGTTCGAGAGCATGTTACTCCCACTATGTCCCATTTTCAGGTCAGTTTGTACCTGTACCTGTTTGTACCAGATGGTATTTCATTAAATTCATATTACCATTCTTTTTTTTTTAAGCATGCAAGACTGTCTGGGAAATAGTTTTCAAAAGAGAATCTTGACTAATTTGAATCTCATTATTACTATTTATTTTTGGGTAGGGTCATATATTCCATCATCTGTTGGTATGATAACTCACAGTTGCTCATGTCTTAAGTAAATCCTAAAAGTAAATTAGACAAGTGCAGAAAGACCTTTTATTTATTTATTTATTTATTTATTTATTATTTGATAGACGAAGAAAGATCTTAATATTGGTAGGAACAGTAGTCTTTTCTTGGTTGTTGTAATTAATTGCTTTGATACCAAAACCACAATTCGGAAAATGAAAAAGAAAATTGATTGTTAAAGTACACTGATATATGTCCTCATAATTAGTTTTTTTTTTTTTTTCCTTATCAGAACGGCACAGTACTAGACCATAATCAATTCCTGAATTGTTCGGCGACATCAAGTAACACGTGATGTGGCATATCACTTGTATCTGTATGCAATGCACTATCACCAAAGATTTTATTCCGGATGCAGTCAATTTAGATTGCCTAGCTATATAATAAATTCACAGCATGCAGAAAAAATATTTTGACTGCTCCAGGGCTTGCTTGGCACTTTGAGGATATTAAATAGGGCTGCAAAACAGTCAAAACGGTGATGAAACTAGGGTGTTTCGTCAACCGTTTCGTTTCA
The DNA here is from genome assembly GCA_028095005.1 of Rhynchospora pubera. Taxonomy (NCBI): domain Eukaryota; kingdom Viridiplantae; phylum Streptophyta; class Magnoliopsida; order Poales; family Cyperaceae; genus Rhynchospora; species Rhynchospora pubera. The sequence continues at coordinate 229,966,749 of CM051459.1, read as the reverse complement.
TTTGACGAAAAAGACTTTTTATTTCGTTAATCGTTTCGTCCGGACGAAACGATCGAAATTGACGAAATTTTCGTGATTTACACATGGACGAAACCGTTTTATTATTTCGTAAACCGTTTTGTCCAACCAAACGAAATCATATTGTTATTTCGTTAACCGTTTCGTCCGGACGAAATGAAAAACAGTTAAAACGGCTTCCGTTTTCAGCCCTAATATCAAAAACTAGATTATTTTTGTTTGGGGCCGTCATACTTTGTTTTGGGCCCAAGATTAAATTTGAATTGCATATACCAATTCCTGGCTGAACTGGTATGGTTACGGTTTTCCCCGACAATCCTTCAATTGTAAAATCAATCCCAAATTAAACCTATCAGCATCAATATAATCAAATGTTAAATAAGCTTGAAGTATATCAGTAAGTTTGTACCAAAGTTGTACGACAACCACCAAACCAAGTTGTCGTTGTATGCTAATAGAATTTTTCCCTTGCATGTCATAGTGTGTTTACTTATTGGCAGGTCAGCGTCCCTATCCTAGAAATAGGAGATGAGAACATTTATGACATATTTTGGGAGATGTCATCAAAGGGGCTCTCAGACGAATCACTGAAGAAATTGCCTTGTCATGAAATTACTAATGAAAGACCAGGCATGCATGGAGAGGATTTATCCTGCACTATTTGCTTGCAGGCAAGTCACCTCATAAAAAAAGAACCTTGTTTATTATCAAAAAAAAAAAAAAAGGAACCTTGTACTTGTGCAGCATTTTGTGATAACTTCTATTGTTTGTGTATAATAATTTCTCACTTGTTTAAAAAAAAAATAATCTGTAGGATATTGTGACTGGTGAAACTGTAAGAACTTTGCCCTTGTGCTCTCACACGTTCCATCTGCGGTGCATAGACAAATGGCTTGTGGCCAATAGTACCTGTCCTGTGTGCAGGCAGTATGTCTAGGGACAGCAAGAGTTGCATTTCTCATCTTACCGTTTGTAAAGAGAAATTTATCTTTTCTTTTCTTTGTATAGAGGATATACGTGTAGAAGAGTTTATTTGCTCTTCTGATGCTTTTAGTTGTAAGGGAAACAGCATCTGGCAGTATTTATATATATGATAATAAACAGAGGTTTCCCCAGCGTGTGTTTTGCATTCGAGCAAACATTTTATCCTCAAATGACAATCCAGTTTTGATTTTCAAAAGTTTTCTGATAACAACGGTAAACCCATCTGCACTTTGGTTGCTAGGTACAAGTGAGATATTCTGTTTTCTACATTCAAATAATAAACATACAAATAAGCATATAAACAAAGGATTTCACAGAAATACGATCAAAGCAAGATTTCAAATCAAAATATAAATCCAGCATAGCATAGATAGTTAAACCAATTTAAAGCAAACAGCACACCTTAAGTACTAGAACAAAGCCTGCAACCAACTCGCAAAGGAAATGCAAGCACAAACACAAGCATAAACAAACATAAATCCCCGTCTTTATTTAGCTAGTATAAGTTGACGGGAATACCAAAGGACATCAGCAAAGGAGCAATTCATTCATCATCGTAATCTTGGCGGCGGCGGTGCTGGTGCTTCTGGCGGCGGTGCTTCTTTTCCTCATCAGAATCATCATCATCATCATCCTGCCATTAATTCATAGCATCAAACTATCAGCCTAAAAACTAATATATGATACGTCATACAATATTCAAAATCCAAAATCCAGAAATTTATCGGCATGACTTTTTATAAAGCCTGTGTATGGACATTATACAAAAGAAAACAAGAAATGCATACAACCTGAAATTCATCAAGGTGTGCTGACCCCAACCTGTGTTTTTGCTAGGTTCCCATGTATCAATTTGATCCAGCTGTGAAAGTTATGATAAAATACATAAGGTGCTGTTAATGGGAACCAGCTCTTTGTTCACCTCTAGATTGCCTGTTACACCTATCCATTTATAAGTTCTTACTAACACAAGCATGCAAAACTAGTACGAATTCCCCTTCGAGAACTTAGCATGATATGTGCCTAGATGCCCCAATTAGATGTTGGTATATAGAGAAGCAGCAGCAGGTAAGTAAATAGTAAATACTGACATGTTTCTTGCGGCCATATCCTTCCTGGTCTCCACCATAGTAGCTTGGCTTGGGCTTGTCATAGCTCTGGTATTCGCCTCCACCATAGCCTGGATTCACACCGTAACCGGAACCAGCACCAGCAGCAGCACCATAACCTTCCTCCTCGCTTGCACCATAACCATATGGCTTGGGTTTCGGCTTGTCCTCTTCATAACCACTGTAGCCATAGGAAGGCTGGTCCTCTCTCTTGGGCCTTCCATAGCCAGACCCGTAGGAGGGCGGCTCGTCGTCTCTGTTGGGCCGGCCATAGCCGGATCCGTACTCAGAGCCGTACTGTTGGGTTGTTCCATAGGAGGGTTGATTTGGTCGGCCATAGCCGCCTTCTTGTTGAGTGGGTCTGCCATAGCCACCGGATCCGTAGGAATCGGGATTGGGCCTTCCATAGCCTTGTTCAGATCCGTAGGAATCGGGATTGGGCCTTCCATAGCCATGGGGGGCCTCCTCCTGAGGGTGGAAATCGTAAGCGGGCTGGGGTTGGGGTTGGGGTTTGGGGCGGGGGTGGGAGGGGCGAGCGCCGTAGCGGTCTCCGAAGGCGGAGTCGGTGGAGGCGGGATCGTAGGCGCAGGCGCCGGATCCGGAGGAGTAGTGGGGGCGGTTGTAAGAGGAGGAGGAGGAGGTGGAGGTGGAGACGGGGTGGCAGGTGTCGTCGGAGGGGGGAAGGGGGCGGCCGTAGGTGAGGGCGAGGTCGTAGCCGCCGCCGTAGGGAGTGGGGTCGTAGGCGTCGAAGTCGTCCACCTCGTCCTCGCCGCGGTCAGCCACGTCACGGTTGCGCCCGAACCACGACATTCTTACTTACTATTTGCTGCTATTTGAGATAGAGAAAATGGAGAATTGGATCTGGAGTCGGAGACGAAGACGATGCGATGAGAAAATTGACTTTTGTAGACGGATGGGGCCACGTCGGGGGCGGGGCCCACCAATGAGACAAATCACGTGATGCCACGTGCTACTGAATATGAATAGTGAATAGTGAAACAAAGGTCAGGAATTGTTGAGTCTCGTCTATGAGTTGTATTTCTTCTTCTGAAGCCCTCAAGGCCTCAGCCTAAAAATAAATAAAATAGTCCTTCTAAAAATAAATAAAATAGTCCTTCTCAATTCTCATTAATGGACTACGGCCCAACGAAGCGTTCTGCCCTTTTCATTACTACGACTACAATCTAAAAAATACTCTTTAATCCATTCATTCCCTTCTCGAATGCATGGTCGCCTCCATGTCTACGTGTCTACTTTTAGCATGATGTCTACAGTTTAACAGATGTCTACCAACATTAGCATTAGCATGATGTCTCTACCATCATTTATTAAAACTAATTAGAGCCGTTACTCATAACAAAGGATCATCTATGCACTCAATTTCTGAAACAAGTTCTTCGATTGGATTAGATTGGTTACTTCTCTTTACTTCTCTGCATGCAGCATGCTGCCCCAGATCCAGTTTTCCACTGCAAAACTTTCAGCAGGTTAGGTAGCTGAGTGCTGAGTGCACTGTGCAATGGAGTCTCAAGTCCGCAGGACTGCAGGAGGCACCGTCATTAATTCATTGTGATCGACTTGTGACTTGTCTCCTCATTCAATCCAAACCGTCCAATCTCATTTTGTGTAAACACCACCACCTGAACTCAACTAGGCCTAGGGTTGTTGTGTTCTTGTTATTTCATCTGAATGTCGGATAAAAGAAATACAGCCCAAACTCTGCCATTACAATATTCGAACATTTGAACTACGTGTGAAATCCTAGCATCTAAATAATTGATGTATATATATCTTTTTTAATTTCTTTGTTGGGTATGTCTTGTTAGGAGTGTGGAGATCAATGTTGACACGTGTCTAGTCAAAGACGGAGAGACTTTTCTTGTGAATAAACGAGTATGGCGTGCATGGAGACACCTGTTACATTCTCGATCACAGCTAAAGCCTGATGGTCACGAGAGATTGTGAAGATATGTGAATCTTCCTTTACATGATTCTTCTCTGAGAAGGAACAAGTCTCTTAATTTTGGTCTATATATATTTCATTCCTATGTAATCGCTCGCTAAGGTAGCACACAGTAGTGCATGTGTAAGTTTTAGTTAGCCATGATAGGTTAGTGAAACTTATTGTATTTTGTACTCGTTTATTCTCTCTTGATAATAAAACAATTTTAGTCTTGGCATATGAAATTGCACATTCCTTCCTGACAAATTTTCTCAAAGCTAAACTCACTCTTTGTCATTGCAACTGATACATTCATGTGTTACATGTGTTGTGTAAAAATCACAAATCCTAACTCTGAAGAATCTGAAAAATGAGTAACCATTGGGACCGATCCTAACATATCTGGCTCACAAAATCGAAGGTTCCATGCCCCTACTGCAGTAACTGCACTGTCCGATACTCGAGATAAATTGAACCCTGAAAACATCCACTAAACTTCAGCATATGCACAACAATATTTGAAGTTAACAATATTTCTTAATACACATTTTTATAATGACTTTGTTGCGGTTCTATCTTACCAATCTTCAGGCATAAATCAAATTCTCCGAATTCAAAGCTTATTTCATGATTGAAACCCATGAAATCAGCAACAGATAAGATGGCACAGCCACCCATCCGATCTTGAAAACAACGAGTTTACAAAGTTAATAAAAGGTTGTGCCTGGAATCTGAGCCTGAAGTTAGAATATCCAAACATAGCAGCCAATTGATGTGTTAAATAATAATATACAAGTTGATGCATCGTTCGCCCAACCCTTAACCAAAACAATGGAGTTATAAACAATGGTAATGTTACACTTGAACAAAACACCCTTTGGGCAATAATTGCACATACAAAATTAAAGTAAAAACAGAGCGCAAAAAAGAAAGCTTTTCATCTCCACAGAAACTACTTATTCTGTGCACTTCCATATTGAACATCTCTATTGAATTATCCCTTAATTTCCTTTTCCTTTTTCCAACTTATGCAGACCTCGACTTATGCTTCCTCGCACAGGTCCTGTAACAATCAATAAGTCTATACAAAAACAATTCGTACAGCTCAAGTATACAGCCAGGAACACTCTCGTGCTATTGGTCACTCTGTGGTACTCTCTGCCTTGGAGCTTGAGCATTTGGCATAGACTTGAGTAACGGCTTTAAAACTCCCATGATATCAGAAAACGACGGTCGCAACTTTGAATCTCTGAATCATCACAGAGTCAACATAAGTAAACTTTAGATTGTAAAATAAACTGCTTTCAAATGTAAAGAAATGAAATTAAACAATATACAGCACCAAAAGGACAATAAGGATTTCCTAACCAACTTCTCTAAACTTAATTAAAAAGATGCAAATCTTTAGTATTTGAGATACTTTTACTAAGTACACCGTTCTAAACATGCATACTATTATTGTACCAGTACAATATGTAAATGGCTATACCAGTATCATGCCAGAACAAAATGAATGATTGATCATTATAAAGTTCAGTTTAGGTATGTCCCCTATCTCAATGTGCTCTTTTTGGAAATATCAAAATTAAACAGAAACTCTAGTTAATTGCCATTGACCTACATAAATTAATCCAAACAACCTTATGAAACCAAGTTCCAACAAAGCAATGGAGTGTATGAATTTTGATGGAGCAAAGACCAAACAGAATTAAGAAAAAAAATGTAAAACAAGGATGAGAACTGACGTTTGCCAACACTCTCGAATAATATCAGAAATAACAGGGTCCATATTATCAGGGATATCGAGGCGGCGATGCTGGAAACCAACTGCACCAACCACTTGCATTGGGTTCATTCCTTCCCACGGCTGTTGAAGTGTACACAGCTCCCACAATATTACCCCGAAGCTAAAAACATCACATCTGCAAATGTTTTAGAGGAAATGTTAAGATTGTCAAGTATTTTTCAGTTTGTTTTTGTTTATTCTTTTCTATTTTTCATTTAAGAGGTATATGCACTTCTGCGATAAAAGCTTACTTCTCGTCTGAGGGCTCATTTCGCAGCACTTCAGGTGCCATCCACTCAGCCTGCAAAAAAAGAAAATCCACCATTTGATTACTTCTGTGCCAAATTATTAATGCCAAAAGGTGAAACTAATATGAAGTGATCTTGATAGTTGACACAAATAGATACAACTTACAGTTCCTGCTGTAGATCTTGAGGAGAGAAACGTGTTATGTTTCATCCGTGACAAGCCAAAGTCGCAAACCTGCATTATCCATGAATTTAAAAAAAATTTGCATTTTGAGATTAGCAAAAGAGGGAAAAGTTGTATTAGAAATATAACTAAATCATTACCTTTACCACCCAGTTCTTATCCACAAGAAGATTTGGAGACTTCAAATCACGATGGACTACCATTGGCGTACAGTTATGCAAGTAATTCATTCCACGAGCCTGTGACATAATTTAAACAATCACATTTTCAAAATTAAAAGAAATAAGTAGTCGAATCCAAATGTATAGTAAGAACAGAACAAAAAAACATACAACGTCAAGAGCCATTCGTAGTCTTCTTTTCTCATCCAATTGGTTATTGGGTCGGTGAATCAATCTGAACAAACTTCCTCTACAGAACAAATGATCAAATGAAATAAACAAGGGAGCAGGAGCAAGTGTACAAGGCAGGTCAGATTTGAAAGACAGTTGATTCAGTAGAACACTCATGTCATGAAAAGAGAATATAGAAAAAAGAACCTGGGAAGAAACTCAGTAATAATTGAGAGATTAGGCACTCGAGTTACAGCACCCATTAAGAGCACGACATTTGGATGTCTTAATCTTTTCATTATCCTCACCTTGTAAATAGAACATGGCAGACATTAGATCATAAGCGTAACATTCTTTCAAACTAAGGTGACTACTCTTAGAATGAATTGGAACACGTAGGAGCCAAAAAAAAATTATGTAGAAGAATAGGTACCTCACTCCTGAACTCTTCAAGAGCATCATTGGATATATCTTGGTGCAAGAACTTCTTTACCGCGACTTCCTGGACAAGAAATGCAAATGACAAATAAGAAAAGGAAGAACCCCAAGCGTACAGAAAAGAAGTTGGATAGCTACAGCAACTCACTGTTCCATGCCAATCACCCTTGTAAACCTCACCAAATGAACCTAAATATAATAAGCATATTAAAGGAGTCAAAAATCATATCTAAAAAGTCTGGGAGAAACCAAATGCGAAATTTCTCATTGAGATTATACCAAGCCCAATCCTTTCACCCAAGGTAATTTCTTCCCACTGTATCTCGAGCTCTGCCACATCATCTAGCGCCACATCAGACCTGGTACTCTCAGTCCCAGTTGACTTATCTGAACTCCTGTCTGGTGGAGCTTCATTCATACCAATATTCTTGTCATGGTCCACATCACCGTCATCATGATGATCCTCATGTGCATCATCTCTGCTCCCCTTTGGACTCGACTCCGACAACCCTGGCAAGAGCAGAGTTGGAATAGGACTATTCCCACTCACTGCAGCAGTAGTTGCAACAACTGCAGCTGCAGTAACTGTAGCAGCAGCTGCAGCAACTGGCACCTCAAACTTGACCTCACTGTTAGATTTAGCAGCAGCAACAACCATTGAAGAAGCAACCACGGCAGCTGTTGCAACTGCAGCAGCTGCAACTGGCATGTTAGACAAGCTTGTCCCTGATCCTTCGACTGGCTTGATATGACTCAGATTCGGCAAAATTGGAGCATGGGGACCACTTCTTTTTTTTATTGCATCTGTAGCATCTGAAGTTGTCTCTTGATCATCCAATTGTTCTGCAGAGAGCTCAGAGAAGAGGTCAGGCGGGGCCTCAACCCCACTTTCAACCAATACATCATGAAGCTTCTGGGCTAATTTAGGGTTTTCCTTAGCTGCGTTGATCATGTACTTTGATACATCTTTCACTTTCTTTTTTCTTCTGATGGCCTCCGATGTCTGACTTGCCGTGGATGTAAGCTTTGTTTCAAGCTTTTGAGTTGTGTCAGCTTCATTTTCACGTGATCGAGAGGTTTCTCCAGACCTTGGTTCTGTGGATGTGACTCCACTGGTATACGAGGAATAACCAACTGAGCTTGATGAACCTAAAAAGGACGCATTCATAGTTGATTTATCATTGCTTTGGTTGAAATGATTTGCTGGAAATAAGCTCTGTTGCTCATATTCTCTTGACAGAGCTGTGCCACCATCAGAAGGAATGAGAATGCCAGGGTCAGTCATCAGATCAACAATAAACTCCCTGAAAATGGACATTACTGAAATTGCAGTTAATTGTTTCAGTTTTAACTTCAACCAATGCTTAAAAATTTCTAAAGCTGAAAAAGGTGACCTCTGCACAAGAAAAATGTGCAAATTAAGATGCTATGGTTTCCCTAGATTGTGATCATCCACATTACACTCATACTAGTCAGTACCTAGCTGGTAGGGAATCTATCAGTTAATGCACCAATTATCAATCTGTTATATAAGGCTCTATGGGTGACAAATATATATTTAATATTGCTCTATTGAATAAATGGGTAAACCAAAGCATAAGGGCATACAATTAAGTTCAATTTGGTGCTGGCATGCTACAAATTTAATATGTTAAACAAAGAACCTGCAAAACCAAGTTGTTTGGAAAAGTTTATGGCACAGAAGATAAATTTTATCAAAATTTGCAATATTACTACTCCACTTTATAGATTTGCTTTTCTTTGAAAAGCCTACCCGATAAAGGGAGCATTTATTTTCAAGATGCAACATCTTCCTGAAAGGTATGCACTTCATATGAACTGTAATGCAAAATATTGGATGGGACCAGTACCTTCCATCATCAAACTTAACAATGTTCAATGCACCATCTTCTGATCCAGTGTATTGCTTGCCTTTCACTAATCGGCAAGGAATTTCCAAACTATCAGCCAAAACCTGAAACACACATAACTATGCCATCATATAACAAGCATTTATTTTATAATGATAATTTCAAAACCATACTATAGACGAATATGAAAAAAACAGTACCAAAACCAACCAGCACTCTAGCAAGGAGTTATGTAGCAATTTTGCAATTATAACCGAGTTTCCTTTTGTTTTCATTTGAATATTTTAGGCTCAATAGAAGGAACCTCAATGACCAATTAAAGAACAAACTGAGGTAAAAAATAATTCAATAAGATAAAAGTAAATGAGGCAGCAGGGACCCAGTTATTGACAAGGCATATTCCAGCCTAAAATTACCAACCCTGGATTTGACAATAAACAAACCTTGAACATCAATGCACGATGACGAGCCAGGCCAATGGTGATACGACCAAGCGGGAGTACTACATTTCCCCCGATTGCACGCAAATAATTACTCAAATCATGATAAGCCGATAACATGCTCTCAGGTTCACAAATTTTTCCACCCATGTAATCAGCAACGAGCGAGGCCAGTCTCTGCACCAAAACCCCTCCAACAAAAGCTGAGTCACCAGAGCGTGCATCAGAGGCCATGATCAGTGCCTTCTGTTCAAGTTTTACTAAATCTGGGTCTTCTGCTCTATTGACTAACACGGCTTCCCAACTGTACTTCCCCGCGGTGGGTTTCTCTTGTAGATCAAGGAGAGAGGGCATGTTTGGGGCCGTGGGTTCATCCCATATGCCGTAAAAATCGTAGAAACCGTCTAAGATTTTGTCGTCGTAGCTGAGAGCATTGTAATTCTGTGAAAATTTTGAAGAAGTTTACAGTCTGAGATACTAAAAAAAGGAAAGGCTTCCAATTTAGGGAAGATAAATGAAATCACTGTACTACTGCTTACTATTAGCAAACTCAACCTAACTATTTAATCTCTTTTTTACATCAGCAACACAAGCTTCTCTGAGTCTGATGAGAGACAAGTAATATGAATGTCATTATCAATGAGAAGCTAAACAAATATTGATGGGAAAAAAAGAAAAAGAAAGAATAATGTGCATAGTATGTTGGTATGGACATGTATTGGGAAAACGTCTGAAAATGAATAGAACTTTATTAGTGGAGAAGATGGGATCACGTGATGAGATTGATGCAATTGATTAGAGTCACAGAGGATGTATAAGTATAAATTGATGGAGATTTGAATGCGATGGTGGCATGTTGCAGGAGAAGAGATTGAGACTTGAGAGGTAGCACTGACCCAGTATCTATAGGCGATGACTTGGGCGGGGGTACTCTCGACTGGACAGGATCCCAAGCTGATCTGTTTGGCCACCTCGATCTGCACTGCCTCGGGATCCTCTTTGGCGCTCAGCTCCAGGGCGAGCTGCAACTGGTAATCCTCGATGTCATCATCATCCGCCGCGGCCGCGGGTGCGGAAGCAGCGGCGACCTCTACCACCTCCGGAGGAGGAAGAGGAGGAGGATGCTCCCGTGGCGGTCTGGCCCTATCGGTGTCGGAGGAAGAACTTAGAAGGGAAGGAGGGGGCGTAGACTGGCTGACCCTCCGCGTCCGGCCCGTCTCCCAAGGAGAGGGAGAGGGAGAGGGAGAGGAAGAGGAGGGCGGGTAAGGGGGCGTGGAGGGGTGCTTGTTGGTCACGGAGTTGAGCCAGTTGGAGAGAGAGGAGGGAGCCTTGCTGTTCTGCTCCTGCGCCGGGTCCACGTCATCAGGCGGGTGGCTGGGGCCGATGTGGAGCTTCTTCAGGAAGTTTTTCATTGCTGAAAGAGAAGGGAGCGATCGGTCGCTGGAGGTGGAGCCGGGGATCGGACGGACATAGGCTACTAGTACTATCTGCCTCTGCCTCTCTGCTTCTACTTCTGCTTCGGTAAGTAACAACAGTATATTGTATTGACTAGTATACAATGGAATTGTATTTGTTTACTACTATATTGAATTCAATTCAATTCAATTGATGTGATAAGTAATAATTTATTCCAGAGATATGTACAACATGTTTCTCTTTCTTTCTTTCTTCTTTCTTTCCTCTTGCCTTGCGTTGGTTACAAAGTGGGGACTTCGTTCCGGGACAGAGAGAGAAGAGGTGGAGGAACAGGAGCCAACGCTACCACTCCTCTCCAGTCCTTACTTCCGTCTCCAATATATCTCCAGTTCTACTGCCCAAGCTACAAATAGATTACATTATTATTAAATTATTCGCTCGTTGCATTTGCATGCATGATCATTGATCTAGATGCAGATGCACTCACTGCTAAGCATCTTCCCATTAATTAACATTTCATATGCTACTGCATGTATCTATATATATTTTTCAAACTAACCCAAACCTCCTACACTTTTCTCAATTTATTTTCCAAAATCCAACTGAACTTTTTTTTTATTTAAAAAATGACAACAACATCATCAACTTTCATATTTAAATTTCAAAGAAAATAATTATTTATTTGAAAAGGAAACTTTCATTTTGAAAGACCTACCCAAAATGACAATTCATTAATTACATTTACAATTTCACCTAAAGCTTACAAACTTTATCCAACAATAAAACAAGTATATCTTGAGCGGATTTTGTAACAGGATGTCTTGAGCGGATTTTGTAATATCAAAATTGAGCAATGAAATATTTTATGAATATTTAAAATTAAAATAAAACTATAATATTTTATTTTGAAAATATATATTAATTTATAAATATAAAATTTATTGTAAAGTACGAAGCCTTTGTTTCGAAAGACCTAGTATAAAAATGACAAATATTTAATTACAATTGCAAGTTTTCCAATAGTTAATGCACACTTAGATTCACATAGTGCACAATTTAATTTACTGATTCAGTCCAGATAAAAAATTTCCGGACTCCGCATCGTCAATAAAACTTATCATTTAATTATCATAAAGAATGGACGCGTCCAGTTTCATGAGAAACGGTGGAATAGGAATTCACTGAGGTGAGATCGTTTGGCAGCGTGTTCAGTCACTCAGTGGGCTAAAAGACGTGGTGCACTAGGATAAAAAAAATGTGAAAACACCATGACAGTAAGGGAATGACAAGTCAGCGGTGGAACCCAGGTGCAGTGAGGGAAGGAATCCAGAGGGGCTGTGCACCGTGGTGTATTAATGGATTGTGTGACAGAGAGAGGGGAATTGGAGAGGCAAGTTGGGAAATGAGAAGTGCGAGTGAATGTGAAATTGTGAATGATGAAAGAAAAAGGGGAACGATCGAGTTGGAGTTGGGAGGCAGCCAGGCAGGACGTGGACTGGGCGTGGGCCCCGGGAGACAGCCACTTGCTCAGCTGGACCATGTGGGACCTGGGCTAGCGCGCTGGGTAGAATTTTTTTGTGCTTTTCATTTTGATTAGATTATTCATTATGCTCCCTTTCGCATTTCAGCATTTACTACGCTTCGTGGCTCGCGGATTTGGATGGGTACTAGTACTACAACTACAAGTGGGCAGACCCGTATCCGTACCGTATCAGCCTGTTGCCTTCTCCTGTGGCGTAGCTACACCGCACCCATAACTGCCCCCCTAATTATTTTCAGACAGCTTAGTCCGAAATTATTTTAAAAAAGAATTTGTGCCTCTAAAATTTTAATAGGAAGAATGATTTATTTTTATTTTAATAAGAAGCAAGCTATTATCCGTTTTATAACCACTTTATTCTCTCTCACCTAATTACCCGCTCATAAAAAGAGTAAAAAACCTTTTTACCCATTTTATGAACGCGTTATTTTCTCTCTCATCTAATTATCTGTTCATAAAACGGGTAAAAAAGGCTTTTTATCTCTTTTATAATGAGGTAATTAGATGAGAGAAGAAGCATGCACGACTTTTAATAAAATGTCTTTTGTGATGGTCTAATTACCCGTTCATAAAATGGATAAAAAGGTTTTTTACCCTCTTTTATGATGGGATAATTAGGTGAGAGAAGAAACATACAAGATATTTAATACATATTTAAATTACATGTCAAGCACGGATTTAATACATATTTAAATTAAACATAGAAGATATTTAACACATATTTAAATTACATATTTAAAAAATAATGTGAAGTGATCTAAGGCTATTTTTTTCTGTAAGATACAAGAGTTACATCAATTTCCATAAAAAGATTTTAAAATATCAAATACTTAACGTACAACTATCTTATATATATCAAAAGTCTTTCTAAAAAATTAGACAAAATAATTCGAACAACATGAACGGATAAATTACCAAAAAAGAAGCAATATAAATGTCAAAATGATAACGACATAAATTATTAATAATAAAAAACATGAGGTACAAGAAACATAAGAAATACTCTAGACTCATCCAAGAGAATAGGGAGAAAGGGTCGCCCAAAGTATATAGAATTAAATTATAACTTTTTTATTTCTTATCTTTCAAGGAAGTATAATGTCCACCTCTTGTAGCAAGAAAAAATATGTCAATCCCCATGAGCTGGAGAAGTATATGTCAATCAAATATTAAAATGTTGGAGGTTGGTTTACGTTGACATGGAATTTTGCTTATCTAAAACCGATAAATGCTTCTAAGTTTTGACTTTTCTGTGCCTTTAAAAGTAACGAAGGAAGTACATGTTACACAGTTCAGGGCTACAATAAGTTTCTATTTATGAATTATTGTTCTTTGCTTTATTATTATTTGCTATTCTGCTCAAAGTATTTTTGTTTCCCCCTTTTTGTTTCTGTTATAGCAGAATGCTCATGCATGCTCTTATAAAACTCAGTATTATTTCAGGGTAAGTCTTTCCGATAATTTTTTTTTTTTTTGAAAAATTCTATCATGAGAACTAATTTTGGATTGGTCTTTAATCGCAACCATTCATGTATGCTAATGAATTATTTTTTTTTAAATATGCAGTTGAGATTAAAGTTTAATTTAGAAATTGATTCTGATGACAAATTTTTCTTAAAACCAATTAGAATAAAAAGGACGGCTGCTCCTTTTTTTTTTCCTTCTTTTAATTTGCGACTAGCTTGTACGTATCACGATACTATTTAGCAAAGCATGTCCATTGTATTCTAGAATCTAGAGTGTTCTAACAACACTACATTTCACCTTTCCGGAAGAAAAAAAAATCTAAAAATTATATATATTTAGTTCCAGTAATGAAGTAAATAATTGCATTCGATAGTTCGTATCAATTGATGGAAACATAAAACGAAATTTAAGACTGCTGCATCATAGGTTAATTACCCTCTCTCCTGCTGCCGTACATAGCATCAAAATATGTATTTTGTTTATATAAAAAAGTGGATTCGTAGTTCAGAGAATTATTTTGTTTAGTGGTCTTTTTCATGCTGAAAAAATAGAAATGTATATCTTGCTTGATAGATGGGCCCGGCACAGTTTCGTCGTTGTGAAGTGGAGCAAGCGTGTAATTAATTGCGCTTGAATTAGCGCAATTTTGCAGCTTGTGTTGAATTGAGAGAGAGAGAGAGAGTTTGTTGAAACTTGAAACCACGACTGTGGATCTGCAAATGGGTGTGCGCGTGTTGCACAAGAGGAGAATTATTTACATCCTCATTGATACTCTCCTTTTTTTTTCTCTTTTCTTTTTTGGCATTTTTAAATGTCGCAAAGACGGGAGGTCCAGTTCATCCTGTCTGATCCGAATGGACCTCGCTAGCTCTCAATTCTCATTCTACCAACATAAAATCCACCATTTTATTTTAATTAACGAAAAGCCAACTTGTGCATTTGTTTACTTTTAAATTTGTCTTGAAGAAACCTCAGCAAGTGGCTATGTTTGGCAGCGTATATGAACATCCAGTTCACGAACATGACTTGTTCGCGCGGACCAAACATGAATCGAACTCGACGAATAGGTTATTCTCGACCTTGTCCTCAGTTCCAATTTTTTGGTGGAACAAGCTTCACGAACCGAGCACCTCGATTAAAATAATCGTATTTTACCGTTCTATCGGAGAGATAATGATATTTTAATATCTTCGCTAATGTGTGAAGCTGATTCAAAAAGATTGAAGCGTGACAGAAAGATGTATGGTGCACAATATATCACAAAGCAATTAGATGTGATAAACTTAGGGCTCGAGGACTTCGATGTGGGGGAATTTAATAATTGAGGAGCATGTAGGGATGTTTCTCAAGCTAGTTGCTCAGGAAGCTATTATTCGAAAATTAGCCCTGGATTTCCAGCACTCTGAAAGAAAACAGTGTCGAGATCATTGAGAGATGTACTATGTTGTATATTGCGAATGTTACTCAAATATATGGAAGCGCCTGGAGCCAATGCGCTAGTACATTCGAAACTAAAAGAAGGGACAAAATTCTATACATTCAAGGTGTGTTCTTATATCTGGATTGTGCTTGTCAATAGGTTGCTTGTTCTCTGATAAGGTTTGTTAATAGTGTGTTCTATGGCTTGTATGCTTGTTGTTGGCTTAGATATCTATTAAGAATGCTCGTAGAGGCTAATACTTGATCTGTTAAACGTTAGATGTCTTTGATCAAACTTGTGCATGCATGAAAATGCTTTGAACTGATCTGTTTAGAATCGCTCTAAGTCGCTGTCAAGATCGTGCTCAGTGAAAAATGATGGAATCTCGCTTCTTTCGATGTGAGCTAGAATGATGGTGGAAAGGTGCAATTTCGTTGATAGTGGCTTCCTCCTCCAACCAGGACAAAAATGGACATATATAGCAGGTCTCTGGTGGCTTGGGAGGCATGTTAGGTAAGAATTCACGAGATATTGCCATAGAATAAAGTTTCTATCTTCAAAACTTGCCAAAATCAGCGTTTTCTCGTCATTTCGGGTCGAAATAGATGTATAGGCGTGGAATTGGGGCATGAAAAGTACGTTTTCGTGCCGAAATGATAAATTTCGGACCAAAATGGTGTATCCAGCATTAAGTATTGATAGTATTTTTATTATAATTTCTTTATCTGAATTCGGATTGAGGTGATTCAACAATGTTTAAAAATTGTATCGGACCGGCCGGTTCAACTAGGTTTACCATGAACTGGACCCTGGTCCGGTAGATTTAGCCCATAAAACCGTACTGTTGACGAACGAAAAAAAACCAGATGTAAACCAAAAATACCGAATGTAAATCGAAAAAATCGTTAAGTGAATCGGTCGGTTTATTATTTCGAACTAGAGAAACAAACCAAGTGAAACTAGAAACCATGCAAAATTTGATAAAACAAGAAATTGAACATTTAGCGTAAAGCGCAACATGTATAACCACTAGGCCACAAATTTCTTTTAGTTGAAACGGACCTTTATACATTATATTATGCCCGGTTTGTAAATCGATAAAATCGATAAACCTAGGTAAACCCCATACCAGCAGCTTCACCGGTTTGATTGTCGGTATGGTATTTAAAACATTGTGATTCAAAGATCGTTGAAAAGTTTAGAATGAGCTCAATATATCACGTTCTTACAAAATTTTATCATTATTTAGTCATTTTATTCTAAAAAATTCTCTCTTTTATATAATTATTGTGTCCAATCTATCAAGTTCGTACAAAACAAGTCAAATGCCACAGTACTAATTGTTGGTGCAAAATCAAATATTAAACAAATTCGGATAGCTTAAAATAAATAAAATAAATAATTAAAATAGTTTTTACCCGAATC
The DNA here is from genome assembly GCA_028095005.1 of Rhynchospora pubera. Lineage (NCBI taxonomy): Eukaryota > Viridiplantae > Streptophyta > Magnoliopsida > Poales > Cyperaceae > Rhynchospora > Rhynchospora pubera. Next base: position 229,950,129 of record CM051459.1, on the reverse strand, counting down.
GCGCTAGGCGCTGTCCTTAAGCGTATTCCGTCTCAACTGTTAAAAAGTGTGTAATTTTCGATTTTTATGCTAATTACAAGTTAATTAAGCCATCGAAACAACACACACAACGAATCGTGCACAAAAGCCAAGTTAACACAAAGAGATTAAGGTGGAAATTATACCTCCCGCGAAATCGTATTCGCGGGGCTCGATCCTACGGCATGGGAATCGATGGGGTGCCTTTCCTTCTTCTCCAAATCGCCTCGAGTCCACCTAGAGATTAACCAAGGTCTAAATCGATTCGTGCTAGCGATTCGATTAGAACAAAGCTAATCCAAGGTATTCTCTCTTCTTCTTTAATTAACAATTTAATTAGTGGAGAGAATATTGCTCAACTCATGAGCTAATGGAGAGAGAGAGGAGATGAGGCCGGCGGCCAAAGAGGGAGAGGAATGGTGCGGCTAGGGTTAGGGAAGAGAGAAGGTTCAAATTTGCATCTATACATCTCCATATATAGTGCATCATCCCTACCTACCACCAACCATCTATTTACAAGATTGCCACTCCCACCTACCACTAGGGCCGGCCAGAAAATGGGCTCTAATGGGCCTCTAAACTCACTCAAACAAGCCTCTAATTCATTTAATTAAAAGCTACTCCAAATGCTCTTTAATCGGGCTATATATTTAATGCATATATAATGGCCCAATAAATTAATATAACTATTTATATTAAATTGAGTTGAACTAAAATAATTATTAACCAATAATTATTCTAGGATTAGCTAATACATTAATTTATTTCAATATGATCCATTTGACTTAATTAATTATAACGGTATATAATTAATTAATCAACTTATCATATTTCCGCAATACGAACTATTGCGAATAAATAAATAATATACTGTCTTGGTCAAAACTCTATTTTGTGTGACCCTTTGAGGATTTATGCTAAGTTGGACATGGAATTAAATCGCTATTTCATTCCAATAATCATAAGCGGTATCTAGCAACACGTTACGATTCCCAATTCGCATAAATAGTGTACTGCTACAGTATTTAAATCCTGCATAAGAGAATAAAAAAGTTTCTCTATTTTGATTCTTATGTCACACGATATCATCATATAATCCAAGATAGGAATGTGTCATTCTTGCAGATTATACGTTTCTTGATCTAGAGATAATTGTATAAAGTTGCATGCAAACAATCTATCTCCATCAAGGGGCCCAAACAGATATCGTCACTCACTAAGTGAATTAATGAGGGACATACGGTTTTCTTGATGATTAGCTTTTCCCCGCACAATTCAAGAGAACATAAATAAAGTCCGTATAGCAGCCCTTATCGGGAATCAGCGGTAGACGATATTTATTGAACCTATCCTCATGTGGAAAAGATAAACATCTCAAACTTAGAACCAAAATCATTACGAAATAAACAATGACACATAACACAATCCATATGTTTATTTCGATGGGTCAAGTCCTGTGCTATGTTCCATAACATACACATATGCAATCAAGTTGGCAACTCTTTACCTATGATTTGTAGAACTTAATCATCACTTAACTTGCATACTAATCTTATAAGATAATTAATGTTCCTTGTTAATTATCAAGATTATGGACCGTTTAGATTTATTATTGTCATTCTAAAGAATGATCCACAGAGATCTACAATTCAGATCCTCAACCTGAATAATCTGTCAATAATAAACCTAGGAACAGATGATGAAATATCATCCAAAACATAAACTAATAATTAAGTCATTAAATTATTGACTTCTAGGACATAACTCCAACATCAACGTGCAAGAGGAACCGCAACCAAGATAAGACGGGTAAGTGTCACTCCTTAGGGCACGACCGGAGAAGTGACCGATGAGAGATCTCCACAATATCCAGCAGAATCAATCGAAATAATATTCAAATCAAATTAGAAATTATTATGAGGAATATCAATATGGAGAATAGAAATTTGATCAAGCTTATTTTTTCTATCACAACTTCTATTTGATCAAACTGTTTTTTCGGTCTATCTAGTATCATTCAAAATGAAAGGCTTATATAAAATATCAATGACCTCTTGTATTGCAATGGTAACCGTCCAAAGTAAATCACAAATTTAATTGTTGTAATCACAAATTTAATTGCTGTTGGTATTACATAAGATAGTAGTGGGATAATGGATTTAATTGAGCCTTCATTTCTCAACGGAAAATCAATAACTATATAAAGGCATTGATGAAATTAAATATTTTAGCTGATAAACAACGGAAAAGGAAATTAAAGTTTAGAACAATGAACATTTAATTTCGTGTGAGGAAGTGACAACAAATAATTTATCAAGTGAAAATTTTGAGTTTTTCTACTCTATGTTTTAACAATCCCCCACAAAACTCAAAATTTATGATCATATATGTAAAAGCTGATTAGGGATTTCATTGAAGCAAAATGACCATTGTCAAATACATAAGATATATATAAGCAAATTGGATAAAGTTAGGAATTTGGAACAATCAAAATGGTGAATAACAAATTGCTGGATATTTATATTCGCATCATGAAGTAGTTTTCAAACCTTGAACTTCACTTAGTATAGGTGCATCAAATTTGGAGGAGATCGAGAGAACTTATGTCTTGAACTCGTTCCTTGGATCCAAATTCTACGACACCATACACGTAATACGGAGAAAAATCATCTCGGGGTGCGCATTAATGGCCATACGCATGTATCTTGGATTTTTCATGAGAGTCTTAAGGGCTTACCCATGCCTCGCACCGCGGCCGTATACAGACACTCTCATATAGGTGAGTCCCTGCCAAGGATGTGTGTAGATGCACATCCCACGGAAATTACCGCTTTGGTCCTCATTAAGAGCTAATATGCTCAACCTTACATCTACATAGAGCACACTCACCATAGGGATGGGGTTGGAGTCTATGCTCCTAAAATTGTGTACTCTTCGACCACTTGTCGGATTGTTATTACCCATTGAATCTCTTTCTAGGGGTCTGCCTTTCGGAGATTGGGTTGCCCCCGCAAGTGGCCCTTTAGGGCTAAAACCCATCCCCCTCGATGAAATATGAACTTCTCATTAAGTTCATATATATAGAACTTCTCATTAAGTTCATCTCTTTTTATTATTACTATTATTATTTTTCATTTTCTCATGCCGACTAGTCGCTTTGATACTTGAGCTCAATTTGTTTCTTTTTCCTGCAAAGAAACTTCCAAAAACAAAAATTCTCCAAAATTTTTTTTAGTAATAAGCTTATGAAGCATTTCATAATAGCATCATGCTAATGAAAATTAATCACATGCAATAATCTCATATCATTTTTTTTTAAACGTGACCCCCACATTTTTCTGATATATAAGTATCATAAATTTCTATGCATCCAAATTAATATCAGCTATTCTTAAATAAGAAAAATACGAACTCATATATATCGGTTGAGTTTTATTTTATACCCCCACATTTTCTTTTCTTTTTCGGAATTTGATTCAATCACAGCGAATCAGCTAATTAATAGTCATCAAGACTGCAAGTATCACATATCACAAAAATATAAAAAAAAACTCAATTATAAAATTCATTATAACTACCAGGTATTTAAATTTAGTTTAATCTCAATAATAACACCATGTTTAATAGTAATCTTTCATGAGCACTGAATGATGAAAATTAGTTCTAAATGGCTTCCTGTTAATCATCATTAATTCTCACATCCAAATCATCATAAAGTTGAACAGTTACAGAGATAAAATATCTCTCAAATAACTACATTTATTTGCAATTGAGCAAAAAAAAATCAATAACGTTTAAGGACCAAAATTTATTATGATTATAACTACTTCGGTTTGTAACTCACCTTAAATGTTAATATTAACACTCTCTTAACCATTTTTCTTTTAGCATGTCTATTAACAGCAGTCTTTATTTCATATATACACTGTTTTGGTAATTAGTTTACAACACCAATATTATTTAATAAATATAATCAGTATAACAATATAACAACAACCATTACCAGAAATCATTGACTATATATGTCAATATTTTACTGATTAAAGCTATAGCTAAATAGCAAATAATATTTTTTTAATTCTAAAGAACTTAGATCTAATCAGTATTGCCATGCAAAGCAAAAGTATAAAATACTTTATAAACAGGCACGTATGAACATAGGATATATACATGGTATAGATATAAAGCAGTATATCTAACAAGTTTTGTTTTCTTCAAAATAAGCTGACTTGCTTGAATTAAAATAGCTCATAAATTTTATTAATTATTAATTTATTATTCTTAATGAATAACTAAGTATCAAATAAAAAATAGCAACACAATTAATGAGATATAATAACCTTTATACTGGTTATGAAAATTAGTATAATATATTTGCTATCGTGATTCTAATAAACAATTTGTTCTATAACCTTTTCACTAGTTAAAACTTAAAAGTGTACAATTTACAAAACTGAATGATATCAGTCCAATATACGTGATAAATATATATTTTGAAAACACTAATTTTTTTTTTAATCAAATTCACAACATGCATTGTCTATACGTTTCTTTCGCATTTTTTTTTTAACCGAAAAATTGCAGAGTTGCTAACAACTAATTAATGCAAATATATATATATATATATATATTATTCTTTCAAATAATTCTCGATCTTCAAATACACTTTTGAATTCTAATATTTTTAAATCCTTTACGTTTCTATTGAGTCGATTAAAACAAATTTAACTACAATTTGATGTACGGATGAAATTTGATTTCACAAATTTAACAAATTCAAATGCATCTATATTTAATTCAACTATTTCATTGTCAACAAAATTGCTAACCGAATTACGGAATATACGCTTAAGATTGTTGGTGCAAAATCAAATATTAAACAAATTCGGATAGCTTAAAATAAATAAAATAAATAATTAAAACAGTTTTTACCCGAATCGCGCTAGGCGCTGTCCTTAAGCGTATTCCGTCTCAAAGTGCAAGAGGAACCGCAACCAAGATAAGACGGGTAAGTGTCACTCCTTAGGGCACGACCGGAGAAGTGACTGATGAGAGATCTCCACAATATCCAGCAGAATCAATCGAAATAATATTCAAATCAAATTGGAAATTATTATGAGGAATATCAATATGGAGAATAGAAATTTGATCAAGCTTATTTTTTCTATCACAACTTCTATTTGATCAAACTGTTTTTTCGGTCTATCTAGTATCATTCAAAATGAAAGGCTTATATAAAACTAGTTCTAATCTCGCGCGTTGCGCAATTCATTCTTATCCGAATATGTTATTAAATGGTTACTTAATAAGTATGGATGTGTTATGGAACTTTTTGCAAACGGCATGCAATATTAGGGATCATTATTACCATAAAATGAAATTAACAATTTTGTGGTCAAGATTGATAACCATGCATATATATTGATGGTTGTAAGGGATTGACACCAACACGATATTGTCGCTATCCTAGTGACTGGTATCGTGTTGTTTAAACACCGTCTAACTCTTTTCAATAATATTTCATAATAGTGACTGGTATGAGAAAGCTTTCTATATATAGGGATCATTTGTTCTCTTCTTTGTTGCAAAATAAATTGTCCATAAACAGACCCCAAAGAAAACTATTAGAAACACATCATGTTTGCAAATAAAGAATTAAAGTAAGTTTGTCTAAAGCCTTCCCATTTTATGTGCAGCATACTTGTAACTAATTGCAAGTTAAACCAACGAAATATAATATAAAGGCATATGTGCAATTGTTTTATAATATAGTTTTCAATTTTACGTGTAAAGCCAGTCTTCCCTACTGAAGACCATTTCATTCCGATAAACTGAGAAAATTCATAACCGCAAGGGGTACCGTGGATTTGTTGTTTAAACATGTAAATATTGAATCAAATCATAACTAAATAAAAAAAAATGTACCTTGTTGGAATGATATGGTTCTCTTGGGAACATTCTTTATCAATCCATTTGATCTATACTGGTCAAACCAAATCATTCATTATTTATTAAATCAAATAATATTGCACAGCAGTTTAAAAAAAAAAATATTGAAAATTCAATTTGCAGTTTCAAGTTAATATTGATTTAAAATCATGAAGCAAAAAAAAAACTAACAAATCTACCAAGCATGCCCGTCAGTAAAAAATTCAATAGAAAGAAAAGAAACAGAGGTTGAGCAGCGAGCCACATCTAGATCTAGACCTACCTCGAGGAGCATACCCTACTTAGACCAGGAGACCAACTCACGACGTCGTTATTAGGCTTTCTTCTTTGACAGATACTCGCTGACTCTCTCCGTTGCACATGTTGATTTTAACAAATACATGAAGGCATCTCATTTTGCGAGCCTATTCTTTTTTTCTCGAGAATCAATATAACAGGTGCAAAGAATAAATTAGCACACAAAAATTGGAAAAGAAATAATCAAGGAAGATTGAAAAATCTAACCTGATTTTGAAGACAAAAAAGGATGTTAATCAACCTTCTGTGTTATCTTATTTTACTCCCATAGAAGACAGAACTGTCAAACTTGAAATTGAAATAATTTGCAAGTTAAAACAAAAATGAAATTGATTGAACTTCACAGCTCAATATCTAAAGCAGAATTGAAACAGAAAAGAAAGAAAGAAAGAAATTGGCAACCATAAGAGGAGACAAAAAATCGAGCAACCATCAAGATTTTGTAAGATAACATTTGATGACCTCCGGTCAGAGCCAGTGGAATAAGAACTCTGAAGCTCCTCCCTCCTCTCTCCACCACCATCTTCGACTTAAGCACCAATTCCTAAAATCATGTAAATTAGAAGCTACTTCTAACAACAAATCAAGTATAAGAGTTGATTGGAAGACACTTTCTATCAACAAATCAAGTATAAGGGTTATGTCAGCAAATCTAAATTGGTAGTCAATGAAGAAATTACTCTCAATAAAAATATGCATTCAACGAAGAAAATGAAGAAATAATCGGACAAAGAAAATAATATACACCCAAATGTGTACGCAACAACCTGCTTAACCCCAGACAATGCAATCAATTCTCGCTCAATCAACTCATGCAATGTGCTTACCCGTTCAAAGCACCCTGTCAGGTTTAGGCGGTGAACCATGGGAAGACATCCATGCATTCTTGGATGCTGCACCTGGTGAGATGGAAAAAATTGATAAAGATGAAACTGACCTAGGTGAGTCCACATGTGTCATTTGTTGCAATCGATTTATCAAACAATTACATGTGTCAATTTTTACAAATCAATTCAAAGCAAGGCTGCAAGCAAGCATTTTATCAACTAATCAAGCAATCAGTTTCACAAATGGCAGTTCAATCTTAAGTTCCATGTCAAAAAAATCGAGCTCAGTTAGCTCGGCAGAAAAGAAAGAGGGAGAGAAGAAGTTCAAACCGAGAGAGCTTCAAAGTAAAAGGATGGAGGAGGAGAAAGGGTTGAGGGCAGTCGTCGTCCATCAGCAGTTGTTGTCCGCCTTCGCCATCATTGACCAAGCTCTAGTAGAGAGAGGTAGTGTGAGAGGGGTAGGGTGCTCAATTGTGGCTCGATTTTGAGAGGAGAGCTGGAGAAGAGGAGTAGTGCGGTGGGGTCTAGTGGGGCTTTGACTGAGAGGAAGTAGCGGAGAAGGAGCGAAGGGGAGTGACAGCGGATGACAGAGGAGAAAAGTCGATGGAGGTGGGGTCCTGGGCTGGGGCGAGTGAGAAAGAAGTTATCGGTGAGAGAGGCGATCAGAGAGGGTAGAGAGGAGGAAGGTTTCGGCTGAGGCTGTTCGTGCGAGAGCCGAGAGAGAAGGGGGGGAGAGAGGGTTTTGCCTTTGGTGTTGCAACGGACGGATACGATTGAGCGAAGAGCAACGAACGGTCCGGATGAATTACTGTAGTTAGTACAGTAACAGAGCTCCTCACGTGCATCGCACAACTGCCGAGCTTTATATATTTCTAATTCTATAATATCAATGACCTCTTGTATTGCAATGGTAACCGTCCAAAGTAAATCACAAATTTAATTGTTGTAATCACAAATTTAATCGCTGTTGGTATTACATAAGATAGTAGTGGGATAATGGATTTAATTGAGCCTTCATTTCTCAACGGAAAATCAATAACTATATAAAGTCATTGATGAAATTAAATATTTTAGCTGATAAACAACAGAAAAGGAAATTAAAGTTTAGAACAATGAACATTTAATTTCGTGTGAGGAAGTGACAACAAATAATTTATCAAGTGAAAATTTTGAGTTTTTCTACTCTATGTTTCAACACTAATGTCATTAAGGAAGATCAAAATGCAATATATATGAAAAAGTGATATAAGTGCTAATCAATTATCAATCTAATTAAAGCTACTCGTGTGCACCAAAAGCAGATGCGAGGCACATAGAAGAGAAAAGCCCCAGTTCTGGGCTCTCCTAGAAGATCCGGCAACTAGAACTTTACTCTTTCCCAATCCCAGCCCTGAGCCCCCGGACCCCGGTCCGTTCTGACACTGACAGTGGGCTCCAGTCTGCATCGCCTCAGCCTGCTCCTTCCTGAGTTCCAGGTGCGCCTTTTCTGGTATCAGCATGGCTCTGCAAGCTGCTTCTCCCTTTTCTCCCGCTCTCTCCTCAAATTCTCGGATTAAACTCCATATATTTCATTTCAAAACTGCGAGATTGCCTCCAATTGCCTATCATCGCTCCTCTCCTTCTCTCTTTTGCACTTCCTCCTCCAATCTTCCTAGCTTTTCAGGTTCTTTGTTATATTTTATAACTCACAAACTGAGCCCAGAATTAATTTTTTAGTCTAATATATTTACATGGTAATACTAAAAGGGCTTGTGGTGTCAGGTTGTTCAAAAGCACTTTCAACTGCTGACGATGGTTTTCCAGAGGCAAGTGCATCAGCTGATGTGGTTTGTTTGGGAGAAATGCTGATTGATTTCGTCCCCACTGTCAGTGGCTTATCACTCTCTGAAGCACCCGCCTTCAAGAAGGCACCTGGTGGTGCACCTGCTAATGTTGCAGTCGGCATTTCCCGACTCGGAGGCTCCTCAGCCTTCGTCGGAAAGGTTATCATTTCAATTTTAAGCTGTTACAAAATTGGTGATCAGTACATACATATTCTTAAACCAATGTTGTTTACTGATACCAAAGTTCACTCTTGCTATGCATACTGGTACCACCGATGTCAGCTACAGCTGGTTGGCAGGTTTCTGAAATCCTGGCTATAATACAATGCTGAAAAAGGGGCAAACGAAAAGGTCAACTGACTTTTCTAAAGTTTAATCTAACAACATGAAACAGGTAGGAGAAGATGAGTTTGGTTACATGCTGGCAAATATTTTGAAAGAAAATAGTGTAAATAATAGTGGGTTGCGGTTTGACCCGGGCGCACGCACAGCTCTAGCCTTTGTTACACTGAGAAGCGACGGCGAGCGTGAATTCATGTTTTATCGCAACCCTAGTGCCGATATGCTTCTCAAAGAGGAGGAGCTTGATCTTGAACTGATTAGAAAGGTATATTATCCAGTTAATTTCTTGTTAAATCAAGAATTGTTTATCTCAATATCGACTGTTTAAATTCTAAAATTTCATAAAACAAATCCATACTTCAGTAGTGATGTGGAAAAAATTTTAACTTGTGTAAGTTACTTTATTGCAACTCAAACTACTTGATTGACAGCTCTGTTAATTTTGTTTTATTGTAGTATTATTTTATTTTAATCATCATTTGTTAAATTATATAATTAATAGGCAAAAATCTTCCATTACGGATCTATAAGCCTCATCACCGAGCCATCCAGATCGGCACATGTGGCAGCCGCAAAAGCTGCCAAGGATTCAGGGGTACTTTTGTCTTATGACCCAAATCTGAGACTTCCTCTGTGGCCGTCTGCTGATAGTGCTAGAGAAGGAATTTTGAGCATTTGGGATATTGCTGATATCATCAAGGTACTTATCTTGTTTCTTAAAGAAAAGAAAAATTTGTCTAGTCTCTCGTTACATTTTGGTAGTTCAAGTTTGTTACTTTTTTTTAAATAGATAAGTGAAGAGGAGATATCATTTCTGACACAAGGGGAGGATCCATATGATGATGCAGTTGTGAGAAAGCTTTTTCATCCTAATTTAAAATTACTTCTTGTAACCGAGGGACCTGATGGTTGTAGATACTATTCCAAGGTAATCAATTCTGATGTACCTAGCATATGTTTTAATTATATGTTAAAGTGGAGCATAACATAACGTGACATATTGTCCTTTAAACTGAAAAAAATTCGACACCCCAGACCTTCTCTATTTACTTCAAATGATGCCATAAGTGCACCTCCTATTATTTGAAGTTTTACAAATGAGAAAAGAATTAGAGGTGGTTCGGTCTTCTGAAAAGAATGAAAAGAAGAGAGGTATATAGTATATCGTTCAGTATGCATGAGATGCCGATGCTTCATGTGATGACCTGAATTTCTTCTCTCTCATTATTATTCTCTCCAGTATTACTTAGCTTAAGAATATGTCTAAAATAGGAATTTAGTGGAAGAGTGCCTGGAATAAAGGTGTCTGCCGTTGACACCACTGGAGCTGGAGATGCTTTTGTTGCTGGCATTTTGTCCCAATTGGCTGCCGATCAATCTTTAATTAAGGTGTCATATATAAACATTTGCTCAATATTTTGAAAATAATTATTCCTTAGCAAATACCAACTGGTTTTGTTCAAACTTTGTGATTAATAGGATGAAGCCCGCCTGAGAGAGGCTCTTAAATTTGCAAATGTTTGTGGTGCTTTAACTGTGACAGAGAGAGGGGCAATACCGGCACTTCCAACCCGTCAAGCAGTTCTTGATGCATTAGTAAATGTTCCTGTTTAATTATATTATTTACACTGTGATATCAATTCATATAAAAGAAAGAAAAAAATAATTGCGGCTTGGTCAAGATGTTCATAAGCTGCCAATATTTGGTTCCTTTGGGGAAAATAGTTCTTTCCTGCCAAGAATAATTTACCAGTCTAACTTTTTCATGAATAGAGATTAGAAAATCATATTAACTGCTGACAAATGTTATTTATTTCGTTGAGGTTACCCCATCCTTGTTATGCTAGTGCTACAACCTGGAATTAGAAATAACGGGGGTCAAATTCACCACTTGTTAGCAATTTGGTAAAAAAAAATAATTTGTATGATGAATTGTTGAACTTTAAAGCTAGGTTAGGAGTAGGAGAGATCAGTTCTGTTATTGAATGACGAACCCTAGCAACGGGGTAGGCATCTCCTCTGTTTCTTGCTCTCTAAATTGCAAATGTAAATGTTACTCAAACCTTCTTGTGCTTGTGCTGCTCGCAGTGCTGACTTCTCCATTCCTCATTCATATTACTTTTCCAGCTGAGATTTTCAGACCTGAATCTGTCTCTATGTTTTCTTCATCTAAATCTCTTCTATGCTTTTTTGAGTCATGTGAATTTTCTCTCAATCCTATTTTATTGCGTAGAATTTTGTCTTCAGCAAACACATTTTCTACTGGCAGATTTTTTTTTTCCCCAATATCATTAGTCTCGTATCCCAAGTTCATCTGATCATCTCCACAAGTTGCCACAATTCAATATCTGTCTGATGCTACAGGAGTTATATACGCCGATTCACGTTCAGGGTCCAGTCTGCGTTACAAGTTATAACCTTCCATTGCCATAACAAGTACTGTTTCGTCTTCTTCTTACAGCCCAGAGCCCACCACTGACCTAACAAAACTTGTGAACTAGCAAAACTATAATTAAAAACGTGATTTTTTGCTTACGTTTAGATGATGATTTGCCTAAGTTGTCAATGATTCAAAGCACGTTTGTATCTCTTGTTTTTGGCATATGTCCAGAAAGTGCAGTATTTATGTTCTATTTATCTAGTTATCAAAAAGTACAAATGCGAAAGGGGTTTGCTAGTAGTTGTACTGTATTTATATGAAAAGGTTTGCAAAGCTTCTTGATAATAGAATCAAATTTTAAGATTTCATTTTCTTTGATAGAGAAACAAACAATAACAATCCCGTTTCCTTCTCCATAACGTTTTTTTTTCCTTGTTACATATTTAGCATAGTTGGCATAGTTTTTTTTTTTTTTTTTTTTTTTTGGGGGGGGGGGGGGAATGCAATTATAATCTGCTGGACATGATGTGTTAATGTTGTTAATGTAATCAGCTGCAATTAAAATCCCACATTATTGAGCTGCCGACATTAAATTTCTACTAGCAAATAATTGTCTCTTCAGGTCATTTCACTTATTGAAGATACTTCTGGGTTGCTTCATTTCTAGAACCGAAACATAATTTGTCCTATCAAATTGTAGGACAATTTTTCTATCCGAGAAAGTAACAATAATTGTCCAGATTTAAAAAAAAAAGAAAATTGGCTAATTATTGAAGAATATAACCATAAAGCTCAAAAGTCTGCGGCTGTTTTTCTAGGGAACAAATTGAAAGCAGGAATTTTTTTAATATTATGTCAAATGTTATTGTTTCTGAGATTTTATTAGAAGAATAAACTTTCTCCAAGTCCAGACAGTCATTTAATAATAGAAAAAAGAGGGGAGAAAAACAAAATTGTTGGAACAAAAATATCAAATGAAAAGTGAGTACAGAGAGAGCGTGAGAATGATACGTGATATAACATATGAATTTGGCTGGAGCTAGAAAACTACAAGTATTATATTTGGATTCTTTCTGTTGAATTTCTTGATGCTCATAATTAAATGTGAAGCTATGAGTGAACGGAGGCACTCATGATGAAAAACCTGACAATTTTTCTTGTTCAGTGTTCAATCCTATTGTCATATCCCCAAAGAATTTAATTATATTGCCTAACCCAATTTATTCAGAAAAAAGAAAACAACTTAACTCTGATGAATAAGATATTATTTACTATGACCAGCTAAAATCGAAAAAAAAAAGAAACAAAGTTTTGCATTTTATAGATATGTTCATAATTTACGGCATGTATATTGCATTTACATCTTTCTAATCCTTCTTTCTTGTTAATATTTATTTATTTTCTATTCATTTGTTCGGGCCGATAGAGACAACTATTTGGGCCACAAAGACCCACTTGCACCGTCCATGGATTTCAATGTTGGGCCCAACACAAATAAATCTTGCTTTGACTTCCAAATTTCGGTGATGTTTTGTGCATATATTTTCTACGACTTGAAGACTGATTGATGGATTCCTTGAGGCACAATTCCACAAAAAAAGGGAAGTTTCTGAAAGGATAACGCCACCTAGGTATTAATGTTTGAGCTAACCCAGGGCAGAATATATATCATTACAATCCGTACAATTTAATATGATATCTAATTAAATATGCGTATATTATCTTAGGACACTTATTGTCACTTTAATTGTATAATTATTCCGTACCCCTATGAATATTTGAATAATGGCTGTCTCCTGATCTGTTGACGAGAAGTTAGTGTAGATATAATAATGTGTTGAAAACCGGTAGATATATCAACTAAATAGTAGGGAGTTTTGTCACAACTATACTGGGTAATATCTTCTTCATTCAAATTACAGAAATAGTCTTTCTTAGGGTGCGTTTGGATCGTTGGAAGAAAGAAGAAGAATAAGGGAGAAGAAGAAAAAAAAATTATAAACAATCCAAACTCTTCACAAAGTTACACACTTCCCAATACTTCTTCCCACTTCTTCCCTTCTTTCCTTCTTCCCACACCTATCCAAACGCACCCTTACTCTAAAGAGGGCATTAACCACCGAGTTATCAATCATGAACATTCATGGGTCTTTACTATTTCTTTTAGCGATTTAATTTATAACTCGAAAAGATGTTAGAAAATTTCTTCATATAGGCTCCGTTTGGATGGTGCAGGACTAAAAGAAATAAGAGAAGAAGTACTGGGAAGTGTGTAATTTTGTGGAGAATTTGAATTGTTTATAATAAATTTAAGAATAGAAAGAAACTATTTTTTTATTCTTGCACCCATCCAAACGGAACCATAGGAAAGCACGAGAGGGAAACCCGACATCCAAATTTGTAAAGTAAATGTGATTTTGGGTGGCTCTGTTGCATCCGATTGAATGCTTCTTGTTGCAAGATCGACTCGCACAAATCTATGAAACTGAGCCACCTGCCAGTATGTTATGTTCTCTTCACACTATCACGCACCAGTTGAAAATTCACATTTTTTTTCAGAGTTGTTGTAGAGGGAAGTTGTTTGATCCGAACCATCCGATCAATTATATTGGTCTGTTGAAATTTGTGCGGTCCGTACAAATCTGTCTATTCCATCGTACGGTTTGGATTGAAAGTCTTCCAGAGGATATTGGTCCCGCACCTACTAGTAGGGGTGCATAACGTCTAAAACGACCACGAAAATGGGTCGTTGCGTTAACCGTTTCGTTTTGAACGAAACGATCGAAATCACGAAAATACCACGTAAATACACATGGACGAAACTGACTAAGTGTTGCGTTAACCGTTTCGTTTTTAAAACGCAACCAAAATTTTTAACCATTTCGTTTCGTCTCGTTTCAGACGAAACGAAACGAAAGAATGATTAAAACGGTCGCCGTTTTCACCCCTACCTACTAGCTACCACAAAGAGGACCAAATTTCAAACGGGCCCATTAATTTGGGCCTTGTTAAGCCCACTAGTGTTTTCCTAAATTATTTTTTTGGTCTCTCAGACGACACTTCAGAGTGGACATAATCCAATAGTATGAATCTTTACTTCTAAGTTCTAATACATTTAGGGGGCGTTTGTTTGTGTAGTAAGGAATTGCATAACTTAAGGATGTCTAAATGTTTATGTAGTGTTATGTAATAGATGTTTGGTTGTGTAGTAAGGATGACTAACTTAATGCATGCATATATTCATGTCAAAAGACTAAAATGCCCTTAAATTTGAATTAGTATTATGTATTATATGTTGTGACCTAATTATTGTTAATTATTAATTATTATAAAAATTAATTATTAATGATGATAATAAATCATTTTTACTATTATGAAATATTAATAATTACTTTTAATTAAATATTATAAATATTATTATTTATTTTATAATAAAAATTATTATTGATTAATTATCTTCAATTAATTATTATTATTAATTAATATTACTTGTTAAATATTATTAATTATAATAATTAATCTTTGTTATTAATTATGATTTTTTTAATAATTATTGTTACTTATTAAGTATTATTATTTATTAATTAATATTAATTATTTTTTAATTATTATAAAAATTAATTATTAATGATAATAAGAAATAATTTTATTATTATGAAATATTATTAATTATTTTTAATTAAATATTATTAATTATTGAATAATAAATCAATATTGTTTATTAATTATTATTATTACTTGTTATATATTATTATTAATAATTATAATAATTAATATTTATTACTAATTATGATTTTTTAATAGTTATTATTACTTATTAAATATTATTATTTATTAATTATTATAGATTATTAAATATAATTATTAATTATTTCTAAGGAGTATTGTTGGAAAAAAAATTAAAGGGGACCATTGCATAACTTATGTACCCTTAAGGCATCTTATGTAAGAGGCGTTTGGTGACTTAAGGATACATAATTTAAGTTATGCATCCTTTAAGTCATAAACAAACGCCCCCTTACTTTACACTTTTTAGAACAAAGAATAATCCATCGTACGGTCATTAATCCGTGAACTCTTCTTTTTAGCAAAATAATAATAACGTAGAGTAAGGGTATCATTACCATCAATGTCGTCGGAACCGGATGGGACATTAAGTGGTTGGAGTTATTTTCAACTGTCAATTTTTCAAATATTCAATTGGTATTTGCAACTAATTGTTGAACCTTGATAATAAGATATTTCACTTAAAAAAATAGCCTGAGCTTTAAAAAAGCAGAGCAACCGCTTTAATGAGAACACAAAAAAATAATAATAATAATAAATCCATTAACCTGGTATTGGTATCAGTACCGGTACAGTCCAAGCATTCACAATTATGAATTTATTTATCACATATTTCCAGTACATCGCAGTATTTAAATTGCACCAGTCAAATAGTGGATATTGGAATAAATAGTTATTCCAATATTGATCAACTAAATGAGATTCTTACAGCTTGATCCTTTGGTTGAAAATTGGACCGGCTGTCATCCGTGATTCAAATTTGGCGATTAATAAGCCATGTAATTTCAATAATTCTGATATCATGCGTGAGTTTTGTGTGTCTAAAGATGATTGTGAAGTCTTAAGTCTAGAAGTGCATTTATAAAAAAAAAAATATATATGATGGGGTGGTCGTGGTCATGAGTATATTATTTTCTTAATTATAGCTATCGTATTTGTAAACAAGAGGAATAATGGAAGAAGATATCATGGCATTTAATCCGGTCTTATTGGTAGTAAGAGTGCATCAGACGGGCAGTTAATCACGCTGCAGCTTTAATGACACTGGGAAGGTGGGGCCTAATCCTGATTTATTCCCGTGAAACAGGCATAGCTATGGAGCCTATCCCTATCCGGGAATAAGTGAATAATACCACCCCTCAAGGAGTCACAATCCCCCATTTTCTGGATTCCTCTTGCCTTGAATGTTGAATTTAAACCCACGACAAATATTTTAGGGAAGGAAAGGAAAGGAAATTAAGGAAAGCATCTAGAAAAGCATCTAATTAATCCCATTCCCGGCCAATGTGTAGGTCGGTTAATTTGGAGAATTTTAGGCTGGAATATTGGAACTGGAACGGCATGCATTTGTGATTTGTTGCCTCTCAAAATAGAAATTCGTTTTGTAAATTGAGTGCGCTGCGCTTGCTTTGTTTGTAGTTTGTACAAGGAGATTGAGATTATCATTGCACCAAGAACTAGATTTTTGAAAGGGACGTCTTTCATTTTCGTAACAGTTTTTCTTTTCCAATTTTCATTATGACACACATTGAAAAGGCAATTTTCCTTCTGTATTGGCTGTCCACACAAGTGACATGTCCTAATTTTATTTTTTAATTGCAAACCAAATACCAGATTTAGAATCTAATCAGTATTTTCTTCCTCTAAAACTAAAAGGCCACCGGAGGCAGGCTTTTCTTTTACCACTTTTGCTTTTGCGCCCTCCACTTTTTACTCATTCCCTCGTGCCCTCAAATGGCCGTGCAATTTAAATAATAAAGCATCTATCAATTTGGGTGAAAGGCCCTTCGCTTGTATTATATTTATACTATCAATGACACTGGCTTTTCTCCCAAGTTTATCTTTCATTGTTAAATTAATAGTAAATTTTATTACCGTGATATTAGTGGACTACTGGATATCAACTCGACTGAAGAACCAGTATAGTTTTTCTAAATCATAATACTTTAATTAATCTTTATCTCAATAAATAAAGAATAAAGTAACAAAATTGTCGACTTCATAATTATGAGACACAATTTAATTTTCCAATTTATAATAAACTCATGAATATAATACATTTTGCATGAGTTTCCTTGAAATTTTTTTAAAATTTTAAGTAGAATGTTCAAATTGAATACCATGTATTGGATTATATATTTTTATCGGAGATTAGCAGGATTAAAGATAAGGGAGGGGGTTGTGTGAAAAAAGGGGGGATTTTTCCAGCTAAGGCTCGCAAGTAGCGACGTTGCGATGCACCCATGTGGGTCAAGTTTTTAATGCGAGTTTTGGTGGTGGTGAACCGTTGGAAAGTTATCCTCCTCTCCGTTCCATTCAATCCATACATCTCATTTCAATTTTTTTTTTTTTGTTCTCTACTTATTAATCCACGTTTATGAAAAATAGTAGTACTTAGTAATAATGAAAATTGCTTTGTGGAATTATTTAGTAGGAAAGAGAAATTCACGATATTGATGTTTGTGATAAAAAGCCAAAACCTATTGCTTTCGTAACATTAATTGCAAAGAACAAGCTGTTATTTTGCTTGTCGTTGTGAATCATAAATAAAAAGCAATTTTGTTCAATTAAAAGTGACTTGTTGTGTAAAATGTAAAATGTAAATAGCAAAATAATAAAGTGGTAGGAAAATGGAGGCGTCCAATGATTGAGGACATGAGAGGAGGAGGCAACGAGGTGGTGAAACCGTGGAGAGCTTTTGCGGTGTACGAGAATTCAGCAGTTGATACTTGATGATGGCGCAAGTGCACGCGGAAGGAATTTCGAGACCTAGCTCCCTCCTTCCCCTTTAATTGTGCCAAGTGCCAACATTTTCTTACATCCTTTCTTCTCCGGATCCTCTCCAATTCCCTCTCTCATCGTCCAACATAATTCCTTCATACTTGCAGTGGAGAGAATCCGGATGCGGCTGCTTTTAGCCTTGTTAGAGTCTAATATAATATATAAGTTCACTTACCAATTTAACATGAAAAAAATTACCATTCCAGTTTCCAAACCCCATCATTATCTTATTCCGATTTTCCCACCTCCTGTTCCCCAATTTTTTTACCCCTCGCAATATTCAACTGTTCCGTCCCGGACCCCGATGCGGCCAGTAATTTTTAATCCCATCCTCCTTTTTGTTGGTATTGCAAATTCCCAAGGGGAAAAAACCAATTTTGAGTATTTGTTTAAAGGGATAAAAAATAGCGGATTAGGCACTGACACGTCACCTTCTCCCATACAAACACAGCCCGGCAATGGTTGCAATCAACGCTTCCCTTGTCGTCTACCCCAACACTCGCACAGTCGCACTCTTTTTTTTGAACGGGCTACAAAAAATGAATTAATAAAAAAGAAAAAGGAGATCGGAATTTGGCAAATAGAGTAATTATTAAATTATATAAAGTAAAATGAGAAAAATAAGGATGGCGCTGGCGTTGGCGTTGGCGTTGGTGTTGGTGTTGTTATATAAGTATAAGAAGGTGAACAGGCTAAAAGGCAAAAGGCCATCCGTCCCCTGCAGCTGCACGAGCTCAGATCCCTTCCCTTTGCGCTCGTCTCTATTAATTCTATTCCTCATTAAAGTTTAGAACAAACAACTGCCTCACGCAGTCACACCACACCGCACCAGTCGACACTCCACAGACACAACGCACAAGTAGAGAGAGAGTGTGTGATATATATAAGCATAGCAACAAGAGAAAAACCAAGGCGAGGTGGAGCTGTTCTCGTATCGTATCAGTCTGAGCCAGCAGAGAATAAAGAAAGCAACACTAGCAGAGACCAGCGAGTCCAAGCGTGGGAGACTGGGAATTAAGTGGGAAGTGGGAAGCAGCACTGCACTCCACTCCACTGCAGCAGGCGATCGAGACGAACTGCAAATTAATTAACTCCTCCTGGCTCCTGCCTCCTGGCTCCTGCACTGCACGATCCTCAAAGCACTAGTCTCCAGTCTCCACGCAACACAAATTAAAACCCATACACTACACTACACATGCTCCTCCTTTCATCCTCTACCTACGTCTACGTAACGTTCTAATTTAAACCCCTCACGGCCTCACCTGATATCTCAGACAAAAACTCCTAGCTAGCTAGCTCGATCCATTCTTACAAAACAAAACATAGAAGAGAAATTCATTCTTTAAGAATTTAAGATGATCACCGCGCTCGATTTCTACCACGTCATGACGGCCATGGTGCCCTTGTATGTGGCCATGATTCTCGCCTACGGCTCCGTCAAGTGGTGGAAGATTTTCTCCCCCGACCAGTGCTCCGGCATCAACCGCTTTGTCGCCCTCTTCGCCGTGCCCCTTCTCTCCTTCCACTTCATCTCTTCCAACAACCCCTACACCATGAACCTCAAGTTCATTGCCGCCGACACCCTCCAGAAGCTCATGGTCCTCGCCATTCTCACCGCCTGGAGCAACCTCAGCCGCCGCGGCTCCCTCGAGTGGACCATCACCCTCTTCTCCGTCTCCACTCTCCCCAACACTCTCGTCATGGGTATCCCTCTCCTCAAGGGCATGTACGGAGACTTCTCCGGCAGTCTCATGGTACAAATTGTCGTCCTGCAGTGCATCATCTGGTACACTCTCATGCTCTTCATGTTCGAGTACCGCGGTGCCAAGCTCCTCATCACCGAGCAGTTTCCTGACACTGCCGGCTCCATCGCTTCCATCATAGTGGATTCTGATGTTGTATCCCTTGATGGCAGAAGAGATGCCATCGAGACTGAGGCTGAGATAAAGGAGGATGGCAAAATTCACGTCACTGTCCGCCGCTCTAACGCATCTCGGTCCGACATCTACTCTCGCCGCTCCATGGGTTTCTCAAGCACCACCCCACGCCCATCTAACCTCACCAATGCTGAGATCTACTCGCTGCAGTCCTCCAGAAATCCGACTCCAAGAGGCTCCAGCTTCAACCACACTGATTTCTACTCCATGGTCGGCCGCAGCTCCAACTTCGGTGCAGCTGATGCATACGGCATGCGCACTGGCACCACTCCAAGACCATCTAATTATGAGGAAGACCATGGCGGTGCGGTCGCAGCCCCAACAGGACCAACAAAAGCCCGCTTCCATGGACCGCACTACCCGGCTCCCAATCCTGCAGTGTTTTCTCCTGCTGCACCGGCAGGAGTCCCTCCGCAAAAGGCGACGACTGGAGGCGTTACAAAGAAAGTCAATGGCCAAACACATTTGTTGAAGACGGAGGATGGTGGCACCAAGGACTTGCACATGTTTGTGTGGAGCTCCAGCGCCTCCCCGGTGTCAGATGTTTTCGGCAACAACCAGGAGTACGGCCTCCCAGCAGCCGGGGCTGATCCTTCAGCAGTGAAAGAAGTCAGACTTGCCGTCTCTCCTCGCAAAAGTACTTAATTAATCTCTCTTTCCCCTGGTTTCTTATTTTTGTTGCAGTCCATGACTTGTTAATTGTGTCATGCTAGCCTTTTAAATTTTAATTACCTTGCTCTTTCAAAGAATATATGTAAGAATATCTGTCTTTGATCATTTGTTAATTGGTGATTGTCATATATATATATATATATATATATATATATATATATAATTGACAGTGGATGGGAGGAGAGATGACTACGTTGAGAGAGATGAATTCAGCTTTGGCAACCGAGGAATGATGGATCGAGATGGCGGCCATGACGGAGATGAGAAGGGGCACGATGTCACAAAGGCCATGGCCGGAGGTGCTGCGGGACACCCGAGAGCGACTGCCATGCCGCCGACAAGCGTCATGACGAGGCTGATTCTTATCATGGTGTGGCGCAAGCTGATCAGAAATCCAAACACCTATTCCAGCCTGATCGGTATCATCTGGGCCCTCATATCCTTCAGGTGAAAATCATTTACTACCACCACTCCAAAACCGTTTTAACTTTTTCCTAATTCTAAATTAACTTGTATTGTTTTTTTTCTGGAAAATGAGTTGGTCCTGACATTACAAAATAGGGTGTGGATAATAATTGCAAACAATGAGTGCAATAAATGCGTCCCCGAAAGAGGGGATTGCTCATGTTTGTTTTCTTGTTGTGATACATATAAACAAAGGTTTAAATAGCGGATAGCGGATTCGTCGCGGACATGCCAATGTCATAGCGGATAGCGGATAGCGGTCATTTAGCGGCCGCTATCGGACCATAGCGGATATTATGTTCGTATATACAAATAACATAAAACAACTTTGTCACAATAAGCAATTTTGCTTGGTTGTTGTTGCGTTGGACTGTGTAGCAGATGTTCTGGTTCGATTTCCAATTTTAGCAATAAAATGTAACAATTTTTCTATCCGGTTTTCAAGTGCAACATTAGTCCCACATGATGGATTGAACTTATAAACGGATAGTATAAAAGGAGTGGGTTGGTACTGGATTGCAACAGCTTGACTACAATGTCGCACATGCAAGTGCGTGGGATTACCGCTAACTGCCATATTATCCCGCTAAATATAAATACTAAATATCCGCTATTAGTGTGTTATCGTCCGCTAAATGCCGCTATTAAGTGCGCTAAATGCCGCTATTAAGTGCGCGATCAGACACAGCGCTAATTTTGTAGCGTGGTAGCGCTCTGGCATTCTGTTCCGCTATCTCGGCGCTAAATCGGCCGTAGCGGCCGCTATTTAAACCCTTGCATATAAATAAATATAATTATTAGTTTGAAATTTGAATATATGTGAATGTGAGTAGATACATCATACATATAGAGATATATATGTATCTATCTAATTAGAAGTGTATATAATGCATGGTTGATGGATGTGGTGGTGCTGGTAATGTAGGTGGCAAGTGGAGATGCCAGCAATTATATCAAAGTCCATCTCCATACTGTCTGATGCGGGCCTCGGCATGGCAATGTTCAGCCTGGGTCAGTACTTGCTTAACTTCCTCCTCCTCCCCCTACTGTATCCTGTCCCCTCCTTCCTTAGCTACTTCTACTTCTGCACTACACTACACTCTGTCACTGTCCCTTTCTATCCATTCTCATTTTATACTTTTTTTTCTTTGTTTTTTTAGGACTTTATTCCCTACCTCAATTTTATTAATTATTCATTCCAAATTTCATTTGGTGATGCTCAATTCGTGTCATGCATTTATATACTGCAGGGTTGTTTATGGCGCTGCAGCCCAGGATCATAGCATGTGGCAACAGGATGGCGCTATACACCATGGGAGTGCGCTTCCTTTGCGGTCCGGCTGTCATGGTTGCTGCCTCGTTCGCCATCGGCCTCAAGGGCACTCTCCTTCGCGTCGCCATTGTTCAGGTATTTTAATAATTAATTAATTGTACATTACTTCATTCATCAACAAAGTTCTCTGCTTTTAGTTTTCGATAATAATTTTCGTTATATGTACACAATTTTATTATCTTTAATTAATAATACATTTATTTTATTAATTAAGATTAAGGAAAAAACCAGTATAAATAGTACTGTAAAATAACAAAATTGTTAACTTTTTAATATGCATATGTATTAAAATTATAAACTGTGTTATACTTAAAACAACCGAGCATATGATAAGATGAAATCAAATGGGTTGAATTGAGGAATGCAAAATTAGCTAGGTGAGTGTCCACAAGTAAAAAGCAGGAGAAACAAACCAGACCTTTTTCTCTTCCTCTTGCTTCTAAAGAGCAAAGAGGCAGCTTTTTGCTACTAAGTTCAGAAAAGTGTGTGTTTTGACCGTTGGATTGTTGATGGATGGTGACGCAGGCAGCGCTGCCTCAAGGCATTGTCCCCTTCGTCTTCGCCAAGGAGTACAACGTGCACCCTGACATTCTCAGCACTGGGTCAGCTCTCTCTCTCTGGCTCCCATGTTTCTCCTTTTCATTTCTAACTGGAGGGATAGATTTGAAAAACTTATTATCAGACCAACCTCTTTTAGTTAAGTTGATAGTTTATGTAGCTGGCTGAATTAAATTCCCATTCTAATTTTTCTATATAAGTGTGAAGTTTAATGATATCTTTAAAAAAAAAACATTCTAGCTTAGGTCAGCGAACAACTGCAACATGCCAACTGGTGAGAAGAATGTTAATTAATTGCATTAAAAAATTGTGTATACATAGCCACAACTAATTGAGGTGACCAATTCGTTTTGAAAACAAAAGAAAAAGTAAGTAAGAAAAAGAGGATAGAGAGAGAATAAGTTGGATCCCCATACTGTTTTTGTTTTGTTCTGTCGTTGGTATAGATTCTGTATGTTTTGATTTGGTTCCCTCTTTGTTGGTGCAGGGTCATATTTGGAATGCTGATCGCTCTGCCTATTACCTTGGTTTATTACATTTTACTGGGTCTGTGATACTGATATTGATACTCACTCATACTGATAACGGCTGGCTGGCTGGCTGGCTAGCTCTGTTTCATTTCTTTTCTATTATTTTTTATTTGCGTGTAAAGTTTTTTTCTAGGCTTTTAGCCCCCACCAAAAGAGGACAAAAGATGCGTCAACTACAGCATCCAGCCAGAGAGAGAGAGAGAGAGAGAGTGTGTGGTGTCAGTGACAGATGTTAGAATTAGGGGCAGAAAAGTTAAGGCAAGGAAAAAAAAAAGAGAGGAAAGAGAGAGGAGATAATAGATTGAGGCTAATTAGCAAGTTTCAGGGGTAAAATCTGGGGAAATTTATTTGGGTCCGATTCGGATTCGGGTCCCCCCCCCCACTTGTTTAGTGTTGTAAAATGATATGCTTTATTCAATCTCGGTGCTCTTGTTTCCTTGATAATTTTTCCCCCTTTTGGTTAATGCATGATTAGTTGATTGCTCAATTACTTGTAAAATCCAAGAGAGAGGTCCAGAACAATCAACCATCTTTATTATTTGATTGTGATAGTAACCATGACAGTAGCCTGGTTGGATGTTTTTGCTACCACTCCTCAACCTCAGGGCTCAGGGTCAGGGGGTAATCGTAAAAAAGTACACTCAGTCAACTCATGACTCATGAGATGAGGCCGGGAATGTACGTCTCTGTCTCGCTGCTCACTAGTCTCTAGGCTCTACTCTCTACCATTCGTTACATTTGATTATTAACAGTTGGCTAGCTTAATCAAGATAAATTTAAGAAAAAAGGAGCACCCATTTTTTTCCTTTAGTGGTTAGTTCCGTGTGATTTGATATGTCGGACTACTGGCCTAAACCAATAAATTACACGATGTTTACAGGGATGTACCTTTCTCTCCAGTCTTGAAGAAAAAAAGCACAAATCATTTTCTAGGTTAGTGTCATGCTTGGGAAGGTCTAATTATAATTTTGTAAACGATCCAAAAAGAAAACTTCTTTTTTTTTTTTTGGAGATACTATGCAGAGGCTACCTAGGGTGATCCAAAAAGAAAACTTCTATTTTGTTTTACGCTCAGTTTATTTTATTTCCTATACTTCTAATTGCGACCGACAAGTCAGCTAACTAAATTACTGTACTCTAAAAATTAAACTTTGATAATAGACAAATAAACGAAATTACTATAAATAATTCATATTTGATAATAGTTGAGTAACACTGCATGTGAAGAATTCTTTAAAAAAAAATCTTACATAGTATACTGTAAGGTACCGTTTGGATATAGGAAGAAGGAAGAAGGCCCAAATTTATTATAAACAATTCAAACTCTTCACAAATTTACACACTTCCCAATACTTCTTCCCACTTTTTTTCTTCTTTCCTTCTTCCCACACCTATCCAAACGGAGCCTAAATGAAATAATGCATGTGGACATAAAGCATCCGAAGTTTTTTGAAGATAAATTGGAAGACTAAGCCACTCAACTTATTTTTAAATTAAATGTCTATGAAAGACCTCCAGTCGAGTTTCGAACCTGCGACCTTTCACTTAAGAAGTCAAGATGCATAAAGTATCCGAAGTTAAAAATAAAAAACCTTTTAACTTTACTCGATCTTAAATCACTTTACACTTTCGTTTACTGTCTACGGTACTTGAAACACTTCATTGCTAGGTTCCATCAAGATTCTCAAAAAAATAAATAAAAAAAAAAGAATTGAAGAGTTACTAAATGCACCCTATAATATTATGATATTTCTTTTTTCAAAATATACTATTTAAAAATTCGTAAAGAAGACATTTATGCAAGTTAAATCGATTAAAAAACCCTTAAAATTTTTATAAAATATGTTTGTCTGGACGAAGGAAAGTCACCGACATAGGTGAGTGAATGTTTTCATTTTAATTTTGCCGATTAAATGTAAAATAGGATATGAGATAGTCAGTTCTCCGCTAATCCGTCTACCAAAATAGATTAGCGTTGTTCTTGTTACTCTGATTTTTCATCCGACCATATAACCATAGAAAAAATTTGTTACTAACTAAACAAATAATTGTTCTTGAATTAATCCCAAGCATGCATTTATCTATCTTAGCAATGCGATTGTAGGTTCATCTCAAGAGGGTGCAGGTGCTTTTGAGAAGTTGAATGATAAGAAAGTTAAATTATATTGGATACTTGACAACGGCGCGTCTCACGATATGAAGAGCAATTTGACATGTCTTAAACATATTTGTGATGTGACTCCAACAATAGTTGAACTTCTAAATAGAGAGCAAACTATGCCTCGAAATAAAGGAGATGTGGTGTTTAATTAATGAAGGACTTGTGCTTAAGAAAGTTTTATAATGTGTCTAGTTTGAATTGCAATCTCATCTCTATAAACCAAAAATGGTTAATGTTCGCACATTCTTGGCTGTAGCGTGGTACGCAGATGGGAGTTGCATCGGATGGACATGCATAATACATTTTTTCATGGTGATTTGCATGAAGAGGTCTACATGAGATTACCACCTCGATTTTTTTCACAACATCTAGGCAAAGTATGTCGACTCAGAAAGTCGCTTTATAGTTTGTGTCAAGTTACACGAATGTGGTTTTCTCCAAATTAACTTCTACATTGCAAGTCTATGGTTTTGTTCAATCATATGATGATTTAATTGTTTACCTTGTAAAAGAAGGATATTTACCTTGTCATTCTGGTGTATGTAAATGACTTGGTGATAGTAGGAAACAATCCCAAAGCAATTAGTCAGTGCAAGCAATATTTGACTAGTACTTTTTATATGAAGGATCTCAGTGTACTCAAATATTTCTTTGGGATAGAGATGGCACTCAATCCTTCATGTCTCTTCTTGTGTCAAAGAAAATACACCTTGGATATTTTGGCTACGTGCGGACTTTTGGGTGCGAAACCAGTTTCATTTTTTGTTGAGTAAAATCATAATTTCTCCATTATAAATGGTATGCATCTATGGATGATCTTGAATGGTACAGACGACTAGTTGGGCGATTGATTTACTTGACAATAACTCGGTCCGACTTGTGCTACTCAGTGCACGTACTAGCGCAGTTTTTGCATGAACATCTTAACATTCATTACAAAGCAGTAATTCGAGTGTTGCGCTATCTGAAAGATAATCCAGGACAAGGTATTGTACTCAGTGCTAACAATAATTTGTTTTTATTTGGGTATTTGACTTCTAATGGACAAGTTGTCCATTAACTAGACGGTCGTTAACCGGATATTTTGTGATGCTTGGTGATTCACATATCTCATGGAAATGTTTGCCTTCAAATGTGGCTATGAATAAATAGACAATAAAGTATTTATTAAAGTATGATTGTATTAGGTAGGAGATACCGAGATTGTTTGATAGTTGGAGATTGATAACAATAAAGACTATAGAGGATAGATAGGAGATGACTAAATGGGAGATGTTTAGTATTGCATTTAGGATTGGTCTATAAATAAACTCAAACACTTGTAATCAGAATCACAATTTCAATACAAATTTCATTCTCTATGACATCCAAAGCTCAAAAAGAGCAGTCATCATTGAGCCAAAAGAGCTCACAATTTTCATTCTTTCTTTGTCTTTTCTTTTCACGAAGACTCCCACGAGTCTTTTTATACACATGCTAGGCAAAAAACCATTGAGAAAGCGTGCATTAGCCACAAGAGCTCCTTCAAATTGAGCAAAAAGATCACATTTCTCTTTTTCTTGAGTAAAAAAAAAACTTGTTATCTTTCTTCAATTTGAGCCAAAAGAGCTCATCTTTCTTCAATTTGAGCCAAAAGAGCTCTCGTTATTATTCTCTATCGCTTGAGCCAAAATAGCTTGATATTCTTTCTTTCTTTCTTCAAAGAGTACAATGTAAGTTGGCAATTCAATTTCGACAAGGATCAAATCATTCGAAGATGGCAAGCTCAATAGTGTGTGCCACTACGATGAGCTTGAAGGGGGGGGGATGTTAGAAAATGATTATATTAGGTAGGATATATTGATATATTGAAATTGTATGGTAGCTGGAGATTGATAATAATAAACACTATAAAGGTTAGATATGAGATGAATAGATGGGAGATATTTAGTATTGCATTTAGGGTTAGTCTATAAATATACTCAAACACTGATAATCAGAATCACAATTTCAATACAAATTTCATTTTCCGTTAGTATTGTCAAATAGGAGCCTAAGAGGGTCTAAATTGAGGGATCAGACATTCAGCACAAATGGAGAAAAAAGTTCTCATTACGACTAGAAAAGTTCAATTTCAAGCTCATGATCAGTCTCATGAAAACTAGAACAGAGAGCCTAATGAAATTATTCAGAAGTCATAAAACTCTGGGCCTTGTCAATTAAAATGCAGAGCCTAAGTTGACATACGCTAAGGAGGAGGTTGGCAGTATGCATGTTTCGCTAAACCAATTGTCAGATCATACAGTATGATTATTTGCAATTATACTATTGAAAGAAAAATATAAATATACATGTATATGATAGGGATGAAAACGGAGCGGATGTTGGTCTTCCCATATCCACATCCATATTTTTTTCGGATACAGATATGAATATAGATGTGTTCGAATACGGATACGGTTCAGATATTAAACGGATACGAATACAGTTCTGATATTATCAGATACGGAGTCGAATACGAATATATTTTGTCGGATACGGATTGTATTTTAATCTTTATTATTTATTTACAATAGCAGTGTCTATGTTAGTACTTTGTCAATATTAGTACTTCATCAAGATCAGTAGTAGTGCATGCGAATATTTATTATTTTTCATAGTTTGAGCTAAATGAATATTTCTTTAAAATATGAAAGTTAATCTTAATAATATTGCCTTCAATCACAATCTACAACTTTAAAAGTGAATTTCCCTTCAATTCAAAGTAAGCAAATTATTTGTTGGGTTCCAACTTTCAACATATAAATACATAAACGTTAACAACCAGTAGGAAATAAAAGGCTAAAAGTGAAAGCAAATAAGAGACCATCTAAAATTACAAACACCGCATAAGCACAAATCTAATAGGATTGATCAATAAATTCAGTTTTTTCACATTTTGAATTTCAACAGTATAGTCAATTAGTCAATGTCAAATCATATCTTGTTACCTTAAATGTAATCATACATTAAAATAGTATATCAATCATATGTAATCATCATGATTAGAGAAAAAAATTAATTTTAGTATTGTTATCATATATAATCGTCTCAATAATAGAAAGTAAAAATAATTTTATGTTACTGGTCCAAATAAAAATATTTATTGTAAGAAAATTTATTTAATAAAAATTAAATATTATCTAATTAAAAGTATTATCCAATATAGAGAAGTAATTATATTTTATTAATCATTTTATGTCGTTAAAAATACGGATAACTGGATTAATATCTATCGGATACGGATAATATCCATGTCGGATAAGGAAACGGAGCGGATGTTGATCTTCTCATATTCGCATCTATATTTTTTTTTTACGAATACGAATACAAATATATTCGGATACGGATACAAATACGGATCGGAGCGGATAAAAATCCGCTCTGTTTTCATCCCAAGTATAAGGGCCTAAAATTAAAAAAGTTCTCATGGGGCGCAGCGGTACCTCGCTCCATTACCATTAGGCGTCAGTATGGGATTTGATTTAGACGCAAACAGAATATACCACGACAAAACGGGTTACCGGGTCGCAATCGCAATTAGAGGCTGTTGCCTCTTTGGACTTTGGCCACCCCACCCTTTCTTTTCTCGTGAGTTTCTGTAATAAAATATTAATAAAGCTTAACCTCTGTCGCCTAAAGATTAATTAGCTAGCGCCAAAGAAAGATATTTAGTATTCTAATGGACACTTTGACGCCACTGCTGGGATTTGGTGGTAAGTGGGCTTACACGAGGGCCCTGCTTAGTTTGGTTATCTTTGTAATTAATTATTATTTTCATTCTTATAATAAATAATATTAATTAACATTAATATTATAAAAAAAATTTAGAAACATTTTTATAAAGCGTCGACGTGTCTTGCTATTTTTGTAGTTATTATTTTCATTCTTATAATAAATAAAATTAATTAATATTCATTATAAATTAAGAGATGGGCTAAAATCAGCCACGACTGACGGATGCAATCGTCAGCTACGATCAAATCTCAATTTTCAAGATTTTAACATTCGATCCGAACCGTTCATTGTGTTCTCCATATTGAAATCTCATTGGAGACCAAATTTTACATTTTTCTGATTTTATTTACTATTTTTTTGAGATTTTTAAAAATCATAGTTATTGAAGGGTCCAGAATTGTTTAGATTAAGAATTTTGTAAAATATCAAACAAATACTAAAAAATTTTAAAAAAATATAAAATTTGGTCTCCGATGAGATTTCAATGTGGAGAACACATTGAACGGTTCGGATCGACTGTTAGAATCTCGAAAATTGAAATTTGATCGTAGCTGACGGTTGCATCCGTCAGTCGTGGCTGATTTTAGCCCATCTCATAAATTAATCTTTTCTTGAGAAAATTTTATAAAGGGTCGATGTGGCTTGCTAATGCTCCTAAGACTTTTCATGCCACCTTGTCTATCCTAATAGTCTTCTCATATGAGTGGTGGTTAACCTATATATAATAAAAGAGGTTTTCGCTTTTCAATGTGGTGCGATGCCAAAATTAAAATTAGTGAAGCCGCCATTATACGTCGGTCAATGACTCGATGGTAGACTGCATTGAAAGACCATGCGTAAATAATAAGGAATTACATTTTTGTTTTTTGTTTGGGGTTGTAGCTAGTTTTATCAATCATTCTATTTCTGTTGTCTACTTGGGTTCTACAGAAACAAAATATTTAACAAATTGAGAAAAGCGACTCGATCGCTGCCCTCTACTACTTCAGTACAGAATTATGAATTTGAAGCGATGGCAGCAGATTGCAGCCGTGACCCTCGGACTCGTGTAAAATTTGAACCAGTAAATTAAATTATCTAAATCATAGATATCTCTTAGGTGGTGGTTCGGGGGAGCGCATGCAGGGAGTGGGCGTCAAAATTACCCGATTTTTTTATTATTAATAATTATTATAAAATAATAAATATTTTAGTAATTCGAGAAAAGATTTTAAATACGTAGTAATTTCGGGACGTCATAGGGAGGGAGATGCCAGTATCAATGGCGTCTCCCCTCCCTATATATACGGTCTTCTTCTTTCCACAGCCAAACCATTCTCCTCTCCTTCCTTAAAATTGAAAAAAAAATTTAGGAAAATAAAAAATCAGAAAAAATTAGAAATGAAAAAAAAAATCCAGAAATGTATCGTATTGAAAAACCAAGGAAAAAACTAGCAATAGCTGGTTGCATCAGTGCACATTCCAAATAACATGAATGAAACTTTCAGTAATTCAAAACAGGTGGATGCAATGAAGACAGAGATGGATGCACTGGAGAAGAATAATACTTGGGAATTGGTGACAAGCCAAAAAAACAGATAGACAGTAGGCTGCAAATGGATATTTACAATCAAATATGGACCAACTGGAGAAATTGACAGGTATAAAGCGAGACTGGTGGAAAAGGGTTACTCTCAGACATATGAAGTGGACTATCAGGAGACTTTCTCACTAGTAGCAAAACTGAATACTGTTAGGATTTTATTGTTCATTGCAGCATATCAAGACTGGCCACTACACCAATTTGATTTGAAGAATATTTTTTTGCATGGTGACATTGATGAAGAAATTTACATGGACATCCCAATAGGATATGGTCATTCAAACAGCCAACCTCTTGTGTGCAGATTGAAAAAGACATTATATGGTTTGAAACAGTCTCCTAGGAATTGGTTTGGAAGATCATGCAATGCTATGAAGGGATATGGATATATCCAGAATGATACTGACCACACTTTGTTCTTTCTTAAGAATGAAGAGAAAAATTGTAATATTGATAATCTATGTTGATGATATGATAATCACAGGTAATGACTCTGTAGGAATCCGAGATCTGGAAGAAAAATTGTCTAGGGAATTTGAAATGAAGAATCTAGGAGGCTTGAAGTACTTTCTTGGGATTGAAGTAACACGCAACAAGAAAGGTGAAAGGTATTTCTTTATCTCAGAGAAAGTATGTACTTGACTTGCTAGCAGAGACAGGTATGTTGGAGTGCAAATCTGTTGATACACCAACCAAGCAAAACACCAAGTTGGGTATGTTTGCTGACCAGGCACCTACCAATAACGATCAATACCAAAGACTGGTTGGAAGGCTGATTTACTTATCACATAATCGGCCTGATATCGCCTATGATGTGTATGTGGTAAGTCAATTCAAGAATGCTCCAAGTGAACAACATATGTAAGCAGTCATGTGGATTTTAAGATATCTCAAGGGATCCCCAGGACGAGGTATATATCTTCTTCAAAAGGATTAATGGTCATCTTCATGTTGAGAGATATATAGATTCTGACTGGGCTGGAGATGTTACTAACAGGAAATCCACATCCGGATACTTTACATTTGTTGAAGGTAATTTGGTTACCTGGAGAAGCAAGAAACAAAAGGTAGTGGCTCTGTCGAAGGCTGAAGCAGAATTCAGAGAAATTGCGAAAGGATTGCAAGAGTTACTATGGGTAAAGAGAGTGCTTAAGGATCTTGGTCTCTATGACAACAAGGAAATAAAATTATTTTGTGACAACAAGGCAACAATTGCAATATCTCAAAATCCAATGCAACATGACAGGACCAATCACATTGAAGTTGATCGACACTTTATCCGACAGAATTTGGAAGAAAAGATTATTAGCATTCCTCATGTAAAAACTGAAGAACAATTGGCAAACATACTGACAAAAGGAGTATCTAGTATTATCTTTCATAAAGTGATTGACAAGTTGGGTATGCAAGACATCTACATGCCAACTTGAGGGAGAGTGTAGACACGAGACAAGGATCTGAAATTCTCAGACGAAAATTTCGATCCACAAAGGAAAGATTTTGGTCCGAAATCTATCCTGGTTGTACAATTTATGTTATTTCCTTTTATGATTTGGCAGCGAAATTAGAAAAAATAAAAGTGGAGTGTCTGTGTTTCTATAAAGACGCCTCCTTCCTTGTCCTAATTATTTTTCCATCTCTCTTTCTCTTTAAAATCTTTATAAAAAAAAAATGGTGGTGTGCGTATATGTGGATGTAGGTACAATCTTTAAGTTTTCAGACTCGAATTTTCCAACTTAGTTATCCATGATTAATACTGAATCGGCCTTTATTTGTCTTTTTTTGTTTCATAACGGTAGAACGATTTTCGAATATATATATATATATATATATATATATATATATATATATATATAGATATATAGATAGGCTAAATTAGACTCCAGCCTATAGGAGGTCTGTGTGCCGAAATTTATTAGCCGTTCGATTGAAAATCCGAAGGTCCAGATTATATCGCTAATTCAGCAATTTTAGTCTTCTCTTCTCCGTTAGTTTTTTTAATTTCTCCGTTTCCTTTCTCTTCGACCCAGCGTAAAGGGGACCCGTATCCTCTGGATGGTTGAATACAACCATCCAGTGGACGTCTTTCAATCCGAGCCGTCTGATTTAATCTAAACGGTTAGATTTTTTCGGGCCTATCAATCTTAGTATCATGCACGGGGCATCTATGACCATTGAGATTTAATCAGACGGCTGAGATCGAAACCATCCACTGGATGGCCATCCAGAGGATGCGAAGTAAGCGTAAAGGGGTCGGAATGTCTCTCACTATCTTCGACTCTCTCTCTCCTCTTCCCCGCCGACAGAAAAACCTAGCCGAAACCCTAGATTGATGGAGCTGCTTAAACTCGTGGAGTTCTAGTGACGCTATCCATCCCTCTCGCTTCGTCTCTCCCACTGCGTACCTCTCTCACGAGCGAAATCACACACGTGAAGCACTGAAGAAAGCTCGGCCAACCTTCTCCATTTGATGTGAAGGCGAGGAAACAAAAAAGTAAACACTGTCATTCGATTTTGTATGCCTTTTGATTTATTTTGTCCATTCCTTTGATTCAATTTTTTCATTTAGGGTTTGCCTCTTTTATGGATAGAAGTACTTAACAGTAAACTATTCTCTCTTTGCTATTTTGGTTAATTCGATTTAATTTGTTGCTACTTGGTTTAATTTGGTTTAATTTTCTGCTATTTGTAAATATGGTTTAATTTGCATGTATTGAGCTACTGTGAATCATATATACATTGCATCTGAAATAAAAAAAATAACAGATTCTATATCAGATAAACCTGAACCATATACCAGATTCTACCGTGACATAAAAATATCAGGAACTTGAATAAAATGCTAAAAGGAGCCATTCTAAATCAGATTAAAAGAAGTTGTACAAAGTGTTGATTGTATTGATTGCTGATTAATAACAGTAAGCAGAAATCAATAGTAGCCTACAGGAATGACTTTTTTCCTTTTTTTCTTTTTTTGGGTAGGTTGAAGTGTAACAATAAGCACCTATACGCTGATTGTATTAACTAGAAACAGGTACGTAATTATTGAGCAGTAAATAAATGATTTTCTTGGCCAATTGAAGACAGGTACTCAGTCTCTTCTTGAACAGTGATTTACGATCCCTTGTATCTTTATGTGCTTTTGTAAATAAAATTTTGTTTTTTCTGAGAAGTTCAAACAAAGAAACACATGTAAAAGTATTAAATTGATCTTCACAAATAAATAAGAACTGACATTTTTTTTCGAACCAAGCAGCTCATGTAAAAGTTCAAACCTAGCTTGTCTGAACCAAGCAGCCCATGTTCATGTTCCTCCATTAAGCACATTATACAACCTGGATTACATCTACTTGTGATATATTTTTGGCCGAAAGGTTCTTATTTGTGATTGTTTTTTTTTCAGTTCAATCCAGGGTTATTTTGGCACTGCATTTTGGAACAACGTTTCTCAATAGAACTAAAATTAGAGACAACCTCTATATACTGGACCTTGTACTGGACAATGCAAGCATGCACTGGACCATCTAGTTTCTCTGGCAAAGAAAAATTAGTTTACTAGATGCTTTCTCTTATCATGTTTTTACTATTTATGTATGCACCAATCTCTTTCACTATGTATTGTACTGGTACAATTGCAATGAGAGCATGCTTGCCATGATTTAATTGTAATGGATCAATCTCTTTGTGGCAGATTTCATTGTTAACTTTGTTGCAGTCTTATCAAAGTAGTATAAGAATGTACATAAAAATTCAAGACAACATTATAAGCCTAGCACCTTGCAAAGTGCAACATCAGTACATCAGGTTGACAGAAAGATTACTGTAATTCAAGATTAAATTTACAAGATAATTGAGATCATCTTTTATTGAGACTGTAAATCAAAGAGGTTGGAAAATACACTGGTAAATTTACGAGATGAAAACATTTTTTTAATTTCTGCCTAGATATTTGACTAGTACATCCACAAAATACTCCAGTATTGCACTTCGTAAAAACTACCACTAAATTGGTACCGTACATCCCGTACCAGTGTCAGTTTTTTCCACTTCACTTCCTATTAACCCAAACATACACTTATACTACTGTCACAATTTTATTACACCTTGCACCTAACAAGATCCTGATAACTAATACAAACATTTTACAAACCCTTATTGGGCATTTCTACCCTTTCTGCATACTGACCATTACTCATAACAACACCATTTCTCTTGTCAAATGCTCTCTGGCTTCCGTCCCTCTTGCACCCATCTCTGTCATCTCATGCAATTGCTGCAGCGACTTGTCAATTGCTGGCATGAGAGCTTTCACTTGGATTTGTAGCTTCTCTGACCCCAAATCCTTATCAAAGCCCATCAATTCATGTCTACTCCCTGTCAACAGCCTAATCCCATTTCCTGACGGGCTCCACATATTAAAGGGAGCGACTGTTGCCATGCCCTCAACTTGACGAGGCAACTCATCGTAAACGAAGATGTAACTTTGAAGGCTACCAGTGTTACAAAATACTTTTAAATGATACTCCCGCAAAAATTGTTTTTCATTTGAACTTAACAATAAGGAAATGAGATTGTACCATATTTACAAAGCCTAGCTAAACGACACCATATGGAAGCACAGGAACAACGGCAACAGTCTGCTACCATATTAACATAGTGCCCAAATAATAGCCTAATAGCATCACAAAACACAAGAATTATTTTAATAACTAAACCTTTATTCACATTTTATAAGCTTCAGCGACTTCAAAGTTCAATGACTAAAGAAAATAAGAAATAAACGAAGCAACATATACAACCATATTAACATAGTTCACATGTCAGGAATGAAATTACAAAGCTCCAAACTGGTCAATTTTGAGATTATCAACTGAAATTAATGGATTGTGCATTAAAGATTCTGCTAAAAAAAAAACCCCCAAACGCATATATTGATTCCCTTAATCGGGATCTTCTAAACTAATACATCTCAATTTCTAGTACATATCAGTTGCTAGTACGTAGAGAGCTAATTTTATTAGGATTGAACCAAAGTAAGAAGAAATTTCAAGAAAACATGGAGAAAACAAGTACAAATTAAAGAGGAGAAAAACCTCTCACAGCTGATCTACCTTAATCTAGGGTTTCGATTTTTTTCGTCTCACTGAGCCAAGCGAAGAAGATGAGAAGGGATTTGAACGAGGTTTATTGGAAGCACAATGCAACCGTCTACAGAGGAGGACCGAGAGGAAGAATTTCAAATCACACGGAGAAGGAATGCCCGGTGGATGTCCATTCGCGTGAGAGAGATACAGCGGGAGAGAGACTTCGCCGTTTTCTTTTTTTCAAATGTCCGATCTAATAGGCAAGTCGAGGAGAGGTAGATGGCTTGATCGGAAAGCAGGGAGAAGCGGCTAGAGTTTTCTGTGCGTGAGAGAGACGAAGAGGATAGAGAGTCTCTTCGTGTTTGTTTTTTCCATTTTCTTTCCGACCTAATATGCAAACGGAGCAGATGGTAACAGAAATTTAACACAAAACGGAGATTTCATATGTTATCCAGCGACTCAATCTGAGCCTTCCGATTTTAGATCGTACGGTTAATAAACTCGAGCACACAAGACCTCTATGTGCTGGAGTCTAATTTAGCCTATATATATATATCTGTGTGTGTGTGTGTGTATATATATATGTGTATATATATATATATATGTATATATATATATGTATATATATATATGTATATAATGGATTCAATCAAAGCGCTTTGACCGGAGGCTCAGTTAAACCCCGTCGGTTCTCAATTTTGAAAGTTCAAACGACCGATCCGAACCATCAAATATGATCTCCATAATGAAATCTCCGCGCCGACTAAAATTTTCATTTTTTTGAATTTTTTATGTATTTTTTTCGAATTTTAAAAAATCGTTAATCTAATTTGTTCTGAACCCTACAAAAATTGCTGTTTTTGAAAATCCGAAAAAAATACTTAAAAAATTCAAAAAATGAAAATTTTGGTCGGCAAGAAGATTTCAATATGGAGATCATATTTGACGGTTCGGATCGATCATTTGAACTTTCAAAATTGAGATCCGACGGGGTTTAACTGGGACTCCGGTCAAAGCTCTTTGATTGAAGGCTTTCTATATATATATATATAGAGATTGGCTAAAGTATACTCCAGCATACGGATCAAACTCGTATGCTAGAGTCGTTTCTGAAAATCTAAAATTCAAACAGTCGATCCAAAACGTTCAAGTTGTTCTCCATGTAAAAATATCCTTCAAGACCAAATTTTATATTTTTTCAAATTTTTTTGCTATATATTATGCTATTTTCAAATTGAAGGGCCAGAAATACTCCTTTACAACTCCTTTACAATGTTTTTTTAAAATAGCATAATATATAGTAAAAAAATTCGAAAAAATATAAATTTTAGTTTCCTAGGAGATTTCAATATAGAGAACAATTTGAAAGCTTCGGATCGACTGTATGCACTTTAGATTGTGAGAAACGACTCCAGCATACGGGTTATCTATATGCTGGAGTATACTTTAGCCAATCTCTATATATATATATATATATAGAGAGAGAGAGAGAGAGAGAGAGAGAGATTGGCTAAAGTATACTCCAACATACGGATCAAATCCGTATGCTGGAGTTGTTTTTCAAAATCTAAAATTCAAACAGTCGATCCAAACTGTTCAAGTTGTTCTCCATATAAATATATCCTTCAAGACCAAATTTTATATTTTTTCGAATTTTTTTGCTATATATTATGCTATTTTCAAATTGAAGGGTCAGAAATACTCCTTTATAGTGTTTTTTGAAAATTACATAATATATAGCAAAAATATTCGAAAAAATATAAATTTTAGTTTCCTAGGAGATTTCAATATGGAGAACAATTTGAACGGTTCGAATCGACTATATGAATTTTAAATTTTGAAAAACGACTCCAGCATACGAATGATCCGTATGCTGAAGTATACTTTAGCCAATCTCTATATATGGGCTAAAGTGCCATAGATGTCTTTTTTGAGACATTTTTTTTAAGACCCGAAATTCAATTGGTCAATCCAAACCGTTCAAATTGATCAGCATATTGAAATACCATTGGAGACCAAATTTTATATTTTTTTTATTTTTTTTTATATTTATTTTGATATGTTCAAATTGGAGGGTCTGAAATACTCCAATTATAACATTTTTTAAAATATCATAATAAATAGTAAAAAATTTCAAAAAATGTAAAATTTGGTCTCCAAGGATATTTTAATGTGGTGAATAATTTGAATGGTTCAAATTGAGCATTTGAATTTTAGATCTCGAAAAACGACTCTATGGCACGAGACCCTCTATGCCATCTATGGCACATTAGCCATCCTCTCTCTCTCTCTCTCTATATATATATATATATATATATATATATATATATAACGGTAGAACTATTTTGAATATATATATAGAGAGAGAGAGGATTGCTAAAATGCTATGCATAGTACGAATGGCCTTCGTGCTATGGATTCGTTCTTGAATTTTATGTTTCAAACTATCGATACAAATCATTCATTATCTTCTTCATATTGAAATCTCATTAGAAACCAAATTTTATATATATATATTTTTTTACTATTTTTCTCAGATTTTTTTAAAATCCTTAATCTAATAAATTCTGGACCCTTCAATAATAGCGATTTTCAAAAATCTGGAAAAAAGAGTAAAAAAAATTAAAAAAATGTAAAATTTGGTTCTTAATGAGGTTGCAATATGAAAAAAATAATGAACGGTTTAGATCGATTGTTTGAAGCATTATATTTAAGAACGAATTTGTAGCACGAAAACCATCCGTGCTATGCATAGTATTTTAGCATTCCCCTCTCTCTCTATATATAAAGAATTAATTCCCATGTTTTGGCGGGAGATTAAACGAGGACCAAGTTTTTGTACCTATATATTTTAATCGTCAATTTTTCCTTTTTATTTTATTCCTTTTAGTTTGTTTTTTTTTAAATAAACATATAGAGTTCAAAGCCTCCTGTCTTTGTAAATTAAAAATATCTTTAAGATCTTCCAATTAAGTTTCAAACACGCAATCCTACTCTGTAATATCTCTATACATTAAATCAAGAGCAGATTTTAAATTTATAATTAACCTTGTAATTTAAATTGATGACCACTTATCTATACATCTTCTTTCCTCCAAAATCTTCTGCTAACCATGTATAAAAATTTGAACAGTGTTGATATATAAATAGTAGTCACACTGGCTGCAACAAACAGTGTTGATTACTTTTGTCGTTTGATAATCATCAAATACAATAGGGACGATTCGTTAAAAACTATTACAAATAAATTTCAGGGAGAAAAACAATTAATATGAATAGCTAATCAGCAATAAATATGAATGTGACGTAACCATTATGGAACTTAATCAATTAATGGCACCTTCCGTGCTTTCTATTAAAACTTAATAGGTTACGACTGTATTATTACTAATTCATTGCTAATAAGAAGAAGTTCCTGGTTAAGTGGTTAACTCTTAATTAGGTAATTTAACTACTCATTCCCTTCATATTTAATAATTCTCACCTTGTACGTAGCCGCTATTAAAAATTTCTAAAAATTCCCTTCATATTCAATTTGCGCTTCGCGCCTTCCCCTCGAGTTGTGATTTATAGGGAGGGATTAATTAAGAGATTTTTTTTTTTGAAATAAATGGGTTTTAGCCACCACTTTTCATCAAAGAAAATCAACGTTTACAGCATGAATTAAGAGATAAATACTTTCTGTTTGAACCTCTGAAGTTGCAGGTCGATTTGAACTGCCAAGCTATTTGGAAATTCGTAACTTTAAAGGTTACCTCTAACAAATCGCTCAAGCGTGGGTCAGTTAGGCTTTGATCAAAATAATTTTTTTTACACAGGATTTCACTTCATTTTATTTCATTAGAATTGATTTCTCAGAAATTCATTGGATCTAATAATATAGAAATTTCAACCAAATAATTTTAAATACGTTCATTTTGCTAAAAAAATTTCCAATGAAATGAAATACTGTATTAAAAAATAAAAGTGATTCTAATAAACACCTCAGAGAAAAGGATAAAAAGGAAAGAATTTTCATTTTCACCACTAGTCCACTAAGGGACGAACACAAACTTTATATTACCATATGGCTTTGGTTGTACTAAAAATAAGACCACGCAGCCTAGGACTTCGATTATTATTATTATTATTTATCCTCCTGAACTTTTTTTTTTCTTAATGAATTCTGAACAAATGAAGAGGAAGACCTCAACTTTTTATTTTTTATAATCTTATCATCTACTGACATTGCAACATATATAATAATTGATAAATTAAGTCGCTCTTCAGAATATGGAGTTTAATTATATTCGAAACTCAGCACGAAGTAAGAGAGATAAAATGTATTGCACACTAAATTATATCTCTCTAAATAAATGATTCCTTCGATTAAAATTTAAGTTGCACTTATTAGAGAAAGATTCTAAATAAACTCTAGAATATTAGTAATTACAATAACTTAAATAATCAGCATAATTCAGTAAATCG
Source organism: Rhynchospora pubera (assembly GCA_028095005.1). Classification (NCBI taxonomy): domain Eukaryota; kingdom Viridiplantae; phylum Streptophyta; class Magnoliopsida; order Poales; family Cyperaceae; genus Rhynchospora; species Rhynchospora pubera. The sequence continues at coordinate 229,909,381 of CM051459.1, read as the reverse complement.
ATACCTCAATTAGTTATAGTCTCGTATTTTTTTATTTTTTATGTTGCGGGCTTTTCAGTAATCCTCTAATTATGATCTCCCATATATCGGCTTAGGGCTGAAAACGAAAGTGTGTTTGACAGTTTTTCGCTTCGTTTCGTCTTGGTGAAACGGTTAACGAAATAAAATTTAGTTTTGTCTGGTTTAGATAAACGATTAATAAAATAATGAAACGGTTTTGTCACTGTGAAAATCACGAAAATTTTGATCGTTTATTCACTGCAAAACGTTTAACGAAATTGAAGCCATTTTCTTCATTTTAACGAAACTATTAATGAAATACCTTAGTTTCTTCGCTGTTTCTAACGTTGGACATCCTATATCGGATGCAAGAAATCAATATAATTAATGAATTCTATTGCAGTAGTAACAATTGTGTTGATTTTGCATGCATTTAAGTGTCGAAATACATCATTTATTAACATAAGTTCCATATTAAATTAAAATTTGAATAGATAATAATTTTTTACAAAAAATTAGTAAATTTTGAATCTGTGCTAAAAATACTGTAGGAACACATTTAAAAAAACTCAAATTTTTCATTAATTAATTTTGATTAGCATTATTCATTTGAATGAACTTGGAGGAATTTAATATTTGATGACCATTAAATCTTTTTTTCCGTTGCATCAGTTATCAAAATCAACTTATATCTTTAATGCATTTATCTCCCACTATATATCAGTTTTTTATTTGTCCAATAAACCGATTAAAGAAAATTTATTTGCTCCACGTCTAAGAACATGGTCATTACTCCATTAAATCATATTGATGTTGCTTTAATATGGGAGATATTGGACATACAAGATATACAATTTGATTAAGGAGAGGTTGAGACAGAAAAATAAACTTAATCAAATTTCTAATCTCCATATTGATATTCCTGAATATTATTTCAATTGATTATGTTTGATATTGTGGAGAACTCTCATCAATCACCTCTCTGGTCATGCCCTAAGAAGCGATACTAACCCAAATTATCTTGGTTGTTGTTCCTCTTGCACGTTGAGACGAAATACGCTTAAGGACAGCGCCTAGAACGATTCAGATAAAATTATTTTAATTACTTATTTTATTTATTTTTGTGCTATCAGAATTTGTTTATTTGATTTTTTTCACCAACAAATACGGAGAAAAGCAATTCACCAATTTGAGGTAAACAATTAAAATCAATGCACTAGTTGCTGATCGAACAATGCAATGGTCCAATTATTCAATGACCTAGTTAATTGAACCTAATTCAATGATTTAAGGCCATAACTGTTAGTTAAGTGCACAATTTTAATTTTTCAAGGATAATTACTATTAATTACCCATAACTAAGCATGCACACACATAGGAACTAGTATTAAGCCATTCGCACAAGAGAAAGGGTTCAAAGATGTACCTCCCTTGATATCGTAACCAAGGAGATTTGAACCGCGGCTAGGATGAAGGTTGTGCTTGCTCTTACGGCCTCCTTGTCGAAAGCTCCTCGAGTCCACTTGGTATTAACCAAATCCTCAACAAGCTATGCTAGTAACTTGGAGGATATGACTAATCCCTAGCTTTCCCTTTCTTCTAGCAAATGAACTAATTGATTTGTGGAAGAATGGGACTCAACACATGAGCAATAGGGAGAGAAGAGAGGGGAGGCGCCTCACAAAGGAGGGGGGTGGCGGCTAGGATTAGTGGGAGAGAGAGAGAGGGGGGGATTTGCAACCACACACCTCTTTATATAGTGTGCAAACCCTACCTACCTCACACTAACTATTTACCAAATTGCCACCCCACCTACCTCCATGCATGGCCGGCCACAATAAAGGCCTTTATGGGCCAATTGCATTGCCTCATGGGTCCACTTAATCAATCATTAAATGGCCCCTCTTGTTGCTCTCAATTTGGATCCCTATTGGGCCTTTAATTAACTATTTAATTAAAGCCCTATAATATGCATATGTGTTGAAATAAATAATTATTAACTTAATAATAATTATTTAGGGATTAGATAATGCATTAATTTATTTCTATATGATCCCTTTGATTTAATTAATTATAACGGTCTACAACGTTATTTAATTAGTTAATCAACTTATCATATTTTGCAATACCAATTATTGCAAATAAATAAATAATGCAAGCATGGTTAAATCACCAATTTTGTGTGACCCTTTGAGGATTTATGCTACGTTGGACATGGAGTTAAATCGCTATTTAATTCCAATAATCATAAGCGGTATCTAGCAACACGTTATGATTTCCAATTCGCATAAATAGTGTACAGCCACAATATTTCAATCCTGCATAAGAGAATAAAGGTATATCTCTATTTTGATTCCTATGTCTCACGATATCATCGTATAATCCAAGATAGGAATGTGTCATTCTTGCAGATTATACGTTTCTTGATCTAGAGATAATTGTATCAGTTGCTAGCAAACAATCTATCTCCATCAAGGGGCCCAAACAGATATCGTCACTCACTAAGTGAATTAATGAGGGACATACGGTTTTCTTGACTATTTAGCTTTTCCCCGCACAATTCAAGAGAACATAAATAACGTCCGTATAGCAGCCCTTATCGGGAATCAGCGGTAGACGATATTTATTGAACCTATCCTCATGTGGAAAAGATAAATATCTCAAACTTAGAATCAAAATCATAACGAAATAAATAATGACACATAACACAATCCATATATTTATTTCGTTGGGTCATGTCCTGTACTATGTTCAATTAACATAAACATATGCAATTAAGTTGGTTACTCTTAACCTGTGATTTATAGAACTTAATCAACACTTAACTTGCATACTAATCTTATTGATAATTAATGTTCCTTGTTAATTATCAAGATTATGGACGCTTTAGATTTATTGTTGTCATTTACTACTAAATGAAACACAGTGATCTATAATTCAGATCCTCAACCTGAATGAACTGTCAACACATAAATCAAGGAACAAATGATATAAAATCATCCATAACATAAAACCATAGAAGTAGCCAAATATGATTGGCTTCTAGGACATATCTCTAACAATCTCCCACTTGGCCTAGAGTCAATCAATAGTGACTTCTAGCCAGTGTATAGTACTCAATGTAATATCCAAATATACATATCTCACACTAACGCCTAAATAAAAGATACAACTCAAAGCCAATCAGGCATACGCCTAATCCCCATGGATGCAACATGCAACTCATGCGCGGCTCGAGACAAAGGCTTTGTCAGAGGGTCCGCTGTGTTCGCGGCACCGTCCACCTTCTTGACCTTAACCCAACCGTCATTGACCAACTGACGGATGAGATGGAATCGTCGTAGAATGTGCCTAGTCTTCTGGTGAGACCTAGGCTCCTTGGACTGAGCTATGGCTCCCGTATTGTCGCAGTAGATATCCACTGGACCCGAGATGCTTGGAACCACCTCTAGCTCGGTCAAGAACTCCTTGATCCATACGGCTTCTTTTGCTGCTTCGCCAGCCGCTAAGTATTCCGCTTCGGTGACGGAATCGGCCGTAGTATCTTGCTTGGAACTCTTCCAACTTACGGCACCACCATTAAGCAGAAATACAAAGCCGGATTGTGATTTGGAGTCATCTCGATCGGTTTGGAAACTAGCATCGGTGTAACCAGTTACAACGAGCTCTTGGTCTCCACCGTATACGAGAATGCTCTCCTTGGTTCTCTTGAGATACTTGAGGATATTCTTGACTGCGGTCCAGTGTGCCATGCCTGGGTTGGCTTGGTATCGACTAGTCACGCTAATCGGATGTGCCACATCGGGGCGAGTGCATAGCATGGGATACATAATCGATCCGACTACAGATGGATACTTGAATCGCTTCATGTACTCCCGATCTGTCTCCGTTGTCGGACCTTGAGTCTTGCTCAAATAAATGCCATGTGACATAGGCAAGAATCCCTTCTTGGAATTCGCCATGTTGTGTTTTTGCAACACTTTGTCAATATATGCATCTTGGCTCAAACCTAACATCATTTTTGATCTATCTCTATAGATCTTGATTCCTAGGATGTAGGCGGCTTCGCCCAAGTCTTTCATTGAGAACACTTTCTTCAATGAATCCTTGACTGCATTCAATTCGGGAATATCATTCCCGATCAAGAGTATATCGTCAACATATAGAACAAGAAACACAACCACGCTCCCACTAAACCTCTTGTAGACACAAGGTTCCTTTTCACTTTGAGAGAAGTTCAATTTCTTGACTTCCTCATCAAAGCGCTTGTTCCAACTCCTTGATGCTTGCTTCAATCCATAAATGGATCGTTGAAGCTTGCATACTTTGTTAGCATTCTTTGGATCTACAAAACACTCGGGTTGTGTCATATACACATCCTCTTCCAAATTTCCATTTAGGAAGGCGGTTTTGACATCCATTTGCCAAATCTCATAATCATAGAATGCGGCAATTGCTAACATGATGCGAATTGACTTGAACATGACGACGGGCGAGAAGGTTTCTTCATAGTCAATACCATGAATTTGCTTGTAACCTTTCGCTACAAGTCGTGCTTTGTAAATGGTCAAGTTGTCATCCATGTCGACCTTTCTCTTAAAGATCCATTTGTTCTCAACGGGTTTTACTCCGTTGGGAAGGTCAACCAAGGTCCAAACCTTGTTGTCATACATGGATTGCATTTCGGATTCCATGGCTTTTAGCCATTCCTTGGAGTCGGGTTTCTTTCTCATGTCATCAATGGTCAAAGGCTCATCGTTCTCCATAACGAGAACGTCGTGCAAACCTAAATATCTTATAGGTGGACGACTTGGCCTTGCCGATCTTCATAGGGTAGATGCTTGAGGTTCTTGAACTTGTTCCACAACTGTTTGTGGACTATGTTCTTGAACTTCAAGTGAAGGTGCCTCCTCAACATCATCGACTCGCGATATGTTTGAGTTTTCATTTGAGGGAGCTTGTTCATGAACCTCTTCTTCCACAACAACTTGTGGAATGGGTTCGGCTACAATCTCATTCGGTGCAACCTCATTTGGCACCACATTGGGAACAACTACATTGCCTACTTGAGGCATGCTTTGTTGTTGTGGTTCTTGAATTTCTTCAATCACCACGTTGCTCCCACTACTTCTTCTTGAGAGAAATTCCTTCTCCAAGAACACACCATAACGAGCAACAACTATCTTGTTCTCGTTGCGGTTATAGAAGTAGTAACCCTTCGTTTCCTTAGGGTATCCTACGAAGTGACATTTGTCCGATTTGGGTCCAAGCTTATCGCTCACTAGCCTTTTCACATAAGCTTCACAACCCCAAATCTTGAGAAACGACATGCTTGGTTTCTTCTTAAACCAAAACTCATAGGGCGTCTTTTCAACGGACTTTGATGGAACACGGTTTAATGTAAAAGTTGCGGTTTCAAGGGCGTATCCCCAAAAGGACATAGGCAAATCAGCTTGGCTCATCATTGATCGAATCATGTCAAGCAAAGTTCGATTCCTCTTTTCGGATACACCATTCCATTGTGGTGTTCCGGGTGGAGTGAGTTGTGGAACGATTCCACACTCCTTTAGATAGTTGCCAAACTCATGGCTCAAGTACTCACCACCTCGATCGGATCGTAAGACCTTGATCTTTCGACCAAGTTGGTTCTCAACTTCATTCTTAAATTCTTTGAACTTGTCAAAGGATTCGGATTTGTGACGCATCAAGTAGATATACCCGTATCTACTATGATCATCGGTGAATGTGATGAAGTATGAATAACCACCACGCGCACAAATGCTCATAGGTCCACATACATCGGTATGTACAAGGTCTAATAAGTCATTTGCCCTTGTTCCTTTGTTAGGAAAAGGCGCTTTAGTCATCTTTCCCATCAAACAAGATTCGCATGTGTCAATTGGCTCGAAAGCGAATTGATCCAAGAGACCAACGGTTTGTAGTCTCTTGATGCGTTTCTCATTGATATGACCTAAGCGGCAATGCCACATCAAAGTTGCATTCTCATGTGAAATCTTACGTTTCCTATTGTCATTCTCAACACTCAAGATAAGTCTGCTAGAATCAAGCACATAAAAACCATTCAATAAATGCGCATCACAAAAACGAACATCATTTCGAAACAAGGTTAACAACTTGTTCTTTATTACAACATCAAAACCATCCATGTCCAAACAAGAGATAGAGATAATATTTCGAGTGATAGAGGGAACCAAAAATACATCCTTTAGTTCCAACACAAAACCAGAAGGTAAAGTTAAATCCACGCTCCCAATGGCCATAGCGGAGATGCACGTGCCATTCCCGACGCGGAGTTGAACTTCACCTTTCTCGAGCCGCCTCCTATTCTTTAGGACCTGCACATTTCGACAAATGTGAGCACACGAACCGGTATCGAATACCCAATCGGTGTTAGAGGTAGCGAGAAGGGTTTCGATGACAAATATACCTGAAGAAGAAGGTTGGACGGTTCCCGCCTTCTTGTCGGCAAGGTATTTGGGGCAGTTTCTCCTCCGATGACCCTTGTTGCTACAATAGTAGCAAACGGTCTCGGGAGTGGCCGGGTTCTTCTTCTTCTTGGAACCCACGGGAGCACCCTTGGCCGGACCTTGGGGCGTCACCGGGCCTTTGCCCTTCTTGGATTTGCGGCCTCGCTTCTTGATCTTCTTGCTCTTGTCACTCACGGCAAGAACATCTTTTGGGCCCTTCTCCTTCTTGAGACTATCCTCCGTCTCAACGAGCATGTTTTGGAGATCATCCATGCTCTTGTCCATGCCATTCATCCGGTAGTTCACAACAAAACCGGTGAAGCTTGGAGGGAGGGAGTTGAGAATGAAATCTTGAATCGCACCCGAAGGAAAGGGCGTATCAAGCTTTTCAAGCTGCCGAAACAACCCCGCCATCTTCATGACGTGTGGCCCGACTTCATTACCCTCCGCCAAGCGAGTGTTGGCGACGGCCTTGATGAGACGGGCCCTTTCGGTGCGGGCCTTGGTTTGGAACATGTTCTTGAGACGAGTGATCATTTCGAACACTCCATAACCACTATCAATGAACTCCTTTTGGAGTTCCGATTCCATGACCGCAACCATCAAGACGGACATTTCCATGTCCTCATTGACGTGCTTCTCATATGCCTCTTGCTTATCTTTTGGATCCGTGTGTTAGGAAATTACCCAATTTTAATTTTGTGACTAATTACCCTTAATTAATCCAATTAAAACACAAGCAACACGAGATCTAGTACTTTAAGCAATAGACACAAAGAGAAAGAGGAGAAATCGATACCTCCCGCGAAATCGTATTCGCGGGGCTCGACCAAGGCATGGGAATTGATGGCGTGCCTTCTACACCGTCTCTACCACGTCTCGTAACCGCCCTCGAGTCCACCAAGGAGGATTAATCACGTTCTACAAGGTACGTGCTAGCATACCCAAAGAACAAGCCTAATCCCTATGGTTTTCTCTCTTGCATCAATCAACAACCTTGATTTAGTGGAGAGAAAATAGCTCAACACATGAGCAAAAGAGAGAAGGAGAGGGTGAAAAATTGGCGGCCTCATGGGAGGAAATGAGAGGAGAGAGAAAGCTAGGTGGAGGCTCTCATAAGTGGTCCTTATATAGCGCACAAAACCTAATTGACCTCTTGCATAATTACAACTATGCCATCCCACCTACCACCATAATGGGCAGCCACGAAATGGGCCTTTATGGGCCATTTAACCCCTTCATTTGGACCATTAATTCATATAATTAAGGTCCCTCAACTTTGCTCTTTAATTGGGCTATATATTTGCTATTTAAATAACGGCCCAATTAATCAATATAACAATTTATATTGATAAGTGTTGAACTAAATTAATTATTAACTCATTAATAATTATTTTAGAATTAGTTAATGCATTAATTTATTTCTATATGATCCATTGACTTAATTAATTATAACGGTTCGCAACGGTATATAATTAATTAATCAATCTTATCATATTTCCACAGAACCTACTGCTGTGAATAAATAAATAATGCACTGTGTGATTAATGTCCTATTTGTGTGACCCTTTGAGGATTTATGCTATGTTGGCCATGGAATTAAATCGTTATTTAATTCCAATAATCATAAGCGGTATCTAGCAACACGTTATGACTCCCAATTCGCATAAATAGTGTACTGCTACAATATTTCAATCCTGCATAAGAGAATAAATATGTTTCTCTATTTTGATTCTTATGTCACACGATATCATCGTATAATCCAAGATAGGAATGTGTCATTCTTGCAGATTATACGTTTCTTGATCTAGAGATAATTGTATCAGTTGCTAACAAACAATCTATCTCCATCAAGGGGCCCAAACAGATATCGTCACTCACTAAGTGAATTAATGAGGGACATACGGTTTTCTTGATGATTAGCTTTTTCCCGCACAATTCAAGAGAACATAAATAAAGTCCGTATAGCAGCCCTTATCGGGAATCAGCGGTAGACAATATTTATTGAACATATCCTCATGTGGAAAAGATAAACATCTCAAACTTAGAACCAAAATCATAACGAAATAAACAATGACACTTAACACAATCCATATGTTTATTTCATTGGGTCAAGTCCTGTACTATGTTCCATAACATATACATATGCAATTAAGTTGGTAACTCTTTACCTATGATTAGTAGAACTTAATCATCACTTAACTTGCATACTAATCTTATATGATAATTAATGTTCCTTTGTTAATTATCAAGATTATGGACCGTTTAGATTTATTATTGTTATTCTAAAGAATGATCCACAGAGATCTACAATTCAGATCCTCAACCTGAATAATCTGTCAATAATAAACCTAGGAACATATGATAATATATCATCCATAACATAAACTAATAATTAAGTCATTAAATTATTGACTTCTAGGACATAACTCTAACAATCTCCCACTTGGCCTAGAGTCAATCAGTAGTGACTTCTAGCCAACGAAGAATTGAGAACAATGTCATATATCTACATATATACATGTCTCGGACCTCAAAATAAATAATACGCTTATAGCTAGTTACTCATACGTCCACCACGTATGGATGCATAACTGCATCTCGTATACTGCTCAAGGTAGAGGTCGTGCTAGAGTGTTCGCTGTGTTCGCGAACCTATCCAAAAATTGTTTGACCATATATATATATATACTCCTATATATATTCTTGATCACCATCATATGATATCAAGTGATATCGTTATAGATCATATTTGAATCTCCAATGTAACATTGTGCTCTTTAGGAGTAAGTTATGGTTCGAGATGCTTAGAACCATAATAACTCAACTAAGAAATCGATCCGAAATAAACTTCTTTTATTGCTTCACAAGTTGCTATGTATTTTGCTTTGGTGACGGAAACGGTTGTAATATTCCATTTAGAACACCTTCTAAACTTACAACACCACCTTTTAGCAAAATATGTATTTCAACTGTGATTATATCAATCTTTCGAAAAACTAGCATTAGTGTAATTAACTTACACGAGCTCTCTTTCATCTCAAGAGATGAAACATTATATCACTCTTTCTCATAAGGTACTCGAGGATATCCTTGACTATCGTCCTAATGTGTCTCTCTTGTATCCATTTGACAACTGTTTGTCATATCTTTTGGATACTACACATTGGGGCATATGCATAAATATGACGTACACAATGAAACTCATAATGAAGGAATGCTTGAACTATTTCATGCACTTTCTCGAATCGAGTTGCAATAGACCGAGTTAAAACACTCAAGTCATGCCATGTGACGTATAGTTAGACATCCTTTCTTGGAGTGTAACTTTCGTGTTTCTAGAACACTTCGTCAATATATGCATATTTGCTCAAACCTAACATCCATCATAATCTATCTTTATAGATTTTGTTTCTTAGGATTAGGTGACTTCGCCCAAGTTCTCATTTGAGAAAGCATTCTCCAAAGAGATCTCGACAATATTCATTTTCTTAATGTTATTCCCAATTTAATGAATTGTTATCTTGAACAATACAAGTAATACAATTATGCTCCCACTGAATATCTTGTTTATACAAGATACTTTTGACGAAGTTCAACTCCTTGACTTCCTTGTCAAAACTTTTATTCCAATCTCCACAACACTTGCTTTAATCCATTTATGGATCCTTGAAGCATGCGTATGTTTTTAGCAATACATAAAACCTCGATTTGTGTCAAATGCACAACATCATCCTTCATTCATACGAAGAAGGCGGTTTTATGTGTTTTTCCATATATCAACATATATGAAATACAACTATTGCCAGAATGATCTTCATTGACTTTTACATAGCCACAAGCAAGAGGTTGTGCTTTGTACGTAGTCAACTAGTCATTGACTTAGACATAGCTACAAGCGAGAAGCCGCGCTTTTGTACATAGTCGATTTGTTATCCATGTCGATCTTTCCTTTTGAAGATCTAAACGTGCTCGATGGATTGCTCCTTCATGAACATCAACCAAGGTCTATACCTTGTTGTTATACATGGATTTTATTTAAAGATCATATGAATTCAAACCATATATGTGGAATCGGATCGTTCCATCGTTTCCTTGTTTATCAACGGATTCTCATATGCTAAGTTTGAGAATGTCGTGAAGCCAATGCATCAAACGGCTTAGGCAATCAACTCTCGTTGATCTTTTGTAGGATTGGTACTTGAGGTTCAAGAACTACTTCCACAACGATTTGTTGAACGAGTTCTTGACTCCTCATATATTCCATGAGTTTCTCAAACATCATCAACTCGTGAGATGGTTGAGTCCTCATTAGAAGGAGCGTACTATTAAACTTCTTTTCAAAACAACTTGTGAATGAAGTTCCGCTCAACTCCCACTAAGCACCATGTATGGAGTGACAAGTTTCCCATAAGAGTACTTATTGTAGTGACGCATAAACTCCTTTAATGCTCACTTTACTCCCACTACTTCTTCTTGAGAGTTTCAATTCATCAAGACTACATTATGATTTGCAACAACTACTTTGTTCTTATCATATTCGTGGAAGTAGTGCCTTTTAATATAAAGCATCCTACAAATATTAAGTGTCTTATTTGGGTACAAGCTTATCAACAATCTTGAAATAAGCTTATCAACACCAAATCTTAAGAAGCATTATACTTAGAGATCAAAATCTCATAAGATATCTTCTTCAATAGACTTCGATGGAACATCATTCAGTGTAAACAACATTGTCCTCAAACATAATTCCCTAATACGAGTCGAATAAGTCCATTTGATTTATTACTAATCGAACTATACAAAATATTGTTCGATACCTCCATTCTTGGACATATTATTCCTCATGGAGCGAGTTATGAAACTACTTTCATACTTTTTAGATAATATTTCAAATCATATGACTTAACTACTTACCATGATTAATTGTAAGACTTTTCTTTTTCCTTGAACGGTCTTTTTAACTTCACACTTGAACTCCTTTGAACTAGTCAAAAGGTTCATACTTATACCTTATCAAATAGATATGTTAATATCTACAATGATCGTTGGTTAAGTAGTAAAGTATCAACAACCTTTCATTGCACAAGTACTTATAGGTCTTTATACATCGATATGTATAAGTCTTAATTAATTCACTTGTCCTTAAACCTTCATAGGTTCAAGGTGCTTTTATCATTTAACAAACATGATTCGCATATCAGTCGATTGGAATCGAATTGAATTACGAGCTCTACGTTACGTAGACTCTCGTAATGCGATTCTCGTTTACTTATGTGACTAAGCGGTATATATAACATGAAAGTCAAATACTTTATGTCAAGTCTTACACATTCTATTTGTCATTCAAAAATTGTTTATCTATTTCAAGCAAATTCAATCAAGATGCATGAAATCATATAAACAAATCCATAATAAAAGATCTTGTCTTTTACAAAACATAATCATCCATAATTGAATATGAAATGAAGATATTTTTTAGAGGTTTTAGAATTAAGGTATGCAACCTTCAATTCTAAACAAACTCTTAATAAAGATAACTCTACGTATTCAATGGTAATGACTTAGACGAACAAGTCATTTAAAATACAGAGTTTACTTTATATCTCTCGAACATTCTCTTATTTTTCATTGCCAACACATTTCGTTAAATGTGAGCATATGAACTAGTATCAAGTTACTAGTGTGAATTAGAGATAGTGAGATAATTTGAATGACAAATACTTCTTAGAATTAGAATATTCCTAATCGTTACAATCATGGTATTTCGGACAACCTTACCTTTTTGCATCAACAAGTGTGCGAAGAAGGTAACATTATATCCTTTATAATTCCAAAGAGATCGTATGACAATATCAACAATCCTTGATATCGGAGATTAATATCTCTAGTTATCAATTAGCTACTTCAATCTTTCGATTTGTGAGCTAATGAAACATTCATATAACTTCTTTTAAAAGAATAATCTCTTGGTCAACTCATATTCTTTATACTCAATCATAAATGATGGAGTTAATATCTACTTTCTCCAAGAACACTTTCTTGAGTAAGCGGATGAGAACGTACGAGTTAATTTTAGTCCATATGAATTCGCTAATTCAAAGGTCTAGAAATTTCAAATGAGGATATTAAGCATACGCTTTATTGAATAACTTTTCGCCAAAAGTCAATCAATCATCGTGTTGCTACGTTCGGGTAGTTTGAGGAAAGTTTTGGGAATTGACATACTCAAATTTCTCTTCACTAAGATCGTGTCTTAGGAATCGGTATTACTTCTTTAAGTGAATACTTTTAGAAACGAGTTTGTTAATTTTCAAAGATTGATCGCAACAAAATTAACAATTTAAACATCTATAACAAAATCAATTTACGGTCATTTAGTTTATGCAATTGTTTTATTTATAACAAATAAAACTCCCACTACAATTATTTAATGTCCCTAATGTAGTAGGTTTTCCAAGATCCCTATTTTCGTTGAGATGGTGCTAGCGTCGGCGTGACACCAAAAACAACTAGATAGAGTAGGTTCTCCAACCAATCATTCCATATGATTCTTGGTTTGTGAAATATCACATGTACATCCACAAACTTTGCCCCGATGTCCAATCCGATTAGAAAACATCGTTAAGTAATCTTTCTCTATTTGCTCCTAGTAAATCCGATTTACACCCCGACACGGATGATGGAACACGATGTCCCGCGTCGGCGAGAATGCATCAATGAACGATCATACACGTTAGAAGGGGATAGAGAGAAGGAGGGCGATTTAACTTAATCATGTTTTGTTTGGGACTATCAATTAAGTGACACTTGTTTGGTGGTCATGTAAGCATACACCCATACCTAGCCTATGACAATTCATAGCAATCACAAGCAATCACATATAAGCATCTCACAGTTGTGGGTTTGTATGGCTCCCGCTTGCATTAGTTTCGCCACATCGTCCATGGAACAAAACTAATCTAATCCTTGTCCCTCCCACTAAATTCTATAAGGATCTAAATCCTATAAAATAAAGGAACAAAATACATGTGAAAAATATCCTACTCCCATCCTAGCCTTAGGGGCATGCAAGCCTCACAAGTTACATCAAAAATTAATCAACAAATTAATTAATTAATGGCACCAAAGGCCGCATTACAAATATTCACACATGCATTCAATTTACAACCACAAGGCATTGAGTCTTGAGCCATACTAAACCCACTATCCACCTACAAAACAAAGTTAGCACATACAAGCACTTTGTTTCCAATTAACGATTTTCAAGCATCTTTGCGTATCGTTTGCTATAAGTAAATTCCGTGTACAAATTCTCAATTTTAAACAACCAAACTTGTTTAAATTCATTTAGAAAGTTCTTTCAACATCCCATAACTGAAAGGAGATCAAACAAGGAGTTTTCTAATTAATTTCAACTAGTTTGAATACTTAGAAAAACAGTAATTTACCAAAAAACGTAACTAATGGAATCCAACAAAAACAACAGTTTTCGGTCTCCAAAAATTCTCAAATAAATTACTTAAGCTCCTTATCATAGTTGTGACTACCAGTAAAAATTTCAAGAAGAGATCTTAAACCATCTGGGAGAATCAAAAAAGACAAATCTCTTACAAGTGCACGAAACACCGTTATGAGATTTTCAGCTTATCCTCTCAACCATTTGGTCTGTTAGACCACCTTCTATCCAGTTTTTATATATACAATATACATAGAAAAACTTGTTTAGACTACAGGCTATCCATTCATGAAAAGAAAACAACCAAGTTCAGTTCAATAATATTAAGTTACATGCTAAACAATCAACAAATTCTGTACTGGAACAGACTGTCGATCGAAATGTTTTAACCTAGTTGAAGGTCCAAACTTCCACGAAAAATTATGAAATTAATTTTCCTGGAATTCTAACTCAAAATAGAACAACTCCATTTAAACAGAAATTTTAAAGGAGTTCTCAGTTGGTACAGTTTATTAGAACAATCGATTTGCTCAATAAACTGGATCTGACAAGATCTTTCTTTTCATACTTGAAAACCCACAAATTAATCCGAGTCATGCAACAATTTATACATGCTCAGAAAGAGCTTCAAGTCCTATTTATTTCTAGCCATAGAACACTGGTACTTATATTCAAAATATAAATCTTTCAAGCCATTCAAACAGGACAGTGCGAGCAGAAACTGGTTCTGCGCACTGTCGCCGTTTTATTCACAATAAATCTATACTAATTCATAAAAATGTGAATCCAACGCCAAAAGAATTACAATCCAAAGATCTACAACTTTCATGTAGATGGAAAGATCTTCCAGAGAACATATCACATCGAAAAACGCGAAACAACACAGAAAATAACATTTCCAGACAGCAAACAAACGCATCATCTCTACTAATCCGTTAATTAGCCAATTTCTCTTAATTAAGTGTCAAAATAGCTTAATTACGACCATGTGCTCTGATACCACTGTTAGGAAATTGCCAAATTTTAATTTTGTGACTAATTACCCTTAATTAATCCAATTAAAACACAAGCAACACGAGATCTAGTACTTTAAGCAATAGACACAAAGAGAAAGAGGAGAAATCGATACCTCCCGCGAAATCGTATTCGCGGGGCTCGACCAAGGCATGGGAATTGATGGCGTGCCTTCTACACCGTCTCTACCACGTCTCGTAACCGCTCTCGAGTCCACCAAGGAGGATTAATCACGTTCTACAAGGTACGTGCTAGCATACCCAAAGAACAAGCCTAATCCCTATGGTTTTCTCTCTTGCATCAATCAACAACCTTGATTTAGTGGAGAGAAAATAGCTCAACACATGAGCAAAAGAGAGAATGAGAGGGTGAAAAATTGGCGGCCTCATGGGAGGAAATGAGAGGAGAGAGAAAGCTAGGTGGAGGCTCTCATAAGTGGTCCTTATATAGAGCACAAAACCTAATTGACCTCTTGCATAATTACAACTATGCCATCCCACCTACCACCATAATGGGCAGCCACGAAATGGGCATTTATGGGCCATTTAACCCCTTCATTTGGACCATTAATTCATATAATTAAGGTCCCTCAACTTTGCTCTTTAATTGGGCTATATATTTGCTATTTAAATAACGGCCCAATTAATCAATATAACAATTTATATTGATAAGTGTTGAAGTAAATTAATTATTAACTCATTAATAATTATTTTAGGATTAGTTAATGCATTAATTTATTTCTATATGATCCATTGACTTAATTAATTATAACGGTTCGCAACGGTATATAATTAATTAATCAATCTTATCATATTTCCACAGAACCTACTGCTGTGAATAAATAAATAATGCACTGTGCGATTAATGTCCTATTTGTGTGACCCTTTGAGGATTTATGCTATGTTGGCCATGGAATTAAATCGTTATTTAATTCCAATAATCATAAGCGGTATCTAGCAACACGTTATGACTCCCAATTCGCATAAATAGTGTACTGCTACAATATTTCAATCCTGCATAAGAGAATAAATATGTTTCTCTATTTTGATTCTTATGTCACACGATATCATCGTATAATCCAAGATAGGAATGTGTCATTCTTGCAGATTATACGTTTCTTGATCTAGAGTTGATGGCTTAGTTGCGCGCATACGATCCAACTCCATCAAGGGGCCCAAACAGATATCGTCACTCACTAAGTGAATTAATGAGGGACATACGGTTTTCTTGATGATTAGCTTTTCCCCGCACAATTCAAGAGAACATAAATAAAGTCCGTATAGCAGCCCTTATCGGGAATCAGCGGTAGACAATATTTATTGAACATACCCTCATGTGGAAAAGATAAACATCTCAAACTTAGAACCAAAATCATAACGAAATAAACAATGACACTTAACACAATCCATATGTTTATTTCATTGGGTCAAGTCCTGTACTATGTTCCATAACATATACATATGCAATTAAGTTGGTAACTCTTTACCTATGATTAGTAGAACTTAATCATCACTTAACTTGCATACTAATCTTATATGATAATTAATGTTCCGTTGTTAATTATCAAGATTATGGACCGTTTAGATTTATTATTGTTATTCTAAAGAATGATCCACAGAGATCTACAATTCAGATCCTCAACCTGAATAATCTGTCAATAATAAACCTAGGAACAGATGATAATATATCATCCATAACATAAACTAATAATTAAGTCATTACATTATTGACTTCTAGGACATAACTCTAACACCGTGTCCTTAGGAGCAGAGGGAATCGGAGTGGAAAGGAGATACTCTCTTTTCTCAAACCTAAAGGCAAGCCTTAGGTTGCGGTGCCAATCCAAGAAATTAGCACCGTTAAAAGCGAGTTTCTCTTTCTCAAGAAGAGAACGAAGCGTTAAAGAGGAGGAAGACATCTACAACAATTATCGAATTTAAAGGTCAATTAGTTTTATGTTTTTAGTTTTAACAAAAGTAAAACTTTCACTACACTTTTAAAAGTCCCTAAGTATAGTGATTTCCAAGACCCCTATTTTCATCAAAATGGACCTGCTATGGCACGTCATCCAAAATGATTAGATAAGGTAGGTTCTACAACCAATCATCTTACCATGACTCTTGGTTCGCATAAGCGAACTTCGCCCCGATGTCCAAACTCTAGTTGGGTCCATCGAAAAGTCACTTCTCACTATTTGCTCCTTGCAAATCTTATCTATTTGCACCCCGACTGCCGAATTGGCAATCATGACGTCCGCTTGGGCGGACCGCGCCATGAGTGACAATCGGTGTGAAGGGGATAGAGAGAAGGAGGGCGATTTAACTTATTCGTTTTAGTTTGGGACAAACAATTCATATGACACTTTGTTTGGTGGTCGTGTAAGCATACACCCATACCTAACCTAACAAAATAATCACATAAGCATCTCATAGTTGTGGGTTTGTATGGCTCCCGCTTGCATTAGTTTCGCCACATCGTCCATGGAGCAAAACTAATCTAATTCTTGCCCTCCCACTAAATTCTATAAGGATCTAAATCCTATATAAAATAAATGTGCAAAATACATGTGAAAACATCCTATTCCCATCCTAACCTTAGGGGCATGCAAGCCTCACAAGTTACATCAAAAATTAATCAACAAATTAATTAATTAATGGCATCAAAGGCAGCATTACAAACATTCACACATGCATTAAAATACAACCACAAGGCATTGAGTCTTGAGCCATACTAAACCCACTATCCACCTACAAAACAAAGTTAGCACATACAAGCACTTTGTTTCCAATTAACGATTTTCAAGCATCTTTGCGTATCGTTTGCCATAAGTAAATTCCGTGTACAAATCCTCAATTTTAAACAACAAAACTTGTTTAAATTCATTTAGAAAGTTCTTTCAACATCCCATAACTGAAAGGAGATCAAACAAGGAGTTTTCTAATTGTTTTCAACTAATTTGAATACTTAGAAAAATAGTAATTTATTAAAAAACGTAACTAATGGAATTCAATAAAAACAAAGGTTTTAGGTCTCCAAAAATTCTCAAATAAATTACTTAAGCTCCTTATCATAGTTGTGAATACCAGTAAAAATTTTAAGAAGAGATCTTAAACCATCTGGGAGAATAAAAAATGACAAATCTCTTACAAGTGCACGAAACACCGTTATGAGATTTTCAGCTTATCCTCTCAACCATTTGGTCTGTTAGACCACCTTCCGTGCTTTCTATTAAAACTTAATAGGTTACGACTGTATTATTACTAATTCATTGCTAATAAGAAGAAGTTCCTGGTTAAGTGGTTAACTCTTAATTAGGTAATTTAACTACTCATTCCCTTCATATTTAATAATTCTCACCTTGTACGTAGCCGCTATTAAAAATTTCTAAAAATTCCCTTCATATTCAATTTGCGCTTCGCGCCTTCCCCTCGAGTTGTGATTTATAGGGAGGGATTAATTAAGAGATTTTTTTTTTTGAAATAAATGGGTTTTAGCCACCACTTTTCATCAAAGAAAATCAACGTTTACAGCATGAATTAAGAGATAAATACTTTCTGTTTGAACCTCTGAAGTTGCAGGTCGATTTGAACTGCCAAGCTATTTGGAAATTCGTAACTTTAAAGGTTACCTCTAACAAATCGCTCAAGCGTGGGTCAGTTAGGCTTTGATCAAAATAATTTTTTTTTACACAGGATTTCACTTCATTTTATTTCATTAGAATTGATTTCTCAGAAATTCATTGGATCTAATAATATAGAAATTTCAACCAAATAATTTTAAATACGTTCATTTTGCTAAAAAAATTTCCAATGAAATGAAATACTGTATTAAAAAATAAAAGTGATTCTAATAAACACCTCAGAGAAAAGGATAAAAAGGAAAGAATTTTCATTTTCACCACTAGTCCACTAAGGGACGAACACAAACTTTATGGCTCCGTTTGGATAGGTGTGGGAAGAAGGGAAGAAGGGAAGAAGTGGGAAGAAGTATTGGGAAGTGTGTAACTTTGTGAAGAATTTGGATTGTTTATAAATTTTTTTCTTCCCTTCTTCCTTCTTCATCTTCTTCTTTTTGCATCCAAACGGAGCCTATATTACCATATGGCTTTGGTTGTACTAAAAATAAGACCACGCAGCCTAGGACTTCGATTATTATTATTATTATTTATCCTCCTGAACTTTTTTTTTTTCTTAATGAATTCTGAACAAATGAAGAGGAAGACCTCAACTTTTTATTTTTTATAATCTTATCATCTACTGACATTGCAACATATATAATAATTGATAAATTAAGTCGCTCTTCAGAATATGGAGTTTAATTATATTCGAAACTCAGCACGAAGTAAGAGAGATAAAATGTATTGCACACTAAATTATATCTCTCTAAATAAATGATTCCTTCGATTAAAATTTAAGTTGCACTTATTAGAGAAAGATTCTAAATAAACTCTAGAATATTAGTAATTACAATAACTTAAATAATCAGCATAATTCAGTAAATCGATACCTCAATTAGTTATAGTCTCGTATTTTTTTTATTTTTTATGTTGCGGGCTTTTCAGTAATCCTCTAATTATAATCTCCCATATATCGGCTTAGGGCTGAAAACGAAAGCGTGTTTGACAGTTTTTCGCTTCGTTTCGTCTTGGTGAAACGGTTAACGAAATAAAATTTAGTTTTGTCTGGTTTAGATAAACGATTAATAAAATAATGAAACGGTTTTGTCACTGTGAAAATCACGAAAATTTTGATCGTTTATTCACTGCAAAACGTTTAACGAAATTGAAGCCATTTTCTTCATTTTAACGAAACTATTAATGAAATACCTTAGTTTCTTCGCTGTTTCTAACGTTGGACATCCTATATCGGATGCAAGAAATCAATATAATTAATGAATTCTATTGCAGTAGTAACAATTGTGTTGATTTTGCATGCATTTAAGTGTCGAAATACATCATTTATTAACATAAGTTCCATATTAAATTAAAATTTGAATAGATAATAATTTTTTACAAAAAATTAGTAAATTTTGAATCTGTGCTAAAAATACTGTAGGAACACATTTAAAAAAACACAAATTTTTCATTAATTAATTTTGATTAGCATTATTCATTTGAATGAACTTGGAGGAATTTAATATTTGATGACCATTAAATCTTTTTTTCCGTTGCATCAGTTATCAAAATCAACTTATATCTTTAATGCATTTATCTCCCACTATATATCAGTTTTTTATTTGTCCAATAAACCGATTAAAGAAAATTTATTTGCTCCACGTCTAAGAACATGGTCATTACTCCATTAAATCATATTGATGTTGCTTTAATATGGGAGATATTGGACATACAAGATATACAATTTGATTAAGGAGAGGTTGAGACAGAAAAATAAACTTAATCAAATTTCTAATCTCCATATTGATATTCCTGAATATTATTTCAATTGATTATGTTTGATATTGTGGAGAACTCTCATCAATCACCTCTCTGGTCATGCCCTAAGAAGCGATACTAACCCAAATTATCTTGGTTGTTGTTCCTCTTGCACGTTGAGACAAAATACGCTTAAGGACAGCGCCTAGAACGATTCAGATAAAATTATTTTAATTACTTATTTTATTTATTTTTGTGCTATCAGAATTTGTTTATTTGATTTTTTTCACCAACAAATACGGAGAAAAGCAATTCACCAATTTGAGGTAAACAATTAAAATCAATGCACTAGTTGCTGATCGAACCATGCAATGGTCCAATTATTCAATGACCTAGTCAATTGAACCTAATTCAATGATTTAAGGCCATAACTGTTAGTTAAGTGCACAATTTTAATTTTTCAAGGATAATTACTATTAATTACCCATAACTAAGCATGCACACACATAGGAACTAGTATTAAGCCATTCGCACAAGAGAAAGGGTTCAAAGATGTACCTCCCTTGATATCGTAACCAAGGGGATTTGAACCGCGGCTAGGATGAAGGTGGTGCTTGCTCTTACGGCCTCCTTGTCGAAAGCTCCTCGAGTCCACTTGGTATTAACCAAATCCTCAACAAGCTATGCTAGTAACTTGGAGGATATGACTAATCCCTAGCTTTCCCTTTCTTCTAGCAAATGAACTAATTGATTTGTGGAAGAATGAGACTCAACACATGAGCAATAGGGAGAGAAGAGAGGGGAGGCGCCTCACAAAGGAGGGGGGTGGCGGCTAGGATTAGTGGGAGAGAGAGAGAGAGAGGGGGATTTGCAACCACACACCTCTTTATATAGTGTGCAAATCATACCTACCTCACACTAACTATTTACCAAATTGCCACCCCACCTACCTCCATGCATGGCCGGCCACAATAAAGGCCTTTATGGGCCAATTGCATTGCCTCATGGGTCCACTTAATCAATCATTAAATGGCCCCTCTTGTTGCTCTCAATTTGGATCCCTATTGGGCCTTTAATTAACTATTTAATTAAAGCCCTATAATATGCATATGTGTTGAAATAAATAATTATTAACTTAATAATAATTATTTAGGGATTAGATAATGCATTAATTTATTTCTATATGATCCCTTTGATTTAATTAATTATAACGGTCTACAACGCTATTTAATTAGTTAATCAACTTATCATATTTTGCAATACCAATTATTGCAAATAAATAAATAATGCAAGCATGGTTAAAACACCAATTTTGTGTGACCCTTTGAGGATTTATGCTACGTTGGACATGGAGTTAAATCGCTATTTAATTCCAATAATCATAAGCGGTATCTAGCAACACGTTATGATTCCCAATTCGCATAAATAGTGTACAGCTACAATATTTCAATCCTGCATAAGAGAATAAAGGTATATCTCTATTTTGATTCCTATGTCTCACGATATCATCGTATAATCCAAGATAGGAATGTGTCATTCTTGCAGATTATATGTTTCTTGATCTAGAGATAATTGTATCAGTTGCTAGCAAACAATCTATCTCCATCAAGGGGCCCAAACAGATATCGTCACTCACTAAGTGAATTAATGAGGGACATACGGTTTTCTTGACTATTTAGCTTTTCCCCGCACAATTCAAGAGAACATAAATAACGTCCGTATAGCAGCCCTTATCGGGAATCAGCGGTAGACGATATTTATTGAACTTATCCTCATGTGGAAAAGATAAATATCTCAAACATAGAATCAAAATCATAACGAAATAAATAATGACACATAACACAATCCATATATTTATTTCGTTGGGTCATGTCCTGTACTATGTTCAATTAACATAAACATATGCAATTAAGTTGGTTACTCTTAACCTGTGATTTATAGAACTTAATCAACACTTAACTTGCATACTAATCTTATTGATAATTAATGTTCCTTGTTAATTATCAAGATTATGGACGCTTTAGATTTATTGTTGTCATTTACTACTAAATGAAACACAGTGATCTATAATTCAGATCCTCAACCTGAATGAACTGTCAACACATAAATCAAGGAACAAATGATATAAAATCATCCATAACATAAAACCATAGAAGTAGCTAAATATGATTGGCTTCTAGGACATATCTCTAACAATAACAACAACGAAAGAAGAAAAAAAAAATTTGATCCGACGAAATTTAGGACCAAAAAGCAGGCTTTTCTGTTTTCATATATGTGTCTATACTTGCAAACCTCATCAAGCCTTTGAATCTGCTATCTAAAACGAATAAAAAAAATAGAGTACTTCCTAATTAAATGGTAAGAAAAGAGTATTCAAAAAGGTGATGTTATACATTAAAAAAGCAGGAGATCATTACTGCTGTACAAATCAAAATGAAAGAGAGGGTAAGAAAATTCCTTGTATAACAACATATTTCCTTCCTATATTACCCTCTCTACTTTTTAAAAAAATTTTTTTGATGAAATACTTTTTTTTTAATAGAAAAACTAGGTAGCGGGTACCAACTACCAAGCATACCCTCTCTACTTGTATTCTTCATATAGGCTCAAAAGTAGCATCAAATTTGCAAAAAATAGTAAGAAATTTTATTTTTGAGGGCATATGCAGAAAATTTTAAAATTACATTTGCACATGAGCGCATATAAAGTCTGATTAACTATATATGCAGAGATTTGCTGTCAAAAGAACATAACTTAAATATAATGATTTTGTGATGCATTGATGTTGCAAGATATGGAATGATGTGGAAAAAAAAAAAAAAGAAGAGAGAATGTGTAGTAATGATTGCGTGAATGGAGCACTTCACAAACTCCAAACTCACTGCGGTGGTGGTGTGTCACTGTGTCTAAGTCAAAACATGCAACAAGTCATTAGCTGGGAAAAGCCGCAAAATATTTACAGCGTATGTTCCAAGCTCTCTCTATACTAAGATCTCAAGTTCCGAGCCAGTAAAATTACCTTGCCTTATAAATCAAAATGAAATGGAAAATTCACTTTATTTTTGGCAGGAAAGGCACTTCAGACGACCAATGTTTTCAATATCTTACTGGCACCCATAACGGCCAGGAGCCGAAATTCAGTATTTTTCTAAAATTTCCTGCTATTTCCTCTTATAATACTGGATACCCTGTTTCGGTCACTATTACGGTATCCGATGTTATCGGAATTTTTGGTAACCAGCAATTTCCTCTTATAATACTGGATACCCTGTTTCGGTCACTATTACGGTATCCGATGTTATCGGAATTTTTGGTAACCAGCAGGGTATTGAAAACAGAGCTCGAGACTTCTTCAGAATATAAATGAGCGCTTTGTTTCATATATAGGTTAGTTAACTAAGGCCCTGATCAAAATGGTTTTTTTACGGGATTTCAATTCAATTCAATTCAATTCAATTGATTTCATAGGATTTCGTAGGATTTCGTTGGATCTAATTACATAGGAATTCCAACTAAATGATACAAAATCCGTTCATAATGATCAAGAATTTTCCAACGAAATGAAATGAAATGAAATCCCATGTTAAAAAAAAGAGATTTTGATCAGGGCCTAATACAAATCAGAACAGAAGTTTCAAATATTTGATCAATGGAGTACCCTCAACACCTTTTTTACATTGGTGGATATATACTGATTGCTTGCAAGTTACGTAAGCTATAACTGTTTTGATACCGAGAATATCAATATATTGAAAAACAAAAACAACATATATTGGCATATATATGAGATATTAGGATTAATTAAAAACAAGCAGTATGATCATCAGTCATCACCTTGATTTTTTTTTTTTAAAAAAAAAGGGAGATACGTACAGCTGGAAAGTAGAGATGCAAAAGGGGGTGCGAGTCCCTTTCTAATCTGTATGGTCCCTTCTTTTTGGCGGCTAAGCAACTTTTTTTATTTCGCAAATCTGAGCTCAAAAGAAAAAAAAAAAAGTAAGAAAAAAGAGAGGATATCCGACCGATTGTTGTAATCACGTAACCAGATTCTATTGTTGGTGGCTTTAAACGATTAGGAATCCATCACCAAACAAGTTGTTCGTCGTATATTATCTCAATAATCTTCGTTCTATGTTTTGTCCACTTCAACTCAACTCGTCTGTTGGATTTCCATGGGAATTTATGTGGCACCTCCTCTGTGTTACAAACTTCCAAATGCAATAACTAGTACCAGAAAATAAAATAACTATACCAATTTACATATATAAGAGCGGTAAGCAGGTTATTATGCAGATTTAAACATAATAGTTTGCCTTAGAAAACAAAAAAAACTTAATAAATTAATTTTAATGAGATAAAGTATTTGGTTCCAGTAGAAAATATGTAATGCATTATATTAGGAAGGTATTCGCGATCATTTTATAAATTTTACTTCAATTTCTTATAATGAAATTAAATGGAAGTTCAACAACGGCTAGCTTCTGAGGTATATAGAATATTAGAATTATATGCATATCATTATTATTTCCTTCAAAATATGATGAATAAACCACAAGACATTTTAATGAGATTGAAGAAACTCTAGTAAAATTCCGAACAAATAAATTAATTCAGTAAACTGATATGTTTATTGAGAAAAATATAATAACTTGTTTCACAAGACATGAAAAAACAAGTAGGTAATTAAAATTAATAAAAATATAAAAACCACTTTACAAAAGTCGCATGAGATGGATCATAGATGGTAAGCCTCATTTAGCATGCATGTTTCACTTGGCAACAACTTGGACAGATACTCGTACAAGGATCGATGGTCCCAGTGTACCTACAGCTACAGGCTACAGCTCAAGAGCTATGAAAGAAGCCCACATCAACCATCGTCACACATTAACACATATGACATATTAACCCATTCTGATCAACTTAGTTTGTACTGGTACTAAATACTAATGTACCTGCGCTTCAGCCTGAGCCCCCTAACTTTCTGATATTATTCTTCTATCAGGATGGCTTATCGTTATCCCGATCCGTTTGGATGGTGTGGAAATAAAAAGAATAAGGGAAGAAGTATTGGGAAGTGTGTAACTTTGTGACGAGTTTAGATTGTTTATAATAAATTTGGGAGTAGGAAGAAGTTATTTCTTTATTCTTTCTCCCATCCAAACGGAGCCAAAGTATGTACTAAGGTGGTGCGCTTGGCTTGTCAGTACGACGGTACCATATGGAAATATAATTAATTAATATAGTGTACAACTTAAATCGAGTCCAATTAGCAATTGGAAAATCAATAATAAAACAGAAGGCACTAAATGCCACTAGAAAGAATTAATTTCTCAAAAATGGTCTGTAAATAAGATTTGCATAAAATTAAACTAATAGGCCTGACAGTTACCTAACCAGGACCACAATTAATCTAATTATGCATAATAAAAATTATCATTGGCAATATCCATTCCAAAACTTTCGACTAAAAAACGTCTTTAGTAAAATATATATTAGCGATCTATATAGTTCTAAAGATGATTTGTTAAAATATAAAAAGTTAGAGCATTAAATGTCCGAACTCGAAACGTTCGAAGTCTAATTTTTAATGATTTATTTTATTACAAACATAAGGTTTCTAGTACTGTCTATTAAACTAAACTCATGGTTCCTGTCTTGCTGATCATTAATGACTTCAATGCACCCTGCTCTAACTGGTAAATATTAAACAGAGAATTTGACAATTATAAATTCATCATTCTTTTTACTGTTTGAGCAAAAGAAAATTATGCCAGCATACTGCAAAAGGGACCTCCTTAAAAGTGGTAGTCTTAGTAACATACTCATCAACGGTTCTCTACCTGGTTTATAGTTTGTAATTTTTTTTAAAAAAAAATGTTCTTTATACTTGCAATGATGAATTGGTTGAACGCTGATGTAAGATATTTTTAGGTGAAGCCAATTGGAATGTATCAATGGAACAAACTACCAACCGAAAAAATGCAAATATAGAAATTGGGGAAGTGGAGATGAATAGACAAAGCATGACACAAGATGGACAGCACTATTTTTATCACTGCTTTTGTATTCTTCTGATTTGTATAGTTCTGCCTTAATTAATCACTTGTTTTGCAAACTCTACCCCCATTTATCCGCTTTGCATCAGCTCCGCTTTGGATAGAAATTACAAGCAGAGTGACAAATTTAAAATCCCTGTATAAATCGGTGATATCATAAGCATATATAATATAATATAATATAATATAATATAATATAATATAATATAATATAATATAATATAATATAATATAATATAACATGATATAGATGCACCCATCTTTCCTAAAAAAATATATATATAATATAAATGTATTATTAGAATAAATTTGTTTCTTTTCCAATGGATATGAGTATTACAAAGAAAAAATGTTACGGATGATTTATTAAAAGTAGCCATAATTTATGCAATAAGCTTGCAGAAATATCAAATATGTTGAATCCGTTTATTCATTCGAGAATATGCTAAAATCGTATTATCCATGAATCATGCATGCTGTTATAGTTATGCATAACTGTATTTATCGCGATTTTTATGGTGGTTAATATCAAGTGCTATTTTATTTTATTTGTTTGGGTTGTATCTGCCGTGTGATACCAAAAATATTTTATGTGATTCAAATTGAATGGCACAGGACTAATTAATGTGACTTTGTTATGTAATATTGAAATCCAACAGTTGGGATCGGAAAATAGCTATGAAAACGGACTAAAGTCCGAGCTAGATTCACAATCACACGCACAAATTAACTCGCAACTGGCAAGCATGGATTGGATATATACAATGGGACCCACATTCGAGTCAGGCCAGATCATGTTCATGTCGAAAGGAAAGGTGTGTTGGAGAAAGATGATGCACACAGCACACAGCACACAGCACACTCGCAAGTAGCAACAACAGGAGAGTTGCTTCTCGATCTGCATTTTGTTCTCTGTTCCCTGTAACGTACTGTTCCAAAGTAAAACTGATACACATTCACATGCATATATAATTTCGATCTTCTTTCCTAATTCAATCCTTAATTAATTCGCCCTTTTCACTACTGAAAATACATCTAATAATTAGGTTAGGGGGTTGGATATTACTTTGATGAAAATTTTCAATTTGTTTTGGAAGTTTAAAACTATCCTCGTTCGAAATTTGAATCATACGGTTGCTCGATCAACACAATTAAGTTGGACACCTAATTAAAGTTAACAGAAGGATCATGATGTACGTACTTGAAATCAATTCTAAATATGGTCTAGTTTCCACTTCACAAAAACAGTTTCTTCTTGGTACTATTTCACATTACAAGAAGACATCCCATGTCCTGAAAGAAACAATTAGTTGTACATGAAGCATCAAAGAATTTCTCAAAGTAGGTGCGTGTGGTCCTGTATCAGTTCGTCAACTAAATTAAAGCACCCTCACGACTCACGAGCTTGAACTAACGAAGGATCCGCAATCTGAAAATTAAAAGAGAAAGCGACCTCCAATTAATTCATTAGATACTCAAATCCCAATTTCTCAGTCTCCTTACCATGTATGATGTATCTAGCTAGCTTATCCTTGGATTTACATGTAAATGTAAATGCGCCATCGTATCTCGCTAACTCGCTTTGCAACTTTGCTCTTTCTTTCCTTTTCCGTGTTTCTTTTCAGTGCCAAATTTCATGGTATGAGTAATTAGGTAATCTTTTTTTTTTATTATTATTTCCGAAAAGTTGCAGTTGTTATATCGGAGGTTGATAATATACTTCAGATTTTTTTTTTTTTCTTTTTGTTTCCTAAAAGCGACGACGTTAGTCGGCAAGTAATTATTGTTTGACGGACTCGTTAATTAACTTTGTTAAGCTCTTTCAATATCTCTCTTTTTAAAACACTTATTACAAGAAAATAGGAAGGGGATCGAACACAATAAACATATTTTCCAACAACTACATGGTTGTTTTGCTAATCCAATTTGCTTCAATTCCTTGAGGTTGTACTACTATTATCTCGCATTGCATTGTTTTATTAATTGTTTACTTTTTATTTTTAACTTTTATATATTTTTTTAGCAAGGTTCTGGTGCAATATTTTTTTAGAGCCACAAATATCACATTTTATTTTTTATTTTAAAATTTTAAAATATAATCGTCCGATCTAAACTATTGATCTTGTTCATTTTAACGACTGATACTTTCTCATAAAATTTTATAATTTTTTAAGTTTATTTAATGCTTGATCAAAAAGACAAAAATGAACGAATCAAAATAACTAAAGTTGATTAATTCTAATATGTTCATTTTTCAACTTCTCGATCAAGTATGAAATAAACTTTAAAAATTTTGAAATTTTAGGACAACACATCCATTGTTAAATAAACAAAATCAACGGTTCGGATCGGATGATTATATTTATAATTTTTTTAAATTTAAAATAAAAATAAAATAAAATGTGATATTTGTGGTACTAAAAAAATATGGCACCGCAACTTTGCCCATTTTTTATTATGACCGAATCTCTTTACGGCAGCTTTGATAGAATTGAGTTAGTGCAATAGAGTGCAGCTACAAAAGGTAAGTACGGGAAAATAACTTTTGGGCACATCGGAAACAATGGCAAAGTGGAACTCTCTTCAAAATAAAATACTAGTATGGATTCTTTTATCTGAATTTAATTCTTGTGGAGCAATCATGGCCTGAACATACATTAATATTTCTGCTGAATCTTCCTCCACTGAGTCATGACTCATCACTCATTAGAGGAATATAATTGAGATCGAGCTTGGAAGTCATGCGTGCCTTGGAGTTGTGAGGCTCCGTCAAGAAAAGAACTCAATTGAACTTGTTGAAAGAATAAGAAAACTTCTGTTTATTTATTTAGAAAAGGTCATGCATTTTAAAGTTTCAGTATACGGCAGTGAATAGTCCATCAACACTCAACAGTATTTTCTTCTTTTCAATAATCAATCATGCACTTCCAAGGTCCAACTTATATTTGAATGTAATTATATATATAAAAGAATTAAATTAAGGCAACTATAATAACCTGCTGATTGGCTGATTGCTCAACTAAAAGACAATCCATGTAGCATATATGATATATGCAGCTAGTTATTTGTACTGCTTAATGGAATTAAGCCTGGTTCAGGCGACTGGGTGCCCCAAAAATAAGAAGGCTATATATTGAGAACAAGCAATTAAATAAGAATGAATGCTGATAGTGATACTGATACAGTGCAGATCTGCAGCCACAAAGAAACAAAGAGGAGTTAGAGCCTTAGAGGGAGGTGGGACAGGGAGTGGGCTAGTTTTGTCTGGGCTGAGGCCGACCAGACAAGATCGGGTGGCGGACATCTCTCTTCTCGTTCCATGGGCCCACGGCCCACTCTTCCTCTTCTTTCTTTACTGCTTTCTCATTTCTGATTTCTGATTTCCTCCTCCAGCTTGCACCCTACTACTCCTTGCATCGGTGCGGTGCCTACTAAATTTCGATGAACTGATTCATATTCTTAATCATGCTAACGCACGTCCTGTCTTGTTTTTTTTTTCTTTCTTTCTTATAACAAGTCTACGGTACAATTTATAAAATATCAGTTCATTATAGCAAAAGATGCTATAAAAACTTTCTAGTGACTAAGTATATGTCAAATGTTAACGCCTTAAAACTTCCATGATATATAATTTTTCTTGTAGTTAGTGTAAAAAAATTATTTATTATATTCTCATAACACTATTATCTAATTAGTCTTAGTGATGCAACAATTGAGAAATGAATCTTCACAAATTTGAAGACACATATATCATTTGATTACAGTAGTATATACAACAAAAAATGCACCAGACTTGCTCGTGAACCTGTATATTGAAAACTAAAATGTTAAATTAATGTTAAATTAATGTTGGTGCCTGGTAAGCTGTCTATTTAGAGCTCTTGCTCTTGCTATATATAATTTATTATGTTTTGTAGATAGTGGATCGAAGTGGAGACAAATTATTTATTAGATTCTTAAAAAAGTAGTATTTGATTGTAATACAAATATCGATCACAGCAGACAAATGGAATCTTGAAAGGCCGGCCACGGAGTACGTACGTATATTGATAGTATTAATTATACGTACACAGACGCAGAGATAAATAAATAATTAATGATGATATCGATCATTAGCACGCAATTGAGTTGGAATGGTGAGTAGACGAAGAGCAGAAATGAAGGCAGTGGAGCTGCGATGCGATGCAAATTGTGGGGGATGAAGACAATAGTAAAGGAATAGTAAAATAAAAAAGTGTAGTGTAGAGTGTAGACTGTAGACAGGGCAGGGTGCTTGAACGTTTGCAAGAGGAGCTAGTGGATGCCGTCTTCCCTATTCCGTCTCGTCTCGGCGTCTCGTTTGGGTTTCTTTTATTTATTATTTACTGTACTTTTTTTTTTTCTTTTTGAGTGCTGGAGTGCTGGGCGTCGTTTTCGGCCCGGCACCAGCTGAGTGCCTGAGTGCTGAGTGCTGACCACTGACCAGCGTGCACATCTCCCATCTCACATCTGCATCTGCATCTGCCTGCGTATGCGTTCCATCCATCTTTAACTATCTTTTTCTATCCCCCTCTCCCTCTCCCTCTGTGTGTGTGCAGTGTGCGTGTGTTTTTTCTTTATAATAATTTTAATTGTGATTTGTGATATAATAATGATACTAAATTAAGATGTTAGTATCAATGGTTGAGATTCAGCAGTCCATGTCCATCGCTTCCTTTTCTCTCCCTTCTCCAACACAACCATAAAATAAAATAATAATCTTTATCAAATTAATCTAAAATTTTGCTATTTCTCTCTCTATTCCAGACAGACACAAGGGCACTACTCTGCTAAACTATTAATTGGATGAGGGTAAATTAATTGTGCAACTTCATCTTGCGTACTTCATTTATCTACACATCTATATGTCAGCTATTCATTTTTTGTGATAAATGAAATGAACACCGCAAAATTGTAAAAATCATTGTGCATTTTGGCCTCCATATTCCCTGACGCCTATTTGCAATACTAAAAATTGATATAAGAGACAAAAGCATCCTTCAAGTTTAGCCAATTCATTTCATCATACCGCCACCATACATTAGTTATGTGCGCCTTAATCTCCAAAGCAACTGACTTCTCATAATTAGATATCACTTCTCATAATTAAGTAAAGAAAAAATGGTACGTCATTTTTCCGTCACATTAAATTAAAAATAAATAAAAAGATACGTGTTTTTGGATCATTTTAAGGAGGAAATATAATTTAAAATTAAATAAGAAGTATGCACTCTGATTATAAGAAAAACATACTAGTAAAATGGGCAATGGTTTAGGCTATATTATATACGTCCAGTCCAAATTCGTATATAGTGCAAAATGAAAAAATGCGCATGTACAATAATTTTTTGGACCACCAGATGAACCCAATGAAGTGTTTGAAGTTGAAATTTTTGAGTTAGTGGTATTTTCAAATTTTGAAAAGATAAATGGATATTTGAACTTTATAAGAAGATCGGTTCAAATTTTGAAAATTTAATTTAAAAGTCAAATGCAGGGTTGAAACCTCGATATGTAACCCCACACACGCCCGTCCAGACTTGCCACATCTACTCGAATTTCTCATAGAGCAATTCTTTGTGCTACGAATTTCATGCAAGCCTTTTAATAATAATAATAATACAATAATAAATTTTGAAAGCCCACTGATCTTCCATGGCAAGGCACAAATGCACAATAGTCGCGTAGGAAGAAATGATGTTGCTACAGCTACCCCAAGCCGGGGTCCTTATAATGCTTGGAATGGCGATTTTCTGAACCATGCATCTCATTTATCTTTCAATGCTTAGAATGGCAATTTTCTGAACCAAATGTCCCCCCCCCCCCCCAGTTAAAATCCCATTTACATCTTTGACAGACCGCTAGGCGAAAGATAGGCTGTCAATGAAACCCATTTACCTGTTTACTCTACTCGTACGTACCGTATTCGATAAGGCGGGTACGGGTAAAGAAAAATTTTCGTTAACTTATCGGGTACGGGTACGTGTAATGATTATTTTGTATCCATTATCTAACGGGTAATATTTTACAAACATACATGTATATATAATCAAGTTTTTAGCATATTTCGAAAGATATATTATTAATTTCGATCTTCATCCAAACTTATTTATGATGATGATTTTTCATTCTATATTATATTATAATTTATAATTAGTTATATAGATTTTTTTAATTCAATTGATATGAGAATAAAATTTATAATTTTTGTTATATCTAAAATATTATCTAAATATTTTACTTTATATATATATTTATTTGATATTATTTATTTATCACATTATATATTTTTATAAAAATTAATAATATTATTATTACCCGTTATGTACCATTACTCTACCCTTACCGTTAATTCTTAACGGGTACGAATATGGTACGAGTAAAGTCTTTTTTTTAACGGGTATGGGTAAAGAAAATTTTAACGGTTACGGGTATGAAAATACCTTCTACCGTATCGTACCGTGCCCATTGACAGCCCTAGCGAAAGAGTTGGATTTGGCTCTAGTTGTTCTCCGCATATATATTTTAGTTATAGTTGACGATAAAATAACAGTGAGTTAACATAAACATTTTATTATTAATTATTAAAGAGACGTTTAAATATGGAATGAAATTTTGTACACAAGCAATTTACAAAGTCAATATAATGTATATATAAGTGTTTTCTTTTTCTTTTTCTTTTTTCCTTTAGAAAAGCATGCCAATTTGCAAAGTCCCTCTCAGACTCCAAATTTAATCTCAGCAACCAGATTTTTGAATAAGTATCAAGTATTCAAGTACCAACCCAATCCTATTTTGCAATTAGATACCTAATTACCTACCATAATTGTCTTTGTATAATTTGCATGCATCTTCAATTCGGGTGTCATATCATAACGAGTTAACTGTTTTTAGTTATACTGATCTTTCCCTCAATTTTCTATGCGTCAAGCTTTGGCGACTCGATCTAGGATGATTCCTCGCAGGTTCCATTGTGCAAAGCTAGCTCCATTAATTCCGTGACACTGAAAAAACCTAAAGACGCAACAGGATGATAGTGGCATTCTGAAAACCCACAAAGACCAGAAGAAACAGTGCAGTGCAGAACCTACCAAAAATAAGCTAGCACTCTATCAGTTCCGTTCAATATTTGGATATCTATAAATTTTGAAGAAACATAGAAGTTGTATCATCGCTCCATATATAGTCCATAACTTTTACATCTCATATTTACCGCTTCGGGCCTAGAAGGGTAAAAAAGATTTCCAACAACATCTCAAATCAGCGCTTCTAGTCAAGTTGAAGGAATGCTTTTGATCCTTGAAACCATGGTTTTCAGTACCCTACCGGCAACCATACCGGCCAGTGACCGAAACCCGGTATTTTCCCGAAATTTCCCGGTATTTCCTCTCTAAATATCGGATACCGCCATATCGGCCACCATTCCGGTATCCGGTATTACCGGAATTTTCCGGTAACCGGTAGGGTATTGAAAACACTGTTTGAAACAACACAACAGTAACAATGCAACTAGTAAGATTTTGACCTATTAATACTTTGACTGCAACTGTAGTAGATATAGAAGCAACAAGCATCACTGCATCAAAGAAAAAAGGTGAATATCGACGTGTCAAGGGAACAAACAGTGCGTTTTGTCTAGCATATTTGGCCACAATCATCACGGAACATATAGATGCATCAGGATCAGGATCAGGTCCTAAATCCTAATAAGATTCTTCCAAACTCCAATCCAGAACATGGCAAAATCCAGCTTCAGCCCCACCTCCAACACCTATTATTAGTTCTACTATTAGTTCTTCACCTCTCCATTCCCTTGGAATACTGGAGATAAAAAGAATATTTATATCTACGCAATAAATGCAAAATGGAAAGGACCAAATTCATACACACTGGAGAAATCCCCAGGCTTTGTATTGCCAAACAAACTAGTAAACAAGCATGGTGCAGCTATCTCCCTCAGCCTGCTTCGATCAATTCTCTTGAGGTGCCTCCTGTTGGGTTCCTTACTCATTCCTCTTGTATTGTAGTTTTCATTTTCTTATAGTATTTGTAATATGTAACATTTGTAGGGTCTTATTTGTAACTTTGTAAGAGACTAATAAAATTGAGAAAATGAAAATTGGGATTGATTCATTCCCGACAAAAATTAGTCCCTTTGATATTTGTTTTCTTCTCTGGCTCTCACAGCGCACCTTCGGTGTGCGAAACAAAACTCATCCCCTCTCTCTCTTTAATCTCTCTGTACCACCGATCGGTACCGCTCTCTCTCTCCTCTCTCATCTCAACAACTGGTATCAGAGCGCAAGGTTCGTCGCCGCTAAGTCGCTGTTGCGGAAACCCTAGCCGTCGAGTCACCGCCGTCAAACCCTAGCCGCTGCCGAGCCGCAGCCGTTGATCACCTCCGTTTCCGACCTCGATCGGGTTGTTGCCGTCGAGTCGCGAGTGGCCGTTGCTTCGCCGTATTGAGGTGAGGTTCTCTTGACCGGTGCATTACATTTGGGACCTAGGGTTTGTGTCTAAAAATGGAAGAGGGAAATAGTGGTACCATGGTTAAGCTTACATCTTCTAATTACTCCATTTGGAAGTCTCGTATGGAAGATTTGTTGTATTGTAAGGATGCATATGAACCCCTCTCGGGTACCAAACCCGCTACCACCACCGATGATGTTTGGAAAGTGTCTAATAGAAAGACAATAGCCTTAATTAGACAATGGGTTGATGATTCCGTCTATCACCACATATCATCGGAAACCGATGCCAAGGTGTTGTGGGAGAAGCTTGAGAGTTTGTATGAGCGCAAGACCGCTCAAAACAAGGCATTCCTTATTAGAAAATTGGTGAATATGAAATATCAAGAGGGAACATCCGTTTCGGATCATTTGATTCAATTCCAAGATTGCATAAACCGCTTGTCAACTATGAAAATGGTATTGGATGAGGAGTTGCAAGCCCTAATTTTGTTGAGTTCTTTACCCGATAGTTGGGAAACTTTGGTGGTGACCTTGAGCAACTCGGCACCTAACGGTGTTGTGACCTTAGCCATGGTGAAGGATAGTATGCTCAATGAAGAGTTAAGGCGTAAGGAGTCGGGGATCACTAGTGAGTCCTCGGCCCTTGTCACCGAAAATCGTGGTAGAAGCACTCAAAGAAACTCCCATAATGATGACAAGCGTGGCAAGTCAAAGGGAAGGTCTAAATCAAGAAAGGGAATAATTTGTCATTATTGCAAGAAACCCGGTCATATGAAAAATGAGTGCCGGAAGTTAAAGGCAAAGAATGATGAGCTCAAGAGAGATAAGTCTAAGGGTAAGAATGATGATGGTGGGAATGAAAGTACCGCCGCTATTGCTTCCGATGGCGAAGTGTTCATTGCTTGTGATGAAGATTTTGTAAACCTTACTTGTCATGATTCCTCATGGGTTGTAGACTCCGGGGCCTCATTCCATGTCGCGCCTAGACGTGACTTGTTCACTTCCTACAAGGAGGGTGATCGTAGTGTTGTGAGAATGGGCAATAATGGAGCATGTAAAATTGTTGGAATTGGTGACATAGAAGTTGTGACAAGCTTAGGATGCAAGCTTATCCTCAAGAATGTGCGGCATGTGCCGGATATGAGACATCATCTCATCTCGGTTGGTGCCCTTGATGATGACGGGTACCATAGTGACTTTATTGGTGGTAGATGGAAGTTAGTGAAAGGGCATTTGGTTGTTGCTCGTGGGTATAAATCCGGGTCACTCTATGTGACTCAAGTGAAAATGTGCGGAGAGGTGAATGTATCGGAAGACAACTCAACCGATTTGTGGCATTTGCGGTTGGGTCATATGAGTGAGAAGGGCATAGAAATTCTCTCCAAGAAGAAATATGTCTCTTGTGAAGGTGCATCTCTCTCCTCTTGTACACATTGTTTGGCCGGAAAGCAACACCGTGTAGCCTTTAAAAGAAATCCCACTACCAAGAAATCGGGTGCTTTAGATTTGGTACATACCGACCTTTGTTCTATGGGTGATAGGAGTATTGGTGGTGCTCTTTATTTTGTGACCTTTGTAGATGACCATACAAGGAAATTGTGGGCATACTCCTTGAAAACAAAAGATCAAGTGTTGAATGTGTTTAAGTCTTGGGTTATGGAGGTTGAAAGAGAGACCGGCAAGAAACTCAAGTGTGTCCGGTCCGATAATGGTGGTGAGTACCGTGGTCCTTTTGAGGAATATTGCAAGGCCAGTGGTATTAAATTAGAAAAGACCGTACCCAAGACTCCACAACAAAATGGTGTGGCCGAGCGCATGAACCGCACCATATGTGAAAGAGTTCGGTGCTTGCTCTCTCATTCTAAGCTCTCAAAGGGATTTTGGGGAGAAGCATTGAACACGGTGGTTCACTTGATCAATCGTTCTCCTTCTCATGCGTTGGATGGTGATATACCGGAAAGGGTTTGGAAAGGAAAAGATGTCTCTTATGACCATCTAAGAGTGTTTGGTTGTAGGGCCTTTGTGCACATACCCAAGGATGAAAGGTCAAAGCTTGATAGTAAGACCAAAGAGTGTGTTTTCTTGGGGTATGGAAATGGTGAATTCGGTTATAGGTTGTGGGATCCAATTGAGAAGAAGTTGGTGAGAAGTCGAGATGTGGTGTTCTTTGAGAAAGAAACCATTGAAAATGTTGGCAACCTCGACAAAGCGAAAACCTCTACAAGTAGCTATGTTGACCTAACTCCTCTCTCTTCCAACAACCCAAGAACCGAAATAAATGATGAAAACCCTAGCCATACAACCGAAACTAGTGTCCCACAAATTCAAGAGAGCGATCCTCAATCCGAAACCTCCTCAAGTGATAGCTCACAAGTGCAAGAATTGAGGAGGTCGACTCCTGAAAGACGAGTTAGCACAAGATATCCCACAAATGAATTTGCTTTGCTTGGTGATAGTGGTGAGCCCGAATGCTTTATGGAGGCTATTGAGTCGGAGCACAAGAATAAGTGGTTGGATGCCATGCAAGATGAGATAAAATCCTTGCATGAGAACAACACTTTTGAGTTGGTGAATTTGCCAAAAGGCAAAAATGTGCTCAAGAACAAGTGGGTTTACCGTGTCAAATTGGAGGGTCAAGAAGCAAAACCGAGATACAAAGCTCGGTTGGTAGTGAAGGGATTTGGTCAAAAGAAGAGTGTTGATTTTGAAGAAATTTTCTCACCCGTTGTGAAGATGTCATCAATTCGGGTTGTGCTTGGCTTGGCCGCTAGTTTGGATTTGGAGATTGAGCAACTAGATGTCAAGACCGCATTCCTCCATGGTGATTTGGAGGAGGAGCTCTATATGGAGCAACCCGAAGGCTTTGTGGTGCAAGGACAAGAGCACATGGTGTGCAAGTTGAGGAGCCTCTATGGCTTGAAGCAAGCACCACGAAATTGGTACAAAAAGTTTGAATCTTTCATGTGTGACAATAAATTTACTAAAACCATTTCCGATAATTGTGTTTTTGTTAAGAGGTATTCTAGTGGTGATTTTCTCATTCTCTTGCTTTATGTTGATGATATGTTGGTTATTGGAAGTGATTTGAGAAAAATCAAAGCATTAAAGGAGAGACTTGCAAGCGAATTTGCTATGAAAGATTTAGGGGCAGCCAAGCAAATTCTTGGTATGAGTATCACTAGAGACCGGAAGAATCGGAAACTTTGGTTGTCACAAGAGAAGTACATTGAGAAGGTACTTCAAAGGTTCAACATGAAATATTGCAAACCGGTAACATCTCCTCTTGCTAGTCATTTTAAATTATCTTTGGATGGTTGTCCTAAGAATGACAAAGAAAAGGATGAGATGAGAAAGGTGCCATATGCCTCGGTTGTAGGCTCTTTGATGTATGCAATGGTATGCACTAGACCGGACATTGCTCATGCCGTTGGTGTAGTGAGTCGTTTTCTTTCTAATCCGGGTAAAGTGCATTGGAATGCCGTTAAGTGGATACTTAGATATTTGAGGGGTACATCCACTCATTGCATTTGTTTTGGTGGCACAAGAAATCCGGTGTTGGAGGCATATACGGATGCCGATTGGGCCGGTGACATAGACTCTAGAAAGTCTACATCCGGTTATTTGGTTTGTTTTGGAAACGGGGCCGTGTCATGGCAATCCAAGCTACAAAAATGTGTTGCACTTTCAACTACCGAAGCCGAGTACATAGCCATTACGGAGGCATGCAAGGAGCTAATTTGGATGAAGAAGTTCTTGCATGAGTTGGGTATTCGGCAAAAGAGGTATGCTTTGTTATGTGATAGTCAAAGTGCAATTTATTTGAGTAAAAATCCGATGTTTCACTCTAGGTCCAAGCACATTGATTTGAGATATCATTGGATTCGTGATGTGCTTGAGAGAAAAGAATT
This sequence comes from Rhynchospora pubera, assembly GCA_028095005.1. NCBI lineage: Eukaryota > Viridiplantae > Streptophyta > Magnoliopsida > Poales > Cyperaceae > Rhynchospora > Rhynchospora pubera. The sequence goes on along the minus strand of CM051459.1, from coordinate 229,870,590 downwards.
GGTGTTGGAGAAAGTCCACACGAGTGATAATGGATCGGATATGTTGACCAAGTCGATACCGCCATTGAAGCTTGAAGCTTGTTGTGAGAAGGCGGGTTTATTGGGTAGACACGCTCCATGAGTCGGAAGGAGGAGTTTGTTGGGTTCCTTACTCATTCCTCTTGTATTGTAGTTTTCATTTTCTTATAGTATTTGTAATATGTAACATTTGTAGGGTCTTATTTGTAACTTTGTAAGAGACTAATAAAATTGAGAAAATGAAAATTGGGATTGATTCATTCCCGACAAAAATTAGTCCCTTTGATATTTGTTTTCTTCTCTGGCTCTCGCAGCGCACCTTCGGTGTGCGAAACAAAACTCATCCCCTCTCTCTCTTTAATCTCTCTGTACCACCGATCGGTACCGCTCTCTCTCTCCTCTCTCATCTCAACACCTCCAAACTATCTTTTTGAAGCACACTTTACACCTAATGCAAGCAAGGAGATTGCATCAAGTGAGAAGATTGTTGCACCGGGACAAAAGAGGTCTCTGTTAGAAACTTGTTGCACAGTCTATTCACACGTCTCCTATGAGGACACCCCCTCCCTCTAGGATCTTAGGTCCAGGCAAAATAGTAACCCCTTGAGCTAAGTACCAGAAAGTTGGTCCAAGCAAACAGTGCTACATCGCTGTCTCCACTTATCCTTTTATATCTGTTTTCTTACCTTCCCACTTCCAACCAGTGCACCTAAACTGGCAACTCCAAATCTTTGCCAGGTGCATGGATCCAAACCTAAAACAGCTTTGGTTTCATAATCACTATTTTTTTTTGGACAAACTAAGCAGCGGCTACTTAGTAATGGTTTCATAATCACTATTTCTGGGCCATTATTGGAGTCAGATGACTTGTTACTGTTCGTATGATATAATCTTCAACCTAGCAAATATGAAGAGCAATTCGAACTAAAATCCAAATTAAGCTAGCTGCTCCATATTAAAAACCAAACAAAGTACCACATCGCTGTATTTGTAAGATATAGTCATATAGCACCTTATTTGTAAGATACAGTATTAATTAAGATGTAGGTAGATAGCACCACATTTTTTTTCCCCTAATAAAAAAGAGAGATAACAGATAAAGAGCCTTATTTTCTCGTTGACAAAAAAAAAAAGAATAGATATACAGCACCTGAATTGATTCTGTAACAAAGATGAACCATAGTAGCAGCAAGGTGTGGGCTATATATCACAACAAAAGGACGGAACCATAGAAATAGCAGGCCATGGACTATATACAAAAGTGTTGCTCATGACAGGGTATAAATAAAAAAATATACATATACAAGCCTCCTGTCTGTAGCGGGTTATGGGCTTTAGCCCGGCTACTTAACTAATATTAGAACACAGTTACACAGTAGCCAGTAGGTTTACAAGCCGAAAAAATTAATACTAACGTTACTGTTCATATTAATTTTAATAATAACAGAAAAAAAATCAAAATTTTAATACTAACATTGCTGGATCGTCATCCCAGTTGACGAAAGCCCAATACTCTTGGATCGTCATCCCAGTTGACGATCCAAGCTTGGATCGTCATCCGAAATGACGATCCAACGATCCAAAGGAAAAAACACATTAAAAAAAGATTTTGAAAATTTTTTTCGTTTGGATCGTCATCCCAAATGACGATCCAAACAAAAAAATTTCAAAATCTTTTTTTTAATGCAAATTTTACATTTTAGTCCCCAAAGTTTTTATTATTACAAAATATATAATTTATAATTAAAAATTAAACATAATTAAAACATCTATTATATTTTATTTACACATCGTGCGTGCCGTGTCATGTCGTGTCAAACACGATCGTGTTAGAGTCTCGTGTCGTGTTGACACGAACTACTTTTTTAACCGTGTCGTGTCGTGCTTAGTGGTGAGAAGAGTCAACACGACATGCATTCTAACACGACACGACTGACACGATCGTGTCGTGTCGTGTTGAAACGTTGTGTTAGAATGCGTGTCATGTTGACTCTTCTCACCACTAAGCACGACACGACACGGTTAAAAAAGTAGTTCGTGTCAACACGACACGAGACTCTAACACGATCGTGTTTGACACGACATGACACGGCACGCACGATGTGTAAATAAAATATAATAGATGTTTTAATTATGTTTAATTTTTAATTATAAATTATATATTTTGTAATAATAAAAACTTTGGGGACTAAAATGTAAAATTTGCATTAAAAAAAGAATTTGAAATTTTTTTGTTTGGATCGTCATTTGGGATGACGATCCAAACGAAAAAAATTTTCAAAATCTTTTTTTAATGTGTTTTTTCCTTTGGATCGTTGGATCGTCATTTCGGATGACGATCCAAGCTTGGATCGTCAACTGGGATGACGATCCAAGGGTATTGGGCTTTCGTCAACTGGGATGACGATCCAGCAACGTTAGTATTAAAATTTTGATTTTTTTTCTATTATTATCAAAATTAATATGAACAGTAACGTTAGTATTAATTTTTTCGGGTTTACAAGTCCCTCCTCCTGTACTGGGCCGAAAAGAGACCAATTGAATAGTGTTCTGGACTTCAGTTTACTAAACAACTGCATTTAACATATGGTTCAACCAGCATCTCTCTATCCATTTTGACATTCAACTAGTACAGGATGCTATATACCAGATAAACTGCAACAATAAAATGGCAAGGTATGTTTTTTTTGTTTGAGATAGCTATACAAAGAAAATTGATTGTCAACATTTATATTACTTAACAAAAGCATAAGATATAAGCCTGAGAAATAGAAAATAAACACTGATATACAAAAGCTACATTGTAGTTGTCCTAAGACATCACTTTTGGGCGCCATCCGGCAATCACATCCTCATGCAATGCTCGAGTTTTCACAAATGATTCCCTGGAGAATATTGTCTAGCAAGAAAAAAAAAAAAGTTCAGGTCAGCTACATTGAAATACATCGGACATTATCATCATGTCTTTAATGGCGAACTTATTTCAATAATCATTTATGAAATATAAACGTATGCCATTTTAAATTAACACACAGAAGCTTTTCATATTTGCACAAGAGAAAGAAAAGAATCTAACATGTCTGGTAGTTGCAACTAGCCCTCAGCATTTTATGGCTGTTCTGCAACTAATGCTAGCCATAAAACAAAAGTCCTATTTCTTAAAAGAGAAATTACAGCTGAAATTTTCACTTGCAGAAGTCGGTTTCAGTAAACTAGGGCCCAAAATCATACTTAATTTAACTTGACTTTGGAAATAAGGAAGCTTAAAAGAGAGGGCAAAGTTGTCAAATCTTATAAACTTACTTCTTCAATAAATTTATTGGTTGGTAGCTACTTGCAAAATTGTGAAACATATTAGAGACAGATGCAACATGAGATATATCAGGTGTCAACTTAATATTAGAAGAGATTGCTTGTAATCTGCTAATACCAAATGTGCTATTAGATTGCAAACATCACCCAAAATGGTACTTCTTTGAAGCAAATTTCATAAAAATGTTTAGAATACCTTCATGTAGTTGTTCAGATAAGAGAGTGATTCTGGAACGGACCAATTCTTGTAGTGACCAAGGGCAATCTCCATGTGATACAGTTTAGGTGCAAGTGATAAGTCAGCAGCTGAAATTGTGTCACCATTTATAAATGGGCCCTACACCACAGAAGACAATTAAATTCAAAAATTAGTTTTCCAGAATCAAAAGTGCAAGCATATAGATATGTAATATGTATGAACATATGTGTTGACTTTGTGCAACAAGCAATGAGCATGAGGAGCCTATTAGCACATGGACATCAAAATGTAACCCAAACATGTTGTCCTTTTTGTTGTCATACAAAAACATGAATACAATAGCATAACATAGAAGGTTATGTAAATTGTTATTTTTGTGAAGAAAATCTGACGTTGTCCTTAAGATACTCATTGAAGGATGTCAATTCACTAAGCAGTGCTTGCTGAGTGGCATCACTTGGGTCCTTGCTTTTGAGGAAGGCAATGAAAGTTGAAAATATGTTTGATCCTCTGTAAAAGGAAAGAGTGAAAGTTATTTAATTATTGTGAGCTTCTGGCAAACAGTGATTAGCATTTGAAGAAAGAGGGAGCAGGAGCAGAAATGAAGACGCACACTGAAGCCTTGTGAGGTGGAGTTGTAAGAGGTGGTTGAGGGTATTTCTGTTCTAAAGCTTGGGTGATGACATCTGAATCAGCAAGCCACTTCTCTTCAAGCTTTAGTAGTGGGACTTTACCTTGAGGACTAATTTGCAAAAACCTGAAGCAGCACAGTTGTTGGATGATTTGTTGCGGAAAAGAAGAGGGAAATGGAATATATAGATATATATATAAGAATACCAGTGAGGCTTGTTGGAAAGGTCGACGAATTTCATTTGGTAAGGCAGGTGTTTCTCCTCGAGGGTGAGAAGAACCCGTTGAGTGAAAGGACCTGAAAAGGAAAAGGACGTTGAGTAGTGAGTACATTCGCAGCATTGGCATTGGCGACAAGAGATTTATGCGCAGAGCAGAGCAGAGCAGAGCTTACAATCGCCGAGTCTATCGGGGACAGTGGTGGAGGCCTTGACGCACACCTCCAGCTCCAGCTCCGATGCTGCCCGCGTGCTGAGGCGGTGCCATCTCCCTCTCCCACTCCCTCTCCTCTGACGCAGGAGAGAGGTGGGAATCCGGACGCCGGCGCTGACTGTGAATGTGGCGGACATCTCTCTCTCTCTCTCTCTCTCTCTCTCTCTCCGGTTGTGGCTCCTACAAATTTGGATGGAAAGCTTCCACCGCTTTATCTCGCTCTCTCTCTCTTTTGGGCTTTTATCATCATCATTATTATTCCCGAAATTTTGTAAAATAATATTAAAATAATATAATCCATTAAAATTAATATCAATATAATCAGTTTAATATAAATAGTATCGTAAGATCGGAATTCTGAATTTCGATCTAAACTTTACTATATATAGCGCTTGGTTCCGATCTAACCGAGTGCGAAGCACTCTGCTCTGGACTCCTTTCCGCGCGCGAGCACAGTAAGTTTAATTTTTTTTTTAATTATTTATTTATTTATTTTATTAGTTTTTAATTTAGTTAATTAAATAAAAAATAGAGAAAATATTGAAAAAATATTTAAAAAATCTGAAAAAATGAGGAAAAATAAAATTTAAATTTATATGTAATTTATTAATTATATTAGATTTTTTTGTCTTTTTATTTGTTTATTCACTACTTAATTAATTAGAAAAATAGATAATAAATTGTAAAATTATTTTAAAAATACAGAAAAATAAGAAAAATTCATATGAAAATTTATGTGTAATTAATTTTTTTTTTTTTGCTTTTAATAATTAAGATTTTGATAATTAAATATGAAAAAAATTAGAAAAATGATAATAATTGATGATATTAATTAAAAATGTAGGTAAAAATTTGTTTAGAAGAGAGTCAATTCCTTTCTACTCCAGGTTAGCTTTTTTATATGTTTATTTTATTATTGTTTGAATAGAAATATTTGTGAATTGCTTGTAGATTGATTGATTGATTGTAAAATTGTGAAATACAATGATTGTAAAATTGTGAAGTGCTTGTGAAATGCAATGTTCGAATTATTGATTCATTGATAGTTGTGAAATGGTTTGTGAAATGCAATGATTGTAAAATTTGAATGATTTATTCAAATTGGGTTGGGTTGGGTTCAAATTGGAATGAAATTGGGTTGGGTTGGGTTCAAATTGGGTTGAAATTGGGTTCTAATTGGGTTCTGATTTTTTGGAAAACTCTCCCGGTACAGGGGAGATGCTGCCGAAATTTTTATAGATTTTATACTTTATTAAATTTTAATTGCGGTAACAGTCGAAATGCCACCGCGAAGAAGAATACCAGAGGATCCACGTCGATCCACGAGGCGTCGAGGAGATCCTGGCGCATCTACATCAGGAGGAGATCCTGGCGCATCTGCATCAGGAGGAGATCCTGGCGCTTCTTCATCTGCCCCCCCCTGCTGCCCCCCCCCCCCCCCCGTTCCTCCTCCTGCTGATCAGCTTCTGCATCTCAGTCAGTCTGAGCTTCGAGGCGTACGAGTAAGTTTTTTTTATTTATATAGTTAATTCTTTTATATATATATATATATTTTTAATAGTATATATAGGAAATAATTTATTTTTTAAATTATTTAGGGTATAGGGTTTAGGTTTAGGGTTTAAGAAAATAATAAAATTTTTTATTTATGTAGTTAATTTTTGTATATAGTTAATAAGTATATATAGTAAATAATATGTTTTTTAATTTATTTAGGCGTGGACGCCCGAAATGCATAAGGCAAAAATGATACGAACCGAGGAGGTGGACCAGCGTCTTGTGACATTGGGCCTTATTCATTTCGTTGAGTTAGGTTACATGCCATTGGATCGTTCCATGATACAAGGTCTAGCCATGTTCTGGAGGCCCGAGACCCACACGTTCCACTTTCCCCGCGTAGGCGAGATGACCGTTACTCTTGAGGTATTATTTTTTCCAAGTTCTGTTGGTAGCTATTTATTTATTTATTGTTTTTTTTGTTGTTTAATAAAAAAATGTAAATAAAATTTGCAGGATGTCGCCTTCATTTTTTCCTTGCCTACGACTGGACGACCGGTGACCGGTCGTACTGATTACGACGATGTGCAGAAGCTAGCCGACTTTGCATTGCCACGGGACACTCCTATGGAGGATGTTCTAGATTGCTTCAGAGAGAGGGCGACTGATCGACGTGCTGGGAGGTAACAAACGTTTTAAAATTTAATTTAAATTTTGAGATATGCTGCAATATATATATATATGTGTGTGTGTGTGTGTGTGTGTAATGTTTATGTAATGCAGGAAACTTCACGCAGTACAGTTTGGGAAACTGCGTGATATGTGGGCACAGGGACCTGGGTCAGAGGACGCAGATAGGATCGATAGATACACTCGGGCCCTGGTGTTGGAGTTGATGGGTTGCGAGATGTTTCCAGATACCACAGGAGATTCTGTTCCTTGTTTTTATCTGGAGTTACTTCGGGTTAGTAATTGTAAATATTGAGAACATCTCTTACATTAGTACTAACTTGGATAACTTAGTTTGCAACTAACGAAAAATATTTTTTCTTATTTGCAGGATGTTCATGCATCGGATTCAGTTAGATATAACTGAGGTGCGGCCACACTTGCTATGTTATACCGCGGCCTGGACTTGGCAGTCCTGGCAAATGGCGCTCAGAAGGTTCCTGCTCCGTGGCTACTGCTTCAGTTGTGGTCGTACACCCGATTATTGCTTTGTCGCCCGTCCGTTACGAAAAGTTTCCAAGGTTGGGGGAAGCCGTCAGTTGAGAGATGTCCGCCGTATGGGAGGTATAATATTTTTTTAAAATAAAATAAATGAAATATTGTAATATAACATCAATTTGTTTGTTTAAAATTATAATCAAAATTTTGATAAACAAATTTGATAGGTAATAATTAATTAGTTAAAATTAATCCAAATTCGTTATTTGAAATTAGTTAGTTAAACAATTAAAATTAGTCATAATTGTAAACAAATTAAAATTAAATTACTCATAATTGTAAAAAAATTAAATTACGTAATTTAAAATTAATTACTTAGTTTAACAATTGAAATCATGATAATTGTAATGATTTGGCAGGCAATGGACGACACGGCTGAGGTTGAAAAAGGTGAAAGGTCCCGTTCGCAGCGGTATTGAGTACGCTCGAGACGTACTAATGAAGACGGAGCATGCACACGTGGTGTGGCGGCCATACGAGGATGAGCTCAGACAGGTGGTCATGCCTCCTTATGCCCGCTACTACCGGCTCCGCGTTCCATGCATCCATTTCTGGATCGTGGCGTGGCACTATGCCGATCGGGTGATGCATCAGTTCATGCTGTTCCAGACTGTTCCGCCTCCTCTTCCTACGGTACGTTATTCTTTTCACCTTCGTGATTTAAATTGAAATATTTATAATACGTGCATTACATATGACCTAAAAAAACAGGCTTGGAGGAGGATGGAGGCTTTGTTACAGTACCGGCACAACACATTTCGACAGAGGGATTTGCAGGACCTTTTCTCAGTAGAGGTTGCGATGTGGGCCGACACGACGCAGGTCGAGGTGGCAGAGGCGCGGCCATGGAGTGACGATATTTTGCCCGCGTACGATAGATGGATGCGGATACATGGAGGTGCTCATCTTGTCCCCATTCCGGGAGTAGCACAGCAGATTCCAGCTAGCCGGATGACCTATCTAGAGGATGCGTCCGAGCGGGTGTCTATGGTAAGTTTTTTACTCAATTAAAATGAATTGATTTGTATTTTGGTCACTAACAACAAATAAACAGGTCAAGCACATATTGACGCAAGCTCTGCGAGCATGTGCATGGACAGTGAAGAAAGGATTCAGACGGGCTGGGAAGGAGATGCTGAAGGGCTACAGGACGCAGTAGGAGCTCGTTGGGGAGCCGCATCGGTTACCTCACCTTTTAGAGTCGAAGGGTCTAGCTACAGACATAGACTCCATACCTGATTCGCCTGAGGAGGATCACGCGCCAGAGCCTGGATTTGAGGAGCAGCAGTTTATGACGGTAACCTAAAATTTGTAATATTATTATTTTTTATTATTCTGTTATTGATAATATTAATATTATTTGTAATATCATTGTATGTAGCAGCCATCTGGGTATACTTTACACGACTGGGACACGTATTTTGATCAGCCGAGACCCAGCCAGCCTATTGTGCGGAGCAGACAGACAGAGAGTCAGCCATCCACACAGCCGCCCATCCACCCATCTACACAGCCACCCATATCCACTGGCGAGTTACCGACACCACCAGGCCCACCTCCTGGTCCATATCCAGACCCACCTACCCATTATGAGTACCAGACCCAGTACCCACCATACCAGACACAGTATCCGACACAGTATTCACCTGGACCACCACCATATTCTCAGGGTGAGCCTATCTTGAGTCCGGGTGACGCTTTTTTGTCATCCATTGAATTATATTATTTTAATATTATTATCCAAAATTTCGGTTATTATTCAGTATTCCTCCAACTTTGGGCCAAGGGGAGCTTCGGGAGGCATTGGGCTGAGAATTCATTATTTAATTTACAAATTAAATATATTTGAAAATGTAAGATAGTTTATGTTAAATTATTGTCATCTAAAAATATAATAGCGTAGCTTCAACTGCCATGCGTAGTTTTAATTATTGTGTGATATTTTTTTTAAAGGTTGAAACCGACAATTTCATTAATAAGAAAAAAATATATTGTCCGATAAAAAAAAAAACCGATCATTTGTACATCATACGAAGTCAACATCCATCCACTGCTCTAACAAAGTTAAAAGAACTGACTAACTACTACACTACCCGCACCTCACATCACTTCACGACAATCTTTTTTCAAAGGACAACATGTTTTACAGAGGATCAAACATATTTTCAACTTATTTTATTATATTATAATTATGTCTGGATTAAATTTTTTTCTGGATTCATCCTGATTATGCTCTTAAGTGGATCACCAATCATGATCAGAGCAGTATTACTTTCGTCACTTCACGTACCTAACTTCTATCCTAAAACATCAAAACCAAGTTAAAAACACATATATTCAAGTGCAATTAAGTCTTAAGCCAGGTTGGATTACATACATGAAGATCACTTATCAAACATGTTTATAAACGATAATTTTAGGATCAAATTCAGACGGGGTCTTTTATAAACATACAATTTAAAAATAAGTTGAGGCTTTACCCTCAATTTCTCTTAAAAAAAATCCAGGATCAAACAAAAATAACAGAAAAGGAACGTAGATGGAGATTCATTAAGCCTCCGTTTGGATAGGTGTGGGAAGAAGGGAAGAAGGGAAGAAGTGGGAAGAAGTATTGAGAAGTGTGTAACTTTGTGAAGAGTTTGGATTGTTTATAATTTTTTTTTTCTTCTTCCTTCTTCTTCTTCCTTCTTCCAACGATCCAAACGCATACTAGAGTAGTAAAATCTTAAGAGACGTGAAACTTTCCGACATTTTTTTTCCCGCGAGCTAAAAGGATAAACAATTACTTGATTTTTAAAACAAGATATTTTTTAGACTTTTTCATCTATAGATTTTACAAATAAAATCATATTGTAAATTTTATAAACATTGATGAGTATTATTTTATGATTTTTCAAATTTTCATATGCATATCCTTTAATTAAATTAACCACAGCATGTAAATGAAAAATCATTATATATAAGATCATTTAACGTTCAAATATTTAAGCCATATCACATCATCTACGCTTTTCTCCATATGACTTATCTTCCTTTTCATCTATCTTTATCGGACGGTTATCAGATTTTTTTTTCCCTTCATTTAAAAGAGATAAGTATTTGATTTGCCTGAGATGCAATGTAATTTTTGAAGTAGTCAAACACTTTTGTTCCTTTGCATGAATTATCAGGTAACTTATTGTGTTATTAAAAAATTAGATATTATTCTAAGAAATTTTGACAATAAAAAAATAAATAATCCCCTACAAACTTTAAAATCAGAATTAACCCATATAATCTTTGTTTAGGAAAGAACTTATTTTGATTATATACAATCCTTTTTTAATTAAAAAAATCGTTTGATGATATATATGACATAAATATCTTGTACAGTTGTACCTTTCTGCGGTTGAGCCCATTCCTTTCGCCTTTCCTTCTTCCGCCAACGCCATCAAATGAAACATGCTATGTGACTATGTCCAATCCGTTTGTTCAGAGCAGCTTTCTTTCTTTTACTATCCATCCTATCAAAAAAATAGTTACTGGTTTATATTTTGACCACCAAAATTATGCTAAAAATTACAACTTACCCTATCAAATAAGCATTTATATTTGCAAGTTCCTCAATGTTTTACAAGCATCAATTAACAACACATCCAGAATTGTTTTTTCGTCAGAATTCAGCCGGAAAAAAATAACGTTGTAGTGGAACAAATTAATAGTAACTTTATTTGCTTCATATATTTTGTTTCTCTAAAACTCATTAAAAGCCAAGTAATATAAAGGAGAAAATAATTGCTTTTTGAGCATTGGAGGAAAAACAAAACTATTGGATGGAAGGGGCAAAGGCATTTCTGTCATCTGCCGCAAAAATGAAACTTTTTTAATTAAAACGATTAAATTAATTAACTCCGTTTGGATAGTGTGAGAATAAGAGGAATAAGGAAAGAAGTATTGGGAACTGTGTACCTTTGTGAAGAGTTTGGATTGTTTATAATAAATTTATTCTCTTATTCTCTTATTCCCTTATTCCCACACCTCATCCAAACGGAGTATTTCCTCAACTATAAAGATTATAAATATTTTAGGGGTTATTTCCAGTTTTAAAGTTTGCAGAGGTTATATTCAATTGTCAAAGTTTGTGGGGACTGTATCCAATATATATATTAAAAAAAACAAATTGTTAGTTACATTGTCATGTAGAATTTTATATATATATATATATATATATATAGAGAGAGAGAGAGAGAGAGAATCTATTGTGAACCATGGTTCATATAAACTTTCGTGTATCATGACCGTTTTGGTCGGTACTTTCACAAATTGTCAAATATAATTTAACCATCCCAATCTATATATTGAAATCTCATAGCAAACAAAATTTTATAATTTTTTAAATATTTTTACTATTTTTTTCGAATTTTTAACACTTGCCATTTTTTGCTATAAATATACTAATTTATAAGCCAAAAATGACAGGTTTTCAAAAATTCGAAAAAAATAGTAAAAAGTTTCTAAAAATTGTAAAATTTTATTTGTTATGAGATTTCAATATATAGATTGGATTGGTTAATTTAAATTTGTCAATTTGCAAAATCACCGATCAAACGGTCGTGGTGCACGGAACGCTCTATGCATCATGGTTCACAATAGATTTACTCTATATATATATATATATAATATACTTTTAAGTATTGCTGATCCGGTGCATGCTAATGTAGTTAGTTACTGTATCTAATGTACGGAAGTTTCGGTGCATGCTGATCCAAACTCTTGGATCTGCTTCAAAATGACCGATCCAAACCGTCCAATATGATCTCCCAATTGAAATTTCCTTGCCGACCAAATTTTCCATTTTTTCGATATTTTTAAGTTTTTTTTTTGGATTTTAAAAAACTGCTATTTTTGAACGGTTCAGAAAAAATTAGATTAACAATTTTTTAAAATTAAAAAAATTCTTAAAAATTTCGAAAAAATTATAAAATTTGGTCGGTAAGGAGATTATAACAAGGAGATCATATTGGACGGTTTGGATCGGTCATTTTGAAGCAGATCTAAGAATTCGGATAAGTATGCACCGAAGTTTCCGTACATAAGAATGGATATAGTACACTAATGTGCATATGGACCTTATGCACAGCCTTTCTATGCTGTCGGATTGACTTTAAAATTTGTGCTGAGATCTTGATAGACGACTCTGATTTGAGCGCTCAGGCATCAGTCTCGCCGTTTATTCTCAAAATTTGCTGTTTAATCTTCCGTCTACTCACTGTTTTCTATCGTGACCCTCTCTTCAGTCGCAAACCAAAAAAGAATATCTTCCTCTCGAGTCATCTTCTCTCTAATCTTCTGCCTCCTCGAAGCACCTCTTTCTCCTCTCTAATCGCTTGGATCAACAAATCTGCCTCTGCCTCTTCTCAAAGTAGCCTGATCTACACCTCTACCTCCGCCTCGCCTCATCGCATCTTTTTTTCCCAGCGAAAAAAACAAGGCAACTCGATCTACTTCCTTTCCTTACAATTCGGTTTTAATGTGTTTGATTTGATTTTGATTTTGTTTAATTTTGTTTCGAATTTTGAATTTACTTGTATTCGAGCCTGTGAACAGTAAACCCTGGATTTTGACAACAGTTTGAGAGTATTACTAGTCTTTACGGTTTTTAGGGATTTTGACAACAAATTAGCTTTCTAAAGTAATTAGTTTACTGGTAAAATCAGAGAGAAGAATTAATCGTGTATAATGTCTTTTGTTATCCCTTACACAAAGGTAGTACACCGGTATATATAGACCAGTTAGCTTCTTTTTTTTATCATCATATAGACCAGTTAGCTATAGCAATAAACCGTCTAATTACAATTTATCAAGATTGAGAGAAACACTAATTAATCTAATCAGCATTCTTGATTGTATTGTTGGGATCTTCTGTGGACTTGATGGCATGGTTATTACAACAGTAATAAATTTTTGCTTGTTTTTACTGGTTTTTAGGCTTTGTTGCTGAGTAGCAATTTTTTCTATTCAATTCAGGTTTTTTTTTTCTAAGTATATTAATTATGTACTTAGCCTCACTCTAATTTTTCAGTGTGCACATCTACAAAAGGGGTGACGGGCTATTGGTAGGGACTCTGGTAAGATAAGCTCAAGGAGGAATATGGAGCATGTGCCATTGCTTTTGGAGTTGCGTGATCAGCTGCTGGAGGCACCGGCAATGGAAGAAGGGAGCACCATAATGGAGGTGTCAAGCGTGGCATGTTCGGGACTGTAGGATGGAGATTGAATTGCTGCTGGCATGCCCAAATAGTTGAATTGTTTTTGTATAAAAAATTTCATTGATACTTTTTTGTTGGTTGGATTTTTCATATTGCTTGCACTGGGTTTCTGTTAATAAAATGACACAGGTCAAATTTTAGAGTTGAGCCGGCATTTTGACAATTTTTAATTCAACTTTTTGGTACTGGTTGGACTAACGCAATAGCCAGTCCTGATCCTTCTCTTTCTTTTGAATGTAGCCATAGTTACAGGTACAAGTACCAACACATCCAGTAGCTGGTACATACTAAATTCAAATTAGTATCAAATAGTACAAACATATTAAATATAATACAGATAGAGTGATTAACTATTTAAATTAAAACATCACATGTATCATCAATTCATCATCTTCACTCTCAAGAGTTGCTCCAATTGATGATATAGTTGATTGATTGTAACCATAGCAACCTTTCTCCTAACCAACCCAACAGCTAAACAAATAAGCCCTAAATTTAGCACTATACCAGCACATTAAATGAGCATACATGTTACAGAGACAAATCCTAAACATTTGTTTTCTTTCTCTCATTTGGCTTCAGGATGAGCCTACATAAGGAAAAAAAAAGTTACAAAGACAATAAAATATAATCTTAAAATGAAAATTATAAAGGACCTAAACACCTAAAATGACAGCCTGTAATAAAATTGCTCTAAAACACCATATTCTGGTAAATCATTTTGGAGCTTCCTGCTTTATCATTAGGTGAAAGTACAAAAAATACAAACCTAAAAGAAATAGTCCGAACTAAATTTTACATCATTCAAGCAATAACGAAAAGTTGGTCCACTCAATGGAAAAACATCAAATGAAGAAAATATTTTCAGATTCTGACATTAATATACATCTTGGTTTAAGTATCTAGTTTGCATTCACTAGTTGTTTCACTCAGTGCTAGAGCTGACAAATATCAGAAAATCAAAATCTAAACCCAAAATTAATTAACCCACAATTATTTTTTTCTGATGAAAGTTGCTTTAATTCTTTCATACCAGTATTGGCATTTAAAATTAACCCAAAATTAAACTGAAATCATATTAAAAGTACTGATCAATTAAACGGACAAAATAAGGAAAGAGATGCAAAAAAAGAGAAAGAGCCATACCGATTGAAGAAGGGCAGGTCACAGCGATGGATCAAGAGTAAGTCTAGGGTTGCAGCGAAGGAGGATGTCACTGAGAAGAGGTAGAGGTGGAGAGAGCTATTTCATGTTGGGGTTGCAGTGGTGGATCAATCGTAGTGATTAAAGAGAGGAGGTTGTGCTACTGACAAGAAGAGGAGGCCAAGGCGGAGCCCTACGATTTTCCTTTGGTTATGCTTCGAAGGAGGAGGCGGAGAAGAACTACAGTAGAGGTGGAGAGATTAGAGAGTGGAGGTAGAGGTGGAGCCGTGGAGAAAGTAGGCAGCGACGGAGGAGAAGAGGAGGGGTACGAGAAGGCGCAGCCATGAGTTTAGAGAGGAGAAGAGACCTAGGCTCCGCTCCAGAAGGGGAGACTCGGAGCGAAGGAAGGAGCTCGCTACTCTCCGATTTTGGAAGTAACCGATCTCTCTATCTGTCTTTCCGCTCTTTTTAATTTCCCGTCCATTCTCTCCCTCTGGAGCAGGCTATCCGAAACTCTCCTCCCTTTCTTTCTCTCCGACTCTCTCCTTCTGGAGCGGAGCCCTAAAATAAGAGGAGAGTATTTAGTCACAGATGAATAGGAACAGAAATTTTAGAAAATAACGCAGAGATCGAAGAGTTCAGCGCCTCAATCCACGGGTCCTTATCCTTTGCCAACCTTTTGAGGTTAGCAGAGAACCTACTTTTGATCCGAACCGTTCGATCTAATCTCGACGGTTAAGATTTTTCGGGCCTATCAATCTAAGTTACATGCACGGGGCTCCCTTAACCGTTGAGATTAGATCTAACGATTTAGATCAGAAATTGTCACTCTACCAATCTTTTAAGGTCGGTAGAGAATGTGATTCACCCCTCATCTGAATCTCAGCACGAATTTTAAAATCAATCCGACAGCATAGAAATGTTGTGCATAAGGTCCATATGCACATTAGTGTACTATATCCATTCTATATATATATATATAGAGAGAGAGAGAGAGAGTTTAGCTACGGTGAGTCGCGACTCACCGGAGGGTACTATATCCATTCTATATATATATATATATATATATAGAGAGAGAGAGAGAGTTTAGCTACGGTGAGTCGCGACCAAAACTCCTATATCTAAATCAAAATGACCGATCCAAACCGTTCAATATGATCTCCCTATTGAAATCTCCGTGCAAATCAAATTTTTTATTTTTTTGAAATTTTTAAGTATTTTTTTCGGATTTTTAAAAACTGATGTTTTTTTAATGGTTCAGAACCAATTAGATTAACGATTTTCTAAAATTTCAAAAAAATACTTAAAAATTTTGAAAAAATGAAAAATTTGGTCTACAAGGAGATTTCAATATGGAGATCATATTGGACGGTTTGGATCGGTCATTTTGATCTAGATGTAGGAGTCTTGGTCGCGACTCACCGGAGGGTCCGTGAGTCGCGACTCACCGTAGCTAAACTATATATATATATATATATATATTGAGGATTGCTAAAATACTATGCATAGCACGGATGTCCTTCGTGCTACGGATTCGTTATTGCATTTCATGCTTCAAATAAGCGATCCAAACCGTTCATTATCTTCTACATATTGAAATCTCATTGAAGGGTCCATAATTTATGAGATTAAGTATTTTTAAAAATCTGAGAAAAATAGTAAAAAAATTCAAAAAAATGTAAAATTTGGTTTCCAATGAGATTTTAATATGAAGAAGATAATGAACGGTTTGGATCGGTTGTTTGAAGCATGAAATTCAAGAACGAATCCGTAGCACGAAGGGCATCGGTGCTATGCATAGCATTTTAGCAATCCTCTCTCATTGGAAACCAAATTTTATATTTTTTTGAATTTTTTACTATTTTTCTCAGATTTTTTAAAATACTTAATCTAATAAATTTTGGACCCTACAATAACAGTGATTTTCAAAAATCTGAAAAAAATAGTAAAAAAATTAAAAAAATGTAAAATTTGGTTTCTAATAAGATTTCAATATGTAGAAGATAATGAACGGTTTTGATCGGTTGTTTGAAGCATGAAATGCAAGAACGAATCCGTAGCACGAAGGCCATCCATGCTATGCATAGTATTTTAGCAATCCTATATCTATATATGAGGAGCGTTCTGCTGCCCCCATTTTAGAATGCCCCCAGTTGTCACACATCTCTAACCGTTAAATTAAGACTTGATGGGCGGTCAGGATTGAAATCCTACTAAAACATTCTTTCGCTCTCTTGATGGAAAAAGAAAGGACAGGAACGGAAAAAAAAAAGAAAACCCTCGGCAACCTCCCGCCTTCCCCTCTACCGTCGCTCTCTTCCTCCACCGCCGAGCTCGATCTCCGGCGATCTCCTTCCCGCGATGCAGATTTTTTCTCTCGCCTCTACTGTCTCAACTCGACCCCAATCGCATCGCTCTCGCTTGATTGTTCTCCATCGTACCTAGATGTGACCCTAGATGCAGTACGGTACGGTGCTCTCTTGTGCTTCTACTGTTTCCTGTGTGTAAATCGAGTGTATTTATATTAGATTTAGCAGAGAAAATTTCATATTTGGGTCTTCTCACTCTTGTTTCCTCTCCGTTTAAATCTTTTTTGGGTACTATGGGTTGAGAAATAAGTAGTAAAGAAATTAATTTTCTAACATGCTTGTGAAATTTTATTCTCTTAGCATTGTTTTCGTCCTTATGTACTCAAGTTAATCCAACCTCGGCAGAGGTAATTAGCAACACATCAGTCGTTGCCTGTAAATTGAAATCACATTATTATTGATGACCAAAAGCATCATACAATTAGACATGATGGCAATAATATATTTTTTTGTGAGGTTTTTTTTTTTGGCAGGACTTTTGCAAGGAAGCAGATATGGATTGTTTCAAAATTGGTTGCCTTCTGACTTGGATGAAGTATCGATCCAAATGCTAGAATCTTTGAAGTGTATTGAAGGATATGGAACAATAGTAATAGGAATTAGGGACCTTGATCATATTTCAGCATTTGCATGAACAAAAAGAATATAATTGGCTCACTTGGAATTGGCTCACTGGTACAGGCGTACAGCTTGGTGCTAGTGTGTTGGTCTTGTAGAGAGTTGCTTAAGAAGTGTTCTAGTATTTATTATTTTAACTGGTTGAATAAAGTTGTGTTTAAATTTTGTGATTGTAATAATGAATATAGAGATAGTGAAGCACTTAATGGGTACTCATGTACATCACTGGTACACAATAGTGTGTATTATTTTTACTCTATCCATCGTTGTATAAATAACTTTGTGATTTACCATGCATTAATGTATCTTCTATATTGTTTCTCATTATTCTTTAGGCATGCCTATTTTCTGAGCATCTATTTTGTTTGTCAGTTCAGAGCATTATTTACAATTGTGCTGTCAAATTAGAAAAATTGTTAGGAAGTGCATATTTGTTTTAAAGAAGCCAAATTCCAGACATTTTCTATAAGATAACTCTGTTTACTTTTGTTAGTTCTATTCGTTTCATTATTAGTTTATCTAACTTAGCACTTTTTACATCAATTTAGTCCAAAACACACACAAATCATGTTACATTCAAGTTGAGCAAAAGAAAACTTCAGCATTCAGCTTACATTCAAGTTGAGCAAAAGAAAACTTCAGCATTCAGCTTACATTCAAGTTGTAAATACATCTTAACAAGAGTAAAATCAATCAACAACAAAAAAATGAGCAAGCACTTAGCTTATAGCAGTTGAACTTAATAACATAACATCTATTCAACCTGCATTCAGCTTACAACCATACATTTCCTTCTTACTCTATTTAACAGTTGTGTCTTGCTGACTCCTGTATCTCCTGTTGTTTGGAAATCAACAGATGAAGCATTGCTCTGTATCCCTTGATTAAACAAAGCACACTGTTTGAGATGAAAGAATCATCATATATTAATAAATAACTTGATCATATATGCTGATTGACCCAAAAAGTGTAATTAATGATCAATTCAACTTCAATTCACTAACAAATTTAGAACCTAACAAGACGAGTAGCGCACAAGGGTTGCATTGTTTTCATATTGTTCTGGTAAACCCAAAATTTGCATTGTGCACTGCCCCTCAATCAAAATGGTACCAGCACAAGGGTTACTTTCATATTGTTCTTTTCCATAGATTATTTGGTTTTCAATATATTTACCCATATGTGTTCGTGTAACAAGTGTGACTATATGTAAGTACTCAAAAGACCAAATGATACCATCTCTCTCATTGTCACGTAGAAACTACCTATATCCCAAACTACACTCAAAAGCAAACATCGTATCTTAGAAAATAACAAAAAAAAATTAAAATTATCATTGAAAATTCATACAAGATTGCAACCACGTACTTGTACATCCTAATAATAGCTTGTGATACCTCAATTTTTCTGGTCAATGGTCGTCTACAATTTGGCACTGAACAATCAAGCGAGAGCGATGCGATTGGGGTCGAGTTGAGACAGTAGAGGCGAGAGAAAAAATCTGCATCGCGGGAAGGAGATCGCCGGAGATCGAGCTCGGCGGTGAAGGAAGAGAGCGACGGCAGAGGGGAAGGCGGGAGGTTGCCGAGGGTTTTCTTTTTTTTCTCCGTTCCTGTCCTTTCTTTTTCCCTCAAGAGAGCGAAAGAATGTTTTAGTAGGATTTCAATCCTGACCGCCCATCAAGTCTTAATCTAACGGTTAGAGATGTGTGACAACTGGGGGCATTCTAAAATGGGGGCAGCGGAACGCTCCTCTATATATATATATAGAGTTTAGCTACGGTGAGTCGCGACTCACGGACCCTCCGGTGAGTCGCGATCAAAACTCCTAGATCTAGATCAAAATGACCGATCCAAACCGTCCAATATGATCTCCCTATTGAAATCTCCATGTAGGCCGAATTTTTCATTTTTTCGAAATTTTTAAGTATTTTTTTGAAATTTTAGAAAATCGTTAATCTAATTGGTTCTAAACCATTCAAAAACATCAGTTTTTAAAAATCCGAGAAAAATACTTAAAAATTTTGAAAAAAAAAATTGGTTTGCACGGAGATTTCAATAGGGAGATCATATTTGACGGTTTGGATCGGTCATTTTGATCTAGATCTGGGAGTTTTGGTCGCGACTCACGGATGTAGACCGAATCTTTTATTTTTTTGAAATTTTTAAGTATTTTTTTCGGATTTTTAAAAACTGATGTTTTTGAATGGTTAAGAACCAATTCGATTAACGATTTTCTAAAATTTCAAAAAAATTTCGAAAAAATAAAAAATTCGGTCTACATAGAGATTTCAATGTATTCTCCATATTGAAATCTCATTGGAGACAAATTTTTACATTTTTCTGATTTTATTTGCTATTTTTTTTAGATTTTTAAAAATCATAGTTATTGAAGGGTCCAGAATTATTTAGATTAAGAATTTTGTAAAATATCAAACAAATACTAAAAAATTTTAGAAAAATGTAAAATTTGGTCTCCAATGAGATTTCAATATGGAGAATACATTGAACGATTCGGATCGACTGTTAGAATCTCAAAAATTGAGATTTAATCATAGCTGACGGTTGCATTTGTCAGTCGTGGCTGATTTTAGCCCATCTCTTTATTTATTAAGGAAAAACAAATTGTTAAATAGTCTATTGACGATTCGCATTCTATATGTGTTAATTGAAATGGCAACGGTAACATATATAATATATCATTAATACTGTTGAGTGTTGACTGGCACAGTTGTGATTAAGGTAAAAAAAAATGGGTGATTTAGATTTATGCCACTGTAGATATTTAAAATTAGAGATATGCCATCACTAAATAACAAATTATTTTTTTGCCATTATAAAATAATAAAAATTAGTTTTTTGCCATTGGACAATTATATGACGATTTTACCCTTTTAAATATGTCATTATAAAACATAAAAATTAGTAATATGCCATCACAAAAGATATAATTGATTTTATGCCATTATTAATCATTAACGATTAGTTTTACGCCACTACAAAATAACAAAATTATTTTATGCCACTGGTGCAAGCAAATAGCGACATATATTTAATTAGTCATCTAATTTTAAAATTAAAAATATTACATTTAACATTGAATTTACAATAATATTCTTGTCCGATCTTTTTTAACGTAAGTAATTATGGATTATTAAACTATAATGGTCTTTTGTATACTTTGTTATACTCCACGATGATAACAACATTAATTTTGGAATGAATAAAATGAATCTATAATACTCTTCTGTAAATTATCATGGAAAACATAAAAAATTATTTTTTGCTCACGGATGAGCACTCTCTTCTATGAATTGAGCAACTCACCGAAGAAAGTGTATTGCGGAGGAGAAAAAGAAAAATTTAATATCCTACTAATTCCAGACATGTCATATACTTATATTATATGAGTAATGTTTTAATGAAAAAAAGCGTGCCAATTATTAAGCGGGCAAGGCCTCCTCGCACAGTGAAGGTTTTGTGCATTAATTATTTTTTTCTGAGCGTCATCTTTCCTTTTTTTTAGGGTTTATATTTAATGAGGGGTTATTTGGTCATTTAAAAAAATAATGACAAATTTGGTAATGGTATTTTCAGAATTTAATATGTTTTTGAAAAAATAGTGGCATAAAACTAATTTAAGCAAATCTATAATGGCATAAATTTAATTAGTAATTTAAGAATGGCATTTTCCTAATTAACAAAATTCATGGTGGCATAAAACTAATTATCTCAAAAAAAAAATTAGTCGCACGGATTTTGAGCAAATTTGAATCGTTAGCGCCTGGCCGGTCCAAAAATAAATGTTTTGTGCCTTATTAATCACAGAAACCAAATTATAGAATGTAATAAATGTTAAAATAAGAGGATTTTAATAAGATGGGCTAAAATCAACCAAGGCTGACGGATGCAATCGTTTGCTACGATCAAATCTCAATTTTTGAGATTCTAACAGTCGATCCGAACCGTTCAATGTGTTCTCCATATTGAAATATCATTAGAGACCAAATTTTACATTTATTTTTTTTTTTTTTGAGATTTTTAAAAATCATAGGCTCTGTTTGGATTCTATTTAGGAAGAAGGGAATAAGAACATAAATTTATTATAAACAATCCATACTCTTCACAAAAAGTTACACACTTTTCAATACTTCTTCCCACTTCTTCCCTTATTTTCTTCTTCCCACACCTTATCCAAACGGAGCCATAGTTAGTGAAGGGTCCAGAATTGTTTAGATTAAGAATTTTGTAAAATATCAAACAAATACTAAAAAATTTTAGAAAAATATAAAATTTTGTCTCCAACGAGATTTCAATATGAAGAACACATTGAATGGTTCGGATCGACTGTTAGAATTTCAAAAATTGAAATTTGATCGTAGCTGACGGTTGTATATGTCAGTCGTGTCAGTCAGCAGCTAACGATCACTTACCAAGTTTGACCAGACTCAGACAGGAGCCGAGAAGAGGAAAAAGAAATTTAAATGGAGAAATGATGACATCCTTTGGCTTTTTGAATATATGGAAGGAATATGCTTAAGCTTAACAAATAGTTTGATAAAATGGAAAGCAGCTTTGAAGTTTGAAGTGCAGGACGTCAGTTGACCGAGTCCAAGTGGCTGTGCTAGTGTGGTCAGAACTCAGAACTCAGAAGCAGACGCTGCAACTCCGACTCACTCTTGAATCTTGGTTCCTCTCTGCCTCCCTCGTAACCTCATTTCATAACTCACGCTGATAAGCGATAAGATTGACCGATTGTATCTATCTACAATAAAAATAAAAGAATTGCATGCAATCTCAGGTCGGTCTAGGCACCAACCATAACCAGTCCAAGGAATCGGACCCACCACCACCAGACCGCAGTGGCAACTCTCGACGAATCATTGGACCGCGGACCGCGCACTGTCTGTCTTTGGCCCCCACACACCAACACCATGCGATGCGAGTATGCGACCAATCCGCCAAATGAATTCAACTAGTGGGACGTCGCGCGTTGCGCGACATATTTTTACCACATATAGCTATTGTGAACATGTCTCTTATAATAGAAGTAAAATTTGTTATATAAGATAATTGTGTCTGAAAAGAATAAATAGTATGAATAAATAAATTTAAAAATTAATATTTTTAGATGAGGTGATAAAACATAGAAAAACAGAAAAAAGTCCTAATTTCATAAATTCAGACAGAAAATCAACACATGATTCATAAGCAGTCTATTGAGTGTTCTGGACTCGCGATTCAGTGTCCGAAGCACTGTTGTGCGATTTATCTTTACCCTTAAAGTTTAAGTTATATATTTGTAAATATTTCTTTCGAGACACCGTTAATAGTTCTCTGTATATTTATACGGCCATAATTAGAAATTTTGATATGAAAAAATTCTCCATATATCTATAAATAAGTACATAAATTTAAATAGAGAAATAAATTTTTAAAAGCCTCCAAACAATCCCAAAAGAAAAATATAATAAACATCAGATTTTATGAGGTCTGGAAAATAATTTAAAAAAATCTACATATCCATAATTAGAAAATATCACATGAAAGGATTCATGATATAATATCTGAATCTCGGTATATTTTTTCTATCAATTGTTTATTTGGGCAAATATTCACAAAATTTATAATTCAGATATATTATCAACATAATTTATGAGTATTAAACATTCATAAAAATAATAAATGTTTTTTCTATTGATTGTTTATTTGCGCGATCTATATTTTTTCTATCGATTGTTTATTTGCGCAAATATTAAAATAATAATAATATGACCATTATAATAATATTGGGTTATAGAAAAGTATTTGACATAATAAGATTAGTAGTGCGAGAACATTGCACAATCAATTTCATTCCATCTATTTAGATTGAAGTACTAACAATATTTTTAAATTTAAAAAAACGGCAAAATCATATATTTACTTCTAAAATAGAACATTTTTTTAAAACTATAAAATTATTCGAACATTATAAATATAAAACTTTGGCATCAATAAATTGAATATAATATCTGTAGCATCAATATAACTTGTATTGCACAAATAAATCTATAAAAAACATAATACGTTTTATAAGATAAAAAAAATTGGTGCAATTACTAAAATATGAAAAATCATGCGAAATATTCTAAAATCTGGGATAATAGAAAATTGTATAGCAGCAAATTATCAACATTTTTTTTAGGTAAACCAACAATTTTATCAGCAATGCACATAAAATTTGATGGAAAGATTTAATTTAATAAAGCACCCAGGCATTAACGTGTGGCCTGACTAATGACTGCGTGCGCTCAAAACTGGAGGGCAAGGGCCCATAAGGCCATAACTAAAAAAAAAAATCCCAATCTTTGTGCGCAGGCTGCAGCGACACGTGAAATAGTCAGAGCGATTACTTTATTTACTGCAGCGAAAAACGTGTGGGACCCATGCGTCCATGTGCAACAGTCACACTTTTCTCGCCATCCGATGAACATATTGAATGGATGGATGAAACACAGAGCAGAGAAAAGAGAAAGAGAGAGAAACAGATGTACATGGCAGGATTTAGATTTCGGATTCTCTATAACCATCCTCATTAGTTTGTTCTATACTATATGGTCACATTTTGAACCACTGCAACAAATGATCCGGTCCGAAACACTGTCGGGAGAACTGTTTGCAAACAGTATCTTCGGATCCGGATTCAATTCTCCAAATTAATATATGTTATGATTTATTATTTCCTCAAAAACTGGCGTATGGCGTTTCACTTACACCGATTGAATTGGTAGTTGCCTAGTGGGATCCAGCAATGCTCCAGCTGGACCAAGTAAATAATAATTATTTCATGGCCCCGGTGCAGCCTCCCACTTCTCTCCCACCCAAATTGCATTAATCAGTTTCCTCGATCCGTCGTCCATCGCCTGATCGCCTCCCTCGTAGTCGTATGACGTATCATCCAACTAAAACAAGGGAAAATTGGATGTATATCCCTCTGACTTTTGAATTTGAATGTATACCCCTCAAATCATGTTGATTGCAGATATTTACTCTCACTAATATTTTAACTAATTTTTTAAATACAAAAAATCATTTTAAATAAATTGAGGCAAAAATACCCTATTCGTCCATGTCCAACCTTTCATGTCCTAGCGTACATGCGTTTTCTTTTCCATTGTCCAAATGACAACCATCAAATTACTATCGATGTATAGATTAGAGGAAGTGAAGACTAAACAAAATCATTAGTGTTTTGAGGAGCGATGGATGCATAGGGCGAGTTGTTCATTTTTTTTATTAACTGGACTGCAAGTTGAATTTATAAAAATTGTTTTGTTCCTTTGTGTTAGGAGGTATAGATTGTGCTCTATGTTAAAGTATGAAGATTATTATTTTTTTTCCCTCCTTCCTATTAGGAGTTGAAAATGAAAGTCGAAGGTCGGGTAGGTAGTAGCCAAAGGCATGTACGCTAGGACAAGAAGGGTCGGAGAGAAAGATAAGGATATTTTTGTCGGAATTTATTTAAAATGATTTTTTCGTATCTTAAAAATTAATTAAAATATTGGTAAGGGTAAATATCCATAATCAACGTGATTTGAGGGGGTAAATATTCAAATTCAAATATTAGAGGGATAGATTTCTAATTAGAGAAAATTAGAGGGTATACATCCAATTTTCCCATTCTAATTAGACGAAACCCCAATTTCCTTTTGAGTTTTGTGATTGGTGGGCGTCTCGGCAAAGAAAGAATTGAAATGTGTCTTATTTTGTTATTCCACTTGCAATTCTAATTTGAGAGTTTGCCTTCCTTGTACTCTCCTAGAGTCCTAGTATTCCATTCCATTTCCAACTTAATTTGAGAATTTCCCTTCCTTGCACTCTCCTCTCCAAGACTTAACTAATTAACCCCATCCCCATGGAGAGAGACTCTCAACCTCAACCAGGGCCCTCCCCTCACGACCCCATGGATGCCGCGGATGGATTCTTCGAGCGACGCCGCTGCTGCTGCTTCCCCTGGCCCAAGTCCACCTGGGACTGGGAGCGCATCCAGCTCGCCTCCGACCGTGCCCCCCCGCCGTCCCCAACACCCACCTCCGCCCGCTGGTGGTCCCCCGGCGTCGCAGCCTTCATGAAGATCCGCGAGTGGTCCGAGCTCGTTGCCGGCCCCCGCTGGAAGACCTTCATCCGCCGCTTCAACCGAAATGCTCGCTTCGGCCTTGCACCTCCACCTCCACCTACAGCTGCCCGCTTTGGTTCCGCCCGCTTCCAGTACGACCCCTTAAGCTATGCCATGAATTTCGACGAGGGCCATGGGGCCAGCCCCGAGGGGGACTACACCGGCTATCGCGATTTCTCAACCCGCTTTGCTGTGCTCCCCGGATCTGCTAAAAGCTCCATGGATTTGGGGGGCCGGGATGCCGCGCCTCTGTTCCAAGTGCCCGTCCAGGATGTATCGTAGCTTCAGGCTGAACCTGCTTGCCATATTGGCATGCCGTTCCATTAATTGGTTTGTCCCTGAGGAAATTAATAATTATTATGTTCCTTTCTTTCCTTGCTGCCATTGAAAGAGATTTATTGTTCTTCTTGTATTATATTATAAAAGCTTCATTCATCTTATTTTCTATACTTGACGATTAGGGGTGGCTAACGTGGTAAAATACCACGGAAACCAACCATACCGTTACCGTGCCACATAAAAACGGTAAAAATCAACAATGCCACTTACCGTTTCATTTAATAAACGAAACAGATTTCTGTTCCATCAACCGTTCCACTTACCATTTTCTATTGAAATAACCAATTTCAGTATTTCTTATTGATAACGGTATAAACAACCGTGCCACATACCGTTCCGTTAAAAACACGGTACAAATTTTTGTGCCATTTACCGTTTCATTTCAGTTAAACGAAACGGCATAACGGTAAATGGTGTACCGTTGACACCCCTATTGACGATCGTGCTATGTAAATTTGTTTATTTCGTTTCTTGTTTTAGGAGGTTTGACCATTCTATTATTCTAATGTGAATTACAAATAGTTTTTACTTTTTAGTCAATCTTGCATGGCGGAATTTATTATTAATTGCTCATTTTTATTTTTTTAACTATGGTTGGTTGATCGTGGCAACTGGCAACTAGCTGTTGTTACGTTACGTCTGAAGTCTGAACAAAATGCTAGCTTGTGCCTCAGTAGTCCGTGAGGCGGGTTACTGCAGGCTGGTTGACCTGTTTTGAGAACAACACGAGAGAACCTTCGTCTTCTTGGCGCAATTTTATGGTCTTAGTGATAGGAGAATGTGATCCTGATTCCTGAAATCTGATGCGCATGGCAAATAACCTCTCCTTTGTCGGATGCTTGCTAAAGATAGGGGTTAGCAAAGATATGTAATAACTGAGCTCTGTTAGTTTAAAATTTTGTTGGATGCTCTTCATTAAAATTTAAAAATGAAGAGTAAAGGGCGCTCCCCACTTATCTCCCAAAAAAAAAATAATAATAATAACCTCTCCTTTGTGCATGAATAATTGTTTCTAATTAAAGATAACATCACGAGTCATGATGAAAATTGACTTGATATCAATCGAAGTGTTGTGTAAGCACTATTGCATTAAGCAAGCCTACATCCACAAAATGGTGCTTTTATTACTTATGGGTGCGTTTGGATCGTTGGAAGAAAGAAGAAGAAGGAAGAAGAAGAAAAAAAATTATAAACAATCCAAACTCTTCACAAAGTTACACACTTTCCAATACTTCTTCCAACTTCTTCCCTTCTTCCCTTCTTCCCACACCTATCCAAACGCACCCTATTATATTATATTATTACGAAGACATCATATTTTCTCCTCTACAATTAGTTCCAGTATGTTACCTTAATTAGCTTATTATGTAAATCGAGTTTCTACTCTATTTTCCACAAGCAGATTACACGGGAGATACACATGTTGATCCATTTAAAATTTTAAATTGCTCTGCCCACTTGAATGCATGAATTGTATTGACCTAGTAGTGGCACTTAGCACTTAGCAGTGTGGGATAAGGTAAGTATTTGTCTTCTAGTCCTTGAAAAGGGGCCAGAAAAGCGTCTTTGACCTAATTTCCCATGGAAAGCTTATATATAAAAAAATTTATGTTAAGCATAACCTTGGATTATGGGGAATTGCTTAGGGCAGGTCCTCCTTACTCAATCACTCTCATTTAGACCTGTCAAACATGAAACGTTTTAACGTTTCCGTTTCTGTTCCGCCGAAACGGAACGTTAAATGAAAGCTGAAATGGGTTCCGTTTTCAGAAACGGAACGGAAACGGAATCAAAATTTGTTAACGTAAATGAAACGGAACACGGAAATGAGTTGAAATCAATAGGAAATTGAGGCGGAACGTTAAACGGAACAGAAATTTGTTACGTTTGCCGAAACGGAACGGAAATAAAATATCCATTTCGTTCCGTTACCGAAACGGAACGGAAACGGAAATGCCTGTTCCGTTTCCACCTCTAACGTTTGACAGGTCTACTCTCATTTAGACGAAAATACCTTTTTCTTCCATTTTTATTTTCGAGACTTCAGCATTGGAGACGAGAATATTTTAGTTATTTTTAAAAAAATAGAGGAGTGAATGAGTAAGAAGGGAGTGGCCTAAGCAATTCCCTGGATTATGGCCCGGATATAATTAACCCTCCGCGACATATAAGCTCCGTATGTTTTGAATATATATATATATAATTTTAATATCACACTCTGTCCAGTTAAGCTGCAAATTTTAGAGTTAGCTGATTGTTGCTGGAAGCTGGATAGGCCTGCCGACGGTATATCGTGTACCGTTTTTCGTACACGTTCCGTCTAAACGGCGTTCCGTTAACGAATGTGAAATTTCAATACGTTTCAAGAACGGAACGGTAAATAGAACGTGTTTCGTCATTCGTTTGGATAAAATACAGTATAAATATACACGTTCCGTGATGTTCCGTCCAAACAGAACGGTTAACGAATCAGCTGGTACATACCGTTACCATAAATGAAACGGCAAACGAAACGCGCCATTCCATTTCCGTTTGAAACGGAAAACAGGTCTATTGCTGGAGTTGTAAGATTTGGTATACAAGTGGGACGAGAAATATGTTATAGGCTGATGTAACATCTAACGGCATGCCAAATATCCTTCTTGTTAATTGTTATTGGGATTTGGAAATGGCAGAAGTTAACCTTATTGGTTGAGACTTCGGATGCTGCTCCACCAACCGACGGGCTTTTTTTTTTTTCTAAACTACTAATTAATTTTTTAATCTCACTTTTTTTCATTGTTTAAAGATTGGCTAATTTCAAATATATAAGACACATATATTTGTCTAACATGATAAAATTTTAATTTTTGATATTAGAAAAGCCGAGCCAAATCGTTCAAATTGTTTTACGCTATAAAATCTCCATGAAGATAAAATTTTATATTTATTTTCGATTTTTTTTTACTATTTTTTTGGAATTTTTGAATATATGCTCAATCTAAAAAGTTACAAATCCTCCAATTTTGAAAATTCAAAAAAAAAATTAGAAAATTTGAAAATATATAAAATTTGATTTTCACGGATATTTTAATATAGAGATCATATTGAACAGTTTAGATCGCCAGTTTGTAATTTTAATGGTCGACGTTTGGTCGTGTTTGACATCCTATATGTTTGATTTTAGCATTACTCATTGTTTAGACCATGTATGTATTTAAATAATTAGTTACCTGTTTAGGAGATAGATATGGAGCAGTGTAGCATATAAATGCCATCTTTTCGGACATAGCTAAAATTAAAAAGGATTCGCGAGATTAACCTTTTTCTTTCTAAACACTACACTACATAAATTATGTATATTATATATAATTGTTTAATTTTTTCCTAAATGATTCTTAGAATTAATTGGATAAATAATTATCAAGTAATTCTTTTCATTTACTTAGTTACTTGTGAAAAAAGTCTGTAATCTTCCAACCGGTAGATCATGAGCATTGTAATCTGTTACTCATTTTAATCCTTTTAACTTACTAAGTCCAAAGATACTGACATGTATAGACTGAATATATAGAATTACCCAATATTGGACGCATGTTTGGTGCATGGTGCCAACCATCTCAATTCGGGTACAGATTGCAGGAGTAAGCCCTAATCAGTTTATTCGGAGTAAACCTCTTGATATTATCCCACCGGAAAGTTCATCATAAATTATAGAGTAAATTACATAAATTGTTGTGAAGTATTATTCACTTGCAAATATGATATGAAAAGCGTCAAAATATCGTTTTAAGCATTTAAAATTTTATTTTGTTCTATATAATGTCTATTGAGAAAAATAATGTTCCAATTTATTCCAGTATTGTTTTTTTTTTCATACTGGAATAAGAAAGGATATGTACTCTTACAAATATCATAAATGATGCGTAGTTAATATAGTTACCCATGGGCCATGGGCCATGGCATAGAATATTCATCTTTCTTTCTTTTTTTTTCCGAAGGCAGACATCAAATATGAATCAATTCAAATTGATACTAACAAGTAACAACAAATCCTATGCTCTAGTTTTCTGAGTCTAATCTTAGAACGCAAGTGTTTGGTCAGAAAGAGGAGTGTGTTTTATGAGGAAAGCCGAAGACGCACACATGAATAAAGATGCAATGCACTAAAGCACAGTTTTGAATTTGATATGTACGCAACGGCCAAGTCGCCAACCCAACCGGTTCTGACTTGTGAGACTGAGAGTGAGACCTGAGACGTGAGACGTGAGACCTGAGACCTTGACCCAATCAAATCAATAATGGAGCAGTCGTAGCCGAAAGCCAACAGCTTAGATTGGCTGCTTCAGGCAGGCCTTTTGGGGCTCTGCCTCTCTGCTACAGTCAGCTTTGATTGCAAAGAAACATCCAAAGAGAGCTTTCAGGCAATCAATGCCTCTGTCCTCTGACGACATTACCACAGGCATGGATACCTGCTACTCTCCTCTGACGACATGAGATTGCATTTGACTAAGACTCTACCTGGGAGCGTCCCATGGTAACTCATCAAGTCACTTCAATGTTAAGTTTGATACATGATGAGACTAAACCCAACTTGACAGCCAACCTCCGCTGCTCCTGCTACCATGTTAAGTTTGATATCCACCAGTGAAATGCATGACAATAATTTTGCAGTGGTCTCAATTAACTATTAACAAAATATATTGCAACAAACTAAAAATCCTCAATATTTAGTACACATGCCATCCATAAAACTTCTTTTTGCATATTTCATTGGAGTCATATACATGATATCTTCTTTTCTCTTTTCAGTTTTCACAAACCTCATGCTGTAATGCATTCCAGTACACCACTGCACGGGACTGGACCTGACGCACAATGCTAGTTAGGCATAGATAAAATTTTCTACATTCCTTGCTCTATTTTAACCTTGTGTGTCTGTCTTAAGTTAAACATTTAAATATTACCTCATATCCGTCTGAGGCATTTTTTGTATTTTGTACCGGGCCAGATACAATACTGGTTTCAGCCAGACACAATTGATAATCTTTGAAACTGGGTAATGTAGTGGCTGAAACCTAATTTGAAAGAAATAGGCAAAGCACATGCTTCATGACAATTAATACAAGTGATAAAAATACAAATAATCTGGAATTCAACACGTTGTGGTGCCCATCTTACCTATTTAAAACCGTGAATTGAGACCAAGGTCCCAATTTTGCCCAATTCTAAGAAGAACAACATTAGCAGCTGTAATTAGGCAACTACTCAAATGTAAAACATAAATTAAATGGAGGAGAATAAATTAAACAACTTGGAATTAGTAACACCAAAATGCATCATCCACCAATATTAAATTGAATGATTTCACAAATTGTCGCCTTTTTCCTCCATCGTTGGTAATCTGACCAAAATAGAATTACCTTCCGATGAAGAATTACCCTGAAAGTCAGCCGTTTTACCAGACCATTGCCATATTTTAGACACTGACAAGCTCTCCCCTCTCGTGCCAGCACTAATTTTCCTTCCATCGGGCACCTCATGTCTAGTAAGGTTACCTACAAACCTCATGCTGCTACCCCTTACACTGGTACAAGCCACTTGTAGACTTGAATTGGCAAGAATGTATTGGTACGATCCCATGGAGACACATCTCCTTGCATCCAAATTACTACTGCTAGTCTCGCCTATCTCTTTACACGCATCCCCATTATCACCATTAGGATCATTTGCATTTTCTGGTTTGCTCAGATTCCTAAACTTACCAAGCCTTATACTATACACAATCTTCTCTTCTTCTAATTTCCCACCTGCACGATGGTCTCCACACCTATCATCTTCAATTATGTCTTCAAATTGGAAGTTTGTGCTTTCGATCATGACACCCAGAGAGCCTCGACACAAGGGGCAAGTCGAATTGGAGAGCAGCCAAGTATCGATGCAATCAAGATGAAATGCATGACCACAACCCGGTAAAAGCCTCAGCCGGTCTTCTTTGAGGAACTCGCACAAACAAACCGCGCAATCGAAAGGCTCTTTTGGGCCGAGAATCTCTTCATAGAGGAAAACCGGTAACGAGTCGATGATGGTCTGGTCCAAGCCAGAGTCATGGAGATGGAAGAGCTGTTGCAACTGCCGTTGGATGGTCTCGGGACCAGTGGCTTCCCCGGCCTGATTTTGGTTCGAGCCGGGTTGCTTCTTGATTAGGAGCCTGACCAAGAGATGTAGGAGGCCAGAAATGAAGAAAATTATAGCGAGAATGACTATTATGAAAAGCACAGCTGGGCTGATTTTGTTGGGTTGGGGTTGGTTGGGGGGAGGTGGTGAGACTTGAACAGAATATCTCTGACTGTGAGAGAGAGTGGTTCTAGCCATGAAATCCCTCATCTCTGATTTGGGAACGGACCCAAGTCATTGGTTAGCGACAGGAGACTGGGTGGTGGGAAAGGTTGAATCTTGCACGGATTACAAGAGAACAGGTCGACTGGAGATGGAGATGGACGGGAGGAGGAGGGAAGGAGAAAGGAGGTGAGGTAGAAAACAGAGAGGAAATTAGCTTTTAGTTGAGGTCCAGATCAAGCGAGGAGAAAATGCCAAAGGAAATGAAGTCTGGAGTTGGGAACCCTTTTTGAGATGGCAACCATGTGATTTTGTGATGCGACTGCCTGCCAAGTGCCAAGTAGTACTGAAGCGTTCTGCGTTCAACCATTTACCTTATTTCTCTTCCTTTTCTTTTCTTTTCTTTTCTTTTTCTCCATCCGTTTTTTTAGTCGTCCAGTGAACTATGCTTCAAACAAAATAAATGACGCCCACAATAATAAAGCTGCCTGTTAATTATTTCATTTTTGTATGTATTAATTTAGCACTGGTTCTGCTAGCTTTTTAGGTTAGGAGACAGTGAGAGAACTTTCTTGGGCCCAAATTGAAACAGAATTTCTTGGGCTTGTTGATAGTTCTCTTTTATCCAGTGGGCTTACACTACCTCGATAGCAGGTAAATTGACTAGGCCTCTATCAAAGTTTTGCATTTGGGTAACACGTGTGCCGAAAAAATTAAAAATAAAACACGATATTGCAAACTTATTCATATTATTCCGATTATTTTAGTAATATTTCTGTAATTTAATATTATTTTAAATTTTTTTATTTTTTCACACAGATGTGTATATATAATATATATAAGTTTAATCCCCGTATTTTTTTTACGGTATGATCAATTGGTAACACAGCTCGTAAGTTTCAAACGAGAATGATCTGTTTTTGGATTGATAATCCGCAAATGATGCAACATGATGCGCATTTCTTTGACTCCATTTCTTCGAATAACTTTAGATGTATCTTAGCTCCTGTCTAGTTTACCGTTAGTTTTTTGGGAGATTTTTCACCAATTTTTCTCCGGAAATCCAATATTAATTAAAAATTGAGCTTCTGAACTAGGCGCCACGGAGGATGCCACATCAGCAAGGTCTGAAAAATATGTATTTTTTTTCCTTCTATGACCGTCATTTGACACGTCGGCCAGTATTTTCCGCACACTGTTTTCGTATTTTAAGTGTATTTTTTTCATATGATGTCTGTTTAGATGATTCAAATTGCATTAGAAATTAAAAAAAAAAGATCTATTTATAACTTTTGTATTTTGAGTATATTCCAATTCAGAATTTATAATAATCAAAACTTTAATTTATTATGACACATACGTTCACTTCAATAATTACAAATTCGTTTTGATTATTATTCATTTTGGAATCGAAAGATTCTCGAAATATAAGAGTTGTAGATGTTTTTCCTAAAATTCCAATGAAGTTTGAATAATTCTAATCGAGCATTGTATGAAAAAAATACACTTAAAATAAAAAAAAAACAGTACGCGTAGTTAAAAAACAATTGGACATTGTTTAAAGGTGAACCTTGTAGGACAAAAATACAAAATTTAAATGTGGTTCAACAAAAAATTATTCAATTGAAAAAAAAAACTAGTTTTCAAATTATTATTGTGTCTCTAACTAAGGCACAATTTCAAGTTCTAAACTGATTTGGTCAATTTTACATAAACAAAAACAATTTTCAACAAGCAAGTGATCAAGCAACTAAATAAGATAGAGAGACTACAAAAGGGTGCGTTCCGTTCTCTGAGAGTTCTGTAACCTTGAAAATGATGCGCTTGGTTCTATTTCACAATGAACGAGACTATAACTTCAAATTGAATCGTCTCATTACAATCAAGAACTCAAGATGGAGCGTAAAAAAAGGAGAGAATAGATATCAATTTTTGGAACTTCGTACAATTAATGAGGCGATATCTAAATGCCAATTTTTTTACCCTCAAATGGAGCAATATAAAATTTTTTTATATGTACCGCCAAAAAGAGAGAATAGATCTAGAATTGAGAGGGAGCATCCTATGTG
Source organism: Rhynchospora pubera (assembly GCA_028095005.1). Taxonomy (NCBI): domain Eukaryota; kingdom Viridiplantae; phylum Streptophyta; class Magnoliopsida; order Poales; family Cyperaceae; genus Rhynchospora; species Rhynchospora pubera. The sequence continues at coordinate 229,836,014 of CM051459.1, read as the reverse complement.
ATTGTTTTGAGTACTCAGAAAACAAGTGCACTGAGTTGACCATTTTTTTTAGGACTAGAAAATTTTATTAATAACAAAATTTTTTTACAAGATTACATTGAGAAGAAACATGTAGAAAAAAAAATGAAATAAATAAAAAAAAGGGGGAAAAAAAGATGGCGCTAGGCAAGCAAATTCTAAGAGTGCGCCACCAAAGAAATTTGATGTAAGAGACCAGTCAGTTAATTGTGTGTGAACCGAATTAAAGATCCTAGAGTTTTTTTTTTTAATTTCCAAATAGTCCAGGAAACAACACCCCAAATGATATCCCATTTTTTTTTTCATATGTTTAGATTTGATAGTCATAAAATTTGAGGATCATATGCGAAATTTATGTTGGTGCAAAATCAAATATTAAACAATTCGGATAGCTTAAAATAAATAAAATAAATAAATAAAACAGTTTTTACCCGAATCGCGCTAGGCGCTGTCCTTAAGCGTATTCCGTCTCAATGTGCAAGAGGAACCGCAACCAAGATAAGACGGATAAGTGTCACTCCTTAGGGCACGACCGGAAAAGTGACTGATGAGAGATCTCCACAATATCCAGCAGAATTTATCGGTATAATATTTCAACTCAAGTTGGAGTAGTAATATCAAAACAAATAGAAAATTGAATTGGAATTGGAATCAAAGTTTTCTCGATAACAAATATTGTATTTCTTCGGTTTTTCATTTGATAAAAATGGAACATAATATATATATAGCCTATAAAGCAACGGCTAAAAGGCAATTGTTAATCACAAATATCAATATCTTAATTGAGGAATAGTGATGGACAAAGCAATTTACGTTTTGGGCCTCACATAAATTTTCAGATTTAATTGATTAATTAGAAAAGAAACGGTAAGTAGTGGGAATAATGGGTTTAATTAGGAAATTAATATTCCAACGGAAAGTCAATTTAATTGGGCAACATGTTTGTTTGTCCAGAAGAAATTCTCAACTAGTTTACGAGAAATTTTGAGTTTATCCAACAATTCCCCACAAAACTCAAAATTTAAGAACATCAAATTATTGAAAGGCAGAATAGGAATTCTATTTGAAATAAATGATCACTTCCATATATATATGAGATGTATATAAGCAAATTGGATAAAATTAGGAATTTGGAACAAACAAATGGTGAATAACAAATTGTTGGATATTTATATTCGCATCATGAAGTAGTTTTCAAACTTTGAACTTCACTTAGTATAGGTGCATCAAATTTGGAGGAGACAGAGAACTTATGTCTTGAACTCGTTCCTTGGATCCAAATTCTACGACACCATACACGTAATACGGAGAAAAATCATCTCGGGGTGCGCATTAATGGCCATACGCATGTATCTTGAATTTTTCATGAGAGTCTTAAGGGCTTACCCATGCCCCGCACCGCGGCCGTATACAGACACTCTCATATAGGTGAGTCCCTGCCAAGGATGTGTGTAGATGCACATCCCACGGAAATTACCGCTTTGGTCCTCATTAAGAGCTAATATGCTCAACCTTACATCTACATAGAGCACACTCACCATAGGGATGGGGTTGGAGTCTATGCTCCTAAAATTGTGTACTCTTCGACCACTTGTCAGATTGTTATTACCCATTGAATCTCTTTCCAGGGGTCTGCCTTGCGGAGATTGGGTTGCCCCCGCAAGTGGCCCTTTAGGGCTAATACCCATCCCCCTCAATGAAATATGAACTTCTCATCAAGTTCATAGAACTTCTCATTAAGTTCATCTCATTTTTATTTTTATTTTTTATTTCATTTTCTCATGCCGACTAGTCGCTTCAATACTTGAGCTCAAGTTGTTCTTTTTCCTGCAAAGAAGCTTCCAAAAAACAAAATTCTCCAAAATTTTGATTAGTAATAAGCTGTTAGAAAAGCTTTTATTTTATAAAATAATGATCCACAATCATTATGCCAAAATAATCACATGATTATTAGAGTATATTCTCACAAATAATATTTCTGATGATCAACTGAGCTCCTACATAAAGCCCCCACATTTTTCTATATTATTTCACGATTTTTTTTTTCATGATCTAGAAAAATTTCATTTCATCTCTCATTAATGATCAATGGAAATAATTCGAACAGAACATATATTAATAGATTCCTTGCATCTTATAGTACAATTCTCTAGTAGGATCATAATATAAATTTCAGAGAATTTGCAGAGATTTATTTTAAGGAATATATATGACTCATTGATTCCTAGAAGGAACGGCTATTTTAGCCAAAATTAAATTGTGTTTAGCAATTGAATATATAACAATAAAACCCATGGCAGTTTATAAGAAGTAAAAGGTGGCCAGTCTTTTAATTTCTCAATTAAACACCATTGATTTTATTTGATGAGATAGCACGTTGCTGGACTAATGAAATATTATAGAAATAATGCAATTGATAATTGGTGTAACGGTTCGAAGATATTAATCAGGAGTAATGAAAATTACCAGATGAGAAGATGAACCAATGCTATGATCATCATATATATCTCAAATTAAACAAAGCCATTAATCTAGAAATAACAATCTATGATACACCGCCACCAATTAAGAGTTCAAAAGGATATATTAAAAAAATTGCAAGATCTTAATCGCAATTAGTACGAAATGATACTTTAGATTTAACAAATTTCTCTCGGAGAACTGGAACGGCAGGCAACATATCATGCTTATAGTTGCAAACTCGAAATATTAGACATAAAGACAATCAATACTATGTGAGATAAATAGACCGATACCGAATGAACAAGGTTCAGAAATTAGTGGCATTGTGATAATGATATCTCGAATCAGTTTGATAGTCAAAATATTCAAATTAATATCAACAACGATAATAAATCAAACCAAAAAGTCATTTCATTGTTATTGGAGAGTTTGAACGAAATCAGCAACAATAATCACAGGAAGATAATGTTGAGAAATTATTGACACATATAGAATATAAATTAGTTGTACAAAAATGATTCACACATCAATAGATTATATATTAATTGTAAATAAGGGGCTAGGATCGACTATGAAAGAAACAAATCAATATTGAGTAATGTGTCATGAATAAACATATTGGAAACAACAGAATAGAAGGATGCACAGATTCAAATAAAATTCATTCGAGAAATTATGGGTTTAATCTATTGAAAAAGATACCCTTTTATAACTTTGATGATTAAATTCTCAATTCAGGCTGGGCATAATAAAGTCTAGTTAAAAGATAGCATCAGATGAAGAAGTATATATATAGGATCAATATCTAATAATTAAATTTAAAATATTCTCCAACAATTTAAAATCTCTATTAGAGCAAATGAGACTACAACATTTTAACCAAAGGAAATATAATTATCCTTTTTTTTTCATTAACCAATCAAATATTATCCGAATGAATAAAATAATTTTATGACCATAAAATTCATACGAAACAAGAATTATTAATCATAATCAGTAAAGATAACACCTTAGGTTATTTTGCTAAATTTAAATTATATATTACTGCTATCCAAATCACGGAATATACGCTTAAGATTGTTGATGCAAAATCAAATATTAAACAATTCGGATAGCTTAAAATAAATAAAATAAATAATTAAAACAGTTTTTACCCGAATCGCACTAGGCGGTGTCCTTAAGCGTATTCCGTCTCAACGTGCAAGAGGAACCGCAACCAAGATAAGACGGGTAAGTGTCACTCCTTAGGGCACGACCGGAGAAGTGACTGATGAGAGATCTCCACAATATCCAGCAGAATTTATCGGTATAATATTTCAATTCAAGTTGGAGTAGTAATATCAAAACAAATAGAAAATTGAATTGGAATTGGAATCAAAGTTTTCTCGACAACAAATATTGTATTTCTTCGGTTTTTCATTTGATAAAAATGGAACATAATATATATATATAGCCTATAAAGCAACGGCTAAAAGGCAATTGTTAATCACAAATATCAATATCTTAATTGAGGAATAGTGATGGACAAAGCAATTTACGTTTTGGGCCTCACATAAATTTTCAGATTTAATTGATTAATTAGAAAAGAAACGGTAAGTAGTGGGAATAATGGGTTTAATTAGGAAATTAATATTCCAACGGAAAGTCAATTTAATTGGGCAACATGTTTGTTTGTCCGGAAGAAATTCTCAACTAGTTTACGAGAAATTTTGAGTTTATCCAACAATTTATAATGGGGAGATTAAAATTCAGCTGCGACGAAGTCCAGAGACTTTGCGCTAGGAAACATTGTATAAAAAGATGTGTAGTAGTCTCCACAATTCTAGTGTTTCAACTTTCAACAGGCACAAGCAATAATCGAGAGCCAAGTCCTTCTAATCGAGTCTATCGGTTTTTGGAATCATGATTAGTGACACGAGGTCTTAATTTGATGTTGTAATGTACCATCGTGTACGGAAAGAGAAAGATCTAGACTTACATCTAACCTCTTATATTTATCAGTTTATATTATATGATTAGATTTGCTTATATATTCATAGATTAACCAATAACCACAACCTTCAATTTCTATCAATGAGAGTATTAAATGTGAGGGCCAATATACAAATTAAGGAAAGTGGCGACCCAATTTTCGTTACGAATGGGTCAGTATCAAGTGTAGATAAAACTTGGAAAAGTCAAGCTGCGTGTTTCTTCTATAGCTCTACACATGAAAGTTAAAAATTAACCAAAAAAAAAGTCAACCTTTATAAAGTTTTAAACATAAAATTCATGCATTTTAACTTTGATGATGGTCTAATTTCATTTGTTATATCAAACACCTGTTATTTACGACTTATTACTTGCCTTTTTATCCTCTCCGTATATACGATTACCTAAGGCTTCGTTTGGATGGTGTGGGAATAAGAGTAATAAAGGAAGAAGTAGAAAAAAAATATTGAAAAGTGTGTAAATTTGTGAAGAGTTTGGATTGTTTAATAATAAATTTATTCTCATCTTTCCTTATTCTCTTATTCTCACTCTCATCCAAACACAGCCTAAAATGCAATGCATTTTTTTTTTTGAAGGTTTAAAACGCCCGTAGGCTTTAAAATAAACACAGTGCAAGCCATACTGGCTACATATTGAAATACAACAAATTCTAATACCCCTAAGCACCTGGTCAAAAACTAAAAAACAGCCAACACTAACCTAATCGCTACAAATCGTAAAAAAAACAACCAACTAAGAAGAAAAAACTAAAAAAAAAAAGAAATCCTACTTGAACTGGTCTAACCGTAAGAAAAAGAAATAAACAAAGCTACACCAGGTGGGGTTCAGAAAAAGACAGAACAAGTAAATTAAGGTGGCTCAAAGTCAAACTTCGCTTTCTTGAAAAAAACTGGATCCAATAAATGTGCAATTAACCTCTCCCCTGCATTCCAACCTCTCTGCACACCATTGAAGTTTTCTCATGTTGTCCTGGCCATGTTTGCCAGCAAGTGGGCTTGGTTAACTATCTCTCTCCTGACATGCTGAATTTGAATTTTGCCCATATACTGGTTCACCTTCTCCATTAATTCAAATGTATCCTTCCATGCCCTCCAATAAGGTATCTCTTCTTCATCCTCTTCATTTAAAATTTTCACCAGTGTGGGACAGTTAGAAAAATCTGAATTTCTTGAGATGACAGTATTTTTTCATTAACCTTCTGACAAGCTTCCTTCAGTGCTAACACCTCTGCATGGAATGGGTCATGCAAGGTGTGGGTACTGTAGCCTATTTCAATTAAGTGACCTTCAAAATATAGGATATAAGCACATCCAGCTCTAAGTTGCACATCCCAGGACCCATCTACTATCAATTGATAACAATTTCCCTTGTACCAGTAAACCTCACTCAGGCCCATGGTATTCTCGTTTGGGACCAATTGAATACCAGTTTCATCATTTTCTCTTTCCATCCAATGATCCACCTTTTTAAGAACCTTAGCTGGAACAAATTTCTTATTTTGTATCACCATTTCATTTCTTGCAATCCAAATTTCCCAAAGCATATAATAGAACCTCCTAATCTGATCCATCGTCATGCTTTGAGTGCATTGATTTACAGTTGTCACAATATTGAGAGGCAAATCGTGTGCTCTCAAACCAAAAGCGCTACCAAACCAAACCATTCTTGACCACTGGCAATAGAAAAAACAATGCATCTCAAATTCATTCTCCTCATTGCATCTTTGACATATGGCTGAAACTCTGTGCAATCTTCTATGCACATTTTGTGAGAGCATCAAACCTCTATTTATCAATCGCCACATGAACAACTTAACTTTCAGTGCCAGATCTTTCCAGCCATGGATCTTTTGCCACAAATTAGTCACCTCATCACCAACAGCCCCACCTTATTGATTGACAAGAATTTGATACCCCTCCTTCACAGTAAAATTTCCCTTCTTTGACTGCTCCCAACACAACTTGTCCAGCCTGAATTGCCATAACTTGGTTCTGGTTAAAAATTTGATTTAAATCTGCTAACCTCCACTGCATAGTATCATGATTATACAAATCACTTACTGTTTTTCTTCTGTTAGCTGCTGACACCGGCTGTTCCATTTCCCAACCCTCAAACCACGATTGACCTATTGCTTTTATGAAGTTTCCATTTCTAATTTTCCATTTAACAGTATTAATAAAGAAATTTCTCCTCAACAAGATGTCTCTCCACATCTTAGTGCACTGGCTATTGGATTTTGCTTTCCAAAACCCAACTTGAGGGCAATATTTTGCCTTGCACACTTGGACCCACAAGTTCTTCTTTTCACTTACTAAAGCCCACACAAGTTTCATGAAAAGAGCTTCCCCAAAGCATGTAAGGTCCCTAACCCCCAGGCCCCCTTCAATGGTTTTACAAACTTTTTTCCAAGCCACAGGAGTCAGGAGCCATATATCTATCTTGACCAGATTTACCCCAGAAAAACTTGGCCATAAACTGTTCATCTGCTTGATAATTATTTTGGGGATGATTTCAAGTGTCATGTAATACACGGGAAGGGACATCATCAGTGCTTTTATCAATACTAATCTACCAGCATGAGATAACATATTTGCTTTCCAACCTGCAAGTTTGGATTGCATTCTTTGAAGTAACATCTTTCTAGTTTTCATAGCTGTGGTGCCTCCATGAATCAAGGCTCCTAAATATTTATCTTCCCCATCAACTACATCAGTTTATTGATGGTCTAATTTCAAAATTAACCAAAAAATTAACCAAAAAAAAAAAGTCAACCTTTATAAAGTTTTAAACATAAAATTCATGCATTTTAACTTTGATGATGGTCTAATTTCATTTGTTATATCAAACACCTGTTATTTACGACTTATTACTTGCCTTTTTATCCTCTCCGTATGTACGATTACCTAAGGCTTCATTTGGATGGTGTGGGAATAAGAGTAATAAGGGAAGAAGTAGAAAAAAAGTATTGGAAAGTGTGTAATTTTGTGAAGAGTTTGGATTGTTTAATAATAAATTTATTCTCATATTTCCTTATTCTCTTAGGGTGTGTTTGGTTGGAGTGGGAATAAGGAATAAGCCCCTTATTCCTTATTCCGGTGAAAACCAAACAAGTTGGGAATAGGGAATTTGGGCTTATTCCGGCCCTTATCCATATTCTAACAAAACCAAGGAATTTGGATAAGGAATAAGGAATAGGCTTATCTCTATTCCTATTCCCTATTCCCAATGTATCCAAACACACCCTTAGGGTGTGTTTGGATGAGCAAGGAATAAGGAATAAGAATAAAAAATTTCGATATGCGTGCTTATTCTTATTCTTGTGCAACCCAAACAACACAAGAATAAGAAATTTGGGCCCTTATTCCTATACTAACAAAATCATGGTATAAGAATAAGAAATTTGGATAAGCACGCATACCGAAATTTCTTATTCTTATTCCTTATTCCATGCTCATCCAAACACACCTTTATTCTTAGTCCCATCCAAACACAACCTAAAATGCAATGCATTGATTAGCAAAGGAAAAACAACATTGACAAAAGGCCTGGCAATTGAAGATCTGCTCCAGTGGTCACTGGTAAGTGGTAAGTGGTCAGTGATGTATAAAACATAAAAGAGTTCGATGTGCCCCTGTCAAACTCTCCATTTTAGTCTTCTTTTTATTTATTTATTTATTTTTTTTTACACTAAAGTCAACCACCTCTTTCCTTTTCTTTTTGCTTTCCACGGCTCCACCTCTTAGGCTCCGTTTGGATAGGTGTGGGAAGAAGGAAAGAAGGAAAGAAGTGAGAAGAAGTATTAGGAAGTGTGTAACTTTGTGAAAAGTTTGGATTGTTTATAATTTTTTTTCTTCTTCTTTCTTCCAACAATCCAAACGCACCCTTATTTATTAACCCGGCCTTCTATCTGTTAAAAATTATTTAAGTAATCAACATAATGCATACAATTATCTCGGCCTGTATGAAGTCTTTAGAATTATTAATTATTTATTTTTATTTAGTAGGTAAAAATACTAATGTTAACACGGTACATAAAGAGGTGGATAAATGGGTGGTTTTGATGCTTTCACCTATATATATTTTTTTTCAGTTAAAGACTAATAAAGAGCACAAAAAGTAGTGGTATTCTGCTAAGAATAAGAAAGAATGCGGAAAGAAGAGAATGCTTTGACGAGTATAAATTTTTTTGAGTGAAATAAAGGAATAACGTTGGTAAAAAAGACAAAAAGAATAGGAGCACAGGAAATAATTTCAGTGAAATGGCAGTAATTGTATTAATTAATAATTACAAATTTAAATATGAATAGTAATATTAGAGCACTAGAGCTACAGTATATAAATATAATAAAAGCAAAAATAACATCATTTATCAACAACAACAATAATAATAGATAGTAATAGTAAAGGTAACGTGAATATCATTTCTATTGGAAAACTGATAGCAAGAATATTAACAACAAAATAAATATTTACAAATAGGCGGTAGGACTGGAAAAAATAACATTCATATTGAAAAGTAAAAATGTTGACTTTCAGTTTTCATTTTTAAATATTACTGTATATATAATATAAAAGCTTTATATAATTAAAATATTTTGTTACCAAACTGGACCACTAGCACTTAGCAAAGGGTACAAATGTAATTTCGATCCATTTGAATTCAAATTCGCAACGGATGACAGACCAGGCAAAAAAAATTCAAACCCACAAAAATAATACTTTAGGCTGGGTATTTATATCCACGCGGCCCCAGTTAGACCCAGTATTATAGCATCAAGATTTGTTTTCTTTTCGAAAAGTTTGGATTCTCGTCGTGAGGAGAATTAATCTATGGACCAGGAACATCCCTACCATTAAATTTCTCTTAATTACAGGCCTTCCTCGGAAAATTAATTATAACTTTACTAATTGTAACAACAGAAGAAAAATTCAATTTTGCAGAAACTTTCAAATCAAACTTAACAAAATTAAGTCATTTTGGTTGATGAGAGCTTGCCACTTTCAATCCATACGAATATCATCAAATTTCATTATTTTAGAGAGTTATTTCAAATGCTATTTTTTCCCCTCAACATCACGCAAAGTGAATCTTATTTTTATTTTTTGCTTTCTCCCCTTTTGATTTTATGTTACCGACTTGAATTCTATTCAATTCTCATATTCATTTTTTTTTTTTGCTTCCTGCCAGAGTGCAAATTAAGTGTCAAAAAGACAAGCAATGGAGCAAATTAAAATATTAAATTAAATTATACAAGCAATGATATAAACAAATCTAATCTACTACTTTGGTCAAATTATCAAAATAATAAGTAATATTAATTAACTATCACATACAAATATGTTGTATTTACATTTGAATCCATAATGTTGGACCACGCTAATTATTTTACATTAAAAAACGAAAAGGCCATTTATACTTAAGACTTTTTTAGAATGAAAGTTCGAATTCGATACTTGTGATTTTAACAATTTCTTAAACGTACCTTCATAACGCACGAGTAAGAGTTTGTTTTAACAATTTGAACCACGAATAATTTTTCATGATAGTACACATAAAAATCTCGACTTATACATTTTATGCAATAATAATAAATCGCTGAAAAAAATAAAACATATTATTTGACTTTAATATAGTTTGGATCTTATTATTTTTGTAAACCAGATTTTTAAGTTCAATAAAGTTAAGAAATAGTGACACCGAATCACAATAAATAATAACATATTATCATTTTTGTTACATTTAGGTACATATTTTTCTAATAAAATGAACAATGTTTTAATCAATGAAAAAATTAAATCCATTTTGTGATCTTACTAAACGAACTCAAAGAAGTGAAGGAATAGGATAATTTTCCTCAAATATACAGGTGTTTAGAGTTTAGATAAAAAAAAGAGGAAAAATTAATTTTGTTGAAACTAAAAAAAAAAGCTGAAAACAATTTCATAATTTTGATTGATTGAAACGTTCAATCCATACGAATATCATCAAATTTTAACTTTTGAGAGAGTCGTTGCAAACACTAATTTTCTTCTCAAAATCACGCCAAGTGAATCTTATTTTCTTTGTGTTCTCTCCTGGATGTAAATTATTTATAATAACTAATTTAATTTATTTAAATTTAAATTGTTGATCCAACTATACCAATTAAATATGATATGCAAATTGTATAACATTTGAATCCATAAGATTGAACTACACTAATTATTTTACATTAAGAAAAAAAAGGTCATTTATATTTTAGGCTTTTTGTTTTGGAATGATAGTTCGGATTCGATGTTTATGATTTTAACAATTTTCATAAATGTACATTGTAAACGTACTAATAAGAATTTGTTTCAATAATTTGGACTAGAAATAATTTTCCTGATAGATTTTAACTACTGAGAAAATAATATATTATTGCGAAAGGCAGGTGATGATGGCATGCTGGAATGCAAGGGGTGGCTGACGCACTAAATAGTGCACCGAGAGCAGGCAAAGGAGGGGTGGGTGTATCACATGACACACACGTGCCGGTGAATTCCGAAATTCGAAATCGCAGAAAGCGATCGAGCGATTGAGCGATTGAGCGAGTGTCGATTAATTGCCCAAATTCCAAATTCAAATAAAAGAGAGAGAGAGAGAGAGGTAAAGAAACGACGCATTCATTCATTCATTCATTCCCTTCTTCTCTTTTAGACTCGCTCGCTCGATTTCCGAAATCTGGATGTAAATTTCAAGCTCTCACATCCACTGCTCGTGCTCGTGCTTCGTCTCCTTGCTATTTCGCGCAAATCTAGTAGGTATTTCTCTTCTCTGTCATCTACATTTGCATTTCCCTTTTCCTTTAATCTAGGGATCTAATCTGCCTTTCTTTTCTTTTGCTTAAAAACGACGCAATTCAATTCTAGGGCTAAATCATTTTGACCTAATTCCCATTCAGCCCGAACTGGGTTTCTTTTGGTCATTCTTCTAGCCATAGCCATGGACTGCCCAGATGAGTGTGTCAAGGTCGCCGTCAATATTCGACCACTAATCACCTCAGAGCTTCTCAACGGCTGCACTGATTGCGTCACTCTCACCCCCGCCGAACCTCAGGTCACATCCTTCCCCTTCCCTTTCAGCTAATATTCTCTAATTTCAATATGCAACTTGTCACAATTTTTTATTAGTATCAATCAAGCATATACCAGCAAAATTCACATTGCTAATTATCCATTTCAGAAATCAACATGTTGTCTTGTACATTAGTAGTCAATCTGCTTTCCTTTCTGACAACTGTGCAGGTCCAAATTGGCTCACATGTCTTTACCTACGATTATGTGTACGGATCGTCTGGTTCTGACTCCTCACAAATTTTCGAGGAATGTGTAATGCCCCTCGTCGATGCGCTATTCCGTGGTTACAATGCCACTGTGCTGGCATATGGACAGGTATTATATGAGCATCCTGGTACATCACTATACTATACCTAAATCGAGAATTAAGCCCTACTTGATTCAGTTTGTCTTTAGTCAAGTGATCAATCTTTTTTTTTTCAGTTTTTTAGGGCCTGCTTTTTTGTGCACGGTTTAAGCCTCAACTCTTGAACAAAGCACTATACTAGTTGCATAATATCTGAGTCAGTCTCTCAGAAAATGTGGACACTTGGTTTGTTAATCTTTGAATCATGCATACCGGATGTAGTTCCTACTAAATTGCTGCTATTTGTATTATTGTAGACTGGTTCTGGCAAAACCTACACCATGGGAACCAATTACTCTGGAGAGGCCAATGCTGGTGGGATCATACCCAGAGTCATGGAGAAGATCTTTGAAAAGGTCAACAAATTGAGGAATGACATAGAATTTCTCATCAGAGTTTCATTTATTGAGGTATATTATTTAAAATTCTAATGTTAACGTTACTGGTATGATATGGTCTCATCATTACTGCTAGGAAAGTAACAGGTGACTGGTATGGTGACTTTGGTTACTCTTGCCACCTCATTGTCATCGCTGTATCTGTAATGCCTGCTGCCAGTTGCTTGCAATTACTATCAAGTCACATTCATTTTCTACCCTTTTTTTTAAATATCCTGTGCCGCAACAAACTTTTTTAGTGTGCCCATCTTCCTAGCAGAAGTCAAAAACAACTGATTTTGATAGTCTAAATCTATCTCTATATATATTTTTTCTGTTGAATCTTTGTGCAGATTTTTAAGGAGGAGGTTTTTGACCTCTTAGACCAACAAACCCACACAGTAAAGCCCGAGGCTGGTCAATTGATGAGAACTGGGCCTGGTATTAATAGAGTTCCCATTCAGATCAGAGAAACATCAATAGGTGGCATAACACTCGCGGGTGTAAATGAACCAGCCGTGAAATCAAAAGAAGAAATGGCATCATTTCTAGCTCGAGGGTCTCTTAACCGTGCAACAGCGAGCACACATATGAATAGCCAGTCAAGGTATTCCTTTTTCTTTTTTCTTTTTTTCATTTGTTAGTTGTTATCTTATTTGATTATTATTTAATGACAACCTTGCCTGACCACATCTTGTGATACAATCCATTACAAACAAGACCTGATGTAATATTTCTTAATTCTTATAAGCCAAAGCTGTCTATTATCAAAATTCCATATTATTTTATAATTGAAACCCTTATATTGATTGAAAAGTTTCTGAAAGGATCTTTCATTATCTTAGCCGGTCTCATGCTATCTTCACTATTTGTGTCGAGCAAAAGAAGACAGCTAGTTCATTCCACGGTGATTCCAGTGATGATATCCTCGTCTCCAAACTTCACTTGGTAGACCTGGCTGGTTCAGAGCGTGCCAAGCGTACTGGGGCTGATGGCTTGAGGCTCAAAGAAGGTTAGAACTTAATATTTAATAATAATCATTCCTTCATATTATCTATGTTGCTAAGGCTGAGGTTTAAATTAAGTGCGAGGCGTGAAAAGGAAAATCAAGTGTTAGTTCTTTTCTTGTGTAAAAAAAATAGAAATGTTATGTTACAAAAAGTTTGCTGTTAGGGAACATAGAAATAAGAAAAAATAGAAAACTGTCCAAAAAAGAATTACCCAATGCTACTTTTTTCACACTTGAAGATAGAAATTGGAACTTTGTTTACATTTACATCTTACATCTTTGTTTAGGGATTCACATAAACAAGGGACTTCTAGCTCTTGGAAATGTTATCAGTGCATTGGGTGATGAGAAAAAGCGCAAAGAAGGTGCTTTTGTTCCATATCGAGACAGCAAACTGACCAGGCTGCTGCAGGTATAATGCCTTGTTCCTTGTCTGCTGGTTTTTCTTTCTTGTGATATGTAGCTGCTGATTTTTAAGTAGTAGCATTGCACGCCTTTTAATTTACTTCCTGTTAAAGTTTTTGGTTATTTATTTGTAAATTTTTTTTAAACCTTATAAGCATGTAGGTTGTAAAACTTTGCTAGTTCTGGAGCAATTGCTGATTTAATGCTTGCTATATTTGGTCTGATTTATTTATGAAATTTGATTTGTGTAGGATTCCCTCGGAGGGAACAGCAAGACTGTTATGATTGGTATGCTTTATTTTCTCTATACTTCTTAATTTTGTTATAAAAAAAATAAAATGCTTTCCATCTAATATATTGCATCTTGTGTATAGCTTGCATTAGTCCTGCCGACTCCAACGCTGAGGAGACAATTAATACCCTCAAGTATGCGAACCGGGCCCGCAACATACAAAATAAAGCAGTTGTAAGATTAATCATCGCTTAGTAAAATAATAATATTAATGTGACCTAGTATTTTATTAATTCTCATCTTGTGTGCATGCATTTAGATCAATCGAGACCCAATGTCAGCTGAGATGCAGAGTCTCAGAAGCCAAGTGGAGAAGCTGAAAGCTCAACTCCATTTTGCACAGAGTGGTGGTGCTTCTCTCGAGGAGATTCAGGTACAATTGGTTTAGGTTAAAGTAATTCTACACAAGATATTATTTCACTTTGGTAGTGCAATAATATCAGATGTATTAGATAGGATTCTATGTGTATTTAGGAAATACTATTGATTGATAATTAGCTGTAAAATCTAGTGTTTCCTTTTTGGTAGTGTTGCTTCTGTAATATAATGAGCAATTGGGCATACAACAAAAGTTCCAGTATAATTCTTCCTTATATTCTGTCACTGCTATCTCCCCATCTTTGAAATTATTATTTTTTCAATAAAATCTTCTGAGTTAAAAATTGATCTGGAACTGCTTGGAACCTGTAAGGTTTTAATAATGAAGATAAACATTTAATTTGTCTCAAAATCTGCAGATCCTGCAAGAGAAGGTTTCTCTCCTGGAATTAAAAAATGAAGAACTTCTGCATCAATTGAAGGAGACTCGTAGGACATGTGACTCTTTGGTCCAAAAGGCCAACGGTGCTCAGGTATACTCATTCATCTTTGTAAGATTAAGTACAATTTTGTGTGTTTTTTCATTGTTAATATAACCACACCACAAGTTTTCACTCTAGAGAAGTCCCAATTTGATATGTGAATCCCGTGGTTAGGTGGAGAAGGACCAGCTCATTTTCAAAATTGAACAAGCTCGTGGTGGGAAACCTTGGGATGAAATTGATGGCATGGATAATGAACAGGTCAAAACTGTCAAAAAGAAATCGTCATATAAATTTCTTTATTTGACTCCTAAAGAGTTCTATGTGTTTTTATGCTAATTTTTTTTTTCCTTGCTTTATATCTAAAACCTATGTAGGATGTGGCCTTAATTAAGAGCTACTTATCTAGGATTCAACAGCTTGAGGAAGAACTCAGAAAGAAGAATAGCAATTCGTCATGTCCCAGAAATTCTTTCCTTGAGAGGCTGGAGTTGGACAAGACTGAACTTTTAGAAGACATTGACTCAGTTGATGGAGTATCTTCCCTCGCAACAAGTAATCTAACCTAATCATATCCTTTGTTCATAATATACTTATTTATAGTTATCTACTTGTTCATCTTTGAACCAAAATATTGTCTTATTATGAATAAGATATCTATTGTTATAATAGTGAAGAAACTGATACTATTGAGTATGCTTAGGTGAGGGTGAAGATGAGGAGAAGATAAAGGAGCACTCTTCCTTGCAAGACAGGCTCGATAAAGAACTGAAGGAGTTGGATATGCGGCTCCAACAAAAAGAGGTAGTTTATTGAAGCAAAGTTATTCCAAGAATTGCCCATGAAATAAATTTTTTTGGTCTCATGATTAATACCAATATATGCATGTTCTGTTGTTTGAAAGGCTGAGATGACACAATTTGCAAGAGGAGACACTGCTGTGCTCAAGCAACACTACGAAAAGAAGCTTATGGAGATGGAACAAGAGAAAAAAGCTTTTCAGGTCTGAGACTTCTTTTATTCATTCTTTGAAGCAACAAATTTTTGAGCATAAGAGAAAACTTATTTTTTAATTGAGGATATGCAGAAAGAGATTGAAGACCTTCGCTGTAAATTATCCAACATATGCTCTCTTCCTGATGAGAGTGCTAAGAAGTTAAAGGAAGATTATTTGCACAAGTTGAACACTCTTGAGGCACAGGTAATAACATTGAAAGTTTCCTAATTGACAGTCTCCCTGTATTGATGTTCCAATTTTGCTATCTAAAAGTGGTCGTATCATATTGACATACTTATTTCCAGGTATCTGAGTTGAAAAAGAAGCAAGAGGCACAAGCTCAGCTGCTGAGACAAAAACAAAAGAGCGATGAAGCAGCTAGGCGGCTACAGGATGAAATCCAGAGAATCAAGTCTCATAAGGTAGCTTTATGCAGTCTCTCTCTCTCTCTCTCTCTCTCTATTTGACTGTATTCGAAATGCCTTTGTTGCTTCTGCATTAATCTTTTTCATTGATTGTTTCGTCATTGTAGGTACAACTTCAGCAAAAGATTAAGCAAGAATCTGAGCAATTCAGGGCCTGGAAGGTTGCCCGAGAGAAGGAGGTTTTACAGGTGTGACACTTTTTTTTTTAATTATATAAATTGAGCATGGAGTTTGCTGTGTTTACCCAGTTATGTGCCCGCTGATTGCTATATTTTTTTATGTTTTATCCCTCTTGTCGACACATGGTATAGGGAGTCTATTGTATGCATATAAATAAACACAAACCCTAATATCCTCATTAACAAAATTTATTTATTTTTCTAATGGTTTGCTCTAATGATATCATCTTTTGCTATTAGTTAAAGAAAGAAGGGCGAAGAACTGAATATGAGATGCACAAGCTTCAAGCTTTGAACCAGAGGCAGAAGATGGTACATCTCTGAAACCCCTTTACTTGAAAATTTTAAAAATAGAGGGAAAACTCTTTAGCTACCATACTTGACAAGTATTGCTGAAAATCCTTGGATTACACAGGTGCTGCAAAGGAAACAAGAGGAAGCTGCTGTAGCTACCAAACGCCTGAAAGAGTTACTAGAGCAAAGGAAGGCTCCGCGTGAGTTGGCACATGGTCCAGGCATCCAGGTACTTGGCCATAATTCACTCTTGGAAACTGTTGCTTTTGCAATTTTTTTGCCCTGACCTTTAAAAGAAAAAAAATCTAAGCCTTTTATCCCAAACAAGTTGGGGTAGGCTAGAAAATGACACCCCGACCCTGGTTATTTCTTGTATATATGGCCGAGTTTTTACGCTGGCTCGCCAAGCCTATCGCAAGAATGCGGGTTTGAACCCTGGATCTCTTAGAAGAGAGCCAAGCGTTCTTACCAACTGAGCTACTAGACCACATGCCCTGACCTTTATATTATAATTTTATAGGCCTTGATACATGCTGTGGAGCATGAACTCGAGGTGACGGTAAGGGTACATGAAGTACGTTCCCAGTATGAGCGGCAAATACAAGAGTAAAACCTCCATGTCTCATTTATTTTTTGTTTTTTTTTTTGTTTTTCTGTTTCATTGCTCTTTGACAATATTCCAGTACAATAAAGTTGATACTGCAAATAATTTCTTTTTACTTATTTATGTAAACAGACGGGCTGCAATGTCAAAAGAGATTGCAAGACTGAAGGAAGAGACTGAAATGCTGCAGAAGAAGCTAATAAGGTTCTGCTTTCTTTATTTTTTTTTTCCCTTGGCACTAGTTTGGGGTTCTTTTGGAAACCCATATCAGCTTTTTTTTTTTTTCCTTTGTGTTTTATATCTCATTTTTTTCCCCCTATTTAATAACAGTGACCGCCCAGAAACAATGTCACCAAGTGCGCGAAGTTCGAGAATTTCAGCACTTGAGAATATGTTGGCAGCTTCTTCTAGCACTGTGGTGTCGATGGGATCTCAGTTGTCAGAAGCTGAAGAGAGAGAGAAAGGCTTCAATAGCAAATGTAGATGGAATCAAGTTCGGTCCCTCCCCGATGCTAAGAGCATCATGAACTTTCTTTTTAACCTTGCCTCTTCATCCAGGTATTGCTTCAAGTAAAACATTACCAACACTTCATGTTGGGAAGATGCGTGTAGCATGAGTGATTACTTATTGTGCTGACATATGTTTTTATGTATTTACTTTAGATGCCAGTTAAGAGACAAGGAAGCTGAGTGCAGAGAGAAGGAAAATCAAATTAGTGAGCTAAAGGCAAAAGTTGTTTGGCTGACAAATGCTGTTAGACAGCTTGAAGCGCAGTCTGGGGAGCTCCAAGTTGAGAACATGCATCTCAATGAGGTCAGAACCTCGATTCTCCTTTTAGTTTGTGAAAATGCATGCTTCTCTTCTGGTCAGTTTAAACATTCATTGCTAGCCTTCTGATTATAAATGCTTCCTAACTTTCTGTTTTGCCTCTTTTTATGTTTATAGGTTCTCTCTGCCAGGAACAACGAAATAAGTTCTTTCAAGTCTATGGTGAGTTTGACCTTGTTTTGTCTGATAGCTTTCAAAATATTTCATCTATCTTGTTTAGAACCCAAGAAAAGATTATTGATAACACCCTAGAGTGCATTGATGTTGCAATAGATTGCACATTTCTTTTTGAGTAGCTAAGTGATTGTTACTTGTGTTATGTTGTTTAACAATTTCTTATTAGGTTTCTGGATTGACTAAAACTATGGCAAAGAGCAGCGATGTATGCAAAGAAGCAAGTCATGATGCTGAGTCTGAAAATGACATGGAAATTTCTGACGTGGAATCTGATGAAGACTCAGACTGGGTTTGCGAGCCACTAGAGCTAGAGTCAGACTGGGCCTCCACCATAAAAAAACCAAGCAAAAGAAAGAGCAGAAGAATAACTGCTGTACCATCCCAAAATCTCTTCACAGGCACCACTGACAGAGGTGTCAAGCCAGAAATGCCTCTTGAAGGGACCGAAGAAACTGCAACAGGCCCGTGTTGCACTTGCTCAAAGTCGTCTTTTTGCAAGACGAAGAAGTGTGAGTGCCGATTTGCTGGGTTCGAGTGTGGTTCCTCTTGCGGTTGCTCTGATTTGAAATGTGCCAATCGCAGGTTTAGTAAGAATAAAGTTGAGGAGAGCTGTTCCTTCTCTGACAAAGCTGATGAGGACAAAAAGAATGTTGATATGGTGTCACAAGCAGCCCAATTGCTCGAAAGTGCGTTGAAAAGCGGGCTTGAAGAGGAAGAAAAAATACCTATGCTGAGAAAGCCACTTGGTGAAATTGGGAATGTTAAGGTATGTATCTGTAAATTGACATCATCCTCGCTGGAAGTTCATCGATCCTTCATTAATCATTAAGAACAGTATATATAATTGTTATGCCCCTAGGAATATACCCAATATATAAGTAGTATTAAATGCTTTTGAATTGTGTAGCAGACAGAGCAGACTAGGGTGAAGCCGAAACAAAGGAAGAGTTGGCGCAAATCCAAAGTTCAGATCATTACGACCGCAGTGGGACCCACCACAACACAAGATCTTGCATCTGTAAATAATGAAGCACCTCCAAGTAGCCATGAGAATATTCCCTTGAGGTTGCCGAGGGCCATGTCATCTACAGGACTTCCCAGTGGCAACCCTCTTGCTGATAGAAATGCTGTGAGACCTGATGATTCGGGCAGTATTAACAAGGAGAGCGGAGGTGCTGTTGTTGCATCTAGGTCACCTGCTGGGCTTAGGAAAAATGCGAACGAGAAAGAAAACGAATTGAGGTGAGGTGAAATTAGGTAGTTTGGGGACTTTGTGGTCAAGCGCTGATGAGGGTGGTTTTACCATTGTTGCAACGATCTTTTGTTGTGCATAAATTCAGAGGATACAAAATCAGCCATTGTTAAATACTCTTATTTTGTCTCTTGGAGCTAACTTTTGGAATTATATTACTAGCACTGGAAGAATGTTTCTGTGGAGCTAGTTAGCATATCGGTCTCTGTGTAGAGGCATTTTTTCAATCTTCTGTTTTTGCAATGATCGATCTTACCGTTGTGGCGTACTTGGAAGTTTTTTCTTCATTTTCCAAACTACGCGCAGATCTGTTTGGTTGCTTGGTTTTTCAGGCTAACATGTACAATATTACTGTTGCTTTTGCAACAAGCTATTACCGAGTAAATCTTGTTTTCTTAGAACCAGTTGGTGAGTACCCAACTGCGACACTCTTCTATACTCTCTTCCTTTCCAAGCTAACTGAAATATTATATACTTCTAAATGTCTGTGTAACTTACGAAGATTATTAAATAAACAACTTGTACGTTTAAAAGCATACTGTAAGTATTATACTACGACTATGGATGATACAAAGAAGTGTTACAATCGCAACAAATCCTACCTGTCAGGGTTTTGATATTAAAAAATTTCCAGCAAAGGCTCAAGTTTTTACACAATTTTTCAGATCAAAACCTTAGACTCAAGCATTAATATACTTTTCTAGAACAAGGCAAATTAACAACAGGATTTGACCTGCTGAAGCATCAATATATTGTTACAGAGACATGATAACAACGCAAGTTGAGAAAAATATAAGTTGCTAATCTTCAAGCACTGTCCAAAAGAACAAAGAAAAGATAGACAGCATAGTTTAAGCAGGAAACAAATTAAAGTGCCACCAAGCCAGAGATAGCTTTCTTCCCGACAAATCCATCATTTTGATCCAACAATGTCTAACATAAGTTCTAATGCAGGTTTGATCCCAACTAATATGGGGGCATACATCAATTATGAACGCGTAACAAACAGATCTATGTAAAACCTATGTTTACTTTCTACTTGGAACAATCCCATTCTCAGTAAGGTACTCCACAAATTCGTCTATTAAGTATGGCCAAGCTCCCTCTTCATCATAGTTTGATAACTGCGGGTCTATGGTCTGAAAAAGGACCGACATCATCAGGGGTCATTGGTGAGATAAATTATAACAAATAATCCAAGCCAATAAAACATCAGTACATTTTTCTTCATTATTTATTATTGTGAACTCAAGGAAATAACAATTCAATTTCAAAACTTCATCTTTATGACAAAAAGTTTCTTTCTTTTTTTTGGGGGGTGTTGTAAAATATTATCTACATTTGTACCTTCACAAATTCCAATAGCTGAGACCAAGTATCCCTTGATATAGCTTTGTTATGCCGAACCTGAAATGTAAATTTAATTACGAAAAATATTATTCCTTGTTAGTAAAAAAAAAAAATGAATCACTACATTATACTCAAAATCAGGAAATTGAGTACCAACCAATATCCAAACCTCAAACCCTGATTACTAAAACAAGAACTTATCCCAAGTCAACCAAAATTTAAATATAATAATGCATGACTCAGCTCTGGAAACAACAAAATAACCAGCCTTTTTTTGTGGACTGTAAATTTGGACTTGCCTCCTGTGTAAATCCCATTTGAAGCAACCGAAAGACGTGAGAGTCGAGAGAGTAAAAAGGAAAGCAAATATTAGAAATGCCATAGGGAAAAGAAATAATAACCTGTAGAAATTGGCACCAGTGTTCAACCAATGGCCAGTGTTTCTCAGAAAAAAGTAGCCGCCACATACCAAGTGCTGTGTCCAGTGCTAGAGGTTTTTGACCCTACATTGTCGATAAATTGACAATTACGTCTCCACAAAATTACATAAAAATGCAACAGGGATGAACAAAGTATAGAATGCTGTGAAATCTGGGGAAAGAAATAGAGTAACAGAGAAGTACAGGAATAAAGAGGTTCATCTCTTTGGACTTGACAAACCTAACATCATATGCAAATACTTTTTTTTTCGAGTCGGTAACACCCATTGATTCATTAACTCTCCAAACAACAGAAAAAAGAAAATATTATTACCTTTTCCCGTGCCCAGCTGAAAGCGAAGTTGTATATCTCACGAAATTTGTCTGGCATCCAGATGCATACATTAGACCAAACGAAAAACAACAAATGGAACTTCTTTATTTCTATTCTTTAACTTGGTTGACAGGAAGAAACATTCAAGTATAACTTACGCTCATCTCTTAGTTCATTTCGCAATGATGGGAGCTTTTCACGGAGTTTAGGAATTGAATCTACCCTGTTTGTATTAGTCATAAAATTTTTACAAAAGTTCAGTCGCTCCATCATTATGGTTGAAATATCAAAACAACAACAACAACAATAATAATAATAATAAATACACAAACAAAAAATAGTTTGGAGCAAAACTTCTACCCAAGAGATTGAAGCCCACCAATGAATTCTTGGCAAGAAAATTCACACATGGTAGCAGCTTTCATATGCCAAGATAAAACCAACTAATACAGAAACAATCAAATTAGCTGGATAGGATATTGCTATTTAGTAATAGTAACAAACAAATTACAATTGCTATCCTCAAAACAAGGGGCAGTACGCACCATGACAATGTCTTGAGGATCGACCTGCATAATCAAACAACACATAATATTTCATTTGTTGCATAATTGCAAACCAAAAAAAATCTGGCTAATTTAAGTCGTTAAAAAAAAATCATTTCAGGGTTTATTTCACCCAGCAAGGATTTTGACATCTGGCCATGCACATTTTCAAATCTTAGATGTGAGATAACACAAATTTCTAATTTCTACTTACTGATCTGGCACATTAATTTCAATCAACTTTAATTTTCACAGAAGATTAATAATAATGTGGGAACTTTTGTAGGGAATAACATCAGTGAATGGATCAATGTGGTTTGATCCTTTCTGTAGAGCACCCAACAAAAATCACAATCATGCTTAGAAATATAAGTATGAGAATACATGCGAACTAAACTTCTTCGAGAAGCAATGAATAAAATGGTCAGTGATATTGTATAAAATGACTACCTGTAAATCATTACAAAGAAGAGATATTCCTTCTACTAAGATCATATCAACATCAGGATCTGTAGAAAAATGTCCACATGAACAATTAAACAAGAAATCCAGAGAAAAAGATCAACAGAAAAGTTCTATATTGGATGCGCAAATTAGATGAAGGTAATATTTATAGGTCGCAACAGAACTCGCATGTTAAAGCAAAATTAATACCACACTACACTGTATTAGTTATCTATTGGAGGTCTTCATTTGAATTTATGTTTAAGACTTAGCAATGAAGAAAGAGTGGTGCACATCAAATCCACTATGGTAATGCCAATGCGTTCTCCCTCTTGCCCCCCTCAATTCCTCTTATAGTGTTGTTGTTCTTCATTGAAATCAATCCAGAAATGTCTCTCTAAACAAAAGACTACTCTTGAGACTGTCTCTCTATCCATGTGACAGCTCTAGTGTCTAGAGACACAGAGACGCAGAGTATCATCCTCTCAAAAAAATTGATTTTTAGACTTATTGTCAACGAATTCTCCCCAGTCTTACATTAAGTTTCATACTTTTGGTCACATAGTACTAGTCAAAATAACAATCTTCTCAAGGTATTTTCTGTACCAAAATTCTCATTTCGATGAATCTAAAACAAAAATTAAATTGATGAGTATAAAAAAAATAGTATATGCAGATTGATTTGAGAAGGCAAAAAAGTTAATTAAGAAGATGCACAATAAAATGGATGTACAGAAGAAGCAGACTTGTTACTAATAAGTAATAGCTAGTAGCAGATTAAGAGTCCATTATTGAACTTTGTAGTTAAAAAATGAATAGAAGTGAAAGTGGTACCTCTATATCTCTTATAAAGTTCTTCGAGATGCCTGGTGTCAGTAACAGCTCTAATCTGAGGTTGACTATAGAAAATATCGAATGCTCCTTCAAGGTGCCAGTCACTAGCTTTCAAGGCCTGCAGTGCAACCTTCTCACTACACCGCAAGCCAACAATAATTGTTGTGACATAAAAATTTAAGGTTTACATTTATGTCGTTCGGAGGATTAACATAAATTATAAAATGGTAGGTAGAGGATGGAAGGAGGGAAGGGAAGGGAAGCAAACCTGGCACCTGTAATGGCCATGAACTGTTGAACCTTGTCTTTCTGACCTCTTCCGAGCTTGCTCTGAAGTAAAATTGAAATAAGTAAATGAGAGTGATAGTAGTAGTGTGAAAATGGATCTCGAAGAAAAACCCTAGGAAGTAGGAACGACCAACCATATATATAAATAAAGTCTATTAAAGCTCCAATTCAAAGTTGGAGAAGAGAAGAGAAGAGAAGAGAAGAGGATTAAGAAATTTGGAAAAGGAAAGGCAAAAATGAAAGGAGAAGAGGAGATACATACCATCATGGATCCGTTGAGGAAACCTATCTTGCTTGAGACTTGAGACTTGTGACTTGTGAGCGAGAGAGAGAGAGAGGAGAAAATTTGATAGTCAAAATTTTAGGGTTGGAGAAGTTTGGATTTTCTCGGCTTTCAGTTCATCTCTCTCTCTCTCTCTCTCTCTCACACTCGCTTTCGTTTCAAGCCTTCTTTCCTTTGCTGCTTGACTCCGACTCCGACTGCACCGATTCATTTCATGGACCGACCTACCCGGGTCCCACATGTCAGTGATGTCAATTTCGTCGCCCAGGAGCAGACAAGTTGTCCAGCTGGGGGTTTATCTCTCTGGAGCCATCGAGCCAATCATTCACATTTCACCCGAAATTTTGTAAAATAATATTAAAATAATATAATTCATTAAAATTAATATCAATTTAATCAGTTTAATATAAGTAATATCGCAAGATCGAAATCCGGGATTCCGAACGTTAGATCGGATTCTGGGATTCCGATCTAACGTTTACGGTCTAACTCTGCTCCGGACCTCCTTCGCACAGTAAGTTTAATTTTTTTTTTTATTTATTTAGTTTATTAGTTTTTAATTTAGTTAATTAAATAAAAAAATAGAGAAAATATTGAAAAAAAATATTTAAAAAATCGGAAAAAATGAGGAAAAATAAAATTTAAATTTATATGTAATTTATTAATTATATTAGATTTTTTTTGTCTTTTTATTTGTTTATTCACTACTTAATTAATTAGAAAAATAGATAATAAATTGTAAAATTATTTTAAAAATACGGAAAAATAAGAAAAATTCATATGAAAATTTATGTGTAATTAATTTATTTTTTTTTTTGGCTTTTAATAATTAAGATTTTGATAATTAAATATGAGAAAAATTAGAACTGAAAAAATAGCTCCGGATTCGAAAAGTTTGGCGCTAGAAAAATAGGAAATACGCTCTGAAAAATTCTAGCAAAAATACTAAGCTGTTAATTGGCGGACCAAGATAGTCACACTTTCAACTGAAAAAACAGCTCTCGATTCAACTTAGTATTACGAATATTACAATTATTTTTCACATCACATAAAAGTACAATTCAACTAAATATTACATTATCACCACAAAAATTACAATTATTTTCTTCCTCCTCTTGCAAAATTAGTTATTCTTGCGCCAAGACGTAAAATTCCACCACGTATTCCGGTTTGTGCTCTGCTACTCGATGCTCCTTGACTGTCTCTTGTAATTGATGTCCCCTGACTTGTGACATACCTAGCAGAACTTGAGCGTGGATCCACGCTAATGGAATTTCGGCGTGGTTCATTTCCTCCTATACCAAGACTAATACGACTTTGAGTTCGTGGATCTACGCTAACAGAACTTCGGCCAGGTTGAACTGGCTCCCTGGAAAAAGAACTTTCACCTCAGTTACCTGTTGAAGGCGGAGCTCTATTCCTTGTACTTGTTCGTCTATGCGTGTTGGCACGCCTACCAGATTGAAGTTCCTCCAAAGAGATAGGTGGTTGTGGGTTGTTGTCCTCTGTGGTTCTTCTTTTTTTATTTTTATTATT
Organism: Rhynchospora pubera; assembly: GCA_028095005.1. Lineage (NCBI taxonomy): Eukaryota > Viridiplantae > Streptophyta > Magnoliopsida > Poales > Cyperaceae > Rhynchospora > Rhynchospora pubera. The sequence goes on along the minus strand of CM051459.1, from coordinate 229,810,424 downwards.
TCGCATTGCATCCATCCACATCCAATCACGGTCCTTCTTTCGCCGCCCCCGATTAATCATATTCTTATCAGGGAACACCACAGGTCCATCGTAGCGAGGCCATTTCTCTTCGTCTTCATAGCAGTGGAAGTCACTTGATGACCATATTTTAACCATGTTCTCTGTACTATATAGTGGGTCTATAAATTCATCTACTTCCCATCTATATGTACCGCATATGGCAACAACATGAGCACATGGTATTCTGGTCAGTTGAGGTTTTTGACATTTGCACGTCACACGCCTAGTCGGTAGTTGAGGATCTTCCGGTTGATAATTTCGGTTGATGAGAACTTTGTACTTCCACGTTCTTCCAGGAAAATCTTTCTCGTTGGGCACCTGTACTTCGAACTCTCCACGTTCAACATCAATGGTTACCACAGTCATCAGCGCTGTAAATATTAAAATATATAAAAAAAATATGTAAATATAAATGAAGGTTAATTTTAGGTAAAGTATACAACGGTAATCCTTACCCGCTTTAAGAGTGTGCTTCATGACTTTTAATTGCACCTCTTTTGGCCACCGTTCTCCATCTGCCTGTCTTCCCAATGCTATTTGCTTCCTTTCATTAAACCACTGCACAGTCTTGTACCAAGTGCCTTCTACGAGTCCAACAACTGGGAGTCTTCTCTCAACCTTGTACCGGCTATTTAGACTTTCAGATCCGTTACTAGTCATAAGACCCCAACGTGCACCAGTGTCAAAAGTTTGTGCCCACCTCTCTGGTCTCATTCGCTCATTGGTATCTGTCTCGTTTTCTTTACCACACTTCTTAAGATAATCGATAACTTCAGGGTTTGTCACTCGGAGTTCATCCCACATTTTCATGAATGGCCGTTTCTTTTTCTTGTTAGCCAACTTATTTCTAAATTTGTGTGGTATACCTTTGTCTTTACCAGAAACCTTGTACACATTTTCACATAAATGTTGCATACAATACCGATGTACGGCCAATGCAGGCTCCGCACTTTCTTGCCATCCGTACTGTGGTCTTTTAAACATGTTCCTTATTTCCCAATGACGGTCTAAGACAAGACAAAATTTTTTTGGTCCCACCACTTGTTCCCTTAGAAATTTCATGAACCAACCCCAGCAAGTTTCATCCTCTGTTCTCACTAAAGCAAATGCTAACGGAACAAGCCGTTGCTCAGGATCGTAACCGTAAGCCGCTAAGAATTTACCCTTATAGCGACCTGATAAGAAAGAGGCATCAATGCTAATCACGGGCCTAATATACGGAACCGCCACGATACAAGGCCCGAACGCCCATGCTGCTGCTTCGAACATAGCTCTGTTCGGATCACCTACACTTTTAAACAACCACTTTATCTGCGTGCCGGGTGTCGTCCTCTGTATAGCCAATAAAAGACTCGGTAGTTTGTTGTACGAATCTTCCCATGAACCAAAAAGATGTTCGATTGCTCTTTCTCGTCCCCGCCAAATCTTGTTATAAGTGGGCACCACATTCGGGTATTCTTTCAACAGTAGAGATTTAACGTCGGGTAAGGAAATACCGACATCTCTCTTTACTGCATTTGTAATACAGTTGGCAATAACCTCAGCCGTTAAATTATCATGTGTGAAGTCTCCGGCCCTCCTCACGCATGTATGCTCGTGTTCATTCGTTATTATCTTCCAAAATTTGCCTTCTCTTTCTGTACGGGCATACATACGCCACTTACAACCATATTCCTTATAGTTCAATATTAATTTTTTCGGAGAACTAGCAGTGGTTTTATGTTGTACATTTAAACGTAATGAGTATTTTTGACACTCTCCTATGAGTTGCTCTTTCGAGAAAAAAATTATCCCTTCTGCTAATGGCCCTGATCCATGAGGTTGAGACGGTTGAGGTACGGAATTTCTATACTCGGAAATATCTAGAAATTGCCCTACGAGATGGTATGTTTCTGTCCTTCCTGTAAGGTAATACTGGTGATTGGGGTTCACGTTTGATTGGGGTCCACCATCGATTCCCTCTGACTCAAATAAGTCCACTTCTTCATCACTAAAGTCCTGACCTGTTGCATAGTCTGACTGAAAACCGGGACCTCGGTCGTATAAATCATCGAGTCGACGTGTTTCTTCTTCGTTTTCTTCGTTTACTTGAACGACATCTTCTTCTTGCCTACTACTACTACCACCATGTTCTTGCCTACTACTACCACCATGTTCCCAAGTGCCTTGACCGGTGTAAGACTCGTAGTATGTACCTTCTTCTTCCTGAAGTGTACTATCACAAGGATCTATACTGTTAGGGTCCCAAGGATCCCAATCTAATGTAATGGTTTCATTCTCTTCTTCTTGATTGGTTGCATTTGATTGTTGGTGTTCTTCTTCCTCATAATTTTGTTGTTCATTATAATTATAATTATAATAACCACCTAATTATAATAAAAAAAATGTGTTATAATCACATACAAAAATTGTAGTTAAATAATAACGTAGTTAATATTGTAGTAATCACATACAAAAACGTAGTTAATAACGATATTAAATATTACTTATTAAAAGCCATTTCTAGAAATTGTTCTTATTTATGTTTTTATGCATAGTTAATATTAATAAAATATGATTTTCAATATGATTTTAATTATTATTTATAAATCGCATTTTCATAGTTATTATTATTCTATAGTTAATATGATTTTAATATGATTTTAATTATTATTCTATAATTATTATTTTCATAGTTAATATTAATATAAATATATATATATTTAAGCACATAATTCTATTATTCAAAATTAAATGTCACATAATTAAATTCAAAATTAAATTTACCTTGTGCCGGAAGTAAATCGACATGCATTTCTAGACCATCAAGTCGCCTTGCCTCAAAGCACTCGTGTTGAACGTATCGCCATTCATTTTGAGAGTTCACCGGCAAAATAATTTGTTGAAACCTTCCGTCCATAATTACGTTGAAACGCGAAACAATTCTCAAATTGAACTCACCTTGATAAATTCCCAATGAGGACAAAATTATTTGTTTAATAGATTCATAATCAGTTTGTGGAAAAACATCAAAACGAAAATTATTTGCTGGATTAAAGGGAGATTGATTGACAAAAACACTAATTGAATACATTTCTATATGACTAAGAATTAATTGGAAAAGATTGATGATATTAAGATTGTGATAACGACCAACTATTTATAGTGATAAGATCAGAATTTGAGATTTCGATATTAGCAAACAGATTTAAAACTTCACGTCAATTCCCGATCAAATCAAATAATTTGCCGCTGTGTGGCGAACTTATTGCTTAGATCGGAATCCAGGATTCCGATCTAAGCTTAGATCGGATTCTCAGCTTCCGATCTAAGCTTAGATCGGAATCCAGGAATCCGATCTAACCTTAGATCGGAATCCAGGAATCCGATCTAACCTTAGATCGGAATCCAGGATTCCGATCTAAGCATGTCAGGAATCCACCGCCCAATCAAATCAGTTTTTGGTCTTTTCCCTTTTACTGTTATTTATTTTATTAAATTAATAATATTTATTATAAATATTTTAATTATATTAATTAATAAATTAAAATTTAAATATATATATTATATTTTTTGTAATTAAAATTGATTTTAATTTTATCATATTCATTAATTAAAATAATTCATTACCTAAAATAAATCATTTTTTTCAAATATAATTACTTACATTAAATTAGTTAAATGAAATGAAATTAAATTAAATTATTCCATCCTTTTCAAATATTATTACTTAAATTAAATTAGTTAAATCAAATTAAATTTAATTAGTTAAATTAAATTAGTTAAATTATATTAGTTAAATTAAATTAAATTATTACATATTCAATAGCTACATATTTAAATTAAATTAAATTAAATTAAAATAAATTAGATCGGAATCTAGAATTCCGATCTTAGCATTTGTTAGAGGAATCCACGCACAATCAAATCAATACTTTTTCTTTTTCTTTTTACTGTTTACAATTTAAGTAAATTAATAATTATATTTTAATTAAAATTGTAAAATTAAATTAATAATTTATATTGTTTTGTAAATAGAAGTAAAGTAAAATAAAATAAATTAATAATTATATTTTATATATTTAATTAATGTTTATAAATAGAAGTAAAATAAAATATATTAATTTAATATTTTATCTTCAAAATATATTACTAAAATTTCATAAATATATTAATTTAATATTAAAATTTCATATATTTAATTAATGTTTATAATAGAAGTACAATAAAACCATGAAAAACGACAAAATTTCCTGTTACTGCACTGTTCGGAATCCAGGATTCCGATCTAACGTTAGATCGGAATCCCAGAATCCGATCCAACGTTAGATCGGAATCCGAGAATCCGATCTAACGTTCGGAATCCAGGATTCCGATCTTACGATACTATTTATATTAAACTGATTAAATTGATATTAATTTTATTGGATTATATTATTTTAATATTATTTTTTAAAATTTCGGCACATTTCACAATAAAAGACCCTTCTGTCCCTCTCTCACTCTCCCCTCGGGCGCGGTGTGGCGCTGGCCCGTCTGGCCTCAACACAATAAAAGGCCCAACATTGCGATTAAAGCTCATTTATACGGCCCAATAATCTACCTACCGTATAGAATAGTTGAGTGATTTCAATTTCAATTTCAAATATTGCATCGCGTATGTACATTTATTAAACTTAATTGGTTCCAACGATGACAATGACAGCATAATTGGTTTGCTGTTATTTAGTTGTTGACTACTGCCTACGAAGGGTGGGGGGTTAATTAATCATTGACATATATTATATTATATTATATTATATTATATTAATAAATAAATTTACATTGAGTAAGTATGAACTGATGACATTCACATGCATGCAGATGCAGCATGTGTTGTGTTGTTTTGTTATTTGTTGGTAGCCGTACTAATTGTATAATAGTAATAGCAGCAGTTAGCACAGCACAGTAGGTAGCAGTGGAAGAGGAATAGATACTAATTATTGTTCCATTTATGTTTGGCACTGTGATTGTGAAGGTAGCAGTGGCAAAAGCAATAAGCTGTTGGTTCAGGATGACTCATGAATCATGATTAGGATTTAGGAAGGAGAAGAAATGAAGATGAAGATGACATGCCTAACCACTGTCAGACTATATATATCACTAATTAAACGAATCATCATATTCATGCATCAAATATCAATGGACCGGACCTGGACACCTGGTGGTGGGGGTGCTGCACTACTGCCTTCAATTACAATTACAATTACAATTACAATTGCAATTATTGTGTTGTCAACCATGCAATGCAAATATGTAATTGCAATTTTTCTCCCTCCCAAACTAAATTTAACTTGCAAGTTGCTTTGCATGCCTAGCTACCAATATCATTGTTCCCCTTGACTCATCCCTGCACTCTCTATTTTCATCTCCTACAGTTTTACAAAAAATATTTTTTTAAAAAAAGCAACAAACGCAGTCTATCAACAAACGGATCGATGCATTCCAAAACTCATATATGCTACAAAATTAAACTAAATGAAATTAAATGCCATTTTACATCACAAAAGGGGTATACGGTATGTACGTAGAGTATGCATTAAATTTTCACAAGAGAATCTAATCCAACTAATCTGTTACTGTGAAAGATAGAATCATGCATAGAAATTAAGACAAATGTGTCAGGTCAGGTACATGCTCCTCTTTCATTGATACAGTGATGATTCTTGCAATCAATATCATTCCTGAATCCTGCTTGGATCGCTCAGCTCTCTAATAATAGGAAATAGGAAAAGAAATCAAGTAAAGTAAATCTCTGCGCCTACCTATGCTGCTATGCATTGCACTGTACGTAACTGTAACTGTAAGGCAACACAAACTTTCACGGCGACGCACAGAGCATTAATTAATATTATTATTGCTACTGTTTATGAATTAATTACGATGATACGATAAATGAGCATGCTGTGGAAATCTAGAAGCTATGGTCACCTAGCTAGCTAGGCCGTATTCGGTATAATATATTTATGTGAACTTGGTTGTCATAGCATATGATTTATAAGCGCTTAATTTTGTATTTTTTCTTGCATCACTTTGGACATTTCTCATCATTTCTGTCGCTGTGTATCAATCAATGCGCTTTAATTGTCATCAATACCGACAATATCTTGAATTGCGCTTCAAAACTAAATCTTTGGAATCTGTTTTGATGGTGGTTACTATTTTGCATAAGCTGATGTAATTAGTCATATCTCATATGTCATAAATTGTTTAGATACAGGATGTTTTCCCCCTTAATTTTTAAATCAACTTGTAATAAAAATAATTGTTTGCACCTATCAACGTCATGATTGCGTTGCTCTAGGCTTCTAACAAAGAACTGCACCCACATATATGCTATTTGCTACAAGTTAATACCTTTAACGAAGTACTCATAAATTTTCAAATAATATTCTAAAGGAGATATAAAAAAAAGTAAAGAGAATATATATATATATATATATATATATATATATATATATATATATAAACGTTGATGAGAATTTGTTTACATAGCTCGCTCGAAAAACAAAATTAGGAAAAGAGAGCTAGAAAAAATTTAACAGAACTGTACTATTGGCCCAGGTGGACAGACAATGAGACAATTCCAATTCCTTCTCTATTTTTATTATAATTAATCCCGTCAAATGGGTCTACAATGTACTTGCTCAGGTGCGAAAAATTAGGATTATACATACCTAGCTAGAACTACACTTACCAAAAGCATACTACACAATTAAGATAATACCTACCTGCAACTACACTTACCAAAAGCACGCTACACAATTAATTATTACACTGCTTAATTAAACTGACAGCTCTTAGTACCAGCAACTGTTGCATAAACCGATCATATATCATAGCAATAAGCAATTGCTACAGTTAAAAGTCTAAAAATCTTCACTATGCTTGGCCACATTGACATAATATGACATGGAACTGCTAGCCTCTCCGCCTATATCCATCACTCGTTCTTGCCCATATTCATCCTCCACCTCCTCTTTTGCCACGACCGGTACCGATCTCTGTCCCGGTACAAACACCGGCACATCGTACTGTCCCTGAGAGGATGAGGAACCTGATGGCGACGGCCCCACGGACGGGAGTTTGGAGAGAAGTGCTTCCAAGCTACTCATCGAAGGCATGATGCGAACCGGGTTGTTATACGGGTCATAAAACTCCATTGGAGGAACTAGACCTGCCGGGCCCCCGGGCCAGGAATCTAGCCCACTTGCGCATGCAGGAAATGCAGATGAAGAGGGGTGTGGCAAAAGTACACCGGGAATGCTTTCGAGGTAACCGAATTTACGGCGAAGTAGAACCACGTAGCTTAAATCCTCCACCACCTACATCATGTTATTTCATTAATTATTAAATTGTGGAAGAAGCGAATATAATAGACATGCTTGTTGTTGAGGTAGTATTAGTAAGTTACGAATTGTGACTTTATAATAATCAGGGACGGAGCTAGAAAATTTCATAAGGGGGTTCACTAAATAAATCATACTTAAATTATCGCATTAAATTAAGATGAAATTGAATTCCGTATCTTCATCATACATTATTACTTCAAAAATTCAGTTTTTAATAATAGTAATTAGACAAAATCTTGAGGGACTTGAGGGATCAATTGGATAGTTTTTTGGATTAATTTGAACCCGTTTAGGAACTTGAGAGGTTGAAGTATCATCTTGAGGTTGTCGTCTTTTTAAAAATTTCTCCATATTCGATCTAATAGAGAAACATTAAGAGAAAAATTACCCTTAAGCATTTAGAAATAAAAAATAAAATTATTGCATTGTTTGATAAATATGATTATATGATACCAAATAACTTTACTGTTATCGTCAATTACCACTAAAATAAAACAATACAAATTAAAATTGGATATGTTCTAGGCTTGTTTCAAACAACAATTTAATTTTCAAACTGGACTTTTAATATGTTATAATTAGAAAATAATAATTGATTTCATTAAAAAAAAAGGGCGAAGTTTGAAAAGTAGTACCTTGTTCTCTATTTTTCTTGTAAAAATAGAATTAGAGGAAGGAGCAAAAGTCCGGATGAATAGATTTTTTTTTCTATCTGATCTCACAAGTAGCAAAGAGGAGAGTCGCTCGATTGGTTTAAGTAAAGTAAAATTGAAGAAAGGCTCAAAGCGAAAAGGGGCATTGGCAAATCACTGGATAACATTTTTTCCTTTTTTCTTTTAAATTTCTTTTATTTGCATGATGTGATTTCGCTAATTGCACAGGCTGGCTTATGATGTAACTAAGGCAACACTGGATATTGCTGCCTTTTTTTTATTATGGTAACACTTTGCAAATATAAATTGGTGACCTTTCCAAAAAAAAAAAAAATTCACAAAAATCGACACTATAAATTAGGCATGGGGTTCAACAATGAAAAACTATCTAAATATTTTTGGGGTTCACACATATGGTGCGTCTAACAAAATTGCATTTTATTACTCTGAATATTAATATTAGTAATAGTATTTACAAAAAAAAGGGGTGACATTGACACCCCTTTATTGAATGTAAATCCGTCCATGATAATAATATATTCAAAATGATAAACCTAGCGACACAAAAGGGTGGTAAGTTATAGTATGATTTTAACAGTGGTTGCACACTGTCACGTTTGTTGTCAGGTTGAAACACTCTGGCACAACAGCGAACACAATTTTTATTTGGTTGGCACTGTGTGATTGGGGGCCTCTACCTACTCTAAAAGGATTTAATTTATGCTTTTAAGCCTTTATACTCTTCACAAAAACGCGTCAAAATAAAGTAAAATTAAATTGGAAGAATATAATTGATCATGTGATACGCGCATGATTGCACAGAGAGAATGCATGAATGCGCTAACCAATGAGAATATTTGACGATGAATGAATGAATGAGAGGTGATGAGATGTGAATGAAGTTTGGTAGGAGATAGAAGGGAAAAAGGGAGACCTTTTTCATGGATCCTAATTGTACAACGCCTTCTCTCACCGCTATCAAAGCAATGGTCTGCCAGAAAAAAACAGAGAGAATCAGAGCAAATCAAACCAGCCGTAATCCGAGGACATGAATGCAAACGAAAAGGTAGGTAAAAATAAGAAAGAGTTGAAAAAAAATAAAATGCATAGTACTAAAAAGAGTGGTACTGTCTGTGGACCTTGATACCGGACTGAAACTGAGCCTCCCATGTCCTTGGTTGCTGCAAAAGATTGTACCTCACAGCAATTAATATTTTTCTTTTGTCAAGGACAAAAAATAATAAGATTATCTCCAAAAGAAAAAAAAGAAAAAGAAAAAGAAGAAAAGAAAAAGAAGAAAAGAAAAAGAAAAAGAAAAAGAAAACTATGCATTTGTTTATAGCTTATCTCCAAATATAATGTGTGTATTTAGTTTCTCAATTTTTCTTCTTATTTGAGAAGTGTAAATCCGAACTCATTGGCTCCGTTTGGATGGGTGCAAGAATAAGGGAATAGCTTTTTTTTACTCCCAAATTTATTATAAACAATCCAAACTCTTCACAAAGTTATTTATTTGGAAATAAGAGAAATAAGGGAAGAAGTATTGGTGTGCAAATGATCATTAATAGATAGACATAACTGAGCACTTTTGTGTACATACTTTTTTGTGTTTCTTTGTTTTTTTGTTTTTTCCCTTCATATCAGATTTGATAATGTACCATTGGAGGAGAGAACCAAATGGAGTGGTAGCTAGAAGTAAAATATATAGAAAGTAAAATAAAAAAAATTATAGAATACACATAAATAATAATAATAATAATAATAATAATAATAATAATAATAATAATAATGATGATGATGATAAAAAAAGATAGAGATATATACAGAATCAGCAGGATTGTTCCAGGAGGAAAGAAGATTGGCTTCTTGTTCTTGTGCCTCTTTCAATACCCATTTGTGGCTGTGATCAGCTGCCACTTTCCCAATCATACTAACCAAATTATTAGGCACGTGATTAACAAACTAGTAAATTTTGAAATCTTAATTACTATAAGGCATTGATTGCATTTGTGGTTCACAACCGAGAGCTCATAATCTCATATATATCGTAAAATACAGTTTACTTTTAAAAAGTATATATAACAGAAAGTCTCCAATGGAAAATACTTTGGCTTACACATCTAGAAGTACAAATATGTATGGCAAGGTTCCAGCACTATTAATTTTTACAATGTTGAAGAGTGAATAAATTAATGCTAACCCTTCGCCGTAGTTGTAGATATCATGGGACATCTTGAAGAAGAGCTCCGGCTGAAGAGCTTTCGTTTCACATTCTCCATAGCTCTGTTCGCACGCGGATGCCGCAAAATTGCAAAACCCGTCTTCCCATGCCAAAATCCTATGCAAAACGTGCACATTAAGAATTAAAATAGAAAGAAAAGGGTTCAAGAGCAAATATGATTAGAAAAAATAGCAGATGGTGAAGTACCAGTTTCTTCTGTTTCCTCTGGTTCTGTCAAAAGCTCCTCCTTGGAGATCCCACCTATACAATTTGTAGATGGGAAAAAATCCCAGTCAGAAGGCACTTGATCTCAACTCTCAAGTCAAGTATGCATAAGCATAAGTGCATAACAAGCAGTGGTAGTGATATAAGAGCTGGGTTGCTTACTTTGGCGGGGGGTAGTTTCTGGGCAAGATTCTCCAAAACACGGCGTAGACCCATTGTGAACTGTCGCTGGTGCAAAGGCTTCTGAGGGTGTGTTGTAGGAGATGTGTAACAGCCAATGGGTTCAGCTGCTCTTCCATTCCTTTTTGGTTTCTGTTTTGTGTTTTCAAATTGAACAGAACACTGAACACTGAACGCAGCCCCTTCTCTAGTTTACTCTAGTCCTATCCTTTGCTTAATTTTCTTTTGTGTTGAGTGTTGTGACTTGTGAGTTGTAACTTTGTAAGGCCATGGCTACCACAGATGAGGGAACCAGCACTTGGCCCCAAATATATACCCCTCTGTTCTATTCTCTCTCTCTCTTTGATCTCTTTTGTGTCTGTGTTGTGGGCGCACTGCTCTGTTAGTCTGCTACTACAATAATAAATCACGATCCACCAATTAAACTAATTTGTTTTTGCCTTACTTTAGCCATTTGATATATATGAAAAGCCCCACAACTTTTTCTGTTCCCAACGGTCTCCTCTATATCGTCACCTCCTGATCAATTTCTGTGACGCCCCTGGTGTATTAACTTTTGAAACGAGTCTCTGTCATATATGCAATTAAACTAACTGATTAATTGCGACAGCGACCTCTAACACCTGTTATGTATGTCAGTACATTCTGCCATTGAATGCACAGGAGATTAAGATTCTCCTTCAACTTTTTTTGACCCCACTAATGAATTATTTCGTCATCACAAGTCTCTTTCCTTTTTTTTTTTAACTATTACTTCACTTCCAATTATATTCTTTCAAGACGGAACAAAATTATATAAAATTTTGAGTCCAGATGAAATACATATATATACGTTAGTGTGCACCGCCTATAATTATTTGCTCTTTAGCTCTACAATGTAGATTGTAATTTCCAAGAAGTTGCATTTCTTTAGCATGACAATCACGTGCCGCTGGTAGCCGTTTACTTGTCTAAGGTAATCTTGACTTTGGCCCAAAAAAAAACAGAACACTGGCCAGTGGCCAGGCAGGCCAGCAGTTCCAGCACATTGCATAGACTGATAGACCTGACTTTGAGGGATGAAAGTGGGTCCAACTGGCCAGTATATATATTAATATATATTCAAAATTTTTGTTGAATACAAATATATATGTTTTTAAATGATACTCTGGGGGATTACATATATGAACATCATCTGCACATATGTACGTAGTTGCTGTTGCTTCACAAATTTCTATTGTGATGACGTTCTGATCACTGATTATTAATAAATAATCAATGTTTTTTGATGAATTGCCTCAAATTAAAAAGGTTGCTTTCTTGCCTCCATATATACGTAAATAACTTATAACAAGTGTGGAAATGCAGTCACTAGTCAGGTGGGTGTTTGGATGTGACTTGTCAATCCATGAGTAGTTCCAATTAAAACACTCACTTTTGAAGGCTTAGGTTTTAGAATGAAAGAAAGTTAATGGACCGTACATTAGAAGGAAGTAAGAAAGTTTGTTACCAATGGCAATGAGTGGTCTGGTCATTCATTAGAAAATAACCTTTCATGCATGCCCACAGCGGCACAGTTGATTAATTAATGATAGGATCGTTTTTTTAATGGGTGCGTTTGGATCGTTGGAAGAAAGAAGAAGAAAAAGGAAGAAAAGAAAAAAAATTATAAACAATCCAAACTCTTCACAAAGTTACACACTTTCCAATACTTTTTTTCTTTTTCCTTTCTTCCCACACCTATCCAAACGGAGGCAATATGAGGCTATGTGTATATTAGTGGAGATAAAGAGAAATTTAGTAACTGAAAATTCTCATTTATATATTGATAAATCACTCTTACAATCAGATTTCTCTCTAAATTCTAAGTTCTCTAAGTTCTGAATTTTTCTCTTACTCTTACATTGTTTATATAGCCAAACTAGTCTTCATAATTAAATACTCAACTACCTAATTAAATTGCATAGTCTTCTAGACAATAAAAACACACAACTTCTTAAACATAATTACTATCCTAGAAACCATAAACATTTGACAATGCAACTATAATTGAATTTATATTTCCAACATCCTTCCTTAAACTCAATTATGCTCCAGCACTCATCCCGAGTAGCTTCTTGAATCGGTTGAACAATTCTGCTCCAAGCGGCTTAGTGAAAATATCCGCTACTTGATCACGACTCGCCACGTGAGTCAGCTCAACATTGCCATCCTTAACATGCTCGCGTATGAAGTGAAAGCGAACATCAATATGCTTGCTCCTTTCATGATGCACCGGGTTCTTCGCTAGCTCAATTGCTGATTTGTTGTCGACTCGAATCTCGGTTGGTTTGTCTCGAGCAAAATTCATCTCCTTCAGCAATTTTCTCAACCACAACGCGTGACATACACATGAAGATGCAGCCACATACTCCTCTTCACAAGTTGATAGAGTCACAATTGGTTGCTTCTTTGACACCCATGTAAATGCCGTGTCACCCATGTAAAACACAAAACCAGCGGTGCTTTTTCTATCATCAATGTCTCCACACCAATCGCTGTCTGTATATCCAAGAAGATCAAACTCGTCAGTATGAGAATAGAATAAGCCATGAGATAAAGTACCTTTCACATAGCGAAGAATTCGCTTTATGGCTTTCCAATGTGACATCTTTGGCTCTTCCATGTACCAGCTTACCAAGCCGACACCATATGCAATATCTGGCCTTGTGCACATTAGATAGCGCAAGCATCCAATCAAACTTCTGTATTGAGTTGCATCTACGGCTTTGCCTTCATCATATCGGGACAGTTTTGTGCCACTCTCAACCGTAGTGCACACCGGATTGCAATAATCCATTTTGAACCTCTTTAGCACATCTTTTGCATATGCTTCTTGCGAGACAAAAATTTCAGATTTGTCTTGCTTCACTTCCAACCCCAAAAAGTATGACATTTTTCCCGTATCTGTCATCTCAAATTCTTTTGACATTTCCATCTTGAACTTCTCAATTATGTCATCATTATTTCCCATGAATATCATATCATCAACATATAAAGCAACAAATATAATGTCATCATGACATACCTTCACATACAAAGCATGTTCATATGGGCATTGTACAAACCCGTGCTTTTTGAAATATGTATCAATGCGGGTATTCCAAGCTCGTGGAGCTTGCTTCAACCGTACAACGTCTTCTTCAATTTCAGCACATTTTCTTCTTGTCCTTCCTTAATGTAACCCGGTGGTTGCTCGATGTAGACTTCTTCTTCAAGTACACCATTTAGGAATGTTGATTTCACATCCATTTGATAAATATTCCACTTGTTTTGGACAGCCAATGAAATCAACAAGCGAATAGTCTCCATTCTTGCAACAGGAGCAAATACTTCTTCATAATCAATCCTCACTTTTTGCTTGTATCCCTTGGCTACTAGTCTTGCCTTGTATCTTTTAACCTCACCTTGAGCATTCAATTTCTTCTTATAGACCCACTTCATGCCAATCGGCTTATGATCCTTAGGCAACGTCGCAAGTTCTCAAATATCATTCTTCACAATAGCATTCATCTCTTCATTCATAGCTTGCTGCCATTTCTTCTCTTGAACAACTTCTTGAAATGTGATGTTCTCGACATTCGCCAAAAGACAAACCAAATGCAACTCGCTAGTTGCGTCATATAAGTCTTGCAAGGTTCTGGTTCGATGTGTTCTCGTCTCATCATCGCTTGAGCTCGAACTCGAACTTGGATCAGCTTGCATTGTTGTATTTGTCGAAGTAGAGCTCGCAATGATCTGCACCTCTTTCTCAACATCATGCGATTTTTCCTCCATAGAATTCCAACACCACACGGCTTCTTCATTAACCTGCACATCACGACTAATATGTAACTTATTAGTTGCTGGGTCAATGAGTTTGTATGCCTTCGACCTTTCATCATAGCCGATAAAAATCAGCTTCTTGCTCTTGTCATCGAGCTTTGTCCTTCGCTGATCCGGAATGTGAGCATAAGCCACACTTCCGAACACTTTCAAATGAGATATTGCTGGTTTCACACCGCACCATGCTTCTTGTGGAGTCATGTTGTCTAAACTTGTTGTTGGACATCGGTTTTGCAAGTAAACCGCACATTACACCGCTTCAGCCCAATACTCCTTCGGCATATTCTTACTTTTCAGCATGCTACGAACCATGTCGAGTATGGTCCGATTCTTTCTTTCAGCCACGCCATTTTATTGAGGTGAATATGGTGCTGTTAGGAACCTTCGAATGCTATACTCCTCGCAGAAATACTCAAACTCTTCAGAGATATACTCACCACCTCGATCTGACCTCACCGCCTTTATATAATTGCCATTCAATTTCTCAACCAGCACCTTAAACTTCTTAAAAACAACAAATGCCTCTGACTTTTCTTTCAAAAAATACACCTAAGTTGTTCTTGAGAAATCATCAACAAAGGTAATGAAGTAACGGTGCTTACCCAAAAAGTTTGGTGTGATCGGACCACATATGTCAGAATGTATCAACTCCAGCGGCTTCTTCGCTCGATAGCTTGCTTCTTTTGGAAATGAACTCCTCAGATGTTTTCCAAGCACACACCCTTCACAAAACTTCTCACAATTCTCAATATGTGGCAGTCCCTTCACCATACTTTTCTTTGACAACCCTTTTAAACCACCAAAATTTAGATGACCAAACCGCAAATGTCATAACCATGCTTTGTCAACCACACATGCTTTCAAACATTTAGCTTGCACATTCATCAAATTCAACTTAAACATGCGGTTTTTGGTCATTTCAACTTGAGCTATCAACCTATCATTTTTATCTCTCAAATATAAGATTCTGTCCTTCATAACCACAGTATAACCAAGTTCCAACAATTGTCCCAAACTCAAAATATTACTCTTCATATCAGGCATATAATAAACATTTGTGATAAAAGTCTCACTTCCATTTTTCAACTGAATGAGAACTTTACCTTGTCCTTCAACTTTCACTTTTGATGCATCACCAAATGAAACATGGCCATCTACAACTTCTTGCATCTCGGTGAACATGTGCTTATAGCCACACATATGGTTGCTCGCACCGGTATCCAAATACCACACCGTTTCTTGATTGGGAGCTGCTTCTTTACTAGCAAGCAACACCACACCATCTCCAACCTTCTCATCTCTTTTCTCATTCTCTTTTTTTTTATCATGACATTCATATGCATAATGACCATATCTTTTGCAACTGTAACATTGAATATGAGACTTATTACCTCCTCTTACTCGGCCTCTACCATTGCCAAATGAGCCTTACTGCTCCTTCTCGTCTAGGTTGTCTTGCTGTCCACTACCTCGACTACCTCAGCCACGACCTCGACCTCGACCACGACCTCGATCGCTGCTGGTCGATCTTTCTTCTTTTAATGTCACCTTCGCTTGAAGTGCTTTCTCGAGCACCTCTTGCTTATTCTTTTTCTTTCTTTGCTCATGTGCTTACAACGAGCCCGAAAGCTCATCAATAGTCATCTCATTCAAGTCTTTTGATTCTTCTATAACACATACAATATTTTCAAACTCGTTCGTCAATGAACGAAGTATCTTCTCCACAACTCGAACATCAGCAAGTGGCTCACCATTTCTCTTGAGTTGGTTCACCATAGTTTGTACTCTTGTGATGTATTCTGACACACCTTCTGTCTCCTTCATTTTCAAGGCCTCAAACTCGCCTCGAAGTGTTTGCAACCGCACTTGCTTCACTCGATCAGCGTCTTTGTATGCTTTCTCGAGAGTGTTCCAAGCCTCATGTGAAGATGTCGCACCGGCTACCTTCTCAAAACCCGACTCATCAACCGCTTGATAAATAATGTAGAGAGTGGTCTTGTCTTTCTTGCGATTCTCCTTCAAAGTCCTAGCTTGTGCAACCGTCAACGCCGTCGTATCGGCATGCTCTTGGTAGCCATCTTCGACTATCTCACATACTTCTTGCGCACCAAGCAAAGCTCGCATTTGGATACACCAATTGTCGTAGTTGTTGTTCATAAGACGGGGCAGCGGCATGTGCCCAAACGTCGAAACACCGGTACTTGCCATTGGCTCTGATACCAATCTGATAGGATCGTCTTCTTAATATGAGGCTATGTGTATGTTAGTGGAGATAAAGAGAAACTTAGTAACTGAAAATTCTCATTCATATATTGATAAATCACTCTTACAATCAGATTTCTCTCTTAATTCTAAGATCTCTAAGTTCTGAATTTTTCTCTTACTCTTACATTGTTTATATAGTCAAACTAGTCTTCATAATTATATACTCAACTACCTAATTAAATTGCATAGTCTTCTAGACAATAAAAACACACAACTTCTTAAACATAATTACTATCTGAGAAACCATAAATATTTGATCATGCAACTATAATTGAGTTTATATTTCCAACAATTAATTGTGAGTGAGTGAGTGAAATTTCAAGAATAGATATATCTTGCTGCTTGCATGTAGGGCTGTCAAACGTGGCCGAAATGCACGGAACACCCCATACCGTTTACCGTTTCGTTTAAGAAAACGGTACGATATACCATTCCGTTAACCGTTCCGTTTCCAAAACGGTACAGAAATCCATTCCGTTATTCGTTTCACATAAGAAAATACACATGAAACGGTTTGAAAAGAGGCGAAACGGTTCGAAACGTCATAATTTCTTATTCCGTTTGCCGTTTCGTTATTGAAACGAAATGAAAACTGGTGCCGTTATTCGTTCCGTTTCAGTTAAACGGAACGGCACCACGTTGGTGGCAGTGCCGTTGACAGCTCTACTTGCATGCATATATGCTTTGGTCTGACTAGTCATGGTGCGCCAACTTGCAATCCCTCTCCGGCATTAAATGACTCGGTGGGGGCTAAGCATATATGCAGCTTTATTCACAGTGTGTGATTGTGAATATATATGCTATGTATGTGTCACTGTAACAGGCCCATGCACATCTTAGTGATGATTAATTAATTAGTGTGTTATATATATAGTTTCAATAATAATAAGCTAGCGGTTTAAAATACAAAATTGATACAATAACACAAGGTACATCTATGCATGACACGAAGAGGCACAAGGTAAGCAGCATATTACGTATATAGAAAAGGGGATTTCTTTGTGTCTAAAAATAAAAATTTGAGGTAAAATGGGGGCAGTGTACCCCGTCCCCTGAGATAGCATGATGACCAAAAGAAAGATTTTTCTTTCTTTCTTTCTTTCTTTCATTGTGACTTGTGAGACAGCGAGATATCAAAAGAAATAAAAGAGGGGAGGGCAGGGCAGTGCAGTGCAGGGTGCAGGCTTTTGGTGTTTCCTTTTTCTCCTTTCTCCTTCCCTTTTCCCTGACACTGAAAGCAAAGCCTCAGCCACCACCTTTGTATTTGCGCGTTGGGCACTCGGCACTGCCCCTCCCCGGCCCCCCACCTCAGTCCCTCACCTCTTTTTCTCTTTACAAATTACAACCGACTCTTTTCTTTTGACCTACATTATTACATTACTTTACAAATTGTTAATTTCATTCCTATATATTGTATATATTGGCGTTGGCATTGCCTTTCCAGTTTCCAATAAATTAAGAATCTCATAATTCTTCTTTTTGTGGATTTGGCTCGGGCAGTCCTTAGATGCTCATTCCTAACTTAGAGATGTCTTTCAATTACCACAAAAAAAAAAAAATTGTAATTAATATCAAATATTGCTATATTAGTGTGCTCTCCATGCATTAAATATACTCTTCACTCTTCAGGTACTTTAGGATCTAATGCACTACTGGTTAAAGTAGTGGAACAACAAGATTAGCAATAACAAATCCGAACATATATCTAACTATTTTCAACACTGAATTATATTTCGAAAATAACTGCTAATTATTCCAAATAAGGTTGCTCCTTTTCCTTACCATTCTAAATTTAGTCTTGCGGAGTAGTCAATTTCATTCTGGCGCAATAAAATAAATTGATGTAGAAAATGAAAAATATTGACTACAATTTCCAATCAAATCAATTTTTTATTTTAAAACAAATATTTCCACTTCAATATGACTATTTTTCTCTGTTATATCTCTTCCAAACAAGTCTTATGCGAATTTCTGCGGGCCAGATGCGGGATGCCAGCGTGGCGTGTGCTACTGCCTTTGAGTCGATAAACTCATTTCGGGTGTGTTTGGAAGTGGAGCGAATAAGAATGAATAAGGAAATTTATGAATAAGAATCATGAATAAAGAGATGTTGTTTGGATAGTGTGTTGTGAATAAGAATAAGGAAAGAAAAAAATATAATAATGATTTGATTTTATTTTGAACAATTTGTCATTATAAGAATGGATGAAAATAATATAATAATAATTTATATTCATAATAAAAATAATATAAAAATATTAATTACAAAACAATAAAGTAATAATTTAGATAATATTAATAAATACAATAATTATTATATTTATTATTTTAAAATCAATAAATAAAATTTTTAAATAATTATCATAATAATAATTGATTCAAAAAAATGAATAAAATAATACTAATAATATTAATGATAACGTTTAATTATAATATTTATTATGATTACTATTAAATAATAATTATTATAACGTTTTATAAATAATTATTATAATAATGATAATAATTAATAATTCATTAATAAATACAATAATAATTAATAAATTATTATTATAAATCATTATCATAATGTTTAATAAATCATTAATAAATAATATAATTATTATAACGCTTATAAAATCATTAATAAATAATAATTATTAATCAGTAATAAATCATTATTATAACGCTTAGTAAATCATTAATAAATAATAATTAATAATTCAGTGAAATAATAATTGATAATACTTATCATAAATAATTATAATATTTATCATAATAATAATAATAATATTATAACATAAATAAATATTTATAATAATACTTATTATTACAATATATTAATTATTATTACTATTATTATTATTATTATAAAATCATTAATAACTAATAATTATTAATTAGTAATAAATCATTATTATAACGCTTTGTAAATCATTAATAAATAATAATTAATAATTCAGTGAAATAATAATTGATAATACTTATCATAAATAATATAATATTTATCATAATAATAATATTATTATTATTATTGTAACATAAATAAATATTTATAATAATACTTATTATTACAATATATTAATTATTATTATTACTATTATTATTATTATTATAAAATCATTAATAAATAATAATGATTAATTAGTAATAAATACTTATTATAACGCTTTGTGAATCATTAATAAATAATAATTAATAATTCAGTTAAATAATAATTGATAATACTTGTCATAAATAATTATAATATTTATCATAATAATAATAATAATAAATATTTATAAAAATACTTATTATTATAATATTTTTCTAGCATCACCAAGCCATTCCAATTCTAATTCCTAGTTTTGGCTTGAATAAGAATAAGGTAGTGAATAGGGCATTATTCTTATTCCATTGTGTGTTTGGATCACCTCACAATTGGCTAATTCATGAATAAAGCTTATTCAAATCATTCCAAAGCCTAAGAAATACAGCTAGTTTAGTTTGTGTACGTACGTACGTCTTGACCGCACCTCTCTTCGTTAGTGCACTTGGTGGCACCGTACGACTGGTACCGTGGCATGCAGAAATAAGTAACTGGTATGAAATGAGTGCTCCGCTAATCAATTAGCCCCTAAGAGACCACATACCACCAAGCTATGTTTGTTCCTATGTTCTAACCATTCACTTTCAAAGCATCTCCCAGCCTTTTTATCCTGACAAGGACATGCACTATTCCTTGCTAATAATTCCACCTCCCTTCTTACTTAGATAGATAGATAGGTCCAAACTCTACAATTTTGCTTGCTAGAATTGTTGAATTGTTCCAGAGATCATAATGGTGAACACTTATAAAAAAATATAGAGATTAAAAAAATAACATCATTCATACACTTAACAAACTCCCTTCTTACTTAATTACCTGTCTTTAATTGCTTCTTTTTGATAAAAAGAACATCAAAATTCCTTATCAACTTTTTTTTTCTCTAGGCCCTATTTGAAATTTTGATTTCGACATATGGACATAATTCAATATATGATCATACACATTGGTCATATGCGGTAAAATACATGCAACTTGTAATATGAAATATTGGTTATCATTTCAAACGGTTTTGAAAATTTTTTTACACCCACAGATATTACACATGATTTTTGCAAGCAACAACTTTTTACATATTCACGATTTTGTTGTAATCCATGAAAAAATAAAAATTAAATTTTGGATGTGCTTTAGCACAATTGGAGATGATTTTTTGATCAATTATAAAGTTTATATAGCAAGAGTGAAAATGACCATATAAAGTAAAATATCTTGAACATTTACTTATTAGTAGTGCCAAAAGAAATTATGTTAAGGGTTGATGTGCCATCGAGGCCACATATCATATCCGTACCATCGAGTCGTTTTTCAAAATTCAAATTTCAAACGATCAATTTGATTCGTTCAAGTTGTTCTCCATATTGGAATACCGCTTGAATTTTGGATCTTGAACTACGGAGGGTCCCTGTATAAAATAGTACAGGGACCCTCTGTGCCAGGGGCGAAGGCAGGATTTTGGAACAAGGGGGTGAATTGAATAGATCATATAAAATTGCATGTAAATTTAACACTTTTAAGGGGTTATTTGTAGTTTATAGGGGGGGGGGGCAAATGTCTATTTTTGTTTATATATATGTGCCTCTGCCCCTGCTCCGTGCCATCGATGACACATTAGTCTTTTAATTTTTGAAATCTCTTGACTTCTCAACGAACATAAATATAAATCCAGTAGTTCATATACAATATGGAGGAACTATTTTAGAGAAGATGCACCTCATAGAGATGGAGTAGTGAAATTTTCATATCTTCTTTAATTATATGAACCAATAAATGTGACTGCATGGCTAAGAAACAATGAGAGTGACGCATGCTACATGGAGGCAACTTTGGCAAGCATGGGGCCTTTGCAATTGGCATCTACGATATATTTCTTCTTATGATTTTGTAATTCCTATTTTAAAGCCCCTCTATCCTAATGATGAACCATCAAAAATTTTACATGAATGTGGAATCGGAGATGTTGTGAAACTTGATGTGTGTCTTAGTGTGTGGGTGGGAGAGTATGGGCGTATGGGTATTGGTGGCATGGCAGATCGATCATGACTAGGGCTGTCAATCGTGCAGAACGGCACGGAAATGCTCATTTACGTTTCTGTTCCGTTTTAATGCACGTAACAACATTGAGTTCCACTTAACGTTCCGTAATTACAACGGAACTGAAATTTTTTCCGTTTTCCGTTCCATCAATCAAAAACGTAAGAACGTAAGTAACGTTAATTTTTGTTATCGTTGAAATCAAAAGCTGGTAATATCAGTTCAAACCCCTTTTGTTTACCAGTAAAATCAGAAGCTCAGTTCAAGCTGGTAAAATAAGTATTGAAATCAGAGAATGGTAAAATCAGTTCAAACTCCTTTGTTTAAAATCAGAAGCTCAGTTCAAGTTGGTAAAATCAAAATTGAAATCAGAAGCTCAAGTATTGAAATCAGAAGCTGGTAAAATCAGTATTGAAATCAAAAGCTCAAGTTGGTGCAATCAGAAAGAAAGGAACAAATTTTACTTTGATTTAAGCCAAAATCAAATTAAAATCAAATCAGAAACTCAACACATCAACCTTCGAAATCCTAACCTAGATCTGATTGAAGGAGGAAGGGGGACCTTCGAAGGCCTAACCTGGAAAATCGAGGGGTATAGTTCAGGTCTGGCGGAAGGAGGAGGAGAACATCTGTGGTTGTTTCGAGTCTTTGAGTAGCCACGCAAAAGAGACAGCGCTGTGATGTGTCGGAGAAGAGAGGAAAGACAGGCGGCAGCGATTTTTGTTTTCTCTGTTGTCAACGAGAGAGAGAGAGAGAGAAGATGAAAGAGAGGCGAAGCATACGAAGCTCTCTCTAGAGACAGAGAAAGAGAGAGAGGCAGGTATAGGCGGCTATTCTAGATTATTATTATGGGTCTTAGGCTCTTAGATACAGGCTTGCAACTCCACGCCTAATTATGGGCTGCAAAGTTTGACTTTATGGGTAACGGTATAACGTTACTCAACGAAACGAAAATGAGTTGTTCCGTATACGTTCCGCCTATGTTAACGAAATATCATTTCATTTCATTACCGTTCCACAAGTTCAAACGTAATCAATTTCTCTTACGTTTCTGTTCCGTTTCGACGGAACGGAACGGAAAACGTTCGAAATGGCGCGGTATTGACACCCCTAATCATGACTATATAGAGGTCAAGAGATCTCCATATCATTTTTTTTAAAATAAATATCGTTCAAGTAGAGACTCTGAGCTGCGAGCCCATGCCGTGATTGATAGAGACGAGTTTTTCTTTTTATTTTTAAAATAATAAAAATGGGGGTCTGAGCCCGCACCTCTGTATTTCAATATCTTAAAAAAGTACGATTTTAGCCGGAAGCTAAATTACGAAAGATAGAGACGTCCTTAAATTTTTAGTTGTATGTTTTTGTATATATTCGAAATTATTTTTTTTACTTGTTAATTATTGGTGATCTGTTAGACGTACATAAACTTGAGATTACTGTACGCTTGTGAGTGTATTCAAGTCAACTGTTAATGGGCCCACCGATCAGAATACAATCCATTCCACAAATTAACATGTAACAGAAAATCGGAATTCGTTAACCTTGTAACCACTTTTAATCATGCCCTCTTGTAAACGGGAGGATGTTAACACGTTTTGTCTTTTTTTTTTTCTTTTTTTTGAACTTCAGGATGTGAGGACACTATCAGATAATAAGATGCAGCCAATGATTGATTGACACATATGAGAAGTAGGCATAGTGTTTTGAAAACAGTCCAATCCAAACCCCCACGGGTCCACGGGTCACTTCGGTTCGGATTTTTACGGGTTCACGGGTTATCTTGGTCCGGATTATCATAGTCCACCCCGTAAATCCTAACCCAAATCCTTGATACACCCGGCCCTAGGTGAACCGAGCGAGTTAAGGTGGTATGGTCCAGTCCGGTCCAAGGTTGGTCCAAACACAATTTCTTTTTCAGATTTTGAATTGTTTTCTTTTTTTTTCATTGTTTGCATAACAAAATTTGTAAAATAAATTTATAAAAAATCGTTAAAATATGTTATGTTTATAAAAAAATAATTAATTATAACTTTTAGTCTACTTTATTTTTCAAATTTGATTTGTAGATTTTTTAATGTTTTCTTTTTTCATTGTTTGCATGACAAAAAATAGTTTTTTCATTGTTTTTTTCTATAGCATTTTTCCATAATATTTTATTTTCTTTTTTTGTTTGATATGTATTTTTTTCATTTTTTTAGTTTTTTCATTGCTTAAATTTTATTTATAATTTTTTAAATAATTGAACAAATTCAAATATAATTATATAAAGTTATTCTCTTTCTTTTTCCGGATTTGGGATTGACTATACTATAATTTTGTTGATAAAAAGGAAGTGGGGCAAATAAATCTTCACCTAATTGTTGGATAAATTCATCGACATTTGGATAATCATTAGGATTAGGAGATGGAGAAGATTTTGGAACTATGGAAAATAAAATTGGAATAAAATTAAATACTAAATTATGAAAATAATATTGGAAAAATACTATAAATATAAATAGAAATAGAATTATGAAAATAGAATTGTAAAAATGTTTGCTATAGAAATGGGAGAGTGAGAAAGTGAGAGTTTGTTGTTAGAATGGTGTGGAAATGGAGTGATATGGAGGGGTATATATAAAATTTTAAATGTTGCAATATTTTTTTTTTTAAAAAAATTGTAATCTAGTTGTTGGATTTCTAACGGTTAAAATAGAAGTTGTAAAAAGAAAGGGAGAGGGGGATGCGTGCAGGCTGGGATTGGGTGGGAAAAGAGAGAGACGTTAGCGGGACATGCATGTTGCGTTGCGGCTACCGCGTGGGGAAAGCAAGAGAGAGTCATTCGGGGGGAGTGATGTGTGTCACTTGTTGCATGGGGAGAAAGAGTGAGAAAGTTGTTAGGGGAAAAAGTCAATGGGTAGGGACACGTGGCGCTGGCGCGTGGGAGGGAGGGGAAAATTTAGGTGGGTCAGTCAGATTTTAAATAGGTTTAAAGCGGGTTCTGCGGGTTTTCACGTATTTAGACGGATTAAGTCGTATTTAGACGAATTAGTAGTATTTAGACAGGTTTAGATGAGTTTAGGCGGGTTAGCCATTACCCATTATGGTGGACTTTTTACGGATTTAGAGTGGGTT
The DNA here is from genome assembly GCA_028095005.1 of Rhynchospora pubera. NCBI lineage: Eukaryota > Viridiplantae > Streptophyta > Magnoliopsida > Poales > Cyperaceae > Rhynchospora > Rhynchospora pubera. The sequence continues at coordinate 229,785,392 of CM051459.1, read as the reverse complement.
TATCATGGTTTTAAGGTTCAGTCTGGTCCATGGGTTAAAGAGGACGGGTTAACGCGAGTTTATTCGGGAGCGTATCCTCTACCAACTTTTTGAGGTTGGTAGAGGGCCAACGTTTGATCCGAGCCGTTAGATCTAATCTCGACGGTTAAAATTTTTCGGGCCTATCAATCTAGGTTACATGCACGGGGCTCCCTTAACCATTGAAATTAGATCTAACGGTTTAGATCAAACGTTGGCCCTCTACCAACCATAAATGGTTGGCAGAGGATGTGATTCCAGTTTATTCTAGGAAGGGCAGCCTAAACTCATGATAAACCCAACTCAGTCTACCCTCGGTCCATCCCGGTCCACGCCCGGATCGGGATGGTCCGGTCCAAATTACGGGTTTATAGCGAGTTGGGTCTGACTCACCAGATAAGTGGTAAACACTAGACATACTAGAAATTTAGAGCTCATTTTGAACATAGTTTAGTTATCGTTCTTTTTATATAATAAATTATACAATTTACCACAAGTTTCATTCTACACCAATTTACCATTGCGTTTAACGAGTAAAGTCAAAATAAATAAATATCAATTGAGGATTGTTAAAAAAAAGTGCAACTGCATAAATGTGTCCCGTACAATGTCCGTTTTTTATCGATTAGATTAGAATTGGTCAATATGATTTCATATATAAAAAATTTTAGAAAATAAATGTTAATCTAATAGAACATTTTTATAGATGTTGTTACTGAATGATCCATTATTTATGAGTTTTCCGAAACAATTAAAAACTAATATATTTTCTATCAATTTACATTTATATGTTATTTAAACATAATCGTATTTAATTTAATAAGGTCGATTAAATGCGTTTGCATGCATGTTTAGTCGGGTACATATATAATCTCTTTGACCATGATGATTCAAACCATATATGAACCATTTTACATAATAATATAAAAATAATTTTATACTCACTTCGACGGATCCGATTGGGGATGGAAATAGAGCGGATAAACTTCACTCTGAACGGCCTGAATCTGAAAAATAAGCTTAAATTCGAACAGTACCCATAGTCCAAATATAATTTGTATCCGTATCAGATGAAATATATATATATATATATATATATATTGATTTGACGCAGTTATTGGTTTACTACTATTCGATTCATATCCAAATTCGAAAAAAAAAACGCTATTTCATCCGTATTAGATATGTATTCGATCTATTTTCATCCCTAATTGAATTAATTAGCATAGTTATTCTTCTAATATTATTGACTTTTGATTTAATAACACTTAACTCTTTTTTATGATAGTTTAGCTTAAAATAACAATTTGATTATTAGACCGGTAACATGATATATATGACTGCAACATAGAAATTAATTGTGATGGTTTGTATAATGACATATGATTAATGTAGTATTTTGAAGTACGGTGACATACGATGACATATTATATCGAGTTTATTATTTTATTTATTTGTATTAGTTTGTTAATTTACATTTATCTATTTTAATACCCGAAATATATCCGTATTCGTATCGTTATCTAATAATATCCGAATTATAATTTGTATATGTTTAATATTTGAATCGTATTCATATTCGAAAATATATGCATTTGTATTCGTGTCGGTGAGAAAATATATATACTTACATTATCTGATCCCTTTTCACCCTACATTTAAGGCTGTCAATTTCATATCGTTTTGCACGTTTTTTAGTTATGTCCCGTCCAAACGGAATGAAAATGGAATGGCATTTGTGTTTCATTTTCCCGACTTTATTTGGAGGAAGTTAAGTGGAGGCAAAATAAAAATGGAACGGATGCCTCGCCTGTAGTATAGTTAATGCCTCCTCATGTCACCATGTGGGAAATATTTTTCAAATTTTCAGCTCCAGCCTTTTATCAGTTTATGTCCAAAATTGTAGTAATTTTTGGAGGTGGAGCCTAAAGGCATAAAAAGTGGTTACATGGCCATGAGCCGCCCACTCGGGAATGTTGGACAGATTTTTTGAAATGAATTGACGTCGAATTTATCTACTAATCTACACCCTCTAACTAAAATCCCACAGTAAAATAACACAAATGACTACCACAAAATGTGCATGAAAAAAAAATGCTAACATCTTTTAAAGTCGAGAAAGTTTAATATGCACCATAGTGCATAGGGCTTTTTATGCACCGCAGATTTTTTCGGAGATATTTTTGTAAATTGACAAATTTAATTTAACCAATCTAATCTACATATTGAAATCTCATGGAAAACTAATTTGTTCAATTTTTTAATTAGATTTTATTAATATTTTTTTAATTTTTTAAAACATGCTATTATTGGAAACAAAATACTATTTACAACATTCAAAAAATGACAAGTTTTTAAAAAATTCGAAAAAGTAGTAATAAAATTTAAAAATTTGTAAAATTTGGTTTGGTATGAGATTTCAATATGTAGATTACATTGGTTGAATTAAATTTGTCAATTTACAAAAATGCTTCCGAAAAAAATCCGCAGTGCATAGAAAGTCCTATGCACTATGGTTCATATTAAACTTTCTCGACTTTAAATGATGTTAGCATTTTTTTTTCATGCGCATTTTGTGGTAGTCGTTTGTGTTACCGTATTGCATATTAAATTTTCTCTTTAAAATCTCTACGCAATTGAAAAAAAATCAACCAATATAAAATTATAGCAATTCTTTTAACAATAATTATAGTAAATTTATTATTCAAATGTACATGCATCAGAGTACCTTTCATTGCTTTAGACGTGCAAACACTTGATTGCAATCTTTAGTTTTGATTTTCTTAGGTTCTTGAAATTTTATATGCTGAGCAATCAAGGCCTTTCATTTCTTAGACCAGTAAATTTTTTTTTTGAAAAAAAAACATAACAGGACTAAATACAAAACAAACCTAAATAGAAGAACATTTTCTTAAATAAATAAACCTTAAATTCTCAAATGGTTTAAGACACTTATATTTTCACAAGAGACCTACACTGTACACAGGTCGCTGTTAGAGACACTACGGGAAAAAGGACCTTCTGTAACGGCACTTCTGTAACGGTTATTGAAATAACCGTTACAGAATAGTGAGGCATTAGGCGGGAAAATAGGCGCCACAAATCTGTAACGGTTATTATGAAACAACCGTAATAACATTTCCGTCATGGTCAGGGAAAAAAATGCATCAACCTTCTGTAACGGTTGTTGGATAATAACCGTTACAGATTTATTATATTCTGTAACGGTTATTATCCAACAACCGTTACATAGAGGCAAATAATTTTGTTTTTATTTTTTTAGTGATTCTGTAACGGTTATTTGGAAATAACCGTTACAGAAAGGTTATGTATAAATAAAATATCATCCTCACTCATCTAACTCAGTCGCGCGCACTTTTCAACATTCAAACGGATCAGAAGTTCAAAGTATATTTTCATGAACTCCTCTTTATTTAAATTATTTTGCATTTCGTTAATAATTTGAATATATATAGGCATCAATTTCGTTCATATAGTAAACGTCATCAAGTAGTAGCTAGCAATAATACACAGATCAGGTGAGAAAAGGAAGAGAGTGAAGGCAAAGTAAAGAAGAAAGCTCTTTGTTGATATTCCAAGAAGAAAATTTAAGGATTACAGCCATAAAGCATACAGAGCTAAACAAAACATTTAAGACAAAGAGAAGAAGCACTTAGAACTGCTGTACATTAAAGGAGGCATTAATAGCATTAAAGAACCAAGGCAGAAAACTTGAAGAGGCAATGGCTAAAAAGGGATCACCAGTAGCACAATGTACTGGCAAGGAGACACCAGAAGCTGATCCAGTAGGAGGAGCAACAGAAGCCGATTCAGTAGAAGTTGAATCGGTGTCAGTCGATGGTGGTGGAGGAGGTGGTGGAGGAGGTGGAGGAGGCACCCAAGGCCTGCCGGGGCCTACAAAAGGTGGTTCAGTGGGCCCTCCAACTTGTTCAAAACCTTCAATATGTACCCTAGCTCTGGCAGCTCGAGGGTCTGCAGAGATAACCAAATGATGAGGGATCTCTGAGGGATGAGCTCCTTTAATAAGCAAACGCAAATGAAGGAAGATCCCATCAGAGAAGTGAGGAGCAGTGAAAATTGGATAACCAAATCCAGACACCAGCATGTTAATGGCACTTCTATTCCAGAGATGAAGAGGGGGACCAGTAATTCTGATTCTGGTACGATAAAGAGGAGGTTCATAAACTGTACCAGCACGCTCAGTCCACCTTGTTAGAACCAATCTAACATTCTGCAGGTAAATGACACCTAGGCTGCAGATTTCATTCCTGACCCCTTGATTTGGGCAAACCAGAAGAAAATCTCCAGAGGTTGGGTGCACTGGAGAGAGACGATACTGGTGAACTGCAAAACCAAACTGACGTGCAAGTCTGAATCCCAAGCGGTGCTCAAGATCAGGCGGAAGTAATCCTTCTGCTTGGAATGTAACAATCGCCGCTCTGTGCAGAACTTCATTTTCAGGGTCAAGATCTTGTATAGGAGAGTAAAACACATTTAAATGATCAGGTCTGAGATCTTCAAACTCAGCAGCACTGTTCATAGGCACAAATTGCCAATCATGAAGGTTTGCCATATCTGAAGAAAGAACTAAAAAGGAGGAGAAGTGGAAGAGGCAGCAAGAGGGGATTGAGTATTAATAGATGGGGGAGGGAGAGGAGAAGGCAAAGAGATTAAAGGAAGAATTGAAGAAGTTCTCTGACAATTATGACCAAATTTAAGACAAACCAAGCACCTCTTCGGAAGACTACAACTTGATTCAGGTGTTCTGATATTGAGATTCTGATATTGATGATTCAGGTACGTTCTGACCAAATTTAAGACAAACCAAGCACTTCTATCTAAGCTATTAATGATATTGAGATTCTGATATTGTACGATTCTGATATTGAGATTCTGATTTGATTGATACTTGTGAGGCAAACTAAATACTTTGTTTATTGTTTGTGTAATATGCATGATTATATATATGTTTGATATATGTGTGATATGCTGCATGTGTTTAATGTAAATTGGGTACCAATCTGGTACCAATTCGGCTAGCAAATTGGGCTAGCCAAAGCAAAAAAAGCGAAACAAAAAAAAAGGACCTTCTGTAACGGTTATTAAGGAATAACCGTTACAGAATATTATAATTTCATTTTTTTTTATTATAAACATTATCTGTATCGGTTATTACCTAATAACCGTTACAGAAGCCAATCTTCTGTAATAAGTCCTCTGTAACGGTTTGTTTAAATAACCGTTACAGAAAGGTTATGTATTTAGGTTAAGTCTTCCCAGCCGCATTCCTTTCTCTCTTCTTTTCATTTTATTCAAAGAAATACCTCTCTTATCCCTTCTGTTTCACTCCAAAAAATAGCAAAAAATTTATAAAAATTCTGAAAAAAAAGAACAAAAATGAGAGCAGATTTGAGGTAAAAAAACAAAAAATTTGTATCGTATTTTTTCATATTTTTTCCTTATTTATTTCGGTTTTTTCATGAGAACGAGAGCAGATTCAACGGATCGATCGAAGGAACGAGAAGGAGAGCAGATTCAACGGATCGATCGAAAGAACGACAAGGAGAAGGAGAGCAGATTCAACGAATCGATCGAAAACTGGATAATTTTATATTTCTTCGGTACTTTCATAAACTCCTCTTTTTTCATATATATGCGATTTAGGGTTAACTGCTTTTTTTCCTTTTGCTTTTAAGTTGTAATTGACAAATAATTGAGCTTAATAATTGAGCTGAATTACGGTTGACAAACAATGCAATTTACATAGGCTGACAAACAATGCTATGGTCAATAGTGTCTGCCAATTGCATACCAGAGGTGTACATGAAGAAATTTTGTGTGTTAAGTTTTGAATTTCTCCTTGCATATGTATTATTGACCTCTGGTATGCGCATGAATCAAATTGCCTGTTGGCCACAAATGTCAAATGTCAATAGAAACCTTTCTACTAAAGAGCAATATATATTGTTTCAAGCTTGATTCTGTATCTAAACATCACAAACATACATCTAAACATCACACAATTCTTGCCATTAACAGTACAATACAACAATAAATAACTGAGAAGTAAAAAAAAAAGGGCAGCATCTAGGTAGAGGATGTGTCATCAGTAGAGCCATTGCTCTTCTTTGCTGCTTCCTGCTTCTTTGCCAAATCCATGAAGGTTTTTTCCATGTCTGTTTTCAAGTCAGTGCAATTATTGAAAAAGTTAAATGTATATTTATGTAGAGCTATTCTCTACACTAGGATTTATGTAGAGCTATTCTCTACACTAGGATTTATGTATTCTCTAAACTAGGATTTATGTAGGATTTAAACTATAGAAGTTATTTAGGGCTTTTGAACATATTGTCTAGAAAGAAGCTATTCTCTAAACTAGGATTTATGTAGAGCTATTCTCTAAACTAGGATTTATGTAGAGCTATTCTCTAAACTAGGATTTATGTATTCTCTAAACTAGGATTTATGTAGGATTTAAACTATAGAAGTTATTTAGGGCTTTTGAACATATTGTCTAGAAAGAAGCTATTCTCTAAGCTATTTAGGACTTCTGCACATATTGTTACTAGAAAGAAATGTAGAGTTACCTTCTGTGGAGAATGACATCTTGCTGGGCTCCTCTGAGGGTGTCTTCATGAGTTCATCGACTGATTGGTCCTCAGTAGGAGTTGTATTGTCACTCTCTGTGTCAGTTTTTTCATCCTCATCCTCATCAGTATCAGTCTCCTGAGAGCTTAGGTTGAACCCAGGGGGTACACTGGGCCCACTGGTGTGCCCTGGGCCCTCATGTTGAGCTCTGTGGCTCTCTTTCCTAGCCTGTTTCATCTCCTTCCTGAACTGTGCCTCAAGATCTTCTTGTACTCCTTTTCCTTTAGAAGTAGAGCTTGTAGGTTTGATTACCCTGGTGTCTCCAATGAGAACTCCTGTCTCCTTAGTTCTGCTTCCTCCCTTGGTTTGTGATCTAGTAATCATTGAGGGGATGACCTCATCTATCTTCCTTTTTTTTGCTTGAGTATTATTGGGGGTTGTGGTTTTTGCAGCCTTTTTCTTGGCTTTTCTCTTGCTCTGTCGCATGGTTGTAGTACTGCCAGAATCAACCCTATCAGGTGGATTGATACTTTGCAGTCTTGCCTCATCAGCAGGGGACCATTCAATCCTAGGCAAAGCTTTGATGTATTCATGACGTGGGTTTCTGATTTGTGGTTCCTCAACTACGTACTGAACACGAAGTAGGTCAATTTTTCCATTCCTTCTGTGCAATTCAAATGCACGAGAGGCTGGTATTCTATCCCTATGTTCAACCAATACTTCTACTCTAGCAAATCTGGCATCTATACCCATGTATGTTGGTGCATCAGCATGTAAAACTGTACCAAAAGGGAAAAAGATGTTTGCTCCATACCATGAGCACCATCCAAATGGAAGATCAGCAATTCTTACCCATAGCCTCACACTGTCTGCTCTGGGGTCTAGTTCCCTTGGAGGATCAATGAGGATGGGAAATGGCCGCCTCATGTTGTTTCCATATGTGATTTCAATAGTGCCTTTTCTAAACATCTCATCGCGCCATTGCTCAGAGGGGCCGATGATGAGAAATCGGTTTTCTAGGAGTGTTGTCACTCTGTGTTGTCCTGCAGGGAGGCGTCTTCTCATCTCTATCATGACATCAAGCAAAGTTACACCTTCCATGGTTTGGATGACAATGGATTTGGTGATCTCTGCACTGGCCGGAGCAGTGATGTCGTCTTCATCAACTCTGATGGGATCAAGGTTTTCCATGGTTGGTTTTTGAGTAGAGAGATATGAGGGAGAAGTGAGAAATTAGTTTGAAACTGAAAAGGCGTGGGGTTCTACAGTTTGGTCATTTATAGTAGAAATGATGAGTTTGAAACTGAAAATATGAAGAGTTGCGTGCTTTAATTTGAATTGTAATCATATGAAGAGTTGCGTGCTTTAATGAGTGTTCAGATAAGCATCTCTTGGAGTACTGGATTGAATTGTAACAGTATGCTGCATGTGTTATCTAATGTAAATTGGGTACCAATTTGGTACCAATTCGGCTAGCAAATTGGGCTAGCCAAATCAAAAAAAGCGAAACAAAAAAAAAGGACCTTCTGTAACGGTTATTAAGGAATAACCGTTACAGAATATTATAATTTCATTTTTTTTTTATTATAAACATTATCTGTAACGGTTATTAGAGAATAACCGTTACAGAAGAGTGGCTTCTGTAACGGTTATTAGAGAATGACCGTTACACATGTTCTCCAAAAAGCTGTACCAGATTTCCCTTGCATAATACTATAACGGTTATTAGATAATAACCGTTACAGAAGAGTGGCTTCTGTAACGGTTATTAGAGAATAACCGTTACACATGTTCTCCAAAAAGCTATACCAGATTTCCCTTGCATGATACTATAACGGTTATTAGATAATAACCGTTACAGAAGATTGGCTACTGTAACGGTTATTAGAGAATAACCGTTATAGATCTGTAACGGTTATTAGACATTCTGTAACGGGGGCTACAGTAACGTTTCGTGTACCGTTACAGAAGTCTTTTATTAACCGTTACAGAAGCCAAAATTTCGCGTAGTGAGAAGTCGACCTCTGGTTCCAAAACATTAAGGCCCTGATTAAAATCTCATTTTTTTTAACATGGGATTTCATTTTATTGGAAAATTCATGATCAAACAGATTTGGTGTCATTTAGTTGGAATTCTCATGTAATTAGATCCAACGAAATCTTGTGAAATCAATTAAATTGAAATGAAATGAAATAAAATCTCATGTAAAAAACATTTCGATCAGGGCCTAACATGACATAGAAGTATAGAACACATCCGATGTGATAATTTCACCCCCCCCAACCCCTTTTTTTTTGTGGATATCTATGTGGATGCAGATGGATATAGAAAAATTATAGTAAAAGGAAAAAAAAGAATACAGAGATGAATATATACAAATGTCAACATCCAAGCCGTACCCATATCATATGAAATGTGTCGCGCGTATCGTAAATTTATGAATCATGATGATGATGATGATGATGATGATAGAATAATCTTTGGTTATTTTCCGAAGTAGGTGTAGAATAATAATTAGTTCTAAAAGTGATATGCTCATTTGCCCCAAGAGGGGAAAAAAAAAAGTTGATATGCTCCGTGGTGAGTCTGGTGACAAATATGAGCGCATTTTGTTGACGGCCGTATTCGTTGACTACAGGCTTTCTTGTTATAAGGCTAAAATGTGACCAATGCTTTTAATGTGTTTTGGCAGTTATCATCCAATGTATCAACTCAAAATCAAACAAGTCCATCAAAATTATTAGAAATCAAATAATTTTTCTTTAAGTGTGAATCCTCCCAACTTCTTTTTAAATTAAATATCTATGAATAACTTTTGATATTAGAAAGTCGGTAAACATGAAATACCAAGAAGATTCTTCGGTGTCGGATCATTCGATTTGGTTCTAAAATTGTGTGAATCGTTTATCTACCAGAAAAATGACGTTGGATGAAACTTGCAAGCATTGATTTTATTGAGTTCCTTACCCGATAGTTGGGAGATTTTAACGGTATCATTAAGTAATTCGGCACCCAATGGTGTTGTGACCCTAGCCATGGTTAAGGATAGCATACTCAATGAGGAGTTGAGGCGTAAGGAGTTAGGGATCATTAGTGAGTCTTCGGCTCTTGTCACCGAAAATCGTGGAAGGAGTACTCAAAGAATTGCTCATGGTGATGATAATAGGGATAAGTCTAAGGGAAGGTCTAAGTCAAGAAAGGAGATTACATGCTATTATTGCAAGAAGTCCGATCACAAGAGAAGTGAATGCCGGAAGTTGAAAGCCAAGAATGATGGCTCTAAGAGAGATCAATTTAGGAAAAAAAGAGAAGATGATCAGAAAGAAAATAACACCGCAATTGTTACAAATGAAAAAGTGTTCATAACTTGCGATGAAAGTTTTGTGAACCTTACTAATCAAGTCTCCATTTGGGTGGTAGACTCTGCCGCCTCATTCCATGTCACATCTAGACGTGACTTGTTCACTTCCTATAAGGAAGGTGATTTTGGTGTTGTTAGAATGAGGAATAATGGAGTTTGCAAAATCTTTGACATTGGAGATGTTTGCGTGGAGACTAGTTTAGGATGCAAGATTACTCTCAAGAATGTTCGGCATGTGCCGAATATAAGGCTTCATTTAATTTTGGTGGGTGCCCTTGATGATGAGGGGTATCAAAGTTGCTTCCTTGGTGGGAAATGAAAGTTGTTGAAGGATCATTTGGTTGTTGCTTGAGGAACCAAATCCGGTTCGCTCTATGTTACTCAAGTGAAAGTAGGTGATGAGGTAAATGCCGTCGAGTGTAACTCAACCGATTTATGGTATTTGCGGTTGGGTCACATGAGTGAGAAGGGCATTGAGATTCTTTCTAAAAAGAAGTATGTACCTATTGATGGTACTTCACTTACCTCATGCACACATTGTTTGGCGGGCAAGCAACATCGTGTAGCCTTCAAGAGAAATCCAACAAGTAAGAGGCCGGATGTGCTTGATTTAGTCCACACCGATCTTTGTTACTTTTGTGAATGATCATTCAAGAAAGTTGTGGGTATACTCTTTGAAGACGAAGGATCAAGTCTTGGAGGTGTTCAAACAATGGGTTGTGGAGGTTGAAAGAAAAACCGGTCGGAAGTTGAAGTGTATCTGATCGGATAATGGAGGAGAATACCGTGGTCCTTTTGAGTTGTTTTGCAAGACCAATGGTATTAAACTTGAGAAGATCGTGCCCAAAACTCCACAACAAAATGGTGTGGCCGAGTGAATGAATCGCATCATTTGTGAGAGAATTCGTTGCATGCTCTCTCATTCCAAGCTTTCCAAAGACTTTTGGGGTGAAGTTTTGAACACCGCGGTTCAATTGATCAACCGCTCTCCTTCGCATGCATTAAATGGTGACATACTCGAGAGGATTTGGAAAGGTAAAGATATCTCTTATAACCATCTAAGAGTGTTTGGTTGTAAGGCTTTTGTGCATATACCTAAGGATGAAAGGTCAAAACTTGATAGCAAGACTAAAGAGTGTGTTTTCTTAGGGTATGGAAATGGTGAGTTTGGATATAGGTTGTGGGATTCGATTGAAAAGAAGTTAGTGAAAAGTCGAAATGTGGTGTTCTTTGAACAAGAAACCATTGAAAATTTGTGCAACCTCGACAAGGCCAAAATCTTTTCAAGTAGTCATGTTGGTCTAACTCCAATTTCAAGCAACCTAAGAACCAAAACCAATCACTCAAATCCTAGCCAATCAACCGAAACAAGTGTCCCACAAAATAAAGAGAATGACTTTCAAACTGAAACCTGTTCAAATGATAGTTCTCAAGTGCAAGAACTAAGGAGGTCAAGTCGAGAAAGGCGGGCAAACACAAGGTACACTTCTAATGAGTTTGTGTTACTTGTAGATGGCGGTGAGCCCGAATGCTACGAAGAAGCAATGTTGTCGAAGCACAAAAGCAAGTGGTTGGAATCCATGCAAGATGAGATGAAATCCTTACATGAGAATAACACTTTGAACTAGTGAAGTTGCCAAAAGGCAAGAAGGTGCTCAAGAACAAATGGGTGTATCGAGTGAAATCTGAGGGTCAAGAGGCAAAGTCAAGATATAAAACTCGGCTAGTTGTTAATGGATTTGACCAAAAGAAGAGAATTGATTTTGAAGAAATTTTTTCGCCGGTGGTCAAGATGTCCTCAATTCGAGTTGTGCTCGATTTGGCCGCTAGTTTGAATTTGGATTGAGCAACTAGATGTCAAAACCACATTCCTCCATAGTGATTTAGAGGATGAGCTCTACACGAAACAACCAGAAGGGTTTGTGATGAAATGGCAAGGGCACTTGGTATGCAAATTGAGGAGGAGCCTCTATGGAAGCAAGCACCTCGGAATTGGTATAAAAGGTTTGAATCATTTATGTGTGACAATAATTTTGAGAGGACTAACTCGGATAATTGTGTCTTTGCGAAGAAATTCTCTAATTGTGATTTCATCATTCTCTTTCTCTATGTTGACGACATGTTGGTCGTTGGAAGGGATCTAGAAAAGATCAAAGAGTTGAAAGAGAGTCTTGGAAAAGAATTTGCCTTGAAAGATTTGGGTGCGGCAAAACAAATTCTTGGTATGAAAATCACTAGAGATCGTGAAGAACACAAGCTTTGGTTGTCACAAGAGAAGTATATTGAGAAGGTACTTGAAAGATTCAACATGAGCAAGTGCAAACCGGTTGCCTCTCCTCTTGCTAACCATTTTAGGTTGTCACATAATGGTTGTCCTAAGAGTGGCAAAGAGAAGGAGGAGATGAGAGATGTACCATATGCATCGGTTGTTGGCTCTTTGATGTATGCTATGGTGTGCACAAGACCGGATATTGCTCAAGCAGTTGGTGTGGTGAGTCGCTTTCTTTCTAACCCCGGCAAAGAGTATTAGAATGTCGTTAAGTGGGTACTTCGGTATTTGAGGGGTACAACCATCTTTGTTTTGGTGGCAAGAACCCAACTTTAGTGGCATATACGGATGACGAATGGACCGGTGATATAGACTCGAGGAAGTCTATATCCGGTTATTTGATGTGTTTGGAAATGGAACCGTGTCATGGCAATCTAAGTTGCAAAAGTGTATTACACTTTGTACTACCGAAGCCGAGTACATAGCCATTACGGAGACATGCAAGGAACTAATTTGGTTGAAGAAGTTCTTGCATGAGGTAGGCGTTCGGCAAGAGAAGTATGTGTTATTTTGTGATTGTCAAAGTACAATTCATTTGAGCAAGAATCCGACATTCCACTCTAAGTCCAAGCATATATATTTGAGGTATCATTGGATCTACGATGTGTTTGAGAAGAAGAAATTGACGTTGGAGAAGATCCACACAAGTGAGAATGGGTCGGATATGTTGAAGAAGCTGGTATCATCTTTGAAGATTGAAACTTGTTGTGACAAGGCGGGTTTCGTTGATGGATGCGCCTCATGAATCGGGAGGAAGAGTTTGTTGAGTCCCTCCTCATTGTACCCTATTTGTTTCCTTTGTAATAATATAATTCTATAGGGTTATATTTGTAAAGCTGCTAAAACTTTGATTAATAAAAGGAAATGCTGAAAATCTAGTTGTAATTTTTTCGCCCACCAAAAATTCTGTTTTCTCCTCTCTGGTTGCTTCGTGCGCACATAGGTGCGAATAGCTAATCCACTCCCTCTTTTTTTTCTCTCTCTCTGTACCACACCGTACCACTTCCTCTTCCTCTCTAATCTCAACATGAAGTTTTGGAACGAGTAAACCTCAATAATCAGTTTCTTTCATTAACTTACTCTTCCTTTCTTAACCTTTCTATTCCATTTCCTTCCGTTATCACACAAATTGCGGAGCACAACCTTAAAATCACGACATCAATGTGGTTAGTTTGTGCGTCAAAGCACTTACGTTTGACACGAAAAATTATTTTGATAATGTTCATTTTTTTTTTTTGAAATAATTGGAGTGAACTCCACCACTTACCTTTACTTACCTTTATTTATTAAAGAAAAGCAAATCCAATACAACAAAACATCCAAAAATTATTCATTGATAAATGTTCATATTTAAGCATATTTAACTGTTTAATTGCACACAACATGAATTTGAAAATTTTAAAAGTCGAAGATGAAAAATTTAAGACCTAAAAAAAAAGAAATATAAATTTTAATTCATTATATACTTCTCTGAGCGACATATTTTTTACGGGATTAAAATGCGCTACATAAATTTTTTTATTACATTTTTACATATATTAATTCACAGTTGTTGACTCCACGTTGACCATTGTTAATGCACAGTGCTTCAATTCTGATCGTTGGTTTTTGTTCGGTTAGATCATGTCCGTACGATCAAATTCCATAGCCGTTGGAACGCGTGAAGAGTCACACAAATGATCCATATAGTGAATGATGCATTATGAGGATTTTCTATGATAGTCCGAGCAAAACTCAAATACAACTAAAGAATAATTGTCAGAGAGGATCTGATGTCGAAAATTCAACCATGTGGGTGGACTCCACGTGATTTCCATTCAAAAATGTACTTTGAATTTTTTCCTTAAATCCCAATAGCATATGATATAATAATATATTTAAAATTATCATTATAATTATGATATAATAATATATTTAAAATTATCATTATAATTAAAACATATGGAATATCAATGCAATATGTTTGTATACTAATATTGATAGTATATTATATTCTAATTGTTCACATACATCGATTTTTTTTCAAATTTTTATTATGATATGATATTAAACTTATGAAAAACGTTTAAAAATATATAGTGCATAATATTAAATATTCAAATCTTATGATTAATTCTTATGGAAAAATGACAAAAAAATATATTTTCTAAAATATTAGGTGAATATTAAATTATACGTTTCAAAAATCATAATAAGATGGAAGCAAAATAAATACTTTGGATATTCTTTTATGTTTGGGGTTAAATATACCAGATCAACATATTGTCGATATCATCAGTGAATAATAAATCGTTAACGAAAAAAGTACGAACATAATATAAATACTTTGGATATTCTTTTATGTTGCAGTTTGCTATATTAGAACATTTGACACACTAATTATTTGCGCAACGCACAAATGCCCACCGGTATGAATTAAAGTAAGGTCGTAGCGCTACTTTATGTGTCATCAAATGTCACATTTTTTTTTATAAATATTTCATATTGTAAGAATACAAATGACAAATCTAAATCATCGATCTTGTTCAATCTAACGAGCAATGCATTTTCATATTAAATATGTAAAATTTGGAGTTTATTTCTTACCCGATCGAGATGTCAAAACATGAATGTATTAGAATTAATTTGTTATAGTTAACAACATTCGTTTACTTTTTATCCTCTTGATTGAGTACCTAATGAACTTCAAATTTTATAAAATTTATATGAAAAAAACATTGCTCGTTAAAATAAAACAAGATCAAAGGTTTGGATTCGACTAGGGCTGTATACGAGTCGAGTTTGAGCGAGTTGGGTACAACTCAAACTCGTAACTTGGCTCGTCTCCAACTTGAGCAAGCTAGCTTGAAATAAGCATATATCCTTCAAAATTTTATTTTTTAATTCATATGTTATTCTATTATAATATTATTAAAACTTATTTGACATATACATATTTTATTAAATAAAATTATTGTATTTTATATTCTTTCTACTTATTCGAACAAAATACGTCTTAAAAATCAACCTATCGTATGTTACATTTATTTTAAATAAGAATATTGAATATAAGAAAAAAAATTTATTATGTGAGAGTTATAATAAATTTATAAATTTTTTATAGCAATAAAATACGTTGATAATACTATCTGAAATATAAATTTATTATGCCATGAGTGAGATGTAGTCGAGTTGAGCTCAACTCAAACTCCGCTCGTTAGTCAACCGAGTTAGTTTAATTAGTTCGAGTTCGAATTAGCTCAAGAGTTACGAGTTTTTTTGTTCACTCTTAGATTGGACGTTTAAAATTTTCAATTGTATTTTATAATTTTAATAGAAAAGAGAGTTGTGACATTTAGAATTTTACAAAAATGATGCGGAGCCTCATTCTATTTTAGATGCCAGATTAAAATAAAAGCCGATGTTAGCATATGCTATTGATTTCCAAATGAAACAAAAAATAAAATAGTTAAGAAAATGGTTTGAGTATAAACATATCTTAAAAAAAGTATTCGTTTTATCACGGAAGTAGTTCATCAAGTACTAATAGGATTTTTATAGTTTTGGCAATATATAATTTTTAAAAAACTTTTAGATGTCTTCAATGTAATTTTTTGTACCTCAACTTTGTCGTAAATAATAATATTTTTTTATTTTTAATAAATTTTTTGTTGGTTGGTCCTCACCAACTAACCTTTAAAAGATTAAGTGTTTGATGGATGAGAACAGGATAGGCTGCCATATTAAATTTAATTGAATTAATTAGCCTTTATTTACATCAAAAACGAAAGTAAATTTACATTACAGCTAAGTAAATGATCCGTTTATATGGTAATCAAGGTTTTAGTTTAATGTTCTTGCCAAAAAATAAAAAGAAAGAAATTACAGCAGGATGCGAAAGTCCAACCCCCCCCCCCCCCACCTCCAACCCCTACTAGAAGATTCAACCTTCAAAATATATGTACATTTAATCTTTATACATGTATCCATATCTAAGTTACAATCAATAATAAAACAAGTAACTAAAAGACTGCAACATGCAACTTCAATAATTTTTTAAATTCCACCTCTCAGTGCTCGTCAAAATAAAATTAAAATTCTATAATAAATTTAAAATGCATGTAAAAGCTGCATAAAGCAGGTCGTCACCAATCCTTTGCGTCTTTTCAACACCTGAAACTTTGGATTGGTCAGATTAGGATACAATTATCCTGTTGACAATTTGACAGCACCTTTCAATCAATTATCATGGACATGTATGCCTAACGGTAATAAACTATTCGACATTTTACAACTAATATTATTCCCTTAACATGGTCACAAAGACGTCAATTCATAATCCAAAAATCCTGCTAAGCTTTTCCCTCTTTACAGAGGGGATCTCACATGCAAACTAGAAACTATGTTTACTAGGAAATTATTACGGGCCCATAAACGATGGGACTTCCAATTTTTGTGTATTATAACTAAAATTTTATATTATGAGGCGGTTTCAGATGTACGTAAGATATTGTGTAGCATTAGCATATATATATTAGGGGTGTCAATTTGGTACCGTTTCGAACGTTTCCGTTCCGGACCGTCCGGAATTGAACGGAAACGGAAGGAAAATTGGTTACGTTGCAGAAAGCGGAACGGAAACGGAACAGGCGGTACTGCACGTTAATGTTCCATTTTACCGAAAAATGACTGAAATCAATGAAAAATAGGCTGAAATCAGTGGAAAATGAGAAACGAAACGGCTAACAGAACAGTTTTCGGTTCCGTTTTACGAAACGGAACGGAAACAAAATGGATTTCATTTTCCGTGTGCTAAAACGGAACGGAATACGAAACACCCTGTTCCGCTTCCGTTGTTAACGTTTGACAACCATATATATCACTGACATACTTAGTTAAATATATAAAGTCATATATTCCTATCTGCATTTGTGTTCAAAATACCTGTTTTATTTATATTTACATACTTTTTTTTAAATATTCTTTTACTAAAAATATATAGTCACGAGTTCAGGCCAGGGGGTGCTGATCCGGACAGCAAATAAATCAATCCGAACAACAAAATATTTAATAAATGACAATATTACCCTCCCTGGAACGGACAACTTCGCATACTATTTCATTTTTTCAACACCACGTACTCAATCTCATCAACTACACTTGGAATTTTTATATCACCGCTGTTTTACTCAACCCCTTTTTTTTTTTTTTGCTATGAGAATTCTAATGTGGATTGGAATAAAGGACAACGGACTCAACAAATAAATTTTAATGTGGATTAATTTATTGAAAATTTTAATGTGGATCCGGACAACAAATTATTCGGAATTTTAAAATCACCATTTCGTACATCCAAAGGTTTAATATCTTATTATCTTTACTCGATGAGTTAGAAGGAATCTCAATCATGTGATAGTAACTAAACATGAATTTTGGATACAAATTGGCCACCGGTGAGAGGAGATTATGAATCAATCAAAATTTGTTCTGATGAGTGAATAAAAATCATAACAAAAGATAGCGTAGATTTTAGGAGACTAGAAAACATACACACCCAATGAATTAGACAAATAAATTATAAAATATATATTTATATATATTCAGTAATTAATTATTCTATATTAATTTATGGGTACGTTTGGATCGTTGGAAGAAAGAAGAAGAAGAATGAGAAGAAGAAAAAAATTATAAACAATCTAAACTCTTCACAAAGTTACACACTTCCCAATACTTTTTCCCTTCTTCCCACACCTATCCAAACGGAGCCTCTGAAAGCTATAATTAAAGAAAGTTATTAGATTATATTAGGAAACACAATATAACAAAATAAATAGGCTAACAGAATAAATAGGGGTATTTTAGTAATAATATTTTAAAAATGTTGCTCGGACTAGATGGTTTGTCGTCCGGATCAGCACCTCAGACCAGGAGCAAATTGCTATCACATTAGGAAACATAAAACCGCGTACAATTTACAAATGATTGGTTCATTTATTAAATAACTTTACATTATGTTTTCCATAATATGACAAGTAGTCAGTCAAACAAGTCTAAAGCACCTTTTCCTTTTTTCTATATATATATATTATAATTAATAATCTTCACCTTATGATCTCAGTGTATGGGCACTTTACAGCGTACTTCCACTTTATAAAAAAGCAAAGTCAAGATCTAATTAACAACTGGCGTCCTTTCAGAGTCGGTCTCTTTGCGCAGAGCAACCAAATTTGGTTTAACATAGTGGAATAAGATATGACATAACTTATAAGGAGTATAAATATTTATGTCAAGTTATGTATCATATGTTTGATTATATGAAATAAAGAAAAATAACTTAATATTTTAGTAAAGATCATTATGTCCTTGTTATCTTTAAAAGAATTACCTAATGGCCGGGAGGATATTAATGGAAAGATTGTTGAGATTTCTTTCTTATTATGTCGTGGGCGCAGTTACATAATTTATACCACCTATTTAGGTGGTATAAGTTATTCTTCTTATGTCTAGTGTTTGACTACATAAATAAAAAATAAGTAACTTTTTTTTTATTATTCCTTAACCAAACGGGTCTTTTAGGGGGCGTTTGTTTGTGTAGTAAGGAGTTGCATAACTTAAGGATGCCTAAGTGTTTATGTAGTGTTATGTAATAGATGTTTGGTTGTGTAGTAAGGATGACTAACTTAATGCATACATATATTCATGTCAAAAGACTAAAATGCCCTTAAATTTGAATTAGTATTATGTATTATATGTTGTGACCTAATTATTGTTAATTATTAATTATTATAAAAATTAATTATTAATGATGATAATAAATCATTTTTACTATTATGAAATATTAATAATTACTTTTAATTAAATATTATAAATATTATTATTTATTTTATAATAAAAATTATTATTGATTAATTATCTTCAATTAATTATTATTCTTAAATCATTATTATTAATAATTAATATTACTTGTTAAATATTATTAATTATAATAATTAATCTTTGTTATTAATTATGATTTTTTATAATTATTGTGACTTATTAAGTATTATTATTTATTAATTAATATTAATTAATTTTAATTTTTAATTATTATAAAAAATAATTATTAATGATAATAAAAAATCATTTTATTATTATGAAATATTATTAATTATGTTTAATTAAATAATATAAATATTATTAATTATGTTTAATTAAATAATATAAATATTATTAATTATTTAATAATAAATCAATATTGTTTATTAATTATTATTACTTGTTATATATTATTATTTATTAATTATAATAATTAATATTTATTACTAATTATGATTTTTTAATAGTTATTGTTACTTATTAAATATTATGATTTATTATAGATTATTAAATATTATTATTAATTATTTCTAAAGGGTATTGTTGGAAAAAAATTAAAGGGGACCGGTGCATAACTTATGCAACCTATTTAGGTTGCATAACTTATGTACCCTTAAGGCATCTTATGTAAGAGGTGTTTGGTGACTTAAGGATACATAACTTAAGTTATGCACCCTTTAAGTCACAAACAAACACCCCCTTAAGTCCGGAGGAGACTCAGAAACCCAAGAAAAAAAAGAGGTAATCATGCGTGGAATCTCACCGGGCACCCGCTCCGCGGGTGTTTCCAATTATTGGCACAGATAAATAATGGAAATTGATTACTGTCATCTGCAGTTTTGTCATCCCTGTCATCGCTAAATATAAAGTGAACATATACAGCAAACAAAGTGAATATATAGACGATCTAAGTGAACACGTACAAACAAATAAGTTCAATGAAAATTAGTTTAATATGCATGTAAACTTCTGAACATGTGATGACAACACTTATTTGTTTGTAAGTGTTCACTTAGATCGCTTATATGTTCACCTTATTTACGTATATGTTCACTTTGTATTTAGCGATGGCTGGGATGGTATATTTGCCGATGGTACTTATAATTCCTGATAAATAATTATAAATAAATAAATAATTATAAATAAATATTCTCGTCAGGTGGGCCGAAAACACAAATTGGGTCCATCTCCGATCAAAGCAATTTCCACTAAGGGAAAATAATTATAAATAAATAAATATAAATAATTATATATAAAAAAGGAAAGAATAAGGATTTTCGGTTTGCATGCTTATCCAAATTTATATTTATTAAAGTAATAAGGAATAAACCGTGAATAGGGAATTATGTTTGGATGCAACGGAATAAACCGTGAATAGAAAATAAGAATAAGGAATTTCGGTTTGCGTGCTTATTCTTATTCTTGTTCTTATACCATGATTTTGTTAGTATAGGAATTAGGATCCAAATTTCTTATTCTTGTGTTGTTTGGGTTGCACAAGAATTAGAATAAGCACGCAAACTGAAATTCTTTATTCCTATTCTCTATTCCCGGCTCATCCAAAATGGAATATAGGGAAGAAAATATTGGGAAGTGAGTAACTTTGGGAAGAGTGGGAAAATGTTATTCCAGGAATAAGAAATGTTGTTTGGATGGTGTGTTAGGAATAAATAAATTGATATTAATTTAAATAAATTATTAAAAATTATTACTTTAATATTAAATAAAGTACTAATTAAAGAGCACATAAAATTTCATTTAGTTTATTAGTACTAGGGTTGGACATTGAGCTTCGCTCGATACAATATTTTTTTACATAATTTAAAGTTTGGTTTCTATTATATTATTTTTTATATATGTTAATAATAATGTGAATATCTAACTAAAATATCAATATCATCATGTTTTAAGTAAGATCATAAACATATTTTAGACTATATAAACAACATAAATATAGATTATTGTGATCAAATTAATTAAAATGAATGTACAATCGCTTGAAATGCTCAAATATACTCGGAATCTATAAAATCTACACATCATGTGAATAATTACAATGTATAATCCAATCGTTTTGAATGAGTCCATAAACATATTTTAAACTATATCAAGAGCTTAAAATAGATTACTGTGATCAAATGACTTAAAATGAATGCAAAATCACTTGAAATGCTCAAATATACTCGTAATCTGTAAAATCTGCACATTATGTGAATAATTACAATATATAATCCAAACGTTTTGAATAATTAAGCTCATAAACATATTCTAGACTATATAAAAAACTTACATATAAATTATTGTAGACAAATAACTTAAAATGAATGCAAAATTGTTTGAAATGTATAAATATACTAAGAATTTGTAAAATATGCACATCATGTGCATAATTAAAATGCATAATCCAATCGTTTTGAAAAAGTGAGTTCATAAACATATTCTAGACTATATAAAGATCTTAAATATAGATTATTATGATAAAATGACTTAAAATAAATACAAAATCGATTGAAATACTCGAATATACTCAGAATCTATAAAATCTACACATTATGTGAATAATTAGAATGTATAATCCAATCGTTTTGAATAAGTGAGTCCACAAACATATTGTAAACTATTCAAGAGCTTAATATAGATTATTGTGATCAAATGACTTAAAATGAATGCAAAATCGCTTGAAATGCTCAAATATACTCATAATCTGTAAAATCTGCATTATATGAATAATTACAATATATAATCCAATCGTTTTGAATAATTAAGCGCATAAACATATTCTAGACTATATAAAAAGCTTAAATATAAATTATTGTGCTCAAATAACTTAAAATGAATGCAAAATTGTTTGAAATGTTCAAATAAGCTAAGAATCTGTAAATATGCACATCACTGTATAAAGAGCTTAAATATAGATTATTATGATAAAATGACTTAAAATAAATACAAAATCGATTGAAATACTCAAATATACTAAGAATCTGTAAAATCTGCACATTATGTGCTTAATTACAATGTATAATCCAATCGTTTTAAATAAGTGAGTTCTTAAACATATTATAAACCACATAAAGAGTTTAAATATAGATTATTGTGATCAAATGACTTAAAATAAATGCAAAATCGCTTGAAATGCTCAAATATACTAAGAATCTATTAGATCTGCAAATTATGTGAATAATTACAATGTATAATCCAATCCTTTTGAATAAGTGAACTATATAAAGAGCATAAATATAGATTATTATGATCAAATGACTTAAAATGAATACAAAATCGTTTGAAATGCTCAAATATACTCAGAATATGTAAATGGCTTATTTGTCATAGAAAAATCAAGTAAATCTGCATATTATGTTAATAATTACAACATATAATCCAATAGTTTTGAATAATTGATCTCCTAAACATATTCTAGACTATATAAAGAGCTTAAATATAGATTATTGTGATCAAGTAACTTATAATAAATGCAAAATCACTTGAAATGGTCAAATATACTCAGAATCTGCAAAATCTGTATATTATGCGCATAATTACAATGTATAAACCAATCTTTTGATTAATTGACCACATAAACATATTCTAGACTATAAAAATAGTATATATATAGATTATTGTGATTAAATGAATTAAAAATGAATGAAAAATCGCTTGAAATGCTCAAATTTACTCCAAATCTCTCAAATTTGCACATTATATTTGTAATTATAATGTATAATGCAATCGTTTTGAATAAGTGAGTCCATAAATATATTCTTGACTATATAAAAATCTTAAATATAGATGATTGTGATCAAATGATTTAAAATGAATGCAAAATAGCTTCAAATGTTCAAATACACTCAGAAATCTGTAAAATATGTAAACTATGTGAATAATTACAATGTATAATTGAATTATTCTGAATAATTTAGCTCATAAACACATTCTAGACTATATAAAGAGCTTAAATAAATATTAACATAATCAAAACACTTAAAATAAATGCAAAATAGCTTGTAATAACTTAAATATACCCAAAATCTTTAAAATTTGGACATTTTTGGCATAATTACAATGTATAATCCAATCGTTGTGAATACATGAGTTCATAAACATATTCTATACTATATATATAGCATAAATATAGATTATTGTGATCAAATGAATTGAAATAATTACAAAATTGCTTGAAATACCCAAATAGGCTAATATACAAAGAAACTATAAAATATGCATATTATATGTGTAATTACAACGAATAATTCAATCGTTTCAAATTAGTGTGTTCATAAACAAATTCTAGACTATGTAAACAGTTTAAATATACTCAGAATATGTAAAATATGCACATTATGTGAATAATTACAATGTATAATCCAATTGTTTTAAATATTTGAGCTCATAAACATATTCTAGACTATATAAAGAGTTTAAATGTAGATTCTTGTCATCAAATAACTTAAAATGAATGTAAAATTGATTGAAATACTCAAAAAATTTTAGAATCTGTAAAATATACACATTATGTGAATAATTACAAAGTATAAACCAATCCTTTTGAATAATTGGCTTCATAAACATATTATGGACAATATAAAGAGAATAAATATAGATTATTGTAATCACATAACAAAAAATAATACAAAATCGCCTGAAATGCTCAAATATACTTGAATCTGTAAAATACGCAAATTATTTGAATAATTATTATGTATAATCCAATCGTTTTGAATAAGTGAATTTGTAAATATATTCTAAACTATATAAAGAGTATAAATATAGATTATTATCATCAGATGACTTAAAATCGATGCAAAATCGCTTGAAATGCTTAAATATACTCAGAATCTATAAAATCTGCAGATTATGTGAATAATTACAATGTACAATCCAATAGTTTTGAATATTTGTGCTCATAAACATATTCTAGACTATATAAAGAGATTAAATGTAGATTATTGTCATCAAATGACTTAAAATGAATGCAAAATCGATTGAAATGCTAAAATAAATTTAGAATATGTAAAATATGAATATTATGTAAATAATTATAATGTATAATCCAATCGTTTTAAATAATTGAGCTCATAAACATATTCTAGACTATATAAAGAGCTTAAATATAGATTATTGTGATTAAATAACATAAAATGAATGCAAAATCGCTTGAAATGCTCCAATATACTCAGAATCTGTAAAATCTACACATTATGTGCATAATTACAATGTATAATCCAATTGTTTTGAATAACTTAGTTCAGAAACATATTCTAAACTATATAAATAGCATAAATATAGATTACTGTGGTCAAATGAATTAAAATGAATGTAAAAATCGCTTGAAATGTACAAATATATACACAGAATCTGTAAAATCCATACATTATGTGAATAATTAAATTTTATAATCCAATCATTTTCAATAAGTGAGTTCACAAACAAATTTTAAACAATATAAAAAAATTTTAATATTGATTTTTGTGATCATATGACTTAAAATGAATGCAAAATCGCTTAAAATGCTCAAATATAATTAGAATCTGTAAAATATGCATATTATGTGATTAATTACAATGTATAATCCAATCGTTTTGAATAATTGGCCTCATAAACATATTCTAGACTAAATAAAAAGCATAAATATAGATTATTTGTGATCAAATGAATTAAAATGAATGCAAAATCGCTTGAAATGCTCAAATATACTCAGAATCTGTAAAATATGCACAATATGTGAATAATTACAATGTATAATCCAATTGTTTTGAATAATTAAGACCATAAATATATTCAAGACAATATAAATAGCTTAAATATACATTATTGTGATCAAATGACTTAAAATTAATGCAAAATCAATTGAAATGCTCAAATATACTCAGAATCTGTAAAATCTGCACATTTTGTGCATAATTACAATGTATAATCCTATTTTTTGAATAACTGAGCACAAAAATATATTCAAGACTATATGAAAAGCTTAAATACAGATTAATTTGATCAAATGATTTAAACTTAAAGCAAAATCGCTTCAAATGCTCAAATATACTCAGAATCTGTAAAATCCACTCATTATGTGCATAAATACAATTCATAATCTAATCGTTTTGAATAAGTGAGTTCATAAACATTTTCTAAACTATATTAAAAGCATAAATATAGCTTATTGTGATAAAAAAAATCGCTTGAAATGCTCAAATATACTCATAATCTTTCAAATCTGCACATTATATGCATAATTACAATGTATAATCAAATAGTTTTGTGTAAGTTATATTAAACATATTCTGGACCAAATAAAGAGCTTAAATTTGTATTACTGTGATCAAATCACTTAAAATAAATACAAAAACACTTGAAATGCTCAAATATTCTCTGAATCTGTAAAATCTGCATATTATGTGAAGAATTACAATATATAATCCAATCGTTTTGAATAAGTGATATCATAAACATATTCTAGAGAATATAAAAAGCTTAAATATAGATTATTGTGATCAAATGACTTAAAATGAATGCAAAATCATTTGAAATGCTCAAATATATACTCAGAATCTGTAAAAGCTGCATATTATGTGAATAATTACAATGTACAATCCAATCGTTTTGAATAATTGAACTCATAAACATATTCTTGACCATAAAAAGAGCATCAATATAGATTATTGTGATCAAATGACTTAAAATGATTGCAAAATCGCTTAAAATGCTCAATATATTTGGAATCTGTAAAATATGCATATTATGTGAATAATTACAATGTATAATCCAATCGTTTTGAATAAATATGTTCATAAGAATATTCTAAACTATATAAAAAATATAAATATTGTTTATTGTGATCAAATG
Source organism: Rhynchospora pubera (assembly GCA_028095005.1). Lineage (NCBI taxonomy): Eukaryota > Viridiplantae > Streptophyta > Magnoliopsida > Poales > Cyperaceae > Rhynchospora > Rhynchospora pubera. The sequence continues at coordinate 229,759,406 of CM051459.1, read as the reverse complement.
ACTTAAAATAAATGTAAAATATCTTGAAATACTCAAATTTACTCAAAATCATTAGAATCAACAAATTATGTGAATAATTACAATGTAATCTTTAAATTACAATGTATAATCCAATGGTTATGAAAAAGTGAGTTCATAAACATATTCTAGACCATATAAAGAGCATCAATAAAGATTATTGTGATCAAATGACTTAAAATGAATTGAAAATCGCTTGAAATGCTCAAATATCTCAGAATCTAAAAAATCTGCAAATTATGTTAATAATTATAATGTATAACCCAGACGTTTCGAATAAATTAGTTCATAAATATATTATAAACTATATAAAGAGCATAAATATAGATTATTGTCATCGAATGACTTAAAGTGAATGCAAAATTGCTTGAAATTATTAAATATACACAGAATCTGTAAAATCTGATTATTATGTGAATAATTACAATGTATAATCCAATCGTATTGAATATGTGACCTTATAAACATATTCTAGACTATATAAAGAGCATAAATAATAATATTTTGTTCATATAACTTATAATGAATGCAAAATCAATTGAAAAGCTCAAATAAACTTAGAATCTGTATAATATGTATATTATGTGAATAATTACAATGTATAATCCAATCGTTTTGAATAATTGAGCTCATTAACTTTTTTTAGACTATATAAAGAGCTTAAATTTAGATTATTGTGATCAAATAATTTAAAATTAATGCAAATCGCTTGAAATGCTCCAATATACTCAGAATCTTAAAAATCTGTACATTATGTGTGCAATTAAAATGTATAATCCAAACGTTTTTAATAACTTATATTTCAGAAACATACTCTAAACTATATAAAGATCATAACTATAGAATACTGTGGTTAAATGACTTAAAATGAATACAAAATTGTTTGAAATACTCTAATATACTCAGAAATTGTAAAATCCATTTATTATGTGAATAATTATAATGTATAATTCAATCGTTTGAAATAAGTGAGTTCATAAACATATTCTAAACTATATATAGAGCTTAAATATAGATTATTGTAATCAAATGACTTAAAATGAATGCAAAATCACTCAAAATGCTCAGATATACCTAGAATTTGTCAATATCTGCACATTATGTGAATAATTACAATGTATAAACCAATATTATAGAAATTATTGACCTCATAAATTTATTTTAGACTAAATAAAGATCATAAATATAGATTATTGTGACCAAATGACCTAAAATGAATGCAAAATCTCTTCAAATGTTCAAATATACTCAGAATCTATAAAGTCAGCATAATATGTGAATAATTACAATGTATAATCCAATCGTTTTGAATAATTGAGCTAATAAACATATTTTACCCAATATAAAATGCTTAAATATAGATTATTGTGATCAAAGGAATTAAAATTAATACAAAATCACTTGAAAAGCTCAAATATACTCAGAATCATTAAAATCTGAAAATTATTTGCATAATTACAATATATAATCCAATCGTTTTGAATAAGTGATTTCATAAACATATTCTAGACAATATAAAAAGCTTAAATATACATTATTGTGATCAAATGACTTAAAAGGAATGCAAAATCGCTTGAAATGCTCAAATATACTCAGAATCTGTAAAAGCTGCATATTATGTGAATAATTACAATGTACAATCCAATCATTTTAAATAATTGAACTCATAAACATATTCTTAATCATATAAAGAGCATAAATATAGATTATTGTGATTAAATGACTTAAAATAATTGCAAAATCGCTTAAAATGCTCAAATATACTTGGAATCTGTAAAATATGCATATTATGTGAATAATTACAATGTATAATCCAATCATTTTGAATAAATAAGTTCATAAGAATATTCTAAACTATATAAAAGTATAAATATAGTTTATTGTGATCAAATGACTTAAAAAAATGCAAAATCGCTTGAAATACTCAAATTTACTCAAAATCATTAGAATCAACAAATTATGTGAATAATTGCAATGTATAATCCTATCGTTTCAAAATATTGTGATTATAAACATATTCTAGATAATATATAGATCTTAAATATACATTATTGTGATCAAATGACTTAAAATTAATGCAAAATCACTTGAAATGCTCAAATATACTAAGAATCTGTAAAATCTGTACATTATGTGCATAATTACAATGTACACTATGTGTATAATTACAATGTATAATCAATCGTTTTGAATAAGTTATATCATAAATGTATTCTAGATAAACTAAAGATGCTAAAATATATATTATTGTGATCAAATATCTTAAAACAAATGTAAAATAGCTTGAAATGCTCAAATATTCTCAGAATTTAAAATCTGCACATCATGTAATAAATTACAATGTATAATCCAGTACTTATGAAAAAGTGAGTTCATAAACATTTTCTAGACCATATAAAGAGCATCAATATAGATTATTGTGATCAAATGACTTAAAATGAATTCAAAATCGCTTGAAATGCTCAAATATCTCAGAATCTGTAAACTCTGCAAATTATGTGAATAATTATAATGTATAACCCAGACGTTTCGAATAAATGAGTTCATAAATATATTATAAACTATATAAAGAGCATAAATATAGATTATTGTCATCAAATGACTTAAAGTGAATGCAAAATCGCTTGAAATGCTTAAATATACACAGAATCTGTAAAATCTGCATGTTATGTGAATAATTACAATGTATAATCCAATCATATTGAATATGTGAGCTCATAAACATATTCTAGACAATATAAAGAGAATAAATATAGAATATTGTCATCACATAACTTAAAATGAATGCAAAATCAATTGAAATGCTCAAATAAACTTAGAATCTGTATAATATGCACATTATGTGAATAATTACAATGTATAATCTAATCGTTTTGAATAATTAAGCTAATAAACTCTTTATAGACTATATAAATAGCTTAAATTTAGATTATTGTGATCAAATAACTTAAAATTAATACAAATCGCTTGAAATGCTCTAATATACTCAGAATCTTTAAAATCTGTACATTATGTGTGCAATTAAAATGTATAATCCAATCGTTTTTAATAACTTGTATTTCAGAAACATACTCTAAAGTCTAAACTATATAAAGATCATAACTATAGATTACTGTGGTCAAATAACTTAAAATGAATGCAAAATCGCTTAAAATGCATATACTTAGAATTTGTCAAAATCTGCACATTATGTGAATAATTACAATGTATAAACCAATATTTTAGAAATTATTGACCTCATAAACATATTCTGGACTAAATAAAGAGCATAAATATAGATTATTGTGACCAAATGACTTAAAATGAATGCAAAATCTCTTCAAATGTTCAAATATACCCAGAATATGTAAAATCTGCATAATATGTGAATAATTACAATGTATAATCCAATCGGTTTGAATAATTGAGCTAATAAACATATTCTACACAATATAAAATGCTTAAATATAGATTATTGTGATCAAAGGACTTAAAATTAATGCAAAATCGCTTGAAATGCTCAAATATACTCAGAATCATAAAAATCTGAAAATTATTTGCATAATTATAATATATAATCAAATCGTTTTGAATAAGTGATTTCATAAACATATTCTAGACAATATAAAAAGCTTAAATATACATTATTGTGATCAAATGACTTAAAATGAATGCAAAATCGCTTGAAATGCTCAAATATATTCAGAATCTGTAAAAGCTGCAAATCATGTGAATAATTACAATGTACAATCCAATCGTTTTGAATAATTGAACTCATAAGCATATTCTAGACTTTATAAAGAGCTTAATTATAGATTATTATGATCAAATGACTTAAATAAATGCAAAATTGCTTGAAATGCTCAAATATACTCAGAATCTTTTAAATCTACATATTATGTGTGTAATTACAATGTATAATGCAATTGTTAAGAATAAGTGAGTTCATAAACAAATTCTTGACAATAATATAAAGATCTTAAATATAGATGATTGTTATCAAATGATTTAAAATGAATGCAAAATTGCTTGAAATGCTTAAATATACTAAGAATCGGTAAAATCTGCACATTATGTGATTAATTACAATGTATAATCTAATCATTTTGAATATGTGAGCTCATAAACATATTCTAGACTATATGAAGAGCTTAAATATAGAATATTGTGATCGGATGACTTAAAATGAATGGAAAATCGATTGAAATGTTCAAAGAAACTTAGAATCTGTTAAATATGCACATTATGTGAAAAATTACAATGTATAATCCAATCGTTTTGAATAATTAATTTCATAAACATATTATAGACTATAAAAAGTGCTTAAATAGAGATTATTTTGATCAAATAACTTAAAATGAATGCAAAATCACTTGAAATACTCCAATATCCTCAGAATCTTTAAAATCTGCACATTATGTGCGTGATTACATTGTATAATCCAATCGTTTTGAATAAATTAGTTTATAAACATATTCTAAACAATATAAAGAACATTAATATAGATTACTATCGTCAAATGACTTAAAATGAATACACAATCGTTTGAAATGCTCAAATATACTAAAAAAATTGTAAACTCCGTATATTATGATAATAATTAGAATGTACAATTCATTTGTTTAGAATATGTGAGTTCATAAACATATTCTAAACTATATAAAGTGCTTAAATACAGATTATTGGGATCTAATGACTTAAAATGAATGCAAAATCGCTTAAAATGCTCAAATATACTTAGAATTTGTGAAATCTGCTCATTATGTGAATAATTACAATGTATAAACCAATCTTTTTTAATAGTTGACCTCATAAACATATTCTATACTATATAAAGGGCATAAATATAGATTATTGTGATCAAATGACTTAAAATGAATGTAAAATCGCTTCAAATGCTCAAATATACTCAGAATCTGTTAAATCAGCACAATATGTGAATTATTATAATGTATAATCCAATCTTTTTGAATAATTGAGCTCATAAACATATTCTACATAATATAAAGAGTTTAGTTAAATATAGATTACTGTCATCAAATGACTTAGAATTAAAGCAAAATCGCTTGAAATGCTTAAATATACTCAGAATCTTTCAAATCTGAACATTATATGCATAATTACAATGTATAATCCAATTGTTTTGAATAAGTGATATCTTAAACATATTTTAGACTATATAAAGAGCTTAAATATATATTATGGTGATCAAATGACTTAAAATGAATGCAAAATCGCTTGAAATACTCAAATATATTCCGAATCTTTATAATCTGCATATTATGTGAATAATTGTAATATGCAATCCAATCGTTTTGAATAATTGAGCTCATAAACATATTCGAGACTTTACAAAGAGCTTTATTATAGATTATTGTTATCAAATGATTTAAAATGAATACAAAATCGATTGAAATACCCAGATATACAAAGAATATGTAAAATCTGCTTATTGTGTGTGTAATTACAATGAATAATCCATTTATTTTGAATGAGTTTGTTCTTAAACATATTCAAGACTTTGTTAAGAGATTAAATATAAATTATCGTGAACAAATGACTTTTATTGAATGCAAAAATTGCTTGAATGCTCAAATATACTCAGAATCTTTAAAATCTGAACATTTTGTGCATAATTACAATGCATAATCCAATCTTTTTAAATAAGTGGGTTCATAAACATATTCAAGACTTTATAAAGAGAGCTTCAATATAGATTATTGTGAACAGATGACTTAAAATGAATGTAAAATAGCTTGAAATATTCAAATATTCTCAGAATCTGTAAAATCAGCAAATTATGTGCGTAATTACAATGTATAATCCAATTGTTTTGAATAATTGAGTTCATAAACATATTCTAGACTATATAAAGAGGTTCAATATAGATTATTGACATTAAATGCATCAAAATGAATGCAAAATCGCTTGAAATGCTCAAATATACTCAGAATCTTTCAAATATGCACATTATGTTCATAATTACAATGTATAATCTCATAGTTTTGAGTAAATTATATCAGAAACATATTCTAGAAAAAATAAAGTGCTTAAATATATATTATTGTGATCAAATCACTTAAAATGAATGTAAAATCGCTTGAAATACTCAAATATATTCAGAACTGTATAAGAGTTGAATTAGTGCAATTCCTGTTATCGAAGTTATTCCCTTCGGTTCTGCATATAATGTGAATAATTACAATGTACAATCCAATCGTTTTGAATAATTGAGCTCATAAACATATTCAAGACTTTACAAAGAGCTTTATTATAGATTATTGTTATCAAATGACTTAAAATGAATGTAAAATCGCTTGAAATACGCAAATATACACAGAATATGTAAAATCTGCACATTATGTGTGTAATTACAATGAATTATCCATTCATTTTGAATGAGTATGTTCTTAAACATATTCTAGACTTTGTTAAGAGAGCTTAAATATAGATTATCGTGAACAAATGTCTTAAATTGAATGCAAAAATCGCTTGAAATGCTCAAATATACTCAGAATCTTTAAAATCTGAACATTTTGTGCATAATTACAATGTATAATCCAATCTTTTTAAATAAGTGAGTTAATAAACATATTCGAGACTTTATAAAGAGAGTTTAAATATAGATTATTGTGAACAGTTGACATAAAATGAATGTAAAATCGTTTGAAATATTAAAATATTCTTAGAATATGTAAAATCTGCAAATTATGTGCGTAATTACAATGTATAATCCAATCGTTTTGAATAATTGAGTTCATAAACATATTCTAGACTATCTAAAGAGGTTCAATATAGATTATTGACATCAAATGCATTAAAATGAATGCAAAATCGCTTGAAATGCTCAAATATACTCAGAATCTTTCAAATCTGCACATTATGTTCATAATTACAATGTATAATCCCATAGTTTTGAGTAAATTATATCAGAAACATATTCTAGAAAAAATAAAGTGCTTAAATATATATTATTGTGATCAAATCACTTAAAATGAATGCAAAATAGCTTGAATGCTCAAATATACTCAGAATCTATAAAATCTACAAATTATGTGGTAAATTACAATGTATAATCCAATTCTTATGAATACGTTAGTCCGTAAACATATTCCAGACCATATAAAGAGCATCAATATAGATTATTGTCATTAAATGACTTAAAATGAATTCAAAATCGCTTGAAATGCTCAAATATACTCAGAATCTGTAAAATCTGCAAATTATGTGAATAATTATATTGTATAATCCAATCTTTTCGAACAGATGAGTTCATAAACATATTATAAACTATATAAAGATCATAAATATAGATTATTGTCATAAAATGAATTAAAGTGAATGCAAAATCGCTTGAAATGCTTAAATATACACAGAATCTGTAAAATCTGCATATTATGTGAATAATTACAATGTATAATCCATTCGTATTGAATATGTGAGCTCATAAATATATTCTAGAATATACAAAGAGCTTAAATATAGAATATTGTCATCACATAACTTAAAATGAATGCAAAATTAATTAAAGTGCTCAAATAAACTTAGAATCTTTATAATATGCACATTATGTGAATAATTACAATGTATAATCCAATCGTTTTGAATAATTGAACTCATAAACATATTTATAGTATATAAAGAGCTTAAATTTAGATTATTGTGATCAAAATAACTTAAAATGAACGCAAAATCGCTTGAAAATGTTCCAATATACTCAGAATCTTTAAAATCTGTACATTATGTGCGCAATTGCAGTGTATAATCCAATCGTTTTGAATAACTTAGTTCAGAAACATATTCCTATATAAAGATCATAAATATAGATTACTGTGGTCAAATGACATAAAAAGAATACAAAATCTTTTGAAATGCTCAAATATACTCATAAATTGTAAAATGCGTATATTATGTGAATAATTACATTATATAATCCAATCGTTTGGAATAAGTGAGTTGATAAATATATTCTAAACTACATAAGGAGCTTACATATAGATTATTGTGATCAAATGACTTAAAATTAAAGCAAAAATGCTTAAATGCTCAAATATACTTACAATTTGTCCAATCTGCACATTATGTGAATAATTACAATATATAAACCAATATTTTTTAATGATTAACCTCATAAACATATTATAGACTATATAAAGAGCATAAATATAGATTATTTGATCAAATGACTTAAAATGAATGTAAAATCGCTTCAAATGCTCAAATATACTCAGAATCTATAAAATCTGCTCATTATGTGATTAATTGCAATGTATAATCCAATCGTTTTAAATAATTAAGCTCATAAACATATTTTAGACTATATAAAGAGTTCAAATATAGACTATTGTGATCAAATAACTTAAAATGAATGTATAATCGCTTGAAATGCTCCAATATACTCAGAATCTTTAAAATCTGCACATTATTTGCATAATTACAATATATAATCCAATCGTTTTGAATAAGTGATATCATAAAGATATTCTAGACAATATAAAGTGCTTAAATATACATTATTGTGATCAAATGACTTAAAATGAATGCAAAATCGCTTGAAATGCTCAAATATACTCAGAATCTGTAAGCTGCATATAATATGAATAATTACAATGTACAACCCAATCGTTTTGAATAATTGAACTCATATGCTTATTCTAGTCTTTATAGAGGAATGATATACTACACTCTGGAGTATTGAGTCCTCATACACTGAGCTCACACATCTTAACACACCTAGACGATTGTTCTGTTTTTGGTCTCACATCACGCCCTTTCTCTGATATATATATGTACGCTAAAAGTTAGAACTTTCATAACAATGGAAAGAAGGCAAGAATCTTTGATTTGAGACATTTAATATCGCAAATGAATAAAAAAAATAAACAGAGGTATCTTTTCTCGCCTGTTAATTTGGACCTTCGTCCCTTTATATTGTTGGTTTCGCCTCCACTGGTGTCAAACTGTCAATCGACCAATCCAAGGAGCACAGAGCGCTAGAATGGAGGAAAGGTCGACAAAGGAGTGAAGGAGAGAGAAAGGTGTCGATGCGATGAAAGAGAGAATTGCGAGATGAAGTGGGGGAAAGCGAGAGTTGCTGAGGCGGTACAGGTGACAGAGGCTGTCAAGGTTTTTTTTTTTTTTTTTTTGAAGGACAGAATCTTCAGACGGAGGATTCAATAGAAGACGTAAAATTTTAATGAAATGGAGAAAACGGAAAGCCTCTAGCGCCTCTATCCCAGCCTTTCATCAAAATCTTACCTTGAAAATTAGAGCGATCCGACGGTAGAAAAAATCAGTGTATGGGGCATGTATACACTAGAGTGTAGTATATCATTCCTCTTATAAAGAGCTTAATTATAGATTATTGTGATCAAATGACTTGAATAAATGCAAAATCGCTTGAAATGCTCAAACATACTAAGAATCTTTAAAATCTACACATTATGTGCGTAATTACAATGTATAATGCAATCATTTAGAATAAGTGAGTTCATAAACAAATTCTAGACAATATAGATGATTGTGATCAAATGATTTAAAATGAATGCAAAATTGCTTGAAATGCTTAAATATACTAAGAATCGGTAAAATCTGCACATGATGTGAATAATTACAATGTATAATCCAATCGTTTTGAATATGTGAGCTCATAAACATATTCTAGACTATATGAAGAGCTTAAATATAGATTATTGTGATCGGATGGCTTAAAATGAATGGAAAATCGATTGAAATGTTCAAAGAAACTTATAATCTGTAAATATGCACATTATGTGAATAATTACAATGTATAATCCAATCGTTTTGAATAATTAAGCTCATAAACATATTCTAGACTATATAAAGAGCATAAATATAGATTATTGTAATCAACTGACTTAAAATGAATGCAAAATCTCTTCAAATGCTCAAATACACTCAGAATCTGTAAAATCTGGACAATATGTGAATAATTACAATGTATAATCCAATTCATTTTGAACAATTCAGCCCATAAAAATATTCTACATAATATAAAAAGCTTAAATATAGATTATTGTGATCAAATGACTTAAAATTAATGCAAAATCGCTTGAAATGCTCAAATATACTCAGAATCATTAAAATCTGAACTTTATTTGCATAATTACAATTTATTATCCAATTGTTTTGAATAAGTGTTCTAGACTACATAAAGAGCTTAATATACATTATTGTGATCAAATGACTTAAAATGAATACAAAAACGCTTGAAATGCTCAAATATATTCAGAATCTGTAAAACTTGAATATAATGTGAATAATTACAATGTACAATCCAATCTTTTGAATAATTGAACTCATAAACATATTCTAGATTATGTAAAGAGCTTAATTATAGATTATTGTGGTCAAATGACTTAAATAAATGCAAAATCGCTTGAAATGCTCAAATATACTCAGAATCTTTAAAATCTACACATTATGTGCGTAATTACAATGTATAATGCAATTGTTTAGAATAAGTGACTTCATCAACATATTCTTGACTATATAAAGATCTTAAATATAGATGATTGTGATCAAATGATTTAAAATGAATGCAAAATCGCTTGAAATGCTTAAATATACTAAAAATCTGTAAAATCTTCACATTATGTGAATAATTACAATGTATAATCCAATCGTTTTGAATATGTGAGCTCATAAACATATTCTAGACTATATCAAGAGCTTAAATATAGATTATGGTGTTCAGAACTTCAGATGACTTAAAATGAATGGAAAATCGATTGAAATATTCAAAGAAATTTAGAATCTGTAAAATATGCGCATTATGTGAATAATTACAATAATCGAATCGTTTTGAATAATTCAGCTCATAAACATATTATAGACTGCATAAAGAGCTTAAATAGAGATTATTTGATCAAATAACATAAAATGAATGCAAGATCGCTTGAAATACTCCAATATACTCAGAATCTTTAAAACCTGCACATTATGTGCGTGATTACACTGTATAATATAATCGTTTTGAATAACTTAGTTTAGAAACATATTATAAATGATATAAAGATCATGAATATAGATTACTGTGGTCAAATGACTTATGAATACAAAATCGTTTGAAATGCTCAAATATACTCAGAAATTATAAAATTCGTATATTATGTGAATAATTACAATTTGTAATCCAATCGTTTAGAATAAGTGAGTTCATAAATATATTCTAAACTATATAAAGAGCTTAAAATTATAGATTATTGTAATCAAATGACTTAAAATGAATGAAAAATCGGCTTAAAATGCTCAAATATACTAAGAATTCGTGAAATCTGTATATTAGGTGAATAATTCCAATGTATAAACCATTATTTCTTAATAATTAACTTCATGAACTTATTCAACACTATATAAAGAGCATAAATATAGATTGTTGTGATCAAATTACTTAAAATTAATGCAAAATCGCTTCAAATACTCAAATATACTCAGAATCTGTAAAATGCTCAAATATACTAAGAATTCCTGAAATCTGTATATTAGGTGAATAATTACAATGTATAAACCATTATTTCTTAATAATTAACCTCATGAACTTACTCAACACAATATAAAGAGCATAAATATAGATTGTTGTGATCAAATTACTTAAAATTAATGCAAACTCACTTCAAATACTCAAATATACTCAGAATCTGTAAAATCTGGACAATATGTGAATAATTACAATGTACAATCCAATCGTTTTGAATAATTGAGCCCATAAACATATTATACACAATATAAAGAGCTTAAATTTAGATTATTGTGATCAAATGACTTAAAGTTAATGCAAAATCATTTGAAATGCTCAAATATATTCAGAATCTTTAAAATCTGAACATTATTTGCATAATTACAATTTATAATCCAATCATTTTGAATAAGTGATATCATAAACATATTCTAGACTATATAAAGAGCTTTAATATACATTATTGTGATCAATGACTCAAAATGAATACAAAAGCGCTTGAAATGCTCAAATATATTTAGAATCTGTAAAATCTGCATATTATATGAATAATTTCATTGTACAATCCAATCGTTTTGAAAAATTGAGCTCATAAATATATTCGAGACTTTATAAAGAGCTTAATAATATATTATTGTGATCAAATGACTTAAAATGAATATAAAATAGCTTAAAATGCTCAAATATACTTAGAATTTGTAAAATCTGCACATTATGTGAATAATTACAATGTATAAACCAATCTTTCTTAAAAATTGACCTCATAAACATATTCTAAATTATATAAAGATAATAAATATAGATTACTGTGGTCAAATGACTTAAAAAATGAATACGGAATCGTTTGAAATGCTCAAATAAACTCAGAAATTGTAAAATCCGTATATTATGTGAATAATTACAATGTCTAATCCAATCGTTTTAAATATGTGAGCTCATAAATATATTCTAGACTATATAAAAAGCTTAAATATAGATTATGTAATCAAATAACTTAAACTGAATGCAAAATCACTTGAAATGCCAAAATATACACAGAATCTGTAAAATCTCCAAATTATGTGTGTAATTACATTGTGTAATCCAATCATTTTGAATAAGTGTATTCATAAATAAATTTTAAACTATATAATGATCATAAATATAAATAATTTTGATCAAATGATTTAAAATGAATTGAAAATCTTTAGAAATGCTAAAATATACACATAATCTTTCAAATCTGCATATATGTGCATAATTAGAATGTATAATCCAATCGTTTTGAATAAGTGAGCTCGTAAACTTACTTTAGATTATATAAAGAGCATCAATATAGATTATTGTTATCAAATGACTTAAAATAAATTCAAAATTGCTTGAAATGCTCAAATATACTCAAACTGCAAATTATGTGAATAGTTACAATTTATAATCCAATCGTTTTGAATAAGTGAGTTCATAAACATATTCTAGACTATATAAAGAGCATAAATATAGATTATTATCAACAAATGACTTAAAGTGAATACAAAATCGCTTGAAATACCCAAATGTACACAGAATCTTTAAAATTTGCTCATTATTTGTGTAATTACAATAAATAATCCAATCGTTTTAAATGAGTGTGGTCATAAACAAATTCTTGCCTATGTAAAGAGCTTAAATGTATACATTATCGTGAACAAATGTCTCAAATCGAATGCAAAAATCGCTTGAAATGCTCAAATACTCAGAATCTATAAAATTTGCACATTTTGAGCATAATTACAGTGTATAATCCAATCTTTTTGAATAAGTGAGTTCATAAACATATTCTAGACTATATAAAGATGTTAAATATAGATTTTTGTGATCAGATGACTCAAAAATGAATGTAAAATCGTTTGAAATTTTAAAATATTCTCAGAATCTGTAAAATGCACATTTGTTTGTAATTACAATGTATAATCCAATCGTTTTGAATAATTGAGTTCATAAACATATTCTAGACTATATAAAGAGTCTAAATGTAGATTTTTGAGATCAAATTAAATAAAATGAATGCAAAATAGCCTTAAATGCTCAAATATACTCAGAATCTTTAAAACCTGGATATTATGTGCATAATTACAATGTATAATCCAATCGTTTTGAGTAATATATCCTAAACATATTCTAGATAAAATAAAGAGCTTAAATATATATTATTGTGATCAAATCACTTAAAACGAATGTAAAATCGCTTGAAATGCTCAAATAAACTTAGAATCTGTAAAATATGTACATTATGTGAATAATTACAATGTATAATCCAATTGTTTTGAATAATTTAGCTCATAAACATATTCTAAACTATATAAAGAACTTAAATATAAAATATTGTCATCAAATAACTTAAAATGAATGCAAAATCAATTGAAATGCTCAAACAAACTTAGAATCTGTTTTGAATAATTGAGCTCGTAAACATATTATAGACTTTATAAAGAGCATCAATATAGATTATTGTGATCAAATGACTAAAAAAAATTTTAAAATCGCTTGAAATGCTCAAATATACTCAGAATCTGTAAAATCTGCAAATTATGTGAATAATTATAATGTATAATCCAATCATTTTGAACAAATGTGTTCATAAACATATTATAAACTATATAAAGAGCATAGATATAGATTATTGTCATCAAATAACTTAAAATAAATGCAAAATCGCATGAAATTCTTAAATATACTCAGAATCTGTAAAATCTGCAAATTATGTGAATAATTATAATGTATAATCCAATTGTTTTGAATAAATTGTTCATAAACATATTATAAACTATATAAAGAGCTTAAAAATAAATTATTGTGGTCAAATGACTTAATATTAATGCAAAATCGGTTGAAATGCTCAAATATACTCAGAATCTGTAAAATCTGCACATTATGTTTTTTAATTACAATGTATAATATAATCATTTTGAATAAGTAAGTTCATAAATATATTCTAGTCTATATAAGGAGCTTAAACATAGATTATTGTGTTCAAATGACTTAAAATGAAAGTAGAATCGTTTCAAATGCTCAAATATACTCAGAATCAGTATAATCTGCACATCATGTGCATAATTACAATGTATAATCCAATTGTTTTGAATAAGTGAGTTCATAAACATATTCTAAACTATATAAAAAGAATAAATATAGCTTATTATGATCAAATGACTTAAAATGAATGCAACATCGCTTGAAATACTCAAATATACACAGTATCTTTCAAATCTGCATATTATGTGCATAATTACAATGTATAATCCAAACGTTTTGAATAAGTTATATCATAAACATATTCTAGACAAAATAAAAAGTTTAAATGTATATTATTGTGATCAAATCACTTAAAACGAATGCAAAATCGCTTGAAATCCTCAAATATACTCAGAATCTTTAAAATCTGCACATTATGTGATAAATTACAATGTATAATCCAATTCTTTTGAATAAATGAATTCGTAAACATATTCTAGATTATATAAAGAGCATTAATATAGATTATTGTGATCAAATGACTTAAAATGAATTTAAAATTGCTTGAAATGCTCAAATCTACTCTCAATCTGTAAAATCCGCAAATTTTTTGAATAATTATAATGTATAATCCAATCATTTTGGATAAATGAGTTCATAAATATATTATAAACTATATAAAAAGCATAAATGTAGATTATTGTCATCAAATAACTTAAAATGAATGCAGAATCGCTTGAAATACTTAAATATACTCAGAATCTGTAAAATCTGCACATTATGTGAATAACTACAACGTGTAATCCAATCGTTTTGAATATGTGACCTCATAAACATATTCTAGACTATATAAAGAGCTTGAATATACATCATTGTCATCAAATAACTTAAATGAATGCAACATCAATTGAAATGCTCAAATAAACTTAGAATCTGTAAAATATGCACATTATGTGAATAATTACAATGTATAATCCAATCGTTTTGAATAATTGAGCTCATAAACATATTCTAGACAATACAAAGAGCTTAAATATAGATTATTGTCATCAAATAATTTAAAATGAATGTAACATCAATTGAAATGCTCAAATAAACTTAGAATCTAAAAAATATGCATATTATGTGAATAATTACAATGTATAATGCAATTGTTTTGAATAATTTAGCTCATAAACATATTCTAGACTATATAAAGAGCTTCAATATAGATTGTTGAGATCAAAAGACTTAAAATGAGATCAAAATCGCTTAAAATGCTTAAATATACTCAGAATCTGTAAAATCTGCACATTATGTGAATACTTACAACGTATAAATCAATATTTTTGATTAATTGATCGCTTAAACATATTTTAGACTATATATAGCATATATAGAGATTATGGAGATCAAATGACTTACAATGAATGAAAAATCACTTAAATTTCTGAAATATACTAAAATCTGAAATATCTGCATATTATGTGAATAATTACATTGTGCAAACCAATCTTTTGAAATAATTGACCTGATAAACATATTCTAGACAATATAAAGAGTATAAATAAAGATTATTGTGATCAAAGGAGTTAAAATGAATGCAAAATCGCTTGATATGCTTAAATATACTCAAAATCTTTAAAATCTGCACATTATATTCGTAATTATAATGTATAATCCAATTGTTTTAAATCTGCGAATTCGTAAACTTATTCTAGACTATATAAAAAAGCATAAATATAGTTTATTGTGATAAAATGACTTAAAATGAATGTAAAATAGCTTGAAATGTTCGAATTTACTCAGAATCTTTCAAATTTGCACATTATGTGCATAATTACAATGTATAATCCAATCGTATTGAATATGTCAGCTCATAAGCATATTTAGACTATATAAAAAGTTTACATATTAAGAAAATCCCTTATAGAATGTAAGATAAATAATTTTACAATTATTAGAATGTACTAAAAAGAGGAGAAAGCACCTCTGAAGTACATGCACTATTGAATATCAAGACATGATATATATCAAATTCAATATGCTACTTGAAACTTTAGGCAGAATTTAATATACTAAAGCAAACTCACATAATTCTAAACTAAACGGGTCAACGAACATGATAACGGTCATGGTAGTGACAATTGCCTTTTGTATAAACCCAATTCCTTATGCATCAATTGGTACCAACCACTGTACCAACTAAGAAATCAGCTCACCAAAATTAACAATCACCATAACAAACATTATTTCTTCCTTCTCCACACTGTTTTGATACTAAAAAACCTATCCTTGTACCAATGCCTTTCCTCAATGCAACTGGTATCAAGCCTGTACTTGTGTCATACCAGCCCTAATTTCTCCCATCTTTCTGTACCACTATACCTGATCTCAAGTGGTCCTACCAATATATACCAAGACATCTAAAATCAATATGAATTCACTCTCTCATCAACTGAGATCTTCTATGCCAAAAGATCTGATCAAAATTGACAAAATTTTGAAAAAATTAAACAAATTAGCCATACAATTTCTAACTTTATAATAAAAAGAAAGACAAATCACATTATTATTAATTCAAATTAGAAAAAAAAACTCACAATAGAAAAATTGATGCTTAAAGCAACAATTGATGTGTAATCACTTGTTGACTTATCATATAACACGTATAGCTTTCTGTTTCACAAATACATGAACCCAACATGAGGAATTAATGTAGTGAAGTTTGCACAAAAAAATACATGAAAAATATTCAATCATTTATATGCATTCCCTCAACAATTCATGGCTGCTTATCTCATTTTTATTTCTCATTGTTTGCTTCAAAGTTTTTCAAAAAAATAATAAGAAAAAAAAATTAAGTTACCTAATTGTAAGAGATGAATATACTGAAACCACCATCCAAAAGATGATTGTTTGGTTGTTCCTTCAAAATCAGCAGCACACAATATAAAAGATGCCCTGCCGTCGATATCACTTCCTTTTTTCCTCAGTTCAAATCTGAAATTGAAGAAAATACCAAGGAACAACCAACAATTACAAACCTCCCAAAAATATAGCACCAATAGTACCTGGACTTAGTTTAGATTTGAAATTAAAAGATCGATAATCGATAATCGAGAATCTAGATAAAAAGAAAAGAGAAGAAGGGTCATTTTTTCACAAAATTTCACTGATAGGGATGACGTGTGCAGTAGATGTAAAATTAATGGAGAGTGCAACAATAATGACCGTTTTGATACCAATTTGATTTCTCTAAGCACTATATAAGGAAAATAAATAGTATGATGGGTTGTCAAAGATAATACAATGGCAGCGTTTAATACAAAATAATAATGGCAGCATCAAAGATTCCCTTGATTGTGCATCTATCCATGGTTGGTAAGAAAATGAGTCGTCTAGCCTTAAAAATTTTGAAATTAAATTGAAAGGTCAACGAAACTAAAACTTGCTTTCATATAAATCATATATCATATAAATATACTAAGTGGTACAGAATAGCCAACCAAATGATAAAGTAACGGCATCAGTACTAAATGGACCTAAGAGTTCAATTTCTTTAAATAAAACTGAATCATATAATAAGATATGTAGGAAAGGTAATAAATCCAAATTTCTAAAATAATAACAGCAAGAATGTGGAAAATGATTGAATCTCAATCCTTAAATCTTCCTATCATAAAATAAAACACATGAGACGTCACATCTTATAAATAGCATGACAAAATCAAATACAGTCTAAATATCATTGGTTGGGAGTAAAGAGTCAGGAGCCAAGAACACAATGCAACAACCCTGAATCACACATAAAAATAAAGAATCACAAAGAGGATCGCCCAAAAATAATTCAGCTATTTCTGTTGCCATGTCAAGTATTTGCATTTTTTTTTTAAATTTCCAGTCCGATATGGTGTTCAGTTGGAGGGGTGTGAGGAGCTGATGAATTGTGTGCGCCAAGTGGACTTTATTTATTATTATTATTATTATTTGGTGGGGGGGGATCTCTCATGAAAAGAAATAAAAATACCCACCCAAAAATTTGAGGCGTAAAATAAAAACAAAGACCTAGCTACAAAAATAAGCAGAATAATGCGAAAAAATGTATAAAAATAGGTAAAAACTTGCCTTGTCATAATCAATCAAGTGGTATTTGTGCATCTAGCCATGGATCGCGAGAAACAAAACCTATCTCGACTTGAATTTCTATATGAGGCGATAGAGAGAGGAGAACTCGCATAGGAGGCGATGGAGAGAAAGAGCCACTGAGACGGAGAACCACCCGAAAAAGGCAATGGAAGAGGTAGAGAGATGATGGAGAGGGGCGATGAAGAGAGAGGGGCGCCATCAGGCAAAAGAGAAATGGGGTAAAACTTATTCCAAGGAAGATGTAGAGAGACCGTGGAAGAGTGGAAAAAATCATAATACACGATGCCAACATTTGTCATCGTGTATTATGACGTAATGGGTCTTCAACGGTCTAGTATAATGATCGAGGCAAAAACCTAGGTCAAATAAATAACCTTGTTTATCTGACTAGTCATTTATAGTAAAGCTAAGGTGTCGAACCCACAAGGACGGAGTCTGATTACTAGTTCTTTTCTATTCTCAAAAGCTAGAAGGTTTAAATTTGTTTGTTTGGGGTGTAACAAGTAGCAATTAAAGGAACCTAGCTAAATTAAATTGTAAGTAAATAAATATTTTTGAAGAGTTTATGGATTTAATATGCAAAAGTATGCCTTATGGAATTAGTTTCATCTATAATTAGGTCATGGAGTGTCAATCCTTTGATTTTTCATCGCTGGAATCGACGAATACGGTGGACAGAGACACCATTCGGCCAGGAATTATTTATGGATTTAATATGCAAAAGTATGCCTTATGGAATTAGTTTCATCTATAATTAGGTCATGGAGTGTCAATCCTTTGATTTTTCATCGCTGGAATCGACGAATACGGTGGACAGAGACACCATTCGGCCAGGACAGGCCGAACAGACAGCCGAATAGCTGCTCTGGACAACGTATTCTCCACGTAAATGTTGTATTCCTGATCCATACTTAATATTACGTGTTGTGAAGGATTTGGTAATAGTAACTAACCTACTAACCTCTGATTTTCACCTAGGATTAGTGTTGATACCATGCTAACCTAACGCCTCTTGAATCGCTAACCTAACTTTCGTTGGTCGATTATCCAAGTCTATTTATTGTGGTTCTATGAGATAACTAATTAATGGTTAGTTAATTAGAAATCGCGTTATGCAACTCGATTGGTTATCTTTCGATTTGACCTATCTCGTGATATTGCTATTATTTAACCTATCAATTCAATATTTTAATACCCCAACTAAATGTGCGCATTCATCAAGTCGTGTATATCAATTAATAAGCAAATAACAACAATTAAACATGCCAACAAACATATCACAATAATAATAAACATAGATCAAGTCTACAGCATCCCTAATCGATATACTACTACTACTACATCCCTAATCAATAAACTAGCCTAACATAGTCTCATACATCATGCAAATCACAGTAGAGCACAAATAACAAAACATAGTAGCAAATAATAAATAAAGAGTAGGTGATACAACAGTAAACCGAATATCCGAGTCGAATAGCTCCGCCGTCATGTCGCAAACCACTCCAAGGTCGGTAGAACTCGCTGCAACAGTGGACTAGGGCCTCCAAACACGTGCTAGAACCTGTCTCTCTCGAGTACAAGGCGTAATCGAGCATCGTAGTGGAGAAATGGCGCACGAAACAAGCGTTTAGAGCTCTCTAAAGTGGATCTAGGGCAAGGAAACGTGGGGATCCCCTCTCTTTGGTAGGGGAGAATGTTATATGGCAGTCTAGAGGCGGCTAGGGCAGAGGAGGCGAGTTTTCATAGCAGAAACTTACCAAAATAGAGGTGTTCGGCTGGGTCCAGCCGAATGGTTGCCCGAATGGCCCATAAAAAGTGCGGGCTGACAGTCGTGCAGGCCAGGAATGAGTCGTCTGGCCCACAATAGGTTGTAGCGCGCCAAATGTGATCTGTCTCCATGAATCCAAGTCATTTCTTCACGTGATTTGTCCAGAATCGTCCGATTGTCGTGCTGTTTCCACCTATTTCCTACAAAATGTATAAAAAACAGCGGCAGTACCAAATCCTAGCAAATATGACATAACAGCGAATAACATGAATTGAGTAATGATTTAGGTGCATAGTCCGACCAAAATATATATATAAATGCATGATATCATATAATCTGACACATACAAAGGTATATATGAATACGCAACAAAATATAGGCTGGTCTATATTTTTTAAATTTCAATATGGGTGTTTAATTAACTAAACCAATGTCAAGTTCATATATCGCAACTTTGCCATCAGTGAGGTTCTTCATATTGATTAATAGTGAATAAATAAACACTATCTAATATTGATTGTCTATTAGATAATAATAAATAATATGAAAGAAATCATAAATCCTTACTAATATGTAATTGGTAGAATTTAAATAGGAGGTACTACACGGTCCACACCTAATAAAAAAAAAATCAAACATACGGGTTAATCTTCAATCACCAGTTGTAGTAAAAGTCATAGAAATTCATAAAAATCCAAAGGCCTCCTTATGTCAGAACAGTTCGATTGTCCTTATAAATTTTACCTCTCGAAGAAAATGATAGTATGCAAGAGGTTGAAGTAAAATGATGCTCCTGCAGTCGATGTTGCTTCCCTTAGTCCTCAGTTTCGATCTGAAATTAACCTTGCAAAAATATAGCCCAATCGTACTTAGCCTCAGTTCAGATTTGAAATTAAAAGATGAATAGCGTAGACAAAAAAAAAAGGGAAGAAGAAGAATTGCTCACAAAGTTTCACTTTTTACATATCCATTTCTTGTTATCGCTTATAACAATAGCACTATTAATCGAAAAAATATTATATATATCTCAAATACATAGTTTATTATTTTTATCATACTCTAATTTTTTTAATGTTCATATTTATAACATTACTTTATCAGCCCCTAATTTCTAATAGACTTCAAATCCAATAAAAATATATGTGATTAAAAAGGAAATATTATACAAATAAAAAAGAACGCAAACAGAAAGAAAATTAAGCAATCAAATTAGACGAATAAACACATGATTGGCGAGGCAAGGAAAATTGTACCAGACAACAGTTATAGTGTCACTAACATGAAGCCCATGATCTTGAACACTCATCTCTAAGTCAAAATATGTAAAATTGTAAAAAAAAACACTGAAGATAAGAAGAATAAATAACATTTCAAAATAGGAGTTTAATTTTGTAGAAAATGCATCACGACAGTCATCAAGGTCTACCATGATTACTTGTTAAATCTGGTATAATCACTAAATCGGGTTCTGAAATCTTTGGTTCCTTATGCTCACAACACTTGTTAAATATCCAACAATTCACCATTGTAAACTAAGGCATCTATGTGCTAAGAAGGATTTCAACATGCAACAATGAAATCATTATTTTTAATTCAAACTGATTAAAGAGTTCTCAGATATATAACTATATTAATTCAAGTTAAATTGTAAGCGTTGATAACTAAACTGAGCACAATATCATGACTAATGCTTAAAAATAGTTAACGACTAAAAAAATCTGTTTTTTTTTAATCTACGGACTTAGTAATCAGCAACCGTTTGTATACCTCCCCCTGCAATTTCACAAATATTGGTTTATATTGATTGTTTCTCAAAATTAATATAAGAATAGAGCGATAGAGAGAGAAACAGAGAGAGAGAGAGAGACAAAGAGAGAGAGAGAGAGAGTACTGGAGTTTGGGATTGGAACGTGATTGCCAGAGGTGCAGACGGAGAGGTGACCGCTGTTGGGATTGGGAAGTGGATGGCTGAGGCATGAGATGGGTAAGAAACGGTTGAGTAAGATTTGATCGACAGTGGAGATGAAATAGAGAGGAGAGGGGATCCTCGACGTTAGCCTTGATGATGGGCTGGATGGCAGTGAGGTCGACACCGGAGCAAAAGGCTCGGAGAAACAATTGTTGAGGAACTGTAGTCGGGTCTACTGGAGGCATGCCTTCCTCCGTGCCCCTTCCTTCCGCTTCTGCCATCACTACTTCTCTCTCTCTATGACTCTATCCCACTGCTCTTCCTGTCTCCACGAGAAACAAAATGAGGAAATGAAGAATTAAGAAGAAAAATTGAGAATTAAAAGAAAGAAATTGAAGAGGCGCCGATGCAGTAAATGAGGAGTAAATGAGAAAGTTAAACATGGGGAATAAACCGAATCTATGCAACGAATAGGATAAACGGCTTAGATTAAAAACTTAAAAAAAAGCAATGGATAGGATCTGTTTTCGGTGTTCGAGCGTGTGCTTTGCTTTAAAATTCGCGCAAAAAATTCACGCATATTATATTATACTATAGATTTAGCTAATTTTGTTGAAATTATGTATATATAATTGTAGGAAGATGTTCTAGGAAGAAACAATTCCTAGGAAGAAAATATTCTTCTTCTTATTCCTAACTTGTTTGGATGCCTAGGAAGAAAATATTTCTAGGAAGAAACTATTCTTTCTATTCTTTTCCTATCCAAACGGAGCCAATAATTCCTATTGCCATTAGAAAGATTAATAATATCTTCTAAGATAGTATTGATAGAATTACAGTTTAAA
The DNA here is from genome assembly GCA_028095005.1 of Rhynchospora pubera. NCBI lineage: Eukaryota > Viridiplantae > Streptophyta > Magnoliopsida > Poales > Cyperaceae > Rhynchospora > Rhynchospora pubera. The sequence goes on along the minus strand of CM051459.1, from coordinate 229,736,307 downwards.
TGTATGCTTCTATATTGAACATATTGAAACCAACCTAGAAGTTTGTAACAGAGGGACAAGAAACAAATAGATGGTCCATTTGTCTCTGCATGCTGACAAAATTGGCATTTATTAGGGTCATACTATCCTCTCTTAATTAAATATCAAAAGTTAAGACTCTATTAAAGATTACTAACTGAAGAAAATATTTAATTTTGAGGGAAATTTTCAGATGCCAAACAGTATGTTTAAGACTAATAGTAATGCCACCATTTCTTAGGACTAAGAAAGAGTACATGAATTTAATTGTGTAAATTCCTGGCTTATCTAGAACCCCAACTTACACTATTTTTATCCTAAGTGAGATGTACATTATGTATAAGGTGTAATAAAGTGTCCTTCTTACTCTAAGGCAGAGATATCTCTTAGTAAGATGGAAATTGATATTACCATAGTTGAAAACCTGTGTCATAATGAGGTGCTTTGGTTTTTTAGTATTTTTTAAAATATCTTGAAAAGCTTTAATAATTGTACTATCACCATTCCACACATCATTCCAAAATGAATGCTATTACACTTCCCTAACACTTTCTTAACACTAATATTGAGAAATGGGAGAAGATATTGATGAATACTTCTCCAGAAATGGGAGAAGTCTTATTTGCCATCATACTTAACATGTATGAGATTTTTCCAAATCCCTATGTCCCTAAACATAGAGTTCAAAATGTTAGAGATATGTTCTAGAAGCCAATCATATCTGACTACTTCTATAGTTTATGTTATTGTTGATGTTTGATCATTTGTTTCTTGATTTATTTATTAATAGATCATTCATGTTGAGGATCTGAATTGTAGATCTCTGTAGTTCATTTATAATTAAATGAAAATAATAAATCTAAAAGGTCCATAATCTTAATAATTAACAAGGAATATTAATTATCAATAAGATTAGTATGCAAGTTAAGTGATGATTGAGTTCTACAAATCATCGGTAAAGAGTTACCAGCTTAATTGCATATATGTATGTTATAGAACATAGTACATGACTTGACCCATCAAAATAAATATATGGATTGTGTTACGTGTCATTATTTATTTCATTATGATTTTGGTTCTAAGTTTGAGATGATTATCTTTTCCACATGAGGATAGGTTCCATAAATCTTGTCAACCGCTGATTCCCGACAAAGGCTGCTATACGGACTTGATTTACATTCTCTTGAATTGTGCGGGGAAAAGCTAATCATCAAGAAAATCGTATGTCCCTCATTAATTCACTTAGTGAGTGACGATATCTGTTTGGGCCCCTTGATGAAGATAGATTGTTTGTTAGCAACTGATACAATTATCTCTAGATCAAGAAACGTATAATCTACAAGAATGACACATTCCTATCTTGGATCATACGATAATATCGTGTGACATAAGAATCAAAATAGGAAAATACTTTTATTCTCTTATGCATGATTTAAATATTGTAGCAGTACACTATTTATGCGAATTGGAAATCATAACGTGTTGCTAGATACCGCTTATTATTATTGAAATAAATGGTAATTTATTTTCATGTCTAACATAGCATAAATCCTCAAAGGGTCACACAATCAGAGTTTTAACCATACAGTGCATTATTCATTTATTCGCGACAGTGTGTATTTCTAAAATATGATAAGTTGATTAATTAATTATGTACCGTTATAATTAATTAAGTCAAATAAATCATATAAAAGTGGAATTTATTGCTAGGGTTAGAGCATTATAAAAGGAGTCAAATAAATCATATAAAAGTGGAATTTATTGCTAGGGTTAGAGCATTATAAAAGGGACTCCTTGGTGGCTCCTTAAGCTCTCTCTATCTCTTTCCCTAACCTAGTCGCCACCATCCTCCCCCTTTATCCTTTCTAGGCTGGCGGCTACCCCTCTCTCTCCTCCACCATTGCTCATGTGTTGAGCTTAAATTCTCCATTAATTAAAGTGTTAATTAAGAAGAAGAGAAAACTAGAGATTAGTTTAGACCTCCAAGCTACTAGCATAGCTTTTAGGTCTTGGTTAAATTCTTGGTGGACTCGAGGCCGTCATTGGATTGAAGGAAGGTTAAAGAGCACGCCACCAACTTCTATTGATTTCGATCAAGCCTCGTGAATACGATTTTGCAGGAGGTAGAAATCCTACACCCTTCTCTTTGTGTTGGATGACTTAGTACTAGATCCATTGTGTTGTATGCTTGTTTAATTAGTATTAATTGTAATAAAAATTAAAGTATGACATATTCAACACTTCCTAACACAAAATCCACTTTTCCAACAAGGCTTAATTGATGTGTTGAAGGTTAAGTACCCTAACCATCAAATGAATTGCAGCTTTGCCTCCTACCAAGAGTTTGGTAATCCAATTAATCCACATTGAATTAAAACTCTCTGTCTTGAGGTATCGAAAAGATAAGACCACTCTATTTTATCAAAAGTCTTCTCAAAATTTAATTTGAGAACGAGACCTTCTTCTTCTTCTCTCTAGTGATGGAGGAATGACGGAGGAATCTCTAGTTAAAGGCTTTTTGAAGAAGTTGAAGGCATGATGATGGAGGAATCTCTAGTTAAAGGCCCATATAGCTCTTCGAAGAAGTTAAAGGCATGATGCTGAATGATGGAGGAATCTCTAATTTATGCGTCCTCAATTACTAAGCGGTTAATCAGAGATAATTATCGTCGCTTGGAAAGTTTAGGAAGGTAATTGATTTGTCTCTTCTTAAATTTGTAAAATGTGTTTTTTAATGGATTAACTTTGATATAATATGTAAAAAACAGAATTTGGCTCTTTGTAAAACTAAATCTTTCAGATTGATACTTCCAAAACATTTTTTTTTCTAGTCCTGTCCGGTGAGTAATAATTAAAACTAGCAAAAGTATCGCGCTTCGCGCGATTAAGTTTATTTTTCATATTTTTTAAAAAATATAAAATAAAATAAAAATATTTCACTAAATTTTTTAGAATTTTTTAAGAACATCCATAAAAATTTATGAAACAATGATTTCAAAAGCTTGTAAACAATTAAATAAAAAACTTAAATTCTGAATGAGTTGGTTAAACATGTAAAATTTTATTTCGTAGAAGTTTTCAATGAATTTTGAATTAGTTTGTTAAATTAGATTTATCATTCTAAAATAGTATCCCAGCATCCATATAAAATTTAATGCAAAAATAAATGTAAGAAATTCCTAAAAAAAATCAAAAGAATTTGCTGAACATAAAGAGAGATCACTTGTATCAGCATAGATTGGTTAAGACAAAAATCAATTTGCTCAGAAAAAAATTATCTATGGCGAAATCTCATAATTCATACCTCCATTGATTTCACAAACTGCTAAAATTATTAGAGTACTTTCTTTTTCTGATAAATTTTGATAGAAATAAGAAAATCATAGAGAAGCCAATAACTATATCTGGGAAAGGAGAAAAAAATAAAGAATCTGAGGGTCAAGGTTACCAATATAGACACTGGTGTCTTAGTAACCCTCTATTGAATGCTTTCATACCTTAATTATACCAGTACCTTGATTACCCCCATCTAGAGTAGTGCACTGGTGAAACAAACTGTGTAATAATAATAATAGAAATTGAGTTTATATTCCAATCATAAGTAACATCCCATATAATTTATGATAATTCAATTTAATAGAAAGCGATCACTATTGATTTGTTATGTGCGACATATTGAGAGGTGAGCAGCAATAGTTCCATAATCATTAATTAATTATCTAAGTGTTAGGCGTGTACATGTGTGTTTAGGAAGAGAGGAAAAGTACCTAATTAGTTAGAAAAGAAGGAATCCAGTTGTTGGCTAACAGATTGCTCTTGTTTCTAGAAAAAGAAGCATGTTAACAACAATTACTCATTAACATTTGCATTTAGGATTTGTGAATGATGTTTGTATTTACTTTTTTTTATCACTTCCCACTCTTCGGACATGAGAATCTGAACTGTGTTCTGAGAATCTGATGCTTGCATTTACTTATTTTGCCGACGACAGGTTAGCTCTTCATTCCTTCTTCCCCCTTTTCTCTCTCTCTCTCTCTCTCTTCCTTCTTTTCATACTGGCAGTGCTTGCCATTATAGCATTGTTGCTAGAAATCTGTAAAGAACAAAGGGAAAAAAGAACATTAGTTTGTCTTATTATTGCCTAACTGATAAATAGGTTTAAACAATAAGAAGTGCCGACTCCCGGTTAAAATTGTTATAAACAACTACTATTTTATAGGAATCAAAAGATCTAGATCTAAATTTCAATTACAACTTTCAAAAGGACCCCAATACATCATCTTGAGCTCAGCTGGTATAGTCATATTTTAGACTCACATTGTAAAATTGTAACATTTTAGCATACACCATTTGACCTCAAAATAACATGCTAGAAAAACCTGATGCTTACCTATAATATTGATTTAATCAAATATTTGCTGACACTCATCTAATCTTTGCAAGCAATCAATAATATCAGAGGAAATCAACTAATCCCAGAAAAAAAAAATTAAATAGAGTGAAATCTTTATTCTATGGGACCTATTTACTTCCTTTCTCTCTTTGTAGAAAGCGAGTAGCAAAAGTTTCTTCAATATTAAAATTTTATACCTTCTGTTTCAATTATAACTCTGGCACAATGATCGCCTTCTATTCTTCGCTGAAAATCTTGGGTCCAGATTGAATCGTTAGGTGCCATGAAGCAGATTTAAAGAACTCCGATAGAGGCGACATGAGAATCGTTGAGATTGAATGAGGCGATAGCAAGAGAGCAGGCAACACATGACCATACCCAAGTTCCATAACTCTGCGTTGGCTATTCCGATCATGAAATTCCTACCCCCAGAGGGAAAGTCAAGGACCTTTCACTTTAAGGCTTTGGGCGAGGAGGGACTCGAACCCCCGACACCGTGGTTCGTAGCCACGTGCTCTAATCCTTCCGAGCTACAGGCTCCACCCCGTCTCGACTGGATCTGACCTTTCATTTTAAGGCATTGATGAACTAATCAGTTCCTCAGCAAATTGAGCCACATTTTCCAACTCTCCTGTAGATTTCAGCTCGAACTTGACATTGTAGGTAATGTGAAGGCCATTAGTAACCCATACTTGACATTGTAGGTAATTGCAGTATAGCCAGATATAGAAATTTTTTTTAAGTATTAGAAAAACCTTGGAAGTAATGTACTACATGCTTGCAAAGCCATATACTACACATGTTCAAAAGTTGCATTATGCAAACTATTGACATTAGAAAATCCAGTTCTATAAGCAGTGGGTTAATTTTACTGAAGGTTATACAAAACCAACAAAGGCATTTTGAAAATTTCAGAATAATTTTATTAGTAGTTAATAATACCAAGACTTATCTAATGTACACGCACATACCCCAAATCAAACCTATTTCGAACTATTGAACTAAAGATTGAAAGATTATAACTTTAATATGAAACACATTATCTATGTAAGTTTATATAGAATTATAGAATCGATAAAATCTCAATAAAAAAAAAGAAGCAAACTCAAATTTTCATACCTGAAATAAATTTGGACTTTTCTTTTTTAAATTTCAGAGTCAAAAGAAAAATAATAAATTTCAGAGCCATGAAAATAAATTTGAAGAAACACGTACATATCCCCTCTCTGGAGAAGGAGGGTAGTCCTAGATCAAAGGTGTTGATGTCCATGGTAAGCGACCTCCATCTACCCTTGTTTGAGTCCCAGTAGATATCGTTGAGCGCAAGAGGAGGGAGGCGGCCATGTGTAGCGCTTAAAAAAAGTGATTCTCTTCAATAACCTGTTGGCCTCTGTCTCTTTCGTAGTGGTGGGTTGTTTATCCTCCTCCTTCGTATGTCAAGCGGAATTAGAGAAAAAAAGACAAATTCGGCGGAGGATTAGAGGAGGGTTTTGAGGTGCCGCAAGTTTGGCGGAGCGTCGTGAGGTGGAAGAGAAAGAGGAGGAGCCGAGGAGGCGGAGAGACGGCAAAAGGCTGCGAAGGAAGGGCAGGAGGTTTGGCGTGGTCGTTTGTCTTTCTCTTTCTTTGCCTGGCGTTGAGGAGAAAAGAGGCAGGCTTCTTTGGACATAACGACATCGTAGAAAACAACTAATCTAATCTGATGGATGAAATGGACGACTGAGATTGATTGCCGACGTCATCAAAAAATACTGTAGAAAAGGACCCTAGCATTGGAGTATTTTTTGATAAAATAAAACTTCAATATTGAAAAGTTGAAGTAGTCTCAAGGCATTAAGTTACGGCTCCGTTTGGATGGGTGCAGGAATAAGGGAATAGTTTCGTCATACTTCTAAATTTATTATAAACAATCCAAACTTTTCACAAAGTTACACACTTCTCAATACTTCTTCCCTTATTCCTCTTATTCCCACACCATCCAAATGGAGCCTATATTTATATATGAGCCACTTAATTTTTCAAGCGAAGAGTTATCTTATATATAATAAAGATGCGTGGATGGTCCCAAAAGGTGCGAATGAAAAGGTGACTATTAAAGGAATGTCTTAAAGAGTGCGATTTAAAAGGTGTCTCGCTAAAGGATGCAATCTAGTGGATGTCTCCTCCACCAAAGGGTGCTAATATTTTATCTATAAATAGTACTTCATTTTTCGAGTTTTCGTTAACCATTTCGCATTTACTAAATGACAAATATAATATATATCACATCACTATCAAATAAAAATCCATAAGTGATACGTGCACGGGTCACAAAAAATTTGGTTTGCAACTAATTTGAAGAAAGAAAATACATGGAGCATGAATTGTTCTACTAGATAGTAAGGTAACTTTTTATGAAATATATTTTTCTCCCTGTATCCTATTGATTTCGATATTTAACAAAAATTTATTTCTAATATTTTTTTTCATATTTATGCATTTGGACCAACAATTTTATGGACATATATGAAAGACATTTAAAAGTATTTCGTAATACAATTTTTCTCCCTATATCATATTGTTTAATTATTGTGTCAACAATTTTATGGTCATATATGAAATGCCAACAACTTTATCTTATTGTAACTCTTTTTTTTAATATCCTACTTAAAAAGGATAACGTTTTGTGTGTGAACCTATATATTATATAAGTGTGAACATAACTAAGTTAATTTCCTTATACTTTGCTCAAGTTATCTTATTATAACTCATTTTTTTAAGTGCTACTTAAAAAGGATAATTTATTTTTGGATAAAACTAAAAATAAAGTGAAATGTAATAATATAATATATCAAATCTGTTTATGAAATTTATATTCTTATAGGAAATATACTTTAGAAATAAATTTGTATACATTTGAATTATAATTCTAATTGTTGATTAAAAACCATCTCTAACTTAATAAATGTTAATATTTTTATTAACCAACTTTTAATATTTTTACGAACTGTTAATATTATTTATTATTTTTATTACTTTATCTATGCTTATATAGATGATTAATGATTATTTAAAGCTGCACCCTTTCATTTATATAATATGCAAAATGTCAACATTCATGGTTTAATTACAATAATTAAGACGTTACATTTTGATTTTAAAATATTATTAACAAATAATAATTTATTTTATTAAGTGGTAAAAAAAAATAAAAGAGTGGGATTATGTTGTTTCATGACAACGGGTATAAATGAAAAGCTGTGTGATAGTCTCAAAAGATACAAATAACATATTTCAAACAAAATGATAACAATTTATTCCAATTCTTTTTTTGTATCCTTGAGCAAGGCACATTTTATATCACACTTTTTGAAACATCCATTTGATAGGCACCTTTTCATTTGTACCCTTTGGGACTATCCATTTATCTTATAAATGAAAAGGTGCAATGGTGCATAGATAGTCCCAAAGGGTACAAATAAGATATTTCAAACTAAATGATAACAATTTATTTCAATTATCGATTGCATCCTTTGGTAAAGCACCTTTTAAATCACACCCCTTAAGACATCCATTTGATAGTAATTAAACAACATGATACAGGGAGAAATATTTATTTAAACAACTTATTAAATTTGATATTTTTAATAATTTTTTTTATTCAATTCATTTTTTAATATTTCGTAATACTTTTTTTTATTTGTAAACCATCTAAAAATTTTGTAAAGATTAAAAAGAATTGTATTCTTATTTGTAAAATAAATAGTTGTCTTTTTTATTTTAAATTATTATTAATAAATTATAATGAGATTACTTAGATGTTGACAAACGAAACGGTGCATTCATGTAGTCTATATTCAATGAAAGAGTCCTAAAAGATGCCTTACACTAACTAGATAATTGTTTCATCTCATTCTTAAAGTGCAGATATATATAGCTGTAAATATAATAAAGTATTCTTTTTATTTTAAATTTATATTAAAAAATCATTATTAGGTTACTTAAATGCTAATAAATGAAATGGTGGGATAATATATCATAAAGTGTCCTTTTTATTTTAAATTATTATTGAGAAATCATAATTAGGTTAATTAAATGATAACAAATGAAAGGGTGTGATTGTGTATGATAAAGTATAGTTTTTATTTTATTTTATATGATTGTTAAAAAAAATTAAAAATAGGTTAATTAATGTTAACAAATGAAAGAGTGTGAGTATGTAGTCTTATTCAATGAATGGGTGCGAATGAAAAGGTACCTTTTTACATACATTTCATAGGGTTCAATTAATATATGTCTTTCCAAAGGATGCAATCAAGTTGATGCCTCAAAAGGTACGATTTAAAAGGTGTATTACCAAAAGATACAATCAAGTGGATATCTCCTCCACCAAAAAGTGCCAACATTTTATATATAAATAATATTTTTTTTAAGTTTTCATCCAACCATTTCACATTTACAATAAAGAAATATAATTGATATCGCATTAATTTCAAATAGAAATCTAGATGTGATACGTACACGGATATTGAAAATTTAGCCTGCAATAAATTCAAAGACAAAAAAATATATGGGGGGTGAATTTTGTTCTTCTAGAAGTAAGGTAAATTTTTATATAATAATTTTTTTATTAATACCGGAATGTTTAAATCGTTATTAATTATCATTCTTTAGCAAATCAATTTATAAAATTTATCTTTTTATAGCAAATATACTTTAAAAATAAATTCTTTTATATTAAAATCATTGATTAAAAATCATCTATATACTTAAAATAAAAATTAATGCCATAATATATCATTCTTTAGCAAATCAATTTATAAAATTTATCTTTTTATAGCAAATATACTTTAAAAATAAATTCTTTTATATTAAAATCATTGATTAAAAATCATCTATATACTTAAAATAAAAATTAATGCCATAATATTTTATATATTGTTTCCAATGGATACTATTATGGTGGAGCTAGTGGGAATAACGTCCGACATGACAGAATGAATGGGAAATTGGGAATGCTGATGCTGAATGCATATGCACCCTTCATCAATCAATCCATGATGTAATCTTATATGGGCTGATCGCTAATATAGTTGAGCTCAATAAAGAGCTAAAGCCTGTGGTGATATATGGGCCAGGAGAACTGGGCCAGTGTGTCGTCCCTTGTCTGCATCTTCTTCTCTCAGTGTCTCGGTCTGTCCATGAAGATGAAGGTGAAGATGAACATGAACAAGGCGAGTCGGAAGAGAAGCCGCAAGGAGGCCAAAGCCTCGTGCAGCACCAGCGCCGCCGACCTTTCTCGCTCTCGCTCTCCCTCTCCCTCTCCCTCTCCTGTCGTCCCTCCCCCCGCCCCCGCCGACGACCTCCAATCCTCCCGCCACAAGCGCAACCGCCGCAAGAAGTCCCAGCGCCACCGCGAGCCCTCCCCCTCCCCCTCCTCTCCCCTCCGCACCCGCGCCGCCGAGCTCCACTCCGCTAATGGCGGCACAGCCGATGTGCCGCCCTCCTCCGAGCCCGTGGATGCCGTCAAGGTGGTCCCCTCCATGGATGCCGTCGTCAAGGTCTTCTGCACCCACACCGAGCCCAACTTCTCTCTCCCCTGGCAGCGCAAGAGGCAGTACAGCTCCAGCAGCTCCGGCTTTATTATTTCCGGCCGCAGGGTTTTGACCAATGCCCATTCCGTCGAGCACTTTACTCAGGTCAAGCTCAAGAAGCGCGGTTCTGATACCAAGTATCTCGCCACTGTCCTCGCCATCGGCACCGAGTGTGATATTGCCTTGTTAACTGTAAGCGACGACGAATTTTGGCAAGATGTTTCCCCAGTCCACTTTGGATCATTGCCCGCTTTACAAGATGCCGTCACTGTCGTTGGCTACCCAATTGGTGGGGATACTATTTCAGTCACAAGTGGGGTCGTCTCTAGGATCGAGATACTCTCTTATGTCCATGGCTCCACTGAGCTTCTTGGCTTACAGGTCTTTACCTCTCTCTTCTTTTTTACTTTGCCAAAACTGCCCAAATGATATTAGGTCTTTGCTTCGATTGGCCTTGTTTAGTTAGATGTTAGCTGCAAAAGTGCCCAGAAAGTTGTTCTCTTATTGCAGACATGACAATGTTGGTCTCTTTGTGGAGTGATTTAGACTTGTTAATCCAGGAGGCATGCAATCTTTATTTTTTTTTAATTGTTTGTTTTATGGTTATGTATAAACATTACAAATGGTGTGAACAGATAGATGCAGCAATAAACTCTGGAAATTCAGGAGGCCCCGCTTTCAACGACAAGGGGAAGTGTGTGGGGATAGCATTTCAATCTCTTAAACATGAAGATGTTGAGAATATTGGATACGTCATACCTACTCCTGTGATCACGCACTTCATTACCGATTATGAAAAATCTGGACAATATACAGGTAGCTTTTCTATTATTTATTTCTACCTGAAGCTTAAGGATGTTTCTCCCCATAATTTGGCAGGGTTAGGAAATATGTACCTGTTGGAAATCAGCAGAACGAGTGAGGAAATATGTACCTGTTGGAAACCAGCAAAACAAGTGAGTAAAGTAAAAAACAAATTGCAAAAGAATGAATAAGAAGAAAGCATATATTTGTTATGTGAAAGTGTTGAGAAGCAAGAAAAGCTACTTAAATCATGAAAAAGACAATCTACTTGTTGTAGATATTTTCGTTCTTTTGTTTAATCAACCAAATGTGCCTTACTATATTTTCCTACTGTACTTTTATGTGTTGTTACTAGGGTTCCCTATACTAGGCGTAGAATGGCAAAAGATGGAGAACCCTGATCTGCGCAAGGCTATTGGAATGAAGCCAGATCAGAAAGGGGTCCGTGTCAGGCGAGTGGAGCCCACTGCTCCAGAGTCCGGCTGTCTTCACCCATCAGATATTATTCTCAGCTTTGATGGTGTTGATATTGCTAATGATGGAACTGGTATTTACACAACTATATTCTATTAAACTTAAAAGTAGCAGTTCTTTTTTCACTCTAATTTGCATGGACTTTTCCTAAAGTTTGGGATACTCGTAGATGATTTTATAAGTTAAAAGCAAGATAAGCCAAAGAATTGTCTGAGTAGCCTTTGATCAACCAGCATTAAATTTAGTTGATTTGGGCTTGAAGGGGGAAAAAAACCTGTTATGGCCAAGGGCGAAATTTCAACATCCCTTATTAGCATTCCAACCTCACGAAGGTTGCTCTTTTATGTTAGAATGTAAAAGATGGTGTCAGTTTCAAATACTCAGGAATTGTCTGGTTGCAAACAAAGTGGAATACTATGTCTTCATGAAGAAAAAGATCCATAGACTTGGTCAAGATGTTTTTTGTTTCATTCCTTTCCAGTTCCATTTAGGCACGGAGAGAGAATAGGGTTCAGCTACCTTGTCTCTCAGAAATATACTGGTCAGAAAGCAGTCGTCAAAGTGCTTCGTGACTCTAAAGTTCTTGAATTCAGCATAAAGCTTGCCACTCACAAAAGACTAATCCCTGCCCACATAAAGGGAAGGCCTCCCTCTTATTACATTGTTGCTGGCTTTGTGTTCACAGCCATCTCTGTCCCATACCTTCGATCTGAGGTACTTTTGTTCTAGAATCTCTATACATTCTTGTGCAAGGAATGCTAGTTTTGACTCAATTATGCGAGGGCTCTTAAGTCCAGAGTAGTTAAGTTTTGTTCGCTTGTGTTTTAGTTCGCATTTGCTAGATACTTGAAAGCCAGCGGTAGCATTATTTGTCCTTGTGTTATTATAATTCATTGGATAACAAAATTGATAAATGAATTGTCTGACAAGTTTTATATTGTACAATGAAACATGTTTGGAAGCCGGCATGAACAAGCTGTTCATGAATAAGCCCAGTTCGTGCAAGACCAAACATCCCAGGAATAGGCTCTAGTTTGAATAAGAGCTAGTTCATCCCCTTATTCTTGTTCCCCATTTTCTGAGAACAAGGATCACGAACAAGGAGCTTGTTCTTGTTCACTTGAATTGCCAATTCACCCTTATTCATGTGACTTCCCAAACACACACAGTACTTTTTGGTAATATTTGCTTGACTTTTGCATCAGTATAGTTATATCAAAAAGACTCCCTATTGGCAATTAATGTGCACAGAAATATGATGTTTGTATCCTCAACTTTTTAATACAGTTTGAATATGTGATTTTCACAATCATTCCTAGCAGGACCTAAAGGACGATCGCTACAGTATATTCTATATGGAAAATGCTTAGAGTTAATCTATGAGGACAATTTATTAACTTATCCTGAATTAAAATCCAATTTTGAGCTTTATGTTTTCCTGGAAACTACAGTATGGGAAGGATTACGAGTATGATGCACCAGTTAAGTTGTTGGACAAGCACTTACATGCAATGGCACAATCTGAAGATGAGCAACTTGTAGTTGTATCTCAGGTTTTTAACTTTTTAATAGAATTAAGAGATATGGTATGATGTATAATCTAATTATCTTACCTTGAGTTATTTTAAAGGCTTATCCTTTTCTTTTGAATTAGGTGCTTGTGGCTGACATCAACATCGGTTATGAAGATATCGTGAACACTCAGGTTATTCAAACTCCTTGCTTAATGTTAACTGTGCCCCTTATTATTCCTTATTATTTTTGTTGTTAGTTTTTGATTAATATTTTTGTATGTAGGTGATTTCTTTCAACGGAAAGCCAGTGAAGAATTTGAAAAGCTTGGTGCAGATGGTGGAGGAGTGCAATGAGGAGTTTCTTAAATTCGATTTGGAGTACCAGCAGGTACATACTTGTGTATTTCTCATATATTTTACGGTTTGTTAGATGTTTGGTGATTATATCTAAATATTGGTTTGTCTGTGTGTGTGTGGGGGGGGGGGGGGGCTCTCTTTTATTGGCAAATGGAGAATCAACTTGCAAATAATTTCTCACATTGATATATGCTGGAATTATTTGGTCGTTAAGCAAAATCTGAAAACTGGCTTTGGAGCTTGCTTTCTCACAAAACAAAAGCTGGTAAGAGCTATTGTACTATTGAGATGATAATTTTTGGGATGATTATGTTACTAACATGATAATATTTCATCAGAAACATAATTGCTTTGTCTTTTTTTATTTTTTTCTGAATTGGAACTACAAAGAAATTTACAATTTTGTAAGAATTGTATTTTCATTTCAAAGAGAGTTTGCCAACTAACGTGGTTGGTGCCTTTGAAGATAAACTAATTTAGTTTTTTGACCTATTGGCATGTAGTGTTCAATTTACCTCGATTAAGTGTTTTGGAAATATGACTCCTGGATTTGATATACAACTAATGATTGTATTGGCAAGATAGGCTATAGTGGTATCTGTAGCACCAATAAGCTGGTGCCAAAACTGCATATCTCTATTTCGAAATCCTATTGGACAATCCTAGCTGCTTAATGTGATTTATATGAAATTCTAGTTGGAAACTAAATATATACTTTTGGATTATTTTAACTATTTTTCTGGTATAGGAGAAAAACCATTGATTTTGAAAATTCTCGACCCTCCCATGTAGAAAAATAATCCTAAAATTTTTTTTTTTCAGAACAGAACTTTAACATGCGGGTCATGTTGAGCTGTTCAGTTGACTGATCCAACAATAAAATTGGAATTTGGAACTATAGCATTACTGGTCAATGTTATGCACAGCACTGTAGTGTTTTTTAAATTACTAAAAAATGTTGAGAAATATGTGTGTTAAATTAACTGGAGCCTTTTCTTGGTATTGCAAGGCTTTTAAAAGTACTTCATATTTTCTAATTAAAAAAAAATCCAAGTTACAATTTTTATAATATATATATGTATTTTTTCATAGATTGTTGTGCTGGAAACTAAGAGTGCTAAGGCAGCAACACATGACATTTTGACGACACATTGCATACCTTCTGCCATGTCCGACGACCTAAAGACATGAAGAGCCACAAAAACAGAGAGTTAAAAGAGTTTAGGGCTTATAGCAGATTTTATTAATTTTCTGAATTATTCTTCTGCTTTGTTGGAAGCAGATGTTAGAATTTTGCCTCTGTTGTCTGTGTAATAGATGTGCAGTTAGCTGCTTATTTTGTTTCCCAACTTCTGTGGTGGCCTTTTTTCAGGATAGTAGTGGCTAGTTTGTGTTGTGTATTAAAGGTAGAAGTGGATGAGCAATATTTTGACATAGAAACTTGGTTGTATTTTATGAAAGGGCACAATGCTTCCCATAAACAACCGTCTTATCATTTGATCTCCATCTGAAAGGTGAGAGGATTACGAACTTAAAATGTGATTACTGGATTTAAATTATTTTATTCATGTTTTGATGTTATTTATTTATTTATTGAGTTTTGCTACGGTGAGCTGCAGAGGGTCTATGAGTTGCAATCAAAACTTTTAGATTTAGTTCAAAATTACCGATCTAAAGTGTCAAATATGATCTCCCTATTGAAATCTCCATATAGATCAAATTTTATATTTTTTTTCGAAATTTTTAAGTATTTTTTGTTTTTGAAATTTTAGATTTAGAAAATCATTAATCTAATTAATTCTAAACTATTCGAAAGTAACAGTTTCTAAAAATTCAAAAAAATACTTAAAATTTTTTAAAAAAATATAAAATTTAGTCATGATATTTCAATAAGAAGATCATATTAGACGGTTTGGATCGATCATTTTGAACTAAATCTAACAGTTTTGATCGCAACTCACGGACAGTCTCGAACTCACCATAGCAAAACTCTTATTTATTTTTATTGACGAACCTCTGCAATAGTAAACCAGTTGTGTTTCTTTGGTTATTTACTTAATTGTGGGTTAATATATATACAAATAAAATGAAGGGAAGCTTGAAAATTTAGTTCTTTCATAGGTTCAGTGAATTATGTTTCAAGAAACAATATAAACTAGATTTTCGAACTTTATCAATGCGGGTTATATGATGTTTACAAATTTGGTGGTGGTGAGTTGATAATTTTGTGTGGTTTTGATTTTTATAAATTTGATGATTTCGCAAAGGTGTTCCATGCCGAGCCTGATGTGGTGGTTACTCTAAGACATCATATTAAACTAAGAAAGCAATTGAGAATAATTAGCTTTTGTCTTTTATTTTACGGTATGGACTATGGAATGATATTAATGTGGGATAGTTTGTCTTTTATTTTATATTATGAAATGGTATTATACTTTATTACAATATATTTTCATTCTCGTCTTGAACTATCTCTCTTTTATTCTAAATGTACATGGCTTTGCTTATATCAGCCAAAAGTTTACTTATTGCGGCCACGTCTTTTAATACTCTATATATAAATAAATGATTATGCACCATGATAAGATTTGGTTCAGACCCTATATTTGACAAATGACATGGTCTGATGTACATAAATTGTCATCAAATTATTCTAAAGAAACATAGATTAGTAAATGAATAAAACATTCATGTTAGAACAATAATTTTATGCTAGTATAACATAAAGCCCATAGGTTTTGTTTACAAGAAATGGGGAACCCTTACGAAGACTCGTGTATACGCTATATAAATGGGTTAAATCTTATCTAGTTATTTTAGGGATGTAAATCCAATCCAACCGACTCGATTAGAAATTTTATGGATTTAAATATTATATTATTGGTTATGGATTGAATTTTATTAATTTTTGTGGTCTGAAATCTGAATTGTGAATAAACAGAAGAATAAGATCCGACCCGGCCCAACTATGTAACGTACAATAGATATCATCAGTTTTTTTTACATATATTATAATGGTGGTTTTTAAGTTATAATGCTATTGTAATGGATAATACTAACTATATGTGATTTTAGTTTGTCCAATAAGAATTTACATTTTATTATTATTGTTTGAAGTATGTTAATTTAAATGTTCTGGTAATAAATTTTGTTATCCTACTAAAAAATTGCATTAATGAATTAAATTCGTGAAACCCAAGCACATAAATCGTGATTTTAGTTTGCCAATCAGAATTTACATTTTATTATTATTGTTTGAAGTATGTTGATTTAAAAGTTCTGGTAATAAATTTTGTTATCCTACCAAAAATTGCATTAATGAATTAAATTCGTGAAACCCAAGCACATAAACAATACGATTTAAGTAAATTTAAAGAATGATTGGCTAGCTACGGATTAAATATATAATGTATAATCTGGTAAGTATGAATTGGATTGAACACCTATGTAAAATCTGATATAGCCCGACCGTTTTTACTTTTTACACCCCAGCAATCTATCCCATGTGGGAAACCCGGTAAGCAAACTATGGCACCCACCTCTACTTTGTTTTCTCCCTCTAGCGATATTAATAAGTAATTATAAAAAAATTATCTTAAATAATCTAATTATTGTTTATCATCCTACAACAATAAAAAAGTATTTGTGTATTGACGTAATATTTAATTTTGCATTAACTTAGGGTGTGTTTGGCAAAAGATAGAATAAGTCTTATTATGAATAAGACTTATTCGGAATGAAACCAAACGCATCCGGAATAAGTCTTATTCTGAATAAAAACTTATTCAACCCCTTAGTATTCAAGAGTGAATTAGGAGGTTTTGGAAATGAGCTTGAAATTTGAAAAATTAAACAATTGTTGACTACTGTTAAAATGTGTACCGACGGCAAGAGTACATTTTAAAGTGCGAAAAGTTCATGAAAAAAATGTTTAAATAAATGAGTTTATTTCATTAGAACAAATCTCAGAAATAAAAATTATAATGATCCCCTAATAACAATTAACAAGTGGGTAAACTTATCGTTAAAAAGCTATCGCTATCTCGAACACATCCACAGTATTTCTCACTACTAGAATGTCAATTATTTGCTTCGCAAAAAGGCGTCCCTATTCCGACACAAAATGCTATCTGTGTCCACCTAAAGACGCTACATAAGCGACCCCGATACTCTAGCCGCTAATAATAAACATCTGTGTCGCGAGGACACGAATTACCTAACACGTCCCTATATCTGTGTCGGGATAACGACACATATTATGTTCTCCGATCGCTTATTCAAACAGTAAGTGCGTCTCTATTTAGACGTTACTATGTCGGTATACCGACGCCTTTATTAAGCGACCCAGATAATGTATTGTCGGAATTTATCGGGGTCCGCAAACTATATTTGTCGGTATACTGACATATTTGATCAGCGACACAAATAATATATTGTCAGAATTTAACAGGGCCCACAATTTATAATAGTCGATATACGTACGCCTTTGATTAGCGACATAAATAATATATTGTCATAATTTATCAGGGCCCACGATCTATTAAAGTCGATAGCGACATCTTTGCTACCGACCCAAAAAATTTACCACCACTATTTAATACATATGGTTTTAACTCTTCACAACTATTTGCAATTCACAAACACATATATATCACACAAATATCCATTAAATTAAACAAAATTCTAAATTTTATTGAACTCAAAAAACAATATTCAGAGCACATTAAATAAAAACAGCATACGCATATGTTTGATACAAACTATAATTCTAAGTAAAATAACATGAAGATTTAAATCAGTCGAAACAAAATAAAAATAAATAAAATTTGCACATAAAACCAAAGAACCAAAGAGTCAAGATGCCGTGACAGATAGTCTTTCTAAAGAGGAACTTCTAGAACTCAGAGAGGTAAGTATCAGTAGCTCGCTATAAAATTGCAACCTGCTCTCAACAAAATATACAGTACACAATTAATGAAAGGGTTATATCCAATTTTCCCTTAATGAAAAATCTAAATAAGCGTGCATGTGTCCATCTATGCATGCGAGAGAGAGAGAGATCTAACATTTTCTGTCCTTTCGAGCGAGTCCAAGAGAGGAGAATGACAGTTTCTGATGGAAAAGAGTATGAAAGAGAAGCATGGAAGATATTCACATGCCAGTTCAGGATATACAGCATGTTTTTCATTTTTGTAGGTACACAATTTTTAAAAAAATTTTAAGTGTGTGATCAGAGATGAAAACTTTGATAAAATTTACAAGTACTCCAAACAGATCAATTTGAACTTTATTTAGCCAAGTGTACCTTGATAATAGCCAAGTGTACCTTGATAATGCTTCTGCCAGGTTGCGCATTTCTGCAGATTCAAATAGAGGAATCAAGGACTCCTGACTACGTAATCAATTAAAACAAAAGCAACTCACTTATAAACTTTTCCTTGGTAAAGTTTGCTACAGGAGTATAGCTTATACCATGTTGGCTGGGTTTCATGCTAGTAATTAAGCCAGCATATATTTGTTAGTCCTTGCACTAGAGTATAGAAAGAGGTTTTAAAATGTAAAGTGACTCAAATAACATACCAAACATAAGTCTTCATACAGGTACCATAAGTACTGGTCTTATTAATATGAAGAAACCAGTGTAAAGATAAAACTTAAAAATAAGCTGATATAAACTTACGGGACTTGATCATCTCTATCAGAAATTGACCTAGATTGCACTTGTGTCTTATTATCATGAAATTAACAGTATGAGAAAGCATTTGGAAACTGATATGAGTAATAGTTGTAAATACAAATTAGACCCGATGTCTTGACTAGTTAAAATAAAATGTACATCAAAAATGAAAATGACTTATGGTTGCTTTTGGACTAACCTTTTGGTGTTGTTGAAACTGTTTGTAAATGGCCAAATGAGAAGCGTTCCTCTTGAAATTGTAATTGACAGTTCCATTGCTAGAGCTCTCCAAATCAATCGCTCTATCTTGATCGGCGGCTCTCTTGATCCCAAATTTGACATCATAATTGAACTCGAAATCCTATCAACAGAAACGAGTGAGATAGATATCAGATAACCAAATGAAAAAATGTTGTATATAGAAAAGGCCAAAAGGGGAAGAGAGATTAGCTGACCTCGAAGCTCCAACGAGCGAGCAAAGTCCTCGGTGGTACCGATCTGTGTACCTAAGAAGACGGTGACGCGCTTCTTGCCGTCATCGAACCCGTCGTCCTCCTTGACCTCCAGCATCGACGGCGACGGGCTCGGCACGTCGAAATTCAACAGCTTCCCGGCGCTCTCGCGGCTGATCGGAACTCGCTGGTGCGATCTCTGTACGAGGAGTGTGCTGCTCGAGTGGTCATCAACGATGGAATCGAATAGATCGATTTGGGTCAGATCTTGAATAGTTTTTGTGTTTGAGAAGATCTAAGAGATTGATTCAGAACTCTGCGTGGCGGCGTAGGGCTCGATTCGAGAGAGAAGGATGCAATTTGAGATAAGGGCGTGCGGTTATAGAGGGAGGGAGTGCACTAATTGAGGTATTTTATTAGCGAAGAATTATTCTATGAGAAATCTTATCGTCAGTTTAACATCCAACGAATGAAAATTTTAATGCAGAGTTTGTATTGTTGATGCAATGAACTTAGATGTCGGGAAGTCAGAAACCATCATTTGAAATAGTCTCCAAAAAATTTTCGCTCTCTTAAATTTTTTTGCCGCTGAATTAATTTTTGTTTAGAATATTTCATGACATGAGTTAGGGGGGAATTTTAACTTTCCCGCTGAATTATTAATATTAATAACTAAATTAATTTTAAATAATTAATTTTAAGCTTGTCTTGTTTTATTCTTAGTTTGGACAAAAAAAATGAGAATAACACTATGTTATTCAATATAAATTTATACGAAACAAATTCCATGTCAAATATACTAGTATATTCTTTTGCATGATTCTAGCTAGTATATACTTCTAATATAAAATTGCAAATTTTTTTGCTTCGTTGAAAAGTGGTACCCACAAATGAAATATTTTTCTAATGAAAATTCTATTGATATTTTTTAGCGCGCAAGGGTGGAAGAAAGTTAACAGTATTAGTGAAAACATAGAGCTAAACATTAACATTAAATATGTTTGACTGTAGCATTACTCAATAATTTGTATGATTAGATAAAAAAAATCATATATATATATATATATAAGATTGCTAAAATGCTATGCATAGCACGGATGGACTTCGTGCTACGGTTTCGTTCTTACATTTCATGCTTCAAACAACCGATCCAAACCGTTCATTATCTTTTTTATATTGAAATCTCATTACAAACGAAATTTTATATTTTTTTTGAATTTTTTTACTATTTTTCTCAGATTTTTTAAAATACTTAATCTAATAAATTCTGGACCCTTCAATAACAGTGATTTTTAAAAATCTGATAAAAATAGTAAAAAAAATTTAAAAAAAATGTAAAATTTGGTTTCTAATGAGATTTCAATATGTAGAAGATAATGAACGGTTTGGATCGGTTGTTTGAAGCATGAAATATAAGAACGAATCCGTAGCACGAAGGTCATCCGTGCTATGCATAGCATTTTAGCAATCCTCTATATATATATGACATTCAATTTAGCGGTTATTGATATGATATTTTGAAATTTTTGATATTTTAATATTAATTATATTTTGGATTTATTTTTGATATTCAAAGTTTTGAGTACTAAATTAAAAATTTGTATTTAATTTTTACTTCTTAAATGTTTTGACCGGAAAAAAAAGTAACCGCTTGGCCTCATGCAAGCTCCTTGCGTGTCAAATTTTTAAATGCATAGTTTCAATGCATGCTTAATTCCTTTATGCCACGTGTTCACCTATGCCTCTTAAAAACTCCTTTGTTACATGAACCGTGATAATTGATATGTAATATAATGACAAATTGACAAATTTTTTTTTTGAATATATAATAACAATCTGTTAACTTGTTTGAAAACCATTCCTCTAATGTTAGGCCTGTATTGACAAGTGAATATATCTAATGTTGTATTTGTCAAGTTAAGAACTTTACCTAGAATGTTTTAAAGAATAAATTATTAAAATTTAGGAAGTAATTCTTTTTATTTTTCACTAGAACAGTAATTATGCTTATCAATTAAGTTGATCAAAAGGCTAAAAAAATGAACAGATGTCGTTAACTATAACAAAATAATTCTAACATGTTCATTTTTTTAGCCTCTTGATCAAATATCAAATAAACTCCAGAACTTATAAAACATTATAAAAAATCCATCACTCATTTTTCATATTCTTTTACTTTTATTTAATTTTATAAATCATCAAAAATATATATATTTCTGAACCCTTCAAATTAATAAGGCAAAACATCACGTGCAATTATTTTAATAATATCTAATGATATTTTAATTTGCATTTTCAATCATTCACTCACTAAGATTGCAATTGCCAAAAAAAAATCATATGGGAATGGATGATTCGCCATCGATGTGTCGTCTCATACAAAATTGTGTTGACATGAGTCGACACAATACGAAAACTGATACGACACGATTGACACGCAATGTTGACACAACATAATATAGTCAACATTTGGAGATGTAAGATTAGTTATATTAGTTTAATTTTATAATTATTTAAGAGCTCGAATACTTATTAAGAGTGATCATAAAAATTTGGAGAGATTGATTTCATCAGCCAAAATTCACCAATTAAAATCCTTTTTAACAACTCTATTTCTTTTTAACTATTAAATAAATTCTAGAAAAACAAGAAAGTTTTGAACTTTTGGTAGTAAATATGCAATTTTTTACTAGTAAAGTTTGGAATAAAAATCGTATTAGTTAATTATATGATTATAATATTTTTAGGGAAATATGGTATAAAAAATGCGCATGAACATGCTTTTAGTAACAAAGTTATAATTAAATATATATAGTAATGGGACGGATGACTGGAATGGTACGGATAAAAATATGGTAACAAACTTTGGCAGAATAAATTGGCGCCATCGTAAAAAAGAATTGAAATATTTGGCGCCATTTGTAAAAAAAGGAATTTTCTTTTTTATGAAAACCGTATGAGAAAATAAGAAAAAGGTAAAATAAATGTTTAGTGCATTTGGGCCCATGCTTTCTCTTGGTCATGATATTTTACGGCAGCACGGCTAAATTAATTTTGTGACATATTTAAATCGACTTTACAAGAATATTATTAACAGAATTTCTAAGTGGTGCCATAAAAATACTAAAATAAATGTAAAAATACTTTGATATGTTCCGTATGGGTACATTAAACATGAATGTAACATTATATGAATTTTTTCTTATAAAAAAATAAACAATTTACGGTTTTGTATGATTTTTAACAAAAAAAAATCCATCTAATTAATACATATTACTAAATTATGAATAAAAATCAAACATGCAATAGAAGTTGCATAAAATCATATGAATTAACTAACAAAAATATTAGGCGATGAAATTTGAAAATTTAAGACTCAAATTAAATCAAGTTCTAAATATATTATAACAGTACAACACACTGAACTAAATTTACATCTGATTTGAGCTGTTGGATCTTGAAATAAACCCAAAAATATTATGCGTCTCTCATTATACGTGTCGGAGTACTGACGCCAATATACAGCATATTTGCGTCCCTATACAAAACTTGAGAGCGTCTCTCTTTTGAATATTTATGCGTCTTAACTTATCTGTGTCGGCCTACCGACACCTAGTAAAAGCCCTCCTGCCCGCTTTTTCCTTTCTGCGTCGCTACTTGATTTAGCGACTCTAATATGTCGGTGGTCCGACACAGATAAACGAAATTCTAGTAGTGTCTATCATTTTGGCTCCGTTTGGATGGTTTCTTCCCGGAATAAGAAATAAAGAATAATCACTTTTTACCAATAAATTTATTTCTAACCATCCAAACTCTTCACAAAAGTTACACTTCCCAATAAATTTACTCCTTCCCAATAAATTTATTCCCTTCTTCCTATCTTATTCTCAACGCATCCAAACGGAGCCTTTGAGTTGTAGATTGTAATATTGACAGCGATGGATGATAAATATGAGCTATATATTGATTTGTGGGTCAGCATTAATTTGTCTCGTACCCGTCGTATTAATTTTCTGGTAAAGAATTAGAAAAGCAGGTCGAGCAATCAGGCTACCAAATCCACTTAACGCGAAGAAAAATAAAGAACATGTTTGTGACATATTAATCCGACAATTACTACACATCCGGTCATCCGCGTCTAGTTAATGCAAGGTTAACGGTGTTTCTCTGTTATAATTGTATCGTCATAATATTTTAATTAATTAATTAATTAATAAGTTGCTTTAAGTTTAGGCTTGTACGCACCAACGTGCGCACCATGTGCTCGTCATTCCCCCTAGTCCTTTTTTTCTGATTTCGTCATCTTCTATTTTCGTCTTACTGGCATTGTTTGGATACGTTGAGAAGAATGTAGGAAGAAAGAAGAAAAAAAAATAAATTATAAATAATCCAAACTCTTCACAAAGTTACACACTTCCCAATACTTCTTGTCACTTCTTTCCTTTTTCCCACACCTACTAGGAATCTCCCCACAACACAACTTGCGTTACTCCTTTCTTCAAGATACACATAAACCTTCAAATGCAAGTATAACCTGTTTACTTTCATCTCTCACTTTCCCTTTCTCAAAACGGGTATGAATATTCGGTACCAGGGCTTTAATTTGTATTTATCCTTACGTTTTTTTTTTCTTCTTTCCTGATAAAAAAACTTCACCATTATCATATCAATAATCCCATAAATTGATTTAAATTGCAACGAAAAGGAACAGAAAAACAAGGACCTTCCGAAGCTACTGAACTGATTTAAAACAACTGACCAAAATAGATGGAAACATTATTTTCATAAATCATTTAATTACTCAAAAATAACTTAGTCTTTCTTCAGTCGTAAGTACTTTGATCTGCATAACTGACAGTAAATAATAGTAACCCTACAGCAACAAGAAGAAGAACAACAAGAACAACAGCTAATTAAGTCTTTTATCCCAAACAAGTTGGAGCAAGCTAGAAAAGAAACTCTTTTAGAAATTAAAATCATAAAATAATAAAATAATATATAAAAGTAGTAGTAGTAGTAGTAGTAGTAATAATAATAATAATAATAATAATAATAATAATAATAATAATAATAATAATAATAATAAAACCTACACCCTCAGCCAAATCTAATAATGTGACCTACAAACCTATAACATCATTTCTATTTTTAGATTCCTATATCATGATTCTTGTACATGAATTGCTAACTTCTATGTGCTCCTATCAATCGCCAACTCATTGGAGACATTCAATTCTTTAATAAGGTCTTTTTTAATCGTTTCTTCTCATGTCAATTTTGGTCTACTTTTGCCTCTCCGTGTGGTTTCAAAATGGTTAGGAATTCTGCTACATACAGATGTTAGATCAGGAGGCCTACGCTGAATATGTCCAAACTATCTCAAACGATGTTAGATCGGCTTCTCCTCTATTGGTGCAACCCAGTCATATCTTGTATGTCATTATTTTTAATGTATCTACTCGTGTGATCGTAGATCTACCGCAACATACGCATCTCTACTACACTCATCTTATGGATATGTCGCCTTTTAGTAGCTTAGCATTCTGCGTCATACAATATCGCATGTCTAATCGTCGTCCTATAAAACTTGTCTTTCAGTTTCTGTAGAATTTTCTTATCGCATAAGACACTTGATGTTTTTTCGCAATTTCACCTGCCCTACTCTTATCTTATGACTAAGATTTTCATCTATCTCGTCATCGCTCTATTGTATCGACCACAAGTATCGAAAAATGTCTTTCATAAGCACTACTTGTCCATCTAAACGGACATCTTCATCTTTTGTCCGTTCAGAGGTCATGTCTCATATTGTCAGGATATGGTTCACGATAACCAGAATGCTGGCCAGGATGATTTATCGCACAAAAATTAGAGGATTGTCCTGACATATGATTTGAACCTCCAGAGTCTATAAACCAATTTGAAGAGAGTCTACCTGAAATGCTCATCGTAGATAACGCTGATTGAATCATCTGCTGTATGAGTGCTAGAGTAATCGTCGCATGAGAAGAACCAGAAGAAGTAGCAGGAACTGACAGGTGTTGGCCAGCGATTGGAGAAGACTCCTGAGCTGTTGATGCGGCAGACAGAAAAAGAGGTGCTGGCAGAAAAAGAGATGCGCCAGCACCTGACTGCTAGTTGTGCAGTTGCGTTCCAGAGAGATGAACAGAGCCAGCGCTAGACTGAGGGCTGTGCGATTGTGCTTCAGAAAAGGGAATAGTGCCCTGTCGTGTTGCTCCATAAAAGGTGGGCTGAGAAACGCCAGGCTGAGAAACAGCTCCCTGCTGAACACCAGAGAATCTGTTTTGAGGACGGCGATGACACTCTGTGATGATATGCCCATCTTTCTTACAATACTTGCAAAACTTCTTCTTGCAATTTTTAGCAATATGCCCAAATTCATTGCATGAATAACACTTGACATCAGATCTAGCCTTAAAATCTTGACCACGAGCCACAAACGCCATATTGTTAGAATCAACACTTGCTTCAAGACTTGATCGTGTAATCATGGTTTGTTCCTCTCTGACAAGATCTTGAAAGCACTCTGTCAAAGAAGGTGCAGGTGATCGAGCCATAAACTGCCTCCTTAAGGTCTCAAACTCAGGTCTAAGCCTCATAAGAAATTGATCTCGCATATTCTTCTCATGCAACTCCTGAACTGCAATCAAGGCATTAATTGGAACTTTTGAATATACAATAGAATTATATTCAATCCACAGTGTCATAAAGTCCGAATAATACTCTTGTATGCTTTTGTGCCCTTGGGTGTATGCATGAATCTCCACGTCTAATTGAAACTTTCTTGCATCACTTGCATGAAGATACAAGATTTGGAGGTAGTTCCACATATCAGATGCAGTCAGATAGGGTCGCAAATTAACACTAATATGTGGTTCAACAGATCCGATAAGCCAACTCATAACCCTTGAATTTTCACTAGTCCACTTCTTCAAAGCGGTTTTATCCTCATTACCATTTGCATCCTTAACAACTTTAGGTGTCTTTTCACTACCATCAACATAACCCCATAATTCTTGATCCTGAATGAAATACCTAAGTTGAACTTTCCACAAATCATAATTTTGGCCATTTAAACAAACAGGAATAACAGCATGCTTGGAACTAAACTCCATGAGAAACACCAAGAAGAACTTGAAGAGAAATTGAGAGAATATGGAAAAATATCATCGGAATTTTGCTGAAGACTTCAATCAGAAACGCAGGGGCTCTGATACCATAACAAACTTAGAATACTTTCAGGAAGTTTGAAGAGAAAATAACAATTAGCTTTGAATAATTTCTGTATTGAAAAACATGCTCTTACAACCTACGCCTCTTCACCTTATACAACTCTGTACATGAAAAATATGGTAACAATCTTGAATACCATAATAAAATATTTCCTATACAACATGATCTTTCTAAGTATCACACACACTATTTCCTAATAACACAAGTTTCTAAACATCACATAACTATTTTCTAATCTGGAGCTGCAATTCCTGACTTGTGCGATAAATCATCCTGGCCAGCGTTCTGGTTATCGTGAACCATATCCTGACACATATATTCTGTCTTAGTTCTACTAAGGTTAAATCCTTTTAACTCTATAGTGTCACCACAACTTTAATTTTCTATCGACATCCGTCTTACTCTCATCGATTAGCACCACATCATCAGCAAAGAGCATACACAAAGAAATATCTACTTGTATATCTTTTGTGATCTCATTCATCGCTAAGATAAAAATATAAGAGGTCAAAATTGATCCGTGATGTAGTTCTATTTTAATAGGAAATTCGTTAGTCCCAATATCACATTCCCTGATGCAAGTAACTTTCTTCTTAATGGTGTGGAAATAAGAGGAATAAGGGAAGAAGTTGGAAAAAAATATTAGGAAGTGTGTAATTTTGTGAAGAGTTTGAATTGTTTAATAATAAATTTATTCTCATCTTCTCTTATTCTTTTATTCTCACTCCCATCCAAACACAGCCAATAAAAACTTTTTTCTTTTTTCTGCCCACCACATGACTTTCTTCTTATTCACCGAGCACAAGAGAGAATTTCTGTGTTTATTACATTGCTAATTTGGAGTTTTCAAGATAATGTTTTTATATTTTAGTGTTTAATTTATTTTGCTTTCCCCTCGCACAATCTTAACTTTATGAATCCGAATTGTTTGGTGTGATTACCTGACACAGTCATGCAATAAAGTGACTATAAGTCGCGCGGTCCCACCAACGGTGTAGTTCCATCTTTCAGTGATTCGATGGATGGTCACATAAATTGTGCGAAATAATCTAGCTAGAACGTTGAATAGCGACTCCAAGTCTACGTACGTACTGGCAGTACTCTTTTTAATTTATCAGATTATTGTCTGGCTTTAGAAAGAATGCAATTGCGCTGCTCATTGTAGAGTGCATTCGATCTGAGGAATAAAAATGAAATGGAGAGGACCATTGCGTTCGGTGCGTTGGGGGTTGGTCCGGTTTAATTGTATTCCCATGCATGATGCGTGTGATGATGTGAACTTTTTTTATAAAAAGACGCAAGAAGAGTGAATGATCGACTTAATTATTAGAGTTCTTTTAATTTGTGATTTGTGCAAAATACAAGTTAGTTAATGTTTATATGATATTTGAAATACAATGTTTCTTCTCCGGACAAATGCGATGGCCGATGGGCGAGGAGAATAGTTATATATAATATACTTTTTGGGAAATTGATATATAATATAGATGAAAGCACTCCCGACCACTAGAGATTAGAGTACCGTACGTATGTACTACTGGTTTCATCGTAGAGACAACTGATAAGGTCGGTCAATTCACGGATAACTCCTAGGCTCCGTTTGGATAGGTGTGGGAAGAAGGAAAGAAGGGAAAAAGTGGGAAGAAGTATCGGGAAGTGTGTAATTTTATGAAGAGTTTGAATTGTTTATAATTTTTTTTCTTCCCACTTCTTTTTTCTTCTAAGCATCCAAACGGAGCCTTAAGTAATTTAATTCTTCCTAGAAACTAGAGAGTAGACGTGAATTTTAGCACTGGGCCCGCCTGGGTTGGGTCCAACCGGGCCTTTGGATTGGGCCCATGAAATGATAGGCTCGGTGGGGTCCACAAAGCAGCACGGGTCTTCTGTGGACTGTGGTAGAGGTGCATTCACTTCACTGTCTGTCTCCATGCACGGTGCCACCTCCCACAAGAAGACAACAATTATCCAGCTAATTTTACGTTGGCTCCCCTTCCATCATCCCATATTTCCATTCCCATTTAATTTCTCTCTTTATTATTATTTATTCTTTATTATGCTTGCCTTCATCCCAATTCACAGGCCAGGTCTCCTTGTACGTGCCTGCATTACCTCCGTTCCACACTTTCTCCCGTCCTCTCCATTTTCATTCATACAACACAAACAATATTGCATGTATCACTTCACTTTTAACCGTTTTCTTTGCTGTCTTACAAAACTACAAGGTCACTTTGCAAAATTTCCAAAATATTCAATTATACAGTACTGGCTATAAGTAGGGCCGTCAAAGGGTAGGGTAGAATACGATAGAGACATTTTCGTTACCCATATCCGTTATAATTTTCTTTATCCATACTCTATTCGTATCCGTTAAAAAATGACTTACCCGTACCCTACCCTTACCCGTTATGAATTAACGATAATGGTAAGATAACAGTAGAAAACGAATAATAATGATAATAATATACCAATAAAAAATATACAATATGGATAAATAAATAATATCAAATAAATATATTATTAAAGTGCAACAATGAATAATACTTTAAATATAATTAAATCATATAATATATTCTCATATAAATTATCACAAAAATATATATAACTAATTTATAATTGAAAGTTTTAAATTGAATAATTAATACTTATCATCATGAATTATAAATTATTAATATAGTATATTGTCTCAGTTAAATCTACCAATCCAATTGCCTTCTTAGTTATTAATGTATTAATTAGATATTATAATCATATATTTTTTCATTAAAGATTATAAATTATATATTATATTTTTTCATTAAAGATTATAAATTATATATTATATATATAACGGTATGGATAAATAGCGGTTACGAAATAGCGTTACCCTTACCCAATACATTAATGAAAATTTTTTTTACCCATACCCATACCCGATAACTTAGCGGAAATAAAACCTTATCCATACCCGTCTTATCGAATACAATACGGATAGGGTAAACGGTTAAAAGGTAGCCCTAGCTATAAGCCTATAACTAAATAATAACGCTTAATTAATGCTTTGTTGTTCTAATGTGCTTTGGTCAACTTTAATTAATTGAAACAAAGGTAACCTATTACTACTTTAATAGCGTTGATGAACCATGCGCGCGTTACTAAATTTATAATACATTAATTGTAAAAATCGTCACAAAATATTTGTCCGGACTCGTCCGCCAATTAGTTTGCGCCATGTCATCTTCATTGCGGAAGCATGAACTGGGTACAAAAATTAATTATATGCAAGAACTTTTTTTTTTTTAAGAAAGGTATTATACATTGTCGAGACACAGAATGCGAGGAAATTGGTGAACAAATACGAATGAAATCTCTTCTGCGTGATTGATTTTTTTTTTTACTAAATCAAGTGTTTAAATTAATTCGCTTATTTGAAATTTGTTATGCTTTACCATCCAACATATATAATGACATATATTTTGTAAAAAAGGTTCTTCTAGTAAAAATTACTTCATGATGGACTGTCTTCAGTTGCAAAATAATTTATCGCAACTTTGACCCATTATATATACTATCCCCAAAGAAAGAAGAAAAAGAAATAGCATTGACATAGTATATAGACCGGATACATAACTGCTGTTATTTTTATTTATTTATTTATTTTATTTTGAACAACAACTACCCAAAACAAGATGGCATGCATTCTTTACTGATGCAAGAAGATTCAGAATACAAGATAGAAGGATCATTACATATGATCACCAAAAAAAATAAAATAAAAAATAAAGAGAAAGAAAAGGCAAAGAGTTTTGGGTAGCTGCTGTTATTTACACATGGAAAATTAAAGCATGATCAACTATCTAAATTTGACTCCTCCCATTTTTTCATTAAAAAAAAAATTAAAGCGACACCATGTATAATTCATGTTATAGAAGAGTGACATTTTAATATAGAACATCGATATATTTATTTAATTAAAAACAATGGAAGGGAAAGATCGATTAATTCGATTTAAAATGGGGAAACCAAATTGACACGACATAATATATATTTTTTAAGATAAAAAGATGACAAGTAATCAGGTACGTCTTTCAACTTTAAATTTTATTATAAAAAGAATCCTGTAAAATTTTGAATTTGAGTAAATGTGTTGTTGAAATAAAAAATGACATAAAAATGATTTTTAATAGGGACCATTAGGAAGAGTCGGTCCAAAGTTTTTATGGACGAATAACACAGAGACAAAATCGCAGCATATAATTTGATTAAAAGAAAGTTGTAGCGCATTCTTTTTTGAGATTATGTGTTAAGTGATAAGATAGTAGGTAGTGTGTAATTTTTGAGGCGGTAACTTGAGAGTTGAGTTGTCCATTTACCTGTTGGGTTGGGGAATGGGGGTTGATTAAATGAAATAAAATGAAATGGGGATTGAGATTGAGGGAGTGTAATAAAAACGCTCACATCTTCACCTCTCAGGCTCTCACGCGCTCACGCCTCTCAGAAATCATTAAGGGTGGTATCTGGGATCTGTATCTGTATCTCACCTTTTTTTTTTACTCACACTTGAAACAATTCCATAGTATAGTATCACCATCAGTCCATCAAGCCTCAAGCGGGCCCAGACTCGAGAGAAACTAAAAAAGAAATGAAATGAAATGAAATGCCGAATTGCCGATTGTCAATTAATCCAACCACCCCCAAAAATAGAAAACCAAGGCAGCTACGGAATACTGAATACTGAAGACTGATTGATTCATTTTAGTTCCTCCGCTTGCCTAATTGCCTTGCCTTTGCCGCTTCTCCTTCTTTCTCTTCTTTCCTCTTCTTTTCTCTCTTTTCTCTCTTTTCTTTTGCCTGATTAATTATTAGGTAAAAAAAGGTACTACTGCTGCAACTGCAATACACTAGTTCTTCTTCTACTCCCTCCTTGTAAGTAAGTAAGCAAGCAAGTAAGTAATATTAAAGCTGCTCTACTCAACTCATCCCAAATCCCAAATCCCATATCCCAAATCCCAAATCCCAAATCTTTTTAGCCTTTACATAAAATGGCATCCAGCGCTGCTTCCAAATTCATAAAATGCGTCACAGTTGGGGATGGCGCAGTGGGCAAGACTTGCATGCTCATCAGCTACACCAGCAACAAATTCCCAACTGTAATTTTCATTCATTGCAATTTCCTCTTCAGCTCTATTTTTGGTATGCTTCAATTAATTAATCTATTCTATTCTAGGATTACATCCCAACTGTGTTCGACAACTTCAGCGCTAATGTCGTGGTTGATGCTACCACTGTCAATCTCGGCCTCTGGGACACCGCTGGTATTTATCTCTTCTTCTAATTATATTATATTATATTAAATGACTCTCTACTGCCTCCTGCTAATTTCATTAAAACAGGCCAAGAGGATTACAATAGATTGAGGCCTCTAAGTTATCGAGGCGCTGATGTTTTTGTTCTTGCTTTCTCTCTTGTCAGCCGTGCAAGCTACGAAAATGTTCTCAAAAAGGTCTCAACATTTCACTTTTTATCCCAACCATTTATCTAACATAACACTAATTGCTCCATCTTTTTTTCTCTTTTTCCTTCTAATTTCTTCCCTTTTCTTTTCTCAGTGGATACCTGAGCTCCATCACTATGCTCCTGGGGTTCCCATAGTCTTGGTTGGTACTAAATTGGGTAACTTACTTTTCTATCTCACAATTCAACTTATCGGTAAATCATATATATATTTAGCGTAATTCTTGTATCCAGCTTAAAATTCTGCTAATATCTCCTCATATCACTGGGGGCTGTCACTTATTTTACCTTTTTCTTTTTCCCCCTTTTTAGTTGTTGCTGGTGTTAACATATCTCTTTGTTTTAATTTTTACGAAGAGAGCTTTAATTACGTTATAGACTTATATAAAAGTAAGGCATTTAGATAATTTGGTCTTTGTTTCACTCTAATTCTCATATGAATATCTGAATTTTGGTAATGATAGCTAGCTTTTATTTTCTTTTTGTAAATTAGCTTTTCTACTTTGGTGTCTTTAATAAAGATCAGTACTTGAAATCTACTTTTCGAGAACTGTGGTCTGAAGCAAGCACCAAAAATGGATTTACTAATTATAAATTCTTATACCATTGCCTTCCTATCCGGCTATCCCTTTTTAATTGTTTACTTATTAATGTCTGAGAAAGAGAGGATTATTTGGTAAAATGTTAACTAAATCTAGGGTTGTATGAATGTATGATCGATCATGTATGTGTGTTTAAATGACCTATTCACAAGATAGAGTTTGAGGTCCCTTTTTACTGATTTGTCAATTGTTTTTTGGTCATAATACCTGAAACTGAGTGATACAATATAACTTGGTTAAATAATGTTATGTCATTGTCTATTGACGTTTCAGTGTCACATGCTGACATTGGAAAATATTGTTTTTAACTTCAATTAAATGGCGTGTCATCTCTTTTAATTAGGTTGTAGTAGCTGGGATTCTGAGAATAGGTTATGTCAAATTTAAAATACAACACTATAACAACAACCATTTTAAATTTATAGTTAGTTAGGACTTAGGTGGTGGAAAGACAAACTACCCATCAAGTGTTGACATATTACTTTTTGACTTGCTCACACAGATTTGCGTGAGGATAGGCACTATTTAATCGACCATCCTGGCATGCTACCTGTGACTACTGCTCAGGTAAAACTTATCAGCCACAACTGCAACTGCAAAAACATTTATAAAAATTATTTTCTAATCTATTACCTAATTAGCTACTTTTTTTATAATTGAGTACTGATTATGCTTCTTCTTTCTCTTTATCTCACTAATTTTTGCCATATAGATCCTTACAAACGGTTTCTCAAATTTGGTGTTTTTGCAATATAATCAGTGAGTTAACTCATTAATTAACGCAAATTTTGTTTGCGAGTGGCCTCTTTCGCTACTTTTTTGCTAACGATCCAAAATAACTAACTATTTCACACAAAACATTCTAAAGTTTTGAGATTTTCTAGAAGCATCTCTTTAAGACTTTAACTGAAAATTGTGCAATGGTCATATTAATTTTACTAATTACTTATGCTTTTGTAAATTAAGGGAGAGGAACTGCGCAGGCAAATTGGTGCTGCTTATTACATTGAATGTAGCTCAAAGACACAGCAGGTTGTTCTATAAACTGCTTCTAACATAAAAAAAAGTTGCACAAGTTGAGTACTAGTTTGAACTCTCATGCTGTCACATTTGTTTATCACCTATATTTCAGTATTTTTGGATTTTGCAAAGTAGAACCATCACTAGAACATCTGCATTAACGACTCATTGCTTTTTATTCTTTTCGAATTGTGTCCCAAGGAAAAATTCAATCTAAAAGAAAAAAAATTGAATGTAGATTTCAATTATGATACGAATGGGGGTTTGAACCTCTGTACTGAGATATATCATAGCCAAAAAGTCTGCTTCCTTTTTCGCTCATGCCCTTTGAAATTACATTCTGATATGTGCATTGATTGTGTAGAATGTGAAAGCTGTTTTCGATGCGGCAATCAAGGTTGTTATCCAGCCGCCACAAAAACTAAAGGAGAAGAAGAAAAAGAAGCAAAAGCGGGGATGCTCCCCTTTGTGAGTACCAATTAATTTCAATTATCTAAATATATGATTTCAATCGTTTCATATGGAATGTTTGTTCACGATGACAGTGGGGAATATTTTTGTTTTTTGTTTAATCAGCTCTCAGGTCGATTAATTTGTATTATATTGGAAAGTAAAAGATGTTCTGTTGTACTTGTTGAAATTGCAGGTTTGTCTGCGCGAGGGGCTTTGTTTGTTTCAAATGAAGGCAATACACCTTTCAATTTTCCCAAGTCTGAATTTTGGGTTAAATATTGGTGTAACTGGGGTGGGTCAGGGCATATGTATAATTTTGTTTTTCTGTTATTCAATTATGGTATTAGATACTTTAGTCTGTTAAGGTCAAAAGCATGTTAGATGGATCTTTTGTTGACAATTTTTGTTGCATTGTCAAACTGCTTTATTCAGTGCTAGTTTCTAGTGATGCTCAGTTCTAAATTGTTTTTAATTTTAATAAAATGTTACCAGAAAGTAACCGAGATCTAAAATATTAAAATCATAATAGTTGGAAAAGGTGTTTACAAAGTAAACTATGTTTATAATTTTAGTTTTAATTAATTTTTTTTAACTAACTATATACAACCTGCCTTTGTGGCCGTATACACGTGCAGATCACATAATATATTCTCGATATTTTGACCGCAAAACCACTATACTTGATGATTATAGAATACAATTATGCAGTAAGCGTACAACCCAGGTCAGTAGATGCATATATGGCATATCTAAATGCATTCATGCAGCGGCAAAAACATTAATTGCTTTGTTACATTTAATTTCTAAAGACAAAACTCAAAAGGCCGGACATATACAGACAGCTATACAAGGCAGTTCTTGAGAAGCCATCATGGAATGCAAGATTTTTGCGTTGGAAATTTATGTAGAAATCCGAGTTCAATTGGTAGAGGTTCATACCGTCATACCGTACCGTACGTATCTCTTATAAATAAAACACCGCGTATATAGATTATTGGGTGGATTGTTAAAGACTATTTTGATCATTTGATGTAATTTATAGGACGTTTTTTAAATGGCAAGGGGCTTCAATTAAAATACGTAACATGTCTTTACTTCCATGGTAGCCTCTACCAAGTATACTTCCAAATTCGAGCTCACTTTACCTGTTGGTTTTCAGGGCCCTTTTTTGACCCTACTTAAGTTGCATGCTCTGTTGGATGCAAAATATAATGATTTCCCTTTCTTTTTTTCCAAACAAAATAATAATAAAATCATGAACTTTTAACTATATTGTATACTTCCTCCGAGGCTTCTAGTCTATTTGTTTTTTTTTTATGGTCGGATTGCCACCTCATTTTACTCAAATTAATGCAAAACACAACTTCTGCTTACTTTTATTTTGTTTTTTTTTTAAGTTTTTCTGTTTTTAATTTAGCCACTGGCTAAATATTGTACTCTGGACCTTTTACTTTTAATAAAATATAGGAGCCCGACTCCTATTTTCCTTCAAAAAAAAATAATAATGCAAAACACTGGATATTAGCCACATTTTTATGCATTGAAATAATTCATGATTTTGGTTTCAGACACGATACTATTTTGAAAAAAAAAAGGCTCTCCTTTCAAAATTTATGGGGACAGAAAAGGACACCAACGAGGTCCTGTACATTTCTCTTCCTTTTAAGATAAAATAAAATCACTTCTGATTGACATTATCAATTGATTAGTGTTTTTTTTTTTTGAAGGTTAGTTGGCGAGAGCCAACCAATAATTTTATTAAAAAAGAAATAAAAACTTAAAGAATTACAAGCTAATTACAAAAATGTCAGAAAAAGGGAAAAAAGTTCCGATGTCCAAAAGACACCAAAAGGTGCTATCCTGATGCAACAATAAAAAATCAACAATTGAAGAACCATTGTCTTGATAGGATG
The DNA here is from genome assembly GCA_028095005.1 of Rhynchospora pubera. Lineage (NCBI taxonomy): Eukaryota > Viridiplantae > Streptophyta > Magnoliopsida > Poales > Cyperaceae > Rhynchospora > Rhynchospora pubera. The sequence continues at coordinate 229,700,316 of CM051459.1, read as the reverse complement.
GAAATATCATTGGCCAGCTGTATGGGCGTGGAGGAGCGATTGTTGAAAATTCTAGCATTTCTCTCCTTCGAGATCAACCAACATCCTGCCGCCCAAATCGAATCCCAAAGGGTAGATTTTGATTTATTTGTAGTATTTCTATTCTTCCACCAAAAATCCAATAGATTTCTATGCCAGGCATAAGGATTTGATGTCATCACCTGCGCCCAAGTTGCTTTTGCAAAAACGCATTCCAAAAATAAATGTTCACCATCTTCGGTAAAAGAAGAAGAACATAGGATGCAATTGGTAATTGAAGGCCAGTTTCGTTTTTGCAAGTTTGCTTGGGTCAATATTTTGTCCTTAAGTAAGAGCCAAATGAACACTTTGACCTTGATGGGAGTTTTAATCTTCCAAGTGAAGGCAAGAATCGGATTTCGAAGACCAGCATCGACGATAAGTTTGTACGCAGATGTTGATGAAAAGTTACCGTCTGGTGTCCATCGCTAGGAGACTCTATTATCTTGAGGGTTTCAAGCAATAGAAATATTTTAAAAAGGGGAATCCCCAATGATGTCCTTCAAACTGTGCGATATATGCTGCATCGATAAAAGTTGTGTAATGTTCGAAGTGCCATATAGTGTACGAACCGTCTTTGTCCAGATAGACTTAGGTTCTGACTGTAATTTCCAAAGCCATTTTTGCAGAAGAGCTTGGTTCTGACAGTCAAGATTAAGAATGCCAATACCTCCAATCTGTTTTGGCAGGCAACAATTTTGACAAGTGAATCAATTGATTAGTGTTAATTAGCCATAAAAGGCTTTTAAAATGAATAGGGTTATCAGCAATTTCAATTAGGTTCTAACATAAACAATTCAAACGTTATATAATTAAGAGAGTCAAGCACTTCAACTAATTTGCCAACTTTAAAGATTCTAACAGATTATCCCTTTTTCTTATTTTTTTCAGTTAGCAAGCCATGCAGTCTAGTAAACTTCTGTCTTTTAAGTTGAATTAAATATGAGTTCAATTCACCTAAGTTAAGTAGTTAACCAACCTCCAAATTAAGTTAAGTAGTTAAGTAGTTAATTTTCTTCTGCTTCCTAGTTAATCCTAGCTAGTTTCAGAGTCTTGGGGTTAGGCGAACTACGCAGTTTCCTCTCGAGTCTTTGATCAAAGTATGATTAACCACCACCGAACACCGTGCATGTCTCTTATTTAATTACCTTAAACAATTTTAGTTCCTCTGTTGCACTTTTTCTGAAGGTCTTCCTACAAAGTAGCACATTGCGTGCGTTTTACTAAATTTGACTCGTTAGATGCATGGTTTCATTACAGAATTAAGTAACAGAACAACTCTTCCAAAAAAAATATAAACTGAAGCATGAATTAGAAAGTCTCCAAAGTATCAGAACAGTTCAACAAACAAACTCTCGCTGCTTCAGAATTTCACATAACATGTTATATAGTGGCTCCTCCAGGCGGAACAAACTTATTTCTGTGTCAACTCCGTTGTCAGAAAATAAAGAAATAAAAAAGAAAAAAATATTTTTGATCCATCTCTAGGAACATTCACTTTATATGCATGGCATCACCGGTCTCTCCTTGTACACCTAAAATTCAGAATGGCACTGAATGGATCAGCCTATTGCAAAAGAAAGTAGCTTCCTTTTTGTTCCTGTTGCTGCTGCTTTCAGCGATATTTCTTTTCTCGACATGGTATTCTTCTCATAGTTTCACATTTGGAGGAAAAGAAGCTCTGAGAGACAGCCCTCTTCTTACAGAACATCTCGAACTAAATTTAACAGAACAAATCATTGCTCATGATGAAGCTATTTCTCCAAGTAATTATTCGTTTCGTGAAAGTTTCTCTTCTGAAGCCTCTTTTGAAATTTCAGACAGGAACGCTCCCTTTGCAAGTTAGTTGATTTCTTTAAACTGTAACTATATATTTCGTTTATGTAAAAATTTATTTAATTTTCTGCAGGTAAGTGCTTCCAACAATGAAAAGATGTAATGTTTTTATATTGTTAAATTTAAAATTTTAAATGTATATGTGCAGTTGAGTCATGCGACCTCTCTAAGGGCAAGTGGCTAAAAGACTCCAGAGAGCCACTATACTCAAACCTGACATGCTCGTTTCTACCAGAAACAAGGAACTGCCAGATGTATGGTAAACCTCCTGGTTATTTGTATTGGAGATGGAAACCAGACGAGTGTGATATGCCGAGGTTTGAGTCCAAAAGTTTTCTTGACCTAGTAAGAGGGAAGAAGATGGCTTTTGTCGGTGACTCACTTGCTCGCAATCAGTTTGACTCTCTGCTATGCCTCTTATCTCAGGTGCAGATTTAATAACAGGCATATTGAATAAATTTCCAATCCAACTAATAATTAATTGTGCATAGCTTGCTAGTATTGTGTCAAACATGCCACAATTATAAATATGACTGATATATGCTAATGTAATGAACTACAGGAAGAGACTCCACTTGATGTATACCATGATCCGTTCGACAAATTTCGAACTATGCACTTCCCCACAAGCAACTTCACGCTTATGGTAATGTGGTCCGAGTTTTATGTGCAAGGCATACCAATCATAATCAATGGCACTGCCACAGCTTCTTTTGACATACATTTGGACATAATAAACACGAAATGGACTTCCCAACTCCCGGGCCTAGATTATCTCATCATATCTGGTGGTAACTGGTTTTTCAGGGTGAACTACTTGCAAGAAAATGGCAGTCGAATCGGTTGTGTCAATTGTAGAGAAGAAAACCTGAAGGACTATGGTATAGCATATGCAATCAGAAGGGTTCTGAGAAAGGCTTTGGAGAGTATAATTTCATGCCAGAATTGTGATGGGTTGGTAACATTTTTGAGAACTTACACCACATCACACTTTGAAAATGGTTCATGGTTCAATGGGGGTGATTGTAATAGAACAGAACCATTGGATGAGAGGGAGATAAATTTAGAAGGGATCGAATGGGAGGTTAGAAAAATTCAAAATGAAGAAATAGAGAGAATTAAGATGATGGATAAGGATGCTAAGAAACATTTTGGGATTTTGGATGTAACAAAGGCTATGATGGTTAGGGCTGATGGGCATCCTGGTGCATTTTATAATAAAAAATGGTTTAATAATGCAAATGATTGCTTGCATTGGTGCATGCCAGGCCCAGTTGACATGTGGAACGAGATGTTGATGCTTAATCTCATTTCAAGTTCTTCATTCGATTGATTTCATTTGTTACCACCATGCATGTAATTTGGACTCTGTTTTTTTTTTTTGTAAGAAAAAAAATTCGTCGGCACATATTTAGAAATTTACAGTTCTTGTAATTTTTTTTCCCAATAATTCTGTTATCTTTGGAATGTCTTTTCCAAAAATCGTACAGAATTCAGAACCATTAAAAAAAACACAGATTATTGTACCCTTTTTGTCGAAATAACTTAAAAGTCCACTTAATTTGTACCATTGATTATATTTGTTACCTTATGTGTCTATGATATATTGAATTTTGGTGCCTCTACATTGCTTTGTAAAGGAACCGAATGAATTCAAAATACCAAAATTCCAAAATTCATTAGCGCCTCTCAAAACATACTAACATTTGATATACAAGCATAAAAGCACATTGCCTTCTCTCCTATCCTCACCAGTTCTCTGTTAGATATGTTTGGCTTTATATGACTCAAGGTTTGAATTTTACAATTTTATGAATTGACTAAAAGTCTAAAATATAGATGAGTTGTGACATTGTATAGAAGTGTGAGTGCTGCAGAAGTAATTTACTAAGATTTCTTTATATTATAGTTGATAATTTGATAATTTAGAATTTAATTTCGGTGAATTTCAAAATATATAACCTATGAAGCTTATGATTTTTTTTTAAGAATTAATGGTCGAAACCCATTTTCTGTTATTTTTCACAGAAAAAAGGGAGAAATTTTGATATTGGATGGGTTTGTGGTGATTTAATTAATTAATTTTTTTTTTCTGAAGAGATACAAGTGACATCTAGGCTATAGGTTTAAGAATATAGATATGCCTGAGATATAAAAATGATAGACGATAGGGTCGCTGCTTTGGACAGCATCCAATTCACTCCGCGCAACATTAATGGACAAGATTATCCCTCTTACTAATAAAATGCACTTCAAAATCATATTTAAATCCATAATTAAAATATCGACTTTATTAAATCCATATTATTTATATTAAAATATCGGCCTTATATAAACATTAGGCATGTCGCTAGAAAATATATTTGATAAATTTGATCGCACTGAAATAAAATATTTTTCCATTAATTTCTCTAGTAATTTTAGATAAAATAATTTATTATATATTTTTATTAGACTGAACTTATTTTTCTCAAACTCTTAGTTTATATTATTTTAACTAATTTTATTTTAATTCAAGAATTATAAAAATGATATTGGAATGCATTTACTTAGTTAGAGGGGCAATTTTGTCAACTAATGTTGTCCGAAGAAAATTTTATGTTGCCCGAAGTAGCTGCCGAAAGTTAGAAACACAGACAGAATTTCATACACAAGTCCAAAGCATATAATATGACTCAAGGAAATTAAATAATATCATAATTCGTGCCCGTAATAAATATTCTTATGTTATTTTAACTTTTAATCATTAATATTTGTTTGTTTTTAATAATTATTTTAGACGAAACAAATTTAAATAAATAAATCATTTTAGTATGTACAAATAATTGAAGAGGAAACATATATAGTATTTTCGTATTGCTATTTTCAACATGGATTGCGAGATTGCATTTTCTCGGTAGTTGGAATTTTTTAATTTAAATTGAATAGATCGACATTTTTATCATTAATCAAGGTGAATTTTTAATGGCCTTAACGAACTAATCCGACACATTCATTTTAAAATCGAACTACATGAATAGAAAATAAAAATAATTAAGCAAATCTTTTGATTCGGTTTGGGAATAAAAGAAGGATAAACAAGGTAATTTTCATCTTTCTAATGGAGTTAACGTACATCGGTACATGTCATCCTTTTTTATCCAGTATTTTTTCTTTTTTTTACGATAAATTGAGGTCAAGCCTCTCAAGTTCCAACTTATTTCTAAATTAAATGTCTATAAAAGATTCCAGTCAGATTTGGATCTTGCGTTTTACCCAGTATGTAATTAATAGTCCGATAATAATTATAAAATAATATGAAATTTATCGAAAGGCATGCTTTATTTTAACTTTTCCATTTTTTTAAATTTGAACTATACATATAAAACATTCAATCAGAGGAAGCATCGAAACGCTCCTAATTAGTAGTTATATTTTCACAAAGCTTAAGGTATATCCAATTACAATTAAAGTCCCTCAATAATTGTAATTACGCAACAATTATAGAAATATCCAATTATAGTAGCGTATTGGAATTTTAAATTTTTAATGTTCTATTACGACGGATATAACTAAGTGGTTGACACAATAAAGACTGGACCACTAATTACCAGAAAGGAATAACATTTTATATGCTTCCATTAAAAACTACACGCATTCCTAAAATAATAATAATAATAAATAAGGGCAAATAATGCACGCGCGTTGTTTTGTATGTAATATACTGGCGTCTCTGATTATTTGAAGAAATTATTTGTTGATAACAAATAGTAGTTCCTAAATTGGTATCACAGAATATTATAAACTCATAATATAAGGCTGACTCCGCATCTCTTGGATTAGAATCCTTCTATGTGACTTTCGCAAAAGAGTTGGTTCGAGGCTTAATTATTCGTACTGGGCCAGGGAAATAGGGAATTTCAATTTAAATATTACCGGTACCAACGGCCTCACGCAGCTTAAGCTAACGTGTATATATTTATGTATTGAGAAACACATCAGAATTTCTGTATTGTCTCATGTACGATAATTGGCATGGCATCTCAGAATGGCTTCGAATGGATCAGCTGGTTGCAAAAGAAAATAGCCTTCTTCTTGCTTCTATTGCTGATGCTTTCCACAATATTTCTCCTCTCAGTCTGGTACTCTTCTCACAGTTTAACCTTCACAGCTAAAGAAACCTTGAGCAAACAAAATTTGAGGCCACAGGAACCATATGATGGAGCAGCATCCTCTGATTTACTAGATGGGGACTCATCCTTCACAAGTTACTATATATTTTATTCTTTTTATGTAGTTCTACTATATATTTTACTATCTGGAGTTCATCCTCTTACTGCTTGAAACATAAGATTTAATGTGCAAATGTTTTCCCTAAATTGCACGCATGCAGTTGATGAGTCTTGTGACATATCTATTGGAAAGTGGGTGAGAGAAACAAGAGGGCCGGTGTACTCGAACCTGACCTGCTCGTTCATACCAGAAATGAACAACTGCCAGAAGTATGGTAAACCTCCTGGTTATTTGTACTGGAGGTGGAAGCCGGACGGGTGTGATTTACCATGGTTTGAGCCCCAGAGATTTCTTGACCTGGTTCGAGGGAAGAAGTTGGCTTTCATCGGTGACTCAATTGCTCGCAATCAGTTTGAATCCTTGTTATGCCTCTTATCTCAGGTACACACGGAATGAAACTTGGCTGACTTTGGATTTGAAAACCTAGATCATTATTAATGGTGGATCTATAACTCCATTTGTAGTTGTACAGATCAATCAATTCATAGTCCAAAATTTGTTTGTATTGATTTTCAAGACCTGTGTACATATTATATTATAAGTATATTATTTAATGCTATTTGCAATTATTGAAATATGCAACACCTACAAACACGTAATTCAATGTAACGTATATGCTGTATAGGTAGACACTGCAATCCAAATAGAAGGGAATTCGACCAGAAAATATCGAACAATTCACTTCCAGTCCAGCAACTTCACGCTCATGGTAATGTGGTCCGAGTATTATGTGAAAGCTGTACCAAACACCAATTGTGATGCCATAGGCTGTTTTGACTTGTACTTGGACAAAGTCAACTTGAATTGGACTTCTCGACTTCCCGGCCTAGACTACCTTGTCATTTCTGGAGGCAACTGGTATTTCAGGAAAAACTACTTGTATGAAAATGACACCCTTATTGGGTGTACCAATTGCAATGAAGAGAAGCTGAAGGACTATGGCACGGTATATGCAATTAGAAGTGCCTTGAGAAAGGCCTTGGAGAGCATAAATTCATGTCAGAGTTGTCGAAGGTTGAAAACATTTGTACGCACTTACTCGACTGCACACTTTGAAAATGGTGCGTGGTTCAATGGAGGTAATTGCAATAGAACAGAACCATTTAATGAGAGCGAGATAAACTTATACGGGTATCAATCAGAGGTCGCAAAAGTTCAAAATGAGGAAGTAGAGAGGATCAAGGGGTCAAATGTGGTTGACGATGATAATAAGAACTATTTTGGGGTGTTGGATGTAACTGAGGCCATGATGAGAAGGGGTGACGGGCATCCCGGTGGCTATTACAACAAACACAGCAAAACCGCAAATGATTGTTTGCATTGGTGCTTGCCAGGGCCAGTGGACATGTGGAATGAGATGCTCATGCATAATCTCATCAAAACTTCTTCACTTGGTTGATCTTATTTGTTATCTTTTTTTTGTCTTCACTGATTTTTGGTGATATATCGAGAAATTTATTGTAATGTTTCCATTAATGTATTGATGAAAAAAATGTAGAGGAAAGGGAATCTACGTGCATTATACTTAACTTAACTCTGAAAGAAAATTCAAAAGTACATAATTTATTTCTATAATCCATTTTTTTATTTATTATTATTTTTTTTGCCCTCACTGTACTGGTTTGCGCCTTTAAAATATCTTGATGAAAGTTGTAACCCTAAAGTTAGTTTTAATGCATCAGACAAGTATAGAAAGGCAGGTGAGGTGCCATTCTAACTCTGATTTTCTATTTTCTTTTTTTTTTCTGAAAAGAGCAGCCAGAATGTTAACAGAGATGAATTGGATTTTGAATAGATTGCTTGATTAATAATTGTATTACGAATTCATACATATATAACCTACAGTACATGATTAATAAGGAAACATAAATTTGAAATAAATCCTAAAGATTCTAGATATCGGAATAAAATTTGATTGATTGTAGAAATAATAAGCTACTATAATTGTCTAAATTATGATATTTTGGCCGCCTTTTGTAATAAAAAGCAAAAGATTTCTGGTTTCAAATCTAATATGAAAACCAGCTATGTTTCAATTGAATTGGAATAAATCATTATCCACAATTTAGATGGCTGAGAGTTCATCGATTAAAATAAATATATGCATGCCTCAGCCTTCCCTGCGGTTCGTCGGATTTTACATATCATGGCAGTGGGAGGCACTCCAAGTCAGCAGCACCAACTCTACCTGTTCATGTACATGTGTTCCAAACCACTTCTAGATGAAGATGGAGGAAGCCAGGATCCATGCCTCTCATGGCACTTCACTTCAAAATGCAACGGGTAATGTGAAGTCCCATGTGCTCTAGGCTAATGCAATTCAAAATGCTTCCAAAAATCACGGCACCTGTTTAAAAAAATTTAATTTAAAATTCAATATTCAGTCTCAAATTTGATTTCCTGCAGCAACACATTCAATAGAAACAATCAGTTAATTTAAAATTTTCAAAAATAAATAAAATGTGTACATAATCACGATGTACGCTTCTCATTGCAATTAGGAAAGTCCATTTTCTCCATCAACAGTTCCAGCACATTAGTGTACAAGTTCAATGTACGAACTCTTTCTAGCTAAGAGAAAGTTACACATTTCAAAATTATATTTACATCCACAGATTGTATTAATTCTTGGATCTTTTATGATATTCTTAATGTATTGGATTTGAATTTTTGGCGATCTTATGGTGTCGTAATTTATTTGTTTGAACAAGTGTTATGTTTGAGATAACAATGGTATCAAGCTTCTACACATTTAATATCTAGAAGAGATCCTCCAACTAGATTAATTTCAATCAACAGACAACAGATGGATATTTTCAGCTGGTATATTTATTTTGTTGTGGCTTTTTTCAAGTATATAGGAATTCAATCCTTTCGAAGCTAGGGGTTTTATAATAATTATATATAATTAATAATTTACACACCACTCAGGTAATCCAATTAAAAATAAAAGTTCGTCTAATAGTTTATAATTCGGAAAAGCTCTTGTTAATATACAACTAAGTGTCGCAACATACTTATTGACATATACACTATCATGACGGATATTACTAAGGGGATTATATAATTTATGACCGACCACTTAATTAATAGAAAAGGGAATATGACTATCGATCCATTTATTATTTTATTTATAAATTCACATATGTTCTTAACGATGGAAACTATACACCTCTAGCTCTGAGGTTTACATATATATATATATATATATATATATATATATATATATATATATCTGTATTAATTGCTTCTACCTAAATAACAAACAGATCAATAAAATAAACAATTGCTAGCGTTCCCATTTTTATGTATGTATACTATGATTAGTTTGAATATGAAGAAGGCATTAATCATCGAGAAAACAAAAGTTTCTTTTATTAATTTGGTTTCTATTAGTATTTTATCATATAAAAAAAACATTAAGGATGACACGGTTTAGCTTGCATTAAAATACCTATATATATTCTCTTTTATTAGAGAGAATTGGAGACTATTTGTGTTGATTCCACCACCCCTTTAGGCCTCAATGCTTCGTCAATTGGAACAAAGAAGGAAAAAGAAAAGGTCAATTGCAATACTTGCGCTCTTTGGGTTCTAGAATTTAATTGATCGGTCTAGTTAAAATTGTATTGTAGACTTGTAGTACAATGGTGAATGAGAAAGAACCTTCGTATGTGAATTTCAATTTAAATAGTGACAGTATATTTAATTAGCAACGTACAAATACAGAATAAGCAGGCGGTGTGCTTATATATAAATATATGTAACCACTCGATCCTCCAGACAGAGCAAACTTATTTCTGTTCCATCCTCTGTAATCAGAAAATTAAGAAAGTTCAATCTTAATCAATACAACATATCAAGACATCATACAAGTTGAATGGCATCATCTGTTTTTCCAGCCTCTACACCTAGAGTTCAGAGTGGCACGGAACTATTGCAACACAAAGTCGCTTCGTTCTTGCTCCTGTTGCTGGGGCTTTCGACCGTATTTTTCTTCTCAGTGTGGTGTTCCTCTAACGGTTTCATGTTCATAGCCAAAGAAGCTCCCAGAAGAAGCGTTCTTCGTGCAGATCATCTCAGAATAACTTTGATGCCAGAAAAAGCATATGATGAAGCTATTCTGACAAGTACTGACTCTGCTGAGAATTCCTCTCTTGGAGACTCTTCTGAGATTCCACAAAGGAACTCATCCTTAACAAGTTAGTGGTTCTTAACATTTTTATGAACTCCAGTTGCTGCTATGAATATTAATTTATTTTCCCTTCATATATATTTCATTCATCTATAGTATCTTAACTTAATTTATAATTTATACTTGCTCTCCTCAAAATGCCAATTAACAGTTGAGCCGTGCGACATGTCTGTCGGCAAATGGGTGAGAGAAGCAAGAGAGCCAGTATACTCGAACTTAACATGCCCTTTTCTGCCTGAAGCAAAGAACTGCCAGAAGTATGGTAAACCTCCTGGCTATATGTACTGGAGGTGGAAGCCAGACGAGTGTGATTTGCCGAGGTTTGAGCCCAAGAGGTTTCTCGACCTAGTCCGAGGAAAGACATTAGCATTTGTGGGTGACTCACTTGCGCGCAACCAGTTTGACTCCTTGCTGTGCCTCTTATCTCAGGTACACATTGAATTGCTTGGTTTAGTTTTTTAGTTAAGAGGCGAAAGGCTAATTTATCATCTTCGGAAATCTATTAATTATTTTTTATCAGTAAATATAGTTTACATTGCAATTACTGAACAACACCTGTAAATTCAGAAATATAAACATTATTACTAAATTTATAATCCTTGTGATGGATATTGCAGACAGAAGTTCCGATTGATCAACAACTGAATCCATTCAAGAAATTTCACAAAATACATTTCCCATCCAGTAACTTCACTGTCATGGTAATGTGGACTGAGTTCTATGTGCAAGGCATACCAAGTACCAACGGTGCTTCCACAGCTTCTTTTGACATACATTTGGATAAAATCAACACAAACTGGACATCTGAACTCCCAAGCCTCGACTATCTTGTTATCTCTGGAGGCAACTGGTTTATCAGGAAACACTACCTGTACGAAAGTGACAAGCTTGTTGGTTGCCTCTTTTGTAAAGGAGAAAACTTAACCGAATTCAGCATGACGTATGTAATGAGAAGAGTTGTCAGGAAGGCTTTAGAGAGCATAGAATCATGTCAGAATTGTGACAAATTGGTAACGTTTCTGAGGAGTTACACAACATCACACTTTGAGAATGGTCTTTGGTTCAGTGGTGGCATTTGTAACAGAACAGAACCATTGGATGAGGCACAGATAAATTTATACGGGCATGAATGGGAGTTTAGAAGAATCCAAAGGGAAGAAATAGAGAGGATTGTAATTGCGGGATTCAATGGGGTTGGTGAAGCTAAAAAGAAGAAGATTTACAAGATGTTGGATGTAACAAAAGCTATGATGATTAGAGCTGATGGTCATCCTGGCGCATACTACAACAAAGATTTCTATAAAAATGCAAATGATTGTCTACATTGGTGCTTGCCAGGACCAGTAGACATGTGGAATGAGATGCTTATGCATAATCTCATCAAGACTTCTTCGCTTGATTGATTTAATCTGTTACCATGGATGATTCTTTTTTTCTAAGTCCCTTTCTTCTCCATTTCGAGATGTAGAATTTCTTTTAGTTTTATTGATTGTAAAACATTTTTCCACAGGATTTGTACATATATCATACGCTGCCCTCAAAGAAAAAAGAAATTACGTTTATTTCTATCAAAAATCCATCTTATATCAAATTTCTCAATAGGGTAAAACTCCATTAACTAATAAATGATGACTAGAGAACCAGCTCTTGGTCTAGTGGCAAAAAGCAATGCACCTTAACTCCTTGAGTAAAAAGTCGTAGATTCGAAACCCGGCTGGGGGGTCTTTCATAGATATTTAATTTAAAAATAAGTTGGGTGGCTTAGACCTCAAATTTATCTTCAAAAAAAAATAAATAAATAAATGATGACTATGTTCTCAAGAGAAAAAAATAACAAACTTTTGACCACTAACATATAACATTCATTTTCTCAAGTAATAAAAAAAAACTATAATATCTTAAGATTTTCAAAGCAATTATGGAATTGCTATCCTAACCGTCTGATGCAAATGTGTAAGACAAGATCTCAGCTGATGGGACCAGGGACCGTTTGTTGTTTGTTCGGCCCATAGAGTTGAGCTTTGAAATTTCTATCCTGCGGAGTGCGGACTTTCACGTCCTTATTGCTGGGCTTTCTTTTTGTTATCTAATTGTGGATCAGAACTTTTTCTGATTTTAGAAATTTATATTTACAATTTACTAAATCTTATATTCTCAAAATTGTTCTCATAATTTTTTCCCCTATGCCGAACCAAACACACCCTACCTGTGCTTCGAGTTCAATTTTGAAAATATAAACAGACAATCTAAACGTAAATTGTAAAGTAAATAAACTTACTAATAAAGTAATAATTAAAAGTCAAGCTTTAATTTCCCTAATTTGATATCATCTTCCTTTTATTAATAGAATGAAACACCATTAATTAATTGATGTTTTGGAATGCTTAAAAAACAATTATTGATTGATGTTCAAATTACATTGGGCGGCTCCGAGTCATCTATTCAAATCTCAAATATCACAAAATTAAAATTGAAGCAAATGTTTCGCAAATATCAATAGAATGAGAAAAAGGAACAACTTTCACAGTTCAAGCGGCTGGATGATTCGGATTCCACCTCCACTTTATACTCAAATGCCAAATTCAGCATAAGCGCTTCCTCTGAGTCGTCGGTGGGACCCATTGCCTCTAGTCCAAAATTCACATATTGAGAAACAATGTCAAAATTTTATGCAACAATTTTGTTTGCTCTTGATGTTTGATAAAATAAAAATAGATGATGAAAGTTGTATGTGCACATAGCGTATGAAATGTGTAATGTGCTTTTTTTTTTTTTTTTTGAAGTTGGAAACCGTACGCATGAAATGTGTAATGTTTAAATGAATTATTTTTGTCATTTGTAAGCTTAAAAAATAGTATCTAGATTTAAAATTTAAATGGCATCGATCTTGTGGAAAAAATATTGAACATATGTCCGTTCATTTGGAAGTTTTAGAATAGTTTTCTGAGATTTAAAATTTTAATCACACCGATTTTGTGACAAAATCTTTAACGTTCGTCCGTTCCTCGATGAAGTTCATAGGAATTGCCCAAATACTTGTAGGTTTAGTCCTTTAAAAGTATCCTATTATGTTCTCTAATAAATTCTAAGGGTGCGTTTGGATTTTTTTTTATAATAAAATTAGGATTAGTTTTTTTGGAATAAAAAAATATTATTCTTATACCTTTAAGAATTTTTTTAAGTGATCCAACATCAAGAATAAATATTTTATTTCTATTGTGTTTAGATCTTTTTTAATAATTCATATTAAAAAATTATTGGGACCACTATTTAATCTAATTTGGAAGATTTTCCAAATATATTAGAAATAAAATTTTATTCCAAAATTTGAACCGCTCAAAACAACACTCTCGATTCACAAAAAAAATTATTCTTGATTGTTAAGGAATAATATTTTTATTTCGAATAAACTAATCTTAGTTTTATTCTTGCAATGTGTTCGCAATCCGAACGCATGCTAAAAATTCTTGTGATTATAATGCACACGAACATTTGTATGGTCAAACGCCCATCTAAAGTGCGTAAAAAAATTGAAAGTGTAGTAATCCTAATTTATAAATCAGATAGATTTTAAAAAAAGATGATAGTTTTAACTTTTAACTGAAATAGTTCGATTCGATTAATCAAACTTTTTGCATCAAATGATGAACGGGTAGGTGCTAGCATTTGTATTTTTGTTGTTCCATATATGCATCATAAGATGAAAAGTCAAAATAGCGAAAACAACACCAATTACAGCCTTGCAGTTGCAGGCTAAGGAATAATTAAAATATGCCCATTTGGTAGCACAAGCACTGGACTAGAATCACTGTAAAACTGAAGAAAATTTACAAAATGCACTTGCGGTGGAGTAACTTAATTAACTTCAGGTACAGAGTACACTCATGTGATGTGGTCCTAGTTTAATTTATGTTTAGATATATGGGTACGGCCATCCCTGAATCCCTGTCAGGCTGTCATAGTCATATATAGGTACCCGCCATTTCTTGTTTTGAAATCAAATAACATGGAGACAAAATCAAGAGACCTCTCAACCGCATATATGCATGCTCGGCCGAGACCATCTCACTCATCTCTGGACGCCTCAACACCCGCCTCCACTCGCAACAAATATACATCCATCACATTTATTTAATTTCATTCATTTCTGCAGGCTCTGCTACGTACTAGAAAAGGGAAATTCAGCATCCAAATATATTATTCTATAGCTAACTATATATATGCATGTTGTCTCGTTAGTTAATTCGCAATAATAATATTATTATCACCCAAAGTTGGATGGCATCGGCATCGGCATCAGCCGTCTTTCTGGGCTTTGCACCTAGATTTCAGAATGGCACTGAGCTGCTGCTGCTATTGCAAAAGAAAGTGACTTCCTTCTTGCTCCTGTCTCTGGGGCTTTCCTCAATCCTCCTCCTCTTAACATGGGGTGCTTCTTCTAACACTTTCATGTTCACACCTAAACAAGCTCTCAGCGACAGCGCTCCTTCCCCAGGTTATCCCAAAATAACTGATGATTTGACGCCAATAATTACGTATGGCGAAGCTGTCTTGCCCAGTGGCAATTTGATTGCTGATAACTCCACTGCCACAGTCTCTTCTCAAGTTCCCAACAGTAATTCATCCCCAATAAGTAGGTCATTTATTTTTGCAAAATTTAGTTTTTTTTTATTTCCCTTATAAGTACATAGTACTTTAAACGAACCATGCATTCAGTAATTTAGATTATATATAATTAATTGTTCTTTTCTGAAATGTATTCCCACAGTTGAGCCGTGCGACATGTCCACTGGTAAGTGGGTGAGAGAAACAAGAGAGCCAATCTACTCGAACCTGACATGCCCCTTTATACCAGAAAACAAAAACTGCCAGCAGCATGGCAAATCTCCCGGTTATTTGTACTGGAGGTGGAAGCCAGATGGTTGTGATTTGCCGTGGTTCGAGCCCAACAGATTTCTCAGCGTAGTCAGAGGGAAGACCTTTGCATTTGTTGGTGACTCCCTTGCACGCAATCATTTCGACTCCCTGGTGTGCCTCTTATCTCAGGTACGGATTAATTAAATACCACTTGGTCCATTTTTGTAATTCTAGCTAAAAGCTAATATTCATACGTCTGAACAATCTTTTTCACCCCTACATTCAGATCGATCAAACTTTTACATTTTTTTAGATTGTGGTGTATTTTATGAGGAATTACTTGCAAATCGGAAAGCATATATAAAGGTTGATGCTAAAGTTGTAATGCATGCAAAATGGTATTAAATTACAGGCAGAGGTTCCGACCAATGGAGACCGAAATCCATATAAAAGATTTCTCAAAGTACATTTCCCGTCCAGTAACTTTACAGTCATGATGATATGGACGGAGTTCTATGTGCTAGGCATGCCCAGAACTAATGCTTCCACATCTTTTGACATACACCTGGACAAAATCAACACCGCCTGGACATCTCGACTCCCCAGCCTAGATTACCTTGTCATCTCTGGAGGCAACTGGCTTTACAGGAAAAACTATTTGTATGAAAGCAACAAGCTCATTGGTTGCGTCTATTGCAGAGGAGAAAACCTCACGGAATACAGCCTGCCGTACGTGATAAGAAGAGTTGTCAGAAAGGCTTTGGAGAGCATACAGTCGTGCCAGAATTGCGATAAATTGATGACATTTCTTAGGAGTCACACAACTTCACACTTTGAGAAAGGTTCTTGGTTCAATGGTGGCTTTTGTAATAGAACAGAACCTTTGAATGAGAGCGAGTTAGATTTTGATGCGATAGAATGGGAGATTAGGAAAATCCAAAAGGAGGAAATAGAAAGAATTAAACAATTTGATGGGATCGGTGACACTAACAGAAATAAGCGTTACAAATGGTTGGATGTAACAAAGGCAATGATGATTAGAGCTGATGGGCATCCTGGCAAATATTACAACAAAGAGTACTCTAGAAGTGCATACGATTGCTTGCATTGGTGCTTGCCTGGCCCTGTTGACATGTGGAACGAGATGTTGATGCTTAATCTCATCAATACTTCGTCGCTTGATTGATTTATTAATTTGATACATGTACTATTTTCTTTTGCCTAGTCTCTTTCTTTTCAATCTTCGAGATCTATTAAGAACAATATAGAGCTAGGAATCTGTATGCATCATACTTGGCCCTCCAATAACAAAAGATTACATATATTTCTCTCCGAAATTAAGCGTATCCTAAAATTGTCCATTGATTCAAAATCCTTCTACTAACAAGTTTGATCATTATATATTGTTTTCATTTCAGCCTAACCTTCTGCAACACATTAAATATATGTTCTCTATAAAACTTCCTTGTTCCTAACTTCCTATACATTCTGTGATTCCCATTCAGCTTTTACTACTTTGTTCTAAATTAAAAGTGCAAATTATTTATTTCAAAAAATATTCTTCTATAGTATTTTTATTGAATTTTATTTGTTTATAATTTATTAAAAGTTGTATTTCACTAAATATGCTGTGTCATTATGAATCCGGTTTGCCAGACAAGGTCATATGAGGTCACCATACAAATAAGAGCCCAACCTGGCTCATTTAGCACATCCAAAACATGATACAAGCCTGGATTTTTTCACTCCAAGCCTCACAAAAAGGGTGTGAATAAAAGCAAACTTAAGCATCATAGGAAGATCAAAACCTAGTTAACTAGTGAAACCCATGCTCGATCTCCGAAAACTGGTGCTTCAAAATAGTACTGGTACCGCAATACCAGTCAAGAAAGTCATCAACACCAACCTTGCTTTCCCTCCAGATTTTGCAATTGGGTTTCTAACCGCCTGCAAATTTTTCAAAGAGAAGGCTGTCCACTCAGTTTTTATAATCTTTAGTTCGTTCTGTAATGAAACATTTTATTATTCTGGTTTTGTAATCTTTACTTCGTTTCTAAATGAATGCTGGTAGACAATGCTACTTTTAACAAATCAATGTACCCTAATGGCTTAATCCAAGTAGCCTATATATAGTTTGGTATTTTCATAAATGAACTTTTTTTTTTAGATATGCTAGATAGCGGCTATCTAGAGATTCATAAATGAACTTAACTTTACTAAGCATATTTATTTTTGAGACAATTATACTTAGCACAGTTATCTAATTTCGCTTTCTGAACTACAGATATAAACGTTCATTCTTTGGTAGCACAGCATCCATCCTAATAATTATAAAGTACATCCAATTAAAATTAGGAATCTTCCAAGTTCTAATAATTTCACAAAGAGAGGAATATGTGTCAGAATTCTAGGATATCACTGTCATATTGGTACACTATTTGACGGATGTTACTAAGTGGTTGATTCATTCTAACAATTATTGATCTATTTATTTAGGAAATCACAAAGCTTTTTAATTTGTCAATGGAAAATTTGCACCTTTAGCTAGCGGACAGATCTGCATTGCTTCATCATAAGTAAGAGATAGTGGTTTGCATGTTTATTATAAAAACATACAATATGTTTCTTTAATTGAAGGAGGCATTGCTGATAGAGAAACCAATAGTATTGTAGCGTCTCATTAAACATAAGGCTGACTCTGTTTGTCTTAGTTTAAATTAATCTCTCTTTGCTAGAGATTTGGAAGCACATTTTTTTTATTTGCTCTCTTCAAAATTCAAGCCTTATGAATTTAAAACAGAAATTACAGTGAACATAAAAAATGTGAAAAGAAATGGCAAAGCAATTAGCGCCGATATATCCTAGTAATTAATTATTAGCAATTGCTTTATTGGTCTGTTCCTGGAGAACTCACCCAGAACACTGGTGCAGCTTGAGCTGACATGTATATATACATGGAAGAGCTTCTCAAGACGAAGCAAATTACTTTCATGTTCTATCTCTGTTATCCAGGAAAAAAAAAATTAAAACAAGTTTTTAAATCATAGAACCTACATGGCATTATTACCTATCGCTCCTTCTGCACCTCAAAAGCAGAATGGCACCGAATGGATCATTCTGTTGCAAAAGAAAGTTACTTCATTCTTGCTCCTATTGCTGGGGCTTTCAACGATATTTTTCTTCTCAGTATGGTGTTCTTCTAACAGTTTCATGTTCATAGCTAAAGAAGCTCTGAGCAAGAGCGTTCTTCATGCAGATCATCTCAAAGTAGATTTGATGCCCCAAAAACTGTATGATGAAACTGTAAATTCCATTCCTGGAAATTCCTCTGTGAGAGTCCCATTTCAAGTTCCACATAAGAATTCATCCTTAACGAGTAAGTGATTCTTAAATTTTTCTTTAAAAAATATACTTAAATTTATAATTGTTCTATTTAAAATGCATTTTTGCAGTTGAGTTGTGCGATGTATCCAAGGGTAGTTGGGTGAGAGAAACAGGAGAGCCGATCTATAACAAGAACAGAATGTGGAAAGTTATTTTATTTGATTTTCTCTCTCTTTGTTTACAAAGACAGTACACAATATATATACTTACATACAAAAACAGCATCTAATCTCTCTACATCTTTCTATATATTGAAAACAAATCTTTCTAAATATCCTAGATTGCTTGATATATTTAGCTAATCTTGTCAATCAAATTATTTCCGTAATACTCCCCCTCAAGTTGAGCATGAAGGTTCAGAATGCCCAACTTGCCAAGTAAATAGTGAAACTGTCGCTTGCCAAGAGCCTTTGTGAAGATATCAGCTAGCTGTTCATTGGTGCGGATGTGAGAAGCAACGATGCACCCAGCTTGAATTTGATCTCGCACGAAATGACAATCAATCTCAATGTGTTTTGTTCTCTCATGAAAAACCGGATTTGCTGCTATGTGAAGAGCAGCTTGACTATCACACATGAGTTTCATTGGTTGAGCATGTGAAACTCCAAGAGATTGAAGAAGTGTTTTGAGCCAGGTCAATTCACAAGCTGTAGTAGCCATTGACCTGTATTCGGCCTCTGCTGAAGATCGAGACACAGTATGCTGCTTTTTGGTTTTCCATGAAATAGGAGATGTGCCCAGCATCACAAAGTATCCGGTCAAAGACCTTCTAGTCAATGGACATGTTGCCCAATCTGAATCACAATATCCATACAAAGTCAGATCACTATTGGCACTCAATAGAATCCCTTGCCCCGGACTTCCCTTCAAATAACGCATGACACGAATGGCTGCATCATAATGAACATCAAGGGGTGCATGCATGAATTGTGCCAGTATATGCACCGAGTAGCACAAATCAGGACGAGTGATCGTAAGATAAATCAACCGTCCAATAAGACGCCTATAGCGCTCAGGATCCTTCATAGGTTTTCCAGATGCAATTGACAAATTGTGATTTTGCTCAATGGGAAATGCTGCAGGTTTCCCACCTAAAAGTCCACACTCAGCCACAATATCCAAGGTATATTTTCTTTGGCACAAGTAAAGACCTGTCCTATTTCTTGCTATCTCAATACCAAGGAAATATTTTAGTGCACCCAGATCCTTCATATAAAAAGTGCAACTCAAATACTGCTTGAACTGCACTATAGCTTCAGAATCATTTCCTGCTATGACCAAGTCATCGACATATACCAAGATAGCAAGAAATACATTTCCCTTCTTCATTGTAAACAAAGAATAATCAGCATATGACTGAGTAAACCCATATAGCTGCAGTGCTTCTGTGAGTTTAGAGAACCACATCCGGGGTGCTTGACGCAAACCATAGAGAGATTTTCGTAGCCTGCACACTTTTCCAGGATATTTTGAAGCAAAACCAGGTGGCAAGCGCATATACACCTCCTCATGCAGATCACCATGCAAGAATGCATTATGCACGTCCATTTGATGCAATTCCCAATCTTTTGCAACTGCTACAGCCAAGAAGGTGCGGACACTGACCATCTTAGCAACTGGAGCAAACGTCTCTTTAAAATCAATTCCTTCAACTTGTCGGTTCCCCAGCACAACTAGTCGAGCCTTGTATCTTTCCACTGACCCGTCTGAGTTGTACTTAATGCGATACACCCACTTGCATCCTATTGCCTTTTTGTTAGAAGGCAAATCTTCAATGGACCAGGTGTTATTCCGCTCTAGTGCCTCAATTTCAGTTTGCATTGCTTTTCTCCAGTTAATGTCTTTCATGGCTTCTCCAAAGTGGTCGGGTTCCTTCTTCGCTGTTACTGCAGCTAAGAACGTTCTATGTGCAACTGAAAATTTGTCACAATTTACATAATGAGCTATGGGATAAGGAGTACCTGAGGTAGCTGTTGATGTGGGGTGAGCGTAAGATGGGTCACATTTTGCAGTGTAGCAAATGTAGTCTTGTAGACGGGCAGGAGGATGGCGAGATCGTCTTGGTGCAACCTGTTCAGATGTGGGTGCATTCTGACTTGATGCAGGTGCACTTGGACCTGATGCGAGTGCACTCTCATCCAACGATACAGGTGCACTCTCACCGGGCAATGCGGGTGCACTCTCGCTGGGTGATGCGGGTGCACTCAGACTCGATGTGGGTGCACTCTCGCTGGACAATGCGGGTGCACTCAGACCCGAGGTGGGTGCACTTTGATCATCTGTAGATTCTGAATCATCAAAAACATGACTACTCCCCCTTGCTTCCACACGCTCATTGTCCAGTAGATGATCAATTGTTCTCCTATTATTTGCAAGTTGTATAAACATTGCATCATCACTTTGACCTACTCTGGGTGCATTCTGACCCGACAGATCCGATGCGGGTGCATTCTTAGATGTCATCTCAGAGAATGGATACACATCCTCACAGAAAATAATATCCCGAGAAATGATAAATTCTTGGGTTTCCAGATCAAACACCTTCCATCCCTTCTTCCCATACGGGTATCCAACAAATGCACATTTTCTGCTTCTACTTTCAAATTTATCAGAAGTGCGCGATTTAATATAACACAAGCATCCAAAGTTTCGCACGGCTGCATATGAAGGCGCCTTGCCAAACAACAGCTCATAAGGGGTTTTATTTGACAGCACTTGAGTTGGTGTCCGGTTGATCAAATAGGCAGCAGTTAGAATACATTCTCCCCAAAACTCAAGCGGTAAATTGGCTTGAAACCGCAATGCTCTAGCTACATTGAGAATATGACGATGTTTTCTTTCCACTCTACCATTCTGTTGAGGTGTAAAAACACAAGATGTTTGGTGCAAAATTCCAGATTCAGCATAGAATTGCTTCATGTGGTGTGATTGAAATTCCAACCCATTATCACTTCTAATGCATTTAACAGTTACTCCAAACTGTGTTTGAACCATTTTACAAAAAGATTTTAACAAGTGACTTGTCTCACTCTTTTCAGCCATCAAATAAACCCACACAGCACGTGTATGATCATCCACAATAGTTAGAAAATAATGTGCACCACAGTGGGAACCAACACGATATGGCCCCCAAATATCACAGTGTATAAGATCAAAAAAATGGGCTGCCTTATTCAAACTATCAGGAAAAACATCTCGAGTTTGCTTAGCTCTCATACAAATCTCACAAACATCTTTAGAATCATTATTATTATCAAATCCAGCCAAAAGTAAAGTTATCTGTCTAGAAGGATGTCCCATGCGTTGATGCCACAAATCATAAGGTCCCTTTCGGTTCACATGAAAAGTTTTTCCAGATGCACCCCGATGGTAATAGTAGACCCCATCTTTTTGCTCACCCACACCAATCAGCATCCTCGTAATGTGGTTCTGAATAAGACAAAGCTCATTAGTAAATGTAACAAGGCAATTTTTGGTGCTAACTAACTTGCTAATAGAAATAAGATTGCATTCCAAACTAGGAACATATAACACCCTTTCAAGAACAAAACCTTCACTTAGAATAACATCCCCTTCGTGTTTTGCCACTGTTTGCTCTCCATTTGGAAGTCCAACAGCAGTGGGATTTATGGTACAAACATTATGAAGGCAAGTAAAATCGCCTGTCATGTGATGGGATGCTCCGCTATCGAGTATCCAATCCAACTCTGGTATCTTACCATTCAACTTTTTATTTGATGCACCTTCATTGGATGCACCTACATCAGATTTAGCTAGAATAGCTATGATTTGTTGGACCTGGGCATCAGAAAGACCAGGTATAGAGATTGCACTCAATACGCGTGCAACGGATGCGCCTGCACTGGATGCGCCTGCACCGAATGCGCCTGCACCATAAACTGCATTTGCATAGGCATGTACGGGGTCTCTTCCACCTCGTCCACCACTTCGTCCTTCACGACTTCCAAGACGAGCTCGACCCCAGCCTTCTGGGTAGCCGATTAGCTCATAGCATGGCGCCTTTTCATGACCAACCTTGCTGCAGTGGGAGCATACCACCCGTTCACCAGACCTGGGTGCGGTTGCATCAACAGGGTGCATCACTGAACCATCTATGAAGCCAAACATGTTTTTGGACGAAGGCACCACTCCGTGGGCACCTACACCCCTGCCGTCACCATGGCCGTCGCCTTCCATGATATCTCCGTGCGTTAGGGCTCTGATACCATAACAAGAAACAGAATGTGGAAAGTTATTTTATTTGATTTTCTCTCTCTTTGTTTACAAAGACAGTACACAATATATATACTTACATACAAAAACAGCATCTAATCTCTCTACATCTTTCTATATATTGAAAACAAATCTTTCTAAATATCCTAGATTGCTTGATATATTTAGCTAATCTTGTCAATCAAATTATTTCCGTAATAATCTACTCGAACCTGACATGCTCCTTTATACCAGAAAATAAAAACTGCCAGAAGTACGGTAAACCTCCCCATTATTTGTACTGGAGGTGGAAGCCAGATGGGTGTGATTTGCCGAGGTTTGAACCTGAGAAATTTCTTGACCTAGTCAGAGGCAAGAAGCTGGCATTTGTCGGTGACTCACTTGCTCGTAATCAGTTCGATTCCTTACTATGCCTCTTATCTCAGGTATTGATTCAATGACACTTTTCTGAATTAAAGGCTTTCTAATATATTTTGTCAGAGTATTATGTTCATATTCTTTATGTATAAGAAGATTTTACTAGTCTAGTGTATATATGTATATGAAGATTTTACTTGTGATCATTCAACAATACATACAATCTCAGAAATTAATAAAAGTTGATGCTAGATTGTTAAGACATGCTCTGATTTACAGGCAGAGATGCCAATTACAGTAGAGCTGAATCCCTTCAAGAAAATTTACAAAATGCACTTCCCATCCAGTAACTTTACACTCATGGTGATGTGGTCTGAGTTTTACGTACAGGGCATACCGGTTGTAATTAACGGTACCACCAGTTCTTCTTTTGATATACATTTGGACAAAATCAACACAAATTGGACGTCCCAACTCCCCAGTTTAGACTATCTTGTCATCTCCGGAGGTAACTGGTTTTTCAGGAAAATTTACTTGCATAAAAATGGCAAACTTATCGGTTGTGTGAATTGTAGAGAAGATGAATACCTCAAGGATTATGGCATGGAATTCACAATTCGAAGTGTCGTGAGAAAAGCTTTGGAGAGTATAAATTCATGTCAAAATTGTGATGGATTGGTAACTTTTTTGAGGACTTACACGACATCACACTTTGAAAATGGATCATGGTTTAATGGAGGCGATTGTAACAGGACAGAACCAATGGATGAGGAAGAGATAAATTTGTATGGGATGGAATGGGACATTAGAAAAATTCAGAAAGAAGAAATAGAGAGGATTAGAAGATTCAATGGGGTAGGTGAAAGTAATAAGAAGTTTTATGAGGTGTTGGATGTAACAAAGGCTATGAAAATAAGAGCTGATGCACACCCTGGTGCATATTATAATAAAAACATGTACAGGCATGCAAATGATTGCCTCCATTGGTGCTGGCCAGGTCCAGTAGACATGTGGAATGAGATGCTGATGCTTAATCTCATTAACACTTCTTCATATGATTTAATTTAATGGCCTCTAAGTGTAATTATTATTATTATTACTACTACTTTTTTTTTTTTTGGGGGGGGGGGGGGGGGGAGGGTCTGTTTTATCGTTCTGAACGATATATTCAGAAGTTTGCAGCGATTTAATAGTTGTTCTTTTTTTTATGGATTGTAAAAATTCATTACATATATATGATCGGAATATTTTTTATTTATAACGACAGAAGAATACATTCCTATATCCAAGTTATTTGAAAGATGTTTTTTTCCTTTTTGAAGTAGGTAGGTACTTACGAACACCCACCACATTCATTAATGAAAGAACAACCCGATTACAAATTGGTTATTACAAAAGGTAACCTACTGGAAAACACAGGAGCAATTATGAATGTAACAAGCTTTTATGTTTTCCATTTCAGCTCTTCACTTTCCATGAAGAGATATGTTTCTTTATTCTTTAAGCTTGGTTTAGCTCACTGAAAAGGCTTTTATTGTATTTAGTGTGAACGAACCTAATATTATAGCAGCAAGTATAATTAATTTGAAACAAACAAGTGAATGGGATTGTGACCTTTCTTATAAAAGATATAAAAATAAATAAATAATAATAATAACCTAGTTCAAAAATATGACTATCCCGTAATAGGATCAAGTAAATTTATCGAACGGATTTTCCGCTAGCAGCTGCCAGAAGATCTCATTAAAGGTGTCGACGGGGCCCGGCATGCACCAGTGCACGCAGTCATTCTGCACTCTCTCTCTGTCCCTGGCCTTTCCACTCCCAAACGGATCCGGGTTCATATAGGGACCCGGGTGCCCGTCCGGGCGCAACATGGCCAGTCGGGTGACATCGACGGCCTGGAAGTGCAGCCCGTTAACGGGTGCCATCCTGATCCTGTCCAGTTCGTGGAGTAGCGTTGTCCTCATTCGAGCCGCGGTGTACTCCATCTGAACCTGCCCTTCCTTGTAGGGCTCCGTCTTGGCGCAGGACCCGGCCTTGTCCCAATCCCCCTCGAAATGGGCCTGCGTAAAGGTCGTCACAGCCACCAGCCTCTGCCTCTGCCTCTGCCTCCGCCCTTCCTCCACGTGCCTCCTCCGCACCTCTTCCAGCGTCGTCCGCACCGCCATGCGGAACACGTCGAAGAACCCGATCTCCGTGTGCTTGAACTCGGGGCACACGTGGCAGCCGATGATTTGACCCTTCTCGTAGTAGATCCCGGGGATGAGGAACCAGTGGCCCAGCGAGAAGAGGATGACGTCCATGGCCTCCAAGTCCTTGGCCCACCTCTCGTCCAATGCGTCCAGGAACACTCTGTTGTGCCGGATCCCCGCTTTCTCTGATTTCTCAATCCGTTTTACCAGAAACGGCGACCAGTAGATTGACACCGTGGCGTTGTGGGACCCGAAGACCCATCTCCGGTATCGGTTCTCGGCGCTGTCCCGGTACACTAATTCGGGCGGGGACCCGGTTGCAAGCAGGCACATGAGAGATTCAGCCTGGTTGCGCGCCATGGAGTCGCCGATGAACGCCACGTGGCGATTGCTGATTATCTGGAGGAAAGACAAGGGGTCAAATCGCGGGAGGCTGCAGCCAGCGGGGCGCCAGCGCCAGTAGAGGTAGGCGGTGTCGGGTCGGCCGTGCGCCATGCAATTCTGGTTGTCTTTGATAGTGTGGCAACTGGTGCCATTGTAGAGGGGGCCGCGGTCGTCAGGGATCCATTGGCCGGAGGAGTGATTGCAATTGCAGTGCCGTGCTTCATTCAAGAGTAATGGAGAAGAGGGGGGCAGAGCGGTGTGGATCTGAGCCTGAGACTGAGAAGAAGACTGATAGGGGACGAGGAGATAGTAATGGAGAAGGGCGAGTGGGATGAGAGCGCAGAGAGTGTAGGTCACCACCTTTCTCGTTCTGGGATTCACATTCACATTCACATTATTCAGATGCAGACGCTGGTTTCGTTGCACCGCCGCTTTCATCGTCATTGCTAACCGACTACCCACTACCGACACACACTCACACAGAGAGAGAGTAAATCAGTAAAGTGAAGTGGGTGGCTCGTGAGCAGAATGAACTGACCACCACTTTAGTCTTTACGAGAGAGGGAAGGAATTTTATTATAAAAATGGAATCTTACAGACCAAATTTACCCAGTCAACATTCATACTCGTTACTATTTTTATAGAACCCGAATCCCGTGTAGCGCGGGACACCGTGTAGCGCGCGTATGAACCGTCTGATTTTGATCGGACGGTTCATTTTTTACGGGCCTATCAATCTAGATTACATGCACGGGACTTTCTTGTTCATTGGATCTTGATCAGACGACTACGATACCGTGCTACACGATGTGCCGCGCGACACCAGTTCTGAACTCATTTTTATACGCCCCACCCACACGGCACACGCATTTTATTTATTGAATGAATGCCTCATTTGCTTTTTCTTAATTTAATTACTAATTACTAATAACTAATGTAACGTGGCACTGGCACTCCGATTAATACTTCTTTACTAACGTTGTCGCTAGGTAGCGTAAGGCGCAGGCCGTAGGGCTTCATTTTCATTTCAGTTGGGATCTCCTGTTGCGGCCACCGCTCTTTCTGTTCCCTCACCTTCTAACAACAACTATTACCGAATTAAAAATGATATTGGAACATAACTTTGATGCATTTGCAAGAATATACCATGCCAATCTATTTATGTTATTTTCTAATGGTATTAAATTTTGGTCATCTTGCATGATGGTTGTAATTAAGATTCATTAACAATGTGTTTGTTTCGTGGGCGAATTAGGTACAAACAAGTGGAGTTCAACATGCGAACAGCATGCTCTTGTTCAGTACTAAGAACTCGTCTGAAAAGCCTCAACATGCGAACAAGTGGAGTATTAATAACTACAATTACATCCACTTAGTGAACATCTAAAAGTCTCTGGCCTTGGACCCGATCCTGGACAAACCCTTCTAACATAAAGGGTCGGTCCGACCTCTCTAAGTCTTTAAGAAGAGCCAGGGTCTAGAGAGACCAAGTTTTGAAAGAGCCATGCCACAATCTCAGTTGAAAAGAGGGCTAGAAAGGTTAGGCTTTAAAAGTGCCAGAGCCTAAAGAGACTAGGCTTTGGAAGGGCCATGGCTGAAAAAGGTCAGGCTTACAAAGGACCTAAGGCTTAGAGAGACCGAAATTATAAATAATCATGCACAATCTCAAGTGAAAAATAAGATCATATCTGATCAAATCTAAATTGAACTAATCATTTCAAATAATATTTAATTTTTTGAACATGATGCTAAAACAAGTTAAAAAATATATACATATTACTCATCTTTTATGCTATATTATTTCATACCTTCATAATTTTAGTTTATTTTAATTCATTAATACATTAACAAAAAAAAACTATTTTTAACTTTTTTTATGTTATTATAAATTATAATATAAGTAGTCTTAAGTCCAAATTAAAGATGAATTAATTAAAAACATTAGATATAATGAAAAATAAATATGTACAATTATATTTAAATAATTCATAGCATTTTTATTATCTTTTACAAATAAAAATTATTCATTTTAAATATAGTTTAAATATATTTTCTGCTCGTCGACCCTTCAAGCCCGGTCTCTTGAAATCCAAAGGGCCTAAAAGGGTCAGGCTTAGAAAGACCAGACTCAATCTTCATACTTAAGTTCTTCTAAATTCGACCCTTCCAAAAACTTCCCTAAATCCGGCTCGGTCTGACACTTGAGTAAGCCCTTTTAGATCCGACTTCTCGGAAGCCCGATCCAGCCCTGAATGGCGTTCACCACAGCCACTATTCTTGATTTTCTTTTTGCACTAATGATCACAAAGTTGTACAAATGATCTCATGATAGTTGCCCTTTCTTCATCTTTTTATACCGAAAGATGAGCATATTTCTAGTAACTTGATATGATGAGCTACAGAGGGATGTAGCTCATACCATAATGCCAATGGAGACGAAAATGATGGAATTCCATAATTAGCCCCTATAAGTCTGTACCGAATACAATAATTTACCCAAACCATAAAACTAATTTAAATTTTCTTATATAATTTCCATGAATTTTCCATACAAAACTAATTTTCTAATGCCATTTTTTTTTTGCAGATTTATAATGGCATAAAAATAATTTTATAGTAACATAAAACTATATATATATATATTTTTTTTTTTGCGATGGTATATTTCTAATTTAATTGCTTTACAGTGACAGGACAGATTTCTTTACAAATGAAAAATGAGTAAATTAATACCTACCTAACGTTGTTCGGAAGAAAAACTATATGTAATTATATTCAAAGTGAAAAAAGAATATAATTGTCGAATCAGTATAATTTTCATCGGAGCATACTTTAAAAAGTAATAAGAAATATAAGTGTGGCTGAGTGCACGTGCAGTTGCTGATCAGGTGCCAATGCCATCCACCTGTCTGTTGTCAACTTGTCATTACTTAATTTAGTTAACTATTTATCAACAACTAAAAATCCTACATGCACAGCACCCGCCTTGATCGATCCTACCCGTTCCAACTTGATCGATCCTCAGCTGCTCGATTAACAATTTTATTTCATAAATAAATAATTATTAGAATTTTCATATTAATTGTAGCAAATTTTATTATCCTTATTCTTATCTGCACATGAGTCATGATATATCAATGTATCGCAGTCAAAGCATGAAGTCCACCATAATGTATCTTACAGCATTGCTTTCACAAGAATATAGAATAGTGGAACAATTTTTAAAACCGTTCAGGATTTATATAAGGGAATAGCAGACCTTAGCACCAGGAAAATGCGATACCCATTTCGTGGACCCGCTGCACAATTTGCCACTCTGCTTAAATGCTACATTTCAGAATCTCATTTAGCACATCTTTGGGCTTAGAAATGCGTCGTATCAAGGCCTATTTGATTGAGCCCAAATGAGGAAAAATCCATTTTAGACCAGCAAATAGGGCTGCAAAACGGCCTAAACGATCACGCAACTGCATTGTTGCGTTGATCGTTTCGTCCTATGGGACGAAAATTTCCTTTTTTCCGTTAATCGTTTCGTCCTGTGAACGCAAGTAATAATAGTTTCGTTAGTCGTTTCGTTTGCTTAAGGCGCTCAAGACGATTCAACCGTGTCGACTTTTTACCGTTTTTCCATTTTTTTTTAATAAGTGGATAAGAAATGAAAATGGGAAGCAACTTTTGCGTACAAATCCAATCTGTTGTACCGGCACTGGTACCTCAATCTATCGCCCCCATATTATCTTTATTTAATACATCCATCAACCAAACACTATTAATAGAAGCAAAGGTAATATTAATCTGATATTAATATCTCCAATTTCCACAAAACTGAAAGACATAACACTAAAGAAGAGAATCACTGTAAACCTAAAAAAAAAAGAAAAAATAACACACAAGTTACAAACAGTGTAAACCTTCATTTCTGCCACTGGCATGTTACAGTTACAGCAAAAAAAAAAATCGTAATTTGAAGAAATATGTAGCACCATAGCTCTAACAGTGGATGAAATTTAATCTTCCACAGCAAAATAAATGCCAAGACCAACTTTGTACCCAAAAGAAGAGGACAGAAATTGTAATTAGAGTAGAGATTTACAATACATACTAATAAAGTTTAATTTACCAGTTGCCAGAAAAATAATCAGTGGCTGATAAAAATCAGAACAAAATACCAAAACAAAATCAGTGGCACGGCTATATTTACCAGATGGTGTGCTTGGTGTATGACCTCCCTCCTTGCGCGTTGTATTGTGGCTCATTCAATATGTGCCCTATCACTTGCATCTGCTTGGTTGACTGCTTGTACCAGACTATGAAGAAAGAGATTTGAGTCCCTTCTCCCTCGAGCAAAAGAAACTGAAGTTGAGCAATAACATCTTTCAGTTTTGGTTTGAGAAAGGAAGAGAGATGAGTGAGGGGGAGAGGTGAGGGAGAGGCGGACGGAGGAGAAAGGGGAACGGCAAAGGTGAAGTTCTCTGTGGGGTTTCGATTGGAACAAGAGAGAGATAGTTGCTCGGCTTGGTGTAATAGAAGAAGTAGAGAAGAGAGGAGGGTGGCTTCACTGCGGCTTCACTGAGGTAATAGAGGAGAGGGGGGTATATGATGGAGGCGAACGGAGAGGAGAAGGAGAGAGGGTCTCTGATGGAGGCGATCAAATGGTCTCTGATAGAGGCGATCGCTTGGTAGAAGGGAAGAAGGAGAGAAGAGAGGAGGGTGAGGAGAGATCGGAGAAGATGTGTGAGCTGAGCGGCGCAGGGAAGAAGATAAACCCTAGCGCGCAGAGGAGAATGAGTTGGAGCGGCGGAAAACGTAGGTTTTCTTAGTTTTCTCCGCACCTATTCCCTGTTATATTCATAATATCAGCGATGTAAAGTGTTGCACGAAACAGACGATCGAAACGAAACGAAACAGTACTATTTCGCTAATCGTTTCATTATTCAGACGAAATTGCCTTTGTTTGCGTTTAATCGTTTCGCTCATAGGACGAAACCAAAATTCCATTCCGTTTCGTTTCGTTTTGTACGAAACGAAACGAAAAAAACGATTTGAACGATTACCGTTTTCACCCCTACCAGCAAAACAGCCCGAAATTTTGTAATATAATATTAAAATAATATAATCCAATAAAATTAATATCAATTTAATCAGTTTAATATAAGTAGTATTGCAAGATCGGAATCCGGGATTCCGAACGTTAGATCGGATTCTCGGATTCCGATCTAACGTCAGATGGGAATCCTGGATTCTGATCTAACGTTTACGAGTTAGGACCTCCTTTCCGCGCGCGAGCACAGTAAGTTTAATTTTTTTTTTATTATTTATTTATTTAGTTTATTAGTTTTTAATTTAGTTAATTAAATAAAAAAATAGAGAAAATATTTAAAAAATCGGAAAAAATGAGGAAAAATAAAATTTAAAATTATATGTAATTTATTAATTATATTAGATTTTTTTTGTCTTTTTATTTGTTTATTAACTACTTAATTAATTAGAAAAATAGATAATAAATTGTAAAATTATTTTAACAATACTGAAAAATAAGAAAAATTCATATGAAAATTTATGATTTTAATATGATTTTAATATGATTTTAATTATTATTCTATAATTATTATTTTCATAGTTAATATTAATATAAATATATATATTTAAGCACATAATTCTATTATTCAAAATTAAATGTCACATAATTAAATTCAAAATTAAATTTACCTTGTGCCGGAAGTAAATCGACATGCATTTCTAGACCATCAAGTCGCCTTGCCTCAAAGCACTCGTGTTGAACGTATCGCCATTCATTTTGAGAGTTCACCGGCAAAATAATTTGTTGAAACCTTCCGTCCATAATTACGTTGAAACGCGAAACAATTCTCAAATTGAACTCACCTTGATAAATTCCCAATGAGGACAAAATTATTTGTTTAATAGATTCATAATCAGTTTGTGGAAAAACATCAAAACGAAAATTATTTGCTGGATTAAAGGGAGATTGATTGACAAAAACACTAATTGAATACATTTCTATATGACTAAGAGTTAATTGGAAAAGATAGATGATATTAAGATTGTGATAACGACCAACTATTTATAGTGATAAGATCGGAATTTGAGATTCCGATATTAGCAAACAGATTTAAAAGTTCACGTCAATTCCCGATCAAATCAAATAATTTGCTGCTGTGTGGCGAACTTATTGCTTAGATCGGAATCCTAGATTCCGATCTAAGCATGTCAGGAATCCAGGAATCCGATCTAACCTTAGATCGGGATCCAGGATTTCGATCTAAGCATGTCAGGAATCCACCGCCCAATCAAATCAGTTTTTGGTCTTTCCCTTTACTATTATTTATTTTATTAAATTAATAATATTTATTATAAATATTTTAATTATATTAATTAAAAAATTAAAATTTAAATATATATATATTATATTTATTTTAATTAAAATAGATTTTAATTTTATCATATTCATTAATTAAAATAATTCATTACCTAAAATAAATTATTTTTTTCAAATATAATTACTTACATTAAATTAGTTAAATTAAATTAAATTAAATTAAATTATTCCATCCTTTTCAAATATAATTACTTAAATTAAATTAGTTAAATAAAATAAAATTTAATTAGTTAAATTAAATTAGTTAAATTAAATTTAATAGCTACATATTTGTCAGAGGAATCCACGCAAAATCAAATCAATATTTTTTCTTTTTCTTTTTACTGTTTACAATTTAAGTAAATTAATAATTATATTTTAATTAAAATTGTGAAATTAAATTAATAATTTATATTGTTTTGTAAATAGAAGTAAAGTAAAATAAAATAAATTATTAATTATATTTTATATATTTAATTAATGTTTATAAAAATAGAAGTAAAATATAATATATTAATTTAATATTTTATCTTCAAAATATATTACTAAAATTTCATAATATATTAATTTAATATTAAAATTTCATATATTAATTTAATATTTTATAATAGAAGTACAATAAAACCATGAAAAACGACAAAATTTCCTGTTACTGCACTGTTCGGAATCCTGGATTCCGATCTAAGGTTAGATCGGATTCCCAGAATCCGATCTAACGTTAGATCGGAATCCGAGAATCCGATCTAACGTTCGGAATCCCGGATTCCGATCTTGCGATACTACTTATATTAAACTGATTAAATTGATATTAATTTTATTGAATTATATTATTTTAATATTATTTTACAAAATTTCGGCAAAACAGCATTACCAATTAAATTAAATATCTAATTCGGCCTTGTGGCTTTCACCGTCACAGACTCACAGTACTCGGTGAAGAACAGGAAAATGTTTGTCGGTTTCTTACTGAGAAAACACATCTCAATTGAACCCAACATTATTTATTAAAAATTTAAAAGAAGTTGAGATGTAACGATGACAAGGAACAAACACGCCGATTAGTAATTGACTACGACTTGTAATGCGAAACTCCTAAAATTGACTTTGCACTAATAACTGGATTTTCAAAAGAAAAGAAAAAAAAAAAGAGGAAGAACAATAATGAGAAGAAAACAAAGTATGAGAAAGAAAAGTGACGCTAGTTGAAAATTGAAAGTTGAAACTCACTCAAAGAGGAAAAAAGGACAAAGGCAATTGCCAGTTTTGTGATACAAATCTCATTAGTCCATTAATTACTATACATGAAGGGTTGAAC
Source organism: Rhynchospora pubera (assembly GCA_028095005.1). Taxonomy (NCBI): domain Eukaryota; kingdom Viridiplantae; phylum Streptophyta; class Magnoliopsida; order Poales; family Cyperaceae; genus Rhynchospora; species Rhynchospora pubera. The sequence continues at coordinate 229,666,855 of CM051459.1, read as the reverse complement.
TCCGTGTGTTGGTATTGCAAATACTAGCAAGCCAGAAATTATCATACATTTTGAGAGAGACCATACATGATGATTTTTTTAAAAAAATAAATAAATAAATGGGCAGACCCACCACTTTTTTCGTGAAAATAATGAAATACATGCTGCAATGATCATAGCTTCTCCTTTTCAAGTTCTACCTGTGGCAGTTCCAAAAAAAAAAAAGTTCTAAACGTGCAATCTCTTTTTCTATACGAATGAATGAGACTGCATCATCATAGCATTCAATTGAATTGCATCTCTCTCTCTCTCCATATATATAAAGGACCGGAACCCCAACCCCAATGATTTCGTCTGTGCATGTAACGCAACCAATTTCCTTACCTAGTTATCTTACCTAGCCTCACCTTACCATAACCAAGGTAGGTAATTGAGTTGCTTTTGTGTTTTGCAAACGAAACATGGTTTATTTATTTATTGCTTCTAAGGGTGCGTTTGGATAGGTGTGGGAAGAAGGGAAGAAGGAAAGAAGTGGGAAGAAGTATTGGGAAGTGTGTAACTTTGTGAAGGATTTGAATTGTTTATAATTTTTTTTTTCTTCTTCTTTCTTCCAACGATCCAAACGCACCCTAAGGTCATAATTAATGCTAGGCAAGCTGTGATATGACAAAGACAGACATGTGGGGACGTACTTTGATGATTTCGTCCATATTCACTCAGTTCACTCTCATGAGTAGGGTTGTCTAACGTGGTGAAATGACACGGTATTATCCTTTATAGTTATCGTGCAATTTAAAAACGATATGAAATCGGTATGCCACTTACCATTCTGTTTTTTAAACGAAACAGATTTATGTGCCATTAACCGTTTCACTTCAGAAATTATACATAAAATGATTTGAAATGAGGTTGAAACGATCGAAACGGTATAACCAACTTGCCACATATCGTTTTGTTTAGAAAACGGTATAATTTTCAATGCCACAATCGTTTCGATTCAACCTAAATATGGTGGCAAAACGGTAAACGAGTACCGTTGATAGGTCTACTCACGAGTTGCATCTTAGCACTACGGGAAAAAGGACCTTCTGTAACGGCACTTCTGTAACGGTTATTGAAATAACCGTTACAGAATAGTGAGGCATTAGGCGGGAAAATAGGCGCCACAAATCTGTAACGGTTATTATGAAACAACCGTAATAACATTTCCGTCATGGTCAGGGAAAAAAATGCATCAACCTTCTGTAACGGTTGTTGGATAATAACCGTTACAGATTTATTATATTCTGTAACGGTTATTATCCAACAACCGTTACATAGAGGCAAATAATTTTGTTTTTATTTTTTTAGTGATTCTGTAACGGTTATTTGGAAATAACCGTTACAGAAAGGTTATGTATAAATAAAATATCATCCTCACTCATCTAACTCAGTCGCGCGCACTTTTCAACATTCAAACGGATCAGAAGTTCAAAGTATATTTTCATGAACTCCTCTTTATTTAAATTATTTTGCATTTCGTTAATAATTTGAATATATATAGGCATCAATTTCGTTCATATAGTAAACGTCATCAAGTAGTAGCTAGCAATAATACACAGATCAGGTGAGAAAAGGAAGAGAGTGAAGGCAAAGTAAAGAAGAAAGCTCTTTGTTGATATTCCAAGAAGAAAATTTAAGGATTACAGCCATAAAGCATACAGAGCTAAACAAAACATTTAAGACAAAGAGAAGAAGCACTTAGAACTGCTGTACATTAAAGGAGGCATTAATAGCATTAAAGAACCAAGGCAGAAAACTTGAAGAGGCAATGGCTAAAAAGGGATCACCAGTAGCACAATGTACTGGCAAGGAGACACCAGAAGCTGATCCAGTAGGAGGAGCAACAGAAGCCGATTCAGTAGAAGTTGAATCGGTGTCAGTCGATGGTGGTGGAGGAGGTGGTGGAGGAGGTGGAGGAGGCACCCAAGGCCTGCCGGGGCCTACAAAAGGTGGTTCAGTGGGCCCTCCAACTTGTTCAAAACCTTCAATATGTACCCTAGCTCTGGCAGCTCGAGGGTCTGCAGAGATAACCAAATGATGAGGGATCTCTGAGGGATGAGCTCCTTTAATAAGCAAACGCAAATGAAGGAAGATCCCATCAGAGAAGTGAGGAGCAGTGAAAATTGGATAACCAAACCCAGACACCAGCATGTTAATGGCACTTCTATTCCAGAGATGAAGAGGGGGACCAGTAATTCTGATTCTGGTACGATAAAGAGGAGGTTCATAAACTGTACCAGCACGCTCAGTCCACCTTGTTAGAACCAATCTAACATTCTGCAGGTAAATGACACCTAGGCTGCAGATTTCATTCCTGACCCCTTGATTTGGGCAAACCAGAAGAAAATCTCCAGAGGTTGGGTGCACTGGAGAGAGACGATACTGGTGAACTGCAAAACCAAACTGACGTGCAAGTCTGAATCCCAAGCGGTGCTCAAGATCAGGCGGAAGTAATCCTTCTGCTTGGAATGTAACAATCGCCGCTCTGTGCAGAACTTCATTTTCAGGGTCAAGATCTTGTATAGGAGAGTAAAACACATTTAAATGATCAGGTCTGAGATCTTCAAACTCAGCAGCACTGTTCATAGGCACAAATTGCCAATCATGAAGGTTTGCCATATCTGAAGAAAGAACTAAAAAGGAGGAGAAGTGGAAGAGGCAGCAAGAGGGGATTGAGTATTAATAGATGGGGGAGGGAGAGGAGAAGGCAAAGAGATTAAAGGAAGAATTGAAGAAGTTCTCTGACAATTATGACCAAATTTAAGACAAACCAAGCACCTCTTCGGAAGACTACAACTTGATTCAGGTGTTCTGATATTGAGATTCTGATATTGATGATTCAGGTACGTTCTGACCAAATTTAAGACAAACCAAGCACTTCTATCTAAGCTATTAATGATATTGAGATTCTGATATTGTACGATTCTGATATTGAGATTCTGATTTGATTGATACTTGTGAGGCAAACTAAATACTTTGTTTATTGTTTGTGTAATATGCATGATTATATATATGTTTGATATATGTGTGATATGCTGCATGTGTTTAATGTAAATTGGGTACCAATCTGGTACCAATTCGGCTAGCAAATTGGGCTAGCCAAAGCAAAAAAAGCGAAACCAAAAAAAAGGACCTTCTGTAACGGTTATTAAGGAATAACCGTTACAGAATATTATAATTTCATTTTTTTTATTATAAACATTATCTGTATCGGTTATTACCTAATAACCGTTACAGAAGCCAATCTTCTGTAATAAGTCCTCTGTAACGGTTTGTTTAAATAACCGTTACAGAAAGGTTATGTATTTAGGTTAAGTCTTCCCAGCCGCATTCCTTTCTCTCTTCTTTTCATTTTATTCAAAGAAATACCTCTCTTATCCCTTCTGTTTCACTCCAAAAAATAGCAAAAAATTTATAAAAATTCTGAAAAAAAAGAACAAAAATGAGAGCAGATTTGAGGTAAAAAAACAAAAAATTTGTATCGTATTTTTTCATATTTTTTCCTTATTTATTTCGGTTTTTTCATGAGAACGAGAGCAGATTCAACGGATCGATCGAAAGAACGAGAAGGAGAGCAGATTCAACGGATCGATCGAAAGAACGACAAGGAGAAGGAGAGCAGATTCAACGAATCGATCGAAAACTGGATAATTTTATATTTCTTCGGTACTTTCATAAACTCCTCTTTTTTCATATATATGCGATTTAGGGTTAACTCCTCTTTTTTTCCTTTTTTTCCTTTTGACAAATAATTGAGCTTAATAATTGAGCTGAATTACGGTTGACAAACAATGCAATTTACATAGGCTGACAAACAATGCTATGGTCAATAGTGTCTGCCAATTGCATACCAGAGGTGTACATGAAGAAATTTTGTGTGTTAAGTTTTGAATTTCTCCTTGCATATGTATTATTGACCTCTGGTATGCGCATGAATCAAATTGCCTGTTGGCCACAAATGTCAAATGTCAATAGAAACCTTTCTACTAAAGAGCAATATATATTGTTTCAAGCTTGATTCTGTATCTAAACATCACAAACATACATCTAAACATCACACAATTCTTGCCATTAACAGTACAATACAACAATAAATAACTGAGAAGTAAAAAAAAAAGGGCAGCATCTAGGTAGAGGATGTGTCATCAGTAGAGCCATTGCTCTTCTTTGCTGCTTCCTGCTTCTTTGCCAAATCCATGAAGGTTTTTTCCATGTCTGTTTTCAAGTCAGTGCAATTATTGAAAAAGTTAAATGTATATTTATGTAGAGCTATTCTCTACACTAGGATTTATGTAGAGCTATTCTCTACACTAGGATTTATGTATTCTCTAAACTAGGATTTATGTAGGATTTAAACTATAGAAGTTATTTAGGGCTTTTGAACATATTGTCTAGAAAGAAGCTATTCTCTAAACTAGGATTTATGTAGAGCTATTCTCTAAACTAGGATTTATGTAGAGCTATTCTCTAAACTAGGATTTATGTATTCTCTAAACTAGGATTTATGTAGGATTTAAACTATAGAAGTTATTTAGGGCTTTTGAACATATTGTCTAGAAAGAAGCTATTCTCTAAGCTATTTAGGACTTCTGCACATATTGTTACTAGAAAGAAATGTAGAGTTACCTTCTGTGGAGAATGACATCTTGCTGGGCTCCTCTGAGGGTGTCTTCATGAGTTCATCGACTGATTGGTCCTCAGTAGGAGTTGTATTGTCACTCTCTGTGTCAGTTTTTTCATCCTCATCCTCATCAGTATCAGTCTCCTGAGAGCTTAGGTTGAACCCAGGGGGTACACTGGGCCCACTGGTGTGCCCTGGGCCCTCATGTTGAGCTCTGTGGCTCTCTTTCCTAGCCTGTTTCATCTCCTTCCTGAACTGTGCCTCAAGATCTTCTTCTACTCCTTTTCCTTTAGAAGTAGAGCTTGTAGGTTTGATTACCCTGGTGTCTCCAATGAGAACTCCTGTCTCCTTAGTTCTGCTTCCTCCCTTGGTTTGTGATCTAGTAATCATTGAGGGGATGACCTCATCTATCTTCCTTTTTTTTGCTTGAGTATTATTGGGGGTTGTGGTTTTTGCAGCCTTTTTCTTGGCTTTTCTCTTGCTCTGTCGCATGGTTGTAGTACTGCCAGAATCAACCCTATCAGGTGGATTGATACTTTGCAGTCTTGCCTCATCAGCAGGGGACCATTCAATCCTAGGCAAAGCTTTGATGTATTCATGACGTGGGTTTCTGATTTGTGGTTCCTCAACTACGTACTGAACACGAAGTAGGTCAATTTTTCCATTCCTTCTGTGCAATTCAAATGCACGAGAGGCTGGTATTCTATCCCTATGTTCAACCAATACTTCTACTCTAGCAAATCTGGCATCTATACCCATGTATGTTGGTGCATCAGCATGTAAAACTGTACCAAAAGGGAAAAAGATGTTTGCTCCATACCATGAGCACCATCCAAATGGAAGATCAGCAATTCTTACCCATAGCCTCACACTGTCTGCTCTGGGGTCTAGTTCCCTTGGAGGATCAATGAGGATGGGAAATGGCCGCCTCATGTTGTTTCCATATGTGATTTCAATAGTGCCTTTTCTAAACATCTCATCGCGCCATTGCTCAGAGGGGCCGATGATGAGAAATCGGTTTTCTAGGAGTGTTGTCACTCTGTGTTGTCCTGCAGGGAGGCGTCTTCTCATCTCTATCATGACATCAAGCAAAGTTACACCTTCCATGGTTTGGATGACAATGGATTTGGTGATCTCTGCACTGGCCGGAGCAGTGATGTCGTCTTCATCAACTCTGATGGGATCAAGGTTTTCCATGGTTGGTTTTTGAGTAGAGAGATAGGAGGGAGAAGTGAGAAATTAGTTTGAAACTGAAAAGGCGTGGGGTTCTACAGTTTGGTCAGTTATAGTAGAAATGATGAGTTTGAAACTGAAAATATGAAGAGTTGCGTGCTTTAATTTGAATTGTAATCATATGAAGAGTTGCGTGCTTTAATGAGTGTTCAGATAAGCATCTCTTGGAGTACTGGATTGAATTGTAACAGTATGCTGCATGTGTTATCTAATGTAAATTGGGTACCAATTTGGTACCAATTCGGCTAGCAAATTGGGCTAGCCAAATCAAAAAAAGCGAAACAAAAAAAAGGACCTTCTGTAACGGTTATTAAGGAATAACCGTTACAGAATATTATAATTTCATTTTTTTTTTATTATAAACATTATCTGTAACGGTTATTAGAGAATAACCGTTACAGAAGAGTGGCTTCTGTAACGGTTATTGAATGACCGTTACACATGTTCTCCAAAAAGCTGTACCAGATTTCCCTTGCATAATACTATAACGGTTATTAGATAATAACCGTTACAGAAGAGTGGCTTCTGTAACGGTTATTAGAGAATAACCGTTACACATGTTCTCCAAAAAGCTATACCAGATTTCCCTTGCATGATACTATAACGGTTATTAGATAATAACCGTTACAGAAGATTGGCTACTGTAACGGTTATTAGAGAATAACCGTTATAGATCTGTAACGGTTATTAGACATTCTGTAACGGGGGCTACAGTAACGTTTCGTGTACCGTTACAGAAGTCTTTTATTAACCGTTACAGAAGCCAAAATTTCGCGTAGTGTAGGTATTATATGTGAATCCAATATGTAGGAATTTGCGTACCACAGAAGTTCTAAGTTGACTTTCTTACCGCCATGCATGTTTGGAGGAAAGAATGAGTTATTGTTAGAAAAAGTGGGTGGAACCGTTCTGATCGAGTTGATTTTGGACAAGCGAGTCGTTGCCATTGGACAACCTAACAAATCGTTGGTAGGGTCAACGAGCCACTGGGATCGAGATATGAACAAACGTTGTCTATTCAGATTGACTCTTTATATATCCCTCAATAGAAACTGTCTCTCTATTTCTTGGATCTGTGTTTTTGTCTGTTCCATCGAAGGATATCAAATTTTGAGAAAGAGAAAGCCAACCGACTGTTTGGAGCAATCGGGTATATACACACGAGCAGGCGGTTCTTGGAATCGTGGAAGGTGACGCTAAGTCCTAACTTGAGACAGTAGAGTACCAGCCGCTTATGGAAAGAGACTAGGCACAACAGAATCAATTTCAGACAAGAGTCTGGGTGTTCGATCAACTTCCATTGTGATATATCTAATATCACTACAGGAAAATGCAGCAGTTGCATGGGCTGGATGCATCCGCAATACTGATGCAACATGCTTCTGCATCAGCTACATTGATGTAATTAGTCTGATGCAATTGGCTTCCTTACAAATGCTCGATTGCATGGGCATTTTAATTGCATAAGCGTGTTAATTTGAATCGGTTAAACTGATGCAAGGTTGCATGGGCATAATAGATGTAACTGATATATTTTGCATGGAATTTGTCGGATGCAATTGACTTTATTTGGATATGCTATGCCGATGCACTTGACTTGTTTAGCATGTATTAGACAGATGCAATCAAGTTCTTTTGCATCCGTTTTGTCTAAACAATTGACTTTGTTAACATAGAATTAGACGATGCAACTGACATCTATTACATATGTTCGGTCGATGCATTGAAATATTTAGCATGAGTTGGGCTGGCGCGATTAACTTATTTTGCATTCATTTTGCTGATGCAATTGACTTTTTTTACATCTGTTATGCAATTGACTTTTTTTACATCTGTTATTGTTTTGACGCAATTGTTTTATTTAGCATGAACATGATTTATGCAATTAACTGCTTTTGCATTCGTTTTGTGGATGCGGTTATTTTATTTAATTTGAATTTTGCTGATGCAATCGACTGATTTTGTATCAGCTTAACCGATATAATTCCATGATATTTCCAATAAAAAAATTGCTCTATTTAGCACTAATTGTGACGCAATATATGCCATCCAAAATTATCTACAACCGCATTTTGTGGTGAATATCATCTAGATAAGAATTAACAAATATACTTCCTAATAATTCTAAGGGTTAATTAGATTTATGCCACTGTGAAAAGTTGAAATTAATAAAATGTCATCGCTAAATGAAAAATTAGTTTTATGTCACTGTGAAAAGGTTAAAATTAGTTTTTTGCCACTTAAAAATGAGATAGGCTAAAATCAGCCACGACTGACGATTGGACCCGTCAGCTGCGATTATATATCAACTTTTGAGGTTCTAATGGCTAATCTGAACCGTTCAATGTATTCTCCATATTGAAATCTCATTGGAGACCAAAATTTACGTCTTTCTTATTTTATTTACTATTTTTTGAAATTTTTTAAAATCATAGTTGTTGAAGGGTCCAGAATTGTTTAGATTAAGAATTTTGTAAAGTATCAAACAAATACTAAAAAATTTCAGAAAAATATATAATTTTGTCTCCAACGAGATTTCAATATGGAGAACACATTGAACGGTTCAGATCGACTGTTAGAATTTCGAAAATTGAAATTTGATCGTAGCTGACGGTCTCATCCGTCAGTCGCGACTGATTTTAACCTATCTCCTGAAAAATTGATTTGCCAATTTTACCCTTTTAAATATGCCACTAAAAAATTATAAATTAAAAAAATACCATCACTAAATGACAAATTAGTTTTATGCCACTACAAAAATTAGAAATTAGAAAAATACGATCAGTATATGACAAATTAGTTTTATGCCACTACTATACTTTGAAATTGAAAATATTATCAAATTGCACTGTACTTTAAGACTCGAACATCATTTGTCTTTTGTTAATCTCAACTGCTTGTGTATGTGCATTTCCTTTTAATTTTTTAAATTATAATATTTTTTGGTATAGATTGAATACACTAACATGCAAAATTAATGTATGTGCTTTTAATTTTTAAACTTGCTTGTGCATGAAATAAGGCTTGTTAAAAAAATGATGGTACGTGTAATTAAAATAGACCATAGCTTATATGTGAAAAAAAATCACAAAATCGAAACAACTAAATTTACTAAGCATCATTATGCATTCGGCAATATAAGAAATAGAAACAAATGCATTCGGAAAGGGTAATTTGGGAATTTTTTGAAAAAAAATATTGAGAGCATTCATTATGGTATTTTTAGAATTAAATATTTTTTGAAATGAGATAATGGTATATTTTTCTAATTTACATAATTTGATGATGGCATGAATCTAATTTGTAATCTAACAATGACATATCACTAAATAGCTAATTTTCACAGTGACATAAAACTAATTAATCCTAATTCTAATTGTAACAATCTATGACGACTTACCACACAAATATTCAAATAATTATCCACAAATGCAAAAAAAAAAATCTACAAATTCAATCAAACAAAAATACCAAAATTCACAAGTATACTAACAATTGTACGAACCAATTATAATAGCACAAAAGAATCACCTACACACTCATAATCTTAATCTATATCTAAAACGTTTTATCATGATTAGAGCCTCATTTGAGTTGTATGCTGGTGCATTATACTTATTCCTTCAAGGCCAGATCTAGTATGCATCATCGTCGTCGTCGTTAATGTCGTCATAAAACATACATCCGCCCTCTTTATTTCTGCACAAGAATAAAACTAATTATCATAATATAATAAAAAATTGTCCAATTAAATTTCTATGTGATAATAATTGTAAAATTCGAAGAGAAATTAATGATCTATTTGATAGAAGCATAGATTACACATTTTCACGAGTAAATTTATTATAAATTCAAAATCTAATACAGTTGAGAAACAAGTAATACCAATAAAACATTTAAAATGATGGAGAATAGAGTAATTAGTTACCTTAATCATATTCCAACTTACTTTTTTTATCACAAACTTCTGTACGAGAGACAACCAGAGAAGCACACGAAATGGAAACAAATAAGTAATAAATAATCCAATTGAAAATATTTATATTTAAAATCAAAAGGTGGAGAGAAGAAATATATTGGTGCTTGCAAGAATGGAGCAGAGAGAGAGGATAAATGTGAGGATAGTATATAGGATAGCAAATTAGAAATAACACAGAATTTTTTTTTAGCTATTTTATATGGTTGTACTTAAATAGCGCTAAGTAATAAATAGGTAAGATTTATATGAAAGGAAAAATACACCAAAATGGAAACACAATCATCACGCACTATCATTACTAGCAAATACACCCACCCAATCGTGTGGGCACATTCTTTTTTTTTTATTATTAGTATAAGTGTGAGCAAAATTTTATGAGATTTTGGCGCTTGATCAAATGGTCCCATCTATAACGATATACATGCATAAAAAAAATGTCACGGCTATGCAAATTTAATATGCAGTGAATAGCGAGTGTTAAATGAAAATACACGATCACATCTAATGATATAATTGAATTACCTGTAGTAGCAAAAAAAATTGTCAAGCTTTACATGAAAAAGCAGGAAATGAGTAAATTAGTTTCTGCAACTAAACAAATTTCTTTTATATGACTATATAACTTGAATCCATCTATCCAACGAAAAATTTTGATTTTAATTTCTACAAAGAAGCCATGGCCCTTAATTTGATCGCCAAAAAATGGTATAATTTATTAGTATACTCTTACTTCAGTACTATTCCTTAATTTATTAGTATCCTCTTACATAATGGAGATTTCAATTGCCAAAACAGAGTATAAATTCATGTGTGCTGCAGCAAAATCATAGAATTCAATTATACACCTGCATAAATGTAAAATGTCGGAATTATCACAAAGGTGCAATAAAAAAAATGTAAATATTTCAAGTACTGTTGTTCCATGTTCCATATTAACTTTCAGATGTTCGTTGAAATGCTGTTCCTATCTTAGATTACTACATAGAAAAAAAAGGCAACTCAAAATGCATTGAAAATACTTAAAAATGACACAGATAGGTTAAAATACTGTTCCTATCTTAGATTATTACATCGAAAAAAGTAAGGAAACTTAAATATATTAAAACATATTGTTAGGTATATACTTGATTGATTAATCTTTAATTCTTTTAGTTTGTTTCAAGTTCTAGTTTTATTTCACATAGATCCATCTAAACTTCTCAGTTTTACTTTGACTTACAAAAAATCTCCACAGATTAAGAGCCTATGAAGCCTCAACGTACACTGAGATCAGATGCAAAATCATCAAACCCACAAGAGCCTATGAAGCCTCCACGTGCACTAAGATCAGATGCAAAATCATCAAACCCACAAGAATTACGTCAGACAAAGCCTCAAATGGATTCGGGTCGGGTCAAATAAATAGGGTCCATGGATTCACATCCAATATCCAATAAGAATTCACATCCAAATAGGTTCAGCTTTGAGCACCATTTATGTCAACTCCTGAAACACCAAATTGAATTAAGACCTACAGTTGTATTTTGTCCTTACCAAACTGATAACCTGGAGAAAATATTATTTTGAAAATTTATTTTAAGAATTAAGATATACACGTTTCTGGATTTTTAGATTAACTACGAAAAATAATGAACCGACTGATATTATTCATATTTAAAAAGATAGAAACATGTATACATATCATAAAAAAGTTCACATTTAATTAATAAGTCTCTAAATTTTTTATATGGAGGAGGAATCTGAGTTTGGGGAGAACGCGATGAAAAGAGAGGTAGCAGGAGTGAATGGTACATAGAGGTTGGGTTGGAAAAGCAATAACACTAATAATTCATTTAATTAATAAGCCTCTCAATTTTTTTATATGGTACAATTTGAAGGTGATTGTAGAAAATTTAATCCCTGGAAGGCCAGAACACAAATATTGAAATTCAACCCCTAATTTTATTGAAAACTTTACCAGATCCTTACCAGTATGGGAAAAATGCTAGTGCCAACTGGTAGGAATACTTTAACGTATTGACAATTTTAGTTTTTTATGGATTTTTCACAAAATTCTGTTAAAAAGTTATTGCAAAAACTTAATTTGTTGAGGGATGAGAAAATTTTTTTTTCTGAAAAGAGGCAAGGATGAGAGTATACAGAAGGAGAAGGTAATAAAAATCCCTTCTAATCAACTACAATAATTAAGACGTTCTGACAAAAAATAGATCTAAACAAATTTGCCTGTCGTACTTACCTCTAAATTAAAAAGGAAGAAAAGTCTCAAAATCCAGATAAATGATGTACAAAAATTAGTCAAAATTTGAGAAGAAAACATATGTCCTGAAAATTATAAACAGAACCATATGTGTAATTGAAAGTTACCATAAACCATATGTTACAATAATGTCGTGAAAAGTTGAGATTGGTGATTGCCACCCCATAATTCGATTGGCTGTCATGGAGAGTCAAATGCATAGATATTAAAAAGAAAAAAAAAACACAAAGCTTTAGCAAAAGAATGGGCGAAGATTAAAATTAAGAGACAATCAAAGAGATCCAAATAGATTTGTTACATACAGAAAAACAGAATGATTAGAATAATTTTGTATTCACCTGATTAATCACTGAAGAAGAAGAAGAGTTGGACGAAAATTAGTGACATTATGGTTGGCCATGTCACATCTCTTTCCTTCATTTTTCCCTTTTGTTTTCTCCATTACATCTAGGGTAATGGAATTATTTGGCAAATGGTTGACTGAATACTGCTAGAAGAAAAATGCATAATGAATCTTATTGACTCTCCGTTCACTGGCTTTGTCGCCCTTGAATGAACAAAGTATACTTCAATACTGCCAATGATATAGTAGAAACTCATTAGTATTCATTTACGTTACTGTCTACATCTTTCCTACTTGGGACCCATCATTAATGGAATTATTTGGCAAATCAAAAGTGCATCTAACAGGGTGGAGGGTGAAAGTTATTAGTGTTATAATGGAAGGTATATAAAGGTAAAATATTCGCTGCAACAGAATTTAATGTCGGGTGGCTGAATTTTATTTCTAAATTAGTAGCATCATCATTACTTTATTTGGCTGATACGGCAAGTCTTATCATTTGCACCAGAATATAATAGAAAGTCATTAATGGCAATTAAATTATTAAATTATAACTTATATGGCCTATAGCAATTAATATTATTTTTGCCATAATTTCCTTTTCAATTTAATTAATTTCTCAATGCATTTCAAAAACTGGAGATCTAACATTTTTAGGTATTAGCTTATCTCACATCAACTACTAAATCCTTAACTGAAGCAAAACCAACTAACTTATTTTTTATTCCGAAGTAGAGAGAACAGATTCTGATCCAGGGGTCGAAAGCACTTTCCCAAGTGCCTAGTCGCCGTTTGATAGCCTACACCAAGCTTGTCATCTCATGCGAGATTTATCAGCTACATTTATAAAGGGTCAAATAAGGATGAAAACCACCGGTAGTATTAATACAACTTAGGCTTTTTAAATAGAAATTCTAATGAGTTTGCAACTTTGCATAACCGCGTGATAACAATTTTCCTAAACAATACTGTTCAATCCAGAAAATATAAAAAAAAAAAAACTAAAGACAAAAAGAGAGAATTAACTCACTGGGTTTAGAATGGCGACTAAGTTTGTGCAAGGACATAAGAGGATCTCTATGTCTACTGATTTATCTACAATTTCTTGCATTATGTTTTATATGAACACATTGAAAGAGTCAAGCTGTGGATGCAGCCACGCAAGAGCTCTTCTTCCTAAGAACACACACAGACCAAGCATCTCTTGTGTTCCTCATCATCGTCGCTTGCCTCGATCAGCCACCGTCATTAATTTGATACTATCTGATACTGGTAAAAAAAAATGATTACTAAATATGAGTACAACAAATTAAGAACTATATACTTGCCATAAACAACATTACCACCTGATATTATAAAATTAGTAGGAGTGAGATAGAAGCCTAAGGCCTAGCTCTGACTGTTCGAGTAGTCATGGATTCTTCTACCCTACAAGAGATGGAAGCATAAATTCATGTCGAGTTGTAAAATGTCAAACTTTGAGAGTTGCGATATGGAGGTGAGATCAAATAAATGTCGATATCTGGTCGCCTCATAGTCCTAGGCTCCTACTTCTGTCATCGCTCCTCTCTCTTCTCAACTCGACCACCCACCGAAACCCCTCCCTCTTCGATCGTCTCTCTCATTCGCGCTGAGCAAGATCGGTCGCCAGTCCCTCTCGGCTAATCATTTCGGCCGATCTATCTCCATCGTCTTTCTCTAACCCTTTTTTGCCAATTGATTCTTCACCAACGCCTCTGGTGCTGATTAGGGCATACCGGAGAAAGAGAAAGAAAATACATCTCTAATAGTAGTGCTTATTGTCTTTCATTTCAGAGGGGAGGGGTAACGCTTCCATTTCTGTCAATTTTCGGAGGAGAGCAAAGAGAGGCAGGAGGACGCGAAATAATAAGACAAAATAAACGCAGGAAAAAAAAATTATCTGTTCAATTGAAGAATCTAACGCCCATGTGCACGGAAAAATTTTCGTTAGAATGGAACGAAATGACAATTTCTGATAAAAAACTAGCATTTTATCTGATATATGCAAATTCAAACCGTAGATTCCATCGGATTAACAAAATCAATGATCCTACAACTTTTATCTGATTTTTCTTACCATTTTTGTAGGATGCTTTTATAAATATATATAATATAGTAAAGATTTTTTTTTTCTTATCAGCCAAATCAAAAATAGAGAAAGTAACTTAATAATAATAATAATAATAATAATAATAATAATAATAATAATAATAATTATTATTATTATTATTATTATTATTATTATTATTCTTCGAAAGAAGAAATATGATTTGTTTTATTATAATATTATTATTATAATAAGAATATTGTAACAAAAACTATAACAATAAAACATTTTATTTATTATAATAATAAACATATTATAATATTACAATATTATTTATTTTTATTACTTATTTTATTATTCGTATTATTAGTATTACATAATAAAAATTACTTTTTATAATATTATTCTTAATTACTTTATTATGATATTATAATATTAATTATTTTTAAATTATTATTATTATTATTTATTCTATTCTTATTCTTATTAGTATTGAATAATAATAATTAGGTCAGATTTCAATCGTCTGATATGAAATAGACAGTCTACATATGTATTAAATACTAAATAGGATTGTCATTACCGACATGTCGCACCAGTATCTTCTTCATCTATCCGACGGTCCATCAACCTACGTCACAATAAAAAGACAAAAAAGAGTCAGATACAAACTTCAGTAACCGATTATTTAACGACACAGATTCTCGATAATTAATTATTATAACAAAGTTCAATTAGATCGGATTAGTCCACATAACAAATAATACATTTTACGGAGATAAACAGATTTAGTCAGCCGTCAGAGTGGTCTCTCCCCGAACTCAAGGAGAATCATGACTCAAAATTCCGATTCAGTTCAGATCCAATTGTCAAACTCGATATCTCGTAAAATATACCAACAACAATTTCATTAAACAGTTTTGATCAAAATCAAACGTGAAATAAATTCATCAATCAATACAAAATTAAATATAGAGAAATCCGATTAACTGATTGAGCGGTTCAAAAATCACACGAACGAATCAAATCGACTAATCCAATTCGAATGCTACGTAAAACTCGGAATTTCAATCGGCCGACCAATCCAATTTTCAATCAGACATTTATATTTCTTCTGAGGCACGAATTTTGATGATAATAAGAAACAATTTGAGATGGTTGTTTTGCTTCATCGGATTCATTATACAGAGTAAGTACAAATAGGTTTAGATGGAGCATGATAAAATTGATAAGGGACGCGGTTTCATGGAGGGCAAGTGCAACAAATTTCATATAAAAGTAGGAGGTGGCGCACATATGCTGAGGTGTCTTTTTTTTAATATATATTTTCGGTGCAAATTGGTAAATGGTTTGGCTATAAATTTTTAATCAAGGTCAACATCAAGTCAAAGATCTGACTGGTTAAACTAGTCAAATTCGTGGTCAACAGTAGTCAAAGTATGGTGGGATGTTATATTTACTAAATCAAATAATTCAAATTCAAAAGTATTTTAGTTTTTTAACATGAATATATATAGAGGTGTTTAGTTTTGAAGTAAGAAGTTACACAAGTTAAGAATGCGTAAGTGCTTATATAGTGCTATAGTGGGTGTTTGGTTATTGAATAAAGAAGCATAACTTATGTATGCATATATTTATGTGAAAAAGACTAAAATGTCCTAATATAATAACAAATCCTTATTATTATTTATGAATTATAAGTTTACAATAATAATTAAATATTATTAATTACTAATTATCATTAATTATTAATTAGTATAAAATTTAATTATTAATGATAATAATAAATCATTTTTATTATTATGAAATATTAATAATTACTATTAATTTAATAATTTAAATATTATTAATTATTTAATAACAATAAATTATTATTTATTAATTATGTTAATTATAAATTGTTATTATTATTAATAATAAATCCTTATTAGTAGTAATTAGTATTACTTGTTAAATGTTATTAATAATTAATCTTTATTATTAATTATAATTTTTTATAATTATTGTTACTTATTAAATATTATTATTTTTAAGTATTATTAAATACTTAATTTTTAATATTATTAATTATTAATTATTATTTTATTATTGTAATAAATTGAAGGGTATAGTGTTAGAGATATGTCCTAGAAGCCAATCTTATTAGGCTACTTATATAGTTTATGTTATTGATGACTTCAGATCATTTGTTCTTTGATTTATTCGTTGACAGTTCATTCAGGTTGAGGATCTGAATTATAGATCACTGTTATTCATTTAGTAGTAAATGACAACAATAAATCTAAAAGTCCATAATCTTGATAATTAACAAAGGACATTAATTATCAATAAGATTAGTATGCAAGTTAAGTGATGATTAAGTTCAATAAATCATAGGTTAAGAGTAACCAACTTAATTGCATATGTGTATGTTATAGAACATAGTACAGGACTGGACCTCATGAAATAAATATATGGATTGTGTTACGTGTCATTATTTATTTCGTTATGATTTTGGTTCTAAGTTTGAGATGATTATCTTTTCCACATGAGGATAGGTTCTATAAATCATGTCTACCGCTGATTCCTGATAAGGGCTGCTATACGGACTTGATTTAAGTTCTCTTGAATTGTGCGGGGAAAAGCTAATTATCAAGAAAACCGTATGTTCCTCATTAATTCACTTAGTGAGTGAAGATATCTGTTTGGGCCCCTTGATGGAGATAGATTGTTTGCTAGCAACTGATACAATTATCTCTAGATCAAGAAACGTATAATCTGCAAAAATGACACATTCCTATCTTGGATTATACGATGATATCGTGTGACATAAGAATCAAAATAGAGAAACATAATTGTTCTCTTATGCAGGATTGAAATATTGTAGCAGTACACTATTTATGTGAATTGGGAATCATAACGTGTTGCTAGATACCGCTTATGATTATTGGAATTAAATAACGATTTAATTCTATGTCCAACATAGCATAAATCCTCAAAGGGTCACACAAATAGAGTTTTGACCAATGCAGTGCTTTATTTATTTATTCGCAACAGTGAAAATTGCGATAAATGTGACGAATTGATTAATTAATTATGTACCGTTATAGAACGTACTAATTGATTAAGTCAAACGGGTCATATAGAAATAAATAATAGCATAAGCTAATCCTAGAATAATTATTAATAAGTTAATAATTATTTTGGTTCAACTTAATTTAATATAAATAGTTATATTGAATTAATGGGATAATTTGTATATAGCAAATTTATAGCCCAAACATAGAGCAAATAATAATGGATTTACTTATATGAATTAAAGTCCAAATAGGTGGATTAAAGAGGCCCATATGGCCCATATTGAGGCCAGCCAAGGAGGAGGTAGGTGGGGTGGCAATTTGTGTAATTTCTAGTAACTTATACCTAGGGTTGGTAGGCTATAAAAGGACCCCTTGAGCTGAATTTTCTCTCCCTTTTTTTCCTTCTTCCCTAGCCGCCACCACCTCTCCCCTTCTCCTCTCTTGGCTGTCGGCCACCACCACTCCTCCACCTATTTTGCTCATGTGTTAAGCCATTAACCCTCCACCTAAATCAATTAGTTGAACTAGAAGAGGGTTGCTCCTTTGGATTAGCTATTTTCTCTTTGATTTGCTAGCACAAATTGAATCGAGAAATTGGTTAATCTCTAGGTGGACTCGAGGTGTGGATTGAAGGACGTTGGAATAGCACGCCACCGGTTTCAAAGCCTAGGATCTCCTTCTTGATACGATTCAAGAAGAGGTGAAACATTTCTCTTTCTCTTGTGTGTTGAATGGACTTTTGTACTAAATTCTTTGATGCTTGATGTTTTAATTGCTAAAGTAATTGTAATTAACACATAAATTAAAAATTGGACATTTCCTAACATATAGTTGGAAATACATTGAATGCATAACTTTTAAAGCACCTTCGTAAGTGCAATAACTTATGTAGTCTTATGTAACTCTATGCAACCTTTGTTTGGTTGCATAAATTGCGCATAGTGGAGTTATGTAACCCGTAAGTCATAACCAAACACTCCCGTATGTATTAAGTTACCCTTCTTTACTACACAAACAAACATTCACTACATAAACACTTATGCAACCCATTGCTACACAATCAAACTTTTCCTGAATTGTAGTGCACACACCTATACTTTTAAGGAGTAATTATTGCTTATTACAAATTGTCTAATAAAATTTAAACTACCAATCATAAAAAAAATTGAAAAAATTTTACATTAGCAAATTGGATGGTAATGAAGATTATTATTATTTTTTTTTAAGTTGGGCGGTAATAGATCTTAGTATCTTAAAAGGGTATTTACGCAAAATGCTCACAAAAAATAATAATGAATACAAATAAAACAATAGTTTATTTTTCGTGCTAGGAAATCAATGTGCGTACCCATGATAGAACAGTTCTGGTAGATCTTATAACAGTAGTTGTTTGGGTGTGCAATTTGATGCAAGGAAGGTTGAGTCAGTCTGTGAGAAAGAGACGTTGAAAGGGACAACATGGGAAGACGGACAGAAACGGGAATTATATGATGCCTTTATTTATTTCGATGAGAAATAAAGGCTCCGTTTGGATAGATGTGGGAAGAAGGGAAGAAGGGAAGAAGTGAGAAGAAGTATTGAGAAATGTGTAACTTTGTGAAGAGTTTGAATTGTTTATAATTTTTTTTGGGCCTTCTTCCTTCTTTCTTCCTTCTTCCTTCTTCCAACCCCATCCAAACAAGGCCAAAGAGAAGGAAAAGAGACAGTGAAAGCTCAGGACAGAGAGCCATTCACGGACTTCACTTTTATTCTCAGAAGTGTCTCTTTCTTTTCTTCTTTCTTTCTTTTTTTTTAGTTATATATGGTCCCCACATCACTTGTCTTTTGAGCCCTTGTGATTATAAAATTTTACTATACAGAAGCATTCCTGACAACAAGCATTCCTGACTGTTGCTATTCAATAATTTTCCTAAAAAAATCACCATGGCCTCAAAACAATTTTGAAGTTCACAATACATGTTATAATGTTTTCAAAAAAATAAAAATAAATAAAATACTTATATTTTATATAATAGATTTACATAAATCTTACAACTAGATCTCGATATTACATGCTTCTCTTTTTTATATTCCAATTGTGATGTTCATGACTGTATTTTTGTTTATAGCGTGTACTACTTTCTAAAGTTTTACATATACAAAACTAATTTTCAGTTACAAATAATTTAGATATTTTCGTACATGTGATTAAATACAAATATGAGTTAATTTTGAATAACATTGCAAATAAAGTTAATAAATTTTCCATAAAAAAAATTGAAAATGCAATTGAGTAACAATAATTGGAAAGTTAGCAACAGAAGTGGAAATTTGAAAATATCCAGGGATCATATTAAGAACTATAATATAATAAATATAAATACGCGAGGGGCCACCTGGTAACAAAATCTAATATAAATAGGATACTATTTCTTTTATGATGGATTGATGAGGCGGTTTGCCTGAGAAAAGTGGGGGTCAGGCAGTCAGAAGTCAGTTCGTGGGGAACATGCTCCTTTCTTTGGCTTTCCTTTTCTCCTCGTCTTTTCTTTCTAGAATCAATGATATTAAAATACGCGCTCCATTACTATTTTTTTTTCTGATATATAAACAAAATCTTTTTAGTTTGATTAGTGATGTGGTCCTTAGGCTGAAGTGGGACGCTGGCAGACGGCGACAGCGGCCTTGGTGTTGGTCCCTTTCTCTTTCATTTTGTGTTTTCTCTCTTTTTCTTCTTTATTTTTTTTTTAAATTAAAACTGGCTCTATTTTTCCCTTCCGAGTTTACCCTCTCCAGCTATCCCAGGAAAGGGGAAACCAGAAGTAGAACCAATCTTGTGTTTTTATTCACTAAGCGCCAATTTTACAAGATTTCAGGCAACATTAAATTTCGATCACAACAAACAACGCCAGAATGCAAGAGCAAGCAATCCTCGACTGTAATTTTCAATTTATTCACCTTTTAAGCCCCTTGTATTTTGGTTGCATGAGAAAAAAAATATCTTTCCAACCGGGAACGAACAATACAATTTACCATTATAGAAGCTTACCAGAACGGTAAGGTAAAATTTTTCTTTCATACAGCTACAAATCAAAAACCACACCAGGAAGGAATATATGTTACACAGGATATGCCACCAACTAGGGTATATAGGTGAGAAAAGATTTTTGTTTCATCAGATAGTTCCATATATAGTACATCAAATTAACCTAAACCCTCAATAACAACACCACATTACCTCACGTCTCTTGACATCCCTACCTTTTATCTAGTACTACAGTCGGACATAACTGACCCTATTATTTAAACAACAGCAAAGAAAAAAGAAAAAAGAACCCAAAAAAAAACTATGATAAAACAGCTTAGTTACAACAGGCTCACGCGATTTTAGTTCATTAATTAGCCATCCAACCTCCACAGCTATCCTTTCTCCAAGTTACACCTAGAAAAGCACGCTGCTTTCCCAACACACAACACGAATTAACTAACCTTAAGCAAGCAGCATGCAAAATTGTTTAACAGAGCGAAAGAGAGGAGAGAAAGAACAGCATGAAAATCTGAGAAGATCATTTACAACAGAATACAGGTTTTTTTTTTTTTTAAAAAAAAAAGAAGGTTTAGGTTTTTCATCCCCCAAAAGAAAGTTACACATCATCCCTCCTCAAGGCCAAGCACCGGGATGATCACAGGGCCTGGCAAATAAAAAGCATAACTCAAGTTATTTCCAATGCCAGCACCGGTGTCCCTTCACACACGTGCCTGAAAAACATCATGACACATCACCCATATGCCATAATCCGACAGAAGACACATAAATTCAACATATTATAACACTTGAATTATAGATATAAACATACCAGGCCCTGAAGACGTAACTGGGAGAATGTAGGGCCTGCCTCACTGCCACGAAAACTTGTACGCAGATCTTTCTGGGTCCCACCCACCTTCAGGCTCCTTGCGCTTCAAAGCTGCACCTGGTGCCATCTGAAATATCCTTGCATGCTCCTCTGCAAGCACCTGCGGTGAAACACCACCCAGAATCTGCCTTGGAATCGAGCCCGTTTTGTCGTCCTTACCCTCCACATCAGCACCACCTGGCCCGGAATTCAGATCAAGACCGCCACTGCTGCTTCCACCTTGCCGAACCCACCTCCGACTGCTGACGTCATGACCACCTCCCCCTCCGCTGCTGCTGCTGCTCTCTGGCAGGTTGATCAAATATGGCCTGGGAGGAGGGTAATGGGATGCCATGCCTGCTGCACCAGCAGGACCCAGGAGCTGTGATGGCATCGCAGGAAACATCGAAGGGATTGCTGATGATGACTCAGCATAATTTGGAGCAGATCCACCAGCAAAGGATGCCGACCCAAGAGGGAAAGCAGAGCCAAAGGGGAAGCCACTGTATGGAAATGCTGCTGGAGAAAAGGCCATCGCAGCTGGAGATGACGAAAGGACAGGTGGACCCCTGTAAGCTTCAGCTCCAAATGGATGGGGCCCGTTGCCAGGAACAGGTCCAAGGATTCTCTGTGCCCCTTGTGGTGCAGCGACAATTGGATAAGGCTGAGGTTGCTCCCCAGGACGTTCTGGCAGGAATGACGGAATTGCTAATGCAGGATAAGAGTTTCCCGGTGGAAACCACGAGGACAAATTCCCCATTTCAGCATTATTTATCCTCGGACCTGCAGGATGCAAAAATGGCACGCTGTTATTTGCACTACCCCTTGTAATTTGAGCCCTTGGAACAGGTTCGGAACCAGCTTCATCAAGAACAGGCCCATTATTCAAATCAAAGTCTCTCAGGCCATTTGCCTCAGCATCACTGTTATTGTTGAATCCACTTGAAGTAGGTCTCAGGGGCATTAAAGGAACCTCTATTCTACGACCAGGGGTATTATTATTAATATTACTACTATTATTGGTATTATTATTAGACAGGAATAGACCATTTTCCTGTCCCTCAAAAACATCTGCCCGGTTCAGATCCAGGTCTAACCCACGAGCTGAAGAACCCGTAGTCTGAGCAGAACTCTGAGAGACCTCTTCTTCAACAACCCTCTCGTCAGCTACATTCAGATCAATCTCAAGCAGCGGACGTGAATGCTTGGATGCGGTATCAGAGGAGGCTCTAACGGCATCTGATGCACAGCCAAGCTGCATCTCCAACACCTTCCTGGGCTCTGCCGGGCGGAAAGCACTGGTGGCTGCTGAGCCTTTCCATCCTGTCTCCCCCTTGTTGGATCTCGACAAAAGATTCTCGGGTGGTACAAAAGAACCTTTTGCTGGCGCAGCCACTACTGTTATTGGAGCATGTACAGGACTAGCAGATGCAGGGGGGAGAAAAGGAGGAGATAGGCCAGGAATATGCCCTGAAGGTGGAAATGCTCGAGCAGCAGTTGAGGTGACTGGTTCACATGGCTGCACATCCTCCAATGGAACACCTTCATTGAGATCAAAATCAAGCATGGTTGACACATCCGATCCAGATTTCGCAGCCACAAAACTGGTGTCCTTCCTTCTACCTGCTACATCAGACTCTGCCTTACTTGTTGTTTCCTGATTAAGGTGTTCACTTGGGCATTCTTTTTTTTGAGCTTCCAAAGCTCCATGTGCAGTGCCGATTCCATCTTTACTCTCGGCATCCTTAAGATCATCCCTGAAACCTTCCAAACTAGTAGCTGGCTTGTTCTCAGTTTTCAGTACAGGGAGTCTCTCTTCACGTGATGATTCCTTCTTGGTTGTTATCTTGTCAGCTTTTACGTTTTTATCCTCCTCAGCATCACCTGAATTCCCCTCCCCAATTTTCTCACTGGCAGCAAATGTGCTCTTATAATCCTCCTTTGCCACTGGACTTGTATTTCGCTTCTCACATTCTTGCTTAACTGCCTCGGCAGGTGTCACAGTCCCTCCAAATTTCCTAGCTGAATCAGTATCTTTATGTGCATTCATCGAGGCAAGAGGCTTATCGCCATCCTCAGGTTTCACTTTACTCTGATGCAAAGGTGACCCAGTTTTACTGTCTTCATTAGGAGTAGAGGCGCTTTCATCACATTTTCCTGTTGCTTTGGTCTTTTTGTCACCACCCTCACCCTGCATTTCAGGCGAAACTGCAGGAGATCCAGATGAGGATATGAGTTCAGATTTCGAAATTTCTCCAGCAGCCACGCTTGCCAGTAAATTCATCCCCATATCATCCCCAGCTTGAGGGGGTGTGCTCGCCTCAGAGTACTTAACACAGCTCTCCACAAGAGCGTTCATAGAGCTGAAGGAATTTCTGGTTGCCTTCTCAGTCCCAGAAGATGAGCAGCCTGTTCTCAAGCCTTGTGCAGCCTTCCCCATCTCTTCCTGAACAACAGAAGATGATCTGTCACCTTCATCAGCAGCAACAGCACCCTCTTTGGCATCATTACTCTGCCACAAACCTGTCTTAGTTTTCACTGGAATAATAATAATAATATTAGGAAAAGAAGAATAGTTGGTATTTGGCCTAACCTTGCGGTCATTGTCTTGTTTATCGCTGACAGAAGCAGGTTGGTCCTCCAATGTAGCACCACTGCTACCAGTACCGCCACGAGCAGGGCTTTTACCAGGGTTATGTATTCTGAGTATCAACCTGTTGTGGCTATTCACATGGTCTGGAACAGTAGTTAGTGCATCAACAGGCTTTTCAATTGCCAGTCCTGATTCTGTACTCTTCTCTAAAGCACCAGTTCTGTCAAGAGACCCAGATTTTCCTAGGCCGACATTTGACTCCTTATGCAACCCATAACCAGGACCATTGGCTGACCTTCTATGCCGTGAAGAACAACCAGATGTCTTGCCGGCGTGCATAGAACCAGCAGTCGAAGTTCGTGCATCCTCCTTCCATGAAGAACCACCGCCTACTGCTTTTACGTGGTCGCTGGAGCATGACTGGCTGTTATTCTGTGATTGGCTGGAGCTTGTGCTTTTCTCCTCCCCAGCAACAGGTGGTGGTTCTGAACTGCTGTTTCCTGCTCCAGTTGGCTTGTAAACAGGTGCACCAGAAAGAGGTGACTGAGGCTTTGTGGGTGCCGATGCAACTGGAGTGAGCGTTGTCTTGGCGGGAAGAGATTTTGAAGCAACAAGATGGGAAGTAGGACCCCTAATAGCGGGCTCAGTAGATCCTGACCGTCTGTTTCCGGCATGAGGGCCCTCCAAGAAGCCCTGTTTTCCTTGCCAACTAACAGTCTGAACAGAGCCAGTACTTTTTCCCTCATTATTCTTCATCTCAGCATCAACTCGTTTCTTCCAAGTATCAACAAGGTTCCTTGCCTTTTTCTGGATCTCAATGTTCTTGTGGTTCTTTAGGTGATTAACAGATTTGCCAATGTTGCAGGTGCGAAGAGCATTTAGATTCACTGGCAGCTTATCAAGGGCGCGAAGTAAAGCTAAGAGCAGGTCTTCGATCAGCTTATTGCCGCTATCCCCTTCTTTTGGGCTGCCACCATCGCCACTATGCTTTCCTGCTTTGTGTGCCTCCTGGAGCCAATCGTCTAACACTGGTACACCCTTAAGCTGCACAAACCTGTCGAGGCACTCGTCCCGATTTGTAGCAGCTATCACATCTGCAAGCATCACACGAGCAGCCAAGTCCAGCTTCCGCTCAGTTCGGTCCATCTGGATTAAGGTGACCAGCTTATCAACAGCCTCTGCATCTACCAGCCCACCTTTCTCTGTCATCTTAGCAATCTCAGCCTTCATGCTGTCAAACTTAAAGCTGGTAGGGTCAGTGTCATCAGATTTAGCATTAATAGAGGTGGAGCGTTCTCGCAAGTCCCTTTTATTAGCAGGTTCTGTAATTTGGTCACTTCTTTCTCTCTTTTTCCCCTTGGGCTGGGAGGAAGGGAATGAGGGGCTTCCAGTACCCATATTTTGTGAACTATCTGAACCGGATTTCAGTTGCTGTGAGGAAGAAGGTCCGTTGAGTGGCTTTGGTGACCGGCCGCCTGACTGCACTGCTGCATGCATTTCTTTTCCTGATCTTTCCAAGAGGCAATCTACTTCCTCCTGTCGCTCCTAAAATGAAAGTTTTTTTGTAAATTAAAATTTGCACAGGAAACAATTGGAAACGTGCATAGTTCCATGTTCTCCTGAATTAAGAATAATATAAATATTTAAGGTTCAAATGGCAAATAAAGAAGCTTACATTGATATAATCCTTATCAGATAGCCACCACAAACACTTGTTCTCAATATCGTACACGCGCCGACACACAAAAGAAGATGTCCCAGTGGGGAGCTCGATTCCCTTTCTCAAGAAGGCAACTTTGCACGGGTGGAGAATAGAAGCAGAAGATATCACGTCCTGATGGAAGGAGTAGAAGACTTCGTTGGGTGCTGCGTTGAGCTGTGCTCCCTTGGAGAGTTTGATGTCAGAAGGGCGGTACAACCAGCTCACACATAACTGGGGAATATCTTCCTTCTCACCAGGTTTTTCAGCAGGTTTCTCACCAGGCTGGAACCAGCGCACAAGTCCAATGAAAGGAGGTGCGTTCCCGGACTGGAAAAGAGCACAGTCACCACGTCGGATCTCACGCCCGTCCTAGCATAAGTAACGGAACTATCAGAATCTTATAAAGCTAACAAGACAAAAGGTTACTGGAATTAAATGGTAACATAGTAAAAATCACGTGAGTAGGTCATTAATACCCGTAACACATGTTAATTAAAGGACACACAATGTGAAGAAGAAGTTGAATCCATAAAGTATCTGCCTTAAATGTGTAGATGTTTAGTAAATTAAAGTACGTCACGACAAAGCTCTTAAATATGGTATTAGTGACTATAAGAGGCTTGGCAGTTATATAGTAAATTTCGTGTGTACCAAGATTAGCAACTTAGATTATGATAACAGCCAATTATGAGAAGCACTTTCCTATAAAGTTGAAAGCCTTTATACATGAAGTTTAGACTAAAAATGTTGATAATTGAACAGATTTTATACATGGATTGGACTGAGGTGACGGAAAGGACAATTGAAAGTGGGCATATAATAGAACAGAGGTAAGAGATAAAGCAAGTTTGAATAGGAGGTGAGGTAAAGAGCAAAATAAAATAAAAATAAAAATAAAAAGAGGAGACCTTGAAGAAATAATCAGGGGAGGGGGAAAGGGGAGGAGGAGGAGGAGGAGGAAGATCCTTGTTGGGAGAAGAATCTATCCGGAGCGGACACATGTGCTGACGCGGCAGCCTCTTGCTCTCCTCACCTTCTCGCCTTCCATGCATAAAGCTCCCATCCAACAACAATCAATCCTTGGCTTCTGCTTCTGCTTCTGATTCGGCTTAGAATCCAAACCCTAGATCCGCCATCGATTTCGCCTTCCCGACGGATCGAATCGCTATTTCGGCCGAAAATGAGAAACCCTAGATTTCCGAGGGGCCCGCGGGTTCCCGATTGGAATTGGAATTGGGGGAAATTGGAGAGGAATTCGTTGAATCGAGCTGTCAATTGAAGGAAATGGAAAGAGAAAGAGGGAAAGATGGGGGGTAGATTTGGTCGCGGGCTTGGCGATCTGGTAGAGACTAGAGAGACAAACAAAGAGCGAAAGAGCGAAAGAGCGAAAGAGCGATGTATGTTGTATTGTTGTTCTTCGTAAATCGTAAGAGACTAGAGTCTAGACACACTACGACTACTACGAGCCGGTTCGGTCAGCTCCCAAAGGGGCCACCCGCACCCGCTCGCTCTTTTTATGCGGATTCCTCCTTGTTTTTTTCCATTTTTCCTCCTTTTCTCACCCTTTGGCCCCTTTGTTTCTTTTTTACTTTTGGAAAAATTGGATATAACCCCTGTAATCTTCTCCATCTGGATATAACCCCCTGTAATTTTTAAAACCGGATATAACCCCCTTTAATCTTGTTTATCAAGGATATAACCCCTTCTCATTAATTTTAGTTATTTTCTAATTGAAAAAAATCAGCAGTATAAATATTTTGTCTAAAATACCCTCCTTTATAAGAACGTTTCACCTTCCTTTCTTTTATTTACGTTTCTTATATTTACGATACTGTATTTCTTCTATATTCCTCATCTTCTTCTTTCTGAAATCAACGAAATTCTTCTAATTTCTACTCTATCTCTATGTGCTGAATAAGAATAGAGACAACGGAATTAAATGAGGACACTTTTTTTTTGTTTTCTTTTCAATTCTCCATGGCAAGCACCTGAAAGCAAATTTTTTAAACAAAAAAGTTATATACAAGAGGTAATTACAAAAGCTGTTCAGGGAAAGGCAAATACGAAACAAGGTCATGAAGACTCAAAAGCTTTTTATAATTCCCTTGTGAATCTATTATCGATGCCAGAAACAAACTCAAGATAAAAATATTTGAGACCAATTAAATTTTGGATGTTAAGATCAATTAGTCAGGACTCATTTAAGAGTTAATCTACTTAAATTATTATCGAGAAATAAATAGTGAGTAAGAGAGAGGGGAAGAGAGATTGAGCCCAACGATATAGAATCAACTTGGTGTCGAGAATATCTTCAGGAAGGAAAGGAGAAGGGTAGTTTAGTCATAATTTATGTTGCTGATTTTATTTTAAATTAAAAATAATTTAAATTAATAATAAGGGGTTATATCCTTGATAAACAAGATTAGAGGGGGTTATATCCGGTTTTGAAAATTATAAGGAGTTATATCCAGATGTAGAAGATTACAGGGGTTATATCCAATTTTCCCTTTACTTTTTATCTCTTTATCTTGGCTTTCATCGCTGCTTTGTTCCCGTGAAGTCAAGTGTGATTGTGCCGCTGGTGATGTGGATGGACAGATGGACGGGCGGATTAGAAGCACCTCACATGATGACGCACCTTATACCATTGTTAATTGTACATACTCCAGCTCAGGTGGATTTATTACCATCTTCTCCATTTGTAATTTTTCGCTTTATTAAAAAATTCAGGAATGATAACTGTCATCTGCAGTTTTGTCATCCCTGCCACCGCTAAATATAAAGTGAACATATACAGCAAACAAAATGAACATATAGACGAACTAAGTGAACACTTACAAACAAATAAGTGTTGTCATCATTTGTTCTGAATTTTACCTGCATATTCAACTTATTTTCATTGAACTTATTTGTTTTCATGTGTTCACTTAGATCCTCTATATGTTCACTTTATTTACTGTATATGTTCACTTTATATTTAGTGATGGTAAGGATGGCAAAATTGTAGATGGCAGTAATCAATTTCCTTAAAGAATTGGTGATGGCAGTTATGATTTGTGAAGTTAAAAGATGGTGATAAATGTTGAGTGGCCCATGGGCCCAAGGAAGGAGAATGATCGAAAAATTTAAAACTAGTATTAAATTAATATAATATATTAACAATAATATCAATATAATAATATTTTTTAAATAGTATCACGAGATCGGAATCTCAGATTCCGAACGCAAGATCAGAATCCAGGATTTCGATCTTAGCTAAGATCGGAATCCTAGATTCCTAACAGGGCTGAAACTTGTTTTTTATCGTTTTTAATGATTTTAATATACTTCTATATTATAAATATTAGTTTAATATTTAAAATTTTGATATTAAGTTAATATATTATAAATATTAGTTTGGCCAGAACTGGATTTTTGACATTTTGAATAATTTTAATATAATTCTATATTATAAATATTATTTTAATATTAAAACTTTTGATATTAATTTAATATGAATGGTTTTATTTTTTATTACTTTTTCAATTATATTAAATGTTGTTGTTCTTACTTTACGCTAATAATTAAACAATACTTTATGTTAACCTCTATATATAATCAAATATTATATAATACGGCAATAATTATAATATTAATTTTTAATTAAATATAATATTTATTTAATTTAATCCATAATATTAAAATACACACCATTAGAAGAATAATTAAATTTTATAACCATAATATAAATTAGCACACTAAAATAAAAGAAAGGAAAAAATACATAAAAAACCATAATATAAATTAGCACACTAAAATAAAAAAAAAAGAAAAAATACATAAAAAACCATAATATAAATTAGCACACTCGATTAAAAAAAAAACTATCTAAAATCAATCAACTTAGTTGCTACTTAAAAACAAAGTATCTAAAAAATACATAGATATTTAAAAGTAATAAATACTTAGAGATCTTGACTATCTATATGTTGCAGAATTTCATCCTACCATGGTTGATCTTCTTCCGCATTCATTTCATGTTGATTACTGGCACCATGGTTGTCGGTGAATTGAGCGGCTTCGTTCCAGAAAGCGGCATCAGGTTGTTGTTCATTACTGCCACCATGGTTTTTAGCGAGTTGAGCGGCTTCGTTCCAAAAGGCCTCATCAGGTTCTTGTTGATTACTCGCAGCAGGGTTGTCAGTGAATTGAGCGGCTTCATTCCAGAAAGCTGCCTCGGCTTCTTGTTGCTCTATCTCAGCCATTCTAGCTACTGCAATTTTTATTTGTTCATCTCTCTTCTTGATCTTTATTAGTCTCTCCTTAATATTTTTTTAATTTTCTCTTGTTCCAACCTTCGGCTCTCTTTGGCAATTTTTTCTTCCATTCTTCTCCTTTCGAACCATTGTTCTTTCACTCTGAATCTCTTTTGAATTTCATCCATCTCTTCTTGTCTTTTGTGTTCATCGTAGTGGCCACGCAAAATGGTATCTTTGAAATTGAAAACCTGACCACACTTTGTACAGCTCACCGTGTGGTCTCCACGAAAATCGTATATGCTTTCGTAAACAATAGTCGGTGTAGGATCTGGTTTCCAGAACATGGCTGGACCCTGTATCATGAAACGATCCAATAGCATGTGACCTAACTCAACGAAATGAATCAGGCCCAATGTCACGAGACGCTGGTCCACCTCCTCGGTTCGTATCATCTAGGCCTTATGCACTTCGGGCATCCACGTCTAAATAATTTTAAAAAAAAATTATTTCTTATATATATTATTAAAAAATAATTAACTATATACATAAATATAAATAAAAAATGTAACATACCCGTACGTCTCGAAGCGCAGACTAATTGAGGTGCAGGAGCTGATCAGCAAGAGGAGGAACGGGGGGGGCAAATGAAGAAGCGTCATGATCTCCTCCTGATATAGATGCACCAGGATCACTCCGAGGCATTGGAAGAATGAATGCCCGAAAGTATAACAAGGAATTGTTAGAGGAGGACCTGCCTTTAGGATGGCGGGTAGAGGGCGTGGAAACCCTGCATGGCGGGGTGGTAGAACGGGTGGTCGTGTGGCTGTCCATGCGGTGGAAGTGATTGAAGAGGCACAAGATGAGATAGAGCAAGAAGCTGACCCAAGTTCTACTGCACCCACCGAACTTATGACAGGTAATGTTTTTATTTCAGGTCAACGGCCTTTTGTGTTGTTCGATACGGGCAGTAGTCATTCGGTTGCGGCGAGGGATTTCGTGGAGAGTTGCGGCTGGCCGACTAAGTCGCAAGAGAGGGCTCTTAATGTTCAAACTTTACTTGGTCATTTTAAAGATGTGCTGCAATGTTGTAAAGGACTCAAAGTGTTGATAAATGGGCGGGAGTTGGAAATTGATATGCTTGTTCTAGATATAGCCAGGTATGATGCACTGTTCGGTTTTGATTGGCTAACTCGGCATCATGAGGTGATAGATTGTGCAAAGCGGCTGGTCCGATTTCAAGCGGGCAGCCCAGCTCCTTGTTTGTTTAAATGCAAACCTGTTGGAGACCCTATAATCATTATCTCAGCGGTAGAAGCATGTAACCTGGTTCAGACCGGGTGTGATGCATACTTGGTTGCCGTGGGTCATTATCTCAGCGGTATTATATATATACTACATGACTGCGCATAGGATGGATTGCTATATAATGACATGCATATTGAATGATTTATGTTATTGTTGGTGAATTGTGGCATGTGTTATGGCTGTGCTAATTGTGTGATGAATAACATTTACATCTTTGGAAAGCGGAGTCGCGACCGTCTTTCCGAGGGCTGTGAGATAAGCGCTTATGTTCCGGTACTCATGATTATGAGGGGGTAAATATTCTCAGCAATTGAGTACTATTTCTTTGTATTAATGGAAAGGTAGTGACTTGGCTGATTGGTAACCAGCCTAGTATTATGCATGGATAAGTGTCCAACAAGTGTCGGCTTTTGTATGAATTGAATTGGCAGATTCCGGATAATCGTTACTAGCTGGCCTTGCATTGTGTAGCATGAATTGCTAACTGTTTTTATGAATAAACTGTGCAAACTATGTTCTTATATATTAAACAGTGTGTATTTAGTTCCGCAACATGAAACTTCGGGTTCATGCGTGGTTGGAACTAAATACCGCACTGAGAAATGGTTTCCTTTTCTCACCGTACCATGTTTTCATGGGTTCCAGGTTGAAGGCGTAGGTCGGAGTATTGGAGAAGTAAGCCATATGTACATTCAGCTTATGCTATGCCTTATACTTGTGTGTTGTTGTTTGAGTTATTTGTGTAAATATATGCTTGTCGTGTGTAAACTGTTGTTTTAGATGCTTGGATTGATTGTTGCCTTATGTTTTGGTTTGCGAAAATATTATATAACCGTGGGAATGTTAGCCTATATGGCTGGATGTAGTTATTTACAGGGAAAATTTTGTCAAATTTTTGCTTTGCACATGTTACAAGTATAACCTCAACTCTGATTTTTGAAGTGTTGCTTGCCAATTGCTTGACACTTAGTATGATAAAACATGACATAGTGACTTGGGGCCAAACAGTAAGCCTTGCAGCACGTGCGAAGCACGTGCCTGCGGCGAGAATCCGTCACACCGCCGCTGCGGGGTGTGACAATACTATTTAAAAAAATATTATTATATTGATATTAATTTTAATAGTTTATATTATTTTAGTATTATTTTTAAAATTTCGGGGAGAATGATGGTGGTATGGTGGAATGGGCCGTATGTATGGGCTATGGGTTGGGTTTACATTTAAGTTGACTGAGTGTGACAGAGTGTGCGGTCCTCTTCTAGTTCTGAAATCTGAATCGTAATCGTTCGTTTCCCTTTGTAGTTTGTAGTTTGTACCGATCCCCTGGGGAATTGCTTGGAGCGGTAGGCTGTAGGGATCGACAGCGATGGCTGCAGCTGGCGGCGAGGAATTGGCGGTGGGATGCATCGTGGCCCTGCGCACCACTCTGGGCGACGACGTGCAAGGCCAGATCATCGCCTTCGACCGCCTCTCCAACCTCCTCGTCATTCATATCTTTTTTTATTCCTTCATCTCTTTTTATTTATTTATTTATTTATTTATTTTCATATCCATCAATCAATCCTTTGACTAACTATTATCACAAGAAGGAGCCGCTGCCAATGCCAATGCCAATGCCGTTCCAACTCGCAGAAATCTCAGGCTCATCAAGGCCAATTACATCAACCACTTTTCCCTCCTCGCCAAAGGAGATGACCCGCTCCATCTCCACAACTGCTTCATCGATCTCGGCCTTATTCACGCCAGAGAGGACGCTGCATTGAGGCAAGCCCACCTTGACGCTGAGAGGATTGGCGTCGGAGTCACTGCTGAGGCTCAGTCCATTTTTTATGCTTTATCCAAGACGTATCCATCTTCCTTCTCCTTCCCCCTCTCCTTCTCCTTCTCCTTCTCACTCTCACTCTCATCTTAACCATCATTTTACAGGCTTCCCGTCCGCTGGGAAAACACCGACATACTGGTCATGAATGACATACGCGTCTGCAGCCCCTACCTTCCTGACAATGTCAGTGGCGGGGCCCCTGCTGCCAATGAACGTGTCAAGAAAGTGGTCAGTTTCAACTTTCTCTTATCCCTATCATGCATGCTTCAATTTCTGTAATAGCTGTATGTGTCTTCAATTTCTGTACTAGCAATTTCTGTAAAGGAGTTAAACCAGGGAGAGATTTACAACCACACATGAAATTGGATGCTGGTCTTCAGCAACAAACCAGGGAGAGATTTACAAATTATACTGGCCATCTTTTGTAAACTAATGGACTTCTGTGGTTTTCTATTGAATGTGTGTGAGGTTCTAAGGCTTTTAGTTAAATGAAAGAAAACATGTATATTTTTTTTTTTATCAGTTCCTTTAGATATAATTAAATATACGCCAATTGTGCAAAAAGGACTTCAAGCCATCTTCATTTGTAACATATTGGTACCTTTCTTTTCAATGTCTATAGCTGGATTCTGAAAGGAAGAGGCTGCAAGCTCGGGGACCTGGTCAACTTTGATTCAAGCTAATATTGTTTAGGTAATAAAGAAATATGTAGTAATTTTGCTTAGGAGCTGAGTTGATCTTTTAGGATGATGTAATTTGGGTTTGGTTATGGTTTAGATACTCCTGGTGCATTAAACATGCACATTTTATGGAACCAGCATCATAATACTATGCTTGTTCCAGTCCAATGTAACAATTAAACAATGTCGAATTTCTATGTTTCAGATTTCATGTAACCTTTTTGTACTGTTCAACAGAATCACGTTCTTAATTGTTACTCTCTGGTAAAATATTTTCTTCATTTTTTTGTTATTATATTTTCTTAAAAATTGTGGGTTGGGGATGGGTGTGTGTGTATGTATGTTTGTTGGGGGTTTGGGGTGGATCACAAGCTTTATATTATAACCTAATGGTGATGTCATAATCTCTTAAATTGAAATCACTAAGATCAAACCTAGCAGGAACTGAATTGGAGTATTAATTTTAGTTCAACGCATATTTCAAGAGGACTGGGAAGATGTGGGTCATGGTTGTGAATTTCAAATTAATCTATCCCATTAAAATGTATCAGTGAGTTTCATCAGTTGGTGTACATTGTGAATTTCAAAGCAATCTACTTTTGTTTTTTTTTTAAAAAAAAATTTGCTAGTAACTGCCCGTAGGCAAGGTTTCGTTGATGATTTAGGAACGATTACAGCTCCATTACATAAGCAGAATTAAAAAGTAAAACCAATACAAGTAACTCTATGTTTCCTAGCATAGTTTTCCAACTGATGTGATTCAGTGTTGTGCGCCCTAGGAATAAAACTACAAATAAAATCAGGCTGGCTCCTAGAAATATACAGAAGATCTGTATAGCAGGCAAGGAAGGCTGTGGGCCCTGCAGAAGTTTACATACCTCCCTGAAATTGAACCCGAGACAGAATGTGTGAAAATAACTTCATCACTTCTTGTAGAGCCACCCGGTGGCAGCCGAGTGAAGGTTGAGATCACACGAAGAGACTGCCAAGCCAAGGTGGTTTGCTAGCCCATCATGTAACCAAGAGTTATCATATTAGTCAGTCAGATCATGAAGGTGAGCCTTCTTTGCTGCGAACTGAATGGTACCAGTAACTGCCATGGTTCTCCAAAAACCAGACATTTATTGCCTCGTCCAATCTGCCACCTTATATGAGATTTGAGAAGATCTCTGTGCAATATCGCTCTCCATAATTTAGTACATCTACTTGGCACTCCTGAGAACCAAAGGCAATCTATTGGAGAGATATTTAGCTCCTAATACCTGAACCCAAGACTGATCCTCATACACTTTTTACCCCATAATTTCCACAGGATTTTAACAATTATACCACTTTTGAGAACACTCACTAATTTGATACCAATCCCCCCCCCCCCCGACTTTTATTAGAACTTTCTTTTAGAATGAATGGTAGTTGTCAAAGGCCCCTCGCTAACACCACCATCGGTGCAATTATGGAGTAGATAAGAACCACCTTTCCAGCTTGAGAGAGAGATCAGGCTGTCCAAAAATTGAGCATTGTTTGGACTTTGAGCACTAGGTTGCCGAAGTGCTCCAGTTTAGAGAATCATAAGCAAGATTTGTCATCAACCACCCGCTGATCCAACATCCGACAAAAGTGTTGTAGGATCTCACAAGTCCAAACAGCCTGATTCTCTATTGGCATCACCCAAAAGAATGAGGTTCTTCAGCAAACATAATAGACGTTAAGCAAGAGGCACACCTCTTGCAAGACTGATACCATTGATAAAGCCTCAATTGGCATGGAAATCGAGTTAACTAGAAAGGATGTCCATACAAAAGATGAAGAAATAGGGGGACAGTGCACATCCCTGATGCAAAACCCGCTTATGTGTGATAAAGCCATCTGCTCTGCCATTAAAGAGTATGGAGAACTTGGCAGATGTAAAACATGCCTTGATCCACTCAATAAACTGACCCGGGAAACCATATAAGTCAAGAGCACGAAGATAAAATGCCAACTCAATTCTATCAAAAGCCTTTAATAGATTGCACTTTTTGGTAGATACTGAACTTAGAACAATACTGTGATAGACCACATTGACCGATCAGATTAGTCCAATGTGGTCTATCACTATGGATATGGAAGACTGAAGGTTTAACTCGGTTATACCTATAACAAAGATAGGGATTTAGATATACTGCAGCAATAGTTGATTGAATACTTAAGAGTTTTTTCGGAGTCGGATTTTGCAGTGCCTTGTCTTCCTCCATATGCAACCGGTACACCGTACATCACAACCTCACATTAGAACTTGGCGTTACCTTTCACGATTCTAAGTATCCGTCCACACATGTGTGCATACTCTAACTGCTCCAAGCACTCAATTGGTTTCTTTCCTCTTAAACCTAAGTCTCTATGTTTCTGAACACAGGATTTCTAGTAGAGAGGACAGGTTTGGCAAGGTGTATACATAAGGAGCGATTTAAAAGAGACAGAGTCGATTCAGATCTTAATCTCAGCGGTCCGCTGGGCCCAACCAACGACCCATTAGGTCGTTCAGTGACAACGGTCTGCTTGTCCAGCAAGAGGTTCGCTTAGAACGGTTCTATACACTTTTACTAATATAAACAAACAACATTGAAAAAAAAAGATTAGAATTTAGAAAGTGTGACTAGAAAAATAGTTAAAAGAGTGTTTTTAATACCGGACCGAGTATCAGATTTACAGGGAAATACCGGGTGCCGGACTAGGAAATTGCCATAATATCGCTTCATATGTGTTTCAGGAAATATCGCTCAGAAATCAAAATTACCGGAATATCTCAATATCGGAATTGCTGATATTAACTTTTTTGAATTGCTTTAGCACTGATCAGATGATATGAACCTATGAGCCTATGTTACTTTTTGCCTATCCTATTAGGCCTATGTTTTTTTTTAAAAAAAAACAAAGTTGCTACGGCATCTTCAATAAAATTAGGTTAACCGTTTTTTTCCTGTTAAATAAAAAGGGGGAAAAGTATTTTTTTTTGGATCAACACAAATTATATTTTAAAATAAAATTAATTTTTAATCATAACGGTTCCGTTTGGATGGGTGCAAGAATAAGGGAATATCTTATTCATACTTCCAAATTTATTATAAACAATCCAAACTCTTCACAAAGTTACACGCTTCCCAATACTTCTTCTTTTATTCCTCTTATTCCCACACCATCCAAACGGAGCCAACTTTAGTATTTTTTTCGGCTAATAAACTAAGCATGCATTTTATTTGTCTTATTTTATTCAAAATTTTCAAATTTCTCGAGATTTATGATTAAAAAAAATTATTTTCAAAATTTGAGCTATAATAAAATTTTAATCTAATAACTTAGTTGACTTATCATATTCATAATTATATAGTAAACTTATTTTCAGTAAGT
Organism: Rhynchospora pubera; assembly: GCA_028095005.1. NCBI lineage: Eukaryota > Viridiplantae > Streptophyta > Magnoliopsida > Poales > Cyperaceae > Rhynchospora > Rhynchospora pubera. The sequence goes on along the minus strand of CM051459.1, from coordinate 229,629,671 downwards.
AAAATCTTTCATAATTATATAGCGAACTTATGTTAGCTAGTAACTCATATTTTTTTATGACATCAGTTGGTTTTTGAAACCGGTATAATCGGTTAAACCAATAATATCCTATATCCTTTTCTTCACCGGTTTGATGTCCGGTACAGTATTACAAATATTGGTTAAAAGCCTTTCTGGACTGCAACAGCTGAGCAGAGTCAATGTGTTGTTTCGAAATTCTTGGGTGTTTTATGACTCACGACCATTTAGGCTGCCCGCTTAGTATTTTCTTCTTGTTAATGACTTTGTACTTATTTTTTTGTAGTCCTCTTTCTTTCTTTTAATAAATTCTTTTGAGATCCTGCTTTCTTGTTAGCAGCATTTACTGGCATTCACAAGCCGAATGACTTACATGATCACTTGAAAAAAGCATTCATTCAATTCCATTAAATTAGAACGCACGGTTCAACAATTATAACAGGAAGGAAGGAAGGAAGGAAAGGATGCCAGATTGCCAGGCCACCTACTGCATCGACCGTTGCTCCTGGTCCTTTAAATTCTGCTGTACTTTCCTGGTTGATTCTGATATATAAGTTAGCGCCTCACAGAGTCACAGTCCCTCTACGTTGGTCTGGAAGAAGGGACTGGATGGTACGAGGAGAGCCCTTTCCCTCTACATTGCATCATATCTTCATATTCATGCATGCCTTCCTTTCATAATTAAAATTAAAACTCGTGGAATTAAAGACCTTCCTTCGCCCGTAATTCTAATTTTCTGGGTAATATTTTTCCGGGAACAACTATGAGAAAAACTACAAAATATTAGAGGCTAACTTACGTTTGAAAGCATTTCTGAATCAATTAAATGTGCATGAAATTTCCATGTTAAGCAGCCAACGGATCCAAACTCCTCAGACCTCCTGGACTTGGAGCCAAGAGGCCAGACTTTCTGTTCCTCTTCACAATTTTTCCTTACCTCAATGGGTGATGAACAGGCACATTTTATATTGCAAAAACATTTCCCCCTTTCAACCTCAGCGACGTTTTTGTGCGGCCTTGCCCCTATACCTACAAATTTGGTTCTTAAGAGTGAAAACAAAAAGGAAACAGTCAAAATAAGAATAAAAAAAAAGGCTCACCTACAAATCAAAAATTCCAACCCAAGATCAGAATCGATATTTGAAATACGACTAATGCGAGTGTAGCTAGTTTAAAATCCGACATGATTCTTCTTCATTTAAAAAAGTAATAATAAATTAAGGGTCTTATATGATCTTGCTTCGGAAAAAAAAAAGAAGGTCCTATGATAATCCTTCTATCTGATTTGGAGTTCAAAACAAATGATTTGGGCAGTAATTGTACTTCACTTGTCTTTCTTTTTTTTTAACACCACGGATTTAAATTGGTCAGAACCAAAGTTCCAAATCTCGAACTTTTAAGATCTCGATATAATATCCGTGTGTGTGTGTGTTATTTATCTACTAATGTACATTAGAATTTTCTATTTAGTAAATAAAAAGATTAGTCTAATTAATATATAGTCCAATATTATCATGTACAATGCAGGTTGGTAATCTCTCTCAAAACTGTTGATAATAGATCATTCCATGAAATACAAGTGTGATTTATTTTGGTTCGTGGAGCTGGAGCGGTATTGAATTGTCTATAATTTGATTTTTCAGGCGGCGCAAATGGAAGGAACTGTACTTGGGGTTGGGGGAAGGACAAATGTCAAAGGGGCCGGTTCTAATCGATTGCAGCTATTCTTTCAAATGGATAACAATTAATCTATCCTACGTTCTACACTTATCAATTAGTGCAGAATTATATATAATGCATTCACATGCAGACATGCTATGAATTTACTTGAAAGATTAGCATGTAATATTCATGCTTACATGGTAAAGCACCTTGTGGTAAAGAAATTACTCTGGTTGCGATCACATTACTAACTAGTTAATATGTAAGAATCATGTCCCAATGTACAATTTCCAGAGGCTTCTCTTATTAAGCACCCACGAAACATTCACTTGTGTTCTCATGCATGGAAATATGGAATGGAAGTAGTTCATCCTCCCCCTATTTATTTTTAGAAAACAATAACACTCTTTCAACAGCTTACCTCACATCACATGCATGTGAAGATTTGTGTCTACACACTTCCATAAAGTAGATCTGTGAGACGTACAGTTTAAAAAATTAATCCCAGCTCAAGTTCCTATCATGTTATCTTGTCGTCCTCTATCATGTTATCTTGTCGTAACATTCAACCTTGTTAAAATATATATACATGCATCATTGGCCTTTGTGACCTTGGTCTGTTGACAAGATGATACCCCACTATCGAATAGTAAACACAGTAGCAAGAATAATAATAGAGGGGTGCCATTGCAGGCAAATCTCGGAGAAGAAAGACTGGCAATCACTAATCAGAAGGGAGAAGAGATTGAGCAAGGAAATGACACAGCAGGGGAGTTTAAAAAATTTAGTTGCTTTTGTTTTATGTAAGTGTTTAGGATTATGTTAGGTGAGGTGTAGAGCAAAAGAAGATGTTAGTGTGTTTGTGTTTCTACTTAGTTAATCTGGATAGGTAAGTTTAAGAAGTGTGATGTGCTGAACTGCTGATCAAGGTGTGATCACATGGGTTTTTAGTTTTTAATGTAGGTGGTAAACTTGTTTCTCTAATGAAACCGGTAGCATTGCTACTTTTTTCAAAAAAAAAAAAAGAATAATAATAGAGGAGACAGGAGTCGCATTGCTTTTGTTCACATGACATGATATACTAATATATTAATATATAATAAATAGATACAGTAAACCCTCATACGCTAATAAAAGAACAAAGAAGGTGTGCCCCAGCTTGGTTTTCACTAGCAGTAGCAGATAGATGCACCCAAGTCAGAAAGAAAGCTGCAGTAAAGATTCTCTATTTGTCTCTCTAGTTTTGTTTCGTAACATTTATACCAAATAATAATGTCTTGTGCTTCTTGAGTCGTCGGATGGAGCCATGTCAAGCAGTGGATGGCAGAGCACAGTTGCCAATCTCTGCAAGAAAACGAATGAAAGGAGGTAAATATCAGGGGTTTTACTCGGGGGAAAAAAGTAAATTTGACCAGTCAGGCAGTCGCAACTCGCAACTTAACAAGGCACTCAAAATTAAGTGGCCCAAAATTGGATGGGCCCGGCCCATAGATATCATCATGTATTCATGTGACGCATACCTAAAAGCAAGCGGAACCAGATCCTCTGGTCGGCAGACCACCTGGTCGTTTTCGATCTGGACCGTCTGATTTAATCTTAATGGCTATAGATGCTCCATGCTAGTACCACGATTGGTAGGTCCGAAAAAATGTTAACCGTTGAGATTAAATCAGACGGTCCAGATCGAAAACGACCAGGTGGTCGTTTGTAAAAAACGACGAGGATCCGACTCCAAAAGCAAGCACAGCTGCACAAGCTAGGTGACAATGAATGCATAATTGACGCACTACCCAATTTACATCCTACAGGCTACAGCTACAGCTACAAATAATGCCACATCGTATAGTGTGCGAGCACTTATGCATCAATAACTCCGCAAAAAATCCGGGACCAACAAATCTACATTCTACGGGACTGCCATGCTGCCACGGTTAATTACTTGATCGTTAATTCTATTTTATTCATTTTTTACTTCACATTTGTCAGAGTCAGCGTAAATTTGACACGAGTCAATCATCTAGGAGTAGGACTAGGAGGTCCTGTTGACAGTGTCAAGTGTTAACCAAGGCTGGGTCAACGGTCTGCATCTGCGTGTCCCCATAATGCCACTGCCACCATTTTATAGCTCAAAACTTTTTCCGGCGAGGGAAAAAGAAAACCAGCAAATTAAAGCATTTGCATTTCTAATTAAGAACTAGCTAGGCCCCCCTTTTCATTTAAGTGTCAACTAAATCACGAAAAATATAATATTTTTAAAAAAGAAGAGTAGAACACTCACTCGGCGGCCGATTGACAACATAAGCAGCCCCTCCAAAATCACAGGTCCAGAACCCCCTCCCCTTCTTCTGGTAATAACTGTTGAAGGCATATGATGCATGAGCTTCAATCGTGTTCGGTTCGAAGCACCCCGCACCCGGCTGTATCGCCTTACAATCTGCTCCCCCTTCCCCACAAGCGAAATCTAGTGCCTTTTGCAACTTCTCCTTTCCGGCCATTACATTTGCCACGCACCACATCTCACCGGTCGAGCTTGACCTCACATTGCCGCTGCCAATGTTGCTCTTGTTGTTGCTGGTGCTGTTGCTGTTGCTGCCGCCTCTGCCCCCGTCTTCCTGCCAACCCATGTCACCTTTTCCGCTGCTGGCACCGCTTCCTAATACAAACTCAACATCATAAACCTTCTGCTGGTTTGGGTAGAACATCCCGTAGTTGCGCTCTGACGTGGGACCCGGCTTTTGGTTCTCATTGAACAGAGCAAAAAGATACACGTCAATGTCGTCCTGGGGCCGTTTTGGCGTGCCACAGTTGCCAGATAGAACCCTCCGAATTAGATTACCTGTAATTAACAATAAGACATCCTAGTTCTCATTTAGATTTAGTCAACTAGCTAGCATCGGAATCAAAAATATTTTGGTAAATATGATGGTAATTACCGTTGTAAGCTGCAGCATTGTTGGCATTGGCGCCGGTTTCAGTAGCGTCACCCTTGGACGGCCACCCGGTCTCTGATATGACAATGTGCACATCATTATAATTTAAGGCTGACATGGCATATGCAACCGCATCGATTTGGGCGTCGAGCAGACTGTAGTACTTCAATCCGCTACCTGGGTCGACCACGCCGGCATTGGGTCTGAACAAGGCATAGTCGAGGGATATGTCATTGGCATTGGCCTCGTATGCGAAGAAGGGGTACGCGTTCACCATGAGATAGGAGCCAGTCTGGCGAAGGAAATCAAGCATGGGCTTCATGACGGGCTGGGCCAGGTCAGAGCGAAAGGCACCGGCTGAAGGGGGGTAGGAAGATTGCAAGGCAGTGAGTGCAATGGGGGAAGAGACCTTGATGGCCTTGTCAAGGTTGAGTTTTACAAGAGCGGCCTGCACGTTGGTCATGGCCGGGAGGAGGTAGGAGGTGAGGTTCTTGGGGTTAACGAAGACTTCATTGCCGACGGCGATGGCTTGAATTTGGGTGGAGGGATAGAAGGCGGCGACATTGCGCTGGACCCAGCTGGCAGCGAAGGAGGCGCGTGCGGCGGTGGCAGAGAGGATCTCGTTTGGTAATGCGACGGTGACTTTGATGCGGGAGCCGGCGAGGGACTTGAGAACAGTGGGGTCGGTGTCGTAGAGTTTGACCTGAGTGACGCCGTTGGTCTTGAGGAGCTGCACAACAGTGGAGGCGGAGGGGAGGTTGTTTGCGACTCGGCCATAGTTGATCCCTATTGAGCCTCCCTCTGAGGAGGAAGCGGAGAGAAGGAAGAAAGAGAAGAGGAAAGAGAGGGTGAAAGGTCCCATACTCTGCGTCTGCGTCTGCGTCTGGGACAAACAAACAGAGCAATGGGAAAGAGGGGGTTTATTTCGTTTAGTTATATAGAAAATGAGAAAAGAGAGAGGCTTTTTGGTTTTCAGGAGATGTGATGTGATCCGATGGGAGGGAGGGAGTGACAAATTAATAAGGCGGAAAGAGGCAAGAGTTAGAGAGCAGCGCTGCAGCAGAGGGAAGGGGGAGGAAGGAATATGGTTTATTATAACTTTACAAGCAGGGTAGGGTTTTATTTTTTTTTTACTTTTTAATTTTAAATTTAAAAAGAAGAAGAAGAAGGGGAACGTTTGGGAAAAAGATGGAGAGCGAGGGTAGACAAATAGAAGAGAATACAATGGAATGGGATTGGAATTGGGATTACTAATTACTAATTAGTGGGTGGAGGAGCGGCTGAGCTTGAGCGTGGAAACTGGGAAGATAGATTCATTTTTTATTATTTTTATCATTTCAATTTCATTGAGTGCTGAGTGAGTGAATGCAGTTTGTTTGTGGGGGGAGCGGGGTGAGGCCCGGGGGACAGCTGTGAGCTGGCCTGCCTGCCCGTTTCGAGTTTTGAGTTAAAACTTAAAACTTAAAAGAAGTTGTTGCGTGGGAACATGTAATGGGAATTGGTGATGAAATTGGCTCCTCCTATTAATTACGCAATAAAAAGTTAAAAAACTAGCTAGCATGAGCATGAGCATGAGCATCTTTGTCGTTTACTCAGTAAAGGTCAAAGCAAATCCCTTCACATGAAAGACACCACTGCCCAGCGCAAAGCGCAATGCAAATATGCAATTGCAACCTAACGCGCGCCGAGAGAGAGACGCACACAGAGACTCAGTCACTCAGGCTCCGTTTGAATGGTGTGGAAATAAGAGATATATGGAAAGAAGTATTAGGAAGTATATAATTTTTTGAAGAATTTAGATTATTTATAATAAATTTAGAAGTTAGAAAGAAACTATTTACTTATTCCCTCACTCATCCAAATACAGTCTCAGAGAAAATGATCAACATAGGTAGAACGGTTGGAACGTTAATGTGCGTAGAAAGGCCGAAGCAATTTCTGTTGCCGTCATTTAACCTCCGGCGAGGCGGCCATGTCGGTCCCAGTCCCAGTCCCAGTCCCAGTCACAGTCACAGTCACACTACATGCGATTCACAGCCCCCAAACTTCCATTCATTCTTAACTACACCCAACTACTTTTTGTTATACTTATATCGCATCCGTTGTACACCTCTATACCTGATACAGTGATACCTTCTTACCTTACCTTGGGCATACAAATTAATGAGACACAATATATCATATTCAGGGCTTGACCTTGGTTTTCTTCAAAAAAATATTAAAAATTAAATAAAAAACCCCTCAGAAACCAAATAAATTGATTCCTTGATCCACGTTACTTATTTGTTTGCTATTATTTCGTTGTTCGACGGTACAAATCAACATTTTCCACTAGCACCCAGGCTCTGTTGAATTGCAACAAAAAAACAAAGAACAGAAACAAAATATAATATAACCCAAACGGCCCATGTGTTTCTTAAATCCCTGTGTCAGGAATATTTGTAAGAAATAGAAATATAGTTTTTTTTTAATCCCTGTGTCAGGAATATTTGGAAGAACAGAAACATTTTTCTTTTACTGGCACATATCCCAAGTAGCATTCTTCGTAGAATAAAAACATCACTCAGATTAAACTTTATTAGCAGAAGAATCGACTTGGTTGTAGACAAGCAAACACCCATCTCACACGACTCCAGCGCAGCCTACGAACCGTCCGATCTGATCTGGACGGTTCGGGCCTATCGATCAGGTTACATGCACGGGGCTCCCTTTGCCATTGAGATTAAATCACACGGCTGTGATTTATGCGCCGGACGGTCCCGCGCGGGACTAGATCTCAATTTCACATCACTCAGATATAACCAGGGGCGGAACCAGGATTCCGAAATAGGGTGGGCCGATCAGTCGACCATGGAGTAAAAAATAACACTGTCTGTCGCAGCCGTGGAGTCAGTCACGGTGTCGCCTGCAGCCTCCTGACTCCTTACTCCCGAGCCGAGAGAGAGAGAGAGTAAGAGAGATGAATTTGCGTAACAGAGAATGAGAATTGTCGAATTGAGAGATGGATTTAGAAATTAGGAGGAACAATTTAAAAATTAGATATTTCTTTCTCTCTCTGACATGAATTGGAAGATGAATTTGTGTAAGAGAATGAGAATTGGTCTCTAAGTGTTTTAAATTGAGAGAGATTGATCCTCTACTTATAGTGGCAGAGTTACGTTGATGAAATGGGGGTCAATTGACCCCCTTTTATTTCAAAAAATGATGCAAAATATAAGGATTTATACTTATAAATTGAATTTTCTTGTAGTTTATTCTTAATTTGAACTCCATAAATACACAATGATTCTACTATTGACCCCATCCATATGGTTGATGGTTGCGTAACTTGCTTTCTCATGAAGTTATTATGTTAAGTTAGTAACTCTTTTCATTTTCATTAAAAACACATTAAATCAGATAAAATGTTTCCAATTAAATTATTAATTTACCATTTTACTTTTAGAAAAAATATACTGTAACTTTGTTGCTTAAAGTTGAGAACAGAGAATATTTCTATCTCTATCTAATATAAATAACAACAAATGAATAAGAATGCAATACTTTTTCTGTAAAGAATTGTACAGTTGTTCATCAATATTATATAATTCTCACATGTTTCAATGCAACAACTAAAATTAATTGAAAACAGGTTTGAAAAAATTCTAAAATGTCATAAATTTATTTTCATATTACTTTAAATATTTCAACCACGAAGTTAAGTTTTTTGTTGACAGGATATCAGAATTTACGATAAGTTAGATTTATGCGGAATTCTTTGCTAAGGGAAAAAAAATACAAGTTAAGTGAAATGCATTATATTTTAAATTCTAAATTCTTTCCTATAGTATTTGATTAAAATTATATTTTATTTAAAATTTTAGACTTATGATGTTTAAAAATTAGATAAAAATATATACTAATAGTATGAAATTGTTGAACCCATTACAAATTTTTTTAGCTCTGCCACTATCTATTTAGACAACTAACTAGACCAAATGAGCTCATTTATTTCAGATTTGGACCTTTGGCGTAGGCCCAACTATCCGCCACCCCTTGGTTCCGCCACTGGATATAACTTAGGGGGCGTTTGGATGGGGTTAGAATAAGAGAGAATTGTAAATTCCCGGAATTTCATATGTCAAATTTATTATAAACAATCGAAACTCTTCATAAAGTTACACACTTCCTAATAAATTTATGCCTAGAATTGCAAATTCCCCAAGGGGCCGTTTGGATGTTGTAGGAATTTGGGGAATTTGCAATTCTAGGCATAAATTTATTGGGAAGTGTGTAACTTTGTGAAGAGTTTAAATTGTTTATAATAAATTTGGCATATGAAATTCCGGAAATTTGCAATTCCCTCTTATTCCAACCCCATCCAAACACCCTCCAAATTCCTACAACATCCAAACGGCCCCTTACGTGTTGCGTGCATTGTTTCTTCCCTGTACGGAGATGAGGCTAATTTACCAAATTCTTACTTACAGAGTCTACACTTACGCTAGGTCCCGTTCCGCTGTCAGCCGGAAACTAATTGAGGTCTTAAAGTTAACTAACTACTACTATCGTTTTGTATGCTGATCATTGACAATTAAATTGCATGCCAAAAGGAGGTTCTTAATTAAATCTTACTTTACTATGAATTGTCTCAATCAATTGAGAAAGTGGAGAAGCGTGCTGAAGTTATAACAAATAACTACCAATCTAGCCAAATCAATTTACCAACTATGCTTTTCCTAACGTGACGATGTGAAAAGAAACACCTTTCTTTAATTATAACAGAAAAAAAAAACCAGTACCTAAAACATGTACAATTGTCAAAGGAACTATGAAGTCACATATCTAAAACGCATCTCTTGGCGGATCTGCAATTATACCCGCCTTTTGTCAATCCATCTTCAAAAATATATGAAGTATGCCATGCAAAATCACCATGTTTTGTGTCTTGTAATCTCAAAAAATATAATTATTTTTTGCATCTCATCAAATTTTTAGACTGCGTATGGCGCACCTAAGGGTCATTTGACCTGGGTTTAAGGGTCTTGTGCACAAAAAGGAAAACCACTTTTGTGGGAAGTTTACTGAGCTGCCGAAAAAATTAAAAATAATATTAAAATATTCATGAATTTCGAAAACCTTTCAAAAATAATCTAAATTATTTAGCTAGTATCGCGATATCAGTTTTTCAAAAACCGATACTAGCCTTTTTTATATTTAGCGATTTGTTTAATTGTTTATTGATTATTTTTATTATTTTAATTAATTTAAAATAAATATTAATATATTTGATTGATCAAAAAGATAATATATATTTGTTTTGAACATATTTATAACAAAGAAAAAATATATTATATATTACAATAATTATTTTTTTATGTTTTCTTTAAATAAATAGTTTTTTGGAATTGATTTGTAAGTACTTTGGTGTTTTTTCATTTTTTCCCTGTTTGGATTTAGGTTATTAAAATCATAAACATGAAAGTACAGTTGCTCATTTACACAATTGATTTCTTTAGAACTAATTTCCACATTTTTTCACCGTCGTTCTTGCACCGAAAGGCGTTGGATTTTACCTCTCGCAATAGTGCACGACCATGGCAGTAACCTTGATTTTTTCAATCTCGAAAATTGAAGAAATTATGTTTTTTTAAATATTAGAACTTCAAACATGCATAACTTTTGATAGGAACATTCGATTGAGACAAATGAACACAATTCGAAAATCTTACGAGGAGATCTACATGGTTTATCCTGTTTACTCTGTCATGACCATTTCCAGGGCAACAATTTGTTAGTAAATCGCTCAATTTTAATTTTTGTGATTAATTACACTTAATTAATCCAATTAAACAAAGAGCAAAGTAGATCTAGTACAAAAGCTCAATTCGACACAAGAGAAAGGTATGAAAAAGTATATCTCTCTTGATATTGTAATCAAGAGACTCGATCCTACGGCTCAAAAATCGATGGGGTGCTCTCCAAACTCCTCCAAATCGAAACGCCTCGAGTCCACTAAGGTATTAACCAAGTTATTCTCGAATCGTGCTAGCGATGAGAATAACAAGTCTAATCCCAAAGCTTTTCCTTTTTTCAAATAATTCACCAATTAATTTGTGGAAGTGATTGCTCAACACATGAGCTATTGAATGGAGAGAAAAGCGAGAGAGAGGCGCCTATGAGGGGAGGAGAGTGGCGGCTAGGAGAGGGAAGAAGAGAGCCATCTAAAGAAACCTCCATATAGGTCCTTATATAGCCTCCAAACCCTAGCACAAAGTTCACACTAATTACATGTGTGCCACCCCACCTACCACCCTTCCTAGACCGGCCTATCAGTGGGCTTTCATGGGCCATAAGCTCATCTCTTTAGTATCTCAATTCAATTAATTAAAGGCTCATTCAATTGCTACTTAAATTGGACATTTAATTTATCAATAAATAAAAGTCCAATTAACTTAAATAAATTAAGTGTGTTGTTTATAAATAATTATTAACTTAATAATAATTATTTAGAGATTAGATAATGCATTAATTTATTTTAATATGATCAATTTGACTTAATTAATTATAACGGTCCATAACTGTATATAATTAATTAATCAACTTATCATATTTTGCAATACTCACTATTGCAAATAAATAAATAATGCACGTATGGTTAAACACCTTATTTTGTGTGACCCTTTGAGGATTTATGCTATGTTGGATATGGAATTAAATCGTTATTTAATTCCAATAATCATAAGCGGTATCTGGCAACACGTTATGATTCCCAATTCGCATAAATAATGTACGGTTACAGTATTCAAATCCTGCATAAGAGAATAAAAGTATTTCTCTATTTTGATTCTTATGTCACACGATCTCATCGTATAATCCAAGATAGGAAAGTGTCATTCTTGCAAGTTATACGTTTCTTGATCTAGAGTTGATCTCCTAGTTGCGCGCATACGATCCAACTCCATCAAGGGCCCAAATAGATATCGTCACTCACTAAGTGAATTAATGAAGGACAAACGGTTTTCTTGATGATTAGCTTTTCCCGGCACAATTCAAGAAAACATAAATAAAGTCCGTATAGCAGCCCTTATCGGGAATCAGTGGTAGACAATATTTATTGAACCTATCCTCATGTGGAAAAGATAAACATCTCAAACTTAGAACCAAAATCATAACGAAATAACTAATGACACATAACACAATCCATATATTTATTTCGTTGGGTCAAGTCCTGTACTATGTTCCATAACATATACATATGCAATTAAATTGGTAACTCTTTACCTATGATTTGTAGAACTTAATCATCACTTAACTTGCATACTAATTTTATATGATAATTAATGTTCCTTGTTAATTATCAAGATCATGGACCATTTAGATTTATTATTGTCATTCTAAAGAATGATCCACAGAGATCTACAATTCAGATCCTCAACCTGAATAATCTGTCAATAATAAACCTAGGAACAGATGATAAAATATCATCCATAACATAAACTAATATTTAAGTCATCAAATTATTGACTTCTAGGACATAACTCCAACACAATTCACTTTCTAAAGCTCCGTAATCCACTTTTAAAGTCTTTTAATCTAAAAACATATCAAAATTATCATAATTAGTTTTTTTTATAAAAAAAATAGTTACTATATAAGAGAAAAGAGAGTAGAATGTAGAGGTGATTATTAAATATTGACAAAAAAAAATAAGCATAATAAAGGAAAAAAAAGATAGGCTAGTTTATATAGCATAGAGGAGAAGAAAGATATCTATAAGTGGAGAGAAAAAGAGATGAGATAATATAAGATGATATGAGATGTGATAAGAGGAGAGTATAGGAGATGAGATATATATATATATATATATATATATATATATATATATATATATAAGAGGAGGTGATTATATAAGATGATTTGAGATGAGATAAGAGGAGAGCAGAGGAAATGAGAGGGAATATATATATATATATAATTAAATAATATTTAATATACTTAAATATTATATATATTATATTTAATTTTTTATAATCATTATTCACAATTTATATTTATTTTAATTTTTTATTGTGGAAAGATAAAGTATGTGTGTAAAATATATATACACAACATATTGAAAAAAATATAATACACTTCAACAATACCTAAGCATACAAATATTAAAATAACATTAAAAATAATTTTAAATATTTAAAATATAAAAATATTAAAAATATATTAATAATCATCATTATTATTATATACTATTTTTTGTTAGAAATATGTTCAAAACAAATATATATTATCTTTTTATCAATCAAATATACTAATTTTTTAAAATTAATTAAAATTATTAAGACAATCATTATTTTAATAAAGAATCGGTAAAGAAAAAAAAGGCTACTATCTATTTTTTAAAAACCGATATCACAATATCATTTATATAATTCCGATTATTTTTGGATTATTTCGAAATCCTTAAATATTTTAATAATATTTTTTATTTTTTCGGACTTTATCGTGAGCCACCAGCCTAATAATTACAAGCCCATTATGCAATTTTGTCATCCAGTCCAGAAAATCAAACCATTATTGTTTTCTCTCTTTTTTCCATACATAGCCCAATCCGGCCCATACTAAAGTTAGGTTGCTTGATTGGTACATGGATGGGGTAAGATCAGTCGATAGACGATAGGGATCGATTTAAACATCAAGTTTATTTACATGGAAGCAACCCTCCAACCAGCTGCATTAGTCAAGTGATCAAAAGCTACCGTGCATCTTGGACGATATCATCTTCCTATTTTGATTTTCAAATCTCCAACACTAATATTTTTTATTTTAATTATAAACAATTTCATATTTCCTTCCTGGATGAAGGTGTTAAAAATTCCCGCCGACCCGAACACACGTTTTTTTAGCATTAATTGATTAGGCATGATGTCAATAATGGTGACGACGATAGTGAGTTAATTGGTAATGAATTATAATGGAAACATTGATATTAGTTAGTTAATACTTAAAACTAGAAGTGGTTCTAAATACTTGAAAATTGCTGCAATTGAAAATTGTTCGCTTTCTGAACTTTAATAATAATTTAATATGAAACTGATTTCTCCTGTTGGATAGTTGTAATTTAGGAGTAATGTTGTGTGGCGAATTTGTATTATATAATGATCTTAGAGATGGTTTAATTTGTCAAAATTTTGTTTCGAGGACTATTGGAGTGACAAGCGGAGAGCAACATGCGTTAAATTTTTGCACAAAGAGTCAAAGACGGTTGGCTTAGTTAAAAAGCAATCTTATATTTTTTGACGAAAAATAGAGGTGAAACCTCTATCTTTTTGGCTCCGTTTGGATGTGTTGAGAATAAGGTAGGAAGAAAGAAGAAGGGAAGAAATTTATTGGGAAGGGGTAAATTTATTGGGAAGTGTGTAACTTTTGTGAAGAGTTTGGATGGTTAGGAATAAATTTATTGAAAAAAATTCCTTATTCCTTATTCCTTCTTCCCACTTCCCACCATCCAAACACGGCCTTTAAAAAGCAATCTTATTTAAATAATTGAAAAATTGTTATAGCATTTACAAAATTTCAGGAGGAACCAAACGAAGTACTTGTGATTTGTGAAGCATATATATATATACAACGGGAATGGCCTCTGACTACAAGTTACAACTCAAAACTACGGGCTAATAAGTTGCATTATGTATGTTAGTGTAATACGCTAGCTGTGCATATATGAGGTACAATAAAATATCTGTTCCTAAGTCATAGCTCAGCCTCAGCAGCTGTTGCAGCTAATTAATTAATAGCTCGATCGTCAAAGAACAATTGTCTAAACAAAAGAAAAGAAAAGAGCAGCAGGAAAAGATTGTTTCCAAAAGGAAATCCTGCCTCCTCCTCCAAGGCTCCAACCTCCATACTCCTAAATTAATAAAAATATGATATGATATGATATTTTTCATGAAATGTGCTTCTTCTGAATTCTGATGGCTGGCTTAATTTGTTTCTTAACAAAAAACACCGGGGAGGGGGGGACCAGCATTAATTAAATTGACAACTAAGAAGCAGTCGGAAAGTGAATGGAGCTAGCTAGCTTTTCACTGCTTTTTCTCTCTCTTTTTACGCGCGATTTCGTAAGAGAAGTTATCACTTTTAACTCCAATAAATTACAATCATGTCAGATTCCAGAATGGAGTGATTGGATCCATTTTTTATTTTTTGATAAATTCAATAAATTACTTGTGTTATCGTCTTTTTTTTTTTTTGAGATATTCATTATTATTAATATTTATATCGAATTTTTTGTTTGAAAATTCACAAATTTACATTATAAATTATTAAAATGGAGTCGAAACTTGGCAGTCGGGGAGTAGCGAGTAGCTGTGGACTCTGGAGTGAATGTGAATCACAATTCACAGCAAGCAAGCAAGCAAGCAACAAACAAACAGACGCAACGAATCGCAAATGGATTTGTTAGACGGCGACAGAGACAGACCCACAGACAGAGACAGGAGGAGGGCAAATGATCTGCATGTCACTTTCCAACAATACCCTTCCTTCCTTCCATACACTGATATATCACAGGGCCACAGCCCACAGCCCACTCTGACCCGCTATTAAATTAAGTAATAAAAATTAAATTAAATTAAAAGGGCGCCAACTTTATTTAGAAACTGCCTGTTATTATTCATCCAAATCCAATCCTTCCTTGATTACTTAACAGTGACAAACTAAAGTAAAAGTATTTATTAAGTAAAGTAGCTTTAGATTTTAATTTCTGATATATTTTTAAGTAAAATCGCGTCTTTCCATACATGCACGGACTGACGGACACACGGTACACGGTACACCCTCAAGTCTAGTCGAAATTACCGAGTCCAAAAGAGTCGAGCAGTAATTTAATTTCAGCAAGAAGGCGTGGAGTGCGTGAACTGGAGACACAGATCTGAGTGCATGCGCCGTGTAAGGACTAAGGACTGAAGGAGTAGGAACCGACTGTGCGTACAGTGTACAGTGGATAGGAACGAAGGAAGGAGCCTTTTTGACTACCGAATAATTTTAATTTTTATTTACTTTTTGATATTTGGTTTTGGTTTTTTCTCTTCTGCTAAGTGCTGACAGAGGCCTTGCCTGTCTGTCTTAATTAATTTCACCTTTTTTTCTCCTTGTTCTTCTCCCTCTCTCTCTCTCTCCTTCCCCTTCCCCTGTTCTGTTCTCTACTTGTCTCTCGCTAAAACCCAAACCCAAACCCTTATCATCTCTCACTTCCAACTTCCCAACATTTTTCATTAATGGCGGGAGGCGGAGGAGGCGGAGGTCCGGCTCCGAAGCAGGAGGACTTACAGCCGCATCCAGTCAAAGATCAGTTGCCTCATGTCTCCTACTGCATCACCAGTCCTCCTCCTTGGCGTAATGCCTGCCCTCTCTTCTCTTCTCTTTCTTGTGTCTTCAATTCATCTTTTCTTGTTACTTTATTAATTTCTTAATTTTCAGCGGAGGCCATTCTATTGGGATTCCAGCATTTTCTTGTCATGCTCGGTACCACTGTCATTATTCCAACCGCACTTGTTCCTCAAATGGGTGGCGGAAATGTAACTCTCCTCTTCTCTTCTCTCTTCTCTCTTACAATTATTTGTTGCTAATTGTTTGTATTGTAGGATGAGAAAGCAAGGGTTGTCCAAACTCTCCTCTTTGTTGCTGGAATTAATACTCTTCTTCAGACCTTTCTTGGTACCCGCTTGCCTGCTGTCGTCGCTGGCTCCTACACCTTTGTCATGCCAACCATATCTATCATCTTAGCTGCTCGTTATACCAATCTACCAGACCCAACAGAGGTTACTCCCAAGTTTTATACCCTTTTTCCCTCTCTTATTTTTGTATTCTTGCATATTTGCTGCTCATATTTAATGCCCTTATTCATTTGGGGGTTACAGAGATTTCGACGCATCATGCGTGGTACCCAAGGTGCACTCATAGTTGCATCAGCACTTCAGATAATAGTCGGTTTCAGTGGCCTTTGGAGAAATGTCACCAGGTTCTTCTATTTTTAATTAATTGTTCCGCGCATCTTGCATATGAACAAAAGGGTGTCTCCCTTTAAAGTGTGAAGCCCTGATTTTAGTTGGAAGGGTTTCCTAGATTAGACATTATCTAATTATATATTGTATCAACTTCTAAATTTTACCTGCAGATACTTGAGCCCATTATCAGCAGTTCCACTAATTGCCCTTGTGGGCGCTGGGTTTTATGAGCTTGGTTTTCCTGGGGTATGTGTTGCTCTCTATTACTTAAAAATATCTTCAAACAGTTTGTCTCATTTATCTCGTTCTATCCGTTGGTGTGGCAACTGACAATTATATCCTCAAAAATTCAGGTTGCAAAATGCATTGAAATTGGTCTTCCCCAACTTATACTACTAGTAGTTTTCTCACAGGTGCATAACTAAATCATAGATCACAGATCCAGATTATTTTACTGGTTCATTGCCCGTACAGATCTTTTGTTCCGATTAAGGTACAAGCTGCCGGTTGCGGGTTAGAAACCCGGCTAGGGGGGGGGGGGATCCTTTGTGACATTTAATTTTGAAACAAGTTGGAGGGCTTGACCCCATCTTATCTTCAAAAAAAAAAAAAAAAAAAAGGTACAAGCTGCCAGTACTTTTATTGACCCCCTGCCCAACTAGCTTTTATTGTCTTGTAAGCATTTTCTGTTCATGAAGGTTATCTCACTCATTGCTAGTAAGATTGCTGAAATTTTTAACATTTTGGGCTTTGCTGGTGTAACATTGGAAACTTGCCAAATTTCATGCAAATTGATATTTCACCATTACGAAGTCTCGTACTGGTACTTGAAAAGTCGGCTAAAAGTAGAAGTCATTGTTGTAAGTTTTGTCATCTGTCTGCTTTTCATTAAATTCTTTTGAATTCAGTACATACCTCATGTCATGCATCATGTTCGGCATGTCTTTGATCGTTTTGCTGTCATATTTACGGTGCCGATTGTATGGCTTTATGCATACCTGCTTACTGTTGGTGGGGCCTACCGGCATGCCCCTCCCAAGACGCAGTTCCACTGCCGCACTGACCGTTCCGGGCTTGTTGGGGGCGCACCCTGGTAAGTTGTCAACTCTTATGACATGATCGAGATCAGATCCTTTTAGGTCTTTTGTTTGCATTTATAACGACACATAGAAATTCTCATTTGCATCTGATGTTTGAACCATTTCACTGTAAAAAGCAATAAAAGTATCTTTCCATCAGATGCTGATAAATTGAATCATTTTTCCTATGAACAACTTAAACTGCCCAGGTTGAACTAAAAAAGAAGTATTTCAGGTGTTTTTATTGCTACTGAGAGATTTAGGTACAGTCAATAGTAAAGTAATGTGGGGTGCTAATTGAAAACCTTAGAAATAGTTGGTGTTATTGTTACATCCGGGTATTTCTTCCAAGTTCCAACAATTATATAGTATATATATTATTATTATATAACAAAACAAGCTTGTGTTTTTATATTTGGAAGTTCTCTTCGATTTTATTGGTCTAAGGTCATAAATTCTGTAGGATAAGAGTTCCATATCCATTCCAATGGGGGGCACCAACTTTTGATGCTGGTGATGCTTTTGCTATGATGGCTGCTTCCTTTGTTGCTCTTGTTGAGGTCTTTCTCTTTGTAGCTAATGTTGTTTAATGCTACCAGAGGTAGTTCAGGACTGTTTTGGTTGTGGTGCATTATAGTGATATTTCTCGGAAATTACTCTTGAACTAATTGTTTGATGAATCTTAGTTTTGCAATTATGCCTCAACTAAGGTTGGATTAAAATGCAAAGAGAAAATCATAATGTCATCTAACCCAGGACTGTGGCCAGACTGCACCTATGCCATAATTTGGCTCCATGGAATGCTGGATGTGTTAATTAGATGTGTTTTATTTGGCAGTCAACCGGTGCTTTTATTGTTATTGCGAGATATGCTAGCGCGACACCTGTCCCTCCTTCCGTTCTAAGCCGTGGTATAGGTTGGCAGGTATACTTGTTATTGCAATTCATCTATAAGTAGTTGTTAGAAGCTCCTTTGATTTCATCTCTAACTTTTCTGTAAAATAGGGAATTGGTATTCTTCTTGATGGTTTGTTTGGAACTGTAAATGGATCTTCTGTTTCTGTGTAAGAATGCCATAATAATTTGTTATTTCACTAGCTTCATCATTTGTTACTTGTCTACTGTACTTTAAATTTCTTATGCTTTTGTAGTGAAAATGCTGGTTTGTTAGCCCTAACACGTGTAGGCAGCCGGAGGGTTGTGCAAATAGCAGCAGGCTTCATGATCTTCTTCTCTGTCCTAGGTGAGCTAATTATTGTTCGTTTTGTTTTCTTTGTTTTATGATGTAGGGATTGTCCAGAGTAAACCAATTTATCAAATATGCAAATAACACCAATGTTTATCATGGTTGTGTAAGGACCTAATGTTCTTTGAGCTAGTGTAATGCAAAAGATCCTTTTCTTTTCTTGCTTCACGTCTCAAAACCAGTACTTATTTCCTTCAAATGAACAAAAATTTTGCTAGAACACTACCAGATTCTTTTTCTATACATACTCTATATCTATGAAGTAGCATGAGGTGATTTAGAGAACATCAGTGAATTTAGTCACTTGTTCCTTAGAGTCGTACCTACTTTTGATGGTTTGCTGTTTTGACAAGTGACTAAATAATTCTGCACAATTATTTATGTTTAAAAACAATAATTTTATTTTTTTAAATAAAGACAGCTTGAGTTTTAATCTGGGTGATATATATATATATATTCAAAAAGAGGCAATTTTTGAATAATGGACTTTCAGGTTTTGCAATTTTGGATTTAAATTTGCAGTGTGCTGGATATAGATTCAGACGTAATTTTGCTGAGATTTCTTGGATGTTATATACAGAAATATTGTTTAATCTGAAGAAGTATTAATGTTGTATCTTGTTTATTATTTTAAACTGAGCTGTGAGGTTTATGTGTTATACTTGAGCCATACGGGTAAAATACAGGAAAGTTTGGAGCAGTTTTTGCATCAATTCCACTTCCAATATTTGCAGCTCTCTATTGCATCTTCTTTGCATACGTTGGTACGTGATAATATCAGGATATGATTATTATAGTTTGCCATCTGGTACTTGCTAATTTTTCCTGTGCTCTTTGTATAGGCGCTGGCGGCTTATCCTTTCTTCAGTTTTGTAACCTTAATAGCTTCAGAACCTTTTTCATACTAGGGTTCTCTCTATTCATGGGTTTATCTGTACCTCAGTACTTCAATGAGTATACATCTGTTGCTGGTTATGGGCCTGTTCACACCGGTGCTCGCTGGGTGTGTCCATCTTACCAATCATTTTACCTACAACTTTCTTTCTATTCATATGATATTCTTAGAGCAAAAATGATAAAAGAAAACAGAAACGAGATGTGCAGAAATTGCAACTAGTATGTAACCTGTACCTGCTATTGTATGTCAGTAACATCCATGGAGGTAGTCTTGCTAGTAAGAATGTTTAATGGAAAACCAGAAAGGCCTTGGGATAAAATTTAGTGAATTTCCATGTTCATATAAATGATGATTGCCTTTTTTTTTTTTTTATCTTGCAGTTTAATGACATTATAAATGTGATGTTTTCTTCAAAACCCTTTGTGGCTGGGATTATAGCATATTTTTTGGATAATACACTTTATAGGCATGAGTCCGTGAGAAAAGACAGAGGATACCACTGGTGGGACAAGTTCAGGTCCTTCCGCACCGACACACGGAGTGAAGAATTTTATTCTTTGCCCTTTAACCTCAACAAATTCTTCCCTTCAGTTTGATGTTCTTCTGAAATTAGTCACAGAAGGTGGATTTTGTGTGATGTGATGGTGTATTAATTTGTTAGATGAGAGAGATTAACGCTCCATATATTATGTGAATTGTTCTTTTGTTCTATCTTTTGTATGTAAGTTGCTAGATAGGGGTACTATTATGGCTGAAAGCTTGAATTAATTCACTTCTTGTTTTGGTGCTCTGATGTGTTTAATTTTGTATATGACAGCAAGTTCCATTTCTCAGTAATTTTGTTAATACAGGTTTGTTTGGTAGCGGTTCATCGCGAAGCTAGTTTCATTTCTCAGTAATCTCGTTTGATATAGGTTCGCGTGGTACTGGATTATCGCTAAATACCAGTACCAGCGCCAGAAAAAGTAACTCCCAGTTCGACAACGCTTTGAAACAAACTAACAGCCTGCTCAAGGATAGTGGGTTTGGAGATATCCTATATGTCATCCTCTATAAATGTCATCCTGCCATCCTAGAGGCGCTGTTAGTTTATGGGCTTTGTTGCAATTTAAAAGCCCATCATCATATTTTTAATCACGTGAAATACACGTGATGGGACAGCTATCTATATTTTCGAAATCATTTCCGTAAAAGCTCTCTCTGGATAAGATCAAAGCTTGCTTTCGTTGCTAGATCGAGCCTCTTTTTACAAAATCGAGAGATCCCCTTTCTCTCTCTACCACTGCTAGCGTACAAATCAGGTGATTTTATCGTTATTTCGATCTAATCAGATTGCAAAATTTTAATCGTTTTCGCATTTTTCGATCCAGCTGTTTGATTTGCGATTTGGTATTTTTATTTTTCGATCAGATCAGATTTCAAGCAATTGTTTTTGTCGTTTATGTCACGCATTTGCCATCGATTCTCCATCAGGTTAGTTTATCTCTATATTGGTTAGATGAGATCACACAACCTTCATCCCTTTTGCAATTTTTGTGTTTTGCTGTTTGGTTTGTGATTTTGTTATGTTCAACTCTCGATCAGATCAGATTTCAAGTTTCGTTTTGACATTTAAAACACGAATTTGAAATCAAATAGATCGTTTCTTCAAGATACTGATCTTACTTCTATTTCAAGTTCAACTATATGCACAACATTTTACGCATTAAAAGTGCAAGCACTTGTGTGTATTTTTAAATAAAAAAGGGATAATTAAATCTACATTTCTGTTCATTTAGGTTGGAAACCTATCAACGATAATAGAACTATTATTCTTAGTTATTTTGTATCTGTTTATAAGGGAATGACAGTGTAGTTATCCTAGAATAATATTTATTTGTATAATTTTTATTTGTATCTGTGTAGATAGTTTTGTAAGTGTTACGTAATAAGGAAGTAAAATTTGTTATTGAAAGGAGTATATAATATAGCGTTATAGGTATTAGTTATTTTGTGACATCTTTATTTAGTGTATTAATTTTTGTACCCGTCTAGGGATTAAATTATATTTTGCAAAGAAGTATATAACATAGAATAGTAGCTATTGATATTGTAACTGTGTAGTTAGTACTGTGAGTTGTTTACAATGATATCTAACAAAAGAGTACATATCAAGAACCTGACCGGTGTGTTTGATATTTTAGTATAGGCTTAAAGGAGTACAAAATATAGGATAAAAGAGTAAATAATATTCAACAAGGGAGTACATATTTCTTATATCTGTGTAGATAGTTCTGTAAGTGTTGTGTAATAAGGAAGTAAAATTTGTTATTGAAAGGAGTACATAATATATATAAATTTTATATATTATCTTTTTAGATTTTTCAGGTCATGTCATCTATCTTGAAGGTCGTTAAAAAAGAAGTAAAGAGCAAGAAGAAATGAATTTGCATTGACCCATTTGTTCTGGTAATTAAATTTGATCTATATTTCCTTGGATAATTGTTATTACAATGGAAAGGAATCACGCATACTTTCATATGTTTTCTGTATGCAGAGAGCATTGTCTACTGGTTCTATTTCCTACATAGACCAATTAAATCCTGATTATTTAATTCTTTAATCTGTCACACGGGTCTTCATTGCATTTTTTTTTTCATAATTTTCCATTTTCTCTCATTTCTGTTTGTATTTATTTTCTAATGTATAATAAGTGAGTACATAATTTTATATTAAGGAGTACTTTTTAGAAGTATTAATTGAATGTCTGTTTTTAAATAAGTATATAGTTTTATACTTTTTAGAAGTATTTATTTTCTAGCAAGTGAGTATCTTTTTTTGGAGTAAAGGAGTATCTTATGAGTTATTTTATAGTTGCAGTCTGATATTACAAACTAATGTATCATTCCTTGGATGAAGGATATAACTCTCAGAGAGTATATAAAATAATGTTGAAGGAGTAAATATTTACATGTGTGGGTTTATTTACCTAAGATAATTATTTACATAAATGTTTAACTCTCAGAGAGTATATAAATAGTATTAAAGGAGTAATTATTTCTACATGTGGATGTATTTATTTATCTTTACTGTACAATTGTTATATGGCTAAAATATTAGGTTGTTTTCTACATACTTTCATATGTTTTCTATATGAAGCGAGCATTGTCTACGGGTTCTATTTCCTATAGAGGCCAATCAAATCCTGATTTTCTAGGACCTGCTTTTGATAAGTCATATTTTCTCTTTGTTGTGTCAAGCAACAATATGTAATGGTGGATGTACATTGTTGATAAGAAAGCTAATTTGGCTGAAGTCTATTGCACAACAGTGGAGGTAAATATCTTGTTTGAGAAGATTGAATCAGATCTTAAGTGCATCAAAGCTTTTCTTGTTTGGCGGACATTAGGAGATCAAAGGTGGAATGACATGGGTTGTGTATGGCTTGAGAAGATCCCACAACAACTTAGAGCAGAAGACAGTGGTCTGTTCATCCTGAGGATTCTCATTTGCAAGTTACTTAACAAACCAGTACCATTTTCTCAGGTAATTTACATAAGGGATCATGTATTTGTTAATTATAAAATATATTGCATTTTTGTACTCCTTTAAGCTTTTTGTTTGTTGTTTTAATATAAGCTTAAAGGAGTATAAAACATAGGATAAGAGAGTAAATAATATGTAATAAATGAGTACATATCAAGAACCTGACAGGTGTGTTTGGTATTTTAGCATAGGCTTAAAGGAGTACAAAACATAGGATAAGAGAGTAAATAATATCTAACAAGAGAGTACATAACAAGAAACTTTGTTGTTTGTTTGTTGTTCTAATATAGGCTTGAAGGAGTACAAAATATAAGATAAGGGAGTAAATAATATCTAACAAGAGAGTACATATCAAGAACCTAACAAGTGTGTTTGGTATTTTAGCATAATCTTAAAGGAGTAAAAAATTTAAGATAAGGGAGTAAATAATATCTAACAAGGGAGTACATATCAAGAACCTGGCATGTGTGTTTGGTATTTTAGCATAATCTTAAAGGAGTACAAAACATAGTATAAGAGAGTAAATAATATCTAACAAGGGAGTACATATCAAGAACCTGACATGTGTGTTTGGTATTTAGCATAGGCTTAAAGGAGTATAAAACATATGATAAGGGAGTAAATAATATCTAACAACGGAGTACATATCAAGAACCTGGCATGTGTGTTTGTTCTAACATTGGACAATTCTATATTTTGCAGATTAATGTTAGTGACGATAAACGTGTTGATGCTTACCGGCTACTACTAGATCCTATTAATGAGGTGAAGCCGAAATTTTGATCTGCAAGTGAGTGTGTTCTCTTTGATCTTGAGGAAGAAAGCTGAACTTGGTGGTTGACCGAGAAGATTACAAAATTTGGTGCTGTTTATTTTTTGTTGAGTGAATTTCGTTTGGTGAATAACTCTTATTTGAACATGGTTGGATGAAAAGTTTATACTCTATTTTTAAGAATTATATTCTCTGTTATTGTATTGAATTCTTATTTGCACAATTTGTCTGCTTGTTAAATGTTAATTTGGTATTCCATATGTAGAAGTATATACTCCCTTACGGAGAAGTATTTACTTCCTTAATATTTCAATTTTTATCTGATTATTCTTATTTTCAAATTCATATATTGAATTCTTATTTGAACGTTTTGATAAAAAATTATATAATCCTGTATGGAAAAGTATGTACTCCTCTCAGAAAAAGTATATACTTAATATTTTCAATTCTTATTTGTACATTTTTTGTCTGCTTTTTAAATGCTAATTATGTATTCCATATGTAAATGTATATACTCCCATACGTAGAATTATTTACTCTCTTAATATTTCAATTTTTATATGATTATTCTTATTTTCAAATTCATATATTGAATGCTTATATGAACGTTTTTATCAAAAATTATATACTTCCGTATTGAAAATTATATACTCCCGTATGAAAAAGTATGTACTCACAGTTCACATTTATATACTCCTTTACACTAATTTAAGTACTCTCGATTTTTAAGTGACGTCAGCATCTCAGAATCATCCTAGGGTCGCGTGGTCCGCGTGTAACACGCTAAAATCGCAGGGCGCGATTGTTTGAGCCAACTCTACTATCTTTTGGGCCAAAGGACGCTGGGATGTCCGGGATGTCAAAATATCTAGGATGTCCTATATCAGCTCCCAATATCCAGAATCTTCGTTGCATTATGGGCCTAATAACACCTTTAATGAACGAAGGTTAGGCGTTGACCGCATCAGCAATATAGAAATGATAACTTTCTTATGTAGTTTTACCATCACTTGAACAAAGTGAACACATAGAGTAGATAATATGAACATTTAGGGCTTCGTTTGGATGCGTTGAGAATAAGGTAGGAAGAAGGAAGAAGGGAAGAAATTTATTGGGAATGGGTAAATTTATTGGGGAGTGTGTAACTTTTGTGAAGAGTTTGGATAGTTAGAAATAAATTTATTGATAAAAAGTGGTTATTCCTTATTCCTTATTCCGGAAATAAGACATCCAAACGGAGCCTAGATGATCAAAATGAAACATAGAAACAAATAAGTTTTTCCATCGTTTATTCGGATTTTTATATGAATATTCAATTTATTTTTATTAAATTTATTTATTTGTATGTATTCATTTTGATCATCTATATGATATTATTATTATTATTTATTTTATGTCACTTTATTCAAACAATGGCAAGTGATGGTGGAATTATTGGAAGTAATTCCGAAAATCTCGTTTGGCTTGTTCAATTTAGGTAAATATTTAATTAATTAGATTAGATGGCTCATTTTTGTAAAACCTAATATTGTTTCGTGCAACTTAAACATTTATGTGACAGCTTTTTTTTTCATTTCATCCCATTATAAATAATATTTTTGTTGTTTAATTATCTTGTACTTAGGCGAAATTTTTTTTTATATAGACTAGATAGTGGTTGCCAAATAAATTAAGTGAAATTGTAGATGGCCATCGTCAACCAAACTTCAAAAAAAAAAAAAATGTATGCCACTAGGGATTTCTGGAATTCATTCGAAGTACCTCTGACAGTGTCAGAAAAACAAGGTTGTTGAAGGTGCTAAAATATGATAACAAGGTAGTAGCGGTGGGGATGATAAGTTGGTGGATATATTTTTAAAAATTTGGCGTTCGGGTCTAAAAAGTATTTTTCGTGGTGAGACCCAAAATTTCCGGGCGATTGTGGTTTGAAGAGTTTTGTCCTGATTGCAATTTAATGAGATATGCCAGCAATTAATATTGGTCCTTGAAATGTGCGTATCCCACAATTTCCTCTCTGGACGGCACTCGTAACAGTTTTTGGTCTACTTTGTAGCTTGTACAGTTCAAGTTCGACCCAACCTTGTTATTTTGCGTTTAAAATAAAATAAAGGCACCTAAAAGAAAATATTCCTCTCAACTAATCGGTTTGATGTCTCTCTTGTCATTTCTGTGATTCTGACGTTCGTATGTACTTTTTCCAGATTATGAACAGGTTTCGCTATTTATTAGGTTTAAAGTTTTCTCCATCCAAATGATTGTTATCTTCTCCAATTATTTCTTCAACACATTGCTTTTCGTTTAAACTAAGTACTAAGAAAAAAGTACTGTTTGCATATGATGCCCAACCAACGATTGTTTATATATAAATTGGAAATGAGATTCCTCTGGTTCAATTTAGTTAGTAATAGTATATACAGTGCTTTTTGTTTGGACGGTATGGGGAAGGTTGTATCAAATAAATTAAATAGGAAAAATTATAGATTGAGCCAGGAACCGCTTTTTTAGGGGAACCAGTAAAGTGAGAAGAGAAATGCTAGTGTCCTATATATAGGACGGATAGGTTCCGTCCAATACGATCGTTTTTATGTTTTTAAATTTCAAATAATCGATCCAAACCGTTCAATATGTTCTCCATATTGAAAACTTATAATAAACCAATTTTTATATTTTTTGAAAGTTTTTGCTACTTTTTTGCTATTTTAAAAAATCATTGTTATTGGACGATCCATAATGTTTATATCGTGAATTTTTAAAAATACAAAAAAATAGTAAAAAATTTTGAAAAAATGTAAAAATTTATTTCTTATAAGTTTTCAATATGGAGAACATATTGAACGGTTCGGATCGATTATTTAAAATTTAAAAACGTAAAAACCATCGTATTGGACGGATCCATCCGTCCTATATATAGGACACTAGCATTTCTCAAGTGAGAATATCATATTTGTTTGTTGCATAACTGATGCAAGTTCGACCCGATATATATTGTTCCATCCGTGCACATCTATAATCTTTCAAGTTAAGGGATTCAAAACTGAAACAATATTTCTTATGGTTTGGCCTCAATATTGTTTTCACGACATAACGCTTTTAATTATGATTATATATATATAGAGAGAGAGAGAGAGAGTTTTGCTATGGTGAGTTGCAACTCACCAAAGCGTCCGTGAGTCGCGCTCAAAATTTCGAAATTAAGTTCAAAACGACCGATCCAAACCGTCTAATACAATCTTCCTATTGAAATCTCCATACAGACCAAATTTTATATTTTTTCGAAATTTTTAAGTTTTTTTTTAAAAATTTTAGAAAATCATTAATCTAATTAATTCTGAACCGTTCAAAAACAGCAGTTTTTAAAAATCCGAAATAAATACTTAAAAATTTCAAAAAAATGTAAAATTTGGTCTGCATGGAGAATTCAATAGGGAGATCGTATTAGACGATTTGGATCGGTCGTTTTGAACTTAATTTCGAAATTTTGAGCGCGACTCACGGACGCTTTGGTGAGTTGCAACTCACCATAGCAAAACTCATATATATATATATATAGTTTTGCTATGGTGAGTTGCAACTCACCAAAGGGTCCGTGAGTCGCACTAAAAATTCTAAAATTTAGTTCAAAATAACCGATCCAAACCGTCTAATATGATCTCCATATTGAAATCTCCGTGCAGACCAAATTTTATATTTTTTTTGAAATTTTTAAGTATTTATTTCTGATTTTTAAAAACTGCTGTTTTTGAACGGTTCAAAACTAATTAGATTAATGATTTTCTAAAATTTAAAAAAATATACTTAAAAATTTCGAAAAAATATAAAATTTGGTCTGCATATAGATTTCAATAGGAAGATCGTATTAGACAGTTTGGATCGGTCATTTTGAACTAAATTTCAGAATTTTGAGCGCCACTCACGGACCCTTTGGTGAGTTGCAACTCACCATAGTAAAACTATATATATATATATATATATATATATATATATATAGTTTGATCGGTGATTTTGCAAATTGACAAATCTAAATTAACCAATCCAATCTATATATTAAAATCTCATAGAAAACAAAATTTTACAATTTTTTTCGAATTTTTTAAAACTTGCCATTTTTTGCTTACAAATTAGTGTATTTATAGCAAAAAATGGCAAGCTTTAAAAAATTCGGAAAAAATAGTAAAAAAATTCCAAAAATTGAAAAATTTTGTTTGCTATGAGATTTAAATATATAGATTGGGTTGGTTAAATTAGATTTGACAATTTGTAAAACTATCATCCAAAACGGTCATGGTGCACGAAAGCTTATATGAATCATGGTTCACAATAGATTTACTATATATATATATATATATATATATATATAGAAAGCCTTCAATCAAAGCGCTTTGACCGGAGTCCCAGTTAAACGCCGTCAGATCTCAATTTTGAAAGTTCAAACGACTGATCCGAACCGTCAAATATGATCTCCATATTGAAATCTCCTTGCCGACCAAAATTTTCATTTTTTTGAATTTTTTAAGTATTTTTTCGGATTTTCAAAAACAACAATTTTTTTAGGGTTCAGAACAAATTAGATTAACAATTTTTGAAAATCCGAAAAAAATACTTAAAAAATTCAAAAAAATGAAAATTTTGGTCGGCAAGGAGATTTCAATATGGAGATCATATTTGACGGTTCGGATCGGTCGTTTGAACTTTCAAAATTGAGAACCGACGGGGTTTAACTGAGACTCCGGTCAAAGCGCTTTGATTGAATCCATTATATATATATATATATATAGAGTTAAGCTACGGTGAGTCGCGACTCACGGACCCTCCGGTGAGTCGCGATCAATACTCCTAGATCTAGATCAAAATGACCGATCCAAACCGTCCAATATGATCTCCCTATTGAAATCTCCATGTAGACCAAATTTTTTATTTTTTTCGAAATTTTTAAGTATTTTTTTGAAATTTTAGAAAATCGTTAATCTAATTGGTTCTGAACTATTCAAAAACATCAGTTTTTAAAAATCCGAAAAAATACTTAAAAATTTTAAAAAAAATAAAAAATTTGATTTGCACGGAGATTTCAATAGGGAGATCATATTGGACGGTTTGGATCGGTCATTTTGATCTAGATCTAGGAGTATTGGTCGCGACTCACCGGAGGGTCCGTGAGTCGCGACTCACCGTAGCTAAACTCTATATATATATATATATATATACTTTGAAGGACTTAACTTTATAATTAATGATACATTATCCTGTCCTGTGTGACTGTGTCCAGAGATATTGAAGACACCATGTCACTGGCTATGGAGAATTACTCTAAGCCTACTCGAAAATCAAAGCTGTGGAAATATTATTTCATTTTTTTTTTCCTTAAGACTAACTCTTCGTTTAAAATCCACCGATAATACATTTCATATAATCAAAACTTGGTGCAAAGGCCTGTCGTGTAAAGCTATGATAATAAGGCTATAAACTGTAATTTGTTACGATGTCTGATAAATCTTATCTTTCTTACATGCACTGAAACACTTCCTTAACAAATAGGAGCCAAGTAGCCAACAATAAATTGTGAGTAGATTGTTGAAGATGATAGTAAGTGACAAAATGCAAACACTTTTTATTATTACTCGTGGGATTATTTATTTATTTATTTGTTTTTTTCTCTCCAGCTGACATCTTTAATTATTTCCCCCACATTTTGGTCCTTTTGTCTGCCATTAATCCACATTTCTACTCAAGTCACTTCTTGGCTAATCATCAAATTTTATCTCTTCGTAACTCGAAAGTTTCCAAATTAAAATAACTAAAAGAACATAAGCATGGAATTAATAGTCCACAACAAAAGTCAATTAGGCGAAAGTCACTGCCAGGACAAAGAAAAAATTAAAGAGTAGTTAAGTTTAGAGTGTTTTAAATTAGCTCCAAAGACAAAGAGGCGTCAATTGAACACATGCCGGGTTTAATTGTCTCGCTGTTGGCTCAAACAATTTGGTGATTGGTGAAAATAAATTATAAATTGCTGATGAAAAACACGGTGTACGTGGTACTGTCACATACATTATTCGGAACCAACACCCCAATAGATGAATAGACACAGTACGTTGCAATTTAGAAACACTCAAACAACACTATCACGGTCCAAGCTGAGGACTTGTTAACTGTATGGTGTGACAAGTGAGAACAGTGAATGCTAGAATTAGTATATTATATATAGAGTTTCAGTGGTAATTAAATAAAAAACCAAAAGCCTTAAACATTAGGTATGTGAATTGAAGTGGTCTTGAGTCGACTTAAAAGCCTAAATAACTAACCAAAACAGAGTTTATAATTTGGGATTTTAATTTATGGCTTCAAGATAACTTTAGAATCCTTCATGATACTATCTCTGCTCACTGACAAGAAATTAAGAATTATTTATTCGAAGCTCTTGTTCATTTGCGATTGAGCATCTCAAGTTCTCAACTACCAAAAGGTAAGACGGAACAAGTTCTTTTGTGGCGCTTATCGGTGTGGTATCATATATGGTAAATTTATTAAA
This sequence comes from Rhynchospora pubera, assembly GCA_028095005.1. Taxonomy (NCBI): domain Eukaryota; kingdom Viridiplantae; phylum Streptophyta; class Magnoliopsida; order Poales; family Cyperaceae; genus Rhynchospora; species Rhynchospora pubera. The sequence continues at coordinate 229,599,031 of CM051459.1, read as the reverse complement.
TCAGTTATATAATATAATATATTAAGAATTAATCACGTCATCCGGTTCAATAAATTTTTATTACTTGGAAAATATATGGTAAATATATTAGAATTAACTTCAAAACTATCTCAGTAAAGGTCAAGCTCATATTTACGTACTCTATCAAATATTAAGAGCAATCAAATTCTTGGGAGTTCCAACATGTACTCATACATATCTGGAATGTCAGACAGTCGTCCTAATTGTGTCATCAAAATTGTAATGCGTTCATTTCGATTGAAACATGATGATCCAATTATATTATCTAAGACTAGAGTCTCGTCATTAGCATGCAGCTCTCTAATACTAAAGAGAAAAAATTACTAGTGCTACGATATATATCGTTTTACTTTCAGCTAAAAGTAAAACATAGATAAGTTAAACACAAAATTAAAGAGCGAAACAATGGAAGCACAACTCCTCATGAATCATGATCCGGTAGTAATTTGGAGGCTGGGCCTTTCTGGTCAGTACTTTTCTACCAAAGGGTCAAAGGGATACCATGCTCAGATATGGCTTGCAGTATGGAACATGCATCTTTTTTTGAATAAAAAATGGGGGTCTGGCCCTCATATTTTCATTAAAATTAAAGAGTACAAAAGATTAGCCAGTGGCTAATTACAAAAAAAGTAAAAAGGAAAACAAAAGAGAAAAAAAGGAAATAGAAAAAGGAATAAAAAGGTGAGCCGCTAGAAAAAATTGAAGATTGAAGATCAGCTTAGAGTGACAGCATAATTGATAGCAGGCTGCACTGGCACACACTGAAGTGCTTGCCATTCTTGAAAAACTTGATCTACCAGTAAGCTTATGGGTTGTTGGCTTCCTTCAAAAATTCTCAAACATCTCGGAACATGCATCTTGTTTCTGCTGTATATATATATGTGTAATGTGTTCTGAAATCTCAGGGATGCTCATATATAGCAGCAATTGAAATGGATATCACTTGATCGATCGGTGCTCCTTTTTTACTGACTCCTTGACCCTACAACAGATCCTGGATCAATCAGCAAATAACTCCTGATTACCTACGTTCTTGTCACAGGTCCACAGCCAATAATAACAAATATCCTCATTGCAAATTTGGAACGTTAACCATGTGAAACATTTGGATAAAGAGAACTAAGCGGTATGCAATTTGGACTATTTGCATTTCTACATTGTCTCGTTAATACATACTATATTTTCCCCCTTTTTGCGCAATTGAAGGTCTGGACTCGGAAGAGATCTCTTTTACGATTGAAGGTATGATCAAAATCTCTTTTGAGTTTTGACAAGACAAACAGTTGATTTTGTTTTAGTAAAATGAAAATAGATACAGTTTTAATTTGAATATCTTTTATCCAGGAAATAATTTGAAACTTTTTCGAAGCAAAGTACTGAATAAAACTTATTTGCCAATTTGATCATTTAAAAATATGAGAAATACAGCTGGAATCGATTAAAATCATCATCCGGTGTTTAGTTACCAATTTTTTTTTTTTTTAGTAAAAGTAATCCAAAAATGGTACCCTTCTTTTATTAAGCCAATAGTTTGGATACGATTACTGTGGTATCTCTCTAATCAGAGATACCTAAAAAAGCAATACAAGTACAGGAAAAACGCCTAACAACCATGGCAAACAAAGCACACAAGTTTAGAAAAGTTTTAAAAGTTTTTAAACTGAGAAATTAAGAGAAGGAAGCTCCATGATCACTGATGACAGGATGTACCTCAATGGTGCATCCATCCTCAATTTCCCTATTGTTTGCTTCAGCTTAAAAACCAACAAATGATCTGAAACTTCCAGCCATCTTTGCATCAAGACATGTCCTATAATTAAAGATATTAATGATATTTCTACTAATAAAAAATCAATTAAAGAATATAAAAGTTTCAATTGAATGGTGTATCCAATCCCTTATATACAATCTGCATCGTTGATTTTTATATTTTGAGTGGTATAGATGTTAAATTTAAATGAAAGTCTAAGAATGTAGTTTCAAACGGTAAATTTTAAACGTATATTTCTTTTTAAAAAATATGAAAAAAATTATGGACAATATTTATCAGTTGAGCCAACAGACTTTATTTATGGACAATATGAAAAAAAAAATCCAATCACTATTATCGAAGATTTTGTATGTCCATCTACGTGAGCCAACAGACTGCAGCTAAAATAGACGGAGTAAAAACTCCTATGCATGAATGGGATAGCAGTCATATTGTTCCAAATGGTATCAATACTTTCACAGTTTAAAGTTTAAAGAAACTAGCTATCGTATCGCGCTTCGCGTGATGTAAGTTTAATCTGCAGTGATTATAGTGTCCAGGTTAAAAAGGGATGTTTTTTTTTTTAAAAAAAGAGTGTAATCTGTAATGGATGTGTACAGCTTGAAATCAGTTCTGAATGCTGTTATATGGATAAATTGAGAAAGTATTTTGCTTGAATAATAAAAGGAGCACATGAACGAAACAGATAGATGGAAGAACTATCCAAGGTATAGATGCATTAATTTAGAAATCAGTAAATAACAGCACCAAAGAGTGGTGCAAACAGAAGACTGTTTGGCCTGCGATACTTGTTTTGTTCTTGAGAAAGCTTTGCGAGATATAGATCTCTTTTGTTTAGAATTGTTAGGGATACAATAAAGGCATGCTATGCCATTGTCAGGGATCAAACTGTGATGCAAAAAGTGACTGGTACCAGTTTGGTACCAAATGGAGCTTCCATACTGGTACAATAAAGGCATGCCATCCCATTTTTCTTTCTTGATCAATACAGCTCAAAACTGAGTTAAAATAATTTGGCTGCTCCATAGCAATCAATCAAAAATAATGAAAAAAATCCTTGACAAACCAATATAATCTAATCCCACAGGATCATGTCTATTTTGTAAGTTTGCAAGTGAAAAGGTAAAGCTATTAAATAAATCAAGAAAAAAATGACACAGAAGGAAAAAGGGACCACCAAAAGCCAAGAGGGAGGGAAGAGATCGCTGACAAAAAGACTACCAAGGAGGAACTAAATTCTCCTGCAGATGAAAGGGTAACAAATGAATTTATATAAAATAAACACAAACACTTATTTATTCTGGCGATAGAGATTGCATATATGGATAATAAAAAGAACATCAAAAGGTTCAACATTACTCAAATTGTCATTTTATTGCTAAATTTGACTGAAATTGACTGGGTATTTTCTTCACACGGTACAATTGAACATAAAATGGGAATAAAAAATACAACAGTCTCATTGGAAACTCCAAAGCCTTTAATCAAATGAGTTAACCTTATCACTATTTAATTGTACACATAATGTTATAACAAACAAAAAAAAACATCTCATACCAAACAGCCAACATCGAAAAATAAGATAATTCCATATGAGAATACCCTATCATTTCAAATGGTCAGCTGAAAAAATTATGATCACATATAAAAGAATTGCATAGATAGTCTTGTAACAGGAGATATCAGAGTCACTATGACATCCTACGGTTGTATATCCGATAAATCCATCCAATCTGACATTGAATATATAAAAAAAAATTGTTACTTCACTCAGATATAAATATTTCATGCTAGTTTGATTTTGCATGCACTGCCAAAATAACTGATTGTAAAAATAAATCATTCAAACTCACAATCGTATGTAAGGGTTGCACTTTCATTTCTCTCTTGCCTTGTTCTTTTCAAGTTGTATCTGCAAACATGTAGGAATTTTGACATCTCTATTAATTAGTTGGTCGCCTACCAACTAAACAACGTAAAGGAAAAATAACAATAATATGTAAAATATATCAGAATATGACTTTTTCATAGTTTTTTCTGATGCTAATAAAAATTAAAGCATATATAATGCAGGACTTTCATGCACAGGTTTTCTACTTGAAAACAACTTTCAGGAGTGTACAGATCAGACAAATTACCAACCATATCATTGATTAGAAAAGATAACTCCTCTGGCAAGAAAAATGTATCTATAGACTCAGAAGTGACAATTCGTGATAGAAAGATGCTTGTAAACATGTTACAAGGCACTCTTTGTTGTTATTTTTATAGCAGTTGTTAGTCTCGAACTTGCTAAAAGAAGAAGGGTAAAGAAATTCGATTCCTGAGTTCGATTCAATTCTCTCTCGGGGCACAAGGGCAACTTCTCAAATTTAGCATTAAAGTGTTCAGGTCACAACGAGCCGGGAGTGGCCAGGGAAGGAGGCCATTGTATTTTTTAGCAAAAGTTGGGGGCGCAAAAAAAGAAAGTACTTGTACCAGATCCGTATCCTGAGTCCTTACTTTTTTGAAAGTAAACAGAAACGAAGTCCAATCTATCTACCAATCTTTCTGGCATGATTTTCCGCACCATGGATCTTTTCCTGCGGTAGTTAGAGCTCGCTCGGGAAGGTTCCTTGCCTCAGATCTTTTACTTCCTAACTCCTTCACTCTACGCAGACAGAACCTTTGAGAATGAACTTACGCCGGAAGTAAACTCCTCGTTCTTATATGGGGTTTCTCAAGCCAATCTCTTATTATCCTCAGACTGAAGGGGCAAGTCCGGAGTGGCCATCGGCTTACTATCTGATGAGCTCAAAGAACTAGCATTATTGGTGGGTGGGAGTCTCAGCTCCAAGCAATTCGGGTAGTCCTCAGATTAGAATCCATTCCTCTCTCTAGAAGATCAGTCTTTTTTACATTCTCTTCCTGGCAAGTCTTGAACTACCAAGCAAGCGTTTTTCGACTTGACTTGACTAATAAAAGAAATGCCAACTTTAGTATATGCGGAATGCCAACTATGTATTGTATTTAGGAAGAGTATAGAAAATGCTCACTAGAAGGTTCTCTGCTTGATAATTGCATGCATAAATGGGAAGGAAACTGAACTTGTCAACTTATAGTCCGTGCTGGAAAAAGATAATATTATAGGAATGTACGAGAATCACCCGATAGAGAGTGAAGAATGGCTACACCAATGCCTTGGAGAATAGTCGGGAAGCTGGGCAACTACGGAAAGAGCGGCGGAAAAGGTCCTCAAATGTCTGCTCAGCTTCATTTCGTATAAAGTGAATCAATTGGGCCACTCTTTATAAGATAAAAGCAAGGGAACTTGAGATGCCCGCAGGGGAAGGCCTAATAGATTGATTTCTTCCAACGGGCTTTGGCTAGAATCGTATTGGATCGGTTCTATCATAATGGAAAGCTACTCAAACTTGCCTTGGATCGCTTGGGACTAAAAAACGTGGCACTTAACCCTACCTTTTATATTCCCATTAATTCGCGGGTAAGCAGCTAGGCAACCAAACGTTTCAATAAGGCGGCTACTCAAGTAGTTAGCTAGCGTTTTTAAGCTGACTTCCTTTTGTAGCGCGCGTACTCTTTTGGAGTCCCCCGAGTTTAGTGAACATTCCTTAGTGGAGTGAGCTCCGGTTTCTTGCTTGTTCTTGCTTGTAGGCTTTCTTGACGTTAGCTCTTCGTTTCTTTCTTTCTTGCTTTGGTTTCCCGAACAGACGAGTAACGTATAATGTTACGAGTTCAAAGGGTAGTTCCTCACTGAGTTCAAAAACAAAAAGTAATATCAGCTGCCTGGATTGGAGAGAGGTGAAGGCAGTACTGCTCAGCTCAGCACCAATTCAAATGGCAAAGTGCGCTTGTACCAGAGAGTTTTTCAGGGGAATTGACAGGTAAATAGGGGCCCTATAGAGGAGTCAGAAGATTGACCCACCCGGTAGGTAACAAGGAAAGTAGGTATTCAGGGCTTTGTACCTTCTTTGACTGAAACAACTTGCCTGTCTTGTGAAAACAAAAAAGACTAGCTTGTCTTGTCTTAAGCTAATAGCGTAAAATGAAAGAAGAGTAGGATATAAATTTAAATCCATCCTGAAATTCAATCTTTTCTATTCCAAGTGGAGGCAGACTACTATAATAATTGAAATCACAGGAGGCGGCGCTCTAATATGCAAAATCCAAGCACATTAAGAAAAGTCTCAAATGAACGAACAGAAAAATCGCTCAAAAGCAAAAAATCTCTTTATCTTTTAGCTTCGCGCCTTTTCTTGAAACATTTTCGTAAGAAGGTCAGAGCTTCTTTTCTTTAATTGGAATTGGATGAATTTATTATATTACAGAAATTGGAAGGAAATTTGACAAGTTCTCTTCTCAGCAATGACTTCTTGTCTTCGATGCAATTGCCCTTCTCAATCAAAGCTCTCCTCATTCCTGGGGTGTAGGTTGGTAGATAATATGGTGGGCGGCATTTATTTATATACAATCTATAGTTTGAGGATAAGCTTCTCCTAAAGAATGCTCTCATTCTAGGAATGAAGTAGGGATAAGAATCTACAACGCACTAGAACGCCCTTGTTGACGACCCTTTACTCCGAGAGCATCTCGGGTTCCTCGAACAATGTGATATTTAACGCTAGGCTACCTGGGAGTAGATGCATAGAATCCCTGAAACGGAATAAGAGCTTCCTATTCATGGATTGTGCTATATAGACGGCTATCTCGAACGACGTTGGCAGGTGATTTTCTTTCCTCTCTCTCTTTGAAAGCAAAAAGTGAGAGCAAGCTGCAATAAGTATAACCTTTTAGCTTCTTAGAGCAGTGAAAGTTTGGTGGCCCTAGGACGGACAGCGACACTTTTCAAGGCAAGCGGGCGTCAGGCCGATCTAGTTAGGCCCGGCGTATAGAATGGCTCCATACTGGAAGGTGCCCCTTCGGGGGTTAGGAGGGAGAACGGACTTGAAAGAGAAGGAGATAAAGACTTGAGAAACCAAGTAATGCGTTCCGAAAAGAAGAATCCGGAGTCAAGATATGATTGTGTTCAAGATGAAGCTTCGAAATAACCCACTCGAAAAAAAAAATAGTGGTCAGTAATTCCAATCATAGCTTTACACTGTGTCCCAACGACAGGCCTATTTCTTTGAGGCAAAGCCTACCTAAGAGAGTCCTTTCGTCTTTCATCTCTGGTTGCGAAGCAGCTCTCTGGTGGAGAAGCTCCGGGCCTTGGCTTAACAGTTCGGCTCAACACTTCGCATGCATGATCATAGGGGATGAACGACTAATGCTTTCCGGTCGACCTCTTGGCTATTATCCTAACCATCTTCTCTGGAATCTTCGCATTTCACGAGGTAGGGACCGCGAGGAAGTTCCCTTTTTTCACACAATTCAATCAAAGTATGCACTTAATCGAACTTTCTCAAAGCCGTAATAGATACGGGTTGGTACCTAAAATACCCAATTCCTTTGATATACTTAATATACCTGCAAAATCACAAACAATAGAGGGAAGCTGCGCCATTAATAGTAAGTTTAGAGGAAAACCAGTAACTTAAGCAAAGAGCCTCATCACAGATCGAGTCTTACATGAGTAAAAACCAATATCTCCAAGCAAGGCACACCTTAAGGAAGGGGTTGCCATTAATGACAGCCATAAGGAATCAAGACAACAAGAGAGGGAACGAGAGACAGGTGAATACCTAATCTCATATTGTGTAACCCGGCGCAACTCTGTTAAAAATTCATGGTGGAGTTATTCACAGATTCCAGAAAGTATTCACTCGGGCATGCCCTCGTCGTAGAAGAAAGGACACCCATTTATCTTGCTTGAAGGGATTAACAGCTTTACGAAGAAGTGGATTAGCCTTTCCTACTGTTACTCTTTAGCCCCTTGCCTGTAGTGTTAGAGCTCGTTTGAGGGGCCCGGCCATAATAAGTAGAATTCTTTCTTCCTGGGTTCATTATTCCCGTCCCGGGAGGAACCATAACGACTCCGCTGACTAAGATAATATATATTTACTATAACTCATAGAAAAACAGAGGCGCGTAGCGAGGCGCGCAGCGGCAGCTTAAAAGTTTCAATTGCCTGCAAGGTAGACCACCCCCCTCTGCGACTTGATACATCGGATTGAAGCGATGCGCCGCCGCATTTCAGTGCAGTATGGCGTGCACACCACCTTTATAGGCCACGCACAATTTTATAGGCAAAAAAGCTAGGACCAAAGAACTTACCCGTTGGAAAGAGAAGTACCTTACTTTTATCGTCACGATAAGGAGGAAAAGTTCTCTTCATTTACTCTGGGCAAGACAAAGACAAAGGAAAAGATGATGGAGCTTCTGACAAAGATGATGGGGTAGCTCGGTTGAAGATTGGAAGAAAGGCAAGATCCATTTTTATGATCGTATTAAGTTGAAAAACTGCATTGCTCGCCGCTCCGCGCCTAAGGAACTTAAGAAAAAAGACAAGGCGCGCAGCGGGGACAAGCATCTCAACTCACTTGTTGATACTTACGAACAATATGCATATCATGTTTTCGATTTGAAATCATATGAGAAGGAATTACTAAAATAAGGCGGAGAAGCAAGATCTGACACAGGTTGAGTGAAATTCACCACTGAAGGTCAAGCATTTTGAGCTAAGCCGGGTAGCAAGCATGGTCTCTAGCCTAATCCGCTGATGGATTTGCTAGGGCTGGGATTTGCACTGATATGAGCAGTTTGATATGGATTGGTAACGTATCCGAGCACAAGCTTTTTTGATCGGTGCGGAGCGAGAAAACACAGAGGAACAGAAAAATGATCCAAAGGAAGTAGAGGCTCAAGGATAGAGATTAGATAGAGAGACTGATGGGAGACGATTTCTAAGAAATAGAATGCTGGTGAAAATTACATCCGAGTATTGCAGGGGAATTGATGACCTGGACATAACAGCAAGGCGGAGTTCTACTATATACCGATGCTTCCTCTCTGCCACTCCATTCAGCTCTGGAGTGGCGGGATTCATGACAGAACACTCTGGTATGATTTTTGTATTTTTCTTCAGAATAGAATAAATCCATTTCATCAATTTAATTAGCCCGTGTGGTGTGAATATAAGCAATAACAGACTGATGGCCTAATGGTTCTGGGCTCCCATGCGGATCACGACACGGAATAATGGTTAAAGAATGATATGAAAAAACCCACCCAGTAGCCTCAGCTGCGGGGCTGCTGCCAGTCCACGCCATGTTCTCCGATTCAATTCTCCTCCCAAATCCCAACTACAATTAGAATAAAAAAAAAAGAATCTCCTCTTTTTCCTAACGCGGTGAAAGCAAGCAGTGATCAATTCAAGACCCGATTTTACGATTCGATCGGAAATCGCACTTTATTCCATGGCTGGAAAACCTGACCTCGTAGTCCAAATATATAGTATAGATTGGATTGGTAAACAAAGAGGGGGAGGCACTGAAATAAAAGAGTAGGGATAGTTCGGAAGGCATCGGGGCCTCGGTAAGGGAACAGTTTATTTTTGAAGTCCCACTTGCGGTCTGGAACTTGCAATGCGGGTAATTGAAAGATCTAGACAGAAGAATAGCAAGTTAGATCGAAAGACCAGAGTTGCCTACATTTCCAGCATGAAAGGGAAAAGTAAGAAAGCAAGAAAACAACTACGAAACCTAAAAACAAATCAAACTGCTCATATCAGTGCAAATCCCTTTCTCAATTTATGTTGGTCTATCGTGTATCTCGTCAGATGAGTGGAAAAATTGCTTGGAAAGAATAGGCCGTCTTGACTCGTCAGCAGAGGATATAGCCGAGAGCCCCACCCAGTCATCTCTTGGAGCTGCGTTTATGAATGTTTACAAGTTGAGGTAACCAAGGCAAAGCATAAAACCCTAGCACAAGCGGGCAAGGCTTTATGGTCTATCTAAGTCAGCCAACAACTACACATCCATCGCCCAGCAACAGATTTCTGTTTTTATGAAAGAATAAAAAATTAAAAGAAACGAATTTTCTTAGCTTATAGGGAAAGGCTTAGAAGTCTCAAGCCCTTCTAGTGTCGAATCGGCTGAAAGCAGAGTCAAAACCCCACGCCAGAGGAGCCCTGGGAATTTCAAAGTACTCGGTTTGATATTTTCATTGGATACCGAAGGTTTTTCGTTCTCTTCCCTTGAAGATAATACTAATCCCAAGCCCAAGTCCCCTTTCCTCTTGCCGAGCATAGGTAACGGAGCTCTGGCTCGTAGCGATAACTACTAATGCCCAGCTTGGATGCTAACAACTTGAGCAGGAAGCTATAAAGCCCAAGACGAGTTAAAGCGAATGACTAAAATGGGAATAATGCCGGAAACGTTGCCCTACCCGGTGAGTAACTACTAATGTTACGAGCAGAACACAGGAAGGAGAAGGACTCTATATGGAGCAAAAGTTCTCCCGTCCTAGGTGGTCTCAATTTCGCCCCTATCGTGGCACGAATTAATAAAATGGCAAGAAGAAACTTTGCGGAACACTATTATCCGGGAAGGTATTCGATCTTCCAAACAGTAAACTTAGTCTATAGAAGATTAAGTAGAGGCAATTTTCACGGGGTTTCTTACTTTGTCAACTTTGAAAACAAGAAAGCAAGCACATCGAGGAGGACCTATTTCAGGAGAAAGAGCTAGGACCACTGCCTCTTCCCGATCTTATCTTTCTATAAATATCAGAATTGGAATCCAGATCTAGGCTATGATGATAAGCAGCTGTGTAAGAAAACACGAATGGAACTCAAAGAGGCATTCGACCACTTTATGGCTTGCTTTTTCTCCTACGTATCCGCTCGTCAAAGAATTCTTTTTTTTTTTTTCTGACTTATTTATAGGCAAATTCATTTAGGAGTTCCTCTTTTTTCAAAACAGCTGTGATCTAAGCTTCTTTGTATGAGCTCTCTCCTTATACTAGTGAGACAATAAGGAGAATGAAAGGTGCAACAGTACATGGCACAAACCTGACTTTCCTGGTGCTGCTAATAATGATTCAAGGTACTGGCAAAGGAAGCATCAAGGTTGGGAAAAGAAGGAGAACCAAATAACATTGAACAGTTCTGAAGGAAGGATGTTATGTTATGAGACAACATCAAGGATACAGTTAGTGAGATGGCTGTCACTAATGTTAAGTTCAAAGGAGGAAGGGAATGAAGTAGGAAGAGAGAATGAAATGCAGTTAGCCAAATGGCACTCTATCACTGTGGGGCAGCCTATTACAAGAGTAAAACCTGCAATTCATAAAAAGATAAATAGGATATTGAAGTGCCCCATATCCACTTCTGTAGAGCTAGGAAGACGACTAGCAATATCTTCTCTGATCCAATTAGGTAGATATTGGACTACCCAATCCCAGAATGAGCTACCTGGAGAGTTGAAGTTTTCAGTCAAAGACTAGCTCCAATCTATGATGCGGGTCAAAACACACTAAGCGTTGGTTCTTCTTTGTACCGAGTGATATTAACAATCGTATTTCTACTAGCTAGCCCTTAAACCAGCAAGCACTCCAATGCGAGGGGACCTCAAAATACAAGCACTCAATTCCAGTAAAAGCTTATTTAACTCAGGAGAGCTGATTGCTTACACAACGGCAAAACACCTGGCTGGCACTACCACTTATCCAATGTTTTTCTGGATTTCGCCAGCCATTTGTTTTCTATTGATCAGCCTGCGAGCATCTTCATACGCTAACCGTAAAAAGCCGGCGGGGTATAACTGAGATGTGTCAGAGATAGGCTTTTCGAATATTTATTTTTAGGGAATTTCCGATGAAAATAAAAGTATTAACGTTTATTCCTTCTAATAACTGGTGGACTTATTAAGAAGGTTTACGAAATTAAAGAAAAGTAGGAAAATTATGTTTAAGCGGTGAGATATGTAGTATTACTAAATTGTAGAGACATTGATCCGTTTCTTGAGTAAGTTCCCTGGCGGCAATCGCTCGGATCTTCCCCTAACCCAACCCGGGAACGGACCGGAGGGAACCGCAGCATGAGGAATGTCCGCGTCTCGTGCTCGCCTATTTATTATACGTGCATTTCACTCGACTTTGACTCCCACCCGACGGATAGGCCTAGCCCATAATAAGGCAGAGTGCAGTGGCTTTCCGGAGACCTGCCCTTAAAGTAAGAAAGCTGAGTTACTGCTTCGAAAGTTCGGTTCGAAAAGTAGTAAGCAGGTTCGAAAGCAAAGAATAGTCAAAAGTGCTCTTAAGAAGGTCAATGGATCACCCCCCCCAATCAAGTAGTCAAATAAGTAGTCGAGAGACCTATCCTCGTTTCGAAATAAAGGACCTTAGTTAGGATCGATCTCGGATAAGTGAGTCAGTGTAGGGACAGAGGCTGATGATTCTAAAGGGAATTTCAAACTACAAGATGACTTGAATTGAAACCGGAATCCAAATATCAACAAAAAGAAGTCAAGGAAGAGTTTAATCAACTTAACCATAGCGATGAGTAGTAATAATGAGCAGCAAATTATGTGACTAAGGATGATCTGATATAAATATTAAATAGTACCTCAAAACAACCACAAACACCTCGATATTCCAACCAAGACCATTGTTGTCGTAACGGTAGAGCCCATCCTACAATCATGATTAATAATTGTTAGAATTCCATGTTATGAAAAACCAAACACAATTGTCAAATTATTCAAATAGGTTCCAGAATTCTTCTAGCCATACGCTTTTCAGTCCAGATTTGCATTTTAGAATATGCTCAAAATTTTTATGTCATTGTAATAAATAAAAAAATAAATGACATAGGTATGATCTTGCTCCAATACCTGTGGCTAAACTACTTTTTATTTTGTTAATGATACTAAAAGAAGCAGAGTATTTAAAAAAAAAAACTCGTGAAATAGATGAAATTAGAAGGAAATAACAATTGTTCACTCCGACATTGCTGCCGATTGTGTTCTCTCCCTCCCAGTCACCGAATGTTGTTCCACTTTCATTTTTTTTTGGCTTTTCTAGGGAAGGTGTAACAACCATCGAGAAATAGGTTGTCAAGTCGAGTTGTCCTATTTCCCATCAGAGCCTGTCGAGTTTAATTCTTTTTTACTATATCAACAAAGAAAAAAATAAACTTTATTAAAGTAAGAAATAGTCTGTATGCATACCATGAACCAAAATCATGACAATCTAAGTTGAGCTCTCCTATTCCCACCAGAGCCCGTCGAGCTGTCATGTTCTGTCGAAATGTCTTTTTTTCCCTCCTGTTTGGATGATGAAAATAAAAGAAAGTAAACTATGTCTAATTAATAACAAATTACCATTATGACCTTGACTAACGCATGAGCGAAAATATCCCATTTCCATTCATTTATATCTAGTCCTCATACAGGTACGCATATGATTTGTACCGACATACCAACCTCAAAGCCAGTTTAAAGCCCAAGGAATTGACAAAAAAAAATTGCCTTTGACATGTACCCAAAAGTTCAGTTCGCAATATCAGAATGAAACAATTACAATTCATATTTAAATCCCTGATTTGCCTTTGACATGTACCCAAAGAAAAAAGTGTCCGGTACCACTGTACCAACCTCAAAGCAGTACCACACGACATAAAGTCATAAAAACAGGGATTACAAAATAAATGATATCTAGAGAGTGAAATAGAAAAAAACTATGCCATATAGTTACCAACAAATAAAGAAATGATTCGATATAACTATGCAGCCTCCCATACTGGTAACTAGCACAACTATGCGTACACCAGTGCAAGCAACCTTGCACCATATGTTAAAATGTACCGGTAAAAGCCAAACGGGTAGTTAAAAATAGTAAATCTTAGGAGATTCACAACAGAACACAAAATAGAATAAAAACTGACATATTTCCACCTTCAGCAACATTTGTTGTAACTCTTTTGGTTCAGCTTAGATCCTGCTGTCCACATTTGTTGATTCTACAATCGAAAAACCTATAAAGTGAAATTGAGCTAACATGAAAAAGAATTATGAAATCGGGCGTTGTATAGACTGTCACCTGCCAGTAATGGAAATTTAATTCATTAAACTCTATGCTTCACCACTTGCAGGTTGTGTCTTTATCCAGCTTCTGTACCATCAAAGGAAAAGAAAACTTAAAATCAGTAGAAGCAATACTAATAACTAATTATAGAGGGTAATAAGCATGAGATAAAGGCAAACAAAGATTAAGAGGTGGAATACTGATAAAAAAAGCATGAGATAAAGGCAAACATAGATTACAGATTAATTTATTGAGACCCCTATCTTCTAAAAATTCACCAGCCACTGAAAATTCAGCAAATTCAAATTTCTTGTGAGAATAAATTGTCCTACAAAACCCAGCACATTGAAATGGAAGAAATAATAACAATCACAATCAAGAGAGAGAGAGATAAAGGGAGAACACAAAGAAACTGATATACTGCAAAAGACTGCAGCTGCTGGGTACTGTTGGGTAAACCCCAGTGCCAAAGAACTGGCATGTGCACAAACCACGTCATTAATTTCACAATCAAATCGTCTTAAAAATATTAGGAGAGCAAACAACTAACATATAATTTGAGATGCTTTTGCAGAAGCAGTCCAAGCACATACCTTTGAGAGCCTGCTCGATGCAAAACACAGAATGGAAAACTCGGATCTAAAAATCACAAAGGAAAACTCAGATCCAAAATCATTTTAGGAAGAAAGAATGAAGAATAAGAGGTGGAATGGATAAAAAACCACTCATCTGGAAGAGGAAGGAAAAATGCGAGACAAAGCAGGAGATCGCAAAGCTAGGGTTTCATTTACAGAGAAAACCATCACGGTTTCGCATTGGGGACTGAGGAAAGCACCACGATTTTGCCTATAAGAGGAGTTACTGAAACCTGAGTGTAGAGGTCGAAAGACGAAAGAACTGAACAGCGATCGGAGAACAAACTGAACAGTGTAACATGCTCTCTTTCTTGCCCAATCGCCCTCTGCTGTTTTTTTTTCTTTCGTTTGTAATTGTTGAGGAAATGAGAAGATGCATCGAGAAGAGCCGAGAGAAACGGGGCATGTGATGGAAACAAAATAACCGGATTGGAACTGGATCACATACACCACATTCCTTTTCTCGCCGCCCTCTTCTTTGGCCTGTGTGATCCAGCTCCACGTAGACGATGTGGCCCAGCACGTGAAAGCTTTCTCATTTTCTCTATGAACCTCTCGGTACCTCTTTTAGCACAACTCATAGGAAAAAGAGGTAAAGCAATGAGACTCCACAGGAGATCACACGCAACAACAACAAAAGAACGATGGCAAAGGAACAAACGCAGATGAGCGACGCAGATCGAAGGCAGAAAAAATTGGACGGTCCAGATAATTGAACAGTAAATGGCTGGTTTGAAATTGAAGTATTTAAGATGTTTCTATTATTAAATTCTATCTCTGTCAATACTCTATATAAAACGCATGGATCCAAGAGATATTACATACTAGATTTAACATGTAAACATGTGTTTCTGTTGTTTGATCTTTTTGATATGTGGTTGGTGTTAGAGATATGTCCTAGAAGCCAATCTTATTAGGCTACTTCTATAGTTTATGTTATTGGTGATTTCAGATCATTTGTTCTTTGATTTAATCTTTGACAGTTCATTCAGGTTGAGGATCTGAATTATAGATCACTGTTATTCATTTAGTAGTAAATGACAACGATAAATCTAAAAGTCCATAATCTTGATAATTAACAAAGAACATTAATTATCAATAAGATTAGTATGCAAATTAAGTGATGATTAAGTTCTATAAATCATAGGTTAAGAGTAACCAACTTAATTGCATATGTATATGTTATAGAACATAGTACAGGACTGGACCCCACGAAATAAATATATGGATTGTGTTACGTGTCATTATTTATTTCGTTATGATTTTGGTTCTAAGTTTGAGATGATTATCTTTTCCACATGAGGATAGATACTATAATTCATGTCTACCGCTGATTCCTGATAAAGGCTGCTATACGGACTTGATTTAAGTATTCTTGAATTGTGCGGGGAAAAGCTAATTATCAAGAAAACCGTATGTCCCTCATTAATTCACTTAGTGAGTGACGATATATGTTTGGGCCCCTTGATGGAGATAGATTGTTTGCTAGCAACTGATACAATTATCTCTAGATCAAGAAACGTATAATCTGAAAGAATGACACGTTCCTATCTTGGATTATACGATGATATCGTGTGACATAAGAATCAAAATAGAGAAACATAATTATTCTCTTATGCAGGATTGAAATATTGTAGCAGTACACTATTTATGCGAATTGGGAATCATAACGTGTTGCTAGATACCGCTTATGATTATTAGAATTAAATAGCGATTTAATTCCATGTCCAACATAGCATAAATCCTCAAAGGGTCACACATAATAAGGTGTTTAACCACACGTGCATTAATTGTTTATTTGCAACAATTGGTTTTGCAAAATATGATAAGTTGATTAATTAATCGTATACCGTCATGGACCGTTATGATTAATCAAGTCAAATAGATCATATAGAAATAATTTAATGCATTGACTAATTTCATATTAATTATTAAATAGTTAATAATTAATTATAATCAACACATTTAATTATTTGAGCTAATTGGGCTTTAAATTAATTAGTTAATTTAATGTCCAATGGAAGGTGCAATTAAATGGAAGAGTATTGGGCTCAACTTAACTTGAGGCCCAACCCATATATGGGGTTGGTAGGTGCGGCTACCATAGGGGCATTTTTGTCCATCAAAATTTGGATGAGAGCTAGGGTATGAGGTCTATATAAAGGGGTGTTCTTTGGGAGCAAATCCTAGCCTCCACACACCTCTCTCTCTCCTTCTCTCTTTGGCCGCACCTCACAAGAGGGGAAGAAAATTTCAGAATTTTCTATTCCTCTTTCTCTCTTCTATACACCACCTAGCTCATGTGTTGAGCAAGCTTTCCACCTAAAAATTAATTGGAGAATTAACTAGAAGAGGGGAAGCTTAGGAATTAGTTTCTTTCTCCTAATTACTAGCATAATTAGTAGAGAAGGTGGTTAATTCCTTAGTGGACTCGAGGCGTGCGATTAGGAGGTGCTTGGAGAGCTCGCCACCGACACCAAAGCCGTTGGAACGAGCCTCTTGGTTGCGATACCAAGAGAGGTATATTTCCAACCCTTTTTCTCTTGTGTTAAATAGCTTTTGTGCTAGATCCTTATGTTTTTTTTTTGTTTGCTTGGTTAATTAATTGATAATTAGCATAAAAATGAAAATTAGCACACTTTCTAACAGTTGGATGTCAATCGCCAGACGAAACAACAAACTATATTGGTTTTTTTTATCTAATAAGAAAATAAATTAAGCAACATATATACTTGTATCGCTGGTAGATTGAGCAACATACCTTTATTGTATTATATTGTTTTATTTTTTTTTATACCACGTCGAGTTCGATTAATTAAATTAAACAGGCATAATTTAAATCGAATTCGAATTATCTCATTACGAAATACGAACATTTGAGAATATCTTGAGAAAAGAAAAGGGTAGCTAGCCTAGGTTGCTTTGCTTTTCAGTTTTCACCTGGTTTGTCATTTGTGTTGTGTCTTGTACTCTTGTGTGTGTCACGACCTAGTGAAAAGTCTTACTCGGTTCTTTCTCCGTCATATCGGGGCCCATCCCCAAACAACATAAGCCACGAATTTATATTTTCTCCAGAGAGACAACAAAAAAGTAAAGAATATTTTGTATGTGGTTCTTATGTTACTCGATACTCTGCTCTATCCGTGCATCAACTGTTACATAATTCATGCCTTTTATTAGAATAAATTATAGAAAAAGGATTTTAATCATAATGTGTTTTTCATCTAATTTATAAAAATATAATTGGTGTTAAGATAAAACATTTTAAATGTTGCATAAATTTCAGTTTTTTTGGTGACAGAAAAATTTTAGTTTTTTTTCTTTCTTTATTATTATTATTATTTTGGTTTTTGGAAGCAAAGTGCGCTTTCATAGAGCAGAAATCAGAAATATACGTTGACAAATGGGAACGAGAAAAGCAGAAGGCGTCAAAGTGGATTGAATCACCATTCAAAAAAAAAAAAGGTAGACTGAATCGATAGGTAGAACCGAGGGAAATTAATTAATATAAAAATTTCGACCCAAAAAATTTTAATATACAGAATTATTTTATTTTTTTTTAATAAGAAGAAAGTTCGAACGCGTTTCAGAAGCGAGTATTTGAATTCCCCTCCGTACGCGTTTATAAAACGCGCTCCAACCCTCCTAACGCGTTTTATAAACGCGTACGAAGGGGAGATGCTGTCCACTTTCCTCTCGTTTGTCAGAGCTTCGTACGCGTTTATAAAACGCGTTGGAAGCCCTAGAGCGCACTTTATAAACGCGTTCGAAGGTATATTATTTAATTTTTAGGAAAAAAAGTACAAGCATGCTCTGATAAAGACTGCAAAAGACATGACAAGATTTGATTTTACAATGTTATCTTTGAACTGCTGAAATTATTTATAAAAGCAGTCATTGTTGAATTAGAATGCACAAACACCCACTACCTCCTTCTTGTTAAAACCTTCAGTACAATGGACAAAGGAAATAGCTCTAACTCAAATAATGATGTTCCAAACTATCGAAGAGCAACCCGCATTGAGTATTGGCCAACTTTCTACCATTACCCTGCCAATAGAAATCAACCAGAAAACGGAGAATACGAGGCAATTTGTCGCTCTTGTTATCGCATTTTGAAATACAACATCCATGAAGACACGACTGAAGAGGGAGACGTGCTCGAGTTAAAAATACACTACCAATGGCACATTAATGGTGGCCCGGAAAGAGAACAGAAGGAGTACCAGGAGCGGCGATGGCGGGAACACGAAAAGAATCTGAACCGACAAAGGCGATATGACTGGTACAAAAAATATTACACAGAACCTCAACCCATCCCCCAACAACAACCGAAACCCTACCTCTCGTCTGAACCAACTCACTGGACTGTTTACGAGAAAATATACAACTTTAATGGAGACCACACAGTGACCTGTACAAGGTGTGCTCAAGTTTTCAATTACAAAGAAAACATATTGCGTGACCACTACCATGAGCACAAACGTCACGACGAGAATGAACAAAGAGCTCGGGACATAGAGACGCAGAGGATTATTAAAGAAAGAAATGAAGAAATGGATCGTAAACAAAAAATTAGGGAAGAAGAGGCAAGGAAAAAAATGCTCAAAAAATCAGAGCAAAAATTGAGAGAAATGAATAAGAGGGATGAACTTCGACAAATTGCGGCAAGCCGAATGGCAGAGATAGAAAAAGAAGAAACCGAAGCGGCTTTTTGGAACGAAGCCGCTCAGTTCGCTGACAACACTGGTGCGAGTAATCAACCACAACCGAATGATGAAGATGAGCAACCATGGTGGGATGAAATTCTACAACATGTAGATAGTCAAAATCTCTAAATATTTATATCATTGTAATATTTATGTGTTTTATTATTATGGTTGTTAATGTAATTTAGTTGGAATTGTTAATGCAATGTTTTATTTTTATGGTTGTCTTTTATTTCCTCTATTTTTTGTAGTGCTTTGCACTAAAAGTTGTGGTTTTAATGTGTTGACGTTTAATGGATAAAAGTTGTTGTTTGGAGTATTTATTTTATTGGCGTTTCAATACATAAACGTTTATGTTTCAAGTAGTGCTTTGCACTCCGAATTTTCAAGTCATAATAATACACAAGTCAATCATCACAAGTCATAATAAGCAATCCAATAAATACACAAGTCAATCACAAGTCATAAACGAAAAATAGTCAATCAACATCAGTAATACACAAGTCAATCACAAGTCCATAAACGAAAAATAAACGATCCGTCCATCATCAGTAATACACAAGTCCATAAAAAAAAGAACTAACGCCGCCGCCTCCTCCTAGGTCCCGAAGGTGAAAATCTGTCAATCACCCTCACCGCACGCCTATCTCGTCCAGCCGGGGCAGTAACGTCTCCTGAGTCAGTGGACTCTGTATCCCCATCGTCCTCCTCCTGGAGGTCCTCCTGCTGGTCCTGCTGAGCCTCCTGCTATATGGGCCCAAACTCAACAGGCTGCCCAGCCTCCTGAGGAGTCGCTATAGGGACATAATCACCCTCCTCATCTCCGGCCGTCCGCAGTAATGTACTGAACGAGTCTGTCCCTCCCATACTACCCAACGGAGTACCAAATGATGGAATAGAAGAAGGCGTAGGCACTGACGGAATAGTAAATGGAGGAACAGTAAATGCAGGAAAAGAGGAAGGCATACCAAATGGTGCAAAGGAGTACGGTGGAGGATCCTGAGGCTGGAAAATGCCAGTGGCATCCTGAGAAATGCCAGCAAACTGCGAGGTCGATGCTGATGCACTATGCATGGATGGAGTAGGACCTGAGGCTGGAAACTGAGTAGGAAAGAACGTGCGTGGTCCTAAAATATCATCTAATCGCCCGGTATTCAGCCGACCATCCTATAATATTAAAAAAAAACAATGTCAATATAAATAAATTAGTATCTAAAATTGAAACTTGCATATGAACGAATACTAACCGCATGCATCAGATCCTCCGCCTGAAGGTCTGTGGGTACAGTCGGACGTGCAGAAGAAGACTCGTCCCCAGAATCTGGTATGTCCTCAATATTTGTTGGAAGTCCTCGCTGCTCCAACAAATCCTCCAACCTGTAATTTATAAATTATTGAATTTAAAATGCAAAAACGCAATCAAAAATTAAATTATTTAAAATTACCTCAAAGGGATGGAAGCATCATGCAACTGCGAACGACAGTTGGCGAGAATTGCCTTTCCCACCCTTCTGCACCCCTTCTTCACAACCAGTCCCAATGCATGAAGTGCATTCTTCAGCGCAGAGTTGCCCTGCAATTTACGAGAATAATGACATATTGCACAATTCCATTTACCAATCATACATTCCATATTTAAAAAATTAAGATGTACCGTATTGCGAAGTCTGGACCCCATGTTTGTGTACTGCCTCTGAGCAAGAGGCAGCTGCTGAGTGCGCTGGAGACGTGCCTCGGCATCCTCTCGTGGCGTGGGTCTCTCAGAGGCACCGTATCGCCAAAACCATCGGAAGTACCGCAGCGTATCAGTATCAGTCCAGGATCGAGTCTCCAGCTGGCGTGTCTGTAATGCCTCGTCAGTCCACTCAGCATATGCACTCGCAAAAATGGTAGCAAAATCTGGACGATCTCGATAGGTACCGTGCTGGAAACCCAGCAGGTTGTGTGTCACGTCCCAACTCTGTTAAAATAAACACGTTAGTTCTTTACTCTAATTAAATTGAAGTTGATCGTATGATAAATCCGAAAAATATAGCAAACGTACCACAGGTAGTGGAGGAGGAGTAAACTGGTACAGCCCAAACTGATGCCTACAACGGTCGGGGTAGTAGTAGGCAACAATGTGGTAGAAAATGAGCGGCAACCGAACATGCTCCGCTATGGAACCCTGCTGTGCTACCCGTGGCATAAGAGCTCTGTCGAGTACGTACGGAAACCAGTTGACGTCTTCAACGTTCAACACGGCTAGGTAGTCCCGTGCGTTCTCCACTGCCCCGCGGTGCTGGCTCCGTGAGAAAGACCGAGCTTCGCCCCATCTCCTGAAAATTTTGAAGGTTAGGATTGATGTGTTGTAATTTGCATAATATTATTGAAAAATTATTATAAGTTATTACCTGCCATACGGCACACATGAATCTAGGTTAGGCTGTCCTAATCCACCGATAGGAGCAACCTCTGGGCGACAAACAGGGAGGTATGACCATGCCCAAAACAATAGTAGCATCCAAGGTCCCGTCACAACCTTGAAACGCATGGAGGCACGGTCCAAAGCACGATATAGACAAGCAAGCGTGGCACCTCCCCAATTGAAGTCCGGAACTTCATTCAAATTGCCCTGCATTTAAATTAAACAACGCATTGAAAAAAAAATAATTTCAACATTGAAAATAACAAAATTAAATTGCAACATTCAAAATAATTTCAACATTTCAGTGTATTAACAAAAGTATTATGTGTTAACAAATACTAATTGATGGATTAACAAAAGTATTATGTGTCATTTCATTGGTAATTTTTTTTCCTTTTTTGTCATTGTTATTTGAACATTGTTTTAACAAAAGTATCTTTGCTTAAAAATTAGACTGTTAACGAAATTATATAAAATAAAAAATATTATGTGTCAGCTTCATTATGTGTCAACAAATAAAAATATTGAATTTGTAACATTGAATTCTACTATTTTCGTAAAGAAAAAAAAATTTATTTAAGTTAAGAAAATTATACCGATACGAGCTCTAAAAAGTATGCTGGGACGGAATTCTGAGAAATATCGGGAAACATCAACGTCCCAAATAGCTCTAGAGCCACTGCACGCGTATATCGGTCTAACTCCTCACCAGGAGCATCTGCCGGTGGCGCCACCCCGCAATTTTGCCGCAACCATTTCAACTTGATGTTGTTGCCCACAACAACATTGCCCCTGCATTGTACAAATTTAGAATAATCAATACAAGTAAGCAATGCATATATTGAATATGCAAAATCAATATTGCATTCGTATTTTTTTCACTTACTCCCTGCTACTCCTTTCTCGGTGCCACTCTCCCAAATCTTCATGAGGATAAAGATTTGCACGAATCTTTTCCTCCCAGGGCCCTCTCGTATTCGATCTAACTGGAATGCCAGTCGAGCGCAAACCATATAAGAAGGCAACATCCTGGTAACAATTACAAAATACGTTAATATTACGAAAATATAATTGTGAAAATTAATACGAAAATTATATGTTAGAATTAATTGTGATAATTAATACGAAAATTATATTAAAAAAAAATTAATATGAAGTTTAAATAAATTACCTGTAGAGTAACGGTCATCTCTCCAACGGGAAAATGGAAAGTATGCGTCTCTGGACGCCAAAACTCGACCATTGCCTTCAGTAATGGCATGTCGATGTTGACATGCTTCACCTTCATAATGTGACTGAGCCCCAGTTTGATCAGCCTTCCCTCAATCCGTTCGTCCACCTTAATTGTTCGCTTGTGCGATCTCAACTCCAAATGTTTTTCACGCTGCAATTTTTAATACAATTTTTAAGTATTTACAAGCATTTAAAATAAATACAATTTATAATACAATTTATAATAAGCATTTTCGATTAATTTTTTACTACAAATTATAATAAACATTTAATACAATTTATAAGTCTATTAAGAAATCTAAATTATTAAATCAAAAAAATATAAATTAACATTAAAAAAATCTATTACCTCCTCAAAAGACAAACCAACGAGATGGTCGTTATCCGTAACGAACAAAACCTGTTGGTTTTCTGCGTTGGCCGGTTGCACAGGTGGAATGACATTTTGCGCGCTCGGACGGGCTGCGCGACGCCTACGTCTTTTTGGCCGCTGGGTGGAGGCTGCTTCGGTGGGGGGTGCTTCGGTGGGAGGTGGTGAAGCACCAGAAGGACCAGCCTCATCTTCTGCTGAACTCATCTGATTCAAATAATATAAGGACAACAATTTAAAAAAACAATGAATTTAATATTTTTTCAATAATCAAAATGAACAAAACAAAAATTATTTTCCTATGTAATTGACATTTTCACAATAATTACTGATCAATAATCAAATAATTTTATCATAATATGTTAAAATTTTCATTCACCATAATTTACGTCAGTTATTTGAAACTACGTTAATTTACGCCAGTTATTATATACATAATTTTCAATATACAATTCCAGTTATTTGAAACTATGTTAATTTGCACCATAATTTTTTTATATAAATTTCTTTTTATTTGAACAATTTACTAACTAATTACATTTCAACAATTTACTAACTAATTCCATTTATACATAATTATCATAATTATTATCATGCAACAATTAATAACAATTATCAACAATTTCATCAATTATCGTCATGCATCGATTATCAACAATTTAATCAATTTTCAATAATTCCACAATTTCATCAATTATCATCCATTATAAATAAATAATTGACCAATTAACTAATTTAATTATGAACAATTCCACAATTTAATCAATTATCAACAATTCCATCACAGTTTCATCAATTAACATCAATTATCAACAATTCCACAATTTCATCCAAAATACAATTATCAACAATTATCACTATTTCACAATTATCAACAATTTCATCTAAACCCTAAACCCCTAATTATTCACAATTTCAAATACAAAATACAAAATGCAATACCTCGCTGTCGCAAGTTCGTCGCTGTCGCTGTCGCTGCCGCTTCCGCTGCCGCTGTCGCTGCCGCTTCCGCTGCCTTCTCCTCTTCTCTTTCTCTCGCGGCTGCCGCTGTCTTCTTCTCTTCTCTCCTTCCTCTCCTTCTCTTTTTCTCTCCTTCTCTCTTTCTCTCTTTCTCTCCTTCTCTCTTTCTCTCTTTCTCTCTTTCTCTCTTTCTGTGCCGAACGAAAGATGGCGAACAGAAAAAATGAAACGGCTAACTCGATTTTGAAAGAGATGACCTTCGTACGCGTTTATGAAACGCGCTTTAGAGCTCCCAACGCGTTTCATAAACGCGTACGAAAGGCCTGACTCGTCTCAAAAGGCGTAACGGAGGGCCTGAATTTATTCCCCTTCGTACGCGTTTATAAAACGCGTTGGGAGGGTTGGAGCGCGTTTTATAAACGCGTACGGAGGGGAATTCAAATACTCGCTTCTGAAACGCGTTCGAACTTTCTTCTTATTAAAAAAAAAATAAAATAATTCTGTATATTAAAATTTTTTGGGTCGAAATTTTTATATAAAATAATTTCGGGATGCATTGAGTAGGGGCCGTTATCATATCATAAATCTGATCACGCGCACTGACGTCACTCCACGTGGCAGATAGCTAGGAACATGGCCTCCTTAGACGTACGGTACTTAATTAGCAACTCTAGCTTAGGATTAAGAATATGTGGGGCCGTTTGGATCAATAGAGGATTTTGGGGAATTTCATCTTCCTATCATAAATTTATTATAAACAATCTAAACTCTTCACAAAATTACACACTTCCCAATAAATTTATTCCTAGAAATTGCAATTTCCCCAAATTCCTCAAATTCCTAAGCAATCCAAACGGCCCCACAGAGAGATTTCCCATTTTATTCTTGTGAGTGAAGTACTGAAGTAAATCTACTCCTTATACGATGGAGTTTATAGTGCCAAAGTAGGGATGTCAATAACATGTAGTTTCACACATTTTCATTCTGTTCCATGTAAAATCGAGGAGAAAAATAGTTTCGTTTTCAGAAACAGAATGAAAATGGAACAACGTTTCAAGAGACAGAACACCCAAAAGAAAAAATTACAAAAAAAAATGAACGCAGAACTGAAATGAACGTTAATTCCGTTTCGTTACTTAGAATGGAACGAAAATGAAATATACCAATTCTGATTCTGTTTCGCACGTTTGACATCCCTGGTGCCAAGTCATCCAATACTTAACGGGTTTGTTTGGATGCAACAGAATAAGCCGGAAATAGAGAATAAGAATAAGAAATTTCGGTTTGCGTGCTTATCCTTATTCTTTATTCTTATACCATGGTTTTGTTAGTATAAGAATAAGGGCCTTTATTCCTTATTCCTATGTTGTTTGAGTTGCACAAGAATAAAAATAAGCACGCAAATCGAAATTCCTTATTCATATTTCCTATTCCCGCCCTATCCAAACATACCCAACATAGCTTGATATAGTACCAGATAAATTAATTTATTGTGTATTTTTTTCTGTTATGTTGGCATAACATGATTCAACATGTATGCTCGTTTGGATGGTATGGTAATAAGGAAGGAATAAGAATTTTAGGAAGAAAATATTGGGAAGAGTGGGAGATGTTATTCCTAAAGAAGAAACAAATTAATATTAATTTAAGTAAATTATTAAAAGCATGTGGTCTAGTAGCTCAGGTGGTAAGAGCACTTGCCTCTCTTCTAAGAGATCCAGGGTTCAAGCCCGCCTGCTTGCGATAGGCTTGGCGAGCCAGTGTAAAAACTCAGCCATATATATAAGAAATGATGACTAGGGCCGGAATGTCATTTCTAACCTACCCCAACTTGTTTGGGATAAAAGATTTAGACTTTATTAAAAATTATTATTTTAATATTAAATAAAGTTACTAATTAAAGAGCACACATAATTTCATTTAGCTATTAGTATTTAGCTAATTTTATTGAAATTATGTATATATAATTGTTGGAAGAAAATATTTCTAAAAAGAAGCTATTTTTTTTCATTATTTCTAATTTATTTGAATGTCTAGAAAAAAGATATTCTTTCTTATTCCTAAACTATCCAAAAGAGACCATATATATGAAAATAGTAAGGAGAGGATCACGTCCATCTGTTATGTCAAAATGTTCTAACAACACAATAACAATTAACATTTTAATATCATGGTTTCATATTTTTTTTTCCTATTTAAAGTTAAGTTCTATACTCTTTTATTTGTTTTCAGCAAAAAAAAAAAAAAGTCGTATCAGCCCTTTTTGGCACTCGACGTGTCACAACATGACATGATTTGTTTTTGAAAAACAATCTTATATACCAGTATAACATGACACGGCGCCCAATATGATCATATTTGATACGACTCGATACGACACACTCAGAAAAGTGAACACCAATCATAATGAAACTATATTGTTTACAAGTTATAATTTAGAATAAACATACGTTTAAATAATGCTAAATTACAATATTACTCTCTGATGTTAATAAGGCGAGTTCAATAATGCCAAAATCTCAATTACCTTTTCCCCTGTTGTTAATATAGTTTTAACATTTGGTGGGCTAATTGTCACTAACTTAAAAAGTTTGACAGGATTTACATTGTCTATGGCTCCGTTTGGATAGGTGTGGGAAGAAGTATTGGGAAGTGTGTAACTTTGTGAAGAGTTTGGATTGTTTATAATTTTTTTTCTTCCTTCTTCCTTCTTCCTATATCCGAACGCACCCTATATATTAAAAATTGAGAGACTGATTATCACAATTTACAAACTTCAAAATTTGTGGTCATATTATTCCAATATTTTGTCCTTTTTTTTCAATTCTCCAACTTAAATAATCTAATTTGTACTAGAATTTGGATTCAGACTTCTAACGTTAGAGATAAAATCATTATCATATTGCCGTAGTCTTACTGTACAACGACACAAAGTGCATGTCCTGTGCACACAAAACGTGCATGGAAGTAAAAGCTAAAAGTAATCACGCACTTGTAAATAACTGTCTATGGAATACAATTATACAAATTTTCAGTTATCTCAAAATTCACAGATTCGCCAAAAAGATCCAAATGCATGTAGGCGTTTTACTTGCCTCTTCTACTCCTTTTGCTTCCCATAATTCCATAAAGGCAAAATTAAGATAATAAGATTATAAAACACGGTTTAGTTTTGAATGTAACTTTTTCAGACCGTGATATTTACCATAATTAATGTGAAACAGAAAAAAAAGGGTGGTGGTTACCCGCTGACAGCGACCTTAATTAATTATTAAAGCATCACAACACACTAAACCCCATTTCCGGATGAATTAATATAAGCATTGTGAAGTCTCCTTTAATTTAATTGAAAGTATTTAAACGGTAACATAGCTTGCGCCCCCTCCTCTTAAACTAAAACTCCCACTTGAGTTCGTCTCCGTTTTAGCCTTCTCATCTCCATCTCAATCATTTTCATTTTCATTTTCATTGACATATCCATTGTGCCCAGAAAGAAAAACAATAAAAAGGAAAGATAAAGAAGGCAATAAGAGAAATTGAATTGATGGGGAACTGCCAAGCGGCGGAGGTAGCGACAGTAGTGGTACAGCATCCAGGAGGGAAGGTGGAGCGGCTGTACTGGTCGACGAGCGCTGCCGAGGTCATGAGGAACAACCCAGGTCACTATGTTGCTCTTGTGACGCTTCGCGTGGTCGAAAGTGACGGCTCTGGAGGCAAGCAGGTGAGGTTAACCAGGGTTAAGTTGCTCAAGCCCAAGGACACTCTCTTGCTCGGCCAAGTCTACCGCCTCATCACCTCTCAAGGTATACAACAATTCATCCTAATTTTGATCGGCAGAGGTTCAATCTTGTTGGTTCTTTCTTTTTCTTTTAGCAATTAATCTGAAATTTATTAAGTTTTCCAAAGAATTTCTTGCTATTACCATGATTACTTTTGTAAGGGTATGAATTATCTATTTTGTTTTGAGAATTAGAAATTTCGCAATTTCATGACCAAGGAAATTAAATATAATCATCTTCCCCCGCTTTGAGAGTTCTATTTACTGATAGGATAAAACAGGGATGAATTAGCCTTATTTTTATTAAGCATAAGAATTCTTATAACTTTTGCTATTGCGGGTTATATGAATTCAGAGGTAACAAAGGCTCTTCGAGAGAGAAAGCAGGAAAAGTTGAACAAGTTGGATCGACCAGACTACATCCCAAAGAGTGCCGCAGTAAATAATAAAGATAGAGGGACTGACTCAGAAAATAGCGATCAGGTGAAAACTTAAATTGATCATTAGTGAGTTGGTGTTTATCCGAGAATATATATATATTTTATCATTTTAATGTAAATACAAGATAAGTTATGCAGTTCTAGCCTTAACACTTAACAGTATGTGGCATGCAATGAATGTTAGTTGGCACACAACAAGGGCATGCTATTGGAATGGCATAGTACATCAAAATATAATCAGAGTTTGATAACCGCCACACAGTGGTTTGCAATACAATAATATCGGTAGCACACAGAAAATAAAAAATTTACTCGTCCTGTTGACAATATTTTGCGTTTAGTTTAATTAGTTGGTGCTGCATTATTCCCTCTGATTACAGATGAAAAAAATAAAACAATGCTGAATGATTAAGTGATTTATTTTGAATATTTATAGCCGCCCACAGCTAGATTCCTAATTAGGTGTGGCAGTGACTATGTCTATGTGCAACTCCACCTCGTCCTAATTTTTAATCTCTTTTTTTTTCAAAATTTTTTAGTACGCGCCATGATTAGCAGTTTATTTTTTAAATAAAGAATACAATATTTTTTATTGCAAAGTTTATATTATATTTAAATCTATTACAACTTGGTGCTAAGCACCAACCATTAGAATTTCACAAATTTTGCTTCTTAATTAATTATTTTCTATATGTATAGTATACTCCTGTACAGTAATGAACCAGTATAATCTACCAAGATTTTCAAGCCAGTTTAAAAGTTGATCACATATTACATAGGAAGCGAGAGCCAGTTTGTTTTATTTAAAAAGATAATTATCGGTACTTAAATTTAATTAATTTTGCTTTTGTTATAGGAAGAAAGCTTTGGGCAAAGGAGTAGCAGTAGCGGTACACAGAGAAGTAGGCAGAACTGGCGGCCTTCTTTGCAAAGCATCGATGAAGTTGGAACTTAAGAAATTAACCTAATATAGACATCAGATCTTATTTTTCCTTTTAATTTCACTTTTTCCCCCCTCATTTTTCTGTTCTTCTTTGGTTTCTGGTATGGATGACAGCCATCGGCTTATGTCGGTGCGCAGGCAGTGCTCACGAAGACCGTGGTACAACATGAGTACGGCGTTTCATAGGAAATTATTATTGATTAGCTTGTACATTTCCTTGTAGCTCTCTGTTCTTTTTTTCCCCACTTCATCTTTTCTTTCTAAGGGACCGACTGTGAATTGAACTAGTTTCAATCTTTTCTTGGCAATTGAACGATGGGTTCATGAAAACCTCCAGAAGAAGTTTTATTCTCTTTCTCCATTTTTGTTCACTATAATTTGCTTGGGTAAGTTAAGGGGGCAGCGAGTACCAGTGATATCAAAACTTAAGAACTCAGCTATAACTTAAGGAAATTGCAACGTATAATTCACCAGCCAAAAATTTTGAAAAGCATGTTATAATTACAACAGGTCATTGCAATTGTGATAAATATTAGTGGAAGTCATTGCAATGGTATCACACAGGGAATAAATTAAAATATGAAAATTATATTTATCACGCAATATTATATGTAAGATTAGAAAATTGATGTATGAGCCAGAAAACGAAGCAATGAAAGTTCCCTTTCGCTTTAGAAATGTGGCTGGGAAGAGAAGAGGCGCATGATAGAGGATATTTCCATCTAATCTATTTTCGTTTTTTCGGCTGAATGAAAATTTAAATTTAAATAATAGAAAAGGAAAATCAGAAGAGGAAACGTGGGTGGTTTCCAAAGAGGAAGGACCCTGGACCCCCTCAAAATATAAGAAGCCAAATCTGGATGAAGATCAAATCCAAAGAGACAAATTGGGTGTTGAAGTGAAGCTTTCATGGTGACTACTACACTACATACGCTTTGATGTTTTAAGTATTTGAGTCTGAGATTCAAAGCGGATTAGCTGGGATTAGGTGGTCTCGGACAATTTAGGCTTCATTATTAGGCCTTATCGACCTCATGTGACCTCCGTCGCTTTCTCCACACCTCTTCCGAAGTCTTTAATGAACTGTTCAAAATACAAAATGACAGCCAGAAGCTGTGCAGTAAAAAAAAAAAA
Organism: Rhynchospora pubera; assembly: GCA_028095005.1. NCBI lineage: Eukaryota > Viridiplantae > Streptophyta > Magnoliopsida > Poales > Cyperaceae > Rhynchospora > Rhynchospora pubera. Next base: position 229,568,666 of record CM051459.1, on the reverse strand, counting down.
AAGGCTTAAAACGGAAAAAAAAAACCAAAACAAAAGAAAAGGACATCAGGGACAAAAATTAAAGAAATAATCAGCGTAGACTTCTTGCTCAATATGTTTTTTTAAACGCCTGTCATTCTAGAAGAACTTCTTGTACCAACTCGTCAGATTTTTAGAAACTTCTTTAAAAATTCTGTTGCATCTTTCCCTCCATAAAATAATGTAGGAAATTGACAAAAAATCTCTATTTGTAGATGGCATTGTACCAGTAAGAATAGAAGGGTGATGTTGAGTAGTTAGAAGAAGGTACTCAATCACCGGTATAGAAGTAGAGATATTAGCAAGCAACAATTTGAAAAAAGCACAATCGTTGAACAAGTGGGTGACCGTTTCTGAATAAAAAAAAAATGTAAATTTTGGTCGGTAAGGAGTTTATATTAGGGATATTATATTGGACGATTTTGATCGGTCATTTTGAAGCATATTCAAGAGACTCTTGAATCAGTATACACCGAATCTTCCATACATTAGTATACACCATATGCTAACAAATTAAAAATATATCTACCTCTGGCACATTAAATTAAACAACATATCTTTATCGTCTAATATTATTTTGTTTCTTTATTTGTCCATATATGAGTGCATTTTTGCTAGTTATGATTATAATTATTGGTTCTATTTTTTTTTCTTTTCTTTTTTGTTGTTGTTGTTATTGTGGCGGTGTTGATGTCTACGGATAAGTTTAAAGGTTATCAGATTTTTACTATAAAAAATGATATCCAAATGAAAGAGAGAGATCATTGCATAATGATGCATGCTTATATAAAAATTACACTACTCTTACAAAAAAGTTTTTTTTTAAAAAAAATAATATGCAAGGAAAATTACAATAACTTGAGCATATCACCTTTGTTTGGCACAGAAGAAGAAGAAGAGGATGACAATAATAACTTGAGCATATCACCTTTGTTTGGCACAGAAGAAGAAGACGACGATGACAATAATAATAGGGTTAATTAGATTTATGTCACTATAAAAATTAGAAATTAGAGTAATGCCCTCACTAAATGAATTTTTTTTTTGCCATCACTAAATGATAAAATTAGATTTATGCCATTGGATAATTAATTTGACCATTATGCCCTTTTAAATATGACATTATAAAATAATAAAATTAGAAATATGTCACCGTTAAGTAAATAAGTGATTTTACAACATCAACAAAAGAAATAAAATTTCAAATTTCAAAATAAAAAATTTTAAATCTCAAAAGTTGAAATTTAAAAAATTTAAATTCAAAATTTCAAATTTTAAAATTCGAAAATTTTGAAATTCAAAATTTAAAAAATTCGAATTTGAAAGTTTGAATTTTTTTTAAATCCAAAATTCGAAAATTGAAAATTTTTAAATCTATAAATTTGAAATTTAAAATTTAATTCATGTCAATAAATTTCTTTTTGCACTTTTTTATGAGAGGGTATTTTGGATATTTTTATAAAGTTAGAGTGACATTTCTCTAATTTGAGTGGTATATCTCTAATTTTGTCTGAAAATAATGGCATAAAATTAATTTTAACCATTTTATGGTGGCATAAAACTAATTTACAGTTTAAGAGTGGTAAATCTATAATTATCAATTTTCATGGTGGCATATATCTAATTATTCCATAATAAAGTAAGAAAAACTTAATAGATAACAGGTATATCATCATTGTTTCAAATTTGCATGATATGATATGATTATTTTGCTTTATCATAAAGAAACCAATAGTATTGTCTTGATTCCTTTGAATTTTCAACAAATGTGTCAAATGTTCTGGTTTTTCAAATAAAAATATATATATATCCGTGTTTCCCAAAAATGTTCTGAGCTCCCAATTATTTTTACTTGTTAGTCCTCTGATGGCATGCTCCATTGCGCGTGCAATAATAGATCATTCGTTTTTTCTTATAAAAAAAATGAAAAAAACATACCCTTGTTGAGGGTCCGTGCCATCTTCGGATTTAAATGACGTAATAAATCTGAGAGAAATTACTTAAAATTGTTTTTGTGCATAATTTGGGTTCATCAGTCATACCATGATAATACTCTGATTGTGTCACGGGCCAGGCATATTTCTTGCATGATATTGGGCCGGACTATTGATATGAAAAATCGAAATAAAAAAAGATAAATACAAGATAAGCTGGGAGGTCAGCAATTTGTACCCAAATCCAAATCATGTCTCTTTCTCCAAAATTGGTACATTTAAGGTGGATTCTAACAGTTTCACACCAGAAAACTAGCATCAGTATAGAGCTAAGTTCATAATATTATGAAATTAAGGTATGTTGTTATTCAATTATGATGGAGGCAGCGAAGGAATAATGATGGCTGTGTTGAGTGCTTCTGTTCTAGGTGGATTTTATTTATAACAATATATAGGAATAATAATTGCACATGATATGCATCAATAGAGATAGGTCCCCAAAGTATGAAATGATCGTCTTGTCCAGCTTTTTGACAGCAAATGAGTGCTGAATTGCATGTAATTTTACTCGCCAGAAGAGTTGATATATAGCATTCTCCAAATTGCATTTTTTGCATAGCATTTTCCCAAAAATACACTATCATATCATATCATAAGATACTATAGTAATTAGTAGATTGGGATTTCTCGGACAGAGCTATATGATTGTCAAGTTGAAGAAGGATGTATAATGTATTACTGTCAGTACCGGGACCACCCTCCAGTGATTCATGAAAGGTAATGTGGGTAACAAGAAATCGTTATGTACCAAACATGGTACAGCCCCTTTCAAGCAGGAAATCATATTCCAATGCACTGTGCACATGGTTTTACCGACTGATAACAAATTATTGCTTCCCTTCCCTACCCTTGAAATATGGGGGTAAAAATGAGGAGTAAAAGAGAGGAATTTTTTGGGATTGTCAGACATGCTGATTCAAAGTTGACCCAAAAAGATAGATAATGGCAGGGTAAGTGTTGGTGTACCAATAAACCAGAAGGAACAAAGGGTGTGAGCCTGAGAGCAACAAAAAGAGAACACCAAATATTCCTGGCCATCATTCATCTCCAGCTTTTGACTCGTTCCCACGCGGCCACACCTAGCACCACCCCCAGGCCCCAGGTTCCCTCTTACACCTACTCTGCGAATATTCATGTGGCGATTAAGCTGTCAATTTATTATTCTCTTATGTTACATCCTTGCATTCTGTTAACTAATTTTCTGCAATATTAATTGAGTTCTAGATATTTATTATTGGCTACACATAATATCAACATATAATATTGTTATATAACTCCATCAAGGAAAATTTGGGGTCCCTTCAATGTTAATATTTCTGAAGTTATTTAGAGTGACCATGTAATTTGTTAATTACACACTTTTTTTTCCCTTTATTCTCCTCCCATTTTTACATTAATTTACACATTCTCTAGGTTCCAGTGTATTTAGAGATTTTGAGAAAGGTGTTTATTGGTACAAAGAAAATCAGACTCGACAAAGAACAGAACGCAAACAGCAAACTTGCACAGTGGTCATGGTCAGTTGTTGCCACTGCAACTGTTGCTCTTTTCTCTTTTTTTTTTAATATAAAAGAAAAGAATAAAGAAAAACATATAGCAACGAAGTTTTGCAAGGGCCAAAAGAAAAGAGAGCCTCCCCTTTCTCAGCCTCAGACTCTCAGGCCGTGGGGCTGTTGTTAAATGCTCTTTCCTGAAAGATACGCACTCCTGACTACTCTTTTTTTTTGGACTGAAGAGTGAAGGGGGTAAAAGTTTTCCTGTCTTTTCGGCTTGCTCATATATTGGATTCCTTCACTGGATGCTGAAAGAAAAAAGGATAATGGAGAGAAGAAACATATTAAAAGGATGCAAAGTGCGCCTTAGTGCGCTTATTTTGGTGAGGTTTCAGACAATCATTGTTCCTGTCCTATCCTATTAATATATGATGGTATCAATAATTCTCATATTACTTTTCTTCCTACTTTTTATAAGTTCAATAGAATTTTATTCACATTATTAATAACTGTAAGAATACTTTTTATCGTTAAAACCACCATCATTAATTTATTATTACGATAATCTCCCTCTTATTGTACGTGTCATCACTATAAAAAGTTCCTAGAGTTTGCCATGATTATTATATTAATATTGTAATGGTATTTGTTAATGTTGTGATTTATAAAATTGACAAAGGATGATATCATTGGACAACGGTTATTTTCAAGATCTAAAAAAAAAATTCAATTCAAATAATGTTGAAAATTGTAAAGGTATGTTCATCAGTATATTATTGGAAAAATGAATAGTCTAACAATGAACTTTGATATAACTGAAGTATAATTTCATGATGCGCCAAGAACCTGAAATTTCATGCCATAATTTATGTCATTTTATAAATGATAAAAATATGCATAAAATTTTATCATTTTTTTGGATATGACACGTATATTTCTTTTTGAGTCAACGATTTCTTACAATTTTCCATTAATAAAAAACAAAACTTTACATATCAATAAAAGCTAAATACTAGTACCAATACTAGTGTTAAAATTGATAGTCACAACAAATAAACCGTATGAACTCCTAACAATGTCTATACCTAATCTATCGGTATCTCACCAATGTCAACTCATCCAAATCCAATCTAGAACGTACAAGTGCCTACATACTACCCTCAATGCAGAACCACAAAACAACACCACCGAAAAGCCATAAACGAAAAAGAGTATCAATTCTTCTAGTCTCACTACATCAAATAACACTGAGGCTCAATCCAGATTTGGAGCAGAGTTCCACTGCCTACTGTCGCGCCAGCAAAAAATCAGACTAGAACGACACCTTGACCATACACCCACGACGACCGCCTCTCACCACACCTCAGGTGCATACTTCACAGCCGCATGACATCTCGGCTAGGCATCCACGACGTCCATGCCACACCACACCTCGGTTGTGCACCTACATGGCCGCAACGCACTTCGATTTTGCACCCTAACGGTCTCACCACACATCGGCAGTGCATCCATGACTATCGTGCCGCAAATCTCGCTGTGCTCCCTGACGGCTGTCCAACACCCCAGCTCCGCACCCTCGACAGCCAAATCACGTCTCCACTGTGCACGGCCGACGATCGCACGACACCTGACACGGGTACGGAATCAACAGATCTCACCGCCTTCTACTGGATGCACTTTCAGGAGAAGGGGAGGGAAGAAGTGAAAAAGGATTGGCGAGGGAGGTTAGCGCCACAATCTCGGTCGCTCACCCCTGGTGGCCGCACTGCACCTCGACTGTACAATCTCGACAACAAATCACATCTCCACGACGCACGATTGACAATCGCACAGTACCAAACGCTTGAGCTGCCGAATCAACAGATTATCGCCTTATACAATCTAGGGTCTGAGGGAGAAGGATTTTTTGGTTCGTTTTTTTTCGAAAGAGAGAAGGGGTCTTGTCTTTGACACGTATATATATCATATCTATATAGATGATATTTGTAATGTTATCTCTCTAATTTAAATTTTATTTGTTTAGAATGTTAACAATTATTAAAATTAAATTATTGTAAAGTGATTCCTCCACAATACTTATATTAGTAAATTAGCCTTACTATTCACTTTCTTTTATATTATTACCGTTGATAATAATGTAATAAGAATAGTTTATTAATTGAGAGCGGTGAGGGTGGCGAGCCATTTATATTGTCATGCATGCAAAAGAAAAGTTATCTAAATATTACTCCTGTGACCAAGGAATTTATGAGAGATATTAGATAAATCAAATTTATCCTTTCAGAGCCGTTCAGTTAAATTAATTACTTGCTGCTCGTCTGCCTGTGTACGTTAAAATTAAACTTTCATCAGAGACTTGAGTTCTGTCTATTGTTGTAAATTAACATAATAATGTGAGGAGTTATGTGAGTGGTCGGATGTTAAACGGGCTTTGCAGATTTTGGGGTGGGACCATGGTGTGGACTTGCACAACTGCAGGGGATCTGAAGGAGAGGGAGCGTGTTGCCCAATCAGAAATCTTTGACCCGGCAGTGGAGGGAATGCAGATCAGGGAACACTGGAACAGGGACCAGGATATATCATGTCATATCATATATTCATATCATTATCATGTATTCATATTATGCGAGTTGTGACTTGTGAGTTGGCCTCTGACCCCTGACTGACACTGGGGGGAACCTTGCTTTTATTTCTCAGCCTTTCAGACATTTTTATTTGCCTTTTTTTTATAATATCCATCCTATTATATATTCGTGCTTGGTCAGGAAGAATTTTAATTAGTTGTCTTATTAACATATCTAGTTCGCTGTCGCTTTTCAGACTTCTATGATAGATATATACACATCAGAAATCTGTTTGTGCTGATTTATTTACACAGTTTTTAAGTATTACTATTATTGTGCAGTATTTTAAAAGCAGAATCTCTGGTAAATATGAATTTTCTTTTGCTAAAAAATGTATTCTAATTAAATGGCCTTTTCATGCATCACGACAACACATAAAACAAGATACTAGGGGAAAAAAAACATATATCAAATTAAATAATATCATGTAACAGGTTACATTATTTGTTGTACAGAACTCCAACAAAGTAAAAAAGGCTATCCAAAAGCCTCTTTTACGCAAAAGCTACAATAGTCACTCAACTCCTTATCATGGAGAGTAGGATAACACCATCAATCCAACTCTCTTTTAGCATTATGCATTCTTTATGCAACGTGCACAATGCCTATGGACATTTCACCAAAAATACAATACATGTAAAAAGAAAAAAAATAAAAAAAAGGTTGAATCCAATATGATAAAAATAAAAAGAAAGAAGAACAATACACCATCTTCTATCTTTGACTCCAGTATTATTACTTAGTGCTCCATAAATTATTGAGAAGATCTCACTCTCTGCTGAGTGCCATAGGCAAATTGCATATGCACATTCCCCACCTTTGAGGAACTGCATCTCTCTTCAAAATACACAATTGTCCAAAAAAAAAAAAATTTTTTTGGTTCTTTTATATAAGAGGGCAGTTTGAATTCCTGCACCTCTAAATAAAATTGAAAGAACTAACAAAACGAATGAACAAAACTAACATCTACCAAGAACTCCTCTCAGAAAAATATGAGGAATCAGCCAAAGCAATATAAAAACTCTGCTTGTAGCATACACCATATGTAAATTTGTGATTACCAAATTTTCACCGTGACCTTGTTATGTTTGATGGAGCTTTCTACGTTTGGAAGGAGGTGAAGGAGGAGAAGAGGAGATACCAGCATCCAACCCAGGGGATGAATTCGTTTTTACTGGATGTTTTCTTTGCAGGCTACTGAAAGCCTTCTGTTGCATCAACTTGTAGCATTTTGATATTCCCTTCTGCAGGAAAAATTAACAATGAGAAACTTTTTCCATTTTCATATTACAATTACTTTATTGCTTTGGGAAAAGATACATAAATAATTTCCATTAGAAAAAAAAATGCATTTAATGACTAATTGCTTAATCGAGTTACTTTAGTAATACTTTTATATTTCTCACAATCTTTATTGGTGATGTGTTTGATCAACATGCATGTGAATAAAACTATTAGGATTATGCTTTATAAATGTTGAATTTCTGGGAAGCTGATTGTTTCCCAAAAGTCAATTACTAAATCTCATATTTCCCCCATAAGAGGTAATATGAAGCCTATCATTAAATGGCTTTAAGAAATTCAGTAGCAGTCAATTTTATTTTGATGAGAATACTAATCATAGTATTTTCCTAAGAATACAGGTGGGGTATCCATATTTAAGGTTCAATATTGTTTAGTGGAATAGTGGGTTTATTTTGTTTCATATTTTTTCCTCATTTTCTTTGGGGCAGTCATAACTAGTAGAGTAATTTAATTTGGCATGTGTGAGGAGGTGCATTAACAGTACCTCAGAAAGGCCAATGCACCAGGAAGCAGCAGTCTGAGGAGTAATAAATTGAAGCGATGGAGAGTGGTGATGAGATGCAGAGAGGATGGCAGCAGCAGCAATTGATGAGGGGCAGTGATCCAAGAATTCTATATCTGCGCGCATATATTGCAGTTCCAATTATCTCTGATTAGTTCACATTACTCTCTACTTTTTTTGGTTCAATGCATGGTACATCATATATAGATATCTACATTTACACATATTGGTCTTGCAGGGAAATTTATTGACCTCTCTATTTATTGCCTTGCAGGATACGTGAACCCTGTGAGGCATGGCAGCCAACTAATAAGATACAAACGAATCCAACCAAGGGTTTAATTACGTCTGGTACAAGTATGCATTTACCAGTACAGAAAACCAATAGTAAAGGAATGCTGCCATGTTGATGTTGGGTTGGCTTTTGTAAGAAGTTAAGTTGGTCAAAAGACTATTTGAAAAGAGCCAAATAACTGGACAGGCAAAATAAAAGCACAATTGACATAAATTGGTTCGTCAGATGCTGCAGCTTGTACATGCAGTCTGATTCATTACTGGACAGGTTAGGTATTGGTACAGAGTAAATTGTTCCTTAATGATCTTAACATTCCCTAATGTAGATGCAAATAATTACACGCATACCAGAGTTGAAGTTTGATATTCCAAACCAAAAAAAAAAAATGGAGAAGAAAATAAAAATAGTACTACATTTTAAGGGCAATACCATGGATTAAGTCCAAGATAATTTGTGAAGAATGGAAAAGCAGGTTTCTTATGTATTTTCCTGATGAATCGGCCTTATAAGCAAAAAAATCAATAAATGTGAAAGGCGTGATGGATCGAAGCCTCCATTTCAATGCTGTTAGCACAAGAAACTCCATCCTTCTTATAGTTTTTGGTTCAAAAACAAATCTAGTTCCCTCCACCTGTCCAGATTAAAACCAGTTAACATTTTATTTGTGAAACAAAAGGAACTAATTGGAGAACAAAAAAGAAGGCTCTAACGATTATTTTGCATGAGATTATAACCGAACCTGGAGGTCGAGAAGGGAAGGGACGAGGGTCTCCTCCATCTTGGCAGCTAAAGACAAGCAAGCCACAGAGAGAAGCTGTAGGGCCCACCTGTCTGCCTGGTCATATTTTTATCAGATTCATTAATTAGCTGCGTAAATAGTAGTACGTACCATTCAACTTACAGTGGAGTGCATCACTCTTGGCCTATGAACATTAATTGTTCCTTCCATTGAGAAACATGATGGTTTGAACTTTGAACACTTTTCAAATTCTTTCCGGGTTTTAACCCTGTTACCCATGTGGAAGGCTTTTTGCCAACGAACCAAGTCATATTTTAAGTACTTTGGAAAAATAAGACCCGTTAAGAATTGCTCAGCCCAGTAATGATAAATTACATACATAGAGGGAGAAATATGCTAAGACGTCTAAAGTTAATTATAGAAATGAAACAATAAATAGTGATTGAACTTACCGGCAAGTCGTGGGAGGATAGAAAACGGTCCATGTAGTTTACTGCCAGGTAGGCCGTCACTGCCTGGAAATGGTAATAATTATTAACCTGAAAAAAAAGAAAATAAGTTAAATCTGGACACAATATAAATTCAGTAAATTAATATTGCATAAACGAAACAGGTCGCACCTTAAGGATCCAAGAAACCGACTCGGATCGAGTTGTCGGGTCCACAGACTGGGTACGCAAACGTTCAGGATAATCTAGCCCAGGTAGATAAATGGATTCAGAAACCAGGAAGCTGGCGATCGATTCATCAGAGTTGGTAGGAAACTGCACATGAGCAATGCAACCGATTGAATCATCGTCGTTGGACTCAAAATCTTCTCCACAAAGGAGGTCACCGTCGGATGCTGCTTCACCGAGTAAGTCAACCCGCATAGTAATGGTACAGGCGTAGGCCGTCATTTCATTGTCGAGCCATGAGCTGGCCACCTGGAGGTGAAACCCGATAGAAACCAAGTTTCTTGCACCGTTGGTGGTGTGGCAACTGGCGACAGAAAAAGTTAGTAGGAGTCGTGGGATCGAGATGAGGAAGGGACGGTGTAGTGGAAGCGTGAGAGTGGAAGTGTGAGTGTGCGTGGGACGTCTATCTTGTTAAAAAGAAGAGATTTCTCATCAATTCAAGTGGATAAATACTAATAGATGGAGACGTACGTGTAGATGGGAGAAACGGAGAGATACTCGCATAGTCGCATTGGTACTTAATTACATGTATAATGTGCATAATATAGAATAATAATTTATATTTAAGCTGCACGCATGCCTAAGACTAAGAGAGTCTAATTTTACAGGTCGCATTAATTGTGTGGGCGTACCTTTCCATGTATCCGCCAAAATTATTAATTCGGACATACCTAAGTATATATAGTTCTTAATTAACTTTTTTGTTTTGTTTGTAGAGAACTAGAGATGGCAGATGGGTAGTCCTTTTAAAATTACAAATTGGAACTGGAGGTAAAGTACTTAAAATACAAAAATAATAATAATAATTTATCATATTCATATATATAAATGTGATCCAATTAATTCCTTCTTATCGAGTTATATATATGTGATGAGGAGAAATGGAGAAGAAGGCGTGTACGATTACGACTAGAAAAATGTTGGGGCGTGGATGGAAGGGCATGAGGAGGGGGCAAATGGGTTGGAGCCTTGGAGGGGTGCAGTTCAATCCGCATCCTCGACAGTCCTTTTAAAGGACTGTATGGAGCAGTCAAACGATACAGTCCGTCAGATTGCGATCCAAAGGCACGAGATAGTCTCAAGGAAAATAATGCTCTCTCCAACCCATCCCTCCCTGCCCGTTCCTTTTTTAGTTGGAAAAAAATGGAAAAGGAAAAACACAGTCCAAAAGTTCTGCCAAAAGCGTCGATTTTCCCTCAATCTTAGACTTCTCTCTCGAACTGTTGAACGGAGGGTATGCTTGGACTTCTCTCTCGAACTGTCGAACCTTCGACTTCTCTCCGCATCAGACTTTGTCTCTGCATTGTGCACACAACAAGGTGAGAATCTGTAATTTGAACAATAACATTTTGAATTGAACCTTTTTGTCTCCAATTTTATTTTTTGTTGAAATATTGATGAATATCCTTATCGATATTGCCATGGGGCAACAATTTAAGTGAAAATATATCCTGCAAAATATAACGAGAATATCTTTTTTTTTTGGATAAACAACATTATCTAGTAACCACATCAGGAAATCTCAGAACGTTCAGGTACTGGGAAGCAAAAAAACTTCAAAACTTCGCAGACCAATTGGACTGCTTTCAGCTATCAGAATGACCTTGCATGTGGACTCTATGACAGAGTGAAGGAAATCGTGAGAGCAAATGTAGACATCAATGAGATGCTTAGGGCTGAGTTTTATGTGCAAACAGTTGACAGAGAGGCTCAGCGTAGGGCTTCCATGGTTGTAACTTGGTTTGAAATCTGATTTTCTCTTATTTTGTTGTAAAGGTACTAGTATGATGGTTGCAATTATGGCTGTGTAAGATACTGATTGTAATACATGCTGTGAAAATACTAGCTGTTTTGTCAAGATATTTGTTGTAACAATCAGATTTTCTAACGACTTTAAGGCACTTTAGTCTATATTTGTTGTAAGAATCTAGTTGTAATTTTTGTGTAAGGCAATTTACTCTTTATTTGTGTAACAATCTGATTTTATAGTTGTGAAAAAAACTAGCTGTGCTCTTTATGTGATGGTGCCAGTATCTGGTTCAAAATGTAATTGACATTGTTGTTCAATCAAGCTTTTCATACTTTTGTTTACATAGTTATCAATTATATGTTGTATGCAAAAGCTTTTAAGCCTGTTTCTTATAAAATAGACTTGTAATATTGAATTTTTAGATAAACAAGGACTGAAATGAAAAGTAATGAAACTAAGTAATTTAAATTGAGTAGTTATACTCCAAAGTGCTAATCTGACATTCAATGTTTCTGTAAATAAGAATTTTGTAATAATATGAAAGATATGGACTTGATTGTAAAAGTAAGTAGGTCTCTGGTAGGAGATACAAATTGTAACCTTTCCTCTTGTAATCAGCGTGTTTAAGCTTGTCTTAAATGACAAAGTTACTTGTATGATTTAGTTCTCTAACATTTTCTTTTATAATTGTTGTATAAGAGATTGCAACTTGGTGACTAATAGTGGTGGTTTTAATGAGAATTGTGAATATCTAACCTTAAGTATCATATAAATTCTATGAATAATTTCACTAGGATAGCACAATTGAAGAGTCACATGAAACTTGTAAAGTCATGTTAAGTCGTTTATGGTTTCATGTACCTGATACATAAGACTTTTAATTCAAAATCAGTGGCCAAGTGTTTTGATTACATGGTTGTATAATGTAAATAAATATAGATGTAATAGTTGTTTTAAACACTTTCTTAAAAGTTCGACATTTATTGATTGCTATGGGAAATTCAGTTGACTACCTAAACAAAATATGCAGAGGCCATCTCATGATATTTAACTGTGTAGCCATGCACGATTTCAGAGACCAAAGTGAAATATAATTTAGACTTATATCTATAGTTATTTGGTAGTCAATACAAGGGGATACGTAAGTTGAACTGAAGAACAACAAACGCTAATCTAAGCCCTTGGTTACCACTGATATATAATCCATACCCTACTATTTCACCAAAATTAATAAACACAAAATCAATTGGCCCCATAAATACCCTCTCCTGACTGTCTTGATGTAAAACAATCAATTTCTGGTACATTCAAACCTTCGAAACCCCACCGATATCAATCTTTGTACCACTGTACTTGCTCTCGGCTCTCCCATCAAACTGGGTTGACGCAGCCCAAACCAACCTCTCCATCAGCTTCCTCTCCTTTCCACGATGCTGAAGAGATCCGTCCTGTGAGTTCCGATGGACGAGAACGTTAACGGATCCAAACCCGTAACCATGCGAGGCTGTTAAGAATGGAAAAGAAACACGTTTTATTTTTTTATTTTTAAGAGCAATCGAAGAAGAAGAGGGAAGTCGTATATCAGATCGACACTCGGACAGGTCGGGTAGCCTGGAGAGATGCACATCTATTCTGCGCCATTAGATCAGATCCGGACGGACAGAAGAAAACGACTGCTCGGCACAGTCCTTTTAAAGGACTGTCGAGGATGCGGATGCGGGTGCAGTTGGCGAAGGATGGGGAGGGTTCTTGCGCTTTGGCGGATCCAATTTCTAAAATTATTATTATGCTTATGCCCGATCGATCGAGCCCACTTCACCACCACTAGTCCACTGGTGTTCTTACTTCTTACTCTTAGTTTTAGTTCTAGTCCCCTCTCTCTGTCTATCTGTGCTCTGTTTCTGTCTGGTCCTACTCACTAACTAGTCTCACTGACTATTACGACTAGATCAGAGCGAAACAGACTCGGACATGACATCAAGTCATGAGGAGGGCCAGCCACAACACCATCCAACTCTCCACCCTCTTCTTACTTCTTACTTCATTCACATGATTCCATAAAGTTGATACATTTTATTACGATATGATAATTTTTCCTACTCCAAGAATATTAAAGCTCAATTGATTCCATATATTTGATAATATTGAGTAATTTTAAGTCGAACATGTTTGACGTCAAATACGATTTGACGCTCAACCATCGAAATTTCAAACGACTAATTCAAAACGTCTAATGTTATTTTCATATAAAATTTTCTTTGAGACTACTTTTTATGTTTTTTTAATTATAGAGTCTAATGTTATTTTCATATAAAATTTTCTTTGAGACTACTTTATATATTTTTTTTAATTATAGAGTCTAAAATTAATTAGATTCATGATTTTCAAAATTTTAAAAATATAAAATTTGATATCCAAGAAGATTTTACCATGGATAATGAATTATTGAATCTTTCTTTATAAATTTCAAGCTTTTTAGAATATTTCTTAGCAAATTTTATGTATTTTGTCTTTTAGGATTTTGTATTTGTTTATTTAAGACAGTTGTCGTGTCTTTTTAACATTTAGTTATGTTTGAGAATTAAAATGTATAAAAGAACTGAAAATTTGTGTGATCTCAAAATTATTTTTTTTTTCTTTTACTTTTTCTATTATCTTTTTTTATTGTTCATGCATCATAAAGAGTCGCTCACATGCAACTTTTGGCATAAAACAAAATTGATAAAAAATAAAATAAAATAAAATAAGGAATAACTGTAAATAAAAATGTTCTTGCTCCGATAGGATGGCTCAAGTCTAGCTTGCATTTGCTAGCCAATTGCAAAGTGATTTAATGATTAACATATAAAATTTATGTTAAAACAATGTTTTTCTTCCCTTGATATTGGTGAATTCTACGCCATTAGGCGGCACCATCGACCACTTCTGCTTGTGTAATTATCACTCTTGGTTATTCTACTTTCTATATCCAATTTGTGATTTTACCTTATTTTAATGATTATTAAACTATTTCATTTATCTTATTTTCATACATAATAGTTTGTGTTAATGACAGATTTATGAGTTCTACTGTATAAAATAATTTGTACTTGACTGTACATAATCAAGTATTGTGAAAACGACTAAAAATTTAAATAGCGGATTCATAGCGAACAAGCTCGTACCATAATGGTAGCGGATAACTATTATTTAACAATCGTTATAGGACCATAGTGGAACTGCATGCACAACTATATTTTAAGGTCTATTTTAGTAAAAAAAAAATTATTTTTTAAAATAATTCATTAAAACCAACTAAAATCACGCAAATATTTCTATGCATATTTGACCATAAAATTTTGATAATTTGGGAAAAAAAATCAAACCACAAAAGATATAAATTATTTTGTAAACTTTTTGTAAAACTTTGAAATCACATCAATTGGAATTCGTATGTGAAAGATATGCATAAAAAAACACTGATATTATATCAACAGATTATAAGTAGGACATCTATTTCCGTTAAAATACTGCTATAGGACTGCTATTTTATTGTTATAAACCGCTATGGATCACTATACATCGCATTGTGGACTAATCACTAAATGTATAGAAGTATAGCAGTCTAGTAATTAAATAGCACCACTATAGCGACTGCCTTGGCCACTATTTAAATTCTTGGAAATGACTAATTACTATGTGATCAGTATAAAAACAGAATTGCTTACCACCATCATTTAGATTTCATTATCTCCATCCAGCGCTCACGTTACCCACCTTACCTCCCAGCATTTACTCACTTATTCCCTACCTACCAGCGTTTACTTACCCATCACCTCTCTAATTCCCATCCTCTTCCATCCAATGCATACCCAACTCATCATTTCTTGGCACCTACATGTCCATGCCTCCCCTACCTCATGTTTTCCTATAAGATAATACTAATTGTCTTGTATTATAAATTTATAATATTAACTATCTTAAAAACTAGAACAATTAATTTTTACCCAGACAATTAAGATATTTTACTCGGAATATCATCATAAGAACTAGGACAATTAGTTTAAAGAACTGTGACAATTAGAAAAATAATACTAACTGTCGAAAAAAAATAATTGTTCTCGAAAACGTTATTAATTGTCCTGAGAACTAGGACAATTATTTTACAGAATCAGGATAATTAGTTTACAAAACTAGGACAATAGAAAAATAATACTAACTGTCCTGAAAAAAAATTAATTGTCCTTGAAAATGTTATGAATTGTTATGAGAACTAGGACAATTAGAATATAAAATCAAGACAAATAGCATTCATAACTAGAACAATTAAGAAAATAATATGTGGAATGAGGGAGGGGGTGGGGTAAGAGGTCAGCATGATGTGGGTGGAGGGAGGAAAACACAAATGCTAGAGAGGAGGGAGAGAATACGCTCTAGATGATGGGATAAGCAATAAAATTGAAATGATAATTAATGTTAACTTCCAAAAATAGAATAGAAAGGAAAAACGTGTAGACTTTCCGAGAATGATGGGATGAGGGATATTGAGGATGATGGTTATTAGGCCCAATATATAAATGTTTATGGACTATTCAACATTTTTATCATTATATCCACATGTATCCATAAAGAAATCAACAATAACTTATTTTTTAATCTAAAAAAATAGAAAAGCTACGGTCAAAGTAATTTGACGGATCGCTCCATCAAACTCGATTAGATCTCAAATTCAAAAGTTTAAAACAACTAATCTAAATAGCTCCATGTGTTCTTTATATTGATATCTCTTTTGTTGGTCAAATTTCATATTTTTTTCGATTTTATAAGGATTAAAAAAAACTATTACTATTGAAGGTTTCAAAACTAATTGGGTTGGAAATTTTACTAAAAATCTAAAAAAATATAAAAAATTCATTGGCAAGGAGCTAGATTTCAATATATAAATCACATTAAATGATTCAAATCGAATTATTTAAACCGTTCATATCATTTTGACCGTAACAATTCTCCTAAAATAATGTGTGCATTATTAAGATTGTTTCTAATTCATACATAAATATTAATAAAGTTGATACAGCTAAATCATAGTTCATAAGTTGTACTAAAACGTGTATGGTTATACACATTATAGCCTCATCGACTATTTTGGATACACTCGGAAAGAATTTCGAGTTATTTCTCACTCGTAATAAAGAAAATTAGGGAAGGCGATCTTTTTACCAATGTTACGAGCAGTCCAAGATATAATTTATAGAAAAATTGAAAGCATGATTCCTCTCACTCGAAGGAAGATTTACATTGATTAACTCAATTTTTTTTACCATGCATTTGTATTATGTACAAAATCATACGTCTCCTTAATTACCTAAAAAGATAATGACATATGTTTGGGAGGTCATCCCCTAATGTTATGATAAAATGATTGCCTTGCTGAAATAGATTGCTGGAAAAGATTTGAGGAATTGGAATTCCAAATCTTAACATTCAAAATCAAGCACTTTTGCAAAAATAGCTTTGGAAGTCACAAGCAGAGCGATTTCGACTAAGATAGTTAATATGCTTTATGGTATATCCGATATTTTCAATTTTTTTATTATAAAGAATATTATATTAATTTTTTTTAAAGTAGGTCTGATTTATTATTTTTTAATAACATACATGATACCGCAGGTTAGGTTATGAAAAAATCCGATATACCCTCTCTTCTTATAGCGGGCTTCTCAAACCCGCTATAGGGCATGACGGGATTTATAAGACCGTTATAAATCCTGGGATTCAAAAGCCCGCTATAGGCGTATAACGAATCGAAATCCTAGACCTGCTATATGTAGGGATGAAAACGGAGCGGATAAAATCCGCTCCGATCCGTATCCGAATCCGAAAAATACGCATAGCATCCGATCCGTATCCGTATCCGAACATATCCATATTCGTATTCGTATCCGCCAAAAAAATATGGATGCGGATATGGTTTTGAGTTTTTTGACAATATCCGATCCGTATTCGTATCCGACATGGATATTATCCGTATCCGATAGATATTAATCCGTTTATCTGTATTTTTAACGGCATAAGATAATTAATATAATTACTTATCTACATTAGAGAATACTTTTAATTATATAATGCTTAATTTTTATTAGATAAGTTCTCTTATAATAATATTTTTATTTGGAACATAAATTTTTTTTATTTTTTTAATATTGAGACGATTATATATGATAATAATACTAAAATTAATTTTTTTTCTCTAATCATGTTGATTACATATGATTAATATACTTTTTTAATGTATGATGACATTTAAGGTAACATGATATGATTTGACATTGAATAGTTAAATATACTGTTGGAATTCAAATTGTGGAAAGACTGAATTTATTGATCAATTCTATTAAATTTGTACTTATGTGGTGCTCGCAATTTTATTGATTAATTCATAAATTTGATAATTACGATTATATATGTGATTTATTGAATCCAATATATTTATTGAGAATCCAACCAATAATGTTAATAATAATTTAATTTATACATATTATATATAATATTTTGATGAAATTTTGGATTTAATTGGTTGAAAGAATAAATTTTGTACACTGCTTACCTTATTACCTTATTATCGTATAATTTATATTGTTTGAATATAACTTATTGCATGACATGAAAATTTTCTTATGCTTCGGCTACTCTCATATATAACAAACTTTTATACGCAATATGAAATTTAAAAAAAGTTCTAAAGAAATGAAATAAAATAAATTGATCGTTATATGATCCGTATCCGACAAAATATATTCGTATTCGACTCCGTATCCGATAATATCTGAATCGTATCCGTATCTGTTTAATATCCGAACCGTATCCGTATCCGAACGCATCCGTATTCGTATCCGTATCCGAGAAAAAAATATGGATGCGGATATAGGAAGACCTACATTCGCTCCGTATCCGATCCGTTTTCATCCCTAGCTATATGCGTTATTTTTTTCATTTTGTACTTATGTCCATAACTTGAGCCGTGCAAGAGAGAGCGAAAGAAAGAAATTAAGGAGAGAAAGGAAGAAAGGAAGAGAAAGAAGAGAGAAATGAAATTCAGTCCCGCGCGGGACCGTGCAATGCAGGAATCACAGTCGTCTGATTTAATCTCAATGGCAAAAAAAGTCTCGTGCATGTAACTAGATTGATAGACCCGAACCGTCCAGATCAGATCGGACGGTTCGTAGGCTGCGCTGAACGGTCCCGTGCGGGAGCGGATGAGGATTGAAGAAGAGAGGAAGGACTTCGCGACCTCGACCAGAGAAAGAGGAGGCGAGTTCACTAGAAAAGGAGACGAGTTCGACGTGCGGTTTCGGAAAAATCCACACCGCTATATCATGGCTGTTATTAAAAAAAATAAATCATGCCTATATTTTAAATTATTTATTATATGATTCTTTATATTAAAAAAATCAACGATATTTTAGTCTATCCTCAATGAACAACATCCTGCAATGTTTACGAGATATACTTAGGGGTGCACCGTTTATGATTATTTTATGTACTCATAATTCTCAAGATGACAGACGTCAAATGATACTTTCGTCAACATCTACCTATTAGTCTATTACTTCCTCATTGATACTGACATGAGAAACCCAAATCTAAACTATTGGAATATCATTTGGGCTACCACATCACGGAACATTTGGAAGGTTCAAAATAGGAAAATGTTCGATAACATCGACACTCCTTCTGGACTGCTACTCAAGGAAATATGTACATGTTTAGACTCATGGGTGAAACATTCTTAAGGATTTTCTATTTGTTACAATCTGTATAGATTAGTTTAGCTTTTATTTTTTATTTTTTTCTTCTTTGCCTGGTAATTATTTCTTTTTTATTAATAAAATCTGTTGATGTGGTGATTGGCACTCGATCCTTAAAATTTTTTTTAAGAAAATCCAAATCTAACTTTAGTTTGATGATAAAATCTCCCACTAAATTCAAATTATTCATTTGGATTGTACTTAAGTACAAGCTTTTGACTTAAAATTATTTGCAAAAGAGAAAGTAGTGTTCAATCGATCTCTAATTGTGCTCTTGGTATTGCTATGACTATTGAGGCTGTGAATCATTTTATTTGTAGAATGCAATTTTGTAATAAAAAGTTAGCTTTAGCTCATGATATCACATCATCTTTTACGGCCTATGGAATCATCCTTGATATTTAGTAGAATAATAGAAATTTCGAAAAGATTTCCAAACATATTCTGGAAGAGAAACGAGAGAATCTTAGTAATTACTCTTCAACAACTATCCGACTAATCAGATGCTCTATCAATACTGTGGTTCGTTCACTGCTGATATGTTTGTATTTTTATTTTATATTAATTTACAATAATTTCTCTTAAATATATTTTGGTGCCTTCACCTTATTTTTTTTTCCCTTTGTTTTATTGTAACTAGCTTATATATAATAATAATAATAATAATAATAATAATAATAATAATAATAATTGTTGTTAGGTGCCCATGCAATCTAACATTAAAAATTATATAAAAAAAGTAATTTTGATCAGTGATCCTACAAAAATACGGTTGGATCCGACATCAATCAAACCCGTCCATTAATTAGCTATATACTCCGCTGTATTGCATAGTGTATACCCGGTCAAAGTACCCGAAACGGGGGTGGTCTGACAGGGATGCAGTCAAAATAGTGCATGGCAGACTGGCAGTGCCTCGTAAAGGCCAAAGTTCCTAGTATATATTTAGTATTTACCAAGGGAGACTTGACTTATCCATTTTCCGATTTCCCATGTAAGTTATACAGCTCTGAGCTCTCTCTCTCTCTCTCTTTGTCTTCAGCAAGGAATGCGGGATCTATATCTGTAAAATATCACATTTACAGCTCGTTCTCTCTATCATTCTATCATTCTAGTACTCAGTACTGTTGGGATCTGAGCTCTGGTCGTCTCCAGTTTCTCATAATGGATGGATGGACAGGATTTATTTACTGCGGGTCCCGGCCAGCCAGAGAACCAGGTGCGACTGTGTGAGTAACAGTACCTGTACTAAGTGCAAATGACAAACTTACAAATCAACTTACATGGGATCGGTGAAAAATGAAATTATTATTATTATGTACAGCTAAACTACTAACTCATGGACCATGGTCACAACCAACAGTAGCAGTTAATTTGTATATAATAGCCAGGCGGCATTGGTCCATGGAGATTCCCACATCATGCGTGATGCGTCGTGTCCAATTAGCATGCAACAATGGTCCTTGCAAAATTTGTTGGTTTATCCAACAAATCACTCCAATACAAAATTATGAATGAATATAGATACATACATTATTCACGCAGGTTTTTGCAGAAATCTGGTCTTTACTTCTCTTTCTCCCCTGCCAACCTTTGTCCTCTTCTCAAATTGGGGCCTCAAACTAATTAATTAACTAAACCCAACTCTGCATCCATATCATAATTCAAATTAATAAAAGTTAAATTTATCTCTTCATAAACAAAAAAAATAAATAAATAAATTGGAATTTGTTGCCAACGCCAATGCAAGCTTTACCCATCGGTCCAAATGTTATTTCTTGATTATTTCCCCTTCAATAAAAAAATAATACACTTTGCACAATTTTCAATCATATTGCCTATTTCTCCCTTCAATGTATTAAAAGGGACAACAATAATTTAAGTCTTTATTACGTTTTTTTTAATCTAGATGTATTCGCGACAACAAAGTACTTAGATACCTTTGGTAAAAGTTTAAAATAACTTAATATCGTACAAATGAAAAATTATGAAACTTAATATAAATTTTATCGGCATGAAATTTGATGAAGTTTTATTGTTATGAACCAAGTTGAAAATTATAACAATCTATATTTTTACAAATTTTTATCGAATTCAAGTAATACTCAACATTTATGAAATATTTCATGAGCAAAACATATATTATCATACCTGGATCGATCCTCTGCAGGTTTTTTTTTTAACCCGCATTGCAAGTCTTTTAGTGATTGACTGTCCGATTTAATCTTGATGGATAGATTTTCACGGATTGTATGAATCTCGGCGAATCTAGTATTAATTGTAGAATATCCATCATTGGTCGGACGACCACAGATTAAAAACTTGCACTGCAGGCTTTTTAAAAACTTGTAGAGGATCTCGTTCCTAGCAATATGTCCATAATATTTCCTATTTTTTAAACGTTTTTTAAAAAGTTGTCATATAAAAAAAAAGCGTTATCAGTAATCTTAATTATTTTATTTTGTTTATTTTAATACAACTCTAATTGCCGCAATCCAAACAGTACTTATATGGATAATTATTGTGATACTACTATGGGAGCTGGGAACCAGATCCTTTGGTCTGCCGACCAGAGAAATTCTCTGGTCGTTTTTAGATCTGAGCCGTCTGATTTAATCTTAATGGCAATGGATGCTCCGTGCTAGTATCACGATTGATAGGCCCGGAAAAATATTAACCGTTGAGATTAAATCGGACGGTTCAGATCGAAAAATAATCAGTGGTCGTTTGTAAAAAACGACCAGAGGATCTGGCTCCACGGGAGCTGAGTGGTACTGGCGTAACAAAAACTATGAGAAAATTAGTTTGTGGGGGAAGTCTAAATTAAAGGGAGCACGGGGATTAAAAAGGCTAGTTTGCTCTGTCTATCACGTGAATGGCCCTTAATTTGCACCATTCTCTTGTATTCTTCTCTTGAAAAAGCCTTGTAACGGTTTTTTATACACAACTACACAAGGCTGCGAATTTTTTGCAACTCTCTTTATTGTTTAAGAGCTAGCGACAACACAACAACGAAGATATCGTAAATTAAGCAAACTTTCTCCAATTCTCCTGTATCCCAAATTCATCCAATACAAATATACAATTCATACATCGGGTGCAAACCTGGCAAGTTAATATCATGTCTCATCAGAGTATGGACCCGAGAATTTTAGCATTTTTATGGGATATAAAGTATATATTTTTTTTCAAAAAAAAATTGACAGTGACCGTCAAGGTACATAAAATATTTATTTAAATTGCACCTAAAGTAAAATTAAAATTAATTTTATGAAATAATACGTGTAAGCAGCTAGCCTTGACAATAACAGACCTACATGTTTATACCGGCGATAAGTGATAACCTCCAATTAGGAGTGTCAAACGTGCAAAAACGGAACGGAACATACCAGTTTCATTTTCGTTCTGTTTCTAGTAACGTAACAAAAATCATTTTCATTTCGTTCCGTCAGTTGTTATGTTTTCCATTTTCCATTGATTTTAGCCCAGTTTTTAGTAAACAGAACACTAACGTTTACCGGTACCCGTTCCGTTTTAAAAAAACGAAACATATTTTCCTTCCGTTAGCTGTTTCATTTGGACGAAACAGAACGAAAACATGTGAAACGACATTCCGTTGACAGCCTAACCTCCAATTATTCGGTCATGGTAAAAATCTAAAGAATTAGGAAAAATTAGTTGCATTTTCTCAAAAAACGAAACACATTTTCTTTCAGTTAGCTGTTTTGTTTGGACGGAACGGAACGAATACATGCAAAACGGCATTCCGTTGACAGCCTAACCTCCAATTATTCGGTCGGGAAAAAATCTAAAGAATTAGGGAAAATTAGTTGCATAGCCCTCTAATTTTCTCTTATTGAAAAATATACTCTTCTAATCTTTAATATTGGATTTTTACCCCTCAAATCCTACCAATAATGGATATTACCTTGTTGATATATTTACTGATTATGAGAATAAGTTTTATGAAATTTGGACGACAATGTCCATATCCTCTATCTCTTTCGATTGAAATCAAACGGTTAAATTCATTAAAGCACATGATAGCCTCGTTTGATTTTCCACTGATCTCTCGTCGATCCCTCTCTGAAAAATCTCAAATCCAGCGATATGTTAAAATCTTCAATTAAATACTTGATTGTTTTATTGGTCCATTAGATCAAATCAAACCTTCATTAAGAATAAAAAAACTCAAATTTCATATTTTTTTGCTCTTAAGCAAGGGATACTTGTAATAAACCAGTATGGTAATAATTTTTTTTTTGTCTCAACTAGTGTTTTAAAAATCGGACGGGACCGGCCGGTTCACCCGGTTAAACTGCAAACCAGGCCCTGGTCCAGTCCATTGGACAATAAAAACCAGCGGTTTTTTCATATGGAAACTATAGAAAAATTAGGAGAAAACAAATTGTGATGAGTAAGAATCGAACCTTGGAGCACTTGTGAGTAATATAGCAACTCAACCACTGAGTTACCATCCAATTTTTTTATTGTTTGATCATATCGTATATTTAAACTATGACAAATCATCTGGTTTTCTCATTGGTTCAACCGGTTGAACCGGTTAAACCGCCGAACCGTTTTGTTTACCAGTTCAGTAACCGGTCCGATTTTAAGAACATTGGTCTCAACTCTCAACTAAACCGCACCGAGTCATAAGCGACAAACTCCTTTAATACCAACCAATAATTTATCTATTTTGTATTAATGTTAAGTTCAAATGTTATGTAATTTACGGGAAAATAGTCACTCTTCTCCGATCTGGCACGTCCTATTTGGGAGCTAGTATAGTGCCTCTGATATCTTTTTTGGCATAATTTTTTTCCCCACTAGTGCAAGGTAACAAAAATTTTCACATAGAGTTGAGTAGAGGAACGGATGTGATATCTTTTGCTTGATTCCTGACGAAAGAGAAAGGAAATGAGGGCAATATCTCCTAAATTTTTTTTAAATGATATTTATGAGTTAAAAAATCGATAAGAATCCTAAATATGTATTATTAACATGATTTGAGGGGTAGATATCCAATATCAAATATTAGAAGGGTAAATATTCAAATAGAGAAGATTAGAAGTGGAGGCTAAGTACTAAGATTAGAAGTGGAGGCTAAATATCCAATATCAAACATGATTTGAGGGGTACTAAGTACTAATACGACGGCGTTTTGTTGTAATTGTTGTATTGTTAGGGGGCATGGAAGTAAAAAAGGCATTTTTAAGAGCGGTCAAAAGAGAGGGAGCTTGAAAGGGAGAGCCAGAGGGCAGAGGGCACTAGGGCAGAGCGCAGAGGGAGGGTTCTTTTTGGTGATATCAAGGAGAGATCAGATCAAGAATTACTCACATCACAGCCACAGGGGAAGGAAGCTGCTAAATTAGTCACAGTCATAGTTGCCTTTTTTATATTTATATTATTTTTTAATTTTTATATAAAGAGGAGGATGACAAGTGTTAGATCGTAAGATAAACTTAATCAGCTGGTCTGGTTGCCACAATAGTATATAGATGTAATAATTATGGATCCTTAAGCTGAAGTTGGCGTACCGCGTACCTTACCTAGCTAAGTTTTGATCTCCTGAATGAAGAGAAGTTGGAGAGTTTGTAGTTGGGCCGAGTTGTGAAGAAAAGAAAGAAGCCCAAAAACAAGTGAGGACTGAGCGCAGATCTGGTTCCGAGAAGAGGGAACCAAATCCTCTACGGAACTTTTTTGTTCCGCATCGTGCATAACTTTTCATATACACTGTTTGATTTCATCGAACGGATCAGATTGAGTAGGTATGTTAAGTCGCTCCAGAAAAAAAAAAAAATGAAAAGCATTGCATAGAACTCTTCGTCTCCTTCTTTTGTCCAATTCCGTCCCTTTCTTCCCTCTTCATCACTTCCTTCTACCTTCCCCGTAGCACAATCATGGCACTTCCAAATCCGTCACAACTCTCTCCTTCGCAGCTTTCTCTTCACCTAGCTAGATTCGTCCTCTCGCGAATTAGTTCACTGCCTCGGCAACTCTCTCTCCGCCTGCCTCATCACATAAAATCTAGTTGATCCCTAGTTTCATACAATCTATAACCATATTTCTAACTGGTTTTGAAATTTATTGATAAGTCCTGCAAGATTTTGAAATTGTTTCTGTGTTGTAACTGTAACTGAAAGTGGTTTGAGAAGATAGAGACAAAGGAGACGAAGAGAATCAAAATTTGAAATTATTTCTATGCTGTACCTTATTTTCCAATCAAATTTGTGACTTGTGATAAGACAATCAAAGTTGGAATTGAGCAGATAGAGACGAAGGAGACGAAAAGAGGAAGGATTTCCCCTATTTTAGACGGAGAGACGAAGAGAGGCAAGTCCTTTCGTTTTCTAATAGCGTCTGTAAATCCTGACCTTTAGATTCGATCGAACGGTACATATGAAAAGTTCTCCACCCTGCGGAATAACAAAGTTGCGTAGAGGATTTGGTTCCCCGAGAAGAGAAGTAGAAATAAAAAGAAAAGAAAAGAAAAGAAAAGATCAAAGATGTCGGCGACGGCGCGGCTGCCTCGAAAGCGGTTTTACAGGGCGCGAGCGCACAGCAACCCTCTCAGCGACTCCCACTTTCCCGTTCCCATCTGCCCCTCCGACGTCGACTTCGACTTCGACTTCGCTTCTCACTACCCACAATCCAGTGGCAACCCCGTGGTCCGATTCGCCGACGTCGGTTGCGGCTTCGGCGGCTTGCTCGTCGCCCTCTCTCCTCTCTTCCCCGACACTCTCATCATCGGCATGGAGCTCCGGGACAAGGCATGCCATCCTTTCCTTTCTTTTTCACTACTAACTAGACTAACTAGTACTAGTAGTATATCATCTTAATTATCTTATCTCACAGGTGACCGAGTACGTGAAAGACCGGATCCACGGCCTCCGAGCCACCAATCCAGGACACTACAACAACATCTCCGTCGTGCGCACCAACTCCATGAAATACATCCCCAATTACTTCCACAAGGCCCAGCTCTCCAAAATGTTCTTCTTGTTCCCTGATCCCCATTTCAAGGAGAAGAACCACCGCCGCCGTGTCATCAGCCCCCACCTCCTCGACGAGTACGCATACGTCATGCAACTGGGCGGCATTTTATACACTGTCACTGATGTCGACGAGTTGGGGGACTGGATGAAATCCTGTCTTCAAAACCACCCCCTCTTCGAGCCGGTTGGAGAGGACGAGATCAGCACCGATCCTGTCGTCAAATTGCTGACCTCAGCCACCGAGGAGGGCCAGAAGGTCGCTAGGAATGGGGGCCAGACTTTCATGGCCATTTATCGCCGTGTCGCATCCAAGGAGGATTAGTTTGTCGCTTGTGCTTTCTGGTGTTTCCAATGAGTCATCTTCTTCTTGTTCCATTTTTTTTCCTTTTTTTGGGTTATAGTAGGTAGGACATTCTGATGTAAAATCGGCTTCAATTACTGAGTTAGCTTTCTGTTTTGATTATATTCTAGTTTGAGTTGGCAGTTACATTGGCTGGGTTTGAATTTGTTATTGGCTACAGATGTGAATCCAATTTTGTTTATTGCAATTTCCAATTATTATTTGTTTTCTACGATAATCACCCAATACTCTTATGTGAAGATATAAATCTTTTTCAAATGGGAAAATGTCAGAAGCATTTCTGCCAAGCATATGCTGCTGCTCTCTTATTTTGTTTATGCAATTCTTTACCATGTGAGTCACAGGTCAGATATTTGCTGCAAAATAGAATAGAGAAATGGAAAGGTAGAGTCATACTACAGAAGCATTCTTGCAATTACTACTGTTTCACTTTGCTAAACTGATTCTGATTACACAAAACAATAATAATCTAGAAAATCACAGTTGCACAAATGTATCAGAGAAGCTTGGAAAGTTGCACAATTTATGCTAGAATTACTGAACCAGACTATACAGGAAAATTTGCTGCTAAATGTTACAATATATTAAATAACAATATAAATCATTATGCTATATATGGGAATATTTCATTTGCAGCTTTGCAGCTTAGCTTTGAGGCATGTCATTATAAATGTCACATGCATGATTTGCAGCTTAGCTGATCTAGAAATATTTCATTTTTTGCAATCAACCTCTTCATCCAATAGCAGGTCTCCCATCTCACTTAGGCATGAAGGCCAATGGCATGCCTCAAAATTCTTCCCCTCTTATCCAATTACATCATGGATCCCTGTTTGCTGGAACAAGCTTCAAAAGCCTTGCAAGATCATATGACTTGAAATCTTTACCATAACATAAGCTCAGATCCAGTGGAGTCTTACCATCCTGTTACAACGCATATTTTTAAAAAGAATTATCACCTATCTCAAAACTAGGTATATTGTATACTTGTATTCACAAAAGACAGAAATCAGATAAACAGAGTTTTCAAGTCAACCTTGCTTCTTCTTGTGCTATCAGCACCATTCAGTAGCAGCACTTTTGCTATATCTCGATTTCTGCCTTGAATGGCCAGATGTAGTGGTGTCCAGCCCTCCTGTATTATACAAAAGCATGAGAAAGATCCGTGGCTTATGAGAAACAAAATCTAGATGCGTTACATGTCAAACTTACATTATCAGCAACATTGACATCAACTTTATACTTGATCAGCAATTTAACAGTTTGCAATGCACCGACTTGAACAGCATAGTGTAGTGGTGTAGCACCATCCTAGACAAATGATAATGATACAAAGTTGATACCAAATGGAACACAACATTGTCACCGAATAAAAAAGGATTTTTGTTTGTTCTCACTTTATCTCTGACATGGGGGTTTGCATGCTTTCTTAAAAGATGGCTAACTACTGCCTCCTTTTTACCCATGACTGCCTTGTGTAAAGGAGTGAGACCATCCTGTATAAAAATGCCGTCTAAATATAAGCATGAAACCTTTTTATAAATTGTTAATAAATAGAAAAAAGGGGGGGGGGGGGGGGAAGAACAGGCACCTTGTCAACAGAATTAATGTCGATGCCACTCTCAAGTAGTTTATCCATGAGGGGTATTTGAATCCCTAATGCAAAGGTGTGTAGCGGATGCCACTTTGGCTGTAGTAGAAGAAAACAGACAGCTTAAAAATTAAAGATTAAATATCATGGTGATTCAATTTAGCAAACATATTAACTGTTTAGCCATTTTGTGTGGCATTTGTGATACAACAGCTAGGGGTCTGGTTAAAAACACTTAACTGTTGAGATTTTACTGAGATCAGGGTTTTTATTCGCATCCAAAATAACCTTCTCTTCCGGTGTCAAGAGCTGCTCAACTTCTGCACAAGAAACCAGAGGGAACAGAATATTGATATATTTAGCGTTTTGAAAGCAAAATCGAAATCTATGGATATTAGGCATGTGACAATTGTTGGTCCGAACTCCAAAGTGAAAAATAGAAGCAATTTCTATACTAAACTGCAAATATTTTTGTAGAGTGCATTTAACCGACAGCCCCTTCATTTTGTCTGGACTCCTTTAACAGTCCGCTGTCCACAAGAACCAGCTCTTAGTCTAGTGGCAAAGAGCAATGCATCTCAAGTGAGAGGTCGCAGGTTCAAAACCCGGATAACGACTAGTTAGTGAAACTAGTAAGGAAGTAGTGGAATTTGGTTAATTTAGCTCAGAACTAAAAATGTATCCCACTGCAGCAACCAACAGGGAAGATGGTTGTAAAAGCCTGACTGATAGCTAGAGGATAAGAATTAGGGAAAGAGAACCTGTAAGAAGATCCTGTTGGTATGATGAACCAGCAGCAAGAGCAGGAGGAGGAGGAGCAGTGTGGGTCTGTGAATCTTCAATTTCATCCTCCTGAAACTCATCACCACTATGAGACCCATCGTATGGTTCTTCCCAAAACCCCTGTGAGTGTGAGTGTGAATGTGATTGCGACTTGGAAGAAGCACGGAAGGTGGTATGAGTAGAGGAAGGGAAGCTGAAGCTGAAGATGGGAAGGGAAATTTGAGAAGGATTGAGGGAAGAGTGTGGGCGTGGGTGGGGAGAGGAGAGAGAGAGTTTGTGTGTGTTGGTCAGGAAGAGCACCATGTTCATATTCATATTCATATGCACAAGTTGCATTGCAGGAAGGGGAAGACGGGAGAAGAAGGAGAAGGCTTGAGAATTTGAGAGACAATTAAGACGGGAGAGGAAGGAAGGAAGGAAGGTAAGGAAAGGCCGCAAGTAAATGAAGAAGGCAAGGGGGCCTCATTGGGCTTTCATTACTTACTACTAAGGCCCAAAACACGGAATCTTGAATTTCTTTCTTCTTCACTAGAATTCTAGTCGACCACTCCCTCCCTCCGACTCCGAGGGAGAGTGCGATGCGCCATCATGATCCCTCGAACGCTCCTCCAAAACCACCTCCAGGCCATGGCGGTGAGGTTCAGACCGAGACCGAGACCGAGACCGAGACCGATCTCATCACCCCCCCTTCGCCTCTCTCCCTTGCCCTTGCCCGACGATGAGGATCTCGTGCTTCCCAAACCAGCAATACCCCTCTCTGCTTCTGCTATGCCCAATCTCCTGCAGCCACGTGTCCTCATCTACGACGGTGTCTGCCATCTCTGCCACCGTGGTTTGTTTCCCAAATACATGTGCTAGTGCTAGTGCTACCTTACATGTATTCTCTATTCCCAAATTTAGTCTCCTCTTTACTCTTTACAGGGGTCAGGTGGCTCATCAAAACTGACAAGCACCGCAAGATCAAGTTCTGTTGTCTCCAATCCAGGGCTGCTCAACCCTACCTACGCCTTCTCGCTCTTCACCGCCAAGACGTACGTCATCCCGTCCTTTTTGTTGAAGGCCTTGCTGCCTATTACCAAGGATCTGCAGGTTTACTGCCACTGTCTACTTTTTAATCAAGCAATCAATTTTATTTTACCTGATTAACGTTTACAACATGTGTTTTTCAAAAGCATCGCAAACTATTCTGATACCCTACCAAATGTAGCAAAACAATCAAACAAACAAACTATGTATGTATACTGTATACTGTATAGAGAAGAAGCATGTGCAGATTAAGGAAATCAAGTAATTAGGTCTCCCTCATTTTGTACCAAATTTGTTGCAGCTGTTCTGATGGTTGCCTCATACTTGCCGTTCCCATACTCCGCATTGAGCTCCCTCCTAATCATTCCTGCCCCATTAAGAGATGCTGTCTATGACTATATAGCAAAGAATCGCTACAAGTGGTTTGGAAGAGCGGACGAGTGCATTGTCATGCGAGACAAGGAATTGCTTGACCGGTTTATTGACAGAGATGAGATGTTTGGTGGCAGGCATTCTTTTTGAATTCCTTGTCAATTAGATAGTTTCCATACTCACAAATGCAGCAGTTCTTTTGTCTCTTTTATGATTTTATCTTATCAGCAAACAAGAATGTAAACATATTTTTCTTTTCAAGTCTTAGAAGCTATGCTGTTTTTGTATACATGTAATTTTCTTTGGCAACTTTATGATTTTGATGATTAATGATTACATATCCTTTTTTATCTGAGTATTTTACAAGTTCGGAATGGGTCATATGTCACGCATTACCCATTAGAAAACAATTTTGTCTCCTGTCTGAAGGGGAACCAGTTCCTCTGGTCGGCAGACCACCTGGTCGTTTTAGATCTGGACCGTCTGATTTAATCTTAATGGCTATGGATGCCCCGTGCTAGTACCACGATTGATAGGCCCGAAAAAATGTTAACCGTTGAGATTAAATCAGACGGTCCAGATCGAAAACGACCAGGTGGTCGTTTGTAAAAAACGACCAGAGGATCCGACTCCTGTCTGAAGGTGTTAATTATGGCCATATACTCAAATCAACTAGTTCAAATCTATAAATACTGGTATCATGTAGGATGGTTCCGGTACCGTTTGAGAGAATTAAATGTTTTCTGATTGATTCTGTAAAACTGTTTACTGTATATCTTTTTACATAGTAACGATAAGTGGTGGGATTAAGCCCACTTATTTAAAAAGAAAATCTCAATGGCTCCGTTTGGATGGCTTCTTTCCGGAATAAGAAATAAGGAATAACCATTTTTTATCAATAAATTTATTTCTAACCATCCAAACTCTTCACAAAAATTACACACTTCCCAATAAATTTACCCCTTCCCAATAAATTTCTTCCCTTCTTCCTTCTTCCTACCTTATTCTCAACGCATCCAAACGGAGCCTATAATACTTATACTTAATTCTTATTTTATTTTCTCTTTGGATGGGTTCTTGTCTTCTTGAGCTTTCGCTCTGGACTATTCACTTTTCACTGGGTTAGTCTCTGTGTGAATGTAGCGTAACTAATAAAATCCAGAACGTTAGTAATCTTTAAACGATGAAATAATTTACACTGAAATAATATCTGAAGATTTACATGCCTTCTCGTTTTTAAGTTTTAACCAACCAGTGAAAGTTCGGATTACATGTAGCTTCTCTACCACCCCCCCCCCTCCCCCGCCCCAAAACATGATGCAACTGTGCAAGGCTAGAGGCATACAGCCATACAAAAGCTATACAAAAATGTTAGCTATATTTGAGCAACACATCTGTAAACCTAACATACCTATTGATGGGTAAAGTTTAAAGATTCCTTTCATGGGGTTCTAGCCATGGAAATCCAAGTTCATCAAAGACATCCTTCTCTGTTTTGCAGGGAACTATTTTACCTGACTTGAAACCCTGCAAAGAAAAGTGTAATTTAAAAGGTTGTGTTAGTAAGTGAACATGAATTGCTAGAACTCAGAGAGAGAGAGAGAGAGAGAGAGAGAGAGAGTTCAATACCCGTTTTGTAGAACTACCGAGAGTTGCAAGATAGAGACCCGTATCATCAAGTCTGTATCCTTTAGATTCTGCAAGTAATCTTAGCCTACATACAGTTCACATCACTTGGGATATTAATACTGATCATTCATCTAAGTAGCTCTATCGAGTACCAAAACAATTGCAATTATTTCAATTGATCTTTCTGGAAGTAAAGATGCATTTGATTCCCCAATAACAATTTACTACTTAATAGTTTACCAAATATTAAAATAGGATTAAAGTACCTTCTATTCAGGACATCATTTCCTGTCCATGCTATTAACCCAAAAGCGTACCTTTCCCTTGGATAAACCTGACAGAGTACAAATGTAACCACAAATTTCTTCTTAAAAAAAGATTCAAAGATCTTTTTAGAAATCTAGCCTTTAGTTTTTTTTAGAAATCCAAGATTCAAAGATCTTGGAATATAAAAGTTTTAAGATTGAAATGAAAATATTCGATCTTACCTTAAAGTCAATACGGTGGCGTAGCTCCTGACCAGGGTAGGTGCAGAGACCAAAGTATGTATCAACACCAGAATCTGCTCCCTGCAAATATTTTCACAATAAGTACAGATTCATTGCAACAGGACTTGCCAGATCAAAGGAAGCTAATATAGAATCTGGCTCGTTTAACACTTAAGCTTTTTTTTTAAGGATACAGGTTTATCACCATGATTCAAAATTTCAGCAAAAAATAAGAACCCCTTAATATTTGAAGTAATATCCAGCCTAATCTTACCTCAATACTATGAACACTGAAGATAAGATCTTCTCTCAGGAAATTTATATCTTTCAGAGCCTGAACAAACTTCGGTAAAAAACCAACATGACTGCTTAAGAAAAAAAAAAGCCAACAATAAGAAGTCAAGGAAAAAAAAAATGCTTCTTCACTATAAGATCCAATAATCAATATAGAAACCTAAAAATAAAAAGACAACAAGGCACACCCAAAGAAGATGAAATATTAAAAGTTATATTTGTTTGCGGAAAGAAAAATAAATGACCACTCTGAGAGTTCCATACTTTTGCTTATTAGGGAAATCAAGTATGCACTAGTAGAAGCCAAAAAAAAAAAAAAAAACTCAACTAGAACTTGCAGAACAGATTACCTCACTCCATCTGGATGAGTTATCACAACATCCATATCACCGCAAGAAGCCTTTCCACGCCTATATGATCCTCCACAAACAATAACTACCTTCATATCAATTAAACCCAATCGATGTTATTTTAAACTGCAAGCTTCTCTGAAATAAATAGCAAAAAAAGTCATCTAGATACATACCTCAGGCAAAATAGACCCCCCAACATCTTGTAAAAGCTTCTCCATATGACTGACCTAAAAGAGAAGAACAGTACCAGTCAAAGTTCATTGAAAGTGGGTTGGCAGCATCACATCAGTTATGTACTTAAGAAGCTTACTAAATGCATCACATCAGTTATTCTTAAAAGGCCAATTCTCTTTTTTGTGAATAATAAAAAATAAAATAAAATAAAAACTGCAGAAATTAATTGTTCTTAAGTTTAAAGGAAATAAAAATTCAGGTGCCTTTTTACCACCATAGAAATGAAAATGTTGATTTTCACAAAAATAAGAAATAACGACAACAAGCCACCCACCTCATCACGTGGGATCCTCTTCAGAATATCATCGAAGTACTGTAATCCAATCCTCTGAGCATGGGTTAGGGAATCATCATTTTTCAGGTCATCAAGTGTGCGATGTCCCTTTTCGTACAACTTGAGAGCCGTTGCCGGACCAATACCCCACACTTCCCCAAAGAGACTAACTGTACGCACCTTCAAATAAGGTTCAATAGTTAACTTAGCAAGTAAAACCCCAGTAAAGAAAACAAAGCCACCGGCAAAGACAAACATTAATTGAGTAAAAATGTGGCATTCCTATATGACAAATACATAATAGCACGATCCAGAATGGTACTTCTTTAGTGATTAAGTACCTTTTCATCATTCTCAAAGTGTTCTAACTTGGATAACTTCCCAGTGTTCACTATTTCATCTATCTGCAAAAAAAATTCAGCAAATGAGTGCATCAGATGGCTTTTTTTTTTCTTAAATGTTAGTATTGGTATAAATTTTGAAGGCAGCAGTAAGCTGTCGAATCTAATCACTTACTTACATGATCTTGGAGTGACTTCCCTATGGTAGGAAGGTGTTTGACTTGGTCAACACTTTCAATTTTAAAGGGTAACTTCTCAATCACTGGGATTGCCTTATAATAGCTGAATGACCTACGATCATCTCCAAGAGCTTCAAAGAGTAAAATAGGAACAGTTCATTCAGTTGGAAATAGAACTGACCAGTCTATGACAGAAAATATGACACTAACCTCGGTAAATATTAATGAGCTTTCCGAATATTTGAGTAATGTTCCTGTTGAGATCTGGCGGACTGTACGGGGAAGAGTGCTCGGACGCAGGCACCTTGTCAGAAAAGGAAAGGGATGATGATTTCAGAAAATGAAAGCAATGTTTGATGAGACACAGACAAAAAAATGAGATGAACAATGAATAGGTGGCCAATGTGCAGAAAGATCATACCTGAGCATCCTCTACAACTTTAGAGTTAGGCGGGGTGCTGAGAAGGTGGCCAGGTTTGGTTTCAAAATTTAAACCTTCATGGCAGACTTCTCGCTCACTGTCAGTGTCACTGTCACTGTGACAGTGACGGTCACGGTTGAAATGCTTGGGTGAGGTTTTGGGTTGTTTGACCTCTCTAGGACTAGGACTAGGATTGTGATGGGCATCTGTAGCTTTTGGGTGGGTTGGAGGCGAGGTGTTTGTGGTATCATTGAAATTGAGGAGGAAGGGATGCTCGGGTAGCCTGTGACCGGATGTAAGGCAGTTCTGAAGCCACTGGAAAGAGAGCAGACTCTACATACAGCGAGAGGCGAGAGGATGTGATTGAAGGGAATTGGAGGCAAAGAAAGAAAGAAGGAGTGTGAAGTTACCCGACCCCTTTGAAAGAGTGAAGGTGGTTGGGATGGAGGTGTTGGAGAAGAGCAGCGGAGTTGATGGCGAGAATGTGAGTGAGGCGATCGGAGAGGCAGCTTTGCTCGATTGTGGCGCCCATTTGAAGCAGCTTCTGCGTCCACACCTCCAGGCGGCGAGGCTGCACGCCTCTGGGGACGAGGAAGACCACCATGGACGCGAATATTCCCTCCGGGTCCGCCGACGGAGACCGCCGCTTCTTCGGTGCCATCTTTTCTTCTCTCTCTCTCGCAATTCTAAAAGGCCAAAGGCCGTGGCTTTATCCGGCCCCCCCAAATTATTTAATATAAAAATTCAGACACCAAAAAATTTAATAGAAAGAATTATTTTTTTTTTTTAATAGAAAGAAAGTTCCAACGCGTTTATAAACCACGCCTCTCTCTCTCCTCTCGAACGCGTTTTATAAACGCGTTACAAACCTTAAAACGCATTTATAAAACGCGCTAGAAGCTGCAGTGATTGCGGCGAAAGTTTCTGACTTTGCGCGTTATTTTCTGATTTTACGCGTTTATAAAACGCATAAGAAGCCTTCTTACCCTTTTATAAAGCGCGTTCGAGAAATCTAATTTTCATATAAATACTCAACCTTCTGTCGTCCAAAATCAAAAAAAATAGGAAAAAGATCTGAAAAAAAGAAAAAAATGAGAGGAAAACAAGTGTTAGATGGTGAAATACAAAATAATATTAGTTGATGCGAAACTAATAGCCATAAGGGTTGTATGCGGCACACTTATTCACTGATACAGAGTCGCACACAATCCTTATGGCTATTAATATTCCACCAACTTTAAAATAAAAACTTTCCTGTGGAATCTGTTATTACGTGTAGAGGACGGTTTGTTGGGCTGGGTCTACGAGCCATAACACCGCAGCCGACATCCTTGGATGAGAATCTGCATACATGCAGTCATCCTCATCCAAGTCTCAGAAAAAGAGAGGGTCAATATGACAATCAGTCGCCCGACTCTTGTCTATTAGTTGCGGTGATGTTTTCTCTTCCCACCCTTAGCAATGGATCTTCTACAATTTTTTTTATGTGGTTCAAAATTTTAATATCATGTATTTTGTAATTTTTTTGTTGTGTATTGTGTGGTTCAAAATTTTAATAAATTGTAATTTTTTATTTGTATTGTGTTTTTTATTATAATGTTCATTGAGTTGAGTTGTATTATCTAATAAATTATAATATTTTGAATTTCACAATAAAAATGAAAATGGATAAAATAAAAACTAAAATAAATATACTAAAACACGAATTAATACATATACTAAAACATAAAAGAAAACAGATAATAATAGAACACACAATAATACATATACTAAAACATAAAAGAAAACAGATAATAATAGAACACACAATAATAAAAACATCTAATTATAGAAAATCTAATAATCAGTCCAAATGATATATGTCATTTCCATTTAACGGGTGATTTTCAAATCCAGGAGATTTTCCCATCTAACACGAGACATAAACCATCCCCAAGTATCCTTATCTTCTTTTTCGCCCAATCCGAATGCAACCGGAATTAATCGATTTTCTGGATCATAACCACACACTGAGAACAATCTACCTTTGTATCGGCCCGATAAAAAACTAGCATCAATTGAGATAACAGGTCTGGCATATTTCATCGCTTCTATGCACGGACCAAAAGCCCAGGCTGCCATCTTGAAGACGCCAACGTTAGGATCGTTTGTAGGCCAAGAAACTATTGTGTATTTCGTTCCTGGGGTCGTCGCCTTCATTGCCTCCAGAAGGCGTGGAAGTTTATTGTAGGCCCCTTCCCAAGACCCAAACAATTGCTCCAACGCTCGCTCCCTCCCACACCATAGTTTATTATAAATCGGTTCAATACGTGGATATCTAGCCCTTATGAGGCTTCCTATGTCATGGACACTTTTTCTCAAATTTTTTTTCAATTCATCCCTAACGTGTTCGGCAATGAGACTAGCTGTAAGGTTTGCGTGACCTTTTTGGCCCGGGGGTCTCGAACAAATATGCTCATTTGGATCGGTAGAGATCTTCCAATTTGTATTATAACTCTCACGTCTACCATACAATCACCACTTACAATTCGGTTTTTGCATGCAAACCATTACAATTTTTTGTTTATTGCTAGTTTTCGTTCGAACTTCTCGATTTGTTTTGCATGAAACATCACAGACAGCTAGAATTAATTATTTTTTGGAACCGAATCGTTTACCAACAGCAAGTTCGCCTTGTGGCCTTAAACTACGCTCCGGCATACCAGCATACTCAAACATGGAAATATCACACAATTCACTTACAGGATGGTGCAAGTCCGTCCTTCCTGAAACGTACGGCTGGTCGCAGTTTGCATAAAAAGGCACTTCTCTCTCGGAGAAGTCCTCCACATCGGTATATTCTTCTCCGGTAGGAAGGTCGGAGTAAGTCGCCGGACCCTCATCTTCATCACCATCGGCAACCTCGACTTCATCTCCTGATGTGTTATTGTCTTGCGTAGGAACGGACTGTTCGCCAGTGTATTGGTAAGGGGTGGATTGCTGGCCACACATAAGGTTTAAGGAAGTGTTTGGCTCACTGCTACCGGGCTCGTCAAGGGGTGTTAGGTTCAGATCTGGTCCCGTGCCATATACGGGGATGAAATCAACATGCAACTCAATAATCGGTAACCCTCTCGTCTCGAATGTCTCGTGGTAAAAAATGCGCCATTGATCTTCAGAATTTACAGGAAGAAATAGCGATTCATATCTCCCATTTACAATTTCGTTGTAACGACCATGGATATTCAAAGTGTACTGGGTTTCTAAAATCTGTAGCCTGCTGTATAATTCATTTCGAATTTCAGCAAATGTGGTATGCATACTACAACCGATGTGGAAGTAAGAAGCACCAAAAGTTGGACATTGGTTGACATATATTGTAATTGTAGACATTTTTGGATTTGATTGATAGGTTTTTAAATTGTAAGAGATAATCTGTTGTGGACGATTTCAATTCTGCGAGAATGTATAGTCTTATATAACTTTAAATAACGCGGTTATAAA
The DNA here is from genome assembly GCA_028095005.1 of Rhynchospora pubera. Taxonomy (NCBI): domain Eukaryota; kingdom Viridiplantae; phylum Streptophyta; class Magnoliopsida; order Poales; family Cyperaceae; genus Rhynchospora; species Rhynchospora pubera. The sequence continues at coordinate 229,530,655 of CM051459.1, read as the reverse complement.
TTCACAAACTTATAGACAGAAATGACTAAAGTTCGATCGAAATGACTAAAGTTTGATCGAAGTGATGGAAGTTGGAATGTTGCCCTCCCAGCGCGTTTTATAAACGGGTAAGAAGCCTTCTAGCGCGTTTTATAAACGCGTTAATTGCGTTTTAACTATTCCGAAAGTTCAGCCTTCTAGCGCGTTTTATAAACGCGTTTTAAGGTTTGTAACGCGTTTATAAAACGCGTTCGAGAGGAGAGAGAGAGGCGCGGTTTATAAACGCGTTGGAACTTTCTTCTTATTAAAAAAAATAAATAATTCTTTCTATTAATTTTTTTGGTGTCTGAATTTTTATATTAAATAATTTCGGTCCGGCCCCTATTACTATTAGATTAGATAGATCCATAGCCCGTACCCCGTAGGATGGATGGGCTAATAATGGAATTTCGTTGTATAGCACAAATTAGCAACGCCAGGGTGCAAAAAAGGAAGAGAACCATTTTTATAGAAATTGATTACTGCCATCTGCAGTTTTACCATGTCTGCCATCGCTAAATATAAAGTGAACATATACAGCAAACAAAGTGAACATATAGATTATTTAAGTGAACACATACAAACAAATAAGTTCAATGAAAATTAGTTGAATATGCATGTAAATTTCTGAACAAGTGATGACAACACTTATTTGTTTGTAAGTGTTCACTTAGACCGTCTATATGTTCATCTTATTTGCTGTATATGTTCACTTTATATTTAGCGATGGCTGGGATGGTATATTTGCCGATGGCACTTATAATTCCTGCATTTTTATGAGGAAAATATTGCCCTTTCATGTAGGCCAAATGCAATAGATTTAAATCGCGTACAGGCCAAATGGTATATTTGCCAATGACACTTATAATTCCTGTATTTTTATGAGGAAAATATTGCCCTTCCTGTAGGCCAAATGCAATAGATTTAAATCGCGTACAGGCGTAACACTGCAACAGATAGACAAGTAAGTATGTTTATCATCACAATGGGTGGCCTACGCTTACGGCACATTTTTTCATTTGATTGTGTTTATCATCACTGCACAATGCACACACACATATATATACTACTGCTGATATTTGCCAAAAGTCAAGTGGTACCAAAACGTGTGCAATTATAAGAAAGTAATAAGACTCGACACCCCAACATCTACCATTCACATTCGCAGCGTTAGTAAAAAATTAGTAAAAAAGATCTATCCTACCGTACGTAGTGCCATGGCCCATGGCATCCTCATCCCCACGAGTCTTCTTGTTGCCTTTCCCTGCATACGACCTAATGATTCTCATGGTCAACCTTGCCTCTCTATTCGCCTCTCGCGGCATTGACACCACCGTCATAACAATTCCAAGAAATGCCTTCTTTTTCCCCTCTCACCTCAACTTCCTACTCCTCCCCTCTTCACCTTTCACCACAGTCGGATTGCCGAGTGGCTGTGAGAACCTTGCCGACCTGCCTCAACCGGAGCATCAACACATGCTCACCTTCATGCATGCCATGTCACTCCTCCGTGAACCACTAGCGGCGCTTTTGGCTGAGCATTCCCCCACTTGCCTTGTATCTGATTACCGCTGCCCTTGGACAGTTGATATGGGCATACCACGTATAGTTTTTCAACCTACCGGTGTGTTTTCTGCAGCAGTGTCCGATATCATATACACGTACAAACCACACAAAAGAATGGAAGACCCAATGGAACAATTCCTTATCCCTGGCGGGATCCCGCACCCAATTTGCATAACAAGGAGCGAGCTTCCAGGGATATTTAACCTCCCAAGGGACGCGTTTCAGTTCACAAAAGAATCTCTGTGCAATGCCTTGGTGTCATATTCCATACCTTCTATGAATTGGAGCCATGGTACGTTGATTATTTGAAAGAAAGTGGTCCAAAGAAGGTATGGTGTGCAGGTGTGTTACCGTTGTACAAGAAAAGAATCGAGTGCATAGAAGCCAAGTGGGAGCCTACCAAAGCATGGCTCGATTCAAAGAAACCTAGCTCAGTAATTTACCTCTGCTTCGGGTCAACCTCTGTTCTAGGGGAAGACCAACTCCAAGAGATAGCAGCCGGGCTACACGCATCAAACCACCCATTTCTATGGGTGGTGAAAGGTGAATGGCCTGCGAAAAATTGGAACATGCTAGAAGGTTTGGAGAACAAGGGTCAATCCTGACGAGGTGGGCCCCTCAAGTGGAGATACTGAACCACCCGTCGATTGGGGGATTCGTGACGCACTGCGGATGGAACTCGTCTCTGGAGACAATTGTAGCTGGTGTGCCAATGGTAGGATGGCCGCAAAGAGCTGAGCAATTTTTGAATGAAAGGCTCCTGGTGGAAATGATGGGAGTCGGGGTGAGTATGCTGGGGGAAGGGTAGGCGAAGCGGAGGGTGAGGCAGAGAGGTATCGTCGGGAGGGAAAGAGTGAGAGAGGTACTGTGTGAACTGATGGGTGGAGGAGAGAGAGCCGTGGAGTGGAGAAACAGGGCAGCTGAGTATAGCAAAATGGCAAGAGAAGCCGTGAATAATGGTTTAAATAGCGGATATCAATTTCATAGCGGACAACCTCAAGTCATAGCGGATTGCGGTTAGCGATCATTTAAGAACATATACATTATATACATTTTTTTAGTTAAAAATTAAATATCTTATTACATTATATACATATTTTAATAGTTTAATTTAATATACACAGTTTGTATATGCATAATTATATGCAATTCATATATGCAGATATCATATGCACTTAATATATGTAGACATTATATGTCAAAGATATGTTCGTAAAACTAATTATATATCAGCAAATAAGAAATTGCGTAGTTATATTTCACTAAAATACCACTAAATGCAATTTTGTTCATTCTTTGAAGTGGGGAACATCTTTGTTCATTCTTTGAAGTGTAGAAAAAGGGAGGAAAATTAGAGGGCAAAAAGGGAAATGAGATTTACATGCTAAACATCAGATTTGGATTGTCCTTGCTGTACACACAAACAAAGTTGTTTTCCCATTCCATCCAACTATTTGTAGCTAAACAGCAGATTATGAACACTATTGCTTGCTTCAAATGGCTTGCTGAAAATGAGTGACCCAAAGCACCCTCCAATCTTGTAGCTAGGGGTGAGCAAAAAACTCGTAACTCGTGAGTTACTCGAACTCGACTCGAAAAAAGCTCGATGAAAACTCGAGTTAGAAGAACTCGAGTTATAACAACTCGAGTTATGCCAACTCGTTAATTTTACGAGCCGAGTTCGAGTTGGGCTCAACTCGACTCGGCTCAACTCGAGTCAGAATATACTGGCTGCAAAAAAAATAAAATGTTATCTTATTAATATACATCCCAATAATTTTACTGATTTGCAACATAATAATTCGTTCACTAAGACGACTAGTACCTCAACACCCTCATGACTGCTCGTCTTTTTCTATTTTCGAGCAAAATTCTAAGACGACTAGTACCTCAACACCTTCTCACGAGCTCGTTGCCGAGTCACGAGTTGGCTCGAGTTAAAATGAGCCGAGTTCGAGTTAGCTCGAATAGCACGGAACTGCTTTGATGTCGAGTCACGAGTTGGCTCGAGTTGTGACGAGTTCGAGTTCGAGTTGAGGCTAACTCGCTCGAACTCGGCTCGTATACAGCCCTACTTGTAGCAAGAAGTTAGAGTTATGTCCTAGAAGTCAATAATTTAATGACTTAATTATTAGTTTATGTTATGGATGATATTTTATCATCTGTTCCTAGGTTTATTATTGACAGATCATTCAGGTTGAGGATCTGAATTGTAGATCTCTGTGGATCATTCTTTAGAATGACAATAATAAATCTAAACGGTCCATAATCTTGATAATTAACAAGGAACATTAATTATCTTATAAAATTAGTATGCAAGTTAAGTGATGATTAAGTTCTACTAATCATAGGTAAAGAGTTACCAACTTAATTGCATATGTGTATGTTATGGAACATAGCACAGGACTTGACCCATCGAAATAAACATATGGATTGTGTTATGTGTCATTGTTTATTTCGTTGTGATTTTAGTTATAAGTTTGAGATGTTTATCTTTTCCACATGAGGATAGGTTCAATAAATATCGTCTACCGCTGATTCCCGATAAGGGCTGCTATACGGACTTTATTTATGTTCTCTTGAATTGTGCGGAGAAAAGCTAATCATCAAGAAAACCGTATGTCCCTCATTAATTCACTTAGTGAGTGACGATATCTGTTTGGGCCCCTTGATGGAGATAGATTGTTTGCATGCAACTTTATACAATTATCTCTAGATCAAGAAACGTATAATCTGCAAGAATGACACATTCCTATCTTGGATTATACGATGATATCGTGTGACATAAGAATCAAAATAGGGAAATACATATATTCTCTTATGCAGGATTTAAATACTGTAGCAGTACACTATTTATGCGAATTGGGAATCATAACGTGTTGCTAGATACCGCTTATGATTATTGGAATTAAATAGCGATTTAGTTCCATGTCCAACTTAGCATAAATCCTCAAAGGGTCACACAAAATAGAGTTTTGACCAAGACAATGCATTATTTATTTATTCGCAATAGTTCGTATTGCGGAAATATGATAAGTTGATTAATTAATTATATACCGTTATAATTAATTAAGTCAAATGGATCATATTGAAATAAATTAATGTATTAGCTAATCCTAGAATAATTATTAATTAGTTAATAATTATTTTAGCTCGACACAATTTAATATAAATAGTTATATTAATTTATTGGGCCAATATTTATGTATTAAATGTATAGCCCAATTGAAGAGCATTTGGAGTAGGTTCTAATTATATGAATTAGAGGCCTAAACAATTGAGATGAGAGGCCCAAAAGCCCATTATAGGGCCAGCCATATAGGGTGGTAGGTAGGTGGCATTCTTTTAAATAGATGGTAGGAGGTAGGTAGGGTTTGTGCACTATATAAGGAGGTGTATAGTAGCAAAATCCAACCCTCTCTCTTCCCCTTCTCCTAGCCGCCACCTCTTTCCTCCCTCTCTTGGCCGGCGCCACTCTCTCCTCCTCTCCTCCATATGCTCATGTGTTGAGCTACAACTCTCCACCATAATCAAATAGGTTGATTCGTGAAGAGGGTTGATCCTTAGGATTAGCTTTGTTCTAATCGAATCGCTAGCACGAATCGATTTAGACCTTGGTTAATCTCTAGGTGGACTCGAGGCGAATTGGAGAAGAAAGAGAAGCACCCCATCGATTCCCATGCCGTAGGATCGAGCCCCGCGAATGCGATTTCGCGGGAGGTACAATATTCCACCCTCTTCTCTTTGTGTCGAATTAGCTATGTACTAGATCTCTCTTGCTCTTTGTTTAATTGGATTAATTAAGTGTAATTAGTCTAAAATTAAAATTGGGCAGTTTCCTAACAGTGGAGAGGAGCCAATCAGCTGACATGATACATCTTTTGGCGCGTCATGCTGACACAGCACAAATATGAACATGTTAGTGTATCAAGTTATGCTAGAATTCTAACCTTCTTTTACTGAAAATTTGTAACAAAATTGATAAAAAAAATTACAAATATGAAAAAGAAAATTTTGTGTTAAATTTGAAAAATGATTAATGTTTGTCTTACTGAGGACTTCAATATTTCTTTTCTTTTTTTTTTTTAGTTAAGCCCGTAGGCAACTTCAATGTTTCTCTCAATTCATGATATTTATGCATTTCTAGAGCCATGGAGGATTTAAACGTAATTGGTCCAGTTCGTCCAAATAATTGACTATGATAGATTGATAGTATTAAAAATTAAATCTGTGCCAATATGTGGTGTCATATCAATTCTTGTCCGTGTCCTACTTGTTGTGCAAATATGATTGTGTTCTTCATTTTTGAAGAACACTGATAAATATATTCAAGTAAAGGAGTAAATTGAAGTTGAAGGCATAAATGTACATCAAGTGTTGGACTATTGGGTGAATCTTGTTTGACTTGGAGACTGGAGTAATCGTTCAATTATTTAAACATGCTCCGTTTGGATGGCTTCTTCCGGAATAAGGAATAAGGAATAACTACTTTTTATCAATAAATTTATTTCTAACCATCCAAACTCTTCACAAAAGTTACACACTTCCCAATAAATTTACCCCTTCCCAATAAATTTCTTTCCTTCTTCCTTCTTCCTACCTTATTCTCAACGCATCCAAACGAAACCATAAATATTTAACTGTGTACAAAAGTTGTCGATTACATTGAGATTGAGGTATTACTAAATAATAATTACCCAAACGCCGGTCCAACAGTGCTACTGCTTTATCTGGAATTTAATGCATTGGTTACGGCTCATTTCTATGTTGCAAGTTGTAACTAGTGTGTGTGTATGTGGGCTTGAATCCAATTCATGGAATTAGCGATTGGTTCATCCAAACTCCAAATCCAATCTGAGACGAACCCGATCCAGATTGATTGACACCGACCCAAATTGAAAACACGATCGTTTATCCACGTCTCTGGCAGTGGCCATGTGAGCATGTGACTATGTGAGCGGGACGCATGGCCCCATAATTTTTAGTCAAAAACTCACCTCATCTAGATCTAGTCAATGGACTTCATTTCCTTGCGCTGCTAACGAAGTCATACCGATACGAATACGATACCAACTTACCAAGCATCAACAACAACAAAGAACAATGGCGTGCTTGACTGTGCCAGCGACAGTGCCTTCCCCTGCCGAAGACTGCGAGCAACTCCGCAAGGCTTTCGAAGGTATTCTATCATTCTTCAGAGATCCTCATGGTACCCATCTCGATCTCTTTACGATCTCTTCGGATTTATCACACTGATCAATGTTTCTACAGGATGGGGCACCAACGAGGCCCTCATCATCTCCATCCTCGCTCATCGCAATGCTTCCCAACGCCGCCTGATCCGCGACACCTACGCTCGGATCTACGGCCAGATGCTTCTCAAGTCCCTCAATGACGAGATTTCTGGAGATTTTGAGGTTCTTTTTCTTCTTCCCATTTCCCACTTCTCTTCTGCTTACAACTTACAACTCACAACTCACAACTTACAATAACAGCGCGCAGTCATTCTTTGGACCCTGGATCCTGCCGAGAGGGATGCCATGTTGGCCAATGAGGCACTGCGCAACTGGAAACCTGCAAATCGGACCCTCATTGAAATTGCATGCGCCCGGACTTCCACTCAATTGTTTGCCGTAAGGCAGGCTTATCATGCCCTTTTCAAGCGCTCTCTCGAGGAGGATGTCGCTGCTCACACCACTGCAACCTTCCGCAAGGTACCAAATCCAATTCACTTTTACCTGTCTACTTAATAGACTAATTCATAGTTTTAATTGTCCTTTAACATTTTTTCCTGGTTTTCAGCTCTTGGTGCCGCTTGTTAGCTCATATCGCTATGAGGGTCCCGAGGTGAACATGAAGCTCGCCAAGTCTGAAGCAAAGATTTTGCATGACAAAATCTCTGACAAGGCCTATGATCATGAAGATCTCATCAGGATTCTCACTACCAGGAGCAAAGCCCAACTCATTGCCACTCTTAATCAGTTCAATAATGAATTCGGGAGTGCTTTCAACAAGGTCATATTTGTATTCACCACTAATCTCACTGCTTAAGTCTGTTGTACCTCCTCCTTAAGTTTCTGTGCCATGATTACTTATATAAGGTTGAGATCTTGGAAGGTAACAGAGTTCACGCTTATATCTGGTTTATGTCAACAGTTACTGTATCATACAGTCATTGCAATTTGATATTTGTAGCCTCAGTTTAGTGCTTATCCAGTGATAACCTTGACTAAGTAGAAGAGAAACCAAGAAGAACACAATTTACTAATTATTACTAAATTGTTATAGACCTTTTCTTTGACCAACTTTATCAGCAGGGTCTGCTGAATACAGGTAAATTGTTATTGTGATGGAAGCATACTTGTAAATTCTCTTAGCAGAATTCAATATGCCAAAATTTGTTTAATGTCATAACTATTTTCCTTCATTTAACAGAATTTGAAATCAGACCCCAAGGATGAGTTCCTGGCCTCTCTAAGGGCAGCAGTGCGTTGCTTCTGCTGCCCAGAAAGATACTTTGCAAAGGTTGCACGTGTGGCAATCGAGGGGCTTGGAACAGATGAAAATGCCCTCACTAGGGTTATAACAACCCGCGCTGAAGTTGACTTGCAGTTGATAAAAGAGGCATACATGAAGAGAACCAGTGTGCCTCTTGATCGCGCCGTGGCTGGTGACACCTCTGGTGATTATGAGAGGATGCTTATTGCTCTGTTAGGTGCATAAATGCTTCAGTGTTTGTTCTCTTTTATTAGCGTGCTTTTGAAGTGAAATAGATAAAATTCTATCTGGAGGAATAATAATACTTTGATATGTAATGCGACTGTTATATGGACACTGTTAATTTTCATAATCAAATAAATTTTCTTTTCCAGTAGAACTGTCTCCTAAGAGATCCGCAGAAGTAATGCACATGCTCTATAATGAGCTGATTTGAGAGAGGTATATACTACAAACAGAAAGAATTGTGCAGTGCAAACACTTCTCAGCAGTTTATAAATTCTATCATTTATGTAATTCTAAATCTCTACTTTGAGAGCAGGAGATGCAAACAAAGAGCAATTGCTATCAACAGTTTGAGAGTAGTATAAAATCTTAAAGCTGAAATTAGTTGCTAAAAAGAATAGAAAAAAAAAAAAGAATTTGCAACATCAAAAAACAATGAATCAAATTATATATCAAAATGAAGAGTCAACTCAATTTTATTTGACCGTTTCCATGTAGTGTGTGTGGCCCAGAGGTTGTATCAGGACGCAAAGAAATGCATTATTCTATTGGTAGATATATACATTTTTTTCCCCTAAAAAAAAGACAGGCTTGCCCGTCGAGTTTCAAGAATCCATTTCCCAAATGAAGTTTTACTCACGGCACCGTTTGGATGAAGGAAGAAGGAAGAAGGAAGAAGGAAGAAGGAAGAAATTTATTATAAATAATCCAAACTCTTCACAAAGTTGCACACTTTCCAATACTTCTTCCTTTTTTCTCACACCTATCCAAACGGAGCCCATCGAAACATATATTAATCCGGAGTAATTAGATCCGGATCCGTTACTGTTCATAAGCACTGTTGGCGAACAGTAACTTGATCTGGACCGTTGATCTCTTCCTATCGATCCTGGCCGCTCGATTGGTTCGTTCTCCTCCGTTCGATCTCGATCTTATTCTACAGGGTTCCGCTCTCTTTGACTCTCTCTCCTTCTCTCTCACAGGTGCTCTCGACAGACCCTCCATGTGACTCCGTACAAGAGCCTTCTCTCTCCATCAACCCACGTTCCTCTTTCATTTATTTCTCAATTCTTTTCTTTTCTCCATCTCTCCCAGCACACCTCCCGAAGTAAGAGAAATAGTTGTTCCATTGGTGCTTTTCCTTCTCCGACCATGGTAGTCTCCGAAATCAGCTCGCGACACAAGTGCCATGGATGAGTAGATCGGTCCATCCTCTTTCGTTTGAGTACCGTTTCTTTGCCATGGATGAGTATTCGATTTTTTGTCAGAAAGTCAGATGTAACAAGAACGTGGTTTATTTCTCTCTCCGATGCAACAAGAAGTACCTTATGATCTATTTGATTTATTTGGTTTCGTCTCCATGGCCTCACTCTGCCTTATGCAGTAATTTTTTTTTCTGATTTTTATTTCACACATTAAATGTTTCAATGTATTATTTTTTTTCCCAAACCTAACAGAGTGAGTGACTAGCTTGGAGGGATGATAGCTAGAGTGAGTCAACAGAGAGCAAAGAGGTGGACATAGTCTTCAGGGTCTTAATCTATTGGCCTTCTATAATCATGGCTGACAGTGAGTTTCTCTGATATTTGCTTCCTTTTTTGTTTGTTTTATGCAGCTTGCCCAAATCTGAGTGTTGCTTTGTTGTTTTTTTTCATACTGATTTTCTTTATCTTTAATTTTTTTTCAGAATTTTCCTTTGGATGGGGTTTCCAATTTTCTTTCAATTTGAGGCTGATCAACTTTGCCATTTCAGGTAAGTTAATTTAATGATGATTATAAATTTTTCTGTAAAACTATGCAGCATCTACCTTCTTTCATAACTTTGGCTTACTTTGTTTATTGGATTTATGTTGCAGGTATCTCATGCTCATGATCAACTGAATAAAGCTGTATTTTGGACACAAAAATAATTTATTTGTAAACTCATTCGTTCCACATGCTACAATTGGTAATTTTCTATCACGTATGTTAGGTTTGATTTTATTTTTTTAAATATATAAATCATCCATTTATTGGTATTTCAGGGTTATATCTTTTCAAGACATTCTATAAATCAATAATGTTTTTAATTACAAAGTAATTATCATATTCCATACATGCCTTTTACGCTGCTGTTAATTGCAATTTTTGTCAGAATATGCCATATTAGGATGTTAATTGCTTAGGCTAGGGATTGATAACTTTATTTTTAGATATACTTATTTTGTCAATTAATAGATTTGGCTATTCATTCTTTTTCCTTTTTTTCAATGTCTAAGCTGATACAGTGCCACAAGAAATGTCACACACAAATGCTGGTCTGCATGAGTCATCGCGTCTCATGGTCATCCCATATGAATCAGAACAAAATTTGTATCTGGTGCAGAGAGCCTTCACAAAAGGTGCCTATCTAATGATATCCAGAATTATAAATTCACTACGTGTAATGAAATTATTATTAGAATCATAGTCATTCAATATTGAGTGGAGGCTTGCTATGGCTTACTGTGAACATATATATCTTGCTATGCTTGCTTTATGAGTCAACAATAATATGATGAGAAGTGAGCCGACAGCCTGCTGGGTTGTTTTAATACAAAATTCCCCTGATTTGAAATAGACAAAAAAAACTCATTTGGTCTTCTGTTCTGGTGTTGGTGTGAACAATAATTTAATTAGGTAGTCAAAAGAATTTGGTATTTGCCACCCCAAAATTAGTTCATATAGCTTGCAAGTCCTGTCAATTTGTTATCAAGTTTAGAGATCTTTAATCTGCATTACTATATGATTCTGACAGGATGGTTTCGAATCATGTCAGTCCCTTCAACTCTCTCTCTTCATCTCTCAGAGGTGTTCTGGACAGATCGAGCGACTCCCCATGTGCTCCGTACAAGAAACTTATCTATCACATCCTACCTTCTAATTTCTCTCTGTGCACTGTCTTTCTCATTATTTCTCGATCCGTCTCCTTCATTTGGATAACTGCTTGGTTCTTCTATGCAGATATGATTTTCGAGCTATGAGAGGAGATAACGCCGGAATTCCTCCAGGCCGATCTCGATGCCTCCAGCATCGCCTCGCTGCCTTGATTGTAAGGAGGGGGTTCCTCATCTGCTCCTCTTTCAGATAAGTACTGATTTTATTTCTGCTATCTTTGATTTCAATTTTGCAATTAGTACTGCTTTGTCTCAATTTTGCCTCGCTTTTTTCCTATTTGCATGGAATTTTCAGTTTTGGATCTTGAGATTAAGCGGCATCATTCTCCTCATGGGTACCAATCTCCAAAGAGGCATGATTTTCAATTTCCTTTTTGGCATATATGTATATTTTTTCCCAATTTAGTTTTAGAAGACCTAGATAGCACTTTGAATATGGTTTCATAATTTCTTACTTGCAACATGTCCTCAATTTGAAAGGATATACTGATCTGCCGATCAATTGTGTTAATATATTTGTTTTTGCCTCAGACTATATTTTTTGTTAATTCGAAAGGAACATTGCCTTCCTGATCATGTCTTATTAGCAATTGTTACCTCATTAGGATACATCTTAATTTTTATTCTTAAACTATTTATAGTCAAGGTTCATTCAAAATTTTATAGTAAAAGAAACATCAAGTTTTTTTTTTATAAAAGGTCTATTATTTGCTTAGGATGTGATATTGTATTAGTGTTGTTATCTCATCTAAACAGACGTTGATCAATAAAATATAGATAGACTTCAGAGGATTATTTGTTAAGGTACCTAATTTAATAATTTGTTATGATTAAAATTTATTAGCATAAGCCTTTCACTACATGTGAGCGTAAAACAGATGCACTTTTATGGACGGTACAATTGTCAAACAGTAAAATCATTTTCTCTCTTTTCAGCAACTTGGGATCAGCATATTTCAATTCATCTTAATTCTCTCTTATATTGATTTCAATTGAAATCATCATGAGATGTCAATTGAAATCATCTCCAATGAACTATATTCTACTAAAATGAAATGAAATTTAATTTATGCTCAATTCCAATCAGAGCCTTAGGGAACTTTCTCAACCTGTTTGCCTTTTATTTATTTTTTTTATCCTTATCAGATTTTTACATTGAAGGTTTGCGAGTTCTGTCTGCTTTCAGGAAACAACAACTCTTTTAATGAGTCGAAAACCCCTAAGGAATCACATTCTCAAGTAAGCACCAAATTTTTTTTTGCAATATATATTGATTTAGTATGATGCATTTATATTCTTCGAATTCACTCGATTTCTGTGCAGCTGATCGTTCTTATGTAAAATATTTTTGTCGCTTTTCGCTTATGCAAGTCAAGAAATCACATGTTTATGAGAAGAACCATCATTGAAAAGCTGATAGAATTTCTGTTACAATTCATGCGTATCAAGTGTTTTCAGAGTCCATTTAAGGTGATTTGTTACATCGTATTTTTGACTTAATTTGTCTGTATTCTAAATCTTGAGATGGCTTTATGCATGCTTAGTGAACAAGTACAGGACGGTTACGAGGATCTACTAGGTGCAGGGATCTTAAAAAAATCATACGATAATGTACCACGTTATAGCAATACTTGCTGAACAAACATATACTGGATGGTTAAACAGGGTCAGCTAGGTCCAGGAATTATTAAGAAAAAAAATCTTAGGTTCATGTACTAGGTTATAGCAAAAAAAAAATGTGCATTTCACTTTTACATGGTTTTGATGTCATTTATCGTCATCTCAATGGTTATTGGTTGTCAATTGTTACATTTTTTGTTGTCGGTAAAATAGTAGTGTAACTCATTTTATCCTCTTAGCATTTTTATTGTCGTTTCTTGCTATCTCAATATTGTTGTTTGTTTCTGTTTTTATTTTTTTATCATGGATTGTTAGTTACTGGCATGTTGCATCTATTCCAGGTTATTTGTCTTGCTCTCATGTTGTCTTTCATCTTCGTTACCTTTCTTTCTTCTTAGCTCCTCATTTCTATAGGTAATAACTGTTAGAGATATGTCCTAGAAGCCAATCAGTTGGTAGCTATTATATTAGTTTATGTTATTGATGATGCTTGATCATTTGTTCCTAGAGATTATTATTGACAGATCATTCAGGTCGAGGATCTGAATTGTAGATCTCTGTGGATCATTCGTAAGAATGACAATAATGTCTCTAAAGAGTCCATAGTCTTGATAATTAACAAGGAACATTAATTATCAGATAAGACTTGTATGCAAATTAAGTGATGATTAAGTTCTGCAAATCATGGGTAAAGAGTTACCAACTTAATTGCATATGTGTATGTTACTGGAACATAGCACAGGACATGACCCAATGAAATAAATATATGGATTGTGTTACGTGTCATTATTTATTTCATAAGTGTTTGATTTTGAGTTTGAGATGGTTCAGTTTCTCCACATGAGGATATGTTCAATAAATATCGTCTAACGCTGATTCCTGATAAAGGCTGCTATACGGACTTTATTTATGTTCTCTTGAATTGTGCGGGGAGAAACTGGTCATCAAGATAACCGTATGTCCCTCGTTAGTACACCTAATGAGTGATGATATCCACTGGGCCCCTTGATGGAGATGGATTGTTTGCTAGCAACTTATACAATCATCTCTAGATCAAGAAACGTGTAATCTGCAAGAATGACACATTCCTATCTTGGATTATACAAGGATACCATGTGACATAAGAATCAAGACAATAAGATATTATTTACTTATGCAGGATTGAAGTATTGTATTGGTACAGTATTTATTTATGCGAATTGGGAATCATAACGTGTTGCTAGATACCGCTTATGATTATTGGAAATAAATAGTGATTTATTTTCCATGGCCAACATAGCATAAATCCTCAAAGGGTCACACAAATAGGACTTTAACCATACAGTGCATTATTTGTTTATTCACAGCAGTAAGTACTGTGAAAATGTGATGGTTTGATTAATTAATTATATACCGTTGCGAACCGTTATAATTAATTAAATCAAAAGGATCATATAGAAATATTTTAATGTACATGCTAATCCTAAAATAATTATTAATGAGTTAATAATTATTCTTGTTCAACAATATTTAATATAGTCGTGAGAATTATATTAAATAAGCAGGCCTAATTTATCAAGTCTAATTGAGTCCAATGGAATGCAATTAAAATGCCCATTAAATATAAGATTTAATATGTGTTAAATGGCAGCATAATTAGTTGGACTAATTAGCCCATTTATGCCCATTAGGGGCCGGCCATTTAAATGTAATTAGTTACATTTAAAAAAAGGGAATAAAATGAAGTATAAAAAGAGAAAATGTTTTTCGGCCAAAGGAATTTTTTGACCTAATATAATTTCCTTTTTGTCCTTTCCCGTGGCCGCCAATCTCAATTAGAGAGAAAATTTTTCAGTTCTGAAAATTATCTCTAATAACTTGCATTAGGTGCTTATGTGTTGAGTGTTAGCCATCTTCATTTAATAGAGATTAATTGGAAGAAAGGCAAGCAACAAAGGATTAGCTATTTTCTTCTTCTTGCTAGCACAAGAGATGGAGAAGGTGGTTAATCTCCTTGGTGGACTCGAGGTGGTTGCCGGCGACTTGGTGGTGGAGACGAGCACACCACCGACTCCTACGCAAAGGATTCGAGCCTTCTAGTTACGATACTAGAAGAGGTAACCTCCTACACGTCTTTGATTTAAATGTTAAATCGTTTGTTTGACTAGATCCGTTATTTGCAATAGTTAAATGCTTATTAAACGTTAATAAAAATTTAAAATTGCACAAGGACTTGAGTTCCTAACAGTGGTATCAGAGCGCTTGTCGTCTTTCAAACGTTTAACTTTTTTAAATCAAGAAAATTGTAATTAACAAAGTTAATTAGTGATGTGTATGCTTGCTGATCTGAAAAACGTGTTTTTCTGAATTGTTGCTGGTTTTTCGTGATGCATATCTCTCTGAAAATTTTCCTTTCTTACTGGAGGTTATAGATCTTTGAGTCGCGGTTCTTTTGGCGCTGGTTTCACTATTTTATAAGTTGTTATGATTTTTTAGTGAATTAAACGGTAACGGTGCGCAGATCTGCCGTTCTGCTGCACAGTTCTGTTTGTTTAGCAAAAAGGACGTATTTTTGAAAAATAGCTACCTGTAAATTTTGGCTATAATTATTCTAAATTTGATTCTCTTTCTGGATATGTGTAAATTGTTGCATATTTCGGTTTTTAAATGGGTGTTCAAGTATGAAAAGGAAAGAAATCGTCAGATCTGTTTTTCCAATCAAGTTGCTTGTTTTGATGAACCGTAATTATTAAAATACTTTTATAGAAAAGTGTCTAAATGGAATTATTCTATTTTGAGTTGGAAATCTGTGAAAATTAGTTTCATATTTTTTCATTAAGGTTTGATACTTTAACTAGATCAAATCTTTTCGGTCGTCAGTCTGTTTCAGAACAGGACTTGTTACTTGTATGGCATTTAACTCGATTATTTTGAATAGACCTTGCTGGTTATTTTTCCATGAATAGATAGCCAACTGCATATTCTAAGTTTTCTGTATAAATTGTTTATATGGAATCTGTAAGGAAGATGGTCCTTTAGACCAAAAGGTTGAGATGAAAAACAGAAAATCTGATAACGGTGTTTCGCGCACAATATCAGGATTTGTCTTTTTTGATTCTCCCTGATGGTAAATGATCTCTTCATGAAATTTTTTACTGATAGTTGCACTCATTGTAAGGAGTTCTCTGGATTTATTTCGGATTTTTTTGGTGACTGAAAAATATCGGATTTTATCGGGTCCCAAATTATTTATTTTAATTAGTTAAAATATATTCTAATTAATCAAGTTAGTTGAAATGTTAATTAGAATACTCCTTTAATACCCTCCTTTCTGTTCTGAATTGTTGGATTAATTTTCGAAGGTTTAAACAAGTAGTTGTAATGTTAAACCTCTTTTGCATTTGTAAAACGAGCGACGAGCATACACAAAGACTCTAATTAATAAAGTTAATTACAAGCAAGTGAAACATGTATATTGTATATGTGCTAACTCGTTTTTGTAGGAGGATCATGGGTTTAGTATGGCTCAAGAATTCCATGCCTTGTGGTTTGTAATTGTATGCATGTGTGAATGTGTGTAATGCGGCCTTTGGTGCCATTATTCTTTAATAATAATTATGATTCGTGATTATGGTTGTGATTATGGAACAAGCAACTTATGTGGTTTGTTATTTGAGATGATTGAGCAAGTAACTAAATAGAATGAATTATGAACTTGTTATGGATAATTGACTTGGAACCAAATAATTAGTCAAGTAATTAGTTAAACCAGCACTCCCTAAGAGTTAGATCACCCAACGGATTTATAATCACCGTTAAATAGACGTTTAACGGATCTTGATCTGTAATTATCAACAGGATCAACTAACGGAGCCCCCACTGCCCCACTTTAGCAAATTTCGAAGGTGTGGATTATACAGAATCTTTATTAGAACCTGTACAGTTGGTAACTTTAAATTCATGCATAGTATATTGGAATATCATTTGAAAAATGCATTCTATTGAGCATATAGAAATCCCAAAAAGAAACAACTAGCATGTTGATATTATACCGATTATTCGTGCAATTAATTAAGTCTGATTTTGATTATTCAATTGAGATATGATTTGGAATCACTCAGACTTATGGAAAAGACTGGAATGGTTTCAAAGAATTTATACACAATTCTATCTAAAGATAGACAGACTTGACTTGAAAATGAAACCATATGAAATTCAGTCTACATGGCAGGATTTTATGAAATTATAACTCACTCATCCGGTGATAATCGGTTTGGTCATCGACCCGGCCAGAGTACTAGCGCTATTGCTACTGGAATTCCCTTTGCTAGTTTTGTACTATTTGGTTTGGAACCAATGGTTGTGGGAACAATTCTCCTTGTATCTGTAGGCCTTGAGAACTGAAGTGTATGTTATGTTATATTATCTTGTGAAAATGAATATGCTTGATTTGTTCTTGTTGCATAATGCATATTTGCAACATACTAGTAGTCGGCCTATTCCGTCTGGTGCCGTCGGTATGAATTTGATTCCTTAAATATGGATTAAATCTTGATTTTATTTATTGAATATTTCAGTGCATTTGGGTATTCATTTCAAGACTCGAATTCGTATAAAGAACCGTGTAACTGGAACTAAAACCCACACTGAGAAATTTATTCTCATCCGCTATTTGTTTTTGCTTTTGCCTCATTAACTTGGGGTTTCAAGAAACACGTATTTTTGCCCAGGCCAGCTATCACGACAATCGAGTGCTTGTTCCTTAAGTTCAAAGTCCGTGTGCTGAGTTTAGAATGCAATGCCACGCTCCTTATCAGTTTGGAGGCATTTCCCAATGTTTTTGTGTATTTGTATTTTGAATTCCCTGGTCCGTCAAGCCCTTCTGACGGAATGGTTCCGGAGCCCACACCTCTCTCACAAAAGGAAGCGTGAGGATTTGTGATGTGTGGTTATGGTTGTTTTTTTGTGATGTTGTGATGATCCCCCTGATCTTTGGTTGAGAGAAAGAGTAAACAAACAATACTTTTATTTGTATAATATGTATAATAATTAGGATAAACTGTAGCAAGAAAGTTACTAGCAGTAGCTAGTAACCTTCATAGGTTAATTTTTTATCTTGTAAAATAGGGCTTGCAAATAAATAATGTAAAATGTGTTGTTTGTGCACAAGAGATCACTAGAATTTGTTTGTAGCTTGTTTTAAAAAAAAAACAAGCTTAATAAGTTGCACCTTAGCGTCTTAATCAGGTTTAGGATTTGAGGGTGTGTCAACCGCTCACGAAAGTAAGTGGTAGCTTGTGAACAAGAATTAAGTAGAAGGATTATCAACCAAAACCCTAATTTTGTATCTGTTAAGCCAAATTCTCTTAAGTTAGAACCCTTTATCTTTTGTTGGGTATTTTAGTTTAAGTTAATTTCAAACTCAACAATTCTTCACCCACTTGATTCAAACAGTAGGATTTAGATTAGATAATTCGAATAGTCCGTTCCCGTGGATTGACCCCGAATACTCAACATAAGTTGTACGCTCGCAACTGAAATTGTACATAGCTGGGTATAAATTTAAAAGTCCTAATCAATTAACACACCGCACATCAAGTTATTTGGCGCCTTTGGGGGAGAACGATAACGTTTATTTAATCTTTGTTTTATTGTTTAATTGAGTTCATTCCATCTTCACTTTTTCTTGAATTTTCTTATTGCAGGTAGAAACACTGGCAGGTGGACGATCAAAGAAGAATCTTGTTGGTGACTCTAGTTTTAGTGCGAGAAAACCAAAATTCTATGAGGAAGGAACAACCTTAACTCGAGGCAAGCAGACTCAAGCTACCCGACAACAACCTACTCGAGCCGCTAGGAAGCAGCTAGGAGTTGAGAACGAGTCTGTTGAGCAACAACCGCTCACGAGTCTGTCAAGCAAAATTTAAAGTGACAAAAATCTAAATAGTTGCGAAAATGCTGCATAGGGACTTAATTTCCAAATAAAATTCCACAAAAATTAGAGGGTGGAAAAAAAGAATTCCATAGTGGATCATAGCGAAAAGGCGTAAAAACCTGTCCGACCTCCCCAATGCGTTATGTGCTAGTAGCTCAATTTAAGTCCCACTTGCATAAAACCCTAAGTGATGTAAATCACCGCGACTTGACTTGCATAACAATTGGTGAAAATTAAATTGATTTTGAGAATGATTCATTATAAGATTTTTTACTTTGATAAAATTTCTTTACAAATTTTTGCAAGATGTAGAGAAGAAAGTGCAAATAAAATTGAGATTGCATTTGAGTTGACAAAGTGAAGCTAGGGTTCATGATTTGATAATGAATTTCACTAGGACAAAGTGCGGCACAAATTAAATTCAAAAGAAAACTAAACCCTTGTCCTGGAATTAATATTTGAATTTGCTTTAATTTGATATGTGAAATTTTGAGTAAGCACGAACAATTGGATTTTCATTGTATTGTTTGGTTTGAGATGATTTGATTGTAAGTCTAAGTATAATCGATTCCTTTAAGCTTAGGATATTGTTTGAGGACAAACAAATATTTAAGTTTGGAGGGATTTGATATCTCTTTTTTTATATACATTTTGATCGTACTTGGCACTGAAATGACACTCAAATCAATACAATTATCTTATATTAAACTATGCTTTCCAAGATTTTGGTACTGTCGTCGCGTCTATATTTATTTTGTAGGATTTTCGTGAAACTCAATTACTAGCTAGACGACTCATTCCTGACTTACATAGCGTGCTATGGACCAGAGAAGACCATATTGGGACGAAGCAGATCAAACACCGAGCGAAGGTCTCAGTTCCGGCCCAAACCACAAGTCCAAAGATAAAGTTTGTTGCAGCCAGTGTGACTACTATTTATATATCAACACTGTTCAAATTTTTATACATGGTTAGCAGAAGATTTTATTGACGTGTAATCCAAAAAGAATATAGTGACCATCAGTATGAAGAAAACATACAATAATTGACGTGTAATTTCAAAGTATTATCAACCTAATTTGCTCTAAATGTGCTAGTCAAAAGTCCACATTTTCCACTATATATTACATACGCATTCATGTATTTCATTCTTCGCCATTAATTCATCTATTTCCATTAATTTACAGTCCTATGCGGATTAATCAGTTTCATAAAGATCTATCACTGTTTCTGGATGCCATCCCGGATTATGTGATCATTCTGGCAGTAGTTGGCGCGTTTGGACTGATCGTAGGCATCTGGTGGGCATGTCGTTGGAGAAAAACGACAAGTGGTACCGAAGGCATATACCATTTGTTTGTATTATTTAAATTATTTTTATTAATTTCTTGTTAATTATTCTTTGAACTCCATTTGCTAATAGCAGCACTGGTCGAGCTTACGAGCATCGAAACTTTTCCGCTACCACCACGTTGGCGAGACGACGAACAAGACCCAATCTGCGTGATTTGTCTTGACGATTTTCTCATGGGGACGGAGGTTCTGGTACTAGTGTCGACACTATTATCATCCGGCCTGCTTGGAGACTTTTCTTCAGTATCAGCCCTCACGGCGTGTTGATTGTCTGATTTTCCGTCGTCCATCGGTACTAGGTTAAGGTCACTCCGCATTCTGTGTTTGTAGAAGAGTTTGTGCTATTATACCAGTGCTATTACACCATCCAACTTTTGCTACAGAGAGCAATGACCAGTTGCATTATCTTACCAGAACTTTGGATTTGTTTTTGCTTTGTGTTTTTCTCCGTTGCTACTGAACTGTGATTTAACAAAGGATTATGTATCCTTTTGTTCTGAATGTATGTTGCTGCCGTTCTTAAATTACTGTTATGGACATCATAGCTTATCAGAAACCTAACGGGTACCTAATATGTTATGTTAAAATTAATTTGCAATACTATCACGAACCTGTTAATTGGATGCTAAAAGTAGAATTATATTTACCTCGCCACCTGCACTCTCAGACTTTTCAGCTTTTGGAGCACCTAAATTTGACAACAACTTTATTTTAGGCATATGATCGATATTAAAAAGAAAAATGGATTACCAACAAAGAAAATAACAACACGATACCACTGAAAGTCCAACACAACGAAAAATATACTTCTCAAGTAAAACACATTTATGTTACTCTTCACGATTATCCATTCTCGAACAAATCTTACTGTAAATTGAAAGTTGATAATTACAAATCTTGTTTCAAAGTTAAATTATCATTCAAAAACTACAAAACCTAAAATTAAGCAAAAGGAAAATATAAGTCAGCCTGGTTTCTTGATAAGCTGGCCATGTATTGGCTCGTAGTGGCAGTTGGTGATGGGTATAATTAATATTGACGAGAGAATACCTTCGAAAATTTTCTCCGAACTGTGAGTCAACATAAAAAGCTGGTCATAGTGAGGTTTCCAATAGATAACGCCATCAAGGGAACTGTAGTTGCTCTACTCCATGATCAAGCATCAGGTCAGTTACTTAGACACAATGATATCACTGAGGTCAAAATTGAAGAAATGTATGAGCCGAACTGAGGAGACGAATTCCGTTTCCATAGCCAGCATGTTTTCCCTAATATTTATTTTTTATTTTTTTTACTCTTTGATGCTTAATCCCAAAGGTAAAAATTGATTATAACAAAGTGAAAAGCTAAAATTAGGTAAAATTCGCTTAGTGGACCGTACATTGTTATTCAGATGCAAATTGTGACCCACCAAAGCTTGAACAATGATTGGTAAAATATTCGAGACGATAGTTCTGGGCCCAAGTGACCCCCCGTTAACACTGGTTACATTTAAACAAACTTAGCTCCAAACTAAAACATCATAATTATGCCTTCTCAAGAATTAAGCAATTTGTGCCGTCGAAAAAGTAAATAAATTGGACATTTTGCGATATTTCAAACAATATGTTGACCAAACCGAATCCCAAGTCAACATTTCTCACCAATCTGAATGTTGTTTCCCTTCTTAAATTAATGGTTGGGTTGTGGGCATGGTAACTAATCAGAAACGGAATCACATGAAAAAAAAAAACTCTTATTTTTATCACAGTGAAAATGACAAATCAAACAAAGCTTATCAGAAAAAGACAACTCTTTGAGTTATTCCTTCTTAGAATTAGTCTGATAGCACCAACCGCAGCTCTCTGTACCAGTACCCAACTGGTCACAGCCAACAATCTAATGCATGATCCAAGATCATAGCCTACATGCATATTTATTTATCCTCTCTCTCACCAAAAAGAAAGAAGAAGATTAAAATTACAAAAGCAAACATCAAACCACTCTTCACTACACCATGCATACTTATTTAAATTTTGAACATAAAACACAACCAATAAAAAAATAAACTGAAAATATTTTCACCACCCACAAACGAAAAGAAAGCGCAAACTCAAGTGTCAATCACAGCAAACAATCTGACTGTACTAAAACAACACCCAAAAAAAAAAGAGAGAGCTATACCCAATGAAACTACCAAAATATCAGGATTCAGCTGAAGCAGCTGTTACATCTCCATTTGAAGTCTGCTCTTGTGCAACCTCATCAGATGATGGGTTCTCAGTTGTTGATTTTGCATCCTCATATTGGAAGCTCCCTTTAGCCAGGAAGAGCTGCACATTATGGGGTTCACAATAAAGCTTGCCGTCATGTAAAACATAGTTTGCAGTGGTAATTTTGCATCCTCCATGGGAACACTTGAAGCAAGCTTTGTGATATGCATTTCCATCAATGCCAATCTGAAAGATAACTTCGAATAAATAACAAATTTGAATAGAAAAAAAGCTACTTGGAATTTTTGTTCTTCTCCATTAGAAATGGGACAACAACAAAGCATGTGTCACACTAGCAAAATCTCCACTGTATATATTGGTATGTTTTGCCCCTACCTTGGACAGCTCTGGAAGGTTTCAATAGACAGGAGCAGTATGAAAGAGATGGAAATATGGGTTCTGATATAACAGTGGGCAGCTCTATTGACAGAAAGTTATGATTGTCAGAAAGTTTTGAATAACAGTTTTGTGACTTGTGGAATAAGGTTGCATTATTCTTGTTGATGATAATAGATATACTTAGTGACTGGTTGTGTTTGAGATGAATCAGTGAATGATGTCTGGTTTGCATAATAAAGTGGAGAAGAAAACATGTGCATCTTCTATCAAATAGGTCTTATTTTATTTGACAAAACGAAGATACTACAGCGTTGATTTGATAGTGATTTATCTCTTTGGTTTAAACCATAGTTCTGAAACTCGGAATCGAATTCGGACTCGGACTGTTGATCACAGGAGTCGAATCGGATGACTCGGAAAAACTCGGGTGACTCGGATCAAAAACTCGGATTTTTAAAAAAATACTTTTAATGTTTAAAAAAAATTTAAAAAAAATTAAGAAAAATATAATTACACAAGGAAGCTATAGTATCAAAGTTTGAAAGCATCAATTTAACCAAAAAATTAAAAACAATACAATTGTAGATATCACATAAGCTATGTCGGGCTATCTTTGAGGCTCCGTTTGGATACGTTGAGAATAAGGTAGGAAGAAGGAAGAAGGGAAGAAATTTATTGGGAAGGGGTAAATTTATTGGGAAGTGTGTAACTATTGTGAAGAGTTTGGATGGTTAGAAATAAATTTATTGGTAAAAAGTGATTATTCCTTATTCCTTATTCCAGAAAGAAGCAATCCAAACGGAGCCTGATATAGAAATAGTATGGATGATTTTGTTGTATTTGGATAGGATCAAATATAAAAGACATGAAATTGATGAATTTAAAAATTAAAAATGACTAAAAGTGTATTCATATTGTTTAGATTGATCTTTATATAGCAGAAATACTAGGGAAATGTGACTTATATATAATTGTATTTCAATTTGTACTATGACATCCTATATAATTGCTGCCACATAAGATCCCATACCCATCTCTTTCTTTTTCATCCCACCACACCACTACTCTTCCGCCATGACCACCAGGTCCACCGCAACCTTGCTCTCCTTAGAATGAATTCGATCACTCTCTCTCTTTTCTTACCTTACGGAGTTCGTATGGCCTCCATCTCTTCGATCTCACCTCTCTCGTGTGGTCCCCACCTATTTCCTTTGACTTTCCTTGTTTATTTCCTTATCTTTTAATATTTCTTAGTGATTCCGTTCCAACTCGCCAAAAATCCGCTCGTCCTCCGCCGAGTCCGTGCTGACTCGGCCGAGTTGGCTCGGACTCAGCCGAGTTTTTAAACCATGGTTTAAACTTTAGGGGGATGGGTAGATGGTGTGAGCTCGCATTTATTTTCTTCGATGTGTAAGCGAATTTTGTTTTGTTTAATGAAACAGGTGGCTGTTGGCTACTTTTATCAAGAAAAAAGTATATATTACTTAGTTTTTAATATAGGAGGAGTTAATTTTTCATGGAAACAACTGAAGGTGAGGAGGAGGAGGAAGAAGAAGAAGAAAGGAATAAAAAAGAAAAAAGAAAACTGACCTTCTCTAGAGGGTACACAGTTTTACTGCAGACGACACACTTATCCTGTGTGCCCACAAATACACTAGAAAATCTACTATTCTGAAAAATGATAGAACATAGCAGAAGCAAAAATGTTAAAACATAATTTGCAATAGTATGATTAATCTCTTGATTGTTGCATACTAAAAGTAGAAAGTAGAAATTAAATTACCTCGCCTCCATCTGATCTCTCAGCCTTTTCAGGTTTTGGAGCACCTAAATTTAGCAACATGTTAATTTTAGACATATGAGCAATAGTAAAAAGAGCTAAAGGAGAAGGAGAGAGTACCTTCAAAACTTTTGTCCAAACTGCCGGTCAGCATAAAAAGCTGGTCATAGTGAGGTTTGCAATAGAGAACGCCGTCGAGGGAACTGTAGTTGCTCAACTGCGTGATGAAGCATGAGGTGAGCAAAATTGAAAATAGAGTAGCGATCCATTAATTTAAATTAAACGATTAAAGTACCTTGAGGGTGCTCTTGCAGTGGTGGCAGCGGAAGCAGGCCTTGTGGTAGAACTGGTTCTCGATGGTGAGCTGGTCCATGACGTAGACCGTCTTGTCGCAGGCCTTGCACTTGTCCGTCGTCCCTCCGTACCCGGACGCCATCTAAGATAAGATAAGATCGAGTCTTAGGAGAGAAATTAGAAGAGATGGAGAGAGAGACGAACAAGAAAAAGAAAAGAAAGAGACAGAGACAGAGGCCAGGCTAGCAGGCAGCAAGGCCACAGCTCAGAGTCAGACAATCGTGGAGGCTGCGTTGCGAACTGGAAACTGGAAATAACGGATGATGGACTTGTTGTTCTTGGGAAATAACGGATGATGGACTTGTTCTTGGGAAATAACGGCAGCAGCCCCAAATCCCCGACCCAACCCGAATGGAATACACAGCACAGGGAATGTTATTATTATATTCATAATCATAATATGCATCCCCACAACGCTGCCCTCTAATCTATTTACTTACTTGCGGGCCCCTCGTTCTTTTATGTGTAGGTGTAGTGTAGAGAATCAGGGGCCATCTGCAACTGGAACCCAATTATTATTAATTATTCCTTCTTTCTTCGTCTTCTGCCTTTAGGGGCCGTTTGGATCGCTTAGGAAGTTGGGGAATTTAGGAAAGTTGCAATTCTTAGGAATAAATTTATTGGAAAGTGTGTAATTTTGTGAAGAGTTTGGATTGTTTATAATAAATTTATGGTAGGAAGATGAAATTCCCCAAAATCCTTGGACGATCCAAACGGCCCCTTAAAGTTTATAATCCTCCGACTGACCCACTCCGAGCCCGTTTCTCTTTGCTTTGCTTTTTAAGTTTTAACACTACCCAAGTAGCCAGCCCAGGGTTGGTAGAGGTCCATGACACCAGGTTCATCCAACTTTTTAGTACACAGTTAACCCAAGGTCTTACTCTTACTTACTAGAAGGCACGTTTCTGCTTCCAAAAAGCCTTTCTCAATCGTGGCCTTCGCTTGTTCCGTCAAGATTCGTGCGGACGCGATGAACAAAAGTGGTCTGTGGTCTGTGGTCTGTTGTCCGTGGAGACCAGGAGAAGAGCTGGTCCTAACTCCTAAGCAACTCCAGACTCCAGAGAGGCATGTGGCTGGCGAATCTTCTTTTTTTTTTTTTTTTTGCTAATCAAGTATGCCTGAGTTGGCCACCATCTAATCTAATCTAATCTAATCTAATCTAATAATCTAATAATAATGTAATTATTGGCTAAGCTGGATTAATTCAATACGAGAGAATTTACGACAATAGTCCGTTTTATAAGAGTATAAGTTTGTTTGTTCGGATGATCGGTCCAACCAATTTACACTGTTTTTTTTTCCCTTTTTGGGGTATTGAGCCCGTGCGTAAAATTTTTTATTAGTAAATATTATAATAAAATAAACATGTTTAGTAAATTGAGAAACTTTTAATATTCGTAGTAATTTTTTTTTTGGCGATTCCACTTTTTTTCGCCTATTATATCCACAAAATGAAAACCAAAACCGTTTGGTTGTTGATTTTTTATTCATATTTTTACATTTTAGTCCTCACAATTTTTATTATTGCAAATTACATATAAAAATTATATATAAATTAAATATGTATATAAAACATATAAATTACATACAAATATAAATATAATTAACATGATTATAAATTACATATAAACAAAATATGTATTATAAAATATACATATGTATATTTATTTATACATTAAAAATCTTTTATATTTTTATTGGACTATTTTGTAAAAACAATAATTTCAGAGTCATCGGCGAAAAAACTAAAAATATTTTTATTGAATTTATTCGCCGATGACGCGGATATTTTTTATTTTACAAAATAGTCCAATGAAAATTTTTAGAATTCATTATATTTACATTAATATGTAGGGAAATTCTGCCATGAGGTCTAATTTTGAATCAGGTTTTTATCTCAACCACTCATTCTCAAGAAGGATTAATTTATTAGCACTCATGTACGGTTGTGATCGAAGCCCGATTCAAACTTGGCCCTCATGGCAGAATTTCCCTAATATGTATGTATATACAAATATATATAATTATAAAAGAGGATTGCTAAAATACTATGCATAGCACGGATGGCCTTCGTGCTACGGATTCGTTCTTGAATTTCATACTTCAAACAGCCGATCCAAACCGTTCATTATCTTCTACATGTTGAAATCTTATTAGAAACCGAATTTTACATTTTTTTTAATTTTTTTACTATTTTTCTCAGATTTTTAAAAATCATTGTTATTGAAAGGTCAAGAATTTATTAGATTAAGTATTTTTAAAAATCAGAGAAAAATAGTAAAAAAATTCAAAAAAAATGTAAAATTCGGTTTCTAATAAGATTTCAACATGTAGAAGATAATGAACGGTTTGGATCGGTTGTTTGAAGTATGAAATTCAAGAACGAATTCGTAGCACGAAGGTCATCCGTGCTATGCATAGCATTTTAGCAATCCTCTATATTTGTATATACATACATATTAATGTACATATAATGAATTCTAAAAATTTTCATTGGACTATTTGTAAAATTAAAAATGTTAGGGTCATCGGCGAATAAATTCAATAAAAATATTTTTAATTTTTTTGCAGATGACCCTAAAGTTATTACTTTTACAAAATAGTCCAATAAAAATATAAAAGATTTTTAATGTATAAATAAATATACATATGTATGTTTTATAATACATATTTAGTTTATATGTAATTTATAATCATGTTAATTATATTTATATTTACATTTAATTAGGATCAACACAAAATCAATTGAAATCGAGCATCAATTGAAAGGAAAGAGTTCAAGGTGAGCACAGATTACCTTCCTCGGCCGTTGTCTCCCTATCCTCTTCTTAATTTTCGAAACCCCAAATTATACCAAACTCGACCCAAAATATAAAGGATTACCTCTGTCAAGGGACGAGAGAGAGAGAGGGGCGTTGTTGATGAGGGAATTGAGCCACGTTAGAGCCTCATTAAGGCGTTAACAGCCACCTTCGATCAACGAGAAGAGGAGAAGCTCTCCTCGTGTGAGTCATCTCATGAGTCAGAGGAAAGAAATGAGGTGCCTCCTCGCGAGAGGAGAGTCAAAGTCATCGTGCCACTGCAACCAACCAGAGCACAACACGGACACAGGAGCCACGAGCTCAGGAGGGGCGAGCTTGAGGATGACAAACGAAGGAAACGAGAAACATATCAAAGAAGGAGACGAGGCAGAGAGAGAGAGCGCCTCGTCGCTCTGACTTTTATTAAATAAGGTCCGAATCCTTTGTGGCCAAACTCAGTGGACTTTGGTGTTGTTAGTTTCTAACAAGCTTTTGTAAATTAGCTATTTCACTAATTAAATTATTTCTATCCATTCCCGACATTAGAAAATTATGGCATTTGTACAGAAATACTCAGAAAATTATAACGAACATTTTTCATGTTCACATACTGAACAGATTCATGAAACTTTATTTAGTATTTACCATAATATCATTTAACTTCTTGATCATATAATTCATGCATTTATAATAATTATCAATTAATCAGAGAAATTTGGAACTTGATTACCGTCTAACTAATTCAGAAGTATCACACCTATACTTGACGGATGCGGGCAAACTCACTTAAGCAATTCAACCACAATCAGATTAAGCAAGTAAAACAAGGCATAAAACACAACATGCAACAAAGAAATTAACTAAAAGTATATTATCTAATCATAAACTAAATGTTCACTACCATGATCCCTAAATAAGTATCTACTCACGAGTAGACATCATACAAAACAAATAGGTATCAAGGATAAAAGAAAACATAAGATAGAAATCAAGTTTACAACCGAAGGCAACTTGAACTCCAACTTGCTGTCTTCTGCTACTCTTCGATGGTCCGCCGATGATCCTAGCGACCTGTTGGAAACCTGTCACTCTATCTCACTATAGCTGTAATCTCTCTCTAATTGCGAACCCCTCTGGCATCAAAGCGTGGGCTTTATATAGCAATCAATTTCGGTTATCAGAAGGTGGAGGTCGTGCAAATAGAGCCTCCAAATATGGCTCAGAACGTGGTACAGAAGGTGTTAAACTGGCCATGCTAAATATGGTTGTCGGTTCGTCATCTTCCAGCGGCCCGTCGTCGAACTCAGCGTCTCGTTAGAATCTTATATGACGCCGGTCTTCACTTGCTACCTACTGGTGCTCTCGGTGGGTCGCCAATCAGGTCTGTGGCTCGCCAATCATGTCAAAATCAGTGAAATTGCAATGTTGAGTAGCCTCATCGCGTAGATCCTATACAAAATGAAAAAACCACGACAATACCTAGCTTTTAATCTAAATTAACAATTAATTGTAAAAAAATAACACATAAAATTATGAAATTAAGACCTATAAATGTTGAAGGCAAAATTGGATATAACCCCCTCTAATCTATGTCAATTGGATATAACCCCTTGTAATCTTCAAAATTGGATATAACCCCCTCTAATCTTAATATCTTAGGATATAAATCCTTTTATTTAATTTTAATTATATTTGAAATTTAAAAAATCATTTATACATAAAAGGACAAAATATCCTTACTTATACTTACCCGTCTTCTACCAACCTTTCCTCTTCCACCCGTGTATTTTTTTTTTCAAACTTGCATTATTTCTTTCCACTTCTCTTTGGGGCCGTTTGGATCGCTTAGGAATTTAGAGAATTTGAAGAATTTCTTATTCCTAGACATAAATTTATTGAAAAGTGTGTAATTTTGTGAAAAATTTGAATTGTTTATAATAAATTTATGCTAGGAATATGAAATTCTCCAAATTGCTCAATGGATCAAAACAGCCCCTTTATGCGTTTCTTATGCTTTTGCCGAGCACTTCTAAAAAATTTCTTCTCCAGCTAGTAATCTGATTGATTCTCGATTTCCACACTGGATCTCATATCTAAGCTAGTGCTACCATTGTAACCGATCGGATAAAAGACAATTTTTTACTACAACCTTAATTTATCAATTCTAGAATTGCTTTAGGCTATTATTACAAGACGAGGAACCAACAACGTTGGTAATAGTTAATTGAAGAAAATACATGCTTGCCAGATATTTGATGTTTCCCGAAGAAAACAATTAGCAAACGGAATTGCTTAGGATCATCCCAGAGATTATATCATTCCCATCATCTCTGATTTTCAGAAAGAGAAAACGCGTGGCTCTCCTTTCGCGTACGCTGTGTCTCCCCTCTCCCGCGTGAACTAACTCCTCCCCCCTCCCTCCCCCTCCTCCTCCTGCGTACGCTGTGCCTCCAACCCTCCCCCCTTCCTCCTCCCCTCGCCCTCCTCCCTCCCGCGTATGCTATCCCCCAACCCTCCCCTCCCCCTTGTCTCCAGTGTACGCTGCGAGAAGTACGAATTCTAGTGTCAATGAGGTTGAATACTACAACAACTACATAAATAACTTCAACAATTACACATATAACTTCAACAGTTATATATATTAATTTCAACAGTTACATATATAACATATATAACTTCAACGGTTACACATATAACTTCAACAGTTATATATATTAACTTCAACAATTTGAAAAATAAACAAAGGGAGCAAGATAGACTAACGAGGATGGACATTTTATATAATTTGTTATCATTATTTTTTTTGTTCGGTGCAACATGTAACTAGGAATGTGCATAGGCGGTAGAAAGTTATAAGCTCAGCCCATTATTTTAATTCTTTGAACTATATTCAAAGACGGTCAAACGACGAGGTATTACAAAGAAAAGGCAACAGGAAACAAAGAAGAAGAGAGCAATCGGAGAACACAATTGCAGAAAAATGATCGGAGAAGATGATAGCAATTGCAGAGAAGAGCAGACCAATCAGAGTACAGAAGATGAATCGAAGAAGAGGAGAAATCAGAGAAGACAAGATCAATTGGAGAAGAGAAGATGAATCAACGAAGAGAAGATGAATCATTCCAGAGATATCCAGTTTAAATGTTGAAGTTAATATATGTAACTGTTGAAGTTAATATATATAACTGTTGAAGTTATATATGTAGCTATTGAAGTTATATATGTAACTGTTGTATAATATGTTATATATGTAACTGTTGAATTTAATATATATAACTGTTGAAGTTAATATATATAACTGTTGAAGTTATATATGTAGCTATTGAAGTTATATATGTAATTGTTGTATAATATGTTATATATGTAACTGTTGAAGTTAATATATATAACTGTTGAAGTTAATATATATAACTGTTGAAGTTAATATGTGTAACTGCTGAAGTTATATATTGAAGTTATATGTAACAACCTAGAAATACCAGACCTAGTTTAGTTGTGATGGTTAGATTAATTCTTAAAATAATACTAAGAAAAATATAATTTTAAAACTAATAACCTTTAAACCATTAATTTAATTATAACATTAAAACTTATTCGAAATCGAAATCTTTTAATTTGTGTAGTGTCTAAAAATAAATCAAATGATTCTAGCAAAATCAGAGTTGATTAAAATTCAAATCTAATATTCAAAACAATTAAAAACTTAATAAAACAAATCATTAGTCAACCCATATGAGTTGCAGCATCCTTTGTTATAAAGTGATGGCCACAGAAGATCCGAGGGGTAAAAATTTGATAAAAATCAGGTTTTCACCGTGGCACCATCTCTGTTTCTCTCTCTTTTTCGTTTCTTTTTTCGCTCCGTTCGATTCCCCTCTCTCCTCTCTTCGTCTCCGACGAGAGAAATTCTTGAAATTGTCGAAGGGATGGGCTGTGACCAGCCAATCCCATCGCGCCACCAGCTTCCCTCCTCCGATTGGCTGGCTCCGTTTGTCCTTATCCGATTGTGTTGGCAGGGAATGACGTGGCTTTGAGATACGAGCTCGATGGATCTCTGCCGTTGGCTTCTTCCTCCCCTCTCCTCTCTCTGCCAGCTATATATAAACCCCTTTCCTCTTCTCTCTCTCCTGAAGGCTAGCTCAGCGATTAGGGTTCCACCTCAAAACAGGAGAGAGAAGAAGGCCAGAGAGGGAGGAGGTAGTTGCCAGAGATCCAAGGTATATCTCTCCTTTGCTTCGTGATTTAACTTATTTAAGTTGGATTTTTCTGGATTTCTTGGCTGATTTGGGGGAAGTTCAGAAGCTGAGTTTAGGGTTTGTGCATGATATTATACTTGTTCTGGATGCTTTAATTACTCTTTGGCAGACTAATTTAAACCCTAAAACATTGAATCTGTTTGTGAATTGGAGTAAACCCTGGAATTTGCATCTTGTACCCTGTTATGAATGTAATTGAATGAAATTGAGTGTAACTAGCTACTGCATCGCGCTTCGCGCGATGTATGATTTGTCTAAGATGATTGTATTATTAATTTAGACTGTTTATAAAAAATGACAATTCCACTCGCTAAAAAAATACACTCGCAAATAGCAAAGAAACAAACAAATAGCAAAGAAACAAAGAAATTGATAAGTGCTAATAAGGCCATTATACTGATTGAGAATTTGGGACACATTTTGCCAAATTAAAAGAAGTGCAAACCAAACATGAATATGCCCTTGTTCAGATTTTGCTACATTTATATCCATGGGCACTTTAATATACAACCACGGCTATATACATGATTACATATAATTAAATAATCTTGATGTACACGGTGATTCTTGAACTATTTGCACACAAAAATAGCAATTCTATTATTCTAATAATAGATACCATACTAAAATGGTTTCGCCATAAAAACTTTGTAATGAATAATCTGTGTAACAATTTTGTTATTTAGATAATTTAACTATAACTAATATTTGATCATCTGCAAGACACCTATCTCTTCCTTGCCTGTTGAGATTTTCCTTTGTTGCATTATTATTGAATGCATCCGTAATTGGTTGATTTCTTGACACCGCTCCTGACAGGTAAAAAATTGCAAAATTGAGTAAAAGAAATAAGCAATAAATAGAAGTAAAAAAAAATGATAATCGATAGTCTGTAGCTCATACCACTGAATTCTTCATAGTGTGCTCTCAATGCTTGCATGGCAATCGTTGAGTATATACTGAATTGTTCAAAGTCATCTGCACCGAATTTATTTACATATCAAAGATTAATATTGATGTGGTAAAAGTTTAGATGATACATCAGTGATTTTAAATTTTTAGAAAAGTATTTACTTACTGTCGTGCTCAATAGATCATAACTAACATGCTGTTTTACCCCTTCTAACACATGATCATTAGTATCGCCATCTTCAGCATCAGATTGCTTAGTTAGCTGTAATTAGATCTAGTCAAATAAATATATAGTACTGTTGACCTTAAAAATTAAACCCTGAAAACCAAATAAAACAAAACCAAATTGCGAAAACCAGAAGTCAAACAGCGAAAACCAAGATGCCAAAACTCAAAACCAAATTACCAAAAATACTAAACAAACTCCAAAAATCCTCAAAATTTACCCAAAAGTCCCTTAAGAATTATGATGATTCATCATAACTTTTAAATACCAAAAATGCCCACACAAATGCCAAAATTTGCAAACAAACCCAAAAGCTTCACAAAATTACCAAAATAAATCTATGAGAAATTTACCAAAACTACTTAAGCCATTAAATTCCTCATATTTTTGTGAGTTCACCCATAAAATTTCATCTGAAAATACCCAAGGGAAGGTCTCTAAACAATTTATTTTGGTTTGGCCTTAAAGAAATAAAGGGAAATTATGAAAAATGAAATGGAAATTCCACAAAATTCCTGGCCTCTGGCGCGTGCTTCCACTGCAGCGGATCCAGAGGGGGCTAAAAATGTCGCTGCCCCCCAGTATGAGTTACTGTTTGTGTTCAAAAATTCGTGTGCATCCGTTCTACATGAGCCGTGCTCAGAATTTTAAAGAGGCGTTCTTGGTGCACCATAAGCCAAGCTCACCCGTCCCACTATCTCTTATTAAACCTTACAGGTGGGGCCCTCCTGTAAGGGTCTTCTCCCTCCCTGGTAAAAGAAGAAAGGAAGAGGTAAACCGCGATTTACCGCACGGATGCCGGGTGAAACAAAGAGAATCGTCGACGTGGCTTCTCCAACGCCACCAACCCAAAACCAGCAATGTCGCCTACGGTTTCGCGAAACCAGAGCCCTAGCGCAGCTGGTGGTGAGCCGTTGGATCAAGATTAGGCGATGGAGATGGCTACGGCTTCAAACCACAGCCCTAATTCCCAAGCCTATATAAACCCCAATCCGAGCAGCAAAAAAAAAAAAGGAGAAGAGCAGCCGTAAGCTTGGCATAGGGTTAGATTATTGAAATTAGGCTAGACAGAGAGAAATTGTAAGAGAGCATTTCATCAAACACTTGAAAAGAGAGAAAGAGAAGGTGAAATCAAATAGCCACTGTTTGTAAATTGTCTCCGAATCAAAAGAAATTGTTCTGATCTATTTGAGGGTTTTAATTCAGTTCTTGTAGCATCGTTTGTTCGCAAATTGAGATAGTAAAAATCTGGATTGAGCTTCAATTGCGCCCAGCGCATGAGGAGATCAATCCAGTGAAACATGAGATGTAATCAATTGCCCCAATTACAATCTGACTGCGCGCAGCGCATGAAGAATGTAATTGGGATGAACTCATCTAAGCTACTCCTTAGCTCAGCTTTGGGGTCCTTAGTTGAGAAGTGTTTACTTGGATTAAATATATGATGAGCATGTCAGATCATGCTTGTCATGTATTTAATTGAGTATACACTAAATTAAGTTATGCCATGCTTTGGTGAGAAAATAGGTGTCATACAAAATCTGGCCAGAAATGGAATAAATGAAAATACAAGGTTTTATTAGCACAAAAATATAAAAAGGCATATGGACAGCAAGAGTAGGACCTCATGAACTGCTAGGAACAAGATTTTCTATTTTTGTGAATTTCTATGATTTTATACGAATTTACTAAAGTAGCATGGGTATTCTTTAAATTAGAAAAAATACTTTTGGGTATTTTTTTATCAAGAAACCAAACCATCGAAGACGGATCAAAATAC
Source organism: Rhynchospora pubera (assembly GCA_028095005.1). Taxonomy (NCBI): domain Eukaryota; kingdom Viridiplantae; phylum Streptophyta; class Magnoliopsida; order Poales; family Cyperaceae; genus Rhynchospora; species Rhynchospora pubera. The sequence continues at coordinate 229,495,846 of CM051459.1, read as the reverse complement.
CCGTGTTCCAAAGAAACCAAACCATCGAAGACGGATCAAAATACCCGTGTTCCAAAGAAACAAAACCATCGAAGACGGATCAAAATACCCGTGTTCCAAAGAAATAAAACCATCGAAGACGGATCAAAATACCCGTGTTCCAAAGAAACAAAACCATCGAAGACGGATCAAAATACCCGTGTTCCAAAGAAACAAAACCATCGAAGACGGATCAAAATACCCGTGTTCCAAAGAAACAAAACCATCGAAGACGGATCAAAATACCCGTGTTCCAGAGAAAACAAAACCAAAACCAAAACCAGAACCAAAACCAAAACACTTTCCTTCTAAATAAAAGCCAAGTCCAAAAGTTTCAAAATCTAAATCCAAAATTCCAATAAAAAAATCCTAAAGCTCCAAACTCCAAAATCTAAATCCAAAACTCCAATAAAAGAAACTAAACTAAAACCCCAAACTCCAAAACCAAAATCCAAAATTCCAAAACCAAAATTCCAAAATCCAAAATTCCAAAACCACAAATTCCAATAGAATAAATCCAAAACAACCAAAACCTACCAAACAAAATATAGGTAGAAAATCTAATAAAGTCTTGAACAAAACCCTCAAACAACCAAAATCCAAGAAACGAGTTGTATGTCCCACCGGGCGTGCCAGAGAATCTGTCGCGGCTTTTTCGTCATTCCCTCGAAGAATGAATGGGTTTCCTCGAGAAATGGGAACATAGCCTTGGATTCACCCCCCTTAAGGTTCGATCTCCGTTCGAGTATCTCTTGGCGACAAGAGAACCAAAACGTGAGTCGCTTCTTAAAGAGGTTTGTTGATTTCGTGGGTCCTTTCTTTCCAGTAGGCGCAAGCCCCTACTGTTAATTACCCCGTGATCGCTCACGAGAACCTCTGATTAAGGGATCTGAAGAATTTTATGTAAAGGCTAGGGAATCGTTGGTTTTGTGTTTATTTCTTTTGGTTTAGACTGGACTCGATTGGTGTACCAGACTCAGTTGACGGGACCCAATTGAGGACATTTTTGATCTGCTGAAGAGTTTTCGTTCTTGAAATGGAGAGGTTTCGGTTTTGTCTTTGGGGTCCGTATTTCGACTTTTAATTTCTTAAGTTTCTCTTTGGTTTTATCATTTTCACAATTTCCTTTTATTTAATTTTAGACTTTTGAAAATTCTTTTTATATTTTTAGCCATGTTTATTTTCAAAAATACTTGTAATTTAATATATTCCCTTTAAATTCTCAATCTTTATTTATAAAAATTTGTTAAGACAATTTAATTGAGTTTTAATATCATTTTAGAATTTTACAAATTGATTAATCATCATTTTAGAATTTTATAAAATTTATTTCATATTGAAAATACTTCAAAAATAGAAAAGACCAATAATTTGACAGATTTTTATATCAAAATATCAGTGATTTGGTTTATTTGGATTTTTAGGATTTTATGGATATTTTATTTGAATTTTTCTGAGTTTCCTACTATTTTTAATGAATTTTTAAAGTTTCTGCATATTTGGCAATTCTTGATTGGTCCACGTCATCAGAGAAGGCTGAGTTGGCGTCTGGCGCGACTATGACGAGGCTGCTGACATGGCACACAGTGTTTTGTTTATTTTAAATCAATTCGTTTTGGTGCAGCGAGTCACTGTCGTGTCAGTGACCCGCCTCAAGAGTCATCATCGCAGGGGATTGTTTGTGGCATCGGACTTCATCTCTTTCAAATCCGATATGAGGGGAATTTTGCAGTTTGATCCCTATACATTTTCCGACAGTTTCGGCCACCATTTCCGTCGAAGTTAGGTTCGTTGGAATCGTGAAGGTGAGAAGGAGACTTTGGTGCAACTATTTGAAGTCGTGAAGGCTTGTTTCTCTGTGTAGCTCCTGAGAAAACTTGAGCCGCCATTAATGGCGTTCAAAGCTTCTTGCTCCATTTCCTTTGCCAGGGAGAGGTTTTCTGCATCCATTGAGGTGCCTTGAAGACATTTGTGCAGTCCATTTGACTTGGAGAGGCTTTGAAGTGGGTAATTTCGACTGAGGCATTTCAGCTTAGATTTGAACAGATTTGAGACCCTTGTTGTGGGACCCACAGAGCCATTCTCTTGTACCAGCAGCGTTGTGGATAGCTTCAGGAGGTCAAACTTGGCTTGTCTGTATCTTTGTTGCAGTTTGGAGCGCCATGGTTTGATTGGCGAGGCATTGAGGCAGAATGTATTAAATTGTATATTTTACTCAATTTTCAATTTACATGTAAGTGCACTTGCAGCAAATGGATTTGATTCAATGCTCAATTTAGATCCTTTTAACTTTATTTTATATGTTTAAATCAATGCAGGCAATAAGAACAGCTCAATTAACATACTTCTCAATGTACAGTTTTCATTTTTACTTATCTTTAGCACTTTTTTAGGGAATTCCTGTTTGAGTTACTCAGATGCAAGGAAAACGAGTTGCACAGTTCACAATGAGTCACAGAGAATGTACTTCACTAATTCAAAGCCTTTTTTTTTTATTTTTACAGAAAGAAACACACTCATGTAATATTTTGCCTTTTATCATATACTTGCATATTTATTCAAAATTTCTAAGAATTTGCATAAATGAACTTTAACATGTTTATGAATTTTCTATGTGAGTCCTTTTACAGGAAAGTCCAATGTTTTGACAAAATGACAATTTATTTAAAGAATACCCATGCTACTTTAGTAAATTCGTATAAAATCATAGAAATTCACAAAAATAGAAAATCTTGTTCCTAGCAGTTCATGAGGTCCTACTCTTGCTGTCCATATGCCTTTTTATATTTTTGTGCTAATAAAACCTTGTATTTTCATTTATTCCATTTCTGGCCAGATTTTGTATGACACCTATTTTCTCACCAAAGCATGGCATAACTTAATTTAGTGTATACTCAATTAAATACATGACAAGCATGATCTGACATGCTCATCATATATTTAATCCAAGTAAACACTTCTCAACTAAGGACCCCAAAGCTGAGCTAAGGAGTAGCTTAGATGAGTTCATCCCAATTACATTCTTCATGCGCTGCGCGCAGTCAGATTGTAATTGGGGCAATTGATTACATCTCATGTTTCACTGGATTGATCTCCTCATGCGCTGGGCGCAATTGAAGCTCAATCCAGATTTTTACTATCTCAATTTGCGAACAAACGATGCTACAAGAACTGAATTAAAACCCTCAAATAGATCAGAACAATTTCTTTTGATTCGGAGACAATTTACAAACAGTGGCTATTTGATTTCACCTTCTCTTTCTCTCTTTTCAAGTGTTTGATGAAATGCTCTCTTACAATTTCTCTCTGTCTAGCCTAATTTCAATAATCTAACCCTATGCCAAGCTTACGGCTGCTCTTCTCTTTTTTTTTTTTTGCTGCTCGGATTGGGGTTTATATAGGCTTGGGAATTAGGGCTGTGGTTTGAAGCCGTAGCCATCTCCATCGCCTAATCTTGATCCAACGGCTCACCACCAGCTGCGCTAGGGCTCTGGTTTCGCGAAACCGTAGGCGACATTGCTGGTTTTGGGTTGGTGGCGTTGGAGAAGCCACGTCGACGATTCTCTTTGTTTCACCCGGCATCCGTGCGGTAAATCGCGGTTTACCTCTTCCTTTCTTCTTTTACCAGGGAGGGAGAAGACCCTTACAGGAGGGCCCCACCTGTAAGGTTTAATAAGAGATAGTGGGACGGGTGAGCTTGGCTTATGGTGCACCAAGAACGCCTCTTTAAAATTCTGAGCACGGCTCATGTAGAACGGATGCACACGAATTTTTGAACACAAACAGTAACTCATACTGGGGGGCAGCGACATTTTTAGCCCCCTCTGGATCCGCTGCAGTGGAAGCACGCGCCAGAGGCCAGGAATTTTGTGGAATTTCCATTTCATTTTTCATAATTTCCCTTTATTTCTTTAAGGCCAAACCAAAATAAATTGTTTAGAGACCTTCCCTTGGGTATTTTCAGATGAAATTTTATGGGTGAACTCACAAAAATATGAGGAATTTAATGGCTTAAGTAGTTTTGGTAAATTTCTCATAGATTTATTTTGGTAATTTTGTGAAGCTTTTGGGTTTGTTTGCAAATTTTGGCATTTGTGTGGGCATTTTTGGTATTTAAAAGTTATGATGAATCATCATAATTCTTAAGGGACTTTTGGGTAAATTTTGAGGATTTTTGGAGTTTGTTTAGTATTTTTGGTAATTTGGTTTTGAGTTTTGGCATCTTGGTTTTCGCTGTTTGACTTCTGGTTTTCGCAATTTGGTTTTGTTTTATTTGGTTTTCAGGGTTTAATTTTTAAGGTCAACAAATGCCCCCCACCAAAGTATGTTGTGAGGACCTTAGACAGAACGACGTGCTTTGGTGGCCCTTCTTGACCCCTTGCTCTTTGTCATGGTTTGACTTCACTTTGTAGTTCCTTAGGTTATCTCTTATCCCTTTGATTTGTATCTGATTTTGGTTGACCTTTTGTCTCTTATCCCAGTTTGGTTATTGTTGATCCTTGTCTTGTTTGACTGCCCCAGTGTAAGCACTTATTTCAGCGGTGACGTTCTCCACTGTCTTATTTAAAGTTCAAGACAAAACTTTTGTTCATCCTTTCATTCGGTGAGATGAACAGGCACCTAATACCTTGTTTAAAGTACAAAGTACAAAACTTTTGGGTAATTTCACTTTTCCATGTATTCAGAAACCACACAGGCTTCCTCAACACGGCTATCCTTTTCTTGGTTGGTGTGATAGGTCACCGCCTTGTGTCTTAATTTATAGTTCAAGACACGGAACTTTTGTTCATCCTTTTGTTTGGTGAGATGAACAGGCACCTAGTACTTTGTTTAAAGTACAAAGTACAAAACTTTTGGGTAATTTCACTTTTCCATGTATTCAAAAACCACACAGGCTTCCTCAACACGGCTATCCTTTTCTTGGTTGGTGGATTTTTGTGGATTTGGGAATATTTAGGTGGAAGGAATGACTTATGGGACCATAAAGGCAAGTCACCCTTTATTTTGCTCACCCTCTCATTTCTCACCCTCTCTTTTTAGGTATGGGCACTCAATGTAATAGCACTCAATATCGGCATTGGCGGTATTGACATTTTTTTAAATGTAGGCCTTTATAAAGGAAATGTCTATGAATGTCCAAAAGGACAAAGACATTCCTTTGTACTTAGGCCCGGCAGGACAAGTTTGACTTTATTTATTTGGGTTTTATTGTACTTGGTTTCTTTTTGGATTTTGATTAAGTAGGGTTTAGTTCATTTTTATTTGGACTTTTAAGGTTAGGGAATTTTATTGGACTTTTATTTATTTATTTTCGCCATATTTATTTAGGGCATTTGCGAAGGAATGTCCCATAATGTTCAAAAGAACGGAACACCCTTTCAAGCATTAACCCGATGAGACTTGAGACATAAGACTTGCTCCTTGGGTTTTGGTTGTCATGGCTTTTTATTGGAGTTATGGATTTTATTGGTTATTTTGGAGTTTTAGATAAGGGTTTCATTAAGATTTTGGGATTTTGGCATTTGGAATTTTAGGCATGGGGATTTTGGATTTTGGAATTTGGAGTTTTAGGCATGGGGTTTTGGATCTTGGAATTTGGAATTTTAGGCATGGGTTTGTCATGTCGAATTCACAAGGGTGCGTGATGGAGCACGGCTTATCGCGTTGATCGCGGAGTTACGTGATGGAGCACGGCTTTGTCGCGTTGATCGCGGAGTTGCGTGATGGAGCACGGCTTGTCGCGTTGATCGCGGAGTTGCGTGATGGAGCACGGCTTATCGCGTTGATCGCGGAGTTGCGTGATGGAGCACGGCTTATCGCGTTGATCGCGGAGTTGCGTGATGGAGCACGGCTTTGTCGCGTTGATCGCGGAGTTGCGTGATGGAGCACGGCTTGTCGCGTTTGATCGCGGAGTTGCGTGATGGAGCACGGCTTTGTCGCGTTGATCGCGGAGTTGCGTGATGGAGCACGGCTTATCGCGTTGATCGCGGAGTTGCGTGATGGAGCACGGCTTTGTCGCGTTGATCGCGGAGTTGCGTGATGGAGCACGGCTTTGTCTTTGTTTTTCATTTTCAAGTTGGGGTTTTAATGCACACTTTATAAAGCGCGCGGTTTTGAGAACTTTGGATTTTGTCCTTCACTTTCAAGCTGGAGTTTCCTTCACTTTCAAGCTGGATGTTTCCTTCACTTTCAAGCTGGAGTTTTGATGCATACTTTAAAAAATGCACGGTTTTGGTAATTTCAGATTTTTGTCTTTCACTTTCTTCTTCATTTCATTTTCACTTTCTTCTTCATTTCGTTTTTCCCTTTTTTTTCATCTTCTTTTCCTTTCCCCGTCTTTTTATTTCTTTGCAAATTTTCAATTTAGTTTCCCGACTTCGGTTCCGGGACTTTATTCCTTCTTCATTTTCCTTTTCTTCTTCTTTTTCCATTTTTATTTCTGATTTTCTTTCTCCTTTTCTTTTTTCTTCTTCTTTTTTTTTCTTGTTCTTTCTTCTTCTTTTTTTTCTTCATCTTTCTCCCTTTTCTCTTTTGATTTTCCGATTTCGGTTTCGGAATTTTATCCCTTTATTCTATTTTTTTCCTCCATTTTTATTTACTTTCTTACCCCTTTATTCCTCCTTCTTTCTTCTTATTTTCTTCTGCTTTCCTTCTATCTTCTTCTTCTTCTTTTCTCGTTTTTTTTTTCTTGCTTAGTTTCCCGATTTCGGTTTCGGGACTTTATTCCTTTATTCTATCTTTGCTCCTTTTTTATTTCACTTTCTTTCTCCTTTTCTTTTCCTTCCTTCTTCTTTCTTCTTCATTTTATTTTCCTCCCCACTTTATTTCTTTCCTTCTATCTTCTTTTCTTTCTTCTTCTTCTTTTTTTTTCTTAGTTTTCCGATTTCGATTTTAAAACTTTCTTTCTTTCGTCATCTTCCTTCTTTATTTCACTTTCTTCCTTCTTTTTCTTTTCCTTCCTTCTTCTTTCTTCTTTCTTCTTTTTTTTTTTACTTCTTAATTTCCCGATTTCGATTTTAAAACTTTCTTTCTTTCGTCATCTTCCTTCTTTATTTCACTTTCTTCCTTCTTTTTCTTTTCCTTCCTTCTTCTTTCTTCTTTCTTCTTTTTTTTTTTACTTCTTAATTTCCCGATTTCGGTTTCGGGACTTTCTTCCTTTCTTCATCCTTTTTTTTTATTTCACTTTCTTCCTCCTTTGTTTTCTCCTTCCATTTTTTTTTGACTTAGTTTTCCGATTTCGGTTTCGAGACTTTTACTCCTTTATTCTATCCTTCTCCATTTTTATTTCGCTTTATTTCTCCCTTTTTTACTTTTCCTTCCTTCTTCTTTCTTCTTCATTTTATTTCCTCTCCACTTTATTTCTTTCCTTTTATTCATCATTTTTTATCCGTCTTTTGAAGATATGGCCTTTGCCCCCAATAACTGCCCCAGTGAATGCGGCGACCAATTGTTTGAGAGGATGTTATCATTCATCATTTTTTGTTTTCAGCATGCTTTAGGCCATGTGGTGGTTGCTCCCAAAGAATTGCCCCAGTGTGCAGCGACAACTCGATTTTGATCATCTTTCCTGCAAAGAATAAAACTCCACAGAAAATTATTAGAACTTAAAAAAATTTGATGATTTTCCCTAACTTTTTCATTATATCCTTTAAATCCCAAAGATGAGAGGAGAAAGATGTCCCACCGGGCGTGCCAGAGAATCTGTCGCGGCTTTTTCGTCATTCCCTCGAAGAATGAATGGGTTTCCTCGAGAAATGGGAACATAGCCTTGGATTCACCCCCCTTAAGGTTCGATCTCCGTTCGAGTATCTCTTGGCGACAAGAGAACCAAAACGTGAGTCGCTTCTTAAAGAGGTTTGTTGATTTCGTGGGTCCTTTCTTTCCAGTAGGCGCAAGCCCCTACTGTTAATTACCCCGTGATCGCTCACGAGAACCTCTGATTAAGGGATCTGAAGAATTTTATGTAAAGGCTAGGGAATCGTTGGTTTTGTGTTTATTTCTTTTGGTTTAGACTGGACTCGATTGGTGTACCAGACTCAGTTGACGGGACCCAATTGAGGACATTTTTGATCTGCTGAAGAGTTTTCGTTCTTGAAATGGAGAGGTTTCGGTTTTGTCTTTGGGGTCCGTATTTCGACTTTTAATTTCTTAAGTTTCTCTTTGGTTTTATCATTTTCACAATTTCATTTTATTTTTATTTTTAATTTTAGACTTTTGAAATATCTTTTTATATTTTTAATTATGTTTATTTTGAAAATATATTTGATGTTTAAAGTATTTCTCTTTTTTTTTTATCATTTATGTTATTTTAGAATGATATCAATGTTTATTTTTGAAAATTTGTTAGAAGGATTTAATCAAGTTTTGAAATCATTTAGAATTTTACAAAATTGATTTAACATTATTTTAGAATTTTATAAGATTTATTTAATATTGAAAATACTTCAGAAATAGAAATACGCAATAAATTGACAGATTTTTGTATCAAAATATAAGTGAATTTGGTTTAATTAGATTTTTAGGATTTTATGGATATTTTATTTGTATTTTTCTGAGTTTTCTACTATTTTTAATGAATTTTCAAAGTTTCTGCTGATTTGGCGTTTTCTGATTGGTCCACGTGTGCACAAAAGTTGTTGTGGCTGCTGACTGGCGCTTGGCGTGGTGCTGACTGTGTTTGGCGTCGCTTGCTGACGTGGCGCCCGTTATCTTTTATTTATTTCAAATCAATTTGTTTTCGTGTGACGAGTCACTGTCGTGTCAGTGACCCGGCACAAGTGAGATGGCCACAGAGGATTGTTTGTGGCATCGGACTTCATCTCCTTCAAATCCGATACGAGGGAATTTTGCAGTTTGGTCCCTATGCCTTCTCCGGCCAAATTACGATGATTCCGGCGGCCATTTTGGTTGAGACTTGGTTCTTTGAGATCGTAAGTTTGAAGAGAACACGTTTATGTCATCGATTAGGGTTATGGAGCTTTGTGCCGCCTTGTAGAGCTTGAGAGTGTTCGGCCCACCATTAATGGCGCTTGAGATTTTCTACTTTCTTTTCTTTGCCAGAGATAGGTTAGAATCATCCATGGAAGTTTTAAGGAGATAATTGTGAAGTCAATTTGGCCTGGGAACACTTTGAAGTAGGTGATCTGAACTGAGCCGCTTCGTCTTGTTTTTGGTCTGAACTGTCCTCTGGCAGTGGGACCCCACTAAGCCATCTTTTTGTACCAGAAACGATTCAAATATCTTCAGGACACTCATTTTAGTTTTTCAATGCATTTAATTTGACTTGAGGCTTCACAATTTGGTGTGAGAGCCAAAGGGGACAGATTTGCACATTTGTTTCAATTTGGATTTTTGCATGTAAGTGAAATTGCAGCAAATGGATTTGATTCAATGCTCAATTTAGATCCTTTTAACTTTGTTTTATATGTTTAAATCAATGCAGGCAATAAGAACAGCTCAATTAACATACTTCTCAATGTACAGTTTTCATTTTTACTTATCTTTAGCACTTTTTTAGGGAATTCCTGTTTGAGTTACTCGGATGCAAGGGAAACGAGTTGCACAGTTCACAATGAGTCACAGAGAATGTACTTCACTAATTCAAAGCCCTTTTTTTTATTTTTACAGAAAGAAACACACTCATGTAATATTTTGCCTTTTATCATATACTTGTATATTTATTAAAAATTTCTAAGAATTTGCATAAATGAACTTTAACATGTTTATGAATTTTCTATGTGAGTCCTTTTACAGGAAAGTCCAATGTTTTGACAAAATGACAATTTATTTAAAGAATACCCATGCTACTTTAGTAAACTCGTATAAAATCATAGAAATTCACAAAAATAGAAAATCTTGTTCCTAGCAGTTCATGAGGTCCTACTCTTGCTGTTCATATGCCTTTTTATATTTTTGTGCTAATAAAACCTTGTATTTTCATTTATTCCATTTCTGGCCAGATTTTGTATGACACCTATTTTCTCACCAAAGCATGGCATAACTTAATTTAGTGTATACTCAATTAAATACATGACAAGCATGATCTGACATGCTCATCATATATTTAATCCAAGTAAACACTTCTCAACTAAGGACCCCAAAGCTGAGCTAAGGAGTAGCTTAGATGAGTTCATCCCAATTACATCTTTCATGCGCTGTGCGCAGTCAGATTGTAATTGGGGTAATTGATTACATCTCATGTTTCACTGGATTGATCTCCTCATGCGCTGGGCGCAATTGAAGCTCAATCCAGATTTTTACTATCTCAATTTGCGAACAAACGATGCTACAAGAACTGAATTAAAACCCTCAAATAGATCAGAACAATTTCTTTTGATTCGGAGACAATTTACAAACAGTGGCTATTTGATTTCACCTTCTCTTTCTCTCTTTTCAAGTGTTTGATGAAATGCTCTCTTACAATTTCTCTCTGTCTAGCCTAATTTCAATAATCTAACCCTATGCCAAGCTTACGGCTGCTCTTCTCCTTTTTTTCCTGCCTTCTGATTTGGGGGTTTAAATAGGCAAGGGGCCTAGGGTTTCGCTTTGGAGCCATGAGCATCGTCACCTTCGGATTTTGATCCAGTGGCTCCAAATGGGCTGCGCTAGGGCATGGGTTTTGCAAAACAGTGGGTAAGGGTTGGTGGTTTTGCGCCTGTGGCCGAAAGGATAGCCACGTCGACGATTCTCTCGAGTTTACCCGGCGTTCACGGTGAAAATCGTGACTTTCACCTCTTTTCCTTTTACTGGGGGGAGAAGGAGGCTCTTACCAGTGGGCCCTGCTTGTCAGGTTTAATAAGAGAGAAAAGATGGGTGCGTTGAGTCTACGGTGAGCCACATACATTCGTCTGAATTTTGTTCACGGTGTACATGAAACAGGTGCATTCAACATGAAAAATGGAATGGTGAATTTCAAATGGCCAGCGCCCTGCTCCTTTCCCCTTGGATCCGCTCCAATGGATGCACGCGACATGGAGTTCTGATTTTTCTGGGATTTCCATTTGATTTTCCCAATTTCCTTTTTATTTCTATAAGGCCAAACCAAAATAAATTAATTTGGGGTCTTCCCTTGAGTATTTTTCCATGAAATTTTATGGGTAGGCTTAGAAAAATATAAGGAATTTAATGGTTCAACTGGTTTTGGTAAATTCCTCATAGATTTATTTTGGTAATTTTATGAAGTTTTTGGGTTTGTTTGCAAAATTTGGCATTTGTGTGGGCATTTCTGGGATTTAAAAATTATGATAAATCATCATAATTCTCAAGGAATTTTTGAGTATTTTTTGGTGATTTTTGGAGTTTGTTTAGTATTTTTTGGTAACTTGGTTTTGAGTTTTGGCTGTTTGACTTCTGGCTTTCGCAATTTGGTTTTGTCTTGAAGTTGTATTTTGTACTTTGGTTTTCAGGGCTTAATTTTTAGGGTCAACAAATGCCCCCCACCAAAGTACGTTGTGAGGATCTTGGCAGAACGACGTGTTTTGGTGGCCCCTTCTTGACCCCTTGCTCTTTGTCATGGTTTGACTTCACTTTGTAGTTCCTTAGGTTATCTCTTATCCCTTTGATTTGTATCTGATTTTGGTTGACCTTTTGGCTCTTGCCCCAATTTGGTTATTGTTGATCCTTGTCTTGTTTGACTGCCCCAGTGTAAGCACTTATTTCAGCGGTGACGTTCTCCACTGTCTTATTTAAAGTTCAAGACAAAACTTTTGTTCATCCTTTCATTCGGTGAGATGAACAGGCACCTAGTACCTTGTTTAAAGTACAAAGTACAAAACTTTTGGGTAATTTCACTTTTCCATGTATTCAGAAACCACACAGGCTTCCTCAACACGGCTATCCTTTTCTTGGTTGGTGTGATAGGTCACCGCCTTGTGTCTTAATTTATAGTTCAAGACACGGAACTTTTGTTCATCCTTTTGTTTGGTGAGATGAACAGGCACCTAGTACTTTGTTTAAAGTACAAAGTACAAAACTTTTGGGTAATTTCACTTTTCCATGTATTCAAAAACCACACAGGCTTCCTCAACACGGCTATCCTTTTCTTGGTTGGTGGATTTTTGTGGATTTGGGAATATTTAGGTGGAAGGAATGACTTATGGGACCATAAAGGCAAGTCACCCTTTATTTTGCTCACCCTCTCATTTCTCACCCTCTCTTTTTAGGTATGGGCACTCAATGTAATAGCACTCAATATCGGCATTGGCGGTATTGACATTTTTTTAAATGTAGGCCTTTATAAAGGAAATGTCTATGAATGTCCAAAAGGACAAAGACATTCCTTTGTACTTAGGCCCGGCAGGACAAGTTTGACTTTATTTATTTGGGTTTTATTGTACTTGGTTTCTTTTTGGATTTTGATTAAGTAGGGTTTAGTTCATTTTTATTTGGACTTTTAAGGTTAGGGAATTTTATTGGACTTTTATTTATTTATTTTCGCCATATTTATTTAGGGCATTTGCGAAGGAATGTCCCATAATGTTCAAAAGAACGGAACACCCTTTCAAGCATTAACCCGATGAGACTTGAGACATAAGACTTGCTCCTTGGGTTTTGGTTGTCATGGCTTTTTATTGGAGTTATGGATTTTATTGGTTATTTTGGAGTTTTAGATAAGGGTTTCATTAAGATTTTGGGATTTTGGCATTTGGAATTTTAGGCATGGGGATTTTGGATTTTGGAATTTGGAGTTTTAGGCATGGGGTTTTGGATCTTGGAATTTGGAATTTTAGGCATGGGTTTGTCATGTCGAATTCACAAGGGTGCGTGATGGAGCACGGCTTTTTCGTATTTTTCGTCATTCCCTCGAATTTAAAGAAGAAATGTTTTTGTGAATGTTGAGACAAAATTTCATGAAAATATTCTAATGTGAAGGCTTTCAAATAATTTTTCTAGGATCAATAGCAAATGAAAATCAATTTAAAGAAGAAATGGAGGCATGCAGCGTGAAGAGAAATGGAGAAGAAGGACAGTCATATAGAATCGTGCACTTGTGCTCCATAAACCGTGCACAGATAGAAGAGAAATGTCTATTGGAGTACGATGGAACGCGTTCAGCCACGACGAAGAGATTAGGCGCTGTTGAATTGTGTCTCATTAAACCTTACATGCGGACCCCACGCGAAAGGCTCATCTCCTCCAACAGAATAGAGAGAGAAATGAAGAGGAGAAAGAGAGGAGCGTCACGACAGCTGCTGTAACCGCCTGGGTCAACCTTCCCAGCGATCTCTCGTTGACCGCCCCAAAACAAACACACATTGATAGCCTCTCAGCCCTTAGATCAGGAGTCGATCCGTGTGCTCTGGAACGGATGGTTGAGATCGAACAAAAATTGAAGACATTTGAAGACAGAAGCCAGCCCCATTGCCTATAAATAGGCTGTTGCAAGAAAGAAAAGGGACCCTTTTTTCACACGAGGCTCTCTTCTTCCATTTTTTTCTCTTTTACACACAGAGGCTCTGTTCACAACTTCTTCTTCTCCACAGATCAAAAGCTTAGAATTAGAACACACACAATAGGTTAGCATAGAAGCATTTCATCGAATAGCTGGTAGGCATAGCGATAGATTGAAATTAGGAGAAGAGAAGAGCTCAAGTTTGTAATTGACGAAAGGTCAGGTATGAAATCGATGTTCTTTTGATGCTGAAACAACGAATTTGAAGGTTCTTCAATCAAAATGGCTGTATTTGAGTTGAAATCGTGGCTTTCTTGATTCTTTTACTGTGTACATTTGAAAATTCTAATCTTGCATCTTGGATTGATTTGATCTCTGTTTTCTTCTTTCTTAATTCCTTGATAAGATCCGATTGCGCACAGCGCATGAGAATCTGATTCAAGTGTTGCACATATCTAGTCAATCTTTAGCGATACAGGTGCAATAAAGAGTAAATAGCATGGTCGTAAATTGCTCAATTGTTTCCTTGATTGCGCCCAGCGCATGGGAAGAACAAGAGAGGTTTTGTAGTCACGAAGCTATCTAGAAGTCCCTGGTTAGATAAATTACTAGGATCGTGTTTAGTTGAGTAAGCCTAGATGTGCATTTTCCTTTCTTCTTGATGAACAGATCTGAATCTTGAATTTGATGTCTTAAGTTTGTCCTTTCTACTTTCTTCTGATCTGGAATTGAAATTGAGTTTCAATTGCGCCCAGCGCATGAGAGATCTCAATTAAATCACCAGAATCAGTAATAATTAAGATTAACTGATGCCTCATTTGCAATCAGACTGCGCACAGCGCATGAAGAATGCATTTGGGATGAACTTGTCTAAGAATGTTCCTTAGCACTGGCTTTGGAGCTCTTAGACAGGTAGTGTTGCTTCGATTGAGCACATGATGAGTATGGTCAGTCACGCTCGTGATGTGCTTGGTCAAGTATGCACTAAATTACTTCATACTCCCCTTTAGGACAGGGTGTAAGGTATGTATGGGTGATGGTAGCGAAATAAAGGACCTGTTTGTAAAAGTCGGATCTATACTTGAAGAGATGATGGTACATTGACAGTTTATCGAATGAGTCAGTGAATAAAGTCATAGGGATGCTCTTCGCATAATCTTAGAAATTGTCAAAAAGGAGGGACTTAAGTGTAGTTTCTGGTCATTATTGACTGATACTGGATTTTATTTCTATCGCTTTTAGAACTGCAACTGCTGACCTTATTTTAATATCATTGGTGCTGCCTTGATTAGGTAATGGAAATTGTGATTATAAAAATAAAACTATGTGCTAATGATGGGTGATGTCCATAAATGGTTCCAGTTCTTGATATTAATTTGACACTTAACATTGTTTGTAGATGAGATTTTAGAACAGAAGCAAGAGGCATGAACTTGTTTACAAAATAAGTAGGTTACTGGTAAAAAGAAAAGAAGAAGTTGCAGATTTCTCTTCTGTAATTAGTCTATTTGAGCTTGTGCTTGAAGATCAAATAAGTCAACAGCTGCTGTGATGATTTAATCCTCTGAATTTATCCCCTTCTTAACCATGGTTTAATGGAAATAATACAGTCTGTAATCGATGGTTATTGGTTGATGTAAATGCCTAAGACCAGACCATATGAATCATTGAATGGTAAGTACCAAAATGGTGTAATTCTATTTAAGCCATATCATTGTAAATTCCGTGTAGTTTATTCATGGTCCCGTACACTTGGCCACGTATAAGGAAAAGTAACAAAATGTGAGGTAATATAAAGGTTTAGTAAATGTATGTTAGGTAGCCCTGTAACCCTTGACACTTATCTGAATCTAATGAACTTTAGTACTAAACTCATTCACTGCCGTACCACTCCCATGGCTCCCCCATCAAATCACAGTAACGTGAGAGAAACCAACGCCACCATCATATTCCCCTCACTCACACGATGCCTTGGAGTCCATTCCGACGAGCCGCGATGGCCGGAGACGTAAGCGGATACAAACCCGTCTCAGGCGAACCCGCTAACCAGTGAAAGGAAACCTGTCGTTTTCATTTGAACTCAAGCGCCTTTCTACGTCTGATCTTTTGTGGCGGACGCAGCCGTAAGACCTATACGTCTAATTCCTGACAGAAGAGGCAACTTTTAATGGGATAACGCAAGGAAGCCCGGTTGAAGGCAAGGCCCAGATTAGGCCCAAGTGGAGTTCAAACAAAGACCTCTTTCGATAATCCAACGAGCCCAGTCAGCTGCCACATCAGCTTAGTTTGATGATGTGGCCTAATAGGAAAACGACACGTAGACAGGAACTTTGAAAAATCATTGGAAATAATAGGAAACATAGAAAAATACAAGCGACATATCCATAAAATTCTAAAAATCAAAATAAACCGACTTCACTGATACTTTGATATGAAAACATATCGACGTAGCGGTCTTTTGTATTTTTGAAGTATTTTCAATATGAAATAAATTTTATAAAATTCTAAAATGATGATTAATCAATTTGTAAAATTCTAAAATGATATTAAAACTCAATTAAATTGTCTTAACAAATTTTTATAAATAAAGATTGAGAATTTAAAGGGAATATATTAAATTACAAGTATTTTTGAAAATAAACATGGCTAAAAATATAAAAAGAATTTTCAAAAGTCTAAAATTAAATAAAAGGAAATTGTGAAAATGATAAAACCAAAGAGAAACTTAAGAAATTAAAAGTCGAAATACGGACCCCAAAGACAAAACCGAAACCTCTCCATTTCAAGAACGAAAACTCTTCAGCAGATCAAAAATGTCCTCAATTGGGTCCCGTCAACTGAGTCTGGTACACCAATCGAGTCCAGTCTAAACCAAAAGAAATAAACACAAAACCAACGATTCCCTAGCCTTTACATAAAATTCTTCAGATCCCTTAATCAGAGGTTCTCGTGAGCGATCACGGGGTAATTAACAGTAGGGGCTTGCGCCTACTGGAAAGAAAGGACCCACGAAATCAACAAACCTCTTTAAGAAGCGACTCACGTTTTGGTTCTCTTGTCGCCAAGAGATACTCGAACGGAGATCGAACCTTAAGGGGGGTGAATCCAAGGCTATGTTCCCATTTCTCGAGGAAACCCATTCATTCTTCGAGGGAATGACGAAAAAGCCGCGACAGATTCTCTTTTTGTCGAGGGAATGACTAAAAAAATACCCGCTAAATTAAGAAACTTCTTTAAGTAGCGACTCTTTATAGGATTCTCTTGTGTTGAGAGATGTTCGCTAAAGAGATCGAAACCTTAAGGGAGGTGAATCTAGGCTATGTTCCCATTGTTCTTCGAGAAATTCCTTCGAGGAGAATAGTGACGAAAAAGCCGCGACAGATTCTCTGGCACGCCCGGTGGGACTTCTTTTTCCTCTCATCTTTCGGATCTGAAGAATTCGATGTAAATGCTAGGGAAAGTAAAAAAATAATAAAATAATAATAATAATAAGTAAATAAATAAATAAAATTGTTAAGTATTTTGTATCAACAGCCCACCGCGTGCACAACAGATTCTCTGGCACGCCCGGTGGGACATCTTTTTCCTCTCATCTTTGGGGTTTAAAGAATATAATGTGAAGGCTAGGGAAAGTAAAAAAAAAAGTGATAAAAAAATTAATTAATAATAAATAAATGAATAACTTCAAGTATATTTGTATCAAAAGCCCACCTCGTGCCACACAGATTCTCTGGCACGCCCGGTGGGACATCTTTCTCCTCTCATCTTTGGGATTTAAAGGATATAATGAAAAAGTTAGGGAAAATCATCAAATTTTTTTAAGTTCTAATAATTTTCTGTGGAGTTTTATTCTTTGCAGGAAAGATGATCAAAATCGAGTTGTCGCTGCACACTGGGGCAATTCTTTGGGAGCAACCACCACATGCCTAAAGCGTGGTGAAAACAAAAAATGATGAGTGATGACATCCTCTCAAATAATTGGTCGCCGCATTCACTGGGGCAGTTATTGGGGCAAAGGCCATATCTTCAAAAGACGGATAAAAAATGATGAATAAAAGGAAAGAAATAAAGTGGAGAGGAAATAAAATGAAGAAGAAAGAAGAAGGAAGGAAAAGTAAAAAAGGGAGAAATAAAGCGAAATAAAAATGGAGAAGGATAGAATAAAGGAGTAAAAGTCTCGAAACCGAAATCGGAAAACTAAGTCAAAAAAAAAATGGAAGGAGAAAACAAAGGAGGAAGAAAGTGAAATAAAAAAAAAGGATGAAGAAAGGAAGAAAGTCCCGAAACCGAAATCGGGAAATTAAGAAGTAAAAAAAAAAGAAGAAAGAAGAAAGAAGAAGGAAGGAAAAGAAAAAGAAGGAAGAAAGTGAAATAAAGAAGGAAGATGACGAAAGAAAGAAAGTTTTAAAATCGAAATCGGAAAACTAAGAAAAAAAAAGAAGAAGAAGAAAGAAAAGAAGATAGAAGGAAAGAAATAAAGTGGGGAGGAAAATAAAATGAAGAAGAAAGAAGAAGGAAGGAAAAGAAAAGGAGAAAGAAAGTGAAATAAAAAAGGAGCAAAGATAGAATAAAGGAATAAAGTCCCGAAACCGAAATCGGGAAACTAAGCAAGAAAAAAAAAAAACGAGAAAAGAAGAAGAAGAAGATAGAAGGAAAGCAGAAGAAAATAAGAAGAAAGAAGGAGGAATAAAGGGGTAAGAAAGTAAATAAAAATGGAGGAAAAAAATAGAATAAAGGGATAAAATTCCGAAACCGAAATCGGAAAATCAAAAGAGAAAAGGGAGAAAGATGAAGAAAAAAAAGAAGAAGAAAGAACAAGAAAAAAAAAAAAAGAAGAAGAAAAAAGAAAAGGAGAAAGAAAATCAGAAATAAAAATGGAAAAAGAAGAAGAAAAGGAAAATGAAGAAGGAATAAAGTCCCGGAACCGAAGTCGGGAAACTAAATTGAAAATTTGCAAAGAAATAAAAAGACGGGGAAAGGAAAAGAAGATGAAAAAAAAGGGAAAAACGAAATGAAGAAGAAAGTGAAAATGAAATGAAGAAGAAAGTGAAAGACAAAAATCTGAAATTACCAAAACCGTGCATTTTTTAAAGTATGCATCAAAACTCCAGCTTGAAAGTGAAGGAAACATCCAGCTTGAAAGTGAAGGAAACTCCAGCTTGAAAGTGAAGGACAAAATCCAAAGTTCTCAAAACCGCGCGCTTTATAAAGTGTGCATTAAAACCCCAACTTGAAAATGAAAAACAAAGACAAAGCCGTGCTCCATCACGCAACTCCGCGATTTCAACGCGACAAAGCCGTGCTCCATCACGCAACTCCGCGATCAACGCGACAAGCCGTGCTCCATCACGCAACTCCGCGATCAACGCGACAAAGCCGTGCTCCATCACGCAACTCCGCGATCAAACGCGACAAGCCGTGCTCCATCACGCAACTCCGCGATCAACGCGACAAAGCCGTGCTCCATCACGCAACTCCGCGATCAACGCGATAAGCCGTGCTCCATCACGCAACTCCGCGATCAACGCGATAAGCCGTGCTCCATCACGCAACTCCGCGATCAACGCGACAAGCCGTGCTCCATCACGCAACTCCGCGATCAACGCGACAAAGCCGTGCTCCATCACGTAACTCCGCGATCAACGCGATAAGCCGTGCTCCATCACGCACCCTTGTGAATTCGACATGACAAACCCATGCCTAAAATTCCAAATTCCAAGATCCAAAACCCCATGCCTAAAACTCCAAATTCCAAAATCCAAAATCCCCATGCCTAAAATTCCAAATGCCAAAATCCCAAAATCTTAATGAAACCCTTATCTAAAACTCCAAAATAACCAATAAAATCCATAACTCCAATAAAAAGCCATGACAACCAAAACCCAAGGAGCAAGTCTTATGTCTCAAGTCTCATCGGGTTAATGCTTGAAAGGGTGTTCCGTTCTTTTGAACATTATGGGACATTCCTTCGCAAATGCCCTAAATAAATATGGCGAAAATAAATAAATAAAAGTCCAATAAAATTCCCTAACCTTAAAAGTCCAAATAAAAATGAACTAAACCCTACTTAATCAAAATCCAAAAAGAAACCAAGTACAATAAAACCCAAATAAATAAAGTCAAACTTGTCCTGCCGGGCCTAAGTACAAAGGAATGTCTTTGTCCTTTTGGACATTCATAGACATTTCCTTTATAAAGGCCTACATTTAAAAAAATGTCAATACCGCCAATGCCGATATTGAGTGCTATTACATTGAGTGCCCATACCTAAAAAGAGAGGGTGAGAAATGAGAGGGTGAGCAAAATAAAGGGTGACTTGCCTTTATGGTCCCATAAGTCATTCCTTCCACCTAAATATTCCCAAATCCACAAAAATCCACCAACCAAGAAAAGGATAGCCGTGTTGAGGAAGCCTGTGTGGTTTTTGAATACATGGAAAAGTGAAATTACCCAAAAGTTTTGTACTTTGTACTTTAAACAAAGTACTAGGTGCCTGTTCATCTCACCAAACAAAAGGATGAACAAAAGTTCCGTGTCTTGAACTATAAATTAAGACACAAGGCGGTGACCTATCACACCAACCAAGAAAAGGATAGCTGTGTTGAGGAAGCCTGTGTGGTTTCTGAATACATGGAAAAGTGAAATTACCCAAAAGTTTTGTACTTTGTACTTTAAACAAGGTACTAGGTGCCTGTTCATCTCACCGAATGAAAGGATGAACAAAAGTTTTGTCTTGAACTTTAAATAAGACAGTGGAGAACGTCACCGCTGAAATAAGTGCTTACACTGGGGCAGTCAAACAAGACAAGGATCAACAATAACCAAACTGGGATAAGAGACAAAAGGTCAACCAAAATCAGATACAAATCAAAGGGATAAGAGATAACCTAAGGAACTACAAAGTGAAGTCAAACCATGACAAAGAGCAAGGGGTCAAGAAGGGCCACCAAAGCACGTCGTTCTGTCTAAGGTCCTCACAACATACTTTGGTGGGGGGCATTTGTTGACCCTAAAAATTAAACCCTGAAAACCAAGTTCAAAATCCGAAAACCTAAGGCCAAACAGCGAAGATCAAATTTCCAATTTGCCAAAACTCAAAACCAAATTACCAGAAATACCAAACAAACTCCAAAAATCCTCAAAATTTACCCAAATATCCCTGAAGAATTATGATGATTTATCATAATTTTTAAATCCCAAAAATAGCAACACAAACTCCAAAATTTGCAAACAAACCCAAAAACTTCACAAAATTACCAAAATAATTCTATGAGGAATTTTGCAAAACCAGTTAAACCATTAAATTCCTTATATTTTTCTAAGACTACCCATAAAAATTTATCCAAAAATACCCATGGGAAGGTCCCTAAATAATGTATTTTGGTTTGGCCTTAAAGAAATAAAGAGGAAATTATGAAAATGAAATGGAAATTCCACAAAAATCAACAACTCTGGCGCGTCCAACCATTGGAGGGGATCCAAGGGGGACCAGGTGTGTCGCTGCCCCTTGGATGAATTATTGTTTTCATTTAAAAGATTGGGTGCACTCGTTCTGCATAAACCATGCACAGAAATTTGAAATGTTATATTGGCTCACGGAGAACCTAGACTACCCATCTTGTCTCTCTCTCATTAAACTTACAAGCAGGGCCCGCCTGTAAGGATCTTCTCCCCCCCCCAGTAAAAAGAAAAGAAGAGGAAATTCGTGTTTTACCGCGCGGATGCCGGGTGAAACGAAGAGAATCGTCGACGTGGCCATCCTCTCGGCCACAGACGCGAAACCACCATCTCTAGCCCATGGTTTTGCGATACTAAACCCTAGCGCAGCCCATTTGGAGCCACTGGATGAAGATTCGACGATGAAGATCAAGCCGGGCCAAAGAAGTGTTGCCCTAGACTCAAGCCTATATAAACACCCAAATCAAAGCCAAAAAAAAAAGAAGAGAAGAGCAGCCGTAAGCTTGGCATAGGGTTAGATTATTGAAATTAGGCTAGACAGAGAGAAATTGTAAGAGAGCATTTCATCAAACACTTGAAAAGAGAGAAAGAGAAGGTGAAATCAAATAGCCACTGTTTGTAAATTGTCTCCGAATCAAAAGAAATTGTTCTGATCTATTTGAGGGTTTTAATTCAGTTCTTGTAGCATCGTTTGTTCGCAAATTGAGATAGTAAAAATCTGGATTGAGCTTCAATTGCGCCCAGCGCATGAGGAGATCAATCCAGTGAAACATGAGATGTAATCAATTGCCCCAATTACAATCTGACTGCGCGCAGCGCATGAAGAATGTAATTGGGATGAACTCATCTAAGCTACTCCTTAGCTCAGCTTTGGGGTCCTTAGTTGAGAAGTGTTTACTTGGATTAAATATATGATGAGCATGTCAGATCATGCTTGTCATGTATTTAATTGAGTATACACTAAATTAAGTTATGCCATGCTTTGGTGAGAAAATAGGTGTCATACAAAATCTGGCCAGAAATGGAATAAATGAAAATACAAGGTTTTATTAGCACAAAAATATAAAAAGGCATATGGACAGCAAGAGTAGGACCTCATGAACTGCTAGGAACAAGATTTTCTATTTTTGTGAATTTCTATGATTTTATACGAATTTACTAAAGTAGCATGGGTATTCTTTAAATAAATTGTCATTTTGTCAAAACATTGGACTTTCCTGTAAAAGGACTCATATAGAAAATTCATAAACATGTTAAAGTTCATTTATGCAAATTCTTAGAAATTTTGAATAAATATGCAAGTATATGATAAAAGGCAAAATATTACATGAGTGTGTTTCTTTCTGTAAAAATAAAAAAAAAGGCTTTGAATTAGTGAAGTACATTCTCTGTGACTCATTGTGAACTGTGCAACTCGTTTTCCTTGCATCTGAGTAACTCAAACAGGAATTCCCTAAAAAAGTGCTAAAGATAAGTAAAAATGAAAACTGTACATTGAGAAGTATGTTAATTGAGCTGTTCTTATTGCCTGCATTGATTTAAACATATAAAATAAAGTTAAAAGGATCTAAATTGAGCATTGAATCAAATCCATTTGCTGCAAGTGCACTTACATGTAAATTGAAAATTGAGTAAAATATACAATTTAATACATTCTGCCTCAATGCCTCGCCAATCAAACCATGGCGCTCCAAACTGCAACAAAGATACAGACAAGCCAAGTTTGACCTCCTGAAGCTATCCACAACGCTGCTGGTACAAGAGAATGGCTCTGTGGGTCCCACAACAAGGGTCTCAAATCTGTTCAAATCTAAGCTGAAATGCCTCAGTCGAAATTACCCACTTCAAAGCCTCTCCAAGTCAAATGGACTGCACAAATGTCTTCAAGGCACCTCAATGGATGCAGAAAACCTCTCCCTGGCAAAGGAAATGGAGCAAGAAGCTTTGAACGCCATTAATGGCGGCTCAAGTTTTCTCAGGAGCTACACAGAGAAACAAGCCTTCACGACTTCAAATAGTTGCACCAAAGTCTCCTTCTCACCTTCACGATTCCAACGAACCTAACTTCGACGGAAATGGTGGCCGAAACTGTCGGAAAATGTATAGGGATCAAACTGCAAAATTCCCTTCATATCGGATTTGAAAGAGATGAAGTCCGATGCCACAAACAATCCCCTGCGATGATGACTCTTGAGGCGGGTCACTGACACGACAGTGACTCGCTGCACCAAAACGAATTGATTTAAAATAAACAAAACACTGTGTGCCATGTCAGCAGCCTCGTCATAGTCGCGCCAGACGCCAACTCAGCCTTCTCTGATGACGTGGACCAATCAAGAATTGCCAAATATGCAGAAACTTTAAAAATTCATTAAAAATAGTAGGAAACTCAGAAAAATTCAAATAAAATATCCATAAAATCCTAAAAATCCAAATAAACCAAATCACTGATATTTTGATATAAAAATCTGTCAAATTATTGGTCTTTTCTATTTTTGAATTATTTTCAATATGAAATAAATTTTATAAAATTCTAAAATGATGATTAATCAATTTGTAAAATTCTAAAATGATATTAAAACTCAATTAAATTGTCTTAACAAATTTTTATAAATAAAGATTGAGAATTTAAAGGGAATATATTAAATTACAAGTATTTTTGAAAATAAACATGGCTAAAAATATAAAAAGAATTTTCAAAAGTCTAAAATTAAATAAAAGGAAATTGTGAAAATGATAAAACCAAAGAGAAACTTAAGAAATTAAAAGTCGAAATACGGACCCCAAAGACAAAACCGAAACCTCTCCATTTCAAGAACGAAAACTCTTCAGCAGATCAAAAATGTCCTCAATTGGGTCCCGTCAACTGAGTCTGGTACACCAATCGAGTCCAGTCTAAACCAAAAGAAATAAACACAAAACCAACGATTCCCTAGCCTTTACATAAAATTCTTCAGATCCCTTAATCAGAGGTTCTCGTGAGCGATCACGGGGTAATTAACAGTAGGGGCTTGCGCCTACTGGAAAGAAAGGACCCACGAAATCAACAAACCTCTTTAAGAAGCGACTCACGTTTTGGTTCTCTTGTCGCCAAGAGATACTCGAACGGAGATCGAACCTTAAGGGGGGTGAATCCAAGGCTATGTTCCCATTTCTCGAGGAAACCCATTCATTCTTCGAGGGAATGACGAAAAAGCCGCGACAGATTCTCTTTTTGTCGAGGGAATGACTAAAAAAATACCCGCTAAATTAAGAAACTTCTTTAAGTAGCGACTCTTTATAGGATTCTCTTGTGTTGAGAGATGTTCGCTAAAGAGATCGAAACCTTAAGGGAGGTGAATCTAGGCTATGTTCCCATTGTTCTTCGAGAAATTCCTTCGAGGAGAATAGTGACGAAAAAGCCGCGACAGATTCTCTGGCACGCCCGGTGGGACTTCTTTTTCCTCTCATCTTTCGGATCTGAAGAATTCGATGTAAATGCTAGGGAAAGTAAAAAAATAATAAAATAATAATAATAATAAGTAAATAAATAAATTAAATTGTTAAGTATTTTGTATCAACAGCCCACCGCGTGCACAACAGATTCTCTGGCACGCCCGGTGGGACATCTTTTTCCTCTCATCTTTGGGGTTTAAAGAATATAATGTGAAGGCTAGGGAAAGTAAAAAAAAAAGTGATAAAAAAATTAATTAATAATAAATAAATGAATAACTTCAAGTATATTTGTATCAAAAGCCCACCTCGTGCCACACAGATTCTCTGGCACGCCCGGTGGGACATCTTTCTCCTCTCATCTTTGGGATTTAAAGGATATAATGAAAAAGTTAGGGAAAATCATCAAATTTTTTTAAGTTCTAATAATTTTCTGTGGAGTTTTATTCTTTGCAGGAGAAATGATCTCAATCGAGTTGTCGCTGCACACTGGGGCAATTCTTTGGGAGCAACCACTACATGGCCTAAAGCGTGGTGAAAATAAAAAAATGTTGAATGATGGCATCCTCTCAAACAATTGGTCGCCGCATTCACTGGGGCAGTTATTGGGACAAAGGCCATATCTTCAAAAGTCGGATAAAAAATGATGAATAAAAGGAAAGAAATAAAGTGGAGAGGAAATAAAATAAAGAAGAAAGAAGAAGGAAGGAAAAGTAAAGAAGGAAGAAGATGGAATAAAAATGGAAGATAGGATAAAGGAATAAAATCCCGAAACCGAAATCGGGAAACCAAAAGGAGAAAAGAAAGAAAAAAAAACAAAGGTTAGAAAGAAAAGGAAAAAATAAGAAAGAAGAAAGAAGAAGGAAGGAAAAGTAAAGAAGGAAGAAAATGGAATAAAAATGGAAGATAGGATAAAGGAATAAAATCCCGAAACCGAAATCGGGAAACCAAAAGGAGAAAAGAAAGAAAAAAACAAAGGTTAGAAAGAAAAGAAAAAATAAGAAAGAAGAAAGATGAAGGAAGGAAAAGAAAAGAAGGAAGAAAGTGAAATAAAGAAGGGAGAAATAAAGCAAAATAAAAATGGAGAAGGATAGAGTAAAGGAGCAAAGTCTCGAAACCGAAATCGGAAAACCAAGTCAAAAAAAAAAATGGAAGGAGAAAGAATAAAGGAGGAAGAAAGTGAAATAAAAAAAGGATGAAGAAAGGAAGAAAGTCCCGAAACCGAAATCGAAAAATTAAGAAGTGAAAAAGAGAAAAAAAAAGAAAGAAAAGAAGATAGAAGGAAAACAGAAGAGAAAAAGAAGAAAGAGAAAGAACAAAGAAGGAAGAAAGTGAAATAAAGAAGGAAGATGAAGAAAGAAAGAAAGTTTCAAAATCGAAATCGGGAAACTAAGTAAAAAAAAAGAAGAAGAAGATAGAAGTAAAGTAGAAAAAAAAAATAAGAAGAAAGAAGGAAGAATAAAGGGGAAAGAAAGTAAATAAAAATGGAGGAAAAAATAGAATAAAGGAATAAAATTCCGAAACCGAAATCGGAAAATCAAAAGAGAAAAGGAAGAAAGATGAAGAAAAAAAAGAAGAAGAAAGAACAAGGGAAAAAAGAAGAAGGAAAAAAAACGAGGAAGAAAATGGAATACAAATGGAGAAAGAAAAAGAAAGAAATTAAGTCTCGAAATCGAAATCGAGAGGCCAAATTGGAGGTTTAAAAAAAAAAGGAGAAAGAAGAAGAAGGAAAAGAAGATAGAAAGAAAACATAAGGATAGAAAAGAAGGAAAAAAAATAAAAAAAAGGGAAAAGAAAAGGAGAAAGAAAATCAGAAATAAAAATGGAAAAAGAAGAAGAAAAGGAAAATGAAGAAGGAATAAAATTCCGGAACCGAAATCAGGAAACTAAATTGGAAATTTGCAAAGAAATAAAAAGACGGGGAATGGAAAAGAAGATGAAAAAAAGGGAAAAATGAAATGAAGAAGAAAGTGAAAATGAAATGAAGAAGAAAGTGAAAGACAAAAATCTGAAATTACTAAAACCGTGCATTTTTTAAAGTATGCATCAAAACTCCAGCTTGAAAGTGAAGGAAACATCCAGCTTGAAAGTGAAGGAAACATCCAGCTTGAAAGTGAAGGAAACATCCAGCTTGAAAGTGAAGGAAACATCCAGCTTGAAAGTGAAGGAAACATCCAGCTTGAAATTGAAGGAAACTCCAGCTTGAAAGTGAAGGACAAAATCCAAAGTTCTCAAAACCGCGCACTTTGGAAAGTGTGCACCAAAATCCCAAATTTGAAAGTGAAAAACAAAGACAAGCCGTGCTCCATCACGCAACTCCGCGATCAACGCGACAAAGACGTGCTCCATCACGCAACTCCGCGATCAACGCGACAAAGACGTGCTCCATCACGCAACTCCGCGATCAACGCGACAAAGCCGTGCTCCATCACGCAACTCCGCGATCAACGCGACAAGACGTGCTCCATCACGCATCTCCGCGATCAACGCGACAAGACGTGCTCCATCACGCAACTCCGCGATACCAACGCGACAAAGCCGTGCTCCATCACGCAACTCCGCGATCAACGCGACAAGACGTGCTCCATCACGCAACTCCGCGATACCAACGCGACAAAGCCGTGCTCCATCACGCAACTCCGCGATCAACGCGACAAGCCGTGCTCCATCACGCACCTTTTTGAATTCCAAAATCCAAAATTCCTAAAACTTAATGAAACCCTTATCTAAAACTCCAAAATAACCAATAAAATCCACAACTCTAATAAAAAGCCATGACAACCAAAACCCAAGGAACCCAAGGAACAAGTCTTATGTCTCATGTCTCATCGGGCTAATGCTTGAAAGGGTGTTCCGTTCTTTTGAACATTATGGGACATTCCTTTGCAAATGCCCTAAATAAATATGGAAAAAATAAATAAATAAAAGTCCAATAAAATTCCCTAACCTTAAAAGTCCAAATAAAATGAACTAAACCCTACTTAATCAAAATCCAAAAAGAAACCAAGCACAATAAAACCCAAATAAATAAAACCAAATTCGTCCCGCCGGGCCTAAGTACAAAGGAATGTCTTTGTCCTTTTGGACATTCATAGACATTTCCTTTACAAAGGCCTACATTTAATGAAAAAATATCAACATCGCCAATGCCGATATTGAGTGCCATTACATTGAGTGCCCATACCTGAAAAGAGAGGGTGAGAAATGAGAGGGTGAGCAAAATAAAGGGTGACTTGCCTTTATGGTCCCATAAGTCATTCCTTCCACCTAAATATTCCCAAATCCACAAAAATCCACCAACCAAGAAAAGGATAGCCGTGTTGAGGAAGCCTGTGTGGTTTATGAATACATGGAAAAGTGAAATTACCCAAATGTTTTGTACTTTGTACTTTAAACAAAGTACTAGGTGCCTGTTCATCTCACCAAATAAAAGGATGAACAAAAGTTCCGTGTCTTGAACTATAAATTAAGACACAAGGCGGTGACCTATCACACCAACCAAGAAAAGGATAGCCGTGTTGAGGAAGCCTGTGTGGTTTCTGAATACACGGAAAAGTGAAATTACCCAAAAGTTTTGTACTTTGTACTTTAAACAAAGTACTAGGTGCCTGTTCATCTCACCAAACAAAAGGATGAACAAAAGTTTTGTGTCTTGAACTTTAAATAAGACACTGGAGGATATCAACACTGAAATAAATGCCCACACCGGGGCAGTCAAACAGGACAAGGATCAACAATAACCAAACTGGGATAAGAGACAAAAGGTCAACCAAAATCAGATACAAATCAAAGGGATAAGAGATAACCTAAGGAACTACAAAGTGAAGTCAAACCATGACAAAGAGCAAGGGGTCAAGAAGGGCCACCAAAGCACGTCGTTCTGTCTAAGGTCCTCACAACATACTTTGGTGGGGGGCATTTGTTGACCTTAAAAATTAAACCCTGAAAACCAAATAAAACAAAACCAAATTGCGAAAACCAGAAGTCAAACAGCGAAAACCAAGATGCCAAAACTCAAAACCAAATTACCAAAAATACTAAACAAACTCCAAAAATCCTCAAAATTTACCCAAAAGTCCCTTAAGAATTATGATGATTCATCATAACTTTTAAATACCAAAAATGCCCACACAAATGCCAAAATTTGCAAACAAACCCAAAAGCTTCACAAAATTACCAAAATAAATCTATGAGAAATTTACCAAAACTACTTAAGCCATTAAATTCCTCATATTTTTGTGAGTTCACCCATAAAATTTCATCTGAAAATACCCAAGGGAAGGTCTCTAAACAATTTATTTTGGTTTGGCCTTAAAGAAATAAAGGGAAATTATGAAAAATGAAATGGAAATTCCACAAAATTCCTGGCCTCTGGCGCGTGCTTCCACTGCAGCGGATCCAGAGGGGGCTAAAAATGTCGCTGCCCCCCAGTATGAGTTACTGTTTGTGTTCAAAAATTCGTGTGCATCCGTTCTACATGAGCCGTGCTCAGAATTTTAAAGAGGCGTTCTTGGTGCACCATAAGCCAAGCTCACCCGTCCCACTATCTCTTATTAAACCTTACAGGTGGGGCCCTCCTGTAAGGGTCTTCTCCCTCCCTGGTAAAAGAAGAAAGGAAGAGGTAAACCGCGATTTACCGCACGGATGCCGGGTGAAACAAAGAGAATCGTCGACGTGGCTTCTCCAACGCCACCAACCCAAAACCAGCAATGTCGCCTACGGTTTCGCGAAACCAGAGCCCTAGCGCAGCTGGTGGTGAGCCGTTGGATCAAGATTAGGCGATGGAGATGGCTACGGCTTCAAACCACAGCCCTAATTCCCAAGCCTATATAAACCCCAATCCGAGCAGCAAAAAAAAAAAAAGGAGAAGAGCAGCCGTAAGCTTGGCATAGGGTTAGATTATTGAAATTAGGCTAGACAGAGAGAAATTGTAAGAGAGCATTTCATCAAACACTTGAAAAGAGAGAAAGAGAAGGTGAAATCAAATAGCCACTGTTTGTAAATTGTCTCCGAATCAAAAGAAATTGTTCTGATCTATTTGAGGGTTTTAATTCAGTTCTTGTAGCATCGTTTGTTCGCAAATTGAGATAGTAAAAATCTGGATTGAGCTTCAATTGCGCCCAGCGCATGAGGAGATCAATCCAGTGAAACATGAGATGTAATCAATTGCCCCAATTACAATCTGACTGCGCGCAGCGCATGAAGAATGTAATTGGGATGAACTCATCTAAGCTACTCCTTAGCTCAGCTTTGGGGTCCTTAGTTGAGAAGTGTTTACTTGGATTAAATATATGATGAGCATGTCAGATCATGCTTGTCATGTATTTAATTGAGTATACACTAAATTAAGTTATGCCATGCTTTGGTGAGAAAATAGGTGTCATACAAAATCTGGCCAGAAATGGAATAAATGAAAATACAAGGTTTTATTAGCACAAAAATATAAAAAGGCATATGGACAGCAAGAGTAGGACCTCATGAACTGCTAGGAACAAGATTTTCTATTTTTGTGAATTTCTATGATTTTATACGAATTTACTAAAGTAGCATGGGTATTCTTTAAATAAATTGTCATTTTGTCAAAACATTGGACTTTCCTGTAAAAGGACTCATATAGAAAATTCATAAACATGTTAAAGTTCATTTATGCAAATTCTTAGAAATTTTGAATAAATATGCAAGTATATGATAAAAGGCAAAATATTACATGAGTGTGTTTCTTTCTGTAAAAATAAAAAAAAAGGCTTTGAATTAGTGAAGTACATTCTCTGTGACTCATTGTGAACTGTGCAACTCGTTTTCCTTGCATCTGAGTAACTCAAACAGGAATTCCCTAAAAAAGTGCTAAAGATAAGTAAAAATGAAAACTGTACATTGAGAAGTATGTTAATTGAGCTGTTCTTATTGCCTGCATTGATTTAAACATATAAAATAAAGTTAAAAGGATCTAAATTGAGCATTGAATCAAATCCATTTGCTGCAAGTGCACTTACATGTAAATTGAAAATTGAGTAAAATATACAATTTAATACATTCTGCCTCAATGCCTCGCCAATCAAACCATGGCGCTCCAAACTGCAACAAAGATACAGACAAGCCAAGTTTGACCTCCTGAAGCTATCCACAACGCTGCTGGTACAAGAGAATGGCTCTGTGGGTCCCACAACAAGGGTCTCAAATCTGTTCAAATCTAAGCTGAAATGCCTCAGTCGAAATTACCCACTTCAAAGCCTCTCCAAGTCAAATGGACTGCACAAATGTCTTCAAGGCACCTCAATGGATGCAGAAAACCTCTCCCTGGCAAAGGAAATGGAGCAAGAAGCTTTGAACGCCATTAATGGCGGCTCAAGTTTTCTCAGGAGCTACACAGAGAAACAAGCCTTCACGACTTCAAATAGTTGCACCAAAGTCTCCTTCTCACCTTCACGATTCCAACGAACCTAACTTCGACGGAAATGGTGGCCGAAACTGTCGGAAAATGTATAGGGATCAAACTGCAAAATTCCCTTCATATCGGATTTGAAAGAGATGAAGTCCGATGCCACAAACAATCCCCTGCGATGATGACTCTTGAGGCGGGTCACTGACACGACAGTGACTCGCTGCACCAAAACGAATTGATTTAAAATAAACAAAACACTGTGTGCCATGTCAGCAGCCTCGTCATAGTCGCGCCAGACGCCAACTCAGCCTTCTCTGATGACGTGGACCAATCAAGAATTGCCAAATATGCAGAAACTTTAAAAATTCATTAAAAATAGTAGGAAACTCAGAAAAATTCAAATAAAATATCCATAAAATCCTAAAAATCCAAATAAACCAAATCACTGATATTTTGATATAAAAATCTGTCAAATTATTGGTCTTTTCTATTTTTGAATTATTTTCAATATGAAATAAATTTTATAAAATTCTAAAATGATGATTAATCAATTTGTAAAATTCTAAAATGATATTAAAACTCAATTAAATTGTCTTAACAAATTTTTATAAATAAAGATTGAGAATTTAAAGGGAATATATTAAATTACAAGTATTTTTGAAAATAAACATGGCTAAAAATATAAAAAGAATTTTCAAAAGTCTAAAATTAAATAAAAGGAAATTGTGAAAATGATAAAACCAAAGAGAAACTTAAGAAATTAAAAGTCGAAATACGGACCCCAAAGACAAAACCGAAACCTCTCCATTTCAAGAACGAAAACTCTTCAGCAGATCAAAAATGTCCTCAATTGGGTCCCGTCAACTGAGTCTGGTACACCAATCGAGTCCAGTCTAAACCAAAAGAAATAAACACAAAACCAACGATTCCCTAGCCTTTACATAAAATTCTTCAGATCCCTTAATCAGAGGTTCTCGTGAGCGATCACGGGGTAATTAACAGTAGGGGCTTGCGCCTACTGGAAAGAAAGGACCCACGAAATCAACAAACCTCTTTAAGAAGCGACTCACGTTTTGGTTCTCTTGTCGCCAAGAGATACTCGAACGGAGATCGAACCTTAAGGGGGGTGAATCCAAGGCTATGTTCCCATTTCTCGAGGAAACCCAATTCCATTCTTCGAGGGAATGACGAAAAAGCCGCGACAAGTACTATCACAACTACAAAATGAAACATTTTGCAATAATTTGACTACTTGCCTCTGATATAAATACATCGGAAATGTTTCCAAGGTCTTTCTCTAGAAATTTCTCGACAAAAGTTGAGTCAGCTACTGCATCTCCATTAATCTGTGGTTTATCTTTCCAAAATTTTTGTTTCTGGCTTTCTGCTCTTCTGATGGCTCCTTGGTTTTTTTTTTAATAAATAACAAAAAGAAATAGAGTATAGAGTGATTTTGTGTCTACACCAACCCCATCCTTCATAATAGATTTTTTCTCTTATAAAGAGAAAAAAGACACAAAGGTCATGTTAAGAAAGCTCGTCAAGAGCATCAGATATTTCTATGTTATTCGGGACACATCAGATATTTCAATATTTTATGAGGTATACGGACGAACAAAGCTCGTAAAGAGCATACATGAAATTTGCTCAAATGTAATGTTAAGAGAACAAAATCAGGCTTAATAACAAAAATAATAAAGTGTTTAGGTTGTTTGTTTTATGTTCCGAAGTTGGACTGGTCTGAGCAGGTTTAGTGCTTCAGTTGGTACCAAGTATGCAAGGCTATTTGTTTTTTTTTTAATACCGGCCCACAGGCAATATCATTAATCATAAAACTCATTACAAAGTTTCTATCTGCATCACATTACAAAGTTTCCCATCTACATCCGCTAATTAACCAGACTCACCAGTTACTACTTCAAATACTGGTACCAACCTACACATCTACTTAAGAGAGATTAATACTACTCTGAGGAAAAAAACATCAATAAATAAAGAATTAAATAGTAAAATATCATAAAAAAAATCAAATTATCACCAAAGAGATTACCTTCAAGTCCAAATAAGCTGGTTCACACCCAATTGAAAGTAAAAATTTATCAAAATCGCTTGGGGTTAGAGCTGAGAAATTATGCCATATTGATTTTCATTTTCATATAACATAGTATTGTGCTAGCTATTAATTATTTTGTCTGAAGTTTACAGCTCTAAGCATTCAAATGCAAAAACTTACCAATTGTCACCTCATTTGTTAGAAGTGGTAACTCTCTGAGATGCAGATCTGTTTCGTTATTGTTGGAGGAGAAAATACATAGGCGAGGCATCAAGCCCTGCACAAATAACTAAGCACATCCTTAAAAAAACTGAAAGCCAAAAAATGACTTACCCGACCACCAGCAACAATCAGGATTGTGATGACAGAAACTCACAATACAACCTTAGAATAGAAAGCTATATAATACAAAAATTTACACAAACACTATCGAGATTTGGATAATACTAAATACATTTATGAAAAAAGAAACCGAAAAATCACCAGAAAATATTTCTTGGACTGATGATTTCCAATCCCACCGATCTCAGCACACGATGAATGTACATTTGCAGAAGCATTTAAACATAAAAATCGAAAAAAATGCATGAGACACAAAATCCAGTAACAGGTTCGGGTCAGACTCCAACATGACCAAGCTTTTGCACTTAAGCCGATTTTGAAGCTCTTTAATCATGCACAAACGAAACAACAAATTGAATGGAACTTGCATGTACAGGAAAGAAAAGTGATTTTAATATATTGTAAACTCAGAAGTAGAGGGAAAAGAACTGCATGGCAGTAATCACAAAGGTTGCCTGGGGTATATTGAATTTTTAAATACTCAGAAAAATCTAACAAAAATAGAAACCATTCTTCCATACCATAGTTGTGGCCAGCGTGATATGTATATCGGATGTGTGGCGTGCTAGTAGGGCATTGGAATAGTACATATATTTTGTCCTCGGAGATGCCTTGCTCACTATCATCAGTAGAAGCCCTGTCTTATCAACAGTGGTGGTCACCCTTTGCATCGCCAATAGCCCCATATAATTTCCCAGTTGTCTTTTCCTCTCAGCAGTAATTGAGAAATAACGGTACACTGAGAAATATATATGCAGTGGTCCACTGAGAAATAATGCGATCAAATGTTTAATGTTTATCAAATGCAATTGACATGTCTATTCTATCACACAACAGTAAATATATATGTACTGGTACACTGAGAAATAATGTACAAATGATTTTCAAACAAATATAGAGCATTGTTGCGCAGGGGAAAAATTGAGAGAGAAAAATGACCTAATTGACCGGTGCTAATTTTGATGGCCACCAAGGCATGGGTAATTGGCCTGAACACTCTGTCAAAAGAAAAAAAGATTAAATTTTGAATTTATTTGTAGCAATTTAATCATACGATAATAATAGACAGTTCTATAGAGTACAACTGACCTATGTTTAGAATTCAAATCTTTAACTTGCTTAACATAGAAGGCATGATTTCCACTTCAATGGCACTATGAACGGCAAACATAAAAGTGACGTTTAGATTAATATAACTCTTTCGTATATAACATTAATATAGTTTTTAGAATGGCACCGGATTTAATCAACACCACTATGCAAGCATGGAACGATAAAAAACACAGATATATACAATTTCCACACAGATACAAATCAAAAAGGTCGATCAGACATTTAATGAAACGATGAAATGCAACATTCTAAAATCAGTGCAAATTTCCAACCAGTAAATCATACAATCAACCCAATTAAGACGTACCAAACCAAAATCACGAAAAATAAACCAAGAAAGAGAAAAATAAAGGTCGATCAGACAGAAGCACGAAAAAAAAAGAACGAACCAAAGCGAAGAAGAAGAAGAGATCAACGAAGAGGTTGGATCTGGTCGGCTTCTTCGGTACTGTGATGCTTGAATCGAGTACTTCCATGGCCGATTTGAACCCTAGATCAAGGTGTGAGATAGGATTTCTGTACCGAAAGAAAAGGAGAAAAGAGAGAGCGAGAGAGGCGAGAAAAGTTCACACCTTTCAAGAGAGATTACTGGTTCAGAGCTTTAGGTTGGGGTAGAAAGAAGTCTACATAGCTATGACGGTGGTCTTGACCTCCCTATCACTCTATCTTTCTCTGTCTTTCCATTTTGGCAGAGCTTCTTTATTGAAGAGGAGAAGGATGCGGCTGTGTGCTGAAGAGGAAAGCTCCGCAAGCACAGCCCCTTCCGCTCTGGTCCATCCTCCGTCGCGATTGATGCTGATTTTACTGTGGCGATCGAAGAAAAAAGGGAAAAGGAAGAGGGAAAGTTTCTGGAGAGAACCAATCGGAGAAACCCTAGATCCAGTATCGAAGAGAGAGGGACAGACTGTGTGGAGAAAGCTTCGCGAAAGCGAGAGAGAAAAGGCAGCGGTAGCGGAGACGAAGGGCTAAGATTCATTCCAAAACAGTGCCACAACCGTTGCGATTTGAGCTTTACCTACAGTAACTTCAGGGTTTGAAATTGAGTTACTTATAATATTGGGTTATTACTCTGGTTGGGCATTAGAGGAGACTTGTGTGAGTCCTACGACTGGGTTTTAGGCTTGGTACCAGTCTTTGGTACCACTATGGTACCTCTGGTATCTCTCTCGTACGCCGTGTCGACCCAGGGGCTGATTTGTAAGGAAAAAAGGACCTATTTGTAAATTTCTAGGGGCCTGTTTGTGAGAAAAAAAGGACTGGAATATAAATTATTTTGATTCAGGGGCCCTGGAAAAAGTGTATGTGACAGCGGGTCGGATCCTGACCCCTTTTATCGGATCCTTGCGGACCCGTTACGACTGGCTCAGGTCAACTGGGTCAGGTTGACCTGGCTCAGTCCATTCGATGATTGGGCTGAGACTTTTTGGGCCGAAACTTTCTGGGCCGAAAAAAAAAAATTGGGCTGGGCTCAAATTTTCGAATATGGGCTGAAATTTCAGAAATTTAAAAAAAGATAATTATAAAACTTAATCCTTGATTAAGTTAAATTAAATGTGGGCTTAATATTTAATTAATTAAAGGAGAGGCCGTTAAAAATAATTGGGTATTCCTTTAATTAAGCGGGATTCGAGTTTTTCGGGAGATGATGAGAATAGTCTGAGTGAGTCAAGAACAGATACAATGACAATCAAATCACCGACTTTCTGATCCCAACCAAATAATCAAAATTTCAGTTTTTAATTGTGTTTCTATTTCTATTTTCTATTTTTGCTTTTCTATTTATAAATAACTAATAACATATTTATATAAATAATAAATAAGACTCTAACATTAAATATTCTAAAATTTTATACTAAAAATTATTAACAAATAATTAAGATAATAGTAACGATACCAATGGT
Source organism: Rhynchospora pubera (assembly GCA_028095005.1). NCBI lineage: Eukaryota > Viridiplantae > Streptophyta > Magnoliopsida > Poales > Cyperaceae > Rhynchospora > Rhynchospora pubera. The sequence goes on along the minus strand of CM051459.1, from coordinate 229,459,757 downwards.
GATAATAATATTAATTTAAAAATTTGTAATAAACCATAATTTGATTAAATATTAAAATAATAATAACAATAAAATTTCTGATAACACAAGCAATTACTATAAGATAATAAGTAATGTTGATCTAATAAAGTAAGCCAAACTTGTAAACCTAGGAATTAGATAGGGAAACCAAATAATTTTAATAACTTTTCAACCAAATTACAGGAGACTTAACGGACCCGAGTTTTGACCCACCCGCAGGTGCGAAAACGTGGATTTTTATAGAAATCTAAATCCTTGTAAAGTAAGTATTGCATGGCATGTTGACAATCCGTTTTGAATGCATGGAATTCATTGTTATTCTGAAGGAACAAATATTACAACTCATGTTGAATATAAATACATGTCATTTTCAAGTTGATCAGTGAACCAGGCAAGTTCGTATACTCCTTTGTTATTTAATGAGCTGGCATAGCTCAATTATCCTTGCCTGAAAGGTGAAAGTTTATGAGACCCAGAAGATCGCTGGAATTTGGACTGGAAGTTGGACATGATGTGAAATCAAAGCCACTCTCCGGAGACGGTTGGCCCCCGGTTTCGGCCAGTTCGATAGCGCTATACGGATTTGGAATTCCCTCTGCTTGCCCTAGGGTTAGGGATACGTCCCTCTGCCTGCCCCAGGGTTAGGGAAAGGTCTCCTTTGCTTGCCCAACCGGTTGGGTTAGGGGATCTGAGTGAGTCTGAGATATGATGAGATGTGTTGTGATATGATTTGATTATTGATCTTCTGTGACTTACTGTTTGCTTGTTGTTGCAAATTATTTTGCAGCATGGTTCTGATCGGACCCTTTTTGTTCCGTTGTTCGGTATGCAGCTGACTACAGACTTGCATCACTTTCGATTTCATCATCGCATATCCATTTCATTTATTTAATTAATTATTATTTTACTATCATTTACTTTATTATCTAAGAGTATTAGTTCTGGATTAAGATTTCAACTAGAAATCCACGTCTGGAACTAAAACTCGCACTGAGAAATTGTTTCTCACTCGCGTTTGTTTTTGGCATGTTCCTCGATGGTTGGGGGTTCCAGGCGACACACCATCCGGTTAGGTCACAGCCATTAGCAGTTTTTGATGGATCCCATGTACATATTTGTTTTTATGTGCCCCACCTCCATGCTACTATAGGTTATCATGTTTCACTTGCCCCTACTGGTATGTACGTGTATTTTGAGTACCCTGATCCCCCTGCTGCTCCAGCCCCACCTATGCCCCCAGCACCTCCACCCACTCCCGAGCCAGTTGCACCTAGTCCTGTGATCCAGATAGATAGTGATTATGAGGATGACCCTGATGTTTTCTGAGTTATGATGTGATGATGTTTTTGTGTGGTTGTGAGAAACTGGAATCAGCTTTTGATTTCACCAGTACTAGTTCTTGTTTATATTGTGTGTGAACTAGACTGTGTGATTGTTTATAGGTTCCAGTTTCCTGGGAAAAACAGTAGTCACATTTTGAGGAGTATGTATGGATACTTTCTGTAGTACTTGGTATGTTATGGACATTATACTGGCTGTGTTGGTATTTCTTTCTTTCTTCTTTTATTATTTTTACTTTAGTTAAGGACAAGATAATATTTCTAATATATTATCTGTTACGAATAAATTTAAAATGAAAGGAAAAAAAAATTGTGTATACGTTTATCGCTATATAGAAATACACGTATAAAACGTAAATAGACATTTTTAATAAATTAAGCCTTGCGAGAATACATTAATTTGTATTTTCGTGGCGGGGAAACTGCCCCACCCCATTGCGGGCTGTGACAGTCTCTCTTGGTGGTATCAGAGCGTATGGTTTAAGCCGTAACCAGACTCACGAAAGAGTGGGCAGAAACATGGGTTAGGACGACAAATTTACTTCTTTTGCATACTATAAGCATGCATGCATTAATTCATTCATTGTAGAAATCTATAATTTTTGTTCAACCACAGTTCTCTTGAGAAACGTAATTAGAATTGTGTGAGATACGATGGATAACGCCAGAGGACGCCGTGGTAGACGTGGTAGGCCCAGAGCTCAAGAAACAAGAAGAGAGGAACATGTGGAGTTATCCATCGTATCTCACACAATTCTAATTACGTTTCTCAAGAGAACTGTGGTTGAACAAAAATTATAGATTTCTACAATGAATGAATTAATGCATGCATGCTTATAGTATGCAAAAGAAGTAAATTTGTCGTCCTAACCCATGTTTCTGCCCACTCTTTCGTGAGTCTGGTTACGGCTTAAACCATACGCTCTGATACCACCAAGAGAGACTGTCACAGCCCGCAATGGGGTGGGGCAGTTTCCCCGCCACGAAAATACAAATTAATGTATTCTCGCAAGGCTTAATTTATTAAAAATGTCTATTTACGTTTTATACGTGTATTTCTATATAGCGATAAACGTATACACAATTTTTTTTTTCCTTTCATTTTAAATTTATTCGTAACAGATAATATATTAGAAATATTATCTTGTCCTTAACTAAAGTAAAAATAATAAAAGAAGAAAGAAAGAAATACCAACACAGCCAGTATAATGTCCATAACATACCAAGTACTACAGAAAGTATCCATACATACTCCTCAAAATGTGACTACTGTTTTTCCCAGGAAACTGGAACCTATAAACAATCACACAGTCTAGTTCACACACAATATAAACAAGAACTAGTACTGGTGAAATCAAAAGCTGATTCCAGTTTCTCACAACCACACAAAAACATCATCACATCATAACTCAGAAAACATCAGGGTCATCCTCATAATCACTATCTATCTGGATCACAGGACTAGGTGCAACTGGCTCGGGAGTGGGTGGAGGTGCTGGGGGCATAGGTGGGGCTGGAGCAGCAGGGGGATCAGGGTACTCAAAATACACGTACATACCAGTAGGGGCAAGTGAAACATGATAACCTATAGTAGCATGATCTGACATGCTCATCATATATTTAATCCAAGTAAACACTTCTCAACTAAGGACCCCAAAGCTGAGCTAAGGAGTAGCTTAGATGAGTTCATCCCAATTACATCTTTCATGCGCTGTGCGCAGTCAGATTGTAATTGGGGTAATTGATTACATCTCATGTTTCACTGGATTGATCTCCTCATGCGCTGGGCGCAATTGAAGCTCAATCCAGATTTTTACTATCTCAATTTGCGAACAAACGATGCTACAAGAACTGAATTAAAACCCTCAAATAGATCAGAACAATTTCTTTTGATTCGGAGACAATTTACAAACAGTGGCTATTTGATTTCACCTTCTCTTTCTCTCTTTTCAAGTGTTTGATGAAATGCTCTCTTACAATTTCTCTCTGTCTAGCCTAATTTCAATAATCTAACCCTATGCCAAGCTTACGGCTGCTCTTCTCCTTTTTTTCCTGCCTTCTGATTTGGGGGTTTAAATAGGCAAGGGGCCTAGGGTTTCGCTTTGGAGCCATGAGCATCGTCACCTTCGGATTTTGATCCAGTGGCTCCAAATGGGCTGCGCTAGGGCATGGGTTTTGCAAAACAGTGGGTAAGGGTTGGTGGTTTTGCGCCTGTGGCCGAAAGGATAGCCACGTCGACGATTCTCTCGAGTTTACCCGGCGTTCACGGTGAAAATCGTGACTTTCACCTCTTTTCCTTTTACTGGGGGGAGAAGGAGGCTCTTACCAGTGGGCCCTGCTTGTCAGGTTTAATAAGAGAGAAAAGATGGGTGCGTTGAGTCTACGGTGAGCCACATACATTCGTCTGAATTTTGTTCACGGTGTACATGAAACAGGTGCATTCAACATGAAAAATGGAATGGTGAATTTCAAATGGCCAGCGCCCTGCTCCTTTCCCCTTGGATCCGCTCCAATGGATGCACGCGACATGGAGTTCTGATTTTTCTGGGATTTCCATTTGATTTTCCCAATTTCCTTTTTATTTCTATAAGGCCAAACCAAAATAAATTAATTTGGGGTCTTCCCTTGAGTATTTTTCCATGAAATTTTATGGGTAGGCTTAGAAAAATATAAGGAATTTAATGGTTCAACTGGTTTTGGTAAATTCCTCATAGATTTATTTTGGTAATTTTATGAAGTTTTTGGGTTTGTTTGCAAAATTTGGCATTTGTGTGGGCATTTCTGGGATTTAAAAATTATGATAAATCATCATAATTCTCAAGGAATTTTTGAGTATTTTTTGGTGATTTTTGGAGTTTGTTTAGTATTTTTTGGTAACTTGGTTTTGAGTTTTGGCTGTTTGACTTCTGGCTTTCGCAATTTGGTTTTGTCTTGAAGTTGTATTTTGTACTTTGGTTTTCAGGGCTTAATTTTTAGGGTCAACAAATGCCCCCCACCAAAGTACGTTGTGAGGATCTTGGCAGAACGACGTGTTTTGGTGGCCCCTTCTTGACCCCTTGCTCTTTGTCATGGTTTGACTTCACTTTGTAGTTCCTTAGGTTATCTCTTATCCCTTTGATTTGTATCTGATTTTGGTTGACCTTTTGGCTCTTGCCCCAATTTGGTTATTGTTGATCCTTGTCTTGTTTGACTGCCCCAGTGTAAGCACTTATTTCAGCGGTGACGTTCTCCACTGTCTTATTTAAAGTTCAAGACAAAACTTTTGTTCATCCTTTCATTCGGTGAGATGAACAGGCACCTAGTACCTTGTTTAAAGTACAAAGTACAAAACTTTTGGGTAATTTCACTTTTCCATGTATTCAGAAACCACACAGGCTTCCTCAACACGGCTATCCTTTTCTTGGTTGGTGTGATAGGTCACCGCCTTGTGTCTTAATTTATAGTTCAAGACACGGAACTTTTGTTCATCCTTTTGTTTGGTGAGATGAACAGGCACCTAGTACTTTGTTTAAAGTACAAAGTACAAAACTTTTGGGTAATTTCACTTTTCCATGTATTCAAAAACCACACAGGCTTCCTCAACACGGCTATCCTTTTCTTGGTTGGTGGATTTTTGTGGATTTGGGAATATTTAGGTGGAAGGAATGACTTATGGGACCATAAAGGCAAGTCACCCTTTATTTTGCTCACCCTCTCATTTCTCACCCTCTCTTTTTAGGTATGGGCACTCAATGTAATAGCACTCAATATCGGCATTGGCGGTATTGACATTTTTTTAAATGTAGGCCTTTATAAAGGAAATGTCTATGAATGTCCAAAAGGACAAAGACATTCCTTTGTACTTAGGCCCGGCAGGACAAGTTTGACTTTATTTATTTGGGTTTTATTGTACTTGGTTTCTTTTTGGATTTTGATTAAGTAGGGTTTAGTTCATTTTTATTTGGACTTTTAAGGTTAGGGAATTTTATTGGACTTTTATTTATTTATTTTCGCCATATTTATTTAGGGCATTTGCGAAGGAATGTCCCATAATGTTCAAAAGAACGGAACACCCTTTCAAGCATTAACCCGATGAGACTTGAGACATAAGACTTGCTCCTTGGGTTTTGGTTGTCATGGCTTTTTATTGGAGTTATGGATTTTATTGGTTATTTTGGAGTTTTAGATAAGGGTTTCATTAAGATTTTGGGATTTTGGCATTTGGAATTTTAGGCATGGGGATTTTGGATTTTGGAATTTGGAGTTTTAGGCATGGGGTTTTGGATCTTGGAATTTGGAATTTTAGGCATGGGTTTGTCATGTCGAATTCACAAGGGTGCGTGATGGAGCACGGCTTTTTCGTATTTTTCGTCATTCCCTCGAATTTAAAGAAGAAATGTTTTTGTGAATGTTGAGACAAAATTTCATGAAAATATTCTAATGTGAAGGCTTTCAAATAATTTTTCTAGGATCAATAGCAAATGAAAATCAATTTAAAGAAGAAATGGAGGCATGCAGCGTGAAGAGAAATGGAGAAGAAGGACAGTCATATAGAATCGTGCACTTGTGCTCCATAAACCGTGCACAGATAGAAGAGAAATGTCTATTGGAGTACGATGGAACGCGTTCAGCCACGACGAAGAGATTAGGCGCTGTTGAATTGTGTCTCATTAAACCTTACATGCGGACCCCACGCGAAAGGCTCATCTCCTCCAACAGAATAGAGAGAGAAATGAAGAGGAGAAAGAGAGGAGCGTCACGACAGCTGCTGTAACCGCCTGGGTCAACCTTCCCAGCGATCTCTCGTTGACCGCCCCAAAACAAACACACATTGATAGCCTCTCAGCCCTTAGATCAGGAGTCGATCCGTGTGCTCTGGAACGGATGGTTGAGATCGAACAAAAATTGAAGACATTTGAAGACAGAAGCCAGCCCCATTGCCTATAAATAGGCTGTTGCAAGAAAGAAAAGGGACCCTTTTTTCACACGAGGCTCTCTTCTTCCATTTTTTTCTCTTTTACACACAGAGGCTCTGTTCACAACTTCTTCTTCTCCACAGATCAAAAGCTTAGAATTAGAACACACACAATAGGTTAGCATAGAAGCATTTCATCGAATAGCTGGTAGGCATAGCGATAGATTGAAATTAGGAGAAGAGAAGAGCTCAAGTTTGTAATTGACGAAAGGTCAGGTATGAAATCAATGTTCTTTTGATGCTGAAACAACGAATTTGAAGGTTCTTCAATCAAAATGGCTGTATTTGAGTTGAAATCGTGGCTTTCTTGATTCTTTTACTGTGTACATTTGAAAATTCTAATCTTGCATCTTGGATTGATTTGATCTCTGTTTTCTTCTTTCTTAATTCCTTGATAAGATCCGATTGCGCACAGCGCATGAGAATCTGATTCAAGTGTTGCACATATCTAGTCAATCTTTAGCGATACAGGTGCAATAAAGAGTAAATAGCATGGTCGTAAATTGCTCAATTGTTTCCTTGATTGCGCCCAGCGCATGGGAAGAACAAGAGAGGTTTTGTAGTCACGAAGCTATCTAGAAGTCCCTGGTTAGATAAATTACTAGGATCGTGTTTAGTTGAGTAAGCCTAGATGTGCATTTTCCTTTCTTCTTGATGAACAGATCTGAATCTTGAATTTGATGTCTTAAGTTTGTCCTTTCTACTTTCTTCTGATCTGGAATTGAAATTGAGTTTCAATTGCGCCCAGCGCATGAGAGATCTCAATTAAATCACCAGAATCAGTAATAATTAAGATTAACTGATGCCTCATTTGCAATCAGACTGCGCACAGCGCATGAAGAATGCATTTGGGATGAACTTGTCTAAGAATGTTCCTTAGCACTGGCTTTGGAGCTCTTAGACAGGTAGTGTTGCTTCGATTGAGCACATGATGAGTATGGTCAGTCACGCTCGTGATGTGCTTGGTCAAGTATGCACTAAATTACTTAATACTCCCCTTTAGGACAGGGTGTAAGGTATGTATGGGTGATGGTAGCGAAATAAAGGACCTGTTTGTAAAAGTCGGATCTATACTTGAAGAGATGATGGTACATTGACAGTTTATCGAATGAGTCAGTGAATAAAGTCATAGGGATGCTCTTCGCATAATCTTAGAAATTGTCAAAAAGGAGGGACTTAAGTGTAGTTTCTGGTCATTATTGACTGATACTGGATTTTATTTCTATCGCTTTTAGAACTGCAACTGCTGACCTTATTTTAATATCATTGGTGCTGCCTTGATTAGGTAATGGAAATTGTGATTATAAAAATAAAACTATGTGCTAATGATGGGTGATGTCCATAAATGGTTCCAGTTCTTGATATTAATTTGACACTTAACATTGTTTGTAGATGAGATTTTAGAACAGAAGCAAGAGGCATGAACTTGTTTACAAAATAAGTAGGTTACTGGTAAAAAGAAAAGAAGAAGTTGCAGATTTCTCTTCTGTAATTAGTCTATTTGAGCTTGTGCTTGAAGATCAAATAAGTCAACAGCTGCTGTGATGATTTAATCCTCTGAATTTATCCCCTTCTTAACCATGGTTTAATGGAAATAATACAGTCTGTAATCGATGGTTATTGGTTGATGTAAATGCCTAAGACCAGACCATATGAATCATTGAATGGTAAGTACCAAAATGGTGTAATTCTATTTAAGCCATATCATTGTAAATTCCGTGTAGTTTATTCATGGTCCCGTACACTTGGCCACGTATAAGGAAAAGTAACAAAATGTGAGGTAATATAAAGGTTTAGTAAATGTATGTTAGGTAGCCCTGTAACCCTTGACACTTATCTGAATCTAATGAACTTTAGTACTAAACTCATTCACTGCCGTACCACTCCCATGGCTCCCCCATCAAATCACAGTAACGTGAGAGAAACCAACGCCACCATCATATTCCCCTCACTCACACGATGCCTTGGAGTCCATTCCGACGAGCCGCGATGGCCGGAGACGTAAGCGGATACAAACCCGTCTCAGGCGAACCCGCTAACCAGTGAAAGGAAACCTGTCGTTTTCATTTGAACTCAAGCGCCTTTCTACGTCTGATCTTTTGTGGCGGACGCAGCCGTAAGACCTATACGTCTAATTCCTGACAGAAGAGGCAACTTTTAATGGGATAACGCAAGGAAGCCCGGTTGAAGGCAAGGCCCAGATTAGGCCCAAGTGGAGTTCAAACAAAGACCTCTTTCGATAATCCAACGAGCCCAGTCAGCTGCCACATCAGCTTAGTTTGATGATGTGGCCTAATAGGAAAACGACACGTAGACAGGAACTTTGAAAAATCATTGGAAATAATAGGAAACATAGAAAAATACAAGCGACATATCCATAAAATTCTAAAAATCAAAATAAACCGACTTCACTGATACTTTGATATGAAAACATATCGACGTAGCGGTCTTTTGTATTTTTGAAGTATTTTCAATATGAAATAAATTTTATAAAATTCTAAAATGATGATTAATCAATTTGTAAAATTCTAAAATGATATTAAAACTCAATTAAATTGTCTTAACAAATTTTTATAAATAAAGATTGAGAATTTAAAGGGAATATATTAAATTACAAGTATTTTTGAAAATAAACATGGCTAAAAATATAAAAAGAATTTTCAAAAGTCTAAAATTAAATAAAAGGAAATTGTGAAAATGATAAAACCAAAGAGAAACTTAAGAAATTAAAAGTCGAAATACGGACCCCAAAGACAAAACCGAAACCTCTCCATTTCAAGAACGAAAACTCTTCAGCAGATCAAAAATGTCCTCAATTGGGTCCCGTCAACTGAGTCTGGTACACCAATCGAGTCCAGTCTAAACCAAAAGAAATAAACACAAAACCAACGATTCCCTAGCCTTTACATAAAATTCTTCAGATCCCTTAATCAGAGGTTCTCGTGAGCGATCACGGGGTAATTAACAGTAGGGGCTTGCGCCTACTGGAAAGAAAGGACCCACGAAATCAACAAACCTCTTTAAGAAGCGACTCACGTTTTGGTTCTCTTGTCGCCAAGAGATACTCGAACGGAGATCGAACCTTAAGGGGGGTGAATCCAAGGCTATGTTCCCATTTCTCGAGGAAACCCATTCATTCTTCGAGGGAATGACGAAAAAGCCGCGACAGATTCTCTTTTTGTCGAGGGAATGACTAAAAAAATACCCGCTAAATTAAGAAACTTCTTTAAGTAGCGACTCTTTATAGGATTCTCTTGTGTTGAGAGATGTTCGCTAAAGAGATCGAAACCTTAAGGGAGGTGAATCTAGGCTATGTTCCCATTGTTCTTCGAGAAATTCCTTCGAGGAGAATAGTGACGAAAAAGCCGCGACAGATTCTCTGGCACGCCCGGTGGGACTTCTTTTTCCTCTCATCTTTCGGATCTGAAGAATTCGATGTAAATGCTAGGGAAAGTAAAAAAATAATAAAATAATAATAATAATAAGTAAATAAATAAATAAAATTGTTAAGTATTTTGTATCAACAGCCCACCGCGTGCACAACAGATTCTCTGGCACGCCCGGTGGGACATCTTTTTCCTCTCATCTTTGGGGTTTAAAGAATATAATGTGAAGGCTAGGGAAAGTAAAAAAAAAAGTGATAAAAAAATTAATTAATAATAAATAAATGAATAACTTCAAGTATATTTGTATCAAAAGCCCACCTCGTGCCACACAGATTCTCTGGCACGCCCGGTGGGACATCTTTCTCCTCTCATCTTTGGGATTTAAAGGATATAATGAAAAAGTTAGGGAAAATCATCAAATTTTTTTAAGTTCTAATAATTTTCTGTGGAGTTTTATTCTTTGCAGGAAAGATGATCAAAATCGAGTTGTCGCTGCACACTGGGGCAATTCTTTGGGAGCAACCACCACATGCCTAAAGCGTGGTGAAAACAAAAAATGATGAGTGATGACATCCTCTCAAATAATTGGTCGCCGCATTCACTGGGGCAGTTATTGGGGCAAAGGCCATATCTTCAAAAGACGGATAAAAAATGATGAATAAAAGGAAAGAAATAAAGTGGAGAGGAAATAAAATGAAGAAGAAAGAAGAAGGAAGGAAAAGTAAAAAAGGGAGAAATAAAGCGAAATAAAAATGGAGAAGGATAGAATAAAGGAGTAAAAGTCTCGAAACCGAAATCGGAAAACTAAGTCAAAAAAAAATGGAAGGAGAAAACAAAGGAGGAAGAAAGTGAAATAAAAAAAAAGGATGAAGAAAGGAAGAAAGTCCCGAAACCGAAATCGGGAAATTAAGAAGTAAAAAAAAAAGAAGAAAGAAGAAAGAAGAAGGAAGGAAAAGAAAAAGAAGGAAGAAAGTGAAATAAAGAAGGAAGATGACGAAAGAAAGAAAGTTTTAAAATCGAAATCGGAAAACTAAGAAAAAAAAAGAAGAAGAAGAAAGAAAAGAAGATAGAAGGAAAGAAATAAAGTGGGGAGGAAAATAAAATGAAGAAGAAAGAAGAAGGAAGGAAAAGAAAAGGAGAAAGAAAGTGAAATAAAAAAGGAGCAAAGATAGAATAAAGGAATAAAGTCCCGAAACCGAAATCGGGAAACTAAGCAAGAAAAAAAAAAACGAGAAAAGAAGAAGAAGAAGATAGAAGGAAAGCAGAAGAAAATAAGAAGAAAGAAGGAGGAATAAAGGGGTAAGAAAGTAAATAAAAATGGAGGAAAAAAATAGAATAAAGGGATAAAATTCCGAAACCGAAATCGGAAAATCAAAAGAGAAAAGGGAGAAAGATGAAGAAAAAAAAGAAGAAGAAAGAACAAGAAAAAAAAAAAAGAAGAAGAAAAAAGAAAAGGAGAAAGAAAATCAGAAATAAAAATGGAAAAAGAAGAAGAAAAGGAAAATGAAGAAGGAATAAAGTCCCGGAACCGAAGTCGGGAAACTAAATTGAAAATTTGCAAAGAAATAAAAAGACGGGGAAAGGAAAAGAAGATGAAAAAAAAGGGAAAAACGAAATGAAGAAGAAAGTGAAAATGAAATGTAGAAGAAAGTGAAAGACAAAAATCTGAAATTACCAAAACCGTGCATTTTTTAAAGTATGCATCAAAACTCCAGCTTGAAAGTGAAGGAAACATCCAGCTTGAAAGTGAAGGAAACTCCAGCTTGAAAGTGAAGGACAAAATCCAAAGTTCTCAAAACCGCGCGCTTTATAAAGTGTGCATTAAAACCCCAACTTGAAAATGAAAAACAAAGACAAAGCCGTGCTCCATCACGCAACTCCGCGATTTCAACGCGACAAAGCCGTGCTCCATCACGCAACTCCGCGATCAACGCGACAAGCCGTGCTCCATCACGCAACTCCGCGATCAACGCGACAAAGCCGTGCTCCATCACGCAACTCCGCGATCAAACGCGACAAGCCGTGCTCCATCACGCAACTCCGCGATCAACGCGACAAAGCCGTGCTCCATCACGCAACTCCGCGATCAACGCGATAAGCCGTGCTCCATCACGCAACTCCGCGATCAACGCGATAAGCCGTGCTCCATCACGCAACTCCGCGATCAACGCGACAAGCCGTGCTCCATCACGCAACTCCGCGATCAACGCGACAAAGCCGTGCTCCATCACGTAACTCCGCGATCAACGCGATAAGCCGTGCTCCATCACGCACCCTTGTGAATTCGACATGACAAACCCATGCCTAAAATTCCAAATTCCAAGATCCAAAACCCCATGCCTAAAACTCCAAATTCCAAAATCCAAAATCCCCATGCCTAAAATTCCAAATGCCAAAATCCCAAAATCTTAATGAAACCCTTATCTAAAACTCCAAAATAACCAATAAAATCCATAACTCCAATAAAAAGCCATGACAACCAAAACCCAAGGAGCAAGTCTTATGTCTCAAGTCTCATCGGGTTAATGCTTGAAAGGGTGTTCCGTTCTTTTGAACATTATGGGACATTCCTTCGCAAATGCCCTAAATAAATATGGCGAAAATAAATAAATAAAAGTCCAATAAAATTCCCTAACCTTAAAAGTCCAAATAAAAATGAACTAAACCCTACTTAATCAAAATCCAAAAAGAAACCAAGTACAATAAAACCCAAATAAATAAAGTCAAACTTGTCCTGCCGGGCCTAAGTACAAAGGAATGTCTTTGTCCTTTTGGACATTCATAGACATTTCCTTTATAAAGGCCTACATTTAAAAAAATGTCAATACCGCCAATGCCGATATTGAGTGCTATTACATTGAGTGCCCATACCTAAAAAGAGAGGGTGAGAAATGAGAGGGTGAGCAAAATAAAGGGTGACTTGCCTTTATGGTCCCATAAGTCATTCCTTCCACCTAAATATTCCCAAATCCACAAAAATCCACCAACCAAGAAAAGGATAGCCGTGTTGAGGAAGCCTGTGTGGTTTTTGAATACATGGAAAAGTGAAATTACCCAAAAGTTTTGTACTTTGTACTTTAAACAAAGTACTAGGTGCCTGTTCATCTCACCAAACAAAAGGATGAACAAAAGTTCCGTGTCTTGAACTATAAATTAAGACACAAGGCGGTGACCTATCACACCAACCAAGAAAAGGATAGCCGTGTTGAGGAAGCCTGTGTGGTTTCTGAATACATGGAAAAGTGAAATTACCCAAAAGTTTTGTACTTTGTACTTTAAACAAGGTACTAGGTGCCTGTTCATCTCACCGAATGAAAGGATGAACAAAAGTTTTGTCTTGAACTTTAAATAAGACAGTGGAGAACGTCACCGCTGAAATAAGTGCTTACACTGGGGCAGTCAAACAAGACAAGGATCAACAATAACCAAACTGGGATAAGAGACAAAAGGTCAACCAAAATCAGATACAAATCAAAGGGATAAGAGATAACCTAAGGAACTACAAAGTGAAGTCAAACCATGACAAAGAGCAAGGGGTCAAGAAGGGCCACCAAAGCACGTCGTTCTGTCTAAGGTCCTCACAACATACTTTGGTGGGGGGCATTTGTTGACCCTAAAAATTAAACCCTGAAAACCAAGTTCAAAATCCGAAAACCTAAGGCCAAACAGCGAAGATCAAATTTCCAATTTGCCAAAACTCAAAACCAAATTACCAGAAATACCAAACAAACTCCAAAAATCCTCAAAATTTACCCAAATATCCCTGAAGAATTATGATGATTTATCATAATTTTTAAATCCCAAAAATAGCAACACAAACTCCAAAATTTGCAAACAAACCCAAAAACTTCACAAAATTACCAAAATAATTCTATGAGGAATTTTGCAAAACCAGTTAAACCATTAAATTCCTTATATTTTTCTAAGACTACCCATAAAAATTTATCCAAAAATACCCATGGGAAGGTCCCTAAATAATGTATTTTGGTTTGGCCTTAAAGAAATAAAGAGGAAATTATGAAAATGAAATGGAAATTCCACAAAAATCAACAACTCTGGCGCGTCCAACCATTGGAGGGGATCCAAGGGGGACCAGGTGTGTCGCTGCCCCTTGGATGAATTACTGTTTTCATTTAAAAGATTGGGTGCACTCGTTCTGCATAAACCATGCACAGAAATTTGAAATGTTATATTGGCTCACGGAGAACCTAGACTACCCATCTTGTCTCTCTCTCATTAAACTTACAAGCAGGGCCCGCCTGTAAGGATCTTCTCCCCCCCCCAGTAAAAAGAAAAGAAGAGGAAATTCGTGTTTTACCGCGCGGATGCCGGGTGAAACGAAGAGAATCGTCGACGTGGCCATCCTCTCGGCCACAGACGCGAAACCACCATCTCTAGCCCATGGTTTTGCGATACTAAACCCTAGCGCAGCCCATTTGGAGCCACTGGATGAAGATTCGACGATGAAGATCAAGCCGGGCCAAAGAAGTGTTGCCCTAGACTCAAGCCTATATAAACACCCAAATCAAAGCCAAAAAAAAAAGAAGAGAAGAGCAGCCGTAAGCTTGGCATAGGGTTAGATTATTGAAATTAGGCTAGACAGAGAGAAATTGTAAGAGAGCATTTCATCAAACACTTGAAAAGAGAGAAAGAGAAGGTGAAATCAAATAGCCACTGTTTGTAAATTGTCTCCGAATCAAAAGAAATTGTTCTGATCTATTTGAGGGTTTTAATTCAGTTCTTGTAGCATCGTTTGTTCGCAAATTGAGATAGTAAAAATCTGGATTGAGCTTCAATTGCGCCCAGCGCATGAGGAGATCAATCCAGTGAAACATGAGATGTAATCAATTGCCCCAATTACAATCTGACTGCGCGCAGCGCATGAAGAATGTAATTGGGATGAACTCATCTAAGCTACTCCTTAGCTCAGCTTTGGGGTCCTTAGTTGAGAAGTGTTTACTTGGATTAAATATATGATGAGCATGTCAGATCATGCTTGTCATGTATTTAATTGAGTATACACTAAATTAAGTTATGCCATGCTTTGGTGAGAAAATAGGTGTCATACAAAATCTGGCCAGAAATGGAATAAATGAAAATACAAGGTTTTATTAGCACAAAAATATAAAAAGGCATATGGACAGCAAGAGTAGGACCTCATGAACTGCTAGGAACAAGATTTTCTATTTTTGTGAATTTCTATGATTTTATACGAATTTACTAAAGTAGCATGGGTATTCTTTAAATAAATTGTCATTTTGTCAAAACATTGGACTTTCCTGTAAAAGGACTCATATAGAAAATTCATAAACATGTTAAAGTTCATTTATGCAAATTCTTAGAAATTTTGAATAAATATGCAAGTATATGATAAAAGGCAAAATATTACATGAGTGTGTTTCTTTCTGTAAAAATAAAAAAAAAGGCTTTGAATTAGTGAAGTACATTCTCTGTGACTCATTGTGAACTGTGCAACTCGTTTTCCTTGCATCTGAGTAACTCAAACAGGAATTCCCTAAAAAAGTGCTAAAGATAAGTAAAAATGAAAACTGTACATTGAGAAGTATGTTAATTGAGCTGTTCTTATTGCCTGCATTGATTTAAACATATAAAATAAAGTTAAAAGGATCTAAATTGAGCATTGAATCAAATCCATTTGCTGCAAGTGCACTTACATGTAAATTGAAAATTGAGTAAAATATACAATTTAATACATTCTGCCTCAATGCCTCGCCAATCAAACCATGGCGCTCCAAACTGCAACAAAGATACAGACAAGCCAAGTTTGACCTCCTGAAGCTATCCACAACGCTGCTGGTACAAGAGAATGGCTCTGTGGGTCCCACAACAAGGGTCTCAAATCTGTTCAAATCTAAGCTGAAATGCCTCAGTCGAAATTACCCACTTCAAAGCCTCTCCAAGTCAAATGGACTGCACAAATGTCTTCAAGGCACCTCAATGGATGCAGAAAACCTCTCCCTGGCAAAGGAAATGGAGCAAGAAGCTTTGAACGCCATTAATGGCGGCTCAAGTTTTCTCAGGAGCTACACAGAGAAACAAGCCTTCACGACTTCAAATAGTTGCACCAAAGTCTCCTTCTCACCTTCACGATTCCAACGAACCTAACTTCGACGGAAATGGTGGCCGAAACTGTCGGAAAATGTATAGGGATCAAACTGCAAAATTCCCTTCATATCGGATTTGAAAGAGATGAAGTCCGATGCCACAAACAATCCCCTGCGATGATGACTCTTGAGGCGGGTCACTGACACGACAGTGACTCGCTGCACCAAAACGAATTGATTTAAAATAAACAAAACACTGTGTGCCATGTCAGCAGCCTCGTCATAGTCGCGCCAGACGCCAACTCAGCCTTCTCTGATGACGTGGACCAATCAAGAATTGCCAAATATGCAGAAACTTTAAAAATTCATTAAAAATAGTAGGGAACTCAGAAAAATTCAAATAAAATATCCATAAAATCCTAAAAATCCAAATAAACCAAATCACTGATATTTTATATAAAAATCTGTCAAATTATTGGTCTTTTCTATTTTTGAAGTATTTTCAATATTAAATAAATCTTATAAAAATTCTAAAATGATGTTAAATCAATTTTGTAAAATTCTAAATGATTTCAAAACTTAATCAGATCCTTCTAACAAATTTTCAAAATAAACATTGATATCACTTTAAAATAATAGAAATGATTTTAAAAAAAATATAAATACATTAAATATCAAGTGTTTTAAAAAAAATAAACATAATTAGAAATATAAAAAGATGTTTCAAAAGTCTAAAATTAGAAATAAAAAATAAAATAAAATTGTGAAAATGGTAAAATCCAAAGAGAAACTTAAGAAATTAAAAGTCCAAACACGAAACCCGAAATCAAAACCGAAACCTCTCCACTTCAAGAACAAAAACCTTTTAGCAGATCAGAATGTTCTCAATCGTGTCCCGTTAATTAGGTTTGGTACACCAATTGAGTCCGGTTTAAGCCAAAGAAATAAACTCAAAATAAACATGAAACAAACGATTCCTAGCCTTTACATATAATTCTCCAGATCCCTTAATCAGAGGTTCTCGTGAGCGATCACGGGGTAATTAACAGTAGGGGCTTGCGCCTACTGGAAAGAAAGGACCCACGAAATCAACAAACCTCTTTAAGAAGCGACTCATGTTTTGGTTCTCTTGTCGCTAAGAGATACTCGAACTGAGATCGAACCTTAAGGGGGGTGAATCCAAGGCTATGTTCCCATTTCTCGAGGAAACCCAATTCCATTCTTCGAGGGAATGACGAAAAAGCCGCGACAGATTCTCTGGCACGCCCGGTGGGACATCTTTCTCCTCTCATCTTTGGGATTTAAAGGATATAATGTAAAAGTTAGGGAAAATCATCCAAAATTTTTTTAAGTACTAATAATTTTCTGTGGAGTTTTATTCTTTGCAGGAGAAATGATCTCAATCGAGTTGTCGCTGCACACTGGGGCAATTCTTTGGGAGCAACCACTACATGGCCTAAAGCGTGGTGAAAATAAAAAAATGTTGAATGATGGCATCCTCTCAAACAATTGGTCGCCGCATTCACTGGGGCAGTTATTGGGACAAAGGCCATATCTTCAAAAGTCGGATAAAAAATGATGAATAAAAGGAAAGAAATAAAGTGGAGAGGAAATAAAATAAAGAAGAAAGAAGAAGGAAGGAAAAGTAAAGAAGGAAGAAGATGGAATAAAAATGGAAGATAGGATAAAGGAATAAAATCCCGAAACCGAAATCGGGAAACCAAAAGGAGAAAAGAAAGAAAAAAAAACAAAGGTTAGAAAGAAAAGGAAAAAATAAGAAAGAAGAAAGAAGAAGGAAGGAAAAGTAAAGAAGGAAGAAAATGGAATAAAAATGGAAGATAGGATAAAGGAATAAAATCCCGAAACCGAAATCGGGAAACCAAAAGGAGAAAAGAAAGAAAAAAACAAAGGTTAGAAAGAAAAGAAAAAATAAGAAAGAAGAAAGATGAAGGAAGGAAAAGAAAAGAAGGAAGAAAGTGAAATAAAGAAGGGAGAAATAAAGCAAAATAAAAATGGAGAAGGATAGAGTAAAGGAGCAAAGTCTCGAAACCGAAATCGGAAAACCAAGTCAAAAAAAAAATGGAAGGAGAAAGAATAAAGGAGGAAGAAAGTGAAATAAAAAAAGGATGAAGAAAGGAAGAAAGTCCCGAAACCGAAATCGAAAAATTAAGAAGTGAAAAAGAGAAAAAAAAAGAAAGAAAAGAAGATAGAAGGAAAACAGAAGAGAAAAAGAAGAAAGAGAAAGAACAAAGAAGGAAGAAAGTGAAATAAAGAAGGAAGATGAAGAAAGAAAGAAAGTTTCAAAATCGAAATCGGGAAACTAAGTAAAAAAAAAGAAGAAGAAGATAGAAGTAAAGTAGAAAAAAAAAATAAGAAGAAAGAAGGAAGAATAAAGGGGAAAGAAAGTAAATAAAAATGGAGGAAAAAATAGAATAAAGGAATAAAATTCCGAAACCGAAATCGGAAAATCAAAAGAGAAAAGGAAGAAAGATGAAGAAAAAAAAAGAAGAAGAAAGAACAAGGGAAAAAAGAAGAAGGAAAAAAAACGAGGAAGAAAATGGAATACAAATGGAGAAAGAAAAAGAAAGAAATTAAGTCTCGAAATCGAAATCGAGAGGCCAAATTGGAGGTTTAAAAAAAAAAGGAGAAAGAAGAAGAAGGAAAAGAAGATAGAAAGAAAACATAAGGATAGAAAAGAAGGAAAAAAAATAAAAAAAAGGGAAAAGAAAAGGAGAAAGAAAATCAGAAATAAAAATGGAAAAAGAAGAAGAAAAGGAAAATGAAGAAGGAATAAAATTCCGGAACCGAAATCAGGAAACTAAATTGGAAATTTGCAAAGAAATAAAAAGACGGGGAATGGAAAAGAAGATGAAAAAAAGGGAAAAATGAAATGAAGAAGAAAGTGAAAATGAAATGAAGAAGAAAGTGAAAGACAAAAATCTGAAATTACTAAAACCGTGCATTTTTTAAAGTATGCATCAAAACTCCAGCTTGAAAGTGAAGGAAACATCCAGCTTGAAAGTGAAGGAAACATCCAGCTTGAAAGTGAAGGAAACATCCAGCTTGAAAGTGAAGGAAACATCCAGCTTGAAAGTGAAGGAAACATCCAGCTTGAAATTGAAGGAAACTCCAGCTTGAAAGTGAAGGACAAAATCCAAAGTTCTCAAAACCGCGCACTTTGGAAAGTGTGCACCAAAATCCCAAATTTGAAAGTGAAAAACAAAGACAAGCCGTGCTCCATCACGCAACTCCGCGATCAACGCGACAAAGACGTGCTCCATCACGCAACTCCGCGATCAACGCGACAAAGACGTGCTCCATCACGCAACTCCGCGATCAACGCGACAAAGCCGTGCTCCATCACGCAACTCCGCGATCAACGCGACAAGACGTGCTCCATCACGCATCTCCGCGATCAACGCGACAAGACGTGCTCCATCACGCAACTCCGCGATACCAACGCGACAAAGCCGTGCTCCATCACGCAACTCCGCGATCAACGCGACAAGACGTGCTCCATCACGCAACTCCGCGATACCAACGCGACAAAGCCGTGCTCCATCACGCAACTCCGCGATCAACGCGACAAGCCGTGCTCCATCACGCACCTTTTTGAATTCCAAAATCCAAAATTCCTAAAACTTAATGAAACCCTTATCTAAAACTCCAAAATAACCAATAAAATCCACAACTCTAATAAAAAGCCATGACAACCAAAACCCAAGGAACCCAAGGAACAAGTCTTATGTCTCATGTCTCATCGGGCTAATGCTTGAAAGGGTGTTCCGTTCTTTTGAACATTATGGGACATTCCTTTGCAAATGCCCTAAATAAATATGGAAAAAAAAAATAAATAAAAGTCCAATAAAATTCCCTAACCTTAAAAGTCCAAATAAAATGAACTAAACCCTACTTAATCAAAATCCAAAAAGAAACCAAGCACAATAAAACCCAAATAAATAAAACCAAATTCGTCCCGCCGGGCCTAAGTACAAAGGAATGTCTTTGTCCTTTTGGACATTCATAGACATTTCCTTTACAAAGGCCTACATTTAATGAAAAAATATCAACATCGCCAATGCCGATATTGAGTGCCATTACATTGAGTGCCCATACCTGAAAAGAGAGGGTGAGAAATGAGAGGGTGAGCAAAATAAAGGGTGACTTGCCTTTATGGTCCCATAAGTCATTCCTTCCACCTAAATATTCCCAAATCCACAAAAATCCACCAACCAAGAAAAGGATAGCCGTGTTGAGGAAGCCTGTGTGGTTTCTGAATACATGGAAAAGTGAAATTACCCAAATGTTTTGTACTTTGTACTTTAAACAAAGTACTAGGTGCCTGTTCATCTCACCAAATAAAAGGATGAACAAAAGTTCCGTGTCTTGAACTATAAATTAAGACACAAGGCGGTGACCTATCACACCAACCAAGAAAAGGATAGCCGTGTTGAGGAAGCCTGTGTGGTTTCTGAATACACGGAAAAGTGAAATTACCCAAAAGTTTTGTACTTTGTACTTTAAACAAAGTACTAGGTGCCTGTTCATCTCACCAAACAAAAGGATGAACAAAAGTTTTGTGTCTTGAACTTTAAATAAGACACTGGAGGATATCAACACTGAAATAAATGCCCACACCGGGGCAGTCAAACAGGACAAGGATCAACAATAACCAAACTGGGATAAGAGACAAAAGGTCAACCAAAATCAGATACAAATCAAAGGGATAAGAGATAACCTAAGGAACTACAAAGTGAAGTCAAACCATGACAAAGAGCAAGGGGTCAAGAAGGGCCACCAAAGCACGTCGTTCTGTCTAAGGTCCTCACAACATACTTTGGTGGGGGGCATTTGTTGACCTTAAAAATTAAACCCTGAAAACCAAATAAAACAAAACCAAATTGCGAAAACCAGAAGTCAAACAGCGAAAACCAAGATGCCAAAACTCAAAACCAAATTACCAAAAATACTAAACAAACTCCAAAAATCCTCAAAATTTACCCAAAAGTCCCTTAAGAATTATGATGATTCATCATAACTTTTAAATACCAAAAATGCCCACACAAATGCCAAAATTTGCAAACAAACCCAAAAGCTTCACAAAATTACCAAAATAAATCTATGAGAAATTTACCAAAACTACTTAAGCCATTAAATTCCTCATATTTTTGTGAGTTCACCCATAAAATTTCATCTGAAAATACCCAAGGGAAGGTCTCTAAACAATTTATTTTGGTTTGGCCTTAAAGAAATAAAGGGAAATTATGAAAAATGAAATGGAAATTCCACAAAATTCCTGGCCTCTGGCGCGTGCTTCCACTGCAGCGGATCCAGAGGGGGCTAAAAATGTCGCTGCCCCCCAGTATGAGTTACTGTTTGTGTTCAAAAATTCGTGTGCATCCGTTCTACATGAGCCGTGCTCAGAATTTTAAAGAGGCGTTCTTGGTGCACCATAAGCCAAGCTCACCCGTCCCACTATCTCTTATTAAACCTTACAGGTGGGGCCCTCCTGTAAGGGTCTTCTCCCTCCCTGGTAAAAGAAGAAAGGAAGAGGTAAACCGCGATTTACCGCACGGATGCCGGGTGAAACAAAGAGAATCGTCGACGTGGCTTCTCCAACGCCACCAACCCAAAACCAGCAATGTCGCCTACGGTTTCGCGAAACCAGAGCCCTAGCGCAGCTGGTGGTGAGCCGTTGGATCAAGATTAGGCGATGGAGATGGCTACGGCTTCAAACCACAGCCCTAATTCCCAAGCCTATATAAACCCCAATCCGAGCAGCAAAAAAAAAAAAAGGAGAAGAGCAGCCGTAAGCTTGGCATAGGGTTAGATTATTGAAATTAGGCTAGACAGAGAGAAATTGTAAGAGAGCATTTCATCAAACACTTGAAAAGAGAGAAAGAGAAGGTGAAATCAAATAGCCACTGTTTGTAAATTGTCTCCGAATCAAAAGAAATTGTTCTGATCTATTTGAGGGTTTTAATTCAGTTCTTGTAGCATCGTTTGTTCGCAAATTGAGATAGTAAAAATCTGGATTGAGCTTCAATTGCGCCCAGCGCATGAGGAGATCAATCCAGTGAAACATGAGATGTAATCAATTGCCCCAATTACAATCTGACTGCGCGCAGCGCATGAAGAATGTAATTGGGATGAACTCATCTAAGCTACTCCTTAGCTCAGCTTTGGGGTCCTTAGTTGAGAAGTGTTTACTTGGATTAAATATATGATGAGCATGTCAGATCATGCTTGTCATGTATTTAATTGAGTATACACTAAATTAAGTTATGCCATGCTTTGGTGAGAAAATAGGTGTCATACAAAATCTGGCCAGAAATGGAATAAATGAAAATACAAGGTTTTATTAGCACAAAAATATAAAAAGGCATATGGACAGCAAGAGTAGGACCTCATGAACTGCTAGGAACAAGATTTTCTATTTTTGTGAATTTCTATGATTTTATACGAATTTACTAAAGTAGCATGGGTATTCTTTAAATAAATTGTCATTTTGTCAAAACATTGGACTTTCCTGTAAAAGGACTCATATAGAAAATTCATAAACATGTTAAAGTTCATTTATGCAAATTCTTAGAAATTTTGAATAAATATGCAAGTATATGATAAAAGGCAAAATATTACATGAGTGTGTTTCTTTCTGTAAAAATAAAAAAAAAGGCTTTGAATTAGTGAAGTACATTCTCTGTGACTCATTGTGAACTGTGCAACTCGTTTTCCTTGCATCTGAGTAACTCAAACAGGAATTCCCTAAAAAAGTGCTAAAGATAAGTAAAAATGAAAACTGTACATTGAGAAGTATGTTAATTGAGCTGTTCTTATTGCCTGCATTGATTTAAACATATAAAATAAAGTTAAAAGGATCTAAATTGAGCATTGAATCAAATCCATTTGCTGCAAGTGCACTTACATGTAAATTGAAAATTGAGTAAAATATACAATTTAATACATTCTGCCTCAATGCCTCGCCAATCAAACCATGGCGCTCCAAACTGCAACAAAGATACAGACAAGCCAAGTTTGACCTCCTGAAGCTATCCACAACGCTGCTGGTACAAGAGAATGGCTCTGTGGGTCCCACAACAAGGGTCTCAAATCTGTTCAAATCTAAGCTGAAATGCCTCAGTCGAAATTACCCACTTCAAAGCCTCTCCAAGTCAAATGGACTGCACAAATGTCTTCAAGGCACCTCAATGGATGCAGAAAACCTCTCCCTGGCAAAGGAAATGGAGCAAGAAGCTTTGAACGCCATTAATGGCGGCTCAAGTTTTCTCAGGAGCTACACAGAGAAACAAGCCTTCACGACTTCAAATAGTTGCACCAAAGTCTCCTTCTCACCTTCACGATTCCAACGAACCTAACTTCGACGGAAATGGTGGCCGAAACTGTCGGAAAATGTATAGGGATCAAACTGCAAAATTCCCTTCATATCGGATTTGAAAGAGATGAAGTCCGATGCCACAAACAATCCCCTGCGATGATGACTCTTGAGGCGGGTCACTGACACGACAGTGACTCGCTGCACCAAAACGAATTGATTTAAAATAAACAAAACACTGTGTGCCATGTCAGCAGCCTCGTCATAGTCGCGCCAGACGCCAACTCAGCCTTCTCTGATGACGTGGACCAATCAAGAATTGCCAAATATGCAGAAACTTTAAAAATTCATTAAAAATAGTAGGAAACTCAGAAAAATTCAAATAAAATATCCATAAAATCCTAAAAATCCAAATAAACCAAATCACTGATATTTTGATATAAAAATCTGTCAAATTATTGGTCTTTTCTATTTTTGAAGTATTTTCAATATGAAATAAATTTTATAAAATTCTAAAATGATGATTAATCAATTTGTAAAATTCTAAAATGATATTAAAACTCAATTAAATTGTCTTAACAAATTTTTATAAATAAAGATTGAGAATTTAAAGGGAATATATTAAATTACAAGTATTTTTGAAAATAAACATGGCTAAAAATATAAAAAGAATTTTCAAAAGTCTAAAATTAAATAAAAGGAAATTGTGAAAATGATAAAACCAAAGAGAAACTTAAGAAATTAAAAGTCGAAATACGGACCCCAAAGACAAAACCGAAACCTCTCCATTTCAAGAACGAAAACTCTTCAGCAGATCAAAAATGTCCTCAATTGGGTCCCGTCAACTGAGTCTGGTACACCAATCGAGTCCAGTCTAAACCAAAAGAAATAAACACAAAACCAACGATTCCCTAGCCTTTACATAAAATTCTTCAGATCCCTTAATCAGAGGTTCTCGTGAGCGATCACGGGGTAATTAACAGTAGGGGCTTGCGCCTACTGGAAAGAAAGGACCCACGAAATCAACAAACCTCTTTAAGAAGCGACTCACATTTTGGTTCTCTTGTCGCCAAGAGATACTCGAACGGAGATCGAACCTTAAGGGGGGTGAATCCAAGGCTATGTTCCCATTTCTCGAGGAAACCCAATTCCATTCTTCGAGGGAATGACGAAAAAGCCGCGACAAGTACTATCACAACTACAAAATGAAACATTTTGCAATAATTTGACTACTTGCCTCTGATATAAATACATCGGAAATGTTTCCAAGGTCTTTCTCTAGAAATTTCTCGACAAAAGTTGAGTCAGCTACTGCATCTCCATTAATCTGTGGTTTATCTTTCCAAAATTTTTGTTTCTGGCTTTCTGCTCTTCTGATGGCTCCTTGGTTTTTTTTTTAATAAATAACAAAAAGAAATAGAGTATAGAGTGATTTTGTGTCTACACCAACCCCATCCTTCATAATAGATTTTTTCTCTTATAAAGAGAAAAAAGACACAAAGGTCATGTTAAGAAAGCTCGTCAAGAGCATCAGATATTTCTATGTTATTCGGGACACATCAGATATTTCAATATTTTATGAGGTATACGGACGAACAAAGCTCGTAAAGAGCATACATGAAATTTGCTCAAATGTAATGTTAAGAGAACAAAATCAGGCTTAATAACAAAAATAATAAAGTGTTTAGGTTGTTTGTTTTATGTTCCGAAGTTGGACTGGTCTGAGCAGGTTTAGTGCTTCAGTTGGTACCAAGTATGCAAGGCTATTTGTTTTTTTTTTAATACCGGCCCACAGGCAATATCATTAATCATAAAACTCATTACAAAGTTTCTATCTGCATCACATTACAAAGTTTCCCATCTACATCCGCTAATTAACCAGACTCACCAGTTACTACTTCAAATACTGGTACCAACCTACACATCTACTTAAGAGAGATTAATACTACTCTGAGGAAAAAAACATCAATAAATAAAGAATTAAATAGTAAAATATCATAAAAAAAATCAAATTATCACCAAAGAGATTACCTTCAAGTCCAAATAAGCTGGTTCACACCCAATTGAAAGTAAAAATTTATCAAAATCGCTTGGGGTTAGAGCTGAGAAATTATGCCATATTGATTTTCATTTTCATATAACATAGTATTGTGCTAGCTATTAATTATTTTGTCTGAAGTTTACAGCTCTAAGCATTCAAATGCAAAAACTTACCAATTGTCACCTCATTTGTTAGAAGTGGTAACTCTCTGAGATGCAGATCTGTTTCGTTATTGTTGGAGGAGAAAATACATAGGCGAGGCATCAAGCCCTGCACAAATAACTAAGCACATCCTTAAAAAAACTGAAAGCCAAAAAATGACTTACCCGACCACCAGCAACAATCAGGATTGTGATGACAGAAACTCACAATACAACCTTAGAATAGAAAGCTATATAATACAAAAATTTACACAAACACTATCGAGATTTGGATAATACTAAATACATTTATGAAAAAAGAAACCGAAAAATCACCAGAAAATATTTCTTGGACTGATGATTTCCAATCCCACCGATCTCAGCACACGATGAATGTACATTTGCAGAAGCATTTAAACATAAAAATCGAAAAAAATGCATGAGACACAAAATCCAGTAACAGGTTCGGGTCAGACTCCAACATGACCAAGCTTTTGCACTTAAGCCGATTTTGAAGCTCTTTAATCATGCACAAACGAAACAACAAATTGAATGGAACTTGCATGTACAGGAAAGAAAAGTGATTTTAATATATTGTAAACTCAGAAGTAGAGGGAAAAGAACTGCATGGCAGTAATCACAAAGGTTGCCTGGGGTATATTGAATTTTTAAATACTCAGAAAAATCTAACAAAAATAGAAACCATTCTTCCATACCATAGTTGTGGCCAGCGTGATATGTATATCGGATGTGTGGCGTGCTAGTAGGGCATTGGAATAGTACATATATTTTGTCCTCGGAGATGCCTTGCTCACTATCATCAGTAGAAGCCCTGTCTTATCAACAGTGGTGGTCACCCTTTGCATCGCCAATAGCCCCATATAATTTCCCAGTTGTCTTTTCCTCTCAGCAGTAATTGAGAAATAACGGTACACTGAGAAATATATATGCAGTGGTCCACTGAGAAATAATGCGATCAAATGTTTAATGTTTATCAAATGCAATTGACATGTCTATTCTATCACACAACAGTAAATATATATGTACTGGTACACTGAGAAATAATGTACAAATGATTTTCAAACAAATATAGAGCATTGTTGCGCAGGGGAAAAATTGAGAGAGAAAAATGACCTAATTGACCGGTGCTAATTTTGATGGCCACCAAGGCATGGGTAATTGGCCTGAACACTCTGTCAAAAGAAAAAAAGATTAAATTTTGAATTTATTTGTAGCAATTTAATCATACGATAATAATAGACAGTTCTATAGAGTACAACTGACCTATGTTTAGAATTCAAATCTTTAACTTGCTTAACATAGAAGGCATGATTTCCACTTCAATGGCACTATGAACGGCAAACATAAAAGTGACGTTTAGATTAATATAACTCTTTCGTATATAACATTAATATAGTTTTTAGAATGGCACCGGATTTAATCAACACCACTATGCAAGCATGGAACGATAAAAAACACAGATATATACAATTTCCACACAGATACAAATCAAAAAGGTCGATCAGACATTTAATGAAACGATGAAATGCAACATTCTAAAATCAGTGCAAATTTCCAACCAGTAAATCATACAATCAACCCAATTAAGACGTACCAAACCAAAATCACGAAAAATAAACCAAGAAAGAGAAAAATAAAGGTCGATCAGACAGAAGCACGAAAAAAAAAGAACGAACCAAAGCGAAGAAGAAGAAGAGATCAACGAAGAGGTTGGATCTGGTCGGCTTCTTCGGTACTGTGATGCTTGAATCGAGTACTTCCATGGCCGATTTGAACCCTAGATCAAGGTGTGAGATAGGATTTCTGTACCGAAAGAAAAGGAGAAAAGAGAGAGCGAGAGAGGCGAGAAAAGTTCACACCTTTCAAGAGAGATTACTGGTTCAGAGCTTTAGGTTGGGGTAGAAAGAAGTCTACATAGCTATGACGGTGGTCTTGACCTCCCTATCACTCTATCTTTCTCTGTCTTTCCATTTTGGCAGAGCTTCTTTATTGAAGAGGAGAAGGATGCGGCTGTGTGCTGAAGAGGAAAGCTCCGCAAGCACAGCCCCTTCCGCTCTGGTCCATCCTCCGTCGCGATTGATGCTGATTTTACTGTGGCGATCGAAGAAAAAAGGGAAAAGGAAGAGGGAAAGTTTCTGGAGAGAACCAATCGGAGAAACCCTAGATCCAGTATCGAAGAGAGAGGGACAGACTGTGTGGAGAAAGCTTCGCGAAAGCGAGAGAGAAAAGGCAGCGGTAGCGGAGACGAAGGGCTAAGATTCATTCCAAAACAGTGCCACAACCGTTGCGATTTGAGCTTTACCTACAGTAACTTCAGGGTTTGAAATTGAGTTACTTATAATATTGGGTTATTACTCTGGTTGGGCATTAGAGGAGACTTGTGTGAGTCCTACGACTGGGTTTTAGGCTTGGTACCAGTCTTTGGTACCACTATGGTACCTCTGGTATCTCTCTCGTACGCCGTGTCGACCCAGGGGCTGATTTGTAAGGAAAAAAGGACCTATCTGTAAATTTCTAGGGGCCTGTTTGTGAGAAAAAAAGGACTGGAATATAAATTATTTTGATTCAGGGGCCCTGGAAAAAGTGTATGTGACAGCGGGTCGGATCCTGACCCCTTTTATCGGATCCTTGCGGACCCGTTACGACTGGCTCAGGTCAACTGGGTCAGGTTGACCTGGCTCAGTCCATTCGATGATTGGGCTGAGACTTTTTGGGCCGAAACTTTCTGGGCCGAAAAAAAAAAAATTGGGCTGGGCTCAAATTTTCGAATATGGGCTGAAATTTCAGAAATTTAAAAAAAGATAATTATAAAACTTAATCCTTGATTAAGTTAAATTAAATGTGGGCTTAATATTTAATTAATTAAAGGAGAGGCCGTTAAAAATAATTGGGTATTCCTTTAATTAAGCGGGATTCGAGTTTTTCGGGAGATGATGAGAATAGTCTGAGTGAGTCAAGAACAGATACAATGACAATCAAATCACCGACTTTCTGATCCCAACCAAATAATCAAAATTTCAGTTTTTAATTGTGTTTCTATTTCTATTTTCTATTTTTGCTTTTCTATTTATAAATAACTAATAACATATTTATATAAATAATAAATAAGACTCTAACATTAAATATTCTAAAATTTTATACTAAAAATTATTAACAAATAATTAAGATAATAGTAACGATACCAATGGTGATAATAATATTAATTTAAAAATTTGTAATAAACCATAATTTGATTAAATATTAAAATAATAATAACAATAAAATTTCTGATAACACAAGCAATTACTATAAGATAATAAGTAATGTTGATCTAATAAAGTAAGCCAAACTTGTAAACCTAGGAATTAGATAGGGAAACCAAATAATTTTAATAACTTTTCAACCAAATTACAGGAGACTTAACGGACCCGAGTTTTGACCCACCCGCAAGTGCGAAAACGTGGATTTTTATAGAAATCTAAATCCTTGTAAAGTAAGTATTGCATGGCATGTTGACAATCTGTTTTGAATGCATGGAATTCATTGTTATTCTGAAGGAACAAATATTACAACTCATGTTGAATATAAATACATGTCATTTTCAAGTTGATCAGTGAACCAGGCAAGTTCGTATACTCCTTTGTTATTTAATGAGCTGGCATAGCTCAATTATCCTTGCCTGAAAGGTGAAAGTTTATGAGACCCAGAAGATCGCTGGAATTTGGACTGGAAGTTGGACATGATGTGAAATCAAAGCCACTCTCCGGAGACGGTTGGCCCCCGGTTTCGGCCAGTTCGATAGCGCTATACGGATTTGGAATTCCCTCTGCTTGCCCTAGGGTTAGGGATACGTCCCTCTGCCTGCCCCAGGGTTAGGGAAAGGTCTCCTTTGCTTGCCCAACCGGTTGGGTTAGGGGATCTGAGTGAGTCTGAGATATGATGAGATGTGTTGTGATATGATTTGATTATTGATCTTCTGTGACTTACTGTTTGCTTGTTGTTGCAAATTATTTTGCAGCATGGTTCTGATCGGACCCTTTTTGTTCCGTTGTTCGGTATGCAGCTGACTACAGACTTGCATCACTTTCGATTTCATCATCGCATATCCATTTCATTTATTTAATTAATTATTATTTTACTATCATTTACTTTATTATCTAAGAGTATTAGTTCTGGATTAAGATTTCAACTAGAAATCCACGTCTGGAACTAAAACTCGCACTGAGAAATTGTTTCTCACTCGCGTTTGTTTTTGGCATGTTCCTCGATGGTTGGGGGTTCCAGGCGACACACCATCCGGTTAGGTCACAGCCATTAGCAGTTTTTGATGGATCCCATGTACATATTTGTTTTTATGTGCCCCACCTCCATGCTACTATAGGTTATCATGTTTCACTTGCCCCTACGGGTATGTACGTGTATTTTGAGTACCCTGATCCCCCTGCTGCTCCAGCCCCACCTATGCCCCCAGCACCTCCACCCACTCCCGAGCCAGTTGCACCTAGTCCTGTGATCCAGATAGATAGTGATTATGAGGATGACCCTGATGTTTTCTGAGTTATGATGTGATGATGTTTTTGTGTGGTTGTGAGAAACTGGAATCAGCTTTTGATTTCACCAGTACTAGTTCTTGTTTATATTGTGTGTGAACTAGACTGTGTGATTGTTTATAGGTTCCAGTTTCCTGGGAAAAACAGTAGTCACATTTTGAGGAGTATGTATGGATACTTTCTGTAGTACTTGGTATGTTATGGACATTATACTGGCTGTGTTGGTATTTCTTTCTTTCTTCTTTTATTATTTTTACTTTAGTTAAGGACAAGATAATATTTCTAATATATTATCTGTTACGAATAAATTTAAAATGAAAGGAAAAAAAAAATTGTGTATACGTTTATCGCTATATAGAAATACACGTATAAAACGTAAATAGACATTTTTAATAAATTAAGCCTTGCGAGAATACATTAATTTGTATTTTCGTGGCGGGGAAACTGCCCCACCCCATTGCGGGCTGTGACAGTCTCTCTTGGTGGTATCAGAGCGTATGGTTTAAGCCGTAACCAGACTCACGAAAGAGTGGGCAGAAACATGGGTTAGGACGACAAATTTACTTCTTTTGCATACTATAAGCATGCATGCATTAATTCATTCATTGTAGAAATCTATAATTTTTGTTCAACCACAGTTCTCTTGAGAAACGTAATTAGAATTGTGTGAGATACGATGGATAACGCCAGAGGACGCCGTGGTAGACGTGGTAGGCCCAGAGCTCAAGAAACAAGAAGAGAGGAACATGTGGAGTTGGAAGATCGGGAGGTCGATCGATTATTGCTGGCATTTGAGCGCGGTCGGAGACTAGCTGAACGAGCTGAACAAGGTCCTCGAGATAGGGACGAGGAAGCTTTTAGGAAGTTTGAAGCCTTTGCTCGTCTGACACCACCTCGGTTTAATGGAGAAAGTGGATTCAAAGCTGCTGAAGAATGGCTCGCAGCGGTAAAATCTCGTTTGGCGGTATGTAAAGCCCCTCCAGAACAACAGGTAGAATTAGTGACCTATTATTTTGAAAATTCTGCTCGATTCTGGTGGGAAGGAGTGAAACGAGGGTATGAAGGGGATGCAACACAAATTCCTTGGGCATGGTTTGAAGAGCGATTTGAGCAAAGATTTTTAGGTTTGGTACATCGTGAGGCAATGAGAACTAAATTTGTAACCTTGAAGCAGTATGGGAGAACTGTAGCAGAATATAACAGTATGTTTCTCAACTTGTCTCAATATGCTTCTGATATTGTTAATGATGCCTATCGGCAAAGGCGCCAATATCTTGACGGATTAGACCCAGATATTGCAATAGCAGTGGATACTCGCGCAAATCAAGGAATTCAAGCCCTGATGGATGCAGCGGAACAGGTAGACGTATATAATAAAAGAAAGGCTCAGTTTCGGGCAACCCGAAATGTACGTGGACGAGGCATAGTTGCACCGGGACGTGTAACTCCAACAGCATCGGTTCCAAGGCCAATTGGACCAGCTCCGCCTTCTAGACCTAATTGGTGTAGAAGATGCCAACTTCCCCACCCAGAAACTCAATGCCGCTATATTAGTCGAGCCTGTTTCAATTGTGGTAGCCCGGATCACTGGGCTAACAATTGTCCTAAAACTCCAAACCCTTATTATCAAAAAGGGATTGCCTCTGGAACAAGTGTTGGTCGTGGGAATGGAACACCACAGCGTGGTCGTGGAATGATACGTGGTGGTAGAACGGGTGGTGGACCGACTGTACATGCGATGGATACAATAGAAGAAATTCCTCAAGAGGAAAAAGAAGAAACTGTTGAAGAAGAATGGATTGAAGAAGAAACCGAAGATCCAAATGCGGTGACAACGGACCTACTAGCAGGTATTCTAATTATTTCGGGATATCCAGCTTATGTATTAATAGATACAGGATGTAGCCATTCTGTTGTATCCAAAGCATTTGCTGAATTATGTAATTGGGTAGTAGAACCAGAAAAGGGGATGTTACAAGTTCAAACACCTTTGGGTCAAGCTATCCAAACAGCCATGCATTGCCGAAACCGTAAAGTTTATGTAAATGGACGAGAACTAGCAATTGACTTGTTGGTGATGGAGATTTCAAACTATGATGTACTCTTGGGAATTGATTGGTTAACAAGGCATTCTGCCATTATACATTGTGCAAAAAGGAAGATAACTTTTGAACTTTCAAACAAAACAATTTGTACTTTGAACTGTCGAAAACCTAATGATCCAATACCATATATTTCTGCCTTGAAAACCAAACATTTGATGGAAGCAGGATGCACCGCTTATTTAGTCTCTGCGATTGACTTAAATTCGATAACTCCAGATCTTTCCTCTATACCAATTGTGTCCGACTATTCTGATGTATTCCCGGAAGAAATTTTGGGATTACCACCTGAACGTGAAATAGAATTCTCTATTGACCTAGTACCTGGAACTGTACCTATTTCCAAAACTCCGTACCGAATGGCTCCTGCAGAACTCAAGGAATTAAAAATACAATTGGAAGAGTTAATGGAGAAAGAATTCATTCGACCAAGCACCTCTCCTTGGGGCGCACCTGTCTTATTTGTTAGAAAGAAAGATGGTACCTTACGATTATGTATCGACTATCGGGAATTGAATAAGGTAACCATTAAGAATCGTTACCCCTTGCCTCGAATTGATGATCTATTCGATCAACTTCAGGGATCGTCGGTTTATTCCAAAATAGATTTAAGAACTGGATACCATCAACTTAGAATTCGACCAAATGATGTGGAGAAAACTGCATTCCGCACCAGGTATGGACACTATGAATATTTGGTAATGCCATTTGGATTAACTAATGCTCCTGCCGCATTTATGGATTTGATGAACCGAGTTTTTCGAGATCTTCTTGATTCGTGTGTGGTAGTTTTTATTGATGACATACTAGTTTATTCAAAAACCCCAGAAGAACATGAAAAACACCTCAAGGTGGTACTAGAAAGGCTCCGTCAACATAAACTATATGCAAAATTGTCCAAGTGTGAATTTTGGCTGGATCAAGTTGCCTTTCTTGGACATGTAATATCAGGAAAAGGATTGGCGGTAGACCCAGACAAAATCAAAGCAATAATTGAATGGAAGCCACCCAAAACGGTTACAGAGGTGCGAAGTTTTCTAGGGTTGGCAGGATATTATCGACGATTCGTGTCTGATTTTGCAAGAAAAGCTCAACCTCTTACTAAACTTCTTCAGAAAGATGTAAAATTTGAGTGGGGAAAAGCTCAAGAAGAAAGTTTTCAAGAACTTAAGAATCGATTGGTTACTGCTCCTATTCTTGCAATACCAGTTCCTGGACAGGATTATACGGTCTATACGGACGCATCTCGAATGGGATTAGGTTGTGTATTAATGCAAGATGGACATGTTATTGCCTATGGATCCAGACAACTCAGGTCTCATGAACAAAACTATCCAACCCATGACTTGGAACTAGCAGCGGTGGTATTTGCACTTAAAATTTGGAGACATTACCTATACGGAGTCAAGTGCAAAATATACACTGATCACCAAAGTCTTAAATATATTTTCACACAAAAAGAACTTAATTTAAGACAACGAAGATGGTTGGAATTAATCAAGGATTAAGATCTGGATATTCAGTATTACACGGGAAAAGCCAATGTTGTTGCGGATGCTCTCAGTCGAAAAAGTCAAGTTAACCTGGCAACTTTTCTTACAAAGGAATTAAAATTACTTGAAGAAATGAGACAGTTACAGTTGACCGTAGGAGTTTCTCGGGAAATGGTACAAACTTTTAATCTAAGGAATTGGAATGTTAAAGATAAACAACAAACTCCTATTGTTGTTGCTGGACTGTTAGCTTCAATTTTTATCCAGACCAATTTACAAGACCAGTTGAAGGGAGCTCAAAGGAAGGATACCAAATTTGATAAATATCGGGAATTAGCAAAGAATAGATCCGATTCTTTCTTCAAAATAGATAAAACGGATTTATTACGATTCAATGATAGAATCTGTATTCCTGAGGATCCTGAAATTAAAACCATTATACTTTCAGAAGCACATGACTCGGGATATACTATTCATCCAGGAAAAGATAAAATGTATCAAAATTTAAAGAAGGCATTTTGGTGGCCAAATATGAAAAAAGAAGTGGAGGAATATGTACGAAAATGTCAAGTGTGTCAACAAATTAAAGCGGATCGACTTAAGCCTGCCGGATTTTTACAACTTCCCTGGAGACCACGACATAAATTTGAGTCCATAACAATGGATTTTGTAACTGGATTTCCAAGAACTATAGGGAGATATGATTCCATTTGGGTAATCGTGGATCGGTTAACTAAGGTAGCTCATTTTATACCCATTCGAATGGACTTTACGGGGAAAGAGTTAGCTGAAATTTTCATGAAATTTCAATTTAAATATCATGGATGTCCGAAAGAAATTATCTCAGATCGAGATACTCGATTCACTTCTCGATTTTGGACGGGTTTCCAAGAAAGTATGGGCACCAAAGTCATTTTCAGTTCTGCTCATCATCCACAAACCGATGGACAATCAGAAAGAACTATTCAAACTTTGGAAGATATGCTTCGTGCCTGCATACTTAGTTTTGGTGGATCGTGGTTAGAATATTTACATTTGGTTGAATTTGCATACAATAACAGCTATCATTCAAGTATAGGTATGCCCCCGTATGAAGCATTGTACGGAGAACCATGTCAAACACCATTATGGTGGAAATTACAAGGAACCATAGATCCGACTGGACCTCAACTTGTAGCAGAAAGTGCTGAGAAATTAAAAATTGTTCTTACAAGATTAAGAGCAGCACAAGATCGATATAAAAAATATGCAGATACCAAACGAAGGCATGTGGAATTTAAAGAAGGAGACGAGGTATGGCTGAAGGTATCTCCAATAAAAGGAATAAAGCGATTTGGTGTAACTGGAAAATTGAGCCCTCGTTATATTGGACCATTTCCAATTTCCAAAAGAATTGGACAAGTAGCATATGAACTAGCATTATCCCCTAGTCTTTCCCAAGTGCATCCGGTATTTCATGTCTCCCAACTCCGACAATATATCAAGGACCCTTCTCATAAAATATCGGATTATTCAAATTTGCAAATCGAGGAAAACTTATCATATGAAGAGGAACCTATGCAAATTCTGGATCGGAAAATACAACAACTGAGAAGCAAGACGATCCATTTGGTACTAGTACAGTGGGGACGACATTCTGTAAAGGAAGCTACTTGGGAATTGGAAGATACGATACGAGAGCGCTACCCAAACTTGTTCGGGTAAGTATCGTTCAGAGGACTGAACGATATTTTAAGGGGGGTGGAATGTAACAACCTAGAAATACCAGACCTAGTTTAGTTGTGATGGTTAGATTAATTCTTAAAATAATACTAAGAAAAATATAATTTTAAAACTAATAACCTTTAAACCATTAATTTAATTATAACATTAAAACTTATTCGAAATCGAAATCTTTTAATTTGTGTAGTGTCTAAAAATAAATCAAATGATTCTAGCAAAATCAGAGTTGATTAAAATTCAAATCTAATATTCAAAACAATTAAAAACTTAATAAAACAAATCATTAGTCAACCCATATGAGTTGCAGCATCCTTTGTTATAAAGTGATGGCCACAGAAGATCCGAGGGGTAAAAATTTGATAAAAATCAGGTTTTCACCGTGGCACCATCTCTGTTTCTCTCTCTTTTTCGTTTCTTTTTCCGCTCCGTTCGATTCCCCTCTCTCCTCTCTTCGTCTCCGACGAGAGAAATTCTTGAAATTGTCGAAGGGATGGGCTGTGACCAGCCAATCCCATCGCGCCACCAGCTTCCCTCCTCCGATTGGCTGGCTCCGTTTGTCCTTATCCGATTGTGTTGGCAGGGAATGACGTGGCTTTGAGATACGAGCTCGATGGATCTCTGCCGTTGGCTTCTTCCTCCCCTCTCCTCTCTCTGCCAGCTATATATAAACCCCTTTCCTCTTCTCTCTCTCCTGAAGGCTAGCTCAGCGATTAGGGTTCCACCTCAAAACAGGAGAGAGAAGAAGGCCAGAGAGGGAGGAGGTAGTTGCCAGAGATCCAAGGTATATCTCTCCTTTGCTTCGTGATTTAACTTATTTAAGTTGGATTTTTCTGGATTTCTTGGCTGATTTGGGGGAAGTTCAGAAGCTGAGTTTAGGGTTTGTGCATGATATTATACTTGTTCTGGATGCTTTAATTACTCTTTGGCAGACTAATTTAAACCCTAAAACATTGAATCTGTTTGTGAATTGGAGTAAACCCTGGAATTTGCATCTTGTACCCTGTTATGAATGTAATTGAATGAAATTGAGTGTAATATTGGGTTATTACTCTGGTTGGGCATTAGAGGAGACTTGTGTGAGTCCTACGACTGGGTTTTAGGCTTGGTACCAGTCTTTGGTACCACTATGGTACCTCTGGTATCTCTCTCGTACGCTGTGTCGACCCAGGGGCTGATTTGTAAGGAAAAAAGGACCTATTTGTAAATTTCTAGGGGCCTGTTTGTGAGAAAAAAAGGACTGGAATATAAATTATTTTGATTCAGGGGCCCTGGAAAAAGTGTATGTGACAGCGGGTCGGATCCTGACCCCTTTTATCGGATCCTTGCGGACCCGTTACGACTGGCTCAGGTCAACTGGGTCAGGTTGACCTGGCTCAGTCCATTCGATGATTGGGCTGAGACTTTTTGGGCCGAAACTTTCTGGGCCGAAAAAAAAAAAATTGGGCTGGGCTCAAATTTTCGAATATGGGCTGAAATTTCAGAAATTTAAAAAAAGATAATTATAAAACTTAATCCTTGATTAAGTTAAATTAAATGTGGGCTTAATATTTAATTAATTAAAGGAGAGGCCGTTAAAAATAATTGGGTATTCCTTTAATTAAGCGGGATTCGAGTTTTTCGGGAGATGATGAGAATAGTCTGAGTGAGTCAAGAACAGATACAATGACAATCAAATCACCGACTTTCTGATCCCAACCAAATAATCAAAATTTCAGTTTTTAATTGTGTTTCTATTTCTATTTTCTATTTTTGCTTTTCTATTTATAAATAACTAATAACATATTTATATAAATAATAAATAAGACTCTAACATTAAATATTCTAAAATTTTATACTAAAAATTATTAACAAATAATTAAGATAATAGTAACGATACCAATGGTGATAATAATATTAATTTAAAAATTTGTAATAAACCATAATTTGATTAAATATTAAAATAATAATAACAATAAAATTTCTGATAACACAAGCAATTACTATAAGATAATAAGTAATGTTGATCTAATAAAGTAAGCCAAACTTGTAAACCTAGGAATTAGATAGGGAAACCAAATAATTTTAATAACTTTTCAACCAAATTACAGGAGACTTGACGGACCCGAGTTTTGACCCACCCGCAGGTGCGAAAACGTGGATTTTTATAGAAATCTAAATCCTTGTAAAGTAAGTATTGCATGGCATGTTGACAATCCGTTTTGAATGCATGGAATTCATTGTTATTCTGAAGGAACAAATATTACAACTCATGTTGAATATAAATACATGTCATTTTCAAGTTGATCAGTGAACCAGGCAAGTTCGTATACTCCTTTGTTATTTAATGAGCTGGCATAGCTCAATTATCCTTGCCTGAAAGGTGAAAGTTTATGAGACCCAGAAGATCGCTGGAATTTGGACTGGAAGTTGGACATGATGTGAAATCAAAGCCACTCTCCGGAGACGGTTGGCCCCGGTTCCGGCCAGTTCGATAGCGCTATACGGATTTGGAATTCCCTCTGCTTGCCCTAGGGTTAGGGATACGTCCCTCTGCCTGCCCCAGGGTTAGGGAAATGTCTCCTCTGCTTGCCCAACCGGTTGGGTTAGGGGATCTGAGTGAGTCTGAGATATGATGAGATGTGTTGTGATATGATTTGATTATTGATCTTCTGTGACTTACTGTTTGCTTGTTGTTGCAAATTATTTTGCAGCATGGTTCTGATCGGACCCTTTTTGTTCCGTTGTTCGGTATGCAGCTGACTACAGACTTGCATCACTTTCGATTTCATCATCGCATATCCATTTCATTTATTTAATTAATTATTATTTTACTATCATTTACTTTATTATCTAAGAGTATTAGTTCTGGATTAAGATTTCAACTAGAAATCCACGTCTGGAACTAAAACTCGCACTGAGAAATTGTTTCTCACTCGCGTTTGTTTTTGGCATGTTCCTCGATGGTTGGGGGTTCCAGGCGACACACCATCCGGTTAGGTCACAGCCATTAGCAGTTTTTGATGGATCCCATGTACATATTTGTTTTTATGTGCCCCACCTCCATGCTACTATAGGTTATCATGTTTCACTTGCCCCTACTGGTATGTACGTGTATTTTGAGTACCCTGATCCCCCTGCTGCTCCAGCCCCACCTATGCCCCCAGCACCTCCACCCACTCCCGAGCCAGTTGCACCTAGTCCTGTGATCCAGATAGATAGTGATTATGAGGATGACCCTGATGTTTTCTGAGTTATGATGTGATGATGTTTTTGTGTGGTTGTGAGAAACTGGAATCAGCTTTTGATTTCACCAGTACTAGTTCTTGTTTATATTGTGTGTGAACTAGACTGTGTGATTGTTTATAGGTTCCAGTTTCCTGGGAAAAACAGTAGTCACATTTTGAGGAGTATGTATGGATACTTTCTGTAGTACTTGGTATGTTATGGACATTATACTGGCTGTGTTGGTATTTCTTTCTTTCTTCTTTTATTATTTTTACTTTAGTTAAGGACAAGATAATATTTCTAATATATTATCTGTTACGAATAAATTTAAAATGAAAGGAAAAAAAAATTGTGTATACGTTTATCGCTATATAGAAATACACGTATAAAACGTAAATAGACATTTTTAATAAATTAAGCCTTGCGAGAATACATTAATTTGTATTTTCGTGGCGGGGAAACTGCCCCACCCCATTGCGGGCTGTGACATTATATATGCAAGTAATATGTTATATATGTAACTGTTGAAGTTAATATATATAACTGTTGAAGTTAATATATATAATTGTTGAACTTGGCATATTTAAATGTTGAAGGTAATATTGGAAGTGAGCATATTTAAATTGTTGAAGTTGGCATATATATTAACTTCAACAGTTAAATATGTTAACCTCAACATTTATAATCAATATATATTGTGTGTGTGAGAGTATGATATTATCAGAGGGTGGGGGGAGGGGGGCGAACGCGGAAGGGTGGGGGTTGGGGAGCGTACGCGGGATGGTGGGAGGGGGGCGAGCGTACGCTGCAGGAGAGCGTACGTGGGAGGGCTGGGACGAGCGTACACAGCAGGGAGGGAAACAGAACAATTTCCAGAAATAGAAAATGCGTAGAGCCAAAAATAGAGAAAACGCGTGGGGATGATGGGGATGAGAAATATCGGGGATGATCCTTATCACCCCCGATTAGCAAAAGCTTAATATATCTGCTCAAATAAAGGATCACACTTCTACCAGTTTAAGATTACTATAGCATAGGAACTATGACTACAGCTTACAGGAGATATGGTAAGAAATCACGGTGGAAAAAGACAAGGTTGTTTGCGGTACAATATCGGCCAGTAAAAGTAAGGGTATTTTAGTCATTTTATGTAAAAAATGGTTTTTTAAATTTCAAATATAATTAAAATTAAACAAAAGGGGTTATATTCTAATATTCTAAGATACTAAGATTAGAGGGGGTTATATCTAATTTTGAAGATTATAAGGAGTTATATCCAATTGACAAAGATTAGAGGGGTTATATCCAATTTTTCCGTGATTGGACATTGAAATACTAGGTATGAAAACTATTTATCAGACATATCTCTAACATCCTACGCATCTCCGCTAGCACGTCTACGGTCTACCGGAGTGATTATTGCATCTGCTTATATAACAATGCTATCGAGAATCGCCTTTTCTAACTCGACATTGTCCTCTTCTTCGTCCAACACGAACGGTTCTTGAGAAACCACTAGCTAGAGAGCTCAAAACAATCTTAGATCTAAGATTTCTTGAAGAACAAGCGGAATCGGAAGAGAAAGTGATCGTGAGGTTTATGTGGAGAGAGTTGCAGTGCACGAGCGCACTGAAGGGACATATATCTCATTTTATTGCACTCGAAACACCGTAAAGGTTCTCTATAATTATTCGCTAAGGATTTGCTCGAGAACGTGAAAGCGAAGGGGGAGACGAGACAAGAGGAGATTAGAGGTGCCCGGTGAGGCTCACCCCAAATCGGGAATTAGCGATAGCGAGTAAAGTCTTCGCCTGTCTGTCTCTTATCTCACTCCGTCTCCTCCTTTTTCATCCCGTCTAATCCTTTGTTGTGGAGCGAGTAACTCGCGTCGAGCAGTTCGGAATTAATTTTCTCGCTTCGTCTCCCCTAATTCCACCTCCACCTTCGCGTTCTGGAGCACAGCCTAAGTGTTCTTCATTCCACATCTCAAGCGATATTCATCCATTCATTTAACTATCTATTCTTTCTTCTATCCTTCAAGATTCATGCAAACTTTCTTGTAGTGAATTGATTTCAGGAGATTATTTCTTGGTATTGAAGTTCGATCTTCTATCCGTATCTTTCATCACCTTAGCAAAGCTGGTTGGAGCACAGTGATTAGAGACATGAACTTCTCGATGCTTTGCTAACCAGAGAAGAAGCTCGCAGAGGAAGGAAATCCGATTCTATAAGGACAAAATCATCGTAATAATTCAGTTTTTGCACATAGGTAATTACAAATAATTACGATAATGATTGCATATATCACAAATAATTTATGTTCCTCCCATATTTGTTAGGTTATTCTCAATCAAGACTTGATGGATTTATTGTTGTGCCTGAATGAAAACTTTATTTAATTGCTGCGCTGAATGTTGCGTGGATTTAAACTTTATCAATTGAATTTCTTTATTAACTTGAAAACGTGTTGTAGTTGAATATGCCTTTTAAGTGCTAAATTGATGCTGTCTAGGTCACGGAATTATTTATCTAGATTATTATAAATTACAGTTCACAACAAAAATTGGCTAATAACAATAATTAATTATCATTATAATTAGGGTGTGTTTGGATGAGCCGTCAATAAAGAATAAGAATAAAAAATTTCGGTATGCGTGCTTGTCCAAATTTCTTATTCTTATACTATGGTTTTGTTAGTATAGGAATAAGGGTCCAAATTTTTTATTTTTGTGTTGTTTGAGTTGCACAAGAATAAGAATAAACACAAAAACGGAAATATTTTATTCTTATATCTTATTCACGGCTCATCCAAATAGGCCGAGAATAGAGAATAGGAATAAGGAATTTCGGTTTGCGTGCTTATTCTTATTCTTGTGCAACCCAAACAACACAAGAATAAGGAATTTGGGCCCTTATTTCTGTACTAACAAAACCATGGTAATAAGAATAAAGAATTTGGATAAAGACGCAAATCGAAATTTCTTATTTCTATTTCCTATTCCCAGCCTATTCAAACACACCCACTGAGAATAATAAATAATAAGTAAGGGCCGTTTGGATTGCTTAGGAATTTGGGAAATTTGGAGAAGTTGAAATTCCTAGAAATAAATTTATTGAGAAGTATGTAACTTTGTGAAAAATTTGAATTGTTTATAATAAATTTATGGTAGGAAGATGAAATTTTCCAAATTCTTTTAAATCCAAACAGCCCCTGAAAGAATTTGGGACAGGGAGCCTTGGCGAGTTGGCGTGGGATGGGACGGACGGATAGATTTGAAACTGGACGCAACTAAAAAAAGGATGAGAGATGAGAGTGATTGCCTTGGGTGTATTATGATTTATGAGAGTAGCTTGATTATGGTAGTGGACTACTGGTAGTCCTAAGTCCTAAGTGAGGCAGGTAGGCAGGAAGGCAGGAAGGGTACGTCCAGCTCCTCTTCACCGCCATTCGTTAAACCCTAATAAATATATATAAATCACCATACTATTCGCACCAATCACCTTACACGATGCCTCTCTTCCTCTCGGAGGAGGAGCTCCGCGCTCTCTCGCACGACGCCGCCGCCGTGGCCGACCGGGCCGACGCCGCCATTCGTGATCTCCGCCGACAGCTCGACACCGTCAAAGCCGAGGCCGACGCCGCCGCCATCGCATCCGAGCAGACCTGCGCCATCCTCGAGCAGCGCTACGCCGCTCTCTCCGCTGATCTCGACCTCTTGCGATCTGAGAACGCCCAGCTCGCTGCGTCATCCGACCACCACGTCTCCGCACTCGCCCAGGCTCAGGCTGACAAGCACCAGCTCCATCTCAAGGCCGTAAGTCCCTACTCCCTGCCTTTTCTTTTTCTTCTATCCTACTCTTCAACGTTTCTTTTCTTGCTTCCTTCAAATTACAGATTGCCAAAGATGGAGACATCGAGAGACTAACACTGGAGTTGGCCGACTTGCAACGATCTAAGCGCCACTCTCTAGACCTTCTACAACAAAAAGACGCTGAAATCACAGAGAAGAATACCACAATCCAGGCTTACCTTGATAAGATTGTATGTTTAACTTTAACCATGCTTATTGTAATGATCTACTATCAATGCCCTGCTAATACGCTTATGCCTTTTTTTGTTGCGACAGGTGGTTTTGACAGACAAGCTTGCCGCCAAGGAGACAGGGATGCAAGAAATTGAAATAGAGTTCACTCGATGCCGTGCTACATGCAACCGCATTAGTCAGGTATTGATTTTGCTGTTTTCTCATCTGAAGTTGTTGTCCAATAGAAAGAGCTAAATTGCAGCAAGCATTATCTGATAAAGTACCTGGCTAACTAAGTGGTGACTAAGAAGGATTAAAGTTTGTTGCGGCAGCTAGTGGGTTGCTAATCCAGCATTTCTTATTTTTGCGTTTGTACCAATTTCTT
Organism: Rhynchospora pubera; assembly: GCA_028095005.1. Classification (NCBI taxonomy): domain Eukaryota; kingdom Viridiplantae; phylum Streptophyta; class Magnoliopsida; order Poales; family Cyperaceae; genus Rhynchospora; species Rhynchospora pubera. Next base: position 229,416,996 of record CM051459.1, on the reverse strand, counting down.
CCGTATAGCCAGTCATAGGTTAACATTTTCAGATATGTGCCATACATGCTAAAACTTTCCAGTAACTCCCACTTGTTCAAATTATAACCAAGAAGATTCAGTGGAGTGACTGTTATTATCACTTTTGGCTAGGAGAAAGAACTTCTTGAAAAGCACAACAGTTGGCTTGACGAGGAGCTGAAAGCGAAGAGCAACACACTTTCTGAAATGTGCAAATCGAATATGAATTCAGAATCTAAAATGTCTGCCAGAATTGGTGATGTAAGTATTCATATGTCTTTATGTGAACAGTTCCTAGTAAGCATAGTATGGAATACATATTATGAAAGTTTTACCTCTTTCGTGGTCATTCCATCTTTCAGCTAGAAAGAGAACTCAGCGAATCTTTGGCTTCTCTAAAGCGAAGGAGTGAAAGAGTAGCAGAACTGGAGCAAAGAGTTTCTTATTTGGAGAAGGTAATTCTGCGTTCTGTTTCTAATACATCACTTCGCAGCATAATTTTTATATGGGAAGCTACAAAATGACGAGCTATTGGTGTTTTAGGAGCTGTCCACATCAAAAGAAGCTGCTGCTACTAATGAACAATGCCTCAATGCTGAGCTGACAACGGTATTTATTTGTAGTATATATTGCTGTAAGCCTTGATTTTCATTCAATTTCAATTTGTTTGTCCCTATCTGAATTCCTTTTATAGGTTTCTAAGCTTGTAGAACTCTACAAGGAAAGCTCGGTAGAGTGGTCCAAAAAGGCAGGAGAACTCGAGGGTGTCATAAAAGCATTAGAGGTAATATGTCACTCAAGATAGAAACTAATATTTTCTTATATTAATAATTATTTGGACAGCACCACCCATTGGAGGATTCCTATTTTTTTTATCACACACAGGCTCATCTGACTCAAGTTGAAGAGGAATACAAAGAGAAACTGGAGAAAGAAGTCTCAATCAGGAGCAAACTTGAAAAGGTACTGCACTGCATATTTGTAACAAGTTTACTTTTCCTTATATTCAACCAAATTTATGGAATTATATAATAGGAAGCTGCTGAAATGAGAGAGAAGCTAGAGAAGCTTGAAATAGAGATTGAAAATGCCAGAAAGAATACTGAGCAAAATCTTCTCCCAGTGACTTCAGGCTCCACAATGCAAGAACTGTAAGTTTTTTTTTTTTTTGAACTCTCTCTCTTCCCTCCCCCGACAAAGATTATAAAAGACTGGTCATTCTTGTTTCTTATCTTTAGTATGAATTATTGGATGTCTAAAAATATTTTCTGCTGTAGAGTTCTTTCTGATTCTGGTATGCACCGTGAAGGTGGTGATGACCAAATGATTGTTCCGAAAATTCCTCCGGGCATTTCAGGAACAGCATTAGCAGCTTCTCTCCTCCGTGAGGGTTGGAGTGTATGGCTGCTCTTTTTCTTTTTTTGTTATCGTTTATTTATTTGGTGAGCCACTTATGTTTATATGCTGAGGTCTCACGGTATGATTATTTGTTATTCAGCTTGCAAAAATGTATGAGCAATATCAAGATGCGGCTGATGCCCTGCGACATGAGAGGTGGGGAAGGAAGCATGCTGAGGCTGTACTTGAGAGGGTATTACTCGTTATTGCTAATCCTGCTTAACATATGACATCTTAAAACTTAAAAGCAATTTCAAACGATTAAGTTAATAGTTCAGTACTGAATCCATATGAACTTATTCAACCAGTTTCCTGTTCATCAATGTGCAAACAAATGTGCTCCTTTGGTTTGCCTTTTGAACTATTTTTAGGTTTCGTGCCTGTATGGGGCTGTAAATACTGAGATACTTCTTTATACTGCCTTATTCTATTTCTGGAATTCTGTTATTCTTAAAGTAGGCTGAACATTTGAGGAATTGGTATTAATAGAAAGTAACTAGTTCATTTTGAAGAATTTCAACTTTGGTCTTAAGATATTTCTTTGGAGGTTTACTGGGTATTACCACTTTGTTTAAAAATCACTGCGGTTTGTTTTTCAGGTTTTGCGTGAGATTGAACAAAAAGCTGAACTAATCTTAGACGAAAGAGGTGCTTTTCCATTTTGTATCATCTCTTAGATTATTAAGTTAGGTTATTTAACTGATTATTTCTGACAATAAGATAGGTAATAACGTTTGCATACTATTTTTTTTTCCTGCTATTTGGAAATTCTTAATTTTCAACTTTATTTAACTATTCTTAATTTTCAACTTTATTTAACTATTTTTCTGAATTAGCCATCTTTTGCTGTTATATTAGCTGAGCATGAGAGGATGGTTGAAGCATACTCTTTGCTGAATCAAAAACTTGAGCAGGCACTGTTGGAGCATGAGAGTTTTGAGAACACCATCAGGAGCTTAAAGGTAACCTTATGTTTACTGTTATGTCACGTAGAGTCTTATAGTAATTTAATGGCTGAAGTAAATTCCAAGAATTAGTAAAAAAAATGAAGAAGAAAAGGTCTTAACTCTTAACATAGCAAATTGAACTAGAAAATGCAAAATGCAGTCTCCTAGAGAAGTCAAAATTTCTTATTTTTACAGTGCATCTTTTCTTATTATGACATTGCTTGTTTCAGTCTGAGTTGAAAAGGCTTGAACGTGATAACAATATTGCGCAGAAGGAGATTAATGATCTTACGAAGCAAGTAAGTATATAATTATTAAATCATGTGGCTTGATTTTGGTATTTGTTGCTGTTGGAGAACAAATTCTGATGTAATCTTTTATGTGACATTTTGACACTTAGTTCATCTGTCATTGCTTTCATCATGCTTTCAGATATGATTCAATTGAGGCCTTATTTATGTCAAATGATAGGTGGCAGTGCTTTTGAAAGAATGTCAAGATATCCAAATTAGGTGTGGCGGTTCTTCTCTTTCTGCAAGTTTAATGGGTGGGGAAGGTGGTGTTGATCTGAGTGATTCACCTGGACAGGTTAGTAATTTGCTGCTTCAAAAACAGTAGTTATTAATGAGTCATTTCATCTTCAATGGTGTTGATAAATTGATGCAGATGACATTCAAAGACATTAGTGGATTAGTTGAGCAAAATGTGGTACTTCAAAGCCAAGTTCAAAGACTTTCTGCTGAGCTGGAGAAAAAGGATGAAGAACTTAAGGTTAGTATTTTGTGTTGTCCCTTTCCCTTTATTCTTCATGGGTGTGTTTGGCAACAACGCCGAACTAGTAGTTCGCGAACAACTCTAGTTCGCGAGTGCCAAACAACCCATGAACTGGCGCGAACAAAGAATTGTGGGCTTGTTCTTAGTTCCTCGATTTTGGGGAACTAGAGAAGTTGTTCGTGAACAAGATGTTCATCTCTTGTTCACCATGTTGCCAAACACACCCCATAACTTCATCTGCATTTCCTTTTCCAGGAAGTGTTTGTATCTTAAATAATTTCACATGATCTTTGTAGGAGGGTTTCGAAATTGAAAAGCAAAAATTGGAACATGACGGAGCCTCCAAAATAGAAGCTGTGCTTAAGAGATTAGAGGAACAACAGTGCATGATTGAGACTCTTCATACCTCTGTAAGTAACTCAGCTCGGCACTTGTTAAATATGCATCTGAGATGACTAAATTTCCTGGTTTCACAGCAAACAAATTAGGGAAGTGAGTAAATAAAAAAAATAAACAGTTGGCTACCCATTAAATCTACACAAACCGGGAGCATTTCTTTAACCTAGTTTATTTGTGTCAGTGTTTGTTTTGAGTAGTTGGGAACTTGGGATATAATCATTGTAAGTGGCCAGACCAAGTATGCATGATGTAGGCACCCATGTGGTAATTAGGAAACTTGCCGGCATGTTTTGGAGATAGTTAGAGATAAAGTGTCTGGCGTCTTGCTTATGAACTGCATAATTGGTCAGACAAATTGTGGAACATATCACAAGCATTACAACACATAGTGGATCTTAGTGGTATAATTCGTTCTATACAACTTTTTGCATAGGTCGCAATGTACAAAAGATTGTACGAAGAAGAGCGCAAGAGTCACAGCAGTGGTGATCCATTGCCTAAAGGTGTCCCTGGTAAGTTTTCCTTATTAGTACTCCTGAATCCTGATGATCCAACCGCTGTCACATGATGCTGTTGTATGCTGAGCTTTTTATTTTATTTATTTATTTTTTTGAAACAAGTGGTACTGTTACCGCCAGTTCTATCGTCTTGTCCTAATCACAGGAAATTATTTATTTTGTGTGTATATTGCTACTATTATTTTCTAACGATATATTAATTTTTATTTTTTTAAGATGGAAATGGAGATATTGTGCTTAGGATTGAGAATGTTCAGGTCAGTATATATTCCATGCTTATTTGGTATATACTTTTGATCTTTGGTTGTGCTTCTTCATGTTTTGGGTTGACAAAATTGTCTCATTCATTTACTTAAGACTGAAGCTTCAAAGAATGAGAACAACCAACTTCTGGAACGTTCCAGAAAGCTCGAGGAGGAGTTGACAGCATTAAGGTATTGCTTTCAAGTTATTTTTTAATTAAATTTTCTTCACATTCTTCTAGTTATATATGGAAATCTAATAGATATCTTCCTTCTGTATTTCTGCCACATCAATTCTCTTTGGTTCTTTAGGAGTGAGATTACAGCACTAAGGTTGGAACGTGATAAAATGGCACTAGAGGCTGAGTTTTCCAAAGAGCGTCTTAACAGTTCCATAATGGAGCTCGAGCACCAGGTGCTTATCATTCCTTTCTTCTTTGCATTGCATAAGGGATCTCTTTTTCTGTTGCAATGTATTACATCTATCCAATTCCTAAGGTGATTTTTAATTATGTTCTGTGGGGATTTTTTTTTTTTTTTTTTTTTTGATGTAGAGGAAGGAGGCTAATGCTGTCTCAGCTAGAAATGTGGAGCTGACGCATTTGATAGTGGATTACCAAAAGAGGCTTCGTGAAAGTTCTGACTCTGTACAAACCGCTGAAGAGAATGCCAGGAAGTTTTCTATGGAGGTATTTTCCCCCCCTTTTTCTTTATTTTCTTTGTTAACTTCATGATGAAGTTTACATTATGTATTTGTCAGATTGTAAATTAGTAACTACATTTTTTTTGTTATAAACTTTTATTTAAATCAATTTACCACAGAATTTAGCAAAGTCTGAATAACATGGAATCATTTATTTCATAATTTTGCTGATGTTCTGACAAATATATGCAGATCTCCATTTTGAAGCATGAGAAGGAAATCGTAGTGAATTCTGAAAAACGAGCAATTGAAGAAGTTCATGATTTGTCAGATAAAGTGCATCGTCTTCAGGTTAATAATCACGAGTTGTCTCATTATTCATCTATATGTTCTCTACTGTTTCTTGTACAGTTGAACTTAACCTAATGTTATAAATTGTAGTCAACTCTTGACACTCTTCAAGCCACTGAGGAGGTTCGTGAGGTATGCCATCTCTACACATCTTTCCTCTAATTCTTTTTATATGTGAAGTATTCTGATTTATTTTGGCATGGTTATGTCAGAATGCAAGAGCTTCAGAAAAGCAGAAACAAGCAGACTACATAAAACGACTTGAAGTAAGGCTTCAGTTTCATTAATTTTAAGTGGTGCTTGATTGAGTTCTCCAAACCTTTTTTTAAATATAATTCTTCGATGATGTTTGTTGTTGAGGAGTCCCCTGATTCATTTGTTTCATTGACAAATCTTTGGGATTTCTAATTAATCCAACCCTAGCATCACATCATTCTGTTGGTCGCAGCATTCACATTTCCTATTTGTAATAAATTCCCTTGAACCCTTATTTCAGCAAGAGTGGGCGGAAGCTAAGAAAGAGGTTCAAGAAGAGAGAGATCGAGTTCGTACTCTAGCAGTTGAGAAGGAAAGAACCATTGAAACTTCTATGAAACAAGTTGAAGAAATGAGAAAGGAGCTGTCTGATGCTTGGCGTGCAGTCTCTTCAGCTGAAACAAGAGCTGCTATTGCTGAGGTATGTCTATTTGATCTTTTCTGTTTCCTAGGATTGCAATGTGGCTGGAGCCTTATACTGCCTCAATACCTTGTTTACTCCACTTCTGGATTTTGTTGAGCTAACCTTAGTATGACTCTAGTCTGGTTGGGTTTCATTTCTAGCCTTCCCCAACTTGTTTGGGACTAATGGCTTTGTTATAAACCTTAAAAAGGCATTAAGGCAATGCCTGTTAGATGCTGCAATTTAGTTGGGAAAAATAAATGAGAGAATAACATGCATTAAAGAAAGTAGCGACTTTGACCTGAAGGATGCTATAATGAACTTTGATGCTTTGAAAATCCCATGAATTTAATTTTTCTGTTTAGATCAAATTTTGGGGATTATATTAACCTGGTTATCTTGTTGGACAGGCCAAATGTTCTGACCTGGATGGCAAATCTGGAGGAAAGGTATGTATTGTTGAATTAATTTCCCTTCTAATGTATAATAATGGCTGGATAAAATATAATAATGGCTGGATAAAATATTTGGGGGGCAATTTTCTGTTTTTAATTGTTCTAAATGTAAGTGGTCTTGGAATTTGTAGGGTCCGATATATTGATATTGTTGTATGTGCACCTAAACTTTGCAAAATTTGTTTGTTTTCTTGTTTAGACTTCTTCCCTCATAACTTCTGTATCTGCAGGATGGCAGGGGTAATAACTTTATGGCGGCTGCCAATGTGGTAATTGATTGCTTTTAATGTTTGTAAAATCCCTTAATTTGTCTGGTTAGTTGGCCAAGTCTGTTTCATCTTGTCTTTAAAGTCTTTTTATTGGGAACAACTGGTTCATCACTGTGTGGTAAATGGAGTTGAAAATTTTTTGTGTCCTCCAAACCGTGTTCTTTTCCCCATGCTATTCATTATTTTCTCTGGATTGTTTTGCATGTTGTGCCACGTGAGCATTTATGTTTTGTATTTTTAATAGTTTAATAGTTTTGTAAACTTGTACTGTATAGTACATCAACTAGTTTTTGAGTGAACTCTAGAAACCTAGGCCATCTGGGGATCTCTTTTTTTTTTTTTTTTTTTACTTGCTGCAACTTCCAAGATATTGGTTCAAATGTTTCTCATCGACATAAGCCACCCAATAAGAGTAAAGTAGAATAAAATGAATCCTTGTCTATTATAGGTCGATAATGACCTTTGGAAAGCCAAAGAAGAGCTGGAGAAATTGAGAGAGGATGCCCAAGCAAATAAGAATTACATGCTGCAGGTTCTTTGATTGTTCAAATATTTATTTATTTTTATCTTCTGGGTCTCTCTCTCTCTCTTAATGTCATATGATGTATTTGCCTTGCTTTTGAGTTTTTCTTGAAATCTTTTATTTCAGTACAAAGAGATTGCACAGACAAATGAAGCTGCACTGAAGCAAATGGAGTCTGTGCACGAGGAGTATAAGGAAGAGGTAATGCAGGCACTATAACTTTAACTTTGGTCTGCTGTCAATTGTTGTACCAATCTGAAACTTTCCTGTCTTTTTCACAGGCTGAGAAATCAAAGAAGTCCTTGGAGGACGAAGTGGCATCTTTGAGAAGCAAATTGTCTGAGCTGGAGGAGATCTACCAGTCGAAGTGTCAAGAAACTGCATCAGCAATTGAAGAGAAAGATAAACAATTGTTTTCACTTGGGCTTGACATTTCAGTACTCAAGGATGAGATAACTGAGAAATCGTAAGCCATTTTGGACGAATCTTAATTTTTTGTTGAGTAAGCCAATATAAACAATTTATCTTACGAGGCTAATTATAATTGTTTCAGGGAACAAATAGAGGCAGTACAAATACATGTCTCTTCCCTAAAGGAGGAACTTGATAGGGAGCACAAACGCTGGCGTACTGCCCAGGACAACTATGAGAGACAGGTAATTTCTAGTTACATGTTGAGAACATTTCTCAAATCAATCAAGAAATGTTCATTTGTAGTATCAAAATTATTCCATGCAGATTACCCTAAAAATTATGTCCTTTTTCCTTTCGCTCACTTGTATACACTCAATTTTGTTTTCTTTTTTTTTTTTGGGGGGGGGGATAATTTGTAGTATCTAGTTTCATGTAGATTTACCTTTAGGGATTAAGTTTTTAAACACTAACAGTTTTAAAGCATACAATAATTTTATTTTTCTGATTCTGTAGGTGGTTATGCAAGCTGAGACAATCCAGGAGCTCACAAACACCTCAAAAGAACTGTCTATATTGCAAAATGAATTAGCAAGGCTTCGGGAGAATTTAGATGCACAAAAGACTGAAAATGTAAGCCTCTTTTTATTAATATAAAAGTCATTAATCTGCTTCATCCCTTGTTCCTAATTTCCTTTTAGAGAAGTATGTCTTATTAAGGTGACATTTTGTTCCTTGCATCTTTTTTTGGCCAAATTGCAAACAACAGTTGAAAATTAAGTTTCAAAGACTAAAGGGAGTATATGCACTAAAACCTGGGCTTACGCTTTTTTGTAAATACTGTGCACCATGCGTCCCTTACAATTGTTCTATACTTCTGGGCTATTGATCTAAGTTCATTTTTTTTATTGAATTGTCTATTTTCGTTTAGTCTGATTGGTTTAGTTTAATCTCTGATGGCTTGTAAATGAAACTTTTTAGGAAATTTTGAAAGCATCATTGGAGCATGAGAAGTTAAAATTGCAGAAGGAGAGGGATGAAGCTCTGAGAAAATATAATGAAACAAATGAACAGGTTTTCCTTCTACTTTATTAATACCTGGTTGATTTCAAATTACTATTCTTTCTTGTTGGCTGTCAAGTTTGTGACGAATGGATTCTTAACATTTGAAATTTATATATTGTCTGGTTGGAGTTGTTTGTCAGCCTTTTCATTGTTTTTTTTATCTTTTTCCATGCTAATTAGTTAAAATAAGTTCTAACCTGTTCCATTTCATATTACTATTTTTTTTTTGTTGGCTGTCAAGTTTGTCATGGATGTAGTTTCACCTTTTTAAATTTATTTTTGGCTTGGTTGGAGTTGCTTGTCAACCTTTAAATTGTCTTTATCTTTTCCGTCCTTTTTATTTAAAATAAATTCTAATTAATGACTTCCCTCGCCAATTTTTTTTGCTAATATTTATCTCATTTTCTGTGGCATTCAGAATAAGTTATTACACAGCAGGCTTGAATCTTTGCATGTCCGATTGGCTGACAAGGAGCAGAGCTCTTCTGGTTATTCAGTTGACTCAAAAGCAGAGAATGATTTACATAATGTTATCTCCTATTTGCGGAGGTCAAAGGAAATAGTATGTGTTGTACTTCCGACTTTCTCATATAGGTACTCCATATAGGTACTCCACTGTTTATATATTGATCACTTGATCCTATTTTTGCTTTTTTGTTGCAGGCTGAAACTGAGATCTCATTGCTGAAGCAGGAGAAGTTGCGGCTTCAATCTGAAGTGTGATTTCTTTATTGTATTTGTCACTCATTAGGCTACTACCAAATTTGTTTGTTTGATTTTTTTATAACTTGATTCTTCTCCCACAATTCTAGCTGGATATCGCAGTCAAGGCATCCCAAGATGCGCAAGCTATGCTTCGTTCCCATGTTGAAAATGCAAGAGCTAATATTTTCAAAGATGAAGAGTTCAAGTCACTGCAACTTCAGGTATTACTCGGTTCTCTTTGTTTTTTTTGTCAATATTGTGGTTTTGTTTAATATCTCCTAAATATTTTATTAAAACTTCTTTGATATACTTTTTTGAAACTTCATCGGAGTGCTTATTAATTTCTCTTTGTTTTGTTCAGGTTAGGGAAATAAATTTGCTTCGAGAAAGCAATATTCAGCTTCGAGAAGAGAACAAGCAAAACTTTGAGGAATGTCAGGTTAGCTTAATTTGACTTCTATTCTGTGTTGATAAAGTCCAAAGTTTGAACCCCAAGCATGCACAATACCAAATAAATCAGCAGCTAAAGTTCTCTTTTTTATTTTTAGAAACTTCGTGAGGAGGCACAAAAGGCTAAAGTTGAAGCTGAAAGTTCACGCAGTCTCCTAGCAGAGAAGCAAATAGAACTTGAAAAATGCCAAAAAGAGCTTGACCTCAAAAGGATAGAAGCAGAGAATCTAAATAACAGGATAAAGGAGGTACATTTTCTGATATCACTAGGTTCAAGATGCTCTTGTTTGATTACAATTGATCTTCATGAAATATCTCATACTTTTCTTGCAGTTGGTTGAAAGTAGCAAAAATATTGATCCCAAGGAACACGAGCGTATAAAAGTTGAATTTCATCATATCAAGGTGTGTTACTTTGATCATCCAATAGGTATCTGTAGGATAAGCCTTGGTATTCATATTTCAGGTCCAAAAGACTGAAACTTTTCATACCAATGCAGCTATTTGGAAAGGGGGTTCCTAACAGTTGAAGAGAATCGTCTTTCTATTAGAAAGCTGTACCTTTGTCAAAGTCCACATGATTATCGTCTATAACACTAGTTGGGAGGTGAAAACATATCCTTAAGAAAAGATGAAGATTTTAAAAACAGCACTTATGTTGATTGAGTTAGAATGTTGAAAATTGGAAGTTGTATTGCTTCAAATTGTGGCCAAAGAAGATATCCTTGAAATGGTGAAAGTTTCGGTACAGAACTTTTGTTGTTTGAGCCAGAATATATCCCTGCTGGCTTTTACTTAGTTTCAGCTATATTCATTATTATTATATTTGGACTTCTTATGCCATTATTCATCAGAATCCTGATTTTTAATACACTATGTGGCGCAGATGCTTTTGGATGATAATCACAAAGAGCTTGAGCAAGCGAAGAATCAGATTCTGGAGAAGGAACAAGTTGTGTTGAAGTTGGAAGAGAATCTTGCTAAATGTCAGGCTGATCTGGCTGTGCGTGAAAATAAGTTGAATGAGGTCCTTCAAGTGGAGGTGCAATATAGTTTTATTATACTTAAATATGATTCCTTTTACAAAATTTTCTTATGTTCATTCACCAGAACAAGAATTTTTTTACAATATGTAGGCTAGTCTAAGAGCAGAGATTGAGAGGCATAAGAGGTTCAATATTGGAGCAAAGGTTAGTTTGTCATTGTTCTTTTCTGTTTTGAACTAGTATTATTATGCACCTGTATTTTGCTTAATCCAATTATAATTGTAGAGGAAGAGCGAGGCACTGCTGCTGAAGGAGAGAGAGGATTTCAACAAAGAGAGAGAAGGCTACTTTAAAGATAAAGAAGGCCTAATTAGAGAAAAAGAGGGCCTATTGAAGCAGATAGAAGAACTTAAGTCAAGTAATGTCCTGTTACATATATCTCTCGTGTTCTAGTTTATTCCTTTTTTTTTTTTCTAATTGTATCTTGATGAAGTTTTAGCAGGCAGAAAGTCCATGGGTGAATCATCAACTGATCAGGCTGCAAAGGAGAAGGACACCAGGATTCAGGTCCATATTGCATCCTGACACCTTGTGCTTGCATATTTTTTCACATTGGGTTATCTAACAAAATATTATGAAGCAGATGCTGGAGAGAACGCTAGAACGAGAACGACAAGAGAAAGAGAAAGAGAAAACGAGGCGGAAAAATGGCGAGCTGATTGTTAAAAGGCTCTATGACAATGTTCAAATGGTACTGTCCCTCCTCTCTTTATGCAATATATATATTATTATTATTCAATATCTTTTTATATTGTGTTTTTTTGAGTTGTACTTTTCTTGTGCTTTATCTAGGTTTACTTGAATATCATATTTGTGTAGTGTGATTAGGTTACATATGGTATAAAAATATTTTTAAACTGTTTGGAAACCCAAAAGGAATAAATGGCTCTTTCGCTGAATATTTTTGTTATCGTGTAAGTGTTAATTTAGTATCTAATTTTTGGTAACGTGTACTAAATGGAATGTCATTACTTAGAATGGGGGTAGGATTGTCCTACTCTGCAGGTTTTCGGTCAAGTTGCCACATCTTCTGTATTAAGATGTAGGTGCCCAATTCTCAACAGGATTACTCTGAAACGTTTATAGTTCTGTCACTAGTGATTTTCAGAGACAGAAGTTTTGTACGATATGTTAGTGAAGATGAATACTCTAATATTGATCAATGTAATCAAGTTGGCTTATTCATGCCTTTTTTTTGTTTTAACTCTTGATCTTCCTATAAAAAGTGTTGCAAATTTTACTTTTACAAAAATGGTTGAAAATTTTACAAATTTTTATCTTGCTCAAGTATTATTGATGTTGGTTACTCATGACAGTGTCTTGTGGTATTACAGCCTTCTTGCTGAAAAATGGGATATTGTAGCATTGGGTCAAACACTATATCGCTATTTGATCTCTCTTTGTTTTCTAATTATTGGATTCTGTAACTCAATGCTGTGTTGTTTCTTGTTCAATTTATATTGGTGGCTTTGGTTGTCTTAAATAATTCTGACTATTGCGGTTGTTCGTCCTTCAGATTACTTGACCGTCCATATTTTGTTTGCAGGACAAGAAAAAGGTGGAGGACGAACTTGCTAAGCATAAAAAGCATGTAGCTGTGCTTTTGGAGGTATAGTTTTACATTCTTAACCTCAAAGTTGGTAATGCTTTTATGACTGCAACAAATAGATTCATTAGTTCAAACCTGGTCACTGAAAGCTCATAAGAATACCTTTGCTTGAGATGCACGGACCTTACTGGGACTCTGGTGATCTGGCTTTCAATATTTAAGTAACCTATTTTTTTTTTTCTCAAATGTTGTTTCAAATTATGGTTATGGTGTATCATCCATGTTGGTGGTAGCTTTAGCAGTAATGCTAATTGTTATGATTTGGTACGGGAAATGCCAAGTCGCGGTCTTTGTTCTCAAACTCCTGTTTTGGGGTTGAATGTTTTCAGTGGTTCTCATGTCGTTTTTTTTCTTGGTTTTGGAGCTCAGAGCTCAGCACTTGCAGCTTCCCAGATGCCATCTCAAGTCACGCTTGATGAACAGACTATTGCCTACTTCAGCTCGGTGACGACACTTGAATCTAGTGCCTCGTCGCTACAGGAGGGACAAGGTGGTCTATCAGCAATCTCTGAAACCTCCAATGCAGAGGCTCTTCAAGCTCCAGGTTATTGTCTTGTTCTTGCTCGAGTAATCCCAACATCAGACAATTCTGTGAATTAAAATTTCAATTAGGGTTGTGGGAGGGGGTTTAAGTGCATATTTATGGTGCTTCAGACCCTACCATTTCTTGTTAAAATTTGGTTTTGATACTTTACTATTTGTGACAGCACGTCAAGCTACCCCTGCTCCACCAGCAAGGACGGTGACTCCTCCAGCTAAAGTAATAGAAAGAAGAGTGGCAGCCACCTCTGTAGTGTCTAGGCCAACCGAAGTACGCAAACCTGGAAGAAGGCTGGTAAGGCCTGCTTTAGAACGTACCGAGCAGCCACAAACTGATACAGAGATGCCAGCAGCTGAGACGGGCGCTACAACTGAAGAGATCAAGACTGGGACAATATCCCAGGCAACTGAAACCCCTTCAGCCAGCTCATCTTTGGTGCGCAAGCGTGGGCTCTCTTCTGAGCCTAGAGAAGAGCCTGGAACACAGGAAATAGGTGCTGATTTATCTGAGGATACTGTTCCACCTCAAAAGAAACACAAAGAAACTGATGTTTCTCAAGAGACCACGCAAGATTCCACCGAATCAACTCCTGCGCCTGTTGTACCTGCTGTTCCTGCATCGCCTGAAATCTCAGAGGTTATGCCTGAATTAGTAATACCTGCAGACAATGTTGATGCACCAGGCAATGCAGAAGAAATGGATGCTGATCAGCCTGGTGGAGAAGAGATTATTGAGGCAACAGGGGAGGAGGATTCAACTAATAAGGATGATATGGATCTAGAGGAAAAGAGCCAAGAAGAGGAGGAACAGCAATTAGAAACTGATGCAACAGTCATTGCCTTAGAGGAGGGTGAAGCTGCACAAAACTTACCCTCGGAGGGGGAGGAGGATAGAGAGGAAGGCGAACTGCCTGAGGACCAAGATCAGGCACAGGATGATATTCCTGGAGAAGATGACAACCCTGAAACAACCCCTACTCGTACTGATGAAATGGAAGAAACCTTAGAACCGGCTTCCCCAGAACCGGCAACTGAGCTTGGTGAGATTACAGAGGAGAGAAACGAGGGTTCTGAAATTGTTGATGAGGGTCCAAAGAGCAATGAAGAAGCACCACCTGTTGTTGCCCCCGTAGTTCAAAAACGAATAGTACGGCTGCGTGGAAGTTCCTCTAGTAGTGTCCGAAATAATACAGAGAGTTCTGTTGCTGGTGGTTTGCCTGCTGCTGAGAACCAGGGCTTAGGTACGCCCCCTGCAGAGACGGAGGCCTCAGATGGAGCGAGTCGTGCTGGCAGAACTATTCGCTTATCAGAGAGAGCAAGAGAAAATGCTGCTCTAAGACAAGCTCGAATCTTGCAGCCCCAGCCTGCTGGGAGAGGACGTGGCCAAGGCAGCAGAGTATGAGCTCTTACACTTCCTTGGAACCAATTTATAAGTGCAGATTAATAATAATAAAGCTAATCTCTATAATTAACTTTTCGAGAAAGCTACACTTCCAACTGATTCATTTGTTAAAATCGCAGGGCACTAGAACACGAGGCCATGGAGCAGGTAGGTAATACAACTGGGTTCTTTTTCTTTTGTGGGGCTGTGCTTGCCTACCGGTTTATTTGGAACTTGGTGTACTGCTGTTGGTGACTTGGGTTGTTTCTGCTAATAGTTTGTTAAATATTGTGAGTTTTTTGTTGGTTGTAAGTGGCGCATCAAAATTTTCTTTGCCACGGAGCAAAGCAGAATATTACAAGTACAACTTTGGATGGTGTAACACAATGTCCTCTCTGAGTGGTTAATGTTGAGAATTGCTAGTTGGTACTAATGTGAGTTCCTTAAATTTTCTGATGACATCTAATGTTTTACAAAATATGCGGTTTCACTAGTGTTTCCTAAAATGACATGACACGACACAATTATGGAATTAGCACGGCACGTGCGTGTCGGCGTGTCGTGTCAAAGTCGTGTTGGAGACTTTTAAACACTGATGTGTCTTGACACGACAAAAATTAATGTTATTTAGAATTTATTAAATTATATTGAGTTTATATTATAAATTTAATAATTTTCATTCATAATCTTTGTTATTCAACCATTAATTTTTATTTTAATATATAAATTTAAAATAGATTTCAACAATTTATTATATTTTTTCTATTTAAAAATATAATACGTTGTGTTAGATGTGTTAGATTTCAACCATTAATTTTTTCTATTTAAAAATATATAAATGTCATTCACAATTTAATTTTTAATGAATTTTTAGAAAAAATTAACATAAATTATAATATAACTTGACACGTTTAATACGTTGTGTTAGATGTGTTGTGTTAACCAATTTCTTTGACGATACATTGAAACTAAAATATTTGATGGTTCTCGCATCTTTTCATTATTAATGACAGAGCATAATGGACAGCCACTCATATGGAGTGCCAATAAGTTGTGTTTGTATCCTCTCGGAAGCAATTTCATTTTTGCATCTTCATCATTTCATTCGTAATGTCGGAGTATTATGACAGCCACTTGTATCGAGTGCTAAATAAGTTGTGTTATATTCTCGGGAAGCAATTTCATTTTAGCAACTTCTTGGTAGTAGTATTCAGAAACTAGATTACATTAAATGTGAAGTTCAGTTGTTACTAATTTGATTGTTCGTAAGAGTACAGAAAAAAGTAGTAGCCATAAACCAATGACAAAATACTGTTTTTTAATCAATCTTTACGGCCTAACAAGTGCAGACCTTTTTAAATCTGTTTAGTGCAACTCAACAGCAAATGACTTTCTGAGACCCTTGGAAAAAATAGTTGCAAGCATCAGCACACTACATCCATCTATTTAGAAAAACTTCTCAGGGCCAATTTTCCTAGCATATGCTGCAAAACTTGCTAATCTTGTGAATTAAAGTTTTTCCCAGCATATGCTGCAAAACTTGCTAATCTTGTGAATTAAAGTCTGGGAAATCTTTTTCTCAGTCTTTGCTCGTCCACTTCATTCATCCAATCGGACAGTCGAAAAATGCCTTTGTAACACCAGTAAGCCAACATAATGGATACCAAAATTACAAGCATGACCCACATGCATCTTGTGAAGGTGGTCTTAATTGCCTGCAAAAGTCAAATGGAGTATGTTAGTAATGAGATAATATATCAGCCCCATTTGAGCCTAGCAATTGATGACTTAATTTCCTTTCTTACCTCAAATCTGGATGCATGTCTTATCTCTTTTCCACGTTCACGTCTTCTCTTGCGCTTTGGCACATTTACAGCTTCAGCAACAGGTTCCTGTTACTCGAGTCAGAAAAAAAATTGTGATCAACAAAAATTTACCTATCAACTCGAAAGCACAAAACAAAATGAAAAGGAACATTCATCGGCAAAAGAAAGGAAATAAAACAGAGTACCTTGATCTCATGAGTCTTGCGGAGATACATCTCAGAATCATCCTTCTGGACCTCTTTTATGCAGTTTCTACCACAAGCAAGTAAACCGACTCCAAACTGGCTCTTGGATATATCTTTCGGATCTCGGCCTGAATTTTTGTATGCTTTGAGAACATCTTGGCAGATCCACTCCTTTTTTAGGCCGTTGCATGAGCACCGGACAGTAACCTTACAGCATCAAAAATAAATTAAGCAGTTTGGTACTACAAGAACCTAAACTTTTGTGTAAGCAGTAACAATTTACAGCATAAGTACATACAGGTTACTTGCCAATAGAACTGTCATATTTCAGGTTGAGCTGAAGAGAAACCTAGTAATCAACAGAATAAGTAACCGCAAAAAAAGGAGTAGTGCAACCAAACCAACCTTTTTCGTACATAGATCTATTGACGGGCATTGACCAGGATGACAGATCTCAGAGCACAGATGTGGACAATTTGGTAATTTCCTGAATACATAAATTTAAATTTAGAGCATACACATGTCTACAAGCGCCTTGAGCCAGAAAATACAAAGCACGCATCATTTGTGGTATATCGATGAAAGGGAAATAAGCAAACAGTGGACTTTTTAAGCTTACAAAAACAAAAGGTTTTTTTTTAACAAAATTTTAGATCTCAGAACATCACATTAATATTTTTTTATCTGTAATACAAATTACAAAAAAAAGCAGGTTCTTATGATTCTTTGAGGTCTCGAACATATTATTATATTAAGCACTTCTTGAATAGAATGTAATAGGTTGCTTCAACCTTCAACCAATAAAAGTAGAAGTTCTTAAACTTAGAATTATGAAGGACTAATTACCGATGACATGGACCACCACATGCTCGCACCCTAAGTTGCTCCTCATTACTTAATGTGTTATAATATGTGCATTCGAATACATGCTTCATGGACCCACAGTGACAAGATCTTTTTACAAGGGCCTTGCAAGGAGCACAGTTGCCAACATGACATGGTAAAAGGCAAGCATGTGAACACCAAGCTGGCCTATCCTGATATTCCGAAATAAATATTCTTGTTAATGGCGTGATCCTCATGTAAGACGGATAAATTGACAAAGTGAAGAAAAGTTGACGAAGAAAGTTGACCTTTTGACAAGGAAGGGTGCATTCCTCACAGGGCTCAGCATATGTGGATCCTGTTTGAGTATCCAATATATGGCATGATTTTGTACAGTAATGATTTCCACAAGGAAGAGGATTCCCACATAAGTTGTCACAAGAAAACTGTCTCTTGTTAGCACAAACCATCTGTGGAATTGACCAACAAAAGATCGTTCTTATAACATATTTTTAAAGCCTAAGAGAAACAAAAGTATTTCAAGGGCACCTGATGTGACTTGTTTTCTAAGATATGAAAATCATATGGCCTACCGGTCGTTCTTGGCTAAGATGTTGGCCAAAGCACGAGACAAAAACAATCTCTTTGCAAGGGGAGCATGCTGATCCAGGAGTAGCCTCAACGACTCTTTCCAGTCTT
Source organism: Rhynchospora pubera (assembly GCA_028095005.1). NCBI lineage: Eukaryota > Viridiplantae > Streptophyta > Magnoliopsida > Poales > Cyperaceae > Rhynchospora > Rhynchospora pubera. The sequence continues at coordinate 229,399,077 of CM051459.1, read as the reverse complement.
TTCTTCTTCGGTTTTAGAGTGAACTCCGGATTAGGAGGAGGAATGGGACCATGGCACCTGCACGCCAGATTTGCATTCCAATTATAAAAATGGAAGTACATGGTAGAGCATAATAATTGTAAATAACAATGGAAAATAACTTTCAGAATTGATGTCTTCTCTTGACCTTTCTTTGCAACTATGGCCACAAGAAAACTCCTCTGCACAAACAAGTTTGCAAGGTGGACAAGCTCCGTAGTGGCATTTGTGAGGCTGGTTATAAAAATGAGATATGCGTGAATACAGGTGGGTTATGGTCATTATTAGAAGGATTACTATTGAATGTCTTATCAGATTATGGAGAATCCTAAAGGAAAGAAATTTACCCGAGATTGAAGTTTGTGCCTACAGAGACGAGATATGGGGCACTTTTTGGAGCATTTTGGTGGCTTTTGATTCTTCTCAGTTCCGCAAGGAACCTAGTTAACAGAAACCAATTTACTCACTCCCTATGGAAAATGTAGTTAATCATTGTTATATTAGAGTTGCCTATTACTGCTATAATCATTGTAAACTTTATTGGTCAGCTCTCCTTGTGTTAAGCAGTTCTTTAGCTAGTTGTGTGAAACATACACATATTTAGAAACTAGCAAAGTACAGCTGGGGAAAGGAAGAAGACTCTTTGAGAACTTTTCTGGATGGGATCAATCCTACCACTAACCAAACAACTACTGATCATTAAAATTGCCAAGCTACTAATTACCAATGAATTGTATACAAAACAAGGAAATCACATGGTTAGAGCACAAAAAGGAACTGTTTCAGCTCATGTGAATAAATGAACAACACCACCTCCAACCAACAAAATGTAATATATCATGACTAAAGTAGATTCTCCATATAACCGATGCATAAAAAACAAAGTAATGGAAATTATGGTGAAGGAAAATCATTGTCAAATCCAACAGATGAGAGAGTACCGAATTCCACCTCAAAATGTGCATCCCCGCAAAGGCAAGAAATTGACACCATCAAAGGACATGGAGAGCACACCCCACTGCAAAGGAAGAAAAGAAACAGAGAAAAATTGAACCTTAGTGTTAAGTAATAATATCGAAGAATAAAAAATTCATTGGGGTGCACTTATTTGGTAAGAGCTAATTTCGGTGGTAGATTTTCTCTGAGCGCAAAAAGCATAACTCATGAACAAAGAGATACAGATTACAGAGTATTTAAGCAAAGAGAGATTAAGTACCGGTGACATGGAGAAGGGCATTTGTGGTTGCCGCATTTTAGCCGCCTATCACAGATCTGAGTATGTCAATTAATATCATCAAATACTATAGTAGTGCATCAAAGAGTAAAATAAAGAGAATATATATAGGAAAGCTGGATGACTTGCCTCTGGACAAGGTGGGCAATTGCCATCACAACAGCGACGCCTACAAGCATGACGGCCACAATCGCGTATCCGCTGACATTTTCTTTCACAGGTCAAATCTTGGTAGCATGGAACCTGCATATATAAATTCAGACCTATACTCTAAATGGCTTGCGATTGAAATTTTGAATATATAATTGAGCACAGTGGCTCAGATCCACATCTGGGTACTGCAAATAATACATAGTGAATCGTCCAAGTTGAACAGCTCAAATCTGGGTACTGCAAATATCGTATGCATAAATGGTTTTAAGTCCAAAACATGTCTGGAATGGATCCAGGTCTTAAATTCAGCACTCCTTGAAGATTAGCTTAGCAATGTAATTCTCTTTCAATTGGATGAAATTTTATATAAATAAATTATGCAACATTGCAGAAACAAAGTCAGTAAATTCAATATTGACGTACAAATATTATTATACTAATTCATAAAAAAAATCCTCAAAATAGAAGTTCCAAAAAACAAATTGAAAGGCCTGACCTCTTTCTTTGACCCTCCACATTTGCAAGACTTGATGACAACAGTCCTACATGTCTCGACACAGGGTCCCCTGTGACACCTCTCCGGACATTTGTGGCGGCCACACTTAAGGAACTTGGCACAAGTGGAGCCGCATGTTGGCAATTCGACATCACATCCCAATCCCTTGTACTCTTGCTTGCCACAGGGGCAAGTTGTCCTTCCCTGCCGAGGGCAGTCCCCACATGGGCCGGCATGACAGCCTCGTTGGCAGTTGTGCTTGGAGCAGGAGTGAACCCCGTCGCAAGGGTTATGGCAAGTGAAATGACGCTCTGAGCATGCCCTCTCCTGCTGGAGCTTGCCGCAGTGGCATGTGTAGTTGCCCTTCACGTTACAGGGGGGGCAGTCCCCTTGATGGCAAGTCTGACGGCACGGGTGAGTGCCACAGTGGAGTGGCTTGTTGCAGAAATTAGCGCAAGAGAAGAGCTTGTGGGCGCAGCGCCTGGCCTGGTGGTGGGCGCCGCAGAAGCAGGGAGCGTGTGGGACAAGCTGGGGGCAGGGGGGGCAGGGGCCGGGGTGGCAGAGGAGGAGGCAGGTGTGGCCGCAGGCGGGGTGGAGGGGGCGGGCGCAGACGGCGCCGCAGGAGTGGGGGAGGAGCCAGGGGTCGAGGGGGGGGTCCTGGAGCTTGGCGCAGAAGCAGAGGTAGGAGCGGGGGACGAGGGAGGAGGGGTAGGGGAAGCGGCATTTGGGGCAGGACCAAGCAGAGGAGGAAGAAGATGAAGAGGAAGCAGCAGACGACGACGACGAATGGAGCGACCAGGACTGGATGCAGGGCAGGTGGAAGAGCGAGAAGCAGGACGCGCCGCACGACCACACCGGGTCCGCCAGCCGGATGCGGCACAGGCAGATCAGGCACGACGGCTGGGGCCCACCCTGGAGTTTCAGGTTGGAGGGCGCCTCTCCGCCAGACGCCTTCAGGTACCCGGCCAGGACGGCAGAGGACGAGGACTGGGAGGTCTCGCCGTCGCTGCCGCTCGTGGAACTGTCGGCGTCGTCATCGGAGATGGGATCGGCAAACGATGTCATAAATAGTCGGTGGGTTCTTTTTGCTAGTCCAATTAAAAACACACACTACCATATCATCCAAACGAACACCGAGTTGTAGCTTATAAATTATTATTTAGTTTTATTAACATCTTCTTTTTAAAATAATTGTAAATATTCAGCGTCCAAATTGAATGTAGTTGAACATGTAGAATGCCATAAATAAATAAGTAATTTACAATATAAGTGATTTTATATCTATCGGTTTTCTCTTGATAAAATATGAATAGTTTGTTTGGTCGCAAAAAAAAAAAAGAGGGATATTATTTCTTATATCATGTGATCGTGAGAAGAAAAAAATAAGTCTTCTTTTTCATGCTAATTTTTTGTTGAGTTATGTTATGTCCTTTTAAATCTTTAAGTTTCTCTTCTTGTGAAACTAAACATATCCAAATTGAGGAAAATGTCTAACAAAAGACTTCGATCATCATTCATTGATTAATTGGTTCGTTGGGAGAAACCAATCAAATCTAATCTAATAATTAATAAAACCGAGCCAATTTTGCCTTTAATAAAAAAGAAAATCGAATCATTTAATCTAAAAATTACTTGATTAATTTCGGGCATTTTACTGATTCTTAATATATAATTTACTAATTAATTTGTGGTAAAATTGAAAGAGTGACCACTGTTTGACTCTTAGGTTTGTAATTGGGGATCGCATAGCAAAGCGACAGATCGGTACGTACTGACACTTCTTCCCAATCAAAAAACATTGCATTTGGGTTAAGAAAAATATCTTCCAGCAGTCCCGTGGATTTTGCGAGACTAGCGGATAAAACGTAAATCCTGGATCCTGGTATCTCATCTCATAGTCCTAGATAGATTGAAACATGACTGATGACAGCTCATCAGTTCCGTTGATTCTACTTGTGTTTATAATTTCATGTACCGGCTGGGATTCTTTCGTAGACATTTAATTTAAAAATAAATTGGATGGTTTAGACCTTCAATTTATCTTCAAAAAAAAAAAATGTACCGAACGCTGAAGACTGAAGAGCGTCTGACACTAGTTCATAAAGTTGATCACAAAAAAATTATCCTGGAATACAACCCAACTTTGCTACATTACATAGATTGCAAATTTGCAATACTAACAGGTAAAACTTCAATTCCACGAGCTACACAGCAAGGTAGTATAAGTATAAATACAGTTGACAAACACAATAGGGGCTCATCAAGATCAACACAAATTTGAGGGCACTCTGGGTTATTGGTGTCTACAAGTCCTGTGGTGGCGCATGTGCCGGATATCTCCTAGCTGCCAAAGATATCAGGTGCACTGCGCTTGTACCTCTAAGAGCAAGTGCTACATGCCGTCGTCCCATGAAACCCACACAAAGCGTGCAATCTGGATGATTTTTTTTTTTTTAAATCAACTAATATGTAGGATTACAAGCCCTTTATTCGGAAGTTGAAAAAAAAAAAAATGGATCACATAACTAGACAAAAGGGAATTCTGTTTTAGTACTTTGATTTGTTGTGCATGTGCCTAGCATTAAAATACATATGCTAACATAAATCAAGAATTCAAAATCAAATGCGCAAAAATTACACCCCAGTGTGCAATTTTGCTTTAGTAATCCTACATATTATTACCTATTAATTATCAAGTGATGCCCCTTTTCTTAACTAATTATCAAGATAAGTATAGGATTCTGTAAGAAGTAAAGTGATACTGGAGGGAAAAAAATATCTGCAAGAAGTACCTTGGTTCGGATAGGAAGTTTGGACCGATCAGTATAGAAAACAAAGCATTTCCAGCTACTGACTGATTCAAGTTGTGGTTCATCCTTGGCAATAAAGTGATATGCAAATTGTTGTCAAACACTTGTACAATCTGGAAGTGAAGCAATCACTTATAGGGTGACAATCATTAATCAAAACGGAAAAAGAAGTATGAATATCATAAGGCTAGATTAGAAGACATTCAGAAATGGTGATATATTTGTTAACGTAATTAATAACCTTTCAAAGCAATGTAAGCCATCAAAATCAAAACACTCGATAATGGATAAGTTCTGTTTTCCCACTGTTGTTGCTTACAAGACATCAAATTCAATTTCAAAAGATTCAAGGATGGAACAAACAAAACTTTATAGGCATAGTTTAGGATTTGCACACCATACAGTATTAGTTCAGCGGTTTTCTGGACTCGTTCCTCTTATTTACCAGTTTCTCACTGAATCTTGAATAAAAAGCAGGTTCTCACTGAATATTCAATTCAAAATTTAAACAAAATCTAAAAGCTTACTTTAATACTTTAATCCCTCAGTTCAGCACAAACTGGTTTGTCCCTGCTTGGAGGTAGATATTTTCCTAGGAACACATAACACCTTTCAATTACATAGATCCAAGTAATAAAAAGTTAATTATTTATATCAAAATTACTAAAAAAATATAAAAACTAAGGTTAATGTAAATCAACCTCTCTGTAAATTATCATAGGCATTGAGTTTATTTTAGAATCTCCTCTTGCTGTCCCTTTCCTGTTTGCATGTAAACCAATTGAGAATGGTTGAGATAAGAGTTATCTAATTTAGAAAAAAATCATTCAGGAACAGTTTGAGCCCATAGATTGGGGGGACGAACATGAGATCGCTTGTATGCCCTAGATCAATGCCTTAAACCAACTTCTGGGAAGCATTGCATTTACAAAAAAAAGGGATGAAACCAGTGGCATGGTCGATTACAATGATACCACACTAAATGACCATTAACTAAGAAGCTAGTAACACAAACATGAGATGAAAATGTACTGTTCAAGCTTAAGATTTGGCACTGTGACAGAACCTTTGATAAGTGAAAAGGAAGGAGTTTGGTTATGCATGCAATCAGAATTTATTCAGTACCTCTCTTTTTTTTTTTTGCTGTGTTTACCAATAATCCATACATGAGCAGACACCATCTTTGAAGTGATGAAATCGATTAACATCTCTCACGAATATATCTCTTTTTGTAAACTTGGAAACCAATTTCGTAAAAGAGTGACAATCCTCACATAATCTTAGGTTTTTGGTTATCCTAATCACCTCTCCTTTTTTCCCATTAATAAGCCCAAAGGCAAGTGCCAACTTCTCACTATGACGTAACAACATTCTCTCCTTCTCCTCCTGCTCAAGATCATAAAGTATCACTTTAGTATTTGGTTCGTAACCATGGATTTTCATGGCTGCCACAAGCTCAACAAGAAATGCATCGATTTCTTCTATTTGTGGATTCATCTCATCGACAGAAACAAAGGAACAGACTTTCTTAAAAACCTCAATCCAGCTGCAACCGGCGAGTTTAGGCAATGACTGTTCTTCTAGGAGCTTCTTGACTCGATCGACTTCTTCTGGCATCTGTGCTTTTGTATATACGTCAGCTAATAGCACATAATTTCCAGAGTTCTTAGGTTCAAGCTCAAAAAGATGAGAGCAAGCCAGCTCCGCATACTCTACATTTCCAAACTTTCTACATGCACCCAAAAGCGAGCCCCACAACTGTGGACTAGGCTCTAGAGGCATCTCTTCTATTAGTTTGACGGCTTCATCCAACTGGCCAGCACGACCGAGCAAGTCAACCATGCAGGCGTAATGCTCTATGCAAGGTACCACATTATACTTGTGTGTCATAGACTGAAAAATCATCTTTCCTTCCTCTACTAACCCACAGTGGCTGCATGCTCCCAAAACACTAACAAAGGAGACAGCAGTGGGTGAAACCCCTGATTGAACCATTTCATCAAAAACCTGAATGGCTTCCTGATAGAAGCCATGCATTGCGTAACCAGAGATCAATGAGTTCCAAGAAACGGCATCTCTTCTCCGTGGATCGAGATGATCAAACACACGATGCCCCAAGACTGTGCTACCAGATTTAATATACATGGATACTAGAGCATTGTTAACAGAAAGAACCGAGTCAAGCTCCCTTCGCAAGATATAGCCGTGCAAAATTTTCCCTTGACCAAGTGCGGCTAGACCGGCACAAGCCAGTAAGACAGAGATAATAGTAACTGCATTGGGAGTGAGGTGCGGGTCTTGAGTCAGCACCATCTGACGAAACAGGTTGAGCGCATCATAAGGTTGTTCATTCCTTGCGTAGCAGCCAATCATGGCAGTCCATGTGACCAAAGTTCTGAGAGACATGTGATGAAACACTTGCTGAGCATAGGATAGGAACCCAAGTTTGGAATAGCAATCGAGGAGGGTTGTTGCCACATGGACCTGAGAATCGTAGCCTCTCCTGATTGCAGCAGAGTGGATCTGTTTGAGGCGGTAGGGGGCAGATGAAGAATCGGCGGAGCAGGCAATGCAAGATTTGAGTGCGAAAGAAAAAGTATAACTGTCGAGGTGGACGCCGAGGCAGTTCATTTGGCAGAAAAGAGAGAGGGCGTCCTCGGCCTCGTCATCTGCAAGCAGAGCCTTCAACATGGCGTTCCATACAAAGATGGTCTTGGAGGGAGTGTTATGGAAGACCTGTCGGGCTTGGGAGAGCAAACGGAGGCGGCTGTACATGGCGATGAGGCAGGTGGAAAGAAAGGGGTCGGAGTGGAAAGGGGAGTGGATGACAGAGCGATGAATTGCAGAGGCAGAAGAGGGAGTGTTCGAGGCGAGAATGAGGGAGTGGAAAGTGCGTTGCGTGGGATTGGGCTCGTGAGGGAGGAGCTGGAGTGCGAGGGCGAGGTTGCCTTGTTTGCAGAGGACCTGAATTTGGTGGTTGTGGTCGGACGCTATGGCTTCAGAGGAAGAGGAAGAGGAAGAGAAGACTTTGGAGCGTTTGCGTCTGTGTTTGCGTTCGTGTCCGTGTTGAGACGAGAGGAAGAAGAATCTTCTTTCTGCAACGGGAACTGGAACGGCAAGTGATGTGCCTGTTGCCATTTTTGGATCGGAGGTCGGAGGTCGGAGCGACACAGCCACAGAGATGACAGAGAAGACCAGTGATCACGTGTGGGGTTGGGTTGTGGCTCTCTTAGCACTAACTCACTCAGCCCTACTGACTAGGCAGTAACTAGTGAGCTTCGTTTCCTTTTTCTTATCCAGTGGCCCCTTGTAATTCTTTATTTTAATATATTTCTAGAAAACCTTTGAAGGAAGGGGATGTAGCTCAGATGGTAGAGCGCTCGCTTAGCATGCGAGAGGTACGGGGATCGATACCCCGCATCTCCATTTTCATTTTACAATCCTTCCTTCCTTCCTTCTTAATTTATTGTTTTTTCTGTTCCTATGAGCAATTGTACACTTTGTTTTGAAATTTGATGAAACATGGGATGTGAATATGTGATTGATGCACACATGTAAAAACCATTGCCGGCAAAACCATAGGTGAGACGACGGAAATGATTATGGGAGTTGGCATTAATTTGGTTAACATACAGGAAAAAATAACAGGAGGAGTATTATAAGTATCTCAATTTCAAGCTGAGGGAGGACTGTAGACTAATTTCAAATCCCGTCCGTCCGTTTTTTTCTGTTGTGCTTCATCTCAGCCCTCCGTTCCTTCCACTATTTTGGTTTGGTTTGGTGCCATTCACGTGTTGTGCCCATGACCACTTTCTTCTAGAGGATTCTTCTCTCTTTCTCTCTCTCTCGCCTTCGGACTGGCTCAAGCAAGGAAGCCTTGCTCCTCCCTCTGATGAACATCATGTGTAGCCGAGCAACCTTTTTTTGATTACTTGGTCTTCATCCATGCTACCAAGGGCGCCATCAGCTTCTTCCGATCTCCCTCTTCCTCCGGACTTCTCCTGTTTGTCTTGCGTTTCCAAGTTTAGGGTTTTCTTCTCCTCCCATACTTCAGTCTGTTACTGACCCGAGATGGCACCTGAGGCTGACGGTAGCATTCTTTGGATGTCGTTGCCGTTCTCTGGCATCCCGGTGGTGTTTTGAGGTAGCAGGTGCTTTCAATTGAGGCTGAATGCTCCGATTTTGAGGTAATTATAGTTCTAAACTTTCTTTGATTTTCGGCTTCAGCTTGACCTTTAATCTGCCTTGCACCGCCTCTGGAGCTTCTGTAAGTGATTCCCTTATTGCTCTTTCTCCCTTTTTTGGTATTGCATGATTGCATCTTTTCTCTTCTGTGGTATAAATCGATTCTCTTTCTCTTTCTCCTTTTGATTTCGGTTGGTGACTGGGGATGCTAAAAGGGTAAGAAAATGGGGGAAAGGAAGTAAAGGCCAAAAATATTGTGGGAGATGTCCCAAAATTTTCTGCTCAATGTGATTTCTTCTTTAAATCGTAATTTTATTTTTCTCTCCAGATCCAGTGGTGGTGTAACGGGCTGCACGGTTGGTAAAGGAGGAAGATGGGGAATGGAGAAAGAATTGTCATAAGGATGGATCAGTAAATTCTGGTAATTCCTTTGATTCTTTGTTATTCCTCAGATTTTTAGATAAAATCAAGATTTAGTAGAGAATTAGGGTCTTTACTGCATAAATACACACTAACACATCCTTGGTATCGGCTCATGTATCTCTGGTACCTGCATTTCCATTTGTGATGCCTTCATAATAAGCTTCTGTACCAGTTCGGCTTTGTTTTGATCTTGGTATAAAACCTAAGTTTCAGGACCTTCCCATGCTTCGCTGTAGTTAAAATTGAACTTGCTGAATAGAGTGTGTGGCAGCAATGTAACTTGGTCTCTGTTTTTAATGTTCCTAATTTTATTCTTTTTTTTCCCTAGAGGGAATCCACAAAGAACTGATGCTGCTACTGCCAGTGGATGTGTTCATTTCACATATGGACGCATTGCATGCTTATTCTATGCTATACATGTTTGTTATGAAATATATCCTTTTATTGGCTGCAGCTCTTTTGTTGTTAATATGTAGGTCATGTTTTACTATTGGTACGTTTTCTCAGTGCTAAAATTTTGCTCTTTATTTTCCATATGTCAGTGCCTGATGCATCTCTATCACTATCCTGAAATGTGGTGCTACTACACCATGTGGCAGTCTCAAAGTAACCCATCAGATGCTTCCATCAAAACAATTCAGAGAGCCTTAAAAGCACTTCCAGGTAAGTAATGCAATTGTTCTTATTTATACTCGAGCTTCTTTGTATTCCTGTATATTAACATGAATATTAACATGAGAACTTCCTTTCTTACATTCCAATATACTAAAATATGCTTGTGCCAAACTAGAGAAATCAAGAGGATTTGCATTGGTAAGGTATAATTTTAATTTTTCTATACAATATTATGTTTTCCTTCAGTTATTATTGTATAAATTATGATATATGTCAATGTTATTTTTGCTGCATTTTAATTTTCTTTCAAGCCTATTTTCATTACAGTTTTATTGTCACAAATTCATAACTGCTCTTGAGGTAAATCCAGTTTTATTAAAAAAAATATTCTAAAAACAAAAGGAATTAGGTTTCAGTCCAAGTTGCTCTTGATAGGCAGGTAGATCATCTCTCCTTATGCTTTTCTATTTATTTTGTTTTTATTAGTTATTTAGTTATGAACTCTTATACTGAAATTTTTTTGGTTTTCTTTTCATCAGCTAAAAAGAGAGAACAAAATATTTGATCCAATAAAAGAGAGACCGCGAGAAAGTAAAACGAAGTCTCCGTTTGATCAAATACACATTGGCATCCTTTCATTGTTGCTATCAAAGGAAAAAGGTATGTCTGATGATTATGTTACCATGTTTATTGCTCAATTCAAATTTACTTCTTCATTAGATCCCATCCAAATCTTGCATTTATCGATTTCTACCCTGAGTTACTTTTCTTAGTGCGATACAACTGAGGTCTTACAACTCCCTTATATCTGGGACAACCTCTCAGTATTTTTTTTTATTTCTTTTATTTTCATATTTGCCTCTTATAAAATTTCAGGTCTAAAGTTAGGATTGATGATGGTTCTAGATTAAATTTTTCCATTCTGAAATATCAAGGCATGATTAACGATCTCACAATTATTATGCACTTATAGTTATAATTTTTTTGGCGTGTCATTCATATTTGGTAACAATTATTATGCACTGAAAGAAAGAAGCTTCCCCCTATCAATGGCTTTAATATTATGGGTGTGTTTGGCACCATCCACGAACTAGCAGTTCGTGAACAAGACTAGTTCGCGAGAGCCAAACATCCCACGAACTGTCGCGAACTAGGAACTACTCCCTAGTTCTTAGTTCTCCCATTTTCACGAACTGATTTTGTTCGTGGGCCTATTCGTGGGCCTTTGTTCATCCCTTGTTCATGAACCATCCAAACACACCCTATGAGTATAATATTAACAGGGTCATGATTAGAATTATTAAATTTAGAATATACTTGGCATACAAAGCAAAAATAAATAAGGTTAAGCATACCAGTAACTTCTTTCCTTCTAATTATGGTTGGTTGGTAAATTTATGTAATATCGTGTCATGTGATGCTTATAATTGGTCAATTTATTTATTTATTTCTAATCTGCAGTAGCTGAGGATGTTCAGAGTGGATTACGGCCATCAGGAAATAGAGAACAAGTTTGGGAGCGACCCAAGGGCATATGAGGTAATAACGAAGCGCTTCATTGGTGAAGAAAATGGATCTGTGAAGAAACTCGAGGTGGCCTGAGTAATCAACTATAGCATGGGTCGTTCAATTGATTTTTTTTAATGTTTTCTTTGCTAATTAATATACCTCTCTGATTTTAATACTATTATGAAACATGTAGTACAAGAGAGTGAAGATGGCTAGACGAGGGGGAAACTTCTTTCTTTCAGTAGGGGTATCCTAATATCCGTCTCTGCTTTCTTTGATCTATTTATATTTATCTATTTGACCAACGTTTAGTAATGTAGGATTTTACATTTATACTTGATATTGATGGTAAGATGCCGTATGGACTGTAGAATGTTAGAAACCTGCAAGAAAAAATTAGGTAAAAGTAAGTTTAAGCATCTAATTGACAGCGTTAATTTTTTATCATAATTTCAACATTTATCACAACATTACATGGTGCATCTGAATACAGATTTCATACAACTAAATATAAGACTTTCCATTTCCTGCCATTGTATCCTACTTATTTTTGGCGATGAGGTCAGGTGATAAGATGGCTTTTAAGGCCCTTTTTTCATTAAATTGAGTTTTGTTCTCCTTATCATACTTGACTACATATTGTCTTCAACTGTTTATCTTCAATTTAGACTTAAATTGAGTTTTGTTCTTCTTTTTTAAGGCCCTTTTTGGTTTAATAAATTTATAATGTTGTTGGCTTGCTTCTTCGTAGTTAGCTTATTCATTTTTGTGTGCTTAAAAGCTTATCTATCTCCCTATTGCCTATTGACTTTTTGCAGTCCATTACTGTGTATTCCGTTTGATATATATTTTGTTGTATCTTTTTTGAAACAGCCAATTTACAAATCCATTTTGTATGATTATTATTTATACCCTTTAATTGTACCAAGTCAGTTGCACTTAGATAAATCACTTTGTATTGCAAGAAACATCATGTTACAATAGAAATGATCATGTATGTGGTGTCCTTCGAAGTAGCAAATAGTTCGAACTCAATTTATCATAATTGACATATTCAAGTCCACATTTTCCCTTTTCTCAGTTTACCTGCTTGCCAAACAACCAAAATCAATTCAGATTGTTGTTGAATGTACTATTAACAAACAATGAATATACTCAACCAAACAATATATTCACTTCAGATTGATTTACATCGCGCGGAGCGCGATGCAATAGCTAGTTACATTCATTTCTGATATAACCGTTGCTATGATTCGAGTAAATCTATTCTCAACCATCGTTCATTTAAGTTTTCGTGCACCATGACCGCTTTGGTCGGTGATTTTGCAAATTATCAAATTTAATTTCACCAACTCAATCTATGTAATAAAATTTCATAGAAAATAAAAATTTATACAACAACAACAACTAAGCCTTTTGTCCCAAACAAGTTGGGGTAGGCTAGAAAGAAACCCAACAAGAGAACACATCCAAGAACCAAAAAAAAAAAATACAAAACATAAAAATACTAATAATAAGACTAGCCATACTAATAATAAATACCTCTAATAATAATAGTAATAGTAGAAACCTAGACCTCGACCGTGACCTAATAGAGGGACCTACAAACCTATGGCATCGCTCCTACCCCTAAGTTCCTACGTCATGGCTCCGGTACATGAATTGCTAACTTTCAAGCGCTCCTATCAATCGCCAACTCCTTGGAGACGTTCCATTCTTTAAGGTCTCTTTTCACCGCTTCTTCCCATGTCAATCTTGGTCTCCCTCTCCCCCTCCGGGTGTTCTCGAAATGATTAAGAATTCCGATACGTACCGGTGCCTCTGGAGGTCTGCGTTGGATATGTCCAAACCATCTCAAACGATGTTGGATCAACTTCTCCTCTATTGGTGCGACCCCAACCATATCTCGTATGTCATCATTTCTAATCCGATCTTTCCTCGTGTGACCGCAGATCCACCTCAACATACGCATCTCAGCTACACTCATCTTCTGGACATGTCATCTTTTAGTAGCCCAACATTCTGCGCCATACAACATCGCAGGTCTAATCGCTGTCCTGTAAAACTTGCCTTTTAGCTTCTGCGGGACTTTCTTATCGCATAGGACGCCTGATGCTTGTCGCCATTTCACCCACCCCGCTCTTATCCTGTGACTAACATCTTCATCTATCTAGCCATCGCTCTGCAGCATCGACCCTAAATATCGAAAAGTATCTTTCGTAGGTACTACCTGCCCGTCTAGATAGACATCTCCGTCCACTGGTCGTATCCCACTAAACTCACACCCCATATACTCCGTCTTAGTTCTACTAAGTCTAAACCCTTTGGACTCTAGAGTTCGTCTCCACAATTCCAATTTCCTATCGACCTCCGTCCCACTCTCATCGACTAACACCACATCGTCCGCAAAGAGCATACACCAAGGAATCTCTCCCTGTATATCCTTCGTGATCTCATCCATCACTAAGGCAAAAATATACGGGCTCAAAGCTGATCCCTGATGTAGTCCTATTTTAATAGGAAAGTCACTAGTTACACTATCACATGTCCTGATGCAAGTAACGGCACCATCATACATGTCTTGGATGAGGGTAACATACTTTGTGGGGACTTTCTTCTTTTCTAGTGCCCACCACATAACTTTCCTTGGCACTTTGTCGTATGCTTTCTCCAAATCAATGAAAACCATATGTAGATCCTTCTTTCGCTCCCGATATCTCTCCATCAATTGCCTTATTAGGAAGATGGCCTCCATGGTTGACCTCCCAGGCATAAAACCAAATTGGTTTTTCGAAACGTTTGTCATCTGTCTCAAGCGATGTTCTATCACTCTCTCCCAAAGCTTCATTGTATGACTCATAAGCTTAATCCCTCTATAGTTTGTATAGCTTTGAGCATCCCCTTTATTCTTGAAGATTGGTACTAGAGTGCTTCTCCTCCACGCATCTGGCATCATATTTGATCGGAAAATGCTATTGAATAGTTTGGTTAACCAAACTACAGCCACATCTCCGAGGCACCTCCATACTTCGATTGGTATGTTATCAGGTCCTAGAGCCTTACCTACTTTCATTCGTTTTAAGGCTTCTTTCACCTCGGACTCTTGAATTCTCCTAACAAAACGTCTATTGGAGTCATCAAAGGAGTCATTCAACACAATTCCTAAGTCGTCATCCTCTCCATTGAATAACTTGTTGAAGAAAATAAAAATTTATATTTTTTATTTTTTTACTATTTTTTTATAATTTTTTTCTGCTTAAAATTTTTGGATACAAATTAGTAGTAAGAAGATAAAAAAATAGAAAGTATAAAAAAATTTAATAGAATGTAAAATTTTGTTTTTTGGTGAGATTTCAATATATAGATTGGGTTGGTTAAATTAGATGGACAATTTGATATGATTTTTTGTATTTTTTTTTTCTTTCAAGCAATGACTAAAAAGGCAGCAGAGATGTAAGGAAATATGCGCCTCTTAACAAAATTTCCCCCCTCCCATTGTATTTGGGCAAAAAGCAAGAAATAAATATGATAAAATGAAGAACAGGAGAAGAAAAGCAAACCTTTGAAAAATTGGTGGCGGAGACAAGGTACAAAGCAGAATTGTTTATAAAATAAGATTTTGGGTTTATAATTTGAACTTGAAGCTTCCTCTCCCTGGGGCTGGGGGCTGGGGGCGGTGGGGCATGGGCAAAGCTGAAACCCTAAACCTCCAGTAGTCCAGTCCACTTAAAACTCAAAATATTATTGTTGATGATGATCGGGATTGGCACGTAGTCGTAGGCGACCATTCTGATTCATCTCTCGCACAATTAATGTAAGCCAAGCAGGCACTAACTAAATTCACGGTACTAGTTCCTTTCAGAATTCAGATTTTTCATCCTTCTCTCATTCTCAGGTCTCTCTTTTGCTGTCTCTGATCAAATGGCACATCATAATGATATTGATAGCAGCTGCTCTGACTCTGATTCTCTTGTTACTGAATCAGACATTGATCAATACACTGACATAGCATATGCTAAGCTCAAGGAAGGAGCATCTAAAGTGCAGTACCACAGCAGTGCTTACAAGTGCCCCTTCTGTACTGGCAACAAGAAGCAGGTGTACAATTTCAAGGACCTCCTTCAACATGCCACTGCTGTCTCTGCATCCAACAGAAAGACAAAGGAGAAGGCCATGCACCGAGCCCTTGCCAACTATCTGAAGACTGACTTGGCTGATCCCTCCCTCTCTCTCCAGGTGGCCGTGCTTCAACCACCTGCTCCTCCCAGAGACAAAGACGACAAGTTTGTCTGGCCATGGAAAGGTGTGGTGCTGAATGTGCCAACTGAGTTCAAAGATGGTAGGCATGTCGGTGAGAGTGGCAACCGGCTCAAGGAGCAGCTTTCCAGGTTTAACCCTCGCAAGGTTCATGCCCTTTGGAATTACAAAGGACATACTGGGAATTGCATTGTTGACTTCTCAAAGGACTGGAATGGTTTCAAAGATGCCATGTCCTTTGAGAACCATTTCGAGTCGGAGAAGCTCGGCAAGAGAGACTGGCAAGAGAGACTGGCAAGAGAGCAAGTCTAAGACATCTGAGCTTTATGCATGGGTTGCTAGGGAGGATGATTACAATGGTGCTGGTCCCATTGCTGATCACTTGAGGAGGAATGGTGATCTCAAGACAGTCAATGATCTAACAGTTGAGGAGTCCCGCAAGACTAACAAGCTGGTTGCCAACCTAGCAAACCAGATTGAGGCGAAAAATAGGCACTTGCACGAGTTGGAACGCAAATACAATGAGACCACACTGTCCCTCAATAGTATGATGGAGCAAAGGGAGCAGCTGTTTGTTTCTTACAATGAGGGTCAGCAATCCTTTTCTCCATCCCTTACTTGCACTATTGTGCTCGTTTCTCTATTTGTTTAGCCAAAACCATGGTTTGGTGGTTTATTTCTGTACAAGGGCAGATGTCAAACTTCTTCCTATTTTTGTTATAAAAGATTAGGTCCAGCATTATATATGTTTGTGATTTTTCTTGTATGTGTGTTGTGTTGCATAATCTCGTTCTACCATTTTCCATGTGTAGAGATAAAGAAGATGCAGCAGCTGGCTCGGGATCATTCAAGAAAAATAATTGAGGAGAATCAGAGTCTGAGGACTGAGCTGGAGCACAAGAGGAAGGAGTTAGATGAGAGGTCTCAGCAGCTCAATAGAATGGCCAACCAAAATAACTTTGACAAGAGAAAGCTTGAGGAAGAGAAAAAGAGAGTATGATGATACTAAATGACTTTTTTCAAATTACAGGCCTGCTTATTTCAGCAATACATAGTGAGTCGTGCTGGTATTTTGCTGGTCCAAATATTCTGGTGCATTACAGAATCTATGGTGACTTTTTAGTCCGAAATTATTTTATATAGGAATTCAGACGCAAAAAATTTTAATAGAAAGAATTATTATTATTTTTTTTAATAAGAAGAAAGTTCGAACGCGTTTTATAAAAGCGTACAGTCTCTCTCCTTCCTACCCGTTTATAAAACGCACTCGAAGCCTTTTTTGCGTCTGAATTTCTATATAAAATAATTTCGGCTTTTTAGTTGAACCCCATGTGTCGTTTCTTTTTGCTTCCTTTTTTGTAATGGAAATAGACACCTAGCATTATCTTGGCATGTTAATTATATTGTGTGGGTATGTACAAACTTAACAATATTTATTGTGTACCAACAATTGTTGTAGGCTTATCTCATTGTTGCTGCTGTTTCTTTTGTAGAATGCAACTAAAAACAGTTCCCTTGAGTTGGCGGAGAAGGAGCAAAGGAAAGCTGATGAAAATGTGCTCAGGCTGGTTGAGGAGCATAAGGTACGCTAGTATACAAGGGCCAAGGGGCATGCCATTATGTTATTTTTCTAGGAAAGTGAAAATAAGTTTTGGTAAACTGCAACAACCATTCTCCAGTGTAAAACTGAACATTTGTTTCTGCTATATATCTGAAATTTCAGAATCTATTTCTTTGGGGTTTGTACATTCATTCAGTATGGAAACTATACCTGTGGCATTTGGATTGGGTTCTAACTGTTGCTTGTAGAATAGCTAAAGTAAATCTGTCAATCATTTGAAGCACATTAACATTTTAATTGTAGAGGGAGAAGGAGGATGCGCTTAAGAAGATTCTTCAGCTGGAGAAGCAGCTGGATGCAAAACAAAAGCTGGAGCTGGAGATCCAGCAGCTGAAGGGGCAGCTCCAAGTCATGCAACATATGGGAGGTGAAGAAGATTCAACGGTGAAGCAGAAGATGGAGGAGCTGACTAGTGAGCTGAATGAGAAGATAGAAGAGATGGAAGACATGGAGGCCCTGAACCAGACACTAATCGTGAAAGAGAGGAAAAGCAATGATGAGCTACAGGAGGCCAAAAAGGAGCTTATCTCTGTAATGCATTTTTGTAGCTAATGATAGATGCTGCTTTAATCAATTCTTATTCATTTATTCTCAATTCCATGAATTGAATTGAATCCTTTTGTAATGGAATTTTGCTGATGCAGGGATTGACTGACATGCTAACTCGTCAGACAGTTATTGGCATCAAAAGGATGGGCGAGATTGATGAAAAGCCCTTTCAGGTTGCATACAAGCGTAAGTTTGCCCAGGGAGATGCTGATTACCAAGCTGCCGTGTTAAGCTCCAAATGGCAGGATGAGCTCAAGAACCCTGAGTGGCACCCCTTCAAGATTGTCACTGTCGGCGATAAATCACAGGTCAATAATTAACCTAAAATAGTTATGTAAATTTGTGGACATAAACAGGCAGCAGGTAGAAGCTGTGTTAAAGCTAAGTGACTGACATGAAGAATATTTTTGACTTGTAGGAGGTGCTTCGAGAGGATGATGAGAAGCTGATGCAGTTGAGATCGGAGCTCGGGGAGGAGGTGTATGAGGCAGTGAAGAGCGCTCTGCTGGAGTTGAACGAGCACAATCCGAGTGGCCGGTACACCATCCCGGAGCTGTGGAACTACAAGGACGGTCGTAAGGCTACTCTCAAGGAGGTCATCCAGTACATCCTCAAGCAGTGGAGGGCCCTCAAGAGGAAGAGGAGCTCTTAACCTTCAGCCTATGCACCCTTTCTTGTCTAGGAGCTTTTTTTATTTTTCATTATATTGCAATATATTTTAGCTTTACTCTAGCTACTAGCTACTAGCTACCTGCCTTTCAAAAGTACTAGATAACTTGTTATGCGTCTTTTTTCATTTTTTTCTTTTCAAAAAAACTTGTTACGTGTCTAATTTCTGTAAAGTCTTTCTTTTATGTGTCTAACTTGCGTGTTAGAGAATTATCAGAAGGTGCTCTCATCTGAATTTTCTATTTTTCTTAATTGCAATATTATCTTGTTCCCAATTTTTCTACCACTCTAGTTTGCAGCACTTGTGATTTTGTGACAGGGCAAGATGCTGCCTAATGTTTCCCATTAATATGATTTGTTTTGAACATATGCAATTTTGTTACTCAATATCTACTTTTTATATTATCATGTAGAATATATTGGAAACGATTGTTATTGTTGCAGGGGTAGGCGTTAATTATAAATAATAATAATTATTATTATTATCTCCGTTTGGATGCGTTGAGAATAAGGTAGGAAGAAGAAAGAAGGGAAGAAATTTATTGAGAAGGGATAAATTTATTGGGAAGTGTGTAACTTTTGTGAAGAGTTTGGATGGTTAGAAATAAATTTATTGGTAAAAAATGATTATTCCTTATTCCTTATTCCGGGAAGAAGCCATCCAAACGGAGCCTATATAGAAAATGGAGGATTAAACTTGCATATATAATAGAAGGCGGTGACAAAGTGCAGGCTATTGGAGTTTCGTTGGGATTTTGCAACTGAATAACTTGGGCTCGGTGTTATCATACTTCCAATGACAACGACAAGAAAAGCTAAGGTTCCTTCATAGCATAATATACAAAGTTGACGCAGATCAACATCCAAGTTTACATCCGGGACTTCAAGCAGATCAACAACCAAGTTCACGAACAAAATTTTCCTAAGCATCCAAAGACCAAAATTTTCTAAATCACCCCCGCCTTCTTTCTGTCTAAACTGAATTTCCACTGATCACTTAATAACTACCTGATACAAAACAATGCAAAAAGGTTTAATCCAAAAAGAGACTAGAACGAAATATTGATTTCCCTGTCGTTCATCTCATACACATGATCTCTAGCCTCTGTTAGAGCAACCTGCATTAATTCAAGAGAAATTTTTACCCCAGTATCAATAATGGAAACAAAATAAACATAGAAGGATTTATTTTTCACCCAAGATGACCTGTCCATATTTTGTGAAGAAATTATTCCCGAGGTTCAGAGAAGCAACTGCAATATCTTCATTCGCCTTGAGTGCTTGTGCCAAGGCAAATGCTCCTTTATCCTGTAAGCTTTGAAGATATGAATTATATGTTTTGTTTAACTTAATTTATTTTTGTATCAACTATTCTCCTTGCCTTACCCTTATCTCATTAAATCCCAAATCAAGAGAGGTTAGAGCCTCATTAACAACTTTTAGGCTCTGTGCCAAGCATATTGCTCCCTACAAAGTAAAACAAGGAACCAAATAAATTCCTAAGAAACACAAATATATATCATCAACTGTCTGAGTACACAAGTATTGATAAAGAAATTTACTTCATCTCCAAGGCCGTTAGCACGTAGATCCAACGTAGAAATCGTTGTATTGTACTTTAAACAATCAGCAATATACTGTGCACCATGGGCACCTATCTGCAATATTGCTAGTATTAGGAATACTATAACACATAAGGGAGGGAAGTATTTTTCTCAAGGCACTTTCAAATTGAAAGGGGGAAAAAATGAAATAAGTACCTGACACCAGCCAAACTTAAGGGTTTCAATCTTTCCTTTGAACTTGAGAACTTCACAAAGAGCTTTCACACCATCAGCTCCTATAGGGTTGTAACTTAACTCCAGCTGCATGCACTTCAGTCAAGTCACTTTGGATATTTAACTAGTCATTTGCACATTAAAAGAGAAATATTTGGACTCACTGATTTCAGCACAGAGTTATCCTTCAAAACCTTAGCCAATGCAGTAACACCTCTTGAGTGGATATTGTTACCACCCTGATAAATAAGTTACAAGATTTCAGCTTAGATGCAGCTTGGAGAATTCAATAATAATAAAAAAAAAGATATTCCTTCTGCAATGCGAACATTACTTTTCACCAAAACAAATCATTTTTTCATTGCACAATTTAAACATTTTTCTATAACATGCTTCCATGAGATCTATTTCTTAGCAAGTACTTGAAAAAGGTGTACAACATTGTGAAATGACAGTAAAAAGCATTTCCAAGATGAGACAATCTAAATAAGTAGCTAGAAATGCTAGTTTTATTTTCAAGTGATGTAAAAAGAAGAGGTAAGAACACTAATTACCAAATCAATAGAAGTTATAGTTCGATTCTCCCTCAGGGCATCAGCTATCTTTTCAGCTCCCTATTCAAGTGGAACAAGTATGAAATGAACAAATCAATGCATGAAACTAAAAAAAGTAAACAAAAAGAATGATGTGCGCGCGCGCACACACATTTATGCACTCACCTCATCACCTATATCATTCATGTAAAGGTTCAGCCACACCAAATGCTTGGTGTTTCCTATGAAGGTGGCAATGTGGGAAGCACCCTCCGAGCCAATATCATTGTTCCCGATATCCAGAAGCGTCATCTCTCCTACAAAGTTCTCTTCCTCTTTAGAAAATTGTTACTATAGTAGCAGAAATGAAAGCCAATCCCCTAAAAAAAATGAGAGAGAGAGAAGTTGTAATCAAAGAGCTAACCTCTATGTACAGCCAGTCCTTTTATAATTAATCGAATACCTTCGTTTCCAATGCCATTTCCATGGAGATGGAGTTCCTGTTAACAAAAAGAAACACAGTCTCATGTATTTCTTTCCGAACTGAGAAGCATAGAGTCTTAACAAAAAAAAAAAAAGGAAATTTACTCAGCTTTTGGTGGACCAAATTAAAAAGCAAAGAATGGAAAGGAAAACAGAAGATAAACATTGATATTTTACATACCCTCAAAGAAGTGTTTAATTCCAAAGCTGTCCCTATACTTGCAGCACCAAGCGGTCCACCATAGTTACCACTACATAATATTCAAATTGCATAACTAGTTCATCCCAGCTATGTGAACAACAAGAAAATAATATTTAAAAAAAAAGTAAAAGGAACTAACTTCAGATGAATAGACTCAATTTTGTTATTCTCCAACAGTGCCCCTGCTAGACTCGCAAAACCCTATTTCAGTATTCAAAATCATATCATAAAATGATAACAACTCTTGGCATTATTAGCATTTCAAAGAGAAGCACAAATGCTACTACCGGGTAATCAATATTATTGTTGTTAAGTTCTAAGACACGAATTGTTGCATTTTTCTTCAGCATTTCACCAAGGGCCTTTGCTCCCTGCAAAAGGTTTCAGAATTTCATTTCATTTAAAATAGGGAAAATTTATTCGCTGTGCGGGTGCGATTGGATTATTCATAATAGCACTAATCCAGGATACTGTTGCTATTCTTGTTTGATGCAACCCAAATGTGTTTATTTATATTATTGAGAATAGCTAACCCAACAACATTTTTCTAGGAATCACGTACTACTTTTGGGGTTAGCATAATTCCGAACATGGATATTCAATTCAAACAACATTTGTACTATTCAGAATAGCAAAATCAGCTTTGCTTCTTTAAACAGAAATGGGAGCCTTTATTTTTTTCCGCAAAAAAATAGAATAGCACAAAGTAGCACTGTTTCCATATTTTTGAGATTAGCACTCTTTTCATAATTCTCACACCAATAATTCGAATAGCTCTAATTCTTTGGGACTTTTTCCCTAAAGGGCTGAAATTAATATTAAAATTTCCACTAGGGCTCATATCCTTCTAATATTATCTGAAAGGGTCTTCGGTAAGCTTGTGCGCCATATATGTTTTTCTCCTTTAGTCACGGAGCACGTCCAGTCGTTCACTGATATCGCTAATCACATATCTATCCAACAAGAGTGTGAACGCACGATAGCAATTTAAAGATGTTGCATTTTTTTTTGTCAATTAAAATGCTTGTGAATTTAATAAGTTACATAACGCATTTAGAAGATTTATAGTGACTTGACGTCATCCAACCGCCCAGGATGCCTCATCACTAATGTATATAGGCCTTCATATTATTTTATTATTATTTAAGAGAACTTTAGCATCTTAAAAAGACAAGTTGTAGAAAAATTATCAATATTTAACTCATCCGTAATGGTGACATCAAAATTTATATGTTATTTAAAAGATATTGTAATACGTTCTCTAAATGCTTACTCCATATAATTACCCACTATACATGTAGTTTCAAAAGTGTATTCATTTTATTCAAAGAGATCGCAGTATATTCATTTTTTTGTTATGAAGAAAATTTTCAATAATTAAACAAGAATTTTCCACAAAAGTTCAAATGTTGACTTGAAATAACATTTGTAATTTTTTTTCAAAAAAATAATTTCTATAAATCTGCACTATCAAATGATAGTAAGGTAATTTTACATGTAAATTACTCTATAGATCGGAACTTTGAAAAAAAAAAATAAAAGCGGTTTATCAAAATATTTGGCCTAGTATGTATTCATGAATAGAAAATAACATTTTTTTATTAATTAAAAGATAATGGAATATGGACATATATGAAGGGAAATTTAAGTAGTTACATGAATCCATCTTAAAATGTCCGCATAAATGCATACAAATTCACTAAACTAAATAGTAAATAATAATCCCATATTATAATTTCATTATCTTGATCCTATACATAGCAAGAAATAAAGCTCTTTCCACATGACTTGATTTTTCGTCACTAAACTTGGGTCTGCTCCAGAGTGCGTCATTATTTTTTTAGTAATGAATCAAACGCGTTTGACATTAAACACGGTTCTAGGCTCAACTATTGAAATTTCAAATTACCGATCCGAACCGCTCAATATGATCTTTATATTGAAATATTCTTACAGACCAAATTTTATATTTTTTTTGAAATTTTTAACTTTTTTTTACAGATTTTTTAATATTGAAGGGTCCAAAATTAATTAGATTGATGATTTTCTAAAATCCAAAATAAATAGTAAAAATTTCGAAAAAATATAAAATTTGATCTCCAAGGATATTTCATTATAGAGAACAAATTGAGCTGTTTGAATTGGTCGTGCTAATTTCGAAAATTGAGATCCGATCGCGTTTGACGGACCAAGTGTCAAACGCGTTTGACTCTAACATTACTCTTTTTTTTTTTCGTATTTGTTTAGCAAACTATATGCATTCTTAAAACTAATGCTTACATTTTTCAAACTATACTTATACATGATGATTGCTCACTTCCAATTGTGCACACGAATTTCAAAATAAATAGCATATAAATGAAATATAAAAATTCTTATACTGATTTTAATATGAGACTAGCTAAATTAATAAAGGTTACAAATTTTACATGCTATTCCCACTACTAGATGGTTATCATGCATCCAGTTTATCGTAGTAAATAAATCATATGCTTGGATTGATACGTGATAAGGGGTACGGTGGACTGAACATGCTCCGAGACTAATAAAAAAAGGAAAAAACATTTTGGCGCACAAACTCACTGAAGGCCCTTTCAGATAATATTAGTAGGATCTGAGCCCCAATGGAAATTTCAAAAGGAATTTCCGCCCTTTTGGAAAATAATCCAATTCTTCGACTCATTCATTCATTAAATTATCACACTATTATTATTTATTAATTCAAACAAACCTCATCTCCAATACCAGTGGCATTCAGCTGCAGCTTTTGAATGCCTCCATTTAACACCAACATATCTGAAAGACACTGAGAGCATTACGGGTGTTATCCTCAGGCATGTCAACATCGATATTAATTAGAGAAAAGGAAAATCAACTATATTATGTCTCCATAACAGTTATTCTACCTGAATAAATTCATTCTCATCCTGATCAAGGGCATGTGATATGATGTTTCACTTTCATTACAAATGATAATGCTGTTTCACTCTCATAAATATAGACCAAAATGAAAATAAAAAAACGAGAAGTTAATGAGAGAAGTAACCTTGGCTCCTTCATCACCAATAGGGTTGCCAGACAAATTCAGCGCTCTTAAGGAAGTGTTTCTTTGAAGAACACCTTCAAATGCCCTCAGTCCATTTGCCGTGATTCCATTCGCAGAGAAGTTCACATCCTCTGCACTCTGAAAATTCACAGATAGGCAATTAGAATTCAGATCCCACCAAAGCCTCAAAATAAATAAAATAAAAATATGACAAATGTATTTAAAATTATTTTTTTCCTCATTTTCTAAGTGAACATTTATGTAACCTCACAAACTGCATTGAGTACAAGTTGAAGAAAGTGAGGAGCTTTTAAGTCTATTGGACAAAACACTGACCTGATTTTGACCCAAGCTTTCAGCAAGAAAGAATAGACCGTCGTCCCCAAAGTTGTGTCCTGAACAGTAGAGGGAAATGAAAAGAAAGGATACTAATTTAGAGGAAAAATGAATGAAAAGAATACAAAATAGTTGGAAATGCAACAGAGGTAGGGAGAATAAAATAAAATAAAATAAAATGACCAGACAAGTCGACGAGTTGGAAGTATCTAAGCAGTTGAGAAAAGTCATTAAGCTTCTTCCTGGAGTCGGCATCGAACTTGATGGGGGAGGCAGCAGAGAGGTTGGAGCCGGGTGAAAAAGACCAGGATGGGGGTTGGGACGATGCGGCCTTGACGGGAGGTGGGGTTTTGGGCTTGGCGACAAGCAGATTAGCGAGGAATTTCCATGCCACTGTACTGTGGAAGAGTGAATTAGAAGCTATTTGGTGGCGAGAAAAGAAAGAGAGAGAGAGAGAGGGAGAGAAAGAGCGTACGTACGAAAAGAGAAAAGGAGAATGGCTCCGGCAGCAGCAGGGACAAGGAGAGGCTGAGAGAAGGGACTCCTTGTAGACTGGCCTTGCGACTCCTTGAAGACTACTCCTACGCGCCTGCAGCCGCCGTCTCTGTCGAGGGCAGCGAGAGAAGAAGCGAAGCCGCCTCTCCTTCTGCTCCTGCTCCTGCTCTTGCGGGAGGGGTAACAAATCAGACGGCACGGCGCAATCGCAAATGAGGGTTTGGCTTTCAAGGAATATGAATAGGAATAGGAGCCGAGAAGCGACGACGATAATGATGATTCCATTTCTCTTTCTTTCTTTCTTTTTTTCCTTCTTACTTATACTGATACATTAGTACATTCCAGCGCAAAACGAGAGAGAGATAGGAGAGTAAGCTTCAACCGGGTCGGGTCCGACATGGGAAAGGCCGAAAGGGAAGAGGGAGGAGAGGTTTAAGGTTTATAAATGGGCCGCTCCACTGTTCCTCATTTTCAGCCCATACTTCCACACCCAATTTATCTTGTTCTTCGGCAATCATTAGGGCTGCATAACGTGAAAAACAGTCACGCAAATGAGGTCTTGCGTTAATCGTTTCGTGAGGAGACGAAAAATTGTATTAATTTGCGTGTTGCGTTCCGTTGTTTAAACGCAGATAGATTTCGTTGCGCTGATCGTTGCGTTCAAAATCACGATCAAAGCGGTTAAAATTGTTTAACCGTTTCTCACATCCTATATATTGAAAATATGCAAACAAATAACATCCTCAGTATTGAAAATATGCGAGAAATACATATTGTTTTTTGAAAGATTACTCCATCTCTATTGTTATTAAGAAAAGAAAATCCACAAAAGTTACAATTACAAAAAAAAACCCACAACACTGGTACATCTCTTCATGTACCAGTATCCAACCACAATAATTTTGTCGAACACAAAACAGTGAAGAAAATATTCAACCATAAAAATAACAAAAATCTAGAAATCTCAAATCTCATAAAGCTCAAACAGCCTCTGCACAATTGGAGTTCTCCACCTTGAATCATTGCTCTTTGCAGTAAATCAGGAGCTCTCTAAATCCTCTTTTTCATTCAGCATCAACCAGCAAAAGAAATTTCAAATTAGTCCAAAATTTCTTTTTCAATGTTGCTCTTACCAGTAAATCAGGAGTAAGTATTTGAAAATCAGCATGGTTGGTTTCCCACCTCTGCCTTGCATGATCAGGCAGTCAAGATCAGAAGACAAAGGAGGATCAGCAAATAGGATCCGATAAGGCAAAGAAAGAGGCATTTCATACCTCCATTGAGCCAAAGCACAAGAGGCTTGGAATTGGGATCCTTTATAGCCTCAAAGAACCAAAAGAAGAGGTGGGCCACTCTTCTCGTTGAATCATTGATTGTGATGTACTCGAGTAGTGATTGAAGCTGACATTGAAGGACTGGCCAGGAAGATAAAGCACTTTGTCGTTGCTCTGTTGCTCGGCTGATGGAGGTGGAGATAGACAGAGAGAAGTGAGAGGAGAAGAAGGAGAAGAAAGAGGCGACATGGCGAGTTGCGATGACTACAAATTTAACAATCAGAGAAAGAGACGGAGTTTGATTTCTTCTCCGATCTAGCGGCTGGGTAAGAAGAGAGAGGGAGAGACAGAAGAGGTGATCGGAGCTGTAGAAGAGAGAGAGAGAGGAGCGGCGCAAATTAGGTTTTTATCACTCTTCAGCATTGTTTTCTCCGCCCCCATCCTCTGCAATCAGAAGAATAGCACTACCGTAGAATGAAAACGAAATGGATGAAATAAACGAGCACGAAATTGGTATGTTTCGTTAACCGTTTCGTTCCATAGACGAAACAGATTTCTATTTGCACCGACCGTTTCGTTTCTAAAACGAAACCCAAAACATTAGTCGTTACCGTTTCATTTCGTACGAAACGAAACGACTTCCGTTTTCACCCCTAGCAATCATATATGCAATTTCCTTCTTTAAACTAAGTCAACATGTAAAATAGACAAAAATTAACTTTTAAATAATCAATATGAACACATACAAACAAATAAGTCAGATAAAAATAAGTTGAATATGCATCTAAAAATCTGAACAACAATAAAGTCTAACTCATAATTGAATTAAGTGAACACATACATAAATAAACTCGATATAAATGAATAAAGCAAACAAATTTATAGCATCCATTCAATTAACAATGATAGAATGATAAACGGGTAATGAAGTTGTAATAGTCTGTTGCAATAGAAAATATCACAGAAAATCAACATGCCAATTCCTCATATTCAAATAGTGAGGTCTACATTAACTTCTATTGTGATATTGTGACGTGAGAAACTACCAATTAAATTTGTTTATCAAATATGTGCGCCATCATTTAACACAAGCAAACAGATTCAAATATAAAATAGAATTCACATCCATAAATTTTCGATGAAGTTTTTTCAATTAAATTAAAAAGTCTCTATACCTATCTAATATATCTCTATTTCTACTTCAGACGAATCCTCAATTACAACTTTACCAGAAGAACAATTCAACTTCTATCTGATTCTCTATCTTCAATTAGCTTGGAAATGTCTATTTCACAAAAAAAAAGAAGAAAAAAGAAAAATACATATGGAAATCTCTCTCACTTCTACCTATGTCCTTCTGCTTATTGGTCACCTACTTTTACACAAAAAATTAATTGGTAATCAAAGAAACAACATCGCTTTCTGATATTAAATAAAAGACAAAAATATAAATATTTAGGAGAAAGTTTAATATGCACTATAGTGCATAGGGCACTCCGTGCACCGCGGACTTTTTCAGGGGTATTTTTGTAAATTGACAAATCTAATTTAACCAATATAATCTACATATTGAAATCTCATAGAAAACCAAATTTTACAATTTTTGAGATTTTATTACTATTTTTTTCGAATTTTTTAAAACATGCCAATTTTGGAAAATTGTAAATAGTACAACATTCCAAAAATGGCATGTTTTAAAAAATTCGAAAAAAATAGTAATAAAATCTCAAAAATTGTAAATTTTGGTTTGGTATGAGATTTCAATATGTAGATTAGATTGTTTGAATTAGATTTGTCAATTTACAAAAATATTCCTGAAAAAACCCGTGGTGCACGGAATGCTCTATGCACTATGGTGCATATTAAACTTTCTCAATATTTAGTGTACAAATCGCCACAGGCCACAATAGCCTGCTATACTGCACGTCCTTTTCCTACAGGAGGTTGAATCAATTCCACACTCCGCATCACTTGTGCACTGGTGATTCACTCGCAGATCAGGCACATGACATGCGCTCTCAACTTTAGCTCCCCGTATCATCTCCGGGCAGACTTGTGAAGACAGAGGACTCACTCGACTTGTCTTGTTATCATCCAATGGTTAACAATACAAAATAACAGGCATAATGTAAAATTTCTCTGCGAATTGATAGGCAAGGAACTTGCACATTAAGATTATATTGCAAACAGAGAGGTTACAATTAGGGGAGGATCCAACTAGAAAACAATGGGGTGCAATGTTCCCTGTTTTTTCTATGATTATATGTGTATGTAGTATGAACTATATTTATGTTATATATGCAACTTTTAAAAGAATTTTCAAATTTAATTAAATATGTAGTAATTATTCTATTGGACCCATAGTTAGAATTTACACTTCTTTGCATTAATATAAATATCTGGTATAATATTTGACCACCATTTAGAAATTTTCTGGCTTTGCCACTAGTTTGGAACGGTTGTTTGTCAAGTATACCACCCTTGGTATGATAATTGCAGTGTACAAAATTAAAACACAAACAGGTGGGTTTGGAACAGTTGTTTGTCAAGTATAGTATACCATCCTTACCCACAAGAAAATAAATAGAATTAGAATATTTTTGCTGTAATAACTATGTTTTTAAGTGAAAATACAAGCTATGTCAGGTGTTATTCAGATATGGTACAACTACTGAATTATTCTCACATGCGAGCTAGTACCTTAAAAGATGTCCTGTTGCTTGTAATATAAGCCTCAGGAAGTCTCTCATGCCACAAACTTCTCACGGGAAGAGGATGGCCTTCAGTTGTGAATACAAAATTTCGACCAGCCACGAATGAATCATCATAAAGAAGATATAGATACTTGCATCTGAGCAACCATTTTCAAAAATTGAAAAATTATATCAAGATCACGCTTGAGTTTGTTTCAGTTTCGAGAAAATACATAAATCTAAGATAACTCACGTTTCTGAGAGAAAGAAGCTGTGTTGGTGGTCTTCTAGTTGCATGGTAGAAACATCTCTAACACTTGCAAAACCACCATCTACTTTCGTGTGGGAGTTCAAAGAAGCAACAATTGATTCTCCCACCTCCAAGTACCATGGATCTGGTATATTAATTCTTGTTCATACTTCATACAGGCGCACAAAAAAAAAAGGAAAAACAAAATTTAAGGAATAAATACTAAGAACAAACATATCACCTTTAGTTGCTTGGTAAAGATAATATGTAGACTCAGCAAGTTCTGGGCGTAATGGATAGTATCTCTCTGTTGGATGTAATGTAGCATGCTCCAAAAGATACCTACAGAGTTAGTAACTTATAATCGCATATTACTTCCATACGTTTCAAGTAAAAAATAAAAATAAATGTATTGGAAACTTAATTGCGTAACCATGAAAACTAGCATCAAAATCTGAAATTTATATTACGTATGCGTTTCCATCAGTTATATAGACAGTATTTTAACTTTAAAGCAAATAGAGAATTCTTTGTTCACCAACCAAATGTCATTATATAAACTGTTAAATTTTCAACGACTCAATAACCAATTACTTTCCATATTGCACAAATAAATGCCATATCTAAATCATGTTAACAATAGTGACAGCTGTTATGGCTATCAATACATATCTTAAATTACCTTTCTGGCAATACACCATACTTCTTCCATACATAGAAAAACTCTCGGTGTGATAAATTAGCAGCTGCAACGTCTCCTACAAGTGTCTGAGAATATTTGGGATAAATAAAAATAGGACACGAGGAAATTATTATAGCTTCCAATTTGAAGATAGTTGATTAATAACCTGAAGCCCAGGCCAGAATGCTTGAAGGCTAGTAAGCTGCCAATATGTTGCTTTTCCAGATCGCATATCAGCCTCATGATACCTTATAATATTGTTTTAAGTAATTCTATCCGAAATAAATACAATTAAATTTTGATCTAACAAAGAAGTATATACCAAGGGCCGTGGCGAAAGTACTTCTGTACTGCGAGATAAGCTGAATGGAACATATCCCAATACTCGTCACTTCCAAAGAGAATGTATGCTTTCAATAAGTACTCATAAAATGAATCAACCCCTACAATCAAATACAAGGAATTCAATTAAAAAAAAAGGAAAAAGAAGGCATAAGAAAGAAAAAAAATTACCAAATTAGATAAACAAAGAAGGAAAAAATTACCAGCTCCAATGCCTGATGAATACTCTATCCATTCACCAGTTAAAACATTGAGTGTGGTACCCAAAAGGTCCAAAGAACTTCTCATATTCCACAATTTACGCAAGGCACGAAGAGCTGCTCCTTCAAATCTAGAATCACTGGTTAAACGTGACAGTGCTCCCATTTCAAGGATTAGAGAGCCTACAAAGGTTAGAGAGGTAATTCAGGAATTTATGAAAATAAAAAATGGTTTAGAAGTCAGGAATTTATGTGTTCTAATCGTTTTACCACATCCTGATGTGCTTGTTTCTGTTGTTTCATTCTCCATAACACCATGCTGCCAAATCAGCAAAGAAGAAATGAAAATAATTATTACACTACAAACATAAAAGATTAAGAAAAGGTCAAATAGATAAATAGTTACATTGATCCTGTAGAAATATATTTGCAAACTGAAGGAACTATCCTCCATGTTGATCTATAATAACTCATTTAAATCTTAATACAAACATTAGTTTTTACGAACCTAATGTACAAAAAGATAACTTTTATATGTATTCCACTGAATGCTTTCCTAAGTCACATCACACCAAAAAAATTAAGAACGCATTGAAAATGCTAAGTAATTCAATGAAGAATTCATAAAATGACCTTGAGATTAATCCATGCATATGGCAAACCAGTAGGAGTTTCAAACGCTGGTAGGAACCGTTTGCCTAAATCTCGGGCAAGATGGAGTAAACGATCATTATATGAAATGTTACTAAACCAACTTTTATTCTCAGAGGCAAGAATATGGGCTGAGATTAGGCCTCCAAGAACTCTTATATTACACTGTCCATCAAAGAGAAAAGGAAAAGAAAAAGAAAAAAAAAAAACAAAAGGTAATAAGGAAAATATTTATTTTTTTCGAGCTTGATTCGCATCATGTTTAGGTAAGATATCAGAATCTATTACTCATTTGGTCAAGTCAAATACCAGTATGAACAGTAACTTATAGGCTTCTACAGTACAGTTATTTTCCCAACTTTATTTGTTAAATAAATTTTCATTTGTCTCAGATTCTTTCTTTCTTAATGCAAAATGATTTAGTCTATTGGCACTGTGACTCCAACCGTTTATTAAAAATTTTAGGGTAGTGGGGAAACTTTGTTTGTCTGAGAGCCAATTTAAGGATCAGCAGCAGATTTTGAGGTACCTCAAAAAGATTTACACGAGCATCGACATCAAAAGTAAGGTTCTCTGAGAGCCACATAACTCCTCTTTGAAACTCTGTGAAGTTACCTAAGACAAGGAGACTGCATAAGCAAAATAAAGACTATATCACCTAAGGGAGAAAGCTGAAAAAAGTATAGCATGAGTGTGAAAAATTAGAATTAGGGAAAGTAGATTGCATTTGAAATTGAAAGTAGACGGTACGTGGACAATGATTCAATTAAGGACAAGGCTGATCCATTGTAATTTTGGGGCAGGAACTGAAGCTGCGATGAAGTAAAGAGAGAAGGTAGTGGAATGAGCATGAGTTAATTAAAGCAGAAGCAGAAGCAGAAGCAGAAGCAGAAGAGAAAGAGTAATATAGAAAATGTGAAAGTGAAGAAATGATTTACATTTAGATTTCCTAGCTCACTGAGAGAGTCGGTGAAATTGTTGGTAAGTGGTTTGAGTTCGTCGTGCTGCAACCCAGTAGCCAGTAGGCAGTAGGCAGAAAGAAAAAGAGCAGGTCAATTAGCAGCAGGAAATGGGAAATTAAGTGTCGGAGAGAAATGAACGGAACGAACCGGAAAAGCATGGGCCATGTAGTTATCATAAGCATGGTAAAACCTGAGGATGAAAAGGAGAAAGTATTAGGAATAATTCGTATGAGGGAAAAAGAGGAGAGAAAAGGAATAAGGAAGCACGCACATGCTGCGGACCTTGTCTCTCATGTGCAACTTCTTGGCAGGGGAGAAGGCAATGGCCCTGCACCTGCTGCTGCAGCCGCCATTTACAATTACAATTATTAGTAACAACAAAGGCAATCTCAATCTCCCCATGGATGATGGTCGATGGATGATGGATGAAGCAGCAAGGAAGAAATGTAATGAATGGATCCCCACGATTGCGATTGCGGTTCTTAACTTTTTATTTAGATCGGCTTCCCCTTCCCAATTTCCCATCGATTTCATATCGATAATAATTAATTAAGTATTACTCACACTCACAGATCAGTGGGCCCCACTCCCACGCCACGAGTCTCAGTCTCTCAGAGAGGAGTGACGCCACCGCCGCGCAGACAGCCAATGAGCAACGTCCAACTGCTGCCCATCTGGCCCCCATACCATGAATTCGCATCGTCTGGATGGTCATCCAGTGGATGGTTCGATCTCAGCCGTCTGATTTAATTTCAATGGCTATAAATGCCCCGTGCATGATACTAAGATTGATAGGCCCGAAAAAATCTAACCGTTTAGATTAAATCAGACGGCTCGTATCGAAAAACGTCCACTGGATGGTTGTTATTCAACCATCCAGAGGCCAGAGGATACGCTCCCCCCATACCATACCATACCATACGACTCAGTATAGTATACTGTATACGACACCGCTCACCCAAGTTTTATGACTATTTTAAAGGAAAAATCTGCCCAAAACTTCTCTTATCAGCCGTATACTCTTCTATTTTTAAATATTAGTCCTATATTCCTCAATTTATCCTTATTATTGCTATTTATCTTTTTTATTAATTTAAATGATATATTAATTTTGAAAATTCAATTTTTTAATTTAAAACTAAAATGCTCTTTTCTTTCCTCTCTCAGCTTTCCCTTCCATGGCTGTGTTGGAATTATATCATACAAGTTAATAATTTAATGACTTAAATATTAGTTTATGTTATTGATGATATTTGATCATTTGTTCCTAAAATTTATTATTAACAGATCATTCAGCTTGATGATCTAAAGTGTGGATCTCTGTGGATCATTCATTGGAATGACAATAATAAATATAAATTGTCCATAATTTTGATAATTAACAAAGAACATTAATTATCATATAAAATTAGTATGTAAGTTAAGTGATGATTAAGTTCTACAAATCATATGTAAAGAGTTACCAGCTTGATTGCATATGTGTATATTATTGGAACATAGCACATGACATGACCCAATGAAATAAACACATGGATTGTATTATGTGTCATTGTTTATTTTATATTAGTTTGATTATAAGTTTGAGATGATTCAACCTTTCCATGAGAATAGCTTCTATAAATAAAGCCAAAAAAAAAAACTTCAAAATTGAGGCCCTCCTCAACCATGAGCTTTCCTTACTAGCCCTATTCCCTATTATTACACCCTTAGGCTTCGTTTGGATACGTTGAGAATAAGGTAGGAAGAAGGAAGAAGGAAGAAGGGAAGAAATTTATTGGGAAGGGATAAATTTATTGGGAAGTGTGTAACTTTTGTGAAGAGTTTGGATGGTTAGAAATAAATTTATTAGTTAAAAGTGATTATTCCTTATTCCTTATTCCGGGAAAAAACCATCCAAACGGAGCCTTAGAATTTAAGGTACTACTTCCTCTATCTAGGTATTGAATATTTTATGTGGATCATGTGCTTCCAAAGTCCCTTACAGTTGGGGTTCTTGAGTCTCCACCACCACTCAAGTAACAGTGAATTTAGTCTTCAATTTTAAAAATTAAATTTTAGAATTAATAGATCATTTAAATTAATAAAAAGAGTATATAGAAAAAATAAAAATGAGTTGAGGGATATCCGATATTTAAGAATAAAAGGATATACGGATGATTGGAGAAGTTTCGAGGGTATATGGCTGATTTTTTTTTTCTATTTTAAACGAGGCTGCTAAACAGCTACTAAACGACAGGTCCTCACTGCATTACTCCGCCATGTTATTTAAGATATTCAATGAGTTTAGTGTTTTTTTTTTAAATTATATCAATTCGCGTTGTGCTTTGTTTTCAAGTATAAAATGTACAAACTTGCTACTGTTTTATTGGTCTCGAAAACTATCTTTTTAATATATTCAACTCAAACGTTCATTGGTTCCGTTTGGATAAGACGTGGGAAGAAGGAAAAGAATAAGAAGAAGTATTGAGAAGTGTGTAACTTTGTGAAGAGTTTGAATTATTAATAATAAATTTATTCTCTTATTTTTTCTTCTCTTCTTCCCAAATGGAATCCAAACGAAGTCAATAAGAAGTGGGGGGGGGGGGGGGGGGAGGTTTGGGGCGAGGGGGAAAAAAAGGTTTCTCCGATTTGAACTTGTTGCAACGAGAGCATCTATCTGCCTCCAACAAAAGTTAAATATTAAAGGTCACAACTTAATTGTTAAAAGATTATAAAGGTCTCCATTTGAACCGTTATTAGAGCAATTTGCAAACTTGGGTAATTTAGCATAGATCTTTGAAATTAATAGCAATAGTTGAACTCATTTCTAACTATATTAAAGTAATATCTTCAAACTTTTATATAAAGGACTTACCGCCTACTAAAATTTACAGCATGTGGAAGTGTCAAAATCAAACTATATATCAGGCTTAGCTTATTATTATTAACATCAAGTCTAAAATTTCAAATTTCAGCAAAAAGAAGCGGTTATCATTGTTTGATCAAAATGAGAGCAAACAAAAGGGATGTGCTGTCAAGAAGCAGTATACTAAATTTAAACTAAACAAACACACAAACAGGAAATTAAGTTGGACGTAGCTAGCATGTGCATGTGTGAATGTGTCATACCTCCTAAAAGCACTCGGAGCCTTCCAATCCTCCTCTATTTCCCTCCTCTCCTCCAAAACAGATTTCCTCTAACTCTAATCGCACGCGTTTCCCTTCTCCCTCTCACCTCTTGAGAGGAGCCCCTTCTTCCCCATTATTATCAAACCAAACAAAAATAAAATTATCAAATTAAATTCCTCCCTCAAGCGCACCGTACCGTACCGGCCCTCTGAAAACTGAAAATGGCGAGGCGCCACTACGCCTTCACGACTCTCCTCGTTGTAGCCGTGGCTGTTGCTTGCCTCTCCTTCACCGATGCCAAGCTTACCGTCAACTACTACAAGAAGACTTGCCCCCGCATGGAGAAGATCATATCGGAAGCTGTCACCAGCAAGCAGCTATCCAACCCGACAACTGCTGCCGGAACCCTCCGTGTCTTTTTCCATGATTGCTTTGTTTCAGGCTGCGACGCATCCACTTTTATTAGCAGCAACCATTTCAATAAGGCAGAGCGTGACGCTGATATCAACCTCTCCCTTCCTGGCGACGCCTTTGATCTCATCACCCGCGTCAAGTCTACGCTTGAGCTCGAATGCCCAGGCATGCATCTTCTCAATATTCAATTTGACCCTAACAATTTGATGTGAGCCTATACATGATTTGTTCTGTAATTAATGTTTCAGGAATTGTCTCCTGCTCCGACATCCTTGCTCTCGCAACACGAGATCTCATCTCCATGGTCGGTGGGCCATTCTACACGGTGCGCCTCGGCCGCAAAGATTCGCTGACATCCACTGCCTCTTCCACTGATGGCCACCTTCCCCTGACAAACCAAACCATAACCGAGATCATAGGTGTTTTCCAAAAGAACGGTTTTACTGTGAAAGAGCTCGTTGCACTTACTGGGGCCCACACCATTGGTTTCTCACATTGCAAGGAGTATATCAACCGCATACACAACTACAAGCATGGAGGACCCAATGCTTTCGACCCATCCATGGAACCGAGGTATGCTAAGGGGCTCCAAGCGGCATGCGCAAAGTGGAAGGAAGACCCAACCATTGCAACTTTCAACGACATCATGACGCCTGGCAAGTTCGACAATTTGTACTTCAAAAATTTGGAGAGAGGATTGGGTCTTCTGGCTACCGACCAGGCCTTGTTTGAAGACAAGAGGACAAAGCCAATTATGCAGCTCTACGCATCAAACCAGACAGCTTTCTTCAATGATTTTGTGTATGCCATGGAGAAGCTCAGTCGGTTCGGTGTCAAGACTGGCAGGAAAGGTGAGGTCAGGCGCCGGTGCGATGCCTTCAACCAGATCTCTACATAAAGCATTTCTCGTGTGGATTATCTTAAAGAGACGTATATAAGAAATCTAACAATGCTTGAAATTGTTCCTTTTTAATGTTGTGTATTGTTGTCAGTAATGTGCGTAATTATTATTACATTATAAGTGCAGCAAATAATCCATGATTTTTAGTTCAGAATTTTTGTAGCAGAAAATGCAGGTTACCACTTTCGAGTTGGGATTACAAATTTACAGTTCACAAGCTTTTTGATATTTGTCTTCTTTGGTTTTATCATTCCTTGAACATCCTTTTTTGAAGAGGAGAAAAAAGACTATAAGAGAGACTAATTGATTCTATTAAATGCAATTTTCTGTGACCTATGTGCGATGAACCTTATGTTATTTTCTTTTCTTTCCTCTTTTTTTCAGATAACATTTTTTTTTTTTTTTTTGATCGAGTCACGAAGGGACCATAGACACTATTTTTTCAGATAACTACTGCATTCTCATGTCCTCGTCAAAATTCTCGAACTACCTGAATGGGCCTCACGAGTCATGTCTATAAAACTTCATCTTAAACTGAAAATGTATGCCAGATTAAAAATGCTTGCTAAATCGATTTAGTCGTACTAACAAAAGATAAGTACATATGGCACTTGACAAGTAACATAAAATCATGAAATTACGTTTCTACTTCTCTTTCCCATGTACACGAGCTCGAAGATCCTCTTGGAACAGCACATCCAGTATAGAATTGCCAACCTCGCGTCTCTTTTAAAATTTAATAATATCATTCTGTTCTTTTAAAGTTCTCTCTCTTACTTGCATAATATTCTTTCTTTTCAATAATGAGATAACCAACAACATTTGCGACAGAAGAAAGGTAATCAGATTGCAATTAAAAGTTTGCAACTAAGCTACTAATCTTTTAAACTAGAAGATATGGTCCTGGTACAAGCTAGGAGTCGTCGGATATCATATACATGCAATAAAAGCACTTAATTTAACGGGAGGCTCACAAA
The DNA here is from genome assembly GCA_028095005.1 of Rhynchospora pubera. Taxonomy (NCBI): domain Eukaryota; kingdom Viridiplantae; phylum Streptophyta; class Magnoliopsida; order Poales; family Cyperaceae; genus Rhynchospora; species Rhynchospora pubera. The sequence continues at coordinate 229,361,211 of CM051459.1, read as the reverse complement.
ACTAAAAAGGACCAACAACCTCCCTTCTACATCAATTCATGCGCTAAACTCTTGAGGAAACAGAACATCAGAATTCCAACATCTGCTGCATAATGACGCAATGAGGCCTGTAAAACTGAAAACAAAGAAAGAAAAGGAAAGCAATTAAAGAAAAAGCATATAAACACAATTCAACACAGGAGTTTTACCGATTTATATTTCTAAAATTTGGATCTTCCAGCTTCAAGTAAATATCATACATTGAAAATTTAAAACCTGTACTATATTTGAAATCATGTACATTCAAAAAGAAACGAAAAAGAAAAGGTCTGACACCGCCTTGCTTTAGGCCAAAGCCAACAGTATGAGATCATTTGAACAATGCATTAGCTTCTAAGATTTTCCTCAGTTAACTATGAGATAAATACAAATGGAAGGCTGAGTTTGTTATTTCAACAATAGACAGGGGCTAAACTTACAAATTGTTTGTTAATTAGCAGGGCTTCTTCCTGTCCATTTTAACAGGAATGTTGAACCATTTCTTCTTTCTCAGACGATCCTGTACACTTTCTTTGTCTTTCTCTTTTTTCTCCTTTCTGCTGCCCTCCTCATCTTCTTCACTTGTCAGCCCCTTTGCAGAGTTCTTAACCTTACTGGTACTAGAATTTCTCTTAAGAGCCGGGTTTGTTGTGTAGGCAGCATGAATTGTATTTCTTTCACTAAGAAGTTCATCTATCTGCATGATTCATATAATATACTTAGGATTTTTTTTCCATAATAATGAAAGAATTATATAAAATCAACACAGAAGACCACATAATCACACAGAACTAAATTAAAGAAAATGTCCAGAACTTCACACAATTTCACGTGGGAGAAGGGTTGAAACATACTGTTTGCGTTTCTTGTGCATATCTACTTGTCATCTCAGAGAATTTTGCCAGTACTTCTCTATATTCAGACTCGAATTTTGAAAGCTCGGCTCGCTTAGTGATTATCTTAGCTTCTACATCTTTAAGCTTTTCCTTCTCCTCGGAAAAAGGTTCTGCACATATGACTTCTATTGTGTAGCTTGCGCTTTTGAAAAAATTATCTCCTGCGTTAATTAAAAAAGACAAATTCAAGAACAGCCCAATAAATGCAAGTATATATGACAACAACAACAATGATGATGTACTCATACAGCTTAAAGGAAATACCGTAGACAGCAAATACATGAGTGCCAGCCTTTAGTTCATTTATCTCACAAGGCTGGAAACCATCCAACTTCTTGAAAAATGCAGAATCAGGGTCTTTTGCAGCTGACACCTGAATTAAGAAATGCGGGAATGATCACCGTAAATATGAATAAAAGAAAAAAAGTAGGTGAAAGATAAAGTCAGGTAGCAGTCTTACTGAGTTGCTTTGCTCAAAGCGGTAGACAGTGAACCCCAGAAAGAACATGCCCGCCGAGGTAACTTTTCCAGTTCTTATACTGTCCTCCTGCCAAGATAAATGCACCAATTACAGCAATCATAGGGAGAATAGAATTTCTACAACAACACCAAAAGCCTCAGATATCATCTGATAAAAATGATGAGACTGCTGTTCCTGAATATTATACATAATACAAAGAACATCAGTACACCAGGGTTTATTTCTTTCTACTAGACTACATTAAAACTGGAAGTTGGATGAGAAGAAAAATGAGGAAAAACTAATTAAAAAAATACCTGTAATGCCAGGCTCAATCCACCATTTTCTTCTTGCTCAAAGTATAGCAGCTATGAAAAGAGAGAAAGTTCGTCATTAAAATAAGTAAAGTTTTACTGATTAAGTGCCTGCAGTTAATAACAAAGAAGTAGCAAAACACAAAATTGCAATATTTATAGGTCATCACAATCCTGCAAATAACATGGAAGGAAACTAATCTGTATGAAATCAAGGAGAGAGCTGAGTATCATTCACCTATTTCAGACAAAGTACTTAAGCAGTGATTAAGTAAGAAATGTAATAATATATGAAACCAGCACAATTAATGAATAATGTCCGACAATAAACCAAAATTTGACTGCAGATCATCTAAAACAAACATTAAGCACATGCAACATAAACTACGAAATTCCTTCAAAACAGACAATCATAGAGTATATCTATATATATTATGCAAAAATACAGAAAAGGTTTGATACCTTGAATTTGCTTTTATTAGAAGAATGCACTCTGCAGACAAGTCCCAATCGAGCTTCCTTTTCTGTTATTTGAACGGAGTAGAAATCAGCAGTCTGCTTCTCCACCTGTTGATGTTGAATGAATGATTTTAGTTGTGATATATACTTCTATAAGCATGGCAAATGTAAAAGAATATAAAATGACAAATTGATACATTAAAGAAAGAATAACCACCAAATGACCATGTATTGTGACAACTTAAGCCTTGAGAGAGAGTCACAGGTTGCAGATACTTTACTAACCTTTCGAACAACAGACTGGCCCAGCTTAAGCTCATTAACAGTAACAGCTCCATTTAGTGCCTCCTCCAAAACAGTAGCTGAGACTGTTGTTTTTATGGGGACACCAAGTTTACTAGCATCAGAAAGAAGCAGAAAACAGCATTGTTAATGGGAAGGAAAGTGAAGAAGTTTTAATTAGGATATAGGTATGAAAGGTTGAGGAAGTCAACCTGAAAAGAGCGGCGAATACTGTGTTAACTGTATTTAAGCTAGATAAATCAAGCTCCAATTCCTGATTATCGCCATCTATAGCCTTGAATGAGATGGCAAGAAGAAAGCAGTTGAGAAGAAGCATTTGAATTTTGAAGTGGACAAGTGATGATTTGAATGAATAAAAAATTGAAAGGGTGGAGATGAGATGAGATGAGATAACCTGAAAGCCAGAATTGTCATACTGGCGGCGTTTATCTGGGTCAGAGAGAATGTTGTATGAAAAGGTAACCTCCTTGAACATGTCGGCTGCGACAGGGTCATCTCCATTTTTGTCAGGATGGTACCTGATGAAAAGATGGTTTGAAGAATAAATTGCAGAAAAAGGAATCCCCGAATGAGCTAAGTAGTAGAAAGAAGAAATCTTTTTGGGTTGGACACTTGGACGGGAGAGGCGTGAATATTTGAAAAATAGAAGAAGAAGAAGAAGAAGAAGAAGAGAGAGAAGCATATTAGCATATTGGCATAGCATACTTGAGAGCCATTTTGCGATAGGCGGTCTTAATTTGTTGATCGGTGGCATTTCGATCGACAGCAAGCACCTCGTACGGATCCCGGCGTTCTTGCAGCTGCTGCTGCTGCTGCTTGGCTCCGTTCCCCTTCTCCGATTTCGATTTCGATTTCGATTTGGATTTGGAACCGGGCATTTTTCTTTTTCTTTTTCTTTTTCTTTGAAATTGTCGCTCCCGGAACCCTAACCCTAGCCTCTCCAATCGGTCTCAAATTAAAAAAGCAGCTGGATTGGATTGGATTGGATTAGAGATCGGAATTGGAGTTGGACGCAGGCATTATTGTGATTAATGCGAAGGAGAATCCAAGCGGAGATGAGAGGAGACAGATATGAATGAAGAAGAGCTTTGATTGGTTTTCTTTTTTGAGGAAGAGGAACTGAGGTGGTCTGAGGTCCGACTCCGAGGAGGCCAAGCAAGGAGCAGCAAGCAGTAGTACTCTAGAGTAGTTAGATTCACATCGACATCGACATTGTGTCACTCAGTGAGGTGAAGTGTCAGTCCAGACTCCAGTCTCCAGTCCAGTGACTGACTCCACTCCTAGCTACACCCGTTCCATTTCTTACGGAAAACGCCCGCCCACTTCCTAATCATTTTCTATTTTTCTTGCCTTGGCAGTTGGCCCCGGCTCGCAGTCGCAGACTTCACTATATATTTCCTTTTTGGGATTATTATTAATTAATATCTCTACGTGTGATCCAAGTGCAGTCAATACTCAACAGAGATAAAAAGCCAACTGCTTGACTGTCTCTTTCCGAGATTAATATTATATCATTATTACTCTGATTAAACATTCTCAATCTCAATTAAAGTTTTCAAGTTTAAAGAACTGCCGACCATGAACTTGAACTGTACTATAATTACTAAACCAGGCTTTGACGACCATGCTTAGAGCCGTCAATAGTCATCTCTTTCGCACGTTTCCATTCCGTTTCGTCCCGAATGGAATGGAATGGAAATGGAAGAGTTTTTAGTTACGTTTCAACATACGAAACAGAAACGGAAGTACGGTATTGATTCGCGGAACATCGAAATGAAAAATTTTAGTGTAAAATTAACGCGGAACAACCGATAGAACGGAATTTCCGTCGAACAAAACGAAAACGAAACATCATTTCTATTCTGTCACCTGGAACGGAACGAAACGAAAACAAAACTGATCATTTCCATTCCATCTTCCACGTTTGACATTTCTACCCATGCCCATCAGACTCAGAGATCCACAACACAATCCGTTCCCAGTTCCCACATACATAACATAATGGGTGCTTGCTGGTTAAGTGGTTATAAGGGAAAGAATTTGTAATTAATGTATCTATCTATATAGTCCATACGGTCCATCCACTTCGACCGCCCACCAAACTTCACTTGACACTTGACAGACATCAGCGTCGTTAGATCTATCATTTCTCAATTATTATGGCGTAATATTAGTAAAATTAATAATAATAATCATCATAATCATAATAAGATCTGCTCGGATTGCTTGCCTTGGGAGCAATACCTTCATATTCTGATGATTGTTTGCTATTCGCTCAGCCTCAACCCTCAAGCCCTCAAGCACAATATTAATATTATACTGTCCTGTTGACTCCCTGACTGAACTGAGCCGTGACTGTCAGTATCAGGTCAACCAAGACTCGGTCCTACTAATTCACTATTCCTCCCAAACCCAAACCCAAACCAAACCAACCTAACTCCTAGGCTGTTCAAATGTGCTCATGGGCATTCCAAAACAAAACAAAATTAAATAAATATATAAAATATAAAAATGAAAATAAATGATACTCTTTATATGTCCCAGCAAGTGGTTCTCATAGCATTCGCTCCAACCACAATTTATTTTAATTTTTTTTGTCACGACGACAAAATCATTGTTCGTCCCGCCACACCAAAACTAACAAGTAACAAATATATCCTTCAATAAATTACACAGCATAATGAGGTGGAATGAGAAGGCAGGAACCAGAAGGTAGAGAATTACAGGTGAAAATTAAATAGATTTGTTATTCAAGGAATAACCGTAGAAAGAGAAATTAACAACCATACATAATTACACATCTACCGGACCATTCTTCCTTCCTATCTCCTTTAGTACTCTCCTTAATCCTCCATGAAACAAACTAATAATCCCCCGATCTCACACGTAGCTGCAAGGATGTAGGCTTAGGCACAAAACTATTGGTGGCTGGTTGCATCACATGAATATTACAAGACTTTTGATAAAGCACACATCGTGGCACATAACACGAAGGATCAAACCACCATGGTACCGCAGAACTATGCTCAAACGGCTGCAGGTACATGCCAGCAGAAGCATTTATTGCCTGGAGCTCAAGCCTCTTCTTCTTCATCCTCTCCCTTTTATGCGCATTTTGGTGGCCCCCAAGTGCTTGTGAGTTGGTGAATTCCTTTCGACAGTACTGGCATGCATACCGCTTTTCAACAGCCTTGTCTTTGTTATTTGAGTTTTCTCCAGGACTCAACTCAAAACCAAAGAGTCTAAGCTTCTTCTCTGCTTGAAGCTCCCTGGGACAACAGTCTGTTGTGTCTTTTTGGGAGACAAGGCTTGGTTTTGTTCTATCACTTTCCATTCTCTCCAGGTGGCAGTTACTACAACAGGATAGTGTGCTTATATGAGTGAACTTTTGTGCCAATAGGAGAAAGAATGCCTACCCTATTTATAGCAAGGTTCTACATTTTTAATAGACATGATACGATTGACAACTAATGATCATTAAAGGTACATAAAAGTTGGACACATACTCTGCACCTATACAGTACAGGAACTGATGTTTGTGCTCAATACCCTTTAATATCCTTCTACAGCTTATATCACATGGAAGGAGATTCTAAATATAGCAAGGTGGATCCCATGTTAATTATAAAAATTGCTCCTTGTCATGTCAAGCAGGAAAGTTTTACTAAAGAAATTACCAGAGGATGAACAACAATATAGTATAAATATAATTAATTATAGACACCTAGATCTAAATACTAATATCAACATAATATAGGAAAATAGTAGCAGTGCATGTCCATCAACTAGTAAGCAGCATCAGTTTTGTTAATTAGCTATTGTACTCCTAGAGGATGGATTATACAATGAGGCTCAAAATAAGATGCCCCCCCCCCCCCAACAATTCCATATATAGAAATTATGATTTTAATACATAGTCAGTGCTTTTAAGAATCCTTTGTTACATGCATCTGCATCCAAATATGGTAAAAAAATTAGCTAAGGTCAATAGACCGTCATTAAAAAAAAACATCAAGGCAAATAGGACATGACCTAACTAAAGTAACCTGCAAAAAGAGGAGAAAAATAATAATAAAAGAAGAATGATGACACTGGTCCAAGAATGCATGATGACACCTCAAATAATACTCGTAGGGTCTAAGCCTTTCTCCTTAATTACAAAAAGGTACATAATTTAGTGGCACCTATATTATTGGACCCAATAAACACTTTAAGAATCTTTGTGCCTTTTGTTATTCGTACCATATCTTGTTCAAATCTCTCAACTAAAAAAAAAATGCATTAGGGATATTTAAAGGCCGGCACTAACTTAATAAACTTACTTTAAATGCCATTAGTCAGCACTTGCGACACTTGCCTTAATCTATTTTGTTTCTGCTTTCTTACATAACATCCCACCGAACTTATTTTCAATAATATGTTAGATTTAGTTTTGAAATACCCTCTAAATTACTGAAAGATAAACAAGCAGTAGAGAAGAAAAACAGGTTATCAAAATAAAAAGACAATTAAAATCAGGGAGTCATACCTCCTGCTTATTTACATTAGCATAAGCAAGAAGAGGGCATAAAGCACTGGAATTGTCCAGTGATTTGTTATGTTGCTGTTTACATGATCGACAAAGCTTTCCATGTGTAACAAGAAGACAATTCAAATCAAACTTGAGTTCATTTGGGATAGTATTGTTCAAATGAAGATAAGCAGTTTCGCGGGTTGCGGTCCTTGGAATCCAGCCAATAGCCTTTGTCATCTGAAAAACCTAAAGTAGAATAGAGCAGAGCTGCTCTTAATTATTAATTAATTAATAATTAATGGGAGTTGAGTGAGAATGAGGAAAAGAAGATAGAAGTGCGTACATGAGTGTCGACTGGGAAATCATCTTTGTGGAGGTAGAACATGAGGACACAGGCAACCTGCAATAAGTTATATTAGAAACAACATAAGGAGGAGATAATTTAGAGAAATTTGATTGAAGACGTCCGGTAGGTACGTACTGTTTTGGGGCCGATGCCTTTGAATTGGGAGAGCTCGGCCTTGACGGTGTGGACTGGCAGGTCTCTCAAGTACTCCAAGCATAAACCTAGACCATTCTTATTGTTGCCTTTTAGTTTTAGAGTTTGCAAGAGGGCCTTAATGCGAGCAGCCTTCGTCCTGGCCAAGCCGCCACATCTAATGGCATCCTCTAAAGCATCCGACTCCGCATCCAGTACCTCATTCCAAGTGGGAAATGCAGATTTCAGGCGCTGGAAGGCCTTGCGTGAATTGGCATCCGTGGTGTTCTGAGAAAGAAGCGTGATGACGAGGCCGTCCAGTACGGATTGAGATTCGGATTGCGGACCCGATTCGAGGCGGCTGCGGCGAAACTCCGCGAACTCGGCTGGAAAGCCGTGCAGGGAGAGGAGGGAGTCGCGCACGGATCGACACTGCTCCGGAGTCGGCGCGCCGAAATGCGGGTACGGATCCTGGGTTTTACCGCATTGGTTTTTGGGCTTGGAAACGGGTTTCCGAGGCATTTTGGGAGATGGGAATGCTTGATTTGATTTCGTTCCAGCAGCCAGCAGCGGGCCAGCGGCGGATCAAGTTCCAGGACTGACGAGTGAGGATGGCTGCAACTGTCATTCTGTCATGCTCTCATCCTAACCGTTCAACTCATCTGGATCTGCTCTACTCTTATTAAAAAAAAAACACTTCTTTTATTTTATATCATATATCATATATATATATTTACCTGTGTATTATTGTCGCCGGCGACTATTTTGAATTAATTTACGAATAAACAAATGTCGACCCAATTTTTAATAATATTCGTATCATATTTAAATTATTCGAAAACCTTACAAATAATATCCGAATTATTTTAAAGTATACCTCTTTGCTTGGCTCCCTTATTCTAAACATCCCTTCGTCCAATTTATAATCAATGTATTTTTAATTCCTTTTCCTTTCTTTTTTTTTTGTTGAGTTGTTTGTATTTTCAAATAATATTATTCTAGCGATATTATTTAGTTACCAAACAAACAAGCTGTCGAAATTCCAACTTTTTTTTTTTACAATACTAATTTAAACAAATGCAACGATAAAAATAAATTATTTCATAGTCAATATTTTTAAAATGAGGAGAAAGAAATATGGAGTATATATATTAAAGTATAGATAAATATCAGATTTATAATTAAAATTTTACTATCACTGAATATACGCGCAAATAGTGGAGCCACATGCTGACACGCAACTAGGTAGGGTATGCTGCAGAATGCAATTTAGGAGAATAATGAAAATGAATAGAAAGGGGTGTGTGAGATAGAGCGATTTTGTATTGAGTTCATTCTACATGGTTACTTCTGATTTGAAAGGTAAACAAATTTGGACAACCATCTCTCCATTCCCCTTCTATTCTTATATGAAGAGGTTCTGGAGCACACCTAAGAGGTCAATTGGCCCCGCATGTTTTTTTTTTAAAAAAAAAAAATCTACCAGTTTGAATATAAAAGATATATTTATCACATGAGTTTTTTTGTAAACACACTAATTTGAAGCCCATAAATAATCATATAATATTTTTATTGATGAATTCCATTATTATTTTGAAATTTTTGAGTCATTATGATTATAAAATAGATGTATGAATTTATTTAAATATTGTATGATAACATTGATATTATGAATTTATTAAACCACATTTGAAAATGTCTAGCTCAGGCGCTGAATGTACGTATATAGGGGGCGTTTGTTTGTGTAGTAAGGAGTTGCATAACTTAAGGATGCCTAAGTATTTATGTAGTGTTATGTAATAGATGTTTGGTTGTGTAGTAAGGATGACTAACTTAAGCATGTATATATTCATGTCAAAAGACTAAAATGCCCTTAAATTTAAATTAGTATTATGTATTATATGTTGTGACCTAATTATTGTTAATTATTAATTATTATAAAAATTAATTATTAATGATGATAATAAATCATTTTTACTATTATGAAATATTAATAATTACTTTTAATTAAATATTATAAATATTATTATTTATTTAATAATAAAAATTATTATTGATTAATTATCTTCAATTAATTATTATTATTAATTAATATTACTTGTTAAATATTATCAATTATAATAATTAATCTTTGTTATTAATTATGATTTTTTTAATAATTATTGTTACTTATTAAGTATTATTATTTATTAATTAATATTAATTAATTTTTAATTTTTAATTATTATAAAAATTAATTATTAATGATAATAAGAAATCATTTTATTATTATGAAATATTATTAATTATTTTTAATTAAATATTATAAATATTATTAATTATTTAATAATAAATCAATATTGTTTATTAATTATTATTATTACTTGTTATATATTATTATTTATTAATTATAATAATTAATATTTATTACTAATTATGATTTTTAATAGTTATTGTTACTTATTAAATATTATTATTTATTATTATTATTATTAATTATTATAGATTATTAAATATAAATAATTATTTCTAAGGGGTATTGTTGGAAAAAAAATTAAAGGGAACCGGTGCATAACTTATGCAACCTATTTAGGTTGCATAACTTATGTACCCTTAAGGCATCTTATGTAAGAGGGGGGTGTTTGTTTGCGTAGTAAGGAGTTGCATAACTTAAGGATGCCTAAGTGTTTATGTAGTGTTATGTAATAGATGTTTGGTTGTGTAGTAAGGATGACTAACTTAATGCATGCATATATTCATGTCAAAAAGACTAAAATGCCCTTAAATTTGAATTAGTATTATGTATTATATGTTATGACCTAATTATTGTTAATTATTAATTATTAATGATGATAATAAATCATTTTTACTATTATGAAATATTAATAATTACTTTTAATTAAATATTATAAATATTATTATTTATTTTATAATAAAAATTATTATTGATTAATTATCTTCAATTAATTATCTTCAATTAATTATAATCAATAATTAATAATTAATAATACTTGTTAAATATTATTAATTATAAAAATTAATCTTTGTTATTAATTATGATTATTTAATAATTATTGTTACTTATTAAGTATTATTATTTATTAATTAATATTAATTAATTTTTAATTTTTAATTATTATAGAAATTAATTATTAATGATAATAAGAAATAATTTTATTATTATGAAATATTATTAATTATTTTTAATTAAATATTATAAATATTTTTAATTATTTAATAATAAATCAATATTGTTTGTTAATTATTATTATTACTTGTTATATATTATTATTTATTAATTATAATAATTAATATTTATTACTAATTATGATTTTTTAATAGTTATTATTACTTATTAAATATTATTATTTATTAATTATTATAGATTATTAAATATAATTATTTATTATTTCTAAGGGGTATTGTTGGAAAAAAAATTAAAGGGGACCAATGCATAACTTATGCAACCTATTTAGGTTGCATAACTTATGTACCCTTAAGGCATCTTATGTAAGAGGTGTTTGGTGACTTAAGAATACATAACTTAAGTTATGCACCCTTTAAGTCACAAACAAACGCCCCCGAGGTGTTTAGTGACTTAAGGATACATAACTTAAGTTATGCATCCTTTAAGTCACAAACAAACGCCCTCATAGTCAGTTCTTATTTATTAACCTGTATGTTTTGTAATTAAATGGAAGGAAAAGAAAAGAAAAGAAAAACAAGTGGTGGGACGAAATGTGTAAAAAGGGCCGTCATAAGTTACAGATCCTGAGATCCATCCACCCTGAGGTTCCTCCCTTTCGCTCTCTCTCTCCTCCAGTCCACGACCACCAGTCAATCCTTTTATTATTTTTTTTAAATTTTTAATAAACCAACCCCATTGCCCAGGAATTCCAAATCTCTCTCTCTCTCTCTCTTCCGATCATCAACCCAATCCAATCCAATCCAATCCATTCCCGTCACGATCAAGATCGGCGGGAGGGCGCAACTCGGACGGGCGGACGGAGACGGAGGGAGGGAGAGACGCGGGACAGCCCTAAGCCTGCCTCGCATCAAAACATATTGGAGGAATCAAATCAAATCATCTCCGTTTTGGCCTTGCCTTGCCTTGCCTTGCCTTGCCGGCCGTAACCCGTAAGGTTGGTTGATTGGTTGGTTCACTTTCAAATTGAAAATTCATTCCTTTATTTTAACTAGAAGGGCAGATCGAGCTTCGCTCGATATAGTAGGTTTTTTTTTTACTTAATTAACATTTAATTATAAAATAATCAATAGTTAGGAACTTGTCATGAATTATGGGCTTTTAGATGTATTTGATAATATATAGTTAAAAATTTAGGCTTTAATCCGAAAAAAATTGTAAAAGTAAATTATCCATTGTAGAACAATATCAAATGCTACTTGTAAATATTTAAAACATGAAATATCGAGCACACTGTCATTTACTCTCAAAATAGGCTTCTAAACAATTTAGTTCAAAGCATTGAACTATATGAAAGATGATAAATCAAATGCGTGCATGAACAATGCCGTTGACTTTGCTCGACACCTTAGAAGAGACAGAATATTCAATTAAGATTGACCCCTCTGATCGTGTAGCAAACTTTGAAATGCCAAATGACCAACAAATTTGGAGTCCTAAAACTAATGATAGTAGTTGTCAGCATTTCTCGAAATAAATATACACTTATTAGGAAAAAAAGGGAAAAAAAACACTAAATTAAAGATTAACGCATAGAGCCGAATAAATGATTTTATTGGAATTTTTTTTCTTATTTCTCCTTCTACTCTTATCTCAGGAACACCAAGTTGTTTTCTTTCTTTTTTTTTTGGCCTTTTTTCATTTAAAAAATAAAAAAGTTAGGGGTTTTGCCCCAGTCTTTTTTCTAAAAGGAAAAAAATCTATGTATACTTACATGCAAAAAAAGAAGCTGGAGACCTCATTTCTAAGAGGGGTCAAGGTAACACCTAGGCCATCTTGCATTTCTCAATCGATATTTACCTTGCAAGCCTTCAAACTCACTGGTCTTGTCTGGATCGCTACTGATAGTCCCAATGTTGGTGAATACCCACGCTGGTGAAGTCAGGAAAAAAAATTCAAAATAATTCTATTCTATTATGAAAAAAAAAAGAAAAGAAATAGCATATCTAGGTTAAGACACAGATCGATGTGAATCCTGATACTGGTGAAAAGGCATTATAATCAGGGCAATGTTGTGAATGTTGAGAAATTTAATTATTGTACAAAAACGAAATGTGCGATCAATTGATCTGGACATTACCATTGAAAGTTGTGAATAAAAATTGATCAATGGAAGACACGTCCCTTTAATATAAGCCAATAATTGACATGGATTACCCAACCAATTTTTAACCGTGTCCTTGTACTATATTAGTTTTGTTTCATCTAGAACCAAAAAACCATAAATGAATATTAAAGGCAAAATAGAGAAGTTGAAGAATATGAGAATTTTAAATTGTATAATATCTAATATTAGTTGATGTTTCCTTAACCAACCTAAGATGTGCCTCTATTCATTAATTTGAGGCAGTAAATGCCATGGGCTCCATAGCCAATTCGTCAGAAACCTAATATAAGATGTAAAGGAAGATCAAATGAATTTATTTCAATCTAAGAATTGTAGCGAAAAATGAAATTAGAAAAATAGTTATATGCATCAATCTTAGAATTTTGGATTAGAGTAAAATTGTAATAAAAGCAAGGATACTATTTTGAAATACAAACAGGCCTTTCATAATAGTCACTGATTTTTTTAATGAAAATATCTGTATAGAATCGTGTGCCAGCATATTTCCTTGTAAAAGATTTTCACAATTGTAGTCGGCCCACAGTGTTAATTCAACCGTATAACCTCTACATAGACGAATTGATAAGATGTAAAATTTAAGGATATGAATAGTTAAAATAAACAACCTCTCATTGGTTATGTACAGCATGTTAATAAGATGTAAAATCTAAGAAAATGAATAATAAAAAAAACCTCTCATTGGTAATGTAAAGCACTTGCATCTTTGTTGGCCTACCCTTTGCCATCCTTTCCTCTATTCTGGAGAAATTAGAAACAACGCCGATAATATCTGTTTAAATTAACAAATAAAAATTTTCAAGCGTGTATCAAAATATATATTAAAATATAACAATAATCCTCAATATTATATATCCAAACCTATTGGTTCTTTGCCATCTGTTATTTCTGTGCCGATGTCTTCCAACGGCTTGAACAAAAAGAAACAAAAAGGTATGTCGATCGATTTGGAGGATAGCTACTTTATGCATGTTTGTCTGACAATGACAGTGTAAAATCATGAGGTACACTCAGAAATCATAATCTCTTACGTGTTCGGCCATTAACCTTCCGATCTCACAGACAAATCCTTCCTTAAAATCGCCTTTGATACGTTGATAGATATTAACGGGGACAATCCCTTGGATTGCACCTCCCTAATTTGGAAAATTCCAATAGTCAAATTGGTACAATACAATTATATAACACTACTCATAGAAAGGAACGGTTGGATGAATGAACTATATATCAATTTAATATACCTCTCTTTCGGCCAATATAAAATTCTTCCCCGATATAGAATAAATAATAACAGAAGCCAAAATAAATGCATTCATTATGCAGTAAATAAATAAATTTAATGCCCTTAGGCCTTGCACAAACAGTAAATCACAGCTCACCAAATTTAATGCCAAATTTACTGCCCTAAGCTATATCACAAAAATTTCTATTAAATCATTAATATCCGTATTATTGAGCCAAATATACACAAATAACCTTTAGATATACTATTGTCAAAATTGATGCAATTATATAAAAAAAAACAGTAATCTGTTTCAAATGAGTATATGGTATAAATTTGACATTTACCAAATACGACTCTGCATTTGTTTTACCACTTGGAATAGAAAATGTCAAAAGAAACTATTATTTCAATGGAGTACAGATCGGCAGGGTACAAATTAAGGCTGCGTAATCTTGAGAGAGCAATGAATTAATAAAAAGATAAATCTTATTAAAAAAATTTATTCTCAAATAGGAATTTGTTCACGTAAATTGACGATAAGTGGAAACTACAAAATTTATAAAATTTACCTTCTCGCTACAGTCTGATGGAGCACAAACCATTCTCCGGTTGAATGTTGATGTAGAAAATACTACCGCCTTCTTCCACCGACCTTTAGAGAGAAGCTAAAAATGGTTACTTAAAAGGAAATATATAGAAGCAATTAGAATTGAGACCAGTTTGTACCGCTATAAACACTATTTCTCTCACCCAAATGCTACAGAATCGTCGACATGATGGCAGAGGATGATGCTTCCTTCGAGGCTCATGTCAACCTAGAACTAATTAACCTCTATCGGGTGGGGATGCCATCCTTCCCACGACTTGCAAGTAGGAGAGGATTTCGCAAATAACGGATCTAGGATTTTGTCACCAATCAGTCCAAGAAGAGGAACGGAGAGAGGTGGGTGCTAGTCTGACGATATAACCAAGACATGGAGGATAAGAGAAGGAAAAGGCAGAAGAGGGTCTCGTTTTGGGTGAAAGATAAAACGATGCGTTATCAAATAAACGAATCGGGTCAAGTTTATAAGTTATAACACTCGGCACATAAATAGTTATAGAGTTTATATTGCAGAAATCAGAATAAAAATTTTACACACTAATTCAATCCTGGCCGTGTCGAGCTATATTTTAACAAAATAACTTTTGACACCCACGGATCTTTATTTATAATACTGATTAGATTAAAGATTAATGATTAATGATTAAAGATAGAGGGGTCAGGGAACCAAAAAAAACAAGGAAGGAAGATCCTGCTGGGTAGTTGCATCATTACCAACAACACTTTTACCTTCATTCTTTGTTTCTTTTGTTCTTTGACCTCCTAATTATAATTATATTATAAATTTATAATGTTTCTGTCTTTTATATTTGTTTCAGCTGACACAGCCAGCCGCAATGGGTAGTTGCTTCACAAAGGTTCCTCTTTCCTCTCTAAATTCAACACTTCCTTTAGCTTAGCACTTAGCAGTACCACTATGATGGAATCATATCTATTATATTATGCTGCTACTACTGCCCTTCACTTTCAGTTTTTCTTATTCAATATTTTATTTGCATTTTCTTTCTTAGCAAGGAGATGAAGATGACTTCGATGAGAAGGCTGAATTTGTTGGGGGAAATGTGCATATCATCACTACTAAAGACCAGTGGGACCAGAAAATCGCTGAAGCAACCAAAACCGGAAAACTTGTATGCAAAATTCTATTTTACATTTTATGCAGATTACCTCCTATCTTATCAGTTTTATTCTGCTGCTTACCCTGCATCTTTGGATAATGATACAAAGATTAGTAATAATCCATTAAATCAATAATGATTAACTGCCTGTTTGTGCTTCACAAATTCTAATTTTCTGATGCAAACTTGGCTTGATCAGTGTTAATTTCGTGTGGAAGTGACAAAAGTTTGGGTGCTTTAGGGTGGTGCAACATTGCAAACTTTTAAACAATTATATTCTAAAAAAAATTGCAGCCCGTGTTAAAGATATAAGAAATGGTATGTTTGAAACCCGGAAACTATCAATTTATATGTTTATCTAACATCTCAGTATTTGTCTTCGCAATAATCTTATAGGTGGTGGCGAACTTCAGTGCTGTATGGTGCGGGCCATGCAAAATGATTGCGCCAATGTATGTTGAGTTGTCAGAGAATTATCCTTCTTTCATGTTCTTGACTGTCGATGTTGATGAAATGGCGGTATGATTTTCTTCATTTTAAACATTCTATTTTCTATACTTTCCTCTTCATTTGCATGGAGGCCCTTCCCTATCCTTTTGTTTGTCTCATTTCTTTTTGCAAACCAGTACTGGCAAATCAAAAGAATAATAATAATAATAACAAACACAACAACTGGGAAATTCTGGAAATGTCTTTATATGTATGATACCAAGATTTGGAAATAAGCAAGAAAAACAGGAGAGAACTAGAACTCCGTGGCTTTTTTGTACAACAAAGTTTTTCTGTAGTAATAAACCACTTTCTGAGAGCCGAATGTTACAAACTTACAATACATTCTCATGTTGTAGGATTTTAGTTCTGAATTGGATGTTCGAGCAACACCTACATTTTTCTTCCTGAAGGAAGGAAAGCAGGTGGATAAGCTTGTTGGTGCAAACAGACCGGAGCTGGAAAAGAAATTAGTTGCTTTTTCTGACACGTCCCAAGTGAAGGACGGATAGAAGAGTGTGCATTCTGATTGTATGTGAGTCAACTATGCTCTCTTTGTTTATTTGCTGTTGATTGGACAAATCGATGGTCTTTTTGTATAGTATGGGATACATTATGATGTGTATGAACATCAGAGTTTAGTAACTCAAAAAATATGTAAAGAGGACACGGACATGATACTTGTCCAACCTGGACGCTGCACAACTCTGGAAGTGTTTGCTCTAAAGAGAGTACTAAATGTTAATCTAGTTTCAAGGAGAGAATGAATTTACAGTTCTTTTTATTTTATTATTGCCTCTCAAAGTTATGTATAATTTTTTTCTATAATTTAGATATATAATGTATTAAATTTGATATAATTTAGAAGTTAGAACTTATTTGGTTATCAATCAAGTGTTGATAAAATTGAACTCTGAACACTCTGTTTGGTTCAGAGGTATACGGTGGGAAGGAAAGAAAATGAAGGAAATTTAGAAGGCGAAATTTTTACGAGGGGACTCATTTTCCTTCCGAACTTTCCATCACACAAATTTATTCCCCTCCGATTTGGAGGAGAATGAAGGGAATGAAAAATCACGGAGATGCAATTGACAGCTAAACCCTTAGCACACCACTTTCTTACGCGCACCTTTCCTGGCGAGCGATCCTCTGTTTTCTAAGCATAATAATCTCTCTCTCCACAATTTTTTTCGCACTTACCACAGAAAACCAAATTAATTCCCAATTTCCCATTCACGATTTCTTCTATTCACTTTTTCCGTTGTTTTTTTTCCCTTTATTTTTCGTTCTCAACCAAACTTTTACCAGTATCCAAAAGGTAGAGAAATTTCAAGTACTGATATCAATCCTTTTTAGGGCTGATTTATGAGTTCGAATTTTCTTGTTTCTCTTTCAACATTGGTAAGTTATCTCAATTATCAATTGAGATATAGCATCTATATTTTTTTTCTTGATTTTGAGCCTTGCTATTTTATCTCAATTATCATATATTTTTCCTGTAAGATCATGCGACAAGCATTAAATTTGGGATTTTTTTAAATCCAGTACAATTTAGCGGTACATAAATTGATTCTGAAAGTATAAACTTTTTTTCATAACAGTTGAATTGCTAGCACCAATTAAAATTTGTTTGTGCCAAGGATAAAGTAGTCAATTATTTTATTTCACCTTTGTTAAATTAGTTTAGCCAAACAAGAGAACAAAAGCAAAGGAAATTATTTTTCCCTTTCCCTTCAATATTTATCCAAACAGAAAAAATAGAAATACTTTCCTTCCCAATCCATCACTTTCCTTTCCTCTTTATATTTTCCTTTCCTTTTCACTCTCTTCCTCCGAACCAAACATAGTGTAAGTTTTGCAAACCATTAGAGAAGTGATCAATCTGTTTTTTAAATTATATTATACAAATATACAATGTATCAAAAATGCATTTGTAATATATATATATATATATATATATATATATATATATATATATATATATATATTCAATCAAAGCGCTTTGACCAGAGTCTCAGTTAAACCCCGTCGGTTCTCAATTTTGAAAGTTCAAACGACCGATCCGAACCGTCAAATATGATCTCCATATTGAAATCTCCTTGCCGACCAAAATTTTCATTTTTTTGAATTTTTTAAGTATTTTTTTCGGATTTTCAAAAATCGTTAATCTAATTTGTTCTGAACCCTACAAAAATTGCTGTTTTTGAAAATCCGAAAAAAATATTTAAAAAATTCAAAAAAATGAAAATTTTGGTCGGCAAGGAGATTTCAATATGGAGATCATATTTGACGGTTCGGATCGGTCGTTTGAACTTTCAAAATTGAGATCTGACGGGGTTTAACTGGGACTCCGGTCAAAGCGCTTTGATTATATATATATATATATATATATATATATATTGTGATTTTGATAATTGTGTGATTGGTAGTAAGGAGTTAAATTGAAATGGAAAATACGAAAGAGGTGAAGGGTCATCATAACTCATGAGGAGTTCAATTGAAACAGCAATAATTGCTTTAAGTTAGAATTATGATTTATGAGTGTTTGCTATAGCCTATAGTCAATGAGCTAAGTCAGAAACGATGGTTTAAAGAACCAGCTCTTGGTCTAGTGGCAAAGAGCAATGCATCTCAAATGAGAGGTCGCAGGTTCGAAACACGGTTGGAGGGTCTTTATAGACATTTAATTAATTTAAAAATTAATTAATTTAAAAATAAGTTGGGAGGCTTGACCCCCAATTTATCTTTTTTTTAAAAAAAAAAGAACGATGGTTTAACACGTACGCCCTAACAAAAGCAAGAATTCAAAATTACATTTACATGGATAAAGAAATTCTCCCTCGTGCTATGTACCTGTACGGGCTATTCCGGAACAAACATGGCCGTTTCATTCTTTTTTTTCTTCATCTGCTACGACTACGAGGCCTTTATAACTCTTTGAGTGGCCTGCCCTAATCAAAGATATCTGCTTTCAATTCAAAGAATTAGCATCCTCATTCCTCAGTGGTCACTGGTCAGTGCCGTGAAAAACGCTCCATGCATTCCTCCAGGACAAATATGCTTTGTCCAAAATTAAACAAAAAAAAATTTATAATTCCCTCCTCTTGTAACTACACAGGAGGTTTTGTACCAAATATAATTTATCAGTGAAATAAAAAAGTAGTAGAACGAAGGAGAATAGAGCGAGAAGGCAAAAAGACAAACAGGGGAAAAAAAAGAAATCTATCAAAACGTTAAAAAGGAATATTAAACAAGTCAAAATGGACTCAGCCTAACATTAAGAAAAGACAGGGAAAGGTAAAACAAATTAAAAGAGAGAGAGAGAGAGAACCTGTGGAAGGCTTGAAGAGTGCCGAACAGCTAAAATTTGAGTCGCCATATATATATATATAATACATTCAATTAAATTGACTCAAGCTATGTGACGCTAGCAAAGAGATTGGAGCAAGTGAGCAACGCAATCAAACAGCTTTTAAATGAAAAACAAATTGAAATTAAGCAAAGATAAGATGCGCACTGATATATTAAATTATACACAACCTGATTGACCAAATATCTCTACATATAATTATTAATATGAACTGTTTAATTTAACCTGAAAGTCGCACATTTGCTTGGAATCTGTCGATGGGGATCAAACAATAAAAAAAAAAAAGGGAAGAACTGCGTTTTTGTATAGTGTATTATATTCAATTATTTTCCCGTTTGGATGAGTCCTAGGAATAAGGGGATAAGGAAGTAAATTTATTATAAACAATCCAAATTCTTCACAAAATTACACACTTCCCAATACTTCTTTTCTTATTTCTCTTATTCCCACACATCTTATTATTTCATCCTATTAAAATGTTAGGATGCATCAATTTAATGTGTCCTTAGATGAATTACTTTTGCAAACTATCAATGTAACTAAGTTAGCTGAAGTGCAAAATAAATAATAATAATACTTAATAAAAAATAAAATATCAAAAAAATGCGTATGCACTGTGGGTATGCATTGTTTTGTGGGGGGCGATTCAGCCCCTTTTGTGAGGGGCACCACCGCGCCGGGCACCCTTTTTTTAGGGACCTGATTCCTATCTCCGGACGTGTCTCCTGCAAATTCAACTTTTAATTTAAGAACACATTTGTAAGATAACAGAATTGTGATGGAATAAAAATATAAAGGGAAACTTTTTTTCTGTCCCACTCTACAGTCGAAAATTTGCAGATTTTCGTCTAAAACTAACTTCTTCTCTTTTTACCATCTTAAAACACCATCTCATTTTTAAACTGCCACATTTTCCTTTAAATAATACTTTTAACAGGAAAAAAATTAGAAAAGATAAATTTATCCTCATCAGAATTTGGTTTCAATTTCCATGCGGTGGCTAGAGAGAGCTCCGCACGATAAATCGCTCTCTCGGTGAAATCGAGTGCATGCATGGCGGAGATGGTAGGAGACACGACGGCGGGGTGCGTGATAGTGTGCTGTTGTTGTCCATGCACGGTGCTGAATTTTGTTGTGTTGACAGTGATGAAGGTGTCAACAAGGCTGTGCAAGTGTAACAAATTAGAGAACCAGGTTACTGGTTAGAGAGAAGAGATTCTAGGAAGAAGAAGATTAAAGAGAGAAAGAGTGATTTCTTTTTCAATGTAATTTTGCTGTACATGTACCTATGTATATATAGACTACTTGTGTACAGAAGAATCCAAAACATATGACTACATACA
Source organism: Rhynchospora pubera (assembly GCA_028095005.1). Taxonomy (NCBI): domain Eukaryota; kingdom Viridiplantae; phylum Streptophyta; class Magnoliopsida; order Poales; family Cyperaceae; genus Rhynchospora; species Rhynchospora pubera. Next base: position 229,340,312 of record CM051459.1, on the reverse strand, counting down.
TTGTATTTATTCCTAATCTTTATCAGTCTTGAGAAGTAGCCGTTGCTTGTACTGGTAGCGCTGGACTGGAGATGTTCTGTGGTTCTATTTGAATGTTTGCTTGATTATCCTTAACACCCCCCCCCCACAAGCCAATGGAGGGATGACCACATTGAGCTTGTGTCTTAGGTATTCAAACCGCGGTGAAGGTAAACTCTTAGTTAGCAAGTCGGCCAGCTGATCCTTAGAACAAACATATCTAACAACAAGTTGTTTTGAAGCAATTCTTTCTCTCACAAAGTGAAAATCCAATTCTACATGTTTAGTTCTTGCATGGAACATGGGATTAGCCGCAAGAAATATTGCGCCTATGTTATCACACCATAAGATTGGAGTGTTTGAGCATTGAATGTGAAGTTCGGTGAGTAAATATTGTAGCCAAATCAGCTCGGCGCTAGCAAGAGCTAAACTTCTATACTCGGCTTCGGTGCTTGAACGAGATACCGTCGGTTGTTTCTTTGCACTCCATGATATAAGATTAGACCCAATATAGATACAAAACCCAGAGGTTGAGCGGCGATCATCGGGGCATCTCGCCCAATCGGAATCGGTATAGGCATGAAGGGTCAACGAAGGATCTTTCTTAATCAAAAGTCCATGTGACAAAGTGCCATTTATATACCTCAATATCCTTTTAACTGCGGCCCAATGTGCAGTAGTGGGAGCTTGCATGAATTGAGATACTTTGTTAACCGCAAATGCCAAGTCGGGTCTTGTAATTGTAGCATATTGCAAGGATCCTACAATGACTCGATAAAGATGGGGATTGTCCATGGGTTCACCATCAAATTTGGATAGGGGATGATTGATCACCATTGGAGAAGAACACGGTTTGGATGTGTTCATGTTGGCTTTAAGAAGATCTTGAAGGTATTTGGTTTGAGATAGGTGAAGAGAAGAAGGAGATGAGGAAACCTCAATACCAAGGAAATAAGAAAGATGGCCAAGATCTTTAATGGCGAAATCTCTTTGCAGGGACACAATAAGATTCATGAGAGATTGGTTGTTATTGGCCACAAGAATGATATCATCAACATAAACTAGAATAATCATATAACAACCATTGGAATTAAAGATGAAAAGAGAAGGGTCATAATTGGAGGACTTGAAACCAAGATTGACTAGAGAAGAATGTAAGGTTTGAAACCATGCTCTAGGGGATTGTTTAAGGCCATACAAAGCTTTAGACAAAAGACAAACATGATTGGGAAAGGAGGGATCAACAAACCCGAGGGGTTGAGACATGTAGACGGTTTCTTGAAGTTGTCCATGGAGGAATGCATTTTGAACGTCTAGTTGGCGAATAAACCAACCATGTGACATTGCTAGAGAAAGGACCAGCCGAATAGTGGTAGGACGAACTACTGGGCTGAAGGTTTCAAAGAAATCGACACCCTCCTCTTGAGTGTAACCTTTAGCCACAAGTCTAGCTTTATATCGAGCTATGGAGCCATCGGCTTTCCTTTTAATTTTATACACCCATTTACAACCAATTACATGTTGATTAGCAGGAATTGGTACTAGAGTCCAGGTCTTATTTGTAGCAAGAGCATCAATTTCTTGTGCCATCGCTTGTCTCCAATTGGCATTGGTTTTAGCTTGATTGTAAGTAGAAGGCTCAAGTTCGATTGGTGAAGAGGTAAAGAGGGCCACATGATTAGAAAAAGTTTTCTTTTTGGAAATGTTATTCCTAGCCCGTGTAATCATAGGGTGATGAGAGATAGAAGGATGTACATCTGTTGTGGAAATCGGAAGAGGCTCTGTAGAGGTATCGAGTGAGACAGAGGGGGAAATAGGAGGTGAAAATATCGGTGAAGAAGAAGAAGAGGGACGGTCAGAAGAGTCCGTTGCCCGAGTGAGTGTATTTAAAATTCGGGCAGATGGAGGAGCCGTTGGAGGGGTAGAGGAGCGCCTGGGAGATGAGCCATTCGATCGAGTGGGATTAATTTGATCCGTTGGATGCGCGATAGAAGAACCCAACTGACTGTTCGTAGAAGGCAGTAACAGAGGTAACCAAGTATGAAGATCTAGCGATGTCAGACTCGAATCACTTTGCACAGAAGGGTCAGAATTCGCGAAGGGAAAAGTAGACTCGTCAAAAATGACATTCCTGGAAATAAACAACTTATTTGTCTCCAAGTGGAGACATTTATAACCTTTTTGATTTAAAGCATAACCAACAAAAACACAAGGAAGGGACCTATCTTCAAGTTTGTTTTTAGTATAAGGTCTAGTTAGGGGAAAACATAAGCAACCAAGGATTTTAAGAAAGTTATAATCGGGTAATTTGGTAAACAATTGTGTGAAAGGCACAACATTGGTTTTGGATAAAGGCAACCTATTAATGAGATACACAATACTAGCAAAAATAGTATCCCAAAACTTCAAAGGAATAGAAGCATAATTCATACACGCGAGAGCAAGTTCAACTATATGGCGATGTTTGCGTTCCGCAATACCATTTTGTTGGGGAGTATAAGGGCACGTAGTTTGAAAGGTTATTTCGGGGAAAAGTCGGGTTAAGGGCTTAAATTCCGTACCATTATCGCTACGAAAGGTTCTAATCTTAGCATTCAAGAGAGTCTCAACTTGAGCTTTAAAAAGAGTAAAAACTTTAACAAGCTCATCTTTAGTATGCAAGAAATAAATCCAAGTAAATTTCGAAAAGTCATCCACAAAAATGACAAAATAGCGAAAATTTTCATTAGAAATAATAGGAGCGGGACCCCACAAGTCGGAATGTACAAGTTCTAGAGGAAAAGTAGAATAAGAAGAACTATTGGAAAAAGGCAAAACATGGGCCTTGGCTATAGAACAATTATTACAAAAGGATAAACGCCTATTGCTACAAGACAAGTTATTGTGAGTAATCACATGAAGGGTAGTGTTTGTAGAGGGGTGGCCTAGGCGAGCATGCCAAACATTGGAGGAGGCTCTTTCACTCATAAAGGCTTGAGGAGAAGCAACATGAGAAGACATAGGTTGGATGAAATAGAGGCCATTATGGTTTCTAGCTTGAAGAAGCACAATCTTGGTGTGGCGGTCCTTTAAAAAACAAAGATTTGAAATAAATTCTATGCACAAACTAGGATTATCGTAAAGTAGTTTTGAAATGCTCAAGAGGTTTTTAGTAAAAGTAGGAACAAGTAACATATCATGAAGAGAAATAGAGCAAGACGAGAAAGTAAAAGTAGAAGAACCAATGTGAGTAATAGGCATACCCATACCATTACCAATGTGAAGACTATCGGCTCCATCATAAGGCATAAAGGAAGAAAGATTGTTAATATCGTTTGTGACATGATGCGTAGCGCCCGAATCAAGACACCAATCGTTGTTAAAGAATGAGGAGGAAGGTTGAGCTACATGTGCTTGAAACGTCGGTTGAGCCGAAACACCATATCTTGAGTCGAAACGATGATAGCAAATCGATGCAATATGACCCTTCTTGTCACAAACTTGACAAATTTCATCCTTGTATGGGTTCGGAGGCTTATTCCTGTTTTGAGCTCCTGGCGTTGGAAGTATGCCAGGCCCATTAGAAGAAGAAGCCCCGGGCACCGTGGAGGAGGAAGGCCCAGAATTGTATTGAGGAGAGGAACGGCTTGGCCCAGGGAAATTGTTCTTGAAATTGTTCTGTTGAGGAAAACGATTAGAGGAAGAGTTCTTGTTCTTGAACTTCGAGAAGGGTTGAGAGTAGAACGCAGCGGCGGAGCTTGGCGAAGTGGTAGTGGAAGTAGCGGAAGCAACAGAGGAGATATGATTGGTCAAGAGAAGCTATTCATGAGTGAGAAGAAGAGAGAAGAGATCGTGACTATTGATCGAATCCGATCTTGCATTGATGGAGGCAACAAAGGCAGTGAAATCAGAGCCCAGGCCATTAAGGAGATGCATGACAAGATCATCATCAGGCACATGATGACCCGCAAATGAGAGTTCATCAGCTATAGCGCGGACTCTATTGATGTATTCAGAGCAAGAAGAAGAACCTTTGTTGGTGTGCATGAGATTTCGACGTAGCTCAGTCAATCGTGCTCGAGAGGTAGAGGAGAAGCTGCGTTGAAGAGCAGACCAAAGTAGAGCAGAAGAGGAACAAGAGACAGTCTGAGCAAGAATCTGTTCAGAAAGAGAAGCCCGGAGCCATCCAAGCAAGACTTGATCTTGCTTGTGCCAGTGAAGGTATTGGGGATTGAATTCGAGAGCACCATTGGAATTGACTGTTGTCGGAGAAGGAGGCGTAGAGGTGAGATAGACAAATTTGTAGAGGTCGTAACCGTGTAGAATGGGAACAATCTGGGCTTGCCATGACAAGTAATTGGAAGGGGTTAGTTTGATTGCAATTGGCATGGTAAGAAACACCATTGCATCAGAAGGGGAAGGAATAGAGGGAGAAGAAGTGACAGGTGGGATCGGAGAGGAGGAATTCTCCATAGGTGGCGCTGATACCATGTAACAAATTAGAGAACCAGGTTACTGGTTAGAGAGAAGAGATTCTAGGAAGAAGAAGATTAAAGAGAGAAAGAGTGATTTCTTTTTCAATGTAATTTTGCTGTACATGTACCTATGTATATATAGACTACTTGTGTACAGAAGAATCCAAAACATATGACTACATACATTGTATCTATTCCTAATCTTTATCAGTCTTGAGAAGTAGCCGTTGCTTGTACTGGTAGCGCTGGACTGGAGATGTTCTGTGGTTCTATTTGAATGTTTGCTTGATTATCCTTAACAGCAAGAGGACACTATTAGCGAGGAGAAGGAAACAAATGCATTGGATCGGAGGTCATGTCTAATGCATTTGGACATTAGTCTTATTACTCATAATTTAATATGGTTTTAGTTTTTGAAAGAGTTTATAATATATGTAAATATGTAATGTTGAACTGAGCATACTTGAGGATTTGCTTTATTTATGTTGGCTTACTAGATAATAACTTTACAAATGAGGCGTTCCAAATTTATCGAGGCGCCATTTTTCCAGTTCTATGCAATAAAAAAGAAAAGATATGCTTTACTACATAACCAATTATCATATAGTTTAAAATACGCTTGAATATTTCTTTCCATCCATACTTTATCATTGGTCAATACTTTGGAATTTAAGTATGAAGTCGAAAAGTGCTTGCGATGATTCCTGATTTGGAGGAAATTCTCATCCAAATTTGGTCAGGTAGCTAGAATGATTCGGTGCTGAAAGGAGACCGCTTATTAGCTTGATGAAGATGATATCATCTCATCTAAAAAAAAAAAATATTTGTTCAAGTTGATTTTTTTTTTTTAAATTTATTGTTTATTCATTTTTATTTGAGTTCGTGTGAGAGTTATTCCCTAGCATGGATCAGTACTGAGATGTGCGAGGGGATTCTATTTGGATTTTTTTTTATTTGAATTATTTTGTAACGGTTTGTTTGTTGTTTTTTTTTATTGAAAATGGTAGGGTTAAAAATTTTGCTTTTGTTTTTCATAAAAAAAAATGCCGAAACAAAATCCGTCAGAAAACCAATTTCTAGTGCACAGGGTTTTGAGGTTTTCTCCGTGACATCATCATCATAGCAAGAAGAAACATTTTGCTTGAAGCAAATTCAAGATTAAAAAAAGGGTGGATATTTGCCTTCAAGCAATGGGCACAATCTCCGGCTCTTAACTTTTAGTTAAGTTAACTGTTATTGTCAATTATAAAAGTGATATAAAGTGATCGATACGAATTAACGAAATCATTTTCAAATTTTTTTTTTGAATAAAGAGGGAGATCTTTACCATCCAACTTTTTTTTTTAAATTAAAGACGCATGCGAGACTTGAACCCTTAAATCTTTTAAAGGCCAATCTAGTACTCTTACCACTGAGCTACTAAGTCACATGCATTTTCAATTTACCTTATGTTTATTCACATTTAGTGTTAGTATTAGGTACCACCGGTCCACCGCTCCACAATTGAAGGAAGTGATTTTCATCAAATCTAAGTAGACCATGTAAGCAAGTTACTACTTACAGGATGAATTAGTGATCAGGGGAATGAACTATGAAGCGTCTTACAAGATTAATTTGGATGTGTTTATTAGGTAGCAATATATGAAGAAGAAGAGATCTGTTTCATTAAAAAACCTGATGAACGGCATGGGTGGGTAGCAATTACTTTGTCTACCGTTGAACTATGTAGTTTAGTATTATAATATCGTAATAATAATCTATGCTGAAATTAAAAGAATTATAATTATTATAATTTAAATATAATACATGTTCAAAAAAATAATATGAATAATGTTCGTCATTTTCAATGGTTGCGGTGCAAGTCCTCCGACTATGTCCTTTACCGCCGCAGCGATGACAAGTGCATTTGTTTCGTGGCTGACTGATTGTGTCCATATCATTTTAATTTCTGACCGTTTGACGCCGACCCTTCTTGATCTTGTACAAATTAGGATCAGGTATTAAATTGGGTCCTGAGTATATAGGCCAAGTACATGTATAGTTATAGTTCTCAAAAACATCATACCTAAATAATGACATACTTATCTCCAGTGGCGGATTTAACAAAAATATTTAGGTGGGGCTGAATGCTCTAATGAATCATTTGATCGAACGGTTTCTCTTTTTCTGTTCTTCAGCCCCACCTTTGAGTGCTCCAATAGCTGAAAAAATTCATTGAGGCTAAAGAGGGACTTCAGGGCTCGACGGTGGTAGGTGGGGCTCTAGCCCCACCCGCCCCACCACTGGATCCGCCCCTGCTTATCTCCATTATATTAGAGACATAATTATACATATACTAATAATAAAAGATTTTTTATGTTTGTTGCGCTTATCTTGACAAACATGGAGGAAACAGTCTAAATTCATTATATAAAAAGAAAAACAATGCGGTCTGTCAATTCTTCGTGTGGCCCACCTAATTTTTTTTCTTTTTTTTTTTTGGTAATTGGCCCATGGGCATTTCATTCATACATAAAAATCAGTTGTACAATGTCCAACAAAATAAAGTCGTATTAAGATGTACGGAACTTTATTATCGAAAGATGTACGTAACAACTCCATCGGTCTGTACGTAATTTTATCGGTCTGTACGAATTTTCAGTTCATTTCGGACTTTCGCTCATTTACTCAGTTATAGTACCTTCGAAAATTTTGGTGACTTGCTCCGCTGTGCTCCGAGAGTAAAGACAAAAAAATATTTACGGCGCATAAACTTCTCAAGATCCTTTTAGATAATATTTAAATGAGTTGAGCCCTATTGAAAATTTCAATATCAATTTCGGTCCTTTTGGAAAAAAGTCCGAGTTCCGCACCGTGCAGAACTTTTTACACGAACCGTTCGATGAAATCCGGATTTACAAACGCTAAAAAAAATAAAGAAAACTTGCCTCTCCGTCTCTCCGTCATCAACGAAAGAAGAACCCCATCAGATCCAACTCGATCCCCCGCCTCGTTACTCTCTCCGACTGATCCAACTCACGCCCCTCTCTTCCCACACGGCAGCCTCACCTTGTTCCCTTTCTTCATCCGTTTCAAGATATAAATATTGTCGTCAGTTCTCCCTCCATGTTTCAAAATCGTATTCAAATTGATCTTTGTTTTGAGCTTCAAATCTTATTTTCAATTAGGGCTTTTGCTTTGATTTGGAATGAAGGCTGATTGCTGGCGTGTTTAAGACCTATCCCAGCAAGCTGGTACCATTTGTAAGAACATACAAGGGGCTGTAAAATGCAAAATCAGAAACTAGATACTGGTAAATAAGAAGAGAGAATACTGGTAAGAAAAGATACAACTCAAGCTTTTCATTTCTATTAAGTTTTTGCTGAATTGCTTTTACAGAAGATGTTATTCGCTCTATATATAAGATAGAAAGATACAGAGAACAATTATCCCTTAATTTCCTAGCTAATCAGTGCTTAACATGTGTCACACAGAGAATATTGGAGATAGGGACTAGTGAGGACCACTACAGCTGGGAGGAGTCGTTGCAAGCTGATCCTCTTTGAGTTGGTCTCCTGTGTTTATAACAGCAACTGCTGTGTCTATTTGTTGCCTAACAGATTGCGATGAGGATTCTCTTGGATCGTGCCACCACTTGACTCTTGGGCTGTCTTGGATCTTTATTTTCCAATCAATTTGACGGCTTGTGACTAAACAATCAAAGGTTTGGAATTGTGCAGATAGAGACGAATGGTTCGCGTATTTTGGCAAAAAACTGACGGAGAGACGGAGAGGCGAGTTTTCTTTATTTTTTTAGCGTACGTAAATCCTAACTGTTGGATTTAATCGAACAGATCGTATACAAAGTTCTGCACCGTGCGGAACTTGGAAGTTCCGTAGAGGATTCGGTTCCCTCGCAATTGTTGCCAACCGTGCGGGTTTCTCCAACAGTGTGGATTTGGGTGGTGTCACACGTACTAATAATAGTTTATTAGTAGTTTCAAATCTTATAAAAATTTATTAAAAATTTTTAAAATAGACAAAAAATATTATTATAGTTTATTTAACTATTTTATAATCTAGTCTATATATAGATATGGTTCAAAATGACTGATTCAAGCTGTCCAATACGATCTCCGGTTGAAATCTTCATGCATACCAACTTTTATATTTTTTTTTAATCGGATTTTTTAAACTACTGTTTTTGAACGGTTCGAAACTAATAAGATTAACGATTTTCTAAAATTAAAAAAAAAATACTTTCAAATTTCGAAAATAAATAAATCGTAATAGCGGGTTTTCTTGATTACACTCCGATTTTGGGTAAATAAATTGTATTTTTTTGGATTCACCCAATAAATTGTCATTTTAAAGGTTTTCCTGTGCTACAACATGTCTTAAGAGAAGACTGTGAAAATATAGAACTAATTCGTAGCGCTTTAGAAACTCTTGTCAGTGCACTCCTATAGAAGCTTTATATGGGCCCAATAATGTGGTTCAACCAGCTTCAATGAACTCTGGCCTTCTTTCTATGGAATCAGAGAATATCTCTCTTCTTCTCAGCTTATTGGTAAGTTTTACATACAATATATATTTCCTACGGGCTATCCGCCAAAAATGAAAAATAAGTGCAACATATGTTTTGTTTTTGTACTGGTATGTGAACAATAGATAAATTTGATGCAAATTTTGCAAGGGAATCTAAGATTAAGTTTGAAATTGTTGATCATGCAAAGGACAGTGGCTTACCTATTTATCAGCAAAGTCCCTTTTTTCCAACTATTGTTTTAGGTTTTGGTGTTTTTTGCTATTTAGTTGCATAAATGATGTTTAAATATTCAGTGGGGATACTTTTGACATTCATAAAAAATGAGTTAAAAGCTTTGAAATTTGACATCGTAATATGGTCTATACCATACTTTTAGAATCGTAAAATGTATCGTGTATCGATGGATTTAGTATCGAACCGTGTATCGTGTATCGTAACGAATCGTTAAAGATACGTTAACAATGATATGTTCATCCATTTAGTCATCATTAGGTGGAAGTATTGGTTATTACTGTATAATTTGTCTAATTTATTTGAGTAACATCATCTGCGTAATTTATAAAATTATATTGTAAATTACTGTATTATTATTAACATTATTATATCATTTTTACTATATAAAATATAAAAATTGTAGTCATTTTAATCATTATATTTGTACTTGTATAATATTATATTATTATTATTTCATATTCATTACTAATTATTATATTGTTTATAAAATATTATACTATATAATATATTAGATTATAATTATCATAATTATTATATTGTATTTTATATATTATTAATTTATTATACTATGTAACTTATATAAATTATAATTAGTATAATCATTAATGATTAATAATGTGGATTATATAATATAATTATAATTATAATATATCTGAAAGTTAATTGGTATAGTTGGAATATAAATATCTATAAGCCCACTTGAGCCCATTTCTTATGTCCAATTAATATGGGTCCCACCTGTCAGTTTCTTCTCTTTCCCATTCACATTTCCACCCTGATCGGAACCACAAAAATAAAGCGGTGGGAATTGGATTTCACGGGATTTCGTCAAATCTCGTGATCGGAATGAAATTAAAAGGCAATGAGAATCGGATTTGACGGGAGTTTTTATCGCCCAAATCCTATTTGCAAATTCTCTTCAAAATGAAGAAATTTGATGGGATTTCCGTAGAGAGGAGCACAACCATTCGATTGGAGCATGAAGGGATATAGATGACCTTCGAACTCAATTCCTGTGATTCCTTCTCTCTTCGTTCCAATCACGAATTTGATTTGTGAAATCAAATCGAGTCTTTTCTTTTCCATTCCAATCAAATCTTCTCCTGTCGGTATTGTTTCCGATCAGGGTGTTCTTCTCCTCTGGGCTCTGGCGCACGAAGAAAAGCGGCGATTGGTTACTACCGTATCGTTCGTATCGCACGATTCGATACGATACGCGACTCGCTCTCCGTCTCGCTCGCGATTCCGTCGATTCCCATCGCCATCGATACAAAGCTACGGTTCGTCTCGATAGGGGTTTGACTCGTAACGCTACGTACGATTCGCACCGTGAATCGTACGATACTAAAATGTATGGTCTATACTATATATATATATATATATAGAGAGAGAGAGAAAGCCTTCAATCAAAGCGTTTTGACCGGAGTCCCAGTTAAACCCCGTCAGATCTCAATTTTGAAAGTTCAAACGATCGATCCGAACCATCAAATATGATCTCCATATTGAAATCTCCTTGCCGACCAAAATTTTCATTTTTTTGAATTTTTTAAGTATTTTTTTCGGATGTTCAAAAACAGCAATTTTTGTAGGGTTCAGAACAAATTAGATTAACGATTTTTGAAAATCCGAAAAAAATACTTAAAAAATTAAAAAAATGAAAATTTTGGTCGGCAAGGAGATTTCAATATGGAGATCATATTTGACGGTTCAGATCGGTCGTTTGAACTTTCAAAATTGAGAACCGACGGGGTTTAACTGAGACTCCGGTCAGAGCGCTTTGATTGAATCCATTCTCTATATATATATATATCATACACACATAAAAAATGATGATATGTAATGTAAGTTTTACCATTCATCAACAGACTTGAATTTTATAATATTCTAGATATGGCATTTGTTGAATGTTAAATGACATCTGAATTGCATGAAATTTGATACACAACTATTTTATAAGGCCAACAACATGTTCATAATTTTTTTTTTTTTGGGAAACGTTTTGACTTGATTTGAGAAAATATTGTCAAGATTGTCTAACCATTGCCAACCACATCTGGTAAACATTATGTTTCAATTATTATAATAGGTACCTGACTCTAGATGGTACTCAAGCATATAGGTGGGATGCCAATCAGGTCTAGATGTTATGTACCTATACTCAATGATAAGGAATTCCTTGTACAAATGCACACAAAATCAGAAGGATAATATTATGATTTATGACTGTTTATCATTGTGTGTGTGTTTGTTGGGGCCAGTGGAAGGCAGTGGGTTAATTGAGTTCTTATTTGCTTGATTTCTTTTTCTACTGCTTAGTTTACAACCTGAATTTATACATCTTATATAGTTCTGCAGTTTGAAGATGATTTCTATGTTCGGCATTACACCCTTCAGAGCTTCTAACTGCTCTTATTACGAATTCACCCAACAGGTAGTATATGCCTTTCTAATTTTTAATTTATTTTAAAGTTTAAAGTTTGTTACGATGCTTGTCTAGATTGTCAAGCGATCCTCCACCCATCTGTCCTTTAGTTTTGTACTTATTTTCTATCTTTACATGGCAGCAAAACCCAGAAGGCCAAGCGCTGTTAGCATCTACAATCCCAGCCACGCTTCCTTCAATTCCTGTGAAATCTGCAAATTTGCCTTTCGGGAGGTTAGCTTGCCAATTTTTTTCTTTTCCACGACAAATACAACAGTCAACTTTTAATCTATTTATTGGTTACTTGACGTACTTTCGTTGATATAAAAAAAAAAACGTACTTTCGTTTTGAAATTTGTGTTTTCTCTTTTTATGTATGATGGTGGTTTGCTTCTTCAGGCTTTGGCATCATTCAAGTAATGGTGATTCTGAGGTAACTCTCTTATTTTGCATGTTGAGTGGTTCTTTCCTTTTTCTGTGATGCAGAAATTTAATGCATCATCTTTAACACTTGTGTTGATTGAACTTCTTTGTCAAAAATTTGAAACAGACATGTTACCGGGCTGCTAGTGTTCTCTCTCTCATACTAAAGGATAATCTCCATTGTTAAGAAAAGGTAAAATTTTATTCAATCTTCATATGTTGCACAAAAGTACATAAGTGGATGAATTTTAATATCATTACTTATCTGATCTATTCATTAATCACTGGAATTCCAGGTTTCAAAATTTGAGATAAATGCATTAGCTCCGTCATTAGGCTCCACAAAAGAACCATTATTACACCAAATTGTGAAATACTTGGCACTCATTTCATCTAAAATAAGCAAAGAGAACCAGAGCCTGACTCTTTCAAAGGACAACTCAGTGACCTACTTCCCCTACTTCTCTGGTTACTTGTAACTTGGCTTGCAAATTGCCCAACGAAAATGGTAGGGATCAATTCGCTATTGCTGATGCCATAAGCCAAAAGTCTCGTCTGACCTCTTACTTCTTGAGATTTGATGACCTGGCAAAAAGCTTTCTGTCTCTCCCCACCACATCATCTTTGCATTCCAAACCACTCAAGAGAACCAACACAGCTAGTATGATCGAAGAACCACAAGGGGAAAATGGGAGTGAAGAGAAAAATCTGAGGGGTGAAAGTGACAATGATAACCCAGTGATTTTAGAGATTTTTAATGAAGAGTTCTTTTAGTTTTGTGTGCAAGTTGGAGACGGGTATCAGGAAGGGTGTCATGGACATCATTAACCATACAGAAAGTAAGGTTGCTGTTCTGCCGGCTAAGCTAGAACAAATGAATGGGTAAGCCTATAAAGATTATGTGAAGAGGCTGAGAGAATTTGTGGAAAGACAATGCAATGGGATGCAGGTTTATAGATTGAATTTAAGGTACTAAGACTGCAATAGTCGATTAGCATTTGTATTGTGGATTTCAAATTCAGCTGCTTCATACTGGAATGGCACCTGACTACTGTGGTACTGGTACCCTCTAATTTTTCTTAAAACTCAATTTTGTTTCAGCTCTACTGTTAAATCTTGGCCCTGTATTGAATGCACTTTTTCTGTTATTTACCCCAATTTAATGATACAGCATCTGTTGAAAATTATTTTATTTATTCAGTGTAGCATTTTTTTACCCTTTTGTGTGCATGTAGATAAAAAGAATGTGTGCTGACTTAAGCAAACAATTGTTCCATTTAACACCATACAAAAAATCTCTCCAGGACTTGCTAGCCCAAAATGATACTTCAGCTGAAGACTGGTACGTGCTGGGGGCAGCGCTACCTTACCTGATTTCTCAAACAAACAAAGCACTGGTAGGGAGCGGGTCCAATCTGAATCCGTCAGACAAGACCTCCAAAGGGCAACTTGACGCATTGAAGTTCTAAAGCACAAAACTCCAGACTTGAGGTTGATGCTGCTAATTTTAAATCCCTTGCCCTTAAACTTAAGTCTGACCTGAAGAGCCTCTCTGATGCCTATAACAGCCTTGAGCAAGCCAATGTGCAACTGGAAGCTGAGGCGAAGACTCTGAGAAACCCCGATTTGGAGATGATAAAAGAAGAGGCTAGAGGGGAAGTACAGGAGGAAAGTGAAGGTGAATTGAACGATTTGTTGGTTTGTTTGGGCCAGGAGCACAGTAAGGTCCAGAGACTAAGTGCCAGGTTAGCAGAGGTAGGTGAAAATGTCGATACCTTCTAGAAGGGATTGGGGATAACGCTGCATTGCAAGATTTGGATGTGTATGAATGCTAGATTGGTTTCTATTTTGGCAAGTTAATGATGAAATTATCAGATGTACAGTGTATAATGCAATGGATGGTGGGTATATTTATTTAGATATTCTAGTTGGACTAAGAATTAAATTATGGCTTTTATTAGGTGAAAAATGGCAGGTGCTACTTCATTCTACTTCGATGTCTTTCTAGTTCTTAATTTTATTTTAATTTTTTTTAAATATGGGGATTGGTTAATGTGTCCATTTTCTTTTTGTGTTTTGTCCCTGGGTGTGTTTTCATAATCTACAATTAAGTAACTTAGCAGTCAATTTCCATCCGTACAAGCAAGCTTCATAGTTCAAATAGCAAAGTCATTCCTTCGTATACAGAATAAATTTTTTGTTCAAGATAGCCCTGACACTTTGTAATAGGCCCAGCTTTGTTAATTCAAGACCACTGGTTCGCATTAGGAACCCAAAAGCAGTCTTGTCATTTCGTTCGTTACCTTAGTAAGTAGGCAACGCAAGGTTTTGTTAATGAAGTCCAGATCATAATTAATTCTTTCATTGTCCCCTCATCAAACATCAACTAACTCAACTAACAAGTAACAACTCATAATTAGCTACACAGAAAATGTACATATACATCTATAAGCTATAAGCTATAAGCTATAAGCAAGCCTTCTATATAAATTGTTTGCTTGATATTTAACTTTGGCAAATTTAGTTATCTCTGTCCTTATGCTTTATCATTTTTCTTTTTTCAAATGGCACACTCATGCGGAGCGCATACAGTCAGGCAGAAAAATATTAAGAGAAAAAAAAGGAAAGCAAATTTATTCCTCGAGTTGAGCTAGGTGCTGCTATTAGTTTGCTCCTAGCCTTCTTTATGAACTAAAATTTTCCACACTTTAATATCGCAATCAATTCCTCCACTATATACAAAATAAGCATCGGCATTTCTCTCGTCCCTTAATTCACACTCGGCATCGGAGAAACAATCCCAGAAACTGATTGCTAAATTCTTAATTGCTCCTGCATGGCCTTCCAACACGGCCAAACAGGCATAACAGTACCCTCTCTCTGGCTCTTGTTTCCAAACCCTGATTGTTTTATCTGCCGACCCGCTACACACAACATCTTTATTCACTGCCAAGCACAAGATCGCCTTTTTGTGGCCTCTGAGTGCCCCAACTGCCACCATCTGACCACCACCTCCTTCCCACACGACCACTGATCGGTCGCATGCGCCGGAATACAAAACCGACCCATCTTCACTTAGCACCAATGCATTCACGGCTGATTTGTGCCTCTCCATCATTGAGACTAAGGAATGGTTTTTTTCACCGGGAAGCCGCCTCCATGTTTTGATATTTGTGTCCGCAGAGCCAGTGTAGACGAAGCCGTCTTTTGATACTACAATTGCATTCACAGCGTCTTCATGTGCTCTAGAAATGGACTCAACGCACTTAAAGTTGCATGTACGCCAAACCTTGAAAGTACGGTCCCATGAAACAGAGTAAAGTAATTTACTGTCGTGTGAAAGAGCAAGTGCCGATACGGCATCAGCATGGTTCACCCAGGTGCACCGCTTGTGTCGGCGGACCTGGACATATTTTTTGGGACAAAGAATGCTGAAAAATCGATCTTTGACTGTTGGTAAGATCGCAAGTAATAGAAGCTTATGGTTCCTCTCTTTTAGATTGGCTCGCCATGCCCGGACTTTACCATCTTGGTGGGAGGTGAAAACGGTTTGATCTTTTGAGACAAGTACAGATTTTATGGGGCTTTTGCTAACAGCTGATGCAATGTTAGAGAGCTCATTATGGTTTGTACGCCACAGCTTTATGCTTTGATCTGGAGAGCAGCTGACGAGTGTTTTCAAGTCATATATGGCTAGACCAGAGACATAGGAGGAGTGGCCCTTGATGGTGGCAGCACAATGGTAAAAAGGCAGAGGCGAAGTGGAGGCATGAGAGCCTAGAGAAGGGAGAGAAGGAAGGCTTGGCTTTGAAGAGAAAGAGGTAGATTTAGAGAGGGAATTATCAGATTGACACTGAAGAGTGTGGTCGGCAGGAATGGAGGTTAGGGTTACCATCTCAGATAAGAAGAGAGATAAGAGAGAGGGATGGACAATACTAATGCTGCTCTTGCTCTATTTGGAGGGTCTATAGTAGAAAGAGGGAAATTTATTATATTTATTTATACCATATTTGTTGTATTATATAGACATGAAAAGAAAATTAAAGGTCCTTTCTTATGTCTGTAGATCTTTACATTTTTCAAAAAGGAAACCTACTTTTTGGTGGAGTTGATTATGCTTCTGAAGAATTTAGTACGCAGAGGTCTCTTGATGCCCATGTCATTTGCCTATATAGCTGCTAATTCCTAACGATCTCTATTATATTATATGTATACATATATATACTGCTATTTCTATTCGTGCTTCTATTGGCTATTGCATTGTCATGTTATTTAATCACATTCACCGTCCAATCTTACATCTTACATCGAAGACTGAATTAGGAGATGTCTCATTCCTTAGTTGGGTGATATCAGTTAATCTATGCCATATAATTTGTTAATCAAGAAAAACTAATTAATCTAGACCGTTTGATAAATCAGCGGTGCAGATTTGGAATTTGGATAACACGCCTTATAAGTTATAACCATCTCTACTACTCTTTATAAACACACGGCTTCAAGAGAGATATATTATACGCTAGATCTAGCATACAGGCACAAACATATATTTGTTTGTGTCGTTCGATTGATTTGATCTGTAATTGGACATCAATCGCTAGAAGTAATAACAATATATTTTGATTTTCTATCTAATAAGGAAACAAATTGAGCAACATATTTACAAAGAAAATTGTTCAAGATAAATTTATTGTCTAATATTATTTTATTTTTGTATTTGATCACATATGAGGGCATCTTTTGCTAAATTGCTAGTATAGTAAAAAGGCGTTCAAATATAATACACACACCACACACTACTGTGTTGTGATCCACCTCTTCGAACTATAGTGATGAATTAAAACAAACAATTGTCATATGATTTAGTTTATCTGATATAAACTCCATTACTCATATGTTATGAAATATTACTCAAACAGTATTCGTGGAAATTATACGAGTTTTGTTTGATAATATATTCCCATAAACATGCACTAGTATTTTTAGTAATTTTGTTTTAAAAATTGCATCTGTATTATATTCAGGTCACGAAATTCGCACCTTGCTCATTTTTTAATTCATTTACTGATGATTAACTAGATAATACATAAAAGCAGAAGTACAACATATTATATATCAAGCTATTTTATACATGAGCAAAGTTCCGCTACCAACATTTTGGTTGCCCTCAAATGCCAATATTTTACTATTAAGTTATTTTTTTTTTCAAATTTTAAAATTCAAACATTAAATCTAAACCATTGATATTATTTAGTTTAACGAGCGATGCGTTTTCATATAAATTTTGTAAAATTTAAAATTTATTTGATACTCGATCAAAGGCTAAAACATTAACGTATTAGAACGAATCTATCATAGTTAACAAGATTCGTTTGTTTTTCTATCTATTGATCGAGTATCAAATAAATTTCAAATTTTACAAAACTTATATGAAAATGCATCGCTCGTTAAACTAAATAAGATTAACGGTTTGGATTTAACGATTGAACTTTAAAATTTAAAAAAATAACTTAATAGTAAAATGTTGGCATTTGAGGCAATCAAAATGTTGGTAGCGGAACCTTACTCTTTTTACATATGGGGACAAAGCAAAACAATAATATGTCAAGTCAGAGATCTCATTGCTGATTGCAGCGCGTGCTCTCAACTCTCAAGTTAAGTTATTTAATTTCTTTGTGTTCAATCAATCGTGATGCCATTCTTCTGGAAACAGGAGCGCGCCATCGTGTTTTTTATTGAATGTTGTTTAGCTAGGACACACATATACGACAGCAGCCTTTGCAATTATTTCAGCCAATTAAGTTCCAGAAAAATGGTGCAAATTTTACTGAAAACGAAATACAAGGTGTATAACTGGGTTGATTAATATAAAACACATATCCTTTTCTCTATCACTAACGAAGAAGTGTCCTAGTAGTCTTTTCTTACCTTTCTTCGTGCAAGTTTTTCAACATAGAAGCTGTCTTTATCTACTCTGTTTTTTCAAATTTCGACCGAATATTTAGCGGACCAAATTTCAGTCTACATTTCATTATTTCGGCTTTGCCAAGCCCCTAAACTCCGGTGTTTTATGGATATAATGGGAAATGCACTTCTATTTTGATGATATACAACTAAGGTGTTGATGCCTATATGGTACATCTTTTGGAATTAATCCAGTTATTATAACATGTATCTGTTGAGATTCTTCCTTTTAATTTATCTAAAGACTCAGTGTTTGATTTAGTTAGTAATCAATATATTTTTAAATGAAAGTGATAGGTTCAAAATTTAGTGTTTTTTTTGAAAGCTGAAACGCCCGTAGCTAGGCTGGTTCAAAATTTAGTTGGTGAATTCTTTGTACACATTTGAAATCAGAAGAGATGATCATATATTTTTCCAATGTAAAACTAATGATCTGAAATAGTAAATGGCTCATATATGGACATCGTAGGTTGATGGTACATAGGAAGCTATATATATAGAATTGATCAAAGCGTACGTACTTGAAGGTTTAACAAGGTTCAAACCTATATGCATAGGTTAGATTAAGCTATGAATGTAATATAAAAAATTAGATATACCACATCGAAAATAATCTAATGCCTAGACCCTTTTTATAGTTCGATCCTATAGCCCTTTGTCTTTCTCTGTAGGCAGCCGATATACCACAATCTCATATTAGAATTTGGCGTCACCTTCTACGATTTCAAGTGCCGGTCTACTCGTGCGTGTGCACCCGAATACTTGATTGACTTTGTCGCTCTCAATCCTCTCCCTCTCTCTATGTTGGAACATAGTCAAAATTCAGATCAACCAAAAGACGGTTACGAATAAAAATATATATATAAGAGTCGATCTAAACAAAACGAACCATTGAGTCGTTTAGTGGCAGCAGCTCGCTTATCCAGCAAACGGTCCACTTAGAACCATGGTTTAAAAACTCGGCCGAGTCGGAACGGACTCGGCGGCAGAGGAGACGATTTTCCCCGAGTTAGAACGGAATCACAAGAAAAAACAAAAAAAATAGAGAAATAAGTGGTAGAGGTCGAAGATAGCAGCTGCCACACGAGATTAGCTGAGATCACAAGAGAAAAGCCACACGAAATCAGCAAAAATAGAGGGGAGAGAGAGATCAAAGTCTCTCGATTTGAGCTTCGAAGAGTCGGGAGGAGCAATGGCGGAACAGATGAATGAAAAAGAAAGAAGAAATGATCCGTAGGATCTTTTGTGAGAGCTACTTAACAGCCCCTCGTGTACAGAACTGAAAATATATGCATATAACATATATATGACTCGCTTTATCAAATATTGGTGCTATATTCAGATTAATTTTCAAATACCAATGCACTTTATTCATTTACATCGCTGAATTCATCAATTTCCAACTTTATTTGACGTACTTAGCTTATTCTTATTTTGTACATTTTTTTAGACAAATTAATTAATATTTTCTTTGTAGAATTAATAATTAACATTTCTAAAGCACACTAGCATATCGTCTGAAATATAGGATTTATTGAAACAAATAAGAAAAGAGAGGAAAAAATGCTATACATTACAATTTTTTTGTAACTTCAATAAAAAATGTAGATATTTTTGCAAAAAAAAATATTTTTTCTAATTTTTAAATATTTTTTACTGATTTTTAAATTCATTAAACATCTTTTTTTTAAAAATCCGAGTTTTCGTCCGAGCCATCCGAGTTTTTCCGAGTCATCCGATTTGACTCCTTAGTCCAACACTCCGAGTCCGAGTCCGAATCCGAGTTTCAGAACCATGCTTAGAACGACTCCACACTTACTAACCATACTATTTTGATTAATTGAAATTTTGTACTCTACGATGAAATTAAAGAACATGTGGTTTCCGACGATTCAATTATTTTATTAATTTCGATATTGAATATAAACTAATGACATGACTTCTTTTTAGGATCTTCGACTGTCAAGAAAATTATGACACATGAGTTTATCTTCTCTATATATAGAGACGTACTTAAAATTCTCAGAGCAATCCATTCCTTTGACTTAATATCCATTTTTTCCCCCTTCTTGTTGATAAAAGATGGGTACAAGTCTATCAATTTTTGTTGACAGCCTCTGTCAACTTGTCTAAAAAAAGGGTCTATCAATTTAAAATATCTGTAAGTTTTTTGTGAACTTCAAACCCTCGCATCCTTGATCTCATATTACAACTTGTTTGGATTATGAGTTCGAGAATAAAAATAGAAGAGAAGAATAAAATAATCATTTATCTTACTTTTCACACTAATTTTAATTTGTTATTCTTTTCTTATTTATTATACTAAAATAATTAATAATTTTATTAAATTAATTGTTAATATTATTTAATACAAATAATTAGACTAATAAAAAGTAAGTAACAATAATAATATAAAAATAATTAATATTGTTATATTACAATAACATAATATTATTATTAAAATAAAATAATTAATAATTAAACTACTAATAGTAATTTTCTGAACACATGATTAGGCCTGTCAAATGTTGAAAATTACCACGTTACCATCCATACCGTTTGTCGTTTCGTTAAGAAAATAGTTGCATCACTTAACCGTTTCGTTTACGAAATGGCACAGAATTCCGTTCCGTTATTCGTTTCACTGAAGAAATTACACATGAAACAGTTTGAAATGAGACGAAACGGTTCTTGTTCCGTTTTCCATTTCGTTTATTGAAACGAAATGAAAATTGATGCCTTATTCGTTCCGTTTCGTTTTTATACGAAACGGAATCACGTGATTTTTCTGCTGTACATGATCCTCTCTGTGAACAGCACAATATATAAAAAAAAGACATCCAGTTAATTAACCAAAGAGCCAACAAAAAATATTAAATGAACTTGGGAAATTGCGAATTAGCTCAGAGTTTCAAATGAGGAAAGTTTAAAGCCCTCCATTTCTCTAGTATTTTCCATTATTAATTTGTATCAAGTATTATACAAGGCTACGACTGTCAACGATATACCGTTTCGTCGTTTTCCGTTACGTTCCAACGGAACAGATAACGGTACGAATTTGCATTTCGTTTCCAAAAGCAGAACGGTAAACGGAATAATAGAGCATACCGTTTTTGAAACGGAACGGTAAACGGAACGGTAAACGGAACGAATCATTTCGCTTCCGTTTCGACAAATACATCTATTTTTAGTATAAATATACATTGTTCCGTCCCATTTCGTCCAAACGAAATGAATAACGGAATGAAATGGCATACCGTTTATTGAAACATAACGAAATACGGAATGGAATAGCATACCGTTTACTGAAACGGAACGGCAACGGAATGAGCCATTCCGTTGCCGTTATAAGCGTTAGACAGCCCTATACAAGGCCACGGTTTTTATAGTATATATATATAGAGAAAGTTTAATATGCACCATAGTGCATAGAGCATTCCGTGCACCACGGGTTTTTTCAGGAATATTTTTGTAAATTGACAAATTTAATTCAACCAATCTAATCTACATATTGAAATCTCATACCAAACCAAAATTTACAATTTTTGAGATTTTATTACTATTTTTTTTCGAATTTTTTAAAACATGCCATTTTTGGAATGTTGTACTATTTACAATTTTCCAAAATTGGCATGTTTTAAAAAATTCGAAAAAAATAGTAATAAAATCTAAAAAATTGTAAAATTTGGTTTTCTATGAGATTTCAATATGTAGATTAGATTGGTTAAATTAGATTTATCAATTTACAAAAATACCCCCGAAAAAGTCCGCGGTGCACGGAATGCCCTATGCACTATAGTGCATATTAAACTTTCTCTATATATATATATATTATTAAAAACTTGAGACTTATTTTACTATTTACGATACAATTTATATTTTATATTAAATAAAAAACGTATTCTACGGCGTATCTTTTCTAGCTTACATTCGCTGATTCAGATTTTGAAAATGTCAAGTGTAATATATTTAGCCATTAAATATAAATATATGCTGGATGTACCTCGTAATTAAAGCACACTAGCTAATTAAACAAATACCACAATATAGGATGGTTTTCACAATAACAATTATTGTGGATTGGAGCTCTTTTGGATAATGTCACCGTGAGGGTTTGTAAATTGCAATCTATATCCAAAATTAATTTAAATTAATAGCTAGGGAGTCAATAGTTGCATGTATATATATGTAACATCAAATTTGTCTTAATTAGACTAGACTTATAGACTACATATGGAATCATCCGGACTGTTGTTCACGCTAATAATTAAGGCTTATGACTTATGAGATGAATGAGTACAATTGTTTTCATTAAAACTATTGATCTAAAAAGGACGTGCTAACTGCGATTACTCATTTATAATTTTACAACCAGTAAGCGCTCGACCTACTTACTAGCTAGCTAGAGAGGCTTTAGAAGTGGTCCCAGCAGGATCGCCATGCTTCTAGTTCTAGCAAAAGATAGAGAGAGAAGCTCCAAAGGGAAAAAGATAGCATATCCATTCACATAAAACATAATAACAGAGTGCTTTTTGGTGGAAGAATCTGCGTGGGTTGTATACTTGTATTTGTATATAGTGGAAAGTGGAGGAGAGAAACTTGCCAGTTGCCACCGCGCACACGCTCCACAGGCCTACAACCAATTAAAAAAGTAAGAGAGAGAGACAAGGGTGCGGGTTCCTAAAAATGGCAAACAAAATCTTAAAGGAAAGATAAATCAAAGCTTGCTGTCTACCTACTTGGCGGAACAAGTGATGCATGATGGGCATGATGATAATTCCAATTTCCATATTTCCATTCCCCCATGTCTCAATTGCAATTCATCATACATTCGTACAAGTATGGTTCTGTGTAAATTTTCCTTCAAGTCTAAATTTCACATGGTTATGTGATCATGTTGCAACTCTTAATTCTACAGACAAATTAGCAACCTTTTGTACACTATTATCGTTTTTCATCTCTAGTAACTTCTTCTACATAATTATCAGTTATCAGTTATCACCAAATGGAAGACACAATTCAAATGAAAGTAGTGTTCTATACTGAATTTTCTTGATCAAACATACTCGAATTAATTTTAGCTTAGTAACAAATTAAAGAAAATATATATATATATATATTTTTATTTTGATTAATTGAGGGAAACAGAAATTACAGAGACTTGGCGAGATTCACCGGTCATAGTAAAGTAAAAGTTTCTTTCTTTCGTACTATATTTCCCTGACATAAACCCACACTTGTCTCTCCTTTGCGAAGTAATATATTAAGGACAATTATTTCCCGTTGACCTGATATAATGCATTATGCATAGCTCATTTTCGGGAATTGCTTTTTTCACGCCTCATTTGGAGATCCACTCCCATTTGGACTAAAATATCCTTAACACTCCACCATTTTTTTCTTAGACTCTTTTTCTACCGAAGATATTTGAGTCGTTTTTAAAGTAAAAAAAGGAGTGGATCTCTCAAGAGGGGAGTGTATGAAGCAATTTCCCTCATTTTCTCTTTAATACGCAATGTATGCACTGACAAAAACGACAAATGGTAACGTTGTAGTGCCATTGCAAATTAAATTTTAATTTGATCAGATAACGCAATCTTAAAAGGGAAAAAGAAAAAAGCTCAACGGCAAAAGATAACGAGTCCTTTTACTGCCAACAATTGCATCAATTATGCTTCTTATAAAATAAGACAACTATTGATGAGAATCAATTTGTTTGGATGGATACAAGTAATATTAATAAATAATAAATAATATGTATAAGAATAACTTTCAACTTGGTGATTTTCAAATTTGGCTGCATTATGGCAAGGATAGTTGTGTTTTGGCTGATTTATAAATAACTATTAGTCTAGACTGGACTGTACAAGAGAACTATACAAAGAACCGACAGGAACTATCAACTGAGAGGGACCTGAAATAAGGGCATTAATTCAGGTCGTATCATATAAAATTCAACAAAAAATTATGAACACATATCTTCTGATTTGTGCTGTCTTTTTTTTTTTTCCTTTTTCCCCTTTCCGACTTCCAAGTCTTTTCTTTTCTAACTTGTTTACTTCGCACCAATAGTGTACTGCTAAAGTAGTACGCTAAAGTTGGTATTTCTAAACCTGTAAGACTAGCTAAATGTGTATAGTTGCATACTTCTCGATATCATAGAATAACATCTCAAGTAGTACAAGTATTTAGTTGGTTAAATAAAATAAAAAACAAAAAGATTTTGATTCTACGTACTCGGTGCATGCTTTGCAATTATAGATTGTTTTAAGCAAAACCATCTGTTTCAAATGTAAGATGGTTACTAATTTCTACAAATCAGATGACCGAAAAGAGTTCCCTATTTTTATTTATAAAAGAATTGCATACAACATTTTCTATTCTGGAAATATCTAATTTTCATCGCACCAGAGAAAATATGACAGCCTATAAACGCTACCTCAACTAGTCCCAATCATCAACAGTTGAGATTTGTGAATTACGTACACAAATATCAATATCCATCTTCATTTTCACTTTTTATCCAGCCATTATACAATTAAACCCCGTAAGATAGACATTCATGCCCGATTAATTAAAAATCTCAAAAACTGTTCATTAATTGATAGGTATTGATTTTTAGGGGAAACCAATAGTTGAGTGCAAATCTTACTTTCTTCAAAAAGAAAAGAAAGAAAAAAAAAGAGCTACAAAGATACAGTGCCAAAACTTAAAAAGTAAATGATTCTTCGAAGGTTTTTGGATGGGTCATGACTATCCAAAAAGACAAATCGAAATATGACAAATATCAATACTAGCTGAAGCACTTTTTTTATTTGTCATACCTGGTCTTCTCCAGAAACGCTGGTGGAGAGGAATAGAATGGAATGGCAAGCAATGGATCAGTTCCTCATTTCCATTTTGTACATCCTAAGTTTGGGTAACAAATTGATTGAATTTATATAGAGCAACTACTCTCCTTTTCCATCCATTTTCATTCCATTCCATTCAATTTTATGATTCTGAAGTAGGTTAAAGGTGCTAGCAACTTGGTCAGTTGTTCCATCCCTTTTCATTTTATCGTCTACTCCCTTCTGGAGCAGACCCTAAGGCTGTGCTCCAGAACGCGAAAGCAAAGGAGAGGCTAGGCAAGAGGAGATTAGGGGTGCCCGGTGAGGCTCACCTTCAAATCGGGAATTAGCGATAGCGAGTAAAGTCTTCGTAGATATGTCTCTTATCTCACTTCGTCTCATCCCTTTTCATCATGTCTCATCTTTCGTTGTGGAGGGAGTAAACTCGTTCCGACAGGGTCGAAAATCAATTTGTCGCCTCGTCTCCCCTAATCTCATCCCCACCTTCGCGTTCTAGAGCACAGCCTAAGTGGAGAGTAGGTTATTCGGGATTATGCTCTATATTTAGTGTTGGTTCCGGAGATATTTTGGTTCAAGCGGACCGCTAAGGGTCTGAGCGATCTGTTTGGTCAAACGTGTTTGTTCGGTTCTGTAACCGACAAAAATTATATAATCTCAGATCTAAGATTCTTGTTGCTTGGAGTTCTGTCTCTAAGGTTCTGCTCCAAAACATCCTTATTAAAAATAACAGAGAGTAGAGAAGAAGAAGGTTGTCCGGTTTTTGTTACCCTCCAAATCGCATGTACAAGTTTACTCTAAAATTTTCCTATTTTCAGTGTGTCTCTTCCATTGTCTTCTCCTCCCTTCAATTAATAATTGATTTGTGGAGCAAGTAAACTGATTCGACAGAGTAAACTTTTAATAGTTTACGCTACCTTCTTTTCCCTTTTTCCGGAAAAGACTTTCCAGGACCCTACAGAGAGATCTTAGAGAGAGAGAGGGAGTCTTTTCCTCGTATGCTTGATGTTTTCCATGTATGAAAGAGAAGCACGACGTGTTAGGCACATGTAATCGTGAAAGGTGACGTTAGACTCTAACTTGAGGTCGTAGCGTATCAGCTGTATACAGAGAAAGACAGATGCATGGTGATGGTTTTGCGGTGCCGCTTAAGAGATCGAAATCTGGCATATTCAATTTTTCCGCAACGGTATATCTAATCCTTACTAAATTTGTGATTTGTTTAATTTTAATGATAGCCCTTTGAGGCTACTTTTATCCCAAAAAAGAATCACTAGGAGCGTTAATGAATATAAATATATGAGTATTTATAATTTAATCCATTGACAGGGCTAGCTAGTCACTAGTATTAACGGTGTCAGCGTGCGCAAGTTAAATTAGATTTCAGCCTTGACGTTGGTTTTGTTAAGTGGGTCCCGTTCTACAGGTAAGGGTTGAATCGTGCGTTTTCAGTTTTCTCTTTTCAAGGGGTCATCAATAGAGAACTAGGTTTTAATTGATTCGTGAATGAGCTCAGATAAGGTTTCTGTTTGTGAGAGCTGCTACCATTTAAATTAAGGTCTCGTCTTATCGTGTTCCATCTCAATCACCGCCTCTCCATTACAGTATACAAGTAAAAATTGAAGTAATAATTAAGCAAAAGTTTAATGAATTGCATTGTCTGATCCATGCTCAAATTCGTTCAGGGATCAGATCCAATTTGAGATGACCTTTTGACCAATTAACATTAAAATCAGAAAATAATTTGTACGCTAATGCAAACAGCATCAAGTACCATTAGAAAAAGAAATGAATTTAACACACAAGATATGATACCGTCCCAATTTGCTTTAATAAAAAAATTAAAGTAAAAACCAACCAATTTGCATATATCGATTGAAAAAACATACAGCTAGTACATATCTAATGCTGAAGAAACAATTAGAAAATTAGAATAATTGAACATAAAATTATTTTAATGATCACAATAATTAGCACTAGCAACTTCGACAAATGCTACTGCGATCCAACCTGTGATTCAAGTTGCTTATGATGTTTCGACCTGTGCCGGTCCTAAAATCCTCCCATCCTTCAATCCAATCAAAGAAGAACAGTGGGCTTTAAAGAACTCTTAAAGCCTATTAACCATCATAAACGTAAATCAATATTTCATAAAGATGTGGAGTAGTTGGATTAATTTAGTGAACTGTTAAATTCTTCTTCTATGTTTGTTCATTTGTTATTCTTATTAAAACCAAATGAATGTGCTGTGGACAGGACGAAGAGGAAATATGCAGGAACATTTTTGTCATAAATTACAAAAATCAATTTTTTACATTGAAAAAATCACTAAAGGCTCCGTTTGGATACCGTGTGGGAAAAAGGGAAGAAATTTATTATAAACAATTCAAACTCTTCACAAAATTACACACTTCCCAATACTTCTTCCCACTTCTTCCCTTCTTCCCACACCTCATCCAAACGGAGCCTAAAACTAATTGAAAAAAGGGATCAAGAGTTGAAGCCCCACATGCACTTTTAATTTTTTTTAAAAAAAGTTGGATGGCAAGTATCTCTCTCATTCTTCAAAAAAAAAAAAAAACTAATCGAAAAAGTAAATATACATAAGTAACCTGATTATAGGGGGGGGGGGGGATTAAAGAATTGAGAGATAATTTTCCTATTAGAGAAGATTAAAGAGGCATGTAACCAATTATGCATTTTTTTTTATTTTCCATTTTTTGTGGGACAAGCTAGTATGTTATCTTGCCAGAAAGTTTTAAAAATCAACATAATAATAATAATAATAATAATAATAATAATAATAATTTTATTACTTAACTCCACTAATAAAGCAGAACCGTACCATTAATGTTAAGTAGGATTATCTTCATGGAAGAAAAAGACTAAAGTTGCCAGCCTAGTCGAAAATGCACCCCATCCCTTCTCATGTTGGGTTTCTTCTTTACCCTTGATGATGCTGTGGTTTGATTCAAAATTTGTGAACCACTTCTCAAGGGTGCGTTTGGATCGTTGGAAGAAAGAAGAAGAAGAAGGAAGAAGAAGAAAAAAAATTATAAACAATTCAAACTTTTCACAAAGTTACACACTTCCCAATACTTCTTCCCACTTCTTCCCTTCCTCCCACACCTATCCAAACGCACCCAAGGATTTCTCATGGGCTGTCTCTGCACATATGTTGGAATGTAGCTTTCACATTGCTGTGACATGAACGGAACGAATTGTTGACACAAACTGTTGAACAGAAAATGAATTTATGATGTAATGTTTTGTAATATATTTGATTTTAGAAGCTAAAATTTAGATGATTTTGAGAATGATCTGGTAGCAGCCAGGTCGTGTCCGATATAATCATACAAGTACTCACCTGTATGGAAGAGGTACCAGCAGCATCATATTTTTAGACATATTTAGTTTCGACTTAGTGGGTAATTATGATGTAGTTGAGCACTTAACCAAAGATAATTATCAAATTATTATGGTCTAGTTGGGTTGCTAGCATGAAGCAGTTTGCATTCATCATGCAATCTGCATCAGTATAATGATATCTGTATTATCCAGTCAGTCTGTATAATTCCAGATCCTAATTGAACTACACTTTGGAAGCCAGAAATATTAAATCATAAAGTTACTTTTTCTCTCAAACCAAAACTAATGAATAAACAAATAAAAGAGCAAAAACATGGACAATCAAAAGCAAAGTTATTTTTCCAAAGTCAAAATCTTCCATTGCTTTTGGATTCAATACATCAACTTGAAATTTCAATGGGAACTTGTACAGAAGCTAAGCAACCGCCGAAATATCTGAATAAAACTATCAGCAGAAAGAATGTCAATAATCAATCTAGATAAACAAAGAAAATACTTGTTATAGCGGTATCTGGACACTCCAGTGTAAGTACACTTTTCTCATATACCGCTCATACCTGCTTAGCCACATGTAATATTTTTTTAATTTGGCTCCACTTGAATGATTATTCTAATCCTTGTAGAAGTGTGTGAGAATGTCATGAGTTACCTTCAAGAAAGCAATACCAGAAGGGCCTCGTATTTGAAAAAGAAAAATTATGTAATCAATGAACTAATTTTTGAAGCATAGTTTTATGGAAAGCAAATTTATTTTGAAAAGCCTCCAGGGTAGTTCATCCACAGTATCCATCCATATTTGCCAGTTCTCCTGATTTTGGATTTCAGGCACTAACTTCATTTAAAAACTCAGATGTAGTTCATAATAAAAACACTTACAAAGTAAAAGAGCTAACTCAAATGTCTGATCAGAATTAATTCACACAAGCAAAAGAAGAACGCAACTCAAGCTTGATAAAAAGAAAGAAACATACCTAGGTAGTGATGTATTAGGCACCCCAGCATGGGTACCTATTACTGTATGGTTCAGTTAAGCAGGTGTGGTACTGGTAGTCTGGTACCTCGATTTTCAATTTTTTTTTTTTTCTGTTCCCTTTTGTCTTCTCAAATACCATAATTTTATTCTTTCTTTTAAGTAAGGATCCCATTAGAAACCTTTATTAAAAAACAAAGCAGCATGCACAAATATCATTACAGTTTAATCTTTAAACCATCTTTAGTGTTTTTCTGGCAGCCTGAGATGAACATGGAGTAAATGAGTAGAACTTAACAACTAAGCCCTAAATCAGACATCTATTAACACTGATGCTTCTAATTATCCAAAACCTAGAAAAGACAATAGCAATGTTTATTTATTCAAGATACAATACATCCTCAAGAATGAAATCATTATCATGTGGCTTCTTGTAAAAAAAAAAAAAAAATACTCAAGCTTTTATATATGCTGTGTACAAGAAACAACATCATCTCTACATCGTTACAAATGGAACAACTAGAAAAGCTAATAACAAACACACACATTGCACTAACAAAAAACTAAAAAAGATAATAACACAAAAATGAAAAGGAAACAAATAAAAAGTAAACAAGGCCGATCATTTTATAAGTTCCAAAAATAGAAGAGAAAAGGAGAAAAAAAAAAAGATGAAGAAAAGGATACCACTTTACTCTCTTATAAAAAGTAAGATTTGGGTTCAGAAGCGATGGGAACTGTCCTAATCAAACCATAATCAATTAATCTCTTGAGATTTTCTCTACAGTACCATTTTGATCTGGCACGTGCAATGCAACATGACCGGATTCGTGGCCATTTGACTCGACCACAATCTCGGTATCCTCTTCATCTGAATCAAGTGTGAATGTGGAGATAGCTGTACCCATCTGGAGCTCCTTGTTCAAAGGCCTATAGCCGTTATGATTAGATGGCTTATTCCTGGCAAGGAGGCCGTAAATGACAGTTGCGGTTACAATGAGCAGTGCTAAGTGGCAGTTGAACTGGAGTGTGGCTATAGCTCTGGCACGGTGGTAGTCTTCATGGGTCTTGCATTTGATAGTGTAATTAGCTCTGCTCTTGTGATGGATGTCACAGCCATGAGAAATTGCATTGGTGAAGAACGAAAAGGCCATTTGGAGAAACCAGGTACCCTGGAGAGCGAGGCCAGCAGCACGTGCAAGGCGGGGAACGAGGGATGTGGGCCAGGAAATGATGAGAAGGGTAGAGAGGATACAAAGAAGAATGGGTACGAGGAGGAGGTCAAAGTAGCGGTTCTCGATGCCATCGAGATCCTTGCGGCGGAGGTAGAAAAAGATGAATTGGAGGGAGAAGGAGAAGAAGGCGAGGAGGTCGAGGAAGGAGGAGGGGAGGGGGAGGAGGGAGAGGGGAGGGAGGGAGAGGAGGCCGGAGAGGGAGTAGAGAAGGAAGAAGGAGGAGGCGGCGAGGGAGGAGAGGGGGAGAGAGGCGCCGAGGGGGTCATGGGAATGAGTGGAGAGGGAGAGGGAGAGGGAGAGGAGAGAGGAGAGGAGGAAGAGGGAGGAGAGGGTGAGGGAGGAGGTGTAACGGAGGCGGAGGGGAAGGTAGCGGGAGCGGGAAGGGGCAGAGGAAAAAGGGATTGATTCAACGGCGGAGATGAAGAGGAAGCCGAGGCCGGCGACGAAGAAGGGGAGGAGGCCCGACATAGATACTTAGATCTGAATCTGGGGAATGGGGAATGGGGAATGGTGGTCTCCTCTCCTCTGCGAACTGCGATAATAATAATAATAATAAAAGAAAGAAAAGTCGCTGCTGCCTCTGCCTGCTGGTCTGAGAAGGCGGGCGACGACGACTCGACTCGACGAGGGGGGGGGTGTGGGGGGGGGGGGGGGGGGGAGAGAAGAAGAAAAGTCTGTGCAGTCTGTTGACTGTTGTGTAGATGCGGGAAGCTGGAAGCCTGCTGCAAATGATAATGATAGACCCCACCTCACCTCATCACCTGGGCTGTAAGCAAAGCGAAGGCCTCTAACGTACCGGCCCGGCCCATAGAGTTAATCCCAGTTCAGTTGGAATGAAATTTTCATTGGGCTACTAGTGCTAGTAGTAAGGGAAGGGAAGGGAAGGGAAGGGAAGGGGTTCCGGGAAGAGAGGCAGAATGGGAATGGCGCTTGGGTTTGACTTTGGGTGCTGCCGTTGTGCTTCTGCTTCTGCGCTTCCCAGTCTTCTAGTTCCCTTCTCCCGCCTCCGTCGCCGCAACCCAGCACCATCATCATCTACATTCTCTACCTCCTCATCCTCATCCTCCTCCAATTACAATTCCAATTGCAAAACCCTTTCTCCTTCTCTTTCGCCTCACCAGAGGGATCAAATCTCGCTCTACGTCCACGCCCTTCTCCAATGGAATCAGGTTCAGCTTCCTCTTCCTTCTTTATCAAATTATATTCAATACATTATTTAGAATTGCTGAATTGCCGATGCAGAGAATGAATCTCACTGCCGTCAAGGACCAAAGCCAAGTCATGACCAGACACGTCCAAGACTCCTTATCCCTACTCTCTCCATTACACCGAGCTTATTCCGCTAATTGCTCTTCCTCTTCTACCCACTCCATTAGTCTAGTTGACGTCGGCTCCGGTGCTGGTCTCCCTGGACTAATCCTCGCCATTGCTTGTCCTGGTGCCTATCCACTTCTTTCTTTCAACCAAAAATAATTCAAATACCTACTTCACACATCATCTTCACTCTCTCTCACCCTTTCATTTCTAGGTTGGAAATTTACTCTCTTGGACTCCATGCATAAAAGATGTGCATTCTTGGAGCATGTAGTCCACCTCACTGGCTTGTCAAACGTCAATATTCTATGTGATAGAGCAGAGGTACTTTTATTTCACTTTATTTATTTGTTCTCAACAACAATATTCTCATCTCAACTATTTTACACCTTTTATTCTGCCTCTATTTCAAATCAATCCGGAGTTTTGCTTTATTCATGCCTCTTTTTTGGGTTTCTGCTAAATTCTTTGTAGGACAGAATGTTGGACAGTCTCCTCATTTCAGAGAGGTCTTTGATGTTGCAGTGGCCAGAGCTGTTGCTGAGCTGCGCATTTTAGGTTTACTTCTCTTTCTATTATTTTAGTATTTTCTCACATGTGGTTGCTCTTTAGTTGCGTCATTTCCTAACATTTAGCTCCTTATCAATTCTAGCGGAATATTGTCTTCCGCTTGTC
Source organism: Rhynchospora pubera (assembly GCA_028095005.1). NCBI lineage: Eukaryota > Viridiplantae > Streptophyta > Magnoliopsida > Poales > Cyperaceae > Rhynchospora > Rhynchospora pubera. Next base: position 229,307,858 of record CM051459.1, on the reverse strand, counting down.
CGTGTTGGGGGCTTGTTCTTAGCTGCCAAAGGAAATGATCCTCAGGTCATACATTTTGTAATTTTTCTTTGCTCATCAAGTGTTACTTAATTTCTTCAATTTGCAATTTATTTTTTACCTTTTTCTATTGTTAAATAGGAAGAAATTGAAAATGCAAAGAAGGCTGTCAACTTGCTTGGTGCTTCCATTTTAGAGTCATGCGCTGGTACGTTTTCTTCATAGACCGGAACATTATATTTCGTATTGCCTTGCCTCCTTCTTGATAACCATGTGTATGCAAGAGAGTGCAAATAGTGGTTTCTTTTTTCTTTTATTTTCTTTATTTCTTTTTTATTTTTAATTTTTGAATAAATTCATAATATTATGTAGCAGAAGCAAGGTTTTTACAATTCCTCCTAAACGTAATGTCCTTCATCTCAGTAGCTTCTGTAAATTCCAATGGGATGGGATCAGCACTCAGTCATTTTCAAACAGAGCTATTGCCAGAAAATTTGCATATCACTGATATCTAATTCGATGCCCATCTGAGACTGACCCAAATATATAAGACTTTTAACATTTTTATAATGTTTCAGTAATGTTTGTAGCGCCTAGAAACTTTTGAATTCCTAGTTTAATTACTTCCACATGTATTACTTAGCCTCGCAAAATGATATTGGAGATATGGTTTCTTTTTAGTGGAATCACATGGACCTTTAGGACAAAGAACAGCAGTCATATGCTTTAAAGACCGGGCTACTCCCAGAAAATATCCACGACTTCCTGGCATCCCTTCAAAGACACCATTGTGAGAAGGTGACTTGACCTTTTAACTTTATTTAGCTGACTTGTTGACTTTTTTGAACTATTTTTTCTAACACATTTGTTAATCTAATGACAACCTTGAAAATTGGATATAGGTGCTTGCTAATATGTGCTTTTCTATAGAAAATGCAACATATCTTTTGGGCTGCTTTTTGGAAATAATATAAAAAGGATCAGCAGCCTAACCAATATTGTAGGTTGGCTAGCCGTTTGGTCTCGTTTACAAATGTAGTTTATGTGTTAAAGTAATGTGACAATGATGACTAAGAATCACAGAGCTGTCATAGGAAAAAGTCTGTTGTTTTTGTTTGAATTTTATTATTTCTTTAATGTGAAAGCTGCATTTAAAGATGAGTTTACTGATTTATCTTTTTGCAATAATCAACATGTGAAGAACTGTTGCTTATGTTTTTTCTCTTCTTCGATTTAGAAATATAAAATTGAGGAGTTAAAAATTTTGGTGCCTTTTTAAAACCAGGCATGTTGAAATTGCATCATCCAACTTATGAACTTTTCTTCTGTTCATCTAGCTTGACTTCAAAAACAAAAATGAAGGTAAGGAAAATTTTGACACACTTCGAGGTCAGTTTAGAATTTGTATTTAAATACTGGAATGGACTAATTATTAATGCAAACCTTACCTATTGAATTAGTGATAGCAGATAATTGTGTTGTTATGGCCTTTAGATTTGCCTTATTTTATAGGAAGATGAGGCTTTTCTGCTTTTGACTTTTTTTAAAATTGTTGGTTTGGTTAAGATTGGAGTGGATTAAATTTGGGTTATGTTTAGATCTTTAATTATGTCTGCTGATATATTCTGTTGTGTGTGCGTGTATGGTGGGGGGTTGGTCGGCTCAGTCCATCAAGTCGTATAAAGATTTGTGAGCATATAATATGCATCAGCATCGGGTGGAACATGGGTTGTGGACTTGTGGTCTCGCAGGATCCAATTTGCTTGTTCTTACTTCCAAGTTCCAACTGCAACACATTAAATCGTAAAAAAAAAAAAACGAATGGGGAATGTTCTGCTAGGCAATGATTGGATTTAATTTCTGTTGGTCCGTCTTCAAAAACGTGCTTGGGTTTTCACGATTGGCTGCTTTGGCGATTGATTTAAAATGCTTTTTTGGTTCAATTGGTGTTTATATTAATTGCCACGTGGGGCCCTATCCTACGTGCCTAGACGCGTCTATTATTTGCTTGTTTTTATTGTGGGAGACTTCGTCCTGTCAGTCTATCAATCGCATTCCTTCGACTTAATAGCCCGAGAAAATATATCGCCTACATTAAGTTAAGTTCCCCCACCATTGACGAACCTTCTAAATTGAATTTGAAGGTGGCTTGACAAACACTAAATGACAAGATTAGAATTTTATAAGAACCAGGCAGAGGCGTGTTAGTTAGAGATTTGTCTCAAAAAGAAACTTAACCCCAAAAGAAACTTGACCAGAACAACTCCAGCAGCAGTCTTATTAGACCTCCTCTTGTTCAAGTCTTTGTAACAGACATCTTCAAGCATACAATTATTCATAACCTCTATTTAATCAATCCTGTAAAACATTCATCAGAAACTCCATCTCCTTCCATTCGAACAGATTGAGTCATGACAACCTCCACCATCCTTCTTCAATGCCTACTTCTAATCGCTGTCGTCTCTTTGACCGCCACGGCTCTTCCCCCCATCCCTGACCCACTAGGTAAAGTGCCTAATATCCCCAGTCCTTGGCTCACCTTCAAAAACTTTTCGGGTTGCCACATGGGCGAGAATAGGACCGGCCTCGCCAGCATGAAGAAGTATCTGAATGCGTTTGGCTATCTCCCTTCTCCTCTTTCCAACTCCAATTTCACAGACTCCTTCGACTCTGAATTCCAAGACGCCATCCTTTCTTACCAGCGCCACCTTGGGTTAAACACCACCGGTTATTTGGACGACAAAACCATTGAGAAAATGGTCTCCCCACGTTGCGGTGTTCCGGATATAATAAATGGCACGTATACTCATGGCCGGCACCTGTACACATACTTCCAAGGAAATCCCAAATGGCCTACTTCTATACAGGAACTGAAGTATGCACTTATTGCCACATCAGCATCCACCATTGATGTGGCAACCCTACGTGACGTGTTTGCCCGTGCCTTCTCGCGGTGGGCAGCAGTTATTCCGATGAACTTCACTGAGACTACCTCCACAGTCGATGCCGATATCACCATTGGGTTTTACAATGGGTCTCATGGGGATGGCGAACCATTTGATGGGCCTCTTGGGACCTTGGCGCATGCCTTCTCTCCAACCGATGGAAGATTTCATCTCGATGCTTCGGAAACCTGGATTGCAAGTGGCGATGTGACCAAGTCGAGCTCAAACGTTGCAGTTGACTTGGAGTCGGTAGCCGTGCATGAGATTGGCCATTTGCTGGGCCTGGGGCATTCGACAGTGGAAGATGCAATTATGTACCCGACATTAACAGTGCGTACGAGAAAGGTTGATCTAGCACAAGATGATGTGTCGGGAGTGCAAAACTTGTATGGCAGTAACCCTGATTTTAAAGGAGTCGCGCCGGCAGGTGTTGCAGGGGAGATGGATAGCAATGGCAGTGGAGAAATCATAAGAGCAAGGATGGGGTTGGGGGCGGTAGTTACCTTCTTAGTCCTGACATTTCTCTATTAATTTGCTGCTTGCAAATTGATTATTCTTTTTTTTTTTCTTTTGGGTTTTCTTAGGGTACATACGTATCTGATTTATTTGGTGCATTAATTTAGAAAGTTTTCATAAACTTATTTTTGGTGTAGTTTCGGAATGTACAGATATTCAATTAGTTGAACATTTATATTACAGAAAAAAAAAATTAGCATAGATCTGTGCATTCCATTTTATTTTCGTTTATTTTGCGCAGGCACGCATGTGTTTATGCGGGAACGTGCCACCCCACTAATAAATTTGAAAGTAAAAAATGTATATATATATTAAAATTTAGAACAAGTCCAGATTTCACATGGAGTGATAAGAACCTCTATCCTTTAGTAGTTTAGTGAGGTTCAGAACAGCTAAAATCAACAGTCAGGATAATAGTCCAGTGCGCGAAACAAGTCCAGTGATGCAGACAATTCCTCTTCTCATGTTGTAATATTCCATTTTGATAATACATAATTTTCATCAACTATTTCTGATCAATTAAAAGTGGTTCAGAATAAACATGTATATTCCCACCGTAATGTATGCATGATGTGGTCATTTTTTTAGTAAGGAAATGTTGCACGTATTTATCAATTAGCTAGAGTTTGCCTGGGCTAATAAAACTCACCGAATCAAAGATGCAAAATTAGCCAAAGAGTCCAAGTCTTTGACAAAGTCGCTTCTGAAATGAAAGGAACAAAAGACGAGAAAGGTTCATACCCGGAATATCAAGAAAAAGTTGAAAACAACCCCTTAATTTCTACTGCAGGGTGACAAATCAGTTCAAGGACAATTATTAATTGTTGCCGCGTCCAAATAATGTTCCTCTGCTTCAAAATATTTTAAAAATAATAATAGTAAAAATAAACATATATACGAAACAATGTTCCTAGTTGCAGAGGTTCCCCTCATTTCTGCAGAATCCTTATCTGCTCCCGCGCGGGACCGTCCAGCGCAACCTACGAACCGTCCGATCTGATCTGGACGGCTCGGGCCTACCAATCAGGTTACATGCATGTGACAATACCTAATCCTACATCAATTGGTGGTACAGTAGATCAAGAGAATCAGCAATCTCAGGACCACTCCTCACCTCCAACAGATCACCAGCTGGCTATGCCAGCGCACCTAATGAGACAATCTCCTTGTACCCAATAAGAATTAAGTTAGCATTTTCTATTTTCAATAATTGTTTTTGTAGTCAGCTATATATAGTATCTCTGTGTATAGCGATAATAATATACAAAGAAATGAATGAATTAATATGAAAAGCAATCTCTCTCTTTCTCAGTTTTATCTTTACTGATACTGGTATTGTTTAAGTTACATGGTACCAGAGCCTTCATGGCAGGCACCACTGCTTCTACCTCTCTCAATCCCTCCTCCTCTCTCAATCCTTCTAATCCTGAACCCCTTGTTCTCCTCAATTTACCCATCTCTACAAAATTAAACCGCAATAATTTCCTAGCATGGCAATCCCAAATTGTTCCTCTTTTACATGGCTATGATTTGTTTAAGTTTGTGGATTCTCCTTCTCCTCCAGATCCGACAGTCACAGTTGGCACCACCATTCAACTCAATCCATCTTATGTTCAATGGCACAAACAGGATCAACTCCTCTTGGGTTGGATCCGCTCATCCTTATCTGAATCTATACTCGCTCAGGTCGTCTCCTGTAAGACCTCAGCCGCTCTTTGGTCGATGCTGCATCGAACCTTTTCTGCTGCGTCTCGAGCTCGTCTTGTTGAACTTCAATCACAGCTTCAAGGGATAACAAAGGGAGGATCCACTTGTGCTGACTATATACAACGGCTACGCGTCATTGCTGATGAGCTGGCCTTCATCGGAGCTCCTGTCTCTGATGCCGAGCTCGTCAACTATACTCTTCGAGGCTTAGGATCTGACTTCAACCCCCTTGTTCTCGCTGTCAATGCCAGATTTGATCTTATCTCTCTCCCAGATCTTCATTCTCTTCTTCTCACTACTGAAACAAGGCTGAACTCTCAACACCTACCTTCCTCCTCCTCCTTGCCTGCCGTCTCCGATCCTCCACCTGCTGCGCTTTACTCCAATCCACGCCCGAGACAATACAATCCGAATCCATTTCAGAACTATGGGCCACGTCTTAATCCCATACCCAGGCCCAATCTTAACCCCATACCCAGGCCCAATGTTCCTTTACAATACTTTCCTCCCAGACCCCCTGCGCCTCCTCAATATCAGTCCCTGACTGATGGGTCCCCCTGCCAAATTTGTGGACGACGCAACCATCAAGCTCGAATCTGCTACCATCGCTTTGAGAACCGTTACCTTGAGCCTCTTCCACCTACCCGTGGACCACCTTATCAAGCCTTCGTCGCTCAACCATCCTTTTCATCGGCTCCTCATGAATGGTGCATTGATTCGGGGGCGACTCATCATGTGACATCCGATCTCAACAACCTCACTTCATTTGTGGCATTTGAAGGTCAAGATACTCTCCAAATTGGTAATGGTTCGGGTATGACTATATCACACATTGGCAATCTTTCGTTAAATATCTCTACCTTTTCTATTGCTTTAAATGATGTCTTGGTTGTTCCTCAATTTACTAGAAATTTATTGAGTCTTTCTAAACTTCTTCTTGATAATTCCTTGCTTATTGAATTTTCCTTTTCTTTTTGTCAAATCAAGGACCGACAAACCAAGACACTTCTCATCCAAGCACCTCTTATTAGTGGTCTTTACATTTTCTCTCTACCTTTTCATCTCCCTCCCAAAGCTCTTCTTGGTGCACGTGTGTCGGCTAGCTTGTGGCATGCTCGTTTTGGCCATCCTTCGTCCTCTACTACCCGTCATATTTTACATGCTTTTAGCTTACCATGTTCTTTACATAAATTGCCTCTTTGTAGTGATTGTTGTATGGCAAAGTCGCATAAGTTATCTTTTAATTCTAGTACTTCTTTCTCTCATGCTCCTTTAGAGATTGTGCACTCCGATCTTTGGGGGCCTTCTCCCGTTTTGTCAAACAATGGTTATCGTTATTATGTTATTTTTGTTGATGACTTTACTCATTATACTTGGTTGTATTTTCTTCGCACAAAAGATGAATTACCCCAAGTATTTGCTTTGTTCAAAAAAACAAGTTGAAAATCTCCTCAATAATACAATCAAAATACTTCGTACCGATGGGGGTACGGAATATAACTTATCAAACTACTTGCCCATATACGCCACAACAAAATGGGTTGGCCGAAAGAATGCATCGCCACATAGTTGAGCTCTCTCTCGCAACAATGACTCATGCTTCTATACATCTTTCATTTTGGGATGAAATATTTGCAAGCATTGTTTATCTCATAAATCGACTCCCTTCTTCCTCTACAAAATCAATTCCGTTTCAAAAACTCTTTCAAACAAAACCCGATTATACTTTCTTACGTGTGCTTGGTTGTCTTTGTTTTCCCTATCTTCGTCCTTACAATGATCACAAGCTACAACAACAATCCTTGCCATGTGTGTTTATAGGTTATGCCTACAATCAAAAAAGATATAAATGTTTACATGTACCAACCAATCGGATATATATATCGAGGCATGTTATCTTTGATGAAACTATTTTTCCCTTTAGCACAGATGCCTCTGCTTCATCAGACAACTCGGCTCCCATGACACCTGAATATCCCACTTTGAGCTCGCAACCTTTAGCAATTTCTTCTCCTCTTTTCACTTACTCGGCCCACAATCCAGTTCATGATGATGCAGCCCATAACAATCACCACACTCCTACCGTGCCTTCCCCTGCTACCGTGCCTACCACACGAGTCGCTCCTACTGCCCGAAATTTAAACAACAATCCTGACCGCTCTCCTATTTCAGCCATCTCTCCTGACCTATCTGCCCCTTCTTCTCCAGAACCACATCATGCTACTCCAATACCAGCAACTATACCCACAACCCCGACAACATCATTACATCCCATGACTACACGCACAAGAGATAATACAAGGCGACCCCGAACCTTTCCAGACCATGTTGCTCTCATCTCAACTGCTCAAACAGAAACTGAACCTGCTACTTTTCGGCAGGCCAATCAATCTTCTGTTTGGCGTGATGCAATGTCTCAAGAGATTGATGCTCTAGCTCAAAATCAAACATGGACTCTTGTACCTCCATCACCTGATCATAATATTGTTGGCCGCAAGTGGGTCTATCGCATCAAGCGCCGTTCCGATGGGTCTATAGAAAGATACAAAGCTCGGCTCGTTGCAAAAGGGTTTACTCAAGAAGAAGGTATCGATTTCTTTGACACCTTTAGTCCCGTCATTCGACCTATGACGATACGCCTTGTTCTCTCTCTTGCTCTGTCCCTTGGTTGGATTGTCAAGCAATTGGATGTTCAAAATGCATTTTTGCATGGCACCCTTCAAGAAACGGTTTACATGTCTCAACCACCCGGTTTTGTGGATCCCTCTTATCCCTCACATGTTTGCCGTTTAAACAAGGCCTTGTATGGGTTAAAACAGTCCCCAAGAGCATGGTTTCATACCCTAAGTTCAGCTTTAATTACTTATGGTTTTTGTGCCTCAAATTATGACCCATCCCTTTTTGTTTACCATCATGCCGGTTCGACTATTGTTGTTTTGGTCTATGTGGATGACATAATAGTTACTGGTGATAACCCACTACTTATATCCAAAGCAATTCAGCATCTTCACTCCAGATTTGCCATCAAAGACCTTGGTTCCTTGCACTTCTTCTTGGCATTGAAGTGACTCAAACTACAAACGGTTTTCATTTAACCCAAACCAAATACTTAAGAGAAATCCTGAACCGTGCAAATATGCTTGCTTCCAAGCCTACTGCCTCTCCTATGGTTGTCAATACCTCACTCTCTATTCATGATGGTGATCCAATGGAAAATCCTTCTCTTTATCGCATGATTGTTGGGGCCCTTCAATATGCCACAATCACTCGACCCGATATTGCCTTTGCGGTTAACAAAGTCTCTCAATTTATGCACTCTCCATCCACATCGCATTGGGATGCAGTCAAGCGTATTTTACGCTATCTTAATGGCACATTGACACATGGGTTGACACTTAAGCCGTTCACCACACCAATTCTTCATGCATATAGCGATTCGGATTGGGCCGGTTGCAAGGATGATCGCCGTTCTACCTCAGGTTATGCCATCTTCTTGGGATCCAATTTGATCTCTTGGAGTGCCAAGAAACAAACCACGGTGTCTCGTTCTAGTACAGAGGCCGAATATCGTGCTTTAGCTCTTGCTAGTGCTGAGCTTGTATGGCTGCAATTTCTTTTGCATGAGCTGCATATTTCCTGCCATTCTCCTCCGATCTTATGGTGTGATAATATCGGAGCCACCTTCTTGGCCTCAAATCCTATGTTCCATGCTCGCACGAAGCATGTGGAAATAGACTATCATTTCATTCGGGAGAAAGTTCAAAGCAAAGAGTTGGAGATCAAATTCATTTGTTCTAAAGATCAAATTGCGGACGTCATGACAAAACCTCTCACTACACCTCGATTTCTTCTTCTTCGTGACAAGCTCACTGTCACATCAGTTCCATTCGCTTGCGAGGGGGCTGTGACAATACCTAATCCTACATCAATTGGTGGTACAGTAGATCAAGAGAATCAGCAATCTCAGGACCACTCCTCACCTCCAACAGATCACCAGCTGGCTATGCCAGCGCACCTAATGAGACAATCTCCTTGTACCCAATAGGAATTAAGTTAGCATTTTCTATTTTCAATAATTGTTTTTGTAGTCAGCTATATATAGTATCTCTGTGTATAGCGATAATAATATACAAAGAAATGAATGAATTAATATGAAAAGCAATCTCTCTCTTTCTCAGTTTTATCTTTACTGATACTGGTATTGTTTAAGTTACAATGCACGGAGCTCCCTTTGCCATTGAGATTAAATCACACGATTCACAGCAGTGCGCTGGACAGTCCCGCGCAGGACGGGATTTCATTTCCATTTCTGCACGGTCCCTATCTGTCGTCGGGCAATACAGAATCCAGACTCGATCATGGATTTTCTCCATTTATTTGACAAATTCAAACGTCCACAAGTAAATCTTTTCTACCCGTATCATGAACCTCTATCAACAACAAAATGAATTATCAATGATCATTCATTTATGGGAAAATTGGATGATGCCACTCTAAAGTTGTAAAATTAGAAAAATGTTCCTCCAAAATGAACTCTTAGAAAAATGCCACCCTAAACTCAAAATATTTAGAAAATTGTCACATTTATATCATTGTTATGCACTTATAATTTATAAATACCGTATTTTAATATATATTATTGTATTTTCCAACCTACCCTTCATCCTCTTCAAACCCTTTGTTCGCCTCCTCTCCAAGCCCCGCCAATTCTTTTCCAAATCTTTCAAAATCCATTTATCGCTATATATATACAAATCAATTTTTAGCGTGATTGACTTCTTTCATATGAACAAATTTTTTAAATTTTTTTGTGCCTCTGATATTCAAGATCCGTCTTTTTATTTTGTTTAGTTCAACAATAATTTATATCAAAACATATCAGAAAACATCTTCAAATAAAATCATTTTAAGGTGGCATTTTTCTAAAAATTCATTTTGGGTGACAATTTTAGAGTGGCATGAATTCAATTTTCCCTTCATTTATATAACAAGTTAATAACGTACTTTTCTATAACAGATTCATGTTAACAAAATGTGCCAGCGAAACCAGACAGCCATACTTATAATTATCTAGTCAGTTTAAAATTAATGAAACCATGCATATATCATCACACAAAAGTATTTATAGACAATGTGCCAGCGAAACCAGACAGCCATACTTATAATTATCTAGTCAGTTTAAAATTAATGAAACCATGCATATATCATCACCTTGGACTCAAACAGTTTTACAACTTTATGGCTCACTAGATGTTTCTTAACTGTTTGACAATCCTCTTGTATCTTCCCACTTGTTGGACATCCTTCGAACGAATGGCGTTGTAAGCATCTCCATTCAACATTCTTTAACGGACCCACCTCGGTGAAAATGGACTACGGATGGATAATTCTCAGTTGCTTCAGTATATCGACTGATGTCCCACACAGGTGTGGTATCTGAGTTTCATCTTGTGTTATGGAAAATCAAAGCACCCCTAAAAGTTAAATTCTTTCTATGGCTTCTTCTTATGGACAAATTACTAACTCAGCAAAACTTACGTGTGTGAGGGTGGCCGACTGAACAACACTGTGTTCTCTGTGATCGCAAGAAGAGGAAACCACACATCACCTATTTCACTCATGCCCTTTTGCAGAAAATATTTGGGAGTTAACTAGATTACAGTTCAACCTCCCTCTGAGATTGCATTCCCCGACCCCTTTAGCTTTCTGGCAATCTAACAGAAAGAGACTGCCACCGGAGAAGAAGCAGTTCTGGAATATTATTTGGAGTGCCATGACTTGGACGATGTGGAAGCAACGCTGTACAATAATATTTCAGAATGAAATTCCCTCACTGCATAGGACACTTATTGAGGGAGAGATATTGGTTCGCAGCTGGTCTCGTGCCTATGGTTCTCTATAGGCCCTGGGTGTTTAGTTCGTTTTTGTTTTAGCTGTTAGTTAGCTTTTGTATGATCTATTTTTTTATTTTCTAGCTCTGTAAAAGTAATCTCAATATTTTCTTTATTAATTAATTCTCTCAGCTGTTGGCAACTTGCCAGCAAGCCTTCGAAAAAAATGTAAATAGGATTTCTCATATAATAACAACATGTATTAGTAATAGTATCCATCCCATGCCACTCAACCATTCATGCTATCAAATTAGAAATCACAAATTAACAATAATCACCAATAATTTAACAACTATGCAAACTAAATTTATATTATTAACAAGTAGAACTTAATTTCGAATGATTAATCAATTAACCAGGAAATTTTATAGCAGATAACAAATACTTTATGTTTTCAAAACCCTTCCAGAATTGGCTTCATAAAAGACCCCATATATACAGAGATTATGGTACTTTCTAAAGCAGAGTGACTGCTTTTTTATAGTATTAGACCATCATATTTGTGTCGAGATTCATACAAACAAATATTGTGAGACAATTAAACTCTTTGTGTCATGTTCGTATCATGAGAAGGCTCAAATCTTGACACAAATCTAATTTAATGGTCTAAAACTGTTAGTAAAAGTGTGTCGAGTTGTTCTAAGCGTGTCTAGCAAGCGGTTCGCTGCCACTGAATGACCTAGCAGGTTGCGCTTGCAAGGCAAGTAGACCGTTGGAATCAGAATCTGAACCAACTCTGTCTTATCCAGATCAACTCCTATATATATATCCCGCATACATAATTATCCTCTCCGCTGGAAATTCTTTGCGTCTAGATCCATAAACAAAGAGAGAGGTTTAGGTTTAAAAGGGATGAAGCCAATCGAGTGTTTGGAGCAATCATGTAATATTTTATTCCTTATACAGTGATATCATGTGACATAAAAATCAAAATAAAAAATTATTTTATTTCTTATGCAGGATTGAAATACTGTAATTGTACAGTATTTATTTATGTCAATTGGAAATCATAACGTATTACTAGATACAGCTTATGATTATCGAAAATAAATAACGATTTAATTTCCATGGCCAACATGACATAAATCTTCGAGGGTCACACAAATAAAGTTTTAACCATACAGTGCATTATTTATTTATTTGCATTGGTGAATGTAAAAATATGCCAAGTTGATTAATTAATGGTAAAGTTCCAGTTCCACGAGTTTAGGGTGCCACCAAATGCCACGATTTTACTTTTTTGTTAAAATTTTAAATTTTAAAATGTAAATTTCAAATCTAAACCATTGATCTTCTTCGTTTTAACGAGCGATGCATTTCTATATAAGCTTTATAAAATTTTGAGTTGATTTGATATTTGATTCAGAGGTCAAACCATGAACGTATTATAATTAATCTGTTATAGTTAACCAGAGTCCTTCATTTTTTAACCTCTTGATCAAGTATCAAATCAACTTCAAATTTTATAAAACTTATATGAAAATGCATCACTCGTTAAAATGAAGAAGATCAACGGTTTAGATTGGACATTTACATTTTGAAATTTTTAAAAATAATGAAAAATTAAAATTGTGGCATTTGGTGGCACCCTAATCTTGTGGCATCGGAACCCTAATGAGAAAGTTTAATATGCACCATAGTGCATAAGACTTTCTATGCACCGCGAATTTTTTCGAGAGTATTTTTGTAAATTGATAAATCTAATTTAACCAATCTAATCTACATGCTGAAATCTCATAACAAACCAAATTTTGCAATTTTTTTAAATTTTATTACTATATTTTCGAATTTTTTAAAACATGCCATTTTTTTAATGTCATACTATTTACAACATTCCAAAAATGGCATGTTTTTAAACAAATTTTTAAAAAATAGTAATAAAATCTCAAAAATTGTAAAATTTGATTTTCTATGAGATTTCAATATGTAGATTAGATTAGTTAAATTAGATTTGTCAATTTACAAAAATACCTCCAAAAAAATCCGTGGTGCATAGAATGTCCTATGCACTATAATGCATATTAAATTTCTCTTAATTATATACCGTTACGAACCGTTATAATTAATTAAATTAAAGAAATTATATAGAAATAAAATAATCCGTATGCTAAATCTAAAATAATTATCAATAAGTTGATAATTTATTTTGTTCAACATACTTTAATATAATTGTGTGAATTATATTAAATATATAGGCTTAATTTAATTAGTCTATTTGAGCCCAAATTAGAGACAATTCATTTGGCCCATTAAATATTTGATTTGATGTGCTTAAGAGAGATTAAACATAAAATTAAATGGCCCATTAAACCCCATTTCGTGGCTAGCCTTGGAGGGACAATTATGTCCACTAATTGCGGTAGATTAGGTTGGATAATGTGTCTATATAAGAATCACATGGAGAGGCAAATTCTAACATTCTCTCCTTGCCTCATTCTTCCTCATCTAGCCGCCACCTTCTCTAGCAATGGAGAAAATTTATTTCTCCATTGTGGTGCTCTCTAATTGCTTCTATGTAGGTGCACATATGTTGAGCTTAGTTTTCCCTCAAATTAATTGATGAATTGATTAAGGAAAACACTAGGATTAGCCTCTTCCTCTTGTTTACAAGCACAAACTTTGATGAGATGGTTAATTTTTTTGGTGGACCTAAGAATGGAGAAGAAAGGAAGAAGACGAGCACATCATCGCCTCCTATGTTGTGATTGAGCTTTCCAATTGCTATATTGAAAGAGGTATAAATCCAATTTCCCTCCATGTGTTGAAATATCATCTACTAGATATTGATATGATTGTGCATGAGATTAATTAGTATTAATTGTTAATAAAATAAAAAATTATGCACACCTATGATTTCCTACAAGCGCATCGCTTGTGATCATGACTATAAGTAAATAAAGTAATAACTTGAACCCCTAAACCAAATCTGTTAAGTCCAAATCTCCAATTTTAACTTGTTTTAGATAATAATTAAACTTTGAATATTCTTGCCAATTGTATCTTTACTTAATTAAAGGATTAGGATTAAGACTTGATAAATCGAATAATCTGTTTCCGAGGATCGATCCTGAATTGCTCAGTGAATGTTGTATGCTTGCAACCTAAATTGAGTACATTTGGTATTAATATTAATATAAATTATAAGTGTCATCGGCAAATATACCATTCCATCCATCGCTGCTATGTGTTACAAATGTTCAGTTTAATAATAAGAAGTGTTCAGTTTAATGCGCCGGAATCGTGCTAGAGTCAGAGTCGCGCGTGGTCAAGAGGTGCGCTAGGAGGCAGGGGTAGAATCGGAAAAAATTAAATTTGAACCGGATCGGTTCATTTCCAATTCTATTTTTTACATGTATTTTTTTGTCCGGTTCGTGACCCCTTCGCTTGGTTTTTTTTCTTATAACAGTTGTATTTCTGTTGCAACTAACTGAACATTTACACTTATTAAACTGAACATTCGTACTTATTAAACTGAACATTCGTACTTACTAAACTAAAAATTTATACTTAATAAAACAAACATGTTTGCTCATAACATTTATATTTTCTGTTGCAACTAACTGAACAGTTATACTCAATTAATTGAACATTTGTATTGACCAAACTGAACTTTTGACAAAAAAAAAACAAAATGAGCATATTTGATCTAGCGAACACTTATAAAATAGTGAAAAATTCTACTATAAAGTGAACATTTGTAATATTAAAGTGAACACTTATAATAACTAACTGAAAAAAAAATACTCGCTGGGTGAGTAGAGGGGTCAGAACGCTAGTTAAGACGCTGTACAGAGCAATGATTCGGATGGCACAGAGTACGATGACAGTAATCAATTTCCTTAATATTAAAGTCCCTGAACACACGTCCCTCACAGTCTGTCTTACAATTTGAAATGAAATTAACAAGAAATTCAAAAAAAAAAAATGTAAAATCCTAAATAGCTTGAGAAGAGTTGCTCTAAAAGATAACGCACAGAGCTTTTGTTCAGCGCATACCCTTCTCTTCGTTTCTTCCCTTTATTTCTCCGTATGGGCTAAGTGGGCCGAGCCCATTTTTCATTAGGATTCACACCAAATACGCAACACAATGTACAATCAGACTGTAGTTTTATCTAGGGTTTACCACTGGACCGCCCGATCTGACCCGAACCGTATCCGAACCGGACTTTTTCCCGACCCGACCCGGACCGTAGAAGAACCGTGATGGACCGAGGGGGGTGGTCCGGGTCGGGTTTATCACGGGTTTGGGTCGTCAATTTAGCATAAACCCGACCTAAACCCGTCCCGTCTTAACCCGTGGACCGGCCTGGACCGGACCATAAACCCGTATAAACCCGTGCAAACCCGTGTGAACCGTGACATTTTCAAAAAAAAAAACCAAACCAAACCTGCGCCACACGCCAGCCACGCGCCAGCACGCGTGTCAAGCCACGATTGGCCCTGTTTTTTTTTTTTTGCTTTTTTCGCGTCCAATGTGGTGGCGACACGTGGCCCTGCTTTTTGTGTTTTCGCGTGAAAGCTGAGACGAGGAAAATAGGGAGGAAATCACGGAGCATTAAAGGCTCTGCCTTTTTTGCAACGGATATTTTTTCTCCAGCTCCAATAGAGCTTCAACACGTGTCCAAAAAAAGCAACTTTAATTTTTTTTGTCCAGCACCAACGGCTCTTTTAGCCGTTAGAAATCCAACGGCTATTTCAGAAGTTTTTTTAAAAAATAATATTACAACATTTATAACTCTATAAATATCTCTCTATATCATCTCATTTCCACACCAATTCAACAGCAATCTCTCACTCTCTCACTCTCATATTTCCATAGCAAACATTCTCTCAATCCTATTTCCATAATTCCATTTCCATTTTCATAATTTCATAATCCTATTTATATTTATATCCATAGTAGTTTTCCAATATTATTTTTGTAATTTCGTATTTAGTTAAATTCCAATCTTATCATCCAAAATTCCAAAAAAAAAAAATGTCATTTCCACCTCCTAATTCTAATGACCAATTTGCCCAACGATTAAGTGAAGATATATTTGGTCCACCTCTTACTTATCCACAAAATCCTAATTATTCTAGTGGAGCGCATGGTGCAAGTTCGAGTGTTCCTAAAATTATTTCGAGTCCCGAAATTATTCCAACTCCGAATTCTTCTATTCCACCGGCATCGGAAGCGAACACTCAAGCAACGGAGAAGAGGAAAAGGACCGAACCGAATTACACCGCACCTTGGTGGCGATATTACGAAAAAACATTAGACGAGAATGGAGGTTTGAAGTCCGCAAGGTGTAAGGTAAAAAATTGTAAAGGTAACTTTTTATACGTTAAAAAAAATGGTATGAGCTCCTTCCAAAAACATGCCAAAAAACATGAAAATGCCCATGAAGAACCGCAAAATGAACCAGACACTCGGTTGTTCCAAACAACTTTGAACTCGGACGGTACTAGAACTCACCGAAAGTATGACCCGGAAAAAATGCTTAGCGAATTTACTCGTTACATTACCCACAAAGAACAACCTATAGCTATGGGTAATTGCTTTGTTTTTGCACGGTTGGTAATTTGCGGTGTAGGCGAACCACTTTATAGGAGATTCCACCATAGGAAAATCACCAAAGAACTCAAGAAACAATTTCTTGAACGGAAAAATGAATTAGTGGCCCAATTTGCTTTAGCTACTTACAAGGTCTCAATAACATCTGATATTTGGACTGCCGGTAAACATGGCCTTGGTTATAGTTGTATTACTGCACATTATATTGATGACAATTGAATTTTACAGAAAAGAGTCTTAAGTTTTCGTGTTTTAGATTCTCCGCACACCGGTAAGGTAATTTACGATCATATTATGGATGTTTTGAAAGAGTACAACTTGGTTAGAGATTTAGAAAAAAAGATTTTCTCGATATCTTTTGACAATGCTAGTAATAACACCAAGTCAATAGATTATTTTCTCCGGTCCCTAAACCCAATTATGGATGGTGCCATGTTACACCAAAAATGTGCTTGTCATATTTTGAACCTAACCGTAAAGGACGGCCTTGAAACCGATGGTGTTGACAATTTGATTACCAAATTTAAGAATGCCTTGACCCATATTTACTCGAACCAAGTTAGAAAACAAAATTTTCATCAATTATGCCAACGATTAGGGTTAAGTAAGTTAGCCGTTCCATGGGACGTAGACACCCGTTGGAACTCAACTTATAGAATGTTCCACCGAGTCCTCCCTTACAAGGAAGCAATAAACACCATGTTGAGTAGCAATAGCGATAGCATTCAACTATCGCTCTCTTCGGGCGAGTGGCAACAACTCGAACATGTAAAACACTTCCTCCAAGCCTTCTTCGAAGCAACCGTGAGATTATCAAGCTCATACACTCCATCGTCCCACGAGCTCCTTCAACAACTTTATGAAATTTCCAAGGTGTATGCAAGCATTAGAGGTAAATTACAATTTTTAGAATTATTTAAACATCATTATTTAAACTACTCATAAATTGTAATAATATTTTATTTTGCAATTTTTAGAATTAGAATATCAAGACCAAACTCTTGCACCGATTGTACAAGCCATGACAACCAAATTTCTAAAATATTGGGAGGAGGTACCTCTAGTGACTATCATAGCCAATTGCCTCAATCCAAACTTGAATAAGATGTACACCGTGAAGATGTTGCAAAGGTACAAAAGTCATCTTGGTTTATCGTCCCACAATGAGGAGGCACGCGTCAACTTCGCATTGGAGACCATGTTCAACATATACAACACAAGGAAAAATTCCGCTCAACCGCCTCCAAGTTCCACAACAAGGCCTAACACGGGGTTAGACTTTTAACTTATATGCATTTTTTTTTTTTTGAAATTTTACTATTTAACATAGATATTTTTTTTTTTTGAAATTTTACTGATTAACTTATATATTTTTTTTTAATTGAAACAGTAGTCGCCGCGGTTTGTTAGATGAGTTACGAGACGAGGATGACTTAATCACTGGATATGGAATATCCAACGAATTATCGAGTTACACATTATTACCGCCAAACATGGAAGATGAACCAATTGACATTCTCGACTATTGGAAGAGGCATTCAAGTGCTTATCCAACACTAGCGATGATGGCGAGAGATATATTTGCAGTCCCCGTGTCTACTGTCCCATCTGAATCTTGTTTTAGTTCAGCGAATAGAATTCTCACTGATAGACGGAGCAAGCTCGGCCCAAATGTTTTCGAAAGACTTGTATGCATGAAGGATTGGATCGAAGCTGAAAATCGAATGCAACATTATGTTCCGGGAGAAACTAGCGGTACTGAAACTCAACCAAGTGCTAGTGGGAGTGAGGTGGAGTCGGAAGATGAATATGATCCGAAAGATACCGACCTATGGTATTTGCGCAAGAAATACTAGTTTGGTAATGATGGTATAATTTTCTAAACTCTTTAAATTAAATTTCTGCTAAAATTACTTCAACTTATTTATTAAAAAATATTACTAACAAAAAAAAAGTTAGAACTCCGCCTATGTTACTATTTTTTAGCATAGCCGGTCCCAAGCCCGGAAAAAGGAAGAGGGTAACTTGATATAATTATATTTGAATTTGTTCAATTATTAAAAAAATTACAAATCAAGTTTTTAGAATAAAATAAATTTTAAATAAACTACAAATTATTTTATTATTAATTTTATTAGACTTAATATATTTTAACTAATTTTTATAACTTATATTTTATAATCTTTTGTCATGCAATTTTGAAAACCATCGACAATGAAAAAATATTAAAATAGCTTGCAATTCGGAGCTATCCCTTTATGAAGATAACTTAGCTTCATCTCCTTTTACAATTACAAATTAAATTTTAAATAAAAAAAATTAAAATGGACTACAAAATTATACTTAATTATTTGAACTATAAATATAATATATTTTAGCGAATTTATATTAATTTATTTTACAAATTTTTGATATTGAAACAATGAAAAAAGGAAAAATAAAAAATCTGGAAAAACCCACTTGGACCGGACCGGACCGGACCCGCCTTTACCCGTCCGGTTCACATAGGTCCGGGTCTACCAAGGGTTTGGGTCGACATTTGAAAGGTGGCCCGTGCTAACCCGTCCCGTTTGGACCCGTGAACCCGTGAATCCGTGGCCCGTGATAACCCGTGGACCGTGGGGGTTTGGACCGGACCGGACCGGACCGTTTGGTAAACACTAGTTTTATCATCCCTGTCATCGTTAAACACAAAATGAACACATAAAAAGACAAAATAAATATGTATACAATCAAAATGAACACTTACAAACAAATAAGAGTTATTATAACTTATTCAGATTTTTATATGCATATTCAACTTATTTTCATTGAACTTATTTATTTATATATGTTCACTTTGATCACTATATATGTTCACCTTATCTGTTTATGTGTTCACTTTGTGCCTAGCAATAGTAGAGAGGACAAAATCAGTAATCAATTTTCATATACAATACAGCAGCCTAAAACAGTTATTTATATACTCTTTTTTGTTCACTACATGACTACATGATCACCACAATTACTGTGCAGAAAATCTTCATAATCCATTTATTAAAAAAAAACCATTTTGGTTGGGTCATAATTTTAAATAAAATTGACTTGAGAATTAGTTAGTATATTGTCTAGTGTTAAAAAAAGTTATTTTTGAAAACCAATTTGTGATATAGTAGCAAAGAACAATGCACCTTAATTTTTTGAGTGAAAGGTCTATTGAGATTAAATTTTTATGGACTTCACATCTGTTGCTTTAAAAGTAATGACAACAGAGGTCATGATAATGGAAATTGCTTTTTATCATCCAATAGATTCTATCATCCTCATCATCCCCAAATCTTCATTAATTATCTAACATGTCTTCATTAATAAGAAAGTCCAGGGAATGATGGAATCATTCTCTTCATCCTCATTCCCTCTTTTTTTTTATTTAAATACAATTAATCTAATTCATTCTCCTCAAATTTATATGGAGGAATGAGAACGGCATGGGAATTGGGAACAGATTTAATAAAATGCTTGATATTCTTTAATCGTGAAGAAAAAACCTTTCGATAATAAGACTTACGGCATAATCAGTAATTAATAATATATATAACTATTGAAGTTATATATGTACTGTTGAAGTTATATTTGTAACCGTTGAAGTTAATATATGTAATTGTTGAAGTTAATATATGTAACTGTTGAAGTTATATATGTAGTCGTTGAAGTTATATATGTAACCGTTGAAGTTAATATATGTAACTTTTGAAGTTATATATGTACCTGTTGAAGTTATATATATAGTTGTTGAAGTTATATATGTAACTGTTGAAGTTATATATATAGCTGTTGAATTTTGGATATTAACTATTGTAGTTAATATTAGTAATTGTTATAATTCAGATATAGAAATGGAAAATATGAGAGCGAGAAAAATAGTGGGGACCGAAATATGAAAGGATGAGAGAAAGAGAAATAGTGGGGATAAAAAATAGAAAGGATGGAAGGGAGAGCAACAGTGGGGACCAAAATAGAAAAGAATGAGAGAGAGAAACAGTGGGGACCAAAAAAGTTTCAAAAAGGGAAAAAATTTAAGTGTATTTCCACTGAGGATGATGGGATGATGGATCTTGAAGATGATCCTTATCAGTCCCGCATGATAGTTGGTTTACTTTATTAATAGATAATGATCCGTGAATTAGGTTTTATAATTAGACATTTCTTATAAATCAAGCTCAGAGAAAGATTAAGTTTGTGAACTTACAATGTAAAAAGACACTTCTTATAAAGCAGTGCGTTGCTACTTTTGTTCTTTTTCAAATTTCAAATCACAAGCCGCTACTCACTGAATGGTACATGATAACTTGTGTATGGCGTGCTATTATTTCTACCAAATGAGAAGGAAATGTTTCCCGGTTTCCTCCAATATAACAAGGGGAAAAAGAAAGATAATAAAAACAGAGAAGACAAAATCGGAACTAAGATAAACAACGCCTAGTTGGTATAAGACAATTTGAACATTTATAAAATATGCTGCTAACAAATTCCCTGAGACTAGCACTACCCCCAACAAAGGAAAAATAGATAGAAATTTGAAGGGGCTTTAATCCAAACTAATTTGCACTTATTCTTCTATTTATCTACTAACAAGTCCACTAATTGAACAGGACAAAAAAAAAAAAAAACGTTAATGCCGACACAATTCGTCCAAACTGCCAAAACTAAAATATCACTCATTTGAGAAAAGAAGGGGGAAAAAATGATATAGAGGAACATAAGAAAAGAAATTAATCAGTTCACTGAATTTGTTGAGCTGTTATAATAACGCGACAAGTACGTAAACATGATAAAACTAATACAACTCAGAATTGCGAGAAACAAGTAATACTTGTCCAGCCGTGCCTCTCTCGGATCATCAGAAAACCAACCTCTGCTTTTACCACCTGCATCAGCTGTGACTATTTCCAATATGTCAATTAAAAAGGCGCCAAGAAAGCTCCCAAAACCAATAACACTCGAGTAAAGTGCAATGCCGATTGTTCGCATTGTATTGGGCACTTGGCTGTAGAAAAACTCATTCATCCCTACCACGGTAAAAACGTCAGAGATACCAAGAAACGCGTACTGCGGAAGCAACCAGAATATCTTTAAATCTCTTCCCTTTCTACTTTCATACAGCCTCTTCGACTCAACCAACATTGCAATAAACATGGCTAGCACTGACATCATCATGCCTACGCCAATCCTTTGTAGGACAGTAATTCCCTTTTCTTCACGGGTTATCATACGCAGCAGAGGGACGAGCATCTTGTCATATAAAGGAATGAGAAGAATTATGGAAATTGTTATTGTGCTCTGGAGCATCGCTGGAGGAATGACGAATGAGTTACCGATTCTGTGGTGCATCCACATGCCTTGTTTTGTGAAGAAGGTGAGTGGCTGTTGAAAGATCACGGCAAACATCAGCATCGTGGTCCAAATCGGCAGCAATCTGGCTATTATCTTGGCCACACTTGGATGGGGTTCTTCCGATCTTATGAATGGATCAATACCGTCATCCTTCATGCGGCTTAGGTCATTAAGGGATTTTGCTTGTAACCTACACAAAATGAAATTTCAGCAAAATTGTTGCAGCTCTATTTGGTACAGCTGTTACCTATAACCGAATTCATAAAATGAATGAAGGATCCGTTCTGATGCTGCTCCATGCAAATAATACAAAAATTTTAAGATGTTACTGTGAAATGAGATTAGTTGTTAGCTCTGGTTGACTATGTATGGTAATTATCCTGCATTTCTTGCAAGTACTTGATAGGTTTTGTAAAAAATGAATAAAATCATACTCTAATTTGACAGCTGCTTCTTCATCATCATCATCCCTGGATTGCAGCCTCACCTTTCTCACGATGAAACTAGAGATGACATCCTTCACAAACTGAACAACACTCTCCAGAGGAGGCCTTTTATGTTCTTTACTCTGCTTGTACACGTAAAGCCTCACCCCGCACAGGAATGAGCAGACAGAAAGGGCCATGACACCACTTGGGATGGCAAATCCGAGCCCCCAACCTATTGTATCTTGCACGTAGGACATGATTGAGTTCCCTAAGAGTGAGCCACCACAAATGCCGAAATACCACCATCGGAAGAACTGGCTCTTGACCTTGGTCTTCTCCTCCTCTGAGTCATAGGCCGAGTCGTCATCCATCTGTAATTGATCTGCACCGAAGGCTTGAAGGGTGGGGTTGTAGCCTCCTTGGCCAACGGAAATCAAGTAAAGAGGTAGAAAGAGAGAAGAACATGGCATCCATGCTTGGAGCAACGCCCATGAGGTCAAGCCTATTAGCCCCTGCTCTCAAGAGAACATACATGTGCATAATCAGTCACTATATCAAATCAGACAATTTTTACAATCAGACTGAATTAAGAATTCTAACCACAACATAAAGTAGAGAAGATGCCAGAATGGTGGAATAACGATCCCAAAAGGAATCAGTCAGAATGGCACTGAGCAGGGGCAGCATGAAGTTGACGCCGCTCCACGTGCCAACACTCTTGGCTGCCGACGAAGCGCTCATCTCCACCACCTCTGTTAAATATGTCACCAGATTTGATGACACCCCCTTGTATGCAAATCTCTCTACACTTGCCACCACTGCAACCATTTATTCAGCCCCAATTAATAAATTCCATAAAATTCACCCTTTATGGAGTGAAGAACTCTGTTGTGTACTATCAAGGCAGAGGATAATCAATAAATGTAACCTTCCATATGATTATTGAAATACCCATGGGCACACGGTAATCAACTTCTTAAACTGAAAATGTTATAAATTTAGAGGGGCCAATCTAACAAAAATTTATTATTAGAGTTGTAATTCTTTATTATATATGCTTCTTATTGTACATTTAATCTAGCTAGAACAAAAATCAAGGCGCACTGTGGCCACTTAGGCCCTATGTATACCAAAAAGAAAACCCATTGATGTAGTATGTATTAACATATCACTACCAAACATGAGATATGGTTATTGAGAAATGAATTTACTGGCTCCCGCTTTGCAGGATAACAAATGATTATCTTCTTCTTTTGAGCTTTAGGATGACACAATCTATATTATCCGTGTTGAAATCCATGTAATAGAAATTTTACATTTATGCAGTTGCTTTACCAATAATTAGGATACAAGACTTGCTGAGGCGAGTTGCTCTGGGCCGGTCCATGGCTGAGAGAAGATTTGGGAGGGACAAGATGGAACCAAGCAATAGCTGCTCTAGCTGCTCGAGTCGGAGAGAAGACAAGTGGTGAATTAAGTGGAAAACAAAAGTTAGGAAAAGTATGAGCATTAACGTTTACATATGCAGTATGTAGTGTGTGCGATATCAATCTTGATTTGGGTGGGGGCTATTTATGGTTTCTACAGAATGGCATCATCCTTCCATTGTAGTGCTATCTGAATAGGCCCAAATGTGAAAAAACCTTTCTTTTTCTTTAGTAGATTGGCAACTAAGCCAAACCCAGCAAATCGTTTCCTCTTTTTCTACACTATATATATATTCATCTTTTAGTGGCTTCTCCATAAAAACGGCCAGATGCTCTCTAGGCGAGGTTGCCAAAGGGATAAGTCATAATCCAAATCCTAGGTAGGTTCAAGTTTAATTACATTTTCATTCATGGTATCTATGTAGACATCTAATTATATATTTAGGATACCGGCCCTACATGTACTGATGTACATTTTATGGAGCATTAGAAATTCTGCTTATCCTTTTTCCCAATTAATTAATTATAGCTATCTGTACAAAGCAGTATTTTGTAATTACTAACTTTCAAGTAAATTTGGGGAACCAGATACTTTATGGAATGAGCATGCATGTAGTATGAGAGCAACTGATTCCTCAATTATGTTAGATGCATATTTACTGCACTGCATGTACATGCTAACATTAACATGCATATATATTTGAGATGAGGAATGCGCAGTAATTGAATTTAATGGGGTAGCGCGGACAGCATATAAAAGGAGTTTGTTGCTTGTGGCCTGCAATTGCTACAACGGCAGTGTAAGTTCCCATCCCCCGCCTCCTTTTTCCCCTTATGACGGACGGGCCGATCGCTGTCGCTTTCCAACAACACTTCCTCCGTCACCTACCCTTTATATTTTCTATCAATAATTTACTATTCCATTTCTTTTATTTCGGTCTCAGATTTCTCACACACGGAAATTAATATATTACATTATTCAAATGTTTACAGTACAGCGTCGCGCATACCAAGCCATATCTCTGTACGTAATACAGAGCAAACATTTTACAGACCTGTCAGGTTATATTACTTACCTACTCTCCCGCTAGTCATATATAAATACAAATCTCCTTTCACTCGCTTCCTCATTCTGCTTGGCGGTATTCTCTTTCGTACCTTTGCTACTGTATTACCAATATTATATACGCAGACATACTCATCAGGCGCCTCTTCATGAGACACAACACGTACCAACACTACTAGGACCACTATCAACACCACTGTTAGGGACATTCGGATACACGTACGTATGCATATATAGACTCCAGAGGAATTTTCCGTAAGCACTAATACAAGGGTTACACAACACCGAAGACTAGGGACATAAACCTCAAGCTTCAGAAAGGCACACTTAATAGTAATTATGGCTCTAGAACGGTTCGCCTTGCGTCGCTCCTGGAACCTCCAACCATTAAGGAAACATGCAAAACATATGCACGGATGAGAATATATCTCAGTGCGAATTTTAGTTCCAATTATGCGGACCTTTGTACAAATCCGAGTTCAGGAATCTCAACCCGTAAATAAATCATATAAAAACAAAACTGAAATAAATTGTTTCAATAAACGATTCAAACAGTGCAGACAGACACGTACAGAGCAAATCCAACTCCAAGTTGGATTTGTATTGTTGGTATCAATCAAATATGCATTACGCAAATATACCTCAATCAGGCATAACCATTCAGATCAAAGTATTTCACATAGCACTCAGGTTCTTAAGACCAGACAAAATCAGAAAAAACATTTCCCTACCATTGGTCAGACAGACACAATTAAGGGAACATATACCCAGTCATTACCGCGCAAATAATTCTGGCCGAGTTGAGGACCAAACCGATCATCGAAGAGTAAACATTTCCTTGAATGGTTTGGTTTCGATAAAAATTCGATTTTTCTATCACATTGTGATAGGATGGTCCAGTCATTTGAAACCATCCAGTCCTTTCCAGTTTGATTATCGTAGTTCATTAACAATCGAATAATCAATCATCAGACTGACTGAATTTAGTTAAGCCAAATGGCCAAATAAAAACATGCAGTTTACTTGTATTTAGGGTGGTTATTAAACTATATATGATTTCAATCCAATGCATTGTCAAAGATTGCTCAACATGTTATGCATGAATTTAAAATATCGAATCCGAATTCTAATAAAAATTCTATGTAAATCCGCACCTTTCAATGTCTCTTGAGGTTCCTTGTAGTTAGTATAAGTTTAACGGGTCATTGCGACTTTTGGGTGAAGTCTGACAGTTCAATCGCTGCTGACCAGGCATGTCAAACGTGTTGAAAAAACATGGAAAAGCCTCAAACCGTTGCTATTTCGTTAAAAAAAATAATATAAAAATCATTCCGTTAACCGTTTCATTTACGAAACGGCACATAATTCTATTTCGTTTACCGTGCCACTTTAGAAAATACACATGTAACGGTTTGAAGTGAGGCTGAAACGGTCGAAATGGTACAACTTAGTGTTCCGTCTGTCGTTTCGTTTCACGATACGGAACATTTCAACATTTAGTTAATCGTTTCGTTTATGCTGAAACATGGTGGCAAACGATAAACGC
Source organism: Rhynchospora pubera (assembly GCA_028095005.1). Taxonomy (NCBI): domain Eukaryota; kingdom Viridiplantae; phylum Streptophyta; class Magnoliopsida; order Poales; family Cyperaceae; genus Rhynchospora; species Rhynchospora pubera. The sequence continues at coordinate 229,281,405 of CM051459.1, read as the reverse complement.
ATACCGTTGACACCTCTACTGTTGACAATAATTTTAAGACAATCAGATCTTCTATGGCCAGGGCTATAGGTCCGTTTGTGTAGCAGATTTCTGACAGCCTCTTTTCAATTACTTATTTCACCTTTCTTTAAATTTAATTTGAGCTTTGATACATACTGATAGCAATGGCACAGAAAAATTCAGTATTTTACGAGGAATTTTCCCATGTCCTTTATTCAGAAGTCTAACGGAATTTTACTGTTGAAATTAAATACTCTATTTAATTTCTTGATCAATATAATTCAAATTTCGCTTTTATGAATTCTTTAATAGAACTAACTGATTCCTCGATTCTTTAATAGAACAATTATGTCCTAAAACGAGAAAAAAAATTCAAAATAATTATGTTATGAAATTAGAACAACTAAGCTCTGAAATTAGAACAATTAGATTCTGAAACTAAAACACTTAATTTTACAGAATAATTATGTTCTAAAACCAAAAAAAAATTAGAACAATTATGTTATGAAACTAGAACAACTAAAATTATAGAACAATTATGTTCTAAAATCAGAAGAAAAATTTTTTAGAACAATTATCTTATGAAACTAGAACAATTATGTTTTGAAACTAGAACAGTTAGATTCTGAAGCTTGAACAATTAGGTTTTGAAACTAGAACAATTAAAATTAAAAAAGAATTATTTATATTAATGAGGCGCTGTTGTGGTGAGGGATGAGAAGCTTAATGAGGCGCTGTTTGGGATGAGGAGTTGTTGGGATGTTAATTAATTAATGAGATGTTGTTGGGATGAGGGATGACAATTAATGGAACTTAATTAATCACATTCCAAAAATAAAAATGTGTTTTCGAGGAAATAAGGTACTATATTTGGACGATAAAGTGGAACAAAAAAATTAAATGAGGAACTAGTTTAATTATCCATATTAAATAGTTGGATCTTGGCGACTCTTTCCATAATCCATATTAATTATTCTGAATTGAAACGGTTATTGAACCACCAAATGCCTTATAATTTTTGCTATCCTATACAGTCCAACTCCCTTATCTTTGTTACAGTCTTTCTTATCTCACACATGCATCGTTAATCTTTAATTATATATATCCTTAGAGGACTGATCGATACTTGTCGTATAGGTTTATTTGTGACATATATATATATATATATATATATATATAATATAGGAGAAGCTACGTAGGATCTTCGGTCTTCGGCCATGTATATATGGAATATGATGCCAATCGGTTTCAGCACTAATTAAGTACAAATCAACCTCGCTTAATTTGGCACTTCTTGCTACCAAAGCTTAATCCCCTATGAGCTGTGTCGAAGGAACTGTTCTTAATTTCTAAAAAAATAAATAAAAAGACATGTAGACCAATAAATTAAGCTTTCCGTTCCAATGGCGAAGGAACTGTCAACTAGCAAATCGATCATACACATTTTATTGGCAGTAGTATTACAGTTCATAATTTGTTAGTCTTAAATTAATTAATATTTGTGTGACCATGAGGTGAAATCAAGGCAAAGTACCTGCTTAGAAAGTGGAGAACAAGGGTCCCAGAAGGTGTAATTAAAACAAAAGGCAAAGGAAACCAAAGTCGTGGTGTGCTCTTTTATGGAAAATCAATCGATCCCATTGATTTGACTGAATTACGTTTTGGAGAAGGCACCATTATGAACCAATCGATCGTTTGTAAATAATCACAACTGTAAGAATCAATGCTAGCTTTTGCTTTCATACGTGGATTTCACTTGATCTGATGCAAGTATTTGCCGATCGACTCCGACTGCTTAGTTGCTTTGCGCTAGCTCTTAATTCAGATACAAATGTTTGAAAACATAGAATTATAGATCACAGAAATAAATTGAAATTAGAACAAAAACGCCTACGTTGGGAAAAAAAATAATAATAAATTTATTGCATACGCTGAATGCAAGTGTAATAATATTCCAGAATTTCTTTCCCTAACATGGATTAATGCAGTGGCACACCATACATAATTTCTGGCACATCCCTTCTTAGCGAAATCCTAAATCTACTCATGAATATTAATTTGCCAACGGTTCACATCAGCCTTGTGCTCCTACGTGGATTTTCACTGTCTGGGGCTGTGTTGCTTAATTTGCTCTATCCTTCCTAAATACAATGTATATACTATATATTCATGAGTTGGCCCTACCAAACTCCAACGGGCGTAGTAAGAATAGTTGGTTGAGAAATTACTAAAAAGTAAAAAAAAAAAAAAACAAAAGCCCCGAATGCAGAATTGTGTTTTAATCAGGGTTAAAAGGACACCTCCGGATTGGCAAGAGGATCCAAACAACTTTACAAGAGCAGAAGAAACAGTCTTCCCTTCTTCAGAAACAAAGAAACAGAAACAGTGAAGTAACTATGTCGACACTAGCTTTCATATTACCTTTCAAATTTATATGAAACAATATTTCCAACAAGAAAAATGCATAGGACCAGGACAGAAACAAGACAATTACCACCCCTCATATATTTTCTTCCATGCACTTCTGAAATGTTCAAAAAAAAAATCAAAACCCAATATTAATTTGATTTTGATCTTATTAAAGGTAATGCAATTTTTTTTTAAATAAAAGATGGAGGCCAAGCCCTCCCAACTTATATATAGTTCGAAATTAAATGTCCTAAAAGACCCCCGAATTAGATTTTGAACCCGCGACCTCTAATGAAAATGCATTGCTCTTTGCCACTACACCAAGAGCTAATTCTCAAAGGTAATGCGATTGTATTAAACCCATTTATTTCTCAATCTTATACAAGAAACAAGCACAAATAACAGAAGCTGAGAGTACACCAGTTGAAAACATATTAAGCATGCATGGCTAACCTAAGGACGGCCAATTCTGTGATAATCGCCTTTCTCAACCTTCTCTTTGAACTTGTCCTTCTCTTGGTGGGTTTCCCCGAGCACAGCTTCTTTTGAGTTCCCTAAGGTTTCCTTAGTAGCATCGCTGATTTCATCTTTTTTCTCCTTGGCCTGCCTTAGGAACTCCTCAGCGGTCGATCTTGCCTTTTCGGCAATTTCAGTAACTTTGCTGTCCTCAGTTGAGTACTGCGTTTAATTAAAAATCAAAGGATTGTAACGAGTGATCTAATAAAGGAATTCTATTTACTAAGGTATGTTAGTACAATAATGCTCCTGATTACTGCGTTGAGTAGTTTTTTTTTTTTTAAAAGTTAAATGGCGTGGTTAAGCGTAGAGAAAGCATGTTGTGGTACACCAGGGAAGTGTCAACTTCTTAATTATGCAAATTAAGGTCACAGAAACCATCAAATGCGTGAATGTCAACATAGTGTGTTACACATTGATGATGTTATAGTGACGGATGAGAGATTGAGGCTTGAGATAGAGTCATGCATGCTTGTGAGCCACAGCACTGCACAGATCATAAGATGATGTAATTAATCTGGACTGCAACTTGCACGTGTATGTACCACGTAGTTAGTTTGATTGCAGTTGCTAACTTGCAATTCTTTCTTTTGGGCTTCTCTGTTTTAATTTTGCCTTTCTTTATTCTTGTCGTTTTCAGGAATGAGCAAGTCGTGCAATCTCCTACATAAAAATGAAGCCCAGATGAACATTTGTCGGCCTTGATTGCATTGCCTGGAGCATTTGGAGTCGCAGAGGAATGAAGTCATGAAACATGATGCAGGAAAAAAAAGTTAGAACGAACTAACTAGTGTGTGTGTAGGGCTGAAAACGGAGATCGTATCAACCGTGAGATCGTTTCGTTTCGTCCGAAACGAAACGATAACGGTATGAGATATCAGTTTCGTTTCAGAGTTGAAACAATTAACGAAAATAGAATAGTATTTCGTCATACTAACGAAACGACTAACGGAACGTACCTGTTTCGTTACCGTTGTTTCGTCCGTTTCGTTTTTTATTCTACGAGAGTGTTATGCGGAATGTAGAGAAAAAAGGCGGAGCGAACGATGCCCTTTCATTTCTTCCTCTTTCTCCGCCTCACATCTATCCTCTCTAGTTCTCTTTCTCTCGCAAATCATGGATCTAGGGTTTAGGGTTACAGCAGCACAAATCATCTCTCTTACATCTATCTTCTCCGATGGCTCCTCTCACAACACCTCTCTCACGACACCTCTTCTCCGATTGCAAACATCTCTCTTCACAGCACCTCTTCTCCGATGGCTTAGTCTCACAACACCTCTTCTCCGATTGCAAGCACCTCTTCTCTGATGGCTCCTCTTACAGCTTCTCTTCTTTGATCGCTATTGTCTCTCACAACATTGACTCTTCCCACCTCCACCTCAGGTAACCGCCATGGCCAGCAGGGAAGTCCCTTCTTACCTCGGCCAGCAAAAGACACGACTGTCCAGAGTTCGATCTGAAGGATTGATGCAGTAAGATTACTCGTTCAAGGGTGAACTTTGGTTTAAAAACATGTAACATTTTTCCTTTTTGATTTTTGTTGAGAAATTGGGTCACGACTAGTGCCCAGGTGTGAAATTGAGAAAAGATAAAGAAATTTGCTGATTTCAGTTTTCTAGATTTTTTTTTGATAAAAACAGAGGGAAATTGAAGGTTTTGAGACTTTTTTCTTGGCTGAATGATTATTCATAGCTAGAGAGTACAATACTGAAGCTCACCTATTGCCAAGTCATGCAAGGATTAATTCTTTATCGACTTTTTGTTTTGCTTACTCGTTGTTTAGATTTTAGGCTTTACTGATTTTTTAATTTGCTTACTAGTTGTTTAGCTTTTAGGATTTTTTTTTGCTTTAATTTACTGGTTTATTATAGGTAGATTTAGTATGCAAACTTTGATTAATGAATGTTTGCCTTATGTTTGGTTATGTTAGAAATGAAAAAAAAGGGTAAAATAGTTGACACGGTTGGACCGTTTTGATCGCCTAAGTTAACAAAACGATTAACGCAATGATTATTGCCTGCGTTCACATGACGGAACGAAACACGAAAGCAAGAAAATTTTCGTCCCTCAGAACGAAACGATCAACGCAATATTGCAGTTGCGTGATCGTTAAAGCCGTTTTGCAGCCCTATGTGTGTGTGTCTCTCCTTATGGAGGCCTATATATAGAGTTTTAAGCCTCTGCAAATAGTGGACCAGATTTTGGGCCTAGAGCGGCAGTCATAAGAAAAGCAAAAGGGACAAAATATAATAACAAAACAAAATTAGGACAATTGATTTTGATTAATTAAGCAATAACCAATGTCCATTTATTTATATAAATATAAATATAATATATTTCTGAGATGAGAAGAAGAAAAGCAAGTGCATAATACGAATGCAAAATCTATGGATGGACTATAGAGATACCGGTAGCCTGGAGAGGAGATTGAGATTGCCTTTGCCTTCTTTGCCTCCGGCGACTGCCAGTCCTTGGCAACCAACTCTTTGCCTTTGTGACTTCATCATCATCATCATCATCATCATCTTTTTTTTCGAATAAGGTAGAGATCAGGATGGATGAATGGATGATATCAATCAATGTTCCTCCTGCAGCGAGGAGAGAGGTATTCCGTATTCGTGTTCGGGCTGCTTCTGGCACGTGGCACCTGATGGCAGCTGATGGTAGCAGCACGCAGCCACCTGTCTTGCAATTGGATTTTGAGGCGCTCTCTCGCCCCTTCTCTATACACCAAAATTATTCAACACACAACGCCAAATTTCTACTCAAAACAGCTCAACTTTTTATTTGAACGTTCAATATAAAAATCAATTTTTATATCATGAATTTTCTAAAAATACCAAAAAATAGTAAAAAATTAATAAAATTGTAAAAATTAATTTTTTATAAATTTTCAATATAGAAAATATATTTAATAGTTTGAATCAGTCGTTTGGAATTTAAATCAAGAAAATGATCGTATTCGACAGACCTATCCGTACAATATATTAGACACAAACATTTCTAAATATTTAATCAAACTTTTATTTTTGTTTTTAACCAAACAATAGACACTCATCCCAGAGCATGTCTTAAAGATGCTTTATATTGTAGCAGACCCATTTTGATGAATGTAGAAGACGCCACAGTCGCAAATCAGAGCAAAATGTTTTTTTTTTTAAATCAGAGCAAAATGTTAAACGATAAGTACAACAGTCGGATTACACGATCAGCCGTACAATATATACTTTTCAGATTGTTTTATTGTAGAGCTCATAGAATATGTTGTAGTATGTACACTGAACCCGGATTCGCATCCTCAGCACCCAAGGTAGGTTTGGCTGTACCAAACAACCAATCCTTTATTTTTTAAAATATTTCAAAATTTTGAAATTCAAATCATTATTGTTTAATTTTACAGACGATGCGTTTTCATATAAATTTTATAAAATTTAAAGTCAATTTGATACTTAATTAAATGATCAAATTATGAAATAGAATTAATCAGTGATAATTGACCAAATTCGTTCATTTGTTGACCACTCAATCTAGTATCAAATCAACTTTAAATTTTATAAAACTTATATGAAAACGCATCTCGTAAAATTGAACAAAATCAATTATTTAAATTCAACATTTGAATTTTAAAATTTTGAAATATTAAAAAAATAAAGGGGGGCTGTTTGATACAGCCAAACCCTTGGCTGCTGAGGATGCGAATCAGTGAACCCAGTCAAAAATCGGACAGACATCTCCTCCAGCCCTACCCTAACAACTCACAAAGGTATTCCGTCACAGAAAGCAACAACCACAATGACAACAATCTTAACAAGGATCATCTTATAACTCAGAGAAATCTCTAATACAGAAAGCAACAACCACAATGACAAGACTAATCGCAAAATTAAGAACAATTCCACAAATTATCAGCAGACATTGTACCGCAAGTGTAAATGATGCTGTTAAGTCTGAAAATGCCAATCCCAACAAAATGATGCAGCAGGTCAGAATGCACCAATCCCTTTTAGTATGAAAAAAAAACATAAACAATAATAATACAGTTCTAGAAATGCTATACCAACTTACCAAGCACAACCAGATCTACATTTTCTGAATTACAACAGAATTTGCAAGACCGGCTTGTTCAATTGTCAAGCTGGAATCACTCAATACCTTTGGTGGGAATCCAGTGTGCAATTGGTAGCTTGTGGCCATACCAAGCCTAGATGCTTCTATGAAAGCACGTATGTGGCCGACTGTATGGCTGGTGTTGAAACGTGCAACCATGCGGGTCCCATCTGCCAGCCTCAGCTGTATTGTGGTGGAAGGCAAGGAATCATCCACAGACAGCCCGACCAGCGCCGAGCCAGTACTGGGGCCAGATGAACTGGAGGAAGTCCTGGCTTCAGCAGCTGCAGGGATGTCAAACGAGGACCCCTCCCCTAGGGTTCTCCCGACACCCTGAAACGGCTTCGGAGGAGCAACAGGTGCCTGCATAAAGAAGATTTTATTTAGTATAATTTTCATTTTGAGAAGAAAATATGGTTATACATTTCCACAAAGACATACCCGATAATCTTCAGCACGTCTTACAAGGTTCACATTGACAACTGTCCTCCTGTCAGCAGGTTCCAGTTCTCTTGGGCATTCTGACCTCTTAATGCTCTGAATAAAACAGAGAAAAAAAAAGAAGAAGAACCATATTAGTATTGACCCCTCTAAAAAAAATTTTAATGCAACAATGAACAAATATTTGTTTTATCACCGGGCAATTCCAAAATACCAGTTATTCACAAATCAAAATTGGTCAAAAACCAGACAAGTTACAAGACATCTTCTAACTTTTCACTGAACACTGTTTACATCTTATTCATAGAGAATTCTGGAAAATAGAACAATACAAGAAAGAATTACGAAGTTTATTAATTCCATGACTTGTGAGATTTCTCTCCCTTGAATAGCTGAAAAGCTCACACATAACAATAACAAGCCAAACTATTCAATATTGGTGTCTGTTATGCAAAAGAGAAAAAAGGAAACCTAGTATCTATTACAGTATAGCAAATATATAACAAGCTTCAGTTGTCTGATTATTTTCATGCTACCATCACAGGGGCCTCATATTTCATTCCAACGAAGGTACAGCAAATATAAGAGCATTTAGGCAATGTTGAGGTCATGAAGTTGAAACTTGATGGAAATTTCAATCAGAGATTTCATAATGCATTTAGGGACAGGTTGTTCATTAAATTTTGTTATCCAAGGAAATAAGTTGATCATTGGACATTGAATCAGCAAGAAACATGATTTGGTAGCACTAATTTGAACAGTATGAATGTATGCAGGGAGTTGAAACAGATTGTAACAGATGAATTGATTAGATCGAAATTGATATGAAGCTATGAAGAAGCAAAGACAATTCGATGAATAAAAGTAAGGACAGGGCTGGTTACCTCTAAGAAGGGAGCATTGTCAGGGTCTTCGAAGCTCCTAAGAGGTCCATCGTCGACAGTGAAGCCGTTGCTCCAGAAGACAATGTTGTGGAGGATGCTGTGAGGCTGTTGTGGGGCAGGTGGCACTGGTGCAGGTGCAGGTGGAGGTGGGGGCGCATCGCCAGAGAGTGTCCTGGCAGTGCCAGTGAAACTGCGGGAGGTAGAGCTGGAGGGGTTTGGGGGGTCGTAGCGGCCAGGCATGGCGCCCATCTGCCTGACTTGCTCGAAGAAGCCCTCTATGTCGGGGCCGGCGCCGGCGCCGTTGCCTTTGGTGGGATCTTGAACCAGCATTCCACTGTAGTAGAAAGCAAGGGAGAAAGAATCAGTAACCCTAACAAACGAGTAAAAGCCATAGTTATTAATTAATTAATTAATTAAGCAACAAATAAACCTCTTCTCGCCGCCGGTGTAGTACTCTTGAGGGGCGTCGGAATCGTCGCTGCCATCGGAGGAGGAGGCCGCTTGCCGATTCAGATCCGCCAGCGTACGGATCGTGGGGCGCCCGCCGCCGCTCTTCTTCGTCTTGTCGTTGGAGGTCGAGCTCGAGCTCATCGTTGATTGATTGAAGAGTTATAAGAGAAGAGAAGAGAAGAGAAGAGATGGAATATTATTATATGCTATTGCTTGCTGGACTTAATACTTGCAACCCTTTTAGCCTTTTGCACAATGGTCCTCTCTTTCTTCAATTTATGCTACCCGTCTAAACTCTATATTGGATTTGGCTGGCTGGTTGTTACTACTAAGTTCGATTAAAACTTTGTTTTAGATTTAAAAGTTGCCAAAATTATTTCTCAGATTCTACATATAGTCTAAAACTTGCCTCCCAATTAATCAAAACAAATAGCGTATTCTAAGAGATATAAATCTATTTTAGTACAAACGATACACCTAAATTGTCCATAGAATATTCTTCCTTTTCCTTGTGATTACATTAGGGCTGCAAACACAATTTTGTTTTACCAATGACTGATCGTTTCATCCCCTTCGAAATGGTTAATGAAGCTATTTTTTATTTTGTTTGTTAAACATAACAGTTAACGAAACTGACCACGTTCATTTTTTTTAACCGTTTTATATCATTTTTATGTATTTATAAACAAATTTTGATGAATCGGGAATACTACAGTATCAAATCGGTTAGTTATGCATGCAAAATAGAAAAATATGTATAAAAATTAGTTGTCAAAATAATTGTATTTTTTTGTCAATTGCACTTTCTGATGCCTCTTTATTCTACATATCTTATCTTACACATAATAAAGATGCGTGGATGATCTCAAAGGATGCGGATGAAAATGTATTTATAATATATATTTCATAGGGTGTCATTTTAAAGATGTCTCGCCAAAAGATACAATCAAGTTGATGTTTTAAAAGGTGTGATTGCAAAGGTGCATATTTTGATATGGTGACCATAGGATGTCATCTAAGAGATGTCTCGCCAAAGGATGCAATCAAATATATGTTTCTTTCACCAAAATGTGTCAACATTTTATCTATAAATAGTGCTCTCTTTCTTTTATTAAAAAAATAGTTTGAAATTTTCTAAGATTTTCTCAAAGTCTCAATCAGTCTTATTTATAAACGACAAATATTTCCATTAAGCTTTTTCAATGCAACTTCTCATGATATCCGCTCATGGAATCCTTTCATGAGATCTACACATGGCATCCGCTCATGGCACCCTTTCATGGCATCTTCACATGGCATATGTCCATGACACCTTTTCATCGCATCTGCACATGGCACTTTTTCATTGCATCTTCTCAATGCAACTCTTCACAATCGCACATTTATCAAGCTAATTTCAATAATTTTCCTACTTATTTATAGACTACATATGTTTCAATCAAGTCCTTTCAATGCATATGCTCATGGAATCCTTTCATGGCATCCGGTCATGGCACCCTTTTATGAGATTTGCACATGGTATTCACCCATAGCATCTTTTCATCGCATCCACTCATGTATAGACAGGATATTCAGTGAGAGATTAATTGTGTTATTTGTATTGTACAAGATGTTAGAGATATGTCCTAGAAGCCAATCTTTTTTGCTACTTCTATGGTTTTATGTCTTGGATGATTTTATATCATTTTGTTCCTTGATTTATTTTGTTGACAGTTCATTCAGGTTGAGGATCTGAATTATAGATCACTGTGTTTCATTTAATAGTAAATGACAACAATAAATCTAAAGCGTCCATAATCTTGATAATTAACAAGGAACATTAATTATCAATAAGATTAGTATGCAAGTTAAGTGATGATTAAGTTCTATAAATCACAGGTTAAGAGTAACCAACTTAATTGCATATGTTTATGTTAATTGAACATAGTACAGGACATGACCCAACGAAATAAATATATGGATTGTGTTATGTGTCATTATTTATTTCGTTATGATTTTGATTCTAAGTTTGAGATGTTTATCTTTTCCACATGAGGATAGGTTCAATAAATATCGTCTACCGCTGATTCCCGATAAGGGCTGCTATACGGACGTTATTTATGTTCTCTTGAATTGTGCCGGGAAAAGCTAAATTATCAAGAAAACCGTATGTCCCTCATTAATTCATTTAGTGAGTGACGATATCTGTTTGGGCCCCTTGATGGAGATAGATTGTTTGCTAGCAACTGATACAATTATCTCTAGATCAAGAAACGTATAATCTGCAAGAATGACACATTCCTATCTTGGATTATACGATGATATCGTGTGACATAAGAATCAAAATAGAGATATACTTTTATTCTCTTATGCAGGATTGAAATATTGTAGCTGTACACTATTTATGCGAATTGGAAATCATAACGTGTTGCTAGATACCGCTTATGATTATTGGAATTAAATGGCGATTTAACTCCATGTCCGACGTAGCATAAATCCTCAAAGGGTCACACAAAATTGGTGTTTTAACCATGCGTGCATTATTTATTTATTTGCAATAATTGGTATTGCAAAATATGATAAGTTGATTAATTAATTAAATAGTGTTATAGACCGTTATAATTAATTAAATCAAAGGGATCATATAGAAATAAATTAATGCATTTTCTAATCCCTAAATAATTATTATTAAGTTAATAATTATTTATTCAACACATATGCATCTTATAAGGCTTTAATTAAATAGTTAATTAAAAGTCCAATAGGGAACCAAATTGGGAGCAACAAGAAAGGGTCATTTAATGATTGATTGAGTGGACCCATAATACACAACACAAGGCCCATAGAGGCCCTTATTGTGGCCGGCCATGCTAGTGGTAGGTGGGGTGGCAATCTTGTAAATAGTTGGTGTGAGGTAGGTAGGGTTTGCACACTATATAAAGGGTTGTATGGTTGCAAATTCTCCTCTCTCTCTCTTCCCACTAAAACCTAGCCGCCCCCCCTAGTGGTAGGCGCCCCCTCCCTCTCTTCTCTCCCTATTGCTCATGTGTTGAGTCTCATTCTTCCTCAAATTGATTAGTTGATTTACTAGAAGAACGGGTTTCCTAGGGATTAGTCATATCCTCCAAAGCTACTAGCATAGCTCTTGTTGAGGATTTGGTTAATACCAAGTGGACTCGAGGAGATTCGACAAGGAGGCCGAAGGAGCAAGCACCACCTTCATCTAGCCGTGGTTCAAGTCCCATTGATTACGATATCAAGGGAGGTACATCTTTGAACCCTTTCTCTTGTGTGAATGGCTTAGTACTAGTTTCTATGTGTGTGCATGCTTAATTGTGGGGTAATTAAGAGTAATTACACTTAAAAATTAAAATTGTGCACTTAACTAACACAAGATAACTAGATATTAATTGGGAATAACGTAAAAGAAATGAAAATTGTCAAGATCTCATTGAAGAATTTTTCTCAATTGAGAACTTGTGCAAGATCATCTAAATCCTAGAAAACAAAATCTATAAAGATAGATTATGATGGATGTTAGGTTTGAAACAAATGTGCATATTATGACGAAGTGTTCTAGAAACATGAAAGGTAGACTCCAATAAAGGATGTCAAACCACGTAATATGACATATAACTTGAGTTTAACTCGGTTTATTGCAACTCAATTCGAGAAGAAGTACATGAAATCGTTCAAGCATTCTTTCATTATGAATTTCTTTATGTACATCATTTATGCACATGCCCTAATGTGTTGTATCCAAAAAATGTGATAAGAAATTGTCAAGTGGATACAAGGAAAACACGTTTGAACAATAATCAAATGATATTATCGAGTATCTTATAAGAAAGAGAAAAATGTTTTCATCTGTTATGATGAAAAGGAGCTCATGTAAATTGTTACACTGATGTTATTATTTGAAAGATTGATATAATTACAATTGAACTACATATGTTGCTTCAAGGCGGTGTTGTAAGTTTAGAAAGTGCTCTAAATGAAATATTACAACTGTTTCCGTCACCAAAGCAAAATACATAGCAACTTGTGAAGCAACGAAAGATGATAGCTTGGATCAAAAAGTTCTCAGTCAAGCTAATATGGTTCTATGCATCTCGAACCGTAGCCTAATCTTGAAGAACCCAATATTAAATTGGTGACCAAACTATGATTTATGACAATATCACTTGATCTCATATGATGATTATCAAGTACATATGTATAGGAATGTGTGTGTGTGTGTGCGCGCGCGTGTATAGGGTCAAATAAAATTGGATAGGTTTGCGAACACAACGAACACTCTAACTAAACCTCTACCTTGAGCAGTATACGAAATGCAATAGTGTATCCATGCATAATGGGCGTATAAGTAACTGGCTTTAAGCGTATTATTTCTTTTGAGATTCGAGACATGTATATATGTAGATATATGACATCATTCTCAATTATTCACTGGCTAGAAATCACTATTGATTGACTCTAGGCCAAGTGGGAGATTGTTGGAGTTATGTCTTAGAAGTCAATATTTTAACGACTCAAGTTTAGTTTATATTATTTATGATATTTGATCATTTGTTCCTAGAGTTTATTATTGACCGATCATTCAGGTTGAGGATCTGAATTGTAGATCTCTGTGGATCATTTGTTAGAATGACAATTATATCTCTAAAGAGTCCATAATCTTGATAATTAATTAACAAGGAATATTGATTATCATATAAGATTAGTATGCAAGTTAAGCGATGTTTAAGTTCTACAAATCAAATAGGTAAGGAGTTACCAACTTATATTGCATATGTGTATGTTATTGGAACATAGCACATGACATGACCCAATGAAATAAGGAAAAATTAGACAGATGCCACCTCAAAACTTCAAAATTAGAAGAATGTCACCCTAAACTTAATTCTTAGAAAAATGCCACTCCAAATCAGTTATACTCAGAAATTTGTCACACTTATATAATTATTATACGTTTTGAAAATAAAAATACTCAAATTTAAAGTGTATTTTAAAATTTCCCAATATACCATTCTTCCCATTTCTCAAGTCTCGTTCTCCTCCCTTTTCCGTCTTATCTTCCTCCTCTTGCTAGAGGCAAAAGACACTTCCCAAGCAAAGCAATAATAACCACCACAACTAATAACGGAAAAAGGCTGGGCCACGTCATGTACTTACACGACCAGCCACCTCTTCTCGGCCGCACAATGCGGCCCGCACTCCACCCCCCTTCCCATCCCGACGATCCTCACCTCCTTTACAACCAGTGCATCACTGTCATCCTCGCGTTGCCTCGCCCCGCCTCAATTGCGCTTCGCGCTTGTTCCTTTTGTCTGCCAATAATTTTAGATTTGTATTTTTTCCTTCAGAAACGGTAGTTCACAAACGTCTAGGTGAACCAATTTACTTCAATAGTGCACGGGTAATTGATATGGATGGCTTGGGAAGGACGAGGACGGGCATGGATTCAAATCATAATATGTTTTGTTAATTGTTACTGTCACCAATTTGATTTTTTGTACTTATTACACGTTATTTACACAATTAAATAGTTACACGAATTGGAGAAAGATTTCGAAATTGAAGAGAGAGCGAAGGAGTCTAGAGAGGGATGGTTTACGATAGGAGCATAATAACAAGAAGCAACATAACATTTGTCATTAAGCGATATGTAAGACAAGAGAGGGAAATGGTGAGGAGAGACGGGACTTGAGAAATGAGGAAGAAGGATATATTGGGAAATTTTAAAATACGCCTCAAGTTTGAGTATTTTTATTTTTACAATTGTATAAGTGTGGCAAATTTCTGAGTATAATTGATTTGGGGTGGCATTTTTCTAAGAATTAAGTTTAGAGTGACATTCTTCTAATTTTGAAGTTTTGAGGTGGCATTTATCCGATTCTCCCATGAAATAAATATATGAATTGTGTTATGTATCATTATTTATTCCATACGTATTTGATTCTAAGTTTGAGATGATTCAATTTTTCCACATGAACATAGGTTCTATAAATATCGTCTAATGTTGATTCTTGTTCATCAATACAATCGTATGTTCCTCATTAGTTTATTTAGTTTTATTAAGTTTTGTACAATAATTGATGCACTTCATCTATAAATACTTTTGTATTTTGAAGGTAGCGATTGGTTTACAAATGACTTTTATCGATTTTTTAGGAACTTCCACTCTTATTGAGTTCTACATGCTGGGTGAGATTCATTCACCAAGAGTACCTATATTCACTAATTTTTCAATTTTCTTTACAGATATGGCAAAACTTTTTAGTAATGTATGGCTTCCAACCTCTATAACATGTCAGAATTGCAAACGACCTAAAAAGGGTAGTTTTTATTTTTAAAACTTCATTTTCAAAAAAAAAAATCTCATTTTATCAACTTTATTTATGATTTCAGTATCAGTCTTCCCTCAATCCCTCTCTACACATGTTATGTGCCCAAGTGTATGCTTCAATTGCTCATATATGTGATCAAAAGTAATATAAAGTTTGCAATTTTGTTTCTGGGTGCGTTTGGATCGTTGGAAGAAAGAAGAAGAAGAAGGGAAAAAAAAAATTATAAATAATCTAAACTCTTCACAAAGTTACACACTTCCCAATACTTCTTTCCTTCTTCCCACACCTATCCAAACGGAGCCTCTAAAAGTATCGGAAAACTTCATCTCATTACAAGTAGGAGGGCTAATATTTCATATAACAAATTTTTTTTTTGTCGATTGCGCTCTTGCTGAAGCAATTTCCGTTCAGGCGGTAAGCAAGGTGAGTCCGATGCCTTTTTATTCTCTACATATCTTATTTGCTTTAAGTTTTCTATAATAATTGATGCACTTCATTCTTTTTTTTACCAAGTGGTTTACATTTTTAGTCAATTGGACTTTGCTAAAACAATTTTCATGCAAGATAACTTAATTTTTCTCTTATATTGCATTTAGCAAAATTTCATGCAAGATTAATTTTATTTTTTCTCTTATATTCTAAGTGGACTGAATAGCTTTTTATATATATTTTTCTACCTACAATATAGTATGCTTATATTTTGTAAAAAACTTGGTTAAAATTGAATGTGCAATTCAGATGGTGAGTGTGCTTATTATTTTTTTTTCATTGCAAGTGGAAACTCGATGCACGTCCAAAATGGAAAGCGCACACGAATCCAACATATAAGTGCAAAGCAGTATATACCTTTTAAATTAGAATTGTTAATTGAGGATTTACCGTTGATTTGCAATATTGTCAATTTTCTTTTATGCTGAAGAGATATTCTCCCTTTTAGTGCTGGAATATTAATTTCTCTTAGACCTTCGCTATTTTCCAAAAACTAGCGCTAGATATCTCAACACCATTAATTTTTCCTTTATGTTGCAAAAACTGTCAATATTACCTCTTAATTGAACTGCTGTTTAATTATCAATTAATGTTAAAATTTAAACACTGCTAGTAATGCTCATGTTCCATCTATAATCAAAATTAACGGATTTATTAAATTTGTTGAAACGGAAGGTATTATTATATAAAAAATGTATTACATTCATTCATCCATTCATTATATAGTTAGGTCCTTTATAAATTTCAATATAAACGGAAAATTTTTAAATCAACAAATTTATAATTTTCTACACATAAACGGAAAAAAAGCCATAAAAATGTAATTAAATCAAAATATAAAATAACTAAGTAATATATCTAAACAACCAAAGATATACATAAATAATAAAAAGAGATCAAATTTTAAATTTATTACGAACACATCATATATCGAGCGAAGCTCGATGTCCTACCCTAGTATATATAAAATTTAAGTGTGCAATTGTTAAAACTAACATTTATTCATGAAATATGATTTACTACATGTTACTTTAAAACTTTTAATTTAAAAAAAAATGTACGGGAAAAAAAAAGAATAGAAAGACGAACGCTTGACACAACAAAAATACCGGGATGAACAATTTAAATAAAAAAATAGAATGGGTTGAAACTGAGTAAAAAATCAGTCAATCTAAATTGGAGTCATTAGAGATTTGAAGTACAAGTGCGGAAGCGGAACACATTTATGGATGAGAAGCGAGGAAGGTGTGTAAAGATGATAAAAGTGGTCCGTGGGATGAGAAAAGGATGAGCTAGATTAGATGTGAGAAGGATGATGGAAGGAAGAATTATAAATATAAATTGCTGATGGCGTTTGTTGTACAATGTACAATTGTACCCACCCGGATCCGTATCCTCTGCCGCGCGGCACAGCCGCACTTTTCATACGATCTGTCAGATCTGATCCGGACGGTTTAGTTTTTTCTAGCCTATCAATCCGGTATTTTTTAGGGGCCATTCAGATTAGATAAGACGGTTGAGATAAAAAGTGCGGCCAGCAGCGCGCAGCAGAGGATGTGAATTCGTACCGACCCCACGTCAGCACGTGCCTTTTCTTTGTTTCGCATCTCCGATTCACCGTCCCGCACAAACCTTGCTTGATAAAATAGAAAATAAAAAATACAATTTGATTTGATCCGAATAAAAATAAGAAGGCCTCATTTGCATTTGCAAATGCAGCTATAATTTATATTATGATGTAGCATCGTCAGTTCAGTTCGTCACTAATCTCTGCTCTCCACCAACATCGTTACTAATGGCGTTTCCCAACGATCCTTCTCCGTCCACCTCGTCGTCGCCCTCGCCTCGCACCTCCCCGCGCGGCTTCGGCTTCGTCTCCCAGCCAAGCCGCCTCTCCGTCTCCTCGTCGTCGTCGCCGTCCTCCCCATCCGGATCGGCGCTGTCTCGTTTCGCACCCAGGCTAATGCAATCCCAATCCCAACCCGCCAAGAGAAAGAAAAGCAGCCTCCTCGTTGCCCAGCGGTGGAGGCGCAAGGGCTTTCTCATTTGGACCGCCTTGCTCGCCTTTTTCTTCCTCATGAACTGGTGGATGTTCTCTCGCTTGCAGGATCCCACTCTCCATCCCAGCCGCACCGCCTTCCATTTTCATTTTCTTAGAACAACAACAACAACAATAACAGTTATCTCTCTCTCTCTTCATTGCTTCTTCTTCTCTTCACTTCTATTCTTTTCTTAATACGCTGCTTCTCTTCCAATTTCTAGAAACATCACCTCCACAATTTCACCACAAGGAACACGCCTCACAATGTTATGCTCTCTAGGCTCCGCGCATTGGCCGCCCATGCCTTGGCTGAGGTATGTACCAGTACAACCTTTCACTTTTTGTCTCATACCTTGTTTTCTTCGCTAATTCTACTCAATTTGACGATTAATTGCAATTATCAACCCTTACATTTCCAATTAAAGAGCTCTGTCTAACTAACTATATGGTGTCAAACCTAGGCAGTCAGAAAACCTGAGCCATTGGATCTTTGGAGGGAGACTCTGGAACCCGCCACCTCCTGGAAACCTTGTGCTCATCACCGCAGCTGGGAACCTATCGGTAATGCTACCTCTTCTCTTTCTCTCTCTCTCTCTCTCTTGTTTTTTCTACGACTGGTCAAATAGCTTGTCCCTTATATCTGTGCCTTTCCTAATTGTAGAAGGAAACAATGGTTATATTCTAGTTAGTGCTAATGGGGGCATAAATCAGCAGAGAGTAGCTGTAAGCATTTCCCAAATATAATCATCATCTTTTCCTGCTTAATCAGAAAATTGAACTTTTAGCTCCTTTCAAATCACTCTTTGACATTCTGTACATGAACAGATCTGCAATGCTGTTGCTATTGCGCGCCTGCTTAATGCAACTCTTGTGATTCCAAAGTTCTTGTATAATAGTGTTTGGAAAGATGTGAGGTAATCCCCCTCCTCTCTTACTGATCTAGTAGGCTTCAAGATAGTTCTTCCTTGTTTGTTTTTTTATTGGTGTCATTTAGATGATTTTTTTACAAGATTAATTTCTATATTTTAGCCAGTTCAGCGATATATATCAAGAGGAATATTTCATAAATTACTTGAAGGATGATGTTCGCATTGTAAAGGAGCTTCCTGTGCAACTACAATCGTTAGATCTGGAAGCAATTGGTAGCCTTGTAAGATGTGCACACACTTTCATATTTAAAGTAGTGAGATAATATGTACATAATTGACTTGATAAAGTTATCTTAATCGATCAGGTTACTGATTCAGAAGTGATGAAAGAAGCGAAGCCAAGTTTTTATGTGAAGAAGATTTTACCTATTTTGCTCAAGAATGGAGTTGTCCATTTTATAGGATTTGGTAATCGCCTTTCTTTTGACCCAGTACCTTTTGAGCTGCAGGTATATTAAGAATGTCAATGCACTTTAATTGCTCTCAAATTTTGTGATTGTGTAAATGGAAATGCTTGTTAGGGAGACTACTTTTTTTTTTTTTTTTATGTGCACAAGCAATATCCAAGTATCATGCCGTTGCATGAAAAACTACCTTTTGAAATGCAGTATTAAGAATTATTAATCAATTAATTTGCAGAGGCTGAGGTGCAAATGCAACTTCCATGCGCTTCGATTTGTTGAAAAGATACAGGAGACGGGTGCATTGCTCGTGAAGAGAATGCATGGGAATAGAGTAAATGCTTCTTTATTAGAGCGAAGCCTTTTAGGTCACTTTGCTGAGCAACCAATAAAAGTGAAAGCCAAAAAGAATAAGCCATCCAAATACTTAGCTGTTCATCTGAGGTTTGAGATGGACATGGCAGCCTATTCCATGTGTTATTTTGGTGGCGGTAAAGAGGAAGAAGAGGAGTTAGAAGCTTACAGAGAAGTTCACTTTCCTGCTCTTACGCATCTAAGGAAAACCACAAAGTATGCAATTATGTATATTTTTTCTTGTGTGTTTGGAACCTTTTTTTTTCTTTTTGCAACTAAAACCCAGAACTTGAGTGACTTATGGAACCAGTTATCACAGATTAGTCTCAAAGTAAAATTGATGGAATAGTTAATTCTGTATAGTAGTCTAAAGGAAGAAAAAACTAAGATCAGATGAGGTGGAGTCTGGTTGGGAACATCAGGGCACTTGTGGAAAACTGTAACTCCCTGTGCTCATGTGCTGTTACTTTGTATCCATTGATTTTTATTTTTACTGAATTCTATGAAGCCAACTATAAGATCCTTTCCACTGAATTAGGGTACCTTCAGCTGAATTCCTCCGATCTGAAGGACAATGCCCACTGACGCCTGAAGAGGCCGTGCTGATGCTGGCAGCTCTAGGCTTCAAGCGCAGTACCCAAGTTTACATTGCCGGTGCTAAAATATATGGTGGAAAATCAAGAATGGCTGCCATAAAACACTTGTACCCTAGAATCGCCACTAAAGAAACTTTGCTCTCTGCTTCGGAGATCGAGCCATTTCGGAACTTCTCTTCCCAGGTACATTTGCCTTTCGGTGATTACCATGTATGTAGCAGATTATATTTTTTCAATTTGTTATGTTTATTTTTCAGTTAAGCCCGATATCAGTCTAGTTCCTTTTTTAGCAACCTTTGCAATGATATTGAGAATTTAATGACAATATTCATAATAAAAATATGTACAATAATTGATTAGGCTCTTATATCCAAGATAATTAACATAATGGGATGAACTTGCATGGTTGATTCACCTTCTACTTACGATTTAATGGACGCCTCTAATAGTTATGAATGGTAGATTCCCAATTAAGCTATGAAAACAACATGATGCGAGGTTGTATATCTGATGCCAGTTTAGTTTAAGTAGATTTGATTAAAACAATTTACTGTATATGCTATCTGCCAGTCAGTGGTCATACCTGTCAGTAGACTCTTTATTTAACTGATTACATGTTAGCTTTTGTGAGACAATCTTGTTTAGGAACAACATGCACACTCATCGATTATGAGGATGATGATTACCTAGTCATATTGTTTCTTGCGGGGATTTGATTGACATAGATTACCTGCAAAATTTGTCAATAAATTGTAAATTTATCAAAATTGATGTATGATGTGCCTAAACAAGATTGCATAAATCATGCAAAGCTGATCTGTTATATCAGTTTCTGTAGTTAAATAGCCTACGTGCCTCACAGCTTCTGGATATAATATTAGTAAACAATGAAATGTGTAACCTTCTTTAAGATTATAAGATCCAATGACTATGCTGCAGATCGCTGCGCATGTTATTGACCCAATAATTCTGTCTGTGATGGTCTGATTATGTTTGTCAAATGTCATCAAACTAGCATATTTGGGTCAATTGTTGTTCCCAATTCTACTGCAACTTATGGCAAATGGATGGGCCGTGGTTTGGGGGGCTGGGGGGGGGGGGTGTTCTATATATTTGGGTACATTTTTTATGTTGCAGCGAAAAGCCAGTAGGTTTTGTGAACTACAGATACCACCACAATAGTTAGAAGTCTTTAAAGGTTCAACTTAGCCATGTAGCACAATGCCAGTTAGGACGTGTTAAACTTTTTCGATTGATATTGCCCTCAAACTGATGTCCCTGTCTGCAGCAATACGTATCTATCAGCTGATTGAGCTACTTCCCATGTTATTAAGTACAAAATCTATGCATTAGTACCTGGTCAAATTGCTTAATAAAATTTGGTTCTCAGATGTACATTAATGTCTTCAACATAGGATGGAGATGTTTTACTTTTTTTTTTCCTGCCACATGGACCAGGCCTAAGCCCACAATGCATATGGTGACTTTTCTTTGAGGCTGAGTCTGATTTATGTGGCATATTAACGATTATAATGTTACTTCAATTATCATCAATTTCCAGAAAGTAAACCACCAACCTATTAAAAATGTGTATCCGTCATCCGATACTGAAAGCATGCAATGGAAAATGAAACAAAAAAAAAAAAAAAGCAAGAGGGAAACAGAGGGTGGGGGGTTGTTCTGTTACTACATTCTGCTAAAAACCGCTGAAATAGGCAATTTATTCCTTCTACCTATAAAGTAGTTAACAAAGTGTGCGCAAAGGAAGGTTACTTTATTCGTACTGTCTTACATTAGCAAAAAGAATTATCAACTTATTTCAACTTGTACAAGACTTAACCTTGTTATTGCTACATCACTCGGCAGCTAGCAGCTTTGGACTTCATCGCATGTGTGGCGTCTGACGCATTTGCAATGACAGATTCAGGTAGCCAGCTATCATCTTTGGTGCAGGGGTACCGCATGTACTATGGGGAAGGGAATCTCCCTTCCATTCGGCCAAACAAGCGCCGACTAGCAAGCATTTTCTCCAGAAATGCCACCATTGAGTGGAAGGAATTTGAAAGTAGGGTTAGAAAGTTGATCAGACAAACTAAACAGGTGAATGAGAGACCGCTTGCAAGAAGTGTGTATAGGCACCCCCGGTGCACTGAGTGTATGTGCAAGATAGAGAAAATGACTAGTCGGTGATTAATTATGACAGGTTTTTCTTCCCCAGTTCATGTTTTACTAGTTTCCATGTAAAATGTAGCTTATTCTTTTAATTTATTGTGAAAAAAAGGAGCTTTTGTAGGTATGCAATGCCACAAAGCCAATTGAGGGGTGGTATGTGTGCAGATGATAGAAAACGAAGTCCGGAGGCAGTACATCATGCCAAAAGACAGTTCACACGCAATGCTACACAATAAACAAATGAGGCTTGTAGTTTCATAACCTCTACATGGACTAGACAGGTATAATGCACATGCCGCTCCGCTTAAAATGCAAATAAAATCGTGGTCTAGCCTAGCACATGAGTTGGCTTTCTTTTTCCTTGACTTTAGTAAAGTTCCACACAAGTTTAGTTAAGGCATCCTTCTCGCCAGTATTAAGAAAGAAAATCTTCTTGTCTGAATTATTGTACCTTTTTGGCGGGGCCAAAGAGTCGCTTGCCAAAGCTTCTAAGAATTGACTTTATCACGTCATCAATTCGGTGGATTAGGTTTACTTGACGAATGACGATACAGAAATCTTCTAAACGATCTTTTTGTTCATCATATGACTTTGTCCTTGTTGCTATTCTATAATCAATTAATCATTAGCCCTATGTCAATAACGTTTAAAATTTTGGATATTTCTTGCAGCCTGTCCAACGCTGTTCGACCTAAATTGTACGAGTCATCAGAATGCATGTCATATGAAAATTCGATAAAAAAAAATAAAATATAATCAGTATCTTGCTCTTTATCTAGAAGTTGTTTCCACTACTTATTGCGTGATAAATAAAAAAATAAGTAAATTAAAATAACGCATTGACTTGTTATCTAATACAGAGACATAATAGAAAAAAAAAATGGGATGAGGTTTAAATATGGCAACTCTAATAAATGGCTATGCAGCCAGTTGTCAATCAGTGGAGCTTGATGCTTGAACTCCCTTAGTTATCCTTGGAGTCCCATGTGACGAGGACGCCTTCTTACCTTTAGAGCTGTCAACGATATACCGTTTCGCTGTTTTTCGTTCCGTTCCATTCCAACGGAACGGATAACGGTACGAATTTGCATTTCGTTTCCAGAAGCGGAACGGTAAACGGAATAAAAGGGCATACCTTTGTTGAAACGGAACGGTAAACGGAACGAATCATTTCGCTTTCGTTTCGAGAAATACATCTGTTTACAGTGTAAATATGCGTTGTTCCGTCCCATTCCGTCCAACCGAAATGAATAACAGAATGAAATTTCATACCGTTTACTGAAACGGAACGGAATACGAAATGGAATAGCATACCGTTTACTGAAACGGAACGGCAAACGGAATGGCTCATTCCGTTGCCGTTGTAAACGTTAGACACCCCTACTTACCTTACCATCAGCGTGCCATTCCACGGTAAAACGGTGTTCGGCCAT
The DNA here is from genome assembly GCA_028095005.1 of Rhynchospora pubera. Classification (NCBI taxonomy): domain Eukaryota; kingdom Viridiplantae; phylum Streptophyta; class Magnoliopsida; order Poales; family Cyperaceae; genus Rhynchospora; species Rhynchospora pubera. Next base: position 229,257,854 of record CM051459.1, on the reverse strand, counting down.
TTATCAATATATATCGTGCTTCCAATAGAAGGTCGAGTTTGTTTCTTTTTTCTTTTTTTTTTATTGTTATCAACAGAGCGTTCCCTTATAAGCTGCATCTTAAGATATTTTTCGATTCATTGTACTGAGATCTGTCACAGTTTTAGTCTGATGTATGATATGGTAGCAATATTATGATGGTGAGCCGTCTATTAAAAGATTTTTTTCATAGAATATATATATAGAGAGAGAGAGAATGGCTAACGTGCCATCAAGTCATTTTTCGAGATTTAAAATTCAAATGGTCAATCCAAACCGTTCAAGTTGTTCTCCATATTGAAATATCCTTGGAGACCAAATTTTAAATTTTTTCGATTTTTTTTGCTATTTATTATGATATTTTTAAAACATTATGATTAGAGTATTTCAGGCCCTCCAATTTGAAAATATCATAATAAATAGCAAAAAAATTTGAAAAAATGTAAAATTTGGTCTCCAAAGGTATTTGAATATTTTGATCAACTTGAACGGTTTGGATTGACCGTTTGACTTTTGAATTTCAAAAAACGAGTCAATAGAAAATTGATGGCACGTGTCATCGATGGCGCGTTAGCCATTCTCTATGTATATGAAGATAAATTGGGTCTAAGCCACAAACTTATTTTAAATTAAATGTCTATGAAAGACCTCCTAATCAAACTTCGAACTTGTGATCTTTAATAAAGTGCATTGTTCTTTGTCATTACACAAAGAGCTGGTTCTCATAGAATAAATAATAGAATAAATATGTTAAGAAGCAAACAGACAAATTCATAATCAACAAAGAAAGTGGATTTTCAATCTTTTTAGTTATGTGGCGTCACATGTGCTATGACCGTCACATGTGCGAACGGAAAAACTTTAAAAACTAACGGAGATCAACCTATCATCAGCGCCAGAATAAAAACTTTCGTCTAAATCTTAACACAATTTTTAAAGCCGATCCAACGGTATAGAAATGATGTGTATGAGGTCTCTATGCACACGGTAGTGTTCTATATCTATATAGAGCATGTGGCATGAACAGATTCATGTCATGTCACTGCAACGCATCACTAAGTAAAGTGAAACCACACAGTTTCATCCAACTTAAAATTAACAAAGATCGTTTTTTTTTTTTCTATTTCCGTTCGATTTTGTTCGGATCCTAGTTGTTAGCATGACATATTTTTATACCCAAATTCAAACTTAATAGTTAATGTTATTTTATTGTAAAGTATAATTATCTTCGGAAAATATTTATCAATTAGCTAAAGCATTTTTTTTTCTGTACCCATTGATGCGGTCCCCTTAGCTAATTTGATGATTGAACGTGAATGATTCGTTGAGCAATAAAACTAGAGTAGAAGTGAGATTCGACTAGACATGTGAGCTCATGAAGCAAACAGAATCACACAAATTAAAAATTATAGAAATAAACTCTAATGCAATAATAAATCAATATTTCGTCAACGTGCAAGCTCGTCGCATACATGGTCCAAGTGTCATGGAGAATATTTCCAAATACTTCTCAGCATGTATGATATTTTCTCTTTTTAAAAAATAGGCAAAATCTTTTCATTAATTTCATAGGATTTTTGTTTTCTTTTTCCATCCTTATTAAGAGATTTAGTAGACAGAATAAAACCAAATCTACCCTATATTCTACTAAATCCAAATCTACCCTATATATATAGAGAGAGAGGGGTGGGCTAAAGTGACATAGATGGCAATGTCATAAATATTTTTTTTGAGACATTTTTTTAAGATCTGAAATTCAATCGGTCAATCCAAACTGTTCAAATTGATCACCATATTGAAATACCATTGGAGACCAAATTTTACATTTTTTTGAATTTTTTTCCTATTTATTTTGATATTTTCAAATTGAAGGGTTTGAAATACTCCAATTATAACGTTTTTTTTAAAATATCATTCTTGTACTAAACGTCTCTAGGTTTATCGATTACAAAACAATATCATTTGGCATTTAACAATCTTTTTTGAGTTTTATTGGAAGAAGATGCAATTTACTTGCATAAAAACTTTAAGAAAGATCAAGATCAAATCCTTGGAGAGCTTGTAGGCTAGTTTAGACTAGAATAGAAGGTATACTTTAATCCTTGTTTATCCTTGAAATGGTCTAGATAGCGAAAAGCTCAATATACCAGCAAAATCATGTTTTCTGTGACCCAGCGTCGTACAACGCTGAATAGTGGCACACAACGATGAGCAACTTCGTTGTACAACGCTCATTAATGTCGTACAACGCTACAGAAAAAGACTTGAGAAAATTTTTTGAGTACCGTTGTGCAACGGCATATAGCGTTGCACAACGCCACAAAATCTCATGTCTCCTCCACTGCTCAGACAGCGCTGCATCGATGTTCAGTCAGCGCTGTCCAATGTAAAACCCATGCAAACAACTATTTTTACATGCAAAGTTGCAGGCAACGTTAAACAACGTCTTTCAGCGTTGTGTAACGTTTGCGTTGTGTGACGGTATAAGTGTTGTACAATGCTCTGTTGAATCTGTCAGAGTTGTTCCCTTTGCTGTGTGATGCTATTCAGTGGCAAGCAACGCTCTGACAATTTCCAACGGAATTGTCGGAGCTTTCCTTTGGCTGTACACTCATTCGTTGTGTGACGGCAAATAGCGTTGCACAACGCTCTGACAGACCAACGGCTATATTAACTAGACGTTAGAATTTACAACGGTCATATTCCAGCGTTGTACAACGCTATTCGGTGGCAAGCAAAGCTGAGTATTGTTTTTGCTGGTAAATTGCTCTTTCCGAGCCCTATATATATCCACCCCTTGTTCTCTCTCTTTAGAGAGTTTTGCCTTGCAAAATTAGACCAGAATTGAGTCGTTGAGCACAGGGATACTCTCCCACTTGAGCTTTTCATAGCTAGACCATCTTGAGAGATTTAGTAACATCAAACACCACCGCCCCGATATTGTCGCTAGGTGTAGGTTGGAATAGGTTGAGAGCTCTTCTCCTTTGAGGCATTGTGCCATTTGAGTTAGGCCGATCCACCTCGGTTACTTGGTGTAAGAGGTGATTCGGTTCGAAGTTGTAGTCCCGTTCTTGTTGGAATTGAACGGAGCGTGCCCCTTCGTGGTAGCGAAACTCCCGGAAACGTACGACTAAGGCTAACCTTTCCTAGCGGGTCGGAACTCCGTAATCATACCGAGTGTTCAATTTCTCTCTCTCTTTTTCTCTTTATTATCTTGCTTTACTTGAATTGCCTGTGTGCTTGCTTGTATTGGGTACCAATTGAATTGTGTTAGGATAGTTCATACCAAACCGGTCCAAAACCTCAATTGCTTCCGCTAAACTTTGGTTAAGCCGCCTACTTTAGGGATAACAATCAAAATAAATAGCAGAAAAATTTGAAAAAAATGTAAAATTTGGTCTCCAAGGATATTTTAATATGTTGAATAACTTGAACGGTTCAGATTGAGCATTTGAATTTTAGATCTCGAAAAACGACTCTATGACACGGAACTAGACATCCTCTATATGTGTGTGTGTGTGTTCATACATTTGCAAGTTGTTCTTCATGGAAAATGTTCTTTAAAACGTGAGAAACATAGATCAGAATGCAGACTTAAAACAAATGGTGAAGGAACAATCTTATTTGTACGGAAAAGATAGATAAATGCTACATGTAAAAAAAAAACTAAAAAGAAAATGTGAGAATTAATGAACCGTTTTAGAAAGGAAAAAAAATAAGAAGGTTAAAAAAAAAGCTTAATTTTTTTGTCTTTCAACTCTTTTCTATTTGTTTATTTTTTCTTCTTATTTGTCACTAAATTCTTATAAATGATTTCTTATTTGTCCTTCAACCTAACTACACATAATTAACTATAGTTATTTTATAAAAAAATTAAAAATTAATTCTGAATTAACTTAGAAGGACAAAAATACCCCTAGACCATTGTTTATTTTCCCTCTTTTTCCCTTCCTCCAGATTTTTTTTCCCGCTAAAACATCTAACCTTAATCTTCCTCATTTCTCCTGATATGAAGCCTTTTCGCCTTCATCTTTCCTTTTTAATTCCCAAACACGTTCTCATCTCTCTCCAAACCCTCTCTCATATCTCTCTGTTAAAATCCATTACTATGGAACAAAAGGAAACTGACACTTTCTCAACCTTCACAATTCAATTTGAACACCTTTCTTACTTACATGAATGATTCTATCCTGTCTGAAAAACTATTTCTCAGTCAATTCAACCGACGATACATATACAAGGAGAGTTTGAGTGAAGACTTATATATATCCGCGGTTTATGGGAGAAGAAAAAGAACGGCGTACAAAATGGTAGAATTAATGGATTAGCATCGAGACTAAGCAATCACTTGAGTTACTTACTGCTGTTATTTATTTATTTTTCTATTTATTTTTGTAGTTTGCCTTTTTCCTTCCTTAAACTGCTGTCAACTAGTATTTATATATAAAAAATAAAAAGTACATCACGTTATACGCATTCAATTTAAATGGAATGAACTATACTGCATAATGCATAATCCCATCAGCTAAGAGAGTAAATACTCTTTAAAGTGTTTCTACAATTTGCCTATCACAATTCAAGAGTGCATTCCTCTGCCTAATTTATTCACTCACTTATATGTAACAAAAACTTACCTATTTGTTGATTTTAAATACATGACTGTTATCTGCCATTAGGACTGAGCAAAAAACTCGGCCCTCGTGAGCTAGCTCGAACTCGAATCGGATAATACTCGATAGCAACTCGAGCTGTTTCAGCTCGAGCTGGCATAACTCGAGCTACACCGGCTCGAAAGGTTCATGAGCTGAGTTCGAGTTGCCTTCAGCTCGCTCAGTCTAACTCGTGAGACTTAGCCCAATTCGTTTGTTCAGTCTGTAATCCAACTCAGTTTTTAATCACTATTATATAACCCTAAGTTCTTTTCATTTTTAGGGAAAAATAGTCGTATCTTCCTCCTGATCTCATCGTGTGCCTTCTATGTGTATTTTAAATATTTTTTAATATTTATGTTGTTTGCTTTTTAGTTTAGTCCATTACGAAGTCTCAAAGTTTGATATTTAATAACGAGCTAGTTTTCAAGCCATGAGCCAACTCGAGTTTTAATGAGTTGAGTTTGAGTTGCTAAAAAAACTCGAAATTGCCTTGTGTGCTGAGCTGAGCCAGCTCGACTTGAGATGAGCTTGAGTTCGAGTTTGCCTCGGCTCGCTCAGGCTCAGCTCATCTACACCCCTATCTGCCATCAAATACCACAACTTTACTTTCATCAACAATTTAAAATTTTAAAATTTAAATGTTGAATTTAAACCATTGATCTTGTACAAATTAATGAGCGATGTGTTTCATATAAAATTTAGAGTTGATTTGATATTTGATCAAGAGGTCAAACTATGAATGTTAATCTGTCATAGTTAACAAGATTCTTTCATTTTTTAACATCTTGATCAAATATCAAATCAAGTCCAAATTTAATAATACATATATGAAATGCATCGCTCGTTAAGTTGTACAAGATCAACGATTTAGATTCAACATTTAAATTAAAAATTTTAAATTATTAATAAAAAGTAAAATTGTGGCACCGAAATCTTTCTCTAATAATTATAGTAAAAAAACAGATATATAAATAGATTTATATCAATATATGTGCGCTCTAAAGATTCCGAATCAGTATATAATTCACAATTTTCAAGAACGGTGGAGATATTATGACGATTGACATGGGAAGGATGACGTGGTAATTTCTCATTGTTTCGCCTCAATTAAATTAGTCAACTTTTATACTTGTGATCTCGACTCGACCTGCCTATACGTGAGCATGTAGAATCGATGTAAATTCGTGGTAAAAACTAAAAAGACAAAAAGAAAAAAAAAATCAAGCTGTCTTTTTACCATGTAGTAGATTTACGACATTTGGTCAACAACCCCAGGACAAATAATTTAAGCGATCTTTCAGCATTATATTAAATCTTACGTCGAATTATAAAAATTTTAATTTGTTTCATAGTGCCGAGGAGCATATCATTTAAGGAAAATTTACTTTTTGGTAGAATATATAATTATTTAATTTAATTTCCTGAGGCATCCCTTGAAATTTCAATCCATGTCAAAGTTCAATATATATTTATTAAAAAAATTCAATGATATATCGCCAACAAACATAATCTCAAGCATCGCTGCTGTATAAATTATATTATTGGTGCAATTAATGAGAAAGAAAAGAATTACAGTTTACCAGACAGAAATGAAGTATTATTATTGGCACGACACCAGCATAGAAAACTATGGAGAGATCAGTTCGCCGACTTAATTACAATCGTTAGTATACTCTGATTTGAATAGCCTAGTCGTTGGTACGTGACAACTTGCAACATACTCATATTATTATTATTATTATTATTATTATTATTATTATTATTATTATTATTATTATTATTATTATTATTATTATTATTATTATTATTATAAGTTAAACCCATGTTTGTTTGGTTGTTTCTCTCCTATTGTCTTTATCCTTGGTTAATTAGGACCAAGCCACCAAGGTACCCTCCGTTTTAAGAGGATAATGGAGATATCCTCTCTCATATGTGACATCACAACTACCCTTTTTCTCCTTTTATTATGTAGAATTCAATTAAGCTTAGTATATTTTGTTTACAAAGAGAAGTATCAATTATTGCAAAGAAGCACAATAAAAAATCACTGTAAAAAATTTCAGCAGCATATAGTAACAAAAATTAATAATTAAATTTAATAAATATAAACATGAAATCTAGAACATTAATTTTGTAATATTTCAGATAGTCTATTGAACATTCATGCCATTCTTTTTATGTTAAATTCGGCACATTGTTAAATGTTTTGTTCAACCCACACACGCACACTGAAATGGTAAACTTGACACTATGTAAAGATTAATTTGTCGTGGCCACCAATCCTTCAAATTGAAACAGAAGAACTTGTGCATATGAAAATCCGTTTTCTAAGATGGGTCATCTGTTTACTAAATTTAATGAAATGGAGAGGGTTTGAAACAACTCAACTTGAGGGCTTGAGGCCCCTCTGTTTTGAACCAATAATGCTCTCTTTGTACTAATTGATATCCTCCTGCTTCTCCTGCAAATGCAAACACCTCAATTCTCAATCAATGCACTATTGGTCTATTGCACATTTGCACTCCCATGATGTACGGAAGGGAAGGTTACTATTTATATTAAACCATAACGCCCCATCCTGAAAAGTTGAAAAATTCATACATATGCATTACACACCATGACCAACTCCAACTCAAACTCTTACATCTCCATTACCCAAAAACCTATCTCCATAAAACTGAAGGCATCCAAAACCACCAATTCTTTCCACTACAAGCTCCCCAGCCCGCACCGCTTCAGCCGGTACTTCGTCCCATTCCTCTCCATTTGGGCATTGCTAAGTATCTCTCAAGTCTACTTCTCACCCCTGCCCTGTCCGCACTACCTCCGGCGCCTTCGACCTGACCCACACGCAACAACCAATGATGAGTTCTGGACATGGGCCCGGTCTGGGGTTACGGCTTTCAAGCCATGTCTGGACTTCACCGACTCATATGTCAACAAGTCAAGGACTCCTGTTTATAAGAGATACATGGTGGTGGTGGTTTCTGGAGGTCTCAATCAACAAAGGAACCAAATCATCGATGCAGTAGTGATCGCACGAATTTTGCGAGCTGTGCTAGTGGCACCAATTTTACAAGTGAACCAGATATGGGGCGATGACAGGTGCTGTATTAGTTTGTTTAATTCGTAAGAAATTACTTGTCAGTATGATATATGCATGTACCAGATTTTTGTATTGTAATTTTTCTTACCTCCTTCATTACTCTCAGAAATCATAGATAATTAACTAGCATTTCATTTAAATAGCTGAAGTTCTAAATAACTGGCTAATTGTGTCTCAAATTAAGTAATTCGTCATAGAATGTTGCACTTCTTTTTTTGTAGTGCAGTGAATTCGGGGATATATTCGACATTTCACACTTCAAAGAGACGTTGAAGCACGATGTGAAGGTGGTGTCGTCATTACCGGCAACTCACCTCATGAGGCGGCGCATCAAAGCACCATTGCTGCCGTTCAACGCTGGAGAGGAGTGGGTGCACACTAATTATGGAGAAGGCAAGGTTAGTTTATTGGATTAATTAATTTTCTCCTTGATAATTTATTTAGTTTAAATAATTAACTAGATATGTAGCTCTAGTTGGTACCCAAATTTGACATCTCCAAATAGTAAAATCATATATCAGAATTAGAAACATTATTCATACCCACGCTGAGTGGGGTTGGGGTGTATTAAGTTTAATTTTGTTTGTAAAAATCTTAAGTTCTTAATTCTTAGCTCCAAGTTAGCTTCCTGTTTGTGTTTAAAACGGTGAAGCCACCGGGCAACTGGCCATTATTTCCACAAAGACGAGAATTGCTCATTAATTATATCGAAAGATTAAATTATTAGCTATGCATACTAAAAAAATAATTCTGAAATAAACTTTAATTGTTTTGGATTACTCCAATTTGAGACGTCATAAAGTCAAATAAGTTGTGCTGTTGTAACAGCCTGGTTGCACGACGAATAATTGAGAGTGCAAAAAGAAATTGTTTAGTAAAAGGCAGTAAATTAAGACTAAAGAAGTCTTTTGTTGCAAGAGAAAAGTGATTAAGCGCAACAAATGCAGGCCCCGTTGTCCTATATCTTGTTGGTTGGTGGCTAGTGCTACATCACGCACACAATTGTTTAGATTATTTATTGGTATCAAAGAAAATTAATAATGTAAAATATGTAACTAAACTGCTGACGTTAACTGGTCTATACACAGTTGGGAATATTTACAAAACAAAAGAAGATTCCAACATCCGAAACCCTAGGCGCTGAAAGCTGTACCAGAATTTGGTGCGTAAATCCAACACGACAAGTCAGATCACCAACTTATAAACCGAATTAATTAATGCACGTTAAGTTAATCTAAAAACAAATAAAAATTAAAAAGAAGGCTGTTTGTCTCTGAAGAATGTGATCACATGGGATTATGGACACGGCATCATTTGTTAGGACATTTTAATAGTTTGAGAAAACATATATGTTAGTCCTGGAATTAACCGCACATGCCTACAGCATGTGTCATTATTCTCATACTAGAATCATGAATTAGATCATGCTTATTGGCGCAGCTGGCAAACTTACAAGCAAATTAAACAAACGACTGTCTTAAGTTTGCTTTATTAGTTGCAAATAAGAGGAGGTAACTGAAGAAACAGCTTCTAGTTTGGTGACAAAGAGTAATGCACTTTAAGTGAAAAGTCGCAAGTTCGAAATCCGGCCGGAGAGGTTTTTTATAGACATTAATTGATCAGAATATATTTTCATTCTATAGCTTCTTTAATTTATTCGATATATCACCTATAACAGCAACACCTTTGTTGTTGATTATTTTTTCAATTAGTACATCATGTCCAAACGAATTCAGTAAAAAATCCTTCCCCTTTCATTGTTTATGAAATACCAAGTAGTAGTGTAGCCAATGTAATTAATAAATGAATCATGAACGGAGTCTTTTTTTTATTTTATTTTATGAGTTTTGACAGCTTGACAAGAAAAGTGTGTTGATTCTACGGGGTTTTGATTCAAGACTGGCGAAAAACCTGACCTCTGATCTACAAAAGCTACGGTGCAAGGTATAATATATAACAGTCATCAGTTACATAAATATAGATGTATTTAGTTAATTATATCAACTGCGTGCGACTGCATGAAAATGAAAAAACAGAATTCAATTCATATATATACATAGGTGGCGTTTGAGGCACTGAGATTCCAGCCGTGGATAGAGGAGCTGGCGGAGAGATTTGTGCGGAGGATGAGGGAGGAGGGGCCGTATGTGGCACTGCACCTGCGGCTGGAGAAGGACGTGTGGGTGAGAACGGGTTGCCACTCGGGCCTTGGTTCCGAGGCGGACGAGGTGGTGGAGAGAGAGCGGGCCTCGAAACCTCGGCTGTTGACGTCGCGCTCGAAACTGACCCCGCGCAGGCGCTACTTGGCGGGGCTCTGCCCTCTGAACGCCAACGAGATATCCTGGGTGCTCAAAGGACTTGGGGCCTCGAGAAAGACGAGAATGTACTGGGCGGGAGGAGAGCCCTTGGGGGGCAGAGACGCCCTCCAGCCGCTGCGGGCCGACTACCCGAAGCTCTTCAACAAATGGAGTCTTGCCAGGCCCCGGGAACTGGACGGCCTCAAGCGCAAGCCCTCGGTTCTCGCTGCAATCGACTATCAGGTGTGCCTCAAGAGCCAGCTCTTCCTGGCCAGCCACGGCGGCAACATGGCGCGCTCTTTGCAGGTACCCAATCAAACTCTACTCTTAATAATATATATAATTCTTTTGAGCTGATAAATTCATTCATAATAATATTCCCAAGTAAAAGTAACTAATTAACTTTAACTGATGGTCTGATGGAGCAGGGACACCGCACTTTTCTGGGGTATGGAAAGCCCATCAGGCCCAATAAGAGACAATTGGTGCGCTTGTTCCTCAACACAACTCTCACCCATCATCAAATTCGGAGAAAAATCAAACAAATTCATACAGAGGAGCCCTCGGATTTCACTAACAACAACAAGGATGATGCCATTGCTTACCCCGCTCACCATTGCATGTGTACTCCATAGAATTACCACATCAACTCCCCCTCTGCCTCATATGTCAAAACACATGTATAAGCTCACTTCCAGTTTCTTTTTTTCTTTCAAAGAAAAGATTAATTACCCTTCTTTTTCTTTTGTTGAAATCTTTTTGTAAATATCCCAAGAGAGTAGGTGTACTCAGTACTCGGCTCACTTGAACTTTTTTTTTTTTTTCTGGTTTAAAGTTTTCTAACATTCCTTTGGATTTGAGTTGAACTAAAGCGGCCGTCACTAATCAAAATGTCAAGCGTTGTGAAAGCAATTCTTACTTGTTGGATGCGCAAAATGTTAAGGGACTTTCATTTCATCGTTTAACTTAATTGACGTTTTTCAAATAAGAATAGAAGATTGAGATTGGAATCCACATTCGACCACACCAGTTCCCTTCGATGCATCAACTTTGCGCATCCAACATTTTTCACTATTAATTTCTAACTCTCTTTTTGAAGTTCATTTTCTTCAGGGGCATAGATAGCAAATACGAGACACAGGGATATGTATAGAGATGCAAATAGGTTTTAGGTAGACGGATCTGGGATACAGTGGTGCGCCTTTTAATTTTTTTTCTTTACTTGTTATGTACAAAACTTTAGTTTTATATAATGAAACGGTAAGTTATATAAACTGTCTTATATTACTTAATACCAATGTCAAAAGTAAAAAAAAAAAACAAATTATCTTTTTTTTTTGTAAAAAAATGAAACACTACAATAGCAAGAAATGATGAAAGGTAATAAAGCTATTTTATATTTAGGCCAGGGTTAATTAGATTTATGCTATTGTGCAAATTGAAAATTAGTAAAATGTCATCACTAAATGACAAATTAGTATTATGCCATTATGAAATAGAGCAAATTAGATTTATGCTATCGACAAATTAATTTTCCAATTTTGCCCTTTTAATATGTCCCTATAAAAATTTGAAATTAGAGAAATACCATCACTATATAACAAATTAGTTTTATGCCACTACAAATTAATTAAAATGAGTTATGTGCCGCTGTAAAAAATATAAAACTTAGCTTTATGCCACTAGTGCATTAAAATTATGGCATAAAACAAAAATTTAATTTATTAACAACAAAAATGCGGTAAAATTAAATTTTATCCATATTAACTTATATCATTAATAAGAAATAAAATATCATGCAAATAACTGAGATCATGCAAATAACAGAATATTTTAGCGTTATGTAGTGTGTAAATCTCCAAATATTTTTAGCTAATAGGTGGTATACAAAATACATATTAATTTTGGAGAAAGACTTAGCATACTGAAAAGATTCTCAATTTAGCAGTTTTTTTTCCAGCGTCCTTTTTAGCATTAATTAACAAGGGCAACTTGGGAATTTTTAAAAATAATGAGAGATAATGATATATATTTAATTTAAACAATTTGATAATGACATAAATCTAATTTAAATAATTTGATCATGGCATAAATCTAATTAACAATCTAACAATGACATATTGCTAATTAATTAATTTTTACATGGCAAAAATCTAATTAATCCTTATATTTATTATAAAGATCTGGTTTTGTTTTCCTTTATGAAGCGTTTGTTCTTGGAAAGAAATTTTGTTGCCATGGCAATAAAGGAAATTACTTACAGTAATCAGAGCTCCAGCAATCAAGCAATCAGAGTCATGCGCGCTTTCCTCATCCTCACCCTAACGCGCTCCCCTCGCCTCTCCCTCCCCACACGTGATCCCCTGACAAGCGCTCCCCTCGCTCCTCCCTCCTTTCACGTGATCCCCTGACAAGCACTCCCCTCATCTATCCCTCTCCTCATGCGATCTGACGAGCGCTCTCCTCGCATCTCCCTCCTCTCATGCGATTCCTTGACGAGCGCTCCCCTCACGCGATCCCTTTGAAGCGCGCTCTTCCCCTTCTCCGATGTGCACCGTTCTCCTTTACTCTACCTCTTTACCTCTCAACATGGCACAACTTCATCTCTCAATCCGATCAGGTACTTACCTTACAAGTAGAGAGGAAGAACGAAAATAATCAAATCTGGTATAGGAAGAAAAAAATGGAGATCAAGAAGGATGGGAAGAGAAAAGATTTTTAGATTCGGTTCTGCTACAATTTGGAAGTAAATAAATAACTGTAACGGAGTAAATAATTAATACAAGGTTAATAACTCTTTGTGTAACTTTATTATAGTGTAAATAAATATTGTGAAGGGAGTAAATAACAAGTACAAGGGAGTAACTAAAATGATAGAAAGGAGTATTTATTTACAGTATAGAGAGTAAATAAGGGAATAACTAATATAGAGAGTAACTAATATCTGCAGAGAGTAAATAATATATGTAAGGGAGTAACTAATATTTGTAACGGAGTAAATAAGAAGAATAATAAAGAGTAACTAATATGTTTACATTTGTAGTTGATTAAAATGAGTACCTAATATCTGTAGCGAGTAAATAATATACATAAGGGAGTAATTAATATATTGTAAGAGAGTAAATAAGAAGTATAACAGAAAGTAACTAATATGTTTAAATTTGTAGTTGATTAAAATGAGTATCTAATATCTGCAGGGAGCAAATAATATACGTACGGGAGTAACTATATTTTAAGGGAGTAAATAAGAAGTGTAATAGAGAGTAACTAATATGTCTAAATTTATAGTTGATTAAAATGAGTATCTAATATTTACAGCGTGTAAATAATATACGTAAGGGAGTGACTAATATATTGTAAGAGAGTAAATAAGAAATACAACAGAGAGTAACTAATATGTCTAAATTTATAGTTGATTAAAATGAGTAACTAATATCTGCAAGGAGTAAATAATATACGTACTGGAGTAACTAATATATTTTAAGGGAGTAAATAACAGTATAATGGAGTATTTCATACATGTGAGGGAGTAAACATTCAGTTATGATTTTGCTATTGTTTGGAAGTAACTAAATACTTAGAAGGGAGTAAATAATTTATATAAGGAAGTATTTTAATACATGTGAAGAAGTAAATAACATTTATATCTGATTCTGTTATTATTTGAGAGTAACTAAATAACAATAAGGGAGTATTTAATATATGTGTGGGAGTAAATAACATTCATTTCTGATTCTGATAATGTTTTTGTCATAGAGAAGAGAGGGTCGCCGGCGACGGGAAGGCTCACAGCGACGGAAGCGCGCAACAGGAGAGCTGACGGCGACGGGAGGAAGAAGGAAGGGCGCGACGGGGACGGGAGGGCGCAACGGCTAAGAGCGACGGAGCGTGCAACAACGACGGGAGGGCACGACGGCTGAGAGCGACGGAGCGTGTGACGACGACGGGAGGGCACGATGGTTGAGGGCGATAGAGTGCGCGACGGCGATGGAGAAGGGGCGCGGTGAGAGGTCGCGTGGGGGAGAAGGGGCAGAGACAAAGGGCTGGTGGGGAGAAGGGGGCGAAGCCAGGAGGCACGTGGGGGTGAGAGGGAGGGGACGCACAGATGAGACGGGGAGAGAGGGTGAGGGAGCCAGAGGTGCGGGGTGAAAGAGGGTGAAGGAACGGATGAGAGCGATTTTCATTTTTGGAAAGGAGTGAATTGCAGCGCGCTTACCTAAAATGAAATTTGATTGTGTGATTGCCTTAGAGGCTGACTGCAGTTATCAGTTCCGGGCAATAAATGGTTGTTTATGATCTGGGGCAAAGCGGATCTGGCGATTGAGCTGCCCATTTCCATTCGACCCAGTCTTCTGGAGGAATTGCATCCTCTGGATGGCCATCCATGGATGATTTTCGATCTCAGCCACCTGATTTAATCTCAATGACTATAGATGTTCCGTGCATAATACCAAGAGAATTCCTGCTTCAGTGCGAGATCAACATCTGCTGCTACAGCAGTGAACTGATAAGGATCGAGCGAGCGCAGAGAATGAGAAGTTGGAAGTTACATAATAGGAATGATTGATAGGTCCGAAAAAATTTAACCGTTAAGATCAAATCGAAATGCTCGGATCAAAAAACGTGCACTACACGATTGTATTAAACCATCCAGAGAATACTCTCGCGTCTTCTGAAAGACCAAGAGCGGCCATTTAAATTAGAGAAAATTGGATAGATGCCACTTCAAAACTTTAAAATTAGAAGAATGCCACTCTAAAATAAAATTTTAGAGTGAGTATCGATGGGGATCAATGGGGATCGACATGATAAGAGAGAAGGGTTGGAGAGAGAAGTATACAAGGGGTATATTAGAAAATACAAAAATATATCTCAACAGACGGCTTTTTTATACTAAATCTATATAATAAAGTTTAGAGTGTGACAATTGTGACAATTTTATACAAAAATAAAGTTTAGAAAATACAATTGTGACAATTTTCTGAGTTATGATTGATTTAGGGTGACAATTTTATAAAATTTTATTTTAGAGTGACATTCTTCTAATTTTAAAGTTTTGGGTACATGTATCCAATTTTCCCTTTAATTTATGTTAGATATTCGTTGTCATTGTTCGTTTCATCGTTTCGTTTAATTCCTACTGCTAAACCCTTGTTTCTCGTTTCTCGTTTCTCATTTCTCATTTCATTCCTTGAATCAAGCAATCAATCAATCAATCCGATGCTTCCGCGCCTCTTCTTCGGGATTTCGCGCCTCCCCAGGTCCAGGTCCTGGTCAGCTCTTTCATGGCACAACTACGACTCCAGCGCCATGCCTCTCTCTCTTCTCCATCTTCATCTTCATCTTCATCCTCATCCTCATCTCGCAACCCAAGCCAACCCAACAGCCCCGCCCCCTCATCTCTCCTTCTTACCCCTCGCGGCATTCCTCTTCGGTAGTTCTCTCGGCCTCGGCTCCCTACAGGTCGCTTATGCCGATTCCAATCAGGAAGAAGGGGAATCCAGAAAGAGTGACTTGGGTCCTGTCACCACCTCATCTCTAGGAGCTGAAGGACCATCGGACAATTTGGTCGCCGATGAGAGGAAGCGCATCGACGAATTGCTCAAGAGCAACGGCATGCCCCGCGGCTCATACCCACCTTATTCTGTCTCTGTCAAGGGCCCAAAGGTTCCCTTTTTTTTATTTCTTTCCCCCTTCCTGATCCATCAACAATTATAATAAGCCTTTCCTCGAGCACCTTAAATGCGTAGCTGCATCATCACTGGCTCGCTTTTATTATTGCCATTCATGGTTTTTGCTTCATTTTAGTCTGCTTGTTCATAATCACTATGTGAATGGCTAATTGTATTTGCTATGTCCAGTTCCAGTGACGGCCTCTTCATCTAAAATCAATTACTTTGTATTAATGGAAACTTCATTACCCCTGTAGCAGGTGACTGTGAAGTTCAAAATCCCCCCTGCATGTGAGGTGTCACACCTTATCATTGATCTTACCACTCATCTCGGCTACAATGCTGAGCAGAATGGCAGTGGCTCAGAAATGCTGCTCCGTGCTTGGGACAAGTCAGTATAAGACTGTTTTTTTTTTTTTTTTTGATTGACAAAGAGTTAAAGCCATTTAAATAAGTTTTGAGATATTTACTAACTGAGATTCTATTTTCAGTGCAGCTGCAAAGCAGATCACTTTGAGCCCCCCTTTAAAAACGACTGAAGCAGGAGAGAAGGCTGAGGCTGATTTCTTTATGTTGATTTTTGAGTCATTAATTGCAGCTGAATTTACTGTCAGCTTCCTTTCTTACCCTTTTACCTTTTCTTTTCTTTCTATTGTTCTTTTTTCTAGAGACACACACAAGAAAGCTACTTCATGATATTATAAGTGAAAAAGTTTCAAATGTCCCAAACAAGACATAAAAATAGGTAAGAGTTTCATGTCCAAACAGACAAGACAAAGAAAATTATTTTGGGCATCTTTTAAACAACTTTGGAACAGAATACCAGATTTTCTTTTCTCCCCATTTTTGTATTATAGGAGCCACGTCTGACCTAATAGTAAAGGTTGTCAGTAATTTTTCTTTACTTCTCATTTTAAGTGGCTGTAGATTGTGACTTTAGTTCTTTTATACTTAATTATCTTTTTCGTCAAGGTCCTTTATTGGGAAGGTTGTGCCGAAAATTTAATATGTTAGATTACCTGATTGTTACGCTGTTCTTTTTTCCAGGAAATTGAGTTCATCAAGCAAGGAAGGTTCAGCTCAAAAGAGCTTGATGCAGTAATCAGTGCACTGAAGTTAGCTGGTCGAAAAAATCTGAAGGGCTCGTCAGGGAAAAACAGCAAGGCATATTCATCTAGAAGTGGAAACACAAGAGAACTGCCATCTTCAGAAAAAACGCTGTCTGATTTAGAGGCCATGGGAGTTAGAATATATGGGTTGGACGAGACAACTGGTACCCCTGTGGATGGTACTGTAACATGGGATAATATTGCTGGATATGACGAGCAAAAGAGGTATAGTACTATTCATTGTTTATGTGAAGGGTTTCTATTGCTAGGCATACTAGCATTTTATTTTTATCTAATATGTAGCTTTACCATCCTATATCACTATGGTATGGCTACATTAAGCCTGTGCAGAATAACTTAGCAAATTCATGCCACATTTGTGAGAAGTATGTGTGTTAAATACCACAATTTACACAAAGCTGTAAAAATATGTTCTCTCTTTTAACCCAGAAACTTCTAATTAAACTAACATCATGTTAAAACCACAATTTATGCTTAGCTGTTCTTAAAATGATTACTGCAAAAGTAAAGACCTAAAACGGGATTGTTGTGCTGTCTAGTGTCTGATATATCTTAATTTCATACCAGCCATTAAAGGACCTCACTGGTATCCTTTCTTCCTGGTTTATAAAATTGTGATGCATAGTTTTGTCTGGTCTGTTTTCCAAAGTTTTGACTTAGTTCATGTTGGTTGGATTTTAATTAACTCAAAGATCTTGCCACTGCTTTTAACACTTTGTTGAGTACTAGAATTAAGATTCTTAATCAATACAAATCTTACTGAAATATTTGGAGTAGAATTTTGGTAAATAATAATCAACAGGATTAATAAATAAAAAAAATCTGATAACTTGGGGTTGAACAATTAGGATAAACCCTAAATTTTATGGTGATATTGCCAAAGTGAGCATTTTTAGATTCTGGATCCATGATACCTTAAAATTTGCAGGGAAATAGAAGATACTGTGCTTTTGGCATTGCAAAGTCCAGAGGTGTATGATGATATTGCTCGTGGAACCCGTAGAAAATTTGAGACAAACAGACCGCGGGCCATACTGTTTGAAGGCCCACCAGGTTAACCCTTAGAACATTTAAAAATCAGAAATGATAAACTGCAATCTGCGGTTTTGCCATCGCTTGAACAGAGTGAACATATAAAATAGACAAAGTGAATATTAAAATAATCAAAGTGAACACATACAAACAAATTAGTTCAATAAAAAGTTGAATATGCATATAAAAATCTGAACAACAATACAAAAAATAAAATCTAACTCATAATTGAATAAAGTGAACACATAGATAAACAAACTGGGCATATAAATGAATAAAGTGGACAAATGCAAATGCGATGGCACAGGATGGCGCGTGGAGAGACGGTAGATAGTAATTTCCTTTAAAAATTTTAAATTGCCCCTGAATTATATTTATCAAGTTTCCCACCTGGTTAATATTACTATTCTGCAGGGACTGGTAAGACATCCTCAGCTAGAGTAATAGCAAAGCAAGCTGTAAGTTGATCTGGAAAATTTTAGATATGTTTTGTTAGTCTTTTTACTCTATGAAAAAGAATATCATTACCTAATATTTTCTTGATGTTGTGTATTTAATAGGGTGTTCCATTGTTATATGTGCCGCTGGAAGTCATCATGTCGAAGTTTTATGGTGAAAGTGAGCGGTTGTTGGGCAACGTGTTTTCCCTTGCTAATGATCTCCCTGATGGAGCTATTGTTTTCTTGGATGAGGTTTGGGATTTTCTTTTTTCCTTTTTGATAATTTTCTCTTAGATAAGCATTACGGCATTACCCCATGGCTCCTTAAAACCACTAAAAACAGGAAATGTAGCAGCACCAAATTTGGCAGTTTTAATTCTAAACAATTGAGAAATGCTGAATGGAATAGAATTCTACCAGCTGCATTTGTTAGATACTAAACATGCAATTAAACCATATTATGTTGAGTACAGGTAGATTCATTTGCAGCTGCACGAGATAGCGAGATGCATGAAGCCACACGAAGAATCTTGTCAGTTATATTGCGCCAGGTAGACCATGCATATTCTGGTTATTGCTTCTTTGCTTTTGTCAAACAGCTTTTTTTTTATCTCTTTCATTCCTCAAATCAGTTTTTAATATTGTGAGCTAATTCCTACTTCCTAGCAATCTGATGAAATGGCATCTCATTCTTCTATTACGAATATCTATACCAAATGAACCACTGTTTTTGTCTTAAAAGATTGATGGGTTTGAACAAGAAAAGAGAGTGGTGGTTATAGCTGCAACAAATAGGAAAGAGGATCTTGATCCAGCACTTATTAGGTGCGCATTTCGTTTTTTTCCTATTGAACCCAGAATATTATTTTTCTGAAGCCTGCATTTTAATTTAATTTACTGTTGTAATTATAGTTCTTTACAATACATTGTTAAAATTTCAATAAACCTAATTTTATTGCAGCCGTTTCGATTCCATCATTAATTTTGATTTGCCAGATCGGGAGACACGTGCAGAAATAGCAGCACAATATGCAAAGCAATTGAACAAAGATGAATTGATTAAGTTTTCTTTGGCCACCGAAGGGTAAGCTCTTTCTTCCTCATTGCACTTTTTGAAGCTTGAAGATTACAAGACTTGGTAGTATGTAAAATCCATACTATTTGCTTCTTTCTTATCCCCTATTGACTGCTGAGCCGGTAATGCATGATAAAAAAGTAATACTGATAAAATGCATGATAAAAACGTAATACTGATAAATTGTCCGGGATTATCTAATATCTGATCTCAATGGTAACTGCTTACAAGGTTTAGAAGTTCCCTTTACTACTTGGGGAGTAAATTATTCTAGTGGTCCTTAATAGTATCATGTCTTACTGTTATGGTCCTTAAGTTTCAAAGTACCACATTAATGCCTGAAGCATTTTTCTTAAGGCTCAGCACCTCAACACGATGCTCTATATGGTGCATGAGCGATGATTAAGAATCCATGAGTCGAATACTATAGTTTTATTTGGGTGAAATAGAAAATACTGACATGGCTAAAACTTCAAGCAAATGTAGTTGACTTTTTTTGTACTAATATTCTGAATGTAGGATGTCTGGCCGAGATATAAGAGATGTCTGCCAGCAAGCAGAAAGGCATTGGGCTTCAAAGGTACTATGAAATTTTCTTTTTTACAATCTCAGCATTCTATTATCGTTGAAATATTGTATGAGACTTTCTTGAGATAATTTATTGGGTGCTTGTTATAGTTGATAAGAGGCCAGGTTTCAAAAAATGCAAAAGGAGAGCCGATACTTCCAACCATCCAAGAGTATGTGAAATGTGCAGAGCAGCGAAGGAACGCCTTGCCAGCTGAGGTGGTGCCAAGCCGTTCTACGAAAAGGCCTTTTGCACCTGCTTAATCTGAAAAGGACATTTTTGGTATCATAGTCGGAGAAGTGAGAAACTTTAATGGTATAAAATTTTGTAGTTTGAGATTACTATAGGAAACCACATATGAGAAAGAGACTAAAATGTTGAATAAAAGTGTCATTGTTGTTCGTTGTTTTTTAATATTTTGGGTAGAATTGAATGAGTTGATTGTTGATATGTAGAGCTGCAAATAATGAATTTGCATTTGAGTGTGTTGGCGTATAGAAGTGCAGAATGATCTATCAAGTGTTGTTGGATACAGTAGGCATTGTATGTTGTTGGCATGCGGCAAAGTTTCTTGAGAGGTATCGTAAAGTGTTGGAGGGAAAAAAGAAAATGGATGATGGATGCACAAAATTGGAAGGAAAAAGTTTTTTTTTTTTTTGCGTAATCAATTAAATGTGTATATAGGCTCGATAGATAGACTGGTGATTCGACTAAAATCAATAATAGAAAAGTTGAATAAATTTAAAATATAAAATATTATTGTGTAGAGTTTTGATTAGTAATTGTATGAATGGATACATCTCGTATTATATTGTGAAGAGTCATTTATGGGCGTATGGGAATGGGAGAAGGAAAATAAATAAATAGGAAGGAACAAATAGAGTAATTAAATTGACCCCTTATCTGACGTCACAGCTGACGTGAGATAAGGGCAGGATTAATTAATAAATTGACGGCTCGGCCTCGCAAGTCGGAAGTCGGAAGCATTCATTCCCTTAACCTTAATTAAATAAATATAAATAATATAAATAATAAAAGCATGAGCTTCCTTGCGGGCAGGCTGGCCGCCACCGAAGGCGCCTTTTTTCTGCAGGAATCGAAGAACGCCGCCGGCCGCCTCGCCGACAACCTTCCTCCTTCAACTCCATCTCCAATTCCATCTCCCCCCAGCGCCGACGTGCTTCCCGAGGTCCTCCGCCACTCCATCCCCATCAAGCGCTCCTCCAAACCCTCCGATCCTTCGCTCTCCACCGCCTCGCCCTCTAAATGGCTTCTACATCACGACAGCTCGGCTTCTGCTTCGGCCAACCCCAACCCCAACCCCAACCCCTTGCGTGCCTATGTCTCCCTTCCTCCGGCCACCTTCGGCCCCAAAAGGCCTGTCTCTCTCTCTCTCTCTCTCTCTCTCTCTCTCAATTGAATTTGGTATTTGGTATTAATGTAAGCAAAAAAAAGATGTTTAATTTCTTTATTATTATTCTCAATAAATATTAATATTAATAATATAAATATAGCAGGTGGCAAATTCCAAGTGAGCACCCACACTTTTCAGCATCCACAGCTAATGATCTCAGACTCAGGCGAGACCAGCATCCTATTTCTGCTCCCCCTGACCCTGAGAAGCTCAAGGCTCTCATGCGCGGTTACTCTCAAAGTTATTTTTCCTTCTTTTCTTTTTACTCACCTTGTTCCTTTTCTTTTTACTCACCTTGTTCCTTTTCTTATGCCTAAGCGCTAAGCCTCTTTCTTTTTCTTTTTTTTTCCCCTTTGTAAGTTGCCAAGGCATTCGCTGCTGCTACACTACTGGTCTTTGGAGGGGTCACAGCCTTGTCTCTTTACACTGCTCATAAGCTTGACCTCCACTCAGTAAGTTGTCTCATTTTGCTCTTCTTTTCAAATACCACTGTAACCAAGTTCAATGCTTACATCACATGGCTTTTGGTAATGTCGTTCTCTATTATTTCAACTTGATCTTTGCAGGCTAATGATGTAAGAACCAAGGGAAGAGATGCAATTCAGCCACAAGTTAACAAGCTAAAGGAACGAATGAGTCCCCTTAGAACTTGGGTTAGTTGATTAATTCAACATTTCAAGTATACATTATAACACACAACTTTAGTATAGATCATTTTTGCTCAAGTGCGACAACTAGTTATAGATCTAAGCGTAATAGGTGTTACTTAACATAAATTGTTGAATCTCAGGCTGAGAATGTGTCCAGACGATGGCACATAGATGAAAATAAAGAAGCAAAGGAGCATACTATGATCAAGGAGTTTTCAAAAGCAATTGGTGTGAAGACATCCAACTGATGTTTTCTAGTGGATCCTTCGCCAGAATCTCTCAAAGTTAAAAATGGTCTTTTACATGTGCATGATGTGGTACCTTTTTTTTCTTTTTTTTTTTGTACCTGTATTTGTGGTAAGTAAGAATTGAGTGCATCATTTAGCGTATATAATCCATGTATACCATTTGTACATATTCTAGAAGAACAAGTTTAGACTTGTCAGATGCCATATACTCCGCTCCACTTTTTGGAACTAATTGACACGCAGTTTGTACCGGTAATTGGGCTGGTAATTATCATGAAGAATAAAAAAAAAATGTGATTGTTGAGTTAATTTAATGAAAATAATAATAGATTTGCTTCTTCATGGATTTGTTGTTTTCTAAAATCTTACATTTGTGTTGTTCAGGTTGCATTCCTTTGAGCTTATATTATCCTTTATTTTTCAAATTTCAATGATTACTAGTAGTGCTTGTTTCATTCATTGCATGTTAACTTTTAACTCACAAAATG
Source organism: Rhynchospora pubera (assembly GCA_028095005.1). Classification (NCBI taxonomy): domain Eukaryota; kingdom Viridiplantae; phylum Streptophyta; class Magnoliopsida; order Poales; family Cyperaceae; genus Rhynchospora; species Rhynchospora pubera. The sequence goes on along the minus strand of CM051459.1, from coordinate 229,235,064 downwards.
CTCATCATATTCCAGACAATTCAAATTAATCAGTCAATTGTTTGTTTAAACGTCTATCAAAGTGCTATTTATTTGGATAAACAACTGTCTGACCAGATGTTAATTACCCCTTTTATTTCGCAAGACAATCAGCTCATCAAGCAATACCTAATTGGGAACAGAAGGGGTATAAATATAATGGCCACGCCAGATGTCTAATTACGTGGTTTTAAGTATTTAATAACGGATCTGCTAAGTATCTAGCCAGTTAATCCCAACTAACCCATTAATCAGACAGTGAAGCACAAGCACCAGATCAGATCCCCATATGCTACCACACCCAATTAGATCAACGACAACCAAGAATCAGACTAAATTTAAATGTTCAAAACCTAACATTCAATGTGTTAAAGCTCCAGAACTTTTTCCGTTCTTTTTTCATCTGGGGATCCACGGTTGATATTCAAGTATATCAGTTATTTTTGCAGAAGACAGTAAACCAAAATAACTAGCCCTCCCACCCTTACTATGCACAATGAAATCAGTCAGATTGTATGTATCACTGTACGAAGCCTGTACTGATGTATTCGTTACATCTCCAAAACCAGGAATTGTGTCAAATCAATATCACAATTTTTCAAAGACTATCAGCGTGGGTATGTTTGCTTACCCTGATTTACTAGTACCAAAAGTAATCACCTATTTATTTGCATATCTATGTAACAATCCATATTCATTACAACTCCAAAAATAAAAGTTGATCAATGTTGCAAATTTTCGAGATTGGCCATGTTGTTAAAGCCGCAACTTGGGCAGGCAGACATCTTCTCCAGCTCTTCTCCAAGTGAAGCATATTCCCTCTCCAGCTCAGTTGTCTGCTTGTTTTTGTCAAAGAAAACCATTTTTTTTTTTACCTCTTTGAAAGATTGAAGTGGAGACTTTATAATCAATATATTATTTTAAATCCTTTTGATAGAAACAAGAAACATCATTTGTAAATAAAGGATATCCCGCCAGCTCCTGCAAGAGCTTTGACTCTTCTATGATAGCTGCCACTAGGATTCTCTTCCTTCTCAAATTCTCTAGCTCCTTGCTAATCTTCACAAAGAGAGAGGGAGAGAGAGAGCCACATAAATCCTCAGAGTTGTAACTTGTAAACGAGCACAAATAAGAGAACATTTATTTGTTACAGAGAAACAAAGCCAGAGATGAAACTTACTTCAGTATGGTCATGCAACTGTTTTTCATACTCAGCTTCAAGCATTTGCATCTCAGCATTTATGCGCTTAAAGTTTTCCTGCAAACCCTTGAAATTTTCTTCTGCATCCAGCATGCTGTTCTCTGGTTTGGTGACTTCACCTACTAATTAAGGCCAGGATACAACTTCATTAAACTTTCCCAGTAAGATTCTAAATTTCTAATCAGCACCAGAAAATAATGCAAACTGAAATACACAATCTGGGCATGCATTGATCGTAATTGCAATTTTTGTGCATTGAATATACACTCGTTTACAAAATCAGTTGACTGTCTTATCAATTTATATTATAGTACAATATGTTTAAAACAACTTGCAATCAAACCAAAGCACACTTACTTAGGCAGCTTGTTAATAAAAACTGAAGTAGGTGATTTTAAGAATTTAAAGTTTGAAACTGTAGTGCTTTTCATGTAAAAACCAAATAAATTCTTTCTACAGCATTACATACTAAGATGCTAAAGTCAACTTATTTACTGTCATCTAAAAGGTGAGCCCAGGAAAGACAACAGAAGCAGAAAGGCTTTATATTATTATATGGTCCTTAAAATTGACAATAATAAAAAAATGGTCTTGCCTGTGCTGAGAGGTAGCCCAGGAGAGTGTTGTTTGGAGGCAGTTTGGGCTGCCATCTGTTGAAACTCCCTAAAGAAGTATATATTTATTGTATAATCAGGATTGAGAAAAATTGAAGTGCATAGCAAAGTAATAGACTGAAGTTTACGAAGAAAGATTGGGTGTGCAGTAAAACGAACCTTATGGTAGCATTCATCTCCAGCATCTTTGTTTTAAAATCGTGTCTGCATTAGTTAAGTTGAAGATGGAATAATAAAATGTATTGCAAAATTGGAGAGAAGAGAAGGAAAGCAAAAATGAAAAGGAAAGTGATGTACCTGTCAGCATCCTCTGTGTTCTGTAGCAGTAGAAGGTGCAGTGGAAAAGGGAGAGTTATGTTATGACATTAATAAAAGAAAAGAGTAAAAAAGCATGATGAATGAATTAAAGGGAACCTTGAGTGCATTCAAGTGAGATGCGATGGTGGAGATTTGATGTTGGAGATGGCACGCCCTTGCCTGGAGAGGTGGAATGGAGGCGGAAGTGATGTGGAGGTGGAGTTGCGTGGCTCGGAGGTCGTGTTCGGCGGTGTGGCGGGATTGCTTGGCAAGGTGGAGATGAGAGGTGGAGGATTGGAGAAGGGAGGTGAGGTCGAGCAAGCGCTGCTTGAGATCAGAAAGCCTGCGATCTGAAAAAGGAAAGAGGAGCATGAAGGGTCGAAGAGAAGATAAGAGAAGAAGAGAGATAGGTGAAGAAAGTACCTCCGAGGGATTTGCGATTGGAGAAGTCGCGAATGAGAGAGAGAAATTCGCGCTGCGACTGCGAGTCAAGGTTGGCCTTCGCCATGGATTCGAATTCGATGCTAATGAGTGGAGAGTCGATGAGTCGAGCGTCGAGACTTACTTCTACTTCTACTTGTACAACTTATCGCTTCCCGCTTCCCAAGTAACCCAAATAAATGGATCCCTACTGGGCTGGACTCTGCTCGGTTGGGTTGGGCTGGGCCACCCAACTATCACTGTTCCTTTCTTTCTTTCTTTCTTTCTTTCTTTCTTTTACTTGACCATCTTGGGTCAAGCCCATGCTCATCCCACAAACACAAACACAAACAGCTGCATGGTCGCGGATAATTTTTAACAAAGACAATTATATCCTCCAGAATTTTAAAAAAGACAAAGCATGACTAATAATTTTAAATTGAGCACAACTATAGCGGTAATGCTATTATCGTTATAGCTCAGCGCTATAGCGGTAATGCTATTGCCGCTATAGAGTCCTATAACGGCAACGTCAGTACCGTAACAAGGTTTTTTTTTTTTTTTCTCGGGCTTTGATTGGCTTTGACAAGCTGGTGCTCTTTGAGAAAACACGTGAGTGATGAGCCATTGTCTTTTCTCTCTTCCCAAGACGAAAGGAAACTTTTGACCTTTAAATTATAATATCAAAATGTACGAGCTACATGAAACCAAAATGTTACTTCCCTGAAATTGCTTTATGGATCGACAAAAGTGCTTCCCTGAAATTGCTACATGAAACCAAAATGTTACACTGGACATATTTTTCTCATTAAAAGAAATTAATTTGATCCAAGTAAGCACAAATTAATAGTTAAAATTTTGACAGACGCAATTATTCTTAATTTAAATTATTTAATAAACAGTAATTTATTTGTGTAAATATAAAATTATTTAATGAACAATCAAATTATTTAATAAGTAATTTATTGATGTTAATTTGAAATTATTATGAATAGTCAAACATATTAAATGAACATTATAAATAAGTAACTTATGTATTCATGTAAACGTAAAATTATTTAATGAACAGTCAAATTGATTAATAACCTATTTATAAATAAGTAATTTATCAATGCAATTTTAATTTATTCAATGAACAGTCAAACTTATTAAGCGAACAGCTTATACTTAATTTATTCATATAAATATAAAATTATTTAATGAGTAATTCATTAATGTAAATTTTAAATTATTTAATTATATAAATGTAATGTTAGCATTACATTTTTATATTAATTTAAAGATCATATAAATGTAATGTTAGCATTACATTTTGATATTAATTTAAAGATCAAAAGTGCCCTTTCGTCTTGGGAGCTGTGTATCTCAATGTGGGGAGAGATACAAAAGATCCTAAAATACATGCACTTCCGCACTGAGAGAAACCGAAAATACATGCATGTGGGCTGTACTTTTTTTTTTTTTTGCTGCAGTTCATTTCACGGAGAGGCATACGGAACATTTTTTTTCCAAGTAACATGGCACTATAGCGGCAATAGCATTACCGCTATAGCGCAGTGCTATAGCGGTAATGCTATTACCGCTATAGTTGTGCTCAATTTAAAATTGTTGGTCATGCTTTGTCCTTTTTAAAATTTTGGAGGGTATAATTGTCTTTGTTAAAAATTTTTGCATGGTCGCATCTCGCATGGAATGGAATAATGGATAATGGATTCTCCGACTAATTTTTTCTATACCACTACTAGGGGTGTATAACGTGTAAAATGATCACGCAACTGGACTGTTGCGTTGATCGTTGCATTTTGAACACGAAATTAATTATCATTTGCGTTAATCGTTTTGTTTTGAACGAAACGATCGAAATCATGAAAATACCACGAAAATACACATGGACGAAACCATTTCATACTTGCGTTAACCGTTTTGTTTTTAAAACGTAACCAAAATCTTTAACCGTTTTGTTTCGTTTTAGACGAAACGAAACGAAAAGACGGTCAAAACGGTCGCCGTTTTCAGGCCTAACCACTACCAGTAACTGAGTTGAGTGTAACACACTCACACACACCACAAGTAGCCTTCCCTCCCTGTCCGCTCTCCTTTTTTACTTCACAACCTTCACTATACCATCAATTTCAAAGCTTTCCAAATTTTCTACTCTTTTTTTTATGACCACCTCAATTAAATTTTATACAAATTAAATTAAATAAATAAGGTGATCAACTTTTGTCTAAACAGGTAAAACGTCCCTCTGGCTGATCTACCTTTTTCAAACGATCCACTTCCTTCAGAAATTCATCTGTCGTAATTATAAAGAGATTATCTATACCTAATTGTCAATTATTCCACCTAAGCCTAACATTTCATTTCCTTATTCTTACCTTACCAGCTGCCAGCTGGTAACATAATTGTTATTTTCCTAGGCCTCATAACATATGCACCCTCCAAACTCCATCCCTCATGAACAAATTAAACTCAATTGTTCCTACATTATTTCTTCATTTTTTTTTCTTTTGAATAAATCCCTTCTCGCCAAACAAACAAACAAAAAAGTATCCTTTTTGCACTATTAAAAGTTACTTTTTTTCCACAGGTGGAATTCTAAGAACTACGTCTGATACTGTTACCAAAATTACATCATCCGTGTAGAAGGTCGCATGCTCAAAATACGTCAATAATCAGGTTTATGCAAAATGCAGAGGATGAACCTTCTTTTTACTAATAAAGATGCTAAAAAATAATATCGTATGAATGTATGATGAACTGTTACTTTTCCGAGGAAAAAAACAAAAATAATATGATATTATTATTTTTTTTTTTTATGAACGCCCTTGGGCAAATTTTATTTAAACAAAGTACTTATTACACAGATTGAACTCCTTCAACATAACATAAACCTCCGTTGGTGCCTGCCTTTAATGTAAATTCCTCCTAATTAAACGAAAAACGAGCAAAACTCCTTACTACCCAGTACCAAACACAAACAAAGAAAATCTAAACAAAATTAAATAAACTCCTAAAGAGCGACAACACCAACTGAGAAAAACATAGACTTCAAGGGGGGGGGGGACTTCCTGGACTTGTTGAAAAAACCTCACATCTATATCCATATCTAAACAACCATTTTGCTGCAAATTCATATCTGGTTGCCCTTTGTAATTAATCTCCTTCCTTCTTGCTGTACGCGCCAACAAGTGAGCCCTCTGAATGGCATCTCTCTTGGCATGATGAAGAGTTGCCTTGTACTGGCACAAATTCAGGCAGCTAATGATCTCCGCGACAGTTCTTGTTGCTCTCCAAGAAGGAATGTCCCAACTCTCCCCTTAATTAATTGCATCTACTAGATTAATGCAATCAGAGGAAAATTGTACCCTCATATTTTGCTCAATTCCTATGCCTCCATCGATATACCTCAATGATTCTCTGAGGGTTAAAGCTTCTGCCATGAATGCATCATACGCCTCGAAGGTATGCAACCCAATAGAATGCAACCTTCCATTTTCGTACACGATGTATGCCCCTCCTGACTTTCCTGTGTTGACCCATGAGGCATCCATCAGTACCTGCCAGCCCCCTTGACACACATCATACCTCTCTTCTGCACATTCACCACGCCTCACCATCCCTGACCTGTCAAGAACAGTCTCCATTCTGAGTGCAGCTCCAATCCTTTTTATCACCTCCTGTGGCTGAAAGATGCAATGCTTTATTACTGCTTTATTTCTTGCTTTCCAAATTTCCCAAATGGTATAAGCAAATATTTTTGTACCCTCTTCGTCTAAATTGCTAAGAATCAGCAGCACAGTTTCATGTATGTTTAATGGCAAACCATGAACTCTAATTCCCAGTACACTCCCAAACCACACCTGACTCGAGGTTGGACAGAGAAACAGGTAATGTGTTTCATCCTCATTCTCATCTTGACATCTCTGGCAAATAGGCGAGAAATTGGGCAGTCTCACATGCATGTTTACTGCCATTAGCAATCCTCGATGTAACAGTCTCCAGAGAAAAATTTTTACCCTTGGTGCTATTCCTTTCCATTTAGAAATGGTCTGCCACAACGATATTGATACTGACACACCCGCATTGTTCTGTCCCGTGATCTGCTTATAGCCCTCCTTGACCGAGTACTTTCCATCTTTTGTTGTTTTCCATACTAATCTATCTTGCATATTTTCTGTTGGTACCGGTTTGTTTGGGCCCTCCATGATGCTCCGTATTTGGTTGTGGTGAAATAGCCTCTGTAATTCTTGTGCATTCCATTGCCCTGTCTCTTCATTTATTAAATTAAAGACTTTAATTTGTCTATCGCTAGGCAGCGCCTGCTCTCTCACATCCCAAGTTTCAAACCACGGTTGAGACAGTGCATTCACTTTTTTGCCATCGCCAAGGGACCAGAAAACCTGATCTTGAAACCTATCTCTCATGCTCAATACTTGCCTCCACATCTTGCTACCACCTGACTTATTCCTCGCTCTCCAGTATCCAATGTTTAGATAATATTTTGTCTTGCACAGTTTGACCCAAAGCTTATCTTCATCTGCCATCAGAGACCATACCACCTTCATAAACAGTGCTTCTCCAAAACTCTGCAAATCCTTGACTCCTAGCCCACCCAGTTCAGCCGGTTTACATATCTTTGACCAAGCTATGAAAGATAAGTATCTAGTTTTATCTGTTTTCCTCCAAAAAAATTTCGCCATAAGACTGTTCATGTCGCCGAGAGAACTTGAATGAAACAAGTAGTGATTATATCGGATATACTAAATTAGATCGGAGGTGTCTTAATTTAAGAAACGCGAATTGATGCATGTATAGTCCTCACTTTGTAATTAACCCTAGTTATCTCTTTACAAGATTTCAGTTCATGTGGAAATTAATGCGTGGTCTAAACTTTGAAACAACAACATTAATTAAATTTGTCTTTTGAGTTCTCCTCATACGGTCATGATTATGACTTGCCTCCTAATGCAAGAAAAGGGTAGAGCTCCTCTCTGTCCCTTGTGTAAAATGAGACAAGTCCATTTTTAATTATTTTTTATATTTGATGATGGTTTCTGTCGCTCTGGAAGTAGTAATTACATGGACGAACACAACTTATTTAATTATGAGGAACCGCTCCTTCAAAAAGTTTTAAATGAGCCTGTGGAAATGTTTAATAAATTTTAAACATTCTAACAAGTCAGAACAAAATGGGAGATTCAACCGGGAATCCATCACCTAGATCATGAAGGAATAGAAATTCAGTTCTTAGTCCAAATAATAATAATAATCATCATCATATATATATATTATATATATATATATATATATGTATTAAAACCCGTGATTTTTTCCCTATATATAATTGTCCGCATTTTGCATTTTCTATTATTATTTTTTATTAAAAATAGTCTATTTTTTCTTTTTCTATAATTAAAAATTTAAAATAATTTTCTCATTTTTTTGGTTGAATATATTAAAAATAGTTATACCAATCATTAATTAAATATATTTTGAAATCTAAAGAAGTTCATGTTGAATTATTGTCATCTAAAAAACCATAGCGTAATGAAGTTGTGATTGTCATGTCTAGTAATAATAAAATAGTTGGGAGTGGAAATTAAATTTGGATTTTTCCTCTTGGGAAAATGTTTCTAACTTGAGAGAGCATTAAATTATATGTCTAATTAATTAAGGGTCTGTGCAGTTGAGTCATAATTATATGATATCATCTGGTTTTTTCCATCAGTCGCACTGGCACCGTAGTTTTATAGGTTAATTTGAAAAATATTGCATTATGTGTACCAATTACATGTTACAAGTCGATTTGTGATGAGAAACCAAATGGAGAGGAAGTAGAAGTTAAGAAAACACCTGCGCATGCATATGCATGCATGGTGTGTCTCTCAATCAAGCTACTGAGGCCGCACTGTAGTCTGTAGGACTAGTACTAGTACCCTAAAGCTTAATTAAATTAATTGAATGCCCAATGGTAATGGAGCATAATTATAACACACAGGGCAGTGCTACGTACTGCTACATAATATAATTAATAATTACTGCCTGCCTTTGCTAGCTTGTGCATGTCCCTTCTTTTTCAACTTCAATTCCTCTCTCTTCCTCCTCAATCCTCATATGCTGGAGTGGACCAAAGCAACAAGTACCACTTTTCTTTATTTGCAATTTTTTGCTGTTAAGATGAAACTTTTTCTTTTTGCTTTTTAGTCGCATGCCGTGCCGAGGCCATTCAGGCTTTGACTGTACTATAAAGTTAATTTTTCTCTTGCTTCCATTCCACAGCTAAATTTCAGAACCACCATTTTTGTACTTCCTATAATAATCATAATTAATATGAATATATTATTATTACTTATTAAATAAAAAAAAAAATCGGAAAGATTTTAGATATATTACTATAACTGATTTCCCCGTTGGTATCGTGAATCATGGTATGTGAATGTCCAATATACGAAAACCATAAAAAGGTCTATGCTAAGAGTAACTGATTTCCCCTTCATGAATAAGCGAATGAATTGGGACGGATACTAGAAAACAAAACGAACAATAATGTACATTGTACAACACACAACACAAGGAGTAAACTACTAGATTCCAAGAGATGGAGAGAGGAATTATTAAACAGTGGTACTGACAATAAATAGGATATATAGCAGGAATCTAGCATCTGGCCATCTCCTTCTCTCCTTCTCTCGTATATGGTATCATTGGTATGGTCTGATAGATCATGGATGTTATTTGTTTCGATTTCATGTTCGTTTGTATATATAATATATATTACTCTCTTCTCCACCATCTCATGTGCTGACAGATACGCCACTTTTCGTCGCCTTTACCCACCAAATTGCATAATTGTAAATTTTATTATTTAATTTCAACAGCCGACAGCAGTTTTTTTTTTTTTTTTTCTGTATGTTTGTAATCCCTGTGCATTCGTTGTAATTTTTATTTTTATTTTTTTTTTTTTTGATAAAAACACCCCAAGCAAGGACACCTGCATCCTACTAAAAGCATGCAAAGTAGCTACAAAAGTTAAGTCACACAGCAAGTGACTATCAAAATAAAAAAACAAAGAACTAGTCCTAAACCAGCACAAAACAACAGTCAAAGTTTACAATACAAAAACAGAAATTGTTCATCTATATTGCTCATGTTGTAACTTGTGCTGCTCCATGTCAGACAATCTACTCATCGCCCAATAAGTCCTCATCCTCAAACTGAGCATTGCTGGAATTCTGAAAATGCTGCTCCAAATCTATTCTCAAACCTATCCAATGCATAAATAAACTGAGCATTCGTTGTAAATTTTAGGAATAGTAGTTTTCTTTGTTATTTTTACACACAACCTAAGGCAAAGCGAAAAGTCAAAAAACACAACAGAACACTCGAGGAAATTTATAAGGGGATTAAAAAAAAAAGGAATTGGTTGGTTGCAGCGAAATATAAAAAAGCAAGTAAAGTAAGGTCAGTTTTGTTGACAGTTGACAGCCTTATTGGCGCCAGATTGAAGCTTTTTACTCCCTCTCCTTTTCATTCCCTATTTACCATTTACTAATAAGTTAGTTCCTTTGTTTTTTTTTTCTTTTTCCTTTTGATAAACACAAACCTCGCTCTCCATTAAACAAAAGAAAGGAAGTGTTTCAATATATATAATAATTTATAAAATGCGTCGTCTGTTCATTATTAAATAAGGCTGACTTAGAAAGTTCTTCTGAGGAATGTGTGTATCGATTTTATTGGAACATCCCAAATAAATATAAGCTGTTTATTTCAAACCGAAAATTTTAAAGAAGAGACATACTTATGTTTTTCTCTACGTATTCGTTATTTTCATGACATAACTTAATAGGAGGAAAGAAAAGAAGGAAGTTATTAAAACGATATTTATACATTATCTTCTAAAATGCTAGTTATATACATAGAGAGAGAGAGAGAGAGATTGGCTAAAGTAGACTCGAGCACACGGATCGTTCGTATGCTGGAGTCGTTTTTCAAAATCTAAAATTCATAAAGTCGATCCGAACCGTTTAAATTGTTCTCCATATTAAAATCTCCTAGGAAACCAAAATTTATATATTTTTTTGAATTTTTCTACTATATATTAAGCTATTTTCAAAAAACACTATAAAGGACTATTTCAGACCCTCCAATTTGAAAATAGCATAATATATAGCAAAAAATTCGAAAAAAATATAAAAAATTTTGTCTCCAAGGATATTTTAATATGGAGAACAACTTGAATGGTTTGCATCGACTGTTTGAACTTTCTATTTTGAAAAATGACTCAGGCATACGGGTTTAATCCGTGTACTAGAGTCTACTTTAGCCAATTTATATATATATGATCAGTCGTTTTTCAAATGACTCGGGCATACGGGTTTGACTCCAGTAGAAAAATGTAAAAAAAAATAGTAAGATTTTTTAAAAATCTGAGAAAAATAGTAAAAAAAAATCTCTATATTTTAGCAATCCTCTCTCTCTCTCTATATATATATATATATAGAGTTTTGCTATGATGAGTTGCAACTCACCAAAGCGTCCGTGAGTCGCGCTCAAAATTCCGAAATTTGATTCAAAATGACCGATCCAAATCGTCTAATATGATCTTCTTATTGAAATCTCCATGCATACCAAATTTTATATATTTTTTTGAAATTTTAGGTATTTATTTCGAATTTTTAAAAATTGTTGTTTTTGAACGATTCAGAACTAATTAGATTAATGATTTTCTAAAATTTAAAAAAAATACTTAAAAATTTCGAAAAAAATATAAAATTTGGTCTGCATGGAGATTTCAATAGGGAGATCATATTGGACGGTTTGGATCGGTCATTTTGAACTAAATTTCGAAATTTTAGGCGCGACTCACGGACGCTTTGTTGAGTTGCAACTCACCATAGCAAAACTTTATATATATATCAAGCTTTTAAAAAATTCCGTTTTTTCCATTTTATCAAGATTTTTGTTCACAACGCACAACCATTTTATCCATTATATTACCGTTTTATCATCGATAAACACTAAATCTCCACCCAACCGCTAAACCGCACAAATCACATTTTAAAACCTTGATATATATATATATATATATATATATATATATATAAAAAACTAAAGTAGACTCTAGCACACGGATCAAACCCATATGCCTGAGTCATTTTTCAAAATATAAAATTCAAACAGTTGATCCAAACCGTTCAAGTTGTTCTCCATATTAAAATATCATCAGAGATCAAATTTTATATTTTTTTAATTTTTTTTTTGCTATATATTATGCTATTTTCAAATTGGAGGGTCTGAAATACTCCTTTATAGTGTTTTTGAAAATAGCATAATATATAGCAAAAAAATTCAAAAAAATATAAATTTTGATTTTCAAGGCGATTTCAATATGGGGAACAATTTGAATGGTTCAGATTGACTATATGAATTTTAGATTTTGAAAAATGACTGCAACATACAGACAATCAATGTGCTGCAGTCTACTTTAGCCAATCTCTCTCTCCCCCCCTTTCTCTCTTTTTTTTATATATATAAAGTATTGCTTAAATGCTATGTATAGCACGGATGACCTTCGTGCTACGGGTTCGTTCTTGCATTTCATGCTTCAAACAACAGATCCAAATCGTTCATTATCTTCTTCATATTGAAAACTCATTACAAACCAAATTTTACATTTTTTTAAATTTTTTTACTAGTTTTCTCAGATTTTTTTTTTAAATCCTTAATCTAATAAATTCTGGTCCCTTCAATAATAGCGATTTTCAAAAATATGAAAAAAATAGTAAAAAAAATAAAAAATAAATGTAAAATTTGGTTTCTAATGAGATTTCAATATGAAGAAGATAATGAACGGTTTAGATCAATTTTTTGAAGCATTATATTTAAAAACGAATCTGTAGCACGAAGATCATCCGTGCTATGCATAGAGTTTTGCTATGGTGAGTCATGACTCACGTGAGTTGCGCTCAAAAAATTCTAGATATGGTTCACAATGACCTATCCAAACCGTCCAATACGATCTCCCTATTGAAATCTCTATGAAGACCAAGTATTTTTTGTGATTTTTAAAAATTGATGTTTTTGAACGGTTCAGAACTAATTAGATTAACGATTTTCTAAAAAAAATTTAAAAAAATACTTAAAAGTATTGAAAAAATATAAAATTTGATTTAAATGAAGATCTCAATAGAGAAATTGTATTAGACGGTTTTCACCAATCATTTTGAACAGTTCTAGGAGTTTTGCCAAGCAAAACTACACACACAACAAAACTCTCTATATATATATATAGATATATATATAGAGAGAGAGAGTTTTGCTATGCTGAGTCGCGACTCACGTGAGTCACGCTCTAAAACTCCTAGATCTGGTTAAAAATGACCAATCCAAATCGTCCAATACGATCTCTCTATTGAAATATCCATGCAGACCAAATTTTATATTTTTTAAAAATTTTTATGTATTTTTTTCGAATTTTTAAAAACTATTTTTTTTTAACGGTTCAGAACTAATTAGATTAACGATTTTCTAAAATTTCAAAAAAATATAAAATTTGGTCAGCATAGAGATTTCAATAGGAAGATCATATTAGACGGTTTAGATCGGTCATTTTGAACTAGATTTAGGAGTTATATATATATAGAGAGAGAGAGAGAGATTGGCTAAAGTATACTCCAGCATACGGATCAAACCCGTATGCTAGAGTCGTTTCTCAAAATCTAAAATTCAAACAGTCGATCCAAACCATTCAAGTTGTTCTCCATGTAAAAATATCCTTCAAGTCCAAATTTTACATTTTTTCGAATTTTTTTGCTATATATTATGCTATTTTCAAATTGAATGGTCAGAAATACTCCTTTACAACTCTTTTATAGTATTTTTTTTTAATAGCATAATATATAGTAAAAAAATTCGAAAAAATGTAAATTTTGGTTTCCTAGGAGATTTCAATATGGAGAACAATTAGAAAGGTTCGGATCGACTATATGTATTTTAGATTTTGAGAAACGACTCCAGCATACGGACTATCTATGTTAGAGATATGTCCTAGAAGCCAATTCATTAGGCTACTTCTATAGTTTATGTTATTGGTGATTTCAGATCATTTGTTCTTTGATTTACTCGTTGACAGTTCATTCAGGTTGAGGATCTGAATTATAGATCACTGTTATTCATTTAGTAGTAAATGACAACGATAAATCTAAAAGTCCATAATCTTGATAATTAACAAAGGACATTAGTTATCAATAAGATTAGTATGCAGATTAAGTGATGATTAAGTTCTATAAATCATAGGTTAAGAGTAACCAACTTAATTGCATATGTATATGTTATAGAACATAGTACAGGACTGGACCCCACGAAATAAATATATGGATTGTGTTACGTGTCATTATTTATTTCGTTATGATTTTGGTTCTAAGTTTGAGATGATTATCTTTTCCACATGAGGATAGATACTATAAATCATGTCTACCGTTGATTCCTGATAAAGGCTGCTATACGGACTTGATTTAAGTATTCTTGAATTGTGCGGGGAAAAGCTAATTATCAAGAAAACCGTATGTCCCTCATTAATTCACTTAGTGAGTGACGATATCTGTTTGGGCCCCTTGATGGAGATAGATTGTTTGCTAGCAACTGATACAATTATCTCTAGATCAAGAAACGTATAATCTGCAAGAATGACACGTTCCTATCTTGGATTATACGATGATATCGTGTGACATAAGAATCAAAATAGAGAAACATAATTGTTCTCTTATGCAGGATTGAAATTTTGTAACTGTACACTATTTATGCGAATTGGGAATCATAACGTGTTGCTAGATACCGCTTATGATTATTGGAATTAAATAGCGATTTAATTCCATGTCCAACATAGCATAAATCCTCAAAGGGTCACACATAATAAGGTGTTTAACCACACGTGCATTAATTGTTTATTTGCAACAATTGGTTTTGCAAAATATGATAAGTTGATTAATTAATCGTATACCGTTATGGACCGTTATGATTAATTAAGTCAAATAGATCATATCGAAATAATTAAATGCATTAACTAATTCCATATTAATTATTAAATAGTTAATAATTAATAATAATCAACACATTTAATAAATTGAGCAAATTGGGCCTTAAATTAATTAGTTGATTTAATGCCAAATGGAAGGTGTAATAAAATGGAAGGCTATTGGGCTCAACTTGACTTGAGGCCCAACCCACAAAGGAGGTAGGTAGGGTGCGGCTAGGGAGGGGTATTTTGGTCCTCCAAAATTTGGATGAAGAGCTAGGGCATGAGGTCTATTTAAAGGGGTGTTCCTTGGGAGCAAACCCTAGCCTCCACACACCTCTCTCTCTCCTTCTCTCTTTGGCCGCACCTCACCACAAGGGAAGAAAAATTTCAGATTTTTCATTCCCTTTCTCTCTTCCACACACCACCTAGCTCATGTGTTGAGCAAGCTTTTCCACCAAATTAATTGGAGAATTAACTAGAAAGGGAAAGCTTTGGAATTAGGCACAATTCTCTCAATTACTAGCATAATTGATTAGAGAAGGTGGTTAATTCCTTAGTGGACTCGAGGAGCACGGCGTGGAGGTTCTTGGAGAGCACGCCACCGACACCAACGCATTGGAACGAGCCTCTTGGTTGCGATACCAAGAGAGGTATACTTCCAATCCTTTCTCTCTTGTGAATGAATAGCTTATGTACTAGATCTCTTTTGTGTGTGATTTGCTTGGTTAATTAATTGGTAATTAGCATAAAATTGAAAATTACACACTTACTAACAGTGGTATCAGAGCACATGGTCGTACTTAAGCTATTTTGACACTTAATTAAGAGAAATTGGCTAATTAATGGATTAGTAGAGATGATGCGTTTGTTTGCTGTCTGGAAATGGTATTTTCTGTGTTGTTTCGCATTTTTCTCTGTGATATATTCTCTGGAAGTTTTTTTCATCTACATGAAAGTTGTAGATCTATGGATTGTGATTCGTTTGGCGTTGGATTCACATTTTTCTAAATTAGTATAGATTTACTGTGAATAAAATGGCGACAGTGCGCAGAACCAGTTTCTGCTCGCACTGTCCTGTTTGAATGGCTTGAAAGATTTATATTTTGAATATAAGTACCAGTGTTCTATGGCTAGAAATAAAGAGGACTTGAAGCTCTTTCTGAGCATGTATAAATTGTTGCATGACTCGGATTAATTTGTGGGTTTTCAAGTATGAAAAGGAAGATCTCGTCAGATCCAGTTTATTGAGCAAATCGATTGTCCTAATAAACTGTACCAACTGAGAACTCCTTTAAAAATTCTGTTTAAATGGAGTTGTTCTATTTTGAGTTAGGATTCCAGGAAAATTAATTTCATAATTTTTCGTGGATGTTTGGACCTTCAACTAGGTTAAAACCTTTCGATTGACAGTCTGTTCCAGTACAGAATTTGTTGATTGTTTAGGCTGTAACTTAATATTATTGAACTGAACTTGGTTGTTTTCTTTTCATGAATGGATAGCCTGTAGTGTAAACAAGTTTTTCTATGTATATTGTATATATAAAAACTGGATAGAAGGTGGTCTAACAGACCAAATGGTTGAGAGGATAAGCTGAAAATCTCATAACGGTGTTTCGTGCACTTGTAAGAGATTTGTCATTTTTGATTCTCCCAGATGGTTTAAGATCTCTTCTTGAAATTTTTACTGGTAGTCACAACTATGATAAGGAGCTTAAGTAATTTATTTGAGAATTTTTGGAGACCGAAAACTGTTGTTTTTGTTGGATTCCATTAGTTACGTTTTTTGGTAAATTACTGTTTTTTCTAAGTATTCAAACTAGTTGAAATTAATTAGAAAACTCCTTGTTTGATCTCCTTTCTGTTATGGGATGTTGAAAGAACTTTCTAAATGAATTTAAACAAGTTTGGTTGTTTAAAATTGAGGATTTGTACACGGAATTTACTTATAGTAAACGATACGCAAAGATGCTTGAAAATCGTTAATTGGAAACAAAGTTCTTGTATGTGCTAACTTTGTTTTGTAGGTGGATAGTGGGTTTAGTATGGCTCAAGACTCAATGCCTTGTGGTTGTAAATGAATGCATGTGTGAATGTTTGTAATGCGGCCTTTGGTGCCATTAATTAATTTTTGATTAATTTTTTATGTAACTTGTGAGGCTTGCATGCCCCTAAGGATAGGAAGGGAATAGGATATTTTCACATGTATTTTGTAGCTTTATTTTATATAGGATTTAGATCCTTATAGAATTTAGTGGGAGGGCATGGAGTAGATTAGTTTTGCTTCATGGAGAATGCGGCGAAACTAATGCAAGCGGGAGCCATACAAACCCACAACTATGAGATGCTTATATGATTATTTTGTTAGGTTAGGTATGGGTGTATGCTTACACGACCACCAAACAAAGTGTCATATGAATTGTTTGTCCCAAACTAAAAAGAATAAGTTAAATCGCCCTCCTTCTCTCTATCCCCTTCATGCCGATTGTCACTCATGGTGCGGTCCGCCCAAGCGGACGTCATGATTGCCAATTCGATAGTCGGGGTGTAAATAGCTAAGATTTGCAAGGAGCAAATAGTGAGAAGTGACTTTTTCGATGAACCCAACTAGAGTTTGGACATCGGGGCGAAGTTCGCTTATGCGAACCAAGAGTCATGGTAAGATGATTGGTTGTAGAACCTACCTTATCTAATCATTTTGGATGACGTGCCATAGCAGGTCCATTTTGATGAAAATAGGGGTCTTGGAAATCACTATACTTAGGGACTTTTAAAGTGTAGTGAAAGTTTTACTTTTGTTAAAACTAAAAACATAAAACTAATTGACCTTTAAATTTGATAATTGTTGTAGATGTCTTCCTCATCTTTTACGCTACGTTCTCTTCTTGAGAGAGAGAAACTCGCTTTTAACGGTGCCAATTTTTTGGATTGGCATCGCAACCTAAGGCTTGCCTTTAGGTATGAGAAAAGAGAGTATCTCCTCACCACTCCCATGCCATCGGCTCCAAAGGCAACCGCTACCCAAGAGGAAAAGGATGCCTTTGCGAAGCATGAAAACGAGGACATGGAGATGTCCGTCTTGATGGTGGCAACAATGGAAGCGGAACTCCAAAAGGAGTTCATGGATAGTGGCTATGGAGTGTTCGCTATGATCACTCGCCTATCCAACATGTTCCAAACTAAGGCCCGCACCGAAAGGGCCCGTCTCATCAAGGCCGTCGCCAACACTCGCTTGGCCGAAGGTCATGATGTCGGGCCACACGTCATGAAGATGGCGGGGT
Source organism: Rhynchospora pubera (assembly GCA_028095005.1). Lineage (NCBI taxonomy): Eukaryota > Viridiplantae > Streptophyta > Magnoliopsida > Poales > Cyperaceae > Rhynchospora > Rhynchospora pubera. The sequence continues at coordinate 229,217,217 of CM051459.1, read as the reverse complement.
TGTTTCGGCAGCTTGAGAAGCTTGATACGCCCTTCCCTTCGGGGGCGATTCAAGACTTCATTCTCAATTCTCTCCCTCCAAGCTTCACCGGTTTCGTTGTGAACTACCGGATGAACGGCATGGACAAGAGCATGGATGACATCCAAAACATGCTCATTGAGACGGAGGAGAGTTTGAAGAAAGAGAAGGGCCCAAAGGATGTTCTTGCGGTGAGTGGAAAGAGCAAGAAGATAAGAAAGCGTGGCCGCAAAGGAAAAGGCAAAGGCCCGGTGACGCCCCAAGGTCCGGCCAAGGGTGCTCCCGTGGGTTCTAAGAAGAAGAAGAACCCGGCCACTTCCGAGACCGTTTGCTACTACTGTAGCAACAAGGGTCATTGGAAGAGAAACTGCCCAAGGTACCTAGCTGACAAGAAGGCGGGAACTGTCCAACCTTCTACCTCAGGTATATTTGTCATCGAAACCCTTCTCGCTACTTCTCACACAGATTGGGTATTTGATACTGGTTCGTGTGCTCACATTTGTCGAAATGTGCAGGTACTAAAGAATAGAAGGCGGCTCGAGAAAGGCGAAGTTCAACTCCGCGTCGGTAACGGCACGTGCATCTCCGCTATGGCCGTTGGGAGCGTGGAACTAACTTTGCCTACTGGTTTTGTATTGGAACTCAAGGATGTTTTTGTAGTTCCATGTATCACTCGAAACATTGTGTCCGTTTCTTGTTTGGACTTGGATGGATTTGATGTTGTAATAAAGAACAAGTGTTTGACTTTGTTTCGTAATGAAGTTCGTTTTTGTGATGCACAATTATTGAATGGTCTTTATGTGCTTGATTCGAATGGATTTATTTTGAGTGTTGAAAATGACAAAAGGAAACGTAAGGTTTCACATGAGAATGCGACTTTAATGTGGCATTGCCGCTTGGGTCATATCAACGAGAAACGCATCAAGAGACTACAATCCGTTGGTCTCTTGGATCAATTCGCTTTCGAGCCAATTGACACTTGCGAATCTTGTTTGATGGGAAAAATGACCAAAGCGCCTTTTCCCAACAAAGGGATAAGGACAAATGGATTGTTAGATCTCATACATACCGATGTATGTGGACCTATGAGCATTTGTGCACGTGGAGGTTTCTCATACTTCGTCACGTTCACTGATGATTATAGTAGATACGGGTATATCTACTTGATGCGTCATAAATCTGAAACTTTTGACAAGTTCAAAGAGTTTAAGAGTGAAGTTGAGAACCAACTTGATCGAAAGATCAAGGCCTTACGATCCGATAGAGGTGGTGAGTACTTGAGCCATGAATTTGGTGATTATCTAAAGGAGTGTGGAATCGTTCCACAACTCACTCCACCAGGAACACCACAATGGAATGGTGTGTCCGAAAGGAGGAATCGAACTTTGCTAGACATGGTTCGATCGATGATGAGCCAAACTAATTTGCCTATGTCCTTTTGGGGTTATGCAATTGAAACCGCAGCTTTTACTTTGAACCGTGTTCCGTCAAAGTCCGTTGAGAAGACGCCCTATGAGCTTTGGTTTAAGAAGAAACCAAGCATGTCGTTTCTCAAGATTTGGGGTTGTGAAGCTTATGTGAAAAGGCAAGTGAGCGATAAGCTTGGACCCAAATCGGACAAATGTCATTTCGTAGGATACCCTAAGGAAACGAAGGGTTACTACTTCTATAACCGCAACGAGAACAAGATAGTTGTTGCTCGTTATGGTGTGTTCTTGGAGAAAGAATTTCTCACAGGAAGAAGTAGTGGGAGCAACGTGGTTATTGAAGAAATTCAAGAACCACAACAACAAAACATACCTCAAGTAGGTAATGTGGTTGTTCCAAACATAGTGCCAAATGAGGTTGCACCAAATGAGATTGTGGCCGAACCTATTCCTCAAGTTGTTGTGGAAGAAGAGGTTCAAGAACAAGCTCCCTCAAATGAATACTCAAACATATCGCGTGTCGATAGTGTTGAGGACGCACCTATACTTGAAGTTCAAGAACAAAGCCCACAAACCGTTGTGGAGCAAGTTCAAGAACCTCAAGCATCTACCCTACGAAGATCGGCAAGGCCAAGTCGTCCACCTATAAGATATTTAGGTTTGCACGACGTTCTCGTCATGGAGAACGATGAGCCCTTGACCATTGATGACATGAAAAGAAAACCAGACTCCAAGGAATGGCTTAAGGCCATGGAATCCGAAATGCAATCCATGTATGACAACAAGGTATGGACCTTGGTTGATCTTCCCAACGGAGTAAAACCCGTTGAGAACAAATGGATCTTTAAAAGAAAGGTCGACATGGATGGCAACTTGACCATTTACAAAGCACGACTCGTAGCGAAAGGTTACAAACAAGTTCATGGTATTGACTATGAAGAAACCTTCTCGCCCGTCGTTATGTTCAAGTCAATTCGGATCATGTTAGCAATCGCCGCATTTTATGATTATGAAATATGGCAAATGGATGTCAAAACCGCCTTCCTAAATGGAAATTTGGAAGAGGATGTGTACATGACACAACCCGAGTGTTTTGTGGATCCAAAGAATGCTAACAAGGTATGCAAACTTCAAAGGTCCATTTATGGATTGAAGCAAGCATCAAGGAGTTGGAACAAACGCTTTGATGAAGAAGTCAAGAAATTGAACTTCGTTCAAAGCGAAAAGGAACCTTGTGTTTACAAGAGGATCAGTGGGAGCGTGGTTGTGTTTCTTGTTCTATATGTTGATGATATCCTCTTGATCGGGAATGATATCCCCGAGTTGAATGCAGTTAAGGATTCATTGAAGAAGGTGTTCTCAATGAAAGATTTGGGCGAAGCCGCCTATATCCTAGGAATCAAGATCTATAGAGATAGATCGAGAAGGATGTTAGGCTTGAGCCAAGATGCATATATTGACAAAGTGTTGAACAAACACAACATGGCAAATTCCAAAAAGGGATTCTTGCCTATGTCACATGGCATTTCCTTGAGCAAGTCTCAAAGTCCGACCAATGATGCAGATCGTGAATACATGAAGAAGTTCCAGTATCCATCTGTGGTCGGATCGATTATGTATGCCATGCTATGCACTCGTCCTGATGTGGCACATCCGATTAGCGTGACTAGTCAATTCCAAGCCAATCCTGGCATGGCACATTGGACTGCAGTCAAGAATATCCTCAAATATCTCAAGAGAACAAAGGATAGCATTCTCGTATATGGTGGAGACCAAGAGCTCGTTGTAAGTGGTTACACCGATGCTAGTTTCCAAACCGATCGAGATGACTCAAAATCACAGTCCGGCTTCGTATTTCTGCTTAATGGTGGTGCCGTAAGTTGGAAGAGTTCCAAGCAAGATACTACGGCCGATTCCGTCACCGAAGCAGAATACTTAGCGGCTGGTGAAGCAGCGAAAGAAGGTGTATGGATCAAGGAGTTCTTGACCGAGCTAGAGGTGGTTCCAAGCATCTCAAGTCCAGTGGATATTTACTGCGACAACACGGGAGCCATAGCTCAGTCCAAGGAGCCTAGGTCTCATCAAAAGACTAGGCACATTCTACGACGATTCCATCTCATCCGTCAGTTGATCAATGATGGATGGGTCAAGGTCAAGAAGGTGGACGGTGCCGCGAACACAGCGGACCCTCTGACAAAGCCTTTATCTCGAGCCGCACATGAGTTGCACGTTGCATCCATGGGGATTAGGCGTATGCCTGAGTGGCTTTGAGTTGTATCTTTTATTACTAGGCTTTAGTATGAGACATGTATATTTTGGATATTACATTGAGTACTATGCACTTGCTAGAAGTCACTATTGATTGACTCTAGGCCAAGTGGGAGATTGTTAGAGATATGTCCTAGAAGCCAATTCATTAGGCTACTTCTATAGTTTATGTTATTGGTGATTTCAGATCATTTGTTCTTTGATTTACTCGTTGACAGTTCATTCAGGTTGAGGATCTGAATTATAGATCACTGTTATTCATTTAGTAGTAAATGACAACGATAAATCTAAAAGTCCATAATCTTGATAATTAACAAAGGACATTAGTTATCAATAAGATTAGTATGCAGATTAAGTGATGATTAAGTTCTATAAATCATAGGTTAAGAGTAACCAACTTAATTGCATATGTATATGTTATAGAACATAGTACAGGACTGGACCCCACGAAATAAATATATGGATTGTGTTACGTGTCATTATTTATTTCGTTATGATTTTGGTTCTAAGTTTGAGATGATTATCTTTTCCACATGAGGATAGATACTATAAATCATGTCTACCGTTGATTCCTGATAAAGGCTGCTATACGGACTTGATTTAAGTATTCTTGAATTGTGCGGGGAAAAGCTAATTATCAAGAAAACCGTATGTCCCTCATTAATTCACTTAGTGAGTGACGATATCTGTTTGGGCCCCTTGATGGAGATAGATTGTTTGCTAGCAACTGATACAATTATCTCTAGATCAAGAAACGTATAATCTGCAAGAATGACACGTTCCTATCTTGGATTATACGATGATATCGTGTGACATAAGAATCAAAATAGAGAAACATAATTGTTCTCTTATGCAGGATTGAAATTTTGTAACTGTACACTATTTATGCGAATTGGGAATCATAACGTGTTGCTAGATACCGCTTATGATTATTGGAATTAAATAGCGATTTAATTCCATGTCCAACATAGCATAAATCCTCAAAGGGTCACACATAATAAGGTGTTTAACCACACGTGCATTAATTGTTTATTTGCAACAATTGGTTTTGCAAAATATGATAAGTTGATTAATTAATCGTATACCGTTATGGACCGTTATGATTAATTAAGTCAAATAGATCATATCGAAATAATTAAATGCATTAACTAATTCCATATTAATTATTAAATAGTTAATAATTAATAATAATCAACACATTTAATAAATTGAGCAAATTGGGCCTTAAATTAATTAGTTGATTTAATGCCAAATGGAAGGTGTAATAAAATGGAAGGCTATTGGGCTCAACTTGACTTGAGGCCCAACCCACAAAGGAGGTAGGTAGGGTGCGGCTAGGAAGGGGTATTTTGGTCCTCCAAAATTTGGATGAAGAGCTAGGGCATGAGGTCTATTTAAAGGGGTGTTCCTTGGGAGCAAACCCTAGCCTCCACACACCTCTCTCTCTCCTTCTCTCTTTGGCCGCACCTCACCACAAGGGAAGAAAAATTTCAGATTTTTCATTCCCTTTCTCTCTTCCACACACCACCTAGCTCATGTGTTGAGCAAGCTTTTCCACCAAATTAATTGGAGAATTAACTAGAAAGGGAAAGCTTTGGAATTAGGCACAATTCTCTCAATTACTAGCATAATTGATTAGAGAAGGTGGTTAATTCCTTAGTGGACTCGAGGAGCACGGCGTGGAGGTTCTTGGAGAGCACGCCACCGACACCAACGCATTGGAACGAGCCTCTTGGTTGCGATACCAAGAGAGGTATACTTCCAATCCTTTCTCTCTTGTGAATGAATAGCTTATGTACTAGATCTCTTTTGTGTGTGATTTGCTTGGTTAATTAATTGGTAATTAGCATAAAATTGAAAATTACACACTTACTAACAGTGGTATCAGAGCACATGGTCGTACTTAAGCTATTTTGACACTTAATTAAGAGAAATTGGCTAATTAATGGATTAGTAGAGATGATGCGTTTGTTTGCTGTCTGGAAATGGTATTTTCTGTGTTGTTTCGCATTTTTCTCTGTGATATATTCTCTGGAAGTTTTTTCCATCTACATGAAAGTTGTAGATCTATGGATTGTGATTCGTTTGGCGTTGGATTCACATTTTTCTAAATTAGTATAGATTTACTGTGAATAAAATGGCGACAGTGCGCAGAACCAGTTTCTGCTCGCACTGTCCTGTTTGAATGGCTTGAAAGATTTATATTTTGAATATAAGTACCAGTGTTCTATGGCTAGAAATAAAGAGGACTTGAAGCTCTTTCTGAGCATGTATAAATTGTTGCATGACTCGGATTAATTTGTGGGTTTTCAAGTATGAAAAGGAAGATCTCGTCAGATCCAGTTTATTGAGCAAATCGATTGTCCTAATAAACTGTACCAACTGAGAACTCCTTTAAAAATTCTGTTTAAATGGAGTTGTTCTATTTTGAGTTAGGATTCCAGGAAAATTAATTTCATAATTTTTCGTGGATGTTTGGACCTTCAACTAGGTTAAAACCTTTCGATTGACAGTCTGTTCCAGTACAGAATTTGTTGATTGTTTAGGCTGTAACTTAATATTATTGAACTGAACTTGGTTGTTTTCTTTTCATGAATGGATAGCCTGTAGTGTAAACAAGTTTTTCTATGTATATTGTATATATAAAAACTGGATAGAAGGTGGTCTAACAGACCAAATGGTTGAGAGGATAAGCTGAAAATCTCATAACGGTGTTTCGTGCACTTGTAAGAGATTTGTCATTTTTGATTCTCCCAGATGGTTTAAGATCTCTTCTTGAAATTTTTACTGGTAGTCACAACTATGATAAGGAGCTTAAGTAATTTATTTGAGAATTTTTGGAGACCGAAAACTGTTGTTTTTGTTGGATTCCATTAGTTACGTTTTTTGGTAAATTACTGTTTTTTCTAAGTATTCAAACTAGTTGAAATTAATTAGAAAACTCCTTGTTTGATCTCCTTTCTGTTATGGGATGTTGAAAGAACTTTCTAAATGAATTTAAACAAGTTTGGTTGTTTAAAATTGAGGATTTGTACACGGAATTTACTTATAGTAAACGATACGCAAAGATGCTTGAAAATCGTTAATTGGAAACAAAGTTCTTGTATGTGCTAACTTTGTTTTGTAGGTGGATAGTGGGTTTAGTATGGCTCAAGACTCAATGCCTTGTGGTTGTAAATGAATGCATGTGTGAATGTTTGTAATGCGGCCTTTGGTGCCATTAATTAATTTTTGATTAATTTTTTATGTAACTTGTGAGGCTTGCATGCCCCTAAGGATAGGAAGGGAATAGGATATTTTCACATGTATTTTGTAGCTTTATTTTATATAGGATTTAGATCCTTATAGAATTTAGTGGGAGGGCATGGAGTAGATTAGTTTTGCTTCATGGAGAATGCGGCGAAACTAATGCAAGCGGGAGCCATACAAACCCACAACTATGAGATGCTTATATGATTATTTTGTTAGGTTAGGTATGGGTGTATGCTTACACGACCACCAAACAAAGTGTCATATGAATTGTTTGTCCCAAACTAAAAAGAATAAGTTAAATCGCCCTCCTTCTCTCTATCCCCTTCATGCCGATTGTCACTCATGGCGCGGTCCGCCCAAGCGGACGTCATGATTGCCAATTCGATAGTCGGGGTGTAAATAGCTAAGATTTGCAAGGAGCAAATAGTGAGAAGTGACTTTTTCGATGAACCCAACTAGAGTTTGGACATCGGGGCGAAGTTCGCTTATGCGAACCAAGAGTCATGGTAAGATGATTGGTTGTAGAACCTACCTTATCTAATCATTTTGGATGACGTGCCATAGCAGGTCCATTTTGATGAAAATAGGGGTCTTGGAAATCACTATACTTAGGGACTTTTAAAGTGTAGTGAAAGTTTTACTTTTGTTAAAACTAAAAACATAAAACTAATTGACCTTTAAATTTGATAATTGTTGTAGATGTCTTCCTCATCTTTTACGCTACGTTCTCTTCTTGAGAGAGAGAAACTCGCTTTTAACGGTGCCAATTTTTTGGATTGGCATCGCAACCTAAGGCTTGCCTTTAGGTATGAGAAAAGAGAGTATCTCCTCACCACTCCCATGCCATCGGCTCCAAAGGCAACCGCTACCCAAGAGGAAAAGGATGCCTTTGCGAAGCATGAAAACGAGGACATGGAGATGTCCGTCGTGATGGTGGCAACAATGGAAGCGAGAATTAACTAGAATTAACTAGAAAGGGAAAGCTTTGGAATTAGGCACAATTCTCTCAATTAATTGGAGAATTAACTAGAAAGGGAAAGCTTTGGAATTAGGCACAATTCTCTCAATTACTAGCATAATTGATTAGAGAAGGTGGTTAATTCCTTAGTGGACTCGAGGAGCACGGCGTGGAGGTTCTTGGAGAGCACGCCACCGACACCAACGCATTGGAACGAGCCTCTTGGTTGCGATACCAAGAGAGGTATACTTCCAATCCTTTCTCTCTTGTGAATGAATAGCTTATGTACTAGATCTCTTTTGTGTGTGATTTGCTTGGTTAATTAATTGGTAATTAGCATAAAATTGAAAATTACACACTTACTAACAATCTATATGCTGGAGTATACTTTAGCCAATCTCTCTCTCTCTCTCTCTCTCTCTCTCTCACTCTCTCTCTCTCTCTCTCTCTCTCTCTCTCTCTATATATATATATATAATTCAGATTTTTTTTAACTGTTGTTTTTGAACGGTTCAGAACTAATTAGATTAATGATTTTCTAAAATTTTTAAAAAAATACTTAAAAATTTTGAAAAAAATGTAAAATTTGGTCTGCATGTATATTTCAATAAGGAGATTATATTGAACAGTTTGGATCGGTCATTTTGAACTAGATCTAGAATTTTTTATTGCAACTCATAGACTCTCTGGTGAGTTGCGATCAAAACTTGTAGATTTAGTTTAAAATTACCGATCCAAACCGTACAAGAAATAAAGTAATTCAGAGTCCCAAACGAGCCGACCCTAAAAAAGAAAATATAGTGATTATGTTCGAGAATAATAATTCTAAAAACACGGCTATATGCATGTTTAATAAAAACAACATAACCAATCATGCATTGCGACTTATAACTTATCATTAGACTAAATTATTTCAGCGTCCTCACCTCAATCATAGAATGCACATGCATACCTCCCAATCCAAATCATGGATACATTTGGTAGTACTTTACTAGGCCACAATCTGCTTAAACACATAGTACTACTGATCGTTTCGCATAATTTAAGAATCTTGCTCCTTATCTATAAATACTCCAATTCTAGGGGTGTTTTCTACAGTGCAAGGGTGATGTCAGCACAATCTTTTCTCCATTCTATAAGACAATGGACAACTCCATTTCATAATTTCAGATTAAATATAGTTTAGTTTTTAAATTGTTTAGGTGTCTTTAAAAATTCATTTGGTTATGAAAATTTATACGTGTGCTCACAAAAATATAAAGAATTCATGAATATAAAATTTTTTATTTATAGAGGTATTAAATAATTTAAATAATTTTCTGAATCTCATAAAATTTAATCTGCATAAAGTTTTCGTTTTAAAATTGTTTGGAGGCCTTGAAAAACTCATTTGACTATCAAAATTTATTTAATTACTCACAGATATATGAAAATTTTAATTATTAAAATTTTATAATTATAGATTTATAAATATTTTAAATAATTTTCTTAATCTAATAAATATTGAATCTCCACAATTTCATAAATATCATTAGATTTTTAATTATTCAAAGAAATTTATAATTTTATTTGTGCATAAAATTCTATATAAATAATAGCAAAATTATAACAAATCCAATCATGCTACATAACTTTTTTAACATGATCATACAATTTTTAGCAATTTTCATCTTTTTAAAATTTTACAAATTCTATAGAACTGCATAACTTTTAAAATATTTGACGATTTTTTAAAATAAATTATTTCATCAAGTTTTATATGAATAGTAATTATGAGAAATCTACTGTTGTTAAGTAATTTAAATTGTTTGTAAGATAGTATTTAATTTTATTGGTATTCAATTATTGATTATCAATAATAAAAAAATAAAAGTTGATCAAATTGGTAAAACTTAGAAAAATTTTAAGATAGTTGGTTTTGTCCAAGATGAACACAGTAGGTTTTGTTCTCATAATTGTAACACTTTTTAACAGAAATATTTAATGATTATATGTCACCCTTCACTTTCTATATATTAAAAATGATAGAGACAATTAAGGTCTCTTGAAATTTAAAATCTCCAAAAACAATAGTTCCGATATAAATGATAAATATATTATAAATGGCCCACATACAAAACTATGCAATTAATTACAATCAAAAGTTCAATTGTAAGATAATTTGGTATTTATTCAAATATTTACAATCATAATTCTGGCCCCTATAAAAATTATAAGTTAGCCTTAAAACTCTCCTCATCGCGCGATGCGCGAATCTAAAACTAGTTAATACAACCGCGTCATACACTCCGCTCCGCTTAAATTTGTTGATTTGGAATATATACATTTAATCTGCATCAAGCCATCAATAATCATAAAATAAAATGTTAGAAAAACTTTTTACTACATTATTTTTTTGAAACTAATTCATGTGTATGTGTTAAACCCTTAACTATATGAATTTTTTGTTGAGTTAATGATATAAAGTAAGTCTTTAATTTTGTGATTATTTTGTTTTGGTTTGAGAAAGTTATTATTTCATATCACTACTTATAAACACACGATTCCAAAAATATCTCCTCTTAAATCTGGCATGTACGAATGTACCCATATTCTATATGGCTGATCAATTTGATGCGTGGCTAGATGTCAATCAGTAGATGAAATAATATTAAGTTTTGATTTTACATCTAGAATGGAAAGAGCATTGATTAAAATGATAATATTTTGATCAAAATATTTTTACACGAGATTTCATTTCATTAAAATTGATTTCTCGAGAATTCATTGGGTCTAATAACACAGAAATTTCAATCAAATGACATCAAATCCGTTTATTTTGATAAAAAAGAATTCCAGTGAAATGAAATCCTATGTTAAAAAAATGTGATTCTAATTTGGGCCTAGACCTGAAAAACGTGTGAAACGACACAGAATAACTCTGTTACATTTTCGTTCCGTTTCAATAACAAAACAAAATTACTGTTTGATTTTCATTTCGATTCGTTTCGATAAACGAAATAGATTTTCGGTGATGTTTCCGTTTCGTTTTCTATTTTTCATTATAATTTGTTATTTCGGTGTTTCATTTTGGTAAAACGGTATAATTATATGTTTCATTTTCATTCTGTTTATGAAAACGGTAGAGAAAACTGATGTCACATTCCGTTTTGTTTTTGAAAACGGAATGGCATCCACGTTTTTTTTTTTTTTTTGCGTTTTGACAGGCCTATCAGTTCCTAATTGTTTTTTCTATTTTGAAAATAGAGTACAGATGGAAAACTTTCATCACTTATAATTTTTCAATTTATTGTAAAGAAAATAAGAAATATATTTTTAGTTCCGATAAAATGTCAAGGCGGAAAAGAGAGGTACGGTTAAATTTGTAAAATGTATATTTAAATTTTTGGCGAGGAATTTAGGATGGTGGTTTTTGCTAGGGGTGTACAACGGGCGGGTCGATGATATTTTAATAAAATTTGAATCCAACCCGACAATACCGGGTTAGAAAATAAATTTAGTTAACCCACCCGTAACCCGACCCAACCCATCAATTTTTTCATGTACAGATTTTTACGGATTAAGCGGGTTAAACGGGTTTAGTGAATTAAAATTTCGATCAAATAAAAATACATATAAAATTCATTTTGTGGCTATTACAATTTAGTTCGAGACAAATTAGAGACGTGTTTGAATCATCTTTCAACTTTCGAGTCATTGCGAGAGGAATAGAGGACGTGCATGCCTATGGAGGAGATCGAAACTTCATGAAATAAGAGATATTTGAGTAAGGGCATGAGAAAAAATGAGACAAAGAGGAATAAATAATGATAAACGGGTGTGTTGAACTATACACGGGTTTACTAGTACAAAATCCGTAATCCAACCCGAAGTAACGAGTTTGTCAAAATTAGTGCCCGTACCCAACCTAACATTATGCTAACCCGGTAAAAAATAGTTCGGTTCGGGTGAATTAAACGGGTTCACGATTTTTTTGTACACCCCTAGTTTTTGCAATGCATGCAAGATATACTGAGTAGGTTTTGGAAGCCTTAGGTTGTGCTCTAAAGTTTCTATACTAAAGAAAGGGAATGGAATGTAGAGATACAGAGAGAAAAAGTAAGTTATGAAAAGAAAAGAATATTGGCTGTGTTTGGATTGAATGGGAAGAAGAGAATAAGGGAAGTGGGGAAGAAATTTATTATTAAACAATTCAAACTCTTCACAAAGTTACACACTTCCCAATATTTCTTCCCACTTCTTCCCTTCTTCCCTTCTTCCCACCCTCATCCAAACGGAGCCATTACTGGTTTACTTGTTCCAGGGCTTCACGACGGAAGGGAACGAAAAGAGTTATGTGATGCACTTGACCGGTTTGTCCTTGCTCATTATACATGGCTCTAACTTTTGAAAGATATTTACGTAAATTACACAATCTTATTCTCTCTACACTCCAAATCGGGGAGTAATAAAATTAAGACTGATATAACTAGCGCACTCTGACTAACCTTCCATTCCCTCTCACTTGCTGGAGCAAGTAACAGATCTCTCTTGTCCTTACTCTTGTCCTTTGACGTCGTTTAGATCGGGAAACTTAGAGAAACCAGCAAGCGTAACGATACATCACTAGAAGAGGAGTAAGAACTCGACCCAACAGTGTATAAAAGAGAAGATAAACTCAACTCACAAGCAAAATTCGTAATAATTCAATAATCTCCTTATTACATTCTGATTTTCATCTTAAATAGCAGTCTAACACAATTAAAAGTTACTACCTATTAATATATCATCTCAACTATTTTTTCTAATTTCAAAACACACTTAATTACCTCTTAAAAGACCACAAAAGACAACACAAAAATACAACACATTATTAACACATTTTGACTCATTAAGACTAATGATAATTCTCAACTAACTAATTAATTTTTGTTGGCAGTTCTTGAATTGATTACTCAACTCTTTTGCTGATTTTGCATCTAACATGATATCTTGATCGGTGTCATCCTTACTCTTCGTTTCTTTCCATCAAAAATGGCTCCCTGGAGTGGAGCATACCCTTAGTAGCACATGGCATTACTTTATGGTTTTTTTTTTTTTTTTTGAAGTTTGCATTACTTTATGTTCGTTCCCTGCTTTAATTAAGCTGGTTAGCTAAGCGTCATAACATGCGTATCATTATTATTCTTTCTCTATTATTAATTGTTTTGCGCCGTAAGGGGCGAGGTCTTTATTTTTGGGTCACTCGGTTTTATTATTAGTTGAAAACTTCCAACTATATAAACAGAAAAATCTGCTTGTTTTCAAAGGAATTATTCCTAACAGTAGCTTATGAGGAAATAGTATTAATATTGGCTCGATATATATAAAGAATTCATGAATTACAAACTGTGTAATCAAGATCAGTGTTCATTTTTGAGAGAAATTAAAAATTAGGAGAAGCGAGTTCTATAGTCTGTCTAGTAAATTAAAATAATACATATATTAAAAGATAATGTGTTAAATCGCAGCTTTATGATGTTTTTGCGATTTGAAAGGAGCCCACAGGAACAACCAAAAATAGCCATCTCAACAGTTAGAAACAAGGGGGGAAAAGGCCTATTCAAATTATTTTGAATTAAAAAATTTGTGTTTGTTTAGTGACATGTAATAATCTCAGACAGGATTGATGAGTGGCCTAGTGGTCGTCTGAACAATCACTTAGATCGTTTAAACGATCTGGTGTTTGGAATCTTTGGAATAAGATTTCATTCGAAATTGCTAATTATAGGGGTTGTCAAACACATTTTTAGAACAAGTGGAATCAGCTATTCGAGTTCTTATTCTTGTTCCAACAAAATGTTAGAACTAGCTAACCATTCAAGAACAAATCATTATGAGCAAGGTTCTAGTGCCACAAGTTTTTGGTGCCACAAATGCCACAACTTCTCTTTTTCATTAATATTTCAAAATTTAAAATTTTAATTTTCGAATCCAAACCGTTGATCTTGTACAATTTTACAAGTGATGCATTTCTATATAATTTTTATAAATTTTGGAGTTTATTTGATATTTGATCAAGAGGCCAAAAAATGAACGAATCTTGTTAACTATAACAGATTAATTTTAATACGTTCATATGTTAGCCTCTTGATCGAATATCAAATAAACTCCAAAATTTATAAAAATTATATAAACATGCATCACTCGTAAAATTGAATAAGATCAACGGTTTGGATTCGAAAATTAAAATTTTAAATTTTAAAATATTAATGAAAAAGAGAAGTTGTGGCATTTGTGGCACCAAAAACTTGTGGCACTAGAACCTTGCTCAATCATTATTTATTTTAGGGTGATTTATATTTATGCCACTATAAAAATTAGATATTAGAGATATGCCATCACTAAATGACAAATTATTTTTATGCCATCATTAAATGATAAAATTAGATTTATACCATCAGTCATTTAATTTGACTATTATGTCCTTTTAAATATGCCACTATAAAATAATATAATTAGAAATATGTCATTATAAACATTATAATTAGAAATATGACATCGTAAAAGAAAAAAAAATTTGTCATCCATGTTGGTCCCTTAAAATAATCATTTGCTTAGTTGAAAATTTGATTACTGTGATAAACAAAAAAATTATTCGAGTTGCAAACCACGTTTGTCCCTTTTCATTTTGTCACTGACAAGTATATTTATATAAAATCATTTATTTACCGTATATTTTATAAATCGGTTTCTTTTCACTATGCACCACATTAGATGTACGATGCACATCACGAAGTTGAGAAAAATGAAAGATTTTTTTTCTTACCGTCTAATCCCTTTCGTAAGGACGCTCTGTTTTCTTGCCCCTTTCCGAAATATTTTTCTTTTTGTTTACTAAAAAATGCATCAAGGGTAATTTAGGTATTTAAAAAGATATGTCAAGTTTTATAGTGGCATATTTCTAATTTTAATCATTTTGGAAGAAATTAATGGCATAAAACTAATTTTGACTCTTTTACAATGGCATAAAAATAATTAGCTATTTAAGGATGGCATTTTTCGAAATGACAATTTTCATAATGGCATATATCTAATTATTTCTTTATTTTATATTGTTTTCTTTTTCTTAATTTCTTAACTAACCACTCAAACATCATCTCTTGATTTATGAATAAGCAAATTTTCACCATTCTTTATTCACCATCCTTGTTCTAAAATAAAATATTTTATTCTTATTCACGGCACTTCCAAACATTAACAATTATGACTCGATATATATTTTTATGATTTTAAATTTTTATCCCGCATTATCTCAATAAGTACCTTATGCAATTTTCTCTAGTTTGGTGCATGGACAAATGGTAATACTGTGGGAGAGAGCTAGAGAGTGATAACAGTTAGCTTGTTCTAAACAAAATCTCAACCGGATAAGCTCTCTCTCGGGTCAATTTGTAATATACAGTTTCTTCAATGTAATGGGCCATTGAGGATTTTAATTCAAAACAAAACGAGTCCACAAGGACATATCAGACTTGAAAAGAAGTTGCAGGATTGTTGCTTCAAACTTTAGACCAGCCATAAAAATATTACTTATGTTACTTAAACAGGATCCAATTTCCAGACAATTGATTTCTTTTTGAGAAGTAAAGTCATTGGTATTTTTCACAAAAACCATTACTATTTTTGGATGTGTTCCTTTCATAAGGCAAATTGGAGGAGAAAACAGAAAAGTTGAAGAAAAAAAGAAAGATATATATCACAATTCATGTGGTTTGGGAATTTATTTTTGGCTTTTATTGTGATAGATAGAGTTTAAAGCCACCTGGGTGACAGCGCTAACCAACTTATGATTCTGTTCTCTTCTTGATTAAGGGTTGATGCAGTTTTAATGATTGATCTAGTGCCAGTGGCTTATTAAATGCTAATACTATAGATTTAATAATTAAATTTTGTCAATGTGTATTAGGAATGCAACTGATATTGATAATGATACATATATTTATTGATGATGATAGGTCCCCAACACTCCTACAGTGATGTTGTAGTAGTACCATGTGATTTGTGACTGGTCCTCTAATCAATCAATCATGGGTACATCTGGATCTCTTGCAAAAATCCCAAAATAGTAGTCACAGGCTCGCACCCGGTTTGCTTCCGTCTTCTATTCGCCATTTATCTTTTATGATCTCAACATATATTGCCATGAGAAATCAGTTATAAGTTATTCCCATTAATTCCCAACCGTAAATCGTACAGATAATAAGAGAGGAATAATTGATAATGTCATAAATTCTTAATATGTATTAATAAGACTTTTTAACTTAATTTTAAACAGGAGCGGCTCCCCTCCAATTGTACAGGATTCGGCAATTAACTGCAAATAAATTAATGTTGACCCTATATTTTTAGATCAGACGGATCAAATTCAATCTCAACTGGATAATAAATAAATAAGTAAATAAATAAAATGTTGGAGAGAGAAGCCTAAATCCGGTTTGGAAAAGTCCCGGCCGAAATCTAGAAGAAAGTGTAAGCTAAGAATGTGTGCGTGTGTGTGCGTGTGTGTGTGTGTTTGGGATCATGTCACGTGGGAAATCCAAATCCAAATCCGCCAATCAAACAGGCGAGAATTGGTAGCAACTGCAAATAGTAAATAGATTGGTTAATTAATTAATAAATAATATATGAGAAGAGAAAGAGCGATCCAAGACTGTGCTGGTACTGGTACCAACAACCAATGCATGGTGTGGTGTGGTACTATGGTATGTATGTATAGGTCCTGTCTGTCCTGGGGCGACATCCATCGCATGGGAAGAGGCAGCTGCACATGCAAATATGCAAATATGCAAATGCAATGGATACATTCATGCATACGAATACGATAGAAAATACCGAATATGATACAAATGCAATGAAAGAAACAAGCATGGCACGCACTGCACAGTACTGCTTAATGAAGTCGGTGCCGATATTCTAATCCAATATTAATTAAATAGAAAGGTTTTTAAATCTGAGCATACAATTAATATCAAATTGAACGATATTTAAAATCAAAACTCAGCAAATGCACTTATTACATGTCGAGATCGAGAACACAGGGAATAAATAGGTAAACAAATTTTGAACTGTACAACTAACTACAACAGTAGTCTTTTTATTAGGACAATAAAGGTTGAATTTGTGTTTCTAGTTCTGGATGCTTTTGTTTTGTTGATACAATACAATACAAAATTAGGAATATATTTATATTATTAGGAAGCAAGTCGCATTTATTTCTCTGCAAGAGCAGAAGCACGTTTTTGAATCTAGAGTGGTCAGAATAAATCTCGTAAAAAAGCACATATAGCACCATATAATATAGCAGATCCGGAATAGATCCTCTCGCCATTGCTACCTCATACATTAATTAATTACTAGGGTTGGATATCGAGTTTCGCTCGATACAATATTTTTTTACATAATTTAAAGTTTGGTTTCTATTATATTATTTTTTATATATGTTGATAATAATGTGAATATCTAACTAAAAAATCAATATCATCATGTTTTAAGTAAGATCATAAACATATTTTAAACTATATAAACAACACAAAAATAGATTATTGTGATCAAATTACTTAAAATGAATGTAAAATCGCTTGAAATGCTCAAATATACTCAGAATCTATAAAATCTACACATTATGAGAATAATTACAATATATAATCTAATCGTTTTGAATAAGTGAGTCCATAAACATATTCTAAACTATATCAAGAGCTTAATATAGATTACTGTGATCAAATGATTTAAAATGAATGCAAAATCGCTTGAAATGCTCAAATATACTCATAATCTGTAAAATCTGCACATCATGTGAATAATTACAATGTATAATCCAATCGTTTTGAAAAATTAAACTCATAAACATATTCTAGACTATATAAAAAGCTTAAATATAGATTATTGTGATCAAATAACTTAAAATGAATGCAAAATTGTTTGAAATGTTCAAATATACTAAGAATCTGTAAAATATGCACATCATGTGCATAATTAAAATGCATCATCCAATCGTTTTGAAAAAGTGAGTTCATAAACATATTCTAAACTATATAAATAGCTTAAATATAGATTATTATGATAAAATGACTTAAAATAAATACAAAATCGATTGAAATACTCAAATATACTCAGAATCTGTAAAATTTGCACATTATGTGCGTAATTACAATGTATAATCCAATATTTTTAAATAAGTGAGTTCATAAACATATTCTAAACCACATAAAGAGCTTAAATATAGATTATTCTGATCAAATGACTTAAAATGAATGCAAAATCGCTTGAAATGCTCAAATATACTCAGAATCTGTAAAATATGCACATTATGTGAATAATTACAATGTATAATCCAATCGTTTTGAATAATGAAGATCATAAATATATTCTAGACAATATAAAGAGCTTAAATATACATTATTGTGATCAAATGACTTAAAATTAATGCAAAATCACTTGAAATGCTCAAATATTCTCAGAATATGTAAAATCTACATATTTTATGCATAATTACAATGTATAATCCAATTTTTTGAATAACTGAGTACAAAATTATAATCGAGACTATATAAAGAACTTAAATATAGATTAATTTGATCAAATGACTTAAACTGAAAGTAAAATCGCTTCAAATGCTCAAATATACTCAGAATCTGTAAAATCCGCACATTATGTGAATAAATACAATGCATAATCTAATCGTTTTGAATATGTGAGTTCATAAACATATTCTAAACTATATAAAAAGCATAAATATAGCTTATTGTGATTAAAAAATCGCGTGAAATGCTCAAATATACTCATAATCTTTCAAATATGCACATCATGTGCATAATTACAATGTATAATCAAATCGTTTTGAGTAAATTATATCATAAACATATTCTAGAAAAAAATAAAGAGCTTAAATATGTATTAATGTGATCAAATCACTTAAAATGAATACAAAATCACTTGAAGTGCTCAAATATACTCCGAATCTGTAAAATCTGCACATTATGTGAAGAATTAGAATTTATAATCTGATCGTTCTGAATAAATGAGTTCATAAGTATATTCTAGACTATATAAAGAGTTTAAATATAGACTATTGTGATCAAATGACTTATAATTAATGCAAAATCGGTTGAAATGCTCAAATATACTCAGAATCTTTCAAATCTGTACATAATATGCATAATTACAATGTATAATCCAATTGTTTTGATTAAATTATATTCTAAACATATTCTAAACAAAATAAAGAGGTTAAATATTTATTATTGTGATCAAATGAGTTAAAATGATTGCAAAATCGCTTAAAATGCTCAAATATACTTGGAATCTGTAAAATATGCATATTATGTGAATAATTATAATGTATAATCTAATCGTTTTGAATAATTAAGATAATAAATATATTCTAGACAAAATAAAGAGTTTAAATATACATTATTGTGATCAAATGACTTAAAATTAATGCAAAATCACTTGAAATGCTCAAATATTCTCAGAATCTATAAAATCTGCACATTTTATGCATAATTACAATGTATAATCCATTTTTTTGAATAACTGAGTACAAAAATATATTCGAGACTATATAAAGAGCTTAAATATAGATTAGTATGATCAAATGACTTAAACTGAAAGCAAAATCGTTTCAAATGCTCAAATATACTCAGAATCTGTAAAATCTGCACATTATGTGAATAAATACAATGCATAATCTAATCGTTTTGAATATGTGAGTTCATAAACATATTCTAAACTATATAAAAAGCATAAATATAGCTTATTGTGATCAAAAAATCGCTTGAAATGCTCAAATATATTCATAATCTTTTCAAATATGCACATTATGTGCATAATTACAATGTATAATCAAATCGTTTTGAGTAAGTTATATCATAAACATATTCTAGACAAAATAAAGAGCTTAAATATGTATTACTGTGATCAAATCACTTAAAATGAATACAAAATCACTTGAAATTCTCAAAAATACTATGAATCTGTAAAATCTGCACATTATGTGAAAAAATTAGAATGTATAATCTGATCGTTTTGAATAAATGAGTTCATAAATATATTCTAGACCGTACAAAGAGCTTAAATATAGATTATTGTGATCAAATGAATTAAAATTAATGCAAAATCGATTGAAATACTCAAATATACTCAGAATCTTTCAAATCTGTACATAATGTGCATAATTACAATGTCTAATCCAATTGTTTTGAATAAATTATATTATAAACATATTCTAAACAAAATAAAGAGGTTAAATATTGATTATTTTGATCAAATGAGTTAAAATGATTGCAAAATCGCTTAAAATGCTCAAATACACTTGGAATCTGTAAAATATGCATATTATGTGAATAATTACAATGTATAATCCAATCGTTTTGAATAAATAAGTTCATAAAAATATTTTAAACTATATAAAAAGTATAAATATAGCTTATTATGATCAAATGACTTAAAATGAATGCAAATCGCTTGAAATACTCAAATTTACTCAAAACCATTAAAATCAACATATTATGTGAATAATTACAATGTAAAAACCTATCGTTTTGAAAAATTGAGATCATAAACATATTCTAGATAATATATAGATCTTAAATATACATTATTGTGATCAAATGACTTAAAATTAATGCAAAATTACTTGAAATGCTCAAATATACTAAGAATCTATAAAAACTGTACATAATGTGCATAATTACAACGTATAATCCAATATTTTTAAATAAGTGAGTTCATAAACATATTCGAGACTATATAAAGAGAGCTCAAATATAAATTATTGTGATCAGATGACTTAAAATGAATGTAAAATCGCTTGAAACGTTCAAATATTCCCAGAATCTGTAAAATATGCAAATTATGTGTGTAATTATAATTTATAATCCAATCGTTTAGAATAATTGAGTTCATAAACATATTCTGGACTATATAAAGAGGTTAAATATAGATTACTGAGATCAAATGAATTAAAATCAATGCAAAATTGCTTGAAATGCTCAAATATACTCAGAATCTTTCAAATCTGCATATTATGTGCATAATTACAATGTATAATCCAATCGTTTTGAATAACTTATATCATAAACATATTCTAGATAAAATAAAGAGCTTAAATGTATATTATTGTGATCAAATTACTTAAAACGAATGTAAAATAGCTTGAAATGCTCAAATATTGAGCTCATAAACATATTTAGACTATATAAAGAGCTTAAATTAGATTATTGTGATCAAATAACTTAAAATGAATGCAAAATCGCTTGAAATGCTCCAATATACTCAGAATCTTTAAAATCTGCACATCATGTGCGCAATTACAGCGTATAATCCAATCGTTTAGAATTACTTAGTTCAGAAACATATTCTTAACTATATAAAGATCATAAATATAGATTACTGTGGTCAAATGACAATAAAAAAAGAATACAAAATCTTTTGAAATGCTCAAATATACTCAGAAATTATAAAATGCGTATATTATGTGAATAATTACATTATATAATCCAATCGTTTGGTATAAGTGAGTTCATAAATATATTCTAAACTATATAAGGAGCTTAAAAATAGATTATTGCGATCAAATGACTTAAAATGAAAGCAAAATCGCTTAAAATGCTCAAATATACTTAGAATTTGTCCAATCTGCACATCATGTGAATAATTACAATGTATAAACCAATCATTTTTAATAATTAACCTCAGAAATATATTCTAGACAATATAAAGAGCATAAATATAGATTATTTTGATCAAATGACTTAAAATGAATGTAAAATCGCTTCAAATGCTCAAATATACTCAGAATCTATAAAATCTGCACATTATGTGATAAATTACAATGTATAATCCAATCGTTTTGAATAATTGAGCTCATAAACATATTTTAGACTATATAAAGGGCTTAAATATAGATTATTGTGATGAAATAACTTAAAATGAATGCAAAATCGCTTGAAATGCTCCAATATACTCAGAATCTTTAAAATCTGCACATTATTTGCATAATTACAATATATAATCCAATCGTTTTAAATAAGTGATATCATAAACATATTCTAGACAATATAAATAGTTTAAATATACATTATTATGATCAAATGACTTAAAATGAATGCAAAATCGCTTGAAATGCTCAAATATACTCAGAATCTGTAAAAGTTGCACATAATATGAATAATTACAATGTACAATCCAATCGTTTTGAATAATTGAACTCATAAACATATTCTAGACTTTATAGAGGAATGATATAATACACTCTGGAGTATTGAGTCCTCATACACTGAATTGTTTATTCTTTGAATCGCTTTAAAAATCGTGCACCAGATTTAGATGAGTGGATCGGATTATGGCGCTGATTGCTATTCGATTCTCCGTTTCCATTAAAATTACCGTATCTTTCTGTTTAATTCTCCATTCGCACCTCTCTCCGCACTCATGGTCTCATCTCCATTTGTACCAAATTGAACGCCAAAACTCTTTTTGCACGATTCTCTCTCTCGTAGTTTGTACTTTCGTCACTTCACTCTGCGCGCTTCTCTCTTAGGATTTGCCAACTTGAGCTCACACATCTTAACACACCTAGACGATTGTTCTGTTTTTGGTCGCACATCATACCCTTTCTCTGATATATATGTACGCTAAAAGTTAGAACTTTCATAACAATGAAAGGAAGGCAAGAATCTTTGATTTGAGACATTTAATATCGCAAATGAATAAAAAAATAAACAAAGGTATCTTTTCTCGCCTGTTAATTTGGACCTTCGCCCCTTTCTATTGTTGGTTTCACCTCCACTGGTGTCAAACTGTCAATTGACGAATCCAAGGAGCACAGAGCGCTAGAAGGGAGGAAAGGTCAATAAAGGAGTGAAGGAGAGAGAAAGGTGTCAAAGCGGTGAAAGAGAGAATTGCGAGATGAAGTGGGGGAAAGCGAGAGTTGCTGAGGCAGTAGAGGTGACAGAGGCTGTCAAGGTTTTCCTTTTTTTTGTATGAAGGACAGAGAATCTTTAGACGGAGGATCCAACAGAAGACGAAAAATTTTAATGAAACAGAGAAAACATAAAAAACGGAGAGCCTCTAGCGCCTCTATCCTAGCCTTTCATCAAAATCTTACCGCGAAAATTAGAGAGATTCGACGGTAGAAAAAATCAGTGTATGGGGCATGTATACACCAGAGTGTAGTATATCATTACTCATATAAAGAGCTTAATTATAGATTATTGTGATCAAATAACTTGAAATAAATGCAAACTCGCTTGAAATTCTCAAAAATACTCAGAATCTTTAAAATCTACACATTATGTGCGTAATTACAATGTATAATGCAATCATTTAGAATAAGTGAGTTCATAAACATATTCTTGACAATATAAAAATCTTAAATATAGATGATTGTGATCAAATGATTTAAAATGAATGCAAAATTGCTTGAAATGCTTAAATATACAAAGAATCGGTAAAATCTGCACATTATGTGAATAATTACAATGTATAATCCAATCGTTTTGAATATGTGAGCTCATAAACATATTTTAGACTATATGAAGAGTTAAATAAAGATTATTGTGATTAGATGACTTAAAATGGATGGAAAATCGATTGAAATGTTCAAAGAAACTTATAATTTGTAAAATATGCACATTGTGTGAATAATTACAATGTATAATCCAATCGTTTTGAATAATTAAGCTCATAAACATATTCTAGACTATATAAACAAGCATAAATATAGATTATTGTAATCAAATGACTTAAAATGAATGCAAAATATCTTCAAATGCTCAAATACACTCAGAATCTGTAAAATCTGCACAATACGTGAATAATTACAATGTATAATCCAATCGTTTTGAATAATTGAGCCCATAAAAATATTCTACACAATATAAAAAGGTTAAATACAGATTATTGCGATCAAATGACTTAAAATTAATACAAAATCGTTTGAAATGCTCAAAAATACTCAGAATCTTTAAAATCTGAACATCATTTGCATAATTACAATTTATTATCAATTCGTTTTGAATAAGTGATATCATAACATATTCTAGACTATATAAAGAGCTTAAATATACATTATTGTGATCAAATGACTTAAAATGAATACAAATCGCTTGAAATGCTCAAATATATTCAGAATCTGTAAAAGCTGCATATTTTGTGAATAATTACAATGTACAATCCAATCGTTTTGAATAATTGAAATCATAAACATATTCTAGACTTTATAAAGAGCTTAATTATAGATTATTGTAGTCAAATGACTTAAATAAAGGAAAAATCGCTTGAAATGCTCACATATCCTCAGAATATTTAAAATCTACACATTATGTGGGTAATTACAATGTATAATGCAATTGTTTAGAATAAGTGAGTTCATAAACATATTCTTGACTATATAAAGATCTTAAATATAGATGATTGTGATCAAATGATTTAAAATGAATGCAAAATCGCTTGAAATTCTTAAATATACTAAGAATCTGTAAAATCTACACATTATGTGAATAATCACAACGTATAATACAATCGTTTTGAATATGTGAGCTCATAAACATATTCTAGACTATATCAAGAGCTTAAATATAGATTATTTTGATCAAATGACTTAAAATTAATGCAAAATCGCTTGAAATGCTCAAATATACTCAGAATCTTTAAAATCTGAACATCATTTGCATAATTACAATTTATTATCCAATCGTTTTGAATAAGTGATATCATAACATATTCTAGACTATATAAAGACCTTAAATATACATTATTGTGATCAAATGACTTAAAATGAACACAAAAATATCATTTGATATGCTCAAATATACTCAGAAATTGTAAAATCCGTGTATTATGTGAATAATTACATTGTGTAATCCAATCGTTTAGAATATGTGAGTTCATAAATATATTCTAAACTATATAAAGAGTTTAAATATAGACCATTGTAATCAAATGACTTAAAATGAATGCAAAATCGCTTAAAATGCTCAAATATACTAAGAATTTGTCAAATCTGCACATTATGTGCATAATTACAATGTATAAACCATTTTTTCTTAATAATTGACCTCATGAACTTATTCAAGACTATATAAAGAGCATAAATATAGATTTTTGTATCAAATTAATTAAAATGAATGCAAAATCGATTCAAATCCTCAAATATACTTAGAATCTGTAAAATCTGGACAATATATGCATAAGTACAATATACAATCCAATCATTTTGAATAATTGAGCTCATAAATATATTATACACAATATAAAGAGGTTAAATATAGATTATTGTGATCAAATGACTTAAAGTTAATGCAAAATCGCTTGAAATGCTCAAATATACTCAGAATCTTTAAAATATGAACATTATTTGCATAATTACAATTTATAATCCAATCGTTTTGAATAAGTGATATCATAAACACATTCTAGACTATATAAAGAGCTTTAATATACATTATTGTGATCAAATGACTAAAAATGAATGCAAAAGCGCTTGAAATGCTCAAATATAGTCAGAATCTGTAAAATCTGCATATTATGTGAATAATTTCAATGTAGTTTTGAATAATTGAGCTCATAAATATATTCTACACTTTATAAAGAATTTAATAGTAGATTATTGTGATCAAATGACTTAAAATGAATGCAAAATCGCTTAAAATGCTCAAATATGCTTAGAATTTGTAAAATCTGCACATTATGTGAATAATTACAATGCATAAGCCAATCTTTCTTAATAATTGACCTCATAAACATATTCTAAACTATATAAAGATCATAAATATAGATTACTGTGGTCAAATGACTTAAAAAATGAATACGAAATCGTTTGAAATGCTCAAATAAACTCAGAAATTGTAAAATCCGTATATTATGTGAATAATTACAATGTCTAATCCAATCGTTTTACATATGTGAGCTCATAAACATATTCTAGACTATATAAAGAGCTTAAATATAGATTATGTCATCAAATAACTTAAAATGTATGCAAAATCGTTTGAAATGCCAAAATATACACAGAATCTGTAAAATCTGCAAATTATGTGTGTAATTATAATGTATAATCCAATCATTTTGAATAAGTGTGTTCATAAATAAATTCTAAATTATATAATGATCATAAATATAGATGATTTTGATCAAATGATTTAAAATGAATGAAAAATAGTTTGAAATGCTCAAATATACACAGAATCTTTCAAATCTGAACATTATGTACATAATTAGAATGTATAATCCAATCGTTTTGAATAACATACTTTAGACTATATAAAGAGCATCAATAATTATTGTGATCAAATGACTTAAAATAAATTCAAAATCGTTTGAAATGCTCAAATATACTCAGAATCTGTAAAATCTGCAAATTATGTGAATAATTACAATTTATAATCCAATCGTTTTGAATAAGTAAGTTCATAAACATATTCTAAACTATATAAATAGCATAAATATAGATTATTGTCAACAAATGACTTAAAGTGAATACAAAATCGCTTGAAATACCCAAATATACACATAATCTTTAAAATTTGCACATTATTTGTGTAATTACAATAAATAATCCAATCGTTTTAAATGAGTGTGATCGTAAACAAATTCTTACCTATGTAAAGAGCTTAAATAAATATATTATCGTGAACACATGTCTCAAATTGAATGCAAAAATCGCTATAAATGCTCAAATATACTCAGAATCTATAAAATTTGCACATTTTGAGCATAATTGCAGTGTATAATCCAATCTTTTTGAATAAGTGAGTTCATAAACATATTCTAGACTATATAAAGAGGTTAAATATAGATTATTGTGATCAGATAACTCAAAATGAATGTAAAATCGTTTGAAACGTTAAAATATTCTCGGAATCTGTAAAATATGCACATTTGTTCGTAATTATAATGTATAATGCAATCGTTTTGAATAATTGAGTTCATAAACATATTCTAGACTATATAAAGAGGCTAAATGTACATTATTGAGATCAAATGAATTAAAATGAATGCAAAATATCCTTA
Source organism: Rhynchospora pubera (assembly GCA_028095005.1). Classification (NCBI taxonomy): domain Eukaryota; kingdom Viridiplantae; phylum Streptophyta; class Magnoliopsida; order Poales; family Cyperaceae; genus Rhynchospora; species Rhynchospora pubera. The sequence goes on along the minus strand of CM051459.1, from coordinate 229,190,259 downwards.
AATGCTCAAATATACTCAGAATCTTTCAAATCTGCACATTATGTGCATAATTACAATGTATAATCCAATCGTTTGGAGTAATTTATATCCTAAACGTATTCTAGATAAAATAAAAAGCTTAAATATATAATATTGTGATCGAATCAATTAAAACGAATGCAAAATTGCTCGAAATGCTCAAATAAACTTAGAATCTGTAAAATATGTACATTATGTGAATAATTACAATGTATAATCCAATTGTTTTGAATAATTTAGCTCATAAACATATTCTAAAATATATAAAGAGCTTAAATATAGAATATTGTCATCAAATAACTTAAAATGAATGCAAAATCAATTGAAATGCTCAAATAAACTTAGAATTTGTATAATAAGCACATTATGTGAATAATTACAATGTATAATCCAATCGTTTTGAATAATTCAGCTCATAAACATATTTTAAACTATATAAATAGCTTAAATATAGATTATTGTGATAAAATAACTTAAAATGAATGCAAAATAGCTTGAAATGCTTCAATATACTCAGAATCTTAAAAATTTTCAGATCATTTGCGCAATTACAATGTATAATTCAATCGTTTTGAATAACTTAGTTTAGAAACATATTCTAAACTATATAAAGATCATAAATATAGATTACTGTGGTCAAATGACTTACAAAGATTTCAGAATCGTTTCAAATGCTCAAATATACTTAGAAATTGTAAAATCCGTATATTATGTGAATAATTACAATGTATAATCCAATCATTTGGAATAAGTGAGTTCTTAAACATATTCTAGACTATATAAAGAGCTTAAATATAGATTATTGTGATCAAATGACTTAAAATGAATGCAAAATCGCTTAAAATGCTCAAATATAGTTAGAATTTGTCAAATCTGCACATTATGTGAATAATTACAATGTATAATCCAATATTTCTTAATAATTGACCTCATAAACATATTCTAAACTATATAAAGAGGATAAATATAGATTATTGTGATCAAATGACTTAAAATAAATGCAAAATCGCTTCAAATGCTCATATATACTCAGAATCTGTAAAATCTGCACAATATGTGAATAATTACAATGCATAATCCAATCATTTTGAATAATTGAGCTCATAAACAAATTTTGCACGATATAAAATGCTTAAATATAGATTATTGTGATCAAATGACTTAAAATTAATGAAAAAATCGATTGAAATGCTCAAATATACTCAGAATCTTTCAAATCCGAATATCATGTGCATAATTACAATGTATAATCCAATTGTTTTGAATAAGTGATATCATAAACATATTCTAGACTATATAAAGAACTTAAATATATATTGTTGTGATCAAATGACTTAAAATGAATGCAAAATCGCTTGAAATGCTAAAATATATTTAGAATCTGTAAAATCTGCATATTATGTGAATAATTACAATCTATAATCCAATCTTTCTTAATAATTGACCTCATAAAACTATATAAAGAGCATAAATATAGATTATTGTGATCAAATGACTTAAAATAAATGCAAAATCGCTTCAAATTCTCATATATACTCAGAATCTGTTAAATCTGCACAATATTTGAATAATTACAATGTATAATCCAATCATTTTGAATAATTGAGCTCATAAATAAATTCTATACAATATAAAGAGTTTAAATATAGATTATTGTTATCAAATAACTTAAAATCTGCATATTATATTCGTAATTGTAACGTAGATTCCAATTGTTTCGTAAAAACATATTCTAGACTATATAAAAATCATAAATATAGTTTATTGTGATCAAATGACTTAAACTGAATGCAAAATAGCTTGAAATGCTCAAATATACTCAGAATCTTTCAAATATGCACATTATGTGCATAATTACAAAGTATAATCCAATTGTTTTGAATAAGTTATATCATAAACATATTCTAGACAAAACAAAGAGCTTAAATATATATTATTGTATTCGAATCACTTAAAACGAATGTGAAATCGCTTGAAATGCTCAAATAACCTCACAATCTTTAAAATCTGCACATTATGTCAAAATTTACAATGTATAATACAATGCTTTTGAATAAGTGAGTTCGTAAATATATTCTAGACTATATAAAGAGCATCAATATAGACTATTGTGATCAAATGGCTAAAACCAATCATTTTGAATAAATGAGTTCATAAACATATTATAAACTATATAAAGAGCATAAATATAGATTATTGTCATCAAATAACTTAAAATGAATGCAAAATCGCATGAAATTCTTAAATATGCTCATAATCTGTAAAATCTGCAAATTATGTGAATAATTATAATGTATAATCCAATTGTTTTGAATTAATGGTTCATAAACATATTATAAACTATATTAAGAGCTTAAAAATAAATTATTGTGATCAAATGACTTAATATTAATGAAAAATCGGTTGAAATGCTCAAAAATACTAAGAATCTGTAAAATCTGCACATATGTTTCTTAATTACCACGTACAATATAATCATTTTGAATAAGTAAGTTCATAGATATATTCTAGTCTATATAAAGAGCTTAAACATAGATTATTGTGTTCAAATGACTTAAAATGAAAGTAGAATCGTTTCAAATGCTCAAATATACTCAGAATCAGTAAAATCTGCACATCATGTGCATAATTACAATATATAATCCAATCGTTTTGAATAAATGAGTTCATAAACATATTCTAAACTATATATAAAGTATAAATGTAGGTTATTGTGATAAAATGACTTAAAATGAATGCAACATCACTTGAAATGCTCAAATATACACAGAATCTTTCAAATCTGCATATTATGTGCATAATTACAATGCATAATCCAAACGTTTTGAATAAGTTATATCATAAACATATTCTAGACAAAATAAAGAACTTAAATATATATTATTGTGATCAAATCACTTAAAACGAATGCAAAATCGCTTGAAATCCTCAAATATACTCAGAATCTTTAAAATCTGCACATTATGTGATAAATTACAATGTATAATCCAATGCCTTTGAATAAATGAATTCGTAAACATATTCTAGATTATAATGTATAGTCCAATCATTTTGAATAAATGAGTTCATAAATATATTATAGACTATATAAAAAGCATAAATGTAGATTATTGTCATCAAATAACTTAAAATGAATGCAAAATCGCTTGAAATAGTTAAATATACTCAGAACCTGTAAAATCTGCACATTATGTGATTAATTACAACATGTAATCCAATCATTTTGAATATGTGAGCTCATAAGCATATTCTAAACTATATAAAGAGCTTAAACATAGATCATTGTCATCAAATAACTTAAAATGAATGCAATATCAATTGAAATGTTCAAATAAACTTATAATATGTAAAATATCCACATTATGTGAATAATTACAATGTATAATCCAAACATTTTGAATAATTGAGCTCATAAACATATTTTAGACAATATAAAGAGCTTAAATATAGATTGTTGTCATCAAATAATTTAAAATGAATGTAACATCAATTGAAATGCTCAAATAAACTTAGAATCTACAAAATATGCACATTATGTGAATAACTAGAATGTATAATGCAATTATTTTGAATAATTTAGCTCATAAACATATTCTAGACTATATAAAGAGCTTCGATGTAGATTGTTGAGATAAAAAAACTTAAAATGAGATCAAAATCGCTTAAAATGCTCAGAATCTGTAAAATTTGCACATTATGTGAATACTTACAACGTGTAAACCAATCTTTTTGATTAATTGACAGTTTAAACATATTTTAAACTCTATATATAGCATATATAGAGATTATGGAGATCAAATGACTTAAAATGAATGAAAAATCACTTAAAATTCTGAAATATACTAAAATCTGAAAAATCTGCATATTATGTGAATAATTACATTGTACAAACCAATCTTTTTGAATAATTGACCTCATAAACATATTCTAGACAATATAAAGAGTATAAATAGATATTATTGCGATCAAAGGAGTTAAAATAAATGCAAAATCGCTTGAAATGCTCAAATATACTCAAAATCTTTAAAATCTGCACATTATATTCGTAATTATGATTTATAATCCAATTGTTTTAAATCGGTGAATTCGTATACTTATTCTAGACTATATAAAAAAGCATAAATATAGTTTTTGTGATAAAATGACTTAAAATGAATGTAAAATAGCTTGAAATGTTCAAATTTACTCAGAATCTTTCAAATCTGCACATTATGTGCATAATTACAATGTATAATCCAATCGTATTGAATATGTCAGCTCATAAACATATTCTAGACTATATAAAAAGTTTAAATATTAAGAAAAATTTGAATGTCCCGTATAGAATGTAAGATAAATAAGTTTACAATTATTAGAATGTACTAAAAAGAGGAGAAAGCACCTCTGATGATATGTAACAAAGTACATGCACTATTGAATATCGAGACATGATATATATCAAATTCAATATGTTACTTGAAACTTTAGGCAGAATTTAATATATTAAAGTGAACTCATCTAATTCTAAACTAAACGGGTCAACGAACATGATAACAGTCATGTTAGTGACAATTGCCTTTTGTATAAACCCAATTCCTTATGCATCCATTGGTACCAACCACTGTACCAACTAAGAAATCAGCTCACCAAAATTAACATTCACCATAACAAACAATATTTCTTCCTTCTCCTCACTGTTTTGATACTAAAAAACCTACCCTTGTACCAATGCCTTTCCTTGAATGCAACTGGTAACGAGCATGTACTTGTGTCATACCAGCCCTAATTTCTCCCACCTTTTTGTACCACCATACCTGATCTCAAGTGGTCCTACCAATATATACCAAGACACCTAAAATCAGTATGAATTCACTCTCTCATCAACTGAGATCTTCTATATATGCCAAAAGATCTGCTCAAAATTGACAAAAATTTGAAAAAATTAAACAAATTAGCCATACAATTTCTAACTTTATAATAAAAAGAAAGACAAATCACATTATTATTAATTCAAATTAGAAAAAAAAACTCACAATAGAAAAATTGATGCTTAAAGCAACAATTGATGTGTAATTACTTGTTGACTTATCATATAACACGTGTAGCTTTCTCTGTTTCACAAATACATGAACCCAACATGAGGAATTAATGTAGTGAAGTTTGCACAAAAAAATACATGAAAATATTCAATCATTTATATGCATTCCCTCAACAAATTATGGCTGCTTATCTCATTTTTGTTTCTCATTGTTAGCTTCAAAGTTTTTCAAAAAAAATAATAAGAAAAAAGAAATTAAGTTACCTAATTGTAAGAGATGAATATACTGATACCACCATCCAAAGGATGATTGTCTTGTTGTTCCTTCAAAATTAACAGCACACAATATAAAAGATATAAAAGATGCCCTGCAGTCGATATCACTTCTTTTTTTTTCCTCAGTTCAGATCTGAAATTGAAGAAAATACCAAGGAACAACCAACAATTACAAACCTCCCAAAAATATAGCACCAATAATACCTGGACTCAGTTTAGATTTGAAATTAAAAGATCGATAATCGATAACCTAGATAAAAAGAAAAGAGAAGAAGGGTCATTTTTTCACAAAATTTCACAGATAGGGATGACCTGTGCAGTAGATATAAAATTAATGGAGAGTGCGGCAATAATAACCGTTTTGATACCAATTTGATTTCTCTAAACACTATATAAGAAAAATAAATAGTATTTAAATATAGCTTTGAAACACATTTAATACAAAATATTAACGGCAGCATCAAAGATTCCCTTGATTTGTGCATCTATCCATGGTTGGTAAGAAAATGAGTTGTCTTGCCTTAAAAATTTTGAAATTAAATTGAAGGGTCAACGAAACTAAAATTTGCTCCCATATATATCATATATCATATAAATATACTAAGTGGTACATAATAGCCAACCAAATGATAAAGTAACGGCATCAATACTAAATGGACCTAAGAGTTCAATTTCTTTAAATAAAACTGAATCATATAATAAGATTTGTAGGAAAGGTAATAAATCCAAAGTTATAAAATAATAACAGCAAGAATATGAAAAATTATTGAATCTCAATATTTAAATCTTCCTATCATAAAACAAAACACATGAGAAATCACATCTTATAAATAGCATGACAAAATCAAATACAGTCTAAATATCATTGGTTGGGAGTAAAGAGTTAGGAGTCAGGAACACAATGCAACAACCCTGAATCACACATAAAAATAAAGAATCACAAAGAGGATCGCCCAAAAATAATTCAACTATTTCTGTTGCCATGTCAAGTATTTAGATTTTTTTTTTAATTTCCAGTCCGATATGGTGTTCAGTTGGAAGGGTGTGAGGGGTTGATGAATTGTGTGCGCCAAGTGGACTTTATTCATATAAACCTATTCCAACAGAACTACCAAGGAAGATGTAGAGAAGAAATGGGATAAAACCTATTCCAAGAATATTAAAAGGAAATATTATACAAATAAAAAAGAACGTAAACAGAAAAAAAAATTAAGCAATCAAATTAGATGAATAAACACATGGATGGCGAGGCAAGAAAAATTGTACCTGACAACAGTTGTAGTGTCACTAACATGAAGCCTATGATCTTGAACACCCACCTCTAAGTCAAAATATGTAAAATTGTAAAAAAAATCACTGAACATAAGAAGAATAAATAACATTTGAAAATAGGAGTTTAATTTTGTAGAAAATGCATCACGACAGTCATCAAGGTCTACCATGATTACTTGTTAAATCTGGTATAATCACTAAATCGATTTCTGACACCTTTGGTTCCTTATGCTCACAACACTTGTTAAATATCCAGCAATTCACCATTGTAAACTAAGGCATGCACGTGCTAAGAAGGATTTCAACATGCAACAATGAAATCATTATTTATAATTCAAACTGATTAAAGAGTTCTCAGATATATAACTATATTAATTCAAGTTAAATTGTAAGTGTTGATAACTAAAACTGAGCACAATATCATGACTAATGCTAAAAATAGTTAACGACTAAAAAAATCTGTTTTTCTGAATCTACAGACTTAGTAATCAGCAACAGTTTGTATACCTCCCCCCTGTAATTTCACAAATATTGGTTCATATTGATTGTTTCTCAAAATTAATATAAGAATAGAGTGATAGAGAGAGAAGGAAAGAGAGAGAGAAAAAGAGTACTGGAGTTTGGGATTGGAACGTGATTGGCGGAGTTGCAGACGGAGAGGTGGCCGCTGTTGGGATTGGAAAGTGGATGGCTGAGGCGTGAAATTGGAGATGGGTAAGCGGCGATTGAGTAAGATTTGATCGACAGTGGAGATGAAATAGAGAGGAGAGGGGATCCTTGACGTCAGCCTTGATGATGGGCTGGATGGCGGTGAAGTCGACGCCGGAGCAAAAGGCTCGGAGAAACAATTGCCGAGGAACCGTAGTCGGGTCTATTGGAGGCATGCCTTCCTCCGTGCCCCTTCCTTCCGCTTCTGCCATTGCTAGTTTCTTTTGCTACGGCGCCGAGGCAGTAAATGAGGAGTAAATGAGAAAGTTAAACACGAGGAAGAAACCGAAACTACGCAACGAATAGGATAAACGGCTTAGATTAAAAAATTAAAAAAAAAGTAACGGATAGGATCTATTTTCGGTGTTTGAGCGTGTGCTTTGCTTTAAAATCCGTACAAAAAATTCACGCAGATTATATTATACTATAGATACATGTATATCCCCTTTCCAAATTCTTATTGCACCACCCTGTGACTCCTATTTTGGAAGAGATCCAGATGTATGCATGATTCATTATTTCTCCGTTTATTTTATCTTCCATAATTAATTAATTTTGAATTCGATCGGTAATCCCTAAGATAAAGATCAAAATATTTCTCTTTCCCTCCACTATATATATATATATGAGATTGGCTAAAGTATACTCCAGCATATAGATAGCACGTATGCTGGAGTCGTTTCTCACAATCTAAAATGCATACAGTCGATCCGAAACTTTCAAATTGTTCTCCATATTGAAATCTCCTAGGAAACTAAAATTTATATTTTTTCGAATTTTTTTACTATATATTTTGCTATTTTAAAAAAACATTGTAAAGGAGTTGTAAATGATTATTTCTGACCATTCAATTTTAAAATAGCATAAGATATAGCAAAAAAAATCGAAAAAATATAAAATTTGGTCTTGAAAGATATTTTTATATGGAGAACAACTTGAATGGTTTGGATCGACTGTTTGAATTTTAGATTTTGAAAAACGACTCCAGCATACGGGTTTAATCCGTATGCTGGAGTATACTTTAGCCAATCTCTCTCTCTCTCTCTCTCTCTATATATATCATCACATATATTAATTTGGAGAAATAAATCCGGATCCGGAAGAACTGTTGGCAAACAGTTCTCCGGACAGTATTCTGGCCTGGATTATTTGTTACAGTGGCTGATTATGTGGCCGTGTATTAAACCATAAATAAGTGATGAAGGTTACAGAAAATCCGAAAAGCCTATATTGAGTCAAGGATGTACGTAAACCAAGGCAGCCCAATGGCCGTTCTCTCTACAAATTCAAATCCTGTGGCGCGCGACACAGCGTGCAGCGCACCACAGGCCGTCTGATCAAATCTCAATGGATGAGGGAGCCCGTGCATGTAACAGATTGTAAGGCCCGAAAAAATATAACCCGTCCAGATTTGATCGGACGGTCCGTGTGGCGCGCTGCACGCTGTGTCGCGCGCCACAGGATTCGGATTGTCTTTCTCTCTACAGCTTTTTCACGCTTCTTTTTTCGAGGTGAGGTTTTTGTCTTTTTTTTTCCTTTCGAATTCTGGAAATGGAAACAAGAGAGCAAGTGAGTTTGTGTACTAATTGGGCTGCATCTACTTATATATAAGTTAAATTAGAGTTCGGCATCCCATATGGGACTAATTTTGCTCTCCAAACGGAACAACAATACAACATCCACCAATCCCTTCTATGTTTACTCTCCGTTTTTTTTTTAAATTGTCTTCTCCATTTCCGATATTCGAGAGGAATATAGGTTGTTTCTTAAATTATTTGAAGTCCTTAAAATTTTTTTTTCTCCATAATAGATGTAACGATTTTCGATTATATACTTTTAAAATAATTAAAATAGATTCCCGAATCTCATCAAATTTTATTTCTATATTTTGATCTTTAGTTGTTTTTAATTATTTTGGACATTCCAAAGTATAATTATGGGCGTATAAAATACAAAGAACTATTAACAGTGTCTCGAAAGAAATATTTAAAATATATAGCGTAAACTTTAAAGATAAAGATAAATCGCAGAACAGTGCTCCGGACACTGAATCACGAGTCCAGAGCACTCAGTAGACTGCTTATGAATCATACGATGATTTTCTGTCTATTTTTATTAAATTAGGATTTTTTAATATTTTTTCTATGTTTTATCCTATGTTTTATCGCATCATCTAAAAAATATTATTTTTTAAATTCATTTTTTCATATTATTTATTTTTTTCAGACACAATTATCTTATATAACAAATTTTACTTCTATTGTAAGAGACAGATTCACAATAGCTATATGTGGTAAAAATAGATCGCGCAACGCGCGACGCCCCCACTAGTATATATATAATCAGGTGAACTTGAATGTGCATCCAAAGCATTAAAATCTTACTATGCAGGAATTTCTCCGTTCAAATTTCAAATCGAGATATGCATTTAATTAATTAATTTGAAGCATTGATACAAAATTTTCTGGATCTTTGACACGGATATACATTTAATTAATTAATTAATTTTGTGAAAAAATTTTAGTTGTAGACATGACATTATTATTTAATGATTGTACAATTTAAAATTATCCTATTTGGAATTTATTCAGTAATTTATAATCGCTTGCTGAATATTGCAAAAATCATGTGTTGGCAATCTAAATGACTTCCTAACTAATTTGATGCGCACCTGGTTATGGAGAATATGTATTGAGAGCTACTCTTTTTAATGCAAGTAATATTAGCAAAGATGTCAGGTGAATACACCATCAAATAAAGGGTTGCAATTCTGGTGTACCTCAATTTATTATACACAAGGTAAGATATCAATATCATCCGTCATTAAAAAAAATTGTCAAAATGAAGACACATCAGAAACTGTAAATCGTTTGATGAATGAATATTGAATGGTTAAATAATTTTCAAATATATCCAAACTTAATTTAACTGATGTTGTGCTTAATTGAAGGGACATATATATTTTGTAGTAATAATTAAGTTTTTTTTAAAAAATATTATTGAATATACGAAATGGAGGCAGTACTAAAAGGAGGATTAACCGTATTTGTAGGAATAGGAATGAATGATAATGACGATTAATGTAGCGACTTGAGAAAGAGAAAAAAAAAAAAAAGAGGGAAAAAATTGTTGGGTTCCAAGTTCCAACCTTGCAGGGTTTGGTAGGCGGCTTCGATCTGTTTTGGTTGACCCGTCTGTCCAGCGACGTGGCAGCCACAAAAATTAAGAGACCGGAGGATGTAACAACTATCTACTAATCTAGGCAGGATGCAGGATGCTCAGCTCAGAACAAAACACAATCCATTTAGGGTGTGTTTGGATGACTAAAGAATAAGGTATAAGAATAAAGATTTTTGGTTTGTGTGTTTATTCAAATTTTTTATATATTCTTATACTATGGTTTTGTTAGTATAGGAATAAGGACCATTATTCTTTATTCTTGTGTTGTTTGGATTGCACAAGAATAAGAATAAGCACGCAAACCGAAAATTTTTATTCTTATATCCTATTCCTTAGTCATCCAAACACACCCTTAATATGTTCCAAGTTTAGACTCCAAGTTGACATGTTCGCATTTTAATATCCAACAACCAATTCAACGCAGTCGGTAAAACTCGTACATTTTCTGAAAGTTAAAGCAACGACAACAACAATCGCACATAAATAAACTACACAGTAAATCGTGAAATTTAATCATTGAAAATTAAGAAGACAAGCTCTGTGACTGTGATGCCACCTTGGTAGGGTACTATCAAGTCTTTCTTTCTTAAAACTTAAAAAGAAAAAAAAGGAATGAGCTTCTGTGATGCCAGCTTTAAATGCTAGAACACTCGATAATTATTAATGATTGTTTTCGTAGGCAAATTGTTTCTTGAAAAACAGAAAAATGCAATCCCCGTGCAATTTAGGAATTGCCGTGCCAAGTTGACAAGTTGAAACTTGAAACCTACCACCAAGCACCAATGCTAATTGGTAAATGGTAATTGCTAGAGCAGTAGAGCCTTGAGTTGAGAGAATTCACGGATTGCAGGGCGTGCGGCTAGAGCTGTCAGCGTGATAAAATGGCACGTGGTGCCGTTTCGTTTAAGCGAAACGGAACGCATAACAGAAATGGTTTTCATTCCGTTCCAATAACGAAACGGTAAACGGAACGTGGAATTATACCGTTTCGACTGTTTCAGCCTCATTTCAAACCGTTTCATGTGTTATTTCTGAAGTGGAACGGTTAACAAAACGGAATTCTGTGCCGTTTCAAAAACGAAACAGTTAACGAAATGGAATTCTATACCGCGTTCTTTAACGGAACGGCAAACGGAACAGTCCGTTCCGTACTTTTTTGACGCGTTTGACACCCCTACGTGCGGCACAGTTCAACTTAAACACCAACCTTGATATCTTCTTTGTTGCACTTTCTGGTAGCAACCCATGTAACGGGTCGTACCTAAACCGGAACGGAGGACCAGCGCTCTAAACATGTTCAACATTAAATCACAATATCACATCACATCACATCACAATATATAAATAAATAAATGTAACTGGTACCGGTAGGCTTCTTTTACTTTTTTACCCCTTTTTTCTTTAAAAAAAAAAGAAAACTAAAATGCAGTCTGTACTGTTGTGTATGATTTGATTTATGTAACAGAAGGTGAGATCACATGCAGTGCATGTGCGCATGTGGAAATGCTATTTATCCAATGGATTCCGGTCTGGTCCAGGTTCTAGTTCCAGTTCTAGCAATCCGACTCTGCTGTTGCGCGACACAGCGTGTAGCGTACTACGAGCCGTCTGATCTTAATCGGATGGTTCACTTTTTACGGGTCTATCAATCTAGGTTACATGCACGGAGCTCTCTTGTCCATTGGATCTTAATCAGACGGCCAGCATACTAAGCGACACGCGGTGTCGTGCGGCAGCAGATCTCATTTCCAGTTCTAGCCTTCTAGGGGATGAAACCAAATTTCACCAACAAACTCACTCTTGCTTACAACTTCCAAGACTGGTACAGGTACAGGTACAGGTACTCTCATAATTTCTTCATTTATTTATATTATATTATGTTATATTAATAAAGGGGAAAAAGATGGAAATAAATAAAAAAGGAGAAAAGATATAACAATAGTAATAATAATAATTTGGAAATAAAGATGAAAGATGTGGAGCTGTGCGCCTGTGACCCTGAACTTCTTGAAGAAGCAGTGGCGCCTGCCGTGGTTTGCTGACAATATTATTAACGCGAAAAGGAGAGGTCAGGGATTTGGAAAAATGGAGAGGAGGGGAGAGAGGTGCCTTGTATGGGCGGATTGCCAGATGGACAAAAGGCGGCAACTGCGACTGCGAGCAGAGGCTGAGGCCTGACTGCCTGAGAGGTAAAAGAGGTAAAAAAAAAAGAGGAAAGGGACCCAGCCAAATAGCCAAATAGCAAAGCGCGGTGCAGGTAATAACTAATAAGGTAAGTAGTAGTTAAAGTTAAAGATAGAAAGTACTTATATATAGCTAAAGCACTCACTGTCTCTTCTCTCGGTAGTTCTCTCTTCTGCTTCTACTTCTACGAGGGAAATTAATGCACATGCTTAGTTAGAAAGAAAGACTCATTAAGCTTCCATGGCTGACGCCGTGCGCCAGCGCGTCAACCGCTGCATGACCAAGCTATCCGACCGGGACACGGAGGCCATGGCGGCGCAGGAGCTGGACTCGCTGGCCCGCTCCCTGGCCCCCGAGCACCTGCCGCCCTTCCTCTCCGCCATCTCCGACGCCCGCCCCTCCGACAAGACGCCCCTCCGCCGCCACTCCCTCCGCCTCCTCTCCGTCCTCCTCTCCTCCCTCCCTCCCGACGCCCTCTCCCCGCTCCTCCCCCGCATGCTCTCCGCCGCCCTCCGCCGCCTCCGCGACCCCGACTCCTCCGTCCGCCTCGCCTGCGTCGACGCCGTCCGCTCCATCGCCCTCTATGCCGCCACTGCCTCTGCCTCCCACGATGCCTTCCCCTCCTCCGTCCTCCCCCCCCTCTGCGACTCCCTCCTCCACGAGCAGGACCGCCACGCCCAGCTCGCCTCCGCTCTCTGTCTCGCCGCCGCCATCGATGCTGCCTCCCCGCATTGCCCCCAATTGCCCCTCCTTCTCCACAAGCTGCTCCCCAAGTTCCTGAAGCTCCTCAAATCCAACGCCTTCAAGCCCAAACACGCCTTGCTCTCTCTGCTCGCCACTCTCGTCCACGCCCGCGCCGCCTCTACGCCCGCCCTCACCTCTCTTCTGCTCCCATGCCTGCTCGATGCACTCGCTTCCGACGACTGGGCCGCCCGCAAGGCTGCATCCGACACTCTCTCTGTTCTTGCCACCGTACAGAGACATCTCTTGGTTGCCTTCAAGTCCTCTTCTATCTCTATCTTCGAATCCAGGCGTTTCGATAAGGTTGCTCCCTGCATCTCATCATACTACATTACCATCTTCCCGTTACTTCCATCTCATAATATTCCTACAATGTAGGTCAAAATTGTCCGGGATTCCATGACTCGAATGCTCGATCTGTGGAAGGAGATACCTGATGTAATTGACGACGACTCCAATGATGCCACGCCTGACCCGCAATCCAGATCTTCAGCTAAAGGTTATTATTCATTCTATCTTTATTATTTTCTCTTCTTTTGTTCTTTTCTCCTATTATTTTGGTAGTTGGGATTCTACAATCAGCTCATGCCAGGTTGTTTGGTCAAGTACCTCTGTCTTTACTGATATCTTCTTTGCTTTGCTTTGCTTTGCTTGGTGTCAAATTTTGGACCTCATTTAAACAGCCATAATTATCACTCTTACTAAATCTGATTTTTTTTTTCCTTTTTCATTTCTCTGAATGTTTCTTACAAACTTGACAACAACCAAAAATGTAATTCAAGGAAATCCTTGTTATCCTTCTTTTTTTCTAAATTTTGAACATTCACGTACACAACTATGCATATTCCCTATTTAATCCAGATCAACTAAATTTGTTTGATATCACCAACATGTACAATTAATTATAATGGCTTTGTCAATTTCTAAAATTACGCATCCATCTGTCAAATGAAACAGGGAGCTCAAGCGACGGTCGATACCCGCCTGGCCCTCTCAGTTCGTCCAACTCTGCCCGGTCAATCTCTCCAGTTGTCACTAGAAATAGACGGCTTCAGTTCAGCCGATCACCTCCGCCTGAAGCATCGCCAGTTGTAACCAATCGAAGAACCACACCGCCCTCCTTCCGAAACAAAAGACTCTCTCCTACATTAAATGCTAAATCAGACTGCAAAATTGAAATTTCAGTTTCCAAAACACCATTAAAGGTTGTTGCAGAGGAAAGGAATTTTGAGGAGAAGGCAAACCGGGTTGCCGGCTTCAAGTCAAGTGCAAGAGTGGTGCCGTATGAGGAAAATGGTGAACTGGAGGAGGAAAGTAAAGGGATAAAAGGAGGACAGAAGGAGGATGCTGATTTGTCAAAAATTCGGATGCAGTTGGTTCAGATTGAGAATCAGCAGACAAACCTACTTGATCTTCTCCAGGTATCAACACCATTACCTTTTATTTTACCTGCTGAATTTACATGTCCTTCTCTCTCTCTGTTTTTTTTTTTTTCTAAAAAGAAGGATTTGAGTTGTGATCCAAAAAGTACTTCCATTTAAAACTAATGTTTTTATTGGATCATTTAATTGTAGTAATATCTTGAAATACAATGTAATTATGTTGCTAATAAATTATAACAGTTAGCATGACATTATTTTCTTGTAAATTTTTTTTCTGTTTTACTATTTTTATTAAATGTCATGCGAGTCATGCCAGATCCAGCTGCGTTGAATTATAAAAATTCAAATTTAAAAAAAAATTATTTAGGATGAGTTAGCTGCTGGCACTTATCGAATTAATTTTCTTACCCGAGTATTAATTGCCACCTGTTGTTTACAATGGGATTAGTGGGGCAACAGTACTGTTTATTTTGCCCCTTTTGGTCCAAAGGCCTCTGGCATGTGACCTAGTCAAATGACTTATTGCCTCTTCCCTGGAAATATATTTCAAGATCACAGCTTTATTTATTATGTGTTATTCTGTTTCAATTGTTAGTTTTAGAATATCTCTCCAGCTATCCTTGTGTTGTTAGCTATACCTATTTACAAATCTTAAGCTAGCAAGAGTGACCAAACTAACAACAGGTCAAACAAAGTCGCACCAGTTAATATGCCTTTTCTAATTTAGTACTTGATATGCCTTTTCTGGTCAAAATTTGGTGCACCTTATTTTGGTGAGCTTTCTCATCAACTCCATTGCCTGTTGATGTAACATGTCATCTCTTAGGCATCTAACATGTGTTACAAATTCCATTTACAGAAATTTATTGGGACTTCACAAAGTGGGATTCAATCGCTAGAGACCCGTGTACATGGCTTAGAAATGACGCTTGATGAAATTTCGCGTGATTTAGCAGTGTCTTCCGGAAGATCCTCAAATGTTAATGACAATGAAGCCTACACGTGTTGCCGCATACCAGGCACTGAGTTTCTCAGCCCGAAATACTGGAGACGAAATGAAGGTAGATACTCGACAAGGTTGTCGGTGTCTGAAATGGAGGAAAGCCGATCCTCTTACAAGTGGGACCGGCAGCGTTTCAGGCAGCAGGGTGGTGGGTTTGTGGTCAATCCGTTAGCCGAGATAAACCCAGAAATCATGAGAGGGAGTGTTGGACAGAGTGAACATGCTGTAGGTGCAGATGTCAGAGAGAGCAAGAAGTCCGAGCCGAGCTCGCACAAAACTAGGTGAATGCATATTGCCATCATTGTACTAGGAAAAAAAAAAGTTGAGAACATGACCGAATTATCATCCCTTTTATGACTAATTCACGGGGGAAAGGGAAAAGTGTTGTACTAGTATGGGAATTTTTGTAAAATAATTTCATCAGAGGGATGTTAAGGACATTGACAACTACTCTCACGTGATTGTAGGAGTATGATGGAATATTGTGGGATTGTGAGGGTTTTCACGGGTGAGCAACCCCTCAACAGCCCAGGGTAGCCAAACCTACAACTGCAAGTGTATCTACTATTAGATATGTATCTTAATTGTTTTTTTTTATTTAATTCTTTTTGGTTCATTTCAGGGCTGGTTAGAATAACTTGGCATCGAATGGACATAATCATTACAAAGTGGTGTTGAAGACGGGACTCATATATCACACAACAAGGAAGAAGAAAGTAAAAAGGAGAATATGGAGGCTTTTTTTTATATATATGTTTGTGCAAGGCTACGGATTTATGGTAAAATATAGAGTGTCATGAGAAATTTGCGTTGGAGCCGAGGTGGTATTTTTGGTGTTTAATATGTTAGGATTTGGGAAGTGGTCAAGTGAATTGCTTGCGTGCGTGTTGTAGACTACGTTGTTGTGTTATATACAAAACAAAAGTGAAGTTTATTTAGAGCTGAGCTGAGCGGGTGAGCCTGAGCAGGGAATTGGTTGTAGTGTTGTCTCGTTGTACATAAAAGAGGATAATTCTGTTGGATGCTGAGATAATACATGTGGCCTTTAATTTATTTATTTATGTTAGTCTATTATCGCTGAGCTGATTCAACATGTGATATTGGTTTAGTTTTGTGAACGGTGGCTCATATGTGGGGATCGGTGAAAGTCTGAAAGACCAAACACGTGGTTGTGGTGGAAGTGGCAGTACAACTATAATTGAATTACTATTGAGTAGTCTTCATAAGAAAGAGACCTCGTAAACGATGTTCAACGAAAGAGTAAAATAAATACCCATTATTATGTTTTGTTATGTAAAATTGGATCGAGTTTTATACGAACTCGCAAAATATTGATCGTGTTGGCCTTCCAATATAGACACACACATTAAATTACTTCTAAGGATCACCAAAGCGAGCCGAGAGAAGCAGACATTAAATTACATGCCGTGTCGCCACGGTGGACTTGGAGTAAGCAGGCGTTGCCGCGTAGGGTGGTGTTATCTGTTTTGTTTTGTTTGTTTGCGCTTGTTGAAGAGAGGCGCGCCAGGGACAAAGTCGGAAAAAAAAATTAATTTGAACCGAACCAGTTCATTACCTCTTCTAATTTTTTTATGTGTTTTATATCTGGTTCGTAACCCATTCGCCTGGTTTAGTAATAACGTTTTTTTTATAATATTTATAGTTTTTATTGCAACTAATTGAACATTTATACTCAATTAACATAACATTTGTACTGACCCAACTGAACATCTGGATAAAAATAAAATAAACACACTGAACATAGCGAACACTTATAAAATAGTGAACAATTATAACAAAAATTGAACATTTATATCTAATAAAATGAACAGATAACGAAATGGACAAAAATATAATATGCGCGCTGGGTGAGTATAGATGAGGGGAGAGAGCACTGCTCAGCGAACGCTGACGTACAGCGATGGCAACTCGAGAGATGGCAGTAGGCCTGTCAGTATTAACAACCGTTCCGTCGTTCCGTTCCGTCGAAACGAAACGTTAAATGAAAGTTGAAATGGATTCCGTTTTCAGAAACGGAACGGAAACGGAATCGAAATTTGTTAACGTAAATGGAACGGAATACGGAAATGGGCTGAAATCAATAGGAAATGTGAGGCGGAACGTTAAATGGAACAAAAATTTGTTACGTTTGTCGAAACGGAACGGAAATGAAACAGCCATTTCGTTTCGTTACCGAAACGGAACATTAAATGAAAATGGCTGTTCCGTTTCCATCTCTAACGTTTGACAGGTATAGCCATAGTAATCAATTTTCTTTATTTAAGTTGTAACTTGTAACAAAGGCAGACAGGCCCTCAGGGCGTCAGTGGGCTGTCTCCTCGGCCCACTCCACCATCATCTTATCCTTCTCTCTTTTACTCAGATAGGCGGCTCGGCCCATAAGATTACAAATATTCCTATACTTGAATCAATATCGAGTAAAATAAATACCCATTATTATGTTTTGTTATGTAAAATACCCATTTTAATATTATGTTTTGTTATTTTTTAAAATATTAATTTATAATATTTTAATTTAATTTTAATTTATTAATTTAATAAAATAAATAACAGTAAAAGAGAAAAAGACCAAAAAGTGATTTGATTGGGCGGTGGATTCCTGACATGCTTAGATCGGAATCCAGGATTCCGATCTAAGCTTAGATCGGATTCCTGGATTCCGATCTAAGCTTAGATCGGAATCTGAGAATCCTATCTAAGCTTAGATCGGAATCCTGGATTCCGATCTAAACAATAAGTTCGCCCAACAGCAGCAAATTATTTGATTTGATTGGGAATTGACGTGAAGTTTTAAATCGGTTTGCTAATATCGGAATCTCAAATTCCGATCTTATCACTATAAATAGTTGGTCGTTATCACAATCTTAATATCATCTATCTTTTCCAATTAATTCTTAGTCATATAGAAATGTATTCAATTAGTGTTTTTGTCAATCAATCTCCCTTTAATCCAGCAAATAATTTCCGTTTTGATGTTTTTCCACAAACTGATTATGAATCTATTAAACAAATAATTTTGTCCTCATTGGGAATTTATCAAGGTGAGTTCAATTTGAGAATTGTTTCGCGTTTCAACGTAATTATGGACGGTAGGTTTCAACAAATTATTTTGCCGGTCAACTCTCAAAATGAATGGCGATACGTTCAACACGAGTGCTTTGAGGCAAGGCGACTTGATGGTCTAGAAATGCATGTCGATTTACTTCCGGCACAAGGTAAATTTAATTTTGAATGTAATTATGTGACATTTAATTTTGAATAATAGAATTATGTGCTTAAATATATATATTTATATTAATATTAACTATGAAAAAAATCATATTTATAAATGCGATTTATAAATAATAATTAAAATCATATTGAAAATCATATTTTATTAATAAGTAATATTTCTAAAATCATATTTCTAGAAATAGCTTTTAAAATCATATTTCTAGAAATGGCTTTTAATAAGTAATATTTAATATCGTTAATATTTAACTATGCGATTTATAAGTATGTTATTACTACAATTTAACTATGGTTAAATATTAACTATATTTAACTATGCTATTACTACAATATTAACTATGCAATTTATAAGTAATATTTAAAATCGTTATTAGAAAATAAAAAAGTACTGTAGTATAAATAATATTTAAAATATCTATGTTATTTAATTTTTGAATGTGATTATAACACATTTTTTTTATTATAATTAGGTGGTTATTATAATTATAATTATAATGAACAACAAAATTATGAGGAAGAAGAACACCAACAACCAAATGCAACCAATCAAGAAGAAGAGAATGAAACCATTACATTAGATTGGGATCCTTGGGACCCTAACAGTATAGATCCTCGTGATAGTACACTTCAGGAAGAAGAAGGTACATACTACGAGTCTTACACCGGTCAAGGCACTTGGGAACATGGTGGTAGTAGTAGGCAAGAACATGGTGGTAGTAGTAGGCAAGAACATGGTGGTAGTAGTAGTAGTAGGCACGGCCGGCCACAAGAAGAAGAAGAGGTCGTTCAAGTAAACGAAGAAAACGAAGAAGAAACACGTCGACTCGATGATTTATACGACCGAGGTCCCGGTTTTCAGTCAGACTATGCAACAGGTGAGGACTTTAGTGATGAAGAAGTGGACTTATTTGAGTCAGAGGGAATCGATGGTGGACCCCAATCAAACGTGAACCCCAATCACCAGTATTACCTTACAGGAAGGACCGAAACATACCATCCCGTAGAGCAATTTCTAGATATTTCTGACTATAGAAATTCCGTACCTCAACCGTCTCAACCTCATGGATCAGGGCCATTAGCAGAAGGGACAATTTTTTTCTCGAAAGAGCAACTCATAGGAGAGTGTCAAAAATACTCATTACGTTTAAATGTACAACATAAAATCACTGCTAGTTCTCCGAAAAAATTAATATTGAACTGTAAGGAATATGGTTGTAAGTGGCGTATGTATGCCCGTACAGAGAGAGAAGGCAAATTTTGGAAGATAATAACGAATGAACACGAGCATACATGCGTGAGGAGGGCCGGAGACTTCACACATGATAATTTAACGGCTGAGGTTATTGCCAACTGTATTACAAATGCAGTAAAGAGAGATGTCGGTATTTCCTTACCCGACGTTAAATCTCTATTGGAGAAAGAATACCCGAATGTGGTGCCCACTTATAACAAGATTTGGCGGGGGCGAGAAAGAGCAATCTAACATCTTTTTGGTTCATGGGAAGATTCGTACAACAAACTACCGAGTCTTTTATTGGCTATACAGAGGACGACACCCGGCACGCAGATAAAGTGGTTGTTTAAAAGCGTAGGTGATCCGAACAGAGCTATGTTCGAAGCAGCAGCATGGGCATTCGGGCCTTGTATCGCGGCGGTTCCGTATATTAGGCCTGTGATTAGCATTGATGCCTCTTTCTTATCAGGTCGCTATAAGGGTAAATTCTTAGCGGTTTGCGGTTACGATCCTGAGCAACGGCTTGTTCCGTTAGCATTTGCTTTAGTGAGAACGGAGGATGAAGCTTGCTGGGGTTGGTTCTTGAAATTTCTAAGGGAACAAGTGGTGGGACCAAAAAAATTTTGTGTTGTCTCAGACCGTCATTGGGGAATAAGGAACATGTTTAAAAGACCACAGTACGGATGGCAAGAAAGTGCGGAGCCTGCATTGGCCGTACATCGGTATTGTATGCAACATTTATGTGAAAATGTGTACAAGGTTTCTGGTAAAGACAAAGGTATACCACACAAATTTAGAAATAAGTTGGCTAACAAGAAAAAGAAACGGCCATTCATGAAAATGTGGGAGGAACTCCGAGTGACAAACCCTGAAGTTATCGATTATCTTAAGAAGTGTGGTAAAGAAAACGAGACAGATACCAATGAGCGAATGAGACCAGAGAGGTGGGCACAAACTTTTGACACTGGTGCACGTTGGGGTCTTATGACTAGTAACGGATCTGAAAGTCTAAATAGCCGGTACAAGGTTGAGAGAAGACTCCCAGTTGTTGGACTCGTAGAAGGCACTTGGTACAAGACTGTGCAGTGGTTTAATGAAAGGAAGCAAATAGCATTGGGAAGACAGGCAGATGGAGAACGGTGGCCAAAAGAGGTGCAATTAAAAGTCATGAAGCATACTCTTAAAGCGGGTAAGGATTACCGTTGTATACTTTACTAAAAATTAACCTTCATTTATATTTACATTTTTTTTTTATATATTTTAATAATTACAGCGCTGATGACTGTGGTAACCATTGATATTGAACGTGGAGAGTTCGAAGTACAGGTGCCCAACGAGAAAGATTTCCCTGGAAGAACGTGGAAGTACAAAGTTCTCATCAACCGCAATTATCAACCGGAAGATCCTCAACTACCGACCAGGCGTGTGACGTGCAAATGTCAAAAACCTCAACTGACCGGAATACCATGTGCTCATGTTGTTGCCATATGCGGTACATATAGATGGGAAGTAGATGAATTTATAGACCCATTATATAGTACAGAGAACATGGTTAAAATATGGTCATCAAGTGACTTCCACTGCTATGAAGACGAAGAGAACTGGCCTCGCTACGATGGACCTGTGGTGTTCCCTGATAAGAATATGATTAATCGGGGGCGGCGAAAGAAGGACCGTGATTGGATGTGGATGGATGCAATGCGAAATAATAAAAATAAAAAAAGAAGAACCACAGAGGACAACAACCCACAACCACCTATCTCTTTGGAGGAACTTCAATCTGGTAGGCGTGCCAACACGCATAGACGAACAAGTACAAGGAATAGAGCTCCGCCTTCAACAGGTAACCGAGGTGAAAGTTCTTTTTCCAGGGAGCCAGTTCAACCTGGCCGAAGTTCTGTTAGCGTAGATCCACGAACTCAAAGTCGTATTAGTCTTGGTATAGGAGGAAATGAACCACGCCGAAATTCCATTAGCGTGGATCCACGCTCAAGTTCTGCTAGGTATGTCACAAGTCAGGGGACATCAATTACAAGGGATAGTCAAGGAGCATCGAGTAGCAGAGCACAAACCGGAATACGTGGTGGAATTTTACGTCTTGGCGCAAGAATAACTAATTTTGCAAGAGGAGGAAGAAAATAATTATAATTTTTGTGGTGATAATGTAATATTTAGTTGAATTGTACTTTTATTTGATGTAATAATTGTAATAATTGTAATATTCGTAATTATAATTATTGCTATAAATAAATTATTACATAAAGTATTATGTACTTATTATGTACAACATTTAACATAATTGAAAATTTTTAATATTAAAAATAAAACCATCCATATCAAATTAATATCAAAACTTTAAATATTAAAATATTATTCATAATATAGAATTATATTATACTAACATTCTTCAAAATATCAAAAATCCAGTTCTAAACAAACGACAAAAATTTTATAATATATTTATTAATTTAATATTAAAATTTTATATATTTAATTAATGTTTATAATAGAAGTAAAATAAATTATATTCATTTAATATCTTATCTTCAAAATAAATTACTAAAATTTAATAATATATTAATTTAATATTAAAATTTCATATATTTAATTAATTTTTATAATAGAATTACAATAAAACCAGGAAAAAGACAAAACGGAGCAGTTACAGCACTGTTCGGAATCCCAGAATCCGATCTAACGTTAGATCGGAATCCAGGAATCCGATCTAACGTTCGGAATCCAGGATTCCGATCTTACGATACTATTTTTATTAAACTGATTAAATTGATATTAATTTTATTAGATTATATTATTTTAATATTATTTTTTAAAATTTCGGTGAATTTAAACTGCAATACTGAACGAGGTTTGAAATATTTATTCAAGCCTAAATAACTTCTTCTGACACAGACCTGAAGGAGTAATCAATTCACTTCATGCTTCCTTTGCTAGATACATTTATTGCCCCCCCTTCCTATGTTACTGGATACGGCATTTTAACTGCGTATCCCGCACCGGATACGCCACGTGGCGCGTCCACATATTTTATTCATTTTGACCATCAGATCAGATACGGTCAAAGGTACGGTATTGACACGCGTATCAGGAACCAGAAGCACCGTATTGGATCAAAAACATTTAATTTATATTTATTTGGATATGATATAATATAGATATAAACAAGATATGTAGAGGGATCACGTGCATTCTTAGGTAGAGGGATTGCGTGCACAAAGAATTGGGGCAAGTGCCATTGCTGCACAGCCAACTGAGCTACCACCTCGCGTAGCTTAAGCATTATATAGTGTTGATATATAGCTTACAAATACCATGTGGGACTAATATTTCATTTCCAAACCAGACAAACCACATTGCTTATTGGGCCTGGGCTTTAACCGTTCAAACAACTTGTTGAGAATGTTAAATTAACATTGTATTATTTAACATATACTAATACTATTAACACTTTATAATATAATGCCTAAACTGTACCACCAATAACATTATGTTAATTATATTGTTAAATATAATATTATTAACGGTTAAATTTCTCAATAAATTAAAAGATTATAATATAATGTTAATAACATTATATTAATAAAATATATAAATTACTTTTTTTTTATTACAACATATATAAATTACAAAAAAATATATTATTTTAATTATTTTATATATACAGCCGTATCCGAGTTTTTTGAAAAATGTCGTATCCCCGCACCCGCATCGAATCGGATACGACACCCGCACCCGCACCAGGTAACATAGCCCCCTTCATACCAAATGCGAGGCAACAAGTACAATTAACACCAAGTTTAAAAAAAAATTACAATTAACACCAATAAAAATTATATATAATGACATATAATCTTTAAATTTTGGTCAGAGATGTTTCATGCGCCACCAACAGAAAACCGGGCTTCCTCTCAAAAAAACTACAACAGATACAAAACACTTAAAAAACAATTTTACTAAAAGAGAATTCAAATCCGCAGCCATTGAAGCAGTAAAATATATAGTTATATAATTAATTTACTGTTTGGCTTACAAAATCGCTCTCTAATGGCTTTGTTTTTAATTGCACAAGGTACTCGAAAAAGTGTATCAACCTAAAACTTAACAGGTATTACCAACCTCTCTATTTACTATAAAAATAAAATAAAAATAGAAAAAGATAGCATGATAAAAAAAAAAAAATCGTTATGTTTGAATATAGACTCTCTCCGTGTGTAACTAACATTAGTTACATTCTCTCACTCACTGAGAGGCCTCTAAAGCTTGGCTTCCAGGTCCTTTACAGCCCAAGAGAGAGATCTCACATCCCTAGCTTCCTATAGGTCCTTCCAGGAATCAGACTGGAAAAGTAATTTAAAAGAAATGTCACAAACGAGATCTTAGATAAGGTAGCAGAATCCCTGTCCCTAATTCAGTATAGTCAAGTCAGGCCAATAACATTCATCTCCTACTTTTTATTAATTTTATTCTGGGTATGCTTATGTCCTATTGGTTTCTCATCTACGATATGACAATTAGTACCAAAGCATTTGCTTGTACCAGATCCTTGCAGTATAAATTTGTAATTGTCTAATTCTTGAAAAAAAATCAACTTTCAATTTGTCAGCCTTCAGTTAGCTTCTAGCAGATTATAAATTAGAAAGGAATAAACAGAAGCCATTGTTTGATAGTCATTTACTTTGGCTCAATTGGCATCGACTGTGCAATACCAAACATGGCATCAAAATTAAGCTGCCGCAAAAAAGAAACACTAACCTCCTTCAACTTATGCCTGCGTGCCTCCAACTCATCCTCATTAAGACCCTCCCGCTTGTGCACCACCTTAAGCACGTGCAGCACATGAGAGCTCAAAAAATCCTGGCAATGCTTAGCAAGCTCGCTCTGCACAAAGGCTGATTCGCACCCGATCTGGTAGAAAGGGCAGTTAACCATCCGCATCTTGCAAACAGTAATGCAGTGGCGGTCCATATCTCTCCTCAAAAGTGTCTCCCCACACTTCTGCTCACACGCCACTGTCTTGTACGCACAAACCTCATCATGCCCGTCCTTACTAAATGCTGAGAATTTCGCTCTGCATCCCTCATTCTCACAAATGATTTTGCGGTAATTGCAATTGCTCATGTGCTCATGTAACTTGTCTGCAGAGTCATATTTCTCACCACAATGAAATTTTCTCTTCAGATCGACGTTCTTGATGAAAATTGCTGAAATGCCCTCACGGCGATCAATTGGCCAGAAGTTGTCGGTCTCCATGTCCTGGGAAAAGTCATCAATTTTATCCTCGCGGTTCTCGCTTAGCAACCAACCTGAGACTCGGCCAAGCAAGTTCCTCTTGAAATTTGCAAAGTCGTCCATGAAATCGGAGATGATTTCAGCGGGATCATCAGAGACTTCAACTTGTTGATCAGGTACAGCTTCAGCAGTTCCAAGAATGGACTCCGTAATGAATTTTTGGGATCTGTCAGTGAGATAATCAACCATGTCCTTTCTAAGAGGGACAGCGACTGAAGCATAAGATCGGAAAGGGTCACCGGCAGTATTGTCAATGCAGGCTGTGGCGAGGCCAGTGAGGAGCAGTTGCGCGACCTTGTGTACCAATTCAGAGTCACAGTTGGGACAGTCGAAATGGAGGAGGGTTGAATTCTTGATGAGTTGCAGCTCAGTAATTGAGAGATCCATAATTTAATAGACTAAGTTTTCCTGCAGAAAGATAAATAAAGAAATGCAACTTAAAAAGTAATGTGATGTGATGTTACAGTAACTGGTAAGGAGGTACACAACAGAAAGGAAGGGTGTGGTTGGATGAAGAATGACAATAATATTTGCTATTTGGATGGGTAGTGGTGGAACGGACACTGCTGTTCGGAGTTCGGACTGCTAATCGGATCTGGCGGCCGTTGGAAAAGAAAATAATAATAATATATTTGCTATTTGATACAAAATAAGAGTGTTAATGGTATATTATAATCGATGCTTCCAAGTCCAAGATGCTACATGAATATGAATAAAAAGGGTGCGATCTCGATCTCGATCAGGATCTCCCAATTATTGACTACAGCTTAATAAAGATAAATAAAAGAAAGAAAGCAGAGATGGACCAGAATGATTTGACCAGAGCACCAGACTAAAGTAAAGGGGATTAGGGGAACCATCAACCATCAACCATCAAGCATCAACCATGGGTTTGGATTCCGATCGGAGTCGGAGTGGGGCGAGTGGAAACGGAATCGGCGGAGACTTTAGGGGATTGGATTTGGAAGGCGACTCATGTTGATCCGACATACGACATTAATTAGGGGATTGGATTTAGAAGGCGACTCATGTTGAACCAGGGTGGAATTGGATTGGGTTTAGACTTTACTTTAGAGAGAGAGAGATGGACAAACTCACCTGAATGAATTGATCTGAATGAGACGGAGAGAAGAGTAGAGGACGGACGATCCGATTAAGTCCGCCTCTTCTCTGGCATAGTGGCATGCAAATCCAATTATATATATACATGCTTAATTATGTTATAGTTTTTTTTTTCCGAGAATTTCACTTTTATGAATTAATTTTATATATTATTATTACAATTATTTAAATGTATAGAGTTGGGTGTATATCATACTTACATCAAAATTATTATTCATTAACATATATTATTATTACTTATCTTAACATATATAATATAAAATCGATTTTCGACGGAATCAAAAAGACATCTGGTAGAATCGTAACCATAGAATACGACCCTAATCGAAATACATATATATATGACAAATTTGATGAATTGCTACACATAATATGCTATAAAAGGTTCTGCTATGCTACAGATAATAGAACACTTTAATTAATACAAAAATGCCAAAGCCCTCCCGCTAAAATTCTTCATAATGGCTCCGTTTGGATGAGGTGTGGAAAGAAAGGAAGAAGTGGGAAGAAGTATTGGAAAGTGTGTAACTTTGTAAAGAATTTGAATTATTTATAATAAATTTATTCCCTTATTTCCTTCTTCCCAAATAGAATCCAAACGGAGCCAATGCAATTGCAATGGCTGGAGCAAACAATGACCCCTTCCCATTACCTCCATATATGATATGCAGTTGCATAATTGCATTGCGATTTATATGTTTAATTAAGTTCCATAATACCAGAAAATAATATGTGGATTAATTGAAGTAAGATGATTTTAACTTCTCCACCAGGATCACTAGACTAGTACTCGTATTGCTTCGTGCCCCAACTAGACATTTCTCCCAGGTAACAACAACAACTAGTCAAGACATTTCCCCCAGGTAAACACAACAAAAAAATAAATCATCGATTAGCAAGACAAGCATTACGAGAACATGGCAAAATGGGGAAAAGAAATTTATCTTGTACAAAATTAAATTGTAATTTTGTCTAAGAACAAAAATTTCTCCCAGGTATAATAAGGGATTCATAAATCTCCAAAGTCCAAACATAAAATTTGCAAATACATCTACAACCTATAACAGAGATGGCATCCACTCCAATTCCTGGGTAGCAAATCACTGTACCCCACCTC
Organism: Rhynchospora pubera; assembly: GCA_028095005.1. Lineage (NCBI taxonomy): Eukaryota > Viridiplantae > Streptophyta > Magnoliopsida > Poales > Cyperaceae > Rhynchospora > Rhynchospora pubera. The sequence continues at coordinate 229,162,446 of CM051459.1, read as the reverse complement.
CCATCGTCTTTCGTTCCTTCTTTCTACCATTTCTCGTCTCTCCTCCAGCCAATTACTTTTGCCTCCGTGGAATATAAACAATTCCTGCAACATGTTTTACATCTAACCTATAAGCCGCCTGATATATTCAATTAATACAAGAAAGCCCCTATCATCCTCCTATGTTTATTGTTGTGGTTGTATATCAAACTTATAAGCCTGTAATTCCATGGGAGGTATTACCACATTCCCTTCCTGAGCCACATCAGCAACCTGCTCAATATTACCAAGCCTCTCCATATCATCATGTAATAAGTTCAAAGAAGTCGGCTTCACGCCTAAAATGGCCAGTTCCTTGAACAAGTAGTATAAATTCACCTGCTCGTCACCTAAATTTGTACACGCCAAATTGCCTTGTTTACAATAGGACCCATCCCAACCCCTCCTTAGCAAAATTATAACAAACCTCGACTCCAATAATTGGCCAAACTTCAGAGGTTGAGGCACCTTCAAACCCACTATATGCAAGTCACATGGTAGAGATGTAGCTAGAGGAGAGAATGCTTTTCCATGGACTTTTAATGTTTTCTCAAGGGGCTTCTTACTGATGAAAGCATGCATGGGATAGTTCAAGTGGTCCCCAACTCGGTGCGAGAGGATAGATGGTTGGAGAATCATTTGACTATGAGAGTCAGGCAAAGCCGAGATGTTCGACTCTTTAATTATATGAAATATGACATTAATCGGCCGGTTATCCATCACCCCTTGACCAAGGCCACGACCGTCATCATGTACTAGCCTCCTATCTAACATTATCTCTAACCAACCATTTTTCAGACTGGCGGCACCTAATGACTGTTTTGAGTGTACCGAAAAGCGGTTACCGGATGAATCTTGTAAAAATGCCAGAGAGGGCATTGGGTAGTAATTCCCTTGCAAAGGAATCTTATCATAAGTCTCTCTTCGGCTCATCTGAAACCCATTTAGGTCAGAGTAGAAGATCCCATGGTTGTCAATATTTGTCTTGAACCGCGTAATCAATTCTTTATTATCCAATTCATGACCGAGTAACTCAACATGGTATTCTTTTTCAATGACAAATTCATGTACAGTATTCTCAGCAGAGTATACCCGTGTGCTGTGTGATACTGGTGTTGAGTCCCATTCTGATTTCGGTACCGAATAGGCCTCTTGAACCAGTGTCCCTTGGGAAATTATGAGGTGGCCACCTTTCTTTACAATTGGCCGTGCTTCTCCTTCTGGCTTAAACAGGTAGGCCCCACTATCATAACTACTATACATGGATATTTCTTCATCTACTACCGTTTCTCTGCCATCTCTATTGTTAATTTTCTTAAGCAGCCCATGGTCAATATCGAAAGTGAGTGTGTACCTCTTGTTACTGATCTCAGTACTGGAACTATCCAATTTGGAGCAGCTGTATCCCTTTGGACAGGAGAACTGGTCTGGATCAGCAGATACTTTCAACAGAGAGGGCATGGCCTTTTCACAATCAGCTCTGCCAAGAGCAACAAAGTAAGTCTCCAGTCCCAGGGGAGGAACTGAAGCTCTCCAGTAGAGACGGTGTTTGCCAGTTGAAACTATTCTCTTTCCATCATGCTGCCACTTGGGCAAAATCTGGCTCTCAAGGCATGTTCCATTTGAATCCAAAACCACCACATCAGGTGATGTTACAACCACCATAACAATTTGATCCCTGGTTTGTTCCAACGGATTAAAAAAGACAACTTGTTGCATCTCCCCTTCGCGCAAATCTATTCCTCTATGCACTGGTTGCACGTCATACTTAGTTCGGGTCTGCTCAGGCTCAAATTGGGACAGCAAATTTGGATCGGACCTGTCATGGATGTCACCCAAGAGCACCTCAACTGCTCGTGACATGAACACCTGCAAGTCTTGCAAGGAGGTGTGCATGCGGATCCCATAATCCACGACCACATGGTCTTTAGCTGTCCCAGTCACACCATCATGATGCTGGAAAAGTGCTAAGTTTCTCCGGGCAGCTGTCAGCTTGTGTGCAAAATTTACAGATAGCTTGCTGCAGGGATTTCTTTGACAGTAGCCAAGGACTAGAGCTGAAATCATCTCAGCTGCACGCAGTGTCTGTTCGAGGATCCGGTCAACAGCCTTGAAGAATGGGCGAGATACATAGTACCCACTCCAGTAGTCCTGGTTTCGATCAGCATATGTGAAGAAATCACCAGAAAGGGAAGGGAAACCACTAATTTCTGCAGATCCAAGTTCACCGGATCGGGTATAGTTAACCCGCTCCACCTCGCTCCTGAGCGTCTGAAAGTAGTCTTCCAGGGTTCCAAATTGCACCTCTGCATTGAAATGTGGATGCGAGTTGATATAGTCAAACAGCATCTGATAATTCCGGAACTGGATTTCAGCCTCGTCAACACTGACATACCGAAAATCATCCCCTAGAGGAACCAATAGAGTGTTGCTTCGATACAGGGTTGACTTCTTCTTGTACTGATCCAATAGCAAAAATGCTCTCTCCTTGACATTACTCTGGGTGGTTTCAACTGGGTCAATATGCCATGGGCAGTACTCGTAACCAAACCCGCGCGTCCTGGCAAAATCAAACTGACAACAGACTGCCGGCTCAGGACCACAAGTGTGGGGTATGTCATACGAATAAAAAGGCATCATGTGGACAAAAATATCAGTGGTTTGAGCCTTGTCCCAACTCTGCCTCCAGACATATTCAAGGTTTTGGTTCAAAGCAAGTTCTTTCTTAAGCTCGTAGTGGGTACGCTGGATTAGCATATTTTGGAAGCCCATGCGTCGTAGGAGATATGCCATGGTGGCCGAGTAGCCAAACGGATCAATTGCCCATGAGTTTTTTGGAATAAAACCTAGGGTTTCATTTAGCCATGTGTTACCCTCCATCATCTGAAATAATTTCGAAGTGGTTACTTGTCAGAGAAGTTCGCGCATTTGAAGATTAAAGAACAAGATTTATACTTGTACAGTTGAAGAAAATTGTGTTTGTTTATATTCAAAAAAGAGGGAAAAAAACTCAGTTACAAAAAGAGTATGAATGACTACAATGGTTTTGAAATAGGCTTAATGTTAATTTAGTTCTTTAACCCATTTGCAAATGTCATATTGTAGAATAATTGACTGCCTTTGTGATTGGGATTTTCTTAAATTTATACGCTGATTATACCTTTTCTGCTCATACACATTTACTTGGGTATAGTGTGTCACTTAATAGTAATGAATGAAGAGGCAGTAAGAAAAAAAAAATGGAACACAGATGAATTTATGCATCTCAGAAGTGATAGTACAGATGTAGTAACATTAACTATCCAGGCTACCTGTTTGCTTCAATGTGTCATTGCCTATTAGAACTTACAAAATTGTTCATGTGATATGAAGTGTGCCGGACTGTAACAGAATTAAAACCAGACAATCCAAAGTTGAAGGCAAAGTAGCATACCTGCTCTATGATTGCAAAATAGTGTGAGTTTGCCTGCATCAAGGAATAGAGAAAATTTATTATCATAGTAACAACATGTATAGCAATCAACAATAGAAACATTAAAAAGAAAAAAGAAGGACCTCGTCATTCATAACCCAACCACCTCCGACGATCTCGAGTTGGCCGTCCTTGACAAGCTTTGCGAAAGTGTCCTTTCTGTGATCGGATGCATCTCGCCACCATCTCTGGAGGTAGGACATCTCCTCCCATATGAACTTACGCCTGGAGTCCTTGGAAAGAGAATCGACGATGGCGTCGAGTATGTGGGTGGACTGCCTCTGGTAGTATTCCTCGAAAGTGAACTTCCAGCCGGGATCGTTGTGGGAATGGGGCACGACAAAGACCTTGAGCTTCTCTTGGTTCCACTCGTCGCCGTTGTAATGGACGGGCCAGCCCTGCTTCCAGGCGCCACCGTCGACGTCAAGAAACTGGATGCGATCGTAGAGATCCTTGGTGGTGAGGTCGACAGGGGCAGAGGCGAGGTGGCCGCCGCGGGAGTTGATGGGAAGGGGGTGGTGTGGGATGGGGGGGCGGCGGATGAGGCGCAGGGAGGGGGCGGAGTGGGGGTTGGAGGAGGATCGGGGGACGCCGTAGCGGATGACGGCGGCGAAGAAGAGGAGGACGGAGAGGAGGAGGCCGAGGGAGAAGAAGGAGAAGGAAGTGGAGGGGGAGGGGGCGGGGGCGGGGGCGGGGCGGCGGCGGGCGAGAGCAGTGGGGGTGAGAGGGGATTTGCGGCGGGAGGAGGTGGTGGGGAGGAGGGTCGATGGGAAGCCGCGTCGATTGCCGGAGAACAGAGGCATCTTCTTTTTTTTATTTATTTATGTTTGAATCATAGACGAGGAAGAGGAAGAGAGGCACGGAGGCCGGAGACAGGTTCAGTGATCCGCTCCGTCGATACTTTTTGTTTTTGTTTTTGCCATCGGTACAATACAATAAAGAAAATGGGTAAAATGGGAAATTTCAAAATTGATGGATCTCATCTTCTGGATCTTCTGTATGGGGCTGTTTGGATTATGGTAGGAATTTGAGGAATTTCATCTTTCTACCATAAATTTATTATAAACAATCTAAACTCTTCACAAAATTACACACTTCCCAATAAATTTATTCCTAGGAATTTCAACTTCCCCAAATTCCCCAAATTCCTAAGCGATCCAAACGGCCCCTATTTGTATTTGGCGCAACCAAAAGCAAACTGCAAACTGACAGGTGGGTCTCTCTAACCCAAGCTCATTGTGCTCGCCCACCTTCCAACGAGCCTCAAACCGTCGTGTGGGTCTCTCTAACCCAAGCTCTGCCGGTGCGACCAGCATCCTCTACAGCCAAAATCAATCGGCCGTAGCGTCCAGCCAACATAATTTTTATAAATTTAAAATTTTTAAAATTTAAATGTTAAATTTAAATCGTTGATCTTGTTCAATTTTACGGACGATGTATTTTTATATAAATTTTATAAAATTTAGAGTTGATTTGATATTAGATCAAGTGGTCAATAAATGAACGAATATGGTTAACTAACACTGAATAATTCTAATACGTTCATAATTTGATCGCTTAATCAAGTATCAAATCGACACTAAATTTTATAAAACTTATATAAAAATACATCACTCGTAAAATTGAACAAGATCAACGGTTTTGATTCAACATTGGAATTTTAAATTTTTTAAATATTAAAAAAATTGTGTTGGGTGGATGCCGTATAATTTAGGCTGTAGAGGATGTGAGTCCCTGCCGCACCACCTCGGCATCTCATATCCCATGTCACTCAGGTGCTCTACATACAAGCTATGCTTCCCTCTGTCCGTGCTAATTAAAACTTGATTACTATTGATTGTTGAATGTTGATAATTCTTGATCACTTTTGGATATTTTGATGGAGACAGAACTAGCACTAGTTAGAACAATAACATGAGAATTTTCATTTGGGGTAGTTAAGAAATTAGAGTTTCATAATTTTGGTTCATTTTAATTTCCTTAACTATAGTAATTCGAGGCCTATGACAATTTCATTGTATCTTTAAGTTACCTCCTCTGATTTTCATACTCGGTTTTTAAGAGACACTTTTCAGAGGGACATGCGCATATTATATAAGCTCTTTGAAATTTCGTAATTAGATATTTTTTTACAAATTAAAGTCGAAGATTAAGATCGCTTTGCCCCGAAATACTTATCAACAACAACATTGAAAGTGATGGATAGAAGATACCGAGGGGCAAAGAGATCGAGAGAAAAAGAGAGTCGAGGGGGGGTGAACGGTAGAGAGACAGAGAAAAATCAGAAATGAAATATATAATTATACATAACACAATCTATATATTTATTTCATTGGGTCACGTCATGTACTATGTTCTAATAACATACACATATACAATTATGTTGGTAACTTTTTACCCATAATTTGTAGAACTTAATCATCACTTAACTTGCATACTAATATTATATGATAATTAATTTTCCTTGTTGATTATCAAGATTATGGACGATTTAAATTTAGGAAAATTTAGTTATTTGCCACCCAAAAACAAGGAAAATGGGATTTTGCCACTTTACCCACCTTTAAATGCTTTAGGAACCCCAAAAATTGTCCCCAAGAGAAACCAGATATTGTAATAGAGAAAATTCAGGATTTTTAATTGAACACTAAATAAAATGGTATAATTGAACTCGAAATGCCAGCCTATAATATTTTGAAATTAAAGGTCATTTAGAAATTAAGAATAAATCTTGATTAAATTAAAATTATTTTTATTTATGAGCGACTGGCGTCTCACTGCTGAAAGTTCAGTATACAGAGAAGCCTTACGAGCAACAGAATCATTAGAAGAGCCAGCCCTTGGTTTTGTTAAACCATCCGAAGCAACACAAAAGGACACCTCAACAATTATCAAGCAGAACAACACAATCATTCAACTGCTTGTTAAAATCAAGGAAGAACTTGAAGATTGCAAGGACCAAATAAGAGAACTCAGAAGGACAAAAGCACCTGAGGGGTCTGACACATCCGAGGCCCTAGAGCAAATCCAAAATCAACTCAAAAATTTGAGTCTCGGTCGGCCAAAAACCTCAAAACGGCCAACCATAACGGGCAAATTTTTCGTATACCGTGACCCAAAGAAGATATACGAAGAAGAAAAGAAAAAGATACAATGAGTCGCACTGAAACAGAAACAGTGGGTAGACCATATGTATCAGGCCACGAAAACCAAATACCAACCGTTGAAAATCAAATTCGAGATTACAGACTCAGAAGTCGGTTACGGTATGAGGCACAAAGAAGATTACCAAGGCGTAGGCGATATCGAAGGACATTAGAATCTCAACTAAGTCCTGATGCGGAGCTAAGCGTCTCACAGTTCCGCAGAGCACAGCAAGTCCCGGCAGAAACACTATACCAAGCCGGATGGAGCGAAAGAAATCATCGGGTATACCAACATTATTCTGATGAAAGAATTTTGGTGGTTGGAGATTAAAGGGAAATTCCCTTTATCTCTCAAGAAAGTTACAACAGGCTCGTTGAAAAATGATTACAGCACTTACACATAGGTGTTGTAATGGTCAGGTTATACGCTATGCACAGAAGAAATGCAGGGGTAAATGCTCTAGTTGTTTTGAGAGACACAAGATGGGGGAATGATACCTCACTGATAAGTTCCATGGAAATGGACTTAACAGACAACACACAGCTGGCATACGCAGTTCCTGACATGATGGTCAGTATTCATGATTTTTACAATCACATCCAATTGGTTGTACAAACTCATGGGTATGAATCATGGCGAGGTGGAGAAAGCAACCTCTTAATCTCTCGATCTTTAATAGGGAGGTTATCAAACACCAGCCACACAAACTTCCGGTACAATGTCCAAGGTGTAACAGAGCACCTAGCAAGCAGAGGCATAAGGGCTATACCGGGACAACCGAGATCAACCGAAGAATTGAGAGGCCAACGATGGATAATCAGGCCACCAGCAATCCCAGAAGTGCAACACTCACAGACAATTCGAGTCAGATCAAGAACTGATGGCTCCCAAGCCATTAGATTTGGTGGGTATATAGTAACTGCAACAGCAGAACCAGTAGTTGTCGGGCCCAATGATGAAGAAGAACTAGATGAAGAAATGGCCCTGATGGTTACAATTGAGGAACCAGAAACCTCATTTGAAGAAGAATTGAGATCAATCCAACTATTGGCATCCTTGTCTAGAGAAGGACCGATGTGAGATTATTGTCCAATCTGGGATAAAGATGATGAATCAGAGGAAGAATGGCTCAATCCTTTCGCCTCCGAAGGAAGTGAAGACAAACTGTCGCACTTTGCATATGCGGCAGAAGAAACAGAACTAGAATATCCCAAGATGAAGGCTTTTGCAAAAATGATGGAATCAGTTTTTTCAACGGCTGATAGTTCACTCACCCAAAGAAGGCCAACAGAACCAGTAATGGGTCCTGTTAACTACCCACCGGCAAGTACATCAAGGCAAACACCGATGCCGACAATACATGAAATCAGAGATCATGTTGGCAGACTCAAAGGGGGTTATGCACAACAGCATAGTGGGAGATTCAACCTTCCAGATACTCAAAGTGACAAATGTGCAATTCTGGTATTACCAGAAGATATCGGCCAATACAGTGATGTAATTTCTTGATGGGAATCAATTACTCTCAATGAGGTTAATGACCGCAACTGGACAGATAACAAGAGTAAGGTGATTTTCATTGAAAATCTCCTAGGGGATGTAGAGAAAAAGATGTTCATCCAATGGAGAATGGCGTATCCCCACGAATATGAAGAATTAATAGCAGTTGCAGATGATCCCCAAAACATAATCTCCTGCATTCGAAGGATGATATTGCTAGAGGACCCATACCAAGGGTCCACTGAAGAACAGACACGCGCTTACCAAGACCTTGAACGCTTGTCATGCAACCACGTTAAGGATCTGTTCAACTACATGAATGATTACAAGATCCTTGCAGCAAAATCCGGAAGGATGTACATTTCCTCAGAACTCTCGGAAAAATTCTTCAGAAAAATGCCACCTCTAATTGGGCAAGAACTAGAAAAAGGCATTTTTAGATAAATACCCTGGAGCAGCGATAGGCGTTATGCCAGGAATAAATTTCTCATACCAGTACCTGGCTGAAAGATGCAAACAAGCTGCACTCCAAATGAGCTTAAAAGATCTCTCCTTTTGCAGCAAAATCCCATTACCAGGCTACTATTGAGAAAGAAAGAAGTATGGACTTCGCAAGTCCAAAACTTACAAAGGCAAACCCCACGAATCTCATGTGCGTGTGTTCTAGAGAAAACATGCTAACAAAGTCCGCAAATGCAAGTGTTTCATTTACGGAGAAGAAGGACATTTCGCGCGAGATTGTAACCGCAAAACAGGAAACATTGCCAGGGCAGCCATTATTGAAAATATGGAACTGTCAGATAGCTGGGATGTCCTCTCAGTTGATCTAAATGAACCTGATAGTGACGCAATTTGCTCATTATCTGAAGGAGAAGTTGGAAATGTTGCTTCAGCCGTAATCAATGATTTACCATTTGGCGAGCAATTACTCATGATACAGGCAGAGCAATTGAGCTGGCCGAGCTACATTCAACTGCCTGAAGATCAAAGAGATTGTCCCCATGACTGGCAGGACAATGATTCAGTTCCAACAGGACATGAAAAATGTTCCACGTGTAAAGAAATGACGACTGAATCAACAAGGGCGTACTGTAAAAACTACCGCCTAACAGTATGTCCTATGTGTTCAAGATTCAGGCTGGGCAGACGAATACGAGCTAAGGTGCAGCCAACAGCACCTTATGATAGTAAGGATCAGCTAATCAATGAGCTGGTGTCTTATGTTCAATACCTCTTGGCAGAAAATGGAAAACTCAAACAGCAACTGTTTGAGGCCAGAACAGAGGATCTTGAAGCCGAGTTTGATGAATTAATGAAGAAAGACAAAGGAAAAACCAAACTACGGTTCGAAGACGAAGAGGTGGATGAAGAAATAGAGATGGAACCTAAAAATCCAACAGGAGCTCTTCGAATAGCTTCTGCCAATACTATCTCTACTGAGAAAATTGAGCGATTCAATACAGTGGTCCAAGACCTTGTAAGGGGCAAAAGGGTCCTAAACAAACTCTACAACATGGAGATAACCTTTGAAATACCAGGAGTCAACCTATTCAAGGTTCAAGCAATTCTTGACACAGGAGCAACTGTCTGCTGTGTCAACCAAGAAATTGTCCCACAAGAGGCATTGGAGCCAAGTGCCTATCCCATACAAATCAATGGGGTAAACTCAACTCAGATAGCCAGTCTAAAACTCAAAAATGGTAGTATGCTGATTGAGTCGAATAGGTTCAGAATTCCCTTCACCTATTCTTTTTCGATGGGGAAGAAGGAGGGAGTTCAGATGCTGATCGGGTGCAATTTTATCTGATCCATGCAAGGCGATTTACGAATCGAAGGCCAGAATGTAACTTTCTACAAAAACATCACGACGATTGCAACCACAACAGATGCTGAGGTGGTACAAGCCGCAATTCCTGAGCTCGACCTGACGGGTTTAGAATACATTGAAGTAAGAGAGGCCGTAGCATACCACCAAGAGCAAGAGTCACAACAGTTTCAAGAAAAGTTCAGACCACTACTCAACAGACTAAAAGAACAAGGGTTCATTGGAGAAAATCCTTTGAAACACTGGTCTAAAAATCAGGTGACATGCTCTCTCGACATCATAAATCCTGACCTCCAAATTCAGGATAAACCTCTAAAGCATGTGACGCCTCAAATGAAGGAACAATTTGAAAAACATACAAAGGCGTTATTACAATTGGGAGTAATCAGGCCTAGTAAGAGCAGGCACAGAACCATGGCTATAATGGTCAATTCTGGAACTACCATTGACCTAGTCACTGGCAAAGAAATTAAAGGCAAAGAGCGCATGGTATTCAACTACAGGTCCCTCAATGATAATACTCATAAGGACCAGTATAGCCTCCCTGGCATCAATACTATCCTTAAAAAGGTCGGTCACAACAAGATATACTCGAAATTCGGCCTCAAGAGTGGATTTCATCAGGTGGCAATGGCACCTGAGTCAATTGAATGGACTGCTTTTGTGGTGCCTGGTGGACTATATGAATGGCTCGTTATGCCATTTGGACTAAAAAACGCACCGGCTATTTTCCAAAGAAAGATGGATCAGTGTTTTGCTGGTACCGAAGATTTTATAGCGGTGTATATTAATGATATTCTAGTATTTTCTGAGAATGAACAACAACATGCCGAGCATCTTAGAAAAATGCTAGAAATCTGTGAAAAATGGGGCCTCGTACTCTCTCCAACAAAGATGAAGATAGCAGTTAGAGAAATTGAATTCCTTGGAGCAATCATTGGAAGGAGTAAGGTGAAACTCCAACCCCATGTCATAAAGAAGATCGTCTCCTTTGATGAGGAGAAACTGAAAGAAAAGACCGGACTCCGAGCATGGTTAGGCATACTCAATTACGCCAGGAGTTACATTCCAAAACTTGGGACTCTTCTAGGTCCCTTGTACACAAAAACCAGCCCTTATGGAGATAAGCGCCTTAAACCGTCTGATTATGAACTAATCAGAAAAATCAAGGAAAAAGTGCAAAACCTGCCAGATTTGGAGCTTCCACCAACAGGGAGCTATATCATCCTTGAAACAGACGGATGTATGGAAGGATGGGGTGGCATATGTAAATGGAAATCAAAGAAGCATGATCCCAGATCCATAGAAAAGATTTGTGCCTATGCTAGCGGCAAATTCCCGGTGATCAAGTCAACCATTGATGCAGAAATACACGCTTGCATGGAAACATTGAAGGCACTAAAAATCCACTATCTTGATCAACAGGAGATAACGCTAAGGACTGACTGTCAAGCAATAATATCCTTTTTCAATAAGTCAGCCCAAAATAAACCATCAAGGGTTAGATGGATAAATTTTGTTGATTATGTAACAGGGACAGGAGTGCATATTAATTTTGAGCACATAGATGGTAAGCTAAACAGCTTAGCTGATGCACTCTCCCGATTAACAACAAAATTGGCTGTTACCAGTGAGATACAAGAACAACAAGGGCTATTCTTAGCACATCTCGAAGGAGCGTTCGAAGAAGCAGACCGATTTAGTGACAGCCTAAACAAGCAGATGAATGAGCTAATTTTAAAAATTAGCTCTTTACTCTGATTCCCCTTTAAAATCCAAATAAATGTTTAATTATTTTGTTTCTTTTTTCAGGTCTGATGGTAATCTACGGAAAAACCATTGATCTTTGGCAGTAATCTACGGAAAACTGTCTTTTGTTTAATAGTTTCAGTTTGTTTATATTTTTGCAGAAATGGTGCTGGAATATTTAACCCGTATTTTTAGAAGCTATGAAGGATCCCCACGTTATAGTCTTAGGCCAGATTCCAGGATAGCGCTTAACAACGCTGTTCGCTAGGGAGCGTCATGTGGCCAAACAGAAGAAATAGAAGACTATGAGACAATCACTTGTGATTTATTGTTTTCAAGGCCGACTTTAAATATGGAGGGAGGAATGAGAACAAGGCTCATGGAATTACACCAAGCCCAAATTCAAAAGTCCCTTACGGAGCTTGAAAAATTGCTAGTCATGAGCAATTTGCAAAAGGTCAGACTTGAACAACATGCTAGCAAGGATAATTGGGCAAGGGATGCCCTCGAACCTGTTAACGATAATATCGAAAAGTTGATTGAAGCTCACAGTAAGCTTCGAATAATCCAGCAGAGCATCTATTATTAGTAGTGTGCATAATATGCTTACTTTCGGTGCCAACCTGTTTGGTCTGTTAGTGGGCATCTATTCTTTTCCAAAAGGCATCTTTATAATGGTGTTAGTATTCAGTAATTGTACTGGTGTGTTTTAGTGCGCCACTTGGTGCATCTTTATGCGCATTATTGAGTAGTGCGCTTTACTTTATTTTTCTTTTGGACAACACTAAGGAAGTGTTTTCCTTTATTTCATTTTCAGATCGCACTAAGTGTGTTAGTGCGCATCTCTTTATTTGAGTGGGAGACAAAAGTATGTGGTAACCCAATTAATTGCATAACGATGGGGCCCAATGAGCACCCGATGCATTATTGAGATACCAGACTCGAGTCTCTATAAAAGAGTGTCATTCAGAAGTTGCAAGACACACAAAAAAACTCTGAAGTCTTACTTCTTCTCTTGTAACTTTATTCTATCAATAAAAACTTTCTCTTGCAATTCCATAAAAATCTTTGAAGCCAACATTACTTATAATCCGAAGTTTCAAAGTCGATCAGTTCGCTTCCTATCTGGTATCAGAGCAAGGTTTATTTATTAACACTATTTATGGCTTTCTAAATTTCTGTGTGTTCTAGGTAGGCACTTAAGGGGGAGATTATACTAATCCTTAGAAAGTTCAAAACTTGAAACTTATGATCAATAATTAATTAAGTCTGAGAGCATTAATTTAAAGTTCAAAAATTCTAAAAATTTTGGAAGAATCAAAAGAATCACACTGTCGTACAATAATTTTTTTTAGATAAATGAAGATCGCGGAAAAACACTGTGACGTGAGAGGAACCTGAAATTAATAGAGCCTGACAACCAAAAATTAAAATCTAAGACTGTTAATTATTAACTTGGGTGCACAATTGGAGTGACTCTAGTCTAAATACCAATGAATATTCCCTCTAGAGTGGCAAAAACACAATTTTACAGATTCAGGGTGGCACAAACAAAATTGCCCCTTAAATTTATTATTGTCATTCTAATGAACTCTGAGATCTACAATTCGAATCCTTAACCTAAATGATCTGTCAATAATAAACTCTGAGATCCTTTACTTCGTAAATCCTTCGAAGGATCGGTCTGATCTGAATTTTAGGATGGTTTTTCAAAAAAAGGATCAAGGGTCGAAGATTTTTGAATTATCGCTATGAAAGGACTATGGGTGGAGGTCGCGAAGTATCCGTCGGCATGCCGACCGCCGCCGTCCCCGTCGAGCACAGATGCACCACAGGTCCACGACGGCACAGCCCACGGGTGACAGGATAGGAGATAAAAGCCAGCGAGTTTTAGCCTTTTAGGTTTTTTTGATTTTTGAAATCGAGATGAATGGTTTTTTACATATTTTGAATGGCTTCTCGTTCCATTATCTTGATATGTAACGACAATAATTGATGAGCAGGGGTGAAAACGGTCACCGTTTCGGCCCTCATAAATGTTGGAGTTATGTCCTAGAAGTCAATAATTTGATGACTTAAATATTAGTTTATGTTATGGATGATATTTTATCATCTGTTCCTAGGTTTATTATTGACAGATTATTCAGGTTGAGAATCTGAATTGTAGATCTCTGTGGATCATTCTTTAGAATGACAATAATAAATCTAAACGGTCCATAATCTTGATAATTAACAAAGGAACATTAATTATCATATAAGATTAGTATGCAAGTTAAGTGATGATTAAGTTCTACTAATCATAGGTAAAGAGTTACCAACTTAATTGCATATGTATATGTTATAGAACATAGTACAAGACTTGACCCAACGAAATAAATATATGGATTGTGTTATGTGTCATTATTTATTTCGTTATGATTTTGGTCCTAAGTTTGAGATGTTTATCTTTTCCACACGAGGATAGGTTCAATAAATATTGTCTACCGCTGATTCCCGATAAGGGCTGCTATACGGACTTTACTTATGTTCTCTTGAATTGTGCGGGAAAAAGCTAATCATCAAGAAAACAATATGCCCCTCGTTAATTCACTTAGTGAGTGACGATATCTGTTTGGGCCCCTTGATGGAGTTGGATCGTATGCGCGCAACTAAGCGATCAACTCTAGATCAAGAAACGTATAATCTGCAAGAATGACACATTCCTATCTTGGATTATACGATGATATCGTGAGACATAAGAATCAAAATAGAGAAATATCATTATTCTCTCATGCAGGATTGAAATATTGTACCAGTACACTATTTGTGCGAATTGGAAATCATAACGTGTTGCTAGATACCGCTTATGATTATTGGAATTAAATAACGATTTAATTTCATGTCCAACATAGCATAAATTCTCAAAGGGTCACACAAATAGAGTTTTGACCAAGACATTACTTTATTTATTTATTTATTCGCAACAGTGAAAATTGAGGATAATATGATGAATTGATTAATTAATTATGTATCGTTATGGAGCGTACTAATTAATTAAGTCAAACGGGTCATATAGAAATAAATAAAAGCATAGACTAATCCTAGGATAATTATTAAATAGTTAATAATTATTTGGTTCAACTTAATTTAATATAAATTGTTATATTGAATTATTGGGCTAATTTGTATATAGCAAATTTATAGCCCAAACATAGAGCAATTAAAAGTGGATTTAATTAGATGAATTAAAGTCCATTTAGAAGGAGTAAAAGGCCCATAAAGCCCATAATAGGGCCAGCCAAGAGTGGTAGGTGGGAATGGCAGATTGTGTAATTTTTAGCAAGTTGCACCTAGAGTTGGCTGGCTATAAAAGGACCCTTAGGGATCCTCTTTCTCTCTCCTCTCTCCCTAGCCGCCACAAAACCCTCCCCTCTCCTCTTGGCAGTGCGCCACCATCTTCATCCTCCTCTCTTGCTCATGTGTTGAGCCATACACCCTCCATTAAAGTTCTATTTGGTGAATTAGAAGAGGGTGTCATCTTAGAATTAGACTAGTTCTCATTAAATTTGCTAGCACAAATTCAATTAGAGAGCTTGGTTAATCTCTAGGTGGACTCGAGGCGATTTGGAGAAGAAGGAGAAGCACCCCATCGATTCCCATGCCGTAGGATCGAGCCCCGCGAATACGATTTCGCGGGAGGTACGAATATCCACCCTTTTCTCTTTGTGTTAATTTGGCTTTTATGCACGATCCGTTGTGTGTGATGTTTAATTGCTTAATTAAATTGTAATTAGCATAAAAATTGAAAATTACACACTTCCTAACAATAAACGATTAAAAAATTTTGATTGCATTTTAAATGCGAAACTTGAAACGATTTTGTCCATGTGTATTTTCATGGTTTCAACCGTTTCGTCCAAAACAAAACAGTTAACGCAGATGTGTAGTCAATTTCATTTTTAAACAAAATGGTTAACGAAATCGACCGTTTTCGTGGTCGTTTTAAACGTTATGCAGCTCTATTGATGAGGATTAAAGGATGTATCGATAGCTTAGCTTTCTAAACTCAGTTGGGCCATGCTCAACTTAATTTAACTAATGACTACAAATTAAATTTCTAAATATTAGCGTATGTCTCGCCAACTCTCGAGTCTCGCCTCCCTTGAATCTACCCCTGATTGTAATTATACTTATGTATAGTGGCGGACTCACCTCTTTCCTGACCAGGTTTGACTGTTGGCAAATACAATAATTATCAAGCAGCCGAGAGATTTCAATAATTTTTTAGGGTCGTAACTTGTAACTTGGAAAAGGATTATATTGCAATACTTGTAAATTAGTTAGTTTAAGTGACTTTTTTTTATGTTTTTTTTCTTTAAACTTTCAACCATGTACAATCTCGCTTGATATCACTTATTTATATATGTATTTTAATCGTATTTGGCATCAAAATACTACTCAAACTAATGATATTTACTGTACTTATGTATTTTATTTGGTAAGATTGGGTAATGCCGTGGCGTTTAACTTGTTTTATAGCAACTTGGTGGAGTTGACACAATAATTATATAAAAACGAGAACTTTTGGGGAAAAAAATGACTAAATAGAGTCCATAGCATTGTAGAGCTCATCCTAAACTTTTCACGGATCTTTGAATCACCTCAATCGGAATTTGGATGAATAAATTACGGTCAATATACTATTGGCGAGCAATGCTAAAAAATAATTTCGGACCGAATTATCTATTTCGGTCCGAAATTCCGTGAAAAATTTCAGTTTTGGTAAGTTTTGAAGATGGAAACTTTATCTTATTGTAAGACTCATGATCCCTTGTCTTAACCTACCTCCCAAGTCTTCCTAAGTCTTTTCCCTGACCATATTTTCCACTTTTTCTACCACCGTTATTGAGTCGAAAGGCGTGAGATTCTACCTCTCACAGTAGAACACGACCATGGCAACAACTTTGGAGCGATACTAGATGCGACAGCGGTAGAACCGATTCAACAATTGCTCTGGATGATCAATATCTTGAGTTAGACGCGATAGTTGGTTTATTCCTTCTTTTTTCTCTTGATATTTGATTAGATGGAATTTGTATCTTATTTTTCTTGCATGTTAGGTAGGTCTAGTTACACGACAACATCTTCCTTGGCCTTGGGAGGTCCAAAGTTGTCGAGTAGTCCGTTGACACTATCAACGAAGTACTTTTTGATTATTTTTACCCACTTCGCATGAAAGGATAATGAAAAGACAAAAGGTTGGGTCGGATTTCAAAGAATCGGACTTAACGGATTTGGTAGTGTTAGTAAGTGTGTAATTTTTTATTTTTAGTGCTAATTACAATTTAATTAAGCAATTAAACATCACACACAATGGATCGTTCACAAAAGCCAATTAACACAAGAGAAAATGATGGATTTTTACCTCTCTTGGTATAGCAACCAAGAGGCTCGATTCCTTGGCTTAGGAGTCGATTGAGAGCTCTCCAAACACCTTCTATTCGCGGCGCCTCGAGTTCACTATGGAATTAACCAAATTCTCGACAAAGCTATGCTAGTAGCTTGTAGAATATGTCTAATCCCTTAGCTTTTCCTTTCTTCAATCAAACAACCAAACTAATTCGTGGAAAAAAATGATGCTCAACACATGAGCTTGAGTGGTAAGGATAGGAGGAGGGGCGGCGCACCTAAGGAAATAGGTGGCGGCTAGGTGGCGGCTAGGTGGGAAGAGAGAGGAAGAGAGCAAAAAGTCAATACAAGGTGCCTTATATAGCCTCTTAACCCTAGCTTGGAGTTCACACTATTTACAAGTGTGCCACTCCCACCTACCACCATGTATGGCCGCCCTAGTATAGGTTTATGGGCCACTATCTCATCTCCAATTGGATCCTTAATTCTATTAATTAAAGGCCCACTCAAAGCTATTTAATTTGGACATTTAATTTACCAATAAATTAAAGTCCAAATAACTTAACTAAATTAAGTGTGTTGTTTATAAATAATTATTAACTTAATAATAATTATTTAGAGATTAGACAATGCATTAATTTATTTCTATATGATCCATTTGATTTAATTAATTATAACGGTCCATAACGCTATTTAATTAATTAATCAACTTATCATATTTTGCAATACTCATTATTACAAATAAATAAATAATGCACGTATGGTTAAATACCAATTTTGTGTGACCCTTTGAGAATTTATGCTATGTTGGACATGGAGTTAAATCGTTATTTAATTCCAATAATCATAAGCGGTATCTAGCAACACGTTATGATTCCCAATTCGCATAAATAGTGTACTGCTACAATATTTCAATCCTGCATAAGAGAATAATTATGTTTCTCTATTTTGATCCTTATGTCACACAATATCATCGTATAATCCAAGATAGGAACGTGTCATTCTTGCAAATTATACGTTTCTTGACCTAGAGATAATTGTATCAGTTGCCAGCAAACAATCTATCTCCATCAAGGGGCCCAAACAGATATCGTCACTCACTAAGTGAATTAATGAGGGACATACGGTTTTCTTGATAATTAGCTTTTCATCGCACAATTCAAGAATACTTAAATCAAGTCTATATAGCAGCCTTTATCAGGAATCAGCGGTAGACATGATTTATAGCATCTATCCTCATGTGGAAAAGATAATCATCTCAAACTTAGAACCAAAATCATAACGAAATAAATAATGACACGTAACACAATCCATATATTATTTCGTGGGGTCCAGTCCTGTACTATGTTCTATAACATATACATATGCAATTAAGTTGGTTACTCTTAACCTATGATTTATAGAACTTAATCATCACTTAACTTGCATACTAATCTCATTGATAATTAATGTCCTTTGTTAATTATCAAGATTATAGACTTTTAGATTTATCGTTGTCATTTACTACCAAATGAATAACAGCGATCTATAATTTAGATCCTCAACCTGAATGAACTGTCAACGAATAAATCATAGAACAAATGATCTGAAATCACCAATAACATAAACTATAGAAGTAGCCTAATAAAATTGGCTTCTAGGACATATTTCCAACGAGTAGATGGGTCGGATTGGACCAGATTGAGAAAAGAGATTAAGATAGATCACATTAGATGGGTTTATTTTTTGGAAGAGGAGATCGACCTCCAAAAACCCATCCCTTCTTGGCCCTTACAATCCTTCAAAAATATTACTAATATTTAATTTTTAATATATTTTTGTCCTTGATGTTTAATCATGATCAAACAGTCACTATGATAGAAAGATTAGGTTGGATTCGGCCGTTCAACATCCGTTGTTGAAAAAATTTTTGATCCAGCCATTTTAAAATACAACATTTCTAGACCTTTGTCCTTCGCAAACACTTCGAAAGGCCGGTCCAATCTGAATTTAGGGGAAAGGAGGGGCCGTTTGGATCGTTTAGGAATAAGAGGAATAGACTCTTCTTAGCTGTGTTTGGATTGGAGAGGGAATAAGAGAATAATGAAAGAAAGGCCCAAATTTATTATTAAATAATCCAAATTCTTCACAAAGTTACACACTTCCTAATACTTCTTCCTTTCTTCCCTTCTTCCCACACCTCATCCAAACGGAGCGCTTAGGCGAAAATTTATTCTTAACCATCCAAATTCTTCACAAAGTTACACACTTCCCAATGTTTTCCGCTTAGAAATAAGCTATTTTTCTTATTCCTAAGGGTCTGCTCCAAACAGGCAAAATTTAGGGAAAATGAGAGAAAAGTAAGAAGAAGTTACTCTACACTTGCTCCAGGACATCAATAAAACCAGAGTAAGGGAAAGAGTTTACTCTATTTTTTTTCTAAATTTGTACCCTCCAAATTGGAGTGTAAGAGTTTACTCTATTCTCCCAACTCTTCTCTTTCCTTTCATTCTTTTACTAAAAAAATGTGCTCCATCCGAACGGTCCCCAAAAAATTTTGGAGTATCACTATGAAAGAACTATCTTTCTTTATTGTTATGAATTATCATAAAATAAAGGGAGTTGAGATAAGAAAACACAGAAGGGGGGAAAACTGGAGCTGGGAAATGTTTTGGCGGGCAAACAACGCCCTCTGAGTCACGTGCCCGCGCCAGGCTCCGCTACCTACGACCCGATCCTCTGCACTCGCATGCATTTTCGTTGAATCGGTCATCGCTGCTCGCAGATCTCATCCGTCCATTGCATTCATACGGTGTCCAGGGACCAGGGCAGAGCGGGTAAGCAAAGAGATGCACTCGCGCCGATGTTATATCTACCGTCGAATCTAAATCGGAGGATGAAGATCGAAGAAAAGAGCGGTTAGTGTGAGGAGGATAAATATTGAATATTAAATTGGGGACCAGATCATGTGCGTAGTGCGTGTCCCCACTCCTACAGATTGCCTCGATGTTCCTGCCCTCTTACGCACGCGGGATGACGGAACTACCCTTCCATTCTCCACTGAGCTAGCTCCCTGCGCAGTGCGCACCAGACGCCGTAGGAAGCAGGGGCATTGTCGTCCGGAATTAGTTGCGCCGCGCGCCTAAGTTCTGAATTTCGAATTCGCAAGTAAGAGATGTGGTATGAAAAATAAATATAAATAAATAAATAAAAGTAAAAGGCGTTTCAAAATAATTTCCAAAAAACACGCGGGCGCCAAATTAAAAGCCTCTCTTCTCTTCCCATTCCCAACTCCAAATTCTCGGAATCGCACAACTCCAAGCCTCCGTCTCATTCAATTCAACGGTCTCGTTTCGTTTCCCTCTTTTTTCCGCCATTTTTGCGCTCAGATCTACACAATTTTGGTCTCAGATTCATTTAACCCAATCCAATCCTGCTCCTAAAACCCTAGCACCAAAATCCAAATGGCATCTTCACCCCTCCATCCTTCCTTTGCCGATTCCGCTTGCCGCCACCTGGCCTACAGCCGCAAGCAGAAATCCCTAGGCCTCTTGTGCTCTAAGTAAGCGCCGCAACCAACTTGTCCACTTTGCATTTCCATTTCTCTCTTCTCTTCTCTTCTATTTTTTTTTTTAAATCTTTCACCATGCTTTGTTTGTTTCTAGTTTTGTCGCCCTTTACAACAGAGACGATGTGGATGCGATCGGTCTCGATGATGCCGCCAGGAGGCTCGGTGTCGAGAGGAGACGGATCTACGATATCGTCAATGTCTTGGAGAGTGTTGGGGTCAGATCTTGCTTTCTTGTCCTTATTTCTTTAATGCCACTTTCTAAATTCATATCTTCAAACCCCTAAAATTTTATAGGTTCACCAAATACAAAAAAAAAGCATCTAATTTAAGGGGTCTATATGTAAAACAATAAATTTCAGGTCTGTATATTCATTGTTTCTCAATTTTTCATAACAATTATAATTCTTTTTATTTCAGGTTCTTGTGAGAAAAGGGAAAAATCAATATTCCTGGATCGGCTTTTCAGGAATTCCAAAGGCCTTGCAAGATCTCAAGGTCTGTATTGTTGTCCTTCCCCATTAAAAACTGAAGTTCAAATTTGATGTTCTATCTGTCTATTTTTTTCTTTTTTTTTGAATAAAATGAAATAATTGCTCTCTATTCCACTATTCAGGATAGTGCGTCGCAAGAGTCTCTCGGTCAAGATGTGCAGGACCCACCTACTAAAGTATTTTCTTTGTTCTGTCATTTTTCTATTTGAACTCTCAATCTTGCACATTTGATGTGCATTTTTAATTGTCAAATACTTTTCTTAGCTAAAATCATAGTCCATACTTGTATTGTTATAGTATAATGCAAAATTAAAATGAAAGTGAGGGATATGTGGGAGTAGTACTTGTGCAAGGGAGTACCTGCTCAGGTATATTGAGTTTTATGAGCATTTATGGCTGTAATAAACTCAACATCTGTTGTAATAAATAGAAGTGGTGGATAATAAATCCACTAGTTTCCAAAAAAATGAAAGTGAGAGCAAAATATGATTTTGTTGGTTATCAACACAAACATGTGAAGCATAGAACTCTCCAGCTTGATAATGGCCTTTAGTCCTAATATTTCTTTTGAATTGATTGTTCTATATTTCTATATTGATAAAGGCTCTGGAAGAAGAAGAAGATGAATCAATTAACCAAGGCACAGATTTTGAGGGCGAGAAAGGAACCAGTGGTCTTGATTCAGCTACTGTCAACAGTGCAGGCTCTGGAGCAAAACCTGGTATTGTTTGTCTAATCCTGTTTGTACAAGGTCTTTTCCTAGTTAAAACTGTTCTATGTTCTCATTTTCATTGCCAACAAATTAGTTCTGAAGATATATATTCATTCTTATTTTTAGCATTGGAGCAGCGGAGAGAGAAATCGCTTGGTCTCCTTACACAGAACTTCGTCAAGCTTTTCATCACAACAGATGTAAGTTGTTAAATTCAAATTTTTCCTTTTGTTTTTAGGAAATTTTACACTTTTGATGTTGTATAACCGAAGGCAATGTTGATAGAGTTCATTTATTCTACACAAATTTGGGGTGGGAGTTTGTTAGCTTATGCGAGCCAAACTAAATATGACTAAAATTTACTGAACCTCCTAAATAATAAAGAACCAATTGATTAAAGTTGCCAATCAAACCAAACCAAAAACTGAAATTAGTTCTGTTAATTTATTTGAATTGAGCTACCACAATATCTTTTACTGGAAAGAGGGTAAAAGAGAAAAAGTAGCAAAAAAGAAAATTCAAGAACAAAGTAGCAATGCATTAAACAAGCAGAACAACTTAAAACTCCACTAGATATTCCAAACTTTTTCCTAGCAGACAAAATAAAACTCAATAATGCTATTGAAAGAGTTCATTCAATAGTCCTATTCTTGAACTCTTCGGGAGAGTGAATGTTGTTTGCCCTCTTGAATTGGCTTCTCATTCTCATCTGTTGAACTGGTGGTGGAATACATGAGAGGCTATTCTTCAAAAATTCCAAAATTTCATTCCGTGCTTGGCATTGTATTCCAGCAGAATAGTGTTATTCTGCTATTCCAGCTGATTGAGGTTTCCAAACAACCCCGTACCATTGTTTTCCTTTGTTTGAGCATAAGGAGTTGTAACGAATCATACTGTCTAATTTGTCATATTGCAAATCTCAGCAGATGGATCTATTTCATGAATTATTTTAATGTTTCTATGGATAATTTATGTCACGTTTTGTTTAGGCTGATACAATATCACTAGATGAGGCTGCAAAGATACTCCTCGGAGATGCACATGATGCTGTCAATATGAGAAGTACTGTCACCTTTCCTTGCCTCTTTACAAGTTGCCTTCCTATTCGATAGTATTATTATCCTTTTCAATTCATAGGTGTTTGTTAAATATACTCCTCAGAGGTGCATATGATTGTGACCATATGATACTTGCTTATTTCCCTTCTTCACAATTCATAAATATATATTTTATTTTTTTTTAAATATTGCAGCTAAAGTGAGGAGGTTGTATGACATTGCAAACGTTCTATCCTCGATGAATCTCATAGAGAAGGTACTATGTCTAAAATTTTTTTACTCATTCTTAAGGTAAATCCACTTGCAGCATAGTTGGTCTAGAACTGCTGTACCTTTTGGCCAAATTACATTTGGTGGTATAATTTTATTGATGTTAATGTTTCTATGGCAGACACACCATGCAGACACTAGAAAACCTGCCTTTCGGTGGTTAGGCTTAGAGGGTAGGCAAAATCCGGAAACTGGAGCTCCAGTTCCCATAACTACATTCGCTAAACAACCGAGAAAAAGATCGTTTGGCACCGAGCTAACCAATGTGGAATCGAAGAGGCCCAACTTTAACCTGCTTTCAGACGAAAGCAAGGGCAGGGCTGCAGTGCTGGCTGCTGACCTGGTAGAGTGCAACAGGATGGCTCAGCAACTGATACAAGGCCCGAAAGGTGGGTTTGTCTTTGGCCCATTTCAGCCAGTTGCTGTCAAGAGAGAATATGTTGCAGTACAGAAGGGAGTAGAGAGAGAAAAGGTCAGCGACTGGGAGAGAATGGCTGCAGCTTTCAGGCCGCAGTACCATAACCAAGGTTAGCTTTGTTATTGGTTTATAATTATATATATATCTGTATAATTTCTGTAAGTTAACATTGGTATGATGTGGTTTTTATTTTTCAAAAAAAAAAAATGTAAAGGGAAATATACTGGTGTTGCCAAATAGGATGCATTCCTACTGATAGCCTGTCATTGAAAATCATAATTGCAGGCTGAAAGGACTAATTTAACCCTACTCTTTTGTGTCAAGTTGGAACTCAATGTTTGGGCGACTTTATTTATGACATGTTTTAACTGTGGTTTATTGCAACAAATATGATATATATAGTCGTTGCATACACAAATTGACAAAATATAGGGTAACATATGTAAAAGCATTTACTTTAATACAATCCTAAGGTGAGAAAGCGTTGAATTTAATTCGTTTTTTTTTTTGTTTTATAGCATTGAGTGATCTTTTTACACACTTTGTGGAGGCTTGGAATTCATGGAGGCATTCAACTTCTTTTCTCTAACGGTCGCAAACTGGAAAAGAGAAATCATCTTTTTTTTTTTTTTTCCTTTTCTCCTGTTATGACATGGTCTAAGTTTTCATTGTAGTCTTGAGTAATTATTTTTTTTAATTTCGATTAGGAAAAATACAGAGTATCAGAAATATATTTTTTTAATTTCCAATTTAACATATTTCAATGAAGTCCTAAATGGTCGCTGTCATCATTTTAGTTATAAACTGATCGCTGTTGTATACTTATATTTCATTTGTGTATAAGAACCAGCATGGAGAGCTGGTTCCTGGTTTTGACCAACTGTAACATGGTTGCCAATTAAGCAAAATACATTTTTTTTTGGATAATGGAACATATTAATAGCAAAATGTTGGTTTCAAAACATATCTGTTGATAAAGGAAAATTGTCAATTGGTCCTTTTTTTCCTTTCTAAAGGGGTAAGCTACATTAGATAGAGACATTGAGCAAATACTCGTACTGTTTCAACTATGCTGTAGCCTGTAGGTCTTAGCTGTTATTATATTCTTAGATGTAAAAGATAGAAAATTGATTAGTGCCATTGCACTAATTTACCATCGCGCCATCTTGCGAAGTCAAGCGATACGCCTCAGCGATGGTTTGCGTCATCCAGCGCGCTTCCGTCTTATCTAAATATTCAGTTTAATAAGTACAAATGTTCTGTTATTTAAATATAAATGGTCAGTTAGTTGCACAAAAAAATATAAATATTATAAGCAAAATATTTATTTTATTAAGTATAAATGTTTAGTTTAGTAAGTACAAATGTTCATTTAATTGAGTATAAATGTCTAGTTAGTTGCACAAAAAAAAATATAAATATTTATAAGCAAAAATGTTTATTTTATTAAGTATAAATGTTTAATTTAGTAAGTACAAATATTTAGTTGGATAAGTACAAATGTTCAGTTAATTGAGTTTAAATGTTCAGTTAGTTGCAATACAAAATATAAATGTTATAAGAAAAAATGTTATTACTAAACCAAGCGAAGATGTCACGAACCGGACAAAAAACACATGAAAAAATTAGAAAGGGTCATGAACCGATCCGATCCAAATTAAATTTTTTCCGACTCTGCCCCTGACGCGCGACTTTATATTAAACCATTAATTGACGCATTTAACTGAACACTTGTGATTATTAAAGTGAACATATTTTGTCATTAAACTGAACATTTGTAACAGACACAAAATACTGCTAGTCACACGAGACTCACGTGTGCGCCATCTGTTCAACGATGGCACGCGATGGTAAATATGCAGATGACAATTATCATTCCTGTAAAAGATACGTTATTATATTCCTGGACCTGGAGGTTGGAATGCAAAAATAGAATATATGGATTTAATGCCGAACATGCATTCTCTGATTTTACAATTATGAGTGATGAGTCCAAAATAAGATGGACCACACAAAAATGCAGTTGAAAAATGCTTTTTCATCCAGAATCTCGCCTGCAACAATTCAAAATTGATCTCGAATAAGGCCCAATTGTCTGAGGTGGCCGAAGTTTTTCCTGGTGGTCTGTTAAATGTGCTCAACTAAGGCCCAATTAAAGACTGTTGACTATGTCTATATTGGAAATTGATTAGTGCCATCGCACTCCGTGCCATCCGAGCCATCGCGCTGCACAGCGCCTCAACTAGCGCTCTGACCCCTCTACTCATCCAGCGCGTATTTTTTGTTCAGTTAGTTATTATAAGTGTTCACTTTAATATTTACAAATGTTCACTTTGTAGTAGAATTGTTCATTATTTTATAAGTCTTCGCTAGACCAAATATGTTCATTTTGATTTTTTTTTTGCCAAAAGTTCAGTTTGGTCAATACAAATGTTCAGTTAATTGAGTAGAACCGTTCAGTTAGTTGCAACAGAAAATATAAATGTTATGAGCAAACATGTTTATTTTATTAAGTATAAATTTTTAGTTTAGTAAGTACGAATGTTCAGTTAATAAGTACAAATGTTCAGTTTAATAAGTATGAATGTTCAGTTAGTTGAAACAGAAATACAACTGTTATAAGAAAAAAAAAACCAAGTGAAGCGGTCACGAACCGGACAAAAAATACATGTAAAAATTAGAATTGAAAATGAACCGATCCGGTTCAAATTAATTTTTTTCCGATTCTACCCCTGCCTCCTAGCGCACCTCTTGACCACGCGCGACTCTGACTCTAGCGCGATTCTGACGCATTAAACTGAACACTTCTTATTATTAAACTGAACATTTGTAACACATAGCAGCGATGGCTGGGATGGTATATTTGCCGATGGCACTTATAATTCCTGGTCTATATTTGCCAAGCGTAACAACTAACAACTAACATACCCAAAAGTCTTCAAAATTAAAGTTTTAAATTGCATATACACAAGCAATACCAATATATTGTTAAATTTGGGTACTAAAGTAAAGCGTATCAGAGAAAAATGCATAAAATTATTTGAAAGCTGTCCACTCTGAAACATGTTTTAAGATATGGAAATACAAATACGTGACAATTGTAGTAGAACCAGTGATTTATGTACAGCTACATAATTGCTTCACCGTTGCTCCATTAATTCCAAAAAGAAAAAAGAATGTAGTAACTAATTCACTTTAATTCAAGGGAAATTGAAACAAACTGAACCTAAATATATCCAAGGATTACTATTTCAATAGTAGCAAAACTTAGGATTATAGCTAGAAAATTAGTAGAAAAGGTAATCACATTCACCACAAAACCACAAAAAACTTAAAGCTGAACTACTCTTCTGAAATCTCCACGCAAATTTCCATTATGTTCTTCAACCAATTGGTTAACATGGGAATGCTGCTTCTTGTACTTGATCTCAGCCAGCCAAAGGTGCTCACACGCAACAGGATCAAATGATATCTACGGGATTCTTTGTTACTTGGATTCTGAATGAAAGAGGGAGAACTATGAAATACTAAATAGCAGGCACCTTACTTAAATTAGAACATCTTATGTAAAATAGACATCAAATGGAAGCATGGCATAGCTGATTCTGGGCCTCTCATCCACTTGCTAAAATCTGTTCAAAAAGTGGTTAAAGGGCTATCTTTCAGAGCAAAATAAGATTAAGTTAAGTTTATTCCCTCCTAGTTCCATCTAAGGCCTCCATTACCATACCAGATGCTCGCTTCTGTATCGATCATTGTAAACCCTGCCTAACCAGAAAAATACACATGTATGTGCATATATATAAACATAGAGCTATACAGACAAATATACAGATGATAGAACTATGCATCTTACAAATTAGAGGAGAGTAGAGACTGCTCAAGTGCGTGTTGTAGCATAATCATCTCTGACTAAAGAGAACGAACCAAGGCTTGCAAGTTGTATGAGGAGATCTCTCAAATAAATTAAAGAAATAACAAAATGCATGTTGTATGAGGAGGAGAGGATATACTGTCTGGCACTGTATGCATAATTGGATCCGCAAAGTTCAAAATCTAGTCTTGCCGCATTCTCAAAGAAGCTTCTTATGAGTCAGACCTGAGATTTCATTCTCAGAATTTAGAAGAAAAACAGAAGCATTCAACAAAGTTGACATGTCCTTAAACAAAAGTCTCTCTATTCCTTCAGGTAACTCTCCCTCTCTCTTGCTAAAATTTGTGAAGGATCAATCGTTTGAAAAATTATGCACGTCTAATGTTTGACAAATCAATTGTAGAAGGATCAACAAGCAATGACCAATGAAGTCTCAAAAAAAGAGTACCTATTAGGCTTTGCTCCAGAAATCATTGGTGAAAGGAAAAGAAAGGAATGGAAAGAGAAGAGCAATACACCTCAAATTTGGGTGTAAACCTCATTACACTTTTCTTCGTAGTTTTGTAATGAGTTCATTACATTCCTCCTCATTCTCCTTAGTTCACCCTCAAATTTTTAAGTTCTGAAGCAGGTTAACTAGCTTGGGCAGATTTGGTCAGTTAACCTTCTCTCTTATTCTCCTTGAGTACTCCTTTCTGGAGCAAGCCCTAAGAGGAGAAAATATTGGATCATTCAACTCTCCAAAGAGATTCTTATCCACATTCCTCAGCATATTATTGTCGGTCATCATATCATACAAATTATAACTGCCGATATTAAGAGCAACAAGCATAAAGTTGTTAATAAAGTACTTTGTGAAACAAAATTGGGATCCCTCTTTGGTTTAGCGTTGATATACATATACCATTACCAGATAAGTAAGAAGTTATTGAATTTTATTTTATATATTTTTAATTCATCTTCTTTCAGGGTGAGTGGGTGGCAATGACAATTATACACTGGACAAAATCTAGAGAGACTAGCGATTGATATATATAGAGTGTGTTTGGTTGGAGTGGGAATAGGAAATAGGAATAGAGAAAAACTTATTTCTTATTCTTTATTCAAATTCTTTGGTTTTGTTAGAATATGGATAAGGGCGGGCCAAACACACCCATAAAGAATTTATTGTGGGCTCCGTTTGGATGTGTTGAGAATAAGGTAGGAAGAATGAAGAATGAAAAAAATTTATTGGAAAGGGATAAATTTATTGGGAAGTGTGTAACTTTTGTGAAGAGTTTGGATGGTTAGGAATAAATTTATTGAAAAAAATTCCTTATTCCTTATTCCTTCTTCCCACTTCCCACCATCCAAACACAGCCGTGGATAATGAACTTTTGTGTTTTCTCGTTGGATTTCTTTCTAGCTTACACCAACTTGCTTGGGACAAAAGACTTAGGGGGCCGTTTGGATTGCTTAGGAAGTTGGGAAATTTGGGGAAGTTGCAATTCCTAGGAATAAATTTATTGGGAAGTGTGTAATTTTGTGAAGAGTTTGAATTGTTTATAATAAATTTATGGTAGGAAGATGAAATTTCCCAAAATCCTATGGGGATCCAAACGGCCCCTAGTTGTTGTTGTTGAACTTTTTTCAGTCGTGAGGGCAGTTTGGTTATAAAAGTATAATTAGAAATTTCTAATTAATGATTAATAATAATAATAATAATAATAATAAATTATTAAAAAGGGGGTGACAACTGACAAGGGAGAGATTGGAGGGAGTAGTTTCCGATTTTAAATATGCGCAAACAGTTAAGTAAAGTAAAGTTAATTTGTGGCGAGAACAAGTTAGTCAAGTTAAGTAGAGGAGAGAGGATAAGTGGCGAGTGGCGCAAAACATCAATCAAACAGCGAGAGAGAGTGATGGTGATGGAGAGTGCTTCCCTGCTCTCAGTCTCAGTCTCAGTCTCCGCCGCCTCCCTCTCCCGCCTCAAACCACTCGGAGGTCGGAGCTGCATCAATATCAACGTCGGCCTCGCTACAAGTACAAAACAACTCCGCTCCTCATACTTCCCCACCAACAAATCTTCTTCTTTCACAATTCGCAACTCCTCACCTTCTGCTTCAGGTTTCTATCCTATCATTTTTTTAATATCTATCTCTCTCCCAAATCCCAATACAAAATTGCTTTGTTCACTTTCTGAATGAATACTAATCGACCCTCAATTCTTTCTTGGGTTTCAGCACAAACACAAACCAGCACTTCCAATGACAGCCCCGTCTCCGGTAATGCAATTCGTCGCCGATTCCTCAATTTTTTTGCCTCCAGAGGCCACACCATTCTTCCTAGCTCCTCCCTCGTCCCCGATGACCCCACCGTCTTCTTGACAATCGCTGGCATGCTCCAGTTCAAACCCATCTTCCTTGGCAAGGTTTGTAATGAATGTATCTATCTTTTCTCACCCATTTTTTGCCACCTCTTTTAATTTACTGCATCCAATTTTATCAGGAGCCCAGGAATGTGCCATGCGCTACAACTTCTCAAAAATGCATGAGAACAAACGATATTGAAAATGTAGGACGCACTGCTCGCCATCATACATTCTTTGAGATGCTTGGTAACTTCAGCTTTGGTGACTATTTCAAAAAAGATGCTATTTTATGGGCCTGGGAGCTTACAACTAAGGAGTATGGCTAATACTTTTATTGGTAAATTTGACCTATTTAGTGATTAGTGATTCTACATATAGTCCCCCTTTTTGGCCTACATATATATTGTTCGCTTTAATTTTATCTGCCGTTTGTGCTTTCCTTTTACTTGCATCATAATATATGATAATTGAATTCTTTGTTATGCATCTTGGGATAATTAAACTCATTCAACCTTTTTTGTAGATTTGGGCTGCCGCCTGAGAAATTGTGGATTAGTGTTTTTCAGGATGATGATGAAGCATTCTCCATATGGCACAATGAGGTAAGGAAAACCTACTAAACTACTGTACAATAATCTTCTGCTGCCTTTGTTGTTACTTTTTTTATCACAAGGTTTGAAACATGTACCGCCCTAATATTTCAGAAGTTTTTCTAATGAACCACTGTCAGGTTGGTGTGCCCGAGGAAAGAATAAAGAGGATGGGAGAGGAGGATAACTTTTGGAACAGTGGTGCAACAGGACCCTGTGGTCCCTGCTCTGAGATATATTATGATTTTCATCCTGAGAGGGGCTCCTCTGACACCGTATGAATTTTGTTTCTTTTCTACCCTCCGGTTTTGATATCGATCAAAACTCATTTTGCAAGCTCATCGGTTACAGCAAAAATATGTGCATGTCAAGTTGCAACATGTGAAATCACTAAATTTAGGATATCCAATTTAGCTGAGTTCATCCCAATTGAGGCTTTCTGTACCCCAATTTATAACGTGTTCATTAGCTTTCAGATGCTCAACTGAGCCTAAATTACATCATGCTCTAGCAGCCTGACCTCAATTGAACCTCATTTGTGCAAAATACTCTCACATGTTTGTAAAAGAGAGGGTAGAATAAAACATAAGACTGAAGATGGTCAGTTCAGTTCCAGTGCTGTACTACACAGTACATGCCAATCACTACCCAACTGGCACCACCAAAATCTGGTTTTGAAAAATAGTTGTTCTCGACTTGTTCTGCGCCATTCTAGTAGCACTTGTAAACCAGCTTACTAGATTTTTCTTTTTAAATCTTAACACTATCAACCTTAGCATGCCTATTGAGATTCTTTTTCATACTTTATTCTTTTTATTGATGTTGAGCTATAGTTTAATGCAGGATTTAGGTGATGATAGTAGATTTATTGAGTTCTATAACCTTGTATTTATGCAATATAACAAAAAGGATGATGGCTCTCTTGAGCCGTTGAAACAGAAAAACATAGATACAGGAATGGGGCTTGAGCGCATGGCACAGATCCTTCAAAATGTAATTTTCAACTTGGTCTAACCTTCTTAAAGTACTTTAATTTCATGTGTACCTCTGCATAGTTTGAAAATATTACCTTCACTATTAAAACTGTCATGGACACTGATGGAAACTTTGGAGTATCACATATTTCTTGTAGGGTTATGTATCTGTTTCAAAGGGGCACACATGAAATCTTTTGCAGGGAGATAAAGGTCTACTTTTTAACTTAAATCTAATTGCAGGTTCCTAATAACTATGAGACAGACCTAATTTTCCCAATTATAGAGAGGGCAGCTCACATGGCATCAATCTCATATGCGGAGGCAGATGATGCTACAAAGACTAATCTGAAAGTTAGTAATACACATACTTGTTAAGCTGATTTTTATTTTTATTTTTTTTCTGTTTAGCTAATTGTTGTTTAAAAATAGAAACAGAACCCTATGCATCCCTGCAATACCAGAAATATCATCTGCCTGTTAAAAATCCAGTACTCTACTGTTAATGTATTCTCATTTTTCTACAAAAAGGGGAAAAGAATCCTCGTTAGCCCTTTTTTCCTTCCATTTTATAATAAAGTGGGTAGATGAATTTTGTAGTCCTTTTGTTTTGTCTTTTTTCAGATTTAACAGAATATATCTCTTAAGTTTTGTCTTGCTGTATCATATTTACTCAAGAAGGGAGAAAAAGACACTGATGCTATCATACAGGTAATCGGGGACCACATGCGTGCAGTTGTTTATCTGATATCAGATGGGGTTATGCCATCAAACATAGGTCGAGGTTATGTGGTCAGGAGGCTTATACGAAGAGTTGTTCGAACTGGTAGGTTGATTGGTATAACAGGAGATGGCCAGGGTAACCCTGATGGGGCTTTCACTCCTGTACTTGCTGAAACAGTGGTCAGTCTAAGCGTTGAAATTGACCCAGATGTTTTTATGAGAAAAACTGCAATTGTTGAGGAGTTGAAGAGGGAAGAGTTACGGTTTGTTCAGACCCTTGAGAGAGGTGAGAAGCTCTTGGATCAATTCTTAGCTGATGCGCTGACACAAGAAAAACCTTGTCTGTCTGGAAAAGATGCTTTTCTCTTGTATGACACATACGGTTTCCCTGTCGAGATAACAGCTGAGATAGCTGGTGAGATGGGTGTCACAGTAGACATGAAAGAATTTGAAGTCGAAATGGAGAATCAAAGGAAACAATCTCATGCAGCTCACAATGTGGTCAAACTTTCAGTTGGTAACGATATGGAAATTGCTGAGGGAATTCCTGACACCGAGTTTTTGGGTTATGATTCCCTCTCCGCTAGAGCGGTAGTGAAGGGCATTGTGGTAAATGGGGACCCGGTACAACATGTTTCCGAAGGGAGTGAGGTGGAGGTGCTGTTGGACCGCACGCCATTCTATGCTGAGTCAGGCGGTCAGGTGGGAGATAATGGGCTGCTGTACTCACTAGGAGATGGTAATGGAAAGCCACAAACAATTGTGGAGATAAAAGATGTGCAGAAATCCCTTGGCAATATTTTTGTGCACAAGGGAATGGTAAAAGAGGGGTCCTTAGAGGTCGGTAGAGAAATTGATGCTGCAGTTGATGCCAAATTGAGACAGAGGGCAAAGGTATGAGGTACATGCTTATGTATTATTTTTCACGATGTTATATATTATTCTTTTCTTAATTTGGTCTTTGGCCTGAAAATTCTCAGTCTGGTTCTCAAAAAATTCCAACACATTATGTGCCTTAAAGAACAGCTTTTGAGCAATAAGATAGTTTGAGATATTTCAAAGGAGTAATGCAACATGAAAAAGTCCTAAAAAAATTTACATAAACTATCAGTTGAATCAGGAGTGCCTAAACTGAATGTCTGCTAGAGTAGACTGTTGGAGGATACATATAAATCTAGCTGGGTGTTCTGTTAATTTTAGTATTCTTTTGGATTTCCTAGGTACACCATACTGCAACGCATCTTCTGCAATCTGCCCTTAAAGCTGTTACAGGTCCAGAGACATCACAGGCTGGCTCTTTGGTCTCATTTGATCGACTCAGGTTTGATTTCAACTTCCACCGTCCCCTAACTGAGGATGAGATTACAGAAATCGAGGCACTGGTGAACCATTGGATTGGTGAAGCTGCGGATCTTGCTACAAAAGTGATGGCCTTGGCCGATGCCAAGAAGGCAGGTGCCATTGCTATGTTTGGTGAGAAGTATGGGGAACAGGTCAGGTCTTGAATTAATTGAACTTTTTGGTGGCATTGCATTGATGAGCATTTGTTTTGCAAACTCTAGAATACATGATTTGCCAAAATGAACAGAAGTGGAATTTAGCAAATTACACTCAGTTGCAAGTAAGACACATGATATGCAGTTGAACCCTCTTTTA
This sequence comes from Rhynchospora pubera, assembly GCA_028095005.1. Classification (NCBI taxonomy): domain Eukaryota; kingdom Viridiplantae; phylum Streptophyta; class Magnoliopsida; order Poales; family Cyperaceae; genus Rhynchospora; species Rhynchospora pubera. Next base: position 229,128,681 of record CM051459.1, on the reverse strand, counting down.
TATAATTTAGAACCAATTTAGCCAAAATTTGCCTCATACTGCCTGTTAAACATTTATAACTCTGCTATATTGCACGCATTAACCCAGGAAAACTGAAAAGGGGAAAATAGGGGAAATCGTATAATAGCAGTACCTTATCACCAGTTACTGGCTTATGGGTAACTAACATGGTGGCTACTTCGCCTGAACAGTGGCTGTAGCAGTTTCAAATTTTTGCATGAATTATCGATGCCTATGAAGTTTGAGCATCAATGAAAGGAAGACAACTTTGATGCTGTGCAGGTCAGAGTAGTAGAGGTCCCTGGTGTGTCAATGGAACTTTGTGGCGGGACCCATGTCAGTAATACTTCTGAAATTCGCGGATTCAAAATAATTAGCGAACAAGGTATAGCTTCTGGTATTAGGCGCATAGAGGCTGTTGCTGGTGATGCCTTCATCGAGTATATTACTTCTCGTGACAGCTACATGAGACAACTATGTACCATGCTAAAGGTCAATTTTATTTGGATACTTGGTTATAAAATATGATTTCCTGTAATCACTGCAGCAACAAAGGTTCTGCAAGTTTTTTTTTTTTTTTTTTTTTTTGTCTTTTATATTTTCTTACTGTCTTCTCGTACCAATAAAAAAATGGAGAGGAAAATCATAAGCCTCATGAAGAAACACACTTTGATTGTTCTTTATGTTTTCTTAGGTAAAAGCAGAGCATGTGAATGCTAGAGTGGAAAGTGTTCTAGAAGAATTGAGAGCAACAAGAAATGAGGTTTCATCTCTGAAAAGTAAAATTGCTGTACTTAGAGCATCTAGTGTTGCGAGCAAAGCCATTGTTGTGGGACCCAATAATATAAGGTATTACCATATTTCTCTCCTTCTGAATACCTTAGTATTAAGTTTTGAGCAATTACTCGTCCAACTTTGTTTCCGCTGTTAGAAGGATGGCTAATTATTCCATGTTAAGTGTAAGGTAGCCAAACTTTAAGTGATACGATGTAATAGATTTTCTATTATTTTGTCAGTTATGACAATAATACTTTTAATCCTTTTTAGTTTTTACTGTACCCTAGCATTTCTTATACTTTTTCAAGTTAGAGAAGATATTGATGTCAGTTGCAAGTGTCGCCTGTCCATTCTATTTGACAAAAACAAGCATGAGAGTGTATTTCTTCCAAATATTGGTGTGGTTTTCTTTTTTTAAGATCCAGATAGAAACTGCAGTAGATATGATTAAGAGGAGAGTAATAAACACTGCAGGTTCAAAAGCAATTTATTTTTGTATATACAGGGTGGTGGTTGAAAATATGGACGACACGGATCCAGATGCACTGAGGACTGCAGCCGAATTCCTTACAGAATCTTTACAAGATCCTGTTGCTGTTATTTTGGGTTCAGTACCAGATGAAGGCAAGGTGAGCTTGATTGCGTCATTTAGTCCAGGGGTGGTCAAAATGGGAATACAAGCCGGCAGATTCATAGGAAATATTGCAAAATTGTGTGGCGGTGGCGGTGGAGGAAAACTCAATTTTGCCCAGGCTGGTGGGAGGAAGCCAGAGAACTTGGGTATGGCACTAGAGAGGGCAAAAGAGGAACTTGTTGCTGCTTTATCTCCTGCTGATGCGGTTCAGAGGTGAGCATTTGAATACCAGATCCATTCAGAGTAGATGAATTGAGATTAGCGAAGAGGGGAGAGAAACATGGGTTAGAGAGATTAGATGAATATGTTACCGGTTGTTTTTCCTCTTTGTTGGTGCTTTGGAGTAGCCTATGGTAAGGAGGACAAATAGAAATTTGAGGGTACTTTTTTTTGTTTTAGTTGATACAGGATATATTCGATTTTTTTTTTTTTTTTTTGCTGCTATATGAGCTGCGGTACAATTTGGCTGTAAAAATAACTTGGCAGTTTTGATTTGTATTGTTGATGTGGATTGCATATTAATTAACAATTAATGTAGGATTTCTTTTTTCACGCTTGTTATAGTTTACAAGACAATGCCTACTGTCACAGTGGAATAAGTTGTCAAAGTATTTAATTCATCTAAGAAACAATCGTCTATTTTGGGCATGCTGTAGTTCTAGTATAAATGTATAATAAAGGTTATTCCCTAGTTTGACAATTAGAGCGGGCACTCTTGAAATAGAATTAGTATGCTTCTAGTCTTGATTTTGTAGATGATGATTCTGAAACAATTGATACAGCATGCTCTTTCTCAAAGTCTGATTCCAGCAAACATTAATATTACAAAGGGAGTCTGTCCTCCTAACTTGGTAAACATAGAGGCCATTGATTTAACAGCAAGCAATCCATCAATTATGACAATCAGAATAAGCAAACAGGAATAAGAAAGAAAGGTTTGAGAAATGCTTGTAGTTATTAGAGGCAGCAGCGGAGAGATGGGAGTGTCACTTGGGATCAGAGAAGAAGCTGTTGAGGGAGGGCATGATTTCGGGGGCTTTGTTGCGGACAAAGTGGCGGAGGCCGTGCTCGGCGTACTTCTTACCCTCGTCATGGTTGTCCAGCACTCCAGCAGCCCGCCCTTCCTTATTAATCCTATATATATAATAATAATAAAAGAAGGAAGTATCAGTAACAGATCCAGATCGAAATAATATGATATGATATGAGCTAGGCCTAGGCCTACCTGACTTCCGGGTTGATGGTGAGGTTGCGGGCCAGCTGAAAAGCGCAGATCCCCACCGCCACTCCCACCGCCGCGAACAGAGGATACACCTGCTTCCAACCCACAGTTAAACCCATCAATCAATCTAATCTAATCTAATCTTAACAAAAAGAGAGAGAGAGAGACACACACACACACCCACACACACCCACACCCATCAATCAATCTAATCTAATCTTAACAAAAAGAGAGAGACACACACACACACACACCTCGGGTCGGACCCAACGGTTCACGGAGGCCATGGCGAAACAGAATTGAAGAGAAGACGGCGGCGCAGAGAGGTGAGAGGTCAGAAGTGAGAGAGAGAGATTGGGATCCAGATCGAGGCTCCTATTTTATCTTTCTATTTTATTGCCACTTGCTTCCTTCCTATTATCTTATCTTATCGCTAATCATAAATTACCTCAACTTCCTATTCTACCCCTTTCAATAAATAGTCTTTTCCTTTCTCAATAATAGTAATACTAAATTAGTAATAGCAAATACAAAAACAGACTCTCACTCTGAATGTAATTGAAATGCAAAAATGCCACTTTCTCATTCGCTCCTTTGCTAATTGATACGCTACAAAACATTTTAAAATAAATTTTAAAAAATACAATAAACTACTACTTGTTTTCCCTCAATGCAACTGATTATCGGATGTATCACGAAGAAACGTGCACCGAACATTGATAATATAATTTAAAAAATACATCTCCTATATAATTTCTAGGATTCATTCTCATATTTTTTTCCTAAAATGTAAATATACAAAACAGTAGTCGAGCATTAATGATAAAATAAAAGAGTTGGCAGGGCAGGAGCATCCGCATCCTCGACAGTCGTTTAAAAAGACTGTGCCGAGCAGTCCTTTTAATCTGTCCGTCCGATCTGAATCTAAGGACGCATGAGAGACTCGGCGAAAAATCGCTGTCGAGGGCTTGCCCTCCCTGCCCTAAGTCCCCGATTCCTTTATTAAAAGAGAAGAAGCGGGTTTCATTTTCGTCCTTAGCGGGCTCGCACGCTTGCGGGTTTAAATCCGTTAGCGTTTTCATCAATCGCAACTCACATGGTGGAGGTCCTCGGCATCGTGGTGAGGAGAAGAATCCAATGGTGGAGTCAGTTTGGGTAGTGTTGCAGGTACGGCGAGTATAGGTGCCTACCACCGATGGGATTTCGAAGGGTTTGACTGTACCAGAAACGGATCTTTTGGCATCAAGGAAGTGAGGAGAGGGTGTTTGTAAGCTTAGTTATCATTGCGCTTATTTAATTTAGGGAGAATTAGATGTTGGTTATTGGGTACAATGAGATGAGGGGCACGGTACCTTGTGTAAACTAACGTGATTCTTGGCTTGTACTGGGAGGTAGAGACTTAATTAGCTTGGCTTGTACCTTGTGTTAACTAATGTGATTCTTACAACCTAATTACATGATTAAACAATTTTCTAAACCTGGTTCACCACTGCTATGCGTGTACCAGAGAGACTAACTATCCAATTTGCATGTCTTGAGTTCTTGTTAGCCCTTGTCAGAGTGCTGTCCAATAGCATTCTTTTCAACTCTCTTCAATAAAGTTTCAAGGGTGCCTGTGCGTCTGTACTTGGCCACTGTTAACATTCTAAGTTAACATCCATTCTGTAACAAGAGGTTTACCAGTATAATAGTGAAAAGGATATAAAAGAGATAATAAGCTTCGAACTAAATTTCTTTCATTTTGATTGATTTCATCGTTGTACAAAGAGATCCTATATATAGCTAAATACATCAATTAAACTCTAAATTCCTATTGGCTAGAGCATTCTATTGGACAGTGAAAGATTGTCCCATTATTTGCACTGGACACTTATAACACAGCCTCAATTGTTCAAGAAATATACTGACTAAGTGACTATAAGTACAAGAGAGAAGATTATACTGTCCAGAACTATAACAACCATTTGCTTACTTTTGCAAAGAAACCCTCACATAATTACAAATTTTCATTTATAGATAAGATCAAACGTTAACGAACACCATGAAACAAGATCACTCAGAGATAATACCTACTTCCAACTTCTTACATTATAGTCCCTCAAAAGAGTCCTTTTACCTTCTTTTATTGCTTACTTGCAAGATCAACGAAATAGAAATGATTTCAGTATATCAACCTGAACAACAAGAAGATTTGTACAAATTGAACTTATGCAAATGGATCCTAAAAAGAACTTGAATTGAATATTTTTATAGAAGAATTGATATGGATTAGTGGTGAATGGATTGTAGGCAGGGCTGCTAGTGGACGATATCCAATTGAAGTCCAACTCCATCCAATTCTAAAGAGTTGATATCCACGTCCACACCACGTCCACAATATGTATTAATAGTCCATCCGTGTCCAGTTCGATTAATATCCAATTAAAGTTCAATAATTGTCCATATTTTGTCCATGTGAACTAAGTGTTGGACTAATCCACTTTTATCGCTGTACTGACTTGATAAGTTGATATGCGACCAAAATTATAAAGGAGAGAAAACTTTCTGGTTCCGTCTCTGATAAGAACTTATGCTTAGTTTGGCAGAGAACTTATGCTTAGTTTGGCAGAGAACAAGTGGAATATGTCGTATTTTCTTCCTCTCAAATTCAGCTGAACCATCCTCTGCAATTAAACTATTCTAATAATTATGTAATAACAAGAACTGGTAATCAAACTTTTTCCTGATTTACTACCGATCAACAAAAGTAACTTAGACTCTAAATCACTTTTGAAAAATTGGTTCATTGAAAGTATCACCTAATTAGGATATTAAAACAATTTTTCATCAGAGTTGAAGAAAATAACTTTAATTGAACAAAGGTGTGGTTTGATTTTGAATCATAACATAAGGTCTCGTATCTCTTTTATTATCTCCCAGTTTCAAGTGTACTTCTTTGGCACATGGATTCTCAGGAGCATATCACCGAAATGGAGGCACAGTGTAACTTTTTCTTGTGTTTGACTGAATGAAATTGAGATATTTGAAGAGTGTTTGGCTGTTAGCACACTGTCCTCTCGTCTAATTTTGGGACATCAAGTCGGGCAGTTATTTTAACCTTTGTTATTCAATTATTCACATGGACTTGACGGTATCACACCTAATTAAATAAGATGGTGCGTCTTGGCTTTTGTGTCATTTATTGACTATCGCGACATCCTCCTTCTTCACATACGCACGCAAGGTGTTCGGTGATATGCTCCTGAGAACTCATGGGCCAAAGAAGTACACTTGAAACCGGAAGATAATAGGAGAGATACGAGACCATATGTTATGATTTTTCATCAGAGGAGATTTCGCCATTACCGAGATCGAGGTCGATTAGTCGAAGTTTTTCTTTTGGTCAGTGTGATTGGTCGGAGAAGAAGCGAAACTGTGGACGAGAAATGAACAGCCGATATAATTTTATCGATGGTCCATCGATAGTCCAGATAAGGTTTATTAACTGTCCAAATAATTTTTATTCGTGGACTTGGACTGGACTTCAAACCATACCAAATATAGTCCAGTCCATAATAGTCCAATACATATTTAGTCCAGACTGTCCATGGACAGTCCAGACCACTAGCAGCCCTAATTGTAGGACATTACTCACTTGTAGAAATCTTTTTGTCTAATTGTCTTTAAAAATTTGGTTTTGTTAATAAAAAAAAAGATGGTCTTTGTATTACACAAATGATTTATCTTTTCCGATTTAAAGAAAACACGGAAGTATCTTGTAAAAAAAAAAAAAAAGGGTAGACAAAAGAAATGAAGCTTGTCGTTATTTCTTTTTATCCTTAAGATAAGATAAATTTTGTGCAATGAGTCTACGATTTTCTTTCTTTGTGTTCTTTTGGCCGTCTTCTTGTTGTTACTTTTAATATGTGAGGAGGTAGCAGAGAGGAAGAGAGGGGCTTCGTGAGGTGAGTGAGCGAGCGAGAGGGACAAGGAGAGAGAAGCTGGGTCTGGGACTCTGGGTTCGAGCGAGAGAGCAACTCAGGCGGAGGGGACGAGTGAGAGAGGTCTCTTCGTTTTTTCCGTAGAGTGCGTGGAGGGAAGTGGAATTCTTGTAGAGTGAGAGAGCTCGAGAGAGGAGGGAGGGATTCGGGACGAGGGGAATCGGGCAGGGAGGGCAGGTCCTCGACAGCGATTTTTCGCTCAGTCTCTCGTGCGTCCTTAGATCCGGATCGAACGGACAGATTAAAAGAACTGTTCGGCACAGTTCTTTTAAAAGACTGTCGAGGATGCGGATACCAGGGCAGGAAGCCAGGAATGCCCTTGCCACCAAGAATATTCTCCATTTCTGGTGCTCGATACTTCCTATTCGACCTAATCCCAACTGGAACCATCACATGCATATTATTTATTCAACTTTTTATAATTCTACAGTGGAATCCAACTTTTAATCCAATTGAAAATCTGATCAATTATTTCATTTAGAATCCTAAATAAACGTTTTAGATTTTATTTCGATTAAAAATTCTACTCTATCACATAATTTATTATTATTAATTTACTATCTTAGAGGCCATCAAACTACGTCTTTGTTATTACGCTTCTATTAAAATGATCTAAAGTAGAGATGCTATCACAAATTAACATCTTACGTCTAATAAAAGTTTTACATTATAATTAAAATCACACTTTTAAAATGCTTTATTTTATCGCCGAGTAAACTGAATTATCAATTTTTTGTCCATACAATATAACAGTTTATCATCATTTTATAATGAATCAACGTCCAACCGTTAAACTGCACAAATCACATTTTTAAATCTTAATTAAAATTTTAATAAATCTGCTGTTGGTATTTCACCAACTGGCCTTAAAAAAAAATCTCGATTAAAATATGCATGTTGATCCTTATGGTTGGGCCACAAATAATGATTAAGAAATCATTATTTGATCTTTTTGGTTTGGACACAAATAATGATTTCTTATAGAATTATCCATGCTTTGAGATATATGATGTAGTCTCGCGATATCAAATAAAAGTTCTATTTTACTCAATTAATTATCCATGCTTTTAGTTATATTATTTGTTTCCTTGATTTTATACCTGTGGATAAATCACGACGTCTTGAGGGTATTAAACTAAACTAAATATGTAATTGATTAAGTAATTGAGGTAAGCCAAACGCTCCAAAAAAGAGGTTAACTTACGACTGATAGGTGCAGTTTCTAATGATCCGAAATAACTTAGATACCTTTGAAAATCCAACACAAAGAACTTAATTGATTGAATTCCAACACGAAAGTTTAGGACTAGTCAATTACGTGGTAAAAATCGAGTTCCAAACCAAGTCCAAAACCAAAATTACGACAGCTGAGGGTAGTCTGGTCGACAAGTAACCTTCACATAACCTTACCTAAAAATATCAAGTCAAAACAGAGAGTCTAGAACACTCTTCGTCATGAGACATATATAATTTTCGGTCCGAAATTTGTTTGTCACGCATGACAACAACATTTCTAGAGCTAAATTAAACGAGGCAAAAATCCTATGACATTCTTTGCATTTGTTTGAGTCCGAAAAATTACAAAAATCAACAAAAAATATTTCATTATTTACATATTTTGTTTCACTTATTGTTTAATACTGTTTTTATAACCAAAACCTCACAAAAATTAATTTGTCTAGTTTTTAAGAACGATTAAGTCCGGTAATCATTTGTACCGTCCCTGTGGATCAACCCTTAGTTTTTTCCAACGACTAGTAGGGTAAAAACAAGGTATAGTACCTAGACTTTAATGTTAGAGATATGTCCTAGAAACCAATCATATTTGGCTACTTCTATGGTTTTATGTTATGGATGATTTTATATCATTTGTTCCTTGATTTATGTGTTGACAGTTCATTCAGGTTGAGGATCTGAATTATAGATCACTGTGTTTCATTTAGTAGTAAATGACAACAATAAATCTAAAGCGTCCATAATCTTGATAATTAACAAGGAACATTAATTATCAATAAGATTAGTATGCAAGTTAAGTGATGATTAAGTTCTATAAATCACAGGTTAAGAGTAACCAACTTAATTGCATATGTTTATGTTAATTGAACATAGTACAGGACATGACCCAACGAAATAAATATATGGATTGTGTTATGTGTCATTATTTATTTCGTTATGATTTTGATTCTAAGTTTGAGATGTTTATCTTTTCCACATGAGGATAGGTTTAATAAATATCGTCTACCGCTGATTCCCGATAAGGGCTGCTATACGGACGTTATTTATGTTCTCTTGAATTGTGCGGGGAAAAGCTAAATTATCAAGAAAACCGTATGTCCCTCATTAATTCATTTAGTGAGTGACGATATCTGTTTGGGCCCCTTGATGGAGATAGATTGTTTGCTAGCAACTGATACAATTATCTCTAGATCAAGAAACGTATAATCTGCAAGAATGACATATTCCTATCTTGGATTATACGGTGATATCGTGTGACATAAGAATCAAAATAGAGATATACCTTTATTCTCTTATGGAGGATTGAAATATTATAGCTGTACACTATTTATGCGAATTGGGAATCATAACGTGTTGCTAGATACTTCTTATGATTATTGGAATTAAATAACGATTTAACTCCATGTCCAACGTAGCATAAATCCTCAAAGGGGTCACACAAAATTGGTGTTTTAACCATGCATGCATTATTTATTTATTTGCAATAATTGGTATTGCAAAATATGATTAAGTTGATTAATTAATTAAATAGCGTTATAGACCGTTATAATTAATTAAATCAAAGGGATCATATAGAAATAAATTAATGCATTTTCTAATCCCTAAATAATTATTATTAAGTTAATAATTATTTATTTCAACACATATGCATATTAAAAGCCTTTAATTAAATAGTTAATTAAAAGCTTAATAGAGAATCAAATTGAGAGCAACAAAAAGGGCCATTTAATGATTGATTAAGTGGACCCATGAGGCAAAGCACATAGCCCATAAAGGGCCCTTATTGTGGCCGGCCATGCTAGTGGTAGGTGGGGTGGCAATCTTGTAAATAGTTGGTGTGAGGTAGGTAGGGTTTGCACACTATATAAAGGGTTGTATGGTTGCAAATTCCCCTCTCTCTCTCTCCCACTAAACCTAGCCGCCCACCCCTAGTGGTAGGCGCCTCCTCCCTCTCTTCTCTCCCTATTGCTCATGTGTTGAGCCCCATTCTTCCTCAAATTGATTAGTTGATTTGCTAGAAGAACGGGTTTCCTAGGGATTAGTCATATCCTCCAAGGCTACTAGCATAGCTCTTGTTGAGGATTTGGTTAATACCAAGTGGACTCGAGGAGATTCGACAAGGAGGCCGAAGGAGCAATCACCACCTTCATCTAGCCGTGGTTCGAGTCCCCTTGATTACGATATAAAGGGAGGTACATCTTTGAACCTTTTCTCTTGTGTGAATGGCTTAGTACTAGTTCCTATGTGTGTGCATGCTTAATTGTGGGTAATTAATAGTAATTATCTTTGAAAAATTAAAATTGTGCACTTAACTAACAGTGGTATCAGAGACAGGTTGTACTTAAGCTATTTTGACACTTAATTAAGAGAAATTGGTTAATTAACGGATTAGTAGAGATGATGCGTTTGTTTGCTGTCTGGAAATGGTATTTTCTGTGTTGTTTCGCATTTTTCGTTTTGATAAGTTCTCTGGAAGATCTTTCCATCTACATAAAAGTTGTACGTATGTGGATTGTGATTCTTTTGGCGTTGGATTCATATTTTTCTGAATTAGTATGGATTTATTGTGAATAAAACGGCGACAGTGCGCAGAACCAGTTTCTGTTCGTACTGTCCTGTTTGAATGGTTTGAAAGATTTATATTTTGAATATAAGTACCAGTTTTCTATGGCTAGATGTAAAGAGTACTTGAAGCTCTTTCTGAGCATGTATAAATTGTTGCATGACTTGGATTAATTTGTGGGTTTTCAAGTATGAAAAGGAAGATTTTGTCAGATCCAGTTTGTTGAGAAAATCAATTGTTCTAATAAACTGTACTAACTGAGAACTCCTTTAACAATTCTGTTTAAATGGAGTTGTTCTATTTTGAGTTAGGATTCCAGGAAAATTAATTTCATAATTTTTCGTGGAAGTTTGGACCTTCAACTAGGTTAAAATATTTCGATCGACAGTCTGTTCCAGTACAGAATTTGTTGATTGTTTAGTATGTAACTCGAACTTTTTGAACTGAACTTAGTGGTTTTCTTTTCATGGATAGTTAGCCTATAGACTAAACTAGTTTTTCTATGTATATTGTATATATAAAAACTGATTAGAAGATGGTCTAACAGACCAAATGGTTGAGAGGATAAGCTAAAAGTCTCATAACGGTGTTTCGTGCACTTGTAAGAGATTTGTCATTTTTTATTCTCCCAGATGGTTTAAGATCTCTTCTTGAAATTTTTACCAGTATTCACAACTATGATAAGGAGCTTAACTAATTTATTTGAGATTTTTTGGAGACCTAAAACCTTTGTTTTTATTGGATTCCATTAGTTACGTTTTTTAATAAATTACTGCTTTTCTAAGTATTCAAATTAGTTGAAAACAATTAGAAAACTCCTTGTTTGATCTCCTTTCAGTTATGGGATGTTGAAAGAACTTTCTAAATGAATTTAAACAAGTTTTGTTGTTTAAAATTGAGAATTTATACACGGAATTTACTTATGGCAAACGATACGCAAAGATGCTTGAAAATCGTTAATTGGAAACAAAGTGCTTGTATGTGCTAACTTTGTTTTGTAGGTGGATAGTGGGTTTAGTATGGCTCATGACTCAATGCCTTGTGGTTGTAATTTGAATGCATGTGTGAATGCTTGTAATGCGGCCTTTGGTGCCATTAATTAATTAATTTGTTGATTAATTTTTTATGTAACTTGTGAGGCTTGCATGCCCCTAAGGTTAGGATGGGAATATGATGTTTTCACATGTATTTTGCACCTTTATTTTGTATAGGATTTAGATCCTTATAGAATTTAGTGGGAGGGCAAGGATTAGATTAGTTTTGCTCCATGGACGATGTGGCGAAACTAATGCAAGCGTGAGCCATACAAACCCACAACTATGAGATGCTTGTGTGATTACTTTTGTTAGGTTAGGTATGGGTGTATGCTTACACGACCACCAAACAAAGTGTCATATGAATTGTTTGTCCCAAACTAAAACGAATAAGTTAAATCGCCCTCCTTCTCTCTATCCCCTTCACGCCGATTGTCACTCATGGCGCGGTCCGCCCAAGCGGACGTCATGGTTGCCAATTCGGTAGTCGGGGTGCAAATAGCTAAGATTTGCAAGGAGCAAATAGTGAGAAGTGACTTTTCGATGGACCCAACTAGAGTTTGGACATCGGGGCGAAGTTCGCTTATGCGAACCAAGAGTCATGGTAAGATGATTGGTTGGAGAACCTACCTTATCTAATCATTTTGGATGACGTGCCATAGCAGGTCCATTTTGATGAAAATAGGGGTCTTGGAAATCACTATACTTAGGGACTTTAAAAAGTGTAGTGAAAGTTTTACTTTTGTTAAAACTAAAAAAACATAAAACTAATTGACATTTAAATTCGATAATTGTTGTAGATGTCTTTCTCTTCTTTAACGCTTCGTTCTCTTCTTTAACGGTGCTAATTTCTTGGATTGGCACCGCAACCTAAGGCTTGCCCTTAGGTTTGAGAAAAAAGAGTACCTCCTCACCACTCCGATTCCCTCTGCTCCTAAGGACACCGATCCAAAGGATAAGCAAGAGGAATATGAGAAGCACGTCAATGACGACATGGAGATGTCGGTCTTGATGGTTGCGGTCATGGAATCGAAACTCCAAAAGGAGTTCATTGATAGTGGTTATGGAGTGTTCGAAATGATCACTCGTCTCAAGAACATGTTCCAAACCAAGGCCCGCACCGAAAGGGCCCGTCTCATCAAGGCCGTCGCCAACACTCGCTTGGCGGAGGGTCATGAAGTCGGGCCACACGTCATGAAAATGACGGGGTTGTTTCGGCAGCTTGAAAAGCTTGATACGCCCTTTCCTTCGGGTGCGATTCAAGATTTCATTCTCAACTCCCTCCCTCCAAGCTTCACCGGTTTTGTTGTGAACTACCGGATAAATGGCATGGACAAGAGCATGGATGATCTCCAAAACATGCTCGTTGAGACGGAGGATAGTCTCAAGAAGGAGAAGGGCCCAAAGGATGTTCTTGCCGTGAGTGACAAGAGCAAGAAGATCAAGAAGCGAGGCCGTAAAGCCAAGAAGGGCAAAGGCCCGGTGACGCCCCAAGGTCCGGCCAAGGGTGCTCCCGGGGGTTCCAAGAAGAAGAAGAACCCGGCCACTCCCGAGACCGTTTGCTACTATTGTAGCAACAAGGGTCATTGGAGGAGAAACTGCCCCAAGTACCTTGCCGACAAGAAGGCGGGAACCGTCCAACCTTCTTCTTCAGGTATATTTGTCATCGAAACCCTTCTCGCTACCTCTAACACCGATTGGGTATTCGATACCGGTTCGTGTGCTCACATTTGTCGAAATGTGCAGGTCCTAAAGAATAGGAGGCGGCTCGAGAAAGGTGAAGTTCAACTCCGCGTCGGGAATGGCACGTGCATCTCCGCTATGGCCATTGGGAGCGTGGATTTAACTTTACCTTCCGTTTTTGTGTTGTAACTAAAGGATGTATTTTTGGTTCCCTCTATCACTCGAAACATTATCTCTATCTCTTGTTTGGACATGGATGGTTTTGATGTTGTAATAAAGAACAAGTTGTTGACCTTGTTTCGAAATGAAGTACGTTTTTGTGATGCGCATTTATTGAATGGTCTTTATGTGCTTGATTCTAGCGGACTTATCTTGAGTGTTGAGAATGACAATAGGAAACGTAAGATTTCACATGAGAATGCAACTTTGATGTGGCATTGCCGCTTAGGTCATATCAATGAGAAACACATCAAGAGATTACAAACCGTTGGTCTCTTGGATCAATTCGCTTTCGAGCCAATTGACACATGCGAATCTTGTTTGATGAGAAAGATGACCAAAGCGCCTTTTCCTAACAAAGGAACAAGGGAAAATGACTTATTAGACCTTGTACATACCGATGTATGTGGACCTATGAGCATTTGTGCACGTGGTGGTTATTCATACTTCATCACATTCACCGACGATCATAGTAGATACGGGTATATCTACTTGATACGTCACAAATCCGAATCCTTTGACAAGTTCAAAGAATTTAAGAATGAAGTTGAAAACCAACTTGGTCGAAAGATCAAGGTCTTACGATCCGATCGAGGTGGTGAGTACTTGAGCCATGAGTTTGGCGACTATCTAAAGGAGTGTGGAATCGTTCCACAACTCACTCCACCCGGAACACCACAATGGAATGGTGTATCCGAAAGGAGGAATCGAACTTTGCTTGACATGGCTCGATCAATGATGAGCCAAGCTGATTTGCCTATGTCCTTTTGGGGATACGCTCTTGAAACCGCAACTTTTACATTAAACCGTGTTCCATCAAAGTCCGTTGAGAAGACGCCCTATGAGCTTTGGTTTAAGAAGAAACCAAGCATGTCGTTTCTCAAGATTTGGGGTTGTGAAGCTTATGTGAAAAGGCTAGTGAGCGATAAGCTTGGACCCAAATCGGACAAATGTCATTTCATAGGATACCCTAAGGAAACGAAGGGTTACTACTTCTACAACCGCAACGAGAACAAGATAGTTGTTGCTCGTTATGGTGTGTTCTTGGAGAAGGAATTTCTCTCAAGAAGAAGTAGTGGGAGCAACGTGGTGATTGAAGAAATTCAAGAACCGCAACAACAAAGCATGCCTCAAGTAGGCAATGTAGTTGTTCCCGATATGGTGCCGAATGAGGTTGCACAAAATGAGGATGCACCGAATGAGATTGTAGCCGAACCCATTCCACAAGTAGTTGTGGAAGAAGAGGTTCACGAACAAGCTCCCTCAAATGAAAACTCAAACATATCGCGAGTCGATGATGTTGAGGAAGCACCTTCACTTGAAGTTCAAGAACAAAGTCCACAAACCGTTGTGGAACAAGTTCAAGAACCTCAAGCATCTACCCTACGAAGATCGGCAAGGCCAAGTCGTCCACCTATAAGATATTTAGGTTTGCACGACGTTCTCGTTATGGAGAACGATGAGCCTTTGACCATTGATGACATGAGAAAGAAACCCGACTCCAAGGAATGGCTAAAAGCCATGGAATCCGAAATGCAATCCATGTATGACAACAAGGTATGGACCTTGGTTGACCTTCCCAACGGAGTAAAACCCGTTGAGAACAAATGGATCTTTAAGAGAAAGGTCGACATGGATGGCAACTTGACCATTTACAAAGCACGACTTGTAGCGAAAGGTTACAAGCAAATTCATGGTATTGACTATGAAGAAACCTTCTCGCCCGTCGTCATGTTCAAGTCAATTTGGATCATGTTAGCAATTGCCACATTCTATGATTATGAGATTTGGCAAATGGATGTCAAAACCGCCTTCCTAAATGGAAATTCGGAAGAGGATGTGTACATGACACAGCCCGAGTGTTTTGTGGATCCAAAGAATGCTAACAAAGTATGCAAGCTTCAACGATCCATTTATGGATTGAAGCAAGCATCGAGGAGTTGGAACAAACGCTTTGATGAGGAAGTCAAGAAATTGAACTTCTCTCAAAGTGAAAAGGAACCTTGTGTCTACAAGAGGTTTAGTGGGAGCGTGGTTGTGTTTCTTGTTCTATATGTTGACGATATACTCTTGATCGGGAATGATATCCCCGAGTTGAATGCAGTCAAGGATTCATTGAAGAAAGTGTTCTCAATGAAAGACTTGGGCGAAGCCGCCTACATCATAGGAATCAAGATCTACAGAGATAGATCAAAGAGGATGTTAGGTTTGAGCCAAGATGCATACATTGACAAGGTGTTGCAAAAACACAATATGGCGAATTCCAAGAAGGGATTCTTGCCTATGTCACATGGCATTTACCTGAGCAAGACTCAAGGTCCGACAACGGAGACAGATCGGGAATACATGAAGCGATTCAAGTATCCATCTGTAGTCGGATCGATTATGTATGTCATGCTATACACTCGCCCCGATGTGGCACATCTGATTAGCGTGACTAGTCGTTACCAAGCCAACCCAGGCATGCCACACTGGACCGCAGTCAAGAATATCCTCAAGTATCTCAAGAGAACCAAGGAGAGCATTCTCGTATACGGTGGAGACCAAGAGCTCGTTGTAACTGGTTACACCGATGCTAGTTTCCAAACCGATCGAGATGACTCCAAATCACAGTCCAGCTTTGTGTTTCTGCTTAATGGTGGTGCCGTAAGTTGGAAGAGTTCCAAGCAAGATACTACGGCCGATTCCGTCACCGAAGCGGAATACTTAGCGGCTGGCGAAGCAGCAAAAGAAGCCGTATGGATCAAGGAGTTCTTGACCGAGCTAGAAGTGGTCCCAAGCATCTCAGATCCAGTGGATATCTACTGCGACAACACGGGAGCCATAGCTCAGTCCAAGGAGCCTAGGTCTCACCAGAAGACTAGGCACATTCTACGACGATTCCATCTCATCCGTCAGTTGGTCAATGACGGTTGGGTCAAGGTCAAGAAGGTAGACGGTGCCGCGAACACAGCGAACCCTCTGACAAAGCCTTTGTCTCGAGCCGCGCATGAGTTGCATGTTGCATCCATGGGGATTAGGCGTATGCCTGATTGGCTTTGAGTTGTATCTTTTATTTAGGCGTTAGTATGAGACATGTATATTTGGATATTACATTGAGTACTATACACTGGCTAGAAGTCACTATTGATTGACTCTAGGCCAAGTGGGAGATTGTTAGAGATATGTCCTAGAAGCTAATCATATTTGGCTACTTCTATGGTTTTATGTTATGGATGATTTTATATCATTTGTTCCTTGATTTATGTGTTGACAGTTCATTCAGGTTGAGGATCTGAATTATAGATCACTGTGTTTCATTTAGTAGTAAATGACAACAATAAATCTAAAGCGTCCATAATCTTGATAATTAACAAGGAAAATTAATTATCAATAAGATTAGTATGCAAGTTAAGTGATGATTAAGTTCTATAAATCACAGGTTAAGAGTAACCAACTTAATTGCATATGTTTATGTTAATTGAACATAGTACAGGACATGACCCAACAAAATAAATATATGGATTGTGTTATGTGTCATTATTTATTTCGTTATGATTTTGATTCTAAGTTTGAGATGTTTATCTTTTCCACATGAGGATAGGTTCAATAAATATCGTCTACCGCTGATTCCCGATAAGGGCTGCTATACGGACGTTATTTATGTTCTCTTGAATTGTGCGGGGAAAAGCTAAATTATCAAGAAAACCGTATGTCCCTCATTAATTCATTTAGTGAGTGACGATATCTGTTTGGGCCCCTTGATGGAGATAGATTGTTTGCTAGCAACTGATACAATTATCTTTAGATCAAGAAACGTATAATCTGCAAGAATGACACATTCCTATCTTGGATTATACGGTGATATCGTGTGACATAAGAATCAAAATAGAGATATACCTTTATTCTCTTATGCAGGATTGAAATATTGTAGCTGTACACTATTTATGCGAATTGGGAATCATAACGTGTTGCTAGATACCGCTTATGATTATTGGAATTAACTAACGATTTAACTCCATGTCCAACGTAGCATAAATCCTCAAAGGGTCACACAAAATTGGTGTTTTAACCATGCATGCATTATTTATTTATGGGAAAATTTTTTCTATACCCCCAAAAACTGTGAAAATTGGATATTTACCCCTCAAAAGTACAAACTTCTGATTTTACCCCTCTAAATTTCAAACTCCTTCTCCATTTGCCCCTTTGTCTTATTTTATGTCATAAATAATTGTTAAATAATAAAAAACAAATATTTATGACCATTATACCCTTGAATCTACCCATTCATTGAACAGACCAAGTCGATCCAGAGCATATCCATTAAACCTCGTCTCTTCTCGTCAACCTTTCTTCTCTTTCTTACAAACCAAAAAGAACCACAATAATAAACCCTAAAAGCCTGGCAACTTCCCAGTTTGGGTGCCGGATCATCCATGTTAGAAAGAACCCGAGTGTTACTAGTCTGACAGCAATCAAAAGTCCGAAAAAAATAAGATAACAAATGTTAAGAAATTTTGCTGAATTACTGGTTTTACGAAACTCAACAATTTGTTTGGATTATAAAGTTAAATTTCGAGATGCTTGTAGAAATTACATAGGGAAAAAAAAATATCGGCGGTGATATTTTGTCCCAAAATATTTCTCGCCTAATAGAGCCTATACAGGTGATTCAGGGAAAAAATTTTCTCGCCTGATGGAGCCGACCAATTTTTCTGATCAATGGCCGGCGACATTTTGTCCCAAAATTAGGCGGCTCTTCAAAGCCCTCATTGACTCCGACATTGTTGTTTCCTTTTCTGCCTCGTCTTTTAGCCACAAAGCATTGCCTTAGTCGTATGTTCCCCCCTTTTACGGTTTATCAATGTGATTTGTTTTGGTTTGTGCGAGAGAGAAGACGGTTAAAGAGAACAGACATAATTTAATCGATATGCTCTGGACTATTCAGTAGATTCAAGGGTATAATGGTCACGTATATTTGTTTTAATTATTTAATAATTATTTATGACATAAAATAAGACAAAGGGGCAAATAGACAAGGAGTTCGAAATTTAGGAGGGCAAAATCAGGGGTTTATATTTTTGGGGTGCAAATGCTCAATTTCCACAGTTTTGGAGGGCACTGAAAAAATTTTCCCTTTATTTATTTGCAATAATTGGTATTGCAAAATATGATAAGTTGATTAATTAATTAAATAGCGTTATAGACCGTTATAATTAATTAAATCAAAGGGATCATATAGAAATAAATTAATGCATTTTCTAATCCCTAAATAATTATTATTAAGTAAATAATTATTTATTTCAACACATATGCATATTAAAAGGCTTTAATTAAATAGTTAATTAAAAGTCCAATAGGGAACCAAATTGAGAGCAACAAAAAGGGCTATTTAATGATTGATTGAGTGGACCCATGAGGCAAAGCACATAGCCCATAAAGGGTCCTTATTGTGGCCGGCCATGCTAGTGGTAGGTGGGGTGGCAATCTTGTAAATAGTTGGTGTGAGGTAGGTAGGGTTTGCACACTATATAAAGGGTTGTATGGTTGCAAATTTCCCTCTCTCTCTCTCCCACTAAACCTAGCCGCCCCCCCTAGTGGTAGGCGCCTCCTCCCTCTCTTCTCTCCCTATTGCTCATGTGTTGAGCCCCATTCTTCTTCAAATTGATTAGTTGATTTGCTAGAAGAACGGGTTTCCTAGGGATTAGTCATATCCTCCAAGGCTACTAGCATAGCTCTTGTTGAGGATTTGGTTAATACCAAGTGGACTCGAGGAGATTCGACAAGGAGGTCGAAGGAGCAAGCACCACCTTCATCTAGCCGTGGTTCGAGTCCCCTTGATTACGATATCAAGGGAGGTACATCTTTGAACCCTTTCTCTTGTGTGAATGGCTTAGTACTAGTTCCTATGTGTGTGCATGCTTAATTGTGGATAATTAATAGTAATTATCTTTGAAAAATTAAAATTGTGCACTTAACTAACATTTAAAACCTCTATTAGGGAGTCTGGTTTCAAACAATTTTACCTCTATAAGAAGTTGAACAGACCATTTCAGGTGTAACATAGTCTAACCTAATCCTTTATTAACTTTGGAATTGTCCGTTCTAACTCTAAACCTATTCTCTCAAACGACCAATTCTAGTGTCAGAACGATTAGTTCAAAGTGTTAAATATTTAGTTTGTTAGAGTATTTAATTTATAATTAATTGTTTATGCAAGTTTTGATAATCTTAACCATGAGTGGCTTAACTCTAACTCCCGTTCAGGTCAAGTCTCTAAGTTCAATTATCTAACTTCTATAACTCCTAAACTTCAACTTTTGTTTCTTAATCTACGGATTTTAGTTTATTTCTTGGATCTAATGGTAGACTTTAATCTCTCGATTCAAGTAAAGCCTCAATCTCTTGATGACTTGGTTTATCTTCTCAGCATTTAACCTACTAATTAGTTCTATTGCTACGCCACGATTCTAGTCGATTGATTTAAAATCCTAACTATCAAACGTGACCATTCGTTTAATGGGATAATTAATTAACAATTCATCGACCATAACAATAAATAAACATACGAAACACAAGAAAAAAAACATAAACTAATTTAAATTTAAGAACTAAATCTTCATAACAAAATAAGATAATTAAGTAAAAAGGTTCTCAACCATAGCCCCTGAAATAAACTACTCAATTAAATACATATAATAAAACAAGCAAGGATCGTCAAATAAGCAAAACATAAAGAAAGAAATAAGAATTACAACAAATCGGCTCTATTTCTTGGCTTAGTTCTGTTTGGGGCGACTTGTACGGATCAATTCACAAGTTGAGTCGTCTCGGTAAAAGTTGGCTCCTTGGTGAGTTTGGAAGAGGCTAAAACCTAGAATCTCCAACATAGGGTTGCCTTGGAGAGAGCAAAGCTAAAAAGACATCAAAATTAGCCAACTTACAGTGAAGATCATGTTTGGAGATATCTCGTAGTAAAAAAAAAATATGTAGCAAAATCTGACTAAAACTGCCTCGCTATTTTTGAAAAGTCCAGGGGGCCGTTTGGATCGTTTAGGAATAAGAGGAATAACCTCTTCCTAGGTGTAAATTTATTCCTAACTATCCAAACTCTTTACAAAGTTACACATTTT
Source organism: Rhynchospora pubera (assembly GCA_028095005.1). Taxonomy (NCBI): domain Eukaryota; kingdom Viridiplantae; phylum Streptophyta; class Magnoliopsida; order Poales; family Cyperaceae; genus Rhynchospora; species Rhynchospora pubera. The sequence continues at coordinate 229,108,218 of CM051459.1, read as the reverse complement.
CCAATATTTTCTGTCTAAGAATAGGCTATTCCTCTTATTTCTAAGCGATCCAAACGGCCCTTAGAGAACTTAGAATGGTTCGTTCTGAATCTGAGTCGACCCGTTCCAAGTAAGTCTGATTGTTCAGTAAGTTGTCTCCTCCATTGATCTAGGCGGTCCGTCCTACGCATGGGCTGGTTCATCCTAATGCTTTTGGAACTCCGCATTTAGTCGGTTTTTCATGCCACTGCATCATTTTTTAACCTAAACTTAACAAATCTTACATATAATAAAGATGTATGGATGACTCTAAAGGGTGCGATTAAAAGGTGCCTATTGTAACATATATTCTGTATGGTGCCCTTTAATTGATGTCTTACCAAAAAATGCAATCAAGTGAATACCTTAATGGATGAGATTAAAATGATGCCTATCTTAAAATATATTCTATATGGTGTCATTTTAAAAGATATCTCGCCAAAGGGTGCAATAGAGTGGAATCCTCCTCTACCAAAAGATGTCAAAATATTATCTATAAATAGTACCTCATTTATTCAATTTTTCATCAATTATTTTTCATTTATGAAATGACAAACATAATAGATAGCACATCACTCTCAAATAGAAAATCTAGGTGTGTTACGTGTGCGAGTCACGAAAAATTGACATGCAACAAATTCGAAGACGAAAAATACATGGGGGCAAGAATTTTGTTCTATATAATAGTAAGATAGTTTTTTTATGAATTTCATTTTTACATTATTTTTTTTAAATTGTATACCAATAATAAAGATGTGTAGATGACCCCAAAGGGTGAGATTAAAAGATGCCTATTTTAACATATATTTTGTATGGTGTCCTTTAATAAATGTCTCGCCAAAAGATGCAATCAAGTGAGTACCTTAATGGATGAGATTGAAAGGGTGCCTATCTTAAAATATATTCTATATGGTGTCATTTAAATGATGTCTCGCCGAAGGGTGCAATGGAGTGGATGCCTCTTCCACCAAAGAGTGCCAAAACATTATCTATAAATAGTACCTCCCTTATCCAATCTTTCATTAATCATTTTTCATTTATAAAATGACAAACATAATAGAGATCATCAATCTCAAATAGAAATATAGATGTGTTACGTGTGCCAGTCACGAAAATTTGGCATGCAACAAATTCGGAGATGGAAAATATATGGGGACAAAGAATTTTGTTCTATTATAAAGTAAGATGAATTTTTTACGAATTTTATTTTTACATTTAAAGAATTTTTTTAATTTTATTTCAAAAAAATATGCAATATAGTGCATAAAATATGTAATGGACTACTATTCAATAATATATTATTGTTTTCATTTTACTGATTTATTTTTATTGAATTTACAATTTTATAATTATTACTCTTCTTTCGTAATAAAAATATCAGTTTATCAAATTATCTATCAATTTAAAAAAAAATTGACGATACAATTTTTCATATATTGTTTACAATAAAATTTAATGTTATCGAGCGAAGCTCGATTTACAGATCTAGTTCAAATAAAAATACCTATATTCAAAGATAATTAAAAGCCTAAACCGGATTAGAATGTATGCATGTAAGTAAACCCCGACAATATAGAATTAGCCATTATCTATTCAATAATAATATACCGAATAAATATGATTATATATAATGTTTAACAGGATTATAATATGAGAGTGGAGATCGCTCCTCGTCCTTTTTATTTCTCTCTCTCTCTCTCTGGTCTCTGTAGTGCCTACCCCCAGCCCCCAGGCCCCAGCGGCCCAACCCCGGCCCCACCGACCCGCGACCCTCTTCTGTCTTCTCTCTCCTCCGCAAAAGCAAAAGCAAAAGCAAAAGCGAAGCCGAAGCCTCTCCTTCATCTCCTTCGTCCGTCGTCCATCGTCCGACCATCGCCGAAGATTATTCGTTTCAGCTCGCCGGAATTTCATCTACAGGTAACATAACATAAGAGGTGTCATTCATTGTCAGATCTCTGCCTCCCTCATTGCGCAATCAATTGTGACTTGTGAGGATTTCATTTCTCTCAAGTCGCCTTAGATTGCTCAATATTATTCTAATTAATTAATTAAATCCTCACAATATTAAAGGACAATATTATTCTAATTAATTAATTAAAGACCATCAAATTAGAATTCCATGTGATGTGCAAATCTGGCATGAATTCTCTGGTGTTGACCAATAATCCCCCCAGCATCAGCATATCAGCATATCAGCATAGGATAGGATGGGAATGTTCATGTTCGTTCCCATTCAAACCGCAACCAACCCCCCCATCTATTTCACTTGTATCATCCATCTATTCAGCTACTCTTACTAATACTCCCATTTTAAAGATCAAATAAATCAATAAATAAAAGAGACCATTTAGAAGAATGGTGGATTGCCTCGAAGGCGTCAAGCAGCTCTGCCAGCTTTTTCTCAAGTGCTTACGACTCGATGCCTCTAGTCCTCATAAGGGCCTCGGCGACCCCCAGATCTTGGCTGACCAAACAACTTGTATGTCTCATTCCTTCCTTTCTCCCCACAATTTTTGTCTCTGCCATTTGTACCCGTGGATTCTTCTTTACATGTCATCTCATGACCCTTTTCAATGTGCTTGCTGATAGTGGAGGTGTCTTTATGCATGCAGTTAGTGTAAGTGAAATAGAGGCATTATACGAGTTGTTTAAAAAGATTAGCAGCGCCGTGGTTGATGATGGCCTAATTAATAAGGTTAGATTATGTGCTTATTTATTTCATTTACTTAGCTCGAACAAAGCACCTCTACACACTTGCTTCTAACTTCCATTCCTATTCACGGTAAGCTTATGTTAAAGCTGACAAAACACCTTGTTGTTGACTAAGCACTTTAAAGTTTAAATTACTCTCCTTTAACTTAAACCCTGCTTCATATCTTTGTGCATTGCGCATCCTGTTTTCACTTTGCTTTGTTTCAATTTCTTTTCTGTTACTTCCAATACTCTGCTAGTGCAAGTTAAATCAAATGCTTCTTTTTCCTTTCCTGTTTATTTCCTTGCGTTCACTTTATTTATCTTTCTGTAGGAGGAATTCCAACTCGCACTATTCAAGACTAACAAAAAAGAGAGCTTGTTTGCTGATAGGGTATGCTGCATGCCTTCAAATATGTATTTTTATTTTTAGTCAACTTTTCCAAGTCTACATCCAATATATATTTTGGAATTCTAAATGTTTTAGAATTTATATACCCATATAATAACTTTTTTTTAATCATAAACTCTGGTTTAGAATGAATTGCATTCATCATTCTAAAAATCTTTTTTTGTCCAATGTCACTCCTGAAATCCAATAAAAAGAACCATGTATCGTATAATAATCTTACCAAAGGAAACCGGAATCTTTCTTAGATCAATCTAAGATTTAGATTCCTATTAAATTCAAAAGATATGGGTGGAAAAAATAAAATAGAGAATTATGGGACAAAAAACAAATCCACTTTGTTTCAGACTTGGTACAACCCCTACCCATCATTCTATTTGGTTCGAAGAATATTCTACGGGTACCAAGAAGATCACTAAATACGAGAAAAAGTCATTTCACTCACTCATTCCTGGCTCGCTCATTGGCATTGTTCTTTGAGTTCTTTGACACAAATTTCTTCCTTCTGTGAAAACCCGTCTAATTAGCACTTGTGCATGGGAATAAGAAGAAAGAAATATCATTTCAGGGTTAAAATGCAAAACGTATATATATTATTTCAGGTGTTTGACTTGTTTGATACAAAGCACACTGGAATTCTAGGGTTTGAGGAGTTTGCACGGGCCCTCTCTGTTTTTCACCCAAATGCTCCTATCGATGAGAAAATCGAATGTATGATTCATTTTCAGTTGTTGCCTTTATTTATCCATTTATTACTACTTTTTCTAGAAATGTTGACACCTCTTTTAAGTTTCGAGGGGTGTTGGGGTGATACGATGATTAACTGAATTGTGAAGTTCAGTTGAGGCCAGATTGTGTTAATTTTGAGAACTCAAGTGAGCTTTAGTTGCAGAACTGATAATGGGTGGCGCTGGATTTGAAGGACTAATTGAAATACTTGTTTAATTGAGGAACGGCACGTACTTTGTTTGGTTTAGTTAGGTTAGGCGATCCATATTGTAAATCTCTGGTACTGTACAATTGTAGGGTTGAAATGGCATAAACCATGCTTTAATTTTATCACATGGAACTTACAACTATTGCATAGCTTCCCTTCATAATCTTTCATTTGCATAAGCATTAATTGCACTACTTGTCAGTGTTTCTTCTTTGTTCCTAATTGCTTCTTTTTTCTCGACTTTTGATTTGTTTTTGTTAATTATTTGCAGTTTCATTCAAGCTATATGATCTTAAACAACAAGGATACATTGAAAGACAGGAGGTATATGTTGATAAAAGTTATATAGAGTAATCCTTCTATGTCAAGGGATACAGATTAATTTCTAGGAGTGTTTCATTGATTTTGTTTTATCATTTTTCTTTTGGTGCTAAAAGGTTAAACAAATGGTCGTGGCCACACTTGCTGAATCTGGAATGAATCTTTCTGATGAAGTCATTGAGAGCATTATTGACAAGGTATGACATTAGTCCGGTATTTGTTTTAAAATCTGCTCCCAAAGTCCTGGTAGGGTTGCAATTTCAAAGCTAGATACTGTAGATCATGTACCCTGGAAAATATGAGATGAAGGCTGTGCTCCAGTACTTGGCGTAGGAGGGGAGACGAGATGAGGTGACGAAGAAGAATTAAAATCTCAGCTGTCCGTGATCGTTTACTCGCTCCAATACCGAAATAAAGGGGGATAGAAGGGGATGAGTCGGGCTTAGAGAGAGAGACAACTCACGAAGAGTTAATCCCCTTTGGTGTCACCCCAATTTCGGGGTTACACAATCCCGGTCAATCCTAATCTCCTCACCCCTCCTCTTACTCCGTAGCGTGCGTTCTGGAGCACAGCCGAAGTGTCTAAATTACCTAATCAGATTTTCTGTACTGGTGTGTTGTGATCTAGGATTGCTAGTTTCAGTAGTTTTATGGATAGGGTTGATTATATACAATCATTGGGTTGGTATTTTGTCCCCTTCTGTCGAATTTTAGTTTGTTATTTATTTGCTAATTCATCTGTTTTTATTTCGGTTGGTATGAAAAAGACATTTGAGGAGGCAGATACAAAGCACGATGGAAGAATAGACAAGGAAGAATGGCGTAGCCTTGTCTTGAGACATCCCTCTTTGCTCAAAAACATGACACTTATGTACCTTAGGTATACATTCTTTTCGTTAGCCTTCTTTTTCCCCCTCCTTTTGAGGTGTATTATGAATGCCCTTTTGGTCCCTTAAAATACTATAGGGTACGTATGACAATTTTATGGGGTTGAACCTAAACTCGGGAATAGTTATTCTGTAAAAGGTATGCAACAAACAAAAGGAAAATATCTGCACGTGTAAAATAGAGTTCTACTTGTATGCTTCCATTAGCATTTCGATCAAAATGGTTGAAATGCTAACATTCCAAAAAATGATTTTTGGTGTCCAAATGGCTAGGTGTGACGTACATATCAAAACCTCATGGAAAACCAAAATTTACTGTATTTTTAGAATTTTTTACTATGATGTCATATTTTTTAAGAACGGCTCTAAAATTGTAAAGAAATAAAGTGTATGCATATCAAAGAAGGACATCTTCCAAAAATCTGCACAAAGTAGTAAAAAATTTCTACAATAAATAGCAAATGTTAGTTTCCTATGAGATTTTGATGTGTAGATGGCATTAGACTGTTTAGATCAACTGCTGAGACATGAAAAAGTATTTTTTAAACTGCTAGCGTTTCAACCTGAAATGTTGATGGAAGCACATTAGTAAACCTCCAAACACACACACACACACTTTTTTTGGATTTTGTAGTTGGTAAAGACTGGATCCATTGACATTTCCATATAGGTCTAATTAAGTTTGCAACCATACTTTGAATTTCAGGGATATAACTACAACTTTCACAGATTTTATCTTCAACTCTAGAGTAAAGGATGACTAAAATTTATTTATATTCTTTCAATTCAAATAGCTTTAAAAGAAAAGAACACGTGAAAAGGGATGTACATTAGTGAAGGGTCTACTTGTTGTTGTAAAATTAGCTTTGAAATTTTGAATGTTGTTGTATGATTAGAGCCTATATTTCATTTATTTGTATTCAAATTTGAGCGGGAATAATAGTTAAATCTCAAAAGTTTCTGTACCTGTTTGTAAAATGGTATCTTTGAAATGCCAACTTGATTGGCAATGGAGTGCCCGAATTGTTGCCCATTGTTTGGTGACGGTGGTGTGAAACTGTGAATGTGTGGTGTTAGGGAAAAGAATTGCGCGCATTTCCTATTTTCAAATGCAAATGACGATTTCACTACTGTTATTATTGGGTTTGTTTGGATAGGCCGAGAATAGAGAATAGGAATAAGGAATTTCGATTTGCGTGTTTATTCTTATTCTTGTGCAAAACAAACGGTATAAGAATAAAGAATTTGGACCCTTATTCTTATACTAACAAAACCATAGTATAAGAATAAGGAATAAGGATAAGCACGTAAATCAAAATTTCTTATTTTTATACCCTATTCACGGCTTATTCTGTTGCATCCAAACACACCCATTATATACTTCTCATTTAAACATCTCTCGCGAAGTTGTCTTGCACTTTTAACTGCTTAATCTTATTGCAAAAATATGCATAGCCGATTATTGTGATGAACATTTGACCATTATAAAAAATGTACGTTTGTTGTTTTGAATTTCTAACACGCATTGTCATTTTCATTTCTAAAATGCATACTTATGCATAATTTATACTTAGTTATTAAAGACGTTTCACATTCGATCTTTTTCCCTTTTTTTTTTCTTGAAAAGTCGATCAAGGGGTGTTTTGAGAGTGCAACTGCAAATTAAGAAGTAAGTGTAATAATTTAAACATGATATCTATTTATTTTTTCTCGTACAATTGTTATCATGAGATTGAGAGAAATAATCCGTAAAAAGCCCACGTCCCCGCCTCCATTTTCTATATTCTAGAATGCATAATGCATTCGTGTTGTACCAAGCCGTTTATAGTTAGCAGCGTAGGTATCAAATCCAATTCTCCAAACACAAATGTGTGAACAGAAAAAATAAGCACTAACGAAACTGTAGTATGCGAGTACGAAAGAGAAAAGTTTTAGAATAAAAAGTGGAAGTCCAACCCAACACGACGTGGAAGTCCATTTGTTAAGGCCTTAGCTTAAAATTAAATTAAATCACCTCTCGGTCTTATCACAATCACTCTCTCTTAATAAAAATCTCTTTTTTTTTTGTCTGTAAATTCCTTTGACTCTGCTACAAATTATTTTTAATTTGTTCGATAAAATCAGTTATCATTTTGTTTATACTATGACACAGTCACACAGACAGGCAGCGTGTTTGCACCAACAACACAGTTTTTTTATTGCCTTGAGTACCATATACGGACTTCAACTCTGATTATTTTTTTTAAAAAAAATTCTTTTATATTAAGTAGAAAGTTGAAATTTTGAAGCATCGATCATTTATGTAATAAAAAGGTCGTTTTTAACGTGGCAAGTGGCAACACATTGTCATTGATTGGTTTTCAGGTTCTGATTTGAATGCCAAATAAATCCAAAATACGCACTGGATTTTTCTGCTATATATTGGGTAGCGTATAAATTGAGGAACAAAATGCTCTGTTGCGCTACACGAGAGAGCAACAATGCACGGGCCATCGGATCGATGATGGGTGTCATGTGATTAATATCAGGTCAGTCGAGATTTGTGCAGCATGTGTGATTAATTTGGATGTAAGAAATTGATCCGCTACACGTCATATCTGCTGCAGAGGATATGAGTCTTATAAATTGATGGGTAGAAACTGGACCCATCACGTCTACAGTTGTGGATCTGCATTGGACGGCTGAGATGGTCTTTGTTCTCTAAACGCTGACACGTATATATTAGGTATAATGGGATCATCAAGGGACCACTTAATTTTATTAGTTGTTCTTTTTTTTTTGTGTAATACATTGGAGTCAGCTCAAGAGGGTGGTAGAGTGTTAGTAGATGTAATTGTTTAATTGAAAGTCTTCGACGTGCCAGTTGTTATGCAAGTTTTTTGCATTAAATTTAGGGTCGTTTTTATGGAGGTGGGTTGATTATCGATGCAAATTTTATTAATTAATTGTGGGTCATTTTTGTGTTGACTGCTCGTGCAAGTTGCAATTAATAGATGGATTGGGCGTTGTTTCCCAAACAGTAAATGCAGTTTGCAGAAAGACTGCTTCTGTATTTGCTCATTTATCTGTTGTTTCATCCTTTTAACTTTTAAGTAATACAAAAAAAAAACTCCTGTGGACTTAAAAAAAGAAATAAATAGAAAATGATTTAAACCCGTCTTAGTCTTATATAGTTAAATATTACACAGGGGGTCACACGCAAAAATGATACCTGAAGATAGCTCATAGCTGTCGCCTCTCTGGTATACATGTGTTGTTGTGTGCTATTTTGTCTCTATATGCTTATTTGTCAGGTTGAATAGATACTAGATAGATTCATTGATAAGTTGATATTTGTTTTTTTTTTATATATACACATTTAAGTCAAATATATATATATCAAGCTTTTAAAAAATTCCGTTTTTTTGTTTTATCGCCGTTTTATCTATATTTTTGTCTTCACCGCAAAACCGTTTTATTCGATAATGCAGTAGTCAGATGAACCTTGCTCATGTTATATTCTTCCCATTTTATTTTCTGTTGGCCCCATCCATTCTCTTTTCCTTGATATGTTTATGTCGCATGCATGTCGCTGAGACTATTATTATTATTGGATTGGAATATTGGATATTAATTGTTGCTTTATGTTAAAGGTGAGTCATAATAAGTTATCATTTTCTTGTTGTGTGTGTGTGTGTGTGAGAAAGCAATCGTATGTATCAATTATGGGCCGGGATGATTCTCAATTCTCAAATCATACATCCTATCAGAATATGAAACCTGGCAAACCAACCGAGAGAGAAAGAGAGACATTATTCACAATGCACAAAGCAGTTAATGATTTGAAGGTAACTTGAAGGAATTGCCTTAAATTAAAGTAAGGACATCATGAATCCTAATTACAAAGTAACAAAGGGAGAAGCTAATAAATTAAGAGTACTAATTTAAGGGATATAATTTCTATATATTTTCAAGGCCATATATATGTTTATATTTATTGATTGAGCAAGCAAAATGAATGAAGTTCAAGTCGTCTGATCTGTCGTGCCATGAAATCGATAAGGTGGTTATAGTCCTGATAAATATTAGTGAAAATATGAACACGAAAATTTTAACGTCGGACGCAATGAATTAATTAATGATCGTACAAGCAAGTACTGGCTCATGATTTTGGTCTAAATTAAATTGTTGTCAGTAAAAGGCTGAATGATGAATTGATGTTTATGGAAGAAGAAGAAGAGCAATAAATATAATGTTATATTCTGAAAAGGATTAATGCGGAGAAGAAAGGCAAAAAGAAAAGCGCAAATTATGGCTTCTGTTACAACAAGGAATCAATCACGCACACTAATACCAGCTCATAGACAACATCTCTCTTTCTCATATTCTCATCTGCTCCATTTTATTATTATTTTAATTTACTGTTTGTTTGATTAATATTTAGGGTATTGACTGACGACAAATTCATTCCTGGTGCAGAATCAGAAGTTACCAGCATTTGCATTTTGCTTCAACCACCGCACTTTCCATTAATTATATTTATATATCCACTCTGTCTCTCTCCGGAGCACATGCACATGGTCTTCTATGCCCATGTGCTCCCTCGTTTCTCACATTTTATTTTACTTCTTTTTTCTTTGAACAAGCAGAGCAGCCAAGCCAAAGCCAACTCTGTGTGTGTGTGTGTGTGTGTCTGCTTTACGTGACCGTGAGTGTCGGTCAGGTCAACCAGTCTCCTTTGCCTCCAACTTCCCTCCATTCCATTCATGGATCAATTCAATATAGACACATTAAATAATATAATTATATTATTATGAGAATTAATACGGTGGATCGTGATCTATTCAGCGTTTTGTACGACGCGAATTCTATTTATATATTGACATTTTGAAATGAAACTAAATTTTATATTTTTTTAAATTTTGTTTGATAATTTTTTTGATTTTTTTAAAACTAGTCATTTTAGAAATAAGAATTTTAAAGTATTGAAAATAAATAGTAAAAGAAATAAAAAATATTAAATAGTATTCCTTGAAAAATTGATAACAAGGTCAATAACAATAATAAAGGCCGAACAATAGAATGGTAATCACATTTACATTCACATTCACATTCACAGGCTCACAGCTGACAGGAATAGGATGTTGTTTGGCATTTTCGCTGGCAGGCAGCCGCTAATGGTATTGATAAAACAATTAATTATATAAGAAGAGAATGAATAAAATTATAATTTATAAGCAATAATAAGGAGCAAAGGGCAGTAATAAAAAATAAACAAAATAATGGATGGCACTCGTCTGCAGTGTACTGGGGAATAATTGCGCATCGGCCCTCCCTCCGTCTAGATGTTAAGAGTGTTAGAAGGGAAATGGTAAATGGTAAATTGGAATAGTGTCGGCGGTGTCGGTGGGTAAATGGGTAATACAGATACTCCCTAATACAATAATACAACACTTACTAGTTACTAATACAGAAGAAAAAGAGAAAGAGAAGAGGAGAGGAGAGAGAGTCAGAGAGAGCGCGCTGGTAAGAAGCGAAGCAAGGAACACTGGAACAGGAATAATAATATCCTCCTCCTTCTCTCTTCTCTCTTCTCTCTTCTCTCAGACAGACAGACAGGCAGAGAGAGACGCACACAATAGGAGAACTGGAGAAGAAGAGATACTTACATTAAGTAAGTAAGCAAGTTCAAGTTCAAGCATCTCATCTCTCTCTCTCACTTTCACATGTGAGCGAGCGAGTGAGTGAGAGAGACACACACAGAGTTTGATTGGCCTCAGCCTCAGCCTCACCTGCTCTTACCAGATCTGCTCTGCTCACTAATTCTAATTTCAATTCCAATTGGGGCTTCACTTCCTTCCATTCACTGCTTCACTCCAATCCTGCGCCAGATCTGATCTATCTCCTCTGCAATGGAGGCCAGTGCCGGTCTCGTCGCCGGCTCTCATAACAGAAATGAGCTCGTCGTCATCCGCCGCGAAGGCGAATCTGCCGTAATGTCTCAATTACTTGTTTTAATTAACGCTAACGCCCGCACTTTTCTATTCTTAGTCTCAATCTCAATGTCTCAATTCTCATCATACTATATCTATAAGTATAACACACACTCTCACACATTTTCAACCTTTTCTTTTTCCATTTTATTTTCTTCATGTATAATATAATCAATATCATCATGTTTCCTTATACTCTTTTCTTTCTTTCTCATGCTACAGCTCAGACCAGTGCGACAGATAAATGCCCAGATCTGCCAAATTTGCGGCGACTCTGTCGGCCTCAATGACCACAATGACAAAGAACTCTTTGTCGCATGTAATGAGTGTGCCTTCCCAATGTGCAAGACTTGCTATGACTACGAGCGCCGCGAGGGTAGCCAAGTCTGTCCCCAGTGCAAAACCCGTCTCAAACGCCACAAAGGTAACTAACTTGCTAATCATTTCATTTTACCCTTACTTGTGACTTTCTTTTAATACAAACTGCAATCCACTCCCGTGCCAATTAATTTATCTCAATGATACTACAATTCCCTGCATAAACTGTTATGTATCTGTCATTCGCACTAATTTGTGCACCATTCAACCATTGGAATTCTGAACATAACTTTACTGTTTTAATTTGTGCACCATTCAACCATTGCAATTCTGAACATAACTTTACTGTTTTATGCCACATTATTATTTTGGCTTAATGCAATCTCAGTACTGGTGTTATGTGCAATTGCATGAAAATCCACATTGATTTCTGTTGTTTTTATCATCAACATGGTTGTAAAAATCTTTTGTTCATGTCTTTACGATTACCATACCATCCTGCTATAACCTGACCAAACTAACAATTGCCCTCCGCTATGCATCTTTCATAGGATGCGCTCGTGTAGATGGAGACGAGGATGAGGATGGTGTAGATGATCTTGAGAACGAATTCAAGGATCTCGGTGGTGATGATGATGCGGAATCTGTTCTCCATAGTCACCTGAGCTATGGCCGTGGTCGAGACTACGACATGCCCCATTCTTTCCATGCAGTTCCAAATGTCCCTCTTCTTACCAATGGCCAGATGGTACTCTCTCCCCCCACAACTCCCACTTCTCTCTACCCTGTTCTGCTGACGTGCAGTGACCTGGCAAATTGCACTGGCTATATATTATTAATCGAAGACAAATTGAACTGCTTGCGCCTGGGCCAGCATGTATTGCTGCAGTATGTTACACGTTGTGGGCTATTGTTTGATATGTAAACCACAGCACATTTTAATCTAGTGCTTTGACTGGCTTTTGCTGATGAGATTCTCACTGTTCCCTGCAATTGTAGGTTGATGACATCCCCCCAGAGCAGCATGCCTTGGTACCTTCTTTCATGGGTGGCGGTGGAAAGAGAATCCACCCACTTCCATTTGCAGATCCTAATATGCAAGGTGCTTTGATCTTTTTCTTACGATGTTACTTTTTTTGAGTTTTCTCTTGTCGGGTTTCTTTTCTAGCCCACCCCAACTTGCTTGGGACAAAAGGCTTAGTTGTTGTTGTTACTTTTTTGAGTTTCCAGGATTACTTAAAATTTCTCAGCAAATTCACATTTAATATGCACTTAAAAAGTTTCCTGTAGTTGTTGTTTTTAAATAGTCATTTTTTTTTTTGAGGGCCGGAGAACCAGCAATTTTCATTCAAATAAAAAAAAGTTTTACATCACGCACCAGTATCCAACATGACACTGGTAGCAAAAAAAATGCATCTCAATTCAAAGAATGAGACAAAAATACCAGTACTCTAAACAGTATTGGTACCTAACTGGTACCAATATCCATGGTAGAAACCTAACTTCCCACGACTAAATCCTAAACCTATCACCTGGAGCACATACCCACCAGAACTGATAACTGATAACTCAGCTCGTCTAGACTCGAAATGACTGCTAACTGAACAAATACCTCTCACTACTAACCAAACGGATCCATCTAACCACGACAAAAATTAGAATCAGATTGCTCTCGGTGCCTTCACGCAAGTTTTTCTGAGTTCCATTATGCCCCTGCGAAGATGAAGCATCTATATGTACTAACATAGCAATATGTTTTGTGTACTGTAGTGCAACCAAGATCGATGGATCCTTCCAAAGACCTGGGAGCATATGGTTATGGAAGTGTAGCATGGAAAGAGAGGATGGAACTATGGAAGCAGAAGCAGGAGAAGGCGCGTCAAATGAGAAATGATGGTGGAGATGGTGATGATGATGGGCTTGATCTCCCATTGTATGCAATTTTCTCATTTTTTACTCACTCAACAAGCATTATTACCATCTGATTTCTAAATGGCAACAAGTAAATGTAATTCTTTTGGAGTTAACTTCCATTTAATAAAACCAAAGAAAACTTCAATAGGACCTGTAACATGAAAACAGAAAACCATTTACTGGCACTTCAATTGATGTTGGTTATAGCTCATCCTTTACCTTGTAGTCATCCATTTTCCATTTGCAAGCTTCAATTTTCTTTATTACAAAAATCCAAAATCCAATTAAAAAGGATGCAAGTCTGCTATGAATAAGTTGATTAGTAATATGAACCCTGCATGACAATACCATATATTATAACCTTGGTTTTGAATCTGTGGTGCAGAATGGATGAAGCTAGACAGCCATTGTCAAGGAAGCTGCCTTTTCCATCAAGCCAAATCAACCCGTACAGGATAATTATAATAATTCGTCTAGTTGTTCTTGGATTCTTCTTCCACTACCGAGTAACTCATCCCGTCCGTGATGCATTTGCACTTTGGCTCATATCAGTTATTTGTGAGATTTGGTTTGCTATTTCTTGGGTTCTTGATCAATTCCCGAAGTGGCTCCCCATCATGAGGGAAACCTATCTTGACCGTCTTGCCTTAAGGTTGGTTATGGCAATGATTAGGGACACAATATGGCATGTTTGTGAGTTAAACTGTCCAATATCAAAATAAAGCATTAAATGAGTAATTTTGCTTTACTGTTGGAAAAAAAAATAATGTGTATGATTAATTGTCTTTCCAATATCATCTTTTGTCTTTCTTTTCCTCTTCTTTAGTCAAGAGCGTTTATTGTGAGGTTCTTTTGTTGTGTCAGGTATGATAAGGAAGGCCAGCCATCACAGCTTGCGGCAGTTGACTTCTTTGTGAGTACAGTTGATCCCATGAAAGAACCACCTCTTGTCACAGCGAACACTGTTCTCTCCATCTTGGCAGTTGACTATCCTGTTGACAAGGTCTCTTGCTACGTCTCTGACGATGGTGCTGCCATGCTGACCTTTGAGGCCTTGTCTGAGACCTCCGAATTTGCAAAGAAATGGGTCCCATTTTGCAAGAAGTTCAATATTGAGCCACGTGCACCAGAATGGTACTTCCAGCAAAAAATAGACTACTTGAAGGACAAGGTGATGCCATCATTTGTCAGGGAAAGGAGAGCAATGAAGGCACGTTACATTATCTTGTCATTTTCTTATCTTTTTGTAAAGCACTAAAGCTTATTCTTCTTGTTAGTAGTATGTTAATTCATTCTTCTGGATCTCAGAGGGAGTATGAGGAGTTCAAGGTGAGAATAAATGCGTTGGTTGCGAAGGCAGAAAAAGTTCCAGAAGAAGGGTGGACAATGCAGGATGGGACTCCTTGGCCTGGAAACAATGTGCGTGATCACCCCGGTATGATTCAGGTACAGGCCTTGAAGTATTTGGCATCGTATGTAATTTGTTGACAAGTAATTTTCTTTGAATTTTGTTAGGACCTGAAGATAACAGTACTTACTTGGGTTTTAAAATTAGGTATTTTTGGGTCAAAGTGGTGGGTATGATGAGGATGGTAATGAATTACCACGCTTGGTTTATGTCTCGAGAGAAAAGAGACCAGGCTACAATCATCACAAGAAGGCTGGTGCAATGAATGCCCTGGTAAAGCCTGTTTCTTATACTTTTCACCCTCTTTAGCATGGAGTCATGGACAAGCACTGGTAGGTGTGTCCTTCATCAGGTTATGATCACCAGATGAAGTACCCGCATGGTCAAATGTATCATATTTTGCAGTTTAGGAAATGTGGGAAGCAAAATAAAAGATAAGTCTCGAATCTTCTGAAGAATATTGAGTTGATTGTGACACCTGAGATAGTTGCAAATGAAACACAATAATAACGAGAAAGCCTTATGAAAGTTCAATTAAATAGAACTTATTTGATAAACTTGGTACCGACCACGACCTGTATGTATTGGTCTGTTACCAATACAATGCATATGACCAATTGACCAACAAGCCTACCATGATTTTTATTTCTAGTCATTTTTGTTACTAACAATTTCCTCTTGGGCAGGTCCGAGTTTCTGCTGTGCTAACAAATGCGCCGTATCTTTTAAATTTGGATTGTGATCACTACATCAACAACAGCAGAGCTTTGAGAGAAGCTATGTGTTTCATGATGGACCCTTTGGTGGGAAAGAGAGTATGCTATGTGCAATTTCCACAAAGATTTGATGGCATTGATCGACATGATCGATATGCTAACCGTAACATAGTCTTCTTTGATGTAAGAATCTGGGCACCTGTGTTTAAACTTTCGACTTTCAGGTTAAGTAGGCAGTGAGGCTTAATAAAAGGTTCTCATTCATGTACTGAAACCCAATTAAACACATTTGAGCTAAATAGGACAAATCAACAAAAATGCCAGTTGTCAATAATGTCTGATAGTGTCAATAGCATAATCTTTTTATCTATAAATTCTTATCAAATACTGATAAACTCTTGCTTCTCCTTGTGTTAATGTAGATCAACATGAAAGGTTTGGATGGCATCCAAGGGCCAATTTACGTTGGAACGGGATGTGTGTTTAGCAGACAAGCGTTGTATGGTTATGATGCTCCCAAAAAGAAGAAACCTCCATCTAGGACTTGCAACTGCTGGCCCAAGTGGTGCTGCTGCTGCTGCTGCGGGTCCAGAAAAAAAAAATCTACCAAATCCAAACAGGGAAAGAAATTCAAGCTTCCAAAATTTTTCAGGAGAACTGACAACAGATCTCCTGCATTTTCTATCAATGGAACTGAAGAGAACGGTGAAGGTACGTGATGAGGATAACAAATTTGGTTAAAATTTTTAATGTTAGTTAGCCTCTATTGTACAGAAAAATGCATGAATAAGATTTCTGATCAGCAGGAGCAGAGAAGCCTGTGGTTATATCAGAGGAAAAGTTGGAGAAGAAATTTGGACAGTCTCCTGTGTTTGTTTCGTCAACCTTACTTGAGGATGGTGGGACCTTCAAAGGTGCTAACCCAGCGTCTCTTTTGAAAGAAGCCATACATGTCATCAGTTGTGGGTATGAAGAAAAGACCGAGTGGGGAAAAGAGGTTTGTGCTAATTAATACTACAAGTGTCCCTGAACTTTGTTTTGGAGTTTTGTGAGGATTCATTTACATTGAATTACAGACTCCAGTGACCCAAACATATAAAAAATTCTACTACTTTAGATGGTTTTTATTCATTATGCATTTTTCTTTGACAGATCGGGTGGATCTATGGTTCAGTCACTGAGGATATTCTTACAGGGTTTAAGATGCACTGTCACGGGTGGAGATCAATTTACTGTGTACCAAAGAGACCAGCATTCAAAGGATCTGCACCTCTCAATCTTTCAGATCGTCTGCACCAGGTGCTCAGGTGGGCCCTCGGATCTGTTGAGATTTTCTTCAGCAAGCACTGTCCCATCTGGTACGGCTATGGTGGTGGTTTGAAATGGCTTGAACGGTTGTCCTACATCAATTCAGTGGTCTACCCCTGGACCTCCATTCCCCTTCTTGCTTATTGTACCTTGCCTGCCGTTTGCCTCTTGACTGGAAAATTTATCACTCCTGAGGTATGTATTGGTCTCAAATTTAAGGCGATAAAATTACTTCTTAGTTATGTTTAGGTGTAATGGTCTAAGTTCCAGTGGTACTACTTGAAGGATCTTACTACTGAATTATTTTTCAGCTAATTTTATGAAGAAACCCTACAGAATCAAAATGTTATTCACTCTAATCAAGGCATAAGCTAAAAAATGAACGAATTCAGAAAATTCATTGATGCTAACTGTTGCGGTGGTGTGCTTATCGGGCCAGTATACGTCTTGTTACGTGCCAGCACTGGCCTGATTAGCATGACCTTTTTTTATCCATGATTAATGAAATTAGGGGTGATATGAAGTTTCATTGCTCATTATTAACTTCATACCTTTCACAGTTGAACAATGTGGCCAGTCTTTGGTTCATGTCTCTCTTCATCTGTATTTTTGCGACTTCCATCCTGGAAATGAGATGGAGTGGTGTCAGGATAGACGACTGGTGGAGAAACGAGCAGTTCTGGGTCATTGGAGGCGTGTCTTCCCATCTTTTTGCAGTTTTCCAAGGTCTCCTCAAGGTCTTAGCTGGTATCGACACCAATTTCACTGTCACATCCAAGGCAGGAGATGACGAGGAGTTCTCGGAGTTGTACACCTTCAAGTGGACCACATTGCTCATTCCTCCCACGACCCTTCTGATCTTCAATTTTATCGGTGTGGTTGCTGGTGTGTCAAACGCCATTAACAACGGGTACGAGTCATGGGGCCCACTTTTTGGGAAGCTCTTCTTTGCTTTCTGGGTGATCGTGCATCTCTATCCTTTCTTGAAAGGTCTTGTTGGCCGACAAAACAGAACGCCTACGATTGTTATTGTGTGGTCCATCCTCCTCGCCTCTATCTTCTCCCTTCTGTGGGTTCGTATCGATCCGTTCCTTCCGAAGGGCGATGGACCCCTTTTGGAGGAATGTGGCTTGGATTGTAACTAATAAAGTAAAAAATATGGAGCTTGATTCTTTTGGTGACCTGAGCAGAAAATACAGCAGGCAATCTGTAGATAGAAACACCGGCTGTGGCAAATATATATTCATGAACCTTTTACCATTGTTTCAATTTTCATGGTGACTCGAGTCTCCTGTTTCCTGTTGAGGAAAAAGCCATGTGTGCTTCAATTTTTTTTTTTTTAAAAAAAAAGAAATAGAGGAAGGAGATTTTGGGTGGCAACCAACATTTGTTGATTAGATTGTAGTTAAGATTATTACTGCATAATTATTGTTTATGGGAATAAATAGTGGTAGGCTTGTAGGTGTCTGTTATTGTTTAGGATGAGTGTTTATTTATTCCTCCCCGTTTTGTACTTGTGGGACATTTGTTATTAGTGTAATAACCGATACAGTGTCAGTGTTTATTTCTGTATTGTATCGTATTGACTACAAAGTACAAACAACACTTTTGTCATACAAAGCCTGCCCAATGTGTGGGGAAATGTTGTAGTGCCCAATGTGTAGAAACGAAGATAAAAAACGGAACCTCAAAAAGCAGATTAGATCAGCAATCAGACATTCAGACCGATGGAGCAATTTTAGATCGGATACGCAAGTCCAAGGACCAAGATGCGAGGGCAGCAAAGCGACGGCTCAGAAAAACAAGGAAGGCATCAGGCATGCAATAAAATATTTCCTCTGTTTAAATTTAGCAAAAGAAGAGAAAAACTAGAATCCATAAAAATAGAAAATAAAAAGTACAACAACAAATTTGTAATGAGTTTGCATATTATTTTTAATATTTTTTTAACACAAAATCATCATTCAAAATCTGAGATTTTAACGTTTGAGAATCACTCGACTTATCATTTTACGATATGTTTACAAAAAAAAAAAAAAAACAGAATTAAGTGCATGCGAACTGGTGTATGAATACTTGAATAGCGTGTTCTGGAGAAAAAAATGAAAGGAAAAAAAAAGGGATATGCGACTAGTGAGAAGAAAAATAAGAATAACATTTGGTGAGAAACAAAGGAATGAAAAGAAAGTAAATAAAAAAAGACTGGGTGTATTGAGTTTATAAATCCGTTGCCCTCATATTATTGTTATTATGAAATGAAAATAAAGAAATAAATAAATGGCGAGGGAGGAGAAGACTAGGATGAATTTGCAACAGGGAGGGAGGGAGGGGAGGGCAGTAGGGAAAGAAGACTTTTTATTTTTATTTTTATTTTTTTTAGGAAAGGAGACCAGTAGAGCCGCTGCAATGCGGAAGAGATCCAACACAAATTAATTAATAAATAAAATAAAGAAAAAATAAATATGGTGTTGCAATAGAATAGAATAGAAAAGAATAGTAGAATAGAAAAAGGAGAAAAGAAGTTCGGCATCGCTTCTCTCTCCAATTTTGTGAAACCAACCATTCCCACATTCCCACCAACCAAAAAGCCCCAAGAGAAGAGAAGAGAAGAGAAAGCCATGGCCGCCGCTCTCCTCCGCCGCGCCTCCACCAGTCCCTCCGCCTCTCTCCTCCGCCCCCTCTCAGGCCGCCTCTTCTCCTCGTCCTCCGACGAGTCGGTGCTCTCGATCGAGACGAGCGTGCCCTTCACGGGGCACAAGATCGAGCCTCCTTCGCGCATGGTGGACACGACGCCCAAGGAGCTGCTCTCCTTCTTCAGCGACATGGCCCTCATGCGCCGCATGGAGATCGCCGCCGACTCCCTCTACAAGGCCAAGCTCATCCGCGGCTTCTGCCACCTCTACGATGGCCAGGAGGCCGTCGCCGTCGGCATGGAGGCCGCCATCACCAAGGCCGACGGCATCATCACCGCCTACAGAGATCACTGCACCTTCCTCGGCCGCGGCGGCAACCTCGTCCAGGCCTTCTCCGAGCTCATGGGCCGCCAGGCCGGCTGCTCCAACGGCAAGGGCGGATCCATGCACTTCTACAAGAAGGACGCCAGCTTCTACGGCGGCCACGGCATTGTGGGGGCCCAGGTTCCTTTGGGCTGCGGCGTCGCCTTCGCCCAGAAATACAACAAGGAAGGAGCTGTTACCTTTGCACTCTACGGAGACGGTGCAGCCAACCAGGGCCAGCTCTTTGAGGCCCTCAACATCTCCGCTTTGTGGGATCTGCCCGCCATCTTGGTCTGCGAGAACAATCACTGTCAGTTCTTCTTTCTTCTTCTTCTTCTTGTTTTATTTACCCTTGGTCTGCTAGACGTAACTAATCATTTATTTATTACATTCAATTTCATAGATGGAATGGGAACAGCTGAGTGGAGAGCAGCAAAGAGTCCTGCCTACTACAAGCGCGGTGACTATGTTCCTGGATTGAAGGTTAGCACAACTTCCCCTTGAGTCTTAATCATTTCATTTCTCGTTTAATCTATTTGCAAACATCCCTAGCCACAGCATCTGTTGACTGATAATCGCAAGCATTGTCTCGAGACATTATCTACCAAAGCATATCATCTGCATATTTCTGGGTGGATTTCGTATATGTGGGACTCTGTGTTCCATTTATAAGCATGCATAAGCAATCATATTTTTGTTATTCAACTTGGGTGAGCTATTAAATGTTTGTAATTGAATCCCATGGTTACAGAATACGATTTTATACTGTTATTTTCAGGTTGATGGTATGGATGCCCTCGCTGTGAAGCAAGCTTGCAAGTTTGCAAAAGAGTACGCACTCTCAAATGGACCAATTGTTAGTATATCTTTCGACACTCTTTTTAACGTTACATTTCTATTCTTTCCTTAAGGCCTTTTATCATTGCGCAATCAGCACTGCTTGCTGATACTTGCTAAATGTATCTTTTCAATCAACTGGTTGTAGTTTTTTGCACCAGTGAAAATTTTAGTACCAAGAGGAGCATGATTACTCTCACTTACACAAACATTGTACTTTCTTCTTTTACCTTTTGTATCTAGATCCTTGAGATGGACACTTACAGATACCACGGCCACTCGATGTCAGATCCAGGCAGCACATACCGTACCCGTGATGAGATCAGTGGTGTTAGACAGGTCAGTCGAGTTTGGCTCAATAAAACTTATTCCTTTAAAAACTAGTTTGAATTATGTTGCACTTTTTAAGTTTTTGTATTTGTCGGCATGCAGGAGCGTGATCCAATCGAGAGAGTCCGTAAGTTGATCTTAGCCCATGATATTGCACCTGCTTCTGAGCTCAAGGTAATTATATTTTTTCCTTTACTACTTTTCTGATTACTCTGTGTCGTCTTCTTACTTATGTTTTTTTTTTATTTTGTCAGGATATTGAGAAAGAGGTTAGGAAACAGGTTGATGATGCCATAGCTCAGGCCAAGGTAACTACATCAATAGCATTCGTTGGCTTTTGTCATCTTTTGTGTAGTCTGTTTGTCATAACGTAATTTTGCGCATGATTATTAATTTTTCTGTGTGCTTACTGAATTTTGCATTGTTTGTGATATGCAGGAAAGTCCAATGCATGATCCATCAGAGCTTTTTACTAATGTGTATGTGAAAGGTTATGGGGCCGAGGTAATCTACCTATAGCAAAATTTAACTTTTCGTTGACCTTATGCTTGGCGCCTTAATCGGCACACTTCTTTTGTTCTATATTACGTTTTCAAAGAGAAGAGAGGAAAGATTCCTCGACAACATGTCTTGACCTGCCTTATGTAACTTGGGGAATACAAATTCTGAGTGGTGGTATTGCAGAGCTTGTCCCTTAATTTTTTTTTCCTTTAGTTTTTATTTTGTTTTGCTATTTTTTTTATCACGTGAATACAATGTTTAATAAATTTGTTATTATGTGTTAAGCACCAGAATGACCAATAATGTGAAACTCTTTTGTCTAAATAATATGCACTTGCCGAGGAGTTAATTTGGCAGAAGGCTTATCCAGCAACAAATGTCTAAATAATATCCTTTTATTTTTGTTATTGCAGTCTTTTGGAGCAGACAGGAAAGAGATCAGGGCAACTCTTCCATGATCCAGTAATTGCACTTCAGTTTTGTCAAGTAGGCTTAAAAATGAAAAAAAAAAAGATCAAAGCATTGTTCGACTAATAAAGATGGAAAAATGAAGGTTCCGAAACCCTTATGGTAGTTCTCATCGAGTGCATCCATATATATATAATCATATAGTCAACGACTATTATGGGGTGACACCCCTTCAAAGATTCTTTTTCTTCCCTCTAGCAACCTTCATTTAATCTTCTTTTTTTTTCTGTTGTAATTTTGTTTTAACCGATTCTTCCACATTGTTTCATATGCATGCTGATATCTGCATGTTCTCTGGTGGTTAAAAACGCTTGGATGATGTTTTATACTTGTTGGTAAATTGGATATTATTGTCGTCTTGGAATTTGTTTTCTGTTGTTGCCTGTTGTCCATGGTTTCAGTTCTGACTCGGAGTCCAGAAATTAAGGTGTCACTGGTGGAGCTTGTTGAAG
Organism: Rhynchospora pubera; assembly: GCA_028095005.1. Classification (NCBI taxonomy): domain Eukaryota; kingdom Viridiplantae; phylum Streptophyta; class Magnoliopsida; order Poales; family Cyperaceae; genus Rhynchospora; species Rhynchospora pubera. The sequence goes on along the minus strand of CM051459.1, from coordinate 229,085,735 downwards.
AAACAGCTCGACATTACAAGGTTTCATAGAAAAAGGGCAAAATGTAACACTCAACAAGCTGCTTTATTAAACATTAATCCCAAGAGGTTCACGGTCTCAGCTTGAATTAGTGCCTGACCGAATCAATTAAGATGGAGTTTTTCTGTTAAAAATCACACAGAAAGTAGAGTGTCAGGTTAGGTCCCGAGACTGAAAAAACAGCATCGACCTGGTACGGTGGTACCCAACCCAACAGTCTGCTTATTACATCCAGGCCCCATTACAAAAGCTCTGACAAAGCTTAAATATATCCGGTGCTTGTTTTAACCAGAGAAAAACATGTGTTTGGTTGCCTCCACGAACAGGCTGTTCGCGAACAGCCGTAGTTTGCACGAACCAAACACCTCATGAACAGGGCTGTTCGCAAACATCTCCCCTTGTTCCTAATCCCTTGATTTTCATGAACTAGTTTTGTTCGTGGGTCGTTGATCTATCCCCTTGTTCGTCCCTTGTGCACTGATCTAGTTGTCAGCTCGGACATCAGTTCCCTAATTACGTGGTGGCCATCGTTGCATATCCGTATCTGCTTAGTCAACTCATCTTCGTTACCTGCCCAATATTTAACAGTAACATCAATCATCAGTAAAAGACTAATGACACTTTGATCATTTGCTAAGAGTAATTTCGCTTCTTATTTTCAGACGAACCGACAACTGTGTACAAACATTTAAAAGGGAATTACTTTACCACAATGAAGAGTCGCGCAATCAAGCAACCGACAGGGAGCGTGACTCATCCTGACGCAACTCCCCTCCCCTCCTCTCCCCTCGCGTCTCCCCTCACTTTTCCCTCTACTCCAACATTTTTCGACTCGTGTCCTCTCCCTCTCCTCCGCCTCTACTCTCTCTTCTTCTTTTGCCCACACGCCTCCCTTTCATCCGCCTCTACTCTCCTCCGTCTCTACTCTCCTCACCCTCTACGCTCCACCTTCTCCGCCTCTACTATCCCTTTCCCCTCCCCCACGTGTCTCCCTTTCTGTGCATTCTTTCTTCTCAGATCTGGTATAGGAAGAAAGAAGTAGAGATCGAGAAGGATAAGAAGAGAAAAGAAGTTTAGATTTAGTTCTGCTATAATTTGGGAGTAACTAAATTACTATAAGGGATTATATAATGTATATAAGGGAGTAAATAACGAGTATAAGAAAGTAAATAACATTTAAATCTGATTCAGCTATTGTTTGGGAGTAACTAAATAACTATAAGGGAGTAAATAACGAGTATAAGTAAATAATATTCAAATCTGATTCTGCTATTGTTTGGGAGTAACTAAATAACTATAAGGAAATAAATAATGAGTATAAGAGAGTATCTAATACATATAAGGGAGTAAATAATATTCAGATCTGACAAATAACATTCAAATCTGATTCTGCTATTGGTTGTGAGTAACTAAATAGCTATAAGGGAGTAAATAACGAGTATAAAGGAGTATCTAATATATATAAGGGAGTAAAATATTCAGATCTGATTCTGCTATTATTTAGGAGTAACTAAATAACTATGGGAGTAAACAATGAGTATATGAGAGTATCTAATATATGTAATTGAGTAAATAACATTCAAATTTGATTCAGTTATTGTTTGGGAGTAACTAAATGCTTACAAGGGAGTAAGGGAGTATTTAATCTATGTGAGGGAGTAAATAACATTCATTTCTAATTCTGATAATGTTTGTCATAAAGACGAAAGGGCTGACGGCGACGTGAGGGATGACGGCAATGAGGGGGATGACGGCGACAGAAGGGCGCGATGGCGATGTGCAAGAAAGAAGGTGCGGACGGAGTGCGCGATGGCAGCGGGAGGGCGGTTGAAGGCGACGGGATGATGCGAGAGAGAAGGTGCGGACGGATGGATGCGCATAAGGGAGTGAGAGGAATGCATTTTCTTTTTTGGACATCACCTTTTTTTCCGTTTTTAGTCTGTGATTGCTTGATTGTAGTTATCAGGCTATCAGCTCCTCATTTAAAATGCTTATCGAATCTGTAAGTTTATACGTTGGCCCATGGAGGCCTGGCCTACCTTTTCTAGTTAGGATGTGAGAAATGAGCAGGCCATATCTATTTGTAATGTTGGATAGGTGATAAATAATTTGAATATTGATACCTTGATTGCGCTACATGAAGTGATTTCTTCCAAAGATTAAGCTAAATCCAACAATTTTCATACTTTCTATTTATGATTGGTAACAAATAAAACAAAGTGTCAATACAAAACCTCCTATTATCATACCGGTGATGTTTTCGGATTCGAGGTTACTGTTTCCTGACTCTCAAATCATATCAATCATCTATTTGAATACGCCTCAACATTTTCATCTTTATTAGTATAAATCCGCGCCACAAATTTCAATCACTTGATGGATCGCTTTTTGTATGTTAAGGATGGATGCTGTTCAGCTGTTGCCTTCTCCCTTATCGCTTGCGTTTGGATGAGAGAAGAAGAGGAAGAAGGAAGACGAGAAGAAAAAAAATTATAAACAATTCAAACTCTTCACAAAGTTACACACTTCCCAATATTTCTTCCCTTCTTCCTTTCTTTCCTTCTTCCCACACCTATCCAAACGGAGGATTGAGAAGCAATTTCTCAGGTCTGGTCAACAGAATTGCCCCTAGCACCTGTCAAAACCAATTTAGAGCTAGTCTAGTCTGATTCATTCCGGATTTTATTTTAAAGATTCGGTATAGCTATCCCACCACAGTACCATTTATATTTATATAGTTATCAAAATTACTTCTAGGAGAATGAGCGGTCCAGATTTGAAAGGGAATTCCGCTCCTATACGTAACATAACTACTTTCATTCAGATGAGCGGAATTAATTAATTAATGGCGCCATGAGAAATCAATCAATTAATTCACTGTTGAGTTAGTTTAGTTGCCCCGTCAGTCAATTTTTGTAAATTTTCTTCTTCTCTTTTCTTCCACAATTCAGAAGGGGAATGGTTTAGGTGATGAAAACAAAACAAGCACTGCAACTCTCTTCACTTTTGTTAACAATTCTTTTATTTTGGAGTTTTTGAGAGAGAGAGAGAGAGAGAGAGAGAGAGAGAGTACTAACCTAACCCAACCTCCTTTAATTAACATTTATTTATCTAATTTATCTCCTACCACCTCCAGAGACTCAAAGAAAGAAAGAAAGACAAAATTAATTAAAATTAAGTACGAAACTAGCATGTAATCTAAGTTAATTTATATTATGATGATATGGTATGGCGAGGAGAGTTTGAGGTTGGTACGCATAACGCATGATGCATGTAGAGACTAGTTGAGAAGGGAGGTGCTTTGGCCAGCAGGATTTTTACTTCGAGCAACCTATATTTTTTTTAAATGTCTAAATTACCCCTTAGTATCAAAGTGGAAATTCCGACTAAACTGACTAAATCTAGTCTTGTCTTCTCCACCCTCCATCCCTTTCCTCAATTAAACTTGAACCCACCATCGCTGAGCCAGCGTTCTAACTAAATCCACCTCCACCCTCCATCCCTTTCCTCAATTAGAGACCTCCTTTACCGGACATTTTTCGTCGATTTCTCGAACTTGCGGCGGGACAGTCAAGGTTCTCTCGACCTCTTTCTCTCTTTTCTTCTTCAAGCCTCCTCCACCTACGCCGAGGTTCTCTGGCGTCAGCATCGTCCCGACGCCGAAGAAAAGACTCATTCACCGCCGATCTCGTTAATCTACTAAATTTCTTGGAACAAACTCTTCGTCTTCATTTCTCCAAGGCAAGCATTGATCCGGGCAGCGAGGTATGGTTAATTAGCATAATATAATCTTTAATCGAGTTCAAATTTTGTTAGCTTGAGGTTTAATAGGAGAAGCAGTACTTGTCTCACCTTGGTATTTGTAATTAGAATCACCTGACCAATTATCCAGCGTTCCTTTGTTTAAATTGATAAAGAAAAAGGAGAACAGTCCTGACTTTTCATAGTTTTGGAACTTGCTAAAATTTTGTACTTTAATTCTTGTTTGTAATTTGGATGATAATTTTGATTTTCTTTCCACTTATATAAAATCTAAAACTATATAGATAGATTCAGCTGAGAAACCAACAAAGTGGGACCCTGAAAGTGAGCATTTTATAAACTGAAGATGCATATAAACTTCCATTAATTAACACTATTTTGAGGATTCAAATAATCTGGATCTATTCATTTATTGTTTCTTTCTAATTGGTAGAAAAAAAAGAAGTCATCCACTCTAGGTTATAACACCTGAGTCAATCGGCCAGATGAGATTGCAAAAGAAACAAAGAATTCTGAAGAGTGCCACATGAGTTCCATGAATTTGGATGCTCCAGGTCCGCACACTTTTCATATGCCTAAAATTATTGAAAAAATCATTGCCTAAAATCACTTCTTTATTTCACTAACCAATGTTACTGATACAAAATGTTACTAATATTAAAATAACCATCAACTAAAATTCACAAAACAATTAATGCTCTTACTAAAAATAAAATTCCTTGATATAAATTTTAAAATTACATATTAAATCGATCCAATTAATTGGACCATCGTCTGATATTGTTGCAGGATCTTCAAAATCTGTAGTGAACGTGCCAGTGACTTGGTGCATTTGGTTAGATTGAGGAACTCCATTAGAAGAACTGCATTGCCATCTTGCTTCAACAATCTCGAATTGTGATGGAAAGCAAATTAGTAGCTGATGGAAAAACTTCTTTTATGGCATTTATCATTGCTAATTGTCTATCTGTAATTATAACAGATGGCTAGTTCTCACTTCCAAGGGTCTCCTTAAACATTTCTAGAGCCCACACATAATCTTCAGCACTCTCTTTTTTTAGAAAAGCAAATGCAAAAAAAAATGATGTATTAAAGCTTGAAATACCAACTATATCTAGTAATGGCATTTTATATATGTTTGTCTTGTAGGTGCAATCCATGACAAACACATTTGAAAAACTCTTAGTTAATTGAACCGATCTTGGGTTAGCAAAAAACAAATGGGTTATATGACCAATTTTGTCTCGGCAAATGTTAAACTTGAACCCACCTTGTCCAAGCTCTTCAAATAATGCTTGAATAAGTGTTTTGCCACCTAAATTATTCTTTCGAATTTTTGCCTTTTCATTGTAGATTGTTTTTGAGATAATTCTAGTCTCTGGATTTTTTTTGGCGAATAGATGAAAGAATTTGCCTTGGTGAAATTCCAGAGTTAGACATATGATCTACATCCCTTCTCTCATCATCGGTCAGCCGACGGAAGGCGGGATGACCAGAAATATCAACTGAAGGTTCATGGTTATGTTCACTCTTTTTTATTTCAATTGTCCACATGCCATCATCTTGTTTCTTCCCACACAACTAAAACATACAATTTATCAAACGAGAGTTTGTCTGTTTTTTTTTCTTTCTTCCTCTGAAATCTTGTGACTATTTCTATATCGCCCGCCTCTGTCGCATCGTAAATCAACATGCTTGTCTGGTTCTGAGCGGAAAATTGATAAGGCATATTCTCTTTTTGAATAAAAAGTTCGAACACCAGTAAGCAACTCGTCATGAGTTCCAAACTTCAAAGCGAGCAGTTGGTCTTCATTACTGATCTCCATCTGATAAAAGTTTCTAATAAAAAAATATAATCAATTTGTATGAATTTTATAACAGTTACAAACTTACAATTATTAACCTTTGTTTACTATACTATTTTTATACTGACAATTGATTATGATGACAAATTGAGCTTACTATTTTTTTTTTTTGATGTTAGGGCACTACAGCATGTTATGGGAATAGGTGCACGAAAGTTATGCAAAAGAAATATATAGTACTCATGGTGAATTTCTTTTCCTATACCTTTCTATGCCATTCCTTATGTGTTTATGTACGTCTTTATGTCTTTTATATACAAAACTACAAACTATTAGTTCACTGCTAGACTATACTGACAATCAATAATGATGACAAATTGTGATTAATAAATTTTTTTGGGAAATTTTTAGGGCACTACAGAATGCTATGGGAAGAGGTGCAAAAAAATTGTGCAAAACAAATATACATTAACTCATGGTGATTTTCTTTTCCTGTACGTTTCTATACCATACCTCATGTTTTTATGTATATCTTTATGTTCATTATAGCACATGCACTCTGGTTTGGACTTCCATATAATCAAGTTAGTCAATTAGAACTTTGAATTTTATCAAAAATAAAATAAAACTAAGTTCATTAGTGGCTGTTGAATTAAAGAACTACGGATCTTTAAATATTTATAACCAATTTATATATAATACTATTATACTATTAGTTCACAACCTCCTATACAAAACTACAAACTTTGAGAAAAAAAATTATGTGTTGGAATTCTAATCTTCCTGAATGATATAATTTTGAGGTATATACATGCAGTTGCCATCTTCATCAATTTTGCAATATATGTAAGGCTTTGAATTTCAGTAATTTTATTTTAACTTTTCTTTTTTTACATTGATCATTGGTTATGATAACAAATTGCGTTAAATTTTCTTTTTGGAAAATTTCAGGACTCTAGCAAGCAAAGGAAAGAGGTGCAAACATTTATGAAAGCAGTGGAAATTACCATTGGTTCCTCGAATGATTATTACATAAGTCAACTAGAATTTATGCAAATATAGGATTTTCGTAGTTGATTTTCTTTCATATTTTTTTAACACTCTATTGGTTTTCGGCACCCAATGGTTTAAAGAGAACCATTTTTTAGTACAACATTTATCAAACCACAACAAAACACAAGTAACGAAAGAAAATAGCTTAATATAAGAATTCCTTATTACCTGAAGGCTGAAAAATTGCGATTATTTGCACAAGCGATCGGTAAATGCAAATTCCTAAAACTAGCGGCGGTAAGACCTCTCAAGAGCGGGGGAGACGAATTTTTTTGTGGAAAAATCTAGAAGAGAAGAAAAGTATGATTAAGGAAATAAGCTAAAAGCACGGTGAAGGAATAAATTGGTAATAGATCTTAATTGATACAAGGGTAGTTTAGACATTTAAAAAATATATAGGTTGCTCGAAGTAAAAATTCTGCTGCCCAAAGCACCTCCCAGTTGAGAATTACCATTTTTCTGTTGACCCGGTCGGTCCGTCGGTCGGTCGGTCAACTAATTGAACGAACAATGTACGAATGAATATTAGAATTACCATTTTGATTTTGCTTATTGCGCTCTATCTCCATCTATTCATTTCGTTGAGGTGTCACATTCACATTCAAAGTTTCAAACACAAACATAAATCAATTGATTCGACGCCAGACAGCTCCTTTTTCTTGGTCGTTTCCTGACGTACCTGTATATGTTTACTTTCTCCACATTAAAAATGATTCCCACACTTTGTCCCAATCATCGCACGCGACCGACAAAATTTGTTGTTGATTTTTGGAGGGGTTTCCGTTTCGATCTATTTAATGATAGAAATATTTGTGTAAATTTTAATAGTTTGGATGTTTTATGGGACAATATAATTTCTTTGGCTCCGTTTGGATGGCTTTTTCTGGAATAAGAAATAAGGAATAATCACTTTTTACCAATAAATTTATTTCTAACCATCCAAACTTTTCACAAAAATTACACACTTCCCAATAAATTTACCCCTTCCCAATAAATTTCTTCCCTTCTTCCTTCTTCCTACCTTATTCTCAACGCATCCAAACGGAGCCTTTAAAAAGTTTGTCTAGGAATCTAACTATGGGGTTTTAGCTGCTCTTGTTTGGACCAAATGAAATGATAGAAGTAGTAAAATTTTCAATAATTGTAAGGGGCATATATGACTCTCATGTTAAAAATTCAAGAGTTTATGCAGCAGAAGTTAAATTTTTAGTTCGAGGAGGTACGATCCAAGTACAACTGCATAAGAATCATGCCTTTTAGGACTAGTCAGCACGAGCATCTTAGAATAACAATCAAATACAAGTGAACACGATAATTTAATTAGGTCCAGCACCAACTTAGTGCATACGTCCTCCACGCACATGCACGTTTTTTTCATTATTATCTGTTAATGTCTGAAATACGTTGTAAGGGAAAAAAGAAGGAATTAAATAGGAAAACAATGGAGATATACATATCCTTCCAAAGATATCCATATATTTCTTTTTCGTTTTTTCTTACTTTTTGATGTACGGTTTCCGTACTTGATTTTCAGCCAGAATAAGCCCCAAATTTCGTTCAAATACTTGTGTTTTTACCCATTTTTCTTTAAATTGTGCTAATGTTAGATGTAGAAAAGTTCAGCCGTAGCCCGGCAAGTTTTTTATACAGGTTCATTACACTTTGACGCGAAAAATGGAGAAAATCGACCAAGTTGGTGCAAATTCAGCAAGATGGAACGGGTCGCCCCAACCTCAGGACGGGCCGTCCCAACTCAGTGCAGACATAGGCAGAGGCAATCCAGACGACACGTTCAGCCCATACTGGTACGGGCCGCCCCAGATCCAGACCAGGCCGTCCCAGTCGACAAACAGGCCAGACAGCTATTTCGAGACTTCCAAAAATAGAGCGCCTGATTTGGTGAGGTGGTTTCTTCAGTTTCCACCGCCTTCCTGAGCCACAATGCCACGTTTTGGAACCACCTATGATGCCTATAAAAGCTCTGTTCTGTCTTCAATCCAGAAGGAATCAAATTTACCTAGTTTTCAGAGCCAGAAAGGAGCAAGAAGATCACCCTGTTGAGACGGCCATCCACCAGCCTGAGACGCACCGCCCCAGACAGGACAGAGCGCAGAAGTTGGAGAATTTCGAGCACAACTTGTTGTAACTTGGTTTTTCCTTTTTCTTTGTGTTTTTGTATGATGAAACCTACTTTTTCTTGCATGGAGTAGTGTAATTTAGGGGCTATGGTTCGATAACTTTTCTTTTAGTTGTTTGTTTTGTTTGAATACTTGATTAATTGCTAAGTTAAGTTGCGTTTATGATTTCTGAAATTTAATTCTATCTTTTTGTTGCAAATTCTTACTGTAAGATCTGATTATTGCGTTAAACAAAGGCCTAGTTTAATTGTCAAAACAAAGTCTATCTGCAATAATAAGTAAACACTTAGATCAATTAGGTAGGCGATATCCGAAAGGATTTAACCAAAACTTTAAGCAATGAGAGTTTTACTCAATAAATCGAGAGATTGAGAGTTTACCAAGACCCAGAAATCAATTAAAAGCACCTAAACCAAGAAACGAGAGTTGAAATTTAGGAGTTTTTAGGACTTATCAAACAAAACCCCGCAATTTGACCTGAACGAGAGTTAGAGCGCAAGTTTGTAGGTTTGGTTTGGCTTAATCCATGCAAAAATACTTAGCGAATAGTCAAGTAGGATGATAAACAGACATCAGATGATCGGAACGGACCATTCCAAGGTTAGGACGGACCGCCCGAGAGGGGGCGTCCTGGCCTAGAACGGCCTGTTCCAGCCATCTGACAGGGTCAGCACGGTCCGTCCCAGAAATGGAACGGTCCGCCCCAACCTTGACAGACAAGAAAAGTTAGACAACCTGAACCCCTAATCGTCCGTTAACTGTTTAAACCTTTTAAGTGCTCAAGTTTTCTAGGTAATTAAAATTTTAATTCTGCAACTGCAATTTGATTTTCTGTTTAGATCTATTTGGAACTTAAATTGCTTATTTAACCAAAATAATTTAATTTAATCCGAACTATTTGAACTAAGAAAAAAAATAGTCCGTCCCCGAGATTCGACCCTTAAACTGTACTGCAAACGAATTAGTATCGATTTTTAAAGAATTAATTTGACCAGTACCCTCAGCACCGATCACTTTTCTTTACAATTTTACATTTTTACATAAGAAAAACCAACTCCACACAGGGAGCTAGCAATCTTTCATGACTTAGAGACACCTTGAAATTTTCTTTTGTTGCACGATACACATCCATCCGACTGGACCCAAGCCGAACACATAGCCGAATGGTGTGTTTCTGATCACGTGTGGTAGCACACACAATCACACATGTTGTTTTAACATTCTCCCTCAAGTTGACGGTTTCGAGATCGTGGTGATTCTCTTGGTGGACTCGAGGTCATCCATTGGAGAAGAAGGAAGAGAGGCGAAGCACGCCACCGACTCCTACGCCATGGATTTTTTTCCTTCTTGATACGATTCAAGGAAAGGTATAATCCCTTTTCTTTTGATTAATTGATGTGTTACATGCTCTCAAGATCCTTTCTTGTGGTTGTTTGCTTGTTTTATCTTTGTTAATTGTAATAAAAATAAAAATCGTGCATCCCAACCACTTACTGGGTGTGTTTGGATTGTTGGAAGAAAGAAGAAGAAGAAGGAAGAAGAAGAAAAAAAAATTATAAACAATCCAAACTCTTCACAAAGTTACACACTTCCCAATACTTCTTCCCACTTCTTCCCTTCTTCCCTTCTTCCCACACCTATCCAAACGCACCCACTAACATATAAAACATAATTCATTTGGAAAAAGAAATATTCTCAATAATCTCATCTTGAAATAAACTCAAATTAGCCAACAAAATAGCTTACTTAACATAAAATGGTTTTACTTTGATTTTAATAAAAGTTAAACTAACATGTTTTGAAAAAATAATCTATAACTTGAAATTGTTTATTTCAAAATAGTCCAAAGCAGAAAATCTGAAAGAAGGTACTCTTTAGTCCCTGTGGACTTGACAGCTTAAACTTTGGGAGAGCCTTTCAACACTGAACAAGGGTACCCAAAAAATAAAATAAAAAACGTGTTGTAACAAACATCCAAAATCCTCTTTTATTTCCAAAATGTACCTTATAGTAGTCAATTTATTATTTGATAAAATATCAGAATTGTAAAAAGGTTTGACTGGTTTTATAAATACAAAATTACGTTTAAACATTTTCTTAGGAGAAATATAAGAATTTGAAAAAGGTTTGTAAATGCCATATGCAAAGAATATAAGTAAAAAAGGTTTGACGGAAATATAGAAAAATAGCTAGATGTTGGAAACTAATTTTCATTTACTTTTCAAATGACCAAAATTTATCTTTTCGTTGGCGCATAGGGAACTGATTGGGCTTAACCAATTGTGTGACAATTTAACATAATTCTTTTAGACGTTTTTATTAAAAAGATATTTCAGTCAATGACACTTTTTTTTTGGGTGTCTACAAGTGCGACTCACCGTACCAAAACTCAAACAAAATTTACAATTTTAGTATACAAACGTATAAATCACCTATCGTCATATAGATCGGTTTGAATGATTTGGATTCATTATTTTTAAATTGATTTGATAAATTTTGAGATTGAGGTCACAAACTCACATATAATATATAATTAACTGAGAATAATTTTTATTTTGATATAAAATGACAACATCCAATATATAATTATTTTACTATTAGTCCAATATTTTTACATCAATGCTCTAAGAATTCATAGAACTTTTGTGTTATTTTATCATAATTCATCCTCTCTGCTTAGATGTGGAGCTTTTCCTTTGACTACATTTAGTCGCCAAATTGCAATGTTCTGCTTGATAGAAATTTGAAATATTTTATTCGTAATAATATTTCTGAAATTACTTAATAAGGATCACATAATTCATATAAAATTAAATAATATAAGTTAGAACTTACAATTCTGTAGGGAAGACATGGCGTTAGGCGGAAATCAAATCTTCCTTAATTTTCCTTAGTCCAAAATGATGGCATAAAAATTGGCGTTTTTACTCTTTCTGTTTCTTCTTTTATTTGGCGAAAAATGATGAGAGAGTGCCACTTAATTACAAAACAATGAGTATATATAACTAAGGCAATTAAGGGGATCTTGATTAAATGAATATGGTCCATCAGATTTTCCATCAAAATCCGATGCACCCTTTAGAATATTTATCTAAATGAACTTGGTTTAAATTAATAATATAGGCCATATTAATTATAATTAATAATATTAATTATAACATTCTCCCACTTGGCCTATAAAATATCATAATAAAACACAAATTCAGAATTGACCAATAAAAACGTAAACCTAGTTCAGTTAGAAATACCGAACTAAACTAATATAATCAAAATAACTAAAACAGTTATTTGATCCCTATTAATTATAGAATGGTATTCTTTCCAACATATGGTTAATCAAATTCATTTGATCCACATAAGTATATTTGCTTATATAAATTAAATTAATGCGCAAACATAAGAAATAAGCAAACAATATAAATTCAGTCAATACATAAATGAAGCTTCAATACGTAACTTAATTAATACATTATTGTTCATTACAACATCACAAGTCACTAACCAAACCCATGCCGGCTACATGCTCCTTGAAAAGAGTAGGTGGTGGTGCTTTTGTTAGAGAATCAGCTAACATAAATCTTGTATTGATGTGTTGTATGACAATAACATTATCCTTAATTTTCTGTCTAACAACAAGATACTTGATGTCAATCCATTTAGTAGCACCGCTGGACTTGTTGTTTTTAGAGAAGAAAACAGCAGCCTCATTATCACAAAATAGCGTGAGCGGTCTCGCAATACTTTCAATTACTTGAAGTTCAGGTATGAAATTCTTCAACCAAACTGCTTGACCAGTAGCTTCAAAACACGCCACAAATTCTGCTTGCATTGTGGAAGATGCAACTAAGGACTGTTTGGCACTCTTCCATGAAATTGGTCCCCCCTGCAAGCATGAATATGTATCCTGATGTGGATTTCTTCGTGTCTACAATCCAGCAAAATCCGAATCGGAATAACCAATGACCTCAAGGTTATCGGACTTTCTGTAAGTAAGCATGTAGTCTTTAGTCTCTTGCAAATAGCGTGAGACTTTCTTAGCATCTCGCCAATGATCCAGTCCTGAATTTGATTGATATCGGCCAAGCATGCCAACTACAAACGCAATATCAGGACGTGTGCAAACTTGAGCATACATTAAGCTTCCAACAACCGAAGCATACTCATTCTTTTCCATTTGCTTACGTTCTGATTCAATTTTGGGACATTGAGCCTTGCTGAATTTGTCACCTTTGAAAATGGGAGCAACACTTGGAGAACAATTTTGCATGTTATAGCGCTTAAGCATTTTCTCGATATATGCCTTTTGTGATAAACCTAAGAGACCACGAGACCGATCACGGTGGATTTCAATACCTATAACATAAGAGGCTTCACCAAGATCCTTCATTTAAAATTTTTTTTGAAAGAAAACGTTTGGTCTCGTACAACATGTCCAAATTACTGCTTGCTAACAAAATGTCATCCACATACAAAACAAGAATGATAAATCTGCTCCCACTAATCTTGAGATATATACATGGATCAAAAGTATTTTCTTGAAATCCAAATTCTGTTATGACCTCATCAAACTTGAGATACCACTGTCTTGAAGCTTGCTTTAACCCATAAATTGATCGCTTCAACCTGCAGCCCATATGTTCCTTGCCTTTAACAACAAGACCTTCAGGTTGTTTCATGAAAATTTCTTCATGCAAGTCACCATTAAGGAATGCGGTTTTCACGTCCATTTGATGCAACTCGAGATCATAATGAGCTACAAGAGCTAAAACAATTATTAATGAATCTTTCTTTGAGACAGGAGAAAAAGTATTATCATAATGTATACCTTCTTGTTGCGTAAAGCCTTTAACAACCAGTCGGGCCTTGTATCTTTCAATGTTACCATGAGAATCGGTTTTAGTTTTGTAAACCCATTTACATCCTACGGATTTAACACCTTTAGGTAACTCAACGAGATCCCAAACATCATTTTGTTGCATTGAGTTCATCTCATCATTCATGGCTTCCAGCCACTGAGATGACTTATCACTTTTCATGGCGTCCTTGAAGGAGATAGGATCATCCCCATGACCTATATCGTCACCTTCTTCCGTAAGGTATACAACATAATCATCAGGTATTGCAGATTTTCGTTCTCTTTGCGACTTGTGTAAAGGTTCTTGTGGCAGCAAAGGTACTTCTTCATTGTTAGGAACATTATTAACATTAGTACCTTCATTTAGTAATAATGGAGAAACAAAACTTGTAGCCTCCGAAATAACCGAAGTTGGAACATAAATTCGATCTTCTTCATTGAGGTTTATAGTTCGTTTTTCATTACTCCCACTAATGTTGCCATTTTTAAAAAATACTGCATGTCTTGTCTCAACTATTCTAGTGGTATGCGAGGGACAATAAAATCTAAAACCTTTGGACCTCTCTGGATATCCTATGAAAGAACAACTGACGGTTTTGGAATCCAGTTTCTTAATTTGTGGATTGTAGACTTTTGCTTCAGCAGGACAGCCCCACACACGTAAGTATCCTAGTTGTGGTTTTCTTCCAGTCCACAATTCATAAGGTGTTGCTGGAACAGATTTACTAGGAACTCGATTGAGAACATGTGTTGCTGTTTTTAAAGCCTCAGACCACAAAAATTTTGGTAAAGTGGTATTGCATATCATACTTCGTACCATATCCATTAATGTACGATTACGCCTTTCAGCCACTCCATTTTGCCGAGGATCACCCGGCATAGAGAATTGATGAATAATACCACTTTCTTGAAGAAACAAAGCAAATGGACCTGGACTTTGACCCAAGTCAGCGTGCCTACCATAATACTCACCGCCTCTATCTGATCGCACTACTTTAATTTTAAGATTACGTTGATTTTCAACTTCAGCCTTAAAAATCTTAAATTTGTCTAGTGCCTCAGATTTTTCAGAAATTAAGAACACATAAGCATTGCGTGAGTAATCATCAATAAAAGTAATAAATGATTTGTGTCCGTTGAGACTCGGAGTGGGAATAGGACCGCATATATCAGTGTGAATTAATTCCAATAGTCCCCCACTTCGAGTGGCTCCTTTCTTATTTCCCTTAACAAATTTTCCCTTAACACATTCAATGCAGTTTTCAAAATCAGAAAAATCTAATGTTGGAAGAATTTCATTTTTAATGAGACGTTGCATTCTATCTCTTGAAATATGACCCAATCTCTGATACCAAATGATAGAAATTTGAAATATTTAATTCGTAATAATACTTCTGAAATTACTTAGGAAGGATCACGTAATTCATATAAAATTAAATAATATAAGTTAGAACTTACAATTCTGTAGGGAAGACATGGCGTTAGGCGGAAATCAAATCTTCCTTAATTTTCCTTAGTCCAAAATGATGGCATAAAAATTGGCGTTTTTACTCTTTCTGTTTCTTCTTTTATTTGGCGAAAAATGATGAGAGGGTGCCACTTAATTACAGAACAATGAGTATATATAACTAAGGCAATTAAGGGGATCTTGATTAAATGAATATGGTCCATCAGATTTTCCATCAAAATCTGATGCACCCTTTAGAATATTTATCTAAATGAACTTGGTTTAAATTAATAATATAGGCCATATTAATTATAATTAATAATATTAATTATAACACTGCTTATATACCTAAAAATGTATGTAAGCACCGATAGAATTTGTTAGACTGAAAAGTTAATTACATCCTTAAAGTTTAGACAAGAAACCTATTGAATCCTTAATTAACTGAGAATAATTTTTATTTTGATATAAAATGACAACATCCAATATATAATTATTTTACTATTAGTTCAATATTTTTACATCAATGATCTAAGAATTCATAAGAAATTTTGTGTTATTTTATCACAATGCTTAGATGTGGAGCTTTTCCTTTGACTACATTTAGTCGCCAAATTGCAATGTTCTGCTTATATACCTAAAAATGCCGAAATTATTTAATATAAAAATTCAGACACCAAAAAATTTAATAGAAAGAATTATTTATTTTTTTTAATAAGAAGAAAGTTCCAACGCGTTTATAAACCGCGCCTCTCTCTCTCCTCTCGAACGCGTTTTATAAACGCGTTACAAGCCTTAAAACGCGTTTATAAAACGCGCTAGAAGCTGCAGTGATTGCGGCGAAAGTTTCTGACTTTGCGCATTATTTTCTGATTTTACGCGTTTATAAAACGCATAAGAAGCCCTCTTACCCTTTTATAAAACGCGTTCGAGAGATCTAATTTCCATATAAATACCCAACCTTCTGTCGTCCAAAATAAAAAAAAAAGGAAAAAGATCTGAAAAAAAAGAAAAAATGAGAGGAAAACAAGTGTTAGATGGTGAAATGCAAAATAATATTAGTTGGTGCGAAACTAATAGCCATAAGGGTTGTATGCGGCACACTTATTCACTGATACAGAGTCGCACACAATCCTTATGGCTATTAATATTCCATCAACTTTAAAATAAAAACTTTCCCGTGGAATCTGTTATTACGTGTAGAGGACGGTTTGTTGGGCTGGGTCTACGAGCCATAACACCGCAGCCGACATCCTTGGATGAGAATCTGCATACATGCAGTCATCTTCATCCAAGTCTCAAAAAAAGAGGGGGTCAATATGACAATCAGTCGCCCGACTCTTCTCTATTAGTTGCGGTAATGTTTTCTCTTCCCACCCTTAGCAATGGATCTTCTACAATTTTTTTTATGTGGTTCAAAATTTTAATATCATGTATTTTGTAATTTTTTTTGTTGTGTATTGTGTGGTTCAAAATTTTAATAAATTGTAATTTTTAATTTGTATTGTGTTTTTGATTATAATGTTCATTGAGTTGTAATGTCTAATATAATTTAAATAAATATTAAGTCTCTTAATATTAATATTTCGAATTTCACAAAAAAAATGAAAATGGATAAAATAAAAACTAAAATAAATTAGATAATAAAACTTACAACACATATACTACACGAATTAATACATATACTAAAACACGAATTAATACATATACTAAAACATAAAAGAAAACAGATAATAATAGAACACACAATAATAAAAACATCTAATTATAGAAAACCTAATAATCAGTCCAAATGATATATGTCATTTCCATTTAACGGGTGATTTTCAAATCCAGGAGGACATGCCTGTTGCAAACGCAACCAAACGATTCCATCTCCACGTCGGACATGATATCCTCCATCCCTCTTAACTACATCAGTCCAATATTTCGGCCCTCTCACTTCAAAAACGTCGCGTTGAAAAACCTTCACGTAAAATTTGTCGGAAGGATAGTGCAAGTAGACGTGCCGAAGAATATCTCGTTTACTTATTCGTCCATCTCCTTGTAGAAGCACACCGGTACAAACATGACGTGGTTTAGTTGACATTATGTTTTCTCGGTTTCTTTTCTCTGCGTAACTTCTCTAAAGTTTTGGTTTTTGATTTCTGAATTTTCGACGTGAATTTGCGGAGAAGGAGGACTATTTATAGACTCAACCCTTATTACCCGTTTATAAAACGCGTAATAAGGTTTGAGCGCGTTTTATAAACGCGTAAGAAGGGCTAAGTTAATGGAATTCAATACTTTCACAGGCTGTCAGTCTGTTTTACTGTTTTACCTGGACTACACCTTCATACGCGTTTATAAAACGCGTTCGAAGGCTTCCAACGCGTTTTATAAACGCGTACGAAGGTGGTGTCCACTTTTTGAGCAGCGTGATACTGTGTTTGAGCAGCTTTTTATAGCGCATTTTTTTAGCAGACCCCTATTCTAGCGCGTTTTATAAACGGCTAAATAATTGCCTATATATATCTCAATTCGTTCTCCTATTTCGTATCACAAAATCACAAACAAAAGACGCGTAAAATCAGAAATTTGAGAAATGGAGAAGGATCAAAACAATAATAAGATGGGGGAGGAAACATCCAAGGTGGGGGAGGAAACACCTAATGTGGTAGGAAAAAGGATCCCATTATACGGCCCTCCGAAGAGAAGGGCCGTCTCGGCTGTACGTCGTTTCCCTTCAGGCTGTGGCAGGAGCCCTGATTTTAGTATGGGGGTTAAAATAGATGAGAGTTCTAGTGAGAATAAGGAGGAGGAGAAGAATAAAGAGGTTAAGGAAGTGGAGAAAAATTAGAGTTTAATTGTGCTAGAATAATGGAATTTATCTATTTTATTTTCTATGAAATTTAATTTGTAATATGAACTTCATATCTAGAATTTATGTTATTGTATGAATTTATATTTTATCTATGTTTTAATTAATTATCTAAATTATTGTGTATGAATTTATGTTTTATCTATGTTTTAATATTCATAACTAATTAATATAAAAATTAAAAAAAATTTCCATTACAATATTCAGAACCCATTAATATAAAAATTAATAATCATTTCCATTACAATAACTCTCATTAATATGAAAACAACGATTTAAATTAATAACAATTTTCATTACAATAATTCTCATTAATATGAAAACAAGGATTTGCGGAGACTCATGGACAGTTGCCCAATTCTGCGAGAACCTTCGACAGTCGTCGAGTTCTTCCCTAATTGGGTCGGCAGAACTCTACCGCCCATTATCCATGATCGTAGGCAGCAGAGTGTTGGTCTACCTCAGATGATGATGAAGTTAGCGAGCTGTCCATCTGGGCCGACCTTCGTACATAATAACAGATTCTACCGGAAAATCTCTTATTATAATTTCGCACTGATTAACATTGAGAGGTGAGAATGAGAGAGGTGAGAATGAGAGATGAGAATGACATTCAGAGGTGAGAATGAGAGATGTGAGATGAGATTTGCGGCTTGGGTTCGGTTTATAAACTGAAATGATGAAAGAAAAAGACAAGAAAGTAGGGCTTGAACCCGTTCTTAAAACAGGTACAAAGCCTTTTAACTCGTTTTATAAAAGGGTAAAGCCTTTTAGCGCGTTTTATAAAAGGGTAAAGCCTTTTAACGCGTTTTATAAAAGGGTAGAAAGCCTTTGAACGCCTTTTATAATAGGGTAAAGCCTTTTAACGCATTTTATAAAAGGATAAAAAGTCTTTTAGCGCGTGCCTCGGTCTTTACATGAAGGGATTGTGGATAAAATATATGAATGCAATCCCCATCAAAATCGGCACCAAATGGAGAGAGAGCAGATTAACAGATTGATCTTCACAGTATAGTCGGATGAACTAATGAGTACAAGGCCTTTTAGCGCGTTTTATAAAAGGGTACAAAGCCTTTTAGCGCTACGAGTTAATTAACTGCTTCTCAACGCTAAATAGTTAATTGAATGCTGAGGGTCCCATTATACGAGTTAATTAACTGCTTCTCAACACTAAACAGTTCAAGTGCCTCAGTCTTTGCATGAAGGTCGGTCGGATGAACAAATGAGTACAAAGCCTTTTAGGATTAGGGCTTTTTGTAGATAACAAGAATGCTTGTCTGTCAATGCTCTTCTTGACGGATCGAAGGGTTTCCTTCGGCACAATAAAATCCCTCAAGCTAACACTAAACCTTTCAACATTATACTATACGAGTTAATTATAATACATAAAATAATAATACATAAAATAATACTAAATTAAAACTAAAATTAGAATGCATAAAAATTATAATACATAATTTCGAAATTCAAACTAAAAATGCCAATACATAAAATAATAGTATATTCTCTTACAATACATTCCATTACAATATATAAAATTACGACAACACTTAATCTTCAATCTTTTCATTTTTTCTTCCTACCGAAAGACAGTACATTGCGAAATTTCCCCCCAAACAATCCTTTTCGTCCTCTCTCCCCTGATGTATTGCCTTGATCTGTTGAGCTGGTTGGAAATCTAGCCGACTCACTTCTCATATTTCCAGATGCGATATCTCTTACCCGTGGATCAATGCTTATAGAATTTCTTTGTGGTTGTACAGATCCTTGGTCCTCCCTATTATTGTTGCTTCGTGGATCAACATGCAATGACATTCGTCCTGGTTGAATGGGTGTTTGACGAGTCCGAACCGTACGTTCAGTACTCGCTGCCCTTCTTGGACTGTTGGCCCTTGTTGGTGGTCTACTGGTGTATCGACCGGATTGCAATGCGTCCATCGGATATGGCGGTTGAGGTGCTGCTTGTCGCGGTTGACTGGTTGAAGCTTCACCTTGATTTTTCTTTTTTGTTTTTCTTGTGGAACCTCCACCTTTCCTTCCTTCCATCCTATCCATCCACATCTCTGCACGAATGATTTTGCGCCTTCCTCGATTGACCAAACTCTTGTCGGGGACAATTATCGGACCGGTATAAACTGGCCACTCTTCCTAATCTTTGTAACAATGAAACCGACCTGCTGACCAAATCATGTGCTGGTTTTGCATGCTATAGTGACCATCCACAAATTGATCTACATTGTAATTTGTCTCCCTGCAAACAGCAATGACATGTGCGCAAGGGATACCTGTCAATTGTGGTTTTTAGCACTCACATGTGGTTCGAGTGAAGGGAAATTGCACATCGATTTGCTCCATGTCGGGTGGAATTTGAACTGTGTAATGGGAATAATCGTAGCCTACACCATCACGGTACTCCTCGCGAACTTTCACGCGAAATTCTCCAAGGTCCAATCTTAACACGAATGTGCTCATAAACTCCTCTGAGATTGCAACAAAAAGATGAAGTTAGTTCAAAATGGATTAAAATGAATGAATGAATTGAATTATTTTTCTTTAAGTACTTACGTGATTTTTCATCATGCTTGATCAATTTATTCTTTACTCCTTCCGGCCATCTTTCTCCTAAACTCAACCTTTGAAGTGTTTCTTGTGTTCGTTTGTTCATCCAGTTGGCACATTTATACCACGTGCCTTCTATAAGTGCTGTCACTGGTAATCTTCTCTCTATTCTAAACACATTATTCAGACTCTCCGATCCATTACTTGTCATTATACCCCACCGATGCCCCTTGTCAAAACTTTGAGCCCATTTATATAGTTTTGGCCGCTCGTTGTTGTCATTTTCATTAATTTTACCACAATTTCTTAGGTACTGATAAGCCCTCAGGTTGTTTTCCTTCAGTACTCCCCAATTCTCTCTAAAACGTCTAGGGTTTTTCTTGTTAGCAAGTATACATTTGAAAATTTTTTCACCCGCCAGCCTCCTTCCATAAGTTTTCCGCAACATGCTGCATGCAGAACCGATGAATCGCTACTGCATGCGCACCTTGTGCCTTCCAACCGTAATCTACGGATGCAAATACCGCTTTTATTGCCTTATGACGGTCAGATATGACACAGTATCTAGTGTTCCGCCCTAAAACTTCCCATCTAACCCAAGACATAAACCATCCCCAAGTATCCTTATCTTCTTTCTCGCCCAATCCGAATGCAACCGGAATTAATCGATTTTCTGGATCATAACCACACACTGAGAACAATCTACCTTTGTATCGGCCCGATAAAAAACTAGCATCAATTGAGATAACAGGTCTGGCATATTTCATCGCTTCTATGCACGGACCAAAAGCCCAGGCTGCCATCTTGAAGACGCCAACGTTAGGATCGTCTGTAGGCCAAGAAACTATTGTGTATTTCGTTCCTGGGGTCGTCGCCTTCATTGCCTCCAGAAGACGTGGAAGTTTATTGTAGGCCCCTTCCCAAGACCCAAACAATTGCTCCAACGCTCGCTCTCTCCCACGCCATAGTTTATTATAAGTCGGTTCAATACGTGGATATCTAGCCCTTATGAGGCTTCCTATGTCCTGGACACTTTTTCCTAAATTTTTTTTCAATTCATCCCTAACGTGTTCGGCAATGAGACTAGCTGTAAGGTTTGCGTGACCTTTTTGGCCCGGGGGTCTCGAACAAATATGCTCATTTGGATTGGTAGAGATCTTCCAATTTGTATTATAACTCTCACGTCTACCATACAATCGCCACTTACAATTCGGTTTTTGCATGCAAACCATTACAATTTTTTGTTTATTGCTAGTTTCCGTTCGAACTTCTTGATTTGTTTTGCATGAAACATCACAGACAGCTAGAATTAGTTGTTTTTTGGAACCGAATCTTTTATCAGGAGCAAGTTCGCCTTGTGGCCCTAAACTACGCTCCGGCATACCAGCATACTCAAACATGGAAATATCACACAATTCACTTACAGGATGGTGCAAGTCCGTCCTTCCTGAAACGTATGGCTGGTCGCAGTTTGCATAAAAAGGCACTTCTCTCTCGGAGAAGTCCTCCACATTGGTATATTCTTCTCCGGTAGAAAGGTCGGAGTAAGTCGCCGGACCCTCATCTTCATCACCATCGGCAACCTCGACTTCATCTCCTGATGTGTTATTGTCTTGCGTAGGAACGGACTGTTCGCCAGTGTATTGGTAAGGGGTGGATTGCTGGCCACACATAAGGTTTAAGGAAGTGTTTGGCTCACTGCTACCGGGCTCGTCAAGGGGTGTTAGGTTCAGATCTGTTCCCGTGCCATATACGGGGATGAAATCAACATGCAACTCAATAATCGGTAACCCTCTCGTCTCGAATGTCTCGTGGTAAAAAAGGCGCCATTGATCTTCAGAATTTACAGGAAGAAATAGCGATTCATATCTCCCATTTACAATATCGTTGTAACGACCATGGATATTCAAAGTGTACTGGGTTTCTA
The DNA here is from genome assembly GCA_028095005.1 of Rhynchospora pubera. Taxonomy (NCBI): domain Eukaryota; kingdom Viridiplantae; phylum Streptophyta; class Magnoliopsida; order Poales; family Cyperaceae; genus Rhynchospora; species Rhynchospora pubera. The sequence continues at coordinate 229,063,311 of CM051459.1, read as the reverse complement.
AAATCTGTAGCCTGCTGTATAATTCATTTCGAATATCAGCAAATGTGGTATGCATACTACAACCGATGTGGAAGTAAGAAGCACCAAAAGTTGGACATTGGTTGACATATATTGTAATTGTAGACATTTTTGGATTTGATTGATAGGTTTTTAAATTGTAAGAGAAATCTGTTGTGGACGATTTCAATTCTGCGAGAATGTATAGTCTTATATAACTTCAAATAACGCGGTTATAAATTCACAAACTTATAGACAGAAATGACTAAAGTTCGAACGAAATGACTAAAGTTTGATCGAAGTGACAGAAGTTGGAATATTGCCCTCCCAGCGCGTTTTATAAACGGGTAAGAAGCCTTCTTACCCGTTTTATAAACGCGTTAATTGCGTTTGAACTATTCCGAAAGTTCAGCCTTCTAGCGCGTTTTATAAACGCGTTTTAAGGCTTGTAACGCGTTTATAAAACGTGTTCGAGAGGAGAGAGAGAGACGCGGTTTATAAACGCGTTGGAACTTTCTTCTTATTAAAAAAAATAAATAATTCTTTCTATTAAATTTTTTGGTGTCTGAATTTTTATATTAAATAATTTCGGCTAAAAATGTATGTAAGCACCGATAGAATTTGTTAGACTGAAAAGTTAATTACATCCTTACAGTTTAGACAAGAAACCTATTGAATCCTTAATAATTATGTACTCGGCTCTCACGCTTAAAATATTTACATTATCATAATTGAAAAAATTGCGCCAACTGCTAGAACATTTCATTTCCATAATGTCGATTGTGATATATTATTTGTGTTTAATTATTATTATTATTATTATTTGAAATACGGCCGGCGAGAAAGAAACATATACGGCCGGCAACCCCATGATCATCCTCTTCTTCCTTTTTCTATACGCGTACCGAACCGTGTTTTATATAAATATATCTTTTTTGTGTTGAGCTGTCAGAACATGTGATGTTTATATGTAGCAACTAGTAAGATTTTGAAATCAAGCAAACAAAATATATGTTCGCAGGTTATATATATATATTTTTTTTGAAACAAAATGTTACAAATAAAACAGACCCAACCAAACTATAACTGAAGAAAACTAGCTAAAGCCAATTCAAACATCATGAGAGGCAGTAAGATCAGCTACGGCCCCATCAACCATGTCTTCATCAATCACAGTTACATCTTGCCTTTGGTTTATGTTCTCATCAGCTTTCACCAGGTCACCAAACCTTTCTTTCATAACACCAGAATTACCTATCCAATTGCAATACAAATTTATAGCATTAAAAGGAATAACATGATATGTGAGAAAGTGGTGCAGAAGATCAAATTATGGATCAAATGCATGACACAAAATATTAAAGCAAAATTGGTAACACATAATTTGCAGATTTTACAAATTCTCTGTATATTTTGGCGTTTGAAGCGATTTTGTATTGATTTTAAGTTATTTGATGATAATAATCTATATTTAAGCTCTTTATATAGTCTAGAATATGTTTATGAGCTCACATATTCAAAATGATTGGATTATACATTGTAATTATTCACTTAATATACGGATTTTACAATTTCTGAGTATATTTGAGAATTTCAAACGATTTTATATTCATTTTAAGTTATTTGACCAGATTAATCTATATTTATGATCTTTATATAGTTTAGAATATGTTTCTGAACTAAGGTATTCAAAACGATTGGATCATACATTGTAATTGCGCACATGATGTGAAGATTTTAAAGATTTCGAGTATATTGGAGCATTTGAAGTGATTTTGCATTCATTTTAAGTCATTCGATCACAATAATCTATAATTAAGCTCTTTATAAAGTCTAGAATATGTTTATGAGCTCAATTATTCAAGACGATTAGATTGTACAATGTAATTATTCACATAATATGCAGATTTTACAGATTCTGAGTATATTTTAGCATTTTAAGCGATTTTGCGTTCATTTTAAGTCATTTGATCACAATAATGTATATTAAAGCTCTTTATATTGTGTAGAATTTGTTTATGAGCTCAATTATTCAAAATGATTGGATTATACATTATAACTATTCAAATATTGTGCAGATTTAACAAATTCTGAGTATATATGAGCATTTGAAACGATTTTATATTTATTTTAAGTCATTCGATTACAATAATCTATATTTATGTTCTTTAAATAGTTTAGAATATGTTTATGAGGTCAATTATTAAGATACATTGTAATTATTCACATATTGTGCAGATTTTACAGATTCTGAGTATATATGAGCATTTGAAGCGATTTTGCATTTTATTTTAAGTCATTTGATTACAATAATCTATATTTATGCTTTTTATACAGTTTAGAATATGTTTATAAGGTCAATTATTAAGAAAGAATGGATTATACATTGTAATTATTTACATAATGTGCAGATTTGACAAATTCTATGTATATTTGAGCATTTTAAGCGATTTTGCATTCATTTTAAGTCATTTAATCACAATAATCTATATTTAATCTCTTTATATAGTCTAGAATATGTTTAAGAACTCAATTATTCCAAATGATTGGATTATACATTGTAATTATTCACATAATATACGGATTTTACAATTTCTGAGTATATTTGAGCATTTCAAACGATTCTGTATTCTCTATAAGTCATTTGACCACAGTAATCTATATTTATGATCTTTATATAGTTTAGAATATGTTTCTAAACTAAGTTATTCAAAATGATTGGATTATACATTGTAATTGCGCAAATGATCTGAAGGTTTTAAAGATTCTGAGTATATTGAAGCATTTCAAGTGATTTTTCATTCATTTTAAGTTATTCATTTTAACTATGTTTCATTAATTTTTCATTCTGAGTATATTTATCACAATAATCTATATTTAAGCTATTTATATAGTCTAAAATATGTTTATGAGCTCAATTATTCAATACGATTGGATTATAATTGTAATTATTCACATTACCTACGTTTGGATCGTTGGAAGAAAGAAGAAGAAGAAGGAAGAAGAAAAAAAAAATTATAAACAATCTAAACTCTTCCCAAAGTTACACACTTCCCAATACTTCTTTCCACTTCTTCCCTTCTTCCTTTCTTCCCACACCTATCCAAACGCACTTATTATACAGATTCAAAGTTTATTTGAGCATTTCAATTGATTTTGCATTCATTTTAAGGTATTTGATGACAATAATCTATATTTAAGCTCTTTATATAGTTTAGAATATGTTTATGAGCTAAATTATTCAAAACAATTGGATTATATATTGTAATTATTCACATAATTTACATATTTTACAGATTCTAAGTTTATTTGAGCATTTCAAGCGATTTTGCTTTCGTTTTAAGTGATTTGATCACAATAATATATATATATATATATATATATATATATATATATATATATCATATATATATATATTTAAACACTTTATTTTATTTAGAATATGTTTAGGATATAAATTACTCAAAATGATTGGATTATACATTGTAATTATGCACATATTGTGCAGATTTGAAAGATTATGAGTATATTTGAGCATTTAAGGCTATTTTGCATTCATTTTAATTCATTTGATCTCAATAATCTACATTTAGCCTTTTTATATAGTATAGAATATGTTTATGAACTTATTATTCAAAATGATTGGATTATACATTGTAATTACGAACAAATGTGCAGATTTTACAGATTCTGAGAACATTTTAACATTTCAAACAATTTTACATTCATTTTGAGTCATCTGATCACAATAATCTATATTTAACATCTTTATATAGTCTATAATATGTTTATGAACTCACTTATTCAAAAAGTTTGGATTACACACTGTAATTATGCTCAAAATGTGCAAATTTTATAGATTCTGAGTATATTTGAGAATTTCAAGCGATTTTTGCATTCAAATTGAGACATTTGTTCACGATAATTTATATATTTAAGCTCTCTACATAGGCAAGAATTTGGTTAGGAGCACACTCATTTAAAGAGATTGTATTATTTATTGTAATTACACAAATAATGTGCAAATTTTAAAGATTCTGTGTTTATTTGGGTATTTCAAGTGATTTTGTATTCACTTTAAGTCATTTGTTGACAATAATCTATATTTATGCTCTTTATATAGTCTAGAATATGAATATGAACTTACTTATTCAAAACGATTGGATTATAAATTGTAATTATTCACATAATTTGCAGATTTTACAGATTCTTAGTATATTTGAGCATTTCGAGCGATTTTGCATTTATTTTAAGTTATTTGATGACATAATCTTTATTTAACCTCTTTATATAGTCTAGAATATGTTTATGAGCTCACATATTTAAAACAATTGGATTAGACATTGTAATTATTCACAAAATATACGGATTTTACATTTTCTGAGTTTATTTAAGCATTTCAAACGATTTCGTATTTATCTTTTAAGTCATTTGACCACAGTAATCTATATTTATGATCTTTATATAGTTTATAATATATTTATGAGGTCAATTATTAAGAAAGTTTGGTTTATACATTGTAATTATTCACATAATGCACAGATTTTACAAATTCTAAGTACATTTGATTATTTTAAGCGATTTTGCATTCATTTTAAATCATTTGATCACAATAATCTATTATTAAGCTCTTTATAAAGTCTAGAATATATTTATGAGCTCAATTATTCAAAACTATTGGATTGTACATTGAAATTATTCACATAATATGGAGATTTAACAGATTCTGACTATATTTGAGCATTCCAAGCGCTTTTGCATTCATTTTAAGTCATTTGATCACAATAATGTATATTAAAACTCTTTATATAGTCTAGAATATATTTATGATATCATTTATTCAAAACGATTGGATTATAAATTGTAATTATGCAAATATTATTCAGATTTTAATGATTATGCGTACATTTGTGCATTTCAAATGATTTTGCATTAACTTTAAGTGATTTGATCATAATAATCTATATTTAAACTCTTTATATTGTGTATAATATGTTTATGAGATCAATTATTCAACGATTGGATTGTATATTGTAAGTATTCACATATTGTCCAGATTTTACAGATTCTGAGTATATATGAGGATTTGAAACGATTTTGCATTCATTTTAAGTAATTTGATCACAACAATCTATATTTATGCTCTTTATATAGTCTTGAATAAGTTCATGAGGTCAATTATTAAGAAATAATGGTTTATACATTGTAATTATTCACATAATGTGCAGATTTGACAAATTCTTAGTATATTTGAGTATTTTAAGCGATTTTGCATTCATTTTAAGTCATTTGATTATAATAATCTATATTTAAGCTCTTCATATAGTTTAGAATATGTTTATAAACCCATTATTCTAAACGATTGGATTACACATTGTAATTATTCACATAATATACGGATTTTACAATTTCTGAGTATATTTGAGCATTTCGAACGATTTTGTATTCAGTTTAAGTCATTTGACCACAATAATCTATATTTATGATCTTTATATCATTTATAATATGTTTCTAAACTAAGTTATTCAAAACGATTGGATTATACAGTGTAATCACGCACATAATGTACATATTTTAAATATTCTGAGTATATTGGAGTATTTCAAGAGATCTTGCATTCATTTTATGTTATTTGATCAAAATAATCTCTATTTAACTTCTTTATATAGTCTATAATATGTTTATGAGCTGAATTATTCAAAACGATTGGATTATACATTATAATTATTCACATAATGCGCATATTTTACAGATTCTAAATTTCTTTGAACATTTCAATCGATTTTCCATTCATTTTAAGTCATCTGATCACAATAATCTATATTTAAGCTATTGATATAGTCTAGAATATGTTTATGAGCTCAAATATTCAAAACAATTGGATTATACATTGTGATTATTCACATAATGTGTAGATTTTACAGATTCTTAGTACATTTAAGCATTTCAAGCGATTTTGCATTTATTTTAAATCATTTGATCACAATCATCTATATTTAAGATCTTTATAAAGTCATGAATATGTTTATGAACTGACTTATTCTAAACAACTGCATTATACATTGTAATTACTTACATAATGTGTAGATTTTAAAGATTCTGAGTATATTTGAGCATTTCAAGCGATTTTTCCTTTATTTAAGTCATTTGACCACAATAATCTATAATTAAGCTCTTTATAAAGTCTAGAATATGTTTATGAGTTCAATTATTCAAAACGATTGGATTGTACATTGTAATTATTCACATAATATGCAGCTTTTACAGATTCTGAATATATTTGAGCATTTGAAGCGATTTTAAGTCATTTGATCACAATAATGTATATTTAAGCTCTTTATATAGTCTAGAATATGTTATAATATCACTTATTCAAAACGAATTGATAATAAATTGTAATTATGCAAATGATGTTCAGATTTTAAAGATTCTGAGTATATTTGAGCATTTCAAACGATTTTGCATTAATTTTAAGTCATTTGATCACAATAATTATTCAAAACATTTGCTCAATAATTTATATTGTGCAGATTTTACAGATTCTGAGTGTATTTGAGCATTTGAAGAGATTTTGCATTCATTTTAAGTCATTTGATTACAATAATCCATATTTATGCTCTTTATATAGTCTAGAATATGTTTATGAGCTTAATTATTCAAAACGATTGGATTATACATTGTAATTATTCACATAATGTGCATATTTTACAGATTATAAGTTTCTTTGAACATTTCAATCGATTTTCCATTCATTTTAAGTCATCTGATCACAATAATCTATATTTAAGCTCTTCATATAGTCTAGAATATGTTTATGAGCTCACAAATTCAAAACGATTGGATTATACATTGTAATTATTCACATAATGTCCAGATTTTACCGATTCTTAGTATATTTAAGCATTTCAAACAATTCTGCATTCATTTTAAATCATTTGATCACGATCATCTATATTTAAGATTTTTATATTGTCAAGAATATATTTATGAACTCATTTATTCTAACGATTGCATTATACATTGTAATTATGCACATAATGTGTAGATTTTAATGATTCGGATTATATTTGAGCATTTCAAGCGATTTTGCATTTATTTAAGTCATTTGATCACAATAATCTATAATTAAGCTCTTTATAAGAGGAATGATATACTACACTCTGGTGTATACATGCCCCATACACTGATTTTTTCTACCATAGGTTCGCTCTAATCTTCGAGGTAAGATTTTGATGAAAGGCTGGGATAGAGGCGCTAGAGGCTCTCCGTTTCATTAAAATTTTCTGTCTTCTGTTGAATCCTTCGTCTGAAGATCCTCTGTCCTTCAAACAGAAAAAAAAAGGAAAACCTTGACAGCCTTTGTCGACCTTTCCTCCCTTCTAGCGCTCTGTGCTCCTTGGATTCGTTGATTGACAGTTTGACACCAGTGGAGGCGAAACCAACAATAGAAAGGGGCGAAGGTCCAAATTAACAGGCGAGAAAAGATACCTTTGTTTATTATTTCATTCATTTGCGATATTAAATGTCTCAAATCAAAGATTCTCGCCTTCTTTTCATTGTTATGAAAGTTCTAACTTTTAGCGTACATATATATCAGAGAAAGGGCATGATGTGCGATAAAAAACAGAACAATCGTCTAGGTGTGTTAAGATGTCGCGCTCAAGTTGGCAAATCCTAAGAGAGAAGCGCGCAGAGTGAAGTGACGAAAGTACAAACTACGAGAGAGAGAATCGTGCAAATAAGAGTTTTGGCGTTCAATTTGGTGCAAACGGAGATGAGACCATGAGTGCGAAGAGAGGTGCGAACGGAGAATTAAACAGAAGGAGACGGAAATTTTAATGGAAACGGAGAATCGAATAGCAATCAGCGTCATAATCTGATCCACTCATCTAAATCTGGTGCACGATTTTTAAAGCAATCCAAAAGCTCAGAAATTCAGTGTATGAGGACCAATACTCCAGAGTGTAGTATATCATTCCTCTATAAAATCTAGAATATGTTTATGAGTTCAATTATTCAAAACAATTGGATTGTACATTGTAATTATTCATATTACATGCAGCTTTTACAGATTCTGATTATATTTGAGCATTTCAAGCGATTTTACATTCATTTTAAGTCATTTGATCACAATAAAGTATATTTAAGCTCTTAATATTGTCTAGAATATGCTTATGATATCACTTATTCAAAACGATTGGATTATATATTGTAATTATGCAAATAATGTGAAGATTTTAAAGATTCTGAGTATATTGGAGCATTTCAAGCAATTTTGCATTCATTTTAAGTTATTTGATCACAATAATATATATTTAAGCTCTTTATATAGTCTAAAATATGTTTATGAGCTCAATTTTTCAAAACGATTGGATTATACATTGTAATTCATCACATAATGTGCAGATTTTATAGATTCTGAATATATTTGAGCATTTGAAGAGATTTTACATTCATTTAAAGTCATTTGATCAAAATAATCTATATTTATGCTCTTTATATAGTCTAGAATATGTTTATGAGGTTAATTATTAAAAAAGATTGGTTTATACATTGTAATTATTCACATAATGTGCAGATTGGACAAATTCTAAGTATATTTGAGCATTTTATGCGATTTTGCTTTCATTTTAAGTCATGTGATCACAATAATCTATATTTAAGCTCCTTATATAGTTTAGAATATATTTATGAACTCACTTATTCCAAACGATTGGATTATATAATGTAATTATTCACATAATATACGCATTTTATAATTTCTGAGTATATTTGAGAATTTCAAAAGATTTCGTATTCTTTTTATCTCATTTGACCACAGCAATCTATATTTATGATCTTTATATAGTTAATAATATGTTTCTGAAGTAAGTTATTCAAAACGATTGGATTATACATTGTAATTGCGCACATAATGTGCATATTTTAAAGATTCTGAGTATATTGGAGCATTTCAAGTGATTTTGAATTCATTTTAAGTTATTTGATCACCATAATCTAAATTTAAGCTCTTTATATAGTCCAAATATGTTTATGAGCTCAATTATTCTAAACGATTGGATTATACATTGTAATTATTCACATAATATGCATATTATACAGATTCTAATTTTATTTGAGCATTTCAATTGATTTTGCATTTATTTTAAGTTATGTGACGACAATATTCCATATTTATGCTCTTTATATAGTCTAGAATATGTTTATGAGCTCACATATTCAATACGATTGGATTATACATTGTAATTATTCACATAATATGCAGATTTTACAGATTCTGAGTATATTTAAGCATTTCAAGCAATTTTGCATTCACTTTAAGTCATTTGATGACAATAATCTATATTTATGTTCTTTATATAGTTTATAATATGTTTATGAACTCATTTGTTCGAAAAGATTGGATTATACATTATAATTATTCACATTATTTGCTGATTATACAGATTCTGAGTATATTTGAGAATTTCAAGTGATTTTGAATTCATTTTAAGTTATTTGATCACAATAATCTATATTGATGCTCTTTATATGGTCTCGAATATGTTTACGAACTCACTTATTCATTAGAATTGGATTATACATTGTAACATATCACATAATGTGCAGATTTTATAGATTCTGAGTATATTTGAGCATTTCAAGCTATTTTGCATTCATTTTAAGTGATTTGAACACAATAATATATATTTAAGCTATTTATTTTTTTCTAGAATATGTTTATGATATAACTTACTCAAAGCTATTGGATTATACATTGTAATTATGAACATGATGTGCAGATTTGAAAGATTCTGAGTATATTTGAGCATTTCAAGTGATTTTGCATTCATTTTAATTCATTTGATGTCAATAATCTATATTGAACCTCTTTAGATAGTTTAGAATATGTTTATGTACTCAATTATTCAAAACGATTGGATTATACATTGTAATTACGCACATAATTTGCAGATTTTATAGATTCTGAGAATATTTGAATATTTCAAGCTATTTTACATTCATTTTAAGTCAACTGTTCACAATAATCTATACTTAAGCTCTGTTTATAAAGTCTCGAATATGTTTATAAACTCACTTATTTAAAAATATTGGATTATGTATTGTAATTATGCACAAAATGTTCAGATTTTAAAGATTCTGAGTATATTTGAGCATTTCAAGCGATTTTTGCATTCAATTTAAGACATTTATTCATGATAATCAATATTAAAGCTCTTAACAAAGTCTAGAATATGTTTAAGAACACTCTCATTCAAAACGAATGGATTATTCATTGTAATTACACACATAATGTGCAGATTTTACATATTCTGTGTAATTTGGGTATTTCAAGCGATTTTGCATTTATTTTAAGTCATTGATAACAATAATCTATAATAAAGCTCTTTGTAAAGTCTCGAATATGTTTATGAGCTCAATTATTCAAAACGATTTAATCGTACATTGTAATTTTTCACATAATATACAGATTATACAGATTCTGAATATATTTGAACATTTCAAGCGATTTTGTATTCATGTTAAGTCATTTGATCACCATAATGTATATTTAAGCTCTTTATATAGTCTAGAATATGTTTATGATATCACTTATTCAAAACGATTGGATTATACATTGTAATTGCACATAATGTTCAGATTTGAAAGATTCTGAGTATATTTGAGCATTTCAAGCGATTTTGCTTTAATTCTAAGTCATTTGATCACAATAATCTATATTTAAACTCTTTATATTGTGTAGAATAGGTTTATGAGCTCAATTATTCAAAATGATTGGATTATACATTGTAATTATTCACATATTGTGCATATTTTACAGATTCTGAGTATATTTGAGCATTTGAAGCGATTTTGCATTCATTATATTTCATTTTGATCGCAATAATCTAAATTTATGCCCTTTATATAGTCTAGAATATGTTTATGAGGTCAAGTATTAAAAAATATTGGTTTATACATTGTAATTATTCACATAATGTGCAGATTTCACAAATTCTAAGTATGTTCAAGCATTTTAAGCGATTTTGCATTCATTTTAAATCATTTGATCACAATAATCTATATTTAAGCTCTTTATATAGTTTGGAATATGTTTATAAACGCACTTATTTCAAACGATTGGATTATATAATGTAGTTATTCACATAATATACGCATTTTACAATTTCTGAGTATATTTGAGCATTTCAAAAGATTTTGTATTCTTTTTATGTCATTTGACCACAGTAATCTATAATTATGATCTTTATATAGTTAAGAATATGTTTCTGAAGTTATTCAAAATGATTGGATTATACATTGTAATTGCGCACATGATGTGCAGATTTTAAAGATTCTGAGTATATTGGAGCATTTCAAGCGATTTTGCATTCATTTTAAGTTATTTGATCACAATAATCTAAATTTAAGCTCTTTATATAGTCTAAATATGTTTATTAGCTCAATTATTCAAAACGATTTGATTATATATTGTAATTATTCACATAATGTGCATATTATACAGATTCTAAGTTTATTTGAGCATTTCAATTGATTTTGCATTTATTTTAAGTTATGTGATGACAATATTCTATATTTATGCTCTTTATATAGTCTAGAATATGTTTCTGAGCTTACATATTCAATATGATTGGATTATACGTTATAATTATTCACATAATATGCAGATTTTACAGATTCTGTGTATATTTAAGCATTTCAAGCGATTTTGCAATCACTTTAAGTCATTATATGACAATAATCTGTATTTGTGCTCTTTATATAGTTTATAATATGTTTATGAACTCATTTCTTCGAAACGATTGGGTTATACATTATAATTATTCACATAATATGCAGATTTTACATATTCTATCTATATTTAAGCATTTCAAGCAATTTTGCATTCACTTTAAGTTATTTGATGGCAATAATCTATATTTATGCTCTTTATATAGTTTATAATATGTTCATGAACTCATTTATTCGAAACGATTGGGTTATACACTATAATTATTCACATAATTTGCAGATTTGACAGATTCTGAGATAATTGAGCATTTCAAGTGACTTTGAATTCATATTAAGTCATTTGATCATGATAATCTATATTGATGCTCTTTATATGGTCTAGAATATGTTTATGAACTCACTTTTTCATAAGCATTCGATTATACATTGTAATTTTTTACATAATGTGCAGATTTTAAAGTTTCTGAGAATATTTGAGCATTTCAAGCTATTTTACATTCGTTTTAAGTGATTTGATCACAATAATATATATTTAAGAACTTTATTTTATCTAAAATATGATTATGATATAACTTATTCAAAACGATTGGATTATACATTGTAATTATGCACATAATATGCATATTTGAAAGATTCTGAGCATATTAGAGCATTTCAAGCGATTTTGCATTCATTTTGATTCATTTGTTCTCAATAATCTATAGTTAACCTCTTTATATAGTCTAGAATATGTTTATGAACTCAATTATTCTAAACGATTGGATTATACATTGTAATTACGCACATAATTTGCAGATTTTACAGATTTTGAGAATATTTAAACATTTCAAGCGATTTTACATTCATTTTAAGTAATCTGATCACAACAATTTATATTTAAGCTCTTTATATAGTCTCGAATATGTTTATGAACTCACTTATTTAAAAAGATTGGATTATACATTGTAATTATGCACATAATGTACAGATTTTACAGATTCTAAGTATATCTGAGCATTTTCAAGTGATTTTACATTAATTTTAAGTCATTTGATCACAATAATATATATTTAAGATCTATATCTTATCTAGAATGTGTTTATGATCTCAATTTTTCAAAACGATAGGATTATACATTGTAATTATTCACATAATGTGTTGATTTTAATGATTTTGAGTAAATTTGAGTATTTCAAGCGATTTTGCATTCATTTAGATCATTTGATCACAATAAGCCGTATTTGTACTTTTTATATAGTTTAGAATATTCTTATGAACTTATTTATTCAGAACGATTGGATTATACATTGTAATTATTCATATAATATGCATATTTTACAAATTCCTAGTATATTTGAGCATTTTAAGCGATTTTGCAATCATTTTAAGTCATTTGATCACAATAATCAATATTTAACCTCTTTATTTTGTCTAGAATGTGTTTATAATATAATTTATTCCAAACTATTGGATTATACATTGTAATTATGCACATTATATGCAGATTTGGAAGATTCTGAGTATATTTGAGCATTTCAATTGATTTTGCATTAATTTTAAGTCATTTGATCACAATAATCTATATTTAAGCTCTTTATATAGTCTAAAATATATTTATGAACTCATTTATGCAAAATGATCAGATTATACATTCTAAATCTTCACAAGATGTGCAGATTTTACAGATTCAGAGTATATTTGAGAATTTCAAGTGATTTTGTATTCATTTTAAGTGATTTTATCACAGTAATACATATTTAAGCTTTTTTTTTTGTCTAGAATATGTTTATGATATAACTTAATCAAAATGATTTGATTATACATTGTAATTATGCACATAATGTGCAGATTTGAAAGATTATGAGTATATTTGAGCATTTCAATTTTTAAGAGATATTTTTATCACAATAAACTATATTTATGCTTTTTATATAGTTTAGAATATGTTTATGTACTCTCTTATTCAAAACCATTAGATTATGCAATGTATTTATTCACATAATGTGCGGATTTTACAGATTCTAAGTATATTTGAGCATTTGAAGCGATTTTGCTTTCGGTTTAAGTCATTTGATCACAATAATGTATATTTAAACTCTTTATATTGTCTAGAATATATTTATGCTCTTTATTTAGTCTAGAATATGTTTATGAGGCCAATTATTCTAAACGATTGGTTTATGCATTGTAATTATTCACATAATATGCATAGTTTACAGATTTTAATTATATTTGAGCATTTTTAGCGAATTTGCATTCATTTTAAGTCATTTAATCACAACAATCAATATTCAACTTCTTTATATTGTTTAGAATTTGTTTGTGGACTCGCTTATTGAAAACGATTGAATTATAAATCATAATTATTCGCACAATGTATGGATTTTACAGATTCTGAGTATTTTTTAGTATTTCAAGCGATTTTTACATTCATTTTAAGTCATTTGACCACAGTAATCTATATTTATGCTCTTTATATTGTTTAGAATATGTTTCTGAACTAAGTAATTCAAAACAATTGGATTATACATTGTAATTATGCACATAATGTGTAGATGTTTCAATGGATTATACATTGGATTATACATTGTAATTATTGGAGTATTTCAATCGATTTTGCATTCATTTTAAGTTATTTGATCACAATAACTATATTTAAGCTCTTTATATAGTCTAGCATATGTTTATGAGCTCAATTATTCAAAACGATTGGATTATACATTGTAATTATTTACATAATGTTCATATTTTACATATTCTAAATTTGTTTGAGCATTTCAATCGATTTTGCATTCATTTTAAGTTATTTCATGACAATAATCTACATTTAAACTCTTTATATAGTCTAGAATATGTGTATGAGCAAACATATTCAAAACTATTGGATTATACATTGTAATTATTCACATTATGTGCAGATTTTACAGATTCAAAGTATATTTAAGCATTTCAAGCGATTTTGTATTGATTTTAAGTCATCTGATGACAATAATCTATATTTATACTCTTTATATAGTGTAGAATATATTTACGAACTCACTTATTCAAAATGATGGGATTATGCATTATAATTATTCACATAATTTGCATATTTTACAGATTCTAGTATATTTGAGAATTTCAGGCGATTTTGATTTATTTTAAGCTATGTGATCACAATAATCTATATTTATGCTATTTATATAGTCTAGAATATGTTTATGAGGCCAATTATTCAAAAAGATTGGTTTATACTTTGTAATTATTCACATAATGTGTATATTTTACAGATTCTAAATTTTTTTAGTATTTCAATCGATTTTACATTCATTTTAAGTTATTTGATGAGAAGAATCTACATTTAAACTCTTTATATAGTCTAGAATATGTTTATGAGCTCACATATTCAAAACGATTGGATTATACATTGTAATTATTCACATAATGTGCATATTTTACAGATTCTGAGGATATTTAAACTCTTTACATAGTCTGGAATTTGTTTATGAACATGTTGCGGCTTTTTCGTCATTCCCTCGAAGAATAGATTGGGTTTCCTCGAGAAAAGGGAACATAGCCTTGGATTCACCCCCCTTAAGGTTCGATCTCCGTTCGAGTATCTCTTTACGACAAGATAACCAAAACACGAGTCGCTTCTTAAAGAGGTTTGTTGATTTCGTGGGTCCTTTCTTTCCAGTAGGCGCAAGCCCCTACTGTTAATTACCCCGTGATCACTCACGAGAACCTCTGATTAGGGGATCTGAAGAATTTTATGTAAAGGCTAGGAGGAATCATTTGTTTTGTGTTTATTTTGGGTTTATTTCTTTTGGTTTGAACCGGACTTGATTGGTGTACCAGACTTAATTAACGGTACCCAATTGAGGACACTTGAATGATTTTGTTATTTGATACAGACTCTATTTCATTTCTTGGTGTTGGGGCGTTATTTTAGATCCTTAGGCTATTTTGGGCCTTTGGACGATTTG
This sequence comes from Rhynchospora pubera, assembly GCA_028095005.1. Classification (NCBI taxonomy): domain Eukaryota; kingdom Viridiplantae; phylum Streptophyta; class Magnoliopsida; order Poales; family Cyperaceae; genus Rhynchospora; species Rhynchospora pubera. The sequence continues at coordinate 229,047,637 of CM051459.1, read as the reverse complement.
AATTTGGATTTGAGTTTTCAAGGTTATTTTGGATCTTGGGATTTGGATTTGATTTGAAGGCTACTTTGGACCTTTCGATTTGATTTGGATTTGATTTGAATTTCAAGGCTATTTTGAGCCTTGGATTTGAGTTTGATTCGAAGGCTATTTTGGGCCTTTTGAAATTCCAAGACTATTTTAGGTCTTGGATTTGATTTGGGTTTGATTTGAATTTCAAGTCTATTTTAGACCTTTCAATTTGATTTGAGATTTCAAGACTATTTTTAAGTCTTGGATTTGATTTGGATTTCTCGGGGTTACTTTGGACCGCCTCTTGAGAATCTCCGATCTTGGAGTTGCTTGAAATCAATTTCGATTTGATGAAGAGGTTTCGTTCCTTTGAAGAGGTTTCGGTCTTGATTTCGGGTTCCGTGTTTGGACTTTTAATTTCTTGGTTTTCTCTTCGGGTATTATCATTTTTACAATTTCCTTTTTATTTTTATTTTTAATTTTAGACTTTTGAAATATCTTTTTATATCTTTAGTTATGTGTATTTTCAAAAATATTGGTTATTTAATATATTTCCTTTAAATTCTCAATTTTTATTCATGAAAATTTGTTAAGACAATTTAATTTAGTTTTAATATCATTTTGGAATTTTACAATTTAATTTAAAATCATTTTAGAATTTTATAAAATTTATTTAATATTGAAAATACTTCAAAAATAGAAATACTCAATAATTTGACAGATTTTTATATCAAAATATAAGTGGATTTGGTTTATTTGGATTTTTAGAATTTTATGGATATTTTATTTGAATTTTTCTGAGTTTCCTACTATTTTGAATGAATTTTTGAAGTTTTCTATCTATTTGGAAATTCTTGATTGGTCCACGTCATCAGAGAAGGCTGAGTTGGCGTCTGGCGCGACTATGACGAGGCTGCTGACATGGCACACAGTGTTTTGTTTATTTTAAATCAATTTGTTTTGGTGCAGCGAGTCACTGTCGTGTCAGTGACCCGCCTCGAGAGTTTTCGTCGCAGGGGATTGTTTGTGACATCGGACTTCATCTCCTTCAAATCCGATATGAAGGGAATTTTGCAGTTTGATCCCTATACTTTTTCCGGCCAAATTACGACGATTCCGGCCGCCATTTCCGTCGAAGTTAGATTCGTTGGAATCGTGAAGGTGAGAAGAACATAAAGATGTGATTAGTTAGAGCCATGGAGCATTGTAAAGCCTTGCGAAACCTGAGGAGTTTCGGACCCCCATTAATGGTGCTCAAAGTTTCTTGCCTTCTTTTCTTTGCCAGATATAGGTCCATATCACCTATGGTAGTGAGAAGATGACCAATGTAGAGTCAATTTATCATCAAGGATCTTGGAGGTTGGCTATCTCAACTGAGACGATTCGGCCTGAATTTGAGCTGAACTGAGCCCTCGCTGTGGGGCCTACTTGATCACTTCGTTATGCCAGCAACCATTTGAATGGATTCAGGACCTCAAATTTAGTTTGCTTACATACAAATTGATGTGGGAGCCAAAGGGGCAGATTTACATTTTTGTTTCAATTTCCATTTGCATGCAAGTGAAGTTGCAACAACAGAAGTTAATTTGATATTCATTTTAGGTCGATTTGAGCTTCTTTTGTATAACTAAATCATCACAGAGAGTGAAAGCAAGTAAAATAGCATTTGCCACGGTTTGTAATTTTCATTCTTATGCATTCTTAGACGTTGTTTTGATGATTTTGTCTTGAGTCACTTTAATTGCATGAAAGTCACTTGCAGAGGTCCTAACACATTATGTTAAGTGCATTCCAATAGTCCAGAGACCCATTTCACATTCCTGTTTGCAAAATTCACATTTTTATGAGACTTTCTATCATTCTTAAAATTAAATGAGGAAACACCTTTACTCTTACTTATAAAAAATTCTGAGGATTAGTATAAATGTTCTTTGGTATGTTTACAAACCTTCTGTGCAAGCACTTTTACAAAACAGCCTAAGATTTAGAAATATCAATTTATTTCCTGAGATGACCTTGCTGTCTTTGAAAATTGACATAAATTCATATAAATTACCAAAAATGATAAAACCTATCCCTGTTGTCCATGGGGTCATGTACTTGCTGTCCATGTTTGTTTTCATGTTTTATGCAAAGATAACCTCACCTTTTCATTTATTTCAATTTTGAGCAGATTTATGAATATATGCATATATATTTTTATTTCATAAGAATGTAAAATTTAACTTAGGGAATGTAGAGCCTATATTGTCCTGTGCATTTCAGTCCTAAATTTTAAGTAAATTGCAGAGATGAGGGCTGGTTGAGGTTTAACATGACCTTCACCATTTTTGTGTTATTTTTGAATCATTTATGACTTGAACATGACTAGGCCAGAGCCAGTGCTCTGGACCTGTGCCAAGTCAAGTTGATACTGCCATGAGAGACTAAAGCGGGCTAAAGATCTCTACATGGCAGCCATGGTGCCCTCTACATTAGACTTGAGAGTACTCCATGAAGCGAAGAGCTGGGCTCTAAACCTTCATGAAGCACCTTTCTTTGACTCACTTCATGGCCATGACTGGAGCTGTGCTCTAGACCATAGCTCATGGTGATTACATTTACATGGCTCAAGCACACCATTGATTGGTGGCTGAGCTAAAGAAGAGAGACAACAAAATAGCAAAACGATGGATTGACACTTCAAATTGATTTATTTGATCTGGAAACAGAGAATTACACACTTGCTTTACTCGATTTCACCCTTTTCCTCCCTTTTTACAAAGTGCTCGATGAATTGGCTTTCTCTAAATTCTCTCTGCCTACCCTAATTAAGCCTAATTTCAACAGTCTAATCCTATGCCAAGCTTGCCTCCCTCTTCTTTTTTTTTTCTGGCTTCGATTTAGGGGCCTTTTATAGGCTTGTGGATTAGGGTTTTGGTTTGAAGCCGTGGCCATTTCCACCGTTTGATTCTTATCCAGTGGCTGTCCCTCAGCTGCGCTAGGGTTTGGTATTGACAAACCATGGACTGGGGTAAGTGGTTTCGCTTCTGTGGCGCTGAAGGAGGCCACGTAGACGAGCTTCGTCGATTTACCCGACTTCCCACGGTAAGAGGCGACAGTTTAAACTTGTGTTTCTTTTTTATCTTTGGGAGAGACGACCCTTACAGGTGGGTTCCACTTGTAAGATTTAATGAGAGATGGTGAGATGGGTGGTCCCAGTCTTCCGTGAGCCAATAACGCCTCTTTAAAATTCTGAACACGGCTCATGTAGAACGGATGCACACAAGTTTTTAAATGCAAATAGTAACTCATACTGGGGGCAGCGACATTTCTGGCCCCCCTGGATCCGCTCCAATGGATGCACGCGCCAATCTCTTTCGATTTTTCTGTGATTTTTATTTGATTTCTATTTACTTTTTGATGCCATCCAAAATAAATTCTTTGAAGCCCTTCCCATGGGTATTTTTGGATGAAAATTTATAGGTAATCTTAGAAAAATATGAGGAATTTAATGGTTCAACTAGTTTCGGTAAAATCCTCATGGATTTATTTTGGTAATTTTGTGAAATTTTTGGGTTTGTTTGCAAAATTTGGCATTTTTGTGGGCATTTCTGGGATTTTAAAAATTATGAAAATTCATCATAATTCTCAAGGAATTTTTGGGTAAATTTTGAGGATTTTTGGAGTTTGTTTGGTATTTTTGGTAATTTGATTTTGAGTTGTGGCAAATTGGAAATTTGATCTTCGTTGTTTGGCCTTAGGTTTTCAGAGTTTGAACTTGGTTTTCAGGGTTTAATTTTTAGGGTCAACAGAACACACCAATTTGAAACGATTGAATTATTCATTGTAATTACACATATAATATGCATATTTTATAGATCCTTTGTATATTTGGGTATTTCAAGCGATTTTGCATTTATTTCAATTCATTTGATCATAATAATCTGTTTTTATGCTATATATATAGTCTAGAATATGTTTGTGAACTCACATATTCACAACGATTGGATTTTACATTGTAATTACGCCAAAAATGTCCAGATTTTAAAGATTTTGGGTATATTTAAGCATTACAAACTATTTTGCATTCATTTTAAGTGTTTTGATCATGTTAATCTATATTTGAGCTCTTTATATAGTCTAGAATGTGTTTATGAGCTAAATTATTCAGAATAATTCGATTATACATTGTAATTATTCACATAGTTTACATATTTTACAGATTCTGATGAGTGTATTTGAGCATTTGAAGCGATTTTGCATTCATTTTAAATCATTTGATCACAATCATCTGTATTTAAGATTTTTATATAGTCAAGAATATATTTATGAACTCACTTGTTCAAAACGATTGCATTATACATTATAATTACGAATATAATGTGCAAATTTTAAAGATTCGAAGTATATTTGAGAATTTCAAGCGATTTTGCATTCATTTTTAAGTCATTTGATAACAATAATCTATATATATGCTATTTTTATAGTCTAGAATATGTTTATGTGGTCAATTAATAAAAAAGTTTGGCTTATACATTGTAATTATACACATAATATACAGATTTTGCAGATTCTGAGTATATTTGAGCATTTCAAGCGATTTTGCATTCATTTTAAGTTATTTGATAACAATAATGTATATTTAAGCTCTTTATATAGTCTAGAATATGGTTATGAGCTCACTTATTCAAAACGATTGGATTATACATTATAATTATTCACATAATTTGCATATTTTACAAATTCTGAGTACAATTGAGCATTTCAAGTCATTTTGTATTCATTTTAAGTGTTTTGATCACATTAATATACTTTTAAGCTCTTTATATAGTCTAGAATATGTTTGTAATATCACTTATTCAAAATAATTGAATTATACATTGTAATTATGCACATAATATGCAGATTTTAAAGATTCTGAGTAAATTTGAGCAATTCAAGCGATTTTTACATTCAATTTAAGAAATTTGTTCACAATAATTTATACTTAAGCTCTTTACATAGTCTAAAATATGTTTATGAACTTACTTATTCAAAACTATTGGATTATATATTGTAATTATTAACATGATATGCAGATTTTACAGATTCTGTGTATATTTGAGCATTTCAAATGATTTTGTATTCATTTTAAGTCATTTGATCATAATAATCTATATTTATGCTCTTTATATAGTTTAAAATATGTTTATAAACTCACTTATTCAAAACGATTGGATTATACATTATAATTATTCACATAATTTGCGTATTTTACAGATTCTGAGTACAATTGAGCATTTCAAGTCATTTTATATTCATTTTAAGTCATTTGATCACAATAATCTATATTTAAGCTTGTTATGTGGTTTAGAATATGTTTATGAACTCACTTATTTAAAACAATTGGATTATACATTGTAATTACGCACATTGTGTGCAGATTTTTACAAATTCTGAGTATATTTGAGTATTTTCAATTGATTTTGTATTTATTTTAAGTCATTTTATCATAATAATCTATATTTATGTTCTTTGTTACACTATGCATAAATTAATTGAATAATTTATTATTTGTTAGACTTAAATTTCACATGGAATTATCGTTACACCTAAGATTTTTATTTTTGAGCATTAAAAATTTGTTCTTTATTTTGGTATTTGATGTTGTGTTTAGATTATAAGTTATTATTTTCTTTTTGCATGAAATATTTTGTATACGAAAAGGTTATTACATTTTATTTTGATGCTGTACTTATATCAATGGATTTTATTGCTAATCTCCATAGACTTTGTATATTTTGAAATAATGATATGACAAGTGGGGCCTATATGTTATTTACCCTCAAATAACTTACGTACTAAATTATATGCCATGTTCCAGCCATGTAGATTGTAAAAGTTTGGTATACTATTAAATAAGAGATTTACAAATGGGACCCATGTGTCATATACTCGTATTGTATGTTTGTCTGAAGAATTAATGGTACACTCTATCTTATGAAACTAGTATAATCCCACATTGTTAGTACCGTCCCTTATAAATCTTTTAGTCGGCTACACTTTGGACATATCACCAATTCATTTCCTCTTCTACTTATCCATTTGCAACCGGCCGTTCCAAATAGAAGAAGCTACCCGAAAGAAATATATCGAAGAATTCATGTGAATGCTTTACACAAATCCATAGCATAACCCAGAAACCATAAATTGAATTGGAATTGAGGGTCGGCACCAAGGTGGGATGCACAAATGATGCTTAGTTATAGACATAGAAAGGTATTGATATCTTTTGAATATTTTCTTTTTCTTAAATTTTCTTGCTAGTTTATTTGATGGCCGAATTCCTGAAGAATTTTACAAGCTATCTGTTATTTTGAATTAGTCCCTCTTATATTTTACAAACTTATTAAAAGTTGAGATTTATGTTGAATTAATGACGCAGCTAATTTCTTTTAGTAGTGACTTAAAGATATTATATTGATTAATAATTAAATTATTTTTTTTTACGTGTCCAACTGAAAGCTTATACTTTTTATAGACTTTTTTTTTTTGAGATCTTGACAGAAGCAGTCAAGTTAAACAAACAAAAAAAACAGAAGAAATAGGTAAAAAACTAAAATACTTTTTATAGACTTTATCACCTTAATTTCAGTATGGATGGTACTAATTTGTTTGTGTAAATATTTAAAGTATGGTGCATTTTTTTTTTCTAAAACCGAACACATGACTAAATTATCTTATGGTCTGTTTATTAAGCAAAATACTATGATTTGTTATTTAGAATAAACACTTAGAATTAGTATCTCTATTGTTTAGAGTGTGAAGGTTGAGTAGCTGAGCTGAGGACGGCCGGAACAATTGAATAATATTAGGATTGCTTGTTTCATGCATGCGTGTTTTGCCTTTTTGCTTTCAGGTGCGGATTTCACACGAATTTTAATTTGCATTTTCAGGACTGAACTGTGCTTTCATTTGCATATTTGAAATTGTTTGAATATCCATGTGACATATTTGCACATTTATCATTTGTTTATTATTATTATTGTTATTATATGCATATTGAATGGTTTCCACTTGGTAATCTGAAATTGTTATATGTACTGCTTGTGTGATTGAATAGACACTCATTTTTTTTTGTACGGGGGTTTGGGTCGCGCCCAGACTTGGCTGTACACCGTGAAGTAAGCGCTTATATTCCGGATCTGGTAGTGTTCTCGACTTGTAGTACTTTTGATTATCTGATTGTCTAAATTGTATCTGAAATCTGAATTTGGTCCTGATCCTCCTGAGTTTGGGGAGGGACAACTGTATGATTGATCAATGATCGTGACTTATGTTTACCAGACTTGCATTAGATAGTTGTCCAGATTTTAGCCGGCTTTTGAAATATTAAATTGTATTTGAATTGAAAATTGAATAAGTAGTCGTGCTCTTTTGCATTGCATCTGTTTATAAATGATTTTATTTGTTATTTGTTTTGTATTTGTATTACTTGTGTATTTATATTAGTATTAGTTTAACTTGGTACGGTAGTTAGTTCCCGAACATGTATCATCAAGATTCGTGTGACTGGAACTAAAAATCGCACTGAGTAAATTTATTTTTCTCACTCTTTGCTTTTGCATTGTTTCCACAAATTGGTTGTGGGTTCCAGATTTCAAACGAGTGCTGGATAGCGAGACGAGTAGCGACCCGTTGGATTTATGTTAGCAACCTGTATGAACCAGACTGTTAACTGCTATTATAGTATTTATATTATATTTAAATAATATTTTCAGTTTATATTTGACATGTATAATAATTGTATAAAATGAACTTTATTTTATAAGTTAGACTTAGTTAAGCCTTGCGGGTGCAGCAGGCATCCGCGACGGGCACTCCGTCATGCACCGTCCAGTTACTGTATTCGACATGGTGTCACATTCTTTATATAGTCTAGAATATGTTTATGAACTCACTTTTTTAAAACGATTGGATTATGCATTTTAATTATGCACATGATATGCATATTTTACAGATTCTTAGTATATTTGAAATTTCAAATAATTTTGCATTCATTGTAAGTTATTTGATCACAGTAATCTATATTTAAGCTTTTTATATAGTCTAGAATATGTTTATGAGTTTAGTTATTCAAAACGATTGGATTATGCATTGTAATTATTTACATAATGTGCAGATTTTACAGATTATGAGTATATTTGAGCATTTCAAGCGATTTTGTATTCATTTTAAGTCATTTGATCATAGTAATCTATATTAAGCTATTGATATAGTTTAGAATATGTTTATGGACTCACTTATTCAGAATTATTGGATTATACATTATAATTATTCACATGATGTGTAGATTTTATAGATTTTGAGTATATTTGAGTATTTCAAGCGATTTTACATTCATTTTAAGTAATTTGATTACAATAATCTATATTTATGTTGTTTATATAGTCTAAAATATGTTTCTGATCTTACTTAAAGCATGATGATATTGATATTTTAAGTTAGATATTCACATTATTATTAACATATATAAAAAATAATATAATAGAAATTAAACTTTAAATCATGTAAAAAAATATTGTATCGAGCGATCGATGTCCAACCCTAGTTATACATAATCGGGTTTATGACAATTAATGACGTAATTAACTTGATAATACTTATTTACTTTTTCTTAATTTCTTTTGTATAAATAAATGCATAAAATATAAAATTAACTGCAAATTTGCTTCTTTGGATTCCTTTGTTGGAAGGGTAGCTATTTATCGAGCATAGAGTAGTTTTCAAAATATATAACAAGCTCTCTCCGAAATACTCTTCAGTCATCTCGCCCCGCTAATCAGATTATCAGATACCGATGACCTTAAAATAATTTCAGATACTATATACCTTTGCTATAAAAAAAAAAATTAAATGAAGACGACGCAGTATTTTAATTTCCCTAGAGAGAATATAAGAATAGTATTTCCTTAACAAAATTTTATTCAGAATATTATTAGGGACGATACTATACAATTTGAAGAGGGAAAAATTCAAAGGCTAAATAAAAATAATTGATAATATTTTTAGTAAATATATATTTGACCTATATAATTGATAATTGTCCCAGAGCATGCGTCGAATCTTAAGTATCATCTTCTTTGTTTATACCCGTTCAACTTCATTTGCCAAATAATTAGTCCTTTAAATCAACGAACGTGCAGCCACGTAAAGACAGAGTTTCATGAACAAATTATATTAATTTGCATAAATATGTACAGTCTATTCACACTTTTAATTTTGAGCAGATATACATTTTTTTTCGTATTACTTCCCTTTCTATTTTTTTCCATATAATATTTCTTCGGCGAGTGTTGCTTTTTTTTTAAACCTATTATGAAGTGTCAGTGTTGAATACAAAATAATGAAATCGTTATTCTAAACAAATGACAACAACCAAAAAAAAAATGTTGGAAAAAGGAAGCTAGTATCATTACTGTTACTGAAAAAAATAATGGCAAACCATCATCATAGAGAAAAGTGATATTACAGCTATAACAATACTAGTACGAGTATTATAGTTACATATAACTAATGTTTTCAAAATCGTACCGGCACCTTTACCGGCCAGATGATAGAAATTCGATATTTTCTGATATTTTTCGATTTTTCCTCTCACAATACCGGATACTGCCGTTTCGGTCACCATTCCGGTCCCCGGTATTAAAAAAAATTCTGGTATCTCCATTTCAAAACTCAGCGGAGTATTTTCCAAAGCGAACACAGGACAGAACACAACATAACGTTATGTGGTGAATATGGGACCAATTAGGAGACTCCACGTTATGTGGTGTTTAACGTCCGTGGGCCGATATTGTGGCTAGACAGGGTCTTTACATCTGTTTCGCCGAGTGAGATTAATTTTCAGACTCTACTCGGTCAGGTTTGTCAAATAAATATTGTAACAGATCTGTGACCTGTTCAAATAAATATTGTACGTTGATTTCTTTATTTCTTTTACTTTTTAATATTAATTTCTTTATTTGTAAGGATAGAATTCTTGTTTGTCCGATGCTTGTGGAATAGTAATTGGAAAATGAATCTGAAATAATTCATTTAAGAAAAATAATTTGACTAGAATGAAGTAGTATAGGGGCTGTTTGGATTCTCTAAGAAATTTAGGAAATTTCATCTTCCTACTATAAATTTATTATAACAATTTAAACTTTTCACAAAGTTACGTACTTCTCAATAAATTTATTCTTAAAAATTACAACTTCTTTAATTTTTTCAAATTTCTAAGTGATGGAAAAGGCCCCATATTGTTTATTTTGCAGAGGAGGGAAGGTGTGGGGAAAGAAGGGCGGCGCAAGCGTTACGCAACGCGTTGGAACTTGGAACAGAATGGTGAGGTGGGACTCAAGACTGGAGTCGAGTATTTTTTCCGTATGTATATATTACAATCACTGAGTCTTCTGAGTCCTGTGTCTCTCTCTCTCCTTGCGCTATGTCGGTGGCCGTGGTATTTTTGTTGTTGCTCTCCTTCTCCGTTTCCTCCGCTTCTTCTCAGTTCGCAGAGGCCCCCCAGTTCCGCAACGGCGAGTCCTGCCCTCCTGCCTCCTCCTCTTCGTCCTCGGTGTGCGACCCGGGGCTGGTGCACATCGCCATGACCCTCGACTCCCACTACCTGCGCGGCTCCATGGCCGCCGTCCTCTCCCTCCTCACCCACGCCGCCTGCCCCGACGCCCTCTTCTTCCACTTCCTCCTCCTCAACCTCAACCACTCCGCTACGCTCGCCGCCTCCTTCCCCTCCCTCCGCTTCCGCCTCTACCTCCTGCGCCCCGACCCCGACCTCCACCTCATCTCCTCCTCCGTCCGCGCCGCCCTCGACTCCCCCCTCAACTACGCCCGCAACCACCTCGCCCACCTCCTCCCGCCCTGCGTCCGCCGCGTCGTCTACCTCGACTCCGACGTCCTCGCCGTCGACGACATCCGCCGCCTCTGGGACACCCCCCTCCCCGCCCCTGCCGTCATCGCCGCCCCCGAGTACTGCCGCGCCAACTTCTCCCGCTACTTCACGCCCGCCTTCTGGGCCGACCCCGCCCTCGGCCACCGCGTCTTCCAGGGCCGCCGCCGCGCCCCCTGCTACTTCAACACCGGCGTCATGCTCATCCACCTCGCCCGCTGGCGCGCCGGCCACTACCGCTCCCGCATCCGCTCCTGGATGGCTCTTCAGAAGGACAAGAGGATCTACGACCTGGGCTCCCTGCCTCCCTTCCTCCTCGTCTTCGCTGGCGACATCCAGCCCGTCCACCACCGTTGGAACCAGCACGGCCTCGGCGGTGACAATGTACATGGCAGCTGCCGCCCCCTGCACCCGGGCCCTGTCAGCCTCATGCATTGGAGCGGCAAGGGCAAGCCCTGGGACAGGCTCGATGCCGCTCGCCCCTGCCCCATGGACCTGCTCTGGGCCCCGTACGATCTCTATGTCACTCCTCATTCTTCTTCTTCTTCTTCTTCTTGGCCTTCTCCACTCTATTCTTGGTAGACAGAGCAGATGCACGTTTAGCTCCATTCTCTTTTTTGGCTGGCGACCAGTCCCAACCGCCAGTGCCAGCTGTGTATAGACAAACGGGAGAGCAGCACATGTTGATCGATCCATCGATTCATCCATTCTTTCGATTTTGATTCATTTTGCACATGGGATCGGAATACATTCTTTGTTCGCGTACAATATGATTCTTTCTTTCTTTCTTATGTTCATAGAAAATTATAACAGGAACACTATTATTAGTTGTAGTTTGGTCATTATTATTAGATTTATTCATTCATTCTTTTGTTGGGGGGTTTTAGTTTTAGAATTGCTTCTTCTCGTAGATGGGGCTTTTCTATGCCAATTTGTATCTGTATGCACTATGCAGACAGACATATAGATAGAGAATGAAAATAGAGAGAGTGGTAATTTATTCATTCAATTCAATTCAATTCAATGCAGCATTGCAGCTGCTGTTTCTTGTTTGTTGCTTTACTGTTACATCTTTTTTTCTGATTCTCTTCAGCTAACTTTACATTTAAACTGGGTGTCTGTGTGTGTGAATGAGTTGGCAGCTTATCAGAGTCAAATAGGGACTTTGCTTTGCTTAGAGATTAAGGCAGGAATAAGGTGTGGATGAAAGTATGAAACTTGGTTAAATTGACAACAACCTTCCAGGAATAAAATCCAAACAAAAAAAAAGGGAGTTCAATTTCAATCAAATTCAAATTCAAATTCCCTTTCCTTGAGAAATACTGTTTCAATAATTGATGGCTTACTTAACTTCTTGAGATGTGTTATCAGAAAATAGACCTTACTATTGACTGTGCTTCCGTCTCATTATTGAGCTAATAACGGAAATACAGTCGATTTAGATAAGAAGATCACAACAATTGTAAGTAAATCAGTGCTGTAAGTAAATCAATGTGCAACAGAGCCAACAGTGCAAGTAAAGAAAGAAAGAACGAAAAAATAAAAAGCAAAGGAGTGGGTCTGAGCTGGCGCGGATCAGCAAGTGCCAGGTGCCAGCCTGTGTTTTATACTTTTATTTATTATATGCATTTTTTGGTTCTCTCTTTTTTGGGGGAAGCATCAAGCAGGCATCTGCATGTCCCGTCTCTCTCTCCTCCAGCCTATTTGTTATTATTCGCGTTACTTACATTAGATTCTCTACCCCTTTTTGAAATATCTATCTAATTAATTAATACACGACGCATGCCGTTTCCTTTCTTCAATTGGGTGTCATTTATTTATGCGTGAAAAAACAAAAATTCCTCCGACATCTGTCACATTCCTAATTGCTGCCCATGAGCTTTTTCTTTTCATTTTCTTGTACTAATAATATTTTATTTTCTATAATTTATATTATTATTTTTATATAGACAAAGACTTCACTTTTACCTCTGAGAGAGGAAACGAGATGAGAGTCACAGCCTCACAGGAAGCTCCTCGGAATTTATCATTATCATTGATTCATTGATAGTGGAAATATTATTTTCATTTGTATAATTATTTATTTCTATTATTTGGTTTGTTCGTTGAACGACTAGAAATTTCGAATGGCATGACAATATATTGTATTGGGTTGGTACAAGTTGGTTACTTTTAGTTAAGCAAGTGCTAATAATGAAGTTAGGTGAACGCTGTATCATTCATTCATTCCATACAGCTCCATATCTCTGTGCATATAGTAATAATAATCAGCACGAAATTTCCTTGTTCATTTCCAACCCTATGACCATTAATAAAACAAAACAATGCTTCTTGTTGTTGTATGATTGCATTAGGATTCGTATCCTCTGCCGCGCGGATAGATGAGAATAAGAGTTTGGATAAAAATAAGGATCAAATACACAAGAATAAGGAATTTGGATCTTTATTCTTATACTAACAAAATCATAGTATAAGAATAACGAATTTGGATAAGCACGCATACCGAAATTCTTTATTCTTATACTAACAAAATCATAGAGATGATGATCATTATCAGCCCAGCGTCATAATTGACTATGAATTGTACATCCCGTATTAAGATATATTTGCCAAAAATAATTTTACAGAAATAAAAAATGGAAATTGATTACTGCCATCCCTATTTCTACCATCGCTACCATCGCTCGAAGCGCTCCACTCTCCTCACCCAGCGAAGCGAAGCGCTCCCCTCTCCCTAGCGAAGTGATCCCTCTCCTCACCCAGCGAAGCGCTCCCCTCTCCTCACCCGGGTACGCGCCCTCTCCTTTCTACGCACTCTTCCGTCTCTATCCCTTCTTTCTATGCATCTCTCTCCCTTACCCCTCTCTTCCTTCTATGCGTCATATTTTGTTCACTTTGTTTATTGTATCTGTTCAATTTGTTATTTTAAGTGTTCATTTTGTTTTGCTGTGCATTAGACTTTTGTGTTGATTTTATACGTCTCACTTTGTTGGTGTAGATGTTCACTTTGTTCATTCATATGTTCAATTTGTTACTTTTAAGTGTTCAATTTGTTTTACTGTGCGTCAATGTTTATTTTTTATGTCTCACTTTGTTGGTGTATATGTTCACTTTGTTCATTTTTATGTTCACTTTGTTACTTTTATGTGTTCAATTTATTTTACTGTGTGTCAGTGTTTATTTTTTATGTCTCATTTTGTTGGTGTATATGTTCACTTTGTTCATTCATATGTTCAATTTGTTATTTTTGTATGTTTAATTTGTTTTGCTGCTCGTCAGCTGTGTTTATTTTATATGTCTCACTTTGTTGGTGTATATGTTCACTTTGTTCATTCATATGTTCAATTTGTTACTTTTGTGTGTTCAATTTGTTTTGCTGCTCGTCAAACTTCTGTGTTTATTTTATATGTCTCACTTTGTTGATGTATATGTTCACTTTATTCATTCATATGTTCAATTTGTTACTTTTATGTGTTCAATTTGTTTTGCTGTGAGGCGAGGTCCAAGGGATGCGAAAAAGAAAGGCGAGGTCTAAAGGAGGCAGAAAAGGGAGCGTCGGGAGTAGGAGAGAGGATCAGAGGGGAGGAGAGCGCATCTGAAGAGGAGGGGAGCGGGCACCAGAGAGAAGGGGAGGAGAGCGCATCTGAAGAGAAGGAGAGCGTGCGGGAGAGAAATTGAGATTAGCGATGGTAGCGATGGTATATTTGACGATGACGGTTATAATTTCTGATAAAAAATGGAGCAGAAGAGTTGGACTTACCGTCAACTTCTGCTGCAATTCCCAAAATCTTCGACCTGTCTGTCCTCCACAAGGAACTTTTGGATTTTCATCACCATTTCCTGATAATTAATTTTAAATTCCATCATCAATTAATAACACCCAAATTTTAACAGTTTTTATAGGATAAGAGGTTGAAGATGACCGTATTTAACATCATGAGAACGCATAGCATTGAAGATCTGGGCTCGATCTTTGGCATTTTTTAACTGCTCCAACACCTCCACCACATTAACTGCACCTGCTATCGTTAGCATTCCCGTTTCTAGGTCCGTAGACATACAGTTTACACCTACATAATTGTCATAAAGCTTGTTGTGAATTAATCATTAATCAAGTGTTAAACATACATTTCTTCCAAAAAAAGTGATAAACATACGTTGTGCCCATTTAACTGAAGAGAGCATAATTTCGGATGTTGTGAATTAAGGGCACATACATTATTTCTCTTTTATTGCATTATTACTTTTTTTATATTTCCAAAATTAACTCGTCTGCTTTATATTTTAACAATTTCGGCCACATACATTATTTCACAAATGCATTTTTGCTTATCAAAATTCCGTCAATATCCCGCTCAATCTCACGAAAAGCTCCGCCGAAACCACCGTGTCAAATTGTAACGCGATCCAGAATTAGTCTCCACAACACACGTTTTATCAATGTCCGTACATCAGCAAAATCGTAGATGAGTAGCAATCAAATTCATGCAATGTGCTATCGCTTACTTGTCACGAGTCATTGATTTTAAACCATTGAAATTTTAAATCACTTTATACAATAAATCTCATTATTTCGATAAGCCGATCGTATTTTCGCTCTATAGAAAATGCTCATAATATTAACTTTTCATATTTTAAAAATTATTTTTTATGATGGTCAAGATGCATAATTGCCAAGAGATTCCTCATTTATAGTTATTTTCGCTCTTTTTGACTAAATTGTCTGACGCGTAACGTTAGCTTCAACAGAAGGGAAGAAAGTTCAATCAATCTCCTAATAGTCTAATACACTCCGCGGGAGGTACTTTGGACAACTAGATTTTTTTTTTTTTGAGCAACATATATTTTTATAAATGTCTAAATTATTCTTGATATCAATTAAGATCTATTACCAATTTATTCTTTCACCGTGCTTTAGTTTTCTTTCCTTAATTGCGTTTCTCTTCTCCTTTTAAGTTTTATGCTAAAAAAGAAATGTATTATCCCTACCTCTTTTTGCATCTCACTATCACTATTTCAAAAAGTTACATTTGTAGATCACTTGTGCAAATAAATCCCAAGTGGTGTGGTGGTAAGGATTTTTTTTTTTTGAAATGCATTTTTTTTAATCCTAGTACTACAACGATAAGTATAAACAAAAATAAAATGAATCATATTATTGCATGTGGTCTAGTAGCTCAGGTGGTAAGAGCACTTGGCTCAGGTGTCATTTCTAGCCTACCCCAACTTGTTTGGAATAAAAAGACTTATATTCTATTATTGCATATCCAGTGAATGACTAATAATATTTGCATACGCACAATCTCAAAACCTTAATCTAAAAATTTTGGAGTCATACAAACAACAGTTCTTTTCTAATTTTCTGTTGATCAGCAAACTCATGTTACGATATTTATAAGAAATAAAAATGGAAGAAATGAAGGTAATTAGGAGAAAATTTGAGCGGTAATTAATAAATCTTAATTGACGCTAAGGATAATTTAGACATTTAGGCTCCGTTTGGATAAGGTGTGGGAAGAAGGAAAGAAGTATTGGGAAGTGTGTAACTTTGTGAAGAGTTTGAATTGTTTATAATAAATTTATTCTCTTATTCCTTCTTCTCAAATAGAATCCAAACGGAACCTTAGAAAAAAAAATTATATTGCTCCAAGAAAAAATTCGATTGCCCAAAACACCTCCCTGCACTCCCCCATTGACCTGGAAAGGAATACAATTTTCAGAATTTATAATAATAATTACAAAAGCACATGAAAAAGTACAGATACTTAGACACCAAAGCCTTGCTTACTTATTAGCCAAACCAGAATGAAAGAACATCGCACTACACACTGCCAACAATGATACGCAATTATTGGCAAAAGATACACCCCCAGCATCAGGTATCAGTGGCAACGATTCTCGAACTATTTCCCACAAATCAATTTTACTGTCATCTATACAAATCTCATCTTTTAATCATCACATGCAATAAGAACTTGTTTATGTGAGATGTCTTGGTAGTTGGTCCTTATATTTCCTAAATCGTACTGATTTGACTCCAACGCTCTAGCTTGCAGGCATCATCTTTCAATAGAGTTATAAAATAAGCTTCCAATAATTTCTTAGTTAACATCAGCTTATTTTTCTTTCATTTTTCACTATTTTTCAGTGAAAAATGATGACCAGTTCCAGATTGATACAAGTACATTACTTGAGACAGCAAGACATGAAGAATTCAAACTTTTAAGGGCCGTTTGAATCGTTTAGGAATAAAAGGAATAGTCTATTTCTAGACGAAAAATGTTGGAAAGTGTGTAACTTTATAAAGAGTTTGGATGGTTAAAAATAAATTTTCGTCTAAAAAAAGTTATTTCTCTTATTCCTAAGCGATCCAAATAGGGAGGAAAATAGAACCAGGTTAAACTTAGGACTAGTGTAACTTAATAGCAACATGACACGATTCTCAATTGGTCCAGAAATATCATTAAATTTATTTAGTTTCTTAAACTCCCTGCCTATGAAAGGGAATTGCTTTAATTCAAACTCTTGAGCAATATCTACGATCCAAATGTGCACCTTTTGCATCACTATGGAGCTTCAAATACATAAAGGTAAAGTGGTAAACCATAGATTCTGTCATAGACAATTCCTAATTTTCCAGAGTCAACCCTAGCAATTATTAATATGAACAAAAACCACACTCAACTATGCAAGAATGCACGCTTCAAAAATCGCCACATTGCTGAAATAGCAGTATTTTAACCACAAAAAAAAGAGAAACAAATTGTGTACGTACAAGTAGGTACCTACAATCCATCACAAGTACATAAAGAAAAAGAAATACTCTTCAACAATTAACTTATTCTACATAACGATTTTAATAGCCAGAAGAAACAAAATAAAACTTCCAGCTGAGTTTCCAAACCAAAATTGTGTAATTTATAAATGAGAAAATAAACGGAGAGAACTGAACATCAGAAATTGTGTTAGCCATCCAAATTGATTTTCTCATTGTTTTTACCTTGGTCCACAGAAAAACTTATGGAACCAAATAAATTAAAGCACAATCAGGTATCACACTCAAGTAAATCAAGCCATGAATATTCAGAAAAATATATCTATTCTTTTCTTTTCTCACAGAGAATATAGCGAATTAAATTTTCATTCCCATAACATGTCAAATCAAACAAAATCAGCTCAACTTTGAACAAATAAGAATAGTGCACACACACACAACAGATGTTCCCATAAAAAACAAAGAAAAATGCATCCATACACTAGCTTGAGTTTCAGGCAATGTTTTTAATACCCTACCGGCCATCAAACCGGCCAAGTTAGCGGTATGCGGTTTTTACCGGTTTACCGGTTTGTGCCGGTTTTGTACCGGTTTGTATTGGACATAACAAAATATGTATAGGTAACAACATTCATTAACAAATAAGGCCGCTCGGTCTGGTGGCAGGAGTTATTGGCTCCCACAGCATCCAGTATTTCCGAAAAGAAGAGGGTAGCGAAACGGTAATAGACGATATTTCCGAAATATCCGGTATTTGACCGAATTTACCCGGTTATTGACCAGCGGGTATTGGAGGTGTTCCCCTACCGGGTGGTGACCCGAAACCCGGTTTTTCCGGAAATTTCCGGTACCCGGTAGGGTTTTAAAAACACTGGTTTCAGGTCAGTCCAGTGACTAAGAAGTCAAATGCACACAAATAGGAAAGGCACGGCACTATCACGTATCATATAAAACCAAGGTAAAACCAAAAAGCTTTGCCTCATTAAAATAAATGAAGAGAACTTTTGCATAACATTTCCTATTTCAAAAACATTGCAATTGAGGAGAATGAGGTGCAGAACCTCCCTTCATGGAGGGCGTCAGGAGGACTATTGCAGATTGCAGCCGACATGCGCTATTTGGGTTCAGCAGTAAGGTAATTCATATGCAGAGAGGTGTACAGGCAGCACACAGCTTGGCAAATCATGCCAGGACTGGCTCAAGCAATTACCAGGGTGTACCGCACAACACAATTTGGCCGATGCTACAGCACAGCATGTTCCTAGATGATCAATTTTTTCAACAGGTGCAGGAGGCACCTCCGTGATTGCTTTGTGTTTTTTTCTTTAGTTAGCACTTAGCACCCTCATCTCTCCCACTTGCTTTTTCTTTTCTTAGGTACCTTTTCTGTTTTCCTTTTCATATTTGTTCCAGGTTTAGTTTAGCTTTTAGGAACTTAATCATAGTTATTTGCTTTTTTTTGGTTAATGGGTTGTTAGGTTAATTTAGATGAGGGGTGTGCTTCTATTTCTGAATTTGTACTCACATATTGTACTCTGGTTTCCACTTTTAATGTTTAAGCCTACGGGCATTTTAAACTTTCAAAAAAAAAAATATATTTATGTTGGAATATGATGCCGCAGAAGATCGTATCCGGGTTCAGATGCATGGCATAGATAGACACGGGTTGTGCCGCATAAGATCGTGTCCTGGATCAGATGCATGGCACCGACAGAAAAGGACAGTTCTGACCTTAATTGGAAGGATCTCACAGAAGAGGAAAGAATTCTTGGAGATATTTCAGAAAAGGAAAGAATATGCACAAGGAAGGCGATGATTGATTATTGAGAATCTGATTAGATTATCTGAAGATGTGTTTAGATATTCTTCTATTTCTTGCCCGATTGTGTCTTGAGGAAGAAGTTATTGTTTTTCTATTTATTCATCTTCTCTCCTTGTATTGTATCAACTCAGATTATTCAGAAAATAATAAAAATAGTGTGCGTGTGTGTTGAGGACGTAGGCACCGAGTTGGTGCTGAACCTCGTTAAATCTTGTGTCTATTTTTATTTGAGTGCTTGATTGATTAATTTCTGAGTTCACTGTATCGAGATTCTTAGGGGCACGATTCGTGTGCTATGGCACTCGGATCGTGCCTCCTCACATCCAACCTGACGATGAAATTATTCTGCTGCGACGACCGACGTTATTTAACAATTTCAAAAACATTCTCACAGCAGTCTGATTTTCTTAAAGTTCGCATAAAGAGAAAAATAACTTTCTTACATCTAAACTGATGTCAGCACTGCGCAAAGGTTATGCTTTCTCTTTTCTGAAAACCTGGTCACTTTCCTAGTCTCAGATACTTGCTTCATTATTCAAGGACATAACAATGCAGGTTCAAAATTCAAGGACGCAACAAATCAGGGTAAATAGATACAGAATACAAAAGATAGAAATAGTAAATAATTAAAAAAAAATTGTTTGCTTGTAAACATTATACATAAAGAAAAAGAAATTAAAAAAAAAACATACATGTATATATATATTGCAAGGGATGTCACCATCTTGGATTCGGAAGCTAACTAAATAACCCAACTAAGATGCAATCTATGCTCCAATCCTCTCAAGTGATGTCCCATCAGCATACACCTAATAACAGAAAAAAAACAGAGAGCAAAAAAGAACACCTTACAGTCAGTTAAGATCTTGGACAGCATATATCTATATGATTCAAGGTTTACCAAACCTTCAGGCGGCAGTACATATTGATCCAAAACTTGACTGAGAAAGTGCCAACAGAACTTTACAAGAACTTTACAAACTAGGAAAAAAAAAGGTTTCAAAAACTGAAACACAATGATAAAGGGGAGAAGGGATTTCATAAGGCTTTTACCAAAAAAGCAGTTTCGCTAGATGATCTCTGGAAATGTGGGTGCCACTATCGTCAGCTTCATCTACGCTTATGATATATGCTCAGGACAAGCTGATGAACAATTCCTTCCACCTCAGAAGATGATGGCTTTGACAATTCATAGATCTGATTTTTTTTTAATGAACATAGGGGCCGTTTGGATCGCTTAGGAAGTTGGGGAATTTGGGGAAGTTGCAATTCCTAGGAATAAATTTATTGGGAAGTGTGTAATTTTGTGAAGAGTTTAGATTGTTTATAATAAATTTATGGTAGGAAGATGAAATTCCCCAAAATCTTTGGACGATCCAAACGGCCCCATATTCCAGTATGAATTCAGATAATAAAAAGCAAAATAGAAAGATGCATCCTATGGTCTGACAAATATGAAAAGGACAAGACATTTCATTAAAAAAATAGCATAATTATGATAGGCATCCAACAAGCACCAACTGGCACATAATGAGACGAACACCATATATATGTACAACCAATATGATAATAATTGAAAATTTTTAAAACTAACCATTGGTGGATCTAATGATCTAAGGTACTCCAAGAGGTCATTGCTATCTTTTCTGTTATGTCGTATGTACAAATTCTCGCAATTTTGAGCATCAAGTTCCTGCAGAAGTTTGTCATTCGTTAGAAGGATACAATGATGTAAATATTGGTTTCATTTATAAATTTATAAATGTAAGAAAATCAATCAACAAGAAGAAACCTTAATAACTAATGATATAAGGGGTTCACTATGTTTCATTTAAAAAAAAAAAAACAATAGAAGAGAAAATGGAGGGATAGGCCCTTGCTTGTTGGACCTTGTACTTAAAAAACGTGTTGCCAGTATGTCATGACTTCACATGACTCGAGTGAGGTCAGTAGAATGCAAAGTTTAAATATTAAAAAGAGAAAAGAAAACCTTTTGAAGGGTCCGTAAATCTGATTCCATGTTTTGAATAAATGTTTGAGCGGCTGATGACAAGTGATTGAAACTTGAAAGTGTGGTGGGCCCCTGGGAGGACATGGGCTGTTGCCTGGCCTTCACTTTCTTTGTTTTTGTTTTGTGTGCTGCCGCTGCTTAAGTACTTATTTGAAACTCATCTTGGGACTTGTTTTGTTGTTGTTGTTGTGTGTTGTGAGAAAGAGGAGAGAGATGATAGTTTCTGGTGAGTGACATCCTATACTCAGCATTCCAGAGAGTATAGCCAGTGACAATGGAGGAGAGAAGCAGCTGAAGCTGATGGTGGTGCAAGACGCAGACGGAGACATGGAATTGGTCTGAAGGAAGCAAACCGAGCATGGCAGAGATGGTCCGCTTCATAGAGTGTTTGGCGTGATCGGAAACCCCCTTTCCCACGACTTGAGCGTCCAGTGGTTGGATGCGAAGCAGCGCAGAGAACTGTCCTCCAGGTCGTCGGGTGTAGACGAACTCATTAGAGAAAGAGAAGACGCAGCGCACGGTGGATGTACGGCGCAGATGGAGGAGGGAAGGGGAAGGGTGACGAAAGAGAAAGAGCAAGAGAGATTTGGGTGTTGGTGTGGAGGCGGTGGTGGTTGGTCGGAGACGGAGAGTCAGGCGGCCATGGACCAAGTCACCAAGTGAAATGTGAAATGTGAAATGTGAAATGAGGTGGGATAACGCGCTTCAGATTTTCTCCAATCAAACAGAGCCACTTTCTCTCCCTTTCTATTATAATAAATTGCTGGACTTTAATCGGACGGTTAGGCTGTGCTCCATACGTTGTAACAGGGATTAGAGGAGGGGTGGGGAGATGAGAGTTGTCCGGATATTTGTTACCCCAAATCGGGGAGTAATGTTTTGGGATGAATTCAATAGAGGTGTCTCTCTTGTCTCATCCCTCACCCCTCCTTTAATCTCCTCTCACTTTAGTTGTGGAACAAGTAAACATACACGGACAGCTTGAATTCACCTAATCTAATCTCCCCTTCTCTTCGCACAATCAATGTGGAGCACAGCCTTAAGGTCATTAAAATTTATGAGAAGACATGCTGGTACTGGAGAGGAGAAGAGGTGGAGAAAGGGTGATGTGGTACACGTAGATCATCCACGCCGCTGCCTCCGGATGGAGATGGTCCACAGACAGCTCCCGCGTGAACCCACTCACTGTCGGATCTAGATTCTGTGTCGCGCAGCAAGCTTGTAGCGCACAACACACAGATCTGGGACCCTTCGTAAAATCCTACGACGCTAATTCTTTTAATGTCCGCTCCCACTCGATACCCGCCTTATCCTACGGCGCTAATTCTGTCGGGTCGCCTTCATTTGACTGTTTCAGACAATTATTGGATTTAATCCTTACAAGTTTATTTTTACATTTTCTTACGATCATCGTCAATCATCACCAAATCGGGCATAATCGGCAATCATCCTTGCATCTGCCCAAACAATACTAGTGATCCCTTGAAACTCATCTACTTGCTCAACATGATGAAATGAAGGATTCTTTAAATGTGCGATCATTGAAGTATTTCAACATTGCCACAACTTCAACAGAAATTAGTACTCTCCTCTGTGAGATACGGCAGTTTTGGCCCATGACCAGACAGTGTTTCGGCCATGTCAAGCGTGGCCAGCAGCGGTGCTTGTCATGCAGTGTTGACGGTTGGCCACGAAACAGTCTTGCATGTGTTGTGAAGCATCTCATGCATCATGTAAATAAGCAATTTGGCATTGAAAATGGCTTGTAGCAGGGACCCAAAGTATGGCTGTTGGATAGGCCAAAGCGTGTTGCACGGGCCGTCGGGTATAAACCGTAAGCCAGAACGGTGTTTAGGCCGTTTCCCCAAATGTGTATTGTGTACTTAGCATTTTGGGCAGCATGTAATGGAGATGTCCAGTGAGTAGTACCAATGGACATGTCCAGTAGATAACTTAATGGAGCTGTCCAGTTAGGAGAGTCAAAGTTCTCCTTTGACCAACCATATTATGTTGACATCTAGCAGCTGCTTGGACCAACAAATAGAGGCCTTGTTGACACCTGTCCCTCCACCTCTTAAGGCTCTTTCTCCCCAACCAGAACTCTCATACTTGGAAAAATTCGTACAGGCCATTACCAGTCCCAAAACAGACCCAAATTAGTGCAATTTGAGTGTTCTAGTGCCTGAATTTGATAGATGGAACCATAGCGGGATAGCTGGGGCAGTCGAGAGCAAGGTACGGTGCATGGTTGAGCATGTAAACTACTCAAACCAGGCCAAGTAAGAGGCATGGGCTGCTGCCAAGTTGAGTTCATGGCTGCCATTCCTGAACCAGGCCCTAGCGGTGTTGATGTGTGGTAGGCCAGTGTCGTTGCGGTGCAAACCAAGGACTTGTGACCATGCCTTAACAGGCCACATGCATGTAGAGAGCATGAGCATGGTAGGACAGTAGCATGGCCAAGTGACGGTGTAGTTGCGGTGATCAACATAGGGCTGAGTGGTGTTAGAAACGGTGTTTTCACCGCAAACCAGCCACGAACCAGTGTTGAGTATGGTTCCTTGACCACGAAACAGCATGATTTATAGGTCAGTTATGCATGGTTGTAACCCACGGGTTTTGTGTATGTGAACTAGACTTCGCAGGGCACGAAGCGGGGGACTCGAGCGGTGAGGCAGCGGCAATGCCTAAGCGACGACGGGTCGGTAATTAAGTGTAAAGGTGCAGATTCCACCTGAACCCGAAATCTCATATTTTGAAAGTAAAAGTATATATATGTATGCATGTTGTATGACTGTTTGTGCATGACTTGCATGTAATTTGCATATATGAATTGCTATATTACATGACTATGGACAGGAATGGAATTGGTAAATATATGACATGCATATTGGATGGTTTTCTTATTGGATGGCTGAATTGGATTGGAAATGAAATGGTAAGGATGTACTATTGTGTGATGAATGACATTTGCATCTTTGGAAAGCGGCGTCATGAACCGCTGTTCCAAGGGCCGTGAGATAAGCGCTTATGTTCCGGGACTCATGATTGAGGGGGTAAATGTCCTCAGCATAAGTACAGTTTGATGGATCGATTAGTAAGGCCGTTAGCAGACCCCGGCGTGGGTAAATCGCGGTCTATTGTATTGGAATGGCTTGCAAATTGAGTTGGCATAAAACTAGCCTTGTAGATTGCATGGTTAGGAACCAAACTATGGCTGGCATTTGGTGCACTCTTGTGTTATTTGATTTCCTAACCTCAATCGGCTGCCCTATGCATTGCATATTGGTTTAAAGATTTTTATTGCTGAAACTTATTTTATGTAAAGCTATTTTCTTATGTATTTCGATTGCGTATTTAGTTCCGCAACATGAAGCTTCGGGTTCATGCGTGGCTGAAACTAAATACTGCACTGAGAAATGGTTCCCTTTCTCACGTTTCCATGTTTTCATGGGTTTCAGGTTGGAAGCCGGGTGCAAGCGCAGGAAAGGATTAAGCCTTGTGTATGTCATGTTTTGCTATGCCTTTGTGCATTGTTGTGTAACTGTTTTGCCATGTAAATTGTGTTTGTATGTTATGTAAATGCTTGCCTTGTGTATTGCTATGATTGAACTGTTTTGTGCATGGGCTAGGACATGTGATAAACTGAAGGGAATGGGTGTCTTTATGGCTGGATGCTATGAATACAAGGGAGGGAAAGTTGAAATTTTCATTTACATGATGTACAAGCTGTGTTTGTTGGTCCTGGGACAATGTTGCTGCCATAAGTATAGTAAATACATGGTAATTTGTGCTGGAAATAGGATGGTAAGCCTTGCGGCTACATGCGGCGCGTGTAGTCGCGTCGGGATCTGTCATGCTCGGGGCAGCGGGGTGTGACA
Organism: Rhynchospora pubera; assembly: GCA_028095005.1. Lineage (NCBI taxonomy): Eukaryota > Viridiplantae > Streptophyta > Magnoliopsida > Poales > Cyperaceae > Rhynchospora > Rhynchospora pubera. Next base: position 229,022,233 of record CM051459.1, on the reverse strand, counting down.
TCCTCCGTTTGTCCCTCAAGTAATTTTATAATCAATGATTATCATAGAAAAATTTGTGTTTAAAGGTGCGATTTAAAAAGTGTCTTTCCAAAAGATGCAATTGAGTAGATGTCTCTTACACCAAAAGATATCAACATTTTATCTATAAAAAGAGCTCCCATTTTTTACTTTTCACAACCATTTCACATTAAAAATAATAGATATTGCATCACTTTCAAATAATAACAATATAGATGCGATACGTACACGGGTCATGAAATTTTGGTATGCAACAGATCATAAGATGGAAAATACATGGGCCATGAATTTTGTTCTACTAGATGGTAGGATTATTTTTTATTTGGTATGCAAAAGTAGCATTAATCAATTTTTCTTTCTCTCTCTTTTCTATCTCTATGGATATGGATCTGAATACAAAATTGCTTCCAATTTATTTTTTATTTCTCAATTTTCTTATAAAATAGGTTGAGAAATGCTTTTGTGTTTAAATCTGAATATTTCTATCTAATTTATAGGTTTTTCCTTTGTATTTTTAGGAGGGAAGAACTGTTGTACTACAATAAAAAATGTACATGTATATTTTACGGCATAACTCACAATTATTGTTACGAAAAATAGAGTTGTTTCCCTTCTCTTGCAAAGGTTGACCTATTGCATGCATCCTCATTTTCTTACTTCTTTGATACCTTGGTTTTTTTGGGGATGTTGACCATGCTGCCTTGACTGGTAAATACGGTTTATTATCCCAAAACTAAGTTTTCTGTCCTCAATTGACACCCTGGTGATGATAGTCTGTTACTATATACAATATATACTTTGGATCTTTGCTGTATAGTCTTAAACTTTTGCATATTGCATGATTATTCTTGGTAATACCAAATGAAGTGTCAACTATATAAGTTATTTATTTTTGCTTTGATGCGCTTTGTTTTTTCATGAAAAATATTTACTACTTAGGCCTCAGATGAATATAAATCAGTTTTTCTGCTATAAACATTATTATAAAATCAATTACATATAAGGCTAGATTTCTGTAAACCAGTAATCAAACAAATTGCATATGATGTTAACCTTTGCATATTTAAATATTCATTTTCGTTTTTTCTCATTTTTAAAAATTCTCTTTATACACTCTACTTTCTGAACTTCATGGTTCACTCTGCTGACACTTTTTTTTTTGGGTTCTGGTCATTAGTGTTAACTAAAGTTAGGTTTTAACAAGGACCAATTAGGGACCTGAGGCAAACCAACAAAAATCTGTTGAAAGCACGATTTAATACTAAGTAAGAATAGCATCATCATACCATACAAGCCAGGGTCAGTACCCCTATTGAATACAAACTGGTACAGCATAGTAACCCTTTTTTATTTTCCTTATATCATGTATATGCAAGAACTGTATCTACCAGATCGAATACCAATGTAGTCCATCACAATTTGATAGAAAAATAGTGGTATACATAGCATCACTGTATTTGTGAATATACAAGAACTGAACCTATCAGATCAATCTGTCAATGTGTTCCAAACTTCTAATACAGGATGCTAGAAAATGAACCTATTGAATGCTCTACTTTTATCAAATTAGATGTCAGTATATCTAATAGTGCTTGAATGCTACTATGCTACTTGACATTATTTGGTGATGCATAAAGTCGTCTGAATTGGTATATAGGAGAATATTTTATTTTGCAAGTTTGGCATATTTCATGTTTTGAGATTTCATATTACGGTTATTAGGGGTGTACTAACACTACTTTTGGAATAAATAAAGAAATAATATTGCCTTATTTTGATAAATTACATGCCAGCTAGCATACTAGAAATTAGAAGAAAGGCCAGGGAAAATCATGGCATGGGTCCTTTTCAAAACTGATGAAAGCAAGAATAAAATCAGTGGTGCAAATGATGTATTTATTGGAGATATCAGAACTTCTGGCCGGAATTAGATGTTACAATTCATCTTGGATATAAATTTGGTTTGAGATGCATTTAGGATAGTTTTTAATTCTTAATTTACTTTCTATATTTGTATGTAATGAAGGATTTTATTCCACATTCGCATTTTGGTTCGCAATTAGCATTAGCTAAGTTAAACATCTGTTGGACTTACTTATGGCATGTTCGGATTTTTTTTAATGAAAAATATGGTTGTTTATCATATGCATATATATATATATATTGAACCATTTCAATGTTTAACTATTCTCATTAGGTGGAATATTGATAACTCTTGGTAAGATCTCTTTATCAAATTATAGTAACATATTAATGATAATTACTCATTTGATCTCATGAAAGTTTTACTATTAATAAATATATTAAAATCATCCTTGATATAGTGATTTATTCTTTCTATTAAATTAAATGGTAAATTAATTAAGGGGATTCAAGTTTTAGAAAAGACTAAAATACCACTATCCTTTTCAGTCGCAACTTTCCATTTCAATTAATTGGAAACTGTTGTCAATTATTCTAAAAAAAAACTTTCCATTTCAAATGGCCAAAGAGATTTGTTTGTATATTATTACACACACGCAATTTAAGGCTAATTAAGTGATATTTCTTAAATTAGTGCCAAGAAGTATCAAACCGTGTAATTTTCTGTTTATTTTACACAAATAATTATCAAGAGCCAAATGATATTTCATGAATAAGCATCAGAAGGGCTTGATCTCTTAAAATGGTATTCCAAATGTTAGTTATATGGTCCAATATGTAGTAGGGGCATTTTGGAACATTCTTGGATAATCAGATAATGTTGTACCTATAATATTGTATTTTTTACTTATATTAATTTTGTTCTCTTAAATAGACATCAAGTGATATATCATATGAAGAAAGGAGGTATGAATATTTTTTTCTTCTTTTTTTACTTATACATATGAAGGTATGTCACGAAAATTTAAGATTTTATTTGATAATAAAAATTCTTATTAGATCATGTGTAGCACAATTTATTTAAGAACAAAAAAAATTCACATAAAAAGAATGTGTACTAAAAATCTTTTTAACTTTTTGAAATATATCTAATAAAAAATTGTCCGCACATTGAGCGGGCACTGCTGCTAGTAATAATAAAATATATAAGCAATACATAAACAAATCAGTTATCAAATGAATCATTTATAAACAGATGCAATGCAGAGGAGCACGGCTACTTATTCAATTTGCAATTCAAATACAATTTGGCATTTCAAAAGCCGGCTCAAATCTGGATAACTATCTAATGCAAGTCTGGTATCACAGATCAATCAGTTCAGAGTCAGATACCGTGAGTCTCCTTCTAAGAGGGCTGTCAACGGCTAATCAATTCAATTTACAATTCAAACAATTAGATAATCAAAAGTACTACAAGCCAAGAACACTGCCAAATCCGGAATATAAGCGCTTATTTCACGGTGTACAGCCAGGTCTGGGCGTGACCCAAACCCCCGTACAAAAGAAATGAGTGTCTATTCAATCGCACAAGCAGTACATATAACAATTTCAGATTACCAAGTGGAAACCATTCAATATGCATATAACAATAATAATAATAATAATAAACAATTGATAAATGTTCAAATATGTCTCATGAATATTCAACAATTTCAAATATGCAAATGCAAGCACAATTCAGTCCTGAAAATGCAAATTAAAACGTGTGAAATCCGCACCTGAAAGCAAGAAGGCAAAACACGCAAGACACAAGCAATCCTTATGTTACTCGATCGTACCGGCCGTCCTCGACTCAGATACTCGACCTTGAGACTAAACAATATAAAATAATTTAACTAAGTTTTATACTTCTAAATAAAATCAGTTTTTCTTTATTTTCCTTCAAAATAATTTTGAAAGTTCTAACAAAGACATGTGATCGGTTTTGATTGTTAGAAAGTGTGCTAATTTTCATTTTTATGCTAATTACCAATTAATTAACCAAGCAAACAAAGCACACATAAGGATCTAGCACAAAAGCTATTCAACACAAGAGAAAAGGGTTGGAAATATACCTCTCTTGGTACCGCAACCAAGAGGCTTGTTCCAATTACTTTGGTGTCGGTGGCGTGCACTCCCTTCTTCTTCCTTCGACGGCCTCGAATCTACCAAAAGGATTAACCAACCTCTAAGGTTTTTGTGCTAGCAAAAACATAAAGAGAGATAGCTAATCCTTTGTTTCTAGCTTTTCTTCCAATTAATCTATATTAATGAAGTAGCTAAATCTCAACAAATGAGCCCTAATGAAACAATGGAAAGAGCAAAGAGGAAGAGAAATAAATTCTGAAATTTTTTCTCCCCTTTTTGGAATTTCGGCTATGGAGGAAGGAGAGAGAAAATAGAAAGGTGGCTAGGGTTTTCCCAAAATAAACCCCTTTATATAGAGCTCTCTTGACCTACCTACCAACATTTTCAATGGACAATTATGTCCCTAGGGCTGCCGCATTTTTCATGGGCCAAGAAGGCCTACAACAATTTGTTGGCTTGGTCCATTAATTTATTCCATTTATTTGGTCTTTCCATTAATTCTCAATTTCGGCCCTTTTAATTAAAATCCGAATAGCTCAAAGTTGAATATGAACAATTATTAACTTATTAATAATCATTTTAAGATTAGCAAATGCATTAATTTATTTCTATATGATCTATTTGACTTAATTAATTATAACGGTCCGCGACGGTATATAATTAATTAATCAACATATCATATTTTCGCAATACGTACTGTTGCGAATAAATAAATAATGCACTGTTTGGTTAAAGCTTTATTTGTGCGACCCTTTGAGGATTTATGCTACATTGGACATGGAATTAAATCGCTATTTAATTCCAATAATCATAAGCGGTATCTAGCAACACGTTATGATTCCCAATTCGCATAAATAGTGTACAGCTACAAAATTTCAATCCTGCATAAGAGAACAATTATGTTTCTCTATTTTGATTCTTATGTCACACGATATCATCGTATAATCCAAGATAGGAACGTGTCATTCTTGCAGATTATACGTTTCTTGATCTAGAGATAATTGTATCAGTTGCTAGCAAACAATCTATCTCCATCAAGGGGCCCAAACAGATATCGTCACTCACTAAGTGAATTAATGAGGGACATACGGTTTTCTTGATAATTAGCTTTTCCCCGCACAATTCAAGAATACTTAAATCAAGTCCGTATAGCAGCCTTTATCAGGAATCAGCGGTAGACATGAATTATAGCATCTATCCTCATGTGGAAAAGATAATCATCTCAAACTTAGAACCAAAATCATAACGAAATAAATAATGACACGTAACACAATCCATATATTTATTTCGTGGGGTCCAGTCCTGTACTATGTTCTATAACATATACATATGCAATTAAGTTGGTTACTCTTAACCTATGATTTATAGAACTTAATCATCACTTATTTTGCATACTAATCTTATTGATAATTAATGTCCTTTGTTAATTATCAAGATTATGGACTTTTAGATTTATCGTTGTCATTTACTACTAAATGAATAACAGTGATCTATAATTCAGATCCTCAACCTGAATGAACTGTCAACGATTAAATCAAAGAACAAATGATCTGAAATCATCAATAACATAAACTATAGAAGTAGCCTAATAAAATTGGCTTCTAGGACATATCTCTAACATTGATATGGTGTACCATACTTTATTTATTTATACTAATTAACTAAGCTATATATCAGATCTCATGATTTTCAAGCATCACTGTTTGTACAAATTGGATTGACTTAAATTAATAAAGTTCCTATCGTATAGAAAAATTTCAAACGACCATCCTGGTCAAGTAAAAAACTAGCTAGTCTCACTATTAATCAGTACAACTTTATAAGTAGCCAAAATAATCAAGGCCCGTTGTACAATCATTTTAACAAATCTCAATTTTCAATAATTTTGCAAAACATAAAAGGACGATACAAAATATTAAATAGGGAAAATTTTTTCTATACCCCTCAAAACTGAGGAAATACAGAATTTACCACCCGAAAGTTCAAACTCCTCATTTTACCCCCCCAAATTTGGGACGCCTTCTATATTTACCCCTCTGACATATTTTCTAACATAAATAAGATTAAAATAATCAAATTGAAAATTTCTGACCTTTGTTCGAATCAGACCCAGACTACCCAGTCGATCGAATCGATTCGCTTCTCTTCAACTCATTTCTCTCTCGCCGACTGAAACCATACCAAGACATAAACCCTAGATATGCTGATCTATCTCCTCTCTTTCAACTCATCTCAATACCCATCTCATCTGTTCTCTCTCCCCGACTGAGACCAGACCAGACCCAAACATCTCTTCTCTAGCCGATTGAGACCAGACCCAAACCGCGCGCCCCTCCGTCAGCTTGCCTCACTCTGCAATGAATCGTCGTTCGAGCAGATCAGAGTCATCGCATTCAGTGTCGTCGAGCGTTGCACCCCAGCCAAGTCGAAGGGAAGAGTTGCCTCTCGTACCATGTCCGTCCTATGGTGTTGACATTAAGAGGTTTGTGAGCAGAACCGAAGACAATCCATGGAGAACGTTCTATAAATGTTTAAACAAGGTAATGGTAATCCAGTGAACTCCTTATTTTTTTTTGTTTATAGGCTGTTAATCTCGTAGAGGCTCCTCTTCCCATTCTTGGAAAATTTGTTGTTTTCTTTTTGGAGCTCGCAAAAAATTGAATTCTGACTACTGTATGTGAGATTTTATTATTTTCAATGATAAAAGGGTCTGGATTCGAACAAGAAGGTTATGTGAGATTAAAAGGGTTATGTGAAATTTGACCCATTTATTATGTGTAAATAAGGTTATTTTCAATGGTAAAAGGGTCTGTATTTTACTACTGAAAATTTGATCCATTCATTATGTGAGATTTGCAATGCTTGTAATGCTTAGTAAAGAAGGTTTTCTTGCTGTTTGAACCAGGTGCAGTAGTATAGGGAAGACTTCAGATGAAAGGCCAAACCAATGACTATTCATCTTTAATTATGCTAAAAATAGGGAAAATTTCATAAAAAGATTATTAAATTATCTTTTCCCAATTATATGGATCTAATATATACCATATTAATTACTAATTTTTTCCCCTAAAAGATGACTCCGTGCAGATCTAAGAAATGCAAATGTTGTTATTCCTTTCGTCCACTATGAGCTAGATGGTAGAGTCGAAGATAAATTGGACAATCTGATTGATCAATTCAATAAGAAATGTGAAGTCAATGATCGTCTAATTAAAGTCCTTGTTGCATCATTTGACAAGATTAAAGTGCATAATACAATCAATGTCACTGGGATTATTGTTCTTTTAATAATTATTTTGGTCCTTTTAATTGTAGTTGTAAGAATTCAGGAGTGGATGGATGTATGTATGTATGTATGTATGTATGTATGTATGTATGTATGAATTTGGATTTTTATGTAACTGTTAAGATGAATTCAGTAGCGCTTTGATGAATTCAGTAGCCTTTTTGAACTATTTTCATGAGTTTGTTGCTTTTATATTGCTTATATTACTTCAGTATGTTTTGAGAATCGAAAAAAAAATATGTCGCACCCATTTTTTTAGATACAAATTGACGTTGCTTCTAGAACTGAAAATAAAATATTGGTAAGCTGAAAGGAGCTCATTTTATAGTTTTGTGGTTCAGGTGCAGAACTAAAACGGGTTTCACCTGCTTGAAGTCTTTTTTTTCGTAGCTTGTCCATATTAGAGACAATTTGATTTCAATTTTGCTCTCTCTGTTGAATATTGAAGATAATAGAGGGGGCCAAAAGGACGATTAAAATGGTAACACTAAAATGACGATTAATATAGTACAGGTTCAAGCAAGCATTACAAGCAAGCAACTAATATCTAGGCAAGCTTTACCATTCAAAATACTACAAGCAAGCATTGCTGGTACAAGTACAAGCATTACAAGTATCTAATATCTAGGCTAAACAGTATATTACAGAAAATAGCATTAGAAGTATCCATCAAAAAAATACAAATTCAAGCATCTGGACATACTACTAAAATTAATAGCTAAGCATTACAGCAACAATCAAATTTATTTGCTTCTCTCAAATTAGACCCTAATAGCATTAACAAAATGATTCCAGCACAAAATGATGCTTCTCTCAAATCAACCCTGCTTTTTAGATGGACCACATACTACTTTTTTAACTCCCATTCTCTTTCTGCAAAACATGGTTTAATATTGGGAAAATTTTTGTTAGAGTTATTACAGATCAGATATTTCAATTCAATTATGTTATATATAAATTACCTTTTTCTAGTTTTATGTCCTTTTTGGACTGCTTCTTTGCACGTCCTTGCTTGATGGCCAAATATGCTGCATCTTTTGCATTGTTTTTTCCTTGTATCCAATTCAAGACAACTTCAGATAGAAAAATGCAAATTACTCATAGCATCAGTTGTGGAATTGAAATTAGTATAATTGCAGAAATTGTTCTACTATTTGTGAAATTGACAAAACTATTTGTTTGTTTATGGACATGTCCTACTATCCAAAACAGAAATTCAGTACAACCCAGCGGATTTCTAGACAAAACAAATGAAGCTCAAGCTTCGTGCATTTGTGCGAGAGAAAAGAAATGACATGTTACTCAAACCCATTGACTAACACAAATGCGGTGAAAAGAAAGAAATTTCCAGACAAACCTCGTTCGTGCGAGGGAGAGAAGCTTCGTGCAGAGTATTACTCAAGCTCGAGCTCTCATGGCCATGGCAGCGACTTTATCCATTTGTGCGAGAGAGAGGAGAAGATCGTGTGTGGGAGAGGAGAAATCCTGCAATCTAGGTTTAGTACAGGAGGTGGACGGAGGTGCTAGAAAGGCTGCTCGGTGCGAGATGGAGAGATCGACATTTTTCAATCTTTCGATCTAGGTTCCTTCTTTGTGCGAGAAGAGAAAGAGACGGTTGAAGAGAAGAGATGGGTCTGGCTCGAGTTCCTTCGCGTCTGAATCGACTTGTTCAGCGAATGGGTCTAGATTCGAACAAGGGTAAAAGAGTAAAAAATTTTCAATTTTATTATTTTAATCTTATTTATATTAGAAAACATGTCAGAGGGACAAATACAAAAGGCGTCCCAAATTCAGAGGGGCAAAATCAGGAGTTTGAACTTTCGAAGGGTAAATCCTGTATTTCCTCAGTTTTAAGGGGTACAGAAAAATTTTTCCCTATTAAATATCTTGTAAATTCTCAAGAAAATTCGGTCATAAATTAAATTAGCAAGAAAAGCCCAAGAAAAAGGAAAGTTTATTCAAGGAGCTTTTTAGAAATACCTTGTATGTCTAATAACCATTAAGTTTACTTATGCATCCCATTTTGGTACCGGCCTTCACTTCCACTTTGGTTTCACTCTCGGTTTTGCATCATGAACTACAAATTCTATTGGATTTGTTTTTCTGTACAAGGTTATGCTTTAGTTTAATTGCACAACTTTTCTCCTTGATTACTCTCTCTTGACACCGGTTGTAAATAGTACAGAAAAAGGGTGCGTTTGGATCGTTGGAAGAAAGAAGAAGAAGGAAGAAGAAAAAAAAAAATTATAAACAATCCAAACTTTTTATAAAGTTACACACTTCCCAATACTTCTTCTCACTTCTTCCCTTCTTCCCTTCTTCCTACACCTATCCAAACGCAAAAGGAAGAATGTGGAATGAGGCGGTGAAAAGATCAAGGAGAACCGACTATGTGGTGGATTTTTATATTTTTAGTAAACAAAGTGCACCATTATTATTTAGACATAAGCACCAAATAACATGTGAGTCCCATTTGTCAATGACACATTTAATGGTATGTGATGCCTTTACAATTTTCTGTATGTTTAAACATGACATATAACTTAATTGAAGAGTTATGTAGAGTACATGGCAAATAAGCCCCACTTGTCAATCTCCTATTTTTAAAATATACAGAGTCCATTGAAATTAAACTTTAAGGCTAAAAAGATAATTCACAAGTAGGACCCGGCTTCAAAACTTATGAAATCTCCTAAGCTTGCGTTTGGATGAGAGAAGAAGAAGAGGAAGAAGGAAGATGGGAAGAAAAAAATTATAAACAATTTAAATTCTTCATAAAGTTACACACTTCCCAATACTTCTTCCCTTCTTTCCTTCTTCCCACACCTATCCAAACGGAGCCTAAGTGTAGAAAAATTAACTTCATTTTCCATTACACAAAATAAAATACTATTTTCGAAAAATCCAACTGATTTTAGGAATTGCTATCTTAAATCAAGAATTTTTTAAACTTTAATATTGTTTGCCTCTAAATTCTGCTGCATAAAATAAAAATAAATAAAATCCGCAACCAAGGCCCAACCAACACAACCAACAGTCCAACAAAATAGCCTCGACAAATGGTCATAATGCATGAAAGGAAGATACCAAAATTCTTGAAAATGGACGGTAAACTAATTAATTACGGGGAATGCCGTTATGCGCCTGTGATATCCTTATAATTAATTACCGGAGTCCTAAAAATGGAAATTTTGTGGCAGTTAAATTCCTCGTATTTTTATGAGGAACCATGCAAAATTTCATGTAAAATTGACCTACGGGAGGGCACCAAACAATTTTTCTAGGAATAAAGCAGCTTAATTACCTTCAAAATTCAGTCAAATGGACACCTCCATTGCCAAAGCAAATGGATATGAACCCCCACCAGAACTAAGTAAATCTCAGATGGGCCTCTAATGCAACATTAAAATCCATTTTGGGCCGAGAATGAGGCCCATTTGAATTATGGTCAGGCCCAATTCGGCAAATAACCGCTATAAAAATCCTCATCAATCTGACGGCTCTAATAAATCCTCATCACATTATCCGAAATCAACGGACAGATCCTGATCTGAGGTTAAAACATTCCATGGATTTTTTTGATTGGTTGAAAGAAGAGTGGGTCCCACAATTTTAAAGAAAAAAAAGAAAGAGATGAATGACACAGTACTTTCTGATGCAGCCTTGTACGCCGACGTGAAGAGGCGCTCTGCCGCCGTCCTGCGCCGCTTCAGCCCCGACTAGCTTTACCAATGGAAAGGCGATGATCTCACGATCTTGCCGACACCAAATTCAACACTAAAATGAAATCAAGGAAAGGCAATTTGAGATGGTTTTGAGGTGAACAGTGCTGAATAGACACTCAAAATTGCATGGAATTAACACGAAATTGGTAAAGTACATTACCTGGGAAGCTCTCTGGAGGCTCTGAGAGGGGCTACGATGAATTGTTAGGTCTCAATTTCACAAGGAGCATGGAGCAGCGCCATCAGTTGTGATGTCAGAAGACGGAACAGATGGGAAATGGCTAAAAGAAGGAAAAAATAAGCTGAATTGACCTTAGTTATCACCCCCTACACACAGCTTAATGGAGAAGCTTGGTTGAAAACATATAAGGGGGGGGGGAAGCATAAAGCTGAGGGATAATGAAATTGGAGCTCTCCAGTGCAAAGGACGCCGCAATAATGAAACTGGGAAAGCATGACCATTGCTTTTTCTTTATCTCTGACATCCATGGGCCTGAAGCTACGTTGGAGGAGTGCTCGTAGGTTGAACATAAGCATGATGAGAGCAAGGCTTGGTAACCGTTGGATGGTTTGATGAGTCAGAAAAGAAAGGGATATAGTACCAAGGTGCTGTACCCTCCCATGATGTCGCTAAAGGCATATTATCGGTTGCAAAGGATGCAATGCCAAATGGCATGTATTATGTGCCCCCTTCCTGACACATAGTTGGTATTTTTAGCCATTGATCTAATACCACACTCACATCAGACGACTGTGGAACACTTGGGTAGTAAGCATCAAATGCAAATAGAATGAAACTGTGTCACAGGATGGAAAGGGAGAAGGATGAGTGTACTGAAACATATCAGTGCTATAACCACCCACTGTGTGACCCAATACCCAGTATGTATAAATGGAAGAGCAATTTGATGACCTCGTAATCACTTGAAGGTACTTAGGAGGGCAACAAGGCGAATACTACACTGAAAAGAGTGCCCCAGGCATTCAAGGTAAATAGTTAAAGGGCCAAAAAGACATGTATACCCCTAAAAAAAAAACTGACAGCAAGAAGCCACATCAGGAGGTGATACAATGTATGCCACATGAGACCCATGATGAGAAGGTCGAGTACCCCTGTGATAATTCAAAGGGAGTACATGGATATCACTTCCCCAGATGATAACACTCAAGAACAATCACAACCATTCATCAAACGCTGATTAAATGAGAATGTGCCACATATACACCAAGGTATTTGGCGCCAAAATAAGCACAACTTCTTCTGCAAGCACACCAACCTGTAAGAAGAAGTGAATCACATACATGCTACCCCCCCCCCCACATGCCAAGTGTCATGATGCTACTGGTGAGTAAAAAGGAGTAGTAAAAGAAGAGGTGAAGAAGAAATACAAGAGTGAGGCGGCAGCTCACTTTCACATCGTGTCCCTTCATCAAAGATCAAAGCCAGCAAGGAATGCCACGTGTCAAGAAGAGGAAGCCAAAACCCTAGAGGCCTTCCTCTATAAAAGAAGATGACCTCGATAGGAAAAGGGTCTGGAGAGAGAGGGATATTGTTAGAGAAGAAAGAGTTAGAGCTTAGAAAACTTAGTTATTCTCTGTGTTCTGAGCCAAAGCTTAGTAAAAAAAAACATTAGGAGAAGGTAATGAAAATATTACTGTATCTGTCATGTTTTCTTTGAAATGAAAGATTAAAACCTCTTTTGATGTTCTTTCTCTTCTTAAGCGACTGAAATTCAAAGTAAAAAAAAGAGCTTACTTAGTTTGCTTGAAACTTCCTTACAACTGTTCTTCTGATGTTTCCCTTGCTGAATCCAGATTAAACACTTCAACCAATGACTTGATTTACCCTCTCTCTGTATAGTTATTGCCTTTTTTTTTATTGTTCTTTTACACTCCATGGTAAAGGAGTTCTTCTACTCCCTGGTAAAGGAGTTCTCCAACTACAAGGAGGCTACAATCAAGATGAAGTTACAAAATTGGCAGCATGGTGGTACCACTAAGGGTTTGGTTGTCAAGAACGCCGACCTGATATCACCTTGTTGCCACGGCTTATGATGATCTTCAGTGGTTCTCACAAATAAAATCTTAAGGCATGCTATGGTTTGATTGTCAAGAACGTCGACCATAGCATGATAAAAAAAAACTAATAACAAAAGACAACATGAATAAACAGCCAAGGAAATGATGAATAAAAAAAAAGTGTGTACAAGTATATATGTCTTGTTTTCAAAAAAAAAAGGTGTAAAAATTCTTGAAGTTGTTTTGCAAAAAAAAAAGTAAACATAAAGTAAGAGTGATTTCTTTTTAAAATAAAAAAATGCAGAAATGCTGTTAAAAAGGGGGGTGTCATGCTTAGGTTCCGCTAGGATTTAAGCAAAAGACTTCTCAGAATTTCTCAAATAGTCTTCCTTTAAAGATTAAGGGTCTATCTGTCAAAACAAGATAGTAGTGAGTTTCTTTCAGAGTGATTATGTATTCACTCATAGATGATAAAAGGTAAAAAAAAAAACTATTTTACATAAAAGCAGGGGGTAGAAACAAACCTGAAGTTGTTCTTCTAAAAAAAAGAACAATAATAAATAAAATAAACTATATAAATAAAAAAAAAACCTTAACTTGGCTTGCCTCAGCTAAAAGCATGTTTTAAATCAAAGAAATATAGGAATGCTGTCAAAAAGAGACATTTGGGTTTAGACTATGTCGAATTTCAAATAAAAAGTATGACAAAATGAGGTTATCAAAGTTAACTCAAAAACAAAATGAAATAAAAACAGTAACCTTAAGGGCATGTTCCCAAAGTCACAAAAAAAAACGATGAGATAGTTTTTTTTTTTAAAAAAAAAACACATGATAGTTAAGCACAATACCAAGTCAAACTTGTTTCAAAAAAAAAAGAAAAGGAAGGAAAGTAGATCCTGAAAATCTGCTTCTAAAGTTACATAAATGATGAAATATTGGAAGAGAAGAGGTAAACATAACTAAAACCAAATGGTTCAGTTCTCTCTAAAAAGGGGGTAAATAAAAAAAAGAGTAAAAATTAAAGCAAGTGGCCAGAGTATGAAATCTAGAGTAGACTCGGTTCTTGAAATAAAAAAAAACTTGAATGATAATCTCAGAAGATAGAATTAGATCATGAAACTCAAATAGTAAAGTTGGTACATCATATCTGCTTGGATGCCTGAAGATTGGTAAGGAGATTAGGTCTCGAGCCTGTATGCTTTGAACCAGAACCTGATTGACCACTATGATTGCTTGATAAGTTAATTGACTGCTCGCAGCACACCCAAAGCATTTGGCATACCCCAATTAAACTCAAAAATTAGTAAGTCGGAATTGTGAAAACCCCACACCAAACTAAATTAATGCATGACCTCAGAATCGACAAAGTAGAGACTGTTACCTGTTCAATTGGAGTCATCGTTTGCCTTGTGGAGACGTTCTGACAACAACCAGGCCGTCCGCCATGGCTAAGTGCCGATCACGACTTTTGATTTGCCATTTCACCTCTGTGGCAACTAAGGAAAAGGGGGAAACAAGATCTTCGACGACGAGTGAGTCAAATCAAATTGGAGGCATAAATCAGATGAGGAAAGACCTAAGAAGCCGATGCCTTTTCCCCTTGCGAAAGTCGTGTACTCAAGCCCTGAGATCTCGGCGGGCCGTTGAAGAGTTGACGAGTCAAACCCTCGTCGAAGGGGATGAAGCAGAAAAAAAGGAGGGACGAGTTTGACCCATTTGACCAGTACGAATCTCGACATAGACGGATGAATAGATCTCAAAGCTAACGGACACATCTCAAAGGGCCAGATGAACCGGGAGCACCTCAAACCGACTCGCAAATAGTGGGGTCCATGAATCAGATACAGATTGAACTCAGGCCCATGAGTCTAGGCGTGGACCATATGACTCACTCGCCTCAGACCAGTCTCTTTGCTGATCCTCTGTGGCGTGTAGCATGCAGCAATCCCCTGACAAACGAGTAGCAAAACAGCAAAATGGCGACCAAACAGAAATTTCTGTGAAGCAGAAAACTTCAAAAATGCATTAAAAATAGTTAGATTATCAGAAAAAATTCTCATAAAATACCAAAATGTCAAGAAAAATATGAGAAATATTTTGATGTGCCATACTATGATGAAACACTAAAGTATAAATTTTTTTTTTTAAAAAATTAAAAGGTTTAAGGGATGACCATAAATAATAATAATAATAATAATAATAATAATAATAATAAATTTACATTTATATGGTTAAATCAAAAAAGAAAAATCATTTTGAACATTCCATGTTCTGGACAGCAGGTACATTTGAACAGCTTATGTTCCGGACAGCAGATATATTTGAACATTTTATGTTCTGGACAGCATGTACACCTGACATTCCTTGTTCTGAACAACAGGCACAATCGAGTACTAAAATCTGCAAACAATAAAATGAAGTAATAAAAAAACACACACATTACCTAGAAAGGTCAAAAATAGAAATTTAAAAGTACAAATTTAAATGTCCAAACCCAAAAGTCCAACCAAAGGTTGAAAGCCCGAAACTCAAAAATCACGACCGAAAAGTCCAACCTAAAGTCTAGAATGCTAAAGTTCAAAAGCTCAAACCAAGTTCAAACCTCGAACCAATATCTGAAAAGAAAAGAGAAAAACCAAAGCTGAAAAGCCAAACTCAAAAGTCAAGATCCAAAAGTACTAGCTCAAAATGCAAGACTTAAAGGTCAAACTCAAAAGTATAAAAATGACACCAAGTCTAAAAGTGACACAAAGTCAAAATGACACAAAGTCTAAAAGTGACATCAAGTCAAAAATTCTAAAAGTGACACGAAGTCAAAATGACACAAAGTCTAAAAGTGACCCAAAAGACACAAAGTCAAAGGTGACACAAAGTCTTAAAAGTCAAAGGTTCGTCCCTTCAAGACTGCATAGCGCTTCGTTTTGAAGGAGACACCCTCCTGATATTCAGATTCAGATAAAGGAAAAGTCAATTCTGAATTATCATTCAAGTCCCTTCAAGACTGCATAGCGCTTCGTTTTGAAGGAGACACCCTCCTGATATTCAGATTCAGATAAAGGAAAAGTCAATTCTGAATTATCATTCAAGTTCCTGTCAAGAGAAGGCATAGCGTATCTGTACTCGAGACTTGAACGAAATCCCAAAATCTCTAAAGCCCCAGACGATTGAGGATTGATCTAGGATACTAAATTTCCTATTATCAAACTCAAAAATCTCTCTAACGGCACTAAGCCTAACACAACAAAGTAAAAGCAACCTAAATGTCTTAAAATATGAAATTAATGAATTAAATTGCACCATTCATGTTTACATGGCTCTGTTAAGATGACTGCCCTTCTAATTTGTTTTCACCTTGAAACTCTTTACCAAGACGCAATCCTTTTATTAAAACGGACTTCATCCACTTACTACATTTAAACTTTGATCATCCCGATCTAGAGGTGCTCCTGGCTCAGTTCGTAACTAAGTCCGGAGGTAATTAACAGTAGGGGCTTGCGCCTACTGGAAAAAAAAGGACCTGCGACAAACAATCAACTCTCGAGGTACTTAGAACCGCATTAGTGCCCTTCGCTCATTTGGAATGGGCAGTAACGACGGGTCTCAAGATGCTCGAGGGGTATCTGACCCGCATTTTCTTCGCCCCATAGAGGACTATCTGATCTTTCGTGGTTGGGCTGAAAAAGTGCGAGACAAATATATATAGAAAAACTAAGCACTAAAAATCAGAATTGAAATTCAAACACTCAAAATGAAGAACAAAAGTTCAAAAGACAAAGAAATAAAAAACTTAAATGTGACAATTATCTCTATATGATGAAATATATATTTGAAATAGTTCGAATTATATTCTAATTACTATTAACTTTTCATTTATATTTATTTATTTTCATAGTACAAAATTAGAGTCCTTTCTGGCAAGAAAGGATATTGTGACTCCAAAACATTGAAAGAATATGAAGATGTATATTGGCATGAAATTAATTCGATCATGTTGAAAACTAAACCATAAATGGGAATACTTTATTATTTTAATTTTTGGTTTTTTTATTGTCATGATTATATTATCTTATATAGAAAATGTACTTTATAAACAAGATATTTTCCGTTAAAACCATTTATCAAAATCGATTATCGACTTAAAAAAAACTTACGGCATAATTTTTCATATATTGTTTACATTAACATCTAATATCGTCGAGTGAAGCTCGACCTACAGATCCAATGTAAATAAAGACGGGTAGAAATACAAGTTGGATATTAAACATATACAAATATGTATACAATCTCTACTACTTATAAAGCATCAGTAGAACAGGTGTAAACTTCGAGCTAAAAGGGAGTTACATCCCTTTAATATTAAATATGGATCATTGATTTTGTTAATCTATTATGATCTACGGTTCAGATTCAAATATCAGACAAAAATGTCGACCTTTTATTTAGAAACTGTCTGGGCGGTGAATTGGTAAGTATGTTGTTTCATTCGTTGGAGCGCGATGGGTCGATTCCGCACAAGAGCAATTTTTTTCTTTCTTATTTCTTGCGCAAGAGTTCAGGTCCTTTCACATCCTTCATTTCCCTCCTCCAGCTATCATGCGATATATTTCATTAAATTCTCCGATCTAGCAAGATCACAAATCAATATATCTTTCCTTTCTCTTTTCCGATCACAATTTCTCTGAAAAGAAAAAGGAAATACAGCATGCCCTGTTCTCCTCCTCCCCTCATCACCGCCAGAAAATGGAAACAATTTCCTACGATCTCCTTCAAAATTCAGCAGAAATTGAAAGAGATAGCGCCGCTCCATCAAATTTTCATTTTCAAACGAAACATGTAGTTATTTCTTTAGGGTTTGTACAAAGACGCAGAGAGAGAGAGAGGGAAACCACGAAGAGGAGGCCAGATGGGCGAATGTGATTGGAGACATACTGAAGCAGCCTGGCGAGTATGTGGAGGCGCTAGGTCATCAAGACCACTAACCGGAGGTAACTAGGTGCAGGGTCTGAGTTGATTATTTCCTTTTCCTTGTCAGCTTGTCTTGGCAACATTCTTAATTTTGTTATGCTATGGGGCTCACGGATTTAGAAAAATTAAAAATGTTTAACGCGACGCGATTAATTGAATACATCACAGGGAATTGGTCCTTTTGCTTTTGTTGTGATCCAAAAAAAAAAAAAAGTAGTAGTACCATTTATCTATCTCTGTTGTCTACTGTATAAAATATGAAAATAACATATAGTAAAATATGAGTTTTTAATTGGTTTTGGCTACGTGCACGGTATGTCTTGGTATAAAAATAAGTAAAAATAATTCATAAAACAAACACTCTGCGTGAAAATGAAAATGAAAGGAAGAGAAGTGTGAAAAGTAGAAAGAAGTAATAGGAAATTAGAAACACCGAAGCGAACGCGTCGCGTTTGAGTTCGACTCATTGACTGGGTCAGCAATACCAGAATAGGCTGTAGGCTGTAGTAGCCGCGCCGCCGAGCAGCTGGCTCCCTCCAGTTTCAGATGTGGCCGCACACATCCAGTAGTAATAGAGAGAGAGTCCGTGTAAGGTGTAACTGGTGTAGCAGTAGTGTAACTAGATAAATTGCAATTGCTGATTTGCTGTGCTTGACTTTACTCAATTACTCTCTCCATTCCATTCTCCGAAGTCTGACCTCTTCTTCTCTTCTCTTCTCCGATGCGATGTTAGATCAACGCCTGGTGCTCCTCCTCCTCCTCCTTGTCTCCATCTCCGCCGGCTCTTTGGCCCAGCCGCAGCAGAACATCAGGACCTTCTTCCCTTCCCTCCCCTCTCCCGCCTTCGTCAACCCCCCTCCCCCGCCGTCGCCGCCTCCGCCTCCGCCGCCATCTCCCTCGCCCAGCTCGTCTCCTTCCTCCTCTTCCTCCCGCCACGATGTCACTGTCGCCGTCGTCTCCACCGCCTTCTCCAGCTTCGCCCTCTCCGGCCTCCTCTTCTTCCTCTTCCTCCGCTTCTCCCCCTCCCACCACAATAACAACAACCACAACAAACCCATTCACGCAGCACCACCACCAGGAGAAGACGCCAAGAACAACGACCACAACAACAACCACCGCCTCCAGCCCCTCCCCCAGGAGAAGATGAAGCACACCATTGTTGACGAGACCGGCCTCGACGCCATCTACTGGCGGGAATTCGAGAAGGAGAATGGATACCGCCCCGACTCCAATTCCCGTCCCCCCTCAGCCGACCCAACATCAGATGCAAACGCAAACGCAAACGATGCCCAAACCCCAGCAAAACGTCGCCCTTGGATCAGAGATAAAAAGAACAAGGACCGTCAGCCCCTCATCCCGCCCGGATCCCTCGACTCCACCTCCACTGCCTTCTATGACTCCATTGACTCCTCCACCTCCTTTGATACCTTTCCTCCTCAGACAGCCGGCGCCTACGACATGTCACCCCTCGTGCCCCATTCCCCATCACAAGAAGTTGTCAAGGACGTGCACACCGTTGCCACATCAGGGCAGCGGCCAGGGAACCCACAGTTGCGGCCCCCACCAGGAAGGCAGAGCCCTGCAGCCAAACCACCCTTGCACCCGGTTGCATCTGCCGGCTCCACAAGCCATCTATCACCCCCGACTCTGTTGCAGCCCCAATTGCCACGGCCTCCAACCAGGACAAGTTCTGCATCTAAGCCGCCTCTGCCGCCTTTTATATCTACTGAATCGGTCGACCTATCCGGCCATTTCTCACATTCCAATCCATTCTTGCCGCCGCCGCCAGGGAGACAAACTGGCACCGCTACTACTCCCCTGCCAGAACCGCTGATCACCATAGAGTCAATCTCGGAGACAAGTTCGTCACCTCCACATGAGGGACGCGAATCTCCGGGTACTGCTTCATCTTCAGCAGCACCTGTCAAATTTACAACGGTGCCCGCACCACCAGTCATCAAATTTACAACGGTGCCCGCCCCACCAGTCGCACCACCGCCTCCAAGAGCAAGTAGTCCCCCGCCTCCTCCACCTCCAACAGCACAGGAGGGCCTCCGCCTCCCCCACCACCAGGAGGTCGTGGTGCGCCACCTCCACCGCCCCCTCCAGGAGGTCGTGGAGGGCCACCGCCTCCTCCTCCTCCAGGAGGCCGTGGAGGGCCACGTGGACCTCCACCTCCTCCAGGAGGGCGCGGTGGGCCACCAGGCCCGCCTTCAATGAGGCCTCCAGCATCGCCGGGCCACCCGTCGGGACCAACAGGGCCAAGAATGAAGCCGCTGCATTGGGATGTCATGAGAAGGTTGAATCCTGACCAGTCAATGGTGTGGGACCGGTTCAGGGAAGGTGGCTCTTTCAGGTACATTCAGCTCCTTAGTCCTTCCATGGGCATTCTCGTTTTTGTGGTTAATGCATGCATACACATACTAAATAAGTAAATATTATGCGTCATAATTCAAGGAATGCCATACAACAACGGCAAAATACAAAAATCATACTGCCTTTAGTATTTACAGGCAAAATTTTTTCATATGTTTGCACCTTCATACAGTATATTTACATTAGGATCATGAATTGAGGATTAGCGGGTTTAGCATGCTAAATTTAAGTTAGTCGTTAATTCAATGTTTTATTGGTATAGCAAAACAACAAAATTTATCAAATTCCTAACTATTACCTATTCAATTAAAACATCAGATAGTATTTCGAAATCGTCGCCAACTCAAGTTACCATTATTCTTCGTCAATCCAAACATGCTTTTAAGTCTAGTTAGTTCTCATTTGTAACCCTGAAACTTTATCGTTTAAAATTTGAATCATGGGACCCAATATACAGCTGGATCACGTGTGCTTTATTTCTCCAACTCTTCACTAGTTTTGTTGGAATTTCTGTTTTCACATCTTCTTATAACAATAAACAACAGTTATGGGGTTGCCAATTTTGCATCCCACAAAAACATCAGTTTTCACACAAAAAGAACGATGAATACACAAATAATTAAAAAAGCATACTATGCATATCTAAGAGATGGGAACATATCTACAAATTCACAATTTATAATTTTAAATTTTGATAAGCATTTTTGTCGACTGTTAAGGTTATCAAATACATTTGTAATTAAATAATTAAAAAAAGAAGTTAAATTTACAGCTGTAAAGGATGCGACTTGTTATTAAGCAAAAATATTCTATGTCAAATGTTTCAGATTTGATGAGGAATCAATGGAGGCCCTCTTTGGTGCCTCAGCGGCACCTAGCCGGTTGAAGCCTGCTGAAAATACAGACTCCAATGCCTCCGCCGCTACACCTGCTGCCTTGCCACAGATTATCCTCCTCGATCCACGGAAATCACAAAACATCGCTATTGTGCTGCGCTCACTCTCGTCCACCAGGCAGCACATCCTTGATGCTTTGCTCGAGGGCCTCGGTGACCTAAGCATCGACACCCTTGAGAAACTGAGTCGACTAGGCCTTGTGAAAGAAGAGCAAGAACTCATACGTGGTTTTGATGGTGACCCATCAAGGCTGGCTGATGCCGAGTCGTTCCTCTTTGACCTTCTTCGATCTGTGCCCAATGCATTTGAACGCGTGGAGGCCATGCTCTTCAGGTTTGAATTAAACTCGTGGTTAATCTGATATTTGCAGGGGCATACATTCTATCCTACTATCTAATGCACAGATGTTAATTTTTGGAACTGATAAATGATAGTTCTACCTTTTTAAGTAATTTAAAATTTTATATACAGGTCAACTTATGGACATGAGGCGGCAAACGTGCGGCAATCACTGCAAGTACTAGAGCACGCGTGCAAAGAGCTACGTGGTAGCGTTCTATTCTTCAAGCTTCTAGAAGCAGTGCTGAAGGCTGGGAATCGCATGAATGCTGGGACGGCACGTGGCAATGCACAGGCATTCAACCTGGCATCGTTACACAAACTATCGGATGTGAAGAGCACAGATGGTAGCACCACATTGCTCCACTTTATAGTGGAGGAGGTGGTACGTGCCGAAGGCAAGCGTTCTGCAATCAATAGCAGCTTTGGCCTTCGACGAACACCCAGTCTTGCCAGTAATGCTAGCAATAGGAGTGGAGAGGACAGCAGTGCTGCAGCAGCTGCACGAGAAGAAAGGCACATGGAGTACATGCAACTGGGTCTGCCTGTTGTCGGTAGGATCTCATCTGAAATGGCAAGTGTTAAAAGGGCAGCAGGGATAGATTATGATGCGCTGGTTGCTATATGCCCTTTGCTAGAGAGCAGGCTTTCTAAAATCAGAAGGTTTTTAAGCAGCTCTTCAGGAGATGCTTTTGCAAGGGAGATGCAAGGATTTGTCGACGTGGCAGACCAGGAGATATCATCTGTGAAATCAGAGCAAGACCGAGTGCTGGAGCTTGTGAAGAGAACCACAGAATACTACCATGGTGGTTCCTCCAAGGACAGGAGTGCTGCCCCATTGCAGCTGTTTGTTATAGTGAAGGATTTCTTGGCAATGGTAGACAAGGCATGTGTCGATATCACCAAAAGACAACAGCAGCAGCAGCACCAACTACAGAAGAAGCTAGCAGCTGTTGCAGGGACATCGGTGGAGGGTGGAGGCAGCAGGAGCGGTAGAAAGGATGGTCTGGATAGCACTGTGAAAAAGGATAGCGCAGAGAGGAGCGGTAGAAAGGACAGTCTGGATAGCAGTGTGAAAAAGGATAGTTCAGAGAGGAGTGGAAGAAGGGGAGATGGAACCGACGCTGATGGAAGAAGGATTATGCCAAGATTTCCCAATCTCCCACCAAATTTTATGTCAGAAAACCGTGATTCTGATTCTAGTAGCGATGAAGATTAGCCAAGAAGCTGGTATAGTGCATGAGGCAACAGGAACAGGAAAGGTTCTACTTGCACACAGACATCGCTCTAATATAGTTGAGGTTAAGGCATACTGAGGTGAACAGCAGAGCAGGTGTCTAATACTGTGCGGAAATGGAAAGTTATTGGAGTGGTTATTCTTTGATTGTTTTGTTCTTTAGTTGTGAAATAGGTATAGGCAATGTACATACCACAAATTTGATTTGTTTTGGTCGAGTGGGTTTTTTTCCCCCTTCTTTTTACGAATGCTCTGACAAAATGCCCAGGCATGAAAACTTGTAGTGTTGGCGGACACTGTACAGAAACTTCCTATAGGTTAAAACCAAAAGGTCAAGTTACTGATGCTTTCAGGTACCTATGCATACAATGTTCCCTACTTAATTGTATGAAAACGCCACTTTGTTTGTGCTAGACATTTGGAAGGAACTCAACTTATCAAAATTACTATTGCAATGATTAAAAACAAATACTAGTTTGGTTTCTTTCTCCTTTACAGGCAAAACATTCAACACTTAAAGAGTCCTTTATTTGTCATGAACAAAAGCAATCTTTCTATTTACTTTGCTAGCTTGTCTATTTTGAGATTTTACTAAACAAAAATCTAGCTCCATGAACATTGATCAAATTACAAAATGATGATGAGATTGAAAAGGTTTCTAGATAAAGCTAAAATCAGATGGCCAACTTACAAATTTCACTCATAGTTTCAGCCAACGAGCTCACTTATTGGGGAGCGGTCCATGACATCTGATGCGAGCAGTGCATTGCGTTGGAGTGTTGGATCAATATCTGGCAACTTTGGTATCTGAAAAATATCATAAGAATAGTCATCAGTTGTTGAACTCCAACAATAAAGAACCAGACAACTTGTGCAGAATTATCAGACCCACACTGTAGGGCATTGAAATTTAGTATGGTATTTCTGATCTATTGAAAATTGCTCTTCCTGGATTACATAAATAATATATAAACAGGAAACAATCTATTGCCAGTAAAATAATAAAGACACTTGGGGGCCGTTTGGATCGCTTAGGAATTTGGGGAATTTGGGGAAGTTGCAATTCCTAGGAATAAATTTATTGAGAAGTGTGTAATTTTGTGAAGAGTTTGGATTGTTTATAATAAATTTATGGTAGGAAGATAAAATTCCCCAAAATCCCATGGGGATCCAAACGGCCCAATTGAATAACAACACATGGCTTCCTACCCAACCCAATTGAATAACCTGTGCTTCACATTCTTAAATTCATGACTAAAATTTTCACAATATTCTCTAATTATTTTCAAGAATATCCAAAAATATATCAATTCCAATATGTCATAGATCTTAGTGCTGTACTACCAGACCAATCAGGTACCTTACTGTTCAAGTACCATAAAGTATACTAGTCCAGTACCAAGCTCCAATAAATAAAATGATTTTTCTGAAAGTTTCCTAGGATTTGTTCTGTCCTCAGTTGATGTTTGCAAACTAATTGAAGTATCTTAAGATTTTTGGAGTTCACCCAAAACAGTGCTTCCAAACCCTACGATCCAGGTAGCTTTTAAGGTCTAATATGCTTACATATTAGTTGAAGTCCAGACAAAACAAAAATATGTTGATCCTTGCTTTAGAAATGTACCTGAGCCAACAAGTCAATTGTGCGCCTTAAGAGTCGCGCTAAATCTCCATCATCCATAGAACAATCCATCATTATTTCCCTCCAAGACAAACCCACAGCCCAGGCTTCAACCATTCCAGAAAATTGGCTGTCAAGCTCACAAGGTATCTACTAAAAGACAAATTATAACAGAGATTAGTACTTCCAGCATTATAGTTTGACCATGAGGTACTGGGAGCAAACCAATCATTCCGCACCTTAATTCCATGTCTCTCTTGAATTTCAACTAGTGAGTTTCTTTGCTCCTCTAGATAGTTTATTACTTCAAGCACGGTAGAGGATGGTTCATACACATAGCTGCAAGTATGAAATATGCATGTTATGATGTTATATACATTTTTTTGGGGAATGTAATGTCCAAGTATACCTCATAGATGGATGCAGACAGCTAATAAATGCTTTTGCAAACAAAGTAAAAAAATACAATATATACCCAACACTTCTTGAAGTTCCAACTGGCTCCAAGAGGGTTTCAAGGTATTTCTAAATAATACCAATGATGTGTTACAATTATAGAAAATACACATTTGGTGGATATTTGATAAAATTAAACCCAGTCTAAATTGAACCTCTTTTTTTCAGCTCATATTGAACTACTTTAATATATACAGTTGATAAATGATTTAAACCTTCAATTTGTCTTAAGCTCATTCACCTTTGGTTGACAACAAGGTATTGTTTACAGATGACCCCAATAATTTTTATTTTAAGTATTTTTCGAGCAAACCCTTTTTACAAAAGTTGGTACCTATCACTTTTCCAAGGCCGAAGCTTGATCCCTTCTGAGACGAGACTACCACAAACAGCTGCAAGTTGTGCTGGCTTTAGGCTCAACAGAACTTTATTCCGGAGCACCATCGCAATCCAGAGCTCATTTTCTCCCCTTAGCGCGGCTGCTGTTTCACCTAATGGATAGATCACTTGTGTGTTTATGTCCATCGCCCTGGTTTCTTGTATTACTTTGCTAATCTGAGATATTTAACAAAAAGAATTATACTAATCCAAACTTTCAGAAGCTTAAAATGATAATTGATAAGTGACACATCATAACAATAACAGCAAAAAAAAAGTAATGCCTACTAGCAAGAGATTGAAACTAGAAAAATCTAACTAAAATTTATAAGTGAAAAACGTCCAATACTCCTTGAGGTAAATTGAAGAGAGCATTTTAAAGCTTAACTATACAAATACCAAACTACATAAAATACCTATATGCATGGATAAGGACAGAGCTGTATACCTGGAGAAATTCTTTCCAACCAGTAGGCTCAATTTGACTAATACGTCTAGTTAGCCTACGAGCTCTGGCCTCCAAGCGGCCAATCTTATCGATTGTAAAGTTTCTTGCATCAACTATTTTTTTGAATTCTGCAAAACCCTCGGTCCTTTTAACTATTTTTTTAAAGCGTGAAACATAGAATTTAGTATCTTAAGATACACGATACGTAACTCACGATACGATACGATTCATAGCCCGATCGATACGTATCTTGACCATTGTATCTCAATTGCAGTGTATCTTAATGTATCTTAAGATACACGATATGTAACTTACGATACTAGGGTGTATCTTAAGATACAAACGATTCGGTAATACTCAATAGTGAAACAATTTGTTTTAGTAGAATAATAATAACAATAATAATCATTTTCAACTATAATTAATAAAGATTATAATAGAATATTAGTAGAATAATAAGAACAACAACAATAATAATAATCATCATCATTTATACAAATTATATAGCATAATACTATACTATAATGATTAATAGCTTAATAGTTTCTACATATATTTTTTAATATAATTTATATAGATTATAGTTTTATACAATATAATATTTATAATTTATACAAATAAAAAATATATTAATATTATACAATATGTTGTTATAAAAATACATTACACTATTGTAAATAATATAATGATTAATAATTTATACATACAAAAATAATTAATAATGAGTATAATTTATACAGATTTTATAGTGTAATATCATAAATTAAAATTGTAAATGATTTATGCATATTATATATTATAAAATTTAAGTAAAATCCAATATTTATACACTATATTTAAAGAAGGCTGAATTATTGAATGATTATAAGGATATATTGTGATATTAGAACTTTCTTTTAATGAAAATAGTTCAATATAAATTCTAATTACTTATTTTACATAATTTTAAGGATAGTTTAGCGTATCTTAAACAAATCGATACGATACACGATACACGATACGATACTTAATGCTACGATACACGATACATTTTACGATTCAACTTCTATGGCGTGAAACCTTACGCCTCTGCTCCTTGAAATTCTCAACAGCAACTTGGTATTCTCGGGATAAATGTTGCACCTAAAAAAATGTAAAATTTCAACCACTGTTCTCATGAATAGGAATAGATCATTGTCATTTTTAACTCAAGAAGTTCAAAAGGGAACCCAAACTATATAGAATGTTTCAGGCATAAAATTGAAAATGTATCTTATTAGCCAATTTCAATTATTTACATGCAGTTTAAAATGAAATAACTAAACTCTAGAGATACACTCCTCAATCATATAGAAGAAGTACAATATAAATTAACATAAAAAATTATAACAGTTATATAGGGCGAAAATGTACCTCATCATCTTCTGAAAGGCTGCTCAATACCGGTACATTTAATGTCCATGACCATGTATCTAACGACCCTTCCATGCAAAAGAGAGGCCCAAATTCAGAATCAGCGAGCTTCTCCCATTGCATCTCTTCTTTCAACAGGTGTTGCTTGAGCATTTCTCTGGGCAATGGCCCTCCCTCAACTGGACAAGCGCCAGAAAGGCCGGTTTTATACACCATCTTTATCCACTTCTCTGTGAATATGTACCATGAATTGTCGGAACTCAATGCTACATAGTAACTTGGTTCGGTTTCTTTGATATTTAATTCTTGCTTTTCACTGCTGACCTGAAAAGTCCAAATTAAAATATAGACGTTTGTTATCCTTAAAAGGATATTGGGAAGCACAAGTCATAAACTTTTCCAGCCAGCTCTGTAAATAGCAAATTATCAAAAGAAGGTAAAATAATTGGTTGAGTATGCCTAAAGTGAAAGAACGCCGGCCTTTTCACAAAAGAATGCCATAGATATACAAAAAGCTAAGTCCCTTGTCACTTTCAATCTATTCTTATTTCTCTTCAAAGACAACGAAACGTAAGGTCCCCACAAAGATTAACAAATAAATAAAAAGAATCTGAACAATAATACTGACCATACTCATCATACTTGGAGAAGAAAAGGAGGAAAGCTTTCCAACAAAGACAGCAGGAACAACATGCTGAACTGAATCTTTATCTTTATATTGTAAACACATGAAAGGAAGGTCACCATCTTGACATTCTTCCAACAATGGCTTCCACGCCATCATTCGCTTGAGTTCCATTTGCTTCCTGAGCTCATTTCTCAGCTTCTTCTCTCGCTGAAAAAAATCAAGACAATTGATAAACAAAACACGAACTACATTACCCCAGCAGACTTAAGGTCGTACAAATTTTTCTTACAAACAATAATGGTCAGACAGCAATTATATCTTTTAGCCTAGAATTTTTTTTTTCATTTATGGTCTCAATCTAGACTGTTGGCACAAGTATTAAAAAAAGTACCCTTAGGTCCTCTTTAAGAGCATATATCTCAGCATATTCTTCCTCTGTCAACTGCTCCTGACATTTCCTATCAACTGCCTCATCTGTGATTTCCAATGAATATAGTTCAATGTCTCGCTTAATCTTCTTGAGCTCCTCTTGAGCTGCAACAATTACATTGCTGCCAACATAGTTCCCAAAGCTCTGCTCCACCAATTTTCGAGCTTCTTCTAGAGTCCTTCCTGAACGTGAAGGTTCTGTTCCCTCTAATTCTTTCACTTTATTTGTGAGTTTTGACCCCTGAGAAAAGAGAATGCAGGAAAAACCTGTTTACCTTTTGCCTTTTACAAACTTCACCAAATATCAACTATCCAAAAGTTTTCACACTGGCAGCAAACAGCAGATTTAACATTATCTTTAAATAAAAGACAACCATCACATTAGTTCAAGGGAACTGATAAATACCTCTCTTAAATGTAAGCCTAAGGGGCAATTTATAAATGTTTTGCTAGGTTTTAATTTGTTTCGATGTGATTAAAACAACCAAATAGATGCTAAGTCTTAATAGGAAACATGCCATGTTAACATGTCAGTAAAACCATGCAAAATGAAGTCCTCAATTAAAAATTAGCAGGTTTGAGCAATAGAAAAATACTCACAGCAAGAAGGTTCAAAACCATTCCATAGGATGCAGTAAACTGAGAGACAAGCGGCTCAATTCCGGCAAACAAAATCTCACAACATTCCTCAGGTCCTTCATATGGTGTCTGAAGGAGCACCACATGCCCAGCCTTGTCAATGCCCCTCCGACCTGCTCGACCTGCCATCTGTAAGAGTTCATTTGGCGTCAACATTGACCGTCCAGCACCTGCCCGTTTGCTCAGAGAGGAGATAACAGCTGTACGTGCAGGCATGTTTATCCCAGCTGCTAGAGTTTCAGTAGCGAACACCACTTTTACCAGCCCCCGTTGGAATAGTTCTTCAATGAATGATTTCCATAAGGGGAGACAGCCTGTTATATGAGCTTGTTAATTGACAAATCTGGAGTGGTATAGTTTGGTGTATCAGCTTCTCCTAATTAAGCTCATTCTTTTTCTATCTTGTCGTCAGTTTTTTTTTTTTTTTTTATCAGGTCAAATACTAGATTTTGTTGAAACAAACCTGCATGATGAGCTGCAACCCCACATAAGAGGCCTTTCACAGCAAGCTCTCTTACTGCATCTGGGTACTGTGATTTGAACCGCCGAAGTTCAAGTTCCACCTCACTGGCCTCACACTCATCTAACAGCATGCATTGTTCAAGGTACTGTACAGCCGCATCACAGCCTCTACGACTGAAAATAAACCAGATAACAGGAAGCATGTCCTTGGACTGTAACTGTGACAAGGTGTCTCTTATCTGAGGAACCTGTAATCAGTTGAAATTGTATTCAAGAACAGTTAAATTAAACAATTAAACTGGCGTATGATTGCACTAAGATTGGCACAGTATTGAACAGTTAAACCGGTGTATTATTCTAAAAAATGCTAAAGTAACCCTAATCAGGCAACTGAACCTCTGATTAATTCAATTTGTCCATAAACATGTATTTTGCAAGAAAATTCGCAACTCACCCTAGCTTATCCTTGGATTTAATTGAATAAATGGGAAGCTAAAAATAAAGAGAGAAAAAATGGGAATGAAAACTTGTTTGAACATTGCTATGCTGGCCGGTATATCCCTGTTCATGCCAATAGGGAAGTCCGGAATAGTAGTATTTGATTACATTCGTATACAAGAGGGAATGGAAATGGGTCTGACATGTGTGCGGCGCAAAAGGTTGATGTCATTCTTTGTTACTGGCACCTGCCGTGTTATGCTGCCAGAGCCATTATACCGCTTGTCAGATTTACCAGTTCTGTATCTTCTTTTCCCTCTCTGTTCATGTGATTCATTCCTTGAAGAGGATAGTTGCACATATTCACGTGATAACTTCCTTTGATTAGGAACAGGATAACAATAAACAGAGTTAAAACCCAGCAACATTTTGAGAGATGGAAAACAGAAAATTTGATAGAACTGAACTATATGGCATGGAAAGGATAGGTGCATGACCTGTTCATTTTTGTCCCCCTTTCATCGAGAAGTGGTAATAGACCATTTCTCCTTGAGAAGTGCCAAGTAAGTGGGACTGGCCGTTTGCTTGATGTTACCAGCTCTGTAGTACCATGGATCTGGAAAAGGTTCAAATAATATATATAGACAAGCTTGAGAAAATTTTATCATTGGATATTACTGTAAAATATACATATATATTTAAAAATAAGGGTGAGCAAGCTCTTGCCATGACTTGAAAAAAGAGATAAACATAGATTAACAATTGAACTATCATAAAAGTTGAACAATTAAACTATTATCACTAAATAGCTGATTTTAAGAGACGTGATATTACCTGTCCAATCCAACCTGCCAGCTCATCGGGATTCGCTACAGTGGCTGATAGACAAATAAGCTGTACTTCTTTCGGACAATATATTACCTGAATAATTTTTACAATGATAAGAGCATGGACAGCTGACACTCATCTAAGCATGAAAAAGGAATAGAACATACTATCTCTTCCCAAACGGTACCACGGGATATGTCGCTGAGATAATGGACTTCATCAAGGACTATTGCATCCACATGAAATAGTCTACCATCAGACGAAGCCGCACCAACACTGCCATAAAGTAATAAAAAAACTATTCCGTAATTAAATGGAGAAATGGCCTTCTATCCCCAGGAAACAGCTCACCCACAAAAACCTGGCTGAAAGTAACCATGCGGCACAATTTGTACTGGTATTAATATTGTAAAAAGGCAAAAGCCGACAGACGGTATGCCATCTTAATTAGGGCACGTGTTTTAAAATTACCCCCAAAATAGCAGTGATCCTATAGGTTGACACATTGTATGGATGCGAGCTGGTACTGGTAACTAGTGTTGCAGTCAGAAAATGTAGATAGGCCATCATTTATGAATAAATCATTGAAGTGCAATTATTTTGCAAAGCTACCTCTGATAAAGCATGTTGCGCAAGATCTCAGTAGTCATTATTAAAATAGGAGCATCTATATTTACAGAAGAATCTCCAGTGAGAAGGCCAACATTATGATCACCGAAAGTCCTCCTAAGACATGCAAGTGAAGAAAGAGTGAAAAATCTAAAATTAGCAGAGGGTGTAGCAAGTGAGTAGGGTAAAGAAGGAGAAGGAGAGACCGAAAATCACGAAGTTTCTGATTGGAAAGAGCCTTCAATGGGGTAGTGTAGAAAAGGCGTCTGGCTCTAGCAAGTGTTGCGAGAGCTGAGGCTTCTGCTATGAGGGTCTTTCCACTGCTGGTGGGCGCTGAAACTACAACGGAAGAGCCTCTTAAAAATGCTTGTATTGCTAACTTCTACAAAATAATAAGAAGAATAAGGTGAGGCAAATACATACATTGATACATACATAGGTATTATGAATAAAGAGGGAGGGAGGGAAAATGGAGGGACCTGGAATCTGTCAATTGGGAAATGGTAAATCCCGGCAAGGTCCTGATAATCAAGAATGTCGGCTCTGAACTCCCTGGCGTCGGCAATGAGCTTCTTCACCCGCTGCGCCTTGTCCGCTTCAGACTGGCGAAGGGGGCCCATGGAGTCAGATGCAATATCTTCGTCGTCGTCCTCCTCGTCCTCGTCCTCGTCCTCGTCCGATGCAATATCAGCGTCGACGACGTCGTACTCGTCAGCGGCGATTTCATCGTCGCCATACTCGTCAAATTCATCGTCGTCGTCGTCGTCTTCATCGTCGTCGTCTGCTTCGGATTCAAGCTCTGAAGGAACTGGATGAGAGGAGGATAGGGATAGGGATAAGGGGGGTCCACGGTGGAGGAGGAGAGGTTTGAAATTGAAATGGACATTGAGGTGGCGAGACGGAGATGAAAAGGAGATGGGAGAAGAAGAGCAGTGGCAGTGGCAGTGGCAGAGCATCATGTGCACGGGAGCCATGGGAGCCATGCCCATGCCTACTAATCCCAACTGGAACTGGAACTGGATTGGGAAGGGACTAAGTTAAGTAACTACTCACTAGTCACGGAATCCAACCGTCCAGATTCAATCGGACAAAGTTGGCACTGCTTCTGCTGCTGGGGTCAGCAGACTAGTCTAGCCACTAGGCTAGGGAGCGACTGAGGAATGGAAATATGGAAATATAGAATGGAGGATAATAAATAATTAATACTAAGTGGATTTAGTAATGTGTACAACAATAAATATGTGGATATAAACAACTTTGACAGATCAACAAAACAATATAGTATTAGTATGGTATGTTGTGCTGGGACTTGGGAGCCTGGGACAATGTAGTTTTGCATTTACTCATTTATTTCATCTAAAATCTTTTTCCCTATATAATACTATGTGCTGCAACTATTCGCTCATTTCTCTTACGCGAACAGCTCCACTCCATCTGTATTAATAGCAGGATTTTCAAACAACAATCTCGCATTTCTAATTTAAATCCAACAAAAAAAAAAAAAAATGCTAGGACTCTGTGACTGTGAGTCGCCGCTTACGGGCTTATGGCAACATCTCCATGATTTTTTTTTTCTTTAAATTCAAACACTTGGCGTCGGTTGCCACAGTTTTGCCGTCCCCTTGTGTATTTTTGTGCACACAAGCGGAGACATTACGTAGTAAAAACAACGGAAACAATACTCAAAAAATGCCCACAGAGCTTAAGCCGAATAAAGCAATCCACACAAACAGCACTTAAATGTTTACTTATCATTCAGTAATCACTATCAAAAACCAAAAAAAGAAAAGAAAACAAAAAACGAACAAAACTTATTCAAAGCCTCAGTTCGGCAAACTAGGCAATTTTTGTCCCTGGACAAAAAGCATGAGTTGGGTTCACAAAGACCACTTCTTTTACGCCTGGACTGCACCAAGTTCCAGTAACAAGGTATGGTTCACGTCGTTGGCTCCTGGCCCCATAAACTGGATCGGACCTGAAGCATAACAAATGCCGGATTATACACAGATAGAATAAACTGGGAGGAACAACACACACACTGTGCATGCACAAGTGAATGTCTTTGAGGCAGAGCATGTTGGTCCAGGGCAACTTTTAATTCTCTTATTTTGAAAATGAAAGGTATTTCAAATGGTCTAAACAAGAACAAGAACACTTTCTTAAGATGTAAAGAAATTTCCCCTAATAGTCATGTTAGAAGTTTCCCAAGTTTTTCATTATTTTATCACCAAAGAAACATACCTGGGCTGATATATCTGTTCTTGATTGCCCATTCATCACGCATTGATGCAAACTTTTTGAATGGCGCACCTACAATATTTTCAATTCAAGGATAAAAAGGTAAGCAAGCAAATTAGCATTCAAAGTGACTAACAGAAAATAGGTAGCAGAGGAAAATTTATTCTAACCATCAAGCTCAACCATTGCCTTCTTGATCACTGGCTTGAACTTGCCTGATTAAAATGAACAAGATTTCATCTCAACGAAAATTTTCACAAATCAGATATGAATGAAATTAGACATAGACAAACACATTTTGCCCTGACAAACCAGACAAACATCTTAAAAGTGTGAGACTATAATTTTTAAATGAAAAAAAATTATTATGGAAAATACCATGCCGTCTCTCAACATCCATCAGAGAAGTCAACGCAGTACCTCCGACAGTCCACTCTTCAACAGGAGCACACAAGTTTCCAACCTAAATTTAACCAAATGAAAAGAAGAAGAATAAGACCAAATGAAAATGTTCCATCAAATTTACCAAATACCCAGAAAAATTTCTAAGTAGATATATAAGGTGCCAAGCTGGTGTGAGTAACAATACCGAAGAAATAAGTCCTGTCTTGCCACAATGGAGTAAAGCACCAGCAGCATAGCCAAGAGCATAGCAATAGTTTGCATCAAAATTAGTAGGCATGCCACATCTCCCTTCATATCTGCACAGATATATTATTTACCATAAACAGCATAAGACCAAAAGCAGTGTTTTTTTTATAGAAGCGCAATAATTTTATGTATGGGACTTACCCAAAAAAGTGAGACTGGCCTTTGAAATGGCCGGCATACTTCCCTTCTGCCTTCCTCTTCTCCAGCTCGGTTTCAACCATGGAGATGAGCATTTTTTCGGTCTCAATTTTCGCAACCTGAGAGATAATATGCCCACGAGAAAGCATTAGTCCACATTAGCAATGGCAATCCTTGTTAACAAAAGAAGCTACTATATGAAACGGAAGTTTTCAAAATATCATGCGCAGCAGATAATTACCGTACTGAGCTCACAACAAAAAATTAGATTCAATACCATGATTACTGCCATATGACTACATGTCTGTTTGTAGACTATGCATTGTATTCACCACAATTTGGCTTTTTTTATATCTTTCAATTTTTTTTTTGTTTCTTGTTCACATAGGGTAATTGGCTCCTTTTCCACCCTTGAACAGAGTTAGGCAAACTGAATGGCATGAAAGAAAGGTAACTTACATATAGCACAGCATAAAGCAACAGTACAACAACACTGAAATTTATGGTAGAACAACCCAGAAAATTATGGTTACCTGAACATTTCCGTGAGGATCTCTTTCTAACAAAAGCTGCTCCTGGATTGCCTGAGGCAAGAATTCAAACAGCTGCTGGCACTGTGGTTGCAGTTTCTGCTTCCAAACACCAGCCTCATCAACCACATCATGTGCCAAAATTTCATTCAGCTCTGCAATCAGGGTTTGTACCTGAGAGAATAGTAAAATAGACAGAATGAAGCTCAAAATCATATTCGGTGAATAAGGAACCCAAACTAAGTTTATCCCCAATTCCCTACATCCTAATAAACAGTTACTAAACGAAGGAATTTTGTGAGAATATATATTTAGTTTTTGTAATGCACCTTCATTTACAGAACTCCACATAATATTTTAGCAA
This sequence comes from Rhynchospora pubera, assembly GCA_028095005.1. Classification (NCBI taxonomy): domain Eukaryota; kingdom Viridiplantae; phylum Streptophyta; class Magnoliopsida; order Poales; family Cyperaceae; genus Rhynchospora; species Rhynchospora pubera. Next base: position 228,987,133 of record CM051459.1, on the reverse strand, counting down.
TTTTCTGGCCATGGACGGAAATCAACCATTATTAAAGAAGATGGCAACTCCACCAAAAGTTGAAAGCCCAAAATTTTTTCATGGATTTATGGCTAATAGTAAAAGAAACCCCCAACTGCACAAGTATTGTTGGTTTCCAACGAGAAAGAACATCCAATAAGATCACTATCATTCTCAAATTTACCTCAGGGATAAAGTCAATTAGACCTTCTGGTATAAGAATGACACCATAGTTGTAACCCAGCTCAGCACGTTTGCAGATGATGTCAGTTATGTAGTCTGTTACATTTTTGAGAGTTTGTTTCTTGGCAGCCACCTGTACCCCAATAAAAATAATTTTTTTGTTCAGAAATAAAGGAATTATTTCAAATTGCAAAGAAAAAAGAAATGACCAACTGAGATCTGGTTGTAGGTAGACATGGCCTCATCACACGTAGAGAACCCAATAAACAAAGGACAAAATTACTCGCTAATACTTACAACCACCGTGAGAAGGGAAACTTTAAGTATCCAATACATTACAAATATTTTGAATAGTCCAACCATCTGCAATAGAAGTGAAAAAAAGTACCTCTTCACCAATGATAGCAATATTTGGATGAGTTTGTAGGGCACACTCAAGTGTAATGTGAGAAGCTGCACGTCCCATGAGTCTCACAACTGAATAGAGGTGACATTAGAAATAACTAGTCAATTTTGGAGTGACTTCCATTGAGCACAAAATTGAAATTATTATATAATTGTTGCAAAATATGACTGGATTCTTTGTCAAACAATATTAGTCAGCAGATAGGCAAAGAAGGCATGTTTGTTCACAGTAGCACAAAACACATCATTATCAATAACTAAAATTTTAAATCTAGGTATTTTGCCACATCAGGCAACTTACAGTGATAATACTTTCCAGTCGATCGTGCATCCACCATCACATTTCCAATCATCTCTGAATATATCTGGAGAAAAAAATTAATTATGTGGAGGCCCAAGAGTGAAGTATAAAATTTTTTAAATTCTAAACACAGGTACATATGAACACATATTTAGGAAAGAAAGACCGGCAAAAAGGTACCTTGCAAGCAGTGTCAAATCCAAAACTAGCAGGTACTTCTTTGCATTTTAGATCCCCGTCGATTGTCTTGGGGCACCCAATCACACGGGTCTTGATGTTCTTTGACCTATCAATGGAAGAGATATATTTAAGGGTTCATATATAGCGCATCAGCAAGTCAGACAAGGTACCAAGTTTTCTAAATGTGTGCATCTAAAAAATTTAAGACAAATTAATTAGCTAAAAATAAACATCATATTATATATTCTTTTCAAAAAAAGAAAAAAAAAACCAACGGCAGATTGCTTACTAGCTCTTTTTTGTTTCTTTTTCCATTTTTGAAACTTACTTGAAAAAGGAAACTATGGTGGCACTATAGTGATAGTATGGAACCCTAATAAAGTGCAAAATTATAAGCATAGACAGTGAGGAGGTGAACCTGAAGTACTCAGCAAGAAGACATGCATTTGTATTGGAGTCGTCACCACCAATAACAACAAGCCCATCAAGATCGAGCTTGACTGCTGTATCTTCGGCTTCCTTAAACTGAAGCGACAAGGTTATGAAAAGTGACTCTTGAACATGAACTATGAAAAGAATGCGAAAAGAAAAAAAGTTGAGAAGAAGTACCTGCTGAGGTGTTTCAATTTTGTCCCTTCCACTGCAAATCATATCAAAACCACCCTGATTTCTGAAGGGGTAGACAAATTCGGGGGTCAATTGAACGTACTTGCACTTCATAATGCCGGCAGGACCTCCCTTGAATCCGTAAACAGTGCTTCCGGGGGCCTTGTCTTGCAAATAATCTGAAAAGAAGACATAAAGAGTGAGTGTGTTATGTATAGCATGAGAGAGGAGAGGAGAGGGCGACTGGGTGAGGGAGGGACGGACCGAAGATGCCAGAGATGACGTTGTGGCCTCCGGGGGCCTGGCCGCCAGAAAGAACGACGCCGACCTTGAGGGAGTGAGTGGGAGTGGGAGTGGCAGATGGGGAGGTGGCGGGGGCGAGGTTTGCGGAAGGCTGGGCGAAGAGGTGGGGGAAGAGGTTGGCGATCTCAGCGGGGTTGCCGGCGGCGGAGCTGGGAGGGCCGTCGAGGAGGGCGAAGGGGCCGCGGAGGACGGAGGGCAGGGGCAGGTTGTGGTTGAGCCGACTCGTCTGCACCTCGCTGTACACCGACATCACGCGCGTGGTGGCCGCCGCGCCGCCGTTCGCCACAGCTGTCGCCATTCTCCTTCTCTCGTTCCGAATCTTTCCGAAGAGAAGAGAGGGCTTTAGATTTAGATTAGATCCAGAGAGGAAGAAAGAGAAAGAGAAAGAGAAAGAGAGAGTGGCGACCAGAACACAACACACAACACAGACACTCTCAACTCTCAAACTCTCAATTCTGATGTGATGTGATGTCGCCCAAGGTTTTTGTTTTTTACACTCTGCTCTGCATTCTATCCCTAAACGGACAACACTCTTTTTCACCGCTCAAACACCACACTACATTTTAATAATAATCTAAATAATCAATCCACATTTAAATAAAATTTTAATTCTTTTTTTTTCGAATAATCTAAACGGTTTTTTACTTATTTTTTGCCGAATCAAGTAAGTCTAAAAAAACATTACTATAAGCGTAAATACATTGATTTTTTCGTTAAAAACCAAATTTTACTATATTTGTGCTATTTATTATATTATGAAAGAATAAAATACATTACATAATTTCTTAGATTAGTCTCATCTTTAAAGAGTAAAAAAAAAAAAAAACTTATGGCCTTATGGGTATTCGCTTACTTGGATAATGAGGAGATTTGATACTACCAAAAAGAAGATGGAAAAACAATAATTCAGGGATCGTTTGGATGGGTTGGGAATTGGAGAAATAGCCAATTCTAGGCATAAATTTATTGGGAAGTGTGTAACTTTGTGAAGAGTTTGGATTGTTTATAATAAATTTGGCATAACAAATTCCGAAAATTTGCAATTCCCACCTATTCCAACCTCATCCAAACGCTCCCTCAATGATTTCAACCGGGGGTGGAACACTGGAACTTCCCGTGAATGAATTAATTTACATGTTCTCTTCTCTCTCTTTTTGAAATTTAATGGAGAGGAACGTTGACACGATAACGGCGCATTTGGTGTGACCGTGTCAAGGTGAGATGACAGAAGAGTAGGTGGTTTTTGTGCGGATCGGTGGGTAGCAAAAATATTTTTGTCATTAAAAAAACATACAACGGCTTAATATTAATTTTATCCAATATGCTAATGTTTACAACTCTATATGCTGTTTTAGATAACCTTAAATAATATTATTTAAAATTTATTGTTTCATACTTTATTTGCGTCAAAGGGGGGCATGGCCCCCCCTAAGATTTTAAAATATGTGAAGAGCTTTTCAATTATATACTACATTTTATTAATATATGACATATTGCACCTCTAATAAAAAAGTTTAAATACAATAATATAGCTAAATACAAGCTAGTTAAGTTTGTTTGTTCAGACTAGTTTAATTATAATTTTTTCTTTTAAAGCAAATTTAGAAGATGAAAAATCACAAATAAAACATTGCTCAAATATGAAAAATCTTTGCTTATTATTTTTTGAAGAAACGATTACTTCTTCACTGTATTTGATACAAATAATGTTTAGAAAATTCAAAATTACTACTATAAAATAATGCAATATTATTTTTTTGTTGTTATTTTTTTAGATTTTTAAACTTCCAAATTTTAGTCTGCCTAAGTCGAAATTCTTGCCCCCCTAAGTTAAATTCTGGCTCCGCCCCTATTTTTGTGACGTGGTTCGTTTTTGCATTTTAAATAAAAAAATAGAAATAAGGTTTGTTTGCCAATACAAAAAAATAGCTATTTGAACATCATTGTTTTAGATTATCAAAATTAAACAGTTGTAACAATGTTATCGACGAAGGGCGAAGAATTATTCGACACCCAACCCCCCCCCCCCCCAACCCAAAAAAAAAAAATAAATAGTGGAAAGAATGATCGTATTCTTGCACAATTCGAAAGAATATAAATACTTTTGAGTATGTTTGAACTCTACTATTTTTGTCAATTGGAGTTGATTCTCTTCCGCTATTGCATCAAAATAACAGGCACTACTTCAAAATTCCTTTCATTCCGTATTTGATGCTGGATTCTAATTGAAATAAAATACCGTTTCGCTATTTCAGTTGAAATGAATATCACCAAAAAACCTCCATAATATAATCGCCCTTTTTAAAACAGAAATAACAACACAAACACCGGACCTTATGGACCGTCATTGCAAGAATTTTTAACGAGGCTATAATTTATACACTTTTATTATATGTTTTATATTATGTAAGCAGCACAGAAATGTAAGGATCGAGATAGCCGCACAATATCACAACACAATAGTAAAAGATAAAGAGAGAAATAACAAGACACCAGGAATTGTGGAAAACCAGACGGGTGGTGAAAAACCACAAAACACCGCCGGCCTAATATTGTTTATAGAGGAGAAAGAATTACAAGCTTGAAGCTTTTCTGTTTTTCTGTGTGTTGATTACAGGAGGGTCTAGACCCTTTATATAGCCTAGAGTTACTTAGGGGCGAAGAAACAATCTACCACAAGATACTTTCTTTACAATCAAGAAACGCATCTTCCTACTTGGAGAACAAGTAACCTCTTGCTTGGCCAACAAGAAACACCGTACTTGACGAGCAAGTAACACTTAGCTTGGTGAACAAGTTGTCTTCACACCCAACAATCTCCCACTTGAAGACAAGTTGGTAACACTATTATCCTAGTGTCCCAAATCTCTTCTGCATCTCCTCTACTCCAAATAATCTTCCATTAGGCAGGCAGCAGCTCCCACTTGACTAGTGAATGAGCCCAACTGAGGCAGTGCATAGCCTCAGTTTATCCGTGGTGACAACCTTCGTGAGCATATCCGCAGGATTTGCAGAACCTGCAATCTTTCTCAACGACAAGGTCCCGTCTTCTATCAATTCACGAATGTAGTGGTATTTCAGCTGGATGTGCTTCGTCTTTGAATGAAACACTGGGTTCTTCGCGAGACACAAAGCACTTTGACTGTCGGTGTAGAGTGCTTTGCAACCTTGGTCCTTTCCAATCTCCTTCAGGAAATTAAGTAACCAAACCATCTCTTTTCCGCCCTCCGAAATCGCCACGTACTCTGCTTCTGCTGTAGAAAGAGCCACGCATTTTTGCAATCTCGACATCCAACTTATCGCCGTACCTCCCCACGTGAAAACATAACCGGAAGTGCTCTTCCGACTATCCACATCACCACCAAGGTCCGCATCAACAAATCCTTTCAAACCTACACTGCCTTTCTTGAAGCACAGTGCCATACTTGAAGTGCCTTTCAAGTATCTTAGCAGCCATTTCACCGCCTCCCAATGTGCGGTGCCTGGATTTGACATGTAACGGCTCACTACTCCCACTGCATGAGCAATGTCGGGTCTGGTGCACACCATGGCATACATGAGACTGCCAACCGTCGAGGAATAGGGCACAGTCGCCATGTAGTCACGTTCCTCCTTCGTCTTTGGTGCTTGATCCTTCGACAACTTGAGTTGAACCCCCAGCGGTGTGATTCTTGGCTTAGCATCTTGCACTCGAAATCTATCCAACACCTTGTTGATGTACTTCTCTTGCGACAGAGTCAGAGTACCTGCCACACGATCTCGAGAAATGCGCATGCCTAGAATTTGACTTGCTGGACCCAAGTCCTTCATCTCGAACTCCTTAGCTAACTCCTGCTTTAGTATGTTGATTTCCTTCATACTTACACCTGCAATGAGCATGTCATCGACATACAAAAGCAAAATAACATAGGAGCCACCAAAATCTTTGAAGTAACAACAGTGGTCTGTATCTCCTCGCTTAAATCCACGACTACACATGAATTTGTCGAACTTCTTGTACCACTGCCTAGGAGCTTGCTTCAAACCATACAGGCTTTTATTTAACTTACACACAAGATCCTTCTTTCCCTGAGTTTCGAATCCCTTAGGCTGCACCATGTAGATTTCCTCCTCCAAATCACCATGAAGGAAAGCCGTCTTGACATCGAGTTGTTCTAGGTGCAAATTCTCGGTTGCTACAATACCGAGAATCATTCGGATAGTTGTAAGCTTCACCACCGGTGAGAAAACCTCAGTGTAATCAATACCTTTCTTTTGTAAGAAACCCTTGACCACCAATCTCGTCTTGTACCGCTTACTACCATCAGGATCTTCTTTAACTCGATACACCCACTTGTTTTGTAGCACCTTCTTCCCTTTTGGCAACTGAGTCAGGACCCATGTCATATTTTTCTCCAAGGACCTTAACTCCTCTTGCATGGCATGCTCCCACTTAACCGCATCACCCGAGCTTACCGCCTCACTGTAGTCTTCAGGCTCACCCGAGTCGGTCAAAAGTAAATAGTTGAGGGAAGATAGATACCGTGTGTTAGGTTTACGAACCCGAGTAGACCTTCTCAACACCGGTTCTTGTGGGTTGGGCTCTTCTTCGCCGTTAACTGCTACATCTTCGGTCGCAACATCATCGGCTTCATTATCTTCTTGGACCGCATCACCTTCGAACCATTCATTGCCGACCGAACCATTTGGGACTTTAGCATCACCCAAATCAATCTCTCTCACTTCATCTTTAATAGATTCAGATTTTTTGTATAACTCATTTTCATTGAAGGTAGCATCCTTGGACCTAATTATTTTTCGATTTTTCTCATCCCAAAATCTAAAACCAAAATAATTAGTCCCATACCCAATGAAAATACATTTCTTGGCCTTTGCATCCAACTTGTCCCTTTTTTCTGAATCTACATGCACATATGCAGTGCATCCAAATGTTTTCAAGTGAGACAAAGATACTTTTTTATCCGACCACTTCTCTTCAGGCAGCTCTAATTCTAAGGCCACCGAGGGACTTCGGTTGATGAGATAAGCTGCTGTGTTGATTGCCTCTGCCCAAAACATCTTAGGCAGATCTGCGTGAAGTCGCATTGCCCTAGCGCGCTCATTGAGGGTTCGATTCATCCTCTCTGCAATTCCATTTTGCTGTGGTCGATTTGGGACTGTTCGCACTAGTTTGACTCCATGCTCCGCGCAATAGGCCTTGAAATTGGCTCCATCATACTCGCCGCCATTATCCGATCTTAAGCACTTTAGCTTTTGACCGGTCTCATTCTCGACCTCTGCCTTCCACTTCTTGAACACCTCGAACACTTCAGACTTGTGTTTGAGAAAGTAAACCCATACCTTGCGAGTGGAATCATCGATGAATGTGACATAGTACCTCGAGCCACCTTGGGATTGGACCGGTGCCGGTCCCCACACGTCTGTGTGCACAAGTTCTAACCTCTCTAACTTGCGCTTCCGCCCGACCTTCGAGAAACTGACCCGCTTCTGCTTACCGAGCACGCAATCTTCACAGAATCCTGTTTCAACCGACTGCATAGCCGGCAGTAACCCTTTTGAAGCTAGCACCTTCAAGCCTTTGTCGCTCATGTGTCCCAATCTGTTGTGCCACAAAATTGGGTTGGTCTCCGCCCCTGCTAATGCCACCAAATCTCCACTGCTGTCAGTCAGATAGAGTGTACCCACCTTGGTGCCTCGTGCGATGACCATTGCTCCTTTTACTATCTTCCAAGAACCTTCTCCAAAGATGGTCTTATTGTTGGAATTGTGTTCTAAAAGTTATCTTATGGTGATTACTTTTATATGTTATATTTATGAATTGGATGTTATTACATTTTGTTCCATGAGTTTATATTCGTATTTAGAAGTGTTCAAGAAGATGCTCTTGGTCTTGAACCGCAGAACTCTAAATAAAATGAATATATATCTCTAAAATGTTCACAGGTCTTGGATATTAGCAGGAACACTAATATGCCATACAAGACTGTCGTGTTGATTAAAAGTACGTTGTAGTTCTGTAAACGTTGATAAAGGATTATCATTTAATAACACGAGTATATGAAAAGTTTCATATATTGAACAGACCTAATTGATAAAAATATTATATGGATTGTGTTTGTGTCATTAATATTTTTATCGTGTCATTAATTCTAAGATTGATATGATATATTTTCACATAAGGAATATGCAACGTGATTATTATTTGAAGCCATATAAAGCTTGTGGTGATAAAAGTAATAGTTCTTTGTATATAACTTGTGTAGGATGGAAATATATATGTCAATAGCTAATTGCCACTCATGAATTGAGGAATGATATTATAAAGGGCCCCTTGGTAAAGTAAGATTATAAATGGATCCAATATAACTGAAGTGCAGTTATAATTATATAATCATACTTATTGGAGACCAAGAAAAGATTATAATACGAAGATGACACAGCCCTACTTTGTATAATAATCATAATATCATATGGCAAGGAATAGACACAAGTAATGTTAATAGCATTACTAGAAGGATCGTGTTTCGTAAAAGGATTTGCTAAACATCTATATTATTTGGGTAGCTGTAATGTATGCTAGAGTACCGCTTACAGTTTATGGAATAAAATGTTTTATTACATTGCCAACATAATATGGATCCTCAATATAGGTCACACCAACTGAATGGGAAACAAGAAATATATTTTCTATGTACAAGGTTTCATGTTGTATGAAACAAAGTGTACAAATAGAAAATTATATCACATGACGTGATTAACTAGCAATGAATAAATTTATTGAGATGTGAATATTATAAGTATAATATGTGTTTCACATAATATAATAATATATGAATATTATTATAGAGTGCATAAATTTATTTAAAGCCCAAGCCCAATTATTTTAACAAATGAAGAGAGAAAGAAGGCTTTAAATTCGGGTCAGAATTTGAGCCAACTTTAAACTGATAATTAGTATAGCAAATGATAACCAAATTGGACAAATGATATATGAAAATTATAGCCCTGGAAGTGTAGAATCCAATGGTTCAACTTTCATGTCGTTTGGAGTTTCCTATAAAGAGTTATCATTGTTTTAGTGCTGAAACGTCAGAAATTAAAGTGCTGTTTTAATTTATGATTAGTGGCTTTAATTGCTATACGAATTTGAAAGGTTTATTCTGATGTTTTAAAGGTAAAACAGATCAGAAATTTTAAAAACACAAGTAAGTCTTCATGTGTTGAAGCTTTGGCTTTCTCATCCTCAAAATATTTGTTAAAATATTCTATCGATTAAGCAATCGATCAAGATACGGGTGGCGGAGCTAGGTGTTGACGGGAGTTCGCTAGCACGGATTCAACTGTCATTCTTGTTTCGGATTCAAGGTGAACCAAGAGGAACAAAGCTTCGTTAGAGACCATAGGTATGGCTCAACAATCCTTCTTATAGGAATATATGTGATTGTGATGCAAATATAATATAGGAAAGTTAGCGATAATAAGAACGATTTTAGATGTTATCGGTTAATAAAAATTTTAAAATTACCCGATTCACATCATGAAATCCTTCAATTGGTATCAGAGCATTAGGTTCTTTATTATCGCTAATTAGGCTATTTTATTATGTAATTTTATTACATAAGTGCTTAGTTAATTGTTCTTTTGTGTTGCGGTTCTAAAATTCGAGCTGAATTTTTGTTACATGCTTTGCAATATTGTTATTAGATTACTGGTTGATTATTTTTGAAATTTCTAAAATTCTTACTATTGTGAAAGAAGATTAGAATAGGATAATTATATAGATCAAGATTTTTGGACAGATCTATGAGGTTAAACAAAAATAAGAAAAATAGCGCGTTGCTGGATTTTTCCAGCAGCAGTAGCAGTTTTTGCTGAAATTAAAATAACGATTTCTCTCAAATGGATTATCGTATTTTGATGAAACCAGTTTCTAAATTTAGATATTGAAGTCTAGTTTTCAAATAATAAAACTTTCCTATACAAAAGTTTTATGAAATTTCGTCACAAAGGCAAAACAGCAACAGTGCGCAGTTTTTCTGTGACAAGAACAATAACGGTTTGAGTTTCCTTTTAAATGTTTAAAAGATTATTTTTCAAACTATGGTGCAAATTGTAACAGAGAATTATAAATCATTTTTTCTGAGATTTAAATGATTTAGAGAACCGCAATTGCATAAGAAATGGAAATTAACTAAAAGGTACAAAATAGTGCATCGGTATGCAATTCCTATTCTAATTTTGTTTTGCAGGGAACCGAGTTTGTATGTCTCATTTCAATGCCTTGTGTGATGTAAATTTTGATGTGATGTGTTTGTTTGATTGTAAGCAAGTTTAATAAGTGTTTATTAATTAGGCACAAAAGGCAATTTATGTATAGGATGCCTTTATTTATTATTTACATCATATGCATTGTGAGAATGAGATGGGTTCCTAATACTTGCACTTAGCTAATTTTATTTTGAAAGGATTCATAATAAAGTTTGGGGCAGCATATTTATTTTATATGCAATTTTTCATCCAATGGTGCAAGTAGACAAAACGGTGGATGAAGAGAAGCGCAAGAGGCATACAAACTCACAAATGTTTTGTGATTGTGTTATGTGATGTGCTTTATGATTATATGTGAATGATATGTTAGGATAGGTATGGGTGTATGGAAACATGACCTACCAAACTATAGTCACATTTGAATTGTCCAATGAAAAATTAAGTATTTTTTCCTTCTTATTTTATCCACTTTAAGCTAAAGATTATTGAGATGCATGAGTGTAATCTTTAATCTTTAGAAATCGTGGAATGTGTTAGGATATATTATCAGGCCATTGATAGGTGGATTAAATGTGAGGCATTTGATACATTTATTTTATGGAGATAATATAGCCAAGCATATTGACCAATAAAATAAGTTTGCTTAAAGAGCAGTCAAGATCCAGGCTTGAAGTCTCGGGAAAATCGTTTAGTAAGAAAAATTTCTTAATAAACAACAAGAGTCATAAAGTTTAGAAAATTGCAAATGATTGCAAAAGTTTTCCAAAAGGTTATGATTAGTAAAAGATTACTTACCTTGATTTTATATTTCGGATGAGTTCGATTTATTTATGATGGGATCTTGAATATACTGCATAATGGACAAATTTTAAATATGTAGTATGAAATTTTACATAAATATTAACATGAAATCCTTTAATTTATTTTATAGAATGACAAACAATTTACTTATCCGATCCATACTCGAAAAGTTTCCGTTGGAGAATGATGGTTCCAATTTCCTTGATTGGGAATTGAAACTCCAACTTATCATCAGGTCGGAGGATCTTGTTGATGTATTGGAGGAAGATGCTCCAGTACTAGGTACAAATCCCTCTGATGAAGAAAAGACCAAATCTGAAAAGTACCGCAAGGATGAACTGAGCGTTCAAGGTCTCATGTTGGCAAGTATGGCTACTGAACTTACTAGAAAGTTCATAAACAATACTCCAAAAGAGATAATCGAACGTCTCTCCAAGATGTTTCTGGAGAATGCTCGTAAAGAGCGTTCAAAGATCACCTTAGCTTTCACAAGGTGTAACATGGCAGAAGGGTCTTCTGTCAACCAATATATGTTGAAAATGTTGGGTTACCTTGAGAAATTGGAGAAGCTAAATGCTCCAATGCATGCTGACTCTGCTGAGGATATAATCCTTGGTTCATTGCCTCCATCTTACAGAGATGTAGTCATGCATCTTCACTTGCGTGAAAAGGCAATGACCCTGGATGAGATCCATCAGACTTTGAAGCAAGCTGAGGCCGATATGAACAGACATAAGGGAGAGAAGAATGTTCTTGCGATCTCACAGAATGGCAAGAAAGTTCAAAAAGGAAAAGGCAAAATGAAGATATCTAAAAAGAACAAGGGGAATGGAGAAGCTCAAGCGAGCACCTCCAAAGGCAAAAAGAAAAATTTGCCAACTCCGCAAACCGAGTGCTATTATTGTCATGAGTTGGGACATTTCAAGGCGAATTGTCCAAAGTACAAGGCTGACTTAAACTCAGGCAAAATAGAGCGGAAGCGTCCCAAGGTTCCGAAAGGTATCTATGTTATTGAGATTAATTTAACCACATCTATTCATGATTGGGTAATTGATACTGGATCATGTGCTCATATTTGTGCAAATATGCAGGCACTAATGAATAGAAGACATCTCAAGAGAGGAGAAGTCATTTTGAAGGTGGGCAATGGTGTTAGTGTCTCGGCATTGGCCATTGGCTCAATAAATCTTCATTTATCTAGTGGTTTAATAATTAATTTGAATAATGTTTATTATGTTCCATCTATATGTAAGAACATTATATCTGTGTCATGTTTGGACAAAGATGGTTATGTCTTTACCATTTCAAACTCGTGTTTGAGTATTGCAAAAGATGGAATTTTCTATGCAAATGCTACTGTTCATGATGGTTTATATTTGCTAGAAGTGAATGATAAACATGTTCTAAGTATCAATAACAAAAGACTCAAAGTATCTCATGAAAATAACACTCTCTTATGGCACTATCGTCTTGGTCATATAAATGAGAAACACATTAAGAAGTTACATGATAGTAATCTTCTTGGTCTCATGGATTGTGATGCAATAGAGACATGTGAATCTTGTTTAGTTGGTAAAATGACTAAGAAACCATTCAAGAAGAAAGGTTCAAGGGCGAAAGACTTGTTGGAATTGATACATTCTGATGTATGTGGTCCAATGAGAACAAGTGCACGAGATGGTTTTAGGTACTTCATTACGTTCATAGATGACTATAGTTGTTTTGGCTATGTTTATCTAATGAAGAACAAAAGTGAATCTTTTGACAAGTTCAAAGAATTCAAGAATGAAGTTGAAAATCAACTGAGTAAGAGAATTAAGATTTTACGAACTGATCGTGGTGGAGAATACTTGAGTAATGAATTTGGTACATATCTGAAAGAGTGTGGTATCATACCACAATTGACTCCTCCAGGAACACCTCAGTGGAATGGTGTATCGGAAAGGAGAAACAGAACATTGCTTGATATGGTTCGATCAATGATGTGCCAAACAGAATTGCCTCTTTATTTTTGGGGACATGCATTGCTAACTGCAGCTTACACACTGAATATTGTTCCATCTAAATCTGTCGAGAAAACTCCGTATGAGTTGTGGACAAGAAAAACTCCTGACTTGTCTTTTCTCAAAATTTGGGGTTGTGAGGCTTACATCAAACGATTGATGTCAACCAAACTAGAACCCCAAACAGAAAAATGCTTCTTTATAGGTTATCCGAAAGAAACAAAAGGATACTACTTTTGGCACAAGACAACAAATAGAATATTAGTTGAAAGGGGTGCAATTTCTTAGAGAAAGAATTTCTCGAAAGAATCAAAAGTAGTGGGAGTAGTGTAATGCTTGAGGAAACTCAAGAAACACTACAAGACCTCGATCAGGTCATGGATGACAACCATGTAGATCGAAGTAGCCCAACCATAGTTCCGACGGCTAGTGGGAGCATTAGTGTACAAGTTCCTCAACCTATTGAGGAAGAGGTTCACGAATCACCACATGGTGTTCAATCGAGTATTGAACTAATTCCACAAGAGATTGTGCAAAAGGTTCGAGGTACTCAAGATGAACACGAAGAGCCACAAGAACTAAGAAGGTCAACAAGATCTAGGAAGAAGCCTGATATGTATCTAGGACTTCATGAGATCTTGGTAATGGATATGGATGATCCAAAGACCTTTGAAGAAGAAATGGAAAGAGAAGACTCAAAATCATGGTATTTAAGTCAATTATTACTAGCCATTGCTGCATTTTATTATGAAATATGGCAAATGGATGTCAAAACAGCATTCCTTAATGGGAATTTGGAAGAGGATGTGTACATGGTACAACCTCCTGGTTTTGAAGATCCAAATAATGGCAGTAAAGTATGCAAACTTCAAAGGTCCATTTATGGATTGAAGCAAGCATCCAGGAGTTGGAACAAGCGCTTTGATGAAGAGGTTAAACGCCTTGGATTTATTCAAAGTAAGGAAGAACCTTGTGTATACAAGATGGTAAGTGGGAGCTATGTACTTTTCTTGGTCCTGTATGTCGATGACATACTATTGATAGGCAACTTTATTCCCTTAATGGAGCAAACAAAAATTTCATTGAAAGAGATTTTCTCAATGAAAGACTTGGGTGAAGCCCAATATATCTTGGGAATCAAGATATGTAGAGACAGGTCACGTAGACTCATTGGCTTAAGTCAACGTACATACATTGACAAAGTGTTGAAACGATTCAACATGGAAAATTCCAAGAAAGGAAATGTGCCAATGAGTCAAGGTGTAAAACTTAGCAAGTCTCAACGTGCTATGACACGTAAAGACATTGATACCATGAAGAATGTAGAATATGCTTCTGCAATTGGTTCTATCATGTACGCTAAGGTTTGTACACGACCTGATGTCGCGTATGCTCTAAGTATGACAAGTCGTCATCAAGCCCATACAGGTCCTGCACATTGGAGTGCAGTCAAGAATATCCTTAAGTATCTTAACAGAACTAAGGATAAATTTCTTGTGTATGGAGGGACAAGGGAACTCGTTGTAGAAGGCTACAGCGATGCGAGTTTTGCAACCGATTATGATGATAAAATGTTGCAATCTGAATATGTATTTATTCTGAATGGAAGCGCTGTTAGTTTGAAAAGATTCAAACATTTAGCAAACAGCTGACTCAAGCATCCAATCAGAATTGATGGTTGTTGCTAAAGCCAACGAAGTAAATGTTTGATCAAGAAGTTCAATGAGGAACTTGACGTGGTTCACACCACAAGATCAAACATATGGATAGAAAGTACTTTGTCATTCGGGACTTCATAGAAGATGGTAAAATAAAATTGTTAAAGGTGGACACGGATGGTAACACAGCAGATCCGCTAACAAAGCCTTTATCTCAAGCCAAAAGTGAAGTTCACTTTGATTCCATGGGTTTGAAAACACATGGCGAGTGGATAGAGATAACAGAATGAGTCAAAAGACAACCCTAGTTTTAAAGTTGATACATAAGAATGTATAAGAAGTAACTTTAAGAACAAGTGGGAGATTGTTGGAATTGTGTTCTAAAAGTTATCTTATGGTGATTACTTTTATATGTTATATTTATGAATTGGATGTTATTACATTTTGTTCCATGAGTTTATATTCGTATTTAGAAGTGTTCAAGAAGATGCTCTTGGTCTTGAACCGCAGAACTCTAAATAAAATGAATATATATCTCTAAAATGTTCACAGGTCTTGGATATTAGCAGGAACACTAATATGCCATACAAGACTGTCGTGTTGATTAAAAGTACGTTGTAGTTCTGTAAACGTTGATAAAGGATTATCATTTAATAACACGAGTATATGAAAAGTTTCATATATTGAACAGACCTAATTGATAAAAATATTATATGGATTGTGTTTGTGTCATTAATATTTTTATCGTGTCATTAATTCTAAGATTGATATGATATATTTTCACATAAGGAATATGCAACGTGATTATTATTTGAAGCCATATAAAGCTTGTGGTGATAAAAGTAATAGTTCTTTGTATATAACTTGTGTAGGATGGAAATATATATGTCAATAGCTAATTGCCACTCATGAATTGAGGAATGATATTATAAAGGGCCCCTTGGTAAAATAAGATTATAAATGGATCCAATATAACTGAAGTGCAGTTATAATTATATAATCATACTTATTGGAGACCAAGAAAAGATTATAATACGAAGATGACACAACCCTACTTTGTATAATAATCATAATATCATATGGCAAGGAATAGACACAAGTAATGTTAATAGCATTACTAGAAGGATCGTGTTTCGTAAAAGGATTTGCTAAACATCTATATTATTTGGGTAGCTGTAATGTATGCTAGAGTACCGCTTACAGTTTATGGAATAAAATATTTTATTACATTGCCAACATAATATGGATCCTCAATATAGGTCACACCAACTGAATGGGAAACAAGAAATATATTTTCTATGTACAAGGTTTCATGTTGTATGAAACAAAGTGTACAAATAGAAAATTATATCACATGACGTGATTAACTAGCAATGAATAAATTTATTGAGATGTGAATATTATAAGTATAATATGTGTTTCACATAATATAATAATATATGAATATTATTATAGAGTGCATAAATTTATTTAAAGCCCAAGTCCAATTATTTTAACAAATGAAGAGAGAAAGAAGGCTTTAAATTCGGGTCAGAATTTGAGCCAACTTTAAACTGATAATTAGTATAGAAAATGATAACCAAATTGGACAAATGATATATGAAAATTGTAGCCCTGGAAGTGTAGAATCCAATGGTTCAAGTTTCATGTCGTTTGGAGTTTCCTATAAAGAGTTATCATTGTTTTAGTGATGAAACGTCAGAAATTAAAGTGCTGTTTTAATTTCTGATTAGTGGCTTTAATTGCTATACGAATTTGAAAGGTTTATTCTGATGTTTTAAAGGTAAAACAGATCAGAAATTTTAAAAACACAAGTAAGTCTTCATGTGTTGAAGCTTTGGCTTTCTCATCCTCAAAATATTTGTTAAAATATTCTATCGATTAAGCAATCGATCAAGATACGGGTGGCGGAGCTAGGTGTTGACGGGAGTTCGCTAGCACGGATTCAACTGTCATTCTTGTTTCGGATTCAAGGTGAACCAAGAGGAACAAAGCTTCGTTAGAGACCATAGGTATGGCTCAACAATCCTTCTTATAGGAATATATGTGATTGTGATGCAAATATAATATAGGAAAGTTAGCGATAATAAGAACGATCTTAGATGTTATCGGTTAATAAAAATTTTAAAATTACCCGATTCGCATCATGAAATCCTTCACTTATACCCCTCACGATCCAATTAACCCACAGAAATTAAATTTTTCTTCAATCCGGGAATATAACGAACATCATGTAATGTCCATCTATAGCCATTGCTTGACTTAATGTCAACATCACCTTTGCCCGTAATTACTAAAGGTTTACCATCTGCTAAGAGGTAGAGTGAAAAGAACACCTTTCCATATTCCCCAGATACAAAATTCTTCATCAATTCTTTGCAAGAGGTAGAGTGAAAAGAAGCACCTGAATCAAGAATCCATGATTCGATTAGGCTGTCGAGACATAACACCAGAGCATCATCTAAGTCCTCCTGGGTTGCTACATTCACCGAGTTGGAGTCGTCTCCTCTCTTCTTCGCCTTTTTAGGGGCCTTGCAGTCACGCTTCAGGTGACCCTTCCTTCCGCAATTCCAGCATTCCGCCTCACCTTTGGTTCGAGACTTGCTTTGTCCTCTCGACTTGGATCTGCCTCGGTTCTCGCCCTTCTGACCATCCCGACTCCTTTGAATAGTTAGGGCCGTCCCACTTGTTTCGCCTCGCTCATTTCTACGAATGCCTTCGTTGACGATGCGGTCACGAACAAAGTCGAGTGTCACCTTTTCTTGGCCAGAAATCACCTCTACAATAGTCGACCAGCTATCAGGCATAGAGTTCAACAGACAGTGCGCGAGCAACTCATCATCCAAGGAATACTTGATTGCCTTCAATTGATTGACGATGTTGTTGAACTCCGCTACATGATCTGTCACGGAAGCGCCTTCAGCCATCTGTAGCTGGAACAGTCGTCGTAGAAGATGTATCTTGTTGGAACTCGAGGGCTTCTCATACAAGTCAGACAATCTCTTCATGAATCCAAAAGTTGTGGTCTCATTTGCAACATGCGAAGCAACATCCATGGAGATGGTGTTTCGAATGAAGCCGAGCGCGCGGCGATCTAACTTCTTCCACGCGTTGTCGTCTGTGCCTTCGGGTTTTTTCTCTTCTAAAGCAGCCTCTAGTTCTTTGGCATACAACATGTCAGTTATTTGTAATTTCCAATAACCAAAATGCTTACCATCAAAACATCGGATATTCGCCCTGCTATCTTCCATGTTGTTTGAGCAGCACTTCCTCTTTCACAAACGTTCGATTGGATTTTGCACACCAACAAAACCTCCCCGTAACCTGTCTCTGATACCAGTTGTAAGGATCGAGGTAGCCGCACAATATCACAACACAATAGCAAAAGATAAAGAGAGAAATAACAAGACACCAGGAATTGTGGGAAACCAGACGGGTGGTGAAAAACCACAAAACACCGCCGGCCTAATATTGTTTATAGAGGAGAAAAAATTACAAGCTTGAAGCTTTTCTGTTTTTCTGTGTGTTGATTACAGGAGGGTCTAGACCCTTTATATAGCCTAGAGTTACTTAGGGGCGAAAAAACAATCTACCACAAAATACTTTCTTTACAATCAAGAAACGCATCTTCCTACTTGGAGAACAAGTAACCTCTTACTTGGCCAGCAAGAAACACCGTACTTGACGAGCAAATAACACTTAACTTGATGAACAAGTTATCTTCACACCCAACAAGAAAAATATGCTTTCTTCCTTTGTTTGATATATGCATCGTTACATTTTCTGGCAATTGTGTCCCAGTCCTAAACCCTAAGCCCCGCAGCTTATACAAATTAAATTCTGTAAAGCATAATATGGACATGCGATCTAACAACTGTAAGTTTTGTCATAACCAAGTCAAGATATACTCCAACAGCCGTCAAACAACTCTTTTGATTTCCAAACTTGTCAGAATTCAAACTACGTACACTAAGGCCCCGATCAATATCTCAATTTTTAACATAAAATTTCATTTCATTTCATTTTGTTGAAAAATTCGTGTTCAAAATGAACAGAATTGATGTCATTTGATTGGAATTTTGTAAAATTAATTGAATTGAAATGAAAAACACTTTGATCGTGGCCTAACTATACCGATTCCTGCTATATATTGTTGTCGATGCATATAAATTTTCTCGATTGCTTTTAAAAGTATATCTCTTTTCAAAGGTAATTAGAAAACGAGAAATTCAGGTAAAAATATTTGCTGTTCGACAAAGCAAATTTAACTAGTTCCTTGTAAGGGGGCCGCATTGGTAAAAAAATAATTGGGTCGATTTTTATGGGACCAGTATATATCCCAGGCCCAATTTAAGTTTGAATTAGTCCATTAAATTTGTGTATCCCATAATTTATAGACTATAGTCCGCCCAAATTCTTAGCCGGGTTCTGAATTTTTCTGTGATGCCGAGTTGCAAATGTTTCAAATGAATAATGAATTTAATTCAATTATTTTGATTTATTCTGTATATACTTGCCATCTTTTGGCGTATAGCTAGATACACTGTTAGAAAAAATAAACAAATCAAGGAAACAATATGCCAAAAAAAGAAAAAAAAAAAACCTAAAGCCTCTATTTGTTTTCTCTATTTACAAATTGCTATGAAGACTGATGAGAAACAGGAGATGAAGATGATGGTTGTTGTTGAACATTTTCTTGCTCTGCAACAAGAAGGCTGTTCAATTTGGCAAAAACTCCCACCATGGGAGACGTGTTGTAGGTGCACGCCTCGGTCTGCATGAAGTTTTCTCGGTAGTCCCTAAATCTATCCCGGCGGTCGGGCCCGCCTACAATTGCTCCAACCAGCACGTTAGGATTGGGCTTTGACCGACCAAACCAATCGTCGTATCCTTGTGTACACCCGATGAAGCCGTCGCTCTTCTTGAACGACACAATTGACGCGCCCCTGTGATGTACTCTTTTCGGGAACTTGCGGCCATACCCCACCAGGTAACTCGTGTGCATTGGGTTGGATCCCAGTATGTAGTCAGTCTGTGATTTGGCAAATTCGAAAATCTCCTCTGGCTGCACGGGCCCGTTGGGGCACCTCAGCTCTTGCTCTGCTGCAGCGAGGTACTCGGAGTAAGCCATGAGGAGGAAGGCGGCGCTGGTGACATGCTGCATGTTGTTCCACTGACGAACGAAAAGCATGCCTCCGCGGGTCCTCTCGATGTTGTTGCCACCGTTCTTTTCAAGACAGGCACATATATAGTGCTCCGCTTTGGATTTGTATTGCTGCAGAGTGTCCTCATGCCGAGATGCATAGTCCCCTTCTAGCAAAAGTTTGGCAGCCAAGATTTGGACGCCGGCATATTTGACATCCCAGCTGAACTCTGTCATGGCCCACCCGGTGCCTCCGAAGCACTCTGCATTCTCGACCGCGTAGTCTAAGTACTCCTCCTGGCCTGTCGCACGGTGCAACCAGAGCGCAGCCCACAGCAGCTCATCCTTGTAGCCGCTGATGGAGCCGTAGTAGCTCTTCACGGCCTCTATGCTGCTGTCATAGCTGCCTCTGTACTTGTCGGCGAACTGAAACAGCTCCTGCGCATGGTTCAACAGCAGGTGGGAGTAATGTGGGTTCACCTTTCTGAACACAATCGACGCTGAGGCCATCGCAGCAGCTGTCTCAGCGGCCAGGTCAGAGCCGGGCTTGGTCTTGTCGATTTTGTACGCCTGCCGAGGGGTCGTCATGTCCTCCGGCCTCTGCCAACAGTAGTGGTCGGTGTCGCCGTCCCCGACCTCTGCCCAGAGGACGTCAGGGTATGTGTGGGCCTTGATGAAATAGTCGGTACCCCACTTGATGGCCTCGAGGGTGTACTGGAGCTCTCCGGCGGCCTCAATCTCGTGCCCGAATTCAACGGCGCTCCATGAGAGCATGGTGACCGTAAATGCCATGGGCAGCCCGAATTTCACATGGTCTCCTGCGTCGTAGTAGCCTCCCACCAAATCCACCTAATTAAACAAACAACAGTACAAATTAACAAACGCGCGCCCGCATCCGCATATGAAAAATGCATATATATTATATGTCTGGCCGTAAATTAAGTACCAGCAACCAATATTGTTTGTTTGAATTATTCAAAGTTTCAAACCAAACCAACCTAATTTCCTTTCTCTTCTCCTGATGGTACACTCCAACTAACAAAGCCTTGTATCAAAATTGATTGTCCACCGCTTCTATGTGTGTAGATGTATATTTTTCCATTTCATTTAGGAGTATCCACAACTTAATTTACTTTATATATCATATCTTTTTCAGTCAAGCTACGTATATAGTTGCTCAAATTTCAATTTATCATTTAAGATTTTCTGACCACGTCATCATACATGCACGGTTACTCTGTGTTTCTTTCATTTTTATTTATTTCAATTCTGAAGAAAGTATTTGTGCCGATGACTGTATGATTATGACAACCCCACATAGGACTAAATGCAAGTCACTGATGCATGAAGTTTTGAAAAGTTCAAATTTCAAAGTTCATGGAGAAATCAGTTTTTGGAAGGCTTCTTTTACTTTTCTTTTCTTAAAATTTAAAATAAAAAAAAAGAATTAGACACGTACTGCGGACTTTCCTAATTACCTCTGTATTCACACTCTTGTTAATAATATGTACAAAAGTACCATGTCAAAACTTGACCAACTAACTGGAGAATGCGTACCAAATTAATTAACTTTGCAAAAAATTAATTAATAACCGTCAAAAAAAAGGGGGTTCAAAATAAGGGCATGCATTCAATTCCCAAATTGATACGACGAAATGAGATATGTAATACATATATAGTGACATACCCCTTGCTCAAGCCCGTCGGTGAGGCCGGAGTGACCACGCCATGAGACCCGTTGGTTGTACGGCAAGCGACCCGAGCGTTGAGCTTCAAAATATAGCAAGCTCTTGTGCAGAGCATCCCTGTAGTCATGTTTAATTTCTGCTGCACAACTCCAACTGAAAAAGAAGACGCCCAAGAGCATCACCAACAGAGCCGTCGTCCTTGTCGACATAACAGATCCATCATTTCCTTTGATCTTCATGTTTCCAAAGACCAACCGTCTTAACATATAAAATACGTGCGGGCGGCAGATATTTTGGCGACTGTGTATATATATATAGGATTAGATATGCCTTAAATTTGTTCTTTTTTTGTTTTCTTTTCCCAATGACCTGATCTCTCTGTCTCTGATGCAAGAGAAGGATCGACGATTATCTATGTTTGTTCTGACTTCTGAGGGAGCCGTACGTCGTGTTTCCTTCTGCTTCTGCTTTTCCTACCAATGACCTGCCTGGTGGGTGGGTGGGTGTGTGTGTGTGTGTGAGAGAGAGAGAGAGAGAGAGAAGGAGAAGCTTGAGTTGCAACGATGGGAGGTCAGCACAGAGGATCGATGTACTGTCTCTTTGTATTGGGAGTATTTAAAGGAGGGAGGGAGAGAGAGAGAGAAAGAGCTAATTAAGCTTATTAAGCTAGGTGAGGTCAGACTGTTTCTATCTGGGTTGGTGACTTGGTCTTGTTTGGTTGGGATTCTTACTTCTTCATTAGGCAAATACAATTGTTATACAATACATGCATATATTAATATATATGTCACTGCGACATAGAGAAAATTCATCTCATGCGTTACAAATTATGAAATATAAAAACTAATAGCAACATATATACTGAATTTTAACAAAAGTATCCCGACAATTTTAACATGCATACAAATTCATCTCATGCGTCAGAAAAAAAATAAAATCATCAATTTATATTTTACCAAAATATTCTGACAATTTTGTACTGATATATACTGAATTTGTAAAATAGCCAAATAAATTGTAATAATATTTTTTCTTCATTTTAATATTTAATAATTTTTATAAAAAATAAAGTAAAATTTCTAGCACATTTGACATGACTAATATGACGTATCAACACAATATGACGTGATGGTATCAGTCATGTCGTGTAATAATGTGTGCCGTGTTGTCTCTTCTTCTCACACACCACAGCACAATATGAGACTCTAACACGACACGACTTGAGACTCTAATACGATCATATTTGACATGACACACACGATTGAAGAACACTAGCTAGTCCCACCTATCATCTAAAACATACGTATTAGGTAGGAGTGTCAAAAGTGTGAAACGGAAGCCGAACTGGTATGTTCCGTTTTAGCTAACGTAAATAAATTTCATTCCGTTTTCGTTCCGTTTTGCAAAACGAAACAATTTTTCATTTCATTAGCGGTCCCGTTCAGTATTTTCTATTGATTTCAGTCCATTTTTCATTGATTTCAGCTAATTTTTCTGTAAACAAAACGCTAATATTTACCAGCGTTCATTCCGTTTTCAAAAACAAAACTGAAAACCCTTTCATTAGCTGTTCTGTTTGGACAGAACGGAACGGAATGAAATAGTACGAAACGGAACATTTTTGGCAGTCCTATACGTATGTTATAAAGTGTGATACAATTCATGTGCATCAAGAAATCCGATCGACTCAGAGAGATATTGACTAGCTAGGAGCCTAGGAGATGTTTCTTGGATGGTGATGCCTCCGGTCCTCTTGAGACCAATGTTTTCAAAACCGTACCTGATACCGGAAATTTCCGGTAATATCGGGAACCGGAATGGTGACCGAAACGGCGGTATCCGGTATTGTGAGAGGAAAAACCGGAAAATTTCGGAAAATACCAGGAAATACCGGATTTCTATCATTTGGCCGGTAAGGGTGCCGGCACGGTTTTGAAAACATTGCTTGAGACCCATTTTCTTTCTTTATTTAAAACATTTTTATGGACATTCTCGCACATTTTGAACACGAGGTGTACAGTGTACTGTGTACACACACGAAGACCGAAGAGGAGCTTCATTATTTTGGTTTCTTGGTGGGGCTTGGTTCGATCAACTATTTAGAGACTTTTTGGCTTATATATATATTTATTTATGTACTTTTTTTTTAAATTATGTAATCCTCCTCTCCTTTGACTGCCAGCTCTCAGTCTCAGGTAGTACCTAGTAATAACCACCTACGGATGGTGGCAAATTATTTTAGACCATGCTCAATTCACTGCTCTAAAAACTTATTTTCTTCGTACGTATATACACACATGTACATACTGACGATTAAGATTTGAGTTAATCCTAAATTTCATCCATTAATCAATCAAAAAGATATAAATTGGACAAAACATTTTATAAATTTGGAATCAACTCTCAGTGGCTAAAATTTCAAAGGCTGAAGTTTGGTAGTGTCAGAGACCAAAAAGATTCTGAATTAAGTCAAAATATAGCCATACTGCTGTAGCGACTAGTGCTTTAACCTATTGTGTAAAAGGATCTGATTCCATTTAGTACTAAAAAAATATTGTAGCAAATTGTGAATACATGGATAATTAAAGGACATACATCTAAAATTGCATCAGAATATACAATTAAATATACATATGCCATTATTGATTATGAGTTTTGCTATGGTGAGTTGCAACTCACCAAAGCGTCCGTGAGTCGCGCTCAAAATTCCGAAATTAAGTTCAAAACGACCGATCCAAACTGTCTAATACAATCTTCCTATTGAAATCTCCATGCAGACCAAATTTTATATTTTTTTCGAAATTTTTAAGTATTTTTTTGAAATTTTGGAAAATCATTAATCTAATTAATTCTGAATCGTTCAAAAACAACAGTTTTTAAAAATCTGAAATAAATACTTAAAAATTTCGAAAAAATGTAAAATTTAGTCTGCATGGAGAATTTAATAGGGAGATCGTATTAGACGGTTTGGATCGGTCGTTTTGAACTTAATTTCGAAATTTTGAGCGCGACTCACGGACGCTTTGGTGAGTTGCAACTCACCGTAGCAAAACTCATTGATTATTCTCTCATATATTTGCCGCGCTCTTGGCTCTTGTAGGTTGTAGCTAGTGAAAAGGAGAAGAGCAGGTCTTATTACTGTTAATATTCCCTGATCAAGCTTCCTACAAAATTGCAATTGTTTGTATATCATACATAGGAAAACTGGAGTTTACAAGGCGAAGGTATTATTTTATATATTGCACATGAAATTAGTGAGCATGAGATTACCAACTAATCCGTGATAATGAGCTAAAGTCGATCTGATGGTAATGCAGGAACCACCATCGAAAGGGATCAATATATAGATAATTAATTGCATTATAGAAGGAACTTTAATTGATTGAAGTACCACATGTAGACATATAGTTAGCAACTGATATATCAACCGTTGGATGTACTCTGAGATGATCTCAGCCACAAGAGCAGCTTAGTTAGGTCTAACACAAGTGTTTTCAATACCTTACCAGTTACCGGATATTAGAAAATTCCGATAATACAGAAAATCAAAATAGTAACCGAAATGACGGTATCTGATATTGTGTGAAAAATACAAGAAAGTTTCGAAAAATAATGGGAAATACCGGATTTTGGCCATTTGGCCGGTAGAGGTGCCGTTAAGGTATTAAACATATTGACACAAAAACTAGCTATTATATAACATTTGAGGCTGGATAAATAAATTGTAGTGAATAATATAATCACAAATATCAGAACAAACGGATAACAAATATCAGAGTAAGAGACTTTGATTTAAAATTTCATAGTAAATAGTAATAATAATAATTCTGATGAGGTGTATTTATTGTTTTTAGAAAAAGGAAACAAACAGAGTTATCCTACAACAATTAAGGAAAGCTTTTTGTTTGTAGTAATTTAGTAATAGTAAAACCACAAATTATATTTTTTTGTGATCCACGGAAATATTAATTTCCTCAAACGATCAGCTTAAAAATTTCGCAGAAAATCGCCTTCGACTTATTAGTATTATTTTTTTTAGAGAATCGTTTTCGTTTTATCGAATAGAAAAGATCGCAACAAAAAAGGTCCTATAATTAAATGGCCGGGTTTTGAACAAGTCTGAATCTCCATGTTGTGAGGAACAAAACAAAGAAACCTTAACACATTTCTTCCTCAAATTAATTAACCAAGTCACTCAATTCTTCTCCTTTAAGAAACATAACCAGGAGCGCAAATAAATAAATCCTTGGCAGTATTTTTCGAATATATTATATTAACTCTAGCAACCATGCATGTCAGTACTGGCTTCTGAACGTGAAATGGAGAACTCCATATTTTATATGAAATTTTCATTTGATTAATTGATTTGGACAGTGCGTTTTTGTTTTTAATTAAAAATACTAGGTTCTTGGCTTATGATATTTCTTCCTTGTGATCTTATTGCTCTGCCTTGCTTCACTAAATTGACCGAAGAGATGTCTCTCCTTAGTCCCTTCTATCGAAGAAGAAGAAAAAAAAATCTTTTATCGTACAAAACTATGTGCCTTATATATTTCTGCGCCTCAAGTGCCTCCATTTTAATACACGTATAAATATAAATATATATTACGAAGTGCTCAAAGTGATATGATATGACAGAATGATCAAGAAAAAACACCTCTTTGTTTTTTATTTCCTTCCGAATAAAAAGGAGCTCTAAGGGTGCGTTTGGATAGATGTGGGAAGAAGGGAAGAAGAGAAGAAGTGGGAAGAAGTATTGGGAAGTGTGTAACTTTGTGAAGAGTTTGAATTGTTTATAATTTTTTTTCTTCTTCTTCCTTCTTCTTCTTCTTTCTTCCAACGATCCAAACGCACCCTAATATAATTTCCTTTTCTCTGGAAGAAATATTTTATCTTTCAAGAAAGAAAATGACGTAACCAAACAATTTAATTAATTTATCTTCGCTGTTGTTCAAATCAGACATAATAAGAAACGATTTATACATTATTTTATCCGTTTTTATTTAGCCGTCAATAGTATTTGCCTTGAGAGAAAAAAAAATAAACCGCGTTTAGTTTATACTTAATCCAACTTAAATATATAGGCACGCTATCAATTAAGCGGGATATATATGCAAGCGAAATTGCTTAAGACCATCTTTAAGATTTTATCATTCCCATCATCCCAGCGTTGTTTCCGTTTCTAGCGACGCGTTTTTCTATTTTTGAAAAAAATAGATCCAGCGTTATTTTCGTTTCTACCTTCAATCCTCATCCCCTGTAACTCCTTACCAATCTAAAGAAGCAAACCTATGGAGGGAAGGACCTGCGGCCGGCCAACTCTTTTCTTTTATCCCCTCTCCCACACACTGCAATTAACTCACGTTGTCCCCCCCCCCACACACACACACACTCCCATCTCCATCGCCTCCCTTTCTCTATGTAATAATTCGAATACTAACTGTTGTAGTTAATATATGTAATTGCTATAGTTGAACTAGTAATTGTTATAGTTATTATAAATAATTATTGTAGTTCAGATACTAACTGTTGTAGTTAATATGAGTAATTGTTGCAGTTGGAATACTAATTGTTGAAGTTAATATATATAATTGTTGAAGGTAATATCGTAACTGTTGAAGGTAATATTAATTGTCGAAGATAATATCGTAACTGTTGAAATTATATATATAACTGTTGAAGTTAATATATATAATTGTAGGAGATAATATCGTAGCAGTTGAAGTTATATTAACTTCAACAATTATATGTATAACTGTTGAAATAAATATCACATCCGAGGTAATACGAAGGGCGGAGAAGGAGAGTGAAAAAGTATCTTACAGAAGGGGAGCGAAGCAAGAATGAGTTTTGGATTTTCAAAAATAGAAAACGCGTGCAGGAGATGGTAGCCAAAAATAGAAAACGCGTTAGTAACTGTTGTTGGGAATGGTAGGGACGGTGAATATTAGAGATGATCCTTATCAGCTCCGATGTATAAGTCGATGTATAAGTATCATGTATCTATAAAAAATAGAATTATGAAAAGGTAATTCAGAGACCGAGACAGAAAAGAGGGAATCATGCAATCGGTGCTTCCAGTTGGAACTTTGAATTTCATTTGTCTGAATCTGAGTCTGAATTGAAGAAAGAAAAACGCGGAGAGAAGAGCATTCAGCAGCCAACTAAAGTTTTGGAGTTATCTATCTCCCGATATGATGGCCAGGCATCAAATATTTGATTATTTTTAATTTTATGAATTTCTAATGATTATTATTATGTTGTTGTGTGTGAGTTAGTGAGTACTTGATTTGATTAGAGTCAGACTGCTCACTGCCAATGTGCTATTTTGGACTTTTGGGAATGAAGAGACCGACGACCGGCTGCTCCAGGTTATTCGGTCTCTGCATGACGTGTGGGTGTGGGGCAGCTGGGCCCTTCTGCGCAGCCGCTGCCACCGACACCTCACCCCCTTTTATCAAATAAAAAATTATTGATAATTAATTTGATGTATTTTTTTTCATAATGTTGAATTGTTGATCCAATGATCCGAGAATGAAAAGGGAGAATACTACTAGTGCGCGTTCTTTGCTGTCGGAAGACATCTTTTATTGATTTTATTTTTATTTTTTTTAAAAATACGAGCCTGGAAAGTGATTTATGTCACTGCTGCATGTCACCTATTTATTCACCAAATTTTTAAATAAGATGAGAACTATTTTCTATTATCTTTTGTGCATTTATTATTTTTCAAGTACGTACTGATACGAAGACTTATGTGTCCACTTCTAGCACTTACAAACTACTACGAAATTATACAATCTGCAAATTATATTCAGATAATATTTGGCAAAAGTTGAGAAAATGACAATATTTGGCATAAGCTACACACATATGTTAGATTTCGAATCTTTGAGATATATGATAAGCTCTTACTTTCTTTATCTGACGACAATGGCAATATTAGATGGATGAGTAAAGATAAAAAATGTTTTTCCACGAAATCTTTATACCTGTAGCTTGATCATCGAAAGGTAACAGGCGATTGGAGAATGATTATTTGGAAAACAAGGTTCCTTTAAAAATTAAAATCTTTTAATGGTTACTGAGCAAAATAAGATTATTAATAAAAGATAACTTAGCATATCGAGGATGGACATGGGACGCTTCATGTGTTTATTGTCCGAGTTTGGAGACAATATATCATCTTTTTTTCAGATGCCCTAATAATAGATTAATATGGTTATGGTTCCTGAAACAGTTTGATTGTAATGTTGAACCTTATTTTCTTGAAGATTTATTACAATATAGCAACCCTTTACATAGATCTCTCTTAGATGCTTTCCAAATTTGTTGTGGGCAATATTTTGAATTCTGTGAAATAATCGAAATAAGATATGTTTTAAGTTAGATAAGCACCATGCATATAGATATACTGCTTCTGTAATCAAATCCTTGCTTAATCATTGGTCAGTTTTGTGAAAAGCTGCATTAAAGGAGCAAGTTTTTTATATGATTCTTGATGTCAATGAGCTTCCTCTTCAATTGGATCAAGCTTGATAAAAGGTGGATGGGAGGCGACATCCATGCAAGAAGGGGTGTCAAAAATAAAAATGCTACTAATATATGGCCTATTTATGTTGTTGTTTTTCTTAAGACTCTATTTGTGTTTTGTGTATGTTCTTTGTGACCGTATGAGATTGTTGGGTCAAGTGCTAAGGATATGGAATAATAAAAGAGGGCATTGGTACCATATGCCAGTACCGTGCAACTTGGGGATAGAGTTATTCTATTAAACTCTACTATATTTTGTAATAAGACTTGTATGTTTTTTAGCTTTCTTTAATGAAAGCGGTAGAGTACTAAAATCTCTACTTGTTTAAAAAACAAAAAGTCTAAACGCGAATAATCTAGCGAGCTAATCAGGCCTATTTAATATCTATAGTATAATTAGTTAAGAGGTGCAATCAATTTTTTTTTAAATAACTGAGCTTTTTTTTGCTCACCACTCTTTTCATTAAAAACGAAAACAAAACAAAAACAGTTATTACAAACTCCTCTCAACCATCAATCCTAATCCTTACGCACCGATACCATCATCGAGTGGTATCAGTGCTCCAACACTATCTCCATTCACCTATATATTACATAAAAGTAATTATTAATAAAACAACTTACAAACATAAAGCAAATAAGATAACTATCAAGTTTCTTTCATAACACAAGACATAACAATAGCCATTATTGCTTCATAAGTTGCCCTCATTCAATCTTTACCTGATCAAACCACTGCATGAATTCACACGTCGTGTCCGTCTCCGATGGCCGTGAGTTTTGGGCCCTCGCCACTAGTAATCTGCCAAGACATCTTCTCAAGTGTTGGCAACCACTTCGCGACTTGAACCCTCAACCACTCCGACCATAATCTTGATCAATAGTTTATTAAAGTCAAAATTTGTGAGGCTAGATATCTAAAAGAGTGACAAAATTTTGGAAACATCTTACATTTCTATCATTCCATACATACCACAATACACTGCAGCACATAATCTGAGCTATCTTACTTTGTTGGGATCTAGTTTTGAGAACCATACTATCAATTCTTCAACCGAGGTAAAAATTGGTGCCATTTGAAATTTATCTAACAACCAAGCCTACAGAACTATCTGATTATGACATAAAAAAAGATGGTCAATTGATTCTAAATTTTGGCAATAAACACAATTAAAATCTCCTTCCCACCCTTCAAGGCTAAATTATTTTTTGTTAGTTCTATTTTTTTTTAAATTGCTTATAATCATCCTAAATATTCAATCATCCAAAGTAGGCAAGCATTTAACCATAGCTAAAGAAAATTTATCTTCCCATTCATTAGAATAAAAAAATCTATCAAGTAAAGCATGATATCGAGAACTAAACCAAGTATGTTTTTGACTCGTATCGTATTAGGATAATCTTGTAACTTCAAATCAGAAATCATTTTGTTGAAAATTTTAGCTCCATGAATGTTAAAGTTATATCCACTTTTCTCTCTTTTTATATCTGACAATTTTAAAATCCCCAAAAGCAGTCAAGGTCCACCCTAAAGTTTCCTCAAATCATATATCTCATGTATAAACAAAGGTTTAAGACTATTTTGTGTTGGACTGCACACCACCGTAGCCGTAAAATGATTGATGACATGATTTCGTACCTTGATAATTTCACCAAATCAGACTAATTTTGTGCTTTAGATTTCTATTTTGTTGTTAATTTTTTAGTATTTCTTAGGAGAAGATATTATCGAAGATCTAGGTTCTTATGTCAGGTCATTCATCGATTTTTTTACAACAACGATGAAATTTGCCGAGAAGAGAAACTTTGCAGGCTTTCAAGACTAATCCTTGCGGACCACAGAAGAGAGCCGCAAGAAAAAGAGATAAGAGCAAGCCATAGAGAAGCTAACAAGGCCACATAATATACAACCTCTCAAGATTTGTGGACCGCAGAGCTTACATTGATGACCATAGAACTATTTGTAGAAGGCAGTTTTTGATAGGATCGTCTTCTTAATATGAGGCTATGTGTATATTAGTGGAGATAAAGAGAAACTTAGTAACTGAAAATTCTCATTCATATATTGATAAAACACTCTTACAATTAGATTTCTCTCTAAATTCTAAGTTCTCTAAGTTCTGAATTTTTCTCTTACTCTTACATTGTTTATATAACCAAACTAGTCTTCATAATTAAATACTCAACTACCTAATTAAATTGCATAGTCTTCTAGACAATAAAAACACACAACTTCCTAAACATAATTAATATCCTAGAAACCATAAACATTTGACCATGCAACCATAATTGAGTTTATATTTCCAACATCCTTCCTTAAACTCAATTATGTTCCAGCACTCATCCCGAGTAGCTTCTTGAATCGGTTGAATAATTCTGCTCCAAGCGGCTTAGTGAAAATATCCGCTACTTGATCACGACTCGCCACATGAGTCAGCTCAACATCGCCATCCTTTACATGCTCGCGTATGAAGTGAAAGCGAACATCAATATGCTTGCTTTTTTCATGATGCATCGGGTTCTTCGCTAGCTCAATTGCTGATTTGTTGTCGACTCGAATCTCGGTTGGTTTATCTCGAGCAAAATTCATCTCCTTCAGCAATTTTCTCAACCACAACGCGTGACATACACATGAAGATGCAGCCACATACTCCGCTTCACAAGTTGATAGAGTCACAATTGGTTGCTTCTTGGACACCCATGTAAATGCTGTGTCTCCCATGTAAAACACAAAACCAGCGGTGCTCTTTCTATCATCAATGTCTCCACACCAATCGTTGTCCGTATATCCAAGAAGATCAAACTCGTCAGTATGAGAATAGA
Source organism: Rhynchospora pubera (assembly GCA_028095005.1). NCBI lineage: Eukaryota > Viridiplantae > Streptophyta > Magnoliopsida > Poales > Cyperaceae > Rhynchospora > Rhynchospora pubera. The sequence continues at coordinate 228,955,238 of CM051459.1, read as the reverse complement.
ATAAGCCATGAGATAAAGTACCTTTCACATAGCGAAGAATTCGCTTTATGGCTTTCCAATGTGACATCTTTGGCTCTTCCATGTACCGGCTTACCAAGCCGACACCATATGCAATATCTGGCCTTGTGCACATTAGATAGCGCAAGCATCCAACCAAACTTCTGTATTGAGTTTCATCTACGGCCTTGCCTTCATCATAACGGGACAGTTTTGTGCCACTCTCAACTGGAGTGCACACCGGGTTGCAATCATTCATTTTAAACCTCTTTAGCACATCTTTTGCATATGCCTCTTGCGAGACAAAAATTCCAGATTTGTCTTGCTTTACTTCCAACCCCAAAAAGTATGACATTAGTCCCAAATCTGTCATCTCAAATTCTTTTGACATTTCCATCTTGAACTTCTTAATCATATCATCATTATTTTCCATGAATATCATGTCATCAACATATAAAGCAACGAACATAATGTCAACATGACATACCTTCACATACAAAGCATGTTCATACGGGCATTGCACAAACCCGTGCTTCTTGAAGTATGTATCAATGCGGGTATTCCAAGCTCGTGGAGCTTGCTTCAACCCGTACAACGCCTTCTTCAATTTCAACACCTTTTCTTCTTGTCCTTCCTTAATGTAACCTGGTGGTTGCTCGATGTAGACTTCTTCTTCAAGTACACCATTGAGGAATGCTGATTTCACATCCATTTGATAAATATTCCACTTGTTTTGGGCAGCCAATGAAATCAACAAGCGAATAGTCTCCATTCTTGCAACATGGGCAAATACTTCTTCATAATCAATCCCCGCTTTTTGCTTGTATCCCTTGGCTACTAACCTTGCCTTGTATCTTTCAACCTCGCCTTGAGCATTCAATTTCTTCTTGTAGACCCACTTCACGCCAATCGGCTTATGATCCTTAGGCAACGTCGCAAGTTCCCAAGTATCATTCTTCACAATAGCATTCATCTCTTCATTCATAGCTTGCTGCCATTTCTTCTCTTGAACAGCTTCTTCAAATGTGATGTTCTCGGCATCCGCCAAAAGACACACCAAATGCAACTCGCTAGTTGCTTCATATAAGTCTTGCAAGGTTCTGGTTCGAGGTGTTCTCGCCTCATCATCGCTTGAGCTCGAACTCGAACTCGGATCGGCTTGCATTGTTGTGTTTGTCGAAGTAGAGCTCGCAATGATCTGTACCTCTTTCTCAACATCATGCGACTTTTCCTCCATAGAATTCCAGCACCACACGGCTTCTTCATTAACCTGCACATCACGACTAATATGTACCTTATTAGTTGCTGGGTCAATGAGTTTGTATGCCTTCGACCTTTCATCATAGCCGATAAAAATCAGCTTCTTGCTCTTGTCATCGAGCTTTGTCCTTCGCTGATCCGGAATGTGCGCATAAGCCACACTTCCGAACACTTTCAAATGAGATACTGCTGGTTTCACACCGCACCATGCTTCTTGTGGAGTCATGTTCTCCAAGCTAGCTGTTGGACATCGGTTTTGCAAGTAAACCGCACATTGCACTGCTTCAGCCCAATATTCTTTTGGCATATTCTTACTTTTCAGCATGCTACGAACCATGTCGAGTATGGTCCGATTCTTTCTTTCAGCCACGCTATTTTGTTGAGGTGAATATGGTGCTGTTAGGAACCTTCGAATGCCATGCTCCTCGCAGAAATACTCAAACTCTTTAGAGATATATTCACCACCTCGATCTGACCTAACCGCCTTTATATAATTGCCATTCAATTTCTCAACAAGCACCTTAAATTTTTTAAATACAGCAAATGCCTCTGACTTTTCTTTCAAAAAATACACCCAAGTTCTTCTTGAGAAATCATCCACAAAAGTAATGAAGTAACGGTGCTTACCCAAAGAGTTTGGTGTGATCGGACCACATATGTCCGTATGTATCAACTCTAGCGGCTTCTTCGCTCGATAGCTTGCTTCTTTTGGAAATGAACTCCTTGGATGCTTTTCAAGCACACAACCTTCACAAAACTTGTCACAATTCTCAATATGTGGCAGTCCCTTCACCATACTTTTCTTTGACAACTCTTTTAAACCACCAAAATTTAGATGACCAAACCGCAAATGCCATAACCATGCTTTATCAACCACACATGCTTTCAAACATTTAGCTTGCACATTCATCAAATTCAGCTTAAACATGCGGTTTTTGGTCATTTCAACTTGAGCTATCAACCTATCATCTTTATCTCTCAAATACAAAGTTCTGTCCTTCATAACCACAGTATAACCAAGTTCCAACAATTGTCCCAAACTCAAAATATTACTCTTCATATCAGGCACATAATAAACATTTGTGATAAAAGTATCACTTCCATTTTTCAGCTGAATGAGAACTTTACCTTGTCCTTCAACTTTCACTTTTGATGCATCACCAAATGAAACATGGCCATCAACAACTTCTTGCATCTCGGTGAACATGTGCTTATAGCCACACATATGGTTGCTCGCACCGGTATCCAAATACCACACCGTTTCTTGATTAGGAGTTGCTTCTTTACTAGCAAGCAACACCACACCATCTCCAACCTTCTCATCTCTTTTCTCATTCTCTTCTTTTTTATCATGACATTCATATGCATAATGACCATATCTTTTGCAACTGTAACATTGAATATGAGACTTATTACCTCCTCTTCCTCGGCCTTTACCATTGCCAAATGAGCCTTGCTGCTCCTTCTCGTCTCGGTTGTCTTGCTGTCCGCGACCTCGACCACCTCGGCCACGGCCACGACCTCGACTTCGACCTCGACCACGACCTCGATCGTTGCTGGTCGGTCTTTCTTCTTTTAATGTCACCTTCGCTTGAAGTGCTTCCTCGAGCACCTCTTGCTTTTTCTTCTTCTTTCTTTGCTCATGTGCTTCCAACGAGCCCGAAAGCTCATCAATAGTCATCTCATTCAAGTCTTTTGATTCTTCTATTGCACACACAACATTTTCAAACTCGTTCGTCAATGAACGAAGTATTTTCTCCACAACTCGAACATCAGCAAGAGGCTCACCATTTCTCTTGAGTTGGTTTACCACAGTTTGTACTCTTGTGATGTATTCTGACACACCTTCTGTCTCCTTCATTTTCAAGGCCTCAAACTCGCCTCGAAGTGTTTGCAACCGCACTTGCTTCACTCGATCAGCGCCTTTGTATGCCTTCTCGAGAGTGTTCCATGCCTCATGTGAAGATGTCGCACCGGCTATCTTCTCAAAACCCGACTCATCAACCGCTTGATAAATGATGTAGAGAGCGGTTTTGTCCTTCTTGCGATTATCCTTCAATGTCCTTGCTTGTGCAACTGTCAACGCCGTCGTGTCGGCGTGCTCTTGGTAGCCATCTTCGACTATCTCCCATACTTCTTGCGCACCAAGCAGAGCTCGCATTTGGATACACCAATTGTCGTAGTTGTTCTTCATAAGACGGGGCAGCGGCATGTGCCCAAACGTCGAAACACCGGTACTTGCCATCGGCTCTGATACCAATCTGATAGGATCGTCTTCTTAATATGAGGCTATGTGTATATTAGTGGAGATAAAGAGAAACTTAGTAACTGAAAATTCTCATTCATATATTGATAAAACACTCTTACAATTAGATTTCTCTCTAAATTCTAAGTTCTCTAAGTTCTGAATTTTTTCTCTTACTCTTACATTGTTTATATAACCAAACTAGTCTTCATAATTAAATACTCAACTACCTAATTAAATTGCATAGTCTTCTAGACAATAAAAACACACAACTTCCTAAACATAATTAATATCCTAGAAACCATAAACATTTGACCATGCAACCATAATTGAGTTTATATTTCCAACAATTTTTCAGCAATATCTCGACGGTTATCTTGGAAAGTCTGTTTTTAACACGATTTTTCACATTCAGCACGACCTTACTTGGTAGAAACCACCTAGAGTTGTCTATATAAACCCTTGCAACTTAAGAGAACACATCTGACAGACAAAACATAATTTTTCTCGAGTTTTAAGACGAAAGCCGAGAACAGAGCATCACTCAGATATGTAGCGAGAGCTGCAAGGGTGATCCTCAGGAGATTTATGCGGACCACAACAGAAGGATTCGACGAGTAATTCTCAAGTCATATTTGTGTTTACTTTGGTTGTAATATTCTTTTGGCTTATTTATTGTTTGATACGTTTATGATGCTTGATTTGATACTTGGCTAGACAATTTAGGGCTTTGGTTGTATGGATGGATAAATGGCTTAGATTTGATACTTTTATGTAGTTTTAGTTTATCATTTATTTCTATGCTTTTTTACTTGCACTATGCTAAATTTTAACTACTTGCTTGATTGTTAAATTACTTTACATACTTGATTAGATTAAAGTCTTATCTAGTTTTGGTCATGCTTAAACTAATTGATATCGATTATTGTAAAAAATAGAAATGTAGGTTAATCTTGAAAAAGAAAATATCTCTTTTACTTATGGACCAAAATGAGTTAGTAAATACTCTAAAAATCGCAAAGTAAAACTGAACCATCCTTAGTTAGTAATAAGAGAGAAGACTTAGGGTTGTTTAGGAATAACTTTTATTTGACTTGAGAACTTAAATCAAGGACTGAGAGGTAAAATTTAGATACTTAGGCTGTGCTCCGCTTTCAATAGAGCTGAGAGAGGGTAGATTAAATAAAGGTAGATGATGGAAGGAGAGACGAAGATAGAGATTTACTCGCTCCAGAAGCGTAGGTGAGACTGGATTAAGTTGTTATATTATTCCTTTGAAAAGCAACGGTAGAGATGAAGTGGGCTTTGTTTAATAATATTTTAATGGATTCAGGATAGTTCACCCAAGGTGTCACCCCGATTTTGGGGGGACTGAAATTGAAGACTTCAAGATTAAATTCGCACCTCCGCTCATCCTATCTCCCTCTCAATCAAAGTTCTGGAGCGAGTAACCCAGAGCGCTTACTCCCCCTCCCCCAATCTAATCCTCTAAATTTTGGTTGTGGAGCACAGCCTTAGGGAAGGTTAAAGCATTCCTATAGAAATTGAATGAGAAGCCGAATTAGATAAATATCAATCGAACTCGGGCCGGGAGTGGATTGCATAGAGAAATCTCGTAAGAAATGAATGAGAAAAAACCAAGTTGCATTGAAATATAATCAAAATCCTAAAACCTTTTAACTTGTAGTTTAGTTTAATTATTTAAATCAGTTTAATTTTGTAGTTGTTTATCTAATTGAAAAATACCAAAAAGAATTTGGTTTAATCAACTATACTTATCTTGTATCCAAGTGAAATCTTGATTTGCAAAATGGAATAGATTTAACCAAATTCTGTCATGAGGATCGATTCTAGTTTTACTTAAACAACGTGTCGTACGATTGCGATTAATTATTGGATAGAATTAGACAAAATATTTATTGCCTTGAATTCCGTTCACTGGTATATGTTGCGCCGATGTATTTAATATATATTTTTTAGGAATGATAACTTTCATTTGCAGCTTTATCATCTCTGTCATCGCTAAATATAAAGTGTACATATACAACAAACAAGATAAATATATAGACAATCTAAATAAACACTTACAAACAAATAAGTGTTGTCATCACTTGTTCAGAATTTTACATGCATATTCAACTTATTTTCATTGAACTCATTTGTTTGTATCATTGTATGTGTTCACTTTGATCATTATATATGTTCACATTGTCTATTTTATGTGTTCATTTTGTGTTTAGCAATGACAAAGATGACAAAAACTGCAGATGGCAGTAATCAATTTCCTATTTTTTTTTTGCAGAATATTTATACTTTTGATTTATGGGCACTTTAAGGGTGCGTTTGGATAGGTGTGGGAAGAAGGGAAGAAGGGAAGAAGTGGGAAGAAGTATTGGGAAGTGTGTAACTTTGTGAAGAGTTTGGATTGTTTATAATTTTTTTTCTTCTTCTTCCTTCTTCTTCTTCTTTCTTCCAACAATCCAAACACACCCTAAAGTAAATGGTTAGCATGTCATTACCTAATACGTCATTAATTGTTACATTTTTAAAATATATATGATGAATATATATATGCAGTCAGGTCTGTTGCATGATTATACAAGGAGGACTGATAATTAAAGCAGAACCTAGCATGGAATTTGAAATGTGTACGTTAACTCATACGTCCGCATACATAGAAACAATATTTTAAATACATACGCCTGCACTTCCAATCAGTAGGTACAACGACATTTTCTTTTTAGTTTTAAATACATCTCTTGCGCACTACAGACTACACTAATAATTAATTACCGCTATAACGATATATATATATATATAGATGGCACAGAAGGTCCGGTGCCATATATATATAGAGTTTTGCTATGGTGAGTTGCAACTCACCAAAGCGTTCGTGAGTCGCGCTCAAATTTTCAAAATTTAGTACAAAATGACCGATCCAAACCGTCTAATATGATCTCCCTATTGAAATCTCCATGCAGACCAAATTTTATATTTTTTCGAAATTTTTAATTATTTTTTGAAATTTTAGAAAATAATTAATCTAATTAGTTTTGAACCGTTCAAAAACAGCAGTTTTTAAAAATTCGAAATAAATACTTAAAAATAAAAAAAAAATATAAAATTTGGTTTGCATGGAAATTTCAATAGGGAGATCGTATTAGACTGTTTGGATCGGTCATTTTGAACTAAATTTCAAAATTTTGAGCGCGACTCACGGACGCTTTGGTGAGTTACAACTCACCATAGCAAAACTCTAAAAAAGATCGATACTAATCACAGAAATTAAAAAAAAAGTAATAGATCGATACTAATCACAGAAATTAAAAAAAAAAATTCAAACTGCATGTACAGGACTTATTCTTCCTAGTTCCTAGGAAGGATAATTAATCTTCCCACTGACCATTCAATTACCATTATTAATTAAATTTTTTATTTTGTCCAGTGACAGCTAAATAAAGAATCATATAGTTGATTACGATAGAGTGATTAATTATTTGAAAAAATTAATTAATATAGTTAAAGATGACACGATATTAAGCAAGATATATATAACTAATATACAAGTAACGTACTAGAAACTTTTCACCAACATATCGAAAATGTACTAGAGACTCACTTTACTCATGCAATAATAAATTAAAATTTTTAATCATAATTTTTAGAACCGTTCTCAAGGTATGAAACGTGTACAAATGGCTCCGTTTGGATGCAAGAAGAAGAAGAGGAAGAAGGAAGAAGGGAAGAAAAAAAATTATAAACAATCCAAACTCTTCACAAAGTTACACACTTCTCAATACTTCTTTCCACTTCTTTCCATTTTTCCTTCTTCCCACACCTATCCAAACGGAGCCAATATGTCAATATTTTTTTCTGTCCAATCTAACTCTTCTTCCATTCGCAGTAGCTTGGTCGAAGATTACAGGGACAAATATATATCGTACCCAAATATTTATCTCGATCGATTAACCATCAAAAAATTTACCAACACAATGTCACAGCCTTGTTAGATCAGAGATTGAATTTCAGGAAAACTGAAACACTTATGAAACAGTGGATAGTTGGATACCAATTGAATTTTAGACGCAGAAGAAAGTTGGGGGAAGCTTTTATTTAAATTGTTGTCTTTTTAGGAAACAAGAGTCCAAATTGAACGTGTGAACCAAAGAAGATGCCAGGCTGCTAATATTCTACGATTAGCGCTCTAAACTCCGCGTACATTGAATTTTCTTTTTCTATAATTACCTTATGTGCTTTGCCAGGCTGCCAGCATAAATGTTGTGCATTTTATTTTATTTCTTTTTCTTTGTAAAAAAAAAATTGTTGTTCCTAGGTACACGTTCTAACTTCATGACATCATACTTGCATCATGTGATGCTCATGTTTGTATTATACGGTGAAAACAGAGGTCGAGCGGATCGTCAGGGGTCGAGTGGACCGCTTGTATTTCAAGAGAGACCGCTAATGGAACTGAAATACTGACATCTTTTCAGAAATTAAAACGTCTTATTTTTTTTTTTTTTGAAAGTTTTCATGCCGGTAGGCTTCCACTAAATAAAAAGCACGCTTGAAGCGGCTGAGTTACAACATACATCAATGATAAAAAAAAACCAGTAACTAGCCTGTCCACTACCTGACAACTAAAAACAACTACATAAGTTCTTGGAATAAAAAGAAAAGCGGAAAAAAAAACAGATAAGAGAAGTTGCAGACTCATTTTATACTCATCTGAGACAGAGAGAGCCAGAAAAAAAAAAGAGAGTTTCACTATTTTGATCTTGTGCATCTAATACAAGTTCAATCACTCGAGATGGATGTTTTGGTCACGACAAGTTGATCTCGTGATTGTGCAATGAGTCTAGGATATTTGTACTATGGAACAAAAGTTAGACTCGATAGTCTAATATCACTGGTTTGCAGAAAATGAAGAACAAATGGTCCATCGACGGCTCCGTTTGGATAGGTGTGGAAAGAAAGAAAGAAGGGAAGAAGTATTGGGAAGTGTGTAACTTTGCGAAGAGTTTGAATTGTTTCTAAATAGGAAAGGGATGGAGGAGTGCGCTCTAGATGATAAATTCAGAGAATGAGCTAGCGCTGAATTAATTGCATTAATGAGAATGAAGGGATGATGGAATCACATTTCAAAAATAGAACGCATTTTCTCAGGGATGATGAGGATGATCCTTATTAGCCCGCTTTTTTGAAGATAAAGTATGGATAGAGTTGTTGCTTAAACTTAGATTCCTGGAAAAAAAATCTATTAAGAAATAAAATTTAAACAGTATAAATTTCTACAAATAATTTTTTTTATTCAGCAAAATTTGAATACAATTAACATATCTCTTTTATGAATAGCTAATGATGTATACATTTGCAAAGAAACAGCTAGCAGATTAGTAATTTAAATACTTCTTTCCTTATTCTTCTTATTTCTCTTATTCTCACGCCATTCAAACGGAGTATGAATTAACACAAAATAGTTATGCTAGTTTAAAAATTTTATTGCATATCAATATATATTATATAGATGTTTAATTCTTTTAAATGAGGAAAGAGAAGTATTGTACGCAGGAGCAGTTTGCTCCAGTAATTGAGTATATAGATGATAGGACAAGGCCAATAAATTTGAATACTTAACTATTTTTTTATGCAATATATAATATCTTAAAAAAAGTTAAGACATAGACGAAGTGGAAATGTCAAGATATGGAACTATGGCTCCGTTTGGATAGGCGTGGGAAGAAGGGAAGAAGGGAAGAAGTGGGAAGAAGTATTGGAAATTGTGTAACTTTGTGAAGAGTTTGGATTGTTTATAATTTTTTTTCTTCTCATCTTCCTTCTTTTTCTTCTTCTTCTCTCATCCAAACGCAAGCTATTAGAAGACTTGCCTGACTAATTTTGTAGTAAACGATGGTCAAAATTTTGAGTTTGAACTTTCGAAGGACACAAAGGTAGGCCTGTCAACGGCATCCGTTTGCCGTTTCGTCACCACGTTTCGGCTTAAACGGAACGGTTTGTGGCATAGAAATATATACCGTTTTTTAAATGGAACGGTAAGTGGCACAACTAGTTATACCGTTTCGACTGTTTCAATCTCATTTCAAACCGTTTAATGTGTAATTTGTGAAGTGGAACGGTTGATGGTACAAAAATCCGTTTCGTTTAATTAATGGAACGGTAAGTGACAATACCGATTGCATACCGTTTATAAATGGCACGATAACGGTAGAGGGTGATTCCGTGCCATTTAAAACGTTAGACAGCCTGACACAAAGGGTTGAAAAATGGGGAAAAAACAAAAGGAAAAGAAAGCGACTTCTGTGAGCAGTGCACAACAAGGAGTACCATCTCCAAACAACCAGTATTAATTTTTGGTGACTATTTTGTTTTGTCATAGCCAGACTCTTTAAGGAATTAATTATCGCTAATATTTTTGTAACAAAGAATTTCTGTTAAGTACGATTATTTTTCATATCCCATATATGCCGCAGGAGAATTATGATTTATGAGAATTCTGTATTAATTATGCCAAAGCGATCCCACATGGGACGCAAACTGCATCATAGGTATTATTACATCTATATTCCTGACTCCTTATCTATGTTGTAAATATGAGATAGGCTAAAATCAGCTATGGCTGAGACCCCAAATCGTCAGCTATGATCTGGAGCGTATATCTACATCAAGATTCGTGCAAGATGAGAGCGCTATTTTGAAAGCTCCGTTAGTGATTCCGTCTGCTCAGTTCCATCCCCTCTCTTTTTTCTTGTCCGTTCTCTCTCCAGTAAACAAATATTTTTCTGGTCCGTGAACAAATTTCCGGAGAAGCCCCTCCCTTCTCAAATGTACAAACCCTAACTCTCATTATCGCCTCCTCCTCTCTCCTCGAGTCGAAGCACTCCAGGAACCTCTCTCGCCCCACTTTCTGCTACTTTTTACGCCGACCCCTTAATTTCTCACTTGGGAGAAGCCAACCGCCTACCTCTATGTGAAGGTATCTCTCTCAAATTAAGTTGTTTAAGCTTTTGATTTGGACGATGCATTAGTGGATTTACATATGAGGGATTTTTTGGTGCTTGTTAAAAATTATTAAATATACTAGTTTGCACAAAATCCTTGGCAGAAAAAGGTACATAATTCCGTACTGGTTTTATGGGTTTGAAATTGTTTGTTGTATAAAGAATAGTCACATTAGTAAAAAAATATATATATTTTGTCCTTTGTTGAAACAGTAATTGGTGAGAGACATGCGTGCTTCTTTTAATAAAGGTAAATGTAGCATGAGTGTTACTACTCCATTACTGGTAAATATAAATAAATTATATAATTTCTCAGTAATGTCTGTTGTTGAGTTACTCCACATGATTTATCTATAGTAATGGACTCTCTCTTATACTGGTATTTATTAGCTTGTATAAGGACTCGACCAAACAATCTTACCGTTTAATTTGCAGAAACTACTTTTTAATCATTTTTTTCCTTTATACAAATTTGAGCATTATAATCTCAATTCAAGTAATAATCTTAATGTGATATATGCATATTTAATTTGCAGATGTCATCTGAAGTTGATTTTAATAGTGTAGCAGCCTTAAGCATTCATGTTGAGGACATTGATCCTTATACTGGTTTTGAAGATATACTTGATGATGATTGTGTAGCAGGCTCAAGTACTCATGTTGAGGACATCGACCCTTATACAGGTTTTGAAGATATACTTGATGATGATTGTGTCGTGATAGAAGAAGTAGAAGATGAAAAAAAAGAAGATGAAGAAGAGGAAAAACCAGAAGAGAATCAGCAACCTTATGTGGGTATGGAATTCAAATCTGAAGTTGAGGCTTATAATTTTTACAATAAGTATGGTGGCTACAAGGGATTTAGTATCCGTAAGAATTCTAGAAATTCATCAAGTAAGGGAGTTACTTCTGTGGCCTATGTCTGCTCAAAAGAAGGATTCTCTAAATATAGAAAACAAGAGCATATGGAGTTGGGTAATTCAAGCAATAAGAAAACACCTGAGAAGGAAAAAGGGTCAGGAAGAACGGGTTGTAAGGCATATCTTAGATTGAAGTTGGTAAAGGATGCTATTTGGCAAGTGACAAAGTTTCATGACATCCATAACCATAACTTGGTCCCAAATACTTCAGCCAGAAGAAGAATTCTCCAATCCCAAAAGCTAATGACCAATAATATCAAGCAAATAATTCGTGATTTGACTGACCAAAATATAGAGCCCTCTAAAATATTAGCATATTTATCCACTCTCGAAGGGGGAAAGGACAATATTCCTTTCAAGAGGAAGGATGTGAGCAATTTGATTGCTATGGATAATGCAAAGCTACTTGGAAGGGATGTAGAGACAACATTGATGAATTTTCAAAGGAAGAAAGAAGAGGATCCAGAGTTTTTTTATGCTATTGATGTCGATGAAGATGGCTGCCTAAAGCATATTTTTTGGGCTGATGGGAGATCTAGGAGGGCATACTTGGAGTTTGGTGATGTCGTTACATTTGATACGACATACAATACCAATATGTATAGCATGCCTTTAGCACCATTTATTGGAGTAAACCACCATCGACAATCTATTTTTTTTGGTATGGCCCTTCTTAGATCAGAGACTACCGACAACTTCTGTTGGTTATTTGAAACATGGTTGAAGGCCATGTATGGTAAACATCCAGTGTCAATAATCACTGATCAAGACCATGCAATGAGAAATGCTATTAAGATTGTCTTTCCTAATACCGTTCATCGATGTTGTAAGTGGCATGTAATGAGAAAGGCGAAGGAAAAATTGGCATCACTTTATGGTCTAAAGCCAACATTCAAAACTGAAATGGAATTGGTAATTAATTATAGCTCGACGGTATCAGATTTTGAAACTCGTTGGATGGCAATGATTGAGAAGCACAAGTTGAAGGACAACAAGCATCTCAATAATATGTATGAAAAGCGTTCAGAGTGGGTTCCAGCCTATTTTAGAGATGTCTTTTTTGCGGATATGTCAACTACCCAACGAAGTGAAAGTATGAATGCTCTCTTGAAAATGTGGTTGACTAGCCATAGCTCAATTTACAAGTTTGTGATGAAAATTGATGGGATGATTGAGAGCATTTGGCAAAGTGAGAGCGATGAGGATTTGATATCCATGGACAAGGAACCACACTTATGGTCCATGTATGATATGGAGGACCATGCACGTGAAGTTTACACTAAGAGAGTGTTCAAAGAGTTCAAGGAGTTGCTTAAGCGTAGTACACTTGGTAAAGCTATTGAAAAAGAGCGAGACGTCTTATATGAGGTGAATATCGCTCAGAATCCTAAAAAACATATTTGGGTTCCTGAGTCATATGTTGTTTCAGTTGACAAAGAGGGTGGCATTTTCTCATGCAATTGCAAGGGTTTTGAGTTTGAGGGTCTTCACAGAATACTTCATATAGCATTTTGATGTAGTAATGGTATAGCTTCACAGAATACTTCATATAGCATTTTGATATAGTAATGGATAGCTACAAAGAACCTTTATGTAACATTTTGATATAGTAATGGTTATAGATTTAAAGGAAACTTGATGTATCATTTTGATTAAATATGAACTTTTATCTGATGTGTAAGAAGGTGTACTGGATGTTGATCTTTAATGTATTGTAGTGCTATCTTTTAAGTTCCTGGTTGATGCTTTGGTACTAATTTTATGCATATTTTGAGACCTTAAGACATGCACCAGTCCATACCGCCTCCTTGTAAAAGTCGAGCACCTAATAATCATATTCAAATTCTTAAGCCAAACTACAAACGTTGAATAAAAAAAGAAGGTACAAGTGAAAAAAATGACACAAGAATATTAAGAATTTTGAAATTTGAGTATGACATCAATTCAATATATATAATTACAGACCAAACAAATAAAAAGAAAAAAATAAAAGAAAATCATGCTCCAAATGAAATACTAATCTAGTCCAATAAACATTGATTCTAGATTTTCTTTTACTCCCTTTTTCATTGGTTTGTTCCTTGTTTATTTTCATGTTATTTCCTGCAAAACATAAAAAAATTACAAGTTTGTTAGAGAGTTAGCATTAAAAGAATTTGGGAGGCCAACCATCATTGAAAATTATTCTCAGTATCTACTGGTACTGCCTACAACAATAAGAGAGGATCAGTTTAAAAAATTAGAACCCAAAATCATTTTACACAAAATGACAAAATAAATTCTTTTGATTAACATCTATTTAGTTACATCTTTTTTCTAACAAAAATTGACCAAATTTTAATATTTAATAAATACTAAGAAGTACCAAAAATTTCCACAGAAATAGATCTAGTGATTCACCGTTCAAATCAAGGATTTAACAACTCAAATTTATAATTTCTAATTTGGCCTTTTCAATTAGTGTTATCGATTTCAAAATAAGTGATATGTCAGTAGAAGAGAGAATTGTGAGTACAAGGGATAAAGTTTTATTAGTAAAGAAAAATAACTTTACAGAGATACCTTCGCATAGAGATAAGGGCTGGTGTTCTTGAGCGAGAAAGAGGTTAGCACCAGAGCGCGAGGGAAAGGAACAAGCGTCAGAGCGCGAGCGAGATGCGGGGCGTGAGTCGGAGAGAGAGAGAGAAAGAGGGGCGAGAATTAGTGCGAGGGTTTGCTCATTTTGCGAGAGAGAGGCAGCTAGAAGAGTGCTAGGTTTAGTTTTATCTTTTTTTTTTCTTGAGAAAGGAAGAAGAAAAAACGCTGGTGAAAGAAAGAGAGAGCTTAGTTCTCTGGGAAGAAGGACGAGAGAAAAATAAAAGAAGAAAGGAACGGAACTTAGCGAACAGAATCACTGACGGAGATTTCAAAATAGCGCCCTCATCTTGCACGAATCTTGATCTAGATATACGTTCCAGATCATAGCTGACGATTTGAGGGTCTCAGCCATAGCTGATTTTAGCCAATCTCTGTAAATATTGCTTGGGTCTATATATATTTATACTCATTTTTTGGGTCCAGAGTAAACATTTATTTCAGAATTGTCAACTCTCTCGTCTACGTTCTAGGCATTATTACATACCAAATTTAGTCCTAGGTATTACAATAAGAAAATATCCTGATTTGTATTTTATGAGGACCATGTAACAAATATATATGTCAATGTCGGAGGAAAGTCAGGCGGGTTGGATTGGTCAAAATCAAACAAGTGCTGCCTGTTGTTACTTGTTAGAGTTCAAAGCAGTTTGACACACATCGCACACTAATAAATGTCTTCAACTAACATTATGGCCCATGTTTCACCAAAAAATGCACAAGAAATTAGACCCATGTATGCGCGTTGCCAGCATGTGCAGTGCGACCTCAAAATTTAATCTTTTTATTATTTTTGCTATCTTCCAAAATTGACAAATTAGTTCAGTGCATCTTGTTTTCTTTTCTCTCTCTTTCCTAAATATTATTATGAAAGAAGATGTGACAGAAACATTGAGGTAACCGAGCTCTATTGCACTCCCGAATTTCACAATTCTGCGTAGAAACACGAAGAAGCACGGAATAATTCAGGGCTGATATTTAACCCAATAAGAATTGGACACCAAATTAAACGTTAGCACCTTGCGAAAGGAAATAATTTTGGCCACCAAATTTACATATTGGGTGCGTTTGGATCGTTGGAAGAAAGAAGAAGAAGAAGGAAGAAGAAGGAAAAAATTATAAACAATCCAAACTCTTCACAAAGTTACACACTTCCCAATACTTCTTTCCACTTTTTTTCTTTTTTCCTTCTTCCCACACCTATCCAAACGGAGCCATTAAGCAGAGAACGGCCGAACGGGTACTGGAAATTGGTACGTACTGAGAGTGGAGAGAGAAGCTGATGACAGCATGATCTAAATTTCATTTGTTAGGAAGTCACATTGGCCCTTCATTTTTTTTATTAATATATTTTTTATATATTTTTTCCTTTTAGGGCTCTTGGTGTGCTAGTCTTGGACAGATATAGACACTCAACCACAGAGAAAGTGATATTCTCTCAACTTCATCTCTCTTTTGCACAGGATAGTGAAATGCTCTTGATCAATTATTTATAGGCTCATTTAAAATAAAAAAATGTGGGGCACAGACCCACCAAACCAGATACCTGGAAAATACAAGGTATAAACATGATTCGGAGATTAGCGCGTAGCCAGAATTTTTGGTATCCTTCTTTTGTGTTGTTCAAATACTTATAATTGTTTTTTCTTCTTTTAATTAGAAAAAAAAACACAATAAACTTGGAAACTTTAGTCATAATTCACTGGATGTGTCACAATTGAGTAACTTTTTTTCCGGAGGTCCTAAATTTTGTACATAATTCGATTTTGGTCACTAAAGTTTAATTTATCCCTCTAAAACCACTAAAGTTTTAAATAATCCAATTTTGGTCACTCTGTCGTAGTTCCGTTAAGCTCCATCTAATTTCAACAATAGAGGTACAAATTGGGGATCCGAATAAAATGTTGCCTCCGTCCCTTCTCTCCTATCGCTGCCAAACATGGCGGACTAAAAAAAAAAAAATTCGATAATCTCAATCTCTCTCTCTCAGCAGCACGCCAGCACCTCTCTTTTAATTCCTACTTCTCTCTCTCTCAATAAAAAAGTAATTTATGATGATAGTCACCGCAGTATCAGATGTGGTGCACATGAATCCCAATTAATTGTTCATTCTTCTTCAATTTATTTTGATTCGGTCTCAATTTTGTTGATTTTTTTTTATTTTACTCTTGAATATAATTTTGTTGTAATATAAGGCTGTATTTGTGATCATAAAATATACAACTTTATGAGCTTTTTATGTTATTTGAATTATAGGGTTTGCATTTTTTTTTTCTTTGAAATACTGAGACCTGACATGAATACCTCTTTTTGTTTGATTGAAATTGCATTTGTGTACATATGAAGTTGTCAGTTTGACCAAATAAAAACACAAACCATACTTGATTACTATTGCATTTCAGTACTCAATTGCACCTGAGTTCATCTTATTACAGTCAACTAAATTTATCACCAGATTGAATTTTTGTAAAGTTCATACATAAAGTTACTAAAATGTATATAATATTACATTACCAGAGAGATAGTTCATACATATTTAAAAATTAAAATATTACATGAGACAATTCAAACAAATCTTAATTCACAAAGAAATTAACATAAACACATTCAAAATTACAACAACAATTACTATCTAAAATCTATAAACTGTTTAGTACACTGGAACCAACAAACATTGCTAACATAATCATATTTCAAACAAAACTGGTGTTAGCTAGGGTCATTCAAAGGCATTGCTCTTTTCCTTAGTCAACTGCACCAAAAGAAATATGTTAACTAATTTCAAATTTATTCATGAGAATATATAGATTCAAATATAATATAGAGAAAATAGAAATAGAGTTTAACCACCGTTAGCTTTTTTCTAATGGTATTGTCTGCAACTGTCGATGGAGTGGCATAATTAAATCCAATGGATTATAAGAATATCTGAAAAATTTAAGTAATATATGTAGAACGCATGAAAGATGCAAATTTATGCTGAATTTTAATTTTTAAACAATTGGCTAATATTTTTGAAGACTAACCATTGCCTAATATTTGTGCTTGTTTGGACTGTAATTCGGATAGATGGAACAAGTGTAAGAGTACTGTAATTTTACTGTGACGCATATGCAAACAATTGGAATGATTAATATATGACCTGTCAACATCTCAAACTACTCAACTTGTTAGTTATTGTTTCTTGTTTAAATAGAAATTGTGCAGTTTAAATTAAATGACCCAATCAACTTTATTAAATAAAACTACTTTTTATAATTTTTTCACTACAGGAGATTTGATTGAGTTTTAGGTTTCAGGTGTACTGGTAAACTGATAACAGAGAAGAGTGAAAAATCTGTGAAGGGAAAAGCAATCTTCATATTGATTGTATTTATTTATTTATTTATTTTGAAAAAATTGCCCAATTTTCATTTTCGTGAAAATGTATTCATTGTTTGTATTGTAATCAGTAATCAGTGTACCAATAGAACGATACAGGGTGCATATAGCCTCACATATATGAACGCTAGAATCCAATCTTAACTAAAATAATATAAAACCGTTACTAGTTACTACTACATTCATGGACTAAATCCTAATCTGGACAT
The DNA here is from genome assembly GCA_028095005.1 of Rhynchospora pubera. Taxonomy (NCBI): domain Eukaryota; kingdom Viridiplantae; phylum Streptophyta; class Magnoliopsida; order Poales; family Cyperaceae; genus Rhynchospora; species Rhynchospora pubera. Next base: position 228,937,573 of record CM051459.1, on the reverse strand, counting down.
AAACACAGTTGGGTTCTTGCGCTATAGAGTCATCAGATGGTTTAACAAGATTGGATAATGTTTTGCTTTATTTTCAAGGTAGCTTTCAAATTTGTTAATTAGGCCTTGCTATTAACCAGAGACAAGCTCCAAATTCTTCTATAATTGAGATTTATGAAAAAAAGGACACAAATTTGGAAGGGAAAAAATAATAATTGAGTTGAGCTACTTACCATAAATTGACCATATGGTAGTGATTTTGGCATCTCATTTTTGAAATAACATAAATCTTTCAAAACCTTTGTGTCAATTTTATGCCATGGCAACAAGGTCGAGGTTAAATGTGATTTCACCTTTTTAGTTCAATAAAGTGAGAAACCTTCTGATGCTATAGGAGGAGAACAAAAAAGTTTAAAGGATGGAGAGAGAACGAGACTACTGAAGAGTGTTTTTTTTAGTTCAGAGGTTGCTGTGGGAGATAGAAGAATAGCAGGAGGAATAGCTTCTTTCTAGACGTAAATTTATTATAAACAATTCAAACTCTTCACAAAGTTACACATTTCTCAACACTTTTCATCTAGAAATAGGCTATTCCTCTTGTTCCTAAGCAATCCAAACGCAACCAGGGATAACATTTTATTCGGATCTCCAATTCGCACCTTGACTGATGAAATCAGACGGAGTGTAAAGAAATTTTGACGGAGGGATTAAAATTAGATTATTTGAAAATTTAGTGGACCTCCAAAAAAATTTACTCTATCATTACTAAAATTTGACAGAGGAATAAATTAAAATTTTGTGACTTAAATTGAATTATGTACAAAGCTTAGAAATCTCCAAAAGAATTTACTCGCCACAATTAAGTCATTTTGAGACCTCCAGTGGACTTAATTATCTCGTCATCTGTTTTTGGCATATTATTAATTGATAATGGTAGAGTCAAACATATTTGACGTCAATTTCGACCTGAAACTCAACTATAAAAATTTTCGAACGGTAGATTCATACTGTTCAGTGTGATATTTATATTGAAATTTTCTTGAGGATCAAATTATATATATATAGAGAGAGATTGGCTAAAATACTTTGTAATGCATAGAGCCCTTGTGCTTTAGTGCTTTAGATCGTTGGATCGGGTTCAGATTCGAGCTTGAGATCGAATCGGACGATTTAGATTTTTTGCGTTGAGGCGCTGGGAGGCTCCGTTTGTTTTATTTTCTTCCGTTTCTTTCTAACTTGAGCGCCGAACTTCTCTGGTGAGTATCACTCTCAAATCTTCAATTTCGTGCGCTACTACTTTAATTTGCTTTTAATTTGGCGTCCAACTTTAAACCCCATATTAAATTTTGTGCGTTACTACTTAAATTTGTTTTAATTTGCTCGTAACTTCATATCTGAGCCTACTCAATTTTGCTAGTAACTTCATGTCTGAACCTATCTCAAATTACAGACTAATTTCTGTAATTTTTGGCGTGGCTAATTCAAAATTAGGTGGATATTATGGCAATTGAACATCTCGACCCATGTGAAACTCAACCTAGCAGTGAAGAAGCATCTATGGATGACACTGACCCACATGAATGGATAGTATTTTGAATTACTCATTCTACATGGTATTTAGGAGGTGGTCACTGGTTTTATATACACTGAAGCTTTTGAGAGATGGTTTCTGTATGGTATGCACAGTTACTAGGTGATGTGTTTGAGCAAACAAATTATGTTCCTTGGTTTATATCTGTGGTTAAAATAATTTAAAGAAAACTGTTCCTTGAATATGTGTATAAATTAAATCCATTTGTGATATATGGGGTCTGTGCAGTAGTTTATCTGTGGTTTATTTCTGATATATGGGGTTCGTGTAGTGGTTAGATGGTACCAGTGCACTGGTATTAGCTGATAGTAGTCTTATTAGGTACCGTGTAGTGTTGGTTTTATACCTGAATTACGTAAGTGAATTGGAGCAACAATATATAATGTTTTGAATTGGATCAAGATAATTGCGCAAGTGAATTGGAGCAACAATATATAATGATTTTATATCAAGAATTTATATTTGAGCAAGTGAAATTGAGTTGATCTGCATAGAGGCTTTTGTGGTACATGTATATGCTTGAGTCTTGGATTGCTTTTTGTTCCATTCGCGGTACACGTATATGCCTAAGTTGCTTTTTATATCTGAATTGAGAGCCAATTAGACAAAATTAATCCATTACAATACAGTCAAAGCAACATAATTAGGTAAAATTAATATCTACTTTTTATTCACACAATCAAAGCAACACAAGTAACACATAATAGAGAGCCAATCAGATAAAATTAATCCATTACAATACAGTCAAACAGGGGCGGATCTACGACCGGGGCGGGTGGGGCTAGAGCCCCACCTCACGCCGTCGAGCCCTTGGAGCCCCCCCTTAGCCCCAGCTAATTTTTTCTACCATTGAAGCACTCAAAGGTGGGGCTGAAAACTTAAACAGAAGTTGTCAGACCTACCTAAATATTTTTTCTAGATCCGCCACTGCAGTCAAACTACTAGATTATAACACAAATTAATATCTGCTTTTTGTTCACACAATCAAAGCACCCCAAACATCAGAATTGGGCTCAAATGGCATCTCTTTGATAAGCTCCTCAGCCTCAGTTAATAGACCGGCACGTCCTAATAAATCCACCATACAAGCGTATTGGGAGTTCTTAGGTTTAACATTCTTAGCATACTTCACTGGCTTGCAAAGGTTGGCACATTCTATCACTTTTTACAGTGACACTTGATAACAGAAATTAACATGAGTTATGTACCAGAAACAAAAGAAAGACAACATGAGTTATATACTAGAAATTAACCAATTAATTGCACATATTTCAACACAATTGCACAAATTAATTAAGCAATTCCCAATTCTTTATGTACAACAAAAATAATACATTATTGCAAAAAATACGCGAGATTATCTTGTTCGAGAAAGAATACTGCAAAGTAAATCTATGATTTTGGTTCTAGAGCAAACTTGTCTACGAGAGAGAGTGAAAGAGGGAGAGGGTCGGGTACCTTTCGAAGCTTCAATGAGAGAGAGTCAGAAAGGCGAGAGAGACGGTTGCCTCGACTTGCTTGCTTTAGCGAGGAATGAAGAGGGGTCGGAGTCGGAGTCGGAGATGAAGAGAGGTGCTTTAGCAAGGAATGAAGAGGGGTCGGAGTCGCTTGCTTTAGCGAGGAATGAAGAAGGGTCGGAGTCAGAGTCGGAGATGAAGAGAGGTACTTTAACGGAGAGATGAAGAGAGGTGCTTTGACGGAGAGATGGCTACTTGGAGACGGAAAAAAATAAAACCAAACGGATAAACCAGCGCTCCGCCAATCCGGATCCTCTGATCGTTTGTACAAAAACGACCACTGGTCGTTTCGTAAAATGAGCCGTCCGATTTAAATGAACGACCGGATCTCAACTGATCCCTTCTTTCAGTCCCCAAAAAAAAAACGCGTATAATACGCTTCTCTTCGTATACGCACGCATCCTCAGAATCGCCGATCGCCCCTACCCCAACCTTGAGCAAGCGATCGCAAGAGAGCTTCGTATACCGGATCAGTATCCTCTGGTAATAGATCTCACGCTGAGGACCGTGCGATCTAAATGGACGGCTGGATGTAGAGCAGTCCATTTATCCCTTAAAAAAACAAAAGAAAATTTCCACTGTAAGTACAAACTACAGAGGCTTTCTGTTGTGGCACGCGACCCTCGTCTTCTTCTCCGTATCACTATCGTGCCCCAATACCAATCGACAGATCTAAGAAGGAGCTTCCTCTCTGACCTTTTGTACCAAACGAGTCTGAGACAGAACTAAAAAGTATAGGTATACAATCGACGGAAGCCATAGGCTCAAAATATGTTATTGCCTCAATTAAAATTGCATATGTTATAGAAGCACTTCGAACTAAAAAGTAACAATCCACAATCATCAATTACAACCCTGGCACTTCAATTATTCAAGCAAATTTGGGTTTGCAATTTTGCATGATACATTGCATTTGTACGTAAGAAGGACAAGGAGAAGGAGAGGTACTAGCCCCATCTGAAGCCAAGACATTACATTTGTATGAAAGGTTTCTAGCCTTGTTGGAGATGTTCATTTTACAAATCTGATAATGTTGCAAAATATAATAACTAGAAGTCAAGTTATTCATCTTGTATTAATATTCTTGTATTATTTCATTGTAAAGAAAGCTGTAAAAAATCTTGCAATTGGACACACACCCATGGTTTGTTAATTAATGAAGCATTGAATAAAGATTATTAATTGAAATTATAGTCTCATCTGATAAAAGTTTATGAACTATCATTTTTTTTTACTGGCACATACCATTACGAACTCCACGTAACTATCTTTTTTTTTACAAGGATTGACCGTTCCAACTAATTTTGTTGTATTATACCACCAATCTCGACACAACACCCGATGTTGCTTGTTATAATATACTATATATTTACAGCATTTTTTAACCCAAATAAATTTCTAGCATTGAAGGGTCTAGCTGATGCATTGACAGTACCAGCTGATGCATTGACAGATTGAACTGCTACTGCTTCTCAATAACACATGAACATAATAATTTTATGAGGTAGCTTGAACTGCTCTACTGCTTCTCAATTGAAGATAACACATGAACATAACATGGAGTAAAAAATTTGAAGATAACATGTGAAAACGAGATAGCTTGACTAAACAATATTATGTCAGATTTGCTTTTGTATGCCAACTAGTTTTTTACAAAACACCCCAAAATGATATACAAACAATATTTCTTTAGAACTAATCCTCTAATTCTTCAATTCCTTCTTCATCATCTTCCCAATCAATTTGCTCAGTGTCTTCTTCCTCATTATACTCTATTTGGAACTAATCCTTCGATCCTTCGATTTCTTTCTACTACTGCAATGCCAACATGAATATCAAAAAAATTAAAAGTTTCAAACTATTCAATCCCTACAACAACGAACTGGTAGTGATGTGGGAACTTCTAGTTGTAGGGCCAGAACACAAAGACCAGTTCTTCAAATTACATCTATTCACACATTGAAAAGTTCTTCATACCATAATGAATTTCATGAGGTAAGAGAAATAAATAAGTAATTGTTCACATATAACAAAGTACTAGTATTGGCTGCACTGAAACCATATAATTAACAAGGCCGCTACAGATAGTTCTAGGCTCAGGCTCTCCCAAATCAATCTCCTCGACATAAAATGAATCGGCCTCAGGATTGCACCAGGCGTTGAGCACCTTCCCCATCCATATATCCAAGGCCTTGAAGCATGGCACAGAACAACTGCATATAAACAAAGTAAAAGGAAATAACTAGTTCTGTTACTAAAGAAATAGTAGCGTGCATGAAAAATCAAATTACGTTTTTCAGGCGAGACTACATCCTTCGGTCGAATTGGAAGCACCGGATTGTCTTCCTACCTCCGCTTCGTGTTTCCGACCTTCACCACAGGTGGCGCCGTCGGAACCATCGCAATCCCTTCCTTCTTCTTTTTCTCCCATCGGCCATTTCCTAGGCGGTTGCTAGGGTTTCTCCCGCCATCGACACCATTTCGAAAGAAGTGGAGATATCGAAGCACGGAGCGAGAAGAGAGGATTTTTCTAAAGCTGTGAGCGTAGGTAAGAAGAGGAGACGGAGAGCCCTTCGATGATTCTGACATTTTTTTTTATGGATAAAAGCTCCGCTTGAAATCGAACCGTCCATTTCGATCGGACGGTCCTCGGTCAGAGATGTCCACTCTGGAAATCTTAACAGGATTTCCAGAGGATACGGATCCTTCGTATACCCCGTTCTATTCCAAACAGACCTCCACTTCAATCAGTTTCTTACCTTCTTCCGTCCCCACTTTTGATGAAGGCAATTGGAACATCGGATATGCATCGATCCCAAACGGAAAGTTCATGCAAGAAGCAAAGTACTTGGGAATTAAGCTTCTGATTATCCCTTTTTACAACCAATTGTGATCTGTGTGGTTCCAATTTTAAGTACACCAGTCTCCAACCTGGTATATGAGTCTCAGTTCTCATTTCTCTGCATAAATCGTAATTGTTTCCTTGGTAATTTTAAGATTACTCTTCAGAATCTAAATTTTACCTATTTCTCCTTCAGCTTCAGATGCTAATTTAATGATTCGATTGACGGGCATGAGGTGTACCAGCCTGAGTTGAGGTTGTGAGAATTCATAAAAAGCTTCAATTTCAATATGGTGCATCTCGAAGAGGTATTGCATTTAGTGTTATATGAAACTCTGCCAAGGATTAAGCATTGCAAGATATGAAGTTGCTGCTGCATTTTGGTGTGCGTGCTGCTACATTTTGGAGTGTGTGCTGAATCGCAGGATATGAAGTTGCTTGGCTGTTACATTTTGGTGGTTAAATGCACATTTTGTTGTTTTCTCAATTAGAATATAAGTGAATGTAAGCTTGATTTGATCATTTTTTATAAGCTTGATGTAAATGTATCTGACTTTATTAAAATTCAAAGATAGTATTTTGTAAACCACAATCACTTGTCACTTCTTTTTTGTTAGATTGCAATCAGAGGGTGAGGCGCAACTAATAACTCACGTGAAAACCAAGTAGTCAGTGCATTAGTAGTGAAAGTCAGTTTATAAGTCGATTATTATTTTTTTTGTTTGAAATGAAAGGCCCGTAGGGCTTAAATATTAATCATACAACAGTCTATTACACATGCCTTCATCAACGGAAATATCGACCTTCATCCATCTGGCACCAGCATATGTTCATGTCCTTCATCAATGGAAATATCGACCTTCATCCTTCATCAATGTTTTACGGAAAAAAAAAACAGTGTTGGTCAGCGCCTACATCAAATTCCTTACTAATAATACAAAAAGTATGTGGCATGTACATCCCTTCACTATACACAAAGGATTGTGCTAGAACAATTGTACTTCCTAACTGACTATACTTTATTATAAGGGACTTCAATTAATGAAAATACACTCATTTCCTTTTATGCAGTTACACCCCTGACCTTTATTAAATAGCCAACAAGGTCTGAAAAAACTAACATGTCTTCAATATTACAGAACATTTTCTTTTTTTTATCTTGTTTTTGGTACATATCATGTTGAGAAAAGTTATAATTATCCATTAATTTGTGAGACAGTACTATTTTGAAAAGCAATTTACAACATTATGATGATTGCATTACAACAGTAAGCATCTCTAATGGAAGGATCAGCTTGTCAGAAAAATTATCCAATGTACTAACCAACAATGAACTGCCTCATGAAATATGGTCGGCTTCAAACCCATTTCTTTAGCCTAATTGAACAACTGAACTGCCTCATCAACCTTCCCTACCTTGCAATAGCTATCAATTACAACAGTGTAAGTGTAAATGTCAGGTTTTGTGGGTGAACTTTTTAAATTATTTACTTCATCTAATGCATCCTCTAGCCTACGTACATAACAGAGACCAACAATCAGGACATTGTATATATGGATTGTGGGTTCCACGCCCGGCCTTTGGCATTTTATCAAACACCTCCAGTGCCATAGTCACTCGATCCCTCTTGCATAGAGACTGAGAGGCGGAGAGACAGGTACCATTCCAGTACCCGATACCATTATGATGAACTCATATCACTTGAAAAGCAATAACTCATATCTGTTTGTACCTGTCACCAAGGGGAGGCGGAGAGAGAGGCGACAAAGAACTTGGGTTTGCTTCGACGGAGAAGAGGTGGAGGATTGAGAGGAAGAAAGTTGCGGAGGATCGATATTCTGCGATTTGCTTCGACGAAGAACTGGATTCCTCTTTATCTCTCTCGATCGCTTTCTCTATGGATTCTGAGATGCGTACATGAAAGCGAATAAAAAGCGTATTTTGGACGGAAGAAGGGATGAGTTGAGATCCGACCGTCCGATTAGATCCGACGGCTGCTTTTACGAAACGTCCAGTGGTCGTTTTTTTTGCAAACGACCAGAGGATCCGGATTGAGCGCCCCATTGCTTCAAATCTGAGCCATCAGGCTTGATCAAGGCACGAATCCACACTCACATCCGACGGTCTAGAAGTTTAAAGCATAGGTACTCTATGCTTTGCAAAGCATTTTAGCCAATCTCTCTCTCTCTATATATATATATACAGAGTTTAGCTATAGTGAGATGCATCACAAAAAATCTTCCGTGAGATGCGATCAAAACTCATGAATTTAGTTCAAAATGACTGATCCAAACCGTCTAATATGATTTCTCTATTGAAATCTCTATGCAGACTAAGTTTTACATTTTTCCAAATTTTTTAAGTAATTTTTTGAAATTTTAGAAAATTGGTCATCTAATTAGTTTTGAACCCTTCAAAAACTGTCATTTTTAAAAATCTTAAAAAAATACTTAAAAATTCTAAAAAAAATGTAAAATTTGGTCTGCAAGAAAATTTTAATAGTGCGATCATATTGAACGGTTTTGATCGATCATTTTAAACTAGATTCATTTTGAATTTAGATTAACGATAACTCTAATCATTTCAGCTATTTGACGAGGATGTGACCCCAAAATTCCCGTTTAGTTTTGATTAGTCAAGGTTACTTTATGAGCTACTGTCTGATCACGTTTATCTTCTTTTCTGTTTTTAAAGCACATTACTTTACGTAACTCCCTCGCATGTCAAAATGATACAAAATAAAGAAGACTTAATTTTCGGGAGTTTTTTTTTTAGGGTGTGTTTGGAAAGGTCGGGAATAGGGAATAGGAATAAGGAATTTCGGTTTACGTGCTTATTCTTATTCTTGTGCAACCCAAACAACACAAGAATAAGGAATAAGGGCTCTTATTCCTATACTAACAAAATCATGGTATAAGAATAAGGAATAAGGATAAGCACACAAACCGAAATTTCTTATTCCTATTCCCTATTCCCGGCTCATCCAAACACACCCTCAGAGAATTAGGTAGTGGCTACCAAGTAGAAAAGAAAAGGAAAGAGAAAGAAAAACAGAAGAGAAAAGTAGCAAACGGCAGCGCCACTGTAGTGTTTCAGAAACATCTTCTGTTGAGAGACAACCCAGTGCAGCAAAGTGTCAGTGGATCTGGCAACCCCTCTAAAAATGCGGTTGTTTCTCTCTAGCCATAAGGCCCACATGACAGTGATGGAGATTATTGCTTTAGGATCTCTTTTGTTCATAGTCACATTGTTTAACGCCTCCATGATGAATTGTTTGCAGTCAGTATAGCCTTGGTAGGAAATTGAAGGATAAAGGTTATTCACTTTGCTCCAAAGTTCCTGTGTGTAAGCACAGAGGCAGAAAATATGACTTGCCGTTTCCAAGCTTGTCGAATTGCACAAAGAGCATCCTGGTTGAACCCAAATGTTCCTCTTGACTAAGGCATCTTGTGTTAGTAACCTATTCTGGAAAAGCAAAAAGGTGAAGATCTGGATGGAGGGGGGTAACTTTACTTCCCAAATCTGAGCGGCTTGGAATTCAACTTTACCAGCCGAAATGATGGTGTTATAAGCTGAGTTGACAGTAAAGCATCCGGAAGAATTCCATTTCCAATAACAGATACTCCTTGTATTAGTAAAAGTTGTATTGGATAGAAAAAGGATTGCGTTGTGCACATCAACATTCCAGGGAGCATGCAGTGAAGACGAAAGATGTTGAGAAAACTCAAATGACCGTTCCCCCAATCTGAGAACCAAAAAAGTGCAGCTTTACCATCTCCCAGCGTAAATTTTGTGGATATTGAGAATAAATGCCTTAGGGACATCACGCCTTTCCAGAAAAAGGATTCTTTTGTCGTCCAAGAAAGAGGTGAGGTATTTGTTCTGGAGGCAAAAAGCGATTTAGTTAGCATTGCCCACTGAGAATTCGGCTGATCAAATAAACGCCAAAGCCATTTGAGAAGGAGGGAGATGTTAAGCAATTTTATATCGAGCACTCACATTCCTCCTAGGTGTTTTGGAAGGCAAACTCTATTCCAAGCTAGAAGAGGGATACCCGTACCTGTCCCTGTTGAACGGCCCCACAAGAAATTGCGCCATATCTTATCAATCGCCTTCGTCACCCATGCTGGCAATTTGAAAACGGACATGAAGAAGATTGGAATAGCTGACAAAACTGAATTAACAAGAGTTAAGCGGCCAGCCCTTGACAGAAGTTTGTTCTTCCATCCTACCAATTTGTGCTCCATTTTTTCAATTAACTGAAGGTAAACTTCCTTTGTCAGTCTATTTGCAGTGAGTGGTAAACCTAGATAACTTAAAGGAAGCTGTGCCACGTCACAGTTGAAAACAGAAGCTACCAAGTTAATTTGTGCAGGAGATAGGTTGAAAGGCACAAAGGAGGATTTGTTGAGGTTCAGGTTTAACCCTGGGCAGAGAGAGAAGACTGTGAGCACAAACTTTAAGGAATGCACTGCCCTTCCTTTAATAGTGCAGAATACCAGCGTATCATCCGCATACTGCAACACCTGAAAAGGTGAGCGTACCTGACTTGAAAGGCAGAAAGGAACAGAGATGGCTGTAGCTTGGCACATCTTGGATAAGACATCGACAACCATGATGAAAAGAAAAGGGGATAATGGGTCCCCCTGTCGCAATCTGTGCTGGTGTTGAAAATATGTCCCTGTCTGATTGTTTAGCAGCACTGCAGAAGAAGCTGTGCTGAGGAGTAACTCCACCCAAGAAATGAATTTAAGAGGAACTCCAAAGATTTTAACACGTTTAACAGAAAAGTCCAATTAACGGTGTCAAAAGCTTTGTAGAAGTCGAGCTTGATCAAAAGCTATTTGACGATAACTCTAATCATTTCAGCTATTTGACGAGCTTGATCATTTCAGCTATTTAGATTAACGATAACTCTAATTTAGTCCAATTTCAATAGTCGAGCTTGAAGCACATTTTGGAGTCTGGAGAAGTGTTCCGTGGAAAAATGTACGAGTTGAGTGGGTAAAACTGCGTGCGAACAAAAAGCAGCATATGTAATATAAAGCTCTTTCCTGAAATGTAAAGAAATGATATGGTTTCATACCTTAATTTCTTGGAAAATTTGCAATAAAATAGTCACCTTGTTGTAGAGATTTGAATCTGTGCCCTACAGAGACTCAAAATAAATCATAAAATGCAGAGGTATTATATAACTGTTTACAGACAGCACTTAACAGAAGCATTAGGAATCCTGAAATTGGAACTGCAGAAATTGTTCTCTCTTATTTTTCTTTTCATTTTTTTTTTCTAACTAATTACGTCTTCTGGTTTTGCGTAAGGATCTCATAGAAACAGCAAGGAACAAAAAAAAGGAAAAAAAAAAAAAACTATATTTTTCATTGGAGAATTAACAAACATTTCTGCATACATCTAACATAATTTCTATACTTGAATAAGGGTCAGTCGATGCATCAACTTAGATGCCTTGCTGAATTTATGACAATGGAACCTGTCAGTTCTCCGAACAAAACAAAATCTTCATACCACATTAACATAGCCTACAAAAAACTGTTCGGAGAACAACAGGGGAAAAAAACAAAAGAATATGAAGAATGGCTGCAAATCAATTTCCCATACTAAAATTTAGATGCTGTGAGCAGCAGATCCAAGCAACCTATCTTCCTCCTTGGCAGCTTCTATTAGCTCCAAATTTTGCTTCTGGGTCATTTTGTTCCACTCATTCTCTACCCGAAAGAAAATCCACTGAAACCGCCGCACTATCTCAAGAGCAGTAATAGTAAAAACAGTCAGGTAATTATGTCGAAGATGAGCAGAAAGCTTGTAAGTCCATGTGCAGCGAAGAATTAGGTTAGTTCCTAGGACCCAATAGTAAACCTACCAAAGAGTAATGTCAGACAACTACTGATATTTTTTTTTAAAAAATAGCAGTGGGGAAAAAAGCAAGAAAAGAAAGGATAGTGCATATGGAAGAATATAAATTTACCCAGGCGCGACCATAGAGAAGGTTTGTCAGTAAACCTGGGCTCTTAAACAAGAAAACTCTAGATAATATGCTGCAAGGATGTGCCATTTTATCAGAGGAGAAACAAATATAGAAATATATAAAAAAAAACTTTGTTATGATTTTTTTTCACTCTGTTTCAAAGGAAAAAAAGTCCAAAGGAACATGCACCTCAAATCCCAATCACGGGTGATATCCCAGTAGAATGAGTATAGTGAGTTTATAACACTAGAGATGAGCCAAAGTGGCCGATAGAAGCCAACCCAATTTTCAGGGAGTACATGGTATTTGAGTGCTGAGAGGAAAATCACAGGAATCGCAGTAGAATACTTTAAAGCTGCACGGATCAAAAGGACATGTATTAAGCATTGGAATAATCAAATAAAATATTTGACATTTTAAATAGGTATAAGGCTCACAGCTATAATAGAGCTCAGCTTGAATTGACCTAAACCCAAGTCAATCAGGAGAATCGTGACTTAGTTTTGCTTTTTTTTTTATAGACCAAATGTATGTGCAAGAGCTGTCTTAATTGTTACCATTAAAAAGGCAATTTTTCTCTTTGGTGTCCTTGTATTGACGAAGGCACTGGAAGAAACGGCACAGGTAAGGGAACACTAATACCATAGGAATGGCTATGGAGTGACTACCACAAATAGAATCAGCCTCAAACCAAGCAATTGTGGCCACCTGGAAATAGACAAGTGATTTGACAAAAAGAAAATATTAATGCATTAAGGGCTTATCTTAATATCGGAGTTAATAATGAACAATTGGACTTTTACCATCATATGCAAGATTATTAAATAAAAACAGAACCCAATTTGAACAAACAAGGAAAAAAATCATTGTTCCAACTTAGATACAGTCATCTCAGCTCCTTCGTGCTTCACTAGATATTCGATTTTGTCATGGAAATTGATCATTTAAACATAAAAAATCTAAACAAAAGCAATATAGCAAAAAGCTCACCTGGCGGTTCACCATTCGGCAAGTTGAACGCTCCAGATCTGAGAAGACCTATTAGAATTAAATGATTAAGTAAAGCAATTACAAAAACGAACCTGGCATATTTTATTTTATACGAAATGAAACACTGGTTCATTATTAGATAAATAAAGAAAAATACCTTGGACATTGATGTCATTATATCAGCCAAAAAGAAGTCTGCAAATGTTATGGCCTACAGCAAGACCATGGACCTTTAGCTTATATACAAATTTAAACAAAATAATGAGAAGCTCAAACATGTAGTAATTTGCAAAATCAGTACAACTGTACAAGAGTATTGGACAAAGAGTAGATTCGTATACATCTTTTTCATTATGAAAATAAATGATGGGCTAAAAGATAGCAACTGCATGCCTGTGAAGGAAGCACTATTCGCCAGAAAGTTCTTAGCAAGAAATAACGGGACGACAAATAAAAGATATCAAATGGTGAAATCAGAAGCATAAGAATGACCGCATATAGAAGCACCTGGAACAAAAGGTATGCTATCAATATTCAATTTTCAATCTACCACAGTAGTTGGTATATCTCGAGGTAAACAACAACTTCAACAAAAGAAAACTTTATGCCATCTATATAGCATATAAACATATCCCTTCATTTAAGTAACAGGGCAAAACAAACCTGGAAGAAAAAAAAAAAAAAAAGAAAAACACAATCATAGAAATTGAAAAGGAGAGCAGCCCTGTGAAATTTAAAGATCACCCGTACCAACTAATGAAAAACCAGGAACAAATGATAGAAATAACAGCATTGATCTTTGTTCTCTAAGCCCTTATTTTAGGCCAAATTGGTAAATATAATAGAAAAAAGAAAACTGCACCAAGAACTAATCTGGCTGGCAGTGGACTAAAATATATTACTGGGTATGATTCTAAAAAGATCAGACTGCACATTATGAAGAGCTATTAACTGCAATTACTGGTAAAGCAGGAGAAAGAAACTGATATTACACTGGTTGGAAGGCAGAAAGAGACACTTCCCCATGTGAGTAGAGATAAAGGTATGCAGTCATACTTGTGGGCACAACAATGGTCATCCATGTAGAGCACTGTCGTTGTATGAGGTTAAATTATTAACTAACAACACTAATTTTTTTTAAAAGATCATAGAAGAATTAGTAAAAAGTCATCTCAAGCAATCACCTCATTCTGCTATAAATAGTGGGAACCAGCAACTTATGCTCCCTGACAGAAATATCAATACAAACACATGCTACTATCCTATTCCAGGAAACCCCACTTACTAAGTTACTATGGTCCCTGAAGATTGATTAATGTATTCCCTCATAGGACAAAAATTGGGTGTAAAACACAAGAAAAATTTGACAATTTATAGACTGTAATAGGACAAAAGAAAAAAAAAATAATAATGAAAATGTAGGCTGAACCAAACAGATATACTTTTGGGGCCTTCAGAATGAAACCATGCACTCTGTATATTGACCAATCACCCATAATCCAAGGTCATATAACTGAAATTGGGGTTGAATAGTAAAATACACACAAGGAGAACCAAACCAATAAGATAGCTAGATGTGTCCTCTTAGTTCTTGAACTGTAATATATAATTAATAGCAACTCCTTTTAAAATAAAAAAAAGCAAACAAAATATATAGCAGATTTACCTTCCATATTTCTCTGTGTGTGAGATGCAACTGTGCAAGGTCAAACACTTTAGCATAATTCACCCATGATTGTGAGAAAATCCACAAATTGACTCCCCAAAGCCATACTGTCAAGGTCTGTAGTATTGCAAACAGTAACATCAGTAAAGATTCAGATCAAACAAAACCTGTTTCAAAACTGCCTCAATGTTTAAAAAGACATGTAAAACTTACAACAAGAAGAAGAGGGTTGTAATATAAAAAGGCCTCATAAAGAAACAAATCTCGAAGATCTACACTCATTCTCATAACAGAGTCCCAACTAATCTGCAAAGAAAAGCATGGCCAGAAAGACTAAACATTTAATAAAATTCCTCTGAACAGAAAGGTGCCTCAGATTATCCTGGGAATAATAAAAACATACCTTGCAACAAAATACACCCCATAAGAGGAAGAGCACAACCTGAAATTTGATGTCACAGGTAAGTGGTAGAAAAGGAAAATAAAAGCAAGCATACATAATTGGTCAGAAAAATCTTTGTTGTAAGGATGTTGTATTGAACCCTTATATAAGCAAGCATTTGTGTGAAACTTTTTTGAGAAATAAAGGGGCCACCCCCTAATGTTTTGACTTTAAAAATTTGTGATATACCCAAAGTCCCAACTAAAATTAAAATTGCACAACATGAAAACAGCAGAAAAATGAATTCATGGTCGTTGAAGTAGAATGAGTGACCTTAAACCTCCACAAGAAAATTGGTGAAGGGACAATAGCAGCAGCAGCTTGGGATGGCATACTTACGCCCTTCATATCATGAAAAGTAGTGTCGTCGTGGTCAGAAGCTGATAGAAGAAGTTGTCATGAGAATGTCAGTGGTGAATAATAATAATAATAATAATAATAATAATAATAATATAATAAATAAAGAAAAGAGATGAATAGAGAGAGAAGTAGCGCGCAAATTTGTCACCAAAGATTGCAGACTTGCTGGCGGAGCGACGAACAATAGGAGTGGTATTAGGAATGGGCAGAGAGAGTTGTGGCATGAAATGAATCAAGCATGAGACGGGATGGAATGGGATGCAGCGAAGATGATTCTTTCTTCTTCAGATATGTAAGCACTAAATAGCAAGAGAGGAAAGAGTAAATGAATTGAAATGGAAAGGAATGGAGCAGGGTCAGGGAGATGATATTGCATTGTTGGTTGATAAATGATACTGATAGGGGTTACTAACTTACTGGGTTAGGTTAGGATGGGATGGGATGGGATGGGATCTATTCTGGTCCGATAATGATAATTCATAATTCATAATTCATAATTCATAATTAAAATTGGGGAAGAATGGAGGCGACTTTACTTTAATAACAATAACAATGCATTACGATTGGAAATGGATACGAAAAGAAAAGAAAAGAAAAGAAAAGGAAGTGAACCAACAATATAATAGCTTACCCAGTTCCCTGCAAAGGCAAAAAGGAAGAGGCAGAGGTGGATCTGATTCAATATTTCAATGATCGGAAGTGAGATTTTTGGTGTTGGGGTACCGTTCTCGTTTCGTTAGTTGAAAGGAGAGAAGAGAAAAGAAAAGAAAAGGAAAGAAGACGAGTCTGTCGACTGAGGGTCCGTATCCTCTGCTCACCTTTTAAGGTGAGCAGAGTGCCTACCTCTGATCCGAGCCGTTCGATCTAATCTCGACGGTTAAAATTTTTCGGGCCTTACAATCTGGTTACATGCACGGGGCTCCCTTAACCGTTAAGATTACATCTAACGGTTCAGATCAGAAGTGAGCAGAGTGCTCACCTCAAAATGTAGGCAGAGGATGTGATTCCGTCGACTGGGTCCCGGTGTGTTAACAAACAAACAAACAAACAGGCAGGCCGCGGCCCCTTAGGCCCATGGGTAGAGACGAGGCTACTTTGGGCCTGGGCCCTGGAGGCAGACGAGACGAGACGAGACGACCTTGTCCTTGTGGTTCAGATGAGAATAGAACATGATTTTCTTGTGTCTGCATCGGAGTCGGACATGTTGGGTGCGTCAGGTGTATGTAAATTGTAAAGTTATATGTTGTGTGTGAGTACGTACTATTGTAGACTGTGTTTGGATGGAAGTGAGAATAAGAGAATAAGGAAAGATGAGAATAAATTTATTATTAAACAATTAATTTTTTAAGTATTTTTTAAAATTTTTAAAAACCGTTGTTTTTGAACGGTTTAGAACTAATTAGATTAACAATTTTCTAAAACTTCAAAAAAATACTTAAAATTTTCGAAAAAAAATGTAAAATTTGATCTGCATGGAGATTTCAACAGGGAGATCATATTGGACAATTTGGATCAGTCATTTATCGTAACTCACCGACCCTTTGCTGAGTTGCAACTCACTGTAGCAAAACACTCTCTCTCTATATATATATTATATGATCTTCGGCTTCTCTGAAGTCTCAAGAGCCGGATAGAAGCAGATGAATTTTATTCAAGCATGAAGAACAAGAACAATGGCACCGGTGTGGTCAAATTAAGATGAAAAACCAAATTCAAATTCAGACAATTAACTCTCTTCCTCAAGTAAAAAAAATGAAGGTGCCTAAATCCAAATACAGCGCGGGACAAACATAGCAACAAAGTATTTTTTTTCTTATTAAAATATTAAATTTAAGTTTAAATGAACCAACATTTTATCTGATCAAATATTGTCGTAAAAAAATTATTACCTCTCAATTAAAAAACAAGAACAATAACAAATGATTGTTGGTGGTTTCGTATGATTACCGTTGATGTCTTCCCAGATTTGATAAATCTATTACATTGATTTGATATAAAAATAAAATAATGTTGTATAATGCTAGCTATATAGCTGGTTTTGAAACTGCCGAATGATAAAATTTGAGATGGATCCTAATAAAGAGTAGTACAGCATTTCATTTGTAGGAGAAGGTCAAAGAATTAATTGATTATTGTTATTCGGCCCAGCTGTTAAGTGTTAATATATATATATAATATATATATATTTCCCCTTCCAACGAACTTTTCGCGCCGACGAGACAGATCACAAGCTTTTATTTAATTTAATTAATCAAAAAGCGGACGAGGCCTAATAAGAAATAACCAATTGAACTGGCAAACACTGCAAGTTTAAACTTTGAAAGCTTCAATTCACGTGATATACAATACAGGGACCCATCAATTCAACAACTTCTTTCACATTTGAACATTTCATACAGGACCACTTTTTTTTTTTTTTAATGTCTATCAAACGTATAGGAATTAGGAACAAACAATGCTGCTACAATTTCAATAAATAACACTCATATGAAAAATGAAATAAAATAAATAGAAATAGAATAGTTAAAATCCTGTTCATAGCCAGAGCCAGAGGAGGTGGCAGTCACTATACACCCAGCAACGACAATGAACTTTCCTACCTCAAATATATATTATTATATTTTTGTACAGCAAACAATCTGATCTGACTTGGCGCCAAGAAACCGTGTGAATTCATATCTGGATTGACCGACTCAGCGGCCTCTGGTGTTGCTCATGATACCAGCACATGCAGCTCAGCCCTACCAGCACCTCCACCATCGCCGCCTCCGTCTTCTCCAAGTCAGCGAAATGCAGCGTCTTCAGCATCAGCGTTCTCGGACCCGTTGCAAACCGCTGCATCCGGTCAAGGTTCCTCTCTTCGTGCCACCTCTCTGTGTCTCTTGCCATCGGGCCCAGCCAGCTCAGCAGCCCCTTTATTACCTGGCCCCACCCATCAGCGACTCCCCGATCAGCAATTGCAAGCACGTCCTTTTTCCAGCATTCCTTCAATTTGGCCTTCACCGCAGCACGTACCCCTACCGGCAACATTTCGTACAGTTCCTCTCTCGTGCCCCACTCGTCCTCTTCATCACCATCGTCTCCTTGATCCGACGGCTGTGGGTCACCCGATCGCATGGCCAATAACTTGTCGGCTGCTAATATCACGTTTGCATAGCGGAGTGCCATTCCAGCACTGCCCACCGTGCTCGGTGGGGGCACCATGCACCTGACCAATTTTTCTAGCGGCTTGGACTTGTCATCCTTGCGCATGAATAGAGGGGCCGAGTGCCGAACCGCTGTCTCGTAGATGGGGGGTTTGGGGCTGTCCATGGCCATGGGGCCTGAGGACGACTTGGCCTTAGCTTTTGCCTTGCGATTGGGACTGGGAGTGTAGGAATAAAGAGAGTCGTACATGTTGTAATAAACGGGAGGCAGGCCATGCACAAATTGACTGAAAATCAAGCAAATTCTGTACAAAATGGAGAGAGCTGCCTTGGCCATCATGCTGACGGCCTTGTCAAAGCTGACCTGCCAGAGCGACTCGTCCATCAGCTTGGCAACCCTTTGCCGCTGCGCTCTCAGCTCTCGCCTCAACAGATCGGACCCGTTGTCTACGGCGGCTGCTGCGTTCTGCTGTTGCTGCATGGGTATGGGCCCGCTGTGCTTCTTCCACTCATCCATTTTGCGCTCTGATGCCTCCAGATCATTCAGAGTGTCCATCTCACTGTATAGCCGAGCTGCAGCGGCAACCTGCTTATCCATTTTTCTGATGCGCTTGTCGGATCCGTTTTTCAAGCTGAATTCCTCGACAAGACTCATGAGCGATCCGTTCTTGGCGTCGGAATAGGTGGTGGAGAAGGCGCGAGGAAAGGCGGAGCGGCAGCGGAAGGACAAGCGGGACACGGCATCAGCTGCACGGTCAAGGTCAGAGAGGATGTCAGCACAAGCGAGGCGAAGCAGATAAGGCTGATCGGGTGAGATGAGATAGGAAATGGCTTGGGATCGCATGTCGGATCGGAGCTGAAGGATGTGGGGAGAGGCTAAGGAGTTGTGGATGGAGACGAGACGGGCCATGGTAGCTGCGGCCTCGAAAGCGAGGATGCCGAGATGGTGATCAGATTGAGATGGGGGATCGGTGGGAGAGGCGAGGCGAGCCTTCAAATCGGCCAGCCATGATTTAGGCATAATTAATGCTACCATATATAATTATATATATATTGTTATGTGAATGTGAGTGGTGACTGGTGACTGACCTGACCTGAGAGGCTGAGAGTGTAAGTATTTAGTATTAACTAACTAATGAATGAGAACGAGATGAGAGGAAATTAAGGGATGGAGCAGAGAGGAGATGCGGATTGGGATTTGGGTTTTGCTTGCGTTATCGTTATTAATGAATAATGAATGAAATGGAAGAGAAGAGCTGAAGAGGAGAGGACATAAAAAGAGAGGAGAAGAAGAACAGGTTGGCCACTGGCGGCGACGCGGACTCGCTCAAAACTCACAACTCACAAGGAAGGAAGCAACTAGCAAGCAAGGAAGAATTGAATGAGATTCATAATCTAATTAACTAAAAATAATTGTTAATTCATTAAATTAAATTATTCAGAAAATAAAAGAAGAAGGATCGGTCAAACACCGAAAGCAACTCAGAAATCAGAATGGATGGATAATGGATTAGTTATTTAGTTAGGGCTGCCAAGTAGCAACCGTATCCTCCCTCTACTAAAAGCTCTGCAGCATCTCAACCGTTGGATTATGAGAAAGAAAGGACAGAATCGCAGAAATCCACTCCGACTCCACTGCGGACTGCCCTTCTTTCCAGCAAACAGGTTGAATTAATTTATATACTGCATTAATATTGTTTGTAGCACCCGACTTACTATATATTGATGTTGATCATGCATATTTGAAACCTTGTACTTGATTTACAAATGGATTAATAAGTGTAAAAATCTGTTAAAAGTAAAACCAGCAAACAACATCCATAAATTTCGTAAAGCAAATTCATAACATCTCTTGTATTCGCGAATTATACCCTTTGAATCTTCACAGAGAAATTTTAGATAAGCACTGGCATATTAATCTCTGAATCTTAATCTTAGGTTAGATAAGCACTGGCATATTATACCCTCTGAATCTCAACCGTTGGGTATGGAATTCGCAACCCTAGATGAAGCATGGATATATTGGAGAAAATGTAGGTCTTAGGCGGTCCTTGACCTATATGCACATCTATCCTATTCTACACGCATAGAATTTAGATGTACCGCAGCGAAAGTTGATCGATTGCCTAGACTCTTCTCAAAGCTTTGCTGCAACCCTTTTCTTGCGCTCCAAGTCTTCCTCCATACGCAACTGGTACACCACAACCTCAGGCAAGGTCTTGGCGTTACCCTTCACGAATCCAAGTGCTGGTCGACTCGTGCGTGTGCTTCCTATTGCTCTCCAAGCAATAGGATGGCTCCTTCCTATTGCTTTCCAGATTCCTAACCACCATCTGGAACGGTCCGGTCCAGAGTTGGACCGGGCCGTCCCAACCACGATAAGGCAGTTCGGTTGCCGAGCAAACCAGTCCGTTCCAGAGTTAGACCGGGCCGTCCCAACCACAATAAGACAGTCCAGTTGCCCAGCAAACCAGTCCGTTCCAGAGTTGGACCGGGCTGTCCCAACCATAACGAGACATGGCTCCACACACTTTTTCTAACATTATGGTAAAAGTGTTAGTTTTGGAGTTAGAAAATCTTTTAGAAAAATGAGAAAACATATAATATGCACTTCATACAAATATGTATTCCAATGCTTAGGCCTACAGGGAAAAGGATAAGCGAGATCATTTGACAAAGATCTCTCGAGCTGAGACCCGAATAGATTGCAAAGTTCTTTTGGGATTAAATTTTGTAGAGATTGTCAAAAATACAAAGTTGTAAAATATCATCCCAATGACAACCACCTTCTCCAAAAATCCGAAACTTGTCATCTAATGTTGAGCCAACGTGAAGTCCCTGAAGTAACCCGCATTGACATCCACCAAGCCGATAGTTCGAGAATCGGCCAAGAGAAACACATGAGTTACTTAGTAGACAAGCGGATAGAGTTAGAAGTATTGGTTACACCATTGTTGACCTTAATAATTGCTTAAGAGACAAGCGAAAACAAACAATGAAATATAGGGCAGCTGTTGTTATAACTAAATATTTTGAAAAGCAGACTTCAGAGAATTATTTTTTCAACATTTTGAAGATATCACCAAAAATCAAGATATTGCTACTATTCTCTGAATGGATGATAAATGGTTGCGGGCTTGCGGCATATGTCTGATTTGGTGATGTAGTTATCTTTGATACTACTTTTGGAACCTGATAACCTACATTCTAGCTCATAAGTTTCAACAAAGGGATAAGATGAAAAGAAGTAGAAATCTCGAAATTGTTATAATTGTGTTTAATACATAAGTTTCTCTATCCTTCCACTGCAGAATCTAACCCCCTTTTCTTATGGAGGGGGTGTCTATTTATAGTAATTAGATAACACCGCGTTGGATCCTTTGTGGCCTTCATGTGACACCATCTTCCTTCCTTAATTGTGTTACAAAGGTCGCTGGAACCTCTCCAAACCTCGCCCTACCCGCTCTCAGTTTCTGACCGGGACTTGTTTGTGCGAGGTTTTATCGAAGTTTTCTCAGAGGCTATAATAGAAAGGTCATAAGGAATTATTTTTGTAATTGGGCCTTAAATGGATTTTATATAGCTGCTGGGCTCAGATTCTAATATGACTATATCAGAACCAATAAAAAAAAAATAGGCCCTTGGCACCTTTCTTGGCTTTAATTACTTTAGAGAGATTGTAATTTTTTGTGCAACTCTCATGTGTGACCAAACTATCAAGTTCTTTGAATGGGTGTTTACAAGTTTCTAAAGGCACATAGTAGCAAAAGACCCATAACCTTTTTTACGGATCAAGATAAAGCAACAATACCGGATACAAAGGGGATGGATATAAACAGAGAGTTCTCTAAATGTATGTTCAAGTACGAGGATGAAAATTAGTTTGAGAAAGCTAGTAAAGAACTCGAGAGAAAGTTGGATAAGAAGGACAAAAGTTGGATTGATTCATATATAGTTGCAAAGAAAAGTGGACATATTTATTTTATGAAGAATGCTTACACTTTAGGAATCCGTAGCAGACAAGCTAGTGAGAGTATTAACTCGAATTTGAAGAACTACTTAAATTGTAAGTTGGATGTAAATCGATTTTTAGAGCAATTTAAGCGGGCTCTTGATGGAAAAATGCAAGTAATAGATTAAATTCGAGTATGGGATAAAAAGAAAGATACCAAGAGTTAGGTTAAATGTTTCAATTCTTTGTGAGGTCGGAAAGTTGTATACACCTAAATTAGTCACTCAAGCATAATTAATCAAAGCAAGGTATAAAACACAAACATATCAAATAAACTAAGTAAACATACAATCAATAACTAAGAATTCGAGTTTACAATCATAACCTTAGAACAAACAATCAACAACTAAGAGACATCATACAAACACAAGAGAAAAGGAGAATAAAAAAAATACAATTAATTGCTCTTGCTTCCCTCTTGCGTGTCGAAATCTCCTATTAAACAAATGACTTGTTTAATATTGTCACGATCTGGACTCAAGACTCAACTCTCCTTGTCTCCTCTTCTCTCTTTCAAAATCTCCTCAATCTAGTCTATGCATATAAAATCCGCTCATCACAGGTTCCAAAAAAAAAACAGAGGACCTGATAGAGAAGGATTGAGATAGAAAAGAAACAGGTGTGATATACACCATCAAATATAAAACCATCCAACCATCCATCCTCCCCACCATCATGAAAATGAGTTTTATGGCCTTCGACTCATTTTTTCGTGTGCTGACGTCATCATTATAGTGTGATGATATCATCAAATTTTTTTTAATTTAAAAAATTTCTTTTTTCCCCAATTTTTTTTGCGCTGACGTCATCAAACGGACAAATTTTTTTGTTCAATTAGACGCGTCAAGAGATGAGTTAAACTAATTAAGTGTTCAATTAGATGCAGTGATAATATGAAATTTTAGGTTTTTATGTTTAGTTAAACATCTCAATGGATTAATTACATGAATTATGTGTTCAATTAGATGCATCTCAAAATTGAATTTTCATATTTTTGTGTTCAGTTAAACACGTTAATGGATGAATTTAAAGTGTTTATGTGTTCAGTTAGTTGAAAACAGAAATTTGATTTTGTAGTTAAATTGAGTTATGTGTCCCCTTAAACACATTAAGAGATGAGTTAAATTGAATTATGTGTTCAGTTAGATGCATTGGTAATATGACAGTTTAGTTCTGATATGATGTAAATATGAACATTTAAATATGAACATTTAAAACAACAAAACAAACACTTATAACAACAAAAGGAGAGAGACAAATATTAATTAAATAAACAAACAACATAAATAAATAGAACAAACAAACCAAACGCTTACAACAACAAAATGAATATTTATAACAATAAACTGAACATATATACAAATTTCATAAATAAGAAATAAATGATCATATTAAACATACAAATTGAACACTTATAACAACATCTTTCAGGTATGCAATAAACAAATTGAACAGATACACTTTTCATCACTAACATTTGCCCCAATCAGATAAGCACGATTTTTGAAGTGAGTTAATCCCCTTCTCCCACCTCCGATCCTCAAGTTCAGACCTTCAAAAAGCTTCTCTCCTGTTAAGTACAGAATCCTCTGCGCCGGATCGGCGCTCCTATCATCGTTTGTTTCCAAGCACCAAATCTTTAACCTTGAGTCGAGGTCGACTATCGAGGTCGAATTCGCCAGTCGAAGCATAAGAGTTGATGATAAGGTCATAAAGCCTCAGGTTTGGGATACGGCTGATCAGGAAAGGTGCCTTTCATATTCATTCCCATTTCTATTTATTTACCAGTAAATCAATTTTGTTGAAACCAAATTTTACTCTAATGGTATATACAAATTTTGATTATGTAATAATTCTGATAGGCAATTTCTGTCATCTGAATATCTGATTGAAATGTGAATTTATTTTAGCAATGAATATATGTTCTGACTTTTCAATACAAGCTAGCTAACAGCATAAAAAAACTTCTCCTGAAAGTGGACAGAGTTCTGTAAATGCCTTTTTTGTGATATATTCAGAAATCAAGTTCATGCCATGTAAAAATTCTGATTATACAAGCGATCACATTATTGTACATGGCAAATAAAGATAATCACCTACACCACTAAAAATTCGTATAAACTGTCCAATCCAATTCTTTTAGGTGTCAATTAATGTCGTACGAGAGCAAATTCCATGAACAATATCTTTTTTATCACATATGTGCAAAATCAGAAACACAGGTCATAATTTTACAACTGGAGAGAGTCATAATTTTACCTTTAAAAACATTCTAATGCTTGTTATTATTTGATTTTTTTTATATGTAAACCTGCTGAGAGAGTCAACTTTAAAATTTTTTCAGTAAATCGGTAGGTTACTGTATAAAAGCAGTCATTTGCAGTTGCAGCATTTTCTCATTCTTCTCACTTTTTCAAGCTATATGTCACTATAATTTATTTTTCCTATGCTAAAATAGGTACCCTGCTATCACAAGTGCATACTACGTACCATGGAGCAGTCGGCGCTCATATTGTCTACGATGTAACCCGTCACATCACATTTAAGAATGTCGAGAGGTGGCTCAAGGAACTAAGGGACCATACCAAACACAACATAGTCATTATGTTGGTTGGCAACAAGGCCGACCTATGCCACCTCTGTGTAGGTACCAAGGATAATGTGTCAGAGGTTAAGGCTACTGGGTGTTGTTCATCTTAGAGTTACATTAAAATGATGAGGACATGTCATTGATGGTCAATGAAACTATCTCCAGCTTGTTTGAGTTTTTAGCTTGTAGTAGATTGGAAGCAATGTGCAGATGTGAGCTGCAATTAGACTTTTGAGTAGCTCGAGTTTGAGTTTGGAATAGTTTTCATCGACTCACTTGAGCTGGATGTGTAAACATGTTACTCAGTTTGAATTATCTAGGCACTATTTGTCATGGCATGCTCTCTGTTTTAGATATAATCATTTAGATGTAAAACTTCTTTGAAATTTTATCTTAAGAATCAATGAAATATTACAGAGATAGCATTTTAAAAAGGATATTACAGTAAAGGAAATTGGTACAAAGATAGCATATTCAAAAGCTTCAAGGCATAGTCAATTTCCATTGATGTATTAATCCATACCACATTTCCTACAACTTATAGCATATTACAAGCGTCAAATGGCATAAAGGCAATGGATCCTTAATTAAGTTACAATAAAATTTCCTACAATCAGCCTATGATCTGAATGATGCTGAGAAATAACTAGTTTTGTTGATACTCAAAACAATTCTGAAATTCAAACATAGTAACAGCATCAAAAAAAAAAAGAAAACTGCAACCAAGTACCCTTGAAAAATTGTTTCAATATTTAGGACAACCATCGCTAGTCTAGAAGCAACATCAGTAACACTCACACCACCTTTCTGGTGACAGAAGAATATTTTTCAAGAAGGAGAAACCAAAAAGTTATCAGTAAGAAGAAACCAACTAATACTTATGTTATCAATTTATCACCTAAAACTAAGAGATCCTTATTTCTGTTTCACCATTTACCAGAGAAACTGTATGTCTCTTTTAACTCCATAATTTGAACTAATCATTTTCAAAGAGAATCATTGCTCACTTCCAATACCGCCCCTCCTGACCACGATCGATCCTCTTTACAGCAAACATGTTGTTATCATCCATCACCATCTTGTAAACCATACCAAATCCACCTGACCCAACCACATCATCTTCATCTAGTAGCTCAATTGTTTTTATTATCTCACTTGATGTGTAAGGGAGGTTCCCATGATAGGTTACAACTTACAAGCTTAGCACCTATAAAACAATAAGAATCATAAAAGAACCCACCCTGGTATAGGAACCCAGTATTTATTTACTTTTAGTACAGCAAGAGGCTGGTATAGGAACCCAGCCGAGCGATGTGTATACGAATACGATGCATACGAAGAGAAGCGTATACTCCGTTTTTCTTTTTCGACAGAAGATTGATCCTCGTCGCATCCGTCCGTCCGTTTAGATCGGACGGTTCAGAACCAAAAACGACCACCTAACCTGCAAGGTCAAGCTGGAGCTGGACGCAAGAAATAGAAATAGAAATAGAAATAGAAATAGAATTGTTTGTTGATGGGCCGGGCCGGAGGGGTAGAGTGCAGTGCAGTCCAGTCCAGTCCAGTCCAGTCCAGTGAGTGTTCAGTCTTCTCTTCTCCTCGACCTGGACCTGGAGCGCCGCTGCTGGAGCAGGAGCAGGAGCAGGAGCACTAGGAGCAGGAGCACTAGCAGCACTCGACTCAACTCTCGACGACTCTCAAGGTGTCAGGCGGCTTCTTCCGGGTAATCAATCAGTCACAAAGACCATATGATATCTCTTCCTCTTCTTCTCCTTTTCTTTTACTTTTACTTATTGGTATGGTATATGTACTGCCACGTGCACGTGCAGGGTACCTCCGCCGATCAAGACACTCGCTTCTCCAACAAGCAAGCCAAGCTCCTCAAAACCCAGAAATTCCCTCCTGAGCTCGACCAACTCGTCTCTCCTCTCTCTCTTCAATTTTCTTTCTCATTTTTCAATTCAATTCACTTCCAATTACTCATCCTCCCCTCCCTCCCCAGGTGGACATGAGCAAGGTCCAACTCGACGTCATCAAGCCTTGGATTGCCACCCGCGTCACCGACCTTCTTGGCTTTGAAGACGAAGTCCTCATCAACTTCATCTTCGGCCTTCTCGACTCTAAGGACGTCGATGGCAAGCACATCCAGATCCAGCTCACTGGCTTCATGGAGAAGAACACTGCCAAGTTCATGCGCGAGCTCTGGGCCCTTCTCCTTAGTGCCCAACAAAATCCCAGTGGCGTCCCCCAACAGTTCTTAGATGCCAAAGCTCAACAAATTATCAACCAAAAGGCCGACACTGATACCATTCTTCACCACATCCAGACCAAACGGGACCAACAACTACTCGACCAACAAAACCTATCGGTACGCTTTTCTTCTTCTTCTTCTTCTTCTTCTTGTCTGTTCTTATGGGATGCCTTTTATTTTTTGTGACATCTCTTGTGTTTGTTCAGATAGATTGCTTCCACCCGATAATCCTCTTTACCTCAAAACTACTGTAGGATCACAAACCAATCACCCACGATGCCCATGATAAGAGAGGCACTGAATCAAAGCATCCACCAGAATCAAGGGAACGGTCTGTACTAAACAAATCTTTATCCCTTTTTCCATTTTATTTCTTCTTCTACCATATCTGTATTTAGAGCTTGCTTAAAACAGAAAATGTGCTTTTCTCAGTTCTGCCAATATTACCAATCACTTTTGCAGATCTTGGTTAATTTTTTACTAATCTATCTATTAT
The DNA here is from genome assembly GCA_028095005.1 of Rhynchospora pubera. Lineage (NCBI taxonomy): Eukaryota > Viridiplantae > Streptophyta > Magnoliopsida > Poales > Cyperaceae > Rhynchospora > Rhynchospora pubera. The sequence goes on along the minus strand of CM051459.1, from coordinate 228,909,704 downwards.
AGATTGCTGTTGTTTGCTTCTTTTTCCTCGTTGGTCTTTGTTGATCATTACACGGAAGAAAACATATGTACTCGTGTTACTTTGCCCCATAAGCTATTGCATGGAAGAAAACATATGTACTCGTGTTACTTTGCCCCATAAGCTATTACATGGAAGAAAACATATGTACTCGTGTTACTTTGCCTCATAAGTTTCCATGCTTTCAAAACTAATCATCTTTTCACCCTTAGGAAATCTAAAAAATCTGGATTCGACGATCGTTCTCCTTCCCGCAGGTAACATTGTTCCATCTCAATTCTCCTCTCAGAATACAAAAGGGAAAAAAATAATTAAAGAGTGAAAGTAAATTAATAGTTCTAATTTTTAGCACCTCCCATCAATGAATTAATTAATGATTTTGTTTTCAGGAAGTCTCCTCCGATAAGCAGATCACATAGCAGCTCACCTGTCAGGTCTGCCACCAGAGCACACATTTACTTCCGTCTGCGGATGTCTTTACAATTCCTATACTTTTCTTTTTTTCTTTCTGACTGCTATACTGACTGACTACTGTGTTACTTTGTTGCAGAAAGGATACTCGTGCAAGGAGCAGATCATCGTCTCCCAAGCATGCATCTCGGTCACCTGCAATGCGACGATCCATATCTCCTGTGAGGCGGCGGCATAGATCTCCGAGGCGCTCACCTCCAAGACGAAGGTCTCCTTACTACTCCAGGAGGAGATCACCATCCCTATCCAGGCGTCGGAGGTCTCCGCACTCTCGTCGGAGATCTCCAGGGCTTGCATCTCGAAGGTCCCCTTCTCCTCCTACTAGAAGGCGTAGATCACCGTCGCCACCCAGGCGTAGGCCCCTCTCTCCTTCTCCTTTGCCGCCTCCACCAAGGAGGTCCTCTCCTCAAAGAAAACGGTAAGAAGTCAAATTAATTTATTGAGAACTGTCTGATTTCAGGCTTGCAATCGTTTTATAATATTTAAAACGATATTCTACATCTAGAGGAAGCTCACAACTCTGATGCATTGCATTGAAAACAATTGGGGACGTGTTGGGTTCTTAGTAATTTCAAAAAGGAAAACAAGATGTCACCTCAGTTTGATAGTGGATAAATTATGCAGGAGTTTAAGTCCTGATGGAAGTGACAGTCCTTCCTATCGTTCCCGGGGGAGTTTGAACAGGGATGCTGAACGACCAGCAAGGCTGTCCCATCCTAGTCGTGATGATTACAAAAATTCTAGTCGTGATGATTACAAAAATTCAAGGTGTTTATTTTCATTCTTTGTATTTGGATTGGTTTTATTTTTATACTGGCTGGATGGCTGAGCTGCTGCTGATTATTCATAAACTTGTTTGTTTCCTAGGGACATGGAGAGAAGGTCACCAGAGAGATCTGAACGAGTTGCTGCAAAGCGTGTGCATCCAGATTCGATTGCAGTACATTTGAGAGAGAAAAAAGTGGGTCCTCAAATCTCTCCTGAAAATTCACCTGCTTCTGCTCGCTCTGAATCGCCGGGCAGCTTCAAATACGATGACCTGTCTCCTATTTATAAGAGGTTTCTTCTTTCTTCTTACCTTTATAGTTGCACTACATAAAAGAGAAATAAACCCTTGAAGTAAATTGCGTTGTGTCATTTTCATGGTAAGTTCGTATTAACATAAATCAAGTTGCTGGTTTTAAAAGGCATGGACATGGGAACATCTCAGAGAGCCCGGTCAGACATGGTGCTAAAGAGCCGCGCCGTCATGATAGCCCGGACGAAATTGGAGAAGAGGAACCACCTACACGTTCCAGGTTTACTTTTTTTTTTTTTTAATACTTCTTTGATTCTTAGCATTATTTATTTATTATTTTTCAATTTTTATCGATTTCTTAGTTTCAATAGACAATGTGTTTTATATTAACTATGCCTTGACTGCTCTAATTTTCTGTAAAACCTGGCTGATTTATTTTTAATATGCTCCAGAGGGAGGGACCGGACAAGGACTCATATGTACGGTCCATCAGAGTCACTGGAAGAAAGAGAACGTGGTAGTAAAAAGAAAGCAAGAGATGTCTTTAGCCCTGATGATATTGCCTCTCCTCGGAGGCAACAATCTGGTAAACATCCTATAAGAGAGGCGGACGATTCCCCCAGAATCAAGAAAGAAGCACAGGGAAAGAAGCATTCTATTGAGAAGAGTTATGGATCTGAAGAGGAACTGGAGTATGGGCCAGACCCTGATCCTGTGACAAAACGGAAAAGGAGAAGCGACGACGGCTCAGATTATGATGAAATGGAGAAGCATGGCAAATCACATGGTAGAGAGAAGAGACGGCACAAGAAGTCTCGGAAGCATAGAAAGTACTCAGATGAGAGCTCTGAATCAGAGTCATCAGAAGAGTCTGAGAGGGACAGTGCAAAGAGGAGAAGGAGAGAGGAGAAGAGGCGTCTGAAGAAAGAGGAGAAGAGGCAGCGGCGTGAAGAGAAGCAAAGGAGGAAGCACAAAGTTACCAGCCCTGCCACGCCCCCATCCGATGTGGAAATGGATGCTGAAAAGAGAGAGCAGTCAGAGGAGGAAACAGAGTCAGAAAAACAGAAAAAGCTGGAGATTGAGTTGAAGGAGAGGGCTCTTCAGTCGTTTCGAGCTAAGAAAAGTGCTGCTACCCATTAAGAGACTTATCTGTTGTTCTCCCATTTGGTATTGAGTAATTTTAGGTCCATTTTATTTGGAGCAAAAGGAAAGTAGTATCAAAAAGAAAAAAAAAAATGCATGGACACTAGAGCATTCTGATTTTGATTGTTACGAAGTTAGTTTCGACCAAATGTTTGGTAGACTGCATCATTTTGGTACCTTTTGCTAGTTTGAAAAGAACAAAGAGTATTGTAGGTTTTGAAGGTATTATTGTTTGCTTGTGTTTCATTTTCTTGCGCCAACTGTGTTTTGTATGGGCTCCTGAGTGATCAGTAATGATTGGAATTAAAATTGAATTGGACTTGTTTTGAGGAAGTGGAATGATTAATCTGGCTTGGAGATGCAGAGTTTAGCAGCTGGGTGCTGAGTCAATGAAACCGGAGAGAAAGAGAGGGATGCTGTACTTTTGTAGTAGTAGTAGTAGTTGGGAAGAATAGTTTAGCCTTTGTTTGGATGGGGTTGGATGAAGGAAGAAGGAAGAAGGAAGAAGGTCAAAAAAAATTATAAACAATCCAAACTCTTCACAAAGTTACACACTTTCCAATACTTCTTCCCTTCTTCCCACACCTATCCAAACGCACCCTTATTAGTTAAACTGCCTCTCTGACTTTGGATGCCAGTTGTAATAACAGTAGAAATCAATGCATGAATGAGCAATCTCAATCCAAATCAGGTGGCTAGGCTATACATACTAGTACTCTGGTGGCAGCAAGTAGGTTGCGTTCCGCCAATTTTTTCAACTAATGTACCAAAAATCGCTCGACAAATCACTGTCGGAGTGGGAGGGAGGGAGACGTAAACGAATGCAAGTATGCAAATGCAATGCACCACTTATCTTCTACCCCTCAATTTCTCAAAATAAAAAAAGGTCCTTTTCAGTGGATACATCACTTCTTTTTAAAAAAAGAAAATAATAAAATCCTTGATAGAGTAACTGTCAAGCAACGAATACCTCGCTGTTCCGGTGTTACCCATTTTCTTTCATAAATTAACACGCTCGTGCCGTTCTACCTGCATGCAATGTACATACATACGCGATTCCTATATCTATATACATATATAGATATTTTACAAAAAATCGATCACAATAATGTATAACTTTATAAATTTAAACGGCCATCTAAGGCTCCGTTTGGATAAGGTGTGGGAAGTGGGAAGAAGTATTGGGAAGTGTGTAATTTTATGAAGAGTTTGAATTGTTTATAATAAATTTATTCTCTTATTCCCTTCTTCCAAATGAAATCCAAACGAAGCCTTAGAAAAAAGAATTATATAAACTGCACATTTGGAAAACTCTGATCGTGCCGTTAATTGTTATTATCATATCTGTTACGAAAATGCAATAGTTATAGAAATCAAAAGACAATACATAAATCCGCACAAATACATCCGCATCCGAAAGTACTGCTGATCCACAGTTCTCCCGACAGTGTTTTGATCCTGGCCATTCGTTGTGTTTCACTCAATCCTCTCCCTTGGATTCGTGGCATCTTATCCGTCGATTTGTTTCCTTCTGGATTGTTCGTTCTCTCCCACTGGCTTTGTCTATTCAAATGTCCATGTGAGCATAGCACAGTATTAAATGATCTTGGTTCTCTGAGCCATCCAAAAATTCTCCCTAAAACACACCTATCGATCCAGTGCTCCTGGCTCAACTTCAAAGTAGGGGTTGTGAGATTCTTTCTCTTTGTTCCTTGATTCTCTCACCAACTCTCCTGACTATCTCCATTCTCCGTCACTCAACACGATTACCTACGCAAAGATAAAAACTGATCTTCTCTTTTCCTCTGCGCTAAGTTTTCTTTCAACTCCGGTCATCTCTCATTATACAAGTGCTATAGTTTCATTTAGAATCTTCAGATCTACATTTAGAGATTCATCTCGATGCAATTTCAAATGCGCCATGGCCAAGGCTTAATTAATGTATGAATAAAAATACATTAAAGTTTCTCAGCCATGGCCAATAATTCTCAATTTGAAAGTAGAATTGCGGTTAGTGCTTTATAATTTTAGGTTTTTTTTTCCTCTTAGTTTCGTTCTTCTTCTATTGTATGTCTATGCTTTGTTGCCTTTTCTTTCCTTTCTTCCGTATAGTATTTTTTTCAGATTTCCCTTTTTATTGTTTAAATTTCATCATAATTTTACTTCATTCTGTTTCCTTCTCTATTGCAGGTCCTCTGGATGGAGCAGCATGAGGTTAAGCAGTAGTACCAGGTCAAGTTCATTCTACCTTATTTTTCATTTAGATTCTTTACTTTGCTAATTATTAGTTTTGTTTTTTTTAGTGACTTTGTATTTATTTGTATTCTTTTTATAGTGGTGATGCCATGCCGGATGAAAGAAGATCAGCGCAATAAAATAAATTAAAATAAAATAACATAAAATTATGCCTTGCATAGAATGTATCTAAAAATTTCCTTAACATTTGCTATTTTCTATTTTTTTTACTATAGGTGAATTAGTAAGAAAAAGGTCACAAGTTCAATTTGTGGAAGCATTTCCTGATTCCTTGCATGAGGTATATAAAAAAAAGAAATGTCTGACATAAAAGGTATCTAAAATTTTCCTTAAGATTTGTTATGCTCTGTTTATTTAGAATAGTTAAAGTAGTAAGAAAAAGGTCATAGGTTTAAGCATCATTCTTTAAAATAGAAGGCCTCTAAAAATTTCTCTGTCATTCATTTTTTATCTGATATATGTATAGTTTTATTTCATCGATCTTCGTTTTAATTTCAAAATTTCTGATTGTGGTCCTCAATCCCAATTTCTATTAGGCTAAGGTTGTGCAAGATGTGGGAGCTTTGTTTAGATTGCTATGGAAAGGTAGAAAAAGCAAAATCAAGGTAAATTATTTCTAACTCTTCATGTGCTTCATGAAATGCCCAAGTTAAGATTGTGTGTGAGATTTGAGCACTGCTAGGATGATGATTTAAGTTCATAATTTTACTGATTCTGTGTGCCAAGTAAATGGTGCGCAATAAAATGTCCAATCTAATTCTAACACTATACGACGTGCAGCAGTAAGCTTACATTGTGAATTAATAATCCCTGAAGTTACATTGACCACTCTTAGTCTTCCATCTTACTAATGTTAGTTCTTATCCTATTTCTTCAATAGATTATAGATACTTTGTGTTTTGAAGTAGATATTCAAATTGGCTATGAATGCTTCCATATGACCATAGCATCAGAAATGAATTTCATTCAACTTATGATCCATTATTCTTCTTATTAAGATATGCAATCTATATAGAAGGCTCTTTGAGCAATTTCAAATTTCTTTTTATATATGTTAATAATTTAATATACTCAGTTGTGATATCAAAGTTAACTGAACTATATAAATGTTATGTCTGGTGGGTGGTTGTCAGTTCATTCTTTTAGGCGATAAATTTAATTTTGTTTAGATGTTCATTTATAATATGGTTGATGTCCTATTTTGTTATTTCTTGCTTGCTTACATGGTATGATTAGCATTTGCTAGATCTTATACTTTGTTATTAAATAATTCAAGATCTATGGTTAGCTTTCAAGTATTATAACCAGATTGATTACCTAACCCTTTAGATAATGTTGATATCCTGTATGGTACAGAGAAGTCAGGTTACTGTATGATAACTTCTGCCTCTTAATTAAGTATCATAGTGAAATTATTGTTTTGTGCCTATTCATGTTTTCAGGTTTTGGACCTAATGTTAGGTTGCCGGTATTATTTGCCTTCGAGAAACTATTTTTATTCATATTTGTGCCACTTACTTGCAGAAATAACAAAAATATTTTGTTAAAAAATTTACTTGGCAACATCAATGGTTAATTTCTCTATCATTGCATAATTTGGTTAATGTGGTGGCGTTATGGCATTAAGAAAGTAACTTCATGCATTCCATGTCAAAGCTAATTTGCTATGAACATCCTTTGTGATTGTAAACAGGTGGTTTAGCTTCAGGTGGTACTTGGAGCTATGCTAAGTGGTTGCTATACCAGTAAGTTCTTAAACGTACATTATTTTCTATGTTTGTAATACAATAATAATAGAATATGACTTCCTAATGATGGAACTAAGATTGAGGTTATACTATGCATGATCAGTGCTCTGTCAATTTTTTATAAATAAACATCAAATTTTTCCCTTTGAAATAAAATTGGGGAGTAAGAGCCCCTACCTTTGCAAAGATTATCTTCGTTGTTATAATTTCACTCTTAATTTCTTAATTGTAACCAGTGAAGCCTTTTAATTTAATTAGTAATGAATATAGGTCGAAACAATTTTGTGCTTATTGAGTAAATTTGTTCTTTATCTTGCTGATTTCGTCTGCATGTTCTCAGCATCTCAAGAGTACGGTTGACGACCTCCTGCTCTCCTCCCCCCTACGTTGCCTCTTTGAGAAGGTATCTATTATAAGGCTTGGAATTTTCAGAATCTGGGACAAGCAAGTGATTTCGATTGGTGTTATCTTTTTCTGTTTGATAATTTATCTCATACTATAATCTCTAATTGTTACAAGTGCTGGTAAAGCATCTCAATTTCTCCAATTAAAAGAAAGTTCAATATGAACTTTTATTGCTGAATATTACTAATTCATTATAGTTGTCAGCTTAAATTCCATTCGAACAATCTATATTTGGATGCAATTGTAAACCCTTCAATCTATATTGTTTTGAAAAAAGTGTGCCTAATTTTTATGACAGATTGTTAGTTTATACTTCAGCAGTGTTATTTTTATATAGTTTCTAGGTTCATTTTCACTCAGTATTGAATTGGTGCATCATTGCACCATTTTTTTATTTTAGTTAGCGTTCAATTAATTAATTATTAATTTGATTAATTTGTCAGATCTATCAAATGCTATTTAGAATTAGGCTCTAGAAATGCTACATGTATATTAGAAATCTTGATTAGATTGATTTCCTTTTTTTAAGTGATTGACTATTTTGACTGTGTTACCATCAAAAACTTTCAATTAATAATTTGGAAACATATAAAAAAAAATTTCGTATATATTTGCTTGCAATTAGGAATTTACTTTTTCCTTTTTTTTTCTTTTATGGGTGCCTTATTTACAGCTGACATTATGTTTAGTCGGAGGACTAATTGTGCGAAGCAACCCATAACACACTGTGTAGTAATCCAGCACAACACAAAGATAATATCTATAACAAGCTCTTTTCATATTTGATCGCAATAAATTGTGCAAAAAATTGATTATGTGGACACCGGTTCTATTTTGAATGTTCATGCAGTACAATTTGAAACAACTCAAAAGGTGTCTTACACATCTACAGAATAATATTTCTGTTGGTAAGTATACACTGATTCACTATTAGGTGATTGGCTAATTAATTAGATTGTTTGGTTATATTTTGATAGTTTTTTTATTTGCAACTATATGTATCAAGATGTGTATTTATGGCTGACAACTTATCCAGTATTGAAATAGTACTCTATTTATAATTTTAGAGACCATGTGAGCATTAAAACTTTCCTATTTGTATTGTGTATATATTTCATTATTTCTTGATCGATAATATCTTTAAACATAGCTGGCATAATTTTTTAGGAAAAAATAACAAAGAAAGATAGTTCGCGCAACGCGCGAGAACCCACTAGTAATATTGAGAATTGAGTGCCGACAATTGTACTGAAACATATACATCTACTAGTCAAAGGTAAAAATAAATAAATAAATAAATAAAATGAATAAGAATACATACATCATCATCTAGGCTTGCTAGTCAGCCCCAGCCAAAGTCAAAAAGCTTTATTTTATTGGTACGTAATACGTTAGTTGTTAGTACGGCTCCTTTCTACCTGTTCAAACTTCAGAAAAGAATTAATTTTTAAATTCAGAACCGATCCACATCCGTAAGCATTGATCGGTTTTTTTTATAATAGATTAATTCTAATATATCCATTTTTTAACCTCTTAATCAAGTATCAAATAAACTTTAAAAGTTATGAAATTTAAGGACAACTCATCCATTGTTAAAATGAACAAAATCAATAGTTCGGATCGGACGATTATATTTAAAATTTTTTTAATTTAAAATAAAAAAGTAAAGTATGGCATTTGTGACACCAAAAAAGTGTGGCACCGAAACCTTACTCTTTGCCGATTTACAAAACAGCATCAAAATCTTCACTAACCTTTGAATTTAAATGAGTTTTAGGTGAATTTTTTAAGAAATACTTGAAGCAAGATTTATACAAGTTATGGAGCATGACAAGACTCAATTAGACCAGTTAGAGTCATTAGAATAGGTACAATTTGTTGCTAAATTAATCCCAATCAATTTGCTAAGTAAATTACTCAATAATTCTGTCAGGCTTCACCTAACGTCTTAGGGCGTCACACAATGCTGAGAAAATACAAGATAATTATTAAAATTCTGATAAATTGTGAAACAGTGTCACACAACACCACAACGCCATATAATATGATGTTTGGCAACACCTTTTGGAGTTGCACAACGTCCTACAATACCATTGTGTAACGATCCATAGTGTTACACAACACCACAAAATTCCAATGTCATCTCAATGCTTTGGCCCATGCAGAGCATCGAGTTTTTTTCACGCAGAAATTGCTAATATTGTTATGACAACACTCCAAGGTGTTGCATAACGCCAACGTTGTGTGATGGACTAGATGTCGTACGATGTGTTGTTGAACTTGTCAGAGCCTCCTTGTCTTCACCAGAACATTGTGTAATGCCTCAAAGTGTTGCACAATGCTATGACAAGTTGAGAAGTTTGTTAATTAGAGCTGTTCCTTACTTTTATATTCAACTATTTGGTAACGCAGATCAGCGTTACATAACGTTTTGACAATTCAACAACTATATTAAATAGCCATTTGATTTTTCAATGGTTATTTTTTGCGTTGCACAATGTCCTATGATGTCAGACAACGTCCTGAAAATTTTTAAATTGTTTTCGAGCTCTTGACACTCTCTATATATATCTAACCTTTTGGGGTAGTTTTTCCTTATCACACCTTGCAAAATATGTCTTTGAGCTCCAAACAACTAGTGCTTATATTCTCTTATTTTTTAGCAATGCTTAGCAAAATCCTTGAAATTAGATAGCCTCAATCAAACTCCGAATTTCATTATTAGTGTTAGATCCTTGAGTGCAGTGATGGATTTAAATGGATGGAATGGGGTGCAATGTCCCCCATTCAATTTGCTAACTACACATATTTGTTTTGCATTTTTAGTTACATATCAACAATTATATCTTAATAAAAGTAGCATTTGAACCCCATTTAATATGATAATAATTTTATTGTTGACCCCATAATTAGATTTTGTTGGTAAATATCATAATAATATATCAACATTAAGATTAAACATAATACTTGAACCCCATAAAATTTTTTTCTAGCTCTGCCATTGCTTGAGTGTTTTGATTGTGAGCTTTAGTTTTTAAGAGCTTGTTAGAACTTCTCACTGGTTAAGCCAATCCACTTCGAGGTTTATTGTGACGATACAATTCAGTTCGAAATTGTAGTCCATTTGTGTTGGAATAAAACGGAATACTTTTTTTCTGTGGTTGGAAAACTTTCAGAGACGTACGACTAAAGCTAATTTTTTTTAACGGATAAAAACTCCGTAATGAATTTTGTGTGTTCTTTCTTCTCTTTGGGTGCGTTTGGATGAGAGAAAAAGAAGAAGAAGAAGGAAGATGGGAAGAAAAAAAATTATAAACAATCCAAACTCTTCACAAAGTTACACACTTCCCAATACTTCTTTCCACTTCTTCCCTTCTTCCCTTCTTCCCACACCTATCCAAACGCACCCTTTATTTACATACTTGTTTGTGTGAATTGTTAGTTAAATTTCGCAAAATTATCCAATAACCCAGTATAGAATTTAAGATCGATGGTGCCTATACACTCTTCTAAGACCTTACTCAGGACAACAGGTTTAATTCTATTTTCCGAGGCGATGAGTTGTTAACCCACTGGAAGCATCTAAGAAAGCCACATAAGCAATCGATTCAAATCCAATCAAATCAGACATCATGACCTAATTAAAATGGTTTTTAACTTTTAATTGGTTGCTACTATATAGACACTATTTACAAATAGAACCCAGAGAACAAGCGGTCAATCACACATCCAATTTGATTCCTTTGTGGGTCCAAGTGTCAAGTTACTTCATTAGAAAGCTCCACCACCAGCTATAACTATCTGTCTATCTCCTTCAACACGTACTTATCTAGAAAAATATTGCAATCAAATTTCGAGAGAATAGAATATTAACTTTCTTTCTTCATTTCTCGCAAGGAAACCCGTGGAGCAAGGTATATTATATATTTGATGAATGAATGCCATAGCAAATTAAACAACCTTTTTAAGCAAATCAATTTTAATTAAGTAATGCAATTTCATGGGATCACCAACACAGTGAAGGAAACTAGATTTATATTGGAGTCTGGAGAAGTGGAGATCGATCGAAGCATTGGAACTTGGAAGTGCTGTGTATCAGAAATGCGTATATATAGATATGTCAGAACTGAGAAGATAACGAAAAACAATTGCATGCCTTAATTATCGGACAACCAGTATGTGAAAAACTAAAAACAATTAATGCAAATCAGTATAGTGATATTAAATAAGGAGCGCAATTTAATCATGCATGCAGCAGACAGAAAATTTCCATATATAGAAAGCAATTATGTATGCGCCTAATTAATTATATAATAACATGCATGTGCATGCGGAACGGATCGATGTCCTAATTAATTTAGATATAAAACACCACATAACAATATAACATAAACGCGCGAGTTGTGACCTCTCCATATCTCTACAAATGAAGAAAACCAAATTATAAAGTGCATGTTGCAACTTGCAACCCTAACTCCGATTAATTTACCAGGCCTACCCCTACCTAGCAAGCAGTCTGTACTTTAGTAGGCCGCCGGCTTTGCCCAGGCTCCGAAGACATCATGTTGCAGCTGCCCGTTTCGCATCAGACTATGCTGCTGTAGATTATAAGCAGTCGGCACAGCCGAATTATTTGAATTCGGCCTTTCTGTAACCAGCCCTGCGTTCGCATTCTCATTCGCATCACCGCCATTGCAGTCCGACCCCATCTCATGAGGCGCTGCCATTCCCTCTGTGTTCTCCTGCTGCGCTGCTGGTGCTGCCACATCAGCTTCATCTTCTGCCAGCGGCAGCCTTTCATATGTTGCATTTGAGTATGTGGCTGCGATAACCATCACCGGCCCAGACGCCACGAGTTCTCCCGCAACACATCCCCCAATTATCTGACCCTGTCCGCCGGCAAGGTACACCGTCAAACCTGTGGCAGCTGGTGGTGATGGTGCGGGCAAAAACGCTCCGGAGAGAGACAAGATTTCAAACCGACCGTGGAGGGCGATAACAGCAGCGCCGGCGCCAGGAGGAGCTGCTGGCTGCCGCAGCGTGACATTGGTGACAGCGCCAGTGCCACTGAGCACCGACACGCCACGCTGACGATGCCGTGAGAAGCCGGCAATGGCCGCCATAATGTCGGAGCCGCTGGCAATCTCAAGGACATGCGAGCGGAGAGCGTTGGGGCTCTCACGGGTGACGATGATGGGGGGCTTTGGTTTGTTCTTAGATCCTGGAGGGCGACCTCGGGGGCGACGGCCTGAGGAATTAGTACCGCCGCCGGCAGATGAGGCAGGATCGGATGCGGCAGCGGCAGATGGAGAGTGATCATCGTCATCATCGTCGTCGTCGTCGTTGCTGGCGGTGCTGTTGGGAGAGGTGGGCTGATCCAGATGCGGGAGGCGGTGGAGGTGCAGGTGGGAGGGGGATACGACGGCAGTGGCAGTGTTATTGACGCTGGGGCCCATCACTGCGGCGTTCTCAGCCCACCACCTATGCATATCTATATAGTGATAGTGTGTCTAGCTAGTATAGTAATTACTAATTTAATTAGTATATGTGTGTGGGTGTATGTTTCTATTTTGGGTGAAGAAGAGGAAATGGAAATATTGTAATAATAATAACAGTAACAAAAGTAAGGGTCAAGGGATGAAGATTGAAGGTTGAGGATTGAAGGGAAGGCCAAGGGGATATTGTAATTTGTATTTGATTAGTTGAGTTGCTGGAAATGTAGGACCGGTTCAACCAAATACGGCCAGGGAAGGGACAACCGGACAACTTGAAAAGTTGAAATTGGAAAAAATAGAATACTAATAGAGACAGACGACATAGACATATTACTAATAGAGAGAGAGAGAGAGAGAGTGCTTTGTTAAGTTGGACTGCAATTAGTATAACTCTTTTTTTTTTATTAAAACTAATTACTCATGCCAGATTATACTATTCTATACTGCTACCCAGGAGCGTCAAAACAATTAAAATCGTCACTTCACTTCACTTGCACAGTTGCACTTGCTTAGTGGGGTGCAGACCGTGCAGTCCAGCCCACACTTGCAACTTGTAAGTCCCGACAAAGTACCAAGTACCAACGTCAAAACATATTGTTGATTGCTTATTAATTAATTCAACTTTTCGTCTCTCCTAAAATAAAATCGCTTACTTATTGCATTCATTCGTTCATGTTTAATTTCCGTTTTATTTTAACCATTTAATAGCCTATTATTTCTTTCCAAAACTATACGTAAGATTGTTTTATTCTATTTTTAGGGTTAATTAGGTTTATACCACTGTACAAAATCGAAATTAGAAAAATACCATCACTAAATGATAAATTATTCTTATGCCATTACAAAATAAGTAAAAATTAGTTTTATACCATCAGTCTATTGATATGACAATTTTACCCTTCTAAATATGCCACTGCAAAAAAAATGTCATCACTAAATAAAAAAATTAGTTTTTTGTCATTACAAATTGGGATGATTTAGATTTATGCCATTGCAAATGTTCGAAATTAGATATATACCATCACTAAAATGACAAATTATTATGCCAATATAAAATAATAAAAATTAGTTTTATGTCATCGTCTAATTAATATATGACAATTCTACCTTTTAAACATTTTTCTCTTTCTATGTGCATATATATATATCCTTTCTCTTTATTGCCTTTGTCCAAGATTTAGACTGCTCGAATTCTTTGAAATCTCATCTCTCTACTAATGATGTAAACGATGGAAAGGAAGAATATCACATATATATTAAGAGCAAAGAGATGTGCAATAATAATAATAATAAATAAATAACTGTACAATTCTTTTTATCCAACAAATTTCGTGCAAATTTCTTAACCCTAATAAGTTTGATTATTTTATAATTGGAGCAATTCTAGATTACCCGGTTTGAGGTGGCATGAGATTCTCAATCTTATGTAAAAAATTCATAATTTTATACGAAAAGTAAGAGTGCATTGTTTTTATTTTTTTCCCTTTTTCCATTGGAGACACGGGAGGAGAGAGGAGGGAGGAAGAAGGTGGATATATTAACAAGGATAATTTGGGAATTAAAAAATATAATGACAGATTTTAAGATGGCATTTTTAGAATTTATCATACTTTTTGAGAAAATAATGTCATAAAACTAATTTTAGTATTTTTGTAGTTGCATAAATCTTTTATCAATTGAACAGTGGTATTTTTCAAATTGACAGCTTTTTGTAATGGCATAAATCTAATTATTTTTTATTTTTACGACTACTTCAAATAGTTAGTCTTTCAACATTTTCTTTTGCGTTAAAAATTAACTATAAGCGATAATTAGTAGGATTGTGCATGATTAACAGAAGACAATACTAGCGAGGAAAATTGCTGATATATAGGAAATTTGGACAATGATGTTTCCGAGTTGTATTTAGCAAAATTAATGATATTATATATGAAGGAATAAATTAAATGAGGCTGTAGGAACGAGGCGTAAATGAATTAAAGCCACTAATTGGTTCTTTACACACGGATCACCAACCTGCACTGCTTCGCCTTTTTTTCATTTGTTGTTGCGACATGGAAAGGAGAAGAAAAACATGGAAAGAGACGACACCAACCAACCAAAAGTCCAAAACACCCCCACAAATGTGCCGAAATTATTTTATATGGAAATTTTGACACCAAAAATTTTAATACAAAGAATTAATATTTTTTTTAATAAGAAGAAAGTTCCAACGTGTTTATAAACCGCGCGTCTATCTCTTCTCTCGAACGTGTTTTATAAACGCATAAGACGGTTTCCTACCCGTTTATAAAACGTGTTCGAGAGTGCAGTGATTGCGGTGCAAGTTTCTGACTTTACGCGTTTATAAAACGGGTAGGAAGCCTTCTTACCCGTTTATAAAACGCATTCGAGATGATCCAACTTTCCCTATAAATACCCCTACCTTTTGTTGTCCAAAATCAAAAAAAAGAAGAAGAAAAAGAGCAGAAAAAAATAGAGAGAAAGAAGAGTTGGATGGTAGAATGCAAAACAATATTAGTTGGTGCGAAATTAATAGCCATAAGGGTTGTATGCGGCACAATTATTCAGTGATACAGAGTCGCACACAATCCTTATGACTATTAATATTCCACCAACTTTAAATTAAAAACTTTCAGGTGGAATATGTTATTACATGTCGAGGGCGGTTTGCTGGGCTGGTTCTACGAGACATAACACCGCAGCCGACATCCTTGGATGAGAATCTGCGTACATGCAATCATCTTCATCCAAGTCTCAGAAAAAGAGGGAGTCAATATGACAATCAGTCGCCCGACTCTTGTCTATAAGTTGTGGTGCTCTTATCTCGACCCACCCTTAGCAATGTATCCTCTACAATTTTTTTTATGTGGTTCAAAATTTTAATATCATGTATTTTGTAAATTTTTTTTTTGTATTGTGTGGTTCAAAATTTTAATAAATTGTAATTTTTAATTTGTATTGTGTTTTTTATTTTAATTTTCATTGAGTTGTATTGTGTGATATAATTTAAATAAATATTAAGTCTCTTAATATTAATATTTTGAATTTCACAAAAAAAAAACCGCAAATGGATAAAACAAAAATTAAAACAAAATAGATAATAAAACTTACAACACATATACTGCACGAATTAATACACATATACTAAAACATAAAACAAAACAGATAATAATAAAACACATAATAATAAAAACATCTAATTATAGAAAACGTAATAATCAGTCCAAATGATATATGTCATTTCCATTTAACAGATGATTTTCAAAACCAAGAGGACATGCAGGTTGCAAACGCAACCATACGATTCCATCTCCACGTCGGACATGGTATCCTCCATCCCTCTTAACTACATCAGTCCAATATTTCGGCCCTCTGACTTCAAAAACGTCGCATGGAAAAACCTTCACGTAAAATTTATCGGAAGGGTAGTGCAAGTAGACATGCCGAAGAATATCTCGTTTAGTTATTCGTCCATCTCCTTGGAGAAGCATACCGGTACAAACATGACGTGGTTTAGTTGACATTATGTTTTCTCGATTTCTCTCTCTGCGTAGCTTCTCTAAATTTTTTCGGATTTCTGAATTTTCGGATAGAAATTGCGGAGAGGAAGGAGTATAAATAAACTCAACCCTTCGTACCAGTTTATAAAACGCGTAATAAAGGCTCGAACGCGTTTTATAAACGGGTACGAAGGATTGAATTAATCCTATTTACTGCAAAGCAGTCTGTCAATCTGTTTTAGCGCCAAAAATTGGACTCTACCTTCATACCCGTTTATAAAACGCGTTCCAAGGCTTAGAAGGCTTCGAACGCGTTTTATAAATGGGTACGAAGGTGTCAGTTTTGTTTTGGGCAGCGTGATACTGTATTTGAGCGGTAAATTTTGGCAGACCCTTCTTACACCTTTATAAAACGCGCTAAAATGATTATTGCGCGTTTTATAAACGGATAAATAATTACCTATATATAACTCTGAATTCGTTCTTCTATCACAAAATAATTGCCTATATAATTGCCTAAATAATTGAATTTACAAAATAATTGTCTAAATAATTGCCTAAATAATTGAATTTACAAAATAAGTGTCTAAATAATTGCTTATATAATTGCCTAAATAAGTGCCTATATATAACTCTTATTGTGCATTTTCTACTTGTTCTAACTCATTAATATAAAAATAATAATAATTTCCATTACAATATTCATAACTCATTAATATAAAAAATAATAATAATTTCCATTAATATAAACAATTTACAATTAATATAAACAATTTACAATTGAAATGATGAAGGAAAAAGACAAGAAGGTAGGGCTTGAACCCGTTCTTAAAACGGATACAAAGCCTTTTAACGCGTTTTATAAAAGGGTACAAAGTCTTTTAATGCGTTTTATAAAAGGGTACAAAGCCTTTGAACGCATTTATAAAAGGGTACAAAACTTTTTAACGCGTTTTATAAAAGGGTACAAAGCCTTTTAACGCGTTTTATAAAAGGGTAAGCAAGGTCGGATGAACTAATGATTTTGCGCCTTCCTCGATTGGCCAAACTCTTGTCGGGGACAATTATCGGACCTGTATAAACTGGCCATTCATCATCATCGTTGTAACAATGAAACCGACCTGCTGACCATATCATGTGCTGGTTTTGCATGCTATAGTGACCATCCACAAATTGATCTACATTGTAATTTGTCTCCCTGCAAACAACAATCACATTTGCGCAAGGGATACCTGTCAATTGTGGTTTTTGGCACTCACATATGGTTCGAGTGAAGGGCAATTGCACATCGGTTTGCTCCATGTCGGGTGGAATTTGAACTGTGTAATGGGAATAATCGTAGCCTACACCATCACGGTACTCCTCGCGAACTTTCACGCGAAATTCTCCAAGGTCCAATTTTAACACGAATGTGCTCATAAACTCCTATGAGATTGCAACAAAAAGATGAAGTTAGTTCAAAATGAATTAAAATGAATGAATGAATGAATGAATTGAATTATTTTTCTTTAAGTACTTACGTGATTTTCCATCGTGCTTGATCAATTTATTCATTACTCCTTCCGGCCATCTTTCTCCTAAACTCAACCTTTGAAATGCTTCATGTGTTCGCTTGTTCATCCAGTTGGCACATTTATACCACGTGCCTTCTATAAGTGCTGTCACAGGTAATTTTCTCTCTATTCTAAACACATTATTCAGACTCTCCGACCCATTACTCGTCATTATATCCCACCGATGCCCCTTGTCAAAACTCTGAGCCCATTTATATAGTTTTGGCCGCTCGTTCTTGTCATTTTCATTAGCAAGTATACATTTGAAAATTTTTTCACCCGCCAGCCTCCTTCCATATGTTTTCCGCAACATGCTGCATGCAGAATCGATGAATCGCTACTGCATGCGCATCTTGTGCCTTCCAACCGTAATTTACGGATGCAAATACCGCTTTTATTGTCTTATGACGGTCAGATATGACACAGTATCTATTGTTCTGCCCTAAAACTTTCCATCTAACCCAAGACATAAACCATCCCCAAGTATCCTTATCTTCTTTCTCGTCAAATCCAAATGCAACCGGAATCAATCGATTTTCTGGATCATAACCACACACTGAAAACAATCTACCTTTGTATCGGCCCGATAAAAAACTAGCATCAATTGAGATAATAGGTCTGGCATATTTCATCGCTTCTATGCACGGACCAAAAGCCCAGGCTGCCATCTTGAAGACGCCAACGTTAGGATCGTCCGTAGGCCAAGAAACTATTGTGTACTTCGTCCCTGGGGTCGTCACCTTCATTGCCTCCAGTAGGCGTGGAAGTTTATTGTAGGACCCTTCCCAAGTCCCAAATAATTGCTCCAATGCTCGCTCCCTCCCACGCCATAGTTTATTATAAGTCAGTTCAATACGTGGATATCTAGCCCTTATGAGGCTTCCTATGTCCTGGACACTTTTTTCTAAATTTTTTTTCAATTCATCCCTAACATGTTCGGCAATGAGACTAGCTGTAAGGTTTTCGTGACCTTTTTGGCCCGGGGGTCTCGAAAAAGTATGCTCATTTGGATTGGTAGAAATCTTCCAATTTGTATTATAACTCTCACGTCTACCATACAATCGCCACTTACAATTCGGTTTTTGCATGCAAACCATTACAATTTTTTTGTTTATTGCTAGTTTTCATTCGAACTTCTCGATTTGTTTTGCATGAAACATCACAGACAGCTTGAATTAGTTGTTTTTTCTAACCGAATCTTTTACCAGGAGCAAGTTCGCCTTGTGGCCCTAAACTAGGGTCCGGCATACCAGCATACTCAGACATGGAAATATCACACAATTCACTTACATGATGGTGCAAGTCCGTCCTTCCTGAAACGTACGGCTGGCCGTAGTTTGCATAGAAAGGCACTTCTCTCTCGAAGAAGTCCTCCACATCGGTATATTGTTCTCCGGTAGGAAGGTCGGAGTAAGTCGCTGGATCGTTATCTTCATCACCATCGACAACCTAGACTTCATCTCCTGATGTGTTATTGTCTTGCGTAGGAATGGACTGTTCGCCAGTGTATTGGTAAGGGGTGGATTGCTGGCCACACATAAGGTTTAAGGAAGTGTTTGGCTCACTGCTACTGGGCTCATCAAGGGGTGTTAGGTTCAGATCTGGTCCCGTGCCATATACGGGGATGAAATCAACATGCAACTCAATAATGGGTAGTCCTCTCGTCTCGAATGTCTCGTGGTAAAAAAGGCGCCATTGATCTTCAGAATATACAGGAAGAAATAGAGATTCATATCTCCCATTTACTATATCATTGTAACGACCGTGAATATTCAAAGTGTACTGGATTTCTAAAATCTGTAGCCTGCTATATAATTCATTTCGAATATTAGCATATGTGGTATGCATACTACAACCGATGTGGAAGTAAGAAGCACTAAAAGTTGGACATTGGTTGACATATATTGTAATTGTAGACATTTTTGGATTTGATTGATAGGTTTTTAAAATGGAAGAGATAATCTGTTGTGGACGATTTCAATTCGGCGAGAAGGTATAGTCTTATATAACTTCAAATAACGCGGTTATAAATTCACAAACTTATAGATAGAAATGACTAAAATTTGATTGAAATGACTAAAGGTTGAGTGGAGCGAATATTGCCCTTCCAGCGCGTTTTATAAACGGATAAGAAGCCTTCTTACCTGTTTATAAAGCACGTTAATTACGTTTAAACTATTTCGAAAAGTTCAGCCTTCTAGCGCGTTTTATAAACGGGTAGGAAGGCTTCTTACCCGTTTATAAAACGCGCTGGAGAGGAAAGAGACAAATGCGGTTCATAAACGCGTTGGAACTTTCTTCTTATTAAAAAAAATATTAATTCTTTCTATAAAAATTTTTTATGTTAAAATTCCTATATAAAATAATTTTTGACAAATGTGTTAAAGGGGAAATTAATTAATCAAGGGTTGACCTCTCCACTACAACCAAGAAACTGGAGGATGCATGGCTGGGAAATCTGAGCCCTGGGTCTCAATTCCTAGGGAACAGATTTATTGATTCTCTCTTTTTTTTTGTGTTGTCAAACATAAATTGGGGACTTGGGTTCAACTATGGAAATTTGAAGACGAAGCTGAAAGAAATGATGGATTGAAAATGTAGAAAGCAATGTCGGTCCGTTTATGTCCAAAAGGAAAAAAAAAGCAAAATTGTTCCTATACCCTCAAATTTTTCTTATTTAGATATTTACCTCTAAAATCATTAAAATTGTTCCTATACCCCTCAATCTTGATCAAACTAAATATATACACACCTCAACAATTTTAATTAATTTATGAATATAAAAACTAAAAATTTTATGACAGAATTGCCCCTGTCTCATAAATTGCGCATTTCTTGCATTTGGATCACGTTTAATAATACGGAATTGCTTAAGACCATCGTCTAGATTTCATCATCTTCTATCATCCCCAGTGTGAACATACATTTTTGGTCCCCACCATCTCTATCGCCTTCTTGTCTACTTTCCCTCTCATTTTTCTGCTCCATAATCAAAATCCAGACCTTCCAAACGGAGCACATACTTTGGATGTCTCACTGATGAGTGAATAAAAAGAAAAAGCGAAGGCTCGAAGAGGTGGACGAATGGAGCACATACTTTGGATGTTTTGACTAATATAGTAATATCTACTATAGTTATATAAGTGTTGAAATTATATATGTAACTGTTGAAGTTAATATATATAACTGTTAAAGTTATATATGTACTGTTGAAGTTATATATGTAAATGTTAAAGTTAATATGTTATATATGTAACAGTTGAAGTTAATATATGTAACTGTTGAAGTTATATGTGTAGTTGTTAAAGTTATATGTGTAGCTGTTTGTAGTTAATATGTTATATATGTAACTGTTGAATTTAATATATATAACTGTTGAAGTTAATATATATAATTGTTGAACTTGGCATATTTAAATGTTGAAGGTAATATTTGAAGTGGGCATATTTAAATTGTTGAAGTTGGCATATATATTAACTTCAACAGTTACGGTATTAACTTCAACATTTAAATATGTTAACGTCAACAGTTAGAATCAATATATAGTGTGTGTGTGAGAGGGGAGGGGGAGGGGGGACGTACGCGGGAGGGGTGGGAGGGGGGATGAGCGTACGCGACAGGGAGGGAAACAGAGCGATTTCCAAAAATAAAAAATGCGTAGAGCCAAAAAAAAAACACGTGGGGATGATGGGATGATGAATATCGGGGATGATCCTTATCACCTTGTTAATAATAAGATGAAAACTAAGGGACCATTGCATTACATCACACCTAACCTTTCTTATTTCACTTAAGCACCAGAAAATGCTCCAAAGCGACCAAAGCGTGATAAGGAGAAAAAAAAAATGAATTTGTCCTTGGTAGGGGCAATCAAAGAAGCTTTCAAGGTCAACACGGTCTCTAAGACAGTGTCTGAGGCAGTCAGTCAGAAGAGTAAAACTTGTTTAACACATAGACATGTTGCCACAGTCTAGAGGAGTAAGGACAGGTGAAGAAAAGATGAAGATCATCCTCGACTGTAGGCGTAGAGCATAGAGCACGACCTATTTGGACTTGTATATATGTTTCTTCTTACCAAAACCTGTTGGGTAAGGAGCTTCTTTTGTAGTAGCAGGATGCCGAATAGTTTAATCTTCGGTGGTAACTTAAGCTTCCAGATCCAAACCTGTTGGGTAAGGAGCTTTCAGATCCTTTGGAAATGGTCGAAGGACGGGTGTTTCTCCCTACAAAATCTTGGCGTCCGTAGGAATGGCCGCTTCTTTTGTTTCACTATTATCTCCTTTATGTCTTTGATTGATTTCTTTTGATTGATTTCATGTAATTTTTTTGACTTCTTAACGCAAATTACAATTTAAATATTGGTTTTATCGGATGTGTCAACAGAATTATACTGGTACCATGTGAAACCATCTCTGATTTCATATACATGACTACATATAACATAAGAAGTGGAATTGAAATTAATCAGCATAGTCCAAAATTATCCTAAGCTCCGTGCCCAACCAAATAATCACAAATGAAATTGGTATCAATCGATCTAAGCCTTTAGCGGTCCGATTAAACAAAACCCTCAAGTAATAAATTCAACCTGAGCTGTCTTCTCCTCACTTCCCAATGCCAAAGAACCGCTACATATGCAATCCTTGAAACACCGTCCAGTACCAACATCTTTATGACTGTACGTCTGTACCAGACCTGAGGTGGTCCCACCAAACCAAACTCTCTCGTAGCAAGGTTGACTTAGAAACCTCTTCTCCACTCATTCTCACAGTCAGTTGTGGCCAAAATCAATGGAACCTCACACAGAGAGAGAAGTATTTCTTATATCGATCGCTTGGAGATAAAACAAAAGGAAGATGAAAGGTCTTAAAATATATAAGTTATTTTTAATATTTTAAAATTAATTAAAATTGTTTAGGAGGATATATATTTAGTTTGATCAAGAATTGAGGGTATGGAATCAATTTTGATGATTTGAGGGGTAAGTATATTTATATAAGAAAAATTTGAAAGGCATGGAACAATTTTTCCAAAAAAATTCCGATTAACAGGTTATATATTTTCCTTTTCCTTCGAAAATTTGACCAAAAATAGTAATAAGATGAGTGGGATGGAGAGGCCGGGGTTGAGTCTTGGACTTCTTACTTTTTAGTTGAATATTTGCTTTCATCTTTCAACTTTGATTGATTCCCACTCTGTTTATTAATTATTAATTATTTATCTATCGTTACGTAATTTTTAAAATTGATTTAGACAACCGAGTTGACATCCTGATCCACCGATGGCCCAGTGCTAATCTCATTAATTTTTTTTCAGATCCATTTCTTATTTTCAATGTAATGTAAATATGTAATGGTATTTGACTTTTTTTTGGATTAGTATGCACGTATTTATGACTTTATTCATTGGATGAGTCTATTTTTTATTATGTTTTCGCCTAACAAGTAACAACTTGCACTTGTACGCAATGAAAATTCAATTTTTGTGGTTCACAATTCCTAAATTTCAACACATGCACTCATATAACTTCGGCCGAATACAACCGCATGTATTTCGGTGATCTTTTCGCACTCATATGCTTATATTTTAGTTTCGATAATTAATTTAAAATAAAATATATTATTATTAGTTTTTTTATTTTTTTTTACAAATCGAGAGATGACCCTCCATTTTATGCTGCGAGAGCGAGACAGATAAAAAACAAGAAGAAAAAGAGAATATAATATGATCCCCGAAAGGAAATAAAGAAATAGTTGGAAAATACTGTGAACTGAAGTAAAAGAAAAAAAAGAATAGAATATGATTTACGTGTAGTGTGGGAGCGAGAGGCCTACAGATTTATTAAAAGCTACCTGTCATATTTTGGCTGTTTGGATGGATAAGGAATAAACAAGAATAGTAAATTTCGGACGGAAATTTATTCCTAATCATTCAAATTTTTCACAAAATTACACACTTCCCAATATTTTCATCTAAAAATAGACTATTTCTCTTATTCTTAAGCGATCCAAACGGCCCCTTATTGACCACACGACATGTGTGGATGCACATACACAAATATATAAATATATATATATATATATATATAGAGAGAGAGAGAAAATCTATTTTGCATACTAATGTATTGGAACTTCAATGCATATTAATTCAGTGCGTTGTGTGTATGCCACTTCAAAATTCAGAAATTAGAAGATTGCCATCCTAAATTTTTGTCTTTGAAATATGCCACTCCAAATCAGATTATTTCAGAAATTTACCACTCTTCTTATTTAATTTTTAATATTTTCTAAAATGCCCATCGTCCCTCTTCTTTCTCCATCCTCCTCCATCCCTCAAACCTCCCCTCCACCCATCTACCTCTGCCTTCCCTCCGCCCATCTCTCTGCTCTCACCTCAGACTCATCACTCTCGTCTTCTTTGACACCATCGTCAATCCTTCCCTTTTCTCCCCCGCAAGCTCCGCCCCTGCACCGCACAATCCACTCTATTGCACGCTCCGCCCTCGTCGTGCTCGGCTGTGCTCCCTCATTTCGTGCACTCCGCCCTTGTCTAACAACCCCTCACCTTTAGTCTCCCGCCTTTCCATCCCACCTCTGTTTCACTTGGGCTGAAAAATTTTTGACAAAGGGTATTTTAGACAATACTAAAAAGAGAAGTATAGAAATGATAGTAAAGTGGCAAAATCTCAATTAATTGAATTTGAGATGGCATTCTTCACAATTAGAAATTTGGGGTGGTATTTTTCTAATTTCAAAGTTTTGAGGTGGCATAAACAAATTGTCCCTTTCATTTTCGTTTGAGGGAGAGAAGAGAATGAAGAGGGGAACACTTTAGTCTCCAGAGCAACATAACAAATTAAGAAGAAGGCACAAGTTAATATTTTGATCCAGCGACTTGATCCGCACAAATCTTGAAGTAGATCCAACGCACTGAATTAATATGCACCGAAGCTCCAATATCTATAGAGAATAGATATAGTACACAAATGTGCATATGGCATTTATGCACGGTATTTCTGTGCTGTTGGATCCGCTTTAAAATTCGTGTCGTGATTAAGATGGAGGGATCAGATTGAGGCGCTCAAGGCTTGGATCTCTCTCAACGCTGTTCGCACCTCTCTTCTCCTCTCCTCTCTCTCGTACCCAAAATATCGAATCGAAGGCTGTGAGGCTGTGATAAAACCCTAGCGATATCCAGCACAGAAAATCGAGATGCTTTATCCGCCGTGCCTTCCGTCGGAGTCCATCCGTCAAATATATTGGACTCTTGCATTTCTCTCTCTATATATATTATCTATTTAGCACCATAAAAAGTTCATAATAATTTTAGAAGTGGGGATCTAAATAATTATTATATCAATTATGGATCATTGATTTACGTGATCTAATCTGATGTGTGATCTAGATGTTCATTTCAGATTTTTTTGATAGAAAAGAGACAATGGTGTTAATAATCCATCTGTATTTGAAAGATTCAACTAGATAATTTATATTTTCTAATATTATTATTATTTTTTATTTGCCCACACATATTTGAGGGCATTTTTGCTGATTTTAGAAAAAAGAGAGCAAAGGTTCGCAGAGGCTCTGCTACGAAAGACGAGGTGCAAAGTAATAAACGAAAGAGGGCCTAGCTAGCCCTTATGTGTATAACACAACAAACCGGGCCTGGCCCAAAATATGAAACGATTTAAAAGCACTATACATAAAAATTTGGAAGTTTCTAGCATGATAAATTTTTGTCGTTCATTTGGCAGAATTTACCTAATAATAATAGTAGCAATAATAATGATAATAATGATAATGATGTCGACAACAAGACAACACATTAGTACAGGCAATAAATTTCTCGATGCCTTGTTGTCAGAGTCAATTGCAATTGGCTGATTCCTGCGAGCCGTCCCTCACAATCAATTCATCTCATCTCATCTCGTTCAGTTTGAAACATTCTGATTTGATATTATTTCATTTCACTATGTCAAGCTTCTCCAATTGAATCTTCGCCAACCTAGGAAGGGTAGATTGAACAATAGGAATTTGGAGTCTTTCTTCACATGAAACAACAGGCATTGATCATGTTTGTTAAATGTTCTGTAAGATTACTTTAAGATTGAAAACGATTCTTCAAAACATTAAAATTATAAAGGATCAATTCTCCAAATGGTTTGGTTTCTCGGCCCACATAACTACTAGTATTATCTAGCTAGTCATATGATAATTGATACTCATTCATTAACTATAACATTGACAAAAATATATATACACATGTTTTGGAGTTGTGGATACAAGTACGGAGCTTTTAATTAACAGCATAACCGATCATAATTGGGAACTAAAGCACGTTTTAGTTCATTTGTTTTACTCAGGAAATTAAAACACGTCTGAGTTGATCTGAGAGCAGTGTAACGAAATTTTGCTTATGTTGAATTTTTCTGCATCTTTCTTACGTCAGAAGTTACATAAATAAAGAGACCCAGACAATGTTACCGTTTGTACTACGATCCTATGTACCAAGGTAACTTATTGTTTTTAGTTTTTTTTTTAAAAAGAAAGATATTAATTACATATTTTTATTTTGCATCAAATCATTCTATGTTCTCCAAAGTCTGCATGAAGTAACAAGCTCAACTCCAAAACTTTATTGTCACGTTGTGCGTTGTCCTAGCTCACACCTGTTTATTCGTACCAGTAATTTCTTTCCCTTTCTCATCCACCTTGTTCGGCAGCATTGCCTTCTCGGTGCCTAAAAATGATCCAAATAAAAAAAAAGGAAGATTGTCCCAATCAGCATGGCCTAGAGTATCTGAGGGCTTCTGGTATATCTTAATTTGGGATTGCATAGGAAAAAATAAAAAGGGAGGATCCCTTCAAACTCTCCAACAATGACAAGAACAAAATAGTATGGGCAAATTGCAACACAATTTAAAATAAAAGGCACCAAAATGAAATGAAATTCAGAGGGAATTTACCCGTTTCCAATCGTCTGGGTCCATCTTTGTTGCATACACAGTGACAGTCTCCAATTCTAATGCCTTGATATAACTTTGCAACTTGCAACTACTGATAACATTATCAGTCATGTTTCTTGAGTACTCCGTGATGGTTCGAATGATTCCATTTCTACCTGTCTCAGATTTGGCCTGGTCCAAGAAAAATATCAGAGGCAGGTCGCAGGCCCTGTTTGGATCCACTGGTCTTACGTTGAAGGTAAAGGGCCCGGGACTGCGGGTCCTCCAAGTACGAAATGTCATGAGGGGTTTTGCAAGCTCCTT
Source organism: Rhynchospora pubera (assembly GCA_028095005.1). Lineage (NCBI taxonomy): Eukaryota > Viridiplantae > Streptophyta > Magnoliopsida > Poales > Cyperaceae > Rhynchospora > Rhynchospora pubera. The sequence continues at coordinate 228,882,823 of CM051459.1, read as the reverse complement.
GGAGGAAACATGTTGGGGGTAGACTTCCACCGAGTAGCCCCAGGAAACCGAGACAGACCAGTTCACCCCTGGTCTGTGCTCGTAACAGATTGCTTGCTGCAGAGTCCTGCTCGGGTCGTGCTTGGAAACCTCAATCAGTGACTTGACGGCTTCCACTTGTGTCTCCCAATGTGGCGAGATGGGTTTCAGGTGGCGCAGGTGGTTCAAAGAGAGCAATGGAGCAACAGGGTGCGCTGCAAGCAGTCCATATATATCGTCATGCAAATCTACCTGCAATTAAATGTGCATCTGTGAGCGCAATCCGTTTATTAAGTATAGTATAATAGAGATCGCCCTGATTTAATTTGAATTAAGGAGTAGCCGTATATACAATAGCCTAATCAATGAGAAAATTTAAGTACCTGGTGGAATCCCGGCTCAATGGTCAGTATTACACCTAGCTCGCTTATACAGGATTGAACACGCTCGTCACTTCCATATAAGTTTGCATAACGCTCAAGACACCCATCCATCATTAGTGCCAGTTCAGCTGCAACACTTTGACTAACCACAAAACCAGCACCACCGTATGCTATGCTGTACGAGTGCCGTACGGTCTGCTCGACACTTTCTGAAATTGAGCCAATATAGTACATTTCCTCGTGATCATACTTATTTAGCACTGCCACCACGTTTTCTGGAAAGAGCACTGTACTGTCATCCCCTATCACAAACCATCTAATCTCTCTTGAGCCCGGCTCGGCCATCACAGCTTTGTAAGACTCCACTATAGTCCGGGCAATCCGAGCAGCTGATGGACTTCCACCTATAGTTGAGGCATTGAATGTCGAGACACGGTATGGGGGACATGTGCTAGGCCAAGTGCTATCTGCAGGTGGGTCCTCGTCTAACCAGACATAACCGTGCATTTCCCCTGGCCTCCACCACAGCTCATTGTACGGCCTCTCTCTGTCCCATGTCTCAGCTGAACTGCTTATCCCAAACACAATGTGCGAGAGATCTGTTGCAAAAGGAACGGTACTGTCTAAGGATAATCTGTCTCTGAGATGGACAGGTGCAGACATCCAGTTGGTCGAATCGCAAAATGCACCTTGGTGCAAGAAGGTGGTCTCGTCAGACAACAAGATCAAGTATGTAAATGAAAAGAGAGAACATACAAGAAGGCCGTAGAGAGAACAGCGAACCCAAAACCATCGCAGTCTGCATTCTTCGGATCTAGGGGAAAATAATGCTTGAAATTTTTGAAGTATCTCCTTAGCCTGGCTGTGCATTCTTTAGATGTTAGGCTCTTGTTTTTAATGATGTGTTTGCAATTATAAGGTTTCGAATTTGGAGAGCTGACAATGAGATTAAGCCTAACAGAATTACGGTCTTCTAACCTAAATTTTGACTTTGGACCTGCCAACCTTGCATACAATTAGAAATGAATTTTAATTTTGCTATTTGATAGGGCCGGCCTGATAAAGCTCGGCCCGAATAGAAGGATACGGAACCCAACCCAAAAGAGGCCTGCAATGGAGGTAAAGAAGCGGGAAAAGCTGAATTAAAAAGCGTGCCCCAAATGAAGTCGGGGGGACAGGCCATAACAAACTCATACGGAGCACCTCACCGAACATAAGTCGGGAGAATCTAGAGGCATCAAGTAGGCTAACGGCTGTCGGGTGACGTCAGCGTTCTGTTATGAAAAATAGGCCTATAAATAGAAGGGGTAGATCATTGTAATGGAGGTTGGCATTTTTGTAGAGAAAGGCGCCTGTCTTAGGCAGATTGTAAACGGATTGTAATCCCCAAAATAATCAATAAAGTTCATTTTCCACTCATTCTCATCTCTAAACTCTCTCACGTTGTTAATCTCTACCAAAACTGAGCTTATCAACTGGCGCCCACCTGAATTCGACCATTGGCAATTCAAAGTTGCATTTGGTAACCTGAGAAATGGAGGAGAATAGGAGTGCGATTCAACCCAGGCGGTTGGATCTGGAGTTTACTACCGATAAACTAAACAAGGAGAAACAACGCGTTCTTCACGAAGCTAGATCTGAATCCCAAACCCAGATCGAGCTCTCCACACCTCAGGCACCAGGCGGTGCAGTTCATCCACCACAACCAGATCTGATGAACGCTGAGGTTCAACACAAGCAAAACGCTGAAACTTCAAGAACACAAACAGTAGTCGGCGATTCAACTATGCGACCAGTCAACTTCGAACAGCAAGACAACGATACACCATTAGATCTGGGATCGACAAGAGCAGTGCCTGCTGTGATACACCCGATCTTGCAAGCTGTACAATCTCGCGAAGAGTCAGAGAGAACAGCACCAGTTGTAATGCACCCGATCTTGCAAGCTATTCAACAACCTCGCGAAGAGCCAAGATTGGAAAGACCCGAAACATCTACAGCAAAACAGAGAAGCACCACCAATTTAGAAAACCAACGCTCTCTCTCTCAAGCAGATCTCACAAACCTTGTAGAGCAAACACTGCAAGCAGCCTTCACATCAGTCACTCCAACTCCAACAGTTCAGTTCAATCCACCAAGACCGGAGATCCAGGATCCACGACAGATGCCAAACATAACACAACCTCCTCAAGGTTACGGATATATCGCTGATCCTCGCCAAAGCGTAGCATGTAGAGCAGGAACACCACAAGTGTACAATGTCGGACAGGCTCCACATATGTTCCAATGGCATCCCACGGGATATGTTCACCACACAATACCACAAGCCCACATGACAGACTGGTATCCTCCCCAAAATACTTATGGTTTCCCTAGACCAGAGGCTCCATCCACCTATTTCCCTTGGGGCCATCCAGCCCAATGGGGCGTACATAATTCGTGGAACACCCCTAATCCTTACTCATGGACACGACCACCTCAACAACCCGAACATCCTAGGCCACAAACTACTCCAAGGCCTCCCGAAAACATCATTCCAACAAACCCAAGTCCATCTCTTGCAGTTCCTGTACCGACATTACCTGCCCCACAAGTGAATCAAGAGCCCTTAGGATCTCGAGTGGAAAGAACGAGGGCACCACAAACGGGTGAAGACAGAGAGGTAATGTCGGGAAGAAACTTGAATAATGAAAGAAGGGAGCGCGAAGAGAAAAGATCCCCTAGGGGCCGTGCGAAAACAAGGCAGCGCCGCGAACATAGTTCAGATAGTGCGCGTGAATCAGAAGGATCAGGGTCACCACCTGTCGGTGCCCTAACGAGAAGGTTATACCAAGGAGCGCGAATTGACATGAAAAATTACCCCCATCTTGATAGATATCCGGGAGGAGAAGCTAAAGACGCTCAAGCTTTTGTGAATAGCTTTCGAGCAATGATGGTCATCACACATGCATCCGACAGGGTGATGTGTTTAGTTTTTCCGACAAGGCTTACAGAAAGTGCATGGGAATGGTACTCGCGACTACCCCGAGGGTCAATCCATAGTTTTGATGACCTAACTGACAAGTTTTTGGGAAGATTCGAAGGATTAAGAGCACCAACCATCAAGTGCACAAGCCTCATGACCCTAAAGCAAGAACCATATGAATCATCACGAGCATATCTCGCGAGATTCTCGGAAGAGGCATACAAAGTTTTCGATTTTGATGAGAAACTGGTGCTGGCGGCAGTATTACAAGGTATTCGGAGTAAAAATCTGAGATATGAGCTAATAAAAAAAGATTGTGGATCTTTTCGAGAATTCAGGAAGTGTGCACAACAAGTGATACAGGCAGAGGAAGATGCAGAACGAATGGGTTGGCAAGATGTCACGGAGCGACGTATCACAACACCGACGAGAAGAAGTTGTTCCCCTCTGCCTCAACCTCGCAATGGATCTCCTTCTGGAAGAAGAAGGAATGCAAAGGTAATAAAAGGAGCGACATACAAACTCCACAATTACAGAAAGACGGGAGAGGCATATGCATCTCTATACTCCACCTACCACATATGTACAGAACCCAGGGAGCGATTGTTCAACGTCATCAAAGATAGCAAGGAGTTGCAACAACCGGAACCATTGGTAGAAGCAGAGAAGTTCGACAAGTCGGCTGACTGTGATTACCATCGCAGTTCGGGACATCGCACCCGAGATTGTTTGAAGCTGAAGGACGAAATAGAAAGGTTAATCCGACATACGCACTTGCTAGAGAAATACATTGAGAAAGAAGGAGCCAAGGATAACCGAACTAGAGAATCTTTCAACAACCAATGGCAACGAAAACCATACAATAACCAATGGAAAAGAACTGACAACCGAAATAACCCGAACAATATTCCCATTCAGAGACAAAATGTTCCGAATAAACCTAGAGAAGAAAACAAAGGATCTCCGGTAGTGATGTTCATCGCAGGTGGGGACGCATCTGGCGGCGACAAACCTCATCAACGAGCTTCATATGCAGATCCGAGAAGATTATCTCAACCTTCGCGTTATGAGATATTTCACTTGCATGCAGAGGGGTCTCTAACTAACACCCGAATATCCTTCGGGCCTGAAGATTGCGTAGGTGTCCGTTACCCACATGATGATGCCATAGTGTTGATGCTGCGAATACATGGCAGACGTGTCAAAAGGATCTTAGTGGATACAGGCAGTTCAGCAGATGTGCTATATTTCGACGCGTTACGGCAACTCAATTTAGCCTCATATCCCTTAACTCCGATGGACACACCATTAGTTGGTTTTGCAGGAGACACCGTGATACCACTTGGGACCATTGACCTGGAAGTTGAGTTCGGGGAACCACCCAACAGTGTAGTATCAAGAGTAAAGTTCATAGTGGTTAATGCACCATCTGCATACAATGTGATATTGGGAAAAAAATCTCTGAATGATGTTGGGGCAATCGCTTCGACCAAACACCTCATTATCAAATTCCCCACTAGACTGGGAGTAGGTGTGGTAAAAGGTGACCAGCAAAAGGCCAGAGAATGTTACCAGGCAGCAGTGATAGATCAAGTAACACAAATAGAGAAGGGAAATGTTGAGAAAAAAATGCGCGTGCCCAGTTCGGGCGCTCCGGGGGAAGATGTGGAAGAAGTAGAGTTGAGTGAGGGAATAACTACTAAACTGGGGACAGCGCTCGGGGCCAAGGATAGAGAATTGGTGAAGGACTGTCTTAAAAGAAACCAAAAGATTTTTGTCGCTGAAGGAGGGCAAATGCCGGGTATTAAGAGGGAGATTGCAGAACACAAAATCAAGCTCTTCCCACATGCCAGACCAGTGCATCAAAAGAAAAGGAAGTTCGGACCCGAACGTAGAACGATAATTGAGGAGGAGGTGCAAAGGTTACTCGCAGCTGGGTTTATTCGCGAGGTCAAATGCCCTGCTTGGCTAGCCAATCCAGTGGTGGTTCCGAAACCTAACAACAAGTGGAGAGTATGCATTGATTTCACTGACCTCAACAAAGCATGTCCGAAAGATCCTTTCCCATTGCCGAACATTGATGCACTAGTGGATTCGACGGCGGGTTTTTCTCACTTGAGCATTGTCGATGCCAACGCGGGATATCATCAGATTAAAATGAGTATCGAAGATGAAGAAAAAACCAGTTTCCTTACAGAAAAGGGGATCTATTGTTACAAGGTCATGCCTTTTGGTCTGAAGAATGCAGGAGCAGAATATCAAAGAATGGTGAACAAGTTGTTTCAAGGAGAAATCGGGAAGATTATGGAAGCATATGTCGATGACATGGTGATCAAAAGCTGTTCGGGGGAAGAACATGTGCAACATTTGGAAAGAGTGTTCGCGAAAATGAAAGAAGTCGGAATGCGATTAAACCCAAAGAAGAGTTTTTTCTGTCTCGGAAGTGGAAAGTTTTTAGGATTTATCGTGTCCGAAAGAGGCATAGAAGTCCATCCGAGCAAGTGTCAGGCGATCGCGAACATGGAACCACCAAAAACAGTCAAAGAGGTGCAAGAATTAACTGGGCGAATAGCTGCCCTAAACAGATTCATTTCAAAGTCAGCCGAAGTATGTCAACCTTTTTTCCAAACAATCAGGAAAAACAAGAAGTTCCAATGGACAGTGGAATGTCAAGATGCCTTTGAAAAGATCAAAGAATACTTAGCCACACCACCGACAATTAGTAGACCTGTGAAAGGGGAAACTCTATATCTTTATGTGGCAACTTCCGAAACGGCTGTAAGTGCAGCTCTCGTCAGGATTGAAGAAAACCAACAAAAACCTGTCTATTTCGTGTCTCGCATTCTGCGAGATGCTGAGATAAGATACCCTCCTGTTGAAAAAGTAGCGTTCGCGGTCATGATAGCATCCAGGAAACTCAAACCGTATTTTCAGGCACATCCCATCAAAGTGCTCACCGACATGCCTCTCCGAAAAGCTTTGGGACAGCTTGATGTAGCAGGGCGGATGTTAAAATGGGCAGTAGAGTTGTCCGAATATGATGTGAGTTTCGAACCAAGGACAGCATACAAAGGACAAATCCTTGCTGACTTCATAGTTGAGTGCACAACTAGACAAACCGAAAATCCCAAAGAAGAAGTGTGGGAAGTTTTCGTGGATGGGGCAGCTTCTGAGAAGGGTTCGGGTGTTGGCGTTGAAATAAAAGGTCCGAAAGGCGAGAAATTTCATTATGCGATACATTTGACATTCGAGGTATCCAACAATGTCGCAGAATATGAGGCGTTGCTGGCAGGCATGCGACTTATGGAGGCAATCGGAGCAAAAAGTGTGCGTTTCTACATGGATTCGCAGCTGGTCGTAAACCAGATCAAAGGAGAATATGCAGCAATAAATGAAAGGCTAGCCCTATACTTGGAGAAGGTGAAAACAGTATTAGCTGCCTTTGAAAGTGCTTCTGTAGAGTACGTGCCACGGACTCAAAATGAAACAGCAGATGCTCTGTCTAAAATTGCTAAAGAAAGCGATTTAGATCGAGAAAAATCCATTATTATGTTGGAAGTGCCACATCCCAGCATTGATGTTCTCGCATTCGAAGTGTATATCGTGGAGGCAGGAAAGGAATGGTATGCTTTGTTATGGAATTTTCTCAAAGAAGGAAAACTCCCAGAAGATGACAAGGTTGCCCGAAAAGTCAAGCGGTGGGCTCTCGAATTCACTATCCGAGATGATCTATTATTGAAAAAAGGATACGGAATACCCTGACTCACATGTGTTGGGAGAGCAAAAGCGGACAAAATTATTGCCGAAGTACACGAAGGGATATGCGGTAGCCATCAAGGAATATATTCGCTAGGAAGGAGAATCGTTAGAGCGGGGTTTTACTGGCCTTCCTTGAAGAAAGATGTCGAGACATATGTTCGCAGATGTGAAAAATGCCAATTCCACGCCCGCATACCAAGACAACCACCTCATCCGATGCAATCCATCTCCAGTTCATGGCCGTTCGATGTGTGGGGGTTAGATTTGTTGGGGCCTTTCCCTCAAGGACAAGGAAACGTTAAATTCCTAGTGGTGGCCGTGGAATATTTCACCAAATGGATCGAAGCCAAATCCCTGGCAACCATCTCGTCACAAAAAATAGTGGACTTCGCGAGACACCAGATCGTGTATAGATACGGGATCCCACACACCTTCATCTCCGACAATGGTACACAGTTTACTGGCGCCCCATTCCAGGATTTTTGCAAAGGACTAGGCATCCGATCGTGCACCTCCTCGGTCTGTCATCCCCAATCTAATGGTTTAGCTGAAGTTTCCAACCGAACTATATTGGAAGGACTGAAGAGAAAAATTGAAGGCAGCAAGAATACTTGGCCTGAATATCTCGATAAAATCTTATGGGCCTACCGTACCACACCTCGCTCTTCCACAGGCCGTTCACCTTTTTCCATGATTTATGGAATGGAGGCTGTCACACCTATGGAAGCAGTACACCCTACTTTGAGAACGAAGTCGTATACTTGGGAGAAGAATGGAACTCGAAGGGAAGAAGATTTGGAGACCATTTACGAGTTGAGGGAGGAAGCTCGAGTGAAGATGGAAGAGTATCAGAGAAGAATGCGAAGGGGTTTCGATAGGAAAGTCGCTCCCAAACATTTCCAACCAGGTGATTGGGTGCTCAGGAAGATCGAAGCCACAGGTAAACAAGTGGGGAAACTTGATCCCGCATGGGAAGGCCCATTCGAGATCATCAAGTCTATTGAAGACAGGGCTTACCATCTCAGGGATATGAGAGGCAAGCGCATTCCAAATGCTTGGAACACTGCCCATCTCAGAAAGTTTTACACTTAGGAAGGATAAAAGTCGACCAATATCGTAGCCGGTTTCTTCGTGTCCGAGTTGTTTTCTACGTTTTCGTTTCTTATGATTGTTAGGGATAAAAACAGGAACCAGACCAATATCGTAGTCGGTCTATTCATATCCGAGTTGTTTGTTTTCGTTTCTTGTTATGGATAAAAACAACCAGACCAGTATCGTAGTCAGGTCTTTTTTATTCTTAGATGGGGTATTAAGGCCCTTGTATCTTAACATAATGTTGGTTTATAAATGAAGACAGTTTGTTTTCTATTGGATTCTCGCGTGCTTCTAATAAAAAAAAAAAATAAAGTCGTGACCCTCCTCGAGAGAATTCTCGGAGTAAGCGCATGAAAAAAAAAATAAAGTCGTGACCCTCCTCGAGAGAATTCTCGGAGTAAGCGCATGAAAAAATAAAGTCGTGACCCTCCTCGAGAGAATTCTCGGAGTAAGCGAATGAAAAAATAAAGTCGTGACCCTCCTCGAGAGAATTCTCGGAGTAAGCGCATGAAAAAATAAAGTCGTGACCCTCCTCGAGAGAATTCTCGGAGTAAGCGCATGAAAAAAAAATAAAGTCGTGACCCTCCTCGAGAGAATTCTCGGAGTAAGCACATGAAAAAATAAAGTCGTTACCCTCCTCGAGAGAATTCTCGGAGTAAGCGCATGAAAAAATAAAGTTGTGACCCTCCTCGAGAGAATTCTCGGAGTAAGCGCATGAAAAAATAAAGACGTGACCCTCCTCGAGAGAATTCTCGGAGTAAGCGCATGAAAAAATAAAGACGTGACCCTCCTCGAGAGAATTCTCGGAGTAAGCGCATGAAAAAATAAAGTCGGGAAAAGCTGACAAATAACTGTACTTTGATTGTACTTGAAAATAAAGACAAAACTGGGCAAATCTGACAATAAATGCTGACATTTAATACAGTTAGTTGGCAGTTAGCTGGAAAAAAAAGCTATAAATAGAACCCATCGTCTTCCCCAAAGGAGGCACCAGAACACGTTCACTAAGCTTGAAGTCAACAATGGCGAAAAGAAAGAAAAAGAAAAATAAAATATATTCCACTAAGATAAAAGGAAATTTAGGAGGATAGCTGAGAAGGAATCGGAGATTTAGGTGGATAGCTGATGTAAAGCAAAATACTCGCATCAGATATTCACCAATCTTCGGTTCCGAACATCCCCGAAACACCTGAATCCAGTGAATTCAGGAGCGGCTTTGTTATCTCAGTCGTTTCGAATCCAATGGATCGAGTTTGTTTCGGGTGATGGAAGTCTCCCCAGACTTAGGAGATTGGTTCCTAAGGCTGGGAAGATTTATTAACTAGCCCGGGGTTGTTAGTGTTAGATGACCAGAATCACTTCTTTCTGAGGATTGTCCGCGAGTATATACAGAAAGAGAGTCAAGAAGAATTATCCTCGGTGCAGTTAGCAGTAGTTAGAAAATATTTCCTTGAGAATGTATCTCGGATTAATGTATTTTTTATTTCCTTGAGAATGTATCTCGGAATTAATGTATCTTATATTTCCTTGAGAATGTATCTCGGATTAATGTATTTTTTATTTCCTTGAGAATGTATCTCGGAATTAATATATCTTTTATTTCCTTGAGAATGTATCTCGGAACTAATATATGTTTGTTTCCTTGAGAATGTATTTTGGAGTTAACGTATTTTTATTTTTATTATTTTTTAGAATGTATCTCGGAGTTAGTATACTTGTTAATTTTAAGAACAAATCTCGAAACTATGCTGCAAAAGATACACCCAGATGATGTTTAACATCTCGCAAAAAAAAAAAAAAAAAAAGTAATTAGCAGAGAATAGAGACAATTAAGGCAAAAGAAGCCACGATTTTCACTTCAGATAAAGCACCATATTACATCAAGTCACATCACCAAAACCTTAATTCGCTCGACCCCAACTATACCTAAAAAACATAATACAAATACTAGCCTACCCAGATCCCGAGTTATCTTCGTCATCTACAGGCTTCGGAACATCTGCGGGCCAAGGCACTTGTTCTTCAGGCCATGTATATCGCGGAGCAAACATCTCTCCCAACACATCAATGGTACCCGATAACACACTTCCATCCGGGCCTAAAAGTCGGTCATCAGAACGGCGCCAGCTACACTCAGCAACGGGAGGAAGATGTGGAACTTCATTAGCTGCAAGAAGGCCAAACTCCTCGTCCGTAATCGGATATGACCATTGGAGCCCGCGACACACCCGAAGTAAAACATTCCTGAGAACTGACGCCGACTGCATTCCAGCAGCCCTTTTGAAAGCACGAGAACGAAGGAAAGAAGGGAGAAGTTCATCAAAAATCTTATACTTGTCATCTTGAGACAACTCGGCCGCCCCAGCAAGAAGAGAATTCTCCACTGATAGTCTTGTCACTTCATCCTTGAGTATCTCCGAGATGTTCTCGGACTTCTGCCTCCTACTTGTTTCTTCTGCCAAATCCTTCCGAGTAGTAGTCAGAAGACCTACGACTTGGTCTTTCTGTCTCAAGGATGAATCCAATTTTAAAAGTAGTAAATGCCTCAGCCGCTCGAAATCCTCCAATTTCTTGGCCTGCTCGGTATTTTCTTTCAGAAGATTCTGAGCGAATAGTACAATAAATTTGTTAGAGTCAACATAGTTGTGAGTCATAGAATGCCAGTCCTTATAATGCTGGTCGTGTTCAACATGTAAATTTTGTACCTTTGACTTCTCCTTCGCCAACTCTACTTCCAAAGAAGCAATGCGAGCTTCTTGAGCAGAAAAGATCGCTCGAAACTCTGCCAAGCAATGAGTTAATTGAGAAGATGAAGGAGATACAGGGTTCAGAGTAACGACGGCTGCATCCAGGTGAGATCTCAGAGAACTCGCAGGCATTTGAAGAGGAGTAGAAGCAGAATGCATCAGGTCCTCATCCTCCAAAGGAAGAGATCGGGCAGGAGTTGGAGGACAAGAACGAGCTGAACCCTCCGAAATCTGATGAGAGGGAACAGGTTCTGGAATGACCTCGAGAACAAATTCTGAAGTAGGCTCCGAAGCAGGGGGAATCACGACTTTGGATGAACCAGGTCTTGGCAAACGAGGGGGAACCACGAACAACTCATCGTCGGAAACATCAACAGTTGTTCTTTCTGGAGGAGGGTGAGAAGATGCCTCCAGGGAAGGTCGGGTATGAGAAGGACCCTTTTCACTAGTACTCCCAGCCCCTTTCAGCGAGATACCTGCTTCTGACACTGCAGGATGTGACACTTTGGCAGGCCCAGCATCTCGTCGCGCTTTCTTCTGGCGACGCTCAGAAGCAGTAGTAGAAGCAACCCCCCTTTTTAAGACCTTCGGTGGGGCTGCGGGGGGAATAACAGTTTCAGCTCCGAGATGTATTGGAGATTCCTCCTCTAAAGAAGTCCCATTGAAAACCAAGCGAATTGGACCTTCGGTTTTGATGACCGAGTCCAATTTGAGAAGAAAAGCGTATTCTTCTACAGTGGGAGGATCAATAGAGACACCATTGAAGCTGTCGGTGTCTTTATTCCACTTCTTGGTAATCCCAAATACATCCAGATAAGGCTGGCGAAGATAACAGAAGTGAGTCTCCCAATTGTCGAGTTTCTTGACCTTCCCGAACAAAACCATGTTCACTTTGTTCCGAACAGTACAAACATCCCCAGCTTTTGAAAACCCAAAGTAATGCCCGAACATCCGTAAGGAAGCTGTCATTCCTTCAAAACCCATAGCCAGAGAAAATAAAGTTACCACAGTCTCGAAGGATCTAATGATGCACCAGGCATTGGGGTGGAGTTGTCCAGGGGCGATCTCGAGAAGCGAGAGAATGTCGGTTACGAATTGTGTAAGAGGGACCTTGAAGCCACACCTTGACAAGGGTTTGAAGAGAACTGCCCCCTTTTCTTCATCGTAAGGTCGATCCTCTGGGGCGGCAGCTTCTAAGGCATCCTTCTCGGTAAGACCAATCTGACAAGAGAAGTCATACAAAGACTTCTCACTCCAGGTTTGAGATTGAAAGGTAGGCGTCTTCTTGAATACTTCATCAAGAGGGCGAGAGGAGCGACGAAAAACCTCCTTTCTGGGAGCCACTCGACCTTTCCCCTTTTCAGGATCCCGAACAGGTGAAGAATTATCAACTTCCAAGTTTCCCCCAGTTGATGGGTGAACAACCATCTGTCGTTCTGAATTGGTAGACTTTTCTGAGACATCTGAAGATGGAACTTGTGGCTTAGAACTACTTGAAGCCATAGAAACTGGAAAACAAAGCACATAAGTATAATGCTTAAGGATAGATCATGGCACTAGCGAAAGGATTTCGGATGCAAGTAGAATAGGGACTGGTAATAATGCACGGGATCACCACAGAACAGATACTAACAGTATAGTGGGAATAACCAGTACCTCTTATACTTTTGGTACTTTTTATACCAATCAATACAAAGATAAGGTATATACCATACCTAAAAAGATGAAGCAAGAAACAACATAGAACTGTTTGCTAACTACAGGAAAGGTATAAGCAAGAACATGAAGAATAAATAATCTTCATACCAAGATCACAATGGGTATCAACCGTACCAGTTCTAAATGCACTCACATTCATACCAGACAGATAGGAGACAATCCCATGGTAAGAAAATAAAACTTAGAACAAAAAGGAGAGAAAGGAGAGAAGATACCTGAAAAGAAGGGAGCTTGCCGGAGAAAACTTGCCGGAGAGGGAGAGAGGCTCGTCGGAGGATGAGAAGAGGAGCTCGCCGGAGAGAAGGACGAACGATCGTTTGGGAGTAGCAAGGGAAAAGCTCGTCAGAAAAGAAAGAGGAGAAAGAGAGCTGAAATGATAAATGACAGAAGAAGAGAGAGAAATGGAAGTATAAAAGGCAGGAAGTTGAAGGGACAGCAGTGAAGGCGGTATTAACTTTCACAGATCACGAGGCGAAGATGGAAGGGTTGGCGTGTGGATCAAGGCGCATACCAAGCGACAGCTAACTTGACCGCCTGACCGTTTCATGTGTTCGGGACTCAAGGGCTTCACCACTTCGTGCTTCATACAAGAGTCATGTGTTCGGGACTCAAGGGCTTCACCACTTCGTGCTTCACCCAAGAATCATGTGTTCGGGACTCAAGGGCTTCACCACTTTGTGCTTCACCCAAGAGTCATGTGTTCGGGACTCAAGGGCTTCACCACTTCGTGCTTCACGCAAGAGACATGTGTTCGGGACTCAAGGGCTTCACCACTTCGTGCTTCACCCAAGAGTCATGTGTTCGGGACTCAAGGGCTTCACCACTTCGTGCTTCACCCAAGAATCATGTGTTCGGGACTCAAGGGCTTCACCACTTTGTGCTTCACCCAAGAGTCATGTGTTCGAGACTCAAGGGCTTCACCACTTTGTGCTTCACCCAAGAGTCATGTGTTCGGGACTCAAGGGCTTCACCACTTCGTGCTTCACCCAAGAGTCATGTGTTCGGGACTCAAGGGCTTCACCATTTCGTGCCCCACTTAAGTCCTGAACTTCGCGACTTGATTTTCAACTTGCGATGAATACTCATCCCAAGTTCAAGGGCTTATGATAGGGCCGGCCTGATAAAGCTCGGCCCGAATAGAAGGATACGGAACTCAACCCAAAAGAGGCCTGCAATGGAGGTAAAGAAGCGGGAAAAGCTGAATTAAACAGCGTGCCCCAAATGAAGTCGGGGGGACAGGCCATAACAAACTCATACGGAGCACTTCACCGAACATAAGTCGGGAGAATCTAGAGGCATCAAGTAGGCTAACGGCTGTCGGGTGACGTCAGCGTTCTGTTATGAAAAATAGGCCTATAAATAGAAGGGGTAGATCATTGTAATGGAGGTTGGCATTTTTGTAGAGAAAGGCGCCTGTCTTAGGCAGATTGTAAACGGATTGTAATCCCCAAAATAATCAATAAAGTTCATTTTCCACTCATTCTCATCTCTAAACTCTCTCACGTTGTTAATCTCTACCAAAACTGAGCTTATCACTATTTATTAAGTGCTGAACGTTATAAGATGTCCTGAATTTGATTAATTACATCTATGTGCGCTGCATTATATATGCATTCTACAAAACCAATTTTCTTAATTCTCCTAGTCAATTGTGAATTAAATCATCAAAAATTTGTTAATGATAGACTTTCAACATATATATAACTTATCACGGCATCTCTATTAATTTGGTCTCCATGATCACAGTCATCACCTCCAGATTAGTCATTTTTTTAAGTTAATTAACTAGTGTGCCACCATGATCCACCATGATCACATATATTAGTACGTTAATGACACAGAAAGTGAAGTTGGGATGGAATAATATTAATCGAGGACAGCTCCACACAATGAAATTGACGTGTAATAATCTTTATTTCGAGGAGGATTGAGATATATTTGTGTTTATCAAGTCAGAACGTTCATGATCTATTGATCTTTATAAAAATTAATTACTTTATAAATGAACCCAAGATCCATACCAGTCTGTATTCTCTAATCCCCAATTGGCTTATGCTTCGGCTCAGAACAGCTTTATACGTACACTCAAAATAATAAGCAAGTTACTCTAGAAACATTTAAATAATGTACAAATTAAGTAATCAAGAACTGTATCTATCTTAAAAAAGAGCTAGTCCTGACATCATCTCTGGCTCTTACAAGAATTTCTCATATCATATCTAGCTACATCTGTTACATTAGCTACATCCATGATCCAGCTAACAAATATGAGTTTCTTAAGGAGATCAAGCTTGCAATGGCAGACAAATTGTGTATTAAGTGAGAAAGCCTAATAACTCATCAATTATAAACATGCTGATAAGAATCCAGACAGAAGAGGAGAACATGAATTAATATCTGTATTAAAATCACTGCGACAGAGAACTCTGTCCGGGTTTGCACTGGTTTATTTGAACCAGTAGAATTTCTCCACCCTCTATCCTCACCGTCTTACAGCATTGTCTTCGTGGTGCCTGAAATCAAAATCTAAACTCATTCAGACTCCTAATAATACAGAATTCAAAACGATCACCCTTTTGAACGACTTCATCACGCGTACACAACTACACACAAAGAAAGAAAGGAAGAAACCAAATGCAATCACAAAGTATAACTACCCTTTTCCATTCAGCAGGAGCCATTTGTGGTGCCTTGACCCTGACAGTTTTGACCTTGAAGGCTTCAGAAAAACTTGGAGACTTGCATCCATTTTCCTGCTTCAGATCTCGTGAGTATTCGGTTGTAGTCCAGTTCCAGTTGACCCCATCTCGGGCTGCATGATCCAGGAAAAATAGCACTGGCAAATCGCAGGGCCAATCAAGATTCAGCTGCCGAGTGTCCAATGTAAAGGGGCCGAGGCTTCGCGTTCGCCAGCTTCGAAATGTGGTGAGGGCCTTAACCAAGTCCTTGGGTGCCACGGCCCACGGGTACAGCTGGACCGAATATCCCCATGACACCGAAACCGACCAGATAAACCCAGGCCCTCGCTCATAGCAGATGCATTGTTGCAAGGTCCTGCCTGGGTCCAGGCACGAGACGTCCACTAGAGACTTCACGGCTTCATGTTGGGTCTTGTAATGGGGTGAGATTGGCTTGATGTAGTTCAAGTTGTGCAATGAGACCAGAGGTACCACCGGGTGCACTGCAAGCATCCCATGAGCATCTTCGTGTAAATCTATCTATATACAAGTCAACTAATTAATTAAACAGATATGTACCTATATGTTGATTAGTACAACGTTAATCTTTTTTTCTATTTTCCCTTGAGCAGCAAAATTTGCCTAATTGGGTAAGATTCCATTCCATATATATATATATATATATATATATATATTTTTTTTTGAGGGTCAGTTGGCGAGTGATTCCATTCCATGTTATATTGTCATTAATTGTATCAAGGCCATACATGCAATCTCATTTTCGAACAATTGACAGTTTCGTTTAGGGAAATCAATTACTACGTTTCATTTCATGACCAAGGAGAGATATGTAAATGATGCAAATGTAACATTTTAAATTATGATGAGAGAATTTTCACAACAATGATGCGTCAATTAATGATGAGAGGAGATTGAAATGATGACCTGGTGGAACCCTGGTTCCTGTGTAAGCGGTACACCAAGCTCACTAAGGCAGGATTGAATTAGGTGATCGCTCGAATAATGGTGTGAATACCGGTCCAGACATCCATCAATTATGCGTGCGATCTCCATTGCTGCCGGGTAGGTAATCGCAAAACCAGCACCATGAAATGCCATGTTGTATGAGAATTCCAAATCCTGCTCCACGCTTTCTGACATTGATCCGACATAGTACATCTGCCTGTGGTCATACTTGCGTAGCACGGCCAACAAATTATCTGGGAAAAAGACAGTATCATCATCCCCGACCACAAACCATCTGACCTCAGCTGCATTGGGATCGGTCAAAACAGCTTGATAAGAGTCGACCACGATCCGAGCAATCCTAGCCGCTGATGCATTCCGACCATTGCCCAGGTGAGACGAATTGGATGTGGAGACCCTGAAGAGTGGACCTGTCTCTGGCCACGTAGCATCTGCTGCTGGCTCCTTATCTAACCACACATAACCACGCATTTCTCCTGGTCGCCACCATAGCTCATTGAAATGCAGCTGCCTGTCCCAGGTATAGGCCAAACCGCTAATGCCAAACACGATGTGTGAGAGGTTTGTAGGAATGGTGGTAGGCGATGCAGGGAATGGGATGCTTGATTGTTGTGAGAAGGCAATCTTGCCAGGAACTGGAAGCAACGGAGAGTAGATGGAAAAGAAGCAGCAAAAGCAGAACGCGAAGACAAGTAGGGATTTGATAGATTGCAAACTGTAAAGTACTTTGGATTTAAGAGTTTTTTCCGTACCATGAAATTGCATGGTTTTCATTTGATTACCACTTTGATTGTTTTCATTTTTATAGATCGTGATTATTTGTCGGATTCAAAACCGGTCCATCCCTCTAGGAAATATTTTGCCTTGACCTCTGATTCCTCAATGCATCTGCCTGATATGTATTAATATTAATTTGATCCGTAAGAAAGTACAAAGCCTCTTATATAATTAATCAAGAAGGAATCTCATCTTTGACTCTGGCGACAATTTCGTCACTAAAGAAATCAAAACTACAATCGACAACTTATTTTGTTTTCAAACTTTTTTTTTTTAAATATATAGCTTTGGTGGGGGGGGGGGGGCAACACTAGCAGATCTGTATCACGACAATTCATAAAATATAATTAAGTCCCTTTAATTTGGACCTGGAAATTCTTTTGGATTGTCATTGCACCGCATTTTTTTAACTTTAATCTCTCTTAATCTTACTTCAGTACTACTTGTCGAAGCCTAAAATGGATGGTTCTGCTAATTTATGGTTGATTGCTATGCTTTATAATTTCCTTTCTTCTTTGTAACTTGTACTCTTTTCGTTTCAGAACTATATATATAAAAAGCTGTTGTATCTCATTTCTAAGAAAAACTAAAAGATAAAACGCTAAAACAGTGAAACAATAGGGACTAAGTAGTGAATTACCTCTTAAAATACCATTAAAAATTCTTGGCAACAGACCAGATGTCATGATGGTTAGATTGAATTGATGCAGCTCAATCTGCCTTCATAAAAGATAGATGCATTTTGGATAACACAGCAATAGCTCGTGAAATCTTACATTACAGTAAGATACATAAGGAACACGCTACAATTACTAAAATAAAATTTGAAAAATTTATGATAAGATTTAGTAATATATATGGGAAATAATTTGTGAGTAGGTTTTTTGCATAGATGGGTAAATTGAATAATTGACTTTGTTTCAGAGCGACACTTGTAAAATTGCATTAACTATCATATGGTAACCTAGCTACACAATAGTACTTGTAAGAGAAATTTCCATCAAGGAGACCTCACCCGGTTTTTTATTTTTTTTAATTTCATTTAAGTGGTCTAGCTAGCTGATGTTCTTTGTAAAGTCTCCTAAATTTAACTAAGCAACGTTACTAAAGAATATAAATTATCTGCATCGATTGATCCACCGACCTAACATCCGTGGATCCTCTCTATACATATACATGTATTTTAAAACTAACACGGTGGCCATTGATAGATTGAAGAAATTGAAAGGGAGCTAAATTAAATGGGGGGCGTGGTAGACTCGCCGGGGCTGCAGTACTTGATTCGCACCTCCAACATCCGCCCCCATTTTGTCCTCCGTGTCATGCAGCAATGCCTCCGCGGAGCCTGCCATCAAATTAATATATATATATTATCAATCCAATTATATACATATTTATTTATTTGTGACACCATAACTAACATAGCGTAGGTACCTGCTTCCACAATAAAGGATCCATCTTGGGTGTAAAAACTCGGACCTTGTCGATGCGGGAAGCCACCGAGAAGCCCTTCTTGCCGCACTTGGCCTTTGGCTGATCATCCTCATTTTTGCTTCTGGAGTACTGGGTGACGGTGGCCTCAGTCTCATTCTGCAGCACTCGGTCTAGGAAGAAGATGAAGGGGCGCACACAGGGATTGTCGGGGTCCCCCAGCGGGCGAGTGTTGAAGATGAAGGGCCCGCTGCTGGAGGATCGCCATGTCATGAAGGTCTGCAGGGGGATTTCCAACTCGTGTGGAGCAACCACTTGAGGGTATACCTGCACTGTGTACCCCCATGACACCGATACTGATAGCACTGACCCGGCTCCTGACCCTGCATCATAACAGAAGGCCTGCTGCAGGATCCGGCCCGGGTCGACCTCGTATGCAGAGAAGAGGGACTGCAGCCCCTCCAGCTGGGTGTGCCTGTTGGAGCTGATGGGCATCACGTAGTCCAGGTGGTGGAGCGATACAAGTGGTGCGACTGGGTGGGCCGCAAGCATTCCATAAACGTCTCCTCTGACATCCACCTGCACTTGCCTATACCTAATTAGCTACTTACTATCTAAAAATTTGTCTTCATTTCATCATATTTTTTTTTCTATTTATACTTCTATTCCAACCAACATACTTAATTTTTATAGCAAGTAATTTGTTCCAGTGACTTCACTAGTCGTTGTTAATCTATCACAAACCTTCAACAAGTTTATTACACACCACAAAAAACATTAATTGTTCAAGAAGTACCGCTTCGAGTCTCTTAACTTTTGTCTCCATTTTGCATTTGATTAGTAGTAAGAAAAGAACATCATGAACATTTACTGGATCGGTTAGAGGCTTAGAGCTAGCCAGATGTTGGCTGTCAACTTCATCATCATAAATGTTTATAGTAAAAATATATATTACTTTTAAATAATTGGCACATCTACAAAGTGTATGTATGTGTGTATATATGTATGCAGGTATGGGTAATTAATTAAAGTTTAAGGGGCCGGTACGACAACAAATTAACTAATTAAAAAAGTGTGATAAGAATAGGGATAATTTATATGTGGGGTGGATGATATTGAGTGGAGGTGATCATGCAAATACATATAATTATATATATAATTTATATAATTTATGACGGAGGTTTTTCCCTTGTGACTTGTGAGATTTGAGGCCGGGAAGAAAAAGTAAATAAAGTTGAAAATAAGCTGAGTGGGGAACTAATATAATACATGTACATATATTGTGACTACACTACAAGAAGCCAACATGAAATTAATGATAAAAAGGTGAAAAGGGGGGTGGCAACCAAAACTAAAGACAGAAAAAGAAAATTACAATGACAGGCCACGGTCCAAGGTTGGAATTAAAAATATTCCAAGTAAAAAACTTGACTCAAAAGTCAAGTTGGCTTCATTGGAATTTGTCTGAATAATTTATTAATAGTCAATGTGAAATGTGATTGATATTCGATCGTATCGACTGAACAATTAAATTAAATGCTATAGAAGCAAAAAGATAACAGATAGAGGTACACGCGTCTGCAAATTTGCGATGGAGGTAAAGCTTCCAACTTATTTAATTCGTAATGTATAGACAGACATTTCATATTATTGATTCATTGATCGAGATCTAATTAAATTTCTTTAATTAATTAATAATTCTGCAATTCAATTACTCACTTCTGACCTTTCAAGTTGCAAAATTAATGTTATATAAAAATAGAAATAATAATAATAATAAAGGCCACAGCGCACCCATCGGCCGGGTCAATGCCAAGCATGATACAGCCCTACTAGCTAGCTACCATATATCATATATGTATGTAAGATCCATGATACATTTCATCTCATTTCATCTGATCTGATCTGATGACTTGTTGACCTAATTAATCCCATCTACGCACCACCTAGCAAGCTATTAATTAGCTGGTTTTATATAATATATAATATATATTATGATAATTCACACCCTCACCTCGCCTCCAGTCCGCCAGTACCCTTTAATATTTAATTTTTAGGGAATATATTTACAAGTTTTGAGTTTGAGCAGGGAGGGAATTGAGGGTAGTTACTAGTTACTAGTGACTAGTAAATTAGTAATTAATGATATAGCACAGCTTGGACCAGACAAAGCGAGAGAGGTTTCTCACCTGGATTTCAATTCTCATTTCTCAATCCTGGAACGGATGGGAATGGGATGCGGTGCCACTGTGCCAGGTGTGCAGTCAAAAGTCAGGTAAGGTTCGTGTCCGCTCATTCATTCCAGTTTAAACGTACGAACACGACGCGCGCCAACGTTGTTATTCTTTGGGACAGTCCATGGATTGGTAACCTATTTTATATTTTATATTTGTATCCGTTAAATTTTTTTTTTCCGTACTCTATATCTTTATCCGTTAAAAATTAAATTAATTTTATCCGTACCATATCTTTATCCAATAAAAATTAACGATAACAGTAAAAAAATAAATAATAATATTAATAACTCAATTAAAAAATTGTAGATAGAGATAAATATATTAATACAGTGCAATATTGAATAATAATACTTTAAATGTAATAAAATTATACAGTATCTTTTCATGTCAATTATGACAAAAAAATTACGTACATAATTAACTAATTACTAATTATACAATACTTTCTCAAACGACAACAGAGAAGAAGTGATGTTTTGAAAAAAAAAATAGTATTTTTTTTAATGTAGCCCATGAATGAACGATGTAGAGTGTGAATGAGAAATCGAAAAAAAATAATTAATATATCAATTGAATCTTACCATTATATCTTTCTAATTTAATGTAATATTATCTCAATCAAATCTAACAATCTAATTGTCTAATTTAATTATTAACGTATCAATTGAATCTTACAATTATACTTTTTTATTATGATAAAGATAAACCTTATACATAACGGTACATGTAATTAATGAATATGAAATAGCCTTATTCATACCCCTATTTGATAAATTAATGAAATTTTTTTTTATCCATACCCATACACGATAACTTACAAAACAACAACTAAGCCTTTTGTGCCATACACGATAAGTTAACGAAAATAAAATTTTATCTCTATCCGTCTTATCAAATATGACACGGATCAGATAAACGATTAAAAAATGATACCATTTGCAGCCCTATTATTCTTCTTGTTTCGTAACTTTCTTTCGTTACCTTTTAATTGCCAGTAAATACAAACAAACCCACTCCATTCCAGCCCCAAGGCATGATATATATAAAGTGATATTGATATTGATATCGATATTATATACCACTCAAATTGTAACCAACCTTAATTTCTCTCTTTTTTGTTTCCTTCTTCCTCCTTTTGCTTTACAATGGAATCGTCACTAATTACTCTCCCTCTTTCCGGACAAACATTATACTCTCTTCTGTGCATATAAATATATTTCCATTTGATTTGCATCACCTATTTTCTGCTAATAATTAATAAAAATATTCCAAAAATAATATTTGTTACTGGTACGTAATATTTGCACAAAACCAATAAAACTACTAAGAACAACCCAAACTAATTAGTAATTACACTTCTTGTTTGTTGAGCATCGATCACTCGGCGGGGCGTGAGATCTTATCATATAGATACTTAATTATTAATTAATAATTAATTAATTTCAAACAGTAATGGTAATACAATTAATAATAGTATGCATGGTGTAGATTTCCTCCTGAAGTCCCCCCTACCTACTCAAAACTCAAATACAATTGTATGTTATATTTCAAGATTAATTAACAGCTAGCCTACATATAGCTTTTGCATCTCCATGCATGCAAACTAATGGTACAGTTTATAACATAAAAGTCATAAACATTAAACTGGCCAGCCAGCACCAGTTGATTAATTTGGTCAAAGACAGTAAACAGGGATCATATTCACACATATAATTACAAACATATACGATACATGCATACCTGGTGGAAGCCGGGTTCGCGGGTAAGGGGAATGCCGAGTTCTGCGAGACAGGCCTGCACTCGCTGGTCGCTTCCGTAGAAGTTTATGTACCTGTCCAGGCATCCGTCCATGATCCCGGCTAGCTCAGCCGCAGCAGGGTAGCTGATGGCGAAGCCGCCTCCTCCGAATGCCATACCGTAGCTGTGCATGACGTCTTGCTCCACGCTTTCCGACGGCATCCCCACGTAGTACATCTGCGTGTGGTCATACTTCTGCAGCACTCCCACGAGATTCTCCTGGAAGAACACTGTGTCATCATCCCCCATCACGAACCACCGCACCTCGTCCTTTGGCGGTGACGACGATGCCAGCTCGTATGCCTCAACCACTATGTTGGCAATTCGGGATGCTGCGGCCCGGTTGCCATATCGGGAGGTGTCACGAGATATCCTGTAAGGCGGGCATGTGTGGGGCCAGGGGCTAGAGGGTTGCTGGTCGAGCCAGACATGGCCTCTGGTCTGGTTGAGGTGCCACCAGAGCTGGGTGTAGGAGCGTCGCTGGTCCCACGTTTGCGCAGAACCGCCGAGGGCAAAGAGGAGGTGGGAGAGGTTGGTGGGCAGGGGTGATAAGGATGCAGGAGCTTGTGCGGTGGTGGGAATTAATATTGGTATGTGATCATGGATAGAGGGGTTGGGCCAGGGGGGCGCCCAGGGAAGCTGCAGCTGGTCGGAGAAGAAGGCGAAATAGGTGAGCAAGGTGCAGGTGGCCAGCATGAGAGCGCAGACTGCGGCTGAGGTGCAGCGCCGACGCATCTCTATTGTCTTAGGCATCGCTAGCTAGTTTTAATTTGTAATGTACATATATATATAGGAGGCCGGCTCCGATTAATTCAGTGATAGGATCGATGTAGCTAAAGAATGAAGAAGATGAAGAAGAAAAGGAATGGAATTAGGGTCGGTAGCTTCTGTATATATGTATCTGCTCATGCAATAATAAGATAAAAATGTAGGTATGATTCCGTCCGAGGCAGCTGGACGCCGGAGGCTTAAATCATTCCTTCCATTCTACGCATGCAACACCCCCAAATCCCAATTGAAAATTGAACTTGAATTTGAATTTGAATTGAACTTGAGCTTGAAGAGGTGCTAGCCATGCCACCATCATTTCATTCGACCCCTTTCATTCATTAATATTTGATTGCGTCTTAATTAATTTTATCATCGGTGATATGATACCATACGATACGTGAGATAGGGATTTCAGGATTTGGGAGCCCCCTTACACTGCATCCATCTGCATGCGGAAAACTAACAAACAAACAAATTATTATTTTTTATTCAAAAACACAAAAGATAGAAAGCTTTAAATAAATAAATGCATTCATATTTATATATGAAGCGGGTCGTTCATCTTTTATTACCTGTTGCTGTTGTTCTTGCTTTTGTTTTCACTCTTCAAATGGAAATGGAGAGAGAGAGAGAGAGAGATGGGGGGAGAGCCAGAGAGGGGTAAGACAGACCACATGACAAATTAATTAATTATTATCTTAACTAAAGTCAATGAATCAAATAACATGGCCTCATGTTGTTATACTTACAATAGATATAGATGACATGTACAATTTATAAGGCTGACCACGAATGCCGATAAATTCGGGGTCGCACCACATCCATTTGTAACCGCTCAGGACTCTGTAGTGATGCCGCTCCACCGCCTCTCATTTTTATCTTCCTTTTTATTTTTTATTTTTTCTTAATAACTTTACCTAAAACGTCATGAATTAATATCTTTACAAATCCAGTTATATAGAACAGTATTTTTTTAAATATTTTTCTAAATATATGTGTATTATTGGTTGGTACCAAAAATAAAAAATGGTGTTTTGTACCACCTCCAATTTAAATTGTATTTCTGAGGAGAGAGACATCATAAAAAGATGCGGAGAGTCTTATCGTGCAATCAGGCCAAGGATAAATAGCTCAATTTCAACAATTAATTAATTTTGAAAACTGCTTGATAAAATCAGAGAGACGCGCAACCTGATTTAAAAAAAAATCAGGAATACGCGCAATCAAGCAATCAAAGTGCGCACCTCCCTCACCCCTCACGCGACTTAATTCACCCTTCTCCCTCTCACTCCTATGCGCAACTCAAGCATGGACCTCTCATCTTCGCGCAAATCTCTCCCCTCTCCTCTCTAGACAAATCCCTCTCCCTTTACCCTGTTGCCACCTCTGCTCATTTCTTCCCTCTTCTCTCTCTCTCACACACGCTCACTCTCCCGCTCTCTCACCCTACATCTCTCCCCCTTTCTCCTCCCCTAAATCTGAACATTTTTCTTTCTTTCGCTCCATCTCCCTTTGATACTCCTCATGTCTCATTCATTCATATCTTATCTCTATTTTTCAATTCAAACATCCTTTTTATTATATTATTATTCTTTGTAAGACACTAACTAACGATTCTAAGGAAGAACTAATTTTTTTTCAAAAAAGTAATTGAAGACCATAAAGGGAGTAATTAAAATCTATAAAAGAAGTAACTAATAAATATAACAAATATCTAATAATCACAAATACGTAGTTTATTTAAGAGATTAACTAAGAATCATAAAAGGAGTAAATAATAAGAAGAGAGTAACTAATAAGTATAAGGAGAGTATCTAATAAGTGTAAATATATAGTTCATTTAAGGGAGTAACTAATAACTTTAAGAGTGTATTTATATTGTATTATAAGAGTACATACTTGTTCATGTACCAGTAACACAGGAAAGGAGAGGGGCGAGAAACACAAAAAAACAAGGGAACACAAAGGGATAGAGGGGACACAGTGCGAGAGAGAAAGAAAGGGGTCAACATAAGAAGAGAGGGAAGGGGTGAACTGCACGAGAGATACTGGTGAAGCATGCAGATGAGAAGGGAACGGAAGGTCTACGTGAGAAGAGGAGGGGAGGCGGGTGAAGCGCAGACATGAGAAAGTTGAAGCGTTGGAGCTTGGAGGTACGCGCCTTCTATTTTTGGCAACATGCAGCTATAATTTTTATTTTCAAAACAGTAATTGTGGTTATCAGCGAAGATTAATTTTAACATGATAACTGACTAACACACTAAAAAGCTATGTTGCATGGATTCAGGTTCGAGAACCGTATCCAGTGCGGCGATATATATACATATTTTTATTTTTTTAAATATGATAACAATTGATGTATGTGAAATTTTTTTATTTTCTTTTTTTCAATCAAATATTTAATTAATGATATATAAATATCATTAAACATAATTTAGAATTGGTGCACTTATATGAAAATTTTAAATTTTCATTAAAAACTTCACCAAACTTGTAATATTTTGGAGTTTAAAATAATCGGGTTCGCCACGAGTATCGGTTAATCAAACGGATTAAAATAATCGGATTCGCCACGTGGACTATCGGGTGCGAATCACACGAGTATCAGAAGAATATCGATATCGGATGCGAATCTAGTGCGGGTGCGGCGGTATTTCAGAAGTATCAGTACAACCTAGCTAAAAAATTGGCATGTTCTTGTGCCGTACTACCCTCTACACAAATGACAAACCTACCTTTCTAAATCACTAAATCCTCAACCACTTACTATACATATAGCAATATAAATGAAACTATAGAGAGCTAGGCAATCCACACCAGTGGCACCATAGCACCAAACCCACCTAATTAATGAAGACTATCAAATCTAATTTTAGCTTTTATGTACGACTCGTAATAAATGTACGCTTTTTTTTAAAGAAATAAAAAAAAGTACTATATATATTTATTACTTTGCAATGTTTTCATATATTTCTGGCGCACATTTTTCGTCTTACATTACAATGCACTGAAATAATAGCGGTTATGTCTCGATTATTTTCTTTCAGGCCTCTTCTCTAAGTGTATTTTACGAGGTGTTAATTAGCGCCAAGCGTCAGTTTTTTCTGTTCTTCTTTCTGGAGAAAAAAAAAAAACTATTTGAGAAATTCGATGGAATTAGCAGAAAAATAACATAATTTTTTTTTATAAGTTGTTGAAATTAAAGTTGTGTTAGAACTAAAAAAAAAAAAAAAAGCAGTGTTTATTAGGCGTGGGGTACGAACGGGAGGCACACGCGGCATGGTCGTTGTCGAATATGACAGAAATTAAGTCCGTACAAGGAAAAAGTTTTTAAGGTATGTATAATCAATCAACTATATATATAATTATTTAATGAATGAATGAATTTAACTAATGAGGCTGAGTTAGTACCGGGGTCGGGGCCCTTGGGTGGGAAAAGGATGTGTTGATCGATATTGCCATCTGACTTGTGAGATGTTGTTGTAAATTAGATTAGACTAGCGTGGTCTCGCGCGTTGCGCGATCTATTTTTTTTAATCAATTGTTTATAGATTGTTAATATAATTTTTTATATTATAAATAAGTATTGTGCGTTGTGAATATCAAGAGAATTTATTGATATTATAATTATATTATAGTTCTTATATTGATGATGCTATTATAGTTTGGTATAATGATTGATTAAATTATTAGACCGTTTTTGTAGGGGAAAAAAGAAAAAAGAAAATAAAATAGTATGTTGTAGCATAGGATGCGGAATATGTATATATTTCAAAATTGTAAGTTGGGTAGATTAAAAGATCAAAATATAGATGCCCAAATATGTGCATACATTATTTATGCTTAGCTATTTTACATTTTTTTGGAGATTCTATCAACATAATATATTATACACAGAATATTTTACATAGTCACAAAAAAGCAGTACAATTCACTATTGAAACTGAAAAAAAAAGGAAAAGTGAACCCGAGATGTTTAAATACACGTGTTTCTTGGGTGATCTGTAATATGATGCACCTGGAATTTTTTTCGTAAGAAATGTGAATTTGAGCTACTGTACTGGTACCTCTGTTGGTATTTTTCTGTTTCAGAAATTACTTCGGTGGCGTTTGGATGTGTTGAGAAGAAGCAAGAAGAAGGAAGAAGGGAAGAAAAAAAATTATAAACAATCCAAACTTTTCACAAAGTTACACACTTCCCAATACTTCTTCCCACTTCTTCTCTTCTTCCCACACATATCCAAACGGAGCCTTCATTATTATAGGGAAGAAATACCTTTATTTGATGTGCTGTACTTACAGCAAAAACAGTCACCATCAGAGTTCCATGAGAATATAACGTACATCAGCTTTTTAAACTGGAAAGAAGATATATCAAAAGTCAGCAGTCTTAACTCTTAAATATATTCTCAAGACATCTATTATGTTCATTAAAACAAAACAGAACCTATTTTGATATTTTGTTTATGAAGTCTTTATTTATTTTGATAAATTGAGATATACTTAGTTGAAATTGATCAATAGAAATCAAGAAAAATGAAAAAAAGAAGGAAACTATATAATTGGCGATTAGAGTTTAAGCCCTTCTTTGCGGTACCTAAAAAACTAATGCGAACTAAAGTAGGAAAAATACAAACACACAATCAAATTACATTTGAAGGAAAATACATATCAGCGTTTAGACTTCTGCAATTCCCTTTTTTCTGTTGTTCTAGCTCTTAGAAGGAACATAGTACCAAATGGAGTCAAATGGTAAAAAAGCAAAGTATTTTCTTTTTTTTTTGAAACAATTCTAGTTTGCATTGAAGACCCAGCATATTGAGCATAAGCTAAGCACAAAAAATGATTTATAAATAATAGTACCTGATTATACTAACAAAGCTACAAAAAAGTAGAAAAATCAATACAATTGAGACAAAATTAAAGATAATATAGCTCACCGATTTCCATTTTGATAGAATGGTAATTGTTATGCAGTTTCCAAATGTCAAAACTAATAGAGGATTTAGAAATATCGATAAAAATCAGTCACAAATTTAGTAAAGCAAAATGTAATTTTAGTGCAGTATGTACAGATTTACTGATGAAATATTGTTGTCGCAACCTGACAATAGAACGTTATTTGAATTTGCTGCATTACTTTCGAACCTGACACAGTTGAATGGGCAACTAATTGTCCAGAAATTCACAATTGAATAATAATAGAAAAAACTAAGTCTATAATAATTAATTATTGCTATGACAATAAGCATTGCAAAAGTTAAAGAAAAACCCAACATAATGACTATCGAAAGAGAGCAAAGAGCTTACCAGATCCTTATTTGCAAAACTCGACTGATTTCTTTAGTTGCAACTATCAGCAAAAACCTAAGCAAGGAAAAAGAAAATCAACCACAATTAGCGTCAAAAGAAACATCAGAAATAGCAACCTAAATCATCAATTAAAGAAATATTGTTTTGAACTAAACAAATGAATCCAGCCAAACATGCAAACCAACAAAGTAATAAAAGAAGAAGCAAATCGACAGCATATATCAGTAGATTATATGTTATTCCTCACTGGTGAACCGGGCAACAAAGTATTTAGAGCAAAAGTAAATTGACAGCACCTATTGGCACACTATATTTTATCCCTCATCGGCAAATGAAGAGCAACAAACACTGATAATAAAAGCGGAAAAAAACTTATCGAAACAGAAATGAGCTAAAGTGAGCACAGGATGATCAGCGTAGATAGCAGCACGAAAATGCCACACCAGAAATCCAACTGAAAGCACCACAAGAACTTGCAATGTAGAAAGTACAGACACAATAAGGCTGAAACAATAAAGAAACAGAAGCAAAAAAGAATGAAATAGGTTTGGTTTAATGTGTCAATACAATTGAATGTATTAACAAAAGAAGCGTTTGATCATACAACTTTTTCAGCCTTTAAATCAAACCTACTCTTAATACAACTCTTTTTGTCAGCTAATCTGTCAATACATTTCGTCCTCTTTCTGAGATAATTTTCTTGAAACCAAGCGTCTCCTCTCCAATAAAATTGTATTAAGAAATTAAATCAAATCTAGTGCATTGCAGTAGAACGAAATGAAGAGGAAAAAAGTAGCAAAAAGGATGAGGGGAAAAACCTATTGCTGGACCAAAGCAAAGAGAATTAACAAATTGTTTGTGAGATGTTCTTTATTTTTGTATATTTTTATCTGAAGTAGGAATAATAATAGACAAAGATACAAAGAACGAGTACTCACCATGCCTAAAGAAGGCAGCACTCCAGATAGGAGACTCTGAAGAGAGGAAGCTGAAAGACAAAAGTTCCAAATTTTGAACTTAAGCAACCTAGAAAAGAGGCATACGAAAGACACATGAGCGAAAAAAATAGTGGAAAAGTGAAATCACTGGAAAATTAAAAAGAAAAGAAATTAATTTGTAAGAATTAAAACATTAGATTGAATAATCCTACGAAAACTGGGCCGCAGTACCCCACATGAGCCTCAGATCTGCAACCTAGAAAGCTACAAAAAAGAATTGAGAAAGAGAAATTAGACAAAAAAATCGACCACTTATCCATGGCAGAGAAATGGTACTCAAATGAAAGAGGATGGACCGATCTACTCATCTATGGCACTTGTGTTGCGAGCTGATTTCGGAGGCTGCCATGATCGGAGAAGGAAAAGCAAACAACTATTTCTCTTTCATTGGGAGCTGTGCTAGGAGAGACGGAGAAAAAAAGGATTGGGAAATGAATGAAAGAGGAACGTGGACTGTGTGAGAGAGAGACTTTACGCGTCCATCCCACGTGCCGGACAATACAGCGCATCCCAGCTTCCTCCGTACGCGATCTCGATTGCCCGGTCCATGGAGTGTATCTGCGAGAAAGATGAGAGAGAAGCAAATAAGCAAAGTAGATCTGTGGAGAGAGAATAGATCCAACGAAGAAGATAGGCTCAATCAGACGGTAGATATTTCGAACGGAGAATGAACGGTCCAGATCCGTTACTGTTCGCCAACAGTGCTTATGAACAGTAACGGATCCGGATCTATTTACTCCGGATTAATATATGTTTCGATGTCACGCCGATGGCGTACCACTGTACCACTTACAATAATAATAATAAACCTATTTTATTTTGGGATGTCAAATCCCATCAACGAAACAACGTCCCGGTTATAATAATAATTAGTATTATATTGGAGATGGGCCGGGTTGGGCTTAGATGACGGGTTGCAAAGTAAAAGCCGGTGGGAGAGAGGATGAAGCCCAATTTCATTTGATAGAGAGAGAGATGAAGAAGATGATGGATTGATCGTTATCGCACTTGGCCCGTTGGCGGGCAGCAGCATCATCGTTCTAGCTAATTCACCTAGACCTAGCTACACAAACTCTGTCCTCTGTCCTCAACATATCATTTCATACTTGACATGTTATTTCCAGGTTAACAACGTGCATGGGTACCAACATCAGCAAGTCCACCACGCTTTTCTCAAGGCCTCCTCCTTATCTCTTCTGTTGCTGGAGTCATCGCCCTTCCCACCGGATCCATCTGCGCTGCCACTAAAGGTTTTATTTATTATATATTATCTCTCTCAACTATTCCTGCAACATGAGCCATGCCTGTTGCCTGCTTGCCTCTTGCTTTACTTCTTACTCATACCGTCATACCCATACGGTACATTCGTATACTTCTCTCGCAGAACCTGTGAGATCTCCTCTCTTCTTTTATGGGCCATGGCTTTTGTCTGTGTACAAAATTATCAACTCTAGAACAGATGGTTCACAATATGAATATATGATCAAGGAAGAACTGGACATAAATTTCTTTTGACACACACTGTCTGAGAGTGGATGGAGATTAAGAGTTAATTGATAATCAAGTTTTTCAATTTGTTGAAATCTTCAAAGTAGATGTTTTTGTAAATTAATAACTTATTCATTTGTTTGTGCAGTTGCTGGAGCAGAAAGAATTTCTAGACAATAGTAATTTAGTTACTCCCAAAAAACAGCAAAATCAGATATGAATGTTATTTACTCCCTTATATATATTAGATACTTCCTTATACTGATTAATATCATTCCATATAATAATTTAGTTACTTCTAAGTTGTAACAGAACTAGATCTATAAACATCTTTTCTCTTCTTATCCTTCTCGATTTCTACTTCTTTCTTCCTCAACTAGATATGATCGGTATAGGAGAGGGAGCAATGAAGGGAGGCGGAGGAGAGGCTGAGGTGAGGCGGAGGCGGATGCGAGGCGGAGGAGAGGTGAGGCGAAGCGGAGGAGAGGTGAGGCGGAGGAGAGGCTGAGGCCGGAGGAGAGGAGAGGCTGAGATGAGGTGGAGGTGGAGGAGAGAAGAGGCGGACGTGAGGAGAGGGGAGTGAAGGAGGTGGTGGAGATCTGAATCGGAAATTTATTTTTGTAATTGTGAGGAGATCGAATAGAGGGAGAGAGAAGACGGAGCGAAGAGAGGATAAAAGAAGGAAAATATGAGACAAAGGGAGCGACTCACTGTGATTGCATGATTGCACGAAATGTCTATTACACAGATTAGTTAAAAGGAAAGAAAATTATCAACGTACCAAAAGCAAGTGGCGCTTTAATTCTTCAGAAGCCCACTATTCTTCAATATTGTTATTTTTTTAACTTAGGCTCATTCTCATTAACCATCCCAACATAAATCTCATCTCCATTTAAGTGCGTGACAATCTCGATACAAGAATGCTAACTGTCATCGCTTAAAAAACTATCATGTACCATCATTGTTGTCTATTACAAATGTTCAGTTTAATAATCAAAAGTGTTTAGTTAAATGCATCAACTATGGCTTTATTATATAAGGCCCCGCGTTAGTCGCGTCAACCTTGGAGAGAGGCGCTGTCACACCCCGCAACGGCGGCGTGACAGATTCCTGCCGCAGACACGTGCTTCGCACGCGCCGTAAGGCTTACTGCTGGCCTACAGGTTACCATGCCATGTTTTATCATACTAGGTACCAAACAGTTGGCAAGCAAACAATTTCAAAACTAAGCTGAGGTTATGCTTGTACTTGTGCAAAACAAAATTCTGACAGAGTTTCTCTTGTATGTATGAGCATCCAGCCATCAAGGCAATCAATCCCACAGTTTATAGACTTTTTCCCAACCCAAATCCCAAAAGTAACAGTCAAGTAACTTATCAACTGGAGTTTACACACACACAAGCATACAATTACACTATCAACAACCAACAGCACACAAGTACACAAAGCATAGCATTACATAATGTACATGGCTTACTTCTCCAACTCTTGAGCCCACGCCGTCAAAACCTGGAACCCATGAAAACATGGTACGGTGAGAAAGGAAATCATTTCTCAGTGCGGTATTTAGTTCCAGCCACGCATGAACCCAAAGTCTCATGTTGCGGAACTAAATACACACTGTTTTATATATAAAAACATAGTTTGCATTGTACACAAAGCTTAATCATGAAACAGTTAACAATTCATGCTATGCAATGCAAGGCCGACTAGTAAGGAACATAAGAAATCTGCCATTCAATTTATACAAAAGTCGGTACTTGTTGGACACCTATCCATGCACAATACTAGGCAGGTTACCAATCAGCCATATCATTGCCTTTCCATCAATACAATCAAATAGTACTCAATTGCTGAGAACATTTACCCCCTCATAGTCATGAGTCCCGGAACATAAGCGCTTATCTCACGGCCCTTGGAACAACGGTTCATGACGCCGCTTTCCAAAGATGTAAATGCCTTTCATCACACAATTAGCACAGCTATACCGTATATCACAATTCAGTCACAATATTATAAACCATTCAATATGCATGTCATGAGATAACAATCCATCCTATGCACAGTCATGTAGCATATGTATATATAATATAGCAATTCATACATGCAGCTACATGCTAAGTCATGCAAAGACAACAAGCAACATGTATAATATACTTTAAGATTAGCACAGCAACAAGAGTCAGGGTCCAGGTGAAATCCGCACCTCAAACCTTATACCGCTTTACCCGCCGTTCACTGCTGCGAAGCGCCCGCTTCACCGCTCAAGTCCACCAATTCACTTTGCTCAGGGTCTGGTTCAATTGAACAAAACCTATGTCACAGTCATGCACAAGAACAGCCTATAACTCATGCAACTACGTGGTAAAGGCGCCAAGCCAAACACCGTTGCGTGACTGGTTTGCGGGTGTTCGCCACGCCGCTTCATGGTTTGTCTACCAACCAACACCAGACCTATGGTGCTCATTAGCACATGGTCAGTTAGGGTGCACCAAAAATACTATGCAATGCACCACAATCATCATCCCTAAGGTCTGTTTGAGTCATGGAAACCAGCCGCTACACACAACTCATGCACCGTCATGAACTTCCCATTCTGTTTTGGGTAAACCAGGGCCAAAATCATGCATGCAACCTTATTCTTTACCTTCCCAACTATCCAGCTATGTCCCAAGCACTACCTTCCACTGTCTAATGCCTCAAAACTAAGCTCTAATGGCCTGTTTTGGTAAGGAACAGAACAGATACGAATTTGGCAACAAGAAGGGCATAATTGTCCACACAATTGGGCCAGAGAAAGAGGTAAAGGGGTGGGGACTAGGTGTCAGCAAACCAATCTCCCCCTGCCTAATGACTAAGCAGCTAGGTGTCACTAATCTGTTGGGGCTGGTCAATCAAGTTGGACTTGTTAGGAAATTGCCCAATTTTAATTTTGTGACTAATTACTATTAATTAATCCAATTAAAACACAAGCAACACGAGATCTAGTACTTTAAGCAATAGACACAAAGAGAAAGAGGAGAAATTGATACCTCCCGCGAAATCGTATTCGCGGGGCTCGACCAAGGCATGGGAATCGATGGCGTGCCTTCTCCACCATCTCCACCACGTCTCGTAACCGCCCTCGAGTCCACCAAGGAGGATTAATCACGTTCTACAAGGTACGTGCTAGCATACCCAAAGAACAAGCCTAATCCCTATGGTTTTCTCTCTTGCATCAATCAACAACCTTGATTTAGTGGAGAGAAAATAGCTCAACACATGAGCAAATAAGAGGGAGAGAGGAGGAAGGTGGCGGCCTAGAATGGGAGGAAGAGAGGAGAGAGAAAAATCTAGGTGGAGGCTCTCATAAGTGGTCCTTATATAGAGCACAAAACCTAATTGACCTCTTGCATAATTACAACTATGCCATCCCACCTACCACCATTATGGGCAGCCACGAAATGGGCTTTTATGGGCCATTTAACCCCTTCATTTGGACCATTAATTCATATAATTAAGGTCCCTCAACTTTGCTCTTTAATTGGGCTATATATTTGCTATTTAAATAACGGCCCAATTAATCAATATAACCATTTATATTGATAAGTGTTGAACTAAATTAATTATTAACTCATTAATAATTATTTTGGGATTAGTTAATGCATTAATTTATTTCTATATGATCCATTGACTTAATTAATTATAACGGTTCGCAACGGTATATAATTAATTAATCAATCTTATCATATTTCCACAGAACCTACTGCTGTGAATAAATAAATAATGCACTGTGTGATTAATGTCCTATTTGTGTGACCCTTTGAGGATTTATGCTATGTTGGCCATGGAATTAAATCGTTATTTAATTCCAATAATCATAAGCGGTATCTAGCAACACGTTATGACTCCCAATTCGCATAAATAGTGTACTGCTACAATATTTCAATCCTGCATAAGAGAATAAATATGTTTCTCTATTTTGATTCTTATGTCACACGATATCATCGTATAATCCAAGATAGGAATGTGTCATTCTTGCAGATTATACGTTTCTTGATCTAGAGTTGATCGCTTAGTTGCGCGCATACGATCCAACTCCATCAAGGGGCCCAAACAGATATCGTCACTCACTAAGTGAATTAATGAGGGACATACGGTTTTCTTGATGATTATCTTTTCCCCGCACAATTCAAGAGAACATAAATAAAGTCCGTATAGCAGCCCTTATCGGGAATCAGCGGTAGACAATATTTATTGAACCTATCCTCATGTGGAAAAGATAAACATCTCAAACTTAGAACCAAAATCATAACGAAATAAACAATGACACATAACACAATCCATATGTTTATTTCGTTGGGTCAAGTCCTGTACTATGTTCCATAACATATACATATGCAATTAAGTTGGTAACTCTTTACCTATGATTTGTAGAACTTAATCATCACTTAACTTGCATACTAATCTGTCTCGCACTTTTTCAGTCCGACCACGGAAGATCAGATAGTCCTCTATGGGGCGAAGAAAATGCGGATCAGATACCCCTCGAGCATCTTGAGACCCGTCGTTACTGCCCATTCCGAACGAGCGAAGGGCACTAATGCGGTTCTAAGTACCTCGAGAGTTGATTGTTTGTCGTAGGTCCTTTTTTTCCAGTAGGCGCAAGCCCCTACTGTTAATTACCTCCGGACTCAGTTACGAACTGAGCTAAGAGCACCTCTAGATCGGGATAATCAAAGTTTAGATGTCATAGGTGGCTGAAGTCCATTTTAAATAAAAAGGATAGTGTCTTGCGTCTTGAGAGTTTCAGGGTAGAAGAAAACAATGCAGAAAGGCAGCTATTTTAACAGAGCCATGCAAACATGAATGATGTGGTTTAATTCTTTATTTTCACATTTTAAGACATTTAGGTTGCTTTTACTTGGTTGTGTCAGGCTTAATGCCGTCACAGAGACTTTTGAGTTCGACACTAGGAAATTTGGTATCCTAGATCGATCCTCAATCGTTTGGAGGTTTAGAGACTTTGGGATTTCGTTCAAGTCTTGAGTACAGATGCACTATGCCTTCTCTTGACAGGAACTTAGGTGATGGCCACTGGTTGGCTTTTCTTCTGATCACCTGGGCATCAGATTTCAGTCTGCTTCTGGTCAAACATGCTGTGCACTTGCAGAAACAGGCTGTTAGATTTGAGTCCAACGCTAGAAAACAGGGTATTCTGGGTCCGTTCTCAATCGTTTGGGGGAACTTAGGGATTTTTGGGATATTCGTTCAAGTCGCGAGTACAGATGCGCTATGCCTTCTCTTGACCGGAACTTCAGTGATAATTCAGAATTGACTTTTCCTTTATCTCAATCTGAATATCGGGAGGGTGTCTCCTTCAGGGCGAAACGCGATGCAGTCTTGAAGGGACGAACTTTTGACTTTTAAGACTTTATGTCACTTTAGACTTTGTGTCTCTTGAGTCACTTTTAGGCTTTGTGCCATTTTGACTTTGTGTCATTTTGACTTTGTGTCACTTTTAGACTTTGTGTTATTTTGACTTTGTGTCACTTTTAGACTTTGTGTCATTTTGACTTTATGTCACTTTTAGACTTTGTGTCATTTAGACTTTGTGTCATTTTTAGACTTTGTGTCATTTTGACTTTGTGCCACTTTTAGACTTTGTGTCATTTTGACTTTATGTCACTTTTAGACTTTGTGTCATTTAGACTTTGTGTCATTCTTAGACTTTGTGTCATTTAGACTTTGTGTCATTTTTAGACTTTGTGTCATTTAGACTTTGTGTCATTTAGACTTTGTGTCATTTAGACTTTGTGTCATTTTTAGACTTTGTGTCATTTAGACTTTGTGTCATTTTCAGACTTTGTGTCATTTTCAGGTTTGGATTTTTAATTTTTACTTTAGGATTTTGGACTTTTGAGTTTAGACTTTTAAATTTGTACTTTTAAACTTACCGTTGACCTTCTTGGTGATTTCAATTTTGTTTGCAAATTTTAATGCTTGACTGTGCCTGTTGTTCAGAATAAGGAATGTCAGATGTACCTGCTGTCCAGAACATAGAATATTCAAAATGATTTTTTTTTTTTTGCTTTATTTCCTTTTTTTTATTTAACCATATAAATTTATTATTATTTATGGTCATCCCTTAAACCCATTAATTTTAAAATATTTTTTAATTTGGTGTTTCGGCATAATATGGCACATCAAAAATATTCCTTATATTTTCTTGACATTTTGATATTTTATGGGAATTTTTCTGATAATCCAACTATTTTTAGTGCATTTTTGAAGTTTTTCTGTGGTGCATAATTTTCTGATTGGTTGTACTTGCTGTTTTATGCTATGCTTGTCGGGGATTCGTTTCACGTTGGTCGCCACAGAAGATCAATGGGAGGCGTTGTGGATTCGACTTGGTCGAGTCGCTTGGTTCGTATCTGCGTCGACGCGCCGAGCGAACCAGAGCCGAATTGTCCTTCTGGACCCCATCGGTCAGTGGGGTGTGCCGATACTCCAAGTCTGGCCAAAATTTTCCTCGTTTTGATCTTCTTCCCTCCTCCTTTTCTGTTGACTCGACGGACGAGGGGGGGGTTGACCTGGCGTCTCAGTTCACCTCTTGATCCGTGGTTAGATTGGTGAGAGACGTTTACCCTTCCTCCACATGATAGCCTTTTCAATTTTAGGTTTTCCCTGTCCAATTGATAGTGCTTCGCTCTTATCCCACTTGGTGACCTAGCACTGGATTGATAAGGCATTCCTTGGATGTTTGATAGCAAATTCTGGCTGGGGATTGTTCATCAAGCATTGCAAGTATCTTATGAAGTCAGTGGCAACAACAATTACAATAGGGGTAGCTCAATTTGGGTAGCAATCCAAGCCATGGGTTCGGTTCTTGGTCTGACATGATTTACAATTGGAATTCAGCTTTGACTAACGGCATTCACTTCTAATTCAATAATGTGCCACAGTGTTACCCATGCTGGAGATGACTTACACATCATTGTAGGCATATGTTGGTTTGATTTTTGGGGCTTTGCTGGGTACTGTTTTTTTTTACTTTGGGTTTTAAATCAAACTGCTAATCATCTTATAACAAATGGCGAAAGACACCTCATCTCAATCTTACATTCATTCACATCTCATAATCAGTGAAGCTAAATATTGGAGATACCTTACCAAACAAATAACCACTGAAATTTATTCTTAGTAATGCCAAAGTCACTTTATGACCTCAACAGACCATTATATGAAAAGGTAATATTTTAAGGTGCTTATCAGGCCTCCTGTAAAAAGGTAACTATCTTATTATATTTTTATATATATATATATATATTTTGAACGCACCCTTCCTTAAAACAAGTCACATAGATTAGACTTATGCAGAAGGAGTGTACCAACAAGGGTGCCAGTTACATGTGTATATAAGTAGATTGTTTTGCAAGGTACAATAAAATCCCCCTTTTTTGAAGATTATTAACACTAGGAGTATACTAAATGAAATATTTTCTAGAATATCATGACAAAGTGCTATTTTCTTTCTGAGGGGTAAAACAAAATTCTTAACACCCATCAGGCCTTTTCCCTTTTTTTTATGTTTTCAATTTAACCCTTGCTGTTTTGCATATATTTTTTTTTACCCTTGACTTATATTACTATTACTTCTGCTAACTCAAAATGTCTTTTGTTAAACTATTAGAAGCATTTCAAAAGATGTGCATGTTAAGGGTATGTTCCTATTTCCAAGTATGCGCTCTCAGGCAAGCATCCCTTGGTCACAGTCTCATGCCTCAAATAAAATTAGATTTCACTTCTCTTTTTTTTTTTCAAAATAACTCTGATGATATACGTATCTAACAAAATAAACTCCATTTGCTGCATGCTAAAACCTTTCTAACATTAAAATATAGATTTCTTTTTTTTTTTACACACACACCCTTGGTTTTCTACTTTATTGTTTATTTTTTTTTAAAACCCTTTTTGCTCTATGCATAACTCAAGGAAAGGCCACCATTATTATTATAACACAGCTAAGTGCATGAGTGTGCGCTCTCAGGCAAGCACCCCTTATGCACAGGGCCATGTTTCTTTATAGGACTTTATTACAGTTATTTTTTTTTGACACTTTCAGGACTTCAAGGGACTCATGGACATAGGTGAGTGTGCGCTCTCTGGCAAGCACCCCTCACCCATATCCTTAAGCCCTAAGTGGATATGAATAAGAGATCTACATGAGGATCCCCTTTGATAATTGATACTTCATTTCAAAAGAGACAAAATAACACAGAGATTAACACGAGCACCAGAAATAGAAATCAAGAGAAACAAGACTTTTTGAAATTAAACTTGGATATGGCACTGAGTACAGCAAGATCTCTACCTTTCCCTCTTAGAAATGGCTTTTACTTCTTTTTGAATTAGATTACAAAGATAGCTAAACAAACTGGCAGAATTTCCACTTGTCCTCCTCTTCTTCTCTTTGCTTTGGCCTTCTTTTATAGGCGAAATCCCTAGGGCTTTGCTTCATTCTTTCAACACATGGCATCATCTCCTGTCTTGGATTCGTGATGGAGGGGCTGGATGTAAAATGGGGCTGCCGCCATACTTTTACAATTCCAATTTCACCTATTTCTTTGCTACTTCTTTTCACCAATCAATAATATCATGCCACTTGGCATTTGCAACTTTTACCTCTTCCTACAGTGTGCTTGGAGGAGGAGTTATACTTTCTTTGGCGCCAGATGTACTACCTCTCATCCAATGGTTCATGAGTCGATGAGGGGCTGTGATTTGCATAGGGTGGGGATCTTCTTTGGTGCATAACTGTTGCTCTAGGGGTATAGGCCTGGTACATCAGCTCTTTACTTTTATCTATATAATTTTTATTTAACCAGAGGCTCCCTTGGTGAGTAACACATCCTTTTCAACATTTACTAACCTCCTTCCCCTCCCTCTTTATCACTGTATGACAGGTGGGGGCCATACCCAGGAAAAATAAGCGCCTTCTTCTATTTACCTGTGTCTGCAGGAAGGGGTACAGTACCAATATGTGATGTCCCTTTCCCAATCGTTATGGTCATTCCAGCACTTAAGGCTCTCCCTTTTTTTTTTAATTAAATTTGTTGTCATTCCATTGCAATTACAATCCATGTCTTCTGTGTAATATAACCCCTTTTAAACACTTTTCCATATAATTAAACTCCTCCTTATTTGGGGCAGTTTTACACGTGGCAGTTCTGGATAGGGTATGGAGGGTATAATTGGGATTTAAAGAGTCTAGATACGTGTTTTATGAGCTTCATTCTTTTGTCCTTTTCCCTTAATTCCTGATTTGCCCTCTTACATCACACATGAGATGCTTTCAGGTGCCAAATAATGTCTGTTGATTACATCCATGCCCTTGATGTACAATCTCACTTCAACTGATCTCATCCAACCATCCATCACATTCTTTCTTTTCCCTGTGTACAGATGAATGGCTAGCGATGTGTTCATTAAAGGAGAGGGAACTTACGGTGCTGCATCTCATTTTATCCCCTCAGTATGTCATTTAATGCACTGTACCATCTTCAGCATGAGGAATGATCATCTAAGCATCAACGGTTGGGAATTTGGGTTGGCTGGGGGAATTCTTCCCTCTTAAATTACACTTCTGGCTCTGTGGTACGCTGTGCTGGCAGGCCTAGACCCTCCTTTTCAGTGCATAGACTAGGGTAGGAATTCCTCTTCTCCATTCAATTTCCCTCACACTACTTCATTTCACTGGCCGTCTCTAGTGTAAGTGTAAACATCTTTTTTTCTTATACTTTTCACTCCTTATTACATGAGCGTTTTGGTTGTAAAACAGTAAGAAGCCACCCCAACCAAGCAGTTAGTGCAACGCCATTCTCTATTACTTGCCTCTCACACCCTTGGAGTTTTTCGCCATGGCCATGGATGTCATCACCTCTGCTGTCGCCAATTGACCCAAAATTGCTCAGCCTTCCCCTTCTATAGGCTTAACGAGACCTTCCTGGGTATATTTCTCAGCCAATTCCTCATTTATTTAGTGGAATTTCATATACATTTGTGCCAACTGCTAATCCTTTCCCTTTTTGTTATCGCACAACCTGGGCACCATTCCTTATCGAGTCTGGTATCGTTGCGTAGGTGGTGTCATCGCCTCTGTGCTGGTGAGGTCGGTTGGGACTGAAGCGGTGCAGAACGACGGCGAACTCTCTTCTCACGCCGGTGTACGAAGCTTGTCAGAGGTAGTACTGTTCCATCCTCTTCCTTTCTCTTTTCTTCTTTTCTTTTTTTTTTTTAAACGGAAATGTGTGGGACCCATATTCTTGACCAATCAGGAAATCCAATTAGATGTTTTAATTCCAGACCCAGATCCGTCCGTTGATTTTGGATAATATAGTGAGGATTTATCAGGACCGTCAGATTTGATGGGGATTTCCGAATTGAACTGGGCCAGTGTGCCATTCGAATGGGCTTTTAATCTCGGCCCAAGATGGATCTTTAAT
Organism: Rhynchospora pubera; assembly: GCA_028095005.1. NCBI lineage: Eukaryota > Viridiplantae > Streptophyta > Magnoliopsida > Poales > Cyperaceae > Rhynchospora > Rhynchospora pubera. Next base: position 228,841,173 of record CM051459.1, on the reverse strand, counting down.
ATAAGTTTAAAGGCCCATCCGCATTTTGCTTTGTTCTTGGTGGGAGCTTGCCTCCATTTCCCTCAGCAATGGAATCGTCCATTTGTCAGAATTTTAGGGATAATTAGGCTGCCTTATTTTTTAGAAAAATTGTTTGGTGCCCTTTCATAGGTCAATTTGACATGAAATTTTGCATGGTTTCTCATAAAAATATGAAGAATTTAGCTGCCACAAATTTTCTATTTTTTTAGGACTCTGGTAATTAATTATAAGGATATCACAGGCGCATAATGGCATTCCTCGTAATTAATTAATTTACTGTCCATTTTTAAGAATTTCTGTGTTTTCCCTTCATGCATTATGACCAATTATCAGGGCTATTTTGTTGGATCATTGGTTATGTGGATGGAATTTTGATTATATGGTTTTGGATTTTGGTGATAAAATAGGGAATTGTTCAGGGTTTTACGCAGCAGAATTTAGAGGCAAACAAATGCCCCCCACCAGAGTGGACTGTGAGATACGTCGATCAGTCTACTCTGGTGTCCCCAACTTCTAGGCATTTTTTAGTGGTTTGCAGACATTTTCTGGATGTTTGATATGGTTTTCGTTTTCTTGCAGATAGTTATGGCTTCGGTTGATGAGATTTACGGTACTGTCCCCCGGTTTGAGATTATCAGGACGGGTTTCTATGGTCCTTCGGATGAGGCCATTGAGTCTTATATCAGTGATTATTTGGATCCTCAGAAGGTTCATGTGCATCTTCACCGCCTATGGAGGCGTGCTATTCTCAGAGGAAGAGATAATTTCCACGGACTTTTGGTTCGACACAACCGCCTACCTTTACCAGCCATCTACGATTATCCAAGCCTTGCTGTTGACCCTCCTTCACGCACTGAGGAGCGTCGAGATAGGTACTATACCTCTCATTGTTCCATCAGTCGAGATCGGCGTGGCATTCCCTCCGGTGACCTTGCAGGTATTTTTCTGAGCCCCACTGGTCGTTCTACCTTTTCTGCTGATTTTCACTTGTTGAGTATGGAGATGATGGAGGGGCATGTCATCCCTTGGTCTCCTGGTGGGAATTTGAGGGTTCAGGGTGATTTAAAATGGAGCCCCGGGCAAGTTGAATGGACCCGGTATGTTTTGTGTAGTATGGGAAAGAAATTGGATAAGGTTGAGATTTTTGGAGGTGTGATTTTGGCCTTGTTTGAGTATACATGGAGTTCCAATCTTCTGAAAGCAATGGCCTCCAATTGGAATTATGTTCATAATACCTTTCCCTTAGAGGATCGTGACGCCACCATCGATCTTCAGCAGATGTCTGGCCTTATGGGGGTGCCAGTAGAGGGGTTGGTTTATGAGGAGAGGGTACCGCCTGATTTTGAGCTTTATGGTCCTGATCATAAAGGGTTCCCCTTACATTCTGCTTCACTTCGGGCAGTTTTCCAGATTTATTATGAGATTGCCATGTCACGTGGTCGACGTGGCTTGGACAGGGATGTCCCGTTGAGAGACTGGGTTCGCTATTTCACGGACTTGATACCTGAGAAGAGGGCTGCGCGTTTTGCTAATCCTTTGGAGCCGATCAAATTGGGTTCCGACAAGACATATATTCCCTCGGAGCGGGTGTCATTCTCAGATTTCTGTTCCCATGAGTTGGATGATGAGACGATCTTGACTGCCTTTTTGGCTTGGTGGCTGTGTTATTTCTTGATTATCTACGAGCCGGCTGGGTATATCCGCCCTGGGGTCTTTGTGGTGGCGAATGCCTTGGCTCGCGGTAAGCGGGTCTCATTGGCTATTCCAGCTTTAGTGAACCTTTATAGGTCCATGAGAGAGCTTACTTCTTCGAGGGATCCTTCCAGAGCCACGGTAGTCATGCCTTTACATATCCTTTCTGGTTGGTTTTATCTTTACTGGGAGAAGTGTTATACTCCGTTGACTTCTGCTGGCATGAGGCAGTCATTGCCAGGTTTGATTCATATTGCTGGTTGCACCGTCCGTGAGCCGGATCAGATTACCGCTCATTTGTGCTTTACTCAGAGCAGTCAGTACATTGTGGATTATCGCCCTGAGGTTTTCAATAAGGGATGGCCTAAAGACACTGGGAGGCCATACATTGTCAAGGATGTGGCGCCTTGTCAGAAGGGGGCCTGTCCCAAGTTGTGTTCCCCTCGACACAGGCGGGATCGAGACTATGCCGTCAGTATCAGAGCGGGGTGTTTATCCATGCGCATGGGGAATAGGGTGATCCATGAGGTTTACAGCCCTCACCGTTGTGCTTGGCAGTTTGGGTATGACCAGGCTATTCCAGCAGTTTTCAGCTTTCCTGACCCTCCTCGAGTCACTTTGCCGTCATGTGCAGCTTTTAGTGCATTTTCAGTGCGCTTGGGCACCGACACTAGTTGCGTTGTTCCTTCGGCTTCTTGCCAGGGGACATTGACTGGAGATTATGACAGGTGGTTTAGGGGTTGGTCTAAGATTCCTCATGATGTTAGCGTGGCCATCCTAAAAGAGAAAGTCTACCCTCGTTCCCGGATTGTTCCACAAAATCCGGAGGTTAGGCAAGGCGGCTTCAGACCATTGAAGAATTCTTTTGGGGTTGATGGCTTTGTGCCGGTTGGCGTGAAGTCCTTGGAGTATGTAGACCCTCTTCCACTTCCGGACGGCCGTTTTCCTGGTTCGTTATTTTCCTTTCTCATTTGAATCACCTTCTTGGTTATCTTCTCTCTTTCTTATGATGATTTGTTCTAGGTCTTGGTGGATATGATTTTGGTCATTTTCACTTCAAAGTAGAGGGTATTTCTCCTATTGAGGGAGAGTCTCCCCAAGCTTTTACATCTGAGCCTTATAGACGCTGGGCTATCTACTCAGGTATTGCATTTCTCTTCTTTTTGTTTAACTTTATCACCAATGTAGGATTGTTATGATTTTGGTTTCACAGGTGTTCATAGTCTCCCTCCTTCGGTGGAAAACGAGGAGTTAGCCCCTTCAAGGTGTCCTTCTCCTGAATACCCTGATGAGTTGGCTGAGGAAGCAGCTAGGCGGTTGAAAAGGCAACGTGAGGATTCTTTGGTGGCGGAAGAAGCGACTCGGTATGAGCTTCGACGGCGGCTGAGGGAGAGTCCTTCAGATGGCGGCTTTTCCATGGAGCCTCCTCTCCTTACACCACATTCATGTATGTTACTTCCGTTTTTCCTTCTGACTTCATTTCATTTGATTTTGATTTGCTATAAACTTGTCATGGTATTACTTTCCAGGGACTGCATGCTCCGGTATATGGGGTAGCGCTATTCTGGCTGAGTCCGTGGTTGCTATAGAGGACATTGAGATGGAGGAGGTCGAGGTGGAGACCGTTGTCGTGCCGTTTGAGGAGATTCTACGCCCCAGGCTGATCTCTCCGGCTCCATTTATCCGGGCGAGTGACTTCCCTGTCACGGATGATTCTATGGCGATTGTTGCCGTTACTGTCTTTTCCTGTGAGACTGCTCCGACACCGGCCATCTTTCCAGCGCTTCGAGGTCTAGGTATGCTTTATTTCACTGAGCTTTTTACCTTAATTTCCCTTCTGTTTCATTTTATATTTTCCTTGTCTTGCTTCATTTAGGTCGACTTCCTTATATCCTGATGGCCTTTGGCATTGAGTTTTGGGCTTTGGGCTTACGGGACTTGTGCCATTTATACCAGTTGTCCCTTCAGAGTTTCATGAGTGTTGACGAGCTGACGAGCCATGTCATGGGTATGGAGCTGGACGTTCTGGATCACGCTTCCATCTCATGTTCAGGTATTTATCCATATTTTTCTTTGTCATCGTGATGTACATTTCATCATCATTTTTTTTGGTCATAACCTTTTCATTTTTCATTCAGGAGAGAGCCCCTCGGACAGTCCCGCCTTCCAGACTCTCCGTGATTTTCTTTTTCCCGAGTCGGACATGGTTCCGGAGTTTTCTGATGAGGCATCACTGGATTATTCCGAGTGGGAGGCTCTTCTCATTGATTCCACTCCCCTGGCCGTGTTATTGCCTTCTGGTGGGGCGGGTTTGCCATTGTCTCCGGATACTGTATTGGTTGAGCCGATAGTTGGGGTGTCAACTCATCGGAGGGATGTTGATTCTGATGATGACTCAGAGGGAGCTTGCATGGGCGTAGTGTTAGCCCTCCCTTGTTTTGCCTCTCTCGCGGCGGACGCTTCTCGAGAGGTCGAGTTGATGATGGGTTTTCTTTGAGTAGGAGTTGGAGTTATGTGGCGCGTTGACGCCTTGTATCTTTTCTTATTATGTTATGCTTTAGTTTTAGACGTGATTTTGCAGCAGTTGGGCTTTTAGCTGTGTAGTATTTTGGATCTTTCTTGGGCTCTTGGCCGTAGTTGATTTATGGATATTTCTTGACATTATTGGGTTCATCAATTTGGTTCATTAGGATCCTTGGATCGCGAAGCGATCATGTTCCTTGCAAACTGCCACGTCCCTTGATCTTTCGCATTTATAGGTAAATTCAAGAAGACGTACGCTTTTTGGTGCCCTAAATTCCTTTATATATATATAAGGCATCATGTGTACGTATCTCGTATCATTTTCTTCTTTTTCTGAACTTTCTTTCTCGGACCCCTTTTGATGGCCGGCGTCATAGATCCAAGGAATCCCAAGCGTCCCAGAGATGAGGGTAGTTCCTCTGTCCAAGGTGCGCCACCTTCCAAGCCTAACTGGTCGTATGACCCAGGCAACCGCTATCTGTTCCGGGACGACGAGGCTTTTGAGTGTTATCAGAGTAATATTGGTGAAGGGGGGCGTGAAGTTTCCACCTGCTTCTTCTTCCATCCTCAAGGGCGTTTCACTACCCCTTACATGAATTTAATAACAGGGTGGCTTAACGCCTGGAGCCTCCACGGCTTGTCCAGGCTTGATACCCCTTACCATCCAGATATCACTAAGTTATTTTATGCTAATCTCCGCGTCACCTTTGACCATCATGATACCCCTTCTGTCTCTTCTTATCTTTTTGGCAGGCTTTTTCACATAGGGGTCGAGGATTTGGCTGACTTGATCGGTGCCGCAGATACTTTAAATGGCTTGTCAGTTTATGCCTTTGGAAGTTGGCCTCGTGAGCAAGGGACATACCGGGGCCATTGTGAGTGGTTCAAGATACCCAGATCTGAGGCGAGTTCTGAACTGGTCTCTACTATGCATCTGCCCGCGCTTCATCGGTAATTTTGCTATTTGTGTGTTTTTTTGTTTTGTTTGTCTCTTTTATTTGTCTCTGAAGGGTAGGTTCATGACCATGAAGTTTATATGTTCCATTCAGGTTACTTTTCTTGGTTATCAACTACATCCTCTTTCCTCAGGGTGAGTTATCAGATTTGACTCGCCCAGGGACTTTGTTCTACCTTCGCTTATTGCTCCTCAAACGCGGGAAAGCTAATCTTCCTAGTCTCATCCTCCAAAACATGCATCATGTCACGAGGTTTCCCAAGGGCCATTTGCCTTACGGGAATTTAATCGAGGCCTTGATGGAGCGGGCTCAGATTCCATTGCCTGAGACGCTGTGGGGGAATCCAATCACTGAGCGGCTTATCCTGTATCCGCGCAACCTTCTCTTGGATCTGACTTCCTTTGGGTGGGTGGAGATGGTTCATGGCACTCTGGTCCCTGACCCCAACTACCCGGTGAACTGTCATATCCTTCCGGTGAGAGAGGCTTCTCCCCCTTCTCCAGACGGTTCAGCCATTGAAGAATCTTTTCCACTCCAGGAACACATAGACCAGCGTTTTAAGGAACTAGATCAGCGACTGGAGAATGTCGAGACAGTGCTTCAGTCAATTCATAACACCTTAGAGACCCTTGCAGGGGCGATGGCCGCAGCTCAGGCGCCTCCTGTGCCTCCGATGTGAAGAAGACTCGGATGTTTGATTATTCGGTCTTGTTGTTTTCATTGTTTTATTTCGTGTTGTTTTTTTTTTGTTGTTCAAACTGTGGTAATTTTGGATGGTTTATGTTTGGTATTTTGATTTCATGGTTCGGCTAGGGTAATCTGGAAGCCTAATAACTCTTGGTTCGTTGATTTTGGTTTGTGAACATCTGTTGAGGTTTATTAGTGGTTTGGTTTAGATTGTCACAGATAGCGACGTCAGATATCGCTAGCGGGACAGATATTTTTGTTATTCTCCCTGCTCTTTGGTCACGGCAGCAAGGAACATACCGGTGGGATTTGTCTGTTCTACATTGTTGCCTCGGTAGCTAGGACCATTCCGGTGGGACTTGTTTACTCCATATTACCGTTCTGACATGTAGAATAGACATTCTGGGTATAGCACGCAGTGGGACTTCGTGCATCATTTTCTGTTGGTTATTTTGGTATGACGGTGAGGGACGTACCATCGGGACTTGTCTGTTCCATATCACTCTTTGATGTGGTGAGATGGGGTTTTCTCCTGGCTCTTTGGGTACGGCAGCTAGGAACTTACCGTAGTCGGTGGTTTAAGGCCCAACACGACCATGGGCCCCTCTGGGTATTAGGATTTATGAGGCCTATTCCTTGGCATGGTTGGCGGACATCAGCCGTGGTATTCTCCGTTTTCAGAGGGGCTTTTAGGTTCGGTTTGGTCTTCATTCATTTTTTGGTAGGTTTCGACAAGGATTACATTTCGAGCAGACAGGTTGTCTTTTCGATCTGTAACTGTTGAGAATGTGGTTTTGACTAGTCCTATGGTAAGTTTCACCGTTTGTGTCTTAATTTAGAGTTCAAGACACAGAACTTTTGTTCATCCTTTAGTTCGGTGAGATGAACAGGCACCTAGTACTTTGTTTTAAGGACAAAGCACAAGACTTTTTTTTCTTAGGGTCGTATTTTGGGGTGTAGGCCATTTGTAAAGGAAATGTTCTATGAATGTCCATAAGGACAGAACACTCCTTTTATCTTTGCCTGGTGGGACAGGACATTTTGTGTATATTTTTAGAAGTTTCGGATTTTGGACTTTGAAATTTGCCTTTTTATTTAGGGATTTGAGAATATTTAGGGAGGTTTGGCTTTAACCTTTTATTTGAGCTATATTTTAGCTTGGTCTAGTTTCTTTTGGTCATGTGCTTTTATATTTTGGAATAAGATGTATATTTTTTGTTGGACTTGGATTTTATTTAGGATTTCGACTTAGGGTCATCTTAGGGAATTTTGAAGGGTTTATTTTATTTAAAGGTTAATTTATTACTTTAGGGTCTTGGCTCAGGGATACCCCATAGTGTTCAAAAGAACGGAGTACCCTGTCGAGCCTTGACCCGGTGGGACGTGAGAGATTTTTACCTAAGCGAAGAGGTGGTTGACCGCCTCGCAATTATCTGCCCAGTCGGTTTGTTGGTTGCTCTTCCTTCGACTTTGGTGGGTTGCGGAAACGTCGGGGTAGTTTTGTCCATAATATTTCTTCAGGTATCTCCCATTTATGGAGGAGACAGGATGTTTTCCATTTGAGTCTGCGAGTAGGTAGGCTCCGCCTTCATATGCTTGCTCTATGACATAGAGGCCTTCCCAATTTGGTGCAAATTTGGGACCATGGTGGCGGCAAAGGATAGGTCGCCTTAGGATAAGCACCAATTCTCCTTTCTTAAATGTTCTGGGTCTTGATAGCTTCTCATAAGCTCGCGTCATTCTGGCTTGATATAACTCCAAGTTTTGTTGGGCTGCCAGTTTCTTTTCATCCATTCCATCCAACTCCTGCAACCTTAGTTGCGTTTGTTTAGTCAGAGGAATTTGTGCTGCCATGGCTACTCTCAATGACGGGAGTTCCACTTCGATTGGTAGGACTGCTTCTGCTCCATACACTAACGAATAGGGTGTGGCTTGGGTTGCTGTTTTATGGGTGATGCGGTATGCCCACAATGCTTCATGCAGCTTTTCATGCCAGTTTCTTTGATTATCTCCAATGGTTTTGCGAAGGATCTTGATCAGTGTTTTGTTGAAGGCCTCCGCTAGTTCATTGGCTCTTGGGTTATAGATGGAGGAATATCTCCATTCAATTTTGCGTTTATCGGCGAAGGCCTCAATTTTGGCATTCTTGAAGGCCGTCCCATTGTCAGAGATTATTTTCCTTGGATTTCCATATCTATAAAGCACTTGAGTGGTGAAGAACCTGACCACATCAGAGGCCTTAACTTCACGGTATGACCTGGCTTCGGCCCATTTGGAAAAATAATCCGTAGCGGCCAATATGAAGCGGTGTCCATTTGAGGCTGGTGGGTCAATGGGGCCTATGATATCTGTCCCCCAGATTTCGAAGGGCCATGATACCACGGTTGGATGTAGCGCATTTGGGTGTTGGTGTATGAAATCTCTATGAATTTGGCACATATGGCATTGTCTGGAGAAGTTTTCGCAGTCATTGACCATGGTGGGCCAGTAGTAGCCCATTAGTTTGATTTGTACTCGCATCCGAGAGCCCGATTGATGGGCTCCGCATACTCCCGAGTGAATTTCTTGCATAACTTGGTTGGCTTCGGTTTTCGATATGCATCTAAGCCATGATCCTTCGTAGGATCTCCAATAGAGTGTGCTGTTCACATATACGAACCTTAGGGCCCTTTTTCTGATTTGTTCCCTAATGGCCCTGTTTAGAGGTAATTTTCCTTGTTGGAAGTAGTCGAGAAAGGGTTGTCTCCAGTCCTCTTGGTTCGAACCCTCGGTTATCATGACTTGTGCGATTTCCCTCCATTCTTTTTCATGTTCTCTTTCGAGCGTCTGGATGTCAGTAAACAGGGTTTCTTCCTCCTCGTTTCTTTCCTTTGGGAAGCAAGGGGACAAGGATCTCCTGCGGTGAACCAGGACTTGGATTTCTTCCTGATTCGGGTCACTGAGTTCATTAGCCAATCTAGCCAATGCATCTGCTTTGCCATTCAGAGACCTTGGGACTTTCTGGAAGGTGATATATGTGAATTTGGCCATCAACTCAAGGGCCTTTTCATGGTATTTGACCAATTCTGGTTTTCTTATTTTGAAGAGGCCTTCGACCTGACTCAGGATGAGCTGAGAGTCTCCATAGACTTCCAACTGCTCAATACCCATTTGAATGGCAATTTCAAGTCCAGCTATTAGGGCCTCATATTCAGCTTCATTATTTGTGCATGGCTCGGTCAGGCTCAGAGCATGCCGGAGAATGCCTTTCTCTGGGGTGACAAACACCAGCCCTACACCGGCTTGCCGTTTTGGTAAGTTTGGTTTGACTGCCGGCTGGATGGAAGATGACCCATCGAAGTATAGCTTCCAGCAAGTTTCATTTTCCTCTACCTGCATAGCCTCCTCATCAGGGAAGTCGCACGCTAGTGGGGAATCATCAGGTATGGGATGAGCAGCTAGGAAGTCAGCTAGTGCTTGTCCTTTGATAGCCTTTTGGGGTGCATATGTTATATCAAATTCCATTAGAGCCACAGCCCACCTTGCCAGCCTTCCAGTAAGCATAGGTCGGGTCATGAGGTATTTCAATGGGTCAGTTTTGGAGATTAGTGTGACTTTGTGGGCCAACATGTAATGCCTAAGCTTTTTTACCGCAAAGATTAAGGCTAGGCAATGCTTTTCGATTGGCGTGTATGCATGTTCTGCCCCCACGAGCATTCTGCTGAGGTAATACAGAGTGTTTTCCTTTCCTTCTTCATTTTCTTGGGCAAGTAATGCCCCCAGAGATCCGTCCAAGGCGGTGGTATAGAGAATGAGAGGTTTTCCCTGGATGGGTGCTGCCAATACAGGAGGTTTTTGCAGATATTGTTTGATATTATCAAAAGATTTCTGGCATTCTTCGTCCCATTTAAAGGGGACATCCTTCTTGGTGAGCCTGGTAAAAGGCTTGATTTTGCCTGACAGGTTGGCTATGAATCTCCTAATATACGCCAAGCGCCCTTGGAGAGACCGGAGTTGTTTGAGTGTCCGTGGAGGGGACAGTTCTTGGATGGTTTTGATTTTATCAGGATCAATTTCAATGCCTCGGTGCCGCACCACGAAGCCTAGAAATTTTCCTGATGACACCATGAAGGCGCATTTCAGGGGGTTGAGTTTCAGAGTGTGTTGTCTCAACCGCTCAAACATCAGCCTCAGGTTCTCTAAGTGTTGTTCATGGGTATGGGACTTCACAACAAGGTCGTCTACATAGCATTGTACCACCTTGTGTATGAGGTCGTCAAAGATTTTGGTCATGGCTCTTTGGTATGTGGCTCCTGCATTTTTGAGGCCGAAAGGCATGACTTTATAGCAGTAGATACCAATTGGGGTACGGAAGGCAGTGTGCTTTTGGTCACTCTCATCCATTTTGATTTGGTTGTATCCTGAGTATCCGTCTACAAAGGAATATATCCCGTGGGACGAGGTGTGGTCTATTATGATTTCTGTCACTGGCAGAGGGAAGTCATCTTTAGGGCAAGCCTTGTTTAAATCCCTGAAATCGACACAGACTCTGATTTGTCCGTTCTTTTTCTTCACTGGGACAATGTTAGCCACCCAGTCGGGCGTTTCTTCTTCGCTTATGAATCCAGCACTGATGAGCTTTTTGACTTCGGCTGTCACCTTTTCTTCCAATTCGACCCTCATTCTCCGGGGTCCTTGTTTGACTGGCTTGAGTTCTTTGTCAATTTTGAGTTTGTGGACTGCTACTGCTGGATCTAGTCCGGGCATTTCACTGTAGCTCCACGCGAAGCAATCTTGGTATTCCCTTAGCAATTTGGTCAGTTCATCTTGCATCTCCTGAGGAAGGGAGGTGCTAATGAATGTAGGCTTCGGGTCTTCCTTTGTTCCTAGGTTGATTTCTTTCAATTCGTCGATGGTATTTTGACCACCTTCTTCTAGCTCCTTTGGCGCATTTTTGGCTGCTAAAATGAATTGTTCTGTTTCTGGAGGTTCCCCTTTGTCTGCAGTTGTTTCGCCCTCCTTGATTTCGGTGATTGTTATGCGGTGGCAAGAGTGCTGTCGTGGTCTTTGAGGAGTATTTGACCCTGAGTCCTTGGTTTGAGTTTTGAATCCTAGGCCCCTTGTGTTAGCAACCTTTCCATTAAGTTTTATGACTTCATTAGAGTAGCCATTCCACATGTCTCGGAACATTCTTGCTCGCTTTTCGGGAATGGGCTCTAGGCATTGTGCTTTACGGAACAGTTCAATCAACCGTGTGTTGGTGGTGTCCTGAAGCTGAGGAGGAATCCCCGTCTTCCCGGTTTCCTCTACAAGCCATTGTTCCCAGTTTTCGGAGTTTGACTCTTCATTTTGAGGTTCGATTTCTCCCATTTTGACAAATTGTATACTGGGATGAACAACATGCCCTGTTTCGAGCTCTTCTATTTTGGGTGGGACAGTGAAGGTTTTGAACGGGATGACTTCTTCACTTTCCCGAGGTGTTAGGTCTTTACAGTGTTTTAGGGGTAGGATTTCTATGGACAGAGTATTTTGTTCCTCACCCTCACTGGAATAATTTGGTTGCATTCGAGTGGGTAAGTTAATGTCCTCGGCCGTGCCTTCCGACGATCCCGTCTCACTATCACTACCCAAGAGCATTTGTGATTTTATAGCTGCTTTGAGCACAGCATTTTTGACTGCTTCCTTCACAGTTTCAGGAGAGGGCTTTCCTTGTTTGGTGGCTGCCCCCTTTCCGGACTTGGGTTTGTAATATTTAGCATCATCCAATTCGGCTTCGTGTGCCTCAAATGGCTGATCATCTCCTTTAATCACGTATTGTTTTCCGTCTTTGACATATTTAATGCACTGGTGCAGGGTAGAGGGAACCAATCCGTTGGCGTGGAGCCATGGTCTCCCCAACAGTGCCTTGTATGTTGTATCAGCTTCGATGATGAAGAATTTGACCGGAGTGACCAGGTTCCCAAAGGTGATGTCGATCACTGTGGAGCCCAGGGCCTTTTGGTATTGGTGGTTAAACCCGTGGATCCGGATTTTATCTTTCTTTGTTTCTTTAATGCTGAGCGACAACTGTACCAGCGTTTTTAGTGGCATGATGCTGATTGAGGATCCAGGATCAATGAGGACTTTGTTGATTTTCCGGCCATAGATAGTGCCTGTGGTGTACAGGGGATCATGCGAGCATTTCTTCCTTGTTGTCTTCTTTTATTACATGGTTTTAAGGAAGGTTCATCGTCATCCGTCCAGGCTGCAATTCGGTCCGGATCAGACCATTCATATTCCTCATCCGTGAAACCGGGAATATTTTGGGCATTTTGGGTATCGGTGGAGGTGGAAGCCTCTTTGTTTACTTGGTTTCTTACAAAACTAGTTACAGCAATGGTTTGTTTCATCAATTCAGACACATGCTCTGCTAGTATTGCAATGGTTTCTGGTGGAATCCCGGATTCCCCCTTTTTCTTTGGTATGACAAGGTTGAACCCCAGGTTCTTTAGGCTTGGGACGCCTTTTGAATCTAGACACTCATCATGAATGTCTACAAACACTTTGCGATCTTGGCCATTGATCTTAAATGGCAGGGTCATTCGGTCCGGCTTCTTTCCTTTGCGGATAAGGGCCTTATCCAATTTCTTTACTTCAAGGGTCTCTTTCTTTTTCTTTCCTGATTGGGTCATAGGTTGAACAGTGACCGTCGACCAGGTATGTTGGGTTAGGACTGAGCTGGATGATGACTCAGTGAAGTTTTGTTCGTTCGTTGTTGAGGTTTCAGGAGGTCTGGCGTCTGCCTGTGCCGGCTCCCGTTGGTTAGAGGGTTCTTCATGTTCTCCCTCATCACCTGAGATATGATGGCACGCGGCCGTCCAGAACTCCTTTTCTTTCTTTTCTTTTCCTTCGCCTTTCAACTCCTGCCACACTTGTCCGCTAATTTGAGCTGCGACTTTGGGGGAGATGAAATCAGCGAGGGTTGCTTATGTTGGTTTTTCTTGAACATAGGGATCTTTGACGGTTTCGGAAGAGGTTTTCCTCCAGAACGTCTGTCTAGATCTCACATTACCCGTTCTTGCGTCACGGGTCATTGGTTTCGGTTGTGTTTTTGTTGGTTTGAGTCTCTTTGGGACCACTGGTATGATAGGGCTTTTCCATTTGAGTTGAGGTTCGGCCTGCAAGGCTCTCAACTTCTTTCTGGTGTTTTTGTTCAAATATACACTCCATGTCGTGGGTGGTTTTCCGTCAGTAGTGACCGAGACACGACGAGAGCTGGCACTTGGGGCTCCGCTTGAGATGGCATGGGGAGCCGGTTCCTGCCTGGCGTCATCATGGAGAGAGATTGCTCCTTCTTGGATTTTCTGTTCGAGCCAATCCTTGAAGACATAGCAATCCTCTATGCTGTGACCCAAAACTCTGTGATACACACAGTAGTTAGGGTGGTTCACTTTATCCTCCTCCTCGGGTCTTTTGCATTGGGGCAATCGAACCTCGAGAACTTCCATAGCTTGCTTGAACAGCTTCAGAGTTTTCTCCTTTTTGAATGAGTAAGGTTTGCTTTTCAGCTCCCTGAGTGTTGGCCTTTGAGCCCTGGACTGTGGATTTCCGTCCTTCGTCTCACCATTCTTTCCCCATTGGGTACTACCAGTGCCTTCAGCCTGGTTAGTGACGGCTTTGACTGCCTTTGTTGTTTTGATTTCCAGCTTCTTTCCCTTTTCTTTGTCTTTTTCCTTGGTGGAATAGTATAGCTGGTTCATTTCAGGCTCCACTTCCTCGTATCGAGCAACCATGGCTACCAAATGTTCAAAGGTGGTGACATTGTGTCCCACCATCCACACTTTCATCGGTGCATGGATACTGTTCAGAAGCATACGCACCGCCTCGGATTCACTTATGTTGGACTGGCATCCTGTGTACATGGTTTCCCACCTTGACACGTAGTCAGAGACAGACTCGCCTTGTTTTTGTCTGGCATTGACTAGATTGGTAACAGAGACCCTATGCGGAGTCGTCCTGAACCTTGCACAAAAGGCATTTGCCATTTCTTTCCAGCTTTTGATACTGTCTGCCTCGAGAGAGGCATACCAGTCGAATGCTACCCCAGACAGAATTTGTGAAAATTGCCTTAGTAGCCATTCCTCCCTTCGAGCAGTGTTTCCACAGGAGGTTATAAAGTGTGACAGATGTTGACTTGGGGTGATTTTGTTTCCAACCCCATCAAACACCTTGAATTTCGGCACTACATGTCCCTTCGGGTAATCCAGCTGGTCGAACCTTGCGGGGTAAGGTCGGCCTGTGAAATTGACGGGCAATTGAGTGCCCCCAATCCCTAGAGATTGCAGTTTTTGATCTATGGCCCTTTGCATCCTTTCCATCATGGCCTCAGGGTCAATGATATTGGTTTCCTTTCTTTCAAGCAACTCTTCCTCAGAGGTTTCACTAGAGCTGCTGTCCTTTTCCCGCACCATTTTGGAGTGGGATTTCTTGGTTTTCTTTTTGTTTTTGGATTTTGGTTTAGGAGCCATTCCTTGGGTTTCGGTTGATTTTGGTATGTCATTGTTTGAAACAGCATAGCTTGGGCGTGCCCCCTTTTTGGCTATGTGTTTCTGGACTTCCGCGCATGCCGCGGTTACCCGAGCATTCTCCGCTTGGAGTTGCTCAAGTTGTTTGGTTTTCTCTTCCAGCTCCTTGCGAAGCTGGGCCATCTCGTCAGATATTTCTTCGAGGATTTCAATCTCCTCATCAACATCTTCGGACGAACTTCCATGGTCCGGGTTTGGATTTTCTTCATCGCTTGCGATGTTATCAGTGGTTTGTTGGACAATTTCCTCCACCACCGGGCTGCGGTTCCTGGGCCGGCCTACCCGTTTGGGAGGTTTAGATGCTGAAGCTTTTCCTTTCTGTCCTCGTGTTTCCACGGGGACACTTTCGGAGTGAGGCGGTTCCTGGGAACCTGTCCCAACCATACGGACTTCCGCCATTTCCTCATTATCATCCTCATCATCGTCAACTGACACATGATATGTCGAGGCAGAACCAGCGTTCCGCCTCTTCCTCATCACATATTTCTTTTTGGTTTTGTTTTTCATCATCTGACTCGCCACCTGGCTAGCCAGAGAGGTATCTTTTTCTTTTGGCACCCATTGCTTGGTGCCCCCTGTATTTTGCTTGGGAGCGGGGATGGGTTCCGGTTGTTTGGGCTTCTAAACTTGCTTCACTTTCCCTTTGGCCTTCATTGAGCGGGCGTTGGGCTGAAGCGATGGAAAGGTAAGCCGGTCAAAGACTGAAGGCGGGTGGGCCATAGTCCCTTTTTCGGGCGCACTATAGTCCGCGTCTCCCTCTCGGTTGTCCTCGCGGTAGGGAAAGCGGAGCCTTTGATGCGCCGGGAACTTGAGCCTGTCCTTGATGGACGGCTTGTTGGGGTTGGCAGGGATTGAGGTGACGGTCCTGCGGGACTTGCGGGATCTCTTGACAATCTTGAAGGCCGCATGAATGGCCTCCACTGCCTTGTGTTTTGGGTGGGTCACTTTCTTTGTCTCAGAGACTGGGGCGTACATGGGGAGCTCCCAATCCTCTCTAAGGCGCATCACTTCACCTCCCTTTTTGAGCACATGTAGAGGGGCGAAGGTGTTGCTGAGCGACAGGTCAGTGACGGTTTCGGGTTGTTGGACCAGGTGGAGAGCTTGGGCCCTCGAGATCCTAGTCCTCTTCTGCTTTTTGAGTTTTGGGGCTGTTGCCCCCTTGATGTGAGTGGTTGCCGCCCGACCCTTTTTGGGGTTAAGGGCAGGCTTTTCAGAGACTTTCACCGATGCTTCACCAGCAAGCATCACAGGAGAGATTTGCACGACAGCTTGGACGGGCACATAGAGAGTCCCGGTTGCTGCTGCCATCATGTGGCGAAGACGCTCGCCCTTCACGATTTGACTCCAGGTAAACATGGTTTCCTGCAATGGAGAAGACTTGGAGTCAACCATTAGTATATTTTTTTTGACATGATGGACTTAATTCCGCTTTCGCATTTAAACTTTGATTATGCCCTGATGAGAGGAGAAAAATGTCCCACTGGGCGTGCCAGAATCTGTCTCGCACTTTTTCAGTCCGACCACGGAAGATCAGATAGTCCTCTATGGGGCGAAGAAAATGCGGATCAGATACCCCTCGAGCATCTTGAGACCCGTCGTTACTGCCCATTCCGAACGAGCGAAGGGCACTAATGCGGTTCTAAGTACCTCGAGAGTTGATTGTTTGTCGTAGGTCCTTTTTTTCCAGTAGGCGCAAGCCCCTACTGTTAATTACCTCCGGACTCAGTTACGAACTGAGCTAAGAGCACCTCTAGATCGGGATAATCAAAGTTTAGATGTCATAGGTGGCTGAAGTCCATTTTAAATAAAAAGGATAGTGTCTTGCGTCTTGAGAGTTTCAGGGTAGAAGAAAACAATGCAGAAAGGCAGCTATTTTAACAGAGCCATGCAAACATGAATGATGTGGTTTAATTCTTTATTTTCACATTTTAAGACATTTAGGTTGCTTTTACTTGGCTGTGTCAGGCTTAATGCCGTCACAGAGACTTTTGAGTTCGACACTAGGAAATTTGGTATCCTAGATCGATCCTCAATCGTTTGGAGGTTTAGAGACTTTGGGATTTCGTTCAAGTCTTGAGTACAGATGCACTATGCCTTCTCTTGACAGGAACTTAGGTGATGGCCACTGGTTGGCTTTTCTTCTGATCACCTGGGCATCAGATTTCAGTCTGCTTCTGGTCAAACATGCTGTGCACTTGCAGAAACAGGCTGTTAGATTTGAGTCCAACGCTAGAAAACAGGGTATTCTGGGTCCGTTCTCAATCGTTTGGGGGAACTTAGGGATTTTTGGGATATTCGTTCAAGTCGCGAGTACAGATGCGCTATGCCTTCTCTTGACCGGAACTTCAGTGATAATTCAGAATTGACTTTTCCTTTATCTCAATCTGAATATCGGGAGGGTGTCTCCTTCAGGGCGAAACGCGATGCAGTCTTGAAGGGACGAACTTTTGACTTTTAAGACTTTATGTCACTTTAGACTTTGTGTCTCTTGAGTCACTTTTAGGCTTTGTGCCATTTTGACTTTGTGTCATTTTGACTTTGTGTCACTTTTAGACTTTGTGTTATTTTGACTTTGTGTCACTTTTAGACTTTGTGTCATTTTGACTTTATGTCACTTTTAGACTTTGTGTCATTTAGACTTTGTGTCATTTTTAGACTTTGTGTCATTTTGACTTTGTGTCACTTTTAGACTTTGTGTCATTTTGACTTTATGTCACTTTTAGACTTTGTGTCATTTAGACTTTGTGTCATTCTTAGACTTTGTGTCATTTAGACTTTGTGTCATTTTTAGACTTTGTGTCATTTAGACTTTGTGTCATTTAGACTTTGTGTCATTTTTAGACTTTGTGTCATTTAGACTTTGTGTCATTTTCAGACTTTGTGTCATTTTCAGGTTTGGATTTTTAATTTTTACTTTAGGATTTTGGACTTTTGAGTTTAGACTTTTAAATTTGTACTTTTAAACTTACCGTTGACCTTCTTGGTGATTTCAATTTTGTTTGCAAATTTTAATGCTTGACTGTGCATGTTGTTCAGAATAAGGAATGTCAGATGTACCTGCTGTCCAGAACATAGAATATTCAAAATGATTTTTTTTTTTTTTTTGCTTTATTTCCTTTTTTTTATTTAACCATATAAATTTATTATTATTTATGGTCATCCCTTAAACCCATTAATTTTAAAATATTTTTTACTTTGGTGTTTCGGCATAATATGACACATCAAAAATATTCCTTATATTTTCTTGACATTTTGATATTTTATGGGAATTTTTCTGATAATCCAACTATTTTTAGTGCATTTTTGAAGTTTTTCTGTGGTGCATAATTTTCTGATTGGTTGTACTTGCTGTTTTATGCTATGCTTGTCGGGGATTCGTTTCACGTTGGTCGCCACAGAAGATCAATGGGAGGCGTTGTGGATTCGACTTGGTCGAGTCGCTTGGTTCGTATCTGCGTCGACGCGCCGAGCGAACCAGAGCCGAATTGTCCTTCTGGACCCCATCGGTCAGTGGGGTGTGCCGATACTCCAAGTCTGGCCAAAATTTTCCTCGTTTTGATCTTCTTCCCTCCTCCTTTTCTGTTGACTCGACGGACGAGGGGGGGGTTGACCTGGCGTCTCAGTTCACCTCTTGATCCGTGGTTAGATTGGTGAGAGACGTTTACCCTTCCTCCACATGATAGCCTTTTCAATTTTAGGTTTTCCCTGTCCAATTGATAGTGCTTCGCTCTTATCCCACTTGGTGACCTAGCACTGGATTGATAAGGCATTCCTTGGATGTTTGATAGCAAATTCTGGCTGGGGATTGTTCATCAAGCATTGCAAGTATCTTATGAAGTCAGTGGCAACAACAATTACAATAGGGGTAGCTCAATTTGGGTAGCAATCCAAGCCATGGGTTCGGTTCTTGGTCTGACATGATTTACAATTGGAATTCAGCTTTGACTAACGGCATTCACTTCTAATTCAATAATGTGCCACAGTGTTACCCATGCTGGAGATGACTTACACATCATTGTAGGCATATGTTGGTTTGATTTTTGGGGCTTTGCTGGGTACTGTTTTTTTTTACTTTGGGTTTTAAATCAAACTGCTAATCATCTTATAACAAATGGCGAAAGACACCTCATCTCAATCTTACATTCATTCACATCTCATAATCAGTGAAGCTAAATATTGGAGATACCTTACCAAACAAATAACCACTGAAATTTATTCTTAGTAATGCCAAAGTCACTTTATGACCTCAACAGACCATTATATGAAAAGGTAATATTTTAAGGTGCTTATCAGGCCTCCTGTAAAAAGGTAACTATCTTATTATATTTTTATATATATATATATATATATTTTGAACGCACCCTTCCTTAAAACAAGTCACATAGATTAGACTTATGCAGAAGGAGTGTACCAACAAGGGTGCCAGTTACATGTGTATATAAGTAGATTGTTTTGCAAGGTACAATAAAATCCCCCTTTTTTGAAGATTATTAACACTAGGAGTATACTAAATGAAATATTTTCTAGAATATCATGACAAAGTGCTATTTTCTTTCTGAGGGGTAAAACAAAATTCTTAACACCCATCAGGCCTTTTCCCTTTTTTTTATGTTTTCAATTTAACCCTTGCTGTTTTGCATATATTTTTTTTTACCCTTGACTTATATTACTATTACTTCTGCTAACTCAAAATGTCTTTTGTTAAACTATTAGAAGCATTTCAAAAGATGTGCAGGTTTAGGGTATGTTCCTATTTCCAAGTATGCGCTCTCAGGCAAGCATCCCTTGGTCACAGTCTCATGCCTCAAATAAAATTAGATTTCACTTCTCTTTTTTTTTTCAAAATAACTCTGATGATATACGTATCTAACAAAATAAACTCCATTTGCTGCATGCTAAAACCTTTCTAACATTAAAATATAGATTTCTTTTTTTTTTTTACACACACACCCTTGGTTTTCTACTTTATTGTTTATTTTTTTTTAAAACCCTTTTTGCTCTATGCATAACTCAAGGAAAGGCCACCATTATTATTAGAACACAGCTAAGTGCATGAGTGTGCGCTCTCAGGCAAGCACCCCTTATGCACAGGGCCATGTTTCTTTATAGGACTTTATTACAGTTATTTTTTTTTGACACTTTCAGGACTTCAAGGGACTCATGGACATAGGTGAGTGTGCGCTCTCTGGCAAGCACCCCTCACCCATATCCTTAAGCCCTAAGTGGATATGAATAAGAGATCTACA
Organism: Rhynchospora pubera; assembly: GCA_028095005.1. NCBI lineage: Eukaryota > Viridiplantae > Streptophyta > Magnoliopsida > Poales > Cyperaceae > Rhynchospora > Rhynchospora pubera. The sequence goes on along the minus strand of CM051459.1, from coordinate 228,821,505 downwards.
TGAGGATCCCCTTTGATAATTGATACTTCATTTCAAAAGAGACAAAATAACACAGAGATTAACACGAGCACCAGAAATAGAAATCAAGAGAAACAAGACTTTTTGAAATTAAACTTGGATATGGCACTGAGTACAGCAAGATCTCTACCTTTCCCTCTTAGAAATGGCTTTTACTTCTTTTTGAATTAGATTACAAAGATAGCTAAACAAACTGGCAGAATTTCCACTTGTCCTCCTCTTCTTCTCTTTGCTTTGGCCTTCTTTTATAGGCGAAATCCCTAGGGCTTTGCTTCATTCTTTCAACACATGGCATCATCTCCTGTCTTGGATTCGTGATGGAGGGGCTGGATGTAAAATGGGGCTGCCGCCATACTTTTACAATTCCAATTTCACCTATTTCTTTGCTACTTCTTTTCACCAATCAATAATATCATGCCACTTGGCATTTGCAACTTTTACCTCTTCCTACAGTGTGCTTGGAGGAGGAGTTATACTTTCTTTGGCGCCAGATGTACTACCTCTCATCCAATGGTTCATGAGTCGATGAGGGGCTGTGATTTGCATAGGGTGGGGATCTTCTTTGGTGCATAACTGTTGCTCTAGGGGTATAGGCCTGGTACATCAGCTCTTTACTTTTATCTATATAATTTTTATTTAACCAGAGGCTCCCTTGGTGAGTAACACATCCTTTTCAACATTTACTAACCTCCTTCCCCTCCCTCTTTATCACTGTATGACAGGTGGGGGCCATACCCAGGAAAAATAAGCGCCTTCTTCTATTTACCTGTGTCTGCAGGAAGGGGTACAGTACCAATATGTGATGTCCCTTTCCCAATCGTTATGGTCATTCCAGCACTTAAGGCTCTCCCTTTTTTTTTAATTAAATTTGTTGTCATTCCATTGCAATTACAATCCATGTCTTCTGTGTAATATAACCCCTTTTAAACACTTTTCCATATAATTAAACTCCTCCTTATTTGGGGCAGTTTTACACGTGGCAGTTCTGGATAGGGTATGGAGGGTATAATTGGGATTTAAAGAGTCTAGATACGTGTTTTATGAGCTTCATTCTTTTGTCCTTTTCCCTTAATTCCTGATTTGCCCTCTTACATCACACATGAGATGCTTTCAGGTGCCAAATAATGTCTGTTGATTACATCCATGCCCTTGATGTACAATCTCACTTCAACTGATCTCATCCAACCATCCATCACATTCTTTCTTTTCCCTGTGTACAGATGAATGGCTAGCGATGTGTTCATTAAAGGAGAGGGAACTTACGGTGCTGCATCTCATTTTATCCCCTCAGTATGTCATTTAATGCACTGTACCATCTTCAGCAGGAGGAATGATCATCTAAGCATCAACGGTTGGGAATTTGGGTTGGCTGGGGGAATTCTTCCCTCTTAAATTACACTTCTGGCTCTGTGGTACGCTGTGCTGGCAGGCCTAGACCCTCCTTTTCAGTGCATAGACTAGGGTAGGAATTCCTCTTCTCCATTCAATTTCCCTCACACTACTTCATTTCACTGGCCGTCTCTAGTGTAAGTGTAAACATCTTTTTTTCTTATACTTTTCACTCCTTATTACATGAGCGTTTTGGTTGTAAAACAGTAAGAAGCCACCCCAACCAAGCAGTTAGTGCAACGCCATTCTCTATTACTTGCCTCTCACACCCTTGGAGTTTTTCGCCATGGCCATGGATGTCATCACCTCTGCTGTCGCCAATTGACCCAAAATTGCTCAGCCTTCCCCTTCTATAGGCTTAACGAGACCTTCCTGGGTATATTTCTCAGCCAATTCCTCATTTATTTAGTGGAATTTCATATACATTTGTGCCAACTGCTAATCCTTTCCCTTTTTGTTATCGCACAACCTGGGCACCATTCCTTATCGAGTCTGGTATCGTTGCGTAGGTGGTGTCATCGCCTCTGTGCTGGTGAGGTCGGTTGGGACTGAAGCGGTGCAGAACGACGGCGAACTCTCTTCTCACGCCGGTGTACGAAGCTTGTCAGAGGTAGTACTGTTCCATCCTCTTCCTTTCTCTTTTCTTCTTTTCTTTTTTTTTTTTAAACGGAAATGTGTGGGACCCGTATTCTTGACCAATCAGGAAATCCAATTAGATGTTTTAATTCCAGACCCAGATCCGTCCGTTGATTTTGGATAATATAGTGAGGATTTATCAGGACCGTCAGATTTGATGGGGATTTCCGAATTGAACTGGGCCAGTGTGCCATTCGAATGGGCTTTTAATCTCGGCCCAAGATGGATCTTTAATATAAGTTTAAAGGCCCATCCGCATTTTGCTTTGTTCTTGGTGGGAGCTTGCCTCCATTTCCCTCAGCAATGGAATCGTCCATTTGTCAGAATTTTAGGGATAATTAGGCTGCCTTATTTTTTAGAAAAATTGTTTGGTGCCCTTCCATAGGTCAATTTGACATGAAATTTTGCATGGTTTCTCATAAAAATATGAAGAATTTAGCTGCCACAAATTTTCTATTTTTTTAGGACTCTGGTAATTAATTATAAGGATATCACAGGCGCATAATGACATTCCTCGTAATTAATTAATTTACTGTCCATTTTTAAGAATTTCTGTGTTTTCCCTTCATGCATTATGACCAATTATCAGGGCTATTTTGTTGGATCATTGGTTATGTGGATGGAATTTTGATTATATGGTTTTGGATTTTGGTGATAAAATAGGGAATTGTTCAGGGTTTTACGCAGCAGAATTTAGAGGCAAACATAATCTTATATGATAATTAATGTTCCTTGTTAATTATCAAGATTATGGACCGTTTAGATTTATTATTGTCATTCTAAAGAATGATCCACAGAGATCTACAATTCAGATCCTCAACCTGAATGATCTGTCAATAATAAACCTAGGAACAGACGATAAAATATCATCCAAAACATAAACTAATAATTAAGTCATTAAATTATTGACTTCTAGGACATAACTCTAACAATCTCCCACTTGGCCTAGAGTCAATCAGTAGTGACTTCTAGCCAACGAAGAATTGAGAACAATGTCATATATCTACATATATACATGTCTCGGACCTCAAAATAAATAATACGCTTATAGCTAGTTACTCATACGTCCACCACGTATGGATGCATAACTGCATCTCGTATACTGCTCAAGGTAGAGGTCGTGCTAGAGTGTTCGCTGTGTTCGCGAACCTATCCAAAAATTGTTCGACCATATATATATATATACTCCTATATATATTCTTGATCACCATCATATGATATCAAGTGATATCGTTATAGATCATATTTGAATCTCCAATGTAACATTGGGTTCTTTAGGAGTAAGTAATGGTTCGAGATGCATAGAACCATAATAACTCGACTAAGAACTCGATCCGAAATAAATTTCTTTTATTGCTTCACAAGTTGCTATGTATTTTACTTTGGTGACGGAAACGGTTGTAATATTCCATTTAGAACACTTTCTAAACTTACAACACCACCTTTTAAGCAAAATATGTAGCTCAATCGTGATTACATCAATCCTTTGAAAAACTTTTATCAGTGTAACAATTTACACGAGATTTCTTTCATCTTAAGAGATGAAACATTATATCACTCTTTCTCATAAGATACTCGAGGATATCCTTGATTATCGTCCAAATGTGTCTCTCTTATATCCATTTGACAACTGTTTGTCATATCATTTGGATATTACACATTGGGGCATATGCATAAATATGGCATACAAAATGAAACTCACAATGAAAGAATGCTTGAACTACTTCATGCACTTTCTCGAATTGAGTTGTAATAAACCGAGTTAAACACTCAAGTCATGCCATGTGACGTACAGTTAGACATTCTTTCTTGGAGTGTAACTTTCGTGTTTCTAGAACACTTCGTCAATATATGCATATTTGCTCAAACCTAACATCCATCATAATCTATCTTTATAGATTTTGTTTCCTAGGATTAGGTGACTTCGCCCAAGTTCTCATTTGAGAAAGCATTCTCCAAAGAGATCTCGACAATATTCATTTTCTTAATGTTATTCCCAATTTAATGAATTGTTATCTTGAACAATACAAGTAATACAATTATGCTCCCACTGAATATCTTGTCTATACAAGATATTTTTGACGAAGTTCAACTCCTTGACTTCATTGTCAAAACTTTTATTCCAATCTCCACAAACCTTGCTTTAATCCATTAATGGATCCTTGAAGCATGTATATGTTTTTAGCAATACATAAACCTTGATTTGTGTCAAATGCACAACATCTTCCTTCATTCATACAAAGAAGGCGGTTTTATGTGTTTTTCCATATATCAACATATATGAAATACAACTATTGCCAGAATGATCTTCATTGACTTTTACATAGCCACAAGCAAGAGGTTGTGCTTTGTACATAGTCAACTAGTCATCGACTTAGACATAGCTACAAGCGAGAAGCCGCGCTTTGTACATAGTCGATTTGTTATCCATGTCGATCTTTCCTTTTGAAGATCTAAACGTTCTTGATGGATTGCTCCTTCATGAACACCAACCAAGGTCTATACCTTGTTGTTATACATGGATTTTATTTAAAGATCATATGAATTCAAATCATATATGTGGAATAGGATCGTTCCATCGTTTCCTTGTTTATCAACGGATTCTCATATGCTAAGTTTGAGAATGTCGTGAAGCCAATGCATCAAACGGCTTAGGCAATCAACTCTCGTTGATCTTTTGTAGGATTGGTACTTGAGGTTCAAGAACTACTTCCACAACGATTTGTTGAACGAGTTCTTGACTCCTCATATATTCCATGAGTTTCTCAAACATCATCAACTCGTGAGATGGTTGAGTCCTCATTAGAAGGAGCGTACTATTAAACTTCTTTTCAAAACAACTTGTGAATGAAGTTCCGCTCAACTCCCACTAAGCACCATGTATGGAGTGACAAGTTTCCCATAAGAGTACTTCTTGTAGTGACGCATAAACTCCTTTAATGCTCACTTTACTCCCACTACTTCTTCTTGAGAGTTTCAATTCATCAAGACTACATTATGATTAGCAACAACTACTTTGTTCTTATCATATTCGTGGAAGTAGTGCCTTTTAATATAAAACATCCTACAAATATTAAGTGTCTTATTTGGGTACAAGCTTATCAACAATCTTGAAATAAGCTTATCAACACCAAATCTTAAGAAGCATTATACTTAGAGATCAAAATCTCATAAGATATCTTCTTCAATAGACTTCGATGGAACATCATTCAGTGTAAACAATATTGTCCTCAAACATAATTCCCTAATACGAGTCGAATAAGTCCATTTGATTTATTATCGATCGAACTATACAAAATATTGTTCGATACCTCCATTCTTGGACATATTATTCCTCATGGAGCGAGTTATGAAACTACTTTCATACTCTTTAGATAATATTTCAAATCATATGAATTAACTACTTACCATGATTAATTGTAAGACTTTTTTTTTTCCTTGAACGGTCTTTTTAACTTCACACTTGAACTCCTTTGAACTAGTCAAAAGGTTCATACTTATACCTTATCAAATAGATATGTTAATATCTACAATGATCGTTGGTTAAGTAGTAAAGCATCAATAACCTTTCATCGCACAAGTACTTATTGGTCTTTATACATCGATATGTAAAAGTCCTATTCAAGTCACTTGTCCTTAAACCTTTGTAGGTTAAAGGCGCTTTTGTCATTTAACAAACATGATTCGCATACCACTCGATTTGAAATCGAATTGAATTTACGAGCTCTACGTTACGGAGACTCTCGTAATGCGATTCTCGTTTATGTATATGACTAAGCGGTTATATATAACATGAAAGTCAAATACTTTATGTCAAGTCTTACGCATCCTTTTTGTCATTCAAAACTTGCTTATCTATTTCAAGCAAATTCAATCAAGATGCATGAAATCATACAAACAAATCCATAATAAAAGAACTTGTCTTTTATTAAACATAATCATCCATTTCATCGAATATGAAGTGGAGATGTTTTGAGAAGTTAGGATTAAGGTATGCAACCTTCAATTCCTAAACAAACTCTTAATAAAGATAACTCTACGTATTCAATGGTAATGACTTAAACGAATAAGTCATCTCCTATACGGAGTTTACTTTATATCTCTCGAACATTCTCTTATTCTTCATTGCCAACACATTTCGTTAAATGCGAGCATATGAACTAGTATCAAGTTACTAGTGTAAATTAGAGATAGTGAGATAATTTGAACGACAAATACACTTTAGGATTAGAATATTTCTAATCGTCATAATCATGGTACTTCGGACAACCTTTCAAATGCCTCCCATAAAACGGCAAATGAAACATCTCATGTGACACATGGTCATCAATGAGAGTCTCGAAATTTCAACTCATACCTTGGTGAAGTATTTCTTGAATACTTAACCAATCACCTTTTTGCATCAACAAGCGTGCATAAAGGTAATATTATATCCTTCATAATTCCAAAGAGATCGAATGACAATATCAACAATCCTTGATATCGGAGATTAATATCTCTAGTCATCAATTAGCTACTTCAATCTTTCGATTTGTAAGCTAATGAAACATTCATATAACTTCTTTTAAAAGAATAATCTCTTGGTCAACTCATATTCTTTATACTCAATCATAAATGATGGAGTTAATATCTACTTTCTCCAAGAACACTTTCTTGAGTAAGCGGATGAGAACGTACGAGTTAATTTTAGTCCATATGAATTCGCTAATTCAAAGGTCTAGAAATTTCAAATGAGGATATTAAGCATACGCTTTATTGAATAACTTTTCGTCAAAAGTCAATCAATCATCGCGTTGCTACGTTCGGGTAGTTTGAGGAAAGTTTTGGGAATTGACATACTCAAATTTCTCTTCACTAAGATCGTGTCTTAGGAATCGGTATTACTTCTTTAAGTGAATGCTTTTAGAAACGAGTTTGTTAATTTTCAAAGATTGATCGCAACAAAATTAACAATTTAAACATCTATAACAAAATCAATTTAAGGTCATATAGTTTATGCAATTATTTTATTTATAACAAATAAAACTCCCACTACAATTATTTAATGTCCCTAATGTAGTAGGTTTTCCAAGATCCCTATTTTCGTTGAGATGGTGCTAGCGTCGGCGTGACACCAAAAACAACTAGATAGAGTAGGTTCTCCAACCAATCATTCCATATGATTCTTGGTTTGTGAAATATCACATGTACATCCACAAACTTTGCCCCGATGTCCAATCCGATTAGAAAACATCGTTAAGTAACCTTTCTCTATTTGCTCCTAGTAAATCCGATTTACACCCCGACACGGATGATGGAACACGATGTCCCGCGTCGGCGAGAATGCATCAATGAACGATCATACACGTTAGAAGGGGATAGAGAGAAGGAGGGCGATTTAACTTAATCATGTTTTGTTTGGGACTATCAATTAAGTGACACTTGTTTGGTGGTCATGTAAGCATACACCCATACCTAGCCTATGACAATTCATAGCAATCACAAGCAATCACATATAAGCATCTCATAGTTGTGGGTTTGTATGGCTCCCGCTTGCATTAGTTTCGCCACATCGTCCATGAAGCAAAACTAATCTAATCCTTGTCCCTCCCACTAAATTCTATAAGGATCTAAATCCTATAAAATAAAGGAACAAAATACATGTGAAAAATATCCTACTCCCATCCTAGCCTTAGGGGCATGCAAGCCTCACAAGTTACATAAAAAATTAATCAACAAATTAATTAATTAATGGCACCAAAGGCCGCATTACAAACATTCACACATGCATTCAATTTACAACCACAAGGCATTGAGTCTTGAGCCATACTAAACCCACTATCCACCTACAAAACAAAGTTAGCACATACAAGCACTTTGTTTCCAATTAACGATTTTCAAGCATCTTTGCGTATCGTTTGCTATAAGTAAATTCCGTGTACAAATTCTCAATTTTAAACAACCAAACTTGTTTAAATTCATTTAGAAAGTTCTTTCAACATCCCATAACTGAAAGGAGATCAAACAAGGAGTTTTCTAATTAATTTCAACTAGTTTGAATACTTAGAAAAACAGTAATTTACCAAAAAACGTAACTAATGGAATCCAACAAAAACAACAGTTTTCGGTCTCCAAAAATTCTCAAATAAATTACTTAAGCTCCTTATCATAGTTGTGATTACCAGTAAAAATTTCAAGAAGAGATCTTAAACCATCTGGGAGAATCAAAAATGACAAATCTCTTACAAGTGCAAGAAACACCGTTATGAGATTTTCAGCTTATCCTCTCAACCATTTGATCTGTTAGACCACCTTCTATCCAGTTTTTATATATACAATATACATAGAAAAACTTGTTTAGACTACAGGCTATCCATTCATGAAAAGAAAACAACCAAGTTCAGTTCAATAATATTAAGTTACATGCTAAACAATCAACAAATTCTGTACTGGAACAGACTGTCAATCGAAATATTTTAACCTAGTTGAAGGTCCAAACTTCCACGAAAAATTATGAAATTAATTTTCCTGGAATCCTAACTCAAATTAGAACAACTCCATTTAAACAGAATTTTTAAAAGAGTTCTCAGTTGGTACAGTTTATTAGAACAATCGATTTGCTCAACAAACTGGATCTGACAAGATCTTCCTTTTCATACTTGAAAACCCACAAATTAATCTGAGTCATGCAACAATTTATACATGCTCAGAAAGAGCTTCAAGTCCTCTTTATTTCTAGCCATAGAAAACTGGTACTTATATTCAAAATATAAATCTTTCAAGCCATTCAAACAGGACAGTGCGAGCAGAAACTGGTTCTGTGCACTGTCGCCGTTTTATTCACAATAAATCTATAATAATTCAGAAAAATGTGAATCCAACGCCAAACGAATTACAATCCAAAGATCTACAATTTTCATGTAGATGGAAAAAACTTCCAGAGAACTTATCAAAGCGAAAAACGCGAAACAACACAGAAAATACCATTTCCAGACAGCAAACAAACGCATCATCTCTACTAATCCGTTAATTAGCCAATTTCTCTTAATTAAGTGTCAAAATAGCTTAAGTACGACCATGTGCTCTGATACCACTGTTAGAAAATTGCCCAATTTTAATTTTGTGACTAATTACTATTAATTAATCCAATTAAAACACAAGCAACACGAGATCTAGTACTTTAAGCAATAGACACAAAGAGAAAGAGGAGAAATTGATACCTCCCGCGAAATCGTATTCGCGGGGCTCGACCAAGGCATGGGAATCGATGGCGTGCCTTCTCCACCATCTCCACCACGTCTCGTAACCGCCCTCGAGTCCACCAAGGAGGATTAATCACGTTCTACAAGGTACGTGCTAGCATACCCAAAGAACAAGCCTAATCCCTATGGTTTTCTCTCTTGCATCAATCAACAACCTTGATTTAGTGGAGAGAAAATAGCTCAACACATGAGCAAATAAGAGGGAGAGAGGAGGAAGGTGGCGGCCTAGAATGGGAGGAAGAGAGGAGAGAGAAAAATCTAGGTGGAGGCTCTCATAAGTGGTCCTTATATAGAGCACAAAACCTAATTGACCTCTTGCATAATTACAACTATGTCATCCCACCTACCACCATTATGGGCAGCCACGAAATGGGCTTTTATGGGCCATTTAACCCCTTCATTTGGACCATTAATTCATATAATTAAGGTCCCTCAACTTTGCTCTTTAATTGGGCTATATATTTGCTATTTAAATAACGGCCCAATTAATCAATATAACCATTTATATTGATAAGTGTTGAACTAAATTAATTATTAACTCATTAATAATTATTTTGGGATTAGTTAATGCATTAATTTATTTCTATATGATCCATTGACTTAATTAATTATAACGGTTCGCAACGGTATATAATTAATTAATCAATCTTATCATATTTCCACAGAACCTACTGCTGTGAATAAATAAATAATGCACTGTGTGATTAATGTCCTATTTGTGTGACCCTTTGAGGATTTATGCTATGTTGGCCATGGAATTAAATCGTTATTTAATTCCAATAATCATAAGCGGTATCTAGCAACACGTTATGACTCCCAATTCGCATAAATAGTGTACTGCTACAATATTTCAATCCTGCATAAGAGAATAAATATGTTTCTCTATTTTGATTCTTATGTCACACGATATCATCGTATAATCCAAGATAGGAATGTGTCATTCTTGCAGATTATACGTTTCTTGATCTAGAGTTGATCGCTTAGTTGCGCGCATACGATCCAACTCCATCAAGGGGCCCAAACAGATATCGTCACTCACTAAGTGAATTAATGAGGGACATACGGTTTTCTTGATGATTAGCTTTTCCCCGCACAATTCAAGAGAACATAAATAAAGTCCGTATAGCAGCCCTTATCGGGAATCAGCGGTAGACAATATTTATTGAACCTATCCTCATGTGGAAAAGATAAACATCTCAAACTTAGAACCAAAATCATAACGAAATAAACAATGACACATAACACAATCCATATGTTTATTTCGTTGGGTCAAGTCCTGTACTATGTTCCATAACATATACATATGCAATTAAGTTGGTAACTCTTTACCTATGATTTGTAGAACTTAATCATCACTTAACTTGCATACTAATCTTATATGATAATTAATGTTCCTTGTTAATTATCAAGATTATGGACCGTTTAGATTTATTATTGTCATTCTAAAGAATGATCCACAGAGATCTACAATTCAGATCCTCAACCTGAATGATCTGTCAATAATAAACCTAGGAACAGACGATAAAATATCATCCAAAACATAAACTAATAATTAAGTCATTAAATTATTGACTTCTAGGACATAACTCTAACAGGACTGCCCTTTGGTCAGCTCCAAAGGGCACCACTGGACAATTCCAGTGTTACATGCATGGGACACCTCCAGTACATGCAACCATACATGCCTAAGTACAGATTTCGTGACTGGGCAGCTACGTTAACAACCACACACTCAGACCGGCTGTAACCGTCATGCGTTACAGCATAATTTGGTCATCATTTTGGTCACAATTTGGGTCATCATACCATGTCATTATACCACGCAACAATTTATTTCAGTTTGGCATACATGATGCATCATACACACATAGTCTGATTGTAAGGTAACCGTTATCATAGCGGGACTTATACCGTTTCCAACCACGCTTTACATGATTGCACTAGTGTCTGGACAGGGACGGGGGTATATTTACATGGGTCTCTAGTCAGTCAATGTCTCAATCATCACCAACCCCCCTAATAGACAGGATGCAATTTGGAGCAACACATAGTACCGTATTTACCAACCCCTGAATTTCCCCCACGCTCTAAGGCCTGGTTGCATGGTGTTTACATGACAGGGACACCGTCAGACAGCCGTATCTCACAGGCGCGTCAGGGGCAAAGTCGGAAAAAATTTAATTTGAACCATATCAGTTCGTGAACCCTTCTAATTTTTTCATGTAGTTTTTTTCGGTACGTGACCCCTTCGCTTGACATGCATCTATTAAAAACCCTTTTTTTTGCAATAAAAATTTCTATAGGTCAGGGTAAAACTTTGTTTTTGTGTTCTTACTATAGGTCGAAGCATCGACGTGTGGCAAAGGCATTGTAAGTTTACCAGGGAGACAAACTACTTGTAAGTGAACTTACTTGATGCTTCATATTTTGAAATTAGGAACTTTCCAATGAGATTTAAATCAACATATGGTTTTAAATTCTATGATAGCGCAAATTTGAAACATTATGAAAAGCTCACTGAAGACAAAGATCAAAAGGTAAATCGTTGTGTATTTTTTTCCTTTTCTTTTTGGCTTTATAAAAATAATTCTAGCTGATGTTTCTTTCTCAATATCAAATTTTGTAGTTTCAAGTGTATGTCCTGTCAGTTAGTGTTGTTTATGGCTTCATCAATACCAGTTATTTTCGCTTGGGGTTATATCTTTTGGTTTAGATCTACATAATGTTGAATTGTAAAAGATAACATTTTTTGTCAGGTTTTTATGTTAAATTGAATACTAAAAGAATGATTTCAGCTGGTATCCAATTTTGCCCCTTGCTGCATTTATTTTACCGTCTCCTTTAGTTAAATACAAAAAAATATTTTTCTCTAATTAGGGCTGGTAGATTCTAAAATGCATCTTTCATGTTTATTTGGTGCGTTTTTATTGTTTAGGCTAATTAATGTAGCTTTTGTATCCCGACACTTTTTCTTTCTTGGTTTTACTGATTTTTATTTTCTATTGATATTTGGCCATGTGGCCGCACTTCTTTAATGTATATAGATTGTAGATGTTGTGCTCATTTAATTAGTGAAATATTGGTTTTATTATTTCTTTCCAGCAATAATTTTGATGGTTATGAGCTGTCTGACAATTTTGATGGTTATGAGTTGTCTGACAATTGTGATGGTTGTGAGGTCATGAGCCTGCAGCATTACCAGAGAGGATAAAAAAGTTATTGCTTATGTTGTTTTCTTCTATTTTCATAACTTCTATTTCTGTAAATATGACATGCAATTAAAGAAGCACATTTGTTTTTCAACTAATTTAGTTCTGAATTCCATTTTTAAGTACTGCAATATGAACTCGACTTTTTCTATTACAAAAAGAATCCTCTTAGTGATTATATGCTAATAAATTTTCAATTTTGTTAGAGGTACTCAACAATTCTAACTCTGTTGCTGAGCATTGATCTAATTTTGAAAAGTTCAACTGCATTTCTTTTTCTTTGTGGAAGCTCAGAAAGATTATGGTCCAGTAATTCAATTGATTGCTTTAAGTAATGAATTTTAATATGTTGATATATTTACTTTGTCAAACATGTTGCAAAAAAAATGTGTATTATTAAACAAAAAGAAATTTCGTGTCCAGCAACAAAAAGAAATAACACCTCAATGGATGAGTTTAGTCGTATGTAGGAAAAGCACCAAGTATAATAAAAGAAAAATGTAGATTGCTGGTACGAAATTAAAAAGCACCAGTTTGTGTTAGTTTGAGCTATTTTAGAATGCTTTCTTTTGCTCAAGCACGGAATATGCTAATTTAGATAAAAATTACGGCTTGCTTTATTTGATCATGTATGTGATTGTTTAGGCATAGATATGAGGATAATTTAAACCTTAGGGCACGGAATCAGGGGAACAAGCCATGACATATGAACAAATTTGTTCAGAACAATCTGTGGGCCTAATTTAGACAGATTATTAGAGCTGCATCTTTTGTTTGTTTGTATTGTCATGAAGATATGTCTACTAATGTATTTTCTATAAGCCTAACGTATTTATTTTTAAAACTTTTTTATTTTTAAAAAATATGAAAAATAAAACAAGCGCGATATTGTAGCTAGTTAATATTAACTTAGGGGGCGTTTGTTTGTGTAGTAAGGAGTTGCATGAGTTAAGGATGCCTAAGTATTTATGTAGTGTTATGTAATAGATGTTTGGTTGTGTAGTAAGGATGACTAATTTAATGCATGCATATATTCATGTCAAAAGACTAAAATGCCCTTATATTCATGCCTTTAATTAATTATTATTCTTAAATCATTATTATTAATAATTAATATTACTTGTTAAATATTATTAATTACAATAATTAATCTTTATTATTAAGTATGTTTTTTTAATAATTATTGTTGCTTATTAAATATTATTATTTATTAATTAATATTAATTATTTGTTAATTATTAATTATTAATTATAATAAGAAATCATTTTATTATTATAAAATATTGTAAAAACTTTAATAATAAAAATATTATTTATTAATTATTTGATTATTATTATTAAATCATTATTATTAATAATTAATATTGCTTGTAAAGTATTATTAATTATTATTATTTATTAATTATAATAATTAATATTTATTATTATTTATGATTTTTTTAATAGTTATCGTTACTTATAAAATATTATTATTTATTAATTTTTTGTTAATTATTAAATATTATTATTAATTATTTTTAAATGGTATTGTTGGGAAAAAAATTAAAGAAACCATACATAAATTATGTACTTTTAAAATATTTTATGTAAGACATTTTAAGTCACAAACAAACGGACCTTAATACATACGAGATACGAGAACCGAGTACTTTATTTTATTTTTATTATATATTTAAAAATATGCTGAACAGAACAGAAGTGAGAACTGAGAAGCGATTGTGAGACGTGTCCAAGTCCTAAGTGCTAAGCCCCTGACCTTAGGTTCCAGCTCTTATTAACTGACACGTGCCATGCCGGGTGGCCTCCAGCTGTCCCACATGGACGGCCCCGATCTTATTCTTGCCCCACCGACGGAGCAGTGTCGTGTCAGGCTACGCTAAGTCGCTACTCGCTAACTTCTCTCAATATCTCTGGCAATCAACTATCAACAATCTACTTTTTAAATAAACAAAATCGGTACGCCACGGCCACGCACTTAATTTTCTTTGATATTAATATTATAGACACAGACAGACAGACACGTGTCGCCTTCAGCCCAGCCTACGCCAAAAGCAAGCACACGTTCCTACGTGGAGTCATTCAAAAAAAAAAAAAAAAAAAAAAGCAAGCACGCGCGTCGCGCGTACAGAGTACAGACGCATGCAGGGGCCCGCAGGGATTTGGATGCATTACAATTAATTAATCCATCTCTAGACTCTAGCTGTCATTAGTTTTTTGATGATCGATTTTAGTTAATTGTAGAGCTACCTACAAGAGATTATTTATTTATGGAACAACTAGATAGAAAAATTAAAGAGGAGAGGACATCTATCGAATCGAATCGAAGCAACCAAAACCAAAACAAGGAGAGATCGAAAGCAAATTCAATCACAATTAAATTAATAATATATCCATGATCCATCCATTAATGGCAGAGATATGTCGGTATGCAGGAGAAGCTGCTACCAACAAAGGCAAGGGCTCTCGTGTCGCCCGGCGCCGCAGAATGAGATCACTACTGCACTTGGCACTAGTACCCCACAACCACAACAAGCGCCAGCTCGACGGATTAAGCTTGACTTCAGGTCTTGGCCATTCTACTTGCCCGAGATACGGTATGATGTCGATTTGCGGCAGGAGGAGAGAGATGGAGGATGCAGTCTCCATCCACCCATGTTTTGCAGGGGCACCTAGTCAGCATCACCACTTCTTTGCTGTATGTGATGGCCATGGCTGCTCTCATGTAAGCCCCCCAAAATCAGTTCATTTCACCAATCATGAACCAAGCCAACTGAATTTTATTTATATAATAATATTCATCTCTATAAGTAATAGGTAGCTGAGCTATGCAAGAAGAGGATGCATCAGATTGTGGCAGCCGAGTTGAATCAGAGGCTTAAGAGAGATACGTACACACAAGTGGACAAAACTTGGTGGAGGGAAGCCATGGAGAAGTGCTTCGTGCAAATGGACAATGAGGCCGTTGCATCCGGCTCCAACACCAAAACCATGCCGTTGCCTTTCCTGCCCTCCTGCAGTTGTGAGCTCAGGCTGCCCCGCAGCGACCATGTCGGTTCTACTGCCGTCGTGGCCATTCTTGGCCCACGCCATCTTGTTGTCGCCAACTGCGGAGACTCTCGTGCTGTGCTTTGCCGTAATGGATCTGCTGTCCCTCTATCCTCCGACCACAAGGTTTGGTTTTTGTTAACCCTCTATATATAATACGATGTCAATGGTACGCAGTCAATGATTAGATTAATTTGTGACCCAACATCATCTCATGATCCTTGCTGAATCCCATTTTCTCCTTCAGACCGTGTTTGATTATTTCTTCTCTCAATTAGTTAATCAGAGTTATGTCTAAATTTCATTCTGTAAATTCCATGCAGCCAGATCGACCAGATGAGCTGCAGCGGATACAAGCAGCAGGCGGCCGGGTCATATACTGGGACGGGGCTCGGGTCTTTGGCGTGCTTGCTATGTCACGTGCAATCGGTAATTTAAGTTAATATTCAATCGGTAATATATATATATATATATATATATATATAGAGTTTAGCTACGGTGAGTCGCGACTCACGGACTCTCCGGTCAGTCGCGACCAAAACTCCTAGATCTAGATCAAAATGACCGATCCAAACCGTTCAATATGATCTCCCTATTGAAATCTCCGTGCAAACCAAATTTTTTTTTTTCGAAAATTTTAAATATTTTTTTTGGATTTTTAAAAACTGATGTTTTTGAATGGTTCAGCACCAATTAGATTAACGATTTTCTAAAAATTCAAAAAAATACATAAAAATTTCGAAAAAATAAAAAATTTGGTCTACATGGAGACTCACCGGACATAGCAAGCACGCCTAAAGGCTGCATGAAAAATTTCGAAAAAATGAACCAATTAGATAATATTCAGAACCTCTAGGAGTTTTGGTCGCGACTCACCGGAGGGTCCGTGAGTCGCGACTCACCGTAGCTAAACTCTATATATATATATATCAAGCTTCTAAATTTCTGCGAAATAACAGAAATAGCGGTATTCTGTGTCAAACCGCATGAACGTTACAGTCTTAATTGAGAAAATGACGTAACGCGTTATTTCAGTTATTTCGGCGATATTACGCGTTATTTCAGTTATTTCGGCGAAATAACAAGCTGTTATTGCTACTATTGTTGAATTGTGCATTCAATATTAAACTATTGTTAAATTGGTACAAGCTGCTACTGCTACTCAATATTGGTACACTGCAGTATATTAATTTGGTATGGCTGTATGCTATTTGTATGGAGTATTGGAGATGTATAAACTTATAAATTGATAATTATAGAATTGATGTGTGTCAAACTTTGAAAAAAACACTACACCGTTATATCGCCGTTATAACATCGAAATAACACCGAAATAACATGGGGACCTAGACCGTCATACCGAAAAAATCGAAATTTAAAAGCTTGATATATATATATATATAATGTAAAATTGGACAATTGTATTTGTGTGCCCCAGATTCTCGGATTCTAACTTTTTCTGGTGTCATTTGATTAAATAATGCAGGGGATAGCTACCTGAAACCATTTGTAATCAGCGAGCCGGAGGTGATGGTGACCGAGACAACAGAGCAAGACGAGTGCCTGATACTGGCGACAGATGGGCTCTGGGATGTGGTGTCCAATGAGGTGGCATGCCAGCTCGTCAGCAGATGCTTGCGAGCAGCAGGTCCCATCACCACCAGCAGCAGCAGCAACACAGAGGAAGAGGAGGATTCTCATATTGAAAATGGTAGTGGAAATGGGGAGGCAACTGCTGCTGGCTTCGACAAGGCGTGTGCCGATGCGGCAATGCTTCTTACAGAGCTGGCATTGGCTCGACACACCACAGATAACGTTAGTGTTGTTGTCATCAATCTTAAGAGACATTGATTAATTACTAATTTATTACGAGGCTTGCATCCAAATGCAACTACAAATGCAAGCAAAGCTTAATTGACAGCAGCTAGTTGTTAACCTATATATATAGTTCAATTGTTCTTTCTTTTTTGTAGTGGTCAATTAGACGTCGTACAAATCTAGTTGAGTACAAACAAGAAAATTATACTTGTTCTTTGTACCGTTTAAGCTATACAGGATGTAAAAGTTAGCGGCAGTTCGATTAATGTGTGCACTAATTTGCTTCCCTTTTTCTTTTCATGAATCATGACTGATACTGTGATACATACAGATGTTAAAAAACCTAGGGGGAAAACCGGCACTGGAAATAAACAACTTAAGGCCTGATCAAAATCCTTCTTTTTAAACATGGAATTTCTGATCAAAATGAACAGATTTGGTGTCATTTGGTCGGGATTTCTATGTTATTATTAGATCCAACGAAATCTTCAGAAATCAATTCAAATGAAATAAAATGAAATCCCGGGTAAAAAATATTATGATCAATTAAGGCACTTAGCAGAGAATTACATTGACCGGATTTGTGGCTGGACTTGCTTAATTTTGTGTATATTCTATTGAAGTTGCTTTTTAGTCCCAATTTGTTCAATTTTTATTGAGTTTTGACGGTTGCATGCCCTCCTGATATTATTTATTGGTTCGCTTTGGTTTTGGTTGCAACGTATGGACTCATCTGCATTTTACTGGATCGAAGGATCTGGTGTAGTCGACTTCCTAATGCACAACAGATTGACCTGTGAACTGTTGTTGTTAAAATGTTGTGAAAGTTGTGCAGACTCATGTTAACAATAGATTTTTTTTTTTTTTGAGGGTAGGGTGACGAAATTTCATTAAAATTAAATAAAAGTATATACAATTACAGAGAATTTACAAAAAATTGACAGAAAAGAGGACTGCTAGACCCAAAAAAAATTGCTGTGAACATCTCAGCCATGATCTCTCGAAAGATTTGCGTCTTGAATGACCCTTCGTAAAGTGATGTGTAAATTCGGCCTTACCCTTTGTAAAATGTACTCTTTTTTGGTTTTCCGAAATCTTCATAGTATAGCTAGTCCTAATTAACTCTTAAGGTTGACCTATTTCTTAGTATACATGCCAATAGTTGTTAAAGTGTTGCAGCTTTTATGTACATTTTCTTTATTTTAAAGAAAAATTATAGTTGACTCTGTTATCGATCTAGGCATTACTTAAACAATAACAAAAATGTTTCTTTGTAATATCTATCTTTTCTGTCTAGAGCATTCTAATCTAAGTTTCTAACACGATTTGTAGGCCAGGATTGACCTAAATAAAGGCCTTTGCAGCACTGCCCGTGCCCCGTGGTGTTATGTCATTTGATTTGAAACATGGCCCGCAGATGATTATATCATTCGGTGTTCTGGGCCATCAAACAAAACAAACCAGTGTCTGCCTTTCTTTTGTTTTAATTTTGTTCCACCCAAAACGGACGCTACCAATTACCAATACCATCCTTTGTTATCAGTTAACAACTCTAACCTCGTGCGTACCATCTGCGCATTTTTTAATGAGGGATGATTACTGCCATCTTAAGATATTATCATGTGTCATCCCATCCCATGGGCTTGTACGCTGGAAAGCACATTAAGCCTCTCCGTAATCACATGAGATAAACATAGGAAATTAATTACTATGCAGTTTTATCATCTTTCTCATCGCTAAACAGAAAATGAACACATAAAATAGATAAGGTGAAACGTATATAATTATCAAAGTGACCACATATGGTCAATAAAAATGAGTTGAATATGCATATAAAAATCTAAATAAGAAACGACAACACTTATTTGTTTGTAAGTGTTCATTTTGATCTTATATATGTTTATCATGTTTGTTTTATGTGTCACTTTGTATTTTGCGATGACAAGGGATGACAAAATTGGAGATGACAGTTATCATTTCTGATAAACATTGTTATGATTATTTCTTTTTTTTGAATTCGTCTCTCTAAAACAATTCTCTATATAAAAACAATTCACACCTATTGGTCGTCTCTCTCTGTCGAGCAAGAACGCTCTCTCTCTTTCTTAGTCTAGAGATCGCAGCAGATCTCCTTCGTCATTTTCAATTACGTTGCTTCAATGTTTTCGCCATTTTTTAACGCGTCAGATGATAAGGATCTGATAGTAAGCTTAGTTTTGACATTAAACTACAAATTTTGACATCAAATAGAACTTTTTTCCAAGGTACTCATCTTGATTCTGTTTAATTTTATTTTGAAATTTGAAATAGGTTCAAATGTCATTTATTGTTTGAAATTCAATTGTCTCATGAAGAAGCAATAATTTATCAAATCAATTTTATTTAATTATGATTTAAAATTGAAACTAGGTTAAGATGTTGTTTAGTGTTTCAAATTTGTGTGAAAATAAATTGAAGCAAAGGTTGAACCAATAATTCAACATATCAGATCGGTTTTTACATTTCATTTGAAATCAATTGTACAGGTCTATTGTTCGGATTCAAATCTAGATTTTTACATTTCGTTTCAAATCAATTGTACTTAATCGTTCGGATTCGGATTTAGATTTTTATATTTAATTATAACATATTATTCACTACGTTTTTAATGCGTGTATTTATTTTTATATAGGAAATTAGTTAATTATATAATATGCCAACTTTGCCTTCATTGTAATTGCCACAGCCACCAAATTCGTCTCCACGTGTACATAAGTGATATCGTTTATTCAAGGTATTGATCTCAATTCTCATGAATTTTGCTTTGATATTTGAAATAGATTATCAATCTTTTGAATTGTTTATATTCGATCTAGGATGATGCATTATTAGTATAGGGAGTAAATATATACTACAAGGAGTATATATTAAGATGATGCATTATTAGTCAGTTATGAATGTGTCTTGTTCAAGTGCAATTAACTTAAATTGTGGGAGTAAATATGGGAGTATATAACTCTCAGAGAGTATATAAATAATATCAAAGGAGTGATTAATCAAATTCGTGGGTGTATCTATCTAAGATAATTGTGTACATAAATAGCACTAACTGTTTTGATATCATTTCCTTAGAAGTAAATAAATTATCATAAGGGAGTAAATAAATGAGCTAGAGATAATTGTGTATATAAATAACATTGATTGCATTAATGTCATTTCATGAGAAGTAAATAAATAATCATGAGAGAGTAAATAAATAAGTCATAAGGAGTACTTATAAATTACAATTGATATATGGAAATAATACCAGATACATTTGACTTATTGTTTTCATATCATTCCTTGGATGTAAGTAAATAATTCTCATAGAGTATATAAATAGTATTGAATGAGTAATTATTTACTTCTGTGGGTGTATCTATCTAAGATAATTATATGTACATAAATAACATTGATTGTTTTGATGTCATTTCGCTAAAAGTAAATACATAATCACGGGGGAGTAAAATAAATAAGTCAAATAGAGTACCTATAAATTACAATTTGTCATTTCCTTAGATTGATAATTTAGTGTTTTTTTTTCAGATTAATATTAGTAATGACGATGTGTCCAACACATGCTTATATTATCTAACGAAGTATATATTAATTATTATGGAATTTAATAATAGTGAATAAAAGAGTATATATTCTATGGTGTTGTTACAAACTAATAATTAGTTGAGTTTTTTTTCATATTGATATTAGTAATGACAATGTGTTCAATACAGGAATATATTATTTAACGGAGTATATAATAGCTACTATGGCGTTTAAGAATATTGAATGAGGGAGTATGCATTCCATGGTGTTATTATAGATTGACAATTTATTGTTCTTTTTCTTCATATTGATATTAGTGATGACAATGTGTACCATACATGCATATATTATCTAACGGAGTATATATTAACTACTATAGGGTTTAAGAATATTGAACAAGGGAGTATGTATTCTATGGCGTTATTACAGATTGATAATTTCTTTTTTTTTCTTTAGTAATGATAATGTGTTCCATTCATGCATATATTATCTAACGGAGTATATATTAACTATTATGGGTTTTTAAAATATTGAATAAGGGAGTATTATTAAACATTAATATAATTTACTTTATTTTAGATTGATATTAGCAATGACAATGTGTTCAACAGATGAGTATATTATCTAACGGAGTATATATTAGCTACAATAGGATTTAAGAATTTTGAATAAGGGAGTATGTATTCTATGGTGTTATTACAGACTAAAAATTTGTTGTTTATTTTTTAGATTGATTAGTAATGACTATGTGTTGAATACATATACACGCGCAAAGTATGGGATTTAATTATATATATATATATAATCTCACAAAGTATATATATTAACTACTATGGGATTTAATAATATTAAATAAGGGTGTATGTATTCTATGGTGTTATTGCAGATTGATAATTTGTTCTTCTTTTATTTAGATTGATATTTGTAATGATAATATATTTAACACATGAGTATATTATCGAAAGGAGTATATATTAGCTATAATGGGATTTAAGAATATTGAATACATGAGTATATATTTTATTGTGTTATTACATATTGATTTAGTGCTCTTTTTTTTCAGATTGATATTAGTAATGACACTGCTTGTCACACCCCGAGTCACTTTTAGACGACTCGCGAGTGCATCTTGACTACCCGCCGCGTATTTCTACGCAAGGCGAAACATACATCACATACATACCAATAATCTACTCATAAAATGTCACAAAATTTTATTTACTCAAAAGTAAAAGAGTTTGACAAACGACAAGGACTAACATGGCGAGTTGAAAATGAGTCTCCCATGCTAGTTCATTGTATCAAAAGTAACTACTTAAAAGCTAATAATACAATTAATGGCATTTATTTGACCCGCTTGTTTTTCTCTCTTTTCTTACGAAAGCTCTAACACACCGTCTTCAATACCTGGAACCCATATAACATGGAGAAACAACGGATGAGAGACTAAAATAATCTCTCCGTGCGGTATTCAGTTCCAGCCCGGAGAGTTGTGAAATTTAATGAAACATGCAATGACAATCAGCACAATAATGGTTTATTCGTAACATGTTTTCCTATTAAAAATAAATAAATAAAATAAAATACATGCATTCCATGAAAAAGACAATCTCAACCAACATACTATGCAACCCATCAGTTTAATATTTCCACAATTTCTTAATGTTTATCATTAATTTCCTTTCACATGATAACACATCACGATTTCCATGTCCACGAGATTGGCTACACGATCATGAACCCAGAAAGCACATTTGTCCGTCGCGAACAGACTTCTTCTGGGGAGCGCGCTAGTACTAGGGCCCTCAAGCCAACTTTTGGTACCACGATTATTTCCACTTCGCTTATCATTTACAGAATTAATATATATTATTTTCTCTGTTAACACTAACACTATGCACATGCAATCTAATATAATGACCATGCAAAAATGACCATGTAACTTCATGTTCCCTTAACTTTATTTATCGTGCAACAGATAATGCATTTATAAAATAATGTAACCACTAATACTAATAATGCATTTATAAATAAATATAACCGCTAATACTAATAATGCATTTATGCACCATGTAAAATAAATACGAACAGAGTATCAAGTAACAAGAAACACATGATTCTAATTTGACTATCTAATATATAAATAAATTAATTTCACAACATAACCAGGATCCGCACCTGACAAGAAGATGAATTCGAGAACAATCGTCGAGACCAACTTCCAAGCCGCCACGATTCTTAAACACTTGATCATTTATTCTTAGTGTCAATAATTAAGTAATGTTTAATTTAGTATTAATTAATTTTCCAACTTACGTCACTAATCCAAATTCTCAACTAAAATATTAAAGGTTGGATTTGCATTTATCTAAAATGCTCCAATGAATAAAAATTCAGAAAAAAAAAGAACTAACAATAACGTGATTAGGAAAATATGGTTCTAACAATCAGTTAACAGAAAAATTAATAGAAACTTGTAAATAATTTTATAACACGAAATTTTATAGATGAACAAAATTCATTTTGATTATTTCGTCAAAGAAGAAAAGAAGGCTCTGGACAGGAAAATAATACATATTAAAACTAAAGTTTGAAAATAGGGACAACATATAAAAATAGTATTGAAATTATCAAATGAATTCGGATTTAACTTAATTTCAGAGATAACAGTATAAGTTTTACTATATTAAAACGTTAATATATCTTACATAACCAATTTTTAGTAAAGAGGACACATATGTTAGATAAATTTTAAATTTCACGAAACTGAAAATAATTATAAATAACAACCATCTTCCTTTCATGTAACCAGAAGTTAAAAGTTGAGATTAAACAAAAGTACTTTATATAGTGGTTGCAGTACGACAAAATCTGATCAAATAACCAAATTCATTTTGGACTCAAGTTTACAAGAAGTCAAATGGACGATAAATGATAAACAAGAGATATAAGAATACTCTTACCCGAATTTGAAGTTCAGAACCCCAATCACAAATTTCTTCTGCGCACTCAAGCAGAGATCCAGAATGGAATCAAGAATTAATAATAAGTATTTATATATTTGGAAATGGATCAGGCGGTGGTTCGGTTATAAAAAGAAAAATGGAATAGAGTATGGGAATCGAAGACAAAGTATATAACCGACTATGAATGATATCTATAAAGGAATTAAAAATAATGACACCTCTTCGACAGTTGCCGACATTACAAAATCAAATAACTACCTCTGTACTAGCACCTCTTAATAACCATCTTAAATAATTACCAATCCAGGTACGAAATGAGGATTAAAAATAGTATATGGAAGTAACTCTATTAGACAAGAAGTTTTAATTGACTATTTTATAAATCTGATTTGGAAATAAATTAAATAAAAAAAACAAATGTCACAAAAACTAAAAATTTAGGTTGTTACATCCTTCCCCCCTAAAAAAAATTTTGTCCTCAAAATTCAAATAGATAGATAATAAAAAAAAATTGTATACCAAATATATGCATAGAATAAAATCCAAAATAACAATATTATCCCGCTCCCACCTTAAAATAGACACTAATTCAATAAAAACCAATTTAATATATATTAAAATATATATAAGTGTAACAAAGATTAAGAAAATAAAATATCTATATAGTAAAATACATACAAACACTCTTACACAACTAATTATGTGTAACAAGGATTAATAAGTTTACTTTAGTTGGTATCAGAGCAGGCACATACAATACCAATAATTGACCCGTTATTTGAGTGTGTACTAAGGTCTCATCTTTAGAATTGGTGATTGCTAATTAACTTTTCTTTAGAATCTAAGTAAACTTATTAAGATAGAATTATATTATAGGATTATATATCAGAGTTGCGCAACGGAAGCATAATAGAGTCGATTTGCAGTTAAGAGTTGTCTTAGATTTTGTTTAGTATGTTTCATATTTTTAATCTCTACTTATTTGTTCAGAGGACTGAACAAAGTTTTTAAGTGGGAAGGGATACAATTTTTTTGTAACTGCTATCTATTATGTAACTACTCTGATACCAACTAAAGATGAGACCTGGCTCTGATACAATGTCACACCCCGTATCCGAGACACGAGGCGTGAGGTGACACAGTATCTGATCATCCATCTGACGGCCCGTCAACCTACGTCACAACATAGATCAAAGCAAAACGGAGTCAGCTACAAAGCCGAGTAACTAGTTATTTAACAACGCAGCTTCTCTATAACTAATTTATATAACCAAAATCAAACGATCGGATTAATCCATACATCAATAACAACAAAGTAAATGTATTTTACAGAGATCAACGGGTCTAGATTTTCTCAAAATCAGTTTCTTGTATCAAATTCACATTAGCGTGAATCCCTCTCTAGGCGATTTTGCTTCACATTTCATATCACTTTTTCATTTCAAATCAAGTCATATCAGAGACCCATTGATTCGTAAAATACATCAGTCACAATTCGTATATATCAATTCAATCAAATAAACAAACGATATTTAAATCAATCAATATGAAAATTAAATTATAGAGAAGTCTGGTTACCTGACGAATGATTACAAAGATAATTCGATACAACTGTGATGTTGAGTCAGAATATCAAACATCGGCTCGATTTTTGTTTCTTTTGGAATCTCAATTTCGGAAAAAGGATATCAAATAAATGAAGAAGATGGTTTTACTCCCGAGTATAAAAAGTTGGATGGAATGATATGAGGACTTAGGTTTTATTTTAATAACCGACAATTGAAAAGAGGGATATATGGCTACATAGAAATGTATAAATCGGTTATATAACGGAACATTTATAGGATACGACATGTAATTGGTGGCCTTTTCAGTACTATTTGGAGAGAGCGATTAAAGGAAATTATCGAATTGGAATTTGAGGCACTGTAACAGTATTAGAGAAGGAACAATTGAATTAAATGACTTGCTTAGACAAAGGAGATAGGCACGGTTATAGAATTTCATAAATTAAAGCGAACAAAGACAAACAATAAGGAAATTTAATCCGTGGAGTGAAATAGTTAATTACTAATATTATTATAATAATAAAATCAAAGATAATGACACCATTTAAAATTTTGTTTTTACCAAAGGGCCGGTTAACAAGATCCAATGAAAAATCATATTAAATTCAACGATGATAAAAAAAATAAAAACTTCAATACATATATTAGAATTTCAAAATTTTCTTTTTAACGAAATAGCAAAATTTTTATAAAAAAAAAAGATTCAATTTTATTACTGGAATTCAAGACTTTAATAAACGTAATAAAAAAAATTAATTCAAAGAACTGTCAAAATCTGGGATGTTACATTCTTCCCTCCTTCAAAAGAATTTCGTCCTCGAAATTCAACAATTGGTAATTCAAATGAAACGAACTAAGATCTAATTGGATGATAACAAGTCAATTGAGCAAATGGAACTCAAGTCGGACAATTTCAAATTAACTAGAACTATATTGGTATCCTAAAAGAAATTTCAAACGAAACGACAATGGACCCAAACACAGTCCGAGGAACGAATGCTCTGATACCAAATGTCACGCCTCGTATCCGAGATACGAGGCGTGAGGTGACACAGTATCTGATCATCCATCCGACGGTCCGTCAACCTACATCACAACATAGATCAAAGCAAAACGGAGTCAGCTACAAAGCCAGTAACCAGTTATTTAACGACGCAGCTTCTCTATAACTAATTTATATAACCAAAATCAAACGATCGGATTAATCCATACATCAATAACAACAAAGTAAATGTATTTTACAGAGATCAACGGGTCTAGATTTTCTCAAAATCAGTTTCTCGTATCAAATTCACATTAGCGCGAATCCCTCTCTAGGCGATTTCGCTTCACATTCCATATCACTTTTCCATTTCAAATCAAGTCATATCAGAGACCCATTGATTCGTAAAATACATCAGTCACAATTCGCATATATCAATTCAATCAAATAAACAAACGATATTTAAATCAATCAATACGAAAATTAAATTATAGAGAAGTCTGGTTACCTGACGAACGATTACAAAGATAATTCGATACAACTGTGATGTTGAGTCGGAATATCAAACATCGGCTCGATTTTTGTTTCTTTTGGAATCTCAATTTCGGAAAAAGGATATCAAATAAATGAAGAAGATGGTTTTACTCCCGAGTATAAAAAGTCAGATGGGATGATATGAGGACTTAGGTTTTATTTTAATAACCGACAATTGAAAAGAGGGATATATGGCTACATAGAAATGTATAAATCGGTTATATAACGGAACATTTATAGGATACGACATGTAATTGGTGGCCTTTCAGTATTATTTGGAGAGAGCGATTAAAGAAAATTATCGAATTGGGATTTGAGGCACTGTAACAGTAATAGAGAAGGAACAATTGAATTAAATGACTTGCTTAGACAAAGGAGATAGGCACGGTTATAGAATTTCATAAATTAAAGCGAACAAAGACAAACAGTAAGGAAATTTAATCCGCAGAGTGAAATAGTTAATTACTAATATTATTATAATAATAAAATCAAAGATAATGACACCATTTAAAATTTTGTTTTTACCAAAAGGGCCGGTTAACATGATCCAATGAAAAATCATATTAAATTCAACGATGATAAAAAAAATAAAAACTTCAATACATATATTAGAATTTCAAAATTTCTTTTTAACGAAATAGCAAAATTTTTTTAAAAAAAAGATTCAATTTTATTACTGAAATTCAAGACTTTAATAAACATAATAAAAAAAATTTAATTCAAAGAACTATCAAAATTTGGGGTGTTACACTGCTCGTGTTCGACATATGCGTATATTATCTAACCAAGTATTTATTAACTACTATGAGATTTAATAATATTGAATAAAAGAGTATCTATGGTGTTGTTACAAACTGTTAGATTAAACAATTAACCTTCAATTTGTCGATTTGCAAAACAACACCAAATTTCTCAACTAACCTTTCAATTTAGTGAATTATTAGTATTTTTTTTTTTGAAGAATGGCTTGAAGCAGTTGTAGCACAAGTTGTGGAGCATCAAGAGACTCCATTAGGCTAGCTAGAGTCATTAGTTTTGGTATATTTAATCTGTAAACTAATCTCAATCAATTTGTTGTTTAAATGCTCAATTTTACTGTCAAAAGTCATACAACGCCATTTGACGTTGCACAACACTGAATCAATTCAGACTAAAATTGCACAACGCCCACTGGCGTTGGGTAACGCTATACCACAGAGTTGTATAACGCACAGTAGCGTTATATAACGAGAGATTGAGAGGACTTGAAACTTAGTCTGTTCCTCCTATCGGAACGTTATGCAACGACACACAACGCTGCACAACATTATCTACCACCATTGTGTAACGCTTTTTAGCGTTGCACAATGCTCAAATATTTCAAGTTCTCTCCGTTGTTCAGACAGCGCTGCTTCATGCCATGCAGCGTTGTCTTGTTTTTGTGCAGCGTATTTTACATGTAAAATTGCAGACAACGTCATTAAGGATTGTATAACGTAAATCAGCGTTGTATGACGAATTGTTGAGTTCGTGAGAGCTTTTCTCACCTCCTTTACTAGACCGTTGTGTAACATTCATTGAACGATCAAAGACTTTCGATGTATTATATGAACTTTAACTTATTTTTTTTTCTAACAGAAAGAAAAAATATATTAATATAAGGAACCGATCTATTGAAAACTTGGTTAGTGCTTAAATTTGTACTAAAGTTGATGTGACTAATTAATGAAGTCTTTCCTTTTCTCGTACTTTGTAGTAGCTTGGGGGAAGGGTCTCTAGTTCTCCATTATTTATTCTGGCAAAGTTGGGGAGGAGTGCATCAGCAGGAAAAGCTCCAATAAAATTAGGAATTAGTAAAGGTCAATGGTTGTTGATGAAAGGTCGTTTACTATAAGCGAATGCACATGCATCATTGCATTAGCATTAGAATCAGAAATGAGAAACCCATTTCAACCTTTTGTAGTTTTGTTTGCTTGCTTCCTTTTTTTTTTTTTTAACCCTTCCGAGTTAATTAGGTCTTCTGTCTACTAAATAAACCAACGAGAGTGAGTTTGACCAAATTTCATCTGGTTTGGTAGAGAACATGCATGGGCAATTGGGCATAGACCTAATCTAAAGTTATTTTTCATTGTACAAATCGCGAGAAGTTATTCCTAACTTATTTTACCTTTTCTAAAATATAAAGTCATAGACACACAAATGTAAGCACAATTTTTTTTTTTTTCTGTTGACGGCTGTGCTTAATTGATACCAAAGACAATTAAAAGCTGAAAAATCAATGGAAGTAGATGTACTTTTGTATGGACTTTAATTAATAATCTAGGTTATTAAATTTTTTTGGTATGAAGTTATTAATTATTTATGTTAGTTTTTGTAGTTTATTTTTTGGGGGGCAGGAGGAGCATGTACTGATGTACAGCTGGCGAGGGAGGTAAAAACAAGACGTGGCACTGTAGTTGAGGCCCACCTCGGAACCTCAGCGATTTAATTTGGCAAAATACTTTGTGTGATTGTTTTGCAATAGTTGAAATAAAGGACAATATGTTTTAAAATAGTATGAATCTTGAAATGGTGTAGTAAAAGAAAAATATAGCAATGATTGCTTTGGTCCTCAGAAACAAACATTTAAATTGGAATAATAAATTTTGCATCAGCTTTAGCAATGAGTCTTTACTCTTTAGCGGAATGGTGCAGGACACCGGGAGCAGGATGATTAGTGATGTGGCCATATATATATATAGTAAAAAGAGGGAGGTGATGCTGAAATGGTTTGATATGATTGGAGGAGGTAACGTGGAGGGCTGAGTCAGACACTGACAGACACGAGGACACAAGGACAGAAGAGAGAGGCCTACAATTGCAAACCATGGGCCATGAGCATTCATCAGATCCGATCCAAGGGGCGGACGAGGGATGTATACTAATACTGTGTTGCGGTTGGTGAAACTCCGTTCATTCCTTAATCATTACTCATTATTCCTTATTCATTATTCACTATTCAGAGAAAGAGAGAGAGTCATCAGTCATGAATTGAATTGAATTGAATTCCATGGTAATATATTAAACTCAGCGCCATCTCATCTCTTATATATTCTCCTCTCCTCCTCTCCAGTACTACTAATTAATTGGTTCTAAACTCTAACTTCATCCATCGTCATTTCGTCATTAACATTAAATCAAGTCCCCCTCCCTCTCTCTCTCCTCTGACTCTTGACTCTGAAGGAGAAGGAGAAGAAGAAGAAGAAGAAGAAGGGGATCAGATCAAGCAGAGGCAGAGGAGGCAGAAGCAATCTCAAGCAGGGATCCAATTCCCTTATTACTTGCCTAATTGAAATCACATCAAGCAACCAAGCACTCAAGCAGGTAAAAGTTGCAGCTATCCAATTACATTACATTTCCATTCTCCTTACGCTTAGGGCTTAGCTTAAATTTACCCCATTCTGATTCTACCAATTTTGCTTCTTCTCTTCAATCTTCATTGCCCATTCTATCTCTATTTCTATACTGTTACTGTTATATATACATCTTATCTTATTCTTATATAATTATATTTTCATTCTTACAATCTTATATATTTCTCTTCTTATATCTTGTTTTCTCTACTCTACTTAGATGAATCCAGGCTGTACATAGCTGGACTGAAGCTGTACATTATTAATTATTATTTTTTTTTGTTTTATCTTTTTTCAAAATAACAATGAATGAAAACCTTTTCATTTAGAATTTAGAATTTAGAAACAAAACGACAATAGCCTCACACCCATCTGCCCTTTTGTCATCACTCTTTCCTCTATTTCATTTCTTTTTCTTCTATATATCTATATTATATGCTTTCCTTTTCCTATTCCTTTTATTCAAACAAAAGAAATCAAAATCCAAACATCCTTATCTCCTCCTTTAATGCACCCGGCCCACTTCGACAGCCAATATGAAACCAACACACCATCTAGTCTTTTCTTCTCAGACGCTGCTTAATTTGGTCTAATTCATCACTTGTTTTTCCTTTTTTATTATTATTATCATTATTTATTTTCTTAATTTTGTTTTGTTTTCTATGTTTTACAGGATAAGTGGAGAGCAGAATACAGGAAAAACAAAAAAGACTAGTTCAACCATGAAAGCTCTAATTCTTGTTGGAGGATTTGGTACACGTCTCCGGCCTCTTACCCTGAGTGTCCCTAAGCCTCTTGTCGATTTTGGCAATAAACCAATGATCCTTCATCAGGTACCATTATTGGGTCATTTGGTACCAGGTTGATGGTATATGCCATTTTCTCTAATAAATAATAGAGTGCATATGTTCTATTTTTTTCCCTTTTTCCTTTTTTTTTTTTTTTGCAAAAGTGTGCTAATTAAGACAATTGGAGCTATATGTTGCATGTGAAAGGATCATCAAAAGTTTCTACTATTATTGTTTTGCCAGTTGAATTCCATAGCACCAATGATCCAGGCAACATTTCTTTTTGATCACTGCTACCACAACTATCAAAGCTTGACAGTTATAATTTATTGTGTAAAACCTAAGAGCACGTTCGACTGTTCTTCACAATTGGCACATGCATAATGATCATAGTTGATTACAGTCGGACCTACAAATTCAATTCATTTAGTTTGTGCCCACTCCATGATGGGGGTAGGTGCATGTGCACAATTTCCTTTTAGAGTAAACTATTCGGGTAATATCTATAGTTACTTGCATTTTCCAAGTCAGACTCTGCATTGAAAATTTCCTTGGAAGTCATACGGATCTAATTACCAGGACTGCATGGAACCTAATTTTATTTTTTTATTTTTTTCTAAATTTACTTTTAGATTGAAGCTTTGAAAGAAGTTGGAGTCACAGAAGTGGTCCTGGCCATCAATTATCAGCCAGAGGTATTACTAAAAGGCATGAAGCATCAATTATTTCTCTAGTTCTCTTTTGCCCAGCAATATAGATCCATTTCTGTGGATACATCCACCATAATTTAAATTTTATTTTTATTTTAATATTATGTTTGTTTGTTTGCTTCTTTGCTGTGCAGGTAATGCTGAACTTCCTCAAGGATTTTGAAAACAAGCTGGACATCAAAATCACGTGCTCGCAAGAGACAGAGCCTCTGGGCACTGCAGGGCCTTTGGCGCTGGCAAGAGAGAAGCTCATTGACGGGTCCGGCGACCCCTTCTTTGTCCTTAATAGTGATGTCATCAGCGAGTACCCCTTCGCCCAGCTCATCAAGTTCCACAAGTCCCATGGTGGAGAAGCCACCATCATGGTTACCAAGGTATTATCTCTCTCTCTCTCTCTCTCTAATTGATTGAGAAAAAAATTGAACTGAATTAATTTGCTCAGCTCAGGGGCTCCATTGCGAGTCAGGTAAACTTTGAATGATTAGTATATATTGTGATCACTAATTAATCATGGATAGGTGGATGAACCATCGAAATATGGCGTGGTAGTAATGGAAGAAGGGACAGGAAAGGTCGAGAGATTCGTAGAGAAACCAAAGATTTTTGTAGGAAACAAGATCAATGCTGGTATTTACCTACTGAACCCTTCCATCCTAGATCGCATCCAGCTCAAACCTACCTCCATTGAGAAAGAGGTGTTTCCCAAAATTGCCGATGAGAGGAAACTCTACGCAATGGTGTTGCCTGGATTTTGGATGGACATAGGGCAGCCACGGGACTACATCACCGGCCTCAGGCTCTATCTTGACTCTTTAAGGAAAAAGGCTTCAGTGAAGCTGGCATCCGGGCCCCACATCTTAGGAAATGTCCTGATTCATGAGAGTGCAGTGATCGGAGAAGGTTGCCTGATCGGGCCTGATGTTTCAATCGGGCCAGGATGTGTGGTTGAGGCGGGAGTGAGGCTGTCCCGGTGCACGGTCATGCGCGGAGTACGCATAAAGAAGCATGCGTGCATCTCGAGCAGTATCATCGGATGGCACTCAACGGTGGGGCAGTGGGCCCGGGTGGAGAACATGACGATTCTAGGGGAAGATGTGCATGTGTGCGACGAGATATATAGCAATGGGGGGGTGGTGCTACCGCACAAGGAGATCAAGTCGAGCATCCTGAAGCCCGAAATAGTCATGTGATGCCATGCCATTGGATGCTACCTAATTCTCATGTTGTAATATTTTTTTTTTTTTGTTTTACCCCAATCCATCTCTCAGCAAGTGTAATCATGTTCCTTGGTTCTTTGGTTCTTTTATTGGCATATCGTGTGTGTGTCATTGTGGTTTGTTAATTAATTTAGTGTGCAGTGAGGTGAGGGTCGTTTTGTTAGATAGGTAAGGTGTGGGGCGTGAATTAAGTGTGCCTTTGTTTTGTTATGTTTCTTTGGTTCTCATGTCAACGTTGTTTGTAATGAGGAGTTTGTAGATAGAAATAAACTAATAATTAGTTTGTTTTATACTTGCTCTAATATCTATATGAGAGTATGCGTGCGTGTGTGTTGTTTAATTCAGTCTCTTGATAACAAGAAGGATCTTAATTTATCGGGTATAGTATAGGAGACTAATAGGATTGATGCTTTAGGAGTAACGATCTTTGTATAAACTTTGTTCGTCTTTCAATGGAAAGTGGCGGAGCTATTTTGCTCTGCTTTGCTTGTTATCAAATAAGAATCATAATATATTATATATTTATATTGAGGATGATGCCCCTGTTTGAAACGAATAGGACAAAAAAAAGGATGGAAAAAGATATGTCATGTTAATAAGCCCTTGTTTGAAACGAATTGACAATAAATAAATGGACCCCTACTTACCTACTTATTATAAATTAATTAATTAATGTGAAGAAGAATTAGAAGAATGATGAATGAGTTGGTGAGGTCGTGAATCGTGTTATGCTCGTACATTTATGTTGCGTTGATTAATTCAACCTTGAACCATTCCTTGCATATTTCATCATCAAACGTTACGTTCACAGCATAAAAATAAATAATAAATATCAATCATCATCAAAGTAGAAAATGAGAAAGGAAATTGCAAGAAAAATGTAAATGCGATGGGGCTGTGGCCCAAGGCTGAGAAAATAAAGCCCAAACAATGGAAAGTTGAGTTGAGTTGAGTGGCAATAAATATTAAACCCTAAAGCTAAACCCTTTGTCTCTTCTCTTCTCTTCTCTTCTCTTCTCGTCTGCGCCGACGCCATATTAATATTAATTAATAATAATAATGGCCTTGTCCCGCTTCCTCCGCCGCGCCGCCCCTCTCGTCGTCCGCTCGTCATCCTTCGGCGCCTCTGCCTCAGCCCCTCTCGTCGTCCGCTCGTCATCCTTCTGCGCCTCTGCCTCGGCCTCTGCCTCAGCCCCTCCTCGCCCCCTCTCTCTCCTCTCCCTCCCCCTCGCCAGGCTCTTCTCCACCTCCCTCTCTCCTGCCGACGCCTCCGACGCCTCCGACGCCTCTCTCTCTCTCTTGCGCGTCGTCGACTCCGAGATCAAGTGCGCCCAGGAGTGCGACCACCACCACGACGGCGCCGGCGCCGTTGTCGACCAAGCCCCCCCGGGCTTCCCCTTCCACATCCACGACCAGAAGGGCTTGAACATCCTGCGCCTCACCCGCACCTACCAGGCCTCGGAGCAAATTGAGGTCATTGTCTCCATGCCCAGCCTCGGCGATGAACATGAAGATGAAGACGAAGAAGACCAACAGGATGACGACCCCACCTCCCAGCCCCAGTCCCACATCCCCATCACCGTCAGGGTTTCCAAGGACAATGCCAGCC
Source organism: Rhynchospora pubera (assembly GCA_028095005.1). NCBI lineage: Eukaryota > Viridiplantae > Streptophyta > Magnoliopsida > Poales > Cyperaceae > Rhynchospora > Rhynchospora pubera. The sequence continues at coordinate 228,786,843 of CM051459.1, read as the reverse complement.
CCACCCTCGAGTTTGCCTGCACCGCCTATCCCGACGAGGTCGTCATCGACAGCATGTCCGTCATAGAGAACCACCGCGATGGCGGGGAGGATGACGACCTCGTCGCCTACGAAGGCCCTGATTTCAAGTATATACATACCTTACATTTGTTCTTGTCTTGTCTTGTCTTGTCTTGTCTTCCATTCATCAACAAGTTATGTAATTTAATCTAACGTACGTAATCTAATGGTTGCAGCGACCTGGATGAGAACCTGCAGAAGGCGCTGCACAAGTACCTGGAGCTGCGAGGGATCACGCCGCTCAACACCAACTTCCTGCACGAGTACATGATCAACAAGGACAGCCGCGAGTACCTCCTCTGGCTCCGCAACCTCAAGGCCTTTCTCCAAAAATAGACAATAGAGGACCCCCTTTCCTTTCTTTGCTTTTCTTTTCTTTTCTCACAACAGATGGCCATCGTCCATCATCAATCTGCGCTTAGATATTTGTAATAAATTGTACTAATTGTTCAACCAATCATCATCCTCTTTATGCAATTCATCTCAACTCAACTCTACTGCCGCAAGCACTGAAGCACCTGCAATTGATTAGCCTCGCAACTCAAACTCACTATATTTGTTCAACCATTCAACATGTGCACGCAGGTTTAAGCCTCAGTGTCATTCATTTAGTTGTCAAATAATTATGCATTTTTTGGCTCAAAGGCATCGTTTTTCATCCACTTTTGCTTAATTCTCACGTCACATCTTTCGCGACTCTATCATGCCACCAAATATATATCATAAGAGGAGCGTTCCGGTGCCTCTAAATTAGAGTGCCCCCAAATGTCACACATCTGGGACCGTTAGATCAACAATTGATAAGTGGTCCAGATTTCATCTCTATTAAATAATCTATTCTCCTGTAAAATGAAAAGAAAAGAACCAAAGGACAAAATCAAAATCATCTCCCTTCTCGCTGTCCTCTTCCTCCACCGACGGCAGTGGATTTCTTCTCGACTCTCACCTCTCTGGCCAACGTTTTCCGTTTTAGTCACCTCTAACTTTCTCTTCACTCTCGCCTCCATTATCGCAACTCTAATCGCTCTTGCACGAAACCCTAGATTTCTCCATCATCGCATTTTGGTCGTCCACCTCAGGCTGCGCTTTATTCATGGCCTCGCGAGGAGCTTGAAGTACTTCTTGGCCTTATTATCTCACCTCATAAGATGGTACCATCTTAAGAGGTGGGCCAATAAGGCTAACAAGTACTTCAAGCTCCTCACCAGTCCATAAATAAAGCGAAGCCTGAGGAGGACGACCAAAGTGCGATAGTGGAAAAATCTACGGTTTCGAGCAAGAGCGATTAGAGTCGCAACAGCGGAGGTGAGAGAAAGAGGCGACGGGGAGGGAAGAAGTCGGCCAGGGAGGCGAGAGTCGAGAAAAAACCCAGCTGCCGTTGATGGAGGAAGATGATAGCCAGAGGGGAGACGATAGCCAGAGGGGAGACGATTTTAATTTTCCCCCTTCGTTTAACTCTTCTCATTTTAGTGAGAAATGATTTATTAATAGAGACAAAATCCAGACCGCTTATCAATTGTTGATCCAACGGTCTTTGATGTGTGACATTTAGGGGCACTCTAATTTAGAGGTACCGGAACCCTCCTCATATCATAAATACAGACGGTATATCGTTTTAAATTGTCGTATCATCAGTTAGTTATCACAAGTTCACAACCGGCCTGTAGCAAAAATTGAAAGGAGCCTAAGATCAATTACCAAAAAACAATGTACCGTTATATTATATTGCTATATATATATCGCAGAAATTAAATATCATTTTATAGCTACCTCGACAATTAGAAAACACTAACATAGCTCATAAGATAACATAGTACACTCCCTACTTCCCGAATAAAATACTTGCGATATGGACTTAGGCTCAAATGATTCGTCCGCTTAATAATATGAAGTTTTAGAACCTTTTAATGTAATTAAATTTTATAAGAGGTGTTACTTTAATAATTATTTATTTAGCAGGCAAAATCAACATACAAAGTCAACATACAAGCAAATTAAGAATTTTTTTTAAAAAAGGCAGCCACTATTTTATTTTTTCGTCACAATTTATGTCAGACCATAACCAGAGCTAGCTCTCAAACTTTTCTTCTCTGACAATATCATGCGCTTGTTCTGGATTTCTTAGTCAAAAACAAGCTTGTCAGATAATGCCTTTGGAACCCACGGCATGTATGCTCCGTCATGGCACAAATTCTGAGAACACAAAAGAAAGATAACTTTAAATTTTGATCTCGACTAAAAGGATGATCATGCCTAAATGTTTAGAACAATGCATATAGCCCTTCTGAGTGTATTGCTTTTGGCCTCTTTTTATCAGTTCTATGAGTAATTGATAATTATAAAATTACATGACAAGCTGGTGCAGTAAAGGGCCACCAAACAAGGAATTGCTGTAGCATTATCAAAGACCACTAAAGAGTAACAATAAATTTCATGACTTACCAGTAGTGAGTTTGGACATGCATTCCATTTCCATAAGATAATTAGTTTGATGCCTTTTGTTTTGAAGTAGTAGATGAAAAGCCTACTTCTAAATTTGTTAATAAATATAAAACGTAAATGGAGGATTACTACAAGAAAATTGAAGTACCTCCAACCAGAAGAAGAATTTACGCAAGAGGTTCAACCTCTCGTACTTGTCTGCTTCCGTGATCTGGATGGCCAGATCTACAAATTGAACACACGGAAAAAGATGAATAAGTAGCTAATATTAATAGATACTAGTTTAAAACTATTTAAATAATTTTACTCATTCCCAGCACTGTGACACCCCTTTTTTTTTTTACTTTGGGTGTGCTTGGTATCTACATAAATATCACAGCAGTCCAGAAAAAAAAAAAAACAAAAAAAAAGAGAAAATGTTTGGAAAACCACACAATCTCAATACATGTTCAGATCACTACCTATCAAGTGACACAGGAAGATGCAAATTGTTAAAAACTATATCATGGTTTAACATTTTGAATTTCTGCAAGGTTCAAGTGCAGAATTGGTTCTCTGCAAGCTACTGGAACTGAAGTGAACTGCATTCTTCCCTAAGTATGAACCTTAGAAGATTTCACAGAAATTAAGTCTTAAGCAAGAAGGTGATATAAAGTGTGGGAATACATGAGTACATTAGTAATTGGTATACATTATTGGTGATTAAACTGTACAATTTACCCTACCGATCAATTAATTCCAAATATAATATAACCCAACTGCCTGTCAACTGTGCTTAAGGACCTCGTGTTGCCAAAATTATGCACAAAAAAAAAACACTCTGTCATCTAAGTTAATCGCGATTAAGTTTATGACAAAAGAAGCCCAATGCAACCTCAATTAGCATTCTACAACTATGTGTTGATTTACCATCAAATGTGCAACTAACACTGTGTTTGGTTATCCGGACGAGAGTGGAAAAAGTTTTTTCCCTTCATCTCTTATTTCTCGTTTGGACAGGATAACCAACTCACAAAAATTACTTCGATTAAAAAAAAGGTAAAAATCCCAACTAAGTCCTTTATTTCGTTAGTAACAAGGAGGAATAAAAAACCTATACAACTGATTCGAGGGAGAAATAAAAAACCTGTTGACTACTTTATCCAACTGATTCGAGATGCTGAGTGATCTCTTATAAGGAAAAAGACCAAATCGTAATAAGGGACAAAAATTTGTAAGAGGTGGTACATTGAAGCTGTTGACCAGGGGCCATCGCCAAATCGGTAGACAAAGTAGTCAGCGCGGGGCGGAAGAAGAAGAAGAAGAAGATGAGGGTATCAATGTAATTTTGGTAGCACAATTCAGCGCCTCAAATTTCTTTCCCTACTCTCCACCCCAAACTGGAGGAGAATGATTTTGTATTGAAAGGAAATTGGTCGAGGGAAACTATTGTCCTCGCCATAAAATTCCCCTCGCCATCCAAACACAGTAAATCAAAACTTATCCTTCGTTCTAGTCCCTTCCCATCTATTCCCTTCAAACAGAGTGTAAATGAATAATAAGAGAGAGAGAGATGGTAACGAGCAATCAACCAACAAGTTCGGATTGACTAGCACACATCAGAAGGGAGAACAGTGCAAAATATTACCACAATTTTTGTTCCTTAAACTACCGCAGGGGAACCATAATAATGAATAACCTACAACAATTAATGAGTGCGGTATCCTTTTGACATGTTTTCAAGTTCAGAGAGGGAAAATAGTCCAACGACATTTCTCAAAATCTTTGATAAAATGTAATTGAAGATTAGTAGAAGGGCTAAAAAGAATACCAGGGTAGTAGTCCAGGTAGGATTGGCCAGCTTCAGGAGTGCGGTATCCTTTTGACATGTTGCGTAAGTTACGGTGCTTCATCACTGGCTTTCGACGTATTGCCTCATTCATGAGAGCCTCATACTCGTGCTGGTCAAACGGATCGCTAAGCACTGCTGCCAGCTTTTCATCAAAGGATCGCAGATCGGGTGAAATGACAGGCAACACATTGTCTTCTCCCTGGTTGGGAGAAGCTAGAGGATTTTGAGTTGGCAGATTAGTTGATATGTTATCTGAGAGTTGTTCATAAATGACTTTACGACCGCCATCAAGGTCTAAAATCATGATTCCTTGATTGAAGTTGAGGTGCTTCAAAAACCTGTCATAAGAGTCATCAGGCAAAGGGGTACGCTTCCGTTTGGTTTTGGTTGTGGTTGTGGTTTGGGCATTGTTGTTGATGAGAGAATTGGTGGGAGGTATAGTGGGGTAAGAAGAAGTGGCAGTGGTGTGTCCTCCTTCGTACTTTAAGTAGAGAGGAAGGGGAAGGCCAAGGGCAAGGTGAGGATGATCAATTTGTAAGATGTAATGGGGTGAGGTGGTCCAAGAACAATTTGTAGAGAGGATCCATAGTCATACTCATAGTGGATGCCTTATTCTTCTGCTTCTGCTTCTGCTTCTGCTGCTTCTTCTTCATTCTGAGTTAGTTGGAAGATTACATTTGCATGCAGAAAGAAGTTAGTTAGTTTGAAACAATAGCGATTCCTTGATTGAAGTTGAGGTGCTTCAAAAACCTGTCATAAGAGTCATCAGGCAAAGGGGTACGCTTCCGTTTGGTTTTGGTTGTGGTTGTGGTTTGGGCATTGTTGTTGATGAGAGAATTGGTGGGAGGTATAGTGGGGTAAGAAGAAGTGGCAGTGGTGTGTCCTCCTTCGTACTTTAAGTAGAGAGGAAGGGGAAGGCCAAGGGCAAGGTGAGGATGATCAATTTGTAAGATGTAATGGGGTGAGGTGGTCCAAGAACAATTTGTAGAGAGGATCCATAGTCATACTCATAGTGGATGCCTTATTCTTCTGCTTCTGCTTCTGCTGCTTCTTCTTCATTCTGAGTTAGTTGGAAGATTACATTTGCATGCAGAAAGAAGTTAGTTAGTTTGAAACAATAGCGATAGGGATGATTGCAGGAAAAGGAATATGAAATGAATTGAATTGAATTGAAAGAGCAGGGAAAGGGAAAGGGAAATGGAAATGTGTTTATATGTAGAAGAGAAGAGGAGAGAAGAAGAGAGTGATAGGAGAGAAGCAACCCTGCAAGCGTCCTCCTCTTCTCTTCTGTTCTGTTCTGTTCTGTTCTCTGGAGAGCGGAGGGAGGGACTAGGGAGAGACTTCTTCTCTTCTCTTCTCTTCTCTGGAGAGACCGATACTCGATAGATAGGGAGAGAGGCCGGAGCGGAGTCGCCACAACAAACCAACGAAAAGCGCAATGGAAGAGAAGAGCGGACCGCTCTTAATGTCATGCGTCCGATCAAATGGACGGTTTGATTATCTGTTCGCTCGAGGAAAAAAAGAAAAAGAAACGGAAGGAAAAAACGCAATTTTGATTGAAATCGATCATCACTTTTATTTTACACTTTACAGTTCTCTTTCTTATGTCGCTGGAGGAAGTAAGGAATATGAAAAGACTGGTAGAAGATGGTGCAATAAGGGTATTCTAGGCATAATCACAATATCTTAAGAATAAATTTTCCAATTTAAATATGTTTAATTTTAATCAAAAAGGTTTGTATCCAAAATAAAGAAGATTGAAAGGGATTATTTCCAATTTTGAAGATAACAGGACTTATTTTATAATGAAGAAGATTGTGAGGGGTTATAACCAATTTTCCCGGCTAGATCAAGTGTTTTTCCTTTGGAGAATGTGCATATTTTGTTCGGTTGCTGGGGTGAATTTTGGGCTGTCCGTTAGTTTTTTATACTTTGGAGATTGATTTGATTTCGATTCTTCTAATTTTATGCTCTTCTAATTGGCGCTCCCCACTTCCAAAAAAAAAAACAAAAAAAAAATATATATATATATGATGATTAACATGACTACAAATTTCTGACGCTCCTCGTTATTATTTTTAATAGTAAGACATCCCATTTCGTCCGATATCCCGAAGTTGCTATATCATTTTATAATTTATATCATTCTAAATTTTTCCACATGCCTCGATTTATAACAGTAGCTATCAACTAATTTATATCATTACTATTGTGGAGTTTAGTCTTGCCTAAATTTTGCAAATCAAAATTCCCAGTTTAAACAGCAGAAAAACGAAAACATGCAAAAACAAGAACAACAATATCTGAATTCAGCCACCATGAGATTTCTGAAACACAACCATATCCAGGTATCCAAACTTCCAAAATTGTCTAAAAAACAGATCCAGAGCCTAAAATTACATAAGATAAGAGAGAAATAACGTCTTCAAAATTAATAAAACCCTAATCTCCACATGACCCAGCTACCTGCAAATGATGAGAGTAAACGGATGCATCAGCCCAATATAATAATACAAGGTTTTTTAAAAAATGCACTTAGTAAACAAAAAAGAGATTTATTTATGTGGAGGCCATTGGAGGCAGGGTAATATAAAAAAGTTGGAGGATAGAAGCTAAAGAGCTAGCAAGCTACCCAACCAACAATAAAACCCTGTACTATGTGACCACCTTCACTTTGTATAGGGCTCAAATGGTTGGAGATCCTACAGAGAACCTGTAAGTGCACCAGAGCTACAACAAGCTCCCCCCAATATGCATTACACATTCAAGCCCCTAAACTTCCAAAACTTCACTTTGCACCAAATAACCCATGAAGGAGACAGAATCAGATGCTCACACGTTGAACTTTTTTTTTACGGGGATTGATATAATTTCAAGTTCAATACATATTATTTACACCCCCCCCCCAAAGACCAACTTCATAAATCACAAAACAAACTAAAATATTTTATTATTGTAAACAGTACAAAAGATGAGAGTGAGAATGTCACCTCAGATGTTGCTGGGGAACATGTAGACTCGGACCTTCGAACCCTGAAAGAGCCAAACAAAATAAATACCTTAAACTCCACAAATTGAACCTCTGGTTGGTAAACATGTCATCACAATCAATTCAAAACTCAAACAAAATTCCAAAATGTTATATTAAATCAGGTTACAAGTTATAACGTTCATAACAATACTAAAATTTACAACAGTAAATGTAATAAGATTAATCCCACTAAATAAATGCATAATACAACATACCATAGATTTGGGTGGAAGGTTGGACTTGAACTTGGCACGCACAACACCAGAGTTGCCATGGGGGCGGGTGACCTTGCCCCAGATGACGCGGAAGAAGGTGCCCTTGGACTTGGACTTAGCCTTGTAGATGTAGGCCATGCGCTTGCCGCAGTACCATCCAACCTCCTCCTTGGTGTTGACTCCCTCTATCTGCACCAGCGAGGTGTTCTCATACTGGTTGGACTTGGACCTGTCATTGTTACCGACCAATACCCAAATAAGTAATACTCTTAATGTTTCCAGAAATATGGTTTTGCAGATGGTCTCAAAAATTCAATTACAGAATTTATGCAATAATCCAAATTGATAATTTAATTATAATAACGAAGAATTGCATCATTTTTATTTTTACTGATTATAGATAAATGTGTTTGCAACTCGACATGGATAAAAAGGGGAAGCTTCATAAAAAAGTAGAAGAGAAGCACGCCCAATGTTGATAATATTGAGGCGATCTGGCCATGTGAAATGAAAAATATAATAAAGATATACTGAGGTCATTAACTAGTGATGAAATTATAACTATTTTGATGTGATGAAATGCGTGTGCCATTAAGAGGAGAGAAGAGAAGAGAAGAGAACTGACCGCTTGTAGCCGAGAATGGTTCCACGGACATAGAGCCTGAAAGCAATGAAGAAGAAAATTAAGGTAAATGATTTGCGAGTTATGATTGAGTGGAGTTGAGAATGGAAGAGATCTAACCTGACGCGCTGACCTTGTCGTCCCTTCACCATCGCCGCCTTGCTTCCTTCCTTCGAAGCGAGTCGAGTATAATGATAGACAGAGAGAGAGAAAACCCTAGCCGCCTGCTTAATGGGCTTTTATATATATAAAGGAAATGTCGCGAGGCCTTTCCGATCGAACGGCTGCGATTCTCTTCTCCAAACCAAACCAAACCAAGAGAGACTGAGAGAGTTCACGAGTTAGGGTTCCGTCCCACAAATGAACACGTGCAAGAAAATCTACACTATTATTATTATTGGGCCACCCAATCCATTTTAGGCCTGTGGGCTGGGATTGCTACTAGACTACTATAATAGAATTCCAATTGGATTGGATTACTCTCTATCTCTATACCTAATTTCTTATTATATCATTGTTATTGTTATATTTTTATCATTACTATTGCTATTGTTATTGATGACCTAATTTCGCACTTTCAGATAATTGCACCGAATTGGTCCGGTTTTATATTTAAAATTCATTTTCTTAGTTTTCATTATGAGAAGATATTGTCAAATTCCTAGGCTCTTATTCATGTCAAGTATGATTTTTTTGGAGAGACAAGATTGATTCGTGATTTAATTTTATATATATATATATAATTTTCGATCGGATTCAGTACCAAAATCGAAATCCAAACAATAGGATCTGTATATTTTTAGTTTGTTTGTTTTTTAGAATTATTATACCATTGCTGATTTTATTTTGATTTTTGCAGTGTCTTGGAGCAGAATCAGCGCAAAATTGTTTGACGCGACCCTAGAGGTCGAGCCGTCAAGTTGTAGTCGGACCCCTTGCTAAAGATGAAGCACCAAGTTCGGTTGCTACCTATGCCAATTGTTGGGTCGTTTGGTAACATCAAAGTTTAATAAGATCAAGGGTTAAAATTAGTATTTTGAGTTTAGTTTTTTGGTTAAAGTTAGTAATAATTTAAAGTTAGTAATTGTTATTTGGCATGATAGTTTAAAGTTAGTGATCAAAGTGAATGCATTTACTTATAACATTCATTTTAATCTAAATATTTTTATATTTTTAAATTTAAAAAATTTGAAAATTTAAAAGTTGAAAATTGATATTTAAAATTCTGAAAATTGAAAATTTGAAATTTGAAATTTAAAAAAAAATTTGAAAATTGAAAAATTTGAAATTTTAAGGTTTCTTCTCAAGATTTTTCTCTTCATATGATATATATATATATATATATAGAGAATTGCTAAAATGCTATGCATAGCACGGATGCCCTTCGTGCTACGGATTTGTTCTTGTATTTCATGCTTCAAACAACCGATCCAAACCGTTCATTATCTTCTTCATATTGAAATCTCGTTAGAAACCAAATTTTACATTTTTTTGAATTTTTTTACTATTTTTCTCATATTTTTGAAAATACTTAATCTAATAAATTCTGGACCCTTCAATAACAGTGATTTTAAAAAATCTGAGAAAAATAGTAAAAAAATTTAAAAAAATGTAAAATTTGATTTCTAATGAGATTTCAATATGTAGAAGATAATGAACGGTTTGGATCGGTTGTTTGAAACATGAAATACAATAACGAATCCGTAGCACGAAGTGCATCCGTACTATGCATAGTATTTTAGCAATCCTCTATATATATATATATATTTTTTGGTGTTTGAGGAACGCTCAAATATGGAATGACATTGCAAAGTCCATAAGTTAGCTCGTTGACCTAGAAGTCAAACTAAACTTGTGGTTGCCAAACAGGCCCAAATAAATAGCTGGACATGGCTATTCATAAATGTACCATTTACAAATAGCTTCTATTAGCAATGTAATCCACTCAAGCTTTTAAAAAAACTGTTTTTTTTTCGTTTTATCGTCGTTTTATTAAGATTTTTGTTCACACCGCACAATCGTTTTATCCGTCATATCACCGTTTTTTTTTCGTTTTATCACCGATAAATGCTAAATCACCACCCAACCGCTAAACTGCACAAATCGCATTTCAAAACCTTGATTTATCAGTGTTTTAAATACCGTATCGGCAATCAAACCATTGAAGCTGTCGATATAGGGTTTACCAAGGTTTACTGGTTTTATCGATAAAATGAATTTAAAGAGGCCAAATAAGAATTAGACATGAACTATCTTAGATTTGCAAAGATTGATATGACTATTTTTAAATATTTAAATGAAAAAGAGAAAACTAAATTTAAAATATTTATATTTAAATAAAAAGGATAAAATTGTTTCAATTATAGAAAATGAAAAAGTAAAAAAATAATTTTATCTATACTATATTAAAAGCACCAATGGAAGGATGTAACATCTCAAGATACAACCTTGGTCTGAACAATGTGCACCATTGATTATCAATTTTGAACAATCTGTACCGTTGGCGATCGAAATATTAATTGATAAACGGATCAGATAAGATCTCCGAACGAAGAGTTGATTAATCTTTCGTGTCAGCGGTGCTCGCTGGGACGCTGGTTACGTTTTTTCACTCATCTGGTTCGATTCTCCGTTATATCAAATATTTTTTTCAACATAATTTTCAATTTGTTTCTCTCCGTAATGGGCCCCTTCTCCAGGGAAACAATAGTCTTGCTACTTCCTTTCCCTAATCGGCTAATCGTAAACCTCTGATGCACCGACACACCGCCTACCTTCTTAGTTATCTCGTCCATTTTTCCTCCCGACAGTAGGACCCACCCCTTTCCTCTAAACCCCTGATGAACCGATCCCACCTATTCAGGCCCTACCTCTCCTGATTCGAGTTTTTGTCAGCAATGATTCTGGAAGGAGGTTGCTTGCGTCTGTTCAATCGGAATTCGAATTCATAAATTAAACTTTTGAAACTTTATTTTGGCGCTTGGAGAAGTTGTCTTCTGTGGGACGCGAGAAGGTTGTCAGTTAAGGAAAAGAAATGTAAAATAAGAGTTTATTCTACGACAGTCAAAAATGTGGATCGGGCTCCTTCTAGAGAAGGAGCATGCTCGCATAGATTGAAGTGTGATTGTCCACCAAGCAAGTCATCTTCCTCAAAGGACTGAGTAATGTGCAGGTTGATTCTTTTCCTTTTCTTCCACGATTTATTCAATTTGATCTGGACTTAATTTGGTTTAATTATTTGATTTATGCAATTGTTGATTAATTGAAATTTATTGTTCATTTCAACATTTGAAATTTATTGTGATTGAAATGAACCTGAGCATGTGTTCTAATTTAGGCTTTTGTGCTGTTTGAAATTGACTAATTTCCATTCACTCTCCATGCCTAACCCTCTGATGCACTGGTCCCAGTCTTCTAACACTACCTCGCCCTGTCTGATCCCATTGGAGGCCACATGGATTGCTCGGGACTGTACCCGCTTTTGGCGAACAAGAGCCGTCGAGGAGAAAGGCATCAGTGGTCTCCCTTTCGTATCTGTTGGAGAGGTACGAATTTTAAAATTTTTGATTTAGATGCAGCGTTCAAATTTTCTCTGTCACCCCTTCACTCATAAATATTACAATTTCAATCGGGCATCAGTACTACCATCTCCTTCTTCTTCGAGAGGGCAAAAGTCGCGCCGCTTGTTCATGTACAATTTTCTTTCCTTGTTCGTTGACACAGACACTCGAAATTGAAATTTGATGCCCCTCTTTTGCTCCCCTCTTCACTTTTAGGTATTGGAGAAGGGGAGAGCTATGCAAGCCAACAAGCGATCACTAGATATCAATAGTCCCCCAATTTTCGGTCGATCAGATTCCGTAAGAGGAGAAGGCATCGATCTACATCCAAGGTATTGCTCAATTTTCTCTGCTTTTCGTTTAATTGTTGGTATCTATTGCATTTGATTGATTTTAATACAGAATCATGCTCTACTTTATTTAAAATCTTAGGTATCGCTCAACAAGGCTTTCAGTACAAGGAGTAAATGCTTATGTTCTGCATTATAGTAGTTTCACATTTCTCAATTTCATCAGGCAGTTAAAATTCCTTCCAAAACGGACAGCATGGGGGAATTAATTATCACAAGAGTCTTGAAAGTAGAGTGCTAGGCTGGTATTCGACTGATATCAAAGGTATTTTAAATTTTCAGTTGTCATAGCCCTCTAGTTCAGAAACTTGAGTGCTACTATAAGCCTTCTGTCCTTCCAGATTGTACAGACAATGTACAAGAGGGTAACAAATATAAAAATAGTCATTTATGTTTAACCATCACTAACTATTTTCAATACTCAAATTTCTTTTAGAAAAAACTTTGTAAGCACGACTCCAAGAGGTGATTTCTATTCAGAGGATGACAGAGAACAAAATTTATGCAATGAGCAGCAACAACAGGTTAGTGTAAAGCTCTATTCTTTTCAAAAGAGTAAACTAACTTTGCAGCAAGACTATTTTCTTTCACTTTCTGGAAACATAATTTTTTTACCATATTTTTAGCATGAATCGCAAGAAATAATAATTGAATTGAAACTTTTTGCTTTACATTCACTTATCTTCTACTAGACAAGACTAAATTAATAAAATAATCATCTTTTCCTTTGGTTGTTTCAGGATCAAGATAATAATGAGATGCTAACATATTGGCTGTCAAACTTATCGACACTGGTATCTCTCTGCAAAAGATATAAAGAGCAAGTGGGGACCTCCTGCTAGATCAGTCCTCCACGCAGGAGGAGGATGTCGTGGGTAAGTAAAATAATTGAGCTATATTTTTCTTCGTGGAGAGAAAATCTAACCAAATTTATAGTTCCGATTTAGGTACAATTTTTGGGTAATTAAGAAAATATTTTTATCAAACTTATGAGTCAGGCAAATAATTTTTTTCATTTTTCTTTTATAATAAAACGATAAAATGAGGATAGTGAATTGCCCAATTAAAAGGGACTTAAATTAAAGTTATCCATGTATATTAATACAAATTTGATTTTTTTTTCGATTCCTCTTTGCTTTTCTGTGCTTCACTTTATAGGTCATTCCTCTAAAATTGAACGTTCAAGACTCATGAGCATGATTATAATTATCACAGTTTACTAAGTTTTTTTGTTTATTGAAAATTAGATGTCCTCTTCTTTGTGCAGTAGTTCTTTTCTAATAAAAACCCAAGATCATGAGCTCTAGATCCAAACCTAACAGTCTGTTTGTTTGATAAGCCTTGATCTGGATATTAATTATTCAATTATCCTATATTCAGGGAATATAAAAGAGTATATATAGTGCAAAGTGCAGATTTTTTTGTGGACTGGTGGTCAAGTAGCAAAGCTGATATGTATCTTTTCTTTTTCTTGTTTTGATGATTGCATCATGCATCACCTGTGTAGTTCAAGTTGAATGTAATGACTGGTGATAGTGATAGATAATGTAACGATCGTAAGAACAAATAGATGCAATTTTATAGTAGCTGTGTAAAGATGAACTATTTTTATAGTTCTATGAAATTCATTAGCGTTGATCTTCATCCTTTTATTTTTTTAATTGTACAAATCCACCTTTATAATTGTTTCATAGATGTATAAATCATATGCAATCAACTATTTCTCTGGTACAGGACTATGCTCAGTTTTGGACATTCTCATTCCTGGTAAAAGTAAAACTGTGGTATTATTTGCCTCATTATTCTCAACTCGCTATAAATATTACTAATGAATAAATAAATTTAGAATAGACTTTTTTTCCCTGAATTCTTAGTTGATACGATCAATTACTTGAATAAAAAAATATTGGTTTTACTAAAATATGATTTTTAGTCTTGAATGACTCTTGAAGAATTCCACAACAGTTTTACAAGGAAATACTATATACATGCTCATTTTCGGGGATCACATTAATCATTTTGGTTAAATCGTAGAAATTGAGCCTCTCCCTCAATCCCTTTTAAAATTCGCCCACACAAATTTGAAATGTCTAGGAATGAAGAAATGATCATACTCAGAAGATCTGTTGAATTTCTTATGTTACCTTCCATAAAGTTTTACTGTAATACAAGGGATTTTAACATTTTTTTTGTTTCATGTTTACTTCTCTTGTTTCTAGAGTAGATCTACTGTACAAAGGTTATCACACGGATCAGAATTTCATTTTATCTGCTGGTGCTTCTGACTAACTGGTAAGACCTTTCTTTGGATCATTATTTCTTTTAATAGTTTTGATGTTGGACATAGTTGTAAGAAAGCTATTTATTTCTACAATCCATGATTACTATGTTCATCTTTCTATATGTATATAGTTATTACAAGAAATGGAGAAGCAGAATCCGTGAATTTGAGTAGGACTTAAAAAGAGTAATTTAGTCAATACATAAAATTTTATATTTAGGTCAGATTTATACAATACTCAGGGAAAATATAATTTTCAAATTCGAATTTCCTTCGTCGCCCATTCGATTGTTCGCTTATTTAAACCAGAGAATACAGACTAAATGGAGGCGATGAGGGGGGAAGCGGGAAATAAACTTTGAAGTAATTATTTGATTTTTACGGTTTAATAGCAGCAAAGGGAATACTGAATCATATTTTGATATAGACTATTTTCTTTTTGAAGATAGAAGGAACGGTAAGTTTGGTCATTTGTGGTGTCGATCCTAAAATTATTGTCTGTTCATATCTACATGAATACCTTGATTTTGTTGAAATCCCAGTTTCTAAAACGTCTAATTCTGAAAAATCATAATTGAATGCTGCATCTGTTTTGGTTTCAATAGATGCTCAATCGACTGAAATTGACAAACCAGAAAATACCAATTGAATTTAAGCAACTGGGAGCATTAAATAAGATTTTTAGTTGTTATTTTATTATTTTTTATTAAAGTCCGCCCACACATTGGGTGGGCACTGCTGCTATTATAGAAATAGAGGTAACGAGTTTTAAGTATAAAAAAATAGTATAGAGAATATAGATAAGTAAATAAATAAATGGTGCGCTTATTAGATAATTTATTTAAGGATAATTTATTTAAGGATAATTTATTTAGGGACAGGGATAGGGATAGGGATAGGGAAAGAGGCGTGGCGTGAAGACTGAAGAGGGTTAGAATAGTAATTAAAAATAGTATAATTGAGGAAAGGAAAGGAAAGTAAAGGGGCGTCTCCCATATGTGATGTGTGTAAATAGAAGAAAGAGGGAGGAGAGAAGAAGTAATCGATGGAGGGACAGGGACAGGAGGGACGAGAGGGACGAGAGGGACGCCGGGTGGGGGAGTACGTGTTGGGGAAGCAGATCGGGTCGGGGGCCTTCTCCGTGGTGTGGCAGGGCCGGCGGAAAGGGAACCGAGGTGAAGAAGACATCGTGGCCGTGAAGGAGATCTCCCTGGAGCGCCTCAACAAGAAGCTCCGCGACAGCCTCCTGTCCGAGGTCTCCATCCTCCGCCGCGTGCACCACCCCAACATCATCGCCCTCCTCGACTCCATCCACATCCACGACCACGCCCGCCACACCATCTTCCTCGTCCTCGAGTTCTGCCCCGGCGGCGACCTCTCCTCCTACATCCTCCGCCGCCCCCGCCTCCCCGAACCCACCGCCAAGCACTTCATGCGCCAATTGGCTGCCGGCCTCCAAGTCCTGCGCGCTAACAACGTCGTCCACAGGGACCTCAAGCCCCAGAATATCTTGCTCTCCACCAACCACGAGACTGCCACTTTGAAAATTGCCGATTTTGGCTTTGCCAAGTAATTATGTCTCATTAATCTAATTCTCTTATTAATCTTCTCTTATCTACTAAATAATCTCCTCTCATTGCCAGATCCCTCAACCCTTCCAGCATGGCCGAAACTCTTTGCGGCTCCCCACTTTACATGGCTCCAGAAGTCATGCAGCTTCACAAGTACGATGCCAAGGTCATCACTTTCACTTTCTCTTTCTCCTTTCCTTTCCTTTCCTTTCTCTTCACAACTGTACTTACTTGCAGGCAGATCTCTGGAGCCTCGGTGTCATCCTATATCAGCTTGTTACCGGCCGTACCCCCTATAATGGAGCCAACCAGATCCAGGTTTCTACCCACTTTCCTTTTCTCATCTTCTCATCTTCTAACCTAATCTTTTTCTTTTCTTTTTTTTTTTTTTGCCTGGATCAACTAGCTTTTGGAAAACATTCTCAAGTCTAACGAGCTCACTTTCCCACCTGATGTCACTTTAAGTCCTCACTGTATTGATCTCTGCAACAAGTTGCTCCGGCGTAATCCTGGTTTGTATCTTCATACTCTATTCTTTAACAAAGGACGGCTCTTGCTTTTTCTTTCATGTTGCAATAAAATTAAACACTCCATATTTCTCAGTTTTTCCAGAACATGAAAATCCTGTTCTATTTCATTTACTTTACTGGTTTTTTATACACTGTTACGAAGCTGAGAATATGAAAATCTAATCTCATTTATCCAGTGGAGCGCCTCACAGTGGAAGAGTTTCTCAACCACCCATTCTTGGTAGATAACACATCCGACAGAAGTCTGAGGTAAAAACAACCTACAGCTTGGCTCTTTGATTCGGATGCTGATTATGAATTACTAGCTTTACTCATCTTCTGTTCTAAACATCAGAACATCATCAGATGCAATGGAGTTTGCACCCGTTAAATCAAGCCTCACAAGGCCATCAGGTCAGAGCTCTCATGACGATACCATGCCTTTCCCTTTAGATACTGAGCCTGTATGCCAGGATGTAGGCCCATTTGTCAACCCTGGGCTTAATTCTAGCCCATCAAATAGGTTTCCGATCCACAATAGATTTGGCAGATCTCCTGATAACAGTCCTTCCAGACATACTGGACCTGTGACGAGATATGGCTTCGAGAATAACAATGGCAATAGAAGTAATAACAACAGAACAGAAGGCATGCTTTTTCAGCCAAGGCACGATTATACTGGTTCAACTCCAGTTAACACAGCCAACAAGTTTTCTGTGGAACAGGCCCCTCCTGGTGTCCCTTCTCCTGAGGGTCTGTTTCATCTTTTGCTCTTTCTTAATCATTTTTGTGTATTTATTTTTTTGATAAATAACCGGCAATTGGCCTCCGAGAATTCCGAAATCTTAACTTAGTTGTTAATCAGCTGTCTGATTACAGAACCACAAGTAAACATAAATATAATAAAGGTGAACTGAAGGACCAGCGAAGGTTAATAATTAACCCTCAAAAGTGAAAGCTGCATAATATAATGGTAAATTCTGGTATTTAGGATAGAAGTCAATCCTCAACTCCATTTCATACTTATTTCTTTAACTGCAGAACCTGTTGGTGTGACAGACTCGATGGAGTTTCTGAAAGACTATGTGGTTGTTGCTGGACCCCACATGGAATCACCATCTTCTTCTGCAACAAATGCAGGCTTCCATGCAGGCAATTCCCCTTCAAAATCTGAGGGGTCACCTGCTGCGTCTCCTCAAATAAGTCGGGGAACTGCTCCCATGCCAATTCCTCCGCTTCGTGAGCAGCCAGTCTGGAGGATGGAGAGCCCTAGCTCTCCTGGCTCAGCGGGGTCGGTCGAAATAGGGGAGGCCATTGACAGGCCGTCGTCAGACAACTTGACCCGCATCAAATCCCTTCAGCAGTGTGCTTCTGCTATCTCTGACCTGGTCAAGCAGGAGGTCAGCTTCTCTTCCTCTGTTTGGCTAACACGCAAACTACTAAAGTGCTTTCTTATGGTTTGAATAAAATTCGCGCAGAAGCAACTGAGGGCGTTGTCGCTGCAGCTGGTTGTGCTGGCGATATGGAAGCAGGCAATGCAGATCTGTCATAGAACATCAGCTGCATCGGCCGTGATAGAAGGAAGCCCATCTCGCGACAAGGACAGGCGGATGAGATCAAAGACAGGGAGCTACAACAATTCATCGTCTCTGTTGCTCGCTGACACTGAGCTTGCAGATGCTATCTGCACCCACATCGAGAAAGACTTCCTTGTTGAAGTTACCCATGCCGAAGAGCTTGCCTCTTGCATAGGCCATATCTCTGGTATTATCTTTTTGTCTTAACATGTCGTGCTTCAATTAATTTACCCAACATCTTGCCTATATAGGTTCACCTTCTGCTAATCTTTGATGTATGACATCATTCTAATATTGTGAATGGACTATGAACAGATGCAACAGAAATGCCGGATGCAATTGAGATAATATTTCAGTCAGCTCTGACATCTGGCAGAGATGGTGGGGTGAGTTGCTTTCTGATGTGACTGGTCATATAAATTTTAGAGTCTTCCATTTGCTTCTGTTTCACATGCATTCATTTAGAATATATTTACAGTGGCATGGTTATATAACTTATTAGGAATATGATACGTTATCTTGGATTTGGTTATTGCCTAAAACTAGAAGGAATTCAGCAAGGTTTTTGTCCCCATCATCAAGATGGTATCAAAGCTGAAATAGGGTTTGCACTGGTCCTTGGGCTATATAGTCTGTGAATAACATATTGGATTGCTCTTGAATTGGTGTTAATTTTTCACTGGCCTTTTTCTTGCCCTGATTGGTAGGGGCCTGATATGTAGAAATGATTCAGTTAAAACTTCCTAGTTACTTTCAATTAAGACCCTGACAATTATAATTTAGTATTTTTGTGAAACTAACAATGGGAATGTTTGGTTGATTGCTTGGGAAATAGGTGGATGAGATGATGGGAAACATAGAGAGAGCACTGTCAAGATATTGCAGAGCAGTTTCATTGCTTCGTTTTCTGCTGGTGGAGGCTCCGATGCTTGATCTGAACCCTCCGTTCTCCCTCACTCAGACAGACAGATACCGGCTCAGGTCATACATAGAGGTGCTCAATGGTCGACTAGGCCAGCTCTGGGCTCAAAGGCCAGCCCCCGCTGTATAGATGTGCTTACGAAACTGTTTGTTCATGTTTATGTTTGGTGGGTGTAGGTGTTACTGTGAAACATTCATTATTGTGTACAGTTGAATATTGATCTGTTCCATCATTGTTTGGGTTTTATAAGATTATCACTTTGTTTAGTTATGTTGGCTGGCTGCAGAATCCTGCATGTGGGAATCAGGGTTTAGGTGCAGATGCTTTTAGGTTTTCATTCAAGGTTCAAGCAATATGGAACTAATTTAGTTTTTAGAATAGTCCAGTGATGAGTTGTAGAAACCACGCTCACGTAAAATGACATACGAGACGGAAAAAGGAAATTAATATCAAATAAGAAGGATGCTTGTGTATGACTTGGAGAGATTGAAATATAGATTGTCTTCCAATTGTCTTTAATGAAATACCCGTTTATGCAGGAGAATTCGATGAAAAAACAAAAATCAGCCTAGCCTGCAGCCCTGCACTGCACTTTGGTAGAATTAGCGCGAATAAGAACCAAGCTGGGCTGGGATGGGTTTTCTTTTAATTAATTATATTTGCTTGTATGTAAATATACTAATTAAGCTGAGAAAAATTAAAATATTATTGAATTTCGGAAATATTACTGAAATAATTAGAATTATATAAATAGAGTTGCAATGTCGTATTTTGAAAAATCGACATTAATATCGTTCTTTATGATATTAGCTAGCATCATTCTTTCAAAGAACTATATTGGCCATTCCTATTTCTGTACGTACTTTGAATATTTTATTAATATATTTTTAATAATTTTAATATTTTAAATATTTTTTCTATGTAATTTTAATCTTTGTATGGTTTGATATGTTGATATGTATTTTTTTATTAAGTTGTATTATTTTGCTTTTGCAATATATTGCATATTTTTTCCCACCATAATTATAATTTATTTTGAAATTTTAGTATTTGTCCTATGATTAAGAAATAATATTCGTAAAAATTAAAATTAAATTAAAACGTAAATAATGATTCTAAAAATTTAAATTAAAATATAATCCATATAATATTTAAACATATTAAAATATTTATATGTTATACATATTTTTTTCTTCTTATCTCATCTCCACTTATCTCGTCTCATCTCTTCTCTCTCCACTCTTCGGTTACTCTTTTTTTTTTCTTTTTTTTTCTCTCTCTTCTATCTCTCTCTGTACACTAGTGGATCTTTATCTCTCTTTTTACTATGCTTATTTATTTATTTTTTTTTAACAATCACCTCTACATCTCTACTCCCTTCTCTTATGTTATTTTAGATTCGAAAACTTTCAAAGTGAATTTCGTAGATTCAGATAGCATTTTTTAGCCTCACAAATGGTCACTACAAGGTAAACCATATAGATCTCATCGTGAGATTTCCGAATTAAGGTCATAGGATCCAAAAAGACGTTTCTATCAAAAGGTTATGCTTGTTTTAAGTTCCAACGTTTCAAAAATATGTTTTGTGTGATTTTTTTATTATTTTCTCTATTTTTTTTTTTACTATGGAGCTTCTTGTCCAACGTTTAAAAAAAGTTATGCAACTCACCAAAGGGTCCATGAGTCGCACTCAAAATTCTCAAATTTAGTTTAAAATGACCGATCCAAACCGTCTAATACGATCTCCCTATTGAAATCTCCATGCAGACCAAATTTTATATTTTTTTTGAAATTTTTAAGTATTTATTTCGGATTTTTAAAAGCTGTTGTATTTGAACAGTTCAGAACTAATTAGATTAATGATTTTCTAAAATCTCAAAAAAATACTTAAAAATTTAGAAAAAATATAAAATTTGGTTTGCATGGAGATTTCAATAGGGAGATCATATTAGACGGCTTGGATCGGTCATTTTGAAGTAAACTTTGGAATTTTGAGCGCGACTCATGGACACTTTGGTGAGTTGCAACTCACCATAGCAAAATTCTCTCTCTGTTTCAAAATGGACGATCTAAACCATCTAATATGATATCTTACCGACCAAATTTTACATTATTTTTGAAATTTTTAAGTATTTTTGTTCAAATTTTAGAAAATCACAAATCTAATTTTTTCTGAACCGTTAAAAAAATAGGAATTTTTAAAAATTCGAAAAAAATATTTAAAAATTTTGAAAAAATGAAAAATTTGGTCGATAAGGAGATCATATTGGATGATTTGGATCGGTCATTTTGGAGCAGATTGAAGAGTTTGAATCAGTCTGCAGCGAAGTTTCTGTACATTAGTATGCACCATAGGTTTTCTATATATATGATATCTATGTTATAGATTATGGCTAGTATACAAAAAAAATTAAAGAACTAAAATAACACCAATAAAATTAATAAAACATAAAAAAATCATGGAGAATTGGAGGAATTGCTAATATCAGTAAATGTACATTTTATTTTGTGTGCCATACGTTGAATGAATCTCATTATTTACTTGTATTAAATAGAAAATGGTTATCTTATTTTTAAAAAAAAATTTATATTAAAAAATAACCAATTTTGAACTATTGAAAATAAAATAGAAATGAAATGCATTAAAAACAAATATATAATACCCTTTTTGTCAATAAAATAGATGAAAATTGATTTAAAAATATGGGGTTTTGAGAAATTGATATAATTATTTGAAAAGGGTATTGGTTTTTAAAACATGATATTGTAATTGTAATAGTATTTATATAATTGGGATTAGTTTGGTTTGGGGAGCGGGGAGCCTCTTCTGGTGTGCTCTCTTTTAACGAATCTGGGTTCCATTACCATACGAGTTGTGAGTTGTGACGACAAACAAGCAATCTGGGATCCGATCCGATCGTCCGCCGCGGCGCCATGGAAGCTCACCATGCTTCCCTTGGGCGACGCACGGTAAGTGTTTCATTTCTGTCGCCCAAATCCCAATCTACGTGGCTGGCTAATAATTAATTGAATAATGTTTCAATTTCAGTTGGAGGAGATTCGGCAAAAGAGAGCTGCTGCTGCTGCTGCTGACAGGCTCAAGACTCCTCATCTCTCAGGTCTCCGTCTCTCTTCCCTCTTCCCTCTTTTCCATTTTTGATTGATTCATTCATTCATATTTCACAATTTTCAATCATAATCATAATCATACGACAGAGACAGAGACAGACACCCAACTTGAGACTCTAAATCAACAGCTCCTTGCTCAGGTAAATACCAATACCAATACCATGCATCAATTGCCTTAGTTCATGCTTTGCTTGCTAAAACTAATGCCATCTTCTTCTTTTCTCTCGTCTTTAGCTCGAGGAAAGGGTACTTGAAAGAGATTCCCTTCTACACCGCCTCACTGATCTGGTATCCATTTATTACATTAATATTTGCCAACCGTCTTTCTTTATCCTTTACATAAATATTTATTCAATTGCTGAATCTCATATATCCTCCCTCCTCTACAGGAAGACAACACTTTGCCAGCCCTCAGGAAAGCTTTCAATGACATCTCAATTGAAAAAGATGCTGCCATCATTGCCAAAGTATATAACTTTTGCCCACTATTTTTTCGTCAGTAAGAGATTTAGACTTATGACACAAATCTGTCTCATTTCATCATTTTAAGTTGTTATCACTAGGAGGATGCTTTGGCTCAAGTGAGAACACTTAAGAAGCGACTAAAGGATGCAGAAGAAGATCAATATAGAGTATGTTGGCTTGCGCATCTCCATTCTTTCTATTTCATCTTGTAACTGCTTTTATTATATCTATTTATAATTGCTTTTCTTTTCTTTTTCTTTTGATGAAATTGTTAATCAGGCAGAAGAGGATGCTGCAGCTCTGAGAGCAGAATTGAACATAGCGCAGCAGCAGCAGCAGCAGCAGCCAAATACTCATGGTACTACATCTTATTCTTCATCTTCTTTTGGTGGATTTCCTGATGACAACTTCTCTGCATTAGAAAAGGAGTTGCATGACTTGCAAGCCCACCTCAAGGTACACAATGCCTGCCCCCTGCATCTTCTATTTGACATTTTGAGGCTCACCATCATTTTGTGCATACTTGGTGGCTGCTGCACTTTTCTATTATCAGAATTACATGCATTGTGCTTATAGGAAGAGTCTGTTTTGAGACAAGAGGCACAACAAAAGCTAGCAGAAGAGCAACTCCGCGCCTCTAATCTGATGGCAGAGAAACAAGATCCAGAAGAGAAACTAAGAGCCCTTGACCAAAAATTGTCAGGTACTGGTTGAACTGGTACAAAACTTTGGAGGAATTCAAATTTCTGTGATCTATGTTTGCTATATGAAATTTATGTTCAATTCCTTGCCAACCTGGTTGGTGATGACAAATCTGGAAAATGAAGTGCCCATACATCTCTGAATGTACAATAAAAGTAGCTAATTTTCTCGTTTTATACCTTCTTGTTATGCAGAACAAGCCTCTCGCATTGCTATGCACACCGCTTTTTCATTGGTAAAGCACCCTGAGTTTCTCGAGTTCTATTTCAGCTTTGTAGTTTTTTAGTCACAGTGAACATTTACCCTTCTTTTGTTTGTGTGTGGCAGGAAGATAAAGAGATACTTGAAAAACAAATGCATGATATGGCTCTTATGGTTGAGAGGCTTGAAAGCAGTCGCTTAAAGCTATTAACAGAGGTCTTCTTTATTTTATTATAAAAAGAACTCCTTTTCTTCCTCAAATGGAGTTCCCATATCGTGTCAACAGTGAGTAATTGTGCTTACATTTTTCTTTAATTGTTTGGCAGATTGATTCCCAATCGTCAGAAATAGAAAAGCTCTTCGAGGAGAACTCAAGCCTGTCTTCATCATATGAAGAAGCCATGGCAATTGCAAAGCAGTGGGAAAGCCAGGTAAGACATTTTATTCGAATCTTATGCATATTTTACATTTCTCCCTGTAACTTTCGATGAAAAATACAAGATATCAAACTGGCAGGTTAGAGATTGTCTGAAGCAGAATGAAGAGTTGCGTGCCGTGTTGGATAAGCTAAGATCTACCCAGGCTAATAATCATGCACCAGTACCCATGGGAGGACCAGAGCAAACTATGAGCAAGAGTTTGACTACTACACCTGACAAGCTGGCTTCCGACAACGCATCGCTTAAGGTTTTGGGTCAAACAATTAGAGATTTTTTCTTCTCTTCTTACTTGGTTCTGTATGTATGACTCCGTAATATAATCATAGGAAGCAAACATTGTTTGTTAGTTGTTGCTAAAAATAGTAGTTATAAACTACATGGTGTTTATGCTTTGCTTGGGAGCACAGGAACAGCTAAGTAAAGAGCAGAGCAGGACAGAGGGACTGGTGGCTGAGGTGATGAGGCTCTCGGCTGATCTCACGCATGCCGTTCAATCCCACAATACTCTAACTCGCTTGTAATTACTATTTTAAAAAAAAATCTGCTTTCTATGTTCTATCTTTATTATCCTAATTTTTGCTATTTGTTTCTGTTAAACACTATATCTGATAATTTTTGCATTCTGTGTGATGCAGGTATAGACCAGTTCTAAGAGAGATAGAGAACAATCTAATGAAAATGAAGCAAGAAACATACTCCACCATTCAGTGATAAATAAAAAAAAGCTAAGAAAGTAGCATGAGCTCATTCTTTCAAACAGTTATTGTATCCGATAATTTTTTCTATCATGCGCGTGTCAGTTATATTATTACTAAACAGTTAATTTTTACAGTTAATGTTTCTTCATTTCTATTTTTATATTAGACTTCTTGTTTATACAGTATGAGCACTTGTCATTTTAAGAAAAGTTGTCTCGAAACATACATCAACATTTAAATTGCTTATTTATTTGCTCTTATTTAGAATCGATTAAATATTCATTAAAGTTAACAAGCAACAAGACCATCAAATTAGTGGAGAGTGGAGATGCAGATTTACCAGTTCAGTGACCGCATAAAACAAAGTACAAATCCCGTTGGCAATATCTACCTACCTAGTAGGGGAAGGATGAAAGAATCAGATGGTTACATTACAGTCAGGAGAAGGAGCTCGCAGTCGCAGCAGCTTTCTTGGGCTGTATCTGTAATTCTGTATTATGAAACCAGGCCTCCAATGCAGCAATGCAATGCTGGCTGAGGAAGATGTTGCTGGAGGAGACACAGAGCAAGAGCTGCATGACCTCCAACTCCGACAGATGCACCTGCTTCCGAACCGCCCTATGATCTCGTCCAACACCGCTGCATCCAAATAGTTTGATTTGATGGAATTGGTTGAATTGATTTAGCTAGAATACACTGAGAAGGTCAGATTATATTGTTGTTCATGAGATGCTATGCTAATCTACACCTTGATGGAACCCGAACCAGAACCAAGGGGGGAGGCAGAAGGCATATATATAATATATGTTCCATTCCTAGCTATGCCTATCAGCCTATTGCCTATTGCCTATGCCCCCCATCAATCTCTCCTCTACTCCAATCTTAAAAAAAAAAAATAAATGCACTTGCAGCCACTGCTTTTTCTACAATTGGCCCGTCTCGTCTCGTATGTACCAAATTTCAAAAAGATGTGACAATTGCATACTTTTTTCATTTCATCGTGTCCTTTTGTTCGGACATATAATAATTTGGTACTGGCTGGGAAAATGTCAATATATTGATCAGAATTGTTATTGAATGGAAGATGCGATTGAACATGCCATACATCTTACTACGGTATCCAAACAAGCCTTTTACACGAGACAAATTTCAACTGTGAAAACGGTATTGGGACGACGATACGTAGATGGAACCAATAAATAAATAAAGAAAAATAAACAGATGGAACCAATAATAAATTAACAATCGTAGGAGATTGTTGATTTAGAGAATTACATCATTTGATTGTGATTAAGGAATGAATGAATTTATTTATGTTATGTATGTACAAAACAAAATGGAGCTTCAACGGTTGAGAAAGGAAGATGCATTTGGATTGCATCCGACTTTTGACTTTGGCGGTTCCCTCCCTCCAGAAAATCGGACATTATTTATTTGTGTTTTCAGAAGTTATAAAGAAACAAAAAAAGAATCGGCGCAAAAGGAGAAGCGTGCGGTTGCCGCATCCTATTAATTTCCTATTAATATTATTTTCTCTCTTTCTTCGTTTCTCCTCTGAGTCTGCTCTCATCCCATCCGTCTTTTTAGTTTTTAGTTTGATTCGTGAGAGAGAGAAAGAAAGAGAGAATGAGAGAGAGGGGACAAGAATCTCGTCCTTTCCTTTCCTTTCCTTGCCACCACCTCATTTCATTTATTCTCTCCACCTTCATCATCTTTTCTTTTCTTCACCCAACCCTCCAAAAATCCAAATTTTTACTTCTACTTCTAGTATCGCCGTTCCTTTCCTTTTCTTTTCTTTTGTTGTGCGAAAAGTGGCAAACACTTTATGAAATTAAAGGCTTCTGGCTGGATGGCTGGTTGGCTTCTAATCTTACGTTTACGTACGTATAAACATTTTGTAAGATATAAGATGCATGCCTGTGGCTGTGGGGAGGAGCAACTGCTTCCTTCAATCCATTACTTACTAATTTGTAATTCCTTGTGCGTCTCCTTCAATATCTAATCTAGCTACGTCCCTTTATTCCTCTCTTTCTCTCCAACTTCAACTCTTGCAAAGTTCCTTTTTCCCTCTTTTGGTGGGATCGACGCCACCTAATTACCTTACTCCTCCATGGCCTCCTTTAACTCTCACTCTACCTCTTTCTCCCATTCCTGCATCCACGGTATGTATGTCTAATTTTCCTTCTTTTTTATTCTCTCACCATTTTTTCTTCCTCCATTACCCCCATTATTATAACGTTGCTAACTATCCTACTAACTTCTTACATACTGAATCTACCTCGTATAAGCATCCATTTTTTTTTTATTTTGCATACTAACTTCTTACGAACAATTCAATCAATAGACGTTTTCTGCATATTTTTCTTATTTTCATCCACCAAAGCACATTAATTATTTCACATATTGGTTAGTATCTATTGACTTTTTTCAGACTCACACTAAAAGTCTAAAACATGCACCGCTTGATAGTTGATGATGGAAAAATATCAAAATATTGTGGTTGAATGATGTCCTTTTAGTCACCAACAATTTTATTGTAAGGAATTTATTATTGAGGGCATAGTTGGAATCGATAATGACCTCATATTGTCTATCAATTTGGAGTTAAATTAATTTCATGGCAGACACTCCATCATGCGCAAGTAGAAGTTCTGGTTTCATAAAGTGGCTGTGCAAACTATTCAGAGGAAGGAATAATGTTGAATCAGGCGGGAGGCGTCCGCCTCGTGTTGTCGGGGAAGAGAATATGCTTTGGCGTGAACCCAACAAATCAAGAGTAATATCCTCCCTTTAATTTCCCTGAATCGGGTCTTTTAGTTCTTTCCTTATACTCCTGGAGCAAACCTTAATTTAGCAAAATATCAAGGAAAGCATAAAAATGAATTTTAAAACTAAATTTACAGGACGATCAGTCTAAAGCCGACAACGAAGAACTGGACCGTGCCATTGCTCTTTCCCTAGCAGAGGAGAATAAGCATCCCAAAGGCAAATACTTTCTTCATATTTCTTTATTTCTAAATTCTGTGTTTCACACTTATAAATTTATTTTTGGCAATACATTTGATTTAAAGGTCAAACAGCGCCAGGAAAAACTGATGAACAGCTTGCCAGAGAACTGCAAGAGAGCTTAGGACCATCAGCTCATTACCCGAACGCACCTATACATTTCTTGCCAAGGGGATACAGGTACAGTGTTCCTTTTATTTTCCTGCATTTCCTTTATGCAAAGTTTAAATGTCAAGTTTAGATTTCGGATCGTTTAAATGGGAACTGCATTATACAGAGTGTGTGCGGCTTGTCGACAAGAAATAGGATATGGGCATTACCTGAGCTGCATGGGCAACTTTTGGCACACGCAGTGTTTTCGTTGTTATTCTTGTGGCCATCCAATTCGTGAGACAGAGGTACAGTCACTTGTATGCAGCACGGGCTCTTTTCTTATCTGAAACTCTTATTGACCGGCATATATAATCCTCTTGTCATATTGGTATTGCAGTTTACATTGTTAGGAACTGATCCGTACCACAAACTGTGCTACAAGGAGCTGCATCACCCCAAATGCGACGTGTGCCATCAGTTTGTAAGAATCATACCCATTCCTTGAGTAACCCAACATAACACATATCTGTGATTATGAATGTATGATGCATAACATATATAATTGAGAGAAGACTTGTTGAATTGGTTGCAGATACCAACGAACAGGACGGGGTTGATAGAGTACAGAGCACATCCATTCTGGGGTCAGAAGTACTGCCCTTCGCATGAGCACGACAATACCCCCCGTTGCTGCAGTTGTGAAAGGATGGAGGTTTTCTTTCTCTTCACCTCCTTTTTTTTTCTGTGCAAAATGACCTAAGCCAGCTTTTTCTGACTTGTGTATTTTTCATTTTGCAAATAAAATTGTCAAAAGTCAAGAAGCACAAAGTACATTTCACTAGGAGATGGACGGAGCTTGTGTCTGGAATGTCTCGATTCTGCAATAATGGATACAGGCGACTGTCAACCTTTATACCATTCAATAAGAGACTATTATGAGGGGATGAATATGAGAATAGATCAACAAATTCCCATGCTTTTGGTAGAGAGGCAAGCACTCAATGATGCCATGGAAGGAGAAAAAGATGTAAGAAAATTATCAATATCATTGTCATTTTTCTGCGGCTGCCCCTCCGCAATTTGGAATTTCAGAAGTCTATTCTTTTTACGTATCTCAATCATTTTTCTTTTTCCTGCAGGGCCCACATCACATGCCTGAGACAAGGGGATTGTGTCTTTCTGAGGAGCAGACTGTTAGCAGCGTGAGTAATTTGTCTGAAAAATACTCTCAATAGAAAGAAAATTGACAACTTTCTATAATCTTTTTGTTGTTGACATTTTACTCTTTTACAATACAGATACAAAGGCGGCCAAAAATAGGCGGGAATAGAATACTTGACATGAGGACTCATCCACAGAAGTTAACCCGTAGATGCGAAGTGACAGCAATCCTAGTTTTATATGGTCTTCCTAGGTCAGTTTACTTGTTTTAAGACTTATCTCTATTCCAATTAACTTCTAGAACAACGAATGAAATGTTTTTATATATTCATCTATTGCAGGCTGTTAACAGGTTCTATTCTTGCTCATGAACTTATGCATGGCTGGCTACGCCTCAAAGGTATCCACTGATTTTGCTTTCCTATAGATAGACCTTAATCAATGAGAGTACCAGTTGGTTTTGTGAGAAATTAAGAAGGTGCTCATCAATTTACCACAACTTGTTGTTGTTGTTGTTTTTTTTTTTTATTAAAAAAAAGAAGATGTTTAACTCACTATCTCTAAGCAAACAACCTACATCTTCTATCTTCCTTTCTTCTCTTTGATAACGCCATTTTGCTTTTTAGTGTTACACAGCCACACATTACAAATGGGAACCAACATAGAATTATATTCTCTCTCTTTTATTTAGGATACCGCAATCTAAGCCCAGAAGTGGAGGAAGGTATATGCCAAGTGCTATCTTACCTATGGCTCGAGTCAGAAATCGTTCCAGACGAGCGTAATGTGGCATCTTCCTCTTCTTCTGCCCCATCATCATCGGCTTCTTCAAAAAAAGGAGGCACGTCAGCAATGGAGAAGAAACTCGGTGAATTTTTCAAGCATCAGATCCAACATGACACCTCGTCTGCTTATGGTGAAGGCTTCAGAACAGCATATGCAGCTGTTAACAAATATGGCCTGCGGCGCACACTCGATCACATTCGTTACACCGGACGGCTCCCTATTTAGCCAAACTGTACCCCCTAAAAATGATTTTACCAATTATGGCAAAAGAAAGTAATGTCGAGATCGATTGTTGAACAAAGAAATGGTTCTATATGATCAGTTCATTTGTCGGCCTACTTGAGTGAAATAGAGGCCTAATTGTTGTATCATTGTGAAATTCCGAATAAATTGTTCAAGTATTCAGCACTCTGAAGTGAAACAGATCAGCCGCATATGATTGCTGGGGTTGACGTGGCTCCGATTAGCAAGTCTTTCTTCAATGCAATTGTTTGTAAGAAAACACAATTGAACTATGGTAAGAACACGTCGCTAAATGCAAGGAATCTAAAAGGTTCTAAGCTACTAATATTCACCGACGTGATATTACAAACATCATACAACATTCCGCTACCAAAAATCCTTGCACAATTATAAAACAATTGAAACAGAAAAAAAAAAGGAGCATTCCATTTCCATTGTATGTAGCCGCTTGTTAACCCCCAAAACAATAATTTCAATATAAAAATAATGAAGACCGAGAAGCATAAATAAGTAATGACGATAATAGGATATATTACAGCTGGGCCAATGCAAAAAAAAAAAAAAAAAAAAGAAGATAAGTCGAGCTATGTCCTACCAAAAATTAAAACCCTCTTAAATGGGGGAATAATACACCCCCTCGATTGCAAGCATCAAAATTGGATGATTGTACACTCACTCCAGTGTTACAAATCTCTCTGACCACAAATCGTGGTCCAATAATAGACACACCGAAATGTTAAAATTTAAAAAAAAAAGAAAAAAAAGGAGTATTTCTTTCTGTTGTGGTAGCAACGACAAAACTTGCCACCGTTCAATATCTAAAAGCTAAAAGTACACCTGAATGATCCAGCAGTTCCTAATACTTGAAGTTAAGCAGGCGAGAGGTACTTCTTGAGGGTTTCATAGGTCATGAACACAATGCCGACACTTGGCACAACCTTGTAGTACTCTGGCAGGATCCCTCGGTACAATCCACGGAGTCCCTCAGTACGCACAATGTGCCCAAATGTACCAAAGAGGCCTGTGTTGTAGACGCGGGCCTTACCACCTGCCCCCTCGAGTTGCATCCTTCGTCTGACCAGATCCAAAGGAAATGTAGCTGCCACAGAAAATGGACCATAGTAACACTTCAACAACTAAAGAAATTACAACTACTAACTTTTAGAGTTGCAATTAAACAGCTTGCAGTTGCGACTATTATTTGTAACAAGAATGTACTGCCTGTTAGTAGTTATTACCTTGTACTATTGCAGAACATCAATGAAATAACTTGCCATGTTAAACTTTCAATAGATAGATATGAATGACAGCTGACATTATATCATATGTGTTGTTTAACCGTGGATTAGGGCTGGAATTGCGGGTCGTGGCACCTGAAGGATTAAACCTATACCACTCTCCCACTAAAATTAGTGGAACTGGATGTATTCCACAATTCCACCCCTCCCCACTTATTTTCAATAGTTACATAGATGATGTAGACCAGAAGCTTGAAATGTAAGTGCAACACACAGGAATGCAAGTACAAGGGAAATCTGACTTACCAGTGGATGAAGCAACGCCTGAGAGACTTCCACAAGCCAGGGTTACCAGAGTAATAGAATCCTGGGGTCTATTCACATATAAACAGAATTAAAACAAGCTTAAAAGGGAAAGCAAGCACAAGTTATGCCATAAAAGTAGAGATGAAGTGATATGAGTTTAAAATAACGACCTATTGGTTTGCCAGTAAATTCTCAATGTCTCATAAACAGAAAAGCTGATGGCGATGCTGGGACCCACACCCTGGAAAATTACAGGAGTCAGTAGTTAATTTTAGGTGATGGAAGGCTAAAGAAAAAAGCGGGGAGACATACGAGCAAGGTGGCTCCAAGACCCTTGTAAAGGCCGGCGACACCTTCGTCTCTGCAGATAGAGCAGAGGGCGTGGCTGATGCCTCTGTAATACATTTGATTTGTCTGCAACAAATTGAGAATGCAATTAGTATTTGAAATAGGCAGCTGAGGTGTGAAGATTGGGGTAGCCCAATTAGAAATGAGAACCTGAGCAGCGAGGCGGGTTCTGACCAAGTCGAGAGGATAAGTAAGAGAGGCAGCAGTGATTCCAGCCATGCCTCCGCCAATGAGTCTGATGGCGACGTCGGCAGCAAGAAATTGAGAGTGGCGATCGAAGCCGGGGAGCATGTGGAGGAGATGTTTGTAGCGGTCGTAGGCGTAGAAGCTGATGGAAGAGTAGGGGAGACGGTGGGCGATGGTGACGAGGTTGCCCTTCCAGAAGGCCATGAAGCCCTCCTCGTAGAGGATGCGGGAGGCCTCGCGCCAGATGGTGGTGCGGCGAAGGGTGGCGACGTCGGAATGCATGCCTTGGACCTGATGGGATGGAAGGCAGGCAGGGAAGACAGTTGAGCAGTAAATAATAATAATAAGAAGAAGAAGAATAGACATTTAGTTGGGTGGCTTAGACCTCCAATTTATCTTCAAAAAAAAGAAGAAGAAGAATAAGAAAGAGGAGAACCTGAAAGAGGATGGTGAGGCGCGCGAGGGGCGCGGTGCAGGTCTTGCTGACAGCTCCGGCGAGGCCCCCGGCCAGCAGATGGGACATGCCGGCATGGGCGGCGGTGCCCTGCTGGTGGTGGCGCTGGTCTTGTTGTTGTTGTTGCTGCTGCTGCTGCTGAGCGGCAGCGGTGGTGGAGAAACGGCGAGCGCCGGCGTCGACAGAGGCGGAGGTTGGAGCAACGCCCATGGCGACGCGAGCATCGGACTGCATCTTATCCTATGTACTGTTTATTTATTTATTTAAAGATAAAGAAATGAAGAGAGCAAAGAAGAGAAGGAGAAGAGAGGAGAGCAGAGATGAGAATTGAGAAGAGAGCACAGAAGGAGAAGATCCCAAATTCCCAATTTAATTTGTAAAGTAAATGTAAAACCCTAAGCTACCAATTCTCTTTGGGGCCGTTTGGATGGGTTGGGAATTAGGGGAATAGCCAATTTTAGGTATAAATTTATTGAGAAGTGTGTAACTTTATCAAGAGTTTGATTGTTTATAATAAATTTGGCATAAAAAATTCCGAAAATTTGCAATTCCCACCTATTCCAACCTCATCCAAACGCCCCCTTTAGCAATTCGGAACTGCGACATTGCTTTGGATGAATTGCAATTGAATGGACGGATGGATGCCTCATTAGTCGTTACATTGCTTTGGATGGATGATGGATGATGGATTGATGGTCGATGGATCATGGATGGAGATTCCCAGCTTCCTCGTTCGAATATTCCATTCGGCTTTCCCGTGCCATGCCCATGCTTGAAATGATGCTTTCTTTTTTTCCTCTTATGCACTGCACTTATGCCAGCCCAGCCCAGCCCAGCCCAGCCCATCCCACATTCCCAGGCCCACACCAATAGACCATTGACCCACCCCGCTTCCGCTTCCATGCTTTACACTTTACACTTTACACACAATCATTTTAATTACTTTTTTTTCATTTAATTTATCTATACCCCAATTCTCAAATTATACAGTCACAGTGCCATGCAAATCCAATTTCTTACCACTCCAATCTCACACCACTCATATATCCTATTCCTAATTAATTAACTTCATATCTAATTTCACATCTACAACATCTATGTTATATAGACATTAATTAATACATACACTACTCTTAATTAATTTCCTTCTGAATTCAATTAATGAACACATCATCCAATCACGGAATGATAAAAAGCATCAAACAAATTAATTCATCAATACCACAAGCCACAAGCCACAAGCCACAAGCCATCTACCATTTCATTCTTCTTCCTCTTCTTCTCTACTCATCCTGCCTCTACAAATTCCAGCCAATAGGACGTCGAACGCCTCTTCAACATTAACCGCCTCCCGTGCTGACACTTCCATAAACAAAGCGCCTACCTTGTCAGTCAGCCTCTTCGCCTCCTCCTTACTCACTTCTCTCGGGTATCTCATGTCACACTTGTTACCTGTTATCATAACCACCACATCCGACCTAGCATGCGTGCGCACTTCTCGCAGCCATGTCCTACTGTTCTCAAAGCTTGATTTCTTCGTCACATCGTACACA
The DNA here is from genome assembly GCA_028095005.1 of Rhynchospora pubera. Classification (NCBI taxonomy): domain Eukaryota; kingdom Viridiplantae; phylum Streptophyta; class Magnoliopsida; order Poales; family Cyperaceae; genus Rhynchospora; species Rhynchospora pubera. The sequence goes on along the minus strand of CM051459.1, from coordinate 228,752,864 downwards.
ATCACTGCTCCGTCCACTCTCCTGTAGTGCATGTAATTTACCGCGCGGTACTTTGCTAGCCCTGATGTGTCCCATATCTTTGCTTTCACTTTTTTCCCCTCTATCTGCTTTAATTATCCATTAATTAAATAATTCATTTATTAAGAAACTACCAGTAGTACCAAATGTCCATATATGTTCAAATACGTGTATGCACATAAATATATCAGCCAAAGTGCCTCATTACATACATATATTATGAGGCTGATGATTAAGTAATGTCCACAAATTAAACACTACAGTTCTGACAGAGCATGCAATCTCGTACCTGAACAGTTTTCGTGCGAAAATCAAGACCCGAAGTAGCTGGACTTTCATACGAGAACTCATTCTTTGTGAATCTCTCAATTATCTTCGATTTCCCCACAAAAGAATCTCCTACTATCACAATATTAAATAGACAGTCTTCTGCATCACTCAACTGTTGAACCATGTTTATTCCACCACAGAGCTAGCTATAATAAAGGACAAACTAATTGAATACCAAATTAATTATCTTCAAGCCATGATGGGTATACATATATATATGGATGACTTAATTAGAAGAGAAGAGATGACCCTTCTATCAGCTCCATATTGATGACAGTTACTGATATAATAAAAATTGCAAATATTTTGTATTAATATTTAATTTGAATACCGTATATACAAGAAATAACTGTTATTTAATAAAGTAAATGTAAGACAATAAAGAATAATAAAGGGAATGCATGAAGATTCTTAAGATGTAGCAGCAAGTGAGACGTTCATGCCTTTTTTAATTTGGTCTTTCCAGAAGCTTTTAGATAAAATATATTATTAATTAACGTAGTATTTTTTATTTTTGTCCGATCCTAAACTGGCGTGCATTGTTATGTGGGAAGTAATTTTATGCGTAGAGTATTGGGTCTTTATATATATTGTTAATTAATTATGTTATCAATATTTTTCTGCTTGAGTACCTTCGAAGGATGCCATTACTGCTGTTGCTTGTTAAGATCAGGTTGTTGTGTAATATTTCTCATCCCTTGCTGGGATTACCGTAAAAAAAGGAATGAATCAAGCAAGAAAGAAAAGCTGAAGGGACAGAGAGACTCTGTGCGTATTAGAGAATTGGAACAAATTTTGGCTTCATTTATGTAATTTTCTACGCTGAATCGTTTTTAATTATCCCATATGTTATTATAAATCAAATCTATTTTCAGCTATCTAGTTACTACTTTTTCAGTTTTTTAGCATAATGGAGTGTTTATTTAAGAACAAGGGAGTATCTAGTTGTTATATGGTTACAATATGTTAAATCATATGTTTCCTTTATTTTCAGTTATTTAGAATAAAAACAATTATGTTGAGAGAGTATCTAATGTTTAGATATTTGTTATCCGATGTATTTTTGTAATTAACATAAAAAAATTAAATCACAGGTAAGACAAAATGAATCGCTCGTCATTTGATAATTGTTTTTATTTGAATATTAGGCTGTTTTTGTTTTTTAAAAAAAAAAAGTAGAGAGAGGCCTTAAAAGTTTGTTGAACGAATTAATTATCTATCTTTTGTAGAAATAAGTTTCTTATTTATCTTGTGGAGCGTATCATCCTACGACTACAAGTATCATCCTACTAGACTAAAAGCAAAATAGAATTAAGTCGACGAACTTAAATTATAAACAACAAAAACAACAACAACAAGAACTAAGTCTTTTGTCCCAAGCAAATTGTGACAAAATATAATTAGGTCGACGAACTTAAATTACAAATAATAAAATAAATAATAGTAAAAAAATCAACAAAAATTCTACACACATGAACAACTAAACATATTAAAATCATAATAAATTATTTAATCAATAGCAACTACGAGAGTATTAAATTAAAGTACAATCCTCCTCTCACGCATGTGACAAAAATTTTAAAAGAGGGCATCATGGATTCACTAGGAATCTAATAAAACAGAATTTAAGTCGTGAAAAAAGATAATAAATTTTACAAAGAAAGGAAAAGGGGAGAGAGAAGCAAAAAAAAATATTATTGTGACAAAATATAATTAGGTCGACGAACGTAAATTACAAATAATAAAATAAATAATAGTAAAAAAATCAACAAAAATTCTACACACATGAACAACTAAACATATTAAAATCATAATAAATTATTTAATCAATAGCAACTACGAGAGTATTAAATTAAAGTACAATCCTCCTCTCACGCATGTGACAAAAATTGTAAAAGAGGACATCATGGATTCACTAGGAATCTAATAAAACAGAATTTAAGTCGTGAAAATAGATAATAAATTTTACAAAGAAAGGAAAAGGGGAGAGAGAAGCAAAATATATATATATATATATATTTTGGGGTGGGGGTGGGGACAGACAAGACCCACCTGCAACTCTTAATTCACAAAAGAGTTGAAAACCGTCTAAGCTAGTTTAGTAAACTAAAAGACCGATATTCCAACTTTGTCCCTGTGGATTCGACCCTCAAGCTGTTCTACAAACGATTAGATCGGTAGACACGAGGTTTTTATTTTGAGACTTGGTTTTTCCATCGATCGAGGGTCACACAAATAGAATTTTAACTATACGTGTCTTATTTATTTAAGCTGAAAGTTTTAGAAGTCCAAACTAAAGCGAAACCTGATCAAGTTTAGGGTTTAGAGTTTAGTCTTAAGAAAAATAGATGAAAAAAAAAATTGATGAAGTCCAATAAGTTATTTATGTTTTTTTGAATTGTACGGAAAAAAAGCTGGTCATCAAGACAACCTGGCAGGTATGGTCGCTATCTGGTTTGTGTGCCATTTTAAGAGATCTAATTGGTATTTGTGTTCAATTGACAGGTTTGAGCGGGCATGTTATCCATCTCTGCGAGCATGATGGCAAGAGAAACAGTTAATTAAAGCAGTGCTCTGGGAAAGACACAGACTTGAAATATGCTCAAGCCCGGATTTATTTGAGGAGTCTCAAGTATTTAGTTTTCATCTTACAAAAAAAAAGTAAAAGTTAAAAATTATATCTAATTGCTTGTTTTCTTATTAAAGAAACGTTTTGCCCCTATATTTAATTACTCGGCTGCTTCTTTGACGATCTTCCAAAATCGAATCAAATCTTATATTTTTTTTATGCAACGTGTTTAGTGTCCATTAAATTATTAAATCAACTGTCTAGTGCGTTAAAAGAAATCCCTTAATCTCATTTTTGTTTTTAATGAGGTACCACACACTTCTTTCCCAACAATCTATAATTTAAGTTGCGATCTGATATCATACTTTTCATCATCTTGACAAAAGATGTGCGTACAGATAAAATTGTTGTTTATATTACATCATTACATGTGGTTTTTGTGCGAGATTGGATATTCCAAAATATGCATGTGCAGATGTGCTGAGTAGCAGCACCTCAATCAAATTTATTTTATCTGTCATCGATACATGCATGCATCCTATTTTATAACTCTTTTTTTTTTTTTTTCCTTTGTATCAAGTGGGATGCTAAGATCATTTATATAAAAATCAAGAGGAGATGAGATGAGATCATGAGAATGATTCCCTGCGAGGCCACGACTATAAATATGAATATGATCGTTCTAAAACAAGTAAAAATTAGATCCAAGGCCTCATTAGGACATTACTTAGACATTACATTTATCTGTAAATAAAAATAAAATCACAAAAGGTCAGGGACCCATCTGAAAAATTTGAAGGACCCAGGTGAACATATCATGTTTGATTTGAATTGCATAACGACTTCTAGAAAAATTATATAGGAACCTAGATAGCATTTGTTCTTGATGAATCGTCTTCTTCTTTCTTCCACAATAAATCTCATTAAGACAAAAACTTAGAATATAATGAAATATATTTAGATGAATAATTATTTGTAGCATAACTTTAGGACATAATAAACAAAAACTACCACACAAGATTAAAAATGCTATTCGAATATTATATAAAAACATCAACTAAAAATTCTAAACACCTGTCAAAAAAAATTCTAAGCAGCACAACCAATTTGAACCCAAAGGAGCAAACAATTGTTTACCCAATGCAATATAGACCGTCCATTTTTGCGATTTGATCAGATCAGTGGTGTAGATTTAATAATGAGATAAAAAATTTAAACCTTTTGTTTAGACCATGTTAACATTTGCTCAGATGGTTGTTTCCTTTCCTATTCTTTCTTAATTTGCGCTCATAGTAAAGGAAAAAGAAAAAAAATAAATCAACCCTCTCTCATCGTACCAAAATCGCCATCTAACAAAATTTCCTTTCTTATTTCCACACAATCGGGTGGGCTCGTTTGCTAGTTGTTACAAATGGGGCCTAATTTCAACTTAACAAAAAATAAGTGCCCTATCAAAACTGAATCCACCACAGGCGATATGGAAATTATTAGAAAAATCTAACAGGTGCTGGACTACATGCAGCATTCTCAAAGAACAGGACAAAGATAAAGAAATTTGATTGAGCCCTATACGGCTATACCTCGGCATACTGATAAAAGAGGATGACAACGGAAACCCCAACCACAGGAGGTAGCACAGGTGCGGGCGTTAGATCCTGCTTGACACAAATAAACAAATTTCTCATTCAAGTTCTAATAAAGCAAACCACACACTCTACCATACTAACAGGTCCTGACTAGCATGAAATACAATTGTTTATTCCAAAGAGAAGAAATGACAAAAAAAGAAAAGAGCCTACAGACACAGGAAAAAAACCATGCGGTTGCCACTTGTACAAGGCAAACAAGAATAGCACTCAAAATCCACTTATAACTGAGAGGCCCCACTTGAACGTGAGGCTGTTTAATTTCAAAAGGCTCCGAGTCGAATATAAAACTGCTTGTGGGCAGTTCTGACCTGAGATGTATCGAGTGTCGGCTTTTAGGTAGGTCTCGGATCTCAAAGTAGCCTGACAGGGGTAGCAAAATTACATTTTCAACCCTGGAAGGCTCGTTGGCTGACCGCTTTCCTTCAACAGAGAGGTGCGTTTGTGCTGTGTCATGATCATCTCCTTCCACATGGCCAGTCACCAGGGGCATTTCAAGCACTTCATATGCTACAAAGTACCTGCATCAATCTATTATATGACGGTTATTAGATCACAAATCATGATAACTAAATTATAGACAAATTGATAATGTTACAATATTAAATTAATACAAACCAAATAAGTATAAGAACCATTATAGACAAATCGATTTTTTTTTATGTTAATTACAAAAATACATCAGATAACAAATATCTGAACATTAGATACTCTCTCAACATAAGTACTCTTATTCTAAATAACTGAAAATTAAAGAAACGTATGATTTAACAAACATACAATAAATTAAGTTTTAATTTATCTATTTGTTCTTTTTCTGTAGCAGTTTATTAAAAAAAATGTGAGTTATTTTTTAAAATTATTTACAAAAAGTACCTATATTTTCCTAAAAAAAAATGAGGGGGTGACGCAAAGGATGATTGCCTACCGGACATGGATCGGTTGCCTATCCGACTATACCGACTATTTATAGGATCGCAAGGGCCAAAGTTATAAATTCGAATGTCCCCGAAGAGAAACTGCACTGGGCATAAGGGTCAATATAAAGAGGTCGTTTTGAGGTTAATTGGTCTTGGTGGGATAAAACGAAAAACAAAATCGGAATTTGTTTTTTGTTTTTATTTTATTTCTTTTACCAACTCATCCAAAATATAGTTTGCATTTTGAATTTATCTATTTGTTATTTTTCTGTAGCAGTCTATTTTTTAAAAAAATATGAGTTATATTTTAAAGTTATTTACGAGAAGTACCTATATTTTCTTTTTTTACCAACTCATCCAAAATATAGTTTGCATTTTGAATTCATCTATTTGTTATTTTTCTGTAGCAGTCTATTTTAAGAAAACTATGAGTTATATTTTAAAGTTATTTACAAGAAGTACCTATATTTTCTTAAAGAAAAAAGGAAAAAAATATGAGTTATTTTTTAAAATTATTTACAAGAAGTACCTATATTTTTTTAAAGAAAAAAGAAGAAATGAATTTATCTATTTGTTATTTTTCTGTAGCAGTCTTTTAAAAAAATATATGAGTTATATTTTAAAGTTATTTACAAGAAGTATCTATATTTTCTTAAAGAAAAAAAAATATGAGTTATTTTTTAAAATTATTTACAAGAAGTACCTATATTTTCTTAAAGGAAAAAGAAGAAATGAATTTATCTATTTGTTATTTTTCTGTAGCAATCTATTTTTTTTTTAAAAATATGAGTTATATTTCAAAGTAATTTACAAGAAGTACCTATATAGGTATTTTCTTAAAGAAAAAAGGAAAAAAAAAAGTGTTGGGGCGAGGCATGGGACAAGTAATTATAATTATTTCATAGTACAAGCCGACTATTTCCAGCAGGATCGCAAGGGGCAAATCGCAAATTATATTTATTTATATTTATATCTTATTAATCATCAACCGATGATTTCCAACAGCATCTATAAGCTCCGAATGTCCCCGAAGAGACGCTGCAGAGGGCATAAGAGTCTATATAAAGAGGTGGAATTGAGGTTAAATGGACACGGTGGGACAAAACGAAAACGAAAATCGGAATTGTTATTTTTGTTTGTTTGCTTTTTATTTTTTTACCAAAATATAAAGGTCTCTCTCAATTCCTCTCTCTCTCTCTCTCTCTCTCTGCACCCCGACCCCATCCTCCCTTTCACGTGCCTCTCTCTCTCTCTCTTGCCGCCCTCTCCCATGACGACTCCCACCTCCTTACTCTACACACCTCTATGGCATCAGCCGAAATCCAAGGCCAAGGCCAAAACCAAACTGAAGCCAAAACATGGCACCACTCTGATAATTGATAAACCCTAGACTCCTCTGTCCACCGCTCCAGTCCTTTCTCCTACTGGATCCGCCACCAACCAAGGAAGCTCCTCAAAACCTAGATTTCTCAGACGGTATAATGGATTTACTGGATATCTCCTAACTTTCTACCAGCGAAACCGAACCTGAACTCCTAACTTTCTACCAGCGAAACCGAACCTGAACTCCCTTGTAAAGGTCAAATAGGACTACGATAGCTTGAGGAGAAGGCAGATAAAGGATGAGACATAGGCATGGGAGAAGGCAGAAAAAGGCTGAGACACATGTATTTCATTTTTCTTTCACGGCAGGCTATTGTTTTACTTTGTGTAAATAATGATTTCACGCTTGTTTGGTTTTGGTGACAACTATTTATGTTTTATTATTTATTTATGAACATATATAAATATTAAAATTTATGTATTGCTGGTTCTCTTTATTAGGCACTGTTCAGAGCCCGGAAATCAAACCACTCTACACCAAAGTATGGCCTCATCTACAATGCACCTTTGATTAGTCGGGCTTCACCGGGAAACAAAAATATATAGCTCGATCTCTGGCTGCGAAGACTGCACTTGCCAGCCGGTTGGATGCATTTGGTGAAATTGAAGACGGCACATTTGGTCTTGAACAGAGAGCCAAGGTACATAATCTTGTTTTTATTTCCACCCTAGGGATGGGAAAATTTAGATAGCAACTAATTAGAAGTATGTTTTATTGGTAGCTGGAGAAACATCTTAGAAGATTGGAGGGTAATGGTAAATCAGCTGGTCCAGCCAAAGGGAAGACGGGTAAAGACAAGAAGAAGGGTAAATCATCCAAAGGGAAGAAGAGTTCTGGTGCTGCAAAGGTTAGCAATTTACTAATGGATGGAATAAGCTTTAGTTGGGAGTAAGTAAATTACACATTGTCTTGCAACTTAATTATATAAAAAGCAGGAAATCTGGAGCCTGAGTTAAAAGTTAATACCTGTCCTATTTGCTAAGTATATAGTTTGGTACATACCAACATTAGTCTGGTTATATACCTTTTGGAAAACAATTTGCTCTGTTATTAGAGTGTTATTTTTCTAATTCATTTCTTTGTAAAGCTACAATCTTGCATCTGATCTTCTTCTCAATTCAACTGGACCTTCTAAGAAGGAAGAGAAGAAAGGAAAGAAGAGAAAGCATGAATATTCTGAAGAAGAGAGACGTGAAAAAAAATAGAGAGAAGAAGAAGAAAGGGAAGACTAAAGTTGACGCTGCTGAAAAGAAAATGAAGAAGAAGAAAGGGAAAGAAGAGACAAGTGAGAATGATGGAGAGGAGTCTGTTGGTAAAAAGGAGAAGATTGAGAAACATCTGAAAAGATTGGAGGGTAAGGGTGAATCAGCTGGTTCAGCCAAAGGGAAGAAAGGAAAAGACAAGAAGAAGGGTAATGAGCTGGGTAAATCAACCAAAGGGAAGAAGGGTCCTGGTGTTACTAAGGTTAGCAATTTACTAATGGATGGAATAAGCTTTAGCGGGAGTATGTAAATTACACATTGTTAATTTGTCATGCCTTTAAGCAACAAACACCTCAAGTAACATTGGAAATCTAGAGTCTGAGCTGAAAGTTAATACTTTGTTACCCTATTAGGTAAGTATGGTTTGGTACAGACCAATATTAGTCTGGTTATATACCTTTTGGAAATCAATTTATTCATTGTTATTAGAGTGTTATTTTTCGAATTCATTTTCTTTGTAGAGCTACAATCCTGCATCTGATCTTCTTGTCAATTCAACTGAACCTTCTAAGAAGGAAGAGAAGAAAGGGAAGAAGAGAAAATATGAATATTCTGAAGAAGAGAGACATGAAAAAGAAAATAGAGAGAAGAAGAAGAAAGGGGAAGAAGAGACAAGCGAGAATGATGGAGAAGAGTCTGTTGGTAAAATGGAAAAGATTGAGAAACATCTGAGAAGATTGGATGGTAAGGGTGAATCAGCTGGTTGAGCCAAAGGGAAGAACGGTAAAGACAAGAAGAAGGGTAATGAGCTGGGTAAAATCAACCAAAGGGAAGAAGGGTCCTGGTGCTACTAAGGTTAGCAATTTACTAATGCATGGAATAAGATTTAGTGGGAGTATCTAAATTACACAATATTAATTTGTCAAGCCTTTAGGAAACAAACACCTCAAGTAACATTGGAAATCTGGAGTCTGAGATGAAAGTTAATACTTGTTACCCTATTTGGTAAGTATGGTTTGGTACAGACCAATATTAGTCTGGTTATATACCTTTTGGAAATCAATTTATTCGCTGTTATTAGAGTGTTATTTTTCTAATTCATTTTCTTTGTAGAGCTACAATCCTGCATCTATTCTTCTTCTTGTCAATTCAATTGGACCTTCTAAGAATGAAGAGAAGAAAAGGAAGAAGAGAAAGTATGAATATTCTGAACAAGAGAGACATGAAAAAGAAAATAAGGAGAAGAAGAAGAAAGGGAAGGCTAAAGTTGACGCTGCTGAAAAGAAAATGAAGAAGAAGAAAGGGGAAGAAGAGACAAGTAAGAATGATGGAGATGAGTCTGTTGGTGAAAAGGAGAAGATTGAGAAACATCTGAGAAGATTGGAGGGTAAGGGTGAATCAGCTGATTCAGCTAAAGGGAAGAACGGTAAAGACAAGAAGAAGGGTAACGAGCTGGGTAAAATCAACCAAAAGGAAGAAGGGTGCAGGTGCTGCTAAGGTTAGCAATTTACTAATGGATGGAATAATCTTTAGTGGGAGTATGTAAATTACACATTGTTAATTTGTCATGCCTTTAGGCAACAAACACCTCAAGTAACATTGGAAATCTGGAGTCTGAGCTGAAAGTTAATACTTTGTTACCCTAATTGGTAAGTATGGTTTGGTACAGACCAATATTTGTCTGGTTATATACCTTTTGGAAATCAATTTATTCGCTGTTATTAGAGTGTTATTTTTCTAATTCATTTTTCTTTGTAGATGTACAATCCTGCATCTGATCTTCTTCTTGTCAATTTAGCTGAACCTTCTAAGAAGAAAGAGAAGAAAGGGAAGAAGAGAAAGTATGAATATTCTGAAGAAGAGAGACATGAAAAAGAAAATAGAGAGTAGAAGAAGAAAGAGAAGGCCATAGTTGACGCTGTTGAAAAGAAAATGAAGAAGAAGAAAGGGGAAGAAGAGACAAGTGAGAATGATGGAGAGGAGTATGTTGGTAAAAAGGAGAAGATTGAGAAACATCTGAGAAGATTGGAGGGTAAGGATGAATCAGCTGGTTCAGCCAAAGGGAAGAACGGTAAAGACAAGAAGATGGGTAACGAGCTAGGTAAAATCAACCAAAGGGAAGAAGGGTCCAGGTGCTGCTAAGGTTAGCAATTTACTAATGGATGGAATAATCTTTAGTGGGAGTATGTAAATTACACATTGTTAATTTGTCATGCCTTTAGGCAACAAACACCTCAAGTAACATTGAAAATCTGGAGTCTGAGCTGAAAGTAAATACTTTGTTACCCTATTTGGTAAGTATGGTTTGGTACAGACCAATATTAGTCTGGTTATATACCTTTTGGAAATCAATTTATTCGCTGTTATTAGAATGTTATTTTTCTATTTCATTTCCTTTGTAGAGCTACAATCCTGCATCTGATCTTCTTCTTGTCAATTTAACTGAACTTTCTACTAAGAAAGAGAAGAAAGGGAAGAAGAGAAAGTATGAATTTTCTGAAGAAGAGAGACATGAAAAATAAAATAGAGAGTAGAAGAAGAAAGGGAAGGCTAAAGTTGACGCTGCTGAAAAGAAAATGAAGAAGAAGAAAGGGGAAGAATAGACAAGTGAGAATGATGGAGAGGATTCTGTTGGTAAAAAGGAGAAGATTGAGAAACATCTGAGAAGATTGGAGGGTAAGGGTGAATCAGCTGGTTCAGCCAAAGGGAAGAACGGTAAAGACAAGAAGAAAGGTAATGAGCTGGGTAAAATCAACCAATGGGAAGAATGGTCCAGGTGCTATTAAAGTTAGCAATTTACTAATGGATGGAATAAGCTTTAGTGGGAGTATGTAAATTACACATTGTTAATTTGTCATGCCTTTAGGCAACAAACACCTCAAGTAACATTGGAAATCTGGAGTCTAAGCTGAAAGTTAATACTTTGTTACCCTATTTGGTAAGTATGGTTTGGTACAGACCAATGTTAGTCTGGTTATATACCTTTTGAAAATCAATTTAGTCGCTGTTATTAGAGTGTTATTTTTCTAATTCATTTTCTTTGTAGAGCTACAATCCTGCATCTGATTTTCTTCTTGTTAATTGAACTGGACCTTCTAAGAAGGAAGAGAAGAAAGGGATGAAGAGAAAGTATGAATATTCTGAAGAAAAGAGACATGAAAAAGAAAATAGAGAGAAGAAGAAGAAAGGGAAGGCTAAAGGTAACGCTGTTGAAAAGAAAATAAAGAAGAAGAAAGGGGAAGAATAGACAAGTGAGAATGATGTAGAGGAGTCTGTTGGTAAAAAGGAGAAGATTGAGAAAAATCTGAGAAGATTGGAGGGTAAGGGTGAATCAGCTGGTTTAGCCAAAGGGAAGAAGGATAATGAGCTGGGTAAAATCAACCAAAGGGAACAATAGGTCCAAGTGCTGCTAAGGTTAGCAATTTACTAACGGATGAAATAAGTTTTAGTGGGTGTATGTAAATTACACATTGTTAATTTGTCATGCCTTTAGGCAACATGCACCTCAAGTAACAATGGAAATCTGGAGTCTGAGCTGAAAGTTAATACTTTGTTACCCTATTTTATAAGTATGGTTTGGTACAGACCAATGTTAGTCTGGTTATATACCTTTTGGAAATCAATTTATTCGCTGTTATTAGAGTGTTATTTTTCTAATTCATTTTCTTTGTAAAGCTATAATCCTGCATCTGATCTTCTTCCTGTCAATTTAGATGGACCTTCTAAGAAAAAAGAAAAGAAAGAAAAGAAGAGAAAGTATGAATATTTTGAAGAAGAGAGACATGAAAAAGAAAATAGAGAGAAGAAGAAGAAAGGGAAGGCTAAAGTTGACGCTGCTGAAAAGAAAATGAAGAAGAATAAAGGGGAAGAAGAGACAAGTGAGAATGATGGAGATGAGTCTGTTGGTAAAAAGGAGAAGATTGAGAAAATCTGAGAAGATTGGAGGGTAAGGGTGAATAAGCTGGTTCAGCTAAAGGGAAGAACGGTAAAGACAAGAAGAAGGGTAACGAGCTGGGTAAAATCAACCAAAGGGAAGAAGGGTCCAGGTGCTGCTAAGGTTAGCAATTTACTAATGGATGGAATAAGCTTTAGTGGGAGTATGTAAATTACACATTGTTAATTTGTCATGCCTTTAGGCAACAAACACCTCAAGTAACATTGGAAAAATCTGGAGTCTAAGCTGAAAGTTAATACTTTGTTACCCTATTTGGTAAGTATGGTTTGGTACAGACCAATATTAGTCTGGTTATATACCTTTTGGAAATCAATTTATTCGCTGTTATTAGAGTGTTATTTTTCTAATTCATTTTTCTTTGTAGATGTACAATCCTGCATCTGATCTTCTTCTTATCAATTTAGCTGAACCTTCTAAGAAGAAAGAGAAGTAAGGGAAGAAGAGAAAGTATGAATATTCTGAAGAAGAGAGACATGAAAAAGAAAATAGTGAGTAGAAGAAGAAAGGGAAGGCCATAGTTGACGCTGCTGAAAAGAAAATGAAGAAGAAGAAAGGGGAAGAAGAGACAAGTGAGAATGATGGAGAGGAGTCTGTTGGTAAAAAGGAGAAGATTGAGAAACATCTGAGAAGATTGGAGGGTAAGGATGAATCAGCTGGTTCAGCCAAAGGGAAGAACAGTAAAGACAAGAAGATGGGTAATGAGCTAGGTAAAATCAACCAAAGGGAAGAAGGGTCCAGGTGCTGCTAAGGTTAGCAATTTACTAATGGATGGAATAAGCTTTAGTGGGAGTATGTAAATTACACATTGTTAATTTGTCATTCCTTTAGGCAACAAACACCTCAAGTAACATTGGAAATCTGGAGTCTGAGCTGAAAGTAAATACTTTGTTACCCTATTTGGTAAGTATGGTTTGGTACAGACCAATATTAGTCTGGTTATATACCTTTTGGAAATCAATTTATTCGTTGTTATTAGAGTGTTATTTTTCTAATTCCTTTTCTTTGTAGAGCTACAATCCTGCATCTGGAAGAGAAGAAAGGGAAGAAGAGAAATTATGAATATTTTGAAGAAGAGAGACATTAAAAAGAAAATAGAGAGAAGAAGAAGAAAGGGAAGACTAAAGTTGACGCTGCTGAAAAGAAAATGAAGAAGAAGAAAGGGGAAGAAGAGACAAGTGAGAATGATGGAGAGGGGTCTGTTGGTAAAAAGGAGAAGATTAAGAAAAATCTAAGAAGATTGGAGGGTAAGGGTGAATCAGCTGGTTCAGCCAAAGGGAAGAACGATAAAGACAAGAAGAAGGGTAATGAGCTGGGTAAAATCAAGCAAAGGGAAGAAGGGTCCTGGTGCTGCTAAGGTTGACGCTGCTGAAAAGAAAATGAAGAAGAAGAAAGGGGAAGAAGAGACAAGTGAGAATGATGGAGAGGAGTCTGTTGGTAAATAGGAGAAGATTGAGAAACATCTGAGAAGATTGGAGGGTAAGGGTGAATCAGCTGGTTCAGCCAAATGGAAGAACGGTAAAGACAAGAAGAAGGGTATTGAGCTGGGTAAAATCAACCAAAGGAAAGAAGGGGCCTGGTGCTTCTAAGGTTAGCAATTTACTAATGGATGGAATAAGCTTTAGTGGGAGTATGTAAATTACACATTGTTAATTTGTCATGCCTTTAGGCAACAAACACCTCAAGTAACATTGGAAATCTGGAGTCTGAGCTGAAAGTTAATACTTGTTACCCTATTTGGTAAATATGGTTTGGTACAGACCAATATTAGTATGGTTATATACCTTTTGGAAATCAATTTATTCGTTGTTATTAGAGTGTTATTTTTCTAATTCATTTTCTTTGTAGAGCTACAATCCTGCATCTGATTTTCTTCTTGTCAATTCAACTGGACCTTCTAAGAAGGAAGAAAAGAAAGGGTAGTAGAGAAAGCTTGAATATTCTGAAGAAGAGAGACATGAAAACGAAAATGGAGAGAAGAAGAAGAAAGGGAAGACTAAAGTTGACGCTGCTGAAAAGAAAATGAAGAAGAAGAATGGGGAAGAAGAGATAATTGAGAATGATGGAGAGGAGTCTGTTGGTAAAAAGGAGAAGAAAAAGAAGCACTCTGAAGAAGAAGAGGCAACTGAACGTCTGAGCCTGAGCCAAAGAAAGAGAGAAAAAAAGAAGGATAAGAAGGCTGAGTAGTTTGAGAGTGGTTTATTTTTATTTACAATTTTTGTTGTCCAGGTACCTCTCTAAAGTTTTGATCACTGCCCACTTTAATTGGTTCGAGTAGGAAACATAGTTTTATTGCTTTTTGTCTAGTTTGTTGCATGTGAACTTGTAAATCTCGTTTTATATGTTTGATTGCAAGAAAGTTTTTGTACTGGATTAATCTCGCAATTCATATTTGTAATTGGTTTTAGTTGAGTAATTTTAGGATCAATCAAATGAAAAAATGTATGCATCTATCCCGATATCCCATGGGTAATTCATACTCGCTATTATTAGAGTGTCATTTTTCGAAAGGTATATAACCAGACTAATAACAGATCGAATTTTAATTCATTTTCTTTGTAGATGCATCTACATTTTAGTTGAGTAATTCATACTCGTTGTTATTAGAGTGTCATTTTTTCTGTAGCAGTTTATTAAAAAAAAGTTAGTTATTTTATAAGAAAGATTTATTTTAATACAATAAATTAAGTTTTAATTTATCTATTTGTTATTTTTCTATAGCAGTATATTAAAAAAAATGTGAGTTATTTTTTAAAAGAGAAAATTAGATTAATGCCACTACAAAAATCTCTTATTCTAAATATGCCATCACAAAATAACTAATGAGATGTATGCCATCACAAAAGAGCACAAATTTGATTTATGCCATTATTTTATAAGAAAAACATTGTAATTTCACATATGCCATTCCTATTAAATAATATTTTTAAAAAATGTCTAAACTAACCTTTGTCTAAACACAAAGCGGTGGCCTGCCATTCCTTTAATACAAAAATCATGGAGCATTTATAGTTTAATTATAAGAAGTAACAAACTAACAACCATGAAAAAAAAAAATAGATCGAATTTAATTTAACTAATATTACAATTACCAAACTATATTTATGTCAAAATAATATTATTTTTGCATTTGAAGTCTGCCCGCACATTGAGCAGGCACTGTTACTAGTAGGTATAAACTAGCATGCTTTGTCTTCGCGGCTCCACCCTCTTGATTTGTATTTTATTAGATCTCTCAAAATTTGTATTATCGTTAATTATCTATTCATTGTTTAATTACATTTACTTTTATAGTGTATCAATAGCAACCTTGTTTGACTTTTCTGAGATGCTTTCACTTTAGAAACAGAAAGTATACATCAAGTAATAGAATTTAGACCAAATTTTAAGACAACACTACATACATTCGTTCCACAAACCATAATACACTACAAATTTAAAGCACGCCTAACATAAACCTCAAATAATGTACATTCAATCCAACAAAAAAAGTTCCAACTAATCCAATCGTACCCAGCATTGAGCATCTTGCTCCAATTTGGTTACTGAAAGAAATTAAACTAAGTAGTTTGAACATAACAATCTTGTTGTTTATTTCAAGCATTAAAGTAAAACCTTACAAAAAGTAGCCAGAATGTATCAAGAAAAAATGTTAGGCTCACATCCTGTCATCCACCTATTGTTTCTAGCATGTTGCAATCATGAGAAATTGATCAATTTCAGAATCAAGCTGCAATAGTGAAATAATGATCAATTTAAGAACCCACTGCAATTCTATTAACAATCTCTTTCTCTGTCCTGCACAACAAAACCTATAAATGAATTATCTCGTAGATTATTCCTTACATTTTGTAAATAAATTTATCAATAGAGAAATTAATTGGTTAGAGTAATTAATTGGAACACACCCAATCAATTTCACAGGTTGAAGAGACAAATTGTTGAGTTTATATGTAAGAGGAATTCGTAAAATTTTACTACTTTTAGATGTAAGGGCATAAACTCTCAATTTTATCAGTAAAATTTTAGAATCAAGCAAATTACATTGGATAATTTTCAGGCATGAATGATTATCGTATGCCAAACAGAGCAAAATCAAATAAGGGTAAAAATAGTATCACCCATTAGAAAGGTAAATTCAGAATCAAGCAATTATTTTGCAGCACTGAGGCTTGATTTCACAACTTATGAAAGCTTAACTGGACTACTGAGAATTCAATATTAGGATCCTACACTTTTTAGTTTCTTACCAATAACCCGTCAACAATTGATTAATTTTGAAATGTTGCAAAATAAAGCATACTAATGTTTTTGTAATTACCTATTTCAATGATAGATCAGTTGTCTTGTCCTGGAAAGGTGTTCTTTTTTTTTAAGACATGCTTGATAGTGGCTATCTAGAGTCCTGGACTCGGGTCTTGTGAACCGCGTTTCATCTTGCTCTAGCTTGCTCCAGCAAGATTATCAGTTCCCTACCATGGGGTCAACTTGACAGGTGCCACAATTTCCATAACACCATGAGCTGAAATACAATGAATCAGATGAGAATTGCAAGAACACGGTACCAAACTACCACATAGTATAATACATCCCTCAGCAGTAGAAGTTAATTTATAAGTTAAAACTCTGCTATAGCAGTTACCATCCAGAAATCATAAAATATTCATAGTTCACTGACCCAATCTACAGTAACGTGCACATCAACTTCAGTCGTACGATTTGCGTTTGTTTACGATGGATTTCAATTCATCATACCCATTCGTCTCCACTATCACTTTTGTGTTGTGGATTCTCTGTGTCCTTTATTTTGTAGCCTTATGTACCGCACATCATTTCTTATATGGTTTTCTATTTAGGTTCTTGAAGCCACAAAGACGGCTATAGAGAAGCATCCGCTATTGATCTGTGCTATGGATTTTCTTTGCCTTATTTGTTGTTGTCTTTCTATTTAGATTCTTGCAGGCGCACGAACAACTACAGTAGAAACGGCTACGAGGATCAATAGGCTCCCTCTCTAGCACTCCTGTAGGCTTCTGGACCCTTCTTCCATTACTTTTCTGCACGAAGCCAAAAAATAAGCAGGAGAGAGAGAGAGACCTTCATCCTTCTCTTCTTCAGCAGTCAGCACTAATGGGGATAGTCGATCGTAGATAGAAAGGCTTCTTTCTACCCTGACCTAAAGCTTTGAACCAGTGATCTCTCTTTTTCTCTGCGCACCTTTCTCCCTCTGTCTATTTTTCTCTTTTCTCTTTGAACTGAATCGAATAATCAACACTTCCTGGCTTCTCTCCGATTTGTCTTCTTTGTCGCCTCCCGTTGTTGATAGGTTTTTTGTTGAGCGATCCCTTTTCTATGAGAAACAAAAAAAAAGAGGAAGGAAGCGGCAAGAAAGGAAAGAGGATGGGTTGAACAGCTGGTAGGCGTCGTCGTTTGTCGATATATTGCATGCACAGTGGAGGCAGAGGTAAGATTTTGTAGTCTCTCTAAGTTTCTTTTTTATCTTGCGTTTGTCCTTATTTCTCCTCTAGAAAATATTTTCTCAATGATGCAGGGCCTTAGTTTGGAAACTTAAATAGCATAATTATGCATGTGTATTAAAGAAAAGTATCTGATTCAATTAATGATCAGAAATTTTCATAGGTCTAAGAGAATGTGGCATGTATTTTTATACCGAGGCAATTTGTATTTATTAAATAACATAAAGAGATTGTGGTAGCAGGATGTTGTAGTAATTATGTGTGTTTTTCCTTCTTGAAATAATTGGCGTCCTTCTTTGTGTGTGTGTTTTTTTTTAACTTTACGAGGCTGAAGAAGAAGAGGATGAGGATGAAAAGAAAGTATCAAGACGATCTGATTTAATAGCAAAATTAAAGTACTTTTTTTTACTTTAAAGTTATGAAATTCAATTCGGTTCCGTTTGATGTATAGTGTTTGGTTTTAATAGAAACAAAATAGTTTTTGCCGTGCCTTAGTTTACAACTTAATTACAAACCTTGATTGAAGATAACCTTGGTACTGAGTGACTTAATTTGATCAATTAAAATCTGCTCTTGGGTTTCCTATTTGTATAGTTGTTTGTTGATACCATACAGGTAGTAAAGTAATTGGTGTACCACTTGCACATTAGAGATTGCTTAGATATTGACAATGGTATGCATGCCTCTCATTTTCTTATTCAAGCCGAGTAGCTAATGGTTGTATGGAATTGGATTATGGTTGCTGTGGTCTGGAGTTGGGTATATATGGAACTATCACAATTAATTTCAATGGAATTGAGAAATTGTTGTTTGTAAGCTCTTATTTGATGGGTACCAACTCAGTACTGGTTGGTACAGCTATGTTTCTGCCTTGCTGGTATGCAATAGTTGTTGTTTTTTTGTACTTATTTAGTTATATTTTCGTAGATCTTCGTTCATCAATATGTTACTGCCTTTAATCTCCAGAGTTCATGCTTCGAATCCAAAAGTGGGATAAAGAGAGTAGTCATGCCTAACTGATGCAGATT
The DNA here is from genome assembly GCA_028095005.1 of Rhynchospora pubera. NCBI lineage: Eukaryota > Viridiplantae > Streptophyta > Magnoliopsida > Poales > Cyperaceae > Rhynchospora > Rhynchospora pubera. The sequence continues at coordinate 228,734,338 of CM051459.1, read as the reverse complement.
CTTAGTCTTCATTTCTGCTGGTATGTGCCTCCTGTTTTTCTTGGTTTTGGTTTTTTTTTTTCTTTCCCTCTGTTCTTCTGATTTGGTTTAAAGCTCTAATTCAAAAAAAATCTGATTGGTAGAGAACCAGCCCATATATACGATTAAAAATTTTGGACATCTTCGATGAGTCAATCAATGAATTGCGTGATTTTCTTTCTATTTGATCATTTACAGTGTCTAATTTTTGTATTCATTTGGTTTTTATTCTCATAAACTATTCACTTTCTAGGTAGAGTATTTACTGTTACAGCCACATTCTAAAAAGATGATATTAATGATGCTTATACGATTTATTTTGTAATTTTTTCCCATGTTATATTCAAATGGATGAATTCTCAGTTGTTTCATGATATGCCATCATTTCATTTTTCTTTTCTCTCTGCTCTGCCAGAGGTTGTTTTAGATAATAAGAAATTATGTACTTTGTTCTAAACTCTTCTACAAAAATATTAATGTCTTTTTGAATAGAAACAAATGATTTCTGGTCCATTTAACCATATGTACCGGCTGGTACAAGTCATTAAGATTGTTGTTATTGAGTTCTCAAAACTGATATATATATATATATATATATATATATATATATATATATAGAGTTTAGCTATGGTGAGTCGCGACTCACGGACCCTCCGGTGAGTCGCGACCAATACTCCTAGATCTAGATCAAAACGACCGATCCAAACCGTCCAATATGATCTCCCTATTGAAATCTCCGTGCAAACCAAATTTTTTATTTTTTCGAAATTTTTAAGTTTTTCGAATTTTTAAAAACTGATGTTTTTGAATGGTTCAGAACCAATTAGATTAACGATTTTCTAAAATTTCAAAAAAATACTTAAAAATTTCGAAAAAATGAAAAATTTGGTCTACATGGAGATTTCAATAGGGAGATCATATTGGATGGTTTGGATCGGTCATTTTGATCTAGATCTAGGAGTATTGGCCGCGACTCACCGGAGGGTCCGTGAGTCTCCGGTGAGTCGCAATGGTCAATCGAGCAAATCCCTTGTGCAAAATCCCCAGTGCCTTGACGGAAATCCCTCAGCACCAAAATCAAGTGCAAAATCCCCAGTTCACCTTCTTCTACGCAGATCCCCAGTGCAAAATCGAGCCCTGTCTTGTGCAATCCCTCAGCACCAAAATCAAGCCCCTCTCTGCACACTACATCGGCTGCCCCTTTCTGCACACTCCATCGGACACCCCTCTCTGCCAAAATCAAGCCCCTCTCCGACGATAGGTGAGTTGCTTGTTTTTTTCGAAAATTTGTGATACTTGAAGAATACAAGGTCTGATATCAGAAAACACCAACATTTGGTATTGCAAAAATAATGTGTCAGAATTCTAATACTGATGTCAAAATTTTTTGCGCATATGCTCTCTTTGTTTGAAGCTACGTTATTTAAATAAATTTTGGAGGTTTGAATGTAGTAAAGTTTGAAGCTTTCAATCTATTTAAAGAAAATTTTGCAAAAATTCTGATAGTCTGAAATGGTTTTGTACTGAACGCCAAGCAACCAAAAAAAAAAAATACATTTTTGTATGTTCCATTTCATGGTTTCCTAAGGTCTTTTAAAGCTCCAATCTCAATTTCAATGTGTTAATTATAAAGCTCCAATCTCAATTCCATTTCTGAATGCCAAGCATCTTCTATTAATTTATCATTCATATTATTGAACATATAATTAATTTCTTGTTTTCTAAAATTTAAGCTTAAGAAATTGTCGCGGCTTTTTCGTCATTATTCTCCTCGAAGGAATTCCTCGAAAAACAATGGGAACATAGCCTTAGATTCACCTCCCTTAAGGTTCGATCTCTATAGCGGGTATCTCTCAAAATTAGAGAATCCTGACAAGAGTCGCTTCTTAAAGAAGTTTCTTGATTTAGCGGGTTCTTTCTTTCCAATAGGCGCAAGCCCCTATTGTTAATTACCTCGTAGTTGCCTACGAGAACCTCTGATTAAGGGACGTAAAGGGTATTGACGTAATGGGCTAAGAAAAGAGACTTATGGAGTGCTATTATTTGTCTTGATAGGGACCTTAATTGATGGTACCAAACCTAATTGACGGGACCCAATTAAGGATCGCTAAACTACTAAAAGACTTTTGGTTTAAGGGATGGTTTTCGTTTGGAAAGAGGAGCTCTTCACATGGAGTCGTTTGCGGGCAACTTGATAGTTTAAGTCATCTGAGGTTGATCTCAACCCCAGTGAGGGACTTTTCCTCAAGCGAAGAGGTTTTGGCTTTGACCTTGGTTTCGTGTTCGGACTTTTAATTTTTATGAGGTTTCTCTTGGGATATTAGGATATTTATGATTTTTTTATTCACCTTGGCCCTTTGTAACTTTGACTTTCAACAATTCTTTTCTATTTAGAGAATATCAAGCTTAAGGCCATTTGTAAATTGAAAGTACTCAAATTCCTTTTTAAAAGATATTTAGTAATGTTGACTAATTTAGACTTTTCATATTTGTGAAAATATATTTTTATTTGAAAATACTTGATTTCGAAGATATCATATTTCGAATTTTTATTTCAAAAGTATTTAGTTTCAGTTTTAGAATTTTATAAATGGGTTTATTAATTTTCTAATATTTATAAAATTTATTTTTAAAGTGAAAATACTACAAAAATACAAAAGGCCGCTACTTCGACACAATTTCATATCATAGTATCAGTGAATTTGGTTTATTTTAATTTTTAGAATTTCACGGATATTTTATTTATATTTTTCTGAGTTTTCTACTATTTTTAATGAATTTTTAAAGTTTCTGTTTAATCTGGGATTTTATTATTGGTCCAGGTCAGCTATGAGAGATGAGGTGGCAACGACAAAGGGGAAAATCCAAATTTGGGCTTCGTCTTTTCTTCTGGGCCTCATCTTAGGCCTGATCCTCTCTGTTTTTAAATCCTTCAGCATTTCATTAGTTGACAGGGGTCGGTAACATGGGTTCCACAATTGTGCTGCCACAAAGGATCAGAAAGAGAAAAGCGCTTGAGTTTCGATTGAAAGAGACGGGTTCGATTTCACTGGTTAGCGGGTTCGTCTGAGACGGGTTTGGACCCGTTCACTTCTCCGACCATCTCAGCCTTTGAGAAAAGTCTCTCTGGCATCGTCAAGTCGAGACGAAAACGATGGTCATCTCCGTTTCTGTCGTGTCGCCTTCGAAATTTAATAACAGCATCTATTCGATTTAGTCCCTACACTCTTTGAATCCTCGTTTTCCAACTATCGCCGCCATCTTCGTCGAGGATGATCAGTCCGTTATAGTCACGAAGGAGAAGGAAGTACGAGAGTGTATTGAATTAACGTTGCGCTACTCTAATTTAGTGGTGAAGCCAAATGTTGGTAAGGTGAAGCACTTGCGTTTGGTACCAATTGATACATGGGAGATATAGAGGAGCTGACCGAACCCCATTAATTCCAGTAGTTGTAATTGACTTATCAGTTCTATACTAGATGTGGGCATAATCTGATTGTTGCTAACTCACTGACTATCAATCTTGTTACATGATTATATTAGTAATAACTACAAACAGCATATCTTCTTTTCCTTTGAGCTATATGTGGTCTGGTACAACCAAGTCACTGGACTCAAATAATTATTTGCCTACAATCATACTTTCCTTACCATCATAGTCATCAAACGATTACAAGCTGCATGATAAAGGTTATTTGCATTACTGTATATGCCCAAGTATTAACAAGTATCAATTGATATCATCTTTAAAGTATTTTCACTGCTTCTTTTCGACATAGCTCTTTACCGTTAAGAAAACGGATTCAACCATGATCTTAAATTCTGGTCACAGGGTCACTATACCTAGCTATGGGATTCACTGGGCCATGCCTTAAACTCTATTTTACTGAACAGTCCTTCAACTAAACCTTATTACTACAACGTGCAAAATAATATGTAATTTTGTTCTATCACGACAAACTTGTAAGAGGTACGGCACTTGATGATTTCATAAACTAATCCTTGTGTTCTTTTGCTTCTTTATATACTATATGAGAGCAATGTAATTGATCGCAATTTCCAATAGATATTTCAATTCCAGGTACAAAAAGGGAAATCCATCAAGGTCCAACGTATTTCAATTATTATATTTTACCATTGTCATATGTCTTGCAAGAATTGTACCATCTCATCAACTTGTGACTTGCAAATAGTTCTTACTTCCATACTTTGGTCAGAATCACTATTATACAATTTAATCCGGAGATATTAAGTAAATACGTGTCACATTATTATTATATATTGTGTGCCTCAGGATTTAACCAAACTGTTTTAACACTTCTCTTTCATGTCCAATTAAGCTCAAATGCACATTAAAACAAGTTGATCTGTCACAAATTTGGCAGCATCTCCCCTCTCCCTTGTGCAATTGACAAGGTCCTTCCTGCCATGGCCATGGCCAATGGAAGAGGAGGATGCTACCAGAACTAAGGAAACCCTAGTCATGGTAAGGAGCTAGAGCTGAGGAAACCCCAACCAAAGCTTAGAAGGAGCTCAAATCTGAGGAGACCTCAGACGGAGCCAGTGACACGGTCCAGTGAGGTGTGAAGAAGAGAAAGAGAGAGAAGAGGATGCAATTCAATCCAAGAAAATCGATCAAGGAGAACCTTAATTTCAATTAAAGAAACAAAATGGAACTGAGAATTAACAGATCTGAAATTGTGCAAAAAGAACCGATTCAAGATTTCAAAGATCGCAAATTTTCTTGATTAAGCTCCGCATTTGAGTTACAAACCTACTTCTTACCTTTATCTCTTACCTTTCTTCAATTACAATCAGAGAATTGATCTCAGAATCGCCTAATTTTGCTATTCTCAACCTGCTAACTAAGTGTTTGATGAAATGCCCTTCCCCTCTCTCTCACTGCCTATACTAACAGTGAAGAATCTATCTAGCCTATTCTTTGTGTGTGTGCGTGTATCCTGGTGTAAAGAGAATTGGAGAAGAAGGGCCCCGAATGCTTGGAGGAAGGGGGTATTTATAGGCTTCTAGTCTGGGATCCTTCCTCAAGAAAATATCAACTTTCATTTGATCTCAGCCGTCCATGCTGAAGCACACGGATCGACCCTTCATCGGAGGGCTGAGAGGAGGTCGCCTTGTGTTTCTTTTGGTCGGTCAAGAGGGGAGAAGAGGTGAGTTGACCATGGCAGTTAGAGGGGTTTGTTGCAGCGCCAATTGATCTCAGGCGTCGATTCTTTGGGGCTCAATCTAACGGCTGTCATTGTGTCGTAGTGGGGTCTACTCGGTTGAGGTTCGAGCAGAATTAGTTGGAGGCGGTTACGGCATCGCTTCCATTTCTCTTTGAGCTTCCCTCTCTTCTATTCTCTGTTGGAAGGGATGATCCCTTCGTCCGCGGGCCCCACTTGTCGGATTAAGTGAGACGCATCCTCAGCGACATCTTCCTCTCAGTTTTGCGCAGGCTCGGCTCACCGTACACAAAATGAAAGCTATTCACCATTTGTACGCGATGTACGAAAGAACAAGTGTGCCTACGTCCCTTCTGTAAATGAGGGAATTTCTTTTGCCTCTTTTCTCCATTTTCTTCACATTGGAGATCTCCATTCCTTCATTTAAATTGATTTTCATTTACTGCTGATCCTAGAAAAATTATTTGAAGGTCATTCCATTAGAATTTTTTTCAAGAACTTTTATCTTAACATTCACAAAAATATTTGGAATCCAGTGGTTCATAGATTTTTTTGAAATTACCCCTTTAACTATTTTATTTATTTTCTACAAAATTGGAGACTTCTTTACATAGAAGGGGCCTTTGTAAATTCTTTCAGTGCTTTTTATGCATGATAATTTTCCTTATGGTTTCTTGGATTTTTATTTTTTTTCCATAAATTTTAGGGTCCATTTAGCATTTTTCCTCAATTTTCTAAATTCTTCACATTTATTTGTCATGAAATTATCTATTGATTTTATGAATTCATCGCTATATTTTGGGGTCAAACAAATGCCCCCCACCAGAGCATGTTGTGAGGATCTTGGTCAGAACGACATGCTCTGGTGGCCCCTTACTCATTGACCCCTAGCATGTGGTCAAATTGGTTGCATGATGATTTTGTCGAATTTTCGCTAAAATTTGGGTTGATGGGTTGAGTTGTTTGAAGGCTTGATTCATCGATTTCGGATTTGACTTGTTGCCCCGGTGTTAGTCTTGGTTTTGAAATTTTGATGCAGGCTTGTCCCAGTGTTGACTCGATGTGGTCGGGTGTTGGCTTTGTTGCCAAGTCTGGTTGACAATGAATTCTTCTTTCTTCTTATTTCTTGCTTTCTTCTTCTTGTTGTTTGCTTTTTTTTTTCTTGGTGCCTGCAAAACATAGTCAAAGCAGCACAGTACCAAATTCTACAAGATAGACTATGACAAAACAATTTTATGTGTTTTGATTTTGAATTTTGGTGTTTAGTCTGGTCAACGTCAACCATGATTTTCGTCAATCTATTGTTTAAGTTGAGTGCGAGACTAAGCAAATTCACGCGAAACTTCAAGCAGTATATCAGTACATGCTTAGTGTCTCAAGCAACTCCATCTCGCACTATTTGCCGATTTATTACATAAGTTGAGTGTGAAACTAAGCAAATTCACGCGAAACTTCAAGCAGTACATCAGTACATGCTTAATGTCTCAAGCAACTCCGTCTCACACTATTTGCCGATTTATTTCATAAGTTGAGTGTGAAACTAAGCAAATTCACGCGAAACTTTAAGCAGTACATCAGTACATGCTTAATGTCTCAAGCAACTCCGTCTCACACTATTTTGCTGAGTCCGTTTAAAATTTGTTTGTTGTTTAGAAAATGTTTTAGAATCCAATGTTTTTTTTTGTCGTTTTCATATTGAAATCTCATGTGAATTATTTGGTCAAACTTTCTACCAATACTTCATGCAGGTATAAACATGCAGGTATATGCAAACTACAAGGATTAAATGCTTCTAAATGATGCAATTTTTTTTCTTTTTTACTTATTATATGAAGAATTATGAACACTTGGGTAATATCTAAATTTGAACTCAAATGTCTTTTAGGTGGGTCTGTGTAACACTTGGTCCTAGGGATTTCAATCTCAACTTCAGGGACTCTAGCTTTTCTTTGTTAAACAACATGCAAAGTCAATTTTATTTGCCCGTTCTTTTCCATACTTCCCACGATTTTGTAAAGAATTTCATTAAAATGTCAACTAGTTTAGAGTCTTTCCAAAAACACCAGATTTTCACCAATTTATTGTGCAAGTTGAGTGTGGGTGACTACTCACCTTAGGGTTTTACGCAAGAGACATAAAGCGACAAGTGAGCGGCTCTCCCATTTTTGCATAAATTAAACATAAATTAAACATAACAACATAAAAGAAAATAATATTGCTGCAGGGCATAAATATTGCGACAAAGGATAGTCAGAATTATGCGACGCTTGGGTCTCCCGCAAGGCACAAGTATCCTATAACTACCCGCCTAGCCATCAACTAGGCACCGCTTTAGTTCCCCTTTTTTTGGATTTTTTTTTGCATAGAGTAAACATAACGACAGAAAAGAAAATAATATATTTTTGTGGTTGAACCGCTCATTGTCACTTAGTGTCAAAAGCACCCTCATGATCACACTATTTGATAAGTCCGATTACGTTTGCTCGTTGGTGTACCAAGCATTTTAAAAGCAACATCATACAAGCCTCAAAATAAGTTTACACACGTTAATGATATTCTCTTTGAACAAAACCATGTGTAAAGCACAAATCTGTTCACTCGGCAAAAGGTTATGACTTTGGCTAACAGCGGCTAACAATTATAAGCAACCGAGTTTCGAGTCCTATCAGTTTCAATTTCCAACCTTTCGGTCCATTGGCACAACAAACCAACCCAAAGGTCAACTTGCCCCTATGAACAACCTTGACTACCATTTTTATTATGACATGATCTTTTTAATGTTCGGTCAAATTTTCAATTCAAGCACCATGCAATCAATTTTCAACATTTTGTATGTAAACTAAATGATTTAAATGCAACTAAAGGATGCAATATTCTTCTTTTCTTTTTTATGCAACAAAACAAAAACATGTCGTGATGCGATCCTAAATATGTCATGATGAAATCCTATGCATAAAATTTCTAAGTTTTTTTTTGTTATTTTTATTTTTATTTTTGCTTTTGAATTGAGCAAAATATTGTCCCAATGTATTGAAACAAAGAAAGTAAAAGAATGAGGTTAGCAAAATACAAAATCAATTGGATTCACTTGTAGTCGATCGGATCTTTATTTTGAGTCTCCATGACATTCGCTCCAAAGAACTGCCCCAGTGGACATGATGACAATTCGATTGAGAGAGTACTTATTCATTTCTTTTTCCATTTTTGTCTTTGCCGTGCTTGAGAATGTGTGGCGTCTGCCCCAGAGGATTGCCCCTGCGAATGCGGCGACAACTTAATTGAGATAATTTTTCCTATAAAGAATAAAAGTATAAAACTCCATTAGAAGAAATTATTAGCATTTAAAATTTTTTGAATGATTTTGTAGCTTGCGCATTATTTATTTCGATTTTATTTTTGTCAATCTTTTGGACATGTGATGTTTGACTCAAAAAAAAATGCTCCAACACATGAGAGACAATTCAAATTTATTAAATGTCATCATCTTTTTTTTTTAAATAAAGAATAACACTTCAGAAGAGATTATTAGCACTAAAAGATTTCAAGAGAATTTTATGTATATTTCTTGTCGCGTTGAAGTCGCGGAGTTGCGTGATGGAGCACGGCTTTGTCGCGTTGAGTCGCGGAGTTGCGTGATGGAGCACGGCTTGTTGCGTTGAGTCGCGGAGTTGCGTGATGGAGCACGGCTTCTCGCGTTGGTCGCGGAGTTGCGTGATGGAGCACGGCTTATCGCGTTGGTCGCGGGGTTGCGTGATGGAGCACGGCTTGTCGCGTTGAATCGCGGAGTTGCGTGATGGAGCACGACTTATCGCGTTGGTCGCGGAGTTGCGTGATGGAGCACGGCTTATCGCGTTGGATCGCGGAGTTGCGTGATGGAGCACGGCTTATCGCGTTGGTCGCGGAGTTGCGTGATGGAGCACGGCTTATCGCGTTGGTCGCGGAGTTGCGTGATGGAGCACGGCTTATCGCGTTGGTCGCGGGGTTGCGTGATGGAGCACGGCTTTTCGCGTTGGTCGCGGAGTTGCGTGATGGAGCACGGCTTATCGCGTTGGTCGCGGAGTTGCGTGATGGAGCACGGCTTATCGCGTTGGTCGCGGGGTTGCGTGATGGAGCACGGCTTATCGCGTTGGTCGCGGAGTTGCGTGATGGAGCACGGCTTATCGCGTTTTCATTTTCAAATTGGGGTTTTGGTGCACACTTTCCAAAGCGCGCGGTTTATGACCTTCACCTTCAGGCTGGAATTTTGATGCACACTTTCAAAAATGCGCGGTTTTGGGCAATTTTAGGCTTTGTCTTTCACTTTCTTTCTTATTTCTCTTTCCTTTCTACTTCCTTTTTCTATCTTTTTTTTCTTTTTCCGTCTTTTTATTTCCTTATGAATTTCTAATTTGGTTCCCCGATTTTAATTTCGGGACTTTCCTCCTTTCTTCATTTTTCTTGTCTTCTTCTTTTTTCATTTTTTTATTTCTGACTTGGCTTCCCTATTCAATTATGGGACTTTATTTCTTTTTCATTCTCCTTTTCTGAATTTCTAACTTGGTTTTCCAATTTCGATTTCGGGATTTTTATTACTTTCCTTCTTTTTCTCATTTCTTCCCTTCTCAATACAGCCTGATCGAGCTCTCGCGCTCAAGGGTTTTCTTTCTTATCTCCTTTTGAAAGAATGGCGAATCCTTTATAATTCTTAGGCCTGATTGGGCTTCCACGCTCAAGGCCTTTCTTCTTGCTTAACTTGCGGGGTTCGAATAATCTTACTCTTACCACCGTTTTTTTCAAGAGATATGAAAATTTGGCACATACTCACTTTTTCTTCTTTCTTCATTTTTCTTCTTTTTAGGCTCTCGGACGTACATAGATCCACTCTACAATTTAGGTTAGGGTATTTGGCCCGCTCCTGCATTTCCTTGGGCTTGAACCTACGTGGGTCTTGACCCGATTCTTTGGTTTTCTTCTTCTGACATCAGCCTTGAACGCTTCCACTTTTCCATTTTGCGCACTGATTTGAACGGTTTCATTCCCCACTTCTTGCCACCACAGCCTTTGATTTCACACATGTTCACACGTTCGCCATTAACTCCCAGTTACAACCTTTCTCTTTCCAGGCCTATATAAGCACGCCTTTGTCTTTTTTTTTATTCCAATTCACCATAATTTTTCATCCTCCTTCATACTTTCAAATTTCTCACCACCATGTCTTTTCCTCCTTCATCCAAACGCGCCAGAGAGGTTTCTGGTTCTTCTGTTTTGCGTCTGGATCCCGCCTTTCCAGATTGGTCTCTTACTCCTGATAACCGCTATCTCTTTCGCGATGAGACCGCCTTCCTTTCTTATTACAATGATATGGGTAATGAGGAGCGGCCAGTGGCTGATTGTTACTTCTTTCGCCCTATGAGGAGAATTCCCGTGGAGCAAGTGAATCTCATCAGAGGTTGGTTAGATTCATGGAGTTTGGGTGGTTTGACTGACTGTGACCATCCGTACCATCCTAGAATCACCCGTCTCTTCTATGCCAATCTTAGGATCTCGTTCAACCACTTTGGAACTCCTTCAGCCTCTTCTTATTTGTTTGGCCGTTTCTTTCACATCACGGCTGGAGATTTGGCCAATTACTTACAGGCTGCCAATACTTCTAATGGTTCCACTTTTTATGCTTATCAGAGATGGCCTCAAGGTTTTGGTAGTTATCAGGAATGTCGCCAATGGTTCCGGGCGGTGGCTCCTGATGTAGAAAGGGTGCCTACTTTCCATTTGCCCGCTCTTCATAGGTGCTTTCTTCTTTCCTACTTATTCTCTCTTCCTTATTTCTCTTTATCTTTTAATCACATTCTTCTTTGGCCGTGTTTCACCTCAACTCCTTTTCTTTACATCTTTTGCTATGACTTCTAGGTTTCTCTTCTTGGTGGTTAATGACATCGTCTTTCCGCAAGGGGTAATGACCCATCTTGCCAAACCAGGGAGTCTCTTTTATCTCCGTAATCTGATCCAAAAGCAGTGGCCTATCAACCTGGCTCACATGATTCTCTTCCACATGCACCAAGTGGCTATCTCTGATCGAGAGCCGCTTCCTTATGGTCACCTCATCGAAGCTCTTATGATTAGGGCTCGTATCTGTGTGCCTGACATGTTGTGGGGCAATCGTGTTTCAGATGCTGATGTGGCACATCCCTTCAACCTTCTTCTTTCATTGCCACTTATCGGGTGGGTTGAATCTTCAATGGGCATGCTGGTTCCTGATCCCAACCAACCTGTGAATGACTACATCTTGCTTCCTAATGCGGCTCCTAATCAATACGACCCCATAGAGGTTGATTCTCCACCGGATGATAATTCTGCCATGATGGCCCTTGATGACCCTGCCCCTGTCTCGATTCGGGGTTTGATTGATCAGCGCTTCGGGGAATTGAATGCCCGTATGGATGCTTTGGAAGGCATGCTTCAAGCTATCTCCACAACTCTTAACAACTTGGCCGGTGGAGGAGCTGCGGTTGTTAGTGAGGTCGTTGCTGTCCCAGAATGAATGGTCATCTTGCTTGGCCCTGCCCCAGTGTCTTCTTAGGGCGCTTTTATGTCTCCATTTTGTATCCCTTTAGTCGCCATCAGTTGTTATTTAAGCTTCTCTTGCATTAGGCTTCTTTATGCAATAGTTGTAGTGATGTATCTTCCTTCGCTGAATGGAACTCTCTATTTTCTTCTTTACTTGTCTTGCGTGCTTTGCGGCTGCCCCAGTGTGATTGTTCACCGTCTTGCGCTTCAACATGGTTGATTGCTTGTCTTTGCCCCAGTGTGGCCTTTCTCTCTTATAACTATCTCCACAATGCGAACAATATTAGTAGCATAACTTTGCACCCTCAAGAATCATAAGAGTCCGTCATCGGTTGCAAAAGGGACTCTTGTGTGTTTTATTATAAAAATGTAGGCCTTTGTATTGGAAATGCCCTATGAACGTCCAAAAGGACAAGGACACTCCTTTACAATTAGGCCCGGCGGGACCAATTCCTATCTAAAATGTTCTAAGGTTAAGGACTTTTATTGGACTTTATTTATCTACAAATGTCTTGTTTATTTAGGGCCTTACAAAGGAATGTTCCATGATGTTCAAAAGAACGAAACACCCTTTCAAGCATTAGCCCGACACGACATAATACCTTGTTCCTCGGGTTTTGGGGTTAAAAGGTTAAGTTAAGGTTTTGGGTTTTTGGTTTTATTGGGCCCTAACGTTTTCGTCGGGATTTTATTCTAAGGTTTTATTGGGTTATATACACGATTTTATGATTTTGGATTTAATAGGTTTTGGTTGTCATGGATTTTTGTGGAGTTTTAGCAAAAGTTTGGGGATTTTGGATTTATTGGGCTAGGCCTTATTGTAGATAAGATGTATGTAGGTTTTGGGTTTGTTTTTTGGTACAAATTGAGTTTTGGGATTAAAAGAACGTAGTCTTCGAAATGATTCACTATAATTCCGAGATATCCCTACATAGGTCACATGTGTTCTTATGTGTGAGGCGCGGGTGTTTGGAGAACGTGCTCGGGAAGAGGTAGCATGCCCGCTAGGTATCGCTCTTCAATCCAATCCTTGAGCACACAACAATCTTCAGTTTTGTGTCCCACCAATCTATGGTATGCACAATATTTTGAGTTTTCAACTTCTTTCATCTCACCAGGGCGTTTACATATCGGCAGCTCGAGCCCCCACATTATGGCCAAGGGACACAACTCTTTCACTTTATCCTTTCTGAATGAATAAGGTTTTCTTCTCTTTTCTATTAGAGTGATCCGTGGTGGAAGTGCCTTGGGATTGTTACTCTTATCAGTTATTTCGGGACATGGTCCTTTGGTTGACATCCCAGACAAATTCATCTCGTCATCGACTGCCCTTTTGAAGGAACTTAAAAGTTTTCGTAATCCATTGTCAGATTTCTTGTGGGGTGTGGGTCTTTGCCTATATTCATCGGGTATTTTAATCTTTCCTTTCCAAATTCCTTCTTCGACCCAGTCTTTGAATATATAACAATCTTCTATATTATGTCCCAACACTCTATGGTAGAGGCAATAATTTGGGTGACCCTCTTCTTCCATTTCTTCGGGTCTCTTGCATCTGGGTAAAGTTATCAGTCCATCTTTAATGACTTCTTCAAAGATCACCACAGTTTTGTGTTTCTTAAAAGTGTAAGGTTTGTTCATTCTTTCTTCCAAACTGTCTTTAGTCTTGATCGGGTCTTTCTTATGGCTTTGTTGGTATTGACTATCATCCTTCTTAGTATGAGTGAATATTTTACAATTCTTATTCTCCCTTGTTGATATTCCCTTCACATCTTTAGCCTTCTTATGTCTATCCTCGAAGGGATGAAGCTGAGTAAAGAATTTGGACCCTTCTTCTTTTTCTTTGCACTTGCCCATGCTCTTTTGAGGCATTGGATAACACCATTTCTTCTCGAATTTGGCTTTATGCATATTTCCCAAAATAACTTTTTGTTCTTCATCCTTGAGGTATTTCAAACACTGATGTAGGGTTGATGGGATTATGCGATTTTCATGGATCCACGGCCGACCCAGGAGAGCTTCATAGTTTGTATCGACATCAATCACATAGAATTTGACAGTTGTTTCCAATTCTTCGAATTGCATTTGTATAGCGATTGCTCCCAATGCCTTCTCTGAGGTTTCGTTAAACCCATGTATGGATAGCTTTTCTTGGGTTAAGCGTTTGGTGGGTATAGCTAGTTGATTGAGAGTTTTCAAAGGCATGATGTTGATAGCTGATCCTGGATCCACCAGCATGTGTCTTAGTCTAGATCCATTTGTTTCACCTGTTATGTAGAGCGGATCGTTGTGTTCCATAGCCTTTGTTACTAAATCTTCATCTGTAAAGGTAATGGAGGCAATTCGGTTGACATATGATGCTTCCACCGTGTGTTTATTCGTACATTGGTGTGAGCTCTCATCATCGCTTGATTCCTCACTGTGAATCTCAATGACATAGCATACGCATTCATCACCTTGCGACATCATCTCGTGAGGTGCAGGATCTTGCTCAAAGTCAGGGTTAAGCACCAACTTCCCTTCTTTGATCATTCGCTCGGCAATATCCTTAAACACGCAGCAATCTTCAGTCAGATGGCCCACCATTCGATGGTATGAACAATATTTTGAGTCATCGATTTTACTTCTATTTCTAGGTGCTTTTCTTTGAGGTAATTTTAATCCTCTATCCCTTAGGATAATCCTGAAGATCGCTTCTGTTTTCTCCTTCTTGAAAGAGTATGGCCTATTTAACCGCTCAAATAAAGGTATCACTGGCTGCTTGTTACTATTCCCTTGATTGCCACTTCTCTTGACCTTGTTTCGGCTGGCAGAGGCTTCATAACTTCCCACACCCTTGTCTCTTTCTTCTTCATCTCGACTGGTTGAAACTTCTACCTCTTTAGGTGGTCCAATTTGTGCTAGCCTTGTTACTCGGGTGATTAAATCTTTGTAGGAGGTAACATCACTTCCTGAAAGCGATCTTTGTATCCAATCATCTAGATTTCTGATCAAGAACTCCACCGCCTCCCTTTCAGGCATCTGATGGGTGCAATTTGTGCTGAGACATAGCCAACGATTGATATAGTCAAGAGCCGTTTCTCCCAATTTAGGTTTTTCACTTGCCATATCGGCTATGGTGATTTCTTGTGTGACCATTGCAAACTTTGAACGGAAGGCCTCCTCCATTTCCTCCCAGGTTTCCATTGAATCATTTTCAAGGGAAGAGTACCAATTGAATGCAGCACCCATCAAGGTTAGCGGGAATTGCCTAAAGAGAAGGGCCTCATTATTAGAAGTGTTCCCACACATTAGGCGAAATTGGATCAAGTGCTGATCGGGTGTAATGTCTCCCTTTCTCGTACCATCAAACAAATTGAATTTGGGCATTACATAACTTTCGGGGTACAAGATTTGATCATATCTTTTGGGGTATGGTCTTCCACACTTTTTACGGAGGCTAACAAGTCGCCCCGCTCCTGCGGCTTGGAGCTGTAGGTTGATCATCTCTTGAATGACTTGTTTGGTTAAATCAGGCCTTCTTGCCCCAGTCTGAGGTCTATGCTCGGGAATCTCTTCTTCGCTTGATTCATACCTCACTCTACTTTTTCTTTCTTTGGGGTATCCTCTTTCTTCTTCTTCTTCTTCTTCTGAAGACTCGTATTTGTGCCTATTCTTTCTTCCCTTGGAAGGTCTTCTTTTATACTTTTCTTCTTCTTCATCACAAGACCCATAGGTACTTTTACCCTTCTTTTCTTTTACAGGTTTCCTTCCATCCTTCTCTTCCTCTTCATCAGAGAGTTCATACTTATTTTTATTCTTCTTCTCTTTAGGTGCTCTTTTCTTGTGTTTTTCTTCTTCTTCCGAAGAAGAAGAAGGGTATCCTCTTTCAAACTCTTCGAGTAAGTTCTTCTTTTTTACAAACTTGTATATTTTCTTGAATATTTCTCCTTCTTTTTCTCTTTCATCCATCAATGCCGCTATCTTCTTTTCTAGAATACTCATCAACTGTGGATTCTCGCCTTCATTCCAATGATCTTTTCTACTTACATCTTCTTCCTTGTCTTTCTTTGGGCCTTCTTCATGTATAATGCGGCTTGAGGAAGCGCGATCTCGCTTATCTTTACTATCTCGTTTAACGAAGGAAATTTCCTCCTCGCTAGCCATGTTCACGAAAGCGTGCATTTCATGCTCTTCATCAATTCTGACCATGTTGACATGAGAATGGATTATGTGTTGCTTCTCTTTCAATGCAACACGCTTCCTTTTGTTTTGTGACTCTTGATTAGTGACAACCATGGATTGCACCTTTTCTTTGAGCACTAAACTCTTCTTAGGTCCTAACCTTTCCTTGATCGGTGTAACCCTTTGCCCCGGTCTTTGGTGCTCGGAGGTGGATCCTTTATTCTGCCCATTCGGTCCTAACCTTGCATGGATCAGTGTTTGGGGAAACGTCCACCTCTCCTTCACTGTTTGTCGGTTTTGTGAACTTCTACACCTGAATTGTGCTTGGTATTCGGGAGGGAACTCTTTCATGCTTTTCAAAACGGCTACTGGTGAGTTTTTTCGCACTAGACGGAGCGAGGAAAAGGGATTGTTCACTGTCAAATTGGGCCTTACTTCCAATTCATTTTTATAGGCTCGTTGGACCTTCTTCGTGGTCCTTGTCCCTTGAGAAACCGGTACGGACGCTTTCTTCACCACCGCTTTCTTGGAAGGAGATCGGAGATTGGATGAACACTTGCTCAAGGAAGGTGTTGGACTTGAGAGAGCTCGCTTGTGAGGAACGATAGACCATTCCTCCTCCTTTGTGACCTTGGTCTCCATAGGAATTTCAACAACTTCAGTAAACTTCACCATTTCTTCGAGCGGCTCCTCGACAACGACCCTTGCTAATTGGAAAGTACCATCGTTAACTTGAACAATGGGGACATACGAATGTCCAAAGGGCATGCCTCCAATTGTGAACTCGTTGTTGTAGCAGATCGGCACTCCTCCGATCCTGAGAACTCCCGTCGGTTTGAAAGCATCAATGCCAATGAATGCCATTTCAACCTGCAATGACACGAACTAAATGTTACCGTCAGGATTGTTCATTAAAATTTCCTTAGCCCTTACGTCACCCTTCGAGTCCCAAAGATGAGAGGAGAAAGAGGTCCCACCGGGCGTGCCAGAGAATCTGTCGCGGCTTTTTCGTCATTATTCTCCTCGAAGGAATTCCTCGAAAAACAATGGGAACATAGCCTTAGATTCACCTCCCTTAAGGTTCGATCTCTATAGCGGGTATCTCTCAAAATAAGAGAATCCTGACAAGAGTCGCTTCTTAAAGAAGTTTCTTGATTTAGCGGGTTCTTTCTTTCCAATAGGCGCAAGCCCCTATTGTTAATTACCTCGTAGTTGCCTACGAGAACCTCTGATTAAGGGACGTAAAGGGTATTGACGTAATGGGCTAAGAAAAGAGACTTATGGAGTGCTATTATTTGTCTTGATAGGGACCTTAATTGATGGTACCAAACCTAATTGACGGGACCCAATTAAGGATCGCTAAACTACTAAAAGACTTTTGGTTTAAGGGATGGTTTTCGTTTGGAAAGAGGAGCTCTTCACATGGAGTCGTTTGCGGGCAACTTGATAGTTTAAGTCATCTGAGGTTGATCTCAACCCCAGTGAGGGACTTTTCCTCAAGCGAAGAGGTTTTGGCTTTGACCTTGGTTTCGTGTTCGGACTTTTAATTTTTATGAGGTTTCTCTTGGGATATTAGGATATTTATGATTTTTTTATTCACCTTGGCCCTTTGTAACTTTGACTTTCAACAATTCTTTTCTATTTAGAGAATATCAAGCTTAAGGCCATTTGTAAATTGAAAGTACTCAAATTCCTTTTTAAAAGATATTTAGTAATGTTGACTAATTTAGACTTTTCATATTTGTGAAAATATATTTTTATTTGAAAATACTTGATTTCGAAGATATCATATTTCGAATTTTTATTTCAAAAGTATTTAGTTTCAGTTTTAGAATTTTATAAATGGGTTTATTAATTTTCTAATATTTATAAAATTTATTTTTAAAGTGAAAATACTACAAAAATACAAAAGGCCGCTACTTCGACACAATTTCATATCATAGTATCAGTGAATTTGGTTTATTTTAATTTTTAGAATTTCACGGATATTTTATTTATATTTTTCTGAGTTTTCTACTATTTTTAATGAATTTTTAAAGTTTCTGTTTAATCTGGGATTTTATTATTGGTCCAGGTCAGCTATGAGAGATGAGGTGGCAACGACAAAGGGGAAAATCCAAATTTGGGCTTCGTCTTTTCTTCTGGGCCTCATCTTAGGCCTGATCCTCTCTGTTTTTAAATCCTTCAGCATTTCATTAGTTGACAGGGGTCGGTAACATGGGTTCCACAATTGTGCTGCCACAAAGGATCAGAAAGAGAAAAGCGCTTGAGTTTCGATTGAAAGAGACGGGTTCGATTTCACTGGTTAGCGGGTTCGTCTGAGACGGGTTTGGACCCGTTCACTTCTCCGACCATCTCAGCCTTTGAGAAAAGTCTCTCTGGCATCGTCAAGTCGAGACGAAAACGATGGTCATCTCCGTTTCTGTCGTGTCGCCTTCGAAATTTAATAACAGCATCTATTCGATTTAGTCCCTACACTCTTTGAATCCTCGTTTTCCAACTATCGCCGCCATCTTCGTCGAGGATGATCAGTCCGTTATAGTCACGAAGGAGAAGGAAGTACGAGAGTGTATTGAATTAACGTTGCGCTACTCTAATTTAGTGGTGAAGCCAAATGTTGGTAAGGTGAAGCACTTGCGTTTGGTACCAATTGATACATGGGAGATATAGAGGAGCTGACCGAACCCCATTAATTCCAGTAGTTGTAATTGACTTATCAGTTCTATACTAGATGTGGGCATAATCTGATTGTTGCTAACTCACTGACTATCAATCTTGTTACATGATTATATTAGTAATAACTACAAACAGCATATCTTCTTTTCCTTTGAGCTATATGTGGTCTGGTACAACCAAGTCACTGGACTCAAATAATTATTTGCCTACAATCATACTTTCCTTACCATCATAGTCATCAAACGATTACAAGCTGCATGATAAAGGTTATTTGCATTACTGTATATGCCCAAGTATTAACAAGTATCAATTGATATCATCTTTAAAGTATTTTCACTGCTTCTTTTCGACATAGCTCTTTACCGTTAAGAAAACGGATTCAACCATGATCTTAAATTCTGGTCACAGGGTCACTATACCTAGCTATGGGATTCACTGGGCCATGCCTTAAACTCTATTTTACTGAACAGTCCTTCAACTAAACCTTATTACTACAACGTGCAAAATAATATGTAATTTTGTTCTATCACGACAAACTTGTAAGAGGTACGGCACTTGATGATTTCATAAACTAATCCTTGTGTTCTTTTGCTTCTTTATATACTATATGAGAGCAATGTAATTGATCGCAATTTCCAATAGATATTTCAATTCCAGGTACAAAAAGGGAAATCCATCAAGGTCCAACGTATTTCAATTATTATATTTTACCATTGTCATATGTCTTGCAAGAATTGTACCATCTCATCAACTTGTGACTTGCAAATAGTTCTTACTTCCATACTTTGGTCAGAATCACTATTATACAATTTAATCCGGAGATATTAAGTAAATACGTGTCACATTATTATTATATATTGTGTGCCTCAGGATTTAACCAAACTGTTTTAACACTTCTCTTTCATGTCCAATTAAGCTCAAATGCACATTAAAACAAGTTGATCTGTCACAAATTTGGCAGCATCTCCCCTCTCCCTTGTGCAATTGACAAGGTCCTTCCTGCCATGGCCATGGCCAATGGAAGAGGAGGATGCTACCAGAACTAAGGAAACCCTAGTCATGGTAAGGAGCTAGAGCTGAGGAAACCCCAACCAAAGCTTAGAAGGAGCTCAAATCTGAGGAGACCTCAGACGGAGCCAGTGACACGGTCCAGTGAGGTGTGAAGAAGAGAAAGAGAGAGAAGAGGATGCAATTCAATCCAAGAAAATCGATCAAGGAGAACCTTAATTTCAATTAAAGAAACAAAATGGAACTGAGAATTAACAGATCTGAAATTGTGCAAAAAGAACCGATTCAAGATTTCAAAGATCGCAAATTTTCTTGATTAAGCTCCGCATTTGAGTTACAAACCTACTTCTTACCTTTATCTCTTACCTTTCTTCAATTACAATCAGAGAATTGATCTCAGAATCGCCTAATTTTGCTATTCTCAACCTGCTAACTAAGTGTTTGATGAAATGCCCTTCCCCTCTCTCTCACTGCCTATACTAACAGTGAAGAATCTATCTAGCCTATTCTTTGTGTGTGTGCGTGTATCCTGGTGTAAAGAGAATTGGAGAAGAAGGGCCCCGAATGCTTGGAGGAAGGGGGTATTTATAGGCTTCTAGTCTGGGATCCTTCCTCAAGAAAATATCAACTTTCATTTGATCTCAGCCGTCCATGCTGAAGCACACGGATCGACCCTTCATCGGAGGGCTGAGAGGAGGTCGCCTTGTGTTTCTTTTGGTCGGTCAAGAGGGGAGAAGAGGTGAGTTGACCATGGCAGTTAGAGGGGTTTGTTGCAGCGCCAATTGATCTCAGGCGTCGATTCTTTGGGGCTCAATCTAACGGCTGTCATTGTGTCGTAGTGGGGTCTACTCGGTTGAGGTTCGAGCAGAATTAGTTGGAGGCGGTTACGGCATCGCTTCCATTTCTCTTTGAGCTTCCCTCTCTTCTATTCTCTGTTGGAAGGGATGATCCCTTCGTCCGCGGGCCCCACTTGTCGGATTAAGTGAGACGCATCCTCAGCGACATCTTCCTCTCAGTTTTGCGCAGGCTCGGCTCACCGTACACAAAATGAAAGCTATTCACCATTTGTACGCGATGTACGAAAGAACAAGTGTGCCTACGTCCCTTCTGTAAATGAGGGAATTTCTTTTGCCTCTTTTCTCCATTTTCTTCACATTGGAGATCTCCATTCCTTCATTTAAATTGATTTTCATTTACTGCTGATCCTAGAAAAATTATTTGAAGGTCATTCCATTAGAATTTTTTTCAAGAACTTTTATCTTAACATTCACAAAAATATTTGGAATCCAGTGGTTCATAGATTTTTTTGAAATTACCCCTTTAACTATTTTATTTATTTTCTACAAAATTGGAGACTTCTTTACATAGAAGGGGCCTTTGTAAATTCTTTCAGTGCTTTTTATGCATGATAATTTTCCTTATGGTTTCTTGGATTTTTATTTTTTTTCCATAAATTTTAGGGTCCATTTAGCATTTTTCCTCAATTTTCTAAATTCTTCACATTTATTTGTCATGAAATTATCTATTGATTTTATGAATTCATCGCTATATTTTGGGGTCAAACAGAAATCATGCGATGATGACATAGAATCGGATGATTCACAAGAAGATGCGGAGGTGGAATCGGATAGCGAATATGAAGACTTGTCAAATTGAAAAGGATTAGTTTAGTTTAGTAAGCTCATTTTGGTGAATATTAATGTAGTAAGTTCATTTTGTAAAGATGATGATGGTTATGTATTAGATATGAATATTAATGTAGTACTGGGTGTATTTTGTAAAGATGATGATGGTTCTCCATTTAAAACAGCTAAACTCAAGTGCACTGGGTGTATTTTTTTTAACAGAATTTTTCCATTTTTGAAGCATTCTGAATCTGCATATTTTGAATAAACTCGAGTGAAAAGCAATATTGGTAATAAGTGGCACATAAACTCAAGTGAAAAGGTACATCCAGTGAATAAACTCTTGTGGTAATAAGTGAAGAGCAATAGTGGTAATTAGTGGATAAACTCAATTGAATAAGGTACATCCAGTGCATTGCAACGCAAAAGAATTAGGTATATCCAGCACATTGTCAATGATGTGAATAAGGTACAGTACCATTGAGGTTGTACCAGTACCATTTCAAGAATACCCAAGAAAGTCTGTTTAAGCTCTCTCTTGAATATGAACTAGTCTCACAATTGCTAAACGCATATAAAAAGAAATGTAATACAAGCACATAACAATGAAATTTAAGTTATATAGCACAATTGCATCTGTCTCAATGGTATATAACAAATGAAATTACATGAAATGTATAAAGCACAAGTACAAATTCTAACTAAAAAGCAACGAAAAGTACTGGTGCTTTCATGGTACCATATGCATTGAGCATACAGAAGTAAAATAAGGTTTCAAATTCCTATATTACTGAGCCTCAAGAAGTTATTTAAGTCTTCATAATAAGTCAGTATATATGTCTTTCACTTCTTGTATTTTTCCCGAATCCTGCCAATAAAATTTAGATATTAGAAAAAGAAAAAATATTACAATTCATTTTCTGTGCATTGGTGCTTTCATGGTACAGTAGTCATATCCCTTATCACAGGTTCTTACTAGTAACACTGTTTGAAATTTCTCATTTTTAAAGTGCACAAGTGCCCCTGACATTTTGCATTTTTATAATTTATTTATGCATATTGAACTATAGATAGCATTTTAGCATGCTGCTAAAATCGCAATTTGAAAAATAAAGGAGTAAAGCAAAAAAAAAAAAAGGAAAATAAATAGAAAACTAGCAAAATTGACCTTGAATTAACCAATAGTGAAAAAATCAACCTTCAATTGAACGAAGAGAGAAGGCAGAGAGAGTAATAACCTGAGTGATGTGAGGAGAGGGGTTGGATCCGCTTTTTCTAGGGTTTCGGAGGAGTCGTGGAGAGAGAGAGAGACAATAGATCGACTATTCTCCTCGAATTTTCTAGGTTTGGATCTAGGTTTTTAGTGTAGCAGTTGATTGAGAGAGAGAGAGCTCGCAAATATAGAGAGAAGATGAGTTGATGGAGAGGGTCTGCTCACGAGAGAAACCAAGGCAACGATAGAAATTACAAACGTTAACGGAGAAAAATTAAGGGGCAATTGGATTTATGCCACCTCAAAACTTAAAAATTAGAAAAATGCCATCCCAAATTTCTAATTGTGAAGAATGCCATCTCAAATTCAATTAATTGAGAATTTTGCCACTTGACAGCCATTTCTATACTCCTCTTTTTAATATTGTCCAAAATACCCTTTGTCAAAAAATTTTCAGCCTAAGTGAAACAGAGGTGGGATACCCTTTGTCGAAAATTTTTTAGCCCCAAGTGAAACAGAGGTGGGATGGGGAGGCGGGGGACTAAAGGTGAGGGGTTGTTAGAAGAGGGCAGAGTGCACAGAGAGAGGGAGCACGGCGAGCACGACGAGGGCAGAGCGTGCAATAGAGTACGTGGACTGTGCGGCTGTCGGGGCGGAGCTTGCGGCGGAGGAAAGGGCATGATTGACGATGGTGTCAAAGAAGACGAGGGTGATGAGTCTGAGGTGAGAGCAGAGAGAGGGGCGGACGGGAGGCAGAGGTAGATGGGGTGGGGGGCGTTGGGCCGAGGGTAAAGAGAAGACAATAAACTATTAGGATCAGGGGCACTGGGGCGGAGGATAGGGCCGCGAGGGAGGCGGAAGCATGGGACGGAGAGGCGGGGGAGCCAAGGCGAAGGTGAGGGCGGAGATGGAGCACGACTGCAGAGGGAGGTTTGAGGGGTGAGGAGGATGGAGGAAGAAGAAGGAAGAGGGGTATTTTAGGGAATATTAAAAATTAAATAAGAAGAGTGGTAAATTTCTGAAATAATGTGATTTGGAGTGGCATATTTCAAAGGCAAAAATTTAGGGTGGCAATTTTCTAATTTCTGAATTTTGAAGTGGCATACACACAATTTTCCCAAAAATTAAAACGCGCCTCTTCTAGCGAACTCAATCTGAGCCTTACATCTCAATCTCTTGCACGGATATTAAGGAAATCTGATGGCAGAAAGGTGGATGGCACCAATGTGTTGTGCCATAGATGGCACATTAGCCTCTCTCTCTCTCTCTCTCTCTCTGTATATATATATATATATATATAAACTGATAGATATAAAAATAAACAATTTTGTGATGTCTAATATCTTACGGCTGGATTTAGTTGCTAATATTTGAAATATTTTTTTCATTTTTTTGCGATTGCAACTTCATCGCGCGAAGCGCGATGAGATACCTAGTTATTATCAATCTGACTTAGCTTCTGTCATGTTCATACGTTTGATATAATCAACCTTCTCCCTTGAGATTGTTGCATTAAGAGGAACTTAGGTTTTTGGTGTTCAATGCAGCCTTTTATAATTTTTTCAGGCACAATTGCATGATTGATAGAAAACTTAGGTTTATTTAATTAGCTTTAATGGCACAATTGAAAATTCAAACCTAGGGTCAGTGGGGGATTTAAAAAAATTTTAAGCCTAAGCACAATAAAAAAATATTACAAATAAAAATTGTAGTGTGAAGTCATCAATTTTTATAGTCAATCAATTGTGCTACAAAATGAATATTTTCTTATAAACCTAATCATATTTTAATCCTTATATCTTTCGTAAAAAAATTACAAAAAAAAAATTATAACCATCAAATATAATTTTTTTTAAATAGTTCTAACAGACTAGGATGATATTGTCAAATTATTTAATTATATTTTTTCTATTTATGCATTCAATTTCATCAAATAATGCATTTAGTTTATCAAATAATATTGTCATAACAAATTTAAGCAACAACATATCAATCCCGAAAGAAAAAAAATGCATCAGATAGTGAAATTTCATTAAGTTACATGTCAAAGGTATTAAGCAGGGAGAAAATTAGCATCTATTATTATTTTTCGTATAATCGAGGGCCCAGGGGTAATAAAATAAAAAAAGAAAAGATAAAAGTGAGTTTATATGAAATTATGAATAGATATTCAAAAGATACGGAGAAGAAGCTCTATAGATGATGTTTTGAGAAGGAGACTCAAGGAGAGAATAATAAATTGCTTCTTGTTTACTCATTTTTCTTTTTTTAAGAAGGAACTTTTTTTTTTTTAGATACATGCTTGGCAGAGGCTACCAAGAAACAGAACTTTTTTAAGAAGGCTATCAAGTGGTTGTTTACTCATTATTGCTGGCAATTGGAGAGACAAAGATAGGGCGGGCGCTCTTATAACCTGTAATAGCCCCTTTTTTTTTTCCCTTCTGTGATTGTACAAAGAAAAAACAAAGAAAGGCCTGCTCTCCTAGATTCCAACGTTCCAACGATCTAGTGAATGGAGAAGAAAAGTGATACGTATAGCTATGGTAGAGATCAACAGATGAGAAATGTATTTAGAGAAAAAAGATATTTTATTAATTCCGGATCTAGTACAATGTGCTATTACATAGCATTCTCTCTCCAAAAATACTAACTCCCTGTACAGAACGTTGACGTCATCCGACAGCCGAGGCAACTTGTGCTCCTGAGTTCTCCCGAATTATGTTCGTATATCTCGTGGGATACGCATCCTCAGCAGCCGGCCTCTACAGCCATCACCTACAGCCGGCCTTTACTTTTTTTTTTTTAATTTTAAAGTTCAAATGTTGAATCCAAACCGTTGATCTTGTTCAATTTTACGAGCGCTGCATTTTCATATAAGTTTTATAAAATTTGGAGTTGATTTGATACTAGATCAAGTGGTCAACAAATGAACGTATTAGAATTAATCAGTGATAGTTAACCATATTCGTTCATTTGTTGACCACTTGATCTAGTATCAAATCAACTCCAAATTTTATAAAACTTATATGAAAACGCAGCGCTCGTAAAATTGAACAAGATCAACGGTTTGGATTCAACATTTGAACTTTAAAATTAAAAAAAAAAAAAAGAAAAAGCCGGCTGTAGGTGATGGCTGTAGAGGCCGGCTGCTGAGGATGCGTATCCATATCTCGTGATGTTTACTTTTTCCCCTATTCTTTCCATTATGGGCCACCTCTAGGCTTGTTTATCTTGCGCTCCCCTTTCTGGGCCGTGACCTATCAGGCCGGCCCTATCAAAAAGATTATTAAAATCTAAAGTCTAGACACAATCCAAATTGAAGCCTAGCTTTGAACTTTTGATTTGAAAAATTCATACAAAAAAGAACTTGATCCTTAATTACTGATACTTAAGCCTGGACACAGCCCCTGCTCAGGATTTAAGCCACTGAGAAATTTTAGAATGCGGATACATGAAAAAAGAAGAGAGAGGTTACTAATCCGAAGAATCAGATCAAGGAACTAAGTCGCATTTGGCTTGTAGCAAAGCTTGCGAGATCGTATCGAACATGATTGCATTGCTAGATTAGCCTCTCTGTTCAATTAGGATTTTCCATCGCTAGGCGCGAAGGAGGAGGCCACCGGCTTGTGGCACATAAAAATCGATGAAGTTGGATCTCCATAGACTCGTCGCGGCCATGAGAGCAAAGATCGTCCATCCCATATTTTCTCGGTCCAAAGGCATAGATATCTCCAAAACATGCTTGTCGAAACGGAGTATGCAATTGTGTATAAATACTTAACTACACAAAAGTCCTTTCTACTCAAAAGCACAACAATGAAAATAAGAATGACTCCGTTTGGATGAGGTGTGGGAAGAAGTATTGGGAAGTGTGTAACTTTGTGAAGAGTTTAGATTGTTTATAATAAATTTTTTTCCTTCTTTTCTTCTTCCCACACGGTATCCAAACGGAGCCAATGAGATGTAATTGCATTTCGGATTCAGCGGTAATGTGAAATTGCACAAGTAGATCATTCAAATGTGAAAAAATTCTAAATACAAGTGTAGTGGCAACTAATTGAGATTGATCAAGAATTAAATCGAACTGAGAAAAATTGATCCACAACTTAAATTTTCCGTCCAATCTGCATTGATTATAGTTTGTTTATTGCGAAAGTTTAAGAATTTCATAGGTTAGAAATGTATAAACTTGTAGAAACTAGACCAAGAAACGATAGTTGAAATCTAGATTATATACGAGGGAAATTGGGTTAATTAATTGATAATCAGACCTAAAATGAGAGTTTGATCTAGGAACCTTAATTAAGCCATTATCCCTACACAATTGTCAACTAAATTAAGTCAATTTGCATTCACGCCGCTAATTTTAGCGGGCCGCTGAATGAACCAACGAGGTTGTCTATGCCCGCCAAATAGCCAATGACTAGTCTAATAGATTAGCGACCTAAGTTCTTTTAGCGGGTCATCTTAGGGTCAGGCATAATCTCTTCGGGGGCAGCTGGCTCATTTAGATCGCTGCTACGAGAGTCAACAGATCGCTGGAACTGGGACTAAGAAGAAGTGTTAGCAACTAGAAACCCTAGAATTACACGACTTGTTGAATCTCTCTCATTAATTCTTATTTTGACCTTAAAACTAGACTTAGGATTTAGACCCACCTGCAACCCTTAATTTACAAAAGAGTTGAAAACCGTCTAAGCTAGTTTAGTAAAAGTAGATCGATATTCCAACACTGTCCCTGTGGATTCGACCCTCAAGCTGTTCTACAAACGATTAGATCGGTAGACACGAGATTTTTATTTTGAGACTTGATTTTTCCATCGAGGATCACACAAATAGAATTTTAACTATACGTGCCTTATTTATTTAAGCTGCAAGTTTTAGAAATTAGTTTGTAGAAATCAGTTTTAACTATACGCGGGACCGTGGCCCGTGGGGTGGTGATAAGGCTCCGATCAAATCAGTTTTTTTTTTTTTAAATATGGGATTTCTTTTTATTTCATTTCGTGAGATAATTCTTGATCAAAATAAACGAATATTCATTTGATTGGATTTTCATATAAGTTGGATCCGATGAAATCCTCTGAAATCACTTGAAATGAAATCTAACGTAAAAATTATTTTGATCAGGGCCATACGCGCCTTTTAAGTCAAATTCATCGTTGATGATTGATAATTTGACGATGGCTTGAGCAGTTGAGCAGTTGAGCCATCGTAATTATAAAAAATTAAATATAATTAAAATATTCACGAATTTCGAAAATATTACTAAATTTATCGGAATTATATAAAAAGTATCACAATATCGTTATTTTCGTATCGTTCTTTGAAAGGACTATACTAGCTACCATTTCGAATATTTTATTATTATATTTTTTATATTTTAATATTTTAATATTTTAAAAATTTATTATTATATTTTTAATATTTTAAAATTTTAAATTTTTTTATGTAAATTTAATATTTGTATGGTTTGGTATCGTTGATATTTATTTTTCTTATTAAGTTGTATTATTTTTTTTGCAATATATTGTATATATATATTTTTAACCATACTTTATTTTTCCGCCATAAAAAATAAAAAAATCTTTAAAAAATATAAATTATAAATAATAATTATAAAAATATAATATATACATAATATTTAGGGAAAATTGGATATAACCCCTGAAATCTTCTTCAATTGGATATAAACCCCCCCCTCCCCCCCCCCCCCCCCAAAAAAAAAACCCCTCAAATCTTCTTTGTCAAGGATATGAACCCTTTTAACTAATTTTGATCATATTTTAATATATACAAATTAATGATGACAAAATTGCCCTCGACAACTCTACTGGAGACCTTTCGTCTTCTCCATCGTCATGAAAGCAAAATTTAGTTTGTAAATACCCAAAATCCACATAATCTCTCTGACGATACTAAAAATTATCTGAGTCATTGGAAGTCAGTAGCTGTCATACAATATCTATAGCAAAACTGCTTTGCCATTAATGTAGTACAAGATCTCCAGGAACGTGAAGGATTAGATTATTACTTGTTTTTTTTTATTATTTATTCTATGAATTTTCAGAAGTAAAGCTGAATGCGTTTGAGTACTAGAAGTAAAGAGAAAAATGTCAATAACAAGTAATCGAAGTAATCGTGCAGTAAGTTCATACAAGCAATTTAAAATCAGGTCCATTTTTTATATTGAAATCAAATTTTGGCCAACACCCAACAGCAAAAGTGCTTCTCTTTTTCTGATGTACGCTTTCCCTTGCTTCAGAGTAGCAGAAGAAAATGTGCTAGACTGATTTCCCATTTTGGCTTTTCATTTCTACAAACCAAGTCTCAAGTCTGTTTCATAGATCCACTGGTTTTACCAAAACGCGCATAAGCTGTTCGTCAAAAGTCCTGAATGAGGCGGCCTGCCTTGTTCTATCAGATGAATTTGCTGGAGACACTGCCTACATTACTGCATTGCTGCCTTTGGTTGCCTCCCTTATATATACAAGCTGCTCTGCTGCTGTCCTGTGCTGCCTGGCTTCTGCACACATTAATTCATTCACATACATACATTCATATAGCTAAATCAGGCAACAAGTGCCGTTATTATTATTACTTCTCATTTATTGTTCCAGGAATACAAGTACCAGTGCATTAATTAATCAGATGAGAAACAACAACAATGTTCTCTGTGACTCGACCACAATCACACAAAGCAGACCCAGAAAATAAAACAAGCTGTGTCAGGTCGTACCAGTCTACACCCAATAAGGAGGAGCCTCCACCCCCAATTTGAACAGGCGGGAAGGAGAAAATCAAGGCCGTTTTTCTGGCACACGCACCAATAGGAGTTGCCAGCACCAAATTCCAAGACAAGGCCAATGCCCACCGGGTTGTCAAAAGGAGCTCTGTGCTGCCTATTACCCTGAAGGGCTCCAAGCCATGGCCTGGCATTGGGACCAAGACAGCTGACAATACTGATGAACTCATCAAGCACATGTCCAATGTACCGTCCTACCTTCAGAGAGCCACACACAATGTTGGGGTGCTTGAATGGGATGCTCTCGAGAGATATACTACTAAAAAACATTCAGCATATGGCACAACTAAAGTTGCTTCTCCTTCTTCCCACATGGCACTGCTCCTGCTCCTACTAATAAGCAGCAGTCTGCAAACCCTTTTGTGGATTCTGATCTAGAGTACTCGACTTCTGTTATGCGTTACAGGAGGAGCTTCTCTCAGAGGAAGTCTAAAGCTGGAACAGCCAATGAAGAGGAAATATTGTGGTGAAAGAGGCAGAGCAGGAAAGAAGTGCTTTACCTCAAATGGGTCTCCTCTTCGAGGAGGACAGATTAAAAAGATTCCTAGTAGATTTTTGGGTGAATTATCTGTTGACCCTCAAGTAAAGTACTGCCACACTCATGTTCCCTTTTCTTACCGGTTGCAACATGAGGACAGTGACTTAGGTGCTATTACTACTACTACTACTACTATGATGACAGCTGGTAGCGGTAGTAGCACCAGTACCTGTAGCAATTGCAGTAGCCTGCTTAGAGAAAATGCAAAGGCTGTTTCACGGGGATCGACTAATCTCAATAGAAATGAGCTAAGCCTCAGTTGCACCTTGATGGAGCAGTCATCTGACAATGGGGCTCCTTTAGTTAACTCAAGAGGGAAGATGAGTAATGTCAGAGCACCGAGAGAGAAGCTACTTCAAGCAAAAGAGGGAGGCAGAGCCCACTCAGAAGGATGCTTGATCCTTTACTCAAGCCCAAGAACGCTGCCTTTGCTTCAATTTCTGCATCTCATCACAAAACAACTCCTGTTGGGCTATGCAGACTCATGGATTCTAGAATTGGTCCGAGCAATAGGAAGAAAGAATACCTCACTGGAAATGGTACATGCACTGAAAACTGTGCCGTCATCACTACTCTTTTCCAGCCTTCAACTAGACAAGCACTTTTGCAGCTTGCCTGAAAAGCAGGAGTGCAGGACTTCCTGTTTTTATGCTCTCATCAGGTGAATCTGGCATTCTTGGGGCCATACTCAGAAGAAAATGCACCTCTGATGGAGCTGACAATACCGAGATTTCCTATTCTATATTTACTTTGCAGAATCAAAGACGAAAGGAGGTTCGGCCTAGATTAAGCAAGGAAACAAGGGCAAGGAACAGCATCTGGTATCAAATATTGTAGGGTTGGTGAGGACTTCAACTTGCAAATCAAAGTGCCGCAATAACTCAGACCTGTACCATGTTTCCAGAGAGTTTCTTTTGGTTGGTCCTCAGCTTGTACCCAATGCAGAAACAGAAAGAGCTATCAATGACATTGAGATGGGCGCTCTGGTGAATCAGGAACTTGCTTCCATCGTTACCAATCTGCCAACAAGCAGCTGTTTGTGTAGCAAAACGGATAGCATGACAGCCATACTGCCAAGTGGGATACACGGCTCTTCAACACGGGGAGAGCCATCACCATTGATAGAGAGATGGAGGAGGGTGCGATTCTGGTGGGTGGGATGAGGGATGTAGGCTCTCTCTCCTGTCCCTTGAATTTTCGGAAGGCTCCAAGTCCAATTGGGAAGATCCCCATGCGCGATTTGAACTCTTTTCCTCAGGTACTGCATGCCTGCAGGCCTTTATTTTAAAACAACACTTAAAACCTGGACCCATTTTAACCTATACATCATATGGACTGGTATCTGACAAGTGCGAGTTACTATTTCAGGGTAGCTCGAAAGGAGGCCATGCCTTCAGTATGATTTGTTTCGAGGAAGGGCTATAGACAGTTGAAATTAAATCTTCCATCCCCTTGCTCCAGACTTTTGCCATCCGCATCTCTTTGCTTCACTGCAGATCTCCTCCGAAGCACGAAACACGAGGAGAAGACAGTGCTGAGAAATGGAGGGCCTTCGACCAGCTACATGAAGTGCCATCCACCTCTTTCGCCTGTTGGTAGAGCATGACCTCAGTTGATCATGAATATCTTTAAAAGTTAGTAAATATGTGGATTCCTTCCCCAATATCTTACCCTATATTTCTTTTGCACACCTTTAGTTTTTGTCAGAAATGTAGCTTCTAGTGGCCTTTTAGCTTTCTATGAAATGTGCATATGCCCTTTGTCTTATGTCACTGCACCTGTATCGAATAATCTTATTCAGAATGAGAACCTCCTTTAGCAAACGTTAGTGAAGAATGTTGTCTGTTTCCAGCACTCCTGAGCTGTTTTGCTAATCTCTGTAGTGATAGCAGATATCTTCTTTTTTTAAGCATCTATGATTCAACATCCTCCTATTTCAAGCTAATGTGGGTACTGGTAACCTTGTTGCAAGTGGTAAAATAGTTTGGTTTAGTTTAGTTTAGTTTTGTTTTGATTTTGAACTTAAATTTGGTAAGCTCGTAATTATCAGATATTAACAGGGTGCAGAACAACAGCGTCCTACAGATTATGTTTGCGAGAAGAATTGAAGAACCTGAATTAGAGCAATGCAAATAAAAACTAGAATAGGCAGAGAGCATTTTACAAGAAGAAGAGAGCAGCACATGCTTACAGTAGGCTGCTAGTCCTAATCTTTTGTTTTCCTTGTCTCCAAACACACACACAACTCAACTGTTCTATCAGGCGTTAATATAATGTGCCTTTGCAAAAAATTTTCACATTGCTGTATTTACATGTGCAGCAGCACCATGCACAGGTGAGTCAATTTGGGGTGGTTGTGGTGAGTTGGGGGGGGGGGGGGGGCAGGGGGTGGGTGTTGGCAGCGGCAGGGCAAAAAAGGAATTAATAAATAAATAAGGAAGACAGTTACAAAAGGGAAAAAAAAAAAAAAGAAAAGGATCATGTAGTCTGGTTTTCATCGGATGAATCAGAGTCATCAACTGCAGCCACTTGGGATGGCCCCACCCTAACAGTGGACTGAACTCTGGGCAGCGTTTGAGATGATGGTGGATGTACATTATTATTGGTACTGGTATTGTTTTTACTTGTATTGAGGACAACGGCATGATCGTTGGTGTCCTGCTTGGCATCTCTGAGGTCGCTGGGAGGGAGGAAGCAGTCCTTGGAGAGGCCCCAGATGTTGAAGTCAACCTCCTCGATGGTCCAGACCTCTTCCATGCGGGTGCGGGTGTTGCCCTCAGTGGTGTCGCCGTAGCGAAGGAGTGAGACGGCCGTGCGGCCTGAGTGGGCAATGTTGATGCCGTCGACGGGGCGGTAGTCCTCAATGACGGACTCCATGGTGGTCTCCCAGTAGACGCTGCCCTGGGAGGCTGACTTGATGCGCAGCAGGTGCAAGTCCTCGAGCTGCACCAGCAAGCCTGTGCGCTGGCTGAAGTACCCCCACACTGTGTGCCGCATGATCTCCACGCTGCTGCTGTTGCGTGCCTGCAGGCTTGCCGCCTCTGCCTCCACCTTCAGCATGAAGCAATCCTCCCCGTTTATCGACTTCTCTCCTTTGCACACCGAATTCGCAAACAGATTTGCAGTTAGCATTGGATCCAATCCCTGCACATTTCCAATTTGTCATCATATTTGTATTATCAATCCATTTCATCATGTAATCAACATCATATATATTTGCATGAGTACCAGTTAACAACTATTATTCATTGTAAGGAGATAGGTAAAATAATAATGTATCGGAGAAACGTCTCTCTCTTCTCTCTTACCCCGTGAAAGGAGATTTTGCTGACAACGAGGCGATTTCTCATAACAGCAACTAAACTTGAAAGATAAATTTGTCTGTGTGTGTGTTGGAATATTAATTATGTATTGGTCAATTACATGTGGGAGGAATTGTGATGGGAATGAGACTGATATCAACAGTTGGCCTAATCGTCCTGTGGTATAATATAATTATTATTTTACCTGTACCAAAATTTACATAGGATTCTTGGCACAGAAAACACAGTTGACATGTAAGAGAAACCTGGAGGTTAATTAGTTAATCGTGAGTCGAGAGTCCTGACCCGAGGGGAAATTAAGGGCACACTACTCGCCACTCGGTAGTCAGTGGCTCAGTGCTAACTGCTAAGTAATCAGTAATCACTGACCCACACGGTCAGTACCCATTCCCACCATGTGTCTTGTGTCTTGTGTCTTGAGTCGTGTGATGGGTAATTTGGCACTGCATGTACCAACTTACCTACCTACCTACCTCATACCTCATACCTCAAACCTGGCTCTGGTAGTACAACTGCGTGCACATGCTCTGGCACATGCGCGCCTATGTATCATGTCCATCCATCTATCATATAGATTCATAGTAGACTCACTAGTCACTACACACAGCGTGTGACAGTGAGTATGCCTAGTTTTGACAATTGTGTGCAGTGCACGGTGCACCTAGGGCTGTCAATACCGTTCTGTTTCGAATGTTTCCGTTTCGTTCCGTCCGAAACGGAGCGGAAATGGAAGGGTTTTTGTTTCCGTTTCAGCCAACGGAACAGAAACGGAAAGGTTTCTGGTTTCGTTCAGCTGGACGGAACGGAAACGAAACGGCCCAATTTCGTTACGTAATATAACGTTATTCCGTCGGCCCATTACATTCGCAAGCCCATCACTCTCTCGCGTACATAACCTCTCTCGCTCTCTCTCTCTCTCGTAGCCCCGCCGCACCCCTCTCTCTCTCTCGTAACCCTCGAGAGAGCGCCGCACCTCTCTCTCTTTTCTCTCTCAGTTGCATCGATCACAGCTCCTCTCTCCTATTCTGAGCCGACAACCTACACCTCCAACCTCTTCTCCCGCTCTCGTCTCTATCACCTGCCTTCTCCGCTCCATCCTAACCCCACCAAGAACCAGAGGTGGTGGCTATGGCGTTTGGTGGCCATCATCTCCTCTCGCACCAGAGGATCAGATCTCCTCGTCTCTCTCTTTTGAGTTCACCGACAGACCCCACCTCCTTGAATCTCCTCTCCCTCCTCTACTTCTACCTCGACAGAGTTCAGGTGGTGGCTGACAGAACTCAGCCATGTTGCCTTTCGACAGAGCTCAGGTAAGAATAATTTTGGATTTACTGATTTTTCTCTAGTTTTTCTGATTTTGGGTTTGCACCTTGTTCGATAGACCTCAAGTACTGATTTTTCACTGGCGATCTTCTCTGATTTCAATACTGGTTTTACCGGCTTCTA
This sequence comes from Rhynchospora pubera, assembly GCA_028095005.1. Classification (NCBI taxonomy): domain Eukaryota; kingdom Viridiplantae; phylum Streptophyta; class Magnoliopsida; order Poales; family Cyperaceae; genus Rhynchospora; species Rhynchospora pubera. The sequence goes on along the minus strand of CM051459.1, from coordinate 228,699,796 downwards.
ATTTCAATATTTGAGTTTCTGATTTCAATACTGATTTTACCAGCTTGAATTGAGCTTCTGATTTCAATATGTACTTGAGCTTCTGATTTTACTAGTAAATAAAAGGGTTTGAGCTGATTTTACTAGCTGGTAAAAAAAAGGGATTTGAGCTAATTTTACTAGCCGGTAAACAAAGGGGTTTGAGCTTCTGATTTTACTGGTAAACAAAGGAGTTTGAGATGATTTTACCAGCTTTTGATTTAAAAAACTTGAGCCTGATTTCAATACTGAGTTTACTGGTAAACAAAGTGGTTTGAATTGATTTTGAGCAATTTCTTCCTAGCACAGCATCTGTCTCTGTCCTAGGTTTGCCTTTGCATCTCCGACTGCGTCACATTTGATTTTTTACAATTTCTCAATTTATTTTGGTTTTGAGCAGTCTTGCAATTGTGGTGCTGTCTGTAAATGCATCAGTTTGTAAATTACTGATTCTCACAATCATTAGTTTCTAAATGCATCCCACTGTAATTGTGTTGTTTTTTTTGAGCCTTTTTTTTTCTTCTCGGTTTTTTTTCTGTTCTTTCTCTGTTCTATTTTGCGTTTTTTCTTTTTGGCAGAGAGAGGGATAAGAAACGGAAGGTTGGAGAATGGTGGGTAAGCCTTAAATGAAGTCGTAATTAAAGAGGGCAATGTAATTGTGTTGTTGGTTTTGAGCCATCAAAAAGAGGGCAAGAAAGTGGGTTCCTTTTCTTCTTTGGTTGATGTATGTAACTCATTTTGTTTCTTCAGAAAAAAAATGCATCAGAAAAAAAAAATGCATCACAATTGTGTTGTTGGTTTTGAATAAATAAGGGCAAGATTCTTATTTTTGTGTCAATTTTTTTTGATATGGTTAAATCTGAGAATGTTTTTCTTTTTTGTGTGGTACGGACTGGTACAGAGATACCGGAGATAATGTTTGTGTGAATGAAGCAGCGTAAGATTGAAAAATTAAATTTAACGTTATGAACGTTTGTTCCGTTTACATCTGACGGAACGAAAACAGTACAAATTTTAATTACGTTGTAATAACGTAACATCAACGGAAATTAATTTTGTTACGTGGTTTTTTACGGAACGAAAACGTAACATGCTATTTCCGTGTACGTTTGCCACGTTTGACACCCCTAGGTGCACCCTCTTTTCTTTTTCTTTCATTTGTTTTTTCTCTTTTAGTGGAAGTTGAAGTCGAAGAATCTATTTATGGTCAACAAAGGCCATGTGCCTGATGGGCAAAACAACTCCAACTTAATTAGTCGTAGTCGTAAAGTGGAAACTGATTAGTTGTCGTATTATCTGATGGATGAATGGATGTTCAACTCATAATTAGTCTTAGCCAGTCAGTAGGTAGTAGCCAATCTGATTTGATTATTACATATCGTACTTATACTTTTGGTCTTCTTATTAATCAAAAAGGCTTTTTTTTTTCTTTTGTTTCTGGTAATGCCAAAAAGACTTGGTTAGAGAAAATCAGGATGGGAATGGTGAAATTTTCAAAAGGAGGCCCACAGATTTGGCCCAGCTCCACCAACCCATCCCATTTCTATTCTATTCATTCACACGCATATTTCATCGTGTCATACTGATTTGGTATAACATTTTGCGTCTGTGCATTTGTACGAGCAGTGCAGGACGGCAGAAGTGGCATGCATTTTCTCCATTCTTGGTGGGTCCCTTGAAATTGTATTGTAAAAGAGAAGGCCGGCAAGCTTGGACCGGAATGAATTGCATTTGCAGGTAGCTAGCATGGTAATTAAATGATTTAAATCTAATCTAAACTAGTAAGAGCACTAGAGTGAGTACCTGGAGGGAACGGCGGAGGGGTCGCGGGGGCCCTCTGGAAGCATGGGATTGATGCCAGGGAGTCTGGCGCCATGCGACCCTGCCATCACTACCGGCACTGATCTTGCAGCCCGACACGACGAGCTCCAGGCACCACATGTCAGGCTGCTTCTGCCACAGCACGAAGCCTCCTATCTCCGACCCATGCATCCCTTTGCTCCATCCTTTCTTGCCGGATCCGTTGTTGCCCGTGGTGCTGGTGCCATTTGCAGCATTAGTATTGGTGGTGACGTCACTGCTGTTGAGCTCAGAAGCAGACATCTTCACCTTGCCCATGGCGTACATGCTCGTCACGGCATTGAGTGCCCACTCACCGCCTGATGCTGCAATGTACTGCTGCACGATGTACTTTGCAGTTGTCGCCTCCTGCATGCATACATATAACATATATATATGTTTCATCGATTAAGGCATTAGTAAAAGTCAATTAATTTTAAGCATATATATATTAACAAGGGAGGGAGGGCATGCATACGAAATGGTCGTCTCGGAGGTGGCGAGAGAGAGGGGACTGGGAGGTGGGGACGGAGAGGGGGATGAGAGGGGCGCCGATGACCCCCAGCATAAGCTGCAGTTCGCTGCGGCTCATGGAGGCTGGCTCAGAGCGCGGTTGGTCGCCATGGTGGCTGTGGTGGGGCCGCAGCATCCAGGACTTGACGACATTGGAGTAGCCACCGAAGAGCTTGCGGGCACCGCCACCGCCGGCAGCAAGGGATGCGAACATCTCCTCGGGAATAGGCACCTCCAGCACGGTCTCCAGCCCGTCCTCGCGCTCCAGATTGGGGCACAGCTTTCGCATCCTTCCTTGCTTCTTTCGTTTAGAATTCCTGAATAAAATTCGGCTGAGCCTCCGAGAGAGAGAGGGAGTGCAATGTATTAGTGCATGCATGTAATGTCAAATTGTAAACTAATTAGTTAAGATCAGGACGGACTTGGACTTGGACTTGGTTATACTTTCGTAATTAATATTAATTTGGATTTTGTGGGTGAAGGAAGGAAGAGGCCGGGAGCGCATGCAGCTGGCATCTGGGCCCCACCCGGCCTTTCTTTTTTGGGTCGTGGCCGCACGCTCTCTTTCTCTTTCTCTTTCTCTAATTCCCTCTCTCAATTTACTTATTTATTTATTTTCCTCTTCTTAATTAATTCTACCGGCTTCAACATTTATTATTCCATCTTTTTACCGGGGATTTTATAATTATTAGGATATACACATGAGAGTTGCTTATAAAAAAAAACAACACGAGCCAATCCGATTGTAATATGCAGAATGATTTTATTTTTTAAAAATTACGATCGAAGGACGCTTGAAGGGTAAATGGATGTTGAGATATGATACCATGATTCTATAAACTAGCAAACAAGCCAATCCGATTGTGTGGGAATAAAAAAAAAAAATTGATACGATTTTATTGGATGGCGATTTTGGTTGATGAGAGAGGATTGATTTATATTTTCTCTTTTCTTTACTATGCGCACAAATTAAGAAAAAATAGGAAATGAAACAACCATATGAGCAGATGTTAACACGGTCTAAACGAAAGGTTTAAATCTTTTGTCTCATTATTAAATCTACACCACTGATCTGATCAAATCGCAAAAATGAACGGTCCATATTGCATTGGGTAAACAGTTATTTGCTCTTTTGAGTTCAAATTTTGAATAGACTTTTGGATTGGTGCTTTTATTAAGTTGTAAAGATAATAGGAAACGCACACATGCTATTTTTTTTCAGATTTTACAAAATACTTAATATAAAACATTATAATGGGCCGTTAATCATAGGATAACTTCCTTCCTCGCTTTAGTGCTTGTACCTTTCATTTCGCACCATTGAGAATTGTAGAGGCAATATTACAGAATCTCTAGAGACATTTTCGAATGAACTAAAAGCCTTTCGACTAGTTTTTCGAAATGCTAATTTGATTAGTGGCCGGATCGGTGGATGCCTCATGAACTAAAAGATATAGGGATCCAGGAAAATAATAAAACAACTTAAAAAGATTCATAGTTATCTAATGTGGGTTATATATTTGGTGCTTGAACTAAAGAAGAAAAAATGTTAATGTGGACATGATGCAGAAGCAATGATGTTTAAAATGCCAAACATATACACGAGTAACATATTTAGTCAATATATTGTTACTGGGTTTTAAAATATAAAAAAGGAAAAAAAAAATCTTTATTTTTACCAGCTATACGTGGCAAAATTCATTTGAAAGCCATTTTGTTTGGTGGCCACCACTAGAGTTTTTTTTTTTTTTTCTTTTGGTCATGATGTTCACAAATATACATCAGAAATGCAACTATTAACCAAGGTTCATTGTCTTTAATTTACGACTATCTTCAAATTTTGAGAATAGCAAAATTGAACTGAATAAATAGGGAGTGGCTAGTGTCATGTACTCATGAGTCATATATGATAAAATTTTCATTTTTAAGATTAGAATGGCCGATCTAAACCGTTCAAATTATTCTACGTTATAAAATCTCCGTGGAGATCAAATTTTATATTTTTCAAATTTTTTTACTATTTTTTTGGAATATTTTAATATGCTCAATCTAAAAAATTATGAACCTCCAATTTTGAGAATTCGGAAAATAAAAATAGTTAGAAATTTTGAAAAAATATAAAATTTGATTTTCAAAAATATTTTAATATAGAGATCATATTGAACGGTTTGAATCGTCCATTTAAAATTTTAATGGTCGACGTTTGCATCGTGTTTTACGTCATATATATTTGATTCTAGCATTACTCGAATAAATATAGTAATCTCTACATGCATGATCCCCATCATAAATAAATTGCAATGTTATTAGAATCATTAAATGGTTGGATGAATGATAAAATAAGTATTATAAGCGATTTTGGATTTATAAAAAAAAATTATGCAAATAAAAGGTATAGAAAAGATAGGAAATAACAGTGTTATGAAAATAGAAATAAATAGAGAGGTAATGAAATGAAATGAATGTCCTCCTCTCAATCTCAAATCTGAAATGAAGCTGAACCCAATCTGAAAGGATCCTGAGCCACATGATGCCCTCCCTGGCCTCCGCCTCCACAAAGTCACAAACCAACCAATATTTACACAATTAATTAACAACAGCAGTAACAGTAGCAGCAGCAGTCTCCACTTCTCTTCTCAGCAATGGCCCGCGCTGCCACAGTCGCTGCAGCCTCTTCTCAGTTGCTCTTCTCATGCCAGAGGCAAAGGCCCTCTCGCTGCCCTCTTCCCGTCCCTCCTGCCAGCTCCACTCTTCTTCCTTCCCGTGCCGCATACTGTAGGCATGCCGCACGTGCTGTGCGGTGCATGGCAGTAGATGCAACAGTTACAGAGGCCAGCACCGCTAGTGCAGCCGCAAAGAGCAGCTACGAGCTGGTCACCCTGACCACATGGCTGCTGAAGCAGGAGCAGGCCGGGACCATTGATGCGGAGCTGACGATCGTGCTGTCCAGCATATCCATGGCATGCAAACAAATTGCCTCTCTTGTGCAGAGGGCCGGCATCTCCAACCTCACCGGCATCCAAGGCGCCGTCAATGTACAGGGCGAGGACCAAAAGAAGCTTGATGTTGTATCGAACGAGGTTATTAATAAAATTAAATCTAATTTAATTTATTCGTGAATGTTATATTACATTCTTGTGATTAAATCAAATCAGTTGGTCATGTTATGTGTAGGTGTTTTCAAACTGTCTCAAGTCGAGTGGAAGGACAGGGATCATCGCATCGGAGGAGGAGGATGTACCGGTGGCGGTGGAGGAGAGCTACTCTGGCAATTACATCGTGGTGTTCGATCCCCTCGATGGCTCTTCCAATATCGATGCAGCCGTTTCAACCGGCTCCATCTTCGGCATCTACAGCCCCAATGACGAATGCCTTGCTGATATCAGCGATGACTCCACTGTATGTGCCTAACATGCATTCCTGCACTGCATACATTCCTGTTGCGTGTAATTTTTTCAGAAAATATATACCACCGTTATGTACTTAGCCTATGTGAATCGAATGTGAATGCAGGAGCAGGACTCAATAAGTTGCATGGCCTCCTCAGCACCCTAATAATTATTACGTAGCTAATTAGCATCAAGTAATTATTATGTAGTCAATGGATGATTCTTTTGCACCTAATAATAATAATTAATATATTAATTTTAACTTTGTAGCTAGATTCAGTGGAGCAGAAGTGTGTGGTGAATGTGTGCCAGCCGGGGAGCAACCTGCTGGCAGCGGGATACTGCATGTACTCGAGCTCGGTCATATTTGTTGTAACGCTGGGGAAAGGGGTGTATGTGTTCACGCTGGACCCCATGTACGGCGAGTTTGTTCTCACACAAGAACAAGTGCAGATCCCCAAAGCTGGTAAAATCTACGCGTTCAACGAGGGCAACTACCAGCTGTGGGATGACAAGCTGAAGCAGTACATGGACAGCCTCAAGGACCAAGGGCCGGGGAAGCCGTACTCAGCCAGGTACATTGGCAGCCTGGTTGGGGACTTCCACCGCACTCTGCTCTATGGAGGGATCTATGGGTACCCACGCGACAAGAAGAGCAAGAATGGCAAGCTCAGACTGCTTTATGAGTGTGCCCCCATGAGCTTCATTGTCGAGCAGGCCGGCGTTAAGGGCTCTGACGGTCACCAGAGGATTCTCGACATCAAGCCCCAAGAGGTACATGTGTATATAAAATAATAATAGTATAATGCATCATAAATTAAGGATTGACACCATGTACGATATAAGCACATCACAAATTAAGTATGTGATGTATGCATTAGTATGGAAGAATAATTAATATGTTAATTAATGACAGATCCACCAGAGAGTTCCTTTGTTCATAGGAAGCGTTGAGGAGGTGGAGAAGTTGGAGAAGTTCTTGGCTTGAAGAGCATAAAGCATTTTCATGTTGTTCTTCTATATACTGCAACCAATGGTGTGCACCACTAAGGTTGTTTTATACAACTGGTTTGATCTTTACTTGTACGTCTTCATCGATCAAAGTTCAGCTGAAAACCACTTGTTATTGACATGTCATTATGGTAGAGACTCACCAGCATCTTTGCATATTTTAGACAAATAAGCATACTTGTTACAGTATTCTCTTTGAGTTTGAATTGAAGAGAAAATTCCTAGTGCAAAATTGGCAATGGTTCATGACTGGAACCTCTCTGGGTTCACTCCCTATCCTAAAAGACACAAGCAGTGCAGCCTTACATGAAGCCTTTTTGTTGGCTTCGATCAAAATAAATCTAATCACCACACATTCATTTCACTCTGATAGGCCAATGCAAGGTGAAAATGTTTTCATTTCCATTAAAAACTGTTCGTCTATTACCAACCTCCTATAACAGAAGCAAAGCATTAGATGCTTAGACTAACAAAGAAACAGAACGAAGGTCTTGCATCACTGACAAGGGATTTGATTTCAGAAATGAATAGCTATTGTTACCACAGTAGTCTGGAGTTACAACCACAAACATTCAACCCAAAGGAAAGAAAAACAGAATAACAAGATCAAGATAGTCATTCAAAAAATCAAGCATTAAAAATTCACAACAAGATAAAGAGGGGATAAGGTGAACCACATACATTAAACAGGAACATGTGATCTGATGTAAAGTAACACTTGATATCTGGATAGTAATTAAGCTAAGCAAATGAGACAGTAATAACAACTAGGAGCTCTACTAGGAAGAGGAGGCAGGTGTGAAAGAGAAGAAATCAGGATTTCATCTCTTCATCTTCTTCGATCTTGGGAGCAAGGTAGAAGCGGATGTAACCCATCTCAGCAATCTTGTACTCCACGACGACCGGTAGCTCTGACGAGAGGCTGAGTGTCACTGTCTCTGACAGGGGGGTTGCCTTTGTGAAGGAGTTGAGGTACCTGAGAGCGAATGTCAATGACACTGGCTCCTGCATCTCTATTACTGTTGCCTCCTCTGGCTGCAGGGTTTTCAGTATTGACACAAAAATAAGACAAACAATAAGACAGTGAATAAACCAAATTCCCAAAGGCGAGTGCACGACAGTGATGCATAAGTTTTTTTTTTTTTGAGGGTCAGCAATTGCTGACAGTGATGCATAAGTTGAGTGCTGAAAGCATAGATACCTTGTCAACAGTTTTATTTTGGCGGCAGACGATGTTAGCAGTTCCAATGTCTCCGGCAGTGGAGAACTTGACGCCCTCCTTTGTGACAGAAATAACAACTGCAATTGAAAAGCAAACAGGCAAGTGAGCAACTTAATTGAAAATGTTTGAATTGAAGAAACAATGAATTGAGAGAGACCAGTGTCTCCGATGGAGCTGAGGTCCTTGCAGATGCGGGCAAATTCAGAGGAGGGCATCCTGACAATGGCCTGGTACTCGGCATCGGGGATGCCGAGGTGCTCGCTGTCGATGTCCATGAGCTTCATCTCAAAATCGGCAATCTTGTCCTGATCTGTTTAGGAAGTAGTTGGTAATAAATAATTGGGATTATAAGAGAGAGAGAGAAAGAGGTGCACATTCGAAGTCATACTGGGAGACTCGAACATGAAGGTGACGGAGTCGGTGCCGTCGTCGGCCTTGATGGTGATGATGTCGTCGTTGCCGGCGCAGCGGAGCATCTTGGACATGTTGGAGAGGTTCATGCCGATGGAGAGGTTGCGGTCGCAGCGATAGTGCTCGAAGCCCTCGGAGCGGAGGAGGAGGGCGACGAGGGCGACGTGGCTGGAGTCCATGGCCTGGAGGGAGAAGCCGGTGGCGGAGCAGTCGAAGTTGGCGTCGTTGACCAGCTCGCGCATCGCCTCCAGCACCTTCTTCAGAAGGCTCCCCTGAACCAGACGCAACTCCAACATTTTCTTTGTGTTTTTTTTCTTCTTTTTACTCGAACCCTTCTCTCTCTCGCTCTCTCTCTCTCTCTCCGCCTTGCCCTTTGCCCTTTGCCCTTTACCCTTTATCCTTTATCAACGAAATGGCGGGAGATCTCTGCCCTTTTCCCGCCCAAATTTCACACGCTTACGCTTGACGCTTGACGCCTACTTAGGGTTTACTCGCCAAAGGCAAAGGAATAAGGAAGCCGCCATCTCATCTCATCTAATCCTAACTTATTTATCAGAGCCTTTCAACATCATTAAGAATTATTGGGCCTTCCTCCTCCGTCTTTGTCTTTCTTTGTTTTCTCTTCCGCATTATTGGGCCCTTTCGTTAAAAACGGAACATGCGATTGCTTACTTTCGGCCTTTTGCGTGTTATTATTCGTTTCTGCATTTTAGTCTACATATAAATTATAACGTGCAAGTATTACTCTTTACACTTTCTTTTAAAACTTCACGTGGTGTGTGTGTCAGTGTGACCGCATAGCATAATGTATGTACTAGGCTACTAGCTCAGAATAATGAACAAACGCAGCACATACTTCCTGCCTGAAACCGCAGCAAGCTCAATAATAAATTATTAATTCACAATTTTCCTATCAATACACAACAAATAAATATGTATCCAGTATCCCCCAAAAAATACCCAGTATTTTCTTATGGGAAATCATATCCAGAACACTTTTTTTTTCTTTATTTTGTTTCTTGAGGAATAAGAACACAGAACACTTCTACTCTATTCTATTCGATAATTCGAACAAAAGCATATCTGTCTCTGCAAGAAAATATGATATTTCTAATATGAAAGGGGCGACAAAGATTGCCAGCCTCGGTCCAATGTCTCCAGAGTAAACAATATTTTTTAGTTTAGTTTTTATTTATTCCCCCCCCCCCCACAAAGAAATAGTACGTTTTAGTTTTGAATTCATTTAATTTGGGCATTGTAAATGTGCAATACAGAGATAAATCCCATAAGGCAGACACACTTAAAATACAGAGGCAGGGTAGAAGCATGAGATTAGCAGTAGATGGATGATAGTTGAGATGAAGCAAACACACATATATTAATTGAAGAGAAGAAATAAATAAGATGGTGCCCGGATATAACAGAGTTGAAGATAATCCAGCAAAGCAGGAGTAATGAAAGGAAATGTTGCAAATTAAAGTAACTGGAGTGGAGTAGTGGAATGAACGGTTAACATGAAGCGTGAGGGTCGGAGGAGGTAATGGGTTGAGATTCGGGCGGGGTAGAAAGGGCAGTAGTGCGCTTGATAGAAGCAGATTTCATGATGTGGTTGTAGCTGCCCTTCTCCTTGAAGAGCTGGGAGAAGTGGTGCTTGCAGTAGAGCACACCTTCGAGCGCTGCATAGTTGGAGGGAGAGATGGTGCATCCGCCGTGGGAGCACTTGAAGCAGGACTTGTGGTAGGCCTGCCCCTCGACTGTGACCTGCGATTTGAGATGGAAGCAAAGCAACAAACAGGGTGAGGGTGAGGGATGCATCTCAAGTCTCAAGTCTGATCATCATCATAGCATAACTATTAGAATAGAATAGATTGGTTACCTTTTCAAGAGGGTAAGCAGTTTTGGCACAAGTGGCACATTTATCTTGAGTGCCAGAGAACATGGTGGCGGCCTTGCTGGGAGATCTAGTCTGTGGTAGAGCAAATTAAAGCAGAATATAAGAAAAGATGAGGAGAGGAGAATAAGAAAGATGAATATAAAGGAACAGAATCTGACTAATTGAGGAGGAGGAATATTGTTGGCAGATTTGGCAGCTGCAAAAAAGAAAAGAAAAGTGTGAGTGTGAGTGTGAGATTGGGGGAGGGAAGAAAAAAGAAATAGAAATGAGGTACGTACGAGATTGGAAGGAGGTAGATTTGGTGGCAGAAGAAGAATCATTATCATCCTTGGTGTTGGTGTTGGTGTTGGCGTAAGTGGTGTTATTGGTATGAATTTGGTGTTGGTTGAAATGGGGTTTGCAGTAGAGGGCACCGTCCACTGATGAACAGAAGTTGCTCACCTAAAACAAAACAATTAAAGTAAGAAAGTAAGAAATTAGAATGAATGAGAGTCTGAATAAGTAATAACCAACCTGGAGGGAGGCGTTGCAGTGGCGGCAGCGGAAGCATGACTTGTGCACCACGCCGTCGCCGTCGCCGTCAGAGGCGAAGTTGACCTTGACCTTCACCTGCTGGTCCATCACGTACACCGTCTTCCCACACGCCCGGCACTTATTCATTTTTTCTTATTTATTTATTTATTATTTATTATTATTCCCACGCCGACGCCGAGGACGAACAGCTCAGCTCGGATCGGATCGGATCAGATCAGATCCCTCTCTCTCCCTCTCTCTCTCTCTCTCTCTCTCTCTCTCTCTCTCTCTCTCTCAGGCTTGAATTAATTCAGAAGAAGAAGACGACGACGCTCCAGCAGCAGGGAGCAGCTTTCTCCTGCCTCCTGCCTCCCTCAATTAATTTCTTCTTCTTCAACGCAGAACGCTTCCCAATGTTCCCTTCCCATCCCCTTTTTATTTTATTCTTTTTTTTACCAATTAATTAATTATTATTATTACTACTATTTCTTATTTATTTAATAGTCACTTACCACTCCGACAAATCCCTGGCTGTGGCAAACTATCACACAACTCATCGAGATACATTCAACAGTTTGTGTGATAGGTGATTTCAATAAAATATTATGTGCATCAGAAAAGTATGGGGGCAGACAGAGGTTAACTCCTCATGGAAAAAAATTCAGACAGTTTATTTTTGAAGGCGGTTTGGTTGATCTTGGATACAAAGGACCTGCATTTACTTGGACCAATAAAAGGCATGTCTCTCAAGCAATTTTTCAGAGATTGGACCGAGTACTTGCAACTCCTCAATGGGTTCAAATGTACCCAAATGCATATGTCAACCACCTTCCGATGATCCATAGCGACCACTGTCCCATTCTTTTGCGTATGAAACCGTGGTATCCTTCTAAAAAAGACTTTAGGATGGAACACTGGTGGTTCCAAGAGGCAGATTTTAAGCAGGCTTGGCAGGATGAATGGCAGCTAAATGCAAATGCAGAATGGCATGTTAAATGGAATGGTCTTCTTAACTCTATCAAAGGATGGGCGCTCAACAAAATAACACCAAAGAAAAAGTTAGAAGAAATCCAGAAGCAGATCTATACAGTTCAAATGCAACACCCTAGTGTGCGTGATCATGCAAAAGAAGAACAATTATTAGGGGAGTTTAATAAGGTGCAAGATCAGCTCGATCTATATTGGAACCAGCGCTCACGGGTTCAATGGATGAACCTTGGAGATCGTAACACTAATTTCTTCCACACGGTTGCAACCAACAGAAGGAGAAGGAATTCTATTAAGGCAATACGTGATGAGGATGGAAATTACACTGGAGATGAGAAGAAAATAAGGTTACAGTTTGTTCAATATTTTTCTGACTTGTATGGCCATAAAACTGCAAATCGAGCTGACCAACCTGCAACACACATTGAGTCAGAGGAAAAGATTGCAAATTTCTTCCAAGGACTAGAAGGAGATATGGGTTGTTGTATTCCAAATGAAGCTCACCATAATTTGCTTGTGTTACCTGATTTCCAAGAAGTTAAGAGAGCCATGTTCCAAATGGGTCCCGATAAAAGTCCGGGCCCAGATGGGGTCACACCCAGGTTCCTACAGAACTATTGGCACATCATTGGGCCGGATGTAGTGCAACAAATCAGAGAAATTTTTCATACAGGACATATCCCGGATGGCTGGTTGAAGTGTAAAGTTGTTTTAATCCCCAAAGGTGAAGAGCCTGACACTCCCTCAAAATTCAGACCTATAAGTATAGGAAATGTGCTATATAGGCTGGTTATGAAAATTCTAACCAATCGATTGAGGCCTCACATGAAAAGGATTATTTCTCAAGAACAGACAGCTTTCTTACAAAATCGTTGCATATCAGACAATGTGCTCCTTATCAAAGAAATACTCAACTCTTTCAACAACAAAAGATTCAAGCAAGCTGCATTTATGTTGAAGGCTGATATCACAAAAGCCTTTGATAAACTAAGTTGGAACTTCCTGGAGAAAACTTGTGAGTGGGTGAACATGCCTAATAAAATCACAAGGATGCTGATATCCGCCTATCAGAGGGCACAAGTCTCAATCCATATCAATGGATCGGGACATGGATACATCACACCAGAGAGGGGCCTCAGGCAGGGATGCCCTATGTCTCCTTACGCTTTTATTATGGTGATGGAAATGTTGACGAGAAAATTAAAAAAAGCATTACATCAGAACATACTAGAAGGGGTCAAACTAGCTCCATCAGCACAAACCTTGACACATATGATTTATGCTGATGATTTAGTGCTGCTCGGCCAGGCCAAAGAAACAGAAGTAAGTGAACTCAGATGCATCCTACATGAGTTTGGTGAAGTTTCTGGCTTAGTGGTCAATCCCAGTAAATCCAAACTGTGGTTTACAAAAGCAACCGCTAATGAGAAGCAGGCACAAGTGCAACACTCGCTACAAGCAACCCAAGCTGAACCAGGAGAGAAGTATCTTGGCATGTGTTTATCTGGAAGACAAAGTGCAAAAAGGACAGGGCAGATGATACTTGATAGGATGTGGTCTAAGCTAGCTGGATGGAAATGCTCCATGCTTTCTCATGCAGGCCGATTAGTCCTTCTTAAATCGGTCTTGACCTCTTTACCAGTCTACTATATGACCACAGTCAAACTGCCAAAAGGAGTGATTGATCAAATGATGAGCTTGATGGCAAAATTCTTTTGGGGCAAAACTGACAAAGTCAGGTACTTATCTTTCATATCTTGGAAGAAAATATGCTCTAAGGTGGAGGATGGAGGGCTGGGAGTGAAAGATTTGCATAAATTTGGTGATGCTCTTTTCATGAAGAACATATGGGCTCTGATGGGGCAAGAGAACAAATTGTGGGTTGATGTTTGTAGAGCCAAGTATTTTCCGAGAATTGGATTCTGGGGTGCTACCAACACACGAGGTGGGAGTCAGTTGTGGAAGGAAGTAGTGAAAAACAGGCAAAAACTCAAAGATGAAGTGAAATGGGATATACATAATGGCCATAAGGCGCTAGCAGTATCTCAGCCTTGGTTTAATGATTGGGAAATACAACATAATGTTACTCTTGCAGACAGGCGGCTCACTGTGAGTCAATTGTTTGACACAGACAGGAACCAGTGGAGAGAAGATCAACTAGAGAGGATATTTGGAGTGCAAGGGGCATCCCAGATTTACAATACTGCTAGTAAACCAAATCCAGTTTCTGACCTAGAAGATAAACTCATATGGCAAAGAGTGAAAGAGGGCAGATACACAGTCAAGGAGGGTTATAAATGGTTAGAAGAGAGTGCAGACACAACAGGTCAAAATCAGATGATTGGGAAACATTGGAAGATAATTACAGAACTAAAAAATGTGGCCCCAAAAGTCAAAGTCTTTTTATGGCGGTTGCTATCAAAAACCCTTCCAATAGCTCAAAACTTGAATAGAAGAATCAGTGCCATATCGCCAATGTGTCAGCGGTGTCATGAGGAGAATGAGTTTGAAACACACTGCCTGTTCTTTTGCCCGGGATCGAGAGCAGTATGGTTTGGTGGACAATTGATGTTAAGGGTGCATGAACTACCACTGGATATCGTAGAAGCTTTCAATCAGATCACAGAACGGTTAGATCAGCAAGGTATGAAGATACTGGCATATACACTGTGGGAGTTGTGGAAAGGAAGGAATGAGGTGGTTATGAAACATAAGCAATTTGATCCTTTTCTCATAAAAAAGAATGTGGCGGCATGGCTAGTGCAGGGGAGGCAAGATACACAGGGAATGCAAATAATAAGCCAATTGGAAGAACACAGGAGATATGAGGTGGATAAAGATGAGTGGCAAGTGTTGATAGATGGTTCATGGGAAGCTTCAGGCAAAACAGGTACCGCTGCAGTGATTTACCAGAATGGAGAGGCAAAATTTTTTGCGTATCAATTCCGGGAAGCACAAGACCCTTTCCATGCAGAGGCATTGGCATGTCTAGATGCAGTAGGATATATCAAAAGCTTGCTGGTAAGGGGTCAGGTACAGAAAATTTGTATACACTCTGATAGTAGTAAATTGGTTGATGCAATTAAAGAGGAGCAGTGGGACAACCTGCCTTCTTGGAGATCAGTACCAATAGTTCATCAACTGATTGGGCTTATCATTCAGGAGGGTTCTGGCATTAGAATCAGTAAAGTGCATAGGATAGCGGTACAGCCGGCACATATTTTTTCCAACTTTGCGAGAAGATCACAATGTACAAGGGAGTTGGCACCGATACAACAATCCACCTTCACAGCTTTTGGTTTGAGCGTTATGCTGGACAGTGATTTATTCCTGTCAACTTAGTCTGGCCCTTTTTACTTTATCGTTTTTCTTTCAGTTTTTTACTTTACTTAGGTTTCAGTTGATTATGAGTACTGGTGTTTATTTTCTGTTTTTTTCTTCTCGTTTTTTCTTAGTCGTTTGTTTTGCCAGTTTTTATTTTTTAGTTATTTCTAAGGGCTAGAACTTCAGCATTGTAATAGACTTGACATTTGATGTATGTCTGTAATCTGAACTTCTTAATGAATGCCTACGGGCCATGTTTCAAAAAAAAACTTACCACTCCGACTCTCGGAGTTCGGAGTCCGCATGTCGTTCGGATCCAATATGCTGCTGCCTGCTGCCTGCTTCGTTTTCTTTTTACACTGTCACATGATCACGTCGCGTCTCACCAATATCCCACCCATTATTTTATTCTCATCTAACTATCTTAATTCTTACATTAACTCATCATCCTCATTATTGTTGTCATTATTATTATTATTATTTTAGCCTAATGTCACGTCGCCCGCTCTGTCTTTTTCTTTCGTTATGTTAATGTTAATAATGATATATGTTGACTCCCTATTCCTTAATTTGTCAATTTCCAGAGTGATATGCAAAACCTGAAAACCAACTAAATCATTCAAATTTATTACCTACTATTTTTATTGCAAACAAGGACGCACCACAGGAATCTAAACAAATGTGATTGGACGGGAATATGGGTATCACGACCGACTAAGATGCCCGATGTGCACTGCGCGATTTAAACCAAACTGTAATACTATCGGAATTATTTTGGACCGTCTCTAAATTTCTATCGTCCCATCATCTTCTGAAATCCTCATTAATTATTCGACTTCTTCATTAATAGAAGACTAAAAAATGATAGGATGATAGAATCCAATGATAAAATCCAACGTAATTATTCTAGCGTCTCTACTTTTACAGAAAATGTATATTAACTATAACAGTTATATATATATATATATATATATATATATATAAATATATATATATATATATAGAGGATTGCTAAAATGTTACGCATAGTACGGATGACCTTTGTGCCACTGGCGAAGCCAGCGCAGGGGCCACAGTGGGCCTGGCCCACCCTATTTTTGAATTTTTTAATACAGACTCCTACTTGGGCCCCCTAACTAAAATAAGAGTCACTGGCCAGTAGTCTTCTTCTTCTCTTCGTCAATCAAATTAGCTGTTAAAAATTTAACCATGTTCCTTCGTTACACATCTAACGAGTTTCTCACTCCTTTAATTCTTCTAGTACCGTTTCAATATTTCATTTGAGGATACTTTGTTCTAAGTTTCAGAAATGAGGTATTGAGTTATGTGAGTCGATCTTAATAGACTATTGGAAAAGTCTTAATCCCATGGTTTCTTTTGTTGCATCTTGCATGATATAAAAAGTTACTTTTATTTTCAACTTTTATGTATACAATCATATTCAATCGATCAGCCAAACAACTCGAAGTTTGATCTCGGCCTCCCCTATTACCAAATCCTGGCTTCGCCCCTGCTTCATGCTACGGATTCATTCTTGCATTTCATGGTTCAAACAACCAATCCAAACCGTTCATTATCTTCTACATATTGAAATCTTATTAGAAACCAAATTTTATATATTTTTTTATTTTTTTACTATTTTTCTTAGATTTTTTAAAATCACTGTTATTGAAGAGTCCAGAATTTATTAGATTAAGTATTTTCAAAAATCTGAGAAAAATAGTAAAAAAATTCAAAAAAATGTAAAATTTGGTTTCTAATGAGATTTCAATATGAAGAAGATAATGAACGGTTTGGACCGATTGTTTGAAACATGAAATCCAAGAACGAATCCGTAGTACAAAGACCATCCGTACTATGCATAGCATTTTAGCAATCCTCTATATATATATATAACTATTGAAGTTAATATCGTAACTAAGGTTCTATTTGGATGGGTGCAAGAATAAAGGAATAGCTTCTTTCTACTCCCAAATTTATTATAAACAATCCAAACTCTTCACAAAGTTACACACTTCCTAATACTTCTTCTCTTATTTCTCTTATTCCCACACCATCCAAACGGAACCTAAGGGAATAAGAAGGGCGAGAGACTCGAGCGAAATAGAAAAATGGAGAAGGAGAGCGAAATAAGAATGAGCGATGGATTTCAACAATCGGCTCCACTTTTATATTTCAACACGCCCCCAACAGAAAATGATTTTCTTTTCCATAAAAATAATTGTATTTTAGAAATTGATTGACAGGCTTAGAAACAAATACTGTTCAATAAATTTCGCATTCTGTGGATTCCAAAATGAAATAAAATAACCGACATAATCGTATGTATCAGAATATGAGACGACATTAAAAAAATGAGCTGGCTATTTGGCCCAGGCGTCATAAAATATATAAAAATGATTAGAATTAGAATATAAATTGAAGATGGTGGTGTCTCTATGAGCTGTGGATATTCTTATTGTCTCATATCCTGACTAAACCTTGCATTACATTAATTAAAATATTAAACACAGTTACCTACCATTTAACTTTTTTTTCCCTACAAAATACGAACAAATAGCAACTCGTGGCTGCGGCAACCTTACCCATGGGTCCTTACTGTGTCATGTGCTTTTTTACTTCTCCCTTTTTCTCTTAACTAAGCGCAAATTAGAATTATCCCCATTTCTTGTATTTATGCATTATAGATGCCGGGCACAACAATTTATGTTTTTTTTTTGTCATTTTGTTTTCGGCCGAGAAACTATCATTTTCCCATTCCCTATTTTTTTTTTTAAGATAATAGATCACATTCAGGAACAATCAATTCGCTTCTCTTTTTTTCTTTTCCCTTTTATTTTTCGCTTGAGCTCGTGGTTGTTTCAAGAGAATTGGTTACATCAAGTTTTAGCAAATGAACACAACAAAATGTTTATTTGAAAAAAAGGCAAAAAATAAAATAATAAGAAACATTTACCGGAATAGAGAATGAATGAAAAAGAGAAGACCTATTATGCACGGAATGATAGAGAAAGATATGAGAAAAAATACGAAAAAGAAAAAAAAATTATTCAAAAAACACACACGATTGTCTTAAATAAGCAAATACAAAATCTTAGAAAGACAAAATACATAAAAATTGCTAAAACAACTCTAAAAATCCTGAAAGTTGTAAAGAAACAAAGTTTATGAAGGAAGACTCGGATCGCGAATTTAAGCCCACGAAATGACTGAAAAGCATCGTAGATCAAAAGTTAGTTTTATTTTAGACTTTGGATTGCGAAACTCATGTCAAAATTTCAATCCAATCCAATCCGACAGTCGAATCAAAAGTTATGCTTTTTTTGTGAAGTGTGCGCGAGACCACGTTACATCAACCACGTTTTCTTAGACGAATCACGAATGTAATAGGAGCACATAAACAAAAATGGTCACATAAAAGATTGAAAAAATTCTCACACTGCAAAAATCAAACAAACAATCTCTATGCACAATTTGACAAATCCAATCTACTCACGACTCTCAAGGACCTCCAGAACCCCACCCCACAAAAAAAGGCAAAAAAAAATTATAATCAAGCTGACTAGTCACCACTATCTACATCTCAGTACATTCTTAAAAAAAAAAAAAGTGAAATTGATCTGGAAAGTTAATGAATTAAGATAGAAACCTTGCACACAGGAAATTGAGCTCGTAGAAGAAGAAAATTAACACACGCAGCAATATGGGATCAAATACTGTACAGGAGAAAAGCGAAGCAATTGGCGTTAATTAATGATTTCAGGCTGGAGTAAATTGAATGAAGCAGAAGCAGTAGGTAGGAAGCTAGCTGTCTTCTTCGACCATCTCCCGTATTGACTCTTTGACCTTGCGGTAGCACTGGAAGCAAAAGCGCTCGTATATCCTCTCGTACATGAGCACCTCGGTGTAAGCCAGGCTTAAGCATCTGTCGATGCACTCTCTGTATTTGTCATACAGCGCAGGGACTATGAGAATAACAAGGAGACCTGCCATAAAAACAAGCAAACAAAGACCAAGCAGTTGTTACTCGGTGGTTCTTACAACCAGACAGTCGCTGAAGCTACCAGCTGCTGGTAAGTAGGAAATGTAATAAGCCCATGAACTTAAAATGGCATTTTCTGGTACCAGTTTAAAATATACTAAGTAATGACTGGAGACTGGAATGACAAGCTAGCCCTTGAGAAAGAAAACAAACCAGAATGAGAGGAGGATGACTCACAAATATAAAAAGCAGTAACAAAGCAAGTGAAACTTCCGATAATTGACAGAAACCATAAAACTGATGCTGATGCATAGAAAAGGTCGGAGTCGTTTCCATGTGCAATACTTTTAAACGCAGAAAGAAGCTTATTTAGAATAGACTGCAAGTAGAGTGCTGCTTCCTTGACTGCATCTTCTGTGATTTCAATTTCTGGCACAGGCGGAGGCGGCCTGTATATATAAACAGAATTTACCAAATCAAGACAGGATAAAGTGTAATGCACATCAAAACACATATAAAAAAGGGAATAAGAAAAATGGAGAATGGGGAATGAAGAAGGTTACCGATTAAGAAGTTGGGCAGCCTTAGCCCAGAGGAAAAGAATGGAGAGGAGGAGGAGCAAGACATTGGAGAAAAGAGATAGGAGAGTGTATCCCCACACTTGAAACACCAACCATGCTGATACTACAGCGATCAGTGCGCTGATTGCCACCTCCTTCCTCCGCCACAAGATCACATCTGCAACTGCCGGGGCCAACAACAATCATGCATGTTTTGATGTTAAGTTGTAAGAATAATAATAATAATAATAATAAGTACGTAGATTAGTGAGTTAATTGTCATTCCCATTGTACAATTAAAAGCTGAAACCAATTTGGAGCAAATAAAAATCATTTTCGTTGGGGGTTCTGCTCCTGTTGCTCATAATTAAGGGAGACGTGATGCAGATTCTGTGCTGTGGGCAATTGGCTTAATTAACCAAATAGTTGGATCGATGTTGAAGAAAGGGAGAGTGATAGAGAGAGGTAGCATTCTTCTATTTTATTGCATTGCAGCATTTAATAAACGTAGTAAGTCAGGAAATTTAACATAGATAGGAGCTCATATACTATATAGAGAGTTGAAACTTAAGATTAGATTAAAGACTCAAGAGGTAGGCAGCAGAAGCAATTACCAAATCCAGGTGGAAGCAGGTGATGTGGAGGAGGAGAGTTGATGAGGTGAGATTGAGAGGAGTCTTGGCTGGATTTGAATTCGCCAAAAAAAGCAACATCTGATTCTGCTGATGCTTGGTGTTGCTGGTGTAGTTTTAGATGCTGATGCTGATGCATTGCCATCAATTAATTATTCTTTATGGTTGGTAGAGGACTAGAGGTGGAGGTATGAGGTGAGGGTCTGAGGTGAATGATGGATGGCAATTGGCAATTGGCAATTTGCAATTGATTGCTTACTATTACCATTACCATTACCATTTGGTGGGCAGTGGCCCCCTTCCACTTTTATTTAGAGAAAATTATTGAAGAGGCACCAGCACAGGCACAAGGCACAGCCTAAAAGTTAAGTACAAAAGGCAAGGCAAGACCAATCAGGGAGAAAAATAAGAGAGAGATAGAGAAACGAATGAGAGTGACCCCCACCGGCCAGGCGGCCACTACCCTATCTAATCCATCTGCTGCTCCTTTTTCTTCTGCTCTTCTCCAACCCATCTTTTTTTTTATCTATGAGACTATGACTATGATCATCCATACTATAATATTATAATATATTTGTGTCAATCGGAAACTTACACAGTTACACTCATTCATATTATAGAATATAATAAATTAAATGATTTAAATTTAAATTCTATCTTTTTAGAAGTTTTAAATTTTCGTAAGTCATTGCCCTCTATATGAGAATTGCAAGAGAAGAAATTTAATAAAGTAAAAGTCGACGGGATATATCTTTAGCGGAATTTCGTTGATAGAAGGGAAACTATACGATTATAAATCATAAGAAAGAATTAGATATATAAACATAAAGTTGATTCTATTTATATTGACCGTCATCGAGGGTTCTTATATTGTAATAAATTCACTGTATGCTACTGAAGAAAAATAAAAGTGAAGAGCAACTCTTGGATTTATTATCTCTGGTCCGCTTGATCTCCCATCAGTAAAATATGAAAGGAAGACGAAGGCGGGGTGGAGGAAATGTAGGAAGACGAGTTATACACTGCCCGACTTTCCCTCTCAGCCCCACCACTTCCCATTCTTCATCTTTACCTCCTCCGAATCTGATAAGGACCGAAGGCGACAGAACCAATGCGGTTGCAGTTGCAGCCAGTGATTTGAATTTGAAATTGCCTCCCAACTTCCAACCCAGCCAGTCAGCCAGAGTCAGCACAACCCACTCCCTGACACCCTCCTCTATCCAAACCAAATGCGCTTCCTTCCCAAATCCCAGGGTAAGCAATCAGAAGGCGATAATTGCCTTCTTCTCCGATCTCCAGTGTTTTTAATGAAAGATAGTACAGGATGCCCACATGGACATTTGGGAGATTGTTCAGATGAAAGGCAGCATTCCAGATCCACCCCCACCCCGCCCCCGCCCCCCTGGTATCTCCTCACGGCTTTCCCAACTCCCTCTGATCCCCATCCCATGTCTTCACCAGAAAATTAGCTTTGCTTAGGCAATTACCACCCTCTTCCTCAATCATTCATTTTGTCACCCTCTAAGCACACAAAACATCACACTACTTTTTTTTTACAGAAAGTAAGGGTACATGCTGCTATCAGCTGCATTTTCCATTGCATACATATGTACAGTTACTGGGCTCCTTTTTTGTTTCCAGTGGGGCAGCATCACTGTTCTGACACAGATACATGGCTCTGCAATCTGAAAGTTCATGCAGCAGCTGTAGCCATTTTAATGTTAATTGTTTGATCTGCTAGAGTCCACAGGCTACCCACCATTGGACTTCAACAAACTTTACAATTAAACTGTGGTTACGTTTGTAATGTCGCAAGGCGATTGTTGAGCTTTACTAATTTATGACATGCTACTGCAAACCCAGCATCATTTAGGACAAAAGATAACCAGTACTATCAAATTCATTCAAAAAATAAAAACTACACAAATTCAATTTAGCGATCTTTAACAGCCATACTATGCTAAAAAGAACATACAAAAACATGCTTATAATTTTGTGTGATTTAATAGTCTTCACTCCGAAAGGGATACATATCCATGCAAAACTGAACAAACTAACACAACAGACGAAAATTGAGTACATCAAGACAGCATGAAGAGAAACAAAAGATACATTATGTGTTTCCTAAAAATTGCCTGGTATGATTTATACAAGCAAGTCATAGTGGTTCTTACCACTATACAACAGTCTGACAGGCATCCTCCTTTTCCATTGCTTGGTGTTCTTTCCAAATTCTAGTCCATACTCTGCAATTGGTATGAAGCCATTTCCAGTTCCTCGTAAAGAATGCTGTGAAGAAGACAGTCGCTTGATATTCAATATCATGAAGCACAATATTCACTTAAGTTAATATAATAAAGCAGAAAATCAACTTTTAAAAAGAAAAGAAAGAAAACCTCATGCTCTGGAATGTAAACAATAATTGGTTGGCGGCACAGTTTGGAGAGCACCTGCAAGACAAACAATGCAACATTTGCAAGAGCTATCTAGGTCTAACATGTATGTAGTAATAATTGAGTCCATAATCGAAGCAACCACATATAGACAAGTGCGGAGCATAGATGCACAAAGGAAGATCTCGAGGCAAGTACCACTGACAAGGTTCTGTGCATGGTTCAAGAAAAAGAAAGCCAATAGATGGGTTCTTTAATATCTCGACCGTTCTCATACTTTTCATTTTGTTTTTCGATTATTATTTTTACTTGGGATATTGTTCTGAGTTAAAGAAAAAAGAAAATGTAAACAAGTATGAGTGGAACTAACCAGAAGTTCTGATTCACCTCCCCAGAAATCAGATCTTCTTATCCTTTGGCAATATCTAATAATAGTAAAGACAATAAGAAGATTAATTTATCAATTCTATCATAGATAACATACATACATTTGATTTGAGCAACAAGGGTGAAAGGAAAAGGAAAAAGACCGTTTGAGGGGCTCCTCCACAGTGATAGCGAAAAGTGCTTCCTCATAGTGTTGACGTTCAGAGCTGCTATCGCATATCACTTCTTTCACAGCCATCCTTAGATCATCTACATCCCCAAAAAGAAATAAGGAAAAATGAATAATTAGAACACAAATAAAAAAAGTATCAGCTTCTAACTCAAATAAAATAACAAAATGAATAAATAAAGAACAAAGAAAACAAAAGGGTTTGTTTTTTTTTTTTGATAAGCAGAAAAGGATGACCTGCATCCTGGAGCTCCGTCCTGGGATTATGTGGAAGGCCTCTGTTCCTGGCCATTCCTTTGGCCTGAGTAGTGAAGTTGGAGAGAGAAATAAGAAAATAAATAAATAATAGGAGGGAGGAGGCAGGAGGCAGGAGGTGATGACATACTAGAGCTCGGAACATGCAACGGCCATCGCCTGTGACCTTGTGAACGGAGTAGTGCTCCACTTTCTCCATTGCTGCTGAGATTCCCCCACTTGTTGAAGCAATGAATTTAATTTTTAAGTAGATAAGTAGGAGGCGAAGGGAATGATTTAATTGTGGAAAAAAGGAGAGAGAACATACGGAGAGAAAGAAGAGCTGATTGTAGCAAAGACAGGAAGAGGAAGGGTAAGGGAGGTTGAAAATGGCGAAATTGGAGGTTGAAGGAGCTGGAACAGGAACTCAGCAGTTCCATCTCTGAGCTGCTGCAGAATAGCACCTGCATCTGCATGCCACGGGAATAAGAATAAGAAAATGTATTTATTGGAAGTGAAATGAACAAGTACATATTGGAACTTAGTACCATTGGAAGGCCTGGACGGAGTTGGCATGGCCATCGGCCAGAAGAGAGAGAGAAGAGGCACCAAGTCTGGATTTTGTTTGTTTGCAAGCATAAGCATAATTGCATAAATGCATAATGCATTATATTTATTATCGGGCTACACTTACCCTTTTATAAATAGCCCATTGGGCTTGGCTGAAGCCTGTAGCCTATGCTGTAGATTTTTCAAAAACGGAGACAGCCAGACAGGCAGAGGCAGTATTTTATATCTGTATTGTATATTTGTATAATTGTATGGTTGATTGGTTGGTACTTGCCTACTTGGCACCAACCAAACGGTCCAAACCAAACCCCACAACTCCACAAGTACTATCTCTATCTTATTCTTAGCTAGCTAAGAGATATTTTTGACTGAAACTGAAAATGCGCCAATATTATTACTGAGGAATGAGGTCATGAGGATGGATGAGAGAGATATTTTATTCGCTGCCTCATCTTTTTCTCCCTCTCTCTCTCACACACACACACACACACACACACACACACAAAACATAATGATGATGGGAAGGCCCAGCCGGAGCGACGAGCACCCCGCACCCGAAGAGGAGGCCCGGATCGAGTCAGAGACGCGAGACTACTTTGATGAGATGGCCCCCAAGCGCCACACCAAGCCCTCCCGCAGCGACCCCTCCTCTCTCTATGCCGACACCGCCGGTGCTGCCTCTGATGCCCCCATCCCCGAGCATTCCAAGTTTCAATACCTTGAGGCTCATTCCCAGGTTAATTTCCTTCACATTAATTTGTTTTATTGCTCGATCTTTATGTTACTTACCTTTTTTAGGTTTAAAAAAAATGATGGTTAATTACTTAATTGATATATTGTGGTAGAAAATTGTATGCGAGTACTGTAATGGGAGCAAATTGGCAGAGGAGTACGTGGAGACCGAGTACTACGACGATCTCAATTGCATGGACAAGCAGTATCACACTGTATATCATTTCATTTAATCAATTAATTATAAAATTCTTAGTAATGTTGATTTTAATTTGTTTGAACTTAATTTTATTTGATGCACTGATGCAGACTGGTTCTGGTTTCATTAAGATGAAGGAACAACATTCAAATTCATGTTCAAATGGGACATGCTTTGGGATCGCTGCTAATTCTGATGTGAAAACCAACACATTTCACCATGCTTCTACTTGCAGCAGCAATCCGGCAACCAATGACTGGATTCCTTCTTCACAAGTCGAAACGGTACCCTTCTTAAATATGTCTAGTAACAATTTAAGTATGCAAGACTTTTAGAATACAATATAATACTTATTCTACTCCATCTTAAAGTACCAATCTGCAGCAAAAAGTGCTCATTTCTGAATACTTTAGTTATGTATGAACTAATTGCAGGAGATTGTAGCATCAAACAAGCCTAAGAGAAGCGAGAATTGATTCAAGCTTGCTCACTACCAGATTCCAAATCGACCCATCTGTTATCTAATCTGATATTATTATTTCAATATATAAGAGATCTGATTTGCTATTGTATAAATGAATATACGATGATGCTTGGACTTGGTGCATCTCTCTACTTGCTTTGAACTGTGATAAATTTGAATGTGTGTTGCTATCAAATGTAAAAGGTTACTATTAGCAGTGACAATATCCGTCCTTGAAGGAATCTTGTTGATGATCAGTATGAGAAGTAATGAATGAATGTGTGTGATCACACAAACTCGACCCGATGAGGACGAAAAAATCGCCGTTGGAGTAGTATAATATTTGGAAGCGTGAGAGCAGACGAGCTTATTCAATTCAAGTTTGAAAAAATTCTCTTAATATAATTGTATTTCATTGCAATTTACAACAAGGACCAAAAGTAAAAGGAAAAGAAATACAAAGGCCGATCGACGATCGTCGGTGGAGGTGAGATTGGCCGAACAAATTAAAAATAAGGGAAATTCTGCCATGAGAATCAATTTCTGAATCGGGTTTTGATCTCAACCGTTCATGAGTTTTAATGAATTGATCTTTTTTAAAAATGAGTGGTTGAGATCAAAACCAGATTTAGAAATAGTTCTCATGGCATGAGCGTTTGAGGTCAAAATTCCATTCAGAAATAGTTCTTATGATAGAATTTCCATAAAAATAATATTAAAAAATTTTGCAAATTTCGAAATATTACTAAAATAATTAGAATTATATAAATAGTATTGTTTTTTGAAAGAAGAATACCAAAAATTTTTAAATAAATATAAATTACAAATAATGATTATAAAAAATTTAATATATAATCTATATAATATATAAGTATATAAATTATGGATTTTGGAGGTTCAGACAATATTTTTTGGTCTTGAAAATGGTCGTTATGGGGTCAACTGCTATAAACCCTGTAGATCTCCTCGCATGCTTTTCAAATTGGAATGATTCGCCGCAAACAGACATTCTTATAAAAAATTATGCATGTTTCAAGTTCTAATTTTCAAAAATACTTTATGTGTGATTTTTTTTATAATCATTATTAAATATGCTTAAATATTATTTCTATATGCTTTTTTTTATTTTTATGAACATCGAGAAACTGTTTTTGTAATTTTTTTCAATTTTAGAGATTGAAAAACTACTAGAAAAGTAGTTCCAAAAAATAAAAAATTATGTTGTGTAGATGAGCGACTCTACTTTCATATCTATGATTTTCATAACCTAAATCGAAACAAAGAAAAATGAAAAATCACAAAAAAAATACCTAACAAATCAATTCTGAAAAAAACTATTATTTAAATAAAAATAATGATTGTCATAAATAATATATGTTGTGTTTGTAATAAATACGTTTAAAACAAATATATGTTATATTTTTCATCAATAAAATATATTAATATTTATTTAAAAATAAAAAAAATTATATAAAAATTGTTAAAAATAAAAAAAAGAGCTAGCGAAAACCGATACTAGTTATACCAGTTTTTTGGAAATATAGATATAGATAGATACTAGTAAAACGGATGTTGTGATAGTATTTATACAATTGCGATTATTGTAGTAATATTTTGGAAAGGCATGAATATTTGAATATTATTTATAAATAATTTTGAGGCGAGATTGGGAATGATAATGAGTGGGATGGGGTGAGCCCGGCCCGGGAAGGGAGGGAGTCAGAAATAAATGTCTAAATGTGAAGTAATGCAAATGAGATCCAATCCGAGGATTCTCTGAGAAGAGAAAGAGAGAATGAAGGGCGCGGCGATGGGGATTGCGATTGTTTGTGTGGTTCTGTTGCTGTTGCTGCTGGTCGGGGGCGGTGAAGGTAGGGAGGACGGGAAGAGCAACAAGTTCAGAGATCGCAGCGCCACTGACGACATGCTTCCCTACCCGCATCTGTCAGTCTTTGTTGCTTTGTTGCTTTCTTTCTTTCTTTCTTTCTTTCTTTCACTTTTATTATATTAACTAACCTCCACAACATTCCCATTCCCTACCCGCAGCGACGAGGATTCTCTTCTCCACTCCCAGTGCCCCAAGCACCTCGACCTCCGCTGGCAGACCGAGGTCAGCTCCAGCATCTTCGCCACCCCCCTCGTCGCCGACATCAACTCCGACGGCCGCCTCGAAGTCGTCGTCCCCTCTTTCGTTCACTTCCTCGAGGTTCTCGAGGGCTCCGACGGCGACAAGCTCCCCGGTTGGCCTGCCTTCCACCACTCCACTGTTCACTCCAGCCCCCTCCTCTACGATATCGACAAGGACGGCGCTAGAGAAATTCTCCTCCCTACCTTCAATGGCGTCGTCAACTTTTTCAGGTCAGTCTGCTCCTTTCTCTTTCTCTTTCTCTTTCTCTTTCTGTCAATCATCTCATCTCATATCTACTCAATTCATTCATTCCCAGGATCTCCGGCTACCTCATGATCGACAAGTTGGAGGTCCCCAGAAGAAAAGTTCTCAAAAACTGGTTCGTCGGTCTTCATCCTGATCCTATGGACCGCTCTCATCCTCATGTCCATGATGATTTGTTGCTTCAAGAGGCCATCACCTCCCGTTTGTCTTCCTTCTCTCATCATTCCATTCCATTCTAATTTCAGCCAAGCATCTAATCTAATTACTTGCCCTCAATCTTCATTTCTTCAATTCTTTGCCTCAACAGACATCAACCACACTCTGCATGCGCCGCTTCTTAATGCCTCAGCTGCTATACCCTTTGATCATCCAGCAAATCTGTCAGTTCCACTACCAGTTCCTCTCACTGGGGCTCAAGCAACAAATACAACCACTCATGCAGACGCACAAAATACAACACAGACCAAGAATGTGACAATCACGCTCGCACAAAATGCAGCGAACAGCACACTTCCACAACGGAGGCTTCTTGAAGACACCAAAGGGGGGAAGGACTCTCAACGCGCAGCTGATGGCAGGGATGGGGCTCAGGGTGCGACCGTGCAGAACAACAATGTTCTGGAGGAGGACGCAGATTCCTCTTTCAACTTGTTCAGGGACGTGGAGGATGTGGATGACGAGTACTCGTACGACTACGATGACTATGTGGACGAGTCTATGTGGGGCGATGAGGACTGGAAGGAGGCTGCACACCAAAACCTACAGGACTATGTCCACGTTGACTCCCATATCCTCTCTACTCCTGTAAGTCGTCTTTGACTGACTTTCTTGCATCGTTCATCCTCACTCTCTGTTACTCCTTTTCCAATAAATAATGTGTATTTTAACACATGAAATATATTTTTTACTCTTATGCAGGTGATTGCAGATATTGACCATGACGGGGTGCAAGAGATGGTTGTCGCTGTTTCCTACTTCTTTGACCGGGAGTAAGTCATTTTTCTTTGAGGACTTCAGATTCTAGCTAGTTATAAATTAACATTCTTTTGATGCAATCAACTCTGCTGAATTCAGTGAAGAGCGTAGCCATCAATATACTACTCATTCCAACTAGCTGCTTATAACAGAATATGTTGTATTGGCTTAACATAATGATTTCCTGTCGTTTTATATCAATGTGTCAAACAAGCTAAAATCATTGGTTGGCGGCAGTTGATTTTATGTGCATGTGTGTGTGTTTTTAATCCTGGTTTAGAATGATCTGGAATTGATCCTGCTGGGTTGCAACATGTAAATGGGCAGGTACTATGATAAGCAAGAGAACCGAGCAGATTTGGGTGACATTGACATATCAAAATATGTGGCCAGTGGCATTGTTGTATTCAATCTGGATACAAAGCAAGTGAAGTGGTCTGTTGATCTTGACGTGAGCACTGATTCAGGAACCTTTCGGGCTTACATGTATTCTTCTCCAACTGTTGTTGACCTTGATGGAGATGGCTTTTTGGACATTATAGTTGGCACTTCTTATGGTTTAGTTTATGTCTTTGATCATCGAGGTAACCAGTTTATTTCACTTCTTCACTGAGGACCTTTTGTTTTTTATAAATTAGCATGCACCTCTACATTTTGCTTGTGTCCTTTTTCTTTTTCCTTACAAGAAGTATTATTAGTTCCTTATATGTTGTAATCAATATTACAAACAGTTGATTCTGCTATTAGTGCCTCTTATCATTAAGGAACTCAGAGGAAAAGAAAAACAATCTTTGTGATCAATTATCCCAAACTTAAAACTTTGAAGAGTACTGTGACCTGTCTTTACTGAAACTATAATTTCCTCAAAATTCTTCTTATTATGTAAAGATGACACCATGTTTGATATATGTTCCATTGAATTACAAGAATGTAAGACCTACTGTAGTGGTAATTACTCTCTACATTGTTTCTTCTTTTCTTGGGGCCTTCCACTGAATGATCTGAAATATGATACGATAATAGGGAAAATTAGAAGCAAATTCCCACTAGAGATGGCAGATATCCAGGCACAAGTGGTAGCTGCTGATATAAATGATGATGGTAAACTGGAAATAGTGACATGCGACAATCACGGTAACGTTGCAGCTTGGAATGCACAAGGCGAGGAAATCTGGGAGGTTCATGTTAAGAGCAGCATCCCGCAGGCACACACTCTCTATCTCTTGTGCCCATTTTGTTACCTTTCTTTAGTTTCCTTCCACTCTACTTTTCTGTGCTTGTTCAATTTGGACTTGAAAATTGCTGCATAATCTCAATCTGGCAAACTAATGTGCAATTAGAAGTTTCTCTGTTAATGGAAGGTGTTAGTTGAGTTGCTTCTTTTTTATTAAAAAAAACAAAAACGAGTTAAAAAACTGAGGGGGTATGCTGGTGGCAGGCTCCAACAATCGGGGATGTGGATGGTGATGGCCGTACTGATGTCGTCGTGCCAACTGTGTCAGGCAATGTATATGTGCTCAGCGGGAAGGATGGGTCTTTCGTGCGCCCGTTCCCATTCCGCACTAACGGTAGGATAATGAGCAGAGTTCTTCTTGTTGATCTTGCAAGGCGTGGCGACAAGTCTAGAGGCTTGACACTTGTCATCCCCTCATTCGATGGCTACCTCTACTTGGTTGAAGGATCCACCGGCTGTGCTGATGTTGTTGACATTGGCGAGACCTCGTGCGTACCCGCAAATCTTCCTTCCTTCTATTTTAAGTATTCTGTATATGCTCTCTGACCTATAGCATATTCAACCATTTCTACATTCTGATTTTGTTGTCAAAATTTGCAGATATACAATGGCCCTAGCAGACAATGTGGACGGTGGAGATGACCTTGATCTAATCGTGACAACAATGAATGGCAATGTCTTCTGCTTTTCAACTCCCTCCCCTCACCATCCTCTCAAGGTGTGGCTGCTTATTTTATTTACTAAGTTACCTGAAATTGGTTTATGATTTTGTGTGCATGTACAGGCGGTAAAAACTGAACCGAAACCAAAACTGGGTGACAATGTGACATTTCTTCGAAGAAGTGGATCGTTATAAACTAAGTATGTATTCAAATTTGGGAATGAATAGGAATGGAGATCAACAAATCATGGGAAGAACAATATGGCATACAGATACAACAGAGAGGGGGTGTACGTGGCCCCGGGGTCAAGGGCATTCCGGGATGAGGAGGGCAAACATTTCTGGGTGGAGACGCACATCGTCGACAGCTACAGGATGCCATCTGGCTCCCAGGCTCCTTATAACCTCACTGTATGTACCCTCATATCATGATGCATCTTGTCTCTTGCTCTCCTCTATCTCTAGCTTTCGGGCTATGTTCTATTCATGTCATTATTTACTGCAGACAACTTTGCTGGTCCCGGGTAACTACCAAGGGGAGAGAAAAATAGTGCATAACCAGGTGCACGACAGCCCGGGCAAGAAACGAGTCAAGCTGCCAACAGTACCTGTGAGAACAACTGGGATGGTGGTAGTTGAGATGGTTGATAAGAACGGTCTTTATTTCTCTGATGAGTTTTCACTTACATTCCACATGCATTACTACAAGCTACTAAAGTGGCTCGTTCTCTTGCCGATGGTTGGCATGTTTGGCATGCTTGTTGTTCTGCGTCCACATGAAGGTGCACCTCTGCCTTCATTTTCGAGAAATGCTGACTAGTTTGTTTTTATGCGTAATATAGGACTTTCTAGATTTGGTAGAGGAATGCTAAAGGCATGTTCTGCATAGTATAGACAAGCCAGAGTCAGGGCTCTTCATATGCTTCTGAGTTGTACAACTCTTTGTTCAAATTTCGATGTTATGGCTTCAGAAGGATAATATTTTGGTTCTATATTTCATGAAAGGCCTCTTAATCTTAATAAATTTAAAAGTTCTTGTTCTAGTCATAGCACGATAAATTTAGAAAATAGTACTTCTGCGTGCACGTGTGTAGGGGTGGGGAGAATGAATGTCTCATCATGTAAGAGTGTTTGTCCCACTCAATAATAATAACTGAAAAAACTGGATGCATATCCATCAATTTTTTTACTTGGATATTTTTGTTATCTAAGCATTGAAATTACATATATGTCCGTAAATATTTGATTCTTTTAGATGTACTTGATAAAATAGGTTAGGTTGAAACAATCATAGTCTCAGTTCGCTAAGCCCCCTTAATCGGAAGGTATCAATTTCTGAAATAGGACGACAATAAAACGAAAAAGAGACGAACTGAATTTATTTTTTTATGAAATAGGACGGACAGAAAAGTGAGTAAATTTTTTTTTTATGATAGTGTAACAAAAAATTATTTTGAAATATATGCTTCCTAAATATCTAAGGATAAAATACCATAAAAAAATGCCAGCGAATAAGATTGAATTATGCAAGGGAAAGTGAATTTATTGGAAGAAAAGATGAAAGACGACTGAATCTCTGTTCTTTGAAAAAGAAAATAGTCAAACATCTCTGGATAAAAACAAAGAAAAATAAATAAATAAATAAATAAATAAATACAGTAGAGGAGAGTGGATCCGCCGCGGACAGAAGCTGAAGGTGATGTTATGTATAATGTATACTTTTTATTTCAATTAAAAATAGTAAAAATCAATGAAGTGAGTTGCAGAACAGTCTATTTCAGTATTAATTATCTCATTTTTGACGTAATAGCAAGTTAGCAACATAGAATCAATTCTAATTCTAAGTGCCAGCCCAGAATAGAGTTTGAGACTGGGAGTGCTAGGCAACAATTTACTCCTATAGGCTTCGTTTGGATGCGTTGAGAATAAGGTAGGAAGAAGGAAGAATGGAAGAAATTTATTGAGAAGGGGTAAATTTATTCGGAAGTGTGTAACTTTTGTGAAGAGTTTGGATGGTTAGAAATAAATTTATTGGTAAAAAGTGGTTATTCCTTATTCCTTATTCCGGGAAGAAGCCATCCAAACGGAGCCATAATTAGTTTTATTAATATGAACCGTATAACTTTAATATATATACAATTAAAGATGCATTGAATCATTTACAAGAATTATTTATATTAATATGAAGGCAGTAAATGTATTATCGACAATTGAGGCTTTGATTATTTATCAGTTAAAAATTTATTTGCAGATGGCGAGCGCAAAGAATAGTTGGGTCATGTGCTAATTAATTAAATTAAATTAAATTAAGAGGATGGTGTGGTCCAATGAATTATATATAACATTTGTCGAGGGCATAATGGTGATAATTAAGACATTTGGGATTGGAAAGGAAATCTGGAAATGTCGTCGTCGGAGTTGTTGTGCTTATCCGTTTGGGCTCATCATCATCATCATCATCATCATCATGGGATTGATAGCAAGGTTTGGAACAGTGCAATTAATTAACGAAATTATCGAAGATTGATTACTTAATTATATAGTGTGCAAAAGGATAGGATGAGTTGACGAGTCTCTCTCTGTGTGCATCTCTGTAGTAATATAACACGATAATAATAATAATAATAATAATAGCAAACTAAACTCCTCTGTATTGACAGAAAACTTTTTAAATATGCACATGGATTATGGAAAAGACACCACATGGAAATGGAATTTTACATGCAGATTTATATATGCTGTCAAATTTTATAATATTTGTCATTTTATTATTTATTTCATAAAGTAAGATAAGAAGCCTCCAGTGGGCTTGGTCTCCAGTTCCCCTCTTTGCTACTGTTTTTTTCATTTTGCTTTTCCTTCTTTGCTCTTCTCCCATTTGCAATTTCTCACTGGATTGGAACACACAATCCAGTAGACGTAGTAGATAATAAATATACATACATCTCACGCTCTTCTCTCTCTCTCTCTCTCTCTCTCTCTCTCACACACACACACACACACACAGCCACAGGGAAGGGAAGGGAAGGGAAGGGAAGGGCAGGGAGAGCTGCAACTGCAACTCTGCAAGTGGAAGAATTTATATACATAAAATAAAAGCAGAGGAGGACAAAATCAAATCAGAAGAGCATCAATCAGTATTGGACTTGAGGGGGAGGGGAGTCTTTCTTTCTTTCTTTCTTTCTTTCTTTCTTCCTTTCTTTCTCCAATTCTGTTCACTCATATTTTGATTCTCTTTTTCTGTTGATCTTGTAATCGATCCCACTCCAGACACTGTCTTGCCCTTGTTTAATTAATTGATTGATCAATAATACCTGCTTCTGTTTCTGCTTCTGCTTGCCACCTGTTTTGATTCATATTTTCATTGAATCAATTAGAATTTAGGGATAGCTAAGCTACGTACTAGTGTACTAGGCACTTGGTCTTAATTTGTTTCTCTTCTGCCAATTAATTTCGTTGCTCGAGATGACTCGAGATGCATGGATGCAAGTGCTCCCCCCTACCGACCACTGCTTTAACCCCAGGCGCCTTCCTCTGCCTGCGCCCGTCCCCACGACACCACCCGGCCTCGGCAATTGGACCAGAGAGGAGAACAAGCTCTTCGAAAAGGCCCTCGCATGTTTTGAGGAGGATGGTCCCGAGCGCTGGCAGCGCGTGGCCGAGGCCATCCCCGGCAAAACTGCCCGTGAAGTCATGGCTCACTACCGCGACCTCGTCGCTGATGTCACTCAGATCGAAGCCGGCCTCGTCCCCCTCCCCTTCCCCGGCAACTTTGCTTTTTCTGCTTTCACTCTTGACTGGGGCTTCAGCCTTCATAATCAGAATCACAGCCATCAGCCCCACTATTTCTCTACCGGAAAGCGTCTGCCGGGAGGGCCCGCTGCTAAGCATGCATCGGCCGATCAAGAGAGGAAGAAGGGTGTCCCTTGGACCCAAGACGAGCACCGGTAAACCCACCCTTCATCTCTTTTTTTTCATTTTCATTTATTATTTTCTCCCTCTTCTCCAATTGTCTTTTCAAATAAAACACAAATTCTGTTAGCATGTATTTGCACCAATTCAGTTTCAGTAGCCTGATCCTTTATCGGAGCCTGATAATGGTACAGGTGCTTAGGTGCTTAAGTTAATCTCTCTAGTTTGTGGCACCTGCAGCTTATTTCTGTTGGGTCTGAACAAGTATGGGAAAGGGGACTGGAGAAACATCTCGAGGAACTTTGTGCTCACGAGAACGCCAACCCAAGTAGCGAGTCATGCGCAGAAGTATTTCATCAGGCTGAATTCTGGTAACAAGGACAAGAGGAGGCCTAGCATACACGACATCACTACCACCAACCTGCCTGATGCTATTGCTAGGACTTCTTCCCAATCATCCATCTTTGCCCCTCCCGATCCCATTGATTCTAAACCGCATATCTATTAGTTTGTTCCTACTTGCCTTGCCTGTTGTACTAGTTTTAAGTATGGAGCTTGTTAGTGTGCTTTTCTGTTAAGACAAAAACTCTTCAATACATTTTTTTTCTTTTCGGCATATACATAATTGAATTGGAGATGAGATAAATGTACTCTGTCCATTGGGTCCATGAACTTTTGCTATTAATTTGAATAGATGTTAGAATTATGCTTCTATAGGATTTCAATCTTTTCTTCTTGTTCTGACATCAAATTCAATCTCCTTGCTTAAAATAGGATGGTGCATGAACATTTACTACCAGAAAGTTAACATGTGTTCTGCGCAGTTTTAATGTGGTTGTTCTTTCTCTTAGAAGAAAACCCTATATTCCTAGTTACTTTTGAGTTGCCTGGTCTTGTGTCAGCCAGGATCCTTTCTAGTACTAATGTCATTATCTATGCAGCACCATTATGAAATCTTGGAATTAGTCTAGAGGGCATCTCAAAGTTCTGTTCAGTAGTAAATGATGGTTGATGATCATTGCACATCGGTGGATCCATTTTACTGTACAAATTCACTTATCTATGCAATAAACTGCTCATTGGTGAAACCATTTTCTTTGTACAAGTTCACTTATCTTATATAATAAACCACTGTTCCCTTGTTCCATGTAAAATCCACATAATAAAGAAAAGCACAACATCTGTTAGGTGGCATTTCTTCAAGTGCCTCCACTTTTAGTGGCTTCCATTGATATCCAACTCCCGATTCAATCTTAACCTTCTGGCCCTTTTTCTCTACTACAAGGAGATGTAGGGAAGTCATTGGTGGAACTGTGGATAATGCTTAGTCCACTCAGAAAAAGTTAATTGAAGATGATTTCAATTCCACTAACTTTGCATCTCATGCTGTCTTCTTAAGGAATCATTTTTTGCATATTAGTTCAGTATTTATCCCTTCATGCTTCATTCTTAAATTGATTGTGGATCTCAAAATATTCCATTATTTGGAATTCCATAGTGGCTGCACTGTGGGAACAAGCATATGTTATTTGCACAAATGTAAAAGTGCTTATTTGTCACAGACGATGAAAATTTGTGATGCTCACTCTTGGACCTGTACTCGCCTGTAATGTATCTGTACCGGACTAGTATGGACCATGCTAGTTCTAGTATAAACATCAGACATTATGGATTTTGAGCGACTATAATACAGCATAGGAACTCTCATGAAACCCTCTTTGTTTTGCTATGAAGTCCTTACAGAGAAAGTAAAACCAACCAAATTTAAGTTTACTTGCCAAAGAAATAAATAAATAAAAGGAAGGAAAATAAGAAAAAAGAATAATAATAAAGAAAAAAGGTTTAGCATAGAATAGGTACATGAATGTGAATTAAATGGACATAGGTTATTGTCAATTTCTCATGCAGCATGAAATGATTTCATTTGGTGTCTATCACAATTCTTGCAACTATGGACGGGACGAGATTGAGATGTTGGAGGATATGTAAAAATGATAACTATTCTTGTATATCGTTTACATTATGCGTGTTTAAGGCGTGGTTAGTAAGCATGGGTCATTTTCCCTTTTGAAACTTTTTTCGTTGTTGATCCAAATATGGAGCAATACGATCTGCTAACTGATCGATGGCAATCATAAGAGGAGAGTGTAGCTGCTCGATGCTAGATGTGATTATGTGAATTGCTTTGCGTAAATTTTGAAGCGATTTTAGTTCTTAAGGCTCCGTTTGGATGGTTTCTTCCCGAAATAAGGAATAAGGAATAACCATTTTTTATCAATAAATTTATTTCTAACTATCCAAACTCTTCATAAAAGTTACACACTTTCCAATAAATTTACCTCTTCCCAATAAATTTTTTCTCTTCTTCCTTCTTCCTACCTTATTCTCAACGCATCCAAACGGAGCCTAAATTCATCTCTTTTGAGTTGAGTATGAACGTATGTACGGTACAAGCAAAGCAGGCTGCAACCGACTTGCCTCTCCGTCCAAGCAACCAACCAGCGGTTACCCCCTTTCCTTGAATAAACTTTTGTAACCGTAACCATACTACCCTTGCCGTTGGAGAATCAATCAATCAATGATTAAGCATACATTATACCAAGAATAAAAGCTTACATAAGCCATGCAGTTAATTTGGATCATATACATATCCAAATGCTACGACCACAGATTTCTTCACGTCCAGAAAACTAACTGACACATGAGTCAACTCAATCTAACAACTAAAACGAAAAAGATCATCAGGTTTAATCACAATGCGATAAAAAAATCTCAACAGTAACATAGATTGGTGGGTAAATGCATGGGGCCAAGGCATACAAAATGCAAAATTAAGACGGCGGGATACAGCGAATATAGGAAGGCAAATCAGTGCGTTTCCCCACAAGGGAGTAGTATGCCAGAATCTGGGCCTGGGAATCAGAATCAGGCTCCGATCCTGGAGGAATGATCTCTATGTTCCAAAACGGGCGCACCATAAACGAGAGGTCGCTTCCGTCAGGAGTCGCCTTGTAACCCTGCACCCAGATGTACCTAAGGGATGGCAGCCGCATGACCGCAAGAGCCAGTGCCCTTTCGCTGAAGCAGCAGCTCCTCAGCTCGAGCTTCTGCAGATTCGGGCACCCACCAGCGAACAGCATAAGTCCCCGGTCGCTCTCCCCCACGTTGCCCAGTAGCATGTACCGTATGCTCTTGCTATGCTCCCCTATGTAGCCCAGACCAGTGTCTGAGAGGCCCCCAGGCCTCAGGTACAGAGCAAACCTCCCAAGATTGCTGCAGCCACGCAAAAGGGCACGCACACCATTATCCAGTGGCAATTCAGTAATTCTTTCATCTCTGTCCAGCAGCACCAGGCGGAAATCGAAGAGGTTCTTGCAATAAGTGCCGATAGATTCGAGGGCGGCATTTGTGATGTCAGACACGTGAACTGCAAGATATTCCAAGTCAGGGCAGCCATGTGCGATGTTTATCAGGCCGGCTTGGGACACACGGCCTTGCTCATCTTCAACCCCACCCTGATCGTCCTCTCCCCTCTCCACTCTTAGCCTCCGCAGCTGCCTGCAAGTCTGCGCAACCACTTCCAGCCCTCTGTCACCCACCACTTCTCTCACCTAGTTAGTGATTAAAAAAGGGGCAGGTATGTCAGATATATATGTAATATAATGGTCTGGAAATCTAAAAAAATAGAACAGAAATTCAACTCCAACCCTTGGAAAATGTAAGCCCACCTTTCCCTTTCAAGACGTCCCAACATTTAGCTACCCAGATACACACAACAAGTACCTTACTCCAATTGGTTTGAATTATTCTGTTGATCGGTCCAGAAGAAAGCAATCAAGTTAGAGGCAAATGCCAGTGAGGTGAGGTAGTATACATACCGCAAGAACAAGTAGATTGGGGCAGCGGGGAATGAGCTGGCAATGGTCCTCGGTGCTGAGGAGGGCATACTGCAGGTCAAGTTTCTTCAAGGTGGCAGCGTACGGGAATATGACGTGCATTTCGTTGGTGCCCATGAACATGAGGCTGAGGCTCTGCAGAGAGGGATGAAAGTAGAAGTTGTTGTACTTGTCATTGGCCGCCATTCCCTTCTCATCATCGAATGACCCCCCACCAAAGTCCTGCAGAGCGGTCGCAGCATGGAAAAGCCCCACAAGATCAGAGATATCACGCTCGCTTATCTTCAGAGTCGTCAGAGACCGGCAGTTCCGGGCGAGCAGCTCCAGGTCAGCAGAGGAGAAACTCAGCTCTGTAAGATAGAAGTTGAGGGTCACCAGGGTGGTGTTGTTCACGGCCAACTCATGCAGCCACTCAGTGCCCTTCTCTTCAATCGCACTGTCTTCCAAGAAGAGTGTTTCTAGTCTCCTGATCAATATTCCACATAACAAAAACAAATAAACTCCTGTGGCACAGTAAAATGAGTGGCCATTTATAACTTGTTTAAAAAATAATAAAGCAACAGACTTGCAAAGTATAGCATAATCTTTCCCGGCCTTTCGTTTTGAGTATTTTTCTAATTTCTCTGATCGTACAATCCAGTCTGAAGTATTGTAACACCAAATTATAACCTTAAGCCTGATTTTTATAGCTCATTCAGTGTGGCGAAATACAATGAAACTAGTAAGAAGAGTGTTTTGTTTGATTGATTTTTTGACATAGGGTGTTGAACAAAGTGGGAAATTATGTATGGTAGCATGAAGAGGGGTCTATTCAATTGTGGTGGTACTAATTGTTTTGTTTTTGTTGGAGGGTGAAGTGAAAACGAGAAAGAAAGAAAAGGAAGAAGGTTGCCTGCAGCTGGAGGCAATGAGGGAGAGGGAGAGGGTGGAGAAGCCGTCGCAGCGGTCGAGCTTGAGGGAGAGGAGGATGGGGGCCTTGGCGGCGAGGAGGAGGGAGAGGTCGGAGTCGGTGACAACCATGCGGCGGAGGTGGAGGGAGCGGAGGAGGTCGAAGGAGAAGGAGGGAGGGGTAGGGGCGGCGATGTGGGCGATCCAGGGGGCGGCGGCACCGCCCCAGTCGTGGGGGATGAGGTTGAACATGGCGGCGCGGGGCTTGGACTTGATCTTGAGGGAGACGAGGGAGGGGAAGCGGCGGGCGAGGCGGGCGGGGCCGGTGGCGTAGGACATGGCGATGGTGACGTGCTGGCGGGAGAGGGCGTCGGCGCGGTGCCAGGCGCGGCAGACGAGGGAGATGGCGGCGCGGTCGCGGGGGTCGTCGATGAAGCCCAGAACCAGCCCCAGCGCCACGTCGGGGATGCCGAAGCTCAGCATGCGCCGCAGCTCCACCATCCTTCTTTCTTCTTGCTTTCTCAGTTCACTTCGACTAATCCTATATTCCTATTCCTATTTGAGAGAGAGAGAGAGAGAGAGAGAGAGAGAGAGATAAATAATAAATAAATAATACAATCAGATTCAGATCTACCTCTGCCTCACCTCACTCGTCTTTTCATTCGTTCATTCATTCGTTCAGATAGAAATAGAAGAGAAATCCGACTCTGCTGTTGCGCGACACAGCGTGTAGCGCACTACGAGCCGTCTGATCTTGATCGGACGGTTCACTTTTTACGGGCCTATCAATCTAGGTTACATACACGGGGCTTCCTTGTCTATTGGATCTTAATCAGACGGCCAGAGTACTGCGCGACACACTGTGTCGCGCGGCAGCGGATCTGAATTTATAGAAGAGAGACATTTGAGCAATTGCGGCCCAGGCCCTAACCCTAGCCCAATCCAGTAGGACTAATCAATCTCACGTGACTCCCTCGTGCCCCCCGCTCTCCTCCTTTTTACCATTTTCATTTTTTCCATATTCGAAGCTTTTATATACTTCTATTTTTCCGATTTTTTTATTATTAATAATTATTCTAAAATAATAAATGGATTTAGTAAATCTATAAACTTTTTAATAATGATAGTAAAGTTTGGACATCCAGTACCAATCACGACACTCATCCTATAAAAACTCGGACGCCCAGCGTCTCCCCCACACCTTTCAGAGAGAGAGAGAGAGCGCGCGAGAGACCCGCCTGGAAGAGAGAGAGGAAAGAGAAGAAAGAAAAGGAAAGAGAAGGAAAGAGCCAGTGGGCCCCGTCTAGAAGA
This sequence comes from Rhynchospora pubera, assembly GCA_028095005.1. Taxonomy (NCBI): domain Eukaryota; kingdom Viridiplantae; phylum Streptophyta; class Magnoliopsida; order Poales; family Cyperaceae; genus Rhynchospora; species Rhynchospora pubera. Next base: position 228,659,085 of record CM051459.1, on the reverse strand, counting down.
GAGAGAAGAAAGAGAAGGAAAGGGAAGGAAGTGGGCCCCGTCTGCAAGAGAGAGAAATAGGTATTTATTTTAAACTTTCTTTATTTCTAATTGTATAATTGTAATTAGAAATTTTATGATTGTAATTAGAAATTTGAGTAGTTATATAAAGTAAGCCAAAAATTGTAGGATTGTAATTAGAAATTGTATCATTGTAATTAGATATTAAAAGTAAGCCAAAAATTGTATAAATATATGAAAATTTATTTATGGTAATTTGTGTAGTTACAAAGTAAGCCAAAAATTGTATAATTATGGAAAATTTTATTTATGATAATTTGTGTAGTTAAAAATTAAGCCAAAAATTGTATAATTATAGAAAATTTTATTTATAATAATTTGTGTAGTTAAAAAGTTAAGCCAAAAATTGTATAATTATAGGAAAATTTATTTATGATAATTTGTGTACTTAAAAAGTAAGCCAAAATTTGTATAATTATTGGAAAATCTATTTCTTACAATTTGCGTATTACAAAAATAATTTCCAAATGGTATAATTGTAGAAAAATTTATTTATGACAATTTGTGTAGTAAAAAAAATTCCAAAAATTATATAAGGATAAGAAATTAATTTATGATCATTTCCAAAATTGTATCATTATAGGAAAATTTATTTATGATAATTTTTGTAGTAAAAAAATAATGCCCAAAAATATATAATTATATAAAAAAATATTTACGATAATTAGTGTAGTAAAAATTTATTTATGGCAAAAATTGTTGTAGGAAAATTTATGATAATTTGTGTAGGAAACTTTATTTATGTAAAAAAATAATGCCATAAAAGTAAGCCAAAAATTGTATAATTTTAGAAAATTTTATTTATCAATTTTTATGTAAATTTGAAAAAGTTAAGATTTTGTTGAAAGTTGTTAGATTAAGTAATAAATTGTTTTTGAATTTTTGTGTAGATTATGCCTCCACGCAGAGCACCTAGCGGTTCCGGTGAGCCTTCAGCTAAAAGGAGACGGACGGGAGTTGTGCATGCCGCTCGACAAAGTACTCAATCGGTCCCAGAGGACCTAAATATCTACCTTTTCATAGAGGGTGAGCATCGCATAGACATTCCTATCATTGATCCGTAGGTGTGAACTAATTTTCTGACTTGAATTTTATTCCATGTTAATTAAATTTGCGAAAAATTATAATATTTTTTTCAAAATAAATGCAGCGGAGTGTACTCCCTCGATTTCACGTGCATAGGCCTACTATTAGGGGTCATACACGATTAGAGAAAAGATTGAAGAATTTAGGCCTCTACAACTTCTCCATATTGCGCGAGGCTGATGATGAGATCGAAGCTACGGTTCGACCGGTAATTTTTTTTTTCATTTGCAATTTTATAGGTTGACATTTTATTTTATAAATTAACTATAAATGACTATAAATGATTACAATAATTTCATAGTTTGACATTTTATTTTATTCATAATATTTTCAATTGTAGGTTCGAGACGTTCATAGAGAAACGTGGGTGAAGTTGGACTTTGGTCTCATTACTGCTTTGATAGAGTTTTGGAGACCAGAGACTCATACATTTCATTTTCATGCTGGAGAAATGACAGTGACATATGAGGTTTGTCAATCATAATTATTTTTTCACTTGAAAAAAATCTTCACTTAAAATTTTAATTATTTAATTGTAATTGGTTTTGTATTGTAGGATGTGTCGCATCTGTGGGGTCTACCTACTTAGGGAGCTCCTATGTTCGGGCCAACTGACAGAGGTGGTGACACGATGATTAGAAATCTCCTTACAGCTGATGGTGACATTAGCGGTTCGCGTCGGTCCAATGAGAACATGTAATTTAGATAATAAATATTTGTAATGAAGATATAATATTTGTTTAGATAATGTAGATACAATATTTTGTCTAGAAAAGATGTTTACAAAATTTGTTTAGAAAATTTGTTTACATAATTTAGATACAATATAATGAATTTAGTTTTCCAAATTTAGATATTAAAATTTTGTTTAGATAATTTAGACACAATATAATGAATTTAGTTTTTAAAAATTAGATATTAAAAATTTGTTTAGATAATTTAGGCACAATATAATGAATTAGTTTTAAAGAATTAGATATTAAAAATTTGTTTAGATAATTTAGGCACAATATAATGAATTTAGTTTTCAAAAATTAGATATTAAAAATTTGTTTAGATAATTTAGATACAATATAATGAAACTAGTTTTCATAATTTCATAAAAGGAAAGCAATAAGGTTGAGCTGGATGCGAGGCTTTTGTAAGCAATTCTCTGGTGATGGAGAAAGAAAATAGTTCTAACTCCAACAATGATGTGTCAAACTATCGAACAGTAACTCGGATTGAGTATTGGCCAAATTATCACCATTACCCTGCCAATAGAAATCAATCAGAAAATGGAGAATATGAGGCAATTTGTCGCTCATGTTATCGCACTTTGAAATACAATATTCATGAAGACACCATTGAAGAGGGCCACGTGCTCGAGTTAAAAATACACTGCCAATGACACATTAATGGTGGGCCTGAAAGGGAACGGAAGGAGTATCTGGAACGGCGATGGCGAGAACACGAAAAGAATCTTAACCGAAAAACTCGATGTGACTAGTACCAAAAAATTATAAAGAACCTCAACCCATCCCCCAACAACAACAAAAACCATATTTCTCCTCTGAACCAACACACTAGACCGTTTACGAGAAAATATACAACTTTCTAAACCTGAATATAATAATGAAATTAACATAACATAATCTAGTAGTTTGGAATAAGTCAAATCATTGAATAATTAAGAGAATAAAATATGTTATTATAAATTATACAATATACAATACAGTACGCATCTTTATGTATCCTCTTTAAGCAATACAAAAGCATTATTTTTTCCCAACTAAATAAATCATACGAATTCTAAGAAGAACATTAACTAACGTCACAAAATAATTATTCATTTTAATACACGATATTAAAATTGATCTAAGTATTTGTAAAATAATTAATTTAAAAGTAAACTCAATAAAACACCAAAATACCTAAATAATCATTTTTTAATATCTTAAAATATTTAGGTAAGTTTTAGAACATGAGCTTAATTTATTTTATGCTAATTAGTAATATATTCCTTAATTTAGAAAAATTATATTACATTAGTATTTTCTTTAATAATGATTATTAAAATGCAAAGTAATGAAAGTGAAGTAGTAATATTAATATTATTAGAAATAGACTTATGTTTTATAAATTATTGAAAACATATTTTTATAACATTAAATTAATGACGATAAAGTTGATGAAGGTACTTTAATTATATTAGACATTCTTTAACAAAATGAATAAACTCAACATGATTTATAGTTGTCACGACTCACGACTCACGACTTCAAACGTATAGTTTAATTGAACTGTAGGAATTCGTCAATACGTCTTTCCTCACACTTAGTTTTTAGATAGAATTCTGTCAAAATCTTATAAAGTATTTCTTAAAATAAATTAATATATTTTAAAACAGAATTCCTTTTCAGAATTTTTAAGTCCAACTTACTTTAAAGCCAGAATCTGAGTTTCTTAGTAAATGTTTAGTTTCTAAGTATGATTTAGTACATCAATAACTAGAATAGGATAGATCGTTAGATTAGATCTCGACGTGTAAGTTTCATTCGTTAGGTGCACCACAAGACTTTTCGGGACCGATAGACGACTTCTATCCTGAGCACGAGACTGCAGGAGCTGGTCAGAACTCTACCGACCATCCTGAGGAGTAGTTTCTTCGTCTCTGACATTTCCGGATGTGGATTGTCTTTATATGACTTGTGTGTGGATGCTTTTCAGATTGATATTCTTTAGATTAGAAAAACTATTTCATGCATAATTGTTTTGAACGGATAACTTGCTTGATTTTGAAATACTTCAAATGTTGATAAACTTGATGATCAGGAATATTTATCTTTCAATAAGCTTGATTAATAAAAGTGTGATTTATCAATGCTTTCTTTAAAACATCAAGTATTGATCGCACGGTTTGCAAAGACTAGCGAATCTCTACTTGGACAGAACTTTGCATGACATATGATTTGATTCAGGATGTATTATGGTTGATTGGAAATGACTGAACAACATGAACACATATGGTGTTATCCGCCTAGTTTTTTGACACTATCTTTACAGGAGTTGTGTCCCTTAGGTTGACGTATTCTCTGATCCGTGATTACTAGTCCTTCACCAGTGCACATGTAGTAAGTGGGACGGGTAGATGTCAAGTTAGGCGTCATGTTGTTAGTATTGTGAGATGTATATATGCTTTTCTTACGCACCTGTCAGTGGTGCAAATAAGCTTAGTGCATGTGTGGTACATTACATGTTAGCAGTTACACACATTTTTGCTTCACTTTGCATGATGGCATGATTGGTTAGATATAAATACATGATTTACACATATTGCACCGTATGGATTTTATATCAAATTGAAATTAAAGGATTGTAAGTTTTTATAATTACATCCAACATAATTTTATATTCTAGTCTAGAGACTGATAATTTAGATAGGCTCCATCTATTACCACCATCGAGTATTCGCGTACTCAGCCCACACAATTGCTTGTGGAGCAGGTTCAGGTTTGGCAGACTTAGCAGAGGAGGTTTTACTAGAAGCTCAAGCCGAGATGAGATAGTCACTTTCCGCTGTGCATTTCTACTTTGTTTGTATGATGGTTAGAAATTTTGATATTTGTATATTTACCAGCCCTTTTGTTGTATGAACAAACAATGCCTTGTTAGGTGATTATCTATTCGTGATTATATGTTTCTGTGACACTGTTTTATAACTTTACGTGTGCATACATGGCGGGGTTGTCCTCTGATGTGTGCTTTTTAGGGTACACAAGACTAATTAAAAATCCTAATCCTATTTGGTCGGAATGCAAGCGCTTGAAGTGCACTATCCTACCGCGTAGTACTTAGGGGTCGATCCCACAGGGAGGCGGTTTAGAATTACCGGACTAACAACTTTGGGTAATCTAGACCTGGCAAATAGTTGGATTGGTATTTAAACTACAGGGGTAAAAGTAGGATGTAGGTGAGTGATGTAGTCGCATTGGACTGAGTGCAACCAGAGATGCAGGTGAAGTGTTGAAGTAGGATGCAGGTTGAGATGCAACTGGTTCAGACTGGATGCAGGGTTGACAGAAAAGACTCGAATAAAAACTGAATGTATTTATATGTTTTTGGACTTGGGTTATGACTTCACAACTTTGTAATGCTTGAATTAATGAATCTTGTTTATTGTATTCACATGGCTTAATAGGTGAGTGTTAATAAGTGGTTTATAAGTACTTTTGTGCATATCTACTTGTGTAAAATCTGAAATGCATTAATCTTGAGTGGACCATTTGGTAATAATTTATTCTAACTTCCTCTTGAATCTGTCTACTCAAACTATAATTAAATAGTTTAAGCGGATTGCTAGAAAGACAGAAAATCAATTATACCTTTGTGTCTAGCTACTCAATGATAAATCCAAATAGATATTAAGACAAGCGTGCAAGTGATCAAATAAATCGCACCACACAACTTAGCAAAAGATAGGAAGAAATTAAGAACAAACCATGATATAAAATAAACTAAGCATTCAATAATCAAAGCATTTCAGTTGTTACATCATAACCCTAATTGAAGTTTAGCTACTCATAATAAAATAAAAACAAACAAGTTTGAACACAAGCATCACAAGAGAGAAAAAGATAAGGATGCAACCAATCTCCTTGGCTTTCATCTCTAGAATCGGGTGTTGCAACCCTTCATCCTCCTTGCTGTCACCAAGAGGGAGGTAGTTGCTGCCCCAAGAGAGACCAGGGCCGAAGCCCTAGGTCAAAATTCGACCAGAAAAGAGAGAGGAAGAAAAAACAGATCTGGAATTGAGAAGGGTGAGAGATTGTTTCTGGACAGCAGCCCCTTAGCTTCCTTTTATGTTGCCTTCATCAATATCCCTCCATCTCCTCCTTGATTTTCTCTTTTTCAGCCTGGAGGCCTTTAAACTCTTTCCATTTCAGCCCTTGCAATAAGGGAAATCGGATCTGAGAGGAACAGCTAGCCGTCGCTTGAGAAACAGCGCAGTTTCCAAATCTGCGCGTAGGGTGCAGTGCACCCTGGAATGCAGGTGCATCGTCAAGTTTGTAGCACATCATTTCGTAGTCAGCGTCAAGATGCACCCTGAGATGTGGGTGCACCCTCAAACCTGAAATGCAACAAAAACAACAAAACGGCAATATCTCTTTCTTTCTTACAAAATGGACAAAATGATATAAAATGAACGTGAAAATGACAGAATTTAGGAAGATAATTGGGCTTAACCGGACATAAATACCATGTCATTTTCATGTTCATCATCCTCCCCAGATTACGGCTTGGTTTGGGGTGTGACATCCTTCTGTGGTATCAGAGCATATGTTAATAAATCACAGAACCAAACCCTAGGACCGTGGGACAAGTAAGTTAAGTTGGTTAATGGCTGACTAACTGACAATTTAACTTATTGTATTTTGTTAGTTAGCCATGGAACAACCAGCTCCTCGATGTAGGCGTGGACGACCACAAGGTAGAGGACGCACTCGACCTTCAAGAGGTGGTAGAAACTGTGAACAAGGACCTGTAGAGCATGAAGATCAGGCTGTTCCTCAGGCGAATCTCGTTCCTCAAGGTGGAACTCAAGAAGGAATTGCTCAACTTTTGGTTGGTCTTACTCATTTGGTTGGGCGGGTAATAAGAACTCTAGTAGCACCTGACCCATTTACTATCGCATACCATGAATTTTTGAGACACCAAACTCCGCGGTATGATGGTAGTGGTGAGTATGAGACAGTAGAAGAGTGGTTGCTAGCTATACAAGATACATTCTGCCTTGCTTGCACCCCATCTGAGCATTGGACAGAGCTTGCAGCTACTTGCTTTGACAAGGATGCTCAACATTGGTGGGCTATACAACAACCTCAGTACCAAGGAGGTGGCCCCAACATTTCCTTAGGAGTGGTTTACTGACATTTTTCGTGCTCGTTTCATGGGTGAGACTCAACAAGAAAAGTTAAGGCGCCGCTTTGAGACTTTGACCCAGGGTGCCATGACAGCTTGTCAGTATGGTGAGACTTTCCTTCGATTGTCTCGCTATGCTCCAGAATTAGTGGCAGATCCTCGAAGAAGACGTGATCGTTTTATCCGTGGCTTGATCCCTAACTTGGCTAGTCTGTTGGACAACTATCAGAGCACGTCTATCGAGTTTCTGATGGATAAGGCGATGCTTCAAGATGGTTTGTTGGCCTCTTGTGTGAAGTTCAGGCAGGACCAGTTGAAATCAAGTGATGGCTCACTAAAGGTTGCTTCTCAGGATCGTAGTATGGTTTCCTCAGTCACTCGGCAGTCTTCTAATGCAACTTTTCAGCAAACTTCAACCAATGCTAGTTCAAGGAAGAAGCGACACTTTTGCAGACAGTCCCAGAGGTTGTATAATGGCCCGTGCACTCATGGAATAGTCGAAGAAACAACAGAAAGGGTGGCAATCAATTAATGCTAATCTCATGGAATAGTAGAAGGAGGAAGCATAAAACAGTGACGACTGAAATAAACAGCAAAGGTAAAGCGTCCGATCGATCATATAATTTCATTTCAAAATTTTATTTTTTTCCCCCACAATTTCACAATTTTTTCTATTTCAGCAACTATTCCACCAAAATTTTTATGCTTCTTCTAAATTTCACCATTGACCATACTTCCTTGCAATATCGTAGCATTAGTTTTTTATATATAATACTATTTTCTAAATAATATTATAATGAGAATCAATTTTTGTTTGTTAGTGACAAAAAACAACACACATTGAGTAATGGTTATAAGAGCATGAGTTTAAACATGGTAGTGATATTTAAATTTAAAATTAATTCGATAAGTATGACTCTAATTTATCATAAAAAATAATTTCATAACTAATTTCAAGGTGATTAATCACAAGTAACCTCCTACGCTATTTCATGACTGGTCGGAATAATGTGGAGTTGGAGAATGAAATCCTCAAGGCATGCTTACAATGCAAGAATAAAAGAGCTAAGTAAAATGACAATTTTCAACAATCAAGTATGATATTCACGATCATATTGCTCCTTATAGTTAATTGGTATATTTTATTTGAAAATATTTAAGCCTGCTAATATATTAGAATGCATTGAGATTGATCCATGCCATTCAACGAGTACGCCTCTCTAGAAAATATTGGATCTTAATATCTCATATCACAAAACAGATTTTCTTAAATTTTTTTTCACACTATCTTAAGTGAAGATTTCATATTAGAAAATAAGAAAAAGTTCGAATATATCATTTTAGCACAACGAAAATGATTACGGTGGTTTCTTTCACGACTTTCTTCTCTTATGCGTCCCACAACAATAGCAAATCCTTCTTCACATCTCGTCCTCTTGTCATGAAGATCTTTCATTGGTGGGAAGTGAAACTACAAGAGAAGCACATGTTATTCCACAATCTAATAGCCTTGAACAATGGTTTTTTGCGGTGTACAGTGGTAACTATCTCTTTTCTCTCTAGCTATACTTTTTCATTTTGTTTAACAAAAAGAATGCTTATTATGTATGCCTCGATTCTTCAGTTACATGACAATGGATGAAAACTTGTACAAATTGCTATAAGCCACAACAAAAGAAAAAAATATTAACATCAATATATGAGTTTGATGAGTTGTCTATTTCGTGTTATAGCAAAAATTGTTTTGCATTATTCTCCACTCAAATTTAACAATAAAAAATTTTTATTTCTTAGTGACTACAATCATTGTAATAAAAAAAATAAGTAAGAATATTTATTTGCACGGCTACGGCTGGTTTGACTACATCAGCAAATAAACAAGATGTGGATCAGTTTCCATATATAACATACATTTTTAAACTTTGATAACTAAAATTAATTTTGAGTAACGCTTCATTTTTCTCAAATTATCTATACTATAATATATTCTAAAAAATACGTATCGATACCTATAACTTCACAACTGTCGTGAATATAAACAAATAAAATACATTATTTTTATGTGTTTTTAACCATAACGGAGAAATTCCTTATTTCTCAATTAAATTATTTTGTATCATTTGTTGTCTTCCCTTTCTAACATGAGGCCGAAATCTATTATAGAAGTTATTAATAGTTAAAAACATTTTTGACTTGTTATGTAATATGCCTACAATTTTCTTTTTCTAAGAAAGCAACGTTATTGTGGTTTAAATTTAGATGCTGCTACAACTGTTATTGTCTTTTCCGTTGTTTATCATTATGTAGGGTATTATTTCAGCTAATCTCTAATGATTATCATTTCTGTGGCAGGTATACTTTACTATTTCTGCACCATAGCTATGTCAAAAGTATAAAAATCTAGCCTAATCTTGTTACATAACCACATATATTTTTCACTCATATAACTATATTAGAACAATACTAACTAATAAAACACCATAATTTATGTCATAGATACTATAAAAAATTTCATCGAAATCTTTCTAAACCACACAACAAAATACCAAATCACATAACGTATCCCTATAAAAGGAGACTCGACTCTTATTTTTAAAGTAAGAGTTCTCACATGGTAAAATATACAATGTTAAGTAAATCCTCTTTACTCCTCGTTATCATTTTTGCCCTTTCATTCAGAGCTACAACATGCATAAGACTTCAGTCCTCTCATTTTGGAAGTGTGCATAAGAAAAGTCCTTATAGGAAAGAAGCTGCTGATTTTCATACCGACCGTCTGGTTCCTGGTGGTCCAAACCCTATTCATAATCCCAGTCCGCCGTTGGAAATCGGCATCGACCGTCTGGTTCCTGGTGGTCCAAACCCTATACATAATCCCAGTTCGCCATTGAAAATCGTCATGGACCGTCTTGTTCCGGGTGGTCCGAACCCAATACATAATCCTAGTCCGCCGTTGGGAATCGACATCGACCGTCTAGTTCCGGGTGGTCCAAACCCTATACATAATCCCAGTCCGCCGTTGGAAATGGACATCGATCGTCTAGTTCCTGGTGGTCCAAACCCTATACATAATCCCAGTCCGCCGTTGGAAATGGGCATCGATCGTCTAGTTCCTGGTGGTCTAAACCCTATACATAATCCCAGTCCGCCATTGGAAATCGACATCGACCGTCTGGTTCCTGGTGGTCCAAACCCTATACATAACCCCAGTCCGCCGTTGGAAATCGACATCGACTGTCTGGTTCCCGGTGGTCCTGACCCGATACATAATCTCAGTCCGCCTTTGGAAATCGGCATCGACCGTTTGGTTCCTGGTGGTCCAGACTTGATACATCATCCCAGTCCGCCCTTAAATTAGGGTCTTTTGTTTAAATTTTATTTCATATGGGGGAGTTTACAATAATCGATGCAAACATGTACCTCTAATTTGTTTTATTTGTATTGTCCTCATTTGCTCATGAATAATTGAAATATTGATCTACTAATTATTCTTTCAAATTTTTTTGTTGTAAGTTGACGCTTTAATATTTTTTAGCTTATATTTTGCATTATTACGATTTTATTATGTTGTAATTTTTGCTCATTATCTCTACTTATTTCTCTAAAGCATGCATGCAAAGAAGGATATATATAGGTTCTATTTTTTTTTATTTTCTACATGCATGAATAAATAGTAATTTCATCTCTTTTCGAGCTGATCATATCTAAATTGAGTCTGTTCTAAGCCATTGTTTTAGTATATATTGTAAGTTTGTAGCACAGAAGCTCCTCATGTTAGGTCTGATTGTAAGGAATTTACATTATATCGACAACAATTATTTTGGTTACTTTTTAATGGAGCATTAACTCCCAATATTGTATAATGCTATATTTATATATAATACTCTAGTGCATTTATATTGCCCTCAAACTTTGATTTTTTGTGCCTTTGATCCCTTTAAAAATCGTTCTTAGATTATGACATGAGCTGATTGCTCTGTTTTTGTTTATTTTTTTTTGTTCAGCGCCTATTTAATCTTTCGATCTCCCTTTCATCTTTCATTTTCACAGAGCATAACTTCTCTTTATCGACCATATCCCCTTCACGCAATTCGCAAAAACCATGGGAGATGAGACCGACTTAGACACACCTATCTTTTCTCTCACGACTTTAATCTCTTATGATTTCGGTGGTTTCTTTCACGACTTTCGTCTCTTATGCGTCCCACAACAACAGCAAATCCTTTTTCACATCTCGTCCTCTTGTCATGAAGATCTTTCATTGGTGTGAAGTGAAACTACAAGAGAAGCACCTGTTATTCCACAATCTAATAGCCTTGAACGACGGTTTTGTGTGGTGTATAGTGGTAATTATCTCTTTTCTCTCTAGCTATACTTTTTCTTGTTGTTTAACAAAAAGAATGCTTATTATGTATGCCTCGATTCTTCAGTTACATGACAATGGATGAAAACTAAATTGAGTCTGTTTTAGCCATTGTTTCATCACGATAATCTAAATTTAAACTCTTTATACTGTCAATAATATGATTCATGTGTTATTTATTAAAAAAGATTGGATTTTACAAGGCAAATACGCATATAAAAGTACAAATAACGCAATTCTAAGCTTCATTTGAGCATTTCAGTCATTTCTTGATTCATTCTAAGTCATTCGATCACAATAATCTACTAAGTCATTCAATCGCAATAATCTACTAAGTCATTCGATCACAATAATCTACATTTAAACTCACAATACTGTCAAGAATATGATTCATGCGGTATTTATTCAAAAAGATTGGATTATACCTAGCAAATACGCATATAAAGTGCAAATAATGCAATTTTGAGCATCATTTGAGCATTTCAATCGTTTCTGGATTAAATTCTAAGTTAGAAAATTAGTACCGAAATTGCATTGTACATCCAGAATAAACCCAAGAAGACATGATCCCAGGCGGATACTTGGCATGTTCCCCCTCGCCCAGGCCCATCACAAGGAAAACGAAAACCATTTGATCACAATAATCTATATTTAAACTCTTTATACTATCAAAAATATGATTCACGTGTTACTTATTCAAGAAGATTAGATTATACAATGCAAATAAGCATATAAAATGCTAATAATGAAATTTGAAGCATCCTTGGAGCAATTCGACTATTTTCGGATTCATTCTAAGTCATTTAATCACAATAATCTATATTTGAACTCTTTATACTATCAAGAATATGATTCATGTGTAATTTACTCAAAAAGATTGGATTATACATGGTAATTACACGTATAAATTGCGAATAAAGCGATTCTGAGCATCGTTTGTGCATTTCAATCATTTTTGGATACATTCTAAGTAATTTGATTACAATAATCTACATTTGAACACATTATACTGTCTAGAATATGATTCATATGTTATTTATACAAAAAGATTGGATTATACATGGTAATTATGCATATAAAGTGCAAATAATGCAATTCAGAGAATCATTTGAGCATTTCAATCGTTACTAGATTCATTCTAAGTCATTTCATCACAATAATATTCATTTAAACTGTTTATACTGTCAAGAATATGATTCATGTGTCATTTATTCAAAAAGATTGGATTATACAACGCAAATACGCATATAAAGTGCAAATAATGCAATTCTGAGCATCATTTGAGCATTTCAATCGTTTATGGATTAATTCTAAGCCATTTCATCACTAAAATATACATTTAAACTCTTTACAATGTCAAGAATATGATTCGTGTGTTTTTTATTAAAAAAGTTTGGATTATACATGGCAATTACGCATATAAATTGCAAGAGTTTAGCTACGGTGAGTCGCGACTCACGGACCCTCCGGTGAGTCGCGACCAAAACTCCTAGATCTAGATCAAAATGATCGATCCAAACCATCAAATATGATCTCTCTATTGAAATCTCCATGTAGACCAAATTTTTTATTTTTTTCAAAATTTTTAAGTATTTTTTTGAAATTTTAGAAAATCGTTAATCTAATTGGTTCTGAACCATTCAAAAACATCAGTTTTTAAAAATCCGAAAAAAATACTTAAATTTTTCGAAAAAATAAAAAATTTGGTTTGCACGGAGATTTCAATAGGGAGATCATATTGGACTGTTTGGATTGGTCATTTTGATCTAGATCTAGGAGTTTTGGTCGCGACTCACCGGAGGGTCCGTGAGTCGTGACTCACCGTAGCTAAACTCTAAATTGCAAATAATGCAATTCTGAGCATCGTTTGAACATTTCTATAGTTTCTGTATTCATTCTAAGTCATTTCGTCACAATAATTTACACTTAAACTCATAATACTATCAAAATATTATTCAAGTGTTATTTATTCAAAAAGATTGGATTAAACAGGGAAATATGCATATAAAGTGCAAATAATGCAATTCTGAGCATCAGTTGAGCATTTCGATCGTTTCTGGATTCATTCTAAGTCATTTCATTACAATAATCTACATTTAAACTCTTTATACTGTCAAGAATATGAATCATGTGTCATTTATACAAAAAGATTAGATTATACATGGTAAATACGTATATAAATTGCAAATAATGCAATTCCGAGCATTATTTGTGTGTTTCAATAGTTTCTGAATTCGTTCTAAGTTATTTCATCACAATAATCTACATTTAAATTTTTTATACTATCAAGAATATGATTCAAGTGTTATTTATTAAAAAATAATGGATTATACAATGCAAATACGCATATAAAATGCAAATAACGCAATTATAATTGTCATTTGAGCATTTCAATCATTTCAATAGTTTTTGAATAATGGTTTATTCAAGCCCTTATTCTTATATCATGTGGATGGTTGAATAAGAATGAAACTAGAGGAGAGAGGAGAGAGGAGAGAGAAAGAGTTTTTTGTCTTAGATCACAATAATCTACATTTGAGCATTTTAATTGTTTCTAGATTCTTTCTAAGTCATTAGATCACAATAATCTACATTTGACCTCTTTATACTGTCTACAATATGATTAATTTGTTATTTATACAAAAAGGATTGGATTATACGTGGCAAATACGCATATAAAGTGCAAATAATGAAATTTTGAACATTATTTGAGCATTTTAGCCGTTTCTTGATTAATTCTAAATAATTCAATCACAATAATCTACATTTTAACTCTTTCCACTGTCAATAATATGATTCATTTGTTATTTATTCAAAAAATTGAATTATACTGGGCAATTACGCATATAAAATTGCAAATGATGCAATTTCGATCAACATTTGAGTATTTCGGTCGTTTCTTGATTCGTTCTATGTCATTCGGTCACAATAATGTACATTTAAACTCTTTCTACTATCAAGAATATGTTCATTTGCTATTTATTAAAAAAGATTGGATTATTCGAAGCAAATACGCATACAAAGTGCAAATAATATAATTCTGAGCATCACTTGAGAATTTCAATCGTTTCTGGATTCTTTCTAAGTCATTTCATCACAATGATCTACACTTAAACTCTTTATACTGTCAAGAATGTGATTCATGTGTTATTTATTCAAAAAGATTGGATTATACAGTGCAATTACGCATATAAAGTGCAAATAATGCAATTCTGAGCATCGTTTGAACATTTCAAAAGTTTTTGTATTCATTCTAAGTCGTTTCATGACAATATTTTACACTTAAACTCATGATACTGTCAAAAATATTATTCATATGTTATTTATTCAAAAAGATTGGATTATTTAGGGAAATAAGCATATAAAGAGCAAATAAAGCAATTCTGAGCATCATTTGCTAATTTCAACCATTTCTGGATTTATTCTAATACATTTCATCACAATAATCTATATTTAAGCTCTTTATACTTTCAAGAATATGATTTATATGTTATTTTTACAAAAAGATTAGATTATACATGGTAATAACGTATATAAATTGCAAATAATGCAATTCCGAGCATCGTTTGTGCATTTCAATCATTTATGGATTCTTTCTAAGTCATTTCATCAAAATAATCGAAATTTAAATTCTTTATACTATCAAGAATATGATTCAAGTGTTATTTGTTAAAAAATAATGGATTATACAGTGCAAATACGCAAATAAAATGCAAATAACGCAATTATGAGCATCATTTGAGCATTTCAATCGTTTCTATTTTCTTTCTAAGTCATTAGATCACAATAATCAACATTTGACCTCTTTATACTGTCTAGAATATGATTCATTTGATATTAATACAAAAAGATTGGATTATCCATGGCAATTACACATATAAAGTGCAAATAATGCAATTCTGAGCACCGAGCATCTCAATCATTTCTGGATTTATTCTAAGTCATTTCATCACAATAATCTATATTTAAACTCTTTTTACTGTCGAAATATGATTCATGTGTTATTTATTCAAAAAGATTGGATTATACATAGCAGATACGCATATAAATTGCAAATAAAGCAATTCTGAGCATCGTTTGAGCATTTCAATCTTTTCTGGATTCGTTCCAATTCATTTTCAACACAATAATCTACATTTAAACTCTTTATACAGTCAAGAATATAATTCATGTGTTATTTATTAAAAAATATTGGATTGTACAGAGCAATTACACATATAAATTGCAAATATTGAAATTTTCAGCATCTTTTGAGCATTTCAGTCGTTTCTTGATTTATTCTAAATCATTCAATCACAATAATCTACATTTATACTCTTTCTACTTTCAAGAATATGCTTCACTAGCTATTTATTCAAAAAGATAGGATTATACAGGGAAAATACGAATATAAAATGCAAATAATATAATTTTGGGCATCAGTTGAGCATTTCAATCGCTTCTGAATTATTTCTATGTCATTTCATCATAATAATCTACATTTAAACTCACAATACTGTCAAGAATATGATTCATGTGTTATTTATTCATGCAGATTGGATTTCAATCGTTTATGTATTGTTTCTAAGTCATTTCATCAAAATAATCTACATTTAAACACACAATACAGTCAAGAATATGATTCAGTTGATATTTATTCAAAAAGATTGGATTATACAGGGCAATTACAGATATAAATTGCAAATAATGAAATTTTGAGCATCATTTGAGCATTTCAGCAGTTTCTAAGTCATTCGATCACAATAATCTACATTTAAAATCTTTCTACTGTCAATAATATGATTCATTAGATATTTATTCAAAAAGATTGGATTATACGTGGCAAATACACATATAAAATGCATATAATATAATTCTGACCATTTCAATTGTTTCTGGATTCAATCTAAGTCATTTCATCACAATAATGTACATTTACACTCTTTAAACAGTTAAAAATATGATTCATGTGTTATTTACTCAAAAAGATTGGATTATACTTGGTAATTACGCATATAGAGTGCAAATAATGCAAGAGTGCAAATAATGCAATTCTGAGCATCGTTTGAGCATTTCAATCGTTTCTGGATTCTTTCTAAGTCATTTCATCACAATAATCTACATTTAAACTCTCTATAATGTTAAGAATAAAATTCATCTGTTATTTAGTCAAAAAGATTTGATTATACAACGCAAATACTCATATAAAGTCCAAATAATGCAATTCTGAGCATCATTTGAAATTTTAATCATTTCAGGATTAATTCTAAGACATTTCATCACTAAAATATATATTTAAATCCTTTATACTGTCAAGAATATGATTCAAGTGTTATTTATTCAAAAGAGTGCATACAGGGCAAATATGCATATAAATTCCAAATAATGCAATTCTGAGCATCATTTGAGCATTTCATTTGTTTATGGATTGATTCTAAGTCATTTCATCACAGTAATCTACATTTAAACTCTTTATAATGTCAAGAATATGATTTATGTGTTAATTATTTAAAAACTATGGATTATATAAGGCAATTACGCATATAAATCACAAATAATGAATTTTTGTTCATCATTTTTGAGTCATTTCTTGATTCATTCTAAGTCATTCGATATCAATAATCTACATTTAAACTCTTTTTACTGTCAAGAATATGATTCATTTGCTATTTATTCAAAAAGATTGGATTATATTGGGCAATTACGCATATAAATTGCAAATAATGCAATTCTGAGCATCATTCGAGCATTTCGGTCGTTTCTTGATTAATTCTAAGTCGTTAGATAACAATAATTTACATTAAAACTCTTTATACTGTCAAGAATATGATTCCTGTGTTATTTATTCAAGCATATTAGATTATACAACGCAAATAACCATATAAAATGCAAATAATGCAATTCTGAGCATTTCAATCGCTTCTGGATTAATTCTAAGTAATTTCGTCACAACAATCTACATTTAAACTCTTTATATAGTCAAGAATATGATTCTTTTGCAATTTATGTAAAAATAATGGATTATACAAGGCAATTACGCATATAAATTACAAATAATGAAATTTTGAGCATCATTTGAGCATTTTAGTCGTTTCATGATAAATTCTAAGTCATTCAATCACAATAATCTACATTTAAACTCTTTCTACTGTCAAGAATATGATTCATTTGCTATTTATTCAAAAATATTTCATGATACGGGGCAAATACGCATATAAATTGCAAATAATATAATTCTGAACATCATTTGAGCATTTCAATTGTTTCTGGATCCATTCTAAGTCATTTCATCACAATAATCTTGATTTAAACTCTTTAAACTGTTAAGAATATGATTCATGTGTTATTTACTCAAAAAGATTGAATTATACAAGGTAACTATGCATATAAAGTGCAAAGAATGCAATTCTGGGCATCATTTAATCATTTCATTCGTTTCTAGATTCATTCTAAGTCATTTCATCACAATAATCTACATTTAAAATCTTTATACTGTGAAGAATACGATTCATGTGTTATTTATTAAAAAAGAATGGATTATACAAGGCAATTACACATATAAATTGCAAATAATGAAATTTTCACCATCATTTTAGTATTTCAGTCGTTCCTTGATTCATTCTAAGTCATCACAATAATCTACAATTAAACTCTTTCTACTGTCAAGAATATAATTCATCTTCCTTTTATTCAAAAAGATTGGATTATGCGGGGCAATTACGCATATAAATTGCAAATAATGCAATTCTGAGCATCATTTGAGCATTTCGGTCGTTTCTTGATTCATTTTATGTCATTCGATTACAATAATGTACATTTAAACCAGGCTTTTAAATTTCGCCGTTTAAACGGCGTTTTAACGTAATTTTCGGTTTTCAGCACCAAAACGCACGAACGTTAAGGTAATAAACGAGAAAATGCGGTGACGCGTTATTTACGAATTTTCGACGAAATATCGCAAAAAATATTGCGTTTGGCGGAGGAAAAACGGAGACTAAAAGATAATTTTGTTTCAGTCCCCGACCCATGACCCATCTCTGTTTCTCCCTCTCTGTCTCTATCGCTCTCTCTCTCTTGATTTCTCCGCCGCCAAAGTTTCTCCTCCGATGATCTCCTCTACTGCCACTCGATCTTCTCTAGCGCCACTCGATCTCCTCTACTGCCACTCGATCTCCTCCTGTGCCATTCTGTTCCTCTCTGGCATGCAGAAAATCGAAGAGGACAAGATTGAATTGATTGAAGTTGCAGAAATAAGGAGTTAGATAAATCAACGGCTATACTGGTGTCGGCGCCATTTCTCTGGCGTGCACGTGATTGATCGATTAGGTACTGTACCAATTTTATTTTATTTTACTCTTTATTTCCGTTTGCAAAAATTGTTGTCTTGTTCAGCGGCTATACTGGTTGTGGCGCCATTTCTTTCTCTAGTTAATTTGATAATTTTTCTTGTTGATACTATAAATCAGACTAGAATCTAGATTTTCCTTTCTATTTGATTTGTAGAGGAATATTGCAGAGAGAAATTATCCTTTCTATTGGATTTGTGACAATCATGTACCAAGCGAATGCTTGTAGTTTCTGTTTTTTACATGCTAAAATGTGACAAATTAAGTTAATTTATGTAGTTTCTGTTGTTTATTAGTTTCAATCTACAATCAAATGCAGACATGCAGTGTAACTTCGGTATTGAATTACTGATTGTGA
The DNA here is from genome assembly GCA_028095005.1 of Rhynchospora pubera. Taxonomy (NCBI): domain Eukaryota; kingdom Viridiplantae; phylum Streptophyta; class Magnoliopsida; order Poales; family Cyperaceae; genus Rhynchospora; species Rhynchospora pubera. Next base: position 228,639,992 of record CM051459.1, on the reverse strand, counting down.
AAATCTCTAGAGAGTTATCAGGCTAGCTCCTTAAAAGCTGGCGCAATGGATTGGAGGGTGTATTCTGAATTCCTGATTTATTTCATCTGGTACAATCGCTTAATGAGATATCTAGTGTAGGTTATACTTATCCAATCATGTAATCCCTTGTACATGTAATGTTTCTTTGCGGTATATGGAATGCTTAAGGGCCGGTATCTGAAAAAAAGGTATTGGCAACAGTAAATTATATACAAAACAAAAGTGTCGCGTATGATTTATAAAACTGTTGTTTTATTTATAATTTATAATAATAATTCAAGAGTTATCTCCATTACTGAATCTGATACAACTTTCTTTTTGCTTGATTATACAATTACCGTTTTTTCACCGTTTTTTCACCGAAAAAACGCCGCACCGTTAAATGAACTCCGAACCGTCATACCGAAAAAAACGCATTTTAAAAGCTTGATTTAAACTCTTTCTACTATCAAGAATATGATTCATTTTCTATTTATTCAAAAAGATTTGATTATTCGAAGCAAATACGTATACAAAAGGCAAATAATATAATTCTGATAATTAATTGAGGATTTCTATCGTTTCTGGATTCTTACTAAGTCATTTCATCATAATAATCTACATTTAAACTCTTTATACTGTCAAGAATGTGATTCATGTGTTTTTTATTAAAAAAGATTGGGTTATACAGTGCAAATACGCATATAAAGTGCAAATAATGCAATTCTGAGCATCATTTGAACATTTGAATCGTTTCAGGGTTTATTCTAAGTCATTTCAAATCAATAATCTACATTTAAACTCATAATACTGTCAGGAATATGATTCATATCTTAATTATTCAAAAAGATTGGATTATACAGGGCAAAGACGCATATAAAGTGCAAATAATGCAATTCTGAGCATCGTTTGAACATTTCAATAGTTTCTGTATTTATTCTAAGTAATTTCATCACTACACATAATACTGTTAAAAATATGATCATGTGTTATTTATTCAAAAAAATTGTATTATACAGGAAAATAGGCAAACAAAGTGCAAATAATGCAATTTTGAGCATCATTTGTGCATTTCAATCCTTTCTGGATTCATTCTATGACATTTCATCACAATAATCTACATTTAAACTCTTTATACTGACAAGAATATGATTCATGTGTTAGTTATTCAAAAAGATTGGATTATATAGGGTAAATACACATATAAAGTATAAATAATGCAATTCTGAGCATCATTTGAGCATTTCAGTTGTTTCTTGATTCATTCTAAGTCATTCAATCACAATACTCTACATTTAAACTCTTTCTACTGTCAAGAATATGATAAATTTGCTATTTATTCAAAACGATTTGATTATACAGGTCAAATACGCATATAAAGTGCAAATAATGAAATTTCGAGCATAATTCGAGCATTTTAGTCATTTCTTGATTCATTCTATGTTATTTGATCACAATAATCTTTATTTAAACTCTTTATACTGTGAAGAATATGATTCATGTGATATTTATTTAAAAAGATTGGATTATACAGGGCAATTACGGATATAAATTGCAAATAATGAAATATTGAGCATCATTTGAGCATTTTCAGTAGTTTCTGGATTCATTCTAAGTCATTTCATCACAATAATCTACATTTAAACTCTTTATACTATTAAGAGAATATGATTCATGTGTTATTTATTCAAAAATATTGGATTATACTAGGCATTTACACATATAAAGTGTAAATAATGCAATTTTGACCATCATTTGAGCATTTTTATCGTTTCTGTATTCATTCTAATTCATCTGATCACAATAATCTATATTTAAACTATTTATACTGTCAAGAATATCATTCATGTGTTGTTTATTCAAAAAGATGGGATTATACAGAGCAAATAATGCAATTCTGAGAATCATTTGAGCATTTCAAGCATTTCTGTATTCATTCTAAGTCATTTCATCATAATAATCTTCATTTAAGTTGTTTATAATGTCAAGGAAATAATTCATGTGTTATTTATTCAAAAAGATTAGATTATACATGGTAAGTACGCATATAAAGTGCAAATAATGCAATTGTGAGAATCATTTGAGCATTTCAATCGTTTCTGGATTCATTCTAAGAAGTTTGATCACAATAAGCTACATTTGCACTCTTTTTAACGTCTAGAATATGATCCATATTTTATTTATACAAAAATATTGGATTATACATGGTAATTACGCATATAAATTGCAAATAATGCAATTCTGAGCATCTTTTGTGCATTCCTATCGTTTCTGGATTCATTCTAAGTCATTTGATCGCAATAATCTACATTTGAACTCTTTGTACTGTCTAAAATATGATTCATATGTTATTTATTCAAAATATTGGATCATACATGGTAATTACACATATAAATTGCAAACAATGCAATTCTGAACATTGTTTGAGCATTTCAATCATTTCTGGATTCATTCCTTATCATTTGATCGCAATAATCTACATTTAAACTCTTTATACTTTATAAAATATGATTCATATGTTATTTATTCAAAAAGATTGGGTTATATATGGTAATTACGCACATAAAGTGCAAAATAATGCAATTTTTAGCAGTGTTTGAGCATTTTAATCGTTTTTGGATTCATTCTAAATCATGATCACAATAATCTATATTTAAATTTTTTATACTGTCTAGAATATGATTCATATGTCATTTATTCAAAAAATTAGATTATACATGGTAATTACGCAATAAAATGCAAATAATACAATTCTAAGTATCAATTGAGCCTTTCAATTGTTTCCAGATTCATTCTAAGTCATTTCATCATAATATTCTACTTTTAGACTCTTTATGCTGTCAAAAATATTATTCATATCTGATTTATTCAAAAAGATGGATTATATGTGGTAATTGCGCATTCATTCTAAGTCATTCCAATACAATAATCAATATTTAAACTCACTATAGGGTCTAAATTATGATTTAAAACTTAGTTATTCAAAAGGATTTCATTATACATAGCAATTACACTTATAAAGTTTGCATCATGCTTATCTGAATATCATTTGAGTATTTCAATCGTTTTTGCATTCATTCTAAATCATTTCAACAAAATAATCTATATTTAAACTATGTACATGGTCTAGAATATGATTCAGATCTTACTTATTCAAAAAGATTGCATTATACATATCAATTACGCATATAAAGTGCACAATGCTTATCTGAGTATCATTTGAGCATTTCAATCGTTTCTGCAATAATTCTAAATCATTTCAACACAATAAGCTATATTTAACGTCTCAATGGGGTCTAGAATATGATTCAGATCTTACTCATTCAAAAATATTGCATTATACATAATAATTACGCATATAAGTGCAAATAATGCTTATTCTCGGTATCATTTGAGCATATCAATCATTTGTACATTCATTCTAACTCATTTCATCACTATAATCAACATTTCAACTCTCTATATGGTTTAGAATATGATTCAGATCTTACTTACTCAAAAAGATTGGATCTTATATAGTAATTATGCATATGAAGTGCAAATACTTATTTTGAGTATCATTTGAGCATTTCAGTCGTTTCTGCATTCATTCTAAGTCATTTAATCACAATAATCAACATTTAAACTCTCCATACGGTCTAGAACATGATTCAAATCTTACTTATTCAAAATGATTGGATTATATGTAGTGATTATGCATATAGAATGTCAATAATACTTATTATTACTAACATTTGAGCATTTTCATCGTTTCCGTATTCATTCTAATTTGTTTCATCACAATAATCAACTTTTAAAAATTCTCTATACAGTTTAGAGTATGATTTAGATCTTAAATATTCAAAAAAGATTGGATGACACGCAGTAATTACATATATAAAGTGCAAATAATGCTTATTTTTAGTAGCATTATAGCATTTCAATCATTTTTGCATTAATTCTAAGTCACATCATCACAATAATCAACATTTAAACTCTCTACACGGTCTGCAGTTACCGTATAGAAGACTCAAAGTTGAAGTTCCGGTGGGTCTCGTCAATCAATTACCTTCCTTATTGCGTCTGCCTGCCCCTAATTAGAGCTCTTCTTATCTATTTCTATACTGAGAATGGCTTTCTTGACGGGCTGAACGAATCCCTCACTTGGCTAACTCAACAATCATATGTCTGAGAGTCTGATCTATCTAACTAAGCGGATTGGAGGCGGGCATTTTCATTTCAACGTAGCAGTAGGGAAAGTGATTTCAATTAACTAGGACATAGACATAAACTTCAAGGGCGAAACTTGGTTCGTATATGTCATAGAATGATCACTCTACCTCTGATTCTTTCCTCGGGAAGGCTTATCTCCTCTAGTACTGGGGTATCCCTTGCAATCTCGCCCGAGCGTCGGAACTTGAAAACGAACAATCTATCTTCCCCGTATTCCAACACATATGGTCTTCCGAGTAAATACAATCTCGAAAAATGGCTTTAAAGCCTGAGCTACTGGCCAAAGGAAATCAAAGAAGGTAGCAGTCCGCATTTATTAAGCATTTGGCGAACAATCTCGCTAAGCTCTTCTAAAGTAAAGTAAATTTCGGCTTTTCAGGCTCGTGATAGATATGAATTTCCAAATTGACAACTCTTGGGGCGACACCATATTCAACTCAGATGGCTGGACTTGACTTTTTCAGGTTTCAAAACTGGGCTAATTGATGGAATAGTAGGAGGTGCAAGCCGGCCGTCAGGTCGATAGATAGGCATAGATTCTGTGAAACCCATACAATTGCTTCCATCAGTACTCCATGAGTCAGAGACAAGATAGCAAAATTAAGGATAATGAAACCTGGTACTCTTTCTATTGTTCATTTTCTATGAATCTTTCTTCATTCACTTCATGGAAAAGATATATTTTTTTTTCATTTACTTCATTTCCTTTCATAGACAGTCTAGTGAAGCTAGCTTACTAATGCCAAGGACTACTACTCACTAATACCTATCCTTAATAATACACGATATATTATATTCTTATTATTCTATTTCTATATGGACTCATATTCGAGTTTCATAAAGCTATACTTTAGAGAATGCAAGAGAGATTCTAGGACCACTTGCCCATAAGACTAAGACCGAACTGAACTACCTGTAACTGTCCTAACTGCTCATGTGTACTAAACCCCTGAAATCACTTTCCCTACTTCTACGTTTCTTTTATTCATTTCCTATAAAGCTTCACCCTTGAAGGTTATAGGATCGGAGCTAGGTGGCTTGGACTGTTTGATAGTCAATTGAGACTTTGATTGAACAGGGCTAAGTCAATGCTAAACTAATCGATCAATTGTATGAAGTATTGTTAGCATTTGGTTTTCAAATCCCTATAAAGTATAATAATCTCTCTCTCTATGTGTCTATGTCCTAGTTAATTGAAATCACTTTCCCTACTGTTACGTTTCTTTTATTCATTTCCTATAAAGCTTTGCCCTTGAAGGTTATAGGATTGGAGCTAGGTGGCTTGGACTGTTTGATCGTCAATTAAGTCCTCCTTAAGCCATATAATAGCACTCCATAAGTCTCTTTTCTTAACTCATTACATCCCTTAATCATTGGTTCCCGTAGGCAACTACAGGATAATTAATAATAGGGGCTTGCGCCTATTGGAAAGAAAAGACCCGCTAAATCAAGAAACTTCTTTAAGAAGCGACTCTTGTTAGTATTCTCTTGTTTCGAGAGATACCCGCTATAGAGATTGAACCTTAAGGAAGGTGAATCTAAGGCTATGTTTCTATTTTTTCCCGAGGAATCCTTCGAGGGAAAGAGTGACGAAAAAGCCGCCACACAAATCAATTAGTTAAATAAATCAAAGACTCTTTTATTGATGCATCCATATCAAGTTTGGGATGCGCGTTGATGCAGAAAATAGTACGTGATAGCTTATGGATCGAGGCAATTGAGGCCGCATAAGCGGAACTATCCAACCCACAATTTGAAGTTAGTATTGTAATTTTTTCCCTCAAAATTTGGAGGCTATAGAGTCGAGCATAAGATATTCACTGATCACCGATTGAAGTACACTTTTACAAAAAGGAGTTGAACCGGAGATAAAGGAGAAGGATGAAACTCATTGTGGATCATGATTTGGAGATATTATGTCATGTCAGTGAAGCTAATTTGATGGCCGATGTATTGAGGACTATGATTTGAAAATATTATATCACGCTGGTAAGACTAATTTGGTGGCTGATACATTGAGTAGAAAAGAAAAACTATTGGAGGAAATGAGAATATGAGATAATGGATTTGCACGTGAGTGTGTCACAAGAGCTCGGACATCTTTTGTTGGGCCGAGTCCAAACAACTAATGCAGGTCTCAACAGAAAAGTAAGTCCTGCTAATACTAATTAAGAATCGCTATTCTTTGTTGTGCCTTGATAATTTATTTGATCAACTCCAAAATCTTCAGTTTATTTCATGTTTGATTTGAGAATGGACTATCATCAACTTAAAATATACCCGAGTGATGTAGAAGACGGCTTCGTACAAGATACGAGCAATTATGATTTTTTGTTGATGCTTTGGGCTTGACAAATGCGCTGACAACATTTGCGAATCTCATGAATCGTGTGTTTCGAGAGTTCCTAGATGCTTTTTTGGTGTGGTCTTTATCTCTTTGCTCCATTCATAGCCAGAAATTTGTACATAAATCTCTCCATTGTATTAACTCATTTTTCTTCTCTGTTCCAAACTTCCAGTTGAGATCTGTTCCGTGGGTATTTTTTCATTCTTTGTAGCTTTTACAATTCTAATATTATCTTACTGTTTCTGATTCCTTTCTTTAACCTTACAAGACAACGCATATATAACCTGTCTTCTCATTTTACTCTTCACTCTAGCCACTTGCCATGCCTTTGTTAGGTATGTCCTTTTTACTTTCACTCTCTTTCTTTATCCCACATTTTCTTTTATTCTAATTTGCACTTGCTACCCTGCTTATCGCCTCTTGCCCCTCTGTTCCCTTTCTGTTATTGAGGTTTTGTCTCCTTGTAGAACTATATATATAGATTGTGATGGTATAGATGTTGTTCACATCATCATTTCTAAACCATATCACTTGCTGCAATGCACTTCCTCCCCTCATCTGGTGCAATTTAATCAGATCCTACCATTACAATATTATATTGGGCTATAGCGTCAGTTGCACCTCTGCCGGACAGTCGTGTCTCAGCTTGGTTCATAGGCTTCATCAATACACCGGGTTCTTCATACAAGAAGAAGATGGTTCTAGATGTATCTAGGACAATTGTCTTTTGGTTCACAACATTTCTTCGTAATCCGGGTCTTCCTAATCCTCAAAAGTTACATCAAACAATTAACGTGTCTTTTTCATGTAGCCAAGAGCCTTTGCTGTCACATACTGAGGAAGAGAGAAATCATGTTTGTTCATTATATGACCGTTGGGACAAGTTAGAAGAAGGACCGTTGGATCAATAGTGTAAAGGAACTTATGTTATAAGAAGGTTATATTTGTAATTAGGCAAAGTAGGGCTGGGAAAGGAAGGTTATAAATAGGAGGTCTCTGATTGTAATTGGACATGTCGATGAATAAAAATTATGATAATCTCTTTTAATTATCTCTTCTGTTTATCACTATTTCATCTCTTCTCCATCATTTTCACCTCTCTCTTCTATCTTTCCCTTGCAACACTCAATTTCCACCTGAATTAACCCCAAATCACAGCAAGACTGTGACAAGTGGTATCAGCAGCCAAAAGATCGCATCTGGGCAATTAGGCATATCATCTTCTTTGCTCAAGATCCATCAAGATTCGTTCGTGATGCCTCCCAATTCTTCTTCACTTGAGCAAGCGATGTTGCACGTCGTTGAGAGAATGAGCATGGAGCTGCGAGCAATAAATCTTCGTCTTGACCAACGACAAATCGAACTCAACCAAAAGATTGGAGAATTAAAGTCAATGATGAAGCAACTCCTTCGTGTATCAAATGAGCAATACATCCAAAATCAGGAACCGAGGTAGCCTTTGGAAAAAGAAGAAGAAGAAGAAGAAGGCGATTGTCGACCATTTGGTACACCATTCTTGAAGTTTCAAAATCAAGAAATGGTTGTATCAAGCACAACACGATCTGCTGAGCAACAAATTGGCAGTCAAGTTCATGAAATGGAGAATGCTGATATCAATACTAGTGGGATGCCAATTCATATTGCTGAGCAATCAAGAATGTCAGTTCTATCTCAAGAAATAATCAATGAAGGCAATTGCAACAACCAATCAAGAATTGGGTTGTAGAAGTCTCAAGAATTAACAAGACAAGTCCTGGACTTAGCAATTCCAACACCAAAAAGGACCGATTGTGACATGCAGCTCAACTAGTTTTCAAGCATCAATATTAACCTACAATGTACTAGAAAAAGTCTTGGGTCTCATTTACAAGATTATGAAGAAATCGACTGCGTAGAGGAGTCAAGAAGAGAGAAGAAATTTGACATTAAAGCCTTTCAGTGCCATGGGTATACAGGTCATGTAATTATGTTGAAATTTCCTTCTTTTAATTGGTCCGAAATTATGGGATGGATTGATGCATATGAGGCCAATTTAGGAAGGAGTCAAACCATTGATATTCACAAAACAAAAATGGATAGGTGCTGGCATGAGGTTATGGCTAAACTAGGTCCAACACTGAAGTGGAGTAAGATATATGACCCAATTGATGCTAATTGCAAATTGCATCAGGAAGTGATTGATGTGAAAGAATTGAAGTGTCTTAAGAGCTCAGACCCTATTGACCTGTAAATGAATGATGATTCCAGAAGAATTGATTAGAGTGATGTGTATTACAACAGAAGAAGGGTAACTGTATACATTGGGAGCAAAGAAAGAGTTATGCAAGTTCAAAAGAAGGCAGCTGAGGCACATGGAAAACATAATTGTATTGATACTACTAAGGGCATGCCTATGCTAATACTGGCGGGAGGAATATGTATAAAGAGAAAGGGGTTAAAGAAATAGCTTTAACCATTGTTGGTGCCAAAGTAGGGCTAAGAAAGGAAGGTTATAAATAGGAGATCTCTGATTGTAATTGGACATGTTGATGAATAAAAATTATGGTTACCTTTTTTAATTATCTCTTCTGTTTATCACCATTTTATCTCTTCTCCACCATTTTCACCTCTCTCTTCTATCCTTCCCTTGCAACACTCAATTTACACCTGAATTAACCCCAAATCCCAGCAAGACTGTGACATTGCAGCAAGATTCAAAAGCATTTAAGGCTTGCTCCAAAATGGAGTAATGGGAGCTAAGGAAAGGAAGTGAAACTCATGTTCCTTGCTCCAAGTCATTGTGCTGGATGAATCTGGGAGAACCAAAGGAAATGAAATTTACATAAAAGCTGATTTTAAGGGACTGATGGTTACCCCAAAAATTGGGGTGTAACAAGAAAACCCTTGAGAATTAAATAACTTTACCATAATGCTCTTTGTTTATAAATCTATCATTTTCCTTCCAAATAAAAATAGAAGGACAATATCGTCTTTTTATATGTTAGAGAGAAGGTTAACACCATTTACTTCTATGTATGTTTATTGAAATCTGAAGTAAGGTATCTCTATTATCTCACACTTCCTTAGCCTTTCTTTCCTTTCCATCCCTTACCTTAGCCCCGATTGTCTCTTTCTGGAGCAAAGCCATAATGTATATCTATATTTATGGTGCAATTCTTACTTTTTCAACTCCCTAGATGCACGATGCAATGAGCACCCGTACATTTCATCTTGTGTCTTAAATGCTACCTCTCTTATGTCAAAATACAATCACTACAAGTTGCTTGTTGCTTACAATTCTGCTACGGTTTTGTATGGGTTGTACCGTGTAACGAGTCTTTATTGATGCTTCATGGATAGATCCTTTATGCACAATGATTGGGGTGGTATATTACAAAACATATGGAGAGCATCTGATCCGGATACACTACAATACATCTGCTTGAAAGTCGGTCGCCCTGAGCTTACACAAGACTTTTTTTGATTGAAAGATGCCTGAGCTAGGCTTCCATTGGAAATTAAACGAGTCATTACAAGCTATGCCAAACGAAAAACTCTCCTAACCTGAGAGTGTCACCTTACAACTAAGAGCTATCACAACCTTAAAAGTCAAGAATGAAGCATTACTAAACAATAAAAGATATAGCCACAATTATTACAATCCATACAGACATTAAAAGACAGCCACAAATTGTCAGTCAGAGTCTTCAGTGGAATCCCTCATCTCTGCCTCTCTTTGATTGGCTGCCAAGTCTCTAAATCTATGCTCCATTTCTGTTGAGAAACCTGTCCAGAAGTGATATAGGTTTAAAGAATTAAAAAACACATTAAAAGAGCTAGTACTAGGATGATTTGTAAATAGTCTCATGTTCCTCTCGTTCCAGTGTGTCCAGCACAAGGCTGCTAGAATTGTTTGGCTATATATCCTATCTCTCTTGCTTAGCCTATTTATGCTATCCCAAATAGTATCTAAACTAGTGCAATCTAAATTTATGTTCCTATTATTGAACATATTAAAGCTGACCCAGAAGCTGCTAATGAAGGGACAGTGTACAAATAAGTGGTTCACACTTTCAGCGTTGGCACAGAAGGGACACTTATTTGGGCCTATCTTCCCTTTTTTTATTTGGTTATCAAAGTTGAGTATTTTATTGTGAATTACTAACCAAAGAAAATAACTTAAACTTTAGGGGGATTTTTAAATTCAAAACAAAGAGATTCAAGTCAATGTAGATTCCGCGATTATTGAGGAATTTGTACAAAGACTTCACTGTGTAATTTCCTGAACTCTCTAACTGCCAAATAGAACTATCATCCTCATCTGTAAAAGTTATACTATTCATAATTGCTAGCAGACTATTTTTCTCAATTCTCATTTCTCTAGAGATACATCTGGTTAAATGAAAATTGATGTTGCCCCTATTTCAAACTTGAGCTACCGAGATATGTTCTTTTTTTTTTTGTTTTTTCAAATAGTTTGGGGAAAGCATTTGCTATAGTCAAGTCCCCATACCATTGATCTTTCCAAAAATCTATAGTCTTACCATTGCCTAAAGTTTTTTTGATACCTATTCTAACGATGGCTGAAAGGTAATGCAGGTTTTTCTAAAAAGCTGAATAACTATGTCCTTCAAGATCCCTTTTTGTTCCCTAAAACAGTAGCCCCATACCCATTTTCCTAAAAGTGCAGCATTTATCATTTTCAGGTTCAAGATTCCCCAACCCCCGAATTCCTTTCTTCTACAGATAGTGTCCCAGTTGACCAAGCTATACTTTCTTCTCTCATTGTCCTGAAAGGAGCCCCAAAGGAACCCTTTTCTAATTTTATCAATTTGGTTGATTACCCATGCTGGGAACTTGAAAAAGGAGAGAAAATATAGAGAAAGAGCAGAAATTATTGAGTTTAAGATGACTACTCTACCTCCTAAAGAGAGCACAAAGCACTTCCATTTGGATAGTTTCCTCTTGATTTTCTCTATCAGCAATTTCCAGATTTCCTTGCTTGGGTTTTTCCAATGTAATGGAAGTCCCAAATATTTGATAGGTAGATTTGCTAACTTTACAATGGAGGATGCTAGCTAAAACATTGGTTTCTGAGGTTTCTAAGTTTATAGGCGCTAATTCAGATTTGGCAAAATTGATCTTAAGTCCTGATATCTGTTAAAAGAATCTAAGGGCCTAAGCAATCTTTTCCACCATTTGAATGTCATGTTTAATGAAAAGGAGAGTGTTATCTGCATATTACATATGTATCACCTTTTTACCATTAGGAAGGGTGGGACCTAGCCCTTGAAAGTGCTGATTCTCTACCCCTAAGTCTAAGATTTTTGAGAGACATTCTGCAGCAAGTATAAATAGATAGGGAGAAATAGGATCTCCCTGTCTTAGTCCCTTTTTCCATTCAAAGAAGTTACCTAAGGAGCCATTAATGGATATGGCAGCTTTACCCCTATATAAGGTTTTGCTGATCCAATTAATCCATCTCTGATCGAAACCTCTCTATCTCAAAGTGGAGATTAGAAAGTCCCAATTGACATTGTCAAAGGCTTTCTCAAAATCTAATTTGAGTAGAATGCCTTTCTCTTTTTTTTAAATGGCAGTCATGGATAATCTAATGTGCTGCAACTACCCCTTCTAAAATGTATCGCCCTTTCAAAAAAGCACTTTGATTGTGACTAATAATTCTTTTAAGGATTGGAGACATCCTATTAGCTAAAACCTTAGTTATGATCTTGAAGCTACAATTAAGAAGGCTAATTGGCCTGTATTATCCTATTCTAGAGGCATCTGAAACTTTTGGGAGAAGACAGATAATAGCCTGGTTTATATACTTAATCTCCAACTTGTTTTCAAACAGGTCTGAGAATATTTTAACTAGATCACGTTTCAAAATTTTCCAGAACTTTTGGTAAAAGATAATAGAGAAGTCATATGGTCCTGATGCTTTGTCAGAATTCATTTGGAAGATGGCTTTTCTTATCTCTTCCTCTGAAAAACTTTGGCATAAAGTGGCATTTTCTTCATTTGTAACTTTCTCTTGGGATAGCCAGATGTTATCATTTAGACTACAACTGATATTACTTGTTGTACCCAACATATTTTGGAAGTAATCTAAAACATGATTCTGAATTTGTGAAGAGTCTCTTACTTCTCTACCTCCTATAAGTAGGTGAGTTATGAGACTTTTATTCTTTCTTATAGATGCAATTCTGTGAAAGAATTTTGTGTTTGCATCCCCCCTCAATGAGTCAGGAAACTCTTGATCTCCGTTTCCAGGAGATTTTCTCATTTTGGTAGATGTCATACAATTCTTTCTTTGCATTTAGGAAATCATCAAAATCAGCTTGTTCTAAAACATTATCTTCTAAAAAGATTTCCCATTCTTTAATATTAGAGATGAGAAGTTTTTTCTTATCTCTGATTTCTTTTTCTAAATTTCTACTCCATCCCGAAAGCTTATTTTTAATGAAAGCCATCTTTGCTTCCCAGTTGTATGCCTTGTTGAAACCAATATCAACTGTAAATCATCAGGAAGTTAACCTATCTAAGAGATCCTCCTGTTGGAGCCAACTTTTCTCAAACCTAAAAATTCTTTTATTGTTTTCTCTTATCACTCCAGAATCTAAAACTAATGGGGAGTGGTCTGAGAAAGTCGTAGCTAAACTATAAGAGAAAGTGGTGGAGGAGTCAATCTATTCCTGATTAACAAGGAATCTATCTAAGCAGGCAAATTGCCTGCTATTTCCTCCCCTGGCCCAGGTGAACTTTCTGTCTAGCACTTTAAAGTCAATTAGATTAAAGAAATCAATCCAATTGTTAAATTTGTTAATGTTTCTGACATCAAAAGTGATGCCCTTTTTTTTCTATTCTATACCTAATCACATTAAAATCCCTACTTATAATCCAGGGAGTGTTGATATCTCTGCTAATGAGATTCAACTCTTCCCAGAAGGCCAATTTCTCATTGCTGAGAACTGAACCATAAACAGTGATAAATTTCAGTTCTAAATTGCTAATTTTATTAACTAAGTCAACAGAGATAGAGAATCTCTTGACATTCCAGCTCCTAATAACATAAAGATCAGAATTTACACCAATTAAAATACCTCCAGAAGCACCCCTGGCTGGGGTATGATTCCAGAGAAAATTAGGGGTTAAAGAATTCAGGAATCTCTTCTGGAGTTTTTCTTTTTTAGCTTCCTGAATTCCTACTATCTCTAATTTTTCAAAACAGATCAATTCTGCTAAATGTCTTCTTTTTGTGCTAGTACCCATTCCTCTAGCATTCCAAGAGAGGTACCTCATTTAATCACCTTACTATTAACCCATAAATTAGCTTTATGAAAACTTTGAATTTGATCTAAGGCCTCTCTAACAAAAGAAACTACTTTGTCAGAGTTAGAGCTTTTTAATGATCTGACATTCTGTAGTCTTTCTCCAATGTTGTTGCCTAAATAAAAACCTAAGTCCTCACATAAATCTACTAACTGTTGATCATCTAAACTACAGTAAGGTAAATACATATGTGAAGAATTACCTGAAGGGATCTCAGGTGGACTGGGAGTGGTTTGCACTGCCTCTGGCATGGTTTGCTCCTTGGCAGACACCTGATCCTTCCCCTTCACTTTTTTCTCCTTGCCATCAGACTTCTGCCCTTTTTTTTACTGGAGTGGAAACACTCATCTCTCCACCTACTGAATCAGCTTTCTAGCTCCCTTCTCTGCTCCTTCTTAATTGAGACATTAGTGCCCTGTTATGAGCCTCCAAGAGCTTCATTCTGTTCCACATTTCCTGTTTGGAGAGTTCCTTGTTGTGATCAGAGGTCCTTCTTTCATGCATTTCTTCAGTCCTATCATGGAACTTTGTAACTTGTTCCTTGTTAGGGTCTTCTATGACTAGATTCTTAAGTATTCCTTTGCTAAGTAATTTCTCCAGAATCAAGGGCATTTGAGAGATAGCACATTCATAAGTTTTTTCCTCTGTCTAAGGATAGTTCACCGCTTTCAATATCACCAGATATGAGTTCTATGACCTCCTCTGGATTGTTAATGGGTGATGAAGGCTTAGAACCTAGGAATCAAATTAATTTATAGACCTAGAGCTAACCTCACTAGTCTTTTAGAGTACAGCTTTAGGGTCGAACCCAAGGGACGGTACAATTGATTACTGGACTTATCCTTTTTCAAAAGCTAGACAAGAATATTTTTATGGAGTTTTGATGAATTAAATGTAAAGGTGCAAGTAAAGTATATATTTTTGGTTGTTTTGTCAATTAAAATAAAGTAAACAACTAAAGTAAGGTTTTTGGGTTTTCAAACAGTATAAAAAGCGTCTTAGGGTTCAGGTTTCACCTCGGTTTGGACTCTAGAACACAAAACTTATCGCTTTCGTGCATCGATTGGTGTTTTTCAAGCATATAACGCTCTGTTCGGTTCGAACAGATATCTGTTCGGTCCGAACAGGAATCTGTTCGGTCCGAACAGATGGTATAAGTGTGTGGTTTTGACCTTTTATGATACTTTATGCCTTGTGCTAGGGTTTGTTGGTCAAACCTAGATATTCAAAACCTCAGCTGTCGCTTGTTGGACTAGAAACTGGTTAAATCACAACCTAACCTAATTAACTCGATTGGTTCACAACTTTTGGTATAGAATTCAATCAATTTAAACTTGTTTGTTGGAGTTCGTAAGGATATCTAGAGGTCTTTTGGACTTGTCTAAAAGTTACACTTTTGGTGCCAACTAATCTCCCCTTACGGATCTATGATTTATCCCAAATACTTTATCTAAATTATCTTGATTAACCTAACTTTAGAACTTAACTAAATGTGGCCATTCATCTAGAAGTTAATTAGACTTAACCAAGCAATTTAAACAAGCAATTATAATAATTCTCAACGAAACAAATCAACAAAACATATCATAACATAACGAGTCAAATCACAACATCCAAACCTAAGTTACTACCTTACCCCTAAGACTACATAAATTTAGCCTAACATAGTACTAAAACACACAACAAATTGCATAGAAATCACAAGATACAAGCCCATTGAAAATAGAGAAGAAAACATAGAAGAATAAACCGAATACTCCTTTATGCTTTCAAACTACGATCTCTAGGCAGTGGTGTGTTGCAAGATGGTCACCAAACTCGTCTCCTTGCTGTCGTCGCTTCAAAGAACCAAGCTTTGATGATCTCCCATGGTGGAAGAGAGAAAAACACCTATGGAAAGTGGAATTTGTGGTATGAAAGGTTGAATACTTTCCTTCAGGTCTAGAGGTGTATATATGGATGTCCCAGGTCGCAAGGATGGAAGGCTAGGGCACCAGGGCGCAAGAAATTGTCATTTCCATCAGTTTCTATGTAAAAAATAATGCCTTATGTGATATGGCGGCAACCTGGTCAAACCGAACAGGTGTGCAGTCGAATCGACCAGGAGAGAGAAAATGACGCATGGCTGCCATAGGTGCTGGTCGGATCGAACAGGCTTGTGGTCGGGTCGACCAGGAGAGAGAAAATGACGCCTAGCTGCCATAGGTACTGGTCGGATCGAACAGACTTGTGGTCGGGTCTACCAGGAGAGAGAAAAGAGCCTCCAATGCTAGGAATGAGGCGTCTAGCGTACGTGCTACATCGGGAATCCATCTATATGCTCCAAAATCATCAGAAATCATCAAAGTCCTGTAAAATGAGAAAAGAAACGACGGTAGAGATAATTCCATGGAAATCACAGCAATCTATTGAATAATTCAATGGTTTGAGTGTTATTTGAGTGCCAAGTACGGTCCAAATGCCTACAAATAATGACGATATCAATGGGTCCTGGGATTACTTGTATACTACTATCGACGCTAGCTTGAATTCCATCAAGAGAAGTGGGGTTCTTAGAGACTTTTGCCTTCTTGTTGGGGCTTTTGCTAGATTGCCCCTGACCTGAAGCTTTCAATTCCTCATTGAACCTTTTAATCCTACTCTCCTTGGCTATCTTTTTTAGATTGGCTATCTCATTTTTTGCCTCTGTGGGTCCCACTACCTTGCCTTTGCCAGTATTGTCAGTCCCCTTGCTTACTGTTCTGTTTGCATCTAACAACAGCCCTTGACCAAAGAGCCTCATGGCCTGAGCTCTTGTAGTTACACCAGGACTGTCTTGATTTGGCTGAGTTTTCGGTTATGTCTCCTTGGGGGAAGGTAGGGGCTGGGAAGAAAGGGTGGAGTTTGCCTTTCTCTTTCTACTCTTTCTTTTCTGGGATTTGGTTTGCTGCTGAGGGTTTTGAAGGGCCAAGTCTAATGCAGGAGGTACCACTGAGTTGAGTTGTTCCTAATCTTGCTCAGTCCAATCCAATCTGTGAAGGTTTTTGATGTGCTCATGAAAGTCAGAGCGCACCACTTCCTCCTCTACCACAAAGTGGACTTTGACTAAGTCCATCTTTCCAGACTTGCGATAGATTTCTACTCTTCAAAAAGGGAGAATTTGGCTTCTCTCCCCAACTTCAACCATGACCGTTGCAAATCTACCTTCAATCCCCATATGAGTAGGGATGTCAAGCCTGACTACTTGTCCAAATTTGATGATTTTCCTGATTCCATTCCAAGATCGCCATCCAAACGGTATATCTACCACTCGAATCCAAACCATCACGGACTCTTTTTTTTTTAACTCTAGTTTAGGTGCCTCCATGGCTATGTTAAAAGATCTACGCACCTTTCTTGAGTCGGCGATCTCGATGCTGTCGTTTCGAAACATATCATCTCTCCACTGTATCGAAGGTCCGACGATTTGGTATCGGTGGTTGCCAAGGAAAATCACTCTGTGCTGAGTTGGCGCTATTCTTCTTCTCATCTCCATTAGCACATTGAGAGAAGTGATTCTACCGTCAGCTTGGAAGACCATACTTCTACCAATTTCTGATTCCAAAACTAAGTGCTCATCGCTTTCTTCAAGTTGGATCGGCTCTAGAGAAGCCATTGGAGGAGAAAGAACGTGAGAACTATGAGGGGCAATTTCATATCTAGGGTTTGGGATTGACAAAGGAGGAAAATCGCTTGTCTTGAAAGGGGGTTTTATGGAGGAGTTAGTGGGAACTGAAGGAACAAGACAACTCTTGAGAGAAAGAGAGTCGGAGCACTCGAAGGAGCGGTGTCCCGTCTTGTTGCATCTGAAGTAGATGATCGATTCCCTACAGATCTCCGCCACGTGTCCGTTGCCTCCACATTTTAGGCAGAAGCTTTTCATCCGACGAGCGATATCGCCTTTCTTGACTCCTTCAAGATTTGTGCAAACCTTGCTAAAATGCACTAGCGGAGCACGGGAACGCGATGCGGCTTCAAAATTCGAACCTCCCTCCAAAAGGGTTGCCACCTTCAAAATAGACTGGAGCGCAATGGCTAGAGAGAGAGAGACACCTCCTCTTTTTACAGAAACTGGAGAGGATGCTGCTGTAGAAACCGGTCTATCTTTTGTTCTCTCGTGACTCCTCAACTGCGCCAGTTTCCACATTCTTTCCATCGTAGACCCGTGCTAGAACACCGAGAAGGGATCTACGGCGGAGATGAACGGAGAAGAGAGCGGTTGCTAATCTTGGAGAATCTTGAAGCTAAATTTGTACGACAGATAAGCTTGCTCTTGGCCCTGCTCCACTAAGTCCAATTGAGCTTACACAAGACTATCAAGTCTTATCTCGAAGAGAAGTCATTTGGACAAGACTATCAAGTCTTATCTCGAAGAGAAGTCATTTTTGGTAGCTGGAGTCGATCCGTCTACCATTCAAGCACAATATACGGCCTATCTAGGGGTGTAGATGAGCTGAGCCTGAGCAAGCCGAGGCTAACTCGAACTCAAGCTCATCTCAAGTCGAGCTAGCTCAACTCAGCACACCAAGGCAATTCCGAGTTTTTTTAGCAGCTCAAACTCAACTCATTAGAACTCGAGTTGGCTCATGGCTTGAAAACTAACTCGTTATTAAATATCAAACTTTGAAAATTCGTAATGGCTAAACTAAAAAGCAAATAACAAAAATATTAAACAATGTTTAAAATGCACATAGAAGACACACGAAGAGATCAGGAGAAAGATACAGCTATTTCTCCATAAAAATAAAAAGAACTTAGGGTTATAGAATAGTGATTAAAAATTGGACTGGGTTACAGACTAAAAAACGAATTGGGCTAAGTCTCACGAGTTGGATTGAGCGAGCTGAAGGCAACTCGAACTCAGCTCATGGGCCTTCCGAGCTGGTGTAGCTCGAGTTAATCCAGCTCGAGCTGAAACAACTCGAGTTGCTATCGAGTATTATCCGATTCGAGTTCGAGCTAGCTCACAAGGGCCGAGTTTTTTGCTCAGTCCTAGGTAGGGATGAAAACGGATCGGATACGGAGCGGATGTAGGTCTTCCCATATCCGCATCCATATTTTTTTCTCGGATACGGATACGAATACGGATGCGTTCGGATACGGATACGGTTCGGATATTAAACGGATACGGATACAGTTCAGATATTATCGGATACGGAGTCGAATACGAATATATTTTGTCGGATACGGATCATATAACGATCAATTTATTTTATTTCATTTCTTTAGAACTTTTTTTAAATTTCATATTGCGTATAAAAGTTTGTTATATATGAGAGTAGCTGAAGCATAAGAAAATTTTCATGTCATGCAATAAGTTATATTCAAACAATATAAATTATACGATAATAAGGTAATAAGATAAGTAGTGTACAAAATTTATTCTTTCAACCAATTAAATCCAAAATTTCATCAAAATATTATATATAATATGTATAAATTAAATTATTATTAACATTATTGGTTGGATTCTCAACAAATATATTGGATTCAATAAATCACATATATAACCGTAATTATCAAATTTATGAATTAATCAATAAAATTGCAAGCACCACATAAGTACAAATTTAATAGAATTGATCAATAAATTCAGTCTTTCCACAATTTGAATTCCAACAGTATATTTAACTATTCAATGTCAAATCATATCTTGTTACCTTAAATGTCATCATACATTAAAAAAGTATATTAATCATATGTAATCAACATGATTAGAGAAAAAAAATTAATTTTAGTATTATTATCGTATATAATCGTCCTCAATAATAAAAAAATAAAAATAATTTTATGTTCCAAATAAAAATATTATTATAAGAGAACTTATCTAATAAAAATTAAGCATTATATAATTAAAAGTATTCTCTAATGTAGATAAGTAATTATATTAATTATCTTATGCCGTTAAAAATACGGATAAACGGATTAATATCTATCGGATACGGATAATATTCATGTCGGATACGAATACGGATCGAATATTGTCAAAAAACTTAAAACCATATCCGCATCCATATTTTTTTGGCGGATACGAATACGAATACGGATATGTTCAGATACGGATACGGATCGGATGTTATGCGTATTTTTCGGATTCGGATACGGATCGGATCGGATATTATCCGCTCCGTTTTCATCCTACTCCTAGGCCTATCTGTGCATGTTCCGTCCAATGTTGCGGACGAGTTTTATTTTCTTCTCTTCTTTTCTCATTTTAATAATGGAAAAGTGGTGGGGAAACCCACTTGTTTCAAAAAAAAAAAAATTCCTTCTCTTCTCGAACGGGGTGTTTAATTAGATGTATTTTTCTATTTTTTCAGTTGCTCTTTTATTGATGTAATCTTATTTTATATGAATGCAATTTACCTACGGGTTTCATTGTCAGAAAAAAATAATAATGGGACTGTTTGGATTCTTCAAGAAATTTGGAAAATTTCATCTTGCTGCCGTAAATTTATTATAAACAATCTAAACTCTTCACAAAGTTACACACTTCCCAATAAATTTATTTCTATGAATTGCAACTTCTTCAAATTTTTCAAATTCCTAAACGATCCAAACGGCCCCAATAATAATGAATGGACTAAGGTATCATAAGATGTGTGGGATTGGGGGCCGCAGTGGCACAGTAAGGTACAGGTTTTTTTTTTTACAAAAAATAAAATAAAAACAGAAGCAAATTAAGACCAGAGATTATATCGATCATAATATCTCATGAACACAACTAAGCAAATTCTACAAAACTCAGATGAGCAGGACATTGCAAGAGTTTCAGTCAAAGCATAACTACAGGCTGCAGATGAAGTTGCAGCATTCTTTCTGTAAATAATTCACATCAAGTACAATAATGGAGATCCTTGACCTGCCCACCTTAAAAAGGAAAGCAAGAAAAGCCTCTACAGTTTTCCTATGAGGTACCGTCGCTGCTCTCGCCTTCACCGCCTTCTAAAACAACATTACAGACACACGCATACAAACACACACACACACACACACACACACACAAAAGAGAAAAGAAAAAGAAGATAACCATGTAAGCTTTCAGAAAGAGACTAAATTACTTTAACAATAATAAAAGCCAGCCTAACCAACATCTTATCCTGATATATATAGTGATATCAATATTGATAAAAAATGAAATCAGCAGTTGGGCATATATATTATATTGTGCATTTTATTTAAAGAATTAAACCGAAGGATGTTTCAAAGGCCTGAGATACAATATGCCATATTTGTCAGTGAATGACATCAATTAAGGATCCCCCAAGACATAAGCAAGCATGTAGGAGTGAAGTAGAAAATTTAAGCAAATTATTCAATGTTTGCGTAGGTAGGGAAAATATTAATTTACCTGGAACAGCATCGGCTTGTTGGTCCGGCAGTGCCTCATTTTCTTCAGATTCGTCGTCGTCATAGTCATCACTGTCGACATTGTTGTTGCCGTACATGTCGTTGAGATAGTCAAGAGCAGAGCGGGTGAAGACGAGTTTGCGGGCATCGAGAATGTCAAAGAGGTTGAGGGTGCGGGGGGTGAGCATCTTGAGGGTGCCGATGTTGCGGGCGCTGAGCCAGACGTTGCGGGGCAGGTCGGTCATGAGGAGGATTGCCTTGTGAGAGGGGTCGAGGCCCCAGCGGCGCAGGGCAGCGACAAAGTCCTTGGTGCGGGGGGCGGCCTGGAACTGGTGGGAGAAGTCCTCGACGACGAAGGCATCGGCGGCGGAAGCAGCGCTGGAGAGGGCGGTGGAGATGGCGAGGCGCTTCTCCTTGCGGTTGATCTTGATGGACCAGTCGCGGGGCTTGGGGCCGAAGATGACGCCGCCGCCGGGGCGGAGGGGGGTGCGCTGGGAGCCGCGGCGGGCACGGCCGGTCTTCTTCTGCTGGTAGGGCTTGCGGCCGCCGCCTCGGACCTCGCCGCGGGTGAGGGTGGAGGCAGTGCCGCGGCGGCTGTTCTGCTGGTCGGTGAGGAGGGCGCGGTGGACGACGGCGCGGGCGGTGGAGGGAGGGGCGGAGCGGAGGTCGAGGGAGGCGGAGCCGACGCGGTCGCCGGAGAAGGAAAGGACGGGCAGGGTGGCCTGGTCAGCCCGGACCTGGAGTCGGGGATGGCGAAGGGAACGGGGTCCGTGGGGTCCGTGGGGTCCGTGGCGAAGGGAAAGGGGGCCGAGGAAGGAGGACGGAGAGAGCGCCGCCGACGCCATCCAAGTCAATGCAACGCAGCTATGCAGCTACGCAGCTACGCAACTATGCAACTACGCAACTATGCAAGGGAAGGTGGACAGAAGAAAAGAGAGGAGCTGTTCATGTTATCTCATCTCGATATCGATATGGCCATATCAACATTCATGAGTGGGCCCCCCTGCTCTGCCTCAGATATCCAATCACACTAGTAAATACCTATGGGCCTGGTCCAGTGGGCCTCCATATTTACCCCACTAATCTAATCATCAACGGGACGGACCCGACAACACAATCATCAAGGCCCAAACCTCTTTGCAAGTATGCCAGAATGCCACCTCGCCTCGCTCCCATGCCACCTTTCTTTTCTTCACACCGGCAACAACTCATTTTTTATTTTACTTTTCATTTTCATTTTATTATTTTATTTATTTATGACGAACATGCAAACAACATACATAACATTGGAGGTTGGAGCCAAGCCGCGCCATATTCATTCGCATCTTTCATTGCAGCTGCTTCTCTTTAAACTTTGCACGCTACCGAACATCACTTTATTATTACATGTTTCCTGCCATTCATTCATTTATGCCCTAAACTAAATACAACTCCCACAACAAATATAGGAGCAATGTAAGTATTCCTGGCCAGATTCTTCCTTCAAAGAATGCCCATTATGCCAATTCCAAGCACAGTATACTACGTGCATACTACCCAAAATTAAAGAAATAAAAAAAAAAACAGCTCAGTCTCCACATATAACCTTTTTTTCTACTTCTCAGTCTGTATTCATCTAGCAAGATGCAATCGTTTGGGCTTTGAAGCCTTCAAGAGGCCGAGGCTGAGGCCCCCTGTGACAAGCAAGTGGGCCGCCTTGACGAGCTCCTCCTTAACCATAAAGAGCACAGCGGCCGCAAACACACTCTGAACTATCTTTGTGCTCATTCCTTTATACAGCGCCCATGCACCTTCATACTTTATCATCTTTCTTATTGCATCTAACGTGCCTGCACGTGGCATGCATACACCAGTACTTCATAAATTACATGCCTTGGAAACCGAACAAAAAAAAATGAACAATCTTGCAACCTGGTACCTTTGTATTGTCGTCGCTTGTCATCCTCGACCTTTTGTTTTACCTGAAGCCTAGCCTGCCAAACAAACCCGAATACTCATCCTTAGTTTAATGCACTTGAAATGTACAAGGGTAGAGAAGAAAACGAAAGAAGGATTTGACTATCTGTACATGTAATTGCTCTGCATTACCTTCACCACCAAAAATGGGTAAGTGGCAACAGTTGCGCCAAGCTTAGCAACAGCTCCCAGAAAAAATATCTGAAATAGAAAATTTCATAATACCAAGGAGAAGTCTATAAAACCAAATATAACTGATAGGAGGCTGGATTACGATGCTAACAGTGGCATATCTAAGTTGTATCCCTAAATTAAAAAAAAAAATCAGCAGTTCCATAATTACATATCTATGAGTAGATTCAGACTTCTCGGAAGTGCATTATCGAAGTCCTTGATGAGAAAATCTTATTAAAACGTTCATGCTCAACATAGATGTAAAAATAAATTGGTTACCTCCAGAGCACTTAATCCATCAGCACCTTTCAAGTTGGTAGCCCGCTTCTTTTTCAAATTCTTTAAAAGTGTCTCATACAGCATGAATTGAATTGCAGGGTTACTAACCTGAATAACATACAACGATAAATAAAACAAATCATCTCAAATCTCAAAATAAATAAATGAATAAAGTAGAAAGGAAGAAATAAGAAACTGAGAAAACTGACCATAATAAGTGTGGGCACTACGCCCTTCCAAAAACCCAACAGACCTGCTTCGTCATAAAGTTCCTGAACCTACAGAAGTCAACCATGCTAATATCAGCAGATAATGCAGATCACGTCTATATTGACTTCTCTCTAAGAAGAAACTATGGCATCAATTAATTGTTCTTTGAATTATTTACTCAGTACATAGAATTCAAGAAAACATATGTAGGCATGAATCAAGGTAAAACATGAGCAAATGGTAAAATATAGTCCAGAAACACCGACAAAATTGTTTTACAAAAAATAGAGCACAGAACTGAAATATGGCATGTGGTCTAGTAGCTCAGGTGGTAAGAGCACTTGGCTCTCTTCTAAGAGGTCCAGGGTTCAAGCCCGCATGCTTGTGATAGGCTTGGCGAGCCAGCGTAAAAACTCAGCCATATATACAAGAAATGACCAGGGTCGGGGTGTCATTTCTAGCCTACCCCAACTTGTTTGGGATAAAAGGCTTAGACTTTAGACTTTTTTTTTTAGAACTGAAATCACAGTAGTAGGATGAGAGACTTGGTAGTGTGATAATGAGAAATGGCTTAATGCAAAGAAGAGAATTTAGGCGGTACATACCACTTGGGAGGTTTTGTAAGGAGCAGTTTTGACAAGTGCAGGTTGGGGGAGTTGATCGAGAAGAGCAGACAAGCCATGAACAGGTGGAGTTTGTTTGATTGTGTTTTTATGAGTCTAAGGAGGATGAAGATGGAAAGCAAATAGAGTGGTATTAGTATTAGTATTAGAGTTGAAAGTTGAAATTTGGATGAAGGTTAGGAAAAGGAAAAGAATTGATAGGTAGTACCTGCATGCGAGCAACAACAACCCAAATGGGATTGGTTAGAAGAACATTGAGGCATCTGCAAGCAAAGGATATATGATATATGATATATGATATATGATATATGGTATATGGTAGAGAAAAAGGGAGAAGTATAAGAAACCCGGCGAATGCAGCAACGAGAAGAGAGTGGAGAATTCCAACAGATCCGTCGCCGAGTCCTCTGGTGAAACGGGCAAGGGCGAGAGACTGAGCTTTGTCCCTGAAGATTTGGTAGAAGTAGTAATAGACGCCCTGGGAAGCAGCGGTGCCGAGAAGAGAAGGCATGAGGCCGGCGTAGAGGCGGTGCCAACCCTCAGTGTGGAGGACGAGGTAGATCTGGCGAAGAAGAGTGCCATTTTGATTATTATTAGACTTGGAGTTGGAGTTGGAGTTGGAGTTGGAGTTGGAGGGATGAGGATGGTGCTCCGTCTGCTGGCGTGTATTCACCTGAGTGCCATTAATGATTAATGATGAGGCCATGAGGGAGGGAGGGAGGAATGAATGAATGAATGAATGAATGTATATTTGTCTTCCATTTCATTTACTTACGGTTTGCAGGGGGTAGGTGAGGAGCTGAGCGATGATGCCGCCGCCCGCGCCGGCCAGCCCGTTGATCAGAGCATCCGACATCGAATCTAATTCTACCGATCTCTCTCTCCGATCTCTCCAAGGAGGAAAGGAAGGAAGGAAGGAAGGAAGGAAGGAAGGATGTCCTCTGCCGCAACGCAACCGCACTCTTTTTATTTATTTATTTAGTAGCAATCTGTTCTGTTGCTGTCGAGTCAAAGGAGTGCGATTGCGATCATGGACCGACAGACAGAGGGATCAACAAGAAGGAAATCAAGAAAAAAAAAGCAAAGCAGCTTCACAGCCTTCACTTAGCAAAGGGGGAGACTCCAAGGGAGGGTTGGTTTGTATTATGGGCCTTGAGTTTCTTTGTTGGGTGTTGGAGGCCCAGAACACGATTCACGATTCACAATCGATTGAGCCTCTCACTCTGCCATCGTCGGATGAAAGGCCAGGCCAGGCACTCAGGCAGCCAGCAACTGACCAAGACGTGGTATGATTGATGGAAAGAGGAAACAGGGAATCATTATCTTCGTCTGCTGCTGCTTCTGCTTCATCTCAAGCTCAACCTCAACCTCAACCTCAAGGGTTGTTCTTGTACCATGAGAGGCAGCGATTGCAGCTCTGCCTCCTCCATGCCCTCAACAATCTCTTCCAGGTCACCTCTCATTTTTCAAAATTAAAAATAAATAACTATTACATAACATAACAAATTATGTGCTCTGCACTTCTTCTTTCCAATCCATCCTGAATTCCAATTCCTGATCCAGGACAAGGATGCCTTCACCAGAGCCGACTTGGACACCATTGCACGCCAGCTCCAACTCCACCATCCTCCCCAACAGAAAGACCACAAGTGGTGGATCCTCCCTCTGCCCTCCCTTGTATTCAAGCCCCACCATAACGCTCTCACCGGCAACTACGACGTCAATGTCCTCATTGCCGCCCTTGAGGGATCCACACATCAAAAAAAGGTTGTCTGGCACGACCGCCGCACCCCAGCTGCCTCCATCGACCTGGCAGCCTGTCACCTCATGGGTATCATGCTCAATACCAGCGTCCCACGCCTGCGCGGTTTCTGGACCTCAAGGCACTGGACTGCCTTGAGGAATATACGCGGCGTCTGGTACAACTTGGACAGCGATCTGCCTGCCCCCCAACCATTTCGCCATGAAACCCACCTCGTTTCCTTCCTTGACAACACTGTTGCTCAGGGTGGAGAGATATTTCTCATTTTCAATCAGGATTGAAGACTGACCCACCCCTCCCTCCATCCATCCCTCTTGTAATTATCACACTGACAGAGCACATCTCGATGTCAAACAAACCATGCTCCAGTACATATTCTTTTTTTTTTTTTTAATCTGAGAACATATTCATATATTGTGTAATTCTGTGTCTTATTTTGGGTCTTTTCTGTTTGTTAATTCTCAGTTCAACATCTCCAACTAAAGTGGTCAATTCTGTGTCTTATTTTGGGTCTTTTCTGTTTGTAACTATCACACTGACAGAGCACATCGCAACCTATTTGCCAGTAGTGTCAGGAAAGGAGTTCTTAATCTATAGACTCTAGAGCCACTGCAAGTGATGTGGCCTGCAAATTGACCAAAGAGCTCTACATAAAGTGGGGAGGGGATTTACAATTTGACCCAATGAGTGTGAAACAGCGGGTCAACTTATGCTGGTACGCTAACTCTGAGATTCCTATGAAGAAGACTAGGCAGAAGATTTACACCTATGTTCCAGATGGGTGGCAAGTACTCATAGATGCATCATGGGATATACTGATATACATCACATATATCACAGAGAGTAGGATGTGCATGAACAGTGTTACCAGCATGGACAAATCCAATCTGTCGGACTCAGTAATCACACGATTCACACCACCCATGACCTTTTTCATGCCGAGGTTCTGGCTTTACACGAGGCATTAATTCATGTCCAGAACAGTGTTTGACAAGGACTAAAAGGGGTTATCTATGTCAGCTTATTCCAGCAGGTTGAGGAGGCACCACCTTAGTTTGTTTACCAGTATCTCATTTTACTGCAAGTTGCTTGTAGCGGACTAGTGGTCTTTTATTTTATTTGATTGATTAGGTGATATTTCAGTTTAGTACGTTATTCACTTGCTTGTAGCGGTCTCTTTTACTTTATTTGACTAGGTGATATTTCAGTTTTAGTACGTTATTCATTTGCGTGAAGTTTAGTTTTTCGGGAGCATTTAATTTTTCTAGCAGGGGGATTTTTCTTTTTCTTTCAGCAAGAACCTTAGAGACTTGTACAAGGGTACTTATGGCAATTCATTCTGCCTGATTTGTGCGTAAACTCATGTATATTTGGATACGGGGCTGATAAGATATCCTCAAAATTCATCATTTTCATCATCCTCCAATAGTTAGATTAATTGTATTTCAAAAAAAGAAAGAGGATGATGAGGATTTTTTTAGAATGTCACTAACGAAGCTCCTCCTTTCATCCCATCATCTTCATCATCCCATGCTTACTTTCTATTTTTTTCGGTCATCCTCTAAATTTTAGTAATTGTTTTAGTTAACATTTTTTTTTTCAGAATAGTTAGTTATTTTTCGAGAACATTTAGTAAAATTAATCTTATTTTTCCATTTAGTAACATTAACCAGTTAGTTATTTTTTTTCAGAATAGTTAATTATTTTTCGAACTTTTCTATTAATATTTGAAAATGAAACTTAATTAAAAAAACATAGTGAAGAAAAGAGGGGAGTACATTGGTTTAATTGTATTCTAAAAAAAGTGAGAATGAGGATGAAGGGGATGATTCCATCATTCCTTGAACTTTCTTATTAATGAAGACAAGTTAGATAATTAATAAAAATTTAAGAATGAGAAGATGATAAAATCTATGGGATGATGGAAAACAATTTCCTATCTGGATATTCTCTTCACTGTCATGCCTACATGCAACTTTTCAAAGAAATAAATAAATAAATATAGGTCTAGTGGCAAAGAGCAATGTACTTTGACTTATTGAGTGAAAGGTCGCAGGTTCGAAGTTGGGTGGCTTAGACCTCCAATTTATCTTAAAAAATAAATAAATAAATAAAGTGGGAGAAACAAAAAGAAGCATTCCATTTCCGTATCCTTTCTTAATTAAAATCGGCGGCTACCATTGATACTATTAACCCTTATTTTCCCTAACATTAACCCGCTCAAAGCTTCAGTCCGCCAACGAATTACGCCCCAAAAATAAGAGCTAATTATACAACAAAGCACATAGAAATTTAATTGAACAAGCATGTCAATCCACACGCCACAAAGCAGAAAGGCAACACATACCCTAAATTATTTCATCACAAATTAAGAAAAGGGAAGCAAATTGGTGTACCATTCCAGTAATTGAGCTTACACAGCGACAGTAATATCTAATAAATTTTCTGACACTACCACCCTTTCTAATGTACAGAAAAGTAGAGAAAAGTGGCGGAACGCCCGTGCAAACTTTATGGACATATATGCATGCGCACGTAGACATGTCAATTGAATCACTCTCACACATCCAAACTACTCTTGAGGATTGACATACAATATATTTATATTTTTTGCATTTTTCTTTTTTCTGTTGCCATTTGCAAACTCTAAGCTAGAAATAATGCAGGGCGGCAGAAAGAACGAGAGTGGAGAGAGAGCGCTAAGACCTAGCGGCAGAGGGCCCCCTGCTGCGCCTCCAGTAGGTGACAGCAGTGCTGTAGTGCTCGTTGCGGATCTTCTTGGAGGCGGCCCTCCAGTCATACTTCTCAGTGTCCTCCCTGGCGGCACGGCCCATGGCCTCCCGCAAGTCAGGGTCAGCAAGTAGGCGCTCGACCTTAGAGAGGCAGTCGCTTAAGTCCCCCGGAACGAAGAGGAAGCCTGTCCTACCCTCCTGATCTGCTGGGATGATGTCAGGTACCCCACCTGCGCGTGCTGCCACCACTGGCACTGCTGACGACATCGACTCCAGAACCACCTGCCCCAGTGTCTCCGATTCTGAAGGCATCACGAACATATCTGCACTCGCATATGCCCGTGACAGCTCCTCTCCTGACAGCATCCCTGTGAACACCGCCGGCATTCCCTTGAACAGCTTCTCCAGCTCTGGCCTGCTCTCACCAGACACAAAAAACCTCATGCATCAGTTCCTTTGTCTCTCTCTTCATATGCAACCTTTACTAGGCCGCTATAATTCTAAATAAAGAGTCCCTTCTCAACAGCCAAAATTAAACAATTATATAAAGCACAAAGAAGAGCATACCGGTAGGGTCCATCTCCAACAAATGCAATTCTAACTCCCGGCAGCCTGTCCATGACCCTGCAAAAAATTGAAAAGGACATCAACCATTACAGCACCAAGGAAACAGAAATTCTTGATTTGGTTAAGGTGCAAGTGCGAACTTCCAAGATCCACAAAAATCTCATAGCATCTGCAAGGGTATGTACACGGATTCCTTTTTCCTTATCCTTTTCAGTGAAAGCTACACTTGTAAAAGAACAATAAGCAATAATTACCTCTTTAGGAAATCCAAGTTCTTCTCAAGACCAATTCGACCCACATGAATCACCAATGGCTTTTCTGGTTCACCCTCACTATATATACACATAAACAAAAGGCGATGAACAAAAATCAAAACTGAAACACCAACATACGTATTGACTGCACTGTTAAAGTGAGAGAAGCTTACGTTAGCTTAACACGCATCTCATGGCTACGAAATCGAGGATGGAAGCTGTCAGAGTCAACACCCTTGTTCCACAGCCTTATTTTGCTAGCTGAAAATACAACAGATACAATTAGCCAAAAAACGAGAACTAAAAATAATGGCAAAAAGCAGAGATCATATAAAGAATCATATAAGACATAAAAGTTCACAAACATGATAAAACTTTGGCAGCTTCGAAATCCTTTGCAATGGCAACAGATGGCACCAGTGTGAGATCAGCAGACCTATGGAGGAACCCTTTAATATGGACATGGAAATGAACAGACAAAGATTAGCAAGTCTTTGACGGATGTGAGGTGGTGAGCTAAGAAATAAGAAATAAAATGAGAGATGACTACCAATAAGCTGCCACATAGGCTCTACCAACCAATTGAAGGTGTATTTGGGAATGTATCTGCCCAACAAACATGTGACAAAAATCAGTAAAAGATTCAAAAAACCTCAGCAAAAGATGCAGCAATTTATGAAAATGATGCAGTGTCACTAAAAAGGAATTATTGATATGGAACAATTGACGGTTGAGATAATATTTGCAGAGATCAGATCAACACCACTCAGTTTGGTATACTGTATAAAAGGAATGATGATATAACACGCTAGTAGGATGTTAAATTTATCCAGACTCAATTATTCCTTGCAGAGGGGAAGCATAGGAGCAGCAGAAGCAATGAAAGTAAGTCTTGTGGCATATTGTAAAGTTGTATTGGCTATACCATAGATGATGGCATTATGCAACAGAGAGATATTAGAAAGAAAATGATTAAGCAGGTCAGGTGAGTTGAATTAGTAGATTACACTGGCAGATGAGTGTGATATGACATGACCATAGGAAGAGAAAGCATTTTCGCAATTGCGAGGGCACCAAAAATCTGAAGGAAAATAGAAACGAAATTAAGAATGAAAAATGAAAAGTAGGAAAGAGGGTGTGAGTAGAATAAGTTGCAGTGAGTAAAGGTGTGTAAGTGTAAGGAAGGTGGTTTACCATAATGCCTGGTGAGGTGGCATGGATAATGTCAGGCTTAAACTTGGCAACCTCTTGAAAGATTCTTGGGCTGAGCGCCAAGGAGAGTGGGACGTTCTGGTACATGGGGCATGGAAAACTGAAACATAAGAAAGAAAGGCAATTAAATTAAAATAAATTAAATTTGAGAATTGAGATGGAATTATGGGTCCATTGGGGGTGGCTTTACGTACCTCCAAGAACCAATGACTTTGGCTCCGAAGAAATCCTTGGGAACTCCCTCATGGGTGGTGACAACAAGGACCTGAAAGGAAAGGAATGAATGATTATGATATGGATTGGAAAGAGTGTGAGAATGGAGAAAATAATTATGCTGATGCAAACCTCGTCGCCCATTTCGCGGAGATGCTTGATGAAATTCTGAAAGCGGTTCTTGTAGCCAGAGATGTATCTGGCATGTGGCAAGAGGGGGGTAGTTAGAACTTAGAAGTGAAATAACATTGCAATTGTGATTGTGATTGTAATTGTATAGAAGAGAGAGAGAGAGAGAGAGAGAGAGAGAGAGAGAGAGTACAGACGCGAAGGGAGAAGGCTCGACGAAAAGGGCGATGCGACGGGGGGAGGCGGCCCAGTCGGAGTCGTGGTGGAGCAGCGGCGGCGCTTCCATGTCAGTGGCAGCAGCATCGTCCATGTTCATCTTCAATAGCAATTAGCTATTTGCTATTTGCTATTGCTTGCACCCAAATCCAAATCCAATGCAACTCTTCTGCTTCTTCTGCTTCTTCCGCTTCTTCCGCTTCTTCCGCTTCTTCCGCTTCTTCCGCTTCTTCTGCTTCTTCCGCTGCTTCCGCTTCTTCTGCTTCCTCCTCCTCCTCTCGATCGGGATTGGCCGATTGGGAGGAAGCAAAGATCGATCGATGGATCTTTTGTTTATTAATTAATTAATTAATTAATGAAATGATGATACCGAGGGAGAGAGAGAGAAAGATCAACGACGATGATAATGATAATGATGATGATAATGATGATGAAAAGGCGGAGGAGGACTGGGGTGGGGTGGGGTGGGTTTATTCTTCTCTTCTGACTCTCTCTCTCTCTCTTCTTCTCTTTCTCTCAAAGAAAAGGCAATATTTATTTCTCTATTTATTTATTTGTGATGATTGATCATTTAATTTGATTGGGTGGAATGAGGATGATTTACGGTGGAATATTATTATTATTATTTATTATATATGCCTCTATATATATATTATATTTAATTATAATTATTTATGGATTAGATTGATAGATATTGGATGATGCCGCGTGTCGTGCCGTCGGAATCTAAATTTAAGACCTGCATCGGTGGAGGCGGACCGCGTATATTCCCAGCATAACCATTATTTGCGATTTGCAATTTGGAATTTTTTTAGACGAATAGAATAATTTGCGAGCATATGCTTTCGTCAAACCAACCATTCAAGCATATGCTTGCAGCTTGCTTGTCTTCTTTTCCAATTTCCAAATCCCAATTCCTCTTTTACTCGCCTTGTCTTTTTCTATTTTACAATTACTGGTGTTAATAATTTGTTGATTTACTATAAGTTGATATTTATTTATTTATTTATTTATTTATTTTATTATTATTATTATGTCTCTACCCCTGTAGGCTATAGCCTACAGTACCCCAGTCCCCAAACATGAATCCCTATCCGGTGCCGTGCGGTATTATGCCGCGCACTAATTCGAGCCGTACGATTCGATTTCGACGGTTAGATTTTTTTCGGACCTTACAATCTGATTACATGCACGGAGTTCTCTCATTCATTGGATTTAATCTGAAATCTGGACGATCTGAATTTCTGCGCTACACGGTGCCGCGCGGCACATGATTTGGTTTCCCCAAACATGGGGTCGCTCTGTCAAAGAGGATGACGCATTGACGCTGAGGCTACTCCAAGTCTATTTATCCCAAGCCAAGCCAAGCCAAGCCACTTAGCCGATCATAAGCTCACCAAAAATATCTTCCCTCCCATCTTTAATACTTGATACTCAATTATTCTTACACTAATAAATGAATCGGTCATGACGGGTAAGCACCTCACCACCTGCTCCCTAACTTCATTCATTCTAATCCTCTTCAACTTCTATCCTTATTTGTTAATAACGGATGATTAATTGACTTGTAATCAATCAACAATAAATAAATAAGTTTGTTAAACTACATGACAATGCCTGCATCTACTCCGTATAACTAACTTATTTCTTTTTCCCTAATTTTAAATATCGTTCTTATTTATTTGAGTGGCACGTAACTAATTACACCGATTCTTTCTAAAAATTCAAAAAATAAGTATAATTATATTTAGAGATGGGCTAAAATCGACCATGACTGACGGATGGACCCGTTAGCTGCGATTATATCTCAACTTTTGAGGTTCTAATGGCTAATCTGAATCATTCAATATGTTCTCCGTATTAAAATCTCATTGGAGACCAAATTTTATATTTTTCTTATTTTATTTACTATTTTTTTGAGATTTTTAAAAATCATAGTTATTGAAGGGTCTAGAATTGTTTAGATTAAAAATTTTGTAAAATACCAAACTGTTTGCCTCTAAATTCTGCTGCATGCAACCAACAATAAACCAAAACCATAAAATACAGCCATGTCACAAATCAACCAAAACCAATCATATCTACGATCATACAAAATAGCCTTGACAAACAGTCACAAAAGTATGAAAGGAAAATACATAGATTCCTAAACAGTGGACGGTAACTTAATTATGGGAATGTCATATGGAGCCTTTGATATCCCTACAATTAATTACATATGTGTCCCGCATAATAGAAAATCTGAAGCAGTCATAGTCCTCGCACCCATATGGAGGACCCTGCAAAATCTCATGCCAAACTGACCAATGAATAAGAACCAAAATAATTTTACAAAACCATGCAGCAAAATTAATTTCAAATTACAAATATCAAATTGGGTTGGATTTACATCAAATTACAAGCCCATCCTTACTTTAATCCTTGGCGGCCCAAATCATAGTATAGCGGTCCAGAGAAAATAAATGATACATCGGCCCAATGTTTACTAGGGGCCCAACAGCAAAATAAATCCAAGCGGGTCTGAATCTCAAACCCGATAGCAAAATCATATCCATTAGTCGGAAGTCCACTCATGCGACTCAACCGACTGGACCTAACATCAAACAACTGACTCGACTGAGTCACATAGGAAATGGTACACATGTCACCGCCTTATTGGCTCGACACTGTGCCGTTAAAAGAAAAAAATAACGTTAAAAGAAAAAAATTAAAAAAAAAGAAAGAGGAGGGAGTAGTTACCAAACGAGGAAGTACAGTGCCTCCGACGAAGTTAGATGTTGCGCCGCCAACTCCGACCACCTCAACCTCAACTGATTGCACCGCTGCAGAGGCGATGGCGCCACGATCCTAACGAGATCAAACATGATGGAGATTGGGGAAGAGAAGACTCCAATTGAAGTGTCGAGGTGTTCACTGCACGGAATAAAGTCCAAGCAATTAGACTGAAGTACGCATAGAATTGAGCAATTGAGCAGCAACAGAGCATCAGGGTGTTAGAAAATCGCTCAATTTTAATTTTTGTGACTAATTACACTTAACTAATCTCATTAAATAAAGAATAAAGTATATCTAGTGCTTAAGTTCGAATCAACACAAGAGAAAGGTAGGAATCTCTATACCTCTCTTAATATGGTAATTAAGAGGCTCGATCCTACGGCTTAGAAATCGGTGGGGGTGCACTCCAAACTCCTCCAAATCGACCACCTCGAGTCCACTAAGGTATTAACCAAGTTATTCTCAAATCGTACTAGCGATGAGAATAACAAGTCTAATCCCAAAACTTTCCCTTTCTTCAATTAATTCACCAATTAATTTAGTGGAAGAGAGAGCTCGACACATGAGTAATTGTGTGGAGAGATGAGAGAAAGAGGTGCCCAAAGAGGGAGGCGGCGGCTAGGGATGGAGGAAAGAGCTAGAGCCAAAAAAGCCTTCATATAGGTCCTTATATAGGCTCCAAACCCTAACACAAAGTTCACACAAATTACATGGTGTGCCATCCCACCTACCACCTCTATAGGCCGGCCTCATTATGGGCCTAGATGGGCCACTAACTCATCTCATTTAGACCTTAATTCTATTAATTAAAGGCCCCATTCAATTGCTACTTAATTGGACTTTTCATTTACAATTAAATAAAAGCCCAATCAACTTAAATAAATTAAGTGTGTTATTTATAAATAATTATTAACTTAATAAAAATTATTTATAGATTAGACAATGCATTAATTTATTTCAATATGACCCATTTGACTTAATTAATTATAACGGTCCACAACGGTATATAATTAATTAATCAACTTATCATATTTTTGCAATATTTACTGTTGCAAATAAATAAATAATGCACGTATGGTTAAACACTTTATTTTGTACGACCCTTTGAGGATTTATGCTATGTTGGACATTAAATTAGATCGTTATTTAATTCCAATAATCATAAGCGGTATATAGCAACACGTTATGATTCCCAATTCGCATAAATAATGTACTGCTACGGTATTTAAATCCTGCATAAGAGAATAAAAGTATTTCTCTATTTTGATTCTTATGTCACACGACATCATCGTTTAATCCAAGATAGGAATGTATCATTCTTGCATATTATACGTTTCTTGATCTAGAGTTGATCGCTTAGTTGCGCGCATACGATCCAACTCCATCAAGTGACCCAAACAGATATCGTCACTCACTAAGTGAATTAATGAGGGACATACGGCTTTCTTGATGATTAGCTTTTCCCCTCACAATTCAAGAGAACATAAATAAAGTCCGTATAGCAGCCCTTATCGGGAATCAGCGATAAACAATATTTATTGAACCTATCATCATGTGGAAAAGATAAACATCTCAAACTTAGAACCAAAATCATAACGAAATAAATAATGAGACATAACACAATCCATACATTTATTTTGTTGGGTCAAGTCCTGTACTATGTTCTAAAACATATTCATATGCAATTAAGCTGGCAACTCCTTACCTATGATCTGTAGAACTTAATCATCACTTAATTTGCATGCTAATATTATATGATAATTAATGTTCCTTGTTAATTATCAAGATTATGAACTGTTTAGATTTATTATTGTCATTCTAAAGAATGATCCACAAAGATCTACAATTCAGATCCTCAACCTGAATGATCTGTCAATAATAAACCTAGGAACAGATGATAAAAACATCATCCATAACATAAACTAATATTTAAGTCATTAAATTATTGACTTTTAGGACATAACTCCAACACAGGGAGGGATAACTTACATGTTCAACAGGTCAATTTCAATGCCGAAATCGCAAGCAAGTAAGAACATTTTTCCAACCTTGAGCAACAATGGCGACGAGGTATAAATGGAGGAGGAAGTTGCAACACACGAGTTCAATGGTACAATGGTGTTTTGTCATGACCCAAAAGCATGCTCAGATAAGGCACAATGACGTTAGTACCTCACTGATGAGAAAAGTTTTATCACTGGATACCTCCAGTGAATCCCATAGAAGAAGACATGAAAAGTTGAAGGAATCTCCAATCTATTATGTGAAAAGAATGTTGTAGCATGGTCCTAAGACGCAGGCGCTTTGATGAGGCAACAGAGAAGGTACCATTATCTTTGGATTGGAGCCATCTAATGTTACAATGAAATTCAAATCAAAGGCTATGATGTAATAGTGTTTTGGGTAGTAAAGATGCCATGGGATGCAACACAAAGGAAAAGCATCAAGGCTACACTCAATAACCATATCATATCATCCATCTGCACAGCTAGCCATATGGAGGGATAGATGTTCATGGTTAATATCTCATTCCCCAGTTATGGATGCAATTGTGACTGTATACCATCACAAAGGCATCATACCACATCTCAAGTCACCACTAGACTACATAAGGTGCCTGAAAGTACATCTCAAATTCCCATGGGCAAATCAGTCACTAACACAAAGAGACAAGAGACTGAGGCGCCTCAACAAGTTATAAGCTCAATAATTGATAACCAAAATACCAGTCTTACCCCTGGTTACACCCCCATAAGACACCATAAAGGGATAATACCAATTCACAATAGCAGCCAAGGATCCTATGTACCAAATGACAAGCAACTGCTAGTGTAAATGAACTAGTGTTGTTGGAAAGATAGGCCTTGGATTGAATTGACAAAATTGTCAAGTATATTTCATCATTGGCCAAAGGGAAATGTGGAGTTAGGACTAAATTATGATCAGTTTCACAATTAAATATCACATTTCATCACTCCCAACACTTGTTAGAACCAAGTGTGAGCACAAATTGTCAAAATTGACAAAATGATAACTCAAACACATGGGTTGCAATGCCTCGGCCACAGTCACTCACATAATGTGACCAATGCTAAAACAAGTTCAAAATAGAACTGCCACGATAATTGATCACTAAACTGTGTCAAAACAAATCAAATCATACCAACCAGCTATGTAACCTGAGTGTGAGTCCAAAATGTCAATAATTGACAAGTGGTAACTCAAACAAACAAAGTTACTATGCTACCAAATTGCCACATTAAATCAATCAAAGCCAACTGTGAGGCGCACCAAAGGCTAAAACCATGCCAAAAGCAAACACTGGAGATGATTAAGCCCCTCTAGGGATGTACCAAAGCCTCAATTGATACACAACAGCCAACAGCTGACGCAAAATAGCTCACAACCAAGACCATACAACCAACAGCCAAGGAAAGAGTCACTCAATTGTGACACATGTCCCAGTGCACAAGAGCACCACCTCTCCCAGGCGCCAATGATAAGCATTGTCATGCCACAAAGGAGCCACCAACAGCCAACATGCATGATAACAAACCAGATGTTGCCAAACCAATAGCCATATGGAGCACACCTGCAAGGAAACAACATCAAATCAACAAACTAAATCCTGTGAAGGATAGAAAAGGAAATTAAGTTAAATTGAATTGTCGGAGTTGCCTCAAACCATGTAATTCCATTGGAGATACCCCATGTAACCAATTGCCAGTTTAGCCAAATTCCTGAAAATTCGTGGTGGCAGTGGAGTAGTAGGGGTAGTTATACAGTTAAATCTTGCTATAATTTTTTAAAATATGGGGGTGTTTTAGACAATGAGGCTAAGGTTTTATGGAAACTTAAAATTCCACCGAAGGCGAAATTGTTTTGTTGGCTTGCGTTTAAATATAGAATTTTAACTAAGGACATCTTAGGTAGGAAGGGCTGTCAGGTGGACCCCATCAGTGTTTTTTGTGATGACTGTGAGATGATTGATCACTTATTAGTGAATTGCTCTTACATTAAACCCTTATGGTTGCTTTTTAATCATTACAATAAGTGGGGTTGTCAAATTAACAATACTTCTTTAGGTGATATTTGGGATTATTGTGTGCAGTTACCTGTAGCTCATAGAAATGCAGTTCTTACTTACTGTGCAGCTTTTATGTGGGTTATCTGGAAAGAACGCAACTCTCGGGTTTTCACCGATAACAGTGGAGCTAGAGCTTTAAACTTGTGCGCTTCAATCTTTAGTTTGTATTTTTTCTGGACAGGTACAAAAACTGGTATGGAAGTGGATGTTCTGCAAGCTGGTCAGGGAGGAGCTGGCGCAGGATCACTTTAGTTCCAGTTTTTTTTGTCTTTAGCTGCAATAGTAGTACTATGTTGACTTGGTGATGAACTAGGTACTCTCTTTGTTAAGTCACGGTTTAGTGACTTGAATATTGTAAGTGATGGCATTTTGTGAATGAAATGCAGGCCTGAGTAGGGAGTCTATTTTCAAAAAAAAAAAAAAAAAGTAAAGAGGTGTAAAGGAAAGGCAAAATACATGTGAGGAAGAAGGCACGTTACATTAGTCATTAGGATGATGAAATGATTAAGCAATGGGGTCTTTTAGTTTCGTCCGTCGGATCTGATCTGAAAGAACAGATTTTTAGGGCTGCACTGAGCATCCATTATTGATTATTGATTATTGATTATTGATCGGACGGATGAGGATCTCGATCTAAATCTGATCTATCCAATCAATAATCAGTCAGACAGTCAGCAATTCAGTATCCATTTCGCATTTCGCATTTCCCATTTCCCTCCAAAGAAAAGAAAGAAGCGGGAAATTGGAGATGGAGATGGCGACGGCGGAGGAGTTGGAGTGGATGGAGATGGAGATGGAGATGGAGATGGAGAGGGAGACGGAGAGGGAGAGGGAGACGGAGACGGCGGAAGAGCATTTCTCTCCAAAGACGAGCAGCAAGCGGACGCGCCAAGACCAAGAGCACGAGCACCAGGAGCGTTCCAAGAGAGGGAGGCCATTGCCATTGCCATTGCCTCCCCTGCAACAGCAAGAGATCCGCATCTCTCGCTTCGCTTCTGACATTCAGGGCCATTGCATCCCCATCACCGGCCCCGCCGGCCACAGGGTCTATGCCAAGCTCAACCCCAACCCCAACTCTATTCCTACTGCTACTGCTACTGGTATGCGATTGCATGGCATCTTCACCTCTTCCAATTCCCTTCTTAATTATTATAATATAATATGAGATATATATATATATATATTTAACTACCATCTCTTCACTCTCCTTTGCAGTTGCACCTCTTCTCCCCCAATCCATCCACACTTTGATCCAACGTCTTGAAAATAATGCCTTTTCAAAGGTCGCTCATCTTTACTCACCTCAACACCTTTTTTCTTTTTCCTTTTTCCATTTACTTGTACACTACCTCTATTCTATTCTAATCTAATCTACTCTACTCGCCTTTCGCCTTTCGCCTTTGCTTTTACAAAGGCTTTGCACCACAGTTTGGAATCAATTGGCACTGACCACCCACCTCCTCCGCCTGAAGCTCTACAAACTGAGCAGCTCTGGGTTGACAAATACGCTCCAACCTCTTTCACCGACCTCTTGAGCCACGAGCATACAAACCGAGAGGTACACTACGTGCCATCTTTCTTAATGACCAAACCCTTCATAAGTATTTTGCCATGTAACACTAGCTACTTCAAAGCTCTCCCCCTAGCTTAGGTTCGGATGGAGCTTGCATTTCCATCCATGCCTGCTCTTGTTCCAACTCAACCCTCCAAGTTAAACCAGCTGTAAACAAATCTTAACTGAAAATTCATCTTTTCTCTTTTAATCCTTCATTTTAATCAGTCATAACTCATAAGCCCATTAGCTCGGACCAGGTGTTGTCAGTTACAAATATGCTGTGGTTGAAGGTCTATATATAATCTGTTCTGCAGGTACTGTTATGGTTGAAACAGTGGGATTCCCTAGTATTTGGATCCCAGGTTAGGACTACTAGTGATGACGTGCTGTCTGCTTTGAGAATACATTCTTCTGTTACTCAGACCAGCAAGTTTGCTAGCAACAGAGGCTTCTTCTCTAAGCATCATATATCGAATGATCAAAATATCAACTCTACAACCGAAACTGGCAAGTCTAGTGGCCCTTGTGCGTCTCATAATAACAAGTGCTTAGTTGATAAACCTCCTGAACAAAAGGTTGGTGACTGTAAGCAGCATGGCATCATGTTTTTATTCTTCTCTTGCTTTGTCCAACAAAGGAATTGCCCTACCTTGCAGCTATTTCTTACTGCCATGTTGGATTTTGGGCTAACCTCCACATGTCTATAATAATTCTTAATGTCCCAGATTCCCAGTTAGTTGCGAAATATTAAATATTAAATAGTGGAGGCGTTGATCTTTGGTCTTCTTGCTTTTCGGTTTTTGTATTGTTTTGATATTTTATAGTGGAGATTGCAGGTACTTTTATTGTGCGGCCCACCCGGTCTTGGAAAGACAACACTAGCACATGTGGTTGCCAAGCACTGCGGTTATCGTGTTGTGGAGGTTTCCACTTTTTACATTCCAATGCTTATATAAAGTTAACTATAACTACTGCTTAAA
Organism: Rhynchospora pubera; assembly: GCA_028095005.1. Classification (NCBI taxonomy): domain Eukaryota; kingdom Viridiplantae; phylum Streptophyta; class Magnoliopsida; order Poales; family Cyperaceae; genus Rhynchospora; species Rhynchospora pubera. Next base: position 228,599,027 of record CM051459.1, on the reverse strand, counting down.
GTGCGCATTTCTCTCCAAATAATGAACATTCGGTCTAAGCACAAGAATTTAATCCATAATTCTGCACCGGGAAAATTGTGCAGATAAATGCAAGTGATGATCGCTCAGCTTCGAGCATAGAAGCAAAAATTCTTGATGTGGTGCAGATGGACTCTGTTATGCCAGATTCCAAGCCCAAGTGTCTGGTGAGTCCTTTTCTTACAAACAATTCATAGTACGGAGGTATGCTGAGGAAGTGAGGATCAATGAACACATTTAAATAGGTGATTGATGAAATCGACGGAGCTCTTGGAGATGGGAAGGGTGCCGTAGAGGTTATTCTGAAAATGGTACTGCTTGTTACATTTTTCTTTTAGTAGTTAAGAGGACTGAAATGGTACATCATTTAACGCAAGTTAGTGAATAAATTGTTGTACAGGTGGCAGCAGAGAGGAAGGGCAGTTCAGAGAAGAGGGATGTTGACGAAGCAACGGAAGGCCAAGCCCAAGCCCAATCCCGAAAAGCTTCCTCCAAAAAAAGGCATAGAGTAGCAAAGCTCTCTCGGCCGGTAGGCTCCTTATTTTGATGATTTTTTTACTTCCTCTAAGCCTGCTGGTAAAGGTTTCCTCTTATATCATATTCATATGACAAATATAACGTTTCCTACAGATTATTTGTATTTGCAATGATCTGTATGCACCGGCTCTGCGGCAATTGCGTCAAGTAGCCAAGTAAGTAGCGGTTTTACATATCAATTGGTGTATTTGTAACTGGGTGCATTATAATCTTTCTAAGGTGTTGACCCTATGCTTGATGTTACAGGGTTCATACTTTTATGCAGCCCACAGTTAATCGTGTTGTAAACAGGTATTGCGAACTGCAGTAGTAGATGATGTTATTTTTTAGGTTTCTGCTTGTGATGCTATATGTCTCCAGAAAAGTTAGTCTTTTAGGCTTTGCATGTAATGCATCCATGTCATTTCTGTACAGGCTCAAGTATATTTGTATGAAAGAAGGATTCCGAACAAATTCAATCTCGCTCTCTGCACTTGCTGAATGTACTGGTACCCCCCCCCCCCCCCCCCACACACACACACACACAAAAAAAAAAAAAAAAAAACATCACCTTTGCTGAATCAACCTTTTGGAACCATCATATTATTGTTGGCCTGACAGTAAAAAGGATATTGCTAATAACTTCAGAATAACACAACAAAATCTGAACAATTGTGCAGAATGTGATATACGGTCATGCCTCAACACACTGCAATTTCTAAATAAGAAGCAGCAGCCACTTAGCATTGTAAGATATTCCTCTACTAATCCCATTGCTTGAACATTTCTTTTCTCGTGCGTTAATGGATTGCTCAAACTGTGTGTGCATATCTCCTCTTTATGTTTTCTTTCATTGTGTATTCAGGCTGATGTTGATTCACAAGTCATTGGCCGCAAGGACTTGTCAAAAAGTGCTATTGATATCTGGAAAGAGGTATAATGCAGTCTGCTTGCTCACAAAATTTAGGAGTTGAAAAAATCACTGTTGTTTTTTTTAACAAATAGTCAAGTTTCAGAAGTCATCCCTAAGTGCGAGTTTGCATGCTTGAAAGCTTAGGTCCCCAAACACGTTTTATTGATTAGGAAATGCTTTTCTCAGGTATTCCATAAGAAAAAGACAAAGCGTTTTGTGAACTCTGTGGATGGTCAAGTTGGATCAGGTGATGATACTACACAGCACCTGTTCACACTCATATCTGGCCGGTAAGATAGTTCGTGCTTAATTTTGACAATACAATTTTTCTTTTTAAATCTGTTTTTTTTTTTAATTTGATATTCATGAATCTCACACAACAGTGGCGAATATGAGTTGACCATGGATGGAATTCATGAAAATTTTTTGCGGCTCTCTTATCATGACCCCATGATGCACAAGACTGTCAGTACTTTAAAACTTTCTTATTTTCTAAGATATATAGTCTTTATTCTCCCAATGTTCGCTTTTCAAACCCTGATATTGGTTTATGCAGGTGAGGTGCTTGGATTTGCTGGAAACCTCTGATTTCCTGATTCATTATGTTTCTAAAACCCAGCAGATGTCAATCCATGGTTAGATTAAAACAGTTTTCTGTTACCTGCTATTTCACTTTAAATCAAGCATGCGACAATTTTTGAACAATGCACTGTTCACTACATTTTGCAGTCTATCAGCCGGCTATTGCAGTGAGCATGAGTCGCCTCATTGCACAAGTTGAGAAGCCAAACATTGAATGGCCCAAGTCTTTCCAGAGGTATTTTGGTGGAGTTTTTCTACCTTTCTGTACCTTTCATTGAAATGTATGTTGTTCGTAGACAGTAAATAATACAGTAAAATTTTAGGTGTCGAGCAATGCTTGTAGAGAAGCAAGAAACACTGAAGAGTTGGCGACGAAGAATTGTGCCATCCATTTCAAGACATCTATCAGTTGAGTCATTCGTCAAAGATGTTGTGTCGCCATTTTTACATATTATTACGCCGCCAAATTTGAGACCAGTAAGAGTACTTAATAAAGATTCTTAAATTCTGTATTTAAATAAATGTTTTATTTTTTGCCGTCCTAATTGCCATATAATACAATGAAGGTGGCATTGAATTTGCTATCAGATAGCGAGAAGGATGATCTTCATCAGCTTGTAGATTCAATGGTTGCTTATTCAATATCATACAAATACTCAAAAGGGGAACCAGGGGAGAAGATGCAGAACCTATTTGCAGATGCATCTGATGATCTGTTACTCTCTCTTGAGCCCCCTATCTCCAAATTTATCAATTTCAAGGTTTTCCTGCTAAAAATGCTTCTGACATCTTTTATTCTTATACCTGTATACTGTCAACTCAACTGATGAGAAACCATATATGTTGGCAGGGCTATCAATCTCAGCATATTGCACTTTCAATAGCTATGAAGCAGATTTTAGTGCATGAGGTAAGCTTTAACTATCTTTAATATGAAACAGCGACTTATTGCTCCCTTTCTGCATTTTTGTATCAGACACAATATCAAGTGCGCCTCTTCCAAAATCTTAATATTGCCTACCCTTTGAAAGATGAATGCCATTTTGATCCTTTCCAGAACTAATAAAGTTCCAAAAGCACCCCATGGGAAAAAGAAAATAAGAACCATTAATTATCGGGCTGAATTAAACTGGAAGCTCAATTGAGTTGTTAAATCAAGTAATTTTTTTTATGAAAAATACCCTGACACTTTTTCCTTTAAACTTTCAACAATAGTTCCATACAACCAAGCTCTGACAAATACACATTGATAATATGAGCTCTTTGTTATAAATTTTCAAAGAAAATGCAAATGGTTTAATTTCAGTTGTGGGTTGATAAGATTTTCTTCTGTTTTGCTTTTGTTGTTTTTGTTGGGGTAATCAAAACAAGATAGGGGATTTTTTTTTTTTTAGGGGGGGGGGGGGGGGAGAAGAGTCATTTTGTAAGATATCGTTTTAATATAAAAGCTAACTGGGTACTGGGTAATACATTTGAGAATCTTGTGATATTTCTTTAGTTGTGGATGGACTGCATGATGAACATGTAATTTTGCACATAAATGAAATTGGAGCCTTGTGTTGGGGTTAAAGTCATGACTGCTGTTTATGAGTGCCGAGTAGAGGAGAGCAAAGTTCATAACACGTCATTTTTCCAACCATATGTGTCCATATTTTTTGGGTTTGTAGGTAGAGCAGCAGCGCATCCTGCAAGAGAGCAGCCGGAAAAATGCAGACTATACCGAAGATAAAACTCGACTAACAGTTCCTCAGCCACTCACAGCTGCACTTGCAAATGCTGGGAAGTATGACAAGAAGGCAGCGGTGCTTGAATTTGATGAGGAGTTAAGGCTTAAAGTCGAAGCATCCCCAGGCTCGACTGCAGGCCTGAATCTTGCTTCACACAAACCATCTCATTGTAACCCATCATTCAACTTCTTTCACAGGTATTGTCGGTTCTCTTTCACAAAAACCTTGATGATTGATTCATCTAACCAACAGCCAGTTGACCTTGTGACAAGCATAGTCATGTAACATTGTTGTATAACCCAAGTGCAGGTTTAGAAAAGAAAGCAGTGCCAATACTAAATCCCAAATGGCAGGGACACGCAAAGCAGCCACTACAGAAAGAGACTTGCGTCCTCTTCTTTTCAAATATAATGAGGTTATTGCTTGACCATCTTCATGCGTTAACCTACCTAGATGTCGATACATAAATAACATGTTATGTTTTGATATCCTTTCAGGGTTTCACTAATGCTGTAAAAAGACCGCTCAAGATTCGTGATCTACTGCTTTAGAGGGTATTCGGCTTCTCCTCTTTGAGACTGTTTTAGTTTACTTAAGTTTGGGGTTCCATGGATGATCCCCAATAACATACTTTGTTTATATGTTTTGGAGTTCATTGTTTGTAAAAGAATAATAGATGCCAGAGTAAGATCTAAAAAACGAAGAAAGTGAGAAATTGGCCGAATAGTTGTTGTTTTATAATTCCTAATTTCTTTTAATCGTATAACCTTGGTAGTTGTGAGCAATTGCTGATACTAGTGAAGTGACGTCCGTGATCTTGTATCAAGTAACCTAAATATAATATAGACAACATTGGACTTGTAGTAAACTTAGTACTTCATTTTAGCTTATTAACTATTGAGTGTTAGTAGTTCTAATTACACATGTTATTTAGTTTGGTGGGCTTATTGTGTCCATCTTGGTCCTATAAAAGTGTGTATTACTTATCATTTAGACTGAATAAAACAGATTTAATCGTCTGGCCTTATTTAGTTTGTGTGTGTGTGTGTGTGTTTGAGTTTAATCATACTGGTTCACTTATTCCTTATTGTTGGATTTGACATTGTTTGATGTAATGCTTGTGTGAGTAGTTTAATGTTGAAAGTCAAAGAGTAGTTTGCTGGTAATAAAGATTGCGTTTTGAATGAAATTTGGGATATTACGAACATTCTGAAATGTGTATATGTTAAGTAGCGTTCTTTTGTTATTTATTACGGCTTGTTCAATGTTCAATTTTTGGTGATGACAGAAGTCGTTGTCTCCGTTTAATTTACATTATAGCTGGGGCTTCACTTATTTGTATAATATGAAATGTGACCAGAAAATAGAAATAGAATCAGGTTAGAATCAGGTGCTGTTGGGCCTTGGGCTATAACAAACTCCGTCGTTAGTTGTCCCGAAAAATTTAAAAATAATATTAAATTAATATAATATATTAAAAATAATATCAATATAATAATATTTTTTTAAATAGTATCACGAAAGCCAGGATTCTGAATGCAAGATCGGAATCCCGTAGGAATCCAGAATTTCGATCTTAGCTAAGATCGGAATCCAAGACTCCTACGAGGCTAGAACTTCATATTTTTATTTACAGTTATGTTTTTTTATGTTTTTTATTTACAATTATATTTTTTAATGTTTTTTATTTAGAATTATGTTTTTATTTACAGTTATGTTTTTAATTTACAATTATGTTTTTATTTACAGTTATATCAACCAAAAGAAGCTATCTTTGAATTCCATTTCATGTAGGCTGTAGCCAATGTTTATCCATATAATTATAATATTGAAGCAAGACAATTATTAATTATTTTGAATGATTTTGAATGATTTTATCCATATATTTATAATATTAGCTTAATATTAAAAGTTTTGATATTAATTTAATATGAATAGTTTTATTTTATTTTTTTTCAATTATGTAAAATGTTGTTGTTCTTACTTTACCTTAATAAATAAATACTACTTTTATGTTAGCCTCTATATATAATCAAATATTATATAATATGGTAATAATTATAATATTAATTTTTAATTAAATATAGTATTTATTTAATTTATTTAATTAAATTCATAATATAAAAATACACACCATTAGAAGCAGAACTAAATTTTATAACCATAATATAAATTAGCACACTCAATTAAAAAAAGGAAGAAACTACCGAAAAGCAATCAATTTAGTTACTACTTAAAAACAAAGTACCTAAAAAATACATAGATATTTAAAAGTAATAAATACTTAGGGGCCGTTTGGATGGGTTGGGAATTGGGGGAATAGCCAATTCTAGGCATAAATTTATTGGGAAGTGTGTAACTTTGTGAAGAGTTTGGATTGTTTATAATAAATTTGGCATAAGAAATTCCGGGAATTTGCAATTCCCACCTATTCCAACTTCATCCAAACGGCCCCTTAAAGATCTTGACTATCTACATGTTGCAGAATTTCATCCCACCATGGTTGATTATCTTCCGCATTCATTTCATGTTGATTACTGGCACCAAGGTTGTCGGCGAATTGAGCGGCTTCGTTCCAAAAAGCAGCATCAGGTTCTTGTTGATTATTGGCACCAGGGTTGTCAGCGAATAGAGCGGCTTCATTCCAGAAAGAAGCATCAGGTTCTTGTTGATTACTGGCACCATGGTTTTCAACGAGTTGAGCGGCTTTGTTCCAAAAAGCCTCATCAAGTTCTTGTTGATTACTCACACCAGGGTTGTCAGCGAATTGAGCGGCTTCGTTCCAGAAAGCTGCCTCGTTTTCTTGTTGCTCTATCTCAGTCATTCTAGCTATTGCAATTTTTCTTTATTCATCTCTCTTCTTGATCCTTATTAGGCTCTCCCTGATTTTTTTTCTAATTTTCTGTTGTTCCAACTTTCGCCTCTCTTCGGCAGCCTTTTCTTCCATTTTTCTCCTTTGGAACCATTCATCTTTCTCTCTAAATCTCTTTCGTTGTTCATCCCACTCTTCTTGTCTTTTGTGTTCATCGTAGTGGCCACGCAAAATGGTCTCTTTGAAATTGAAAACTTGACCACACTTTGTACAGCTCACTGTGTGGTCTCCATGAAAATCGTCGCTTTCGTAAACAATCATTGGTGTAGAATCTGGTTTCCACGGTTTAAGTTCCGGCATCGGTTTAGGTTCTGTGTAGTAGTATTTATACCAGTCACAGTTGCTCGACTCAGGTTTAGTCAGCAAATATCGCAATCTCTCCCTACGGTCTCTTTCTGGGCCACCATGAATGTGCCACTGATAGTGTGTGTATAACCGCCACTCGCCACCATTTCGTGCATAGATATTGTAGTCGAAATTGCGAGAACATTTATGACATTTTGCATTATAATCTCCTTTTTCGATCTCATTTGGATTGGCAGGGGAATGTTCATAATTTGCCCAGTACTCATGTCGAGTAGCTCGCCATTCCGGCACTTCACTGTTGGTGTTTGAGGTATTTTCTTTCTCCATGGTAGTGAATGTTTTAGAAAGAAGGATTGAGTGGGTGTGACATATTCTGGTTGATGAAGGATACTTTTATAGATCATTTTAGACATACAATTATTTAAAATTAATAAATATAATGTGATACCTTTTCAGACTTTACCAGAACACGTCTGTCCTTTTGCTGAGCTTAGGTGGCTCATCAATAAACTTTTCAGACTTTATCAGAGCATGCATGTCCTTTCGCAGAGCTTAGGTAGGTATCAGTATACTTTTCAGACTTTATCAGAGCACGCCTGTCCTTTCGCAGAGCTTAGGTAGGTATCAGTATACCTTTTAGACTTTATCAGAGCACGCTTGTCCTGTTGCATTAAAAAATATATAAAATTTTTTCAACTAACTTATTAATTTTAAATTGAAATTTATTAAAAATATTAATAATTAATTAATCTAATTACATAAAAATTTAATTTAAAGATAAATAATTATTTTATTTAATTTACAAAAGAATACTTTAGTTATAAATTTTTAATTAATTTACCTGAAAATTATAAAGAGTTGAATTATTTTATTTAATACAAATATAATTAAAAGGTAGTTATTTATATTATTTAATTTAAAATTGATTAATTAAATTGTAAATAGTAAAAAGAAAAGTAACCGTTTGATTTGAGCGGGAATAAAGGTATCCAGAATCCTGACATGCTAAGATCGGAATCCAGCAAAAGTGTAAAAGTCTGTTGATTTTGGGCGGGAATAAAGCTCAAGATCGGAATTCCAGATTTCGATCTTAGCTAAGGTAGGTATCTAGGATTCCGATCTTAGCTAAGATCGTAATCCAAGAATTCCTATCTATTTGCACATGGCAAACCATGCGAAAAGAATTGATGTGATACGAAATTGACGTGAACATTTCATTTTGTTTGTTGATATCGGAATTTCAAATTCCGATCTTATCACTATAAATACTTAGTCGTTATGACAATCTTAATATCATCTACATTTTCAAAAAATCTCTTAGCCATATAAAAATGTGTTCAATTAGTGTTTTTGTCAATCAATCTCCGTTTAATCCAGCAAACAATTTTCGTTTTGATGTCTTTCCACAAACTGATTATGAATCTATTAACCAAATCATTTTGTCCACATTAGGAATTTATCAAGACCAGTTCAATTTGAGAATCATTTCTCGTTTTAACGTCATTATTGAAGGAAGGTTTCAACAAATGATTTTGCCGGTGAACTCTCAAAATGAATGGCGATACGTTCAACACGAGTGTTTTGAAACAAGGAGACTTGATGGTCTAGAAATGCATGTCGATTTACTTCCAGCACAAGGTAAATTTAATTTCAACACATTCATTTTTGAATGTAATTATATGACATTTAATTTTTTGTAAATATAATTATGTGGTAAATTATATATAGTTATAATTATAATTACAATGAAGAACATAATTAACTTGTGACTATCTAAATTTAAATTGTAAGAACACCTACACCTTCATTTTTTAATATAATTGTGTGATTAATATATATATATATATTTATAATTATAATTATAATGACGAACATCATTAAATTGTGACTTGTTAAATTTAAATTGAAAAAAGAACACTTAGACTTAATTTTTGTATGTAATTATAACACATTTTTTTTAATATAATCAGGTGGTTATTACAATTATAATTATAATGAACAACAAAATTATGAGGAAGAACAACAACAACAACCAAATGCAACCAATCAAGAAGAAGGCAATGAAACCATTACATTAGATTGGGATCCTTGGGACCCTAGTAGTACAGATCCTCGTGATAGTACACTTCAGCAAGAAGAAGGTACATACTACGAGTCTTATACCGGTCAAGGTGCTTGGGAACATGGTGATAGTAGTAGGCAAGAAATGGAAGAACATGGCGGTAGTAGTAGGCGATGACAGCAACAAGAAGAAGAAGAGGTCGAACAAGTGAACGAAGAAAATGAAGAAGAAACACGTCGACTCAATGACTTATACGACAGAGGTTCCGGTTTTCAGCCAGACTATGCAACTGGTGAGGACTTTAGTGATGAAGAAGCGGACTTATTTGAGTCACAGGGTCTCGATGGTGAAGGTATGGAAGCACATAGGAACACAAACGTGAACTCCAATCACTAGTATTACCTTATAGAAGAGGACATAAACTTACCACCCCGTAGGGCAATTTCTAGATATTTCCGAGTATAGAAATTCCGTACCTCAACCGTCTCAACCGCATGGATCAGGGCCATTAACAGAAGGGACAATATTTTTCTCGAAAGAGCAATTAATAGAAGCGTGTAATAATTACTCATTACGTTTAAATGTACAACACAAAACCACTGCTAGTTCCCCGAAAAAATTAATATTGAACTGTAAGGAATATGGTTGTAAGTGGTGTTTGTACGCCCGTACGAAAAGAGAAGGTAATTTTTGGAAGATAATAACGAATGAACAAGAGCATACATGCGTGTGAAGGGCCGGAGACTTCACACATGATAATCTAAAGAGAGATGTCGGTATTGCCAACTGTATTAGAAATGCAGTAAAGAGAGATGTCGGTATTTTCTTACCCGATGTGAAATCTCTATTGGAGAAAGAATACCCGAATGTGGTGCCCACTTATAACAAGATTTGGCGGGGGCGAGAGAGAACAATCGAACATCTTTTCGGATCATGGAAAGATTCGTACAACAAACCCCCGAGTCTTTTATTGGCTATACAGAGGACGACACCCGGGACGCAGATTAAGTGGCTGTTTAAAAGCGTAGGTGATCCGAACAGAGCTATGTTCGAAGCAGCAGCATGGGCATTCGGGCCTTGTATCGCGGCGGTTCCGTATATGAGGCCTATAAGGGTAAATTCTTAGCGGCTTGCGGTTACGATCCTGAGCAACGATTGGTTCCGTTAGCATTTGCCTTAGTGCGAACGGAGGATGAAGCTTGTTGGGGTTGGTTCATGAAATTTCTAAGGGAACAAGTGGTGGGACCAAAAAAATTTTGTGTTGTTTCGGACCGTCATTGGAAAATAAGGAACATGTTTAAAAGACCACAGTACGGATGACAAGAAAGTGCGGAGCCTGCATTGGCCGTGCATCGGTATTGTATGAAACATTTATGTGAAAATGTGTACAAGTTGTCTGGTAAAGACCAAGGTCTACCACACAAATTTAGAAATAAGTTGGCTATTCATGAAAATAAGATTCCGATCTTGTGATACTATTTAAAAAATATTATTATATTGAAATTAATTTAATATTATTTTTTAAATTTTCGGTCAGTCGCCGATCCGTATTATTGGGCGCTTGCAAAAATTAATTTGAGAATTTAATTTGGTTTAGTTAGAACTTGAATGGAATGAAAATATGAAATAGAGTAGATCGAGAGGAGAGCAACAGCAACCAAAGCAAAGCAACAGCAACAGCAACATGTGGCGTGCGGGGCTGAAGCTGGGCGCGGCGGGCCTGGGCGGCGGGGCGGCGGCTGCGGCTGCGGCTGCGGCGGCATCTGGTGCGTCGTGGGAGGATGCGCCGAGGGCTCTGAAGCTATGCGGCCTCGTGCCCCTCCGCCTCCTCCGCGACTCCTGCACCGCGGCCTGCATCGCTTTCGGTATGATTAACAACTCACATTTCCCTTTGCATTAATAATAATATTATTATTAATTATTAATATTAATCTCTCTGTCAGATTACCAGTACTCGTGCTGGGGCGTCCAACAAGGCAGCGACGAGTGGGCCAGAATTCGCCATGCCGTGCATCTGCGCAGCGCCCACCGCCTCCAGGACCTCTGCTTCCGCAACGGTGGCATTTATATCAAGCTCGGCCAGCATCTCGCCCAGCTCGTCTCTCTCTTTCTTCCTTTCTTTCTGCCTTGATGCCCAAATATTATATTATGCCCAAATATTCTTATTCTTATTCTTATTCTTATTTGTTGTAGGATTACGTGGTTCCTCAGGAATACGTCCAGACAATGAGAGAGTCCATGCTGAAAAGATGCCCTGTTTCCTCCTACGATCAAGTCCGCCGGGTCTTCATCAAAGAGCTGGGACAACCTCCTGAAGATGTCTTCCTTCTCTCTCCATTTCTCAGGCTCTTTTCTCTACTCCTCTCCTCTCTTTGCCCCATCCCCTCCCCTCCCTCACACTCTACATACTTGTATTTTTTCTCCTTTAGGTCTTTGCCGACTTCAATCCGGTGCCTCTCGCTAGCGCTTCTCTTGCACAAGTTCATGCTGCTAGAACCCATGATGGATGCAAGGTTGCTGTCAAGGTGCGTAGCCCTAACAATGTCTTTAACCAACCTAGATGACAGAAAGCAAAAACAATGAAATTTGAGCCACACCAAGAGAAAACACTGAAATGTCAGGGATTCAGAGTTCTTTTGATATAATTCCAGGTTCAACACACTCATTTGACAGATACTGCTGCTGTAGATATTGCTACTGTCGACTTCATTGTCAGTTTCTTGCATCGTTGTTTTCCTTCCTTTGATTACAGGTATACCACATAAGCATCGGCCATGTTTCTCTTAATTTGACACAGCAAATACGACCTTTAAGTATGCCAGAATTTTTAAATACTTGAGGAGGCCGACTCTTTTCTGTTAGTCTTACATATACAACTTGTAATTGTAGGTGGTTGGTCGAAGAAGTTCGTGAAAGTTCACCCAAGGTATGCATGCTTCATCCTAATAAATATTTGCTAACTTAAAAGAAGCCCTTTGTTGCTCTTAGGAGCGCATCTCTTTCTTTTTAATGAGCTTATATTTTTTGAAAATAATAACTACAACATGTAGAATGATCCTTACATGTGGTTACTTCATAATCAGCGTACATCCATTTTTTTCAGGAGCTGAATTTCCTGCATGAGGCGAGAAACAGCGAAAAATGTGTTGACAACTTTAAGAGACTGTCTCCTCACATAGCAGAGAGCATATATGCACCAAAGGTATATTGGAACCTGAGCACACCAAGGCTTCTTACAATGGAGTTTATGGAAGCAGCTGAGGTAACAGATGTTAAGGCAATAAAGAAGCATGGATTACGACCTCATGATGTTTCAAAACTAGTGAGCAAGGCGTTTGCAGAGATGATGTTCAAGCATGGTTTTGTGCACTGTGATCCCCATGCAGCCAATTTGATGGTTCGGCCTCTTCCTAAGCCTGTATCGTGGTGGTCTTCCTTTTTCAGTAACCCACTTCTTTCCCTCCCTAATATCCGTATTATATGTAGTAAACTATACATTTCTCCTCTCCCCTCTTCTCCCCTCCCCTCCTCTCCTGTCATCTCCTTCCTCTCTAATGTTTTCTTTGTACGTGATGTCTATCTATTTGTGACTATAATAATATTCTGTTTGTTTATTTTGCCTTTCAATATCCTTGATTGGAATACATATGCGTACAGAGAGGAGAAAACCGCAGCTTATACTTCTGGATCATGGTCTTTACAAGGAACTAGATTTTGATACCAGAACAAGCTATGCTGCCCTTTGGAAGGTTAGTGAAAGAACTGCATCATTGATGGAATAAATAATCTCAATAAGAATCATGTAATATGATTTGGTGTATAGATAGATAGATAGAATGAAGAGGAATTGAGGGTTGAAAATTGAAACAGGGGCTCGTTTTTGCTGACGAGAAGGCAATAAGAGAGAACAGCATAAATCTGGGGGCAGGGGAGGATCTATACGTGCTGTTTGCGGGGGTTCTCACGATGAGGCCGTGGAAGAGGGTGATTGACCCTTCTGTGGACCATCTCGCGCTCCGTCCCTCCCATGACGACCGATCTGAACTCCAGGTCTGTCTCCCTGACATCCTTCCTGACTAGTTCTTTTTCATTTATTAATTCATATTTACATTCCAAAGTTGTGAATTCATAAAAAAAATTCTTATCCTTCTACTGGGTACATCTTTTTACACAGATGTACGCGGCCCAATATTTCCCACAGATATCAGAGCTGCTCAGAAGGCTGCCCCGTGTTATTCTCTTGATGCTGAAAACTAATGACTGTTTGCGGGCTCTTAATCATGACTTGGTTTGTAGCCTCCTCTTCTTTCTTCACCTTTTTTCTTTTTTTCTCATTTTTTTATAAGGTGTCAAACAAAGTCAGAGTTGGTTTTGATGGGCCCACATGCAGGTGGAGGGTTCTCCTCTGGAGTCATTCTTGATAATAGGGAGAGTTTCATCTGAAGCTGTGTTGGATGCCAAGAGGATGATAAACGGCAGCAATATATCCAGCCGCTTTAGAATTAACATCGAGCATCTTTTCCTCGAGGCTCGACTACTGGCGATGAAGCTGGCCATCTGGCTTCTCCTCCTCAGGAACTCTCTGCCCTTACGATGGGAACAATAGCCTGATTCTGTCAATGCCACTCTAAGATTCCACTCCTTTCCATTATCATAAAAATATAGAACGTACATAAAATTTTCTCTCTTCCTCTAACATTCTTATGAGTGTAATTTTCTTTCTTATTATTCTTTTCTGGTGTATGGTTGACTACCTCACCTGATAATAATTTTGTAACGACACATCAATTGTTTTGTTATTCTAATTCGCATCTGTTTGATTGTAACTGACCTCTGGTATCTTTGATTTCATAGGCTGATTTCCAAATTCTCACGACACTATAACATACTAAATTTTATAACCGTGCAAATAAAGTGCTACACTACTGGAAACTAACGCATTTAAATGACACTATTCTATCAAAATTAGAGTTCCTGCAAGAGCAGAAAGTGCAGCATTTAAAAAATCCAGATATAAACTAGCTAATTTTATGCGCACATGTTTTGCTTTTTGTTGCTGCAAATTATTCTTATTGCTCAATCATAACTAAATATTATGGTTCATTAGGATGATTATGTAATCTGATTTAGTTTTCAGCACAACAAAAAAATTCAAATCAGTACCATTCGCTCTTAAAGATGAAAACATCAGAACTTGTCAAATTAGGCAAATTACTAATTAGAACTAAATCCCTACAGACAAATCAGTCCATGGTATGATCTGATTACCAGAATTGAAGAACTGAAACAATATGAAATTAAACCAACTAAAGGAAAAATAGTGTCTTTTACAAAAAGAGGCCGCATTTCCGTGCTCTCTCACTCCTCAACCCAATTCAGCGCACATCCCACTAACATGAACAGAACCAACCAATTAACATTAAGTTTGTAAAATGAAAATGCTGCTAAACTAGAAAGTCACACAGCTTGGTTCCATCATGGTCAAGAGTCAAGACCCTCACAACAAAATGAACTCAAATCAGAGGTCTAGCAAGAACAAACTAAAATATATAAACAAACAAACAAACAAACTATAAGGTTCTATTTCTTCCTGCCACCAGCAGGCTTGGATTTCTTGCTCGTAGCCGCAGCCATTGATGGCTTATCTCCTGTTTCCTGCAAGTTAGTAATTGATGGTGAGAAGCAAGCTCTTCACAGTGACTTCCCATCCACAGTAAATGTAAAGTAACACGAGAACTTTTTGAAACCTATATAACAGATCGTGAGATATCCAGCTACATATATTTGAGAAATGAAAAATCATTTCACAAGTTTATTCTTCATTCCATGTGATGTGAATTACTTATTCATTAAAATTCTTGCTCGAGTTAAAATCCTTCAATCTCATTGAAAATCTCATAAAAATAGCTTCCACTTCACTGCACTTGTCAATGTTTGATAATTATGACAGCTGGTCAACTAAGAAAATTGAGAGGGAGTAATGTTTTCCTAAAAAGTTTCAGCATTAACCTTTCTTTTGAGAGGGGTAGAAGTGTTAGCAATCGGTTTGAAAAATGATTCCAACCTGTAGAAAGGAAAGAATTAAAGAGAACCTTAAAACAAACCAAATGTACCAAGAAAAGGAATCAAGATATTTGGCTTCACAAGGGTTTGTAGGCCTTACCGTCCCTGTGAAGACTTACTTTTGGCTGTTTTAATCTTTTCAATTGCCTATCATAAAAAAGAACCAATTGAAAAGGAGATGAGAGTAATAATAATCCCACAACCTTAAAACCCAGAAAGAGTAATAATAAGGAGATGAGACAAGAAAGGAGTACCTTGGTAACTCGGTCTTGGTTAAAACCATTTTCATTTACCAGAAAGTTCACAATGCCCTGATGGAAAGCCAACAAAGTAACATGTGGTCTAATCAGATCCTTCTATTTGTGCAACTAACTTAAAGAAAACAGAAAATCACCCTAAATTAGATAAGATACCTCCTCATCTGGTGGGGACCATTTTAGCTCGGATACATCCAAAGAAACATTAGGATCCTTGAAGAGGCGCCTAGCTTCTTGATATGGCCAATTCTCTGGTATCTGGTACCTTTTATGCGATCAGAAACTTATAGCGTATTAATATAAAATTGGCATCAATGTGTAAGTATGCACTATGCACATATATGCTCGTGCATCCAGACAATCGATTGAACTAATGAATGAATCAGGACGATTACCTTTCTTTGTTGATGTTTTCCAACATGGTCTCTATGCAACCATACTGCCTAATCAGCTTGAGTGCTGTCTGCCCACCAATACCTAATCTTACAATTCCAAAAATAATCCACCATCCCTAAGGTAAACGCTTCTCTACAGATATATTACAAATGACTTAATACCTTTGATACTCTCACAATAGTCACATCCACTGAGTATGCACAAGTCTATGAATTGATCCATGCTCAGTTGTAGCTCCTCTAGAACCTGCAACAAAGAAAAATAGAAGCAGATTCAATTGGATAAAACCATTTTCTTTTGTAAACAATTTTGGTCCTCCTCACCAAAATTAAATTGGATTTCAGCTGCCTTTGTTTTTCGTTTTGATCAATCTGAACTCAAGAATTCTTTGAATTAGGTTCAGTCAAATATCTTGATGAAAAGGCCAATAAACAATTTCTATGTTACAATATAATTTTAGACCCTGTTGCTTATGACTATCTGGAAATAAATACCTACCTCTATGTAACACTCAGGCTAACTTGAATTCATTACATACAATTACCTTGGATATTTCAAATTCCATCACAGGGATTTTCTTGGAGCTAGGATCCATCAAATGCCTCAGAAATCTAGGTGCACCAAATGTCAAAGAGTCCATATCTTCAGATGCCACTGCATATACCTAAAGTTCACCACATACAAAAAATCAGCACCAAGGATTTTGCATCTGAAATTTTGGGTTTGTGTTGTTCATATGCCATTAAAATTTAGAAGCTCACAGCATGATCATACCTTATCATCTTTGCACAGAGCTGCACACTGGGCTTCTGCTTCACAAGGTGCCTACACAAATGAGAGTTGAAATCTTTCTGTTCAGTTTGAATCAAATTAGCCATGTTACAAAGGAGACAACTTAATGCAATATTTATAATACATAGCCCTTTCCAGTGAGATTGACTACCACAATGAACTGGCATGTACAGAGTGCGGACTCATAAGTTAAACCATTTCACCTTTTAACTAGCCTTAACAAAAGTTTGATATCTTTTTGCTGCCTGTGAATATTAAGCCATTATTGTAAAACTGACGCTAAATTAGGTTATAAGAGGTTCGATTGAACAGAAATGATTCGTTGAAGTAGAAATGACTTGACTTCTCTAGGGACCTGTAAGTGCTGCTTTTCTCGTCTTCCAAAGCAGGACTTTCTGTTATGGTACGTCTTACTCTTATCTAAAATGAATGCATGGTATCCACACCGCTGACATCTCTTATAGGGGATTTTAAATTGGGTGTGGTGTAAATCAGGTCTAGAATTTAGTAAAAGCAAGTTAGTGCTTGTCAAGGTGCAGGAAGCAGATTATACAGATAAAGTTTCCTGGTCACATATCCAATGCTAAATTAAAATAATAGACATGCTAATTTTACCTATACTGCAGTTCCAACATGCAATACCAAGTGTTCATGGAAGCAAATTGGGTTGAATATAGGCTTTATTAAAGAGTTACTGGTACAATTTAAGCTAAGTGCTAGATTGAATTGAGTGAGTCACCATGTATCATAACAAGTCTCTATTATTCTGATCGGGCTAAGCAAAGATACCTAAAGAACTGATTTATTATATATGGCCGTAAAACATGAAAGATAAAGGCATTTCCGATTAATGCACCTCAATAACAGGAACACCCATCAATCTGAGAAGTCTTTTACAATCTTCATTATGCTGTCTAGTCACCTACAAGTTAAAACAAATTGAATAGAATGAAATTTCATTGAAGCCAAGGGGGTACAGCCTGTATGGTATTATATATCAGCAGGGCCCAAAAAACCAGTACAGGCTGCGTGGTAAAGGGGAGTAGGAGGCGAATGGTTGTTTGGTACCTTGACAGTACGTTTACTAAACTTTTCAATGGCATCCTTGTCTCCTTCCTGTGGGAAAAGGGAAGGGAAAAGGCAAGGTATGAATTAATGTAAGCAAAGGAAGGAAGAAGTAAAGCAGAAAGAGAAAAAGGGAGTTGACCTCGAGGGCTGCAGAGAGGTCCTTGGTGGCATCGTCCCTCTTGGAGTACCTAAGAAGAGAGAGAGAGAGATATATATAATGTGTTATAGAATGAAAGGGAAGGTTAAAAAGAGGAAAGGAACCTCTTTGCAAGCTCTTGTTTCTTCAAGTCGGGGGGCAGTCCGTCAAAAACATAACTGCAAGTGAGGGAGGGAAGATTAGAGAGATAATGAAGATAAGATAATGAGATGGAAGATTGATTGTTACAGACAGAGGCTTGATGCCAGCCTCAAGCAGCCTGATGGTGCGGTTGAACATGCCCTGCAAGTGACTGGTGACGTCGCCGGCGTCGTTGGTAAGGGTGTCCATGCCGGTGCGGCCGACAACGATGAGGAACTGGTAGATGCTCATGCTGGCGTCGATGGCGATCTTGCGGCCGAAGTAGGAGTCGAATTTGGTCTCCTTCATGGACTTGGGGGCATTGTCTGCCAGAAGCTTCGTCAAACCCTTGATGCCCATGATAATTATCCTTATAATTAACTTAACAGAATGAGTGAGTGAGTGAGTGAGTGAGTGAGGGAGTGAGAGAGCAACTTTTTTTTTTTTTTTGAAAGAAAGAGAGAGCAACTGCGACAAGCGAGGCTACGCTAGGGTTTAACGAAGTCCCTCTTCCCTCTTCCCTCTCCCTTTTATGAAAGGACTGGACTGGAGGTCATTTGATTATTCTTAATTCTATTCAAAAAGGACAAAGGAAGACCGACTCGACCGGACCAGACCAGACCAGACCAGACCAGACCAGACCGGACCACTCGCTCTCTCCCCCCAAGATTGAGATCCATTCCAATTCCTTCCCCAATTCCAATTCCAATTCCCATCGGCCATCGCTTCCCTTCTCTCTCTCAGTCTCTCCTCCCTTCTAAGCCTTCTTCCTTCTCCCCCAGGGGCCAGGGCCCAGTCACAGTCAGTCAGGACCCTGTACTCTCCAGTGCCCACTCCGATCTGATCTCCTCTCCTCTCCTCTCCTCTCCTCTCCTCCCCTCTCCTCTCCTCTCCTCTCCTCCCCTCTCCTCTCAGTGCGATGGGGATGCGCCCAGATGTTGCGCACTTCTCGCTGGCGTTGCTCTTTTCCTGTGCCTTCTTCTTTGCTCGTTTCCTCCTCGACCGCTTCCTCTACCAAGTCAGTACTACTCACCTTCTCTCTCTCTCTCTCTCTCTCTCTCTCTCTCTCTCTCTCTCTCTCTCTCTCTCTCTACACTTAATTAACTTCACTTCACATTCATTCAATCTTCACCTCAATTCATACTTAATTAACACTACATACATACAATGTCAATACTACACCGCATATCTATATCTATATCTAAATCTAACACCTTACAATGCAATTCAATTCAATTGCCAGCCATTGGCAGCACGGATTATTGTAATACGAAGCAAGACCACAGCCAAAACTAAGATACAACCCAAAACCAATGGGGGCAGGCCCACTGCCAATGACCTGCAGCTGCAGGACAATCATCATGCTAATAAGCAAAATAATAAGGTTAATAAGATCATCAAGTTCTCAGAGTCTATGTGGAAGCTCACCTACTACCTGGGGGTGCAATGCTGGGCCCTCCTCATCATCTGCCGCCAGCCCTGGTCCCTCCACACCCGCCTTTACTTTGCTGCCTGGCCCAACCAACCTCTAAAGTTTGTCTCCTCCTCTTCTTCTTCTTCTTCTCTTTTTTTTTTCATTTTTTAATTTTAATTATGCTCCACGCCTCCACCACACCACATTTCTCTTGCTCTTCTTTTCTTTTACAACAAACAAATGTCCCCTGTGCACCCTTCATTACAATTTTTCACTTCCTCATATCTCTAATGGTTTGCCACTTTCCACAGTTTCTCCCTGATGCTCTTCTACATGTGCCAGTGCGGCTTCTATATCTACAGCATTGGCGCTCTTGTTGCCTGGGAGACTCGCCGGAAGGACTTCTCTGTCATGATGTCTCATCATATCGTCACCACCTTCCTGATCACCTATTCATATCTTACAAGGTATGTACTACATATGCTTGAAATCATAACACCATCTTGATTATCTTACCCTCTTCGCTTTTTTTTTTCGCCTTTAAAACTATGTAAATTACATTAGAGAAATAATTATCATTCTTAGCATGATGCAGGTTCTTTAGAATTGGGATGATAATATTGGCGCTGCATGACACAAGTGATGTATTTCTTGAGGTAGCCAAGTTGTTCAAGTATTCAGAGAGGGAGGTTGCGGCCAGTGTGTGCTTCGGGCTGTTTGCTATTTCTTGGTTTTTGCTGCGCCTGATCTACTTCCCTTTTTGGATCATCAGAACCTCAAGGTTTTCACCTTAATTTCTCTTTCTTTCCCTCTATTGTCTTTCTTCTCCTTCCGGAATCCTAGTTAATTTTGTTTGATTTGCAATCGGTGCCTTACCTCCAAGTAACACTGTTGGTGGTGCAGCTATGAGTGTGTCGAGGCGTTAAAAGATCTGGAGAAATTCCCTACAATGTTTTATTACATCTTCAACACAATGCTACTAACATTGCTGGTGTTTCACATGTACTGGTGGAAGCTTATCTTCAACATGATTCTCAAGCAGATGAGCAACAAAGGCCAAGTTGGCGAGGATGTTCGCTCAGGTAATTTTCTTGGAATTTGTTTCTTCTTTTACCATTTTAAGGTCAATATCATTCTATAAGTTAACCTTTTGAGGTATGTCCATGCAGTTAGTGTCCCTAAGTTCCTAACCTTAACACAACCCCATGTACCACAGATACAAGACACAATTTAAGGGTTTTTCTGGCATGCTTAAGTAAGATTTTCTTGGTATTTCTTCATAAAAAATTTCATAACAGAAGAAGTGACTAAATTGCAATGTATCTTTTGGCAGATTCTGAAGATGACTGAATGCAAAGGAATAATAAACAAATAAAAAAAAGAAAAAGAACTAGGATGCCCTAGATTAGAAGGGACAAACCTTGACTGAGATTCTTTTGGGCTATCTAGGCGGAGTTCTACCAGTTTTTCCCGTTAAATTATCTTACGGTATCATTATTTTGTCAGGCTAGACAATTTGGGTGAATCATTTTGTCTGCAGTTTTGCCCTTCTAAAATCAGATCTGAAATTCTTAGCAGGTTTTATAGGCTGGCTAGTATAGATAGGATACTATTATTCTTTTAGAAAGAAACATTGTTTTTAATTAATCATTGGGATATTTAATGAAAGGCGCTGTATTTTTTTTTCTTTTTCACTTTTTTCCGATTGTATATGGTATGGATCATGGTCTGGATCTGCTAATGTCTTTGCATAATTTCGGGGGTGTTTGGTTGTGGAAAGAAGGCATAAGTTATGCCTCACTAAGCCACTAGAGGAATAGGGTGGAAGAACTTATGCCACCAAGAATGATGGTACAAGTAGGTGAATTCTCATATGGAATACAACAACTTAAGTTTTTTCGTCTCAAACAAGTTAGGATAGGCTAGAAAAGAAATCCAGCAAACAAGGTCACCAAAAAATAAAATAATATATATAAAAAAGGCAAATACTAATGTGGATAGAAAAAAATACAGACCGTCTATTTGCTCTAAATCGGGAATCATATCCTTTGCCAACTTTTAAAAAGTTCGTAGAGTGTCGACCTCTCTTTTGGAGCATTGAATTAGGATCTAACGGCGCGTGTAGAGATGGAAAAAGTAGCACTCTCGACCCCTGCCCCATCGACTGCCCTCCTTTTCGATTCCTCTTTATATGAAAAAAAATCATTTTTATAATTCTCCGCTCTCCTCCGCGTTTACTCGAAAGAAAAAGAGAAAGAAAGCGAGATCGATCGAGACAAAATTCGAGTTCTCCGCATGTCTCCGACTGCCCGCTCGTCTCCGATGACTTCCCCTCTAAAATCGAGTTCTTCTATGTAAATTTGCTGTCACCATTTAAATTTGTAGAAATTTGTCAAAATTTGTTGCTATTACTTCATTTCATGTTCTTCAAGCCACCTTCGAAAGTTGAAAGGAATAAGCTGGCATGGCTACCCCACTGCACAACAGGTTGCATTCTTTATCAGGAGCAGCCAGAACTAGTTTATGAAGAATATGTTGAAGTTCTCAGAAGTAGGAGGGTGAGCGGTGTCCTTATTTGTCTCTTGTTTTACTTTAATTTTTACTTTGTTTGTTTTTAGTTGGTTTTAGTTTACTGGTATGTTAAGGCCAAACAGCTCCGCTGTTGGCTGAATTTGCCCTCTATTCAAACTTTGTAACTTTTGGATTGTTAATGAATTACCTATGGGTTTCAATTAAATAAAAAAAGAAAGTTGAAATTTCATTATTTGTTGCTATTTTCCAGGTCTTTAGCAAACTTGTCTTGTCTATATTGACTCTCTGTTGTAAACAAAGTTGATAATATTTCACTTTGTAGTAGGTATTGGGTTGGTACAGATTCCATTCTACTATTCTAGTCATGATTTCTTTACTGGTACAGATGTTAAGCGTGAAAAGGGCTTATCTATGAATATTTCTGATGTCAAGGACCAGCTTGTAAAAGTAATAATCATAACCGTTACACTCAATTTGGTCCTTACCCAATTTTGTAAAAGTAATAATCACTAAAAAAGGGATAAGCTTTCACTAAAGAGAAAAAGCTGGTACATAGGAGGGTTAGTTAAGATGAGAAACTATTTGTAAGTACTTAAACTCAAATTATGTAATGGAACGTTAACCAAACAATAATTGTCTGTACTTAATTTTATCTCAAGAGAAAATATGCTCGGCAATTTGTGCGACACAAAAAAAATGCATTTTAAGCTTCCATCTACAACTTTATTTTAATGCTTCTACCGATGTCCTTGAAGATAGCAGCTTCATTACAATTCAATAACTAAAATGTCCAATTAAAAATTATTCCATTACAATTGTTGCTTGGCTGTACACAGGGGCGGATCTACCACCGGGGCGGGTGGGGCTAGAGCCCCACCTCACGCCGTCGAGCCCTTGGAGCCCCCCTTTAGCCCCAACTAATTTTTTCTGCCATTGGAGCACTCAAAAGTGGGGCTGAAGACTTAAACAGAGGTTGTCAGACCCACCTAGATATTTTTTCTAGATCCGCCACTGGCTGTACATTAATTACGATTAAAAACAAATTCCAATTTTTTCCAAGGCTAATGAATAAGGTGCATCCAAGATTTACGAAGGAGATATGTTGGACCAAGCTTGTTATTTAGTCAACTCAAAACACAAACATGAACCCATAACCAGATGAGCATTTGTCCGTACCAGACCAACTCAATTCAAATTTTTTTTTTTTGCTTTATTAATTTTTTTAGATATAACTTGATAGTGGCTACCAAGTGAAAAGAAACGACAACAAACAGAGCCCAACTAGAGCCTGAAACTGAAGAACTTAGCAAGTCCTTGAGAAAAGCCTTTGCTGGTAAACGACCCAGTGCAGCAGGGAGTCGACGTTCCTCTTCGCATTACGAAAAAGGCGGTTGTTGCGCTCCAACCAGATGGCCCACAGAGTTGTTAAAACAGATGTGGCCTTAAAGTTCGTCATACTAGATGTTGTGCCTTGTAAATCAGATAAGATTAAGGTTTTTATTGCCGATCTATCAATTAAGGAAGTGGAGGGGTACAAAGCTTGAGTTTTTGACCACAGAAGAGATGTGTACGGGCACTCACAGAAAAGGTGTGAAGTAGTTTCAATTTCAGTTGACTCACAAAGCGCACAACCTTGAATAAAATGAATATTTCTCCTGAGTAGACCCTCCTGAGTGAGAATTCTGTTGTAGAACAGTAACAGAGCAAAGATCTTTACTGTGGGTGGGACTTGAACTATCCAAATCGATGCACATTGTGAAGAAGTTTTCCCTGCAGAAATAAGCATTCTGTAGGCCGAGTGGACCGAGAATATGCCTGAAGAGGACCACTTCCATCTTATATTATCAGAGCAGTTTGGAATGATACTTGAGCTCAGGTTTTGTACCGCATTATGAACGGTCTCAGGCCATGGTGCCTGTAGGACAGCATTAGGACACTGTTGCACTTGATGAACAGTTAAGCTGTGGTTAAAATTGGGGTTAAGAAATGACTGGTTGCCAAAGAAATACTGGAGATGACCCGTTCCCCAATTATTGAACCAGAATAGTGTCTTTTTGCCATCTCCCAAAACCATCATTGTAGATTGTGAAGATATGGCGTAGATGCAGCAAGTCTTTCCAAAAAAAAGATCCAGTATTAGACCAGGTCAAAGGTGAAGTTGGACTCCCTGTTGCAATGAGCTTATTAGAAATGGTCGCCCATTGAGAGTTTGGTTGAAAGTATAAACGCCAAAGCCACTTGAGTAGGAGGGAAATGTTCAAGATCTTTAAATTCAAAATTCCAAAACCTCCAAGCGATCTGGGTAAGCATACTCGGTCCCAGGATAAGAGCGGGATTCCCATCCTTGTACCAGTAGGTCGACCCCAAGTGCTGCAAAGCATCCCACATTAAAATTTTATTTCCAAATCAAGCCCTTGATACTAAGGCCTTGATTAAAATCACTTTTTTTTTCCCACACGGGATTTAATTTAATTTAATTTCATTAGAAATTTTGTTTTCACAATAAACAGATTTCATTTTATTTGATAGGGATTCTCATGTTATTAGTGTAAAAACTTATATTTCATGGTTTGTGCAATTAAATTAAAAAATTTCAAGCAACAAAACCAAGAAATAAACAATATTAGGCCATTTTCTATTGTTAATATCCAAAATGTTCTGATTTCTGACTTATTTAAAATAATGCAGCTCAAATGGAAAGTTTAAGCGGTTAAACCTCAACTTTGAGATTGGATACAAAATTCTTTTAGAATGGTTCCAGTTTGTAGGGACCTAATTAAGTTTCTTAAGAGTACTGTCCGATGAGAATAATATATTTAGCGCCATAGTCTGCAAGAAGACCCATATAAGTTGATAGTTAGTTATGGCAGTGACTTGTTATACGAAGCTCACGGGAAAGTCATTGAAGGGGAAGAAGGATCATACAGATGGATAGGCTTAAATTCAACTGGTAGTGATTGAAGGGGAAGAAATATCAATATGTTGGTATTTTGATGAATTTATGTTAAGTTTACTAGGGACTTTTTTGGAAAGGATCTCTGTGTTTGCACCTTCCGAAAGTAATACTTTGGTGTATTTATCAATTATTATTATTATTTTTTCTTCTATGCTCAAGAAAAGAGTTATATTTATTCGAAAAAGCTTCAAGAAAATTTATGCTGTTAAACACGCTGAAGGCAACTCTTAATATCTTGCTATAAGGAGTTGATGAAGAATCAAAACAGAAAGGAAATAGGCTGTTAGTACATATAAATACTTGCACAACAGAAGATTTTAGAGCTCCCAAATTATAATTCTCAATTCATAATTTCTATGTATGAATACTGTGCAGTGCAGTGGAGGAACCGACATCTCCAGTAGCTGGTTCTTTGCTCTTCCCATTCTGTTTCCTTTTCCTTGCTGGTGGTTTCTTCTCTCGTCCCTCCACCTCAGCTTTTGCGCTCTCTCGGATCTCCTTTGGTACCGCACGACAGTTAACAATCTCTCCAACAAAACCTGCAATGTGCATCTTCAAACGGAAGACGCCTCCACCTTTGAAAACACGGTTGCAATATTTGCATTTCCAATGAGTCTTGGCACCTTCGAATCTATCTGCATGAACCCACCATGGATCCAGTTTTCTCTCAGAATGCAGGATCCTGCCCCTGCATAGAGACATCACAACCAAACATTCAGAAATAGAAAATATATCTAACACCGATAATGATGCCATTCTGCACTACCTTACCACTAAAAAATGACCACATATACGGATGTTTGACAGACCATACTACATAAAAGCTAAAATTGGGTTGGGGGGGGGGGATATTAAATAAGGCCTTCTACATAACACATCAATTTGGTGCAATACCAGTTCATTATGATCAGCATATACACGAACCACGAGAGGTACATATGTTTGATAAAATGAAAAGCGATGGTTGAATCTTACTTCCTCCTCTTCAGTGTGCCATCATTGTTGTTCTCATTTTCCAATGAAGTAGAGTTCCGCTGCTTTCGTTTTCCTCCAGTTGCACGTAATGAGCAAGCAGTTGTTAAGCTTGGGTCTTCCAAATTTTCTAGAGAATTTTCT
The DNA here is from genome assembly GCA_028095005.1 of Rhynchospora pubera. Lineage (NCBI taxonomy): Eukaryota > Viridiplantae > Streptophyta > Magnoliopsida > Poales > Cyperaceae > Rhynchospora > Rhynchospora pubera. Next base: position 228,573,160 of record CM051459.1, on the reverse strand, counting down.
TCGACAGGATCCTTAGCATTACTATCATCTTTTCTCTTCTTAAGACGAGCTTTCCTGCCAAATGAAAGAGGAGGAGGTTAACATTCAATCAAGCATAATGATGTAACTTATAACCTCCCATCCCATATTATGTCTCTCATTATCTTGAGAAACCTCTAAAAAATTGACTCAGCAAGGATATGAAGCTGTTTTTAATGATTCGGGGGGGGGGGGGGAAATAAATATTATCATTATTCAGTAAAAAAGAAATAAGACCTAGGTTTCCTTTCTGCAGTGGTCTTGTTAGTTTCTTCGAAGTCTATCTGGGTCGCAATGGCAAAATCATCCGGGCTAATTTCTGGCCGCTCACTCTGCCTATCAACAAAATTAGAGATGAGCATAGTTCGCTTTATTTTCCTCACAGCTTCTAGCTGAACATTTTCTTGGGGGCACAGTAATTTCCATCTCCTGAACAAAATAAAAGTAATGTACACAAATGAAGGTCATAAAAACAAATATTATAGGATGCCACATGCAGAATTACATCTGCCAAAGCTCAAAAATTTCAAATGTATCTGGTATCTGTGCTACTTGCATATCTTACACCAAACATCATACAGAGTTAATCTGAGATTACCAAGTGATGTACTAATCAATTCAATTATCAGAATTTAAAATATAACTTCACGTGTTATGGCTTAACAAGCATTTCAGCCCACTGATTTCAGTCTAACAGACATATTTGGTGTACATTTGCACGTGGAAGGTAGTTTGGCTACATTTGCGCAAACTGAGAGTCAATGGTAATTAAGGTTCAATTGCGAAATTAGAGGCTTAATTGGGATTAAAAAAATGCTAGTCTAAAACAAAACCAAAACCATATTTTACATGCATGTACATAAATAATTGATGCCAACAAAACAAACAATCCTCCAACATTAACTTCACAGGGATAGAATCTTGATTTAAATTTGCAATTTGCATTATGATAAAATATAACAAAATACCTCCAGCATTGATTATCAGTACGTGAAGGGACAAAATCAGCAATTCGTGACCAGCAGTGGCCATGCATTTTTACAGCTTCTAGAAGCATAGAATCCTCCTCTTTGCTCCATGGTTTATGGTTCAAAGAAGGATCCAGGCAGTTCACCCACCTACAGAAGGAGAATACAAAAAAAAATAATAATAATAATACATCAATACAGCAAAATTTGCAAGAGACCCCTTAAATTAAAATGTGCTTCAAATCAAAACTCATGCATAACCTCACCAAAACAAAATCTAACTCACATGTTTTTAGAAACAGGAAAAATAAAATAATTCCTTCCTCAATTAAAGAAAACAAAATATACGAAATAAATCCAAGTGAACCAAGCATCTCTTTCAAGTGTAATACAAGAGAATTAAGAAGAAAAAGGAAGAAAAGTTACCACTAGAGGACATCAAGGATGTTGAAAAGTCTTAACAACATTCCAGTAATTTGTAGAGATGCATAAGATATTGATGGTATAGATGAAAATTTAGCATTACTTGGGGATGAAAAAAGAGATTACTCAATTACAAAAGTAAGCATTTCTAATTTCCTATTCATTACAAAAAGCTGCACCAACAAATCCTTCGTTTACCATCTTTATATTTTTTAGCAAAGAAGTTATTTATCAAGAGGATAGATAAGGAAAGAGAACCTTTCTCTGCACTGGGACCGAGTACGACCAGGGACAAACTGGCATATTTTTTTCCAGCATTTCAGTCCCCAAAATCATAATGGCTACTTTAAGTCTTTTGTCCTCTTCCAATGACCACCTACCCACAGTTGTTCTCTTGGGATTTAGGGTTTGCCTCCACCTTCATTGAATATTTCATGACATGTTACCATCAATTCAATGTAAGCAAGTTCATTCTAAATTTCTTTTAAGGACAAACATAGATGATTAGGCATGGTCTCCAAGATACAGATTATATAATACAAGAGCTGACTGGCACGCATTTTGCTATCGAACTAGTTAAATGGAAAAGTCCATATAAATCATCAAATATCAATATTAATTTCCAAAGCAGATAAACAAATGTTTGGTGCCATAAAACAGTAGTCAGCAATCATAGGAAGTTCTCATGCAAACAACTATGCCACAAAACCCAAGATTGTAATTATTGCGTGTAGCATAACAAAATATAATATAAAAATAAAGGCTGTAAGAGTCACCTAGATGCACATTGATTAGCTGCACGGCCTTCCATTCCAGCAGCTACCGGCTGCCAGTTTTTCTCTCCAAAAGTTTTTACCATTGTAACAAGTTGCAAATCCTCCTCTTTGGTCCATTCCCGGTTCAGGATTGAAGGGTTGAGGCTCCTCTGGTATCGTACCAAGCACTGAAATGGGGTTCGGTTTGTACCTAGTTCCACTGCCACATCGATCCAGTTGTAGATCCCTCTGTTTTGTAAAATAAATAGAAGCTTTTTCTCTTCATCTCTAGTCCATGGCTTGTGGTTTATTAATGGATCCTCACAATTTAGCCACCTAGAAAACAGCTACATGTTAAAAATTTTGTAAGAAGGAACTTTCTGTTTGCTTTTGTACCCACATTGTATACTGCAACATAGTACCAAAATTCTAAAGAACCATAATGCAAGGTTTCAAATCTTAAGCAGTGATGTCTCAATCAAGTTTGATCAATACACCCATCTATTGCTTTCGTTTCATTGTGTTTCAGGAAGGCATAACATACTAAGATCAGTACACAACAACAACAACTAAGCCTTTTGTCCCAAGCAAGTTGGGGTAGGCTAGAAAGAAACTCAGCAAAAGAACACATCCAAGAACAAAATAACGAAGATCAGTACACATTTAATCAAAATTGGAGCAGCAGCACTTGACTTGTACAAAGCTGCTAAATTTGAGAGTTTTTGTCAATACAAAAATTAATGTATACCTTGACTCACACTCTGCACCGGATCGTCCTGGTAAGTACATAGAAACCAATCGGTCCCACTTTACAAACGGCATACAACGTCTCATCATCTCTGCTGTGATATCAAAATCTGTGTTTAGAATTACTGGCAACAAGTTCAGGTCCCTGACACCTTCTGTATCGCTGCAGTATAATAGCTTGTGTTAGAGCAAGCAAACACTGTTCTATAAGGTAAACTTTGGTGTAGGGCTTTTGGTTAGAGCTATATTGTTTTAGGTTTTTTTAATGTATTATCACAGGGTTTAATGTTCGAGATGTATATTTAAAGTTTCAGACCTTACACCTAGGTCCAGCTTTTTATGACTAAAGTGATCCAACAGCTTAACTGATACTATACTGATTTAATGTTTCTTATGTGTGCATGTTGGTATGAGACTAAGTTGAAGAGAGAACCTCTGAACATTGACAGATTTTACAAAGAGCATCTCCTGGCACTGTTGCTTCATTCCTTTTAAGAGACTCTCCTTCTCACTATCCGACCATTGCTGTTTTGTCAGTGACATAGGAAATTGCTCGTGCACCCTTTTATATTCCAAAGCACACCAGTTCTCTTTCGGGCCAAAACATAAAGCAGATTGCTTCTTATTCTTCTACAAAACTTAAGCCAAATCATTCTTGAATGAAGATAAAAAATAAATACTAAATCTAGTTGGTATTGCACCAACAGAGACAATGACTTTTTTCATTGCGTTTGCAAAATAAATAGGTTGTATGTACACCCCACTAATTCAGCAATGCTGAAATTTTCATCACATTCCATGCGGTTCAGTGTGTTTTATCAGACCTCATTGGTGTACAATTTAATTAAAGAACTGAGGACAGGGACAAAAAGATCAACTTAAAATAATATTAACAATAGATCAGCTATGCCAATATCAGTCAAATACCAGCTCTCAGGTACCAATACAAAACCCGCTCAACATAATCCTTTATCAAAGCAATTGCACTGATGAGAAAGAAAAGAAATATGAGAAGAAAGGAAGTGAGAGAGATGTGCCTTTGATTGTCCTTGCCACGGCTCATTCAAACTCTCAAAGGATACCAGCCTGATACGTGGGTCCCGTTTCTGAGAGAAGTGAAGTCCAGCCTTTTTCTTGCACGACAACTGGAAATCCACGAGACACTTCACCCGGTCCTGCAATTTCTTGTTCTCGTCGATTTTTGTCTCTATCTCTATTAATTTCTTTCTAACAAACTTCTGACAGGAGAAATTCTTTTTTAGTGCCTCGAACAGCAGCTGAGCTGATTTTGGAAAATTTTTGGATTGGGTCAGAGGCGGTTGATTTAATGGGGATTCGTCCTCGGCACAGTCTTGGTTGGTTAATTCATGAACTGCATCCATGGCAGTGCTTGTGGCTTGTTCTGTCTTTGACGCTTCTGTTAAATTAAAGAGATAAAAATAAAGACATTAAATTCAAAGAACACTTCTACAAGTACATTTACAAGCAAATAAGATAAGATGCTGCTACAAGTACATTTACAAACAAATAAGATAAGATACTGCTACAAGTAAGTACATACAGGGCTCAACACTGAGTCACTGACCTTCTTCTTCATATCGAGCGAGCATCCTCTGAATATACTTAAGCGTCTCGTAATCCTCGACATCATAATCCAAACCGCGAATAACAGAGGCAGATCCCGGCGGAGAGTCTTGAGCTTGCGCCTTAAGACGGAGGAGAAGGTCGACGTACGGCTCGTCGTGCAAGAAAAAGGTGTCCTTGGAGAGTTTGAATGGCGCAAGAAAAAGGATACCTTTGGTGGTCGTTTGTGGTTTGTGGTTTGTGGGTTCGGGTTCGGAGTTGTTCGTCGTTTGTGGTTTGTGGGTTCGGGTTCGGAGTTGTGGGTTGCGAACGCGGAGGCGGAGGCGGAGGCGGAGGCCGAGGCGGAAGGGGAGGTGGAAGAGGGGAGGCAGGCGCGGCGGAGCTCTTCCATGTCTTCCTCCAATTCGGCGTCTCGTTCGCTGTCGGTGTCGCTGTCGCTGTCCATATTTACTCTCTCTCTCTCTTTCAAAAGCTAGAATACACCCATTAAATGCATACTAGTATCACCTCTGGACTTCGTAAAAAAGAAGACCACTGGACTTCGTAAGATCTGAACTGTCCGATATAAACGGACGGTTAGATGTCCAGAATCCGGATCCTCTGGACTTCTCCAAAAAGAAGAACACTGGACTTCCTTGCATTAAAACCATCCGATCTAAATGGACGGACGGATGTGCACAGACCAGAATTCCGTTCAAAAAAAATATTTGCGTATACGGAATAGAAATTCGTATCCGTCTCTTCCATCCAGAGTCCAGACCAACCATTATCACGTTCAGCCTCCGAATCGACTCCCTTGGCTCCTCTGCCGCTTCCACCACCATCGAAGATGCCGTCGATGTCGCTTCCACCTCCTCCCTCGATGCGGTGGGATCCAGCAGCGACAGCTCTCCTCAGACCTCTAGCCCTAACCAGATATTTTTGTTTGAATTTGTGATTTTTTTATCTTCAACATGCTTCTAAGATCACCTTTATTAGGTACAGGATTTCATCTTCTAATATTTATTACGAATTACTTCTGATCAGGTCTTAATTTCTAACATAATTATCAAATTTTGATGCTTTTAGGAATGATGGGATAGATGATCGATATAGTGTGTTAGTTGAGTTTGATGATCAGATTGCAGCTGATCGGTGCTATCTTGAACTCAACGGTTGGAGATTTCCTTCTTCAGATGTTGTAAACTTTTTACTTGGTCTACACTTTCGGAAGAACACATAGCAATGAATTGCTTTCTGCACTACCCAAGTACCAGCCTAGAACAATCTCTTTTTCAGCTATTGTATTTAGAATTTCCAAGGCTTGGTATATGGTATTAATGGTACAACAGTTCATGCTTTTTATTTATATCTGATATCTGATATTAACTATTTCGGTAGGAACCAATCATGTAGAAAATTATTTCCTTTGCTACAATTTTATACATTTCCTTTTTCTACAAGTCATTACAAACAAATTTTGTTGAATGTTAATGTGAGTAAATAAATGTTCTTTTATTCACAATTTATCTAGTTGATCTGTTACGTGCTGAGTAAAAATTGTTGAATGTCAGTGTGGTGTCAGTATGTACCAGCAAGATGTCTTACATCCTAAGGGTATCTGGATTACTCTTACAAGCTAGTTAATATATCATCTTTTTTATTTCCATGAAAGCAATTGAAAGATATGAAAAGGCAACCAGTATAAATGGAGCAATTGGAAGAAGTGAAGGATGTGTTAATGTTATGATTAAGATGCTTGCATCTATTATTGTACTTATTATCATTTTAATTTTGAAATGAAGAAGATTGGAATTGGTTCAGTTTTGTATGTTCTTACTTTTGACAAATAGTATCAAATTGTATGTTTGGTTCTGTGGTTCTTTAATATGTTTGCTCAAGTTCATATGTTGCAAGTTTTTTTTTTTATTTTTGTAGTTATGTAAATTTGTTTATGTTATATGCATGACAAGCACACAACTCCATGCTGCAACTTCAAACCATGAATATGTTGTTTCATTTAGTAAATTGTATCTTGTATGCTATTTCAAATGTTGTTTCATTTAGAAAGCTGCTTGTATCATCATCTTGTGTCTCAAAGAACCAGAATTGAAAAGGTTACATGTATGCATCAAGGAACAAGCATCCCGTAATTAACTCAAGAATACATGCATAACATAGATACAATCATTAAATAACAAATGAAAGCAAGATTATTTATGCGCATAGCATAGATACAAATCACTCTACTAATCCTAATAATTAAAATTCCAGAGATGCAAGCTTAAGAGATAAATTCAAGATCATCATCCTAGCCTATCAATTCTAACAACGAAAGCACCAGCATACAAACTTAAAGCCGTATTAATGTGCCCCTTCATAAAGTCTAGCCTTTTATAGCAATGTTCTTGCCTCCTGACGCCATGGTTTTCAAACTCTGAACATAGGTTTTTTTTATCACTGGCTACTCTAGAAACAGAAAACTATGTACCTGTATCAAGAGATTTAGGCATTCAAAAGCCTTACATTAAAAATCGTAAACAATGATCTCTTTTTTAAAAGAAAAAATAACAATTATGGACTTCAACAATAAACTAATTATAAAATAAAAGGCAACAACAATTGATTATATGATAACTAATAATGAAAACCCTTAGACTTATTTGTTCTTAATTGCAAAAAAAAAAAAAAAAACCAAGACTAAAAACTAAGCCTAAACCAATTCTGCATTGATTTTTTTTTCCTAAATATGGATTTTGTTTCAAAGAATTTAAAATAATTTGGTACCATCTAAGTATCTAACTACTGGTATACTACATGCCAGTTGAAACAAAAAGGTAAAATCAAGTTTCAAAATCCATTCTTACCATGGCCATGAGTTCCAGGTGTTGGTACCACTTTTTTTTTCCCCCTTTGCTTATCTAATTTTCCAGTATAAGGCCATTTTAACGATTGAGTAGGAGGAATTGGGTGAAGGTGGTGGCTTGGTGAAAGACGATTTGGTGCTAAATATTTTATCGAACATTTTGTGTTCATGTGTTATATGCTTGTAATGGGTTCTAAACTTCTGATAGAAACAACAATTAAGAAGCAATTTCAGCTTTTTTTTTTTTTGAAAGAAACAGTTTCAGCTTTTAACATATCTAAGCTTGGCAAAAACAGTTATCCTTGTTTAATTGAAGCACATAATGAAACATAAGAAATTATAGGGAGAAGAAAATCATTCGAGGGGAGACGAGTGGAAGCGGAGGTGGAGGAGGAGGAGGAGGCAACGGCAGCGTAGGAGGTGGGCGGAGGAGGAGGAGGCAACGGCAGCGTAGGAGGTGGGCGGAGGAGGCTCAAGGTTACTGTAGAGATGGACGGAAGGGACGGATACGAATTTGTATTCCGTATGTATACGCGATTTTTTCTTTTGGACGGAACTCTGGTCTGTTCACATCCGTCCGTCCATTTAGATCGAACGGTTCCGATTCGAGGAAGTCCAGTGGTCTTCTTTTTTGAGAAGTCCAGAGGATCCGGATCCGAGTAAGGAGGGGAGTCGTGGACGTCTCGCAACCTCAGCCATCCGATCCAAACGGACGGTTGGATCTCAAATTCATCCAAAAAAATAAAAAAACGCAGGTATACGGCTGGCTTCGTATAGTTCCTCTCTTCGTAGGCGTATGCTCTCTTCGTAGAGCGCAAGGCGGCTACTCAGCTCACTCGACGTCACTCCCAACGGAGTCGCAACGGAGGCTTTAGTGAAGAAGTTTGTCGCCGGCTCCTCCAAGTCGACTTCTCTCGCCGCACTCTCGTTTCTCCTCTCCTTTTCCTCCCCCTTCGTAATTCCTGTGAGTAGTAGACTCGTAGATTTCAACGCACAATTGCAATTTACAATTTCATCATCATTATCACATAATTGACTGGTCTTTAATTTCGTTACTCTACAACTAATTCATTTATGCCTTGGAATTTAAAAAAATACGTATGTTCTTATGATTTCAGAATATTTACTACAATTTACTCAAATTTGTCAAGGTTTATACCCATGGTAAGCAAGACGATTGGTTTAGATGGAACCCAAAAACAATTGCCTCCATTGTGACACTTCTTGAGCTTCAGAATGAATCTATGGAAGCTGAAATCCTAGTTACTGATTCAATATCAAGGCTTCGCAAATCCTAGAATGAACTACTACTGTTGTCACTCATTAGCCACCATCAAACCCCAGTGCTGAACCACATCCTCTAAGCCTCCTTGGAACATCAGAATCCCTTCTCTAACCACCATGGTTGTAGCTGCTGCATGATCCGCATCCAAAAGCTGCATGGGCAAAATAGGACCAAATCTACCAGTGATTTCATCAGAAACTCCGCTGGACGCTTTTGAGTTGTTATCCGTGCTTTCCTTTTAAGATATTTTACAGTTACCGATTCAATTTTGAAAGAATTTCATAAAATAGTTGTGATGCTTAGGAAGAGGGGAAGTACTGTGCTATTGAAATCTAGTTAGTTTATTGTATTTGTGCTATTTTAGTTGTTATGATATATTGTACATTTTTTTTATAATTTATATCTAATTATATATTTGTGTGGATTCTGAATACACGGAGAAGTTTAGGGTTGAATGCAAGGAGAGCCATCCCAACAGCAAGAGTGTAGCTGCTGTAAGATTTTTTTTATCTACTATTTGCCCAAATACTTCTCTGACTTGGAGTAAATTAGCTCATTGATGATGTTGCTCATTCTTCTCTCTTGAAGGATCAGAATTGCCCAATGTTTCTAATATAGCTAATTGTCCTTAGAGCACGGTGGTGAATGTCAAAGATTTTAAGTATTTGGGAAATATTTTAGTTATTACATGTACATTTTGTTTTTGATGTTATATTATATTAATTGGTTGTTGACTGTATACTTAGTTGCTTTTGATATAAACATAGCTGACTGATGTGTATCAGTATTTTTCATCTTGTATACATTACTTTCTAATGTATATTTTTATGCACTGTTTTTATACTCCCTTGTGTTAGAAAATTTGAGATTAAAAAGATCTTGTTGAACCATGCTTTTATGCATTATATTATGCTTCTAGTGTAATAGAAGTGTTGAATTATAATTCCATTTGTCCCAAACGTGCTATAAAATATGCATTTATGCGTACTCCAAGCAAAATCTTGTGGGATTTATTTTTATCCAATATCAGAACATGTAAGTGCTTAGTAATGTTTGCAAAGAACTGATATCAATGAATAACACAAACAAGTAAAATAAACCCAGCAAGTTTCTATGCATTCATAGAGTGATAAAAAAGAAGCAATATCCTTGTCATCTATAAGAAAACTTCTACATGAAATTAAAAAGAAGCAATATCGTTGTCATCTAGATGTGCTTGTTCATTCATACAGTGATAAAAAAGTAGTATCCTTGCCATCTAGACATGCTTGTTCGCCGTCTACTTGATTGGCAATTGTTGATGGTGCACCTTCATTACAATCTCTAATGCTCACTATTTCTTCAATTTTTGCTAGGTACAATAAACTGGTATAATGAAACAAGTTCGCAATGTCAAAATTTCCACATAATCAAAATTAAAGAGAGAAACTTCATAAAAAAATGTTCTTTTTGGTAATAGAGATGGACATTACTAGTGTCGTATATCTTGATTATTGTTAGATAGATATTAGGGAGAACTTGTTGAGCTGTACCTTTACCATACTTCTTTTAATGGAAGTGGTGGCATGTTGCTGCTTTTTTCAAAAAAAAAAATGTTCTTTTAAGACAATTGGAGGTAAACCAGTCAGTAACCTGTGGATGGTATACCAATTACTCTTTATTTTGAATTTAGGGGATATGAATTTGGAGGCTCTACCCAATCGCATCTTGCTTTATCTAGCTTGTACCCTCTAATCACTGTACTACACAAATTATTGTGATATATGGGTACATGAGCAGCAAAGTAGGTATTATCATTTATGCCACTGATTCAACAAACAGATATTGACTTATACTCTTCTTTTTAATGCGTGCAATTACTGACTTGCTACTTTTCTGATAATACTGTAATGTAGAAACAATCCCTTGTATCACTAAAGAAGCTGAAACAGGTATATGTAATTATGTATAAGGGATACTTCAATTAGAACTCGCATCAGTTGAATAAAATTTTTACCATTAAAGAAAGCAAACTTGAAGTTCTTCATTTTTCGATTTCAAAAATGTAAATCTACAATACAACAAATCCACAGTTTAAAGGGAGAATGATACAAAGAGAAAACAGATCAATAAACAATGGGTAAATCCATATCTAGAGTTTTGAATCTGACCTTAGTGAGAGGAAAAGAAAAAACATGCTACCGAGGAGAGAGAAGGCTAGGGTTGCGGGCGTTTTTCGTCGCATCGTGGTTCTAGGGTTCCGATCAAGAGCTGAATTGTTCGGTGGAAGTGGCGAGAAAGGAGGAGGTCAAGAGCTGTTGGAAGCGGCACCATCGAGTCGATATTCATGGGTAAACTCATCTCCTCCTCCACTGATTGCGAAGTCTTCCTCAACCTTACCGGCGGAGAGAGAGGCAACGAAGAAGGGGATTCCTCTGACTCTGAGTACGAAAGAAGCGTATACGAAAGAAGCGTATACGCTTAATTGAGTTTTTTTTTATGGATTTGAAATCCAGCCGTCCGTTTAGAGTATACGACTCCCTCTCGTCTCTCGTCTTTAAATTGGGAATTGTGTTTTGTTTGAACACGTAGACAAACAAATAAGTTCAATGAAAATAAGTTGAATATGCATGTAAATTTCTGAACAAGTGATGACAATACTTATTTATTTGTAAGTGCTCACTTAGATCGTTTATGTGTTCACTTTATTTGCTGTATATGTTCACTTTGTATTTAACGATGGCTGGGATGATATATTTGCCGGTGGCATTTATAATTCCTAATCATAATTACCCAAGATATGCTCTATATTCACCGATTGAAACAAATAGAATCTATTAAAAGTAGACATGTAACACCTAAATAAAATAATTCGAACAAAATAAATATATTTCTTAATAAAATAAATATATTTCTTAATAAAAAGTTCAGAAATTATTTTATATAGAAATTTAAACATTAAAAATTTTAATAGAAAGAATTAATATATTTTTTTAATAAGAAGAAAGTTCTAACGCGTTTATAAACCGCACGTCTCTCTCTCCTCTCGAACGCGTTTATAAAACGGATAAGAAGGCTTCTTATCCGTTTTATAAACGCGCTAGAAGGCTGGACTTTTTAGAACAACTTTTGAGTTGTTTTAACGCAATTAACGCGTTTTATAAACGGGTAAGAAGTCTTCTTACCCGTTTATAAAACACGTTATTAGAAATATCCCTCCCACTTCGGTCATTTCAATGGAACTTTAGTCATTTCAATCAAACTTTAGTCATTTACAAACAGTTTCTGTCATGAGTTTGTGAATTTATAACCGTGTTATTTGAAGTTATATAAGGCTGTACCTTCTCACCGAATTGAAATCGTCCACAACAGATTATCTGTTTCTCTTTCTCTTAAAAACCTATCAATCAAATCCAAAAATGTCTACAATTACCATATATGTCAACCAATGTCTTACTTTTGGTGCTTTTTATTTTCACATCGGTTGTAGTATGCATACCACATATGCTGATATTCGAAATGAATTGTACAGCCGGCTACAGATTTTAGAAACCCAGTACACTTTGAATATCCACGGTCGTTACAATGATATAGTAAATGGGAGATATGAATCTCTATTTCTTCCTGTAAATTCTGAAGATCAATGGCCCCTTTTTTACCACGAGACATTCGAGACGAGAGGACTACCCATTATTGAGTTGCATGTTGATTTCATCCCCGTATATGGCACGTGACCAGATCTGAACCTAAACCCCTTGATGAGCCCAGTAGCAGTGAGCCAAACACTTCATTAAACCTTACTAGTGGTTATTCGCGCGTTGCGCGATTTATCTATTTATTTTTATCAACTAAGGATTGCCTGTACATAATATTTGTTCAGTATAATCAATGTTAATATTGAATCAAAAGCTACTATAAGATGGATTTAGTATAAATCTCATAGGATGATTAGTAACAAAGAAATACACACAACTTGTAATATCGCAATTAAAATTACACAATAATTACAGAAACAACATGAGTATGCCTTTTTATATGAATCCTTTTCCATTTTTCTTTCTTTATCTGCAATATGTGCGCTCTTTAACAGGATGGAATATACAATAATTACACAAAAATTACATACATGTATGCAGGATAGTTACCCTTTCAATCATACAACAATTACAGAAACAACAATAACGTTTATCTCGAAGGGATGGTTAATTTAGGATAGCAACATGATGAAATACAAAGCAATTTAGATACATACATACATACATACATACATACATACATATACTGATACTGAATAGTTGAAAGGGCAACATTTACCTTGAAACAAATGCATTATATAATATTAAAATTAGTACATAGATTTTCAGTTTTGGAACATAATTACACAGCAGATAATAAGGCTTAAAAGAATAAAAAGATGAGGCTCTTAAGCATGGTCTGTCATAATGAGCTCTTGAACATAATAGTGAGCACTGGTACGTAGACATGTTCATGCCCAGCATAAGACATTATAGGACCAGGTGCTCATACAACAAATCGATGAAATGGTCTACAAAATGGCTCAAATGCTTGCATGAGGTGTTTATCTTGGACTCTGAGTCGGATCCAGTATTGATTGAACAGTTGATCTGGTCCAAATGAAATTGGACAGATTAGTCAGTATTTTTTTTTGTTCAAACAGAGCTAAAAAAAAAACTATCCTGTGCAAAAGCATAAGGTATCCAAGCAAAACTCCTATTAAGGCAACACAATATTTTGTTATCGATTTTATTTTATCCTAAAAAATAAAACATGATGGTATTTAAACCAAAATCTTTTTTCAACATGTTTTTACCAGCATATTGTTTGTTGTCCATTATATTTTCTGAAGTACTAAAAAGAACAAATAAAAGCATCTCATTTAAAGAGAGGGAAAAAAAATACAAACACTAATAATTTAAAAAATGTTTGAAGAAATAAATCACCAATTTAGGCTCTCTATCAGCCAGTCTTTTTTTTTGTGCCTTGGAAATTCTGAGAAAATTTCAAAACCTTACGAAATGCTATGACTAAATCTCACGTGAATTTACAATTCAAGAAACTGTTACTAACACATATGAATAATAAACATGATGTTGATTTTTTGCAGCTCACATTGTGATAATTTATATAATAGATAGATTAAAGCTTACCTAAAAGCCTTTTCCGTTCGAGGTTTAAGGGGCCCGAGGAATTTGTTGACTTGTTGGAAGTGATGCTCAAGGCGGTTATTTGAGTTTCACCAAGTCCTTACACCAACAACCAATAAGATTATTACTGGTCGTAACTGCTGAGTGCTGACCACTATAACCTTCAAATATGTATAATCTTTAAAAATCTTTAACAATGCACAACAAAAAATAAGCAACCATAATAACATACAGGTTAAAGATAGCTCTGAAGTTGATAAGGTGCAGAGAACCAATTCAATGAACCTAAAGAAATTCTACACTATGAATAATACCAAAATGAAAGGAAGGAAAAACATATTGTATAAGAGAAGGGCATGAGATTCTGAAATATTTTGAATTAATATTTAGTACCAAATAAAGGAACTCAAAATATATTAGTGAAAAATTAAACGCCACCTGGAGATGTTGTAATACAAAAGGAACTAAGATAACTATTTTTTCCCATAATCGAACATAATAAACCTAGCAACCCTGTAAAGTAGAAGCAAAAGACAACAAAAAATTAGAATTATCTAGAACGTAATTAACTTGGATATATTTTATTCCAGAAAAGTTTCAGTCTATATTATCAGTATCTAAATTGATAAATTAGTCCACGAAAATTAAATTACTGTTGGGAAAAAATAGAAAGACAAATGAAATGATTTTCTTGCTAGATGAAGTGACCATCAATTAATTTCTCAATCAGTTGTACTCATAACTTAGATATATAGTCTTAATTTCTTTTATGACGCCTTAGTTTCATCAAAACTCTTTTTAAACATCAGTATATAAGATAACTTGAATATTTACTGAAAGCCTGATCAAAAGTCCGACAAAAATAGACTGAAATTGATGGTTATTGCTGTAAATTTCTGAAAAGGAACATCAATTTAGCACCAGAACAAATGAAACCAAATAAAGACGCTCCTGAGCTCTGAAAGGGAACCCAACAGAGAAAGAAGGTCGAGAATAAAGACCGTAACATAATCATATGAAGAAAATGCCAGGATTGCTTTCTCTGAAGAAAATGGTGCATAGTTGCACGCAGCCTGAACAATAAAACAAACAAAATTAATCGCAAATTATCCACTGATTTTGATTTGCAAAATTAAACTATCAATACCAACCCTCATGACCATAAAAAAGGTGATGTAACTCCCATGAATTTTTAATTGCAATGCCCATCAAGAAGAATAGATGATGATAGGCCATGGAGATAAAAACAATTTAAATAAAAAATCACCTGAGAGAACTTCATCTACTGAGCAAAACATGCAACTCCAAAAGAGCAAAAGAGCAAAAACCACAGAACCTTTACACCTTAAAACTTACAAACATGCAAATATCAGAACTGCAGCAGCAAGAACCTTTAAAAGGACCATATGAATATCTTTTAAAGGCTGCAGCAATAACTGCAAACAACAGATCAGAAGAAATTTAAGAGTTTGAAATTCACACTGAAACCAATAGGATGGAGTTCAACTTTGAATTGAAAAAATAATGTTTACTTACAATAATAGGCCTTTGTAGCAGATTTTTCCTTTATCCTGCAAAAAATAATATAGAATGCAGCCTAAGAAAAATATATAAATGCAGCACAGGTCATGCATCAAAAGAATTAATACCATAGAAAGAAAATTTCTTATATACTTGCTCTGGAGTTGAATATTTTTAGTGTCATTTACCATGAGTAAAGGTTTATAAGAATGCGTACTTTTTACCATAATAAGAATGAAATACCAGAATCTCTGAGGTCAATTGAGAAGGCAGCACATTCTCCACTGCTCCATGAAGAGCAAGATGAGCTGCTAAGTCCATCCATGACAGTTAATCCAGCAACAGAAGAGGGAAAATACAAATGTACGATATTAAGTGATAAAATTAGGCACCTAAAAATGCAAAATTAGAGGAAGTAAGCCAAAATAGAGCAAAAGAATAAGAAGAATCATATGGACAAAATAAAAATATACCTAATTTTAACACCACCATCATTTCCAATAAAAAACAAAAATATAGTCACAAATTAGAATTTCATGGAAAGGTGCAGAAACAAAAAAATGAAAACACTGACGCCATGGCACACATCTCTCAACCCATCGAGAAGGTCTGAAGTAACGACACATGGATCTGTGCCTAAAATAAATAAATATAGGAGAACAATCGGTGAACATTGACCAAATCTTTCTGTAAGATTCGAAAGAATAGAAACGAATAGAGAAATAATTCAACGAAAATCATGCTCTAAGATCCTTCAGCAAGAAATTATACTCACCTCAAAGAGGAGGGACTGATCTTTCCATTGATTGCACTGTTACAATCACAAAAAAAAGGGAAAAAAAACTCAGCACAAATATGCAAAACCTATTTATTTAACATTGTAAGAGAGAGAAAGGGGTAAAAATAGTACTTATCCAAGAAAGGAGAAGCCAAGGTTCCTTGATTGTAGACTGGATTTAGAGGCGACCTCGGCGATAACCTCATAACCAGGACCAAGCGATGAGTTTATGCTTGCGAGAGAGATACAGAGACATCAAGAGAAGAGAAAGAGAAGGAAACTTAGTGTAGAAATGAGAGAGAGAGAGAGATACGGAGAGTAGATTGCAAATTTGCAACGCAGGGGAAAAAGGAACACAGACCAAAAGCAGCAAGAACCATCTCGAGAAGAAACAATTTCGACTGGGCAGACCATGAGAACCCAGCGCAGACAAAAAAACAGCACATAAGAGCGTAGACCAGGACCGGAGAGAGAAGGAAAGACCAGCGAGAAAGAGAGACGGTGCACACACCGGTAGCAGGGTGAGCCGAGTAACCGTACAGGAACCACATGCGGTGCCCCACCCCGCTGATCCTTCCAGAGCATGGACACCAAAAAGGGAGAGAGAAGTAGTGCGCGCAAGAAATCGAGGCAAAGCAACAGGGAGAAGGCCCAGTGAAGCAACGCAACGAAGGTGAATTTGAATGGCTAAGATAAATCAGAAAAAAGCAACAGCCCAGATGAACAGAAAATAGATGAACAGTATTGTAGAGGTCGGTAGTGGAACGGAATTTAATATATAGATATATGTTTTGCCAGCAATCCACCCCTTACCAATACACTGGCGAACAGTCTGTTCCTACGCAAGACAATAACACATCAGGAGATGATGTGGAGGTTGTTGATGGTGATGAAGATGAGGGTCCAGCGACTTCCATGTCTTCCTCCAATTTCTATGCAAACTCCAAAGAGATGGATGAATAACTAAACGAGATATTTTTCGGCATGTCTACTTGCACTACCCTTTCGACAAATTTTATGTGAAGGTTTTTCAACGCGATGTTTTTGAAGTGAGAGGGCCGAAATACTGGAATGATGTAGTTAAGAGGGATGAAGGATACCATGTCCGACGTGCAGATGGAATCATCGTATGGTTGCGTTTGCAACAGGCATGTCCTCCTGGTTTTGAAAATCATCCATTAAATGGAAATGATATATATCATTTGGACTGATTATTAGGTTTTCTATATTTAGATGTTTTATTATTATGTATTTTATTATTATCTGTTTTGTTTTATGTTTTAGTATATGTTTATTAATTCGTGTAGTATATGTGTTTTAAGTTTTATTATCTGTTTTGTTTTAATTTCTGTTTTATCCATTTACGTTTTTTATTTTTTTTTGTCAAATTCAAAATATTAATATTACGAGACTTAATATTTATTGAAATTATATTGCACAATACAACTCAATGAAAATTAAATTAAAACACACAATACAAATTAAAAATTAAAATTTCTTAAAATTTTGAACCACGCAATACAAAACAAAAAAAATAAAAAATATATGATATTAAAATTTTGAACCACATAAAAAAAATTTTTAGAGGATCCATTGCTAAGGGTGGGTCGAGATATAAGCACCGCAGTTTATAGAGAAGAGTCGGGCGACTGATTGTCATATTGACTCCCTCTTTTTCTAAGACTTGGATGAAGATGCTTGCATGTATGCAGATTCTCATCCAAGGATGTCGGCTGCGAAGTTATGGCTCGTAGAACCAGCCCAGCAAACCGCCCTCTACACGTAATAACATATTTCACCTGAAAGTTTTTAATTCAAAGTTGGTGGAATATTAATAGCCATAAGGATTGTGTGTGACTCTGTATTATTGAATAATTGTGCCGCATACAACCCTTATGGCTATTAATTTCGCACTAACTAATATTTTGCATTATGTCATCCATCTCTTTTTTCTCTCTCTTTCCTTCTTTTTTTCCTTCTTTTCTTCTCTATTTTTTTTTTGGTTTTGGACGAGATAGTCAGCTGGATGTGGGGGTATATTTAGGATGAGTGGGATACTAATTACCCGTTTATAAAATGGGTAAGAAGGCTTCCCACCCGTTTTATAAATGCGTAACGTTAAAAATTATGTTGGTTGTGTCAGAAACTTGCGCCGAAATAATTGCAGGCTTCTAGCGCGTTTATAAAAAGGGTAAGAAGCTTTCTTACCCGTTTTATAAACGCGTTCGAAGGAGAGAGAGACGCGTGGTTTATAAAAGCGTTAGAACTTTCTTCTTATTAAAAAAAATATGTATTAATTCTTTCTATTAAAATTTTCGATGTTAAAATTCCTATATAAAATAATTTCTGTAAAAAGTTTGAGATCTCAAACATAAAATAAATAATATAATATGATAAAAATTCTTCAATCACTTTTGTTCCATTGGTGTAATGAACGATAATCATATTCAAGACGGAGATCTATTTTGTAAACATTAATAAATAATTTAAAATGAAAATTTTAAGATAATTTTATATATCTTAAGTTCATGTGTGAGTGTGATACGAGTAGGATTGAAAATGGATCGAATAAACTCCAATTCGATTCGCATCTGTACTTCTTGCATGATGGTTCTCTGGAATCGTTTAATTTGCTCTAGCCGAAATTTGCCGACTAATAATTGTACTACTCATAAAGCATCCGTAGAAAAGTCGTAAACTTTCATATAGAAAGGAGTTACACCCCTCTAATAAACCTCCCCCCACACCCCAAAGCCTCTCGTAGATTTCGCCAGGCTTTGTTTTTATTTTTAATTTTTTTTTGCTCTCTTCTTCGACAGATAAACCCTAAATCCCGCAAAGTCTCACTTTGAGTAGCCAAAACCTGTTGGTTGTGAGTCACTTTGGTTTCTTTGAGTTATTTTCTCAATTTATATGAATTTCTTTGATTTTCTTATGATATTGTTAATACGTGTATACCTGTTACCAGTGGACTAAAATAAAAATTATCAGCAAAATACTTGATTGTAGGGGGTTAAATGGATTTGGTCTGGTCGAAGCAAACTTTTATGATTTTATTGGGATATCATGAACTCAAAACTTTAATCTATTTCATATTTTACAGGTTGCATCTTTCTTCTAATTTCTTTTTGGCGAGTTATTTCTTCTTGTTGAGTCAAATGCTGAACGCCTCTTTATTTCTCTCTCATCTGAAGATTAAGGTAACTTTATGCACACCATGTTAGTTTCTCAACTCGACCTTTAATTTAGAATAAATAAAATTTTCACTATGATATAATGATGTTGAGAACATCAGGTGACAATTGGTGTTTAGTAAACATGCAAAATTTTATTTTGAACTAGGCAATTCACAGCAAAGGATGTACAAGAAAAGGAAACAAACAAAAATCAATGATTGCTAAACACTAATTAATCGGGTTCGACAAAGCTATGAATATGGTGCTGTAATCATCTCTATTTTTAAATTCCTTCGTCCTCATCTTGGGAATTTAACGTGCTTTCAGGCTTCACCTGATTGCCACAATTTTTGGTTTTTTTAGTACTGTAATCATCTCTGTTTTTAAATCCCTTCGTCCTCTCTCTACTACAGATATGAATATGGTGCTTTATAATTTCAAGGGGATAACAATGGAACAATGGTGTCATCAGGTAAGGAGACAAAAGATGTCGTGACCCACAGGCAAGCCCTCAGCCATGGCAAAAGAACCTCCAATCGAACCAGCACCAAAACCCCAAATCAAAAATCCAAGTCCAAAATCGGTCCATCCGACTCCATATCCGCACCCAAGCTTCAGATTTTTGCTGAGAACGAGCGCCGCCTCTACCGCCCCCTCTCCGTCTCAGCCTCCTTCGCCTGTCACTACGGCGCAACCTTCCTCCGTCACATCAACCTCTGGAGTCAGAGGAGGCGGTGGTGATGGTGTTAGAGGCAAGACGAAGCGCCTTAGAAATGTCTACAATAAGCTATCGCTTGAGGGCTTCACTTCTGATCAGATTGAGTAGTCGCTATCTTTGCTCAGTGTAATCCTACTAACACTTCAGCTCGGATGAAGTTTTTTTCATTGATCCTAATGTGTGTATTTCTCATCATGGTTTGATTTTTTATTGAAACGAGTAGGAGAGTGCCACATTTGAGACAGTTCTGGATTGGCTATGCTTCAATCTTCCAGGAAGTGAGCTCCCTCTCGAATTCTCTATTGGTGTTACCTCATCATCTCATGATGGTATTCAACTCTTCTCTCTGATACATCTTCAGCGATAGTATAGTTTTATTACTGTTAAAGTGTTAATTTAGCTAATTTAGTTCTGAATTTGAAATGTGATTGGATATGGTTTGATGAATGACTGAATATTATATTGTTTTCTCTTTAGCTATCTTTTGTTGTTGAGTATTTAATTATACTTATTTGGGAAAAATTTTTCTGTACCCCTCAAAACTGAGGAAATACAAAATTTGCCCCCCCGAAAGTCAAAACATCTGATTTTGCCCCTCAAAATTTTAAACGCCTCCTCTATTTTCCCTTTTGTTGTATTTTACATTATAAAATAATGAAAAGAAAAAATTATGACCATTATATCCTCATGAATCTAATCCAATAGATCCAAACCAAATCGAATCCAAACTCTTCTCCTTCTCTCTCTCGAAACCAGTCTTCTCTGTCACGGAGCTTCTCTCCTCTCCTCTCGAAACCATTCTCAAGAGGGGTGTGGGGCTGCGGCGTCCCCCGTCAGGGGAGGGAAAGGGAAGGGGTGTGGAGCTGCTGCGCCCCGACCCGGAGAGGGGGAGGGTGGTTTGGGGCAGTGGCGCCCTTAAGGTGTGGGGCGGGACTATGTTGTTTCCTATAGCATTTTATACATACATTTTTGTTCCATAACCTTTTTATTTGAGATTTGAGAAAGGTACTTTGGTCCAGAGAAATAAAACCTGATATGAGAAAATAAATTACAAAAGTGTGATTGTAATGAGAGAGAGAGAGTAATCAGTATTGTAATGTTATTTCTTCAATGAATATCTCATACGGTGATGCTGGTATATATGGACCCAAGTAATCAAGAACCCAAGTACATTAACAGAGATGGATTCATAAGGGTATAATGGTCATATTTTTTTCTTTTCTTTATTTTATAATTTAAAATACAACAAAAGGGCAAATAGAGGAGGCGTTCAAAATTTTGAGGGGCAAAATCAGATGTTTTGACTTTCGGGGGGCAAATTCTGTGTTTCCTCAGTTTCGAGGGGTACAGAAAAAATTTTCCCTACTTATTTTTGTGTATCATATCTTGTTAACCATGGCCTCTTTTATAATTGAATATTTAATTATACTTTAATTTATCTTTAGCTATTTCTCTTCTTATTAGTCTGTAGGTTTTATTTAGTAAACATTGAACAATGGAACCAGATAGACAATATCAGAAATGCAGATGCTCCACATTCTTGAAGCGTAAAAATTTTCTACATAATCTAGCATCTCATATACTGACTCACATATTTATCTTTTGTACAAAACTACTCTTCAATCCTGACTGTCCATCCCGAGATCATTGACAGTCAGCCAGGCGCCCTTGTGGTGGAGTCCTTTGCCGTACAGAACTACTCTTCGATTATAGCCACGAGGTTTCTTTCTTCAATAGTTCTCTTTAATCATTTTTGTTATAACCTATACATGATAATCAGAAGTGTGCATCAGCAAACATATTATTTGGATAATATCAGTTTCATGGATCTAATTGCGTCTGCTACTCATTGTTGGAATCTGATTTATCAAAGAAGTACTGGGTGTGAGCAAATTTGTACAACCAAAAAAGGTACAACATTGATGATTAAATAGATAGATTTTGGTGATTTTCATTTGTATGTTAAGCATTAGGTGGGAATTACAGTTTTCTTTCACCTTTTTTTTTCACATGTTTATCACGATTTCTTTGATCTCAGGCCTCGCACAGTCTAGACAAGTCACGGAGATGAGGCTGTGAATGAGGTGGTGGCGAGGAGCACCAAGGGGCTGTTGCAAGGATTGAAAATAGAAAGAGGCGTATGGTCTTTAATGCCATCTTGAGGTACTAAACTTACTAAAGTTCTGCTTGGAACAGTAGGTATTTGTAGCACCTCAAACATTTATTAAGATCGTTGCATCTAATACTCAATGTTTGCTTTAGTTTTTATCAAATCATGAAATCAACAATCTGGATTATTTTCTTGAGAAGACGAGGTATTTGAAGGTTGTTGGCGGCACTACTTTGATATCTCCTCTTCTCTTTCTCAAGATCGCACCTTGGCTGCAAATTCATATAGAGGTACATAGTCTCTTTTCCTAGAAACCTCTCTTCTTGTGCAAGAACCAAGGATTCGTACCTTTTTATCTCAAATGGTATGAAATGAGAAACTGTACTATTTTCAACTGAAAAGATTCCCATGGTGAACATGAGATTGTTCTGAGAGAAGTCTAATTTGGTACCTTGAAAGTTGATGTTACTTTTTAAATTTTTGATAGTTCCGGGATCCTTTTTAAAATTTCATTTACATGTACAGCTGTGTGTGCCTATGATTTGTCTTGGAAGTTTGACTGAATGACCTTCCTCTTTTTACATTGATGGAAGCTATGTTCCATTTGAAAAATTAAGACAAGAAAAAACAATAAAAGGCTTGCTGATTTATGGCTGTAAAAAAAACAATAATGAAGCTATACAAATTGAAAATGAAGGTTTTCCTCCAAGAATTATTTTCAAATAGCCCTTTCTTTCAATTTATTAAAGTGCAAGGATTATGTACAGAGCAACAATATGAACTAATGAATGGGGTGGCATGTATAGGTGTGGTCCTTGGTGAGGAGGTTTGACCAACCAGAGAAGTACAAGCCATTCATCAGCAGATGTGTGGTGCAGAATGGTAACCTCGAGATAGGCAGTGTGAGGGAGGTCAATGTAAAATCAGGGCTCCTGGCCACGACCAGCATGGATCGCCTGGAGAAACTGGATAACAACCAACGCCTCTGTTAAATGAGCAACATTGGCCTGGCCCATAATTAGAAATCTAGAAATTTCTTCTATACTCGTTACCGACATTTGCTTGCTCAAGCAAAGTCTAACGACATTTGCTTGCTCAAGCAAAGTCTAGAATTGAGTAGTTTAATCTAAATAGAAACTTAATGTAATTTCTAGACTAATCACCAACCGACATTGATGTAGTATAAATAGGTGGCAAGGTTATTAGTTTGAATCCAAGCAAGGGCAATCCAACAAAAGCAAAATACTAGTTCACTTGCTAAGAGTGTTAGTTCGAGTGTAGTAGTTAGGAGGTGTAGGAATATAGTAAGAAGTAGAGTTGTATTCTTGGAGATATAATAGTTGAAAAGTAGAGATTGTAACGATAGTTCTAGTGATAATAAAGAAGCAAGTTCCATCATAACGCCTCGCCTCTACTCAACAATCTGATATCAGAGCCGGTACGAGCCAGTGCTGTCGGAGGATCGGTCAGGTTTTCTCGTGAAGGTCACGTATAGCGCCGGGAGTTTGCGATTCCTCAAGGAGGTATGCTAGACGTCGTAAACCTAGCCGAAGCCATGGATTTCGCAGGTACGACTAGTGGTCTTAAGAAATTAAATAACACCAATTATACAAATTGGAGAACTTGCATAGAGTCCTACTTACAAGGTCAGGACCTATGGGAGGTAGTCGGCGGATCTGAGACAACTCCGCTGGAGGTTGTAGAGACCACGGTACCAGTAGATGACTCAAACCAGACCCCAACCCAGACTGGAAGAAGAACTCCATCCGTAGAGAAATCGAAAGAAATCGAGACTCTACGGAAATGGAAAATCAAGGCTGGGAAGGCCATGTATGTGCTAAAGACAACCGTATAAGAAGAGTTGCTTGTGTACATACGAGATGCGGCCACGCCAAAGGTCACATGGGACACTCTGGCAACGCTATTCTCCAAGAAGAATGATGCCCGCCTCCAACTACTCGAAAGCGAGCTCATGACAATCTCACAAGGGAGCATGACGATCAATCAATACTTCACCAAAGTGAAGTCGTTATGCAACGATATTGCACAACTCGACCCCGAAGAGAAGATTAGCGAGCAGTGCATGCGAAGGATCATCATCCACGGCCTTAAACCCAAGTATAGCGGGTTCATAGCGGCGATCCGAGGATGGCCTACTCAACCAACCTTGTTGGAGCTCGAGAATCTGCTCGTGAATTAGGAGGCTCTAGCGAGGCAAATAGCCAGAGTCTCGCCACAGCAAGAAGAAGATGCGCTATTCAGCAGCCGAAGGAAGGGTCGATCCAACAATGAGTCGAAAGGCAGACCCAGTCATAGGCCAAACCATCAAGAAAGGCTGAACGGGAGGAGTAACTCCTCAGGGGGAGCTCGCAATCAGAGAAGCAATAACTGCCAACCCGATGATCGAGACGATAGATGCTACAATTGTGGCAAGAGAGGACATTATGCTCGAGAATGCCGGTCGAAGAAGAAAGTCCAGGGAAACGTGGCAACGTCAAGAGACGGACGACATGACAAGAGTCATGAAAGCTGCAGCGAAGACGACTGGGATGTTGAGGCTGCCTGTGCGGTTGCAACTATTGACTCAAAGGAGGAGCAAGAAGAGAAGCATGAGGTTGCTCTGACTGCGGTGTCCAAGTCAGAGAGAATCAACTATGAGAGTGACTGGATTGTCGACTCCGGTTGCTCAAACCACATGACGGGCGACATCAAGAAACTCGAGGACTTGGAGAAGTATAATGGAAGGCAGGTGATCGTGACTGCCAACAACTCCAAGCTGCCGATCGCTTACATCGGTAAGACAACAATTCCTTCTCGCTTCAACCCAGAGCAAATTGAGTTGCAACGAGTCTATCACGTTCCCGGTATGAAGAAGAACTTGTTGTGAGTCTCACAACTGACCGCACAAGGCAACTATGTGTTGTTTGGACCGCATGAGGTTAAGGTGTACCGTAATATAAAGGCGTCAGGCACACCAATCATGGAAGGCCGAAGAATGGAGTCGATTTATGTGATGTCGGCAGAGTCGGCTTATGTAGACAAGACTCGGAGGAACGAAACATTCAAACTCTGGCACGCACGACTAGGGCACGTAAGCTATCACAAGCTAAAGCTCATGGTCGAGAAGTCGATGGTTAAGGGCTTGTCAGACGTGGAGGTACGCACTGACATAGTATGTGCGGGATGTCAGTTTGGTAAGGCACATCAACTTCCTTACCAACAA
This sequence comes from Rhynchospora pubera, assembly GCA_028095005.1. Classification (NCBI taxonomy): domain Eukaryota; kingdom Viridiplantae; phylum Streptophyta; class Magnoliopsida; order Poales; family Cyperaceae; genus Rhynchospora; species Rhynchospora pubera. The sequence continues at coordinate 228,547,865 of CM051459.1, read as the reverse complement.
TCCAAGTTTAGAGCTAAGGAGCCCTTGGAGCTGGTTCACTCAGATGTCTTTGGGCCAATCAAGCAAGCTTCTATAAGCGGCTCAAAGTATATGGTGACCTTTATCGACGACTTCTCGAGGTATGTGTGGGTGTACTTTATGAAAGAAAAATCTGAGACACTTTCCAAATTTAAGGAGTTCAAAGAGAAGGTGGAAAGTGAGCTCAACAAAAAGGTACGGTGCCTTCGCACTGATAATGGAAGAGAATATGTATCACATGAGTTTGACACCTACCTAAAGAAACACAATATCCGATGACAATTAACCTGTCTCAACACCCCACAACAAAATGGAGTAGCAGAAAGAAAGAATCGACATATTGCCGAAACATGTCGAAGCATGATACACGCCAAGAATGTGCCAGGGAGATTTTGGGCCGAGTGCATGAAGACGGCGGCACACATCATCAATCGTCTACCTCAAGAGAAGATGAGTTTTATCTCGCCATTCCAGAAGCTTTGGAAGATCAAACCCACAGTAAGTCATTTCAAAGTTTTCGGTTGCGTGTGCTATGTATTGTGCCTGATCATCTTCGAACCAAGTTCAATAAGAAGGCGGTGCGGTGTATCTTCGTCGGCTATGACGATGAAAGAAAGGGCTGGAGGTGTTGCGATCCTACAAACGGGCGTATCTACACCTCAAGGAATGTAGTCTTCGATGAAGCTTCGTCATATTGGCCATCTAAAGATATAATCCAACCAGAAGCGAAAGACGTGGAGGCAGAAATTGAAGAGACGGCGAGAGACGTAGCACGAGATGATCACGAGGTCCAAGATGACGAAGGTAAGACCTCAACTCCTTCAAAATCCAAGAGTCCATGGCAGACATGAGTGCATGAAGAAGTTGAAGAATTTCCTCCACCACTTCGAAGATCGTCTCGACAAAGACGACCTAATCCTAAGTATGCAAATGCTGCAGTCATCGAGGATTTTGAGCCAACGTCTTATGAAGAAGCAGCGAAGAACGACAAATGGCAAAAAGCAATGGATGAGGAGATGACGGCTTTGAGGCAAAACCAAACATGGGAGTTAGTGCCTAAGTCAGAAGGAGTAAAGCCAATCTCGTGTAAGTGGGTGTACAAGGTAAAGACCCGAGCTGACGGATCGATCGAGAGATACAAGGTTCGATTAGTCGCACGAGGATTCTTGCAGCAGTATGGACTAGACTACGATGAGACGTTTAGTCCAGTAGCGAAGCTAACAACGGTACGTGTTCTACTAGCCTTAGCTGCAAGCAAATGATGGAAACTTTGGCAGATGGACGTAAAGAATGCCTTCTTACATGGAGAGCTTGATCAAGCTATATACATGAACCAACCACAAGGTTTCGAGAGCAAGGCACATCCGGACTATGTGTGCAAGCTAAAGAAGGCATTATACGGTCTCAAGAAGGCTCCAAGAGCATGGTACGGAAAGATAGTCGAGTTTCTCGTACAAAGTGGCTACACAGTGGCAACATCAGATTCTAGCTTGTTCACTAAGGAAGTCGGAGGCAAGATCGCCATAGTCTTGGTGTACGTAGATGATCTCATCTTGACCGGAGACCTTGTAGAAGAAATTCGACAAACGAAGGAGAATTTGTCAGTCCGGTTTCAGATGAAGGAGCTTGGAGAACTCAAGCACTTTCTTGGGCTTGAAGTTGAGAAGACGAAAGAAGGTATGTTCCTTTGTCAATACAAATATGCAAAGTATCTTCTAGAGACATTTGGAATGTCAGAGTGTAAGCCACTATCAACACCAATGGAGCCAAACCTCAAACTTCGCGCTGGAGAAGGGAAGGATCTAGAAGACACTCGAATGTACCGACAATTAGTTGGTAGCCTCATCTATTTGACACTTACTCGACCAGACATAGCCTATGCAGTCGGCGTAGCTAGTCGTCACATGCAAAATCCAAAGAAGCCACATCTAGAAGCAGTCAAGAGGATACTACGATATGTAAAAGGTACTTTAGACCACGGCATCTTATATTGTAGAGAAGAATGTCAATTGACGTGTTATTGCGATGCTGACTATGCTGGAGACTGTGATACGAGGCGATCCACAACTGGGTATGTCTTCAACTTAGGATCTGGAGCAGTGTCTTGGTGCAGCAAAAGGCAACCTACGGTATCCCTTTCCACGACAGAAGCAGAGTACAGGGCGGCAGCTTTGGCTGCACAAGAGAGCACTTGGCTAGTGCGACTACTAAAGGATCTTCGCCAACCTGTTGATCAAGTGATTCTTCGTTGTGATAACAGGTCAGCAGTATGTTTAGCAGAAAATCCAGTGTTTCATGCAAGGACCAAGCACATGGAAGTACATTACCACTTCATAAGAGAGAAGGTCCTATAAGGCGAGATTCACATGGAGTTAATACCGACTGAAGAACAAGTCGCTGACATATTCACGAAAGGTCTCAATGCAAAGAAGTTTGAAGAGATGCGTAAACAACTTGGGATCATTAGAAGACTAGAAGTCAAAGGGCTCAATGTTGAGGGGGAGTGTTAAATGAGCAACATTGGCCCGGCCCATAATTAGAAATTTAGAAATTTCTTCTATACTCGTTACCGACATTTGCTTGCTCAAGCAAAGTCTAGAATTGAGTAGTTTAATCTAAATAGAAACTTAATGTAATTTCTAGACTAATCACCAACCGACATTGATGTAGTATAAATAGGTGGCAAGGTTATTAGTTTGAATTCAAGCAAGGGCAATCCAACAAAAGCAAAATACTAGTTCACTTGCAAAGAGTGTTAGTTTGAGTGTAGTAGTTAGGAGGTATAGGAATATAGTAAGAAGTAGTGTTGTATTCTTGGAGATATAATAGTTGAGAAGTAGAGGTTGTAACGATAGTTCTAGTGATAATAAAGAATCAAGTTTCATCATAGCGCCTCGCCTATACTCAACAACCTCCTCAGCGTCAAGATCGTCAGTCGGGAGATTCGGGACCATCGTCTCAAGGTGCATATATGTACTTATATTTTATTTGTCTCATTTTTGAGTAATTAAACAAAGTTGATGATTTATGGTGTTATGCTAATGGTATGAAAACAACCAGGGTATTTACTTCCCCACATTATTAGTTTCATAGAAAGCAAAGTAACTTTACTACCCCTTGGGGAAGGAAAAATATTGCAAGCATAAGCTACCCCAAAATACACACATTACAACATTTCTTTTTCATTTATAGTCATCTATTTTTGGGCATATTACTCATTTTGCGAGGGCACATAGATATTTCTTAATTTGACTGTTACATTGGAGATTTCATCTGTTTCAGCATATATTCTGGTAAATTGCATGTAATTTATGCTCTGTTCAGCATCAGATATTTTCATTTTCTTGATATGTGTGTTCGACAATTATATTGCAAGGTTACAATGAAAAACGTGTCCCCAATTTATATTTTAATTAATCTTTATGGTATCTTATTCTATTCTTTAATTTTATCTTGTTCTTTGGAGCAATTCTATTGTTACAAGCCCAAAGCTGAAATTTGGTTCTGGATGTCTAATCATGTTCTTATATTTAATATGTTTACCTGTTACCATAGCTTTAGTTTTTATAATCTAAAAGGGTACATATCCCAGTATTTTTCTATTCTTCTTTTGTTAGCAATTTTGGTAAAGATAATTTTTTGGGCTCCACCGTGTTGGAAATATAAACTCAATTATGGTTGCATGGTCGAATGTTTATGGTTTTTAGGATATTAATTATGTTTAGGAAGTTGTGTGTTTTTTATTGTCTAGAAGACTATGCAATTTAATTAGGTAGTTGAGTATTTACTTATGAAGACTAGTTTGGTTATATAAATAATGTAAGAGTAAGAGAAAAATTCAGAACTTAGAGAACTTAGAATTTAGAGAAAAATCTAATTGTAAGAGTGTTTTATCAATATATGAATGAAAATTTCAGTTACTAAGTTTCTCTTTATCTCCACTAATATACACATAGCCTCATATTAAGAAGACGATCCTATCAGATTGGTATCAAAGCCGATGACAAGTATCGGTGTTTCGACGTTTGGGCACATGCCGCTGTCCCGTCTTATGAAGAACAACTACGACAATTGGTGTATCCAAATGCGAGCTCTGCTTGGTGCGCAAGAAGTATGGGAGATAGTCGAAGATGGCTACCAAGAGCACGCCGACACGACGGCGTTGACAGTTGCACAAGCAAGGACATTGAAGGATAATCGCAAGAAGGACAAAACCGCTCTCTACATCATTTATCAAGCGGTTGATGAGTCGGGTTTTGAGAAGATAGCCGGTGCGACATCTTCACATGAGGCATGGAACACTCTCGAGAAAGCATACAAAGGCGCTGATCGAGTGAAGCAAGTGCGGTTGCAAACACTTCGAGGCGAGTTTGAGGCCTTGAAAATGAAGGAGACAGAAGGTGTGTCAGAATACATCACAAGAGTACAAACTGTGGTGAACCAACTCAAGAGAAATGGTGAGCCACTTGTTGATGTTCGAGTTGTGGAGAAGATACTTCGTTCATTGACGAACGAGTTCGAAAATGTTGTATGTGCTATAGAAGAATCAAAAGACTTGAATGAGATGACTATTGATGAGCTTTCGGGCTCGTTGGAAGCACATGAGCAAAGAAAGAAAAAGAAGAAGCAAGAGGTGCTCGAGGAAGCACTTCAAGCGAAGGTGACATTGAAAGAAGAAAGACCGACCAGCAACGATCGAGGTCGTGGTCGAGGTCGAAGTCGAGGTTGTGGCCGTGGCCGAGGTAGTCGAGGTCGCGGACAACAAGACAATCGAGATGAGAAGGTGCAACATGGCTCATTTGGCAATGGTAGAGGCCGAGGAAGAAGAGGTAATAAGTCTCATATTCAATGTTACAGTTGCAAAAGATATGGTCATTATGCATATGAATATTATGATAAAAAAGAAGAGAGTGAGAAAAGAGATGAGAAGGTTGGAGATGGTGTGGTGTTGCTTGCTAGCAAAGAAGCAGCTCCTAATCAAGAAACGGTGTGGTATTTGGATACCGGTGCGAGCAATCATATGTGTGGCTATAAGCACATGTTCACCGAGATACAAGAAGTTGATGGCCACGTTTCATTTGGTGATGCATCAAAAGTAAAAGTTGAAGGACAAGGTAAAGTTCTCATTCAGCTGAAAAATGGAAGTGAGACTTTTATCACAAATGTTTATTATGTGCCTGATATGAAGAGTAATATTTTGAGTTTGGGACAATTGTTGGAACTTGGTTATACTGTGGTTATGAAGGACAGAACCTTGTATTTGAGAGATAAAAATGATAGGTTGATAGCTCAAGTTGAAATGACCAAAAATCGCATGTTTAAGTTGAATTTGATGAATGTGCAAGCTAAATGTTTGAAAGCATGTGTGGTTGACAAAGCATGGTTATGGCATTTGCGGTTTTGTCATCTGAATTTTGGTGGTTTAAAAGAGTTGTCAAAGAAAAGTATGGTGAAGGGACTGCCACATATTGAGAATTGTGACAAGTTTTGTGAAGGGTGTGTGCTTGGAAAGCATCCAAGGAGTTCATTTCCAAAAGAAGCAAGCTATCGAGCGAAGAAGTCGCTGGAGTTGATACATACGGACATATGTGGTCCGATCACACCAAACTCTTTGGGTAAGCACCGTTACTTCATTACTTTTGTGGATGATTTCTCAAGAAGAACTTGGGTGTATTTTTTGAAAGAAAAGTCAGAGGCATTTGCTGTTTTTAAGAAGTTTAAGGTGCTGGTTGAAAAATTAAATGGCAATTACATAAAGGCGGTGAGGTCAGATCGAGGTGGTGAGTATATCTCAAAAGAGTTTGAGTATTTCTGCGAGGAGCATGGCATTCGAAGGTTCCTAACAGCACCGTATTCACCTCAACAAAATGGCGTGGCTGAAAGAAAGAATCGGACCATACTCGACATGGTTCGTAGCATGCTGAAAAGTAAGAATATGCCAAAAGAATATTGGGCTGAAGTAGTGCAATGTGCGGTTTACTTGCAAAACCGATGTCCAACAGCAAGCTTGGAGAACATGACTCCACAAGAAGCATGGTGCGGTGTGAAACCAGCAGTATCTCATTTGAAAGTGTTCGGAAGTGTGGCTTATGCGCACATTCCGGATCAGCGAAGGACAAAGCTCGATGACAAGAGCAAGAAGCTGATTTTTATCGGTTATGATGAAAGGTCGAAGGCATACAAACTCATTGACCCAGCAACTAATAAGGTACATATTAGTCGTGATGTGCAGGTTAATGAAGAAGCCGTGTGGTGCTGGAATTCTATAGAGGAAAAGTCGCATGATGTTGAGAATGAGGTGCAGATCATTGCGAGCTCTACTTCGACAAACACAACAATGCAAGCCGATCCGAGTTCGAGTTCGAGTTCGAGCTCAAGCGATGATGATGCGAGAACACCTCGAACCAGAACCTTGCAAGACTTATATGAAGCAACTAGTGAGTTGCATTTGGTGTGTCTTTTGGCGGATGCCGAGAACATCACATTTGAAGAAGATGTTCAAGAGAAGAAATGGCAGCAAGCTATGAATGAAGAGATGAATGCTATTGTGAAGAATGAAACTTGGGAACTTGCGACGTTGCCTAAGGATCATAAGCCGATTGGCGTGAAGTGGGTCTACAAGAAGAAATTGAATGCTCAAGGCGAGGTTGAAAGATACAAGGCAAGGTTAGTAGCCAAGGGATACAAGCAAAAAGCGGGGATTGATTATGAAGAAGTATTTGCTCCTGTTGCAAGAATGGAGACTATTCGCTTGTTGATTTCATTGGCTGCTCAAAACAAGTGGAATATTTATCAAATGGATGTGAAATCAGCATTCTTCAATGGTGTACTTGAAGAAGAAGTTTACATCGAGCAACCACCATGTTACATTAAGGAAGGACAAGAAGAAAAGGTGCTGAAATTGAAGAAGGCGTTGTACGGGTTGAAGCAAGCTCCACGAGCTTGGAATACCCGCATCGATACATACTTCAAGAAGCACGGGTTTGTGCAATGCCCGTATGAACATGCTTTGTATGTGAAGGTATGTCATGATGATATTATGTTTGTTGCTTTATATGTTGATGACATGATATTCATGGGAAATAATGATGATATGATTGAGAAGTTCAAGATGGAAATGTCAAAAGAATTTGAGATGACAGATTTGGGACTAATGTCATACTTTTTGGGGTTGGAAGTAAAGCAAGACAAATCTGGAATTTTTGTCTCGCAAGAGGCATATGCAAAAGATGTGCTAAAGAGGTTCAAAATGAATGATTGCAACCCGGTGTGCACTCCAGTTGAGAGTGGCACAAAACTGTCCTGTTATGATGAAGGCAAGGTCGTAGATGAAACTCAATACAGAAGTTTGGTTGGATGCTTGCGCTATCTAATGTGCACAAGGCCAGATATTGCATATGGTGTCGGCCTGGTAAGCCGGTACATGGAAGAGCCAAAGATGTCACATTGGAAAGCCATAAAGCGAATTCTTCGCTATGTGAAAGGTACTTTATCTCATGGCTTATTCTATTCTCATACTGACGAGTTTGATCTTCTTGGATATACGGACAGCGATTGGTGTGGAGACATTGATGATAGAAAGAGCACCGCTGGTTTTGTGTTTTACATGGGAGACACGGCATTTACATGGGTGTCAAAAAAGCAACCAATTGTGACTCTATCAACTTGTGAAGCAGAGTATGTGGCTGCATCTTCATGTGTATGTCACGCGTTGTGGTTGAGAAAATTGCTGAAGGAGATGAATTTTGCTCGAGACAAACCAACCGAGATTCGAGTCGACAACAAATCAGCAATTGAGCTAGCGAAGAACCCGGTGCATCATGAAAGAAGCAAGCATATTGATGTTCGCTTTCACTTCATACGCGAGCATGTAAAGGATGGCGATGTTGAGTTGACTCACGTGGCAAGTCGTGATCAAGTAGCGGATATTTTCACTAAGCCGCTTGGAGCAGAATTGTTCAACCGATTCAAGAAGCTACTCGGGATGAGTGCTGGAGCATAATTGAGTTTAAGGAAGGATGTTGGAAATATAAACTCAATTATGGTTGCATGGTCAAATGTTTATGGTTTCTAGGATATTAATTATGTTTAGGAAGTTGTGTGTTTTTATTGTCTAGAAGACTATGCAATTTAATTAGGTAGTTGAGTATTTAATTATGAAGACTAGTTTGGTTATATAAACAATGTAAGAGTAAGAGAAAAATTCAGAACTTAGAGAACTTAGAATTTAGAGAGAAATCTAATTGTAAGAGTGTTTTATCAATATATGAATGAAAATTTCAGTTACTAAGTTTCTCTTTATCTCCACTAATATACACATAGCCTCATATTAAGAAGACGATCCTATCACACCGTTCTTGTCATGATTATTTTCATGTTTAGAATTTATACTACTTTTGATTCTAACTTTAATTTACCTTAAGCAATTTCTCCCCTTATCAGTCTGTAGATTTTATTTAGTAAACATTGAACAACGGAACCAGATAGACAATATCAGAAATGCAGATACTCCAAATTCTTGAAGCGTATAAAAGTTTCTACATAATTTAGCATTTCATATACTGACTCACATATTAGTACATATAGACAATATCATGTACTGTCTCTGGGTACCGACATGTTACAACAATACCTTATCTTGTTTACCAGATTTACAAATCCAAACTTGTCTTATAAATCACTGATACAAGAGAGAGCCCCGGATCTCAGTTTTAACTTTTAGTATGTATTTTCTGAATTGTGTGTTTATAATTTCAGATTGGAAGCCAGGTGTTGCAAAGGATCTCTCCAGCTACTTCAATTTTGCCTAGATATTTTTCTAGCTCGGCTAAGGAGGTATCTCCATACTCCTTTTTTGTGTTATAACCATTTTTTTCCTATGATTCTATTTGTAGTTACTGTTCTGGAGTTGTGAATTTTTTGCCCCCATGATAATGGGAATCATTACAGAATTTTCAGGTAATAATGTAGTTGTGAGACATTTTAGAATTTGTAGTTACTGAGGAGCTGATTGATGTAACCTAAGATCAGTAATTTTGAACAGGAATCCAAATTCCAAACTGAAAATTTGTTTATTGCTGAGATTTAGTTTTTTTACTCACAACGAGAATGTGCCGAAATTCTTCGCAATAAATCAAAGTAGCTTTTTACAAAATTTGCAGATTTCAAAGGGTTTGCACGAGAATTATGGCCCTAAGAGAGTTTTTGATACACAAATTAAATCACATAGTTAACAATGTTTTTTCCGATCGACTTTCTGTCAAGTTATGCTTTACCTTGAAGAGTATTAGCTGAGATGAAAATCTTGCTCTTGGAAAGCTTTGCTCACGTTTGTTTAAGTGTTAAAAAGCGGGGGGGGGGGGGGATATATGACAACATTATGTTTAAGTGGCCTGGCAGAGTTTAAACATTCTCATTATCGCCATGATGTTATCCGGTATGAACAAGGTCATCTCATTTCTCTTATATAGACCGTATGTCTAATTATAGTTTTCTCTATTGTTTGTTTAGCCATTATCTTACTTTCTTTGCAGGACAACACTTCTTTTTTGTCCCCTTTTTGTTGTCCTTTTGCATGAAAGATTAGTGCGTTGTTCCAAATGATTGGGTTGGTAGAAAATTATAAGATAAAGGGTTAGACTATGGAGTTCTTTGAGCAATCTTTTGAGTTTGCTTGGTTTGAGTACCAATAGTCGTTAGTTGCTGAACACTATTGGGTTCAATCATAGATAACTTCTAATAAATCATAGTACTACTGAGCTAATTTTTACTAACCATTATAGTATTGACTGTTCTTAGTTGTGACAAATTAATGTGGATTAAAATAGTGTTGAATTGACAGATAGCATGTGCTTGATTTAAATTACATAAATAAGGACTGGTTGATTTTTATTGACAGTTTTTGTGTACCATTTATGCAAGTAGCTTTGTAAACTTGCAGGCACAAAGAAGTATGTTTTTTTTTTAAAATTTAGGGGTTTTGTTGAAATGTATTGCTGAAGGTTGCTTTTGTGTGGTACTTTTATTTTGTCAATTCCATTTGTAGGTATCCAGCGTTCTGCAATATACTGATTTTTTTTGTCATGTCACTTTTTTTTATGACTTAATTATTGTCATGTAAGTTTTATTTTTTCAGACTTAATCATTCTCAATTTAAGAACCACATTTTTTTTTAATATATAAATTAGTATGAGGTTTCCGATTTTGATTGCATGGTCCAAGTTATTACTGATTTCCGATTCCTTGATTCTTCTGTACTCATGTTTGTCCCTTTACTCTATTTCGATTGGATATATATATATATATATATATATATATATATATATATATAGAGAGAGAGAGAGAGAGAGAGAGAGATTGGCTAAAGTATACTCCAGCATACGGATCAAACCCGTATGCTAGAGTCGTTTATGAAAATCTAAAATTCAAACAGTCGATTCAAACCGTTCAAGTTGTTCTCCATGTAAAAATATCCTTCAAGACCAAATTTTACATTTTTTTCGAATTTTTTTGCTATATATTATGCTATTTTCAAATTGAAGGGCTAGAAATACTCCTTTACAACTCCTTTACAATGTTTTTTTAAAATAGCATAATATATAGTAAAAAAATTCGAAAAAATATAAATTTTAGTTTCCTAGGAGATTTCAATATGGAGAACAATTTGAAAGCTTCGGATCGACTGTATGCACTTTAGATTGTGAGAAACGACTCCAGCATACGGGCTATCTATATGATGGAGTATACTTTAGCCAATCTATATATATATATATATATATATATATATAGAGAGAGAGAGAGAGAGAGAGAGAGAGAGAAAGCTTTCAATCAAAGCGCTTCGACCGGAGTCCCGGTTAAACCCCGTTAGATCTCAATTTTGAAAATTTAAATGACCGATCCAAACCGATATGATCTCCATATTGAAATCTCCTTACCGACCAAAATTTTCATTTTTCTTAAATTTTTAAGTTTTTTTTTTCCAATTTTCAAAAATCGTTAATCGTCAGTACGAGCGCCATTCCTCCGATTTTGGTTGCTCTGGTTTCGCTTCATATGCGCTCATCTCCCTTCCATTGCTCTGTTCTGCTCGTTGTCCTATCTCAGAAAATGAACTTGTGTATTGTCAAAGTCTGCATAAAAAAAAACGATGAATTTCAAAGCGTTAGATTTCAGGCGGCGTCACACTTCTGGGGCTAAAAGACAAAAGATGTGTATTTCAGAAATAAAGGTGTGTAATTTATGTAAAGTCCACTAATAAAATAAGTCTCACGGGTAGACCTGTTATCACAAAGTGACTTCAGTTGGTCTGTTCATTTATTTTTTAAAAGTCTAATGCTTTAACTTCAAATGGACTGTTTTATTTTATTTTTTTTAGAATAGAAAATGTTTCATTTGAATTGTTCATTTTTTTTTTAAAACAAAATAATAAAGTGACTTTAGTTGGTATGTTCGTTCATTTTTTAAATTCTAAGGTTTTAATTTCGTGTGGATTGCCTATTTTACTTTTTCGGTAGAGAGTAATTTTATCGGCTGAGAGGGACTCTTTTGTTGTGCAATGTGTTTTTGTTGCTCTGGCGTAGAAATGACACTTCTTTAAGTACTAAGTAGCATGCAAATACAGGAGAGGCGAAGCTATCCAGCCAATCGGTATTAGCATGCAAATACAGGAAAGAGGTTCAATTTTCACAATATCACTCAGTGCTGCATCTGACTAAAATAGCTACCATGAACCAAACTTACACTTTGCATCACTGGCTTGATGGATTATACATACAGACACAGGGAGAAAAGAAAAGAAGGAACCAATTCAGGAGAGGAACGTTCAATGGGTACAACACCAGGTGTCTCCTTTGGTACGGTACCACCTTAACTAAGTAAGTCGATCGTGCCAGGTATAAGACCCCTAAGCCGGAAATTGCCTGATTTATCAGCTGTAGCTTCCTCATAAAACCCTTCACTTTCTGATCGTGCCTCAATGAACACACCTTCCTTTGGCTGGCCTGAGAGCAATGTAACCCTACCCACTGCACTAGAGAAAAAAGGTAAAAGATTGAGAGAGAGATGTGGGAATGACTTGCATAAAAAAAAGGACTCGCCATAAGAATGGAATTATTATTAGAAAAATATTTCAAGGTTAATGAATTTTCCTTCCAGATCTGCTGGAGCCAATAAAAGATTAAGCCTTTCTGTACTCCCCACCAAATCTGACATTCTATTTTGATATAATTTAGCTGGCCATACATGGGAGGTGATTAAAGGCTTTTGTCCAGCCCAAGTGTCTGCAGCTTGGTTTATCAGAAACAAGACTTAATAAGAAATATGATCCAGGGCAAACTTTCAGAACAAAATATTAAGACTTGAAATGTACAGTCTAATGCGGAACAAACCTTATCTCTGTATATTTCACCTTGCTCCCATGTGCAAAGTGCAAACCAAAACAAAGATTGAAAATAAGGTTTAGAAGAGCAGGACAAGCAACTATATTGTTTTGGTTTGAGCATGCTCCAAAACAAAAGGAAACTGTACGAACCTGAAAGCAACACGAGTTGCATGGAAATCAATCACTTTTGTGTCTCCTGATTCCAAATCATTCCAGTTTGTGAGTCTGTTTCCCCGTGAATTCTGACCTCGATCTGCCCCAATTTCAGGCACTCAAAGGAAGTGTCACCTGTTTGAAGAATGTGGTACCCAGCCTGCATGCCATGAATTGGGTGTCAGTAGCAAATCTCAGATATATTTGATTACCTTTGGCTCTGATGTTGCTATAGAAAAGGTATGGGTCAGTATCAGCATTATAGGCTCGATCAAATGTATACAATTTAGAAGCATTATTAACTGAACAATTGATCTCTAGCTGCCTAATTCAGCCAAATTGAAGGTCAAAATTAAATAGAATTTGGGTCAAATTATATTCACTTTATAAAGAGCAGCATGGATAAAGCAGTAACCAAACAAAATAGAATAGAATTTGGGTCAAAATGAAAAGAAAATTGAAGGTCAAAATTAAATTAAACCTGATGTTGATGTTGTTGGATGGGAGAGGAGTGTTGAAGGTGGCAAAAGAGCAGCTAGGTAATTTGGGTCAAGACCTCATAACTTTCTTGTTTGTTGCAACTTGCAAATTGCAAATTGCAAATTGAGAAGAGTTGCAGCGCCAAATGAAACGAAGGCGAGAGAGAGAGAGAGGGATGAGTCGGTAAAAAAAGTAAAATAAAATAAAAACAAACAAACAAATTCCGGTTTTGGTTTTCGTTTTATCCCACCACGACCAATTAACCTCGAAACGACCTGTTTATATATACCCTTATGCCCACTGCGGTGTATCTTCGGAGACATTCGGAATTTATAGCTTTGGCCTCGTGATCCTAAAACAGTCGGTTCGTGATCCTAAAACAGTCGGTTCGGGATAGAGAATCCTAATAGAAAATCCATCCCTTGCGTCCGTCTCCATTTTTTAAAATTTTTTACAAAAATATAGGTACTATATTTTTGTAAATAATTAAAAAAATAATTCTTAATAGGGGTGAATTTAAAAATTTTACAAAAATATAGGTACTTCTTGTAAATAATTTTAAAAAAATAATTCTTAATAGAGAATTCATCCCTTGCGTCCGTCCCCCATCTTTTTAAATTTTTACAAAAATATAGGTACTTCTTGTAAATAATTTAAAAAAATAATTCTTAATAGAGAATTCATCCCTTGCGTCCGTCCCCCATCTTTTTAATTTTTTACAAAAATATAGGTACTTCTTGTAAATAATTTAAAAAAATAACTCCTATTTTTTTAATAAACTGCTACAGAAAAAATAACAGATGGGTAAATTAAAACTTAATTTATTGTATTAAAATAAATCTTTCTAATTCGAATTTCGTGATTTTTCAAAAAAAAAAACTATAACTAATCTAAAAATCCAGATTGGACAGACAAAAAAAAGTACAAAATTATTTTGTCGCAAGCGTGACAGGAGGATTGTACTTTAATGTAATGTTCTTTGTAGTTGCTATTGATTAAATAATTTATTCTTTTTTGTCTTCCTTTTTTTATTTTTTTAACTGCATTTTATAATGTGTCATTAATTGTCGTTAATTATTTGTCGATCATAGCATGAGTTTTACAAAAATATAGGTACTTCTTGTAAATAATTTAAAAAAATAACTCCTATTTTTTTTAATAAACTGCTACAGAAAAATAACAGATGGGTAAATTAAAACTTAATTTATTGTATTAAAATAAATCTTTCTAATTCGAATTTCGTGATTTTTCAAAAAAAAAAACTATAACTAATCTAAAAATCCATATTGGACAGACAAAAAAAAGTACAAAATTATTTTGCCACAAGCGTGACAGGAGGATTTGTTAGAGATATGTCCTAGAAGCCAATCTTATTAGGCTACTTCTATGATTTATGTTATTGATGACTTCAGATCATTTATTTTTTATTTATTCGTTGACAGTTCATTCAAGTTGAGGATCTGAATTATAGATCACTGTTATTCATTTAGTAGTAAATGACAACGATAAATCTAAAAGTCCATAATCTTGATAATTAACAAAGGACATTAATTATCAATAAGATTATTATGCAAGTTAAGTGATGATTAAGTTCTATAAATCATAAGTTAAGAGTAACCAACTTAATTGCATATGTGTATGTTATAGAACATAGTACAGGACTGGACCCCACGAAATAAATATATGGATTGTGTTACGTGTCATTATTTATTTCGTTATGATTTTGGTTCTAAGTTTGAGATGATTATCTTTTCCACATGAGGAAAGATGCTATAAATCATGTCTACCGCTGATTCCTGATAAAGGCTGCTATACGGACTTGATTTAAGTATTCTTGAATTGTGCGGGGAAAAGCTAATTATCAAGAAAACCGTATGTCCCTCATTAATTCACTTAGTGAGTGACGATATCTGTTTGGGCCCCTTGATGGAGATAGATTGTTTGCTAGCAACTGATACAATTATCTCTAGATCAAGAAACATATAATCTGCAAGAATAACACGTTCCTATCTTGGATTTTACGATGATATCGTGTGACATAAGAATCAAAATAGAGAAACATAATTGTTCTCTTATGCAGGATTGAAATTTTGTAGCTGTACACTATTTATGCGAATTGGGAATCATAACGTGTTGCTAGATACCGCTTATGATTATTGGAATTAAATAGCGATTTAATTCCATGTCCAACATAGAATAAATCCTCAAAGGGTCACACAAAATTGGTATTTAATCATACGTGCATTATTTATTTATTTGCAATAATGAGTATTGCAAAATATGATAAGTTGATTAATTAATTAAATAGCGTTATGGACCGTTATAATTAATTAAGTCAAATGGATCATATAGAAATAAATTAATGCATTGTCTAATCTCTAAATAATTATTATTAAGTTAATAATTATTTATAAACAACACACTTAATTTAATTAAGTTATTTGGGCTTTAATTTATTGGTAAATTAAATGTCCAAATTAAATAGCTTTGAGTGGGCCTTTAATTAATAGAATTAAGGGACCAATTGGAGATGGCATAGTGGCCCATAAAAGCCCTATATGGGGCCGGCCAAGCATGGTGGTAGGTGGGAGTGGCACACTTGTAAATTATTTGAACTCCTAGCTAGGGTTAAGAGGCTATATAAGGCACCTTATGGTGGCTCCTTTGGCTCTCTTCTCTCTCCTCTCATCCTAGCCGCCACCTATACCCCTAGGTGCGACGCCCCCTTCCTCTCCTCTCCTCTCAAGCTCATGTGTTGAGCATCCCTCTCTCCCACAAATTAGTTTCGTTCTTTGGTTGAAGAAAGGGAACGCTTGGGATTAGACTCGTTCTTCTCTTCGCTAGCACGAATTGAGAAGAACTTGGTTAATACCATAGTGGACTCGAGGCACCGCGAATAGGAGGTGTTTGGAGAGCACGCCACCGACACCAAACCCAAGGATTCGAGCCTCTTGGTTGCTATACCAAGAGGTAAAAATCCATCCTTTCTCTTGTGTCAAATCGGCTTTTGTACTAGATCCGTTTTGTGTGTTGTTTTCTTGGCTTAATTAGTTGGTAATTAACATAAAAATGAAAATTAGCACACTTCCTAACAGGATTGTACTTTAATGTAATGTTCTTTGTAGTTGCTATTGATTAAATAATTTATTCTTTTTTGTCTTCCTTTTTTTATTTTTTAAACTGCATTTTATAATGTGTCATTAATTGTCGTTAATTATTTGTCGGTCATAGCATGAGTTTTACAAAAATATAGGTACTTCTTGTAAATAATTTAAAAAAATAACTCTCATTTTTTTAATAAACTGCTACAGAAAAATAACAGATGGGTAAATTAAAACTTAATTTATTGTATTAAAATAAATCTCTCTAATTCGAATTTTGTGATTTAAAAAAAAAACTATAACTAATCTAAAAATCCAGATTGGACAGACAAAAAAAAGTACAAAACTATTTTGTCCCAAGCGTGACAAGAGGATTGTACTTTAATGTAATACTCTTGTAGTTGCTATTGATTAAATAATTTATTCTGATTTTGATATGTTTAGTTGTTCATGTTTGTGAAACTTTTCTTGATTTTTTTTTATTGTTTATAATTTAAGTTCATCGACTTAATTATATTTTGCTTTTAATCCAGTAGGATAATACGCTGCACAACGCAAATAAGAAATTCATTTCTACAAAAGATAGATAATTAATTCGTTCAACAAACTTTTAAGGCCTCTCTCTACTTTTTTTTTTGAAAATAAAAATAGCATGTGAGCATGTGATTAATTTACAATTTTAAATATAAACAATTAATTTAAAATTTTAAATATAAATAAAAATAGCATGTGATTAATTTAAACAATTTTAAAATTTAAAATTTCATATGGGATGGACTTTCCATCTTAGATGCCGACTTGGATGGAAAGGGACGCATGAATTGAAGAAAAAAAATTGCGAAGGCAATAAAAAGCATTCTGATGAAACGGGTTAGTATTTTTGTGGTATCATACTCGACACACCAAAATATATAGAAATCATGTTCCAGAAATATACAAAATCACCAGCCTACATAATTCGGAGACTTCCGTGTCCGTCGAAATTAAACCGACTTAAATCAGACTCCCGCATCTTTATTTATAAATAAATACTGATACTGATTTGTCATATTCAACTGCTTAAAAAAGAATTGGTTGCGACTGCGAAGTTCATTTAATTGAATTAAAGCAGCTAAAGGCGTAACTAATGAATGAGACTGTTCTGTCACTTGTGTGATATTTGAACTTCTTGCATGATGGTCCTCTGGAATCGTTTAATTTGCACTAGCCGAAATTTGCATGACATTTGTTTGCGCATTCTGTTTGTGGGTTTAGATGTATCCGTATAAAACTAATGAACATGATTGCTACAATCTATCTAATCAAAAGTATTGTATTAATTTTTATGCTTCAATCTGAATATCTCTTAAAATCAAGTATTCAAGTCAATCTTAAAATCAATCTCAATCAATCCTAGAGTGATTCTTAACATATCAAACTCTGGGCAAAACTACAGCTTGATTCGAACTAGTTCAATCTGAAAATTTTATTTTTTCGAACTAGTTCAACTTCAACCTGAAAAAAAAAGGTTTGAATCAAGTTTAAAGTAGCTCATTCAACTCTAATTCATTTACGCACCTAGTTCAATGTTAATGTTTCATACTGTATTAAATTTATTATGCGGTTTTTCCTTAAAGGTCGGTAAAACCAGCATTTCCTTTAATAAAAAGTTGTTACAATAAAAAGTGAAAAAGAAATGAAAACACAATTGTCCATATCGGTTAAACACAGCCCCCAAATTTATTATGCGTTTAAACTAGTATTATTGAACTTACCTCAATTATCTTTTTCAAATCAATTGAAATTTCATTCATATCTAAACAAATTAAATCTGAATCATAAAATCGATTGAACTAGTTGGATTACTAGGTTCATGGTATATGTATAATCCAAGTGAAATTCTGGTTTCTTTGGAACCTTTGCTACTTGCTTACTAGGTTCATGGTATATGTATAATCCAAGTGAAATTCTGGTTTCTTTGGAACCTATGCTACTTGCCTATCAGTTAAGAGCTTTCCGCTGTTGTCGACAAATGAAGCAAATCTTTGTCTTTGGAAATTCTCTTTGAGCGGTCATTGTTCAAAAGCCTTGACAATTGAACATGTATATGACATATCCCTAGCTGAGTCGGCTCTTCTAATCTAATTTAATAAAATGCGGCATTTTTTGGACAATAACTTTCACTTTTGAATGTGCCATGGTCAAATTCTGTTGGCTTTCCCAAATCTTTCTTTAATTTGGTAAAACTTTGCTCTCATGTGAATACTAAATTATATTTTTGGCCAATCCTCTGTTTAATATTTTTGAATAAAGTAACTTGATATCTTTTAAACAAAGAACCAGTCTCTAAAACTTCCAAGTTAATGCTTACCTCTTTGGTTTAAAAAAATCCTGAGTCATCGAGATTTTTACAACACCAAAATATGGCATAAAAAAAAAATAAAAATAAGAGAAAAACAGGAGAGAGAGAGACGGTTTTACAAACAGTGAACTTGAATGTCATTCAGATTAATCCAAAATTCTGACAGTTCAGCTAATTTAACATACCAACATCGACTTAGCATTAATACATAAATTATTAAAGTAAAATTGGTACTGTTAACTAATGCATATACAAAATATATTTACACAATACAAGTAAACCAAAATTTTAAAAAAAATGAGAAGTGAAACGAAGAAAATGAAATATATATGCAAGCCCATTGACCAATTAATTAATGCATTACCTGTTAGCAAATTAACGACCTTGAATGCGGAATAAACCAAGATCAATCGATTACCTCCAGCCATGCTTTCACTTGTGAATGGTGGAATAGAATTCCTGCAGAGAACTGTATCGAGAAGAGCACTACAGAACCGAACTGCTTCCCTTGCCTTGATGGTGAACTCCGGAATATCGGTCCTGACCTCGTCTCCCTTCTCTTCTCTCTGTTCCTCTCAAAATGGTGCCATAGTTTGAGACAGAGAGAAATGATACTCCTATAATTCTCCATCAGAATAATTGAGTATATAAAGAAACCTCAATCACTTGATAGATGCAAATCCAAGGGTCCATAATTAATGTTGAGATCATATCTAAAAGGTGCAAATAGATTCATGCATCTGACCGATTAAACAATCTTACCGATTTAATTGAGTTCCGTCCGACTCGTTTATAAACGAATAGTTTCGTTTATAATCGATCCGCTCGCAATTAATGCGCTGTCCAAAACATATACATCTCAATTATATAAACTGATTTTCTTTGTTTTAGTTGCGCAGGCCATTTAATCAAGTCAACCAATATGCACTATGGTCCTTTTATTTAAATGAAATTAAACTATTTCCTTGCACCAATCTTAGACACCCTTAATTAGATTAATCAATTGTTATTCATTAATCTAATTACAGACTACATGGGAAATTCCTCTATAATGTAATTTGCACCATTAATATTACATTCTCCCACTTGATCTCAACATCTTAAGAAACCTTAATGCATCTACAACCTTGATGTTAAAATAAAATATACAGAGATACATGAATAATGACAGTAAGTCATCTTTGTGTGAATATTACTTTCCATGCATTTCAATGCACCCGTGCAACTTTAATTTAACCCTTACGTGATTGATAAAATAACTTTAATGAATAAACCCGACGTTTATTCCAGGTCAGCTTAACAATGTCATTCTCAACCTTAATGATTAATCAAATATGAGTTGTGCACAATCAACAAGAATGACATTAACTTTTATATGAAGAGTTTTTATACACACAATCGTACGATTGATTTATTTCACAATAGGATCAATTCCTATATCCGCTACACGATCTTTGAATTTCCTTAATTGCATGCATTATTCAAAGGATCAACCAGCATTTGATTTTGTGTGAATATACCGTAATGACCACTAAATTCTCCTTGATGCAATCTTTCAAAGCCATACACTTAATGTCGATTCACTTAACTCGACTTTTACACTAGTACTCATGGCTAGAAAGTCTGCAGTAGAATTATTAACACAAAATCCTTAATGACTTAGATTTAAAATCCATAATTCTAAGTCCTGAAATAAAACTCCTCAACCACCATGGGAAGAATCTCAAAAAACAAACAATGAACACCACTTTATAGTTGAGATAACAATAAGTGTCTATTTGACACTTCATGCACAGACCTATTGGCTAAGATATATCCATAATTCGATTTACAAGAATCGACTAAGCCAGTCTTTATACCTAAATATCTCAAACTAGTCAGTTCATTGATACATAAGCAAATTATCTTTAGTACCTTAAAGATATTTCATTACTTTCTTAGCACTTTGCTAGTGGTCTATTTTCTGGATTACTTTTATAATAGTTTAGCATTCCATTGACACAAACTATGTCCTCAGGTCTATATAAACCTTAATAAACTTTATGCTTCAATTACCAAAGCCCATGGAATTTAAACCATTTATTCATTTCCTAAGTTAATTTGAGGATACTGATTCGAATTGAATCGATTGTCTTTTAAATAGACACTTAAATTGGTAAATATAATCTTTTCAACTGAAATCTTTCTAATTCCTTATTGATATATGCTTGTTGAGATAAATCAAGAATACCTTGATTCCTATCTCTATGGATCTTGTATGTTTACAACAAACAAGACTTCACCTATATCTTTGATATCAATATTTTAGAAAGAAACTATTTTACCTCACATAACCATCTTATGTCCTTAGTCACAACCAGAATATCATCCATATATAAAACAAGAAATAACTTGACTCCCACTGACCTTCTAGTATTTAAAACAGTTCATGATATTTTTCTTCAAAACCTAATGAAGAAATAACCTCATAGAACTCAAAATACTACATGTAGGATACTTGTTTTAATTCTTATACGGAATTTCTTTGCTTGCACACTAAATGCTTATTACCACTAGAGAAGAAACCTTATGGTTTTTCATACAACCATCTCCTCTAGAATATCATTACAAATGCAGTCATCTTATCCATCCAATTTAACTCAGAACCAAAATGAGTTACCAATGCCAAAATCACATGAAGTGAATCATTCCTTTATACAAGAGATTATATCTCAATGTAGTTGATCCATCTTATATAAGTCAATTTCTTTTAGCATTATACAAGAATGTATACTAGCTGCAATTAATAAATTGTAAAAAATGTAACTTGACCATGCTCAACGCTTATACCTTAATAAGAGTCATGTAGATAAATTACATAATCACTAGAAATATCTGGCCTTATCACATGATTAGATCATCTTAACATTGAATATAAATATTCAACTTGATCTATTATTGTATCATTGGCCAATGTGAATTATCAGCTATTGGATTGTCAATATTCATAAAACCTGAAAGAATATAATCCAATTATACATTAGAGGGAATACATGTATGATCATTAAATTGATTGCTCCCACTAATCTGATAATTTTTCTAGAAATGTTACATTTCTAGACTCTTTAGTTGAGCAACTACAATTTACATTTATCACGTGCTTTCGCACAACCGTAATGGTAATAAGCCAAGAACTTTAACCTCATGATGAGTGTCATTACAATTGTCTAATCCAAATAGACAAATTACTCATCTAATGTCTTAACTAAGACCTGCACATTATTATGCTTTCAACCAAACCACAAATTAATAGAGAGAGCTTGTCCTTTATGAACATTACCTATAAGCGGTTAAACCGCTCCCACTGTGCACAATAATCCATGTTCAAAAGCTCATCCTCAAAGTTGATTTTCTTGGTTGATCCTTCCGGATAGCAATATCAATGTCTTTAGAATGAATGAAGGAAACAAACATCCTCCCAGGTCTTATAAATATTATCCTCAACTTAGGAACATTAGAATATAACAATTCTAAATGGAAATCTGCTATTCTTTATGAAAGTAAAACCGAACATGCTTATACTTTATATTGAGACTTAGCCTTTATACTCAATTTACCAGATGTAAACTAAGTGCATAACCTTATGAATCAATTTCCTGCACAATATTGCCTGTGGGCTAAATACCGTACTTTGATTCTAAATGTAATAAAACATTATCACTTCATGAATCAAGTTCCTACATAGCATTACCTGTGGGCTAAATACCATATTTTGATTCCTTATTCCTTTATGATATAACTAGTTAACTATGTGCCTAATCTTAATTCCTGTGGGTAGATTAAGATTTATAATTAACTATTATATCCTAATAAATTATACTAATTTCAGTCTATAGTCCTGTGGGACGATATTAACTTCATTAATATACTTTATTACAATTTATGTCCTTTACTCCTAATGTGATTTATAGGTACACTATATAATATATATACCTTAAAACAATTGAAGATGCTGTGGCTACTCTCCAATTTTTACTTAATATATATTAATCACTAGACATAATTTAATATCATCTGAATCCAAATGAAACGGTCTATTGTAAACTTTTCTGTCCGTTAAGAACATATTACAGACCTCAACACAGATTGTATCCTTATATAATGGTCCGTTATAACATGCATCGGTCCATTAACAATCTGTTACCGATCCAAACAATATTAATGCCAAACCTCACCATGATCATAGATCATCTAGTCATTACAATATAGAATAGTAATCATACACACAATTTCCGCCATATCTTTTATAAATATAATTTGTGTAATATACTACTATACCATATGTATAGTAAAACCAATTTGTCCATCTAATCAATACAATGCTTGTAAAAACATACTAATACTAATAGAGTATCTTTGCAGTATGATGACCTGTGGGCTACATCAATACTTACTACTATAGTATTGTACAAAACATAGCATTTATCTTTTATGTAGTGACTATTAAGTTTCAACGAAAAATGCCACCCATTTTTCTACACAAATTTCATATTTTGGCAAATTGCTAACTATTCCATAAAACATAGAGTGATCCATAAACTTTTATTACAATTCAGAATACCTTATTTGTTAATAAGGAAATAAACCTTACAATTCCATAACAATTTCTGATTGTATACATATGACTATCGTTAGATAATCAACACCATTAATTGGCCATGGAGTATCATCATTAGACTGGTCATGTCTTAAGTTTCGTGTAAACTTCATTTCTGGATAACACCCAACATATTATGGATCATAACATGACCATAACAACATGTTCCGGGCCATAACAACACAAAATGTCAATTTTCAGAATTCCTGATAGTCTGAACACCCGTTGGTAAATCGGCCAAAACTTTCTCTATACTGATCCGTTTTGCGAGTTCTTGGACATTCTGGAAACTAGACTTAAAGGTCTTTCCAGAAAATCAGATCTCGTCCAAAACAAATTCATATATCGAAATACACAGCCCTCGAAATTCAGACGTTCAGTGGCAGATTCCGACAAACTGTCAGACTAACCCTTTTTGCGAATATCATATCTCACTCATCCTTTATCGGATTCAAGCAAATAAATACTTTCTGAAAAGGTCTGTGAAAGAACTATAACCCAGAACAATTTCATGTCAATCCAAGTTACAGAGTGAGAGAAATTCGTCCCGCATCCCAGAAGGGTCAGAATTTTCAGAAAACAGACAGACTGACAACCACTGATTTCGACTTCAAATTCTCACTGTACGTTTACTTGATTACCGAGATATTGGTCTCTATGGAAAGTAGACTCCAGGATCTTTCCAATGCCGAAAACCTCACTCAAAACAAGTAAGCGAAACATGAGATATGTCTCAACGAAATCAGTCAATCAGAATAGTAACTGTTTCTGAACAGAACTTAGGGTTTCCCCTTATTCTCTTCCTTAATCACGAAATTAAGACTAAACAATCACAAATTAACAACCAGAACTAATCTACAAACATCCACAAGACTTGAATTTCGAAAACCTTTATGAAATTCAGTCTAAACAAGCAGACAGAGGCTAAACCGCTCTGATACCAACTGTTAGCAAATTAACGACCTTGAATGCGGAATAAACCAAGATCAATCGATTACCTCCAGCCATGCTTTCACTTGTGAATGGTGGAATAGAATTCCTGCAGAGAACTGTATCGAGAAGAGCACTACAGAACCGAACTGCTTCCCTTGCCTTGATGGTGAACTCCGGAATATCGGTCCTGACCTCGTCTCCCTTCTCTTCTCTCTGTTCCTCTCAAAATGGTGCCATAGTTTGAGACAGAGAGAAATGATACTCCTATAATTCTCCATCAGAATAATTGAGTATATAAAGAAACCTCAATCACTTGATAGATGCAAATCCAAGGGTCCATAATTAATGTTGAGATCATATCTAAAAGGTGCAAATAGATTCATGCATCTGACCGATTAAACAATCTTACCGATTTAATTGAGTTCCGTCCGACTCGTTTATAAACGAATAGTTTCGTTTATAATCGATCCGCTCGCAATTAATGCGCTGTCCAAAACATATACATCTCAATTATATAAACTGATTTTCTTTGTTTTAGTTGCGCAGGCCATTTAATCAAGTCAACCAATATGCACTATGGTCCTTTTATTTAAATGAAATTAAACTATTTCCTTGCACCAATCTTAGACACCCTTAATTAGATTAATCAATTGTTATTCATTAATCTAATTACAGACTACATGGGAAATTCCTCTATAATGTAATTTGCACCATTAATATTACATTACCTATATATTTTTCCTAATAATGATGTCAACCATCTCCCAATGGTTGCTAGAAAAACCACCATAAAGACTTAGACTGCACAAAATTGCCAGAACTCTGTTGGAGTGCCAATCAGCGATGGCGAGCAGCAATTTAGACATTTTGACACCAAGGATGTCACATCACACCAGCAGATAGGGTCCCTAGAGGTGGGTCGCGAGGAAGAGCAAACTCTTGAACCACCATTGATTAAGTCGTGAAAATTGAGCTTGGAGAGGATGAGTATAAGCAGATCATGACTCAAGTTTTCCCAGTGTCTCCTGTCATGTGACGCGTCGGCCATGTTGGATCGGTTGTAAGACTTTGTTGGGGTTGAGGTTGACACGAGCACCTCTGGAAGTAGGCATCCTTGAAATTGGTTGATGATTAAGTTGATATCTGTACATCAGTGTTTCATGGAACAATCGCTAAGACATTAGTTTGTGGAATGAAGCCTCACTGTTTACATACAAAGGTACTGAGCGACATCGCATACATGCTTTGGATAGGATTAGGTTTTCCTTGGAATGTTATTAGTATCAGATACTATTGCAAGGAATTTTCTCATTTTCTCCTGGTCAAGGACAATTTTATTTTTTATTTATTTCTTTTAATACGACCAGTCAAGGATATTAATTTTAGGGGACAGTTATTCTGGACCGTTTTCTGTCAGGATTAAACTTGGAAGGCTCCTTTGAACATAAAAATTTCTGCAGTGTTGGTAGCAATTAAGGGATGCTTCCTATTGTTGGAAGAGAAGATATAAAAGTAGCAAAGCCCATGGTACCACATCGCGGTCACGAAGTGCTTTTTGACTGTCCTACTCAAAATCACATTTGATTAATTGAGAAAGTGCTTTGATTAATTGTCATGTTTGTTTAAAAGGAAGAAAGTTCTTTAATTTGCTTACGTTTGGTGAGATAAGCATAGAATGATGATGAATGAGAAATGATAACTAATATTTGCAGTTTTGTAACAAAGCGAATACATAAAGTAGGCAAGATAAACATATATATGATCAAAATGAACACGCAAAAAAATAAGTTCACTTTGATCATTTATTTATTCTTTTATCTATTTTAAATGTTCACTTTCTTCAGGCGATGACAAATTAGTCAATTTTCATTTTCATGATGAATTGCAAAATTGTACTAGCAAACAAGTTTATCTTTGACGAAAAATACAAAATATCACGAAAATGCTCAAAATACTTTGTAAACTATCCAGTTATTAGTTCATTTAAATGTGTTAATTTGTTTTTCCAAGGTCAGGTGGCGAAACACACACCGACAATTTAATTAATAAGATAAAAAAAATGTGTTCATTTGTTACTCTGTAACATTCGGAAATTAAAACCTTTTTTTTTTTTGTCTGCAGTCACTACTAGTAAAAAAAGTTTCGCAAGAATTAGAAAGCGAATTGAGATATCTAGTTAACATTTTTTTTTTTTTGAGCTAAGAGCTCCCCAAGCAGGGGAACCAACATCAATTTAACGATAAAATTCAGTTTACAACTAAACAAAACAAAAGCTGAAAGATCTTTAAGAGATCATCTCAGATCTACCAAGTTCAAACTACCAAGTTCAATCTACCAAGTTCACTAACTCTACACAAGCATAAACCAGTTACAGCAAACAGTTAGAAGCATCTAAAGATAGCAGCCTGACACAACAAGTGACATCTAGACAGAGGGCGTATCATCAGTGGAAGCATCACTTTTCTTAGCCCCCTCTTGTTTCTTTGCCAGGTCCAGAAAGCTTCTTTCCATATCTGTTGTCAAACCAGTCCAGTTAGTGAAAAGATTGAAAGTATTGAGATAGAGAGTAAAGAGAGAAGCCTGGTTTTTATCTCTGAAAATTATACTGTTCCTTTCATTCCAAATAGTCCAGCACCAAGCAGCAAGTAAGGTTTTAGTGAAGCTTCTATTGTTTGAATTTAAGCTATTTATATTTGTCCATAAGGACTCTATACTGGTGCAGTCTAGACAAATGTTTTCGTGGTTAAACAAATTGAAGCCAGACCAAAAACCTTTTGCTAGGGGGCAATTTAGGAAAAGGTGTTCTACAGACTCATTATTTTTACAGAAAACACATTTGTTGGGGCCTTGCCACCCCCTTTTCTGGAGGTTGTCAAAGGTAAGAATTCTATTTTCAAGGACCAGCCAGAGATGTAGTTTAACTTTTAAAGGGGCTTTTATTGGCCACACAGTGCTGTTCAAGTCTGTCTTAACCCCTCCATTATTCATAAAGGAAAAAAGGAGCCGACAGTGAACAGGCCTTTGCTGTCCAAACTCCAACTAGCTGAGTCCCTAGTGTTATCTAAAGTTAAGCTTTTAGCAAGAGTCAAAATAGCATCTTTTTGAGACCTCACAATTCTAGAAAGCCCTCTACTTAGGGTTAATTTAGTTTGACCATTGTTAATTACTTGGTTGATAGTTGCTTGAGGCTTTCTGGTTTTGTCATATAATTCTGGATATATCTTGCACAAGGGTAAGTTTTCATGCCAAATATCTTTCCAGAATCTAATGGAAGTCCCATTGCCTACTATTCTCTTAACTCCTATATTATAAATTGTGGCAATCTTTGCTAAAGATTTCCACATACAGGAAGCATTCTCTTTTTCAAAGGTGCCCTTGTATTTTGTTAAAATAAGGTCCTTCCAAATAGAGTTATGCCCATTGTAGTGAATTTTCCAAATCCACTTTCCCAGAAGTGCTAAGTTCATTTGTTGAAGATTGATGATTCCCCAACCTCCAAACTTCTTTCTTCTACTTAAAATGCTCCAACTGACAAGGTTCATCTTTCTTTTAGTTGTTTGATAGCTTCCCCAAAGGAAATTTCTCCTTATAGAATCTATTTTAGAGATGACCCAATTTGGACACCTATATAGGGAGAAATGGTAAAGAGGGGAGGCTGTAAGAACTGAGTTGAGAAGGACAAGTCTTCCCCCCATAGAAAGCATGTTTCCTTTCCATCTAGAGAGCTTGCTTTTAACTTTACTAATGACAGCATCCCATTCTGCCTTTCTGGGGCCTCTCCAGTGCAGAGGAACCCCTAGGTAGGTGATTGGGAGGCTGCTTTTGTTACACTTAAAGATACTAGAAGCTGTGTTAGCTTCTTCAGAACTCAAGTTGAGAGGAATTACTTCTGACTTGGAATAATTAATTTTTAGCCCTGAGACACTTTCAAACGCTTTCAGGGCCCAGTTTAGTTTTTGGAGTTGAGTTTTGTCAAATTTAAGAAAAAGGAGGGTGTCATCTGCATATTGCAGATGTAGGACTTTGTCATTCTGTAAGGAGGGACCAAGGCCTTCAAAGTGCCCTTTTTCTTTTCCTTTATTAAGCACTTTGGTGAGTCCTTCAGCAGCTAGAATGAAGAGATAGGCTGAGAGAGGATCTCCTTGTCTTAACCCTCTTCTGCAGCTGAAGAAAGATCCAACTTTATCATTGATTCTCACAGCTGCCCTTCCCCCCAAAACACTTGTCTTATCCACTCAATCCATTTGGCATTAAAGCCTCTTTGCTTGAGTGTTCTTAGGAGGTACTGCCAGTTGACTTTATCAAAGACTTTTTCAAAGTCAAGCTTTAGCAGAATTCCCTTCTCCTTGGTTGTATGCACATGGTGTAGGACCTCATGTGCAGTAGCAACACCTTCCAGTATATACTTGCCTTTAAGGTAAGCAGATTGATTAGGATGAATTAGAGAAGGAAGCACCAAGGTAAATCTATTTGCTAAAACTTTAGTGAAGATTTTGTAGCTACAGTTGAGTAAACTAATAGGCCTGAAGTCCTTAATTCTTTCTACTTTGTCTTTCTTTGGGATTAGGCATATTAAGGCTCTATTGAATTTGCTTAGAGCTAGCCTACCATCAAAGAAATCTTCAAAGATATCTTTTAGATCATCTTTGATGATGTCCCATAAAGATTGGTAGAAGAGAATGGAAAAGCCATCAAGACCTGGGGCTTTGTCAGGATTCATTTGGAATACAGCTTGTTTTATTTCCTCTAAGGTAAAGTTCCTGGTTAGGCAAAGATTAATTTCAGGGTTGACTTTGTCATTCTCATCCCAAGCCTCATCAGTAAAGTACCCCAAGGTATGTCCATCTGTTCCAAAGAGATCCCTATAGTAATCTAACACATGTGATTTTATCACTTGTGTGTCTCTAGTATGCTGATTGTTAATAATCAGATGTGTGATAATGTTCTTTTTCCTCTGATTGGAGGCTGACTGATGGAAGAATTTTGTATTATTATCTCCTTCTTTGAGCCATTTGACCTTTGATCTTTGCTTCCAGTAGATCTCTTCATTGTTATACAAATCATAGAGTTCTTTCCTGGATTCAATTAGATCATTCAGATTTTCAGAACTTATCTCACTTTCTTCAGCTTTTTCCTCTAGTATTTTGATACTATGGATTAACTGCTTTTTCTTATCTTTGACTTCTTTCCCTATGTTTCTACTCCAGCCTTTTAACTTGTTTCTCAAAATTACCATTTTTGTATCCCAGTTAAGGCTCTTGTCATAACCCAGACTAATTTGATTCCACCAGTTTGGCATTTTTTCATAAATGTCCTGGTGTTGCAGCCACACCTTTTCAAACCTAAAGGGTGCTGAGGTGGTCTGAATCAAATCTGCAGAGTCATGAATTATAGGGTTGTGGTCAGAGTGTATCCTAGGCATACTGTAAGAGTATGCCTGAGGAAAGGAGTCAAGCCAGTCCTGATTGGTTAAAAATCTATCCAAGCAGGCAAACTGCTGACTTTTTCCTCCTCTGGCCCATGTAAACTTTCTTTCTGGACATTTAAGGTCTATTAAGCTAAATTTTTCAATCCATCTGTTAAACTTGTTGATGTTGAACACATCAAAAGTAACTCCGTTCTTCTCTGTCCTTTTCCTAATAATGTTGAAATCACCTCCTATGACCCAAGGTCCATTAAAGGAGTTTCCTAGAATATTTAGCTCATTCCAGAAACTCTCCTTCTGACTATTAGAGGGGTCATAGACATTGGTGAAGACTAACCTAAGATCTGTTTTCCTATGGGTAAGAGTAACAGAGATAGAGTGTGTCATCACAATCCAATTCTCTATACTGTAAGTATTAGTATTAACTCCTACTAATAACCCCCCTGCTGAGCCTAAAGCTGGAATGGAGTTCCATTCAAAAGGAGCTACACTGAGGAGAAGTCTTTTACTCAACTTTTCCTTTTTGGTTTCCTGAATTCCAAGGATATCAATGTGTTCTTCTCTTAAGAGGTCTTTTAGGTAACCTCTTTTGCTTGCAGATTTCATGCCCCTACAGTTCCAGGACAGAATTTTCAAGGTTGGGTGACCTTTCAAATTGTCTGTTTGTCTGTCAGGGACTTGCAAGCTAGAAGTATCTTGAGTAGAAGGGTAATTGTTTTCAGAGTTGATGTTTGTATTAAGCTGAGAAGCATCAATATCAATGCCTATCTCAAGAAAGAAGTTGTTGTCAACTAAGAACTGATCTTCTTCCATGCAATCTGCACTGCATTTATTTACTTCTTAGGCTGTCTGTATTAACTCTACAGGTCTTAAGAGATTAAGGCTGGGGTTGTCAATTGAACATAATGAGAACATCTCCTTAAGTCCTTCAGAGCAGCTAGCCAGACTGCTTCTGAGTGAGCTCAAGTTAATGAATGTCTGAATAAAAAGACAAGACCTAAGGGTTTGAATCAACCTACCTATCAAACAGATCCAATTGCTATGAAGAGTTGGATACTTCACTCCAAAGTGAGAGGCCTGTGTGTTGGGAATACCCAAAGTCAGAGAGTGTTCTTTCCCTATTCCCCAAATATCTAAAAGGGGATCAGGAGTCTCTGTGTTACCCTGCCACAAGTCATCAAGGGATATAGGACATCCCTCAATCCTACTCTTGACCAGGCAATTTCTCCTTCTGCCACTTAAGGGGCAAGGAGGCCTACTTAAATCTTTACTACAAGAGTAATCTACATCTACTGGTTCCAAAAGTTGGAGCCTTACATTAACATACTCAAACTTGTTTGTAATAAAGGAGAAGTAATCTAGGCAAGGACTCTTGAGGGCTACCTGGCCTTCAGCCTCTTGCCATAGATTATCAGTGAGCATGTTCTGTGCTCCTCTATCCTTAAAGTTGAGAAGAAGAGTACCTGAGGAGGAAAGGGAGAATTTGCTTGGTTCTTCTGAGGGGGTCTTCATGAGAGAGTCCACTGGGCTGACATCTTGTGTATCATCTTCAGGGGAAGTGTCAGTGTCCATGGTCTCCTCCTCAGTATGAGTCTCCTGTGAGCTGAGACTGATGATCTCAGTGAGCCCAGCCTGCTTCATCTTGAGCCCTTCCTTGAGCTTCTCAATCTGTGCCAGCAAGGCTTTGTTTTTGGCTTGTGCTCTCTCCAGCTTCCTTTCAGCTTCTTCCTTCCCATCCTCATGCATCATGGAAGCCCTATCTGGGGGGCATTTGTCAAGTACTACTTTGAACCCCTCTTTGCTGAGCAGACCCTGGTTAATCATGCTTAACAGCACATCAGGAATCTCTTCTACCTTGCAAACTCATGAGGTTGGGATCTGTGTAGTATCAGGCTGAGCCTTGCCAGCAGCTGAACCCTTAGTTTGCACTTGGGGGGGGGACATTAGTGAACCCAGGAGGTATGGCAGGTGCCCCTTTCTTGCTTTGGGGCCCACTAGTCTATCCAGGTCCCTCATGTTGCTGTCTCTGACTCTCCTTTTTTGCCTGCTTCAGTTCCTTCCTGAACTGAGCTTCTAAGTC
Organism: Rhynchospora pubera; assembly: GCA_028095005.1. NCBI lineage: Eukaryota > Viridiplantae > Streptophyta > Magnoliopsida > Poales > Cyperaceae > Rhynchospora > Rhynchospora pubera. The sequence continues at coordinate 228,516,319 of CM051459.1, read as the reverse complement.
AACAGCAATATCCTTTCCCTTTCCTTTGCTAAGGGAGCTAGGTTTCACTATTTTTCTGTCACCAATCAGTATACCTTTCTCTTTCTCCCTGCTTCCAGCTTTTGTCTGAGACCTGGTAATCATATTGGGACTCACATTGTCCAGTTTTCTCTTCTTTGTTAGATTTGTGGGGGGGGTTTGGTCAAATTCACCCTCTTTTTAGGCTTTCTCTTGCTCTTACGCTTTGTAGGTTGGTTGTTTCCTAAACCAATTCTGTGAGAGTTTGTGCTACCAGTGTCTGCCTTTACTGGTACCACACTCTGCACTTTTGCTTCATCTGCTGAAGACCATTCAATTCTTGGTAGAGCTTTGATGTACTCATGGTACTCAGATCTTACTTGTGGTTCTTCCACCACAAAATTAACTCTGACCAGATCAACCTTGCCTGATTTTCTAAAGATTTCAAAGGCACGGGAGGCAGGAATTCTGTCTCTATGCTCAACTACAACTTCTACCCTTGCAAACCTCCAGTCTATCCCCATGTAGGTCGGGGCATCAGCATGCAAAATTTTACCAAAGCGAAAGAAAATATTGGCTCCATGCCAAGAATTCCAACCAAAAGGGAGGTCAGCGATTCTTACCCAAAGTCTGACTACATGAGCCCTCGGATCTAACTCTTTTGGTGCCTCAGTGAGAATCTGGAAGGGTTTTCTGATGTTGTTGCCATAGGTTATCTCCAGAGCGCCATTGCGAAACATCTCATCCCTCCATTGTTCTGAGGGTCCGATGATCAGAAATCTATTGTCCATCAGCGTGATGACTCTGTGCTGTTCAGGCGGGAGTCTCCTTCGCATTTCGACCATCACATCCACCAAATTGACTCCTTCGGCGGTCTGAACCACGATGCAACAGGAGATTTCAGCGCTCGCCGGAGCAGTTATCTCATCTTCATCGATTCTGATGGGGTCGGAGTTATCCATTTCAGAGAGAAAGACGGAATCTTGAGAGAGAGAAGACAATGAGAGAGAAGATAGAGAGGGAGTAGAAAGGTGGAGTGAAGAGACTTGTTGTATCGAGGGGTCTTTTGAGGAAACCGCAGGAGTGATGTGATGTGAGGAGTCGCGATGGAGACTAGTCGGAAGAGTGGGGTGGATGGGATTTTTCGCCAACTATTCAAAGGAGTGTAATGGACGATCCAGATCATCCGCAGAAAAGGAATCAAGATTCTTGAAAACCGTCGCGTCTCTCGCCGCTCGAATATCCAACGGCTGCGACCCTACTAGTAACGGCACTTCTGCTGAATTCCTTTGCAATTCCTTTCGAACTGGAGGGAGGCTTGTGCTGTTGCGGGTTGTTCCTGCTTCAGCTGGCAGGTGGGGACCATAGCAATTGACTAAGAAGAGGAGTCTATTGCGATCCGCCAGGTTGAGATCAGCTACTGAGCTAACGGTTTTCTTCGTCGGAGACGAAGGGTCTTGATCCGATCTTGACTCTAGTCTTGGATCTAATCTTGGAGCTTCCATTTGAAGGGATGTATGATTTTAATCGGATCTCAAATATTTTCTCCCGATATCCAGTTAACATTGTAATTGGGAATTGAAAGAAACTAGCCATTATATCGCGCGAAATGTCAGACCAAAGTGGCTTACGGCGCTTGGTTTTGGTAAATAAGGTGTGCTCCAAAGCTGTTCAACTAAAAGTTGTTTATAAATTACTATGTGCGATCTTTTTAATCTGGAATTGACAGTTTCAATTGGTCCAGTGGAAGGTTAGACATGTTATTGCAACTGCTTGTACCAGCAATAGAAACAGTGAATTATTAATACTACCCAAATTAGATTAAATAACCATAAGTACATGATGATTACTGATCAAAATGATAAGCACTTTTGCACCAGAATAACAGAATAGGTTTGAAGAAAACCTGAATTGGGGTATACAGTATTCACTTATTAATTTACATAACCGAGCAAAGAAATGAGAATAGAGAAAATTATGTTTTTCCCAAAATGTCCCTCAAATATAAAACTTGCACACGTTTTCACTTAACGATCTGTTGGGGCAATCGCATATATATAAACTGAATAACTTATCAATCCACCAACATAAGACCTAGAGGGACAAAAAAAATCAAGTAACAAATGAGATATTTTCCTGATCATGTTTAATAATTACTATCTGATAGCGTAAATCTTCTAAAAATACCCTTAGCTCTTAGACTCGTAGAAGGAAAACAAAAGCTGAAATGAATTATATATTTTTTTAAGATCATTTTGCAAAAATGCTTGTATAGACTTGCATTATAATAAGTCTGTAGTATGCATATTATTTTAGTATATAGCTCAAAGTTTAAAAATTTTGGCCAAATATATACATTCAGAGATATGCACAGACACAATATTTGATATAACAACTAACATATTAATTTAACTGAATGAAGAGGTTCAACATATCTTGAAGAGAATTAGCTTCCTATATTCGTTGATCAATCTTGTTAACGACATTATTGGACCAACTAATCCCATAAGGCCCGAGGACAACTTTCCTCTGCAAAACTAACCACTAAAGGAAAAAGTTGTTAAAAAATTAGCATTATTAGAGAGGAGTGTAGGATCTAAACTACAATAGTTATCCATGCCCTGAAGGGTTTATTGCATCAAAATTGAACAAAAAAAAAGAAAATTAAAACCCTAACGACTGATCAGCTGAAATTAGGACAAAATTCTAAAATCTCAAAACTGTAAATAATGAGGATGAGAAATTACACTATGATAGAGCAATATGGTAGAAGTAGTACCTTCACTTTGAAAAAATAGGATGGAGTTCAAGTCTCGCCACTAAAAAATATGTTTACTTCCAATAGCTGACGTTTTGAAGCCGACATATATTCTTTTTATCCTGCACAAAAAATTAGATAGAGTACAGATAAGTGGATAAAAAAAAATAAAGGTACCAGAGGTCATGCATCAACAAAATTCATTTATTAAGCAAGATAATATTTTATAAGCTTGATTTGGAGTCTCAACATTTTTTTTATATCAGTTACCATATTTAAAGGTCTCTAAGGAATGCGTACTTTTACCAGGATATGAATGAAGTTCCAGAATTTCTCAGATCAATGACAGATCAACTCTCTTCTTATTTATCCCTCAATTTCATTTTATAAGTAGGCAACACATTCATCAGTGCTTCCAGAAGAATAAGATAATAGAAATTCAGCTGCTAAGTCTATATGAGAAAGATAATTCATCAACACATCGAAAAAACTATAAAATATATATTACATATTACACTTACAGACCCAATAATGCAAAAGTTGAGAAACTAAGCCAAAATAGAATAAAACTGAGAAGAAATAGAAATGAAAATCAGTCAAACAATTGAAGGCTTAAATTTGTTATGTGAAATCTTTTGTTCTTTCTGATTAGCACTAGCACCAACAGAAATATAAATAGAAGTCATCCTACCAACAACACTATAACGTACAATATTAAAAGCTATAACTAATTGGTCTAGAAATGGAGTATCTTTTGACTATTGGCGGTACTGAAAGCTGAACATTGATTGATAGTATCCCCTCCTACTACTACCAGGATATCCTACTGGTACTGAATCCCTACTGCTACAAGTAGATTCAAGTACATTCAGCTGGTACAACTCCAAATATGCAATACTGGTACCAAAACCTTTCTCGGTATTGTTACTGAACCATTTTTGTTTTTCCTAGAACTTATCAGATGATCTCGAACAAGGTAAGAAACCAGATAATAATGTGTTGGAATAAGTGAAGGCCAAACAAACGCTGGTAAGGGTGGTTGCTGGGACAAACAGACAGAGAAAAATCAAAGAACACAATTAGAGTAGACAAAGAAAAAACCTTTCAGCCAGCAAGAAATTGGTAAGTGGTGACAGAGATCGGAGCATAGTTCCTTCTCTTCTCAACATCGGCCTCAGATTTCAAGCCCTAGCAACAGAGATCGGAGCATCGAAGGAAGGGAGAACTCTAATGGCATAACCATGCATTGCAACCGTTGCAAGAAGTGAGACATTGGGAGTTTAAGACACTACATCAGCAGAAGTACTAACTGTTCCAACTTATAATTGTAAAAGGCTTATGAAGATGGATACTTTATAAATAAATAATTAAAGAACACATTTGCATGTATCTTTTGCAGAAAAGATTTAGGGAAAGGTATTTAAAAAGCATTAATTGTTTTACATGCAGAAATGAAACAAAAGGACATTTGTTGTAAAGCAACAGTTATGAAGTGTAGGGGAAATGAGAATACCCCTTCTTCCATTATTATTATTATCTATTATTAATTAGTTGCTCAACCTAGTCCTCAGGTGAGAGATTTAAGTTCTTGAAAGAATGGATAAAGCAGTAACCAAACAAAATAGAATAGAATTTGGGTCAAAATGAAAAGAAAATTGAAGGTCAAAATTAAATTAAACCTGATGTTGTTGTTGTTGGATGGGAGAGGAGTGTAGAAGGTGGCAAAAGAGCAGCTAGGTAATTTGGGTCAAGACCTCATCAATCTCTTGAGAAGGGTTGAAACTTGCAAATTGAGAAGAGAAGGGTTGCAGTGCCAAATGAAATGAAGGCAAGAGAGAGAGAGAGAGAGAGAGAGAGGCGCGTGAAAGGGAGGATGGGGTCGGGGTGCGTAGAGAGAGAGAGAGAGAGAGAGAGAGACGAGCTGAGACTTGGATAAGTTGGTTCAGAGTTCAGACGGAGACGACACGCCAATTCCGGTTTTGGTTCAGACGGAGACGAGTTTATGTTTATCCCACCGCGAGCGTTTTACCTGAAACCCATCTCTTTATATAGACCCTTATACCCGTTGCAGTGTCTCTCCGGAGGCGTTCGGATCTTATAGATCACCTCGTGATCTTAATTGCGCTCACGCGCCTCTTGGTCGCAATCAAGTCGTAATGCAATAATGCAATCATTCGTCCCTTGCGTCCCACATTTTCTTTTTTTTTTTTTTTAGAAACAACCATAGATATTAGAAATATATATCCTTTTTTCTTTTTTAGAAATATATATAGATATTCTTACTTTTTTCTGTCGTGGTGTCATTTTTCCTATCCCGGTGTGCTTCGCCAGTACGATCGCCATTTTTCCGATTTTGGTTGCTCTGGTTTCGCTTCATATGCGCTCATCTCCCTTCCATTGCTCTGTTCTGCTCGCTGTCCTATCTCAGAAAATGAACTTCAGCGTTAGATTTCATGCGGCATCACACTTCTAGGACTAAAAGACAAAAGATGTGTATTTCAGAAATATAGGTGTGTAATTTATGTGAAGTCCACTAATAAAATAAGTCTCACGGGTAGACCTGTTATCACAAAGTGACTTCAGTTGGTCTGTTCACTTATTTTTTAAAAGTCTAATGCTTTAATTTCAAATGAACTGTTTTGTTTTTTTTTTTGGAAAAAATGTTTCATTTGGATTGTTCATTTCTTTTTTTTTAAACAAAATAATAAAGTGACTTTAGCTGATATGTTCATTCATTTTTAAATTCTAATGTTTCATAAGGATCTATGTTACCCGGTGCTCCATATATGGAAGAATACAGGTACCAGTAAGTATTGGATACTGATACACCTCCGGTTCGAACTTGGTACGTTTGACCAGCGGTTAAATTTCTTTTCTGGCTGCACATGGCAAGCCATCGTGACAATGATTTTATCGCCTCAACCCAATCTACTCTATGGGGCTATTTGGATGCTCTAGGAATAGGAGGCTCCTATTCCTAGGTATAAATTTATTATAAATAATCTAAATTTTTCACAAAATTACACACTTCCCAATAAATTTATACCTAGGAATAGAAAATTTTTTTTCAAATTCTCCAAATTCTTAAGCGATCCAAACAGCCCCTATATATAAATATATATTAAAGTTGGACTGCACTCGTCGGACTGAGGAAACTTTCAAAACCGGACAACCAAGCATGAAGCATCCGCAAATTCAGTACAATCTCCATTGGTCAAATTAATGGATATATCCATTTCCTATTTTTAATGAATAGTTTGTTAGTATTTTAATTATTTTGGAGCCCTCTAAAACTCATGTGGGCATAAAATTTATATGCATTCTTGCAAAAATATAAGTAATCTGATAGTATAAAATTTTCATTTTTGTACAGATCTAAAATATTTTAAATAATTTGTTTAATTACGTAATATTTGTTTATGATTAATTTATTCCAGATTGATCTTGGCAATCAAGTCGAATAATCCGAGGATTGACTATCTTTCTACGCATCTTCTCTGGTGCGACTACATCTTTGTTTATTATAACTCATTTCAAAACTTTGGAGCCCTACATATTATTAAACTTTGGAGCCCTTTTCCTTTATTTAATCTTCCTCATCCATTAATCTTTCAGAAATTAAAATTGTGTCATATTTGTACACTTCAGCGTACTAATTTAAAAATACACTTCTCCTCATGAATCTCTCTTCATGATTTTTTTTAGGTATCTAATTGCTTCATTTATTCAAAGCCAACGTAACAATTGAATAGAAGAATTCCAAACATAAAATGAACGATATTTGATTGACGACGAAAGAGACCCCGCAATCTACATATATAATGGTGACTTTTTCCTGTATTAGACGGAAATAAAACGTCTTTTTGTATTAGACGGTTTCTCCCTTGAACTAAATAGATACTCCCTTACTCAAAAAAAAAAAAAAAAAATGCACATGTAACAACATTGTTGGATGGCATTTAATTCATTTCATAGTTAAATACTAAATGTGATATTTAACAAAATTCTAATACAATTCTCATCTAATTTATTATTGGACAAAAATGTAAACCAGAACTCTTTTACATGGGGTTATTAGCAAAATATTCTTATACGGTGCATAAGTTTAGATATGCAAGATCAGGAGGTGAGCCATTTAAGAGGGCTGGGGACTTTGCAAGTTGCAGCAGGAGGAATGGGGTGCAGACAGGGACGGAGCTATTAAGGGCAAGGGCTGGCACTTGCCTACCCTTGTTTTTCTAAAATTAATTCCTTTAATCTTGTGCCTCAGAAAGGTGACACATTCTGAGATGATTTATAATTTTTTAATCATGACTTTGCAATTTCTACAAACAATATAAAATATATCGAACAACTATCAAAATTATTTTTTTTTAACCTACACAAGTTGGAGAGTTATTTTTTTAGTAATTTAATATCTATTATTCTTATTATGTAGTATTTTGTGTTGTATCATTTTGTTCGTAGAATTAAACTGTATACTATGATTCCTACAACTAGATCTTGATATAAATATACCATAGTAAATATTTTTAATATAGTGTCTTGCTGATTTTTTTTTTAAAAAAAGATAGAATCAAACTTTATACTATTATGATTCATGTAGCTAAATCTAGATATAGATATATCATAGTAATTTTTTTTTATATATAGTGTCTTACTGAGTTTTTTTTTAAAAAAAACAGATGTGATTAAGATTGATTATATAGATAGTTGAAGATATTCTTTAGTATCTCAAAATTTGGTATATTGTCATACAATCTAAAAGTCAAGCAATTATTCAATTTTATTTTTCTATGTTCCATTTACTAGTAATATTTTAATATGTTATCCAGTAATAAAATTTCACTATTTACTTATTAGATTTAATATATTTTGTTATTTATTAAAAATTTCTTCTACTAGACTTTAATAGTGTCACTATTGATTATGTTTGAGAAAATAATATATTTTATATATATAATTTATTTATTATATCTATATTTTTATTTTTATTTTATTATTATAGCATTGACTTAATAATTTGGTCTGCATGGAGATTTCAATAAGGAGATCGTATTAAATGGTTTGGATCGGTCATTTTGAACTAAATTTTGGAATTTTGAGCGCAACTTACGGACCCTTTGGTGAGTTGCAACTCACCGTAGCAAAACTCTCTCTCTCTCTATATATATAGAGTTTTGCTATGGTGAGTTGCAACTCAACAAAGTGTGCGTGAGTTGCGACCAAACTGCTATCTCTAGATCAAAATGACCGATCCAAACATCTAATAGGATCTCTCTATTGAAATCTCTATGCAAACCAAATTTTATATTTTTTTGAAATTTGTAAATATTTTTTTCAGATTTTTAAAAACCGCTATTTTTGACCGATCAAAACAGATTTTTAAAAACCGCTATTTTAAAATCTCTAATACGATCTCTCTATTGAAATCTCCATGCAGATCAAATTTTATATTTTTTCGAATTTTTTAAGTATTTTTTTGAAATTTTAGAAAATCATTAATCTAATTAGTTCTGAACCGTTCAAAAACAGTGGTTTTTAAAAATCCGAAATAAATACTTAAAAATTTCAAAAAAATATAAAATTTGGTATGCATGGAGATTTCAATATGGGGATCGTATTAGACGGTTTGGATCGGTCATTTTGATCTAGATATAGCAGTTTTGATCGCAAATCACACACACATTGGTGAGTTGCAACTCACCGTAGCAAAACTCTATATATATATAGAGAGAGAGTTTTGCTACGGTGAGTTGCAACTCACCAAAGCGTCCGTAAGTTGCGCTCAAAATTCCAAAATTTAGTTCAAAATGACCGATCCAAACCGTTTAATACGATCTCCTTATTGAAATCTCCATGCAGACCAAATTTTATATTTTTTTGAATTTTTTAAGTATTTATTTCGGATTTTTAAAAACCACTGTTTTTGAACGGTTCATAACTAATTAGATTAATGATTTTCTAAAATTTCAAAAAAATACTTAAAAAATTCGAAAAAATATAAAATTTGATCTGCATGGAGATTTCAATAGAGAGATCGTATTAGACGGTTTGGATCGGTCATTGTTAACTAAATTTCTTAAATTTGAGCGTGACTCACGGACGCTTTGGTGAGTTGCAACTCACCATAGCAAAACTCTCTCTCTCTCTCTCTATATATATATATATATATGAATTGACACAGTGAGTACCAACACGGAAAATCTTTTCATATCTCGAGCATCACACCCCTGTACCTGTGTCTGTTCAAGTCCCAATTGTTATAAATTAAGTTCCAAATCACAACTCGTCAATCAACAGATCAATTTTTGTTCCAAAAAAAAAAAAAATCTAATCCAAAGCAGAACTAACTCTCCAGTCAGAACGCCACCGTTAAATAATACTTCCTAATATATAACCATGAAAAAGTATATTTTTCAACTCCACGGAACAAAAAACACAACGCAACTCAATAGAATCAACTTTCGTAGTATCGATCTGCACCGTTCTTTATCCTAATCTTCTTCACGTTTGGTTGTTCCCACCAAGTTATGAATTACGATCGAGAGTTTGAGACGAAAAAAAAAAATGATTCGGTTGTCAACAGAAGAATTAAGACATTTTTCAATTTTTATCCAATTAACACAAGCGAAATTCTAGCCGGCCATCAACACAATTGAGCAAACTCCCATAAATTTACATACAACTTACCCACCACAAATATTTGTTAAGACCAAAGAAATTTGCCGAGATTAACCCAGTACAAAAATTCTCTTGCAATCAAACATATAAAACGAGATATACAAGTTCACATGCAACAAACTAGACTACAATCAATAAAACCAAGTTTCCTACTGGAACCAATTAAAGTGGGCAACAGATACCTGGACAACCAAAATTGTAAAAAAAAAATAACCCACCTCTATACCTCTCACACTACTCAACCTTCTTATCCTTCTTCTTTTTTTTCTCTTTCTTTGGCTCACGCTCAGATGCCTCTTCTTCTTCAGAAGAATGCTTCTTTTTCTTTTTCTTCTCCTTCTTACCAACAGTCTCCTCTCCATCATTCTCACTTATTTTTTCTTCCCCTTTCTTCTTTTTCATTTTCTTTTCTGATTCTACTGGTTCTAGTTCAGGAGCAACAGCTTCAACTTTAGTCTTCTTTTTCTTCTTCTTCTCTCTCTTTTCTTTTCCATATTTATCTTCTTCAGTATCTTCATGCTTTCTCTTCTTCCCTTTCTTCTCTTCCTTCTCAGAAGGTCCAGTTAAATATTTCCTACATTGACAGTCAGAACTCAGAAGTCATGCAATAAAATTTAACCAATTTAGCGAACCTTACTTAAACAGAAGAAACGCCAAAAAAAAAAAAACAGGTTGGTCAAATTGGTAGGAAAGCCATATTACAAGAAGCAAACAATTCTGACATTAAGAGTAATAGTTGTTTAAATGACTTCAAACACTTTTGGAAGCCTGGCTCTGCCAAATGCCAATACCCAGAGCAAGATCAAGAGCAAAAGAACCAATGGAGATAACTGGCACATCTCTAAACTGATGTGTTTTACTGAACCACATAATATACCCTTTCCCAAAAGCAGCTTCAATCTGATGCAATGCTTGTTGTAGTGCTGCGTCTTTCCTTGAAAGAGAGGCCCTGTCAGAATCAGGTTCATTATCTTGGACATCTTCTTTATCCTTCCTAACCTATAAGAAACAGCAAATAATACTTTTCTACAATTTTTATCAAACTCAAGAAACTTAATTCCATTTTCAAAAAAAAAAAAAAGAAACTTAATTCAACTCTCATAAATTAAAATGGGAAAAAAAAAGAGGCCGAGTGTTTTGGGTTCTAGCCCGTAACCCTTAAAAAGGACCATGGCCCAACAAAATAAGTCGCAGAACCGTCCATTTTATAAATAAAAAGGGTATACGAGAGATTTTGTGGAGCCTCAAAACCCTAAGCACCGTGTGCGCCGTTCTGCTCTCAAGCATTCGACATCGCCATGGAGACGGGAAGAACGGTGAAGGATGTTTCTCCGCACGAATTCGTCAAAGCTTACGCTGCTCACCTCAAGCGCTCCGGAAAGGTATATTAGTTCAGATCCTCTCTACTTGTATTTTAGTTCAGATCCTCTCTACTTGTGTGATTAGATTTCTGTCAGTGTAATTAGCATAATCAGATCGGCTTTAAGCAATATAATATGTTTTAGTACCTCTATCAGTACTATGGTTGTCGGATTGTTGTTATCGGACCTCCTGCTCTTTTTTACGGATAGGGTGCTCAGCACTAGTTCTTCAGGAATATGTAGGATGGTATAATCTACTTGTGAGCTGTGACATCTGGATATTGTTATTATTAATTATGACTTAGATATCCAATGTTTGATAACTTCAGGGAGGATTATAAACTAAGGCTGTAATTAAATCCTACCAGACCAGGGCAAACTTATCCTAACTTGTCTGTAAAGAACATTATATTTTTTGTCGAGTCTAAATTGTTTGAATTGTTTATCAAGGTTTACTGAACTATTATTCTTGCTAAAGTCCTTAGTGAAGATGATAATTAACCCTGCCGTCAGTACTAAAGTAGGTTTGTATGTTCAGTTGTGATCAAATATTGTTGATGGTCGCCCCATTTTGTATGGTACCCGGAAGTTAGAAGTTATCTGTTTCTATTAGTTAAAACTTGGATTTTGAACTTTGCCATTGTCTAATTCCAAATAGATGGAGCTGCCTCACTGGACAGACATTGTGAAGACTGCTCGTTTCAAGGAGCTTGCACCCTATGACCCTGACTGGTACTACATCAGAGCTGGTAAATTATCCTTTTTGTGTAATTTTTGCTCCACTTTTCTTGCTGATTTTTTTTGCAGCATTACCAATAAGCTTGACACTTGAAACTTATTTTTCCCTATATATATAGCATCAATGGCCAGAAAGATTTACCTTAGGCATGGCATTGGTGTGGGTGGCTTCCAGAAGATATACGGAGGCCGTAGAAGGAATGGTTCCTGCCCTCCACACTTCTGCAAAAGCAGTGGGGCAGTTGCTCGTCACATCCTCCAGCAGTTGCAAAAAATGGATATCATCGACATTGACCCCAAGGGGTAAGCATTTCTTATTTGTTTTTATGAAGTATATATCTGTTATATGGAGTTCCACTGTAAATGCCCTACAAATTTGCATGTTTGTTTCCTTGAAGAATGAGATCGGCTTGGATGGGTAACAGATATATACTAGTCAGAAGTGTTCGCTGGGTTTTATTTTGTTTTGCATTATATGCACCATAACCTTATCCAATTATAAAAGGTCCCTTTTAATTTTCTTACTTGTATGTTGCCCCCGACCCCATTCTGACACCATCTTTCAAATTCATGTTAATACTTAACCTTACTTGATGGTCTCATGGTGCAATTTTAGTGTGCTGATTACCATGTCCTGTTTTTGAATTGCAGTGGAAGGTTGCTGACTTCACAGGGCCGCCGTGATCTGGACCAAGTTGCTGGCCGCGTTCTAGTTGTCCCCTAAAACTAGACTCTGAGGGCTAGATATCTATGTTAATTTAGAGAGAATTTGTAATTTTGGATTTGCAGAAATTAAGAGCCTTTTGCCTTTTACTTGAGTGATGCAGACTCTGTTAAGAAGTGTTTTGCTTCATTTTTGCAGTTGTGGATTCTTTGTTTGAGAACAAAGTTCTTTGCAATTTTCATATTCTAATTGACAGTGGCTTACTTTTTTGTCTACTGTTTTCCTGGTATTTTCCATCTATCTGATTCATAATTAATGTAGCTAGCATCTATTGTTAGTCAAGGTGTCCTGATCTGAGAAGCCATTACATTAAAGTAATTGCCAAAATTCGCAAATTATTAGGAAAATTTTATTTTGGTGTATTGTTAGATTTTGTTCGGTTCTATTTGAATATTGATGCATGTGATGCAGCTGATGTGGAATCTAATTTGTGCTTTCAGAACTAGCAGGACTTCTGATCAGCTAATACACCTTTAGCTGTGCGTTGGAAACTTGAGAGGTGGTTTATTTTAGTTTGCTAGGCAAATAGAAATTGTCTGCAAATTTATTTTATTATAAGTAGAGAAGGTTCGCATGTCCTCTATTAGTGCAAATTCAGTCTGGAATTGTGATCTCTCAGGTGGCATACTAATTGATCATCACATTATTGTACCATTTGCCAAAAAGCTTCAGCTAAATAAAATCATTAGATATGACTAGGGGTGGATAATGTGTATAACGGAAACGGAATGGGGTCATTCCGTTTTCCGTTCCACTTCAATAACGGTACGAATCGGATGAAAAAGAGGTTCACAATCACATGGGAATGAAATTGAGAGGGATCACTGGACGATTTTAGTGTACTATTTAAAATTCGGAAGAACAGGAAAGGAGAGAGCAGAGAAGATTACATTACATATTTTTATAAATTCTCTAGAACTCAAAAACGTTGCTCTTAAGCATAACCTTTATGGGGAGAGAAGTCGATGCATGTAACACTATACTATTTTTTTTATAAAATTATAAATAATTGACGGCCTATTAATTAATATGCAGACATCACCTTCTTTACTTGATAGCCGGCACAGAATTCTCATAGGTTGTGAGTCTTATGCACTTTCTTAAAATATTTTTACTATTTGCAACATTGTTTTAAGGGAAATATTCCCCTTAATTTCACTCAATTGTTTGGTAGATGCTAGTTTTAAGGGTTTCTTGTTTTAGCTGGCTAAGATAGTGACTTGGTCTTTTTTTGCTGTGCTTGTTGCCTTGTTCCTTTGAGTCACTAGGTTGTGACTCCAAAATTCTTTTAGCTTTAATGAATCTGGTACCCCTTTTTTGGGCGCTTTCTTTCAAAAATAAATAAATAAATAAATAAATAAAATTTAATCATGGGCCAAATTCTTATCTAGTCTTGTTCCACTTTTGTTAATATTTTCTTATATTGAGTCTATCTAATAAGCTTGATGCTAAATTTTTCTTAGTAACAATGTTACTTCAACTTTTTAATAAGAATGCTCCTTTAAACTCAAATCAGCTTTCATTTTTTTTATGATAAATATCTTGAATCTATTTTCTTTTTTATAATTGACTTTTTTTTTTGAGAATATTTTTATAATTGACTTAAATGCATTCGTTATTTAATATCTACTGTACAAATTTATTCTGCAGCGCTTTTTCTTGTCGTTTAAAATGAATGATCTACATTATTTCCCATCTGTTTTTGTGGTGCCCACATGACTTGCATCCTACTACAACTAACATTTTAGCAAATATACTCTTCTCTCCATCTCTCTCTCTCTGCCTAATATTCTTCTAACCGTAGACTTCTTTCTTCTCCCCATTTCTCTTGACATCAACATCTCCATGCTCTCAATCCATTCGTCGAATTGCCTAAGAGAAACCCAACAACAATGCTTGGCCTCCGCTCGAAAACCAAGAGGTTTAGCTCAGCAATCCATGTTAACTATATAATAAACATACAGGAAATGAAGCCATGGCCTCCTTCCAAGTCCCTGAAAAATGTCCGTTCTGTCGTTCTTCATTGGGAAAATGGATCAAGGAACTCGGGCTCTACGCATCCGGCAAGTCCACTGGATGGCAGGGTTGAGTTCAATGAGTCTTTTATGCTGCAGGTTGCTTTCTCAAAGGACACTACTGGAAACTACACCGGTACGGGTTTTGAGAGGAACCCGCTCGAGTTTAACCTTTATGAGCCAAAGAAAGAGAAGGAGAAGTCAAAGAAACATCTTATTGGGTCGGGTGTCATTGACTTGGCGGAGCATAAAAATACCAGTCCATCTTTTACTTACACTGGCAACCAGGCCCCACTGGGTGACCGGCAATCGAATAAAAATCTCAATGAGGATATGATCTGGCAGTATTCCAATAAGTTCTTCTACTTCTCCTCCCATATGGCTAATACAGGAATAGTAAAATCAACAAATTTTCATTTTTCAGATGGTTGTGATTTGTACTGGCTTCTTTTATGGAATCGGCAGGGTTTTACCCCTGCTTGTTTAAAAAAGAAATCAACAAATAATAAACAGACAAAACAAATACGTAATTAGGGTACTGGTTTTAATTATATATAAGTGGCAGAACCCTTTACTTTGATTCTTTTAATTGGGGTTTAAATTTGAGATGGAGTTGAAAATTGGTGCTCCATTTCTGATTGTAGCAAGTATTCGTGATGAGGAATAATTTCATAGCCAGTCCAACCAACAAAAGAAGAAGTAAAAAAAAAAGAAGATAATTTGTCAAATCTCCTTTTTGATTCTGTTGTTTTGCAAAAGACGATTCCTTTTGTGAATTAACCCCTGCAAATTGGGTCTACAAAAAGGTAACTCAGACGTAACTTCCTCTTATTTATTTATTTATATTTGGTTGGTTTAAAAAAAGAAAGGAGCCGAGGAAGAGAGAGAGGGTTTCATCTCTTATCCCTCTTTATCTTTAGAATACCGATTAATTTAAACCAAATTTAACAAATAGTTCCTTGATTTCACCAGAATAAAAAAAGATAAAATAGAAAATAGAAGAGGGGATTATTTCCTGAGACAAGGAACTCTCAGTGCAGAGAGGAGCTTCATTATCTTCTTAATTATAAAAATTAACTAAAAGAAATAAACGATTATTACTCTGTATAAGCAACAGAAAGAGAAAAGGAAGAGGAACACAAACCTAGCTTGGCCTAGGGAGGGAAGGAGGGAGGGAACCAACAGAAAGAGGGAAGAAGAGAAGAAGATGATGAAGGGGGGCTAAAACTAACAAGAAAGGGACATGAATGGGCAACAGCGGTTCAGCTGTCTATGACTCTATGTAACATAACATAATTTATTCTTAATTTTTTTAATTATTGCTTAGTTGAAACTTAAAAGCATCCTTCTCATTTCTCTATCCTCTCGCTATATTTGATGCGCATTATCTGATGAGTAAAATTTCGGTACCACACAAGTCTGGTGCTACTAAATGTCACAATTTTATTTTTTTATTAATATTTTAAATTTTAAAATGTAAATTTCGAATCTAAACCGTTAATCTTCTTTTGTTTTAACAAGCGATGTATTTTCATATAAACTTTATAAATTTTTGAGTTGATTTCATACTTGATCCAGATATCAAATCATTAACATATTATAACTAATCTATTATAATTAATCAGATTCATTCATTTTTTAACCTCTTGATCGAATGTGAAATCAACTTCAAATTTTATAAATTTATATGAAAATACATCCCCTCGTTAAAAAGATCGACGTTTTAGATTGAACATTTACATTTTAAATTTTAAAATATTAATAAAAAAAAAACTAAAGTTGTAATATTTGGTGGCACTCTAAACTTGTGGCACCGAACCCTTCTCTTATTTTATTACAATTACATGAAATTAAAAAAAAAGGGGGGTTGAGCTTTGGCTCACGTACAGTAGAAAAATCTTCTGTTTGAGCACCATGGCCAAATTAAATCACTTTGCTTTCTCATGTGAGCAAAGAATGAGAATAATAAAATAAAAAAAAATCAAGAAAGGTCAAATTAGTTAAGGGCTCCCAAGATGTCCGAGCACCATGAAAGGTACTTTGTAATCAATTAAAGGCGCAATCTTTTCAGCCATCTAAAAAGAAAATTTGAAAAGAAAAGGGGACTAACCAGCAAAGTTTGAGAGGCAAAAATAAAGGAGAGAGGGTGGAGGCAGAGGAGAAAAAATTACGGTGCATCTCAAAGTTTCCCCTTTTAACTACCAACGAAGTTGGAAAAAAAACAAACAAGTTTTTTCTAGAGAACGGAAAGGAAGAAATCTAACGAGAATAAAAACGAAGAAGATAAACCGGGTATAGCAATTTTCCGGTTTTGACCGATATTTTCCGGTTCAATTCTAACGGGTTTTATGGGTGTTTTCCTACCGGGTAAGGACCCAGTACATGATAGGGTATCAAAAACATTGGTTTTATGGGTGTTTTGACCGATATTATTTTTATCAGTCTCAGATAGCCGTTCCCCCTCGTGATCCATTACACAAGTGACTACACCGCATGTCACCAATATAACCACGTCTTATACCAAAATAAAAATAATAAGAAAACGATAGTAACAGAATCTTGAAACGGCACAAGTAGCTACCAACGACAGAATAAAAAAAAAAAAAGTATTTCAAACAAGCGCCCCCACCCCCACAAACCCAAAATAAAAAAAAAAAACTGTCAAAGCCTACATAATACATGTTAGTAACACAAAACTGACTGACTACCAAATTAACAAACAAAGAATGAGAAGAACTACTCATTTCAAGCACACAGCACCACTCCGTTGCTAATAGAATCTGCCTACCGAATCATCCATGCTCACACAAAAATCTTCCAACACATAGGTAAAGAAGGAATCATAATGAGATCCCCGTGCTAGAAGGATGACAATGTCGAAAATCTTGTAATAAGGGTGCCCAATGGATCAAACTTTACATAATATTTCGCTAATAACACAATAGGAATGGATATACATTTCTACTTATCAGCATGCCGCCTCTTGTGTCGGCGGGCCCCATGGTTTCCATGTGAACTACGTGTCTGCTTCCTTGGCTTCTTCACACTGCAATGGAAGAAAAAAATAATAAAATAAATTAAAAACAACTTGAGGCAATTGCATTTATAGCACTACATATCAATGTGGCATGGAAAAGAACATTTCAGAAACCAGAAGTGAACATACCGGAATAACTGAGACAAGATGCGGTACAAGAAGAAAAAAGGCAAGGCTAGCAGAGCAGATGCCTACAGAACACGAGGGGATTACTAATAACAAATATAACAGGGATACAAATGCAAAAAACAAAATCTACAAATTAATTGGTAAAGTGCAACACATGGTTTCATACCATAAACCAGACAAGCTCCTTGGTTACAAGCTGCTTCGTCAATTCATGCTTGTTAAGATATTCCCCTATATTAGCTTGAGCCTTCGAATCATAGAGATACACCACATGAGATTACATATGTTTGAAACCACAATGAATCTTATTTTCCTTTTCATTGCATTCAGTTTTACTTGCCTCCACAGTTAAAAATCTTTTTCTGAAGAACCGATTAAAATTTAAATATAAGTTTGCATAAACTTTTCCAAATAAAATAAGCAACCAAAACCTGGCGATGGTATGTGGTGGCAGATTTGAGAAAACTGGTATAGGTTGCCATGGCTTGCTTTGTGTAGGGTTGCATCAAAACTGTGAGCTTTTCAACGTGGGGCTGGCTGAGCTCAGCAGCCCGGTCAATGTACGACTTTGATATTTTCTTCACATTCTACAGTATCACGTAAATAAAAATGATTACTTTTTATTTGAATCCTACTTACAAAAATATGAATATGATTAAAAACATAAATTACCTGAATGTGTGGAGCAGCAACCACTTGAAATTTGGTAATATGAGGTGTAGTAATAATCTTAGCTGTCTCATACCACTCCACTGATTTAGATGATGCCAATTGCATATATGGCTCGGTGTTTGTCTTCAGGACCATCCATTTCTCTTGCACAACTGGTATCCATTTCTTCATTTCACATAGGAAATACCCAAAAAAAAAAAAAATACTATATCATTCACAGATGTACCAACAGAATTATTTGTTTACTTCAATCAACAATTGCAACCAATGGATTAATTGAGAATAGCCTGTATCTTAAAGAAACCAACATGTTATAATGAATAAACAAATTAAGTAGAGAGTTTACAGTTTTTGCCATCTCCAAGTGGGGCTCAGCCCATTTCTGTGCCTGTTTTGATTTCTCTGTTGCCTGCACATTTTTTTTTAAGAAAACACAAGACTTAGGTGTTGATATTTAAAATTTAAAAAAAAAAGACAGAGATTAAATCTTAAGGGGAAAAAAGAACCATTTGAATAAAGCTAGCCATCAGAGGTTTTCCATGTTCGTTCCATTCAGCAGACATCACCTCCTAGACAATTAAAAAAATAACGCATTGCTTTATGTATAATATAGTGGATCATTTAAAAGATAGTCATACAAATTAATTACCATATAATGGGCCATTTGCATTGCTAGCCAAGGCGGCAACCATGCACCATGCACCTAGAGGGTTTTCAACAAAGCAACAAAATTATGTCAGATGAACATTAATGTTTCTTCGCTACATATCATTTATTAAATTTCAAAGCCGAGAAGGAAAAAAAAAGGCAGAGATATCTATCTCTGAAAAAACAATATCTAGGGGAACACTCCAACATTATAAAGAAAAACCTCATGCAGTTGTTTTTGCTTAGCTGAAGCTTCTAGTTGTGCCCTCATTAACTCCTCCTAGTAACAGATTGAGAGAGAGAGAATCAGTATTCCTTGATCTTTGGTGATGCTAAGCTAGTTTCAAGTACATAGAATTGCTGATGATTGGGGATAATTGCTTTCTGATCAAGATTAAGAAAATTCAAGGATTTTCTTCTGACAGATTTTTGAGAGAAATACCTCAGCAGATTTAAGAGCACGCTCTGTTTTCTGAATCCTTTTCTTCTGCTCATCACTTGTCTTTTGGAACTACGAACAAAGAACACAACTGAAAGTTAGCAACTACTATATGAATTACTCTGGGATATAATAAATAAATCCCTCTTTTTCATATTTTAGGGCAAGTATTAACGGTATTAGGACATACGGTAGATTATGCTACATTACATGTAGCAATCAAAGGTTCTCACACAATCAGACTTGTAAGAGCAACAATAACAACCAAGATTATTCCAAACCACAAGGGACAAGCATTTATTGATCAGCTTGGCCATTTTAATCTCCAACCCCAATCCCACCGTATCTAAGTTTTATTCTTGTACTGTCAAATTGAGGTTTTTGACCGTACTCGGGTTGAAAGTGAGCAGCACCTAAAATCTGCTGCTACAACACTACCATTCAGGAACCAACAGAGATTACTTACGGATTCCAATTTGGCAGACAGCTCTCGTACTTTGTAGTCGGCCACAATTGATTGGGCCTCCAATGCATCTCTCTTCTTTTGTTGGGATTCTATCTCCTTTTTCAGAGCCTCAATCTCCAGAACATATTAGAAAAAGCAGCAAAGGCAATAATAATTAAATGAATGATTATCTAGCTGATGAATTTAGTAATTAATGAATATGTGTCCCTCGAGACACAAGAATAGACATGTACCACAGACACATGAGGAATTGGTATGATGCGGTGAGGTTGGGTATTAGTTTGCATGAGGGAAAATCATGGATAGTGCAATATTGGTAGTCAACGATCACTTGTAAGTTGTAACTGCTAACCCATGTAGTAGGTAAAGCCGAAAAGGAGTTAGTTATGCGTAAAGAAGTACCTGTTGTTCTAGTAAGATGGTATTAGCATTGGCCTGGCCGGCTTTGTCAGCAGCATCAAGAGCTAGCTGTTTCTACATACAGAGGCAGAAGAAGAAAATAAGAAAGAATAAAGAGTTGAAGAAAAGGAAGGGGGTAAGGGGAAAATAAAGAGGGAGAGACCTGAAGGGAAGCAATGTCATGTTGCAAAGAGGCAATCTTCTGAGACTTGTGCTGAATAGTTTTCTCCAAGTTTAAAATAGATTGATCCTTTGAGGTGAGCTCCTTGGTTCTGTCGTCTATGCTGGACTCTTTCACATCCCAAGTTACCAAGTTACCAAGTTACCAAGTTGCCAAGTTGCCAAGTTCCCAACCCAAGAATAAAAGAAAAAGAAGTAGAAGTCAGTTACTAATAACTAAGTTAGTATGCTAATAATACTGGATGCCATGCTAATAAGTTAGTTGTTACAATGGAAGAAAGAAATCAATGAATCAACCTAGCAATCAATCAAGCAATGAATGAATAAGTATGAGTTACCTACCTAGGGAAAGGATCTTGGATCGAAGGTGGTTCAATTGGAGCTTGAGATCCGATTCCGAGTGGGGGTCCACTCCGACCTCCTCTTGCTCTTGGTGCGGCGGCGCTGGTGCTTCGTCGGAAGCGGAGGCGGAGAAAGCGAGGAGGGATAAAAGAAGAAGAAGAAGCACAGACGTGGAAAACAAAACTTTGCAAATCCCCATTCCTATTCCCTTTTCCTTTTCCAGGGACAACAAAACTTCAACAGAGAGAGAAAGAGAGACGAGGAAAACAAACGAAGAAATATCTCCTTCTCTCCTCTTTCTGGGCTCTGTGATGGAGAATCGACGATGGAACCGTACCTACTTACCCTTTAATTATTGTTTATTTATTTAATATGGAACAGTACCTACTTACCCTTTTAATTATTATTTTTGGGTTTCCGTATCGTTTTTATTTCTGCGGGTTAAATGAAACGGGTCACCGAAAAATCCTTTTAGACCATGACCACATCTGGTGCCGGACTTTATCCGTAACAATTTGACACAACCAAAAATAACACAAGAAGTAACAATTTGGCACAACCAAAAATAACACAAGAATTTAACGAGATTCATTATCAATTTAGTGCTTGCGTCCTCTATTCTAATACACACATTTTTCTTTATTGAGTTTTCAATTAATTCAAGTACAACAAGGGAGAAAGAAGAAGAAATAACCAATAATTACATAAGGCAACATGCTTGTTTGAAAATAAAATTAATTCCCACAATTTCTTTCTATATTCTTCATATTCCTTTCTCCTCTTACTTGAATCAGATCCTTCAATCATGGAAATACACTCAAAACCACGAGCATGCTTCAAACATAAAAAGATTTGACAAGATTATAATTAACTTACCAAATATACTCTGGTGTGCTTCAATTTAGACCAAATTATACTAATTCGGACCGAATTATAATGATACTTTTGAACACTCCTCAAGTTGACATGTACATATCTGTCATATCTAGCTTGCTAATCATTTCATTAAACAATGTGCTTGTCACACCTTTGGTCAATATATCTACAAGTTGATTTCCAGACCTTTCAATTTTATCTCAATTCCTTATCATCAATTTGTTTTCTTCAAAAAGTTGTGATTAACTCTAATGTGCTTTGTCCCATCATGTTGTACTGGATTATGAGGCACGTTAATCGCTGCCATATTATCTACATGAAGAATCATTGCACCTCCTTGGATTTTCCTAATTTCCTTCAGAATTTTCTTAATCCAAACTATCTCACAAACTCCCTTGACTAATGCAATTAACTCAAATTCTGCACCTGAGAGAACTACTACTCCTTGTTTTTTATGTCACACCCCGCTGCCCCGGGCATGACAGATCCGACCGCGACTACACTCGCCGCATGCAGCCGCAAGACTTTCTACCATATTTCCAGCAATACTTACCATGTATTTACTATACTTAAGGCAGCAAAAAATATTATCCCAGGACCAAACAACTCATTCTTGTACATCACATAAATAAAAACGGAAACCTTCCCTCACTTGTAATTACATGCATCCAGTCATATAGGCACCCAATCCCTTCAGTTCCCCACTTGTTCCCAGCACATATACAAGTAGTATCTTATAGCAAACACAACTCATGCATTTACATAACATACAAGCATAATTTACATGGCAAAATAGTTACACACAACATACAAAGCATAGCAAAATATGACATACACAAGACTTATTCTTTTCCTCCACTTCACCCGGCTTCAACTTGGAACCCATGAAAACATGAAAACGTGTGAAAGAGAACCATTTCTCAGTGGGGTATTTAGTTCTAGCTACGCATGAACCCGAACTTTCATGTTGCAGAACTAAATACACAACTGAAATACTTTAGAAAATAGTTTTACGTAATATAAGTGTTGACCTTAAAAATTAAACCCTGAAAACCAAATAAAACAAAACCAAATTGCGAAAACCAGAAGTCAAACAGCGAAAACCAAGATGCCAAAACTCAAAACCAAATTACCAAAAATACTAAACAAACTCCAAAAATCCTCAAAATTTACCCAAAAGTCCCTTAAGAATTATGATGATTCATCATAACTTTTAAATACCAAAAATGCCCACACAAATGCCAAAATTTGCAAACAAACCCAAAAGCTTCACAAAATTACCAAAATAAATCTATGAGAAATTTACCAAAACTACTTAAGCCATTAAATTCCTCATATTTTTGTGAGTTCACCCATAAAATTTCATCTGAAAATACCCAAGGGAAGGTCTCTAAACAATTTATTTTGGTTTGGCCTTAAAGAAATAAAGGGAAATTATGAAAAATGAAATGGAAATTCCACAAAATTCCTGGCCTCTGGCGCGTGCTTCCACTGCAGCGGATCCAGAGGGGGCTAAAAATGTCGCTGCCCCCCAGTATGAGTTACTGTTTGTGTTCAAAAATTCGTGTGCATCCGTTCTACATGAGCCGTGCTCAGAATTTTAAAGAGGCGTTCTTGGTGCACCATAAGCCAAGCTCACCCGTCCCACTATCTCTTATTAAACCTTACAGGTGGGGCCCTCCTGTAAGGGTCTTCTCCCTCCCTGGTAAAAGAAGAAAGGAAGAGGTAAACCGCGATTTACCGCACGGATGCCGGGTGAAACAAAGAGAATCGTCGACGTGGCTTCTCCAACGCCACCAACCCAAAACCAGCAATGTCGCCTACGGTTTCGCGAAACCAGAGCCCTAGCGCAGCTGGTGGTGAGCCGTTGGATCAAGATTAGGCGATGGAGATGGCTACGGCTTCAAACCACAGCCCTAATTCCCAAGCCTATATAAACCCCAATCCGAGCAGCAAAAAAAAAAAAAGAGAAGAGCAGCCGTAAGCTTGGCATAGGGTTAGATTATTGAAATTAGGCTAGACAGAGAGAAATTGTAAGAGAGCATTTCATCAAACACTTGAAAAGAGAGAAAGAGAAGGTGAAATCAAATAGCCACTGTTTGTAAATTGTCTCCGAATCAAAAGAAATTGTTCTGATCTATTTGAGGGTTTTAATTCAGTTCTTGTAGCATCGTTTGTTTGCAAATTGAGATAGTAAAAATCTGGATTGAGCTTCAATTGCGCCCAGCGCATGAGGAGATCAATCCAGTGAAACATGAGATGTAATCAATTGCCCCAATTACAATCTGACTGCGCGCAGCGCATGAAGAATGTAATTGGGATGAACTCATCTAAGCTACTCCTTAGCTCAGCTTTGGGGTCCTTAGTTGAGAAGTGTTTACTTGGATTAAATATATGATGAGCATGTCAGATCATGCTTGTCATGTATTTAATTGAGTATACACTAAATTAAGTTATGCCATGCTTTGGTGAGAAAATAGGTGTCATACAAAATCTGGCCAGAAATGGAATAAATGAAAATACAAGGTTTTATTAGCACAAAAATATAAAAAGGCATATGGACAGCAAGAGTAGGACCTCATGAACTGCTAGGAACAAGATTTTCTATTTTTGTGAATTTCTATGATTTTATACGAATTTACTAAAGTAGCATGGGTATTCTTTAAATAAATTGTCATTTTGTCAAAACATTGGACTTTCCTGTAAAAGGACTCATATAGAAAATTCATAAACATGTTAAAGTTCATTTATGCAAATTCTTAGAAATTTTGAATAAATATGCAAGTATATGATAAAAGGCAAAATATTACATGAGTGTGTTTCTTTCTGTAAAAATAAAAAAAAAAGGCTTTGAATTAGTGAAGTACATTCTCTGTGACTCATTGTGAACTGTGCAACTCGTTTTCCTTGCATCTGAGTAACTCAAACAGGAATTCCCTAAAAAAGTGCTAAAGATAAGTAAAAATGAAAACTGTACATTGAGAAGTATGTTAATTGAGCTGTTCTTATTGCCTGCATTGATTTAAACATATAAAATAAAGTTAAAAGGATCTAAATTGAGCATTGAATCAAATCCATTTGCTGCAAGTGCACTTACATGTAAATTGAAAATTGAGTAAAATATACAATTTAATACATTCTGCCTCAATGCCTCGCCAATCAAACCATGGCGCTCCAAACTGCAACAAAGATACAGACAAGCCAAGTTTGACCTCCTGAAGCTATCCACAACGCTGCTGGTACAAGAGAATGGCTCTGTGGGTCCCACAACAAGGGTCTCAAATCTGTTCAAATCTAAGCTGAAATGCCTCAGTCGAAATTACCCACTTCAAAGCCTCTCCAAGTCAAATGGACTGCACAAATGTCTTCAAGGCACCTCAATGGATGCAGAAAACCTCTCCCTGGCAAAGGAAATGGAGCAAGAAGCTTTGAACGCCATTAATGGCGGCTCAAGTTTTCTCAGGAGCTACACAGAGAAACAAGCCTTCACGACTTCAAATAGTTGCACCAAAGTCTCCTTCTCACCTTCACGATTCCAACGAACCTAACTTCGACGGAAATGGTGGCCGAAACTGTCGGAAAATGTATAGGGATCAAACTGCAAAATTCCCTTCATATCGGATTTGAAAGAGATGAAGTCCGATGCCACAAACAATCCCCTGCGATGATGACTCTTGAGGCGGGTCACTGACACGACAGTGACTCGCTGCACCAAAACGAATTGATTTAAAATAAACAAAACACTGTGTGCCATGTCAGCAGCCTCGTCATAGTCGCGCCAGACGCCAACTCAGCCTTCTCTGATGACGTGGACCAATCAAGAATTGCCAAATATGCAGAAACTTTAAAAATTCATTAAAAATAGTAGGAAACTCAGAAAAATTCAAATAAAATATCCATAAAATCCTAAAAATCCAAATAAACCAAATCACTGATATTTTGATATAAAAATCTGTCAAATTATTGGTCTTTTCTATTTTTGAAGTATTTTCAATATGAAATAAATTTTATAAAATTCTAAAATGATGATTAATCAATTTGTAAAATTCTAAAATGATATTAAAACTCAATTAAATTGTCTTAACAAATTTTTATAAATAAAGATTGAGAATTTAAAGGGAATATATTAAATTACAAGTATTTTTGAAAATAAACATGGCTAAAAATATAAAAAGAATTTTCAAAAGTCTAAAATTAAATAAAAGGAAATTGTGAAAATGATAAAACCAAAGAGAAACTTAAGAAATTAAAAGTCGAAATACGGACCCCAAAGACAAAACCGAAACCTCTCCATTTCAAGAACGAAAACTCTTCAGCAGATCAAAAATGTCCTCAATTGGGTCCCGTCAACTGAGTCTGGTACACCAATCGAGTCCAGTCTAAACCAAAAGAAATAAACACAAAACCAACGATTCCCTAGCCTTTACATAAAATTCTTCAGATCCCTTAATCAGAGGTTCTCGTGAGCGATCACGGGGTAATTAACAGTAGGGGCTTGCGCCTACTGGAAAGAAAGGACCCACGAAATCAACAAACCTCTTTAAGAAGCGACTCACGTTTTGGTTCTCTTGTCGCCAAGAGATACTCGAACGGAGATCGAACCTTAAGGGGGGTGAATCCAAGGCTATGTTCCCATTTCTCGAGGAAACCCAATTCCATTCTTCGAGGGAATGACGAAAAAGCCGCGACAATAAGCTTCGACCATGAAAAGTCTTTAAAATATTATGCAATGCATAGGCCAGCCAAGCTGAGATTTGGCAATCAAATAACACAAGAATATACAAAAGCCAGCCATAGTTTGGTAACATATCCATGCAGTCTATAAGATTGGTTCCATGTCAATCCAATTCCACCATTTCCAATACCATCAACTATAAATCACCCGTGTCGGGGTTTGCCAATGGCCTTACCAACCAATTCATCAAATTATACTAATGCTAAGGACATTTACCCCCTCAATCGTGAGTGCCGCCGGACAATCCTAACTTGGTCATGCTATTGTCCTACCATGCTCATGCATGCTCTATGCTTGTGGCATGTTAAGGCATGGTCATAAGATCATGGTTTGCACCACAACAACTCTCACCTACACTGCAACAACACCGCTAGGGCCTGGTTCAGGTATGGCAGCCATGAACCATACTTGCAACCCACAACCATGAGCTTCCGCGGGCTTTGTTTGAGTGAATTACATGCTAAACCATGTGTCGCGGCTTTTTCGTCATTCCCTCGAAGAATAGAATTGGGTTCCTCGAGAAATGGGAACATAGTCTTGGATTCACCCCCCTTAAGGTTCGATCTCAGTTCGAGTATCTCTTTTCGACAAGAGAACCAAAACATGAGTCGCTTCTTAAAGAGGTTTGTTGATTTCGTGGGTCCTTTCTTTCCAGTAGGCGCAAGCCCCTACTGTTAATTACCTCGTGATCACTCACGAGAACCTCTGATTAAGGGATCTGAAGAATTTTATGTAAAGGCTAGGGAGGTCACTTATTTGATGTTTATTTTGGGTTTATTTCTTTTGGTTTGAACTGGACTCAATTGGTGTACCAGACTCAGTTGACGGGACCCAATTGAGAACATTTTGATCTGCTGGAGAGTTTTCGTTCTTGAAATGGAGAGGTTTCGGTTTTGTCTTTGGGCTTCGTGTTCGGACTTTTAATTTCTTGAGTTTCTCTTTGGGTTTTATCATTTTCACAATTTCCTTTTATTCCTATTTTTAATTTTAGACTTTTGAAATATCTTTTTATATTTCTAACCATGTTTATTTTTGAAAATACTTGATATTTAATATATTTCTTTTGAAATCTCAATATCTATTTTTGAAAACTTTTCAAGAGAGTTTAATTGAGTTTTAAAATTACTTGGAATTTTACAAATTGATTTAACATCATTTTAGAATTTCATAAAATTTATTTAATATTAAAAATACTTCAAAAATAGAAAAGACCAATAATTTGAAAGATTTTTATATCAAAATATCAGTGGATTTGGTTTAATTGGATTTTTAGGATTTTATGGATATTTTATTTGAATTTTTCTGAGCTTCCTACTATTTTTAATGAATTTTTGAAGTTTTATAACGATTTGGAATTTTCTGGTTGGTCCACGTTAGCTGAGGAGTCTGAGTTGGCGCTGACTGGCGTCTGACGTGGCCTGCTGACGTGTCGAGACACTGACATCTCTTGTTTTTTCTGTACAACGAGTCGTTACCGTTTCAGTGACCCGCTATACGCTGCCTGGTCACAGGGGATTGTTTGTGGCGACGGATCTTCTTCTCTTTCAAACCCGATAGCGGTATTTTTGCAGATTAACCCCTATGCTTTCTCCGGCCAAATTACGGCGATTCCGGCTGCCGTTTCCGTTGAGGCTAGGTCCGTTGGAGTCGTGGAGGTGAGTAGAAGATATTGGTGGGCTTATTTTGTGCTGAGGAGGTTTGTTTCGCTTCATAAAACCTGAGGTGTCTCGAGATGCCATTAATGGCGTTCGGAGCTTTTCCGCTATCTTCATTTGCCAGTGTGAGGTTTTGTGTACTCATTAAGATCCCTTGAGGATGGAAGAGGGTTCTATTTGTCATGAGGAAATTTCGAAGATGGTGTTCTTGACTGAGGCGTCTTCTGTTCAAATCTGGCCTGGTCTGCGATTTTGTTGTGGGATCCCTCAAGAGGTTCTTTTGTGCCAGCAATGGGTGGAATAGATCCAGGAGGTCAAATTTGGCTTATTCAAACGTTCAATGGAATTTGAGGCGTTGTGATTTGTGTTGAGAAGCACTAAGGCAGAAAGGGATGCTTTGTGCACTTTTATTCAGTTTCTAAATTTGCCTGTAAGTCGTTTTTCAGCAGAAAGACTTAACTCTATATCTTATTTAAACTAATCTAAGCTTGCTTTTGACATAGAAAACATTGCAGATCATATAGAAGACACTTATACATGTGTTGCAATTTTAACTTGAGTTAATTGTGCATATTTTTGTCACTGTTTTAATGGTTGTTTGTATGAGTTGCTTCAGATGCAGTAAAACCACTTGCACTAGTCATAAGAAAAAGTATTTGAAGTTGTTGAAGTCAGTTTTAATATTTGTTGCAAATTCTCATGCTACTCATGCACTCATGCAATTTTAACTAAAGGTAAATGATAATTTACTTAAGCATGTTTATTCAAAAACTCTGAAAATTTGTAGAGATACTCTAATATGTTTATGCACTTTTATGTATGAAGTTTTGCAGAAAAGTCCAATGTTTTGACAAAATGACAATTTATTTAAAGAATACCCATGCTACTTTAGTAAATTCGTATAAAATCATAGAAATTCACAAAAATAGAAAAGCTTGTTCCTAGCAGTTCATGAGGTCCTACTCTTGCTGTCCATATGCCTTTTTATATTTTTGTGCTAATAAAACCTTGTATTTTCATTTATTCCATTTCTGGCCAGATTTTGTATGACACCTATTTTCTCACCAAAGCATGGCATAACTTAATTTAGTGTATACTCAATTAAATACATGACAAGCATGATCTGACATGCTCATCATATATTTAATCCAAGTAAACACTTCTCAACTAAGGACCCCAAAGCTGAGCTAAGGAGTAGCTTAGATGAGTTCATCCCAATTACATTCTTCATGCGCTGCGCGCAGTCAGATTGTAATTGGGGCAATTGATTACATTTCATACTTCACTGGATTGATCTTCTCATGCGCTAGGCGCAATTGAAGCTCAACCCAGATTTTTCTACTTTGAATCTCAAGCAAACAATACTACGAGAACTAAATTCAGATCTTCAATTGCTCAAAACTGCTTCTTTGATTCACACTGGAATGAATTACAAGTGGCCACTCTTTAATTTCACCTTTCTTTCTCTCTATTCCCTCCTGTTCGATGAAATGTCTCTTACAATTTCTCTCTGTCTAGCCTAATTTCAATAGTCTAACCCTATGCCAAGCTTACGGCTGCTCTTCTCTTTTTTTTTTCTCCTTTTTTCTGGCCTCGAATTGGGGTGCTTATATAGCCAATTGGTTAGGGCAACCCTCCTTAGCCGTGAGCAATCACCTCCATCCAATTCCCATCTAATGGCTAGGAGTCGACTGCGCTAGGGTTTAGTTTGGGAAAACCATGGGCTGGGGCGTCTGGTTTCGCGTCTGTGGCGCTGGAGGAGGCCACGTCGTCGTGCCTTTCAATTTCACCCGGCGTCTGACGGTAAATTCGGGCTTTCATCTTCTGTTTCTTTTTTACTCTGGGGAAGACGACCCTTACAGGTGGGCCCTGCCTGTAAGGCTTAATTAGAGAGGGAGAGATGCGTGCATTTGTTTCACCGTGAGCCAATGGAGCCAGGGAAGGGGTGTAAAGCTATTGGTGCATGAGCCAAGACCATCCAATGATTCAGACGCTATGGTAATTTTAACCAAGGGGGCAGCGACATCATCTGTCCCCCCCTGGGATCCTCTGCAGTGGTATGCACGCGCCAGGGGCTTTTCATTTTTTCTGGGATTTTCTGGGATTTCCATTTGATTTTCATTGATTTAACATTTATTCTTCAATGCTGACCCAAAATAAATTCTTTCAAGGCCTTCCCTTGGGTATTTATGGATGAAATTTTATGGGTAAGTTTAGAAAAATATAAGGAATCTAATGGTTCAACTGGTTTTGCAAAATTCCTTATGGATTTATTTTGATAATTTTATGAAGTTTTTAGGTTTGTTTGCAAAATTTGGCATTTGTGTGGGCATTTCTGGGGTTTAAAAATTATGATAATTCACCATAATTCTCAAGGGATTTTTGGGTATTTTTTGGTGATTTTTGGAGTTTGTTTAGTATTTTTGGTAACTTAGTTTTGAGTTTTGGCTGTTTGACTTCTGGCTTTCGCAATTTGGTTTTGTCTTGAAGTTGTATTTTGTACTTTGGTTTTCAGGGATTAATTTTTAGGGTCAACAAATGCCCCCCACCAAAGTACGTTGTGAGGATCTTGGCAGAACGACGTGTTTTGGTGGCCCCTTCTTGACCCCTTGCTCTTTGTCATGGTTTGACTTCACTTTGTAGTTCCTTAGGTTATCTCTTATCCCTTTGATTTGTATCTGATTTTGGTTGACCTTTTGGCTCTTGCCCCAATTTGATTGTTATTGATCCTTGTCCTGTTTGACTGCCCCGGTGTGGGCATTTATTTCAGTGTTGATATCCTCCAGTGTCTTATTTAAAGTTCAAGACACAAAACTTTTGTTCATCCTTTTGTTTGGTGAGATGAACAGGCACCTAGTACTTTGTTTAAAGTACAAAGTACAAAACTTTTGGGTAATTTCACTTTTCCGTGTATTCAGAAACCACACAGGCTTCCTCAACACGGCTATCCTTTTCTTGGTTGGTGTGATAGGTCACCGCCTTGTGTCTTAATTTATAGTTCAAGACACGGAACTTTTGTTCATCCTTTTGTTTGGTGAGATGAACAGGCACCTAGTACTTTGTTTAAAGTACAAAGTACAAAACTTTCGGGTAATTTCACTTTTCCATGTATTCAGAAACCACACAGGCTTCCTCAACACGGCTATCCTTTTCTTGATTGGTGTGATAGGTCACCGCCTTGTGTCTTAATTTATAGTTCAAGACACGGAACTTTTGTTCATCCTTTTATTTGGTGAGATGAACAGGCACCTAGTACTTTGTTTAAAGTACAAAGTACAAAACATTTGGGTAATTTCACTTTTCCATGTATTCAGAAACCACACAGGCTTCCTCAACACGGCTATCCTTTTTTAGTTGGTGGATTTTGTGGAGTTGGGAATATTTAGCTGGAAGGGATGACTTATGGGGCCATAAAGGCAAGTCACCCTTTGTTTTGCTCACCCTCTCATTTCTCACCCTCTCTTTTAGGTATGGGCACTCAATGTGATGGCACTCAATATCGGCATTGGCGGTATTGACATTTTTTTTTTGGTAGGGCTTTGTAAAGGAAATGTCTATGAATGTCCAAAAGGACAAAGACACTCTTTTATACTTAGGCCCGGCGGGACAAGTTTGGTTTTATTTATTTGGGTTTTATTGTGCTTGGTTTCTTTTGGGCTCTAATTAAGTAGGGTTTAATTTATTTTTCATTTGGACTTTTAAGGTTAGGGAATTTTATTGGACTTTTATTTATTTATTTTCGCCATATTTATTTAGGGCATTTGCGAAGGAATGTCCCATAATGTTCAAAAGAACGGAACACCCTTTCAAGCATTAACCCGATGAGACTTGAGACATAAGACTTGCTCCTTGGGTTTTGGTTGTCATGGCTTTTTATTGGAGTTATGGATTTTATTGGTTATTTTGGAGTTTTAGATAAGGGTTTCATTAAGATTTTGGGATTTTGGCATTTGGAATTTTAGGCATGGGAATTTTGGATTTTGGAATTTGGAGTTTTAGGCATGGGGTTTTGGATCTTGGAATTTGGAATTTTAGGCATGGGTTTGTCATGTCGAATTCACAAGGGTGCGTGATGGAGCACGGCTTATCGCGTTGATCGCGGAGTTGCGTGATGGAGCACGGCTTTGTCGCGTTGATCGCGGAGTTGCGTGATGGAGCACGGCTTGTCGCGTTGATCGCGGAGTTGCGTGATGGAGCACGGCTTATCGCGTTGATCGCGGAGTTGCGTGATGGAGCACGGCTTATCGCGTTGATCGCGGAGTTGCGTGATGGAGCACGGCTTTGTCGCGTTGATCGCGGAGTTGCGTGATGGAGCACGGCTTGTCGCGTTTGATCGCGGAGTTGCGTGATGGAGCACGGCTTTGTCGCGTTGATCGCGGAGTTGCGTGATGGAGCACGGCTTGTCGCGTTGATCGCGGAGTTGCGTGATGGAGCACGGCTTTGTCGCGTTGAAATCGCGGAGTTGCGTGATGGAGCACGGCTTTGTCTTTGTTTTTCATTTTCAAGTTGGGGTTTTAATGCACACTTTATAAAGCGCGCGGTTTTGAGAACTTTGGATTTTGTCCTTCACTTTCAAGCTGGAGTTTCCTTCACTTTCAAGCTGGATGTTTCCTTCACTTTCAAGCTGGAGTTTTGATGCATACTTTAAAAAATGCACGGTTTTGGTAATTTCAGATTTTTGTCTTTCACTTTCTTCTTCATTTCATTTTCACTTTCTTCTTCATTTCGTTTTTCCCTTTTTTTTCATCTTCTTTTCCTTTCCCCGTCTTTTTATTTCTTTGCAAATTTTCAATTTAGTTTCCCGACTTCGGTTCCGGGACTTTATTCCTTCTTCATTTTCCTTTTCTTCTTCTTTTTCCATTTTTATTTCTGATTTTCTTTCTCCTTTTCTTTTCCCTTTTTTTTTTCAATTTGGCCTCTCGATTTCGATTTCGAGACTTAATTTCTTTCTTTTTCTTTCTCCATTTTTATTCCATTTTCTTCCTCGTTTTTCTTTTTTCTTCTTCTTTTTTTTTTCTTGTTCTTTCTTCTTCTTTTTTTTCTTCATCTTTCTCCCTTTTCTCTTTTGATTTTCCGATTTCGGTTTCGGAATTTTATCCCTTTATTCTATTTTTTTTCCTCCATTTTTATTTACTTTCTTACCCCTTTATTCCTCCTTCTTTCTTCTTATTTTCTTCTGCTTTCCTTCTATCTTCTTCTTCTTCTTTTCTCGTTTTTTTTTTCTTGCTTAGTTTCCCGATTTCGGTTTCGGGACTTTATTCCTTTATTCTATCTTTGCTCCTTTTTTATTTCACTTTCTTTCTCCTTTTCTTTTCCTTCCTTCTTCTTTCTTCTTCATTTTATTTTCCTCCCCACTTTATTTCTTTCCTTCTATCTTCTTTTCTTTCTTCTTCTTCTTTTTTTTTCTTAGTTTTCCGATTTCGATTTTAAAACTTTCTTTCTTTCGTCATCTTCCTTCTTTATTTCACTTTCTTCCTTCTTTTTCTTTTCCTTCCTTCTTCTTTCTTCTTTCTTCTTTTTTTTTTACTTCTTAATTTCCCGATTTCGGTTTCGGGACTTTCTTCCTTTCTTCATCCTTTTTTTTTATTTCACTTTCTTCCTCCTTTGTTTTCTCCTTCCATTTTTTTTTTGACTTAGTTTTCCGATTTCGGTTTCGAGACTTTTACTCCTTTATTCTATCCTTCTCCATTTTTATTTCGCTTTATTTCTCCCTTTTTTACTTTTCCTTCCTTCTTCTTTCTTCTTCATTTTATTTCCTCTCCACTTTATTTCTTTCCTTTTATTCATCATTTTTTATCCGTCTTTTGAAGATATGGCCTTTGCCCCAATAACTGCCCCAGTGAATGCGGCGACCAATTATTTGAGAGGATGTCATCACTCATCATTTTTTGTTTTCACCACGCTTTAGGCCATGTGGTGGTTGCTCCCAAAGAATTGCCCCAGTGTGCAGCGACAACTCGATTTTGATCATCTTTCCTGCAAAGAATAAAACTCCACAGAAAATTATTAGTACTTAAAAAAATTTGATGATTTTCCCTAACTTTTTCATTATATCCTTTAAATCCCAAAGATGAGAGGAGAAAGATGTCCCACCGGGCGTGCCAGAGAATCTGTGTGGCACGAGGTGGGCTTTTGATACAAATATACTTGAAGTTATTCATTTATTTATTATTAATTAATTTTTTTATCACTTTTTTTTTACTTTCCCTAGCCTTCACATTATATTCTTTAAACCCCAAAGATGAGAGGAAAAAGATGTCCCACCGGGCGTGCCAGAGAATCTGTCGCGGCTTTTTCGTCATTCCCTCGAAGAATAGAATTGGGTTCCTCGAGAAATGGGAACATAGCCTTGGATTCACCCCCCTTAAGGTTCGATCTCAGTTCGAGTATCTCTTTTCGACAAGAGAACCAAAACATGAGTCGCTTCTTAAAGAGGTTTGTTGATTTCGTGGGTCCTTTCTTTCCAGTAGGCGCAAGCCCCTACTGTTAATTACCTCGTGATCACTCACGAGAACCTCTGATTAAGGGATCTGAAGAATTTTATGTAAAGGCTAGGGAGGTCACTTATTTCATGTTTATTTTGGGTTTATTTCTTTTGGTTTGAACTGGACTCAATTGGTGTACCAGACTCAGTTGACGGGACCCAATTGAGAACATTTTGATCTGCTGGAGAGTTTTCGTTCTTGAAATGGAGAGGTTTCGGTTTTGTCTTTGGGCTTCGTGTTCGGACTTTTAATTTCTTGAGTTTCTCTTTGGGTTTTATCATTTTCACAATTTCCTTTTATTCCTATTTTTAATTTTAGACTTTTGAAATATCTTTTTATATTTCTAACCATGTTTATTTTTGAAAATACTTGATATTTAATATATTTCTTTTGAAATCTCAATATCTATTTTTGAAAACTTTTCAAGAGAGTTTAATTGAGTTTTAAAATTACTTGGAATTTTACAAATTGATTTAACATCATTTTAGAATTTCATAAAATTTATTTAATATTAAAAATACTTCAAAAATAGAAAAGACCAATAATTTGAAAGATTTTTATATCAAAATATTAGTGGATTTGGTTTAATTGGATTTTTAGGATTTTATGGATATTTTATTTGAATTTTTCTGAGCTTCCTACTATTTTTAATGAATTTTTGAAGTTTTATAACGATTTGGAATTTTCTGGTTGGTCCACGTTAGCTGAGGAGTCTGAGTTGGCGCTGACTGGCGTCTGACGTGGCCTGCTGACGTGTCGAGACACTGACATCTCTTGTTTTTTCTGTACAACGAGTCGTTACCGTTTCAGTGACCCGCTATACGCTGCCTGGTCACAGGGGATTGTTTGTGGCGACGGATCTTCTTCTCTTTCAAACCCGATAGCGGTATTTTTGCAGATTAACCCCTATGCTTTCTCCGGCCAAATTACGGCGATTCCGGCTGCCGTTTCCGTTGAGGCTAGGTCCGTTGGAGTCGTGGAGGTGAGTAGAAGATATTGGTGGGCTTATTTTGTGCTGAGGAGGTTTGTTTCGCTTCATAAAACCTGAGGTGTCTCGAGATGCCATTAATGGCGTTCGGAGCTTTTCCGCTATCTTCATTTGCCAGTGTGAGGTTTTGTGTACTCATTAAGATCCCTTGAGGATGGAAGAGGGTTCTATTTGTCATGAGGAAATTTCGAAGATGGTGTTCTTGACTGAGGCGTCTTCTGTTCAAATCTGGCCTGGTCTGCGATTTTGTTGTGGGATCCCTCAAGAGGTTCTTTTGTGCCAGCAATGGGTGGAATAGATCCAGGAGGTCAAATTTGGCTTATTCAAACGTTCAATGGAATTTGAGGCGTTGTGATTTGTGTTGAGAAGCACTAAGGCAGAAAGGGATGCTTTGTGCACTTTTATTCAGTTTCTAAATTTGCCTGTAAGTCGTTTTTCAGCAGAAAGACTTAACTCTATATCTTATTTAAACTAATCTAAGCTTGCTTTTGACATAGAAAACATTGCAGATCATATAGAAGACACTTATACATGTGTTGCAATTTTAACTTGAGTTAATTGTGCATATTTTTGTCACTGTTTTAATGGTTGTTTGTATGAGTTGCTTCAGATGCAGTAAAACCACTTGCACTAGTCATAAGAAAAAGTATTTGAAGTTGTTGAAGTCAGTTTTAATATTTGTTGCAAATTCTCATGCTACTCATGCACTCATGCAATTTTAACTAAAGGTAAATGATAATTTACTTAAGCATGTTTATTCAAAAACTCTGAAAATTTGTAGAGATACTCTAATATGTTTATGCACTTTTATGTATGAAGTTTTGCAGAAAAGTCCAATGTTTTGACAAAATGACAATTTATTTAAAGAATACCCATGCTACTTTAGTAAATTCGTATAAAATCATAGAAATTCACAAAAATAGAAAAGCTTGTTCCTAGCAGTTCATGAGGTCCTACTCTTGCTGTCCATATGCCTTTTTATATTTTTGTGCTAATAAAACCTTGTATTTTCATTTATTCCATTTCTGGCCAGATTTTGTATGACACCTATTTTCTCACCAAAGCATGGCATAACTTAATTTAGTGTATACTCAATTAAATACATGACAAGCATGATCTGACATGCTCATCATATATTTAATCCAAGTAAACACTTCTCAACTAAGGACCCCAAAGCTGAGCTAAGGAGTAGCTTAGATGAGTTCATCCCAATTACATTCTTCATGCGCTGCGCGCAGTCAGATTGTAATTGGGGCAATTGATTACATTTCATACTTCACTGGATTGATCTTCTCATGCGCTAGGCGCAATTGAAGCTCAACCCAGATTTTTCTACTTTGAATCTCAAGCAAACAATACTACGAGAACTAAATTCAGATCTTCAATTGCTCAAAACTGCTTCTTTGATTCACACTGGAATGAATTACAAGTGGCCACTCTTTAATTTCACCTTTCTTTCTCTCTATTCCCTCCTGTTCGATGAAATGTCTCTTACAATTTCTCTCTGTCTAGCCTAATTTCAATAGTCTAACCCTATGCCAAGCTTACGGCTGCTCTTCTCTTTTTTTTTTCTCCTTTTTTCTGGCCTCGAATTGGGGTGCTTATATAGCCAATTGGTTAGGGCAACCCTCCTTAGCCGTGAGCAATCACCTCCATCCAATTCCCATCTAATGGCTAGGAGTCGACTGCGCTAGGGTTTAGTTTGGGAAAACCATGGGCTGGGGCGTCTGGTTTCGCGTCTGTGGCGCTGGAGGAGGCCACGTCGTCGTGCCTTTCAATTTCACCCGGCGTCTGACGGTAAATTCGGGCTTTCATCTTCTGTTTCTTTTTTACTCTGGGGAAGACGACCCTTACAGGTGGGCCCTGCCTGTAAGGCTTAATTAGAGAGGGAGAGATGCGTGCATTTGTTTCACCGTGAGCCAATGGAGCCAGGGAAGGGGTGTAAAGCTATTGGTGCATGAGCCAAGACCATCCAATGATTCAGACGCTATGGTAATTTTAACCAAGGGGGCAGCGACATCATCTGTCCCCCCCTGGGATCCTCTGCAGTGGTATGCACGCGCCAGGGGCTTTTCATTTTTTCTGGGATTTTCTGGGATTTCCATTTGATTTTCATTGATTTAACATTTATTCTTCAATGCTGACCCAAAATAAATTCTTTCAAGGCCTTCCCTTGGGTATTTATGGATGAAATTTTATGGGTAAGTTTAGAAAAATATAAGGAATCTAATGGTTCAACTGGTTTTGCAAAATTCCTTATGGATTTATTTTGATAATTTTATGAAGTTTTTAGGTTTGTTTGCAAAATTTGGCATTTGTGTGGGCATTTCTGGGGTTTAAAAATTATGATAATTCACCATAATTCTCAAGGGATTTTTGGGTATTTTTTGGTGATTTTTGGAGTTTGTTTAGTATTTTTGGTAACTTAGTTTTGAGTTTTGGCTGTTTGACTTCTGGCTTTCGCAATTTGGTTTTGTCTTGAAGTTGTATTTTGTACTTTGGTTTTCAGGGATTAATTTTTAGGGTCAACACCATGCACCATACCATGCTTGTGACTGCCCCAACTATACAACTATGGTCCCAGCTAGCTAATTCATGCACCAGTGCTTTCAAACTTTGTTATATGGGTCTGTTTTGACCATAGATAATACAGCTACGAATTTGGCTAAGGAAGGGACCTTGTGCTGGTAGAGAGAAGGCTTAAGAGGTGGAGGACACATGTCAATGGGCCCTGGTTTCTCCCTGGTCCAACAACTAACACATCCTAACTTTATTGGTTGGTTAAAAGAGAATTTGGACTGTCCAACTGGACACCTCCATTGAGCCTATCTAGTGGACCTGTCCATTGGTACTACTCACTGGACATCTCCATTACTTGCTACCCAGGTTGCTAAGTATCTAATACACAATAGGGGAAGCGGCCTAAACACCGTTCTGGCTTACGATTTATGACCGACTGCCAATGCAACACACTTTGGCCTATCGAACAGCCATACTTTAGATCACCACTACAGTTCATTTTCACTGCCAATTAGATTTTTTTTAGTGATGTATTAGATGATGCACAACAAATGCAAGGCTGTTTTGTGGCCAACCAATAACATCGCGTGACAAACACTGTTGTTGGCCACGCTTTTAATGGCCGAAACATTGTCCGATCATGGGCCAAAATTGTCGTATCTCGCATTTTACTCATCCAGGTTTTTCCTCCAAAAAACAGAAAGTATCCAGAAATTGATCATTGATCAGTAACATTTCCAACCTAATCTGCATCGGTGCACCCTTCAACTTCTAGATGACCATGTCTCCTGAATTGTATACTTTTCCCTAGGCACCCCTTTAAGTATCTCATAATTCTCATAACAGCTTCTATATGTTCTTCACTTGGATTATGCATAAATTGGTAATCAAGCTTGCTCCATAAGCAATGTCAGGCCTTGTGTGTGATAGATAGATTAACTTTTCAACCAACCTTTGATATCTCTCTTTATTAGTTAGACTTGATTTGGCTCTTCACATAATTTTGAATGTAGAGTCACAAGAGTATCAACCGATTTGTAATCAATCATACCAATTTCAGCTAAGAGATCTAAGACATACATTCTTTGAGATAGAACAATATCTTCCTTAGACCTAGCCACCTCAATTCCAACAAAATACTTGAATCCTCCCAAATTCTTCATCTTAAATTTCTCTTGACAGTTGTTCTTCAAGCTTCACAATTTCTCCATCATCTTCTCATATAATGATCATATCATCCACATAAATAATCAAAATATTTACCTTTTTAAACCTTAGCTTGTAGAACAAGGTATGATCTGAATCTCCTTGGCTGTATCCATAACTCTTCATTGCTTCACTAAATCTTCCAAACTATGCACGAGGTGACTGTTTGAGACCATATAATACTTTGTTCAACTTGAAGACCATTCGGGTGGAATTTATCTTTGAGAAACCTGGGGTAAATCTATGTAGACTTCTTCCTCCAAGTCACCATGTAGAAAAGTATTCTTTACATCAAATTGATGAGAGGT
Source organism: Rhynchospora pubera (assembly GCA_028095005.1). NCBI lineage: Eukaryota > Viridiplantae > Streptophyta > Magnoliopsida > Poales > Cyperaceae > Rhynchospora > Rhynchospora pubera. Next base: position 228,476,957 of record CM051459.1, on the reverse strand, counting down.
GTCATGATTTTGATTAATTAGAGAGTAATCAAGTTTCAAGTTATCCGAATTAGGATTAATCAGGTTTAATTAATTATATGATCAAGAAATTAAATGAAATAAATTAAAATAACAGTAAAATTTGATGGAATGTCTAATCTGAGATAGTGGGTATGATCCTTGAAATTTTCTAAGTATTTTTTTTGTTATTGCCCCAATTATCTGCTTTCTGGATTTGAGTAAATAACTTATTAGGTGAAATAGCTAATTTAATTAAGTTACTATTTGTGTCCCGTTACACCAAAGGCAACACCGATTCCGTCACAGAAAATCTTGTGTGATTATAATATGAAGAGAGGCGAAGATGAGATCTCTCCTTATGCCTCGTCTCCTCCGACAAATCTGTCGCGTTTTGGTTTCTTCGAGCTCTACTCGAGCTCGTGCCTTGGCTTCCTTGTGGTTTTCTGTGATTGGTCGAGAGGTGTGGCTGCCTCTGCCCCTTCCAATCAGAGGATGGCACATCCTCTTTGTCCATGTTGACTCACACGATGAGCACGAGAGGGGCTCATCGTAGAGCCTGATATGGCACGTCACCTTACTTAACTAGACAAGGTTGGTTCTCCAACCAATTATATCAACCATATAACTCTTGGTTTGTGAAATACCTATATATTTACAAATTTCATCCCGATGTCCAAACTCCAGTTGGGTCCATCGATAAGCAATCTCTCTCTATTTGCTCCTAACAAATCCATTTATTTGTATACCGACTATCGCATGACAACCATGACGTCCGCTTAGACGAACAGTGCCATGAGAGGGCAAGCGATGTGAAGGGGATAAAGAGAAGGAGGGCGATCGACTTAATAAAATTAATGGGACAAACATTATGTAACTTTGTTTGGTGGTCGTGTCAACATACACCCATACCTATCCTATGACATTCCATAGCATACACAAACATTCACATAATAATCATCTCAAACATTGTTGTGGGTTAGTATGACTCCCACTTGCATATTAGTTTCGTCACATCTCCAGGTAGCAAGATTAATCTAACTCAAGCCCTCACACTAATTATATTTATTATATCTTACAATTAATTAAAATAAATACATGTGAAATATCCCTAATTCTCTCCTAATCTTAGGGACATGCAAGCCACACAAATTACATTAAAATTAATTCAAATTAATTAATAATGGCACCAAAGACCTCACACAAATTCACATGCATTCATACAATTAGAACACACAAGACATTTGTATCTTGAGCCATACCAAACCCGCTATTTATTTCAAATTAAGTAGAGAGTTTACACACAAGACATGGAAAATAAATCGCTATTTATTTTGAATAATCATAAGCGGTATCTAGCAACACGTTATGATTTCCAATTCACATAAATATTGTACTGCTATAGTATTTTAATCCTGCATAAAAAATAAAAGTATTTTTTTCTGATTCATATGTCATGTGATATCATCATATAATCCAAGATAAGAATGTGTTCTTCTTGCAGATTATACATTTCTTGATCTAGAGATAATTGTATAAACTTGCTAGAAAACAATCTATCTCCATCAAAGGGCCCAAACAAATATCATCACTCACTAAATAAATTAATGAGGGACATACAATTTTCTTGATGAACAAATTTTTCCCGCACAATTCAAGAGAACATAAATAAAGTCCGTATAGCAGCCCTTATAAGGAATCAAAGGTTGGCGATATTTATAGAATCTATCCTCATATGGAAAAGTTGAACCATCTCAAACTTAGAATCAAACTCATATGAAATAAATAATGAAACATAACGCAATCCATATATTTATTTCATTGGGTCATGTCCTGTACTATGTTCCACAATATATACATGTGCAATTAAGTTGTTGAAAACTTAAATAACAACACAAAAGAACACAAGATTTAATGTGGTTGAGCACAAAATTGTACATACGTCCACGACTCACACACACCACCAATCTTTTATTTTTCAATAATAATGGAGTACAAGAGAGAATTGGGGAAGAAGATAGGTCAGAAAGAAAGAGAGAGGCACCTCCTTTATAGAATATGCAGGCTATTATTTCTTTTTATTACATTTTCATATGTGCATAAATCAAAAAAAGAAAATACAGAAGGTCCAACTCGGACCGAATTTAGACCAACTCGGACCGAGTCAAAGAAGCGAGGTCCAACTCGGTCCGAGTTCAGACCAACTCGGACCAAGCCAAAAGGCTCCTTTTCTCCACACTCCCCCTCAAGTTGGTAGGCAGATATTTCGCATGTCCAACTTGTTAATTGCTTCATGAAAGTTAGTACTGGACACACCCTTGGTTGGTATGTCTGCAAGTTGCTCTTCTGTTCTTACATGAGGAATACTAATTACCCCTTCTTCAATGTTCTGTTGGATAAAATGTCGATCTACTTCAATGTGCTTGGTCCTATCATGCTGCACTGGATTCTGTGATATAGCAATGACATCCTTGTTATCACAAAACAGTTTCATTTCTTCACATTCATAGAAACCAAGATCCTTGAGTATCCTTTTATTCCACAGTAACTCTTACAGTCCGTTAGCAATTCCTCTAAACTCAGTTTCAGCACTTGACAATGCCACTACCTTATGCTTCTTGCTTCTCCAAGTGACCAAATTGCCACCAACAAAAGTGAAGTACCCAGATGTAGACTTTCTATCAGTTACATCTCCTACCTAGTCAGAGTCTATATATCCTTGAACTTGAAGATGTCCATTTTTCCTGAAAAAAAAATACCTCATCCTGGAGATCCCTTGAGATATCTGAGAATCCACATGACAGCCTCCATGTTGTGTTCACTGGGATTATGCATGAACTGACTTACCACAGACACGACATAGGCAATGTCAGGTCGAGTGTGTGACAAGTAGATAAGTCTTCCTACCAATCTTTGATATTGTTCCTTATTAGTTGTTACCTGATCAAGGAAAACTCCTAGCTTGTTGTTCTATTTGGTTGGTGTGTCAACAGGTTTGCAATCCAACATGCATGTTTCAACTAGTAAGTCCAGTACATACTTTCTCTGAGATAAAGATATACCTTCCTTGCTGCATGTAACTTCAATTCCTAGAAAATACTTCAATCCTCCTAGATTCTTCATTTCAAATTCTTGGGAAAGTTTCTCCTTAAGGTCTTGAATTCCTTCAGCATAATTAATTAAAACCCGTCTGTATCGTCGTCTGCTATTTGGCCTCCATTGCGACACGGCATCTAAGCCTCTGAATTTTATCGTTGAGTAATCTGATCCGTTAACCAATATTAGAACAATTATATTTCTTTCGCCCTCTTCAGCTCCCTCTTTCTTTCCTCTCTTCTTTTTCGTCAATAGCAGGAAAAAAAAGGTTCACTTCATAGTTCATAGCCTCCTCCGACACACCCACCGCTGCTGCCTCCTCCTCACTGTGTATCTCTGTTTCTTCCTCCATCAACTCCCCGCCTCACCCTCTTCCCCGCCTCCGCCAACCCTTCCTACCTCCCTTTGTGGCTCCATCGACTTCACCCCTCCTCCGCCAACCCCTCATACCTTCTCCTTCGTCGATCCCCCCTCCCCCAACCCCAACAAAAGCTTCCAGAGCAGCTATCCAATGTCTAATCGTCCTTTCATTTACGATTGAAATCTAATCGTGCTATTTTCCTCACCTATCCAACGCCTCTCTCTCTCCCCGTGCTCAACTCATCTCTCTCTACCTCTGATGAGATGATTTTATATATATATTTTGGTAGAATTTTGACTCCAAACTAAACCATTTGACTTGAGTTAGGTTAATTATGATCATTTCAATTAGGTTATTGTGTCAAGAATGAGTTACTACTATAATTTCTACTTTAATGTAGATTTTGTACAAAAACATGGCTCGGATGAATCAATGATGATGTAGAGCTCCTCGTAAGCTTTCCATTGATTTTTGAATCGCATCAAACGAAGTCCGGATGAAGGAGATATGGGCAAAACAGTAACAGTGCGCAGTGCAGAAATTTCCAAACGGACCGTCTGAAAAGTCAGACGGACCGTTTGACTTTCACAAGAAAAACTGCTATTTTCAGCCAGATTTCAGTCGGTCCGTCTGGAGGTTCAAACGGTCCGTCTGGAACCTTTCAGAAATAGCAGAAAGTGCCCGATTTAGTGGTTATTCTTGGCGGGATTATTATTTTCTACTCCCAACACATCTAGAACAAATCTCCTACGTTTCTAAACAATTCCAATGCCTATTAAAGAGGACTTTGAAGAGATTTTGGCCATATAAGCCCATACAAGCCCTTACAAGGCCATAGTAGACCATATAAGAACAATACAAGGTGGTGTTTAGATCCAAAGACAAAGTTTAGGGTTAGCCATAGAAAAATCCGAGAGATTAGTCTCAAGATCAGATCGTGGCGGCGTTAGATGGGTCGTTTGCGACAGCAACGAGTCGTTTAAAAGGGGATTTCGACAAGTTCAAGGGAAATCAAGGGCAATTGGTTGTAACTTCTCTTATTTCTCATTTTCTCTTGTTTGTTCGATGTCTTTTAGTTGTTGATTTGTTATTATTTCTCATTTTCTCTTGTTTGTTCGATGTCTTTTGTTGATTTGTTATTATTTCTCATTTTCTCTTGTTTGTTCGATGTCTTTTAGTTGTTGATTTGTTATTCTAGGGTTATGGTTGTAAACTTATTTATTTAGTTGTTTATTTACTTAGTTATTTCTTATATGTTTTTATCTTTCATGATTTAATTGATTATGTGATATCATTGATTGCTTAGGTAGAATTGATTATACCAAGTAGATTAAGGCCTTGTCTAGTATGGTAATAATAATCTATACCTTTGCATAACTTGATTGATCAATTTGAGGATGGTAGTAACTGATGAGTGAAATCAGAATTTAGTAACCGATAGGTGAACCTTTCTCGCAACGATAGTTATGAGACATCCTTCGAATTGAAAAATAAACTTAGAAAACTTAAGCCAATAGTGATGATCAAATCTTAGAGTTTCTAAGAGAAGTAATAGTTTAACCTACGAAATCAAAACTGTAACGATGGTTAGTATCTGGTAACCTAGGATTAAAATATGATTCCACACACATATTAGGAATAGCTAAGCGGTAAATAATTTCACGGCTCAAACGGACCGTCTGAGATATCAAACGGACCGTTTGGGAATTGAACTGAACAGATTAAGTTAAAACCAGAAACTCTAGAATTCAGATTTGCTAATTATCTCCTGTTTAGTTCTAGTTTGACCTTGATTTTAAACTTAGGATTTGAACCCACCTTCAATTCTTTGAACACCCAAAAGAGTTGAACTCGTCTAGCTAATTAATTAAAATAAAAGACCGATATTCCAACACAGTCCCTGTGATTCGACCCTTAGCTTTACTACGATAGATTAAATCAGATAAAATAAGATTATTTTGACTAGATTTGCGCCCGATCAACCTCCTTTGTCGGCAACCTCGATGCCTCTCCTACCGCCTCTCTATCACCGCAACCTCGCTATGCCTCTCCGGATGACTCTCTGTTCACCCCCAACTCCTCTTTCACACCCCTCATGTCGTCTTTCACACTCCTCCACTGCCAACCTCGCCCCACCTCTCCCGACGTGCTACCCCTAAGCCGTCGACAAATTTTTTTTCCTCTCTCAATGGCTTCCTCCTGAGTTCTTCTCTGATGTTTTTCACCTCTTGATATTCTCTCCTTTTCTTGCTCAGCCTCTCTCCAAGGCTTCCAGACAGAAATAGAAGACGAAGGGGTGGCAAAGCCTTCTCGCATTCAATGCTGAGAAAAAACAAATTCCACATACGTGAATTTATTTGGGTCTAATTTTTTTCAATTGTCTTCAAGTAGTTAGTTTAATTTTTTGTCTCTTTTATCGAGTCATTGGATTTTTCTCCCGATTCTCTTATCGAGTCCTTTGATTGAGTCGTAATTTAGTTTTGTAGAAGTTTGGATAGGTTGTAGTTGCACTGATGTTGGGAGTACATGACTAATTCCACATAAAATATTGATTAATCTATTCAATGTGCAATACTGAAAATACCTGTCATGGATCCGGTTAATGTCCATCTGGCTGCTTTTCAAAAGATAATCAAACTGAACATACTAGTATGTTCTTAAAAAACTTAACACAAATCGAACAATGTGTAGATATTTTAGTTTAACCAAATTCATTTCGTCTCAGATTCTGTGGCATATGATTTGACTTCTTTTTGATAACTCACCTAATACATTGTATTTAAGAATCCAAAAGAAAATAATATATATTGTGCTTATTTTCAAGTTGTTAATAGTGCGACATTGTGAAACAAAGGTCTATTACAAAATTATTGTCTATTAAAACAAAGGTCCATTCTCCTATGTAAAAATTATTGTCTATTTTTATGTCTACTCCTGTCAGGCTGCTGAATGTAACAGTGCGACATGTTTGAATTTTTTTTGCTCATATGAGATATTAGTTTTATTAACTAATAATTTTGTAAGATTAAGAGCTGTGATGTACATTGGGATTTTTTTGATGCATTCTATAGGTCGAAGCTAAATTATGTTTTAGCGGGCTAAAGAGAAAATATGAAGTAATTAGCACCTTATCACACAAGTTACATGTATATGAGAATGAAGGTCATATACTAGTCCTAGAATTTGATTAGGCTAAAACGAAAGTACTAAACTATTCATAAAAATTTTTCCTTATTTTTATTTATTTTGTTAGTTTAGGTGCTAGAGATGTCTAGTAGCTCAGGTGGTAAGAGCACTTAGCTCTCTTCTAAGAAGTCTAGGATTCAAGCCCGCATGCTTGCGATAGGCTTGGCAAGCCAGCGTAAAAACTCAGCCATATATACAAGAAATGACCAGGGTTGGGGTGTCATTTCTAGCCTACCCCAACTTGTTTGGGATAAAAGACTTAGACTTAGAGGTGCTAGAGATGAGGCAGAAGAGAGATCTACTAAACATTCCAATTGCATAAGGTTTTTATCTGTTCGGCGTCCTGTTTGAAGGTAACTTTTCTTATATGACTTTGAAGACTATCCTCCAAGCATGGCTTAATATCTGGTTTAGTCAAAAGATGCGCCTCCCCATAATATATGACAATCATAAAAGTAAAAATAAACCATCATTATATTTTAAAATTGGGAATGAGAGTCGCCAATACACTTTAATTTGATAAACTGGTTGTGTTAGCAGTGCACAAGTAGCAGCTTGAGATTATTCGCCAAGCTTCTAGCATGATTAGAATTTAGAAAAGTACCATACATTAATGTGTTAGAATTTTAATATTAACTATGCAACCTTCTATCATTCTTACTTATCAGAATCACTCTATATTATCATATCTATACTTAAATACCTCATTCATTGAGTTTCTAAATCTGTTCTTGATAATTCAATCCATTGGAAAAAAACTTGGAATATTTTAAGTTCTGTTTCAAAGTAAACATGTAGCTTACAGTTGTACTGATGTATCTTTGGTTTAGGTATGATTTGCTCAATATTTTAGCAGAACCCATCCATTAAGTCAAAATCTTTTCCCATACCTTATAGCTCGACTGATGATTTGGGTAAATATAAGAATGCCGCTTATTATATTTTTTTAGAAATAATCAACTGGATTAGATTATTAGTTTATTTCTATGTGATTATATTCCTCCATCGTTCTTAAAATACTTTGTATTGAAATTGTCAATCCTATGGTTGTTTGTAGCTTGAACAACTTGAATTAGAGTAGCATGGAATATCTGCCTCTACCTTCTGATTCTTGCTTCTTTTGGTTTTCCTTTTAAACACTCTGCTTATTTTTTTTACTGGATTAACAATACAGATATCTGTTTGATATATGAGAATCCATTGGCAATGAAAAGGGAAGAAACAAAGTGGTAGGGTGGAAGAGATGTTTGGTGATAGAATGTAATGCCTTGAATGGGTTGATGCTGAAGATCTTTTCTTCTATATACCAGTGACATTACTGGCAAGCCGAAGGTCTTTTTCTTCTTCCTTTTTAAATTTATGCTTTTATTCATGGTTCTGAAACTCGGAATCGGAATCGGACTCGGACTGTTGGTTCGAGGAGTTGGATCGGATGACTCGGAAAAAATCAGGTGACTCGGATAAAAAATTCGGATTTAAAAAAAAAATCATATTTCATGCCTAAAAATCAGAAAAAATATGAAAAAAAATCGGAACAATATATTTATTAAAAAATAAGTTAATAACTCAAATATTTGAAGAGAAAAAAAATCAACTATAATATAAAATAATATGACTTTAGTTTTTTCCAAAAATAAAATAAAATAATAAGTAGAGTTTTAATGATTTAATTAAATATATTTTAACAAATTAATTTTTAAACGAATATAATTTCATTAAAACATCTTAATATTAGTTAGAATCGTAGAGAAAGAAATTATCATTTTTTTATATGTTTTTTGATCGATTTTTGGATCAATTATCATTTTATTATAAAATTATTTCACTTCTTATTAATCCAGACCGTCTGATCATATTTAAATGGAAAAAATGCAGAAATGGAGGTGTCCATTATAGTCCATTTCCCTTCTTCTCCTCTTTCGGTCTTTTCCGTTCCCAAATCTTTTCCTCCCTCTTTTCCGATAGATAAATCCCCTCGTGAGCAGCCGCCATGGTGCTTTTCCCGGCCACCTGACGTGATTTCTCCACCCTAGCAACCTTTTCCGGTGTTCTCCTAGCCCCCTTCACCTCTCTCTACTAATGAAAATCATCATTAATGGTGCCCCAACCCGATTCCGCTTCAAACTGCCAGAAATCGGATTGTCCTCTGCCGAGTCCGTTCCGAATCGCCCGAGTTGACTCGGACTCGGTCGAGTTTTTGAACCATGCTTTTATTCAAGTATATCCCATCTGTTGACTGTTGTGTCTTATGTAACTGAAATTGGCAAGCAGGGTGTGTCGGTTTTAGTCGGTCCTTGACCTAATATGTATATCTAACCTATAACCATGCATGGAGTTCAGATATACCGCAACGGAAGTTGATCGATTGTCTAGATTCTTCTCAAAGACTCTCTGCAACTCCTCTTTGTCTCTTGGTCTTCCTCCGTATGCAACTGGCACACCACAACCACAAGACATGGCTTGGCGTCAACTTTCACGAATCCAGATGCCGGTCGACTCGTGCGTGTGCTTCCTATTGCTCTCCAAGCAATAGGATGGCTCCTCCCTCTTTCTGAACTCTCTCTAGGATGGTGGTTATCTCAAAAGACACGAAGTCCAACCCTAGAGACGCTTCAGAAGAGAGGGGTATAAATAGCCAGCCTGGAAACAGATTTTTCAGATTCATAATCGCTGTCTGGAACGGTCCGGTCCAGAGTTGGACCGGACCGTCCCAACCACAACGAGACAGTCCAGTTGCCCAGCAAACCGGTCCGTTCGGAACATGGCTCCACACACTTTTTCTAACATCTTCCTCTTGGAGACATTGTTGCCAAACACAGAGTCAGACCTCATACGGCAAATGTACCGTGCGACCAGCGCATACACCTGTCAAGCGGGAGCTAAAACGCCTCACCATAACAAAGTTAAGGCCAGCGAGAAAGCATTTACCCTTTTATAAAAATAGTTAGATAATTGTGTATACTAGTACCTTAGATACATTTAGATTTGCACTAGATTGGACATTATCGACCACTCAATGATACATGTCCTTTCTTTTTCAGTCTTAGTTTGTTGTATGTTCCTAACCTTAGTCCAAATGACGAGTTTGGTGGATCCTGAACACCAACAAATCTCTCATTTGTGCAAATCGAATATGATCTTTCCTTTGTCTCGTGAAAATCAGAACAAAATCAGTCGCTTTCCCAGCAATGCCCCGACAGGCGGAATATGCATCACCATAGGGTACACACCAAAGCATCAGGCACTGATCCTGCCCCTCATGACATAGTCAAAAGTCAAAGGGTACGTAATTATGGAACTCACACAATAGGGAGTCATACGGTCTTGGTCCTGGAACCACTCAACCCATTTTCCAAGAGTCGTCTAGCACATGTGGTATGAGCACATGTTACAATGAATCATATGCACCAACAGACGTGTGTTCACATTCGTTGTACGAGTCTAGATTCAGTTTGCAAACCAAGTGTCTATGGTTTAGACCACTCCTTATTGCAACTAATCCTGAGATTCTCCACTTAAACACTCCCAGAGTTTTAAGGAGATTCTCACTTCGGCTATATTTGAACTACATGATTGTTGCGGATACAATCATATCGGATCGCCTAAAAGAAGACAAGCCTCATTTTAGTCCCAGACTAAAGCGACATTGAGCTTCGACCACCCCAGATGGTTTCTTAGTCCTTGACTAAGCGCACATAACTCAATCTAGTCTCATCTCTACATGCCCCTGGCATTAGAGGCGATTGCTCGTGTGAGCGAGACAATCTCAAGTTCAAATACACACTACCATCCATGCTAACAATTAATTGAACAATAACAGGCAATTCAATAACAAGAATGAATGCAAATGTCATAATATATATCAATAAAACATAATTGTTCAAACACATACATACATACATACATACAAAAATCTGAAAAATTGGACCGGACCGTCCCAGATTTCGGACGGGCCGTCCCAGCCTAAAACAGGCCATGCCCTAGCTGTTTTTCAGTGTTCAGACAGTCCGGCTGAAATCTAGACGGGCCGCCACAATCTGGGACGGGCCGTTCCAATCCTAAGATCCGCCTGCAAATCTCAAACCCATAATTCTAACCATCTTAAGGAACTGCATCCTAGCTATGGCCTTTGTAAATGGGTCTGCCACTATCTCGTCGGTGGAAATGTGCTCCAACAAAATCTTTTTGTGTTCTTGTCTGTCTCTAACAAAGTGATATCTCATGTCAATATGTTTGCCCTTTCCATGATACTTGGGGTCTTTAGAGAATGTTATAGCAGCAGTGCTATCACAATAAATAGTTACGGGTCCGATGGGCACCTTATAACCTGCATACTAATCTTATTGATAATTAATGTCATTTGTTAATTATCAAGATTATGGACTTTTAGATTTATTGTTGTCATTTACTACTAAATAAATAACAGTGATATATAATTCAGATCCTCAACCTGAATGAACTGTCAACGAATAAATCAAAGAACAAAAGATCTGAAATCATCAATAACATAAACTATAGAAGTAGCTTAATAAGATTGGCTTGTAGGACATATCTCTAACAATAAAATAATCATTTCGAAAACACACGGAAGGGGAGAGGGAGACCAAGATTGACATGGGAAGAAGCGGTGAAAGGAGGCCTTAAAGAATGGAACGTCTCCAAGGAGTTGGCGATCGATAGGAGCACTTGGGAGTTAGCAATTCATGTACCGGAGCCATGAAGTCGGAACTTAGGGATAGGAGCGATGCCATAGGTTTGTAGGTCCCTCTATTAGGTCACGGTAGAGGTCTAGGTTTCTACTATTACTATTATTATTAGATGTATTATTATTAGTATGGCTAATCTTATTATTAGTATCTTTTATGTTTTGTTTTTTGTTCTTGGATGTATTCTCTTCTTGGATTTCTTTCTAGCCTACCCCAACATATTTGAGAAAAAAGACTTAGTTGTTGTTGCTGTTGAAGTTGTCTATGGCTAGTTGAAACTGAGGTTAGGTTTGTTGATTTGACTTGATGATTAGTTTCTATTGTGTACAACTTGCTTGATTTCTATATGATTATGCCTATTTGTTTTTGGTTGATTAGTTGAACCTCCTATTAGATGAATGACCACATCTAAGTTAGACAAAAGGTGTATATTGGTTAATTGAATTGAATATGCAAACCCAAGGAAGGTTAGGAGCCGAGAGGTGACCAACTTAAGCCCGACGGAGACAAGTTTATGCTTAGGAGAGATTTTTGAGATTCAACAAGTGAAATTAGAGTAATTAAGCCAATAAAATGAAAGTTGAGAGTTAATTAACCTAATATGGACTTTAGACTAGGTTCTACACCAAATATTGTGACCAACATGCGAGGGTTAAGATTCAAGAGTTTATGTACGACTAGACATGTCCCGCACAAGCCAGGAACCAATGTATCGTGTCAATTCGGCATTAACCATGGGCTCGTGCGGTCGCACAAGGCTCTCTAGTGTGCACTCGTCAACGTTGCAGCGTGAGAATGACAAGTGTTGACGGTCCGAGATCTAACCAAGGTGAAAACTAGACCTCTAGGACATTTTTATATCATATTTTATCACCAAAAACACCAAAAATTCCTACTGTATTGTTTACCTTTAGTTGATTGTTTTTGTTACTTGTTGATTAAGTCCAAAATCCATCATTCTATCATCTAGATTTTGTGAATGAGTAAAGTTTAATTCTCATAATTCGTTCTTGTGGATTCGACCCCAACTGTACCAACAAATTATTGCGCACTTACGGTGTTTTTAGGTTACTTTTGGGTATATTAGGTAGACACATCAGGGAGCAATTGAGTGAGGTATAATTAAGTTTGCAATGCCCGTTTACTAATGTTTTATGGTACATATAAAATGGAATTGATAACAAAAATATATGAAAGGAAAAAAAATTAAAAAGAAAAAAGGAAAGGACCAAGAAGTAGAGAAGAAAAATTGAAACTAAAAACTAAAATAAAGGCAAAAAATGCTACTCCAAGTCGGTTTGAAGCTTTTCTGTGTAAAATTACATCATGGGGACGATTGGTAGCCTAATAGAGTGAGTTAGCAAGAGGAGGACCAAGTTACGGCAGTTGCAGGAGCACCTGAGTTGAGAGGGAATTGCGGGGCTGCCATGCAACGCTTATGACCGTGATTCTGCAGCCATTGCCATTGATGATGATGGTGCTTACTATTTTCATTTACAATCACTAGTTTTTCCTCTCTTTCCCCATCATCTTCTACTTCCATCTCCTCTTCCGTTTCCATTGAGCAGAGCTCCTCCTCTTGACTCTGATCCCAGTTCAGTTTGTTTGGAGCCCATGGGACCACTGCCAAACACTCCTCCTCATTTGTTATCACTGCATCATTACTCACAATTTGACCTGAGAAGTAATGTAGCATTTAATTTAGTTGGCAACTTGGTATACATACATGTATATTTTCAAGAATTTAGATGATTCAGCATAGAATTAATCAAAACTAACATCAAATTAAATGAAGTTTAGGCAACCATGCGTATTATATAACAAAACCTAATTACTAATTAGACAACCAAATAAAATGCTTGATGAGACAAGATGAAATAAAAGTCACCTCTAACAATAAGAGCAGGGATAAGATGAGAAGAGGCAATGCTGAAGGAAGGATTGCATGGATTGGGATGAGGACTGCAACTGCAAGGAGATGAGCATGAGCAACCGGCATAGACATCCGCATCGGCTGGTACAAGACAAGAGCTCTTTCCTCATTCATCAAATTTACATCTATCGCAGAAGCAGTAGAATATTTGGTCTTTATTTGCTGTTGCAGCAGCCAGTCTTCACTTGCATATTCATGTTCACCATGCAGCATGGCAGGTCCTGAAGAAAACTCAAGATCCTTCAACACAAAACAATGAAATCGAGGTTAGACAGTGCAGCGCAATAAAAACTTATTAGAAAGGAAGGAGAGAATTAATTAAGTACCAGGCGACAGATCTTAGTGTGAGGAGATGAGAGGGACGTTAAATCATCCTCTTCACATAATCAGAGAATCTCGGTGCGCCTCATCCTCTTTCCTATTCGTCGGCTTCCTCTCACTCTCTCTATCTCCTTCACATAGTAACTATAATGATAATCATAACTATGCATATTTCTTTCCCCCTCCATCTCAGTTATCTTTCTGTCTCTCTCCTTTAGTCCAATGGAATCTCTTCTGCTTCACTTCTCTTGTTCTATTATAATTAAAATTTAACAATGTTTCTGGAGATGGGTATGTGAACTATTATGGCGACTGCTGATGGTAATAGAGGTTTCGCCCAATTTCTCGAGTAAATAAATATTAAACTAACAACAACTCAACATACGAATACATAATCAGTAAATAAATAAATATAAAAATGGCAATGAAGCATGTTCATACCTCACAGAGAGAACAACCTCACAGAATATTCTCATCCTTATATGTGAAACCAAACATAATCACTCTTATTCTAAATTCCTCTCATCAGTGTTACATTTTTTCCATCACCCTACATTCCAATACATCATCAATCCAACATCCCAGTATGCTACTAAACTACCAAAATAAAATTTTCCTTTCCCGTAAATGGAGTAAATTAGCAGGGGAGATGTCAAATAAAACCCCCAATAAGATGAATCAGCAATTTAAAAGTGAGGGAGCTGCTTCAGCTTGTCAGCTAGAAGGATATCCTTCCAAGCTTCATAGAACATCCAGGTGATGCCAGAATTGGGCATGACCTTGAGACAGCTGGCGCCCCATCCCCTGTAGAGGCCAGCCATCCCCTCTTCCTGCACCACCTCTGACAGAGCCGCAAACATGTGGGCGGGACACTTACCTTGTATGGCCCCCACCATCAGCCTCTTCCTTGCCACCTCCAATGGAAAACTTAATGTGCTTGCAGTGAGACCTGATAATGACATATGTAATTGAATTTGGAGGAGGGCGAGGGTGATGAAAGAAAGAAAGAAAGAAAAAAAAAAGTACCAGAGAGGGCCCCGACGAGGAGAAGCTCAGGGCGGGAGAGAGCGGTCTTCTTCCGGGCCCGGCAGTAGGAGCGCTTGATGGCGTCATACATGAAGTAGTAGCAGGTGCTGTAGGGCAGCATGCCGGCAAGGGTGGGGCAGAGCCCGGCATAGAAGCCGCGGAGGCCGGCATCGGAGTGGATCTTAGCGACAGCGGCCCCGAGGGAGGGGTATGCGGTGGGGTCGACAGTGAGGCGGTCCTTGAGGACTTCAAGGGGGTGGCAGACGAGGGTGCTGACGATGCCGGCAGCAGCGCCGCCGAGGGCGACGGGGGAGAGGTGATGCAGGAAGGAGGGTGAGGGTTGCCGAGTCTGCAGCGCCCTGGTGACGGCCTCGAAGGTGGCGAGCTCGATGGCCTGGGTGGGCACGATGCGCAGCATGTTGATGGCGTTGCCGGCCCAGAGGCCCTGCCAGCCGGCCTCGCGCACGATCTCAGCGAAGGCCCCCCGGATGGAGCGGGAGCCCACGCCCACTACCATGCGGGTGCGGACGGTCTCCAGGGGGGCCAGGACGGCCTTGGCCATGGCGCCGGCGAGGGCGCCGCTCACAAGCTCCGCGGCCTCGCGCCGACCGCGGAAGAGGCGGCGGATGTCCAAGTCGAGGATGCCCATCTTCTTCTTAGTAGCCTCTTCTACTTCTACTTCTTCTTCTAAGCATGTGCCTTGAAAGACCCACATCGACATCGACATCTGCTGCTGCTTCTTACTCTGCATCAGCGACTGCTGTGCATGTGCATGTGCGTGTGCTTCAACCTCCGCCGCCTCTGCCTCAGCCTCCCGCTCCAAATCCATCCTTCAGTCCTCTTTTTTTTTTCTTTTTTCTTCTGACTCAATTCAATTAATATTAATATGCTCTGTCACCGAATTTCCTTTCCTTGCCTTCTTGTTTTGTATATTTGTATGTATTGTCGTGAATAATCAATCGGAGAACCAGCGCAAGTTTTTTTTTTTTTGATGTGAACCAACGCAAGAAACAAAAGTGTGTTTGGATTAGTCGGGAATAGAAAATAGGAATAAAAAATTTCGATTTGCGTGTTTATTTTTATTTTTGTGCAATCTAAACAATACAAGAATAAAAAATAAGGGTCCTTATTCTTATACTAACAAAACCATGATATAAAAATAAAAAATAAAAATAAACACGCAAACCGAAATTCATAATTTCTATTTTCTATTTCCGGCTCATCCAAAATACCAATCAACACAAGTACACAACCCTAGTTTAATAATAATAATAATAATAAATAAAATGAATATAAACAAGTAAACTAAAAGTAAAATTTACTTGCATACGGGCTTTAAAAAAAAGGCCAATTACAAACCTTTTTGTCGAATTATTAAATTGAATTGATTATTATATTGCTTGGATTTGAATTTTGATGAAGAAATAAAGACCACAGACTCTCATACTCCTCTCCCAATTGTCCCATCAATATCATCCGTCAAAAATATCTATTCATATATACTTCCCCTTTTGGTTTTTTAATCACCAACGAACACACCAAAATATCTATTTCATATATTACAAACAAACATTATTATGTCCCATTTTTTCCCCTTAATTGAAATTACACAATATTCAATAGTTCTGCACGGAGAATTTTTTTGTTACTAATTTTGTTTAATTAAAAATTATTCTTCTAATATTTTCCAATCTTACTCCAAAATGAAATGAAATTTAGACTAATAATTAATATTTGAAACCCTAACGGGCCTAACCCTTACCACCAAGTCCGCCCAACTTTTTTCCATCAAGTCTCCTCTCTTCTTACCATAAGGAATTTGGGAAATTTCATCTTCCTACCATAAATTTATTATAAACAATCCAAACTCTTCACAAAGTTACACACTTCCTAATAAATTTATTTCTAGGAATTGCAACTTTTCCAAATTCCTAAGCGATCCAAACGGCCCCTAGATTATCTTCTACATCTCCCCTTTCTCCCTCTTCTTTCTTTTTTCAACGTTCTCCCGTCCATCCTTCCGCATCTCTCGTCCCTCCCTCTCATACTTCTCTAGATCTCTCTTGTTCTTTCCTTTCTCTTTCGTGCTCCTTTCTATCCCCTCTCTGTTTATCATTTTCCTTTCTCGTTGGTCCTTCTATCTAATTTTATTTCTTATTTTGATTATTTTTACATCTGTTCATTTTTGTTGTTATATGTATTTGCTTTGTTTGCTATATTTGTTCACTTTACTTCTTATTCAGCTAATTTTACCATCTATTCATTTTTTTAATCTATTGTCATCTTTTTGTTATGTGTTTGCTTTATTTGATCAATCTGTTCATTTTATTTTTTTATTTAATTATTTTTATATATGTTCATTTTTTTATTGTGTCTGTTAACTATGTTGTTATATGTGTTCATTTTGCATGTTGAATATAGTCATCTTTATTATTTAATAAATATATATGTTCACTTTATTGTTGTATATATTCACTTTGTTGTTGTATCTATTCATTTAGTTTCTTATTTACCCAATATTTATATCTTTTTGTTTTGTTGTTGTACATGTTTTCTTTGTTGTTGCATATATTCATCTTGAAAAAGAAAGACAAATTATATTCATGGTGGAAACAAAGGATAGTAAGGATGAGGCAAGAGAAATAAGGGAGGAAAAATATGCTAGAAGAGAGGTGTAGGAGAGGAAAATTGGGAGAGAGGAGAAAAAGAAAAAGAGAAGAGAAGAGTAGTGAAAGTAAGAAGAGAGAGAGGGAGATGAGGGAGCAAGGGGTGAGGAAGAGGAAGGAACAGAGAGGCACTAGGGGTAGAAAAAGGGAGGGCACAAAGAGGAGGAGAGCACACATTTCTAAAAATGAATTGGATGGCGCTGGATGGCAAATTTTAGGATGACTGTCATCATTTTCGAAGAAAATGATCCCTCTGTTGGTGTCGTAACTCTTCCACAAGCTGAAATTAGAGAACTATCAAATCGTGTGAGACAACCACCAATTAAGTTGCGGGATTATATTTGTTATACTGCACATGCTGATTTTTTTTTATGCTCATTGCACATATGTAAGCTCCTCAGGTACTCCTTACTTTATATCTCATTATGTAAATTCTTACAAATTTTCATTAGGGCATAGAAATTTTCTTAGTGCAATTACCAAGGAAAAGAAGTCTGAACAATTTGGAGAAGCTATGAAGAACAAAAATTGACGTGATGCAATACAAGTTGAAATCGAGACACTCGAAAGAAATGATACATGGAGTGTTGAAGATTTGCCACAAGGAAAGAAGTCAATTGGATGCAAATGGGTATACAAAATTAAATACAATTCTGATGGCACCATAGAAAGATACAAGACACAATTGGTTCCTTTGGAAAATCGACAAGTGGAAGATATTGATTATAATGAGATATTCTCACCAGTGGTTAAAATAACAACCATAAGAATTTTGCTTGCGGTAGCAGTGGCCAAAGGCTGGACATTAGATCAAATGAATGTGCACATGAATGTATTTTTGCATGGTGATCTACATGAACAAGTTTACATGCGAATACCACCTAGTTTTGGATCTTCACATCTTGAAAAAGTGTGTCGTTTGAAAAAATCACTCGACGGCTTGCGTCAAGCACCACACTTGTGATTTTTCAGAACTCACTGCTGTGCTAAAGGAGTATGGTTTTGTGTAGTCACAAGCAAATTACTCCTTGTTTGTTTATAAAAAACGTGTCATATCTATGATCATTTTGGTGTATGTAGATGATTTAGTTATTGCTGGAAACAGCGGTGAAGCAATAAATCTTTTCAAGGAGTATCTATTTCGCAAGTTTCACATGAATGATTTGGGAAAGCTGAAGTATTTTTGGAAATTGAAATAGCAAGAGGTCCATGATTTATTTTTTCGTTAGCTAAAATACACATTAGATATGATCGCTGAATGCGGATTTTTTGGTGCAAAGCCAGTAATGACACCTCTGGAACATAAATCATAATTTGGAAAAAGCAATTGGCAATACTATGACGGACCTTGAAAAATATCGGCGCTTGATTGGTAGGTTTATTTATCTCACAAATACCAAACCTGAACTGTCTTACCCTGTTCACACACTCTAGCTCAATTTATACATGCTCCTTTCCAAGTCTATCATGATGCATCATTTAGAGTAGTGAGGTATTTGAAGAGACATCAAAGACAAGGAATTAATCTTCGAGAAGATAGTGATCTACAATTATATGAGTATTATGACTTAGACTAGGCAAGTTGTTCAACTACTAAAATGTTATTGACAGGCTAATTTGTGATGCCCGATGATTCACTTCTATTTCTTGAAAAACAAAGAAACAACATACAGTGTACCGTTCAATGATATCTGCAACTTGTGAATTAATCTAGCTAAAATCTGTTCCTTCTTTTCTTGGTGTTTCTCATAAGCAGCCGATGCATTTTGTTTTCTGATAGCCAAGCTACGCTTCATATCACAACTAACCCTATTTTTCATGAGCAATCCAAACATATTGAAGTTGTCTGTCATTTTGTGTGAGATAAAATTTGTGGAGGTCAAATTGATATGTGTCATGTTTCATCTACTAAGCAACTAGCAGATATCTTCACAAAAGCACTTGGAAAAACTCAGTTTGATTATTTACTTGGTAAGTTGGACATTTGTGATCTGCATGCTACAACTTGAGACAGAGTATGAGCAATATGAGAATGGATATAGTACACTAATGTGCATAAGGACTTTATGCACAGCATTTGTGTACTGTTAGATCGACATTAATATTCGTGCTGTGATTTAGATGAGAGGACGAGATTATAGCGCTGAACTCCCCGATTTCTCCGTTACCTCCAAAACTTTTCTGTCAGGCTCTTGCTTCTCTCTCTCTCGTGCGCCGACTCCTACGCACCTCTCCTCTCTCGTAGAGATAACTCTCCTCTCTCTTCACTGTGCTCACTGTGCGCACCTCTCCTCCCTCTTTATTTTCATCTTTTCTCAGCCTCAGTGAGCCCCTTTCTTGTAGCAAAACCCTATGCTCGCAAAACCATAGATGTGCTCTACTCATTTCACCAAAATTAGTATTTATTTTCCCTCAAATTCTCTCGCACAGCCCCTTTCCTGTAGGCCAGAAATTAAATTAATATTAATATTAAATTAGTTGCACGGACACCAAAATGTTGCAGCAAATAGAATTTGTTTATATTATTGTTATGCCTAATTTAGGATTTTATGATTATTTTGCTTGCACATGCCACTAAAATTGTTGCAGCAAATAATAGAAGCTGAAAACATAAATTAATTTAATCTTATTTTATCTATTTAATCTTATGTGGAAAATAGTGTTTGATGTAACATTTAGGTTTTAGGGATTGATTTTCTAATTGCTTTTGTGCAAATGTGCATATAGCTTCGTATAACATCTGTGCATATGCTCAATGAATATGTTGTTTCATTTAGTGAATATAGCCATAGTTACAGGGTACAGGTACAGGTACCAAAACACATCCAGTAGCATGCATACTAAATTCAAATTAGTTTCCAATAGTACAAATAGATTAAATATAATACAGATAGAGTAATTAACTATTTAAATTAAAAAGTTACATGTATTATCATCTTGGTATACCTGCAGTACACACGAGATCTTCTCAAAACTCAAAAGTAACATGCATCATCAAATAATCTGATTCTTTAGTAATAGTTAGGACTTAGGACTTAGGTGTACTCACAATCTACACTACAATATACTGAAATGAATCCACTTCAAATCTCAACCACCAGAAAGTTTAATAAACAAGCTTCTATTACAACCAATTGTGACATGGGGTATAGTTTAGTTTCCTTCAATGAAATTATCACCTTTCACCTAAAAGAGCTACAAAAATATAGCTTCAATAATATGCTAATTAGTATGCCTTTCAGATGTGGGACTGCAACTGATGGTATGTTCAGATCTGCAGCGTGCATATAAGTCGTCGTGCATGGAACACCTGTTATGTTTCGTACTTCATGCCGGTCAATGCCGGGCACCGATCATAGAAATTTGATATAGTCAGCATGAGCTGTAAGAACAAATTATTAAAGCACATATTAGAAAAGTAAGAATATAAAGGCTAAATACTAATCAGAGCTGCTGAAATGAAATTATTAAAGCACCATTACATTGTTAAATGCTAATCAGAACTGCTGAAATGAAATTATCCAGAACACCACAGTACAGCCGTACAGGTCTACCAGTACCAGTATGATGCCAATCTAATTTCACCCCCCCCCCCACAGTACAGGTCTACCTCTAGCCTCAATCGACATAATTTTGACATTGCAAAAAAATTGAGGAAATTAACCAAAATTGCTCAGAAATTGACAACCAAATTGCTCAGGAATCAACCAGAGTCGATTGAGGTGCTACAGTCGAATCGGGTAGCGGGGTGGCTATAGGTTCTGGTCTCGCTAGAGTCGAGTCGAGTACTTTCTGATCGAGGTGTCGGGGTGGCTATAAGTATTGGTCTCGTCAAAGTCGAGTACTTACTGGCATCGCTAGAGAGAGCGGCGGAGAGGAGGTGCGCAGTTTCTGTGAGAAGAGAGGAGGTAGAGGAGAAAGGGGGAGCGACGGAGAGGAGGCAGCGCCGAGAAGAGGTGATGAGCAGCTTCTGTGAGAAGCGAGGAGGAAGAGGAGAGAGAGAGAGAGCGGCGGAGAGAGCAATGCGTTTAGACTTTTTATTTTAAAGCTTGGATTCTCAGTGCGAGAAGAGAAAAAGGGAGTCGGAGAGAATGATAAGTAAACGAAAAAACTTAGAAACTAACGGAGCGATCTGAGCTTTCCGCGCCTCCATCAGATCTATTGATCTTAATCTCAGCACGAATTTTATAGTCGATCTAACAGTACAGAAATGTTGTGCATAAGGTCCTTATGCACATTAGTGTACTATATCTATTCTCGAGCAATATAGTAAAGAATATGTTTAGATATGATGTATCTTTGGGGATGATTGTATTTAGATATTGCTAGAGATTAGCTTCCATAGTTGCATTAGCTGGTTGATGAGTATGCATGTATACAATATTGCGTTGTAATTCAGACCCAAACTTTTCACCATTGTAAAATCAATTCTAATGACAAAAGCTTTCTAAATTTGTTAAGACGCAAGGAATATGTTTACTTATATTTAAACAGACAGAAAGATTTCTCTTCCATTAGACTTACCCTGATCATTGAGTTCATCAATACGTACAGATTATGCTATATTTTTGTTTTCCTATATAATTATTAAAGTAAGTCATAGAAAGATCGCGGAACACGTGATATATATTAGCTTAGTATATTAATATACTTTGGAATCTAGCTACTGTCAATTTCAAAACGAAGAAACCCAGGCCAGAAATTATGAGAGCTCTTGACGATATGGAAATGAGATTCAGTCCCGTGCGGGACCATCCAGCGTACCACTGTGAGCCATATAATTTAATTTCAATGGCAAATGAAGCTCCACCTGATCGATAGGCTCGAACTGTCCAGATCAGATCGGACAATTCGTAGGCTGCGCTGGACAGTTCTGCGCGGGAGCAGATTCGGATTGTGACGATACGGGAGTGCTCGTGCTGTCGACTCAATTAAGTATTATTCATGTACGTACGTACGGTGGTACGTACAGATCAGATGAGATATTATGTGTATGGGAATTGGGAAGGAGATTGAAGAATTTCTAAAAATAGAGGGCTGACCGTTGATTCTTGACGCAAGCTAAGCTACGCTTTTGAATTGAAAATGCATGCGCGCATCGCATGCAGGCAGCAGGGCTAACCCTTTTGAATTGATTTATTGTTTCTATTGTTAGCACGGTGCATGCGGACCTCTCCTATTCTCCTCCATCGGCCCCCACCCCTTCGTCCAACTAGACCCTTTTCTATCCTGGGCGCACTCTTTCTCTCTCTCCCCCCCCAATCCATAACTATACTAATCTATAATCCTACTCGCAACACCACCGATAGCGCCTTCAGCCGTTGCACGGGCCGGCGGGTTGCTTCCACCATGCCCACGGCCAACCTATCCCATCCCCGACCACACCTGCTCGTCATCCTCCTCATCATCCTCAAGGCTTCATCAACCTTCCCAGTCGCTGTCGCGCAGGATGAGAGACTCAGTGCTGATGCCAAGGCTGATGCCGAGGTCCTTCTCCAATTCAAGGAGGGACTGGCCAACCCAGCCAACAGTCTCAGCGACTGGCAACAAGGGAAAACACCGTGCAACGGGAGAACAAATGCCTCTGCTTGGTCAGGAGTCATATGCACCAACGAGGGAAGAGTGTTAGGGCTTCAACTGGAGGGCATGGAGCTATCTGGCAAGCTAGACCTTACGATCCTTGCAAAACTACCGACTCTACGTGTCTTGAGTTTTGCCAACAATAACTTCAAGGGGTCCATTCCGGCACTTAACATGGTGACCAATCTCAGGGCTGCATTTTTCTCAATGAACCAGCTCTCAGGAGAGATACCAGCTGATGCGTTCTCTGGCATGGGTAATATCAAGAGGATTCATCTTGACAACAATCAGTTCACTGGATCCATACCCAAATCACTAGCTGAGTTACCGAAGCTTGCGGAGTTGAGGTTAGATGGCAACCAATTTCAGGGAGTGATACCGGAATTACAGCAGGACACCCTGCAGTCCATCAACGTGTCTAATAATGCATTGGAGGGCAAGATACCTGACAAACTGGCTAAAATGGGAGCTGACCTCTTTATGGGTACATATATATATAGTACATATATTTAAGGGATTGTGCTGCATCCTTACAAAACACTCAATTAAGACTACCGCTTCTGCACAAAATACACATGCCCCTCACAAGCATGCATACAGGAGAATATTGTAGTCATTTTTTTCACTAATTAATTTGCTTTACCAGGTGTTTCTAAATAATGCTCGATTCTTGCTCATAATAAATGTGTGTGTATGTGTATCTATATGTATGTATCTATGTATGTAAGTATGTATGTATATATGAAATGTCAAAGGGAGCTTCTTTTAGTTATGTTATTTAAATGATGGAACTTAGTTCCATAAGTTCCCTGGCAGAATGTCTCATTGATCTATCTTGGTAAACATTGGATTTTGTATGTGCAGGCAACAAGAATCTATGCGGGGCACCCCTGCAGACATGCACCTCTTCACCAACATCATCGTCATCATCGGAGTCACCATCATCTGCACAAAACAGCACATCTATCGGTATTATTGTATTCATTGTTGTCATCCTTGTAGCTACTGTCATGGTATTATTCTTCCTGAAGAAGAGGCGCCCAGAAAACATGACTGAACACCAGTTTGAGCTGCCAACTTCGCACCATAACACCAACAACTCTAACAAGAAGACTGACGATTTGGATGCGGGCCCAGAAATAAGTAATTCGAGTAAAATGGGATCTCCAAACCATCACAGAAGCGGCAGCAGCGGAGGCCACGAGCAGGGCAAGCTGGTGTTTGTGGTGGAAGGTAGGCAGAGATTTGAACTGCCAGACTTGTTGAAATCTGAAGCCGAGGTGTTGGGGTCGGGCAGCTTGGGGTGCGCATATAAGGCAACTTTGGTTCATGGTTCATCAATGGTTGTCAAGAAGTTCAAGGACATGAACCGTGTCGGCAAGGAAGACTTTGAAGAACACATGAGGAGGCTTGGCCGCCTTTCGCACCCCAATCTCTTGCCTCTAGTTGCTTATTATTATCGCAAGGATGATAAATTACTTGTCACTGATTACGTGTCCAACCGAAGCTTGGCTCATTTTCTACACGGTAGCCCATTCAATTATTTATTCAATGCTTCGCGCGCTATGTTAATGTTATATATATGTTACTTGCGCATCTAGAGCAGAAAAGTCGTATTAAATATCTGTTGTTGGCATCTACACACATAAATGTATATATATATATATATATATATATATATATATATATATTTGATTGTGTTTTTTGGCTCAACGTAAGCAGGTGACCGAAGGATGCGCGCCGCCTTGGACTGGTCGGTACGCTTAAGAATCGTGAAGGGTGTAGCCCGTGCCCTGTATTACCTGTATGAGGAATTGTCTGTGCTAAACGTGCCACATGGTCACCTCAAACCATCCAATGTGCTTCTCAATTCCTCGTTTGAGCCTTTGCTATCAGACTACGCTCTGGTCCCAGTCGTTAATCAACAACACGCCACGAATGCCATGGCTGCTTTTCGATCGCCTGAGCGTCGCCAGCTAGGCCGCCCATCAAAGAAGAGCGATGTGTGGTGTCTAGGACACCTCATCCTGGAAATTCTGACGGGATTGTCAGGGACACAGAGTGACGATTCCTCACAACATCAACAGGGGCAAGTGCACGACCTCAGCCTGTGGGTAGCGTCGATGCCAGAGGACGAATGGGGTGAGAAGGTGATTGATGCCGATCTCATGAGAGCTGTCTCAGGTTCTCCCAATTTGGATACTGTGAAGGCTCTGCTACGAATCGCACTGGCCTGCTGTGAGCCCGACATGGAGAAGAGATTGGAGATGAAAGATGCGGTGGAGATGATCGAAGGGCTGGGAGCCCCAGGTGGGGGAGAAACCAACAAAGATTCTGCACCTTTGCTACAGAGGACAGAAGAGAATGAGGATGCACACTTCTCCTCTGTAGCAATCTAAAAGCTAACGCGCAAAAGTTTTTTTCTCAAAAAGGCTTTCTTTGCTTATGAGCCTGTATCTTTAAGAGTATATGCAAATGCAAGGAAACGCTTCTTTATTTTGAATTATACTCTGTTTTGTCTTTATTTTTTGGAGGCCTGATGTTCTTTTTCTAGGAAAAAGGAACATTTCTTTTCCATCTTTCATTTTTTTTGTTTTTTTTTCCTTTTTGTTTGTTAATATCTTATTTCAATTACTGGGTTTTTTTTTCATTTTTTCTGTATACTGGTCTTTGTCAGTCATTGTGCTTCTTGTCTTGAGAAAGATTAGTTATTGTTAATTAATAGCCCGCCTGTTTTATTTTGTATAATAATAAAAACAACAACAACACGTACGGAAAAAATTCCAAACTTTCTAACGGTATTAACATATGAAAGCAAACTGACTAATAGGACTCAACTGGGTAGGGTACGAATGTACAATGCCGTAGAAATATTTTTTATATCCGTACCAATTAAAAATTTCCTTTTTTTTATCCAAGTTTTTAAATTTCGATTTTTTCGGTATGACGGTCTAGATCCCCATGTTATTTCGGTATTATTTCGATGTTATAACGGCGATATAACGGTGTAGTGTTTTTTTCAAAGTTTGACACACATCAATTCTATAACTATCAATTTATATGTTTATACATCTCCAATACTCCATACAAATAGCAAACGGCCATACCAAATTCAATATACTGCAGTTTACTAATATTGAGTAGCAATAGCAGCTTGTACCAATTTAACAATAGTTCAATATTGAATACACAATTTAACAATAGTAGCAATAATAGCTTGTTATTTCCCTGAAATAACTGAAATAACGCGTTATATCGTCGAAATAACTGAAATAACGCGTTACGTCATTTTCTCAATTAAGACTGTAACGTTCATGCGGTTTGACACAGAATACCGCTATTTCTGTTATTTCGCCGTTATTTCGCCGAAATTTAGAAGCTTGTTTTTACCATACCATAATTATTCTTATTCACTAAAAATTATCTTTATCCTTATTCTATCCTTACATGTGAGTCTTATTTGTTAAGAATTAATGATAAAAGTAGAGTAACGACAAAAAAAATAATAACAATAAAAATTATATATTTTGGATAAATAAATTATATCAAATAAATATATTAATAAATAATGGCAGAGGTAGAAAATTTTAGAATGGGTTCAAAATATTTAAAAGATTAATATTATAAAAAAAATTAATAATTAAAAATATATATATTATTTATTATAAATGTACTCTATTAACTGTAATGGTTCAAAATTTAAGGACAAAAAAATTAAAAATTCTAACTAAGCACCATGAAAAAAAATATATTTGGACACGCAATCTATTTTGCAATTTGTACTTAATGTAGCCATTGTTATTTTAAAGTTTCTTCATAAATGAACTAACGAAAAAATATATAATTTCTTTTTTAGAGTCCACAGAAAATTAACGTTTAAAACTATTTTCGGTGGAGACGTTATTTTATGTCGAACAACATAACTACCCATTTCAATTTGATAGAATTGAAATCAAATAAAACAAGAAAAAAATGTTAAATTTATTGACAAAAAATGATCACGATAATTGATAATATCTTATCGTTTGGCACATTAAATAGAAATAAACAAAAATCTATATATTAAATATTTTTCAATAACAAAATAGGCTACAAAATTACATACTTATGTTCAATTACAAAATAGGTACCCAAGATTCATAAATTTAATAAGTAATAAAACAAATACAAAACAAATAAAAACACAGTAGAAACTCAAAGGGGAATGTGTATATCTCGAAGCTTGACTCATGAGGAGGGTTTTTATCAAGTTTTTAAAATGGGTTTTTTTCAGTATGATGGTTCGGAATTTATTTAACGGTGCGGAGCTTTTTCGGTGAAAAAATGACGAAAAAAACGGTGTGTATATGCAAACATCTATGTCAAACTCATATGTATTCTTGTGTATAGTACTACAATACAAGTCAGAATTCTATATTTTTTTAATGTGCTAATAATCTAATATAGTAATATGCTAATATCTAATTATTGCATTATTATTATGTATAAGTATAATATTAATACTATAATGTAATATTGTATATAGTCTCTTCTGTCTTCATTTTTTCTCCGCTAAAAGAATTTTTTTGCCGAAATAACGACGTTATTTCGAAAATGACGCGTTACGCATTTTTCTGGTTTGAAACTGTAACGTTGGTGCGTTTTTTTCCGGAAAATCGAAATTTCAAAAATAACGTCGTTATTTCGGCGAAATTTAAAAACTTGGTTTTTACACATCTGTGTAAATCTTGAAATGTCCATATATGACAAAAGAATGAAACCCCAAATCGGTGTAAGTACCCCAACCAGTCTCAGATCAAATGGTGAAATTGGGTCAAATTAAACTCAATTAAGCAAGGGTGACTGATCGCCATCAGTACCAAGATTAAATTAAGCATAAAGAAAGGATCAATTGAACTCAGAACCTGACAAGGACTGTGTTACCAAATACAACCAGTCCACATGAAATAATTACAAAATCAAAACAAAAGGAATGGTTTCCTGCATAATTGAAGTCACCGGGAACCTCTACAAGCCACCATAACTCCATGGGACCCACCAAGGAAACTCAATTAGGGCTCTGGACAGCTCAATTGGCAATAATGGGTCAAACCTGATCAAAGAGGAAGAAGAGAAATCCGAAATTAGGAAGAAATCGGTGAAATGAGTTGGAGGGTAAGAAAGAGAAGCTCACCACGAGCTAAGAAGTGGCCCCAATTTGAGTAATGGCGACGACCATCGTCGCAATGGCACTTCTGACAAAAAAACCACCTTCTCTCGACAGTCGAAGGGAAGAAGAAATGGAAGGAAGGAAGAAAAGAAAAGAGTCCCTGACACGAAACTTGATGCCCTAGGGACGGACGGATTTGATCCCTAACGGATCTAAAGAACAATGATGGTGAACCTGGCGCATAAAGACCAAGTCACTAAAAATGGGTCCCACAAATTAGATTTAAACCCGACGCAAAACCGAAACCTTAGCGTCATGATGTGATCTTCTGTGACGGCCGCTGTGTAGTGGGTCACTGCAACCCAAAGCAGCAAACAGCAAGCCTCCAGCCAATCAAAGTAGTGCGAAAACATGAAAACTTCAAAAATGCATAAAAATAGTAAGAATGTCTTGCAAACAAAATGTCAAAATGTTCAAAAAAATATAAAGAATATTTTGGTAGTATTTTTCAGGCCCAACCTTAATGCATGAAACAAAAGAAATTGAAAAGTCTAAAAGTGATCATTTTTGGAAATAATAAAAAATGAAAGACAAAGTTAAAATTAAATATCTGCAAGAATACATGAACATTTATGTTCTGGACAGTAGGTACATATGAACATTTATATTCTGGACAGTAGGTATGCGTGAGTTTCGA
Organism: Rhynchospora pubera; assembly: GCA_028095005.1. NCBI lineage: Eukaryota > Viridiplantae > Streptophyta > Magnoliopsida > Poales > Cyperaceae > Rhynchospora > Rhynchospora pubera. Next base: position 228,448,239 of record CM051459.1, on the reverse strand, counting down.
AACCGAGACCACCAACACCTCCCAAATGCTAAACTAATACTGAATCCCAAATCCAAAATCCAAATGCTAGGCCTATAGTCCTAGAAAATCCAAACAAATACCAGGACCATAATCCTAGAAAATCTCCAAACTCAAAGATGAAAACCTAGGCCCATACACCTAGTAAGCCCAAACTCCAAATCAGACTCGGAATTCCCCTCATACAGAATTCCCACATCGAAAGTTTCAACCCAAAAATAAAACTTTCGATCCAAAATCCAAATGCTCATGACCAAATCCCATGACAAATCCCTAAGCCCCTGCAGATTGACACCTAAGTTTTGCATAAAAGATTGGTTGAAAATTTATAAAATCTGAAAAATCTCACTTAAGTCCGAACTTGAGTCGCAACTCAGTGTTACTAGAATCAAAAACCCACTTTTAGGGCACTTGACTTAAAAAGTCTCACTTGAAATGTAAGCCTGAAATTCCGTTGCAAAGTTCACAACTTAAAAGTCCAATTTAAAGAACTTAAAATTGATGAAATCAAATCAAAGTTCAAAACTCAAGAAAGTCAATCTAAAGGTAAAAGCCCTAAGGAAAATCAAAGGAAATTAATCTTCGCCAAATAAAATGTGACTTCTAAAAGTCCAACATTCGTTCTTTCGAGATGGCATAGCGCTTAATAAGTGGAAATAACACACTTTGTCGTTTTTGTCTGAGGATGACATAGCACTTAATTCCAGATGACTTGTACGAAATCATGAGATCTCTTCAGCCTCTCAAAACGGTTGAGGATTGACCTAGATCGTCTATCTGTCTAGTGTCAAACGCAAAAAATCTCAAAACGTTCTTTCGAGACGGCATAGCGCCCAGTCAGTGGGAAAGACATACTCTCCAGTTCTTGTTGAGGTAAGGCATAACGCATCTGTAATCAAGACTTGAACGAAAAACCTCAAATTTCCAAAAATCTTTAAATCAACTGGATATTAATTTGGGACCCATAACCCCCAGTATTGATTCCAGTATTCTCATGGTGGCCTTAAGCCAAATTCAGCATACTGAAATAACTAAGTTGATTTAAAATATGACATGGAAGTCAACCAAAGTACGGTGCTAGTTAAGATGCAATACCAATTAGGTACAAGGTACGAGGTCAACCAAAGATGACCTAAGTCAACCAAAGTACGATATTCATGAGAGTACAATACCGATAAATTGCAACACAAAAGTACACCAAAGTATGGTATCAACCAAAATTTGATACTGACCAAACCCCCGCGAGAAGTACAAAGGAAATATTCCTTGATGACAAGAAATAAATGGAAAAGTTATCCCGAATTATTCTTCCCAGTTAACTTGTTTGTTCCCGATCTGAAGGTGCTCTTGTCTAGTTCTCAACTCAGACCGAAAGTAATTAATAGCAGGGGCTTGCACCTGCTGGAAGGAAAGAACCTACGTATAACAATCAACTCTTGAGACTCCTAGGATCACACTGTTATCTTTCGTCCGTTAGACGGATAGTGGTGTTTGAATCATAGGAGGCTCAAGGGGTATCTGATTCGCATTATTTTTTTCCATGATGGAAATCCGCGGCCTTCCCCGTGGTTAGGACAAAAAAGTGCGAGACACACATTATAATCATTTTTCAAAATCTAAAATTCATACCGTCGATCTGAACTGTTCAAATTGTTTTTCATATTGAAATCTCCTAAGAAACCAAAATTTATATTTTTTTCGACTTTTTTTGCTATATATTATGCTATTTTCAAAAAAACACTATAAAGAAGTATTTTTGTCTCTTAAATTTGAAAATAGTATAATATATAACAAAAAAATTCGAAAAAAATGTAAAATTTGGACTTAAAGGATGTTTTTATATGGTAAAAAACTTGAATGGTTTGGATCGACTATTTAAATTTTAGATTTCGAAAAACGACTTCAGCATACGGGTTTGATACCCGTATGCTAAAGTATACTTTAGCCAATCAATGTAAAATTTTCTTGCGTACTATGACGAATTGACTTGGATGAAATGGACAGAAAGGGTGTCAAGTCAAAAAGTCGTGTGCACGACGGGATTCAGTCTTGACGAAATTCCATTAGTGTTGCTTCAATCTACATGAGCCATAAAGGGGAATATATATTGGCAGGTAATTAAATGGAAGGTCGTACATTTTATATTTTGTAAATTCTTACCAACTTGCTAACATTGTTTGTTTAATTTAAATAAAGAAATGTTTGCCACTCAGTATGGGATTGAGGCAAGTCGACATTCAATTTGTTTAATTTACCTTGTAGATGCATCTTCAACTGACAGGGACGGAGCCACATTAGGGCAAGCCCAGGCACGTGACTGGATTTGTTCTTCAAAAATTATGATTATGTTAATATATTTGTTTGTTAAAGATCGAAAAATATGAAAGTGTCTAGTTTTGAATTAGACATGTGCCTTGCTTGATAAATGAAATGAGTGTGTTTCATTTTACTTTTTTTCTATATTTCATATTATCTTATGATTGGAGCGAACCATTTGGTAGGTTGCTAGCTTGCTAGTTGCTGCTCCAATGGCAATGGGTCTCTGATTTAAGGAAAACGACAAAGCCTCATAAGGAAAGAGACCATAGCATATTTTTCTTATTCAATTGTTTTCGTCCCTTTCATTCATTTCTCCATTGTGCTCTCGCATTAACGCATAGTTGATAGTTGTTATAACCGTTTAGGCTCACCATTTAGTCAAGTCATGCTCTAATAATGAGAGTGAAATAGAATTAAAAAATAATTCAGTTTATGAAAAAAATATATATATATTTTACAATAATAGGTTGATTATGCAAACAAATTAATATTTTTTATATTAAATTTTAATTTGTTTGCATGTGTGTGAAGTTATATTTGATTGTTTGTGTTCAACGTTTAATTTTATGGTTTGTGTGTGAAGTTAAATATGTAGGTTTTGATGATGTTTAATGTGTAAATTTGTGTGGTCAATCTTACATATAATAAAGATGTGTGGATGGCTCCAAAAGATGCGAATGAAAGGGTGTCTATCAAAATAATGTGTTAAAGGGTGCGATTTAAAAAATGTCTCGCTAAATGATGCAATCGAGTGGATGTCTCTTCCACCAAAAGATGCTAATATTTTATCTATAAATAGTACTCCATTTTTCAAATTTTCATTAACCATTTAACATATACAAAAATGACAAACATAATAGATATCACATCACTATCAAATGGAAATCTAGATGTGATACGTGTAAGGGTCACGAAAAATTTGGCTTGCAACTGATTGGAAGACGAAAAATACATGAAGCATGAATTTTGTTCTACTAGATATTAAGGTAATTTTTTTATGCAATACATTTTTTTCTCTTATATCATGTCGATTTCAATATTTAACAAGAATTTGTTTCCAATATATTTTTTTTCATATTTATGCATTTGGGCCAACAACGAACATATATGAATTTAAAAATATTCAAAACTTTAAAATTAACAATAATATTGACTTAAAATATTATGTTTTTTTTATTAGAATACTTTTTATTTTGATATTGAATATTATCAACGGACCCAAAATAATTTTACACAAGACACTATGTGCGAGATTATACGATTCAATGTAGAACATATTAGAGGAGGCTATCTATGGTTCCCCACAAGTTTTGTATTGATTTGTCCGCAAATACTTATGTTATTATTTTGACATAAAATCTTCTTGCCATATTCGTGTGTTGCTTGATTTCAAGTCTTATAAAAATATCAGAACAGAAATTACTGACTTCACACAGCCTATAAACACACCTATTATTTATTTACTATAATCATATAAATTAAAATTTATAATTCTTAATTACAATTTACTTATTAATTTCGACATTTTTAATACAATTTTTTTATTCAATCAATTTTTAATATTTCGTAATGCCTTTTATTTGTAAACAATCTAAAAATTTTATAAATATTAAAAAGAATTGCATTCTTATTTGTAAAATAAATAGTTGTCCTTTTATTTGAAATTATTATTAATAAATTATAATGAGATTAATTAGATACTAACAAACGAAAATGTGCGTTCATGTAGTCTATATTCAATGAATGGGTCCCAAAAGATGCCTTACACTAACTAGATAATTGTTTCATCTCCTTCCTAAAGTGCATATATATAGTTGTAAATATAATAAAGTATTATTTTTATTTAAATAAATATTAAAAAAATCATTATTAGGTTACTTAAATGCTAATAAATAAAATGGTGGGATAATATATCATAAAGTGTCCTTTTTATTTTAAATTATTATTGAGAAATCATAATTAGGTTAATTAAATGATAACAGATGAAATGGTGCGATTGTGTATGATAAAGTGTCATTTTTTATTTTATATTATTAATTATTATTAAAAAAATTATAGATATGTTAATTAAATGTTAACAAATGAAAACGTGTGAGTATAGTCTTATTCAATGAATGAGTGCGAATGAAAATGTGTCTTTTAACATATATTTCATAGGGTTTCAATTAATATATGTCTTTTCAAAGGATGCAATCAATTTGATGCTTCAAAAGGTGTTATTTAAAAGGTGCATTGCCAAATGATGCCTCCTCCACCAAAGGGTGCCAATATTTTATCTATAAATAATACATATTTTTTAAACTTTCATCAACTATTTCACATTTACAATAAAGACAAACATAATAGATATTGCATTACTTTCAAATGGAAATCTAGACGGGATACGTGTACGGATACTAAAAATTTGGCCCACAAAAATTCGAAGATAAAAAATACATGGGGAATGAATTTTGTTCTTCTAGTAGTAAGGTAATTTTTTATACAATAATTTTTATTAATACCAGAATGTTTAAATCATTATTAATTTTCATTCTTAAGCAAATCAATTTATGGAATTTATCTTAACAAATATACTTTAAAAAATAAGTTCTTTTATATTAAAATTATTGATTAAAAAACGTCTATATACTTAAAATAAAAATTAGTGCCGTAATATCTCAAATATTATTTACAATGGATATCATTATCGTCGAGCGAAGCTCGACGCACAGATCTAGTTTAATATATTGATGCGTGTTTGAGTTAACTCAACTTAGATGTCCAAAAATGCGAATAGTGTTGACACACATGGATTGGCACTAAGGAATTAGCTTTAGTTGACTTGAATTCTTTACTATTTGAAATGAAAATATGGCTTCTAGAATATTGGTTGGTTAATTTGATAAATAATACACACGGTAATCACGATTAATTCATTTAATGCATATATGGCTAGACCTATGGAAGTGAGAGTATGATATCTTTGTACAATTCACATTTTCTTGTGTTTTAAGGGTTTTCATTATTAAAAAAATCAATAATATCGTAGACTCATAATGCATACTGGGTATCTGTACATATATTTTTTAAGTATGATTTGAACAGAAATTTATACATGCAGAGGCAACGGAGAATGCACGGTCCGCACAGAAATTAGTAACTTTCGTCCCCACTTTTGTAATTCCAAAGAGTATCTGTTTAAGGTTGCAACTTTAATTAATCTAATTCTTGCATTAAAAAATTTCGGCAGGGGTGACTTGCAAACAGCTAAACCGACCCACCCGGCAAGAGGAGGACGACTTGAGTAGCATCTCCTTTTGCTTTTTTGTTTTTGTTTTTTTTCCCCTTTCATTCTCATTTTGTTTGCTTTTTTTTATTCCTCCGGCAGCCAACTAAAACATCACCTTTTGCTCTTTTGGAAAATTCCCACCCCATGTTTGAGGACCCGAATCCGGTGTAGCGTAGGACACCGTGTAGCGCGCGTACGAGCCGTCTGATCTTGATCGGACGGTTCATTTTTTACGGGCCTATCAATCTAGGTTACATGCACGGAGCTCCCTTGTTCATTGAATCTTGATCAGACGGCTACGATGCCGCGCTACACGGTGTGCCGCGCGGCACCAGATCTGAATTACATGTTTGATGCTTCACTCCCTCCCTCCCTCCCTTCCTTTTCAACCCATCAGCCCTTTGTCAAATAAAAATAAATTAAAGTTTCGATATGTTTTCTTTATTTGAAATATACATTTCGTTATATTGTTTAGATATGTTTCCTATACTAAGTTTTAATCTATTTTATATTGATTCGATGCAAGAAAAATAAAATAAGGCCTTCTCTCTCTTGAATTGAAGGTTTCGTCCAATAGACTAAGGCCTTGGCTGGATCGATAGGTAGGTAGACTAAGGCCTTGGCTAGACCAATCCAGGATTTAACGAAATGTATATCTCTACTTAGTATCAAATGATATAGGATATCCTTAAATTAGAAAGATAAACCTAGAAAACGTAAGTCCAAGAAGAAGAGTTGAAACTTAAGGTTTTCACGAGAATTAAAGGTTAAATTTAAGACTTCGTTTGGATTGCTTAGGAATAAAGAAGAATAGTTTCTTCAGGAATAATTTCTTCCTAGACATTCAAATAAGTTAGGAATAAGAAGAAAAATAGCTTCGTCTAGAAATAAGTTCTTCCTAGGAAATTAGACCTTGAATGAAGTTAGCATCTAAAACCTTAACCAAACTTGATTACCTGCATCAAATAGATTATAGAACTAAATAAAAACCAATTAATTGGATTTCATTGGACTAATTTTTGGCATTCATTCAATGTAAGTATTATCATGTGTTTAGAAGTGTGGTGAATAAGAATAGAATAGTTTGTTCAAGAATAAGGGTGGTGAATAAAAAATGGTGAAGAATTGTTTATTTTTAAATTAAAAGATGTTGTTTAGGTGGTTAGTTAAGAATAAAAACAAGAACAAGAAAAAAATATAATATAATAATTTATCGTTAGATGGTTAGTTTGTTCCAATCTAGTTCCAGCATTTTGTTGGAATCTTACATATAATAAAGATCCGTGGGTGGTCCTAAAAGGTGCGACTTGAAAAGTGCATATTAAGTGAAGTCTTAAAAAGTGTCTTACGGAAAGATGCAATCGAATATATACCTCCTATACGAAAGGGTACCAATTAAAAGGTGTCTTACGTAATTGTTTTTTTTTTCTTTAATAGGTTTCCACCATATAATGAAATCAATTTTCTTAATTTTTTAAAAAATCGGACAGCTAAATTTAAATTAATAGATATATGTAGCTTTTATTGAAATATGCAAGCATAAGAAAAAAATGGCATATTTTTTTGTCAGATGATGCTTACAGAAATACTTTTATTTTGTATTTTTTAGTATGGACATGTTATTATTCGATTATTTTATTCCTTTTTTAGGTTTCGGGGTCGGCCTCTCCACCACTAAGGCAAAGCATGGTCGACACATGGCGATTATTTTGTTAACACCTGTCAAGGCTACTAATATTTGTAGTTTCTCATAATAATTAAAGAAAGATGCTAATCAATAGCAGTTCTTTCAGACTATGCAAATGATTATTAAGTCGATATTAATTTTCTGGAAGCATGCATGTTAAACGACAAAGCCCGCTAGTATTACCTACTAGGTGGGTACATCGAGCTTCGCTCGATACATGTTGTACTAAATTAAATTTTATTATATTTTAAAAAATTATCTTATATATATAATACAGTTTTGTATTTTTTTTTATTTGTGCAATTTAATTATATTTAGTCCGAAAATAGTAAAAACTTTTGGATTAATTTATTGATGTTTGTTAACGATGATGAAGGACATGAGGGTTAAATAAGCATTAGCTAACATGGTCTCAAAATTTTTTAATAAATTAGAGTAGAATTTTGTTAATGGTTAGTATGATTCGATTATTCAAAAATACTATTAAATTTTGTACCTTTTAATGGGATGATGATTAAGAAAAGAGATAATCTGATATATTATGTTTAAATTTTATAACGAAAATATTTTAAAGATATCCAAAATAATACGTAATCAATTAAACTGAATTCTATTATTTTACCGGTACTTGATGGGAATTTGCAATAAGAAAAATCACATTAAAGATTTCAACAAATCAAGTAATTAATGCGTCATGTAAAAAATTTAATTAAATTAATTTAATGTCATTAATTACTCATATCAGTTACTTCTGATTGTTATTAATCTATGTATTGGAGTTGATGCAACTTAATTTGTAAAAATGAAGAGACAGATAAGATGCGAACAACGTTTGTTTATGCCTAATTAAAAATGAACAGCATATAGTAAATTTCAAGAATAGTATTCATTTGTGTTTTGTGTTCTATGTGCGAACATGTCATTTTTTTTATTTCACATGTTTTCTTGTCATTGTTCGGCCAAACTCCTTAAGTGACTAATACCTATATGATTAGATTTTATTTCCCAATTAATTTAATATTTTACTGATTTTTTTTTTGCTAGTCCATGTATCCCTAATTTAAATGCAAATAACTAATTAATTCCAACAGAGCCCATCCCTCGATATTTTTTTTTTTTTACAACCTTTCATATTTCATATGGCGAACTTTTAATTTTTCAATTTGATCTATTACTAAGTATCATCTTAAATTTTAAAGTAACAAACGACCTAAAATGGAACCACTAATTACCTTTATCTAACAAATAAGCCAGCATAGCATGGCGTATGGCACACATAAGAACCATTATTATTGACATCTCCATTTTATTTTCAAATACCAAATTACTAATAAGCATAATCGAAGAACAAAAGAGAAAAAAATAATGACGATAGTTGCTATTTATTTTTATATCAGATTACATCTAGCGAAAGAAAGAAACGAAGACCGATTAAAACTCAAACATTCGATGAAGCTGATCAAGAGAAAATTAAAAGTGGTGCAGAAGGATCACATCATCATAAATAATATGATCTAAACGAAGACCGATTGTATCCCTCTTCTTAAACACAATCAAGATGTGATGCTCCTCCACAAAACAGTGATCCTGTAAGCAAAAGTCATAAGTTTAGATTATTTGGTACTTGATTCATTTCTTCAGTTAACTTTATTAATTTTCCAATAGAACATTGAATTGAACGAATTCTTTCGATCATACCAGCATATTTATGAAATTACATGCTATATCTAGAATGGACTAAATTTCCATCTGTCTCTATATTATCATTTCATATATGTTTATATTAGATTCTTATGCTTAACATCCTCCAAAGAAGTCCTTTTTAGATTTTATATTTTATTACCTTAGTTGCTAATCATGATGGTTCACCTGATGCTGTTCCACATTTACATGTTTGTGGTCATAAAAAAAGATTACAATATAGGTGATTTTCTTGTCTATAATAAAACAGAAAATAAATAAAAGGCTTGACTACTAAATGCATAGCCATTACTAGACGTGTTGAGCTTGTAAAAAACAGAAAAACAAAAGAATGGTACATGCTCAAATTAATATATGGCAAAAAAGTACAATGCTAGTTGAGTCACTATACCAGCATTTACAAATGAATGTCTACTCTTGCAAAAAAAAAAAAAAAAGAAGGAAGTAAGAAGGCAACTAAAGATTATGATAATAATCATATTGTGAAGATGCAATCACTGGGTGCTTAAAAACATGAGGAAAAATTGAGATTTATTTGGTCAAAACCTTTGTCTAGTTAAAAGAACCCTATATATATCATTCCAAAAGTAACTAAAAAATTAGAACCTAAATATTCGGTACACTATTAGGGCTGCTTAAAGATTGCTAAGTTTTTCCATGGAGGACACCTCAAATAAATGCATTGAACACTTGAACCTGATTCCAATTTCTAACATCATGAAACAATCATGTCGACTTCATAGGCCTTTTTATTTCCTTTTTCTCCCCTCAATTTTTGGCAATCTATTTCATATGGCATAAAACACAAATGCCAACAGTCAGAAATAGAAAATATTAAATAATTTACATCAACAGAAACAGAAATGAGAATATATATGAAATATCAGTAATAAATTATGGCATCACTATATCTTATTTAATATCTGGTTAATAAATTATATATCCGCCATTACACGTTTTCACAATTTCAGATATTTGTTTGTAAGTAAAATAAGGAATACCTTAAAAAGTGGCAAGTAACAACTGTACCTAATCCCAAGCAACATGCAAAATGTTCTTAAGAAATGAATCAGCTGCATTTGGATATATACATCAAATCAGAAAAGCTTCTTCAATCAGGAACCAATAATAAGAAAGAAAATATAAAAGAATTAATTGTAAAGAAAAAGGAATCATGAAGGAAATTCAAAAGCTATACCTTGTCTCCAATGGCAAGAGGTGAGTTTTTGGCATAACCAAATAAACTTTTTAATGAACAAATATATATACTGGAACTACAATGGAATGGCAACCCATTTATTTCCCTGCATTAGCCCTACACATTTCAAAACTGAACACCAATAAATGCCAAAATTAAGATTGTATTTTAAAACAATTGAAGACAGATTTTAATGACATACATATAGATGGAAACTGAAATAGGATAAACCTGATTCCAGTTGATAACGTCTAGGAAAACAAAATACATACCACAATTAATGACCACAACATAATTTCAACTCAATTTAGGATAATCTCGCATCAAAAATATGCCCATGCAATTCATTTACAAATTTGTTATTGTGGGATTGCTAATCAGCAAATAATGAGAACATTTTGTCTCTATAATCAGTATTTATGATTTATGGTGAAAGCTGTGAGGTCAAAATAAAAATGAAAGTCCAATCAATGAGAGCAATTTCATACTTTAGATCACGTATATGATTAATTGAAGCGCTAGTGGATAAAATCAAAATTAAGGAAAAGAACCAAAATACCACCCCTCCCTGCCGCCATCGCTCATCCCCAATCTCTCATTAGTCGTTGTCTGTTGTTTGGTTTTAGAATTAAGCAAAACGGAGGTCTAGAAATTATCTCCCATGACATTCAAAACCAAGCCCTTCTCACAAAATGGCTATGGAAATTGAAGGCGGAACCAAACTCAATTTGGAGCACCACAGTCATGGAACTTTTTAGAACAACGGATCTTCAACTTCTGGCCGCGCACAGCTTCATCTCTAATGGTTTTAGGAATATCCTAACAGAACAAGGCTTTCTTCACTTCCTCACTTACCAATATTGCCAACCTTAACCAAGCCTGGATATGGCTTGCTTACGGGATTTTAGCAGACACAGGAATTCGGTCGCCTTATCACCAAAAGTTATGGAAGATCAAAGCACCGCTCAAAGTAAAGATTTTTCTTTGGTTGCTCCTCCAAGACCGTTTGCTGCTCACCCATGAAATTCTCCAGTTGAGAGGATGGCCCGCAATCCAATCTTGCTACATGTGTCTTTCAACTTCTGCTGAAACCTCTTCATCAACTCCCCTTCTGGGACCATATCCAAGTCCAATTCAATACTCCCGTCCTTTTTTTCACCTCCAATACTGTCGACTTTTGGTTACACAATACAATAGAGCCATTGTTGATAAACAATGAGATACTAGTGTCGTGGGCTTTATGAAGGAGCGCAATGTCAGAATTTTCTCCTCGGAAGCTTCAAACCATTTCATACTTTTGAGGGAGATAATGGCGTCCTTTTATCTTTGGAAGTCGCATATTTAGTGGTATAGCTTGTAAATAGGGCTTTTGAGCAGTTTTTTCTTTTATTTACTTTATTTTACTCGCTATTGTAACTTCTGTACAATTTTTTCTTATTAATGATATTTGCAAGTTGGCAATCGCCAGCATGCTGCATGCCGAAATTATTTAATATAAAAATTCAGACACCAAAAAATTTAATAGAAAGAATTATTTATTTATTTATTTTAATAAGAAGAAAGTTCCAACGCGTTTATAAACCGCGCCTCTCTCTCTCCTCTCGAACGCGTTTTATAAACGCGTTACAAGCCTTACAACGCGTTTATAAAACGCGCTAGAAGGCTGAACTTTCGGAATAGTTAAAACGCAATTAACGCGTTTATAAAACGGGTAAGAAGGCTTCTTACCCGTTTATAAAACGCGCTGGGAGGGCAATATTCCAACTTCTGTCACTTCGATCAAACTTTAGTCATTTCGATCGAACTTTAGTCATTTCTGTCTATAAGTTTGTGAATTTATAACCGCGTTATTTGAAGTTATGTAAGACTATACATTCTCGCATAATTGAAATCGTCCACAACAGATTATCTCTTACAATTTAAAAACCTATCAATCAAATCCAAAAATGTCTACAATTACAATATATGTCAACCAATGTCCAACTTTTGGTGCTTCTTACTTCCACATCGGTTGTAGTATGCATACCACATTTGCTGATATTCGAAATGAATTATACATTTGCTGATATTCGAAATGAATTATACAGCAGGCTACAGATTTTAGAAACCCAGTACACTTTGAATATCCATGGTCGTTACAACGATATTGTAAATGGGAGATATGAATCGCTATTTCTTCCTGTAAATTCTGAAGATCAATGGCGCCTTTTTTACCACGAGACATTCGAGACGAGAGGGTTACCGATTATTGAGTTGCATGTTGATTTCATCCCCGTATATGGCACGGGACCAGATCTGAACCTAACACCCCTTGACGAGCCCGGTAGCAGTGAGCCAAACACTTCCTTAAACCTTATGTGTGGCCAGCAATCCACCCCTTACCAATACACTGGCGAACAGTCCGTTCCTACGCAAGACAATAACACATCAGGAGATGAAGTCGAGGTTGCCGATGGTGATGAAGATGAGGGTCTGGCGACTTACTCGGACCTTCCTACCGGAGAAGAATATACCGATGTGGAGGACTTCTCCGAGAGAGAAGTGCCTTTTTATGCAAACTGCGACCAGCCGTACGTTTCAGGAAGGACGGACTTGCACCATCCCGTAAGTGAATTGTGTGATATTTCCATGTTTGAGTATGCTGGTATGCCGGAGCGTAGTTTAGGGCCACAAGGCGAACTTGCTCCTGATAAAAGATTCGGTTCCAAAAAACAACTAATTCTAGCTGTCTGTGATGTTTCATGCAAAACAAATCGAGAAGTTCGAACGGAAACTAGCAATAAACAAAAAATTGTAATGGTTTGCATGCAAAAACCGAATTGTAAGTGGCGATTGTATGGTAGACGTGAGAGTTATAATACAAATTGGAATATCTCTACCAATCCAAATGAGCATATTTGTTCGAGACCCACGGGCCAAAAAGGTCACGCAAATCTTACAGCTAGTCTCATTGCCGAACACGTTAGGGATGAATTGAAAAAAAATTTGGGAAAAAGTGTCCAGGACATAGGAAGCCTCATAAGGGATAGATATCCACGTATTAAACCGACTTATAATAAACTATGACGTGGGAGGGAGCGAGCGTTGGAGCAATTGTTTGGTTCTTGGGAAGGGGCCTACAATAAACTTCCACGCCTTCTAGAGGCAATGAAGGCGACGACCCCAGGAACGAAATACACAATAGTTTCTTGGCCTACAGACGATCCTAACGTTGGCGTCTTCAAGATGGCAGGCTGGGCTTTTGGTCCGTACATAGAAGCGATGAAATATGCCAGACCTGTTATCTCAATTGATGCTAGTTTTTTATCGGGCCGATACAAAGGTAGATTGTTCTCAGTGTGTGGTTATGATCCAGAAAATCGATTAATTCCGGTTGCATTCGGATTGGGAGAGAAAGAAGATAAGGATACTTGGGAATGGTTTATGTCTTGGGTTAGATGGGAAGTTTTAGGGCCGAACACTAGATACTGTGTCATATCTGACCGTCATAAGGCAATAAAAGCGGTATTTGCATCCGTAAATTACGGTTGGAAGGCACAAGGTGCGCATGCAGTAGCGATTCATCGGTTCTACATGCAGCATGTTGCGGAAAACTTATGGAAGGAGGCTGGCGGGTCACAAGATGCTGATTTGAAAAACTTTTTCAAATGTAGACTTGCTAACAAGAAAAACCCTAGACGTTTTAGAGAGAATTGGGGAGTACTGAAGGAAAACAACATGAGGGCTTATCAGTACCTAAGAAATTGTGGTAAAATTAATGAAAATGACAACAACGAGCGGCCAAAACTATATAAATGGGCTCAGAGTTTTGACAAGGGGCATCGGTGGGGTATAATGACGAATAATGGATCGGAGAGTCTGAATAATGTGTTTAGAATAGAGAGAAGATTACCAGTGACAGCACTTATAGAAGGCACGTGGTATAAATGTGCCAACTGGATGAACAAGCGAACACAAGAAGCACTTCAAAGGTTGAGTTTAGGAGAAAGATGGCCGGAAGGAGTAAAGAATAAATTGATCAAGCATGATGGAAAATCACGTAAGTACTTAAAGAAAAAGAATTCAATTCATTCATCATTTTAATCCATTTTGAACTAACTTCATCTTTTTGTTGCAATCTCAGAGGAGTTTATGAGCACATTCGTGTTAAGATTGGACCTTGGAGAATTTCGCGTGAAAGTTCGCGAGGAGTACCGTGATGGTGTAGGCTACGATTATTCCCATTACACAGTTCAAATTCCACCCGACATGGAGCAAACCGATGTGCAATTGCTCTTCACTCGAACAACATGTGAGTGCCAAAAACCACAATTGACAGGTATCCCTTGCGCACATGTCATTGCTGTTTGCAGGGAGACAAATTACAATGTAGATCAATTTGTGGGTGGTCACTATAGCATGCAAAACCAGCACATGATTTGGTCAGCAGGTCGGTTTCATTGTTACAAAGATGAGGAAGAGTGGCCAGTTTATACAGGTCCGATAATTGTCCCCGACAAGAGTTTGGTCAATCGAGGAAGGCGCAAAATCATTCGTGCAGAGATGTGGATGGATAGGATGGAAGGAAGGAAAGGTGGAGGTTCCACAAGAAAAACAAAAAAGAAAAATCAAGGTGAAGCTTCAACCAGTCAACCGCGACAACCAGCACCTCAACCGCCATATCCGATGGACGCATTGCAATCCGGTCGATACACCAGTAGACCACCAACAAGGGCCAACAGTCCAAGAAGGGCAGCGAGTACTGAACGTACGGTTCAGACTCGTCAAACACCCATTCAACCAGGACGAATGTCATTGCATGTTGATCCACGAAGCAACAATAATAGGGAGGACCAAGGATCTGTACAACCACAGAGAAATTCTATAAGCATTGATCCACGGGTAAGAGATGTCGCATCTGGAAATATGAAAAATGAGTCGGCTAGATTTCCAACAGATCAAGGCAATACATCAGAGGAGAGAGGACGAAAAAGATTGTTTGGGGGGAAATTTGGCAATGTACTGTCTTTCGGTAGGAAGAAAAAATGAAATAATTGAAGATTAAGTGTTGTCGTAATTTTATATATTGTAATGGAATGTATTGTAAGAGAATATACTATTATTTTATGTATTGGCATTTTTAGTTTGAATTTCGAAATTATGTATTATAATTTTTATGCATTCTAATTTTAGTTTTAATTTAGTATTATTTTATGTATTATAATTAACTCGTATAGTATAATGTTGAAAGGTTTAGTGTTAGCTTGAGGGATTCTTGTTATCTACATAAAGCCCTAATCCTAAAAGGCTTTGTACTCATTTGTTCATCCGACCGACCTTCATGCAAAGACTGAGGCACTTGAACTGTTTAGCGTTGAGAAGCAGTTAATTAACTCGTATAATGGGACCCTCAGCATTCAATTAACTGTTTAGCGTTGAGAAGCAGTTAATTAACTCGTAGCGCTAAAAGGCTTTGTACCCTTTTATAAAACGCGCTAAAAGGCCTTGTACTCATTAGTTCATCCGACTATACTGTGAAGATCAATCCGTTAATCTGCTCTCTCCATTTGGTGCCGATTTTGATGGGGATTGCATTCATATATTTTATCCACAATCCCTTCATGTAAAGACTGAGGCACGCGCTAAAAGGCTTTCTACCCTTTTATAAAACGCGTTAAAAGCCTTACCCTATTATAAAACGCGTTCAAAGGCTTTCTACCTTTTTATAAAACGCGTTAAAAGGCTTTACCCTTTTATAAAACGCGCTAAAAGGCTTTACCCTTTTATAAAACGCATTAAAAGGCTTTGTACCCGTTTTAAAAACGAGTTCAAGCCCTACTTTCTTGTCTTTTTCTTTCATCATTTCAGTTTATAAACCGAACCCAAGCCGCAAATCTCATCTCACATCTCTCATTCTCACCTCTGAATGTCATTCCCATCTCTCATTCTCACCTCTCAATGTTAATCAGTGCGAAATTATAATAAGAGATTTTCCGGTGGAATCTGTTATTATGTACGAAGGTCGGCCCAGATGGACAGCTCGCTAACTTCATCATCATCTGAGGTAGACCAACACTCTGCTGCCTACGATCATGGATAATGGGCGGTAGAGTTATGCCGACCCAATTAGGGAAGAACTCGACGACTGTCGAAGGTTCTCGCAGAATTGGGCAACTGTCCATGAGTCTCCGCAAATCCTTGTTTTCATATTAATGAGAATTATTGTAATGAAAATTGTTATTAATTTAAATCGTTATTTTCATATTAATGAGAGTTATTGTAATGGAAATGATTATTAATTTTTATATTAATGGGTTCTGAATATTGTAATGGAAATTTTTTTTAATTTTTATATTAATTAGTTATGAATATTAAAACATAGATAAAACATAAATTCATACACAATAATTTAGATAATTAATTAAAACATAGATAAAATATAAATTCATACAATAACATAAATTCTAGATTTGAAGTTCATATTACAAATTAAATTTCATAGAAAATAAAATAGATAAATTTCATTATTCTAGCACAATTAAACTCTAATTTTTCTCCACTTCCTTAACCTCTTTATTCTTCTCCTCCTCCTTATTCTCACTAGAACTCTCATCTATTTTAACCCCCATACTAAAATCAGGGCTCCTGCCACAGCCTGAAGGGAAACGACGTACAGCCGAGACGGCCCTTCTCTTCGGAGGGCCGTATAATGGGATCCTTTTTGCTACCACATTAGGTGTTCCCTCCCCCACCTTGGATGTTTCCTCCCCCATCTTATTATTGTTTTGATCCTTCTCCATTTCTCAAATTTTTGATTTTACGCGTCTTTTGTTTGTGATTTTGTGATACGAAATAGGAGAACGAATTAAGATATATATAGGCAATTATTTAGCCGTTTATAAAACGCACTAGAATAGGGGTCTGCTCAAAAAACGCGCTATAAAAAACTGCTCAAACAGAGTATCACGCTGCTGAAAAAGTGGACTTCACCTTCGTACGCGTTTATAAAACGCGTTGGAAGCCATGGAACGCGTTTTATAAACACGTACGAAGGTGCAGTCCAGGTAAAACAGTAAAACAGACTGACAGCCTGCGAAAGTATTGAATTCCATTAACTTAGCCCTTCTTACGCGTTTATAAAACGCGCTCAAACCTTATTACGCGTTTTATAAACGGGTAATAAGGGTTGAGTCTATAAATAGTCCTCCTTCTCCGCAAATTCACGTCGAAAATTCAGAAATCAAAAACCAAAACTTTAGATAAGTTAGGCAGAGAAAAGAAACCGAGAAAACATAATGTCAACTAAACCACGTCATGTTTGTACCGGTGTGCTTCTACAAGGAGATGGACGAATAAGTAAACGAGATATTCTTCGGCACGTCTACTTGCACTATCCTTCCGACAAATTTTACGTGAAGGTTTTTCAACGCGACGTTTTTGAAGTGAGAGGGCCGAAATATTGGACTGATGTAGTTAAGAGGGATGGAGGATATCATGTCCGACGTGGAGATGGAATCGTTTGGTTGTGTTTGCAACAGGCATGTCCTCCTGGATTTGAAAATCACCCGTTAAATGGAAATGACATATATCATTTGGACTGATTATTAGGTTTTCTATAATTAGATGTTTTTATTATTGTGTGTTCTATTATTATCTGTTTTCTTTTATGTTTTAGTATATGTATTAATTCGTGTAGTATATGTGTTGTAAGTTTTATTATCTAATTTATTTTAGTTTTTATTTTATCCATTTTCATTTTTTTTGTGAAATTCGAAATATTAATATTAAGAGACTTAATATTTATTTAAATTATATTAGACATTACAACTCAATGAACATTATAATAAAAAACACAATACAAATTAAAAATTACAAATTATTAAAATTTTGAACCACACAATACACAACAAAAAAAATTACAAAATACATGATATTAAAATTTTGAACCACATAAAAAAAATTGTAGAAGATCCATTGCTAAGGGTGGGAAGAGAAAACATCACCGCAACTAATAGAGAAGAGTCGGGCGACTGATTGTCATATTGACCCCCTCTTTTTCTGAGACTTGGATGAAGATGGCTTCATGTATGCAGATTCTCATCCAAGGATGTCGGCTGCGGTGTAATGGCTCGTAGACCCAGCCCAACAAACTGCCCTCTACACGTAATAACAGATTCCACGGGAAAGTTTTTATTTTAAAGTTGGTGGAATATTAATAGCCATAAGGATTGTGTGCGACTCTGTATCAGTGAATAAGTGTGCCGCATACAACCCTTATGGCTATTAGTTTCGCACCAACTAATATTATTTTGCATTTCACCATCTAACTCTTGTTTTCCTCTAATTTTTTCCTTTTTTTTATTTTGGACGACAGAAGGTTGGGTATTTATATGGAAATTAGATCTCTCGAACGCGTTTTATAAAAGGGTAAGAAGACTTCTTACGCGTTTTATAAACTCGTAAAATCAGAAAATAACGCGCAAAGTCAGAAACTTTCGCCGCAATCACTGCAGACTTCTAGCGCGTTTTATAAACGCGTTGTAAGGCTTGTAGCGCGTTTATAAAAAGCGTTCGAGAGGAAAGAGAGAGGCGCGGTTTATAAACGCGTTGGAACTTTCTTCTTATTAAAAAAATAAATAATTCTTTCTATTAAATTTTTGGTGTCTGAATTTTTATATTAAATAATTTCGGTGCTGCATGCCCTCAAAAAAAAAAAAAACAATTTACATCCATCCACGTGGCAAGGCAAGGCAACTATAACCCGCGTCAGCATCACAATTCACAATTTACAGCATCCGTCCTTGTTGCTTGGTATTCTTGTAATTGTACCCACTTTCAGGCGTTATTCTCCGATGAGTTCTTTTATGTTTTCTAGTCTAGTACAGTACACCGAGTACAGTAATATGTAATGTATAGTACCTTTCTCTCTCTCTCTCTTTTCTCTCTGCATCTGCTTTAATAAGTTGTCTTTTTGACCGTTAATGCGCACTCTCTCTCTCTCTCCTCTCTCTCTCTCTCTACTCCGTGTAAAAGAAAGAAAGTTGTGAGTTCTCACTCCCCACCTGAGTCTTAATTCTGTCTGTGTGTGAACGAGGATTCAAGGAAGACGAGAGAGAGAGATTCAATCGTTGCTGAAGAACATACATTTTTATAATTTTCATCTCAAATTCTCAGTCAATCCCATTCCCATTCCCATTCCCATTCCTCAACCCCCTCCCCATAATAGTTTATTCATTTATTATGCTTCTTCTTCTAAGAGCAAGACCGACAAGAGAAGAGAAGAAGGAGAGAACACAAGTTAATTTGTGTTTACCAGATTTGCCTCAATGCCTTACATCATGCCTTTTATTTTAAGGTTTGTAAAAGTAAATAAAAATAATAAAGTTCTCGTTTGTTTCTTCTCTTTGCTACTTTGCTACTTTACTTTTTTTTTTAACCTACATAATTAATTAATTTTTCTTACCTCTAATTTTCATTTATTTTTCCCAGTGCCCCTCTTCTTTTTTATCGTTATTCCTTTCTCTTCTTTGGATAGAGTTCAACTCTGCTGCTAGTCTGCTACTTTGCTTTTCTTTATTACTCATCCCCTGTTCAACTTTGCCTTTCTTTCTTTTTTATTTATTTTTATTTGAACCGCAATTTCACTTTCAACTTATCCCCGTTTCATCTTTTGCAGATTTGCCCAATTCGTGGAGCAAGAGTGACAAATCCAGGTAATTAATATGGTTGTTTCATAACAATTAATTATACAACTTTTGTAACAAAAGGGTAATCTTTTGTAACACACCATGACCATACAAGTCATTCAAATAACAGATACTCCAACAGCTATGAAGAAACCTTGAATTCATTTCCTAACAAAAAGGAAATGGGATGTTCTGTTTCAAGGCTACAAGATGCCGAGGCAGTACAACTTTGCAAAGACCGAACGAATTTTATAAAACAAGCCCTCCAACAAAGATCTAAATTCGCATCTGGACACATTGAATATATCCAATCATTGGAAAGGGTCTCCATGGCTCTTCATAGATTTATCAATGGAGATTACAAACAGCAATTGTTATTACCTTTTGATCCATACATAACACCACCTCTCCTAGCAAAGAAGCGGCCAAGTCTTGAAATTCACACATTAGACCCTGCAGAAAGAAACTTCCATGTTGCCAGGTATTTGCGGCCAGGGGGCAATACATCGATTTCTGTGCAACAGCGTCCCCCACCAGTAGAGATCATCAGAGTTGAATCTCATTGTGCAACAGAGAATGACAATGCTGCCAATTTCTTTACTGAAACTTCCACAGCAGCATCCTCTGTGAAACATTCACAGGATTTTGGCGAAATAAGGTATATGAAGTCTAATAGCCACCCATCAGTGACTGTGCAAGAGAGGCATCAGCCGGCCGAGGCCATACGAATAGAGTCATACTTCCCAATGGATAGCAACTATGTCATTGATGGCCGTTTCTTTGATGAGTCAAGTTACAATAACAACGCTTCTTCATCTTATGATCACGGGTCAGGTTTGGGGAACTATCCTCCTTCACCCCAAAACTCGCACTGGGACTTTTTTTGGAATCCATTCTCTTCTCTCGACAATTACACTTATCTTAACCCTAGTTATAGTAGCTATGACAGGATTGTCAGTGATGATGATGTGGTGGGTCTGCAACTGGTGCGTGAGCAAGAGGGTATACCAGAATTAGAAGATGATATAAATTCTGTTGAACTGGAATCAGCTGAAGAATCAGATGATGAAGAAGAAGATACCATAGAAAATGAAACTGAAAGGGAGTCTGATCCCGGAATTAATAATCAGGAATTGGGTTTCAGACCAAAAGCTGCTAACATGAGTACTGCTTCTGATAACATAAGGCAAGATATGAAGGGGTTTCAGGACATAGGCATGGATAGTGTAGAGGTGGTATCCGATGCTCTCAGAGGGGTTGATGTGGAATTAAAGAGAGAGGAGAGAGAGAAGAAGAATTTGGTGAGAGACAGTAAAAAGGATGCAGAAGAAAGCAAACCAGGATTTACAGTTTACATGAACAGGAGACCTTTATGTTTGGCAGAAGTGATGAGAGAGATCCAATTGCAATTCCAGAGAGCTTCTGATGCGGCCCATGAGATAACTGGTTTATTGGAGGCCGGTCAGGTTCAATCCAATCAACTGTCTTCTACTCCAAGTGATCTTGCTGGTATGTCTTTTGTTTCATTTTTTTTTTTTTTTTTGGATTTTTACTGCCCTGTATGTGTACTAGCCACCAGGAATGATGAAAAATATTATCTTTCTGGAACCAAAACCAATAACAAGGTGAACAAATTGGAGTGGCATTTTGCTTGTTAGGTGTAAAATATGGTAACTGTAGGGTATAGCAAACCTTAGTCCTGTGCCAGTTTGGTAACCTAACGTCAATTAAAATGCCTGTATCTGAGATTGCTCTCTTGTTTGTTATTATTGGACTTCAATTAATATAAGGTTTGGTTTTAATTTTATATATTTGAAGCTAAACTTTTAAATCCGGTTGCTTTGCTTCGGTCTGGTTCATCCCGTTCATCTTCTTCCCGGTTCATTCTGGGTTCAACCGGCTCCAGAGAGGACACGTTTGATACAAGCAGCTGCTTCTCTGATGACTCGTCAGTGGTATCCACAAGCCATCGATCAACATTGGATAGGTTATATGTATGGGAGAAGAAATTATATCATGAAGTCAAGGTATATATTTAAGTGTTCATGTAGTCTGTATGATAGAATCTGGATCATCTTTTTGTTACATTGATGTATGCAGTGAGTAATGTGGTATCGTGTTTTTGTGCTTAGACAGGAGAGAAAATAAAAGTAGAGTATGAGAAGAAGCTGCACCAGTTAAGAAGCCAAGATGTAATAGGAGAAGAACCATCGTCAGTTGATAGGACAAGAACCGCACTGCAAAATCTACACACAAGGCTAAAAGTGTCATTTCACTCGGTTCAATCCATATCGAGACGTATTGAAACACTTAGAGATGAAGAGCTGTACCCTCAGTTGATGGATTTGTTGCAAGGGTATGTTTGCTGTTGCTGTTCTCCTTCCTTTAAGATTGGTTTATTGGTACCATAAGGACCAAGTACAAGTTTGGTATAAAGGCAAATGCTATTTCCATATGAAAACAATGAATAAGGACCAAGTACCAATTTGGTATAAAGGCAAATGCCATTTCCATATGAAAACAATGAATAAGAATGTGAATCATTTTGGCACTGGCTGGCACATAACGGTTCTGAGGTCCGAGAAAGGCTTCCATGATTTATATTTGAGTTTGTTTGGTACAGAATAGAGAAAATGTGGCGAGCCATGGCAGAGTGCCATCGAATCCAAAAGCGCGCAATAGATGAGGCAAAGCCCCTGATATTTTGCTCTAGCAACTCATTCTTTGCTGCCTCATCGACCCTGAACCCTGCCATGTCAGTCCCGCCTCATGTGGGTCCTGCGGCAGCTGCCCTGGAGGCAGAGCTGAGGACCTGGAGCCGGTCATTTGCGGCCTGGGTCTGTGCGCAGCGGGCCTATGCCGTGGCGATGTTGGGATGGGCACAGCGGTGTTGCGGGGCTCGGCAGGATGAAAGTGGGGAACAGATGGCAGGATGCGATGAGGATGCGGGAAGGATGTTCAGGGCATGCTGGAGGTGGGCACGAGGGATGGATGGGATGAGCGGGGGAGCGCAGGTGATGGACGGCCTGGACTTCTTCGCGGCGGGTATCGGGTCGGTGTGCACGGGGCTGGCGGTGCAAGAGGGGGAGGGAGGAGAGGAGGGGGTGGTGCAGATGGCTGGACGGGTGGTGTTTGCAGGATTGTCGGTGGCTGTGAGTGCGCTGGCCGACTATGCGGGGGAGTCAGGGGAGAGGTATGGGGTGGTGGTGAGGAGGTGCAAGGACGAGAGGGAGGGCCAGAGTCGTCAGTCACCGTCCCCAGGGACAGGGATAAAAACAAACTAACTGTAAATAGTCGTTGTTGCCATGCATGCTCTGTACTCTGTACTTCTGTAGTTGTTGTTGTCTGCCGCGCGGCACAGCCGCATTTTTCATACGACCCGTCCAATCTGATATGAACGGTTCAGTTTTTTCAAGCTTATCAATCTGATATTTTTTAAGAACCGTTCAGACTAGATCAGACAATCAGGATGAAAAATACTGCCAGCCGCGCGCGGCAGAGGATATGAGTTCGTTGTTGTTGGCTCTCAAATCGCCTCTCTACCTTTCTCTTATTTATTTTTTATATTTTCGGTAAGGGGGTTCAATTATTATTATTGTAATTGTTGTATAATTATATTAATATTATCATTAATTGTTATTATCATTAAGGGGGTTCAATGATGGCATGCATGGAGTATTGGTGCGGTGGCCTCAAGCCCTCAACCAACAACAATTAATTATGGTGTGGACAGAGATCAGTGGGTGCGGTACTGCGGTGGGCGGTGGCTTTCAAACAGAGAAAGTGAAAGAAGAGGGATTTCGTTACGGGCTGGTTTAGGTCTTTGGGCTGGGCACGGGCATTGTTTTGGATCGACATAGAAAGTTACTATTATGGCTGCATAACGTCTAAAACGATCACGAAAACGGTCGATTTCGTTAACCGTTTCGTTTTAAAACGAAATTGATCACTCATTTGCGTTAACCGTTTCGTTTTGGACGAAATGGTCGAAATCACGAAAATACCACGAAAATACACATGGACGAAACTGTTCTAAACTTTCGTTAATCGTTTCGTTTATAAAACACAACAAAAAATCTTAACCGTTTCGTTTCGTTTTGGACGAAACGAAACGAAAGGACGGTCGAAACGGTGACTGTTTTCACCCCTATTTACTATACAACATCATCTCTTTTAGTATTTATACAACATCATCTCTTTTAGTATTTAGAGCATTCACTGGTTTCCTACCCAATAGACTAGCTCAGGTGATAGATAAATTGATTGATCACGTTCAAACTGGTTTCCTACCTAATAAATTTATTTTAGAAAATGTGGTTCTGGCTCATGAAATCATTCATGATAGTAGGCAAAAGAAAGAACAAGGGGTAGTTGTCAAAATAGATTTTGAAAAAGCCTATGATAGAGTCAATTGGGATTATCTAGATGAGGTACTGATAGGTAGGGGCTTTAGTCATAAGTGGAGACATTGGATTCAACAGTTATGTCATAGTTCTTTTACTTGTGTAAACATTAACAATGAACCCACTGAGTTTTTTAAGTGCAGGAGAGGGTTGAGACAAGGGGATCCTCTCTCCCCTTTTCTTTTTGATATTGCAGTAGATTCGTTGTGTAGAATTTTTAATAGAGGTAGAAATTGTGGAGAAATTATAGGACTAGGTCCCTCCATTCTTAATGATAGAGCTGTAACTAATATTTTATATGCAGATGATACTCTACTATTTTTGAAAGCTGAAGAGAAAAATATAGAGAAGGTGTTCTGGACTATGATTGGGTTTGAAGCTATGTCAGGTCTGGCGGATGATATAACCAAGGGCTTCCTGTACTGTTGGCTTCCACATAACTGGGCAGAAATTCCTATACAGATGCAGGCGCCAGATACTCAAATGGGAGGTCTCCCGAGCATGGACAACTGGTCAGGGTGGAATTTGGAGCAGCTGCTATTAGCTTTAAAAAAAAAAAAGAGACGGACATTGCTGAAAGGCTACATTTTCAAATTTATGCTTTGTCTGTACGGATAAATTTTGTCAGTTGGGTGTAGTTATGTATGTTTCTAGTATATTCAGGAGTTTATTAATCGCTTTATGTTGGAGTTTTGAGGTGTGGATGTTACTTGGGACTTACTAAGGTTTGTAATCTGAATTGTTTCTGATCAATGGAAACGGGCCCAATGGCCTTTTCTCAAAAAAAAAAAAATTAGAGCATTCACTGGACTCATTCATTCGAAATAGGGACAATTTAATTTATTTAAAAAATCATATCTAAATAATTTTTTTTCTTCTCTCTCGTCTCTAAACAATTTTATCTCACCTCTTTTTTTCCTTTCAAAATTTAGGGTTTTTGAACTCTCCGAACCTCGCTGACTCCATATCGCCTCCGCCTCTCCTCTATCCCATCGCTCTGCCTCTCCTCTCGCATCGCATCGCATCTCTCCTCGACTTTGCCATGAGAGCAGCAAAGAAACTAATCCAATTTACGAGTTCTGACATGATTGGTTTTACGAGTTCTGACATGTCACCTTCCAAGACAGAAGGTACTTTTGGCAATTCTCATTTTTTTTTCTTTTTATAATTTTCACGAAAATGTCAGTAAATCTTTCAAATCTATAATTGAATTTTCCCATGACCCCCTCCCACCAGGTGTCAAACCCTGATGTGCACTTCTATGCCGGCGAGTAGGTTTTGATAGCAAGTTTGATTGTTAGTTAGTTTAATTGATTTAGAAGAAACAGATTAAAATCTTGAAAATTATTTTTTAAATCAGAACGTGAAAATCACCATTTGAAACTATCTATGTAATTGCACAAAGGATGTATTAGATAGTGCAAATGTTAAGTTAAATAACATAAGGGATCATCGTATGTTCCATTGTCAGAAATTGTCTATGCAATTACACAAAGGATGTATTAGATACTGCAATTGTTAAGTTAAATGACATAAGGAATCATCTTATACTCCATTGTCAGAAACTGTTTCTGCATAAAGTTGCTTGAAATGATTATTTAGTATTAAATTGTGCTTGTCAATTGTTCAGTTAGTTGCTTTATATACTATATTACATGCATCTAGGGATTAGATTATAACATATGATGTGTAAACAATTGTTAACTTACTTTAAAATTTTCAAAAATGATGTGTTAGATATTGCAAATGTTATGACTTAAGGGATCATCTTATGCTCAATTATTAGAATTTCTGCATAAAGTTGTTTGAAAAAATTATGTAGTATTAAATTATGAACTATTTGTCACATTAAGGAATCATGTTGTTAACATCTTTATATCTGCATTTTTATTCATATTACACTGGTTTTGGCTGCGGTTTGATCGAGTTGGTGTCCTTATGTTTGTTTGTTCTCCACCGACATTCTGATTTGTTCTAAAGTGAACATGTTTGTTGTAGTTTATAATTTTGATTTGTGCTGGTATTGTCGTAGTCGACAATACTTTTATTGTTGTGTGATGTAAAATTTGGATTGTTTTGAATTGATTTTTGAATGGCTTGTTACTTTTTAAATTATCCCATAACTAGTTTAATTGAATAAAAAAAACTATGAAATCAAATTTCTGCTGCAACTAACTGAACAAGTAAACACTTTAAATTCAACCCATAACGTGTTTAACTGAACACAAAAACTTAAAACTTCGTATTATGACTGTATCAAACTGAACACTCAACGATAATTAACCCATCCCTTGACTCATCTAACTGAACAAAAAATTATGTCCATTTGATGACGTCAACTTGCAAAAAAAAAATTCAAATTTTTTTTCGAATATATTTTGATGACGTCATCAAGCGAAAACTGGACCCATCCATTAAAATGAGGTTGGATGCTTCGATGCTTTAGAATTAGATTCTGGACATCAGCTCCGATCAACATATAATAAAGAGATAATTGATGCTTGCCATCTAACAAATCACTATCCAAGCCATCAAAATCCAGCGCTCTCTTCATTTTCTGTGCGATATGATCCGAACACACCTTCCCCTCACCCAGTGCACAATCTCCTCCGAGCGCACCTTCCTCTCATCTCAATGCTCCTCGCACCGAGTGCACCTTCCTGTCTCTTCATCTCCCTTTCCCGTGCTATCTCATTTCCATCTCTTTCGTGTATTCTCCCCTCTCTCATTCTTACAAGTGATTTTCTTCTTTATTTCTCACTAGCTTTTCTATATGTTTATTTTTATTTTTATATGTGTTCAATTTGTTTGTTTTATATATTCATTTTATTCCTTATTTAGCTACTTTTAATATTTATTTTATTTGTTTGTTGTATCTGTTCAATTTGTTATAGTATATATTCATTTTATTCCTTATCTAGCTACTTTTAATATTTTTTTTATTTGTTTGTTGTATCTGTTCAATTTGTTATAGTATATATTCACTTTGTTTGTTTGATATGTTCAATTTATTTCTTATTTAGTTTATTTTTATATATGTTCACTTTGTTTTTTTTGTATCTGTTAACTATGTTGTTATATGTGTTCAATTTATACGTTGAATATGGTCATTTATAAGAATTTTGTATATATATTCATTTTGTTATATATGCTCAATTTATTTGTTATATATGTTCATTTTGTGTTCACTTTTATCTTTTTGTATGAGTCCACATGTTTGTTATATCTGTTAAATTTATTTGTTATATATGTTTTATATACGTTCACTTTTACTTTTTTGTATAAGTCCACATTGTTTGTTATATCAGTTCTATTTATTTGTTATCTCCAAGCTTTTAAATTTCAGCTTTTTCGGTATGACGGTCCGAATTTGATTTAACGGTGCGGTATTTTTTCGACGATAAAATAGTGGCTATATACGAACATCAGTGTCAAACGCTCAAACTCATCTATATTTTCTTCTGTACAGCCACTTCTCAAGCTTTTGTATTTTTCAAAGTACTAACTAAAAAAATAAAACAATATAAATCAAAACTCTACAATTCGCATGCATAAAAATTACAAAGTTGAAGTTCTATAACCGTCAAAATTCACACATCAGTTACTCAAATTTGAAACTAATAGCCAACAATCCAGATTTTACTCCAATACTCTATACAAAGAAAGAACTAATTAAATAAACATGACAAGAAGTATCAACACCAAAGATAAACCATACAACCATGTTGGAGTTATGTCCTAGAAGTCAATAATTTAATAACTTAAATATTAATATATGTTTTGGATGTTATTTTATCATCTGTTCCAAGGTTTATTATTGACAGATCATTCAGGTTGAGGATCTGAATTGTGGATCTCTGTGGATCATTCTTTAGAATGACAATAATAAATCTAAATGGTCCATAATCTTGATAATTAACAAGGAACATTAATTATCATATAAGATTAGTATGCAAGTTAAGTGATGATTAAGTTCTACAAATCATATGTAAAGAGTTACCAACTTAATTGCATATGTACATGTTACGAAACATATTACAGGACTTGACCCAACGAAATAAATATATGGATTGTGTTATGTGTCATTATTTATTTTGTTATGATTTTGGCTCTAAGTTTGAGATGTTTATCTTTTCCACATGAGGATAGGTTCAATAAATATTGTCTACCGCTGATTTCCGGTAAGGGCTGCTATACGGACTTTATTTATGTTCTCTTGAATTGTGCGGGGAAAAGCTAATCATCAAGAAAATCGTATGTCCCTCATTAATTCACTTAGTGAGTGACGATATCTGTTTGATCCCCTTGATGGAGTTGGATCGTATGCGCGCAACTAGGCGATCAACTCTAGATCAAGAAACATATAATCTGCAAGAATGACACATTCCTATCTTGGATTAGAGGATCATATCGTGCGACATAAGAATCAAAATAGAGAAATACTTTTATTCTCTTATGCAGGATTTAAATACTGTAGCAGTACACTATTTATGCGAATTGGGAATCATAACGTGTTGCTAGATACCGCTTATGATTATTGGAATTAAATAACGATTTAATTCCATGTCCAACTTAGCATAAATCTTCAAAGGGTCACACAGATCAAAATATAACCAAACAGTGCACTAATTATTTATTCGCATTAATGTGTTTTGCAAAAATATGATAAGTTGATTAATTGATTATATACTGATATAATTAATTAAGTCAAATGGATCATATCGAAATGATTTAATGTATGAGCTAATCCCATGATAATTATTAATTAGTTAATAATCATTTTCAACTCAACACAATTTAATATAAATAGTTATATTAAATTAATGGACCGATATTTATATTGAATAAATAGCCCAAATATAGAGCATCTAATGGTGGATTAAATGGATTGAATTAATAATTAATTAATTGAGTGTGTAAAGCCCAAAAGGCCCATGTTTGGCCAGCCTAGAAGAGAGGGTGGTAGGTAGGTGGCACACTTGTAAATAGTTGAAACTATTTCCTAGGGTTTGAGCATTATAAAAGGACCCTTATGGAGGCTCCTTGCTCCTCTCTCTCTCTTCCTTCTTAGGCCGCCACCCTCCTCCCCTCTTCTCCCTCTTAGGCCATCACTTACACCTCTCTCTCATCCACCATTGCTCATGTGTTGAGCTCCAATTTCTCTACTTATTAAAGAGTTAATTAAGAAGGCGAGAAAGCTTGGGATTAGTCTAGACCTTTTAGCTTCTAGCAAAACTTGTAGGTCTTGGTTAATTTCGTGGTGGACTCGAGGTCGAGCTTGGATCGAAGGAGAAGCTTGAAGAGCACGTCACCTACAACCTAGCCTTGGTTCGAGCCTCTTGATTACTATATCAAGAGAGATAAAGCTTTTGAACCTCTTCTCTTATGTGTGAATGGCTTAAAGCACTAGTTTCCTTTTGTGCATTCTTAATTGTGGATAATTAAGAGTAATTAACCATAAAATTGAAAATTATGCACTTAACTAATAAACCATACCAAATTTGATATACTACAGTGTCTAATATTAAATAATTGTACCAATTTCTTGTTAGAAAGTGATCAAAAATTAATTTCTATGCTAATTACATCTAATTAACCAAGCACAAAGAGGATCTTGCCAAGCAATCAACACACAAAGAGAAAGGATAGGAGAGTTATGCCTCTCGTGGAATCGTATCCATGAGGCTTGACCATGGCATGGGAATCGATGGCGTGCCTTCTCCACCGTCTCCACCAAGTTGAGTAGCCGCCCTCGAGTCCACCAAGCCTAATACTCATGGCTTCTCTCTTCTAGCAATTAATCATTTAATTTAGAGGATAAAAAAGAGCACAACACATGAGCAAATGAGAGAGAAAAGAGGTGAAAGTGGCAGCCAAGAAGGAGGCAAAAGAGTGGAGAGAGAAAGGTTAGGGTTGGAGCCACCAAAGAGATCTTTTTATAGAGCTCAAACCATAGGGAACCAACTTTCCATAAATTACACCTCATGCCACCGTACCTACCACCTATGGCTGGCCATAAAGAGGCTTATATGGGCTACCTCACTTCATCAAATGAGTCTTTAATTTTTATTAATTAAAGCCTCTCAATTTGCTCTTCAATTGGGCTATTCATTTGCAATCAAACAACGACCCAATTAATTAATATAACCATTTATATTAAAATTGTGTTGAACTAAATTAATTATTATCTCATTAATAATTATTTTAGAATTAGTTAATGCATTAATTTATTTCTATATAATCTCATTGACTTAATTAATTATAACGGT
Organism: Rhynchospora pubera; assembly: GCA_028095005.1. NCBI lineage: Eukaryota > Viridiplantae > Streptophyta > Magnoliopsida > Poales > Cyperaceae > Rhynchospora > Rhynchospora pubera. Next base: position 228,417,711 of record CM051459.1, on the reverse strand, counting down.
TCACAAAGGTATATAATTAATTAATCAATCTATCATATTTCCACAGTACTTACTGCTATGAATAAATAAATAATGCACTGTGTGATTAAAGTCCTATTTGTGTGACTCTTTGAGGATTTATGCTATGTTGGACATGGAAAATAAATCGTCATTCATTTTCAATAATCATAGGCGATATCTAGCAACACAATATGATTCCCAATTCACATAAATAATATACTGCTACAATATCTCAATCTTGCATAAGAAATAAAAGTATTTCCTTCTCTGATTCTTATGTCACATGATATCATTATATAATCCAAGATAAAAATGTGTCATTTTTGAAGATTATACATTTCTTGATCTAGAGTTGATTGTACAAATTGGCCAAACAATCCAACTTAATCAAGGGGCCCAAATAGATATCATCACTCACTAGGTATACTAATGAGGGACATATGGTTTTCTTGATGAACAATATTTTTCCGCACAATTCAAGAGAACATAAATAAAGTCCGTATAGCAGCCCTTATCAAGAATCAGCGGTAGACAATATTTATAGAACCTATTCTCATGTGGAATGATTGAACCATCTCAAACTTAGAATCAAACTCATATGAAATAAACAATGACACATAACACAATCCATATGTTTATTTCATTATGTCAAGTCTTGTGCTATGTTCCAATAACATACACATATGCAATTAACTCGGTAACTTTTTACCTATGATTTGTATAACTTAATCATCACTTAACTTGCATATTAATCTTATTTGATAATTAATGTTCCTTGTTAATTATCGAGATTATGGACAGTTTAGATTTATTATTGTCATTCTAATGAATGATCCACAATTCAGATCCTCAACCTGAATGATTTGTCAATAATAAATTCTAGGAACAAATAATCAAATATTATCAATAACATAAACTAATATTTTAAGTCATTAAATTATTGTCTTCTAGGACATAACTCCAACATTTCTAACATCCAACTTAACAATAGTTCAATTCAAACTTCAAACTAATTGTACCGATCTCTAAACTATTATAAAAACACAAAATACATAGTAGTAGCAATTTGTGTATAAACCATCTCTAAACTATGTTACGACTTAGGATCATAAAAGGAGAATAACAATTTGTGTATAAACCACCTCATTCTATTATTCTGAAAAGAAACCCAATTACAGTATACAATTATTCCGAGGTAAAGAACTCTATACCCAACAAACAAAAAAAAAGCATCGGTGCCCCTTCACAATGTACCAGTCTTTGTTATATGACATAAATCAACCAGATCATCTGAACCCTTTTACATGCAACAAAAGCATCACAAATTCACAATTCAAAATAATAAAAGAAACGGTTTCAGCAAAATCAAATTCCATAACAATTGTTATACCATGAAATCAAATGTCGTAACAATTTTTACTCTCCCTTATCTTTTACAAAGAAACAATACTAGAAGCAAAAGAGAAAATGCAAAAGTGCAAAACCAAAAGAAAAAGAAAATTCATTACTGCCATCACTACTCATCCAGCGCTCTATCCCCTCTACTCACATAACGCGCATTTTTTATTCATTTCGTAATTATAAGTGTTCACTCTTTTTAGATACAAATGTTCACTTTGTAGTAGTAATCAATTTTTATTTATAAAAGTCTATTTTTTGGTTCTGCGATCTCCCTCAACTTTCATTTATTAGGAATAGACTTCACCATTTATGATTCATTATCTAGATCTCATCTTTCGAGTGTTGATCATCAATGAGTATTGATACAATTGAATTAGTCTAAATTTGATTGGGATCATAAAATAAACATGTTTGCTCATAATATTTGTACTTATTAAACTGAACATGTAGATATGATGAGGAGGACCTACCATACCTCGGGCAGATCTGATAAGGAACAAGTAGATCTAATAATGGCTTAGGAAGCATTACATAACGCAATTAGGACGTTACACAGCTAGGTTGAGAGCTCATCTCACTTGAGGCCGTAGTGCCACATTTGTCTTTTGAGTTAGGCTGATCCACCTCGGTTCGAAGTTGTAGTCCTGTTCTTGTTGAAATTGATTGGAGCGCGCTCAATTCGAGGTCACTCCCAGAGACATACTACTAAGACTAACATATCTCTAATGGATCATAATTCGTTACCATATCGCATGTTCAATTACTCTCTTTCTCTTTATTTTCTTGCTACACTTGAATTGATTGTGTATGTTTGTTAATTATCGTTGGATACCAATTAAATTGTGTTAGGGTAGTTCATACCAAATCGGTGTAGAACCTTAATTTCTTCCGCTTACGATATTTAACTGCCTCCATTTGGGACAACAAAACATATTACGTTGCTAGGAAAAAAAATGTAATATTTTTCTATATTGTGTAGATAACAGTTATGATTAATTTCATTATTTTAAAAAGATTATCAAGAAAAAAATGCTTGGAATTTTGTTTTTATAGCATAGTTACATTGTCGGCAATCAAGCAGCCTCAAATAACATCTACAAATAAATTTCTGAATCATTTGTGAAAAGAAATATTTAATTTTATTGAATTATTTTTTCTCTATATGAATGTGTTTGCTTTTCTCTATATATATTTTAAATTCGGCGAGAAATGATGCAGCATCCGCTTTGCTGACGAGAAAAAGATGAGAATTGGAATTTAAGAGAGAAGCGAAACATGAGAGCAGTTGGTTGATTTTTGGTTTTGGAAATAAAAGAAAAGAAAAGGTACTTAAGGAGAGAAGCAGAAGAGGGAGTAGTGTAGCTGACACGTGGATGGGGGGGGGGTGTCAGATGTGTTGGGGGACACGGCGGAGGAAGGCGTGAAGCCTTGAGCTGGAGCTTGACTTTTTAATATTATATTAAGGGCAAAAGCGTCCAGTGCTGGCCTGACCGACTTAGGTCCTGATCAAAATCTCACTTTTTTAACGTGGGATTTCATTTCATTTCATTTCGTCGGAAAATTTTTGATCAAAATGAACAAATTTGGTGTCATTTGGTTGGAATTCCTATGTAATTAGATCCAACAAAATCCTACGAAATCTTCTGAAATCATTTGAATTGAATTGAATTGAATTAAAATTCCGTGAAAAAACCATTTTGATCAGGACCTTACTCTGTTTGGTGGAGGATGTGCAGCGAGCGAGCCGCCGAGCCCGAATGTATGAAGGTTGAAGGAGGGCAAAAGAGTCCGAAGTCCGAAGGGAAGGAGGAGACTGGAGACTAGAGACTGGAGAGGGAAAGTAGAGTCAATTAAATTATTATATTATATAAATTTGAGGAAAGGTGCATCCCATTCCCATATGGATCATATTCCCATTGCATTGCAGGTAAATTCAGCGGAAAATTCTGCGGAACTTGTAAACAGACTCGGCTCACAGATTGTAGGACTTGGTAGACCGGGCGTAGGGGACTTGGGAGAGGAGAGGAGGAGGAGACTCAGAAGAGAAGAGACAAGAGAGGGTTTTAGTCTACAAGCAACATATATCAATCAATATTATGTATGTAGTCTCGGGTCTCGAGGTTCCGTAATTCCGTTCGAGCTGGTCTCTCGCTTCCCCCTTCCCCCTTCCCCCTTCCCCCTTCTTCTCCTTCTTCTCCTGCCCTGAGCGCCTGAGCCCCTGACTGACCAGAGCCCAGAGGTATGTATTGTATTGTATGGCTCTCAGTCTCTCTTTTTTATTTTATTCATTTCATTTCTACGCTTCCCTTTCCCTTTCCCTTTTCCCTTTCCTTCCTTCAGATAATTAATTAATTATTTACTCAGGCTGGGCTGACAGGCAGCAAAGCAATCAATCAATCAACCAAGCAACCTAGGGTTTCTGCTCTTTCCTTCTCATCAATCACTCAATCACTCAATCAGGTGCTTCTTCTCCTCTCCCTTCTAGGATTAGGGTTTATGATCAGCTTCTTCAACTTTTAATTCTAATTCATTCCTCTCAGTTAAGTTAGTTAGTTAGTTAGTTAGTTAGTTAGTTCTGCTGTACCAATTCACTTCTGCCTATTATGCCTATTCTGCGGGTTGGGGTGGACTCCAAATCCATACACACCAATTTCACCTGCTGTTATGCTATCTCTTCATTCCCTCTTAACATAATTCATGATTCTTTTTTACTTTTCAGCCAGCCGGACCACTGCACTGCACTGTTTATCCTCTCCTCTTCACCTGCACCCTGCACTGCATCTCATGGTGATGGAATTCTTCTTCTGATGGCAACAGAGAGCCCACTCAGACTTGTCACTGCACCTGCCTCGCCCACCTGGTCCCCTGCCACTGATCAAGTCCTCTACCATTCCACTGCACCCGCACTTTCTTCTCTACCAAAGCGCAGTGGCAGCGCCCCACCAAACATAGAAGGCTCCTGGACTGCACTTACAGGCCTCATTGACCCCCACCATTCCTCCTCTTATCAACCATCTTTCCACAATTTAACCAACTCTGATGAAGACACTTTTCGTGCAAATCCAGCATATTTCGATTACTACAATTCAAAGGGCAACCTAAACCCTAGGTTACCTCCTCCCCTGATAAACCGTGAGGGCCGCCATTTCATGCACAAAATTTACAGTAGCTCTTCATTAGATGATTCAACTGGAATTGGTGTTACTAAAGGATCTCTGTTCATACCAAGATCGGTGCTTTCTACACATAAGGAAGAACCAGAGGAAGACAAGTCTCCTCGCTTGGGTTCAGGTGGATCCAGTTCAGGTACTGGGTCCGAGATCCGTCACAAGGAGATTGCTGATTTCACCCAGGTAATTTTCTCCGCAGTTCAAATAAGAGTCTTGTAAGCTGATGCAGCTTGCATCAGGCTAATTGTCACTGATAAGTTGTGCTTAATTTTTTACCGGTATGTATAAAACACATGTTAAAGACTGGTTACCACTGGTATTTTCTTTTCTTTTTTCTTCTCTCTTTCTTGCTTTTTATTATTCTGTTTGATATTCAGTGATGCTGTATGCAAAGTAAAAATTGTTTTGCAGGATGAATATGCAGGGCCTCCATCTCCAGTGCAGGAATACCCATCACATCCATCTATCAGCACATCGATTCTTAGGACACCAGAGCCTGACCCTTCTCAGTCTTCGGTCAGTCAATCAACTCCTCTATCTGACCCGCACACTAACCCTAGTTCTAGTTCTAATCCATCGTCTTCTAGCCCCTCGGGATCCTCTGAGAAAACACCCACCCGCAGAGGGAAATCAATCTCTGATACAAGACCAACACCTCTAAATGTACTCCCAGCAACTGGAGTTGCATCAACTGGACTAGAACCATCTGGAGTTGTTATCACTGATCTTCAGCGACTGGAGGCAGAAATGACGGCCTTAAGTGTAAATTTTCATGGACAGGCAAGTCAACTAAAATCACAGCAATTTCCTCTTCCTCAGTTGCCCTTTCTTCCAGGGGTTGATCCACAACCTGTTTTACAACCAGCTGGAATAACAAACCCTTTTTACACACCAGCAAGTAACCTTCCAAATCTCGGAGCAGCCCCATTTTATCCACCTCCAAACCCTAATCCAACTCCCTTTTTCAACCCACAATATGGCATAGCTGGGTACCCATTAAACCCTAATTTTATTCCTCCTGTTCTTACTGGGTTTGGCCCTCAGAGTCCAGTTGCATCAACAGCACCCGAGTTTGTTCAGCCATACAAGTATTATGGCCATGTGGGTGGGTTGCCAGTACAGCCTCCTATGCCTGACCCAAGTTATATGCAATTCTTCCCACAACAGCCAGCTTTAAACCTATATGCAAACACCAGTCCATACAATACAGTAGCTACAAGGCCACCAAATAATGTAGTTGTGTCTGTAGCTACTGATGCTTTTGATCTGCACAAGGTGCACCGGCCGACCCCCTTCTCTCCTGGTGTGAGGCCTATTAGTGTGAGCCCTTTGAGTGTTAGAAAGGGGCCAAACCCAAACTATTCAGGGTACCAAATGGGGCCGCAGTTGCACTATCAGAGTGCAAGCCCAAGGAGGAATGAAAATCTGAGGGTCCAACCAACTGATTTTCGGAATATGACAAAAAATGATGATGGGAAGCAGTGCTCCTTTCTGGAAGAGCTGAAAACCAATCGCAACCGTCGGCTCGAGCTGCCTGATATTGCTGGGCGCATAGTGGAGTTCAGGTAATTTTTCATTCACAATGCTGTTGTTGTTCACTTCTTTTTTCCACAACTAAAAATATTAACTAGGTTTATTTTATTTTTACTTTTTTCATTTTGGTTCTGTGATGGCAGTGCTGACCAGCATGGGAGCAGATTCATACAGCAGAAATTGGAGAACTCCAGTCCAGAAGAGAAAGCAGCGGTTTTCAATGAGATACTACCTCACGCCACATCCCTCATGACAGATGTCTTCGGCAATTATGTCATCCAGAAGGTGTTCACTTTTTTTTAAAAAAAAAAAATCTTTTTGGTGTGTATGTGTGGTGTATTGGTGTGATGTGTAAAAATTGGATGCAAAGGGAGACTTTAATGGCACTTGCTTTTAATTCCAGTTCTTCGAGTATGGAAGCAAAGAGCAGAGGAGAGAACTAGCAAATAAGCTGGCGGGCCATATCTTGCCACTTAGTCTACAGATGTACGGTTGCCGTGTCATCCAGAAGGTGCATACACTTGCCAACAACATAACTAGTTTGCATTTAGATGCCACTATGTAATCAATCAACTCTACCATGTGTTTGACCTAATCAAAATTATTTGGTCAAAAATTGAATTATGGAAATAGGCCTTGGAGGTGATAGAGCCAGAGCAGAAACAACAGCTGGTACAAGAACTGGAGGGGCATGAGATGCAGTGTGTGCGAGACCAGAACGGTAACCATGTGATACAGAAGTGTATAGAGTGGGTACCTGTGGAGCATATCGGCTTCATAATTACAGCTTTTCGTGGCCAGGTTGCCTCTCTCTCCATGCATCCGTATGGCTGCCGTGTTATTCAGGTTCTCTCTCTCTTATTTGGTTATATTTCTGAAATGTATAATTTTGGTAAGTATGAAAATGACAATGAAATGCAATGAAAATAGAGGGTCTTGGAGCATTGCACGGGAAATGCACTGGGGCAGTGCATAGTGGATGAGATTCTGCAATCGGCTTGCACCCTTGCTCAAGACCAGTACGGCAACTATGTCACCCAGGTTTCTACTTGCTTTCTCCTCTCACTTAAGTCGGTTATTTTATCGCATATTATATTTAGATGGGCTAATATTGTGTGCATTTGGTTGCAGCATGTGCTGGAGAAGGGGAAGGAGGAGGAGAGGAACCAAATAATAGAAAAGCTGGCAGACCAGGTTGTCAGCATGAGCCAGAACAAGTACGCCTCCAATGTCATTGAGAAGTGCTTCCAGTATGCAGACCCCAGCCACCGAGACCTTCTCATCGACCGTATTATACAACAAACTGATGCAAACGACGCCCTTCTTGTCTGTATTCTCTTACTTGATTCTTCGTTCCATGAAATCACAATTAAGTATTAGTTACTATCTATCATATGATGATTATCTTATTGTTTCTTGTTTAATATTCTTTTGCTTAGGCTATGATGAAGGACCAGTATGCCAACTATGTTGTCCAGAAGATTCTGGACACGTGTGATGAGAAGCATAGGGAGGTGCTGATTGGCCGCATCAGGGCCAACCTTTCTGCCCTGCGCAAGTACACTTATGGCAAGCACATTGTCACGCGAATCGAGCAGCTCATGTCTGAAGGTTTTGTTTCTGTTTCCCTCACCATTTTATAATTCCCCCCACATTTATTTGGTTCTTCAATTTGCGACTTAATTTTGCATTATATGCCTTGGAACGCAATTTTCTCATGGGAAAATTTTGAAATTTGGAGCTATAGTTTGCTGCTGGAACATTACTGCTGGATCCCCAGCAAAGACTACAGTCTTGGGTTGTTTTTTATTTATTTATTTATTTTTTGTATCCATGGTTGTTTAAATATGTTGAATTTCTGTTGCAGGAAACAGTGCATACGGCTCATGATTTGTTATTGGATAGAAGAGGAGGCAGGGGCTAACTTGAGACATTTAGAAAAAGGAGAAAAACAAGGAATTGTACAGATAGTGGTGGATAATTTATAGTTAGGAGGTAGGCTCTTTAGCTGTTAGTGGTGTGTATGTATTGTATTCTCTCTTGCTCCAGCAGGTCAGCAACCCGTATAATATATATATGTTATAAATGCATAAATTGTGTGTGCGGCGATCAACATGGAACAGATTTAGAAATGTGAACTTGCCATGGGTTGTATTGTAACTGTTGATTTTCTTTTTTATATTGGCGTGCTTTTGTCCTTGACTAATGCTTGATGTTTGGTTTTCACAATCAATTTAAGCTCGAAAATGATGGCCTATGTATTCACTCCATCAGGCAGGCATTGTAGTTGGTTGCAAAGAAATACATTTTTTTTATTCCATCATACGTTTAAAGATTTGTTTTTGGGTAATGAGATGAGGTGGGTGTTGCAGCGTGTAATTCTAAGCCCTGAAAATTTGTACAAATGAAAACACACAGTATTGAATCAGATTAAGAAGCAACAATTAAGCCACAAAAGACCAGCATATTTACGCCATTAAGCCTCTTAGAGTTAAGAGCAGAGTAGAAGAGAAACGAACATTAACCTAAACAGCGCTTTATTATTTTACCATCATAATAACAATAATAATAATTGAAACAACGCACAAGAAGAATAAGTGATCATAAAGAGAGCAGAGCAGAGCATACATAACATAGCGAGTTCAAATTAAAATGTAAAGATAAAGATGTCTAAAAATAACAAAAAAGATGGTGGAAAGAAAGAGGTCTAGAGATGATGATGGGATGGATTATCAAACTGAGAGACAGAAGAAGAGAAGCTCTTATAAGAAAAATTAATGCATTAAATTAATCAAAGAGAGAGAAGCCCATGTCATCGTCGCTCTCCTCCTTCTCTTCCTTCTTGTCCTCTTCCTTCTTGTCCTCTGCAGCTGCGGCGGCGCCAGCGCCAGCGGCAGCAGCGGGCCCAGCAGAGGCGGCCCCAGCGCCGATGAAAGCACCTCCGCTGCCTCCGCCGATGATAACCTGCCCATCGTGAATGAGGTGAGGTGAGGTGATGCAAGAGAAGAGAAGAGAACCAATAAACCCATAAACCCATAAAATACAAATACAAACCTGGAAGACGGCGGAGTCGGGAGTGACGAGGGAGAAGGAGGACTGCACGCCGCCCGACGAGTCCAGCGACGCCGCGGCCTGCACCAGACGGCGCTGCAGCGAGTAGACGTCGCCTGCGGAGGTCTCGTCCACCTGCTTCTCCGAGTCGCCGATCTGCTTGGCGCACCACTCGCCGCCGCCGTTCCTGCACACGAACGTGAACACTCCCATGGCTCAAGGCAGGCAACTCTTTGTCTTTGTCTTTGTCTGACAAATAAAACCCTAACCCTAACCCTAATAAATGAGAAAACGAGGCTACCAGTCTTTATATACTTATTATTATAATGCTAATTACTTCTCTCGGGCTCTCGGCCCATCTCTGCCCATTTCGCTTCTCACACCTACTCTACGCCCACGGCCCAACACCTCTGCACTACACTCTACCTACTAGTACTCGTGACTCGTTACTAATTCCAAAATTGCTGATCCTAATCTTTACTACATATAAGCGTAGCAATAGAAAAGACATAAACTTCCAGATAAAAAGAAGTTACACCTCTCTAATATCAAATGAGTAAGATTCCGCTATCAATATTTTGTTGAGTAATGCTAGAATCAAACATATAGGACGTCAAACACGATACAAACATCGCATATTAAAATTTCGAACGGTTGATCCAAACCGCTCAATATGATCTTTATATTAAAATATCCTTGATAATCAAATTTTATATTTTTTCATATTTTCTAACTATTTTTTTTCGAATTTTCAAAATTGAAGGGTTCAGAACTTTTTAGATTGAGCATATTGAAAAATTCCAAAAAAATAGTAAAAAAATTTAAAAAAATATAAAATTTGATTTGCATGAAGATTTTATAACATAGAACAATTTGAACGGTTTGGATCGGCTATTTCAATTTTAAAAATAAAAATTTTATCGCGTTGGACAAGTATACGTGTCCTATATGTTTGACACTAGCCACTCCCTATTTTGTTTGCCTCCAAATGCCAACATTTTGTTTTTTTTTTATTATTTTTCAAATTTTCAAATTCAAACGTTTAATCCAAACCGTTGATCTTATTTAGCTTAAGAAGCGATGCGTTTTCATATGAGTTTTGTAAATTTTGGAATTTATTTGATACTTGATCAAAGGCTAAAACATGAACGTATTAGAATGAATCTATCATAGTTAACAAGGTTCGTTTGTTTTTTCTATCTATTGATCGAGTATCAAATAAATTATAAAATTCACAAAATTTATATAAAACGCATCGCTTGTTAAACTAAATAAGATCAACGGTTTAGATTAAACATTTGTATTTTTTTATTTGAAAAAATAACTTAATAGTAAAATGTTGGCATTTTGGGGCAACCAATGTCAGCTCTAAGCTCACTACAGGATCTATTAAATTTCATGTGCTCCTTTAATAGATTCAGTGCATTGCCAGTCATGGTTGCAACCGCTCTGTGGGGCCTGTGGCGGGAAAGGAATAATAGAATATTCCGAAATGAGAGAGAAGAAACATACAAGTTGTACATGACTGGATTGTAGAGGAGGCGGCGGCGTTCTTCAAATCCTGCTAGATTTTATCTTACCATTAACTTTTTTTTTTCTTTACTGGATAGCCGCTATCTAGCATGTCTAAAAAAAAATATTATCGTATTCACGCCTGACTTATATAAGTCATATTATGATAATTTAATATTCTCTCTCAATCACCATGAGTTCCTTTTAGTGAAAAATCTAATTTTCAATATACTCTATTTACCTCATTCAAGCACAAGACATGTCAGGGCGTGGGCTATATGCATCCTATACGTTTCCACTAATCGGTTGGCCAGAAATTAATTGCACTTGAATTACCCACTGTCAAGTTTTATTTACACTCGAAAGTAAACATTGCAATGTTTGAAATATTTACCAAAACATCCTTGGAGCACCGTACACGATAAATTAACAATGTTTGAGCACTGTTTGAAATATTTTACTTTTTTGAAATAATATCAAACATAAAATTACCCGCACATTGAGCGAACACTGCTGCCAATAGATATTAAATTAAATACATATAATATCAAAGTTTTTATTATTTAAGGACAATATTAATCAATTAAACCATTTATCAAGGATTACAATTTTCAGATCATTTCCACCGTGTCCGTCCATAAAGCTGTACGAATCGAATTGAGCCTAATTTTAAAATCCATTTATGCATTGCATCATTGTATCACTATCAACCAATTTAACAATCCGTTCTCATGCACTTTAATTAAATTATTATTACTTTCACGCCTTCACATCTTTCTTCCCATAATTTTTTTATAAAAAAATTCCCATCTAGTGAAATTGCAGCTTGCTCCTCATCTATCCCCTAATTTCCATTTTTCAATTCCCAAATGCCAGATAAAACCAAATAACATGCAATCAATTAACTGAAGAAAGGGCAAAACGATAAAAAAAAATGGTAATTAATTTTAGTTGAATGATCTAGCACAAAGTTCAAGAAATAGCTCATATTTTTTTTAAAAAAAAAAACCTTACACTAGCACAGGCAAAAAGACACAAGTAGGGCGGTCAATATATCTCCGTTTCACATATTTTCGTTTCGTTTCGTCTGAAACGGAACAAAAATGACAGAAAAAATGATTTCGTTTTCAGAAATGGGATGAAAACAAAAAATATTTTGTCAACATTACCGAAACGTGTTTCGATTATCGAAACGGAACGAAAGCAAAATAATATTTCTGTTCGTTGCCGAAACGGAACAGCTCCGTTTCCTTGCCGTTTCCCACGTTTGACAGCAATAGACACTACTCACACAAGTGTGCTTTGGTTGACTTTGAGAAACTTGCATTCTGATCAGTTTACATTTCAAAATGTCGATATACAATGGTTAATATATCAATTAATGACAGAAGCGTACGTATCAGATTAATTAATGTTAAAATAATGTTATAAAAAATTCTAGAAGAAATTAAGCCAAAAAAGACTAACCATAATCTCAATTCGCAACAAAGAAATCATACAAAATTAATGAGAAAAAACTACATTAATTAATCAATTAAACTAACTAGCCTACAAAGTCAAAATTGCGGCCGACCACCATCAGTTCCCGTTCCCCAGCTGTAGCCGTCTCCGGCAGGCAGTTGAACATTATTCATCAGGTTAGGAGGCAAACCTTGGAAGAGCTGCGCACTGCTCGGATCGGCAAGCAGTTGCTGATGTTGTGGCAGTGGTTGACCATGACCCGCGAGCCCAGCTGTTCCCATGGGATCATGGCGCAGCGGAGGCTCGTCCTCCTTTTCAAGCGGGAGCCTCTCATACGTCGCATTGCCAAAGGAGGCCGTCATTACAACCACTGGACCAGACGCAATAAGTGCTCCGACCACGCTGCCTCCCACGATCTGCCCCTGACCCCCGGCTAGATAGACTGTCAGCCCGGTTGCAGCTGGTGGTGCAGGAGGGGGCAAGAACGACCCGGCAAGTGAAAGAATCTCGAAGCGGCCATGAAGCGTCACCACCGCAGTAGGGCTCCCTGGCTGGCGCAGGGTGACGTTTGTCACCATGCCGCTGCCGCTTAGCACGCACATGCCACGCTGCCGACGGCAGGCAAAGGCCGACATGGTGTCGAAAATATCGCACCCATCTGCAACCTCCATTACATGCGTGCGCAGGGCATTTGCGCTGTCCTGAGCGATTATGATTGGCTGCTTGGGCTTGTTCTTCGAGCCAGATGGTCGGCCTCGTGGCCGCCGACTCATCAAGTCCATTCCCCCGCTGGTGCCTCCTCCGCCACTACTTGGGCTGTTATTTCCACCACCAGTGCCGCCTCCTCCTCCTTCGATGTTATTGCTGCCGCTGTTGTTGGTGTCGCCATTTAGTTGGGCATTGGTGTCATGGTGCTCTTCCTCTGACTTGGGGTGGGACTGGTGGAAGATTTGGAGATGAGACGGGAGGTGGAAGTCGCGGGTATGGAACGGGGGAGGGAGGTGTTGCTGGAGGTGGTGACCATGAGACACCGGATCCATGTCTGAAGTTTCTCCTCTTTTGAATCCCTAATTTAAATTTAAAATTAAATGCATAAGCACCAGCACAAGCACCAGAGCTAATTATGTGCTATATATATATTTGTTTTCTAAATTCTAATTTCTTGCTTGGTTTTAGTTCCCTCCTTTGCGGTGGATTGGTAGATATTCTTGCTGTTGCTGTTGCTGTTGTGTAAGGAAATTAATTAACACAGGACATGGAAGGTTTAAGTATTTATTTCGGATTTTTAAAAACTGCTATTTTTGAATGATTCAGAAAAAATTAGATTAGCGATTTTCTAAAAAAAAAATACTTAATAATTTTGAAAAATATAAAATTTGGTCGGTAAGGAGATTATAATAGAGAGATCATATTTGACGATTTGGATCGGTCATTTTGGATCAAATCCAAAAGTTTGGATCAAGCTTCTAAATTTCTGCGAAATAACGGCGAAATAACAGAAATAGCGGTATTCTATATCAAACCGCATGAACGTTACGGTCTTAATTGAGAAAATGACGTAACGCGTTATTTCAGTTATTTCGGCGATATAACGCGTTATTTTAGTTATTTCGGCGATATAACGCGTTATTTTAGTTATTTCGGCGAAATAACAAGCTGTTATTGGAACTATTGTTGAATTGTGTATGCAATATTGAACTATTGTTAAATTGGTACAAGCTACTACTGCTACTCAATATTGGTACATTGCAGTATATTGAATTTGGTATGGCCGTATGCTATTTGTATGGAGTATTGGAGATGTATAAACATATAAATTGATAGTTATAGAATTGATGCGTGTCAAACTTTGAAAAAAACACTACACCGTTATATCACCGTTATAACATCGAAATAACACCGGAATAACATGGAGACCTGGACCGTCATACCGAAAAAACCGAAATTTAAAAGCTTGGTTTGGATCAATATTCACCGAAGCTTCCGTACATTAGTATCAAATCCAAAAGTACTAATTAATGACATTAATTGATAGGAGATTAATGGTGCTTATCTCACGACTCACGGCAAACCCTCTATCTCTGTAGGGACCTATCAAGAATTCTGACGACTAATTTAACCCTGCCCTCTAGCATCCGCATTTCAACTCAATTAGTACCAAACCTTTTTTTTTTTTGAAGTAAAAATGTGGGTCAAAGCCCGCAACTTTTCATTAATTAGTACCAAAACTATACAAATCTTTACACAATCATTTTCTTTTCATAAATTGTGCTCCTTTATCTCCGAAATATTATAATGTTTTGTAATCCACTATACTTTTGCATTTGCAATGAAATTAGGCAAATGATAACACTCTATTACACTAAAAGTTTTAGACAATTCATATTGATTTTTATCTGACGATTATAATTTATTTATAAAATTTATGGCAACGAAAAATTAATATTATTTGAAACTTAGCAATTAATGAAGAGATTATTGATTAAGCCCATCAGGCTCCACTCTTGTTTCTAGTGTTATTATTTATTTGGAAGAGACACATTTCTAGTTCAAAATTAGCACAATCCAACTTGTTATATTTATTACTAGATAAGCCGAAAATTAATATTTTATTTCCGCACGGCCTTTCCTTAATCGTCTACTGAAATCAATTGTCACATATATATTCTATCATAATTATTGATGTCCTTAAGCGAAACTTTGAACATGAGCTTAGATTGGAATGACTAGGACTAAATTATACGCTGAAGGGCCGGCACGTCAATAGGAAGAGGATGACTAATTAAATTAGGAAAGAGATTAGCCAATTGGGTCTATCCATGTAGGCAGGGAGGCATGTTTCATATATGCTTTGCATGTGAAAAAATTAAAGGCAGGAGGCAGCTTTAATATCGTATTCCCCCTCTCTCTCTCTCCAATTAATAAATTCCTCTTATTGTTGTTGTTGTTGTTGTTTATGTATATAAAGGATTAGTGCTTGAAGTGTGCCCCCACGATCCATCTCCGCCGTTGGTGGCGGATTAGTGCTCCCCATGAGAGATGAGACCGGCCCCAATTGCAAGACCAACTTCAATTAATTACTTATTATAATCATAGTTAAAGTTAATTAATTAAGCTTAAGCCCAACCAAAGTATGAGGCATGGATACCTTACTTGCACTTTGTACACGGTACACCTTATAATAATAATTTTAAGGTACAACGAAGCTCTTAGATACAAGCTGTCTATAACTTACCTTTTACATTTTCAAAAGTCGTACTCAAGTTTGTTTTCGTATAGGTTCTCTAACTTCTTGATTTTTCCAAGTAATGAAGCTCTTAGATGCAAGCTGTTTATTAAGTTAAAAAATGATTAAGTACTTGTGCTCAACTGAATCTTATTAAGTTAATCATTTTTACTTCATTACAATTGGGTTGGCTCTCCATCCGATCTGTTTAAGTAGTAATTAATTAATTCGATTCAAATTAGTACTGGTACGGTGGTACCGTACATGTACTGTTGTTGTATGTTGTACGTTTGACGTCGCTTTGGATAACATACCAATAATATAGGCTCCGTTTGGATAGGTGTGGGAAGAAGGGAAGAAGTGAAAAGAAGTATTGGGAAGTGTGTAACTTTGTGAAAAGTTTGAATTGTTTACAATTTTTTTTCTTCTTCTTTCTTCCAACGATCCAAACGCACCCATAATAAATAAAATAAATCCGTAGCATGCAGCCAAACGAAATGGAAACATCAATTGATAATTTTTGCTTACCTAGTATGCGACAAATCAGTCAAACGCTAGCTTGATTTGACGGGAATTGGGATGTAATCCATTTCACAAACTGGAGCCGGGAGGGGAGGCGATGGCCGATGGGAATTGGGATATAATCATTTGATTATAATATTAGTTATGGGTTGAGGGTTGTGCTGTCAGTGTGGCCTTGTGTTCTTTCTGGGCCAAGCAATTAATCCCATGCTGTTGATTTTCGGATTCCAATTTACCAATTACCATGTGCTTCTTCTCTTATTCTCCCTTCTCTCCTTTGCCCTTTAACAACAAAGAAAGAATTGGGGAAACAGAAATGAAATGATGAGCTCGCTAGCTAGCTAGAGGCACGCCTTGTATACATCTCTAAATGGCATATATGATATCACAAGAATGCTCTGTTACATTCATATTCATATTCATATATTTAATTTTAATAATTCAAGCGTCTTCAGGACGCAACACTAATATTACAGATGAGTAACTGAGCATGGGGTACAAGTTGGAGTCCAAAAAGTTTGCAAACTGCCTCACAGCAGTGACCCGGTCCGGCAGGTCTTCAGACAAGAAGTCAAAGGGCGCCGGCTTGCTTGTGTCTACAAGCGGGTCCCACCGGTACCCAGGTCGATCTGGCAGAGTCACCACAACTGGGAGGTGGCTTGTGTTGAATGCCACATAAATTTCTCCTTTCACCTCATCATTCTGTTTTGCAAAAGCAAACATAATTATAAAACAAAAATGTCCAACCGACGGCATGGCAGTACTGCAATAAATTAGGAAATAGATAGGACAGACAGCAGTAGTAGTACCATAGAGAAGGCAACAAACCGGCTGGTATCAGACCAGTCAGGCATACCCGGTTGGTGGCCATGCCACTGCAATTGCTGTGCTGTTGGAAAATCATCCATCCCTAAGCACTCACATTCTCTGCACTATTTTATTGCGTGTTAAAATACGTGCCTCCTCACATGGGGTCATAGCAATATTACTGCCAAGAATTTCAATTTTTTCCCCCCTTATTTTGTTTGTGGTTGTTGGGGTTGGGGGGTGGGCAAAGGGGGTTGGCATTACCGGCGAAATTTGATGAGGAGGCGGCAGAAACGGTACAAGTCACAACTCTGCTCCTCCTTCCTGTCCCATCTGAAGTAATTTAACTGCATGCGAGTGATTTGGAAATAAAGATTAGTGTCTGTGCATGTCTGTTTTTGTGCATGAGTGCAAAAGAAATGTTGCATAGATAAATACATAGTTATCATGGCAGTAGGTATTGTTGTTGCCTCCTTTGGTGTGGCCATACTCATCCCCCATGTATATCATTGGAACCCCCTGAAATATTGTCATTAGACAATTGTTACGACGACCTATCCAGCTAGAATGTGCCAAATATTTTATAAACACTGGGAAGAAAATAAAACACAAAGCAAACTAAGAGATACCTGAGAGACCATAAGGCAAACGAAGAAGTTGCGCATTTGCCTCTTTCTTAATCTTCTCACTCCCATACTTGCAAACTCCCCCTCCTTTGATTATTAAAAGGGAAACACCCAAAAAAAAGGACTTATTTTAGTTATTTTTTTCCCTTTCTAAAAGAGGAATGTGATGTTGTTATCAATAGCAAGATAACTTGCCATGCCTATACACAAAGCAACTTTTTTACTAGGTATACAAAAACAAAATAGGAAATGCATCTAGGTAATTTTTTTGACCTCGCCACAGTTCCAACTGAGGTTATGATTCTCCCCATCTCGGTTGTCTTCTCCATTTGCGAGATTGTACTTGTTGTTGTATGTCACTAGATCTGCAAGGGTAAAGCCGTCATGTGCACACACAAAGTTCACACTGTGCCATGGTTTTCTCCCACCACCCTGACACACCAAATGACCACAGGTAAGATGAGATAATCAGAGCTGGAGTTAAAACCAACACAAGGCAATTGCTAAATAGTACATGGAAGTTCACATTGTAATATGCAGAAGGAATAATGATAGAAAAATATATACCTGGTACAGGTTGGGACTGCCACAGAGGCACTCAGCAAAACCTCCTGCAAAGCCGTTGGTTCCTTTTATGAACTGCCGCACTACATCCCGATACTGCCATTACAATTAATTATTCACAACTCATCAATCCTTTACAATATCACACTACAGAATTCCTAATAAGAACACTTAAAAATTATTAAAAAGAAAATGTGTGTGTGAACCTGACCTGGCCGTTCCATTCAGACCAAATATTCCAGTGAGGGAACTGTCCCACTTGGTACAGCCCTCCTGCATCCCATGCCTCTGCAATTAACTACACAGGCACACTATTTTTTATTAGTAATTATTAATTATTTAGTTAAATTGGCAGGAAGCAAGGAACCTCAAGAGAACTAAATTATTTTTGAAAGTAGGAAACTGAGATGCTGGTAAGCACCTTAACACCACAGAGAATAGGGTCATTGCTAATCATGTCGATGAGAGGAGGGTTCGGAAGGGGTGTGCCGGTTGTTATCCCATCTCCTTCGAGTGCATATCCGTAGACGTTCATCGGATCCCACAGGCTTCCAAATTTCAAATAAACAAATTAAGTCAATGGCCCTTTGTATTAACAAACAAAATACAAAAGATTTAGTAAGAGGATACTACGTAAAGCACCTGCTGCCTCTGGTCATGATCGATGCTAGATCGAATCTAAACCCATCGATATGCATCTCTGTCACCCAATATCTGGTACAAGTTCCAAGTCGTTATTTTCAGGAATAAAGGTATCGGTAGATTCTGATTAATGGAAAAAAATGTTGATTTTAAAAAAAGTAATAGAAAGAAAACCTCAAGCAATCAACAATGAACTGACGAACCACAGGATGGTTACAGTTAAAGGTGTTACCACAGCCCGAGTAATTGTAAAACTCTCCCTGAAAATGAGATGGTGCTACTTAATGAGTACAAGCCATGTATAATAATGCAATGTATATTCATGGTAGGAGAAATAAGTAAGCATTGAGGTTAAAGTGGAGAAAAGGGGATTATATGACCAAAAAAAAGAGATGAGGAAAAAGATGGGCATGCCTTTGGTGCAAGCATGTAGTAAGTGCTGTTATCAATGCCTCGGAAAGAAAGGATGGGGCCATTTTCGTTGCCTTCAGCAGTGTGGTTGAAGACGACATCCATGATGACCTCAATGCCGCTCTTGTGTGCCTCCCTCACCAGTGTCTTGAACTCCTTGATCGCATCCCGCCCGCAGTTCCTATGCCCTGCTGCCGCATATCTCATCATGGGCGAGAAAAAGTTCACTGTTGAATACCCCCAGAAATTCATCCTGCCAGACAACAAGCATTCAAACTCAGAAGCATTCTTCCAGAGTCCAGTCTAGTCTGGCAAGGTCTTATATATATGATTTTAGTTTAAATTTGAAGGGAGTAATGCATGGGGTAACTTACTTATGCTGACCCATCACTGGGTTGTGATCAAAGTACTCGAGCTCATTGAACTCATGACATGGCATCAGCTCTATGCAATTAATTCCCAGTTCCTGAAAACTGAAGAGACTCAACATCTCATCTGAAACTGGGGTATATGCTTATGTTTAGCAGAACAAATGTATTAGAAAAAGTACCCTGAGGTGGTCGAGTTTCTGTACAGCGCTGGCATAAGTGCCAGGGTGGCGCACATTGCTGGAGTCATGGTTGGTGTAACCACGGATGTGCATCTCATAAATGATGAGGTCTTTGTGATGTAATCCGAGGGGGCGATCTCCTTGCCAATCAAACTAGGGAGGGGAGCAAGAAGGTGTGAGATAAATAGTAAAAGGGAAGATGGGGAGGGGGATGGGGGGGAAGGAAAGAAGCATACATACATCGTCATGAGAAGCAGGTGAAGGGATCATGCCAGCCAACTGGGGCCAGCAATCGGCAGAGGGAGAGGGACCCACAAGGCCATAGGCCTCTCGGCTGACGACGACAGCCTTGGCGTAGGGGTCGAGGAGGACGTTGGAGGAATCGAAGTAGAGGCCTTGGTGGGGGCAGAAGTCGCCATCGAGCTGGAAGCCATACAGCATGTGCTCCAATTCCTCCAATTCCTCCAATTTGGTGTTGGTGGGGTTGTTGGTGTTGGTGTTGGTGGGACAGGGAGAGAGAAGGACGTGCCAGACGTTGCCGGTTCGGTTGGTGTCAGGGTCGAGAGGGATGACCTCAGTAATCCGCCCGGCGTGGAGATGGGGGAGGGTGAAGAGGCAGAGAGACACGGCGGAGGCTCTGCTCGAATAGAGGGCGAAGTTGACGCCTTTAACTTTGCCATGGTCGGAGGTAGAGGTAGGCCCCAGGGGTTGGGGCATTCCGTCGAGCACAAAGAAGGCGCCGGAGCTGGACACCCTCCGACTCCTAGTGCTCTCAGCCTCTACCTCTACCTCAGACTCTACGGAGACACCAGCAGTACATGTACAACTCCTCTTATTATTATTATTATTATTATTCCTATTTCTTGAGATGGAGAGGGAGAGGCTATTAGAATTCCTAGAGTGACACTTGCAATTGCAATTGCAATTCTCCGACCACCCATCCATCAGCATCACCTTTGGCTTCGCCGCCACCGGCCGGAGTGAACCAACTCCGACCATCATCGCTCCAATTCCCCAAACTCACTCAACTCTTATCTTTTCCGAGCCAACGGAGGATTGGAATTTGAATGGATGGATGGATGGTCCGACAGAGATTACAACGCAAATACAAATCGAAAAGTTTCTACGTTGCAATCCAACATCGATATCATCATCATCATCATCACTACCGGTGTTTTTCCAAATGACACGACACGAGCGTGTTGGTACAACACACACGCGTGTTGACACGACACGACACGTCACGTCTATGGAATTAGCACGACACGTGCGTGTCAGCATGTCGTATCAAAGTCGTGTCGTGTTGAAATTTCTAGACATTAATACGTCTAAACACGACACGAGTCGACACGTGACACGACATGACACGAGTTAAGACGATAAAAATATTATTATTTAGAATTTATCAAATTATATTGAGTTTATATTTTAAATTTAGTAGTTTTTTATTCATAATCTTTTGATTCAATCATTAATTTTCATTTTAATATATGAAATTTCAATAATTTATTATATTTTTCTATTTTACAAATTTTTTTAATTATTTTTTATGAATAAATTATTATATTGCTTGACACGTTTAACACGTCATGTCAACACGACACGACACGTCGTGTTAGACGTGCCGTTTCATTACGCGTGTCGTGTTAACCAATTGTTTCATTTGACACGACACGACACGACATGTTGAAAATATTAACTCGTGTTGACACGACACGACACGAGCTCTGACACGCGCGTATTTGACACGACACGTTTACAATACACTAATCATTTCGCCGAAACTTTTGTTATTAATAAATATTATAATAAAAAAACTAATTTAATAACCGGAGAAAAATTCAAATTTACAGTTTTGCTACTAAATTCACTCCAATTGTACACCCACGTCAACAACTAACAACCTTTGATAATAATTTTTTACGGATTTTAGTTTCCACTCACAATACGAATACAACTCTCAGTACGGTAGTACAAATACATACATATACAATTACTTAAAATAAAACAATTAAGATGAACAATGAGTTTATTTAATTTAGGGGTTTAAGAATGCACAACTTTTTAAATACTCAATATCCACTATAATTATCATTTCACTTTTATAGCTTTGTTGTCCTTCACAATGAACCCGTATGATCAGCACCCCTGTTTCATCTCCAGCTTGTCGCGACCAAGCCCATATGGAGGGTAACCTCAGTGGCGGGTCAGAAAAAATATTTAGGTGGAGATGAGTGCTCTAATGAATCATTTGATTGAACGGTTTCTTTTTTTCTGTTCTTCAGCTCCACCTTTGAATGCTCCAATGACAGAAAAAATTCGCTGAAGCTAAAAAGGAACTCCAAGAGTTCGACGGCGGTAGATGGGACTCTAGCCCCACCCGTCCCAGTGGTGAATCAGCCCCTAGTAACTTGTATGTACATATCAACAAGTTCTTGGGTAAATTTTTCAAGGTACCTGAAACTTAGTTCTCTTCTTTATTTCACTGTGTAATTCATGCATGTGTAAGTGATGCCATGATTCAAGTCAAGAAATGAAAAATGCACTATATCGCCAAGGAAAATAAATTCATATCGGTACATATATATTTATATATATAATTTTTCAGAACCTAGAACGTTAAATAATAAAATAATGGTGACAATAATAATACAAATAACTCCAAGCCAATAACCTTCTGTTACGTAAATGTAAGCTTATAATTTGTAAACTAAATTCAAATATAGGGATTCGAAATTTTTCTTTATTTTTTTAAAGGGCTTTTTCCTGGAACTAGGTGTCTACTGTACTCTATAAACTTTTCAGAAAATCCGAGAACCAAAGTATAGGTATACATACACTACACCAAAAAAGATTATTAGTACCGGACCATTAGTATTTGTTTTTAAGAAAACCGGTATTAATAATAAATCGCTGAAAAAATTTAAAAAAAATCATTTTTCATTTAGTACCGGTTTCTTATACTAAAAATCGCTGGAAAAATAAAAAAACCGTTTTTCATTTAGTACCGATTTTTTATAAAAAACCGGTACTAAAGTGCCGACAAAAAAAAACAGTTTTAAATTTAGTACCGGTATTAAAAATCAATATATTAATACTGGTTTTTTATTAAAAACCGGTACTAAATTAAAAACTGTTTTTTTTATTTCAGGCGATTTTTAGTATCGATTTTTTTATAAAAAATCGTTGCTAAATAATTTATTTTTAGTATCGGTTTTTTATAAAAACCGGTACTAATCTTCTGTTAAACCGAATTGAAACCCTCGAGTCTCTATCTCCTTTCGGCCTCTCTTAGTTTCTATCTCCTTTACTCTATCTGCACACTCTCTACTCGCCTCCCCTCTGCACTCTCTACTCGCCTTTCCTCTTTGCACAGATCGCCGCTGCCCCACCTCTCCTCTCGTCGCTGCAGTCGGCTGCAATCGACGCTGTCTCTGTACCTCTCCTCTCGTCGCTGCAATCGGCGCTTCCTTCTCTTCCTCCTCTCAACCTCTGTTCGCTGCCTCCTCCTCCTCGCCGCTGCCCCACCTCAAGTAAGCCTCTCCTCCTCTCGTCTCTTATACAATGAGTTGATATTTTTCAAAACCTGCTTACGACTATAGTAACAATCTGTTTTTATTTTCCAATAAAAATTGTGTAAATAGAATAATGAGTATGATGATTCTCTGGTTAGTTTTTGTAGTAGTGTTCAATTCGAGTCATTGGATTGAGTTGCTGTTGTATGGTTATCATACTAAAATTGGGGAAGAGTCACTGCGCGCTTCAACAGTTTCAAATTGGAGCCAAAATTAACTATGCATAGTGTGTTGGTACAAAGACAAACCATGGTGGTACCAGTTGTTTCTGAGTCAACATTAATTAGTACAATGATATCGTGAGACATAAGAATCAAAATAGAGAAATTCTTTTATTCTCTTATGCATGATTTAAATACTGTAGCGGTACATTATTTATGCGAATTGGGAATCATAACGTGTTGCTAGATACCGCTTATGATTAATAGAATTAAATAACGATTTAATTCCATGTCCAACATAGCATAAATCCTCAAAGAGTCACACATAATAAGGTGTTTAACCATACATGCATTATTTATTTATTTGCAACAGCGAGTATTGCAAAATATGATGGGTTGATTAATAAATTATATACCGTTATGGACCGTTATAATTAATTAATTCAAATGGATCATATTGAAATATATAAATGCATTGTCTAATCTCTAAATAATTATTATTAAGTTAATAGTTATTTATAAACAACACACTTTATTTATTGGACTTTTATTTATTGGTAAATTAAATGTCCAATTAAATAGCAATTGAATGGGGCCTTTAATTAATAGAATTGAGTACCTATAGAGATGAGCTTGTGGCCCATCTAGGCCCATAAAGAGGTCGGCTTCATTGAGGTGGTAGGTGGGGTGGCACACCATGTAATTTATTACAACTTGGTGCTAGGGTTTGGAGCCTATATAAGGACCTAAGTGGAGTCTCCTTGTGAGATTCTCTCTCTTCCTCTCCTAGCCGCCACCCCTTCTCCCTCTCTTGGCCATGCGCCTCCCTCTCTCTTCCTCACACAATTGCTCATGTATTGAGTTCTCTCTTCCACAAATTAATTGGTGAATTAATTGAAGAAATAGAAAGCTTTTGGATTAGACTTGTTATTCTCATCGCTAGCACGATTCGAGAATAACTTGGTTAATACCTTAGTGGACTCGAGGCGGACGATTTGGAGACGTTTGGAGAGCAATCCCATCGATTTCTAAGCCGTAGGATCGAGCCTCTTGATTACAATATCAAGAGGTAAAAATCCACCCCTTTCTCTTGTGTTAATTTGGCTTTTGTGCACGATCCGTTGTGTGTGATGTTTAATTACTTAATTAAATTATAATTAGCACTAAATAATTGAAAATTACACACTTCCTGACAAAGATCGGAATCCTAGCTAAGATCGTAATCCCAGAATCCGATCTAAGCTAAGATCGAAATTCCAGAATCCGATCTTAGCATGTCAGGAATCTACACCTCCAATCAAATCAATACTTTTCTTTATACTGTTTACAATTTAATTAAATTAATATAAATATATAAATTAATTAAAAGTAATTATATTTTAATTACATTTGTATTAAATAAAATAATTCAAATACTGTAATATAAAATTAATTTGCTAGTTCAAAAATTATTATTAAGATTTTTTATAAATTGTAATTTAAAATTAATTAGTTAGTTAAAAAATTAAATTATTCATATTTTATGTAATTTAAAATTAATTAAATTTTATGTAATTAGATTACCTAATTATTAATATTTTCAGCATGTCTGTATCCAGAGCCTTTAAATTTGATTACCTTAATTATTAATATTAAATTAAATTAAATAAATTAGTTAAATTAATTAAATTAGCTAAATTAATTAAATTAAATTAAATTAAATTTTTATGTAATTAAATTCATGCAACAGGATAAGTATGCTCTGATAAAGTCTGAAAAGTATACTGATACCTACCTAAACTCTGCAAAAGTACAAGAATGCTCTGATAAAGTCTGAAAAATATACTGATATCTACTTAAGCTCTGCGAAAGAACATGCGTACTCTGATAAAGGCTGAAAAGTATCACATTATATTTATTACTGATACCTACCTAAAGTCTGAAAAGATATCACATTATATTTATTAATTTTAAATAATTGTAAGTCTAAAATGATCTATAAAAGTATTTTTCCTCAGCCAAAATATGTCACATCCACTCAATCTTTTTTTCTAAAACATTCACTACCATGGAGAAAGGAAATATCTCCAACAGTGAAGTGTCGGAATGGCTAGCTACTCGACATAAGTACTGGCCAAATTACGAATATTTCCCTGCCAATCCAAATGAAATCGAAAAAGGAGATTATCATGTGATATGTAATAAATGTTATCGCAATTTCGATTACAATATATACACACGAAATGGTTGCGAGTGACCATTATACACCCACTATCAGTGGCACATTCATGGTGCCACTCCACAGAACGGTATAAAAAGTACTAAACCTAAGTCGAGCAACTGTGAACGGTATAAAAAGTACTACACAGAACCTAAATCGATGCAATAACTTAAACCGTGGAAATTAGATTCTACACCGATGATTGTTTACGAAAGCATATACGATTTTCGTATAGACCACACAGTGAGCTGTATAAAGTGTGGTCAGATTTTTAATTTCAAAGATATCATTTTGCGTGGCTACTACGATTAACACAAAACAAGAAGAGATGTATGAAATTCTAAAGAGATTCAGAGTGAAAGAACAATGATTCGAAAGAAGAATAATGGAAGAAAAAGCTGCCGAAGAGAGCCGGAGGTTGCAACAAGAGAAAATTGGAAAAAAGATCAAGGAGAGCCTAATAAAGATCAAGAAGAGAGGTAAACAATGAAAAATTGCAGTAGCTAAAATGGCTGAGATAAAGTAACAAAAAATCGAGACAACTTTCTGGAACGAAACTGCTCAATTCGCTTACAACCCTGGTGCGAGTAATTAACAAGAACATGATAAGTCTTTTTGGAACAAAGCCGCTCAACTCGCTGAAAACCATGGTGCCAGTAATGAACAACAATCTGATGCCGCTTTCTGGAACGAGGCCGCTAAATTCGCCGACAACTATGGTGCCAGTAATCAACATAAAATAAATGCGAAAAAAGATCAACCATGGTGGGATGAAATTCTACAATATGTAGATGATCAAGATCTCTAAGTATTTATTACTTTTAAAAATTTATGTATTTTTTAGGTACTTTGTTTTTAAGTAGAGTGTGCTAATTTATGTTATGGTTTTTTATTTACTTATTCTTTTTTGTTTATTTTAGTGTGCTAATTTATAGTATGGTTTTTTATGTACTTTTTCCTTTCTTTTATTTTAGTGTACTAATTTATATCATATTATGGTTATAAATTTCAATTCTTCTTTTAATTGTGTGTATATTTTTATATTATGAATTAAATTAAATAAATTAAATATATATTATATTTAATTAAAAATTAATATTATAATTATTGACGTATTATATAATATTTGATTATATATAGAGGCTAATATAAAGTATTATTTAATTATTAACGTAAAGTAAGAACAACAACATTTAAAATAATTAAAAAAATAAAAAATAAAAAATAAAACCATTCATATTAAATTAATATCAAAACTTTTAATATTAAATTAATATTTATAATATAGAATTATATTAAAATTATTCAAAATGTCAAAAATCCAGTTCTGGCCAAACTAATATTTATAATATAAAAAATTTAAATATTAAATTAATATTTATAATATAAAAGTATATTAAAATCATTAAAAACGATAAAAATCAAGTTTCAGCCCTGTTAGGAATCTAGGATTCCGATCTTGAATTCCGAACGCAGGAATCCTGGTTTCCGATCTTGCGTTCGGAATCCTGGATTCCGATATTGCGTTCGGAATCTGGGATTCCGATCTCGTGATACTATTTAAAAAAATGTTATTATATTGATATTATTTTTAATATATTATATTAATTTAATATTATTTTTAAATTTTTCGGCAAAAACGTTTATGGAAGTAATGCTACTTGGATTGGAAGTCATACCCATAAGCCATAAGGCCTGCGCCACACGCTAGTAGGTTCAGCCCAAGATAGACTTGCCACGTGTATCAATCGGATTGGGCTTAAATTGTTTTGAGTCTAAAATGACAATGCAAATTAAATGTTCTACGTTGCGAAAACTAACGGATAGTTTTGATTAAAATACAAATTTAAAAATGTTAAATTTTCATAATATTACAAATTCATAAATGTTAATCGAAAAAATGCGTCTGCTAAGCTGTTTAACTTGTCATCTATGTGCTCGAAGATGATATGCACTCCTGTCCTTGTTACATAATCAATAAAATTTATCCATCTAGTTTATTTTGGGTTGACTTGTTGAAAAATGATATTATTGCTTAATAGTCATTTCTTAGTGTTATCTCCTGCTGATCAAGGTAATGGATTTTTAGTGTCTTCAGAGTTTCATTGCATGCATGTATCTCAACATCAATGGTTAATTTGATCACCGAAAATTTACGATTGGCATAGGCACAAATTTTCTCTATGGATCTGGGTCATGTTTCTTCAGTTTCCATTTATATATATCACCATATCTTTCAATGCATCTGTTTGTTTTAAGAATGATATAGCTTTCTATTGGTGGAAGCTCTAGATCTAGCAAGTTTTGCACCTTATCCTTGATTTTTCTGATTAATTTATAATCAGACAATTTGAGGCATTTGTCTCAATGAGGGCTGATTTTTGTGTATAGGGGACCTAGAAGAGTATGTTTTGGAATGTAACTTCCGGCATAATTAAGTATGCCCAACCATACTCGAAGTCTGGCCTTTTCTATCAATTTCTCCTCATCAAAAGCGACGATCTTCTTTAGGACATGTGGTTGAAGTTTTACCTTACTCCTTTCAATGATTGCTCCAAAAAACTCATGGAACCGTTTGGATATAGGAAGAAGAAAGAAGGAAGAAGGAAAAAGGCCCAAATTTATTATAAATAATTCAAACTCTTCACAAAATTACACACGTCCCAATATTTCTTCCCACTTCTTCCCTTCTTTTCTTCTTCCCACACCTATCCAAACAGAGCCATGAATATCCACGTGAGGACTTCTTTTCCAAAAAGGCAATCACCTCTTTGTCATCTTTCGAAGGGTTGGGAAGATCTACCTTGGTGTACCCAGGAGAGTCTGTGTTCCATTCTGAGTGAACACCCATCTTGTCTATCAAAGAACCTTTCAAGAAGACGAAATTCTCTTCCCAAAAAGCGATCTTCTTAGGCTTGTTGGCGAAGAGTTCCAGAAAAGTTCTAATGGTGCAAAACTCACTGTAATGAAAAAATTTGAAATACTTACCAAGGAAACCCAAAGAGGGTTTTATCTTGTCCTGAAGACCTAACAATCCATAGTTCACCTCGAGACAGAGGAAAGTGTTTCACGTCATCTTTCGACTCATTGGGACGAAACACTCTTTTAAACATGTTTAACCTGCCATGAATACCAAAGAGAAAATTCTTCCTTAAGACATAAAGGAGTACTTATTTGAATAAAAAAATGGAAAGACAACCGTGATTGCCAGAAAGGAGTGGAAATTAGAAATAAATACGATAAATAAAAAGAAAATAAGAAGAGAAGCTTCAATCGAATGAAAATTTACCATACAAACTTAGGTAGGCACGTACAAGCGTCGGAGCAAGAGAAGATGAAGATTCAAGAAAGAACTAACAATGGAGAATGAGTTCAGAAAAGAAGAAGGTGAAGAGCAGGTGGAAGCTGCAAGGTAAGTGAAGAAAGAGGAAAAAATAACACTGTATCTCACATATATAGGAGACAAAGCGTCCCTTCGACTTTTGTGTCTCAATTAAACGGGACGTCTTTTCGACTCCTCTTGGATCCCAAGAAAAGATATGATGAATTTTTCAGGCACATGACTTAAGAGGCAATGATGAAATGAACCTTTGGTCTCCCCGAAAAATGCAACTTAAATAATTCATATGTATATTTTACGACATATTAAATAAGCAAAGGATTATATATAGGGGTGTCAAACCATGCAGAACGTACACGAAAATAGTAATTTCCGTGTACGTTTCGTTCACCACAACGTAACAATATTCATTTTCACTTACGTTCCGTGATTAGAACGGAACCAAATTTATTTACGTTTTATGTTCCGTCAAAAATTAAACGGAAAAACGTTAAAAACGTTAAATTTTAAGGTCCCTGTTTCAGATAAATTCACACAAAGGAAAAACGTTAAATTTTAGTGCCAAAAATCAAATAGGTCCCTGGTTTCAGATAAATTCACAAAAAGATCCCTAGCAACGTAACTCATCGTACCAGTAAGCAAAAAAGAAGTGTACCAGGCTGGTACCAAGTTTATACCAACTTGGTAATCAACCAGAGAGCATCAAACACGCAAGAGGCATTCTAATAACAACTATCTAAACATTTACAGAGCCGACAAGGTAAAGAAATGATAGTAACAGTTCATATCAAAGCCAAATGAGATATACAAGCCAAATCAGATCAATTTGAGACACCACACACATCCAATACTCAATCAATCAACATCTTAAGCAAGCAACCACCAAAGACATGTCAAAATTGACACAAAACTTTGAGAAACTTAGAATTAGAAAACACAAATTGCTTTGAATGATTTCTGTATTGAAAAAAACTGAATTCTCTTTACAACTTTGCCTCTGCCTTTGTACAGTTCTCAACCGAAAACATAGAAATAAATTCCAATACCAAAAATAAACTATTCCTATATCTAACCAAAACAGATCTTCAAACAAATCAGTAATTCCTTGCCTAATCAAAAAGAAAATAAAAATAAGAACAAAAAGAGTAAAAAAAAATTGATAAAAGGAAAGCAAAAAGAGTAAAAAAATTGATAAAAGGAAAGCAAAAAAATAGTGTATGGCAAAATTCATACCAGCTCGGCGAAATTCATCAGCACAGATCTCGATTCATACCAGCTCGAAGAAGCTTCTCGATCTAGGGTTTCCTGGTGGTACTTGTCCAGGTCTCTGCGCCATCGCACCTCCGTCTTTCTCCATTAACACACCCTATTGCTAGGTTAGGTTATCGGATTGGTGTTGAAAGAATAGTCGAAGAGGAGGTGGAGGAGGAAAGATGAGGTGACGAAGGTAACAGAAGATATTGACAGCCATCGTGCCTCGTCCCTCACTGCCGTCGTGCCTCCTCCCTCACAAAGGTAGGTAACGGAGGAGGAGAGATGGGTTTAGTCACGGCTGAGGGTTTGAGAGAGAGACAGTGGGGGAAGAGGCGAGAGGTGGGGTCTGCGCCATCAGAGGAGAGGGGCTGAGCTTTTGGGTTTTCGCGAGTGAGAGACACGGCTGTGGAGGAGCGAGAGAGAGATGAGAGCGGCGCTACTCGCTAGGACTTCTCTATTTCTCCGCCTCAGAAATGAAATGGGCTGCAAAATAACGGAATAACGTTAAGCCCACGAAACGTAAATGGGCTGTTTCGTTTACGTTCCGTCCATCTTAACGAAACAACAATCCGTTCCGTTACCGTTCCACATGTTGAAACGTAACCAAATTCTCTTACGTTTCTGTTCCGTTTCGGACGGAACGGAACGTAAACGTCCGAAACGGAGCGAAATTGACAGCCCTAATTATATATGTAAAAGAAGTTGGTTAATCAACCAAAAAGCACTTTTTAGTGCTAACATCAAATAAGACAAGTCTCCCATCCCCTCTCCTCCGCCTCTACTCTCCTCTCCCTCTCCTCCGTCTTTACTTCGTCTCTCTCTCTCTCCTCCACTTCTCGCTCTCCTCCGCCTATCGCTTTCCTCCACCTCTACTCTCTTATTCCTCTCCTCACCCTCTATGGCTCCACCTCCTCTATATCGCTCCCTTCTTCTTTCTTTCATCACCACTCTTTCGCTCCCCTCCCTCTTCCCCTGCTCTGAACAATAAAATAAAAATGAGTACAATATCAGATAAAAAGAGTATATAATATGTAGCAAGGGAGTAAATAAGAAGTATAAGGATGTAACTAATATGTCTAAATTTGTAATTGATTAAAATGAACACCTAATATCTAAGGGGAGTAAATAATATGCATAAGAGAGTAACTAATATATTTTAAGGAAGTAAATAAGAAGTATAAAGAAAGTAAATAAAATATATAAGGGAGTAACTAATAATTGCATGTAAGTAACTAATAAGTTGTCGTATGTAACTTATAAAAGGAGTAACTAATATCTACAGAGAGTAAATAATATACATAAGCAAGTAATTAATATATTTAAAATAAATAAATAAAAAAGTATAAGGGAGTAACTAATATGTCTAAATTTATAGTTGATTAAAATGAGTACCTAATATCTATAAGGAGTAATAATATACATAAGGGAGTAACTAAGATATTTTAAAAGAGTAAATAAAAAATATAAGGAAGTAACTAATATGTCTAAATTTGTAGTTGATTAAAATGAGTACCTCATATCTAATATACATAAGTAAATAACTAATATATTTTAAGGGAGTAAATAAGAGTATATGTGAGTACAAACAATGGAAAAACAGAAGAGACGTGTTGGGATGGAAAATGTGCACGAGAAGAGGGTGATGCAGGGGAGGAAAAGGTGATTTACTGGCTAGAAGGTGAGGCGGGTAGATCGGGCGCACGAGATGAGGAAGAGAGGCTCGAGAGGAAGGAGAGAAAGGAGAGGAGGGAGAGAGGCTCGAGAGGAAGAAAGGATGATACGAGTGAGAGGCAGGGAAGAGAAAGGGAAGAGAAAGGGAGGAGAAGAGACGGAGGCAGGAAGGGAGGCGCAAGAAGGAGGTGAGAGAGAAGGAGAGAGGCGTGAGAAGAAAAGAGGCGGGGAAGAAAAGAGACGGAAAAGAAGGAAAGGAATGGGAGGGGACGCGAGTTAGAAGAAAGGAGGCGTTTTTCTTTTCTGGACAGAGCACCCTTTTCATTTTAAGATTTGATTGCTTGATTGCTGAAAAGCTTGATTGCACTTATCAGCTCCGATTGATCTATTCGATTCCGTGACCTAAAGTTATGCGAAACAAATTTTTTTAAAAAAAAAAACAAACAAAAAGATAGAACAAAGCCCACTACAGCCCATTTAGTAAATTCGTACCATCAATATAGATGGCCCACTGGTTAGATTCATCTCTCCGTCTCCTTCCTGATTTACGACTCATCTATGTCACCAACGAAAAAGGAAATCCAAACGATTTAATCTAAAATTGAATATGAAGAAGTCTCGATTTTGATCTGCGGAACCAACTCATAGTAACATTCAGTGTACTGCACATTGTTCTGACGATTTTGTCCCGCTATTAGGCGATAATGTCCCGCTAAATTCCCGCTATATGGGTGCTATCATATGCTAAATGCCGCTATACTGCGCGTTATGAGACACAACACTAAATTTGTAGCATGGTAGTGTTCTGGGCACCTAGTTCCACTATCTGGCCGCTATAGTGGCCGTAGTAGCCACTATTTAAACCTTTGATCCCACCATTTTGCTTCTTTTGCTTCCTATGCCTCTCTTTGGGCCTCTTCCTCCCTTTCCTTGCTTATGTGTTCCCTAAGTTCTCTTTTCCATGCCGCTTCATCTTCTCTGAAACATCTCAATTCTTCGACACGTATACTTTCTATTTCAACAAATTTGGACCATAAACAATAATTTTATGAAAATTAATAAATATCTATTTTAGACAATAATTTTAGGCCATAAAAATTACTAATATTAATATAAATCTAATACGTTAAATTTTGGGTCATAAACAATATTTTACAATACCAAATTTACATAACAAATTATAATTATTTCTTATATAAACAATTACAATTTGGACATAACCTAAAATTACACAATGACAATAAATAAATATTTTTCATATAAATTTTTTGACCATAGATATTTTTAAATAATACATCGGTAATTTTTCAGTAGTTGACATTTTAACAATTTTGGCATAACTTACCTAATTAATTGTATAAATTTGAAAAATACCTTAATCTTCTCTCTCTTTCATGCAGGTCCTTCTCTTTTCTTCTCTTTCAAGTGGGCCCGCCTCTTCTCTCCCTCTCTCGAAATTTTCCAAATTCTCGCTTCTCTCTCGCTCTCAGGCCCCACATGGCGACTCCCAGGCTCCGTTTGGATGGCTTCTTCCGGAATAAGGAATAAGGAATAACCATTTTTTACCAATAAATTTATTTCTAACCATCCAAACTCTTCACAAAAGTTACACACTTCCCAATAAATTTACCCCTTCCCAATAAATTTCTTCCCTTCTTCCTTCTTCCTACTTTATTCTTAACGCATCCAAATGGAGCCCCATATATCAGGTAAGAATCACCACTCGTAACGACGATTCTGCCCTTCACTGGGAATTGTCGTTGCCAACAGCAATTCCCAACCACTGGTGACCCAACTTTATTACTATTATTTAAAAATTTCTCAATTTATTAAATTAGTTTATTTATTTTTAATATTTGTTATTAATAAAAAAAAACGGATGATTTGGTCCTCCCTTTTCTCATACTATCCTTACTCACTTTTTCTTTCTTTCCTATTATTTATCATTATTATTATTATTATTATTATTTCGTGCCATTATCGCTTTCAGAGAGACAGATAATTTGAATAAATAGATAGATATGATTATTTGCTTTGCTTTACGCTCTCCCTGCCTTCACGCAGAGCTTTTTACATGCACCCACTTACCTTTTTCCTTTTATATGCCATCATACATATTTATTAGTCAATTACAATTTCTTCTTTAACAGATAAATTAATTGCAAAGTTTAAAAAAAATAATAAAAAAAACCAACAACAACAACAATAACTCTCATAACGGATCCAGATCCTCCAGTCATTTTTATAAAATGACCAGTGGACGTTTTTTTGATCTAAGCCGTCTGATTTAATCTCAACGGTTAATTTTTTCAAACCTATCAATCTGGTATTATTCACAAGACATCAATAACTGTTGAGTCTCAATCGGACGGCTCAGATTAAAAAACGTCCGCTGGTCGAAGAGGATCCCGTTCCCTCTCACAACTGGCCAACTGCCAAACAAAGCAGAGTGAAGAAGCAGATCAGACAGCGCAAGCGCAAGGCCCAAACTCTCCCTTTCTGGGTCTTTACTCGCGCCATGACCCATGAAAATTAAGTTAGGCCGAACTAAATGCTTCCATCTTCAAACTAACTTTTAAATTGTTGATATATATAGGCAGGGGTGAAAACGGTCACCGTTTCGACCGTCCTTTCGTTTCGTTTCGTCCAAAACGAAACGAAAACGGTTAAAGATTTTTGTTGCGTTTTAAATACGAAACGGTTAACGAAAGCTTGAAACAGTTTCGTCCATGTGTATTTTCGTGGTATTTTCGTGATTTCGATCGTTTCGTTTTGAACGAAACGGTTAACGCAAATGGTAGTCAATTTCGTTTTCAAAACGCAACGGTCAACGAAACCGACCGTTTCCGTGATCGTTTTGAACGTTATGCAGCCCTATATATAGGATGTGACATTGCATCTTAAAACTTCAATTTTACGATATAATCACTTTTTTCTAAATTTTCATATATTTCATAAATTATGTCATTAATTCTTTTATTAGCAATAACACAGATGACATATTCTGCCATTTATTCGGACGTGCTAACTTTTTTTATATTTGTAAAGTCATCTTTCAAAATTATAAAAATAACAGAATTTACTTTCCTACAAGATTTTTATGGAAAACTATTCGTCACTTTTGATCAATTGTCTACACATGAAATTTGAATCTTAATTTAGTGTGTCAATAATTGAAACACTAAAATTAAAACATTTGTCAAAACTTTCTCTTTCCTACAAGTGCATACACGCGCTCGCCCTCACACATTAATTATAGGAAGTGATGATGCCACAACTTTTGTTACCGCCATATATACGCTTCTGTTTTATTCATATTTTAAAATTTCAAAATATTGATTCTAAATTCTATTGGTATTGTTCGTTGTCATGATGTGTATCAACACCGAAGTTTATAATTTTTGGAGTTATTTTGTATAAGACCAAGATACCAAAAACTAAAGATACTAAAATTAATCTATCATAATATAATGTAGATATTAAATCATAATATGATATTTTGTCTTGTTAGGCACTCGAAGTGGACCAGGCAATTTGATGGAGAACTTCGTTAATTTGGCGTGCTTTATAGAAAAAGAAAGAACACAAATGAATAAAAAGTAGGATTTCAACTTGGAATTGCATTGCATGATGAGTGAGTGGGCGAGTCTAACGTAATTAAATTTGGGGGGTGAATGTAGTCAACAAGAAGCGCCAGATTCAAGCGCAACTATTTTGTCTTTCCCCACTAGGCACTTGGCACTTGGTTGGTCTAGGTGCGCGCACTCCTCTTTTTTTTTTTTAATTCTTTATTGCTTTCATTAAATGCTATCTTTCTGGGTTTTAATTAAACAAACAAAGAAAAAAAAACAAAAAAAAAGATTTTTTTTTTTTGAGAATCCAACAAAAAAAATCTACCGAGGATAGGCAGAGGAATCGATATCCTCTTCGGTTATTGTAGAGAACAGCATCACAACCGTCCGATCAATGATAGATGCTTTTTGATTAATATCAGATCCATACAGTATGTAAAACCGTCGAAATTAGATCGGATCGGTATGTAATATCAGATTTGAAGAACCTGTCATATAAATATTACTTAATGCTGTTAACTCATTTTTTGTTTTAATTTTAAGCATGTATCTTGCTCATTGTTTTTTTTTTTTTTGCATACATTTCAAATCAAATTAGATCCTATTAACTTAAATACCTTTGTTTCCATGAGTTCATTTTAGGTAGAAAATTGGTATTGTTGTTGTCCTTGTTTTGTTTCAGGTTCTTCATCAATCTCAGTTCAATTCTGTCGATTTTTGCGCATTCAAGTGGACTAGTTGGAGATTAAAATGGAACATCTGGAGATAGATCAGTCAGTCTCACAAAGTCCATCCAGAAGATGTCCAAACAAACTATTTGAGGAGTTTGGACGGGTCTTTTGGGTTATTCCGAAGAATATAGACGGTTATTAATTTCAAGTAAAGTTGTTTGATGGCATTTCCAGTTTTACCAAACATGATTAGAGCATGATTTCCACCACTTTGCACCGACTAGGAGTTATTTTGATTGCTATGAAAGAGGTCGTTTGAGTGGCTTGTTACGATTATGGAGAGATTTCACGCAAGCCAGGAGCTAGAGACAATGCAAACGTCCCGTTTAGAAGGAGTAGATTGATCGTTTGGAGGTGATTAGAACGAGAAGTAGAAGTTGGATACTATTGTAATCTTTCTTTTATTTTCTCTGCTGATGAGTGAAACCAGGCTAATAACTGATAGGAAATGATCAAATTAATCTTAGGGACCGTTTGGATGTGGCCGGAATTATAAATTTCGGACATTTTATGTGTCAAATTTATTATAAACAATCTAAACTCTTCACAAAATTACACACTTTCCAATAAATTTATGTCTAGAAATTACAAATTTTCCAAATTCCTACGGTTTTGTTTTCTAACTGTGAACGTTGTTATTGTTTTTTAATTTGTGGTTGGAGTTGGGTTGGGAGGAGAGAGCAGAAAATAATGCCAAGACAATTGAATAAGATAATAGAAAGAATGATTAGGGCGGTAAAAAATCATCAGTTTTGGACATTTTCGTTCCGTTTTGTCTGAACGGAACGTTAAATGAAATAGAAAATCTGTTTCGTTTTTTAAAACAGAACGGAAACAAAATTGAAATATATAAACGTTACTGAAGTGGAAAGAAACGGAATACGAAAATGGACTGAAATCAATAGTAAATAAAGGACGGAACAGAAATGAAATTCTTTTCTGTTTCGTTGGCTGAAATGGAACTAAAATGAAATCCTTCACTTCCGTGCATGTTATGCATGTTTTACAGCCCTAAGAAATGATAGTAACAATTTTAACTAGTGGACCACAGTAATTTAAATTGCGGATGTAATACCGTAGAACTCATTTAATTCGATGCACCAATACAACAAAAAGTGAAAATCTTAAAAAACACTTATGTGGGATACTATGTGTAATGGATCATAATTAATAACATTAGAAAACGACTTAAGAGTTGTTCATTTGCCTACAGAGGTTAATTAGGCCACAGTAAATCTTGAACTTCAATGTATAGACACAGAACATATTATTATTTCATAGACCAAGGAGATGGAATCCCACCTCGTCTTATAGGGCTAAGAGCATATAATATGCTCTCATACGTAGACAAATAAAGAAATAAAACAATATTAGACAATAAAAATATATTTCTTAATTTACCAGCGATAAAAATAGATATTTTATGTTATTCAATTTATTTCTATATTAGATTGAAAAATCAATCAATGGTGTTGCTTCGTCTGACGATTAATGGTTCCGTTTGGATACCGTGTGGGAAGAAGGAAAGAAGAGAAAAAAATTATTATAAACAATCCAAATTCTTCACAAAGTTACACACTTTTTAATACTTCTTCCCACTTCTTTCCTTCTTTCCACACCTCATCCAAACGGAGCCAATATCCAGACACATATCAAATCGATCGAACAACATAAACATCTGTTTACGTTCTAGACCTAGCATGTTACACCTCTTAATATGCTGCGTGCTTTAATATTTAATATAAGTACGCAGAAACGTTCCAGACAAGGAACCACAGGGTGTACACAAATCGAAGAGGAGCACATCTCCTTGCTCTGAGAGTTTTGTAAGTCCGCCTTCCTGCAAACTTTTCAACAACAATTCATATTAGACTATGCTACAGAACTGAATGACCCACCGCACTATCGGACGCACATGAAAGATGCAAAAAACACAGACGCACACTTTTCGTTAGACATCGAGGATATATGATTTTTTTAATAAAACAAATTATTTTTCCAACTGCACTTCTCATTAAAAGTCTTATTTGTTTCTGGATATCGAACAATACGTCTTTGTGATCGACCCGAAATATGTTGGTGCAAATTCAAATATCAAATCGGATAATAAGATCAATGTCAAAGGAATAAAAGAAATAGAAGGAACAAAGTTACCCGAATCGCGCTAGACGCTGTCCTTAAGCGTATTCCGTCTCAACGTGCGACAGGAACCACAACCAAGATAAGACGGGGTTGTCACCTTTTAGGGCACGACCATAAAGATGATTGATGAAAGCCTCCAAAAATATCCAGCAAAATATTTAGTACATTTGAGGTGTATTTGAGAATAGTATATGAAATTTGAAATAGAATTTGATAGATATCAACACATGATAAAATGGATATAGTACTGTTTAATTTGTTTCAAAATTGAGTCTATCTATCCAATGAAATCGGTTGTACTTATATAGCACAAATGAACCAACGAGTTGTTAGAAAAATAAATTCTGATTTAATGGATTAGATCATGGATATAAATGATATGAATAAATTGTGTCATAAAATAATTAACGGACATATAATAAATGGAAAATCAGAAACCAATATGAGCTCTTAAGTATTTTATGATGGTGATTAAATTCAATATTTAATGTAGTGTTAGCTAGCACAAAATAAAAACAGTGACTCTGATTAGAGTAATGGAAATTATTAAAAGAAATTTTGAGTTTTCTCATAGTATATTCAACAAAATATACTGAGCATATATTGTATGCTTGCAATCGAATTAGATGAAAATTAGGTTAAAAATAATAAGCTCTTGATACACATTATATCTATGCATTTTACTCATTTTAGTTTTGGGTATCCCAAGGGAAAAGAATATATATGAGCTTTACGTTAAAAATCTAATTCTCTAAATTAAAGTTTCCTCATTCTCTTCAAAAGTTACGAGCTTGACCCTTTTGTTTTATAAAAAAACTGTCCTCATGCCTCTTTCCGAAATGAAAATTCATTCAGCATCAAAAAGATGCTCAGAATTAAAATTCAACCGGGCATGTGGATATGTAATTTCAATTGGTGACTGTGCATGCATAAATTAATTATATCTCATGATCTCTAATTCGGAAATCTGACTCGGATGGCCACAACATCCATCCACAGATTCTTGGAAGCACTAATTAAATCTGCAAACTAGCTTTAGCTTCCAACTGAAAACACATAAAAAAAATATAATATATATGCTGCTAGGAACAAAACAACTCATTATTAAGGCATGTTCCGGAACAAAGCATATTCTATACATTCCGGAGGCATATTTATTCGGCATATATTAAGAACAAAATGTTGGATGTGCTGTAAGGCCAAAACGGAATAATAATTCAAAACAGGTAAAATAGCAAACTAAGATTTTTATCTCAACATTTCTTCTTTGACAGCCGCTGTCAATGTACTCTAAAAAAAAAAAGATTTTTATCTCAACAGAATTAGTATTGTGGCGGGTCGCTAGCCGCTAGAAATTGATAGAAAACAGAAATTTGAGTGGAAGCATATCTAATTTCATTGTTATGGATTGAATTTTGATGCTGCCTTCGTTTACCAATTGTTGGTCCTTAGTGTTGTATGAGCACCACTAAAGTTGGGAGGAAGCCTTCTAAAAAACAAAATACGCCCTTGGTGCCTTTAGCCTAAACAAAAGCACTATCTCTCTCTAAATGATGAAAGTATTAGGGAGAATGGTAGAGGTGCTGCTATCAACGCATGTATGCAGTAATACTCGTGGTTTCTTGTTCCTAGGGGACTAACCCCATATATATAACGCCTCGTGGCTCTTATACCAATTAAGGTTTTATTAGGATATGCTTAATTTTAATTTTTGAGCCAATTACAATTAATTTAGCCATTAAACATCAAGCATCAAGAATCTAGTGCAAAACAATTCAACACACGAGAGAAAAAAGAACAAGCTTTTACCTCTCCTTGAATCGTATCAAGGAGGCAATCCCTATGCTTTGAAACCGGTGGCGTACTTCTCCAACTTCCTTCAACACCCGCCTCAAGTCCACCTAGAGATTAATCAAGCTCTCTAATCGATTTGTGCTAGCAAATCAATGAGAACCAAGCTAATCCAAAGGAGTAACTCTCTTCTAATTCAACCAATTGAATTTAGTTGAGAGTTGATGGCTCAACACATAAGAAAAATAGGGGGAAGAGAGGTGGTGGCCGACGGCTAAGAGAGGAGGGAGAAGAGTGGTGACGGCTAGGGAGAAAGGAGAGAGAAAAGCCTATCCAAGGAGCCACCAAGGGGTCATTTTATAATCCTCAAACCATATGTATAAGTTACTAGAAATTACACCTCATGCCACCCCACCTACCTCCTATTGTGGCCAGTCATATAGTGGGCTATATGGCCCTCTCTAAACCTTTTATTTGGATTCTAATTCATATAATTAGATCTTTCATCATTTTCTCTATATTTGGGCTATATGTTTAATACATAAATATCGGCCCAATGATTTAATATAATTATTTATATTAAATTGTGTTGAGCTAAAATAATTATTAACTAATTAATAATTATTCTAGGATTAGCTAATGCTTTAATTTATTTTTCCTTTATCCGTTTGTCTTAATTAATTATTACGTTCAATAACGGTACATAATTAAAAAATCAAGACGTCATATTTTGCGCAATTTCTACTGTTGCAAATAAATAAATAAAGCACTGTCTTGGTCAAAACTCTATTTTGTGTGACCCTTTGAGGATTTATGCTATGTTGGAAATGGAATTAAATCGTCATTTAATTCCAATAATCATAAGCGGTATCTAGCAGCACGTTATGATTCCCAATTCACTTAAATAGTGTGCTACTATAGTATTTCAATCCTGCCTAAGAGAATAAAAGTACTCCTCTATTTTGATCTAGAGATAATCCAAGATAGGAATCGTATAATCCAAGATTTGACTAGAGATAAACGTATAATCCAAGATAGGAATCGTATCATCGTATAATCCAAAATAGGAATATGTCATTCTTGCAGATTATACGTTTCTTGATCTAGAGATAATTGTATCAATTGCCAGCAAACAATCTATCTCCATCAAGGAGTCCAAACAGATATCGTCACTCACTAAGTGAATTAATGAGGAACATTCGGTTTTCTTGATGATTAGCTTTTTCCCGCACAATTCAAGAGAACTTAAATCAAGTTCGTGTAACAGCCCTTGTCGGGAATCAGTGGTAGACAAGATTTATAGAACCTATCCTCATGTGGAAAAGATAATCATTTCAAACTTAGAACCAAAATCATAACGAAATAAATAATGACACGTAACACAATCCATATATTTATTTCGACGAGTCAAGTCCTGTACTATGTTCTATAACATACACATATGCAATTAAGCTGGTAACTCCTTACCTATGATTTGTAGAACTTAATCATCACTTAACTTGCATATTAATCTTATTGATAATTAATGTTCCTTGTTAATTATCAAGATTATGGACCTTTTAGATTTATTATTGTTCATTTAATTATAAATGAACTACAGTGATCTACAATTCAGATCCTCAACCTGAATAAACTGTCAATAAATAAATCAAGGAACAAATGATTAAACATCATCAGTGACATAAACTATAGAAGTAGACAGATATGATTGGCTTCTAGGACATATCTCTAACAGGTTTAACACTGTTCAAACCTATATGCATATCTAACCTTAAGAATAACTTAGAGAATTAGTTATACCATAGCGACAATAATCGAACGCCGAGACCCATCTCGGAGTTTGATCCTGCAGCGCCTTGTCTTCCTCCATACGCAGGAGGTACACCACCGCCTCAAGTTAGGACTCGACATTACTTTCTACGATTCCAATTGTCGGCCTACTCGTGCGTGTGCACTCGATTGCTCCAAGTACTCGGTTGGCTTCTTGCCTGTCAAACCTAACCCTAGTGTCTCTTTTCTGGTGGAATACTCAGATTCGCAGCAACAGAGAGAGCCATGATAGTTATGGAAAGAGGTATATATAAGAGTCAATATGAATAGACAGAGCCCGTTTAGATTTCGATTCTAGCAGTCTACTTACCTTGCAAGCAACTCGCTAGATCATTTAGTAGTAGCGGCTCGCTTGCCCAACAAATGTTCCGCTTAGAACACACTTTTACTAACAAAAGGCACCTAATTAAATTAGTTGACCTCAACATCTGCATCCCAAAGAGATCAATGTATATGTATACATTAAAGAAAATTTTTTTCTATGTCCTCTAAAACTGTGGAAATAGAGCATTTGCCTCCTAAAAGTACAAATTTCTGATTTTGCCCTCTTAAATTTCAAACTCTCTCTCTATTTGTCCCTTTATTTTATTTTATGTCGTAAATAATTATTAAATAATAAAAGAAAATATATGTGATCATTATACCCCTTGAATCTAACTCATTCGTTGAACAGGCTGGAGCATATCGATTAGACCCGTCTCTTCTCTTTAACCGTTCTTCTCTCTCGCAGAAACCAAAACGAATCACATTGATAAACCGTAAAAGGGGACATACGGCTAAGGCAATGCTTTGTGGCTAAAAGTCGGAGGGGCTTTGAAGGGTTTGAAGAGCCGCCTAATTTTGGGGCAAAATGTCGCCGGCCATTGATCAGAAACATTGGTGGGCTCCATTAAGTGAGAAAAACCTTTTTCTTGAATCACCTGTATGGGCTTTATTAGGAGAGAAATATTTTGGGACAAAACATGAATGATAACTGCCATCTGCAGTTTTGTCATCTTTGCTATCGCTAAATATAAAGTGAACATATACAGTAAACAAGATGAACATATAGACGTTCTAAGTGAACACTTACAAATAAATAAATGTTGTCATCACTTGTTCAGAAGTTTACATTTATATTCAACTTATTTTTATTGAACTTATTTGTTTGTATGTGTTTTCACTAAGATTGTCTATATATTTACTTTGTTTATTGTATATGTTCATTTTATATTTAGCGATGGCAGGGATGACAAAACTGCAGATGTTAATAATTATTTCCGGAACCAAATGTAGCCGCCGATATAGGTGATTGTTTGCAATCTTGTATAATTTTACATTGGTGGTGGCGTGGCGCTTAATTATTGTTGTTATTTTTAAGATGTTATGTTGATTATGTGTCATTTGGGATATGGGTAGTTCCCTGTGTAATTTCTACAAGCATCTCGAAATTTAACTTTATAATCCAGACAAATTGTTTAGTTTCGTAAAACCCAATGATTCAGCAAAATTTCTTAACATTTGTTTAAAAAAAATTGCAAAGAATAT
The DNA here is from genome assembly GCA_028095005.1 of Rhynchospora pubera. NCBI lineage: Eukaryota > Viridiplantae > Streptophyta > Magnoliopsida > Poales > Cyperaceae > Rhynchospora > Rhynchospora pubera. Next base: position 228,374,441 of record CM051459.1, on the reverse strand, counting down.
TGAGTGCGCTATTGAAATAAATGAATCTAGCGCTGATATTGAGCAGGTACAAAATAGTGCCTCCACTCTCATTTTGCATGAGCTTAAAATATAGTGTGTGTATGTATATAGTGCTACTACCACTATATTTATTTATACCTTTATATATTTAATGTAGGGAAATTTTTTTCTGTGTCCTTCAAAACTGTAGAAATTAAGCACTTATCCTCTAAAAATATAAACTTCTGATTTTGCCTCCCTAAATTTCAAACTATTTCTCTATATATTTGCCCTTTTGTTTTATTTTATGTCATAAATAATTGTTAAATAATAAAAATAAATGTATGCGACCATTATACCCACTGGATCTAACAAGGAAAGTTGATTTAAAGTTACAAAATATTTTCTGTATATACAATTTATGAGTACAATCGAACTATCATTTTGTTTTTTCAGAAAACTGAAATGTCGAAAAAGGTTAAGTTATTAAATATTTTCTGTATATACAATTTATGACGATCGAACTATCATTTTGTTTTTTCAGAAAACTGAAATGTCGAAAAAGGTTAAGTTATTAATTTTTAAGAATACCTGGGAATGCAAAACAATTGATTTAGTCCGTGTTCATACAACGAAAATGGAAATGAAACGGGAACATAAAATGGCCGACAGTTATGGCAGGGATTACTCTGACGTGTAATCATGTTTCCGCTTTATTAAAAGCAATAAATAAATAAAATTTCAATAACAAGTCCCTCCAGCTCCATGTATTACAACGATATTTATATCTCCATATATTTGCACCAGTTAATTATTAACTAGTTTGCTAAAAGAGAGAAACTCAAGCTTCATGATGTTTTTGAAAACTGTATTACAACGATATATGTGAGTCCAGGTGCGAGCTAGAATTTCATGTCAGCAGGTTCGTAATTTTTTTTTGAAAACATATGCATAATACAACGTCTAATAAAAATATAGCATAATAATAATTTCAAATAAACATTCTAAAATTATGTTACTTAAAAAAATCATGAGAAATCAAAATACATATATATAATAATAATAATAATAATAATAATAATAATAATAATAATAATAATAATAATAATAATAATAATAATAATAATAATAGAAAATCTAAAAAAATATATTAATATACAATATAGTAATTCAAAAATCAAGACAATAAAAAGTGCAACAATTTTCTATGAATTTTTATTTTTCTCACAATTTTGCATAATATAATAATATACAATATAGTAATTCAAAAATCAAGACAATAAAAAAGTGCAGTAATTTCCTATGAATTTTTATTTTCTCACAATTTTGCATAATAAGTTCATTAGAAATCTCATTAAACACTTCTATTTCTATATTATAAATATATAAAGATGGGAGACAAACATAGGAGTTCAACCACTATTCAAATCACAATATTTCTGATCTTTTGTGGTGTTTGAAATTTTTTAGACATGAATAGTGTTTATGATTTTTAGTGGCAGTTTTTATATAAGATCTGAATTGCATTTTTGATCTTCTATGGTAGTTTTTGTTTATAATGTCATAAAATTCACAAAATATTATATAGACGAAACACGCAATGTGCAAGATTCGCGCTAATATATATATATATATATATATATATATATATATATATATATAGAGAGAGAGAGAGAGAGAGAGAGAGAGAGAGAATGGCTAACGTGCCATCGATGGCACGGAGGGTCTGTGCCATCAATTTTTCTGCCGTCCGATTTCTTTAATATCCGTGCATAGATCCAGATGTGTGTTTCAGATGGAGGCGCTGGAATAGAGTGATCTTTTAATTGTCTCCGTTAACATCTTTGTCTTTTCGTCAAAACAGATTCGGCTTTGCAATTTTAATTTCTTAGTTCGGAACTTTATTTTTGTGACCCTTTGAGGATTTATGTGTTGGAGTTATGTCCTAGAAGTCAATATTGAATGACTTAATTTCTTAGTTTATGTTATTGATGATATTTGATCATTTGTTCCTAAGATTTATTATTGACAAATCATTCAGGTTGAGGATCTGAATTGTGGATCTCTGTGGATCATTCATTAGAATGACAATAGTAAATCTAAACTGTCCGTAATCTTGATAATTAACAAGGAACAATAATTATCATAAAAAAATTAGTATGCAAGTTAAGTGATGATTAAGTTCTACAAATCATAGGCAAAGAGTTACCAACTTAATTGCATATGTGTATGTTATTGGAACATAGCACAGGACATGACCTAATGAAATAAACATATGGATTATGTTATGTTTCATTGTTTATTTCATATGAGTTTGATTCTAAGTTTGAGATGGTTCAAGTTTTCCACATGAGGATAGGTTCTATAAATATCGTCTACCGCTGATTCCTGATAAAGGCTTCTATACGGACGTTATTTATGTTCTTTTGAATTGTGCGGGGAAAAGTTGTTCATCAAGAAAACCGTATGTCCCTGATTAGTATACCTAGTGAGTGATGATATCTGTTTGGGCCCCTTGATGGAGTTGGATTGTTTGGCCAACTTGTGCAATCAACTCTAGATCAAGAAACGTATAATCTGCAAGAATGACACATTCCTATCTTGGATTATACGATGATATCATGTGACATAAGAATCGGACAAAGAAATACTTTTATTTATTATGCAGGATTTGAATATTTGTATCAGTACATTATTTATGCGTATTGGGAGTCATAACGTGTTGCTAGATACCGCTTATGATTATTGAAATTAAATAACGATTTAATTCCATGGCCAACATAGCATGAATCCTCAAAGGGTCACACAAATAGAGTTGTAACCACACGATGCATTATTTATTTATTCGCAGCAGTAAGTATTGCGAAAATATGATAAGTTGATTAATTAATTATATACCGTTGCGAACCGTTATAATTAATTAAGTCAAGTGATCATATAGAAATAAATTAGTGCATTATCTAATCCCTAAATAATTATTAATAAGTTAATAATTAATTTTGTTCAACTTAATTTAATTAATTGAGCCATTTGGGCCTTCATTTAAATAGTTAATTAGATGCCCAAATTTAGCATGGTTAATTGAGCAATTATAGTAATTAATTAATGGACTAAATACAATTGTTGTAGCCCATTAAAGGCCTATCCAATGCAGGCCATAGAAGGGTAAATATGTCCATGAATTAAATATGGAAACTAGATTTTTGGACAACTATATAAAGGAGGTTCAGGTTGGGAACAATGCTGATTTTTCTCTCTCTTTTTTGCTGGCTGAAGTTTTCCAAGAGATAATAATTTCGAAATTCTCTCTTGTTGCTCTCTTCTTTCCATCCTCTTGGCTCATGTGTGGAGCAAATCTCTTCCTTCATTAAAATAATTTAATTGAAAGAAAAGGAAGAAAGGGTTAGACGTGATCTCTAATCGCTAGCACAGTTTCGAGATCGTGGTGATTCTCTTGGTGGACTCGAGGTCATCCTTTGGAGAAGAAGGAAGAGCGACACAGCACGCCACCGACTCCTACGCTATGGATTTTTCCTTCTTGATACGATTCAAGAAGAGGTATATCCATAATCCCTTTTCTCATGGTTAATTGATGTGTTACATGCTCGCAAGATCTTTTCTTGTGGTTGTTTGCTTGTTTTATCTTTGTTAATTGTAATAAAAATAAAAATTGTGCATCCTAACCATTTACTAACATTATGCTATGTTGGCTATGGAAATAAATCACTATTTATTTCTAATAATCATAGGTGGCATCTAGCAACAAACTATGATTTCCAATTCACATAAATATTGTACTGCTACAGTATATTAATCCTGCATAAGAAATAAAATATTTCCTTGTCTGATTCTTATGTCACATGATATCATTGTATAATCCAAGATAGGAATGTGTCATTCTTGCAGATTATACATTTCTTGATCTAGAGATGGTCGTCTAGTTTGCATGCATACGATCCAACTCTATCAAGGGGCCCAAACAGATATCATCACTCGCTAGGTATAACATACGGTTTTCTTGATGACCAATTTTTTCCCGCACAATTCAAGAGAACATAAATAAAGTCCGTATAACAGCCTTTATCTGAAATTAACGGTAGACGATATTTATTGAACCTATCCTCATGTGGAAAAGTTGAACCATCTCAAACTTAGAATCAAACTCATATGAAATAAATAATGACACAAAACACAATCCATATATTTATTTCATTGGTTCATGTCGTGTACTATGTTCTCTAACATACACATGCAATTAAGTTGGTAACTCTTTACCTATGATTTGTAGAACTTAATCATTACTTAACTTGCATACTAATTTTTTTATGATAATTAATGTTCCTTGTTAATTATCAAGATTACGGACGATTTAGATTTATTATTGCATTTAGTTAATGATTCGCAGAGATTCTCAACCTGAATGATCTGTCAATAATAAACTCTAGGAACAAATGATCAAATATCATCAATAACATAAACTAATATTTAAGTCATCAACCATTGACTTCTAGGACATAACTCCAACATATATATATATATATATATATATAGAGAAAGCCTTCAATCAAAGCGCTTTGACCGGAGTCTCAGTTAAACCCCGTTAGATCTCAATTTTGAAAGTTCAAACGACCGATCCGAACCGTCAAATATGATCTCCATATTGAAATCTCCTTGCCGACCAAAATTTTTATTTTTTTGAATTTTTTAAGTATTTTTTTCGGATTTTCAAAAATCATTAATCTAATTTGTTCTGAATCCTACAAAAATTGCTGTTTTTGAAACCGTTCAAAACAGCTGTTTTAAAAATCCAAAATAAATACTTAAAATTTTTTTAAAAAATATAAAATTTGGTCTGCATGGAGATTTGAATAGGGAGATCGTCTTAGACGGTTTGGATCGATCATTTTGAACTAAATTTCGAAATTTTGAGTTACAACTCATTGCTGTTTTTGAACGGTTCTGAACTAATTATTTCAGATGGAAATTTTAATTATCATAAAAGATTAGTATACAACTCACTACTGTTTCGAAATTTTGAGTTACAACTCACTGCTGTTTTTAACGATTTTCTGAAATTTCAAAAAATACTTAAAAATTTTTTAAAAATAAAAAAATTGGTCTGCATGGAAATTTCAATAAGGAGATCATAATGGACGGTTTGGATCGGTTATTTTGAACTTGATGTAGGAGTTTTGATCGCAACTCAACGATACTTTGGTGAGTTCCAACATAAAGTACTTTTGCCTGCAATTTATTAATCATATTGCGTGTCATCTCTTTCTTTCTTCTTTATTTACATTTAATTTGAATTATTTGTGTGCTTTCTTGTGTTTGGTAATTTGTTGAATTGACCAAACCAGTTTAGGAACTTGAAATTGTGCCTATTCACCCCCTCTAGGTCTTTAATCATGGACAACAAAGTGGTATCAGAGCAGGTTATTTTTTTAACTAAAATTTGTGTTAGATAACCTCGATTTCATGGCCTCTAGTGTGATTGAAAAATCGGACAAGTTTTGTTCCACTTGCAAGAACTTTCGTTATTGGAAGAGATGTATGTTGTATATCTCAACTTGATTGACCTTTGGGATGTAGTTAACAAGTCTTATGTACTAAATGTTGATAGTGAAAGTAAGGAGATCCATGACCTCAAAATTACTCAATACAAAAAATGACAATGCCGTCAATGTCCTTCTCAACTCAGTCTATTAGTCCATAGTGGTCATTTTTGGTAGTTCTACCAATGCACATGAAATTTGAGTTTATCTCTTGAACCGTTATGAGAGAAATTCTTTAATCAAGAACTCACGTCAATTTGAGTTGGAGTCTAGATTAGACAATTTTTACATAAAGGATGGTGAATCCATCGAGGATATGTATACTCGGCTTATACAATTACTCGATGAATTCAGCAACATAGGAGAAACCCTATCTAACAATCGTGTAATAGGAAAATTGCTCAGGAATTTGACCGAAAGACCTCAACGGGACAACCTCATCGCCACTCTTGAGACGCAAAGGTCCTACAACAATCTCATACTGAAGATCATGTACACTCATTATCGGTATGTGTGGAAGAGAAGCTCAAGTAACTTGGGGAGCTGAAGTATGAGCAAGTCAATTGCATTGTCGGTTAGTGGGAACAAAGCATCTCCTTCCAAGAGGCAATAAACATATGTGATATACACCATCCAGTAAGTTATCATCAACGCCATTCACTTCTCTCTTTTCCTTCTCCTATGCTCTATTTTTTCATCTCTCTTTTATTTTCTGCGCTTCTCCCTCCCTCTTCGCTTCTTTCATCCTTCCCTTCATATTCGCTTATCTTTTCCTTCACCTCACCTCCGCCACCCTCTTCCACCCCGCCCCCTCATTACCTTTCCTCACATCTACTTCTCTTTCCCTTCACCTCACCTCCATCACCCCCCTCTACCTTCGTCGCTTTCTGCCTCATTACTCAACCTAGCCTCCTCTTTTCTCATGCGCCGCCTTCTGTGTTTCCTCCCTTCTACTGCCCTCTGTCTCATTTTTTTCTCCATTGACTCCACCTCTCTCTCGTATCTATGTCTCATATTTCTTCGCCTCCACCATATGAACTATGTCTTGTTTCTCAAAATGAACATATAAAATAATAAAATAAATATAAACAAAAATAAAATGAATAAAGAATCAAAGTGTACAAATACAAGGACAAACTAAATATATACGACAAAATTGAATAGATATAATAAGCAAAGTGAACTCATACAAAACGATAAAGTGAACATATATGTAAAAATGTGAAAATATACAATAAATAAAGTGAACAGTTACTTCTATTAAATATTCTCTTTGTAATACTAACTGAGTAAATATTATACACTCCTTTGTTATAACAAATTGAACACTTATTTTTATTAAATAATTCTTTAGTATTACTAATTGTAAGGAAAAAAAGAGAGAAAAACGAAAAAACAAAAGAGAACGAGGATAAAAACATGAAGAAAAAAGAGGTAGAAGAGAGGGAGTATGAAGCACATAGAATGGGAGATAGGAGAAAAAGGGTGGGAAAATGCGAAAGGGAGGGAGGGAGAGGAGGCCGCTGAAAAGAGAGAGCAGAGAGAAAGAGCGAAAGGAAGGGAATAGAAGGGAGGGAAGACGCAGAAAGAAAAGGAGGGAGGAGGAAGCCCTCCATCTGATGGATGACGCTGAATGGGGTAGAAGTGGAGGGTGAGTGTCAATTAATTGTAAATGGTCGATTTCTGAATTCAGGATATGCAGGCAACTTATTTTGATGAGGTAGATTACTTGTAAATAGGGATGTCAAACGTGGCCCAATACCACGGAATGGGCCCAATTCGTTTTTGTTTCGCATAAGAAAATGGAACACCATTTCATTTCGTTAATTATTTCGTTTCTGAAACGGCACAAAATTCTATTTTGTTAACCGTTTCACTTCAGAAATAATGCATAAAACGGTTTGAAATGAAGCTGAAACAGTCGAAATAGTATAATTCCATGTTTTGTTTACATTTTCGTTATTGGAACGAAATGAAAATCAGTTCTGTTATTCGTTTCGTTTCTCTTAACCGAAACGAAATCACGTGCCAAAAAATCACGCTGAGCTCTACATGTAAAAGTTGCAATCAGTTAAGTTTACAGCGCCTCGAGTTAGTTAATTCATCTTATCAAATTGTACATACAATGCGTAGATGCATATATATATATATATATATATATATATATATATATATATAGTTTGGCATTCAGAAACGGTTGCCAAACATTCCTAGATTGAAACAATTGATTGCGTCTTGACTTGACTCGATTGTTGGGTCTGACTGGCACCATTTCCCAATTACCATTGCACATACAAAAACACCCAATAATATCTCTAACTTCCTGATGTCCTAGTTTCCTAACCTAGATAATAATAATGATGTTAATTACACATAACCATATATAGAGGGGCCTTGTGGCTTCTTCAGTTCTTCGTAGGTTATCTATATATACAAAAATGGCAACGGAACGATAATGATAAGTGATAAGAGAATAAAGCTGGCATAGATGGATTACAATTAGTATTAGTATATTTTTCCAAATTAATTAAAATTAAGGTAGGTGGAATGGACGCTTAATTGGATGATGTTTGGTCAGGTCATGTTTTCCCTACACTTTCGGGTCATGCCTATTTTGATGTTAATAAATTACATTTCACTACATAATTAATATTAAAGTTGCACCATGCGTACAACCACCCCCCCGCAGGCCTGTAAGTAAGTGTGTAATTTTCGATTTTTATGCTAATTACAAGTTAATTAAGCCCTCGAAACAACACACACAACGAATCGTGCACAAAAGCCAAGTTAACACAAAGAGATAGGTGGAAATTTATACCTCCCGCGAAATCGTATTCGCGGGGCTCGATCCTACGGCATAGAAATCGATGGCGTGCTCTCCGTACGCCTTCACCATGTTAGCGGCCGCCTCGAGTCCACCAAAAGGTTAACCAATTTCTAAATCGACACGTGCTAGCGTTTCGATTAGAACGAGGCTAATCCCATGGAGCAACTCTCTTCTACACATCAACACTTTGATATAGGTGGAGAGTTGTAGCTCAACACATGAGCAATAAGAGGAGGAGGGAAGATGGCGCATGGCCAAGGGGAAGGGAGTGGATGGCGGCTAGGAGAAGGGAAGAGAGAGCCTTGTGCAAGGAGCCACCAAGGGTCCTTTTATAATGCTCAAACCCTAGACCAAAGATGCAACTATTTATATCTCATGCCACCCCACCTACCACCCTTCATGTGGCCGGCCATAAATGGGCCTCTTGGGCCTCATTTGTCCATCCAATTTGTTTCTAATCCATTTAATTAGAATCCCTTTTTATTGCTCTTTATTTGGGCTATATCTTTAATACATAAATATTGGCCCATTAATTCAATATAACTATTTATATTAAATTGTGTTAAGCTAAATATAATTATTAACTAATTAATAATTATTCTAGGATTAGCTAATACATTAATTCATTTCAATATGATCTATTTGACTTAATTAATTATAACGGTGTATAATTAATTAATCAACTTATCATATTTACGCAATACATACTGTTGCGAATAAATGAATAATGCACTGTATGGTTAAACCTTTATTTGTGTGACCCTTTGAGGATTTATGCTAAGTTGGACATGAAATTAAATCGCTATTTAATCCCAATAATCATAAGCGGTATCTAGCAACACGTTATGATTCCCAATTCGCATAAATAGTGTACTGCTACAGTATTTAAATCCTGCATAAGAGAATAAATATGTTTCTCTATTTTGATTCTTATGTCTCACGATATCATCGTATAATCCAAGATAGGAATGTGTCATTCTTGCAGATTATACGTTTCTTGATCTAGAGATAATTGTATAAAGTTGCATGCAAACAATCTATCTCCATCAAGGGGCCCAAACAGATATCGTCACTCACTAAGTGAATTAATGAGGGACATACGGTTTTCTTGATGATTAGCTTTTCCCCGCACAATTCAAGAGAACATAAATAAAGTCCGTATAGCAGCCCTTATCGGGAATCAGCGGTAGACGATATTTATTGAACCTATCCTCATGTGGAAAAGATAAACATCTCAAACTTAGAACCAAAATCATTACGAAATAAACAATGACACATAACACAATCCATATGTTTATTTCGATGGGTCAAGTCCTGTGCTATGTTCCATAACATACACATATGCAATTAAGTTGGTAACTCTTTACCTATGATTTGTAGAACTTAATCATCACTTAACTTGCATACTAATCTTATAAGATAATTAATGTTCCTTGTTAATTATCAAGATTATGGACCGTTTAGATTTATTATTGTCATTCTAAAGAATGATCCACAGAGATCTACAATTCAGATCCTCAACCTGAATAATCTGTCAATAATAAACCTAGGAACAGATGATAAATTATCATCCAAAACATAAACTAATAATTAAGTCATTAAATTATTGACTTCTAGGACATAACTCCAACAATCTCCCACTTGGCCTAGAGTCAATCAGTAGTGACTTCTAGCCAACGAAGAATTGAGAACGATGTCATATATCTACATATATACATGTCTCGGACCTCAAAAGAAATAATACGCTTAAAGCTAGTTACTCATACGTCCATCACGTATGGATGCATAACTGCATCTTGTATACTGCTCAAGGTAGAGGTCATGCTAGAGTGTTCGCTGTGTTCGCGAACCTATCCAAAATTTTGTTTGACCCTATATATATATACTACTATATATATGTTCTTGATCATCATCATATGATATCAAGTGATATCGTTATAGACCATATTTGAATCTCCAATGTAACATTGAGTTCTTTAGGAGTAAGTAATGGTTCGAGATGCATAGAACCATAATAACTCGACTAAGAACTCGATCCTAAATAAATTTCTTTTATTGCTTCACAAGTTGCTATGTATATTACTTTGGTGACGGAAACGGTTGTAATATTCCATTTAGAACACTTTCTAAACTTACAACACCACCTTTTAAGCAAAATATGTAGCTCAATCGTGATTATATCAATCCTTTGAAAAACTTTTATCAGTGTAACAACTTACACGAGATTTCTTTCATCTTAAGAGATGAAACATTGTATCACTCTTTCTCATAAGGTACTCGAGGATATCCTTGACTATCGTCCAAATGTGTCTCTCTTGTATCCATTTGACAACTGTTTGTCATATCCTTTGGATACTACACATTGGGGCATATGCATAAATATGGCGTTCAAAATGAAACTCATAATGAAAGAATGCTTGAACTATTTCATGCACTTTCTTGAATTGAGTTGCAATAGACCGAGATAAACACTCAAGTCATGCCATATGACGTATAGTTAGACATCCTTTCTTGGAGTGTAACTTTCGTGTTTCTAGAACACTTCGTCAATATATGCATATTTGCTCAAACCTAACATCCATCATAATCTATCTTTATAGATTTTGTTTCCTTGGATTAGGTGATTTCGCCCAAGTTCTCATTTGAGAAAGCATTCTCCAAAGAGATCTCGACAATATTCATTTTCTTAATGTTATTCCCAATTTAATGAATTGTTAACTTGAACAATACAAATTATGCTCTCACTGAATATCTTGTATAATACAAGATACTTTTGACGAAGTTCAACTCCTTGACTTCCTTGTCAAAACTTTTATTCCAATCTCCACAACACTTGCTTTAATCCATTAATGGATTCTTGAGGCATGCGTATGTTTTTAGCAATATAAAACCTCGATTTGTGTCAAATGCACAACATCATCCTTCATTCATACGAAGAAGGCGGTTTTATGTGTTTTTCCATATATCGACATATATGAAATACAACTATTGCTAGAATGATCTTTATTGACTTATACATAGCCACAAGCAAGAAGTTGTGCTTTGTACGTAGTCAACTAGCCATCGACTTAGACATAGCTACAAGCGAGAAGCCGCGCTTTGTACATAGTCGATTTGTTATCCATGTCGATCTTTCCTTTTGAAGATCTAAACGTTCTTGATGGATTGCTCCTTCATGAACATCAACCAAGGTCTATACCTTGTTGTTATACATGGATTTTATTTAAAGATCATATGAATTCGAACCATATATGTGGAATCGGATCGTTCCATCGTTTCCTTGTTTATCAACGGATTCTCATATGCTAAGTACGAGAATGTTGTGACAACCTATGCACCAAGCGGCTTAGGAAATCAACTCTCGTTGATCTTTTGTAGGATTGGTACTTGAGGTTCATGAACTACTTCCACAACGATTTGTTGAACGAGTTCTTGACTCCTCATATATTCCATGAGTTTCTCAAACATCAACTCGTGAGATGGTTGAGTCCTCATTGGAAGGAGCGTACTATTAAACTTCTTTCAAAACAACTTGTGAATGAAGTTTCGCTCAACTCCCACTAAGTACCATGTATGGAGTGACAAGTTTCCCATAAGAGTACTTCTTGTAGTGACGCATAAACTATTTTAATGCTCACTTTACTCCCACTACTTCTTCTTGAGAATTTCAATTCATCAAGACTACATTATGATTAGCAACAACTACTTTGTTCTTATCATATTCGTGGAAGTAGTGCCTTTTAATATAAAGCATCCTACAAATATATAGTGTCTTATTTGGTTTAAGCTTACAAGTCAACAATACTTGAAATAAGCTTCTCAACACCAAATCTTAAGAAGCATTATACTTAGAGATCAAAATCTCGTAAGATATCTTCTTCAATAGACTTCGATGGAACACCATTCAGTGTAAACAATATTGTCCTCAAACATAATTCCCTAATACGAGTCGAATAAGTCAATTTGATTTATTATCGATCGAACTATACAAAATATTGTTCGATACCTCCACTCTTGGACACATTATTCCATAATGTTCCTCATGGAGTGAGTTATGAAACTATTTTCATACTCTTTAGATAATACTTCAAATCATATGACTTAATTACTCACCATGATTAATTGTAAGACTTCCTTTTTTCTTGAAAAGTCTTTTAAACTTCACTCTTGAACTCCTTTGAACTAGTCAAAAAGTTCATACTTATACCTTATCAAATAGATATGTTAATATCTACAATGATCGTTGGTTAAGTAGTAAAGTATCAATAACCTTTCATCGCACAAGTACTTATTGGTCTTTATACATCGATATGTATAAGTCCTAATCAAGACACTTGTCCTTAAACCTTCGTAGGTTAAAGGCGCTTTTGTCATTTAACAAACATGATTCGCATATCAATTGATTTGAAATCGAATTGAATTACGAGCTCTACGTTACGAAGACTCTCGTAATGCGATTCTCGTTTATGTATGTGACTAAGCGGTTATATATAACATTAAAGTCAAATACTTTATGTCAAGTCTTACGTATCCTATTTGTCATTCAAAACTTGCTTATCTATTTCAAGCAAATTCAATCAAGATGCATGAAATCATATAAACAAATTCAGAATAAAAGAACTTGTCTTTTATTAAACATAACCATCCATTTCATCAAATATGAATTGGAGATATTTTTGAGAGGTTTTAGAATTAAGGTATGCAACCTTCAATTCCTAAACAAACTCTTAATAAAGATAACTCTACGTATTCAATGGTAATGACTTAGACGAACAAGTCATTGCCTATACGGAGTTTACTTTACATCTCTCGAACATTCTCTTATTCTTCATTGCTAACACATTTCGTCAAATGCGAGCACATGAACTAGTATCAAGTTACTAGTGTAAATTAGAGATAGTGAGATAATTTGAACGACAAATACACTTTTAGGATTAAAATATTACAATCATGGTATTTCGGACAACCTTCCAAAATGCCTCCAATAAACGGCAAATGAAACATCTCATGTGATACATAATCACAATCAAGAGTCTCGAAATTTCAACTCATGCCTTGGCGAAGTATTTCTTGAATACTAAACCAATTACCTTTTTGCATCAACAAGTGTGCGAAGAAGGCAACATTATATCCTTTATAATTTTAAAGAGATCGTATGACAATATCAATAATCCTTGATATCGGAGATCAATATCTCTAGTTATCAATTAGCTACTTAAATCTTTCGATTTGTAAGCCAATGAAACATTCATATAACTTCTTTTAAAAGAATAATCTCTTGGTCAACTCATATTCTTTATACTCGATCATAAATGATGGAGTTAATATCTACTTTCTCCAAGAACGCTTTCTTGAGTAAGTGGATGAGAGCGTACGAGTTAAATCTAGTCCATATGAATTCTCTAATTCAAAGGTCTTAGAACTTTCAAATGAGGATATTAGCCACACGCTTTATTGAATAACTTTTCGCTAAAAGTCAATCAATCATCGCGTTGCTACGTTCGGGTAGTTTCAGAAAAGTTTTGGGAATTGACATACTCAAGTTTCTCTTCGCTAAGATCGTGTCTTAGGAATCGGTATTACTTCTTTAAGTGAATACTTTTAGAAACGAGTTTGTTCATTTTCAAAGATTGATCGCAACAAAATTAACAATTTTAACATCTATAACAAAATCAATTTAAGGTCAATTAGTTCATGCAATTGTTTTATTTATAACAAATAAAACTCCCACTACATTTATTTAATGTCCCAAATGTAGTTGGTTTTCCAAGATCCCGGTTTTCATCAAGTAGAGCCTGCTATGGCACGTCACCCTACTTAATTAGACAAGGTAGGTTCTCCAACCAATCATATCGTTCCATATGATTCTTGGTTTGTGAATATCTAAGTATATTTACAAACTTCGCCCCGATGTCCAAACTCTAGTTGGGTCCATCGAAAAGTAACCTCTCACTATTTGCTCCTTGCAAATCTTAGCTATTTGCACCCCGACTACCGAATTGGCAATCATGACGTCCGCTTGGGCGGACCGCGCCATGAGTGACAATCGGCGTGAAGGGGATAGAGAGAAGGAGGGCGATTTCACTTAATCGAGTTTTAGTTGGGACTATCAATCATATGACACTTGTTTGGTGGTCGTGTAAGCATACACCCATACCTAGCCTATGACAATTCATAGCAATCACAAGCAATCACATATAAGCATCTCATAGTTGTGGGTTTGTATGGCTCCCGCTTGCATTAGTTTCGCCACATCGTCCATGGAGCAAAACTAATCTAATCCTTGTCCCTTCCCACTAAATTCTATAAGGATCTAAATCCTATATAAAATAAAGGTACAAAATACATGTGAAAACATCCTATTCCATCCTAACCTTAGGGGCATGCAAGCCTCACAAGTTACATCAAAAATTAATCAACAAATTAATTAATTAATGGCACCAAAGGCCGCATTACAAACATTCACACATGCATTCAAATACAACCACAAGGCATTGAGTCTTGAGCCATACTAAACCCACTATCCACCTACAAAACAAAGTTAGCACATACAAGAACTTTGTTTCCAATTAACGATTTTCAAGCATCTTTGCGCATCGTTTGCCATAAGTAAATTCCGTGTACAAATCCTCAATTTTAAACAACAAAACTTGTTTAAATTCATTTAGAAAGTTCTTTCAACATCCCATAACAGAAAGGAGATCAAACAAGGAGTTTTCTAATTAATTTCAACTAGTTTGAATACTTAGAAAAACAGTAATTTACCAAAAAACGTAACTAATGGAATCCAATAAAAGCAAAGGTTTTAGGTCTCCAAAAATTCTCAAATAAATTACTTAAGCTCCTTATCATAGTTGTGATTACCAGTAAAAATTTCAAGAAGAGATCTTACACCATCTGGGAGAATCAAAAATGACAAATCTCTTACAAGTGCACGAAACACCGTTATGAGATTTTCAGATTATCCTCTCAACCATTTGGTCTGTTAGACCACCTTCTAATTAATTTTTTATATATACAATATACATAGAAAAACTAGTTTAGTCTATAGGCTAACTATATATGAAAAGAAAACCACCAAGTTCAGTTCAAAAGGTTCGAGTTACAAACTAAACAATCAACAAATTCTGTACTGGAACAGACAGTCGATTGAAAAGTTCTAACCTAGTTGAAGGTCCTAACTTCCACGAAAAATTATGAAATTAATTTTCCTGGAATCCTAACTCAAAATAGAACAACTCCATTTAAACAGAATTTTTAAAGGAGTTCTCAGTTGGTACAGTTTATTAGAACAATCGATTTGCTCAACAAACTGGATCTGACAAGATCTTTCTTTTTCATACTTGAAAACCCACAAATTAATCCGAGTCATGCAACAATTTATACATGCTCAGAAAGAGCTTCAAGTCCTCTTTATTTCTAGCCATAGAACACTGGTACTTATATTCAAAATATAAATCTTTCAAGCCATTCAAACAGGACAGTGCGAGCAGAAACTGGTTCTGCGCACTGTCGCCATTTTATTCACAATAAATCTATCCTAATTCAGAAAAATGTGAATCCAACGCCAAAAGAATCACAATCCACAGATCTACAACTTTCATGTAGATGGAAAAAACTTCCAGAGAACTTATCAAAGCGAAAAACGCGAAACAACACAGAAAATACCATTTCCAGACAGCAAACAAACGCATCATCTCTACTAATCCGTTAATTAGCCAATTTCTCTTAATTAAGTGTCAAAATAGCTTAAGTACGACCATGTGCTCTGATACCACTGTAAGTAAGTGTGTAATTTTCGATTTTTATGCTAATTACAAGTTAATTAAGCCCTCGAAACAACACACACAACGAATCGTGCACAAAAGCCAAGTTAACACAAAGAGATAGGTGGAAATTTATACCTCCCGCGAAATCGTATTCGCGGGGCTCGATCCTACGGCATAGAAATCGATGGCGTGCTCTCCGTACGCCTTCACCATGTTAGCGGCCGCCTCGAGTCCACCAAAAGGTTAACCAATTTCTAAATCGACACGTGCTAGCGTTTCGATTAGAACGAGGCTAATCCCATGGAGCAACTCTCTTCTACACATCAACACTTTGATATAGGTGGAGAGTTGTAGCTCAACACATGAGCAATAAGAGGAGGAGGGAAGATGGCGCATGGCCAAGGGGAAGGGAGTGGATGGCGGCTAGGAGAAGGGAAGAGAGAGCCTTGTGCAAGGAGCCACCAAGGGTCCTTTTATAATGCTCAAACCCTAGACCAAAGATGCAACTATTTATATCTCATGCCACCCCACCTACCACCCTTCATGTGGCCGGCCATAAATGGGCCTCTTGGGCCTCATTTGTCCATCCAATTTGTTTCTAATCCATTTAATTAGAATCCCTTTTTATTGCTCTTTATTTGGGCTATATCTTTAATACATAAATATTGGCCCATTAATTCAATATAACTATTTATATTAAATTGTGTTAAGCTAAATATAATTATTAACTAATTAATAATTATTCTAGGATTAGCTAATACATTAATTCATTTCAATATGATCTATTTGACTTAATTAATTATAACGGTGTATAATTAATTAATCAACTTATCATATTTACGCAATACATACTGTTGCGAATAAATGAATAATGCACTGTATGGTTAAACCTTTATTTGTGTGACCCTTTGAGGATTTATGCTAAGTTGGACATGAAATTAAATCGCTATTTAATCCCAATAATCATAAGCGGTATCTAGCAACACGTTATGATTCCCAATTCGCATAAATAGTGTACTGCTACAGTATTTAAATCCTGCATAAGAGAATAAATATGTTTCTCTATTTTGATTCTTATGTCTCACGATATCATCGTATAATCCAAGATAGGAATGTGTCATTCTTGCAGATTATACGTTTCTTGATCTAGAGATAATTGTATAAAGTTGCATGCAAACAATCTATCTCCATCAAGGGGCCCAAACAGATATCGTCACTCACTAAGTGAATTAATGAGGGACATACGGTTTTCTTGATGATTAGCTTTTCCCCGCACAATTCAAGAGAACATAAATAAAGTCCGTATAGCAGCCCTTATCGGGAATCAGCGGTAGACGATATTTATTGAACCTATCCTCATGTGGAAAAGATAAACATCTCAAACTTAGAACCAAAATCATTACGAAATAAACAATGACACATAACACAATCCATATGTTTATTTCGATGGGTCAAGTCCTGTGCTATGTTCCATAACATACACATATGCAATTAAGTTGGTAACTCTTTACCTATGATTTGTAGAACTTAATCATCACTTAACTTGCATACTAATCTTATAAGATAATTAATGTTCCTTGTTAATTATCAAGATTATGGACCGTTTAGATTTATTATTGTCATTCTAAAGAATGATCCACAGATATCTACAATTCAGATCCTCAACCTGAATAATCTGTCAATAATAAACCTAGGAACAGATGATAAATTATCATCCAAAACATAAACTAATAATTAAGTCATTAAATTATTGACTTCTAGGACATAACTCCAACAAGGCCCGCACTATATATATTCATGTTCTCTCCACATTAATTACATAATAAACAACCACCCTCTCTTTCCTTTTCCACATCTCCTTTATTTCTATTTTTCTTAATTTCTGGTTGTACGTTGCAAATTGCAACAACAAAAGAAAGGAGGTAATCATTAACTGCTGGATCATCGATCAGTTGGTTAATCTGACAAATATATATATAGGGAAAGGATATAGGAATATGGAGTGGAGGAAGAGCTACTTGGACTTGGTTCTGGTGCCTTTTGCCATCTTTTTTCCCATGATGTACCACGCCTGGCTGTGGCACAAAGTGCGCTCTCAGCCGCACCGCACCTTTATCGGCGTGAACTCTGCCGGGCGGCGCCTCTGGGTGGCTGCCATAATGAAGGACAACGACAAGAAGAATATCCTGGCGGTGCAGTCGATCCGGAATGCGATAATGGGGTCCACGTTGATGGCGACGACATCGATCCTGCTGTGCACGGGGCTGGCGGCAGTGTTGAGCAGCACATACAGCATCAAGCGGCCGCTCAATGACTCTGTGTTTGGGGCCCACGGGGAGTTCATGCTCTCCCTCAAGTACGTCACCCTGCTGCTCCTCTTCGTCTTTGCCTTCCTCTGCTACTCCCTCTCCATCCGCTTCATCAACCAGGTCAACTTCCTCATCAACATCGCCTTCAACGACGATGATGCTGCCGCCGGCGGGCCCCTCTCCCAGGACTACATCTGCGACCTTCTCGAGAAGGGCTTCCTCCTCAACACCATCGGCAACCGCCTCTTCTACACCGCTCTGCCGCTGCTGCTCTGGATTTTTGGCCCCGTCCTCTCCTTTCTTTCTTCCCTTCTCATTCTGCCGATTCTGTACCACCTTGACATCTTGGATGTCAGCTGCCAAGACAAGGCCCCGCATAAACATCCAATCGCTGCTGCTCCAAACGCTAAGGTAGATCAGAGGGATTGCTTGTCTGTGTGATTCATTCAATATTACTTATCATTATCTTCCAAAATAGGGCTAGCTAGCCTATCAATTGTCATTGATTAATCTAAGCAGAAATAAAATTGTATTCTGCTAGTATATGCATACTTGCATAGTCATGTAATTTGAATTATTGATAATTAATGAGGATCGTACTGTGTTATGTCAATTGAGATTGCAAGAACGAAATTATTATCGAGTCCAGCAAACTAGAAAATAATAATAGTATGTAAATTTCATTTTACAAGTGATCTTAATATTCTGCAATTTTTTGGTTTTGGTTCACGTTCTGAGAATGTACAGGAAAAAATGTTACCATGTCAATATTTTTTTCAACACAGATGATTTATTTTGCGGTTTAAAAAGATTCAATATGCCCTGGACGCAAATTTGCAAAAAGGCATTCGTTCCCCTTTCTTTTTTGTCATCTCACTGGTTCGACGGATAAATCTGTACATTTTTGTGAGACCTGATAAATGCTTAAATTGAGAAGTTTACGTGCCTTGCAATGGGAATGACAGAGTGCTTACATCCATATATATTCGGTATATAAGTTTGGCTACGGTCTAAGCGATTTGAATGATTGCTCTATCAAATCCGATTACATCTCGAATTCAAAAACTCAAATGATTAATCCAAACAGTTCAATGCGTTGTTCACATTGAAATCTCCTTGATGATCAAATTTTTCAAGGTTTTTTTTTTGCATATTTAAAAATTATTGTTATTAAAAGGTTAAGAATTCATTAGATTGAGAATTTTTTTTAAATTCTAAAAAAAAATTAAACAATTTAAAAAATATATATAAAATTTGGTTGGCAAGGGGATTTCAATATTAAGATTATATTAAACGGCTTGGATAGATAATTTAAGCTTTCAAATTTGAGATAAAGATCGAATTTGATGAAATCCTCCGTCAAAATATTTCTGTATAAATATTGAATTTTCTCTTCTTACGGCCCAAGTACAGATAGGGAAACAACAGGTGAAAGGCAGCAGCAAATGCCGTTGTTTTCGTTAACCTGATTTACTTATTATTATTATTATTACCACCTCTATAGTGATTCGTTTTGTCTTTTTATTAGTTTTGGCTTAATTCGGTGCGGTCAAATGCGAAATGCATATCCAATTATCCATATGGTTTGTGGTTTACACATAGATAGATGGCACATGAGGCAAGATAGATACAGGCGTATATTTCATGGCCACTAATTAATTAAGCAACATATAATTAATGTGGCACTTTGTGGTAAAGATCTGTTAGGGGCGGTTGTTTTCCAACCCAAAATTCAGTTACAGTGATTAGCCTTCTTTTGGACTTTTTCTTCTCTCTACGGCACTCCAAAGTCACGCACTCTCGGAAAAAAGAAAAAAGAAAAAGAAAAAAAATGAGAGGAGGAGAGTTTAGTTAGGCAGGAGATGTAGTGGAAATACAGCACCAGCAATCCTGAATCGGATAAATTTATCATGTGACAGATGGAATAGAAAATAGATGACTTGGTTCACCTCTCTTTCCTCTTTTTCTAAAAAGTTGGAAACATTCGACAGTACCTGCATGTACAAGTGTACCGCACCGGGAATTTCAATTTGATTCATTCCAAGTCAAGCAATCTTTGTTTTTTTTTTCATTTTCTTTTCTTTTCTTTTTCTTTCTTTTCTTTGGGTATATGCCACGGTTGCAGAAATATCTCTTGTAGCTTAACCAAGGCAGGTATACCTTAGTTTAACAGGTCACTTAAACAAGTGTTGGTCTCTCGTCGTCAGTGGGCCTTCTGCTAATTTAAAAAAAAAAAAAACTCCACTCATGGAAAGTCCACCACAGTCCATCTCTCTTACAAAGTTTAACGGTCATAACACATTTTATTTTTAGTCTAACCTGCAGTAGAAATAGATTAGGATAGCAAGACGAATTTGATATCTCGGCCACACAACACAGACACAGCAAACATTGGGCATTGTTATATAATATACAAAGGCTGCCTTCAAAAAGATACAATCTACAAACGAGTAAAAAAATGGGATCAGGCCACAATGCCTACATTAATATTCTCAGCTATAATCCTATTATAGAAACCTCCCTAATAAAAAGAAAAGGGAAAAATAAAACCTGATTCAGATCTGAAATCATTTCTATGCTATTATCCTATCCAGTTATCCTATCATCCCACCATCTCCTGCCACAAACCAACATTCTTGCAGGCCTGGTGGCGATCAAATTCAATTACTAACTAAAAACCTTGTTGCTCTCACTGGTGACAGACAACAGCAGCAGCTGATTTCCGCTTGACATAAACAAAACGATAGAATTACTAGAGAGATTGATAATCATATCAGCAAAGGCGAGCATGTCACAGTCATAATCATGGTTTCTTCCTAGAGGAGATAAAGGCAGAGGGGAGCAGAGAATCCACATCCTCTCTCCGCCGCTTCCTTGCCGAATTCAGCACACTATTCCCTCCTGGTCCCACTCCCCCTTCTGCTTTCCCTCTCTTCCTCTCTCCTGCCTCTGCTTCCCCTCTACCTCTGTTCTTGTCAGAGCTGCTGGACCCAGTTCCCTTCGAGCCGTGCGGCATTTGTGTTGGCATCGGCATCACCTTCCTCTTCTCCATCATCACTGAATGCGAATGTTTCCCCTTTGAAGAATCAGCCTTCATTTGGATCTGCTTAGAGGGAGCAATGCCAGCACCATCACAGTTTTTAGACGACAACTTTTTGGCTGCCTCTTTCACATGATCAACCAAGCTCCTCTTCCCTCCTTTCAGTTCCAGCAGCACTGAGGAGGTGGCACCGGCATTCTGGCTTGTCCCCTTACTTTCTGAAATCATTTTTGAATATGCACAGCTTCCCCCACCTGACCCTCTGACGGCCACCTCATCAATTGCTCTTTTCATTGATTCTCCAGGACCAAACCTCTTCACACTTTCCCTTCCAGGCATCGGCATCCTTATGCTTTGTTCTGGTTGCTTCCCTCTGGAATTCAACCTGGTATCCTTCTGCATGCTTTCACCAAACCTCTTCACTCTTCCCCTTTCAGGTGGCATCCACATGCTTTGTTCTGCTTGCTTCCCTCCAGAACTCATCCTGGTATCCTTGTGCATGGAGTCGAGCAAAGACTGAGGTTGCTCTTTGGTGAAAGCAGAGGAGTAAGGCCGAGAAATGGAGGTGAACAGGTTTCTCTTTCTGGCATCCTTTATCAATGCAGTCCAGTGAGGATTCACTTGCAAAGTTCTGGCATTCCCAAAAATCCAGAGAGAGAACTTCGCACGTGTCAGAGCAACATTCATTCGTCTCACATCAGCCACAAATCCAATACTGCTTTTACCATTGCAATCTGATTCATTAGATGATGAAGCCCTGACTGTACACAGCAAGAGAATGTCAACCTCACGTCCTTGGAACCCATCAACGGTGTTCAATTCCATGTCAGAAACAGCTTCAGGTCCAAAGGTGGAGTTGAATTTCATTTGTAAAAGGGACAGCTGGCTCCTATAAGGGGTAATAATGCCAATCTTCTTGAAGGTTAGTTCAGATGGATACCTGACAACAGTAGTGATAAAAAGTACCTTGTTCACTGCACAGGTGCAAACAAATATTACATGTTTTAAAAGGGACTGAAACAGAAGTGACAATACCTCTTGTTAAGGAACCTTAGAATTTCAGTGGCAGCCTCGGCTTCAGATTCATTAAAAAGAGACTGAGAAGCACCACTTCGACCGTAACGTTCCTGACCATCTGTTACATCAAAAAACATGTAGGGGCCTAGACATTTGATCCCGTGAAATGGAGCCAATCTGTCTTCTATGTGGACCCCATTCAGAAGCTTGCCATCATAGAAATGCAATGACGGAAATCTGCAGATTTCAGGGTGCATGCGGAACTGAATACCAAAAACAAGTTATAAAAAGATTAGCTAGCAGCTAGTTCATACCTCCACCACCTTAACCATCATCTCTAGAAAGTAAATGGTGAAATAGCATGAATCAAGAATATGGGAACACAGAATGGGAACCTGTTCTGTGAGCATTATAACAGGGTGCCCAGCTCGCTGCAACCTCTCAAACATGCTGCATTCATATGAGAACTTGCTTGCAACATTTGATATCACTGTTGCTGGCAGTTGCTTAGGGTCTCCCACCTTTTCATTAGAACTTATCAAGAAACCAAAATTGATGCACATGATCATAGTGCTAGGAAACATACTATTGAGATGCCAACACAAACCAGATAACTCAAACAGTAAATTGGAGAAACAGGGATACTAACCATTACACATTTAGTTCCTTTTGACTTGAGAAGCTGAAGGGGAATAAGTGCTGCAGGTTCTAAAGCCTGAACACAGAGGAAAGGAATTTTATTATTTTCATATGTACATAAGACCTGCCACTATATTGCAGCCAAGACCAGCATTATGCACAAAAAGAACAGAAGTAAAAAAAAATAAAATAAAAAAAAGAATAAGAATTCCTTAGCTCACCTGGGCTGCTTCATCAATGATAACCACATCAAACAGTGTATTCTCCGAAAAATTTCCAAATTTACCAGCTGACGCAGCCTCTGAGCAGACCGAATACAAGTCACCGCCAGCCCCGCTGAGTGTGGCCACCACAATTTGAGCATCCATCAGAATTTGTTTCCTCACCCTTTGCCTAAGACCTCTGTTCTCTTCAGCAATTCTCTTCTCATTAGCATGAGCAATCTTGAGATCACTAATGATGTCCCTCTTTTGCCAATGCAATGCATTCAATTTTGCATTAATTTGCTCATCTGGAACATCATGTGATTCATCTCGAGATACAGAGACCTTGCCACTAGGCTTGTCCTCACCATCATTGTTATCTAGTTTCGCACGCCTTGTTTCATATTTCCTGATATCCTCTACCACCTTTTCCAGCCTTGCCCTCAGAGAAATAGTTGACTCAAAATCAGCAACAGCTTTAGCATCAGCTTTTGATTTCATATCCTCTGAAACTTTCTGCTCAACAAGTGTATCTATGAAAAAAGGGAGGGAACTCGGATGGATGGTTTTCTGATTACCAACCCTGACAATGTAAGGTTTGTACATTTGGCCGTCGTTTCCTATGAGGCCTTCGCTGAGTCTTGAGAGGAGCTCATCTACAGCAGCATTCGATTGGGCACAGATGAGAACCCTTCCTTTGAGGGACCTTTCGGCACCTTCAGAATAGGACACCTGGTGTTGCAATCCAGACTCCTTCATCAGCTGCTTGGCTAAAGGAAGGTCTTGCCAGGCCCTAGCAACGGAGGAAGATTGGCTGAGTTTTGTAGGATTCCTACCTTGACTGCTACCAGCACGTGAATGCAAAGATGTACAAAAAGTGGAAAAGTTTTTCCTTTGAACAAGAGGTGAGGCTAGCAGCGCACTTACTATGGCGACAATTGTGCGTGTCTTTCCAGTGCCTGAATAAAAAATAATTAAATGATTGTTTTGCCTAATTAATAATGAAAGAAAAAAGGAAAGAATGAAAGAAAGAGAAGTCATGAACTTTCTATTTGGCCTCAAGTCTTATTTTATTCTAAACAAAAGACATTCATTGCTGGTGCTCAAGTCATCTTTTATATTAGCTTCCAAAAGTATCATCATATTGGTAAAATGATAGATCTGTGAAAGAATAATGCAAATATCTGGACAAAATTTAAGATAAATAGAGACAAAAGAAGGGTTTAAGGGAGACCTGGAGGGCCTTGTATGAGAGAGAGCTCAAAATTCTTTCCAGCTTGGATTGACCTGATTGCGACATCAATGGCTTGGAGCTGGCTATTGTTGTAAGAGGTGGTAAAAAAACTCTTTATGGGCCCACCTAGCCTATCCAACTTCGCCTTGTGTAACCCAGCAGAGGAGACGGGTTCAATCAGCGGGTTAAGGATGGCAGGCATAATAGGAATGTCATGTAACGAAGAGAGGGCTTGGAATTCCCTCTTCTGAGGGGTAAGGTTGAAAACTCGATTCAGAAACCATTTACTTCGTACTATCAGAAATTTTCGCACTTTGTTGAAACGAGCAACCTCATTTGAGAGGAGGAAACGAATAACAAGGATAATTGACTGGTTTTTATCACCTTTCTCTCGTCTTTCCACCTGCAATTCAGCAAAATCCACATTGTCGTGTCAACATACCAGAACGATATTAGTTGCCAGCAAGCCTACGGGAGTTAAAATTTCAACAAAATATATATATATATAGAGAGAGAAAGCTTTCAAGCAAAGCGCTTTGACCGGAGTCCCGGTTAAACCCGTCAGATCTCAATATTGAAAGTTCAAATGACCAATCCAAACCGTCAAATATGATCTCCATATTGAAATCTCCTTGCTGACTAATTTTTTCATTTTTTTGAAATTTGTAAGTATTTTTTTCGAATTTTAGAAAATTGTTAATCTAATTTGTTCTGAACCCTACAAAAACTGCTGTTTTTAAAAATCCGAAAAAAATACTTAAAAATTTCAAAAAAAAATGAAAAAATTAGTCGGCAACGAGATTTCAATATGGAGATCATATTTGACGGTTTGGATCGGTCATTTGAACTTTCAATATTGAGATCTGACAGGGTTTAACCGGGACTCCGGTCAAAGCTCTTTGATTGAATCCTTCCTCAGGTACCAGCGGTACAGTTTGCAACTTTTTTTACAATACAGATGGGATAGAGTTTCATATGGAATTTACGCATTACTACTGATGGTCCAATTCTGTTAAAATACTGATGGCAACAGGACATTGAGGTAGGATGCACAACCAATTATAATTATTGACAATAATTGTTGGTTGACATAGTCGGGTTATAGTTGAGCCTGGTAGTAAAGCCAGTATCTAGATTGACTACACACTAAAGTCGGTCAACCAGTCAATATAATAGAATGCAACTTGATTAAATATGCTGACAAGGAAAGCATGAAAATGAAAAATGTACCAGTCCTAGCACATGCACAGACTGCTCGGTATTTTTGAAGGGCTCTTTGGTAAGTAAAATGAGGTCATTTTCGAGACAACCGCCTTGGTTCTTGAGAAATTCTTTCTCATCAGGCCGACCCCTGACCACCAAAAATTCATCAACTCTCTCCACAGACAACACACAGAAGCTACCGCACACCATGTCTTCCATGGAGCTCTCCATATATGCAGCACGCAACTGTGCCTTGAACTCTTCCAAAACCAGTGGCTTAAATATTTCTAGGTATTGTCTTTCTGAGCCAAAGCTAAGAGGGACCTTTTTTAAACTAACATTTGGTTCCTTCTCCTTTTGACCATTCTTTGAAACACCAGCCGCACTGAAGTAGTCCATCTGTAATATTTCCTTGTACCACTGGTTGAATTTGGGGCGTTTAAATCTCATGACAGTTGTGTTTCTGTTGCTAAAGGAAGCATTTCTGTTTCCATTTGGCATTGGAAGTTGAACAACTTGTCGCTTTGGGGGGATGGTAAGTGTCTTTGTCAGAGAAAGCAGGATTGGTGGCTGGTGAGCTTTATCCAGTGCGGCATCTAGAGGATCAGGTTGATCATCTTGTACTATTTGCTTAAGAAGGGACTCCTCGTTAGCAGGGGGCTTCAACTGTTTCTTTTCTGATGGACGTGCCGGCTCAGGTGGTTTCAAGGGTTCCTTTGCTGTTGCAACTGCTGGCTCAGCCATCTCAGACGGTGTGATTGATTTCTTCCCCTTGCAGCAGTCTCTCCCATCCAAAGGAACTGGTTTTCGTAGAATGTTAGCAGACCCAGCTGTAGTTTGCTCTAGCCTGTCGGTCATGTCTCTGTTTGCTGATAGGACCTTATCTGTTTCCATCATGGTGGAAGGTCTCCTTGCTTCCTGTATGACCAGACTGGGAATATCATTGCCAAGTGGGGTCCTTTCTGTAGCAATAGCATCCAACAGTGGGGCCTGTTGCCTTGTGATAGCATGAGGTGCCTCCATTGATAAGGCACTCGCTTTACATGCTGACACTTTCTCCAGAAATTTCTCAATATCAATTTTGTCTGTAAGTTCACAAGTGTGCAAAAAAGTAAAAATAAATAAATTCAAAGAAAATCATATTTGTTAATTTGGTTGAAAGTCAAACCACCTAGTAACCTCAAAATGGCTCTAATGGCACTGCACCATATGGCTGAGTCGGTATCAGTAAATGAATGCTTTGAGGAAACTGAATTACGACATCACCAAAAGCAATTATGGTGTTATGAGTTCATCAAGGCCCTTCAAAAGCCATTACAATATTATGAGATAGTAAGAAACAAAGGCCTAATTTGATCTCAATCTTTATTGTAGCTCTCATTGCTATAGAAGATATCAAATCAAACAGAACCAAAAAAACAATCTTCCGTCGAAGGAAGATCTTACCATCACGATACTAGCATAACCAGAAATTTCTTTTCTTTGTTGGGGGGTTGGAGGTGTGTGTGTGTGTGTGGGGGGGGGGGGGGGGCAGCATGGCATTGTTAAATTAAAAGTTCAGAGGCTATTTATCATAACTCAGAAGTTCAAGAGACTCGTAGCATTAGCTGCATTACCCGATATAATCCATAGATATATTAAGAAAATGAAAAAAGAAAACCTTTGGAGACCATTGCTTCAAGGTCGAGAAAGAGTTGTGTGGGCCCAGTAGTTAGAGATCTAATGAGAATTTGAAGAACAGAAATGATGCACTGCTTCCAGTGCCTGGTGAGAACAATTAGGGATGATTTGCCCCAATTTGCCAAGTATGAGAGCCAGGCCAAGTCCTGAAAAGGTAAGTTGACAGGAGCAAATTCTTCACGAGTTGAAGATATCCCCAAAGAGAGCCTCTCCACAACACAAGGCAGCATCTCAAGAAGACGCACGCTTGCCATCTGTTACAAATTTAATTACTACATTTTACTTTTGACATTAACTACTGGTAACTTGGGCAATTAACCACCTGTATCCCTGTAAATTCGAATTTCAGGTATGCGTTGCAGAAAGAAAGGTGAAGTGTCATTGTGGTCACATTTTAGGCAACATTGCAAATTTGCAATCATTATATATCCATAATAAGAGTCTTTTTGCATAATTAAAGCTCTACAAAGATGGAACATTTCACAAAACAGTACCTCATAACGCTTTTCATCGAAAATCATGCCTCCTTTCTCTAGACAATTCACTATAAAAGGCCACAAGTTTGTCGATAGGGAATAACAAAATTGTTCCCAACACTGCATGTCCACAGGACTAATTGTACTTTGTGGTGGCCGACTTGATGGATAGCTAAATCCTGGTTGCCTTATAAAACCCCCTTCCATTGCTTTTGGTGTGGGTAAAGGCCCCTTATGAAGACTTTGTGGTGATTGGTCAGGGTTAACCACTTCCTTTAGCAGCTTTCGCGCGACAAAAAATATGTGGTGGAGGTTGTGAAAATTTTCTGGTATTGGGTTGACTTGAACCTGATAGAAAGAAAAAGCAGAAGGTACAATGTTAATGAAGTAGAGTACAGAGCTATAAACAAGGAGAT
Organism: Rhynchospora pubera; assembly: GCA_028095005.1. NCBI lineage: Eukaryota > Viridiplantae > Streptophyta > Magnoliopsida > Poales > Cyperaceae > Rhynchospora > Rhynchospora pubera. The sequence goes on along the minus strand of CM051459.1, from coordinate 228,346,094 downwards.
CTACAAAATTCTATTAAGCATGAATGAAGAACCCACCAGCCCTAGAGCATATCGGAGGCCCAAATACATGGCAGAGAGAGAAGCGCCACAACAAAGAAATTGGAGCCCGGCTGTCAGCATTTTATTCTCAGACGCACTCTCTAAGATGGCTCTACCTGCTTGCCTTATACTCTGTTCCAAAAAAAAATAAATAATAATAATAATAATAATAAATCAAACTATTAGGCATCAACTAACGCAACTGTTTAGATTTCGTTCGTTTATATGAAGCTAAGTTACTGACATCATTAGGATCCACAAGAAAGAGAACCAAGCTTTCAGCCATTGCAGTTGTCCAAGTCCATTGCTTTTGAAGTTCCAGCTTTACTAGTTGCACCACAAAATGTACAGAGAATCTAATTAAATAACAAAATAATATCTCATTAGGGATGCCAAAGAGAAGCAAAAGTGCATGTCTGCTACCAAGAAGATACAAGTACAAAAGGAAGTCCACTAGGTAGAACTACCACGAAACCTTTTCAAGGCCCTCATCAATAGAGTGCACGTAGTAGTGACCACCTCAACTGAGTTTAATGATTCCTTTCCGTCTCCCCCATCGTTTGATCCACTAGGGATCTCCCATTTGAAGCACCATGATATCTCCCCAGCATGTGACACCAGCCACTCATCCACTGATAGTGACATCAGCTCGTTACCAGAACCAAGATTGGCCACAGAAACACGAGACAGTACCAAAAATATGGCCATAGAGAATGAGATTGGAAGATCCACAGGGTAAATTTGAAGCAGTGCAGTATACCACAATAAAGGAATACACCTCCATTGGATACATTCACGCGAAGTCAAGTTCCACTGTGAACACAATTCAGTCCAACAGCTTTTGTCTTTCTCTGCATCCTTTGATAAGACTGTATCCTCTTCTTCGTCGAATAGGCTTCTAATACTGGCTTTTGAGAGGGACAAGAGCTTAGAAACCAATGCACATGCATCCGATATTATTATAGAGTTTATGAGATCAAAAGCTGGCTGGCGTAAAGAAGAATGTAGAGTCTTGTCCTTCAATGCGCTCACCAAAGAAGGGCCCCTGATTGAAAAATTTTGGACAGATAAAATAGATTAACAAAAAGATTTGAATTCACATAAACTGAATTATGTTTAAGAAAACAATATTAATTCAATCTTACCACATATGAGCACACTCAAATGGTGGACTGGGAGGTTCCATCGTATATCCTCGGTACACAATCAGTATAGCAATCTGACATAAAACATTTTTTTAAAAAATTATATATAGATATATGTACAACCACTTCGTTTTCTGATGTCACATCATTTTCATTTGACTGGATACCAGCCTGAATGGTCATTCTTTTATAAATGCAAAGTATTACATGAGACAAATCTTTCTCTAATAAAGAAGCTCATATGGTCCTGGATGATAAATCAGGCATATAATACAGCACCATCCCAGCCACACTTCACACAAAGATTTCTAAACTCTAACAACATTGTACGACATCAAATGATATTAACAAACTGGATATCAAAAAAGAAAGCATTAACACAGTTTGAGGAAAAAATACGTCTTAAGAAGGAACAAATAATTCAATAAAACTAGAGAGGATTACCTTACAAGCATTTTGCCGTGTAAAGACACTGAAGTTACTGCTTCTAGTGACCTGATGGAGAAGAAAATAAAGTATGTTTCTCCTTTGCTTTTCATGCTCTCCGTCTTGCAATGCCTCAAGAGACTACATCACAGAAAGCTTGCATTACTTTCTTCTTTGCATTTATTTAACAGCAGATGATATAGATAAGGACTGCATGAAAGCATGGTCTATGCAACACCCAGTACTTGAACTCAAACAGTCACCACTGTGTGTGTGTGTGTGTGTGTGTGTGTGTGTGTGTGAGAGAGAGAGAGAGAGAGAGAGAGAGAGAGAGAGAAGAGGGAGAGGGAGGTACCTGAAGAAAGGGAATGAAAAGGTCAAAGATGTCTTTATGGCTCTTCTCATCCCGAGTATGAAAACAGTGGCCCAATAGAGTGTTTCGCATCACGCTTGGGGATAGTGAGGCTTTCAACCAGAGCTTACAACCTGTATACAGGTCCAACACAGATGTCATATCATAGGAACAAAATTAATCCTATTAATTAAGTGCCAAACAAGTACTACTGACCTAACATCTCGAAGGATGCTTTGAGGCAACTAACAGCATAGGAGAAATCAGAAGTATCGTCACTGACATGGTTGAGTATTATATTGAGGAAAACAGGATACCTCTCCAATATACCATCCTCAAATGCTGGGCCATCCAGAAACCCCAGGCTGAAATGAAAGCAAATGTCAACAAATTGAAACAGGCAACCTAACCTCAAAGAAGCACATGGTAAGCATAAAGCCAGTTTTAGACTTACATACAGTGACTTAATTCCAAGCCATACATCAGCTCGCTTGAGCTGCACTCTCGGTCTGAGGGCCTCGTTATCAGTCGGCGGAACATCTGTTTCTAAAAAACTGATCCATTTCTTTAGTAGAGGTTGCAAGGGTTCCAAGTCAGTTGCTAGCCTATATGGTCATTACATTAGGTGAGAGGTTTTGAAGATAAAAATAATAATAAATAAATATAGTTGTGTAAGGGGGGAGAAAGGAGGGGGTGGACCTGAACTTGCCCATGCATCTGGCGAGGCGAAGGCCGATAGCTCGAGCCTTGCCGCTGGTGAAGAAAAGCAATGCAAAGACTCCCTATTTAGGGAGGGGAGAATTAGTGTGGTCGAACTAAAAGAGAATAATAAAGAGTAATGGTTAGTCATTGGAGAGAGAAGAAAATACAGGATAGTGCTGATCACTGGAGAGAGTGAGGTCATAAGAGTCGTCGATGGCCTCTATAAAGAGTTGAAACTCATTAGCGAGGGACATGTCGTCCAAGAGGACGGGAAACATGAGGACCTCGAACATGAGGGTGACGACATGGGGAGCGTCGCGAGCGGGGTCGTAGTGGGTGGAGCGCAGGTTGGCATTGAGGCGGTTGAGGAGGGAGGTGAGCCTTTCTTCGTCGAGGCGGCGGAGGGTGAGGAGGAGGGGGGCGACGGAGTGAGAGTGGAAGTGGGAGGCGTAGGAGAGCTGGGCCTGGTGGTGGAGGCAGACGCACTGGGTGCAGAGGGAGAGCTGGCGGGAGAGGCGGGCCCAGAGGAGGTGTAGAGGTAGAGGAGGAGGAGAGAAGGCGTGGAATGTCTGGAGCAGCGGCTCCATGAGGTGGGAGTGGTGGCACCAGATGTGCTCCCCTTCGTCATTCATATCATTATTTATGAGGAAATCAAAGGCGTCGGAGAACCACGAGGCTTTGAGGCCGGGATCGTCGCCAAGCTCCTCGTCCACATCGAGGGAGCGCCACCGTTCTCGGAGGCGCAGGCTGAGCTCCTCCCGCCTCGTCGCCGTCGCCGTCGCCGTCGCCGTCGCCATTCATATGATTATTTATTTTAGGGTTTTTCTTTCTTTCTCTCTCCTTTGTGTCCCAAAAGAGAAGAAAACACAAAACTAAACTAAGCGGGAGAGTCCGGAGTCCGGACGGACACACTTCATCTTCATCTTCATGCCCTGATCCTGATCAGGCGCCTCTCCCACTAATTAAAAATAATATTTAACTTTTATTCAAATCATCTCATCCAAATTATATAAAATAGTATTACAATATCGATTTTTCCTTACCTATTTTTAAGTACTTTTAATATTTTTTAATATAAATTAATATATTTTTAATACTTCTCATCATATTTTTACAATTTTAATATTTGTGTTTCTAATCATTTTTTTTTTTGCGATTTTCATTTTTGTATTGTTCGTATATATTTTTCTTATTAACTTGTTGGAAAATTCTGCAATGAGAATCAATTTTGAATCGGGTTTTAATCGCTACTGTTCATGACTGCTAATGAATTAATTTTCTTTTCAAAAAATATGTGGTTAAGATTGTAGTCCGATTCAAAATTTGATTCTCATAGCAGAATTTTTCTAAGTTGTTTTTTTATTGGCAAAATTGGGCTCATACCCCTCAAATCTTTCTTAATTAGATATTTACCCCTCGAATCTTTAAAATTGACCTCATACCCTTCAATTTATGATAGAACTAGATACATACCCTCCTCAACAATTTTAATTAATTTCTAAATGTAAAAATCTGATTTTTTATATTTTATGACGAAATTGTCTGTGTCCATACTCCTCTACCCTATTAGCCGACCTTTCATCTTCTCGCTAATTTTTATCACCTGTCTCAAACATACCTTTTCCATTCCAAATTTTTCTTATTTAGAAGATCGCTAAAAATATACGATTTTTCCATTCTAAACCATAGGCGCATTTTTTATAAAATTTCCTTCATGTTGGCTACACGTTGTTGCATTTGTATTGATTTTAATGGATCTGTCAGCGATATTACACTTGTAAAGCAAATCAATTGAAAAAGCAATATGTATAACAAAATTATGATCGATGAAACCAAGCAATACCCAGCCAAGATCGCTGGGCTTAAAAAAATAATTATATCTTTTGTATCTCTATATAAACTTAGCGGGAAGACGAAAGGTTTAGAAAAAAGTTTGGATAAGGACAATTTCGTCATAAAATATAAAAATCAGATTTTACATTTAGAAATTAATTAAAATTGCTGAGGAGGGCATATATCTAGTTCTATCATGAATTGAGGAGTATGAGGCTAATTTCAAAGATTTGAGGGGTAAATATCTAATTAAGAAATATTTAAAGGGTATGGGCCCAATTTTGCCTTTTTTAGGTTTTGTTTTCTTTTCTACATGTTGCATATATTTTGTACCATACTTAATTTAAAAATTGTAAGAATTAGAATTCGATTAATTTAATTTAATAGATGCAAAATAGAAATACAAAACATAAAATATATTACATTAAACTTGTCCATATGATTAAATAAAATTATTAAAATACAACAACAACAACTAAGTCTTTTGTCCCAAACAAATTGGTGTAGGCTAGAAAGAAATCCAATAAAAGAACACATCCAAGAACAAAACAAAACATAAAAACATACTAAAAATAAGAGTAGCCATACTAATAATAATACCTATAATAATAATAGTAATATTAGAAACCTAGACCTCGACCATGATCTAATAGAGGGACCTACAAACCTATGGCATCGCTCGTACCCTTAAGTTCCTGCGTCATGGCTCCGGTACATGAATTGCTAACTTCCAAGCGCTCCTATCGATCGCCAACTCCTTGGAGACGTTCCATTCTTTAAGGTCTCTTTTCACCGCTTTTTCCCATGTCAATCGTGGTCTCCCTCTCCCCTTCCTTTGTGTTCTCGAAATGATTAAGAATTCCGCTACGTACCGGTGCCTCTGGAGGTCTGCGTTGAATATGTCCAAACCATCTCAAACGATGTTGGGTCAGCTTCCCCTCTATCGGTGCGACCCCAACCATATTCCGTATGTCATCATTTTTAATCCGATCTTTTCTCGTGTGACTGCAGATCCACCGCAACATAGGCAACTTAGCTACACTCAAATTCTGGACATGTCGTCTTTTAGTAGTCCAACATTCTGCGCCATACAACATCGCAGGTCTAATTGCTGTCCTGTAAAACTTGCCTTTTAGCTTCTGCGGGACTTTTTTATCGCATAGGATGTCTGATGCTTGTCGCCATTTCACCCACCCCGCTCTTATCATGTGACTAACATCTTCATCTATTTCGCCATCGCTCTACAGCATCGACCCTAAATATCGAAAGGTATCCTTCATAGGTACTACCTGACCATCTAGACAAACATCTCCATCCACTGGTCTTATCCCACTAAACTCACACCCCATATACTCCGTCTTAGTTCTAATAAGCCTAAACCCTTTGGACTCTAGAGTTTGTCTCCACAACTCCAATTTTCTATCGACCCCCGTCCTACTCTCATCGACTAACACCACATCGTCGGTAAAGAGCATACACCAAGGAATCTCTCCTTGTATATCCTTCGTGATCTCATCCATCACTAAGGAAAAAATATACGGAATCAAAACTGATCCCTGATGTAGTCCTATTTTAATAGGAAAGTCACTAGTCACACTATCACATGTCCTGATGTAAGTAACAGCACCATCATACATGTCTTGAATGAGGGTAACATACTTCGTGGGGACTTTCTTCTTTTTTAGTGCCCACCATATAACTTTCCTTGGCACTTTGTCATATGCTTTCTCCAAATCAAAGAAAACCATATGTAGATCCTTCTTTCGCTCCCGATATCTCTCCGTCAATTGCCTTATTAGGAAGATGGCCTCCATGGTCGACCTTCCAGGCATAAAATCAAATTGGTTTTTCGAAACGTTTGTCATCCGTCTCAAGCGATGCTCTATCACTCTCTCCCAAAACTTCATTGTATGACTCATAAGCTTAATCTCTCTATAATTTGTACAGCTTTGAGCATCCCTTTATTCTTGAAGTTTGGTACTAGAGCGCTTCTCCTCCACGCATCTAGCATCCTATTTGATCGGAAAATGCTATTGAATAGTTTGGTTAACCAAACTACAGCCACATCTCCGAGGTATCTCCATACTTCGATTGGTATGTTATCAGGTCCTAGAGCCTTACCTACTTTCATTCGTTTTAAGACTTCTTTCACCTCAGACTCTTGAATTCTCCTAACAAAACGTCTATTGGAGTCATCGAAGGAGTTGAATAACTTGTCGAAGTAATCCCTCCACCTATTCTTGATCTCGTCGTCCTTCACTGAAAGCCTATCAGTCTCGTCCTTGATGCACTTCACTTGGTTTAAGCCTCTCGTCTTCCTATCTCGAAGCTTGACTATCTTATACACGTCCTTCTCGTCCTCCTTCGTACTCAACTTCTGGTATTGTGCTGAACGACTCCTAACCCGCCTTTTAGGATAAAACTATAATACCTTAATTCCGCCTTTTAGGAATGATGTTCCTTATCCTTTGACCTAAACGTGCAAACCCGCCTCCTATCCCCCTTCCCCCACTACTTTCCTTTCTACTCGATGCCTTCGGGCAAAAGCTGACCATGGATCCACGCTAATAGATTTTCAGCATGGTTGAAGACCTTGTATTCCATGACCAAAATGACTGTCAATTCTAAGATCAATACTGATAGAATAATGGCTTGGTTGAACCCTTTTCCTAAAAGGTTCACCTCTGTTTGTTCCTTGCGGTTCCTTTTGTTCCTGGCATGTTGATAAGGCGATCAGAATGAACTGCTTCCACCGACAGAGGTCCCTCTGTGACATTGCCTACAGTATTGTCTCATGTACGTTGTTCTCCTCCTCTTATTTTTGACGGATGAAGTTGGGTCCTCCCGTCGCTACAGTTCATTTTCCAATTCATCCAATAATTTAACACATATGTATATATTTATGCAAATTCAGGAGCTACATCTACATGCTATATATTTATGATTGTCTACGCCGACTTCTCCAAACAAATTAACAAACAATGATAAATTAACAAACACTACAAGAGCAAAAACACAAAAAAAAACTAAGTACAGTAAATTACTAGGACAACTATGTATTGTATCTGATAATCCTTTTCACAGACATGTTTCAGTTTCAACCCTATGATTTAAACAAGTATACGTGGACTATCAATATGAAGGCCAATATCCCTCCAGTGGTTCCACGCAGGACGATTCCAAATTTTGTTGATACCTCATCCCACTCCCTTGAAATACCGCATCTGCTCCGGGCATGGCTGAGCTACCCAACACCGCCTCCGTTGCCATTGCCTGTCCTGCCAAATTCAATTGGACCGGCATTGACCTAAGCAGGGTCGGAGGTGGACCTGGCGCCGCTGCACCCAAGTTCAGATTCAGGCCCGACAATGCAAAAGGAGGAGCCATGTGGGACCCAAAACCAGGGTGGGGTTGGATGTGGGGGTTCAGACCCGGTGTGCCCCTAGCAAAGCGTGATAACTCTGCCAGATCAGCCGTGATCGGATAGGGGCCACGTGAGAAGGGATCAGCCGAGAGGAGGGAAGCTGGAAGGAGAGGGGGCCCCATGTCAAGGGTGTACGGGTGGGCCCGGGTGTGTGTGTTGGATGGATACTTCTTTCCACCAGAACTCTTCATGAAAACACGGCATACGACCCACTCATCCTGCATGGAAGCATCACCAGATCAACTCATTAGGTAAATGTGTATCATGCGGCAAATTAAAAATATGATTTCAAGTGTAAATTAATTTATTTGCTTGTGGTCCTCTACATGCAAGTGAGTGTGTGTGCATTTACGTCATTCATCAGTACCTTGTTGGATTTGGAGGCAGCTTTCGCATGAAGGCGATACTCGTGCATGACCCAATTTGTTTTCTCTCCTCTCGGCGCTCGTCCCTTGTAGAAAACTAGGGTTTTTTTCATGCCTACTACTACTGGATCCGAGTTTGAGGTCTGACCATTATTGCTGTAAATCTCTTTGTCCTTGCCGGTTGTCTTCCAGTAGCCTGAATTTGTTGCACGGTTGGTTCGCACCCCTGTCGGATACTTTCGGTCTCTTAAGCTAAAGAAGTACCATTCCTTCTCTCCCATCTTCGCCTTCTCTGTTATTAATTAATGGAAAATACAAACAAAATTAGTTAATTTGTGCAAGCATTAAATAAATAAGATAGGATCCTGTATAATTAAGTATAATTATGATACTACATCTGTAAGTTATCAAAGATCATTCACGGACTGGCCACTACTGCATTCCTGTATATACATTTGCACACTGCACAGATTCCTTTATATATATTTTTTATTATTTTTTTGCATTTATATACTTTTTTATTTGAAAATAAATTAACAAATATTTTTCCACTGATTCTCTGATTATTCTGACTGATTGATCAACACGTCTGAAGCACCAGCAATTAGCTAGTGCATAGTTTCATTTATCGGCTAATTTGAGTGATTAATTGTAGTACCCACCAATTGCTCATGTCGTGTGTGTATATATGTGTATGTTACGATGTCTATATATAGACTTGGTCGCATTATTAGGTACTATGTGGACGACTTGCATCTTGTGCAGGGGTTGAGTTTGGTAGGAAAATATGAAGAAACAGAAGTTTTAAGGAAAATATTACTCAAGAATATTTCTTATCTGGAGGATGAAGCTTTTTAGTTTTTGCAGCGTATTAATTCGGAGTAAGTGTAGTGCAAGTAAACCTCAAAAATTATAGTGCCTTGTGTTAGTAAGCTTGGATATAATAAATTAACAAAGGTGATTTCATTTTTATTTTTGCGTGTGTATATATATCATATGTGTTAGGTAAATGCACAGAAAACATATATCACATTATTGGAGAAGAAAGACAAAAGGTGCATATATAAATTAATTAAATGGTTTTTTAAAAAAAAGAACTTCACACAGAACTATATATAATATTCTATTAACATAATCATAATTAAATTAGACATAAATATTGATGCAGTGACAGAATGAAAGCAGAACAATTCTATATATTATAAGAATTAATGCGTTTACATACATATTGTTTACTCGAACGTCCCTACAGAATTAGTATACAGCAATTATGGAACTGTACAATATAGTACACATTATACGGATTTGAGAATTGCCAATTAATATTACTTAGTATTAGTTCGTTTTAAATCGAGGGTTCGCATTACTGCTTAAAACACGTAGTAATTAATAAATTTGATATTAATTCTAGAATTGTTCAGGGGAGGAATGCATATATTTCGTGATTAGTATTAGTTCGTTACTTCGTTTCAAATTATATATGAATAATACATCAATTAATATGATGTGATCAAAATGTCGTCTGTACAAAAGTATGGAACTTCTCTAAATTATCAATTGTAATGAGTTTAAAATGCCAAATTTCAGAGTAAAGCATGTTTTTATTTATAATTAATTAATCTATGTATACTAAATGCAATATCCGTAATGCTTACGGACTAGCTATATTTGCTCTAATGGAAATATCTCCTATATATATATACGAAATTAACACAAAAAAAGGGGGAGAAAAAAAAAGAAAAGAAAGCCAACTCCACGTTTATCTTTGCCAAATTAGAAAAACAAATTAAAGAAAAGAAAAGGATCTACTAGCTAAGCTACAATTAATGGTGACTCAAGAAACCGTGACCTCACATAAATTAATATTGAAACAACTTCTGTGGTCTAATCAAAGGAATGTATAACATGCATCGACCATCACCACTCAATCTCCATGGAACTAAATAATTATTGTCAAATGGAAGTTTTAATTCTATATATCATAAAGAAATTAATTCTTACTAGCCAGAAGGTTGAACCAGTAAATATGGAAAAGCGAAGATATATATATATATATAAGCTAACCAAATTAATAACGGATTGTGAAGACGAAGAATGCATGGTATTAATAATACTATAAATAATATTATATATTCTCCTTCATCAATGGTTTTATCTGAAATATCAATTATTAATCCAATAAATAGAAAGCTAAATGTTCATTAATTATTATAAATTCTAATTAATTACCTGGCAGATCCCATGGCTCACACTTGTTAAGATCAACATCAGCAATTGCTCTTGCACTGAAATCGGCTTCAGTGATTTTGTGTTGCAAGTAGTAAGTGATCAGCTCTTCGTCAGTCGGGTGAAATCGAAATCCAGGAGGCAAACTCTCCTCTTTATTATTTGATGCTCCTTCCATCTCAGTTTCTTTTAATTTGTTTCTTGTTGATCACTAGCTAGTATTTCTCTCCTTAATTCTACTTTGTGTATACTAGTTTAAGCGTACACTACTTATACCGAAAAGAAGAAAATTAATTATTTAGAAAGTTATCAGCTGGTTATAACTCGAATAAATTAAAACCAAAACATACATGCATGTTTCAACATCAAGTTGCTATATATGGAATTCAATCACTGATGAAAAGATATATGCATGCTTGGCAAGATTTATTTCCTTAATTTCCAACTTAACAAGATGGAAGTATCCGAGTTTTCCAAACAAATATATGTAAAGGGAGAGGAGGGATGCGAAGTATGGAAAACAAAGAGCAGCAGCCTTGAAAGATATGGCATAAATAATAGAGGTACGGAGACAAATGAAATATTTAGAAGGGCGAAGGAGAGGATAGAGAAGATGCAACACACATGCGCAACACTAGTACTCTTTACGGTTTGGTGTCTAGTTTAATTAATTAAGAGGCACCAAAATAATGGCAATGGATGGAAGAGATGGATATATGTAGATCTTTTTCAAGGTCATTTAGGTGCTGTGTTTTTGAAGCTTCTACCAACTACTAATTAAGCAGCTTGATTTAGAAGAGTCATCAGTTTGTGGCCAAGTGTTGATAAATTCAAAAGAATATTATCGTGACTAGTTGACAAAATCTCACATCCATTTTTATCTTTTCAAAACTATCCATTCATCTATGCAGCAAAATCTGACGTGCATTTTGATGTTTTCAACACTTTTCGGTGCGATGAATTCATATATGTGTGTTGTATTGTATGTCCCTTTTTCATTTTTATTTTTATTTGCAACACAGAATGACATTGCTATATTTACTGTAATTACGTTCATATAGGAGTATGATTTATTCATTTTTCAAATTAGCTTTGATAAATTGAGCCAAGCAAATTATAGAAACTACTAACCTACACCATGTAGTATTATGTGAATCTAGGTTCTTTGGTAAGTTCTTTAAATCGTATAAAATTAATTAACAATTCTTTTATATATCAATAATTTCTCTGTTTTTCATTTCTCTTTTCATTTTTGATAGAAGAAGGTAGGCTGCAATTAAAGTATGTGCTATCAACAATTTAAATATAAATCTTCTAAGAATATTCAAGATATATTTAGTTTTTTTTTATTCTTTATATCTCTATTACTTATAAAAACATTCATGAAAGGGTCGCAAACAATTGCACCTAGGGGGTAAACAATTCTTATATCAATTATGGACCATTGATTTCACATAAAAGGCCATATTCTTTATTAAAAAAAGTAAAGTAGCTACTAAATTGAAATTTTATTTAAAAATTGAAAGAATATATTATTACAATAGTTTTATTGTCTAACATGTACAGTTCCATATAAAAAATAATATAAATTATTTTGTTTTCTTATTTTCTTATAGGGGACATCTCTCGCTAGTTTCATAAAATAAAATTAAGAAAGAGAGAGATCTTTGTCATCCAACTATTTTAAAATTAAAAATACATACAAAATTTGAACTCTTGAGTTTTTGAGACCAGCCTAGTGCTCTTTAGCACTAAACCATAGCCCAAATAGTTTCATTAAATTTAAGGGGGAAAATGATTTTGAATTTGGCGAAGGGTCTGTGGTTAGGACGCCCGAAGGAATGAAATGATACAATATGAACATAATAATTAATACAAATGTGCAAGTGCAATGCTTATATATAAAAAAACAGATGAGGCTAGGGGCCTCCATTCCCACCAAACCTGCACACAGTCAACAGCCAAGCACGTGTGGTGTGGGCTCCACTGTTTCCCCCAAATTCAGCCATTCTTTTAATGCCACGTCATACGGGGCCCACGGGGGTCCCGGAGCCCTTTGACCAGGGAAGCAGTCGGTCAGGCGACCCGGGGCTGGGTCTCCTTCCCCACAAACCGCGCTAATTTAAAAGACGTCTCGCGTCTTTTCTTTCATTTCCTTCTTTTTTAATATTAAATTAATAATTTGCTTAATTAATATACAGGTGAATTGATACAGTTTTTTATAGGTCTTTTGTGAGTTGTTACGGTAATTCAATTATACTTTGTCTTCGTTTGTTGATTCGCGTTTCGATCGCAAGTGCAACTAATTAATCAGAGTGATCGGTTGCAATAATATTGGTACTTGAGACATTTTGTAACAAGCAAATTTTCATACATGCAAGCTCGGATCTAAAGACAATTTTAAAACTTAAATTAATGCTAATTCGACTCACGTTTTTGGTTATATATATTTATGCAAGACCATTAATTGTTAATATATCAATATATTGGTGATGGTGGCGATCGATTAATTGCATGTGATGATGATTGATTGGCGTTGTTCATGCAATCATACATGCAGGCATGGAATTATGAAAATGCTAATACACACACACACACACACTATGGATAGGTTGCCTAATGTACTATATATGGATAGGCAGATAGCTATTGTCCGGAAAGTTTCTTAATTTTTACCGAGAAGGGTTAAAAATAATTAGACAAGTGAATACCACAATTGGTCACAAGCAATTATGGCATGCATATAACGAATATTGGTCACCTAATTAAAACCCTTTCGTAGCAAGTTAATAATATGGATTAATTGGGTGCATGACCACATTTGTTACTATTATCCTTTCCGTTTGTATGATGAACGAAGTTAGGAGGTTTGATTTGTTTCCCTAGCTATATACTAGCTACCTATATCTAGATGTTCCTTTTTATATTCTTTTGCCCACTCCTAGAATTATTGAGTTATATATATATATATATATATATATATATATATATATATATATATATATATATATATATATATATATATAAGAAGACAACGATATATAGTTGAATGCTGCTCGAAATAACGTTTTTACCTTTATATATGGGTCATCATATATTTCAGTGCAACTGTCTTAATTAGATCTCGATCCTCTTCTACATTGAAGGCAAACATCTGTTTTGTACAATCTCAAACGCTATGCCAAGAAATAGTTTTTCTTTTTTTTTTACAACTGTTGTGCACGTACGCATCTAATATCACCATTGATTGGTAGTAATCTAAAGTTTACTGGCTAGTTAATTAATAGACTTAGTTTGACAAATAAAGAAAGATAGTTCTGGAGCACTGGTATCTCACGATTTTGGTGCCAATACGTCAGGTTTTAGGGATGAGGGTTGAGAGAGTATTGTAATAATTAAACTGTTTTTTCATTTTAATTAAAAAAGTGGTGCAAGCAATATATATTATAAGCTCACTTGTTTAAAAAAAATACAAAAAAGGAAAAAATCAACAATATTTGCAAATTTATGTAGTACTTGCTAGAACATCAATTATGGAGCTCTCGATTTAATTTGCGTCATTAGACAGCATGCAGAGCACATATATACACGTCCGATCCCTTACTAACCATTTTGAACAAAATTTGTAAATAATGTGGCTTAAAAACTAGGATCTTGCAACGAACAGTGAGTTCCTTTGACTGTACTTTGTTTCAGTTTCTTCTCTCATTTTGTTTATTCCTACTGATTCTTCATTATTTAATGTATTTGGGGTGTGCTATATATATATGCATGTAAGAAGAGAGGAGTTCTCTTTTTGTTGGGCGGAGAGGGTTGGAACTTGGAAGTTATTGGAACTTGGAAGCATATATAGACGGCACGCGCGCACGCATATATTTAGTGAGTATAGTTAATTAGAGGTTTATTAATTAAAATTTGGCGATACGTACTGTTGATGAGCTTTTGTTAAATCTAATTCAAACATCGTTGTCTCACCCGCATCATTTTTAGAGACATGAATAATGGTAAACTTAATTAGTGATGTACGAGTTTCTTCTAATTCTCGGACTTTGATACACAATATATAATGCATCATGATTAGTCACCTCATTTGAATTGGTCTGTCACAGCGGAGGTCATCAATATGGATTTTTGCAATACTTTGTACCTAAAGGGCATTAGAATCATATATTATAATTTGACTACCTTGCTAGTTATATATATGTATACGTTGCTGATTATCTGCCAAAGCGAAAATGACCCCTCAAGTTCAAAACAAAACCATTATATTGACTACGTTTGGTGATATCAGTCTTTCAGGGCTTATATATGTTTATCTGTAAATCAGAAAAGATCATTAACCTTCTTTAAAATGAAAAGTGCCAATTAATTGCAGTTACTAACGTTAATTATTTATAATTATTAATTTGTGAGATAGATACTCATTTAAGAAATACAGTTTAATTAAATTTTCATAAAAATTATTCATGTAAATTGCTTCATGTTTATTTTTTTTTATTTGTTAAATGGTAAAAGTTAAATTTAAATAAATAAGTAAATAGAACTACTAGAATTAATTCGCCTGCTTTTTGTCTAGCTAGCATGCGTCATTCATTTTTAGTTTAATTAGGTAAAGGAGATTGTTTTAAGAGCATATATATTCTTTTTCAAATACGTACTTATATAGCTCGCATACATATTATATGTAGGTATTATTTTTATTCCATGGATCTTATACTAATGTTCAAATATGTATTTCATTCCATGTGCCGATCAAATTGTAAAATTATTGAAACAAGAATTAATTGGCCACATCGTCACAATTGAACTTTTGGATTATGTGCATCAGAAGTTTCCATTTGCATTTCTTTCTTCCTTCAAGTGTTGGAGTTGGTTATTGGTACTCTAACACAAGAAAGAAATAATAACTAACCAATCTAAAATTATCATGTAAGCAAATTCAAAAGAGTTGTGATAGAAGGCTACACAACCAACGCTTTTTGTTTATAATTTTATTGAAAACGATCAAAGATCATGATCATGATTGTGTCGCAGTCTTAAACGACCCTTACCAATTCTTAAAGAATTGCGTAAGAGACACGCAAAACTATTGTTTGCACTTAAACAACCCTAAATCCTAATTAATCCTTTATTTGAAATACTTCTGCATGTTTGAATAAATTAGGAATTTGGGATCAAGAGGGGAAAAAACTTATAGTTATTCAGTAATTCTGCACAATTAACACAATTTCTCTGTTTGGCTACATAATACAGTACAGTCAAATGCTCTAAAATATAAGACTCTTTCAAGTTCTGTGAGCACAAAACATATATATATTTGATGCAAATTAATTTTTTGTGAGACTGTCATCCAGTTCCTGAAATGTTCCTTTCTGAATCTGACAAGAAGATTTATGCAGTTGTAGCAAATAGATCAAATCAGAAAACAATCAAATATTGAAAGAGATTGATCTTGTGCAAAAGAAAAAAAAAGGAAATTGAGGTAGTTTCTTAATTACAATACAATTATAATATTTTTCAAAATTATTAAGTACGGATGAAACAACAGGGACTTAAAAGTGGTATATTAATTTGGCACGACAAATATATGCATATAATATAACTAATTAACAACTTGATAAATCAAAATCATTCGATTTCCCAATTTAACAAGGACCAAATCATAACTTGCCTCAGCACATTACTCAGAAAAAATAGTATCATGTAACGTGTTGGAAATCGAAACTAACTGGACATCCTAGTGTTATTGTTTACATTAATTTTCTCACCGAGCTTCCGAGTAATTATTCAGTGCATGTCATATATATATAGCCCTCATATTTGCATATTATACCAGTTTAGTGTATTTCTCATCGATCCTTGCATCTACATATAGTTATTTTAGCAATTTTAGGGATAATCAAGCAAAAGTATTTGGTACACCCATTTTGTGGTATGCTTGTAGAGCTAGCAAATCATAGATGTTATACTTTCCTCAAAAGGAGACCTGATGAAAATCTCTGAAGATACTGGGTGTTGCATATTTTCAAGTTTATAAAGATCTTTTATCTGGTTGTTTTTTACAGACATTTAGATACGTTATTACAATTAATTCTGTGTACGTGCACCTTACATTTATCCTTAACAATTAATCATTCTATTTTGTCCTATTTTGTTGGCATGACGCTAAGAAACTCCACCCCCACCTCGATCGCTGGCTCAGAAAATTAAGCCTGCTATAGGTAACCATACTAAGTTTTTTTTTGTGTTCACAAGCGCCGAATCTTCTATTTACAGTGACTATAGATATAGGATATATAGCTTCTGAAAAAATATTATAAGTGTTGCGCGCATATATATATAAAGCATATCATAAGTTGGAGGGTGGTGTAATGGTGTAGGCCTGACACATAATAAATTAAGATGAGAATTCATTAATATATACACGTATATATGTTTAACTCGTCCGACCACTAGAGAATGTTCGTCTGTTTTATGCTTAGCATCGTCGTCAACAAAAAGCAAGACCAATCAAAGATATTTCATTTCTTGTCAAGCACCCCAACCCAATTACGTTTTTACAGTTTGTTGCCATTAACAGGTACGTCTCTTCACTGCCATCATATATTCCGGCATCACTTTAAAGTTTAAACAAATCAATTAGTTGAAGGCAGCAGCACCAACTTGCAACAGGAGTGCGTACATCAATGGAATGCTCGAAACAAAACAAAGGGTATCAGTGATTTCAGATTGAAATGTCAATTCCTCAGGCTATATATTGTATCTAGAGGCCAAGTCATTTTCAATTCCCAAGTGGTGATGTGAAAACCAGATAACTTGTTCAGACATTAGTCTGCAAACAACAACTGATTTCTAATAACTAAAGCACATCAAATTTGTTTGTAAGAAAACTTCGGCACGTCATCTTTCCGGCAGGGTCTTGTGTATACTTGACACTTTCAAAGAAAATTTGGTAATATGTATTAATTAATTAATTGTATGCAAGATCTTGGTTATATTCATTCATATTATCGTATAGTAGCTGTAGGAGTCTTCAACAGTACAATTGCCTCAATTTTGCGCACATATAGAATTTAATTAAATACCTGGAGACTCGAAGGACGTACATGGCGCATACATATATACATATATACTCAACTTTTTATATTAATTGTAATCTACATGAGTTTTGTGTCAAGACTACAGTGATATATGCATTCAGTTAAGTTTCTCCGTTCCGTGTTTATTTTCCGTCTCCTCCTTCAGTGACGTCGTTGTTGCTCCCATCTCCCTCCCTAGCTCCCTACGCTTAATTAAAACTAAAAAGTAAAAAAAAAAAAACAAGTGAGGCCGTGAGGGAGACGAAGCTCATCTCGGACATAACTGAGTATAGAGAGAGTAGAGCAAATAACGTAGAGCGGTAGAGGGCACATAGCTGAGCTGACGGAGAAGTTTTAATCACATTCCTCTCCTCAGCGCAAAAATCGTGACCCTTGGATATCATCTTAATTTTCAATCAGACGGCCCCCTCTCTATATATATATGTATATATACGGAGATTGACTAAAGTATACTCCAGCATACGAATTCAAAATCTAAAATTCAAATAGTCAATCAGCTCTTGGTCTAATGGCAAAGAGCAATGCACCTTGACTCCTTGAGTGAAAGGTCGCAGGTTCGAGATCCGGTTGGGGGTCTTTCATAGACATTTTATTTAAAAATAAGTTGGATGACTTAGACCTCCAATTTATCTTCAAAAAAAAAATTTATATTTTTTTTCAAATTTTTTTGCTATATATTATGCTATTTTCAAACTGAAGGGTCAGAAATTCTCCTTTATAGTGTCTTTTGAAAATAGCATAATATATAGCAAAAATATTCAAAAAAATATAAATTTTAGTTTCCTTGGAGATTTCAATATGGAGAACAATTTGAATGGTACGAATCGATTGTATGAATTTTAGATTTTAAAAAATGACTCTAGCATACGGACGATCAATATGCAAGAGTATATTTTAGCCAATCTATATATATATAAAAAATTGCTAATGCACCATCGATGGCACGTGCCATCGATTTTCTATCCACGAAAATACACATGGACTAAATCGTTTCAAGTTTTCGTTAACCGTTTCGTTTTTTAAACGCAACCAAAATCTTTAACCGATTTGTTTCATTTTGGACGAAACGAAACGAAAGAACAACGATAGTAGGGCTGCATAAAGTGTAAAACGACTATGAAAATGGTCGGTTTTCGTTGACCGTTGCGTTTTGAAAACGAAATTGACTACCATTTGAGTTAATCATTTCGTTTTGGACAAAACGATCGAAATCACGAAAATACACATAGACGAAACTGTTTCAAGTTTTCGTTAACCGTTTTATTTTTTGAAACGCAACTAAAACGTTTCGAAACGAAAGGACGTTTCGAACGGTGACCGTTTTCACCCCATATAAATAAGCAAGCATTGTGTAAATTGGGCTTAATATTTAGGACCACAACAAAATTGTAGCCCATAAATCATTATATGGGCTAACATCTTGGGCTGGAACTAATAATTGAGATTTGAGAATGCAAAGTTAAAGTTTGTAAAGCAAATAACAAAATTCAAGTAGGCCTATGCCAGAAGAAGTTCATTAGCATACGGAAAGAACCCTAATTTAGGAATTAATAATTAATAAGAATAGAACTTAAGTGCAGAGTAGTAGACCAGACAAAGTTGTACAAGGCACTAGCCGGGGAAACGTACAAGAAATCTTTTCCTTGCTTCCTTTGAACTGCATGAAAGAATTAGAGTTCCTACAATTGTTATGATTTAGAGTCCAATTGTGGCTTTCTTTTATTACATTAACTTTTGATTACCTAATATTTGCCGTTTAAAATGAGTTTTATTAGCTGGTATCAACTGACAGCTGGTCAACTGCTGCTTCCAACTTTCCCCCCATTGTTCCTTTCTTGTTTTCTTTTTTTTACCCCCTACTCTCTGGTGGAAATATTGGTTTTTCACTTGTTCATAAAAAGCAGCAACATTTATGCTTATTAGTTACTATCAATAAGGGTGGGTAACGTGTATCACGGAAATGGAATGAGTCGTTTCGTTTCAATAACGGTACGAATCGGAATGATTCGTGATTTGTTTCGTTTCGACAGAACAATTTTATTTACACTATAAAATGCACAAACGAATCACGAAATGCATTCTGTTTGCGAAACGAAATAAAATTTCATTTCGCTACACGTTCCATATGGACAGAACGGAACAAATTTCTCGTATTCATGGTATAACGCGCCCACTATGAACACCTTCCAATTAAGTGAGAGAACCCAAGTATGGTCCACGAAAAAAGGGAGGTTTTTTTTTTTTTTTTTTGCAATTGAACATGGAATGGGATAACATCTGACACGTCATCTCATAAATGCATGACCACTTCAACCTCATCTTATCGCCATTCGCCACATGATAATTTACAACAATGGGACAAATCATTATTTTAAAAAAAGTTAAAAGTACTACAGAGATGACTCAGTCAAAGATAGACATAATTTTTTGCGGTCCCACCAAACATATTTCCTTGGCAAAATACACGACTGCTAAGCTGCCATTATTGACTTCTTTTATCTTGTTTAATTATATCAACAACCAACAAAGAAAAGAATAACCTCAAAAAAAAAAATAATAAATCCACTCTTACTCCAATTTTTCTTGAGACTTGAGAGGAAGAATAAAATGGACTTCTATTTATTCTAGATATAGAAGGAATATCAATTTGGAAAGTGGCAAATCCCTATAAGCCCCTTTACAATTACAAGTAGGAGCTAAATAGAGATTGCATTTATATATATTACATACATACATACATACATACTATCTTTCTTTCTTACCAAAATAATATGTGAAGAATGAATCCAACACTGCCAAGGCACGTACGTATCTAAAATTCTATTTATTATGACAATTCTAAGCGCCGGAGGAGGAATGTTGGTACTGTTGCTCAAAGAAACAAAGAAAAATAATTCTGCAGACCTCTGTTTCATCTTTCTACAAATTCATTTTCTTACATCTCCCGGAGAAGATTGCTTATCTTGCGTAGCTCCGTCAGGGCAGCCATCGCCGTGACTTGCCCTTTGCCCCGATCCTGCTGGAACACCGACTCTATTACCTGATTACACATAAAACACAGGGAAAGACTATAATCCAGCATATTCAAAACCAGCCAAGTATGCTAAATAATAAATATATATGCCCACATTTTCATTCGAAAACTAAAAATGCAAATCAAGGACAAACCAACAAAAGAAGCAAAGAAAATTCATAGAATGAAAATGTTTCTGATACCTGAATATTTTCAAGCATTGATTGGCCTAGATTCTTGAAAGTACCCATCACCTTTTTATCTCCGCTGTTCTCAGCCCTTGCAATATGACTGGCTGAATTGGAATTAGAAATGCCATTAGAATTGAAACCAGAACCATCCTTGTCTGTTATTCTATTTCCACCTCCGCCTATTTCCATGTTATTATTAACTTCACCATTTGATCCCCTTCCAAATTTAAAAAACCACCCAAATTTGCCAGAAACAGACCTCGTTTCCTTCAAACCCAGTTGTGACTTTTCTTCCTCATCTTTAGCACCTTCCTCTCCAACCTTGCCATTTGTAAAAGCCACTTCTTGCTCAGCATTCTCACCAATAAAAGAATTAGATGTAACACTACTCTTATCTGTGTCATTTTCATAATTTTCTTTATCATTATTCACTGAAGAAGCACTCGACTCCTCTCCCTGCACAGATCCTGATGCACTTCCATTTAGAATATCATGTGTCACGGAATTTGGTGCACTGACCTCCCTAGAAATGAACTCATTTCGGTTTAGGAAATGAGAAGGTTCTCCAATGAATGACAAACTTTGATTTAACCTCCCACAATTTTCAATTTCACAAGATGGGCTAACAGCAAAGAGCTGTCGCCTAACAGTGTGCTCAGTTTGGTTGTTCTCTCCAGCTGAAGGATCCGATTCGGTGCGCACTAGACCGAGCTTTTCTCTAAATGTCCTTTTTTTCACTGGCCTACCATGGACAGGGTCTTTCTTGCTCTCTAAAGGGAGCGACTCTGTCTTGTGCAAGACCTGCCATCTCTCCTCCCAATAACTATGAGGTATCGGTTGGTGAGGAGGCGTCCTATTAGAACCCGACCCAGATAAACTTTGACCGCCATATATGTTCTCATTCGCATCAAGAGCAATGCCATGCAAGGACCTTGCCTTTTCTATTAATGTTTTTATGTCGACATTTTTTGGGAAATTCAACAGCTTCTGGAGGCAAACTGTAACATTTTCTGTAGCTAACAAGGCCGATCTCAAGTGAAGGATCATAGCAACCCCAAAGGAAGCAACAAATGCACCCCGATCTGAACAAAATACCTGAAAGCCAATATCAGTCACCTTGAGATCCAGACAAGTGTCGTTTGGATATTCGAAAACCTCATCCCAAATCATCAGTAACTCTTCTAGATTGAATTCACGGCCAAATAAAACCCGCAACCATCTAAGAGCAAAGTACTGGGGTTCAACCCCTAATTCTACTAGATGACTGTGTAGAGATGGGTCAGTAAGATTTAGCAAGTGGTACAAGGCTGATGAGGCCTCGATAACAGGTGATGTACCCTTGCCCGACCCTATAGGGTTGGAATGTGAGAAGAATTCGGCCATAGACACTCCTCTGTGAGACCCACCATCCATCAGCCTGTCGAACATGCAGTAAGCATCATGCTCCATAAATCTTTCAGACAACACCACCCCTAACTCCCCCTCGGCCCCATATGGGTCACTCAAGAGGAACAGTTGCTTGATTTCGGGGTCGAGATCGGCAAAGGTGGTTAGTTTCGAACTGGAACCTGCTTCGTCATTGTTTGATCTTGCTTTGTTGTTTTGTTTTGTGTTGTACGACAAGAGAGATTCATCAAAGCCATCAGTGAAGTAGTCTTTGTGGAGTTTGCGCACTTGGGATAGACGGTCCAAGTCCACATGCAATACATAGACCAACGGAGCTAAGAGTTCATGCATTCCTGTAATAAGAGAAAGGGTGCATATATATTTACTTTTCTTTTTCTACGAGTAACTGAGGATTCAATTTGACACTCACATAAGTTCAAGCCATTGTAGCTTTTGCATTACCAAGGTCAAACTAGTTCAACACATCGCCTCAGTAATGAATATGTGAATCAATGTATAATTAATATATAGACCCCTAGATAGAGTAAAAGTTGGAAATGGAGTTGCCTTGGCGGTAGCCATATTGGGGATGTTGAAGGCTCCACAAGAGAAGAATTCGGCGAAGAACAGCCTGACACGTGGGAGTCTGGAAATAGCTGCCATCTTCGGGATACAGCCTGGTCAAATCTTGGTCAACAGTCTTTTCCAGCTCAGCATTCCTGAAAAAGCGACCCCATGTGCTCTCTGCATAATTCGTAGGGAACAAAACAGTAACACATTTAAAATTCCATGGATGAGGGTTGTCAACAACTTTAGATTGCATTTTTCCAATCCATGGGGAAACATCCAAAGCAATGATATGATACATTAATGAGAGATAGGTAGATGTGTGCACGTATTTTTGTTTGTAATAAGTGCGCAGAGCTTTGAAAGGGTTGGTGAGTTGTGAAAATTCATGTATGATATGATAAGGTACGGTAAAGGGTAAGGTTTTGAAGAAGAAAAAGAAGAAAGAAGATGGTACCAGGATTTTGAGAGAGAGGGTTGTCAATGGAGAGATCAGGAGTGGAGTCTTCATCCTTGGCCAGGGCGGCCTGGGCATCTGTCAGCAGTAGTTGCCGCCGCAAACTCGCATATCTGTCATAGATAGTGTCATGGAAGAATTCATTAATTGTAATTTGTATAAAAATAAATAGAAGAGGCCAGTTATTTGGATAACATAATTAAAGAGAATGAATTTGTCAAAGGAAGGGTGGGTGAGCTGGCAGAACAAAAACAAAAAAAAATGGAAAAATAAATCTATGAGAATTGATTGAGAAATAAATTGGAAAATGTGAGAATAGAAAGAAAAAGCAAAGGAAGCAGAGAGAGAATCATGTCTATGAAAGACCCCCAACCGGATCTCGAACCTGCGACCTTTTTTCTCCATATAAAAAATATCTTTCAAGGCCAAATTTTATATATTTTTTTCAACCAGCTCTTGGTCTAATGGCAAAGAGCAATGCACCTTGACTCTTTGAGTGAAAGGTCGCAGGTTCGAGATCCGGTTGGGGGTCTTTCATAGACATTTTATTTAAAAATAAGTTGGATGACTTAGACCTCCAATTTATCTTCAAAAAAAAATTTTATATTTTTTTTCAAATTTTTTTGCTATATATTATGCTATTTTCAAACTGAAGGGTCAGAAATTCTCCTTTATAGTGTCTTTTGAAAATAGCATAATATATAGCAAAAATATTCGAAAAAATATAAATTTTAGTTTCCTTGGAGATTTCAATATGGAGAACAATTTGAATGGTACGAATCGATTGTATGAATTTTAGATTTTAAAAAATGACTCTAGCATACGGACGATCAATATGCAAGAGTATATTTTAGCCAATCTATATATATATAAAAAATTGCTAATGCACCATCGATGGCACGTGCCATCGATTTTCTATCCACGAAAATACACATGGACTAAATCGTTTCAAGTTTTCGTTAACCGTTTCGTTTTTTAAACGCAACCAAAATCTTTAACCGATTTGTTTCATTTTGGACGAAACGAAACGAAAGAACAACGATAGTAGGGCTGCATAAAGTGTAAAACGACTATGAAAATGGTCGATTTTCGTTGACCGTTGCGTTTTGAAAACGAAATTGACTACCATTTGAGTTAATCATTTCGTTTTGGACAAAACGATCGAAATCACGAAAATACACATAGACGAAACTGTTTCAAGTTTTCGTTAACCGTTTTATTTTTTGAAACGCAACTAAAACGTTTCGAAACGAAAGGACGTTTCGAACGGTGACCGTTTTCACCCCATATAAATAAGCAAGCATTGTGTAAATTGGGCTTAATATTTAGGACCACAACAAAATTGTAGCCCATAAATCATTATATGGGCTAACATCTTGGGCTGGAACTAATAATTGAGATTTGAGAATGCAAAGTTAAAGTTTGTAAAGCAAATAACAAAATTCAAGTAGGCCTATGCCAGAAGAAGTTCATTAGCATACGGAAAGAACCCTAATTTAGGAATTAATAATTAATAAGAATAGAACTTAAGTGCAGAGTAGTAGACCAGACAAAGTTGTACAAGGCACTAGCCGGGGAAACGTACAAGAAATCTTTTCCTTGCTTCCTTTGAACTGCATGAAAGAATTAGAGTTCCTACAATTGTTATGATTTAGAGTCCAATTGTGGCTTTCTTTTATTACATTAACTTTTGATTACCTAATATTTGCCGTTTAAAATGAGTTTTATTAGCTGGTATCAACTGACAGCTGGTCAACTGCTGCTTCCAACTTTCCCCCCATTGTTCCTTTCTTGTTTTCTTTTTTTTACCCCCTACTCTCTGGTGGAAATATTGGTTTTTCACTTGTTCATAAAAAGCAGCAACATTTATGCTTATTAGTTACTATCAATAAGGGTGGGTAACGTGTATCACGGAAATGGAATGAGTCGTTTCGTTTCAATAACGGTACGAATCGGAATGATTCGTGATTTGTTTCGTTTCGACAGAACAATTTTATTTACACTATAAAATGCACAAACGAATCACGAAATGCATTCTGTTTGCGAAACGAAATAAAATTTCATTTCGCTACACGTTCCATATGGACAGAACGGAACAAATTTCTCGTATTCATGGTATAACGCGCCCACTATCAACACCTTCCAATTAAGTGAGAGAACCCAAGTATGGTCCACGAAAAAAGGGAGGTTTTTTTTTTTTTTTTTTTGCAATTGAACATGGAATGGGATAACATCTGACACGTCATCTCATAAATGCATGACCACTTCAACCTCATCTTATCGCCATTCGCCACATGATAATTTACAACAATGGGACAAATCATTATTTTAAAAAAAGTTAAAAGTACTACAGAGATGACTCAGTCAAAGATAGACATAATTTTTTGCGGTCCCACCAAACATATTTCCTTGGCAAAATACACGACTGCTAAGCTGCCATTATTGACTTCTTTTATCTTGTTTAATTATATCAACAACCAACAAAGAAAAGAATAACCTCAAAAAAAAAAAAATAATAAATCCACTCTTACTCCAATTTTTCTTGAGACTTGAGAGGAAGAATAAAATGGACTTCTATTTATTCTAGATATAGAAGGAATATCAATTTGGAAAGTGGCAAATCCCTATAAGCCCCTTTACAATTACAAGTAGGAGCTAAATAGAGATTGCATTTATATATATTACATACATACATACATACATACTATCTTTCTTTCTTACCAAAATAATATGTGAAGAATGAATCCAACACTGCCAAGGCACGTACGTATCTAAAATTCTATTTATTATGACAATTCTAAGCGCCGGAGGAGGAATGTTGGTACTGTTGCTCAAAGAAACAAAGAAAAATAATTCTGCAGACCTCTGTTTCATCTTTCTACAAATTCATTTTCTTACATCTCCCGGAGAAGATTGCTTATCTTGCGTAGCTCCGTCAGGGCAGCCATCGCCGTGACTTGCCCTTTGCCCCGATCCTGCTGGAACACCGACTCTATTACCTGATTACACATAAAACACAGGGAAAGACTATAATCCAGCATATTCAAAACCAGCCAAGTATGCTAAATAATAAATATATATGCCCACATTTTCATTCGAAAACTAGAAATGCAAATCAAGGACAAACCAACAAAAGAAGCAAAGAAAATTCATAGAATGAAAATGTTTCTGATACCTGAATATTTTCAAGCATTGATTGGCCTAGATTCTTGAAAGTACCCATCACCTTTTTATCTCCGCTGTTCTCAGCCCTTGCAATATGACTGGCTGAATTGGAATTAGAAATGCCATTAGAATTGAAACCAGAACCATCCTTGTCTGTTATTCTATTTCCACCTCCGCCTATTTCCATGTTATTATTAACTTCACCATTTGATCCCCTTCCAAATTTAAAAAACCACCCAAATTTGCCAGAAACAGACCTCGTTTCCTTCAAACCCAGTTGTGACTTTTCTTCCTCATCTTTAGCACCTTCCTCTCCAACCTTGCCATTTGTAAAAGCCACTTCTTGCTCAGCATTCTCACCAATAAAAGAATTAGATGTAACACTACTCTTATCTGTGTCATTTTCATAATTTTCTTTATCATTATTCACTGAAGAAGCACTCGACTCCTCTCCCTGCACAGATCCTGATGCACTTCCATTTAGAATATCATGTGTCACGGAATTTGGTGCACTGACCTCCCTAGAAATGAACTCATTTCGGTTTAGGAAATGAGAAGGTTCTCCAATGAATGACAAACTTTGATTTAACCTCCCACAATTTTCAATTTCACAAGATGGGCTAACAGCAAAGAGCTGTCGCCTAACAGTGTGCTCAGTTTGGTTGTTCTCTCCAGCTGAAGGATCCGATTCGGTGCGCACTAGACCGAGCTTTTCTCTAAATGTCCTTTTTTTCACTGGCCTACCATGGACAGGGTCTTTCTTGCTCTCTAAAGGGAGCGACTCTGTCTTGTGCAAGACCTGCCATCTCTCCTCCCAATAACTATGAGGTATCGGTTGGTGAGGAGGCGTCCTATTAGAACCCGACCCAGATAAACTTTGACTGCCATATATGTTCTCATTCGCATCAAGAGCAATGCCATGCAAGGACCTTGCCTTTTCTATTAATGTTTTTATGTCGACATTTTTTGGGAAATTCAACAGCTTCTGGAGGCAAACTGTAACATTTTCTGTAGCTAACAAGGCCGATCTCAAGTGAAGGATCATAGCAACCCCAAAGGAAGCAACAAATGCACCCCGATCTGAACAAAATACCTGAAAGCCAATATCAGTCACCTTGAGATCCAGACAAGTGTCGTTTGGATATTCGAAAACCTCATCCCAAATCATCAGTAACTCTTCTAGATTGAATTCACGGCCAAATAAAACCCGCAACCATCTAAGAGCAAAGTACTGGGGTTCAACCCCTAATTCTACTAGATGACTGTGTAGAGATGGGTCAGTAAGATTTAGCAAGTGGTACAAGGCTGATGAGGCCTCGATAACAGGTGATGTACCCTTGCCCGACCCTATAGGGTTGGAATGTGAGAAGAATTCGGCCATAGACACTCCTCTGTGAGACCCACCATCCATCAGCCTGTCGAACATGCAGTAAGCATCATGCTCCATAAATCTTTCAGACAACACCACCCCTAACTCCCCCTCGGCCCCATATGGGTCACTCAAGAGGAACAGTTGCTTGATTTCGGGGTCGAGATCGGCAAAGGTGGTTAGTTTCGAACTGGAACCTGCTTCGTCATTGTTTGATCTTGCTTTGTTGTTTTGTTTTGTGTTGTACGACAAGAGAGATTCATCAAAGCCATCAGTGAAGTAGTCTTTGTGGAGTTTGCGCACTTGGGATAGACGGTCCAAGTCCACATGCAATACATAGACCAACGGAGCTAAGAGTTCATGCATTCCTGTAATAAGAGAAAGGGTGCATATATATTTACTTTTCTTTTTCTACGAGTAACTGAGGATTCAATTTGACACTCACATAAGTTCAAGCCATTGTAGCTTTTGCATTACCAAGGTCAAACTAGTTCAACACATCGCCTCAGTAATGAATATGTGAATCAATGTATAATTAATATATAGACCCCTAGATAGAGTAAAAGTTGGAAATGGAGTTGCCTTGGCGGTAGCCATATTGGGGATGTTGAAGGCTCCACAAGAGAAGAATTCGGCGAAGAACAGCCTGACACGTGGGAGTCTGGAAATAGCTGCCATCTTCGGGATACAGCCTGGTCAAATCTTGGTCAACAGTCTTTTCCAGCTCAGCATTCCTGAAAAAGCGACCCCATGTGCTCTCTGCATAATTCGTAGGGAACAAAACAGTAACACATTTAAAATTCCATGGATGAGGGTTGTCAACAACTTTAGATTGCATTTTTCCAATCCATGGGGAAACATCCAAAGCAATGATATGATACATTAATGAGAGATAGGTAGATGTGTGCACGTATTTTTGTTTGTAATAAGTGCGCAGAGCTTTGAAAGGGTTGGTGAGTTGTGAAAATTCATGTATGATATGATAAGGTACGGTAAAGGGTAAGGTTTTGAAGAAGAAAAAGAAGAAAGAAGATGGTACCAGGATTTTGAGAGAGAGGGTTGTCAATGGAGAGATCAGGAGTGGAGTCTTCATCCTTGGCCAGGGCGGCCTGGGCATCTGTCAGCAGTAGTTGCCGCCGCAAACTCGCATATCTGTCATAGATAGTGTCATGGAAGAATTCATTAATTGTTATTTGTATAAAAATAAATAGAAGAGGCCAGTTATTTGGATAACATAATTAAAGAGAATGAATTTGTCAAAGGAAGGGTGGGTGAGCTGGCAGAACAAAAACAAAAAAAAATGGAAAAATAAATCTATGAGAATTGATTGAGAAATAAATTGGAAAATGTGAGAATAGAAAGAAAAAGCAAAGGAAGCAGAGAGAGAATCATGTCATGGGTTATTCTCTTCTCTTCTCTAGTACACGAAGAACCAACAACCAAGCATGATTGAATTGAATTGAAAGAAAGATAAAAGGAAGGAAGGAAGGAAGAAAATTGACCTCCGGCGGGAATCAGCGGCGGCTCGGCGGAGATGGTCGATTGAAGAAGAAGAAGGAGAAGAAGAAGAAGAGAGGATGCCGAGATGGATTCGCCACCTCAAGCTCCGGAGATTCCAGAAGCTGCAGGAAGAAGCGGCGGCGTCGGCGTCTAGAGACATGGTCCAGAGAGAATTGAGAATTGATTGGAATTGAGAATTGAGAATTGAGAATTGAGAATGATTGATTGATTGATTGATTAGGTGGAATTGATTCAATTCGCAATGGGTCGGGTCGGTGTGTCTTCTCTGTTTTTTTTTTCTTCTTTTTAATTTATCTCGAGAGCGAGAGAAGAGACAAAAATAAAGAAAACACGCTCAGTCGCTCACGAATAATTGGAAATTGCATTTGCTTTTGCATTTGCTTTTGGACTCTTGCAGTCAGTGGACGGATGAGGATTGACGATGAACCGATCACGCACGCTGATAATTGTTTCCTCATCATAATTTTAATTTAATTTGACTGACAGTTAGGTCCCCATCTTTCCCACTTGCTACCAAATACGGATGGAAATTAGTGGCAGTTGCTTCGGGTAACATTAAATTTTTTTCGGACAACATTAGTTGACAAAATTACTCCTCTAACTAAGTAAATGCATTCCAATACTATTTTTTATATTCTTTAATTAATATAAAATCAATTAAAATAATATAAACAAAGAGTTTGAGAAAAATAAGTTTAGTCTAATAAAAATATATAATAAATTATTTTATCTAAAATTACTAGCGAAATTAATGAAAAAATATTTTATTTTAGTGCTATCAAATTTGTCAAATATATTTTCTAGCAACATGTCTAATGTTTATATAAGGCCGATATTTTAATACAAATAATATGGATTTAATAAAGTCGATATTTTAATTGTAGATTTAAATATGATTTTGTAGTCTATTTTATTAGTAAGAGGGACAATCTTGTCCATTAATGTTATATGGAGTGAATTGGATGTTGCCCGAACCAGCGTCCGAAATTAGTATCTACCATCAAGTTAATTACATCTAAATCATCCACATATTTAATTCGCGTCGTTTCCTTCCTTTCTCCACGTCACGTCTATTTATTTCGCTTCAAACCCTAACTGCATGGCTTCCGTCCGTATCGCCTCCATCCATGGCTTCTTCTGATCCTGATCATCTCCTCTCTTCTCCCGCTCCGTCGCCACCAACCAGATCAGATCCAAATCGCTTCCTCTGCTCTCCCACTGTCGTGTTTCTCCTCCTCCTCTACACCATATGTTTTCCTTTTTCAAAAGGCATACCCATCCTTCTCTCTTTCCTCTGCATCCTCCTCCTTGCTTCTGTTCTCTTTCTCCTTTTTCTATTTTTGTTCTCCTCCTTGCTTTTGCAATTAGGCCACCATCGCCATGGCTCTTGTTTTGACAGACCAGGTGAGCTTGCCTCTTCGCGTAACTAGGAATCTCAAATCGTACAGGCTCAACGAAGAGAAGGTTGTGGTCATTACAAAGTGCATCGAACCCTCTCCTCCAGTACATAATTTTTAAATTATGTGTCATATGTTAGTGTTGTTCTAAACGTCTCTAGGTTTGTCGATTACAAAACAATATCATTTGGCATTTAACAATCTTCTTTGAGTTTTATAGGGAGAAGGTGTAAAGTTTGAAGACTTGGATAAAAACTATGTGCAAGATCAAGATCAAGTCTTTAGAGAGCTTATAGGCTAGTTTAGACTAGGATAGTGTTGGGTCCCTTCTCATTTAGCCCTTCTTTAGTTTTCATTTATGTCATTGTTGTAATAACCAAACTTTATAGGGTTATTGTTGTAAATGTTGTAAACATTGAAATATATATGCATAATGAAAATTGGGGACGCACAATTGCTAACCCACCAAAAAATTATTTCTTCTCTGTGTGATTTTCCTTCTCTGGTGCTCCCGTGCGTGAGTCCCCTTGGGTGCGAAACAAAAACAGAAATTCCACTCTCCTCTCTCTTGATCTCTCTCTCTGTACCGATCGGTACCAACACTTCCTCTCCTCCATAATCTCAACAACTGGTATCAGAGCGCAAGGTTCGTCGCCGCTAAGTCGCTGTTGCGGAAACCCTAGTCGTCGAGTCACCGCCGTCAAACCCTAGCCGCTGCCGAGCCGCAGCCGTTGATCACCTCCGTTTCCGACATCGATCGGGTTGTTGCCGTCGAGTCGCGAGTGGCCGTTACTCCGCCGTATTGAGGTGAGGTTCTCTTTGACCGGTGTATTGCATTTGGGATTTAGGGTTTGTGTCTAAAATGGAAGAGAGTAATAGTGGTACCATGGTCAAGCTTACATCTTCCAATTACTCCATTTGGAAGTCTCGTATGGAAGATTTGTTGTATTGCAAGGATGCATATGAACCCCTTTCGGGTACCAAACCCGCTAATACCACCGATGATGTTTGGAAAGTGTCTAATAGGAAGACAATAGCCATAATTAGACAATGGGTTGATGATTCCGTCTATCACCATATCTCATCCGAAACCGATGCCAAGGCGTTGTGGGAAAAGCTTGAAAGCTTGTATGAGCGCAAGACCGCTCAAAATAAGGCCTTCTATATTAGGAAATTGGTAAACATGAAATACCAAGAAGGTTCCTCGGTATCGGATCATTTGAGTCGGTTCCAAGATTGTGTGAACCGTTTATCTACCATGAAAATGGCGTTGGATGAGGAGTTGCAAGCATTGATTTTGTTGAGTTCCTTACCCGATAGTTGGGAGACTTTAGTGGTGTCATTGAGTAATTCGGCACCCGATGGTGTTGTGACCCTAGCCATGGTTAAAGATAGCATGCTCAATGAGGAGTTGAGGCGTAAGGAGTTGGGGATCACTAGTGAGTCTTCGGCTCTTGTCACCGAAAATCGTGGAAGGAGTACTCAAAGGAATGCTTATGGTGGTGATGATAGGGATAAGTCAAAGGGGAGGTCTAAGTCAAGAAAGGGGATTACATGCTATTATTGCAAGAAGCCCGGCCACAAGAGAAGTGAATGCCGGAAGTTGAAAGCCAAGAATGATGGTTCCAAAAGAGATCAATCTAGGGGAAGAAGAGAAGATGATGAGAAAGAAAGTACCACCGCAATTGTTACAAATGATGAAGTATTTATAGCTTGTGATGAGGGTTTTGTGAACTTTACTAGTCAAGACTCCACTTGGGTGGTTGATTCCGCCGCCTCATTCCATGTCACATCTAGACGTGACTTGTTCATTTCCTACAAGGAAAGTGATTTTGGTGTTGTTAGAATGGGGAATGATGGAGTTTGCAAAATCTTTGGCATTGGATATGTTTGTGTGGAGACTAGTTTAGGATGCAAGCTTACTCTCAAGAATGTTCGGCATGTGCCGGATATGAGACTTCATTTAATTTCGGTGGGTGCCCTTGATGATGAGGGGTATCAAAGTTGCTTCCTTGGTGGGAAGTGGAAGTTGTTGAAGGGTCATTTGGTTGTTGCTCGAGGAACCAAATCCGGTTCGCTCTATGTTACTCAAGTGAAGGTGTGTGGTGAGGTGAATGCCGCCGAGTGTAACTCAACCGATTTGTGGCATTTGAGGTTGGGTCACATGAGTGAGAAGGGCATTGAGATTCTTTCTAAAAGGAAGTATGTGCCTATTGATGGTACTTCACTTACCTCATGCACACATTGTTTGGCGGGCAAACAACATCGTGTAGCCTTCAAAAGAAATCCAACAAGTAAGAGGCCGGGTGTGCTTGATTTAGTTCACACCGATCTTTGTTCTATGGGAGATAGAACTCTTGGCGGTGCTCTTTACTTTGTTACCTTTGTGGATGATCATTCAAGAAAGTTGTGGGCATATTCTTTAAAGACGAAGGATCAAGTGTTGGAAGTGTTCAAGCAATGGGTTGTGGAGGTTGAAAGAGAGACCGGTCGGAAGTTGAAGTGCATCCGATCGGATAATGGAGGAGAATACCGTGGTCCGTTTGAATTATTTTGCAAGACCAATGGTATTAAACTCGAGAAGACCGTGCCCAAAACTCCACAGTAAAATGGTGTGGCCGAGATGATGAATCGCACCATTTGTGAGAGAATTCGTTGTATGCTCTCTCATTCCAAGCTTTCCAAAGGCTTTTGGGGTGAAGCTTTGAACACCGCGGTTCATTTGATCAACCGCTCTCCTTCGCATGCATTGGATGGTGACATACCCGAGAGGGTTTGGAAAGGTAAAGATATTTCTTATGACCATCTAAGAGTGTTTGGTTGTAGGGCTTTTGTGCATATACCCAAGGATGAAAGGTCAAAGCTTGATAGCAAGACTAAGGAGTGTGTTTTCTTGGGATATGGAAATGGTGAGTTTGGATATAGGTTGTGGGATCCGATTGAAAAGAAGTTAGTGAGAAGTCGAGATGTGGTGTTCTTTGAACAAGAAACCATTGAAAATTTGAGCAACCTCGACAAGGCCAAAACCGCTTCAAGTAGCCATGTTGACCTAACTCCTATTTCAAGAAACAACCTAAGAACCGAAACCAATCACCCAAATCCTAGCCAATCAACCGAAACCAATGTCCCACAAAATGAAGAGAGTGACTCTCAAACCGAAACCTCTTCAAGTGATAGTTCTCAAGTGCAAGAACTAAGGAGGTCAAGTCGGGAAAGACGGGCTAATACAAGGTACTCTTCTAATGAGTTTGTGCTACTTGTAGATGGTGGTGAGCCCGAATGCTATGAAGAAGCCATGTTGTCGGAGCACAAAAATAAGTGGTTGGAAGCCATGCAAGATGAGATGAAATCCTTGCATGAGAACAACACTTTTGAATTGGTGAAGTTGCCAAAAGGCAAGAAGGTGCTCAAGAACAAATGGGTATATCGTGTGAAATCCGAGGGTCAAGAGGCAAAGCCAAGATATAAAGCTCGGCTAGTTGTGAAAGGATTTGACCAAAAGAAGGGAATTGATTTTGAAGAAATCTTTTCGCCGGTGGTCAAGATGTCCTCAATTCGAGTTGTGCTCGGTTTGGCCGCTAGTTTGAATTTGGAGATTGAGCAACTAGATGTCAAAACCGCATTCCTCCATGGCGATTTGGAGGAGGAGCTCTACATGAAACAACCGGAAGGGTTTGTTACAAAAGGGCAAGAGCACTTGGTTTGCAAATTGAGGAGGAGCCTCTATGGCTTGAAACAAGCACCTCGGAATTGGTATAAAAGGTTTGAATCTTTTATGTGTGACAACAACTTTGAGAGAACCATCTCGGATAATTGTGTTTTTGTGAAGAAATTTTCTAATGGTGATTTCATCATTCTCTTGCTCTATGTTGACGACATGTTGGTCGTTGGAAGGGATCTAGAAAAGATCAAAGAGTTGAAAGAGAGTCTTGGAAAAGAATTTGCCATGAAAGACTTGGGTTCGGCAAAGAAAATTCTTGGCATGAAAATCACTAGAGATCGTGGAGAACACAAGCTTTGGTTGTCACAAGAGAAGTACATTGAGAAGGTACTTGAAAGATTCAACATGAGCAAGTGTAAACCGGTTTCCTCTCCTCTTGCTAACCATTTTAGGTTGTCACGTAATGGTTGTCCTAAGAGTGACAAGGAGAAGGAGGAGATGAGAGATGTACCATATGCATCGGTTGTTGGCTCTTTGATGTATGCTATGGTGTGCACAAGATCGGATATTGCTCAAGCGGTTGGTGTGGTAAGTCGTTTTCTTTCTAACCCCGGCAAAGAGCATTGGAATGCCGTCAAGTGGATACTTCGGTATTTGAGGGGTACAACCAACCGTTGTCTTTGTTTTGATGGCAAGAACCCAACTTTAGTGGCATATACGGATGCCGATTGGGCCGGTGACATAGACTCGAGGAAGTCTACATCCGGTTATTTGGTGTGTTTTGGAAATGGAGCCGTGTCATGGCAATCTAAGTTGCAAAAGTGTATTGCACTTTCTACTACCGAAGCCGAGTACATAGCCATTACGGAGGCATTCAAGGAACTAATTTGGTTGAAGAAGTTCTTGCATGAGCTAGGCGTTTGGCAAGAGAGGTATGTGTTGTTTTGTGATAGTCAAAGTGCAATTCATTTGAGCAAGAATCCGACATTCCACTCTAAGTCCAAGCATATAGATTTGAGGTATCATTGGATACGCGATGTGCTTGAGAACAAGAAATTGGTGTTGGAGAAGATCCACACAAGTGAGAATGGGTCGGATATGTTGACGAAGCCGGTACCGTCTTTGAAGCTTGAAGCTTGTTGTGAGAAGGCGGGTTTAGTTGATCGATGCGCTCCATGAGTCGGGAGGAGGAGTTTGTTGGGTCCCTTCTCATTTAGCCCTTCTTTAGTTTTCATTTATGTCATTGTTGTAATAACCAAACTTTATAGGGTTATTGTTGTAAATGTTGTAAACATTGAAATATATATGCATAATGAAAATTGGGGACGCACAATTGCTAACCCACCAAAAAGTTATTTCTTCTCTGTGTGATTTTCCTTCTCTGGTGCTCCCGTGCGTGAGTCCCCTTGGGTGCGAAACAAAAACAGAAATTCCACTCTCCTCTCTCTTGATCTCTCTCTCTGTACCGATCGGTATCAACACTTCCACTCCTCCATAATCTCAACAGATAGAAGGTATACTTTAGTCCTTGTTTATCCTTGAAATGATCTAGTTAGCAGAAAAAGCTCAAAAACTCAGTATTTCTCTAAATCTCAGGACCAGTGCGTCGTGTAACGCAACAGTGGGTTATACAACGCACCAGTGCGTTGTGTAACGCAATATTGTGTTGTACAACGCACCAGTTGTTGACCCTAAAAATTAAACCCTCAAAACCAAATAAATCAAAACCAAATTGCGAAAACCAAAAGCCAAACAGCAAAAACCAAATTTCCCAATTGTCAAATTGCCAAAACCCAAAATCAAATTACGAAAAATATCAAACAAACTCCAAAAATCACCAAAAAAATATCCAAAAATTCCTTAAGAATTATGATGATTTATCATAATTTTTAAATACCAAAAATGCCCACACAAACTCCAAAATTTGCAAAGAGACCCAAAAAGTTCACAAAATTACTAAAATAATTCTATGAGGAATTTAGCAAAACCAGTTGAACCATTAAATTCCTCATATATTTTTAAGCTCACCTATAAAAAATTATCCAAAAATACCCAAGGGAAGGCCCCTAAACAATTTATTTTGATTTGGCCTTATAGAAATAAAAAGGAAAATTATGGAAATTGAACAAAATCCCAGAAAAATCTAGAAACTTTGGCGCGTGCATCCATTGGAGACAATCCAGGGGGCCCAAGTGCGTCGCTGCCCTGGGGAGAGGATTTACCATCTGCAGAAGTGTTGAATACGCTTGGTTTTGATGCACCATGCACAGAAGTTCAATGGATGGTAGTTGGCGCACCAAAAGCCCAGACCACGCATCTCCTTCTTCCTCATTAAGCCTTACAGGCAGGGCCCACCTATAAGGGTCGTCTCCCCCAGGGTAAAAAGAAGAACAGAAGATGAAATTCCGACTCTTACCGCACGCACGCCGGGTGAAATCGCGAAGCTCGTCTACGTGGCCTCCTCCAGCGCCACAGAAGCGAAACCACCTACCTACGCCCATGGTTTCCCTAAACCTAACCCTAGCGCAGTCAATGCTAAGCCACGGGATCAAAATCTGACGATGGAGATGCACACGGCTCAAATGTGAAACCCTAATTCCCAAACCTATATAAAGCCTCAATTGAAGCCAGAAGAAAAAGGAGGAGAGAAGAGGGAGAACAGCCGCAAGCTTGGCATAGGATTAAACTATTGAAATTAGGTTAGACAGAGAGGGGCAATTCATCGAGCACTTGGTAAAAGGGAGGAATAGGGGAAAAGAAGGGAAATTGAGTGAAGAAAGGTTGTAATCCTCAGTGTACAAATCCAATAAAGTGAATTTGAACTTTCAATTTGCTGTTTTGTTTTTTTTCTTTCCTTCAACTCAGCCACCAAGCAATGGTGTGCTTGAGTCATGAAAACATAGCTCCTTTGAGCCATGGTCTGCAGCGTAGTAGCAGTCATGGCCAAAGGAGGGTTCAAAGGAAGGTGCTTCATGAAGGTTTAGAGCCCAGCTCTTCGCTTCATGGAGTACTCTCAAGTCCAATGTAGAGGGCACCATGGCTGCCATGTAGAGGTCTTTAGCCCAGTTTTAGTCTCTCATGGCAGTATCAACTTGACTTGGCATAGGTCCAGAGCACTGGCTCTGGCCTAGCCATGTTCAAGTCATAAATGATTAAAAAATAACACAAAAATGGTGAAAGTTATGTTAAATCTTAACCAGTCTTCATGTGCTGCAATTTGCTTAGAGTTTAGGACTAAAATGCATTGAATAATATAGATTCTACACCTCTCAAGTTAAATCTTAAATTTTTATGAAATAAATGAATATGTGCAAAAATACTAAATGGGGACAGAAATGAAATAAAATGAAAACACAGGGATTTATTTGCATAAAATATAAAATTATGAACATCAAAAATAAAACTTTCTGGACAGCAGGGAATGAAATTTTCCATTTTTAACTTTATATGAAAAGGTGTTAGTCCCTGTTGCTTTTTTTTAAAGATTAAAATTGCATGAAACAGATGATTATTTTGAAATAAATCTCAGAATTGTCTTTAAACAAATCTTATGAGTTTCTATGATGGATATAATAACACTTGCAACTGGCTTTACTGCATTTGAGCAACTCAAACAGAAATCACTCTAAAACAGTAGTAAAATCACTCAAATGTGAAATTGAAAATTGTGCTAAACACCAAATGCCTTAATCTTATAATCTGTGTCAATTTGAGCACATGAAACAAGTTTAAAAGGAGATAAATTGAACATCAAATTAAATGGTTTTGCTGTAAAATGACTTGCATGTAAAATTGAAAGTTGAACAAAATTGAACAAAAGGATGTCTTTCTGCCCTAATGCTTCACATAACGGATGGAAGTGTTCCAAATCTAGGGAAATGCATAAACAATCTAAGTTTGAACTCCTGAATCTGTTCAAGATATTTCTGGAAAGAAAGAAGGTCTCTGTGGGCCCCACAGAGAAGACTCAGAACTGCTCAAATCCCAAACCGAAATCACTCAGTTCAAAACCTCACTCTCCAGGTTTCACCACGCAAAATTGAAGTCATTTTCACTCTGTACATGCCATCTTGAGTAGATAAAACCTATTTCTGGCATCAAAAAGGGAAGTAAGGAGCTTCGAGCACCATTAATGTCGGCTCCAAACGTCTCGAGTTCTGCAAGATAACACAGACCTCCATTCTTCTAATAAATGGTACAAAAGTGTTCTCCACAGTCACACGATTCCAACGCATCCAAGAACGACTGAAATCATGGTCTGAAGCGCTGCAATTTCGTCGGAGATAATCGAGGGACTAAATTGCAAAAATGTCCGAATTCTGGCGGAGAAGATGGGTTCAAACCCGCATCACACGCGATCTTCTGTGGTCATCTCATTTGTGGCGGGTCGCTGACATGACAGTGACTCGTTACATCAAACGTTCCGAACTTAAAATAAATCTGACACGTGGGGCCCACTGTCAGAAAATAAAATAAATAAATAAACAAATAAATGCCACGTCAGCAGGCTCGTCAGCGCCACGCCAGATGTCAGTCAGCAGCCACAACAGCTTCTCTGCTGACGTGGACCAATCAGGAATTTACAAATAAACAGAAAACTTTAAAAATTCATTAAAAATAGTAGGAAACTCAGAAAAATTCAAATAAAATATCCATAAAATCCTAAATATCCAAATAAACTAAATTTACTGATATTTTGATATAAAAATCCGTCAAATTATTGGTCTTTTCTATTTTTGAAGTATTTTCAATATTAAATAAATTTTATAAAATTCTAAAATGATGATTAATCAATTTGTAAAAATTCCAAAATGATCTTAAAACTTAATTAAATTGTCTTAACAAGTTTTTAAAAAAATAAAGATTGAGAATTTGAAGAGGATATATTAAATAACAAATATTTTTGAAAATAAGTATAACTAAAAATATAAAAAGATATTTCAAAAGTCTAAAATTAAAAATAAAAATAAGAAAAAATAGAAGGAAATTGTGAAAATGATAAAATCCAAAAGAGAAATTCAAGAATTAAAAGTCCAAACACGAAACCTGAAATCAAGACCGAAATCTCTTCAAAAGAACGAAATCTCTTCAATAAATCGAAATCAACTTCAAGCAACTCCAAGATTGGAAATTCTCAAGAAGCGGTCCAAAGTAACCCCGAGGAATCCAAATCAAATCCAAGACTTAAAATAGTCCTGAAATCTCGAATCATATTGAAAGGTCTAAAATAGCCTTGAAATTCAAATCAAATCCAAATCAAATCGAAAGGCCCAAAGTAGCCTTCAAATCAAATCCAAATCCCGAGGTCCAAAATAGCCTTGAAAACTCAAATCCAAATTCAAATCATCCAAAGGCCCAAAATAGCCTAAGGATCTAAAACAACGCCCCAACATCAAAACTAAAATCAAGTCTGTCTCAAATA
The DNA here is from genome assembly GCA_028095005.1 of Rhynchospora pubera. Classification (NCBI taxonomy): domain Eukaryota; kingdom Viridiplantae; phylum Streptophyta; class Magnoliopsida; order Poales; family Cyperaceae; genus Rhynchospora; species Rhynchospora pubera. The sequence continues at coordinate 228,306,333 of CM051459.1, read as the reverse complement.
ACAAAATCATTCAAGTGTCCTCAATTGGGTCCCGTTAATTAGGTTTGGTACACCAATCGAGTCCGGTCTAAACCAAAAGAAATAAAATAAACACAAAATAAACGATTCCTCTTAGCCTTTACATAAAATTCTTCAGATCCCTTAATCAGAGGTTCTCGTGAGCGATCACGGGGTAATTAACAGTAGGGGCTTGCGCCTACTGGAAAGAAAGGACCCACGAAATCAACAAACCTCTTTAAGAAGCGACTCGTGTTTTGGTTCTCTTGTCGTAAAGAGATACTCGAACGGAGATCGAACCTTAAGGGGGGTGAATCCAAGGCTATGTTCCCATTTCTCGAGGAATCCCAAATTCCATTCTTCGAGGGAATGACGAAAAAGCCGCGACACCAGTATTGTGCAGTTTTTCTCCTTTCACAGACCCAGTGCGTTACACAACGCAACAGAGCGTTGTATAACGCACAAGCTGCATCATACAACGCATTTTACGCGTCGTGCAACGCAATTTTCTCAAATCAAGCCAGAACACTGTATAACGCACTGAAGCATTGTACAACCTTCCTTTGTTTTTTCTCTGGCCTTTTTCACTCGTTTTAGAAGCAAAATTCTGATCATTTAATGGCATTTAATGTTACGTTGCACAACGGGTGGTCCGCGTCGTGTAACGCCTCTGACAACTCAAACGGCTAGTTTATCCGTTTTGTTTTATTATAACGGTCGTCCAGTGCGTCGTACAACGCAATATTGGGTCGTGTAACGCACTGCCAACGGATAGTTTGTTTTTGTTTTATTATAACAGCTATCTGTGGGTCGTGTAACGCAATATTGCGTTGTGTAACGCACAACAGCAAATTGAGTTGTTTTACAGCCCTTGAACAGCTCTATTTATATCCACCCTTTGTGTCTCTCTCTAACTAACGAAAGAGAGAGCTTTGCCTTGTAAAAATTTTGACCAGAATAGAGCCTTTGAGCACAGGGATACTCTCCTACTTGAGCTTTTCATAGCTAAACCATTTTGAGAGATTTAGTAGACTCAAACACCACCGCCCCGACATTGTCGTTAGGTGTAGGTTGGAATAGGTTGAGAGCTATTCTCCTTTGAGGCCGTTGTGCCATTTGAGTTAGGCCGATCCACCTCGAGTGTCATTGTGACGAGGTGATTCGGTTCGAAATTGTAGTCCCGTTCTTATTGGAATTGAACGGAGCGCGCCCTTTGGTGGTAGCGAAACTCCCGGAGACGTACGACTAAGGCTAGCTTCTTCTAGCGGGTCGGAACTCCGTAATCACATCGCGTGTTCAATTTCTCTCTCTCTTTCTCTCTTTTTATCTTGCTATACTTGAATTGCTTGTGTGCTTGCTTATTTTGGGTACCAATTGAATTGTGTTAGGATAATTCATACCAAACCGGTCCAAAACTATAATTGCTTCCGCTAAACTTTAATTAAGCCGCCTCCTTAGGGACAACAGTTAGTTTATGTAAATGAGTAGTTAGTGATCATATGTGTTCAGTTAGTTTTTGTGCTTGCCTGTGGTTGTTAAAACTGATGAATTATGAAGTTGTGGTATGAATGTATGTAACTTGTAGTTTCTTGGCTTGTGATTGAATTTGGTATAATGCTATTTCACAAACTGATAGCTTTGTTGTTGCAATTTTTTACTTTCTTTGCGCATGTGATTGGATTAATGTCAAAATTTACCATGATACTTTATCATTTTATAGTTATCGAAATGTCAAATTCTAAATGCATTTAACTGAACACATAACTGTTGGAGTTATTGTTAGAGTTATGTCCTAGAAGTCAATAATTTAATGACTTAATTATTAGTTTATGTTTTGGATGAGATTTTATCATCTGATCCTAGGTTTATTATTGACAGATCATTCAGGTTGAGGATCTGAATTGTAGATCTCTGTTGATCATTCTTTAGAATGACAATAATAAATCTAAACGGTCCATAATCTTGATAATTAACAAGGAACATTAATTATCATAAAAGATTAGTATGCAAGTTAAGTGATGATTAAGTTCTACTAATCATAGGTAAAGAGTTACCAACTTAGTTGCATATGTGTATGTTATGGAACATAGCACATGACTTGACCCATCGAAATAAACATATGGATTGTGTTATGTGTCATTGTTTATTTCGTTGTGATTTTGGTTCTAAGTTTGAGATGTTTATCTTTTCCACATGAGGATAGGTTCAATAAATACTGTCTACCGCTGATTCCCGATAAGGGCTGCTATACGGACTTTATTTATGTTCTCTTGAATTGTGCGGGGAAAAGTTAATCATCAAGAAAACCGTATGTCCCTCATTAATTCACTTAGTGAGTGACGATATCTGTTTGGGCCCCTTGATGGAGATAGATTGTTTGCATGCAACTTTATACAATTATCTCTAGATCAAGAAACGTATAATCTGCAAGAATGACACATTCCTATCTTGGATTATACGATGATATCGTGCGACATAAGAATCAAAATAGAGAAACATATTTATTCTCTTATGCAGGATTGAAATATTGTAGCAGTACACTATTTATGCGAATTGGGAGTCATAACGTGTTGCTAGATACCGCTTATGATTATTGGAATTAAATAACGATTTAATTCCATGGCCAACATAGCATAAATCCTCAAAGGGTCACACAAATAGGACATTAATCACACAGTGCATTATTTATTTATTCACAGCAGTAGGTTCTGTGGAAATATGATAAGATTGATTAATTAATTATATACCGTTGCGAACCGTTATAATTAATTAAGTCAATGGATCATATAGAAATAAATTAATGCATTAACTAATCCTAAAATAATTATTAATGAGTTAATAATTAATTTAGTTCAACACTTATCAATATAAATGGTTATATTGATTAATTGGGCCGTTATTTAAATAGCAAATATATAGCCCAATTAAAGAGCAAAGTTGAGGGACCTTAATTATATGAATTAATGGTCCAAATGAAGGGGTTTAATGGCCCATAAAGGCCCATTTCGTGGCAGCCATTTATGGTGGTAGGTTGGATGGCATAGTTGTAATTATGCAAGAGGTCAATTAGGTTTTGTGCTCTATATAAGGACCACTTATGAGAGCCTCCACCTAGACTTTTCTCTCTCCTCTCTTCCTCCCATTCTAGGCCGCCACCTTCCTCTTCTCTCCCTCTCTTTTGCTCATGTGTTGAGCTATTTTCTCTCCACTAAATCAAGGTTGTTGATTGATGCAAGAGAGAAAACCATAGGGATTAGGCTTGTTCTTTGGGTATGCTAGCACGTACCTTGTAGAACGTGATTAATCCTCCTTGGTGGACTCGAGGGCGGTTACGAGACGTGGTGGAGACGGTGGAGAAGGCACGCCATCGATTCCCATGCCTTGGTCGAGCCCCGCGAATACGATTTCGCGGGAGGTATCGATTTCCCCTTTTTTCTCGTGTGTTTGAATAGCTTGTGTACTAGATCTTGTGTGTGCTATGTTTGCTTGGTTAATTAATTGGTAATTAGCATAAAAATAAAAATTAGCACACTTTCTAACAGTGGTATCAGAGCACATGGTCGTACTTAAGCTATTTTAACACTTAATTAAGAGAAATTGGCTAATTAATGGATTAGTAGAGATGATGCGTTTGTTTGCTGTCTGGAAATGGTATTTTCTGTGTTGTTTCGCATTTTTCTCTGTGATATGTCCTCTGGAAGATCTTTCCATCTACATGAAAGTTGTAGATCTGTGGATTGTGATTCTTTTGGCGTTGGATTCACATTTTTATGAATTAGTATAGATTTACTGTGAATAAAATGGCGACAGTGCGCAGAACCAGTTTCTGCTTGCACTGTCCTGTTTGCATGGCTTGAAAGATTTATATTTTGAATATAAGTATCAGTGTTCTATGGCTAGAAATAAAGAGGACTTGAAGCTCTTTCTGAGCATGTATAAATTGTTGCATGACTCGGATTAATTTGTGGGTTTTCAAGTATGAAAAGGAAGATCTTGTCAGATCCAGTTTGTTGAGCAAATCGATTGTTCTAATAAACTGTACCAACTGAGAACTCCTTTAAAACTTCTGTTTAAATGGAGTTGTTCTATTTTGAGTTAGGATTCCAGGAAAATTAATTTCGTAATTTTTCGTGGATGTTTGGACCTTCAACTAGGTTAAAACCTTTCGATTGACAGTCTGTTCCAGTACAGAATTTGTTGATTGTTTAGGCTGTAACTTAATATTATTGAACTAAACTTGGTTGTTTTCTTTTCATGAATGGATAGCCTGTAGTCTAAACAAGTGTTTCTATGTATATTGTATATATAAAAACTGGATAGAAGGTGGTCTAACAGACCAAATGGTTGAGAGGATAAGCTGAAAATCTCATAACGGTGTTTCGTGCACTTGTAAGAGATTTGTCTTTTTTGATTCTCCCAGATGGTTTAAGATCTCTTCTTGAATTTTTTACTGGTAGTCACAACTTTGATAAGGAGCTTAAGTAATTTATTTGAGAATTTTTGGAGACCGAAAACTGTTGTTTTTGTTGGATTCCATTAGTTACGTTTTTTGGTAAATTACTGTTTTTCTAAGTATTCAAACTAGTTGAATTTAATTAGAAAACTCCTTGTTTGATCTCCTTTCTGTTATGGGATGTTGAAAGAACTTTCTAAATGAATTTAAACAAGTTTGGTTGTTTAAAATTGAGGATTTGTACACGGAATTTACTTATAGCAAACGATACGCAAAGATGCTTGAAAATCGTTAATTGGAAACAAAGTTCTTGTATGTGCTAACTTTGTTTTGTAGGTGGATAGTGGGTTTAGTATGGCTCAAGACTCAATGCCTTGTGGTTGTAAATGAATGCATGTGTGAATGTTTGTAATGCGGCCTTTGGTGCCATTAATTAATTTTTGATTAATTTTTGATGTAACTTGTGAGGCTTGCATGCCCCTAAGGATAGGAAGGGAATAGGATGTTTTCACATGTATTTTGCACCTTTATTTTATATAGGATTTAGATCCTTATAGAATTTAGTGGGAGGGCAAGGATTAGATTAGTTTTGCTCCATGGACGATGTGGCGAAACTAATGCAAGCGGGAGCCATACAAACCCACAACTATGAGATGCTTATATGTGATTGCTTGTGATTGCTATGAATTGTCATAGGCTAGGTATGGGTGTATGCTTACATGACCACCAAACAAGTGTCACTTAATTGATTGTCCCAAACAAAACATGATTAAGTTAAATCGCCCTCCTTCTCTCTATCCCCTTCTAACGTGTATGATCGTTCATTGATGCATTCTCGCCGACGCGGGACATCGTGTTCCATCATCCGTGTCGGGGTGTAAATCGGATTTACTAGGAGCAAATAGAGAAAGGTTACTTAACGATGTTTTCTAATCGGATTGGACATCGGGGCAAAGTTTGTGGATGTACATGTGATATTTCACAAACCAAGAATCATATGGAATGATTGGTTGGAGAACCTACCTTATCTAGTTGTTTTGGTGTCACGCCGACGCTAGCACCATCTCAACGAAAATAGGGATCTTGGAAAACCTACTATATTAGGGACATTAAATAAATATAGTGGGAGTTTTATTTGTTATAAATAAAACAATTGCATAAACTAAATGACCGTAAATTGATCTTGTTATAGATGTTTAAATTGTTAATTTTGTTGCGATCAATCTTTGAAAATTAACAAACTCGTTTCTAAAAGTATTCACTTAAAGAAGTAATACCGATTCCTAAGACACGATCTTAGTGAAGAGAAATTTGAGTATGTCAATTCCCAAAACTTTCCTCAAACTACCCGAACGTAGCAACGCGATGATTGATTGACTTTTGGCGAAAAGTTATTCAATAAAGCGTATGCTTAATATCCTCATTTGAAATTTCTAGACCTTTGAATTAGCGAATTCATATGGACTAAAATTAACTCGTACGTTCTCATCCGCTTACTCAAGAAAGTGTTCTTGGAGAAAGTAGATATTAACTCCATCATTTATGATTGAGTATAAAGAATACGAGTTGACCAAGAGATTATTCTTTTAAAAAGAAGTTATATGAATGTTTCATTGGCTCACAAATCGAAAGATTGAAGTAGCTAATTGATGACTAGAGATATTAATCTCCGATATCAAGGATTGTTGATATTGTCATACGATCTCTTTCTAGTATTAAAGGATATGGCGTTACCTTTTACGCACACTTGTTGGTGAAAAAGGTAATTGGTTAAGTATTCAAGAAATACTTCACCAATGTATGAGTTGAAATTTCGAGACTCTCATTGATGACCATGTGTCACATGAGATGTTTCATTTGCCGTTTATGGGAGGCATTTGAAAGGTTGTCCGAAATACCATGATTGTGACGATTAGAAATATTCTAATCCTAAAGTGTATTTGTCGTTCAAACTATCTCACTATCTCTAATTTACACTAGTAACTTGATACTAGTTCATATGCTCGCATTTAACGAAATGTGTTGGCAATGAAGAATAAGAGAACGTTCGAGAGATATAAAGTAAACTCCGTATAGGAGATGACTTATTCATTTAAGTCATTACCATTGAATACGTAAAGTTATCTTTATTAAGAGTTTGTTTAGGAATTGAAGGTTGCATACCTTAATTCTAAAACCTCTCATAGCGTCTCCATTTCATATTTGATGATGGATAACTATGTTTAATAAAAGACAAGTTCTTTTATTATGAATTTGTTTATATGATTTCATGCATCTTGATGGAATTTGCTTGAAATAGATAAACAAGTTATGAATGACAAATAGGATGCGTAAGACTTGACATAAAGTATTTGACTTTCATGTTATATATAACCGCTTAGTCACATATATAAACGAGAATCGCATTATGAGAGTCTACGTAACGTAGAGCTCGAAATTCAATTCGATTTCAAATCGATTGATATGCGAATCATGTTTGTTAAATGACAAAAGCGCCTTTAACCTACAAAGGTTTAAGGACAAGTGACTTGATTAGGACTTATACATATCGATGTATAAAGACCAATAAGTACTTGTGCAATGAAAGGTTGTTGATACTTTACTACTTAACCAACGATCATTGTAGATATTAACATATCTATTTGATAAGGTATAAGTATGAACCTTTTGACTAGTTCAAAGGAGTTCAAGTGTGAAGTTAAAAAGACCGTTCAAGGAAAAAGAAAAGTCTTACAATTAATCGTGGCAAATAATTAGTTAAGTCATATGATTTGAAGTATTATCTAAAGAGTATGAAAATAGTTTCATAACTCACTCCATGAGGAACATTATGGAATAATGTGTCCAAGAATGGAGGTATCGAACAATATTTTGGATAGTTCGATCGATAATAAATCAAATTGACTTATTCGACTCGTATTAGGGAATTATGTTTGAGGACAATATTGTTTACACTGAATGGTGTTCCATCAAAGTCTATTGAGGAAGGTTTCTTACGAGATTTTGATCTCTAAGTATAATACTTCTCGAGATTTGGTGTTGAGAAGCTTATTTCAAGTATTGTGGACTTGTAAGCTTAAACCAAATAAGACACTATATATTTGTAGGATGCTTTATATTAAAAGGCACTACTTCCACGAATATGATAAGAACAAAGTAGTTGTTGCTAATCATAATGTAGTCTTGATGAATTGAAATTCTCAAGAAGAAGTAGTGGGAGTAAAGTGAGCATTAAAGGAGTTTATGCGTCACTACAAGAAGTACTCTTATGGGAAACTTGTCACTCCATACATGGTGCTTAGTGGGAGTTGAGCGGAACTTCATTCACAAGTTGTTTTGAAAAGAAGTTTAATAGTACGCTCCTTCCAATGAGGACTCAACCATATCACGAGTTGATGATGATTCGAGAAACTCATGGAATATATGAGGAGTCAAGAACTCGTTCAACAATTCATTGTGGAAGTAGTTCATGAACCTCAAGTACCAGTCCTACAAAAGATCAACGAGAGTTGATTGCCTAAGCCGTTTGGTGCATTGGCTTCACGACATTCTCAAACTTAGCATATGAGAATCCGTTGATAAACAAGAAAAACGATGGAACGATCCGATTCCACATATATGGTTTGAATTCATATGATCTTTAAATAAAATCCATGTATAACAACAAGGTATAGACCTTGGTTGACGTTCATGAAGGAGCAATCCATCAAGAACGTTTTAGATCTTCAAAAGGAAAGATCGACATGGATAACAAATCGACTATGTACAAAGCGCGGCTTCTCGCTTGTAGCTATGTCTAAGTCGATGACTAGTTGACTACGTACAAAGCACAACCTCTTGCTTGTGTCTATGTAAAAGTCAATAAAGATCATTCTAGCAATAGTTGTATTTCATATATATTGATATATGGAAAAACACATAAAACCACCTTCTTCGTATGAATGAAGGATGATGTTGTGCATTTGACACAAATCGAGGTTTTATGTATTGCTAAAAACATACGCATGCTTCAAGGATCCATAAATGGATTAAAGCAAGTGTTGTGGAGATTGGAATAAAAGTTTTTGACAAGGAAGTCAAGGAGTTGAACTTCGTCAAAAGTATCTTGTATAAACAAGATATTCAGTGGGAGCATAATTGTATTACTTGTATTGTTCAAGATAACAATTCATTAAATTGGGAATAACATTAACATTAAGAAAATGAATATTGTCGAGATCTCTTTGGAGAATGCTTTCTCAAATGAGAACTTGGGCGGAATCACCTAATCCTAGGAAACAAAATCTATAAAGATAGATTATGATGGATGTTAGGTTTGAGCAAATATGCATATATTGACGAAGTGTTCTAGAAACACGAAAGTTACACTCCAAGAAAGGATGTCTAACTATACGTCACATGGCATGACTTGAGTGTTTTAACTCGGTCTATTGCAACTCGATTCGAGAAAGTGCATGAAATAGTTCAAGCATTCCTTCATTATGAGTTTCATTGTGTACGCCATATTTATGCATATGCCCCAATGTGTAGTATCCAAAAGATATGACAAACAGTTGTCGAATGGATACAAGAGAGACACATTAGGACGATAGTCAAGGATATCCTCGAGTACCTTATGAGAAAGAGTGATATAATGTTTCATCTCTTAAAAGGAGCTCGTGTAAGTTAATTACACTAATGCTAGTTTTTCGAAAGATTGATATAATCACAGTTGAACTACGTATTTTGCTAAAAGGTGGTGTTGTAAATTTAGAAGGTGTTCTAAATGGAATATTACAACCGTTTCCGTCACCAAAGCAAAATACATAGCAACTTGTGAAGCAATAAAAGAAGTTTATTTCGGATCGATTTCTTAGTTGAGTTATTATGGTACTAAGCATCTCGAACCATAACTTACTCCTAAGAGCCCAATGTTACATTGGAGATTCAAATATGATCTATAACGATATCACTTGATATCATATGATGGTGATCAAGAATATATATAGGAGTATATATATATATATAGTCAAACAATTTTTGGATAGGTTCGCGAACACAGCGAACACTCTAGCACGACCTCTACCTTGAGCAGTATACGAGATGCAGTTATGCATCCATACGTGGTGGACGTATGAGTAACTAGCTATAAGCGTATTATTTATTTTGAGGTCCGAGACATGTATATATGTAGATATATGACATTGTTCTCAATTCTTCGTTGGCTAGAAGTCACTACTGATTGACTCTAGGCCAAGTGGGAGATTGTTAGAGTTATGTCCTAGAAGTCAATAATTTAATGACTTAATTATTAGTTTATGTTTTGGATGAGATTTTATCATCTGTTCCTAGGTTTATTATTGACAGATCATTCAGGTTGAGGATCTGAATTGTAGATCTCTGTTGATCATTCTTTAGAATGACAATAATAAATCTAAACGGTCCATAATCTTGATAATTAACAAGGAACATTAATTATCATAAAAGATTAGTATGCAAGTTAAGTGATGATTAAGTTCTACTAATCATAGGTAAAGAGTTACCAACTTAGTTGCATATGTGTATGTTATGGAACATAGCACAGGACTTGACCCATCGAAATAAACATATGGATTGTGTTATGTGTCATTGTTTATTTCGTTGTGATTTTGGTTCTAAGTTTGAGATGTTTATCTTTTCCACATGAGGATAGGTTCAATAAATACTGTCTACCGCTGATTCCCGATAAGGGCTGCTATACGGACTTTATTTATGTTCTCTTGAATTGTGCGGGGAAAAGTTAATCATCAAGAAAACCGTATGTCCCTCATTAATTCACTTAGTGAGTGACGATATCTGTTTGGGCCCCTTGATGGAGATAGATTGTTTGCATGCAACTTTATACAATTATCTCTAGATCAAGAAACGTATAATCTGCAAGAATGACACATTCCTATCTTGGATTATACGATGATATCGTGCGACATAAGAATCAAAATAGAGAAACATATTTATTCTCTTATGCAGGATTGAAATATTGTAGCAGTACACTATTTATGCGAATTGGGAGTCATAACGTGTTGCTAGATACCGCTTATGATTATTGGAATTAAATAACGATTTAATTCCATGGCCAACATAGCATAAATCCTCAAAGGGTCACACAAATAGGACATTAATCACACAGTGCATTATTTATTTATTCACAGCAGTAGGTTCTGTGGAAATATGATAAGATTGATTAATTAATTATATACCGTTGCGAACCGTTATAATTAATTAAGTCAATGGATCATATAGAAATAAATTAATGCATTAACTAATCCTAAAATAATTATTAATGAGTTAATAATTAATTTAGTTCAACACTTATCAATATAAATGGTTATATTGATTAATTGGGCCGTTATTTAAATAGCAAATATATAGCCCAATTAAAGAGCAAAGTTGAGGGACCTTAATTATATGAATTAATGGTCCAAATGAAGGGGTTTAATGGCCCATAAAGGCCCATTTCGTGGCAGCCATTTATGGTGGTAGGTTGGATGGCATAGTTGTAATTATGCAAGAGGTCAATTAGGTTTTGTGCTCTATATAAGGACCACTTATGAGAGCCTCCACCTAGACTTTTCTCTCTCCTCTCTTCCTCCCATTCTAGGCCGCCACCTTCCTCTTCTCTCCCTCTCTTTTGCTCATGTGTTGAGCTATTTTCTCTCCACTAAATCAAGGTTGTTGATTGATGCAAGAGAGAAAACCATAGGGATTAGGCTTGTTCTTTGGGTATGCTAGCACGTACCTTGTAGAACGTGATTAATCCTCCTTGGTGGACTCGAGGGCGGTTACGAGACGTGGTGGAGACGGTGGAGAAGGCACGCCATCGATTCCCATGCCTTGGTCGAGCCCCGCGAATACGATTTCGCGGGAGGTATCGATTTCCCCTTTTTTCTCGTGTGTTTGAATAGCTTGTGTACTAGATCTTGTGTGTGCTATGTTTGCTTGGTTAATTAATTGGTAATTAGTATAAAAATGAAAATTAGCACACTTTCTAACAGTTATGTCCTAGAAGTCAATAATTTAATTACTCAAATATTAGTTTATGTTATGGATGATATTTTATCATCTGTTCCTAGGTTTATTATTGACAGATCATTCAGGTTGAGGATCTGAATTGTAGATCTCTGTGGATCATTCTTTAGAATGACAATAATAAATCTAAATGGTCCATAATCTTGATAATTAACAAGGAACATTAATTATCTTATAAGATTAGTATGCAAGTTAAGTGATGACTAAGTTCTACAAATCATAGGTAAAGAGTTACCAACTTAATTGCATATGTGTATGTTATGGAACATAGCACAGGACTTGACCCATCGAAATAAACATATGGATTGTGTTACGTGTCATTGTTTATTTCGTTATGATTTTGGTTCTAAGTTTGAGATGTTCATCTTTTCCACATGAGGATAGGTTCAATAAATATCGTCTACCGCTGATTCCCGATAAGGGCTGCTATACGGACTTTATTTATGTTCTCTTGAATTGTGCGGGGAAAAGCTAATCATCAAGAAAACCGTATGTCCCTCATTAATTAACTTAGTGAGTGACGATATCTGTTTGGGCCCCTTGATGGAGATAGATTGTTTGCATGCAACTTTATACAATTATCTCTAGATCAAGAAACGTATAATCTGCAAGAATGACACATTCCTATCTTGGATTATACGATGATATTGTGTGACATAAGAATCAAAATAGGAAAATACATTTATTCTCTTATGCAGGATTTAAATACTGTAGCAGTACACTATTTATGCGAATTGGGAATCATAACGTGTTGCTAGATGCCGCTTATGATTATTGGAATTAAATAACGATTTATTTCCATGTCCAACTTAGCATAAATCCTCAAAGGGTCACAAATAGGACTTTAACCATACAGTGCATTATTTATTTATTCGCAATAGTGCGTATTGCAAAAATATGATAGTTTGATTGATTAATTGTATAGCGTTGCGGACCGTTATAATTAATTAAGTCAAAGGGATCATATAGAAATAAATTAATGCATATGCTAATCCCAAATAAATTATTAATGAGTTAATAATTAATTATGTTCAACTTATTTAAATTAATTGAGCTATTGGGTCTTTATTTAATTAGTTAAATAAAAGCCCAATTTGAGGTTAGTTGAAAGAGTAATTAAAAATGTTTGAATTAATGGGCTTTTAACACACTTAGTGTAGCCCACAAAAACCTCCAACAGGGCCAGCCATGTGAGTGCAAATATGTCCACAAATTGTTGTGGTAGGTAGGTGTAGAGAGCACTATATAAAGGGTCAAGTTTTGGGGAAACCCTAGCCTCCACACCTTTCTCTCTCACCTCTTCCTCTATGGCCGAAATTTCACCAAGGGAGAAAATTTTTAGAATTTTCTCCATGCTCTCTCTTCTCTCCTCTCCTTTCTAGCTCATGGGTTGAGCACTCCTCTCCACAAATTAATATAGTTAATTGCTAAATGAGAGAGGAAACCTAGAGGGTTAGCTTGTTTCTTTCTCTTGCTAGCACAAGAGTTGAAGATTATGGTTAACCTCCTTGGTGGACTCGAGGCCGATCAACCGACAAAGGAGGAGGCGCATGGAGGCTCGCCACCAACTCCCATGCCTTGGTCGAGCCCCGCGAATACGATTTCGCGGGAGGTACAAATTTTCCACCTATCTCTTTGTGTTGAATTGGACTTGAATACTAGATCGATTGTGTGTTGTTTTAATTGGTTAATTAAGAGTAATTAGCACAAAATTAAAATTAGCACATTTCCTAACAATAACTACAAATAACTCATCCCTTGATGGATTTAACTGAACACAAAAATATTTTTATACGCTTTCTTGATGCCTTTTAACTGAACACTTAAACAAAATTAACACACCCCTTAAATTGTTTAACTGAACACAAGACTTATTTATCTTATTTTCATAAGAGATCTAACTGAATACTTAAATAGAATTAACACATTATTTGAGATGTTTAACTGAATACCAAAATCTCTCATTTTGATGATGTCCACCAGTGCAAAAATGCATGATAACGCCAGCGCGTAATTTTCAACGTGGAACGCGATGAAGTCAGCCCGTAATTTTCGGCTCTAAAATGTGTGATGGTTTGGATGAAGTCACATAATTCAATTTCTGCTGGATTTTTGCGACCCGTCCAGCCCACTATTTGGCGCCTAATCCAGTAGATGGTTTGGATGTTTTATAACTGGATGGTGCATATCATACCCAAATACGGATGCACATGAGAAAGAAGAACACTCATGGGTTGGCGAACCGAACCTTTCAGACCGCATTGTATCAATTACCTTCCGCTAGCTTCACATGCTAGAAACTCGAAGACTAACGATCCACAGGAGACAAAATTACGCATGGTCTGGCCCAATTTAGCCCATACCGGTCCACAAGAGACAAAAGGAACGGTTGGGTCAATACAGACAAAAAGCGTTAGCAGAGCAAAATACAATAGAGCAGGGGAGTAGTTTGACAACTGAAAGGTCTGTTCCCTTTGTCCAAACTAGGATTTGAACCTAGCTGGTGCAAGCTATATGAGGCGAGCCCAAGCAAAGTGAGCCTCAAGCATCAGTGAACCTAGGTCCCGACAAGCCTCTCCAGCCCGGTGTATTTACCGCTAACTTCGAAGAAGATCATTTACTAAGGCCTATAAATAGACATCCATTTCCCACGGAAAAGGCATTCAATCTTCTTCTTGTTGGAGTTATGTCCTAGAAGTCAATATTATAATGACTTATTTCAGTTTATGTTATTGATGATATTTGATCATTTGTTCCTAGAGTTTATTATTGACAGATCATTCAGGTTGAGAATCTAAATTGTGGATCTCTGTGTTTCCTTTTTATTAAATGATAATTATAAAACTAAATCGTCCATAATCTTGATAATTAACAAGGAACATTAATTATCATAAAAGATTAGTATGCAAGTTAAGTGATGATTAACTTTTGTAAATTATAGGTAATGAGTTACCAACTTAATTGCATGTGTATGTTGCTAGAACATAGTTACCAACTTAATTTCATATGAGTTTGATTCTGAGTTTGAGATGGTTCAACTTTTCTACATGAGGATAGGTTCAATAAATATCGTCTAACGTTGATTCCTGATAAGGACTGCTATACGGACTTTATTTATATTCTCTTGAATTGTGCAGGAAAAAATTATTCATAAAAAAAATCGTACGTCCCTCATTAGTAGACCTAGTGAGTGATGATATCTATTAGTCCCCTTGATGGAGTTGAATTGTTTGTGCAACTTGTACAATCAACTCTAAATTAAGAAATGTATAATCTGCAAGAATGACATAAGAATCAAAACCAAAAAATTATCTATTTCTTATGAAGCAAGAGGGTATTTTGGTCACAAACTTAGACAATTGATTTTTAATGATCTAAAAATTACTAAAGCTAATACAAAGGTTTATATCCATAGCAAACATATTTTGAGGGGGTTATATCCAATCAAGGAAGATTACAGGAGTTATATCTATTTTTTTCTTATTTATGTTAATTGGGAATCACAATATGTTGTTAGATACCGCTTGAGATTATTGGAAATAAATGGTAATTTATTTCTATGGCCAACATGACATATATCCTCCAAGGATTACACAGTACGAATCTCTTAATCAACACTGCATTAAGTTTAGTTTATTGTATTGGAGAATACATATATGATATGTTGAATGATTAATTGTAAATATTGTTATAACTTATAATTAATTATTCAAGGGATCATATGAAACTAAATTAATCCTATGTCTAATCCATGAAATATTAGTCAAGTTGTTGACGATATTTTATCTCTTTGGAGTTATGTCCTAGAAATCAATAATTTAATGACTTAAATATTAATTTATGTTATTGATAATATTTGATCATTTATTCCTAAGATTTATTATTGACGGATCATTTAGGTTGAGGATCTGAATTGTGGATCTATGTGGATCACTCATTAGAATGACAATAATAAATCTAAACTATCCATAATCTTGATAATTAACAAGAAACATTAATTATCATATAAGATTAGTATGCAAGTTAAGTAATGATTAAGTTCTACAAATCATAGGCAAAGAATTACCAACTTAATTGCATATGTGTATGTTATTAGAACATAGCATATAACTTGACCCAATGAAATAAAGATATAGATTGTGTTATGTGTTATTGTTTATTTCATATGAGTTTGATTCTAAGTTTGAGATGGTTCAATTTTTTCACATGAGGATAGGTTCTATAAATATCGTCTGTCGTTGATTCCTGATAAGGACTGCTATACAGACTTTATTTATGCTCTCTTGATTTGTGCGGGGAAAATTTGTTCATCAAGAAAACCGTATGTTCCTAATTAGCATACCTAGTGAGTGATGATATCCATTTGGACTTCTTGATGGAGTTGGATTGTTTGGCAAATTTGTACAATCAACTCTAGATCAAGAAATATATAATCTGCAAGAATGACACATTCCTATCTTGGATTATATAGTGATATCATATGACATAAGAATCAGATAAGGAAATACTTTTATTTCTTATACAGAATTGAGATATTGATAGCAGTACATTATTTATATGAATTGGGAATCATAGTGTGTTACTAGATACCGCCTATAATTATTGAAAATAAATAGCGATTTATTTTCCATGTCTAATATAGCATAAATCCTCAAAGGGTCACACAAATAGGACTTTAATCACACAGTGTATTATTTATTTATTCACAGCAACAAGTACTGTGGAAATATGATAAGATTGATTAATTAAATATATACCGTTGCGAATCGTTATAACTAATTAAGTCAATGGAATCATATAGAAATATATTAATGCATTAACTAATCCTAAAATAATTATTAATGAGTAAATAATTAATTTAGTTCAACACATATTAATATAAATGATTATATTAATTAATTGGGCCGTTGTTTGATAAAAATGAATAGCCCAATTAAAGAGCAAATTTGAGAGGCTTTAATTAATAGAATTAGAGACTTTAAATGAAAGAGTTGAATGGCCCATAATGGCCTTTGTGTTCAGCCATAGGGTGGTAGGTAGGGGTGGCATGAGATGTAATTTATGGGAAGTTGGTTCTCTAGGGTTTGAGCTCTATATAAGGACCTCCTTAGTGGCTCCAACCCTAACTCCTACATTCTCTCTCCTCTAACTCCCAATTTCTGTCGTTTTAACTACCAAGGCCGGCACTTACAAGAGAGAAGAAAATTTCAGATTTTCTTCTCCCTTGTCTCTCTCATCTCCCTCTCATTTGCTCATGTGTTGAGCTCCATTTCTCTCTTCTAAATTAAAGTGCTAATTGCAAGAAGAGAGAAAACCAAGAAGAATTAAGCTTATTCTTTGGGTATGCTAGCACATACCTTGTAGAACGTGATTAACCTCCTTGGTGGACTCGAGGCGGCCACCGACGACGTGGTGGTGGTGGAGAAGTGCACGCCATTGACTCTCATGCTTTGATCAAGCATAACTCCTACCTTTCTCTTTTGTGATTGTTGTGTGTTAATTGCTTGGCTAGATCCTTGTTGTTTGATGTTTAATTAAGTTAATTAGTAACTAAAATTAAAATTGAGCATTTTCTAATAATCTCAACATAATTAATATAATTATGAGAATTATATTAATATAAATGTACTATATGATTATATATTAATATAAATGTACTATATGATTATATATATTAATTATGAGAATTATATTAATATAAATGTACTATATTAATATAAATGTACTATATGATTAATATAAATGTCTTTTTTTATGCATAAATAATAGAGAAAAAAGAAATAAGACACTTGGACTTTTTGGTCCATATTTTTGGACGAATTTTGAGGAGGGTTTTGATCCCTTTCTCAAGTCTAAAGTGACTTGTGGAGGAAGTTAATTGACTAGTCAAAGTGACTTGTAGAAAGGATCATGACTAATTTATAAATAACCATTCATTTAGATGAAATGGTTAGTCAATTTCTATCTCTTTTTTTCTCCCTTTTAGGTGTTATTTTTCATGGGTGTTTTGACCACCATAATTTGTTTCTATTTCACGTACATAGAACTCATGTGTTGAGCATAGCTACTCTCAATTGATTGTTAGAATTAATTAAAGGGAGATTTGGATTAAGCTTTCTCTTGTTAAGTTACTAGCATAATTTTTCATGAGGTTGATTAAATTTTATGGACCTTTTGACATTGTAAGAAGGAGAAAGATTAAAGGAGGAGGAGAGCACGTCACCGACCCCAAAATTTTGGTCGAACCTCCTTATTGCGATACAAGAAGAGGTAAAATCTGTTTTCCCATCCTTTGTCCTTAAAATTGTCGATTCTACTAGATCCGTGTTTTGTTCTTTGTTTAATTGGTTTAAATTTGATTTAAATTTGAAACAAAGACACTACAAAAATTTCTACACTTCTTTCTTACTGTAACAGAGCTACGCTAGAGATCTTTTCTTAATTTTACTCTGTGAGGAGGCATAAAAGGCAATACCGACGCACAGTGTACAATTGGAGAGAGGAACAACAATATAATAGTTCTGCAATGAGAGAGATGAACAGAGATCAGAAAAATCGAAGGCATAGGCGCAATTTTTGACAACAGGAGCAGGTAAGGACATTTCCAGAACGAAAAAGAAGGAAAGCGATTCATAAACCGGAACTACTAATCTGAAATACACCAGAAACGATGGAGAGGGAACGGTGCACCAACCATCGGGATTGCTCCGTATGAACACCACATGGCGATTGACTCAAAAAGGATGTGAGAAAAGCATCTTTGCCAAACAAATCTGGACTCTATATATTATAGATCAGATTTAACTTGTCGTTGATCTCTTTTACTTCGGATCTTCCAGCCTTCTGGCTTCAGAACAGAGCGACAATTGGCCTGTCCTAGAATATCATTTGGACAGCGAGCTCTTGGACAACCTGCAAAGAAAGAAATAAACGGAACTTTGGCTCAAACAGATTGACCGCAACGCTACTCCTCAATGAAATTTACTCTTCCATAATCCCTCATAAGCTCGAACTTAGAATTCTAACTTGGCATGCGTCAGAATCTATCTATACTTGTTTAACCAAAACATGTTGATAGCCCTATTAGCTCCGATTTTGTATTCTGGGCTTAAATAATTAATTGGGGTCGTCTGTACGCAAATAATAATAATTAAACAAATTAAATTAGACTAACTAAAGTGATGCTCTTCATGGGAGTTATGAGCCTAAAATCCTTTTCACAATTTCACTGGTGCAAACTGCAAAACCAAAAAAGCTCCGACCATAAAATAAAACTGTCCAACTTTTTTTATTGGATACATAAAATAGATGGAATGATGGATAGATAATTAAATAACACAAATGCCAAAAGTAAATAATCTTTCCATTATCACCTTATCTTCTCCGTGGCGCCGCACAAGTTAACTAATTTGAGAGCATTTCCTTCCCAGATTGAGATGCTATTATTCCTTTCTTGCTTAATACATACAAACATATATACTATACTAGTAATCACATTTCCCTGATTTCTCTCTTTGGGCCGGCTATTCACATTTCACAGCCTTTCTCCATTCACCCAATTACACTGGACACCTCCATCGCTTTGTTGCCATGGCTGATCTATTTGCACAAAAAGAAATAATAAGTGTCATCACTAGAATTATCATCGCGCACCATCGCTGAACAGAGAGCGTGCGCGTGAGCCTCGCATGAATTTTGGACCTATCAACAGATGTCCGTTTTATATAATTTTCAGTTTAATAACCAATATGTTTAGTTTAATGTCCTATGTGTTCAGTTAAATGTGTGAACTGATGATTTTATTACATACTAATTGTAAAGTGAAAACAAGTATTTCACATTGAGATAATAACTGAACAAAATGAACCTATAATATAACAAAGTGAACATATAACAAATAACATGAACACTTATAATAACTGAAACATCATATACAATAAACAACAAAATGAATACTTATAACAATATAAATGA
The DNA here is from genome assembly GCA_028095005.1 of Rhynchospora pubera. Lineage (NCBI taxonomy): Eukaryota > Viridiplantae > Streptophyta > Magnoliopsida > Poales > Cyperaceae > Rhynchospora > Rhynchospora pubera. The sequence continues at coordinate 228,286,865 of CM051459.1, read as the reverse complement.
ACACTTATACTAACAAAATAAGCACTTATATAAAAAAAAATACCATACATAAAATATTAATTGAATTAGAAATAAAAAATAAAATAAACAGATTAGTAACAGAAAATTAATGTTTATAACTAATAAAGTGAACACTTATAGCAACAGAGTGAACAAAAACAAGCGCGCTAGGTGAGCACTGGGTGAGGGAGTGCTTTAGCGATGACGCGTGATGGTAAATCGTGCGATGGTGTTAATCAATTTCCTTGCGTAAATACCAACCAATATCACATCTTACCGCACCATAAATTTACATGAAACTGGAGGAGGCACACTCTTTGCTTTCGGTTTTTTAATGGAGAGGATAACCTCCGATCGAATACGATTCAACTTGATTCATGAGATCATAGTTAACCATTTCTTTTATGAATTTGAATGTTCAATCCAAATGTTTAGGGGCAATGATACCCTTTTTTTGCATCTGAAACAAAGTGTTCCTTTTTTTTAATCTAAATCTGCAACGGAAGTTTAAGTGACTACTAGTTTACTGATCTTCTTGCATGCCCAGGACAAGATTCTTACTATTAGTGATTTCTCTATATATTAATATTTCACTTGGTTTCTCTTGTGTTGTGTTGTTTGCTTGGTTATTATAATTGATTGAATCATAACTTAAATTTATTGGTTAGCACCGTAATTTTTTCTTTTCACATGCAATATATATTGATATTACACAGACATTCCACAACTGTGAATCTGTCCGACATGCTCTTATCTAAAGTTCCTAACAAGTTTTTAAAAAGTAATTTAAAAAAAGAAAAAAAAGTTTATAATACTGTTTGTAAAATTAATTTCTATTTCGCCTAGAAGAGAGGAGAGAAAATGGTAAGATTGAGGGGCCTCTGTGCAAGATTAACAATTTGGCAAGATTAAACTGACTGATTAGTGTGATTAGACATTAGTTGAACGCATTTAATTGTGATCGAGGGGAGAGAAAAGATGTTTACTTAATTTAATTTTTCTTGTAATACAACAGAAGGTATTACTTTCTGGTGAGGCTACCAATACCATTTCATGCAAAATTCTAAACCCAAATCCCTCTCCATGCGACTAACGCTTGTCTCTAAGAAGAAGCCTTCTCCTCTCCCTCCTGAGTAAACATTTTAAATGTTGATCCCAATGCCTCCTCCCTCTTTCCCTTTCCCTCTCTCTTCTCTCTCTCCATCTCCACCAACGGACAACAATCACAACTTTCTCAAATTATCTATCTATACATTACATGGAACGATCCTACTTGTTCAAACTCTTGCTCTTTATCTCAACATATGCAATCTTCTGTCAGCTATCTCTTTCTAGCACCTTTACCATATCCAACTATTGTTCAGAAACAATCTGGCCTGGCACGTTAGCTGGTGCAGGGACGCCTGAGCTGTCATCCACCGGATTCATGCTGCAACCAGGTCAAACTGCCAGGCTCCAGGCCACACCGGGCTGGTCAGGCCGAATATGGGCACGGACTGGGTGCCAGTTTGACCTGGACGGTGCAGGTATTTGCCAGACCGGAGATTGTGGGGGTCGATTAGAGTGTCAGGGGGCAGGAGCACTGCCGCCTGCCACATTGTTTGAGGTCACCCTCGGGAAGGGTACCGACGAGGATTTCTATGACGTGAGCTTGGTGGATGGGTACAATTTGCCTGTTGTTGTGATCCCGAGAGTCCAACATGGCACGTGCAATGCTACAGGATGCATAGCTGATCTTAACCAAGGTGGCCCACCACTCACTCACTTACAGTTAATGTAGATATTAATCAACCAATTGACAATTTACACCACAATTCATTGATGGTTAATATATATATAAAAAAGTACATTCAGATATGTAAATAATTGTGACTATTTACTAATATGTTTGGTGGAATTAATTACCGATGGATATCTAGCGTGCCCAAAGGAGCTCCAGGTGGACTGCGGAGAAGGAGTGATAGCGTGTCGGAGTGCATGCGAGGCCTTCGGGCGGGATGAGTTCTGCTGCAGTGGGCAGTATGGGAATCCGAGCACGTGCCGGCCCACACGCTACTCAGCGGTTTTCAAGGCAGCCTGCCCCCGTGCCTACAGTTACGCCTACGACGACAGCACCAGCACCTTCACCTGTGCTGCTGCCTTTGACTACACCATTGCCTTCTGCCCTCCAACAAACGCGTATGCTACTATGCTCCTTCCTTCCTCGATCTCAAGCAATATAGCTTAGTTCGTATGTAGAATAACTGGTTGACATGGGTGCTGATTCTGATTCTAACTATTCTTCATACATAAATAATTGATGCAGAATGAAGAGATCAGATGGCACATGGGTAGGCAGCACACCGCCGCCAGAAAATGGTCCCACTACTTCTAGTAGTAATAATAGAAGAGGTTCCACCGCCAACGGAGCCCCTGAATCTGATGGTGATGGAGCGGCGTTAGACTTAGATGACATGACCAGCTCATCAGCCTCTGCACCAATTATCATCAAGACATTAACTGCATCTCATTATTATCTTTTGTTATTGTTTCTCCTCTTCACCGTTTCCTTCCTCTCTATTTAATTTGATTACTCTTCATGAGATTCATCATCGATCGACTCTCTCTATTGATCTAGCTAGCTCTGTCCTGCTTGCTAGGTGCTGGTGCTGCTGCTTTCCTAACTAATGATGACATCAAAAGTGCTGCTTTAAATGTATCTCAAGTTTCACCCTCCACAAACAGCAGGAGCTGAAAAAAAATTATTTACTTATACTAGATAGATAGATAGATAGATAGGTAGATGCCTTGTACAGTATTATTACCATCATTCATATAAATCGAACTAAGCCAATGCAGATATCTAAGGCCGTTCATTTATAAGATGTTGGTCACAAATTATTGATTCAATATTTAAACTCTTCAAAAAAGTAAACTTCATGTATCATGATTTGTTCTTGCTTATTGTAATTTAAGATCAATATCGTTTCTTTTTGGATTATTTTGATTTCCATGTAATTAAGAGAACATACAGTGTACATGCCATTCAATCAAAACCACAATGGAAACATTTGAAGCTAGTTTCTTAATGCATGCTAGCTACAAATAACTAATGCACTAATCCAAAACATAACCAATTAAATTAATTAGTCTGGTGAAGGCAATGGCACAAAAATTGGGGCTTGCGGTACTGATGCATCAAGCGGAGAACACTCCCAGTGGCCTTCCTTTTTCTGAGAAATCGTGAAATGCTTCGGCATCCACACTTGCCCCCTTTCCTTTCTCTCTCTCGCCAGTGCTCTCTCTCTCTCTTCAATCTTCCTCTTTGCCTCTCTCGCTTTCTCCCAATCCTTGTTTATGATTGCCTGGCTCACCTCACCCCATACCATCACTGATTCGGTTGTAGACAATCCCTAACACCAGGAAAGTTCAATCACAAAATTAAACTCCTCACTTTTAGTAAAGAAAAAAAAAATACTATTGTTGTATTTTTAATCAAAATGATAACAAAGAACAACTAGTAAATAACAAATACCAAAATACTTACCTCTGCATTTCTCAAGACAGGAGTTTCCAGTTTTGATATAGCCTTCTTGGCATCATAGAGAACTCGAACCTCTCCGCTGTCAATATCCTTCAATGAAACAGTTCTGAAAAGCAAACCACCTTGGCTCAGTCCAGTCTTTAATTTTTCACAGGTAAAAAGAAAAACATAACACCTCAAAAGAAATCAGAAAATAATTATGATGGAGAATACATACGTACTTGTCCCAATGGCCACTGATCTCATAAACCAGCTTCTCCGTATCAGTTTGGAAGATTTTTCCTCTGATACATCTTGAATTGCCCCTGAATCCCCAAAGAGAGCGACCTCTATAATAACATACCTCAGCCTCAAGGCCTGACTCTTCACACTTGATTCCGACTGTGCCACACCACTCCATGCTTGTCTTAGGCAAAATTCTAATAACCAAATTTGGGGCATTCATTTTGTATTTCTCTTTGTGTAATTTAAGCAACAATTGTCTATGTCCATGTATTACCACATCAACACTAGCACCTGCCATCAATCATACAAACAAAATTGAAAAAAACAATGTAAAGTTTGCTAACCTTTTTATCTCCAAAAGATTGGAAGAATAACTAATATCAACATAGAATTATTCTAAATTTACCGTAAAATTTTGGAACTAAATGTTGGCACCAAACCAGTTCTATATTTTCCACTGAATCAGTTGCATGAAGGGCTGAGATGGGAGGGTGATGTGAAACCTAAAACAAAGCACATTGAAGCAACTATGCTCTGACAATATGTTTATGGAAGTCTCCAATTAAATAAAATTACAAAAATAGGTAAATTCAATGAATCGTAAACTGAAAAGGGAAAAAAAAAGAATTTATAATTTACCAGCTGGGAATAGAATTACCTGCTCAAGTAGAACATTGAGGTTTCCTCTGGAGACATGGTGAGTCTCACCCAAGATGGGATTGAATGGAGCCAAACCAAAAATGGCGGGTCGTGTGGTGGAAATGCTCCAGGCAACAACCGAGGTGAATCTCTCTCGGCTTGTCTTTCCAAGGGGGCACCTGCTCAGGTAGTCCTCTCCTATGCAATACACCCCTTCGCCATAGCATTGCAGTTGTGATTTCGGCATGTTGAACAGAGGGGGAAGCTACATTTACGATTCAATGATTCAATCAACATGGGTCGAACAAACAAATCAGATCAGTAGCAGCAAATTATTACTACATTTTTGGCATGATCACCAACTCATAGAGCGCATATGCTGTTACCTGAAAATGACTGAGATCAGATCCGGGGCGGATATTGCGAAAAAGACTTAGCACTCGCTGGACCATGTTAGGTGGCTGCATCTCTTCTGCCAGACCACCTTCCAATGCTAGCGGCGCAGTCAGCACAACTCTTGATGATGCACTCTCTCCCACCTACACATCCCCCAAATTAATTAATTTATCAACTCATATTCAATTATTATTATCAGTACATTTTGTTTTGCTTAGAAACTTTGAACTAACTCTATTATAATTATATTATACATGTATACGTCCTAATTAGCTTGTTAGTTAAGAATGCATGCACCATCCTTAGTCTTAGTCGTTTATAATATGATCACCAGCTGGTGTAGTTTAATTTTTCATCGGAAAGGGGAAAGGGAAGTAACGGAATCATCTCCTCAATCTGCACTGCAGCTATATAAGAGTAGATGATGAATTGACTGACAAACTAATTTTGAAAAAATTAAATAACACCGTCATAGAGTTGGCATCATATATAGTTTTAAAATCTAAGATAAACAAAACAAAATAAGTGTGATCACAAACAAAAAGTTCACATGTCACGGTCAACTGTTACAAAATATTAATTTTTAGTGGATAGTTTATTCAGTCAGGCCGAAAGTCACGCGTTAACCACACCCTTCTCACACATCTCTATGGATTTTTTTTTTTTATGCCTTATTTTACGAACTATATATGCTACTACTGGGATTCACAAACAAACGAAATATTTGCTTGGAAAAAGAAAAATGTAAATTGAAAATTGTAAATTGTAATACTGTAAATGTAAATGTAAAATGTAAGTTATATTATGCTACCATAATATAACTTTGTAAAGCCAAGACGACAGACGACAATACGACATGACTAATGACTTGGTTCAGTTTGAAAATTGAAACCGTCTCCATTTGTGGATCCTATATTACATTTTTATTTCTTCTTAGTTTGGGAGTGATATATAATCAACCCTCTTTTCGCCTTTCTAATTAGTTTTATGATTAAGGCATCTTCATTATTATTTTTATTTTTTACAGCATGAACGATATGACAGTTAAAATGCTCAAATAAATTATCATGCATAGTGCTACCACTGGGTTTCAAAATTCAAATTCAATCATGGGTCTCAAATAATATTGGTACAGTACCGTTCTTTTGGACGGTGCAAATGAAAATGCAAAATCAAATGTCAATTCCTGTTTCTGTTTAAAGTTTAAACTCAGAAGAATGAAGACAAATCACAAAGGACGAAATGTTTAGTAGAGAATTAAAATTAATTATAATTATAAGATAAGATCTGTCTATGGTTAATTTATGAGTATGAAGAATGAGAAGACATACCATGGTTTTTAGCGCCGATTGATCTCTCTCTCTCTCTCTCTCCCTATTTTGAACTGAAAAGTCTGAAACTGTTCTCGCGTATGAATCTATTTCTCTATCTCGGGCATGAGTGATGAGTGCTTCTCGTTGGAGAATGAGAATGGAGATGAGATGACGACCAAAGCAATTTCAATTTGACAGAGGGAACATTTTTTTATTTCATAGTTACATGGAGAGAAGAGAAGATTGCTAGAAAAGGTACCAACGAAACGAGTGCTTTGATGCTCCCACTAACACGAATCTCCTTAAAATATGGGAATATATTACTATGGACTTGCGCCATGTAGCTGCGCCTGGCGCACCATGTCATCCACTGTTACATTTATATTTTGATGATTGCAAGTTCTGCTCAAGATTCGCGCTGATTGTTTGGACAAAAAAAAGGAACAACTTCGATTACTTGGATGCTCTCGCTGACTGAGGGGTTTTCATTTTCATTAAATTAACTGAGGGGTTTTCATTTTCATTAAATTACCTATTTATTTAGTATACTAATTAATTAACATATTCCAATCATGGCTTCAGCTTTAGCTCTGATTTTTTTTTTTTTAAGTTGAAAGGTTTAAATCAAGCCACCTAATTGGACAATACTACCATTTCTTAAACTCCAAACTCCAAAGTTGCAGTTGCAGGAGCCCATGCACATTGAAGAGAGGAGCTAAAGCAAAAAATCCAAGCCTAAAAAACTAAACAACAAACACTGAATATCACAATATTTTAGCACACTAAATATCGTGTCCCTTGCCAGAATTCTAAAATAAAACTAGCATAATTAATCTTATTACATGTCTGTCTATTAGCATAAAACATAAGTGGAGCCTTTATTCTCCTTTTCCAGATGATCACACCATCAGGCAAAGACCACCTCTTTGTAACATTATTCAACTCAGATTATTTCATTATTTGTGCGGTTTTAGTTTAGAACCTTTCTTAATTATTTTCTGGAGCGCTCTTTTTGCATCTTCCAGAGTTTCCACCCCATTGTCTACTTCAAATGACAGTCTCTGGATATTAAACTGCACCAGAATAGATTATCTCATTAAAACACTAAAGACAATACTGTATGAAAACATCATCTGAGCACCAAACGAGCACTTGTTCCCCAAAAGTGAACCAGGTGCTTCGACTGTACCCCTATTATTCCAAAATGGAAAGAAAAATTACCTGAGCACCTTGCCTTACTCGAATATCAGTGCCTTTACTGTCAACAGATATGAGGGCTGCATCATCAATCTCTACTTCAGCAGATAACAGTTCTTTTAACGGCTTTGAAAACATTGCATTGAGCTCCTACATTCAATAAATGTAAAAGGTACTTTTAAAGGGCCCTCTTTCTTTACTCTTTAACTTTTTAATGTTTTCATAGCTGGAAACCAAGGATTCAGTTTTGTTAAACTAATACCAATGGATGCAACAGTTCATTGCATGATCAAGAAATTACAGAAAGATCCCTAATATTTTCTTTATTTGTGACTTTCAAATATGTACTGATGCTCTCGGCCCTGAACCATGACTCATTAAGGTTTCATCCAATAGTTGAGACAAGAACCAGTAGATTCCAAAATTCTGTATAGGAAAAGTTACCTTGAGGTTTTGCTCCCCTCCGATGGCAGCTATCTTATCTGGTTGAATGGCCTCATACTCCTTCACATCTAGCCATGCCACCGTGCCAAACCCTCCAATAAAATAGATATCACTGCATAGTCAAAATGTATACGATCATAAATGATTAAATACTCATAGCCTACTCTGTAACATGCATGACATACAGCAGTATCAAAAGATTTGAGATAGAAGGATCCAGTTCTCATGCTTTTGCTGTACATCATTACCAGTAGTTTTTTATTTCGATACAATTCAATATAAAAAAAAATTGAAAATTCAGGGTTTCGTTTTGTACAAAATAAAAAGGTGGAAAATAAAAGTACCAATTAATCACAACAAACCGTAGAGATTTGATATCTTGATCTCATATAGAACAAACTCCAAATTAAATGTATTTAGACATTAACACCATATTCTCAAAATAAGACTGAGCATGACCGCAAACCAAAACCATAACCAATCATCCCTCCATTTCTGAATAACTCTGCAGAAAATTTAATGAATCAAGAATATCATAGGCAAAAAGATAATTTCCCTTACCTGATGGTTTGCATGTGGTAATAGTAAAAATTGCCCCATTGTTGGGAAGCCCACTGCTGGTGCTTTGCAATGTATTGTTGGCGTGCCCAATCCTGAGTTTTCAGGTTACTAATTTAGATTATTATTATAAAGAAAAATGGATATGACCATACATAGCTGCTGCAATAGTGAAGTGTGCGCAAAATGGAGACGAAGAGAAGAAGGTACCTGGTGGTCAGCAGGGAGAGGCACAACATCACCAAAAATGGTAACGCGGGCATTTGATAAGCCACTCCATCCAGGAATCTGGGAAGAAACACAGAGAGATGTGAATTGATGTAAAAGTAAAGAAAAAAATATATAGTATAGTATAGTATAGTATAGTATAGTATAGTATAGTATAGAACCTGGACGACAAGGGTACATCTGGGATCAGCAAGTAAATTTCTGGTGTGAATGGCCAAGGGTGAGAGGGAGAAGATGGGATCTGTGAAGGAAGGAAGGAATATAATATATGCAATAAATAAGAAAGAATATAATATATGCAATAAGATTGGTGCATACGGCCCATGGAGTCAGGAGCAAAGTCGACGAGGGAACCAAAGGGGTAGCCAGCACGGCGGTGGTGCATCTTGGACATGGTGGTGCAGAGGTGTGCGAATCGAGCCTGCTCCATCAAGTTGCGGACGGCCAGCGCCGGAGGAGGCAAATCATGGGCCGAGGTGGCACTGTGAACACCGCCAGAGATGGGGGTTCTGAAAAGACCGGCGCGGGACCCAGTGGTGACAGCACCAGATACGGAGGAGGTGACATTGACATTGACATCCTCAGTGGTATTGATAGAATTGGGCGGAAGAGTGATGTTGAAATCCAAACCAGAGGAAGGAGAAGGAGAGGGAGCATTGGATTCACTGGAGGGTCCATTTGCAAGGGCCTGCAGGAGATGGACAGGCCTCGGCCTCGGCCTCGAGAGGGCGAGGGAGAGCTTCAAATTAGTCCTCCTTGTCCTTGTTTGTAGTTGTACTTCTGATACTGATACTGATACTGGGTGTGGGTGGTGCAGGTGCTCCGGCTCCGCTAGAAAAGAGCTGCACCACGACGCCGACGCCGACCACAAAGCAGCCGCCTCCATCTCTCGCTTGCTGTGCCTCTAATATCAACAAGCAACCGCAAAACGGAACATGTCCGAGTCTATCATTCTCATTTTCTTAATATAAAACTATTTAGTAATCAAAATATTTAACAAGACCCAAAAATTATCTTTTCTTTTTTAATAGAAATGCTTAAAAACTATAACATGTCTCTCATGCCAATTGTACAAAGTTAGTTTGGTGAGGTTGAGCAATTTAAATTAAAGAGCAACCATGTTAATTTTATTACTGATTAATAATAAGTGCAAATAAGTCATCTCATGCTCAATCTTAATTTTATTACTCATTAATAATACTTAAAACACCAAGCAAAATACTAGATCTAGCAATTCAAGCAAATAACATTTAATAGAGATTAGTATGAGCTAATTACTTCTTCTAGACTTGTAACTAAAAGGTAATCCTTTGCGTAGGAGTCGGTGGCGTACTCACCACCTCTTCCACCATCTCGACGGCCTCGAGTCCATCAAGAATTAACCAAAACCTCAAGGCCTATGCTAGTAAACAAGAGGTAATAACTAATCCCTTCTTCTTGCACTTAATTAATAAATTAATTATGTGGAACTAGTGCTCAACACATGAGCTTCTAATTAAGGACAAGAGAGAGCAAGAAACAATGGTTGAAAACTAACTTTTTCTTTCTTTTTGTGGCCGTCCTCAAGAGGAAGAAGGAGAAGAGAGAAAGATGCAATAGTGAATAGGGTTTCTCACTCCAAATGACATCTTTTCATAGACCAATCACTCTCCCAAAAAGTTGCAATTATTTATAACATTGCCATGGAAAGGTCGGCCTATTTATTGGGCTTTTTGTGGGCTTTTCACTTTGGTTAAATGGTCCTCTAATTCAATTAATTAATGGCCCATTTAATTGCTCTTTAAGTTGTATCTAGTTTGGACTTTTAATTAACTAATTAAACAAAAGCCCAAATAGAATATGTGTTGAACAAAATTGATTATTAACTTATTAATAATCATTTTGAAATTAGCTTATGCATTAATTTATTTTTATATGATTCATTTTGAAATTAGTATTCACTACTGTGAATAAATAAATAATGCACGTAAGGTCAACTTCTATTTGTGTGATCCTTTAAAGATTTATGTTATGTTGGCTATGAAAAATAAATCGCTATTTATTTCCAATAATCATAAGCGGTATCTAGCAACACGTTATGATTTCCAATTCGCATAAATAAATATTATACTAATACATTCCCTTTTAGGATTATATGAATGTGAAGCTTTTATAAATCTTTCTTATGTGTATCAGTAATATGTTGTTAATTTGTGTTTGTGCTTTGTAGGTATTGTTTGTTCGAAGTCATAATGAACCCTTTGATATATTAATAAAAACTCTCTCATGTGCAGACTACAGAACTTTGGTACATAAATAAAAGCCATGGAGTGATTCACAATTTTTTTCTTTATTAATCTATTTTCTAGATTTAATGACTATATATTTTGAAATTCGAAAAGAAGACTAGTATGCTAAGAAAGTAAATTATATACCAAAAATATGTCATATGTAGCAATGGAAGTCATCGTTTTAATGATAACTAGAGGTGTTGTTCATTGCCATTTGGCTCCGTTTGGATGGTGTGGAAATAAGGGCTCCGTTTGGATGTGTTGAGAATAAGGTAGGAAGAAGGAAGAATGGAAGAAATTTATTGGGAATGGATAAATTTATTGGGAAGTGTGTAACTTTTGTGAAGAGTTTGGATGGTTAGAAATAAATTTATTGGTAAAAAGTGGTTATTCCTTATTCCTTATTCCGGGAAGAAACCATCCAAACGGAGCCAAGACGAATAAGATAAGAAGTGGAAAGAAGTATTGAGAAGTGTGTAATTTTGTGAAAAATTTGAATTATTTATAATAAATTTATTTCCTTATTCTTTTATTCTCACACCTCATCCAAACGGAGCCAATCGTAAGTTTATAACAGCAAACAAACTAGTAAAGCATATATTAAATCACAACTCACAACTAGGCACATAGTTCACTAATTTTCGCTATGATCAAATTTGGGGACGCCAAGGGCCAGGGTTTTGAGCGGGCTGTTGGGCCTGGCCTTCTCATGGCTCACTAACCTTCAGAGAATCAAAATATTACACTATAGTCTATAGTCTATAGTCTATAGTTTACGGTGGAAGGGTGGATCTAGATAATACTTTAATTTTATATCAGAAAGATTCTGCTATACTCCTACAAAGAGTTCTTCCTTCGGATCACTAATTACTTAATGTAATTAAAATACTGATTGCAATTTGCAAGGTGGTACCAGAAGAGTTAAAAACTAGCAGCAGTATCACATGTCATGTCTCGATATTAAATTAAACATACAGTATATAAAAATTACGCACTAAATGAAGTTAACTAGATACACTATTACACTTGACATTGATATATCAAGCAAATAGTAAAATATATATATAGCTCATCCGATGTGTCCATCATCATCAACTCTGCAAGTCTGAATTTATAGATAGCATGCCAATCACAAAGCGCTCCATTAAGCAGCTGCAGAAGCTGAGGTTTTAGACGATCCCGACCACGCTAAAAATGGTTTTTGGTTGTCACTTGTCACTTAATTGTCACTTGTCACAAAGAGAGAGAGAGAGTGCTACGGAGTCCTCCAAACAATACTCCACCACACAAACCCAACATACAGAAAGAGACGGATAAATGTTGGAATTTAGTAAATTTTCGTGAAAGAAACAAAACTGCATATGCTTTTGGGGCCTATATATATCTCCCCACAACTACAAGGAGTATAGTAAACAACATATATATGACTTCATGGTTAGCTCAGCGGACATCGGTACTCTTTTCTTAGATACCTCCCTCTGCATGAGCCCCAAATTAACACTACGAACACCAACACCAACACCAACACCGGAAAACTAGCTCAAAAATAAATTAAGTAATGGACGCAGCCAGTTCCTTCGACACAATAGTGATCGGTGCCGGTATTATGGGTAGTTGTGCGGCATATTATCTGTCAAAACTCAGCCAAAAGACTCTCCTACTGGAACGATTCGATCTCCTCCATCCGCTTGGCTCCTCACACGGCCACTCTCGCACGACCCGCACGACCTACCCAGAGTCCTTCTACCCGCCTCTAGTCTCTCTCGCAAGGTCGCTCTTTTTTGAAGCACAGTCTGAGGCCGGTTACACCGTGCTCACTCCTACTCCTCACCTCGATATGGGGCCCATGTCTGACTTGAGTTTCAAATCTTGTATTGATAATTCAAGTTCAACCGAGCATGTTTTGTTGGCCAAGGACAGCCTGAAGGAGAAGTTCTCTGGTGCATTTGATATGCCAGAGGACCATGGATGGGTGGCTCTGGAAACTCCACTAGGAGGTACAAATATATACAGAGTGTTATCTATTAGCTTACTTGCCTTAATTTAGATTCATGTGCTTAATTAGCAAAATATATCACTGATTGTCACGCTTATCAGAAATGGCACTCACTATAATGAGTTAATGACGATCTAAATACATATTTACAGGTGTATTACACCCGACCAAGTAAGTTGCAATGTTCCAGTCCCTGGCAGCACGACACGGTGTGGTTGTCAGAGACCGCACAGAGGTCATCAGCATAAAGAAGGAGGCTGCATCGGGCCCAGTTCAGGTGCTTACTGCCAGCGGAGAGGTGTTTTGTGGTAAGAAAGTGATAATCACGGCTGGGGCATGGACACGGAAATTAGTCGGGTCAGTCAGTGGGATAGAGCTACCAATAGAACCGGTGCACACCCTAATCTGCTACTGGAAGATCAGAGAAGGGCTTGAAGAGGAGCTGACAGCAGCTGGCGGCTTTCCCACTTTCGCAAGTTATGGAGACCCCTACATTTATGGCACCCCTTGCATGGAGTACCCCAACCTCATCAAGATCGCCATGCATGGAGGAATCCCTTGCGACCCTGACCGCAGAGACTGGCAGGTGGGCTCCAGAGCTGCAGCATCTGCAAATGAACCTGATGCCAATGCACTCGTGGGTCCTGTTGCGCAATGGGTCAGCAAGTTCATGCCCTCGCACATAGATGCCAGCAATGGACCCGTCATGACACAGGGGTGCATGTACTCCATGACACCAGATGGTGATTTCGTCATTGATTTTCTGGGAGGGGAGTTCGGCAAGGACGTGGTGGTGGCTGGTGGGTTTTCAGGTCACGGGTTCAAGATGGGGCCTGCGGTGGGGAAAATTCTGGCAGAATTGGCAGTGCTGGGTGAGGCAGAGGTGCCCGATGGGGTCGATATGGGGATATTCAGCATTGTGAGGTTCAAAAGTAACCCCAGGGGTAATGTGAAGGAACACGCAGCGCAGGTCTCGCTGCACAAAACTTGACGTCTAACAATCCTCTCCAATTTGCATTTACATATCTCGATCAATTATATATGATTATGCTAGGATTTAGTTTGGTCGGTCTTTGTTTCTCATTTAGGAATTTGATGTCTTGTGATGTGATTTGCTTCTCTTTTTATCTTGTTCCAACCAATTAGATGTCATTATTTGCAGAGCTTATTAGTGCCGCCATCAGAAGTCCGGTTCTTTTTTTTTTAATTATTGTAAAAAGTAAGATAATATGGAACTAGTCCTCTTATACAGAGAGAATCAGGTTTGCAACATGAATAAGTTCGAAAGAAAAAGCACGTGGCAAATTAATTAGAGATAAATTTTGTATTTTGTACCTTTCTAATAAAAGTGAAAGTCAACTGAATCAGCTTCGTTATATCCGTAAATTTTAAGTATACACATCTAGATTTTAAGAAATGGGATGTCAAAACCAGAGATTAACTCTAACAATGACGCTGCCAAAAAAAACAAAAAGGAAAAAACCAACCAAACAAAGATGCCTACTTGAAATGTTTATTTAAAGGAATGATAAATTTATAGGTTGATACCAGGCGACAGAGCTCCAGTTGCATAGCACATCTACCCACACATTTTTTGCATATGTTTTGCAGCAGATCTAAATTGGTTTTTTTCTCAGCATGAAAGGGATGCATCAGCACCCCCAACAATAAACAACTGTGTCCTCGTTAGTCGACCATTGGACTTGATCGTAATTAAAGGGGAAAAAGCCATGTGGAGTCAACTCAGGCAAAGAAAGGCAAAAGAGATGAGGGTTACAAGTTACAACACTAAAGTCGCTGTACCGTTCATAAGAATCCATGACACTTTGATGTATGGGTTAAAAGAAACTAAGACTATGCATGCCTTCAGTAGACAGCAGTGGTGCCAGAAAAGCCTATGAGAGAGATATTTATTAAGTATCCTTATCTGCAGATATCATAGCAAACCCAAGCAAAAGAGACCTGCGGGAGCTATTAGTTGACTTGCCTAGACCTCCAATTAAATATCGGTCATAAAAGGGTAGATGTAATGACAATAACAATAGTATATGGAATAAAACCAAATCCAATAGAATTTTAAATTTTCTGTCAAGGTCCAGCAAAGACTCAGTATTTTGTTCGGCCTTAGAAGAAATACAAAGAAAGGGTTGAATACAAACTACAGCATAGCATAGAATACAGTAGTCTACATTGGACCAAGGGTCTCTTAAGCTAAGAGCAGAGAAAAAGAAAAGGCTGGAACATATAGTATACAACATAGAACACCATGGTACCTTTGTGGTCTGGATGGAAAAAAGTAAGTTTGACAGCGGATGGTTGATTCAAGATGGGTTGAAAACAGCACAGAAAATGAGGCCATGAAGAAGGCTCTGTGCAGTCTTTGTTTGGTCAGGTGTCCCAGAAACAATGACCTTTGCTGTTGCGTCAGCGGGTTTTGGATCCTGAAGAGTGAGATTTGCACCTGATATCTGAAAAGGAGCAGATTTAAGAGGGAGATTTAAGAGTGGCATTAGAAATGAAGGAAAGAGAAAGAGGAGAAGTGTTGCGTACCAGTTGGATGTGAGAGAGGTCGGGTGCAGAAAGGAAAGGGAGGTAGAGAGAAGGAAGGAGGACATGGACTTGGGTTGGTGGAGGAGGAGGAAGCAAGGCGGAGGAGAGGGAGAGGAGGGCATTCTTGACAGCAGGGAAGGTGCCGGAAATCTGGAGAAAAAGGAAGTAAGAAATGAAATGATAGACAGATGAGAGAGATAGAATAAGTAGTAAGTGCATACAGTGAGAAGGTGGAAAGGGGCGTGGAAATTGGGAAAGGCGTGGTCTCTTGGGAGGAGGAGGAATTGAGCCGCAGGGGAGTGTTGGCGGAGGCGGTCGAGGGAGGAGACCTGAGAAATTTATTTTTTATGAGAGAGGTTAGGTATTTATGAGAGAGAATTAAAGAAGAAATGGAGGAGACCTGAGATGAGGGAGCGAGCAAGCGGCAGATGACATGCGAGTGGGGATTGGGGATGACGATGCGCTCAAAGACGGCGAGCAGCGCAGCCTGCAAGTCAGACGAGTCGGAGGCCGAAATGAGGACGACGCGGTCGGAGGGGAAGGGCGACGCCGAGGCCGAGTCGAAGCGGACGCAACACTTATTGAGATTGCCCGACGAGAGCAGGCGGCTCACCCCTCCGATTCTGTCCACGGGGCACAGCACCCGCACCAGCACCCACCCCTCCTCCTTCTCCTTCTCTTCCACCGTCATATCATATGTCCCACATCGGTCCGAATCCGGACTTCTCCAAAAACAACACCAGTTGACTTCTCTTGATCTGAACCGTCCGACCAATACGAACGGTTAGGTATCAAAACGATTAAAAGGGTACCATTGATGACGGAGTCGTATCATCTGCTGACCTTTAAGTGCCGACCTTTTGTCTCTACCGTTGGATTAGGATCCAACGCCGCGCGTAGAGATAGGAAAAAAAACGCTAAAATTCACCCTGCCCGACTGCCCCTCTTCTCCGATTCCTCTATTAAAAAAATATATACATGTCGCTGAAATGAAATCCATCCCTTTTCCCTTTTTTTTGTTTGGGTTTAGGTGAAAAGTGAAAACACGTCTTGTAATCTATTACACAGAAATTACTGTTCCAGCTAATGGTATAGAGAAATCGGTTCTGATAAAACTAAGTTCCAGAGAAATCCCCTCTGTACACGCAAGTCTTAGCAATTTCTTTTTTCAATAGAAGAAGCCAAATTGAAACAATGGTCTTACATTTTTTTTTATTAAGGAAATAACATAGTTAAAATTTTTATCAGGACCAATAAAATTATACAAAAGGAAAAGTGTGCGCAGCAATTGATTGCAATGCTTCAATAGTTCAGGTATGAGTCTGAATGTGAAGGCCTCCCCTCAATCTTTAGTTCAATTACTTTTCAACTATCAGTTAGGTCGGATCTGAATGTCTGGTACAGGATTTGCTCTCTGTGCAATTCTTATTCAAATGTTACCTGTTTCAAAGACCGGTACATATTGCATGTGGCTGTTCACTTGCTTTATTAGCAGCTCACTTGTCATATTAGCACTTCACTTGTCAGCAGATCTCCAGAAAAACTATGGTACACGCAATTAAACTAAACTAAACATTTTAGAAATAAAGCAACATCTTAGAAATATGAACACGCATGATTCTCTGATTTGCACTATTCTACTGATTTCCAAGTTATATGTACCATAAAGCAACATAAATAGTTGGAAGTAGAAATAAACTAATTAAACAACCTAAAAATAAACTAAATTTGAATTATTTGGCTCCTACATCTCATACATCACAACTCACAAGTTACAATAATCAAAAGAAAATAAAAAAATAATACAAGATATTGAATTATTTGGCTCCTAAGGTCTTCCAAATGATTCTTAAACCTCTCTTAAGGTTCCTTAAACTTCTCATTCAATTGTTTATTACTTTCATTGATTGAAGAAACTACCAAACATTAGTGTTGTATCTCTCTTCCAACCTACAAAAAGTAAAAAACAAATACACAAAATAAGGTCAAGCCTACATTTGAAAGAACCTTTCAAAATCTTAAAAATAAAAGTATCAAAACCAACATTTCAAAATTGTAAAAAAAAAAAATTAAATTTCCATCTTCATTTATGGACCACATGCCCTGGAGAGCTAATATGATATATGCAGAAGTTGTAAAGGAGTAAAGAGGCAGTTTCTGTGTGTTTTACTGGCAAATAATATATGGAAGATTATGCAAACATAAGGTTGTTGCAAATCCATATGATTGTATTAGATAATCACTTAGGCTAATTTTTGCATTATAACCTATCAATCGACTAATTCTTTAGCAATATCTTGTACTTAATTAACACAATTGTAGTTTGCAAAATATCACTGGATATAGAGCATAGGTAAATGTATGAATGCACAAATATTTCCCTTGAAATTTCCGATCGATTTACAATACAACAGCTATAATGTCAAAATAGAAACATCATGTGAAACTTCAACTCACAATCACTCGAACTACACAATTGAAATCGTCACTCCAGTAAAGCATAAATAATTATGCCAACTATACAATTTTTTTCTCAGAGCTACCAAATCGCCACCAAAACAAGACTGTTCTCCCAATTCCCTTTTCCTTGACTAAGACAAACTTCACACATAACAAATCAAGAGATCAAACTATCCACATTTCATAAATTTATAGACCAAAACCCCTAAATCAACAAATTACCTGTTTGAGGGAAAAAGACAAGTGATTTAACCATAGGAAACAAGAGACCTAACCACAGATTCGAGTAACATGCGCCATCTCCGATAAACTCACGTACAAGCGACCACATCTCTCCGCCTCGGCCCACCTCTCGGCGCCGTCGCTCTCGACTCGCCTCACAACCTCCGCCACCAGCTCAGGCAATAGCCTCAAGCGCCTCTCCTCATGCTCCTCCTTCACGGCACTATCCCTCACAGCGTCCACCTCCACGATTGCGTCGTCATCGCCGAAGATCGTGCCTGGTTTCTATCTCGATCCTCTTCCACCCTCGATCAAAGGTTTTTCTTTCGCCAGTACAAGGGGAGAGAGTTTAGAAGAGTTTTTGCGGGCAGCTTCGGGCAGGCGTTAATGTTATTTTCTTTCTCCTTTTATTTCTCGAGCGGCCACGCCGTTAGATCGATATTCAACAGCTCGGATCAAAGGTCTGCCCTCTGCTGACCTTTAAAGGTCGGCAGAGATACGATTCCACCATTGACGACCCTAACCTGGAGCACGTAAACCTTCGAGTAACCTGGAACAAGGTCTTATTTCCAATCCTCTATTTTTTACGAACGGAGACGAACTGGGTTTGGCGAACTTAATGTTCATGGACAGCTGTTCACCATCTAGTTCGTGCACAATCCAACACATATCCATTCACATCTTCTTTTCTTCCTTTTCCGTACACTTTAACCGATTTGGAGCAAGTAAATCCTTCCATTAGAGTAACTTGCGTTACTTTTCCTTCCTCTCCCTTCGAATTAGTTGTTTTGGAGGAGACCCTAGGGTATATTTGGAAGCAGTGTGAAATAAGAACAAGCTTATTTTTGTTGGAACAAAAACAAGATTCATTTTTTTTATTCTCCTTGTTCTAAATGGTGCAAAACAAAAAAACTTTTCTTATTCTATGGACTTCTAAACATATCCAAAGGAATGTCAAATGTGTTGGATTATTTTCATATAGTCTGACGAATCTATATGGAAATAATGTAAATTGTGGGTTGATTATTGTTTGGTATCCAAGTTTTTATTAATTATGGTAATAGACTAAACGTGGCTATTCGCAATAGATGTGTTGTCTTTTATACGTGGTTATATTTAGAAACATTACCTATTTTATGATGGACAATATGATATTTTGTGAAGGCCAAGAAGTCTTTGGCTCTATAAAAAGGGGTTGGTCGTCAAAAGACAAAGACAACAATGCGATAAACTGCATATATGCATGGGTAGTAACATCTCTACCTCTCTCTTTTATTATTTTATCATGTAGTTAGAGAAAGTGCTTTAGATTTAGGTAAAGAGTACCTAAGGCTTGTCTTATTTTTTTGGAAGAACTTCCTCTCGATTTTGATCTTTTCCTCGATTTTGATGCGTGCACAGACATTGCTAGAGCATAAAAAATATATTCAAGATTATAAAATAACCAGATGGATCCAGCGTCGTTAGTTTAGGTTAAAATTTCACTTGACTTTGTTCTTTGTGTAAAACCTAACAAAATGTTATACGAGTCCGGCCCAAACATAAGGTGCGTGATAGAGCAAATTTAATTATTGAATGATAAGAGATAAGATAGTCGAAACAAGATAGTAAATACATATTGAGGGGAAAGAAAAAGGTTGAAGGTGGATTGTGAACGAATGAATGAATGAATGAAAAGAAAAAGGTTGAAGGTGGATTGTGAATGAATGAATGTGTCGAAGTGTCGATCCAAAATCCAAAAATATTATTAATTACAATTAGCATTAGTCGGAGGCTAAGGCTTGATTTCAACTAAAATTAGGCAGGGAGGCAGGCGTTTCTTATTGCAAATTTGCAACCTAAATTTGCAAAGACGTACAGCGTGTTACTGACTGTCTGATCAGTGATCATCAATGAATTCTGATTTCAGTAATAAATAATAAATTAATTAAGGTTAAAGAAAAGAAGATGAGATGAATGAGGATGGGTGGTCTTATATAATATATAGAATAGATGAGATATGCTAATAAATAATTAATTGGCTAAATTAGTGGACGGACACGAAAGTACCGCGAAACTTCCTTCCTTTGTTTGGTCACTAACACTAACTAGCAAGCTAATTTTGATTTTGATTGATTGATTGATTTTGGGTTGTCCTCTTCTCGTCTTTCTCCTCTTGCGACCTCTTGCGGGCGGCGGGCGGCGGGGCAGGCGGCGAGCGAGGCTGAGGCCGAGGCAGACCAACCTCAACACAATTCAAATTCAAATTGAATCCATTTCTTCTTCATCATCATCCCAAGCATTACCCTCTGCACACAAATCAGCGGCAAATCGGCAAAAACGAAATATAATTAAATTCAATTCAGGTGCTAATTCATCCTTCCTTCCTTTTTTCACTCTCTCTTCTCTTCATGCATTATGCATGATGCATGATGCATGATGCATCATCCCATGATCCCATCCCAATTTCAATATTTTAATATTTAATATTTAATATTTTATTCATCTCAATCTCATTCACTCTCAAACAGATTCATTCATCCATTGATCCCCACTGATAGATGGAGCTCAGATCACCTGACAAATACCACCGCAGGTACGATGATGACGACCTCGGCGGCCCTCCCTCCGGATTAGGTCATCATCACGATGATGATGAAATTGTGGCTGTCGCATCCACCTCCCAACTCGACGCCTTTGACATCCCTCCCAAGAACGTCCCCATCCACCGCCTCCGCCGTTGGAGAGTATTTCCTCACCCCCTTCCCCTCTCCACACCATTTTATTATCTCATGTTACTTTTGTTATTGATACTAATTGAAAATGCTGTTTTCTATGAAACACACTCTCTCTATTTATATATATATATTTATAACTCTATCCAAAGACCACAGTACAAGTCAATGCTTCTTCTAATTAATGATGTAATGTCTTCACTCTTCACTCTTCACTTTAAAACAACACCAGATGTATATTAAGATTACTATAAAATATTACATTACAGTGCACTGCATTCTCTATATACGGATTAAGCTTACCTTCTGTGACATCAGCTTTTCTTTTTATTAGACTCTAAAGATATATTCTGTAACTAACTTTAATCGACATTTTCTTACAAGCATAAGTCAACTCCTTCAATAAATTAAGCTTTATGTAAGACACAGAGCTTAGTTTAAACTATTATTTTCAAAACTACTCACCTTCTTCAAGCCTCTCTCTCTTTTACTTGTGCACTCACTCAACCTCTCTCTTCTCAATATTTCAGCAAGCTGCCCTCGTGTTGAATGCATCACGCCGTTTTAGATACACGCTCGACCTTAAAAAGGAAGAAGAGAGGGAGAAAATCAAAAGAAAAATTCGTGCACATGCTCAAGTTATACGAGTATGTTTTATTGTACACACATCATTTTATCATACCCAATTTGAGCAAATTCAGTTTCAGCTATGCTTTACATCCCACTCCTTCCGACTTAAATAACGTTTCCTTTTTTTCCTTTTTTTTTGTGTGTGTAAACCCAGGCAGCATTTCTTTTCAAGGAGGCAGGGGAAAGAGAAGCTGTTGGTTAGTATAGCCTTTCATGTTTCCTTTCTGGTTATACGTTTCTCTAGCTTCGCATTTTTCTTGTGCAAAACCTAAACCAGGTTACTTCATTAGACTGGTCTGGACTAGTAGCAAGCTGGTACACTTCTTTTAAGTTAAGTGTAATGAAATTCCATTAAAGGTGAACTGACGTTGTTCTTATTTGTTTTTATTAAATTAAGTGGTCAGTGTTGAGTCAAAAATAGTGGATCCAAGGAGTAATGGTGGCTTTTTAATTAGCTCAGAGCAACTAAATTCTCTATCCAGGGAGCACAATCTTTCCACACTTGAAGAGTTTGGAGGGGTATAATATTTTCTCTCAAAAATCGTCCATGCTTCGTTTCTGCATCTTTAAAATAAGTTTATACTAGTACAACCGGTATGAGGTAGTTTCTGCTGCAACTTTTATTGGGTGGCAGAGGAATAAAGCACATTTGACTATATAGAATTAAATCCAGTCAAATTTATCCTTTTTCAAATGCAGATAAAGGGGCTCTCCAACTTATTGAAGAGTAATGTAGAAAGGGGTACGAGTGCTGACGTTGCAGAATTGCAACAAAGGAAAGAACTATTCGGCACCAACACTTATCCCCGCAAGAAAGGCAGAAGCTTTTTCGTATGCCCTCTATATTATGTCTCCCTTTTGCCTTTAGATTTTGAACTGGTATTGTTTTTAAATTTTGTTGTTGAAACTGTAGCTGTTTGTGTGGGAAGCATGCCAAGATTTAACACTGGTTATATTAATGGTTGCTGCAGTTATCTCTCTTGTTTTGGGTATGACTACTGAGGTTGTTTCTCTGTCTATTATATTTTTATATTATTATTACTATGACTGCTCATTACTAAAAATTAACCATTTTTCTGTTCTTTGAGTCCAATTTTGCAGAGTGTAAGTGAAGGTTGGTATGATGGTGGAAGTATTCTATTTGCTGTTATTCTTGTTATATTAGTCACTGGTAATTATCATCAATATATCTTTGATTAAAATTACAGGCTTAAAAATACTTTATCCCTATCTAATAAAAAATGATTTTTTTATTTCATTTATTTCTTTTTCTCTATTTAGCAATCAGCGACTATAAGCAATCTCTCCAATTCCAGCACTTAAATGAAGAGAAACAGAATATTCTACTGGAGGTACGTCCTTATGTCTCTTAAGACAAAATTTCTTTTCAATTAGCATTTATAACCATTTTAATTAAATTTTGGACCAACGGAAAATTTCTAGGTGATAAGAGGTGGAAGGAGAGTGGAAGCTTCAATTTTTGATCTTGTAGTTGGTGACGTAGTTCCCTTAAAAATCGGAGATCAAGTGAGTTCTACAAACTTTTTATCTGATGACATTACAAGATGTCTCTGCTATCCCATGTATCTCGCATTATAAATAGGCATATTGCAATCATGCTTTATACTATGGGAATATATATTGGATTAAACAAGACAATGTGCATATCAATCAACCTAAGTTGCTCAAGAAAACTTGTTAAAATTTCCTCCCTTTTCTTTTCCCAATTTACAATCTCACCAACTATTTTGGGCTCCATTCTTATGTCCTTTTACTTGTTGAATGATAAGGTTCCAGCAGATGGTGTCCTAATCTCAGGGCATTCTCTTGCTATAGATGAATCAAGTATGACTGGGGAAGCCAAAATTGTGAGTTATTTAATTTTTTTTTTCAAATTGCTTTTTTTATCTTGTTTGAATGATCATGTTTGCTTAAAGACAAGCAAATGTTTATTGTTTTTCTCCACAAAACATAGGTTAACAAAGATCAAAAGGACCCGTTTTTGATGTCTGGTTGCAAAGTTGCTGATGGTTATGGCACCATGATGGTATGCAACTCCTGATACTTCACTATATATAGACTTAATTGATTCTTCTGAACTTTCTTATATTCTTTCTGTGTTGTAAAATAGAATTATTTCTTTGACTTAGTTGGTAATTTCATTCTTATGGTAAAAGGTTACAGCTGTTGGACTAAACACTGAATGGGGTCTATTGATGGCTAATATTTCTGAAGATAACGGTGAAGAAACTCCCCTTCAGGTTTAGCACATTTTCTTCTGTTTATTTTTTTTTTATTTGATTATATTGTGCTGAGTCATCTTTTTTTACCATTAAAACAAGGTTCGGTTAAATGGCGTTGCTACTTTTATTGGCCTGGTGGGTTTGACAGTTGCTGGTATAGTTCTCATTGTCCTTTTGTTAAGGTATGAAAACTTTATAGCATTTGTAGGTTTTCCATGGGAAACATTATCTTTCTTTCTTCATTGAGTTTTTGTTCATACCACGTAAATATTATAGTATCAGTATATATCATCGACAACAACGACAACAATAACAACGTCTTTTTTTTTTTTTTTTGATGATTGACCCGTAGGCAAACAATAACAGTCTTTATTCCCAAACAAGTTAGGGTAGGATAGAAATGAAACCCAACAAGGTCAAAGTCACAAAAATTATAAAAATAAAAATACTAGTAGTAAAACTTACATCTTCAGCTTAAACTATAACCTATAACCTATTACACTACTAGTAAGATCCTATTTCCTATGTCATGTTTCTGGTACATGGATAGCCAACTTCCATGTGTTTCTATCCAACACCAACTCCTTACATATATTCCATTCTTTAAAGTCCCTTTCTACCACATCCTCCTACATCAATTTTGGTTGACTCCGCCTCCCGTTGTGTTCTTGGAACATTTTAGAAATCCGCTATCCATCGGTGCTCTAGGGGACCTATGAGGGATATGCCTAAACCATCTCAAACGATGATTGATAAGTTACTACTCAATTAGTGCTACCCCAACCATGTCTCCTATGTCATTATTTCTGATCTGGTCACTCCTTGTATGACGCGTCGTCTTTTAGTAACATTCTATGCCGTTACAACAACACAGGACTAATCACCGTCCTATAGATCTTGTTTTTTAGGTTCTGTAGGACTTTCTTGTCAAATAAGACACCGGATGCTTGTCTCCATTTCACCCATCGTGTTTTTTATCTTGTGACTAATATTTTCATCTATCTCGCCGATCACTCTGTAGTATTGAACCCAAATATAAAAAAGTATCTTGGGTTTGATTCCTAGAGGAAGAAAGTTTATTTTTGAGCATGAATGTTGAGGTGCCGTTGGGCGATTTTTAGCGATCCCTTCTGTTCTCCTCCTCCTACTCCCTCTCTAGCCTCAGTGATCCCCTCTCCTCCGCTGCTTGTCTAGATAGTCCGAAAACCCGCCGGCCCCTTCCCTCGCCTCCCTCGCCTCCTCCATCTTTAGATCTGATTTATTTTCATTCTCTTTCTCCGTCGGTATAGTGACTGGCGTTTGGTTCAGCCATGCCCGTTGTTTGGTTCAGCCCGTTGTCGATGGGTGTTTTGTGGTCGCGAGTGTGGCCGTACCCGTTGCTTGGTTCAGCCGACGAATTTGGCACCATTGTAGGCGTGGTGCAGCCAGAAATGGGTCGTATAGTGGTGGTTTGGTTTAGCTGGTCGTGGAGGTCGTGGTTTGGGGCGATCGATGAGAACGGTGTGGCTCTTTGGTGTTGCAAGTCCTGCTGTTTAATCTTCGGATTGAAGAGTCAGTCTTCTCGCGGAGGCGAACAAGACAAATGTTTAGTTGGCGACTCTGGTGAAGGTGGTTGTATAGCACACTGTTGGCCTCTGCTGGTCTCGGCGTAGGGGTGTTTGAGGTGAAGTCAAGTGGCAGCACTGATATTGGTAGTCCGTGTGAGTCTGCATGTTTTTTTGAAGATTGCCTCGTAGGTACCGGTTAGGTTGAGGCTGGGTTTGGAAGAGTTAGTACTATTTCTCTTTTTTGTTTTGTTCCAGTTTATACTGGTATAAGATATTTGGCTGGGTTGAGAGACTGATATCGGTTCGGTGCTAGTAGCGAGAAGCTTTGTTTGAAGCTTGGTCTTGATTTTTAATTCTTTTTGCAACTTTTGTAAACTTTTTTTTATTATTAATGGAAAATTGCCGGCACTTGTCAGCCCTCAAAAAAAAAGTATCATTCATGGAAACTACTTACCCATCTAGACAAATATCTCCATCCTTTGATCTTACTCCGCTGAACTTGCACCTCATATACTCCGTCTTAGTTCTACAAATTCTAAAACCTTTCGATTCTAAGTTCGTCTCCACAACTCCAAGTTTATATCAACATCTCTCCTCCTCTCATCAATTAGCACCACATCATGCAACGAGCATAAACCAAAGAATCTCTCTTTATATGTCCCTCGTACAAAAAGGTATGGGCATAATGCTGATTCCTAATGTAGTCTTATCTTAATGGAAAAGTCACTTGTTTCACTATTAGATGCTCTTATACATAAGTAACAACACCATCGTACATGTCCTTATCAAGGGCAATGTACTTTATGGGAACTTTCTTCTATTCTAGTACTCACCACATGACTTTCCTCAGTACTCTATCATATTCTTTCTCCATATTTAAAACCATATGTAATTCCTTCTGCTCCTTGATATCTCTCCATAGGCGGCCTTATAAAGAAAATGACTTCCATGGTCACTAAGAGGGTTATGCCCCCAATGAAAAATGATTGGGTTTCATTTTCATAAAGATAGCTGTGTTTTCTTTAACATTGGCTTGCCACACCTATCACAATCCTCCTCCTTTTACTTGGGCTGGAACTGGCTATATTGAAACAACATAAATGTTCATTAATTTCATCTTATATCTTATCAGGTATTTTACGGGGCATACAACGAATGCTGATGGCACAGTTCAATTTGTGAAGGGGAAAACAAGCCTTAAACAGTCCTTCATCGGGGCTATTAAAATATTGACTATTGCTGTATGTATCAGCATATTGTTAGATTCCTTAATATTTTAACTCTGTGCATTTTATTAAAGCACATTTTCTAATATCCCCAAATTTGCTCTTCAATTTGCTTTTAGGTGACAATTGTTGTGGTGGCAGTGCCTGAAGGGCTTCCATTGGCTGTAACCCTTACGTAAGCAGATTTTTTTTTTGTTTCAAAGTAATTCTCTCTTTTTAATATATATATATATATATATTTTGTGTAATTGAAAGCCTTTTGTTTTCATCTTTCAGGCTTGCATATTCAATGCGCAAGATGATGAGGGACAAGGCTTTGGTAAATACATGAACTTATTTTATTTCCCTGATTTTGTGGCAAGACAGATTATAAGAATGAATAAAACATCATTTGGAACTTTATATTACCTTTATTTATCCTGAAATTACTTTTATAGGTGAGAAGGCTGTCAGCATGTGAAACAATGGGTTCAGCAACTACCATCTGTAGTGACAAGACTGGTACACTCACTTTAAATCAGGTACTAACAATGTTAATATTCACCATGGTTCAGGAGAGAACTTATATTACTGGGAACTAAATTTATTTTTTAATATTAGATGACAGTTGTGGAGGCCTATGTTGGTGGGACCAGGTTGGAGGATGTCAGCAGTACAAAAATGATGTCAGCAACCGTATCAAGTCTGCTCATTGAGGGCATCGCACAAAACACTACTGGCAGTGTTTTCGAGCCTGAAGTGAGTCTGTTTTTTGTATTTTGGTGCATTTGCTTCGCCTTGAAGCCTCATTGATTTTGCAGAGGCACATTTTGGAAAATCATTTTTTCTTTCTTTTGTAATAGTATTGGTCGTATTGCTGAAAACTATTAATGCAATATAGGATGGTGGAGCTGCTGAGGTGACGGGTTCACCTACTGAGAAAGCAGTCCTCTCATGGGGCATCAAGGTATGGTATTCATCAAATTATGCAGCTTTATCAAGAGTACTCACCTCGGCTTTTTATATTACAACATTGTGTTTTATGTTTGGTGCCATTTTAGTTGGGAATGAAATTCAGTGAAGCGAGAACCAAATCTTCTGTTCTTCATGTGCTTCCATTTAACTCTGAGAAAAAACGTGGTGGTGTCGCTGTACAACTGGTAGGAGATATGAAGAATGATCATCTTTCTTGTATTTTATAAATTTTACGAGTTTCATATACATACAATATAACTAATTTTTGCTTAGCCTGGTCGTGAGGTTCATATTCACTGGAAAGGTGCAGCTGAATTAGTTCTCTCATCTTGTACCAGTTGTCTCTCCATTGATGGTACAGTTCATCCAATTACCCCAGACAAGGTATTTTAAATGCTTCACTTGTTTTAACAGGCCTCTGAAAATGCCATATTAGTCTTGAACTAATTTTTTACTATGTATAACTTTAGCTAAATGAATACAAGAGACATATAGAGGTCATGGCTGCAGCTAGTCTTAGATGTGTTGCTCTTGCATATCGACTGATTGATGCCGAAGCTGTACCAAAGGAGGGGAATAGGGACCATTGGGTATTGCCAGAGGAAGAACTCATTCTCCTTGGAATAGTGGGAATAAAGGTATTCTTGGAAATTGCAATTATTCTTTCTGTTTAATTTTATTTATTTTTGGCTTGTTGTTTAATTTGTCCTTTATTTTTTTGGTAGGATCCTTGCCGTCCAGGGGTAAAAAGTGCTGTAGAACTATGTACCAGTGCTGGTGTCAAGGTATTATTTAATGCCTAAACTTCATTTTCTGTGTGCTAATGCATGTTTGTGTGGAAGAACAATTGCTACATTGACATGAAAAATTGAAAGAAATCAATATTTTTAAATGAATTAGATATCTGGATGATTATCCATTAATCAAAAGTCTAATGCAATCAATAGTTAGTTTTTCCTTATTTTGTTGAAATTGTTAGGTACGCATGGTGACAGGAGATAACATACAAACAGCTAAAGCTATCGCCTTCGAGTGTGGCATACTTGAGACCAGAGAAGCCACTGAGCCTGTGGTCATAGAAGGTCGAGTGTTTCGTGCCTTATCAGAAACAGAGAGGGAATCCATTGCTGACAAGATCAGTGTATGTTTGTATCCATTTGGTGCTATTGTTAGAGGTACAAAAACAAAATAAAAAATTTTGAATGACTTTCTACCTTTATAATCGGAAAAATGTTGATTATAGGTTATGGGGAGGTCATCTCCAAATGATAAGCTATTACTGGTACAAGCCTTGAAAAAGAAAGGTCATGTGGTTGCTGTTACTGGGGACGGTACCAATGATGCTCCTGCTCTCCATGATGTACCACTCTATCTGGGCATTTATCAACATGCATTCTATTCTATTTCTTGCCCTAATGTTGTGTGAATTCTTTGGTGATCCTAGGCTGACATAGGTCTGGCCATGGGCATTGCTGGAACAGAGGTTGCTAAAGAAAGCTCTGACATAATCATTTTGGACGACAATTTTGCTTCTGTTGTCAAGGTTAGATATTGTATGCATACCCTTTTTACCAGCAATTACAATATGATTGCAAGTGCAATACAGTTGACGGAGCGGAGACAAGTATATTTAGTTTTCTCGTTTTCTTTGTGCTTTTTCCCCAAAGTAATTTCCTTCTGTTTTCCAAATTTTGTTATTATAGGTCGTGAGGTGGGGCCGGTCAGTTTATGCAAATATTCAAAAATTCATACAATTTCAGCTCACAGTTAATGTCGCTGCTCTAGTAATTAATGTCATTGCGGCTATTTCCTCTGGTGATGTACCTCTAAATGCTGTTGAGGTAATTTTATTTTTTATTTTTGGGAACTACAAACAACTATACATGGGAACTATAATGAGAAGTAATAGTACATTGATTGTTTTGTGTTGAGTTATAGCTTCTCTGGGTCAACCTTATAATGGACACGCTTGGAGCTCTTGCATTAGCTACTGAACCACCTACTGACAATCTCATGAAACGGCCTCCGGTTGGTCGTAGGTATTCACTTTTATGCCTGTTGGCTCTTTTTAATATTTCATCTCTACTCACAGAAATGGTCCAAAATGTCTAACCCAAGTTGCTTTTTTCATGGGGATATTTTTTAAAATTTACATGATTGAAAGGAACATGCTATAATTTGTAGAAGCACATAGTGCATTGCCATTTTATGATTTGGAATGGGTAAATTTCGAAAATTCAACTTTTCCAGCTTTCTTTGTGTCATATTGTACGGATTAATTGTCATAATTTTTTAAGATAAATTGGGGGTCAAACCTCCCAACTTATTAAATGTCTATGAAAGACCCCCCCCCCCCCCCCCCCCCAGCCGGGTTTCAAACCTGCGACTTTTCACTCAAGATGCATTGCTCTTTGCCACTAGACCAAGAGTTGGTTCTCGGATTAATCGTCATAGTTATTCCAATTGGGTTGATAATTGATTGATTTAACACCTGTAGGGAACCACTAGTCACTAACATCATGTGGAGAAATCTCCTTATTCAGGAAAGTCTCCTTGCTTATATCTCCATTTAAAACTTTTTTAAATCTATAAATCTCACTGAGACGTGATGCACAAATCTAACGTTTAATTGCACAAGCAGGCTATTTATCAAGTGGCTGTTCTCCTTATTTTCAATTTCGGTGGCCGCAAGATACTCCACTTTGATCGTAACTCAACACACGAGCATGCTGACAAACTCAAGAACACCTTTATTTTTAATACCTTTGTCTTGTGCCAGGTGCCCTTTGATTTTACCATTTTACCCTAAATTTACTAGTACCAGACGCCATGAGTCTATGATTTTTATGTTGTACTTTCAAGCTTGACTGAATCTTTTTGTTCACGTTTTTTATTCTGTTGTTGATTTCTTTTTCTTATATTTTACATTATGACTATAGAAAATTGCATAAAATAGGACTCAGATGGTATTATGTTAAATAGTTTCATGCACTAACTGATACCACATTTCTGTTAGATATTCAATGAGTTTAATGCTAGGAAGCCGGAGGAGAAAAATGTATTTGAAGGTTTCACCAATAACCACCTCTTTATGGGAATTATAGGAATCACAACTCTACTTCAGGCAAGTTCGCGACAATGAACTCAGCTTTCTGTTCCCAACCCTAGTTTTACCAAATAATACTGATATGATGTTCTTTTCTTTTTTATTTTCTTTGGTGTTGGTTTAGATACTAATAATTGAGTTCCTTGGGAAATTCACCTCTACCGTCAGACTTAGCTGGAATTTTTGGCTTATCTCAATTGCCATTGCCTTTATAAGGTACATTGCATGCGCATCCAACGAGCTGTCATCGCTTCATTCTAGTGTTGGCTAAGATAGAAATTTTTCTAACCACACTTTGTCCACTCTCTGGTATGTTTTTCAGCTGGCCGCTGGCTTTTGTGGGCAAATTTATACCTGTTCCTGAGATTCCCTTGGGTGACTACTTTACACAGATCCGCAGGAAAAATAACCGGGAAGGTATACATTTATATCCCTCTTTGTATGCATATAGGGATGGTATAGCCTGGTACCGGCTTTCTGCATTTTTTTTTTTGTAGTAATTTGTTGGTTTTAATGGTGTTTTGGATATCATGGTGTTTTTTGGCTTCTATCATTTTCTCTTAGTGCTTAAAGTATAACCTTGAGATTGTTTGAAATATTCTGAAGGGCACTTTCACTTAATGTGATTGTTTTCCACATATTTCACTTATTTGTTTATTTATATTTTGGCTGCTTAATTATGCAGAGGAAAAAACGGAGGAACAAGAGGGGGCATGATAGAAGCTAATAAGTGTATAGACTAATCTATTTTACCATCTCTTAACTTATTGACTGTGTATAAGAGGCTATTCTATCATGCTTAATTGTACGTTTTATGCATCCGACGTTGTGCTTGAAATATATTCTTCTGTCTATTGTCAATTTGTCATCCCTTCGCTGAAGCAACATATCGTTTTGGTGTTTTTTTTTTCTTTTGAAAAAGTAGTATTTTGTGCTACTGTTTCATTATATGAAACTTGAAAAAGTACAAAATCAAATACAAACCAATAGTATTAAACCCTACCCTAAGCTAGTGGCCTTTTTGCCAATCTGCTAATCAAAGTAAAACTATGAAAACCCAATAACATGTAACCCCCATTATTCATCCCTTCTAATTTCTATAATAGTCCCAACACATATACAACCATTCAGGCCAAGCAAAAACAACCAACAAAATCTCGAGTTCCAGTGTTCAAAAACTCTAAATAGTTATTTTTATATTTGAAGTGCGGCATGGTTTCTATGACTCAGGCTTCCACTATAATATCTCTTCACTTCAGCTCCATTTGTCAGCCTGCTAATTGGATCCAGCACTTGCAATGGTATCATGTCCGAATTTGTTGGTATCCAATTGCTAATGCATTCTTGAACTCCTCTCTTAGCCAATCCTGCCCAATATCCCATCAGAGCACAAATACCAGTCAGTGTATTTCGCATTGTTTTAGGTTGTGAATTATTAAAACAACAATTGTTTCTCTCTAACCAAATATACCAGGCCCAGCATAAAGCACTATAGGTAACAAAAAAAGCTTGTTTATTGTTAGATTGTAACCGTAAAGCAAAGTCAGCTATATCCTGCAAGCATTGCCAAGAAGGATACACCTCCTGACAATAAACCATCCAGTACCAAACCTTTTGTACCATGGGACACATCAAAAAAAGATGATTAGATGTTTCATCAGCCCTACAAAAAAACACAGTTAATGTTTCCATTCCACCTTCTTTTTTGTAAATTAGTTTTGGTGAACACTTTCTTTCTATGCAATAACCACGTAAAAATCTTAACTTTGTAAGGTATCTTAACCTCCCACCAAATATCTTTTTGGTGTTATTTCTACTACTTATAAACGCACAGATCCAAGAGGTGTTAGCATGCTAGATCCAATGTGCTAACACATATTTCTGTCGTTCGATCAATTTGATATGTGGTTAGATATAAATCGTTAGACGAAGCAACAATATGTTTTGGTTTTACATCTAATAAGGAAACAGAGACACAATCGTTCAATCGATTTGCTACGGGAGAAGGAAACATAAATTCATCCATTCAATTAGCGCCTCAATCTAGACATTCAGATTATCGATCAGACGACTAATAAATTTTGAGTACACACACTTTACATATTTTAATTTTTTTTCAAAATAATAAGATCTATGTAATGTAACAATAAAATAATAAGATAAATTATAGAAGATATTTTAGTAAGTTCAAACCATAAAAATCAAAATGTCATTGTAACCAATTTTTGGAAAAGGTATGAATCAATAAAAAATAAAAATTTATTCCTGAAATTTTAAGATATAAAAAAATTGTGTAAAATATTTTAAATGTCTAAAAAAAATGAAATCATCATTATAATTTTTTATAATTTTGAGAGTATGTATATAAAATATCATACAAAAAAAAAATTTAGGAAGGCCCCAAACATCTTAAAACGTTAATACATTTTGTTGTCCCTAAAAAAAGGCCTAGAGGGAGTTGAATAGGCACAATTTCGGTTTCCTAAACCGTTATGGACAATTTTGGTTCAATTCAAATTTTGGTCAAACCACAACACAAGTCACAAGCAATAAACAAATAAAGAGAAGGGAGAAAGAGATGACACGCGATATATTACGGAGTTCCGACTTGCCAGGAAAGGCTAGCCTTAGTTGTACATCTCCGGGAGTTTTGCAATCACGAAAAGGAGCGCGCTCCGTTCAATTCCACAAAGAACGTGTTTATGATATCGTTATTATTTGATGGTATTCGGACCATACTTAGCACCTAAATTACATTCAAACCATTAAATTATTTGATAAAATGCTACGTGTTTCCAAGAATTGGCTTTGTCGTTGTCTCTCTTCTTATTTTCAGGGTTCTACTTGGTTTTTGATGGATTTACAAGCTCTAGATGGTTTCCGGCGCAAGATGAATGCTAGACGACTCATTCCTAGCACAAGAAGACGATTTTCAAACTACAACTCGGACCGAGATGGAAGCAACTCGGACCGAGTTGCACATGCCTTGACTCACCTGTTTTCAACTCGGACCGAGCTGACCTCATCTCGGTCCGAGTTGAACACAGACTTATCTCATATGGCAAGTTTTCATGCATGGAAATGATATTTTTTGGTAATTTTTCTTGCCTTGCCGCCCTATATCTCTTTCCTTGTGCGTGGAACCATTATAAAAGGCTCTCCCTCTGCCTGAGAAGGGATCCAAGCTTCCACAATTGCAATTTCTCCTTTCCAACCTTTGTTATCCACTGAAACCCTAAGGAACCCTAATCTCTAAGCGACGGCAACGAGAAGAAAGTTCAGAATTCATCTTGCATCACCCCACTGCCCTAGAAGACGGTGTTGAAGCATAGAGGGAGTATTCAATTTATTCTTCCTATGTTTTGTTCTCTATTTTTGATGGGCTTGTATCTTGTTATGTATACTCTTGTTGTTATTTTTTCTAGCACTATGTTAGGCTAAGTTTGAGTAGTCTTAGGAGTAAGGGAGTAGTTGAAGTTTGGATGGCGATATTTGACTTGTGATGTTTTGTTATGACTTGTGATTTGTTTAATGAGTAATCTTTAATTGCTTGTTTGAACTGCTTGTGATTTCTTAATTAACTTCTAAATAAATGGCCACGTTTAGTTAAGCCTAAGTTAGGATAAACAAGATTAGTTTAAGCCAAGTACATAAGATAAATCGTAGATCCGAAAGGGGAGATTAATTAACACCAAAAGTGTTATTTTTAGACAGTGCAAAAGACTTCTAAATATCCTTACGAAAACCATTAAACAAGTTCAATCTAATTGTCTTTCCTATACCAAAAGTTGTGGGTTAATTAGTTTGATTAGAAGCGGTTGTTATTAAACCATTCCTGGCCCAAAAAGCGAACGTTGAGGGTTAGCAAGTCTAGGTTTAGCCAACCAATCCTTGCATGATTCATAACATACCAAATCAAGTCAAATCGAGCCACCTCAGTTCTCAACTCGGACCGAGATGGACACAACTCGGACCGAGTTGAAATGTTGTTGCCTATAAAACTTAGGTTTTCGCATGAAAGTGTTGAACTTTGAGTTTTAGAAGTCCAAACTAAAACGAAACCTGATCCCTAAGACGTTTTTATACTATTTGAAAAACCAAAACAATCATTTAGATTTCTTAATTATTTTAATTCACAACAACACCCAAAAATATTTATCTTAGTGCATGTTTATTTAATTAGTTTGTTTTACAATTAAATCCACTCCTTTTTAATTGTCTAGCTTCAAAAAAAGAACAAGTCCAGTATTCGTTAATCCGTCCTTTGGGTTCGACCCTAGAACTAAACTACAAACGATTAGTGAGGTTAGGTTTAGGTATACAAATTTTATTTGGTACTAGGATTTAATTCCTTCATCAGTCTACAACTTCTAACCGAACCACCTTGTTACAATAAACACTCAAGGTGGATTGGCCTAACTCGAATAAACAACACAAACACTCAATTGAGTTCAGGCTCTAACCAATACACTCAAAAAATCTCACAATTAGACTTAGGGTTTGATATAAGCACACTAATCTCAATTATTTTGTTAATCAAATGCACAAACACAATAGGGAATTAGTTCTAGCTGGTTGGAGCTCAAAGGGAATGATTTTGCAAATCGGCAAATCGAGATTAAATTGTTTAAACCAACACATTTCTTAAACTATGGAAATGAAATACACTTGTGAAAATATTTTAAAATATTGTTTGAAAAATTTGAAAAAACCTATGGTGCATACTAACTAGCGCTCATCTCGCGCGTTGCGCAATTCATTCTTATACGAATATGTTATTAAATGGTTTCTTAATGAGTGCGGATATGTTATGGAACTTTTTGCAAACATGCATGCAATATTAGAAATCATTATTATCATAAAATGAAATGAGCAACCTTGCGGTCAGGATTGATAACCATAGAGTGAACCTCGCGCGTTGTGCGATGTACTCATATAAAAAATGTCATAAAATTGAGAATATAAAAAATAGAAATTCAGAACGTCATATAAAAAAATGTTATAAAAATTGAGAATACTATTCATATAATTATGAAAGCTACAACAAAAAATACTAAGACTTTCCACAAAAAATCTTGGACCACAGAAAATACAGACCACAAAAAATCATGGCCAATAGAAAATCCATCCGAGTGGCCACAAAAGATCCATCCGAGTTACTATGTTGACCACATCAACTCTTGTGCCGCGCAGGATCGCCCAAACGAATATGGGTGTGTTTGGCAGCGCACGCGAACAGCTTGTTCGCGAACAGCGCCAGTTCGCAGGTACCAAACACACCACGAACTGCGCGAACTACCCCTATCCCTTGTTTCTACTTTTCACGCGAACTGCGCGAACTCTGGGTCGCGAACTTCTTGGGTTGCGAACTCACTGTTCGCGTGAGTTCCCAAACACACCCTATATGTATAATGTGTGGGAGTTTCGATGCATACTTATCTAAATTTTTCGATCTCATTCAAACCATCTAATATGATCTCCCTATAAAATCTCTTTTCCGACCAAATTTAACATTTTTTTAGAAATTTTTAAGTATTCTTTTCGAATTTTTAAAAATGCTATTTTCGAACGGTTCAGAAAAAATTAGATTAGTGATTTCCTAAAATTTCAAAAAAGAAATAATAAAAAAATAAAAGAAAAATATATAATTTGGTCTCCAAGAATATTATGATAGAGAGATCATATTGGACGGTTTGGATCGATAATTTTGAAGTAGATCAAAGAATTTTGATCAATATGCACCAAAGCTTCCATACATAATTGAGTATGCACCATATGTTTTCTTGAAAAATTTTATATTAGCGGATTCTTGAAATATTTTTGTGCATGCATATAAATTTCCGTATTCAAATGTAATTTTAAAAGATTCTCAAATACTTAAGAAAATCGAATGTAATATTTTCTAAATATATAAAAACGGAACATCCATTTTGTGAATAAATGGAGACGCATAGAAAGAGCCAAGTGAATACTATCCGGTTTGGTTAATCTCATATCATTAGTCCCACAGTGGGATTATAATTGTCCTTGTACATAAGGGTGTTCTCTTGCCTGTGCTATTTGTGTTGTGGCCATGTAAAAAGAAGGAAACGGAAAGGGACAATAAAATGTGGCAGTACTTCCGTAGTCCGTACTTGTATGAAGTGAGGCTTTGAGAGACAAACGGTCTAGATGCAATTATTATATTATCATATTAGGAGAGTAAACATTGAAGCGCTCAGATCCACTCAGCAGATCGCGTAAGTCAGCATGACGTCATCTAAGTTAATGAAGAAAATCATCCCCACAGCGCACACAATGACATGTGCAGTATCCTTTGATGGAGGATGTAAGGTGTTGGTGTGCAAGTGCAAGGGAGAAGGTCACCTAATATTACCATCCATCAGTCCATGTAAGTATTACCATTACCATTTACCAATCCTGTTCCTGTCCCATATGTTTCTCTGCCAAGTTGCTTTGTCTGTTCATTCATTTATATTTCAAACCGAAAGCAAACTTGGGCAATCTTATCTTATCTTATCTTATCTTATGATCTTATCCTGTCCCCTGTCCCTGTCCCTGTCCCTCTAACAATAGAAAATTAATTAATTAATTATATATTTAATAATTCAAACCTACTCCTAATTGCCCAAACCTAACATCAACTTTGCTTTCCCTTATCCCTCAATAATTGTTGTTAAATAAGCAGGCGCAGCCTCCACTGGGCATTACTTAGTCTTCGTAATAAATATTATCATATCAAATCATATAACCAAAACCATCCAATTAAGCATTGGATCCTCTGATTCCTCTTATTCTTATCTTCTCCCCAAGACAATTACAATTATTTATTTATATGTCAAGATCCATGGACAAGAATTTTATCCACGCAGAATGACGGAAAAGCAATCGCCATTGCCAAAAAAGTGAAAAGGAGATAATCTTTGAATAGGAAAATCACTAATGAAATTAAAAATTAATGTACACAACTTTTTTAATTTATTTATTTTGATCTATAATTGAGAAAAGAGATTCTTCCTAATCCTTCCATACAGAGATTAAATAAAATTAGGACGACTGAGCCAAATTGAGACAGCAAATATGAACATCTAAATACATCTATCAATTATGCTGGCTGACTCCCGAAAACAAAGATTGCTAGCTCGCTAGCTATATAACTAAAATGAAATCCACTAATTAAGTAACTAAAATATGAGGCAATAGGATTTTCATTTTTTCACGAGGAAAATGAAGTAAGAGTTAATTAAAAGGAATCAAGGTGGGGCATGGGCATGTTGGTTGAGGTCGGAGAGAGAGAAGGACCTGCTGGGCAACCGCAATGGCATCTTGGTGCCGGTGATGCTTGGTTTTGGAGTTAGAAAAGGAGGAAGATGAGGATCATTGTCAAACTCATTAAAGACCTGGTGCTGCTGCTGCCGGGAGACAGTGACTGTGAAGAGCGACGGCCTCTTCTTTTCCTTGTCCGACCTCGTTCTCCTCATCACCATTGTCACCAATGCGTCCTCATCATCTTCCTCGTCCTCGTCCTCGTCCTCGTCCTCGTCGTCGCATTCTGAAAGGACTGGAGGCAGCGGCAGCAACGGGGACTCGGCAATGGACACAAGGTTGCTGCAGGAGGCTCTGCGGTTGCGAGAGCAGGCGATGAGCAAGCGGCGGCGCTTGTTGAAGGGGTTCTCGGGCTTGACCAGATCCTTGGCGGTGGCGGTGGCATTGGCGACGTTGGAGAGGCAGGTGAAGGACTTGGACTTGCCACAGTAGAAGTTTGATAGTCCCCTCCTGATCAGATCAGGGATGAATGAATTGAGTGAATTAAAGGAAGAGATCGAGCATAATAATAATTACAATTATAATGATAGTAATCAATACTTGAAGGGAAGGGAGTCCTCGAGAGAGTCGAGAGAAGTGAGGCTGCTCTCATTAGTATTTGGATTACTATGTAGCTCTAGCTCAAGCTCGTGCTGCTGGTGGAGACTATTACTATTACTATTATTATCACTATCACTCTCAGGATCGTCGGTTCGTTTGCTCTGCACCTCAATATCATTCTCATCGGCTGCTGATGAGATGGAGGAGCAGACGCCGATGGAAGAAGTTTCCGACCTCAGATCCTCCTCATCGTCACCATCATCATCATCGTCTTTGTGATTCGCTGATCGCACGTTCTCCCCCTCGATCTGGATGGAAGAACTATGAATCTTGCAATTGAGGCTCCTCCTTATGATATTCTGATCACGATCAGCGTGTCCATCCCCATCTGCCGCAACCTCGAGCGGGGGCGGGATGGGCATCTCCATCGATGGGTGGCTTCTAAGATTGGATTGAGATGGATGGAGATGGAGATGGAGAATATGAAGAACAATAACAGCAACCACAGCTTCAGACTTCTTAGAAGAAGAGCAGATGGCCGTTCTGTCATCAATTAGCAGAGAGCCAGAAAGCAGCCAGCCTCAGCTTCAGACTTCAGACTTCAGATAGAACTCAGAGGCAGAGAAGAGAGATATATCCATCATACAAGATACAACTCTGAACTATGAACATGGAAATGGTCAAGTATGACTGTCTCTGTAGTCTGTACTCTGTACTGTATTACGAAAAAATTAAGAGGATAAGATCAATCAGTCCCCACTCCCCAGATTTATTGAAATAAATAAAAATGGGTATTCATTCAAAACCAAAGTTAGGTTAGGTGGACTCGGTCTTCATTCTTAACATTAAACCAGTGTGCGACCATCAATCCTCAAAATAAAAATTCGACTATGCTGCAATTCATAAATTTAATCGATAATTTACTTATATATATTCCTCAAACTTATAAAACTTCAGCTATTCTGCTCCTCAGTCGATATACTTCACCTGTATTCCACGCACATATACTGATATACAAATAAAATTAATGAGTATCTTACCAACACCATCTAAACACTATCTTGCCTATTTCCAATTTTCATTGTAAATGTATTGATATTCAATTCCACTTAGAAAAGATAAAATGAATTTATCCTAAAAAACAAGATATTTTACTACACAGATGATCTTCCATTAATTTCTCTAGAAGTCAACTGTCAATCCGATTTTAATTAATTTCTTGTCATATTCATGTGTTAATATTTTATGTGCGATTTAAAAGGTGTCTCATCAAAGGATGAAATCGAGTGGATGTCTCATCCACCAAAGGGTGTTAATATTTTATCTATAAATAGTACTACATTTTTCGAGTTTTCATTAACCATTTCACATTTATGAAATGACAAATATAATAGATATCACATTGCTATCAAATAAAAATCCAGATGCGATACGTGCACGGGTCACAAAAAATTTGGTTTGCAACTAATTTGAAGAAAGAAAATACATGGAGTATGAATTTTGTTCTACTAGATAGTAAGTTAACTTTTTATGCAATACATTTTTCTCCCTATATCATGTTGATTTCAATATTCAACAAAAATTTATTTCCAGTATTTTTTTTCATATTTATGCATTTGGGCCAACAACTTTATGGAAATATATGAATTTAAAAATATTCAAATCTTTGAAATTAACAATAATATTGGCTTAAAATATTTTATTTTTTTACTATAATATTTTTATTTTGATATTGGATATTATCAACGGACTAAAAAATGATTTTACACAAGGCGCCATGTGCGAGATTATACGGTCCAATGGAACATATTAGAGGAGGCTATCGTACGGTTCCCCACATGTTTTGTATTGATTTTTCCGCAAGCACTTAGGTTACTATTTTGACAATAAATTTTCTTGTCATATTCATGTGTTACCTGATTTCAAGTCTTTTGAAAATATCAGAACATAAATTACTAACTGCACATAGTGTATAGACACTTATTGTTTAATTACTATAATCATATAAATTAAAATTTTTTATTTTTAATTACAATTTACTTATTAAATTTGATATTTTTAATACAAATTTTTTTATTCAATTTATTTTTGAATATTTCGTAATACTTTTTATTCGTAAAAAATATAAAAATTTTGTAAACATTAAAAAAATTGTATTCTTATTTCTAAAATAAATAGTTGTTCTTTTATTTTAAATTATTATTAATAAATTATAATAAGATTATTTAGATGCTGACAAACGAAAGAGTGCATTCATGTAGTCTATATTCAATGAATGGGTTCTAAAAGATGCCTTACACTAACTAGATAATTGTTTCACGTCATTTTTAAAGTGCAGATATATATAATTGTAAATATAATAAAGTATTAATTTTTATTTTAAATATATATTAAAAATTTATTATTAGGTTAGTTAAATGCTAATAAATGAAATAGTGGGATAATATATCATAAAGTGTCCTTTTTATTTTAAATTTATTATTGAGAAATCATAATTAGGTTAATTAAATGATAACAAATGAAAGGATGTAATTGTGTATGATAAAGTGTAGTTTATTTTATTTTGTATGATTGTTAAAAAATAAAAAATAGGTTAATTAAATGTTAACAAATGAAAGGGTGTTAGTATGTAGTTTTATTCAATGAATGGGTGCGAATAAAAAGGTGTCTTTTAACATATATTTCATAGGGTTCAATTAATATATGTCTTTCCAAAGAATACAATCTAGTTGATGCCTCAAAAGGTACAATTTAAAATGTGCATTGCCAAATAATGCAATCAAGTGGATTTTCCTCCACCAAAAGATGCCAACATTTTATCTATAAATAATACTTTATTAAGTTTTCATCCAACCATTTCACATTTACAATAAAGAAACATAATTGATATCGCATTAATTTCAAATAGAAATCTAGATGATACATACACGAATACTGAAAATTTGGGGGATGAATTTTGTTCTTCTAAAAGTAAGATAAATTTTTATACAATAATTTTTATTAATACAGGAATATTTAAATTGTTATTAATTATCATTCTTGAGCAAATCAATTTATAAAATTTATCTTCTTATAGCAAATATACTTTAAGAATAAGTTCTTTTATATTAAAATCATTGATTAAAAATCATCTATATACTTAAAAATAAAAATTAATGCCATAATATTCTATATATTGTTTACAATGAATACCATTATCGTCGAGCGAAGCTCGACGCACAGATCTAGTATTAAATAAATAAAAGATCTTACAAATTTAGTGAGAGGCTAAATAAAAGAAAAGTAAACGGAACAAAAGTAAAATTACACTAAAAAGCCAGAAGATGATCATAAGCGAAGAACAGAAAAAGTAAAAGCAAAACAGAAAAAGACTAATTGAAGGCCTTCCATTCTAAAATAATTTAATAGAGCAGATCGCCGATGTCTTTCTCCTTATCTCAAAGTTCTCGCACACCTCTGATTATGTTATATTGTTACGAACAATTATTTGTCGACAATTATTACGATATTAGTGACCGTACGTACGAATCAAAATATGATAAGCATACTACTATAGTAGTTGTGGCAGCTCTCCCGTCTCTTTCGTAAATCTTTCTTCCAATTTAATTAGTCTTATCGTTAATCTATAGTAAGTGAGGAGTAATAATAAATAATGAATTCAAGTGTGTGCGAACAAAAGTATCTGATTTCAATATTAACTTAAATTATTATTCATACACCATCATTAGCTCACTTTTTTGTAAAACTTTTTTTTTAAATGGAAGAAGTCCGGGACGTGTTTGAATTGTTTGAAAATAAAAAGGAAGAAATAAATAAAATAAATTTTAATTTATTCTTTTTTCAACCAATTTCTTATTTATCACTATTTTTAAATACTCATTTTATTTTGATATTGTCAGATCAAGTAATTATTATTATGT
Organism: Rhynchospora pubera; assembly: GCA_028095005.1. NCBI lineage: Eukaryota > Viridiplantae > Streptophyta > Magnoliopsida > Poales > Cyperaceae > Rhynchospora > Rhynchospora pubera. The sequence goes on along the minus strand of CM051459.1, from coordinate 228,244,638 downwards.
AATACTAATAATAAGAATATATAACAATTATATAGAAATAATTAATATTGTTATATAGTAATATTTGTAACACCCCAAACTAGGGGTGGCATAGCCCACCGTGTATATTTTAATGGTACAAGACAGTAATAACAAATATGCAAGCCAATAACATAATTAAAAACATTAGTCATCATAACATTTATAAAATAATACATATAAATTAACCTAAATAATATCCCGCCAAAATAAAATCCGATACCATTTGAAGTAAAGTGAATGGTATTTAAGCATAATGGTCCGTCAGAGGAGGCCGGCGATAAATGATTTAGTGGAATTAAAAATTACAAAAAAAATACTAAATAGCAATGAGGAACTCAAAGAGCCCAAAGAAAATTTTCATTAATTAATCAACTCTCTTTTACAATGACAAGCACTCCTTTATATAGGAGGCGGCGCCTTGGACAACAAGTCAGTATATTTTCAGAAATAGTACCCTAAAAAGAAAATTTGCAGAAAGAAAAATAAAATATAAAATTACAAATATAGTAATGTCCTAAACTAAAGATAGTCCTCGTCAGATTCTGAGTTAGGTTCGAATGAGATTCAGTTCGCGTCGTGCTCTGATGCAACATCCCTAGGTACTCTCGGGAGAGGTCTTGGAGAGATACCCTTGGGTGAGGGTGAGGTCTCGGGTGAAGTACCCTCGGGTGAGAGACCCGTAGGTGAGGTACCCTTTCGGATTAGGTTCGCATTATACTCGGAATCCCAAAATATCTCAGGAAGCATGAGGTACCCCAACATACTTCGGGAGAATGACTCGCATCTTGTTCAAATTGAACAATTCAAGGGACCTTGGATGAATTACTCGCGTCATGCACCAGTGAAATTACCACGAGGTACTTCGGGTGAAGGACCCCGAAATACCTTCGGTGAATTTTTCTCCGTATTGCGTCATGGCACATCATACTAGTAGCACTAATATCACATGCAATAACTGACAGATAACAAATGCTATACCATACAACATGTCACAAATGTTAGAGATATGTCCTAGAAGCCAATATTATTAGGCTACTTCTATAGTTTATGTTATTGATGATTTCATATCATTTGTTCTTTGATTTAATCGTTGACAGTTCATTCAGGTTGAGGATCTGAATTTTAGATCACTGTTATTCATTTAGTAGTAAATGACAACGATAAATCTAAAAGTCCATAATCTTGATAATTAACAAAGGACATTAATTATCAATAAGATTAGTATGCAAGTTAAGTGATGATTAAGTTCTATAAATCATAGGTTAAGAGTAACCAACTTAATTGAATATATGCGTATGTTATAGAACATAGTACAGGACTGGACCCCACGAAATAAATATATGGATTGTGTTATGTGTCATTATTTATTTCGTTATGATTTTAGTTCTAAGTTTGAGATGATTATTTTTTCCACATGAGGATAGGTTCTATAAATCATGTCTATCGTTGATTCCTGATAAAGGCTGCTATACGGACTTGATTTAAGTTCTCTTGAATTGTGCGGGATAAAGCTAATTATCAAGAAAACCATATGTCCCTCATTAATTCACTTAGTGAGTGACGATATCTGTTTGGGCCCCTTGATGGAGATAGATTGTTTGCTAGCAACTGATACAATTATCTCTGAATATTTGTATCAGTACATTATTTATGCGAATTGGGAATCATAACGTGTTGCTAGATACCGCTTATGATTATTAGAATTAAATAGCGATTTAATTTCATGTCCAACGTAGCATAAATCCTAAAAGGGTCACACATAATAAGGTGTTTAACCATACGTGCATTAATTATTTATTTGCAACAATAGGTTTTGCAAAATATGATGAATTGATTAATTAATCATATACTGTTATGGACCGTTATGATTATTTAAGTCAAATAGATCATATTGAAATAATTTAATGCATTGACAAATTCCATATTAATTATTAAATAGTTAATAATTAATTATAATCGGCACATTTAATTATATGAGCTATCTGGACTTTATTTAAATAGTTATTTAAATGTCCAATTAAGGGTTAATATAAGAGACAATTAATGGATTGATTTAATGGGCTTGTATAACATGTGGTGTAGCCCACATGAGCCCATGAAAGGTGCGGCTATAGGAGGGGCAATTTTGTCCATCTAAGTTTGGATGAGAGCTAGGTTATGTGGTCTATATAAATGGATGTTCTTTGGGAGAAAACCCTAGCCACCTTTTGAACCTCTCTCTCTCCTCTTTCTTTGGCCGAACCGCACACAAAGGAAGAGAAAAATTTCAGAATTTTTCTCCCCCTTTTCTCTCTTCTATCCACCATCTAACTCATATGTTGAGCAAGCTTTCCACATAAATTAATTAGAAGAATTAACTAGAAGAGAGAAAGCTTAGGATTAGTCTTGTTTCTCCTAATTACTAGCATAATTAGTTGAGAACGTGGTTAATTCCTTAGTGGACTCGAGGCGTTCGACTTGGAAGTGTTTGGAGGGCTCGCCATCGACACCTAAGCCGTTGGAACGAGCCTCTTGGTTGCTATACCAAGAGAGGTACAATTTTTCACCTTATTCATTATGTATCAATTGAGTTTAAGTGCTAGATCCGTTTGTGTGTTGTTTTAATTGCTTAATTAAGAGTAATTAGCAAAAAAAGTTAAAACTAACACCTTTCCTAACAATAAATTCAAATGCACATAATATAAATAGATCATATATATCCATGCTCGAGTAAATGCAACCAAGAAGCAACAACATGCACAATTATGTATTAAATTTCTAAGAATGAAAATTTGAGATTCATGTGAAATCTTCACCTGACGAAAACAAATGGAAAACGGAAGGAACTCGTGGATGTTGACTCCTGAAAATGCATTGTCAAAATAACATGAGATGATCAGAAAAAATATCTCAACGACTTTTGGAACAGGGGTAGAGCCAGTAGGGGTGCAAAGGGGGCTTGGCCCCCCCTAAGGTTTTATTTGTTTTTTTTTTTGGTATGACGAGCTTTTTAGTTATATACTAAATTTTGTTAATATATAACATGTTGCATCCTAGTAAAAGAGTTCAAATACAATCTAGTTAAGTTTATTGTTTATTCAAACTAGTTTAATTATAATTTTTCTTTTAGAGCAAATTTAGAAGATAAATAATTACAAATAAAACATTGCTCAGATATGAAAAATCTTTGATTAAGAAAGAAAAAAATTACTTCTTTATTTATTTGATTGATGATACAATTCATGTTTAGAAAATTACTACTATAAAATAATGCAATATTATTTTTTGCGGTCAATTTTTTTAGATTTTTAAACTTTCAAAGTTTAGTATGCCTAAGTAAAAAATTTTGGCCCTCTACCATCTAAACAAATAGAGTGTAAGAATAAACTTTTACAATGATTTACAAAGGTCCCACGTAAAACTTGTGATTAAGATCAGCTAGGGAGATTTTTAGAGCTCAAAATTTTTATACCAGATGAAAATATCAATTTGAACATATTAATGATACAACCTAATTAGATATAATAATACTTGAAATAGGAAAGAGATAACCGTAGCACAATTCAGGAGAGGTCAGTACCTCTAATAAGATTGACTGTTCTGTTCAGTGTCAAATGAAGAAAATTTTTATCTGGTTAAAGCATGTTCTGGAGCCGACACTAATAATGTATAAACGACAAGCGACCTGAAGCGAGAAGAACAAAAGAGGAACAAGAGATGGTTTGGTCTGATAGATAATAAATAAATTTCAAGAATTATAACTGCCATCGCTAAAAAAAACCATCGCTGAACTAAAAATAGAATTTCTGCTCTTTCCTCCTCTCCTCTCTCCTTTCTTGGCTCGTTCATCTTCTCTGCCTCCTCTCTTCCCTCCTCTGCAACACTCATCTCTGTCTCTCTCCACCTTCCTTCTACCTCCACGCCTTCCCTTATTTTCTCTCTGTGTTATTCCCTCTGCCTCCTTCATCATTGGTTTCTTTCCCATCAAATAGTGAGAATGTAAAACAAATTAAACACATAAAAATAATAAATTGAACATACAGAGAAAAACCTACCTATCTCTATTCGAACAGCCTATTCAGCTAATTCACGTGGTGTGACTAAACATACCTATATGTTTTAACAACTAGCCTCAAGATTGGCTGGTTGGAAGGCCCAGATGCTCTCTTATGCTGGTAGGCTAGTGTTACTGAAATCAATAATCATGTCTATCCCTGTGTACTCTTATGTCTATCGAGTGTGTGCCAAAAACTTATATTAGCAAGATGAATAGCTTGATGACAACATTTTTCTAGGGAAAGACTGGTCAGTTTAGATACATAGCTCCAGTGGCTCGGAAGTCAATTTGTAAGTCGGTGCAGCAAGGGAACTGGGGGTTAGGGATTTATAACTTTTTGGAGAAGTTTTATTCTGAAACTGATTTTTGGTAGTGATAAGTGAGGAGAACAAATTGCGGGTGAAGGTGTGCAAGGCTAAGTATTGCCCTAATATTGGTGTGTGGAGGGCAAACCCAAACACAAATTGCAGTAAACTATGGAGAGACATCTTACGCAGGAGAGAATTTTTTAGAGGGAATGTGCAGTGGAAACTGGGAGATGGAAATTCTGTCAGAGCTATAGCCCAGCCTTGGTTTGATGGCTGGAAGGAGCAACATGTGGCCTCACAAGCACAAGCAAGGCAAACTGTAGCCGAGCTATTTGATTTTACCAGGGGCCAGTGGAGGACAGTAGAGCTCAGTTCGATGTTTTCACAACAACAGATGCTGAATGTTTAGGCAGTACAGCCACGACCTACTAATGAAACTGGCTCTAAGGATAGGCTTATCTGGCATCAGTCAAAGAGGAAAATTTTCTGTCAAGGAAGGATATCAGGTCCTAAAGAATGAATTGGCAGTGAGTAACACAAATGAGGTGGTAGTATTGTGGCAAAAGGTTCAACAATGGGAGAGGCTGGTGCCAAAGGTTAAGATCTTCATATGGAGGTTAATTTCAAAGGCATTACTCGTTACTCAGAATGTCCATAGGAGGATTGATAGAGTTTCACCGGTGTACCAAATGTGTCAAGAGGAAAATGAGTTCGAGGTGCATTGTTTCTTCTTTTGTCATGGGTCTAGGGTGGTTTGGTTTGGAAGCCAGTTAGGTCTTAGAACTCAGGACTTGCCTCTAAATGTAGTGGCAGCAATTGACCAGTGCACACAGAATAGAAAAACAAAAGAAATTAAGAGATTTTGTTACATGCTTTGGGAGATTTGGATTGCTAGAAATGAGACAATTATGCAGCACAAAAGGTTTAACCCTACACAAATCCTCAAGAAAATTGATGGATGGATGAATAGAGCAACACCTCAGGAGGTGGATGGAGGAGTTGTCAAAGTTCCTATAAGAAATCAGAGGGAACTATATGAATTTAAACTGAACAGTTTCCAAGCAATCGTTGATGGCTCATGGGATGTGAAAAATAAGGCAGGATGGGCTTTCATACTGCATTATGAGGCAGGATGGGCTTTCATACTGCATTATGAGGGAGAGTTAATACAGATAGAATACAAATGCCAAACCCTTCATGACCTTTTTCATGCTGAGATGATGACCGTTAAAGAGGATCTAATTTGCCTTCAAGGAAGAGGAGTTCAAGGGCAGGAAATTGAGATTTACTCAGATTACAATTAGTGGCAGTACTGAATGAAGGGGATGAAGATAACATACCTTCATGGAGGGCAGTGCATGACACTGTTCAGCTGAAGCACATGATTGACCAATACGAAGGAATGGTAGGGTTCAAGCATATCAAGAGAGAGGTCGTCAATCAAGAGCATTTATTAGCAAACCTGGCAAGGAGTTATACTGGCCAGCCAAGGATGTGGCAAGCTGAGGAGGGGCAAATTAGGAATGTGTTGGATAAGAGATTTTTCCAAAGGATGCAACATGACCCTCCCTGATTTCTGTTTAGTTCTCAGTTCAAAAGAAACCCCACCCGCGTTTGTTAGGTGTCTTTTTCTTTTTCTGTTTGTTCTTTGAAGCTTCTTTACTGTAGTTTTTACTGTTAGTGTTTTTTCAGATGTTTAGGTTTTTTCTTTCTAGCTTTTAGTCAACTGTTACTTTTCTGTTTTAATGTACCAGTGGGTGGAGGGGTTCTTTTGTACTTTGATTGTTGTAATTTTACAGCTGTTATGGCTTGCAATTGTTTAATTTAAAGCCTACGAGCACTCACAAGTGTCAAAAAAAAAAATTACTACATACACGCAAGCTGACAGCTATGCATTTATCACTACGGGAAAAAGGACCTTCTGTAACGGTTTTTGAAATAACCGTTACAGACTAGTGAGGCATAAGGCGGAAAAATTGGCGTCACAAATCTATAACGGTTATTATTAAAAAACCGTAATAATATTTCCGCATGCAATAGGAAAAAAAGTGTGTCCACCTTCTGTAACGGTTGTTGGATAATAACCGTTACAGATTCTAAGAAATCTGTAACGATTATTATCGAACAACCGTTACAGAAGATACGATAAAAAGAAAGAATTAATAATAATCTTCTGTAACGGTTATATATAAATAACCGTTACAGTATCTCTGTAATTCTGTAACGGTTATTTCCTAATAACAGTTACATAAAGGCAAATAATTTTTTTTTAATGATTCTGTAACGGTTATTAGAAAATAACCGTTACAGAAAGGTTCTGTATAAATGTATCTTCCTACCTCATTAAGTCTCATCTAACTCTCAGCCGCACTTCCCCCTTTCTCTTCTTTTCATTTATTGCGAATTTTGTGGTGTCCACTTCACTAAAAAAAATAGCAAAAAATTTCTAAAAATTCTGAAAAAATAATAATTAGAAAGTGAATAAGAAGGAGAGCACATTTAAGGTAAAAAAAAAATTAAATTTGAACCGTATTTTTTTTACATTTTTTCCTTATTTATTTCGATTTTTTCATTAATTTATGGTTATTTTTTATTTTTTTATATATTTTAAGATCTCATTAAATAGGAGAAGATCTTACATCGGCCGGATAAGTCGCACGATTCAACGGATCGGAAGTCACACGATTGAAAGTATATTTTCATGAACTCCTCTTTTTTTAAATTATTTGCATTTCGTTAATAATTTGCATATATATATAGGCATGAATTTCGTATTGTCATATAGGAACCAAAATACCGGAACTCAACTGAATTTAGGTCATTGCCCGTCCGAGATTAATCCATTAGGGATTAACTCGGATAGTACTCCCGGTGGGGAGTACTGCTCTTTGGATATGATTTGTCTCATTTAGGACAGCGAGTTGTACGTTAGATGCAATGTGTTGTCTCATTTATAGGTGGATCGAGGAGATTTGGGAACTAGATTACCTGAAATTTAAGATACCCTTATTCAAGTGTGCATGGATCGACAACGGTCACGGTGGAGTTAAATAAAAGATACCCATAAATTTAAGATACCCTTATAACTGTTGACTTCAATAAAAGAGCTTATCGAGACGATCCCTTTATACTTGCAAATAAGCAAGCAATGCAAATTTTTTACATTCAAGATCCGGCGGATAAGAAAAGACATGTTGTGCTTCAAGGTAAATGTTCATCTTATTTAAGTACAAATGTTCACCTTATTGAGTACAAATGTTCATCTTATTTATTACTTGCCACTTTCAGGAAAAAAACGTATTGTCAGTGTTGGCGATGTCGTAGATGAAAAAGCATACGACCACTTCGAGAAAATACCATCGGTATCGACGATACATCACAGCCAGTATCGATTAGTTGTAGGCGTATAGATAACACCGAAGGCGTGTGGGTCGACACGCGAAGGAAAAAAAAGAAAGTAGCTACATAATCACATGTGAGTTAAAAAACTGTTATGTGCTAATATAAATTATTCTTAACATAGATGTGCTAAATTATTATGTTAATATTTTTATTTTTATTTTTTATAGGTCATTAATTGGTGAAATATTTTGTTAACAAGGAGCTAATTTATTTTTATTTTTGGTTAATTTTCTAAATTGTAATTTTATTTTGTTAGAAAAAATGTAAAACAAAATTAAATTCATGTGTAACCAACACAGAAATTAAATTCAGTCAAAACACTTAATAACATGCATGGATAAACCAACACCGAAAATATGTTGTGTGAACTTTATCTATGTAATTTGAAGTTTATGTTATTTGTGTATGAATTCATGTTTGAATATTATTGTGTTTTAATTAAATGAATTTTAAATTTATGTATGTTTTAATTATTTGAATTTTAAACTTGTCCATGTTTGAATAAATTGAACATTGCGCCAAACATTAATATATATTATATATGGTGTTTTAATTAGGTAGTAATGGAGAAAGGTGAAGGAAGCAATTCAAAGGGAAAAAAGCCGATCGAACGAGTGTACGTTAGGCGCAAAGTTCGTGCCAAACCAAAACCAAGCCTCTCAAAACCAAGGCCAACCAAGCCTCTCAAAATATGAACAACATGCAATGTTTCAAAGGAAAGGAGCATAACGACAATGGAAGAGTTTAGGTGGAAAAAAAGCTGCTGGGAAAAGTATGAGATTAAATTTGACAAAGAAGGAGTGCCAATTGGTACTGAAGAGGCGGTGAATAAATTTGCATCATATTGCGGGTATCTGGCTAGAGCAAGAGTGCCAATCACAATTAATGATTGGCGGAAGGACGTTTCAAAGGAAACCAAACTTGAGTTGTGGTTGGACATCAAGGTGAATAAATTTTCACTTAAATCATCTAATTTAAATTTCTATGCTACCAATTAACTAACGTTTTATTATGTTTTAGAAAATGTTCAACATCGAAGATGATAAAGCCATGAACAATACTTTCAAAGCGATGGGCATAAGTCACAGGGCTTATAGAAGTAGGATTGCTGAGGAGTACATCACAAATGCCGATCCAAACAATCCCAAAAATCCATGCGATAAACATCCAATCTCACAAAAAGAATGGGAAGAATTTTTCATGAAAAGGACGGGTACAGATTTTGTACAAAAGAGCAACAAAGCGAAGGAGTTGAAAAAGAAATGAAAAGAGCCTCATAGGATGGGTTCCACTGGCTATAGAGGAAAAAAAGGTTCATGGAAACCTACAGACAAGATTGTCATACCCGGAGATTCTGAAGGGGCCGGTTACACGAGCATTACCATCGGCGATTTGGAACCGAGGAGTCAAAGGTATTTCATAGGAAGGACTGTGGCTATGAAGGATAAAGATACTTACACATGTAAAGACTTATTATATATGCTAACTTCAAATTCTGTTTTGTGATTATTAATAAGATTTGTTTGTTGTTTGTTAGATACTTACACGTTCCATAGCTCTGATTCGTCGACTATTGAGGCATTCAGTCGGTTGAGTGCCATGTCTGGTGAAATCAATTCCGGGTCAATACCGGAACAAGAAGTCTTAAATCGGGCGGTTGACAGGCCAGAACATCCAGGAAGAATCAGAGGATATCCTTTATGGACCAAGAAGAAAGATGTGTATAAAAGAAAGTCTAGAAAGGATGCGCATGAATGATGGATGGCACCAGACCAGATTGAAGAATTGATGAGCAGGGTAGCAGCTGAAGCCGCTGAGAAAACCAAAAGGGACTTGATTCACTCTGAGGAGATAATGAATGCGGCGAGACAACAAGCTTTTCAGGTAATCCTTTTTGACAATCAAAATGTAATCAAAATGAATGAAAACTATTCTTCATCATTCGGTTGCTTGATAATTTTCAGGACGTGAAACAATGGTTGGCCAATAGCGGATTGCAGTTTCAAGCACCACAGCAATTTGTGACGCCGTACCAGCCATTCGTTGAAGCTGAGGTAGACTTAGGAATGCCAAACGAAGAGTTATTCCGAACGGTTGCCTCAAGCTATATGCCTCCGGATCCGAGAAGCGTTGTTCAGGTTCATATTGATCATTTTTCTCTTTTCTCTTTAGATTTATTTTTGGCTTAGCATTAGGGTTTCTGATTGAACTGAATTTCAGGAAGAAATGCCGTGCGATCTCTTTTCTCTTGATCACGACAACCAGAGGATTAAGGTGGTAGAAGGAAATATTATTCCGAGTGTTGTTGGTCAGATCGTACACGGCGTGCCTCTAACTGATTAACAATTGTATGTCCATCTTCTCCAAGTAGGCGATGAATTTCGTGAATGGCAAGTCTCTGGTAGGTCAGATGAGCTATTAGGAAATAATATAGGGGGCCGATTCCCATGGCCGTCATTTTTTGTGGAGATAGGCCACAAGGTATCGTTTTATTTAATTACGACAATCTGTTTCATACATTTCTCCTAATGACTTATTAATATGATGGCATTGAATGCAGAGTTTGACCAAAAAGAAGCCGGCCAAAAAGAAGCCAAAGACGAAGGAGGCGGCGAAGAATGTGGAGGAGAGTCCAAAGGTTCCAAGTGCGGGGTCGTTTGTTACTCGTTATCCACTCCTCCCAAAGGATATTATTGACAGGCTGAGCCCATCCGAACTAGCAGTATACAGACTGTTGATGCTCCAACCAGAAGAAGAGAAGAACTTTGAGCTGCCTAATTGCAATCCTTGGGGTACGCACGATGGCGATGCTAAGTTCAACGTTAATGTCGACGATATTGTTGAATGTTTTATAAGGGAGGAGCTATCTCAATCGATCGTGAAATTTTACTGCTGGTTTGAATTTTTCAACTTTAATGTTAATTTTTTTCTTCATTCAATTCATTCAAAATTGAAATTGTTGAACTTTGATATTCATGTTTGCAGGTTTTGGATGGAAGAACTTTCAACAAGTGAAGAGAACTCCATGAGCATCACCGTACTGGATCCAGAGTTATTGGCTGAGTGGAAATTTAAACACGAAGAACTCGGTGCGGTGAATTACCTAACGAGAGCATTCATGGATAATCCATCCTCCTATCTTGTTTTGCCGTATAATCAGCAGTAAGAAATATAACCAATATGGCTACTAATGAAAGAATTTTGTAGTTTCCTATAATTCCACCAAAATAATAAATCTATATTAATTACAGGTTTCATTGGGTTGTCCTTGTTATTAATGTCGAGAAGCGCACCGTTCACTTTGTTGATTCTTTGGAACGCAAGAATCCAAAGTTATATATTAAGCCATTCATATCTTCGTAAGTTTCCATTTCTGAATTAAGTTAAAGCATGATGAGATTTTTCAAATTAAAAAATATTAGATTTTATTATTTTAAATGATATTGCATGCAGGGTATACAAGCGGTATTTACTGAAAACCGGAAGATATAGCCAAAAGAGCAGAACAAGATTTGATTGGTACCGAATTAAGGTACAGAACTTATCAGTTTAAGATATTATTTGTTTGTGACATTGAAATTAACTAAAAAAGATTGTGTTTCTTTTGTTGGAATCTTAATTAGGGACCGATACAAAAGGGCAGCACAGAGTGTGGATATTTCACAATGCTCAACATGAGGGCAATATTAAGTAGTTGGACTACGGTCGGAGAATTCCCTGAGGTAATGTTAAGTCGATTTATTATTTTAGGATTTCATATTTTTATTGGTTTAGGACTTAGGATTTACAAAATTATTTGACTTCATCAATTGTTAATGATCAAATTGCAGTCGTTTCGGAGGTTATGGACTTCATGTATGGGGTATTATTTTAGGAAACTTTTGACTTGACTTGGTGTTAACTCTATGTATAGTTACTTTGTTATTTTTTACTACATATTGATATATGTTTTGTGCTTGGTATATATATGTGACATCTGATATATGCATGATATATGTTTGTCTGCTGCATGTTGGTTTGTATGATATAAATTGGGTACCAATTTGGTACCAATTCGGCTAGCAAAATTGGGCTAGCCAATAAAACAGGCAAAATCCAAAAAAAAAGAAGGTCTTTTGTAACGGTTATTAAGGAATAACCGTTACAGAATTCATAATTTCATTTTTTTTATATCAACAATATCTGTAACGGTTATAATCTAATAACCGTTACAGAAGACTGGCTTCTGTAACGGTTATTAGATTATAATCGTTACACATGATCTCAAATAACAGTAAATGTAATTTCCGTCAACAATAGGATAACGGTTATTATATAACAACCGTTATAGAAGCCAGTCTTCCGTTACAAATATTCTCCATAAAACCGTAACCACATTTCCGTCCACAATACCATAACGATTATTAGATAATAACCGTTATAGATCTGTAACGGTTATTAGACCTTCTATAACGGGGCCTACTGTAACGTTACGTGTACCGTTACAAATGCCTTTTATTAACCGTTACAGAAGTCGAAATTTTGCGTAGTGTATTACTTAATTTTCTTTGTTTGTGTGCTTCAATAGTTAATAACATAATCACTAAATTCAATTGTACCTTCGTCATCTTCTTCCAGTACTGGATTTGGTTTTGATGAGTGAATGTTGCTACACAAAGAGGTAATTCTAGGTTGTCGGGTTGTTCCTATATATATTTTTTTTAAAATTTGGCCACTATATTAGGACTGAGACTCTTTTCTTGGGCATGCAATTTTGTTGTGTTATTTACAACTTTCATCCTTTGTGTTTTATGCATCATTTTTTTTTCCCTCTTTTGGCTTCATGTATATAAATAAATTCAATCTGCAATTTCCTTCACTATTCTTTACCATACATTGCTTCTAGTCTTGCAAAGTAATGGGCTAATGAATCATTCTGTGCTGGTACCTGGACTAGAGGGGGAAAAAATGTACTGCAAGTTTAAATAAATTTAAATGCAGTTATGATAGATACATTATAATTGCTAGACTCTGTATCTATATTTTTTGAGTTGATGATCACACTTCATGGGATGACCACTACTAGAGTTGGTCGGGTTGAACACAGATCTTGCGCAAAATCTCCTAGCCTACTTGACTAACTGATTGTATTGTATTGTGTTAGATTGAAATGAAAAGTCATCCTCATCCAGAGAGACCTGATCGCCTTCAAGGTATTGCTGCAAGCCTTACTGAAGCTGGTAAATCCTACTACATATCTATCTATTTTTTGACCAATTTTGCAGCTTGAATCTGATGTTCCTTGTTGAGCTTTTACTTTTCTGATTCAACTGTGACAATTTTTAGTCTATAAATGACACTCTCTTAATGTTAGACTAACCATTTTTTTATTCTAGGTATTTTTCCTGAAAAATGTACTTTGATTCCAGCTCGTGAAATAACACAAGAGGATCTTCTAAATGTAAGAACTGGCTTCCTCTTCAATTGAAATTATGAAGCTATGTATATAAGTTAGAACTTTTGTGAATTTAGATGTGTTTGCGGAGTTCCCCAAAAGGAATCTTAGCTTTTATATATATATATGCATGCATGCAATAAGTTACATCTGTTTCAGTCTATGTACATGCCATTGTTTCTTTCTTTGGTTCTAGTCTTTTTTTTTTGTAGTATAGTTTCCATAAAATACATGAACATTACAAGCTACTTCATAAAGTTGCCAACATGTTTAGCCAATTTCAATACCCTCAGCATGCTCAATGTAGGAGTTAAGTGATGCAATGTTGGCATGATGAACTTAATGAATAAATGGAAATTTTGATTTCCTTGATATGTCATAAGTGAATTTTTATTATCTTAGTTACTGATTCCAGTTTTTAACTTCTGATAATGCATAATCTGTTAAAATTTTTTACAGGTTCACTCCCTAGATAATGTTGATTCTGTCGAGCAAACGAAGAACATGTTCTATAGGTGAGTCCGTAGTTGTCAGCATGAAGATATATTAATTTGATTGCTTCAATGTGGTTCCACATCTGTGGTGTACTCGTACAATTTAAACCTTTTAAGAAGATACTACCCTTTTTTTTCCCCCTTAAAATGCTCTATAATTAATGGCTATGTAATGACATAAAGGTATGAAATATTTCTAACTTTACAGCTATTTCACACCTGACACATATGCCAATGCATTTTCAGCATGTGCTGCCAAACTCGCTGCGGGAATATGTGCCGATCTTGCAACCTCCATCATGTCAGGACAATTTAAAAATGGCTTTGCTCTGGTAGAATTTTGGTTACACATATCTACTTATATTCTTCTTTTTCCTAAAATGCTCAATGGTGCATTGTGTGATGCAGGTGAGACCTCCTGGACATCATGCAATGGGATTTTGTCTGCATAACAACGCAGCTATGGCTGCTATAGCTTCTCAGAAAGCTGGAGCACGGAAAGTTCTTATAGTTGACTGGGTAATGATGTACAATATCTGCTTATATTTTCACTATAAAAGTTTTTTTTAGAAACCTTGACAGCGGCTGTCAAGACAATTTTCACTATTTAAGTTGTACTGGTTTCATGAATGTGTGGTGGTGGAGCCAGAAAGTATCATAAGGTGGCACAAAAAATTAAGGATAGGACATGACCTTATAATTATAATTTTGTTGAATCACAAGCATGTGTTTGCAATTTTGTTGCAAAAATTCATTGTAAAAATAAGCATTTTATGTTTGGACTTTGGAACCCTTTTTTGTTTACCCCTTTTTTGAATCAGGGGAAGGCACTTCTGCCTAGTTTCCCTCCAGCCCTGTGGAAGATGGTTGCTGTGGTTTGTATGGGTAAAATAGTAAGTTTTTTACAGGTTGGCATCTTGCCTCCCCCTGCCTGCCTCCCTTCACCCCTGTGGCAACGGTTGCTGTGGTATGTATGTTTGTTACAGGTTGATGTGGTTTTATGGCACTTAATTTCTATCTATTATGTACAGGATGTCCATCATGGCAATGGAACACATGAAATATTCGACGGAAACAAATCAGTAAGTTTGTAATTACCTTTAGCTCCTTTTTTTCAACAAATGCGTGTCAAAAGAAGACCAGATTATACAATCTCTACTTTGTGGTATCTTCTTACACATATCTACGTGACCCAATGCTTTTAATTGACTTGCTAACTGAGGTGGACCATCGAGAAATCTGCTGTCATTGAGCAAAATTTCAATCTATCAACTTAAAAAAAGCCTATCAAATTATGTCCAGCAGTGTAAGCTTCTGAAAGAAAGCAAAGAGAAGCATTGCTGTTTCATATTCTTCCTTGGTATCCAGATCCGAAGATTAGTACACGTTATAGATAATGTCGTTCAGTCTTCATTCTTTTTACCTTGATTTTTTTTTAAAGTTTTATTTATACAACAAAAGCTGATGATGTAAAGTTGAGTGTGCGCTTCAAAGCTTACCCATAGATAGTGTTCTTAAATATATTGGATCTGAATAATTTTAAAGTAGGAGGGAGACACTACAAACTAGAAGTCAATAGGTTGAGAAAACAAACAGCTACTGTTATTTTCCAGTGCCGCAAATTAGTAATGCGAGAAAATTGGTTGCAATGCTTTTCTGTTGCAACATTTATCTCTGTTATTGCAAATTTATAAAGCGAGGAATGATGTTTTGCTCTGCTTCTCAATATTTTGAAACTCGTCTGCTCTGCTTCTCAAGTTTACTTCTAATTATATTTTGTTATTTAAGTAAGAAAGCAATGCACTGGGAAAAAAGAATTTGTTTCTCTATAACTGCCAACTTACTGTGGTTTTTTCAACTTCAGCTAAGGAGTTTGCACCAGACATGATGATTATATCAGCTGGGTTTGATGCGGCAAGGGGTGACCCCCTGGGTGGATGTGATGTGAGTATTATTGAAACTTGTATTTATTATTTTCTTATTTATAGAATTTCGTATGCTTAGTTTGAAATTTTCATCTGTGGTTTCTTGTGGAATATGACACAAAAACGAAGCAAATCCAAAGTACAGTGGGTTTGTTTTATTGAAGGCCAAACTGTCAAGATTTGTTTTTTAAGTGCTTAATTCTCATTTTTTTAAGTGCGTAATTATTCTCATTTACTGGAGATCTGTATATTTGACAGATAATACATATTGGTTCTAGTTGGGCATTAATTGCTGCCTGAGTTGGCAGGGTACCTGTGAAATCCAAGTTAGATTCAAATAAGCTAATTGAGGGAAATTTGTCATATAGCTTTTGTGAGTCAAAATTTCATTGAATTGTCCTTATCAATTACATCTGTTATCAGGTAACTCCTGCTGGGTACGCACAAATGGCACACATGTTGACTTCTCTTTCTGATGGAAAGCTGTTGGTTGTACTTGAGGTTGAGGGAGGGTATGCACTTCTTTTCTTTCTTCTAATAGTTGGTTTTTTTTTTAAAGCTTAAATTGCTTCTGTGATGCAAGTAAACTAATATGTTATGGCTGTATGATTAAAAAGGTATAATCTTCGTTCTATATCCGTTTCAGCGACAGCACTTGTTAAGGTATATCATCATTTTCTTGTGAATATTTTTCATTACTAGCCAAAATTTTATGTACTAAATTATATCCCTGGTAAACACTCGCAAGCTAAAAGAAATATAAGGACAAAGGAAATAAAAAGGTTGAGAGCTGGTCAAACTGGGGTATCTGTATGTTATAGAACTTCTGACATCACTTCATAATTATTATACCTATTGTCGATCTTATGCATTGGCAGTAATTTATAGAATAAAATTCTATATAACAGGTCTTGTTAGGAGAGAAGCCAGAGATCGAGCTAGAAGACCCAATGCCATCAAAAGAAGGCCTCGATAGTGTTCTTCAAGTCTTACAAGTCCAAGTCCCCTATTGGCTGATTTTGAGTCATCACTGTGCTATTAATGTGAAGCCTTTTCTGGACCATTTCTCTTCAAGCAGCGGTCAGTTATCTTATGACTTACAAGTTGATGCCAATCTCATTTAATCATTTTGATTGCTTGACTGTATGATTTTGAGGCTTAAAACATGATTTTCTGACCAGGAAGTACAACAAAGTAATTAAAAGTTTGAAAAGTTTTGGTGCTACCAAGTACCAACAAAATACAACATGTCAAAGTCCAGTGCAGAATACCTAAACCTTTGACAGAAGGATGAAATTTTGCATATTTGCTGGCAACTTTTCATTCTCCATATTAGTGGTAATGTGGTATCCCAAAATGCTGGTGACCAATTTTTTTTTTTTGGTCTTATTTATGTTGTCAAGAAATATTGGTATTGTAATAATAGTATCTAATGTTTGTCTGGAAACATCTACAGCGATAAGCTAGCATAGGAAAGCAGATGAAGAAGAGACCCCACTACACCGGGCCTTTCCGGTGGAAATGTGGAAATAAAAGGATTTTCTTTGAACTCATCAGCAAGAGGTTTCAGAAGAAACGAATGATGAAGCATGTGAAGGGAATGAGATAGATCAACATATATAATGTTTTTTTTAGCATTAGCTGCTGCCAGATCTAAGTGTAGCTTTTTCTGACCGAGGAAGTGGGACTTTGGATAAGTAACTAATTAGATTTTTTTTTCTTTTTAAATGATTGCTAATTTAGAAGTAGAAGAGAACTAGAACAGAAGAACTAGTAAAACCTTTATTTTATTATTTTTTTGTCAAAGCTGAAAAGCATGAAAAAGTAGAACCCTCGATTTATTGTCTGCGTGCCGTTTTGCTGCTGTTGTGTTCTCTAAATTCTAGTTCTACTCTAGTAATATTAATAGCGAGCATACATCACGGAAAAAGGAAAATAGCAAAGAAACAGCCAAGTAGATAAAACTACAAATTGCTTGTACTAAATTAAATTAGTACAAGCAAGTGCGATCCAACAATTTATTAATACTAATTTAGTATCTACCATCCATCGTTATGAACTGTACCTTCTGCCGCTCTGATAGAGAACATGAAACACAACCAATTGGCATCGTAAATGGTTAGCTATTAAACTTGAGAGCATCCCCATTATTAATATTATTAATTTTTCTGTTTTCACAAGGCGCTGCAGATTGCAGTCCAAATTCCAATATATGCATGCATTAATGCATACATGACTTGAGGCGGGCCCCCTTCGAATCCGACTCATAAACTCCCTAGTCAGTATATGATTTGATATGATAGGATTAGGATATGATATGGATCCTTCCTTGGTCCTTGGTCCTTGCTCCTTGCTCCTTGCTTTTGCGTCAACTGCCAACCACTACCGGTTACTGTCAATTTTCTAAAGTGATTTATTCTCACTCGTACCCTTGTAAACATTCAATTTCCATCAGATATTATTATTGTCAGCAGGATCAAATCATGTATATTTACATATCAGGGCTGCAATATTTCTATATATGAAACATTAGTTTGCTATATCTGCGCCATATCAGTGCTAACTGCAAATAATTTGTATCATTGAATTGAAATATTTATCTAATCACATATCTATTTCTTTACTATGTTGTTTCCTTCTATTCTATCATGCACGATATATTAATTTGAAGGGACTATCTCTATCTATAGATACGATATGATTTCACCAAAGCTTACGTGATAATTTTTATATCAATTAAACTCTTAAAAAGGAGTGTGAAAGCTTGTAAACTAAGAGGGAAATATCTTTCTCAAATCTTGTTATGGAAAATTTGAAAAAAAAAAAAAGAGAGCTTAATTTATGAAGAATCATAAATACAATTTGAATTCGAACCGTCGAATGTATATTAATTTTTTATCTGTGTTGCATGGATAATTTATGGACCATACATGACTATTAGAAATTTAGAATACTGGTTTGATTTCTCAATATAGTTTCATCAAGATATGGATACGGAGTTGAAGGGGTGCTTGCTTAGTATCTCAACATAAAAGGAAGAAAGTATTTTAGTATACATTTTCGAGAGGGGTGTATTGTGTATGAGATTGATAAGTTGACCACGATATGGGGCCGTCAATGGATCGGATACGGTATGATAAAAGATATTTTCATATTCGTACCTATTAAAAAAAATTTATTCAAATTATCCTATCCTTACCGGTTAAAAATTAACAGTAAAAATAGAATAACAATACATAATGTAATAATAATAATAATAATAATAATAATAATAATTCAATAACAAATATATATAATATATAATGTGGATGAGTAAATAACATCAAATAAATATATAAATAAAGTCAACATTTAGATAATATTTTATATATAACAAAAATCATATAGCTTATTCTCATGTCAATTGACATTAAAAAAATATATAAGTAATTATAAATTATATATTATCAAATAGAATAGAGTGCAAATTAATTTTTTCATCAGCATAAATAAATTTTGATGAAGATCAAAACTAATACCGTATCTTATGAAATATACTAATAATATGAGTATATATATGTTTGTAAAATTGTACACGTTAGATGATGGATACACCTACCCTTACACAATAAGTTTTGAGAAAGTTTATTATGCACTGTAGTGTATTAGCTAATCTGTGCACTGCAATTTAATTCGTTGGATTTGCTTTAAGATTCCAGCTGTAGATGTCGCTGGATCGAAAAAATTGAGTTGCTCCGCGGTTCTTATTCTACTCCTCTCTCTCTCTCTCTCTCGATTCAGTCTCTTCTACAGAACAAACCCTTCTCTCTGATTCAGCTCCTACCCTCTCAACTCGCAACCGAAACCCTAAATCGCTGAACCCTTTTCCTCTCGATCGCACTCACTAACCCTCCCCTCTTAATCTCACTCATCATCTCTCGACTAAGATGCGACCTAACTCGTCTTCTCTCTCGTCACTCTCTGCGACCTAGAGGTTCGGCTAAGCCATGGAGGAGCCAAGGTAACTGACCCCACCTCTCTCTCGTTTTTTGCTGAAACCTAATTTTATTTTAGGATTTTTACTCAAAATCCAACAATCCAGCAATTTTCATCTTCTAATTTCCTTGCTTTGTGCACAATTAGCATTCAAATCATTGTTATGTTTAGACCTATGGAATTAGTTATATTGAAATTTGATTTGTAATTCATACAATTTGAAAATTTGTTTGTAATTCATCAAGAGGTGGGTTGTTGCTTGGCCAGTGGCCAAACAATTTCCATAATTCATGCAATTTATCAGAATGATATGTTCATTATGGTTTTTTTATTTTTTTTTTTTAGAGAAAAGACTATGGGTGAACTGTTCATTGTGGACTTGTAGCTAAGCATAATAGCAGAACATGCCTAAAGGTATTGTGCACATTTTAAAATTTTTAGCAAATCTGAAAGATAAGCTACCTCAAACTTTCCTGTGTCACAACAACCATCTTCAACATTCTCAATACATGTATGGTAGCAT
This sequence comes from Rhynchospora pubera, assembly GCA_028095005.1. Taxonomy (NCBI): domain Eukaryota; kingdom Viridiplantae; phylum Streptophyta; class Magnoliopsida; order Poales; family Cyperaceae; genus Rhynchospora; species Rhynchospora pubera. The sequence goes on along the minus strand of CM051459.1, from coordinate 228,224,520 downwards.
TCTAGGTCAGTTCCTAGCAAAAATATAAAGTATTATTTAAAGCTTTCAAAACCATACTTAAAACAAAGAGATTATTCAGTTAAATGTCGTTAGTTAATTTATTATGTTCAGTTAATAAGTTCATTAAGCTTATTTATTTCAGTTTGATTTAGATACTCAGCTTCTATTGTTTCCATTGCATTAGAAATTAGAAGAAGCAAAGAAGGGAATTGATGTGATGGAGGAAGATGGTAGAAGAATTGGAGGGAGGAAATTAGTTTCTTAGGAAAAATCCGTGTAATATGCTATTAAAAGGGACTCATTTTGTACATAAAGGTGATATTTATTAATGAATTATAGAGTAGGCTCAGAAAATGGAGATATTATGTTGTGGGCTTGTGGCTTTGGATAAATTTAGAGTACACATTTTGTAAATTTTTGTTAAATTTCTTGTATACGGCAAGGGATCATTTTGGTTATTGCATGAACTATAGTTTGCATTGTTGTTGATGGCATAGTTGATGCTATGCTGCTTTAAAGTCTTTCATGTTCCGGGTTATATTCAACTTAGTAAGTTAAGTAATAACACAACGTTGTGAATCATTTTATGTGAATAACATGGTACCATGCACAAGCACCACGAGTGAATAACCAAGTTAAACTAGCAACAACAAAATCAGAACAAAAAAAGCATTCGTACTAAATAATAATTTCAAACGCCAATAACATGGTACCATGAACAAGCAACACAAAATAGCAGTTACATAATAGCTTTTCTACACAAAATAGCAGTGACATAACATCTAGCATCCATACAACGTTGTGTTATCAAAATAACAACATCTCTAAAAATATCAAATAAATAACCCTAATAACTGATACTATCTGAATCTAGCTATATTTCTTACAACTCTGCCTCGAATTTGAGCTTCAGACGCTGAAACTCAAGGAGGGATTTTTTTTAAAACAGATTTCTGAGAGCAATACAAAATGATTTACTTCATGCCGTCATGCTGCTGTTAGTGTATTCTCAGTTGCCTCATAGTTGATTTTCCATGAGTCATTGATGCCACCATTTCTGCGAGTGAGATGACGAACAACAGCATTAATACGGGGGATACATGCAGTACTGTGAGTTTATCTCTATAATTTCTATACACATTTTAGAAAAAAAAAATAACATTTAAAAATTTCTGAGAAAATCATTACGAAAAATCTTAATTTTACATGGTCGGAAGTCAGAACACACGGTGGTAAAATGAAATTTGGAATCAGCTGGTAAGATAAATTGGCTTAGGTAGGGTCAATTTTGTGGCAAAAATTTAAATTTATTTGGATTGATTAGATATTACAATTGTTACTTTTACTTTGAACTCAATTACTTTGGGTTTGTCTTGGCCTTCATTTGGGAATCCTATATTTAAACCAAAGTCCCTTCTAACATAAACTGACAGAGAACAGTATGGCTGCACATGCTTCACAGTTGGTTACCTTCTGGAGAAGCAATGTCATGGCTAAGGATATCCGGGTCAGTAACATCACAGAAGCAAACCGTGTAAAAGCAACATCTAAACTTTTTAATCTCTCTAAAACGCTACCAATACACATGACACCCATTCCCTAGTATTATTAGACAATTCGAGCATGTAACCCAAAGGTACTAATTTAAAGGTACTAACCTCTTATTACGAATAAGACCTTCATATTTTAGGATTCCATACAGTATTTAGAAAATTTCTTATCAGAACCAAATTGACCAGTAAAATTTATCATTATTTCCAACCATCGCTAGTACTGAGAAAAATCGAGAGAAAAAGGATACTGATTTGGAATTATTGCTTCAATGATTCAATCCATAAGAGGGAAAATAATAGGAGGCCGATATCTAGGATTTTGGTTCTATCAATGAAAACTTGAAAAAGAGACGGAGAGGGAAGAGGTACCTTTGCTAGTAGTTTTGGTCGATACTTCCGTCAGAGGAGGAAGAGGCTTTCATCGCTCAAAACTTTCGTCTAGGGTTTCGTCGAAGGAGTGCATCTCGTCTAGGGTTTCGAGGCTCCAAAGAGAGAAAGGTTTTCTTTCTCACTCATTTCGCAAAGATCGGCGTTAGAGAGGAAAGAGACAGAAAGGGAGAGGAGAGTGTGAGAGGAGACGGTGAGAAAGAAAGCAAGAGAGAGAAACTTTAGTCCATCACGAAGCGGAGGAGATTTAGCGCTGAGGAACAACTCAATTTTTTCGATCTAGCGACATCTTCAGCTCGAATCTTAAAACATATCCAACGACCTAAATTGCGGTGCACAGATTAGCCAATACACTACAGTGCACAATAAACTTTCTGATAAGTTTTTGATGATCAGTCGATGAGATGAGAGAGATTGTGTACGGAACTGAAGCAATCTCAGCCGCGGGACCAATTAATAAACCGTGATCTGACGTGGGGATCGAATGCTCTGCTTGTCGCCCTTTATGCTTTTATCTGCTCCAACTGAGATTTGATTTGAGGCAGCCTTCCCTTCTTAAGCACTCTCTCTCTGCACATGCCACATGGCATCATTGATGACTGATGAGCCTAGCTCCAACTCCAAGGTTAGTTTTAAAAAAAGGTCCCAATGTTATAGATTATCATCATTTTTCCATTTATTTTTTAAAAATTTCAAATTCAAACAACGAATATCTAGTTTAATTTCATGAATAAACATAATATTTTCTTAAGAAGGCAGCCTTCCCTTCTTAAGCGTTCAATTCAACTCCTTAGCAGCTGGGATTGTAATTGCTTCCGTGGCATCTGGCCACAAACATTAAAAAGAAGTCCATTGCAAAATTAGAAGAGAAAAATGGACAAAATTAAAGAAACGAAAATTAATGAGAAAGGAAAGCTTAGAAGCACCGAGTAAGATGGAGGAGGTGCAGCTGATTAAATAACTCGGGTGAAGATCGGTGAAATATTTTGACGCCAAGAAAAATCACGCCAAAAATTAGCACGATATCAATAAAAATGATTTTGGCGCTGGGTAAATTGTACCAAAAATGAATATATTGCATATGTATTCTCGTTATTTATGTGTTTAATTATTTATTAATTTTGTATATTTTAGAGATCGAAGAATAACCATTTTATCTAATCGCTCAAAATAAAAGCATTTATATGCCTCCGTTTGGATGAGAGAAGAAGGAAGAAGGAAGAGAAAAATATAAACAATCCAAACTCTTCACAAAGTTACGCATTTTCCAATACTTATTCCCACTTCTTCCTTTCTTCCTTTCTTCCCATACCTATCCAAACGGAGCCTATATTCATTATGGTGTAATTGTGTAATTTGAAGTTGAGATGTCGCAAAAGATTCTTCCAGCTGTACAAATGGGCTCATATCTTTATATGTGAATAAATTGACCAATTCATTTATGCTTATTATAATACTCTATGATACTAAATGACAGAACAAAATCATGCGCAAACGTAGAGAGAAAGCTATTCTACTCCGTTTGGATGGTTTCTTCCCGGAATAAGAAATAAGGAATAACTATTTTTTACCAATAAATTTATTTCTAACTATTCAAACTCTTCACAAAAGTTACACACTTCCCAATAAATTTACCCCTTCCCAATAAATTTCTTCCATTCTTCCTTCTTCCTACCTTATTCTCAACGCATCCAAACGGAGCCAGAATTATTATGGAAAAATATTTACACTAGAGACTGTACCGTAACTACTCATTTCCACCGACTCAGAAGTGAGAACAATTAATTTCACCTTTTTAATGGCGGAGAAGACGAAAGGTATGGGCTTAGGGTAATTTGGTCAATGATTGTAGAAATTAATTTTTATAAACTATAATATGCTTAAAATTTTTAAAATGGGCTTATATGAATATATGATTTGAGGGGGTTATATCCAATTTTGAAAGTTGCAAGGGGTAATATCCAATTGAAGAAGATTGGAGGGGCTATATCCAATTTTGCTTAATAAATTCTGCTTTATCGGACATTAACTAACTAATTAATTAATTAACTAAGCCTTATTGATCTGACATGGGATGATCCGTTTGGATGGTTGTGCTTTTACCTGGTACTTGTGGCCAATGCGCTTACTCCAATTCAATATTAATAACAGCCAAAAAGGATTTTATTTATACCTACTATATGTCAATATTTGTGGGACGAAATAATTAATGTTGCATCATCTACAATCGAAGACACCCTAATTTTAATGTGATAATAAATAATAGAGTGATTTTTTATATATACATATATATATATATATAGAGGTGGGATAAAGTGCCATAGATGGCAATGCCATAGATGCCTTTTTTGAGTCATTTTTTGAAAATCCGAAATTCAATCGGTCAATCCAAACCGTTCAAATTGATCAGCATATTGAAATACCATTGGAGACCAAATTTTACATTTTTTTGAATTTTTTTGTATTTATTTTGATATGTTCAAATTGGAGGGTCTGAAATACTCCAATTATAACGTTTTTTAAAAATATCATAATAAATAGCAAAAAAATTCGAAAAAATGTAAAATTTGGTCTCCAAGAATATTTTAATGTGGTGAATAATTTGGATGGTTCAAATTGAGCATTTGAATTTTGGATCTCGAAAAACGACTCTATGGCACGGGACCCTATGTGCCATCTATGGCACATTAGCCATCCTCTATATATATATATATATGTGTGTGTGTGTTTTCTGTTGTAGCGTGTATAGTGCGCTGTATCATCACGTATATACATATACATAATGTGTCTCAAGTTTTGATCATTTTATATATATAATATATTGTAACGAGATTTGAGACCCAAACTAAAGTAAGTAAAATAAATATAAGGCTCCGTTTGGATGCGTTGAGAATAAGGTAGAAAGAAGGAAAAATGGAAGAAATTTATTGGAAAGGGATAATTTATTGGAAAGTGTGTAACTTTTGTGAAGAGTTTGAATGGTTAGAAATAAATTTATTAATATAAAATGGTTATTCCTTATTTCTTATTCCGAAAAGAAGCCGTTCAAACGGAGCCTAATATAGCATAGGCATATACGTATATATATACGCATTGGATGCTTAATTAGGAGAAATGCATGCAGTGGTTGGCACACTTGAGTGCCACATGCTAATTGTTATGACGGCACATGACTTTTGATAGGTCTTGGATCCAACCTTAATTAGGATATATATATATATATATATATATATATATATATATATATATATATATATATATATATATGTTAATGCCAACAGCCAACATCAAGATGAGAGCCAAGGAAGCAACGAACAACCATATGGATTATTACTAAACTTACGCGTACCCATTTAGACAATCAATTTGTAGAATATAGCGACATGCGCGTTTTTGTTTTAAGATTATTGTTATTTCTTTTAGATATAGATGCACGAATATCATATAAGCAGACAGTATACACAGTCGATGAACGACCTTGAATTTACTGATACAAAGTAAAAGTCTTCATTAATTTGTGTATAAAATTGAATTATACATGCATGCAGAGCGTGATATTGAAATGGCTAAGAAAATGGAGAAAGAACACGAATAAAGCCGAGGATAGTGGAAGGGAATAAATTAATAATGAAACGGCTTTTGCGGCCTAACAAGTAACAAGAACAAGGCGGCAGGCCAGGCGCATTGCATCATTGCATGTTTGCATGTGGCCTCCCCAGCTTTTGCCTCCCATGGCATTCTTGTTATTTTTGCATAATTGAGGACTCCTCTTATATATTTGGCTAGGATAGCTGGATAGGACTTAATTTCTAATCTCTTCTAATGTCATGTGAATGAATGGATGAACCTTAATTACCCTCACTGACTCGACTAACTCCAACTCCCAACTCCTTACTAATTACTAATTAGTAATTACTATTCTATTCAAGGCTTCTAGTTCCAGTCCCTTACTCCCTTGTAAATTGTAATTAATTTACTGCTCTTATTTACTTTTTTTTAATTTCTACTCCCTCCTTCTCTTAATTAATTAATTATTTATTCCTCAGACATTAATTATTCCCCCTCTCTTTCTCTGACTATTTATAACTAACTAACCTTGGCAATATATATTCCCTTCCCTCCATTAATTCTCTCGCTCTCTAGATTCAGATTTCAGAAGCAGTGACTTACACTTCATCAATTTAATTCCTATACTATTCTACTCCCATCCATCCATCGCCAATTCCCCACAAATTCTGATTTCATCTCAATTTCGCCTAATTCTCTTATATATATATATATAATTTAATGCCTATGGCCACTGAACCTGCGGCCCTGGCCCCGGCCCTAGATGAACTGCCGGCTGTGGCTCCCATTCGCACCCAATCAGAATCGTCCAGCACCTGCACCGGTACCGAGGAATGCTGCACTCCCACATCACCAGATCAGATGCTCAAGCCAGCCCTCACCTGTCCACCGGCTCCACGAAAGCCGCGTCCAGCCACCAAAAGAAAGCTCTCGACAACTCCTTCTGCCGGATTCTATGCTGTGCCGCGTGATCTTTCCGGTGCTTTCCAGTTGCTACCTCCCAAGAAAAGGATCCGAGTGGCTTGTTGAGTTTTGGTGCAATTCAAACTTCAAACTTCCATTGTTTTTTTCTCAAGACTACTCAATTAATTGTGGTTAGATCGATATATGTCCTTATTGATTTGTTCATTCTTTTTTTCTGTTTCTCATTTTGGGTGTGTCATATGTTTAACTTTAGGGTTTAATTTCTTATTATGAATAATTTTAAAGGCTTATTTTGAAAATAATTGATTAAAAGGGTTGAGGGAATTGTGGGGATGAAATTAATTGTATAATTTATTTATTTTTCGTAAAAATTAAATCATGCTTTCGTGGTATATATACAGAATTGCATGTGTAATGTGTTATTTCAGCATCATTTATATATTGTTTATTTCTCTGGTGGATGTTTTATATATAGAGGGGGCAGGAAATTAGGTTTGTTTAAAAATGGTCGCAGGCAAATCTCTACTGTTTCATCAATCTGACAAAGAAAAAGCTCTTCTTCGTGTACAAGTAACTACTTTATCTCAACAAAAAAGCAAAATTCTTATTTCTTTTTTTAACAAAAAGTAAGCGAAATGCCAAACCAAAATTCTGAGCCTATGTTCGATTTATCATTGAATATATATACAATATGTAGACTGTAAGCAAATAAAATATGGATAGAGAGGTGGGGATGGATGGTTTACCACTTTACCTAATTACCTTACCAAAAGAAGTAGTTGGTGGGTTGATTGGATTGGATCCAGACGAATCAAAACAATGCATGCCAACCAGGGACAGAGACAGTGAGGTGGCGCCAAATTAGAAACACCTTTTTTTAGTGACACCGCTAACTTCCCAATTTCAATAAAACCATTTCCATTACAAATTAAGGAGAATATATATAATCAAAATTAACTGACAACTTTGGAGGCCAACAATATGTCAATATTGGTTGACGTACGGTAATTAGAGGCTTGGTTTCCATCATTTCTGATCATGCATGCTGTAATTGACTCTTGAGGTTCTTGTTTGATTGTTGACTTTTTGACTTAAAAACTCACAACTCTTACACGTTATTATTTTATTTAATTTTTCAAATTTTACAACTCCTATCCAATGGCAAAATTTTTTGAGTAGCATATAAATGATCATATGTGCCCACACCACCAATATTCTGAAAATTTTTTGAGTAACTATATATTGCAAATTTCTTGTGATGACCGCAAGTGAGCTTGGGGCTAAATTAATATTATTTATTTATTTATATTCTGAGATTAATTGATACATTACGAAGCTAGCGCAGGAACATGTGCTAATGTTGTTGTAAAAATTATAGATCTATATTAGATCACGGTCAAGGGCATCATTTTTAGTGGATGAGGACAGAACACATAAAATAATTAATACATACCAAAATTAAGTTGCCAAAGAAGGAAAGTACCCATGATTAAAAGCGGCCGGATCCAAATACTGCTATATATATTTTTTAAACTGCGCATGCAGCATGCTACTGCCCAAATTAATTATGATTTTTTACTGTGAATACTACTGCCTAGATTAATTACCAACTGGGAATAATTATTAAGTTAGAGGATTGTTCAATCAGAAAAATATAATGATTAATTATGGGAGGTGCTTTGGGCAACCGTACTTTTACTTGGAGCAATATATTTTTTTTTCTAAGGCACCGTTTGGATATAGGAAGAAGGAAGAAGGCCTAAATTTATCGGAATTGCTTAGGACCATCCCAGAGATTATATCATCCCCATCATCTCCGATTTTCAGAAAGAAAAAACGCGTGACCTCTTCTTCCGCGTACGTTGTCTCCCCTTCTCCCGCGTGAACTAATCTCTCCCCCTCCCGCGTACACTGTCCCCCCTCCTCTCTCCCACGTACGCTGTCCCCCCTCCCCCCTCATCCCTCTCACATACGCTGTCCCCCCCCACACTCCCTCTTCCCCTCCTACACACTTCATAACTGTTGAAGTTAATATAATTAAATATTGAAGGTAATATCCTAACTGTTGAAGTTAATATATATAACTGTTATAGTTATATATATTAACTTCAACAGTTACGATATTACCTTCAACATTTATGTATATTAACTTCAACAGTTACGATATTACTTTCAACATTTATGTATATTGACTTCAACAGTTACGATATTACCTAAATGACTTCAACAGTTACGATATTACCTTCAACGACTTTATATATTAATTTAAACAATTATCATATTAACTTCAACGATTTTATATATTAATTTTAACAGTTATGTTCGGAAGGGGAAGGGGGAAGGATGTACACGGGAGTGACGGAAACAGAGCGATAGGAGGGAGGGGGATAACGTACGCGAGGAGGGAATACGCGGGATAAGAATTTCTAGAAATAGAAAACGCGTAGAGCCAAAAATAGAAAAAACGCTTGGGGATGATGGGAATGATGAATGTCGGGGATGATCCTTATCACCCCCGCAAATTTATTATAAACAATTCAAACTCTTCACAAAGTTACACACTTCCCAATACTTCTTCCCTTCTTCCCTTCTTTCCACACCTATCCAAACGGAGCCTAAATATCTAAATTGTTCTCAATATCAATTAAGATTTGTTACCTAAATAAATTATGTCTTCATTGTACTTTCTATTTTAGATTTTATTTCTTTAACCGTAACTTTTTTGTCTTTTAAGTTTTCACTAAAAGAATTGTATTTTACCTCCTCCCTGAATAGTGCATAAGCTACCGAGAATTGTGCCATATTAAAATGATAGAAAAGATCATCAGTTGGGCAAAGTCTAAGCAATAAGTTTCATGTCCAAAACAAAAAGCATCAAATTAGTTTGCCTAATAGAAACTTCAAATTTAGAATTGATTGTTGCTTCTCCTAACAAATTCTGATAAAAGCTCTATTGGTTTCTGATGTTCTGAAATCAGTACAAATTTATGTGTCCATTTCCTTCTTACTAGACCGTTCCAAGAACAAAACCCAAAAAGAGAACAGTTAGCCATACTATTCTTTATTATCTGAAAGGGAAGATGTCACATTTTTTTAGAGACACAAAGCTAGTTTCAGAGTAATTAATCGCTTAATCGATATTTGAGTGGAAAGCATTTCATGGACTGATCTCTTTCCCCACTGCATTACCTACGGGCAAGATCTGACCTGTGATTTGGAATTTTTTTTTGTTTGTCATTACAAAATAAAGGCGTGATGGAGATATAAAATGAGAAAATTACGGTTAAAGAAATAAAATAAAAAAATAGTGAAGATATAATTTAGGTAACAGTCTTAGACATTTAGAAAAAAAATATATGTTACTCCAAGTAAAAATTCTGTTGCCCAAAGCATCTCCCATTAATTATCACTTTACTTAACCACGTGGGCCCCATCCACTTGATGACTGCAATTTAGAGGAGAATATTGCTCAGCAAGGAACTAGGAACTAGGAACTGGGACAGAGAGAGAAAGTGGTAGGTTGGTAGCCATCGTGGCTTTATCGTGGCTATGGAGATGTTATCCAGAGTACTAACCAAGAATCAAAAGGAAGAAAATCTAAAAGGGATAAAATTAGCACATACTGGACCATCCATTACTCACCTGTTGTATGCGGATGACTTGGTAATTATGGGAGATGCACAATAAGAAGAACTGACCACTTTGGTCCTCACCTTGCAAAAGTTCGGAGAGGTTTCAGGATTGAAGATGAATCCAGAAAAATCAAAATTCTGGGCATCTACAGCATGTGATGAGGCGACTATGCAGAGAGTGAATACAAACTTGCAAGCTAGGAAGGGAGAAGGGGAAGAAAAATACTTGGGTGCTATTATAGATGGGGGCGCAACGGCTATGAAGACTGGCAAGTTGCTGTTAGAGAAGATGAGAGTAAGGCTGGCAGGGTGGAGGGCCCACATGCTATCACATGCTGGTAGGTTGGTTTTCATTAAATCTGTTTTGCAATCCTTGCCAGTTTATTTTATGTCTCTTGAATGTGTGCCAAAATCCATCATCAATCAAATAAATAGTCTTATGGCACGTTTTTTCTGGGGGAAGCCAAGTGAAGGAAGGTACATGGCACCCTTGGCATGGAAATCAATTTTGTAAGCCAATTGATGAAGGAGGACTAGGGGTCAGGGATATATTTTTATTTGGGGAGGCTTTATTCTTGAAGTTAGTTTGGGCTGCAATGAGTGATGACAACAAGCTATGGGTTCAAATTTGTAAGGGTAAGTATTGTCCTCAGGTGGGGTTTTGGAATGCCAATATGAACTCGCATTGCAACAGAATGTGGAGAAATATAATTCAAAAAAAGAGTTTCTTTAGAAATGAAATCAAGTGGCTTATTGGAGATGGAAGTCAGATTTGTGCTATAGACCAGCCCTAGTTCACAGGCTGGGACAGCTAGAGATAGGAAACTGAGGGTCTCAGATTTGTTTAATTTCGATTCTAACCTTTGTAGAATGGAGGAGCTACTAAGGCTATTCAGCCCAGCTCAGGTGGCACAAATTATTGTAATTCAGCCTAAGCCAGACAAGGAGCAAAGGAATATTGATAAGCTGATTTGGAAGTGTGCAAAAGATGGCAATTATTCTGTTAAAGGAGGGTACCAGCGGTTATGGACTCAACAAGGAGGGGAAGATGCAAACCCAAGAAACAAACTATGGCAAAAGATGCAAAGTTGGAAAGGTGTGGAACCAAAAGTCAAACTCTTTCTCTGGAGACTCATTTCAGGGGCACTAATGCTATCTCAAAATGTTCATAAAAGGATATCATATGTCTCCCCCATGTGTCAAAAATGTGGCTTGGAGAATGAATATGAAATGCATTGTTTCTTTTTCTGTCAAGGGTCTAGGGTCATGTGGTTTGGGAGCACTCTGGGTTTAAGAACACAAGACCTTTCTCTGAATATGGTAACATGCTCTAGAGCAGTGTACCGTTAACTTGGGGGAGGAGCAGATTAAGGTCTTTTGCTATACCTTATGGGAGATATGGAAAAGTAGAAATGAGGCAGTGTTACAAAGAGTGAAGTTTGACCCTATACAGATCCAGAGGAAAATGCAATACTGGCTGAACATACAAGGGCAAAATGATGGACTTAATGTACAAACAGTAGATGAGCTCAGACCAAGTGCTGAATTATACTGCTACCAACAAACTGGGTATCAAATTATACTAGATGGATCCTAAGACCAGACTAACAAAGCTGGAAGTACATTTCTGTTGTTTCAAGGAGGACGATTACAGGAAGTCGGTTACAAGTCGCATATTTTATATGATGCCTTAAGTAGGTGATGGCAATGAAAGATGCATTAAGTAGGTGGCTGGAAAGGAATGAGAATGATCAGTAAATTGAGTTTTTTACGGATTGTTCTAACTTGGTGCAAGTTTTTTTTGAAGGAGATGCGCAAAATGTACCTAGTTGGAGGGCAATTCATGATGTTGCTAAAGTTATTTGCATGATCAACCAACTCAGGCAAAGGGTTCAAGTGAAGCTGGTAAGGAGAGAGACTGTAAGCCAGGCACATTTACTGGCAAATTTAGCAAGGAAGAAAGGAGTGTGGTATATTGGTGTTCCAAGAATATGGCATGTAGAGGAGAGTCAAGTGGGAGACAACATGGATGTCAGGTTTTCTCAAAGAGTGCAGCAAGAACCTCCATAATATTTTTCTGTTTTCCACTCCTGGTCTTTTTTTTTCTCTCTCTTTGTTCGGCTTTTATTTCAGACGGTTTAATTATAGTTAGAAGGGGTAGTTCGTTATTGCTTTTGTAGGGTATTTATTTTCTGGTAATCAGGGATAGTTTAGGCTGTTATTTCTTTTTAAAAAAATCAGGTGTTGGAGTGTTGTATCGTTGCATGTTTCCGTTTAGCGGTCTTTATGGGCTAGCTTTTGGTTCGAATGAAAGCCCAAGGGCACCAAAACTTTCAAAAAAAGAAAAAAAAAAACAAGAAGCACATGCCCCAGTAGCCATGTGCCCATGTTTGCTTTAGAAGGTGGGAAGGACAGCACATTTGGCATGACATGGCATATATGCATGGGTCCTACTGCTCTTGCCTTGCCTCGTACAAAAGTTGAACACAATGACGCAACAGACGACAACACCTTTCTTTACTCTTTAATCGTCCGGTCGTCCCTCTAGAATAATGTCTAGACTCTAGATCCACCGGTGAAAATGGAGCCCATAATCCCGCTTCGAACTGCATTTATATTCGCTATTTTGCGGATTTGAATATTTTTTAACGGATATGGTAAACAATATTAGTGTGGATACGGATACGAATGCGGATACGGATATTTATCCATATCTGTATTTCTATGAAAAACGGATATCCGTTTTGTATATGATAATGACACATTTTTTGAAAATAACATAATAATTGACATATAGGTATAAGTTATTTCAATTATATAGCATTAATTAGAATTGACAATTATTTTTTTACTGTAATATGATGCTAATTTTTGTATAAGCTTGATTAAAATTTAGTTTTTTGTGATATCTCAATAAATGTAAATAAGTATTGTTTTTTTTTGTTGCCTTTATTTTTTTGAGTTAATTCTATACTAGTCGAAAAAAGCAAACATTACACTCTTCTAATCAGATATTGTCTTTTGTTTAATAAAATAAATTGAGCAAAATATTATCCGTATCCGATAAAATATATTCATATTCGTATCCATATATGACGATATCCGAACCGTATTCGTATCTGTTTAACAACCGCGCCGTATTCGTATCCGAAAAAAAAAATATGAATACGGATATGATATGACCACTATCCGCTCCGTCTCCGCCCCGTTTTCACCCCTAACCAAAAGTGTTGATAATGCATTTTCATCCTCAAGCCTAGAGTACAAGAGAAATATGCTAAACAGATGCATGCCCCCAACCCCCAACCCTCCCCCCACCCCTACTTAAAAAGATAACTCAGAACTTGTTAAATAGGCGTGCTTGAATTGGCTCGAATAAATATTTATTCGTGTGAATCAAACGACCAGCCAATAACGCTTATTCGAATAAGAGCTTATTTGGTTCTTTATTCATGTTCCGACATTTTTTAGAACAAGAGGACAAATACTTTAAATATAATAAAACCATATAATATCTTCTCATATAAACTATCACAAAATATATATATATATATATATATATATATATATATATATATATATAATTAATAATTGAAAGTATCAAATTGAATAATCAATACTTACTCACATCATGAATTAGAAATTATTAATGTAGTATATTGTCTCAGTTAAATATACCAATTCAATTCCCTTATTAGTTATTAACATATTAATAGAATATTATAATCACATCTTTCTCCATTAAAGATTATATATATAATGTTATTAACTTATTAATAGAATATTATAATCACATCTTTCTCCATTAAAGATTATATATTATATTATATATATAACGGTATAGTAAATAACGGTTACGAAATAACATTAGTAACTCTTCTTATAATTTTTGAAACATATAGCTGGTCCCATGTGCCTCCAAACTTTTCTGTGTTTGTCTAAATTGTTAATATCACACCAGATAGAGTTTAAACTATTACAATCAAGACTAATGCCTTTGTTGTTGAACATATTAAAACTAACTAAAAAATTGTGCACATAGGGGCAAGTTACAAAAAAGTGATCTACATTTTCTACATTATTACAAAATTGATATTTGTTCGGATCAAAGTGCTCTCTTTTGATCAAATTATCATATGTAAGTACTTCGTAACAAACACTTGTACTTTCATGGGATTTTCAAATGCCAAACTGAGCCCCCCCCCCCCCCAAAAAAAAAAAAGATTTACTATGAAACTAAAAATATTTTTTGACAAAAAAATTATATATTTTAATACAATTGTAAAGCATAACCAATTTTTTTAATTTTTTGCATATTCTATCAAACATGATTTGAAATTTCGTAAACAAATTATATTCATGTTGAAAAATTAAACGTGCCTAAACACGTCACGACACGGCATTTCTAAAAAATACATGGGACAACATAACACGGGAACACAAGACATGGCTTGTGCTTATCAAGTTGTTATTTTTATTAATATTATTATTATTATTATTATTATTATTATTATTATTATTGCAAGGGAAAGCAACAGTAATTTTATCCAGACATCGTCCTGAGCATTGAAGCTGAAAGGACACAGTAAATGTTTTGCAAATGATTGATCACTATTGTTAACAGAAACATAATTATTGTTTCTACAGAAAACGTGCATTTGTAATTTAATCTGTGCATTAGGCACCAATATTGAGAGTTCCAAAAAAATGAAATAGCGAATAACGAATTTATAATGGACACGCTAATATCATAACGAAAAATATCATTTAGCAAATGCTATCGGATAGACACCAAAGGACAGAAGAGCCATGATATATTCTTCCACCCATTTATTTAGTATTAGGCACACAAATTAACAGCCCCCAAGGGCTCATAATCAGGCGAGAACAAAAGGTTTACATGATGTAATGTAATGTTAAAAGTGGCCCATAATAGCCTTTTCAACTTTGGGCCTTTTTGACCCAACAGATCGAGAGGGATCCCCATTCCCCAGCTCCCAAAATAATTAAACGTAAAAATTACATAGGATAAGATACCAGGCTTTATATTTTCCAGCCAAGACTTTTCTCCTCGGTTCCTTTTTCTGCGCCACTTTTATAATTTTAATAATGTTCCCATATGGCTCCTAAGTACTAAAATGGCAATGAGTCGAAAAGTCAAAAAGTAAATATCAACCATCTCAAAATCACTGATTGTATCAAAGTATGAATGCTCAATAGTAATGCAATTGCAAACAAAAATCGATCAGTTAGAAAATTAGCCATCTATTTTGTATGTTTCTAATCAATTAGAGAAATTTCGGTCTGCGCTCATTTTGTCATCAGTACTTTCATAGGAACTTTTTTGTAAATTTTCAAATGGTGATACCCTCTACATATGCAACCAGCATGTAATTGTTGGGAAATTGTGTTCAGGTTGTTTTTCTATAATTTATTGGGGATTTTTCAACTGGAATTTTTCTAACCTTAGCTTATTGGTAGGTTGATGTGATTGATTTACTTCTGGATGTTTTGTAGAGGGTATCACCATACACCATTTGAAAATAAGGAAAACATAAAGATAAGAAAAAAATAACAAGGAAAAAGGAACATGAAGTATAAAATTATCTCTTCTAATTTTTCCTATTCTTCTTATACATACCAAAGCAAATTTCTCTCTAAATTAAGCGCAAATCCATAAAATAGTGTTACAAATATAATCATTTACTGCACGTCTGCACGCTGTGTTACGCTGGTAAATTTAAGTTTAAGGGTCTTTAAATATTTCATATTACTTTTAACTAGGATTTTTCAAAATTACATGACTAAACTTATTCTTGCCAACGACTAACTAAAAATCACATTCTACTAGGATGTCTCGCCATTTTATATTGTACCATTTTGTTAACTTTGAAAAAAATATATATAACTAAACAAATATCTATCATTCATAGAATCATTAACCAATTTACAAAAATTTTCACTATATTGCATCAGAAAAATTTTGTTTCCTTTTTTGCTTCTCAAATGGGAACTGGTCAGCTAGGCAGAAAACTCTGTACATCTACATTAATTGATTACTCTATCTTTAATTGCAACCAGAAATCTATAAGAACTCGAAAAATTGTATCAATTTGGAAGTAGTTGGTTCTTCTAGAGGTGCAGGACGAACAGTGCTCAGTGCAATACCAGAAGCGGAAGGTACAATTGAAGAGGCAGCGGCATGAGGAAGGATGTCAACATTTAATTTTGGGGGAGGAGCATGGCAGTGCTCGCCGTTGTATCTGACATCGAGCATCCAGGGTTCGTCAACCACTCTCATCACATTCTTTTTTGCGAGACAAGCATCCTGTGTTTTGCACTTATAATAGCTCCTGCAACAAAAATTAAATTACAAACCGTCTTAATTAGTCAAATTAATGCTCCCATACCAAATGACTTATTTTCTTTTATGAAATTAACAGATCTTTGTGTTTGTAAATGTGTAAAAGCGATTTGAAATAGTGCATATATATATACCTAGGGTAAGGAGATCCCTTTATTTTTTTCTCGCCATACTTCCACCATATATAACCATCCGGGGGTACTTCTGACTTTTTTGAGTTAACTGCCTTCCTGCATTTACAAAAGACATGTTACATTTGTTAGATCACACGATTGCTCACAAAAGATGAAATTGTTGTAAGATTTATTTTTCTGCAACATGTTAGAATGCTTTTATTCGTGAGAGTATCAGTTCAATTTTGTTATTCTGTAGTCAAAACAAGGTATATCTAGCAGTAGAGAACCCCTTTTGCTTTTAGGTGTTTGATAATTGAACAATATTTTCAGAGATAAGAAGTGCACGTCTGCACATGTATGATGCATGTAGTTATGTACCTTCGCTTGTGGCAAGAAGAGCCCAAGGGGCGCACTGGTTCTGGTAATTGACTGCACGTGCCAGGTTCATTCCTGCGGTGTATTGTCAGGTTTTTTTCGATGTCACTTTGTATCGAGTACTCTGGCGCACTTGTGCCCAATTGTGTTGTTCCATCCTCAGTTGTATCTCCTTGCCAGCTGATTTAATTAAACATATAGGTACTAAACCATATAAGATTGTAGCTAGGCAAATTAAAGCCTATAAATATGTGATGTTATAATGTACAAAACTATGAATACTGGAGGCTGACTAATATTAAGTCCAGTTGTTACCTTCTCTTTGGTCGATGCAGCCTTGCACAGCTTGTTGTGTCAGAAAATGGTGATGTTTCCTGAACTGCAGTTGTCCCCTCCTCGGCAAGGACGGCAACTGAATGGCTTGATGTCAATTTCCCTAATGAGATGGGGCGTTCTCCATTTCGATCAAAGTTGGATTCATTGTCGGTGGTAGTCGGTGCAATCATGGCAACCAAATTAGTGGGTGCCAATTGATGGTGGGAGAAGAGCAACCTACCGATCTTACCGTTGTAGACGGTTTCTTCTTCAGCACCAGGCATGCTCATGGCCGTAGTCGTTGACGGCTTGAGGAATTCGGTAAAACCAACCCTCCTTATTCCATTATATACTGACCCTTCGCCGTCGTCAAGTACTTCAGCAATGATGGTAGTTGGACCACCAGTTATGACAGTAGATCGGTCGAACGAGGCTGCTGAGCAGCTGCCGCTTGGCCCGCGATTGTCCAAGGGGCAGTTGAGATGCACTCCAGACAAATCAGATCTCAGACTCTGAGTATGAGACGATGACGACGCAAGTGTTGGCATGGCGGTGCCTGAAGTGCATCTGTCACTGTAAGTGTAAGGTGGCATCTCCAAGCACTCTGTGTGGGATTTAAACATATGCGTCTCTTGTGTGGGATTTTCTGCCGGGGATTGAGATGTGGCGGGGCCATGGCGAAATCGGGCACGCGCACGCCTAATGAGCTGAACCGGCACCGGATTCCCATTACTAGTCTGATTGCTTCGATTAACCTCCATTGATGATCTTTGATTGATTGATATCGAATTTAAACAGGTAACTGTGATGTTAATAATTAGCTATGCGAGGCTCCGCTCAAAATTTTGATTATGAACACAGAACAGGTTGAGGTTTTGGTGGGGATGATCAATGAGGAATAATTACATCAAAGCAAACCAGAGAAACTTCTCTTCAAAGGGGAGAAACGAATAAACGATATATGAAAGCATTTAAAGTCAAGGTTGACTTTTGAAAAAAGGAAAATAAAAATAATTATTGCAAGCATTGAACAATTGAAGTTGAAGCCTTATGCTCCGTCTCCTTACCCCCTTCATTTTTACGGCTTCCATATCAATATATATGTCATTCTTTCTTAGAGAAAGTTTAAATTATTGTTGTTTTCTTAATAAGCCAATTAAATCATGCCATGTCAAATCAAGTAAGAAGCTGTAGAATTAAGTTGTGATCGAGGAAAGTGTAGCCGGCCGATGGGGCGCTAAAAGAGTCAACTCCTACACCCATAAAATAAATACACATTTTTATTCAATACAACTTGGTGGCCATTAGTTTTGTGATTTGTCTAATCACGAAAGTTGACTAGGAATTTTTATTCACATTAAAGGACAAGTTGTCACGATAAGCTTGAATCTATTATATATTTTTTTATTTTCTAAAATCTTGATGCTTTTTGAAATTCATGCCTTCTAGATGAACCCTTCTCCAGTGTTACTTTGGTAGTAGCCAGAAGAAAATAATTAATTTAAGCCTACGTGGAATATTTGGACTAAGTTCAAATTGCATAATTAAACTAAAAGTCGAAACTAATAATCCTTTGGTTTTGCTGCAACGAGAAAGGTCAACGACTGCATTTTATTTTATTTTTTTTAACTAATTCAGTTGTAATTCTTCTTCACAATTATAGTTGGCTTTGACGACATGTAACATATGTATATATATATATATACAGCATATTTTATATTATATTCGGTCAGTTCGTTTAGTATGCAAATTTTTTGTATTGCCTTTTTTTCTTCTTTTTTTTTCCCCGCAAGTGTATGGAATACAATCAAACGGGACTTATTACTGGCTAAACTGTTGCGCTGTCATGCATGCTGAAATCCTACTTGCATTTCAAACAACACCAATTTCAGATTTAATGCCACTAGCTAATAATATTAAATGTTTGTAGAGTTTGTGATTTGGCAAGTGCAAAATTGTTTGTAGAGTTAGTGATATAGTAACTAATTGGTCACATGTAACTTCTCGTCCAATACAGCTCAATTATTTTTTTCTAATTCTTCCTGATGAGCTCATTCAATTATTGAACTTTTCTTGGTCATCTTACAAGAACAAGTATTTGTGCAAGCCACCTTCTCCTCTTTTTTTTTCTTTTAAATTCAAAAGCAAGTTTACCACAAGTATCAATATTAATTGGAAAAAGAGTAGTTGGAGAAGGTATCCATTTGGTAAACGTTGACCATAGAATAAAGCAGCATTAATTTATAATGAAAATTGAATTCCGAAAAAGTAATGTCAACTGCGTCTTTTGACCTTCTTTTTATTTCTAAATGTCAACGGGGTAATCCTTTTCAACATTTTTTTTTATGTAAAAGATGGCTCGCAAATATAAAGTTTCTTCTGTTTTGAACAATCTTTCTGAAAAAAGGTCTAATTTTTGTCTATAAATTTCTCAAGAGATGGTCACATTTTTTGAACTTTTTCCTTTGTTAGAAATAAGAAAATTTACCAAAAATAGTCTTTCCTAGGAAGGTCTTCGAGATATATTTAAATGGTTCAGACATGATTTTAAACAATAAAATGCGACCGACGTCATAATGAATCTTGCTTGTTGTTAGACAATAGACTTAATTATAGACACTGACTGAGGAAAAGAAAAACATTAAAATGTCATGTCATTGATGTCAATTGTGGACCAAGGGCCAATCAAAATCAAATAAAGAAAAAGGGCATTGGTCAATGAATACTTACATTGCAGTTTAGTTTTCTCTTCTGATCCTCTCCTCCTACTACTACTACGGACTACGGTGTTTTCTCTTCTGTTTTCTCTGGTCAATGAGATTGTTCTCTCTCTCTTTCTTACTCTTCTTCGTTCCCCTATCTCTTTCTATTGATTCCAAAAGCACAAGGATTTCCCTCTCTACATCAGATCACCATCGTCTTCCGTCTCGATTTACAGTATTGACTCAATAAATCGCTACATCTCGCTTTTCAACATGTGGTTAAGGGTACAATGGTTTGGACAAAAAAATAATTCTGTAACATGTGCAGTTGTAAGGATTAGAGTTCAACTCAAATATATTGCATTGAGGTAGACTATATGTAAGCCTCTGTACAAATGAACTGATTCGTTTCAGTGTATGGGTGCATTTTGGCTTTGCAACAATTTTTTCAAGTTTTAAACAATAAAAATTCACACGAGATATATACGTTGCCTATTTGGTTGATATAAATATGTTTCAGGTAATGATTTTTCCCCATCTATGTTCGCATCAGGACATATTTTGGGATGTGCTATTTGATGGATCAAATTTAGTTTCAATCCTTCTTTCAAAATGTAAGTTCATACATATTTTAACACTCTTACTTATTGTATCCATTTGTCGGGCTTACATTATGATCCTTCGTAATTATTGATATTTTACAATTTGTTGGTTGTTATTGTTGCTTTCAAATGGGTTTTGTTTCCTTTATCATTCATTTATGTTATCTATAGAAA
Source organism: Rhynchospora pubera (assembly GCA_028095005.1). NCBI lineage: Eukaryota > Viridiplantae > Streptophyta > Magnoliopsida > Poales > Cyperaceae > Rhynchospora > Rhynchospora pubera. The sequence goes on along the minus strand of CM051459.1, from coordinate 228,203,809 downwards.
TGGATTCCTTTATTAAATATACTGCATCAGAATAAATAAATATAATTTGGGACAATTAAGGGTTACTCATAGTACTGGTAAGTTCTTAATTTTAGTGTTTTTAGTGTTCATCAAAAAAGAAAGTGCAATTTAATATGCATTTCAGATAATAAAAAATTTCATCTCATTGCAAATAAAAACAAATAGGCATTCCCTTATGCAAATGAGAGAGGGATGGAATGGAAGTGAAGGAAGTGCTCAATTTTAATTTTGTCCACTAATTATAACTAATTAGTAATTAATCTCAAGCAACAATATGGATCTTGCAAAAGTCCATCCAACACAACAATTCATGGAGGAAAGGAAAGGATTGTACCTCTCACGAAATGGTATTCGTGAGACTCGATCCAAGTGCGTAGGAGTCAGTGGCGTGCTCGTCTCCACCAGCACTTCGCCAACGGCAGTCTCGAGTCCACCAAGGAGATTAATCACCTTCTTTTCAATTTGTGCTAGCAAGGAAGAGAAGAGCAACTAATTCCAAAGGTTTTTTCTTCTTCTACTAATCAACTTTCTTAATTAATGGAGCAGAGAGAAGGCTCAACACATGAGCATGAGAGGAAGAGAGGGAGAGGGTGGCGGCCAAAGAAGGAGGCAAGAGAGGAGAGAGAAAGTTAGCTCAAGGAGCCACCAAGGGATCCTTGAATAGAGCTCAAACCCTAGAATAAGCTCTCCAAAATAACATCTTTTGCCATCTACCTACCACCATCCAAGACCGGCCACTATTAGGGCCACCTCACCTCTTCATTTGGACCTCTAATTCTAATATTAAGGCCTCTCAAGTTTGCTCTTTAATTGAACTATTCATTTGTTGTTAAATGATGGTCCAATTAATTAATATAATCTTTTATATTAAAATGTGTTGAACAAAAAATAATTATCAACTCTTTAATAATTATTCTGAGATTAGTAATGTATTAATTTATTTCTATATGATCTCATTGTATTAATTAATTATAATGGTCCACAACGATATATAATTAATTAATCAATCTTATCATATTTCTACAGTATTTACTGCTGTGAATAAATAAATAATACACTATGTGATTAAAGTTATATTTGTGTAACTCCTTATCTATGATTTGTAGAATTTAATCATCACTTAACTTGCATACTAATCTTATTGATAATTAATGTTCCTTGTTTATTATCAAGATTATGGACCTTTTAGATTTATCATTGTCATTTAATTATAAATAAATTAAAGAACAAATGATCAAATATCATTAATAACATAAACTAATATTTAAGTAATTAAATTACTAACTTCTAAGGCATAACTCTAATAGGAAGTATGTAATTTAAGTCATTAAATTATTGACTTCTTTTGAAATTGAAATTGATGGCCACCTCATTCAAAGAACTGTGTAGTGTGCAATGAACAGATACTACACGTGTTTACATCCAGTGATTTCCAAAGATATTGATTTCACTTATATTTTTTTTATTTTAGTCGAGAAAATATTTGATGAGAGGATTTTATATATATATATTAGGTTAATTATGTTCATTTTAATTAGAATTTTGTGTCAAGAATGAGTCGCTGTCATAGTTTCTAATTTAATTCAGATTTTGGACAAAAAAAAATGACTTGGATGAATCAATGATGGGGTAGAGCTCCTCGTAAGTTTTTTACTGATTTTTGAATCACCTCAAACGGAGTCGGGATGAAGGAGATACGGGCAAAATACTGAACAGTGCGCAGTGCTGAAATTTCCAAATGGGACGTCTGAAAAGTCAAACGGACCATTTGACTTTCGCCAGATTCCAACTGGTCCGTCTGGAGGTTCAAACGGTCCATCTAGAACTTTCCAGAATCAGTAGAAAATATCCATTTTAGAGGTTATTCTTGGTGGAGGTGGTTATTTTCTACTCCCAGCACGTCCAAAACAAGCCTCATGCATCTCTACACATTTGCAATGCCTATTTAAGAGGACTTTGAGGAGATTTTGAGCATACAAAGGCATACAAGGTAGTGTTTAGATCCAAGGTCAAATTTTAGGATTAGCCATAGAAATATCCGAGAGATTAGTCTCAAGACCAGATCGTAGCAGCGTTAGACGAGCCGTGTGCTACAGCAACAGGTCGTTTAGAAGGGGATTTCGACAAGATCAAGGAAAAGCAAGGGCAATTGGTTGTAACTTCTCTTATTTCTCATTTTCTTTTGTTTGTTCGATGTCTTCTAGTTGCTGATTTGTTATTCTAAGATTATGGTTCCAAACTTATTTGTTTAGTTATTTATTTTTTTATGTGCTTTTATCTTTCATGATTTAATTAATTATGTGATATTATTGATTGATTAGGTAGAATTGATTATACCAAGTAGATTAAGATCTTGTCTAGTATGGTAATAATAATGTATACCTTTGCATTACGTGATATTGTTCGTATTTTCTATATATATTTGGCCAATGCAAGTCCAATCAGACAATATGATGCTGTCGGTAAAATTAAAAAAACTTGATTGTGGCCATGTCTAAACTGTTTGTTGAATTAAAAGAGAAGGATGCACCAATTGGTACAATCAAAATAAAAAAATACTTCAAATCCAGGGGTCTTTTCTACAGTAATTCTAATGACGTCATCAAACCGTCACCATTATACTTCGCTTTCTCCGCATTACTCTTCTTCGATCTCTCCGCGCAGATGGATAGACGGACGCTTTGTTTCTCCCTCTGCACATTTTTTCTTTATTTTTCGTTCGTTTCTCCTTTCCTCCTCCAGAAAAACAAGCGAAAAAATCAAGAACAAAAAAGAGGGGCTAGACCTAGGGCGAATGAGAGAGAGAGAGAGAGAGCGAGAGGGTGACGGTGCTGGGACCGATTGGTGAAGAGATGCGGGTGGTCACCGTTCCGATTGTATCGAGACTTGCTTCCTTCCCTCTCCGCCTCCGCTCCTGATCGACCACCAAGGTAATATGTTTGTCGCCTACAAGTTTGATTCAAATTGATTTTATCTTTCTCTTTAAGCTTAGGAGTGATATTTAGTTGCTAATTCCAGGCCAAGCTTTGCTAATTGCATTTGGTATTTTTCTTCTCAGTCATGCTTGCTTGCAACAATGCAAATACTGTCTGTGATGATCGGACAGGGAAGCTTTCAATTTTCTTTCGATTTTAGGTTGACCAATTTAGTTTTTCTTAAGGCTCACCAAGTTTGATATACCTAGAGGTACACAAAAAAATGCAACCTGAACCATGATTCTTATTTGTATATTTGAAATTCAATTTTAGCTCTCTATTGTTCCTATATTCTATACATTACGTTTGTCACCTCCTTTTTGCACAGTCTATTCATTGAGTACCTAAGAATTAGGCAGTTGAGTTTATATTTTTAGAACTATAGCAAAATTTATTTGACAAGTTTTTAGGACATGAGTCCTGATTCAAAAAATAGAATAAAAGGGTTCATTTCTTGAATCCGAGCATGTTGTCTGGTTTAATTTAGTTAAAAAAATGTCAGTCTAATTGCATTTTCTTAAATCGAAATTGTATCACTATTACTTCTGGTTAAGTTAATTAGGTCAGAAATTCTTGCCGTGGGTCAACATCAGCTCAATTGAGATTCTCTCCTCTCTTTAAATGTTCAATTTTCAAGTCAGTATTATATAAACAAGAAATGATCATACACAAGTGGAGAATGTGTTTGGTGAAGTCAGTATTAAATGTTCAATTCTGGATTATAGAATTAGCGAATGTGCAATGCAGGCCACAAGCTGAACCAAAAGAGTTATAACTTGCTGGAGGCTTTGTCGTACCAGATACAAATGTGTTTGGTCACACATTCAGGTACCTTTTGATGCTTGTTAATTTAATCACACTGGTGGTGATGCAAATTGACATTAAACATTTCTTGATTTGAAAGTTTGATAAACAAAGAACATGTTATGTGGCATGTCTAAAAGTTTTTTATTTAATGTGATATCTCTCTTATTATATCTTTCCTGTTCTTTAAAATACTTCTGGAAGTTATTTTTTTTGCATTTTTCTCTTGGTTTGCAGGCATGTCATTAAGACTTTTATCAGGCAAGTCTTAAAAGATTTTAGTTCAGAGTTTCTTACTTATGGTGAAATGAAACCACCATCATTCATAAAGGTGATTGCAAATTTAACCATTCTATGTTCTGCACCCTAATTTAAAAATATTATTGCGTAACAACAAGGGAAAAAAATACTGTGCAAGTGTGGTGCTACTAAGAGTTAGCCAGATATATGTAGGATTTTCTCTATCAATATATTATCTAAAAAGATATCTCCATTTCTTATGGTTTATATGTCACTGGATTAAAAATTTGGTACGATATTAGGCGTCCATACTCTTTTCTACTTCAGATTTTTAAAGTACATTTATTTTGAATTTAATTTGAGAGAAGCTTATGAAAAATTTGCTTTTATATTATTTTGTATTATCTTCTAATTCATATGTTTATGAGTTAAAAATGGTGATTCACTATTCCATGGTTTTTTGTATAAATCTACAAAGAAGCCTGCTGCAGCAGCTATTAAGAGTCATATGCCAGTAGTTAAAAATGGGTCAAAGAAGGGAGACTATAATGTGCCTCTGACATTTTGATAGCTCTGACCGTTCTGAATTCTGATGATAGAAGGTATTCAAATAAATAAAATTTCAATTCTATGAAAAGGATCATCTTAATTTAAAATTGAACATACATGTCTTAATAGTAGCTACTTTTGACATGGTGCTGCCATGTTTTGTGCTGAGGAAGAAGGAACAAAGAGTAACATGGCCACTATTAAAAATCAGATAAATAGTTTTAAGGTATTAACTGTTAACCATATAAAAAGTTCTTTAGAAGATGTACCAAAGTAGTTGGACCTCGCAGTAAATGAAAAATTCTGGAATTGCAAGCAATGAAAAAAAATCAATACATAGTGAGTTTTTTTTAATATCACTTTACAACAAAAAATATGTTGCAAAAATCTAAAGTTTCCTTCTGTCGTGACTTTAATTGAACCTTTCTCTACAATGATTCAGGCATAGGAAGGTTGAGATAATGATCCTGGCTCCGAGGGATCCTGCGGAAAGCATTGATAGATAGGGAGGTAAGTTCCAATTTTAATGCGGAAAAATACGAATTCTGAAATTCAGGTTTAATTTCTGATATTCTAGAAGAAAATTAGTTTTATTGTCTGGAAAAATTAATATTTTTGTTTTCTTTTATGACATTATGAGCCAACTAGAGTCCAACAGAACAGTATTTCTCAAGAATCTATTTATATTTAATACTGGATTTTTTTTTTCATTGGCTGCAATTGCAATCTCGCTTACAGATCTTAAATTAGAGTCTAAATTTTATTTGAATCAGGAAATAAGACAAGCAAGAGAATGCTGATGAGCACCTTCCTTTCTCTTTCTGTAAATCAATTAGGGCAGTGCCTAATTTCTTCCTTTTTAAGGTATTTAATCACTCGATTCTTTTAGCATCAATTTAGTTGGAATTAACAGTATCACAATAAGCATAACTAGAGATAGGACACATCTATTGTATTCTACTAATATGTAGATCAATTGATCACTGTGCATAATTGGTGAGTGAAAAAAACAAAGACAACATAGTTAATTGGATTTTCTTAGATTCGAATGTTGTACTGCTACAAATAGTACAACAATCTTTTGTTTAGATAATAAACTATGTTGTCATGTAAAAATTAGCATACGATGGATTATGGAACTAAGTCCTCAATAAATATATTTTTCCCTCTCTTAATGTTGGAGTTATGTCCTAGAAGTCAATAATTTAATGACTTAATTATTAGTTTATGTTTTGGATGATATTTTATCATCTGTTCCTAGGTTTATTATTGACAGATCATTCAGGTTGAGGATCTGAATAGTAGATCTCTGTTGATCATTCTTTAGAATGACAATAATAAATCTAAACGGTCCATAATCTTGATAATTAACAAGGAACATTAATTATCATATAAGATTAGTATGCAAGTTAAGTGATGATTAAGTTCTACTAATCATAGGTAAAGAGTTACCAACTTAATTGCATATGTGTATGTTATGGAACATAGCACAGGACTTGACCCATCGAAATAAACATATGGATTGTGTTATGTGTCATTGTTTATTTCGTTATGATTTTGGTTCTAAGTTTGAGATGTTTATCTTTTTCACATGAGGATTGGTTCAATAAATATCGTCTACCGCTGATTCCCGATAAGGGCTGCTATACGGACTTTATTTATGTTCTCTTGAATTGTTCGGGGAAAAGCTAATCATCAAGAAAACCGTATGTCCCTCATTAATTCACTTAGTGAGTGACGATATCTGTTTGGGCCCCTTGATGGAGATAGATTGTTTGCATGCAACTTTATACAATTATCTCTAGATCAAGAAACGTATAATCTGCAAGAATGACACATTCCTATCTTGGATTATACGATGATATCGTGTGACATAAGAATCAAAATAGGGAAATACATTTATTCTCTTATGCAAGATTTAAATACTGTAGTAGTACACTATTTATGCGGATTGGGAATCATAACGTGTTGCTAGATACCACTTATGATTATTGGAATTAAATAGCGATTTAACTCCATGTCCAACGTAGCATAAATCCTCAAAGGGTCACACAAATAGGACTTTGACCATACGTGCATTATTTATTTATTTGCAATAGTGAGTATTGCAAAATATGATAAGTTGATTAATTAAATAACGTTATGGACCGTTATAATTAATTAAGTCAAATGGATCATATAGAAATAAATTAATGTACATGCTAATCCTAAATTGATTATCAACATATTGATAATTAATTTTATTCATCACACTTTAATTTAATTAAGTGAATTAAATTAAAGTATAGGCTTTTAATTTAATAGTCTATTTGAGCCTAAATTGAATGCAACTTGAAAGGCCTATTAAATAATTGATTTAATATGGACTAAGAGAGATTGAACAAACCTAACACATGGCCCATAAGGCCCATGTATATGGCCGGCCATAGAGGGGTAAAAAGGTCAAGCAAAGGTTGGTGGAGAGTGGTCTATATAAGGACCACTTGAAGAAACAAAACCTAACCTTCTCACCTTGCCTCCCTTCTTCTCCCTAGCCGCCACCACCATCCATGGGCAGAATTTTGATTCTCCCATGGTGGTCTCTCTCTCTCTTGCATTCCCATAGGTCTCATGTGTTGAGAATAGCTATTCCAAAAGGTTAATTGCTAGAATTACTTGAAGAATGGTGAAAAGGATTAGCTATCTCCTTTCTCTTGCTAGCACAAGAATTGGGACATGGCCAAATTCCTTGGTGGACTCGAGGGCGCCATGGAGGAGGCGAAGGAGAGCACCCCATCGATTCCCATGCCGTAGGATCGAGCCCCGCGAATACGATTTCGCGGGAGGTATAATTTCCACCTATCTCTTTGTGTTAACTTGGCTTTTGTGCACGATTCGTTGTGTGTGTTGTTTCGATGGCTTAATTAACTTGTAATTAGCATAAAAATCGAAAATTACACACTTCCTAACAGTGGTATCAGAGCACATGGTCGTACTTAAGCTATTTTGACACTTAATTAAGAGAAATTAGCTAATTAACGGATTAGTAGAGATGATGCGTTTGTTTGCTGTCTGGAAATGGTATTTTCTGTGTTGTTTCGCATTTTTCGATGTGATATGTTCTCTGGAAGATCTTTGCATCTAAATGAAAGTTGTAGATCTTTGGATTGTGATTCTTTTGGCGTTGGATTCACATTTTGCTGAGTTAGTATATATTTATTGTGAATAAAACGGCGACAGTGCGCAGAACCAGTTTCTGCTCGCACTGTCCTGTTTGAATGGCTTGAAAGATTTATATTTTGAATATAAGTACCAGTGTTCTATGGCTAGATTTAAAGAGAACTTGAAGCTCTTTCTGAGCATGTATAAATTGTTGCATGACTTGGATTAATTTGTGGGTTTTCAAGTATGAAAAGGAAGATCTCGTCAGATCCAGTTTGTTGAGCAAATCGATTGTTCTAATAAACTGTACCAACTGAGAACTTCTTTAAAAATTCTGTTTAAATGGAGTTGTTCTATTTTGAGTTAGGATTCCAGGAAAATTAATTTCATAATTTTTCGTGGAAGTTTGGACCTTCAACTAGGTTAAAACATTTCGATCTACAGTCTGTTCCAGTACAGAATTTGTTGATTGTTTAGTATGTAACTCGAACCTTCTGAACTGAACTTGGTGGTTTTCTTTTCATGAATAGCTAGCCTGTAGTCTAAACTAGTTTTTCTGTATATATTGTATATATAAAAACTGGATAGAAGGTGGTCTTACAGACCAAATGGTTGAGAGGATAAGCTGAAAATCTCATAACGGTGTTTTCGTGCACTTGTAAGAGATTTGTCATTTTTGATTCTCCCAGATGGTTTAAGATCTCTTCTTGAAATTTTTACTGGTAATCACAATTATGATAAGGAGCTTAAGTAATTTATTTGAGAATTTTTGGAGACCTAAAACCTTTGTTTTTATTGGATTCCATTAGTTACGTTTTTTAATAAATTACTATTTTTCTAAGTATTCAAATTAGTTGAAAACAATTAGAAAACTCCTTGTTTGATCTCCTTTCAGTTATGGGATGTTGAAAGAACTTTCTAAATGAATTTAAACAAGTTTTGTTGTTTAAAATTGAGAATTTGTACACGGAATTTACTTATGGCAAACAAATCGCAAAGATGCTTGAAAATCGTTGATTGGAAACAAAGTGCTTGTATGTGCTAACTTTGTTTTGTAGGTGGATAGTGGGTTTAGTATGGCTCAAGACTCAATGCCTTGTGGTTGTATTTGAATGCATGTGTGAATGTTTGTAATGCGGCCTTTGGTGCCATTAATTAATTAATTTGTTGATTAATTTTTGATGTAACTTGTGAGGCTTGCATGCCCCTAAGGTTAGGATGGGAATAGGATGTTTTCACATGTATTTTGTACCTTTATTTTATATAGGATTTAGATCCTTATAGAATTTAGTGGGAAGGGACAAGGATTAGATTAGTTTTGCTCCATGGACGATGTGGCGAAACTAATGCAAGCGGGAGCCATACAAACCCACAACTATGAGATGCTTATATGTGATTGCTTGTGATTGCTATGAATTGTCATAGGCTAGGTATGGGTGTATGCTTACACGACCACCAAACAAGTGTCATATGATTGATAGTCCCAACTAAAATTCGATTAAGTGAAATCGCCCTCCTTCTCTCTATCCCCTTCACGCCGATTGTCACTCATGGCGCGGTCCGCCCAAGCGGACGTCATGATTGCCAATTCGGTAGTCGGGGTGCAAATAGCTAAGATTTGCAAGGAGCAAATAGTGAGAGGTTACTTTTCGATGGACCCAACTAGAGTTTGGACATCGGGGCGAAGTTTGTAAATATACTTAGATATTCACAAACCAAGAATCATATGGAACGATATGATTGGTTGGAGAACCTACCTTGTCTAATTAAGTAGGGTGACGTGCCATAGCAGGCTCTACTTGATGAAAACCGGGATCTTGGAAAACCAACTACATTTGGGACATTAAATAAATGTAGTGGGAGTTTTATTTGTTATAAATAAAACAATTGCATAAACTAATTGACCTTAAATTGATTTTGTTATAGATGTTAAAATTGTTAATTTTGTTGCGATCAATCTTTGAAAATGAACAAACTCGTTTCTAAAAGTATTCACTTAAAGAAGTAATACCGATTCCTAAGACACGATCTTAGCGAAGAGAAACTTGAGTATGTCAATTCCCAAAACTTTTCTCAAACTACCCGAACGTAGCAACGCGATGATTGATTGACTTTTGGCGAAAAGTTATTCAATAAAGCGTGTGGCTAATATCCTCATTTGAAAGTTCTAAGACCTTTGAATTAGAGAATTCATATGGACTAGATTTAACTCGTACGCTCTCATCCACTTACTCAAGAAAGCGTTCTTGGAGAAAGTAGATATTAACTCTATCATTTATGATCGAGTATAAAGAGTATGAGTTGACAAAGAGATTCTTCTTTTATACATGAACGTTTCATTGGCTTACAAATCGAAAGATTTAAGTAGCTAATTGATAACTAGAGATATTGATCTCCGATATCAAGAATTATTGATATTGTCATACGATCTCTTTAAAATTATAAAGGATATAATGTTACCTTCTTCGCACACTTGTTGATGCAAAAAGGTAATTGGTTTAGTATTCAAGAAATACTTCGCCAAGGCATGAGTTGAAATTTCGAGACTCTTGATTGTGATTATGTATCACATGAGATGTTTCATTTGCCGTTTATTGGAGGCATTTTGAAAGGTTGTCCGAAATACCATGATTGTAATGTTTTAATCCTAAAGTGTATTTGTCGTTCAAATTATCTCACTATCTCTAATTTACACTAGTAACTTGATACTAGTTCATATGCTCGCATTTAACGAAATGTGTTAGCAATGGAGAATAAGAGAAATATTGAGAGATATAAAGTAAACTCCGTATATAAAATGACTTATTCGTTTAAGTCATTACCATTGAATACGTAGAGTTATCTTTATTAAGAGATTGTTTAGGAATTGAAGGTTACATACCTTAATCCTAACTTCTCAAAACATCTCCACTTCATATTCGATGAAATGGATGATTATGTTTAATAAAAGACAAGTTCTTTTATTATGAATTTGTTTATATGATTTCATGCATCTTGATTGAATTTGCTTGAAATAGATAAGCAAGTTTTGAATGACAAATAGGATGCGTAAGACTTGACATAAAGTATTTGACTTTCATGTTATATATAACCGCTTAGTCACATACATAAACGAGAATCGCATTGCGAGAGTCTCCGTAACGTAGAGCTCGTAAATTCAATTCGATTTCAAATCGATTGATATGCGAATCATGTTTGTTAAATGACAAAAGCGCCTTTAACCTACAAAGGTTTAAGGACAAGTGACTTGATTAGGACTTTTACATATCGATGTATAAAGACCAATAAGTACTTGTGCGATGAAAGGTTATTGATACTTTACTACTTAACCAACGATCATTGTAGATATTAACATATCTATTTGATAAGGTATAAGTATGAACCTTTTGACTAGTTCAAAGGAGTTCAAGTGTAAAGTTTAAAAGACCTTTCAAGAAAAATGGAAGTCTTACAATTAATCATGGTAAATAGTTAAGTCACATGATTTGAAATATTATCTTAAGAGTATGAAAATAGTTTCATAACTCACTCCATGAGGAACATTATGGAATAATGTGTCCAAGAGTGGAGGTATCGAACAATATTTCGTATAGTTCGATCGGTAATAAATCAAATTGACTTATTCGACTCGTATTAGGGAATTATGTTTGAGGACAATATTGTTTACACTGAATAATGTTCCATCGAAGTCTATTGAAGAATATATCTTAAGAAATTTTGATCTCTAAGTATAATACTTCTCGAGATTTGGTGTTGAGAAGCTTATTTCAAGTATTGTGGACTTGTAAGCTTAAACCAAATAAGACACTATATATTTGTAGGATGCTTTATATTAAAAGGGACTACTTCCACGAATATGATAAGAACAAAGTAGTTGTTGCTAATCATAATGTAGTCTTGATGAATTGAAATTCTCAAGAAGAAGTAGTGGGAGTAAAGTGAGCATTAAAATAGTTTATGCGTCACTACAAGAAGTACTCTTATGGGAAACTTGTCACTCCATACATGGTACTTAGTGGGAGTTGAGCGAAACTTCATTCACAAGTTATTTTGAAAGAAGTTTAATAGTACGCTCCTTCCAATGAGGACTCAACCATCTCACGAGTTGATGATGTTTGAAAAAACTCATGGAATATATGAGGAGTCAAGAACTCGTTCAACAAATCGTTGTGGAAGTAGTTTATGAACCTCAAGTACCAATCCTACAAAAGATCAACGAGAGTTGATTTCCTAAGCCGCTTGGTGCATAGGTTGTCACAACATTCTCGTACTTAGCATATGAGAATCCGTTGATAAACAAGGAAACGATGGAACGATCCGATTCCACATATATGTTTTGAATTCATATGATCTTTAAAGAGCAATCCATGTATAACAACAAGGTATAGACCTTGGTTGATGTTCATGAAGGAGCAATCCATCAAGAACGTTTAGATCTTCAAAAGGAAAGATCGACATAGATAACAAATCGACTATGTACAAAGCGCGGCTTCTCGCTTGTAGCTATGTCTAAGTCGATGGCTAGTTGACTACGTACAAAGCACAACTTCTTGCTTGTGGCCATGTATAAGTCAATAAAGATCATTCTAGCAATAGTTGTATTTCATATATGTCGATATATGGGAAAACACATAAAACCGCCTTCTTCGTATGAATGAAGGAAGATGTTGTGCATTTGACACAAATCGAGGTTTTATTTAATGTATTGCTAAAAACATACGCATGCTTCAAGGATCCATTAATGGATTAAAGCAAGTGTTGTGGAGATTGGAATAAAAGTTTTGACAATGAAGTCAAGGAGTTGAACTTCGTCAAAAGTATCTTGTATATACAAGATATTCAGTGGGAGCATAATTGTATTACTTGTATTGTTCAAGATAACAATTCATTAATTGGGAATAACATTAAGAAAATGAATATTGTCAAGATCTCTTTGGAGAATACTTTCTCAAATGAGAACTTGGGCGAAATCACCTAATCCTAGGAAACAAAATCTATAAAGATAGATTATGATGGATGTTAGGTTTGAGCAAATATGCATATATTGACGAAGTGTTCTAGAAACACGAAAGTTACACTCCAAGAAAGGATGTCTAACTGTACGTCACATGGCATGACTTGAGTGTTTAACTCGGTCTATTACAACTCAATTCAAAAGGGTGCATGAAATAGTTCAAGCATTCTTTCATTATGAGTTTCATTTTGTACACCATAATTATGCATATACCCCAATGTGTAGTATCCAAAGGATATGACAAACAGTTGTCAAATGGATACAAGAGAGACACATTTGGACGATAGTCAAGGATATCCTCGAGTACCTTATGAGAAAGAGTGATACAATGTTTCATCTCTTAAGATGAAAGAAATCTTGTGTAAGTTGTTACACTGATAAAAGTTTTTCAAAGGATTGATATAATCACAATTGAGCTACATATTTTGCTTTAAGGTGGTGTTGTAAATTTAGAAAGTGTTCTAAATGAAATATTACAACCGTTTCCGTCACCAAAGTAAAATACATAGCAACTTGTGAAGCAATAAAAGAAGTTTATTTTGGATCGAGTTCTTAGTCGAGCTATTATGGTTCTATGCATCTCGAACCACAACTTACTCCTAAAGAACCCAATGTTACATTGGAGATTCAAATATGATCTATAACAATATCACTTGATATCATATGATGATGATCAAGAACATATATATAGTAGTATATATATAGGGTCGAATAAATTTGGATAGGTTCGCGAACACAGTGAACACTCTAACTTGACCTCTACCTTGAGCAGTATACGAGATGCAATTATGCATCCATACGTGGTAGACGTATGAGTAACTAGCTTAAGCGTATTAATTATTTTGAGGTCCGAGACATGTATATATGTAGATATATGACATCGTTCTCAATTCTTCGTTGGCTAGAAGTCACTACTGATTGACTCTAGGCCAAGTGGGAGATTGTTGGAGTTATGTCCTAGAAGTCAATAATTTAATGACTTAATTATTAGTTTATGTTTTGGATGATATTTTATCATCTGTTCCTAGGTTTATTATTGACAGATCATTCAGGTTGAGGATCTGAATAGTAGATCTCTGTTGATCATTTTTTAGAATGACAATAATAAATCTAAACGGTCCATAATCTTGATAATTAACAAGGAACATTAATTATCATATAAGATTAGTATGCAAGTTAAGTGATGATTAAGTTCTACTAATCATAGGTAAAGAGTTACCAACTTAATTGCATATGTGTATGTTATGGAACATAGCACATGACTTGACCCATCGAAATAAACATATGGATTGTGTTATGTGTCATTGTTTATTTCGTTATGATTTTGGTTCTAAGTTTGAGATGTTTATCTTTTTCACATGAGGATTGGTTCAATAAATATCGTCTACCGCTGATTCCCGATAAGGGCTGCTATACGGACTTTATTTATGTTCTCTTGAATTGTGCGGGGAAAAGCTAATCATCAAGAAAACCGTATGTCCCTCATTAATTCACTTAGTGAGTGACGATATCTGTTTGGGCCCCTTGATGGAGATAGATTGTTTGCATGCAACTTTATACAATTATCTCTAGATCAAGAAACGTATAATCTGCAAGAATGACACATTCCTATCTTGGATTATACGATGATATCGTGTGACATAAGAATCAAAATAGGGAAATACATTTATTCTCTTATGCAGGATTTAAATACTGTAGTAGTACACTATTTATGCGAATTGGGAATCATAACGTGTTGCTAGATACCACTTATGATTATTGGAATTAAATAGCGATTTAACTCCATGTCCAACGTAGCATAAATCCTCAAAGGGTCACACAAATAGGACTTTGACCATACGTGCATTATTTATTTATTTGCAATAGTGAGTATTGCAAAATATGATAAGTTGATTAATTAAATAACGTTATGGACCGTTATAATTAATTAAGTCAAATGGATCATATAGAAATAAATTAATGTACATGCTAATCCTAAATTGATTATCAACATATTGATAATTAATTTTATTCATCACACTTTAATTTAATTAAGTGAATTAAATTAAAGTATAGGCTTTTAATTTAATAGTCTATTTGAGCCTAAATTGAATGTAACTTGAAAGGCCTATTAAATAATTGATTTAATATGGACTAAGAGAGATTGAACAAACCTAACACATGGCCCATAAGGCCCGGATACGCATCCTCAGCAGCCGGCCTCTACAGCCATCACCTACAGCCGGCTTTTTTTTTTTTTTTTTTTTTAATTTTAAAGTTCAAATGTTGAATTCAAACCGTTGATCTTGTTCAATTTTACGAGCGCTGCGTTTTCATATAAGTTTTATAAAATTTGGAGTTGATTTGATACTAGATCAAGTGGTCAACAAATGAACGTATTAGAATTAATCAGTGATAGTTAACCATATTCGTTCATTTGTTGACCACTTGATCTAGTATCAAATCAACTCCAAATTTTATAAAACTTATATGAAAACACAGCGCTCGTAAAATTGAACAAGATCAACGGTTTGGATTCAACATTTGAACTTTAAAATTTAAAAAAAAAAAAAAAGAAAAAGCCGGCTGTAGGTGATGGCTGTAGAGGCCGGCTGCTGAGGATGCGTATCCCATAAGGCCCATGTATATGGCCGGCCATAGAGGGGTAAAAAGGTCAAGCAAAGGTTGGTGGAGAGTGGTCTATATAAGGACCACTTGAAGAAGCAAAACCTAACCTTCTCACCTTGCCTCCCTTCTTCTCCCTAGCCGCCACCACCATCCATGGGCAGAATTTTGATTCTCCCATGGTGGTCTCTCTCTCTCTTGCATTCCCATAGGTCTCATGTGTTGAGAATAGCTATTCCAAAAGGTTAATTGCTAGAATTACTTGAAGAATGGTGAAAAGGATTAGCTATCTTCTTTCTCTTGCTAGCACAAGAATTGGGACATGGCCAAATTCCTTGGTGGACTCGAGGGCGCCATGGAGGAGGCGAAGGAGAGCACCCCATCGATTCCCATGCCGTAGGATCGAGCCCCGCGAATACGATTTCGCAGGAGGTATAATTTCCACCTATCTCTTTGTGTTAACTTGGCTTTTGTGCACGATTCGTTGTGTGTGTTGTTTCGATGGCTTAATTAACTTGTAATTAGCATAAAAATCGAAAATTACACACTTCCTAACACTTAATACATTTGGATTGTTAAATATATTTAGACTGCTCATGTGAAATGACTAATCATATTAGCTATCATGTGAGTTATGATACTGTGGTCTGGTAGCAACTACATTTATATATACACTAATGTACTCATAAAGGTAGCTCTCTTAATATATTGTATAGGATCAGTTGACAACAGAAAATAACTTCTATGAACAAATGCAATTTATTTAGATTTGAAGGGCACAATCGTCATTTGTGTTGGACTAGATGCTTTAGATCTCATACATTTGTTTTCACGGAGGCTGATTGAATGGTCGGCCAACAGAGGAGTTCTCCTCATCTTCCTCTCTTCATTATATTTACTGGTATGGATTTCGCTCTCCTCTCTGTGCCTTATTCCTCCTCCTTTTCAATACATGCTCCCCTGCTCTCTTCTCCTTTCAATTATCCACTGCATTTATTCAAGAACAACACTCTTCAGGTTTTACCATTTCGAATGGTTCAAATTTTCACTTCTTCAGCCAATTCAAAAGCTGGTTGTTTGGTCAGTTTCAAAATTCAATTGAAAAGCTGATAGTTAATTAATTTGACAAATGCATTTTGATATAGGGCCATTATAGATTAAAAACAAGAATATAATAAAATCACATTGATTAGATTCGAAAATAATTTAATTTTATTTCCATATCCATTATGATTTAAATCTTGTGTTTTTCTTTTTTTTTAAATGTAATATTGTGTTTTGGATCTGTGCTTTGTGTGCAGCAAGCACTGAAGATATGGAGACACATTTTGTTAGGTTGTTAGATGACCAGTCATTTGATTTAATCTCGACCTATGCTCTTAAAGCATATGAATATGGTTGCTCTTAGGTGCTCTTTCGCTGAAGATAGCAATCTCTATTATTGTGTTGCTATGGCGTATATACTCCCTGAAGAAAATGAAGCAAGCAAGGTGATAATTTTGATGCAATATTTATATTAATTGTGCTTCTTCAATTTACTATGATGAATAACACATACCTTATGCAGTATGAAAGCATTCTTTGATTATTTTGCTAATGGAGTGAGGATTTCAGAGAGAGAAAGACAGAGTTTTAAGGGGTGGGGGTTCATTTTTGTGGTCAAGAGAGGGCATATATAAAACAGAACATATGTTTTAAGACTATTTTATACTCCATTGTTGAAATTCTGAGATTTTTAGGCGAAGTCTTTTTTTATTTCCATCATTGTTTAGTAAATTGTCCATTATTTTTTTACTATTAAGTTTTGTTGGCAAACTGTCTCGGTTGAAATCCTACAAAACAGGCAAAGGTCAACAATGCATTTTTTAATACAATCAATAGAGTTTTAGACTACAACAGACTATTTTGTTAAATTACTTGGAGTGAATACATCCAAACCATCTTACACGCAATCAATGTCTGTAGGGACGCATCCTAATATTTTCTATAGAAGATGGAAAGCTACAATTGCTTGCTCTAAAAGTGGGGTATATTTCAGGTGGTCTAAATTTGATATTTTTTTGTGTACTTTTTTATGTGCTTTTTGTATCACGAAAATTAAGAATGTACATCTAAAACTATTTCCAAATTGTTAATAATAGGCCACTGTTGTCTATGTCTCAAGCAGGCAATTTCATAGTATGCCAATGTATTCAAGTGCAGCTATATTTATGCGACTATTTATGTCACCTATAACATATACACGCTCATTAGGAAATCATTTCGTCGCATATTCGAATTGGAACGCATCGTGCAATGCGCGAGAATAGAGCTAGTTGCTTTCAAATATCTAGAAGTTATTTGTGCTAGTACCAAATGTCGTAGGACATTTAAATTGTGCATTCATCCCGCTCATGGTAGATTTTTGTGGTTCTTTTTATCATGGCATTCTAATATATTTAGTTCTACGTGTGCTCCTGACCAACTTCTACTTCTTGCTATATTATTGCCTATGAAGAGCAAGGAATGACATGAAAAAGCTTTGATATTTATAATGCATTCAAAATTATTTCTATTATTGAAAAACTCTTTAACATTTATGTTGCTATCTTTCATCTTAGTTTATTGTTGTTTTTTTTAATAATTTATATATTTTTACTATGGTTCGCGCATGCAATAAACTAAAGAGAAAGATTATGGTGCCACAACTTTAGAGTGTCATCAAATGTCATAACTTTACTTTTCATCAATAATTAAAATATTTTAAATTTAAATGTTGAATCTAAACCATTGATCTTATACAACTTAACGAGCGATGCATTTCTATATATGTTTTATAAAATTTAGGATTGATTTGATATTTGATCAAGAGGTCAAACCATGAACGTATTACAGTTAATCTGTCATAGTTAATAAGATTCATTTATTTTTTAACATCTTAATCAAATATCAAATCAAGTCCAAGTTTAATAAAACTTATATGAAAACACATCGCTTGTTAAGTTGTATAAGATCGACAATTTAGATTTAACATTTAAATTTTAAAAATTTTAATTATTGATGAAAAGTAAATTTGTGGCATTTGGTGACACTCTAAAGTTGTGGCACCGGAACTTTCCTCTAAACTAAATAAGTAAAAACTATTATAATAGTAAAATTTGGTAAAAAGACGAGAGAAAAAATAAGTCTTACGACACTCGACGCCCCCACTAGTGCTCCTTTATTTGTCAAACATTCGAGTCAGAAACCAACACACATAATGGGTTCACAGTTAACCTCCTATAAATCGTATAAAATAGGGAAAAAAAGAAAATTGCTTTAATTGTTGTCGAGGTTACAAGAAAGAAGGTATAATTTATTGATTTTGATTTGTTTGGGTAATGGTGGGAATCGGTGAAGATCAATAGGCACTAGAGAAGTAAAGATGGAGATGGAGATGGAGATTGGAGAGCTTTGCTGTTTGTTTGTTTCCACTTTCCAGTCAAAATCGATGAATTTGAGAGAGAGAGAGAGAGATGGAGAGCTTGCTCAGTACACGCAGCCTCTAATGACATCATGATGACATGTTGAGCAACTCTCAATTTGTATTTTATTTTTCCTATTTAAAGAACAAAGGGGCCGTTTGGATCGCTTAGGAATTTGAGGAATTTGGGGAAGTTGCAATTTTTAGGAATAAATTTATTGAAAAGTGTGTAATTTTGTGAAGAGTTTGGATTGTTTATAATAAATTTATGGTAGGAAGATAAAATTCTCTAAATTTTTGGGGAATCCAAACAGCCCCAAAGAAAGCGACTAAGGCCTCTATCATGTTTTTTTTTTAAAAAAAAAACAAAGCGACTAAGGCCGTGACGCGGATCATAATTAAAAATCGCCCCATTTGATGCTTCGCGCGCTCTCTCTCTCTCTCTGTCTCTCTCTAACCACTCAATCTGATTAATTTGAGGACAAACGCAACAAGTTGCTATAAGAGCCAAATTAAGGTGCATTTACTAACACCGTAGACTTGTATATAAACTGCGCGCATGCAATTATATATAAATAAATGTACCCGCGCTTCTTTGGAAAAATAAACAAATAAACGAGAAAATAAATGTCAAGTTTCCATATTGTACATCTGTATGTGCATAACATGCATGACAACCATGACAAGATCAGATCAGAGATGATACATTGATTGGTAAATAATGATAAATCAAAAGACACAAATAAATCAATGCATCAGTATATATAGTATTAATTAATGATCGAAGGGATCAATCTGGTTGGTTAATTGACGTGTTGGCGAGCGTGTCAGCAACGTCAGAGAGCTCCTTGACGACGATGAGGTTGCACCGGATGGTGAAACAGTCGTCGCGCAAGAAGGTGGAGGCCTCCAGGTCCTTCTTGCGGATGAACTGGTAGAAGCCCCACGTGTCGCATGGAGCGCGGAACACGTGCGGCTTCACCACCTCTGGCGTGGAAGCGGACGCAGCCCCACTCGTCGGGTCGAGCAGCCGGATGTCGAAGAGGGCCTTCACGTCGCTGGCTGTGTCAACCGACTCGATGAAGACTGACATGTACTCCCCACGATCATCCTTTTCGTAGCCGTCCGGGTAGTAGCGCAGACACCAGTGGTGGCCCCCCACCGTGAACATCTCCGAGGTGATGTACTTGCCGACTCCGATGCCCTTGCTGCTCGAGTACCCGATGATCTTGAACTCATGGCACCCGCTGTCCAGCTTCACCACCGTCCTCGACACTGACGTGGACGTCAGCGCTGGCATCGCAGGATCCATCCTCAGCCGGCCCCCCTTCTGCTCTCAGCCTCTCTGCTGAAGGGAATTAGAAATCCAAATAATGTCGATAACAACAATGATGAATGAAAGAATGAAGAATGAATGAATTAAGGAAGTTCTAAAGATGTATGCACCAAGTTAATCTTCTCGTATACGCGTCTTCTCCAATTCATTGTCCATTCCTCTACGTGGCTTTTCTTCTTAATTAATCATTATTTTAATAGCAAAGTTCTAGTGCCCATCATTTTCTGTTACCACAAATTGCCACAATTTTATGTTTTATAAATATTTAAAAATTTTAAAATTCCAATTCATTGTTTAATTAAACGATCGTTGCATTTTTATATATGCTTTATAAAATTTTGAGTTGAGTTGGTACTCGATTAAGTGATTGAAGGATCAACTTATTAGAATTAATCAGTCATAATTAATCAAGTATTAAATCAATTTCAAATTTTATAAAATTTAGATAGAAATACATTTCTCATTAGATTTAACAAGATCAACGGATTGAATCTAACATTTGAATTTTAAAAATTTTCAATATCTATAAAATATGAAGTTGTTACAATTTGTGCGAACCAAAATAGTGGTTATTATTTAATAGTAAAAAATTGTCCATACCTGACGGATGAGTTTAATTTAAACGCTTTAATCTCCAGTTGCCCATGCGCCATACTCATCAGTTTCCTAATCGCCCATAGTAAAAACCTAAACGGTTAATTGATACTTAATTTTGATTATAAATTATAATGCTTATTCATCTTTGCACAAATGGCAATATTATCCGATTTATTTTGTTGAGTGTGGTTCTAAGGTCCTAGTGCTACTCTGAGAAATGGGAGAAATAGGACTTGTGAGTGGTGATATACATGCTTAATATAGAAGTTATTATACATCAACTAACCCTTTTCTTTTATTTTTGATATTTTTCTCCAATTATTCAAAGAAGGAATTGGTTAACAAAATATTCTTTTCCATAAAAAAATAATATTTTAAACTTGATCGACGAGAAACATAATGTCCCACTTCTTTTATGGACACTTTATTTATGCAATCTCTGAGTAAAATGCAAATATGCAATAGTACTCGTTTAGATTCAAACTGGGAAGATGGATTATCCATTATTAATTTTGTCATAACCATGTCGGTTTATCCTTAGAGCGATCGTGACTCGATTAAACAATGTATTAAATTAATTTTCGGACTAGTCTCGACTTGATTTATATTCCTTAATTTGTAAATTATTTGAACTAATTCAACACAATTTGGATCTATAAATTTTTTTGTTATTTACTAGCGCACACACCAAAATTAAAAAGATTTATTGGAAATTAGGTCAACAGCCTCCATGCTTCCGTTGTAATTCAAACTGGAGAAGAATAAAGTCTGACGATTTGAAGTCAACACAAAAAAGCGGAATCGCAGAAATCACGCCTCATCTTCCTTTCTTGTTTCCTGTCATTAATTAATTAATGTTTTGGGATTGCAGAAATTCATTTTATGCAAAAAAATATCAAAAAAGTTTAGCGATGCACTTTTCGTAAGTGTCATATATGTTCTCATATACGACTATTTGAAATTGATTACTACCATCGCACATTCTACCATCGCTGCCATCGCGTCAGCGCTCGTACGCTTCTGTCCGATGGATTTCTCATCGCGTCCCTCCTTCTCAAGCGATCTCCTCATCCAGCGAAGCGTTCCCCTCTCCTCACCCAGCGAAGCGCTCTCCTCTCCTCATTCGAGTACGCTCCCTCTTCCTTCTACGCACTCTTTCGTCTCTCTTCCTTTCCTCTCCCTTCCTTCTGTGCATCTCTCTCTCGTCCCCCTCCCTTCCTTCTCTGAGTCAGACTTTGTTCAATTTGTTTATTGCATTTGTTCAATTTGATTTTTTAAGTGTTCATTTTGTTTTGCTGTGCATCAGATTTTTGTGTTTATTTTATACGTCTCACTTTGTTGGTGTAGATGTTCACTTTGTTCATTCCTATGTTCAATTTGTTACTTTTAAGTGTTCAATTTGTTTTAATGTGCGTCAATGTTTATTTTTTATGTCTCACTTTGTTGGTATATATGTTCACTTTGTTATTTTTATGTGTTCAATTTATTTTATTGTGTGCCAGTGTTTATTTTTTATGTCTCACTTTGTTGGTGCATATGTTCACTTTGTTGGTGCGTATGTTCACTTTGTTCTTTTATATGTTCAATTTGTTTTCTTGCTTGTCAGATATATGTTCACTTTGTTCATTCATATGTTCAATTTGTTATTCTGTATGTTCAATTTGTTACTTTTATGTGTTCAATTTGTTTTGTTGTGCGTCAGAGTTCTGTGTTTATTTTGTCTCACTTTGTTGGTGTATATGTTCACTTTGTTCATTCATATGTTCAATTTGTTATTCTATATGTTCAATTTGTTTTCTTGCTTGTCAGATTTATGTGTATATGTTCACTTTGTTCATTCATATGTTCAATTTGTTATTCTATATGTTCAATTTGTTTTACATTCTCACTATTTGATGGAAAAGGAATCATTGATGAAGGAGACAGAGGAAAGACAGAGAAGAGAAGAAAAGGTACGGGGGTAGAAGAATTTGTTTTAAGTGTTAAATTTATTCAACAGAGAGGAAAGAAGAGGCGAGGTCCAAGGAGGCGGAAAAGAGAGATAGTATCCGAAAAGGGAGCGTCGGGAGAAGGAGAGGGGATCGAAGGGGAGGAGAGCGCATCTGAAGATGAAGAGATGCGGAAGGGAACGCGCACCAGAGAGAGGGGAGGGAAAATAAGGGTAGCGATGGCACGTGATTGCATAAATCGCGATGGCAGTTATCAGTTCTATACGACTATTAATTGGTTAGGCTTTGCGTAGATACTTGTATACAGTCGGTGCCCCTATTTTTTATTGCCACAAATTGTCATAATTTTATATTTTATCAATATCTAAAATTTTTAAATTGAAATATTAAATCTAAACAGTTGATCTTTTTCAATTTAACGAGCAATGTGTTTCTATATATGTTTTCTAAAATTTGGAGTCGATTTGATACTCGAAGTGACCAATAATGAACGTATTATAATTAATCTGTCATAATTAATCAGATTCTTTAATTTGTCTAAGGCTCGAACTTTTTTCATAAATTAAAAGACAGAAAAAGTATATATCATTTCACCAAAAGATGTGACTTTGTACATTACATTAATCTTTGCTGCAAACAAATTCAAGTTTAACTAATTGAGAATTGCACGCTTGTTACGGGAATTATCTCTATCTTTTCACTCTTTGAGCACGATTGATAATTCCAAAATTCTTTCCAAATTTCCTAAGGTTCTTTAAGCATTAAGAACCATTCAAAGTTTCCAAAGGTAACTTAAAAAAAAAAAAATTGTTTGTATTAAAAATTTGCGTGGCTTGCTCAAACGAGTCCATTATAAAAATCCAAAAAATGAAAATAAAAATAAAGATTAGTACATTGATGAAATAAGAAACTCAAACCACATATTTTACTGTTGGAATTCCGCTGCCCCTAAAATCGAATGCAACAAGTTGCCACAGTTTTTTAGTCGTTAGATGAAATTTAATGACAGGTTCAGATTAAATCTACGAGCATTACTTTTACTTATTTTTGTGAACTTTTTCCAAAGGCTATGTTTGGTAAGGAGTAAAAGATGATTAAAGTTAAGGAGGATTAAGTTGTTAAGTCTCTTTATTCCACACTTTGTAAGTCATGTTTGGTATGAAAAGTAGAGAATTAAGGGGATGTTTGGATTCCCCAAGAAATTTGGGGAATTTCATCTCCCTACCATAAATTTATTATAAACAATTCAAACTCTTCACAAAGTTACACACTTCCCAATAAATTTATTCCTAAGAATTGCAACTTTTCCAAATTTCCCAAATTTCTAAGCGATTCAAACGGCCCAAGTGAAGAGTAAGTGAGGATATAAAAATATTACATAATTACTTATTATAAATTGACCAAACTACCCTGAAGTCATTTTTTTTATGGTTTTTGTTTCTTTTAGTTTATAACCTGGCGCACTGGTTTTTATCTTTAAGTTTTTTTTTCCGTCAACCTAACTATTTCCATTAGGGGAATTGTTTTAATAATTATTTGTAAATCGAATTCAACCTAACTATATATTGAAAAATGTCATAAAATAATAGAAATCAGTACACCCATTACTAGTAAATTAACTCTTTTATTTTATACTGAATTTTTTTTCCGTCAACACTATACTGAATTTGCAAGTAAATTATCAATGCTCAATTCACTATTGAATGTGGCAGTAAACTATTGAAGCCCCCGAAAGGAATGTGGCATTAACTCAAGTGTTGTTTAAACCTTACTGAACCCTGGCGCTGAAAGGAATGTGGCAGTAAACTATTGAAGCCTCTTTTACAGTAGTGAATTTGCAAGTAAACTATTGAACGAGTAACCTTATTCTAGCAAAACGCAATAGTCAATTCACTACTGAAGGCGGCTTGAAAGAATACCAGTAAACTATTCAATTCACAACACTATACTATATATTCAAATATGCCTCTTTCATTCTCCACTCTGCTAATAAATTTGCAAGTAAGTGTTGATTTCCTTCTAAATATTAAGTAAATCTAGCAGCAAGTGAAATAGTCTCCAATCAAGTGCATCTTGAGCATTGATAACATTGCACAATTGAAGACAATTAGTAAGAAATTCATAGCTGAT
Source organism: Rhynchospora pubera (assembly GCA_028095005.1). Taxonomy (NCBI): domain Eukaryota; kingdom Viridiplantae; phylum Streptophyta; class Magnoliopsida; order Poales; family Cyperaceae; genus Rhynchospora; species Rhynchospora pubera. Next base: position 228,179,007 of record CM051459.1, on the reverse strand, counting down.
CCGAAATCAGTGGCATATTGAATGAGTTATGAAATAAACCGAGTCTCAAATACAATATCAACTACAATATCAAGTCTCAAATACAATCATGTTTGAAATAAATAACACAGTCACATAAACAAAAGAACATATAACTAGTTTTCACATCGCCTTTGGCTCCATAAACTATTTTTAATATTATTTCGAATTATTTCACCTGCCGCTGACTCATACGCACTAGGCATCACTTCAGGTTGGGTCGGATTGACATGCTCATCATTTGAGAATTCCACATTCCTTGATCTATTTAAAAATACATCTAGGGTGTTTTGCACTTTGATGAAATTATGAATAATACAACATGCCATGACAATTAGGGTTTGTTTTCTATACTTATATCTTGGCATCCTATCAAGAATTTTGAACCGCATTTTTAACACTCTAAAAGTCCTCTCAATCAGATTACGAAGTTGGACATGGCGATGATTATACAAATCTTCAGACTTCAGGTACTACATAACGGGACGGTCTAGGTTGACGATTGAATTGTGCAAGATGGTAATTGTGATTCCGATATGGACAAAAAATTTTTGAAGTGTTTGCATAACCTAAATCTACTAGATAGTTCCTTCCATTAGGGACATGAAAACCACCTTGCTCTACTGCCCATCTCAGTACCCTCATACCCGAAGCAGAACCTTCCCATCCAACCACAACATATTGAAATAACATGTCGAACGAACATGCAGCCAACACATTTTGCGAAATGAACCCTTTTCTATTTCGAAATCTTTCACTTTTCTTCTTCTTGACGACTGCTTTGATATGTGTGCCATCGATAGCACCCAAGGCATCATATTTCAAAAGGTAACCTTCATTATATGAACAAAGAGTCTGTACACGAAAGAAAAAAAAAAAAGAGGAGAGAACACAATTACTGTCTTTGAGCAGTTCCTCCCCTTGTTTAAATGTCAATTCAGTAACAGATTGAATTTTTCTCTAGAGAATAATATACCTCTCTCTAAATACACATTAATACTATTAACGAAATGATTGCAATACTTTATATGTTGTACTTCTCTAGTCCCCTTTCAGTGCCAGTAAGTATCAGTTTGTCTACCAAAGAAGCCATTTAATGAAGCAAACCCATTACTATGCAACGTCATTGAGTACAGATTGCTTTCAAACTTTGGAGAAATGCTCCTTTTACAACTTTGTATAGAAGATGTGGCTTATTAATGATATTTGTAAGTTGCTAATACAAATTGCTTTTAGATTGTGCAACTAACGTTTACCAGCAAGAACAAGAGAAGAGGCATGAGATGGTTGAGATCTGATTATCTTTTCTTACAGAAGATGGTTGAGATCTGCTTTTTTTCACCTAGTTTGAGAGAGAGAGAGAGAGCGCCGCCATGAGAGAGAGGGGAACGTGAGATTGGTTAAAAGAGAGGAGGCGATGGAAAAAGAAAGGGTTTTAGTTTTTTTTTCGCCGAAGAAGAGGGTATGCAGCTAGGGCTGTACAACGGGCGAATTTGTATTTTTTTTATCAATTTTTCAACCCAATCCAATTATACCGGATTAAAAAATTTATTTAGATGACTCACCCGTAATCCAACCCAACCCATATAAATTTTTATCCACGGGTTTTCCGGTTAAACGGGTTATGACTTATATGGTACATAATTAAAATTGACAATATTAATTAAAGGTAATATTTATATGCTTTTGTTACATATAAGTATTTATCATGGTCAATTTCTTTACTATCATCAAATACCTGGGTTGCAATGCATACATTTTTATCATACGTAAAAAATTAAGCAAGCTGTTTACAATCATGGTCAATTTCTTCATTTCAAAGTACACTCAATGAGCGATTAAGTAAAAAGAAAAATAAAACATTTATCTTACAAAACAATTATCATCATCATAGTTATTCATAGGTCATAATTTTTATAGTCACCTACATACCTATTTACTTCGAACATTTTTTTTTTCATTTTTGGCATAAATACCCTAAATTTTATATCTTGTACCAGTACTGTTCCAGAGGATACAAATTCTGTTAGGCTAAAATGATGTGAGCTTCTGTGCCTTAGAAGTTAGAACTCATAAGTCAAATTGAAATCAATACAGGAACCCACTTTATGTTGTAGGAGTTACCGAACAGTGAACTATTATTCACAAAATCATGTTGTGTTCAAATAATAATCAACGGGTCGGGTTGGTACCCGGATTATCTAAGGAAAAAGTATGACCCGACCCAGTTGTACCGGGTTAGTAAAATTGAAACCCGAACCAACCCAAATCAAACTGAAGAGAGTGTGCAGTGAAATAGAGAAATAGAGAAAGCCGCGGCCATGTGGATGTGATGTCCTCTTCCTCGGACTTGAATCTGGTGTCGCACGGCAAGTGTGCAGTGCAGCAGATTCGAATCGTAAGAGCGCATCAATTTCAAACCGTTTCCTTCGTGGCCCTGTGTCATTTTTCAAATAAGTCCCTGTTGTTTTGGAGTTTAATCTCCGGTGATCCCGCTAACGTTAGCTTTGTGAGGATGAGGAGAGGCACATTATGGGGTTAATTCGTGGTGGAAACGTTTGATTTGGTGGAGGAGCCAATGGATTGGTACAGTGATGAGATGAAGATGGAGGTGAACGTGCATTTTCTGTTCTTAGCAGCGTGATATAAAAAAATACTTAATAATTTTTTTTTCAAAATCCAAGTTCTTTCAACAACGCTTACTAATTTTATGAAACTAGATATTTGAGATTGTCAAGCAATAATTCCATCACAGAATTTAAAAATAAACTGTAATTTATACTGGTAAGTTTAATTCGAATTATAATACAGAACCTTGTGTTCTTCTCCCACTGAAAGGTTCTACCTTGCAAGATTGGTGCGTGTAAGTTGTAACAATGCCGCAACTGCTTTTGCAACCTTTGTATTTACAGAGAGGTTTGCAACTTAAATGGTATTATCAACTACTGAGTGTGCTTACTAGATGTGTGACCATATTTCAGCAAGTAACTGCAATTATATTTAAGGCTCAAATTACAGCAATTGGAATTGAATTTATGGACAACTAGGCCACAATTAACATCTCTTTGATGCAACAAACTATGCTGACTGCTGAGAGAAACATTTGTAGAATTCACCAGAGAGAAACGATTGATATATGTATGATACTGTGAGAAATTGCATAAAGAAGATCATAAACTACAAGCATATATTTATTGAACAACAACATGCTATTTTGTTCAAAAAATGCATCAAATACAAGAATTTGTCACCTTGCTTATCTTTCCTTTTGGGCATCTCTTTCCTTTTTTTCGTGGAGTGCAGATTATTTGTCACCTTGCTTATCTTTCCGATAACTTGACTTTTGATAACTTAAGGCTTAACCACCTGAAAATAATGAAAATATAAGCAAACAAAAGGTCAATTTGCTTTAGCAGCAACAAATTTGGTTTCTCACTGATTTCTCACGGGAACAAGTAAATCAATACTGAAAAATCATGTTGGTGTAGAGCTTGTTGGTAGAATCCTTGTTGATTAATTGTCGAAAAGGTAAGAAATGTAGTTTAGCAAGCAAAGAGAGAGAAAAAAAAAGAGGAAATTGAAGTTACTGTTGGTACAAGAGATCAATGATTGCTGATTACTCAGTAATTTCTCACGGGAGAACAATGACATTGTTATGATTGACACTACCTGCTTGTTGGATACTATAGTTGGTCAAAATCAGTGGTTGGAGAGGGCTGGCCAACGAACACTAGTGAGAAATCAGTGGAGGAAACTGATGAGAAATTTGGTCGTGAACTAGAGACCAAGTGGAGGAAAATGGTAAAAATTATGTAAATTTTCTCCGCGATCCAGTGGAGAGGAAAAGAACGAGTGGAGAGAAGAAGAAAGGGCTTCGGGTTTGAACGAGTAGAGAGGAGAAGAGCGAATCGGTTTAGTTTGATCGAACGGGTTTAGTCTTAGTTTCATCTGGATTCGAACAAGGGTAAAAATGTCTAAAATTTTTTATTTTATTATTTTAATCTTATTTATATTAGAAAATATGGTAGAGGGGCAAATACATAAGGCGTCCGAAATTCAGGAGGGCAAAATCAGGAGTTTTGACTTTCGAGGGATAAATTCTGTATTTCCTTAGTTTTGAAGGGCACAGAAAATTTTTTTCCTTAATTTTTTATTCGCTTTTGGGTGTAACAAATTGATAAGATACAATAACTTGAATTGAACAACAAATAAGTAAATGTTTTTATGAGGTTTTAAGATTTAATAATGCAAATAAATGTCCTCGGAAAGTAGTTTCATTAATGATTTGATTATGAAGGACCAAAACCATAGCTTCTCGGTGCTAGAGGTGGTCGTAGGCCTAGCCATACGCCCTTGTCTGGACGTGGCATGCTCCATGTAAGTGTTATATTATCGGTTTATACTTGATATTACGTGTTGTGAAGGGTTTAGTGACAATATCTAAACTCGATATCATCAACTTTCGCTTTTTGGACAAGAGTTTGGTCCTTGTATTAACCTAACGCCCCTTGAATCACAACCTAAACTTTCGTTGTTACTGATCTTAATATGATCGATTTCGGTTGCAAGCGTACAACCTACGTTGAGTATTCAGGGTCGATCCACGTGAACAATTATTCAAGTTTTTCTAAACCTTAGCTTATTCAATCAATCACGTCAAAGGAGTGGTGAAGAATTATAAGGTTTTTGGAGTGAATAAATAAGAAATTAAATACAAAATAAATGGTTCCAATTGGAGAGAAAGTTTAACTAACAGATACAAATTGGAATTTGTGATTGATCAACTTTCTACTTAAACTTCTGTTCCCAAACTGCCCGCTTACTTTCGTATCGTCCAGTTTGTGAACTAGAGTAGTTAGTGACGACAGACCAACTAGATTGTTTCTAGGGTGGCACAGACAACCCGCCTATAATCCAAACGGCTAGTTTTCTCTAACTCTAGTTATACAAAGTCTATCAATTTCTATATAGTTTACTTAGTAGTTCACTGGCTTAATTAATTTCCTTATAATCATTCTTTCGACAGTTTAAGTTATTTCAATTAAACCAGTTAAACTCTTGTCAATCCTAAGTTTCAACTTTCGTTCCTTGGCTTAAACCATATAAGATCATTACTTGGATCTAAGATTTTCCTCAATTTTCATCTGTTGAGAATAGATCTCCATTTCTGATTTGTGATCTAGGTCTCATCTTTCGAACTATTGAACCTCTATTGGTATTGATATACTCAAATTTATCTAAGTTTGGTTGGGTTTAACTTCCTAACATTTAAGGTTGGCCTAATCTTGATGGAAAAATATCAAATCGACTTAAACAGTTCAAGAATAACAAATTAAAACTTAAAACACAAGTTATAAAATTAAGCAAACAAATAATAAATTGTTCAATTAATGTAAACTAAATTAAGCATCTGTTTATAAACCATAACCCCAGATCATACTACTCGAGTATGATCATCGTAACAAAAAATATCAAGGTATCAATCATCATTACAGAAACAAACAAGAAATATTGAGAGATTACAACAAATCAGATGTGAATCCCTTGCTTGACTGTTGTGGCCTGAACTGAACTTCCTGCTTGGCTTCTGGCCTCGACAATTGAAGACAAGAGATCAACTCACTCCTCCTCTGTAATAGCGTAACTTTTCTATAAAATTGGGAACACTGAACTCTAGAGATCCCTGCCCTTTGATAGTGGTGGAAAAGAACCGTCGAGGGCAGGAGTGCGCTCAGAAGTGGGTCAAATCGTGGCAGAAATCATGTTGGAGTGGTTACCAAATAACTATCTTGAATGTGAAAACTAATTGATAGATCTCCTAGTGGCTTGCGTAAGGATTAATCTGCCCGTCTGAAATATTTCAAACTGCCTCCTAACCTTCTGCAGTCTGGTTTCATTCCGTCTGCCTATTCCATTCCGTCTGGTACTTTGTCGAGTCACTTGAAAATTGTTACTTAATGCAGATTTGATGCCACGTTTGATGATTGTCCTGTTAAAACACAAAAAGGTATGGCAGTACCTAAAAATTGATAAAGATAAGTAAAAACTAGGTTAAAATCACATAAAGTCAATCATAATTTGAGTCCAAGTTGGTGTTGGAGATATGTCCTAGAAGCCAATCAGTTGGTAGCTATTATATTAGTTTATGTTATTGATGATGCTTGATCATTTGTGCCTAGAGTTTATTATTGACAGATCATTCAGGTTGAGGATCTGAATTGTAGATCTCTGTGGATCATTCGTCAGAATGACAATAGTATCTCTAAAGAGTCCATAATCTTGGTAATTAACAAGGAACATTAATTATCATATAAGATTAGTATGCAAGTTAAGTGATGATTAAGTTCTACAAATCATAGATAAGGAGTTGCCGACTTAATTGCATATGTGTATGCTAGTAGAACATAGCACAGGACATGACCCAATGAAATAAATATATGGATTGTGTTATGTGTCATTATTTATTTCATACGTATTTGATTCTGAGTTTGAGATGGTTCAGTTTCTCCACATTAGGATATGTTCTATAAATATCGTCTAACGTTGATTCTTGATAAGGGCTGCTATACGGACTTTATTTATATTCTCTTGAATTCTGCGGGGAGAAACTGTTCATCAAGACAACCGTATGTCTCTCATTAGTTCACCTAGTGAGTGATGATATCTACTGGGTCCCTTGATGGAGTTGGATTGTATGCGCGCAACTAGGCGATCAACTCTAGGTCAAGAAACGTATAATGTGCAAGAATGACACATTCCTATCTTGGATTATACAAGGATATCATGTGACATAGGAATCAAAACAATAAGATACTTTTTCTTATGCACGATTGAAGTACTGAATTGGTACAGTATTTATTTATGCGAATTTGGAATCATAACGTGTTGCTAGATACGGCTTATGATTATTAGAAATAAATGGTGATTTATTTCCATGTCCAACATAGCGTAAATCCTCAAAGGGTCACACAAATAGGATTTTAACCATACGTGCAATATTTGTTTATTTGCAGTAGCGAGTACTGCGAATATATGATAAACTGATTAATTAATTAATTATATAATGTTATGAACCGTTATAATTAATTAACTCAAATGAATCATATAGAAATAATGTAATGCATATGCTAATTCCAAATTAATTATTAATAATTAAATCCGTTCAACGCAATTTTATTATACTGAGCTAATCGGTCTTTTGTTTAATCAGTTAATTAAAAGTCCGATTTGAGATGAATTAATAGAGTGAATTAATGGGTCATTATATCATGTGGATTAGCCCACAAAAACTCTGAAAATTTCAGATTTTGAGGGGTATTTTTGTCCGGACAAAAATTGGAAAAGAAAAAGACTGCATATATATTGATTGTTTCTTTGGGAACAAGTCGATCTTGACCTAATTCTCTTTCTCCTCCTTCCTCTAGCCGACGGCTCAAGAAAGGGCAGAAATTTGATTCTCAACTTGCTTGCGCCTCCATCCATCTCGCTTGCTCATGAGTTGAGCGCTTCTTCTTCCAATTAATCGGTTAATTGCGCGAAGAAGAACAACAAGGAATTAGCTATCGTCTCGGACAAGCTAACACTTGTCTTGAGACATTGGTTAATCTTATAGGTGGACTCGAGGCAACTGGAGACAGTCGCGAGGGTGATGAGCACGCCACCGGAGACTTCTCCTTTTAACGTGTTAATCACTTGAATAACTAGATTCATTTCTCGTGCGTGTTTAATTGTTTGTTAAATATTAATAAAAATTAAAATTGCACAAGGACTTGAGTTTCTAACAGTTGGGTCAAAACCTATATATGAAAACGTCTTATCAGTTAGTCAATTGATCAAGTTCACTTGTTGTGGTTCTAGAGATACCTAACTAACTCTCGTTACTTAGAAACTTTGTCTTGCAACTTAGTTGGTTTATCTTTGATTTCTAACCTATCTCATGTTAACCTTGTTTATTCAACTTATTAAATCAATTATTTAATTTCGTAATCTAGATGTCCCGGTTCATCATTGTCAATAAGCTATCCAACAAGATATGAAATTCCAACAAGCAAATCACAATAATAATCAAGCATAAATCAAATCTACATCAATTCTAATTAATTAACTACTCCTACATCCTAAGATATGATTAATTTAGCCAAACATAGTTGCAAAATACATAATAAACATGCATAAATAAGATAAAAACTCCATAAGTTTTGAAATATCAAAAAGCCAAGAAGAATACAACAACTAATACTCCTTGGAGTTGTGGTATGAAACTAGTGGAGTCGTAGTAGGCCACGTGGTATGGATAAACTGCACCATGGTCGCGTCATAATCTACTCCAAGGTCGCTTCTATGGTCGCGCTTCTCTAAAATTTCGTGAAATCTCGTACCTTTATGGAGAAATGGAGCAAGAACTTGTTGATGAGGTAGAAGACGTGGTAGGGAAGGTAAGAAATATACCTCAAGGCAAGGAGGGCCTTATATGGTAGTAGGAGGCGTGCTAGGGCACCTGGAGGAGTTGCCTTTATCGAAAAATTACCAAAATTTGAGTTTTCTTCGCTGTAAACATTCCAAATACCGTCCAAAGGTCGCATGCGATTGGCTGAGGCTGTAGGCATAGCCGTAGGGTTTGGTTTTAGTACAAATTTAGTGGTATATGGGCTAGGAATGAGTCATCTGGCTTGCACATAGCTTGGACACGCTGTGTGAGGCCTTTCTTCAGGTTCCTATATGATTGTTTTGCTCTGTTTTAACCAAAATGTCAAGATATCATGCTGATTTTGAAAAAAATTTACAAAATAGTTGGAAAGCGACGACAGTACCAAATCCTGCCAAATATAGTATAAAAAAATGAATTTAATGAATTGAGTAATGATTTAAGTATAAAGTCCAGCCAAAATACATATATAAATATAAATATGAGATATCAGACTTTTTAATACTAAATGCTCGCTAGGTGATTGTTTTGTTCTCCATCTTTGTGCTTCTTAATGCAGACTAAGCTGTAACATTGTACTTCTTGATGTAGGGCTGAGCTATAAAATTGCATATAGAGTTAGGGCTGTACAACGGACGGGTTTGTAGATTTTTATCAATTTTCAACCCAACCCAATTATACCGGGTTAAATTTTTTCTTTAGTTCACCCACCCGTAACCCAGCCCAACCCATGTAAATTTTTATCTACGGGTTTTTATGGGTTTCCGGGTTAAACGGGTTATGATTAATATGGTACATAAATAAAACTAACAATATTAATTGAACAAAAATGAAGAAAAAATTGAAATAAAACCAATATTTATAGGATATGTAAATAAAATTGACATATATCAATTGATCATTGTTCAAACATTAGTAGTCTTGAAGAGGAAAAATGAAGTAAAACCACAGTATACTTTTCTTTTATAATTTCTTACCATGCGCCTGTGTGAACCGTGCTTAAGAACAATTAAAAACAAAAATTGTTCACATGGTGAAAAATAATTATCCCGAAACTTAGTGCCAGGCTGCCAGCCAATGCAACACACATTGCAACACAGTAAAACCTCTCTAACTAGGCATCTCTGATAGTAGGATTAAGAAAAAAGTAAATGCAAATTATGTTTATGAGATACATATTAGATAATATCAATAGAAATAAAACGGGTTGGGTTTGTATCCGGATTATTCAAAAAAAATATACAACCCGATTGTACCGGGTTAGTAAAATTGAAACCCGAACCAACCGAATCATGCTTGAACCCGTTAAAATACGGGTTGGGTTGGACGGGTTGAACGGATTGGCCGGGTTTTTTTTTTTATACAGCCCTATATAGAGTTAAGTAAATTGATCACTGTGGCCACCATTTCTTTTAAACCATTAAATAAAGGTGCAAACAATTACCGAAACGATTGAAATGCTCAAATGATGTTCATAATTGCATTATTTGCACTTTATATCCGTAATTGCCATGTATAATTCAATCTTTGTGAATAAATAGCACATGAATCGTATTCTGGACAGTATAAAGAGTTCAAATGTATATTATTGAATTGACTTGACTTAGAATGTATACAGAACCGATTGAATTGCTCAAATGATGCTCAGAATTGCATTATTTGCACTTGATATGTGTAATTGTCATGTATAATCCAATCTTTTAGAATAAATAGCACATTGATCATATTCTAGACAGTATAAAGAGTTTAAATGTAAATTATTGTGATGAAATGACTTAGAATGAATCTAGAAACAATTGAAATGCTCAAATGATGCTCACAATTGCATTACTTGCACTTTGTATGCATTACTTGTACTTTATATGCTTACAAATGATGCTCAAATGATTCTTGAAATGATTGAAATGCTCAAATGATATTCCAAATTACAATACTTGCACTTTATATGCGTAATTGCCGTGTATAAACCAATATTTTTGAAAAAATAGCACATGTATCGTATTCTAGACATTATAGAAAGTTTAAATGTTGATTATTGTGATGAAATAACTTAGAATTAATCCAGAAATGATCAAAATGATCATATGAACCAGAGAATTGCATTATTTGCAATTTATATGCGTAATTGCCATGTATAATCCAATCGTTTTGAATAAATAACACATGAATCATATTCTAGACAGCATAAAGAGTTTATATGTATATTATTGTGATGAAATGACTTAGAATGAATCCAGAAACGATTGAAATGGTCAAATGATGCACATAATTGCATTAGTTGCACTTCATATGTGTAATTGCCATGTATAATCTAATCTCTTTGAATAAATAGCACATGAATTGTATTCATGACAGCATAAAGAGTTTAAATGTAAATTATTGTGATGAAATAACTAAGAATGAATCCATAAACTATTGAAATGCTCAAATGATGCTCAGAATAGCATTACTTGTACATTATATGCGTTATTGCCACATATAATTCAATCTTTTTGAATAAATAGAACATGAATCATATTCTACACAGTATAAAGAGTTTAAATGTAGATTATTGTGATGAAATGCTCAAATGATGCTCAGAATTGCATTACTTGTACTTTATTTGCGTAATTACCGTGTATAATCCAATCTTTTTGAATAAATTGCACATGAATCGTATTCTAGACAGTATAAAGAGTTTAAATATAGATTATTGTGGTGAATTGACTTAGGATGATTATAGAAACGATTGAAATGCTCAAATGATGTTCAGAATTGCATTACTTGCACTTTATATGCGTAATTGCCGAGTATAATCTAATCTTTTTGAATAAATAACACATGAATCCTACTATAGACAGTATAAAGAGTTTAAATATAGATTATTGTGATGAAATGGCTTAGAATTCATTCTGAAACGATTGGAATGCTCAAATGATGTTCAGAATTGCTTAATTTACACTTTATATCCCTAATTGCCATGTATAATCCTGTATTTTTTAATAAATAGGAAATGAATTATTCTATTCTAGACAGTATAAAGAGTTTTAATGTAGATTATTATGTTGAAATGACTTAGAGAATGAATCCAGAACCGATTGAAATGCTCAAATGATGCTCAGAATTGCATTACATGTACTTATTATACGTAATTGTCACGTATAATCCAATATTTTTGAATAAATAGCACATGTATTGTATTCATGGCAGTATAAAGAGTTTAAATACAGATTATTGTGATGAAATGACTTAGAATGAATCCTGAAACAATCGAAATGCTCAAATGATGCACATAATTGAATTAATTGCACTTTATATACCTACTTGTCATGTATAATCCAATATTTTTGAATAAATAGCAAATGAATCATACTCTGGACTATATAAAGAGTTTAAATGTAGATTATTTTGATGAAATGACTTAGAATGAAACCAGAAACAATTGAAATGCTCAAATATTTCTCAGAATTGCATTATTTACATTTTATATGCGTATTTGCCATGTATAATACAATCTTTCAGAAAAAAATACAACATGAATCATATTCTTTGCACTATATAGAGTTTAAATATAGATTATTTTGTTGAAATGACTTAGAATAAATCCAGAAACGATTGAAATGCTCAAATGATGTACTGATTTGCATTATTTGTACTTTATATTCGTAATGCGATGTATAATCCAATCTCCTTTAATAAATAGCACATGAATCGTATTCTAGACAATATAAAGAGTTTAAATGTAGATTATTGTGAAGAAATGACTTAGAATGAATACAGAAACGATTGCAATAAGCTCAAATGAAGTTCAGAATTGCATTATTTGCGCTTTATATGTGTAATAGCCATGTATAATCCAATATCTTTAAATAAATAGCAAATGAATCATATTCTAGACACAATAAAGTATTTTAATGTAGAATATTGTGACGAAATGAATCAAAATAAATTCAAAACCGATTGAAATGCTCAAATAATGCTCAGAATTGCAATAATTGTACTTTATATGCGTTATTGCTTTGTATAATACAATCGTTTTGACTAAATAGCACATGAATTGTATTCATGGCAGTATAAAGAGTTTAAATATAGATTATTGTCATGAAATGATTTAGAATGAATCCAGAAACGATTGAAATACTCTGATGATGCTTAGTATTGCATTATTTGCAATTTATATGCGTAATTGCCATGTATGAACCAATCTCTATTAATAAGAAGCAAATGAATCGTATTCTCGACAGTATAAAGAGTTTAAATGTAGATTATTGTCATGAAATAACTTAGAATGAGTCTAGAAACGATTGAAATTCTCAAATGATACTCAGAATTACATTATATGTATTTTATATGCGTAATTGCCATATATAATCCATTCACTTTGAACAAATAGCACATGAATCGTATTCTAGGAAGAATAACGAGTTTAAATGTAGATTATTCTGACGAAATGACTTGGAATGAGTACCGAAACGTTTGAAATCCTCAAATGATACTCAGACTTGCATTATTTGCACCTTATTTGCATTATGTTTAAATAAATAGAAAATTTATCGTATTCTAGATAGTATAAGGAGTTTTAATGTAGATTATCGTTATGAAATGAATTTGAATGAATCCAGAAACGAATGAAATGCTTAAATGATGCTCAGAATTGCATTATTTGTAATTTATATGCGTAATTGTTATGCACGATCCAATTTTTTTGAATAAATAACACATGAATCCTACTATAGACAGTATAAAAGAGTTTAAATATAGATTATTATAATGAAATGGCTTAGAATTCATTCTGAAACGATTGGAATGCTCAAATGATGTTCAGAATTGCTTAATTTGCACTTTATATCCCTAATTGCCATGTATAATCCAATCTTTGTGAATAAATAGCAAATGAATTATTGTATTCTAGACAGTATAAAGAGTTTTAATGTAGATTATTATGTTGAAATGACTTAGAGAATGAATCCAGAACCGATTGACATGCTCAAATGATGCTCAGAATTGCATTACATGTACTTTATATACGTAATTGTCACGTATAATCCAATATTTTTGAATAAATAGCACATGTATTGTATTCATGGCAGTATAAAGAGTTTAAATACAGATTATTGTGATGAAATGACTTAGAATGAATCCTGAAACAATCGAAATGCTCAAATGATGCACATAATTGAATTAATTGCACTTTATATACCTACTTGTCATGTATAATCCAATATTTTTGAATAAATAGCAAATGAATCATACTCTGGACTATGTAAAGAGTTTAAATGTAGATTATTTTGATGAAATGACTTAGAATGAAACCAGAAACAATTGAAATGCTCAAATATTTCTCAGAATTGCATTATTTACATTTTATATGCGTATTTGCCATGTATAATACAATCTTTCAGAAAAAAAATACAACATGAATCATATTCTTTGCACTATAAAGAGTTTAAATATAGATTATTTTGTTGAAATGACTTAGAATAAATCCAGAAACGATTGAAATGCTCAAATGATGTACTGATTTGCATTATTTGTACTTTATATTCGTAATGCGATGTATAATCCAATCTCCTTTAATAAATAGCACATGAATCGTATTCTAGACAATATAAAGAGTTTAAATGTAGATTATTGTGAAGAAATGACTTAGAATGAATACAGAAACGATTGCAATAAGCTCAAATGAAGTTCAGAATTGCATTATTTGCGCTTTATATGTGTAATAGCCATGTATAATCCAATATCTTTAAATAAATAGCAAATGAATCATATTCTAGACACAATAAAGTATTTTAATGTAGAATATTGTGACGAAATGAATCAAAATAAATTCAAAACCGATTGAAATGCTCAAATAATGCTCAGAATTGCAATAATTGTACTTTATATGCGTTATTGCTTTGTATAATACAATCGTTTTGACTAAATAGCACATGAATTGTATTCATGGCAGTATAAAGAGTTTAAATATAGATTATTGTCATGAAATGATTTAGAATGAATCCAGAAACGATTGAAATACTCTGATGATGCTTAGTATTGCATTATTTGCAATTTATATGCGTAATTGCCATGTATGAACCAATCTCTATTAATAAGAAGCAAATGAATCGTATTCTCGACAGTATAAAGAGTTTAAATGTAGATTATTGTCATGAAATAACTTAGAATGAGTCTAGAAACGATTGAAATTCTCAAATGATACTCAGAATTACATTATATGTATTTTATATGCGTAATTGCCATATATAATCCATTCACTTTGAACAAATAGCACATGAATCGTATTCTAGGAAGAATAACGAGTTTAAATGTAGATTATTCTGACGAAATGACTTGGAATGAGTACCGAAACGTTTGAAATCCTCAAATGATACTCAGACTTGCATTATTTGCACCTTATTTGCATTATGTTTAAATAAATAGAAAATTTATCGTATTCTAGATAGTATAAGGAGTTTTAATGTAGATTATCGTTATGAAATGAATTTGAATGAATCCAGAAACGAATGAAATGCTTAAATGATGCTCAGAATTGCATTATTTGTAATTTATATGCGTAATTGTTATGCACGATCCAATTTTTTTGAATAAATAACACATGAATCCTACTATAGACAGTATAAAAGAGTTTAAATATAGATTATTATTATGAAATGGCTTAGAATTCATTCTGAAACGATTGGAATGCTCAAATGATGTTCAGAATTGCTTAATTTGCACTTTATATCCCTAATTGCCATGTATAATCCAATCTTTGTGAATAAATAGCAAATGAATTATTGTATTCTAGACAGTATAAAGAGTTTTAATGTAGATTATTATGTTGAAATGACTTAGAGAATGAATCCAGAACCGATTGACATGCTCAAATGATGCTCAGAATTGCATTACATGTACTTTATATACGTAATTGTCACGTATAATCCAATATTTTTGAATAAATAGCACATGTATTGTATTCATGGCAGTATAAAGAGTTTAAATACAGATTATTGTGATGAAATGACTTAGAATGAATCCTGAAACAATCGAAATGCTCAAATGATGCACATAATTGAATTAATTGCACTTTATATACCTACTTGTCATGTATAATCCAATATTTTTGAATAAATAGCAAATGAATCATACTCTGGACTATGTAAAGAGTTTAAATGTAGATTATTTTGATGAAATGACTTAGAATGAAACCAGAAACAATTGAAATGCTCAAATATTTCTCAGAATTGCATTATTTACATTTTATATGCGTATTTGCCATGTATAATACAATCTTTCAGAAAAAAAATACAACATGAATCATATTCTTTGCACTATAAAGAGTTTAAATATAGATTATTTTGTTGAAATGACTTAGAATAAATCCAGAAACGATTGAAATGCTCAAATGATGTACTGATTTGCATTATTTGTACTTTATATTCGTAATGCGATGTATAATCCAATCTCCTTTAATAAATAGCACATGAATCGTATTCTAGACAATATAAAGAGTTTAAATGTAGATTATTGTGAAGAAATGACTTAGAATGAATACAGAAACGATTGAAATAAGCTCAAATGAAGTTCAGAATTGCATTATTTGCGCTTTATATGTGTAATAGCCATGTATAATCCAATATCTTTAAATAAATAGCAAATGAATCATATTCTAGACACAATAAAGTATTTTAATGTAGAATATTGTGACGAAATGAATCAAAATAAATTCAAAACCGATTGAAATGCTCAAATAATGCTCAGAATTGCAATAATTGTACTTTATATGCGTTATTGCTTTGTATAATACAATCGTTTTGACTAAATAGCACATGAATTGTATTCATGGCAGTATAAAGAGTTTAAATATAGATTATTGTCATGAAATGATTTAGAATGAATCCAGAAACGATTGAAATACTCTGATGATGCTTAGTATTGCATTATTTGCAATTTATATGCGTAATTGCCATGTATGAACCAATCTCTATTAATAAGAAGCAAATGAATCGTATTCTCGACAGTATAAAGAGTTTAAATGTAGATTATTGTCATGAAATAACTTAGAATGAGTCTAGAAACGATTGAAATTCTCAAATGATACTCAGAATTACATTATATGTATTTTATATGCGTAATTGCCATATATAATCCATTCACTTTGAACAAATAGCACATGAATCGTATTCTAGGAAGAATAATGAGTTTAAATGTAGATTATTCTGACGAAATGACTTGGAATGAGTACCGAAACGTTTGAAATCCTCAAATGATACTCAGACTTGCATTATTTGCACCTTATTTGCATTATGTTTAAATAAATAGAAAATTTATCGTATTCTAGATAGTATAAGGAGTTTTAATGTAGATTATCGTAATGAAATGAATTTGAATGAATCCAGAAACGAATGAAATGCTTAAATGATGCTCAGAATTGCATTGTTTGTAATTTATATGCGTAATTGTTATGCACGATCCAATTTTTTTGAATAAATAACACATGAATCCTACTATAGACAGTATAAAAGAGTTTAAATATAGATTATTGTTATGAAATGGCTTAGAATTCATTCTGAAACGATTGGAATGCTCAAATGATGTTCAGAATTGCTTAATTTGCACTTTATATCCCTAATTGCCATGTATAATCCAATCTTTGTGAATAAATAGCAAATGAATTATTGTATTCTAGACAGTATAAAGAGTTTTAATGTAGATTATTATGTTGAAATGACTTAGAGAATGAATCCAGAACCGATTGACATGCTCAAATGATGCTCAGAATTGCATTACATGTACTTTATATACGTAATTGTCACGTATAATCCAATATTTTTGAATAAATAGCACATGTATTGTATTCATGGCAGTATAAAGAGTTTAAATACAGATTATTGTGATGAAATGACTTAGAATGAATCCTGAAACAATCGAAATGCTCAAATGATGCACATAATTGAATTAATTGCACTTTATATACCTACTTGTCATGTATAATCCAATATTTTTGAATAAATAGCAAATGAATCATACTCTGGACTATGTAAAGAGTTTAAATGTAGATTATTTTGATGAAATGACTTAGAATGAAACCAGAAACAATTGAAATGCTCAAATATTTCTCAGAATTGCATTATTTACATTTTATATGCGTATTTGCCATGTATAATACAATCTTTCAGAAAAAAAATACAACATGAATCATATTCTTTGCACTATAAAGAGTTTAAGTATAGATTATTTTGTTGAAATGACTTAGAATAAATCCAGAAACGATTGAAATGCTCAAATGATGTACTGATTTGCATTATTTGTACTTTATATTCGTAATGCGATGTATAATCCAATCTCCTTTAATAAATAGCACATGAATCGTATTCTAGACAATATAAAGAGTTTAAATGTAGATTATTGTGAAGAAATGACTTAGAATGAATACAGAAACGATTGAAATAAGCTCAAATGAAGTTCAGAATTGCATTATTTGCGCTTTATATGTGTAATAGCCATGTATAATCCAATATCTTTAAATAAATAGCAAATGAATCATATTCTAGACACAATAAAGTATTTTAATGTAGAATATTGTGACGAAATGAATCAAAATAAATTCAAAACCGATTGAAATGCTCAAATAATGCTCAGAATTGCAATAATTGTACTTTATATGCGTTATTGCTTTGTATAATACAATCGTTTTGACTAAATAGCACATGAATTGTATTCATGGCAGTATAAAGAGTTTAAATATAGATTATTGTCATGAAATGATTTAGAATGAATCCAGAAACGATTGAAATACTCTGATGATGCTTAGTATTGCATTATTTGCAATTTATATGCGTAATTGCCATGTATGAACCAATCTCTATTAATAAGAAGCAAATGAATCGTATTCTCGACAGTATAAAGAGTTTAAATGTAGATTATTGTCATGAAATAACTTAGAATGAGTCTAGAAACGATTGAAATTCTCAAATGATACTCAGAATTACATTATATGTATTTTATATGCGTAATTGCCATATATAATCCATTCACTTTGAACAAATAGCACATGAATCGTATTCTAGGAAGAATAACGAGTTTAAATGTAGATTATTCTGACGAAATGACTTGGAATGAGTACCGAAACGTTTGAAATCCTCAAATGATACTCAGACTTGCATTATTTGCACCTTATTTGCATTATGTTTAAATAAATAGAAAATTTATCGTATTCTAGATAGTATAAGGAGTTTTAATGTAGATTATCGTAATGAAATGAATTTGAATGAATCCAGAAACGAATGAAATGCTTAAATGATGCTCAGAATTGCATTGTTTGTAATTTATATGCGTAATTGTTATGCACGATCCAATTTTTTTGAATAAATAACACATGAATCCTACTATAGACAGTATAAAAGAGTTTAAATATAGATTATTGTTATGAAATGGCTTAGAATTCATTCTGAAACGATTGGAATGCTCAAATGATGTTCAGAATTGCTTAATTTGCACTTTATATCCCTAATTGCCATGTATAATCCAATCTTTGTGAATAAATAGCAAATGAATTATTGTATTCTAGACAGTATAAAGAGTTTTAATGTAGATTATTATGTTGAAATGACTTAGAGAATGAATCCAGAACCGATTGACATGCTCAAATGATGCTCAGAATTGCATTACATGTACTTTATATACGTAATTGTCACGTATAATCCAATATTTTTGAATAAATAGCACATGTATTGTATTCATGGCAGTATAAAGAGTTTAAATACAGATTATTGTGATGAAATGACTTAGAATGAATCCTGAAACAATCGAAATGCTCAAATGATGCACATAATTGAATTAATTGCACTTTATATACCTACTTGTCATGTATAATCCAATATTTTTGAATAAATAGCAAATGAATCATACTCTGGACTATGTAAAGAGTTTAAATGTAGATTATTTTGATGAAATGACTTAGAATTAAACCAGAAACAATTGAAATGCTCAAATATTTCTCAGAATTGCATTATTTACATTTTATATGCGTATTTGCCATGTATAATACAATCTTTCAGAAAAAAAATACAACATGAATCATATTCTTTGCACTATAAAGAGTTTAAATATAGATTATTTTGTTGAAATGACTTAGAATAAATCCAGAAACGATTGAAATGCTCAAATGATGTACTGATTTGCATTATTTGTACTTTATATTCGTAATGCGATTTATAATCCAATCTCCTTTAATAAATAGCACATGAATCGTATTCTAGACAATATAAAGAGTTTAAATGTAGATTATTGTGAAGAAATGACTTAGAATGAATACAGAAACGATTGAAATAAGCTCAAATGAAGTTCAGAATTGCATTATTTGCGCTTTATATGTGTAATAGCCATGTATAATCCAATATCTTTAAATAAATAGCAAATGAATCATATTCTAGACACAATAAAGTATTTTAATGTAGAATATTGTGACGAAATGAATCAAAATAAATTCAAAACCGATTGAAATGCTCAAATAATGCTCAGAATTGCAATAATTGTACTTTATATGCGTTATTGCTTTGTATAATACAATCGTTTTGACTAAATAGCACATGAATTGTATTCATGGCAGTATAAAGAGTTTAAATATAGATTATTGTCATGAAATGATTTAGAATGAATCCAGAAACGATTGAAATACTCTGATGATGCTTAGTATTGCATTATTTGCAATTTATATGCGTAATTGCCATGTATGAACCAATCTCTATTAATAAGAAGCAAATGAATCGTATTCTCGACAGTATAAAGAGTTTAAATGTAGATTATTGTCATGAAATAACTTAGAATGAGTCTAGAAACGATTGAAATTCTCAAATGATACTCAGAATTACATTATATGTATTTTATATGCGTAATTGCCATATATAATCCATTCACTTTGAACAAATAGCACATGAATCGTATTCTAGGAAGAATAACGAGTTTAAATGTAGATTATTCTGACGAAATGACTTGGAATGAGTACCGAAACGTTTGAAATCCTCAAATGATACTCAGACTTGCATTATTTGCACCTTATTTGCATTATGTTTAAATAAATAGAAAATTTATCGTATTCTAGATAGTATAAGGAGTTTTAATGTAGATTATCGTAATGAAATGAATTTGAATGAATCCAGAAACGAATGAAATGCTTAAATGATGCTCAGAATTGCATTGTTTGTAATTTATATGCGTAATTGTTATGCACGATCCAATTTTTTTGAATAAATAACACATGAATCCTACTATAGACAGTATAAAAGAGTTTAAATATAGATTATTGTTATGAAATGGCTTAGAATTCATTCTGAAACGATTGGAATGCTCAAATGATGTTCAGAATTGCTTAATTTGCACTTTATATCCCTAATTGCCATGTATAATCCAATCTTTGTGAATAAATAGCAAATGAATTATTGTATTCTAGACAGTATAAAGAGTTTTAATGTAGATTATTATGTTGAAATGACTTAGAGAATGAATCCAGAACCGATTGACATGCTCAAATGATGCTCAGAATTGCATTACATGTACTTTATATACGTAATTGTCACGTATAATCCAATATTTTTGAATAAATAGCACATGTATTGTATTCATGGCAGTATAAAGAGTTTAAATACAGATTATTGTGATGAAATGACTTAGAATGAATCCTGAAACAATCGAAATGCTCAAATGATGCACATAATTGAATTAATTGCACTTTATATACCTACTTGTCATGTATAATCCAATATTTTTGAATAAATAGCAAATGAATCATACTCTGGACTATGTAAAGAGTTTAAATGTAGATTATTTTGATGAAATGACTTAGAATGAAACCAGAAACAATTGAAATGCTCAAATATTTCTCAGAATTGCATTATTTACATTTTATATGCGTATTTGCCATGTATAATACAATCTTTCAGAAAAAAAATACAACATGAATCATATTCTTTGCACTATAAAGAGTTTAAATATAGATTATTTTGTTGAAATGACTTAGAATAAATCCAGAAACGATTGAAATGCTCAAATGATGTACTGATTTGCATTATTTGTACTTTATATTCGTAATGCGATGTATAATCCAATCTCCTTTAATAAATAGCACATGAATCGTATTCTAGACAATATAAAGAGTTTAAATGTAGATTATTGTGAAGAAATGACTTAGAATGAATACAGAAACGATTGAAATAAGCTCAAATGAAGTTCAGAATTGCATTATTTGCGCTTTATATGTGTAATAGCCATGTATAATCCAATATCTTTAAATAAATAGCAAATGAATCATATTCTAGACACAATAAAGTATTTTAATGTAGAATATTGTGACGAAATGAATCAAAATAAATTCAAAACCGATTGAAATGCTCAAATAATGCTCAGAATTGCAATAATTGTACTTTATATGCGTTATTGCTTTGTATAATACAATCGTTTTGACTAAATAGCACATGAATTGTATTCATGGCAGTATAAAGAGTTTAAATATAGATTATTGTCATGAAATGATTTAGAATGAATCCAGAAACGATTGAAATACTCTGATGATGCTTAGTATTGCATTATTTGCAATTTATATGCGTAATTGCCATGTATGAACCAATCTCTATTAATAAGAAGCAAATGAATCGTATTCTCGACAGTATAAAGAGTTTAAATGTAGATTATTGTCATGAAATAACTTAGAATGAGTCTAGAAACGATTGAAATTCTCAAATGATACTCAGAATTACATTATATGTATTTTATATGCGTAATTGCCATATATAATCCATTCACTTTGAACAAATAGCACATGAATCATATTCTAGGAAGAATAACGAGTTTAAATGTAGATTATTCTGACGAAATGACTTGGAATGAGTACCGAAACGTTTGAAATCCTCAAATGATACTCAGACTTGCATTATTTGCACCTTATTTGCATTATGTTTAAATAAATAGAAAATTTATCGTATTCTAGATAGTATAAGGAGTTTTAATGTAGATTATCGTAATGAAATGAATTTGAATGAATCCAGAAACGAATGAAATGCTTAAATGATGCTCAGAATTGCATTGTTTGTAATTTATATGCGTAATTGTTATGCACGATCCAATTTTTTTGAATAAATAACACATGAATCCTACTATAGACAGTATAAAAGAGTTTAAATATAGATTATTGTTATGAAATGGCTTAGAATTCATTCTGAAACGATTGGAATGCTCAAATGATGTTCAGAATTGCTTAATTTGCACTTTATATCCCTAATTGCCATGTATAATCCAATCTTTGTGAATAAATAGCAAATGAATTATTGTATTCTAGACAGTATAAAGAGTTTTAATGTAGATTATTATGTTGAAATGACTTAGAGAATGAATCCAGAACCGATTGACATGCTCAAATGATGCTCAGAATTGCATTACATGTACTTTATATACGTAATTGTCACGTATAATCCAATATTTTTGAATAAATAGCACATGTATTGTATTCATGGCAGTATAAAGAGTTTAAATACAGATTATTGTGATGAAATGACTTAGAATGAATCCTGAAACAATCGAAATGCTCAAATGATGCACATAATTGAATTAATTGCACTTTATATACCTACTTGTCATGTATAATCCAATATTTTTGAATAAATAGCAAATGAATCATACTCTGGACTATGTAAAGAGTTTAAATGTAGATTATTTTGATGAAATGACTTAGAATGAAACCAGAAACAATTGAAATGCTCAAATATTTCTCAGAATTGCATTATTTACATTTTATATGCGTATTTGCCATGTATAATACAATCTTTCAGAAAAAAAATACAACATGAATCATATTCTTTGCACTATAAAGAGTTTAAATATAGATTATTTTGTTGAAATGACTTAGAATAAATCCAGAAACGATTGAAATGCTCAAATGATGTACTGATTTGCATTATTTGTACTTTATATTCGTAATGCGATGTATAATCCAATCTCCTTTAATAAATAGCACATGAATCGTATTCTAGACAATATAAAGAGTTTAAATGTAGATTATTGTGAAGAAATGACTTAGAATGAATACAGAAACG
Organism: Rhynchospora pubera; assembly: GCA_028095005.1. Classification (NCBI taxonomy): domain Eukaryota; kingdom Viridiplantae; phylum Streptophyta; class Magnoliopsida; order Poales; family Cyperaceae; genus Rhynchospora; species Rhynchospora pubera. The sequence goes on along the minus strand of CM051459.1, from coordinate 228,155,514 downwards.
ATTGAAATAAGCTCAAATGAAGTTCAGAATTGCATTATTTGCGCTTTATATGTGTAATAGCCATGTATAATCCAATATCTTTAAATAAATAGCAAATGAATCATATTCTAGACACAATAAAGTATTTTAATGTAGAATATTGTGACGAAATGAATCAAAATAAATTCAAAACCGATTGAAATGCTCAAATAATGCTCAGAATTGCAATAATTGTACTTTATATGCGTTATTGCTTTGTATAATACAATCGTTTTGACTAAATAGCACATGAATTGTATTCATGGCAGTATAAAGAGTTTAAATATAGATTATTGTCATGAAATGATTTAGAATGAATCCAGAAACGATTGAAATACTCTGATGATGCTTAGTATTGCATTATTTGCAATTTATATGCGTAATTGCCATGTATGAACCAATCTCTATTAATAAGAAGCAAATGAATCGTATTCTCGACAGTATAAAGAGTTTAAATGTAGATTATTGTCATGAAATAACTTAGAATGAGTCTAGAAACGATTGAAATTCTCAAATGATACTCAGAATTACATTATATGTATTTTATATGCGTAATTGCCATATATAATCCATTCACTTTGAACAAATAGCACATGAATCGTATTCTAGGAAGAATAACGAGTTTAAATGTAGATTATTCTGACGAAATGACTTGGAATGAGTACCGAAACGTTTGAAATCCTCAAATGATACTCAGACTTGCATTATTTGCACCTTATTTGCATTATGTTTAAATAAATAGAAAATTTATCGTATTCTAGATAGTATAAGGAGTTTTAATGTAGATTATCGTAATGAAATGAATTTGAATGAATCCAGAAACGAATGAAATGCTTAAATGATGCTCAGAATTGCATTGTTTGTAATTTATATGCGTAATTGTTATGCACGATCCAATTTTTTTGAATAAATAACACATGAATCCTACTATAGACAGTATAAAAGAGTTTAAATATAGATTATTGTTATGAAATGGCTTAGAATTCATTCTGAAACGATTGGAATGCTCAAATGATGTTCAGAATTGCTTAATTTGCACTTTATATCCCTAATTGCCATGTATAATCCAATCTTTGTGAATAAATAGCAAATGAATTATTGTATTCTAGACAGTATAAAGAGTTTTAATGTAGATTATTATGTTGAAATGACTTAGAGAATGAATCCAGAACCGATTGACATGCTCAAATGATGCTCAGAATTGCATTACATGTACTTTATATACGTAATTGTCACGTATAATCCAATATTTTTGAATAAATAGCACATGTATTGTATTCATGGCAGTATAAAGAGTTTAAATACAGATTATTGTGATGAAATGACTTAGAATGAATCCTGAAACAATCGAAATGCTCAAATGATGCACATAATTGAATTAATTGCACTTTATATACCTACTTGTCATGTATAATCCAATATTTTTGAATAAATAGCAAATGAATCATACTCTGGACTATGTAAAGAGTTTAAATGTAGATTATTTTGATGAAATGACTTAGAATGAAACCAGAAACAATTGAAATGCTCAAATATTTCTCAGAATTGCATTATTTACATTTTATATGCGTATTTGCCATGTATAATACAATCTTTCAGAAAAAAAATACAACATGAATCATATTCTTTGCACTATAAAGAGTTTAAATATAGATTATTTTGTTGAAATGACTTAGAATAAATCCAGAAACGATTGAAATGCTCAAATGATGTACTGATTTGCATTATTTGTACTTTATATTCGTAATGCGATGTATAATCCAATCTCCTTTAATAAATAGCACATGAATCGTATTCTAGACAATATAAAGAGTTTAAATGTAGATTATTGTGAAGAAATGACTTAGAATGAATACAGAAACGATTGAAATAAGCTCAAATGAAGTTCAGAATTGCATTATTTGCGCTTTATATGTGTAATAGCCATGTATAATCCAATATCTTTAAATAAATAGCAAATGAATCATATTCTAGACACAATAAAGTATTTTAATGTAGAATATTGTGACGAAATGAATCAAAATAAATTCAAAACCGATTGAAATGCTCAAATAATGCTCAGAATTGCAATAATTGTACTTTATATGCGTTATTGCTTTGTATAATACAATCGTTTTGACTAAATAGCACATGAATTGTATTCATGGCAGTATAAAGAGTTTAAATATAGATTATTGTCATGAAATGATTTAGAATGAATCCAGAAACGATTGAAATACTCTGATGATGCTTAGTATTGCATTATTTGCAATTTATATGCGTAATTGCCATGTATGAACCAATCTCTATTAATAAGAAGCAAATGAATCGTATTCTCGACAGTATAAAGAGTTTAAATGTAGATTATTGTCATGAAATAACTTAGAATGAGTCTAGAAACGATTGAAATTCTCAAATGATACTCAGAATTACATTATATGTATTTTATATGCGTAATTGCCATATATAATCCATTCACTTTGAACAAATAGCACATGAATCGTATTCTAGGAAGAATAACGAGTTTAAATGTAGATTATTCTGACGAAATGACTTGGAATGAGTACCGAAACGTTTGAAATCCTCAAATGATACTCAGACTTGCATTATTTGCACCTTATTTGCATTATGTTTAAATAAATAGAAAATTTATCGTATTCTAGATAGTATAAGGAGTTTTAATGTAGATTATCGTAATGAAATGAATTTGAATGAATCCAGAAACGAATGAAATGCTTAAATGATGCTCAGAATTGCATTGTTTGTAATTTATATGCGTAATTGTTATGCACGATCCAATTTTTTTGAATAAATAACACATGAATCCTACTATAGACAGTATAAAAGAGTTTAAATATAGATTATTGTTATGAAATGGCTTAGAATTCATTCTGAAACGATTGGAATGCTCAAATGATGTTCAGAATTGCTTAATTTGCACTTTATATCCCTAATTGCCATGTATAATCCAATCTTTGTGAATAAATAGCAAATGAATTATTGTATTCTAGACAGTATAAAGAGTTTTAATGTAGATTATTATGTTGAAATGACTTAGAGAATGAATCCAGAACCGATTGACATGCTCAAATGATGCTCAGAATTGCATTACATGTACTTTATATACGTAATTGTCACGTATAATCCAATATTTTTGAATAAATAGCACATGTATTGTATTCATGGCAGTATAAAGAGTTTAAATACAGATTATTGTGATGAAATGACTTAGAATGAATCCTGAAACAATCGAAATGCTCAAATGATGCACATAATTGAATTAATTGCACTTTATATACCTACTTGTCATGTATAATCCAATATTTTTGAATAAATAGCAAATGAATCATACTCTGGACTATGTAAAGAGTTTAAATGTAGATTATTTTGATGAAATGACTTAGAATGAAACCAGAAACAATTGAAATGCTCAAATATTTCTCAGAATTGCATTATTTACATTTTATATGCGTATTTGCCATGTATAATACAATCTTTCAGAAAAAAAATACAACATGAATCATATTCTTTGCACTATAAAGAGTTTAAATATAGATTATTTTGTTGAAATGACTTAGAATAAATCCAGAAACGATTGAAATGCTCAAATGATGTACTGATTTGCATTATTTGTACTTTATATTCGTAATGCGATGTATAATCCAATCTCCTTTAATAAATAGCACATGAATCGTATTCTAGACAATATAAAGAGTTTAAATGTAGATTATTGTGAAGAAATGACTTAGAATGAATACAGAAACGATTGAAATAAGCTCAAATGAAGTTCAGAATTGCATTATTTGCGCTTTATATGTGTAATAGCCATGTATAATCCAATATCTTTAAATAAATAGCAAATGAATCATATTCTAGACACAATAAAGTATTTTAATGTAGAATATTGTGACGAAATGAATCAAAATAAATTCAAAACCGATTGAAATGCTCAAATAATGCTCAGAATTGCAATAATTGTACTTTATATGCGTTATTGCTTTGTATAATACAATCGTTTTGACTAAATAGCACATGAATTGTATTCATGGCAGTATAAAGAGTTTAAATATAGATTATTGTCATGAAATGATTTAGAATGAATCCAGAAACGATTGAAATACTCTGATGATGCTTAGTATTGCATTATTTGCAATTTATATGCGTAATTGCCATGTATGAACCAATCTCTATTAATAAGAAGCAAATGAATCGTATTCTCGACAGTATAAAGAGTTTAAATGTAGATTATTGTCATGAAATAACTTAGAATGAGTCTAGAAACGATTGAAATTCTCAAATGATACTCAGAATTACATTATATGTATTTTATATGCGTAATTGCCATATATAATCCATTCACTTTGAACAAATAGTACATGAATCGTATTCTAGGAAGAATAACGAGTTTAAATGTAGATTATTCTGACGAAATGACTTGGAATGAGTACCGAAACGTTTGAAATCCTCAAATGATACTCAGACTTGCATTATTTGCACCTTATTTGCATTATGTTTAAATAAATAGAAAATTTATCGTATTCTAGATAGTATAAGGAGTTTTAATGTAGATTATCGTAATGAAATGAATTTGAATGAATCCAGAAACGAATGAAATGCTTAAATGATGCTCAGAATTGCATTGTTTGTAATTTATATGCGTAATTGTTATGCACGATCCAATTTTTTTGAATAAATAACACATGAATCCTACTATAGACAGTATAAAAGAGTTTAAATATAGATTATTGTTATGAAATGGCTTAGAATTCATTCTGAAACGATTGGAATGCTCAAATGATGTTCAGAATTGCTTAATTTGCACTTTATATCCCTAATTGCCATGTATAATCCAATCTTTGTGAATAAATAGCAAATGAATTATTGTATTCTAGACAGTATAAAGAGTTTTAATGTAGATTATTATGTTGAAATGACTTAGAGAATGAATCCAGAACCGATTGACATGCTCAAATGATGCTCAGAATTGCATTACATGTACTTTATATACGTAATTGTCACGTATAATCCAATATTTTTGAATAAATAGCACATGTATTGTATTCATGGCAGTATAAAGAGTTTAAATACAGATTATTGTGATGAAATGACTTAGAATGAATCCTGAAACAATCGAAATGCTCAAATGATGCACATAATTGAATTAATTGCACTTTATATACCTACTTGTCATGTATAATCCAATATTTTTGAATAAATAGCAAATGAATCATACTCTGGACTATGTAAAGAGTTTAAATGTAGATTATTTTGATGAAATGACTTAGAATGAAACCAGAAACAATTGAAATGCTCAAATATTTCTCAGAATTGCATTATTTACATTTTATATGCGTATTTGCCATGTATAATACAATCTTTCAGAAAAAAAATACAACATGAATCATATTCTTTGCACTATAAAGAGTTTAAATATAGATTATTTTGTTGAAATGACTTAGAATAAATCCAGAAACGATTGAAATGCTCAAATGATGTACTGATTTGCATTATTTGTACTTTATATTCGTAATGCGATGTATAATCCAATCTCCTTTAATAAATAGCACATGAATCGTATTCTAGACAATATAAAGAGTTTAAATGTAGATTATTGTGAAGAAATGACTTAGAATGAATACAGAAACGATTGAAATAAGCTCAAATGAAGTTCAGAATTGCATTATTTGCGCTTTATATGTGTAATAGCCATGTATAATCCAATATCTTTAAATAAATAGCAAATGAATCATATTCTAGACACAATAAAGTATTTTAATGTAGAATATTGTGACGAAATGAATCAAAATAAATTCAAAACCGATTTAAATGCTCAAATAATGCTCAGAATTGCAATAATTGTACTTTATATGCGTTATTGCTTTGTATAATACAATCGTTTTGACTAAATAGCACATGAATTGTATTCATGGCAGTATAAAGAGTTTAAATATAGATTATTGTCATGAAATGATTTAGAATGAATCCAGAAACGATTGAAATACTCTGATGATGCTTAGTATTGCATTATTTGCAATTTATATGCGTAATTGCCATGTATGAACCAATCTCTATTAATAAGAAGCAAATGAATCGTATTCTCGACAGTATAAAGAGTTTAAATGTAGATTATTGTCATGAAATAACTTAGAATGAGTCTAGAAACGATTGAAATTCTCAAATGATACTCAGAATTACATTATATGTATTTTATATGCGTAATTGCCATATATAATCCATTCACTTTGAACAAATAGCACATGAATCGTATTCTAGGAAGAATAACGAGTTTAAATGTAGATTATTCTGACGAAATGACTTGGAATGAGTACCGAAACGTTTGAAATCCTCAAATGATACTCAGACTTGCATTATTTGCACCTTATTTGCATTATGTTTAAATAAATAGAAAATTTATCGTATTCTAGATAGTATAAGGAGTTTTAATGTAGATTATCGTAATGAAATGAATTTGAATGAATCCAGAAACGAATGAAATGCTTAAATGATGCTCAGAATTGCATTGTTTGTAATTTATATGCGTAATTGTTATGCACGATCCAATTTTTTTGAATAAATAACACATGAATCCTACTATAGACAGTATAAAAGAGTTTAAATATAGATTATTGTTATGAAATGGCTTAGAATTCATTCTGAAACGATTGGAATGCTCAAATGATGTTCAGAATTGCTTAATTTGCACTTTATATCCCTAATTGCCATGTATAATCCAATCTTTGTGAATAAATAGCAAATGAATTATTGTATTCTAGACAGTATAAAGAGTTTTAATGTAGATTATTATGTTGAAATGACTTAGAGAATGAATCCAGAACCGATTGACATGCTCAAATGATGCTCAGAATTGCATTACATGTACTTTATATACGTAATTGTCACGTATAATCCAATATTTTTGAATAAATAGCACATGTATTGTATTCATGGCAGTATAAAGAGTTTAAATACAGATTATTGTGATGAAATGACTTAGAATGAATCCTGAAACAATCGAAATGCTCAAATGATGCACATAATTGAATTAATTGCACTTTATATACCTACTTGTCATGTATAATCCAATATTTTTGAATAAATAGCAAATGAATCATACTCTGGACTATGTAAAGAGTTTAAATGTAGATTATTTTGATGAAATGACTTAGAATGAAACCAGAAACAATTGAAATGCTCAAATATTTCTCAGAATTGCATTATTTACATTTTATATGCGTATTTGCCATGTATAATACAATCTTTCAGAAAAAAAATACAACATGAATCATATTCTTTGCACTATAAAGAGTTTAAATATAGATTATTTTGTTGAAATGACTTAGAATAAATCCAGAAACGATTGAAATGCTCAAATGATGTACTGATTTGCATTATTTGTACTTTATATTCGTAATGCGATGTATAATCCAATCTCCTTTAATAAATAGCACATGAATCGTATTCTAGACAATATAAAGAGTTTAAATGTAGATTATTGTGAAGAAATGACTTAGAATGAATACAGAAACGATTGAAATAAGCTCAAATGAAGTTCAGAATTGCATTATTTGCGCTTTATATGTGTAATAGCCATGTATAATCCAATATCTTTAAATAAATAGCAAATGAATCATATTCTAGACACAATAAAGTATTTTAATGTAGAATATTGTGACGAAATGAATCAAAATAAATTCAAAACCGATTGAAATGCTCAAATAATGCTCAGAATTGCAATAATTGTACTTTATATGCGTTATTGCTTTGTATAATACAATCGTTTTGACTAAATAGCACATGAATTGTATTCATGGCAGTATAAAGAGTTTAAATATAGATTATTGTCATGAAATGATTTAGAATGAATCCAGAAACGATTGAAATACTCTGATGATGCTTAGTATTGCATTATTTGCAATTTATATGCGTAATTGCCATGTATGAACCAATCTCTATTAATAAGAAGCAAATGAATCGTATTCTCGACAGTATAAAGAGTTTAAATGTAGATTATTGTCATGAAATAACTTAGAATGAGTCTAGAAACGATTGAAATTCTCAAATGATACTCAGAATTACATTATATGTATTTTATATGCGTAATTGCCATATATAATCCATTCACTTTGAACAAATAGCACATGAATCGTATTCTAGGAAGAATAACGAGTTTAAATGTAGATTATTCTGACGAAATGACTTGGAATGAGTACCGAAACGTTTGAAATCCTCAAATGATACTCAGACTTGCATTATTTGCACCTTATTTGCATTATGTTTAAATAAATAGAAAATTTATCGTATTCTAGATAGTATAAGGAGTTTTAATGTAGATTATCGTAATGAAATGAATTTGAATGAATCCAGAAACGAATGAAATGCTTAAATGATGCTCAGAATTGCATTGTTTGTAATTTATATGCGTAATTGTTATGCACGATCCAATTTTTTTGAATAAATAACACATGAATCCTACTATAGACAGTATAAAAGAGTTTAAATATAGATTATTGTTATGAAATGGCTTAGAATTCATTCTGAAACGATTGGAATGCTCAAATGATGTTCAGAATTGCTTAATTTGCACTTTATATCCCTAATTGCCATGTATAATCCAATCTTTGTGAATAAATAGCAAATGAATTATTGTATTCTAGACAGTATAAAGAGTTTTAATGTAGATTATTATGTTGAAATGACTTAGAGAATGAATCCAGAACCGATTGACATGCTCAAATGATGCTCAGAATTGCATTACATGTACTTTATATACGTAATTGTCACGTATAATCCAATATTTTTGAATAAATAGCACATGTATTGTATTCATGGCAGTATAAAGAGTTTAAATACAGATTATTGTGATGAAATGACTTAGAATGAATCCTGAAACAATCGAAATGCTCAAATGATGCACATAATTGAATTAATTGCACTTTATATACCTACTTGTCATGTATAATCCAATATTTTTGAATAAATAGCAAATGAATCATACTCTGGACTATGTAAAGAGTTTAAATGTAGATTATTTTGATGAAATGACTTAGAATGAAACCAGAAACAATTGAAATGCTCAAATATTTCTCAGAATTGCATTATTTACATTTTATATGCGTATTTGCCATGTATAATACAATCTTTCAGAAAAAAAATACAACATGAATCATATTCTTTGCACTATAAAGAGTTTAAATATAGATTATTTTGTTGAAATGACTTAGAATAAATCCAGAAACGATTGAAATGCTCAAATGATGTACTGATTTGCATTATTTGTACTTTATATTCGTAATGCGATGTATAATCCAATCTCCTTTAATAAATAGCACATGAATCGTATTCTAGACAATATAAAGAGTTTAAATGTAGATTATTGTGAAGAAATGACTTAGAATGAATACAGAAACGATTGAAATAAGCTCAAATGAAGTTCAGAATTGCATTATTTGCGCTTTATATGTGTAATAGCCATGTATAATCCAATATCTTTAAATAAATAGCAAATGAATCATATTCTAGACACAATAAAGTATTTTAATGTAGAATATTGTGACGAAATGAATCAAAATAAATTCAAAACCGATTGAAATGCTCAAATAATGCTCAGAATTGCAATAATTGTACTTTATATGCGTTATTGCTTTGTATAATACAATCGTTTTGACTAAATAGCACATGAATTGTATTCATGGCAGTATAAAGAGTTTAAATATAGATTATTGTCATGAAATGATTTAGAATGAATCCAGAAACGATTGAAATACTCTGATGATGCTTAGTATTGCATTATTTGCAATTTATATGCGTAATTGCCATGTATGAACCAATCTCTATTAATAAGAAGCAAATGAATCGTATTCTCGACAGTATAAAGAGTTTAAATGTAGATTATTGTCATGAAATAACTTAGAATGAGTCTAGAAACGATTGAAATTCTCAAATGATACTCAGAATTACATTATATGTATTTTATATGCGTAATTGCCATATATAATCCATTCACTTTGAACAAATAGCACATGAATCGTATTCTAGGAAGAATAATGAGTTTAAATGTAGATTATTCTGACGAAATGACTTGGAATGAGTACCGAAACGTTTGAAATCCTCAAATGATACTCAGACTTGCATTATTTGCACCTTATTTGCATTATGTTTAAATAAATAGAAAATTTATCGTATTCTAGATAGTATAAGGAGTTTTAATGTAGATTATCGTAATGAAATGAATTTGAATGAATCCAGAAACGAATGAAATGCTTAAATGATGCTCAGAATTGCATTGTTTGTAATTTATATGCGTAATTGTTATGCACGATCCAATTTTTTTGAATAAATAACACATGAATCCTACTATAGACAGTATAAAAGAGTTTAAATATAGATTATTGTTATGAAATGGCTTAGAATTCATTCTGAAACGATTGGAATGCTCAAATGATGTTCAGAATTGCTTAATTTGCACTTTATATCCCTAATTGCCATGTATAATCCAATCTTTGTGAATAAATAGCAAATGAATTATTGTATTCTAGACAGTATAAAGAGTTTTAATGTAGATTATTATGTTGAAATGACTTAGAGAATGAATCCAGAACCGATTGACATGCTCAAATGATGCTCAGAATTGCATTACATGTACTTTATATACGTAATTGTCACGTATAATCCAATATTTTTGAATAAATAGCACATGTATTGTATTCATGGCAGTATAAAGAGTTTAAATACAGATTATTGTGATGAAATGACTTAGAATGAATCCTGAAACAATCGAAATGCTCAAATGATGCACATAATTGAATTAATTGCACTTTATATACCTACTTGTCATGTATAATCCAATATTTTTGAATAAATAGCAAATGAATCATACTCTGGACTATGTAAAGAGTTTAAATGTAGATTATTTTGATGAAATGACTTAGAATGAAACCAGAAACAATTGAAATGCTCAAATATTTCTCAGAATTGCATTATTTACATTTTATATGCGTATTTGCCATGTATAATACAATCTTTCAGAAAAAAAATACAACATGAATCATATTCTTTGCACTATAAAGAGTTTAAATATAGATTATTTTGTTGAAATGACTTAGAATAAATCCAGAAACGATTGAAATGCTCAAATGATGTACTGATTTGCATTATTTGTACTTTATATTCGTAATGCGATGTATAATCCAATCTCCTTTAATAAATAGCACATGAATCGTATTCTAGACAATATAAAGAGTTTAAATGTAGATTATTGTGAAGAAATGACTTAGAATGAATACAGAAACGATTGAAATAAGCTCAAATGAAGTTCAGAATTGCATTATTTGCGCTTTATATGTGTAATAGCCATGTATAATCCAATATCTTTAAATAAATAGCAAATGAATCATATTCTAGACACAATAAAGTATTTTAATGTAGAATATTGTGACGAAATGAATCAAAATAAATTCAAAACCGATTGAAATGCTCAAATAATGCTCAGAATTGCAATAATTGTACTTTATATGCGTTATTGCTTTGTATAATACAATCGTTTTGACTAAATAGCACATGAATTGTATTCATGGCAGTATAAAGAGTTTAAATATAGATTATTGTCATGAAATGATTTAGAATGAATCCAGAAACGATTGAAATACTCTGATGATGCTTAGTATTGCATTATTTGCAATTTATATGCGTAATTGCCATGTATGAACCAATCTCTATTAATAAGAAGCAAATGAATCGTATTCTCGACAGTATAAAGAGTTTAAATGTAGATTATTGTCATGAAATAACTTAGAATGAGTCTAGAAACGATTGAAATTCTCAAATGATACTCAGAATTACATTATATGTATTTTATATGCGTAATTGCCATATATAATCCATTCACTTTGAACAAATAGCACATGAATCGTATTCTAGGAAGAATAACGAGTTTAAATGTAGATTATTCTGACGAAATGACTTGGAATGAGTACCGAAACGTTTGAAATCCTCAAATGATACTCAGACTTGCATTATTTGCACCTTATTTGCATTATGTTTAAATAAATAGAAAATTTATCGTATTCTAGATAGTATAAGGAGTTTTAATGTAGATTATCGTAATGAAATGAATTTGAATGAATCCAGAAACGAATGAAATGCTTAAATGATGCTCAGAATTGCATTGTTTGTAATTTATATGCGTAATTGTTATGCACGATCCAATTTTTTTGAATAAATAACACATGAATCCTACTATAGACAGTATAAAAGAGTTTAAATATAGATTATTGTTATGAAATGGCTTAGAATTCATTCTGAAACGATTGGAATGCTCAAATGATGTTCAGAATTGCTTAATTTGCACTTTATATCCCTAATTGCCATGTATAATCCAATCTTTGTGAATAAATAGCAAATGAATTATTGTATTCTAGACAGTATAAAGAGTTTTAATGTAGATTATTATGTTGAAATGACTTAGAGAATGAATCCAGAACCGATTGACATGCTCAAATGATGCTCAGAATTGCATTACATGTACTTTATATACGTAATTGTCACGTATAATCCAATATTTTTGAATAAATAGCACATGTATTGTATTCATGGCAGTATAAAGAGTTTAAATACAGATTATTGTGATGAAATGACTTAGAATGAATCCTGAAACAATCGAAATGCTCAAATGATGCACATAATTGAATTAATTGCACTTTATATACCTACTTGTCATGTATAATCCAATATTTTTGAATAAATAGCAAATGAATCATACTCTGGACTATGTAAAGAGTTTAAATGTAGATTATTTTGATGAAATGACTTAGAATGAAACCAGAAACAATTGAAATGCTCAAATATTTCTCAGAATTGCATTATTTACATTTTATATGCGTATTTGCCATGTATAATACAATCTTTCAGAAAAAAATACAACATGAATCATATTCTTTGCACTATAAAGAGTTTAAATATAGATTATTTTGTTGAAATGACTTTGAATAAATCCAGAGAACGATTGAAATGCTCAAATGATGTACTGATTTGCATTATTTGTACTTTATATTCGTAATGCGATGTATAATCCAATCTCCTTTAATAAATAGCACATGAATCGTATTCTAGACAATATAAAGAGTTTAAATGTAGATTATTGTGAAGAAATGACTTAGAATGAATACAGAAACGATTGAAATAAGCTCAAATGAAGTTCAGAATTGCATTATTTGCGCTTTATATGTGTAATAGCCATGTATAATCCAATATCTTTAAATAAATAGCAAATGAATCATATTCTAGACACAATAAAGTATTTTAATGTAGAATATTGTGACGAAATGAATCAAAATAAATTCAAAACCGATTGAAATGCTCAAATAATGCTCAGAATTGCAATAATTGTACTTTATATGCGTTATTGCTTTGTATAATACAATCGTTTTGACTAAATAGCACATGAATTGTATTCATGGCAGTATAAAGAGTTTAAATATAGATTATTGTCATGAAATGATTTAGAATGAATCCAGAAACGATTGAAATACTCTGATGATGCTTAGTATTGCATTATTTGCAATTTATATGCGTAATTGCCATGTATGAACCAATCTCTATTAATAAGAAGCAAATGAATCGTATTCTCGACAGTATAAAGAGTTTAAATGTAGATTATTGTCATGAAATAACTTAGAATGAGTCTAGAAACGATTGAAATTCTCAAATGATACTCAGAATTACATTATATGTATTTTATATGCGTAATTGCCATATATAATCCATTCACTTTGAACAAATAGCACATGAATCTATTCTAGGAAGAATAACGAGTTTAAATGTAGATTATTCTGACGAAATGACTTGGAATGAGTACCGAAACGTTTGAAATCCTCAAATGATACTCAGACTTGCATTATTTGCACCTTATTTGCATTATGTTTAAATAAATAGAAAATTTATCGTATTCTAGATAGTATAAGGAGTTTTAATGTAGATTATCGTAATGAAATGAATTTGAATGAATCCAGAAACGAATGAAATGCTTAAATGATGCTCAGAATTGCATTGTTTGTAATTTATATGCGTAATTGTTATGCACGATCCAATTTTTTTGAATAAATAACACATGAATCCTACTATAGACAGTATAAAAGAGTTTAAATATAGATTATTGTTATGAAATGGCTTAGAATTCATTCTGAAACGATTGGAATGCTCAAATGATGTTCAGAATTGCTTAATTTGCACTTTATATCCCTAATTGCCATGTATAATCCAATCTTTGTGAATAAATAGCAAATGAATTATTGTATTCTAGACAGTATAAAGAGTTTTAATGTAGATTATTATGTTGAAATGACTTAGAGAATGAATCCAGAACCGATTGACATGCTCAAATGATGCTCAGAATTGCATTACATGTACTTTATATACGTAATTGTCACGTATAATCCAATATTTTTGAATAAATAGCACATGTATTGTATTCATGGCAGTATAAAGAGTTTAAATACAGATTATTGTGATGAAATGACTTAGAATGAATCCTGAAACAATCGAAATGCTCAAATGATGCACATAATTGAATTAATTGCACTTTATATACCTACTTGTCATGTATAATCCAATATTTTTGAATAAATAGCAAATGAATCATACTCTGGACTATGTAAAGAGTTTAAATGTAGATTATTTTGATGAAATGACTTAGAATGAAACCAGAAACAATTGAAATGCTCAAATATTTCTCAGAATTGCATTATTTACATTTTATATGCGTATTTGCCATGTATAATACAATCTTTCAGAAAAAAAATACAACATGAATCATATTCTTTGCACTATAAAGAGTTTAAATATAGATTATTTTGTTGAAATGACTTAGAATAAATCCAGAAACGATTGAAATGCTCAAATGATGTACTGATTTGCATTATTTGTACTTTATATTCGTAATGCGATGTATAATCCAATCTCCTTTAATAAATAGCACATGAATCGTATTCTAGACAATATAAAGAGTTTAAATGTAGATTATTGTGAAGAAATGACTTAGAATGAATACAGAAACGATTGAAATAAGCTCAAATGAAGTTCAGAATTGCATTATTTGCGCTTTATATGTGTAATAGCCATGTATAATCCAATATCTTTAAATAAATAGCAAATGAATCATATTCTAGACACAATAAAGTATTTTAATGTAGAATATTGTGACGAAATGAATCAAAATAAATTCAAAACCGATTGAAATGCTCAAATAATGCTCAGAATTGCAATAATTGTACTTTATATGCGTTATTGCTTTGTATAATACAATCGTTTTGACTAAATAGCACATGAATTGTATTCATGGCAGTATAAAGAGTTTAAATATAGATTATTGTCATGAAATGATTTAGAATGAATCCAGAAACGATTGAAATACTCTGATGATGCTTAGTATTGCATTATTTGCAATTTATATGCGTAATTGCCATGTATGAACCAATCTCTATTAATAAGAAGCAAATGAATCGTATTCTCGACAGTATAAAGAGTTTAAATGTAGATTATTGTCATGAAATAACTTAGAATGAGTCTAGAAACGATTGAAATTCTCAAATGATACTCAGAATTACATTATATGTATTTTATATGCGTAATTGCCATATATAATCCATTCACTTTGAACAAATAGCACATGAATCGTATTCTAGGAAGAATAACGAGTTTAAATGTAGATTATTCTGACGAAATGACTTGGAATGAGTACCGAAACGTTTGAAATCCTCAAATGATACTCAGACTTGCATTATTTGCACCTTATTTGCATTATGTTTAAATAAATAGAAAATTTATCGTATTCTAGATAGTATAAGGAGTTTTAATGTAGATTATCGTAATGAAATGAATTTGAATGAATCCAGAAACGAATGAAATGCTTAAATGATGCTCAGAATTGCATTGTTTGTAATTTATATGCGTAATTGTTATGCACGATCCAATTTTTTTGAATAAATAACACATGAATTCTACTATAGACAGTATAAAAGAGTTTAAATATAGATTATTGTTATGAAATGGCTTAGAATTCATTCTGAAACGATTGGAATGCTCAAATGATGTTCAGAATTGCTTAATTTGCACTTTATATCCCTAATTGCCATGTATAATCCAATCTTTGTGAATAAATAGCAAATGAATTATTGTATTCTAGACAGTATAAAGAGTTTTAATGTAGATTATTATGTTGAAATGACTTAGAGAATGAATCCAGAACCGATTGACATGCTCAAATGATGCTCAGAATTGCATTACATGTACTTTATATACGTAATTGTCACGTATAATCCAATATTTTTGAATAAATAGCACATGTATTGTATTCATGGCAGTATAAAGAGTTTAAATACAGATTATTGTGATGAAATGACTTAGAATGAATCCTGAAACAATCGAAATGCTCAAATGATGCACATAATTGAATTAATTGCACTTTATATACCTACTTGTCATGTATAATCCAATATTTTTGAATAAATAGCAAATGAATCATACTCTGGACTATGTAAAGAGTTTAAATGTAGATTATTTTGATGAAATGACTTAGAATGAAACCAGAAACAATTGAAATGCTCAAATATTTCTCAGAATTGCATTATTTACATTTTATATGCGTATTTGCCATGTATAATACAATCTTTCAGAAAAAAAATACAACATGAATCATATTCTTTGCACTATAAAGAGTTTAAATATAGATTATTTTGTTGAAATGACTTAGAATAAATCCAGAAACAATTGAAATGCTCAAATGATGTACTGATTTGCATTATTTGTACTTTATATTCGTAATGCGATGTATAATCCAATCTCCTTTAATAAATAGCACATGAATCGTATTCTAGACAATATAAAGAGTTTAAATGTAGATTATTGTGAAGAAATGACTTAGAATGAATACAGAAACGATTGAAATAAGCTCAAATGAAGTTCAGAATTGCATTATTTGCGCTTTATATGTGTAATAGCCATGTATAATCCAATATCTTTAAATAAATAGCAAATGAATCATATTCTAGACACAATAAAGTATTTTAATGTAGAATATTGTGACGAAATGAATCAAAATAAATTCAAAACCGATTGAAATGCTCAAATAATGCTCAGAATTGCAATAATTGTACTTTATATGCGTTATTGCTTTGTATAATACAATCGTTTTGACTAAATAGCACATGAATTGTATTCATGGCAGTATAAAGAGTTTAAATATAGATTATTGTCATGAAATGATTTAGAATGAATCCAGAAACGATTGAAATACTCTGATGATGCTTAGTATTGCATTATTTGCAATTTATATGCGTAATTGCCATGTATGAACCAATCTCTATTAATAAGAAGCAAATGAATCGTATTCTCGACAGTATAAAGAGTTTAAATGTAGATTATTGTCATGAAATAACTTAGAATGAGTCTAGAAACGATTGAAATTCTCAAATGATACTCAGAATTACATTATATGTATTTTATATGCGTAATTGCCATATATAATCCATTCACTTTGAACAAATAGCACATGAATCGTATTCTAGGAAGAATAACGAGTTTAAATGTAGATTATTCTGACGAAATGACTTGGAATGAGTACCGAAACGTTTGAAATCCTCAAATGATACTCAGACTTGCATTATTTGCACCTCATTTGCATTATGTTTAAATAAATAGCAAATTTATGGTATTCTAGATAGTATAAGGAGTTTTAATGTGGATTATTGTAATGAAATGAATTTGAATGAATCCAGAAACGAATGAAATGCTTAAATGATGCTCAGAATTGCATTATTTGTAATTTATATGCGTAATTGTTATGCACGATCCAATTTTATTGAATAAATAACACATGAATCCTACTATAGACAGTATAAAGAGTTTAAATATAGATTATTGTGATGAAATGGCTTAGAATTCATTCTGAAACGATTGAAATGCTCAAATGATGTTCAGAATTGCTTAATTTGCACTTTATATCCCTAATTGCCATGTATAATTCAATCTTTGTGAATAAATAGCAAATGAATTATTGTATTCTAGACAGTATAAAGAGTTTTAATGTAGATTATTATGTTGAAATGACTTAGAGAATGAATCCAGAACCGATTGACATGCTCAAATGATGCTCAGAATTGCATTACATGTACTTTATATATGTAATTGTCACGTATAATCCAATATTTTTGAATAAATAGCACATGTATTGTATTCATGGCAGTATAAAGAGTTTAAATACAGATTATTGTGATGAAATGACTTAGAATGAATCCTGAAACAATCGAAATGCTCAAATGATGCACACAATTGAATTAATTGCACTTTATATACCTACTTGTCATGTATAATCCAATATTTTTGAATAAATAGCAAATGAATCATACTCTGGACTATATAAAGAGTTTAAATGTAGATTATTTTGATGAAATGACTTAGAATGAAACCAGAAACAATTGAAATGCTCAAATATTTCTCAGAATTGCATTATTTACATTTTATTTGCGTATTTGCCATGTATAATACAATCTTTCAGAAAAAAAATACAACATGAATCATATTCTTTGCACTATAAAGAGTTTAAATATAGATTATTTTGTTGAAATGACTTAGAATAAATCCAGAAACGATTGAAATGCTCAAATGATGTACTGATTTGCATTATTTGTACTTTATATTCGTAATGCGATGTATAATCCAATCTCCTTTAATAAATAGCACATGAATCGTATTCTAGACAATATAAAGAGTTTAAATGTAGATTATTGTGAAGAAATGACTTAGAATGAATACAGAAACGATTGAAATAAGCTCAAATGAAGTTCAGAATTGCATTATTTGCGCTTTATATGTGTAATAGCCATGTATAATCCAATATCTTTAAATAAATAGCAAATGAATCATATTCTAGACACAATAAAGTATTTTAATGTAGAATATTGTGACGAAATGAATCAAAATAAATTCAAAACCGATTGAAATGCTCAAATAATGCTCAGAATTGCAATAATTGTACTTTATATGTGTTATTGCTTTGTATAATACAATCGTTTTGACTAAATAGCACATGAATTGTATTCATGGCAGTATAAAGAGTTTAAATATAGATTATTGTCATGAAATGATTTAGAATGAATCCAGAAACGATTGAAATACTCTGATGATGCTTAGTATTGCATTATTTGCAATTTATATGCGTAATTGCCATGTATGAACCAATCTCTATTAATAAGAAGCAAATGAATCGTATTCTCGACAGTACAAAGAGTTTAAATGTAGATTATTGTCATGAAATAACTTAGAATGAGTCTAGAAACGATTGAAATTCTCAAATGATACTCAGAATTACATTATATGTATTTTATATGCGTAATTGCCATATATAATCCATTCACTTTTAACAAATAGCACATGAATCGTATTGTAGGAAGAATAACGAGTTTAAATGTAGATTATTCTGACGAAATGACTTGGAATGAGTACCGAAACGTTTGAAATCCTCAAATGATACTCAGACTTGCATTATTTGCACCTTATTTGCATTATGTTTAAATAAATAGAAAATTTATCGTATTCTAGATAGTATAAGGAGTTTAAATGTAGATTATTGTCTTGAAATAACTTAGAATGAGTCTAGAAACGATTGAAATTCTCAAATGATACTCAGAATTACATTATATGCATTTTATATGCGTAATTGCCATATATAATCCATTCACTTTGAACAAATAGCACATGAATCGTATTCTAGGAAGAATAACGAGTTTAAATATAGATTATTCTGACGAAATGACTTGGAATGTGTACCGAAACGTTTGAAATCCTCAAAGGATACTCAGACTTGCATTATTTGCACCTTATTTGCATTATATTTAAATAAATAGCAAATTTATCGTATTCTAGATAGTATAAGGAGTTTTAATGTAGATTATTGTAATGAAATGAATTTGAATGAATCCAGAAACGAATGAAATGCTTAATTGATGCTCAGAATTGCATTATTTGTAATTTATATGCGTAGTTGTTATGCACAATCCAATTTTTTTGAATAAATAACACATGAATCCTACTATAGACAGTATAAGAGTTTAAATATAGATTATTGTGATGAAATGGCTTAGAATTCATTCTGAAACGATTGAAATGCTCAAATGATGTTCAGAATTGCTTAATTTGCACTTTATATCCCTAATTGCCAGGTATAATCCAATCTTTGTGAATAAATAGCAAATGAATTATTGTATTCTAGACAGTATAAAGAGTTTTAATGTAGATTATTATGTTGAAATGACTTAGAGAATGAATCCAGAACCGATTGAAATGCTCAAATGATGCTCAGAATTGCATTACATGTACTTTATATACGTAATTGTCACGTATAATCCAATATTTTTGAATAAATAGCACATGTATTGTATTCATGGCAGTATAAAGAGTTTAAATACAGATTATTGTGATGAAATGACTTAGAATGAATCCTGAAACAATCGAAATGCTCAAATGATGCACATAATTGAATTAATTGCACTTTATATACCTACTTGTCATGTATAATCCAATATTTTTTGAATAAATAGCAAATGAATCATACTCTGGACTATATAAAGAGTTTAAATGTAGATTATTTTGATGAAATGACTTAGAATGAAACCAGAAACAATTGAAATGCTCAAATATTTCTCAGAATTGCATTATTTACATTTTATATGCGTATTTGCCATGTATAATACAATCTTTCAGAAAAAAATACAACATGAATCATATTCTTTGCACTATATAGAGTTTAAATATAGATTATTTTGTTGAAATGACTTAGAATAAATCCAGAAACGATTGAAATGCTCAAATGATGTACTGATTTGCATTATTTGTACTTTATATTCGTAATGCGATGTATAATCCAATCTCCTTTAATAAATAGCACATGAATCGTATTCTAGACAATATAAAGATTTAAATGTAGATTATTGTGAAGAAATGACTTAGAATGAATACAGAAACGATTGAAATAAGCTCAAATGAAGTTCAGAATTGCATTATTTGCGCTTTATATGTGTAATAGCCATGTATAATCCAATATCTTTAAATAAATAGATAATGAATCATATTCTAGACACAATTAAGTATTTTAATGTAGAATATTGTGATGAAATGAATCAAAATAAATTCAAAACCGATTGAAGTGCTCAAATAATGCTCAGAATTGCAATAATTGTACTTTATATGCGTTATTTCTTTGTATAATACAATCGTTTTGACTAAATAGCACATGAATTGTATTCCTGGCAGTATAAAGAGTTTAAATATAGATTATTGTCATGAAATGATTTAGAATGAATCCAGAAACGATTGAAATACTCTGATAATGCTTAGTATTGCATTATTTGCAATTTGTATGCGTAATTGCCATGTATGAACCAATCTCTATTAATAAGAAGAAAATGAATCGTATTCTCGACAGTACAAAGAGTTTAAATGTAGATTATTGTCATGAAATAACTTAGAATGAGTCTAGAAACGATTGAAATTCTCAAATGATACTCAGAATTACATTATATGCATTTTATATGCGTAATTGCCATATATAATCCATTCACTTTGAACAAATAGCACATGAATCGTATTCTAGGAAGAATAACGAGTTTAAATGTAGATTATTCCGACGAAATGACTTGGAATGAGTACCGAAACGTTTGAAATCCTCAAATGATACTCAGACTTGCATTATTTGCACCTTATTTGCATTATGTTTAAATAAATAGCAAATTTGTCGTATTCTAGATAGTATAAGGAGTTTTAATGTAGATTATGGTAATGAAATGAATTTGAATGAATCCAGAAACGAATGAAATGCTTAAATGATGCTCAGAATTGCATTATTTGTAATTTATATGCGTAATTGTTATGCACGATCCAATTTTTTTGAATAAATAACACATGAATCCTACTATAGACAGTATAAAGAGTTTAAATATAGATTATTGTGATGAAATGGCTTAGAATTCATTCTGAAACGATTGAAATGCTCAAATGATGTTCAGAATTGCTTAATTTGCACTTTATATCCCTAATTGCCATGTATAATCCAATCTTTGTGAATAAATAGCAAATGAATTATTGTATTCTAGACAGTATAAAGAGTTTTAATGTAGATTATTATGTTGAAATGACTTAGAGAATGAATCCAGAACCGATTGAAATGCTCAAATGATGCTCAGAATTGCGTTACATGTACTTTATATACGTAATTGTCACGTATAATCCAATATTTTTGAATAAATAGCACATGTATTGTATTCATGGCAGTATAAAGAGTTTAAATACAGATTATTGTGATGAAATGACTTAGAATGAATCCTGAAACAATCGAAATGCTCAAATGATGCACATAATTGAATTAATTGCACTTTATATACCTACTTGTCATGTATAATCCAATATTTTTGAATAAATAGCAAATGAATCATACTCTGGACTATATAAAGAGTTTAAATGTAGATTATTTTGATGAAATGACTTAGAATGAAACCAGAAACAATTGAAATGCTCAAATGTTGCTCACAATTGCATTATTTGCACTTTATATGCGTAAATTGTAATGGATAATTCAATATTTTGTAAAATAATAAATGAATTGTATTCTAGATAATATAAAAAATTTAAATGAAGATTATTATGATGAATGACTTAGAATGAATCCAGAAACGATTGAATGCTCAAATAATACTCATAATTGCATTATTTGCACTTTATATGCGGAATTGCCCTGTATAATCCAATATTATTAAATAAATTGCACATGAATTGTATTCTAGACAGTATAAAGAATTTAAATGAAGATTATTGTATTGAAATGAAATAGAATGAATCCAGAAATGATCGAAATGCTCCGAATTGAATTATTTGCATTTTATATGCGGAATTGCCATGTATAATCCAATTGTTTTGAATAAATAGCCCATGAATCGTATTCTTGGCAGTATAATGAGTTTAAAATTATATTTTTGTTTTGAAATGACCTTGAATAAATCCAGAAAAGATTGAAATGCTCAAAAGATGCACTGAATTGCATTATTTGTAATTTTTATCCGTAGTTGTCATGTATAATCCAATCTCTTTGAATAAATAGTACATGAATCGTATTCTAGACAGTATGAAAAGTTTAAATGTAGATTATTGTGATGAAATTACTTAGAATGAATCCAGAAACAATTGAAATACTTAAATGATGCTCGGAATTGAATTACTAGCACTTTATATCCGTAATTTCCATATATAATCCAATCATTTTGATTAAATAGCACATGAATCGTATTCTTGGCGGTATAATGAGTTTAAAAGTAGATTATTGTTATGAAATAACTTTGAATATATACCTAGAAATGATTGAAATGTTCGAAAGATGTACTGAATTGCATTATTTGTACTTTTTATCCATATAATTGCCATGTATAATCCAATATCTTTGAATAGATAGCACATGAATCGTATTATAGACAGTATAAAGAGTTTAAATGTAGATTATTAAGGTTAATTGACTTAGAATGAATACAGAAACGATTTAAGTGCTCAAATGATGCTCAGAATTGCATTATTTGCACTTTATATGTGTAATTGCTATGTATAATCCAATCGTTTTGAATAAATAGAACATGAATCGTATTCTTGGCAGTATAAAGAGTTTAAAAGTAGATTATTGAGTTGAAACGATTTAGAATGAATCCTGAAACGATTGAAATGTTCAAATAATGCACTGAGTTGCATTATTTGTACTTTATAGAGTTCAAATTAATACCTTAAAGGAGAGTGAGGAGGCAGAAAGATTACAGGCCGGCATTGTGAAAAGGGGAAGATCAGAAGGTAAAGTGGGTTTAGTAAGGCAGGGAAAACACTCTCAAATATGCCATTAAACAAATTTCTCATTTCTTAATTAATTAAACTGTTCATTGTATTGATTTAATTCTTTTTATTTCTTCATTCTTTTCTTAACCGTCTTTCCTGATTTGTGTGACTGGCTAGTGGCTACATGTATCAACAACTTAACAACTTCAATCATTTTTTATTCATTTTCATACCAAATTTGGGTTCCTTTACAATTTACTTTATTACATGTGCAGTGACAATCATTGCTGAAAACATTTGCTTACTACTATACTAACGACAAGGTAATGTCATGACTTATTTCCATGTACCATTATAGAATGCCATCCCATGCATATACTGCTGCATCTATTTTCTCACAAGGAAATCAAATGAAACTTTGTTAAATAGCACTTGTTATATCAGAAGTGCTACAATCTTTATCAAGAGTAATAATATTGGGAGCTTCTGTTGAAACAACATCTTCCAACTTGTAGCTATCTTCTTCTCTAAGAAGCTTCTCGCTTCCAATATCAACAAATCCTCGCAATATTACAGTTTTGTGGAGGCCAGGGAGAAGCTTTTCATAATCAGTATCACCTTTTTCTCCGGTGAAGAGAACAACCTTTGAAAGATCAATCCCCCATTGTATCGACAAGAACCTGATTAAGAGCCACAGAGAACCTTTTGGTAATTTTCTGACTCTACTGTGCTTAGTTGATGGTTTGAGTATAAATTAAAGCTAAATGCAGATGGAAACTTGAAAAACACTTGGGCAAATAATCCTGTTGCAAGTTGAGGTCTATTAAACGTTAATTTTTGAGGGTTAATTGAGGCTAATCCCACCAATCTGGTTCCTATGGTAAAATTGGAATGGATCAGTGTTTAATTGCACAAATTGGGTATGCTGAGGATTAATTTGGATAATTTAGGATTCAATTGAGGACTGCAATAGTAATATAACATTGTGTCCGTACACATTTCAGTGTGATGGAAAACCTTTGAAGAAATAAATGTTACAATTTAGTTTCTCATAGAAGAGTTTACCTTAATGCATGTGATCGAGACGCAAAAAGAGGAATAATATTTAAGCGTCTACATGCATGTGTGTAAATTACATTACATCGAAAACCACGCATTCTCAGTCTCTGTTTAATTCCATCTACCTTTCGCACCTGAAAATATGAATAAGTTCAATTCATATGTTTAGGTGTTCCAAAACTACATTTGTTATTGTGATTGAAGATTCAGAATTTAGTTGATGAATTCTAGCCTATTAATTTGTATTTAGCTACTAACTTGGAGAAACATGTATTAGTATTACCTTACCTTACCTTACCTTATCTTGTGGGAGTAGTGGTATTTGATAGCAGATACAAATCTGCACGGTTTGACCTTTTTTACTTTCTTACTTGTTTTCAATTTGGAATGTAAAAGATTCCTGACCAGTGACCAGACTCAACCAAAGGCCTAAGACAAATAAATTACTTGTATCCATAAATTTGAATAAACAGCTCACATTGCTCTCTGCTTTTACCACATAGGCAAAACAATAGGCCGAACTCGCGGTTTCATCAAACACCAAGTCACCATCAGCGCCATCCAACTTGGCGACTTTCATAACTGTCTCTCGAACATGCTCCCCGGGCCAGCGAAACCCTAGATGGGTTCCATAATCCATATCAGCTGATGTGTCTCGCCATGGGTAGCACATCTCTGCCCCGCTACTGCAAATCAAGGCGTCAAACCGGATCGGATCGATGTTGCATGATTTGATTGCCTCCAGGGTTTCAGGTATAGTGGATCCCGTAGAAAGCACATACCCAATCCGGCCATTTGATCTGTCCAATAATGTCACCTTATCGATGATTTCTTTGAGTCTGGGTATCTCAATTGCCCGTCCATCGCTGTAGCAGTCGATAGTAATCACGAATATCCTTTGCCTGACAATTTTTATCAAGATTGTTACATGTGCAACATATTCTAAAGAAAGACAACAAAAAACGTCCAATAGCAATAGTTATTAGATAAGTGTTTCAGGGCAAAATAAAATGCCCCTTCTCGACTTTTGCAATTTGCATCGTATCAGTTTGTAACCAAACTGTTCCATACACCGGTAAAATCCAGAGGAAAAAAATATGTTAACGCTTAACAGTACCTGTGGCCATGGGAAAAGGAGGGAGTAGATGATGATTCCATGCGGCGGAGGCGGTGCAAATCGATTGAAGACTCAGTTGCCAGTGCATCTGGCGAGTCGGTTGAAAAATGCAAAGAGAGGTCACGAAGTGATTCAGAGAGAGGTTCGGATTGGGGGACCCGTGGGGAAGAGAGGGAGAGGGAAGGAGCAGCTGAATGGAGGAGGATGGAGGAGAGGTGAGCCAGGAAGAGGTGGCAGTGGTGGGGCCAAGAGAAGCGGTGGATGTGACGGAGCCCACTTCGACGACACTCCAGCCAGAGTGATTTGTCAGCTAGGAGGCGAAGCAGTGCCTCAGAGATGGCCACCTGGTCATGTGGGTCCACCAACAGCCCATTGTTCAGTGCCTTGAGGATGTCTACAGGACCGCCATTCTTGGTTGCCACAACCGGTAAACCATAGGCTGCAGCCTGCGCATATCTCTAGATATCAATTATACCACTTTTCACATCTTTTATTTGAAGTGCAAAGTTTACTGCAAGATCACTAGTACCTCTATGAGCGTGAGGCCGAAAGGCTCTACTAAAGCTGGATTGATGAATACTCCCTGCCAATCAGAATACAGTCACTTAACAATTCTCACTTCTGAGTACAGCTAGTCAGAAGCACAACCAAATTTCATGCTGCAATAACAAAAACAATATATTAATTACCTTAGTCTTTGCAGCAAGCCGATATATTTGGGGAACATCAGACTGTTTGTGATGCTTTGGATATGCCACCTTCCCATAGAGATCGTATTTATCAATGAGTTTCAGTACATTGGTCAAAACCGTCGCACTGCTGCCTGCCATTTCCTCTATATCGTCTCTGTTTCCCAAAATCAGTGTCTACAGCAAAAACAAATTATATCAATTTATTTACTCCCATACCACAATAACAGAACAGACTACTAATTAACATAACATAAGAACTAAGAAGTACCAAGTTAGCGAGCTCCTGGAGATGGCGACTCTCTCCATAGGCCTTTAAAAGTGTCATGACATTCTTCTTTGGATCAGGCCGTGAAAGCGCGAGTATCATGGGCTTATGTGGGTTTGTAAAGAACCTCATCACCTGTTCGGTGTTCGGACAAACAGATCATAGCACTCAGCGTCTCAGCGAAATTTAAATAGGAATATTAATATATATTTATAGTTGTTAATTGTTACCTCAGACCAAATATGAGGTAAATCCCTCTTGCTTTGGGAGCTGTCAGAGTTGATTAGCATTTGAAGGTCTCCATCTTTTTCGAGATCTTGTGTGTTGACATAGCTGAAGTCCATCCCGGGTGGTATAACCTACATCTCATTAATGATTAATCATTATTTTCTTAAAAGCAAACATCAGAATAGTAACACTGGTCTGCTGTGTCATGCCAATGACCGAGGTTGTAAACAATTCTTAGTTCTTACCACCATGCGAGGCATGTGGCGGCCGAGACAGCTTACGCCTCTTTTCTTCCTCACCCTGAGCTTCCTCTCCAACATCAAGTCGAAGCCGTCATACAACCCCCACTGCTCCTCGATCTCCTGCTTGGTGCTGGTCACCACCATCTCAGCCACGTCAATCCCGGTCTCCTCCCCTTCAATGCGCCGCATGATCCGGTACGTGGAGTTGATGTCATCCTTAGTCAGCCTGCCCTGCTTGAGCAGCTGCTCCAGCTTGTTACGCCCCAGCGAGTGCCCTGTCATTACCATGGGAACGCTCAGGATACTTGCCAGGTGGGCTGCCACCTCAGCAGCGTCCGCATAGTGCCCGTGGATCGCATATGGCCACACTGGAGTAGTAACAGGATTCGAGGGGTTGGAGGAGAACTGTTCGCCGAGGGATTTAGCCACGTTGGTAATGTGGGCCAGGGCACGGTCCACAAATTCAGGGATGTGGGGCCAAAGCGATTCCTTTGGTATATACCTGATCAATGTACGATCGAGCAAACAATTCAATGTATCATGTCAATTCAGGTGAAGGATTAAGTACTTTTAAAGAGTTGAAACTGAAAGAAGACTGACTGATCTCTGGGGCCACAAGGAAGGCGGATGATGTAGGCCCCGCAGGATGAGGATGCAGCGTCGTCATCGTCATCGTCGGGGGGACTGGAAAGCATCTCGACGGGCTCACCGTAGGTCCAGTGGACATCGGGACAGGAGACCTGCCTGGTGAGGAGATCAACCCTATAGACACCCTTGGTCGCGGCGAGTGCACGGGCCAGCTCGACGACATACTTGACCTGGCCGCCAGTGTCAGAGTCTCTCCCCAGCTCCATGTTGTCTCCGCGTATTAGCCCATGCAAGCTGCTTAATTCCACCCATGAAACTTGAAAGCATCATGCATATATATTATATAACAATCCTAGCTACTAAGTTTGAACGTATTTTAATTAATTAAACATAAATTAATCTTTTAATTAAGTAAATTAAGTACCTGATAAGAACAACATAGAGATGCTCCTCCTCCTTTTGCGCCTTCTCGTATTCCTCGTCAGACACAATAACCCTCGTGTCGGAGTTGATCCTACTTGAATAGAGTGTGCTGCCATCTGCCTTGACGTCCTTCTCGCCTTCGGACAGCTCTGACAAGTCCTCAGCGGCCTCCTTGCTGCCCTGCTCCTGATCTACCTTGCGTTGCAGCAGCCGTCGTGTGCCGTCCCACTCGATCTATATCAATTCAATTCAATTCAATTACAATTTACAACGATTGATCGAGTTAATTGTTTCCTCTTTTTTCTCGTCCTTAACAAGTCAGATTAAGTATCAAGCAGACATGCTTGCTTTCAATTTCTTGAAACATTAGTGCAGAGTGTTGGCTGATCAGTCAGACAGACTGAGGCACTACAAGTACGTAGTCTTTATCGTCCTAAGATAAAGAAAGAGTAAGAGGCTATCGTCTATCGATAATAAGATACAAGTAACCTCAGTCTATTTACTCTTTACGGATATTAATAAATTAATTAATTAATTAATTACGTGGATGAAGTGGCATCGTTGCTTTGCCCTTTTGTATGTACCAGTACCATACAAATCTGTGCTGTGCATACATATATACCCAAATAATTAAAAACCCATTACGTACCCTGTTCACATATATATAAGTGTATATATTTCTATACCTATACGTTCCCAAAAGGCAAAAAGCGCATCTTGCAAGAGATATAACTTAAATTAAATTAGTGGACAGAAGATATATACCTGCTTCTTTTTGCGTGCCAAGTGCCATATCCTCCAGCATAAATTCTCCAACCTGTTGCTCCGCTCTTGGCTATTCCTTGTCGCCACCACCTGCATTTATATTTATATAAATATAAATAAATACTATATATTATATATGCATGCCAACAATTATAAATTATTATATATTGTATTTCAATTCCGCCTCCCTTTTGTTTTCCAAATTGAACCAACAAGCACCACATGCACAATTGCACATATAACATTTTTTTGTTTCAAAATTATTTACTCACTAAAATATGAATATTATATATAATATCTTTCGGTTTGGAGCCTAATTAACGTTGAGTCTTAATTTGTTGCCTCAGTATCAGGTTACTTTTGGATATATTGATGTTACGTCTGCAATTAATCATAGTATACCCGTGGAAATAGACATGCATGCGTATTGATTAATGTAGATCGAAAACAAAATTAGATTATAATCACAACCTTAACCCAAGTCTTATGAAGATCGCTGTCGTCGAACCGGCTGACTACTTCCTCCACAAAATACTTGGCCGGGCTGTACGCCGCTTCCTTCTCTTTGTTGTCACTGCCGGTGCCATAATTTCGCAATCGATCCATGGCCATGATCTTGAACTTGACAGAAGCAGAGAGATGAGATTGATTCTGTTCTTTTCTCTTTGCACCGGCATCTAGTATCGCCTCCAAGTAACCGTTTATCCACTCGTTTCCCGCCATCTCTTGCAATAACTAGCTTTATTAACTTAATAATTTGTATATATGTACTTTTCTTGGTGAAGAAGAACTTTTTTAAATTCTGATAATGGTCTGAAGACAGGAGATATTGATATGAATATATAATAACAGAAGAAGAAGGGTGAGATCGACAAGTTAATTGAGCGGTTACTAGCAGTGATCCTTGAAAAGGGCTGCTAAGATGGGTCCCACACTTATTCCCTTTCAGCACTGTTTTAAGGAACTCAACTCAGCATAAAGTTTCATATACAACTATACAAGTACATATATATATATATATATAGAGTTTAGCTACGGTGAGTCGCGACTTACGGATCCTCCGGTGAGTCGCGACAAAAACTTCTAGATCTAGATCAAAATGACCGATCCAAACCGTCCAATATGATCTTCCTATTGAAATCTCCTTGTAGACCAAAATTTTCATTTTTTCGAAATTTTTAAGTATTTTTTTGAAATTTTAGAAAATCGTTAATATATATATATAGATATATATATAGGATTGCTAAAATGCTATGCATAGCAGGGATATCTTTCGTGCTACGGATTCGTTCTTGAATTTAATGTTTCAAACAACTGATCCAAACCGTTCATTATCTTCTTCATATTGAAATCTCATTAGAAACCAAATTTTACATTTTTCTTTTTTTATTATTTTTCTCAGATTTTTTAAAATACTTAATCTAATAAATTCTAGACCCTTCAATAATAGTGATTTTCAAAAATTTGATAAAAATAGTAAAAAAATTCAAAAAAATGTAAAATTTGGTTTATAATAAGATTTCAATATGTAGAGGATAATGAACGATTTGGATCGGTTGTTTAAAGCGTAAAATGCAAGAACGAATCCGTAGCACGAAGGCTTCCGTACTATGCATAGCATTTTAGCAATCATCTATATATATATATATAGAGATAGACTAAATTAGACTCCAGCACATAGAGGGCCTGTGTGCCGAAGGTTTTGGGTCGTCCGATCATAAATTCAACCGTCTAGATTGAGGCGCTGAGGGAGCAAATCTAAACTCCGTCTCTCCGTTATTTTAAAAAATTTTCCGTTCTCTATCCGTTTTCTCGTCCGACTTTAGAGTTTTAAACCTCTCTCCTTCTCCGACTCTCTCTCCCCTTTTCTCCCGTTCGTTCTCTCCGAGAAAGAAAACCTTATCTTGTCAAAGTCTCGAAGAGAGCTCACTCACTTCTTCCCTTCTTCAGTTCTTCTCGTAAAACTTTCCTCTTCTAATCCTAAAGATCCCCTTCAAAAGACGCGTGTCTGTCAGGTTTGGAGGTGGTGACAAGTAATTTTCGGTGACGAAACCTAGCATGTTGTCGTAAGGTGCAAATGGCCGTTGACAAGTAATTTCTCACATTCTTTTACCCCAGTCATGTGTATTTTGTCTTTGGTAATCTTTTTTTTTTCAATTTTTTAATTTAGGGTTTGCCCCTTTTCCTTTGTTGCTATGCTGAATTTTGATTTATTAGTTTGTCGAAATTTGCATGAATTGCCATGGGTTTGCATCTTCTTGTCTAAATTTGCATGAATTGCCTAAATTAATTGATCCACTTTTTTAAAAAATTTTCTAATATGCAAGCTTTTAAATTTCGCCGAAATGACGGCGTTATTTCCGAAATTTCGGTTTTCTGGACAAAAACGCTCCAACGTTACAGTTTCAAATCAGAAAATTGCGTAACGCGTCATTTCCGAAATAACACCGTTATTTCAGCGAAAAAACTTCATTTTTGCGGAGAAAAAACGGAGACAGGAGAGACTTTTATACAATATAATTTTATATATATATTTATATTATAGTATTAATGTATTATACAGAGTAATTTTTTTCTTTAGGTTTTGTGCTTATTATTTGTTATCCTCTTTTTCTTTGTTATTCTCTTTGCTTAATTTCTTTTTGTTAGATTACACAACAGAAAGATTACACAACATTAGGATTAGTAATTTAATTGTTCTCTTTGCTTAAGATTACATATTTAAAAAGTAAATTATTAGCATATTAAAAAAATTAGATATTAGATTATTAGCATATTAAAAAAACATAGAATTCTGACTTGTACTGTAGTACTGCACACAAGAATACATATGAGTTTGACACAGATGTTTGTATATACACACCGTTTTTTCGCCGTTATTTCATCGAAAAAACACCGCACCGTTAAATCAACTCCGGACCGTCATACCGAACAAAACGAAATTTAAAAGCTTGCTAATATGTAATTTCATGGGAAACTTTTTTATAAATTTGCAATTGCAAATAGATGAAATAGGAACAATTTACAGTGTTGGTCATCTATGGTTTGTAATGATAAAATAGGAACAATTTACTAGCAAAGTGCTTGAACCATTACTGTTCCTCTTACCAGAACCATTACTGTTAGGGCAATTTAGTTATATATTTTTCTTGGGCATGCTAAGACCACTTTCAGGACCCTTCCTATAAAATTTCAAAAGTAAAATATGTTTACATGTTCTGTTTCAGAAGTACTTTAAGGTCTGTCTTCTGCTCTATTAATTGGATTTTAAAATATGTTTACATGCTGTCTAATCTAATTTTTTCATCTTACTTTGCCTCACAGTTATTTTTCTGTAATAGAGGATGAGCTAAAAAGAAATCAGGATGTAAACATTTTCCTTGCAAAAATCAATAGCAGCAGCGTTCAAGACAGATTTGCGAGAAAAAAAAAATTAAAGACAGTAGAAGCATACATGTCACCTGCAAATATGTAATTAGGCATGTGATTCAGTGATTGTATTATGTAATTAGGCATGTAATTAGTTAAAGAATTTGCAATATGCAAAAATTAATATATATATAGAGAAAGCCTTCAATCAAAGCGGTTTGACCGGAGTCTCGGTTAAACCCCGTCAGATCTCAATTTTCAAAATTCAAATGACCGATCCAAACCGTCAAATATGATCTCCATATTGAAATCTCCTTACAGACCAAAATTTTCATTTTTTTTTAATTTTTTAAGTATTTTTTTCGAATTTTCAAAAATCGTTAATCTAATTAGTTCTGAACCCTACAAAAATTGCTTTTTTGAAAATCCGAAAAGAATACTTAAAAATTTCAAAAAAATGAAAAATTTGGTCGGCAAGGAGATTTCAATATGGAGATCATATTTGACGGTTCGGATCGGTTATTTGAACTTTCAAAATTGAGAACTGACGGGATTTAACCGGGACTCCGGTCAAAGCGCTTTGATTGAATCCTTTCTCTCTCTCTATATATATATAGATATATATATATATAGGATTGCTAAAGTGCTATGCACAGCACGGATGTCTTTCGTGCTACGGATTCGTTCTTGAATTTCATGCTTCAAACAACCGATCCAAACCGTTCATCATCTTTTTCATATTGAAATCTCATTAGAAACCAAATTTTACATTTTTTTAAATTTTTTTACTATTTTTCTCAGATTTTTTAAAATACTTAATCTAATAAATTCTGGACCCTTCAATATCAGTAATTTTAAAAAATCTGAAAAAATAGTAAAAAAATAAAAAAAATGAAAAATTTGGTTTCCAATGAGATTTCAGTATGAAGAAGATAATGAACGGTTTGGATCGGTTGTTTAAAGTATGAAATTCAAGAACAAATCCGTAGCACGAAGGACATCCGTGCTATGCATAGCACTTTAGCAATCCTCTATATATATATACACACACACACACACACACACACACATAGAGAGAGAGAGATTGGCTAAAGTATACTCCAGCATATGGATCAAATCCGTATGCTAGAGTCGTTTCTCAAAATCTAAAAAGCATAAAGTCGATCTGAACCTTTCAAATTGTTCTCTATATTGAAATATTCTAGGAAACCAAATTTATATTTTTTTCGAATTTTTTTATATTTATTATGCTATTTTAAAAAAAACATTGTAAATGAGTTGTAAAGGAGTATTTCTGACCCTTCAATTTGAAAATAACATAATATATAGCAAAAAAAATTGAAAAATATAAAATTTTGTTTTGAAAGATAATTTTACATGGAGAACAACTTGAACGGTTTGGATCGACTGTTTGAATTTTAGATTTTGAGAAACGTCTCTAGCTTACGGGTTTGATCCGTATGCTGGAGTATACTTTAGTCAATCTCTATATATAATATATATATATATATATATATATATATATATAACCAGTTTTTTAATAACATACCTACAATGAAAAATTCTGGTAATACCGGAAAATGAAACAGTAATCGAAACAAATTCTGTATTATGGGTGCGTTTGGATAGGTGTGGGAAGAAGGGAAGAAGGGAAGAAGTGAGAAGAAGTATTGGGAAGTGTGTAACTTTGTGAAGAGTTT
Source organism: Rhynchospora pubera (assembly GCA_028095005.1). Lineage (NCBI taxonomy): Eukaryota > Viridiplantae > Streptophyta > Magnoliopsida > Poales > Cyperaceae > Rhynchospora > Rhynchospora pubera. Next base: position 228,121,216 of record CM051459.1, on the reverse strand, counting down.
GGATTGTTTATAATTTTTTTTCTTCACATCTTCCTTCTTCCTCTTCTTCTTCTCTCATCCAAACGCACCCTATGAGACAAAATACTGGAAAATTTTTGAAAATACCAGATTTCGACCATCTGTCCTGTGGGATGCTGGAATGGTATTGAAAATAATAATACAACTATATAACTTGTTCACATATATACTTACGCATCTACACAGAATTTGTTTTCAGTGCGTCCCGTATCTTATTCCATTACAAGCATCCTTATTGTAGTTTCACATAATATCCGCGTTATACTCCAATTCGCTTACCACCCAACACATCACCAAATTATTCTTGTAATAAACCAATTATACAAACGCTATGATATTTATTGCATACTATTTATGGAAATTACTGAGATCTTTTGTTTCATCTTATAAGAGAAATAATATTTTTATATACATTTTAACTTATAAAATAATATTTAAAAAATTTACATGTAAATCACGAATTTGAGGTCCTTTGGAATTATTTTCGAATTAACAATTTGTTATTTTTTTTTTAGAACCAACAATTTGTTATATTCGCGAAGCTCAAATTAATAATTTCACAGAAAGAGATGGGGAGAGCAAAAATTAGGGGAAAAAAAAAGATATTGGCAACATAGGAGGAGAAAAGTAGGAAAAAGTGCGAGATATGGGCCCAACGAAAGGAATATATATTTTTTTCGATAGCTGTCAGAATTTGAGTTGGGAACTTGGAATGAAGAGATTTTTTTTTTTTTTTTTTGCGCCACAGTGAAAGCAAAACGGCGCTGGAGCCTAGAAATGAGATATCCTCTGGTATATTTTGTTTCCCCCCGAATTATACTCCACCTTACGACCTAGTAGTTACAAGTTAGTAGACACAGATGACAGATCATTTGTGTCCACTCGAATTAATGCCTTCTCGCAGAATGCAAGGGGGAAAAAAAGAAGCGACCAAAGTCGCTTTTTGAAGACCAAATACTTGGATGCGCATCATGCATCAGCGCATGCCATAAGAAAAAGGAGAGATTTTGCCTTTCTTTTTTTTTTAAAAAGAATCAAAGATGTATATCATTTCATTTTCATTCATTTTCTATATATTAATCTTTGCAAAGAGATCCGGATCCGAAATAACTATAGCTTCACAGTTGTTCGGACAGTAACCGGATCTTTAGCCGTTGATTTTGCATTCTGTATCGGACGGTTAGGATTCTCCTGTTATGTTGCTAACCCTCACATCACAGTCTCCCTTTGAGACGTTCTTTTAGAGGAGACGAGAGAAGGAATTAGCAACATAACATAACATAACATAACAGGAAGATCTAAGAGGCATGTGGTTTAGTAGCTCAGTGGTAAGAGCACTAGGTTGGCTTCCATGAGGTCAAGGGTTCAAGCCCCGCATGCACCTTTAATTTTAAAATTTAAAAAAGTTGGATGGCATAGACCTCCCTCTTTCTTCAAAAAAAATAAAAAGAAAGATCAATCTAAGAGAACCTAGGCTCTTCTGCTTTCAGATGAGTACCAATTTACCCTCTTTCTACTCTCTCATAAACCCTTGATAGGTTACTACTACTAGAGTGAAGAGTCAACCGCCTTCTCAGTTCGTCGGTTTCTTTTTTCCATCACTTACAGCAGCGAGCGGGAGGTATGCTTTTGTTCCTTCCACCGGATCATACAGACTGAGAAGAGGTGCTTTCTTTTCGATTCCGATGTTTTCTTCTACTTCTCTCCTCTTCGAGGAGATTGGAAGTACTTTTTTCTGATTATGTGAACTTAATTTTCTTCTTCTCTTTTCTCTTATTTGAGCTTATTATGATCTGATGTTTTCTTCGATTTTAGTGTTCTAATTTGGAGGTACTGATGTTTTGCCTATTTTCCAGGGGTGCCATTTGTACTAGATGAGATTGGAACTGAGGTCGGAGATTACATCTATTTTGTTCATAAATAGTCGTTAATTCATAAAATTGGAGTTTCATAGTCGTTAATTTGGGACATAAGTGTTATGTTAATTACTTATATTTACCGACTAGCCGTTTGGCTGATTCCTTAGGCTGAGGGTTCATAGCTTTATTGTAAATACTTCTTTGTCGATTAATAACTTCGTACCTGTGGGGAAGCTGTTTTTCAATGCGGTTGCTACACCTGATTTTGTTAAGAGCATTCTTTGTCAGGTACATTGATAGGCCCATGAAGTCATTGTTTTGTTTTCTTGCAAGTGTACCTAATCAGTTTGCTCTTGGTTGGTTGCTCTATTGCTACCATGACACATCAGCAGTAACAGATGAGCTGGTTCAGATAATTCTACAACCAGGTTTGGATCCAGGTGCAGCTAACGTGTTTCTTGAGTTCATTTGCTACTCTGTTGGACCTTTACTCGAGGAGCTTCTTTTGAAAGTTAAGGTGTTTTTTTCAAAAATTAATAATAAAATATTACCGGTAACAATAAAGATATAATTAACTTGTGTAATAATTTGGTTGGTATTAAGTATTAACAGTGTCCTGTTCTGGTGGCATGGGGAGAGAAGGATCCTTGGGAGTCAGTGGAGCTAGGAAGAGCTTATGCAGATTTTAAAGTAGTTGAAGATTTTATAGTGCTTTCAAATGTGGGCCAGTCCCGAGGTTTTTTTTTTCTATTTTGTCTAAATTTTTCTTTTAACCACATTATGAATTAGTTTACTGAGCAAGCATGGTAGTTCCAAACATTTGTGGTTATTTTCAGTCTCACAGGATGTTTATTTTCATAAGATAGATTTTCAAATTTTCCTGTAGACTTTGGAATAAGAATCTCGTTATAAGTGATCCATAGAGTTGATTAAGGTTTTGGCTCTAAATACATTAGGATTGGATGTTACTATACTTACAATTGATTAAGGTTTAGCAATAAATACATTATTGGATATATGTTGTACACTTGTAACTGATAATTTGCATATTAACTTTTAGATGTTTATTATTTTTTTTCAAGTCGCAACTAATTCATGCAAGGATATGCATGGGTTACCAAGGATGAATTGGAGTACTTTCCTGAGCATGCCACCCTTCTTATCAAGCTGATAATTCGTATTAAATGACTATTGTTTTGTTTCGTGCAATTTACAATCTTGTATCTGTAATTTCTATTCAGTTTTATAATAATCTGAATAAGGTAGCTAGAGGAACTTTTCACTTGTTGTGATTTCGACTTTTTTTTTCTTACATTAGTGTCAAAAATCATCAACTTTTACATTTTTGAAGATGATTTTCACTGAACTATTTGATAGTTGCTTTGTGATGTGTTTAGTTTTGTTTTCTTTTTTTTTTTACTTTTGTAAATTCAATGTAAAATATTAAGAAAATAGTATTAGTAAGTTTAGTAGTAAAAAATGATCAAATTCAAAAAAAAGTTTTCTGGGGAAAGACTTTTTCTTTCACTTTCAGTGAGGATGCCGAGCAGTGAGCAGTGTAACGAACGTGGAACGAGTAAGAAGTTGCAGGACGTGACCCGATAGTTGTTTTGCCTCTAAATAAGTAGTGAATTTTGTTTGGTTTTGAAATTTTGATTAGATTTTGTGTTCAATTTCTTTTGTCTTGTTTGAGAATAGATACTAGGATATATGGCTGCGTTATAAGGGATTAGATTTGGCTGCGTGTATAAGGGATTAAATTGGGAAGAGAGCAGGCTGCGTGTGTAAGGGATTAGATTTGGCCAATGGGAATTTTGTGGCAAATCAGGCAGGTCTCTTTGGAGAACATTCCTCAAGAGGACCTCAACATTATCATGTAATGCTCCTGATCTCTCTTTTGTACAAACTGTGCAGTATTTTTTTGTAAATTTAGTAAGACTGGTATGTAATTTGGTTTTACTTCTCAGATTTGACAATCAGTTTATAACCTTTGCAATTTAAGGAAAAAAAGTTCACGTAAAAATAAAATATACTCAAAAGTCTTTAACATTTTTGAAATATATCATGTAAAAATTGCCCGCACATTGAGCGGACACTGCTAGTATATATAATATGTAGCATCAATTGGTTGATTTATATCATGACGGTTTACAAAGGTACTGAGTATGGAATAATAAAATCCACATCGCTGTTCTCTGAAACAAAGGTATGCAATGTATCAATAGAGATTGTGAATAATGGATGTGTAAACTATTAATGTAATCTAAATTGAATTTAGATATACGACAGCGGAAACAACAAAAGCAGTGGAAGAACACAGGGACGAAGATACATAGAGGCCAGTGCCTGGGTTTATTTTATTATTTTTTTTTAAAAAAAATAAGGTCCGATTATGTATATTTAAGAAAGTACTTGGACTAAAAAATATATTGTGTCTGTGTTAGACTTAATATTGCATGATTCCTATTCATGGGTCTGCATCTAACATGTGTTAAGCTTATTAGTGTGCATATGCTTAAATTTGGGCTGGCTTCGTCCCCGGAAGAACGTCTAGTCTGGACTTTCAAGCCTTCCTTTTATTTTGTCAATGCACTAGTAAAATACTTCGAAGTATAGGATAGTAAACACACTACCCAAAATGCAGATTGTTCTAACTCAAACTCAACTGCTTCTTTTCCTCTCTCAGGAATCTCATTACCAAGTATATTTAAATTAGTAGTATATTTGATTGTAGAACCAACCAAAAAGTCCAACTTTGCCTAGTGGACTAGTATCCCAAGTTCTATTCACTATTATCGCCTACATTCTCTAATTTTGTTGTGATTTCTGACAATACGAAAACTGGCAGTTTTGAGTCCAAAATGGACCGGACCAGTCCGGTTCACGGTTATAGTGGTCGTAGTGGAGGAATAGTTTAAGGTAACATAAATACTTAATGCCAAGTTATGTCATAAGTATCATGCTTATGTAAAGTACAAATAAATATTTTTGGTATTATTTAAAATTATAATATTAATTATAAAATGATAATGCAATTATAGTATTAATGATAATTTATAGTTATAATAATAACAGTTATTATTAGGTAGCAGTAGTAGTGAACATAACATTAAAGTGAAGTATAATTACTGTAACAAAATAAGATTTTAAGAATTATCATATCAAGTAATATTATTATTTGTTTATAATTGTAAATTTACAATGACAATTAATTAAAATGTAAGAAAAGAGAATATTTTTAAGATAATTTGCTATATACGTCGGTGTGGATCCTATCGAATGAAGTTTATTATTTTCCACGTAAAAATTAAAAACGATATAAATTGTTTAAGTTTAGTTAATCCTAATTTTCCCTTAGTTAATTGTACCTTATCCTGGACCAACCATACCTATCTATATCGAGACCGCAGTCAAATCCTACATCTACCTCTTCTCTTTAATTTGTAACTACATATACACACACACATGTTGTGTCCCTATAAGCATAAGCAGTTGAGTAAACATATCAAACAAACAATTACAACTTTTTTGGACTTTTTTTTTGGGATAGGATCGAGCACTGTTGGTGGCTAACAAATTCTTTTGAGTTTTTACAAGTAGTTTTTTTTTTTTTCCTTTTGTTTATTTGACCAAAGACTATAGAACCGGCCTATGTCACACAATCCTCTTTTTCATGCCTATGGGCTCCAAAAATTCCAGTTGCTACATAATACTAATTTATTGAAAACAGTGAGATACAGCTAAACATGTTGCCAGATGTTACAATTTAAAAATTTTTAATAATTTTGGTAGATTTAACTGTGTCAAACGTACAGTATTAGCTTTGAAGAAAAAAGCTTATACTCTGTTCATTCTTTGGCATTATATTAGTCCCCCTTTTTCTTTCTTGGCCAACATTTCTGTAATAATTTATTTAAATTAACAGTTGATACGTTTTCTTTGGTTAAAAAAAAAAAGAGCTGAAAAATTTGATTCCAAACTGCAACAACCGGAGATGGCGCTGGCGCAGAGCAGTCCAAGAGGTTTAATAAGCATCAGGGAAATGGCCAGCAGATCATATCAACTCAAAATCAACTACTCGGCAACCATCAAGTTTCGCCCCGGCAGTTACCTCAAATCTCCCAGCTTCTCTGTCGGGGGATACGAGTGGATGCTCTTCTACTACCCGAGGGGCCGGAAGGAGACGAGCGACCGAGGTCAAGGTGTGTCTGTGTCTCTCTACGTTTTCCTTCGTACCGTTGCCAAGAATGTCGATGCCATTTTTTATTTCACTCTTCTGGAAAATAATGTATCGCTGTCCACCACAAAGACAAAAAGGGTATCACAAGCGTTTTCCCATGACAGTTTTGCATCTCGATACCTCCCTTCCGGCTGTTGGGTTCGACTCTTCACGCAAGATGACACGGTCGACAAATATCTGTTGGACGGCCACATTATTATCACGTGCACAGTCACCATTTTAGGCTCGGACTCCACACCAGCAGGAAGTTCTTCTACAACGCCTTCTTTGGACTTCCGTGAGGATTTTGCAAACCTCTGGCTCGACAAAGACATGCTTGATGTAACATTTGAGGTAAATGGGGAGCTCTTTCAGGCGCACAAATTAGTACTGGCAGCTCGTTCGCCAGTGTTTAAAAATATACTCTTTGGTGTTGGTCCCTCACAGCAAGGCCGGCTCAGTGGCGCTGGTGCAGTGCAGATTGAGGGGATGCAACCGTCAGTATTTAAGATGATGCTTCAGTTCATATACACTGATTCGGTCCCTCATGATCAAGAGCTTGCTAACAATGATATCGATACCCTTGCAATCACTCAGCAATTACTTGCGGCAGCTGACACATATGCACTGACTATGTTGAAATTAATGTGCGAGGAGAGGCTATGCAGGGAACTCTCAATTGATTCGTTTGCAACAACTTTAGTTTTGGCAGAGCAGCATGACTGTCCGCGGCTCAAAGCTGCTTGCCTTTATTTTGCCAGTGACCCCGAAAACCTGTCCAAAATTGCGCTCACCGATGAATACTTGAATCTCTCGCTTGCTTATCCCTCGATTTTGAGGGCGCTCCGGGACAAGTGTAGAGCTGGTCCACTTGATTCAGATCATTCCTCGACGTCAACGTGAAGATGAATGTACGTACATGGGGTATTCATGCCATGGTATCTGCTGAAATTCTTCGCTCTAGCTGCTTTTTGTGTATGCGTCTAAGTTCAGCTGGCCTTCTGCCTGCCATATTTCAGGCAGAGATGTGTATTCGATTGATTGGACTGGATAATATAATCAATTAGTATTGTAATTTTCAGTTACCATTGTTAGTACGTACTATTCACTTTTAATTCACCTGAAATGGGGCTTGTTTTTAGTTTGTTGGCTTTCTTAATTATTTCATTCCTTTTGCTCTCCATCATTAATTCATTATTCAAATCTTTGAAACGTGAAGGATATGCTTGTAAGTTTGGCCACATGTGTTCGTTTGTTATTTCTTCACTAACAACAATATTGGATATTTTGTATAGTGATGAAAAACTTGGTTATGGTGAGAGAGAGAGAGAAACGGCAAAAAAAAATAAAAAAGAAGAAAAACTTGTTATGTATGAAGTCAAATATGGGCCGAAGCCCATGAAAGCCCATACGGAAATGAGATGGGAGTAAAAAGGGATGGGTTACGGAGAAAAAAGGGTGAGTCTCTCTGTGCGCTAAAAACAGAAGCATCGGCGTGAGCTCTCTGTCTCCCTCTTTGAAGCTATCTAGGGTTTAGACATTTCTCTTGAATCTCTTGTTAATTCCACCTCAAATATTGTGAGAGAGTGTGAGTGAGAGAGAGAGGAAGGTTGATAGCTTGATGATCTCCATGTACTTGTAAGATAACTCTTGATTTAGTGGATTTGCACCGATCGCTCCCGTGATTTTTCCCTTTCGGGTTTCCACGTAAAATCTTGTGTCTCTCTTTATTTTCTTGTGCTTGATTGTGCTATTGTCGATTGGTTCTCAAGTGGTACCATCATAGCTTTATTCTATAGGGTATTGTTTTATGCCCATCACGTGTTTTTCGAAATTACTACCTCCTTGTTTACTTGGCTTCCGCTGTGCCTAGGCACCTGAGAGCGTGTCCCAACAACTGGTATCAGAGCGTGTTGGCTCGTTGGTGTCAATAATAGGATTTTGAGGCTTGGATTGGTGTAGGTCTAAGTTCTTGTGTATTTCGGTGGTTACACGTGTAGTAGTGATAGAATGGAAAAAGCTATGGAATTTGAGAAGTTGAATGATAGCAATTGGCCAATTTGGAAAATGTTAATGCAAGATTACTTGGTGGTAAGGGATTTGGATTTACCATTGATGGGACCGGGTGCACAACCTATTCATATGGAGGATCATGAATGGGAGTTGCTTGATCGGAAGTGTTTAGCGGCTATAAGGTCGTGTATTTCACCATCTATCTTGTTTGATGTCTACCAATGTAAGACCGCTCATGAGCTTTGGACCACATTGGAGCGATCATATGAGCAACCTTCGGGTGTAAACAAGATGCATACTATGAAGCGGTTATTTCTCTTGAAAATGAAGGATGGCATTTCAATGAGAACGCATGTAAGTGAGTTCAACTCAATTGCGGCTCAATTGAAGTCCTTGAAGGTAAACCTTGATGAGGAGGTTTTATGCTTGTTACTTTTGAGCTCTTTGCCTACAAGTTGGGATACTCTTGTAACTACCGTTGCAAACACAATGGGCAACCAATTCAAATTGAGTGATGTTGTTGCTTCATTGATGAATGAGGAAACTAGAAAGGCCACAACCCAATTGGAAACCGGGTCTAGTGAGGCATTGACGGTTGATAGGGACGGCCGGTGACTAGGGGCAATTCCTCGGGCAAGAAAGGTGGTTCTCAAGGCAAAGGAAGATCAAAGTCTAAAGGCCGAAAATTTTCTTGTTGGCATTGCAAGAATGAAGGGCACTTGAAAAGAGATTGTCCTCTCTTGAAAGGCAAGCAAAAAGAGAAGAAGCAAGATGGTGAAGCGAGTATAGTTTCCGATGAGATTGGAGATGCGGTGACTCTAAGTGTGACAAGTTCCGAGAAGGAGAACATGGATGTTTGGGTATTGGATTCGGGTGCATCATTCCACATATGCTCGGATCGTTCTTATTTTGTCAACTACAAGGATGTAGATGGTGGGAATGTCTATCTTGGTGATAGTCGGCCATGTAAAATTCTTGGAGTTGGTGATGTTGAGCTTGAGCAAGCTAATGGAAGGCGATGTAAATTGAGCAATGTGAGGTATGTTCCCAAGATAACCAAGAATCTTATCTCGGTGGGTCAACTTGATGATGGCGGATTTGTTGTATCTTTTGGTGAGGGATCATGGAAAGTGTCAAAGGGTTGCATGACATTGATGAAGGGACACAAAGATGGGAGTTTGTACACTCTTCATGGAGCGCCTCGAAAGGGTGTTGTTGCTATGGCAAGTGAGCATGGTGATATGCACATGTGGCACAACCGCCTTTGTCATCTTAGTGAAAGAGGTATGAAAGTGTTACAAAATGAAAATTACATTCCTTCTTTTGATTGTTCATCTCTTGAATTTTGTGTTCATTGTGTAATGGGAAAACAAAAGAGAGTGAATTTTAAGAGGAATGAGTCCCATAAAAAGGTGAAACCATTGGAATTGGTTTATTCCGATGTGTGTGGTCCATTTAATGTCAAATCCCTTGGTGGTGCTAGTTATTTTGTTACTTTCTTAGATGACTTTTCTAGGAAATGTTGGATTTATCCCTTGTCCTCAAAAGATCAAGTTCTTGAAACATTTAAGAACTTTAAATCTCGTGTTGAAAAAGAGAGTGAAAAATCCATTAAGTGTTTACTTGAAGGGTATGTTGATGCTGATCATGCGGGTTGTAGTGAGACAAGGAAGTCCACGACGGGCTTTGTCTTTACTATCGGTGGTGGAGCCGTTAGTTGGATGTCTCGACTACAAGACATTGTTGCTTTATTTTCCACGGAATCGGAGTATGTTGCATTAACCGAGGCGGTGAAGGAAATGCTTTGGTTGAAAAGGTTGCTTGCACAACTTGGGTTGAAGCAAATGGAGTATGTGGTACATTGTGATAATCAAGGTGCCATACATCTTTCAAAGAATGCGGCATATCACTCAAGAACTAAGCACATTGATGTGCGATACCACTTCATTCGTGATGTTCTAGACCATAGGCAACTAGTCGTGAGAAAGGTTCACACGAAGGAGAATGTTGCCGATATGTTCACGAAGGCGGTGCCTCCCGACAAGGTAATGTTTTGTAGGAGGCAATCCGGGTTGGTTGAGTAACTCGGGTGTGTTTGGAGCGAGGTGCAAGGTGTATGCTTGTGTGATCAAGTAGGAGCTTTGTCTTCAAGTGGGAGATTGTTATGTATGAAGCCAAATATGGGCTGAAGCCCATGAAGGCCCATACGGAAATGAGATGGGAGTAAAAAGGGATGGGTTACGGAGAAAAAAGGGTGCGTCTCTCTGTGCGCTAAAAACAGAAGCATCGGCGTGAGCTCTCTGTCTCCCTCTTTGAAGCTATCTAGGGTTTAGACATTTCTCTTGAATCTCTTGTTAATTCCACCTCAAATATTGTGAGAGAGTGTGAGTGAGAGAGAGAGGAAGGTTGATAGCTTGATGATCTCCATGTACTTGTAAGATAACTATTGATTTAGTGGATTTGTACCGATCGCTCCCGTGGTTTTTCCCTTTCGGGTTTCCACGTAAAATCTTGTGTCTCTCTTTATTTTCTTGTGCTTGATTGTGCTATTGTCGATTGGTTCTCAAATGGTACCATCATAGCTTTATTCTATAGGGTATTGTTTTATGCCTATCACGTGTTTGTCGAAATTACTACCTCCTTATTTACTTGGCTTCCGCTGTGCCTAGGCACCTGAGAGCGTGTCCCAACAAAACTCAAGTTTCTCCAAGACGATATTTGTTCAATATACAACTCACCGTTACTCCAATTTTGAAGCCCAATCTAATCCAACGACAGGGCAGCATGGGGCTCATAGTTTGGGTTTGACATTAAATGGAAATATGGAATGGATTATGGATGGTCATTGGTCAACACACGAACACATTCCCTTAACCAGAAAAACACAGGTTGTTTTTATTTTGATTTGTACGTTTCTAATCAGCAAAATCTCAAGATGACATATATATAAACCTGACGCATACCTTGTTCTAGACCTGAAAAAAGGATAATGATAACGCAGTCTCTAGAACTGGACCAAATCCCATCTGACATCACCCGATTTTGTATGATAAACAAATACACATTGGGAATTGGAAAACACAAATGAACAAGAAAAACCGAGGCCATCATATATGATTGCATACTATATATATACTTTGTGTTTACAATTAATATAACATAGATCGACCACTGACAGCTCAATGCCACGATATTCCTTCTGCAATTACTATATTATTTTCCCTTCAAAATTTCAAATCCCCAAAACAATTAACTGGATTCCTCTCCACCTATTTCACTCAATTTGCTTTCAGTTTTTACTTCCATCCAATTTGAAGGATTCAGAAATTGATTTACAAAAATGGCGTCTAGAACCTTCGAATTCGATGCTGCAGCTTTAATTAACATGACTGAGTTGGCAACCGGATCTTACCAATTCAGAGTCAACTATTGGCAAATCCAAGGTGTCGGCACCGACATTTCCATTGCTTCCCCAGTTTTCACCATCGGAGATCATGATTGGCTTATTAGATTTTATCCCTGTGGAAGAGGTTATGCAGCAAATTTGTTCGTTGGATTGGATCTCGAGCTCCGAGGTGAATCAAAGAATGTGAGCGTGATTTTTGACTTTGGGTTGTTCGACAAAGACGGGAAGCCATCTTTTGAAGACTGGAGCAAGGGGCACCACCACCGCTGGTCTTGGATTGCTCACACCTTTGAACACACTGGCAGCACCTCTGGATGGTACCAGTTCATAAAAATCACCGAGCTGAGAGACAAGTGCTTGAGGGATGGTTGCTTCACGGTGGTATGTACTGTTATTGTGCTAAGCGCAGACTGCACAGGTGCTTCAAAGAAAAGCTCCGGGGCTGCTCCTCCTTGGAGCCTGCCTCACCACATCGGCCAATTGTTAGAGAGTAAAGAAAGGGTAGATGTGACTTTTGAGGTCGGTGGGAAGACTTTCAGTGCACACAAGTTGATTCTGGCGGCTCGGTCGCCAGTATTCAAGGCACAATTGTTCGGTCCCCTGAACGAGAAAGGTGCAGAAAGCATAGTTGTTGACGAGATTGAGCCGTGGGCGTTCCACGCTTTGCTCCATTTCATTTACACTGATTCGCTTCTTCACGACACAAACCAATTAGAGGATTGCATGATGTCGTCTATTGTGATGATGCAGCACTTGCTTGTAGCTGCGGATCGTTACGCCATAGACAAACTGAAATTGATATGTGAAGAGAAGCTGTCAGAGAGCATAACAGATGAAACAGTTGCGACTACTTTAGCTTTGGCTGAGCAGCACAATTGTCCCCAGCTTAGAGCCTTGTGTCTCAACTACGCTGCCGACCCCAAAAAATTTGAAGAAATAGCTTTCACCGACGGCTTCGCACACCTGCTTCTCAGTTGTCCCGCAGTCGTCAAGGAGCTCAGGGAGAAGCTCAAAAACAAATCCATTGCATTCAACCAAAGATGATTGACATAATATAATATTACTATTAATTATTAATCAATATAGGTTCTTTACGTGTGTATAGGAAGCTTTTTGATGATTTCTATTTATTGCTGTTAACAGTACTGTGTATATTGATATAGATCATGGTTGCATTTTCTTTGCTGTCTGCTTCTGTCGATTGTTTTTATTCAATTTCCCGGGGATGGCTATGCATTATCTTTCCATTTTCTGAACTGATAATTAACTAGTAACAATATGCCACCAGTTGTTTAATTCAACTGCTGCTAATGCCAATAGGAAAAAACTATCGGTGATTATTTTTTGAATTTAATTTAATTTTATAATTTAGTATCCTGATGGAATGAGGTTTGTAGTACTTAAACATTTTTTATTGCATGCAGGTGACAAAGAAAAAAACAATGTCTTTGAATGAATCTAACACCAGCTTGGCTTCAAATGAGACTTTTGTATTATAGTAATTTGTTGGTTTTAAATTACTAAGCATTTTGAAGACTTTTGTAATTTTAGTGTTTTATATTATTTCTTTGGGAATTAAGGTGTATGTGTTGAATTGTCTGATCTAATTTTAGTAACTTAATTTGACCTTGTATCTGAATCTGGTAAAGATCGCTATTTTATATTTTTTGTCTCTAAATGCTAATTTTTGTCAAGAATAGCAAGCGGTGATTAAACTAGAGAAGAGGCGCTGCATCTCCTGAGAAGAATGGAAAATAATAGACTGTACACGGGTAAAGTATACTTAGAAGGGTAATTTAGTCTTTTAATTATTTACTTTTAAATATTCTTTTTCACTTTTTTTTATTCCTCAATTGGCATAACCAAACAAGAATAATTTCTTCTTCTTAATCTTCACGTCGGAAGCCTTGAGTACTATTAAACAAATGTGCCTACCAAAATGCTATTAAATAAAATATACATCTCTTTCTGTTACATTTGTTCTCAATGTCGGAAGCCTTCAGTACTCTGAACTGCACGGTTGGTGTTCGATGATATGCCAATCAGAGATTAAAACCGAATAACAGCTAACCACATTTCCAGTACTCTGAAATCCGAATAACAACTAAGCACATGTAGCTTAAAGCAAACGATCAAAAAACATGCAGGCATAAACACTGTTCAAACCTGCTAAGCGTACATTCAACCAAAAAAAATAAATAAAAAATAAAATTTAAATGAATTTATGGAGAAGCTTTCTGAGCAAGCTCCTTTAAGAGAGTAGGATAGCTCTGCTTCAGCTTCTCAAATCCGTCCGTCAGCGACAGAGCCATGTAATTCTCTCGCTTGGCAGCAAATTCCACGCATGCAGCTCTCAGTTGCGGGCAATTGTGCTCCTCTGCCAGAGCTAACGTAGTCGCCACGGTCTCCAGGGTTAGGTCTTCACAGAGCCTGTTCTCACACAGCACCTTCAACCTTTCCAGCTTATATAGATCAGCCGCCACGAGCAACTGCTGATTCAATTCGACCAAAGCCCTTTTGTTGCTGCTGCCAATGGTCTCCCCTGAATTGCAATCAGGGAGCAAATCTGCATCTGTATCTGTATAGATGAAATGAAGCAGATTCTGGAATGTGGCGGCATCGATGCCTTCCAAAACAACACTATCAGCAGTCTTGTCTCCTTTTGGACCGAAAAATTGTTCTCTGAACACAGGTGAGCGAGCTGCCAGCACACATTTGTGCACTGAGAAAGTTTTTTCGCCAAGGGAAAACTTGACGTCGGCACCTTCCTTGCTCTCTAATAGCTGCCTGAAATGCACGGCTAAGTTTGAGGATGGTGGCACAGTAGGAGGCTTGGGTACAGATGCCACAGGGGCAGGGCTGTCCATGCAAACCCAGAGAATGCACCTAACTGTCAAGCAATCGTCAGATAGGTACTTGGAGGAAGAGAGGTCGGCCTTTTTCATGAAGTATGGGACCCCTTGGATTGGATTGTCCTGGTCGAATGTTTGCAGCAATGTGTTGGAATTGGTGGTGCTTAACGGAGACTGGTCTGACACGTAGTAGCCTTTCTCACGTGTTCTGAGGCTGAAGCTTATAATCGCCGACACCTTCTTTGTGGGATTTAAGAGCTTCACATAGAGGGAAACATAGCCAGTAGTGTAGCTATGCCTGCCGTTAGGGAAGAACTGGACGACCCAGTCATGGCCGCCTACATTGAAGGGGCTTGATCTGATATGCTTGCCGGTGCCGAGGCTTTTGATGGTAGAGTAGCCAACAATGTCGAAGTGATGTGACCCACACACGAATTCGCTAGCCTCGCTGGGTTCGGCCATGGAATCAAATTAAGTAGTTCAATTGAGAGCCCAAGAAGAGGGGCTTAATTTCTTCCCTAGCTATTACTTATTACTTGTTGGATGAGAAACAGAAATGGAGATGGAAGACAACTGATATAATTGTGAGAGTAAGGAGGGAGCACAACTGCACAAGCACAGCTTGTTTTTGAAAGCTGGATTTGCAAAAGTAATCCCTTGTGTCTATATTCCAAAGATCAGCAATTGATTTCCTTAATTACCAATTATTTCCTAATTTCCTTGTTTCTTTTACCTTTGACAGCTTATGCATGTATAGCTGGTACAAATTGGCTTGCTGTAGTGCAATGCACACCATTTTATATTTCAGTCAAAACATGCATCTAGATAGTGGGCCTCAACTCACATCATCTAGATAGCGGCAATAATTTTTTTTTTCTGTTTAAAACAAAAAGTCTATATAAACTTATATGACGATTCACATTTAACCATTAATGAAATCAGATTAAAATGATCTTTGGCCGACTACTTGTGTGAAAAACTAAATGTTTAATTGTTTATACTCTTGATCTAATTATCGATAAAATAGTAATAATTCTGATTCTTTACTAGAATATTAATTGGTGGGAGGCTAATTTTCAAGTTTGTAAAATATTTGTCACTGTTAACAATTTAGAGACATATTGTTCAGAGACTTATGATGATATTATTTTCAGAAATATATATATATATGAGGTAACTTCTTGAATGTCATAATCCATAATTATACATAAAATTTCCAGACTTGCGTAACAAATAAAACCACATCTGATACAGGCACACAAAATTCCATCACTCATACAAAGAGAGAAAATATAAGATTAATAAATAATTATAAGATCACAAGAGAATAGTAAAATAAATAAGATATAACACAATTTAAGGAGAAGTGTTCCAATGACAAATTATTCTCCAGTATCAAGTCTTCTTGTTGACAAAAACATGACTCAGTTTGTTGAGAAGGTCAGGTAAACTTGAGAGGCCAACTGTGTTCTGTTGTTCCGATCCTTCTGAAATTTTTGCATGCGTTTGCATCAGTGCAATCAGATTCTCTGGCTTTGCTGCAAATTCAAGACATGCGGCTTTAAGCCGATCACAGTTACACTTCTCAGCCAGCTCTAAGGTGGATGCCACTGTGTCGACCGAGATCTTTTTGCGAAGATTTTCTTCACATATGAACTTCAACCTCTCAAGTTCATATGCATCAGCAGCTACAAGTAACTCCTGATCAAAACTAGTCAAGGCCTTGTCAGCATGACCTTCATCATCTTCATCGCCGTCATTGGGCAGTTGGTCAGTATAAACATAATGTAGAAGGGCCTTAAAGACAGGGGCCTTCGCATCTTCAATTTGCACACATGATCTCATCTCGCTTTCGCCATTTTGGCTGAGAAGCTGCTTAAACACCGGTGATCGGGCTGCAAGAACTATTCTGTGTGCAGAGAAACTCTCCTGGTCAACCTCAAAAGTGACATTGGCCATCTCGCCACTCTCCAATAGCTTGGCCAGATGCAGATGCAAGTCTGACGGTGGCACAACTGACTGAACTGAAGCCTGCACAGCTTCTTCCCTAATTGCCTTCACAACTCTCACTGTGCACCTCACCATGAAGCAGTCATCTTTGAGATAACGTGATTCCTCGAGGTCGGCTCTCTTGATGAAGCGACCGAAGCCCCAATACTGGTTCTTGAATGCAAAGGAACAGGAGAGTGAGGTCTTCTCACCTAATACAAATGAATCGCCTGACATGTCGACGAGACCAAAGTCGAACTGCACTGGCAATTCCTTGTCATCACTATTAAGCACGAGATAGATGGATATAAAGTCTTCATTATTTTCTTCATTTCCTTGGGGGTACATGTCGATGTAAAACTCGTGACCTCCAACTGTGAAGGTGGATGAAGAGACATATTTCCCGACGTCGACTTCCGTCAGCACAGAATAGCCGGTGATCTTGAATATGTGTGATCCGATTGCTAACTCACTGGTGGAGGTCATCATTCTTTTTTTTCTTTCTTTTTTTGTTTTTTGGTATTAATTATTTTTTTGTGGTTTGTTGCTGTTTTCCTTTTTGGGTACTTTGAAAGAAATGCGGAAGACTTGTTGATTGCTTTTTGTAATAGAATTTGTTGATATTTGGATACCGAGATGGCCTACTTTAAGATGATCGAGGTCAATTTGATAAATAATTAACCAGATGTACACCGTTGACTACTTGCAGGGCCAAATGAATAAATCGCTTTATTGTGATTGTGATTTTGTATGTGTATAAACAAATAAATAAAAAAATACTGTTCGCCTTATCTATGGAACTCATCATGTTATGTACAATCGTAATTTCCACGAAGATGTGAATGCCATCCCACAGAGTTACATTTATTAATTTGATTTTATTATGTTATAATAATAATCTTATCTATGGAACTCATCATCATGTATTCATGTACAAGTAGTTGGATGGGTGAACAGAACTGTGAACATGGCGTGAGATGCACTACTATCCAACAATGAGACGACAACTCATATTCTAGCTTGCAAATGTTGTAATAGCTAATGAGAGGACACTCATATTCTAGCTTGCAAATGTTGTAATAGCTAATGAGACGACAACTCATATTCTAGCTTGCAAACATTTCATGCAATAGCTAATGAGAGGAGAGCGAAAAATACAATTCCGGCCATTAAATTACAAAATCAAACTATCACCGATGAAAATGAAATTGTTGCCACTTTTTATGATTTTTATAAGGGGCTACTAGGTACCTCGGTGCCCATCCTAACACCTTTTGACTTAATAGGAAAAGTAGGACATAAGATGGATCTTTCTACTATCCAAGATCCTATAATGTTTGGGAGGACACTGCACTACGCGAGAATTGATTTTTAGCACCGCCACAATAACACCGGTTTTTTGAAAATCCGGTTGTAAAAATATCCCGTGGCATTTTTGTAATTGTCAGAAATTTCATTAAGACCGGTTTTTATAAAAAACCGGTCCAATTAAGTTCCAAAAAATAAACCTAAAAATCAGTTTCTCGGTAGCACCGGTTTTTATAAAAAGCCGGTCTTAAATTTTACTATATTAAGACCGGTTTTTTATAAAAACCGGTGCTACTGAGAAACTGATTTTTTTATTTCCGTTAACTTTTTTTAAAATCGGTTTTTTATAACAAAACCGGTGTTA
The DNA here is from genome assembly GCA_028095005.1 of Rhynchospora pubera. Lineage (NCBI taxonomy): Eukaryota > Viridiplantae > Streptophyta > Magnoliopsida > Poales > Cyperaceae > Rhynchospora > Rhynchospora pubera. The sequence continues at coordinate 228,103,188 of CM051459.1, read as the reverse complement.
ATTTAAAAGTCTTTAAGACCGGTTTTTTATAAAAACCGGTGCTAAAAGAATCTGAATTTTTATTTTTTTCCGTTACCTTTTTAAGACCTATTTTTTTATAAAAAACCGGTCTTAAAAATGGTAACCATATTTAATAAAGACTTCCGCTCTCTCTCTCTCTCTCTCACTGTTCATAGCCGCCATATATGCATTTCTTCTGATCTCTAAAAACCGAAACTTTTTCTTTCTCTAAAACCTCCACAAAAAAATAGTTAAAAATTCCAAAAAATTCTGAAAAATTGAAAAATCAAGAGAGAAAGCAAAGGAGATCACAGAGGATTTAAAAAAATTCATAGGTATATTCTATATTTTTTCTGAACTTTATTTATGGTTAATTAATTTTGCAATTTTAGTTTATTAATTATTGAGTTTTTTTTCATTTGATAATGAATATAAAAAGGAAGAGTTAGGAAGATCGATAAGATTAGTCTATCGTAGTGGAAGATCGAGAAGACAATTTCGGTAATTTTCTATTTTAACGCTCTTTAATTTCAATTTTTTGTGCATATATAGATACATAATTTGGCATTAATTTGCATATATTAGTTGTATTGTCATATAGGACCAAATTGCCGGAATTTGTACTATTTTAGGTCGTGCCCGTCCGAGATTAATCCATTAGGGATTAATCTCGGATAGTACTCCCGGTCGGGAGTACTGCTCTTTGGATACTATCTTGTCTCATTTAGGATAACGAGTTGTACGTTAGATCGATGCAATTTGTTGTCTGAGAAAAATTCGACGGCATTTCTCCTTATGTTTCCCACGGATACGTATGCACGAGCAATCGTGTGATAGTGTATTCAGGGAACATAAGGAGAAATGCTGCCGAATTTTTCTCAGGCAACAAATTGCATCGATCTAACGTACGCTCGCTAATGAGACAAGAGTATTCAAAGAGTATTCAAATTGCATCGATATTTTTCAAAAATTGGATGAAAACGCTCATATACCATTATATCCCGGTTGTAATCAGGATAAATTTTCAAAAATTAAAACGGTTTTTAAACTTTATAACTTGAAAGCCAAGAATAATTGGAGCGATAAAAGTTTCACATCTTTGCTTGGTCTTTTACGGAAAATGCTTCCAGCAGAAAATACATTGCCGGATACATGTTATAAGGCCAAAAAGTTACTATGTCCATTGAATATGGAAGTAATGAAGATTGCAGCATGTCCGAATGATTGCATATTATTTCGAAACGAGTACAAGAATCTTAATAAATGTCCAATGTGTAATGCATCACGGTACAAACTAAGGGACGATGATTTGGAAGATGATGAAGATACTTGTAAAAAAAGGCCAGCTGCGAAAACATTGTGGTATATGCCGATAATACCAAGGTTCGAGTGTCTCTTCAATAATTCAAGAGATGCTAAACTATTAAGGTGGCATGCAGAAGGCAGAAAGAAAGATAGAATGCTCAGACATCCTGCGGACTCGCCCCAGTGGATGAACATAGATAGTAATTTCAATGATTTTGGTAGTGAACCTAGGAATTTGAGATTGGGACTATGCACGGATGGTATGAATCCTTACGGTCTCATGAGCAGCAATCGCAGTGTATGGCCAGTTTTATTGGTTATTTACAACCTTCCTTCCTGGTTGTGCATGAAAAGAAGATATCTGATGATGCCATTACTGATTTCCGGTCCAAAACAACCAGGAAATGATATAGATGTGTACTTGGTTCCGTTAATAGAAGACCTTGATAAGTTGTGGAAAGACGGGGTGAAGGTATTCGATGCTTTTTCAAAAAGTTATTTCAACCTACGGGCGATGATATTTTGCACGATTAATGATTTTCCCGCGTACGGAAACTTGTCAGGTTATAGGAACAAAGGAGATAAGGCATGTCCTATTTGTCAAGAAGATACACATTCTGTATGGTTATTTAATTGTAGGAAGAATGTCTATTTGGGACATCGGAGGTTCCTAAACCGTCATCACCCATACCGTCGGACTGACTACAAAACCAAATTTGATGGCAAAACCGAAACTCGAAGGGCACCGATACCAAAAAGCGGAAGACAGATGTACGAAGAGGTGAAGGAACTTAAAATCAAATTGGGTAAACCATTTGCGAAGAAAATTCCAGATGGCAACTGGAAGAAAAAGTCTATATTTTGGGATCTTCAATACTGGGCTTATTTGGATGTTAGGCATTGTTTGGATGCGATGCACATCATAAAGAATATCTGTGAATCTTTGATTGCTTTGATTTTAAATAACCAGGGAAAAATAGACAATGCTAATGTGAGAAAAGATATGGTCGAAATGGGAATACGAATTGACCTAGCCGCAAAGTCAGATACCAGTAAGAAACGAGATTGGTTACCTGATGCAGTCTATACTCTGTCAAGAAAAGAGAAGCTCAGTTTATTGTTGTGCTTGAAGTCTATTAAAGTTCCGACCGGTTATGCCTCTAATATCTCAAGGAAGGTATCGATCAAGGATATGAAATTGATTGGAATGAAATCGCACGATTATCATGTGTTGTTGACCCAGTTGCTACCGATTGCAATTCGAGGATGTTTTAAGGAAAAGGTTCGGAACTCCATTATTAAGTTGTGTTATTTCTTCAATGAAATTTGCTCCTAAGTGATTGATCCTGAAAAACTGACTAAGCTAGAAACTGATGCGTATCAGACCATATGCGAGCTAGAAATGCATTTTCCCCCATCATTCTTTGTTATAATGGTGCATTTGACCGTTCATTTAGTCAGGGAGATTAAGTGGTGTGGTCCGATATTTTTGAGGTACATGTACCCTTTTGAAAGAGCAATGGGACAATTGAAAAGGTTAGTCCGAAGCAGATCTCGACCCGAAGGAAGCATAGTCGAAGGATATGTGGCCGAAGAGGTTATTGATTTCTATACAGATTATGTAGATGGACTAACACCTATTGGCATGCCGAAGGATCGGCACGAAGGTAGACTCCTAGGAAAAGGTATACTTGGTTTCAAAATAATTACAATGGACCTTGAAAAGAGAGAAAAAGAACATCTTAAAATTTTACAACAAGTCGCCATTGTGGCTCCTTATTTGGATCAACATATAGCAGAGTTGCGAGAACAAAATCCTCAAAAAGGTGAAAATTGGATCACCAACGAGCACAACAAACAGTTCGTAAATTGGTTCAAAAAGAAAGTGCAATTATCCCCGTCTGATAATGAAACTGTGAAATACCTTGCAAATGGTCCCAATGCAAATGTATACACCTATCAAGGGTACGATTTGAATGGATTCACCTGGTACACAAAGAAACAAGATGGAAAAAGCACTGTACAAAATAGCGGAGTCACAATAGAAGCTATATCAAGTGATGGAAAGTCATCAGAGCCGTATTATGGGTGGATTGAAGAAATCTGGGAACTTGATTATAATGCATTCAAGATACATGTGTTTGAATGTAAATGGATCCTCAAAAGTGGAGTCAAAAATGAAAAGAATTCTGGAATAACAACCGTTGATTTCAAAAAATTAGGATATGCATATGACCCTTTCATACTTGCAAACAAACAAGCAATGCAAGTTTTTTATATCGTTGATCCAGCCGACATCTCACGACATGTCGTGCTTCCGGGAAAAAGGCGCATTGTGGGCGTTGAAGATGTCGTCGACGAAGAAGAATATGATCAATTTGATGAAATAGCATCATTCTCCACAGGTATAATATTATAATAAATATAATTAATCAATTAATTATTATATTAATTTGTGATTTAAATGGGTACCTACATTAATTATTTTTTATATATATTCTCTACACAGGTATCGATGGAACACCGCTATCAGTTGAAGAGTTAGCAACAAATTTGCGTGTCGATCGCAGCGAAGCAGGCGTGTGGGTAACCCGACCAAAATCTTCAAGGAATGAAGAAAATTGAGTTATATATGTACTAGCAGTAAATTTAATTTCCATTGTAAAAAAATTTAAGTAATGTGAATTTTTTTACTCATTGTAAGAATATTTATTTTTTGAAATGTTAGACCCATTTTCTATTTTTTTACTCCTTTATTTATGAAAAAGGAGAACAAAATAATAAAAATAGATTTAAAAAATATATTAAGACCGGTTATTTGCTTAAAAACCGGTCTTAAAAGGAGAACAAAATAATTTATTTAAAATTAAAATAATTTATTTACAATTTATTTAAAAACAGATTTTAAATGCATGTAATTGCATGCATGCATGCAAATATATGTAAATTTTAAAATTTAAAACAAAAAATAATTTATTTAAAAATTTATTTGTAAGGCCGGTTATTTGCTTAAAAACCGGTCTTAATAATCAATCAAAATTTTAAATGCTAAAATAGAAAATAATTTATTTAAAATTAAAATAATTTATTTAAAATGCTAATATATGTAAATTTTATAGATAAATGCATGTAATTGCATGCATGAATGAAAATTAATCTATATAATTTTTATGGATAAATGAATGTCATTTTAAAACAAAAAATAATTTATTTAAAATTTATTTGCATGCATGAATTGAATGATTGCATGCATGCATGAAAATCTATTTAATTTCTATATAAAGTAGATATATAAATGCATGTCATTTTAAAATAAGGTCTTAAAAATAAAACAGAAATTTAAAAAAAAATTCGGATTGAGGGTTTAGGCCGGTTTTTAAGTAAAAAACCGGTCTTAAAAAAATTTCGCTTTTTTTTTGTAAGGCCGGTTATTTGCTTAAAAACCGGTCTTAATAATGCGTTCAAATGCTTAAAGTCCTCTGCGCCTCTCCATTCTCCATCCGACTGCCTCTCTATCTCCTCTCTATCTCCTTAAATTCTCTCTCAGAGCCCGACTGCCTCATCTCTCGCTCGCCTCTCTGCGCCTCCTCTCTCGCTCGCCTCTCTGCCGCCGAGCGCCACCTCTATTACAAGTAAGACTCTCTCTCCCTCCGTCCCCCCTCTCTCTCTCTTAGCCGACTCTCTCTCTCCCTCCGTCCTACCTCTAACTCCTCTCTCTTTCTCTCTTTAGCCGACCGCCTCCTCTCTGCCCCTCCTCTCTCGCTCGCCTCTCTGCCGCCGACAGCCGCCTCTCTCACAAGTAAGTCTCTCTCTCTCTCTCTCTCTCTCTCTCTCTCCCTCCGTCCCCCCTCTCTCTCTCCACCTTCATTCACTCTCTAACTCCTCTCTCTTTCTCTCTTAGCCGACCGCCTCCTCTCTGCCCCTCCTCTCTCGCTCGCCTCTCTGCCGCCGACAGCCGCCTCTCTCGCAAGTAAGTCTCTCTCTCTCTCTCTCTTGAAATTGAAACCAATGCTTGAACTGTGAATATGCTTGAACTGTGCTTGAAATTTGAAAATTGAAATTTGAAAATTTGAGAATTGAAATTTGAAATTGATTTGAGAATATGCTTGAACTAATATGCATAATTTGAGGATTAATATGCATAATTTCAGACATCGCCCATTTGTTCAATAGGGACTTGCCATATGTTCAAGTCATGAAACTTTGGACAATGTAAGTATCTTTTGAACTTAACAATAATTGATTGAATTGATGATTAATATATGATATATGACTAGCAATTGATAAATGACATGCAGGTGGGCTAGGAATTATTGTCAGGAGTTTCTAATCAAGCAGTTCAGGTTTTTGGATCCAGAAAGATGCTCGGGAAGTGATGCCATGATGGATGTGCCAGGCACAACATCTTACTTGATTAATAACTTCGCCAGAAAGAAAGCTGCTTTTCATGTTTTGATACATCAGAACGCGTAAGTTGGAATATTTCTTATTTTGATTTCAATTTTTATAATTTGCGGTTTAATGCTAATTTTACTAACAAGGTCTAATATGTAACCGCAGGTTTCATTTTGTGATTATTATTGCACAACCCTCGAAAAAAATAATATGGGTTGTGGATTCGCTAAATCCACCGATTTATTTTTCTCCAATTTTAGATTCATATAACAGGTAATTTTAGGGTTTTAGTCAACATATATATGCATATTATCCAATAGATACAAATTAATTAATGCTGCTAACTTCATATTTTAATGTTGCAGTGCTTTATCCAGAATGAAGCTAGGTACACAATTCAACATTGACATTATTCCGGTACATATATAGCTCGAACTAATAGTTTCAGTTCATTTTTATTAATTTATTGAATTTAATATTAATGTGAAAAATGTAATTCGTATTTGTAGAGTCCACGTCAGCCCAACGATCGGAATTGCGGGTTCTATGCGATTCGAAACCTGCATATGATTATGATGCATTACTCGAACTACCAGGAGTTGCCAGCGGTATGGATTACTGCTTAAAATAAAAGTTTGGTGTTTGAAATCAATTTGCTTAGGTTTCATTACTTAAATTAGTTTAATTGAATTAATGCAGAGTTTGGAGCCGGAGGGTCGACCTTATAGCGACAACGACATTAATGCTAGTTTAGATGAGTTTTACGATTATGTACGGAGAATTGTACATCGTTAGATAACTATAATTAATGAATTTTGAGGATTTTCGATTATTGCTTTCTATTTCGATGATTATGTGATGTTTTGATTATGTGAATGATTATTGCTTTCTATCATTCAATGTAAATTGAATGATATTATCTGGTTTCTGGCTAGCAAAAATGGGGCTAGCCAAAAAATAAAAAATTTTATTTTTTTTTAGTTAAAAATTAAGACCGGTTATTAAGCTAAAAACCGGTCTTAATGATTCTAGTAAGATCGGTTTTTAGCTTAATAACCGGTCTAAATAATATTCCAAAAAATAATCATAAATATAAGACCGGTTATTAGCTTAATAACCGGTCTAAATAATAACATGTTAACAACGGTTTTTTAGTTAAAAACCGGTCTTAATAATGCGTAACATTTCCGCTCCAAATTCTGGCTTGTTTTTAGCACTGCACCTTTAACACCGGTTTTTTATATATTTTTAACACCACTCATCTTTAGCACCACTTCCTATCCGGTGCTAAAGACCATAATTTAACCGGTGTTAATAATGAAATATGGCGTAGTGCTGCCTGGTTAGTTGGGATAAATGTTGTATGCCAAAATATAACGGAGGACTAGGGATACCTAATCTTCGGACGCACAATGAGGCATTACTTGCCAAGTGGATTTGGGTTTTAGGAACCAAACCGGACTCAGTCTGGTCGACTACTGTCTTCGATCTTTTTGGAACAAGAGATCACAATCTCCTTCATAGTAACTCCTCAATTTCCACAATTCTTGCAGACTTGCTTAAAACAAAGGCGATATTCCAACCTATGGTAGACTCCCATGGCCTTCGACCTACCATCGCATGGAATTGGACATCAGACCAACAATTCACGGTCGCCTCGGCATACAAAACTATGGCCTGGATAGGTGTTTTCTGCCCCTACCATAAACAACTTTGGAAATTGAAAGCTCCACCCAAGGTGACTCTCTTCCTCTGGCTACTTCTCCGAGACAAACTCCTCACACAACATAACCTAGCGAAAAGAGGATGGCCTACCATACAAGCTTGCAAGCTTTGTCAGCTACAGGAGATAGAGACATCTGATCATCTTTTTGTCTCATGTCCCTTTGCCAAGGAGATCCTTACTAGGATGACTGCTTATTTTAATGTCACACTACATTCTTCCAATTCTCATGTGCTAAATGTCTGGCAAACGACTAGGCAAAACTTACCAAACCAGCAAAGAGAAATGTGGAGCACTCTCTGGACGGCTACCTGCTGGACCATTTGGAAGCATCGATGCTCAGTAGTGTTCGACAACAAACGACCATCGCTACGACAGGTGTTCACAGACATACAATCCAACACTAGACTTTGGATACTCAGTTAGACTTAGAGAGCTTTTTTAGTTCTCCCTCTACTGGTTGCTTTTTTCTGTTACGTATTTCTGTTACGTAGTGAGAAAGACGAAATTTTCTATTTCTTAGTTGTACATTTGTAAACATTCTCTTCTCTTTTTTTAATTAAAATTTGCCGTTGGCAATTTGCCAACAGCCCTCAAAAAAAAAACATTTTAAAATGCTACATCAAAATGAAACGAAATAATCCGATCGAAGTCAAAAAAACTTAAATGTTAATATTGGGCTTGGGCTCCAAGTTAGGCCAGTTTTATTTTTGGGCTAAGCAATTTGGTAAGTAGGCCTAGTTATTGGCGTGTACGCCGAAATTTTAAAAAATAATATTAAAATAATATAATCCAATAAAATTAATATCAATTTAATCAGTTTAATAAAAATAGTATCGTAAGATCGGAATCCTGGATTCCGAACGTTAGATCGGATTTCTGGATTCCGATCTAACGTTAGATCGGATTCTGGGATTCCGATCTAACGTTAGATCGGATTCTGGGATTCCGAACAGTGCTGTAACTGCCCAATTTTGTCTTTTTCATGGTTTTATTGTAATTTAATTATAAAAATTAATTAAATATATGAAATTTTAATATTAAATTAATATATTATGAAATTTTAGTAATATATTTTGAAGATAAGATATTAAATTAATATATTTTATTTTACTTCTATTATAAACATTAATTAAATATATAAAATTTTAATATTAAATTAATATATTATAAAATTTTTGTCGTTTGTTTAGAACCGGATTTTTGATATTTTGAAGAATGTTAGTATAATATAATTCTATATTATGAATAATATTTTAATATTTAAAGTTTTGATATTAATTTGATATGGATGGTTTTATTTTTAATATTAAAAATTTTCAATTATGTTAAATGTTGTACATAATAAGTACATAATACTTTATGTAATAATTTATTTATGGCAATAATTATAATATAAACTTATAATTAAATATTAGATTTATTTCATTTAATTCATAATATAAAAATACAGGAATTATAAGTGTCATCATCGGCAAATATACCATCCCAGCCTTCGGTAAATACAAAGTGAACATATACCGTAAATAAGCTGAACATATAGTCAATCGAAGTGAACACTTACTAACTTATTTTTATAGAACTTATTTGTTTGTATGTGTTCACTTAGATCGTTTATATGTTCACTTTGTTTTATGTATATGTTCACCATTAGAAGAAGAATTGAATTTTGTAACCATAATATAGATTAGCACACTAATTTAACCAAGATCGAATATAGAACAATAATTGAATTTTGTTTTATGTATATGTTCACCATTATTAATTTAATTTTTGTAGCTAAGATCGAAATTCTGGATTTCGATCTAATTTATTTTAATTTAATTTAATTTAAATATGTAGCTATTGAATATGGAATAATTTAATTTAATTTAACTAATTTAACCAATTTATTTAAATTTAATTTATTTAAATTTATTTAAATCTAATTTATTTAAATTTAATTTAACTAATTTAATTTCACGAATTGAATTTAATTTCATTTAACTAATTTAATGTAAGTAATTATATTTGAAAAAAATGTTTTATTTTAGGTAATGAATTATTTAAATTTTGAAATTCAAGTTTAGGAAAATAGATCCGCCAATTAACAGCTCAGTATTTTTGATACAATTTTTCAGAGCGTATTTCATATTTTTCTAGCGCCAAACTTTTCGAATCCAACGCTGTTTTTTCAGTTCAAAGTGTGACTATCTTGGTCCTTTGTCATTTTTGTTTTGAACAAATGGTACGCCTAAAAATTTTAAAATTCAAGTTTAGGAAAATAGATCCGCCAATTAACAGCTCAGTATTTTTGATACAATTTTTCAGAGCGTATTTCATATTTTTCTAGCGCCAAACTTTTCGAATCCAACGCTGTTTTTTCAGTTCAAAGTGTGACTATCTTGGTCCTTTGTCATTTTTGTTTTGAACAAATGGTACGCCTAAAAATTTTGAAATTCAAGTTTAGGAAAATAGATCCGCCAATTAACAGCTCAGTATTTTTGATACAATTTTTCAGAGCGTATTTCATATTTTTCTAGCGCCAAACTTTTCGAATCCAACGCTGTTTTTTCAGTTCAAAGTGTGACTATCTTGGTCCTTTGTCATTTTTGTTTTGAACAAATGGTACGCCTAAAAATTTTGAAATTCAAGTTTAGGAAAATAGATCCGCCAATTAACAGCTCAGTATTTTTGATATAATTTTTCAGAGCGTATTTCATATTTTTCTAGCGCCAAACTTTTCGAATCCAACGCTGTTTTTTCAGTTCAAAGTGTGACTATCTTGGTCCTTTGTCATTTTTGTTTTGAACAAATGGTACGCCTAAAAATTTTGAAATTCAAGTTTAGGAAAATAGATCCGCCAATTAACAGCTCAGTATTTTTGATACAATTTTTCAGAGCGTATTTCATATTTTTCTAGCGCCAAACTTTTCGAATCCCACGGTTTATAGTTACGTGTTTCGTACTTAGGTGTATTTGCGCCAAACTTCATATTTTTCAAAGCGTTTATCGTACTTAGGTGTACGACCACAACTGAAGCAGAAGCCACGGAGCAGGAACCTTCTGAGCGCCATTTGCCAGGACTGCCAAGTCCAGGCCGCGGTATAACATAGCAAGTGTGGCCGCACCCCAGTTATATCTCACTGAATCCGATGCATGAACATCCTGCAAATAAGAAAAAAAAATTTTCGTTACTTGCTCCACATTTTAAACTAAGTTATCCAAGTTAATACTAATGTAAGAGATGTTCTTAATATTTACAACTACTAACCCGAAGTAACTCCAGATAAAAACAAGGAACAGAATCTCCTGTGGTATCTGGAAACATCTCGCAACCCATCAACTCCAACACCAGGGCCCGTGTGTATCTATCGATCCTATCTGCGTCCTCTGAACCAGGTCCCTGTGCCCACATATCACGCAGTTTCCCAAACTGTACTGCGTGAAGTTTCCTGCATTACATAAACATTACACATATATATATATATATATATATATATATATATATATATATATATATTGCAGCATATCTCAAAATTTAAATTAAATTTTAAAACGTTTGTTACCTCCCAGCACGTCGATCAGTAGCCCTCTCTCTAAAGCAATCTAGAACATCCTCCATAGGAGTGTCCCGTGGCAATGCAAAGTCGGCTAGCTTCTGCACATCGTCGTAATCAGTACGACCGGTCATCGGTGGATCCTCTGGTATTCTTCTTCGCGGTGGCATTTCGACTATTACTGCAATTAAAATTTAATAAAGTATAAAATCTACCAAAATTTCGGCAGCATCTCCCCTGTACCGGGAGAGTTTTCCAAAAAATCAGAACCCAATTAGAACCCAATTTCAACCCAATTTGAACCCAACCCAACCCAACCCAATTTCATTCCAATTTGAACCCAACCCAACCCAATTTGAATAAATCATTCAAATTTTACAATCATTGCATTTCACAAACCATTTCACAAGTATCAATGAATCAATAATTCAAACATTGCATTTCAAACATTGCATTTCACAATTTTACAATCATTGCATTTCACAATTTTACAAACATTGCATTTCACAATTTTACAATCCATCAATTCACAAACATTTCTATTCAAACAATAATAAAATAAACATATAAAAAAGCAAACCTGGAGTAGAAAGGAATTGACTCTCTTCTAAACAATTTTTTACCTACATTTTTAATTAATACCATCAATTATTATCATTTTTCTAATTTTTCACATATTTAATTATCAAAATCTTAATTATTAAAAGCAAAAAAAATTAAAAAAAAAATTAATTACACATAAATTTTCATATGAAATTTTCTTATTTTTCAGGAATTTTTAAAATAATTTTACAATTTATTATCTATTTTTCTAATAATTAAGTAGTGAATAAACAAATAAAAAGACAAAAAATATATCCAATATAATTAATAAATTACATACAAATTTTTTCTGATTTTTTTCTGATTTTTTCAGATTTTTTGAATATTTTTCCAATATTTTTCTATTTTTTTATTTAATTAACTAAATTAAAAACTAATAAACTAAATAAATAAATAATTAAATTAATAAAAAAAAAAACTTACTGTTCACGGAGGAAGAATTGCGTCCGAGAGCGAAAGGCAGCGAAAAAACAGATCGGAAACCCCTTATATATATAGTAAAGGTTAGATCGGAATCCCAGATTCCGATCTAACGTTAGATCGGAATCCGAGAATCCGATCTAACGTTAGATCGGAATCCAGGAATCCGATCTAACGTTCGGAATCTAGGATTCCGATCTAACGTTCGGAATCCAGGATTCCGATCTTACGATACTATTTTTATTAAACTGATTAAATTGATATTAATTTTATTGGATTATATTATTTTAATATTATTTTTTAAAATTTCGGGCGTGTACGTGAAACAACCAAGCAAAGAAAATTCAGAAATGATGACCTCATCATCTGAACAAAGTATAAACATAAACATATAAAACAAAAAAGAAGAGGAAAAGTGGACTCCATTTGCTGGGAAATGGAGATGAGATGAGTTGAGTTGAGTTGAGTTGAGTGTTTGCGGAGACTTTGCGTTTGCGAATTGCGAGGCCACTTTTCGTCAAACTCTCTTTCTCTTTCTCTCTCTCTCATCGATGGGGCATTTGAGCTCAATCGTGGGAGTTCATGTCGATGGATCTCCAGTCAGTGGCGGCGGTCTCAGGTCTTCTTCTCTTCTTTGCTTCTTCTTCTCCCTTTTTTATTTAATTTCATTTGATCAATTCTGGGTATGGTATGGTATGTTATGTTTACTTGTTTAGTGAAAACGGCAAGTTCTCTTATGGGTATGCGAGCTCCACTGGGAAAAGGTCATCCATGGAAGATTTCTATGAAACCCGAATTGCTTCTGTTGATAATCAACTTGTTGGTTTGTTTGGCGTCTTTGATGGTACTTGCTTTGCTTTCATCACTATTCTATTCAATTCAATTCATTGCCTTTGATGGTACTTGCTTTCATCACTATTCAATTCAATTCATTGCCTTTGATGGTACTTGCTTTCATCACTATTCAATTCTATTCTATTCAATTCAATTCAATTCATTGCCTTTGATGGTACTGACTTTCACCTTTTCTATTCTCTTTTCCCTGCCTAGGCCATGGCGGTGCCCGTGTCGCCGTGTATGTCAAGGAGCACTTAATCAGTAACTTGATCCGCCACCCTCATTTCATTTCCGACACCAGGAAGGCTATAGGTCCCTCCTCTATCTTCCTTTTCTTCTTCTTTTTTCTTTCTAATTTCAACTCCTCATCCCATGCATATATGCCTTTTTGTTGCAGTCGATGTCTACAAGCAGACTGACCAGGACTTTCTTGCTTCTGACAACAGCCAGAACAGGGATGCTGGCTCCACTGCCTCCACTGCCGTGCTCGTCGGCGACCGCCTTGTCGTCGCCAATGTCGGAGATTCAAGAGCTGTCATTTGCAGGGGAGGGGACGGTTAGTATCTAAATTTGTTATCCTAATGCTTGCCATCTGCTATATCTCTTTAATAGATGCTGCAACCGCCTCTGCTTTCCCTCTTGACATGCTCTTGTTTTCTGTACACAATAACACAACGCAGCCATAGCAGTGTCAAGGGACCACAAGCCGGACCAGACTGACGAGCGCCAGAGAATCGAGGAGGCAGGCGGATTTGTCATGTGGGCTGGTATGTTCCTTCCATCTGCATAAGCCCTTCCTGGTTTTTACAACAAGGGATCATTGTCTATGGATACTTCTCTTATCTGATTTCATATTTGCACATGTGATGTGACAACTAGTATTTTTCATTGAAGCCCCAAAATTTGCTTCTCATTTCAGGGGGGAGAGAGTTTTAGTTCATACATCCTGCATGTTATTTTGAGGGTCAAATTTGTCCCAGAAGGGGCAAGTCTAACCATTATACCATTTCTTTACCATTGTTACTTTGCCTAGGCAAAGCATTATTTTGTACTGTAGCTAGTAGCTACAAATCCTGATAATGAAATAATTTTATTTGTACGATTTGATCCTATCATCTTAATAATGTTGAAATATAAACTAGGGACATGGCGTGTTGGTGGTGTACTTGCGGTTTCTAGAGCATTTGGTGATAAGCTCCTGAAGCAATATGTCGTTGTCGATCCTGAGATACGGGTACACATTTTGACCATTTTGACCATTTTTAACCTTTTTTTTCTGCTTTTGCATTTACACCGTGATCAGAATGAAATTCCAGCCCCAGAAAATGCGATAGAATACCTGTTTTCTAATTTCACTTGATCTGAACATATTAATGAGAAATTAGTTCATTTGGGACAATTTAAAAGGAGATTGTCCTCTGATAAATCCATGTGAAAATTGGTGTTTGGGGTGATTTATTTTGCGCAGCAAAAGTGCAGTTTTTTCATTTTGTTCTCAGCTTTGGAGAATGGCAAACTTTGTAACAAAAAACAGCTTCCTATTTTTGAGTGTCACCTAGTGAATTCTACTTGGTGATGACATTCTTTCCGATCTAAAAATTCAATTCTGCAATGAATTGATCTTCATTGAATTGAACTGAAGTCTCGTTGCTTCAGGGTTCCGATCAGAGTCTTGTTTTTGCATGGTTTTGCTTTTGTTTTGTTTCATTTTTTTTTTGTGTTTAATATTTTTGGGTTTATGTATTTGTGGAGAGTATAAATAGAGCTTTGAACATAGAATAATTCAAAAATAATTTCTCAAAACCGAGTACCATTATCCACTTATTTCTATTAAAATGTTATACTGCCTTGCTTCTGTCTATGTTGAAAAGTCCATTGCGTTTTTAAGTTCTAAAGCAATTTGAGTAATCAGAAGAATTCTTTTTGTTCTAGGAAGAGGTGATTGATAATTCTCTTGAGTTTCTCATACTTGCCAGTGATGGTCTTTGGGATGTTGTCTCGAATGAGGTATGTATGTGCTTGAATGTTCTGTGTTTACATCTCTACATTAATTTAGTATCTTTATTGTTGGGAGAAGAAAAATTGATTTACTTATTTTTCAGAGTTATTTAAAAGGAACAGTATGGTGTGCAATCAGTGTAGAAGTTAATAGTTGTGTGAGTAGTCTGCAATGACTTGTGGCAAAAAAATGTTGGAATAAAGAAAGAGGGTATGAGATTGAAATATAGGGGAATATAGAAAGTTGAAGGCTCATGGGTAAGTGCATACATATCCAAGATAATATTGGAATTGATTGTTATTTGTTGTAAACATAGGAAGCGGTTAACATGGTGAGGGCTGTGGCAGACGCAGAACAAGCGGCAAAGATGCTTCTAGAAGAGGCTTACAAGAGAGAGAGCTCTGACAACATTACTTGTGTTGTCGTGCGTTTTATTTCTGGGCAAAATAGCAGCAACTCTGGCTAAACAGATACAGATTAGTGTATAAGTTATATATATACACGTGTACCATAAGAAGGAGAAGGTGATTTGTGCAGCTGATGTGTAAAGACAGACAATTAATTGAGTTTTGAATTTGAAGAAGACGCAATGATGTAGACATGATATGATATGATATGAAATGATATTAATTGAGTTGCAATTTTAGGCTTGGGTGGGCATTGAAAAAGCATTTTAATCGCGGCTCGGCTTTGATATAGTAAATAAAATGCGGTTTTGTTACATTAATAATAAGTAGGGCTGCCTAACGTGTAAAACGAAAACGAAACTAACTTGTTGTGTTAACTGTGGCCTAATTGGACGAAATTAATTATACCTTTGCGTCTTGTGTTCCGTGCTATGAACGGAAGAGAATTTTACTGCGTCATCTGTTTCGTTCTAAGTAACGATCGAAACTATTTTGGACGGTTAAAATTTGTATCCCTTTTTCACAGAGAACAGAACGTTTTTTTACAGACATAGCACAGCAGTTCCTTGTGTTTACTGACGCAAGCACAATCACAGAGAGAATTTATAGCGGTTTATAATATTCATAGCATAGCAGCAGTTCCAACTTTACACATGCATAGAATGTCTTTACACTACATCACTTTGAAAACACTACAGACATAACATTCATTGTAGTTCAAACACACTAAAGGGTGTGTTTGGATGAGCCGGAAATAGGGAATAGGTATAAGGAATTTCGGTTTACGTGTTTATCCTTATTCCTTATTCTTATATCATGGTTTTGTTAGTATAGGAATAAGGACCCTTATTCCTTATTTTTGTGTTGTTTGGGTTGCACAAGAATAAGAATAAGCACGCAAACCGAAATTCCTTATTCCTATTCTCTATTCCCGGCCTTTCCAAACACACCCTAAAGTATGAGTAAGAAATATACGTGACAACCTTCAACACTACTTCAACTGCTCTCTTCCCACCCCTGGTCTCTTCAACACTACTTTTGTGCACAAGATTAGGTTTTAGTCGACGCCTCGTTCTCTTCGCCTTTTCCTTCTCTGCAATCAGCAAAATAACAATTCCACAGAACGTATAACGAAATAAACGATAACGAAACAGAGCTGTTTCGTTAACTGTTTCGTTTCATAGACGAAACTGGTTTCTATTTGCGCCGACCGTTTCATTTTTAAAATGAAACTGAATTCCTTAATCGTCATTGTTCCGTTTCGGACGAAAAGAAACGGTTAGACGGTCGAAACGGTTTCCGTTTTCACCCCTAGAACTTATTTTAATAAGGAATTGAAGGGAAAGGTGAAGGGAAGCAGAGAGAGAGAGCAAGCCGAAATTTTAAAAAATAATACTAAAATAATATAATCCACTAAAATTAATATCAATATAATAACATTTTTTTAAATAAGTATCACGAGATCGGAATCCCGGATTCCGATCTTGCGTTTCGCTTATATATTGGGTTCTGATCTCCTCTTCTCTCCTCGCTCACCTTCGCCTCTCCTCTCTGGACGCGTCTCCGCTTCGGTAAAGGTAAGTTTTTTTTAAAATTTATTTATTTATTTATTTATTTATTTATTTAGTTTATTAGTTTATTAATTAGTTAGGCCTGATTCATTCTGTTGAGTTAGGTCACATGCCATTGGATCGTTCCATGATACAGGGTCTAGCCATGTTCTGGAGGCCCGAGACCCACACGTTCCACTTTCCCCGTGTAGGCGAGATGACCGTTACTCTTGAGGTATTATTTTTTCCAAGTGTTGTTGGTACATATTTCTTTATTGTTTTATTTCTATTGTTTAATAAAAAAATGAAAAATTTATTTGCAGGATGTCGCTTTTATTTTTGGCTTGCCTACGACTGGACAACCGGCGACCGGTCGTACTGATTACGACGATGTGCAGAAGCTAGCAGACTTTGCATTGCCATGGGACACTCCTATGGAGGCCATTCTAGATTGCTTCAGAGAGAGGGCGACGGGTCGACGTGCTGGGAGGTAAGAAACGTTTTAAAATTTAATTATAATTTCGAGATATGCTGCAATATATATATATATATATATATATATATCTGTGTAATGTTTCTATAATGCAGGAAATATCACGCAGTACAGTTTGTGAAACTACGTGATATGTGGGCACAGGGGCCTGGGTCAGAGGACGAAGATAGGATCGATAGATACACACGGGCCCTGGTGTTGGAGTTGATGGGTTGCGAGATGTTTCCAGATATCACAGGAGATTCTGTTCCTTGTTTTTATTTGGAGTTACTTCGGGTTAGTAATTGTAAATATTAAGAACATCTCTTACATTAGTAGTAACTTAATAACTTAGTTAAAAATCTCGAAAAACTAACGAAAATATTTTTTTCTTATTTGCAAGATGTTTGTTCATCTGAGTCAGTGAAATATAATTGGGATGCGGCCACACTTGCTATGTTATACCGCGGCCTGGACTTGGCTGTCCTGGCCAATGGCGCTCAGAAGGTTCCTACTCCATGGCTACTGCTTCAGTTGTGGTCATACACCCGGTTATTACTTTGTCGGCCATCAGTTACGAAAAGTTTCGAAGGTTGGGGCAAGCCGTCAGTTGAGAGATGTCCGCCGGAGGTTGCAACAAGAGAAAATTGGAAAAAAATCAAGGAGAGCCTAATAAAGATCAAGAAGAGAGATGAACAACGAAAAATTGCAGTAGCTAGAATGGTTGAGATAGAGCAACAAGAAGCCGAGGCAGCTTTCTGGAACGAAGCCGCTCAATTCGCTGACAACCCTAGTGCGAGTAATCAACAAGAACATGATGAGGCTTTTTGGAACGAAGCGGCTCAACTCGCTGAAAACTATGGTGCCGGTAATGAACAACAACCTGATGCCGCTTTCTGGAACGAGGCCGCTCAATTCGCCGACAACCATGGTGCCAGTAATCAACATGAGATCAATGCGGAAGAAGATCATCCATGGTGGGATGAAATTCTGCAGCATGTAGATGGTCAAGATCTCTAAGTATTTATTACTTTTAAAAATCTATGTATTTTTTAGGTACTTTGTTTTTAAGTAGAGTGTGCTAATTTATATTATGGTTTTTTATGTATTTTTCCCTTTTTTGTTTATTTTAGTGTGCTAATTTATATTATGGTTATAAAATTCAATTCTTCTTCTAATGGTGTGTATTTTTATATTTAATTAAAAAGTTAATATTATAATTATTGACATATTATATAATATTTGATTACATATAGAGGCTGACATAAAGTATTATTTAATTATTAACGTAAATTAAGAACAACAACATTCAACCTAATTCAAAAAGAAATAAAAAATAAAACCATTAATATTAAATTAATATCAAAACTTCTAATATTTATAATATAGAATTATATTAAAATTATTCAAAATGTCAAAAATCCGAAATGCCAAACTAATATTTATAATATCAAAAATTTAAAAATCCAAAATGTAAAAAATTATTCAAAATACCAAACTAATATTTATAATATAAACAATTATAAATATTAAATTAATATTTATAATATAGAAATATATTAAAATCATTAAAAACGATAAATATCCAGTTTCAGCCCTGTTAGGAATCCAGGATTCCGATCTTAACTAAGATCGGAATCCCAGAATCCGATCTTAGCTAAGATCGGAATCCAGAATTCCGATCTTGCGTTCGGAATCTGGGATTTCGATCTCGTGATACTATTTAAAAAAATGTTATTATATTGATACTATTTTTAATATATTATATTAATTTAATACTATTTTTAAATTTTTCGAGCAAGAGGCCAGGCCGGGCCAGCCCAGCCCAAAGATTGTTATGTTAAGTTGTTTGTTAATTGGATTGGATTGAATAGTGACGTGACTTAGACTTTGCTCCAGAAAGGGTGATCGGAAGCTAAGGAAAGCAAGTCTAATATGGGTACCTCGCTCCAGAAGAGATAGCTGGGTGAGCCGACGGAAACGGAAGAAAACGAAAGTTCCTAAAATGCTGGTTTGGAGCAAATACGCGTTACCCCCAAAATCGGGGTGTAACGCGAAGACGCCAGCTAACCCAAATTTTCTACCAAAGATGTCCTTGCAGCTTTCTTTCTCTGACAACGGGCCCCATGAAAATTGTGCGTTCCCTCCTAAATTTTGGTGAATTCCCGCTAAAATAGCACTTTATCTCAGAAAGGCATATCATTTGGGACCATATATTAACAATTTCTTTCCTCTCCAAAAGAAGAAAGAAGCATAGTTTCTGATTTCCGATTTCTCCCTTCCCTATCGAAGATATTCCTATAAGCATTCCTTTCCTCCTATTTAGTAATTAAGCTAAACAAATCTTAGACTTTGTGATTGCATAAACTTGTGCTTTTTTTTTATGCATCGGCTGTATGCTTGATTTTCGTTTTTTTAGCTTTTTGTTTTTCTCTGGATTTCGCTAATCACATCTGGTGATTCACTTTGTTGTTTGTTTTTACCAGCACCAGTAAAGAATCCAGGCAATCATCTTTTTGGGTGCTTTTTTCGAAAAAAAAATTGGATTCCTCATTGCCTTCTAGTTCTATCTAATGATTGATTCATCTTTATTGATCATTAATAAAAAAAAAGTCAGAAAGTAAAATTTTTTTCCAAAAACTTGTCAGAAATCTACATAATTTATAGATGATTGTGTTAGTAAACATTTTATTTTAAAATAAACTAACTTTGATTTTGATGTTTGTACAAATTAATGCCTTGCTATACTGTATTATTTAAAATCTCTTTTTTAAAATCTCACAAAATTATTAAAATTATGTAGATGACTAACCAGGACAATGAAAGAATGAAGTTGGTTATATTTGTGAAGCACTTACATAATCTGGCTTTTGCATACCTTGCTGGATTCATACTATATCAAATAGTATTAAATAAAATAGAGAATAGTAAAAGTCAAGTGTCCAGAGATGAAGAAGAAGAAGAAGAAGATGATGATGATGATGATGATGGAGGAGAAGAAGAAGAAGTAGATGATGAAGAAGAAGAAAATCCTGAAACTATTCGTATCGCACGAGATACACTATAATCAAATCTTGTTAAGAGTAAGAAATGTCGAGATATTATTAGAATGGATCCTAGGGCTTTTTTCATACTTTGTCATAAACTAGAAGTTGAAGGTGGTCTTAGACCAACTCGACAGCTTAACGTCCAAGAACAAGTTGCTAGGTTTCTCTACATATTAGGACATAACACCAAGCACCGTGTAATGAGTTTCTTTTTCCATCGAGGGAGATCGACGATAAGTCGTGACTTTCATAGAGTAATCAATGCCTTGATAGAATTAGAGGCTACATATTTGAAGCAACCTGATGGAACAACCACTCCTTCAGAAATTACTAATAATAGGAAATTCTTTCCTTATTTCAAGGTATATCTATATATATATATATACAAATTCATTTAAAATCAGATCCTTATTTAATATTTTGAAAAGAGAAAAATCTGAACCATGATTTGTGATGTCAGGATTGTGTGGGTGCAATTGATGGCACACATTTTAGGGTAAAGGTCAATTCTAAGGAGGTTCCTAAATATCGTGGTAGAAAAGATATTCCAACTTTGAACGTGCTGGCTGCTTGTACCCCTGATCTAAAGTTTACATACGTGCTAGTAGGGTGGGCTGGAACGGCATCAGACTCAAAAATTATGAGGAATGCACTTAGAAGAAGAAATCCTTTAAAAATTCCAGAAGGTAAATACAATAAAACAGATTCTGATTATGACACATAAATTCAATTAAATTAAACTAGATAGTCTCTATCAAAGAATTTAACCATCATATATTAATTTGTAGGAAAGTATTATCTTGTTGATGCCGGTTTTATGCTGAAGAGTGGCCTCATTACACCTTATAGGGGCGAGCGATATCATTTGAAAGAATACTCTAGTAGGAATCCACCTCGAACTCCTCGTGAATTATTCAACCTTCGTCATTCTTCTTTTCGAAATGCAATTGAACGAGCATTTGGTGTGTTAAAGAAGCGTTTTCCTATAATTGCTACTGGAACAGAACCACATTATGATAAAAATACACAAAAACTCATCATTTTAGCATGTTGCATCCTGCACAATTTTTTACTTGATGTGGATCCCGACAATGAAATTCTTGCTCGAGTTGATCGAGAATTGGCAAATTCAAGACTAGAAGAACCTAATGATCCAGATGAAGATGAAAATGATTCTATATTAGGAGAAATGATTAGAGATAGGATTGCAAATGAGATGTGGAATGATTATGTAATTCAATCTTAATGCCTTGACTTAATTCAATGTCTTAATGCTTTTTGTAATGACTATTTTGTTGAACTAGTTATTTAAACTATCCTTTTTATTATAATTGAAGATTATGATGTAATGACTTTATGTACTGATTTCTCTAATGATTATAAGCATCTCAATTCTTTCTGTAATCACTATTCAATAGACTAATCTTAATGATTATAAGCATCTTAATGCCTTGACTTTTTGTACATATTTCTGTAATGATTTCAGTTACATAATATTTCTGTAATGACTATCCTATCCTTTTGATATGAATTGTTTCTATCAGTTTTGAATTATGTGATTGTGTAATTTTTTTCAGTTTGCTCATGGGAAAAAGAAGGAATCCCGAAGTTGAACTAGTAACTTGGACCCAAAAAATGGATGATGCTTTACTTGAGGCACTGGAACATCAAAGCATTATTGGCAATCGAATCAGCGGTACTTTTACATCCAAGGCTTACGACAACATTTTGAAAGAATTATGTGGCAAGTTTAAAGATGTGTCTTTTGACAAGGAGAAGATAAAGAACCGTGTCAAGTATCTGAAAAGAAACTTTGGATGTTGCTACGATCTCTTTAAAGGATTAAGTGGTTTTGCTTGGCACCCGTTGACAAACACATGGCATGCTGACCCTGACTGTTGGAAAAGATTAATTCAGGTATGCAATTGCAAAGATTAATTTTCTTTTGATTTTATATGTTAATTAACAAAGTATATAAATCAAATAACATCCTATTGGGGTATTTGGTATGGGCTGAGTATAGGAGATCGACACAGGGTTGTTGAGATGTGGTACCAGCCTCTAGTAGGCGTACTTCTCCTCTGGTATTGTTCTGGTAAGATGCTGGTGAGATACAGAGAGGAATATATAAAGGAGTCTCTTTCCGTATGTGTTTTTGCAACTATGCCCTAATCAAATGTGACATCCGAAATTTCTATTTAAAAATTTACTGAACTTTCTATTTAAATGATGTATTTTTTTGTTATCTCGGTGGTGAAAGCTTGGAGCAACAGATGTACAAGGTGAAGTTCATTTTTTTTCATTCGATAAAAAATAGGTCAAATGTCAAAGATAAAATCTTAGTCAAAACTGGTCAACTAATCAAAATTATGGTCAGCTAAGTATAACCTGAGTTCTTTTTATTTTTATTTTTTTATTTATTTTTTTATCCAACAAATGCACATCAACTGGATGCAATAAATGCACAGCAACTTGGTGCTGTTTCTCTATTGTACTAAAAGAGTATTTTTGGTTGTATGTTCATAGTCTCGTCCAGAAGCTGAAGTATGGATGAAGAAATCGGTACGCAATTACAAGAAATTAGAATCTTTATTTGGTGATGATCGTGCCACTGAAGAAGATACTGAAACAGCAGCTGAAATAAGAGAAAGAAATGCATGTTTCAATGATACAGAAAGCGAAGTACAAGGAGATCAGACTATTGAAGAAGTTGACTTTCTAGTTTCACAAAGTCAAGCAAATCTAAGTGGATATGATGTTGACCCTGAATCGCCACTACTTAATAAGAGTAATGAAGAAAACACTTCCAAGAAGAAGTTAAAAGTCAAAACATCAAAGGTGGATATGGCTGTCCAGTTAAATGAATCTTTCAATAGATTCGCTGATGTAATTAAAGAGTCGACTGTTGAATTGGTCAAGACTCAACAAAGGCTTCAAATTTCAGAGAGTGAGATATGGAAATATCTAGAAGAACTTCATCTTGAGGAAAAAGTCGAAGATGCTGCATATCTCTATCTCACAAAGGAACCAGCTAGGTTAGGAGCGTTTATTGGATGTCCAAGTCATAGAAGAAAGAATATCTTTCTAACAATGCTCCATGATGCTGCAATTATCTAATATTGACACAATTGCTTGAAGTGTCTCCTTTTGGTGAATATTTTGTAATGTAACTTAGTTAGAAATATTAAAAAGCAGCACTTTAATTGTCAGCAGGGAAGTATTCTATTTTTGTGATTATTACTAGAAAATTTGGGGATATTTGAAAAACAGTCCAAAGCCATTTTGGTGTAAGTTCTAAATTTAGTTGATATATGGTTGGTTGTAAAACATTAATAGTAATGTTATCTATTACTAGTTTAAAAATTCTCTCTTTATTGTTGAGTTTGAGATTTGAGTTGAACATGCCATTGTCCTAGATTGAGATGAGTATTAATTGTGTGTACAGTTGCAACTATGCATTTGTCCTATTACACTGTTTGTTATTTGACAAATGTTGTAATTCTTTCAAAGGAAACGGGGAGACATAGGTTACTGGTATTGATTTACCAGTATTAGTGCAGCAAGAAGATTGTTTAATTTTAATCAAATGAAGAGGCAAGATGACATGTATATTGTCAATTGAACAGCCCCATCATAAGCCAGTATTAGGCGCCAGTTCCCTTGAATATAAGAAAATGTACAACCCCATCATAAGTAACACTGATTCTCAATTGAACTTATTGTCTTTGTGTATATTAAATAGAAGGTTAGAGTCGTTAACTTTTAAATATGCTTTTTAAACTATGGAGCAAGAAACTACATGTCATCCTCATTTTCATAAACTCCCTTCACCTCTCTTTCCTTCCCGTTCCTTTTCTTAGCCCAGGCTTCTTCTTTCTGGAGCAAAGTCTTAGTGAGTGAGAGATGAAAAGAAAGAGAGGAGGAGTTGTGTTTGTGTTGCACTTGCACTTGCCTCTGCTGCTGGCCTCCGCCGTGAGAGATGAGCGCCTCCTCCTCCGGCGCCTCCTCTCAGTATCCTTATCCTTATCCTTAGAGATGGAGACGGAGACGGAGACGGAGACGGAGCACATAAGTTGTCTCCTGGCCGTGCTCCCTCTCCTTCTGCGCTCCCGCTGTCCCGCCGTGGCTGCGCTCGCTGCCCGCCTGGTGGGCGCCGCCTCTCTCGCCTCTCTCCGCCTCAACCACGCCATTGCTGCCGACGCCGCAATCCTCACTGCCCTCCTCAATTCCATGCGACCATCTTTCCTCTCTGCTCTCCTCGACCTTTCTGTCTCTTCCTTTGCCCGCCACCGCCTCCGCCACCACCATCATGCTCTTCCTCACCTCCTTTTTCTCCTTTCCCAACATCCAAAACCCTCTTCCTCCCTTCTTCGCCTCATTCTGCTCCTCATTAACACCTCCACCACCCACTTCTTCGCTACCCACAATCTCTCGCCACACTTGCTCCAAAATGCTCTACCATTACTCTCCAAATTCCACAATCCCTCTTCTCTTTCTTACATCCAAACTCTATTTCATGACTTATCACAAACCATTTTCTGGATTTCCGCTGCCCTACCTCTACCTCATCCTCAATTCACTTCCCACCAGCTCTCATCATACATTTTTGGCACAAAACAATCAGACTTTCAACATTTCCTCCTCGCTTTCTGGGAAAAATCTCCCCTTCTTATCAAAAAGGGTTCTAATTCTAATAAATGTTCTCACCAAATCAATTCCCTTCTTACTTCCTCCTTCAATTCTCCCACTCATACCATCATTGATTCTATTTTACAAAATTCTCTCACTTGCCCTGCAACTGTCTCTGACGACCTAGATTTAAATCAGGTTTTCAATGAAATCAAAGGTACATTGGGTTCTTCTCTAATCTACAACCAAGATATAAGAATCCTAAAAACTAACTCGCAGAGTCACTGTAAGGAGCAGCATTTCCCTTTCATTGATAAGTGGAAGAAGGCATTTCAAAATGGTTATTCTATTGCTTTGAAGGGAATGCAATTTCGATCTGACCAAATTGCCCCTTTTAGCCTGGCTTTCTCTGAATTATTTGGTCTTCCATCAATAGGAGTCAACTTATACCTCTCGCCATCTGGAGCGCAGGGTTTGGCAAGGCATTATGATGACCACTGCGTGTTTGTCTGGCAAATTAGGGGGTGCAAATGTTGGAAAATTTTAAAGGATCCGAAACCCGTTATGCCAAGATTATACGAGAGCATAGATAATACTTTTGCAAGCCAGACAAGTGGAGAAATAGAAATCATTCTTCAAGAAGGGGATATTTTGTACATTCCTAGAGGATATTTTCATGAGGCTCGCACCGTAATCAATTCAACTAGCCCTTCCCTCCACTTAACGTTTGCAATTGAAGTAGAGCGGCCTTTTGAGTAAGTTTAACTTTGATTCAATTTTTTTTTTCCTTTTTGGTCTTTTGATTGGATATACTTTTATGTCTTTCAACTTATTTTGTGTTCTTTTGTTATTAACTTATTATCATATAGGCTTCGTTTGGATAGGTGTGGGAAGAAGGGAAGAAGAGAAGAAGTAGGAAGAAGTATTGGGAAGTGTGTAACTTTGTGAAGAGTTTGAATTGTTTATAATTTTTTTTCTTCCCTTCTTCCTTCTTCCCATTTCTTCTCAACCATCCAAACATAGGCATAGGTGGGAAGGCTTTGTGCATGTGGCACTCCATTGCTGGAGCAGGAAGCTAAATCAGAAATCAGATAATAGCTATTTACTTTCAAACTCTGAATTTCCAAATATAACACATACACTTCTTCTACACATCTCTATTAAATTAATTGGTGATCAAAGTCCAGCCTTCAGGAAGCTATGCATGGTTGCCTCAAATTTTAAAATGGATAATCAAAAATCGAATTTCGATCACTTAATTAATATAATCAATGAAGAATCAAATTTCATAGTGGCGTTTAATTGGATTAAATTAGTTGTGGAGAAAAGAGAAGAAGAATCCATACTGTGTATGAGATGGTTACGAAACTTGTATGATGATATCTACTATGATAATTTGTTGGAAACACTAGAAAAATATGTAGTTGTGGCTTGTAACGGCAAAAGTGAAGAAGCATTAGCTGATTTTGTTCAGTTTAAGTCTTGGTTTTGCAAAGATGTTGTGTATGAAGATGCATGTGCAAGCTTTCTGTCTCTTTTGAAGAAGTATAGGGAATCTAGGAGACAATATATGAAGGGAATGCTCTCTCTTCATAGAAAATATTAAATATCAATGTCAGTGTTTATTTTGTTGATTTGTTCCATCTCAATTCATTGCACCAATTTTGTTGTGTAATATCTGACATTTTTCTTTTTGTTCTCTTATATGCATTTTCTGATTCGGGTGCTCAGTATCTGTGCCACTCAGTCTGTCGTCATCCTCTATATAAGTAGTTGGAACTTTGAGTTCTTTGTTTGTGATATTCACAATTTGATGGGAACTCCAAACAATATTGTACCACTAGAGGTACGATCTCTGTAAGAAAGAGGAGCCTTATATCTCTTAATCAGTCAGTGAGTAACATGCAATCTTAATTATGTCTTAATTACTAGCACAAAACACTTCCAAGAAATGGAGCATTTCTTCATTTTAATGCTGGATTATTTAAGAAATGGAGCATTTCTTCATAGGGATTCAATTGATTAGAATTGATTTCTCATGATTTCATTAGGTTATTAACATAGAAATTCCGATAAAATGAAATCAAATCTGTTTATTTTGATGAAAGGATTTGTAATAAAAAAGTGATTCTAATTTGGGCTTTGTTTCCAGAAAATAAAAAAAAAGGAAAAGAAAACACTGTGGTGCCAATGCCATGGTGTGGAACAAGTACTCGTTTCATAGATGTGGAAGCACATCTGGTCTGTCTAGTGGTGTGGTCTCGTTTCGTAGTGCAGCGGCCTGTTAACTTTTGCATCACCAGTACCTATGTGTTGTATATGCTGTATGCTGTACCACACTCACAACAAGTTAAGTATATTATATTATATATCATGTTAACTTATATATGGCTGGCTGGAATTGATCACTTCATTACATTATGCATATGCTGTTAACTGGACCCCACTCCCTTCTGAATTGAGCAAGAGAATAAAAAGCATGGTTTTCAATACCCTACCGGCATCCATACCGGTCAGTGACCGAAATCCGGTATTTTCCCGAAATTTTCCGGTATTTCCTCTCTAAATATCGGATACCGCCATATCAGCCTCCATTCCGGTATCCAGTATTACCGAAATTTTCCGGTAAGCGGTAGGATATTGAAAACACTGGTAAAAAGAGAAGAGGAGGAATTGCGCATGCCGAGGCACAATGATTCCACCAGGAGAAACCAATCTCTCTCTCTCTTTTACCACCTCTAATTGCTTTTCTTTCTCTACATCTTCACCTGCATTATTTTCAGTTAAAAATAATGTATATTTTTTAGGGTCTCTTTTCCCCCCTCTTGCATTTTAATTTTTTCTCTTTTGGGACGCAATCATTGGGAACAATGATGATTTGTTCAGGGTTATCGGGTTATTGGATACGCCAACTTGTAACCATCTTATCATCTTGTCATATTGTGACAGTACGTTTGAGCACTAAAAAAGTAGTTAAAAAGCACCCTCAAATGCCAACCGTCCGGACAAACTTGACTGTTTGGGCTTTGGAAGAGTATGGATTGCCAAATAACAATAATGGTTTCCTACTTTCAAATTTATTATAAACAATTCAAATTATTTACAAATTTACACACTTCTCGATACTTCTTTTCTTATTTTTTTATTCTCACACCATCCAAATGGAGCCATTAGTAATAATAATTGTACTCCGTTTAGCTGCTAATGTTTGGTGATATGATTTTGTGTGGTTTAAGACAGAATTATTATCATCTTTTTGTGAGAACTTGAAATTGACAAGAACTATATGATAACGCATTATTCATCTGGATTTGATATTTAGAGTTTAAAATTTTAACAATAAAAAATAAAATAAAATTCTGACATTTAGTGGCACTTTAAAGCGGAGGCGCCGATATCTGTGCGGCTTTTCTGTGGTTGCGTGATACATGCCAAACAGTTGGGATCCAAACAAAAAAAGATTCGGGTATATATTACAAGTCTTGTTGGGGGTGCCAATTGTGTCCTTTATAATCATCAAAAGCAGAAAAATAATGCAGTTTTAAAATTGGGTAATTGAATAGGGTGCATTAAATGTAGTTAGCTGGGAGACACTAATCGAAACTTGAAAGATGCATGCAGCGTGTATCATAATTAATTTCATACTGGACGCCCTCTGCCATTAGACCTGTCAACGGCATCCGTTTGCCGTTTCGCCACCACGTTTCGGCTTAAACGGAACGGTTTGTGGCATAGAAATATATATCGTTTTCTAAATGGAACGGTAAGTGGCACAGCTAGTTATACCGTTTCGACTGTTTCAATCTCATTTCAAACCTTTTAATGTGTAATTTGTGAAGTGGAACGGTTGATGGCACAAAAATCCGTTTCATTTAATTAGTGGAACGGTAAGTGGCAATACCGATTGCATACCGTTTATAAATGGCACGATAACGGTAGAGGGTGATTCCGTGCCATTTAAAACGTTAGACAGCCTGATCTGCCATTCATGTAAGTCTTCAAACAATCAAACTTAGTGTGACTGTGTTGGAATATCTCAGATATGTATCCTGTTCAAATATCTTAATTACAGATGAATTAATAGTTTAGATATTAGTTAGGAGGAGGTTTCAGTGCCCACATATTGAATGTCTCTAAATGTCCTAAAATATATATTTTTAGTTATTTTTTCAAAATATGAAATTTAAACCATTGATCTTATTTGTTATAACGAGCGATGCATTTTCATATAAGTTTTATAAATTTTGAAGTTTATTTTATATTTGATCAAGAGGCTAAAATATGAACATATTAGAATTAATCTATCATATTTAACTAGATTCGTTCAATATTCAATCTCTTGATCAAATATCAAATAAACTTAAAAAAATTATAGAACTTATATAAAAATACATCGCTAGTTATATTGAACAAGGTCAACAGTTTAGATTCGGAATTTGAATTTTATAATTTGTAAAAGTAGTCAAGAAGTATATTTTGGGGCATTTATACCGAATAAGTTCAGCTTATTATATTCAGAGTAATTAATTTCAAAAGAAAGATTATGGAACTTTATAATTCAAATTTTTACAGAATCTCAGTTTATTTCTTTGTTTATGAAACCATATATACTTTTTTGTATGCATTGTGTTTATCTATTATGTAAAACTTTGTTCAGAAGCTAGCCATAGATAAAATATAGGCAAAAGTGTAATATAATTTTAGATTGAAAGAGAAAATATGTAATTGTAGAAAAGAAGAATTGTAGGTAGAGGGAGGGGAGGTGGCATGATTACATGGAACTGTAACGGCGCCAAGAGCCAAGGTAACTAGGTAAGTAGATAGATGCTCATGTAGATAATTACTTACATTTATTATTGCGCACTTTGACTTTTATCTCATTTCATCTCTCTCTCTCTCTCTCTCTCTCTGTCTTCAACAACAATATGCACATTCTCTTCTCAACCCTTTCTACACCAATTATTAACTGAGAAACAAGTAAAGCGATCTATTGAGCTCACATATAATATCCGGCTGCTTCCATGCATTATATAATTATTGTCTCATCTGGGACATTAATTAATTAATTGAGCTATCTAAATTGATGCATGCTCTCCCTACCAATTCCTACTTGCATGTTTAACTAATACTCTCCCAAGAAATATCGATCGCCGACTGCCGAGCATAGGGAAGCCATGAGGAGGAGGAGGTTGGAAGTTGATGCAGGGGGTGTTCTAGTACTAATGATATTCATGGTTTCTTATGCACACGCTGCAAGATCATCATGTAGTAGTAGTACTACTACTAATACTGTCCCTAAGCAGCAAATTAAGAGCCATAATGATCAGATCCTAACCACGACTACTTGCTACAACATCTCTCATTCAATTCCCAATACAAAGAAGAATGAAAGCTCTGTATTTGATGAAGACAAACGAAAAGTGCCTACAGGCCCAAATCCTTTGCACAACTAATTTATTCACTGTCCTTGGTACACCATTTATTTATTTGTTTATTTAATTTACTTTAATCTTCTTCTTTCTGTATGAGTGTTTCTCGTTAGGTTTTAGTTTCGAAGATGTGAGATTGATATAATTAATTAAATATATAATATATATATAAAAAAAAGAAAGACTTGTGAAGAAGATTTTATAAATTTTTTTTCACTTTTTGAAAGAAGTTTCATTCTGCACCTTATCTTCTCATCTTAATTATTATGAAGTAGAGCCTTTTGTATGGCTATTAGTTTTGTTTTTTCTCTTGGGTCTAGTACAAAAAAATAAAGTGCACAATGAAACTGGAGTTATTCTTTTTTCGGTTTACATAAATTTGTTTTTACTCATCTGTAAAAAAAGGAAACAGAAAACTCATGTGCGAGTCTGTTATTATTATTATTATTATTTGTTCTTTGTCATTTATTATTATCACATTTATTTGCCCGTGATGTATAGAATTTGGATGCAGTGCAAATTTTTGTTTGCTTGCGTCTTGTATTGTAGCCAGGGATTGCGTCATTTTCAATTTATTTCTTGTTTCGCAATATCACAAACCTTTTTAAAATCCATTTATTGGGACTTGGTAGGTCAATTTGCATATCATCAATCAATTCTATAATGGATCATATTAAATTCATCAAGCACCATTGAATGTCGAACACATAATTAATAATGTTACTTCACTTCAAAGCCAGTTACAGACAAGAGTACAAGACTAAACTTGAAAACATCATTTTTTTCTGGGCCAAGGAGTCAAGGACCCATGAATGCATAGTGCTTTATGTGGCCGAATGCTACCGGGGGAAAAAAGGAAAATAAATAGGTAAAATTAGATATAACCCCCTCAAATCATCTTTAATTAGATATAACTCCCTCTAAACATCAAAATTAAATATAACCCCTTTTAATCATCTCATTCGTAGATATAAACTCTTTTCAATCATTTTAATATATTTTAACAATATATTTTCAAAAAATAATGAGCTGGACGAAAATACCCTCTTCCTTGTACATGACTTTTCACTTTCTCGCCGATAAGGAAATGTTATCTATACATATATTAATCGGGACCAATTAGATCTGAATCCGACACTGTAGCTAAGAACTGTTCACCTACAGTGTGGCTGACGGATGGGGCCCACTCGGCAGAAAATAATTTTAAATTCAACTCTGTCTGATGTGGATTGTTTATCTAGATTTTCTGTGATGGACTGGACAAAACTTGTATACAACTAAAAGGTAATTATCACAGAAGATCTGATCCCCAATCCAACCTTCTGAGTTCTAATCAGCCCTCACGTGTGTGCTCCTACAACCATGTGGCATACATCAGCACCTCCTGCTCCTCCTCATTCTGCTCTCCGTTTTCTCAAAAAAAATGCTCGCATCCATTTCCGCAATTTCAAAAGCATATATGTTTCTTTCTTTAATTATTTCATGCTCTTAAAAAAATTCTTTCACCATAAAAATTTTATGTGCATACCGAAACAAGTGTATATAATTAATGGACGTAATTTTTTTGGTTATGTACTTTTAAAATAATTTAAATACTTTTCCAAACTTCATCATATTTTATATTTGTGGTTCAAAAATACGTTTACTTTCTTTCAGAATATGTTAGGTTATTTGATAAGTTGTGTGAATTTTTTTAAAAAAGTAATATTTCGTATTTTTATGTAAGATCTTTTTAGAGTTTACTTTTTTATCAAATTTTTATATGCATTATCGTAAAACAAGATAAAATACGGTGCATGCTCATAAAATTGCTGATAACGAACTGCTATAAAATTTTCTATTGTTCTACATTTTAGAATATTTCGCATGAATTTTCGTATTTAAGAATTGCGTGAAATTTCATTTTATCCCATAAAATATTTCATTGTTTTTATAGATTTATTTGTGCAACGTAAATTATTTGGATGCTATTAATATTATATTCAATTTATTAATGCCAGAGCTTTTCTATTTTGAATATTCAAATAATTTTTATGGTTTTAAAACCATATTTTATTTTTTAAGTAAATTATAATTTTGGGTATTTTTGACAAATTTTAAAATATTATAAGTCATCCAATTCAAATAAATGAATGTATTTATTGTGCCACGGTGTCGCACTAATTTATCTTATTATATCAAATACTTTTCTATAATCCAATATATTATAATGTTTATATATTGTTACAAATATCTGCACAAATAAAGAGTAGATAAAGAAAATGTAGATCGCGCAACACGCGAAGCCCGCTAGTATTAATGAATCCAAGGAAGCATACAAGTTTTGCAAATATATCAGGTACCGATATAGATGGTATATATTATACCAGTAAAGACATTGTTAGATTCCCACTTGACCATATGAATAAAATTATTAAATTGCAAAAAAGAAAACGATATAATAATTTTAAATTTGTGCCCCTGTTACCCCACTTCTACAGGGACCGGTAAGTTTGCTGACCCTCAAAAAAGAATTTTAAATTTGATACCAAATCAAAATTACAATTTTTCTAAAAATTGTTGCCGTGGCGGCCAACCTACGCCCCTATTATTCAAGCTATTCATAAAACCAAGAATTCCCTTGTTGATCAAAACTCCATAATCAGACTACCCTCTGCCTTTACCAAATCTTCACTGCTCAGTAAAACTTTTTTTTTTTTTGTCGAAACCTTTGAATGGAGACCTACGGTAAAAAAGACAACGTTGTTTTCTTTACCCAGTGAGTAACTACTAATGTTACTACCAATTTATACTGATTTACCAAATAAGACTTTTACTAAGGTGGCTTCCATTCCTTATTCGTCAGCGGTTGGATACGGATAGAATGTAGGTGGCAGCATTTGTGAGAATGTTTCATTGGTAGGAGTAGCACTTTTTGAAAATAGCTTGATAAACAACCAATTTGCTGTTTTGTTGAAGCGAGAAGGTGAAAGCATGGTTTTCAATACCCTATCGGCATCGATACCGTTCAGTGACCGAAACTCAGTATTTTTCCAAAATTTTCTGGTATTTCCTTTCTAAATATCGGATATCGCCATTTCGGCCACCGTTCCGGTATCCGGTATTACCAGAATTTTTTTGTAAGCGGTAGGGTATTGAAAACACTGGGTGAAAGGTTCTGTATAGAAAGAGGACATCTTTGTCCAAAATTTATACAGCTAATTATTTTTTAAAAAGATATCATTACAATATATAAAAATTATTTAAAAGAGTTTAGATGATTAAAAGGGGTTATATTTAATGAGAAAAACCTTCAATCAAAGCGCTTTGACCGGAGTCTCAGTTAAACCCCGTCGGTTTTCAATTTTGAAAGTTCAAACGACCGATCCGAACCGTCAAATATGATCTCCATATTGAAATCTCCTTGCCGGCCAAAATTTTCATTTTTTTGAATTTTTTTAAGTATTTTTTTCGGATTTTCAAAAACAGCAATTTTTGTAGGGTTCAGAACAAATTAGATTAACGATTTTTGAAAATCCGAAAAAAATACTTAAAAAATTCAAAAAAATGAAAATTTTGGTCGGCAAGGAGATTTCAATATGAAGATCATATTTGACGGTTCGGATCGGTCGTTTGAACTTTCAAAATTGAGAACCGACGGAATTTAACTGAGACTCCGGTCAAAGCGCTTTGATTGAATCCATTCTCTATATTTAATTTTGACGTTTGGAAGGAGTTATATCTAATTGGAGATGTTTCGAGGGATTATATCTAATTTTGCCTAATAAATAAACTATAACAATTTGAATATATAGTTTAATCCCTCATCAACCTAAAATTAAAGTAAGCAGTTAAAAATGGTACAAAAATATAAAAGAAACCGTTGGTCCAGAAGCCGATAAGCCCTGCCCGCTCGCTGCAACCTTTTCTTTTCTTCGCTTCTTTTCCCTTCTCTCATCTTCAAATTAGTTAAGTAATTAACAGAATCAATCAACGATGGATATTGTGACTTTCAAGCCCAGGTGGGCTGCTTCTTCTTCTTCTTCTTGGCTCCGGCGCTCAATTAATCCTTCTTCTCCTTCTTTTCTTTTTCCTCCTCCGCCACCGGCACCGCTCCGTTTCCCACTCTCTTTCCGTCTCCATAGTAGTATCCACGAGTCATCATCATCATCATCATCACCATCATCATCCTCATCATCAGATGATGCTGAAACGACTAGGAAGAAGAAGAAGGCCCTGTCGGATCAGTCTTCTTGGGAATCCCCTGACTCGCTCGGCCACGATTACCTCTTCCGCCTCGGCGCCGAAGCTGACAATGTCAACGTAACTGTCGGCGCCCGTCACGGCCTCGTCGACGACCTCTTTGTCGGCAACTTCCTCGGCAAGGACTCCGACATCGTCTTCGATTACAGGCAGAAAGCCACCCGCTCTTTCGAGTATCTCCAGGGAGATTACTATATTGCCCCACTCTTCCTTGTAAGTTCTTGCCCTCATTACTCATCAACCTTCTCCTCTTCTCTTCATTTCTTCAATCACTGATAGTTCCTTATCCTTGATTATTTCATTTCATTTTTCAGGACAAAGTTGGTAAGCCTTCTAAACATCAAACTATCCTAGCATTCTCTTCTCACTTTACTAATTACACACCCTAAATAAGGTATTTTCATCCTCCACCTATATTTTTTACCATTTTTCTTTTACTTTACTACCTTGCTTGTATGTCTTGTATCATCTAAAAGCTGATCTTATTTCTATTTTATATCATTGCTCTTGCATTTGTATGTTGCAGCTTGCCATATTGCCAAGAACTACATGGCTCCTCTCCTAAACATCAAAATTCCTTTAATTTTAGGTAACTTTAATATAATGTGTGCCAGTCTCGTATATATTGTGTTATTTTACATTTAGCTATTAACACAAGTACCTACATTTGTTCAAATACAATTATAATATGTTTCTGCGGTTATGGTGTCTATTGAAAAATTGAAATACATGACTTAATTATGCACTTCAACTTTCCATTATATATGTTGCAAATATTCCTAGCTAGTCCCTACTTACCAATATATTAATATTATGTCCGTTTGTCTTTAATTTTTCATATTTTGAAAATAATTGTAGGGATATGGGGTGGCAAAGGCCAAGGAAAAACATTTCAAACTGAACTCATTTTCCGTGCATTGGGGATCGAACCTGTTATTATGTCAGCTGGAGAGCTCGAGTCTGAGAGAGCTGGTCTGCTCAACTTTTATTTTTTATTTATTTCTTGTCGACTCTATCACCACTCTTTCATAGCTTGGTTGCATATCTCATCTCAATTAAAAAGACATGCACAGGCGTACTGCGATTTTCTTACTAATTAGCATTTTTTTTGGTAAAATGTTTTGGAAACTTTTTAGTGAACTTTTGGAATGAATAAGAAAATATTAATTAGTTCTTACTAGTTGAGTCAATATAGAACAATTCTTGATGCAGGAGAACCGGGCAGGCTTATACGTGAAAGGTACAGGACTGCCTCCCAAGTTGTTCAAAACCAAGTGAGTTCTCTGTCTGAGTTTGATAAACCCTAAACAATGCCATGTTTGTGCTGACAACAGAGTTGTACATAACTTTGTGATTAATTTCAACTTTTGATCTGCTGGCACCTAGTTGTAGTTAAAATAAAATTCTAATTTTTTTGAACTCTTCAGTTGATTGATATTACATAATGGAGCTCAATATCAGAGAGTTTTATGGGCTTTCTTATCCCTTACGGTACAAGCACACATACTGTGCTTTAACTTTAATTAATTAACTAAAATTTTGAACAGGGAAAGATGAGCTGCTTGATGATCAATGACATAGATGCTGGTCTTGGCAGATTCGGTTGGCTCTTTTACTCTTTATATGTTCGTTTTGTTTCGTACTGAATTTGTCTCAAGTATAATACAGAAGGATCCTTAAAAGTTTGTCCATGTTCACATTTTGATGTCTTACTGTTTTGATTGTCCCATTTCAGATTGTTAATAAAAAAAAGACCTACGAAGTGATTGCATGAGTGTTCCTCCGTATTCTTTTACTACAAACATAAAGTAAGAGACCAAAATGATGCAAATTAGAAAGTAGTGATCAAGATTAGATCACATTGACAGTTTCTAGGTTAAATATGTAAGAACTGGAGAATTAATGGCAGCATGATTGAATTCTGGTTCCACCGGAGAGAATACTGAAGATAGGATGGAGAATTGATAGCAGCATGCACCTTTCCTCCCTTTCTTTAAGTCCAAACTATGAAAATTACACCGATTATTTTAGTAGCCAAACTCTTCTGGATAACATTAATACCTTGAACTTCCATTAACCTTTTACTTTCTTTCTTTCTTTTTGGATGTCCTCTGAAGTCTGAACTCCTATCTGAGTTGACAGTAGTACACTACAGTCAAGTTGGTTAAAAAAAAATAAAAAGCTGAAAATAACACCCTGTTTTATTTGCTTTCTGCTCTTGTTTTCTTTTTTGCATTTAGTTCCCCCATCTTGCTCTGTATAAATGCTTTTAATTGATTAGGAGCTCAATTGATGCTGTAAATCTGTTCCTTTCTCTTACATAGTTAAATGTAATTGACAGGAAATACACAAATGACAGTGAATAACCAGATAGTGGTGGGCACTTTAATGAACTTGTCTGATAACCCTACTAGAGTTAGCATCGGCCAGAAATGGAGAGATTCAGATGTAACGCACCGGGTACCAGTTATTGTAACTGGAAATGATTTCTCGACTCTCTATGCTCCCCTAATTCGAGATGGGCGCATGGAGAAATTTTACTGGTATGACTCTGTGAGATGTAATGAGTATAATCATACCTTGCAGCTAAGTGTTTTTTAACCTGTTAAAGCTTTGCTGGTACACCACCCTGATGTGCTGAGTCTGGTGGTTCATTTATTTACTTCACTTTGTTTTGTTTTATGTTTTTGCAATCTTTTTTGGATGCCTCCTTCGAGAAAGGCCAGTTATCTAATATACGCATGAAAAATCAGACACTAGCAGTTGCGGTACTCTAGATTGCCCCTCTATATGGAGGAAGATTAGTGGAATAAGGGTAGTCTAGTCATCTTTTAAAAAAAATTGCAAGAAGATGGGCATTAATGCCATATTGATTATATGAGAATTAAAATGCTTCATCTTTCCTGCCAGTTACTCTTTTCTGCATGCAGAGAAAGTAAGGTCAGAACCTTCAGGTTTCTTTATTTAACTTTTTAGATATTTTGTTATTGAATATTTAAATGTTTAGACATACATAGTGGAAAACAAAAATGTTGTGACATTTAGATACTCTCTTTAGGAAAAAGGCACCTGAAGGATGACCAATGTAATTGCCCCTAAATAGTATTTCACATCTCTAGTTACTTATTTATCATACCTTGAATTAATGTGACAATAATTATGGATGCTAAACCTCTGAACTCATTTTTTTTTTTTAAATATAAGTTTGTGCTTGTACTGTCTTGGCTGGAGGTAGTATGATAACTAATTGCCTCAACTATGTTGCTAGAGCTCCAGCACTAGGCTCATTTGAGAGTAAAGTACAAATCATCTGTGACAATGAATAAAATAATTGACTCAGGCAGCCAGATCGGGAGGATATTGTAAACATAGTTCAGCGCATGTATGCGAAAGATGGCATTTCCAGAGATGATGTTGTATGCATAGTGGACACATTCCCCAACCAATGTAACTTTTTTTTTTTTTTTTGTCAGTGTATCTAGTTTCATGTATGCCCACACAAAAAGAACAATATTTTTTATGATCCATATGGATTCTACTCTATACACACTAACCTTCCATCAACATAAGCACTCTTTGTATACTAATAATTTAGAAACTATCCATTGACCATTCTCTTCTCTCGAAATAATTTGGTAATCTTATGAGTTACATGGAGAAGAGGGACAGATTATTTCCAAGTTCTTGCTTTGCAGTGTGCTTTTGACATGAAATCGCTCCTTTTTTATGTACCTATTTCCATACTTGTCAGGGTTAATACCAATTTTTTTCCGTCTTTTTATAGCTCTAGATTTTTATGGAGCTATGAGATCAAGAACGTATGACTGTGCAATTTTGCAGGTATCTCGTCACTGCTTTTTAATTACAGTCAAGTCCTATATTTTCTGTTCAAGTTTTCATATTCCTAATTTTTCTTAAAACTTTAAATGAAGTGGGTGAATGAAATTGGGGGATTTGAGAAGCTTGGTGAAAAACTCCTGAAGGAACGAAGAACCGGCAACCTTCCTGTTTTCGTTCCTCCTAAGGTATTATTTTGAAAATTATATTGGTACCATTCAGGTCAAATCTAGCTTGCATATGAGTTAAAAATTGACTGTAAATATCCTGTATTCAGTGCTAAGTTGCTTGGGCCCTACACCAGGGTCCAGGGTCATCCTAAACATTACAGTGGAGGAATATTAGCACACTAGCATGATATTCTTTTAATTTTTTTTGTTTTTTTCAGTGGTAATAATTCTTGTTTACTCTGAGCTTATTGGGGGCTCCGTTGTTGGTTTGGGTTTTGATGGGACTCTATTACTGTGGTGTCACATATTGTTGTTTGCCATTCCAGGAAATTGGAATCTTCTTATAGCATCGTTTTTTCTTTGTTTTTGGTGGAGCAGCAAACAATGGAAGCATTACTAGAATCAGGCCATTCGTTAGTGAAGGAGCAGGAAATGGTGATGAATTCTAGACTGGCCAAGGAGTACATGAAAAATCTGGATGACTAATTTTGGGGAGAAAATGTGTATACAAGTATACAACATACCAGCTTTGCGGGTTACAAACCAACCTTACATTTGTAATTGTACCATACGGATACGGATGGCATTTAAACTGTACAGAGAAAAATATTATCCCAAACCACCAAAAATATATACATCGAAGAAAGACCAAAAGAAGCGGAAAAATGCTCAAAATTAAATAAGAAAAAATCAATGATAATGCTGAATGAAAGTAAAAACAAACTAAGAAAGAGTAACAGCATGCCTATTACTCTTAAGAGCTCGGCTTTTGTTGTATCGTTTATTCCTTTTAGAAAATAAATGTTTTGTTCATAAGACCAATTTTTAGAGCACCTTTTTGGTTCTTAGATTTTGTGCTTCAGTGTATTGCAGAAAATCCACTATGGTTTGAACTAGTTTTCACAACTCAGGATGTGTATTATTAACCCCGATAGTGAGTACACCCAATTACAGATCAAAGCTAAACTACTTCACATTCGATTATAAAATATGTTAACCCATAATTGCAGCAAGAAATCACAAAAACATATCAACTGTTTCCAAACAAGTTTCAAATCCCATCCAAACTAAAACCAGAGAAACAGTACCAGAGCATGATATCACCGCAAACGTAGTTCCATATTTGAACTAAAAAAACATACTGACTACAATTGATTTTTCAGAAAGTACACAAAAAACCCTCCTTGTTGGAAATCACAATTTACTGTAGATAAGAACCGTGCTGATCACTGGGGCCTCAATTGAAGGTAGTCCCTGTGCTCCATCTGGCAGCATCCCATTAATCGGTTCTGGTAAGCTACGGTACCAATGGCTATAAGCCAATAACCATTATGCTCCGACATAATACCAGCACTTGGTATCAAACCTTGTCAAACTTCAGGGTGTAACAATGCAATATATATATAGACACACATACACGATAAAAAAGCATCAGATTTATTTCCACTACAAATTGTCTATGAGAATTATACAAGAATCAGACAAGATCCTATGTACGATTCAATCCAGAAACAACCAACATTCAAATCATTCAAATGGAAAAACCAAGTTAATACAAGATTCTAACCCAGATCAAAAATTGGAAATTAGAGAAAAAAAAATCCTATTCTTCTATAAGTTGCATGAAGTTGTACAACACCGTGATCAGGTGGGTCCATTGTCACTGATTGAAGAAGACCGCTAGACAATTTTATTTGAACTGATGTGGCCCAAAAAATAATGTAAATCATCTTTATTGTTCCTGTGGAGCATTTTTTTGCCAAATGGAACACTATCCTTCTAATCCAAAACTGGTCTAAATTACAAATCATTCCTATCATTGCTACTTGCACATCTATGTTACAAACCTGGCTTCACATCCCATATGACTTCTGAGCAAAAACTGAATAGATTTTCCTTTTACCTGAAAAACTTCCATTTGTTTCTAATTCCATTACCCTCTGTCCTCTGAACAAAATGTAGTTTTATCAGGGATCCCCTATTCAGCAGATGCAATCCCACTGCAACCCTAAAATCAGATTATCCACATCAGGCCATGAACTTTCAGAAAGTTACAAACCAATCCTCTCTAAGCAATATGTTAAAAGTGTTTTCATTTTATTGATGGGCGTCATTTGAGGGCTAAACTCCACAGCAACCCTCAACATCAGGACCTTCATTTCAGCCACAAAACATTTTAATAAATTATAGTTCAGTCCTTAGCTTCAAACCAAATACAAGAAAGTTTATCAAGGAGCAATGAATAATTTCTCCCTAACTGTTGTGGGTTCATTTCCATTGCAACCCTGAAATCTTGAATCGAGATCACACCATTCATATGCCTAGCCTGGGAATGTACCAGATCCAAGCATGACCTGATAACCTGTCTCAGATGCAAATCCAATCCACTATTCAACAGCTGGGCACATTCTGATGTGGCCCCACCTTCCAACCCGTTCTCTCGAGCTATATTGTCAAGTCTCCTCTTCAATTCTTCGCTACTGGCTAGAAACTCACCTTCAGAAAAGCTTTTAGAAGCACGAACCTTCCTCATTGATGGTTGCACCGGGACAGAAACAGAAACTGGTACAGCACGTGGTGCCAGTACAGGCACTGGTAATGGGATAGTGTGCTCATCTACCCTTGGCCTCTTAACAAGATGCTTAAAATCACAAATATCCAGTTCCCCGTTGTCTTTGATAGGAACCAAAGAACCATTACACAAAACGGGAGGGGCAGGCTGAAGAGACTGGTCAGGCTTGCCAAGCCGCTTGTGGCACGCATTTTGAAAGACGGAGCGAATTAGTTGGTTGTGCAAGAAGAGGTTCTCCCGGCCAAGGGTCAAGATGCAAAGTTTATCGAATTCAGGTTTGGTTAGCTTTTTGAAGAGAAGGCCATTAAGGTATGAGAAATACTGGCGAGTTGGCGCAGGCCCAAGCTGTTTTTCCATTTGTAATTTGAGTTCCCTCAAATTGATCGGACAGTGATTTTGACCCTCCATTTTTGAAGCAGAACATGTAAACCTTAGGTTATGAGATATGGAGTGGAATTTGACAGGAAACAGGGATTTGATTTTTGTTTGGCTTAGGTAAGATTAAAAAAAAATAAAATGAATTAAAATTGGTGTAGTAGCCATGTTGAGAAAAAAAAGGCAATGATGTGAGGGGAGGTCTCAGGCTAGGGTTTGTGCCTTTTTCTACAAAGAAGAGCGAGGAAGCGTCCCAATTGAGAGCAAATGCAGCAAGGCGGGAATCTCATGGTGTTCTTGGTTTTTCTCCACGGACTGAAGACTGAAGAGAAGAGAAGAGAAGACCCACTTTCTCTTTTGGGGAGGCAGTTTCTCGTTTGAGAAGAAGAGAGAAGAGAGAAGAGAGGAGAAGGAAGGAGGTGGAAGCCGTCAAACTCCTTGGCTTTGTTTTTTGTTTGTTGGGTCAATCAATCTCATCTCTCTTGCTCGGACCTCCTCCAATTCAATTGGATTTCATCTCCATACACACTCAAAAACACTTTATCAAATTTCAAAAAGAGCCTTCCAGAGAGAGAGAGAGAGAGCGAGAGAGCGAGCTCGCCATCCACTCCATCTCCATCTCCATCTCCATCTATTAATTTATTTATTTATTACCTCTTCTTCCACTACATTTTCCATCTCTGTTCCATTCATTTTTTTTGTTTTTTACATTGCATGCATACCAGTGTAAAATTATAAAATTTTCCTTATATTTGCCAAAATGCTTTTTTAATTTTTGACAAGCACCATATTGTAGATTGATTGAAGGACTGTTGCTTACCACATCTAAATCTAATATTACCGTTGATTTGGATACAAATAACAAATGTAACCACCAATAGCTATTGCAACCATTTTGTACCATACATAAAAAAAAGGCTTCTAATTCCGTTTTCTGTGCATTGTCAGAGATGCTCTCCATCTAATGGAGAATTAGATGACGTGGGCTTCGAATTTTACATCGACTTGGTCATCCTTCTTATTTGCTTTTGAGCAATTCACAATTATTAATCCTTATAATAATAACGACCTTTGTTCCCAAAATAAAAGAACAAAAAGGAAAAGAAATACAAAGATGGAATGCCCTAGTAATAAACAAAAATTTTATCCCAATTCCACATCCCGACTAAACATATAAAAATCTACATTACCTTAAGGATAATTGGATCAAATACTTCATGCAGAAGTTTACAAATGAATAAAACAAAAATAACAACGAAGCCACGAGCTATTCTTCAAAATAGCACTTTGAATATTATTGTGAATATTACTTCTGTATTCTTCATCGTACTGTCAAACATGATAGTGACCGCACAGCTCCTTCATGAAAGTGAAAATTTCTGAATTGGATCAAAAAAATTAAATAAAATAGATTCAACAAAGTTTGGATCGAGTAAAAAGAGATGTTGGCCAGTAATGTTACATAGCAGAAGGTATCAGATTTGCACCAGTTGACTAGCCAAAAGTCAAGCTTTTCTTATTTTTCAAGACAATACTGCACTACTATACCAAACTGACTAGCCCGGTACCAGTCCAGAATTTTCAATACAGAAGAGAATACCTCTATTTATTAAAGAGCATTCGGTACGTCCAGCGAACCACCAACATGAGTGTTTGGTACCAAAGACAATTGTAGGCGTCCAGTCCATTCCTCGGTTGGTTTTAAGGTCACAGGATCTTCTATGGCAGCTGCTTCCACGCAAACCATGTGTTTATACTCCTCATCCCC
This sequence comes from Rhynchospora pubera, assembly GCA_028095005.1. NCBI lineage: Eukaryota > Viridiplantae > Streptophyta > Magnoliopsida > Poales > Cyperaceae > Rhynchospora > Rhynchospora pubera. The sequence continues at coordinate 228,059,869 of CM051459.1, read as the reverse complement.
AAAATCTGACATAGCCTTTGCCTTTTTATCCCATGGATTCCACACAACTATTGAGATAATTAAAATGACGAAAACAAATTAAGTATTTAAGTATAACCCACAGGTACTAATTACAATGAAGTTGCATTAATGTCAATCTCGAAATATTCAATTGTGTGTTCACTTTCAAAATATATTGGGCCAAACAGATGAATTGACATGGTATAGCCTATACATGAAAAAAAAAAAGAAACAGAGATATTTAATGATGTATAGTTTTATATTATGTTTTAGTGAATTGTCCAGTCATATTTGGATTTGCTTTGGGTTTACTAACAATAAAAATGCTATTAAGTAGACAATATGATAGACAGGAACGAGAATAAAACCAGCATCAGGGAGCCCATCTTTTATGACAAGAAAGGTTCGGTTCTTTTCATGATCCAAGATTGCTATCTTTCTTGGAGCCTCAAGATAGATTCTATCTAGCTGCAATTGAGCAGAAAATGGAAGTTTGAGTTTGTGATTGTATAAAGGAAATTAAGGCTGTTGTAGACGGATGTTTTCCATGTTTGGTGTTGGGATTTTGAATAAGAAATGTGCAGTAAAAGATAAAGTAAAATAAGAAGAAAAGCATTTACCTCTCCTTCAAAAGTAATGGCATCGCCTTGCTCTGTGAAACGAGACCTATCTTGCAAATTGTCGAGGTAATCGAGAGTCTCCAAGCCTTCTACTCTCACTTCACTAATTTCACAGAGACACAGCAAAAATTAGATTAGAGCGCTGGGTGTAAGCGTAGCAAATGTAAGAATAGAAAGTTGAATGATTTAACCTGATATCGGAGACAGAGAAATAGGTGTGGTATGCGAAGGTGAATGAAAAAGGTTTTCCATCAGAATTGGTGTTTCGGACGCGTGAGGTGAGGGTGAGGACGCCGGCGGGGCCGAGTTGAACGCGGAGGCGGTACTCAAAACTAGAAAAGAAATTAGGAAGAGGAAGAGAGAAAAAAAAAAAGAAAGGTAAGAATTAGAATGAAAGTACCCACCTGTGGGGAAAGGCTTTGAAATCGTCGTGAGAAGGAGAAAGAATGAGATCGACGAAGGCTGCAGTGGCGTTGGGAGGGGGGTCGAGTTGGGGATCGGCGTCGAGAGCCCAGAGGCGGTTGCGGGCGAAGCCGTGGGGAGGAAGGGAGCCGAGGTTGGAGAACTGGGGGAAGCAGATGGGGATGCCGCCGCGGATGGCTTTGGGAGGCTCGAAGAGGGCCTTGCTGCTCAGGAACAGAAGCTCCTCGCCTTGCGCGTTTTTCCAGGAGCTCACGTGGCCGCCGTACAGGTACACCTCCGCCGAGCAGCCTCCTTCTCGGAGCACCAGCTTCTCCAATCCGTTCATCCCGCCTTCTCGTTCCACCGCCTGCGCCTCCATCGTCTCAAGATTAGATTAGATCAGGGACTCTTTTAATCCTTTTTTCGTTGTGTTTCTTCCGAAACCAAACCAAACTGTTAAAAATTTTGGTTGCCTTTTAAAAACGAAACAATTTTTTCAATATGTATTTTCGTAATTTTGTCAATTTTTAAATTATGCTTATGCACCCCTACTTGGGAGGCATCCGCATCCTCGACAGTCCTTTAAAAAAACTGTGTGTCCTTTTAAATGGCTGTCAAGGATGCGCATGCTAGTCCTTTTAAATGACTGTCAAGGATGCGGATGCTACTCGGGAGATGACAATTGACAAATTGTGAATGGATCATGTTCAAATTGAAGTGGGCTTATATGATCTGTCAGCGTACCGAAAAATTTAAAAATAATATTAAATTAATATAATATATTAAAAATAACATCAATATAATAATATTTTTTTATATATTATTTATTTATTTATTTAATTTATTAATTAGTAAAATAATTAGAAAAATAGATAATATATTGTAAAAATATTGAAAAAATATGGAAAAAAATCAGGAATAATTAAACTAAATTTTATATGTAATTTCGTATTTTTTGGAAATTTTTTTTCTCTTTTATTAGTTTATTAACTAGTTAATTAATTAGATAAATAAATAATATATTCTAAAAATATTGAAAAAATATAAAAAAATCAGGAATAATTAAACAAAATTTTATATGTAATTTAGTATTTTTTTTTGGAAAATTAAATTTATTTTCCTTTTAATTAATTTATTTAACTTTTAATAATATATTCTAAGACGGAGAAGAAAGACTAAATTCACTTGATTTACTGCATTTCTCTTTTTAATAATTAATTTATGATTTTAAAAACTTTTTTAGTATTTTAGAGTGGTTTTTAGGTTTGCAAACTTTCAGAGTGGATTTTGGAGGTCCAGAGAGCGTTTTTTGGCTTCGAAAATGGTTGTTACGGGGTTCCACCCCGATAACATGTGTAGATCCCGTCGCCAGCTTTCCGGAATGTTCTCGTTTGCGCCAAACGGACCTTCCTATCAAAACTTATGCCTGTTTAAAGTTTTAATGTTCAAGTTATGCCTTTGTATCCCTGCAAATGCAAAAAGGATTAATAAAACTTTGAAAATTCTGAAAGGATTATGCCTTTTTTTCCTGCAAATTCTGAAAATTTATAATCCTTTCTAAATGGTACAATTCATTTAATTAAATAAGTTATAAAAATTTATATTTTAATTAAATAAATTAATTAAAATGAAAATAAATTTAATTTTTCCAAAAATACTAAATTACATATAAAATTTAATTTAATTATTCCTGATTTTTTCCATATTTTTTCAATATTTTTACATTATATTATCTATTTTTCTAATTATTTAACTAATTAATAAAATAAATAAATAAATAAATAATATATAAAAAAATTAAAAAGCTAAGATCGGAATCTCGGATTTCGATCTTAGCTAAGGTCGGAATCCGGGATTCCGATCTCAGCTAAGATCGGAATCCGGGATTCCGATCTCAGCTAAGATCGGAATCTAGGAATCCGATCTTGCGTTCGGAATCTGGGATTCCGATCTCGTGATACTATTTAAAAAAATATTATTATATTGATATTATTTTTAATATATTATATTAAATTAATACTATTTTTAAATTTTTCGGGTCAGCGTAACACGGACGAAATCAATGGGCTCTGTGATTGCAGGCTGTATGTGAGAAAGGCCATCACGACCCTTGTTCTTTTTTAACCCCTATGATTCTATCAATTGTAATTACTGGCCTACAAGGAAAATATAGAAAACGAGAAAGTGAGGAAAGTTTCTGCAATTCCCACGCAATCATCATTGTTAAGCAATTTGGTGTGCATATATATATACCACGACGGATATCACCACCAAGGTCAAAATGGCACCAAACTTGTAATGTATTAATTAAGGTAATATTTAGTTTGAAGATTTTTCAATTTGTGACTTGTGGTGGAACAGAAAAGTTGTACACTTATATTTTAATGAATTGCAATGCAACCTATCGCCAAAACTTTCAGTATACTTACCGTTCATTTTTGTACATATCTGATGGGAACTATATATATATTCTTATCACAGCATCACAACAATATTGAGGTAATTAATGCAAACATACGTTATGTTAATACCAAATAAATCCAACAAAACAAATTACATGTGACAAAGAGCATTATTAATCTCTCCCAGCTAGGAGTAGGAACGAAGCACAACACCGGGTCCGTTTAAGAACTAGCTAGTCCTACCCTCTCCATGTGTGGAATTATTTAAATTACTTCATTTCCATGCATATATATCAATACATATATAGGCATGCATGCCCATCAATTTCTACTTTGAAACCAATTAATTGTAAGGCACTGGCATGCAATATATTTGTATATAGTTAAAATTATCATGAGAATACAAAAAGATCGATGCAGTGATTATATATATTAATTGCCCCATATTCACTTTTGAACAGGCCCAATTAGACGATTGCATTCTTAGTTTGGCAAATAGAATAGCAGAGGGACACTAGCTATTTGACAGCAGAGATCTGAGCACTCCAACCTGAAACTGGAGACACGTCACATAGCTCACCACCTCTTCTATCAACTCATTTATGCTGCAATCCTCATCTCCTGTTGGCACCATCTCTCTCAGCACATCTATGCATTGGCTCACCTCATCTCTCTCTCCAGTCTCCATTTCGTTTTCCTCTCTCCTAATCTGTACGCTTATGCAATTCACAAACCTGGGTACATTGCAGCATTTGCATTGTTCATCACTCATTTTCGCAACACTGCTTGTTATGGGTTCCCAATGGCAGCTGCAACCTAGTTTTTGTTTTAGGGTTCGGGTCCATTTGAAATGAGTGCCAACTAATACTACCATTGCCATGTCAAGTTGAAACCATGGTTCAAAAAATCGGCCGATTCAAATCGGAATCGGCTGAATCGGATCGGAATCGGCGGAGGCCGAACCGATTTTAGGCTATTTGGAGCGGAATCGGGTGAGATCATCAAAAACCGCCATTAATGGTGGTGTTTATCAACGGAGAGAGGAGAAAGGGATGTCGGGGATTGCGTCTGAGGTGGTTAGGGGAGAGAAAGACGCGTGGGAGGCCGGTGGAACGGGTTAGGAGGAGGCGACGCCGTCTCTGCTCGGGGTGGATCGGAATTTTTTACAGGGCGACGTGGAGAGAGGTTAGAAATAGAATTTGGACTTTTGGTCTTTTGGAGAAGAAAGGTCCAACTGGATGGATCCAGTTTCTATTTTCCAAAATTTGAACGGTCCAGGATTTTCTGAAGTGTAAAAAAGAATAAAATAAAATAATTCTTGATTAAAAAGGTGATCCAACAACATGGAAAAATTTGTAATTTTATATTCTACAATTCAAACTGATATATTATTGTGTTTTAGTGAAATATTACTTATAAAATTTTTTTTTACAAAATTATCTTGCTAATCAAGAATTTTATTTTACTTATTTCCAATGGCTTCCGTAACTGATTATTTTTTTATATGTTAATTGATGTAATTTATAGTTCTAATCTCCGGTCTTTTAGCTTGTTATTGAAAAAAAAAATTTCTTAATTTTCTTGTATTTTCTCTTAATTTTAAATGCTTAAAACATGATTTTCATAAAAATCCGATTCTCCGATCCGATTCACCCGATTTTTTCCGATTCGTCCGATTCAACTCCTTAGATCAAAAGTCCGATTCCGATTCCGATTCCGATTTTCAGAACCATGGTTGAAACCGCACTCTCTGTTTGATATCAAGCTTTTGCTCTCCATTTTTGTCGGTCAAGAGCTTGATACTTGTATTGCTACACATTAGAGCCTGCAAGAGGTAGGCCAAGTACTTTACACAAAAGATATTGAATGTTGTGGTGCTGTTGATCTCCACACTACAAACCCTTCTCCTCTTGATCATTGGCATGGTTTCTTTCATCGCTAAAACAAAGCATTAAAAAAATAACATTATAGAAATATCTATATGCTTGGTTGTACTTGTATAGCTAATCCAATTAATATACTAAATTTAAAAAAGGAAATGTATATATATATTGCAGGCAGTTGATTAACAAGTTCATTACAGCATCCTGTATGTTTCTAAGACAAAAGTCACTTAAATAGCAAAGCCTTATGCACATAGCATAACGTATCAGCACATATAAGTAAACATAAAGTACCCATGACAACTATTTGTTAGAATCAAAAAGAGATTATGAAATATGTTTTATATATATATAACAAATACACATAATGTATTACTCAGTTGATAAAGGACAATACATCATATAAACATGTTATGTCTTTGGAAATCAAAGAAAAGAACAAAAACAAAAGAAAACATCGGAGGATATACGTACGCAACTCTTATTACTTACCTAGCCAAGAGCTCTTGTATTGTTGGTTTTATTTCTACCAGTTGTGGTGACTATGTGACTGTGTGTTGTGTTGGTGTGCTGTGCCTGTGCATGGGCTGTCCATTTAAGCACGAAGAGAGCGCAGGAAAAAACCAAAATATTTCTCCTGCCACTGTCCCATTTAAGGCCAAAATGGCTCATCCTTTTCAGATATAGACATAAGACATATAGTCCTTTTTTGACAAATGGAGGCCAGCTAATAATAAACTCATCATTCGGTACCATACAAATTGGAAAGATATACAAGGTTTTATTAGGTCTCCGTTGACTGGTCAACACGAATTAGAAGTCCATTTATAACTTTATATTGAGAAAAAAGAAATCTAAGTTAATTAAATTAAGAGAGTTCAATATGTCTAGAATCTAGATAATTATGTATTGCTTTGTGTTAATTATGGAGACAGGTATATATGGAAATTAATTCTTTTGTCTACACTCTACAATCTTATTTGTTATAAGTAACAATGGGGCTGTTTGGATCGTTTAGGAATTTGGGGAATTTGGAAAAGTTGCATTTTCTAGAAATAAATTTATTAGGAAGTGTGTAACTTTGTGAAGAGTTTGGATTGTTTATAATAAATTTATGGTAGTAAGATGAAATTCTCCAAATTCTTTGGGAAATCCAAACAGCCCCAATGGTAATATATATACCGTATGCGTATGTAATACTAATATGTGATCATGTATTCATGTTCATATGATGGTTTACATATGAAGACGATCATAATCAGTCAATAACTCAATATCCAAATGCTCTATCACTTAACAGTCAACAGTAATATTAAGATAACTGGATTGTTCTCTCCTGATTAGTAACAATATGTTGAAAGTTGAAACAAATGTATAGTTATGATATAAGGACACATTAGCTTTCCAACTCTTGCAAACGCATTCTGCTCCATGCGAGTACATACAATACCTGGTATTAGCTCGATCGGGTACAAGGAAAGGGATCTAACCCGATACAGAACCCAAGGTATACGGAAGAATGGTAGTGAAGCACATGGTGGCACATGGATGCAGAGCTGATCTCTCTCTCTTTCTTAACCAGCCCAGCCATAATATGAAATGAAATCCCGTCCCGCGCGGGACTGTCCAGCGCACCACTGTGAGCCGTGTGATTTAATTTCAATGGCAAAGGGAGTCCCGTGCATGTAACCTGATTGGTAGGCCCGAACCGTCCAGATCAGATCGGACGGTTCATAGGTTGCGCTGGACGGTCCGCGCGGGAGCAGATAAGGATTCCCATAATATACACCAACCAAAGAGTATTGGTCCCTCCCACGTGCATGTGCACTTGGCGGGACAGGACAGTACATCAACGCCAATCTTTTAAATGCCACCACAACACAAACTATCTCTCTAGGCTAGCTAAACCCACGCAATTTATATTTTTATCTAGATCCTCTGTTATTGGGTCTCAAATCTCTTGGTTTCTCTGCAATTTATCTCAAAGTGCACGTGCAGATAGGCCTGTCAAACGTGGCTAACGATCACAGAATTGTCGTTGCCCGTTATCGTTTTGTATGAGTAGACGGCACAAATTTGATTGCCGTTAACCAGTTCGTTTATCAAACGGTTCAAAATTCTAATTCGTTAATCGTTTTCGTAGAAGTAAACGGCAAAACGATTTAACGTTTAAAACGTATTGAATTTTTGTACTCTATTGAAGCCCTATGAAATTTTAATCAAAACAAATTATGTAAAATGTTTAAAAAATCACAGAATATATAGAAAATATGCTTACATTAATACAACAACATATCAGTACAAAAAAAAGAACGATACAATTACATTCCCACAAAAATAAACCAAATATGACAAACACTTAAGTCAATAGTATATCGAAAAATACTTTGCTCAAATTCTCAGAAAAGGGAGAAAAATAAATGAACAAAAATGAAATTATTATTTGAAAATTGTACTAATTTTCACTAATTTTTTTCAAGAATCAGACTTTTCAGATCTCTTAATCAAAAATATTTGACAAATACACCTACATCCTTAATAAATCGCCTCTCCTTCGTTTTCCAAATCAAAGCTGAAAACTCGATCTGGATTAGGGACGGAGGCTTCCAAGCAACACCTCGATCCCAGCTCTTCTCCAGTTTGTGCCTTTACCGATCTTTCAGTCCGACGACCTCTCCCTATCCATACCCCTCGTCAATGGTGGCGGAGGCGGAAGCGCTCAACGGAGGGTAGGGTTTCCACGGAGGCGACAGTCGAGTCGCAGAGAAACTTCCTCATTGGTTTGTATAGAGAGATCTGGATTTTTAGTTTTTTTCTCTATTTTTTTCTCGAGTGGTGTAAAGAGGAAAGATGGGAAAATGAGGAGAGTGAATTTTTAGTCAGCGGGAGAGACCAAAATGGAGCAGAAGACTCAAGACGCTTCGTTATCTCCGCTCCTCTCATCTGCTATCAAAAAAATTTTACACACATAGAATACTACACGGTAATACGAAATAACGATAACGAAACAGTCTATTTCGTTTACCGTACCGTTTATTACTCTAATTTACCAGTCTATTCCGTCTGTCGTTTCGTTTTGTTAACGAAACACATTTCAGTGTCGTTATTCGTTTCATTTCTCCTTAACGGAACGGCATAACGTTTTTTTGGTTCCATTGACAGGCCTATGTGCAGAAATGAAATTTCTTGTGGAGGATGATTTTCGTTTTCCGATACACTCTAAAATAGATAGAGGTGCTCGAGTTGCGAGGACGAAATGGTAGAAACTTAAAGGAGATGTGTTTTGTATATTTTAGAGTGAGTAATTGTAGAAGAATCGTAAAATGTAGGAAAGGAAACGAACAAGATGTGGAAAGAGATGAAAATTCGCATTCAAAAGATAGCTACGGAAGTGTTTAGAGTTACTAGAGGAAACAACCGTGAATATAAATACACTTGGTGGTGGAACGACGAAATACAGAAAACTATTAACGAAAAGAAAGAATGCTTCTAGTGCTTGCATCATCACAAGAACGAGAACAATATGGAGAAGTACAAATTGGCCAAGAAAAACGCAAAAAAAAAGTCATGAGTGAAGAAAGGGGTCGGACTTGTGAGGATCTATATTAAAAGTTAAGTAGGAAGAAAAGTTAGAAGGATGTCTGTAAGATAGCTAATCTTCAAGATAGAAAGAAGAGAGACTTAAATCAAGTGAAGTGCATCAAGTATGAAACTGATAAGTTTTTAGTGAAAGACGATAAGATCAAGAATATGTGGAGGAAATACTTCGATAAGTTATTCAATGAAGAAAACGATGGCCTAATGATTGAGTTAGACGACTATTTTGATGACACTAAATAGACAATTCGTTAGGAGAATCCAAAAGTCTGAAATGAAAGGTGTACAAAAATATAGAAGGATTAAACTTATGAGTCATATAATGAACCTTTGGGAGAGACATAACATTGAATATTATTATTTATTTTGAATTATTAATTATTAATTACTTATTATTATTAATTATTAGTAACTAATTATTATTAATTATCAATAATTATTAATTATTATATTAAGGATTATTTAAATATATATAATCGTCATTAAAAATTAAAAAGAACAATTTTAATATTTAAATGTATATAATCGTCATATAATGAACCTTGGCAAACTAATTTTATGAAAAATTAGTCACTAACCAAAACTAAGACTAACCTCAATAGTTCCAAACGCACCCAATTTATACCACTAACCTACTAATTAATCCTTAATATATCGAATGCAGTCCTTAGTTGTTGTTATTTTTTTTTGATACAGTCATACTAGAAGTTATTCTTATGTTCAAGCGTGGCCTTAGTTCATTGTGCGCGCGCGGTATATTAAAGACAACTCAATGTATAGCAAGTAGGGGTGTCAAACGTTAAAGACGGAAGCGGAACAGGGTGTTCCGTTTTCCGTTCCGTTCCAACACGCGGAAATGAAATTCGTTCCGTTTACGTTCCGTTTCGTAAAACGGAACAGAAACTGTTCCGTTTAGCCGTTCCGTTCCTCATTTTTCACTGATTTCAGCCTATTTTCCATTGATTTCAGTCATTTTTCGGTAAAACGGAACATTAACGTGCAATACCACCTGTTTCGTTTCCGTTCCGTTTCTGAAAACGTAACCAATTTTCCTTCCGTTTCCAAATTGACACCCCTAATAGCAAGGGATGACCGAAAACTATCCATCAATAAAATTTCTTCCCAAGCAATGTTCTCTCGCCTCTAGGCCTGTCAGTATACACGTTCGCCAACATTATTCCATTTCGTTCAGTCTAAACGGAACGGAAACGAAAGAGAATGAATTTTATTTTTTGAAACGGAACGAAAACGAAAATAAAATTTGTGAACATTACTGAAATGGAACACAGAAATTGATGGAAATTGACTGAAATTAAAAAAAATGTAGGACAGAACGTTAAACCGAATGAAAAACTATTTTGTTTGACGAAACGGAACGTTGAACAGAATAAATTTCTGTTTTGTTGACTGGAATAAACAGAAACGGACAGACGTTCGACAGGTTACTCGTCTTTCTCTCTCTCTCACACACACGCATTAAAAGCATAACCTCGTGCATGTCGACATTCCAAATAGTCCAGACCAAACCACGCATTAATGAACTAACGAAAATTCTGCATCGAAGATATAATTAATTAATTAGACCACTAAATATTAATCATTGTGAGACAGTTAATTAAAATTCATTATATATAAACTCCTAAGTAAATAGAATGGTAAAGGAAAATATTAAGATGGTTTAATTGTCAAAGGCCTACATAAAATGTGTTTCATATATATTTGACAAATTAGGCCTAAAAGAAGAAGAGAAAATAATTGAAAGTTAATATACCAACGATGGTCCTCCATGTATTTTCAGGAATAAATGAAATCATATTACATGTTAATATGAATGACCCTACTAAATTAATTACATGTCATTTCTCAGCACTTTTTCAATAAAAGGAAACGACAATTTACTGTTGCAATAGTGCTGCCAACTTGTGACTCGATCTCTAAACAAAGATGAGTTTACTCTCAATAACCTACAAAAAATAGTTAATTCTGTAGGTTGGCGCAGTTTTACAATTAAATTTGATATTTAATAAGTCAAATCATTAAAGTTAATTAGTAAATATAATTTGGTCTTGAATAAAAATTAATAATTTAGGTTTCTAGGCTATGTTGGAAATTAAAAGTCGTGCATCTAGCTAGCTAGGTAATTCTTAGAGTTCATGCTCTTAATTAGTATATTTCGAAAATTGAATACTCTGATGAATTTGTATCAAGTTCATATGTTGGATATGAATTATAAGAAAAAAAAAGAAAGGACAAAAAAATCAGTACAGGCATACTAAAATTAATTGCAGAAAAAAAAAACATAAACTAGCCACTAACAGAGAAATCCAATGCTAATTTAAAACAAACAATTTCACTCAAAAAAAAAATTTAAAACAAACAATATCCAAAATATATATATCCAAGATACAAGCTGTAAAACCTCTAATAAATTAAGGCTAAGAGTATGAAAATGTAGCTACATGATTGTGAGCAACCGTACCGATCCACAATTTTCCATTAACCTCTCTGACCTCACTGACCAACCGTATAATCTCACCTCGTCTATCTTCGAGCACGTCGATGGCATTGCCTCCGATGTCAAATAGCGCAATTACGGTGTACATCTTCATGCCGACCATTTTTCCGAGGATGTTAAGCTTGAGAGGCAGTCGGAAGTAAATGTTTCTCATCCAAGGATAGTGAGAGAAGACTTCTAGAGTGCGTGTTCGACAGCAGTCTATGGCCACCCAAAAGTTGCCTTTATCATTTATGCGAACATTGTCTGGGAATCCTGGGAGGTTTGCATATAGCTCTAGTTGGGCTGCTCTCTGGCCCTCTAGCCAGTACCTCATTATTCTGAAAACAAATTAATTAAAATGCTTAATTAATTACTAATCACCATATATATATATTAATATTTTGATTCCGAATAATTAATGCATATATATGCGCGCACCTGCACTTCGTTGTTTCTGCCACAAGAAGAAAAGTCTCGTCCTTGGAGATTTGTACACCATTAGCAAAAGTGAGGCCGCTTACAACAACAGTGGTCGATTTTGTCGTCGGGTCATACCGCAGCAGCCGTCCAGTGGCTTCTCCTTCCAATAATATAAATACATGATTCCTGAATAAAAAGTTTGCATGCCTTGAGGTAGTGAAATAAGATTGTAGGGTCAGTTTGATATGTGATTAAAAGATCTAACCTACGGTCATATCTTGTGCTGGTATCTGTAAAGAAGATCGAGCCATTGCTATGAATGTCCAAGTCATTAGCAAACAGAATTGGGCTCCCCTCAACCTCACTAGCAAGAGAAGTCGCAACACCGCCACCGGGCCCCACCATCATGAGCCCATAATATGCATCTGCAATGTACAGATCTCCTGTCCGTTTATCAAATCGCAATCCAAGTGGTCTCCCGCAAAACCTCTCCTTTGGATGTTGCTTTTGTGTTGTTGAGTTTACTCCATTCGCACATTCTTTCTCTGACCTTCAATAAGTATCCAACATGTATGCACATTGCAGTCCCCATGTCAGAAGTAATTAATCAACATTAAGATCTACTAAAATAAGTGTCGAGTTCCAAGTGCGTGCTGATTTATCAAATTCACAATTGGGACGAAAGTGCATAAGAGATTATGCAGTCCCATCAAGATTGGCGTACTTCTTAACAAATTCTTGAAATATATTTGCAAACAGATAGATTTTAAGATGATAAGTACTTGTACAATGAACTCACCAATTAGTGCTAACAATGGCAAAGGTTTCCCATCCAACAGTTTCCCCCATCCAACGAACAACACGGCCATCAGCCAAGCCCGTGTATGGCCCTCGGCCTTCTCGGTCAAACTCAATCGACTCAGGCCCGAAGACTTCACCAGCAAATTGCAGTCTTGCATTTCTTAATCTGCTCTGGTTATCGTTGCGCCAACTCTTCATGACCTGCTTGTACGGTGCTACGTCAAGTTTAACAGGTTGATAGTCCCGACTTGCCACTGGGCTCCAATGAAATGGATCCATGAAAATTAATGACAGAACTATTGCTAGGAAGAAAAGTCTAGGATGTGACAAGACGCTATCTTCTCTGGCAAAAGTTTTCTTCTCGGCCATTGCAGTACGTATTCTATAGTTTTATGTTGTTGTTTTATCGAAGACTTAAAGAGATGAGAAGTTTGTCAAGACTTGAAAAATCTTAGGATTTATTTATTGCATGTGTGGTCAACTCTTTCTCTTAATTTTTCATGCAATTCATCTGTTGTTATTTATACTGTATCTATATTAGCACCAAGGAGACTACTTGGTTCAACCAACACAATTCACTACCCCTGTATTTGCCACAGTAAAACCACATTAATTAGCACGATGCACGCGTGAGTTTATGGCTGGTTTGGAGTAGGTACATTTTGTGTTTGTATGGGTAAAACTTGGGGAGTTGGTTAGCTGCTTTTTGACACAACGTCGTTTGCATTCCAAACTAAAGTAATTGTCTGTTTCAGCGTGGATAGCGAATCAAATTAGAAAGGATCAGGTAATCAAATGCATTCAGTTTCGGTTATGGAATCATGCTATATTTCTAGAAATGCTTTCCTTTCTAATTCGTTATTTATTCGCTCGACAAGTTAGCACCAGAATTATTTGATGTATCAGCTCAAAGAAGGAAAGAATAAAGAGTCAAAAGGAACTGAGTTTCAGCTTCTATTGATCTTCAGTAGAATAAAGAAATATATATATGAATCGGATGAAATGCCAATATTACAAAGATGTTCTGTCCATCCATTTGCATATGCACCCAATTTTAGACGTGTCAGAGTGTCTGATTCAACATTATTGTTCGTGATTTTTTAAAAAGTTAATGGACCAATGTAGGACAAAATAATCACATCTATCTTATAGCACCGTGCATGCCTTCTAAGTAAGAATGCATTTGCATAAAACTGAAAACCAGCTATTGATTTAGTGATAAAAAAACAATACACCTTAAATGAAAGGCCGCAAGTTCATAGATATTCAATTTAAAAATAAATTGGAAAATTTGATCCCAATCTATCTATAAAAAAAAAGTAACTCGAAGGTCAAAATGTTTGTTCTTACCAATGCCTAATTCCGAATAAAAATAATTTACAGGTGCAAACATTGAGATAATCTGTATTGATTCTCAGATATTAATAGATGTATGATGTATAATCAAATTATGTGTTTGGTAGCGTGTGAACAAGGGATAAGAGCAAGTGGGTCTACGGCAGTGTTCGCATTTTAGTTCGTGGGATGTTTGCAGAAAAGAAGGAACCCAAAACAAGGGTGTTGTTCGGTGTTCAGGAACACCTTTTCGTTGTTTGAGTAGCGCGAACAAAGCTAGCTAGTTTGCAAACACACCCCTTCTTTTATAGTCCTTGCTGGGTGAACATTTGTATAATTTGCAAACACACCCCTTCTTTTATAGTCCTTGCTGGGTGAACATTTGTATATACAAAACATTGTTAGAAAATTATACGTTTTCTTTTTGATGGTTTGGGTAGGTAGGACCTCTACTACAAACCTATCATGAATAATGTAAATCTAATAGAGATTAGATTACCGTTTGCGGAAGAATCGAATATACCAGACTTCGATCTCGTAGGCGATACCGCAAGCCATCACCGCCACGCAACCGCTGCGCACAGCCTTAATCTCTCTCCGTATGCGGCCGATGCACTACGACCTCAAGTTAGGACCTAGCGCCACCATCCACGATTCCAAGTGCCCGACATGCCGTGCTTCTCATTCATGCTTGGAAATCCATCAAGCAAGGGAGGAGAAGGCTCCCTCTCTCTCTCAGATCTCTCTCTAGGGTTCTGGACCTTTGGGGACGGAATAGACAAGACCACCAAGTAACAGAACCCTTAGATCTGAGAATATATAGCCTATGTCGGTTACGGAATCGAACAGACGCATCTCTGGTTCCGCGACCCAGCGGGTCGCTGGACCCATCAGCGGGTCGCTAGCCAAAAAAATCTCCGTAAATTCCAACATCTCCCTCTTGGAGAAGTTTCATACAGCATGTCACTCATACGGCAAATGAAACGTGCGACCATCGCATACACCTATCATGCGGGAGCTTAAAAGCCTCACTTTGAATAAATTCAAAGCCAGCGAGAGAGCATCTACCCTTTTATAAAAACAGTTATATAAATGAGTACACTAGTACCTTAGAATCATTCAAATCCGCACTAGATCAGACATTATTGACCGCTCAATAATACATGTCTTTTCCGTCTCAGTCTTAGTCTGCTGTATGTTCCCAACCTCAGTCCATATAACGATTTTGGTGAGCTCTGAACACCAACAAATCTACCGTTTGTGCATGATGAATTGAATCTTCCTTTCGACTCATGAGACTCAAAACGAAATCAGTCGCTTGCCTAGCAATGCCCCGACAGGCGAAATATACATCACCATAGGGTACACACCAAAGTAGCAGCCCTGACCCCATTTTTCATAACATAGTCAAAAGTCAAAGGGTACGTAATCATGGAACTCACACATGGGGAGTCATACGGTCTTGGTCCTGGAACCACTCAACCCACTTCCATAAGTCGCCAAGCACATGTGGTATGAGCACATGTTACAATGAATTATCTGCTAAACAGACGTGTGCTCACATTCATTGTACGAGTCTAGATTCAGTTTGCAAATCAAGTGTCTATGGTCTAGACCACTTCTTATTGCGACTAATCCTGAGATTCTCCACTTAGACACTCCCCGAGTTCTAAGGAGATTCTCACCTCGGCTATTATTGAACTACATGATTGTTTGGGGCACAATCATATCGAATCGCCTAAAAGAAGACAAGCCTCATTTCAGTCCCAGACTGAAGCGACAATGAGCTTCGTCCATCCCAGATGGCTCCTTAGTCCCTGACTAAGCGCACATAGCTCAATCTAGTCTCATCTCTACATGCCCCAGGCATCAGAGGCGATTGCTCGTGTGAGCGAGACAATCTAAAGTTCAATGACACACTACCATAAGTGTTAACATGTACTTGATTAATAATAAACTCAATGTTTACTATCCAAGTTCAAGTACATATAACTATGAGGATCTGATTGTCATATAGACCATCTCCAAAATGAAATAATTCATTTGACATCTCTCTGAACTATCAGAGAATTCTGAGTATCCTGAAACAGATCATTAGGGTGTTATGAACTCCCTCAGTGCTATCGTATCTCCATATATCTGAATCTGTTTGGTTTAGTCAATTACCCCACAATATGCTTCTAGAGCTAGACATAAACAATGAGTTGTTATCTACCTCCCTGAAGTCACAACAACTACCAATTATTTCAAGTACTATCTCAACCAAACTCACTCTTGACATAAGCATTAGTTATGTCAATATACTCTATCTCACAAATGAAAGAGCTAGTATGAAAATCAAAACATGCTTTTGACTCCATCTCCACTATAAGAGAGTCAAACTCAATCTCCACTATGAGAGAGTATCATATTTACTCGATCTCCCAAATGAGAGAGCAAATAATTTGTTTCAAGAGAAACAGTTGTAATCAAGCAAACTTTATCATCAAAGTATACTTTGCATGTTATTTGTCATACTTTCTTTCAAGTATATCAAACTCTATATGCATTTGCAAATAGGTATTGGAATTGGCTTATAACATATGTCAAACTCATAGCCTTGCTAGAGTGACCTAACTTTATAATCTGCAATAGGGTTACAAGTAGAATGTGCCTCGTGCACTAGTCTACTATGCTCCTAACTCAATATAGAAGCTCATGAGTCCTAATATCTCATTTCTATTGTCACATGCATGGAAACCAAGCAAGCCTCTCCTGCTGCTTGAACTAGTCCTGTTGCACCATGCAACCAACTAGGAGATAACTGTAATGGTTAATCAACTCATTACAAATAAGGTTTTGCAACTTCTTACAAGTCTGGCTCAGTCCCAGCGACCCGCTAGGCTTCCCAGCGGTCCGCTGCATACAGAACTGACAGAGGACTTGTACTGGAAGTCGTCTCAGTCTAGGCGGTCCGCTAGCCTAGCAAGGGGTCCGCTTAGATTATGCAGCTGAGAGTCTGATGCTTGTTGAGCTTCCTCTTCATCAATAATATTTGACCCCAGGTCAGATATATATTGAATTATGAAGGCATAGCTACAGTCCACACTCTCTCTCAATAAACCTCAATTAATTTAGGAACTCATTTCACTATTTGTACTACTCTTGAAATGCAATTTGATGTGTGTGTCTTTCAATTGCTCCAAGCAATGAAATAGCCTCCCTCTCAAACCTAATTCTACTCTCTATTCTCATAGTAGAAGAGAGAAGAATGGTTATTATAAAGGGTATATATAAGGAGCAATCTAAAATAGACAGTCGTCTATTCAGATTCCAATCCAAGCGATCTGCTAGCCCGGCTAGCTACCTGCCAGGTCATTCTTCGTCAGCAATCCGCTAGCCCAGTTAGCGGTCCGCTAAGAATGGCTCCATTTACACTTTATAACATCAATGTGTCACATTGCACAACATCCAGTAGTACTAAGTGAACCCTATTATCATACATATTACTTTCTTTCTTTTCAAACTTATCTAGATTTAAGCATAGGAGATTCAACACCCAAAGATAAAGAAGTTATATATCTATTCTTCAAGCCAATAGTGCACCATATCTGCAATGATTATTTGACAACTTATTCTTGGACCATGTAACATATATTTTATACAACTAACCAATTTGCTAAGCATGCACTCTCAGCCATGGATCAACTAAGTATGCACCTCTTGTGCTCTTAGTTTTCAAATGCTCAATCAGTGAAGTGATCCTAGTCTAAAACTGTTATATGTCTAGAATAGTTTCAACATAATCATATCTATTGCTTAGAATGAGATAGGTATAGGCAAACTCATCTTCAACAAGAGAGTTTCCTTACACTAGACTCCCTCTATTCTGGTGTATCACTTCAAACGGACTATACCGGAGCCACTGCTCTTGAAGTACTCCCTATATTGTAAATCATACAAGTCATGCAATAATCCTTCTTTATTTACACTATCTCATATTTCATCATCGAATAAATTTCTTTAGCAATGAAACTCAAATTGACCTCAACATCAATTTTATTTCTACATTGCCTTTTTGAACAAACACTCCTCCTAACTAGGGTTGTACAAAAAAAATAAAAACTCGTCTGACCTGTTTAATCCGTCCAACCCGACCCGTATTTTACCGGGTTCAAACATCAATCGGGTTGGTTTGGATTTCAATTTTAATAACCCGGTTATACCGGGTTGGGTCATAATTTTAGCCTTGATAACCCGTACCCGACCCGTTTTGTTAAATTATCCCCTATCTGATACTCCAACTATATCTATACGTCATTACCAAAAAAAAAAAACTATATCCATTCAAATTTACTTTCGCACCAGCCTAGCGACAAACCTTTTATTTATGTTTTTTATTTATTATATTATATCATAATTTAGTTTGTATCATCAATTCATGTTTGTTGAGATAATAGATATTTCTTCAAGTATTTACCTGGGGAAGCATTTAGTATGTAAGGAGTGGATTTACCTACAAACACAAAACTGACCTATAACTATAATATATTTTACTATCAAATTTCTGGTTGTTTTCGCTTTTTGTTGTTAAAATCGCATCTCTTACTTTTCATATGTATAGCTAATTTGCCTACAAGAAACAATATTTGTTTGACACTTCTTTATGTTTTAAAAAATATTTACTTTTCAAGTGGAAAACATTTGTAAAAATGTGTTAGAAGCTTCATTAGATTTCAATTCTGATTTTTCATAGTCCACTTTGCTAAACTAAAATTTATGAAATACCTATAGTGAAATTGCTAAGTGGTACCCCTCTGGTACAATATAGAAGTTGAGGTCTTTTATGCAAAAATAACAATATATTTGAAGTAAACAGGTTTGTAGTTGAATATAGAAATTATGACGATGAGTAAAATATTATGTTTTTATTTTTGCAACTAGCATATTTAATTTTCCCGACGTCACTAAATTATGACCCGGTTAATCCGGAAACCCGTACAAACCCATAGAAAAAAAAATTATATGGGTTGGGTTGGGTTACGGGTGAGTCGACTAGAGAAAATTTTAAACCCTTTATAATTGGGTTGGGTTGAAATATTGGTAAAAAGTTACGAACCCGTCCGTTGTACAGCCCTACTCCTAACTCTCAATTTTAAAAATCGGATATTAGGACATATGTATCTAAATTGCTCAAAGTGAGACTTAAACTCAATAGTATCTTTTCCTAAGCTTAACTTCATTGAACTTATGTGAGAATGTTGAGGAAGAACCTTTTTCATTTCCCCCTCTTTTCCTCAGCATTCGAATCAAGTTCATAATAACTGAAGTAGCTTGCATAAGAAACTATAAATTATCTATAAATCTCCACTTCTCAAGGAATCAAGTGATTCAACAAAATGGCATAATTATGGTTCTTCTTCAATCAATTTCCTTGAAATCTATGAGAATGTGAAATCATACATGCAACTGAACCTATGGCTATTTGAGAATCCTCCTAGAAAGCAGCCCGCTAGCCCATCCAGCGGCCCGCTTGAACACTCAAGCAGAAATTCTTCAATTGAAAATTCTCTTTGCGATGTGCATTTATCAATGCAAACTGCATACATTACCAATTTGCAGAACACATCAGCTGCGACTTAGCTTTTGTAAGAACCATATCCATAATGGTACTTTTTCATCATCATGCAACACAATATGTCGCTCGATGTGAGAAATAGTGAATCATCGAACTATTTCTATCTTATCACAACTCATTAACTCGTACAACAAGTCCAAATGACTGCGACTCGTTTTAAGAGATTTCACACTTTTATGACTGAATTGGACCTAGTCATAAATGTGATAAGAACCAAAAGCATAGTGCATTGATCATATTAATTCTCCATAACTTGAATCACTTTTCAATAAGTATTCAAGTTCTCATATATCGCTTACTATGTTTCAAGTTGGAATAGATTGGTAATTATGACCTAAAAGTCAATCCCAGTCATTTAACCTCAACTTGCATAGTTAGCATGCCAAATAATCACAACTCATGAGATTATGTAAAACACAAAGAAAATGCATAGAAAGAAAGCTTACTTAATTAGCACCACAAACCATAATGTTTTGGTACTAAAATGAGCACCATCCACATACTTAATTATGAAATCCAACACCAAAAGAAATTTCACAAGTACTAGTTATTGTCAAGATTTGAAGTATATTAAAGTATCATGGAGCAATCATTTGTATCCCCTCTAGGAACAACAAACATGCATGTACCAATCCCCTGGACTGCACCATTGCATTGATTCTCACATATAGATCACTTTACTTCATATTTATGACAATTCAAATGCTATGTTACATCACCAACACGAAGGTAGTAACACTCAAGCAATTTGCAATTTTAGTACTTTATCCAAGTTTAGAAACATATCTTCTTGTATATCAAGTCCACAACAATAATCTCTTAGTATTTATACAATTACTTGACTATGTCATCAAGCTTGACCAATTTGAGCAACATTCGTTAAGAAACGACGACACAAGACAGTGAAGTTTGCTTGCACATGCTCTCACCAATTAGAAAGCAAGCAAGTTAACTCTAACACTTATTGCTCAAATGTCAACTTATGACTCTCTTTATGCAACTCAAAATTTATTTGACCTCATGTCAAGATGCAGCTCCCAAGGCGCTTCTTATACTTGTAAAAAATTTATCGAGCTTGCAAATTAATATAATCAATAATTATCAATACTATCATTAGAGATTAAGTTAAGTTGTAACTAATACAAGAAAATAACTAATCTTGCTCAGCAATAGAATGCGAGTGGATTTGTTGCGGGTCAGTGTACGCTAGCGGCCCGCTACACTACCCTTACTCAATTTGTTTCTAATTTTTCACAATTTCTTTTGGGATTTCTCATTAGATGTGATGGTCTCAAGTCTATCATGATTCTCTGTAAGATAATGAGATACTATAATGCCCAGCAATATACATCCATCAATATCTTCTATAATCAGCGATGACTTTTCTAAGCCAATGCCATACATAGAGACAAGCACTTAAGTTAGCACTACATAATTAGTCTCACCGCACAACCCTTGAATCAATCCAAGAAATGACACAAACCTAGCAACAATAACCGAAAGATGACAACCAGGGCCACCAATCCTGTCTCATATACTAAGTGCACCACCTCCCAATCGACTCGATTGGCGCAAGACACAGAAATTGGATGAGACACCATAGTCTACATACCAAATTCACCCTTCGTGTGCTACCACACAGTGCTAGCCGGCACCCAATTGTGCCATGCATGCAATCACAATGGTGAGACGGTACCACATATACCATCAATCACCCACAATGCAAATATGCACCTAATGAAGGGTATATACCATGAGACTATCGTCTAGATAATCTCATACACCATTTTGGACATATAAGTATGTTCAAAGTTGGTCAGATCAAGTCATTGTTGTAACATCATATATTAGTTTCTGTCAAACTCAGGTTCAGCGGCCCGCAGATCCGTTCAGCGACCCGCTTAAAACTCTCAGCGGCCAGCTTGGCTTTCCAGCGGCCTACTGAGACTTGACAGACAACATTATACTGGTCTCAGGTTCTTTTCAGGCGACCCGCAGGCCCTGCCAGCAGTCTGACTGATAACCATACAGA
This sequence comes from Rhynchospora pubera, assembly GCA_028095005.1. NCBI lineage: Eukaryota > Viridiplantae > Streptophyta > Magnoliopsida > Poales > Cyperaceae > Rhynchospora > Rhynchospora pubera. The sequence continues at coordinate 228,038,263 of CM051459.1, read as the reverse complement.
ATAACCCTTGGTCTTCTGTCAGCTGAGATTTATGCAGCCCGCTAGCCCTGCCATCGACCCGCAGGTTTCACGTGCTGAAATTCTAATTCTGGTATCTCCATCAAGGAGTGCCTCAGAATCGATTTCTCGACCAGTAAACGTGTCCTAATCCGAACCAGACTGAAAATAATGGTTTGCAACAGTTCTCATCAACCCTAAAGGAGAGAAATTTGCGAAAAACTAATTAGTCATGGATCTAGGATTTCATAAGGACAAAAACGACACAACAATGGTGGTTATACCTTAGCGGTACCATTCCTACGGAAGGAAGCCGTAATGGCTCTGATACTAATGAAGGTTTGGGTAGGTAGGACCTCTACTACAAACCTATCATGAATAATGTAAATCTAATAGAGATTAGTTTACCGTTTGCGGAAGAATCGAATATACCAAACTTCGATCTCGTAGGCGATATCGCAAGCCATCACCGCCACGCAACCGCTGCGCACAGCCTCAATCTCTCTCCGTATGCGGCCGATGCACTACGACCTCAAGTTAGGGCCTAGCGCCGCCATCCACGATTCCAAGTGTCCGACATGCCGTGCTTCTCATTCATGCTTGGAAATCCATCAAGCAAGGGAGGAGAAGGCTCCCTCTCTCTCTCAGATCTCTCTCTAGGGTTCTGGACCTTTGGGGACGGAATAGACAAGACCACCAAGTAACAGAACCCTTAGATCTGAAAATATATAGCCTCTGTCGATTACAGAACCGAACAGACGCATCTTTAGTTCCGCGACCCAGCGGGTCGCTGGACCCATCAGCGGATCGCTGGCCAGAAAAATCTCCGTAAATTCCAACACTTTTTAACTTCAATTTAAAGATATCATGTGTGTACTTCCACATGCATAATCAGAGTCGTAATCTGGACTGTCAGAATATGATCAAATCTGTCCTAGTGTATTTTTCAGAATGTTGTTTCAAATTAATCTCTGATTATATATATATGATTAAAATGGGCGTACAATCTAGATCATCTGAATTTTATGATAGCAAATTAGTTCTTAAAGGGTGTGTTTGGCAACCACCGGAATAAGCTTATTCAACTTTTGGAATAAAAGCTAATACCACCATAGATATTAGAAAAAGGGGTTTGAATAAGCTTTATTCAGAACAAGGCTTATTCAAAAGACGTTTGGCAACATCCCGAATAAGCCTTATTCGGAATAAACTTATTCATTCCGTTGTCAAACACACCCAAAATCTTACATCAAAGAATGGAAAGCAGCAAATTAAGAGCGTATTCGACTAAAAGTGGTGTTTCTAGTAATTTAAATTCAAACGGCTGCAAATTGGGTCACTTTTGTGCATTTGTGTGGTGAGCGAGATAAGCTTATATAGGCCTATCTAAAACTTCACGTTTCTTTTGTCGTTTTATTTCAGTAACCTAAATTTCCGTTAGTTGTTCTGTATGTACGGATTGTGACGGAACGATAAATTTGAACTGTTCTCCATATTAACGTATGTTGAAATATATTTTGTTAGTTGTTCCGTTTTTAAACTGAAATTAAAAAAAAAATTATACCATTATCACAAACCCTCCGTTGACAGGCCTAAGCATGGCTTCAGTGCAGCAGTGTTGTCCGGATTAGCAAGGCTTGGTTTTGGATTTTTGTAGAAATCAATATAACCATCACGTGTGATGGCCTCGATCGGAGTACTTGTTTGATTGTTTCATTTAGTTAGAGACATTAATTCTGAGAAAAAAAATAACGCGCCTCATGCCAACATAATTCGTTCAATGCATAGATTAATGAGTTCAATTGTATTAAGAATTTAATATGTTGAACATTATTTATTTGGGACGCAAGTCGTGTTTCCTTGACAACAAAATGCCACCCAACATTAAAATTTACCAAAAACACAGCAAAACTGAACTTATATATGCATATATATAATTTTAATTTCATCAAACATGCATCAAATTTTCGATGCAACTTAAAAACAACATTAATTGTCTCCCTGTAGATAAATTTTAATTAGTCCTACGCTATTTAATACAATATACAACAAAATTAATTTGTTATCACTTACTACGGTAATCAAATAAATTTATTATCATTACAAACTATGTGATTTTGTGGATTAAAACACTTCGCAATGGAAGGGAAAATTGGAGTAGGATGGATTAAGGAGCTCTGGATTTTTGTTGCTGTTAACTTTCTTTTGTACCTTTGTACCGTATGGTAAAATAACATGTTTTGAAGGCAACAAAAGAATTGTACCGCTAACACGTTTAAATGATGCGAGTCGCTCTAAACATTTTTTTTTTCTGATGTTGTTGGTGGATGTCTCTGGATGCAGAGTTTTCTGGCGTATAGTTTCACTCTATGACAAAATATGATCTGAGCATAGGCCACTGATTCCATGTGTACTAAAATGTTCCACATCACCTCCATTGTTCACAGGCTCTGTTTGGATAGGTGTGGAAAGAAGGAAAGAAGTAGGAAGAAGTATTGAAAAGTGTGTAACTTTGTGAAGAGTTTAGATTGTTTATAATAAATTTGAGTCTTCTTTCTTCTTCCTATATCCAAACGGTGCCATAGATGTTACGTTTCGTTTTGTTTGTTTTTTTTTTTCTGGTAAGGAGATGTTACGTTTCATTTATCCACTTTTGTTGTAGGCCCTCAAATTATTATATTGCTTTTGTTGAAAATTTTGTGAAGGGAAAAAAATGACTTGTACGTCCTCTACTGTGGTCTGTGGCGTATCTAATCTATCTACATTAGATATAATGCATCTGTCTGTTATGAACGAGGCGCTCAATTAATTTTGCAAGAATCCCACGGAAAACTAACCTCCCCTGTACAGAGGTTTCATCACGATCGTCTGATCTGATTTCCACGGTTAAAATTTATAAACCGTACAGATTCAATATTAATCACAAAACATTTATTAATCTGACAGTTGTGACGAACCACTGCCCTCGAGAATATCATTCCAAAATCCAACTCTTCTTTGGCTTATCAAGTTATCATACAACAATATATTAATTCCAGATGGTTTATACAGTTCTCCAAGCTCATTTTGTAGATCTTTTGTAGTTGTTTTCCGTATTTTATTTTGAAACGGGTCAATAAAATAAATCATAAAAGAGTTATTTCAGCAGGAAATACGCATGTCCACACAAACTGATTCACAGAAAAAAAAAATAGGTACAAAATTCAGCCCATGTCAATGTGTTTTTGGATCTTTTGTTTCCGTATCTCATGTTATCTCAAGTAACAATCCTTATAAAATTATCTTTAATATGCAAAACGATTAGTTACACATGAAGAGGGGCATAACATCATAAAATCATTCTATTAGTTCACTTAGGCCCTCCAATTTTATTGGTATATTTTTTTGTACTTTTGTAGCCCCTCAATTTTTTTGAATTATGTAATAAGTAATTTTCATAAATTTTATTTCTTTCTATTTAATTGTTTATGTATCTTTCTAAAATTATTTATACATGAAATTTTATATTTGTTCTTACAGAAATTAAAAAGAAAGAACATACCTTTTTTTTCTATGCTTTCAATTTTTTAATTTTTTTTATTATGTTTGATTGTTTTTCTAGAACCAAACGTATGTTTACGAAATTTACTTGACATATTTTAATGTGCATAATATTAATTATAATTATGTTGTAAAAATATAATTTTCTATATAGTACATTAACCAATTATTTACTTATTCTATTCGAATAATGATATAATAAATTAGCATCGCGATTTGTTCTTTGAATGTTTAATATCAATTCATTTTGATATTTTTTTTAACGGAATTGTTTTTCGTCATTCTCCTTCTTCTATCATCTCCATCATTAGTGTTCTAAAAAAAACACGGCGTGTCCGAAAACGGCACGGAAGTGGTACGACACGGTAAGACACGGACACAAACACGACACCAGAATTTTGCGTGGTGTGTCCTAAAGTGTGTTGTGTCCAACTTTGATGAAATAGACACGACACGACACGGCACGCGAATTGTCTGGACACGACACGACACGGCACGACACGAGAGACATGACACGTATTACAGACACACCAAACACGAAAAGGTGACACACATAGTGTTATAGAAATACAATGAATTCCTCAATTATGTACATACTATTATATTTTTTTCATAAATTTTGCCAAAGATACATTTAATCATAAATCAATGATTATTTATAGACTTATTTTCGAATAAAACACTTGTAAATTGTTAGAATTGGAAATTAAAAGATTACAATGTAATTAGGATGATTCGATTATTAAATCACAAATAAAATAAAAGGGTCCAGAGCCATGCGCAAATTAAAGATAGAAATCTATATGTGATTTGTCTTAAAAAAATCAAATATTTTTTGTCATTGAAAATAGTTTTGTACCTTTTCATGAGTTTGATTTATTTTTAGTAAACTAATTACTTAAGTTCGATAAGAAGTTGTCAAAATATTAATCCATTGTTAAAAATTAATCTATATTTTAATTCAATGGTACAACACATCTACTTTCTTAATTTTTGACGTATTTAACAAACATAATTTTTAAATTTCATAAACAAATTACATTCATGTCCAAAAGTTAAACGTGTCTGAACACGTCACGATACGACACGTCTAAAGAAGACACGGCACGGCACGGCACGAGGACACGAGGCGTGGCGTGTCCTTAGGCGTGTCGTGTCCATCTCTTAGGATTTAGACACGGCACGACACGACACGTGAAATATTTAGACAAGACACGAGAGATGATCTGGACACGACGTGTTTGACACGACACGACACGGCACGACACGTATTTAGAACACTACCCATCATCCCCTTCTATTTTTTAGAAAATTCGTTTTCTAGTCCACGAATGAAGGGAAAAAGCGTCAGGGAAGGGAGAGCGAATCAAAGGGAGAGCAAATCAAAGAAGAGAGCAAAGGTTGAGGGAGAGCGAATCAGAGAGGAGAGCGAATGCTACACTATAACTGTTATTAACTAGAACAGTTGTTATACTAGCTAAAACTGTTAAATATATTAAGCAGAACTATTACTGTATTAAGTAGAACATTTATATATATTACTAGAACTATTAAATATATTAAAATTAAGTAGAATTGTTACTGTCTTAAGTAGAACATTTATATATATTACTAGAACTTTTAAATATATTACTAGAACTGTTAAATATATTAACTAGAACTATTACAATTGTACATCCTTTTTTCTCTGTGTTGCTCCCTTTCCTCTGTGTCGCTGCCTCCTCCCCTCTGTCAGACGCTCATCTCTCACCTCAGTTTTGCTCATCTCGCCCTCCCTCATTCCCTCATCCAAGAAAGAAAGAAAAAACGCGTTATCATCCTCTCATCTTCATCCTCTCTTTTCTTTTTTGAAATACAATTAATCTAATTGCTGGGAGGATGATAGAGATGATAGGATTTGGAGATAATTATCAGTCCCGATTTTTTAAGTGTCCCATTGCACTCAATACATTTTTTTTATCACTTTTGTTTTAATTTGGTTCTAATTTGTTGAATCCAATTATGTGAATTTTGTTTAAATTTCATTCAATTCAATTATATAAATTTTATTTAAATTTTAATTTGTGTTCTTTTTGTTTTGTAGTTTAATATTACAAATATATTTTAAACTTGACAAAAATACTGTTAAAAAAATTAAAAATATATCGAGGGAAGTGCGATAGTTTCTTGGTTTAAAAAAAGAATAAAAAAATTAAAATATAACTACAGTCCAACATTGTTCGCACGGAAGCGCGAAACTACAGCCGGTTATAATAAGAATTCCGCCTATTTACTTGAGACTTGAGAGTTGAGAGAGAGCGCGCACTGCTACAAACGCCATCAAAACATATATTAATTCGGAGAATTAGATCCGAATCCGAAAATACTGTGTGCGAACAGTTGTTCGAACAGTAATCCAATCTGTATCGTTCGTTCAGCGATTCTCATCCTGGCCTTTGGATCTGGCAGTTGTGCGCCGTTGGATGACATTGTTCTGGAGACTTCCTAGCCTCTCTCTTCGATTCCCTCCCTCTTTTCTCACAGCTGCCTCCGACCGACCGGATAAAAGACTTCATCCATGTGGCTGTCACCTGTCAGCAAAAACGAATTCCTTGGCTCCTCTTTCTCTCAGATGCCTCCTACGGACCGGATCGATGAGCTCTACCATGTGGGTTGCGTACGGAAGGTCCTCGATCGACTGCTCCTGGTGTGTGTGCCGTCTTCTTTACCCTCTTTTGCTTGCTATCGCGGTCTTTCTTCCCGGTGTATCGCCTCACTTTTTGCCAAAATCGGTGTGCGCCTGTTTTCATGAGCCATCGCTTTTGTTCCCCCTCTTTGGCACTGGCTTTCTATTTGGTAATTGTCTATTCACAGTCTTTTCCTTCTCTCGCTCTGTATCGGCAGTACTGCAAGCCGGTACACATTTCAGATTTTTATTTACTGCCCTCTTTTCTTCTTACTTTGTGCTTCTCTCTTCTTTTCACTCCTATAGTCCTATTCTTTGTGCTTTCAGTTGAGTATAGTTTCTTGCTAAAGGATCTTACAACACAATTTCCATTTATTTTTCTATTAATTTCTATTCTTTGGGAAAAGTAGGAGAAATCAATGAAAATTATACTAGGGTACTGTTGCTATCCATGTATCGAATTTACAATTTTCCCCTCAATTATTCTATCCATGTGTCGAATTTACGATTTTGTTGCTGATTAGGTTGATTTTTCTTTATTTTTTTTACTTGCAGGTCTGGTGATTTCAGATCGGAGAATATTGTCCTTTGATTTTACGTGTTGTGTTCTTCTCCATGTTTAGTTTACTATGGTGAAGCTTCCTCCACTCAACTGTATTTTTTCATTCAGTTTTTGGATTAAGAGGGCATTACTTGCTTGCTTTTATCAGGCCATCTCTTTGTCTATCCTTTTATCATATTTTTTTTCTGGATGGGATTGCATTCCGTGATCATTTACTGGTGTTTTTTTTCCTTCTCATTTTTTTTAGTAATTGCAGTTTATTTCTTTATTCTTTTTTGGTAGTAACATCCCGTGGGCAAAGCTTCATTAATAATGAAAAACTGCTACAATTGAGTTACAAACCAGAATAACAATGAAAAAAAGTGAAAGTAAACTCAGTACACGAGATCTCATGAATTCTAGCATAATAAGTATGGAAGAATGCAAATTGGTTGAGTTAGTTGCATATTTGGCCTAAGTTGATCTGGAATTTGACAATTATTTTCTCAATGTCAATATGCTCATTGTTCATCTTCTAATTATGAAGTTCTCAGTTATCTTATGTCCTGTTAATTTTTTTTTTTTTTTGGTAGCCTTTGACAGTACGAAAGTTGTTGGCAGTTTGTCATCCTTTGTTACTTTAAGATAAGAAATGATGCTACACCTTCGAGCGTCAGTTCAGTTTGTTGTTTAGTATTATATGTCAGTAGAGAGGAGAAAGACAAAGAGGTTTAATTATCGTGAAATATAATAACTTAATTTCATGATATGTATATGACATGACTGCACACCTACAAAAATCATTATACATATCAGGAAATATCTCAATTTTTACTAATATTTGAGCTCTTTGAGATTAATAGTAAAGTTAATATAAAATTATCAATTTAAAATATGCATGCTAATTTGAGTGACAGATCTAGAGTTCTAGACGAAGAAACCAAAAGATGGAAAAGGCAAATTTTTATCCGATTTTTGAAGTATTAGTGCATCTAATTATAATTGTTGATGGCTGAGGTCCTCTTCTTCTTCATGTGTGTAATTGTCACTTGAAAGGTACAATATATTGATTTCTACAATATATTTAATTGTGCTCCTTTTTATTAAACATGAGCCCTTGCCAGGGATACTTTGTGCATCAAATGGAAAATGAGGTAGCTGCCAAAATCAGACCAAGATCACTACAATGGTATGTGTTCCTATATTTTCTCAGGTCAATTTATATTGTTATGATCTCTATCGCTCATAGATTGTTAGCTAACTTTAAAAGTTAGCATAACAAATCGCTTATTTAAGGAGTATCACAATATCTATTAAGCTCAGATAGTAAAGGACCAACCTGTAAGAAGAGGACATTCATCTATTTCCGAGGAGCGACAATCCAGTAAGTTAATACATAATTTACTGATGCCTCTTGCCTTCCTCTAATTATTTACTATTATTCACAGTTCTGAGGAGCATCCACAGACAACAGGTATATAATAAGTTTGTCTTTTACCAATTACTCGGCGCAAAAAGATATGCTGTTTCTAAAATATAGATATTATTTGTGTCATGATTTCAAATACATTTTTTTCATGCAACAGTTCAGTTTTCAAGAAAGCCTGACATGGTAATGATACTAATCTCTAAGAATTCTATCGAAGGTATTCAATCTGTATATTTGTTCAATTTTCATACTCTTTGTAACAATGTACGAATGTACAGATTAGGTTACAGTAAAATTAGTAAAAAAATTTCGAGGTAATCAATTTTGCATTACATTCATAGTGATTGATCCAATAAATACCATTTCTAGATCGATGTTGCATAGAAAATGGTTCGAATGCGAATCATAGGTAGCAATTTGGTCTGTCTTTGTTAATGATGTATTGAGTTGAGCAATGAAAGTTCTTTGGCGTATAATCTGACTTTTATTTGTTAGGCGACTGTAATTTTATTACCTAATTTTACAATAGTTAATAGTCACAACAGATAGTGCAAACCTTTGGCAAAACTCACAATATTGATTTAGAACTTCATTATTCGTTTTTAATTCTGATGTTTCATAAGGTTTTGATTAATTACATGTTGATTTTGTAAACAAATTCATGTAGCCTCTCCATGATCCAGGGAACCAATGATGGAATAGAGGGTCAGCACAGAAAACAGAATGTATACCAGCAAGGAAGAGAAGGAATAAAGATAAATGAAATAATTAAGAAGCAACACATGTGAATGATTCAACCCATCTGGCCTGATTACAATTTGTATGTCAATCTAATATATTTATTGGTTTTTTTTAATGGAAAAAATTATCTTCGTATTTAATCTTGAAATACTTTAGGGACTTAACTGAAAATTTTGAAAAAAGGTTCTTCATAGCCGGTGCAAATTCTGACGGTAGGATTTCAGGAAAATAAAGTAAGCTTTGATATGTTGGTTTGGATTAAGTTGGGTAGCTTGACATTACCTCTGATTTGGAGCGCCTATATTACATTTTCTTAATTTTTCAGATTTGAGCGTGCCAGTATAATATACTGCTCTTTGTTTCTATGATAAAAACATCATAAGCTTTTAGAAAAAAAAATAGGTCGCGCAACGCGCGACGTCCCCACTAGTGATAAGAAAGGTATCCAAAGCATTTGAAATATCAAATATCCCACCTTGTAAATCGCTGTTTTTTTTTTTATGACTTCTTGTGGTATTTGAAGCATGAATAGCGTGACTGTACTAGATGCTCTGCAGTGGACTGAACTCTCAGCAGAAATCAAGTCCCTTTTGGAAAAATGCCAATATGCTGACAGAACAAAACTAAAATTTAGAACGATTAGCACATGTTGAATATTCATATGAAACTAAATTCTACATATTATTTAATTTTTTTACTATTTTTTCAAGTAAGAAGAAAATAGTTGATTCCACAAAAAAAAAACTTTCAATACATATAATTATTTTTCCAATCTATATCAATAGTAAAAAAAACGTATGTAAATTGTCGATATGATTTTTTATACAATTTTTTAATGTATGGCTTAAATCGGCACTTCTAGATGCTTGGCTAATTTACTCAAGACGTTACACAAGGTTGAGAAATTTTCTTGTCACAATTTACACACTAAACAAGATTGTAAAAGAGGCAAACAGAGCGATCAAGGAAATCAAAAAAACAAAACATGAGCACGCTGCTATATAATGGCAGAGCAGTTGCAAATTATTTCCATGTCACATTCTCACAAAGCTCGTACTTGAAAATTAGCAGAAAGAAAACAAAACCAAAATCAAAGGAAAAAAGAAAAAAGGAAAAAGCGCTCTTTGGCCGAGCGTCGAATAGCAGGCAAGTAGCGTAGCATACCCTAGGAAAAATATAAGACCTGTACTTTACAATTCATCCATAGTATGATAGTATTAGATAATATAAAAATGCAAAAGGTGCGTTATCATCATTATCCTCTGATTGCCGAGAAAATAACATAATAATGATATGTAGTCGTCTAATTGTGATACTCTGAGGCTTGAGATGAGATGAATTAGCTAGCGTAGTCTTGAAATGAATTACACGGTGTAGTGCTGTTGGATCGTCTCGATGTCGAGGTTCTTCAGCTTCACCACCGACTCGACATGACCCTTGAGGGTGTGCAACTCTCTCAGCCTAAATTGATCAAATATTATGTGTAGATAAGTGAATCTTGACTAGTAAAAGAGACGAAGAAAATTTATTTAATTAATCAATTAATGTCAAGATGTGGTCTAGTAGCTCAGGTGGTAAGAGCACTTGGCTCTCTTCTAAGAGATCCAGGGTTCAAGCCCGCATGCTTGCGATAGGCTTGGCGAGCCAGCGTAAAAACTCAGCCATATATACAAGAAATGACCAGGGTCGGGGTGTCATTTCTAGCCTACCCCAACTTGTTTGGGATAAAAAGGCTTAGACTTTAGACTTTTTTTTTTTTAATCAATTAATGTCAAGACTCAAGAGCACTTTGTTAATTTGTTACCTGGCGATCTCAGCTCTGCGCTTGGCTTGTTCAGCAATCTCAGACAGCTCACGATAGCTGCTCTTCTCATCAAAGATGGCGGTGGCCTGCGGGGGCTGCAGGCCATGCAGGGTCCTCTGCGCCAGGGCCCACTGCGCCTCGCGCTCCTCTTTGCCATAGTCCTTCTTGGTCGTGAAGGCCGTCTTGTTCTGGAGGAGGGTGTCCCAGGCACGCCCGCTCAGGATGTACCGAATTCCAAACTTGAAGAGGTCCAAAGGCACATAGAACACAATGCTGTATAGCCAGATCACGCCGGCCCAGCCCCACCCAATACCCTTGATTCTCGCAAAGCCCCAGTTTGCGTACACCGCGATCAGAGTTGCCACCTTCACAATTATTCACCAAGTCCAAGTTAATTAACAATTAATTTATTCAATTGAATCACAACAGTAACAATTATAGATGGACAGGAAATACTCACAAGCTGAGCAACGAGGAAGGCACTGACGAGGAGGAGACCAGGGCGCTCCACATAGGACCAGCTCCGGGACCTCGTCACAAAGATCAACGCTTGGCTGACAATACTGACTTGGAGGTACAATGCTGCCATCTCCTCATGCTCCCTGTCTCTCAAAGACCTCACACCAAACTTATCCTACATCAGGGAAAGGTGCCATAAGCAATATTAGAGCACACAATATACAATTCAAAAATGAACTGTTTTTTCAACTAATACAGTCTGGTTCTTAATTGTCTGATCTTTGGGTCTTGCTGTCTCGATCTGATCTTGGCTAGTCAAACAATTGGATAGATTCAAGAGAGACACTCTTGATCTGAAATGGGTACTTGTGCACAGCACAATTGCACTTGGCAAGAATGGTTCTACAGTAAAAAATGAATAATATTCTTTCCACAATACTAGCTCTTACCGAGAAGAAATCAGTCTTGTGCACAGCCCAGAAGAAAATAACTGTCATCAAAGCAAGGTAACCACCCAGCACAATACCAGTGGCAAAAATCTCAGGCAATTTCCAGCTGTCAGGCAGTGGAGATGGCTTCACTCTATCCTTCGAAATTGTCATGATAGTACCTACGTTTTTTGAAAAATAATTCATTTTTAAGTAACTTATCAACCAAAATTTATATATATATATTTCATATGAACAATTTAGACTTAATTGGAAGGAAGTGTTACCATCATTAAGGATGGCGATGATAAGAACCATAAAAGGTGAGAAATCAAACTTCCATATCAGCGCAATAAGCATAAATCCAAGCTTCAAAAAAAGATTCAAAAGAACCTATTAGCTAACGGCAGATTGTCTCGGAAAGAAACAAAAAGAAGACACATTGTTCAACAATCAAAAACTCACCACAATACGGATGGTGATGGAAACAGCATAAATCTGCATCATGCATGAAGTAAATTAATTAGCTGCTGAGGTGATAACCCATCAAGTAGTAGATAATTCATGCAAGAGACTATCTGTACCAAAATAAATGTATTGTATATGTGCAGACAAACAAACAGAAGCAATGAGAGAAAAAAAAAAACGCACAGTATAGTTCTTCATTCTCTGGAAGATGCAACGGCTGGTGAGCACAGCACTGATAATAACACTAAGACCAGGCTCCGTCAAAACGATGTCAGATGCTGACCTGGCAGCATCAGTTGCGTCAGCAACGGCAATACCAATGTCAGCCTTCTTCAAAGCTGGCGCATCATTCACACCATCTCCAGTCATACCACAAATGTGCTTCTTCTCTTGCAACCTCTTCACAATCTCATACTTGTGCTCTAATTTAATTATTCATTTTAATGGACTCGAATTAGTTACAAATTAATGTGACAGTTAAACCTGGAAAACCTAAGTTACCTAATGATAATTAATTACTGCCATGTCCATATAATGTTAGACGGTTCTTTTCCAAGCCTACGTTAAATTATAAGATGTACCAGTTGCATGGTTGATATGGGTGATTTTTCAAGTCAAGTTGAGATAATTTATTTTCTAGTCCTCTGTATGGATGCCAAATTCAGAATGGCATATGGTATCAATTGCTTTACCACAATAAGGAAAACTAACACGCTTTTATTATATGAAAAAGTAAAAAGGAGTACCAGGGAAGACTCCAGCAAAACCGTCGGCCTTCTCAATAAGCTCATCAACTGGAACAGACTCGAGGGAGGCATCCTTATTTTGGCCAAGCAAAGCTGAAGAAGGATACATGTTGACACCCATTCCAAGCCTTCTTCCCGTTTCCTTTGCAATTGTCAGATGGTCACCTGAATGTTCCCATTTCAACAAGATCATTGTAAGAAAATATGGGAGTACAGCATATCTTTCTAGTGAAATGTAGCTCCAAGTCTTTTGTTCTTTGTAATGTGCATTTTAAGGCTATAATGTTCTATGTTTTAGGAAACCTTTAGTACTGTCTTCCAGTTAAGGGTGATTTTCAATTTTTTGGTACAAGAGTATCCATAATAGTTGTGCATTGTAAAGCAAAACCTGTATTATTTTGTCTGCAAAATGGAAATAGGTAGTCAATCTACTAGCCTCAAAAAAACATGCAAACTTTTTTGTAAAAAACAAGTGGACATTAAAGATTAAACATCTAAATTTACAACTCGAGTTCAACATATTATAAGCAATGAGCTTGGCATCCAACAGAAAAAAGAGAGTAAAAATACCAGTAATCATCTTGACGTTGACACCAAGGTTGAGAGCCTTGCGTATGGTCTCAGCACTATCATGACGTGGTGGATCAAAGAGAGGTAACAACCCAACAAATTGCCATGGGCCACCAGGGGCATCCTTCGACTTCTCTGGTACTTCCTGTATAATTAATTCAATTCATAAATATAAACAAGATTACTATCTTTAAAACATCTTAAATTTGTGATATCGTGTGCTAAGATATATACCTGTCTGCCAACGGCAAGAGAACGGAGACCACGCTCACCATACTTTTCAATTACGGAGAGAGCTTTCTTCCTAACATCCTCCTTGCAGTGGCACAAATCCAGAATCTGTTTGCACAGTGATAACCAAAGAATTAGTATCCAATCATCATTTTGCTAGATATTATAGAATGGCCAAATATAATCCACACAAGGCCGCTCATTCTGGTACCATCACTGAAGAGCAGAGGGTGTTTTAATAAGTCGGTACTGAGAAGAACACTGAGATATAACTAGCAGGTATTGAGGGCCAAAAATTGTAAGAACCACCTTGGTAGGAAACGCTGCATCATACCTGCTCAGGGGCTCCTTTGCTGGCACGATGCCAGTTCCCTTGTTCGTCGATGTATGTCAGAGCAGTTCTCTTGTCGACTGGGTTGAATGGCAAAAAGTGAACCTCCCTTATTCCAGCTCTTGCCTGGTCATACAATGTATAGGTTCAGTAAGTAAAGTAGAAAAGGATGAATAATTTGTTAGGGCCCCATCTATCTCATACCCGTTTCTACCTATGAAGGATTTGTTCTTAATAACCTACATTCCAAGTTGCCACACACACAAATAGCTTACTGTGAAATTGATGTTTGTGATATTGAATAATTGTTTTTCCTTGTTAACCATTCTTCCTGAAACTGGGGATGTTACAAGCTTTGGTTGGGATTTGAACTTAAAAGGAAGACTATTTTTATTAATTTCTGCTTAATTCTAATACAATTCTAAGCTCATCATATATAGAGCTTTCTTGAATATGATAAGATATCAAATCATAATAATTTCCATATATGTCTGATCTGTGGCAGAATTTAGTATCTATAGAATACCTAATTAGATCTTGTAGAAGATATGTAACAGGGGATAAATTAAAAATTCCCAGGTAAGGAAGTCTTTTAAGTAATGAGTGTACCTCTTTAGGATCGGCAAGCATGCCAACCATGGCAGCATCAATGGCGTCCTGATTCTCTGTCCTGGAAGCCCGTGCAGCCAACAGCAGGACATGATCCTTGTCAACCCCCTTGCAGAACACCTCCACCAGATTCTTGTCGACGCTCAACTTGTTCAAAGTGAGAGTACCAGTCTTGTCACTGCAGAGTACATCCATGCCAGCCATTTCCTCAATGGCCGTCATACGCTTGGTGATGGCCCCCTGCTGGGACAGCTTGTGGGACCCAATGGCCATTGTCACAGAGAGCACTGTTGGCATGGCAATGGGGATACCACCGATCAGGAGCACCAACAGATTGTCAATTCCACTGCGGTACTTACGGTGCTGGATGGGGAACATCACAATGATCTCGATAACAATACCGACTGCAATGGAGCATATACAGAAGTTACCGATGGCAGTGAGAACCTTCTGGAAGTGTCCCACCTGATTGGTGGAGTCTACAAGATGAGCAGCCTTGCCGAAGAAGGTGTGAACACCAGTTGCAATGACCACAGCTTCAATCTCACCCTGCTTAACAGTGGAGCCAGAGAAGACTTCATCGCCAGGACCCTTTGTGACAGGCAAAGATTCACCAGTCAAGGCAGACTGATCGACCTTGAGGGCATCGCCTTCTAAGAGCCTGGAATCTGCGGGCACGATGTCTCCGAGCTTGATGCTGATGATGTCGCCTGGTACGAGAATTGCAGCTTCCTGCTCACCCCATGTTCCATCTCTGAGAACCTGTGAGATTGTTGCATTTGCATGTAAATAATGAAGTAGAAGAATATTATATTATTACTTTAATTTTTTTTTTAGTAGAAGAAGAAAGAAGAAAGAATATTATTACTTTAAATTTAGTAGAGAAGAAAGAAGAAAGAACATTATTACCTTGCACTTGGGGGCGAGGTTGGCCATGAGAGCTGCAGCAGCGTTACCGGCATTGTTCTCCTCGATGAAGGAGATGGTGGAGTTGATGACGAGGAGGACAATGATACCAACAAAGTCCTGCCAGTCGGGGGGCTTGCCTCCGCCATTGGCGAGAGCAATGGCCATGATGGCGGCCATCTCCATGACCCAGGACAGGGGATTCCACATGAAGCCGAGGAACTTGAGGAGCTTTGACTCTTTCTTCTCTTCGAGCTTGTTGGGCCCGAAGATACTCAGACGGCTGGCTGATTCGTCGGAGCTGAGACCCTCCCTTGAGCATTTTAGCTGCTCGAACACCTCCTCGATCGGAATGTTCTCCTGGTTAATTTTATTATTATTGTATAAATTTCATGTTAGTTTTTCTGGTTCGAGAAGAAATGTTTCTGTTTTCCGTTTCAAAAAATGATAGAACAGACTATATGAGTACTAGTAACTGTAACTGTATGGATGATTGGATGGTACATGAAGAGAATTTATAGAGCAGACTTCACTAGTTTTGCCTAATTGGTCTGGTCTGGACCTCTGGACCTCTGGTCAGGTCATGAAAATAGAAGCCCGGCAGCCCGGCCCAATAAGGAATGTAAAGTTGAATTTTTTTTTTTTCCTGATGAACTGTAAAGTTGTATTGAGTGGTGAAAGGACTAGGAAGGTCGCTTTTGCACATTGATTTATTTATTTATTTATTTATTATTATTGGCAATGGCTCACTCATCAATTAGTCTATAAGTCAAGTACGCCACTAGCTACATGATACTTATCCATTACGTCTGATTAGTTCGAAAAACTAATCTAAATTATTGCACAGATGCCCCTGCTATTTTAAAATTTATAACGTTCATCCATAAAAAGCAGTTTCTGTTATATTTATAGTTAGCTATTCAATCTAGTCTAGAATTGTAGATAGCTAGTGAACTTGCTGTAGCAAACAAAAGTGTATATATATATATATATATAATTACTACATTTGTTAATTGTAATTGTACCCACATAAACTAATATTATATTATATATAAATTAATATGAACGCTGTAAGTTTGGCGGTTGGCATCACCACCGGTAGGCGGTAGGCGGTAGCCCAAGAAAAAAGAGGGAATCTCTCGGTCTCTATCTCAATCTCTATCTGGTTGGGATTTGTTGTAGCACTCTCTCGATGTCGATCTACAAAAAGTTGCACTTGCATTCAGTATGAATATGACTATGACCCGCATCATATTATCATAGTAGTGCCTTCCAACTTCACATAATCACATTGGAACTGGAATACCCGATTAACAAGTCAATCAATCAATTAATTAATAATTAATAATAATTAATTAGCCCCTCGCCGTCGCCGAAAACACCGACTTGTATAGTTGTATTGTATATTTGTATGTATGAGGATGAGTAGTGACTTATATTTGTCGATGATTTGATCAGGCATGTCACATGTGGCATCCCACTTATTGTTCTTATTATTTTCATATTCGCTGGGACCGCCCACTTGGACCTTTTCATATTTGACTTCCTTCCTTCAATTAATATAATAATAATAATTATAACAATTATAATTACAACAAACAAAAAAACAAACATCATTTTGTATAGAACCGGCGAGTTGTGTGACGCAGGAGAAAAAGGACATATAAAAAAATAAATTTGTGTTTTTTCAAACTTTGTTTTATTTTATGTGATGTAAGCGTTATGAATTTGTACGACAGTGACATGCAAATATACAACAATGATAAAAGAGGGGGAAATGGCTAGAATGACCTTTTCAGAAATTGAGAAGGAAAGAGGGAAAGCATATTGACTATTGAGGTATTATTGAGCAAGTTGTCAAAAATATGATTATGATTATGATTATGATTAAGATAACACAGGCTGGATGCTAAGCTTTACCAAATGCCAAGGACAATAAAAACAAAAGAAATTAAAAAAAAATATCCTACGGAATATGAGAATTAACATTTAAGAAAGGCAAAAATTAAGTTTTGGAAATATTCAGTAGAGAGTTGAAGTTTATTGGGAACAAAAATAGTAAGGTAGGTAAGTTGAATACTTGAATACTTGTAGTTTTTTTAGTAGACATTTGATTAATAATAATAACAAGTAAATATTTTGATGGCTGTAGAAATATATAAGTGGTATCATGAATGGCAATTAATTAAATTGGCACCTTTGTGTTAGTATTAATTGATTGAAAGTTGAAATTGAAATGGGGAATAGCATGCATGAATGAGGAATGAGGAATGAGGAATGGTTGGCTATGAATATGGTGGTAACAATTATTAGGAGCATAATGAAAATCATAATCTGCGGTTGTGTTGTTTGGGTTTGTGTTTGCGTGGAAGTGGAAGAAGGAATTAAATAGGAATAGGAAGCATACTAGAAGTAGAGTCTCCTAGCTAGATCACTAATACTAAGCAAAGGGTATGATGACGTGATGAGGGTATCGGTATCGGTATCGGATAATCGGATGGATGAGAAGAAGAGCATCCCAATCCCATGGCTATCTGTATGTCTCTAATCAGTTCTTCATTTCAATTCAAATTGAAATTGAAATTGAATTGTAGTAATATTAATATTATGACGTCCCGATGTCCGTCTCTGTCCATTCATCTCATCTCATCTCATTCACTCTCACCCTCACCCTCACCTGGGGAATTTGAATTTGAATTGGAATTGGAATTTGAAATTGAATTTTGCAATTTGTAATTTGTGTTGTGGTAAGGAAAGAAAGGAAGCTAGGTAGAGGTAGAGGTAGTGGCTGAAGCTGAAATTAAGAGTGAAAGGTGAAAGATATATAATTCCGGTACTCTTCTCTGCTCTTCTTTCATTTGATTGGGAGAAAAGTCAAGTGACTGAGGAGGAGGACTGGATGTTGATGCATGTAATAATAAGAGAATTAATAATTAGAGGAGAAGGAGAAGGAGACTGACCAAATCCACAGCCTCGTTCTTAATCTCTTCCAGTGCGCCACCGGCTGCGCCTTTCGCCGCCATCAGAATTCTTCTTTCTTCTTTGTTTCCTGTTTTCTTTGTTTCTTACCAGTTACCAGTGCCAGGAGAGACACAAGAAGAAGAAGTTAATTGATTCTTCTTTGGGCTGCAGCCTGCAGCCTCTTTTTATATTCCCCTTTCTCCTCTCTCTGACCGGCTCTTTCCCGTTTCCCGGTCACCCCCTTTTATATTAATTAACAAATTAATTGGTCTGCGCGCCCTCCCCGCCTACCTGGCGCCTTCCCATTGCCCCACCTTCCAACTTCTTTTTCTATTTCTATTTTCACTTCCCAATACTCTATTAGTCTATTACCCTACCCATATTAATCAATTTTCCTCCCTCCCTTTCTTTACAAATTACTATTTACAATTTACAATTTACAATACACCACATTTTTCACCAATAAACACTTTACAAATCCTACTCTATCACCAACAACTACCACAACATGTTTCTTTCTCTTCGCATAATAAACCCAACTAATTCTCTCTTTATTATTTTCAATTACCTTTCACAACTCACCGCTCCTACAATGTCCAACTATATATCCCTCCCCATCACTTATCCTTTCGCTACAGTTAAACACAATCAAATAAATACCTACTTCCTAACAATTCATTTAAAGCCTATTTGTGTAAATTCAAATTAAATAAAAAAAGGTACTTCACAAGAACACATATATATATATGAGATTCAAACATGGATAAAAATACACAAGTTGAATGTCCATTTTACCCATAACAATAAATTATGCCCAAAAAGGAAAGCACCAGTGAAAAATTCCGAATCTTGCAAAAAGTTCAAAGTTAGAGAATCTTCCATGAACAAGTAGGATCCAATGAAACAACAAAGCATAGTATAAAAATTATTCTATTGTAAAGGGGGATAAAAATATTTATGTAATGACAATAAGTTTGATTATTCAAAAAACTTAGGTTGAAGAACAATAATAATAAGACCAAAAATGTAACTCTTCTTTCTCTAAATTAAATTAAGTCCTCGACCTTTTATCAACGCTAAAGATACTTATTCTGAAATCCCCAAAAAACTGCGAAAAGCTATATCATAATTATTGGTTGTTGTAAAAAGGACATAAAAGAATAAAAGTTGCACTTTAGTTTCCAAAGTCAGAAGAGAAAAAAAAAAACATAAAAAAGGAAGTGCAGATTTGGGGGAGGAATAAGGATAAGTCGATAACTAATAAAAATATTCCTAAGATTAGGTGGGCCCCAGGGAGAAGATTCCGGCGCTAATAATTCATTGCTTTTTCGGTTCAGTGTGAACCGGGTTGGGTCACGCTCGGACTGAACCGGAACCTTGTGCCTGTCTGCTTCAGTTTTTTTTTTTTTTTTAATTACGTCTGCTTCAATTTTAGATGTGTTTGTTGAAAAATAAAAAAGGGCAACTTTGAACTTTAGTTTGATTGAAATGAAAAAGTGGAGTCACTTAGGTGTGTTTGGATGAGCCATGAATAAAAAATAAGAATAAGAAATTTCGGTATACGTGCTTATCCAAATTTTTTATTTTTATACTATGATTTATTTCTTATTCTAAGCTTATTCAAACACACCCTTAGAGTTTGAGGTCTAAAAGGATAAAAGGGCATTAATAAATTTATTATATGATTTACCCTTAATTTTCAGTCTTAGTCCTTAGTCCTTACCTTATCTAGTTTTATCCTTATATATTTTTATTTCTATTCCTATTCCCAGGCCGCACATGACTGTGCAAGTCTGCTGGCCCCACCGCCGCATTTTCAATCTTTTCTAAACCAAATTATTGAGCGCATTTTCATAATTTCATTTGGGTTTTGGGTTCCCAACACCCCTGCTATGCTATATTGCTATGCACCTCCCGCCTTTTACACCACAAGCCGTCGGTGCGTTTGCATATTAAATCATTAATATACTTCTCCCAAGAAAGATCAAAAATGTGTTTGGGAAACAAGAGATGATTTGTGATTAACAATTTGATGCATGTTTTATCATGATACAACGCAAACAAGAGATGAAAAAGGAATCCTCAGCCTGCCGACATTAATTTTAGATTCCAAGCTGATTTGTGATATATGTTTTAGATAGGCACTTTCCAGGGGCTTATTCACTTTTTAACGTCATATTGTTTACTATTTGAAGTAAAATTTCGACAATTTACTATAGTTATTATTTACTGAGCTGCCTTTTATTGTTAATGAAATTATATGAACAATTCTTTTTTTAAAAAAAATACACTCGTAACTATACAGCTAAAATGATTACACACTTGTATTTTGGAAGAATGATGATTTTACATTATTCACATGTCGTTAATTTATTATACATGGCATCATATTAAAAGGTGAATGTTCAACAACAATTAAAATAAGACAAACTAACTATGTGTTATGAAATTAAATAATTATGTGGATTGTTCATCTTCATATTTCCACTAAGTATTTATCTCCACTACACATTTATATCCATGATCTCCACTACTTATTTATTGTCATTATGTGAGATATTATTTTGTAGCCTATAAATAGAGGCATTATACATTTGTATGGATGGTTGGAATGAGAGAATAAAATTCTGAAATTTGTGATTGAGAATATTATCTTACTTACTCTTGATATATTGTTCATTATTTCTTTCTTCCACCTTATTTTACAACAGACCCTTTTTTATTATTGCAAGTTAAGTTTTTTGGAGTGATAATCTAAGTTTTTTAAAGGTATTTATCTAATTATTTATCTATTTACTTATTTTCCAATAGTAGAACCGTGGTGGTAGGCTGCTAACTCTTTGGGGCCGTTTGGATCGCTTAGGAATTTGGGGAATTTGGAGAAGTTGCAATTCCTAGGAATAAATTTATTGGAAAGTGTGTACTTTGTGAATAGTTTGGATTGTTTATAATAAATTTATGGTAGGAAGATGAAATTCCCCAAATTCCTTGGGGAATCCAAACAGCCCCTTTTATCTTTTTAAGTTTTTATTATAACTTTACCAAGATTGATTTGATGCGCCGTCCAACAATCTGGTTTATTATAACTTTACCACGATTAAGTTTTTATGCTAAATCAGTTTAGTGATTCTTAATTGTAATTATCTCGAATAAAAAGAGTCAATTATTCTCATTACTTAAAAAAAAAAGAAATAAGTGTAATAACTTTATTTCATATATGTAATGATACCTTAACTTTGCCCCATCTTATTTCACCTTAAATCACTTTCATGATTTAAAAAGTTACCATATCCTTTTTGCTTGTCAAGCAAGAGTACGATTGAGTTTGCATATAACTTGAACTCGACTCATGATGGCTTGATTAATATTTAAATAGTATTCGTGTGAAAATTTTACTGATAATTATTATATTAGGTTGTGTCTGATCTCTTCAGCATAAATTTAT
The DNA here is from genome assembly GCA_028095005.1 of Rhynchospora pubera. Classification (NCBI taxonomy): domain Eukaryota; kingdom Viridiplantae; phylum Streptophyta; class Magnoliopsida; order Poales; family Cyperaceae; genus Rhynchospora; species Rhynchospora pubera. The sequence goes on along the minus strand of CM051459.1, from coordinate 228,016,392 downwards.
TATTAGTTATTTAGAATTAAAAAAAATATTCGTACATGGTTGAGAATAAAATTTTTGAATTAAAAATTGTATTTGTAAGTGGTTTGAACTTTGTAACTAATTCTTATTCCAAGTGAATTTGAAACATCTTTTTAATCTGAGTTGAAAAAATAGTTGGAATCAATTTTTAATCCAGATTAAAAAAATAATGGAACCACATTTGGAATAAAGTTTATTTCAAACTTAAAATTAATTTAAATAACACTCTTAATTTGAAAAAAAAATCATTCTTAATTATATAAGAATTAAATTTTATTGACCATTCAGATTAGACTTATTTTGCAGCCCGGCAAACGAAGCAACTGTGAATAGGGTTGTCAACGGTATGCCACTTATCGTTATGTCGTTTCATTCAACCTAAATGGAACGGTAAGTGGCACAAAAAATAGTATCGTTTTCTAAATGAAACGGTATGTGGCACAGTTGGTTATAACGTTTTTTAAAAAATAGAACGCTAAAATAGATTTTTTACACTGAAAATGGTAAGTGGAACGATTGATGGAACAGAAGTCTATTTCGTTTAATAAACAGAACGATAAATAGGATGTTGTTTTTGTACCGTTTCTCAAACGAAACGGCAAACGGCAAAATGAATTTCGTGATATTTTATACCATGTTAGACAACCCTAACTGTGAGCAGTGTTCTAAAAAAAGCACGACGTTTCTGAACACGGCACGGTACGGCACAACACGACAAGATGCAAACACGGAGACTACACAAGAACTTAGGCGTGTCCTGTCTGACTTAATTTGATAAAAAAAAACACGGCACGACACGTGAATTTTTCAGACACGACATGGCATTGTACGAAACACGGCACGAGATACGACACAGCTCGGCATGAAAGACACGACACATTTTACAGACACGCCAAACACGAGAAAGAGTATAAATCTTTACGACACGGCTCGGCATGAAGGATTTCTTTATTTATGTAGATGTTATATATTTTTTCATAAATCTTATCCAAGATACATTCAATCATAAAATTAATGATTATCAATAAGAATAAATTCTAAATGAAGTACTTCTTATCTATTAGAATTGGAAATAAAATATTATAATATAATAAGATGATTTTATAATTAACATACAATACAAATATAAAGGTCCAAAGGCGCAAAGATATTATCCATCTATGTAAAAAATTCAAATAAATTTGTCATCTTTTGTATTTTAATTAGTAAAAATAGTATAAATTATCCATTTGTATCAAAAATTAAAATTAATAAATACTTAAATGATAAGAAAAGTATAATTTATCATTTCTAATAATTAACATAATTTAAATTAGTTACTCCGTTTATATTTTCTCAAACATAGTCGGTTTCAAGCCCGGAAAAAAAGGATGATTACTATAAAATAAAAAAAAATTCAAAATCAAAATAAAAAATAAAAAACGAATCTATCTTTTAATTCAATTGTAAAGCATGTTTATTTTCTTAATATTTGATATATTTATAAAACATGATTTTTAGATTTCATAAATAAATTATATTTATGTTAAAAATTTAGACGTGTCCGAACACGTCACATCACAACATGTCTAAAGAAGATATGACATTGCACGGAACAGGGACACAATGTATGGCGTTTCCTTAGACGTGTGAGCTCATTTGGATGGTATGGGAATAAGAATTTTAGGAAGAAAAAAATGTTGTTTGAATGGTGAGTTAGGAATAAACAAGTTAATATTAATTTAAATAAATTATTAAAAATTATTATTTTAATATTAAATAAAGTACTAATTAAAGAGCACACAAAATTCCATTTAACTATTAGTATTTAGTTAATTTTGTTGAAATTATGTATATATAATTGTTGGAAGAAACTATTCCTAGAAAGAAGCTATTTTTCTCCTTATTTTCAATTTGTTTGAATGCTCAGGAAGAAACTATTTCTAGAAGAAGCTATTCTTCCTTATTCCTAAGTCATCCAAACAGCCCCGTAGTGTCTATTTCTTTGAATTTAGACACGGCACAACACGATATGATACGACAAATAATCCGAACACGAAATGTTTGATACAGCACGGTACGAATTTAGAACACTAAATGAGTAGGACGGAGGAGACGCAAACCAGAAGGGGTTGCATTTTTATTTTAATAATGAATTATGGTAACATAAATTTAAGAAGCAAGAAAGGTCAACTAAATGTTGGCTGCAGAAACAATCTGGGATCGCCAACAAGCAGCACATGTCACATGCCCCGATGCCCCCAGGGCCCCACCCCCCCACTTCAAATTCCAAAAATTTATATTTATATTTATGCATCTCAATTTGAGAATGCCAAAATCCTGTGTGTTTGCAATATCTGAATGCTAACTTTGTATTATATTTATATGTGTTACCGCAAACTCTTTAAAGTTTTAATGTGAGGTTAGATCAAAATTTTGCAGTAATGCATTAGTGAAAGACAATTTGAAAGAAGCTATTAATTAGTAAGTATAAAAACAGGTTTTAAAATTTAATAACGTTATAAGATTAACATTGCATGCATGCAGCAATAGCTTTTAAAATAATAATGAAGTTCACAAAGGGCGTAAATGAAAACGGTGGGGCTTGGGGGCTTGGTAGTATGAAAATGCATGGCTTAACTTGATAATAAATAATGATTAAAGAGAGGAAGATGCTGCTTAGGCTTCTTCCATTTCCACGCGGCCTTGTCTGAAATGAAAAGGTGCCTCCTCTCGTCTCCTTTTCCTTTATGGCTTTATCTAATTAATAATTATCTTCAATCTTCTCTTTCTTGATGGTGGGCCCCTTCTGCTTGGATTAAATTTCATTTTGTTATGATGGTTCCCCTTAATTTTAACAAACCAACTCAACTCAACTCCTCCATTTATTTAACACATATTCTGCCTGCCATATCTACGACCGCAGAAAACAAAATTGGAATTTCGAGGGGAAATTGAAACAATATTTGCTTATTCCATCAAAATGAAACCAATAATAATAATAATAATAATCTTGATTCAGTAACTATGAGATAATTATCACTGTCAAAAAGAATATATACAACTGATATGCATCTTTCAAAAGGTCAAGCCATGCATGCTGTTCAAAAGTGATATTGATAAATCAAAACGGTTGCTAATTAATCAAATTGACAAGTTGCCATTCTATTAGTTTTGCTTTTAAAATCAAAATTGCATCGAAGTTGATAAGTTGTGATTGGGACTGGATGGACCGGTAAGATTTGACACCTTTTTGCTCTCCCTTTTCTTTATTAGTTCCAAAATATAAAAAAATAAATAAATAATGGTAAAGGGAATGAACCCATTTAAGTTGAAATTAGGTCGAACCAAGGCAGCAGCCACCACGGTGTCCAACCTAACCTACCCCATTTTTTTTCTGAAAAACATTAATTTTCATTTGAAGGTTGGTTCTAGGGGAAATTGTTTCTATGCCACTCCAAAAAGAAGGAAATTGTGAAAATGTCACTCAAAAGTTAATTCTTCTATAAATGCCACTATGACCATATAAAAGTGCTACATGAACCCCAAGAATTGTCCCCAAGAAGAACCAGATGGTATAATCAAACCTGAAAAGGCCAACCTAGAATATTTTTGAAATAAAAGTCATTTAAGAATAAACCAGTAGAAATTCTAAAAATCTTTATAAAAATTTTTATTTTCCTTATGAGCGATTGGCGCCTCAGCGCGAACAGCACAATTTACAGAGAAGCACTCAAAGCAACCGAATCAATCCATTCACCGGCGGTCGGTTTTGTCAAGCCACAGGACATAACCGGGAGAACAACAGAAGTCCAATTTAAGCAAAATAACACAATCATACAATTGTTGCTTAAATTGACTGAACAAATCGAGGATCTGAAGGTAGCAGTCAAAAGGCTCGAGGCTGTGAAAGGGAAAGAAGGCACTCAACCTGACGACCTGACTGACTCTCTGGAACAGATCCAGCAACAACTTCAGAAACTGAGCTTGGGAGAGCCCAGTAAGCCGGAAATACCAAAACCGAAAGGCAAACTTTTTGTGTTCAAAAACCCAAAAGAAATATTTGAAGCCGAGAAAAAGAAGGCAGCATGAGCAGAACGCAAACAACAACAGAGGCGGCAAGACCATCAGTGTCAGAAAGAGACACAAATCAAACCCCTACTGTTGAAGATCAGATCCGTGGCTATCGCCTTGGATCCAGACTTAGATTTGAGGCTCAAAGGAGGCTCCCTGGTCAATCTCGACGGTATCAGCGAAGCCTTGAGTCACAAATGAATCCTGATGCTGAGCTCAACATCTCCCAATACAGACGAGCACAGCAAGTCCCAGCAGAAACTCTGTACCAAGCTGGATGGTCAGAAAGCAGGCACCGAGTATACCAACATTACTCGGATGAGAGAACGTTGGTCACAGATGGCCAGCAAGTGGAGCTGCCGTTCATATCTGAAGAAAGTTTTAACAGACTTTTGCAAGAAGGGCTCCAACATCTGCATATCGGACTAATTATGGTTCGATTGTACACGTTGCATAGGCGAAGTGCAGGTGTGAATGCACTAGTGTTAATCAGAGACACTAGATGGCGAGATGATAGAGCTGTCATCAGCTCTATGGAGATGGATCTCACATATGGGACGCAGTTGGCATATACTGCCCCAGATATGACTCTAAGTATCCGTGACTTCAGAGATCACATTCAACTAGTGATTCAAACTCACGGATATGAAGGATGGCAAGGTGGAGAGAGTAATCTTTTACTCTCAAGGTCTCTAATTGGACGACTGTCCAATACAAGCCACACAAATTTCAGATACAATGTTCAGAACGTGGCGGACCACCTAGCAAGTCGAGGAGTTCGGGCCATCCCTGGCTCGCAACGTACAACCGCAGAACTCCGTGGAAGGCAGTGGCTTGTGAGACCAGCTGTCATCTCACAAGCTCAGAATCCCCAAGTAGCACGAATCCGAGCAAGGACAGACGGCTCACTATCCGTCAGATTTGCGGGGTATACAACAACAACCCCTGAACAAGAAGCTATTCGTGGAGAAAATGATGAGGAAGAACTCGAACAAGAATTCATCAATCTACTCACGCTAGATGATGATTGGCCATATGAAGATGATCCAGAATTTCCAGAAATCTATTCAGACCCTGAGGAATTTAGTGAAAATGATGAGACTGAGCAAGATGATGGTCCCTTATTGGGAAAATGGTTCTTGGCAATACTCAAAGCCGAACAAACTGAACCAACAGTTGAAATGATGGAACCTATATATCCGTATCAATGGTTTGCTATTGAACAACTAGACAATGAAGACGAACTCGTGCAAATGACATTTGCAGAGTTTAATTGGCTAGAGACTGTTGATGCAGAAAGTGAGTGGTTTGAGGAACAAGCCCTCATGATGACTTGTCAATGGGATGAGTCAGATGAAGATGAGACACTCTCTACGGTGCAATTTCTATCTCAATTAGATGCACCGGCAAACCGAGGTGAAGACTTGCTAAGTCTTCTAGCGAAAGGTGGTGGGGAAGATGCTAGTTCTCCAAATTCCAAAACAAAGTGGGACGAGGATCTATTCGAGATAGTTTATATGGTAGAAGAGATGGAATACCCACAATTCAAAAAACTCAAAAAGAAAGTGGAGACGGTACTCTCAACCGCAGAGTCTTCACTTACAAGAATACCACCTGAACCAATCATGGGACCAGCCATGTACCCACCTGGTTCAAGGCAACCCCAGAACCTCCAAATTCCAGAAATAAAGGCACGGTTGGACAACATCCGTGGTGGCTATGCAAGGCAAATGAACGAAAGGTTTAATCTGCCAACAGCCCAAGCCAGTCAAGGCGCAATACTGGTTTTACCAGAAGATATTGGGCTGTACTCAGAAGTTATCTCCCGACGGGAATCAATCACGCTCAACCTGATAAATGAGAAGAACTGGGCAGATAACAAATCAAAGGTCAACTACATCGAAAATCTCCTAGGTGAAACGGAGAAAAAGACCTGGATTCAGTGGAGAATGGCATTCCCCACTGAATATGAAGAACTAGTGAACATCGCGGATGATCCGCAAAATGTAATATCACAAATCAGACGAATGTTCCTGTTGGAGGACCCAACAACCGGGTCCACTGAAGAGCAAGATCGAGCGTACAACGACCTGGAGAGACTTTCATGCCACAATGTGAAAGATCTTTTCGATTATATAAATGACTATAAGATTCTGGCGGCAAAATCAGGAAGGATGTTCATATCTCCTGAACTCTCGACAAAATTTTTCAGAAAGATGCCTCCAATTATTGGTGGAGAAATTGAGAAGGCATTTGCTGAAAAATACCCAGGCAATACTGTGGGTGTTATTCCAAGAATACATTTTACCTACCAGTACCTGGCAGAGCAGTGTAAGAGAGTCGCACTCCAAAGAAGCCTCAAAGATCTCTCATTCTGTAGCCGCATACCAGTGCCGGGTTACTATCAAAGGAACAAGAAGTATGGTCTTCGAAAGGCGAAGACATATCGGGGCAAACCACATGATACGCACATCAGAGTATTCAAAAGAAAGCACGCAGATAAAGTAAGGAAATGCAAGTGCTTTATATGTGGTGAAGAAGGACATTTTGCCCGCAACTGCACAAGGCAAAAAGGCAACATTGCAAGAGCAGCCATAGTCGAAAATCTAGACCTAGATGATGACTGGGATGTGCTCTCGGTAGATCAAAATGAACCAGATAGCGATGCAATCTGTTCATTTTCTGAAGGAGAAGGAAGTACCAGTCAATCTTTGATGGCTGGTATAAATGAAGTTCCGTATGAAACCGCAATGATGATAACGAGTGAAGAAATCTCATGGCGAGTGATGACCTCAGTGCCCCAAGAAATCCAAAATTGTGCGCATCAATGGGAGGACAACAGTCCAGTGGCGCAAGAATTCATGTGGTGTCTGTTCTGCAAGGAGCAGACTAATCCAAGGATGAGAGCACATTGCAGTATATGTCATTTGACTGTCTGCCCAATGTGTTCGAGATTCAACCTGGGAAGAAGGTTGACAATACAAAGATCAAATCTCCAGTATGACAACAAGGATACCCTAATTAATGAACTGATTGGGTATACAAACTTCCTCTTAGCAGAAAACCAAAGGCTAAAGGAAAGAATTGAAGAATTGAAGATGGGAAAGGATCTGGATGAAATGCGAGATCCAACAAAAGGAAAAACCCCTGAAAAGCAAACTCTTGAAGAGGTAGATTCGGATGACGAAGCAATTGAAAACCATATCCAGAAACGAAATGGAGTGTTAATCAAGATGCTGACAGATAGAGATGAATACATCAGTACTCAAGTTCCAGATCCGAGAAAAGGGAAGAGAGTCTTAAACAGACTTTACAACATTGAGCTGACAATGGAAATACCAGGTGTTGAGAAGTTCAAAATTCAAGCAATCCTGGATACTGGTGCCACAGTTTGCTGCGTGGACCAGAATGCAGTCCCAAAAGAAGCTTTGGAACCCAGTGCGTACCCTATTCAAATCAACGGGGTTAACTCTTCTCAAATAGCCAACCAAAAACTCAAAGGCGGAATGATGGCTATCGAGGAAAATCGTTTCCGTATTCCTTTCACCTATGCATTCCCAATGGAACAGAGGGACGGAATCCAAATGCTGATTGGCTGCAATTTCATCCGAGCCATGCAAGGAGGGCTTAGGATTGAGGGCCAAATGGTGACATTTTACAAAAATGTCACAACAATCGCGACAAAAGTTGACGCTGAGGTAGCAGCTTCAGCAGCAATCGAAGAACTAGAGCTGTCTGAGCTAGAATATTTTGAGATTCAGAGAATCACTGCATACTCTTGTGGTGAAGAATCACAGAAATTCAAGGAAAGGTTCAGACCTCTTCTGGAGAGATTAAAAGAACAAGGGTATATTGGGGAGAATCCTCTCCAACACTGGGAAAAGAATCGGGTTAAGTGCAAGTTAGACATTATCAACCCGGATATCACAATCCATGACAAGCCCCTGAAACATGTCACACCAGCAATGAAAGAGCAATTTGACAAGCATGTTCAGGCGCTACTCAAGATTGGAGTAATACAACCCAGTAAGAGCCGACACAGAACCATGGCAATGATGGTAAACTCAGGTACATCAATAGATCCAAAGACTGGTGCTGAAATCAAAGGCAAGGAGCGTATGGTATTTAATTACCGCACCCTCAATGATAATACCCACAAAGACCAATACAGCTTGCCAGGAATTAATACCATCCTTAAGAAAGTTGGCAATAGTCGAATTTACTCAAAATTCGACTTAAAAAGTGGGTTCCATCAGGTGGCAATGGATCCTGAATCGGTGGAGTGGACGGCTTTTGTCGTTCCAAATGGCTTGTATGAATGGCTAGTTATGCCGTTCGGGTTGAAAAATGCACCAGCAATTTTTCAAAGAAAGATGGACGACTGCTTCCGGGGAACGAAAAACTTTATAGCAGTCTACATCGATGATATACTGGTGTTTTCTGAAGATGAAGAACATCATGCCAAACACCTGGAGGCTATGCTGACAATTTGTGAGAAATGGGGGCTTGTACTCTCCCCAACAAAAATGAAAATAGCTGTACAGGAAATCGAATTCCTGGGTGCAGTTATTGGAAACAGAAAAATCAAACTTCAGCCTCACATAATCAAGAAGATCATTTCTTTCGATGAAGAAAAATTGAAGGAGAAGGCTGGTATGAGATCATGGCTTGGCATTCTCAACTACGCCAGATCATACATACCAAAATTGGGTACATTACTTGGGCCATTATACTCAAAAACAAGCGAACACGGTGACAAAAGGCTCAAAAGCTCAGACTACGAGATCATCAGAAAGGTCAAACAAGCGGTGCAGCAGCTCCCAGATCTCGAGCTACCTCCGGAAGGATCCTACATCATCCTTGAAACAGACGGATGCATGGAAGGATGGGGTGGAGTATGCAAATGGAAGAAAGCAAAGCATGACCCCCGAAACACGGAGAAAGTTTGTGCGTATGCAAGCGGGAAATTCTCAGTGATTAAATCCACAATAGATGCAGAAATCTATGCTTGCATGGAAACAATGAAGGCACTCAAGATTCACTACCTGGATCAAAAGGAGATCACTCTCAGAACTGATTGCCAGGCCATAATTAGTTTCTATAACAAGTCAGCACAAAACAAACCTTCAAGAGTCCGATGGATTAATTTTGTTGACTTTGTTACAGGAACAGGAGTGCAAGTAAATTTCGAACACATTGATGGCAAAATGAATGTACTAGCTGATTCGTTATCACGATTAACAGCAAATATGGTGAAAACCGAAAATTGCTACTTCGCTGATGAACAATTGGCCGATTTAGAAAAGGTGCTCGAAGAAACAAAAGGAGCTCCTGAGGAAATAATCAAGCATCTGGCAACAATTATCGGGCATATTGATAATATGCTAGATGAAAAATCTTTCTTTCAAAACCTCTAGAGCAAGGCGATAAGCGGACATGGTGGACCGCTGGAAAAACCCACTATACCCTGTATCTTAGGAACTGTCTGGTAGTAATCTACGGAAAGCTACTGACATTTTTAGTTTTCTTATAATTTTTATTTTGTGTGAATTTTATTTTCAGAGAAATGGTGCTTGATCATCTGAGGAACCTCATGAGAATCCATGAAGGAAGTTCAACAATCGGGTTCAGACCAGGAAGCCAGCAAGCATTTCAGCAGGCCGAAAGATGGGCAGCCTCAGGAAGAGAGTTAGACTCTCTTCGGGATTATGAAATAATAACTGGTGACTTACTAACAATGTACCCACGGTCTTTTCAGTGGGAAGGAACCATGCTACTTAGGCTTGAGGAAATTCATAAGGAGCAAATACAAAGGACCATTGATGAAGTCGAAAGGCTCATGGTCTTGAATTATTTGCAAAAGATTCGCCTAGAGCAGAAGGCATCCAAGGACAACTGGGCTAGTACTGCACTAGGACCAGTTAATCATAACATTGATGAGCTGTTAGCAATTCACCAAAAGATGCGATCGATCCAGCAAGGCCATTATTATTAGTGAGTCTCACCATTATAAGGGAATCACATTATTGTGTTTGCTTTCGGTGCCACTACGGTAGTGCGCATCTTTTCCTTTTCTTTATTCACTGTCACATGGGTTGGCACGAAATGAATGGTTTGCTTTTATTTCTTTTTGGGCAATTATTGTACTAAAGATGCCCACTAGTTTGCTAAGGACATACCAACTGTGGTAGACGAATAATTGAAATGGACGATGGGGCCCATATGCGCACCCGCATTCAATTATCGAGCTCACCAACCGGTAGCGTTCCTTCTATATAAGCAGTAGGATGTTTCACTAAGAGGACATCATCCAACTTAGTAATCATCTCCTCTTCTCTTGTATCATTTGCCAGATATCAATAAAATTTCCTCATTTTTCTCTCAAAACTTTGGAACCAGTATTCATTAGTAATCAGAAGTTTCAAAGTCGATCCGATCGTTATTATTCTATTCTGGTATCAGAGCGAGGTTTGTATTCTTAATATTATGGCTTTTTAATTTTCTAATTATTCTGGGTAGGCAACTAGGGGGAGATTATACCAAACTAATAAAATTGTTTAAATTAATCAACCAGAAAATGTCAGTTAAAAGTGAAATTTTAAGAAACCAAAAGAATCATCCTGCCGTACAGTACCTAGAAAAAAGGGGAAGATCGCGGGTAAACACGGTGATGTGAGGTTATAACCAAAGTAAATAAACTTAAAATTGGCAAAGTAAAGGAAGATTAATTAATAAACTGGGTACACAGTTTTGGGTGCACATAGCAGAAAATTTTACTCAAAGTGGCAAAATCATAAGAGTGACCACATTTTTGGGTGGCAAAAACAGAAGGTTCAACTTTCGGGTGGCAATTGCTAGATTTCACAAATTTTGGGTGGCACAGAAAAAATTATCCCTTGGTTCTAAGTTCTAACGCTTTCAAAAGAGAAAGAACACACACATGACACATGCACCCGAAATTAATTAATATAAAAATTTAGACACAAAAAATTTTAATATACAGAATTATTATTATTTTTTTTTAATAAGAAGAAAGTTCCAACGCGTTTTAGAAGAGCGTTTAGCAATTTCCCTCCGTACGCATTTATAAAACGCGCTCCAAGGCTCCGAACGCGTTTTATAAACGCGTACGAAGGAGAGATAAGTTCGCCTCTTCAGTTACGCCTTTTGAGAAGCTGACACCTTCGTACGCGTTTATAAAATGCGTTCGGAGCCCTGGAGCGCGTTTTATAAACGCGTAGGAAGGTGGTAATTTTTCGAAAACGAGTTCTGACCGTTTTTTTTTTCTTTCTTCGTCGCTTCAGTCAGTCCAGAGAAGAGAAAACGAAAAAAAGAGAGAAGAGAAGAGAAGGGAGAAGAGAAGGAAGAAGAGAGAAGAGAAGGAAGAAGAGAAGAAGAGAAAGAAAGTTGCGGCCGGAGAAAGAGAGAAGAGAAGGGAGAAAAGAGGTTGCCGTGCGAAGGTGGTTGCCGTGCGAAGAGAAGAGGAGTTCGAAAGACAACGTACGCCGATATCGAGGTTTTGATTTTGCATTTACTGAAAATTATGGATATTATTGAAATTGTGGAAATTAGTGGATTATTATTGTGGATTATTATTGAAATTGTGGTAATTATTAGTAAAATTTGTGGATTATTATTGAAATTGTGGTAATTATTAGTAAAATTTGTGGATATAATTGGACATTTTAGTAAAATGTTCATGGAATTTGTATGGAAATTTGTATGGAAATTGGACATTTTAATAAAGTGAGTACACAATTTTAGTAACGTAAATTGTATGGAATTATTGGAAATATTATTGGACATTTTAGTAAAATGTTAATGGAATTTTTACGGAATTTAGTGGAATTTCTATGGAAATTGTGTAGGAATTTATTGTCAAATTACTGTAATCTGTATGCAAATTGAATGGAAATTAGTCGAAATTTTAGTAAATTGTATGGAATTAGTGGAAATTGTATGCAAAAGTAATTATTGTAAAAATGTCAATTACATAGAAAAATAATTTTGGTTTTGTTCGTTTGTTGTCCAATTATGCAAAAGTAAATTCGTTTTTTGTTTTAAATTGTTGTTCTTATATTATTTGAATCAGATGAGTTCAGCAGAAGATGAGGCTGGTCCTTCTGGTGCTTCACCACCTCCCACCGAAGCACCCCCCACCGAAGCAGCCTCCACCCAGCCTCGGCCAAAAAGACGTAGGCGTCGCGCAGCCCGTCCGAGCGCGCAAAATGTCATTCCACCTGTGCAACCGGCCAACGCAGAAAACCAACAGGTTTTGTTTGTTACGGATAACGAGCATCTCGTTGGTTTATCTTTTGAGGAGGTAATAGATTGTTTTATGTTAATTTATATTTTTTTGATTTAATAATTCAGATTTCTTAATAGACTTATAAATTGTATTAAATGTTTATTATAATTTGTAGTAAAAAATTAATCGAAAATGCTTATTATAAATTGTATTATAAATTGTATTTATTGTAAATGCTTGCTTATAATATTTTTATGTTCAATGTAATAAATTGTATTTATTTTAAATGCTTGTAAATGCTTAAAAATTGTATTAAAAATTGCAGCGTGAAAAACATTTAGAGTTGAGATCGCACAAGCGAACAATTAAGGTGGACGATCGGATTGAGGGAAGGCTGATCAAACTGGGGCTCAGTCACATTATGAAGGTGAAGCATGTCAACATCGACATGTCATTACTGAAGGCAATGGTCGAGTTTTGGCGTCCGGAGACGCATACTTTCCATTTTTTCCGTTGGAGAGATGACCGTTACTCTACAGGTAATTTATTTAAACTTGATATTAATTTTTTTTAATATAATTTTCCTATTAATTTTCACAATTAATTCTAACATATAATTTTCGTATTAATTTTCACAATTAATTCTAACATTAATTTAAACTTTATAATTTTCGTAATATTAACATGACACAAATTGCAATATTTACATGTGAAAATTAATTCTAACATATAATTTTCGTAATATTAACATTTTCACAATTAATTCTAACATATAATTTTCGTATTAATTTTCACAATTAATTCTAACATTAATTTAAACTTTATATTTAAAATTCAAATTTGAATATTAATTTTCGTAATATTAACATGACACAAATTGCAATATTTACATGACATGAATTTAACGTATTTTGTAATTGTTACCAGGATGTTGCCTTCTTATATGGTTTGCGCTCGACGGGCATTCCAGTTAGATCGAATACGAGAGGGCCCTGGGAGGAAAAGATTCGTGCAAATCTTTATCCTCATGAAGATTTGGGAGAGTGGCACCGAGAAAGGAATAGCAGGGAGTAAGTGAAAAAAATAAGAATGCAATATTGATTTTGCATATTCAATATATGCATTGCTTACTTGTATTGATTATTTTAAATTTGTACAATGCAGGGGCAATGTTGTTGTGGGCAACAACATCAAGTTGAAATGGTTGCGGCAAAATTGCGGGATGGCGCCACAGGCAGACGCTCCTGGTGAGGAGTTAGACCGATACACGCGTGCAGTGGCTCTAGAGCTATTTGGGACGTTGATGTTTCCCGATATTTCTCAAAATTCCGTCCCAGCATATTTTTTAGAGCTCGTATCGGTATAATTTTCTTAACTTAAATAATATTTTTATTTTTTTACGAAAATAGTAGAATTCAATGTTACAAATTCAATATTTTCATAATGAAGCTGACACATAATATTTTTTATTTTATAATTTCGTTAACAGTCTAATTTTTAAGCAAAGATACTTTTGTTAAAACATATTAATACATCAGTTAGTATCGAAGATAAAGAAATTACCAATGACAAAAAAGAAAAAAAATGTTGAAATGTTGAAATTATTATTCAATGTTGCAATTTAATTTTGTTATTTTCAATGTTGAAATTTTTTTTTTCAATGCGCTGTTTAATTTAAATGCATGGCAATTTGAATGAAGTTCCGGACTTCAATTGGGAAGGTGCCACGCTTGCTTGTGTATATCGTGCTCTGGACCGTGCCTCCATGCGTTTCAAGGTTGTGACGGGACCTTGGATGCTACTATTGTTTTGGGCATGGTCATACCTCCCTGTTTGTCGCCCAGAGGTTGCTCCTATCGGTGGATTAGGACAGCCTAACCTAGATTCATGTGTGCCGTTTGGCAGGTAATAATTTATAATAATTTTTCAATAATTTTATGCAAATTACAACACATCAATCCTAACATTCAAAATTTTCAGGAAATGGGGCGAAGCTCGGTCTTTCTCACGGAGCCAGCACCGCGGGGCAGTGGAGAACGCATGGGACTACCTAGCCGTGTTGAACGTTGAAGACGTCAACTGGTTTCCGTATGTACTCGACAGGACTGTCATGCCACGGGTAGCACAGGAGGGTTCCATAGCGGAGCATGTTCGGTTGCCGCTGATTTTTTACCACATTGTTGCCTACTACTACCCCGACCGTTGTAGGCATCAGTTTGGACTGTACCAGTTTACTCCTCCTCCACTACATGTGGTACGTTTGGTATATTTTTCCGATTCATCATACGATCAACTTCAATTTAATTAGAGTAAAGAACTAACGTGTTTATTTTAACAGAGTTGGGACGTGACACAGAACCTGCTGGGCTTCCAGCACGGTACCTATCGAGATCGCCCAGATTTTGCTACCATTTTTGCGAGTGCACATGCTGAGTGGACTGACGAGGCATTACAGGCACGCCAGCTGGAGACTCGATCCTGGAGTGCTACTGATACGCTGCGGTACTTCCGATGGTTTTGGCGATACGGTGCCTCGGAGAGACCCACGCCACGAGAGGATGCCGAGGCACGTCTCCAGCGCACTTAGCAGCTGCCTCTTGCTCAGAGGCAGTACACAAACATGGGGTCCAGACTTCGCAATACGGTACATCTTAATTTTTTAAATATGGAATGTATGATTGGTAAATGGAATTGTGCAATATGTCATTATTCTCGTAAATTGCAGGGCAACTCTGCGCTGAAGAATGCACTTCATGCATTGGGACTGGTTGTGAAGAAGGGGTGCAGAAGGGTGGGAAAGGCAATTCTCGCCAACTGTCGTTCGCAGTTGCATGATGCTTCCATCCCTTTGAGGTAATTTTAAATAATTTAATTTGTTGATTGCGTTTTTTGCATTTTAAATTCAATAATTTATAAATTACAGGTTGGAGGATTTGTTGGAGCAGCGAGGACTTCCAACAAATATTGAGGATATACCAGATTCTGGGGACGAGTCTTCTTCTGCACGTCCGACTGTACCCACAGACCTTCAGGCGGAGGATCTGATGCATGCGGTTAGTATTCGTTCATATGCAAGTTTCAATTTTAGATACTAATTTATTTATATTGACATTATTTTTTTTTAATATTATAGGATGGTCGACTGAATACCGGGTGATTAGATGATATTTTAGGACCACGCACGTTCTTTCCTACTCAGTTTCCAGCCTCAGGTCCTACTCCATCCATGCATAGTGCATCAGCATCGACCTCGCAGTTTGCTGGCATTTCTCAGGATCCCACTGGCATTTTCCAGCCTCAGGATCCTCCACCGTACTCCTTTGCACCATTTGGTATGCCTTCCTCTTTTCCTGCATTTACTGTTCCTCCATTTACTGTTCCGTCAGTGCCTACGCCTTCTTCTATTCCATCATTTGGCACTCCGTTGGGTAGTATGGGAGGGACAGACTCGTTCAGCACTTTACTGCGGACGGCCGGAGATGAAGAGGGTGATTATGTCCCTATAGCGACTCCTCAGGATGCTGGGCAGCCTGTTGAGTTTGGGCCCATACAGCAGGAGGCTCAGCAGGACCAGCAGGAGGACCGCCAGGAGGAGGACGATGGGATACGGACTCCACTGACTCGGGAGATGTTACTGCCCCGGGCATGCGAGATAGGCGTGTGGTGAGGTTGATTGACAGATTTTCACCTTCAGGACCTAGGAGGAGGCGGCGGCGTTAGTTATGATGATGGACTGATGATGACAGTTCTTTTTTGTTTATGGACTGATGATGGACGGATCGTTTATTTTTTCGTTTATGGACTTGTGATTGACTTGTGTATTACTGATGTTGATTGACTATTTTTCGTTTATGACTTATGATTGACTTGTGTATTTATTGGATTGTTTATTATGACTTGTGATGATTGACTTGTGTATTATTATGACTTGGAATTTCGGAGTGCAAAGCACTACTTGAAACATAAACGTTTATGTATTGAAACGCCAATAAATGAAATACTCCAAACAACAACTTTTATCCATTGAACGTCAACACATTAAAACCACAACTTATAGTGCAAAGCACTACAAAAAATAAAGGAAAATAAAAAACAACCATAAAAATAAAAC
This sequence comes from Rhynchospora pubera, assembly GCA_028095005.1. Classification (NCBI taxonomy): domain Eukaryota; kingdom Viridiplantae; phylum Streptophyta; class Magnoliopsida; order Poales; family Cyperaceae; genus Rhynchospora; species Rhynchospora pubera. Next base: position 227,999,962 of record CM051459.1, on the reverse strand, counting down.
ATTGCATTAACAATTCCAACTAAATTACATTAACAACCATAATAATAAAACACATAAATACTACAATGATATAAATATTTAGAGATTTTGACTATCTACATGTTGTAGAATTTCATCCCACCATGGTTGCTCATCTTCATCATTCGGTTGTTGTTGATTACTCGCACCAGTGTTGTCAGCGAACTGAGCGACTTCGTTCCAAAAAGCAGCATCATCTTCTTGTTGATTACTCGGAACACTGTTGTCAACGAATTGAGCGGTTTCGTTCCAAAAAGCCGCTTCGGTTTCTTCTTTTTCTATCTCTGCCATTTGGCTTGCCGCAATTTGTCGAAGTTCATCACTCTTATTCATTTCTCTCAATTTTTGCTCTGATTTTTTGAGCATTTTTTTCCTTGCCTCTTCTTCCCTAATTTTTTGTTTACGATCCATTTCTTCATTTCTTTCTTTAATAATCCTCTGCGTCTCTATGTCCCGAGCTCTTTGTTCATTCTCGTCGTGACGTTTGTGCTCATGGTAGTGGTCACGCAATATGTTTTCTTTGTAATTGAAAACTTGAGCGCACCTTGTACAGGTCACTGTGTGGTCTCCATTAAAGTTGTATATTTTCTCGTAAACGGTCCAGTGAGTTGGTTCACACGAGAGGTAGGGTTTCGGTTGTTGTTGGGGGATGGGTTGAGGTTCTGTGTAATATTTTTTGTACCAGTCATATCGCCTTTCTCGGTTCAGATTCTTTTCGTGTTCCCGCCATCGCCGCTCCTGGTACTCCTTCTGTTCCCTTTCCGGCCCACCATTAATGTGCCATTGGTAGTGTATTTTTAACTCGAGCACGTCTCCCTCTTCAGTCGTGTCTTCATGGATGTTGTATTTCAAAGTGCGATAACAAGAGCGACAAATTGCCTCGTATTCTCCGTTTTCTGGTTGATTTCTATTGGCAGGGTAATGGTAGAAAGTTGGCCAATACTCAATGCGGGTTGCTCTTCGATAGTTTGGAACATCATTATTTGAGTTAGAGCTATTTCCTTTGTCCATTGTACTGAAGGTTTTAACAAGAAGGAGGTAGTGGGTGTTTGTGCATTCTAATTCAACAATGGCTGCTTTTATAAATAATTTCAGTAGTTCAAAGATGACATTGTAAAATCAAATCTTGTCATGTCTTTTGCAGTCTTTATCAGAGCATGCTTGTACTTTTTTTTCTAAAAATTAAATAATACACCTTCAAACGCGTTTATAAAGTGCGCTCCAGGGCTTCCAACGCGTTTTATAAACGCGTACGAAGCTCTGACAAACGAGAGGAAAGTGGACAGCATCTCTCCTTCGTACGCGTTTATAAAACGCGTTGGAAGCTCTGGAGCGCGTTTTATAAACGCGTACGGAGGGGAATTCGAATACTCGCTTCTGAAACGCGTTGGAACTTTCTTCTTATTAAAAAAAATAATAATAATTTTGTATATTAAAATTTTTTGTGTCTAAATTTTTATATAAAATAATTTCGGCACATGCACACATGCTGATGCCGTTGTGTTGTGTGCGAATTTAAACAAGACCTCTGTACCAGGCTGCTGCTAATTTCTGCGTCTCAAATAAAATAATTGGCTCACATATCTCTCTCGATCCAACATGTTAATATTTTGTTTCATATAATATAATAAATATCTTTAATGTTTGGTTCACGTGGAGCTTGGGGTCTATTAATATTTTCCTTGTAATTTCAACTCGCCGAAATTGGTAAATCAGCAATAACTAATTAGGAATACAAGATAGCAAAAGAATGATGTACTCTTTAATTAAGATATTACATTATGTTTAAGATTCTGTAATAAGGAATGAGAATAATACACAATTTTTATGAACTACATAATTTGAAGTCTGGTAATATAAATTAAGTTTTTTTTATATATAAATTATATATGTAATTTGAGGGCAACAATTATAATTAGGAAATATCTATGGTGCATGATGATGCATGTTCTTTTGTGCATCATGAGCTTATCTGTCGAATTTGTTTTCAAATGACATATCTGATCTAATTTAAGTAATGTAACCAATTTAATGTACATATTGAAATATCGTATTAAACAAAATGTTATATTTATTAAAATAGTTAAAATTTTATTATTTTTGGATGCAAACCAATTGTAAAATATAAATGAGAAAAGGATAAAAGTACTAACTTTCGTGATCTAGAATATTTATTCGTTTATGTTATATAGAATATTAATCTTATAAACTGTGTTCACCGTGAAAAAGAAACATTCGTGTCTATATATGTACGCAATTCAATTACCGATTAAAATCCTCAGAAGACATGTGCCGCAGAAAATTTATACCGTTGCAAGGTTAAAATTCCTTTTTTATTTTTTTCTGCTCCCTTTTAAATTATTGTGTTGTTTTGAAGAGAAGAATAAATGAAAGGTCAGAATGTGAGAAGAGTGAAGAGGCATTTGCGCAGTTGATGAAAAGAGACGTTTATTACTTGTTATAAGAGAGAAAGAGAGGTCAATACAATAGTTAACGTCATCAGCAAGAGGCAAGAGGCGAAATGGAACTTGCATTTCTGTCCCTTTTACAAATTGATATTCTCTCCGATTTTCTACGGTTTCATATCTAGCTCCATTTAAAAAATGTTTGAGATGATGATTTGCGCATCATGTTGATTGTTGAGTACGTGAGGAATGTCTGAGAATGTTTTTTGTCAATAGTCCAAAGGTAATTTTGCTAGAATGATTGAAAATTTGGGTAATTAAATTTTAGAGATGCCTTCCCTTATATGGCTCTGTTTGGATGGCTTCTTTCCGGAATAAGGAATAAGGAATAACCATTTTTTACCAATAAATTTATTTTTAACCATCTAAACTCTTCACAAAAATTACACACTTCCCAATAAATTTATCCATTTCCAATAAATTTCTTCCCTTCTTCCTTCTTCCTACTTTATTCTCAACGCATCCAAACAGAGCCAAAAACAACCCCGTTATTCATAATCATAATACATGTCTCGTCTTTCAAAAATTAAAAGTGATACAGAGTCGCCCCGCCAACCGCCGTGCCAGCACTCATGAAATCTTATGATCATATTTTATATTTATATTATATATAGAATTAGATATTAACTAGCTAATAGGTGGAGGTGGGTCGTCTTTCCTTGGGAATTTTGGGTATTTGCATAAGAATCCTTATCTCCTCCCGCGCGGGACCGTCCAGCGCAGCCTACGAACCGTCCGATCTGATTAAATCAGGTTACATGCACGGGGCTTCCTTTGCCATTGAGATTAAATCAAACGGCTCACAGCACTGCGCTGGACAGTCCCGCGCGGGACGGGATTTCATTTCATTTGCATAAGGCCTGCCTTTCCTTCTATTCCTATCTGTTGACTGACGAGGGAGTATCTCTGTATCTGTTTGGAACAAAACCAAAACAAAAAAAAAGGGTTCACATCTGAAATGGGATAATATATTTTCCAAATTATCTCCACCCCAACTTATACCTTATAATGCATCTCATTACCTGTCCCTTTTTTTTAATTAAATTATGCGCTCATTAGTCATTAATGCGACGCACGCAACACTTGTGCAACTTAAATTTGTTAATTTAGGCCTGAGGCTGACATGCATCTAATTTAAATTTAAATTAATTGCTACTTTTATTTTAAGCGCGTTTGCGTGAGTTCTGTGTTAACCTCTCTGTTTCTCTCAAACAGGTTTCAGGTTTCAAAGTCAAGATATTTCTACAATGAGAATGCTTTTCTCAGTTTTCAATTCAACACAGCGACCAATTTTGAAATGCCCTTCGCTTCATTTAACACATAAATACCACGCAACATCTTTTCCGCCTATTCTTCAAATTTTGACACAGCAAAGATTCTCTCTCTTTTTTTTCTTTTATGTTCCACATCTTATTAAACATATGCCAAATTAAATCTTATGACACCCGATCAAATTTCATCTTATTATCACCATCCCAAATTCCCAATCAAGCAAATCTGTTTTAAGTTGAATTAAATATGGCAGTGCATTCAGATTTTTCGCAAAATCCTAAACATTCACTTGTCATTTACCGTTTAGTACTTTCGCAGTCGCAGCGATCCATCTTGCACAAATAAAGTGGTCAATAAATTATTATAATATTTTCTTTTATAATACAATATTTTGTCATGCTTGAGTACTTGGAAGTTGTCAATAAAACAAGTGTACGAATATCATTGATCATTAAAAATATCATACTTTACTCATGTTTCTTCCGTCGTTACTTCGAATTCCTCAAAATTTTATTTAGATATATATATTGCTATGTTGTTGCAGAAAACTTAAATTAAATAAGAGTAATGCTAGAATCAAACATATAGGACGTCAAACACGATTCAAACGTAGCACATTAAAATTTCAAACGGTCGATCCAAACCACTCAATATGATCTCTATATTAAAATATCTTTGATAATCAAATTTTATATTTTTCATATTTTCTAACTATTTTTTTCGAATTTTTAAAATTGAAGGGTTCAGAACTTTTTAGATTGAGCATATTGAAAAATTCCAAAAAAATAGTAAAAAAATTTGAAAAAATATAAAATTTGGTCTCCATGAAGATTTTATAACACAGAACAATTTGAGCGGTTTGGATCGGCCATTACAATTTTAAAAATTAAAATTTCATCGCGTTGGACAAGTGTACGTGTCCTATATGTTTGACACTAGCAACTCCCATTAAATAAACTACACGCTACTATATTATTAATATTAATACAAGGCGAGACTAGCACTAAATGAATACTATTTTCCCACTAAATTAATACTAAATGATGTACGCCAAAAAAAATTCATCGTGGCTATTTTCTAGCTATCTAGAACTATTAGATAATTGGAACAAGAAATAGTGGGGGGGGGGGGAATTAAAATTCGTAAATGGCAAATAGAAGATTTTTTTTTTTGCAATGGAAAAAGATGAATTTTTTGCACTGCGATTAAATTTGTAAAAGTTGTTGGCATGGAATTTGTGTTATAATATTTCTAAATCAATCATTACACAAATGTAACTGTGTTTTAGGGAATGAAATACTTCGATGCGAGAAACCGCCTCGGTTCTTGTTTCTGTGGGAACAAATTTGGAAATGATTAAATTTAATGCCTACTCTTTCTTTGGTGAAAGGCAAGCTATACAATTATTAACAGTGCAATCTTTTTTTAAGTAGACAGATCATTGGTCCAAGATTCTAATCTAGCAATAAAATTTGTTAGTCATGAAGATGGTGTCATTAGCCGCCATGATATAAGCTCTCTCATTTTTTTTATCATCCTGGCTATATAATTCAACCAAACAAAGCAAAGAAATACAACTCCAAAAATTATTTTATTCAATTTCATTAGTTTAAGTAATACTTAAGTACTCAATCTTAACTCATAAATTAGGTCATTTGCTCAATTATTGCCAAATGTGAGAATCCACTTGCTCCGCTTGCTTGTTTCGTTGCCTGACTGCGTAGGAAATTATAGGATTAACGCTTATTTGATAATTTCGATCCAATATATAAATACTACCAGCTAGAACCGTGATTGAAATTACATTAATCGTACCACAATCGGGTTAATCATTAATATTAAGTATAAAAAAATGGCGTGAACATTTAAATATTTTTGCATACGCATGTTACGAGGGGATGTATAGCTAATTATCACATTAAAAATTTCTATCAATTATATCGGTAAACTGCTCATTTTCTTGTGTTGATTGATGAAATAAGTATGTTTTATGGATTGCGTAATGATAAGGAAAATGAAATATCCTTGGAAAAACATCATAGTCAAATTTGTGACCTTAAGAAGACAAAATAGTCAATTTCATTCCATCTAGTGAAATAAAAAAAATGTCTGTCCTTTCCTCGTTCCTTTCTTTTTTTTTTTAATAATAAATTGACTTGCATTTATTTATAGGTAGATAGATGAAATGTCATCTTCTACAAATAGTTTGAACTTCCAAAAATGGAATTTCAGAAAATTAAGGGGGGGGGGGGGGGGGGGAAATGATGGAGGGGTGGCGGCTTCGTGGATCGTATATAGGTAGGGTAATTGGTGTGTTAAGGTGTTAGTTCCTTCCACACGACCTCATTATTTTGTAAAGATTTTTCAAGAAATAAAAAGTTTTTTTTTGACGTATCTCTCGGCGTCATCAGGGAACTGACAAAATAGTTAATGCCACCAGCTACGTACAAATAGAATTCTTATGGAACTGACAAAAATAAATATGGATCAAATTATAAATGCTTAAGACATTTAGATAGCGTAGGGAAGAATTAATGAAGATGCCGTACGTAGTTCGTATATAGCCATATGGGTGTTTAGACATTATATGGAAAGAAATGATCAATTGATCATGACCGACGCATATATATTATATATAATTATATATATATGTAAGTACATACAATTTTTACCATCAACTAAAACTGAACCAATCAATCCAAATTAATGTTCGTAGTATCAATTAACGCATTTAACGCAAATCAATTAAAAGTAGACATTATATATAGTTAATCAGATGCCCTAGAAACTTCATTTTTTTTCACTGTGAACAAGTATATATATATTTTTTATTGCAGTAAGTGTCATAAAAATTCCTAAATGTAATTTGCACATTGCAAAAATACATTTGTTATTTAAACTTCCACATTCATCATTATCTGGATAATGTGAGAAATGGACTAATAATTTATTTTTCCATGTAGGTGAGAAATGGACTTATAATTAAGTTAAGGTTACATATATATATATATATATATATATACTATTCATTTAATCACGACATGGTTACACCGCCTAGGCAATGGAGTAAGAAAGCATCTGGAGAATTTTAAAGTAAAATAAGAAAAAGAAAAAATATATATATAGATACTATAACAATTATGTCAAATATATAATAACAATAATAATTATCAGTAAATTAATAGTGATAATAATAAAAATATACTTATAATTTAATATTATTAATTATTATAACTATAATAAAAAAACTCAGTAGAGGAAATTGCAACTTGTAATTTCGTTGACGTCTGGGCTTCAATTAACACTGTAGGCGCAGTAAGTTTCTCTTTTGATGTCGCATTTGGGCCGTGATAGATAACAAATAGGTCCATGAAGTTCATATACATAATGATTTGGTCTTTCTTTCTTAACAAGAGTGATAACTACCGTCGGCAAATTTACCGTCGCGCATGCTGAACAGATGGTACACGTGTGAGTCTCGCGTGACTAGCACTGTTGTGTCTGTAACAAATGTTCAGTTTAATGACAAAATATGTTCACTTTAATATCACAAGTGTTCAGTTAAATGCGTTAATTAATGATTTAATATAAAGTCGCGTGTCATTTTTGGAGAGAAGTGCGCCAGGGGCATAGTTGGAAAAAATTAAATTTGAATCGGATCGGTTCATGACCCCTTCTAATTTTTTCATGTGTTTTTTGTCCGGTTCGTGACCCCTTCACTTGGTTTAGTAATAACATTTTTTCTTATAACATTTATATTTTGTATTGCAACTTACTTTACATTTATACTCAATTAACTGAACATTTGTACTTAACCAACTTAATATTTGTACTTACTAAACTAAATATTTATACTTAATAAAATAAATATTTTTGCTTATAATATTTATATATTTTTTTTGTGCAACTAACTGAAAATTTATATTTAAATAACAAAACATTTATACTTATTAAACGGAATATTTAGATAAGACGGAAGTGTGCATCGCTGAAGCGTATCGCTGCACAGAGTAGTGCGATGGAAAATTAGTGGATCGCACTAATCAATTTTCCTTTCTTAAGCAATGAAATGATTATTACTGGAAGGGGACAAGGGGTGTATTATCTCGATTACGACTTTAGGAGTTTACACTTTACTTTGGCTCATTGACCATTCATGCTTAGTATTTGAAGGGATAAGCAAAATCATGTGCATTAATTTTTTACGGTATATTGGTATTGATATAGTAATAGTAACAGCAACCCTTTTCTGGAGCGGGTAATGTTGTGCATAAGTATGGAAGTTAATTTGGCATCTGGGCTAATTAACGAGGAGAATTTCGATGTCTACATTTTGAATGTCTCAAATGTCTTAAAATATACTTTTTAAATACTTTTATAAAATATAAAAATCAAATTTTGAATTCAAATCATTGATTTTATTCGATATAACTAGAGATACATTTTCATATAAGTTTTATAATTTTTGAACTTTATTTGATACTTAATCAAGAGATTGAATATTGAACGAATCTAGTTAAATATGATGATTTAATTCTAATTTGTTCATATTTTAGCATCTTGATCAAGTATCAAATAAACTTCAAAAATTATAAAACTTATATGAAAATGCATCACTCATTATATCAAATAAGATCAAAGTTTTGGATTTTAAGTTTAAATTTTATATTTTGAAAAAAATAACTAAAAAATGTGTTTTGAGATATTTGGGGCTCCTCCTAATTAACTCCCTCTCTAATACGTTGGGATATTGTGAAAATTTTATAATATGACTATATTTGTAATTAATATGTAATGAAATTATGGCTGAGCTAGAAAATTAATTAGTGTTCATTAAAGTATAAACATCACATCATCCAACCATCGAATAAACTAGTCTTGCATATAATCAATATATATAAATGAAGAACTCTGACTTTTAAGTCCTGAACATAAAAATAAATATTTTATATCGATTTTAGAAGATACCGTTAAGACTTATATTTTATAACAAAATATTTAACGTCGTTGTTTTCATCCCTCCCCCCCCCCCAAAAAAAAAAAATAAAAAAATAAAAAAATAAAAAAGTTGAAGAAAATAGGAAACGTCATTTTCCGAAATTGTAGAGGCAGGATCAAGTCATGCCACCGTCAATTTTATATTGTTTTAAGAAAGAAGGTGAATAATTAAGAAGGTCAAACACGGAATAATAATCAAAGGAGAAAATTATATTCATATAAAAGCCTACCAACAAAGCCGTGAAGCCCATGCAGGTGCAGATGCAGCGTAGTTTTTTAATTAAAAAGCGGAGAAATTAATTAAGTCAATGCTCAATAATTGGAATAAAGAAAACCAAAGCAATCGAAAACTGCAGATGAGTGAATCTCCATAACAGCCTGTACCTCTGTAACATATTCTATTATATTATTATTTCTTTATCGATGACATTTTTTGTTATCATTTATTTCTTCGATGCGCTTTCCCAAATCTAAGCCTCTAGTACTGTTCTGTTCAAAATAATATTAAAAATAAAATTCGCTGTTCCGTTCATAAATGAAAATAAAAGGAGTCTATTATGTCTGATTTTTTTTTAAAAAAAGCAGGGAGTCTATTTTGCCATTTCGATGAGCTTCTTTTTTTATATAGTTAATTTTTTGGCTGAAAGATTTGCGATTTCATATATCTTTTTTTCTTAATTAATTCTTCGTTATTATTATATTATTATTATTATTAAAAAAAAGTTATTAACAATTATTGGATAAAATAAATAAATAAATAAATAAGAAAAGAGTTAACAAAAAATGATCAAAACACATAATTATTGGATATCAGCAGCTTGTGAGAGCCCGAGAGGTTAATTAGTCTCTCTCGCCTTGTTACGCTCAAGATAGACTCCTAAAACCTTCCAACAGAAATTATCAAATTTATAGTTGCATATACCTCGTCGAATTATTTTAGGATCAAAACACAGGAATTTTGGCGCTTGAGATAAGAGTCACGATATATAAATATATAATTTGTTGATTCCATAACTGACGTACGGGTACATTTTTTATACAATTATATGAATATTAAAGCTTTTAATGGTGATGCCACTTCATGCCAATCGCTATCTTCGGATGGAACTACCTGTTTAAATAATAGAACGGGATAACTATTAATATTATACCAGAAGAAAATATATAATTAGTCATAAAATTAAGTTCATACAGGGCAATAGCTATTAGCTAGCTGACAAGAAAATAAATAAATAAATATAATGCCTTCAAATATAAACATTACAACTGTGCTCGAGCAATTATGTACATACCTCAAGACTTAGAACCTTCAAAACCGATTTGAAAAATATTAGGGGAAGTATGTTAATATAGAAAGGTGTACATTTGAGAACAGAGAAGTATTTTCTAATATATTTATCTTAAATATTATAATAAATATATAGTTTGGCCTACATATATTTAAACACTCACCATTGAGAAGCCTTCGCAATATACTTTAATGTAGAAACGAGTCAAACTGGTTCTTCAATCTCTTAAGAACCTTTTTAGTATATTTCTCTGTTGTATATTTGTAAAAAAAAAAGAAAAAATAGAATAAATGTGAAGTAATAATAATAATAATTAATAATTATGATATAATATATGATATTATATTTTTTTATTCTCAATCTTATATTATCTTCACTGTGAAGATGAGAATGTAGGCAATTAATGTGAAGTGCATGACAATAATAACAATATATAGGAATTAATGTGCTATATATGCGATCGAGGCAACCTATATGGCCCTAATCATCATTCAAATTAGTTCAGAAATTTAAGCGCAATGTAAACTGGCATAAAGCTAAAAGCCCTACACTAAGATTGCCCCAACATTGGTTCTAGGGGTAGGGGCTCAACAGTAATTGTAATTCTCACAAGTCACGAGCCATTTTATTATTTCAGCGCCTCCCATCTTATCATTTCAATCTTTGCTCCTCTCTTCTTCCCTTCCCCAGTTTCCTGGTGCATAGAGCTGTCAACGATATACCATTTCGCCGTTTTTCGTTGGAACGGAACGGATAACGGTACGATTTTGCATTTCGTTTCCAGAAGCGGAACGGTAAACGGAATAATAGGACGTACCGTTGTTGAAACGGAACGGTAAAGAGAACGAATCATTTCGCTTCCGTTTCGACAAATACATCTGTTTACAGTGTAAATATACGTTGTTCCGTCCCATTCCGTCCAACCGAAATTAATAACGGAATGAAATTTCATATCGTTTACTGAAACGGAACGGAATACGAAATGGAATAGCATACCGTTTACTGAAACGAAACGGCAAACGAAATGGCTCATTCCGTTGCCGTTGTAAACGTTAGACACCCCTACTGGTGCACCATCTTCCCTCCCTCTCTGTATTTTTTTTCTCCTCCCCTACGTCTCTTCTCTTTTCTAATCTTCTTTGTCGTCTCGCAAAAAAGCCCCACCACTTGAACATGTTCGTATTTTTAATATGAACACTTACAATAACAAAACAAACACTTACAATAACAAAATGCAGATACACAAATATTGGTCAAATAAAGAAGCAAAATAAATAGATACAACAAATAAATTCAACAAATATAACAACTAATTGGACATATATAACAAACAACGTGAATATAAACAAAAGATAAAAGTGAACATATATACATAATCAAAGTGAATATATAGCACAAATAAAATGAACAGATGTAACAAATAAATTAAACAGATTTAACAAATATGTGAACTCATACAAAAAGATAAAACTGAATATAAAATGAATAGATATAACAAATAAATTGAACAAATATAAAAAATAAATTGAACAGATATAACTAAGCGAATATATATACAAATTCTTAGACAATAAAAAAATGACCATATTCAACATACAAATTGAACATATATAACAATATAGTTAATAGATACAAAAAAAAAAACAAAGTGAATAGATATAAAAGTAACTAAATAAGAAATAAAATGAACAAATCAAACAAACAAACAGACTGATTATATAATACAACAAACTAAATAAATCGATATTAAAATTCGCTAAATAAGTAATAAGGCAAATATATAAAACAAACAAATTGAACACATATAAAATAATAAATAAACATATAAAAGAGCCAGTGAGAAATATAGAAGAAAATCACATGTGTGAATGAGAGAGGGGAGAAGATATGGAAGAGATAGAGGGGGTGGATAGACACAATTTTATTTTCCTATACCGGTATGGTCAATTTTTGGTTCGATTCAAATAAGGTCTAATACCAACAAACAAACTAGCAAATCAATCAAATGTAAATAAAGAGAGAAGAGAAAGAGATGACAAGCAATATAATTATAGAGTTCCGACCTGCTAGGTTTGATATAAATAGGAAACTCAACCAGCTCCAAACCAGTCAAAAATTAATTCTGGCGTTGCCTAACGCTATATGGCGTTGTGTAATGTTCAATATAACCGTTGAAAATTCAAATGACTATTTTACATTATCGTTGATAGTGTCAGAGCGTTGTGCAACGTTTTGTAGCATTGCACAACGTTAGAGCAAACAACCAAAGGAAAACTCGACAGTTCCGTTGGAACATGTCATAGCGTTATGCAACGCTAGAGAGCGTTATAGAACGTTCTAGCAAAGAAGATGAGGGGAGCTCTGACAAAATCAATCGATCGTCACATGACGTTACAAAACGTGAGCGTCGTACAACGCTGTTTGGCGTTATCCAACGCAACCTACAGTTTTGCATGTAAAATACGCCGCTCAACCACGAGACAGCGCTGCATGCATGAGACAGCGATGCAGCGTAGTCTGAGCAGTAGAGAGAACCATGGCTCAAAAGAGCTTTGTGTAACGTTAAGGAGCGTTACACAACACTGGAACAGTATCGTTGTGCAACTTTATTATGCACTTTCTTCCGACGAAACGTAATGATCAGACGGTAGAAACATGTTTTGTTTTCAGACCTAGGTGCCAATAGTATTCTAAATACGTGTTATGTCGTGTCAAACACGCCGTGTTCGAATCATCTGTCATGTCGTGTCAAATACGCCGTGTCTTAATCATCTCTAGCATCGTATCATATGGTGTCTAAATTTTTCATATATTGTACCGTGCTGTGTCTAAATTCTAAGGAATGAACATGACATGTCTAAGGACACGTCATGCCTTGTGTCCTCGTGCCGTGTCTTTTTTAGACGTGTCGTGTTTGAATACGTTTAATTTCAGAAAACATAGTTATATAGTTATGTTTACGAATTAATTAATTGAACATCCAAATTATGAAATTATCATTAAAAATAAATAATATAATAAATTTTTTATTATTTCATAGAATTTAAATTTAGCACCTTTAATCTTTATTATAAGGTTATTGGATCTCTCGTATCATGTCGTGTCCTGTATGAACAATTCATATGTCCGTGTCATATCTTGTTTATGCCATCAAAATTGAACACGATATGTCTAAAAATACGACACTCTTGAGTTGACGTGTCATGTCGTATACGTATTTTATCGTGTCGTACCACTTTTGTACGGCTCCATCGTGTTTTTTTAAACATAGATGCCAACCGAAGTGTCTCTGCTTTTCTAAGATCCGTGCAAAACTGCATTTCCACAACATTTTTGAATTCAAGGAAAAAATAAATGAAAAAAGCACGGTGATTTGCTCGTGATTTTGTTAAAAGTGAATGTACCAAATGTGGTGTTGTTCACATGGGTCGGTCTTTGCACGTGCATTGTCCCAAATGAGTCGCAAATTAATGTCGTCACATGACATGGCTCATTGGCAACGATATACCGTTCACCGTAAACGGTACAAAATATCATTTCGTTTTTAAAAACAAAACGATAAACAGAATGAGAGACTATACCGTTTTTAAAATCGGAACGATAAACTGAATAGTCTATTTTGTTTCCGTTTCGATAAATAATGCAGTTTTTAATGTAAAACACGTTCCATTTCGTTCCGTCCAAACGGAACTAATAATGAAATGAAATGACATTTCGATTTCTGAAATGGAACGAAAACGAAATAGAATGAGCATACCGTTATTGGAACGGAACGACAAACGAAATGGCCCACTCCGTTGCCGCTTCGAACGTTAAACAGGCCTACACAATTGGCAATCGGTATAGTACATTTAAAATTTTAGCGACAATAACAGCTAATAAACGGATTAATTGAACGTAGACAATTGAAGGAAAACTGGGTTAGGGGGTTGGGGTCCATCCATGATCCATCCCTGATCCCTCCAACTCCAAATAAACATTCTCATATATATTCTCATTTCACATGTGATGCTGTCTTATACCTCCCATAATAATATTATGCGCTTTTCTTCTCTGAATCCTCCTCTTTCAGTCTCTTTTTATCTTTCATTCGGATTTCCTGTGTTAATGATTTACCGTGACAACTTGTGTCGGGGTTTTGCTGACACGACCATTTAACTGGCCGCAAAAATTATTATTCTGATAAGTGTGTTTCGCATAAATTGTCAATCGTCAGCAACATATTTTAGTCTAGCATAATATTTTATTACAAATGATCGAGTGTATCTTGATTTCAAATTTCAAATATATATGTCTATTCATATAAAATTTCAAAAGCTTAAGTTTGTTGCTCTGCCTGGCTTTTTATTTTTTATTTGATGTATAGGTCTTCATTGAATAAATATATATTAGAATTCCATAAATAATATATATGCATGGAGATCATGATTTAAAACACTAAATGTTGTCTTTTCGACAATTATAAAGAAAAATTCTACACTTGGTTGTTTTTGTGGTTAGGATATTCAGATCTGAAAGCATGGTCAGCAATTTCGAACGAACTGTAGAGGATCTAATAATTATGATAGTTCAGAGATATGGTCGCATAAAGATGCATCTCTCGCATTCCTAAATGGATCCTTTCGTAGATCATACGCCCACAAAGATTTTGACTTGTCAACCAATATCAATGTCATGTTGTCTCATCTCATCGCTTCTGTCCAAGCGCACGCTCTGTCACGCCTCATGCGCTACACGCTCTGTCAAGCCTCATGCGCTACAGTATATGCAAACTTCTCTTTAGTTCCGTTTGGATAGGTGCAAGAATAAGAGTGTGTTTGAATAACTAAAGAATAGGGTATAAGAATAAGGATAACTAAGGAATAGAGTATAAGAATAAGGAATAGGATGTTTGGATAACTAAGGAATAGAGTATAAGAATAAGGGTGTGTTTGGATAACTAAGAAATAGGGTATAAGAATAAGGGTGTGTTTGAATAACTAAGGAATAGGTGCAAGAATAAGGGTGTGTTTGGATAACTAAGGAATAAGGATTTGGTTCCGTTTGACTTATTCTTATACCCTATTCCTTAGTCATCCAAACACACCCTAAGAGAATAGCTTCTTCCTACTTCTAAATTTATTATAAACAATCTAAACTGTTCACAAAATTACACACTTTTTAATACTTTTTTTCTTATTCCCACACCATCCAAACGGAACCTTTCTTGGGTTTTAACATGTTCAGAATGAGGAGGGTTCCATGCTACAAGTTTAGAATGCTATCGACACAATTTTAATTATTTCATCATTTTTTAATTTTAAAATTTAAATCATTGGTCTTTGTCGTTTTAACGAGTGATGCATTTTAATATAAGTTTTATAAAATTTGAAGTTGATTTGATACACGATCAAGAGGTTAAAAAATGAACGAATCTGTTTAACTATAACAGATTAATTATAATACGTTCATGATTTGACATCCTGATCAAGTATCAAATCAACTCAAAATTTTATAAAACTTATATGAAAATGCATAACTTGTTAAAACGAAGAAGATCAACGATTTAGATTTAAAATTTACATTTTAAAACTTAAAATTTTAACGAAAAAATAAAATCATGACATTTGATGGCACCCTAAACTTGTGGCACGGAACTTTACTTGTGCAGTATTTCTATATATATATATATATATATATATATATATAGAGAGAGAGAGAGAGAGATTGGCTAAAGTATACTCCAGCATACGGATCAAACCCGTATGCTAGAGTCGTTTCTGAAAATCTAAAATTCAAACAGTCGATCCAAACCGTTCAAGTTGTTCTCCATGTAAAAATATCCTTCAAGACTAAATTTTACATTTTTCGAATTTTTTTGCTATATATTATACTATTTTCAAATTGAAGGGCCAGAAATACTCCTTTACAACTCCTTTACAATGTTTTTTTAAAATAGCATAATATATAGTAAAAAAATTCGAAAAAATGTAAATTTTAATTTTCTAGGAGATTTCAATATGGAGAACAATTTGAAAGTTTCGGATCGACTGTATGCATTTTAGATTGTGAGAAACGACTCCAGCATACGGACTATCTATATGCTGGAGTATCCTTTAGCCAATCTCTCTCTCTCTCTCTCTCTATATATATATAGCGACACGTTTCCTACTTCCTAGTATTAGATACGCTCAAAATCTCTCTTACCTTACCTCCATTTTTTCCTTAATTATTGCTAGATTTATTTTTCCAGATGTCAGATCGCATGTTTATTTTTCCAATCATACAAGGGATCAAAAGAATAGCAAATGCAAATCCTGGAGCGGTACCTTGTATAGTGACTTTAAAAGAATCATCTGTTGAAACTATGAAAAGAATTAATGTTCCAAATAAAAAAAAAATGACTACACCAGCTTTCCTCTAAAGGAGCAAGGAAATATTTATGATAAGTTCTGTAATGCAATACAATTTCTATTTTTTTGTTAGCATTTCAAACTATCAAACAGTTTGAGTGATCAATCATTGGCAGCAGTAATTATTGATATATAGGGGTGTAGATGAGCTGAGTCTGAGCGAGCCGAGGCTAATTCGAACTCAAACTCATCTCAAGTCGAGCTGGCTCAGCTCAGCACACAAGGCAATTCCGAGTTCTTTTAGCAGTTCAAACTCAACTCAATAGAACTCGAGTTGGCTCATGGCTTGAAAACTAACTCGTTATTAAATATCAAACTTTGAGACTTCGTAATGGGCTAAACTAAAAAGCAAACAACATAAATATTAAACAATGTTTAAAATGTACATAGAAGGCACACGAAGAGATCAGGAGGAAGATACAGCTATTTTTCCCTAAAAATGAAAAGAACTTAGAGTTATAAAATAGTGATTAAAAATTGGGCTGAGTTACAGACTAAACAAACGAATTGGGCTAAGTCTCACGAGTTGGACCGAGCGAGCTGAAGGCAACTAAAACTCAGCTCATGAGCCTTCCGAGCCGGTGTAGCTCGAGTTATTTCAGCTCGAGTTACTATCGAGTATTATCCGATTCGAGTTCGAACTAGCTCACGAGGGCCGAGTTTTTTGCTCAGTCTTATTGACATCTCATAGGATATGATGTGGTGCTGGATTTAACAAAGTTTGTCATGATTAAACCCAAATAATTGTCGAGCTAACCATGAATGAACGAATGACACAACACAATAATGTAAAACTGACAATGATGCGCAAAAACATAATTTTTTGAGGTGGAAGAAGGATATAATATAATTTGGGAAAGAGAATTTGGTTAGTTCATGTTGTCCCTAACTAAGGTTTCGAGGAGGTGAATAGACATCATTTCAAATTCTATATTGGTTTGGAAAGTTACGGTTACAAATTTCGTTGCACCTGAAGTTATATTTATTGTATTGTAGATTATAAAACTTCTTTACTGATTTCATTTACATTAATTTTTTCAATTCAGCTCTTTTTATACATATCACACAATTCAGAATCCAAACGTCTATTTTTCTTTATCCTTTTACATCAACTACTACATACATTTCTTTTTAAAGCCAATTATCCGTTTTAGAATTTCTTCTTACATCAAATATTGTATACATAATCCTCATCTTACATCCACTATGTTTGTTCACATGTATTTTAATTTTCTCCCTTTAATTGAGCAATTGAGTTTACAATCTATTTTTGATTTTCTTCCAAGGTAATTACGTTTTCTTCTTATTATGTTTTTTTATACATCACTTTTGTGGGTGCTGATCTGGACAACAAATGTTTTGATCCGAACAAACAAACATTTTATAAATGACTATACTACTCTCCTCATATGCGAACAAACTTCGCATTTTTTTTTTCGAAAGAAAACCTAAGCATAAATTATCTCGTCTTTCATCTCACACAAGTATTTTTTCTTTTGATATTTTAATTAGTTTTTTGTGGTTTCAATGAAGGCAGCTTGAGATTTAGTACTTTAATTGAGACATTTTTTTTTAGAGTTGGCAATTGCCAACAACAATAAGATAATTTTTGGGGAAAGAATATATGGTTGTACCACTCTCTCTTAACATAAAAAATGCAAGATATTTAGAAAAGCATATTTAAAGAAAGTTTTTGAGGTCCCTAAATAATTAGGGGTAATTTGATCGTAAAATGTTAAAAATGTTGCTCGGACTAAAAATTTTGTTGTCCGGATGAGTACTCCACTTTTGCATGCGTTTTAATCTTTCACTTCTTCCATTCAACAACATTTCAATAATTACACCCGACATTGATACCAAAGACGATGGTTATTTTGGAGATAACGAGGACAACTTCTTTGTTAATGCGTCCATTCATAGCTTTGTTTAACTACAAATTTAATTTTTATTTTTAAACTTTCTTTGTCAATAATATCTCCATTATCTTATTCTCTATTATTTTCTAATTCGTTTTTTTTATTGCCCTGTTTACTCATGTTCAGTTTAATTTTATGTTTTGCCATTCTTTTTTTCCGTTTTTTTCTTCAAATTAACCGTTCACATATTTTCAAATATTTTTTATATTTCCGTAATAAGATGTGCTCCTAAGTAATTATATTATTACTTATACAGAATAATGTATTTCTTCGCTCTCTTGATTGATTATTTTGTACTGTATATATCGAGTGAAGCTTGATTTCCCAGTCAAATAAACTCATTGGATAGGTTCGACTTTTGCTAGCCGTTGGATTTGTTTTTCATCCAATTTGATCTGTTTATTCCTCTTTAAAAAATGATAATAATAATAAATAATTTACACGTTTATATTTGTTGTTTCTTTTCCTATGGTTTTCTACTAGGAAGTATATTTTTCCTCAATTCTACGTTAATTGTGTTTATGTTCTTTGGTGTGGAATGTGGTTCTTATGTATATATATTGGTAAAAAACCTGTGATTCGTTAACATTTAATTTGATCAATTGGGTTGAGAATTTTAATAGTTATACTATCTTTATCATACGTATTAGAGATCATTTAACAACATACAATGCAATATTCTGTTTATCAAATTTTTTTTAATAACATATAGTTGTTGCTCTCGCCACTCAAACTTGAAAAGCAAGAGGGGATTTTAATTTGTTGGTTTATGTTTGAGTTTAAATAACTATACTTCCCGCACACATATGCATAAATACAATATAATATTGTCGTATTGGTTGGCAACTTGGCATAAACTATAATCTCGCTGCGCTTGAATAAAATAAATAGAGATTGCAAAGCAACACAAATCAGCGGAGAGATAAAAGAGGACGCGTGGCAAAGGAAGGAGGCCCCCACAAATCATCCCATGTGTTCAAGCTAAATCAAGCACATGCATTGATACATTCATACCAGTCCCACTGTCAGTGCATGCTAATGTTAAGATGAAAAGATTAATTGGCGTTGGCGTTACTATCCGCAGGTGCAGATAATTTGTCCATGTGCTAGTGCCATGTGCTTGATGCCAATATATATACATAAACAAACAGCAAGGATGCCTGGCTTGGTTGATCACTTCACTCCACTTCTCATCACTTGAGAGTAGAAAGCGCCTTTCTTTCGATTAAACTTAATTTGCATCTTTGATTTGGGTAGTGTTTTCCACATTAGGTTCCAATTTGGTTGGTTCATAACTTCATATATAGAAGAGAAATTAAAAGGGATGCCAAAGATGCAGAGGTACAGAGGAGTGAGACAGAGGCATTGGGGGTCATGGGTCTCTGAAATCCGCCATCCTCTCTTGTAAGCTAATTAAATTAAATTAATTACCTACTATCAGTGCAACACTTAATTAGTCTTCTGGCTTCTATAATTTAACTTCCTTTTCATAATTACACGTACACTTAATTATGGTTCGCTGGTCGTTCTACACTTTAGTTGATTTGATTTGCATATTGTCTTTTTCTTCCACCAGAAAAGAAAATGCTAATCCTCAAATCCCCTGCTTTTCTTTTGTCGGAACAAATTAAAAAAAAATAACATAAATCAATATTATATGTTTTGTGACAGCCAAAAGAAATCTTAAGCTAATTAATTGAAAGGGAATTTTGAAGTATTTTTTATTCTCATATTTATATTCAAAGTCATTACTACTTACAACGTTTGTGTAACATTCACCTAAAATTTGCAGAAAAACAAGAATTTGGCTGGGGACTTTTGAGTCGGCAGAGGATGCTGCGAGAGCATACGATGAAGCTGCAAGACTGATGTGCGGTCCAGGAGCTCGCACCAACTTCCCATTTGAATCAAAACCATCAGGTCTATCGCCAAGTCTCAGAGCGAAACTCGAAAAATGTTGTGCAGGGATAAGTGCAACTCCAGGAGGGGAGGCGGCTAATCGGGATCGGGTTGAGACCCGAGAAGAGAATTCAGTGTGCATGGATGGAGAGGATTATGTTGATGAGATGATTGAGGAGCTCATACATTATGGATCCGTGGAGTTCTATTCTTCCTCTACTTGTTCTTCTTCTTTTTCAAATTCTTTAAATTAGGCTTGACGAGTGATTATGGTTTGCTTATTTACGTAGGAACAGTATGCATGTTACAATCGGTACATAGAGACCCTATCAAAGAAAGGTATTTCAATTATTGTTGCTTGGGGCAATATGCATTTGTATTATTTGCCTTGAGGTTTTATTCTTTATTATTATTATTATTATTATTATTATTATTATTTTTTCTATCAGAATTGAGGAATTTGACGCCGTATCCCCATTAAATGCAAAACTATATTAGATTGTTCAAGCTTTCTCGCAAATTAATTATCTTTCCTGGGAACAAATATATGGAAATGTCTTAAGAAAGAAGGTCATTAGCATTAAGAAAATAAAATTAACGGGTAGCAAGAGCCAAGAGATGAGAGGTCCAACCCAACTTCATGTTGCCATGTCATCATAAGTAAACTATTTCTGAGTGTTATCGAAGAGATTAATATCGTCAACCCAACTAAAATCTTATATACTCAGAAATTTACCATTTGATATAACAGCGAAGACAAACACGATAACTATGTAGAATATCACATTCCAGGGATCTTCAAGAAAGCAACATGCATCACTGACAGGCAAAAATTAAACCTAAAAATCACAATATCTTTCCAACTACAAATAAGCTTCTCGTACCTTGTAAAGTACAACCGTAATCAGTAAAAATGGAGCCTACAACAAAACCCACTAAAATTAATACAAATTACATTACATTCGCACTCCCATTAAGAGCTATAGTACACAAACTACATAAACTACCTAACTAAACGATTTAGATCTGTTGTTACTAATTACATTCGCACTCATCATGTGCCTCTCACTCTCCCTCTTCCTCTGCCTCTGCCTCGGCCAGAGACGACTCGTTTCCTTCCCTTCCGAATGGGACTCGTGCCTGGTTCTGAGTTTTTCGAACCAGTATGAATACCACTTCCATTCAGAGATTTGTCATCAGATATGTCAGGACCAGCAGTGCTTGAAGTGGGCTCACCGTTGATTGATGACTCAAATTCTGACTCCATGTTTGATTGTACCGCCGGTCTAGAAATTATGGTTGGGAAAGAAAACAAATATATTTAGACAGGTTTGACAAGTGATTGAAATTGTCATTTGCCCTTTGCAACAACTTCAGATATAAAATATAGCCCTAAAGCATAGCAAAACCTTTTTAGCAATACTGAGCAAAAGAAAATGGAAACATCCTTGTTTATTGTAATTGTGTGAAGTCAAACCCTGATCAAGAAATGGAAGCAAGTAGAATGGAGATACTTCCAATACCTTTTTAAGGCCTTCTGCGATACTCTTGTATAGCAGAGATGCACAGAATTTTGAAATTTTTTGTGAGGGTTAATACTCAAATCAGCCCCAAATAAAAGTAGTGTCTCAATTAACTATTAGTCTATTACCCATTGGCAGAGTTTTTATTGGTCGATCCATGCAAGCTGTTTGTAATATGAAGATCCCCTTCATGCGGCTTTGGATCTGTCAATGGCAATACCAATAATAATTTCAACGAATGTAACATAACAGTATAAATATAAAAGAAAAAATAGCAAACTAAATTAAAAAAACCCAAATACACAAAAAAGATGACAGAATATGTTATTTTTTCTGGTAATGAGACAGTAAATAGCAGTAACAGACAATGGAGCTATCATATTTTTTTAAATATATGTACTCAATAGAAAAACGAAGATGTTAGTCTACAAAATTGGATTCGAACACAAAAAAACAGCATAAGGCCAACAGTAGAGGAAAAAACAGAAGATAAGAAAAGTGAAAAATAATTGCAAAATCTAGATACCTGAGAGGTTTTCTGGTTCTTGTGGACCTTTATTGCCTTCTAAAGCTGCTTGGTCATCTATCAGAATCTTCTGATCTTGGTCAGCAGCATTATTTTTCTCGCTAAAGATAAAATAAAAATATCAAATGTTTATTTATTTATTATTTTTTAAATAATTTCCTTGATTGTTATTACCAGAAAACAACATCATAACTGTCAATGAATATCGGTAATCAAGCATTAAGCAGAAGGAAAGAATCACTTGGTAATGGTTATCTTGACAATCTTGACAATGCTTTTTCCAAAAAATTTCAAATAAGGTTAAAAATAAAAAAGTAAATTTACAGATATATCATGTAACTTACCGATTGCCAACAATAAAATTTTATGCACTTTGAGCATCTTTCCATGATGCATCAATAAGCCTTACTTTAAGATCATTAACAACTCAAATCACTTGATGAAAGGTAAAACTTATACCAAATTTAATCATTTACTATCCATATGATATATGCACCATCTAGATTATGCCTACGACGCGGATTTCAAATTCAAACTTCACATTGAGTATTGTCAAGATTGTCAAGATAATTGTTTGTCAATTGATCCGTCCTCGCAGAGTAAAAACATAATGTCTAGGATCTAAGAATTGTGGCTCAATAATTTAGAAAAGAGGCAGTTAAATGGTATGTTTTATTTAACATAATTTTTTTTTCTTGTTACCAAAAAAATGTATACCAGGTAATGAAGGACATACATGTCAATGTGATTTAGTTAAATGATGCGAGGACGAACTGACTGGACAAAGCAAAAGTCAAACATCCAACAAACTGCACAAACTATAACATCTAACGTACTATATACATTGATAAAAAGAAGAAAAATGACCTCAAGGCAGGAACAGTGGCACTGCTCATCTCTAAATTCACCATCTCTGGAATACCTTCAATCGCTTTGTTAAGATCAACTGAAATATCTGCATCAGGAGAACAAATGATATTAGTATATGAACAGGAATATAGAAGCAAACAATTTTAATGTTGTACCAGTAGTTATGTCAGCATTCTTTTGCCCTTCCGCACATTGTAGAGGAGCCTAAAAGTTTAGTAGCAGACCGAAGTCACACAATATTCAACTAAAAAGTTATTAATTTATCAATGGAACCCTTAAACATACATTATTTCCAAGAGTAGAGTCTGAAGCATCCAGCACTCGGTCGGCTGCAAGGAAAAACGAATTATATATATTCAGATTAAAGATTACACCAGTATAAAAGCTAATATACCAAAATTGCTACAATATAAGCCATACATTTAGTATAAGCACATATTCATATCACTATTGCTACCAGATTTATACCAGAATACAGATATTCTTTTGAATTCATCAGTTTTTGTAATGTTATTTTGGTGATAAAGTAAGAAACCTGTGCCGGCCTGCAATGATGGCACATCGTCAGGATTAGATGGCTCCTTGCCTTCAACTAAATTAGAATTTAAATTCTTTTCAGATTCTAGGATATCTCTGTCAAATAGTCTAGAGCTAGAGTTAGGGCGTATGAAACTAGACAGGCTATCAAATGCACTCCCAGAAAGCCTCGACCGAACCCTTCTAGATGATTCCTCTTTCGGATCCCACAACCCAGTTGAAATGTAATCCCTCTTCAGAAACTGGAAAAGAAGAAACATAGAAATTTTATTTTCAAAAAAAGTTAAATGGAAAAGAAAGCTGCATAACTAATAAGAAAGTCGATCATTTATTTTAGGTAATTTTTAAGATAGAGATAGAGTGTGCGAATAATATACTCTTGAAGAGGACAAAGTGTGGTCGAAGGTTCCATGTATGGCATCAGCGCTGAACTTGCTAAGCGGAGTACCGAAAAGGGTGCTAGGACTAGGCAAGAATGGAGACTGCCAGGGAGGCTTGGATAGCATGTATGATTTAGCCAGATCAACTGGTGACCCAATATCACTCTCTATTTCCTAAAATATAGCAAAATATGAAATACATATATTTTAACAGAATTATTAACAAATAAAATACAAAAGACCTCCAATGTAGTAGAATAATTTCCACCAATTATGCAATAAAACGTAAAAAAAATCGAATATGAAAACAAACAACTTAAAAAATGACTACTATGGCCAGATGCATTAATACACTAATGGCAAATTAAATGTGTGGGGTAGAGGCTTACAAACTGAGACATGTCGGTACTAAGTTTAGAAGGAACCAAATCGGTGGTCTTAGAACTTGAGGAGCCAGTTTTTTTCTTCTCGTCGAACCATTTCTTTGCCTCAGCTACTGCGGCAGTGCACATCTCGGATGATGACTGAACTGGAGAAAAAGGAGTGTGGTCTACATTATAATTGTGCATATCATTTTGTTGCTTGTAGGGAGAAGAGGCTTCGAAAACCCTTGATTCTAGTAGCTTGATGAGCTTGTCACTTTCTTCTCTGAGAAAAAGGAGGAATGAAATGTTGAAATGCGTAAAGTTTAATTATATGACAAGACGATAGCGTAGGAAGTAGAAGTAATTAGATGGGTTGAGAAAGAGAGAAAAGATACCTTGAAAAAGTTTGGTTTGTAATGAGGTGGTGAATAGTAAGTTTGGAATTGGTTTGTGGAGGTATAATTGTAATTGGGTCTTGAAGTCCCTGTTGCTGTTGGTATGAAAGAAGAAAAAGAATGTGAGGTGATAGTAGGAGGAAATAGAAATAGAGGAGAAGGAGAGAAGAAGAACCTGGATGAAATTGGGATGGTGCGTATGATCTGTAAAAGAAGAAGGAACCCTAAATTAGAAAAGTGAGGGAGGGAGTGAGTAAGAGTAATTAAAAGCTTTTAATTACCTTGGGGGAGAGGGAGGGGGAGGGGCTCAGAATCAGAATCAGAATCGGAATCAGAGGGATGAGAATCAGACGCGAAGACGGAGGAGATGACGCTGCTAGCGCCGGAGAGCAGCCCGGAGACGGAGATCCACTTGGTCTTGGTCTGCTTCTCCTTGGTCTCCGCTTGGTCGCGGTCGCGTGGCTTGAATTTGAAGAACATCGCCATTCCAATTCCAATTCCAAATGAGTTAGAGAGAGAGAGAGAGAGAGAGAGAGAGAGGCAAATCTAAAAAAAGTGTTTGGTGGATAATCCGATAATATTTACACTTTTACAGGATTGGATTAGTATTTAGTATTACAATTTACAAATTTATACAGACAGACTCCTCACTCACTGTTCCTCTCTTCTCTTCTCTACAATCATGCTCTCTACAATCCCTCGCTGCCAAATCAAATCAATCGTAACTACTCTATATGAGATCCATCCGGTGCATCCGTAAATTAATATATATTAATATAATATATATAGAGTTTAGCTACGGTGAGTCGCGACCAGAACTCCTAGATCTATATCGAATTTTTTATTTTTTTGAAATTTTTAAGTATTTTTCTTGAAATTTTAGAAAATCGTTAATCTAATTGGTTCTGAACCATTCAAAAACATCAGTTTTTAAAAATCCGAAAAAAATACTTAAAAATTTCGAAAAAATAAAAAATTTGATTTGCACGGAGATTTCAATAGGGAGATCATATTGGACGGTTTGAATCGGTCATTTTGATCTAGATCTAGGAGTTTTGGTCGCGACTCACCGTAGCTAAACTCTCTCTCTCTCTCTCTATATATATATATGCTACTGCTCTAACACTTGCACCCAGTAGTTGTAGTTCCATCTTTTATATATATATTCGATCGGTTCGGTTTCATTCAAATATTATACTAATTAATTACAATACTTTACATCACCACATGTAAAATATTTAATTAATGTATCTCTATGTAATATAATTAAATATTCGGTTCGTTTTGTGCTCTTCTTAATTTGACTAGCATATACACCCACCCAATGTGTGGACACATTTCAAACCCAAAATTTTTTTTTTAACATGAATATAGTTGATAATTGTATAAATAGTGCATCAGAATTGTATAAATTAGCGAACAATCTATGACTTTAGTTATTTAATTGAAGAGTGCATACATAAGAAAGCTGTTGGTGGTATATATATAATAAAAATATGTTTCTTACATCCATCTTAAACCAGAGATACATACCATTTCTGAAAGTATGTCTCACCAAATAGAATACTATGGGAAGTACCATACGAAAATAAATTGGGTAGCAAAGTACAGTGATGGAAATTGACAAAATAAAATAAAACGTATATCCAACATAAAATAAAACGTTTATTAAATTGCGCAGCTGAATCCCATGTACTTGTGAGTTGCGCCTTCAGATTTAGTGGCTGCACCAGTGTGCTCAATGACTAACAAATAGGTATACGCACTAAAAGATCTATAACAAACAGGAAACTGAAAAGAGCATTTGATAAATCAATTTAATTTTTCAGTGAACAAATATTATTAATAATAAATTTGTCTTTACAGCTTAGTTACATTTAAGTATATACAAGAAGAATAAATGCAAGTTATCTACAAATTATACAAATTAGAACTCTCAGTTTTGTCATCTCCGTGTTCGCATTTTACACTCAAAACTACCTTTTTCAAATCACAGAAAATGTCTGATTCCAAAGGAGATATTGTACGTCTAAATTCTAGACCACAATACATGAATCTTATTACTTCCTCATCCTCCTTATCGTCATCATCGTGGTTGACCTCAGATTTTGACTTGTCAGATTACTCTTCATCATCATCAGTTGCCTTCTTGCGGAGCCAAGACTATTAATTGAAGAAACAAGCAATATTTCAGCAATATAATATTATATATTATATATAGGTCATTCAAATTATTTCACAAATTCCTATATAAATTGGAAATAGTGATCACCTGCTTCTTATTGTAGGCGTTCAACTTACTGTTTTACTCTTGATATTAGCACGTTCGCCTTGGCAACATAAGGAGTCTTCTCCTGTTTTCAGTAGATAAGAAATTGCAAAACAAATTTACCTAAATATAAAGGGAACGATCTAATATAGAAATTGAAGAGAGCTATATTAGATTGGAAATATAGTAGTATATATGAAGGTAACATTTAAAAAAAAAAAATCACTTAAGCCCTAAATGTACAAAGGTAACATACATTACCCCCACAGGTGTTTATCAAAAAAAAAAAAAAAATGCATTACCTGATGGGCTGAATGTGTTACATGGCAGAATTTTTGTTCGATCACATGAAAGTGCTGCAGCAAGAGTCTAAATGTATTAAGTGCAAATTGAGTGAATGAAAGTTTATGCAAATAATATAGTTTAATAATAAGGAACATCAGTTATTATCATTACCATGCTGCAGCAAGGTGCTTTAATCTACAGAGATCTCCAGTAGATTCAATAGATCTCCTTGTGACATGCTTGCACAAATGGTGAAAGTTTAGTATTACTTTGTTGGTCTAAAACAAATAAAAGCAAGGATTAAAAATGCAAACTACGGATATAATTATATATATATATATATATATATATATATAGAGGTGGGATAAAGTGCCATAGATGGCAATGCCATAGATGTCTTTTTTGAGTCATTTTTTGAAGATCCGAAATTCAATCGGTCAATCCAAACCGTTCAAATTGATCATCATATTGAAATACCACTGGAGACCAAATTTTACATTTTTTTGAATTTTTTTGGTATTTATTTTGATATGTTCAAATTGGAGGGTCTGAAATACTCCAATTATAACGTTTTTTAAAAATATCATAATAAATAGCAAAAAAATTCGAAAAAATGTAAAATTTGGTCTCCAAAGATATTTTAATGTGGTGGATAACTTAGACGGTTCAAATTGAGCATTTGAATTTTGGATCTCGAAAAACGACTCTATGGCACGGGACCCTCTGTGCCATCTATGGCACATTAGTCATCAACCGTCTCAGGACTTTCAATAACCACTGCACTATGAGAGAGGTGGTTAATATTTTACTTTTTAACATTATATATACTTTAATTTTCTATATATCTTAACAGTAAGATCAGTGTGATGAGTAGGTCAGATGAAACTTACAATAGCCACTGTCATAGATGCAGTGTCCTTCTAATGCTTCCTTAGCGATGGTTGCGGTTGCTACATCTAATAAGGAAAAGTTACAAATGGAAACTATCAACATTTGAAAAATTTTTAAACATGACACACAATGAATTTTGCTACAGACAAGGTTAAAATTACACTTGGATACTGAGCAAAGCTTGTAATTCTCCTAATTTGTCAGAAATTGCTATATTCTGTATAGTTCCAATAAAATTAGTGCGAGGGCCCATATTAATTCTAAGAACACCTGGCATAAGATAACATATTTTAATATACTGAGTGACTAAATTAACCAAAAGATTAAACCTCAGTTGAGATGCTGAATCAGGTTGGATCAAGAGAAAAGCTTTAAGAGTGAAGTGATTCAGTAAATGGAGTAGTCTCGGGCCTAATTGAACAATATATAGATTTAAAAGTGAAGTAATTCAGTAAATGGACTACTCCAAGATTAAGGTAATTTTATGCAAACATATATAGCGGTCTTTCTTATTCATTAATGAGTAAATCCTGAAGCGAGAAGTATAGAGCATAGAGTGAGAAGTATGGAGCAGTAGTTTATCTTTTCATAATGAAGAAAGGCTAATCTGATACCGGTGCGAGCATTACCAAATTGACTGGATCAATGTTGTTCATCAATACTCCCAGGTCATCTCACCACACAACCACCGCTAATATAATTATCGCAACAAACCAAACTTTTCAAGCATTAAAAGCATTTGGTCTTCTATATAAGATAACTGAATCAGTAAGTCTAATATAAGATTATAACAAAGCAAGAAAAATGATTATCACCTGTCCCCAAGGAATTTGAGGTTACTTGTCTCATTATGTCCTTTGTCACTTTTAACATGTGATTAACTGAAAGGGAAAAAATAAAACAGATTAGTATGAGGGGATATTAGGGACGAAATGAGGCGGATTAGCAAGGGCATTATAAAGTTCTCTCTTTCTATTTCCAAGTAACTTAAGAAAGCCATGATTCCATACACGATAGATTAGCAATGATACTGTAAAGTGTTCTCTTTCCATTGCCAACTAATTTAAGAGAGTCATGACTGCATTCCATAGTACATGAGTTCACAACATTGTATATGACTATGTTTTCTGCCAATCACAAGTCCACGACATCTAAACTGCTCAAGAGCTATTACTCTTTTTTGTGATATAGATATAGTTGAGACAGGTTTGCCTGGAGATAACATAACAAATGGATAATGGATGATACTAGAAGAACACTCTGAACAGACCGATCGTCAGGAGATAACGGATTCTTTAAGAACCCAATATCCCATTCCCCTGATCTGGCATTCTTATTTTCTGAAGTTATACATGCCGAAATCTTTTCTGTCATGCCAGGAACTGTCGTAGCAATGGCAATTAGCAAAGTTATATATAGATGGCAAAATCCAAATCGAAGAGAGATCCAGTTGTTAGAAGCGTATATGAAAGAGCAAAGAGTTATAAAAGGGTACTGGCCTGGAAGAAGAAGGAAGAACACAAGATGAAGCAGGAGAGGCGCAACCTAGGGTTTCCTCTTTCGTTAGACGAGTGAGGAACCGAGGAGGTGAAGTTTCGTGTACGGCGTGGTACATAATTTGGTGCAGCGACATGAGAAATAACTAGGAGAAGTAAACATTTTTTATGAGATTCACGATCTCCACCAACATCACTGAAACAAAAGTCCCCATCCCATATATTAATATAATTATGAAACCCAAAATTTAACTAAATCATGGTTCCATATCATCAGTATTATGTAACACAGAATAATTAACCTACTACAACGTATTAAGGTCCCTAATTACTAATACCTAAAAGCTATGCCAGACACCATTTGAAGCAACTTGGAGCTCGGTGGAGACCTTGGCTAAGGCAGACCTGCTTAGGAATTCCTCTTCAAGCATCATTTGGTAAGACATGCGCCTCACTCTCATGAATTGTGTCATTAACTGAAAGCATCAGAAATTCTGAATACATCCTTGCAGAATCTCCTCAGCGCAGCAAGATTAAATATCCTACATAGAACGATTGTTAATAGCACTCATATGATTTGTGAGCCTGGAAAAAATATGAACCAAGGGGTAAAATTGTAATATCTGCAATGTGGATCCCAAAATGCAAGGCATTTGCCTCTGCCACCAGAGCATCCTGTGCCAGTCCTTTTTTGGTATAAAAATTATAGAAATTATCCATTGGATAAAAAATAATCATTGCCACACCCATTCTTTTCTACACATCCCATGAACCAACAATAATCACCGAAGCATGCCCTCAGGATCATAGAAATGAAAACGCAAGTACTTGCACAAGCTATAAATAATGAACAATATCAGCAATAGCTGAACATTTCAACTCGATTAAAATCATTTTTCGACCTAGTACACAACACTTCTCACCTGATAGTAGGGTAAAGAACAAAAAGTATTTTTGACAATAGGGAGAGGAAATACTAACTACATTAATATTAAGCGCTTATCGGTGGTAGACTAAATTCCTAGTCTCAGTCTATAATAAGAGGATAAGGAACAATTGTCGTAGAAAGTTGAAACAAAAAAAGAAATGCGTGAATGCAAAATCCATTGTGCATGTACCTTCTGAGTGGAAAGAAGTAAGAGATCATTTTTTGACAGCCTATCCTAAAAGCTTCGGAGCACAGCCATTGTTAGCCCATGTAATCCTTGTGATTCCTCACATGATGCAATAAGACCTGGTTCATAATCCAACTGATACATTAAAAATCGAGAAAGAAAATTAAACACTCAAGTTCCGTAAGAAAGTATCATAGTACTTAAATAACACAAATAATCGATGAAGTACCTTCTGAGTTTTTGCCTTGTATAATCTACGCCTCAACTTCCTTAAAAAGGACAGGTTAAAAAATCATCATGCACTTGTTGAAACCTGCAGATGCACTCTTCACAATTTTGAACCCTTTCGGCTGTTCGGAAAGCAAAGATTTGACCAAATACCTGAAAAGGCATATGAGGGGCTCAAAAATCAAGTCATTATTTATAATGAGTGACTCTAAGTATTAGATTAAGCCAACAGACAGTCACTTGAAAAAGATATGAATTACACTCCATAAAAGTGCATGTTCAAGACTAAATCCATACATATACTGACGGTATCGCTCGATCCAATACTTGAAAAGAGATGCACATACTAAAAAAAATTCTAGCTTAATCCTTTTAGGTCAAAATCCTGAAATATCTAACACAAACAGACAAAAGGAGAGGGACTGCAGCAAGAGTCACTAAAGAAGCGAGTACATCCAATGCAAATTTACAATCTCAAGTAATCTACAGTGCCAGTACATGCACAAATCATCATTATCAAAGGTACTACTGAAAACATAATTAATTGAACACAAATTGCAAGTAAAAATGTCTGATAAATTCTTTTTCTTAGCTCAAAAAAGTTTTGAAACAATATGTGCTGAATGTTTGCTGTGCACATCAGAGATCAGACATCAAGTATATAGTGGTAACTTTTTCCAAAATCTCATGTTATTTGGCGTTAACCTGAATTTTTATAGTAAGAAAAGGATAAATCAAGACTGAAAACGACACTAATCCTATAAAGAAAAAAGAACAAAAAATACCTATAATTTATGACCGCACGCAGTTCCACAGAGAACATATCAGAAGAATACCTACTTTTCTTTTCCAAAGGTCGATCCCTCGCTTTGTTGCCAGTTTTGTCTCTAAGTCAGATGACGGCTCGCTCTGGAACAATCAAGAGATGAATTTCTCAAAGAAAGATGGAGAAAAAAGGAGGAGAAAAAGACAAGCCAAAAGAAAAGAACAAACATACAAGAAGAGAAGAAACCTGATATATGAAGGTTGATTTTTGCCTCCCTAGTTTTCACTGTTTCCAAAGGTCGATATCTGGCTCTGTTGACAGCGTTGTCTCCAACTCCACAAACACCTCCTTCTCAAACAATCAGAACACCTTTCAGTAAAGCAAGTGTGCGTGCATGTCTCTGTTGTTCGTGTAGCCTCTCCGTGCAGCCATTCTGTGCAGCTCTGTTGTCCCCATACAGAAATGCAAGAAAACAATGTAGCAGAGAGGAGCAACACATTAGATGCGAAGATATAAACACAAAAAATCTGGAAGGACTCGGGTTAGTGGAGCTGAACGCATAGGATGAAATCCATCACACAGAGAAAAAAATCGGACGGCTGGGATAGAGCCTAAATGAACAGTGTTTTTTTAGCTTGGAATTGAATTGAATGTTTTATAATATAATAATTGTCCGTCTTCGGAATCGATCCATCGCGATGGAACCAACGAACCAACAGACTTATCATCCAACGCCGCACCGAGGCGGGTTGCTGATAAATAGTCAACCTAACTTTGTGTCTATCTGATATTTAAATTTGAACCGCACATCATGTTAATCTATTATAAGTAGTAGAGATAGAGATGGAGATGTGTTTTTGGACGAAATTACCTTGTAATTTACTTGAGAATTACGTAGGGGCCTTTTGCTCTTGACTTTTCCAACATCCATATATCTCGCGCGTTTGCAATCTTATTAATCAATGAAGGCTCCTTGAAGTAACAAACAGAAATGAACGAACGAATGGATGAATTATAGCTAGCGCAGAAATAATTGACCACCAACATGAATTCAAAGTGATCGGACCTTCACCTTTATTATATATATATATATATATATATATATATATATATATATATATATATATATATATATAGTATATAGCATAATTGATTAAGCGCGCGAGCATGTCGATGCTTGTAATTGCACTGATAGGTTTCATAATCGCATCAACGATTGTAGTCGGTCTCTGTGCCGATAGTCGAAAAAGAAAGAAGAAGACCCAGCAGCTGCCGACCAAGGCAAGTAAGATCCAGTATCACGGCAAAGGCAGGAAGGGCCGCATTGACGATCATGTCATCGAAGCTCTTGCCGAACTAACCGGTCCGGCTGTTGACGTTGCCATTGATGTTGCAAATATCGGAGGGGATGGTGGTACTGGCGGCGGCGGCGGTTGTGGTGGTGGCGGAGGCGGAGGTGGTTGTGGTGGTGGTGGAGGCGGAGGCGGTTGTGGCGGCGGCGGCGGCGGTTGTTGAGGGATTGCTTGCAGAGGGCAGGGGAGTACGTTGTTGAATATTTGTTAGATTAGTCGCTTAGAAATAAATATAATAATAATATTTAAGAGAGTTCTGGCTAAAATTATTGTTATTGATCATGTATGTATATGTTTATAACCAAAGAGTTTCAATTATTTTGTTGTATGAATTAATAATAATAGTTAATTAGCAATCAGTTTCGCTGTATACATGTTTTACTTTTGTTAATTAATTAGCAATTAATTTCGCTTTATACAATAGCTGAAAGCCTGAAAGTAAACCCTTCCTACATGCAATCAGCATGACACTTGTCTGAAATGCCTTCTCCAACTCTGTGATTGCGAGGTTTCTCAGTTCTACCAAACAACAAGTCTACAATTAACGGCTGGGATTGGACGACACTGATTAGATCTAGTGTGACCTAATCAGTTACACACAAAGCACAACAACAACTCGAGGTTTATACAATTAATGATCTCAAGCAAATGCCAAATGGGAAGAAAGAAATCTGAGGCTCTGAGCTGTTGAAGCTCATCTCATGATCTCATCTCCTCCAGACTCCAGTATTGTGTTTCCTCTATTGGATTGGATTTGACTTGGGCTAAGCTCCAAACAATTAAAAACCTCAAAAGGCCCGATGTAGCACGCATGTCTATTTGTAATGGATCGTCTGTTGAATAGGATGAGGTAAAAAATGAAAGGTGGCCAGCGTTTATCGGCCCAAAACAAAAGGTGATTGCTCTAATTACAATAGTCATTATTCTTATCAGGCCTGGAACGAAAAGGGCCTTGGCCCCTCTAAGATTTTAAATTTCTAGGAAGACCTTTTCAATTATATACCAAATTTTATTAATATATAACATATTGCATCCTTAATAAAAGAGTTCAAATACAATAAATATAGCTCAAGTACAATCAAATAAGTTTATTGTTTGTTCAAACTAGTGTAATTATAATTTTTTTCTTTTAAAACATGATAAAACATTGCTCAAATATAAAAATCTTTGCTTTTTTTTTTCAAGAAAAAAAATTACTTCTTTATTGTATTTGATAAAATTCATGTTCAGAAAAATTACTCCTATAAAATAATATTTTTTTTTCAATTTTTTTTAGATTTTTAAATTTTCAAACTTTCGTATACTTAAGTTAAAATTCTAACATTCCTAAGTCAAAATTCTAGCTCCGTCCCAGCACGTATATGTATAGGGTGTTTGGTTTAACCGTTTCGTTTCGTTGACAAAACAAAATTTTAGTTTCGTTGATCGTTTCGTCCGGACGAAACTATCGAAATGGACAAAATTTTCATAAATTTACATATGGACGAAACTGTTTCATTGTTTCGTTAACCGTTTCGTCCAACCAAACGAAACCGTTTTGAGCAACCAAATGATGATTTTATTACATACTAATTGTAAAGTGAAAACAAATATTTCACATTGAGATAATATAACAAAGAGAATATATTTAAGAAATAACATGAACACTTATAATAACAGAAAATAACATATACAATAAAAAACAAAATGAATACTTGTAACAATAAAAATAAACACTTATATAAAAAAATAATAGACATAAAATATTAATTAAATGAGAAATAAAAAAACAGATTGAACATATATAATGAATTTCTGATAACAAAAATTGAACGTTTATAATCAACAAAGTGAACACTTATAGTAATAGAGCGAAAAAAACAACCGGAGATCACTGGAGCGGTGGGTGAGGAGTCAGCGATGGCGGCGTTAATCAATTTCCGAAAACAATAATTTAAAAAAGAAATTGACAGTGGGAACTTTCCAATGCAATCCAAATTGCAAGTTAAAACTGAAATTAACATGACGCCTTCCTAAAATATCTATTATATATATATATATATAGAATTTTGCTATGGTGAGTTGCAACTCACAGCCTCTTTGGTGAGTCGCAATCCGAACTGTTCGATTCACTTTAAAATTCGTGCAGATCTTTGCGATAGATGAGCGCTAGATCGAATAAAATTTTTCCGTTCGGTCTATTTTTCTCTCCGTTTTCTTCTCTCTTTACTTCGTCTCTCTCTCTCTCAAAAATCAAATGGAACCAAGTCTGGAGAGCTCAGCACCTCCTTAAAAATCCTAGAAAGTCCTCCAAATCACTATCTCTTCCTTCTCATCTCTCCATGTCTACCTCAAATTCCTACTGAGCAACGATTTCGCCTGAGTTTCTTCTGTCCCCAACCGCCCGTCTTGCCTTGTTGTCGATTTCTCGAGCACCCTTCGCTGTCTAGGGTTTCCGCACAAATTCGAAGGTACTTCTCCTCTCCCTTCGAGCACCCTTTCTTAAATGCTGAGTGAGCGTGTAATTATCTTGGAACATTGAAAACTGATTTTTCTTTAATTTTGCAAAGCCTCTCAGCACCTTCTCTAATTTCTCTAATTTTTCTTTAAATATTTCTTTAATTTTGCTTTAATTTTCAATTGTGTATAAATTTCTCTATTTCTCTCGCCTTGAATAGGTCCTCT
Organism: Rhynchospora pubera; assembly: GCA_028095005.1. Lineage (NCBI taxonomy): Eukaryota > Viridiplantae > Streptophyta > Magnoliopsida > Poales > Cyperaceae > Rhynchospora > Rhynchospora pubera. Next base: position 227,964,051 of record CM051459.1, on the reverse strand, counting down.
TTTTTTCTTTAATTTCTCTAATTTAGAGCCTTAGCACCATCTCTGCCTTTGTCTTTGTGCGACTGTGCACACCATCTTTGTTTTGCTTTGCTAGTTTGACATTCCAACAGTATAGAAATTTTCTGATTTTAAGCTTCTGCTGAAATTTTCAATAGTTATTATGTCGAATTCTGGGTCAACAAACGGTGTTGAGGACGACGACCAAGTTCAGTTGCGGTTGGGTGTTAGCGATCCTTACATCAGAGTTGAAGAGCTTTGCCGGTTAGAAGAGCTTTGCCGATTAGAAGAGCTTGGCCATGATGAAGAAGAGCTTGCCTTTGAGTCTTTAGTTGCATTTGATTAGTTCTTACAACTAGTTGCCGATTATCAGTTCTTACAACTGATAATTTGATTAAAAGGGGTTGGAGTGGACAAGCTAGTTGCATTTTCTGTGGCAATGAATTATGTGATCATTTGTTCCTTTTATGCCCTTTTGCTAAGAGTCTTTAGTTCTAGTTAGGGTCCAGTCAAAATTTGTTACAAAACTGGGGGTCAACTAGAGATATACTAGATTTTGCACTTCAATTAACTACCAAAGAGAGGAATGCTTTTCTTACTGTGTTTTGTGCTACTTGCTGGTGTATTTGGAAAATACGCAATGATTTTATTTTTAATAGTGTTCCAAGTAAAGATAATGAGACACACTTTTGATAATTTCTAACTTAGTTATGTTTTGGGTAGGTATATGGAAGAGCTCAGAAAAAGAGATGGTGGATCAGTGGCTGCCCATGGATTGGGAAGTGATTCCGCTGCAAATGATGCCCAGCAATCTAGTGATTCAAACTGCAATGGATGGAGTGAGTCTGACAAGGATGATGATGGCGGCTGCTTAGTCGAGTTGGCTACACTGGGTTTATTTTGTTATCAATCGTCTTGATGGATTTTTGTAATAATGTCCAGGGAATGTACCAAAACTGGGTTATCAGTTATCTTGAGTTTAGAAGTAATTTTGTTGTCTAACGTTTTTATACTGCTTAGTGTTTCTGATTTCACTACATGATGGTAGTTTTTTTTACTGAAATATTATATGTAGTAGGCTTTAGATAAGAGATGAGGTGTTTAAACTAATATGTTTAGGTTCGCTCCAGAAGAGAGTAAGGAGCAGTATTTCAGTTTGGATGTAGGGTCTTTGTAAGTTTCATTTTATTACCAAATGGAACGGGTGGTACTCCCACCTTTTTTTCAAAAAGAAAATACTAATTTGTAATTGTTTCTCTTGTTTAATTAGGCCTTGAAGACAATTGTGTGATTAAACTTCCTGCATGGTATTAACTCTGTACATAATTGTGTGATTAAACGCATGGTACCAAATGCATTGTGTGATCAATCGCAAATGTCATCAACTCTTCAAGTGACTAAATGTACCAAGCATGACCTGTACCAAATTGTGTGATACCAAACAATAAGCAACTGCGTACATGTGAAAACATTATGCTTCAGAAACAATTTGTGCTTTCAACTTTACAGGGAGTGTAATATGCAACTTCAATAAAAATCGTGTAATACCAAGCATGACCTGTACGTGGTATCATGATACATAAACAGTGCTATAAAAACTTCTATAAGCATGGTACATAAAAATCATGAGCATATAATATATTACCAAGCATGACCTGTACATCAGTACATGGTACCAAGCTGTTTTCTAACCAGTTTGTGCTTCAAAAATAACAGTGCTATAAAACACATAGTATAAGCACGGTACATAAACTGGTACATGCAAGCACATCCATTAAACGAGATACAGAAAAGAGGTACATATCCATTAACTGAAATCCATAGTATCTCACAGAAATAACATCTTACATCACAAATAGTATCTCAAATTGCATAATGTAAATAACATAGCATCAAAAGCTAACTAAATAACATATACATTAAAGGCTAAGTAAATAACTGAACTTGCTCATCGTCCTCGACATCGTTTGTTGACCCAGAAGTCGACATAATAACTGTTGAAAATGTCAGCAAAGCTTAAAATTAAAAAATTTCTCCACTGTCAAACTAGAAAAGCAAAATTACCCAATGCTAAGGCTATGAATCAGAGAAATTAGAAAAATTTAAAAAAAGAGAGGACTTGTTCAAGGCGAGAGAAAGAGAGAAATTTATCCACGAATGAAAAAATTATCAACTAATGATTGCAATTTTATTGCACTCAGCCAACTAATGTTAAAATTACCTAGCAGAAAGCTTTGTTCTATTCTTATCTTTGGCCCAGCAAACGTGCCAAGTTGTTAATTTCCTTCCAAGAAAATAATAAGATGGCACATATTTTAATTTGAACAAAGTTAGAGAAATCAGAGTTGTTCACGAAGAAAAATTAAAGAAAATCAGCGAAATCAGAGAAATTAAAGAGACTAGTCAAGGCGAGAGAAAGAGAGAATCTGTTCATGAAGGCTGAGAGAAGAGAGGAGGCGAGGGGCGTTCAGGTCGTGAGTGGAGGAGAAAGAGATGAAAGGTGCGTTCGAAGGTGCTAAGCCTTTGAATCAGATCGTGCTAAGTGGAGGAGAGAGGATGCAAGGTGCGCAGGAGAGAAACGGAACAGATTCTCCGATCTGGTGAGCCCTATTCTGGAGCTCCATCCGCTACTCTTTTTTTCTAGGGTTTGAGAAGGAGGTGCAGGCCTGAGCTTTGTTTCGAATTGGAAGAGAGAGAAAGAGGTGAAGTTTACAGAGGAAGAGATGGGAGACGGAGAGAAAACAGACGGAACGGTGAAAATTTTAATCGCTCAGCGACTCATCGCAGCGCAGATCTGCACGAATCTTGATGGAAAACGAACGGCTTGGATTGCGACTCACCAGAGCTCCTGTGAGTTGCAACTCACCATAGCAAAATTCTATATATATATATATATATATATATATATATAGAATTTTGCTATGGTGAGTTGCAACTCACAGGGTCTCTGGTGAGTCGCAATCCAAACCATCCGTTTGCCTTCAATATTCGTGCAGATCTGCGCGTCGCTGAGCGTTTGAAACTTTCTCCGTTCCGTCTGTTTACTCTCTCTGTCTCCTTCCTTTTATCTGTACACTACTATACTTTGCCTCTCTCTCTCTCTCTCTCTCTTCCTAATCAAAAGAAATCTGAGGCCTGCGCCTCCTCCTCGAAGCGGATCGGAGAGCCTCCTCAACTATCGAAGAGCACGACTTCGATTTTGCACTCTCTCTCCTCTCAACCATTGCATGCGCCTCTCTCTCCTCTCGACTGTCACCTCCTCTCTCCACTCAGCTTCTTCGATTCTTAGCCTAGTTGATCCGTCCAGGCCTTTGATCGGAGCGCCTTCGATTCTCAGCCTCTTCGATTTTGAGCTCTTTTAAACTAGGTACTCTATCTCCTCTCTTAAACCTAGAGTATAGGGATTTAAACGAAGAGAAATTGGGGTTTATCTTTTTGAGTTTGAATTTCTGGGTACTCTCTCTCTCTCTCTCTCTCTCTCTCTCTCGCTTTTGTCTCTCATCTTTGCAGCTTCTTTTGTCAATTGAATTTGTAAATTAATTTTTACCGATCTAGCATTTGAATTTGTAAATCGGTTTTGTGTTTCCAGAATTTTCATATTTTCAGTGATTCTTTTTTACTTCTTAATTAAACAAGGATTTTAATTTCCAACCTGGCTTGGACAGTTTGCAAGTTGTTTTAAACTAATATTTCGCAAGTTGGTTTGACTAAATAGTAATTCTATAAGACTAGAATGCATTCCATCAGTTATTAGACTTCTATGTTAATGGATTTGTTAGACTACTATTTCTGTTTGTAGTTTAGTTTATATTTGATAATCTATACCATGTGTTTCTGTACCATGTGTTTATGTTGAAGTTTGTAACTTTGTTCTAGTTTATAACTTTCTGTACCATATAACATTTGAACAAATTGGTATTATGCACCATGTATTAATCTGGTATTGAAATAAAGGTACTTCAAATAAGTTGAGTTTGTTTATCAATTGCAGCCTCTCCTTCAAAACTTGCCAGTGCAGCTAGATGATGATGGGACGGGTTCTGACATGGGGGCCAAGAGGTTGATGGCATAAGAGCAGTGATGGGGAATGCTGAAGTGCTCATGCTGGAGTGTAGCTTTGATGGCTGCCTGGGGGGAGATATTGGCACTTATTATGGCATTTGATTCAGTGGTTATAGTTGTATTTGAATACTTTACGGTGTTGACTTTCTTTGTTGTTAATAACTGGGTTTGGAGGAAGTGTATGGATAATAAGAGATGAGTAGGGGGCACTGGTACAATAGATATACGGGGTACCAGTGCTGATTTTTTTTGTTTGGGGCACTGGTACAATAGATATTCGGGTATTCTTTTCCTAATAAGAAAAGAGGTGGTGTTTACCACTTATTTAAAAAAAAATTAATTGCAATGGTTATAAAATGTTGTTAATTATAGATGTTTATTATAATTTATAACAAATTGAATTAACATGTACTACTGGTACCAAATGCATTTACATGTCATACATCAATAATGCTAGGCACTACAACAGTGAAACATAAAGGCTACCTATTCTATTCTAATCCATTACAATCCATTAAAAAGAATACTTAAGCATTTCTAATCTAGTCTCTATAATGGCACTTGTAGCATTATGCAATTCAATCTTATCGATGGCTCATCATATCGACATTTCTTCAATTTGCTGCTCATCATATCGACATTTCTTTTTGGATCGATCAATCAGATTCTCCAATCGACATTTTTTCTTGTAACAAATTTGCACCTAGTATTCTTTTGAAAAAAAAAAGAAAGAAAGAAAGAAAGAAATGAATCTTTAGTACTCTGAGAAGTAATTGTCACTAATCTTAGGTTTTATACATTAGCAGTAATAGTGCTTGAATGAAAACTAATGAATAACTCATTTAACGTTTTTTGCTATTTTACAAAATTTTACTTCTGCAGGGCATGTAGACTGTGTCAATTGGCTAGAGTTGAATTGCAAACTGCAATTTTCATTTTCATTACATGGAAAACTAATTGGGATTATGAGGTCTATACTACTTATAGACATCACAAATGAGCATTAGCTATAAGTCTTGAGTACAAAATTGAATCTATCATTTTTTAACCATGGTAGAAAATTTTGAATACAAATGAGCATACATCAGATGACTAATTTATATACCCCCAGTCTATATATACCCCCAGTCTATACATCAGATGACTAATTTAACTAAACTATTTTATAAAAAAGTGCCACGAAATTGCCTTATATATTCCCAACCTATACTCATCATGCAATTAACTCTTCAATTTGCCTCAATTTATTTAAGCTCAGTTCTAAAGAAAAATTTACAAATGCTGGATCGGTAAAAGCAAAATTAAAGAAAATTTTGTACACAATTCAAAATCACAAACATTACAGACTAAAGAAACTAGGCAAGAGAAAGAGGGAACCTGTTCATGAAGGCAAGGTGCTGGGAGACTTTAAGAAGAGAAGGCAAGGTGCTGAGAGACTTTGAAAGGAGAAGACAATGTGTTGAGAGACTCTGAGAGGAGAAGGCAAGGTGCGTTCAGGCTTCGAAGGTGCTCCGATCAACTCTCGTGAGGGGAGAGACGGAACAGGTTCTGTGCTGCTCTGATCCACTCTCGTGAAGAGGCAACTACACAGATCGTGAGAGAGGAGAGAGACGAGAGTGATCAGAGGAGGAAGGCGTGCGGAGGTGCTCTCATCTTCTCCGATTCACTCTCGTAATTTCTAGGGTTTTAGGAGGCAAGCCTGGTTCAGCTTTGTTTCGATTAGAGAGAGAGAGGCGAAGTGTACAGGAGACGGAGAAAAAAAGAGACGGAACGGAAATTTAATCGATCGAGCGACTTATCATCGCGCATAGATCTGCACAAATATTGAAGGCAAACAGACGGTTTGGATTGCGACTCACCAGAGTCTTTGTGAGTTGCAACTCACCATAGCAAAATTCTATATATATATATATATATATATATATATATATATATTTACTGAAAATGCAAGTAACATATCGTAATTCTTCATTTATTAAATGGACTACCTAAAATACTGTAGGCAACTGTTTGATTTACTGCGGCCAATGGGGGCTGGGTTATACATGTCTATGATTGAACTTATGTACCCAGGACAGGATAAATGATTAATGTAATACCAAATTACAAATCACAGCTAATTGTGAAAAAACTCAAGTCAAAATACATTAATTTTTCTTTTGAGTCAAGTCCTCAGACTTATTTTCGAAATTAAATGTCACAAAGGATTCAAGAGTTGGTTCTCAAGTCAAATACACTAATTAAATGGATGGATAATTCACAATTAACCAAACTGTTATACTTAAGCACATATATAGCTCCCCTAAGCACATATATTCGCAAAAAAAAAGATACAGGTAAACAATTAATATAAGGCTCCGTTTGGATGGCTTCTTCCCGGAATAAGGAATAAGGAATAATCACTTTTTACCAATAAATTTATTTCTAACCATCCAAACTCTTCACAAAAGTTACACACTTCCCAATAAATTTACCCCTTTCCAATAAATTTATTCCCTTCTTCATTCTTCCTACCTTATTCTCAACATATTCAAACGGAGCCTAAGAAAATAGGAGAGTAAATCAAAGAGAGTATATCATTTATGTATGGCTTAGTCAACACTTGGCAGGAGCAGGAGCAGCAGGAGGATGACAGGTGTGCCAGAAGCACCTGTAAGTTAGCCAGAGAAATGCGAAGAGCCCAACCGCACCCACCGTGGAATAAACCGCTGGAGCAATCACAATTCACAATTCACAAACAAATCAAAAAGGGAATTCAGTAGTATAGATTACATGATATATATGCTTTTATATTAGATATATCAGTAGATCACCTATTGCTTTTGTACGCGCGGAAGACGAAGACGGAGAAGGCAGCGTGGAATCAGCTTCTGCCAAGGATAAAAGAAGAGGGAAGAACAAGGAAGCCATGGAAACTGCAATAATATTGTGTTTGTGTTTCCAATTTGACATTTTGCTTATATATAACTGGTCAAACACAAATTCACTCATAATTAAATAATTAAAACACACAAATCTTTTTCATTAATAAATTTGAAACACCGATGGACGAATTCCACCAAGGTGTATAAAATGCATGTGGCCCAAGCCGATCGAGAATAAAGATTAAATCATAAGACTTAATAAGAGTTAAGAGAGATGAATAGTGGTCGGCATAAACTCTACAATTAATCAGTACTATGAGATGAATTTAGTTTATTCTCATGCAAGTTTCGTTAATGAGTAATACATACGATGGATCAACACACTTACAATTAACTTATGTTCCTCTAACAACTGGCACCAATTAACGAAGAAGAGGAGCACTTAATAAGTACATAATGGATGGAGAGTTGTGTCATTAAATCCGCCAGCTCAAACGTTGTATACAAGCTGTCTTTTCTTAATTATTCTCTTTTATCCAACTTTCAAACAGTTTTTTATTTCATTGAAATTGTATATTTTTGCATTTTATTCTCTTTTATCCAACTTTCAAACCGCCTTTAAAAAATATTACGTTAATTAGGAAAAATAATATATATAGCTTGAATACACTGTGTTGTCTGTGCAAATTACCACTTCTATTATTTGTTAACAATAATTATATTTCAATTATGTGAAACTATGTAATTATTAATTTATGCAATATTTACGTTTATGAGTTGTACCAGCATCACCTCAAGATACTATATATCCTTTCCTTTGGAAAATTAAATCACCGCCAAAAGTTTAAATTTTCCTCATATATTATAATTAAGGGGTTGGCCTTAGTTGCAACTCTAGCAGCAATGGAACTTCAGACCACCTCTTTCTTTCTGCATTGTCAATTCGCTACAATTTCGCTTTAGGTTACCATTTTATTTTTGGACTTCACCTTAGACCATTGCAGATTCTGGCTCTCAATCAGAGGACTAGGAAATCAAAACTGGAACATAATTTGGGTTGCAACCACCTGGAAAATTTGGAAGGTTCGAAATAAAAGAATCTTTAAGAGCATGCGCAATTAATTGGGAACTCGGGAAGACCTTTTACTCGAGAATATCTCTGCTGATGTAGAGGCCTCGATTAAACACACTTAGGAACTTTAAATCTTTATTATTTTCTCTTTTCTTTTTAGGTTTCTATATATATAGTCCTCCTCCTATCTTTTTTCTTTTTCTTAATTTGTACTTGTAAATATTTTTAAATTATTAATAAAATTTGTGGGCTTAAAAAAAACATCTATCATCGTAAATATGTGTGTTTTTTGATAACATGTTTTTCATGTCGCAAACCTACAAATTTCTGATTAAATAAAACTTTCACCGTCTATGGCAGTCGAGGACAGTAAAGATAATAAAGACAAATTTAACAAAGATAATAAAGACAAATTTAATTACAACTATTAATAATTCTTAGATAACTTTTCAGAATATTCATGAACATGTCATCCAGGATTATGACATTTTGTTCTCCAGCTAGGCAGCGGGTGGAGAGACTAAGATATAATTACTTAAGACCATCTCTAAAATTCTATCATCTCCATCATCTCCAGTTTTCTATTAATGAGAACGCTAGTTAATTAATGAAGATTTTAGAGGATGATAGAATCCAGGGGATAATGTATTTTCTATTTTTGGCAAGGATCATCCACGCGTTATCCCTTCTGCTTCGCTCCCCTTCCCCATCATTGTGCTTCGCTCCTCATTAATATATAATTTTCAACAGTTGCATATTAATTTCAACAATTACATAGTAAGTGTCATTAATTATCCAGCCCCTATGTTGAAGTTAATATACATAATTGTTGAAGTTAATATATATATATATATATATATATATATATATATATATATATATATATATATAGAGTTTAGCTACGGTGAGTCGCGACCAAAACTCTTAGATCTAGATCAAAATGACCGATCCAAACCGTCCAATTTGATCTCCCTATTGAAATCTCCATGTAGACCGAATTTTTTATTTTTTCGAAATTTTTAATTATTTTTTTGAAATTTTAGAAAATCGTTAATCTAATTGGTTCTGAACCATTCAAAAACATCAGTTTTTAAAAATCCGAAAAAATACTTAAAAATTTCGAAAAATAAAAAATTTGATTTGCACAGAGATTTCAATAGGGAGATCATATTGGACGGTTTGGATCGGTCATTTTGATCTAGATCTAGGAGTTTTGGTCGCGACTCACCGGAGGGTCCGTGAGTCGCGACTCACCGTAGCTAAACTCTATATATACATATATACATATATATATATATATATATATATATATATATATATATATAATTGTTGAGGTTAATATCGTAACTGTTGAAGTTAATATTGCACATTGAAGTTAATATGTGTCGCTCTCCCCTGTGTCACTCTCTCCGTCCCCTCATCCCCTCATCCAAATAAGAAAAACGCGCTAATCATCCTCTCATCCTCACTCCGCTCTTTTCTTTTTTTGAAATGCAATTAATGTAACTACTGGAAATGATGAATATTGAAAATAATCCTTATTAGTCCCGCTATGATATATATTCTCCCACATTTCATTCATAATTATTTTAACGCACTTTACGAGATAACATAAATAATTGAATGCATACTAGCCTTAATTTTCTTCAAAAGAAATTTAATGCAGACTAATATGAGTAACATCTCCTCAAACGCCCTGAAAATTGTGAAGATAATAAAAAGTTCCGGAAAAAATGAAAAATATATATTCTACAAAAGTGGTTAAGAATACAAAATTCTCATCAATTCTTTTTCAATTATACTATGGCATTTGTTGTGCATGAGCAAGATATGTGTATGAGATTAATGTAATTAATGGCTAAAATTTATCTTCTTCAAGCTGAAGACATTAATCGCAAATTATGTGTCGCATTCGTGCAGCAGATAACGATAGAATTACAAACATTAAAAAAAAATGGTAATATTTAATTCAGATAATAAATATCACAAGCAACGATGTACGAAGTCTTCCATTGACACGGGCAATGGGTCCACAAGATATTAATTGGAGAGAGTTTGAATTTTCTGAATGTTTTAATTTTGACGTAGTACATGAGGGTATTAAAATTATTTATTTTCATTCAATAATTTTAAATTACTAGTACTGTATGAAGCAAATGCAAAGTATAGGTAGTAAGAAAAATTCAAACTGGGACCAAGTTGAAAAGAAAGCCATCCGGTTTGATTTGGGTTCAAGATGAATTCAAAGAATTGACAGACAATAGAGGGAACACTTTTCACACATCAATTCAAAGGAGAATTCAGAATTGTACTCTTAATATTAATTGATATTGATATGGATATGTTTGACTATACTGTGACCTCTCGATCCGCTCCATCTTTTTTCTGTTTAATTTTCTCCCCAAAAGTGATAAGGAAATAAATGGCGAGCAACAGTAGCAATAGTAATACACCCTCTGACTCTGGCAGCACCACCGGCAATGATACCGCTATTGCCATCGGTACTTTCTTTTGTGCCCTTTACTTTCCCAAATTGGTATTTTCCTTCTATATACCAACTGTCTATTTTCAGGTTTAGTTCTAGTTTTTCTTTTCTGCCGCAAGATTATTTTGTTTTTTTTTTTCTGACATAGAAACCTGCCTTCGTCTAATTTGGAGAAATTGAGAAATTAAGAATTTGTTGGGTACTAAGATATCCACACTATAACAAATCAAGCCGTCAATTTAGAAATAAATCAGATATGACACGATATCTCATATACAAAAAAAAAATACAAAAGAAAAGAAAGGTGCACATTTAAATGCATAAAAAGAAATTGTTGATTAAATCAATAGCCCTTAAGCAAAATGGTGTGTCATATATGCTCGTCAAAAGTCAGTCTATATATAAATATAGCAAACACATGCAGCTTGTCATCTAATATGTCAAATTCAATTTTTCAGTACTGATTGTTGTTGGAGGCATAGTTACTGTGATCATAGCATTCCTCATTTATAAGTGTGTCAAGAAATGTATACGACGAAGAAAAAGAGTAGAATTGCATTCAGGCGCAGGTAGCAGCATCGATGAAGGCACAACTCCAATTAATCTTGAAGCCTCTGGTGCGGCCGTTGGGTTCTCCCAAGTGGAGTTAGAGAGCATGGACAGATTTCTAGCTGAAATCTTACAAGAGAGGCCCATTAAATTTACTTCATTTCATTTAAAATCTTTCACTGAAAACTTTTCTGAGAAGATTGGATCCGGTGGCTTTGGGGTAGTGTATAAGGGGCAATTACCAAATGGCATGCCCATAGCAGTAAAGGTGCTGAATGGCAATATGGACAAGAGAGCTGAAGAGCAATTCATGGCAGAGGTCGGTACTATCGGTAGGACTTACCATCTGCACTTGGTTAGACTTTACGGGTTCTGTTTCGAGCCCACTGTAAAAGCTCTTGTGTACGAGTACATGGAAAACGGGTCACTCGAAAAGCATTTATTTAGCTCTGAGAAGAAAATAGGGTTTGACAAGCTGTATGAGATTGCAATTGGCACGGCCAAAGGGATAAGATACTTGCATGAAGAGTGCCAGCAAAGGATAGTGCACTATGACATAAAGCCAGGAAATGTGCTGCTGACAGTCAGTTTTTCACCCAAAGTTGCTGATTTCGGACTGGCCAAACTATGTGACAGAGAAAACACACATTTCACCATCACCGGGGCCAGAGGAACTCCCGGGTACGCAGCACCAGAGCTGTGGATGCCCCTCCCAGTGACACACAAATGTGATGTCTATAGTTTTGGGATGCTTTTGTTTGAAATCATTGGGAGGAGGCGCAACTTTGACCTGGAGCTCCAAAGCAAAGAATGGTACCCAAGATGGGTTTGGCAAAAGTTTGAAATAGATGAAATGGATGTAGTACTCAGCGTAGCTGATATAGAGGACAAGTATAGAGAGAAGGCGGAGAGGATTTGTAAAGTTGCGTTGTGGTGCGTACAATATCGTCCCGATGAGCGGCCGACGATGAGCAGTGTGGTGAGAATGTTAGAAGGAGAGCAGGCGATTGAAGATCCTGCAGACCCGTTCCGGTACATGGTAGCGCACAATCTGGAGTCTATTGCAACCAGCAGTACTGGTACAACGGCAGATTATTCATCCGGTGCTGCACGAGCCAGTTCCTCTCTTTGATTCTTAGTTTTTTCATTATGCTTATTTGTAAAGCTTTTGCCAGGAGTATTCAGATACAAACCATTTTTTTTTTTTTGTGGCAATATTGTTAGATTTATGCTACATTATTTTGTTAGTAAACTGTAAAACGTTGAATTTCCTCTAAAAGGGGCACAGTTCAATGGTTATACATTAATTTTTTTTCGTATAGTTATTTAAAAGGATGATTATTTTGGTTTAAACCTGGACGGGCAATATCGTGCAGAAGTTTTGTTCAGCAGCAATAAAAATATAAATGTCCAATTCAAACTGTTGATCTTATTCTATTTAACGAGCTATATATTTTCATATAGCTATATACATTCATATTTTGCTCTTAATTTGACTGAGGTTCAAACGAATTCTAAAATTTACAAAATCTATATGAAAACGTATCGCTTATTAAATTGAATAAGATCAATGGTTTAGATTTGATGTTTTTTTCTTAAAGGTTGGTTTGAAACTCACTATTTTGTTATAAAAAAATTAAAAAAAAATTGTTCTCTTGGCGATTCGAATCAAGGACCACCTGGTAGAGGGGCTGAATAACCCAGCTTACATTTTAAATTTGAAAAAGTCATAAATAGTGAAAGTGGACATTCAAGGGCACAAAAAATTTAGACACTAGAATCATCCTCGAAGCAGTAAGCAAAAGATATAAAAATATAGATACATAATGTAAAAAAGAAAGATAGGAATGACAGGTTAAACAGATTGTCTCGGAAGAAACCATCAAGCCAGAATGCAAACTCGCAGCAAAAACAATATCTACAACTACATCTGAGATCCCCTTTGTTATTATGTCACATTTCCGTTGCATTACCAGCCACATTGCTGCCAGAAGTCTTTTTTTTTATTATTATTATTTTGTAGAGAAATTTTGACTGGCTGTCAAGGAACATAGCTGCCAGAAGTCGTCCCACTTGAACCCTCTGTCGACTGTTGAGTCGAATCTGATGTGCTTCCAGACCCAGACATATACGCAAATGGGTTGAGAGGTGGTACAATCTCCATGTCCCCCTCAAGCATCCGGACCACGCCATTCATCGTCGGTCGTGCTTCAGGCTTGTACTGCACACACCATAGTGCGACCTTGCACATTATCTCGGCCTTCTTCCTCATCTCATCATCCCCAAATCCGCATGTATCCAGAATTGTCGCAATTTCGCCTTGATCAAACTTTTGCCACACCCATCTGGGGAACCACTCTTGGCTCTCAGCTGTCTGGTCGGCCTCAAAATTTCGTCTTCGGCCTAGAATCTCAAACAAAAGCATCCCAAAACTGTACACATCACATTTATAGGTCACCGGTATGCCCAGGTTCCATAGCTCCGGAGCTGCATAACCAGGCGTACCACGCCCCCCCGTGAAAATCCAAGCACCAGAATTCGAATCTGTGCTGCGTTCGCAATATTTTGCCAGCCCGAAATCAGATACCTTTGGTGTGAAATCGGCTTTTAGAAGTACATTCGCGGGTTTTATATCATAGTGGACGATCTTCTGTTGGCACTCCTCATGGAGGTACCTGATCCCCTTGGCTGTACCAACTGCTATATCATGCAATTGTCCCAACTGCAGCTGATTTTGGCTGCTGAATAGGTATTTGTCGAGGGATCCATTTTCCATGTATTCATACAGCAATGCTTTAGTTGATTCATCGAAGCAAAACCCGTATAGCTTCACCAAGTTTTTGTGATAGGTACGGCCGACAGTTCCGATCTCAGCCATGAATTGCTCTTGACACGTCTTATTTATTGAGACTTTTAACACTTTCACAGCCACCTGTAACCCATTTGGAAAGATACCTTTGTACACGACTCCGTAACCACCTTTTCCCAGTTCGGTTGAGAAGTTATCAGTGATTTGCTTCACTTGCTCAGAGGTGTATCGGACTGGTCTTTCGCTCAAGATTTTATCGAGGAATTGCTCCATCGAGTCCATTTCAATTGTTGCTTCTTGGTATAAGGTGGTAGAATTCATAGGAGAATTTCTGCTGTTTCTATTTCTAATTAAATCAGTGATCTTTTCGATCTTGGACAAATTGCAGCATCGGGCAATCTTAACTATGATGATAACTACAACTGTTGCCAGAACAGCCGACACTGTATGGGGAATTCAACACAAAAAACAATATATACTTCAATCATAACCATAACTGAAGTAATAATTAAATGGAAATTAATTTAACGAGCTAGCTAGTTTGATGATTATATATATTAATTTGTGAACTCACCGATTGTAGTCACAATTGTCCCAGCCATTGATTTGAATTTTGAAGCATTAACACCAAGCCATGCATATTCTCGGAGGTGATTACTTTTTGGGGGAATTTCTTTATTCTTTTGTGCAGAATTGTCAACTCTCTGCATAAAATCATGGACTTTAATGGTCTTACTTGAGAGTCCTACGCGGACTTTAATTGTTGTATTCATACATCATAATTCAATTCAATGTTTGCGTGTAATTGAAATTCGTCGTCTGTGCTGTGCGGTGTGACCCATCCTAAGGGTCACCATCTCGGAATTAAAATATATATATAAAAAAACATCAACACGGCAACGTTTATGTAAAAGGGGGAAAAAATGGTTAACACACATAACCGGTGAATGCAATTCAACTTATATATATCACCATACAAAAAATAAATTAGACATGTCAAAACTTTTTCTGCATCATACATGTACTGTAAGTAAGCCCTTGTTTTTTCAAAAGTCACCCCATAATATTGCAAAAACTCGTTGCCAACATATTAAGAAAATATTCTTGAAGTTAATGCCATTTCTACATTCTTGAGGAACACTTGAATTCTATCAATATTATATGACCTTTGTAATTTATGCTAGAAACTAAAAATAGCAATGTCATTTCATACATTTAATTTAATTTTTTTATTTTAGTATTAATATCTTATCTTTCGCCTTGGATTTTTTTTTTAAACATTGCCAGTTTATTACTAGGAATCTCGCGACGGCAACATATATATTATTCATACTTAGATTTGTAATCAGACAAAAGAGTTTCTCCCTCTTTATTAAAAAAAAAAGGTAAAAGAGTTTCTTAGTCCGCATTCTTTTGTAATTTTTTGTTTGAATGAATAATATAATAATAAAAAAAAAACGAGTGCAAAGAAGGCACTGGAACAAGTCATAATGTATTATAAAACCCTTGCAGATTTTTTAAGATCGCAGGCGGAATCAGCTGGCGATTATTTATTATTTAATTGTTGAGTGACGGAGAAGATAGCCGACCGCAAATAATTGATGTTGGACAACTTGTGTTAAAACAATGACATCAGCAGAGTTCAACAAAACTCTTGTAGTTTAATTACAATCAGAATATATGAGCAGATGTTGTAATTAGCTGAGCAACTGTGTGCTTAATATCATCTTCAAATTTTGTATTTTCTTTCTGTCACTTGTTTAGTTGTTTTGTTATTTTCATGTCTTTTTAACGAAAGAAGGCCTTAGAAAATTTTGTTGTAGCCCACATAACAAAAAAAATAAAATAGTTATAGGGGAGGGAATAAAAAGCTCCGCCTTACAAGGAATTAATAATTTAATACTTGTGATAAAGCTTCAATTTTTTTGGATAAAATGAGAAAAAATGCAAAATAAGAAGCATAAATTTGTCTAATTACTTCGGAGATTGAACTCAATTTATCTCAGCATAAGAAATTTTTTTACATATTGGGAAAAGTACCTTAATTTATTTTATCGAAAAGAAATCCAAAAAGATGTACACATAGTTACAGATCTTACAAAAGAGGGAAACAAAATGCATATATAATTTCTTCTGGCAATCAGAAATATACATATTGCACCATCGAGGTCTCGAGGAACTACGCAAACCAGCCCGCGAAAAGTCGTGTAGCGTGCCGAACAAAATAAAGAGTATGCACAAGCACAACATGAAAGATGAATCAGAACTAAAATATCTTAACACAGTAATTTCGGCCTCCGCGTGAGGAACAAAATCAGGGCCCTTTAATTGATTTACATCAAAGAATGCGCATATGCATATCAGATCACCTGGTATGAATCTCATGCAACATTTCCGTTTCAGTCGGGCTCGGCTGCTCTACATGATCCTCTCTTGTTGTTGTCGTGTACCCGCCGGTGGTCGTCCCACCCAAAGTACTCTGGCTCAAACTCCACGGGGTCGAATCTGACGTGTTCCCTGACATATAAACAAACGGGTTGATTGGCGGGACGATCTCGATTTCCCCCTCGAGCATCCTGACGACACCACTCATTGTGGGCCGTGCCTCCACTTGGTACTGCACGCACCACAAGGCAACCTTGCACATCCACTTAGCTTTCTTTCTCGATTCGTCATCTCCGGCTCCACACTGGTCCAAGATTGACTCCAGTTCGCCTGCCTCAAACTTCTGCCATACCCATTTAGGGAACCACTGTTGGCTCTCAGCCGTGTTGTCCACCTGCAAATTCCTTCTGCGCCCCAAAATCTCGAAAAGTAACATGCCGAAGCTATACACGTCGCATCTGTAGGTCACCGGTTGGCCAATGTTCCATAGCTCCGGAGCCGCATATCCAGGGGTCCCTCGTGCGCCTGTGAAAGCCTTGACAGCATAATTCGAACTGCTACTATCGCTGTGCGCACTGCTACTGCTGTCATGGCTCTTGAGGCTTCTTCGTGCACAATATCTGGCGAGTCCGAAATCTGAAACCTTTGGTACAAAATCAGCTGTTAGAAGGACGTTAGCAGGTTTTATGTCATAATGTACGATTTTCTGCTGGCATTCCTCATGCAAGTACCGGATCCCCTTCGCCGTACCAATCGCGATTTCATGCAACTTTTGCCATTCCAACCGGTTATTGTCATCAAACAAAAACCTATCGAGGGATCCATTCTCCATGTACTCATATATGAGAGCTTTGGTAGTTTTGTCGAAGCAAAACCCATATAGCTTCACCAGATTCATGTGGTAGGTGCGACTAACGGTACCGATTTCTGCCATGAATTGTTCCTCACTTCTCCTATTTATGGTGCCCTTCAGAACTTTCACTGCCACTTCTAACCCGTTTGGGAATTTGCCCTTGTAAACCACACCAAACCCACCTTTGCCCACTTCAGTTGAGAAGCTGTTTGTGATTTGCACAATTTGGTCTGTGGAGTATCTCCTTGGCCTCTCATTCAGTATTTCGTCAAGGAATCGCTCGATTGGTTCCATTTCAATTGTTGCATCTTGGTTCTTTTTGTAAGAATTCATCTGAAGATTTCTTCCTCTAGTCAAATTAATTTTTTCCTTCAACTTTTTCACTCGGCACCATTTCACAACTAGTACAATTACAAGGAGAACCACAATTGCACCCAAGACACAGGATACTGCATCATTTAAATTACATTAGCATTGCAACAGAGCTGTTGGTCCAATTATTTACTTGCATTTTGGTTTAGAGACTTACTTATTACCACCACAGCAGTTGATGCCATTGTATGGTACCAAATTTGCTTCTTTTGTATGTGATGCTTGTCTAGTTGCTACAATGTGTCTGTAATACAGGCATGTTTAAAGATGTAGTGCATCAAAGAAGAAACAAAATAACTCAAAAATTTCTTCTAAGTGCAATTAATTTATAATCACATATTGGAACCGTTAACAAATGTTGCAGCAATAGCATTACATATATAATAACTCATCTATACATGTGCATGTATCAGTGTACTATATATGAAGGCAGACTGGTCAAGTTCAGGTAATACGTGTTATACTGGTACGATTTTTGTGGAATTAATATTTTGGGCTTAGACAAGGCCTTCATAATGAATTAAATAAGAAACAAACTAAAGAATTGGAATTCACGGTGACAGATTTTCCTATACTGGTACGAGTTTAACTTTGTTTACTTTTGTCGAGCAGAATATATGAGAGGCCCAAAAATACAATTAAAGCGAAATTGAGAAAATTTCTGGATGAATTTGTGAAAATTGAAGAATCCAAGTAGGTAAAATTGGAGAATTTTGATTAAACTGATGAGCTCCTATGGAGAGGGGAGGGAGGGAGAGAGAGAGAGAGGGACTTACATTATCTTCACGGAAATCCAACAATTGGAATAGCTATCTATAATCTATCTATCTATCCAGTCTAGCTAATAAGAGAATCTCCTTCTTTGGAAACCTTGGAAGCAGGTGTCTGTCCACTGGAGGATTCTATCTCATTTATTGTTTTTTATTTTTGGTTTTTTAAAATATTTATAATGGTTGCTGCGTCTCTCTCTAGCTACTTGCAGTAACTTCAACTTGGAGTTACCAATCGTTCGCTGTCTAGCTATCTCAGTCTGCTTTTAAATTTATTGTCTGTCTGCACTCTGCTGACAAAGGAACGATGACAACAATGGTACAAGTAACATGAGATACAAGTCACAATATAAATACAATTCCAACAAGCAGCCTTCCTTGACTGCCATAAATACAATTGCTATTGTTTCCCATAATATTAGTTGCCTTTTTACAATAGACGCCTTTATTTGTTCAACTAATCGTTTATGTTGCAACTTGCAAGTCAAACCTACTTCTTAGCATTTTAATTAACACAAGTTTAACTATCATGTTATGTAATGTGTTGACTGCTCCCTGATTTACGATATAATTAATTTCATATGATGACACTAGGGTTCTCTATTTTTTTTCCCTATTTGTCCCTTCTGTGTATATATATATATATATATATATTTTTTTTTTGAAGATCTTATTGCGAATTTTCTTACAAACTTGGGCCTTGAAAAGTTTGTGAAAATAAAGCAGCGAATGAGATGGCCGGTACCATTTTTTTCAATGATTACGAAGTTCCCTACTTGTTAACCAAAATGGACATCGTGATATGTACCAAATATATGTCGATCGAATAATCTTAGCATTAATGCATTTTCGCTTACAATTGACAATTCCAAGTTGAATAATCTTAGCATTATTTTCCCTGACAATTGACTATTCCGAATTTCTGATTTTAATGTCTAATACAAATCGAATATACGTAATAATCTATACATATAAAATTATCAAATTATTTTCCCTTTTAAGGCGCAATAAGTAAAATTTATTCATTTACTTTAGTGATCAACAACCGTAACTTTAACGAGTGCCAATGTGCCATTAGGCCTGCCAACGGC
This sequence comes from Rhynchospora pubera, assembly GCA_028095005.1. Lineage (NCBI taxonomy): Eukaryota > Viridiplantae > Streptophyta > Magnoliopsida > Poales > Cyperaceae > Rhynchospora > Rhynchospora pubera. The sequence goes on along the minus strand of CM051459.1, from coordinate 227,944,742 downwards.
ACACCGTAAACCGTTATTCCGTTTCGTTTTGCTGAAACGGAACGGTAGAGATATTTGTTTCGTTTCATTAACGAAACGGTAAACGACACATGAAATGAAACGGCTTAATGTGTTTTAACGTGTTTTTGTACATGCCGTTTAGCAAAATCATTGCGTTTAGTAAGTAGAACGGTAAACGGTAGCGAAATCAATTTCGTTTCGTTAATGGCACGGTAAACGGAACACCCCATTCCGTTTACCACGTTAATCAGGTATATGTGCCATTAGTAAAATAGTGTTGCAAAGCCATAATATTGAGTCAACACAAGAAAGCTGGGGAATTTTTTTTTTTTTGAGGGCCAGGTGGCAAAATACCACGCCGACAAAAGCTGGGGAATCTAATAATTATAAAATGCCATATAAGAAGAGACAAACCATCAACTAGAAACTTTTACAAACTTAATTGTTAGGTGAGATTTGCAATCTTCTGTCCCTTTTATGCATGACCTCACCAACTAATCCAAACTGCCAAAAGTTAATTTTATTAGCAGCCCTGGAGGTAGAAAGTTGGAGGTAATTGAAGAAATTTATTTATGTGCACTGTGCAAATTTAAAATTTACGAGCAATTCAATACATGTAACAAGAAATCAGTAGAATTAAGTATTAATTGTAAAAGGAATGGAAAGTTGATTTGTACTTCATCTCGTATCACAACCAGAGGGCTCAAACCAAGGCGCAGAAGTCGATGGTGTATTCACCTCAAGTCCACACTAATTTTAACGGCCAATTTGTAATTAATTAATTTGTGCTAGCAAATCGATAGAAATTGTCTAATTTTTTTGCTTTTTTTCTTGAATTAATTCTCCAATTAATTATTGAGTTGTCAGAACGTCAACCTGAGATCACAGCCAAAAGTTGTAGTAGCAACGAGGGATTAAACGGCAAGACTCTAATAGATGCATGCAAAATTTTAAGAAATATTTCTCTACTTTATTTCCTCATTGATCAGGTACAGATCAGTTAATTACTCTTAATGACTAATTATCTGTAGTTGTTTTCTAAAAATGAAAAAAAATATTATGTTTATGGTTGTACTGATATGCCATGAGAAACAATTAATGTCCCATGAGCCTGGGTTGCAAAACCGTGTTCTGTACCGATTGAATACTTCCATATATTTCCCCATATCTACATATACTATACAACTATAATATAGAAGTCAAACAAATTAAGTGCACCAATTAAACTCACATTGCCAAGTTGTATCAATCGATCACATGTTTTCTCTACAAATTCATTTTGACTTTGAGGCATCAGCTCAAATCTCAATGAAAACTAGAGAGATCGATTAGCCCTTTTCCCTGGCCTGTTCGGCTGCTCATACTTCCCTTCCTTCCCTTTCTTAATTGCTTCTTCTCTTTATATATCCCGTTTATTATCTCACTTTGAAGAGTTTCTCCAAGATGAACCAGGCCGGAATGATATCGACGTCAGTGTCGACAACAACTATGATCAGCGGATCACACCTGTTCAACATTAGTGGCCATTCCATCACCAAAGAATTGCCCGCTGGGAAATGCATCATGTCGAGCCCCTTTGTTGTAGGAGGATACCAATGGGCCATCATGTACTACCCCAACGGGCTCAACTCATACGACCAACCGGGCATTGCATTCACGCTCGAGCTTCAGAGTGAGGGTTCTGGTGTCGAAGCGAGGCTCGAGTTCTGCCTAGTGGATTCGCATGGAAGACCCTCTGATATTCATAAAGCGAGTTCATTTTGTGAGTTTGGGTATGTTTCGTGCAATAGAGGCTTTTCGGGGTTCATTACACACGAAGAGCTGGAGGAATCCTGGTACCTGAGGAATGATTCTTTTGTGGTAAAATGCACAGTTGGCATCTTAGATTCGAGCGTAGTTGAAGCATCTGGATGTGGAACCCCGGGCAATGCCAATGACACCCACCAAGCTGAGCATTTACCCCCATCTGATTTGCATGAGCAGCTCCGGAAGCTGTTGGAGAGTGGGGAAGGTGCTGATGTTGAGTTCAATGTTGATGGCCAGATCTTCTCAGCGCATAGGTGTATCCTTGCAGCCAGATCACCGGTGTTTCATGCACAATTTTTTGGCCCGATTGGCGAGAAGAACTTTCACAACATCGAGGTTGAAGACATGGAAGCTGTGGTTTTTAAGGTTTTGCTTCAGTATTTGTATACCGATGTGTTGCCCGATTTGAATGAGTTTGGCTCCATCCAAATAAAAGAGACCTCCGCGTCAGCCATAATGGCTCAGCACTTGTTGGCGGCCGCAGATAGATACTCGATAGAGAGGTTGAAGATGATATGCGAAGAGAAGCTATTGGGAACCATTTCTATAGACACCGTGGCGACCACTTTAGCCTTGGCTGAGCAGCACGGGTGCGGCCGGCTGAACGAAGCTTGCATTGAATTTCTCTCCAGAGGGGGGAATCTGAAGGAAGTGATGGACACTGATGGATTCGGACACCTAATGCTGAGTTGCCCTTCCATGTTTAATCTGATATTGGCCAATATAAATGATCCCAATGTATTGAGGGACCTTGTGATCAGGTTCTCTAAAACATCCATCAAATCTTAGCTAATAACCTGGTTCTTTCTTCATATTTCTAAAAAACCTGGTTCTTTCTTCTATTCATTTAATTCAAGTAGTGGGTCAATCAGTTTGTGTTCGCGTCTTCAATTATTTCCTGGTACATTTCTTAATTTGTTTCCTTAAAGAGCGAAATAAATCAGAATGTTATAAATGGATAGCAATTATTTGTATTTCAATGGAACTAAACTGGAAATACGCATTTGGTCCGGCCATTTCCGGTCCAATTTTTTTATTTTATTACAATGTAATTGTAATTCTGATTCACCAATGAGCCTGCAAGACTGGGAATTTCAGTTCAAATTAAAAAATTGACGCGGCATGGAGTGCTGATTATTACAGAATAACATAATTGGGCTCTTCAACAAAACCAGCAAACAGTTTCAGTGTTCTCAGAAAAGATGAAATCTGCAAGCATTATTGAATTGCGTAATCTGCAAGCATTGACCCAGAATCCAACTGTTGGATATACCTAATATGCCAGCTACTTTTAAATAAAAAAAAAATCAACTTTGAACATGTAGACAATTAATGTTGTACAATGTATAGACAGTAAGAAATTGATTTTGTTATTATTGAATTGCGTTGCCAACAGACAAAAATTATTATAATCTCTATCTCTACTTCTTATTATTTTTTGATGAAAAATAGGAGTCTATTTCCTACCTTTGTATTGATATCTACTTCTTTTTAATTCCTTGTGTTGTTTGATCAATTTGGTATGTGGTTGGATATCAATCATTAGACAAAACAACAATATGTTTTAGTTTTTCATCTAATAAAACAATAAATTGAACAACATATCTTTTTTGTCTAATATTATTTTATTTTTTTTATTTGCTCACATGTGAGTACAAATTTTCCTAGTTATAAACAGGTAATAAAAAAAATGTTATACTCCATAGTGTCTCTCCGCAATGAAAAATCATTGATTATAGATCGTTCCATTTAGAGAAGAAAATTTATTCTAAACAGACCCCCTTCCTTAAGTTACTTGCTTTTTAAATAATATTTACAAAGACCTCGTTGTGACTATAAATGCATCCAATTCAGAATACAAAAATGCACAAATTGTGTGAAAATAGTACAGGCCTGCTCTTGTCATGTTGCTTCAAATTGATTTTGCATACAACCAAACATCTCATCATGCCATTGCCATCCCAATCCTGATCATGATTTGCGTAATTGGCATTGTAATCTTCAACTGCGGACACAAGCCGAAGAGACCACCTCGGCCAGTAAGTAACGTTATGTACTATGGAAGTAGTGCTGGCGACAATAGTTATCCTAGAAAAGCCCGGGGAGAGAAGGGCGTCGGCCTAGGACTAGCAGCAGGAGCTGGTGTCGGCCTGGCTGCCGGTGTAGCCATAGGTGGGGATGGCGGTGGGGGCACTGATTCTGGTGATGCAGGTGGCACTTGTGGTGGTGGCTGTGGCGGCGGCTGTGGTGGTGGCTGTGGTGGAGGATAAATATGTTCCAGCGACTTGGTACCCAACCCCTAAAATAAACAATATTTCCGTGTCTTTTTAATCCTTCAATTAATCTACATATATGTTGAATGATCAATTTTTTTCTTTTTCCTGGAAAAGAGATTGTTGATTCTGTGAAGCTAAATTCGCGTGTAAGTATTTCATTGGATCAAAATATTAAGAGGTCTTTGATATAATTTTTGAAACTATAATATTTGCCCTTGGTAACAAATTTATAAATGTAAAACAGTGTTGGATTAGCCTTGAGAACGTCATCTCAGTTAAGTTATTGTTTAATCATACCGCCTATGGTATTTGATTAATTAGCACAGAAATTTAATATTTAAAATGATACACCAACTTGAAAATTAAAATTACTGATGTCGATGGTCCTGTTAAATGTTATAGGAAGAGTTTCATATTTTATCAAAAGAGTTTAATTTTTTTTTCCCAAGAAAACTAAATGAAGAAATAATAAACATCTTCAACTTGGTGGAACATATGGCTCACGGTAATTAAATTGGGCTTACTTTACATGAAACTTCTGATTGCATATTATTGTCGTTGCTTAGAAGTGAAAACGTATTGCACAATCACATGGGGCTTTGAAAAAATGCATGAAACATTCACTATTATAGTCTTAACAGTAGTAACAACAATAAGATACAAGCACGCACTTGTACCACAACTAGCAACTAACAAGCCTATTTCTGACAAAAATAAGATCGCCACGCAACCAAAAGGCACGTACAACAACTCAACCAAAGTTTTAACAGTAGTAACAACCACGTTCCAAAGGTTTTGTGAGCTAATTATCTTCCTTCAAGCTTCTACCATGGGTTCAGGTCCTGAAGGGTCTGATGTGCACTGATGATACCGGCTTGAATTGAATAAGATGTCCTTTATCACCTGTTACAAATGTTGCATTAGGTTTTTGAAAACAATAATGATAACAACAGTAAATTAATACAAGATAGCACCCTATATATGGTAACCTCTTGTATACTAAATGTGCAAGATTCTGGAAATTGATTGTGCTATTTTTAAAGGTCCATATGAAATTCTGGAAATTGATTGTGCCATTTTTAAAGGGTCCATATGAAATTCTGGAAATTGGTTGTGCTATTTTTAAAGGGTCCATATGAATTCTGGAAATTGATTGTGCTATTTTTAAAGGGTCCATATGAAATTCTGGAAATTGATTGTGCCATTTTTAAAGGGTCCATATGAAATTCTGGAAATTGGTTGTGCTATTTTTAAAGGGTCCATAAGAAAACCCAGATGGTATCCTGACCTGTGACATGAGGCCATGAACCTGCTCAGCTGTAATCTTTGAGCTGTCGCGAGTTATTTTTGTCAGCTGTGATTCCTCAGGCTATAGAGTTGAACACAGAAAAAAGATTAGCTAATGCATGGACAAATATAAATATCAAACTATCAATGCTAAAACAGAGATTAAAACTGAAAAAAGCAATTAAAATAAACCTCTTTTTTGCGCTGAGATGAGCTCATATATGAGCCATACCGTGCCGATGCCATCTGATTCTCTGCTTGTTCCAGCTTATCAGCTGCCCAAAGACAAAGATAAATTGACAAACATATTAGCAAGATGCTGCTCAACTGTACATTGAATTCCAACTCAAAATATCTCAGGTAACAACTTGACTCAACAACGATGACAATTCCTACTAAAGAGAAAGGGATAGACCCCATTCAAGGGTACTGATTTTTTTTTTTTAAAAAAAAAACAAAAATAATACTTGTACTTCATTATTGTGAAAGAAATTTACTTTCTATACAATGTGAAAGAAATTTACTTTATTTGAAATTACAACAGAGCAGCTTGAACAGTAGAAATTGGAATGAAGTGAAGTACACTTTGGAATGAATTCCAGAAAAGAACATATTTTTGATGGTTTTCTAGTCAACCAAAATGTCTTTGTGACACATAACTCCATAATTTTGCATTAAATATGGTGTTTCATACTGTATAAGAAATATGCATGGTAGAAAATATTAGATTGGTCCTGCAAAATGACTAATGTTGGATAATTTGGTGCAGTTAAAGGAACACATAGCATGAATCTCCATGTGCAGCACAATTTAAAAGGCAAATAATTGCAAGTTTCATGTTTGCAGGGTAAAAAAAAAAAGAAAAAGGCAGAAACAAACCTAAATCAAAGATCTGGCCAGCAACATAGTCACGACTGGCAAGAATAGGAGAGGAAGAGAGAGTGTTAACCCAGTACTTGTTCCACAAGAGATCCAAAAGATGGGAATCGAGGGAGGACTTGAAGTAAGTTATGTCGAGAGCGTAATACTGGAAGAAGAATAAGAAAATATTATAGTTTGTAGTTTGGTTGAGAAAATATTATATCGAGTATATAATTGATACCTGTTTGCAGTGCACTCCAAAGTCCTCAATCTTGTTGAGAGGGATAGTTTGGTACTCGGAGACGGGGTCGTCGGGAGGCTTGTAGCCCTGGGGGTAGGTGCGGAAGGCGCCGATGTCGACCTTGCCGGCAGAAACAGTGCGGGTGGGGTCGATGACGACGGCGAGAAAGGGCTCCTGGAATTGCTGGTTAAGCATCTGAGTGGAGACGTCGATGCCGGAGAGCCAGCAGCCGTAACCGGGGTGGGAGTGGTACCAGCCGACGACGTTCTCGGGGCGGGCGACCTGCTTGTTGGTGGTGGAGTAGTCGACCATGTACTCGTAGGCGTCGGCCTGGGCGTTGACGCGGGTCTCGGTGCCCTCGACGGGGAGCGCGAAGGCGTCCATGACGAGGATGGTGTCGCCGAGGGTCTTGCCCTGCATCAGCCCCATCACCTCGATGCTGCCGCCGGAGCGCGCGTGCACCACCATCTTCAGCAGCGCCAGCGCCGACACCTTCACCTTCTTGAAGAAGTGCGGGTCCGTGCTCCAGGGCTTCTCCTGCTGCGCGCGGCTGTTCGCCGCCTCGTCGTACCAGTAGATCAGGTCGCGATCGGCCTCCTCGCTGCCCGCGATCTGGTTCTCCAGCTCCCAGCGCCGGAGCGCCATGGCCGACGACGACGACGACGACGCCATGACAATAATAATAATAATAAGATCAAATCAAAACCCTACTCCAATTATATTAATATTAATAAGAGACGACACGACAGAAACGTCGGTTGCTTTCTTATTTCTCATCTTGGGCTTCTGCCCTCACTACTTTTCTAAGGGCCCAAGCCCAACTCTGTTTACCTAAAACAATGCGTTGCTAAAATAATATCCAGTGGCCCCGTAATTAAGGCCCAGATACACCTGCCAGGCTGCCAAGCATGTGCTTGCGCCCACATTAGATGGCAAACGTATATATTACCGAAAAAATTAATACTAACGTTACTGTTCATATTAATTTTGATAATAACAGAAAAAAAATCAAAATTTTAATACTAACGTTGCTGGATCGTCATCCCAGTTGACGAAAGCCCAATACCCTTGGATCGTCATCCCCGTTGACGATCCAAGCTTGGATCGTCATCCCAGTTGACGATCCAAGCTTGGATCGTCATCCGAAATGACGATCCAACGATCCAAAGGAAAAAACACATTAAAAAAAGTTTTTGAAAATTTTTTTCGTTTGGATCGTCATCCAAATGACGATCCAAACAAAAAAATTTCAAATTCTTTTTTTAATGCAAATTTTACATTTTAGTCCCCAAAGTTTTTATTATTACAAAATATATAATTTATAATTAAAAATTAAACATAATTAAAACATCTATTATATTTTATTTACACATTGTGCGTGTCGTGTCATGTCGTGTCAAACACGATCGTGTTAGAGTCTCGTGTCGTGTTGACACGAACTACTTTTTTAACCGTGTCGTGTCGTGCTTAGTGGTGAGAAGAGTCAACATGACACGCATTCTAACACGACACGACTGACACGATCGTGTCGTGTCGTGTTGAAACATTGTGTTAGTCGTGTCAGATTATTTTATTATTTTTTTAATTAAAAATAAAAATTAAAAAAAAAATTACTAAACGTTATAATTTATTATGTAATTAAGTTAAAGTTTTTATTAATATTTTTTATAAAAAATAATAATTAAATTAGAACAATATTATGATTTAAATGATGGTAAATAATATGATGTGGCATTATAAATTGAAAATAAATTATTAATTTTGCTTAAATAATCAACATTAATAATTAGATTTGTGTTGAGGTGTCGTGTTAATTCGTGTTCGTGTCATGTTGCGTGTCGAATCGTGTCGTGTTGAATCGTGTCAAACTTTCTAATGTTCCAACACGATACAATTATGACATGACATGTCGTGTCAATTATGTATTAAATATATAATAATAAATTTTAATTATATATGTGCGTGTTGGCACGACACGATGTGCGTGTTGACACGACACGACGTGACGCGACACGAGTACAAAATTGGCACGACACGACATGTCATGTCATAATTGTGTCGTGTTGGAACATTAGAAAGTTTGACACGATTCGACACGCAACACGACACGAACACGAATTAACACGACACCTCAACACAAATCTAATTACTAATGTTGATTATTTAAGCAAAATTAATAATTTATTTTCAATTTATAATACCACATCATATTATTTACCATCATTTAAATCATAATATTGTTCTAATTTAGTTATTATTTTTTATAAAAAATATTAATAAAAACTTTAAACTTAATTACATAATAAATTATAACGTTTAGTAATTTTTTTCTTAATTTTTATTTTTAATTAAAAAAATAATAAAATAATCTGACACGATTTGACACGACTAACACAACGTTTCAACACGACACGACACGATCGTGTCAGTCGTGTCGTGTTAGAATGCATGTCGTGTTGACTCTTCTCACCACTAAGCACGACACGACACGGTTAAAAAAGTAGTTCGTGTCAACACGACACGAGACTCTAACACGATCGTGTTTGACACGACATGACACGGCACGCACGATGTGTAAATAAAATATAATAGATGTTTTAATTATGTTTAATTTTTAATTATAAATTATATATTTTGTAATAATAAAAACTTTGGGGACTAAAATGTAAAATTTGCATTAAAAAAAAGAATTTGAAATTTTTTTGTTTGGATCGTCATTTGGGATGACGATCCAAACGAAAAAAATTTTCAAAATCTTTTTTTAATGTGTTTTTTCCTTTGGATCGTTGGATCGTCATTTCGGATGACGATCCAAGCTTGGATCGTCAACTGGGATGACGATCCAAGGGTATTGGGCTTTCGTCAACTGGGATGACGATCCAGCAACGTTAGTATTAAAATTTTGATTTTTTTCTGTTATTATCAAAATTAATATGAACAGTAACGTTAGTATTAATTTTTTCGGTATATATTATTACTCCTTATAATTTTCTCATCATGTTTCCCTAGGTACTTTCTATCCTGATATTATCAAAGACAACAATGAAACTGCATATTATTATGAGTAGCTCTAAGCATCCACCTACCTTCTCTTAGCAATAATGGAGACCCTGGAGTCTAGACAACACCATGAAAAGTTGAAAACAATAAATTTTATTCCTATCAGACAATTAGATGCTTATAGTTGAAGAAAATGAAAGCCAAATTAGTCTGAGCATTAGTTTTTTTTTTTTTAAACTTAATATGGAAACTAAGTTAATATAATATACAGTCCTTGACAGCCATACAAAGGAGCCTTAGTTAATTCTAACTTGCTACTTAAGCAAGAATATACGCAACTAAAAAATTAATTTACACATAACAAGTAGCGTCAATGCTATTTCTCGGCGCTTCCACTGGAGGAGGAAGACGACGACCGTGAATTTGTATCATCATCTAAATCGTCAAAATCCCAAAACCCTTCTTCCTCGTGCTCGTCATCTGCCATTTGCCATCGCTCCGGGGATATCTCGCCGGTGCCTTCTAGCAGCTCCAAAACCTACAACTTATCCGAATTAATTATTAATTGTTAAATAGGCTATTAATTATTAGTGATTGCACCGGGAGAACCAAATCATGGTTAAACTAATGATCATAGTGTGTAGACCACTGTTCCAATTTGTTTCATTGATTCAAGTCCCTCTCTAATATAAAGGAATAGAACAGATCTCCGAGCAGTGTCCCCTAAGCATTCACAAATAATATATAAAAGCAAGTGGTGTGGCATGTTTTATTGATTTATTCTTTCAGAACCTAATAATATATATATATATATATATATATATATATATATATATATATATTTCTTGATTGTTGAAACTGACAAGGTGTCACTGCAACTTCAGACTTCCCGTGAATCAAAGACTCAATTAATAGAGAGATAGGGTGGAATCCCTGACCGTTGAGACAGAGAATCCTATGCGGCTTCTACACAAGGAAGTATATTGAAAAAAAAAAAAACGAACAAAATTGAAGAGAGCAAAGTACATTTGATCCCATGTACTTCACCCCTTAATCATATTGAAATAAAATAAGGATAACATAATGACAAATAAAAGGAATAATCCCACCCAAAAACTAAAATTAATGGCAGTACGTTTTGTAACATTTCTTTACTCCTTTTATATCATTTATTTATGCAACTTCTTATGCAGTTATCAATTTTTGCATTATTTAAAAAGCTCAATATTTATCTGATTTTATCAACTGATCTCTACAAATTAATCACTTGAAATCACACAATCGAGTCGAAATGCGGAGGATTTCAACAGCATTTCTATCCAAGTATATATTTAAACATATTTCATATCTCTAGAACCTAAATTGCACATTAATTATGTGTAAGTTGAGATTGGTATAAACAGCCAACTATCTTTAGAATGCTACATTTTTCCTGCCAAAATGTACTAGTAACCAAGGTTCTGTCATAATAGATTATTTTAAACAGCCAATCAAGGGAAAATCACAACCACTTGAGGGTTGGATGCGAATTTGCTTAATCCAGACATTGGGACTACCACAAGCAGTTGATAAAAAGTATTATTCCTTATCATAATATCTTCTCAACCATCATCTCCTTTAATTAAAAATGTTCTCTAGTTGTGAGAATCGCACTTACAGCTAGCAAAATGGTGTATCGTTTCAAATACATAACCATCTTATATATTGAATTTTCTTTTTTCTTAATATATACTGCACATCTGAAATTAACTATTACCTGAGTCATGGTAGGTCGCCAGGAAGCAGATGCTCTGACACATAGAGATGCTACAAAAGTGAGCCGTTTAAGTTGATCCAAGTCATAATCATCTCCAATCCTTGGATCCGCTATGGCTTCTATCGATCCATCATTTAAATATGGTCTTGCCTATTTATCCAAAGAAAAAGAAAGGAAATTTAGGAAACAAGTACTTGCTAGTTGCTACACAAAAACAAACAAATAAATAAAGAAGGTTTTTTAATTGACGCTAGCTCTTGACATTTGAGTTAGAAAGACTTTTTGTTTTTAAGCAATGAAGAATTTAACGTGAGGCGTGAAATGGAGGGTAAAAAGTACCCAGCTGAGGAGGCTTTTGTGGAACCTATCAACAGGTTTTCTACCAGAGATGACCTCCAACAAGAACACACCAAATGCAAATACGTCTGTTTTCTCATCCACAATTCCATGCGTGTAGTACTCTGGCGCCAAACATCTAGTGCAGAAAAAATAATAATAACATTAAAATAATTAAGAGGTTGTTATGGCATTTGCACTTGTTTATATTAATTGTACTGTTGGAGGTTACACTGTTTTTGTAATAGCAACTAACCAACAATTACAGAATATTATTTACAGTTGGGGACCCAAAAATTTATTTGAAATGTTGCGCATACCCAAAAGTGCCTTCAATTGGAGCAATTGCATGGTGGGACCACTCGTAGGGGAGCCATCTGGCAAGCCCAAAATCCGATATCTGTAAATATTCATTGATTACTTCTATAATTTGGGTGTCGGAGGGAGAACTCATATCTCTGATATGTACTTTGTTATAATTCTTTGTAAAATTTTGCTTTTGAACCCTTCAAAGTTAATAGTTCTTCCATCTCCATTGGCATGAAAAGTTGAAAACTTCTCCGTTTGGATGGTTTTTCCCGGAATAAGGAATAAGAAATAACTACTTTTTACCAATAAATTTATTTCTAACCATCCAAACTCTTCACAAAAGTTACACACTTCCCAATAAATTTACCCCTTCCCAATAAATTTCTTCCCTTCTTCCTTCTTCCTACCTTATTCTCAACGCATCCAAACGGAGCCGAAAATAATAAACGCAAATTTTAAAGGGTCAAACCTTGGGTCTATAATTCTTCACTGCTTGACTCATTCATTTTTATGGTGTATGAATAAATACATTAATTTTTCAAATCTTTTATAGACGTGATTTATTAAAGTAGAAAAATAGCAAGTCTGTTGATTTAATTCATAAATCTATCGAGCCGCGTTAGATATTGAAAAAAAGACAAAAGAAAATCCAGTATCTATTTTACGTCAAGCAATACTTAGAGTAACTCCCAGGGTAGGAGTAAAAACAAGAAGACAAAAAAACGGAAAGACTTATAAAGTCCCTGTTGCAATCCCACTTCCACAAGGAATATTACTTGCCATTCGTTGGTTATTAGAAGCATCCCGAAAGCGTTCGGGTACAAGTATGACTTCACAATTAAGTTCCGAATTAATAGATGCTGCTTCAAAAAAACGTGGTAAGGCCATACGCAAAAAACTATCAGTAAGAAGCACATTGGAGGCCTTGATGTCTCGGTGTATAATTCTTCTTTGGCATCCTTTGTGCAGATATTGCAAGCCTCGTGCTGTGCCAACTGCTATCCTAAACCTTTGCTTCCATGTCATTATAGGTTTGCTCTCATCTGAACCATACCCAACATATATAAGAGATAATTACTATATATTTTACGATCAATCAAAACGTTGGATTGCTTTATATATCAACATGCCCTAGCATAAAGTTTGTTTAATTTGATTTTATTATTAGCTAGTGACTAGTGAGCATTTGGCACTTGTGAAACAAAGAGTCAGAATATATTTATTGTCAACATCTTTTAGTTAATTTGATATGCATCGATCGAACCCATCCATTTTAATTAGAATAGCCTACATATATACCAATAGAAATATTAATTAATTAGTACTTTCTCATCATCTAGACCTCCCCCACAAAAAAAAAGAGAAAAAAAGAAACAATTAAGGATATCACATTCATTATAAATTAAAACTAATATACTTCAATTTTCGGGTGAGTCCCCATTGAAATGTGACTAAAGTAGTATATCCTTATTCTTAATTAATTTCCTGCTTAACAGAAAGATAAGTACGTACCATGAAGATTGGAAGAAACGGAGCCTCTAGTGGAGAGTGCAAAGATGAGATGCAAACCGTTCTCCACACAACAACCCAAGAGGCATGATACGTTCGGATGGCTGACGTGGCCGACCGTCCCCAGCTCAGTCAGAAATTCTCTCTCTCTCTTGCCATCTGTCAACGCAGGAGTCGTCAGCCTTTTTACGGCGATGGCCTGCCCATCAGCCAGAATTCCTTTGTACACCTCTGCATACCCTCCTCTTCCCACCAAATTCTCTGCAATGTGCAATTTCAAAACCATGATATTTTCACAACAAGTGCTTGAAAAGGAACATGAAAAAAGAGATAATTAATGGTCTTTTTCACAACTTCTTTGCCTTTAGATGAATGACAATTAATTAAGGGAAAACCCATCTTAAATATAGTGCATCTGAAAAAGGAAAAATAAAATTTTCAATTTTGCTTGAGACGAGCGCGCGGGGTATACCGTATACGTCCAGTTATCCACCACTTATATTAAATTAAGTAACCACAAAATTTTTGTACATCAATATTACAGTGCAAACATCACCAATCGAAAATTATCTCCTACTTAGTGAAATTTCACACAAAACCTCCAGAATTGAAAGTAATTGACCTTGGCGGAAACCGTGAGTGGCTTGGAAGATCTCTGTATAGGAGAAGCAGCGCCACGGCAGTTTGGGGTGTGATGCCACATTGGCAGAAGGGAGGTCGCAGGTGGATTTGCGGGGCTCTTCGTCGGTGCCCCTCCGGCCGATGGAGAGGAGTCTCTTGAGGCTTCTGCTCCTGAGAAGTGAGTGCCCCATTGCATTATAATTGTATTTTTAATATTTGTTGGGGTTGAGACGAAATTTGAGAATTTGGCGCCCTCAGAGCCCCAGAGGAGAGAGAGGAAGGTTGGAGGGAGATGTAAACTAAAGGCGAGTTATGAGCAATGTTTTTAATACCGTACCGGAGGTCAAACCGGCTAGACAACTGGTATAGGGTTTTACCGGTTTACCGGTTGAACCGGTTCCAAAAACCGAATTATGTCATAATCATATATTTTATAGTTAAAAAATAAATAAATAGAGCATTATTAACAAAGTACTAAATCATAATAAAATTAAAAAATAATTATCATACAAACAACCTATGATTCTCTGAAATTAAGATAATATTAGATATCTAAGTCATTTTTTCCTTTTTTTTTCTTTGTAACAACAGCCTATTGACGATAATAGTGAAATCACAAAGTAAATATTAATCGTAATACTGAAATCACTTTGTAAATATTGCCATAATTATTTAACATTGAATATAAATCTCCTACAACTTGAGACTATAATTATTAATTGCATTTTTACAACTTTGCCTATCTCTCCCAATTTATTTTATTTTTGTCTAATCTTTGTTAATTTGCCCTCATGTTCTTAAGAACGTAATTTCCATTTTCTAAATCACAAGCTACAAGGTCCCTTGGTCCTTGGGAGTTGGGAATACAGATTTTTATTATTATTTTTTAACAGCTATCAGCTACGTGAGCTTTTTCCCACGGGAAGAGTGTATTAAGAAAAAAAAAAAGCTATGTGAGCTATTGGCTATAGCCTATAGGTCACAGACTCACACCACCTCGAAAACACAAATTCCTTGGAAGGACCAAAAGAAAAAAAAAAACCAAGATGCGAATTTGATGAACCATAGAATGCATGTATGGAACTAGAAAAAATCGGTCTTCCGGTACACTATATTTTCCGGTTTTTCTGGTTTTTGACCGGTTTTGACCGGTTCACCACCAGGCCGAAATTATGGTATTTTCTTACCGGACCAAGAGCCGGTTCCCGGTTTTTTCCGGTTTTTCCGGTACCCGGTCCGGTATTAAAAACACTGGTTATGAGTTATGACTTGTGGCTTTAAAACAAGCAACATTTATTTGCAATTGCTATTACTCCTACATGAACCCGGTCCAACTTTCATAACACCTTGGGTTGGTAATGGTTGACTGCCTGCTGACTTCCGTAGAAAGGTAAATAGGTAATTGGTATCGTTCAACACCACTACACCAGTCCATGATAATAAATAGTTTTGTTTAATTAGCAATTTATATTTTATTTTCAAAATAATTCACAGAAATATCTAAAACGTATATATATAAGCAGTCCACAACTTTGTATATACGTCATTTTATTCAAACCTAACATCGAGAGAAAATGGGGAAGGCATTTAGCACATCACATCTTTTTTTGAAGGACTAACAAAAATTTCATAAATTTTTGACGATCTTCACTCCAATAAACAAAAAAAAAATGTCATATTTGTATACTTTAATAAGAAAAAAAAATATGTATTGAAACAATTTAAATTCATGAGGTTCAATCCATCATAAAAAGGAAAAGAGAAACAATGAAAACTTAAAAGTAATAAGCTTGAAAGTTCGCATGCTCGAAACCTGATAGAGAGATCTTTATGAATATTTTATTTAAAATAAGTTGGGAGGCCTGATTTTCAATTTATTTTTTAAAAAATTTGAAAGTGATAAGCTTAAGTAGAAATTTAGAATACAACATGGAATCTCGAGTCTTAAGTGTGTTAAGGAGCTAGGGATAATTTAACCTAGGGCTGTCAATGGATCGGTACGGTACGGTAGAAGTTATTTTCATACCCGCATTCATTAATTTTTTTATCCATACTCTATCCGTATCCGTTATAAAATGATTTTACCCGTACCTTACTTGTACATAATGAGTAATAATAATATTATCAATTTAATCAAAAATATATAACGTGCTAAATAAATAATATTAAATAAATATATGAATAGAGTATAATATTAAGATAATACTTTAGATATAACAAAAATCATAAAATTTATTCTCATATCAATGCAATTTCCAAAATCTATATAATAGTCAACATATAATAACTCAACCAATAATATCGTTGCCTATAACTTGAGTGGCCTTTTTGTCTCTTTTAACACTTCTATAATAAAAAAAAATAGTTGTAATTGTGCTTTGCGAACTCTAGCAGTATCTTAGTTGGATATCATATGTATACATGTATGTAATCTTTTGTGTTATAACATATTATGTCTATATACATATATAGATAGAGATATGTGTACTTCCCGCAGCAGAGGGGACTGGTAATTTGGGTTCGGATTTCAAACTATCTATTTGAGTTTTTATTTATTATAATGCGATCTTCATATTAAAATCTTATTAGGAGACAAATTATATATATATATATATATATATATATATATATAAGTTTTATATTTATTTCTATTTTTAGAAAATGGTTGATCAAAGAATAACATTCCCTCCTATAACAATGAGAATGGATGTTGTGCTTTAAAATACATGGATCGAGCGATGCTTGTCTTATAGTTCGAATTTCGAGTTTCAAATGGCTGATCCAAACTATCCAGTATATTCATCATATTTAAATCTAATTGAAAAATTGATTTTTTATGTTTTAAAATTTGAATTATTATTTTGTTTTTAAAAAAATCATTGTTATTGGAAGATTCAAAACCAATTAGATTGAAAATTTTAAAATCATGAAAAAGTAAAAAAAAAATGATCCCAACGAGATTACGATATTAAGAACACATTAGTCGGTTTTAGATGAATTATTTGATACTTGAAAATAGATCTAAAGCACAATTAATATCCATTATCTCTACTTCTATGGTGACAACCATTCTTAATTTTAAAGGAACGACCCATTTCTTAGATCTTATAAAAAATAGGGTTAATTAGATTTATGCCACTGTGAAAATTTGAAATTAGTAAAATGCCATCACTAAATGATAAATTAGTTTTATGCCACTATGAAAAAGTAAAAATTAGTTTTTTGCCACTGAAAATTGATTTGCCAATTTTACCCTTTTAAATATGCCACTATAAATTTTCAAAATTAGTTTTATGCCATTAACTTCATCAAAATCATTGTAAATTATAAATATGCAACTCATTAATCTGTCATTATTTTTCAAATTCCCTAAAATACCCTCGCTAGTGAAAAAGGGAAAAAAAACTAAAGAAAGAAACATAAGTTCACCACATATACGTACATATTTAAAATCAGAACATATACGTACATGGATGTATAAACTTTATGTTCCAGTTTATATAAATATATGAAAAGCCGAAATATTTTCTTAACAAGGGCTATTTGGGATTTATTAGAATTACTCTAGTCATTCCTACGTTATTTTGACTTGGGGTTTATTAACAAGGGTAATTTGGGATTTTTGAAAAATATTGAGAGAAATCAGGATGGTATTTTTGGAATTGAATCTTTTTTGGAATGAAATAATGGCATATTTTTAATTGACATAATTTGATGATGGCATAAATCTAATTTACAATATAACAATGGCATATCCTTAATTAGCTAAATTTCACAATGGCATAAATCTAATTATTCCTAAAAAATATTGTGAATATATAAAATATTATCGAGAAATGAAATTAAAAAAATATATTATTAACCAGTAGTGTTTGAATAAGCAGAAAAGGAATATATCCGATTTAACAAGCAGACAAAGGCTAGCAAAATATACGGAGACATACAGTCCAACTATAATTAAGCAAGTAGAAGAAATAGAAAGAGACGTCAAAGAAAAAACTGTCTATAATTACACAAAAGAACAAGTGGGATCAGACTATAGAAGATCCCCAACAAAGAGGTGCCATTGCCTTTCTCCTACTGCATTTGTTTCGTATTTCGTTTTTCCGAAGAAAAATAATTAAGAGTGGTCGCTTTCTTTCAGCCCTGTATTTCTCTGTGATTGAAGCAGCTCCTCTCACTCCCATTTGTGAGTATTTTATTTTAAAATTTGGTCGTGAGTTAGCTGTTCCTCAGAAAAATTGATGGGAATTTCAGCTGGCAGGTGTACATGTATTGATGTACATACGTCTCCTTATTTTTCTGAATCAGCGAAACGGCATGAAAAATCATGTATCGATGCTGCCTTTTCAATTTGGAGGTGAATTGTTACTACATGTAAATTTTTTCTCAAGTGGCTCAACCAATTAATCACACCATCAACTAAAAATAGTGCTAACATCCAGAACTTTGTCAACTCCCGTTGTAGATTAGTATAATGATTAATTGTATGTATTGTAAATTTTCCCAACCGACCAAATAAGTTACGCTATAAATATAAAGGAGGTCCGATGCCGCAAGTTTAGAGTGTCACACAATATCACAATTTTATTTTTTTGCTAATATTTTAAATTTCAAATATAAACCATTGATCTTCTTTGTTTTAATGAGCGATGCATTTCCATATAAATTTTATAAAATTTTGAGTTGACTTGATACTTGATTTAGAGATCAAACCATGAATGTTTTATAATTAATCAATTATAGTTAACCAGATTTATTCAGTTTTTAACATGTTGATTGAATATCAAATCAACTTTAAATTTTATAAAACTTATATGAAAATGCATCACTCATTAAAACAAAGAAAATCAACGGTTTAGAATAGACATTTACATTTTAAAATTTAAAATATTGATGAAAAAAATAAAGTTATGACATTTGGTAACACCCTAAAATTGTGGCACCGAAACCTTCTCATATTTTATATTTGCAAAACTTTGAACTTTTGTTCCCTGTAACTTTCTCTTTTCTTCTTGCGTTCATTCTTGGAAAAATCATATCTAGTCGCTTTCTTTTTTTTTCCTTTTGTATAAGTTTAGAATTTAGATTCTATTATCTTTTCTTACTTTTTCATTTTATATAAATATTTTTTAATTAATAAAAGTTGTCGGGAGTGGTCCACGTGGCCCTCAAAACAAAACTTTCTCTCTCCTTTGACCTCTTATACCCTTGTATCAATCTTCTTTTGCCCTTATTACAGTGTTTTAAATACCCTACCGCTTATTGAAAAATTTCGATAATACATTGAGGTCGATGGCGTACTCGTCTTCTCCCCTTCTTCTCCATTCTTAGGTCCACCAAAAGAATTAACCATTCTTTTAAGCCTTGTGCTAGCAAGACAAAGAGAACAGCTAATCCTAGTGTTTTTCTTAATCAATTCATCAATTAACTTATGAGAAAACTAAGCTCAACACATGAGCACCTACATAGAAGCCATTGAAATGGAGATTTATTTGGTGTATTCTTTCCTTTTATGTTCTATTCGAAACTCATAGAATTTGTATCTTTTATTATTGTGATTTGCATGATGTTTGAGGCTATGTTAGGCTAGATCTATTTGTCTTAGAGATGTAGAAGTAATCTATTGATTAGGGATGTTGTAGACTTAATTATGCTTTATATCATTGTGATTTATTTGTTGGCATGCTTACTTGTTATCGTTTGCTTGTTGATCACTATACATGGCTTGATGAATACGCACATCTAGTTGGGGTATTTAAATATTGAATTAATAGGTAAAATAATGGCAATATCACGAGATATGTTAAAATTGAAAGATGACAAATCGAGTTGTATGACAAGATTTCTAATTAACGAACCATTAATTAGATGTCTCAATGAACCACAACAAACGGACCTAGACAAATTAACCAATGAAAGTTAGGTTAGCAATCCAAGAGGCTTTAGGTTAGTATGGTATCAAACCCTAATCCAAGGTGAAAATCATAGGTTAGCGAGTTCAGTTATTGTCCCCCAACCCTTCAGAACATGTGATATTAAGCATGGATAAAAAACACAACAATTACATGACGAATGCGACAGACAGAGACACCATTCGGCTAGGATAGGCCGAATAGACAACCGAATGGCTACTCTGGACAGCGCATGCATACTCCATGTAATTCTTAGTTAGAATGGTAGGACGAATGGTGTCTCTGTCCGTCGCATTCGTCAATCCCAATGATTAAAAATCAATGGTTTAACACTGTATGACATAATTACAGATGAAATTATACCCCTAAGGCATTAATTTGCATATTTTATTATCAAATTAAAATATCTAAAAACACGTTGCTTTATTGCATTTAGTTAGTTATCTTCATTTATTTCAAAACATCAAAATTGTCTTGTCTAACTTTCGTAAGGAAATATGATTAATCAAGTGCAAAATTGACAACTTACACCTGGCTTGCGACTGGCCACGTAAGCCATAGTCATTTAATTTCCCAATACATGCAAATTGGATTAACCTCAAATTACATATCCTTAGCCTTAGCCTTTCCCAGTTGTATATTACACGGCCCATATTACTAATTCAATAAATGGAGACTGAGTTTAACTTGAGATAGCTAGCTCATGGGCTGGTTAAGATTATTTAAAGACCCAATAAGTTGAATGAATTGGACAAGGCCCAAACAACAAATTTCAAGATTATACATAGTATTTTGGGCTGCTTGGATCAAATAAATAAATAAAGATAATAAGATATGAAATAGCCCCCATTTTGGAACGAAACCAACCTATTGGTTTACTAATGTTTCTCATTTGGGTATTCAGAAAGAAACCAGAGGAAATTCAAATATTAGACTTAGACAAGCAACATCGGTCAATTGTTTTGTTAGCAGCCTGATTTGACGGAGACATGATTCTATAATAATATTATAATTATTAACTAACTGATCATTAAACATGAATGACTAACGGCATTAGCTTCCTCGAGTTTGCACTAAACCTATCTATATAAGAGGGATGTATTAAGTTGCACAAACATAAAAATAAAGAAGAAGAAAAAAGAAAAAGAGGTGAGATAAATTTATGTTTATGCCTGATATATAGATAGATATTTATATGTATATTTGTAAGAAGAGGAAAAAGAGAATAAATGTACCTGTTATTTGATTTATTCCATATGTGACTGTGCACTCTTTTTTGGGTGCGTTTGGATCGTTGGAAGAAAGAAGAAGAAGAAGGAAGAAAAAGAAAAAAAATTATAAACAATCCAAACTCTTCACAAAGTTACACACTTTCCAATATTTTTCTCACTTCTTCCCTTCTTCCTTTCTTCCCACACCTATCCAAACGCACCCCTTATTCTTAAACAACTAAACACGCCATAAATTAAATATAATGTGCCTAAATGCAAAAATATGAATAAAATCACAATTTATAGGAGGTGTCTGGCATGAAATTCATTTCGGATCAGAACGATTTAAATTTTGTCTCAGCTGACCTAACAGTAACAGATACTTTATTTGTTCGGTTTCTCCAAATTTAAGATGAGAACAACCTACGTATGTTCCCGTGCGTCTCTTTAAAAGTTTAACATTATTTATTTAACCAAAATGTGAGAAATATATAATTAATATTTTGTCGCTGTCCGGACGTCCGGGCCTTCTAAGACTAAAAGTAGTTGTTGACCAAATAAGTTGGCTTCTCCCTAATCCCTATTTTTTTTTTCTTTCCGACACGTGTGAGGTGTCAGTTTCATCACGTTAATTTAGCCTCGCCCTCTAAAAAAATTGAATTGAATGGTCAAGAGTCAAGACTCAAGATAGTAGCGCTGATATCTCTGTATTTGAATCGGATGAATGAATAGCAATGAAGGCACTGCATTTGTAAGTTCCTATGTTCAACAAAGCCTTCTCTTATTTCATTTTTTTTTTTACTCCATTTGTTGTTCATCTTCTTAATTTCTTTTCTTTTTCTTTTTATTTTGATTTTTTATTATTTTTTTTTGACAAACAATAAAGAAGAATAGATAAAATTGAATTCAGCGTTTAACGTTCCAAGTCAAGAATCAGAATCTTTCAAATAAGCTACCTACCAAAAAGGCTGGTGAAAAAGTGGAAGCGGTTTCGGTTGGGCTTTTGTTAGTCACGAACATATGGCTCGAAATAATAACACTAAACTTTTAAACGGCACTAGCTACCTACTAAATAATTAAGGCATATAAAAGTTAAAATTTGAATTAAACCTGACATTACTATTTTCAAATAATGTTCAACAGAGACAAAAATGGTGATGCTTGAGTATAGCGATTAAGCGATATATAGAGGATTGCTAAAATACTATGCATAGCACGGATGCCTTTCGTGCTACGGATTTGTTCTTGCATTTCATGCTTCAAATAACGAATCCGTAGCACGAAGTGTATCCGTACTATGCATAGTATTTTAGCAATCCTCGCGATATATATGTCTACAAAACCTACCTAATTATAAATTATGCTCTAACATTTTATACCAAACGTTTCCTTTGCCAATTTTTTATATTTACGTGCAAGTGATTAGTGCGTTTTCATTCTTTCCTGCATATATATCTTTGTATCGAGGAAATATTTTCGCGTAGACAGAATAAATTTGTGCTTAATAATATATTAGACCTGGATATCGCTATACAGTAAATCCAAGTAATTTCTAATTCGATATTTTCATTAATAAAAAATTAATAATTTAAATTGTTTAATAAAGTTAGATTTGCAACAACAATGCGGCCGTACTCTTTCTACATAGTACAGGACCTTAATTTCTAGTAGGCCTGTCAAAAGTTTAATACGGCAGCGGAAACGGTTATTTCCGTTTGCTGTTCCGTTTCAATAATGAAACGAAATTGTTGTTTTGTTTTCATTTCATTTCATCAAACGAAATAGATTATATTCTATTTAACGTTCCGTCCTTCGTTTTCTATTGATTTCAGTCCATTTTCGTCTATTTTTGTGTTCCGTTCAACCTTCCATTCATTTTCTTCATTTTCGTTTTCGTTTCGTTTTCAGAAACGATATTGATTTTTTGTTTCGTTTAACGTTCCGTTTGGATGAAACAGAAATGTTCAAAACAGTACGAAATTGACATGTATAATTTCTAGTTCCTTGCCTTGCAAGAACATGGAATATATTTTTGTCGCTACTGCATGCATCAATCTGTTACCGGAGGGAAGTAACCATCAATAGTTAATGGTTATTTAATTTTTAGATTTAATACCGATTGTTAATATTACAGTGTACTATCCAATACCCGTATCCTTTCTAAGTATCATTTTTTCTTATGGAAAATTAAATGTCCACGGAAAGTTCTAATCTTTCTCTGATTGCTACTTCAAGATCGACTGCTAACTCAGTAGAATCTTATGCTACGAGATTGGCCGTGTTCCACTACGTGTCCTTGTTGTACAACTTCATCAATAGAAACGGTAAACTTAAATAACAACACAGAGGAACACATGATTTAACGTGGTTCGGTATAAAATTGTACCTACATCCACGACTCATACACACCACCAATCTTTTATTTTTCAATGATAATGAAGTACAAGAGAGAATTGAAGAAGAAGATAGGTAAGAAAGGAAGAAAGAGACGCCTCTTTTATAAATAGGTAGACTATTATTTCTTTTTATTACATTTTCATATATGCATAAATCAAAAAAATGAAATACAAAAGGTTCAACTCGGACCGAGTTCAAACCAACTCAGACCGAACCAAAACCAGCTCTTTCAACTCAGTCCGAGTTCAGACCAACTCGGACCGAGCCAAACAGCTCATTTTCTCCACGCTCCCCCTCAAGTTGGATGATCTATGTTACCCAGATACTTCAAAAAATACACGAATTTCGTATCCGACGCGTATCCGACACGGATTCGCGTACGATTCGTTTGCGATTCGCACCCGAAGTCCCACGTGGCGTATCCTATTATTTTAATATATTTGACTAAAAAATTCGGTTAGGATTCGGCTGGAATTCGATTTAGATACGTTAGGATACTTTGCTGGATACGGATGTTACTTCCTTCGATAACCTACCTACTGTCCAAACTCCAAAACTCCTAATCGCCTCTTCCATTTCGACTATCCAAAATCATTTATGAATTCTGAATTTCTGATCCTCTCCATGGCTTCTTACCTCAGCCCAATCGCATCTCACCTCGGTGACATCGCCTCTCACCTGAGCAGGTCAGCCCAATCGCCTCTCACCTGAGCGGGTTAGTTTTGAAAGTAGAGCGGCTGAGCCGAATCGCCTCTCACTTCATACCTCTCTCCCGCTCTCACCTCTTCTGGCTCTATAATTCTCTTTGTGACTTTGCCTAATCAGTGTCATCTCCTTTTCAATTTGTTGGTAAACCCTAGAACTCACTGCTCATTGTTTGTTTGTTTCGATTTTCTTTGTTGTGTCATAGTGTGAATCAATGAATCGTTGATTGGGGAGGATCACTAATACATCGCTTGCCTAATCATCGATTTTCTTTGTTGGTTATGCTCCTCCTTCAGAGTCTTTTGCTCAGAGGTACCTCTTGTACTGTAGTACTTGTGTATTAGGATCACAACATTGATTGGTACTTGACATCTGTCATGTGTTTGTGGGATTTTGTGTGCAAATGAACAACTATTCATTTTAATAAAAAGATACTTTTCTTCTTACGTTTGAACTTCTTTGGGATAAGGGTGGATGAAGTGCAGTTGCAGCTTGCTGTGTTACATTTAATTTCATGCCACATTTGTTTCGTATTTTAATTGTTATACATGATGTGTTACATTTTCATTCCATATTTGTTTCGATTTTCTTTGCTCTACTATACTGGTTCTATATTGGTACATATGTGCTTGCATGCTTGCCTTCTTAATTTCTTATGTTTTGCAATTTGCACTTTCGAGTTGGATTTTAAAAAAAGAGAGAATTATCAATCTTTTGATATATAATATGATATTTTTTTTTATTATTTATATATACTGCCGTATCCGTATTTTTTTTAAAAATGCCGCATCCTCGCACCCGCATCGTGTCAGATACGATTCTCGCACCCGCACCCGTGCAACATAGTGGCAGATAGATATTTCGCATGCCCAACTTGTCAATCGCTTCATGAAAGTTAGTACTGGACACACCCTTGGTCAGTATGTCTGCAATTTGCTCTTCTATTCTTACATGAGGAATACTAATTACCCCTTCTTCACGGTTTTGTCGGATAAAATGTCGATCTACTTCAATGTGTTTGGTCCTATCATGATGCACCGGATTCTGTGAGATAGCAATAGCAGTCTTGTTATCACAAAACAATTTTATTTCTTCACATTTATAGAAACCAAGATCCTTGAATACACTTTTAATCCACAACAATTCTTGCAGTCCTTTAGCAATTTCTCTGAATTCAAGTTCAGCACTTGATAAGGCCACTACCGCTTCTTGCTCCTCCATATGACCAAACTTCCACCAACAGAAGTAAAGTATCCAGATGTAGACATCTTGTCAATCACATCTCCTGCCCAGTCAGAGTCTGTATAACCTTCAACTTGAAGATGTCCAGTCTTCTTGAAAAAGATACCTCGTCCAGGAGATCCTTTGAGATATCTTAAGATCCACATGACAGCCTCCATGTGTTGTTCACTAAGAGCGTGTATGAACTGACTTACCACAGACACGGCATAGGCAATATCAGGCCGAGTGTGTGATAAGTAGATAAGTCTTTCTACCAATCATTGGTTTTGTTCCTTATTGGTTGGTACCTGATCAGGAAAAACTCCTAACTTGTTGTTCTGTTTGGTTGGTGTGTGAACAGGTTTGCAATCCAACATACATGTTTCAGCTAGTAAGTCCAGTACATACTTTCTCTGAGATAAAGATATACATTCCTTGCTGCGTGTAATTTCAATTACTAGGAAATACTTCAATCCTTCTAGATTCTTCATTTCAAATTCTTGGAAAAGTTTCTCCTCAAGGTCTTGAATTCCTTCAACATCATTTTCTGTGATTATCATGTCATCAACATATATAAATTAAAATCATAATTTTTTCTTTATTCCTACAAAAGAATAAGGTATGATCTGCATCACTTTGGGTATATCCATATCCTTTCATGGCATTGCAAAATCTACCAAACCAAGTCCTTGGGGACTATTTCAAACCATACAGTGTCTTCTTCAATCTGCATACAAGTGGACGGTTAGTCGAGTGACTGTACCCTGGTGGAATATCCATATAGATCTCCTCATCTATGTCACATGAAGAAATGCATTCTTCACATCGAACTGATGCAATGGCCAGTCCTGATTTACTGTAATAGACAAAAGTATTCTAACAGTATTCAGCTTGGCTACAGGTGAAAATGTCTCGTGATAATCTATCCCATATGTCTGAGAGTACCCCTTTACAACTAGCCTAGCATTATACCTGTAAATTTAAAACAAAATCAGTGATTAAACAAGTATGTGAAACTGTCAAAAAATACACGCCAAAGCTTCAAAATTCGAAACAAGAAGGCAAAGCTGTAGTCTGCTTATTCAATTCAACCGCTCGGCGTTTTAATGTCCGAAAAAGTTGGATCGAAACTATATAGTACTCGAATGTCGTACTATTTGAAACATTATGATTGACAAATGGGATTTATATCAATTGTTTGTTTACAAAGTACCACCTATTTTCATTCATTCATGAAACGCCCCTATTATATATTTATATATATATTACAATGGTACCGGCCAGTAAGATACCACACATAATCAACCAGCAAATCCTAAACTATCCATCCATGACCTTTCCTTGCCTTAGACGCTCATCTTTCCCAAACTTTCTCTGATTCTCTCTGTGTTTTTTTTCAAGAGATTTTCTCTGAAAAAAATATATAAAAACCCTACAAAAATCAGTAAACACGACAGTAATGTGTTATTCGGTACACGCAGTGTGACTGCAAAATAAATAAATAGAAATAGAAATGAAAAGACATGATCTAGTATATTACATCGTACTTATCAGCAAACTATAAAAACCAACACTTTTATTATATTATATTATGCTATATTACATTTTATATTTATTTAATTCAAGCAATGTAGTGCCCAAGTCCATTGCTTTCATCCTCAATTCCTATCGTAATTAATTAAGCTTGTCTACTCCTACACCAATACCAGCAAAGCCTGGTCCCAAGTGATATAATAGCCAATTGAAAACCTCTATCGGCCTACCAATATAATCACAACTGATATAATCATAGCTCGAAATGAATTTTTCATAATTGTTGTGTCTTTCTGTCGAAACATACCATATTTTTCTCTAATTAATTGGACCAAATAAATAGCCTGAAAATTAATATATAAGGTACCAAATTTCAATTTAATGTTTATATAATTTGAATTAATAGCTATGATAATTAAATTATAGAACGATCACTAATATTTTTTTTTTGGAATGTTAGAACGATCTGTTGTCGCTAATTAAATGCCTAAAGGGGTTAATAGACACAATTTTGATTTTCTAAATTGGTATGGTCAATTTTTGGTACAATTCAGCAATGGTCAAATACAAACAAGCATACAAGCACTTCAATCAAATGTAAATAGAGAAGAGAGAAAAAAATGACACGCGAGGAAGACCTAACTTTAGTCGTACTTTTCCGAGAGTTTCGCTACCACGAAAGGGTGTGCTTTGTTCAATTCTACTAAAAACGGATCTACAAGTTCGAACTGAATCGCCTCGAGGTGGATCGGCATAACCTCTATCTAATCAACAAATGCACAAGGGATTGAGGCTCAACGTTCCTCTGTTGTGTAACTCAGCGTTGTGTAATGCCAAATGACGTTGTATGACATTGAACAGAAAAACTAAGCATTTTATTAGCAAACTAATTGTGATTAGCTTATGGATTAAATATACCTAAACTAATGACTCTAACTAGGCTAATAAAGTCTCTTGATGCTTCTTAACTTGTGCTACACTTGCTTCAAATCATTCTTCACGAAAATTCATTAAATTAAAGCATTAGTTGAGAAATTTGATGTTGTTTTACAATCGAAGGTTAATTGTTTAGTCCAACCCGATCAATAATATTACATGAAATTTTATTGGTACTCATCTCGGTGTCCAATAAAACATGTGAATTGAACAGTAATGGTGGGTCTAATTAACAAAGAATAAAATGTGCTTGATGTCTTGTCACTTATGTAATATACATTTTTTTAATTAAATTTTACGTTCTTTTTTAATATTTTCATCCAAGTTGCTGATCTAGGTATTAGACAGGTGTATCAAAGCAACGTCAAGCAAGAATAATAGCTAGGTGCTAATAAAAACATCACAAGTTGATGACAGATCCATTTCATTAAGGACATTTTCTTAAATAATATTCACAACAACAATTGAAACTTGTATTATTTTAACCTTTTAATAATTTTTAAATTTGATAGAGAACATGACGTACAAATTTAAATTTGATATGAGATAAGATAATTTATCTTTAGTTATGAGTTTTGCTACGGTGAGTCGCACTTAAAAACATCTAGATCTGGTTCAAAATAACTGATACAAACTGTCAAATATGATCTCCCTATTCAAATCTCCATGCAAATCAAATTTTATATTTTTTTTGAAATTTACAAGTATTTTTTTTCGGATTTTAAAAAACTACTTGTTTTGAACGATTCAAAACTACTTAGATTAACGATTTTGTAAAATTTAAAAAAAAAATATAAAATTTGATATGCATGGAGATTTTAATAGGGAGATTATATTGGACGATCTGAATCGATCATTTTGAACTAGATCTAAGAGTTTTGAGCATGACTTACAGACTCTTTGATGAGTCGCGACTCACTATAACAAAACTCTTACTTTATTGCTCAACTATTAAGCAAATTTGATGAGATAAGAGGAATATTTTATCTCTTTCTCTCTTTATCTTATATCACAAGATCAGTTTTGACCATAAGTTAAATTTTATTATACTACAGTTGTGCTATCATCTTAACTATATCGTATGCTTAATATTGTCTGAAAGCACGAAAAGTTTGTAACAAGTAAAATTTTATTGCACTGTGATTTAATTTCAAAATTAAAGAATCCAGTTTGAATCGGTTGTTTCTTATGGTTCATACTGCACAATGAAAACAGTTCCATTTTATAAAATATTGTTTTACATGTATTTAGTGGGTCTGAGAAGCAAAGTATGTTCTATTAGTTAACAACACTCTAACAACATTTAGTTTTGCTATAAAAAATGGTTTCTTAATAATCAATACCATAAATTTGTGTATAACTTTTTGCAACAAACTTTGCGAATTATATCTTTCTACTTTACTATTTGAACCATATTTAATTGTAAACACCCATTTGCATCCCACATGCGTTCTACCTTTTGATACGTAACTCACCCATTTGTCCTCATCCAGTGTCAAACAATTTATTTCTAACATTAGCATCCTGTCGAGATTTCATCCATTTTTTTTTGGAAAATGAAGTCACCATCTAAAGTCAAAATCTTCCTTTGACTCTTGCTCCAAAATCGTCTTATCACACAATACAATCTTATTGTAAGAGGTTGGCCAACCTCAATATCTTGCACAAATTGTAATAGTGGATTACTCGAATTGGTTGGACACCTCTTCTTGCAATGTCACTATGCAATATATGTATGCTCACTAATACAGATGTGCTTCAAACTCCCACTTCTTGAATTTACACTTGACATTGGTGATTTCTGACTTTCTCTCAAAATTCCCTTCATAAAAGATTAGAATATCATTTAGGTTGCAATGTCGTGGAATATTTTGGACTGTCAAACGTGGTTAACGATCACGATAATGGTTGTTATCACAATACTTCAATCATGCATAAGAAAATAATATCTTATTGTTTTGATTCTTATGTCACATGATATCCTTGTATAATCCAAGATAGGAATGTGTAATTCTTGCAGATTACACGTTTCTTGATCTAGAGATGATTGCATAAGTTGCTAGCAAACAATCCATCTCCATCAAGAGACCCAGTGGATATCATCACTCGTTAGGTGAACTAGCGAGGGACATATGGTTATCTTGATGATCAATTTCTCCCCGCACAATTCGAGAGAGCATAAATAAAGTCCGTATAGCAGTCCTTATCAGGAATCAGCGTTAGACGATATTTATTGAACCTATCCTTATGTGGAGAAACTGAACCTTCTCAAACTCAGAATCAAACA
This sequence comes from Rhynchospora pubera, assembly GCA_028095005.1. Classification (NCBI taxonomy): domain Eukaryota; kingdom Viridiplantae; phylum Streptophyta; class Magnoliopsida; order Poales; family Cyperaceae; genus Rhynchospora; species Rhynchospora pubera. The sequence continues at coordinate 227,914,535 of CM051459.1, read as the reverse complement.
CGTATGAAATAAATAATGATTCATAACACAATCTATATATTTATTTCATCGGGTCATGTCATGTGCTATGTTCCAGTAATATACACATATGCAATTAAGTTGGTAACTCCTTACTCATGATTTGTAGAACTTAATCATCACTTGCATACTAGTCTTATCTGATAATTAATGTTCCTTGTTAATTATCAAGACTATGGACTCTTTAGAAATATTATTGTCATTCTAATGAATGATCCACAGAGATCTACAATTCAGATCCTCGACACGAATGATCTGTCAATAATAATCTCTAGGAACAAATGATCAATCATCATCAATAATATAAATAATATAATAGTCACCAACTAATTGGCCTCTAGGACATATATTTAACAAATACAACAGCCTCGAGCGGAGAGAAAGACAATAAACTCTCCTCAAATCTCCGCCCTCCTCTATGTTATTATACTATTATACGCGAAAACGAAAAAAAGGAAAACGGAACACACAATTTCATTTACCGTTCTGTTTATGAGTCTGATATATCTGTCTATTTTGCTTGCCGTTTCGTTTCATTAATAGAACAAATTTCACTTGCGTTAATCATTCCGTTAACCACTAACATTGCAGCATAACGTTAACTTTTGTTCCGTTGATAGCCCTAATCATGCTGAGTTGTATTTAGTAATTACCTGTAAAGTTGATAGGTTGTAGGCTTTTCTTTTTGTTTTTTCTACTTTTACTTTGCTTTTTGTAATTATTTTTTTATTAATAAAATTTGTTGGTGTGGTACCATATCTAAGTAAAAATCAATTACATTTTGAAAATTTAGTAAAAAAAGATTTTTCTTAACTGAACAGATATATTATAATTTATGTACCATATCTAATTAAAAATCAGACAATTGGAATTGCATTCTGAGATTTAGTAGAAAAGATTTTCCTCTTAACTTAATATGGTAAAGTTTAATTGAAAAACTCACATACAAATTGGAAAAATGTCCGTGGCCACTATATGGCAATAGATTTGGAGTCGAAAAATAAATTACAATTTTATTAGTATATTGACTTTATAATTTAGATTGTAGGATGCAATTTGACGGTCCATGATGTATATAATTATATCATGGAATTAATATTATTAGTGATGACAACACTTTGAATGGTAGTAGGTACGAATTTGTGAGAAAAACGGTCAAGGTGAGAATAAAACGGTAACGTCAACATTTGACAGCTCTTACCAGACCGCAACTAAATATCGAGATTCCCTACAACAGGAGTAGTAGTTGAACAATTTATGATAGGAAAAAGATGTGATCAGAAAATTGACCAATCAGTAACTAATTGGTACAATTAATATAACGAGACCCGGTACATGTAGGAATACAGAAGAGAAGAATGAAGAGGTGGAAGCATGTGGTGGGTGCGTTTGTGTGACACATGATGGATCTTCTTTTCCTATCTACCACATACATTTGGCCTTCTCAGCTCTCCAAACAAAAAACGCACGCAGTCACGTACTCTACCTACCTACCCCTTCTTACATAGTTACACAGATACATAACATGATTCCATCTCATCTCCCCTATTTATTTTCTCTCTAAAGAGTAAAGACTCTAACCCATGCCATGCGGCCTCGTCCCGTTTAATTTGCTGCTCTAGGTACAAATTTATATAATTTTTTCGAAAGCTAGCTTAATTTGTTTTCTTCTTCCCAACTACTCTCTGTCTCTGCCTTGCCTTCTACTGGTCTTCTCCTATATATTATATATAATATATGTTTCATGCATATATAGGAAGGTGGAGGTGGTCACAAAATTAAAAACCCACGCTAGCTCTTGCACCCAAGTTAATCCGCTCAATTTCACCTTCTCTCTGTCTGTCTCCTCCTTCCTCTGCTGATCTTCTCATAATAAAAATCAACTCGACCTCCGCCACCTCCCGCCATGATCACTGTCGAGGCTCCCAAATCCGAAACTCAAATCCACCAACCCGAAACCCAACAACCTATTTCGGCCCCGCCTGAACTCACAATTTTCAGGTCAAAACTTCCCGACATACCGCTCCCTAACCACCTCCCGCTGCACACCTACTGCTTTGAGCACTTACCGGAATGCCGTGACTTGCCATGCCTCATCATCTCCAATTCCGGCAAGACATACACCTATGCAGAGACCCACCTCCTTTGCAGGAAAGCCGCATGCGGGCTGTCCAAGCTGGGGATTGCCAAAGGTGACCGCGTAATGGTGCTGTTGCAGAACTCGGCCGAATATGTATTCGCCTTCATGGGCGCATCAATGCTGGGTGCAGTCACAACCGCCGCAAATCCCTTTTTAACTTCAGCAGAAATTCTGAAGCAGTTCAAGTCATCTGGGGCCAAGCTGATAATCACTCATGCCGCATATGTGGACAAAATCAGGAATTTCGAAGGGATGACCGCAATTGTGACCGTCGACGAGCCACCAGAGGGCTGTTTGCATTTCTCGCATATTTTGGAGAACGACGGGAAATTCGAGGAGGTGGAGATCGGCTCAGAGGATCCAGTCGCAATGCCCTACTCCTCAGGAACAACAGGTACGTCATAAATAGTCAGTCATACTTGTCCTTGTTTTAGTCATACAATAAATTTTCTAATTAAGACCGGAAAAAAATAAAGTCAAATTAAGAAATTATAAATTTAAGTCAATTATGAAAATTTTAATTACACGGGTGCACAGCACAATCAAGAAATTATATAGATAGATGACAATTAATTCGGATATATAATTGCTTGTGCTTCATTCATATGACACTTAAAGCAATCCGTGAATTCCAAAATGTCCGTTAAAATTCAGGTTTGGACAGGGGCGCGCCATTCCAAATTCCAACTGTTCTTTAGATTTGGTTTTGTTTTCTTTTCATATATATAGTTAACTACCCTACTCGGACGTGTTATGTGTACCTACCTACTGACTACTGTTAGTCTGTTACGTCCTGGTCCCATGTCAATATGTCATCCTTTCAAAGACATCGTGCATGTCCTATATATACCAACCACAATCACTAGCTTCCCAATTATGGCAACATTAATAACACGAAGAATTTAAGAAACGATTGGTTTTAGTTTTTCTGAGAATCAGTACGTTTGATGATTTTGGAAATCTTGTCAAACAGAGCACTCATGATGAATTTTCTTAGTGCCACTAATTTCATATTTTATAATGGTATATGAAATTACTAAACCAAAGAGTCATGGTTATGAACAGGCTTGCCGAAAGGCGTGGTACTGACGCACAAGAGCCTCGTCTCCAGCGTCGCGCAGCAAGTTGACGGAGAGGACCCCAACCTCTACGTGAAGCGCGATGACGTGCTGCTCTGCGTGCTGCCCCTCTTCCACATTTTCTCTCTCAACAGCGTGCTGCTCTGCGCCCTCAGGGCCGGAGCCGCTGTTTTCATCATGCCCAAGTTCGAAATCAATACTATGTTGGCAGGAATTGAGAAGCACCGAGTCACCATTGCTGCGGTCGTGCCTCCGTTGGTGCTGGCCATGGCCAAAAGTCCCGAAGTAGAGAAGTACGATCTCGGATCGATAAGGATCGTGCTATCTGGTGCTGCGCCACTCGGGAAGGAGTTGCAAGAGGCGCTCAGAAACCGGTTGCCGCAGGCTGTCTTCGGACAGGTTTGTGCGTGAATTAATATTTGTATATTCAATTAGAGTTTGAGTTTAGTTCATCTATTTTAATAAGTAGTAAGTATTTCTGTAAACTACAATAAAAAACTATTTCAGGGAAAGTACAATTAATTAAGTAATAGATGCGTTCAAACAGGCAGCCCTAATTAAGCTGCGATCAATTTTGGTTGTCTGGGATGTGAGATCAAATCCCCAGAGGCCAGAGCAGAGAGTAGTTGTGACATTTGTCTTACTTACCTCTTTGCATACGGATACGGTCATACCTACCTTTCAAATTCAATTGTCAACACAGCCAACAGCCGACAGGCGACAGCCAACAGCCAACAGGTCCTTGTGTGCTGTTTAATTTCATTGCCTTGAATTCAAGTTGGACCTGCACGGCACCTGCCCACTAAAATTGAAATCCAATGCCTTCATTAGGAATGATTTAAAATCGCTGCCATCCCATCAATGCTAAATAAATTTTCTGAATATATATTTTCATTTTATCATGAAGGGATATGGGATGACAGAGGCAGGGCCGGTTCTTTCAATGTGCCCGGCCTTTGCGAAGAATCCGACACCAGCCAAGTCCGGCTCGTGCGGCACTGTCGTCAGAAATGCTGAGCTTAAAGTGATTGACCCAGAAACCGGGTTCTCACTCGGTCGCAATCAACCTGGTGAGATCTGCATTCGTGGACCCCAAATCATGAAAGGTATTCTTTTTTCAGTGGCTATTAACAGAATTCCCTTGCACTAACAAGTAACAACCAAAAGCCATTTTAGATGCTAAAAATGAATACTTTTAATTCTTGTGTATTACGTCACCTTCCATTTTGTTGCAATCAAATAAAACCATCATATGTTCATCTTCATGAACCCTCAGAAGTGCAATTCATTTTTCATTTTAGACCCTCAGAAATGCTTCATATTTCCTCTCTGTTTTGGTCCCTCGGCAGGATACTTGAATGATCCAGAAGCCACAGCAACTACGATTGACATAGAAGGGTGGCTCCACACTGGTGACATAGGATTTGTGGACGATGACGATGAGGTCTTCATCGTTGATCGTGTTAAAGAGCTCATCAAGTTCAAGGGCTTCCAAGTAATTTTCAATTATGCCTTTGCTTAGTTATCATCTGTAGCAAAGGTTTAAATAGCGGATAGCGGACTCGTAGCGGACATGCTAATATCATAGCGGATAGCGGATAGCGGGTATTTAGCGGGCGCTATCGGACCATAGCGGATTTGCACACACAAGTGCATTTTGAAGGTCTAGTTTAGTCTAAAATAAAAAATTAAAATAATTTCATGCAACTAATTAATGCTAACTAAAATTATATTTATTTTCTATGCAGATTTGAGCATTAAATTTTAAGAATTTGAAAATGTTCAAAACATAAAAATTGTGGCCACTTTCGTAAACTTTTCATAGAATTTTGAATCACGTCAATCGGAGTTCGTATGCGAAAGTTATACCCAAAATACTATTGTTATATCAGCAAATTATAAACTGTACCGCTATTTCCGCTATTATACCGCTATATCACCCGCTATTTCACCGCTATATCCCGCTATTTCCCGCTATAGGTCGCGCTATCAGACGGGCCGCTAAATCTGTAGCGTTGTAGCGGTGTACCAAATAGTACCGCTATTGCGGCCGCTACGGCCGCTACTTAAACCTCTGATCTGTAGTTTGCTAGAGATCCCAAAGAAATATTTTTGCAATCAATTTTTACGAGTAATCTGGTCTCCTTCGAGACATCATTACTAATCGATCTTTTATTTATTTTTTTCCCTAATAAGAACGGTAACTTATGATTGACGAAAGTTGTAATCGATAAGCTCAAATATGGTTCTTAATTATGTGGTCTCGAGATATGATTACTCAGCATGTCGATAAATTGGAAAAATTAGGGAAACTTAAAAGATTACATATCAACAACTAATATGTTGAATATGCGATTCTGCAGGTGCCACCAGCAGAGCTGGAATCCCTACTTATCAACCATCCTTCTATCACTGATGCTGCTGTTGTTCCGTATGTCCAAAAGCACATGCATACCTTATTTTTTGTTTTTTTTTTCCAACTTTTAGTTATTGTTTTTCAAAAAAGAAAATATATGTAATTTTTTTTTTCATTTTGTGGATATAATAGGCAAATCGATGAAGCTGCGGGTGAAGTTCCAGTTGCATTTGTAGTCCGAACAAATGATTCCGACATCACTGAAGAGGCCATAAAAGAGTACATATCAAAGCAGGTACTAATGAGCATTCCAATTCGTATGAAATCAACCAGGCAAACGAGTATCCTATTATTCCAACACAACAAGCAGCATATTGCAATTTAATTATCAGTATTAGTTTTCTTTTCTATTTCCAGAATAGTATGTTCAATTAATGACCAGGTAGTTTTTATCATATTATTCCAGCACTAACTATCCTAGTATCCTATTAGCATGAACAATTTGAAATATAGTTTGGTCCTTAAAGTTAAAAAATGTGCACTACTGTATCAGCTAGTAACAAATAATATTTCACAACATCCTTCATTTTTATAATTTTTTTTATATATATCTTTGGAAATTCAGAATAAGTAACAAATAAATAATGAATTATATTTTGCGATTAAATTATAAATTATGTACTAAACTTTTAATTTTATGATGTTTTCAGGTGGTTTTTTACAAGAGGTTGCACAAGGTGTACTTCATCCATGCCATTCCGAAATCTCCCACCGGGAAAATTTTAAGGAAAGATTTGAGAGCCAAATTGGCTGCTGCTTCGGCTGCTGTGTCGGCTTGAAATCAATGTTCTTTGATTAAGATGTTATTTTTCCAAATGCCATATTGGGCAATTTGTGTTGGCTTCTACCAATATTTAAATTTAAGTTGGCATATATATGCTTATATAGCATTTGGTTTTCTTTTTCAATTATGGTAAATAAATCTCATAAATTTCAACAACTTAAACAATTGAGTTATATACTACCGTGCTAGTAGAAATTAAGATTAGCGGAGGTAATTAGGAGATCTAAATTAATTAAGTGTATGTACATTCAATTGCTGTAGCCTGTCGGTAGCTAGAATGCATGCATTCTGTATAAATATGTGCAACAAGAAATTGATGCACAGCAAAACTGGTAAATGCATGTATCCTAAAAAATTGTTTTGGTTCTTTCTTTAATGCGAAGTTGAAATCTGTTGGCCAACGATGGTCCCACATGGCTCTCCAATAATATTAATTATTGATATGATGCTAATTAAGTATGAGTATTGGCTTAATATATAGTTAATAAACATTAAACAAGTAGGAAGTTTTCTGGCCTTCTCTCAAGCTTTTGCGAGAGGGCAGAGATCTAATGGAGAGAGCATTTCAATGCGAAGCTTGTTGTGGGCTTGTGGCATCAGATTGGAGAGATCATTGTTAGATAATCGATAACTTTTTACCGCAAACGATGGAATTTATTACTTCTCATGGCTAGTAATAATTAACCTGGGAGAGAACAAAAAGTTGCAAGTAGAGAGATAAAAGTAATATGGTAGAAAGAATGAGAATAGCAGTGAATGCAATGGACTACCATAATTTTGTAGCATACTACAACAAATGTAAGGTTATGGTTCATCTTTAATTCTAAGCACCAATTGTAACTAAAAGAAAGAAAAATCCAAGGCTAGGCCGCTAGGCCAATGGGCCCCATCATAATATTTTTTTAAAACTTCTTGACCAAAGAGATCAGAAAGAAGAAAGTAAATATTACAAACACTACTAGAATCCGACTTATCTGCCACCCAAATTCCTGTCCCTATTCCGACACGACAAGGCCATCGCGTCCACTTAGCGACGCAACCATAGGGACTCCAATACTCTAGCCGCAAATACTCAGCATCTGGGTCGCATGGACGCGAATTAGATTACTGTGTCCTTAATTATGATCTCTGTTGCGTCAACCATAGGGATCCCGATACCCTCGTCCGACAGCTCATTCGATTCTTACTGTTTACGTTTTTTCGCCGAAAAAACGTGAAAAAAAATTGCATTTTTTCGCCGATGAAACGTGTACAAATCGTGTGGTGAGAACATAGTGTATTTGATACATATCGTGAATAAAATACTTAGAGATGTTCAATATCATGTACAATATCGTGTACCAATCATCCATACAAATGCAGTACTGTACACAATAATACATATAAGTTTGACACAGATGTTCGCATATATACACCGTTTTTTTTTGCCGTTTTTTCACCGAAAAACCGTCGCATCGTTAAATCAATTCCGGACCGTCATACCAAAAAAACCGCATTTTAAAAGCTTGTATGTGTGTGTGTGTGTATAGAGATTGGCTAAAGTATACTCCAGCATACAGATAGTCCGTATGCTGGAGTCGTTTTTCAAAATCTAAAATGCATACAGTCGATCCGAACCTTTCAAATTGTTCTCCACATTGAAATCTCTTAGGAAACCAAAATTTATATTTTTTCGAATTTTTTTGCTATATATTACGCTATTTTAAAAAAACACTGTAAAGGAGTTGTACATGAGTATTTCTGACCCTTCAATTTGAAAATAGCATAATGTATAGCAAAAAAATTCGAAAAAATATAAAATTTGGTCTTGAAAGTTATTTTTACATGGAGAACAAGTTGAACGATTTGGATTGACTAAATTTTAGATTTTGAAAAACAACTCTAGCATACAGGTTTGATCCATATGTTGGAGTATACTTTAGCCAATATATATATATATATATATATAATCGTTGATTCATAATTATAAGAACATTTTGAAGAAGAAAACATCTTAAAATTCGTATAATAAAGCTCTCTCTTTTAACTTTTTGTGCAACCGAACACGCCCTGATGAATAAGAAGATAATTCTTATCATCTGCTGTGTTTGGATATAGGAAGAAGGAAGAAGAAGAAGGAATAAGAAAAAAAAATTATAAACAATCCAAACTCTTCACAAAATTACACACTTATCAATATTTCTTTCCACTTCTTCCCTTCTTCCCTTCTTTCCACACCTATCCAAACGAAATCACTTTTCATGCGATAATAATTAATTATCTTCTTATCTCTTTTCTATCTTGTTGTCATACCAAACATACTTTTAAATTTTATATTTTGTATTTTTTACTTTTTTAACATTATTCAATAAGTAGGTAATCATATCATCAACTTCAACTTCACAAAAGATAACTGAAGGTAATAGTTATCTTCTTACTTCGTCTTTTGTTCTCATCGGAACATATATCTTTTTAATATTTTTTTTGTTTATTTTTTTAACTTACTATAGCTCCGTTTGGATAAGGTGTAGAAAGAAGGGAAGAAGTATTGGAAAGTGTGTAACTTTTTGAAAAGTTTGAATTGCTTATAATAAATTTATTCCCTTATTCCTTCTTTCCTTCTTTCCAAATGGAATCCAAACGGAGCCTATGTGACAAGCTTTTAAATTTCAATTTTTTTCGGTATGACGATCCAGGTCCCCATGTTATTTCGGTATTATTTCGATGTTATAACGGCGATATAACGGTGTAGTGTTTTTTTCAAAGTTTGACACACATCAATTCTATAACTATCAATTTATATATTTATACATCTCCAATACTCCATATAAATAGCATACGGCCATACCAAATTCAATATACTGCAGTGTACCAATATTGAGTAGCAGTAGCAGCTTGTACTAATTTAACAATAGTTCAATATTGAATACACAATTTAACAATAGTAGCAATAACAACTTGTTATTTCGCCGAAATAACTAAAATAACGCCTTACATCGCTGAAATAATTGAAATAACGTGCTACGTCATTTTCTCAATTAAGACTGTAACGTTCATGCGGTTTGACAAAGAATACCGCTATTTCTGTTATTTCACCGTTATTTCGCCGAAATTTGGAAGCTTGCTATGTGAATAAGAAGATATTTCTATAATCGCATTCATGAGCATTAACAGTTGCCTTATCTTCACTTTTATTCTCATAACAAATATATTTTAAATATTTGAATATTTATTTTATTATTTTTATTTTCTAAATTAATCTATGACTAAGAAGATAATTATTATCATCACTATTACAAGCGGTAACAATTATCTTCTTTTCTTCGCTTTTTGTTCTTATATTAAGTATATCATTAAATATTATTTTTTTCTTTTTAAATTATTCTATAAATAGAAAGATAATTTTATCATCACTTTCGTGAGCACTTATAGTTATCTTTCGATATCCACTTTTTATTCTGACACAAAACACACCCTTAAAGATTATATTATTTTTAAAATACTATTGTAAAATGGAAGGAATATAAAAAAATAATAATGAACTTCTTTTGATTAAATAGAATATAAATAATTTTATGCGGATTTAAATTGTATATATAACACAGTTCAAACTGAGATATCTATGAACGTAAAACGAGAACATGTAGATGTAGCACATTGTCGATTAGGTTTTAAAATTAAAATCGACGTATCATTAATGAAGTATTTGTTGGGTATTTATTTCTATAGAGATATTCTTTTTTTTTTTTTATTTGATCTATAGAGATATTCTTGATAAATAAATTTTGTCGAGTTCTTTGTGTGGTGTGATGTGATTTAAGGAGCGATTACTCTTCTAAAATGAATACGCTAATGTTCTTTTCTTCTCCTTTCCTTGTTTATTATTTTTTTTGCTTTTTTTTTGGACCAAACGAGTCAGAATGCTCGAAATGACAATAGTTCCATTTATCCTTATTTCTAGGGATCAAAACGGTGATAGTTTTAATCGTTCTTTCATTTCGTTTTGTCCAAAACGAAACGAGACGGTTAAAGATTTTGGTTATGTTTGAAAAGCGAAATGGTTAACGAAAGCTTGAAATGGTTTCGTCCATATGTATTTTCGTGGTATTTTTGTGATTTCGATCGTTTCGTCAAAAACGAAACGATTAATGTAAATGATAGTCAATTTTATGTCCAAAATGAAACAGTTAATGCAACTGACTATTTTCGTGGTCGTTTTAGACGTTGTGCACCCCTACTTATTTCGTTGCACAATACAAACAACATTCATTGCACCAAAATTTAAGCCCAATTGCATTAACTATGCAGTATGAATTCTAAAACAGTCGTATCCAGCGCCATCAACAGTCAAAATTTGATTTGAGCAAATAACGGAGGTGGAGAGGAATTAACAGACAACGGAAATTTTTACTCGGCACCTCTCCTCAAAGCCAACCCGCATCCTCGACAGCCGAATAAAAGGACTGCTCCGAGCAGTCCTTTCATTTGGACCGTCGGATGGATATCGAAGGGTGCGGAAAGAAAAAGGCAATAATTTCGTCTCTCTCCCGTGCCCCCTCCTGCCCGTCCCTTCTTTCGTCGAAAAACCAGCAATTTCACCTGCTAAAAAGAGTCGAATTCCATCCAAAAGGCATTGATCTCGCCTGTCTTATCAAGTCCGCTTCCCTCTCAATCTTCTTCTCTCTCGATCTCTCTCGAACGGAAGGTAAATCCTGAACTTCTTTTTTCCGACCACATTTTTCTTACTGATGCACTGAGGTCTGATGCAGTGAGGACTCTCTTGTCTGATTTATTAGCATCTCTCTTGAAATTAACCTCAAATTATTATTCAATTAGAGGAAATAATAGCAGATATGGCCCGATATTGTTCAACATTTTTTTTTGAGAATTTTTCAGACTTGAACAGTCTCTGGCCACATTGCTCTTTCTCAAATAGAGAAAAGCATTACGTTTTAACTAATTTTTATTTGGTTGTCAAATTTGTTGCTTAAAGTATATTGTTGGTTAGAAGAATTAGACACACAAATTTTTTTTATATACATTTCTAATATATAACTATTTTATGATTACACCATCATCAATTTCTTATGGGCAGCTACAGTTTAGGATGTTCCATGGAAGAGAGCAAGATGCAATTTTATACTGGATTTTATGCTTGTACAGCTTAAGTCTGTCCAGATGATCCGAAATAACTGCATAACTGGTAATGTACCAAAGTACATATCAGAATTTAACTTAAAATGCAGGCCTTATTAGACAAGATAACCAATTCATTATCCTATTGGACACAAGAAACATTACGACCTGAATGGTAACCAATTCATTATCCTAATTGCATTGCTTTTTTTTTCTGCAGCAATTTATCAATTATAGAAGACTAGAGAAGATTTAGAGGAATCTCTTATTTTGGCCACATTTTGTAGATGAAAGAAATAGTGGAATAGTTAGTTGGCAACATTTTGTAGATGAAAGAAATAGTGGAATAGTTAGTTGTAACATTTTGTAAAGAAAAGAAATAGGGGATAGTATTTTGTAATGGTTGGTAACATTTCATATATATGAATTTTAGCAACTTTAATGGGTTTATGTGCAAAATTTATGCTAGTGGATCAGATCTTTTAAAAGTTCATGTTTCAATTAATAGCATAATTGGTTGGTACTCAGAGGAGAAGCTATCTCTTTTTTAATGGATTTTAGCACCTTGTACCAGTTTGGCTTTTTTACTGTCAGTAGACACTAGGCACTTGTTATTTTTGAAATCAAAGTCAGTAGGCACTAGGCACTTGGCACTTGTTACTAACTCTCAAGTTTCAGCTCTTAATGCATGAAGTGAGATAAAAAATTAGGATGCTCTATAAAGGAACATTTCATTAATATGCTGAAATTATTAGTACGTCAGTAAGAACGAAGGCATTTATGCAAATAAAATGCCATGATGGCGAAATTTATGTGTAGTTAATTGTACTATGCTTTTCTTGTCAACTGTTTCAATCTTCTTGGCTTACCATTTTGGTTCCACGCATATCAGTTGGTGGTGCATGTATATGCCATTGGGTTTTACATTTCCTTCAACTGGTACCAATGGTATATGGCACCAATTACAATTTTTTTTTTAAAAGTAACCTTTTATTACAGTTATCTGTTTCATTACAGAAACTGAGCTCATACAAACCAGAAAGTAGAAATGAAAAGATTCCCTCATTCTCACTTTGTTCAAAACCAGCACATAAGCTGACCCTCCCTATCAGTCTACAAAGTAATCTTCTGAAATTGAAAATGACAGATAAACCCAGTACAAAGTTCATATCTTATATTTAGAAAAATGCTAAGTTCAAATTCAGATTTTAACAAAGCCCTGAAAGCTCTTCTTCACGTTTTTCTCTTCCTAGCTTTGTGTGATGCTAATCAACCTTGTCCTTCCAGCATTGCTCCCCTTTAGTGAGATATCACTTTCATTGTCTCCTCCTCCTGCTTCGTTAATTCCCATAATTGATGACTCACACTCCTCCATTGATGCTTCCTTGTTATTGTTTGATCATGGAATCAAATCAATTTCGTTTCATTTTCCTCAATTTAGCAATTCTTGAGTTTACATGCCTTATGCAATTGAGCCATCTCCATCTCAAATCCACTAGAGAGCACGGAGTTGGGCTTATCTATTGGCATTGAAATTCATTTCTCTTGCAATTGAATGCCCCGACATGATGGCATGGTGGAGAGATAAATTGAGGTGTCAAGCGGCATCTGGCTTCAATTCACTTCCCCCCCTTCAATTTGCCGCTGTACCAACCAAGTGGTCTTCCCACGGGTCTAGGTCAACGCAACCGAAACCAAGAATATAATTGTACTCTCCTCTCCTTCACGAAACTACAGAGCCCATCCCCATGTCTTGCGATGGCTGGAACTACTGTAAACCCACCGGAGAAGTTTGGCGTGTAAATAAAATTAACAGAGGGGCCTTAGTGGAAAATTACCAGCGTCCGTCCTATAGCTTGTCAGATATCCGTTGCATGAACGGATGATGGCTTCGTGTCTCAGTAGTCGTGCAAGAAAGGGGAAGATCGTCCATAGTGAAAATGGAAAGAGACGAAAGAGACGAAGAGTCTCTAAATGGAAATGAATTAAATTTTTTTTAATGTTTCTTTTTATTTTCGAGCCACACGGGCAGATCGGGAAAGATCGATTTCGCAGATTTTTATTTTTTTCCGTCCGCACCCTTCGATATCGATCGGACGGTCCAAATAAAAGAACTGCTCGGAGCAGTCTTTTTATTCGGCTGTCGAGGATGCGGGTTGTCCTCAAAGCAAACAGGTAGAGACAAGAGAGCATGTGTTGGGCTTTATCGGGTTTTATTCTTCTGACATAGTAGGCCTGTGAAATTTAACAAGTCAAGCACAAGCAGGAAGCAGGATGTGTTTCATTAATTATTATATTATTATATAATATAATAATCCAAGTTCAACTCATTTAAATTCTAAAATAGTGAAATGCGCCGAAAAGATGAAATTAAGAAAGGGTGCCTATGGGCCCAATTTCCAAAAAAAAAAAAAATTAAGAAAGGGACACTACATGTCAGGATATAATCGGTCAACTACGACTACTCTTTTTGACGCTATCTGGTACTACTTTTCTGGTTCCTCTGTGGTATTCAATTGTGTGTAAACAGCTGTGGCTGTGGCTGTGGCATACAATACTAGTCAACTATACATACAACAATTAATTCATGTACCTACAGACTACAGTTCATTGCACTATATTTCAGTTGACCATACAAAACAACAAAGAATAAGCAATCAAGCTTAAGCCAGACTAACGAATGTAAATTTGTGCCACAGAAGAACTAACGAATGTATCTCTCTTTGACTAAAGTCTAAACTAAACACATGAAATGATCGCATTAATTATTGATTATACTATGGCAGTGCATTTGGTGAGTTTCCATGGATCTCTACATAAACTCTGCCTAAATTCCAGCAATCCTCACATGCTTACCTAGTCAGTACTCAGTCGTCTCTCAAATTTCTTTCTCAAACCACTAAAATCAGATCAAATTAACCATCCCAATTTCTCAAATTTTGCGCCGCCATCTCGTTAGTCAAATAAGCAAATTAACTTGCATCTTCTAAGTCCATCATAACTAACCCTCAAATTTGTGAAAGCAAACAAATTAATGCTCTTAATCTCGCATGGCTTCTGCCAATTCTACCTCAACCTCCAAACTAATAGTAATACAACGCTTATGCTTCATCCTCTTTGCCTTCTCTATTCTCTCCTGCCTTTCCTTCATCTACTGGCCATTTCACTGTAACTCCACCTCCTGCAACCCCAATGCATGCATCCACACTTCCTTCTCTCTGACCTCTCCGCAAGAAAATCACCACCCTGTAGACCTCCTTTCTTTCCCTTCTTCATGGAACCATCTCTCGTTTCCTTCCAAACCACCACCACCCATAACCCTCAAAATCGCATTATTTGTCAAACGCTGGCCGCGGCGCACCCTTGCCGGCGGTCTTGAGAGACATGCACTCACGCTACATTTAGCCCTTGCTAAGAGAGGCCACCAAGTCCATATATTCACTACAAATTCACCTAATGAAACCTTCAATAACATGTTCTTTCACGTGACGCCACCGACAAAAGCCGGGTATATAAACCAACCATTAGCATGGGAGCAATTCAGGATTTTAAACTCCGATAGCCCATTTGATGTGATCCACACTGAAAGCGTTGCACTATACCATGCACGTGCACGAAATTTTTCTAATTTGGTGGTTTCATGGCATGGCATAGCTTATGAGACGATACATTCAGATATTGTGCAGGACATGCTACGCGCACCCGATGACCACAGACAAAAGGCAATTAATGAGAGAATCGGTAAGGTAATAGATGAGGTAAAGTTTTTTCAAGACTATGCGCACCATGTGGCCACAAGCGATCATGTAGGTGATGTATTGAGAAGAGTTTACATGGTCCGTGAAGACCGTGTCCATGTGATTGTCAATGGTGTAGATGACCGCGTGTACAAGCTGGATGTACCGAGAGGGATGGAATACAGGGAAAGGATCGGGGTACCCCAAAATGCAGCGCTTGTGTTCGGGTTAGCCGGGCGGCTGGTGAAGGATAAGGGGCATCCTTTAATGTTTGAAGCAATCAAGCAACTGTATGAAGAGAGTGTAAGCTTCAAAAATAGTGTTGTTTTCTTGGTGGCTGGTGACGGTCCATGGGTGAGCCGGTATAGTGAATTGGGGCCAAATGTCGTCGTGCTGGGCCCACTGGAACAGTCTGAGCTCGCCAGCTTTTACAACTCCCTCGATGTATTCATAAACCCAACGCTTCGGGCTCAGGGGTTAGATCACACGATTATTGAGGCAATGATGTCTGGTGTGGCTGTTGCTGCCACAAGATTCGCCAGTATAACCGGGTCACTAATCGTGGGCCCTGAGGCAGGGTACACGTTTTTGCCAACAGTCGATTCGTTGAAGAGGTGCTTGTATCGAATTTGGGAGGATGGTAAGGTGACAATTAAGAAGAAAGGAGAGTTTGCTAGGGGTAGAGCGGCTCGGCTTTTCACGGCTAATAAAATGGCACTTGCTTATGAGAAATTGTTTCTCTGTGTTGCTTCACAAAATGAAACTAAGAATGAAAATAATTATTGTAAATATCAAGGCATGAGATGAAATTATTAGTGGACCGACTGATTACAATGTGCAACAGTTGATATTTTTATAGTTCAGGGAATTAGAGTGCGTTTAAATCTACAATGTAAAAAATCCAATCTTAATCAGAGCATGGAACACAAGCGATGAGAAAAGAAAATTTCATTACCAGACAGTATGTATTACCACTTACCACTATGATAGATGAAGCAAAATCTGTGAGGTGTAGCAATTAAAGTCAAATTAATAAAGCATTTGTTAATGGTTCCTATTCCTAACTTTGATAGTCAGATACTCTGGAAAAACTAATAACCATAGGGAGGTAAAGAAAAGAGAAGTTAATCTATAATGTCTGTGGAATCCGGCACACAAAATAAACCTACATGAGACGGTCCGTAAAACAATCCAAGATACCAAAGCCTGGATTGCAAACTGCTAGTGCTAATAGTTTATCTATGCAAATGTGGTAACCATGTTTGTCTTTATTCCTAAACTAGCAATTATTCCCCAGTAATCATGAATAAGGAGTCTCTTTTCTTCTTTATTGGTAAAAACTTCCCTCTTATTTGCTCACCAGTACTAATTTTTTATTTACTTGTAGATGTAGATGTATGCAGATACTAAAATGGTCCAGTGAAATTATGTGTTTCTTTCGTTTACCATTACTTTTTTACTTTTTTTGGTTATTTACCTGTAGATATCTCTGGACATTCATGGTACAGGATGATCCTAATGTATGGAGTTCAGTTACACATGGAAAATAATAAAATGCGACTCCTAGAGTTATGATACATTTATATGGAGAGCTCTACATGATGCTTTGCCGACAGCAAAAAGACTGAATAAGGTTTTCAGAAGCATCTTACCTGTTTGTTCTTTGTTCTAGGTGTGGGCAAGAAGAGGAAACAGTCAAACATGTTATCTATTTGTGCCCAGCAACTAGACCCAATTTGTTATCTTTTTGTCTCCAGATTAGCTTTTGAAGTGCATGATTTTTACCAGATGATTCAAAAATGATAATAGTATATCAATAATATTTTTCAGGAGGAGAAACCTAGGTTGTTTTAAAATATTTCATGGAAAGTGTGGAAAGCTAGGTGTGATTTTGTTTTTACTTTTTAGAAATCTAAAATTTGACATTGGAATGATAATATAAAAAAGAAAAATACAGGAAGTATGTGCTTTTGGGGATGAATGTACATGGCATTTGTGGCACTCTAATAGGAGTAAACCAGAATACCAAGGTATGAATTACCAGAAAAGTCTGCTCTGATTCAGGTTGACGGGTCATGGGATCAGAATATCAGATAGGTGCTGTGAATGTCTCATTCATTATCTATGACCCACATGACAACTTGACAAGCTGTTCCTCCCTACTGCAAATTGAGAACAGTTTGTCAAAAGCTATAAATTTTCTACAAATGTTTTTAAACGTTATCAATAATCGAATGATGGAACAACCCTTCATGGCATACATCATCAAATTGTTAATGCAGGATAACGGAATTTTCAGTAACTAGAAGTTCAAAGGTAACCATAGAATTAGAAGGGATATCGATCTTTATCGACAAAAATAATTGCCAGGTATTTGTTTGCTAATTGCTGTTGGAATATGATGCCGCAGAAGATCGTACCTGGGATCAGATGTATGGCATGGATAGACATGGGTTGTGCCGCATAAGATCGTGTCCTGGATCAGATGCATGGCACCGACAGAAAAGGACAGTTCTGACCTTAATTGGAAGCATCTCACAAAAGAGGAAAGAATTCTCGGAGATATTTCACAAAAGGAAAGAATATGCACAAGGAAGGTGATGATTGATTATTGAGAATCTGATTAGATTATCTAAAGATGTGTTTAGATATTCTTCTATTTCTTACCCGATTGTGTCTTGGAAAAGAAGTTATTGTTTTTCTATTTATTCATCTTCTCTCCTTGTGTTGTATTAACTCAGATTATTCAGAAAATAATAAAAATAGTGTGCGTGTGTGTGGAGGACGTAGGCACCGAGTTGGTGTTGAACCTCGTTAAATCTTGTGTCAACTACATTTAATGAAATATCTAGCATTTCAATATTATTTTAAATACAATGATTCCAAATTCTCGGGACAAAATGTAGAATATTATTTAAACTCTTTTATCTGAGGAAAAATATTATTATATGGATATATATATAGAGAGAGAGATGGGCTAATGTCCTTTGAATAGGATTGAGCCCTTGTGCTATTCAGTTTTCTACTGTCCGATCTAGTCAAGATAGATGTAAAGATTAGATCTAAAGGCTGATATTGAAATCGCTGAGGCGCTTATGTGTTTTAATTTCTTCGTTTTCCTTCCGTTTCCTCACCGTCTCTCCGTTCTCCTCTCTCTCGCTGAACTGCCTCTTCGCCACCTCCTCTCTCAGTATCTCACCACTCTCGCGCTCTCGTCAGTTACACCGGTTTTCCTCCTCTCGCTAAGGTCAGATTCGCAACCCATAATCCAAAATGAAGAATATTAAGTGTGCTTTCTTCGATGGTAAAAATTCTATTCAATTGGTATAAGTTCAAAGTCTCTTACATTTCCTATAGTGTTGTAAATTTTATTAATTGTCCATGCTTCATTGGTATCACAATTGTGCAATTGGGAGCTTCTTTGGGGCATAATTGGGGTTGCAAATCGCAACACATTTTACATGTTAATTTATCACATATTGAAGATATAGTGGTTTGAAGATAGGAAACCAATGGCTGCTTTACACTTTTATTGCTCAATATTTGTAAAAAAAATGTTTACTTTTAGAGAGGTTACTATCGATATATCAAAATAAACTGGGCATGAGACCCCATTTGCAGCTTTTGTTCAATCAGGAAGTCAGAATTATTATTCCTTTGTACCTTTGCATTAATTTATAGATCCTTTAATTTGTTTTTTGTTTACCTCTAATTTTTGACACATAAGGAAAATTCAACGGTTCACAGGCGATTGAAGTGGGGCCCATGAATGCATGACGGGTCCCCACTCTCAGAGGGAGGGGGTCAATTTTTTAAAACAAAAGACGCGCCTAGACTAAAGCCGTAATATCAATATTGATATTAATATTAATACAATTCGCCATGTGACTGTATTAATTTAGTGTTTAATATTCAATATTAATAGAAGAAAATGTGACATAAACATCATGGATCATTGGACAAAACAAGAAGCTAGAAAGATGCAACAAGGATGCATAAATAAATTAATTATATGAATTGTTCTATAAGCTTTAGAAAATTCATTTAATTAGTTTAAAAATCCCAAAAATAGAAAATCTATGACTATTATGTTACTCATATTTTTATGAGAATCCATGCAAGTTTACGTGATCAAATGATAAAGAGAGTGCATCCAAATAATTTATTTGAGAATGGACATAATGTAAAATCATGGAAATTCGCTGAAACGGACAGATCCATTATGAACAAAAATGGAGAAGATGGCCAAGGAGCTTCCTTCTCAAATCCGATCTGTTCACCTCTTCGCGCACAGCTGGCGAGCCACGATTGGCTCCTCTCCCATTCTCTCGCACTCGACCCCACCTGTCGGCAATCCACTTCCTCACAAATAGCAAGCTGCCATTGGGTGTCATCCATGGGCCCCACAATTAAACGGAAAGAAAAGAAAAAGGAATCAGAATTCTTGATACCACTGGAAAGCTCATGATGAGGAGAACAAGGTGGTACCACTCCCGACCCATATAGTGAACTCTATGGCACCCAATTTCAAAAGAGAAGATCAAGCCAGTGAGAAAGAAGAACCCAAAATTAAGTAAATTGGATGAGTGAAGTATCAAGCCCATAGTTCACACACCTTCCTGGATGTGTAACGGTGCATTATATGTGGTCAAATGGCTCTGGACCCCACTTGTTATATCAAGATAAACCAATAGGAAGCTGCCAACACCTCATGATTGCTTTCAAGTAAAAATAGGTAGCCTTCACCAGTGCTATTAGATCAAGACAGGAATTTACTGAAATCACAAACAAACAGGCAGCAGCTGTGAGCACTCAATACCAAAGCCAATTGCTTACATAACGCAAGTAAAGAGTAGTGAGTCGAGGGAGCATGCCACTGGACCCAGCTGAAACAAAGCATTGAATGCCAAATGTCAAATACCCATTGGAGAGTATAATCAAACAGTAAAAGAAAGAAGTGAAGCAAAGCTTGGAAACGTAAGGCTGTTCTCCATCACAACATCTCAGCCCTTGATCAGATTTCAAAAATCTGAGGAGAGGCCACATGGCAAGGTCAATTGAGAAGCAAAACCTAACACATGCCTATAAAAAGAAGCCTTAGATGGAAGATTAGGGGCGGCACTTTGGAGAAACACACTAAGGTGCTGCCAAAATCCTTTTAGGAAAAGAATTGTAAAAAAAAAGTATTTTGAAGAAAAAGGTAGAAAAGAAAATAATTGTACTGCTCCTTTGTTGATGAATAAAATATCTTTTTCTCTCTTATTTTCTTCCTTTCTGGTTTTGTTCGTTTCTCAGTTTTGCTTGTTTCTGTTACAACAATATACTAGTTCCTAGAAGAGTCCTTACGTAGATCACTTGTTAACATTGTTTTGGGGCTCAGAGGCATGAGTGAGGGGTGCTTGCCTGAGAGCGCACACTCACAAGTGTTGATGAGTTCTGTAATACTCTAAAAGTTACTAAAATGAAGCTATATCATAGAGCATGGCCTTATGCATGGGGGGTGCTTGCCAGAGAGCGCACACTCATGTCTTTGGTCATGTTCCAATATATGTTTAGTTGCCTTAACTGTCATATACAAACTAAATAACATAAGTAGCTGAACTTAGTGAAAATATAATAGAATAAAGTCCACGGTATATGTGCAAAAGAATCTGTGTTCAGTGATAGAGAGAAGTTATAATATGTAGCAAGTAGAGTCTATTTTGTCAAAAAATATATATATATAATTAAATCTATCTTGGTAAAAAAACGAATGATGATTTTCACTCGAGGTGTGTGGCTGTAACCAAGGGGTGCTTGTCTGAGAGCGCACACTTGAGAACAGAAATATATCCTTGATATGCATAATTTGCTTCCATAAAGAAACTTTAAACCAGTGTCAGTATAAACCAGAGTCAAGTCCATTAAGAGAAAGTACTCAATAATAAAAGATAGGGGGACTAAATTGAAAATACCAACCTACTAATAAAATTATCTTGCATCCTTCTTTAAAACGCCTTTTGTACCTTACCTATTTTCAGAAAAAAAAATATATATATATATATAAGGTAGAGATAAAAGCAAATAAGTTTATATAGGTCATATTTGTTCATGGGGGACATGTTTGTTAAAAGTCTTTAGTATGCTTTATTATAAAATGAAAAGGAGGATTTTACCTTCTTTTGTCTAAAAAAAGGGATCCAGTACAAGTAGATAACATAAAAAATACATATGGTGTCTTTGTCAAAAAAAAAATCATCTGCACAAATTTAATTTCAGCATATAATAAATTTCTAGAGAGGAATGAATTGTTAAAGGTAAGATATCCAGTGTTGTTCCAGGATTTTGAAAAGCTTTCTAAGAAATAAGAGAATTGTTTGTATTTCTGTTGTGGCTGCAAATGGTTCAGTAAGCATAACCATAGGATAATCATAGTACCTGGTAAACGGTTCCTGGTAAGAGATCGCCGTCGACAGCCTTCAACTACCACCTCAATCCACTGTCAAACCATGACTGAGATGAAGGTAAGGCGTGCCCAATCGGAGGACGCAACTGGAATTGAAGACGGAATTGGGAATCGTTAAGTCAACAGAGACGGAGGAGGGAAGAACTGAAGAAGGTCGAAACGAGGCGAACGTTGGACAAACCTGGAGCATCGACAGACTCTACTGACCGGCGGGACCCCTGAAACGAGCCTGAGTCAGACCCAAACCCCATCTGGTGCACGAACGTTGACGCTCTCAACCTCAATGACTTGGGAAGATCTTCTGTGGCATCGACAAAGCAACGAGTCCCTGAAAACTAAACACAAACAGCAAAGTTGCAACCAATCAGAAAATTCTGCCAAGCAGAAAACTTCCAAAATGCATTAAAAATAGCTGGATCATCAGGAAAATTCTCATAAAATATCAAAACGTTAAGAAAATTATGAACAATATTTTGATATATTATGTCATGGTCAGACATAAAAATATAAAACACTTTAAATTTAAAGTCTATAAGAATGTTTAAAATGGTAATAATAAATTCACATGATTGAGTCAAGAATTAAATTTCTTAACAAAATCTTTTGAACATTTTATGTTCTGGACAGCATGTACACTTGGATAAAAAAAAATATTCTAGACAACAGGTACAATCAAACACTATAGTCTGCAAACAAACAACAAAAATATCACAATAAAGATAAAAAAATATATAAATTCAAAATGCAAACACAAAAGTGCAAATTTAAAGGTCCAAATTTAAAATTCCAAAATAAAAGAAGGTACAAATTCAAAAGTGCAAACTCAAAAGTCTAAACTTAAAAGTGTGAACCTTATAGTGCAAACTCAAAAGTCCAAACTCAGAAGTTTAAACTCCAAAAGGCAACTTAAAAGTGCAAATTTAAAAGTCCAAATTCCAAGAGCAAAACTCAAGAATTCAAACTTAAAAATTTAAAACTCAAAAGTCAAATTCTGTTGACTAGGCGACCAGAAGAAAAGTCAACCAATGGCATCACAAAAGTTTTTGTCAAGAGGGGCACAGCGCATCTGTACTCGAGACTTGAACGAAAACCCCAAAAATCTCTAAATCCCCGAACGATTGAGGACTGATCTAGGATACCCAAATTTCCTAGTATCAAGCTCAAAAATCTGAGTGACGGCACCAAGCCCGACCAAGTAAAGTAAAGTCAACCCAAAGCGACCCAAAGTGTCTCGAAATTGTGATCAAAGAACCTGACCTAGTGTAATAATTTGCATTGTTTATGTTTGATATTGAATGTTTTCATTGCACTATTTTAATTACTGACTATTTTGTGTTGCTTTCATTTAGACCCAACTAAACACTAGTCATCAGATAAAATAAAACTAACTCCGATTGTTTTTAATGTCTAATCACTTGATTATTCCCGATCTAGAGGTGCTCTTGTCTGATTCCCAACTCGGACTCAGACCGGAGGTAATTAACAGCAAGGGCTTGCGCCTGCTGGAAAGAAATGACCTACACACAAACAATCAACTCTTGAGGTCCCTAGGGTCGCATTGCTATCTTTTGTCCGTAAAGCGGGTAGTAGTGTTCGAATTCTAGGGGACTCAAGAGGTATCTGATCCGCATTTCTTCGCCCCATAGAGGACTATCTGATCTTCAGTGGTAGGATTGAAAAAGTGTGAGACACTTTTATTTTAGGAATATAGAATTTGTTTTTAGATGATTTCCTCTTAAAACCCTCTTGATGGGTTCGGTGTACCTAAAAGTAACGGTACAAGCGGTGCCTTGCTTAAATTAGATATTGGTATTAGTTTGAGGTTTTCAAAGGGCTTGTTTGTGGAACCACTAAGGATCTGTTTAGATTCTATTTAATTAGAACATAATTAGCTTTATCTAATAGTATTTATAATCAGGGATTCTGTTCAAATGTCTCTGATCTTTGATTTTAAAAGTTATGAAACAGACATATGAGTAATGAATATGTTATTCTCTGGTTTGTTGAAGCCGACAAATCTAGTTACATAAATTTTGGTACAAGATTATTGAAGCATATATCATTTACAGTTACATGCATTTGGTGATGAATCCATGAGTATAAGCAACATCCAGTAAACGCAATGTGAATAAACACAATATCCATTAAAGCAACATTACATATTCTAATAAAAATCTAACACATAGTACATTCATCGATCTAACATACATCAAGATATAGACATGCAATATTGTTCTTGTATAATATAGACACTCATTGAACGAAAAGCTCAAGTTAATGGTACACATATATTACACAAAAATGAAAAAACTTAAGTTACAAGCATATATAGTACACAAAAAATTGAAAAAAAAACTATTGTAGATGAAATTAATTGACCAAATCACAAGAGTTATATGTTATGATTAAGTAATATAATCATAATGATCCAGTAGCTCTGAGTACTCATTCTGCAGTCATGAGAAATACATTATGATTAAGTACTATAAGTCTATAATCACAATGATTAAAACAACGGTTCTGTACATTGGTACTTTTGCCATTATAGAGAAATAAAAGCTAAGATAATATAAGAAAAATTGAAATTAAACCCAATAATAGCAGACCCGAATTAATTTGTCAAAAGAGTAAAAAATTCATGGAGAGAAGGTGGACAAATTAAATGCAAACTAAGTAAGGATTGCTCCAAAACTGTGCTCTTCTCTAAACCGTTGTATAAAGAATGGACTGTCAAGCAAAATTAACCTTGATTTAACTAATAGAGAACAAATTAACTTGAATTAAACGAGTTGTGCTTACTTGGATAGAGCTTTCAGGGTTTAGGTAGGCGGAGAGGCCGAAATAATCCACCACCTAATAGGCATATATATATATATATATATATATATATATATATATATATATATATATATATAGGATTGCTAAAATACTATGCATAGCACGGATGTCCTTCTTGCTACGGATTCATCCTAGAATTTCATGTTTCAAACAACCGATCCAAACCTTTCATAAACTTCTTCATATTGAAATCTCATTAGAAATCAAATTTTACATTTTTTTTTGTTTTTTTACTATTTTTCTCAGATTTTTTAAAATACTTAATCTAATAAATTTTGGACCCTTCAATAACAGTGATTTTTAAAAATCTGAGAAAAATAATAAAAAAAACTCAAAAAAATAAAAATTTTGGTTTCTAATGAGATTTCAATATATGAAGAAGATAATGAATGGTTTGGATCGGTTGTTTGAAGCACGAAATTCAAGGATGAATCCATAGCACGAAGGTCATCCGTGCTATGCATAGATGGCAATGCCATAGATGTCTTTTTTGAGTCATTTTTTGAAGATCCGAAATTCAATCGGTCAATCCAAACCGTTCAAATTGATCAGCATATTGAAATACCGTTGGAGACCAAATTTTACATTTTTTTTGAAATTTTTTGGTATTTATTTTGATATGTTCAAATTGGAGGGTCTGAAATACTCCAATTATAACGTTTTTTAAAAATATCATAATAAATAGAAAAAAATTTTAAAAAAATATAAAATTTGGTCTCCAAGGATATTTTAATGTGGTGAATAACTTGGATGGTTCAAATTGAGCATTTGAATTTTGGATCTCGAAAAACGACTCTATGGCACGGGACCCTCTGTGCCATCTATGGCACATTAGCCATCATCTCTCTCTCTATATATATATATAGAAAGAGAGAGAGAGAGAGAGAGAGAGAGAGTTTTGCTATGGCGAGTTGCAACTCACCAAAGTGTCCGTGAGTCGTGCTCAAAATTCTAAAATTTAGTTCAGAATGACCGATCCAAACCGTCTAATACGATCTCCTTATTGAAATCTCCATGCAGATCAAATTTTATATTTTCTTTCAAATTTGTTAGTATTTATTTCGAATTTTTAAAAACAGTTATTTTTTAACGGTTCAGAACTAATTAGATTAATGATTTTCTAAAATTTCAAAAAAATACTTAAAAATTTCGAAAAAATATAAAATTTGGGGTCTGCATGGAGATTTCAATAGGGAGATCGTATTAGACGGTTTGGATCGGTCATTTTGAACTAAATTTCGAAATTTTGAGCGCGACTCACAGACGCTTTGGTGAGTTGCAACTCACCATAGCAAAACTCTCTCTCTATATATATATAGAGATAGACTAAATTAGACTCCAGCCTATAGGACCCCTGTGTGCTGAAGTTTATTAGCCATTCGATTCATAATCCAAGAGTCCAGATTATGTCGCCGATAGAGGTGTTATCTTTCAAATTTTTCGCTATCGTCTCCGTTTCAATAATATTTTTTATTTCACATATCTCACTCGCTCTCCCCTCTTCTCCCCTTCGTTCTCCCGAGAAAAAACATAGCGCTCAAACTCGATAAGTGCAAATAGCCAGTGACGCACCCCTCTCTCTCTCTCACTCTCTCGATTCTCTGAAGAACTGCCCTCTCCTGCACCCTCCTCCGATCTTCTCCACATCTCTCAATGAGACGAAAAATCAAAACCCTATATTGAGGTGGGTCGGCTAGAGGTGTGGACAGGTACTGCTTTAATACCCAATCGTCTCTCTTGTAGATTCGAAAGCCAAATGACTATCGTGAAACAAAGGTATTGGTTTAATTTGTTTGCAATTTGATTAAATTTGTTTTAAGCAAAGGTCCTGGTTTAATTTATTTGATTTGCTCTTAGGTGATCCATCTCTGGTGAAGTCTGGTACGCCTGTATATATAGATTGCATCTTTTTTTAAGGAAAAGAGCAACAGAAAGATAACCTTATGTAAATTATAGAAATGCAAGCTAATTTCTGAATATGCTGGTATTGGATCAGGTTCAGCTGGTACCGGTCTGATTTGAGGTGCTGATTTCATTGATAGATTATACTAATGATTTCTAGAATATACTAGCTAGCCATCAAGGTCGTTGAAGAATATACAAGAAAATTCCAGATTTTATATTTGGGCTTAGGAGTCGACGATGGCCCATTTAACATAAAACAAAGCAGAATCAAATGTGTGGTATGATTGGGACTCTAAGCTATTACCAGTAAAGAAATTTTTGTACATACAAGTTTTAGTTTTGAGAATTGTTAAAAACTAATGGTATGACAAGACCTGACGAGCTAATGGTTTGATTTATTGTGCTAAATTGTGCTTAAGTTTGGAGGAGAAGACCGAGACATACTAGAGGTTTTACCAAGACTCTCTCTCTCTCAGATTCAGGTTACATTAACCACAATTTCAAAAGTTCAATTGGTTTTTGAGTTTTTTCTAAAATTTGACGGTCACAATTATTGTTGACTTTTTCTAAAATTTCAATTGGTTGTAGTATTAATTTTAGTTTTATGGTGACCTTCTTTACACAGGCTGATAAAAGGAGATACTCAGGTTGAGGTACAAGGTGGATGGTTGGTTTTGAATGTTAGAGATTTCTAATAATTGGTAGGGATGTCCTAGCTTAGAATTGGTAATAGGTGGATGGTTAATTTTGAGTTAGAATGCTATTTATTGTAAGTAATGGATGTTTGATTTTGAGTTGTAACGTATCTTGCTTTTTGGAAACGTGTTTTTGCAATATAATGCTATTTATTGTAATGTATCTCCCAAGTTCTGATAGGTGGTACCAAGTGGATTGTGTAAAGCTGAAATAGTTTGATCTAATTAATATTATTTCTACTCTCATCTTTATTAAACGTGTTTGAAATGATATACTAACATATTTGGATATAATGTGAGATTATTGTTGGAATATTTGGATGTTTGATATACTTGTTTTGGTTTAGGATTTGAACTAGTTGCATATGCTTTAGTATTCATGTCGTGGCCAAGCACTAATGTCATTCACTTGTTTTGTAAAGTTAGTATACAACTCAAATAGAAATTTGTAATTAGTTAATTACCAAATGATATCATGACATTAATATACCGTTCTCAGTTTCCATCAAAGTACCAACGTGGTACTGGTCATCAAAGTTCCCAAGACCAATATTCTTTTACACAACAAACATGATAAAGGAAATTCTGCATACACCCAATGAACCAAGTGAGTTGTTATCATAGAACATTTGCGCAAAAAAAACCCCTACAAATTTATTCATTCACAATAACCAAGTACTGAATATAACCCTTGTCATATTCTTGCAAACTACCAAAATAACAACATACAAAATCATTTTGTCAATAATGATGAACATCTCAGGATAGATTTTCTTATTTTTTTTATTTAATTCTTCAATGGTAACAACTTGTATACCTGAAATAGAAACAATAAAATTTCCAAGTTTAAAAAAAAACGTCAAGAAGAAATGCAGTCTTACAATATTAACTAAAACTTTTATAATTCTATACTATTTGAAAGCAGCAACAGAAAGACAAACTAGACAAGGAACAATTAACAGGATTCAAGATAGCTAGATAAAGGCAAATAAACCGCGCGCCATTATCATCCTGTACTTAATAAGCTGAGCTTATTGGTTGGCTCACTGAAAGGAAATTGCTTTTCTTATTTACTGGTATATGATTTACGTTTACCAGTAACAGAGAGACAGAGAGAGAAATAGAGAAGTAGATACAATCTTATTGGTTGGCTCATTGAATAATTTTCCAGTAACGTCTTAATTACAATCCATACTATTTATAGAGAGACTATATACATCCTAATTAAATTACAGTGTCCAAATACATTGTCTAACTATATATACATTCCATACCTCTAGTCGACCCACCTCAATCTAGGGTTTTGATTTTTCGTCTCATTGAGAGAAGTGGAGAAGATCGGAGGAGGGTGCAGGAAAGGGCGGTTTTAGAGAATCGAGAGAGTAAGAGAGAGAGAGAGGGGTGCGTCACTAGCCATTTGCACTTACTGAGTTCGAGCACTATGTTTTTTCTCGGGAGAACGAAGGGGAGAAGAAGGGAGAGCGAGTGAGATATCTGAATAAAAAAATATGATTTGGTGCGCTAACGGAGAGGAAACGGAGACAATAGCGAAAAATTTTAAAGGCAGCACCTCCATCAGCGACTTAATCTGGACTCTTGGATTATCAATCGGACGGCTAATAAACTTCAGCACACAGGGGTCCTATAGGCTGGAGGTGCTGCCTTGGATGGTGAATAAATCGAAAAAATGTAAAATTTGGTCTCCAAGAATATTTTAATGTGGTGAATAATTTGGATGGTTCAAATTGAACATTTGAATTTTGGATCTCGTAAAACGACTCTATGGCACGGGACCCTCTGTGCCATCTATGGCACATTAGCCATCCTATATATATATATATATATATATATATATATATATATATATATATATGGAAATTAATTAAGCCGAAAATCTCATTCAATTTCATTTAATTTCATTCAGATGGGTGGCTAGCTGATCGGAATAGTCCCTAACCCCTGCTATTTTTTTATTATGATCAAATGTTACATAACTGATTTAACCATCTATTTGTATTAAAAAGACCTTTTAATGATGAATTAAATTGTGACAATAAATGCAATCAAATACCCCTGCATTGTCTGATTTCTATGTGCCAAACATGATAATGAGAATTTAAACCGGATTTGAGATAATCCGATGATATGTTTTTAACGACGCCATAGCAGTAAATGTATATCCGAAACACTAATGTTGCCATTTGGAAACACGAACTGACATAAATCTATTGCATTGTCTCTTGGGACTTCTCCTTCGTTGTTGTCGAGGCAGAAGTTCAATGCCTCCGGTCAAACTTCACTGGATGAAAAGATGATTATGCCCCGAGTTGACCAGACCAGCAAAGTAAATTGCCAATTAAAACAGGTTGTTTTAGAATCATTTAAAGATAATTTAGTGAGCAAACAAAGATTGTATTTAAAAATATGAAGTTCGCCTCCACTAAATGTAATGAACACAATAAAAAAATACATATATATATTTAAAAAACTAAATCCAATGTTCTCTGCTTATTACCAACAGTACATTTCAGCTGGTACGAACTAAGCAGTCTTGTAAAACACTGAAAACAAAGTAAGAATATATAATACTTGTAATAGAGAACTAAAGCAAGAAAACCCCTCAATTTCATCACATTAACTGCCCCCATGGAAATCCAACTTCCCTATTTTCTATTTTGAAAAGTTTAAGATAATTTTCTATTGATGAATTTGGAACATTTAATCTACAACCAAAATAATATATGAGTGGCTATCTTTCTCATTTCATTCACCTCAATTTTATTATTCTGTAGCTCATTGACATACAAAAAGTCTGAAACAAATTAAGCTCTCCAAAATGTTATCATATTATAGCCGAATGTTCAACAGTTACAAAGAAATAATAAATAAATATTCAGCAACTTACCAACTGAAGTCCAGATTGCGTCAATATATATAATGTGAATGGATGGCTAATGAAATCAATAGGAGATCTATGTAGAATCAAACACGCAAACCAATGTCGATTTTGTGTATTAATTCATGATTATAAGTTTCAGCAAGTAAATAAAAATAAAAAATAAGAATAATAACAAAATAATTGAAATGTAGCATAAGTTACAAACATCTTCTAACTTTGTTTTTCCTTGAAAATAAGGTCTAACATTCAATTTACCTTTAAGTTTTAACAAATGCCAAAAAAAGATAATAAGTAGATCACAATAATAATCAGGTTAGTTTTTTTAAAGGCGGCATGATGAAAATAGTATAAGCCATAACATTCTTGCATAGATGAACTGGTAGCACCATGAAGAACTTTTACCTTTTCGAGCTGATGTAGCATATGCATCTTAAACTGCTTCATGCCATGACCAGCTGATGTGGGGTCCAGATTGTGTGGCTTTTTCAAAAGCATAGAATCAAGCTACGTACATCACGCATCAAATTACAAAAATGTTAATCTAACAGAGGAGGATAAGTCTCCCAGTACAAAATATTTTGGTTCATTGATCTCATTGAAATAAATTGTCAAGCATCTTATGGGCATGCACTAATGCTAATGAAACTTTAGTAACTACCTTGCGAGTCTGAAATGGGCAAAATAAATGAAAATGAATCACGAGAAAATGTTTATAAGAGCCAATGAGTCACTAAATTAAGCAGAATTGAATGGTTATGAGAGCCATCAGTACTAACTGAGAGCAGATCTAGGAGACCCGATCGAGTGACCATCACACACGTACATATTAACAGAGTTTTAACATTAAATCAAATATTACGCTAAAAATTAAATTTTGACCATTCATGTGTTATTAAGGAATTTTATTATAATTTTATTTGAAATAAATAAAGATTTTGACTATTATGCATAGTCTCCTAATGATTTGAAATACAAGAATCAGAACAAAATGGTAATAAAATTTAAACAAATCAAAGTAGATTTTAAAATAGGAAGTACATAATTCACATTGCCATGCAGCAAAAGCTGGGGTAGCTTTGATGTTTTTCAAATAATGACAAAATTGGAGAATTGTATTTTTTAGAAATTATTATATTTTTAGAAAAATAATAATAGTATAAATCTAATTACCAATTTAACAGTGGTATTTTTCTCAAATTAGTAACTTTTTGTAATGGCATAAATCTAATTATTTCTTTTGATTTTGATGAATGCATATTGGCTCATTAATTATACCATTACTTCCTAGCCTACATGGCTACATCTAATTTATCTGAATGCCTACCCCAGGCCCCAGCTCTTTGTCTGAGTTCAATTGTGATGTCCAGTCCTATGGTTCCGTTTAGATAGGTGTGAGAAGAAGGGAAGAAAGGAAGAAGTGAGAAAAAGTATTGGGAAGTGTGTAATTTTTGAAGAGTTTGGATTGTTTATAATTTTTTTTTCTTCTTCTTCCTTCTTCTTCTTCTTTCTTCCAACGATCCAAACGCACCCTATAATAATTTTATTGGTGCAATTTAAGGGTGCGTTTGGCAAATATAAAATTAGTAGGGTTAGTGGTGTAAGGTTAGTATTTTTTGAGGTTAGAGGGATAGAATGGTGAGT
This sequence comes from Rhynchospora pubera, assembly GCA_028095005.1. Taxonomy (NCBI): domain Eukaryota; kingdom Viridiplantae; phylum Streptophyta; class Magnoliopsida; order Poales; family Cyperaceae; genus Rhynchospora; species Rhynchospora pubera. Next base: position 227,882,823 of record CM051459.1, on the reverse strand, counting down.
GTAGTGATTGGAAATGGTTAATGCTAGTCTAAGGTTAGTGAATGTTGTTTGGTGTGGTACGTTGAGGTTAGTGATGGAGAAAAATGAATAAATTATTGATTACTTTTATTTTGCTTTTTAACTTAGCATTATAATTAATCATTACAATATTGATGACTTTTATTTTATTTTTTAACTATACCGTGCTCTCACTGTTATTATCATTATGATTAATCGTTACGATATTATTAATTTGAAATTGATTAATTTTGAAAACATTATCAAATGGGCAAAACGTGCATTCCACATGCATATCAGTTAATTACACAAATTTATTATCTAGTAGGGTCAATTGTACATAAATTACAATCTGTAATCAGTAATCCACCACCTAGAAAGGAACAAATACAAAATTCATGAAAAGATCCTATAATTAACAACACCTAATATCAGTATAACAAGAAACAAAATTTTATCGGGGACCAAAAGGATGAGAAAACTAAAAATACAAAATCTTTGCGCATGTTGAGAAGCATCGTCAAGAGACGGTAGAGAGCAGAGCAACCTTACAGATATGAAAGAACTCATGCCCATCGTAATAATGGAGATATAGTAACTCCTTTTATCAGGACAAATTATTGAATTCATTGCGACGAGGTGCTTATCATAAAAGGAAATAACATGTAAAAAGAAACCTACAAGGCTGTTTGCTTAAAGCCTTAAATTACAGGGTTGATGATTTATAGCTACATGGAATCCTGTCAACAAAAGATCAACAAAAAGGAAAAGGAACAAAAAATAAAATTTAAAAAAAAACAAAATAAAGGAACTGATTATATGAAAACTTTTTCACTCCTGCTGTTAGCCTCTTCTTTTATCAGTCTGTTCTTTATCTCTCTTTTTTCTTTCCTCCTCTGTGTTTTTCTTCTTTTTAGTATACGTCTACATCCCCTCTCTCTCTCCTCCCATTCTCCTTCTGCCTCACTCACCTTCTAAACTTTTGACCAAAAATCTAACTTTTTGCATGGAAATGTGACAAAGTCCTTTGAAACCTCCAGACCAATTTGAAATCATTCCATACCAAAGATTGGCAGAGTCTGAAAAGCTGTCTGCTGGTAATAATAAAACGGAGGCACCTCATATGCACTAGATCCTGACCCCAATGGAACTTGACTTGCATGCGCACTGGAATTGTAACTGCAAGTACTAGTATTATTCTCTGACTGCTGTTGCACTGAGACCCCATCACTCCTCCATGCGCCACTGGTGGCATTACAACCAGCTGATGCGTTGGAGAAATCCAAGTTCGCACCAGATGAGAACAAACCAAACCCTAACCCTAATCCTAGGCCTTGGTTGGTGCTCTCTTGTTGCATTTGCTGGTTATGGAAAGCGAGCAAGGACCAGTAGTCCATGTCAGGCTTGACAGGCAGGGCCGTAAAGGCTAGTGATGAAGCGGCTGCCTCTCGACCATCTATCACATTGTTTGGTTGAATTTGGATATTATTTGTTTCTGAAGAACAGCTCGGCATTTGGTCTGATGTCTTGGAGGGACGTCCGGCTGAGATCGAACCGCCTATTGGCAGATTACTATTGACAATGCTCTCCATATCATATCGACTTATCTCGAAGTTGGTGACAGCATTCAGGCCTCGAAATTTTATGGCAGCTATATCATAAGCTTCGGCAGCCTCTTCCTCTGTGCCTGAAATTTTGAGATGTTCAGTTGATTAGACAAGTGTTGAGATGATATATATGAGAAACACGACATATTATATTGACTCATTATGTGTGATTATATAATAATGACATGTAGAATTATAGATCATATGCCACAACAGTTGATTAATTATGAAGTCTAGGTCTCTTGCATTTAATAAAGTTTGTGGAACTAACTGACATTCTCACGAAGCAAAGCAAACATATATACGTGAGCTCATAAAATCTGCTACATGTAAACAAAACAGACAGGGCATATTATATATTCCATGCATGCATGAGATGAAACTATATATACTTATTATGCCATGCATCGATCCCATGGATCTAATCATCCAACTGACATTCTCAAATATGTTTCTAAATGTACATGTGAATTTGAGCATCTCCTAAGGGAAAATAAAATTGCATAAATGAAATTTTCATTACATGTGTGGAACAAATTTGTGAAAATGTATATATATAATATACATATAAGAGTGAGATTTGTATATATATATATATATATACTCACTAAAGGTTCCAAGATACAGGTCTTTGTTTCCTGCCACCCTTCCAATCCTTGCTTGCCATCTCCCATGCTGATGATGTCTACATCCAAACAGTAATCATGCATATCAGTACACATATGCATACAGAAAAAGAAAGATATAAATTAGAAGTCTAAAATGGAAACCGATCGAATTGCATTTAGTCAGTCACCTGGTGACTCCTCGGTAGATGGAAGCACCTCTAGAGAATCCACTACTCTTTCTACATATAAAATACATGACCATGATCGGAAACATTATTAATTGATCATGCATAAAAATTTATCATGACATTAATTGAAGCTCTAAATTAATTATCAAGTTCAATACTACATATATATATATATAATGTCCAATTAATGACTTTATGACTTTACCAAAAGTTGTTATGTTATGGTGCATTGCAGAATGCATGGTTTAATACTTTACAATAGATGCAGCCTTATCATGTGATTTGAAAGAGTAGAGACGAATACTCATCATACTAAGTTGCTAACCTTCTGAGAGAAGCCACAAACTCCTGCCTTGTCATGTGCTTCATCTCTTCTAGTTCTTTCTCGTAATCTGTGACCTGACACCACGTCAAATCATAAAATTATTGTTACTAAAAAAAAAATCTAAATAAGGTAAAGGTGACCCCTAGATATGGCAATTAGAAGTGACTTCAAGAGATGTGTTGCTATATGACCATCCATATTTGTCATGATATATCTTCAAACTCAAATGAGGTGTTCTGATCAAGATCCAATGGACAAAGGAGCTCCGTGCATGTAACCTAGATTGATAGGTCCGTAAAAAATAAATCGTCCGATCAAGATCAGACGACTCTGGATGCGCTACAGCAGGTGTCGCGCGCTAGCGGAATCGGATTGTATGTCTTCCTAAATTTCCTTTTTCGCCCTATAATGAATTAAATTTGTACACCTCTTTATGCATTTCGGGTGCGTTTGGATAGGTGTGGGAAGAAGGAAAGAAGGGAAGAAGTGGGAAGAAGTATTGGGAATTGTGTAAATTTGTGAAGAGTTTGGATTGTTTATAATTTTTTTTCTTCCCATCTTCCTTCTTCCTCTTCTTCTTCTCTCATCCAAACGCACCCTTCGGAACAACATTAATTTTCGAGATGATGCTTAATAATATATAGATATATATAAAACAAAATTATTCTCAACAGAGGTACTTATGTAGTCATAATATATTTTTTTAACAAATAAATTAATAAGAAAAATGAGAAGTAACTTACTGGGAAATTAGTGGTGGTGGTGGGGCCCCAATATTTGAGTGCTGCCAAATCGTATGCCCTAGCCGCCTTCTCCTCCTTGTCATACCCGCCTGAAATTTTTTTATAATTTTAAAATTGTCACTTCAAATACATTTGAAATTTGAATATTATATGCATAATTAACTAAGTAATTTTAATAATTAATAATTTGAGTAAATTACAAGGTTAGACAGGAGAAAGGCGCATACCCAAATAAACTAGAAGCACGTCCCAGCCACATTTAATTAAGGCAGACAACCACGCCACGCGGCACAAAAAATGAGGAAAAAAAAAAGATAGAGGCTACTAGTTAGTAGTTGGTATGAAATTGAACTATGGAGATTGGAGAAGAAAAAACAAATTAAAATGAATGTGCAAGAGGAAGTTACCTTGGCGACCTTTCCGATTTTGCCCCTCGCGTCGGCAGCTGTTGTCCCACAAGTGCGCCTCGTATCTCCCAGTCCACCTGTGCCTGCAAGAATTAATGCGCTTCTTATTTCTTAATTAGTTTCTATGTATAAACCGTACATAAATGCGATAAATTATAGATCAATTACTTAATTCATAGTAAAGTATCTTCCTTATTGTTCAACTACCTTATACTGCGCAACAATAGCAATTTTGTTTTGACCAATTTTTCAAACTTACACAACTTATTGTAATTTCAGAAATTATCTCAGATTTTTTTTTTTTTTTTTTTGCTGAATAACTAAATTTCAATAACTTGGAGGGCTTGTCCTCTATATTATCTACAGTTTGTAAAAATATTTCTAATTTCATCTTCACATCCACAATTTGTTACTACAAATGATAAACAGTTTAGAAGGACGTACGGATTTGAAATATCCACCATTTGGAATTTGAAATATATATATACTACCTAGATATCCAATACTAGTTATATCATTTTCTTAAACATAAATTAATACTAGTTATATCTAATATATCACACAAAAGTGGCATTTGGAATTTGTAAAGAAGAAAACTGCCGAAAAAATAAATATATCTAATTAACAAAATTTAATTCAGTATACATACCTAAGAAAGAAAAACCTTCAATACTAAAAGTACACATGCAAAACTATATATAGTTCTTTTTTTTTATATAAGGGTAATTAAGTACCTGGTGACACCGCGGTAAATGGAGGTCCTCTGACCGAAGGAGTCGACATTTTTCTTTGGTTCTGCCGGTAGAAGAATTGGCGGCGGGTCCTGCTTCTCTGGCGAGAATACGGCAGCGACAGTGGTCAACTCAGAGCTGTACAGTGCCTCTGACATGTGGAGCTCAGCTACTCTCTCCTCTTCTTCCACTGAACCTGGGTGATTAGTATCATGTATATATAAAGTTATTCCATCTAGCTTTTAAACCAATCTAGATTAACTTAACAAGCTCTGTTTTTGTGTGTGCGCGAGAGAGAGAGATGTACTGTGGTGGGAGGGATTAGAGGAGAAGGTATGGGAAAGGAGGTGAGGTGGCTGATGAGAGAGAGAGAAAGAGAGCCATGAATGCTCATGCGAGGCAGCTGCATCCATCTCCATTGTTGTGTTTGTGTTGTGTATTACCAAAGCAATATGAAGAAGGGACACAACAAGTATTCCACTTCAATTTGTTATCGTTCTATGTGGTGTCAATTATAAAAGAAGAAAGAAGAGAGAGAGAGAGAGAGAGAGAGAGGTGGATGAAAATGCAAGGAGTAGAGGCGAGAGTTGCAAGCAATATATAAGAGTAAGAGAGGGAGAGTACTTAAGTTACACGGGGCCCCAGATTAATTTAATTTGATTTAATATATATGTGCAAATTCTAGAATAAGAGAGAAGTCCTCAAATATATATATATATATATAGAGAGAGAGAGAGATTGGCTAAATTATACTCTAGCATACGGATCAAACCCGTATGCTAGAGTCGTTTCTCAAAATCTAAAATTCAAACAGTCGATCCAAACCGTTCAAGTTGTACTTTAGCCAATCTATATAGATTTTGAAAAACGACTCCAGCATACGGGCTATCTATATGCTGGAGTATACTTTAGCCAATCTCTATATATATATAGAGAAAGTTTAATATGCATCATAGTGCATAGAGCATTCCGTGCACCACGGGGTTTTTCGGAAATATTTTTGTAAATCGACAAATCTAATTTAACCAATCTAATCTACATATTGAAATCTCATACCAAACCAAAATTTACATTTTTTGAGATTTTATTACTATTTTTTCGAATTTTTTAAAACATGCCATTTTTGGAATGTTGTACTATTTACAATATTCCAAAAATGACATGTTTTAAAAAATTCGAAAAAATAGTAATAAAATCTAAAAAATTGTAAAATTTGGTTTTCTATGAGATTTCAATATGTAGATTAGATTGGTTAAATTAGATTTGTTAATTTACAAAAATACTCCAAAAAAATCCGCGGTGCACGAAGTGACCTATGCACTATAGTGCATATTAAACTTTCTCTCTCTATATATATATAGAGAATGGATTCAATCAAAGCGCTTTGACCGGAGTCTCAGTTAAACTCTGTCGGTTCTCAATTTTGAAAGTTCAAACTACCGATCCGAACCGTCAAATATGATCTCCATATTAAAATCTCCTTGCCGACCAAAATTTTCATTTTTTTAATTTTTTAAGTATTTTTTTCGGATTTTCAAAAATCGTTAATCTAATTTGTTCTAAACCCTACAAAAATTACTGTTTTTGAAAATCCGAAAAAAATACTTAAAAAATTCAAAAAAATAAAAAATTTGGTCGGCAAGGAGATTTCAATATGGAGATCATATTTGACGGTTCGGATCGGTCGTTTGAACTTTCAAAATTGAGATATGACGGGGTTTAACTGGGACTCCGGTCAAAGCGCTTTGATTGAAAGCTTTCTCTCTCTCTCTATATATATATATATATAGATTGGCTAAAGTATACTCCAGCATACGAATCAAACACGTATGCTAGAGTCGTTTCTCAAAATCTAAAATTCACCAAAGCGTCCGTGAGATTGGCTAATATATATATATGAGTTTTGCTATGGTGAGTTGCAACTCACCAAATAGTCTGTGAGTTGCGCTCAAAATTTCGAAATTTAGTTCAAAATGACCGATCCAAACCGTCTAATACGATCTCCCTATTGAAATCTCCATGCAGACCAAATTTTATATTTTTTCGAAATTTTTAAGTATTTTTTTGAAATATTAGAAAATCATTAATCTAATTAGTTCCGAACCGTTCAAAAATAGCAGTTTTTAAAAATCCGAAATAAATACTTAATAAATGATCGTTAACTTGATTTAATCGTACATATGACCATGTACATATATAATTTTTCTTATACAGCTATATATAATATATATCATGCATAGTCAATAAACAATTGATGCAAGATGAACAAGTAGGTTATAAAGTGCATAAAATATTAGCATGTCAGCAAATAATATAACATGAATGAGCTAAACCAGGCATAGTTCGATGCAAGTGCCACAAGAAAGCGTGCTCTGCAGAGAGAGAGGTGCTTTTTCTTTTCTTTTTTTTCCCATCTTTAACCATTCTTTCTTTGTGTCTTGTTTGTTCCCATGAGAAAAAGAAGAAAGAGAAATCGATGTTTCTTTTTCTTTTTCCTTTTTTTTGATTAAAAGGCACTTAGAGAAATCGATGTGTTGGTGGAAGGAAACAAGAGCATAACCAAACCAGGGGACATGGTGGGACTCCTGTCAAACCAACCCTACACTCTGTTTCGATGTCACGACTCACGACTATCAAAAATATGACATGCATGATTTAGGAGAATTTGGACAAAAATGTGGCATCCATCTCGTTTGAAGAATTTGGACAAAAATGTGCATGATTTAGGAGAATTCTCGAAACTATATAAGCTGAGAACAACAATTCAATTGAATAGAAAGATTTTGTCTTCTTCAATACTCTCTTATAGAAATCTTATACAATATACACAGCAATGGGCAATGTGATGATAAACAAAACAGACGAGGTACGTACAAATTACAAATCACTAATCAGGGGAAAATATCGGCATTTGTGAAAGGAAAAGGAAGGATGGAATTATGGAAAAAGAGAAAAAAGAAAAAAAAAGAGTGGGACCACCGCCGACATCATGTCATCATCTGATCGGATTCACATGACGTGACTTTGGTCAAACAAATCGGACGGTGGTAGGACCTGCCACGTTGTCTCCCTTTTTATCATTCCTTTTGCCCCTTTATTCATACGACCCAGCACAGACACAATTACACAAAATAGAGGCCAAAGTGCCAAGCCTTAATTATTAGTATTTTTTTTCAGAGGAAATACCTGAAAATTTCTGAAAAATAACTGATTTCGGCCACTGACTGGTATAGATGCCGACCGGTAGGGTATCGAAAACATTGCGTATATAAATAACTGTATAAGACACAAGTGGCTGTGAAATTGTATTGCTATTTTCTCATTTTTATGACCTCCAGTTTCAATGTTTCAAAGTTATAACTACATCCTAACTAATTGAATGTCGCTATACTACATTCTTTTTTGCTAGAAAAAAGCCAGCCATGATAAACAAAAAATTTACTTTAATACTCAACATATATGCCTTTAGAGTTATTAGTTAATAAGATAACTTTTATTAAAAAAAATAGACATGGATGCGAATTAAATTGCTGAAAAGTAAGTATTTCGATGGGGCTAAGAAATGAGGAAAAACAAATAATAAAGAAATATAGATCCAAGAAATCAGCCGGTCACAAGAAATTTGAATGACTTTCCGAATTTCGTACGAACGTATATAACTTTCAATGAAGAAGTCGAATTTTCTACTGTAATATTAATTACGTGAAAGCTGAATATTCCAATATCTATTAAAGGATAAAAATTATAATAGTCCACTTTCAGATAATAGAATATATTTTTCTTTTGTGGATAGCTAGGGATGAGCTAGAAGCCCTAAATTACTCGTTTGAAGTGCCTCTTTCGTAATTTCAGTAATTAGAAATCTTGTTTGATCTCTCTAATTTATGTATGCTGTCTTTAAATTTAATTTGCGCTCCAGAATTATGTGTGATTCAACTAAATGTGAAGTAACTTTACATTAGTGCCGATTGATTATCCATGGTGTCTCATCCTATATAATAATTTGATCTCGTTTTAGATGGTTTCAGACATATCCAACGTAAATCTCCGTGTGTAGCAAAATTCTCAATTGTTTTAAAAATACAAAGAGAGGCAGAGGTCGATAGAGATTGACATAGGAGAAACAGTAAAAATAATAATTTTAAATAATAAAATGTCTCCAAAGAGTTGACATTACATAGGAGCATGTTGAAAATAGTGATACGTACCATAGTCATGACATAGGAATATAAAGAGTACCAGTGATATTATAGATTTTATATGATAGTTTTAGCTTGCGGGCGATAATGTATTAATGTTGGTTTCATCATCACCATTATTATTATTGTTGTTATTGGTAGTGGTGGTGGTGATGTTTCTATTTTATTTTTATTATTTTATTTATTTTTTTGGTGATTTTCATCCCTGTTAATTTTTTTTAGCCCACACCGATTTGTTACGAAATTAAGATTTAATTAATTGTTGTTGTACGTGCTATAGGGAAGGATTAGTCGAGTTTGAAAGAGACGATCCTAACCAAGCATGAAGTATGGCAGTGAGTAGGGCCGTAAGGGATGAGAGAAAAGTACTGTGGTAAAAAAAGATATATATATATTCCAAAGGTCAGAAAAAAGTTTATTTAAGTTAATGAAGCATTGGGACAGTAAAAGAATCATTAACCCCGCTTTCACCGCTCTACCTAGTTAAATTACTGATGAAAAGAGGCCTAGTAAAAGATTCCTTCAGAGATTATTTGACCACACCTAATCTAAGCTAAGTACGCATGCTCATTGGGTTGTAACTTGTGAGTAGCTACCTTAATTATTATGAATTCCATTTCTCATGATAAAATTCTTCTTCTTGAGAAACTTAAATTAATTAACTAGGACCTATTAAGTTATATATATATGATCAATAATTAAGAACTAGTGCAGAAGCTAACCATTTATGTATCTGCTAGTCAATTGGCAGCCAATGATTTTTTTTTTTAAGATTTCAGCCAATGAAATTGCACTGGCCTCTGTCACTGCCTGTTAAATTTTGTGTCTAAGAAGGCATGGTATTGGCTACACAATTGGGGAAGGTTAATTGATCAAAAACAAACGGTCAAAATTGCAAAACAACTAGCTGGGGGGGGGGGGGGGAAATGATCTGAGTTTAATAAAGAAGCTAGGAGCTAGATAACTTTAGTTATATAAAGAGAGTGGCATGCATACAACAAGTTGGAGGATGAAGGTCAAATTAAGCAAATGGTTAGAAAAAATTGAGTAGAAGAGTAGAGAGGAAGGTAAATAATAAAGTAATGGAGGCTTGTCGGTTGAAATCTGTGTTTTGTAGTGGTAAATGTATGAAATCAAGCCCATGTTCAGCCAATGGAATCAGAAACAACTGTAACTTGACAGTGGACAGGCTTAGTTAAAATAATATATAATTAAGTCCAGTAATTAATTAAACCCATATTAATTGGTGCGCAGTGGTAAAACTGAAAACAAATTATTTCAGCCTTGGAGTCAGTCACGTGACATGAGTATGAATATGATGCAAGGTATGAAATGTGAATCCGTGCAGCTGCCGCAATCCGCCTGTCGCCACCCTGCCACGTGCAAGTGCCGACAAGCACGTACATTATTTCTGTTCCTTTGGATCACTTTAATATTTGTGCTGAGATGAGATTTAAGATGAATGTCTCTGATATATTGAGGCAGGCAATTAATGGTGATATATGGCTCTGCCTTCTGTCAATTCAATCTCTTTGTGCTCTCTCTGTATATCTCTTTACAAAAAATACAACCGGAATCGCGAAAGATGAAAAACACACTTTCAATTCTATCATATTTTGTAAACGCACGTTTAATAGAGGATAGCAAGAGTTTGAAATTTGTTATATAAAGACTTATAGTACTTTAACTATATAGTATATATAACGCGCGTATATTTTAATTTTAAATATAGTATATATATACATTTTAATACAAAGTGCAATGTTTTAAGAACCGCGCGTACCAGAACGGACCGATAACTGCCATATATTTAATTAGACCTTGCCATTCTACAAACTATATATGTCGTTTTTTAATTACATAACACACAAAATATGGAACGAATATATATAGGGGGCGTTTGTTTGTGTAGTAAGGAGTTGCATAACTTAAGGATGCTTAAGTGTTTATGTAGTGTTATATAATAGATGTTTGGTTGTGTAGTAAGGATGATTAACTTAATGCATGCATATATTCATGTCAAAAGACTAAAATGCCCTTAAATTTGAATTAGTATTATGTATTATATGTTGTGACCTAATTATTGTTAATTATTAATTATTATAAAAATTAGTTATTAATGATGATAATAAATCATTTAGACTATTATGAAATATTAATAATTACTTTTAATTAAATATTAAAAATATTATTATTTATTTTATAATAAAAATTATTATTGATTAATTATCTTCAATTAATTATTATTAATAATTAATATTACATGTTAAATATTATTAATTGTAATAATTAATCTTTGTTATTAATTATGATTTTTTAATAATTATTGTTACTTATTAAGTATTATTATTTATTAATTAATATTAATTAATTTTTTTAATTATTATAAAAATTAATTATTAATTATAATAAAGCGAGTCTTTTTCGGCCTCTCCACTCCCATGCCTTTCTGAGTTAGTCCCAAATGTCCGACTTTCCTGAGTTACAAAAATTATTTTATTATTATGAAATATTATTAATTATTTTTAATTAAATATTAAAAATATTATTAATTATTTAATAATAAATCAATATTGTTTATTAATTATTATTATTACTTGTTATATATTATTATTTATTAATTATAATAATTAATATTTATTACTAATTATGATTTTTTAATAGTTATTGTTACTTATTAAATATTATTATTTATTAACTATTATTAATTATTATAGATTATTAAATATAATTATTAATTATTTCTAAGGGATATTGTTGGAAAAAAAATTAAAGGGAACCGGTGCATAACTTATGCAACCTAAATAAGTTGCATAACTTGTGTACCCTAAGGCATCTTATGTAAGAGGTGTTTGGTGACTTAAAATACATAATTTAAGTTATGCACTTTTTAAGTCTCGCAGAGCACAAAATGAAGACAATTAATGCTATAGACGTCGTGTCACACCTTTATTTCAATTGTGTCAATATTAAATAGAGTCTAAATAGTAAATATAGAAAAATAAATTTTGAGGACAAAGGAAATACAGTGGACTCATGAAACACATTTTATAATAAAATAAAATAAACGAATAAAACAGGTGTTGTGTCTTTTACTCTTTAGGTTGAATAGGTTTCCATTGGTGGCATTTGGTGTCAGATGTTTGCAAGAAAATTTGATGGAAGTAACATGTTTTTGAAACCCTGTGCGGCTGTGCCTCAGTGCCTGTGCGTATCCAATGGAAAGGAAGCCAAAGGAATCTGGTCAAAGGGGAGGTGGGGGTTCACGTGGCAGAAATAGGAAATTAACTTTGGAGGGATAGAGACACGTCATATTTTGGAGATAGGGACAACAAAAAGATGTCACACAGACTCTGTGTTGTGTGAGTGCACGATGGCATTTTTTCTTTTTTTTTTTTATTAATATACATGTATAGCATGTTAAGAAAGGGGTTAAATTAAGTGAATGTTAGGTCCCTCTTGCTCTGCTTCTAGGGGCAACCAACCTTTAATTTATGACACTTAGGTGAGAAAAGTGTGGGCTCTTCATGTGCCTCTTTTTGTGTTTGGTCTATGTTGCCGATATTTAGCATCGCATGGTGTGGCCGGTTACTTCTAAAAAAATATAAAAAAAATAGAGAGAGAGGTAATTTTTCCTTGCTTGCTTACTTTTATTAAATGAAACTACTAGAGTTGATAAGCTCTACTTTTTTTCTTAAAAAAAAAAAGAAGAAGAATAGAGAGAGGGTGCGCCATTTGTACAAGTGTCATTGAATTCTCTTTGCCCAATTATCTATAGGGTGAAAGTTATGTTTCACGAATACTATTGCGATGGTACGAAAATTCTCTAGTACAGATACGGCAATATATATATATATATATAAATATTTTATATATTTAAATTTTTTTTTAAATATGATGAGAGTTGGTGTATATGAAATATTTGACATTTCTTATGACTAATGAGATTTGGAAAATTATTTGAATTCTATGTATTAATATAATTAGAAAAAAAATTATATCACTAAATATCTCAAATTTTTGTGAGCACTCATATAAAATTTCATAGCCAAATAAATTTTTAAATACTTCCAAGCATTTTTAATTATGAGATTTAAAAAATTATTCAAATTTTTTTGTAACTCTATAATTAAAATTTTTTATAACACCAAATTTCTCATATTTATGGGAGAGTAATGAAATTTTAAAGACCTCCAAAAAATTTAAAAGTGAAATCATATTTTAGTAAATGGAGCTGTCCAATTCCATCCAGTTTTGAAGTAAAATATATTTAGTTCCACATGGGGTATGGATGTTATAGATGAATACTATATAAGGATGCATCCGGATCCTCAGCAGCCGAAAAAAAGAGGAGTCCTTTCTTTTTTTTTAATATTTAAAAATTTTAAAACTCAAATAAAGAATCCAAATCGTTGATCTTGTTAAATTTTACCAAATTATGAACATATTAGAATTAATCTAATCAGATTTGTTCATTTGTTGACCACTTGATTTAGTATCAAATGTACTTCAAATTTTATAAAACTTATATAAAAATGTATCTCCAGTAAAACATATTAAATATTAAAATTTTTAAATATTAAAAAAAAAGGACTGGTTGGAGGGGTTTTTTTTTTGACTGCTGAGGATTTGGATGCATATATAAGGATCGAGTTATACAAAGGCTTTGAAATTTTAATTGGGCCCGCGCCAGGGGTGTTGTGTAGATTGTTGGGCTTTTGTCTTCTAATATATTTATATTGTTTGTTAAATATATAAAAATAAATAGATTTGTCCGTTTCAGTGAGCAGTTAATGCGTAGAGGAGACCATATCGGACTAGTCAAAGTGATTAATGCGTACCGGTACTGCTGCATATATGGAGTAGTGAGAAGGATATTTTTAATTTTCTATTTTGTTCTTTTATGTAAATGTAATAAGGGCGTATACACAGTGGTCAGTGGCTGACTGGCTGATATAGAAAAAAAAATAAGCCTAGGCAGACATATTATATGATCAAACTTAATAGGAACAATATTAATAAAGGGATAATTTTATTTTTATTTTTATAAATATAACGATCGAGTTTTCACCCCTATACCATAAAATATAACGATTGAGTTGTAGGAAAGGTTTGAAATTTATAATTGGGCCGGCGCCAGGGTGCCATCGCTGGGCTGAAGTGGAGATGTTTTTACGGGCTTTGGAGTGAAGAAGGCCCTGAGTGGGCTGGAAATGTGGAATCCACAGATCGGAATCGGAGGTTGTACTAGGCACTCCCATAGAGACTGGGAGAGTGATTCGATTCTAAAGTGGAATTTGAGGAAAGAGAGATCCATTCCACATTCGAAAGTGATTCTTTCTAATATCAATAGATATGGCGGAATCGTCGTCGTCGTCGTCGCCGCCGTCGTATCTTGTAGATCTGCTTCTCTCTCTCTTCCATGTCAATGGATCCGCCTCCAGGGACGACCTCCTCCCTCTCCTCGCCACGTCCGCCGCCCTCGTCCTCGGCTGCCTCCTCCTGCTCCTCTGGCGCCGCTCCTCCTCCTCTTCCGCTCCTCTGGCGCCGCTCCCCCCGCCCTTGAAGCTGCAGCTCAGCGCCGACGACGACGACGACGGCGCCCCTGCCGACGGCAAGAAGCGCGTCACCGTCTTCTTCGGCACGCAGACCGGCACGGCCGAGGGCTTTGCCAAGTCCCTCGCCGAAGAGGCCAAAGCGCGCTATGACAAGGCCGCGTTTAGAGTTGTTGATCTTGACGACTACGCCGCTGACGATGAACAATACCATGCCAAATTCATCAAAGAGACCCTCTCTCTCTTCTTTTTGGCCACGTCGGTATCTTCTGTCTTTCATTTCCTTATATTATAACTATATACTTAATAATAATATTCCTATCCATATGCAGCTATGGTGATGGAGAGCCAACCGATAATGCTGCCAGGTTCTACAAATGGTTCACTGAGGTTTGCTGCAATTCACCACTAATTGCCTTTTTCCTTTCTTTTAAATAACCAATAATTGCCTCATAACCACTCCAACCAACTCTTTCGTTATCTCATCTATTTCTCCAATTAGGAAAAGGAAACCAATGATTGCCTCAAGGATTTGAAGTTTGCCGTCTTTGGTCTTGGCAACAAGCAATACGAGCATTTCAATGAGGTTCACATTTTTTTAACATAATCGTCTTATTACACATCACACTTCCATCATTAACTTTCCCGTTAAATAAAACTCAGGTCGCCAAGGTGGTAGATAGGATCCTAGCTGAACAAGGTAATTACCTTTCTATCATTCTCCTTTATACCCTTATAAGTATAATTGAACAAATTTTTAGAAATATAGGCCATCAAATCCACGCCCTTTCGTTTCTACAGTTAAGTAACACTTGCATATTAATTTAACTTTTGTTTAGGAGCGACGAGATTGGTACCCGTGGGGCTTGGTGATGATGATCAGTGCATTGAAGATGACTTCACTGCATGGTAAGTATTTCCCCCCCCCCCAAATTTGCTCGTTATTTTATAACGGTAATCAAAAGTTTGTTGTGAGCTAAGCAAGCTAGTTTGATCTGATTTCACTTCTTTGCAATCGCATCGTACTATTGAATCCAGACTAATCCAAGTTAGCTAATAGCCATTTTATATACTTGTCCTGTCTATGTGGAACCTGTCACATGTATAAGGTGTCAATTGCATATTTGTAACAATAATTTTTGCAAGTGCTGCTGCTTTATCATATTCTTTTTCTCAAGTCAGCTTAAAAAAATTTAATCATACAAATTTGGTAAATTGATTTCCTAAAACAGTCCAATTAGCATATGAACTGTCATAAATTGCAGTTGCTGTTTTTTCCACCAGGCGTTCCTCTTGTTCTTTTTTACTATCCAAGATGCTCCAGCTAATTTATTTCCCCATGAACCTTTTAGGAAGGAGCTGTTGTGGCCAGAGCTAGATCAGCTGTTACATGATGAAGATGATGCACCAAGCGCATCAACACCATACACTGCAGCCATACCAGAATACCGGGTTGTTTTCATTGATCCATCTGAAGCTTCTAACCACCAGGAGAAGTCTTGGAGTCTCGCAAATGGCCATAGCACAATTGACCTCCAACACCCTGCCAGGTTAGAAGTCTTCCACACATTGCTTTCAAATAATCTGTGTATTTCATCTGTACTTGTGCAAAACCTTCAAGTATCAAATATAACCTTGGAAATGGAAGAGTTGTGCACTTGTGCTCTTTATACTTTGTTATTTTTCTTTTCAAACTACTTATTCCCCCTTGAGGGTTCTGCTGTAACATGTTTTGATGTGAAAAAACTTTTGTTTTCAATATTTGCAACTGAAATAAAGAATATAAACCCATTGATCTGTTTGACCAGTGATTGGTGCACACAAAAATATGTGATGAAGTTGGTTTATTCATTTTTTGCCCTCTTGATTTTGTACAATACACAGCTGTGAGATTTTACAATTTAGATTCCTCCCTTGAGCTTTCTATTTCAAATATACTTAAGGGGAGGGATCACTTGGAAATGGCTCATGTTGACAATCTTCACAATAATTTCTCAAATATATTAAAAACGTTTGATAATTGGGGGAAAAAAATTGTATTTATGTTGTTGGTATATAGATGGGATACGAATAAAATTACATGCTGAGTGTCAAATGGGTATGCATCAAGAGCTGTTAACATACTAAAAAGAAATGAACAATTGTGGTATCAAAGACCTGTAGTGGAATTCTCCTTTTCTTCCTTTTGCTTGTCCTTCGATAAATGACTCGGAAAAAGACTGCTACTTTGGTTATTTGTTAAAGGAGGAAAAAAAGAAAGGTAGAGAAGAGGTATGGTGATGTTTGACATTCTATATATATATTTTTTGTTTAGTTAGACTATTCTAAAATTCTTCTTCATGTTGTTGAAGGGCTAATGTGGCGGTACGCAAGGAGCTCCACACCCCAGCTTCTGACAGATCGTGCATTCATCTTGAATTTGACATCTCTGGCACTGGTGTCTCGTAAGTTCAATTGTACTTCTATCTAAGTACTGCTTGTTGGACTTGAAGCCTTAAACAAGACTTAATCTACCTCTTTTCTTTAATTAATAGGTATGAAACGGGGGATCATGTTGGGGTATATTCAGAGAACAGCCTGGAAACTGTTGAGGAGGCTGCAAGGCTTCTTGGCCTCTCTCTCGACACGCTTTTTTCTATACATTCAGACAATGAAGATGGCACCCCTTTAAAGGGGAGCTCACTGGCACCTCCCTTCCCATCCCCATGTACCCTTAAAACTGCACTTGCTCGATATGCTGATCTTCTCAGTTCACCTAAAAAGGTATCCCAATTGATTGTTGCACTAAATTATTCTTACAGCTAGGTTGTATACTGAGTGGTATAAGCATTTGGACTTTTATTCTGGAATAATTCATTTAAATACTCAAAATTCTTTATTATATATTCATGGAAAAATCCTGTATTATTTAACATTTTTTATTGTGGTACTCAGGCGGCTTTGCTGGCTTTAGCTGCATATGCCTCCGAGCCAAATGAAGTTGAAAGGCTGACATATTTAGCTTCTCCTGCCGGAAAGGTTTATTCATGATCTTCAATTTTTTTATTTAACCTTTTGATTTGCTATTAAGTATAGTTCTTTGGTGTGTCAGGACGAGTACTCTCAGTGGGTTGTAGCGAGCCAGAGAAGTATTCTAGAAGTGATGAGTGAGTTTCCGTCAGCGAAACCTCCCCTTGGTGTTTTCTTTGGGGCTATTGCACCTCGTCTCCAGCCTCGTTACTATTCTATCTCCTCTTCGCCAAGGTATCATTTTCTCAAAAGGGGGAAAAAGGAAAGGAAAAGAAAAAGGGGGGAAAAGGAAAGGAAAAGAAAAACTGGGAACTTTCCAATAGCTTTCATAATTTGAAGAAGTGTTCTTATGCAGGATGGCTCCCACAAGGATTCATGTGACATGTGCTCTGGTTTATGGGCCAACACCAACTGGGAGAATTCACAAAGGAGTTTGCTCTACTTGGATGAAGGTAGTCATGTTTTTTATTATTTAGTTCAATTATTGTCTTCTAATTCATTGTTAACCTGAAATCCTTTTAGAGTCAATTGTGAACTTGTGATGTACATACAATATTTGTTCTTTTCAGAACACACTACCACTGGAGTACAGTGAGGAGTGTAGCTGGGCACCGATATATGTTAGGCAATCAAATTTCAAGCTTCCATCAGATCCATCTATACCTATTATCATGATTGGTCCTGGTACTGGTCTTGCACCATTCAGGGGTTTCTTGCAGGTATACATTACCATGGAAATGCTTTAGCTAATTTGTGTAAGATTATTATGGACTTCAACAAGTTTTTTTGTGGCCGTAACTTTTGCTACAATTGCAGGAAAGACTAGCCCTGAAACAGTCTGGAGCAGAACTTGGCTCATCTATTCTCTTTTTCGGTTGTAGAAATCGCAAGATGGTACAATACAATATTCTGTTTATACTTTCTCATAGTTTTTAGTATTTGGTCAAATATTTTGATGCCTGTTATGATGCTGATTCCATTTGGTTCCAGTAGCCTAAATCTAGCAATATTTGCTATTTGGTAAATGAAGTTCGACTAAGATATGACCACTTTTCTTGTGCTTTTGCTATCTTTTATGTGTGTGTGCATGTGTCCATGTTATGCATCTGATTTCTTTTTGAAATTTTATGACCTTTACGATTGTATGTTTTCTGACTGGATTGGAAGTGGAATGTTTTAACATACAGTTTCAGCAAACTTTAATATAAGATATGTACAATTTTAGGATTTCATTTATGAGGAGGAATTAAATAATTTTGTCAATGATGAGGCTTTATCTGAGCTTATCGTTGCATTTTCACGGGAGGGGCCGGCTAAAGAATATGTGCAACATAAAATGGCTGACAAGGTAAATTATAGAAGCTTAAATTTTGTTAGGCCAAGTATATTTTCTACTTGGTTTTATCTCTTGAGATAGTGGACTCTGCTTGTGTTGTGTTTTTCATATAATTAGGCATCAGAGATTTGGAGCATAATCTCAAAAGGAGGCTACATTTATGTGTGCGGTGATGCCAAAGGAATGGCTAGAGATGTTCACCGGGAACTGCATAAAATTGTTCAAGAGCAGGTTCAACACCCAGAAAATCTTTATAACATTACTTAAATTGAAGAAAAGGGAGTTTACTAAATATTTAATTTAAATATTGGTTTCCAGGGATCGCTGGATAGTTCAAAAACAGAGAGCTATGTGAAGAGCTTGCAAATGGAGGGGAGATATCTGCGTGATGTGTGGTGAAACAAACCTTAGAAAGAAAAAAATAAATAAATAAACATTCAAATTGGCTTCAGCTTCATATTGTTATTATTCTTTAACCTGCTAGCCTAACGAGGTTTTGTTAGTGTAATATACAAGTTCAAATTAAGTTTTGCCATTTATCATATTTAGGATAAATTTATAAATTGTATTCAGGTGGAGGTGAAATAAGGAAAGGTAGATTACATTGTGGGAAGTTGTGTTCTTATGCAGTTTTAAGTTTGTATGTATTATTTTAGAACTAGACTTGAAAAGAAAACATTGTTGAGATGGGATAGATTTATAACAGTTATATGCTTTCATTCTCGTATTTACTAGTGCGATGTTGGGTATGTAGTTGTTCTTGTTGTTTATTCTGCTTAAGGCATGGATTGAAAGACAGGAATCGTCTTTTGAAAAGAATGTTTTGTGAAATGGTGTAATGATGAATTCTTAAACCGTAGTAATACGTCCCTTTGTTATTGTATGAGACAGACCCGATGATGTACCTAATTGAGAAGCTACGCCTAATAAATCACACTAGATAACACCAAAAAGTGGCACAACACGGCACAATAAGGTGTGTCGTGTTCATCCATTAGAATTTAGACACAACACAACACATATTTAGGAACTCTAATTGCAAATAAAGTGACAGTCAACAAATTGTTCAATTTCCCACTCTAGGGTGCGTTTGGATAGTTGTGGGAAGAAGGGAAGAAGTGGGAAGAAGTATTGGGAAGTGTGTAACTTCGTGAAGAGTTTGGATTGTTTATAATTTTTTTTCTTCTTCTTCTTTCTTCCAACAATCCAAACACACCCTATAGAGGAGTAAAATTAAACGAATATAAGCAGATCAAGAACAAAATGCAGCTATAATTCATTTTGGGAAAGAAATTGAGAGAAGATAGAACAAGGAGGGTGCTCAGCACAAAAAAAAAAAAAAGAAAATTTCAATATATATATATATCAATTAGTATAAAGGGTTTAAAAATTGCGCATCCGGGGAATCGAACCCCGGTCAGTACCGTGGGAGGGTACTATGATACCACTACACCAGATGCGCTGTTGTGAAGCAATTCTAATTAATACCTTTTCTGTCATCGTCTTTACTGTCTGGATTAAAGGGCAGGCTAAAGGTCGTAAGTTCGTCGGTATCTAGGCCTCACAATCATTTGTAAATTCTTCTTTTATTAATTTGTCAATGTCAAGTCTTTAAAGAAAAATGTAAAAATTATGACGAGAAAAATAGCTCAAGCAATTTTTTTTTTTTTTTTTTTTTTGTAAAACCCAGATTCACCATTGAAAAATAGCTCAATTTTATGATTACTTATGTATATCATTATTTTTTAAAAGAGTTTCATACTTTAAAATAAATAGAATTATTATTTTGTACTATTAAGAAGAAAAATACCACTTTTAATATCTCATCTCACGGGTGTTTTTGGAGGGGGCAAATCTGCCGGAGCGATGCCAGCATTCTGTGCCTAAAGAAATTGGATGCAGCAGCCCAGCAGAATACAGTCTTTTTTATGGTCTCTTGAATTTGAAACTCTTTCATTTGATAAAACAAAAGGGCAAGTTGCTACATTGCACAAAATACGAAAGACTGATAGAAAAAAAAAATTATACATACTTCTTTGCCATTTCGTAAGTGGATTAATCCAGAATACAGTCTCTCTTTTTTTTATTGGCTACATAAGTGGATTAATCCACCACTTTCGTTAAACAAAGTTGAACAAGTACACCAGATCAAAAACAGAAGAACTAGAACAAAACTGGGCACTGGTACCTATCTCTGGGTACCACCGCGCCCTTAATTCTGCTATCAATACCCCACCCTGTGTCTATAGAGAGGTACATAGTTGCAGAATGATATTAAAACAGATGCATCAAACACTGCCAAAAACCAACTATTACCCAGGCAAAACTAAGTCAATTTAAAGCAAAGAAACAGTTAGTTTTTCTTCATCCCCACTTATTAGTTTTGTCCAGCTTATTTGTTTTCCAATCAGCAAAACTGAACTGTATATCAAAAACTCAGCTACCATAAACTCTAAAGCAAACCAAACCATTTGATGACCGTAAAACACCGTGCCATTTTTCTAACTGAAACTGGCATAGACTGATATTTCCAGCTGCATGCATTTGCCGAAGCAGAAAGTTGTGAAAAAAGCAACAAGAAGAATCGATTAAGTAGATCACAGGCATAAATTCAATGTTATGATTTGTTTCTTTGAAAACCAAAACAATAAATAAAAAGGAGAGACAAGGAGATTAAAGGATCAATGAAGAAGTAGAGAAAAGACCAACAAAGAATGGATTCATGTCAGCATTACAACATTTAATGCAGCACAGATTACCTGAACTCAAATTCCCTCTTGTTAGGTCTCGTTTATTTCCTTTGCAAACTCAGATGGTTTTATTATCCTTGTTTAACAGTATCAAATAATTACTAATCTGAAGCCAAAAGGGCAAGTTTGATCCATAAAAACATATTGGAGAGTGGAAATGCATCATTTGTATAATCATTGGCCTCTAGCAAAATGAAAATGTACTAATCCAGATCAAGTAGACTAAACAAGGAAACAAGATGCCTTATAAAAACTTGATCAAACTGCATTAAGATAGCATCCTTTCTTTTCTAGTTTTAGCCAGAAAGTCCATTCCTTTTGGACATGAACCATGTCGAAAGAGTATATTAGATGAAAAAGTGAAACAAAAAGGAAAAACACAAGAAGAGAGCTATTAAGGAATGTACTGCCAGACCAAAAAGTATCTAAATGGAATTAATAACTGTATAAAAGCAATAAAAAGCTGACAAGGAGGGCTCATATCAAGTGTAGATTAATGGAGAAACCATCAGTGTGGGTGAAAACCGCACCGTCAACACAGAAGCAGATGGTGTTAAAATTCAAATAGCAACTAAATCTGCATCCATGTTGAGGCAACAAGTTTTGATACCCACTCCAGTCCTCTCTCTTTTTAATCATTGCCCACATCCACATGAAGGAAAAACTCATCACTTACCATTAATAATTGTAAGGTAGGAATTCATTTCATGCTCTTCAAAGTTTGATTGATGAGGCAAAGAAAAATGATTTCCACTACAAAAGTAGCATTATAATATTATTTGTTCTTGCTTGGAGCAACAAATAGCATTACAATTTTTCTCTTTGTTTGGGCACTTAGATGAAATGAAACCACTATGCACAAACAAATCTTTAGAATTAAGCGACAACAGAGCTGAGAGCTGTTAACCCAAATTTCTTTGCATTTCTGGGTTCTGATGTACACATGCAAAGATTTTATGCACCTAATCAAACCAGACCAGTAATATTAAGTAGGGATTGTTATTTAAAAGTAACCAATAAACAAAAGACCTCACTTTTGATGAGATGAGAAGAGAAAGCTGAATCGGCGATCCGACACCGACAGTGGCATTGGCATTGGCCGGAATGGTGAAATGAAGACAGACGCATTCCAGGACTAGGACTAGGGTTTGTTTGCTTGTTTGGTTCCAACTTCTAAGTTCTAAGTAACAACTAAGAACTCGTCCGAAGCACCCAATACAAGCCCAAGCCCAAGCCCAAGCCCAATAAATAGGCCTTATAATCTAATCTAAATGGCCGACAATACAAAAATATACAGTCTGTCTGTGCAACAAATTGTAAATCAGCTTGTTAGTATTTATTAGCTGCATTTGTTAGTGTGTTTACTGTTAGTCTGTTAGTGTGTTTATTGTTACTGTATTTATTAGCTGCATTTATTTTTAGCTCAAAGTTAGTTGCGTTTATTGTTAATGTGTTTACTGTTAATTAGTAGCATAATTGTTAGTATTTATTAGCTGCATTTATTAGTTCTTATTTTAGTTGCATTTAGTACTGTAATGATATGGATGAATTAATTTGTTAGTTTGTTATTGTTATAATGGCTCAAAATGAGTATGTCATAATGCATTTAGTGCTACATTTATTAGGTTTTGCATTTAGTTTTTATTTTTGTTAGTGTTGTATTTGTTAGGTGCATGTATTAATTTGTTACTGTTTTATATGTTAGTCTATTTTATTTTTTGCGAAAATAATTGTTAGTCTGTTTAATTAGTTGCATTTGTTATCATTGGTTTTAATTATTAGTTATTATTGATTAATCTGTTTAATTATTAATTAATAATTAATAATTGTTAGTTTATTTAATTGTTAGTTTGCTGTTTTTTATTTTGATCTGGAGGCCCATGGGCTGATATTGATTAATTTTGTACTGTTTAATTAGCATGGACTTAATTATTAGTTGTTAGTCATGTTCTTATTTTTTAATGTTTAATTAGTTGCTTTAATTTTATGTTATTTTTTATTATTAGCATGGGTTTACACCAATATTTAACTGGTGATCAAGTTGAAAGAATTGTGCATGAGGCTAATGCACAAAACCCTCAAGGTGCACCTGAAGGTGGAAATATTGATGCACAAGCAGCTGAAGTTGGAGTTCAGATCCCAAAAAAGAGAAAAGTTAGGGAAAGAACGACCGCATATGTGTGGAGGTCTTTGTAAACATCAAAACTATGGAAAGCAGCACTTATGATTTATTGTTTTGATGAGTAAGAAAATGTTTCGTAAGTGGGAAAGATATTGGACCATTGGGAATACATTGTTAGCCATTGCTTGTGTTCTAGATCCAAGATGTAAGCTAAGCGTTGTAGAGTATTATTTTAGAATCATATACCCTGGCAACTATGAATGGTATATGTCAAACTTGAATGCTTGTATTAGTTCTTTGTTCAAGGAGTACTCGAAAGCATACTCCATTAAATTACAGAGCCAACCTAGTGCATCAAGGCCTCAAAGCTAGAGGTATGATTATACAATAGCTTATATATGCTCAATTCAATAAATTGCAGTTACTCAGAAATTAACAACTTGTTAATTGTTCTTGTTTGTAGTAAACAATCTTGTGTGGCATCTAGTGTGACCGTCAGTCAAGTCAGAGCTGGTCTGAAAGATTTCATAAGCGCAAAGCAAACATCAGAACCAGAGAAGTCACAGCTTGAAGAATATTTAGGTGAGTTCAATTAGCTGAAAATTGTGTGTAATTTTATCTGAAAATTATGTCCATTGTTATTTGAATATCATATGAATTGTTGTTTAGGTCTGCCATTGGATAAAACTAGTGTGGATGATGAATTTGACATCCTTACATGGTGGAAGATGAAGGTGCCTAAATATCCAGTGTTGTCTCGACTAGCCCGAGACATCCTGGCTGTCCCGGCATCTACAGTGGCATCTGAATCCACATTCTCTGCTAGTGGCAGGACATTGTCTGCTGTAAGAAATTGTGTGAATGATGAGAGCATGGAAGCTCTCATCTGTGCTCAGGACTGGTTGCGTGCTCGTGTGGCCGGTAAGCTCTGTCTTAATTGTTGCTAGCTATGTTTATTTAATTATTTGCAATAGTAGATAGTTATAATACTTGGTAATTCTCATAATTTACATGCTATGTTAATATACAGAGAATGGTGAACAAGTTGGTGGTTCAATTTGGGTCACTGCCGAAGCGGTATCAGATGATACTGTTTGTGGAAGTGAAGAATTACTTTGATTATAAGAGAATTGTAGCTCTGCAAGTCACATTGTAAGTGTTATTCCTTTGGTGCTTGTTGGATGACTTGCTGAGTTGATGATTGTCTGTTTTTGTCATTTTGTGGCTTGTCAGTGAGATCAACTGATCTGTTGTTGCCTGTTAGTTATTAGACTTGTTAGTAAGATCAAGTAGTTGTAACTTGTAAGTTGAAGCCTAGAGTTTCAGCTCTTGGGCTCCTTACTCTCAATCCCAAGCCGGTATTCTTCGATGATGATGACCTATGTATTTAAAGCTTTATAAGTTTCTGTTTTAAGCCAATGGCTGAGAAAGGTTTCCTGAGAAGATAGCTTGGGAGTTGAGAATAGGTGGAGCTCGTTGCTGGAACTGTGGGTTTCAAGTTCATGGTTTTTGTTGTGACTTGTGTGCTTCATGACTTGAATAGTTCAATTTATAGTTCTGTACTATGTTGTGAACTTAGTTCAATTTCTGATTTGTGTTGTGAACTCAAAATTATTTGTCAATTCGTGGGTTTCTCAATTTGTCAATTTGTATTGTGAACTCAGATTTGTGGATTTCTATTAATGTTTGTTGATTTTTCTATTTTTTTAATTTTTTCGGATAACTTTTGTAAGGTCTGAATTTTGTTCTCTGTGTAACTATTTTTTAAACGTTACTAACGTTATTCCGTTGAAAAAATACGGAACATAAACGTAACATTTTTCAGTTACGTTATCATTATGGAACATTAAACGTAAACTAAGTGGTTTCCGTGTAAAAAAACGGAACATAAACGTAAGAGGTGATTTCCGTGCACGTATTGCACGTTTGACAGCGCTACACATGACCAAATATATAAATAAATATAATTATTCAAATCAATAACTCAGATTCACAAAAGAGCACCCGCACCCAATACAAGAGCACCAAACACGCTAGCAGCACCAAACACTACTTTCCTGGCCGACGAATTATCAACATCGGCATCATCACTCTTGGCCCTTGTTGGGGACTTGGCCGGCGAATCAACCGGTGAATCAGAGATGGGGGCATCCGCAGCCGGTGATAATACCGGCGCATCTGCACTCTCGTCAGGTGATTCTGCAACCGGGCCTTCTGCTGGGGTGGGTCCCACCTCTGGAGCGGAAACTGCCGGCGCTGGCGGTGGAGCTGGAGGACTAATCCGGACCTCCTGGGGATTCCCCCCAAGACCAGGTGGAATGATAGCTGTGCTGACCTGAGCGACCGTGACAATTCATTGATTAATTACAAGCTAAGCAAAGCACTACTCAATAATATATAGGATAAACTTTAGTAAATACAATATACAATTCAAGTTAGTTACCTGAATGACAGAGATGTTGTACGGGCGAACGGCGACAACCTTGATGAAGGCAGAACTGAGGGGAGCACCAGGCTGAGCACTGCCGAAGAGCAGCCTGCCGTCAGTGTAGCGCTTGGTGTAGTTCAAGAAGCCCATCCTGTCATTGGCAACTCCTGACGACTGGAAGAGAGTGGTAAGCAGGGTGGTGTTCTTGGCCAGTTTAGTGAGCTTGGCATCGTCGAAGTAGTCGAGGACCACATGGATGGAGAGCGCCTTCTTGAGGGTGTCTGTGTCGAGGCTCGAGAAGGCGGGGGCGGAGGAGTTGTCGATGGCCATGACGGTGATGGTCTGGCGGCGGTTGATCTCGTCGGCGACTTTGGACTGCGAGAGGAGGGAGTTGAAGATGCTGAACTCCGGGTAGTTTGAGAGGAGCCGTGTGATGTTGTGTGCAGAGATGCAAGAGGCGAGGCAGAGCATGGCCAAGGTGGCGGTGAACACGCACACGCTGTTGAATGCCATCGATGGATTGAGAAAACCTCAAAGACGGCAGAGACTGAGACAGAGTGGAATTAATTGTTGGGTTTAGGGAATTGCATGGGGCAGCGAGGACAAGAGATAAATAAAGTGATTGTCAGTTATCAAGGTAATTTTCTACCTTATTTGGATAACTGGATTTGAATGCTTGGTTGGATTGGTTTCATTTTGTTTTCCTTTTAATTTTTAGGGTTTGTGGCGCCTAACTCCAAGTTAGGAGGAGATGGAGCGCAAGATTAATTCTGACCGTTGGAGAGTGTTCCTGGTTACTGCTTGATTATTAGATGTAAGTTGTAACATTAACATAAATCCAATTTAGCGAGCATTCTTCTGATAATAGAAAAATATATAGCACTGAACATGCGATCTTCATCGAATACAGGAAAAAATATTAGACCTCAGTGAAGGCTTCACTGATATATATATATGAGATTGGCTAAAGTATACTCCAGCATACGGATTAAACCCGTATGCTGGAGTCGTTTCTCAAAATCTAAAGTTCAAACAGTCGATCCAAACAGTTCAAGTTGTTCTCCATATAAAAATATCTTTAAAGACCAAATTTTACATTTTTTCGAATTTTTTTGCTATTTTAAAATTGAATGATCAGAAATACTCCTTTACAACTCCTTTACAATGTTTTTTTTTAAAATAGCATAATATATAGTAAAAAAATTCGAAAAAATATAAATTTTAGTTTCCTAGGAGATTTCAATATGGAGAACAATTTGAAAGCTTCGGATCGACTGTATGCATTTTAGATTGTGAGAAACGACTCCAGCATGCGTGCTATCTGTATGCTGGAGTATACTTTAGCCAATATATATATATAGAGGATGGCTAATGTGCCATAGATGGCACAGAGGGTCCCGTGCCATAGAGTCGTTTTTCGAGATCCAAAATTCAAATGCTCAATTTGAACCATCCAAGTTATTCACCACATTAAAATATCCTTGGAGACCAAATTTTACATTTTTTCGAATTTTTTTGCTATTTATTATGATATTTTTAAAAAACGTTATAATTGGAGTATTTCAGACCCTCCAATTTGAACATATCAAAATAAGTACCAAAAAAATTCAAAAAATGTAAAATTTGATCTCCAATGGTATTTCAATATGCTGATCAATTTGAACGGTTTGGATTGACCGATTGAATTTCGAATCTTCAAAAAATGACTCAAAAAAGGTATCTATGGTATTGCCATCTATGGCACTTTATCCCACCTATATATATATACATACATTTTAGTGAATCGCAGTATATAATTAATGATTGAAATCAACTTGATAAAAAATTTCATAATTTTCAGTTTTGATTCTTACTGCCACATTTAGAACTAATCGCAATATAAATAAGACCTTGTTATGTTATATTAAACAGATATATATATATGCTAAATGTTGTAAGAAAGGAAGTTAAAGTCTTACGATTAATAATTAAAAATAATCAACAACGAAGTTGCAGATGGTATCCACAAATTAGTTTGACTGAATTCGGTTAGCTAGCTTAACAGAATAACAGATACCCTTCCTAACTAATTATAGCAATTAGGTGTGTTTGGCAAGAACATGAACAAGGGATGAACAGGCGGTCCACGAACAGGCCCACGAACAACCAAGGCAAATGAGAAGTTCGTGAAAAACGGCGAACCATGAACAACGAAATTTGTTCGCGTTTGTTGTTGTTCGCGTGTTGTTTGGTTCGCACGAACAGTCGCTGTTCACGAACAGGCTGTTCATGAGCGGAACCAAACATACTTTATCGATCGCGTTAATTAGCAGCTGAAACTAAGAATCGAATAATGTTAAATTGCTCTTCTAATCATACGTACATCAATACCGGACTTTCGTTGCCTAGTGCAACAGATCACAGACGTGTTAGTCAACAAGTACGTAGTTTGGTTTTGGTATATCATTATTCATTCATGCTTCATGCATCTTCTACATTCAAAACGGAATTAATTAGTATCATCCCATCATTTGTATCATTCCCACCATTTTTTAGAAAACGCGTTTTTTTTTTTCCATTTTTAGAAAACGTGTTTGAAATTCTCTCTTCCATTTTCGGAAATTCAGAAGACACGTTTCTATGAGTACGCTACTCCCCCGCCCCACCCCTCCCGCATACGCTCCCCCCTCCCCCTCGCCCCCACCCTCCCCTGCCCCTCTCACACACTTCATAACCCGTTGAAATTAATATTCATAAATGTTGAAGCTAATGTCGTAATTGTTGAAATTGACATATTTAAATGTTGAAGGTAATAGTTGAAGTTGGCATATTTAAATTGTTAAATAACAGTTATATATATTAACTTCAACAGTTGCAGTTCGGATACTAACTATTGAAGTTAATATGATTAATTGATATAGTTCGAATACTAAATGTTGAAGTTAATATGAGTAATTGTTCTAGTCCGAATACTAACTGTTGTAGTTAGTATTAGTAATTGTTGTAGCTCAGATATCAACTGTTGAAGTTAATATGAGTAAATGTTATAGTTCGGATACTAATTGTTGTAGTTAGTATTAGTAATTGTTGTTGTTGTACTTAATATGAGAGGGAGGTACAAAAACAGAGGGATATCGCTGGGTACATAGGGACAGAGAGAACAAAAAGGAAAGAGGGATGTAATATCGCTGGATGGGAATGAGAATTTTTTTCCATTTTTAGAAAACGCGTCTGTTATTAATGAAGTATCGTTGGGAATGATGGTGATGATGAAATACGGGAATGATCCTTATCACCCCGCATTCAAAATGCATATCGTTAGGTATTTAGTAATTTGACCAGGCCGGATGCATGTCCAGCCTGGAAAGCCCCTCCCATGATGGAAATTGGAAAATAATATTTACTAGGCAACAGATTCCGTTGATCAAAGCACAAAAAATCAATCGGCCAGGTTTAATTACTCCTTGAAATTAAAGAAAAGCGGTAAATATTATTTTTGCAAGGAGATCAATGGTCAGGTTTAATTACTCCTTGCAAAATAATATTTACCGCTTTTCTTTTTCAAAAAAAAAAGAAAAAAAATAGAGACCTCCTTAAGTGTAATTGACCATCGCATTTTTTAGTAATGCATGCATGACATTTTTTTTAAAAAAAAACAAAGCTCTGTTAATAAGCGTAATAACATGTAGATGCATCACACAATGAGGCAGATTAAGGAAATTCTAGTTTATTATTATTAAATACGCCAGCTGTTAATTTAGGTTTAGAACAGGTGCAACTTGGATCATTTCAGGATCATTATCCAATGGAATGTATATATTAGTTACACGTCTCCATAACCATAATGATGTCTTCTCCGGTTTGGGCCTTATTTTGAAGAAAAAATGGGCAAAAAGCCTTACTCAAAATGGGCTTTTTGAGCTATTGAAATGTCTGAACTGATATGATGTTCACTTATGCAGGATAATTCTCATATTGGGAATGGATTGTCCAGTAGGATTCCCTTTGGCTACTAATGAAGTGCCTAAATTTTAAAAATAGTTTTTTGTGTTCATTTTTGACAGAAATCAAATCCGCCGGGTGCAGTTGGTGTTAGTATTGCATTGGAAAAGTTCCTCCTTTCTTCTTTAGATGTCAGAACATCAAGATTTCCTATTTTTATTTCATTAGATGTCTTTCTTCAGCTATTGAATCATAAAGAGGAAAAAGTTTGGTGAATTCTAAGTGCCTTATTACTTCAATTATGCATGTAGGATTGAACCTGGTATTAATGTATTAGTATGCTCAAGGGGTGGTGGTGGTCTTCTAGAAGCACGCATGGAGTTTGTGGCAGAACTCTGGCAAGCTAATATCAGGGTTTACACCTTTTCCCATTTTGAATGGTTTATATATATTCATGTAAAATGATATAATATAGATTATAAGTTATCTGTTTTCGCAGGCTCAGTTTGTACCTCATCCAGACCCAAGCTTGAAAGAACAGTATGAATATGCAAGTGAACATGACATTAAATGCCTCCTAATTATAACTGAAGCTGGTTTATCTCAAACAGATCTTGTGAAGGTAACCAAAGCTGTACTAAGGTGAAACTTTTTCTTTTTCTTCTATTTTTTATGATAACAGTTTTACTGTTCTTTGTATTTTTGTTCCAGGTTCGCCATTTTGAGTTGAAGAAGGACAAGGAAGTCCCAAGAGAAGAAATTGTTAAGTTTCTCACTGATGCAATTTCTACACAATTTAGGGATCATACAATTTGGAAAACCATGTACATAACCTCTTTTTTTTTTTCTTTATTGTTGGTAGAAGTGTAAGTATGTCCTATTACAAACCTTGAAGTGTGTCTCTCACTAAGTAGTCAACAAGAAAATGAATTACCGGAAATAGTCCTAAATATTGGATTCCCGTTTTTCATAAATAGCCAAAGTGAACATGAAGTTGCCAAAGTCGGCATGTAAATTAAATTTCCGTTTTTTTATAAATAGGGAACGTGATAATCAAATTATAAAAACAACGAAACTGACAAAAATAAAATTCCAAAAATGAGCATCATAATTGACTTTCGTTTTTTATAAATAGGTGGTTTAAGATAAAAAAATTTATAAAAATAATAAAAATGAAGAAGCAATTATAAAAATATGCATCAGAACTGAATTTTAATTTTTGATAAATAGGCAACGTTCTTTTTAATTTCTAAAAATAGGTTCCAGTACTGAATTTTTCTTTTTCATAAACAGGCTCAGAAAAATAAAATTCTAAAAATACGCATCATCAAAGACGTTTTTTTTAAAATACGTAACCAGATAAAAACATTTATAAAAATAACCAATATGAACATAAAATTGTAAAAATAAGCAGCAGAACTGAATTTCAATTTTTGATAAATAGGCAACGAGCTTATAAATTTCTAAAAATAGGCTTCAGTACTGAATTTTCGTTTTTCATAAATAGGCTCAGAAAAATAAAATTCCAAAAATACGCATCTAAATTGTATTTCGTTTTTTATAAAGAGTTAACCAGATAAAAGAAATTATAAAAACAACGAAAACGAAGATAAAATTGTGAACATATGCATCAAAAGTGAATTTCAATTTTTTATAAATAAGCAACGTCCCTTTTTATTTCTAAAAATAAGCTTCAGTAACTGAATTTTCGTTTTCCATAAATAGGATCAAAAAAATAAAATTCTGAAAATAAACATCGCAATGTCTTTAATTTTTTATCAATAGGTAATCAGATAAACAAATTATAAAAATAACGAATTTGCAGATAAAATTGTAAAAATAAGCAGGAGAACTGAATTTTAATTTTTCATAAATAGATAACATGATCTTTAATTTTTAAAAATAGGCTTCAGAACTGAATTTTCGTTTTTCATAAATAGGCTCCGAAAAATAAATTTCCAAAAATGGACATCATATATTGAATTTCGTTTTTTATAAATAGGTAACCAGATAAAAAATTTAAAAAAAATAACGAAAACGAAGATAAAATTGTAAAAATATGCATTAAAAGTGAATTTCATTTTTTTATAAATAAGTAACGTCCTTTTTTATTTCTAAAAATAGGCTTCCATAAGTGAATTTTCGTTTTCCATAAATAGGATCAGAAAAATAAAATTCTGAAAATAGACATAGCAATGTCTTTTATATTTTATAAATAGGTAACCAGATAAAAAAATTATAAAAATAACGAATTTGAAGATAAAATTGTAAAAATAAGCAGGAGAACTGAATTTTAATTTTTTCATAAATAGATAACATGATCTTTTATTTTTAAAAAAAGGCTTTATAACTGAATTTTCGTTCTTCCTAAATAGGCTCAGAAAAATAAATTTCCAAAAATGGACATCTTAAATTGAATTTCGTTTTTTATAAATAGGTAACCAGATAAAAAAATTATAATAATAACGAAAACGAAAATAAAATTGTAAAAACATGCATTTAAAGTGAATTTCAATTTTTTTTAATTAAGCAACGTCCTTTTTTATTTCTAAAAATAGGCTTCAGTAAGTGAATTTTCGTTTTCCATAAATAGGATCACAAAAATAAAATTCTGAAAATAGACATAGCAATGTCTTTTGTATTTTATAAATAGGAAACCAGATAAAAAAATTATAAAAATAACGAATTTGAACATAAAATTGTAAAAATAAGAAGGAGAACTGAATTTTAATTTTTCGTAATTAGATAACATGATCATTAATTTTTAAAAATAGGCTTCAGAACTGAATTTTCGTTTTTCATAAATAAGCTCAGAAAAATAAATTTCCAAAAATGGACATCATAAATTGTATTTCGTTTTTTATAAATTGGTAACGAGATAAAAAATTATAAAAATAACGAATTTGAAGATAAAAATTGTAAAAACAAGCAGGAGAACTGAATTTTAATTTTTCATTAATAGATAACATGATCTTTAATTTTTAAAAATAGGTTTTAGAACTGAATTGTCGTTTTTCCTAAATAGGCTCAGAAAAATAAATTTCCAAAAATGGACATCTTAAATTGAATTTCGTTTTTTATAAATAGGTAACCAGATAAAAAAATTATAAAAATAACGAAAACGAAGATAAAATTGTAAAAATATGCATTAAAAGTGAATTTGAGTTTTTTATAATTAAGCAACGTCCTTTTTTATTTCTAGAAATAGGCTTCAGTAAGTGAATTTTCGTTTTCCATAAATAGGATCAGAAAAATAAAATTCTGAGTATTTCATGAACTTTCTTCGTTTCCACACAGTATGTGATCTATTCGTCACATTAGCCACATATGTATTTTTTTGCTGGCGCACTGTTATTTATGTGTATTTCTAGGGTGTGTTTGGATGACCATGGAATAAGGAATAAGGATAAGAAATTTCGATATGCATGCTTATTCTTATTCTTGTGCAACCCAAACAACACAAGAATAAGGAATTTGGACCCTTATTCTTATACTAACAAAACCATGGTATAAGAATAAGGAATTTGGATAAGCACACTTATCGAAATTCCTTATTCTTATTGCTTATTCCATGCCCATCCAAACACACCCCTAAAGTGTTCGGTTAGTTTTTTTTATATGTTATGTTAAATGCACCTAGGAGTAAGATTATTGTCATTGCTGTTACACTCTAATTCACGTGGATTTATACAAAGTATTCAGTTAGTTTGTTTACATGTTATATTACATGCATCAAGGAATTAGATTGTTGCTATTACTGGTACACTGCTATTCATGTGTATTTCTACAAGTGTTCAGTTAGTTTTTTTATATGTTATGTTAAATGTACGTAGAGATGAGATTATAGTAATTTGATAGGTTTAGTATTGTTGTCACACTATAATTCATGTGTATTTATACAAGTGTTAGTTAGTTGCTTCAGTTGTTATATTAAATGCATCTAGAGATTACTTGTGCAAATGTTTACTTATTTAAAATTTTGCACAAATGATGTGTTAGATACTGCAAATGTAATCTTAAATGACATAAGGGATCATCTTATGTTTCTATATTAGAAATTATTTTCTGCATAAAATTACCTGAAATATTATTTAGTATTAAATTGTGATTTATTTGTCAAATTATGGGATCATGTTGTTAACACTCCACATATGTATTTGTATTCATATTATGCAGGTTTGGATCGCGCTTCGATCAAGTTGGTGTGGTGTTGTGTATTTATTCTCCACAAACATTAGATTTTTAGCAAACCGAACATGTGTCCTAATATTTTTGTATGAATTGTGATGGTATTATGTTGTTTTTTTTTTCGAGATCTTGACAGAAGCTGTCAAATTAAAATTGATCATGATGTATTAGAGATCATATTATTAATACTTTTTTATGGATCATATTAATATTTTATTTTTGTACTAGTTATTGTTATATTACGAAACTATCAAATCGAACATATAATACATGTTAAATCATCTCTTGTGCTAACAAAATACTAAATATTTATGTACTTTTTTCAAATTTGACGATTCAATGCGTGAAAAATAGATGCAAAATCATTAATATGTCATTTTATACATATATCAAACTGAACACTTAACGCAAATAAACAATCCTTTGTAGTATTTAGTTAAAAAAACTGTTCAATAATTATCTCATCCCTTAAAGCATCAATCATAACACAAATGCTGACGTCATCATACGGTAGACGTACGCGGATGACATCAGCACGTCGCTGGATCTGGACGCTGGGTCGCTATGTTGCTGGATGGTTGGATGATAAAATCGTGGATGGTTTATATCATTTCTGAATTAAACCTGACCATTGATCTCCTTGCAAAAATAATATTTACCGCTTTTCTTTAATTTCAAGGAGTAATTAAACCTGGCCGATTGATTTTTTTGTGCTTTGATCAACGGAATCTGTTGCCTAGTAAATATTATTTTCCAATTTCCATCATGGGAGGGGCTTTCCAGGCTGGACATGCATCCGGCCTGGTCAAATTACTAAATACCTAACGATATGCATTTTGAATGCGGGGTGATAAGGATCATTCTCGTATTTCATCATCACCATCATCCCCAACGATACTTCATTAATAACAGACGCGTTTTCTAAAAATGAAAAAAAATTTCATCCCCATCCAGCGATATTACAT
Source organism: Rhynchospora pubera (assembly GCA_028095005.1). Classification (NCBI taxonomy): domain Eukaryota; kingdom Viridiplantae; phylum Streptophyta; class Magnoliopsida; order Poales; family Cyperaceae; genus Rhynchospora; species Rhynchospora pubera. The sequence goes on along the minus strand of CM051459.1, from coordinate 227,847,744 downwards.
CCCTCTTTCCTTTTTGTTCTCTCTGTCCCTCTGTACCCAGCGATATCCCTCTGTTTTTCTACCTCCCTCTCATATTAAGTACAACAACAACAATTACTAATACTAACTACAACAATTAGTATCTGAACTATAACATTTACTCATATTAACTTCAACAGTTGATATCTGAGCTACAACAATTACTAATACTAACTACAACAGTTAGTATTCGGACTAGAACAATTACTCATATTAACTTCAACATTTAGTATTCGAACTATATCAATTAATCATATTAACTTCAATAGTTAGTATCCGAACTGCAACTGTTGAAGTTAATATATATAACTGTTGAAGTTAATATATATAACTGTTATTTAACAATTTAAATATGCCAACTTCAACTATTACCTTCAACATTTAAATATGCCAATTTCAACAATTACGACATTAGCTTCAACATTTATGAATATTAATTTCAACGGGTTATGAAGTGTGTGAGAGGGGCAGGGGAGGGTGGGGGCGAGGGGGAGGGGGGAGCGTATGCGGGAGGGGTGGGGCGGGGGAGTAGCGTACGCATAGAAACGTGTCTTCTGAATTTCCGAAAATGGAAGAGAGAATTTCAAACATGTTTTCTAAAAATGGAAAAAAAGAACGCGTTTTCTAAAGGATGGTGGGGATGATACAAATGATGGAATGATACTAATTAATTCCGGGTTTAATTACTCCTTGCAAAATAATATTTACCGCTTTTCTTTTTCAAAAAAAAAGGAAAAAAATAGAGACCTCCTTAAGTGTAATTGACCATCGCATTTTTTAGTAATGCATGCATGACATTTTTTAAAAAAAACAAAGCTCTGTTAATAAGCGTAATAACATGTAGATGCATCACACAATGAGGCAGATTAAGAAAATTCTAGTTTATTATTATTAAATACGCCAGCTGTTAATTTAGGTTTAGAACAGGTGCAACTTGGATCATTTCAGGATCATTATCCAATGGAATGTATATATTAGTTACACGTCTCCATAACCATAATGATGTCTTCTCCGGTTTGGTTTCACTGGGATTATACGGATTCTCTTCACCACCCGAACAAAGTCCCTGCATTTTACCAAAAATAAACAAATTCATGAATACATAATAATATTTAATTACTCTAGTAATTAGACGAAATTGAAGTCCTATTCAAGAAACTGATACCAATTACATGAATGCAATCATATATATATATATACCTCCAACTGAGATCACCGGCAAGTAGAAGGTCGTCCTCCATATCTTCATACGCCACCACGTGACCCGGCACCGCATTCGACAGGTCGAGCTCTTCTTCATTAGGCTTCTCCACCTCATCATCCCCATCACCAACAAACAGGCACCGCAATGCAACTGCTAGGCTATTATACCCCGTGTGTCTACTGAGGTGTATGCGATGACAGATCGACCGTCCTTCCAGAACCACCGTCACAGGTGGCACAATGGCTGATGCCACATCATCATCAGTCGTTGCCGACAGCCTCAACCTCAGGATCTTACACGGACCATCTGGCAGGTGCAATGCATGCGCGCCAAGTGCGTACGGCCTCTTTTGTGCTTCTTGCATTGAGAAATTTTATCTGATCTCTTTGAGATATATATGTAAGATTTTGTATATGCTAAAACTTAAGTTTTATCTACAGTTTGAGGTCAGGTGCTTTAGCTAGATGAGTGTATTCTAATTGGTACATATGATAGTGGTATAATTGTGTGTACGTAGCAAGGTTTAACATGTGGCTGGCTTTATATAGAGATGGAAATATAAGTTTGCTTCGAAATGTGAAAAAGGAAGTGTTTATGGCGGTGTCAATTTGAGGTTTTCTAGGATTTGTTTGCTTTTTACTATATATTTGTGCCTATATATTGAACTTATGCTACGCTCACCCCCTAATTAGAACTCTAGTCCAGCGCGCGCGTATCTTTGTGATTTGTCTCAAGAGTGAAGACTGCTTGAAGACTAAAATTAATACACAAATGACAAACTAATCTTTTGCAACATTAAGGGTGCCTTTTAGAAACATTTTACTTCAAAGTATTTCAAGAAAAAAAAAGGGTTTTAAACAATCAACTACAAAACAAGAGTCATTAATACCTAAGTTTCACACATATATATATACGATCGATGCTAGAAGAACATTATTCTGAAAAAAAATCACCCTTATAATGTTGATTGTTTAGTTTAGCGGATCATTGAAGTCGTGGTTTGGGGCAACCGGTGAGAATGGCCGTGTGGCTCTTTGATGTTACAAGTCCTGTTGTTTAATATTTGAATTGAAGAGTCGGTCTTCTCGCAGCGGCGAACAAGACGAATGATTAGTTGGCGACTTTATTGAGGGTGGTTGTATGCCATACTGTTGGTCTCGGTTGGTCCTGGCGTAGAGGTGTTGGAGATGAAGTCAGGTGGCAGCCCTGACATTGGTAGGTCGTGCGGGTCTGCATGCTTTTTGAAGATTGCCTCGTAGGTACCGGTTAGGTCCAGGCTGGGTTTGAAAGAATTATTACTATTTTTCTCTTTGGTTTTGTATCAGTTTGTACTGGTATGAGGTATTTGGCTGAGTTGAAAGTCGATACCAGTAGTGAGAAACTTTGTTTGAAGCTTAATCTTGATTTTTATTTTATTATGCAACTTTTGTAAAATTTTTTTTATTATTAATGGAAAATTGCCGGCACAATTAATTTTGTTTTGAAAATTTTTCATTTAATATAATAAAATATGGGAGTAATTAAAAAGATATTTAAACTTTTAGCATAGAGGAAAGTATTTACATTTATTTCCGATTACAAGCATAATGAATTCTCTTTTTTCCAAAAAATAAACATAGTGAAAAAAAAAATATTGCCACAAGTAGCTAGAGCAATTGCTAATTAACCTACCCACTAGAATCAATTGGGTACACCAGAAAATGCATCTAAAGAGGTCCTAAGATATTATCTATGTTCTGGGGAAATGAAACGAAGGGAGCGCAAAACAAAACAGAAAAGAAAAGAAGAGAGGTGAGATTAGGTTTGCACAAAACGAATTTGGAAGCGTAGGAGATGGTTCCTTGTGCTTAGCGACAGTTGCATGCAAGAGGCGCTCTGGTCGGCGCATGACTCGCCGCCAGACCCTCCACCTCCTCAGAATATTTTTTTTTTTTTTTACAATAAACAAACGTAATTTTCAGAACAAAAAACATAAAATGTTTAAGCCAGCATTACCTTTATCTAGCTTCTGCAATTATAATTCATTCTTTTTCTTCATCATGGCTTAATTAACTACAACAAATGTACAAGTTCATATCATCATATGTAATAGCATTCAAGTAATAATTAACATTCAAATTGTATGAGAAGTATTAACGTACAACCGAACTATATATATAAATAAAGACAATTAAATAGCATCTTTATAATTTTTCTATACATTTTTTAAAATATTTAATTAGAAGCTTGCCATATTAAATCATTATCATAAATCCTATCATACTTTTAGATGGAACGTCTTTAACATCTTTTAAAAGCACATGTTCTCTTCAATTTTCGTTGTTATATATCACTTTTGCCTAGCTCTGTTCAGAAAGAAGCTACGCTTAAAGGGTTTAATTACTTAATTAATTATGACAAACCATTTCCGTATTTTATGCCATGTAAATCGTGCATTATCACATTCGTGAAAATTAAGTTGTTGCAAAATAGTCTCTTATGTCGATTAATAATTTATCCCGACACTTTTAATGTTGCAAATATTATTCGTCAGATTAAAGTATATATGCTCAATTAGTTGCTAATTGAGAGCTGAGACTTACTATCCGATAAAAATAAGTGTGACATCTCGGCTCATTTTATTGTGTTTCATTTCTTTGGTTTGCAAACAAACTAAGTTTCTAATTAAGCAAGCATGGCATGGTATAATGGTATGGCATTGGCAAGGGCAACGAGACGGGAAGCACACGTGAGGCATTATATTTATACTGATATTATATGAATGGAATGTAAATGCAAAGTCAAATTAATTGCGCGCATGTCGTTGCTTTGCTTCTGTCTCTGGCATTGCATCTCCACTTCCGGGATCCCAGCAAATTAATTTACTTACTTGCATATGTGCACCATTTTCCAGAGCGAGCTGAAACAACTGCCCATCATTTACTATTCATCATTTAATTATATTACTTTTAGTTATAAGTTTGGAGCAATTGATTTATATCACATTAGGTACAGTTTTTTTTATTAATAAAACCAACAAACATATAACATTCCAAATTATATGATATTATTGCCTGTTGTAGTTTTTCCAATCACTAATAGTTTAAGGTCTAGATTATTGAATGTCGTCATGTTAGTTAATTATTATTATCTGCTTACCCGTCGCCTATTATTAACCTTATTGCATTATGGACAGACGATTAAATCTTAACGGGTATGGATATTTATATCCAGCAGATCAATACCCTACCCGCTAACACTCTCTTCATGAGAAGCCATGGAATATTTTGAACCCAGAAGATTTCTTCTGCCTAAAATTTCTCAACTTTCAGAATTAGCAATTCTACTAGTCACTTTGAACAGCTATGTTGGGATATATACATATACAATGTTTAAATGTATGAATTCAGGGGAAAGAAAAAAAAAAGGGAAGGCTGATTAAAATTCTTAGATACAAACAGCCTCCAACAACAAATGCTTTCTTGGATACCAAAAATGTGAAAACTATTCTGATGTATAATTAATTAAACCTTCATTTCTATTTACTTCCTTTTTGGTTGTAGTCTATATGATTGCTGGATTAATCATCACCTGCGTTAAACAAAAAAAAGTTATGTGCTTCATGGAACAAAAGTATGTTACTAGGCTAATAAATATCTACACAATCCGATGATGTGGTAGGAATCATATATGAGAACTTACTAGATGACGGGTCAACATGAACAAAAAAGCTAGCTGCAACTATAAGATAGCATAGTACAAGCATTAACCCCTTTAGGTAGTTTGCAGTTCCATCCTATAGAGAGAGACAGATTTCAACAATTTAGCAGCAGTTTTCACATTTAAGTCTCCACAAACTTCAAAATATCAGAGTATCTTACACTATTAGAAATTTCTACATGCTGCTGTCAAAATTATTTGCATTCCCATTTTCATTGAGAGTAAATGAACATACCACCTTGGGCAATTATTTTTCTAAATACTGATAACGATAGAAGTTTAGCAATTCCTTCTCCCTTCACTTTTGACAAATACAAAAAATGGTGGATCATGAGTGAAATTTTTAATAATTCCTGAGGCACAGGTGTACATGAAATAATCTTTTATTATTTATACAAATGGAAGTTTCCCTTCCAAAAGACTAGATTTTTTTAGTTTCAACTATAGACCAGGTTTTGAATTTAACATTCTTGAAAGGGATGACAATGACATTGGTTGAAATAGTATTGTACAAACCTGGCTTTATATTAGTTAAACACATTAAAAAAATATATAAAAGGTATAATATTTTCATACTGTGTAAAAAATCACACATGAAAACTAACCTGAACCATAAAAGCAACCACTAGGACAGTTATAAAGAGAGTAGCAGTCTCGAATAATTGAAAATTCAAATCCATATTCTTCTTCATCATCCATCCCACCACCACACAAAAAGGGATCTATTAAGAAAATTGAAATGCTTAGAAATAATATTTTCAGCACAAACCAGAGTAAAAAAAATGATTTATGACGGAAAAATTACCACAAACATTGATATCTGCGTAGACGAACCAATTGCTACTCCCAAAGTGATGTCCTTCATTCCATTATTTAAAAAAAAGGATCAGGTTATGTAACTAAAAACCACAACTGCAATAATAAGCAGTGATAAACAAACAAAAATGTGAGAAAGATTAAAGAGCCCAATGCCAGCATCCCCATTTCCACTGTTGCACTCCCGCCCGCCTCCAAATTTCACTGCGCTTTTCAAAAAATTGCCCACAGTGTCAAAATTGTTATTTTTACCGCAAAGATCAACGTGCTTCTGCCCTTTGGCCCTGCATCTATCATTCTTCATTATTTAACAAACCATCATGTCAGTTCTCATTCTCTATCTCTTCCCAATTCCCATTAATACAATCTCTATTTGCTATCTAAACTTTCCTTATTTCTAATGTCAATACTACTTTACACCATAATCTTTACATTTCAACAAATTTCTCACTTTAACTATGCCAACTTCTTTTTTGTTGCTTTTCAAAATAATTGTAGGGGGTGGTTTTCCTTTGTAGCTTGTTAGGTATAATACCCTTGGCTGAGCGCTTAGGCTATGCAACTGAGTAAGTCAGTATCTCTTGATTCCAATTTTTTTAATTCTGTCTTTTTCTTGCAATGATTATTTTCTATCATTGTTTCAAATCACTTATCATTTCAATCTCATTTTTATTTTCAGGCAAATGGCTGCCTACACTGGCCCCACAGGTACTGCATAATTGTGGAAATTGACTAACATACCGATAGCTTGTGGTACTGATTGGAAGAAGCCTTTGGAAATCCTATTTCTTCTGTTTAATCCTTCTTTGGGATGCACCGATAATTAAATCAATATCAATTGGCTATGCTGATATTAGAATCAATAAACCCTCATTTGTGTAATGAAACCCTGAGACCTGCATTCTTTTGTTAATGAAGAACATAAGTCAATTCTTAATCACATTTTGTGCCCATGGGGCTAAATTCTAGCACTATTTTTAACCCAAGCTGCACTTAAACAAAATTCCAACCAGTCCAATTTACTCTTAAACTTCAGTTACATACTGGCAAAAACAAAAAAAAAAAGAAAAAAGGAAAAAAATGGAACAAAACAACATAAGTATGATTTTTAATCTCTTGTATTTCCTGTCCTTATAGTTGGAGGCCTACTAAATGCAACATTTGGCAATGCAACTGAGATGATAATAGCTATATACGCACTGAAAAATGGCATGATCCGTGTGGTGCAACAATCACTCTTAGGTTCAATTTTATCTAACATGCTTTTAGTTCTTGGCTGTTCCTTCTTTGCCGGTGGCATCGTGCACTATGACACGATGCCTGAGTTTGCCATTTTTTGCAAATTTCGGTTTCAAAAGTTATATTTATCTGCAAGAAGATATAAATTATAAATTATAAAGCGTGGCAGGCACAGAAGACAGAAGACAGAAGTTCATTTTATGGCAATTGAATCTGATACATGTCATGTCAGAAAAAGACGCAGTTGGGATACTCTAATCTAATCTAATGTGGCTTCCTGGTATTATTAAACGAAACAAAGAAAGAAACTCATAACATCATCTATTAATTATTAAGCGAAAAGAAAAGGAGAGAGATTGACAAGTCTGACCTTGTTGAGCTTTGATTCGATCAAATAAACAAGCAATGGAAGCGCGAGAATTCGAATTCCCGCTTGGAGCTTGGAACCATCACCCTTCACCCACCTCTTCGCTTCCAATTTTCAAATTTCAAATTTCAATTTTCAATTTTCAATTTTGAGAGAGAGAGAGAGAGAATTTGGAGGTCTGTCGCTCGCTCGCTCGTTTTTTTTTTTTTTTTTTTTGTTCCTATTCCTATAAATAAATAAAATAAACAAAAACTGAAATGATCTAATATCTACCTGTTTCTCATTTCAGACTCTCTCTCTCTCTCTGTGCGCCAGGTCCACGTAACCAGTGTCAAACTGTTTGTGGGACCCACCGAATGACAATAATGAATAATCCATTAATTTACATTAATCCCTATTATAATTTTCTTTATTTATTTTATGTTGCATTTGAGTCAACTTGCCCCTGTCGCTGTCGTTTCCCCAACGCCACCTTATTTACTTCCGTGCACCTGGTCTACTACCCCAGCCTGTGTGAAGCGAGGTGGGTCTCCTCTGCAGCTTACATAAGAGTGGTAGTCCGTGTGCAGATGGATAAGGTTTCATTTGAAAATGGACTCCAAGTCTCCAACGGAGGAAGCTTCCTTGTTGCTTCCTATTCCTCTCTGCAATCTGTTTGGACTTGGACTTGGAGCATGCATGCACCGAGCATTAAGTTAATCACCATTACCATTCACTAGCCTGCCAGATTTTTTTTTTTCTTTTTCTTTTGCTACTACATCCAGTTCTACCATTCAGTGGTACTGTTTTCCAAAATAACACGACACGCACGTATGTTGACACGATACGATACGACACGTCTATGGAATTAGCACGACACATGCGTGTCAGCGTGTCGTGTCAAAATCGTGTCGTGTTGGAGATTTTTAGATATTGACACGTGACGCGACACAACACGACACGTGACACGAATTAACACGATAAAAAATATTATTATCTAGAATTTATCAAATTATATTGAGTTTATATTATAAATATTTTTAAGGATGACGCGTAAAATATTATTAATAATTTCCTTTATCATTTAGGGATTTTTTAACACGTCGTGTTAGACGTGTCGTGTCATTACGCTTGTCGTGTTAACCAATTCTTTCATTTGACACGACATGACACGACACGACATGTTGAAAATATTAACTCGTGTCAACACGACACAACACGAGCTCTGTCACGTGCATGTTTGACGCGACAGAACCGTCTGTTTGGATCGGATGGCTTATTAACCATACCATACATGTATGGAATGAAATCCTCGACAGTCTTTTTTTGACTGCTCCAAGCAGTCATTTTCCCTTTTATTTAATATTTCAAAATTTAAAAATTCAAATGTAAAATTTAAACCGTTGATCTTGTTAAATTTTACCGGCGATTTGTTTTCATATAAATTTTATAAAATTTGAAGTTGATTTGATACTAGATCGAGAGGCCAACAAATGAACGAATCTGGTTAGATTAATTCTAATACGTTCATAATTATGTCACTTAATCAAGTATCAAATCGACTTCAAATTTTATAAAATTTATATGAAAACGCATCGCCGGTAAAATTTAACAAGTTCAACGGTTTGAATTCTTCATTTGAATTTTTTTATTTTGAAATATTAAAAAAAAGAAAAAAAAAGACTGCTTGGAGCAGTAAAAAAAAAAGGCTGTAGAGAATTTTAGTCCATACATGTATAATAATTCAGTGGGCGTTCGTCGTCTTCTGAATAATAAAATGAGAGTGGCATTGACATTGCGACTGGGATTGAGGTCGCCGTCCCCTTTCCATGCTCGATCTCGATCTCCTACTGTCTCCTTCAGTAGTCATCGTACTGTCTCCTTCAGTAGTCCTCGGCTCTCGTCCGTCCTTGGATCCTCCGCTTCGGACGACTTGATAATCCACTTGGAACAAGAACAAATCCCCCAACCCCAAGCCCAATTACAGTTAGGAGGACCTGACGGACCTAGTGACGGATCTGGTAACGGCAGAGGCGGCGCAGGCGGCGACGGCGAAGAAGAAGAAGAAGAGGAGATGGGAATGCTCATGTCTCAGAAATTCACTCTCGCGTATGCGGCCCTCGTTGGAGTTGGAGGTCTCATGGGCTTTCTGAAAAAGGGCAGCATCAAATCCGCATCTGCTGGCGCCGCCTCTTCTCTTCTCTTGTTCTATGTCCACTCTCAACTCCCCTCCAACCCCACTTTTGCCTCCTCCCTTGGTCTAGGTACCCTACCATTCCCATTACTTTTTCATTACCATCAAACTCTGCTTACTTTTATTTGTTTAATCAAATTCAAATATCAAAGTGACTTAATTAGTTTCATTCTTGTATTCTGTACCAGCCTTGTAAACCAATGCTTGTATCATTTTGCATACGACTTGTAGCTTGTCCCTCTACAGCTTATATATTCACCAATGGCCGTCGAAATGTTGATTATCATGAAACATTGACAGGTCTGATGAACAATTGCCTAACTAAAACATAAAATTGATTTGCAAAAAAAAATAACTTGGGCAATTAAGGGTTACCTCTATGCATGACATTGCCTCTCTAAATTACCCCCTAGTCCTTGAAGAAGCTACGGATTGCAATAACCTGAATAAGAGGAACAACATGAATTTTCAACCAAAACTATTCTTAATTTCGCGCAAACCATACTGTCAAGTGTCAACATTACAGATTAACTGCATCTCTGAAAAAAGCTTTCAGCCATCATAACATATTCAAACGATTTCTCAAGTAAATCACGAATTATAAATTTTATATACACAAAACATAATTAGTTTGACATTAGCTTCCATGTGTACCTCTAAGAAAAAAGCAAGAGATCCAGACTCAATAAATCCTCCTCTTGCACAACTCTATTGTCTGTCTCCATAAAGAAATGTTGAAAATAATTTTAAGCATTAATAAAAAAAAAATACTTAACCAAGCAACACATAGAATAATAATTCTTCATAGTATGATACAAATATCATCATAAGTAACTGAACCAAAAGATACTTGAAGTAAATTCCACAGATATATTTATCACAGAAGCACAGTGAATCCTAAACCACTCTAGCAGTTTCCACCTATAAGAAAGCAATAGTGTATAAACAAATCATCCTAAATCGGTAATAAAGTAAAATAAATATAACAAAGTTATCTACTACTTTTGATTTCAAGAATCCCGGACAAAGCAAAACTATTAAAAAAAAAACACAAAACAAAGAACAAATACATATGTTATTTCTTAATTTCATTTTAGCTCTGGGGACACAGGCAACTGGAGGTCTGTCCAGCTCCGTCGATTTCTCTCGTAGTATATCTACTCAATTGATCCGATTGAATGCTTGAATAGAGGCGGCGGTGGCTATAATTGATTTGACTAGGGTACATAGAGAAGAAAAGAAAAAAATACCAACTAATTTCGCTGATTACTGTAAGATTGGATAGATCTGGAAGCGAGAGGCAGCAACTCCTCTCCGATCTCATGACGCTTGATCTTCAAAATGAAATTTTGAGATGCGATGTGGTTAAGAGCAAATCCTAGCAAAAACCCTAGCGAAAGAGATCGAATAAATAGGCTCCTTTTCCCACTTCTGGCCAATATGGGTGAAGGGAAAACGGGAAAGGGAGATGGAGGACGGGGGAAGGAGAGGGGAAGGCAGCTATGGCTCCTCTTTCCTTTTCTGCCAATTTTTGAAGGGAGCAAAACTTCCCTCAACAGGGGAATGCTTGGCATATTTAGTTCGTGTCTCTCGATATTATTTCCATTTTAATCATGATTTTTTTAGGAATGCTTGGCATTGGCTATCAAGTAGCATTTTAACATTATTTATTTTTATCTACTTACAGGTATATCAGGAGCACTCCTGGCAGTCATGGGGTCCCGATTCAAGAAATCAGCAAAAATATTTCCTGCCGGTGTCGTGTCCCTTGTTTCCCTCTTTATGAGCGCTGGTTATCTACACGCAATCCTTCGTCATTGAATCACACTTTCATCAATTACTCCACCATCTTTCTTATTTTACTAGCTCTGTAATGTAATGCTGTTTCAAATGTACTCTGTTCAACTTCTCTTTCAAGTTTTTGGACTAATAATAAAGTTTCATGGAGACTTGTTTCTTTTACCTTTTTTCTTATGGCCCTCTTTTATTCTCGTTTCTTCTTTTATTTTGATATTTATTTATATTTTTGTGTAACGGCCAAGATCAGGCAATCTGAAATGATTTGAAGACCTTACACTTAAACATGCGTAATTGTATTCATCTCGTGGATAGCTAGTCACAAAATATGGGTTTGATTTGAAAGTATTCTTTAATGAAATAGATTACATGGCATGGATTTGTATTTACACACACTGATAGGTGATGGCAGCACTCCATACGATGCATCATTGTTTATTTTTTCTCTCTTCCCATCTTATTATAATTACTTTGTGTTGAAAAATGTGTTAGCTCAGCGAGTTCAGAAGCTGAGGATAATTAATGAAAAAGTAGTCAATCAACCTTTGCTGTGAGAAAATATTTTCAAGATTTCAATATTGCATGTTTTTGTGACATAGTATAGACCAATTTATCATAGGCAGAGGATAGCTCAAGTTTATTGCAAAATTGTAATAAATAACAAATTAAAGGCCAATTCAGAACCTCAGAAAATAGTGTACATTAGTCATAGTAAATTACACTGACAGTATAACCATTAAGAGTACCAAATTAGACTAACCAGATGCATACGGGATACAGACTAACAGGTCTTAAAACAACAAACATGACACATTGACCAACAGCTCTTCAAACAACAAACATGACACATTTATATCTGTAAAACAATAATCAGAAAAATACATGAATTTAAGGTTTAACTTAGTCGCTGATTGATAAAATAGTATCTATGCAACTTGAGGTTTCAATTCCGAAACTGATATATCTTTTCCATCAGATGATTTCTCCACAATGTAAGGTGCTTTACTAACAATCCTGGTCAAAGAATAAACTTTATCAGACTCACAATGAAGAAGCATAAGATGTAATCAAATTGCCCCTACAAAATATCAAAACCATGGAAACACTTGAGTGTCTCCCAATACCATTGGTATTCAAATATTGCAGGGTTAATACATTTCAATCCTCCAAAGGGCACGCAATATAGTGACTTCATCATTACACAAGGAAAGTTCTGCTAACTTTCTGTTCACTTTTAACCAAATATAAAACCGCAGCAAATACAAAAACAATATATAACATATGTATAGAAAGAGATCAGAAATTTAACGAGTACCTGTCACGGCGCTTTTCTAAGAACCTCTGGAGCGAGTTCCTCCTTGCAATGGGCAATTCTGGCATTTTTTATCAAAGCAAAATCAGACAAATGTATCTCTAAGACTACGAGTAAAGAAACAAAGTAGTTGAGCTCAAAAAATAAATATGCAATTACCAGCTTGAAGTTTGCAAAGAGAGCTGTTGGGATTTGCCGCTATCTGTGCCTGTGCTGCAGCGACGGCGGCAGCACTGCTGCTCTGGAGAGATGGGGACCTCGTCAGAGCCGGAGATGCTGACGTGGCAGCCCCACTTGCATGTGCAATGGAGTTTGAGGTAACAAGTGGCTGTTTGATAGCATTTGCTGCTCTTGTGGCAGCTGCTATTAGCATTATTGCTTGTGCCTTAATGTTGTAAATAAAGTAAACAGATAAAAATCACTAACAATGCTTACATTTTGGATTAAAGGAAAATATAAAAGACTAGAATGAGTTTGTTATTGACCACATGTACCAAAACCAAAAGGTAGCCAGTAGACTACTCAAATTTGAGGATTTACCTTCTCTGGAGTTATAGCATCATAGACGCACACTGACCCTCCGTAGAAGATTGTGAGCTGCGACTTGCTAGCTTGTGGAATCAACATTGGATCCTGTGGATGCCTTCAAAATAATATAGAATGAAAGAAACATGAGACAGAGAGAGAACTCTTTGAGGAGCCATGAATTAGGAGGATAAAAAGTCAGATTTGGTTTATAAATGGGTCAATTTCCTTCTCCCAGTGTACACAGTTACAAAGCAAAAATAAAAAAAAAAGATAGAGGAAAGAACAAATAAGATCATGTTCTACATGATTAGATTGTGAAGCACAGAAAAATATGTAGCAGGAATTCGACAGTCTACCTAACAGAAGTTTATAAAAATCTGGGTACTAATTTTGCATCAATCCAGCTGTACAGTACAGTAAATTAATGCAGTTTCCCTATCCATTGCTTATGAATACTTCTCTATATTGCATTGTTCACAGTTTTCTTTAGGTAAGACGCATTTATGGGGGGAAAAAATCCCTAAATGATAAAGGAAATTAGGTGCACAGATGCATTGTGACTGAAGCATTGAGATTCAAAGTGGTATACAGAAAAACAAAATTCCCCTTTTGAAGGTCAAAATAAAGAATGATAAGGGAAATTGGAGGTATGTTAACTATGATAAAGTTTGTTTCACAGAGGCCTTAAGGCAGTGGCTCCTAGAATTAGGGTTTAAAATTAGGGATGAGCTGTGATGTTAGTTAAAAGTTAGGATTGTGTACTCCCAGAAACTGCAAGTAGTGTAAGTAGTAATAATTGAAGGGCCATCTCAGAAAAATTTTAAAAAGAAGGTGTTGGTGTTGGCTATCTAGTAGCAATTTCTATTTTAGAGTTAAAAATTTGACAAGGTGAGGTAGCAAAAGAGGAATAATTAATCGAAAATTGGCAAGAACAACAGCTGGATTTATATATTGAAATTGAGCTGACCCAAGAGAGGAGAGGAGAGGAGAGTACCTGTTGTTGTTGTCAGGAGAGAGATGGAATTGGAGGGACTGCAACTGCGATTCTTGGTCTTCTTCTTCTTCTTGCTCCTTTTCCTCATTATTCTTCATTGGAGGATCCATATTATTATTATTATTATCAGGCCTCTCTTTCTCTTCTCTTCTCTTGTCGTTCCCTTTTTTATGTTATTTCAGGACAGAACACACATAATTCTTGTTAGAGAGAGAGAGAGGACCTACCTGCTTATGAAATGGAATCAATGAATATTGAATGGAATTCCTACTTTTTCATCATAGCCCCTTCTTACTCAACAATCTGTCAAACCTCCTTTTTTTTTCCACGCTCCCCTTAAAAACCTATTACTTACGCACGCCAATTATACAACTGGCACTTTTGATGCATTTTTAGAGTACAAAACTGGGTGATGAATTTTCTATAATACGAGGGCTTGTATGTAAATTATAATGCAGAGAATAGTAGTAGTAGCTAGTAGGGGAGGCGTGGAGAAAAGTGAAAGCAAAGAATTGGGCACGCGTTTTGGAATTTGGAAATGCTCCTTTCAATTTCTAACCCATTGGCCATTAATGCACTCCTTGTTTTTTCAAAGCAAACCAACCAACTTTCAAAAATAATTAATTAATCACATCTGCTGCTGCTGCTACTAGCGACTCCGCAAAATTTGTCACGTGTAACTTGCTACCACAATTAATCATTGCGCGTGTTTCCATCATGTCTAGGTGAACTCTCCACTAAATTATGTTATTTAGATGGATTACCATCATGCCTTTGAATTACATCAAATGAAAATGTAGTGTTGTAGTATATTCTCATGCATCAAAATATATTCTTAATTAAACTCTTTACAGCTAATTTATTCAAAAATGTGCGTGCACTGCACTCAATTATAAACCAAAAAAAAAACTAGGCGGTTTTATGTTGCTGATGATAGTTAACATTGCAAAGTTATTTTTAAAGTTCATATAAATTTTAAGGAATAACAAACATTGTGATGCCGGTTATATTTCCAACAATATGCCAATATTGTATTTTTTTTCTCTGTCAACATATAATTAATATGAAATATTTCTTTTTTTCAAAAATCTGAATACTCAATGGGTTTATGGGTTTCCTCTAATAAAGCCATAACCTCACTAACATCAAATCTCTCTAAACCTTGGAATGAACGAGAAAACTTATCAGCCGCTTAAATGAATTACAAAATTACATTTACTCTTCATAATTTCATTGATTGGCATTACAACTTACATCAATATTTAAAACAAAAAAAAAATCATTTCAATAAACATAATACCTCATCATCATTATCTGCATAATCTTCATCTTTTCAAAAGATTGTCAACCAAAGTAAAATAAGTTTCTAACAGTCTGGTCGACCAGCGCACAAGGTAGCCAAAATCAAATACTATCAGCAAAGAAAGTACAGAGACAATTTCAAACATCTAAAAAATCAATGTGCAAGAAACAACATCTCTTCCATGATAGCCACTGCCCAAATCTTTCCAAAAAGAAACACATCTCAATCAACCTCTAATATATTGAAAACTTGTGTTATTGCTAGGCGTCATTATATCCATGAATCAATCAACCTCTGAATTTCAAATACACTAATTTTATGGATTTCAGGAACGCTAACCCTTTCTGTTTCCACCATTGCACTCTTTACAAAAGCTTCAGGCCGCCTGTGACATCATCCACCATGTCAGCTGGTCCTATTAAATAAATCAAGAAATAATCAGGATTTATATAATTACATTCATGATAAAAGATAAAACAAGAGAACATAAGACTGTTATTCTGAACTTAGAACCAATTTTATCAATGAAGAAATTACATATTTGATCCTCCCTATCAAGCATTTCAAATTCTGTATTTCCTTACAATTTTGAACCCACCAAAACTTACAATGAACCCTAATTAGATAATTTGACCTATCACTTGGTTTTGGCAAATATTCATCACATCTGATAAAATTGTAAAACCGCAAAATATATACGCATCAGAAGTGCATATGTTGTTCTTAAAAATAGCAACCCTAAGTCCCTCATCTACATTGACTTTGCAAATCATCATAGTTTTCCGATTAAGTAGGACCATAGAGTCACAGACTGGAGAGACAACAACTATATTACACATTACCACATTTAGAAAAGAATAGAAAACAAAAATAATAATAATAAATGTTCAGGGTCCAAACCACATAGTAACTGATGTTTTTGGATCATATTAAAAGTTGAACTGTTTGTACAAAGTAGCACAAAAGGAGCTTAAAAACGTACCAAGAATAGACATGACAGTTCTCGAATCTGAAAAAAAAGAACAATATGAAATTAGTTTGCCTGAATGTTTTAGGAATGGTTTTGTACCAGCTTGTACTTGTGCCACGCGCCATGTACCAAAGTTATACAACAAGAGATGATGAGACAAAAACCGAACAAAATAAGCAAACATATTAGGGGGAAAAAAAAGTTAATATAGAAACTGACTTGGTGCAATTTGAGTGCGGCCAGCATCAATTACTATGTGTGTAGGTAAGCTCAGTGATTTTGCTCTTTCCTGTCCATAAAAATAAGATAATTTCCATATATAATGAGACAATATGCCCAGAATCTTTGTCTATTTTTATTTTCTATTTTAGACAGGGCCTGTGATAAGATTTGTTACCACCTAGAGATGGCACCAAGTACTAATGTACCAGTTGGTATGAAGGAGACACAGCAACATAAGTGGAAGGGTGCTTTGGTGCAGATGAGGACATTATGAGTAGCAGAAATAATCAAAAGCAGGTACCTGTAAAACAAGCATTTCATCCTCAGTCTCGATCTTGACCACCACCTTGACTTGGCCACACATTTCCCATCTAACAATTTTATGAAGAGATTCATTGTTCAGTTATGTTATGAACTTATGATATGAAAATGAAAGGAAAAAAAAGAAATATAAGAATACCTATTCAAGGATTTAGGAGCTCTGTTGACGAGCTTTTTGTACAAACCCAGAGTGGCATGGCTGTAAATTTTGCACTGGTTATTTGAAGAAATTTCGACATTTACTTACAAATAAGAGGCAGCAGAAACCATGGCATTCAAATGATGATGATGATGAATTTGACAAGTATGGTACCTGCATTGAGCAGCAATCTTACCCTTTCCCATCTTCAAATCATTGCGTACGACCAACACCTGAGAAAGAAAGAAACAAAGAAAGAAAGATTACAGAAACAAAAACCCAATTCGCCAAATGGAATCGTAGAATTGAAGCACCCACCATTTTGAAGTCTTCAATGATCTCAGCCAAATTCTCAATCTCATGGAGCTGGAGAGGTTTCTTCGTCTTCTTCTTCTTCTGATTCTTAATCGAGCCTCCTTCTTCTTCTGACTTGTGGGACCAGAAGAAGAGCAGTCGGAGTCGCCTCCAGAAATTAAATGTATCGTCGTCGTCGTCGTCGGCGGCGGCGTTGTGACGACGCGCGAGAAGATAGCCGAGCGCAAAGAATCCAGCGCCCACAACAACAGAACTCGACATCATCATCGCTGACATTGCGGACCCCACCTGCAGCGCCGCCGCCGCCATCTCTCTCTCGCTCTCTCTCTCTCTCTCAGTTGGATTATCAATTCAATTCAATTACTTGTTGCTAATTAATTCAATTCAATCTCACAACTCACAAGCCTTGGTTAATGTATCAGTATTACCTCCTCAATTTTTATGGTATTTTACTATTTTATTATAATTTTAACTGCATTTTTTTATTTTACAATTCACAATTATATTGTAATATATTAGAGTCATAATTTTCACAGAAGAGATTTCTAGTGTGATACTTTTTTTTTTTGCCAAAATTTGTTACAATCTTTTTTTTTTTCCCTTCATGCATTGAATCAAAATTAAGTGAAGAAATCATTAACAACCGGGGAGTTAAAAAAATATAAATAAGATCTTAGACTCAGACTTAAAACGTCGTTAGAAACTGTTCTAATTTTTCTCTCATTCCTAGATGTTCATTGACCTAGCTCTGAATATTTTAATATTAAAAATCACATTAATTAATACGGTAACTTCTTAGAAGTTAGATGTTCATTGACCTAGCTCTAAGTATATTTCGTGCGTAATACTGTATTTGAGATTTTCAAGCGATTTTTCATTTATTTTAAGTCATCGGATAACAATAATCTATAGTTGTTAAGTTCTTTATAATGTCTAGAATATGTTTATGAACCCACGTATTCATAACATTTGGATTGTACATTATAATTACACAAAAAATTTTGAAGATTTCATGGAGTAAAGGTATATTTGAGGATTTCAAACGATTTTGCATTCATTTTAAGTCATTTCATTGCAATAATCTATATTTTCCTTATTTATGTAGTCTAGAATATATTTGCGAATTCACTTATTCAAAACGATTGGATTATACATTGTAATTACAAACATAATGAGCAGATTTTATAGATTCAGAGTATATTTGAGCATTTCAAGCGAGTTTGCATTCGTTATAAGTCATTAGATCACAATAATCTATATTTAAGCCCTTTATACAGTCTAGAATATGTTTATGAACTCTCTTATTCAAAACGATTGGATTATACATTGTAATTACGCACATAATTTGCAGATTCTAGAGATTTCGAGTCTATTTGAGCATTTTAATCGTTTCTGAATTCATTTTAAGCCATTTGATCACAATAATCTGTAATTAAGGTCTTTATTAAGTTTAGAATATGTTTATGAACTCACTTATTGAAAACGATTGGATTATAAATTGTAATTGCGGACATAATGATCAGATTTTACATATTTTGAGTATATTTGTGCATTTCAATCGTTTCTGGAATTATTTTAAGTTATTTGATCACAATAATCTATATTTAAGGTTTTTATATAGTCTAGATTATTCAAAAAAAATGGATTATACATTGTAATTACGCACATAATGTGTAGATTTTGAAGATTCTGAGTATATTTGAGCATTTCAAACGATTTTGAATTCATTTTAAGTCATCCAATAATAATAATCTACATTTAAACTCTTTATACAGTTTAGAATATGTTTATGAACTCACTTATTCAAAACGACTGGATTATACATTGTAATTAAGCACTTAATCTACAAATTTTACAGATTCTGAGTATATTTTAGTTTTTCTTTTTTTCTGGATTCATTTTTAGTGATTTGATCGCAATAATCTATATTTACGCTCTTTATATAGTTCAGAATATATTTGTGAACTCATTTTTTCAAAACGATTGGATTACACAATGTATTACGCACATGATGTTCAGATTTTGTGTATGTTTGAGCATTTCAAACGATTTTGCATTCTTTAAGTCATTTGATCACTATAATCATTACATAAACTCTTTATATAGTCTAAAATATATTTATGAAGTCACATATTCAAAATGATTGGATAATATATTGTAATTATGCACATAATTTGTAGATTTTACCGATTCTTGTATATTTGAGCATTTCAAGGGATTTTGAATTCATTTTAGGTAATTTTATCAGAATAATCTATATTTAATCTCTTCATATGTTCTAGAATATATTTATAAACTCACTTATTCAAAATAACTAGATTATACATTGTAATTACGCACATAATGTGCAGATTTTAAAGATTATATGAGTGTATTTAAGATTGTCAAGCGATTTTCCATTTACTTTAAGTCATCGGATAACAATAATCTATAGTTGTTAAGTTCTTTATAATGTCTAGAATATGTTTATGAACCCACGTATTCATAACATTTAGATTATACATTATAATTACAAAAAAAAATTTGAAGATTTCATGGAGTAAAGGTATATTTGAGGATTTCAAACGATTTTGCATTCATTTTAAGTCATTTCATTGCAATAATCTATATTTTACTTATTTATATAGTCTAGAATATAGTTACGAATTCACTTATTCAAAACGATTGGATTATACATTGTAATTACAAACATAATGAGCTGATTTCAGATATTCAGAGTATATTTGAGCATTTCAAGCTAGTTTGCATTCGTTTTAAGTCATTAGATCACAATAATCTATATTTAAGCCCTTCATACAGTCTAGAATACATTTATGAACTCACTTATTCAAAACGATTGGATTATACATTGAAATTACGCACATAATTTGCAGATTCTAGGGATTTCGAGTCTATTTGAGCATTTCAATCGTTTCTGAATTCATTATAAACCATTTGTTCACAATAATCTTTAATTAAGGTCTTTATTAAGTTTAGAATATGTTTATGAACTCACTTATTGAAAATGATTGGATTATAAATTGTAATTGCGGACAGAATGATCAGATTTTACATATTCTGAGTATATTTGTGCATTTCAATCGTTTCTGGAATTATTTTAAGTTAATTGATGACAATTATCTATATTTAAGGTCTTTATATAGTCTATAATGTGTTTATGAGCACATTTATTCAAAAAAATTGGATTATACATTGTAATTACGCACATAATGTGCAGATTTTAAAGATTCTGAGTTATTTGAGCATTTCAAGCTATTTTGAATTCATTTTAAATCATCCGATAATAATAACCTATATTTAAACTCTTTCTACAGTCTACAATATCATTATGAACTCACTTATTCAAAACGACTGGATTATACATTGTAATTAAGCACTTAATCTACAAATTTTACAGATTCTGAGTATATTTTAGTTTTTCATTTTTTCTGTATTCATTTTTAGTGATTTGATAGCGATAATCTATATTTACGCTCTTTATGTAGTTCATAATTTATTTATGAACTCATTTATTCAAAACGATTGGATTACACAATGTAATTACGCACATATTGTTCAGATTTTGCAGATTTTGTGTATGTTTGAGCATTTCAAACGATTTTGCATTCTTTAAGTCATTTGATCTCTATAATCATTACATAAACTCTTTATATAGTCTTAAATATATTTATGAAATCACTTATTCAAAATGATTGGATAATATATTGTAATTGAGAAAGTTTAATATGCACTATAGTGCATATGATGTTTTATGCACCACGGACTTTTTCGGGGATATTTTTGTAAATCGACAAATCTAATTTAACTAATGTAATCTATATATTGAAATATCATAACAAACAAAATTTTACAATTTTAGAGATTTTATTACTATTTTTTTGAATTTTTTAAAACATGCCATTTTTGGAATGTTTTACTATTTACCATATTCCAAAAATGGCATTTTTAAAAAATTCGGAAAAAATAGTAATAAAATTTCAAAAATTGTAAAAATTGATTTGTTATGAGATTTCAATATATAGATTAAATTGGTAAAATTAGATTTATCAATTTACAAAAATATTATCGAAAAAGTCCGCGCTGCATAGAACGTTCTATGCACTATAGTGCATATTAAACTTTCTCATTGTAATTATGCACATAATTTGTAGATTTTACCGATTCTTGTATATTTGAGCATTTCGAGGGATTTGAATTCATTTTAGGTAATTTTATCACAATAATCTATATTTAAGCTCTTCATATATTCTAGAATATATTTATAAACTCACTTATTCAAAATAACTAGATTATACATTGTAATTACGCACATAATGTGCAGATTTTAAAGATTATATGAGTGTATTTGAGATTGTCAAGCTATTTTCCATTTACATTAAGTCATCGGATAACAATAATCTATAGTTTTTAAGTTCTTTATAATGTCTAGAATATGTTTATGAACCCACGTATTCATAACATTTGGATTATACATTATAATTACACAAAAAAATTTGAAGATTTCATGGAGTAAAGGTATATTTGAGGATTTCAAACGATTTTGTATTCATTTTAAGTCATTTCATTGCAATAATCTATATTTTACTTATTTATGTAGTCTAGAATATAGTTACGAATTCACTTATTCAAAACGATAGGATTATACATTGTAATTACAAACATAATGAGCTGATTTCAGATATTCAGAGCATATTTGAGCATTTCAAGCTAGTTTGCATTCGTTTTAAGTCATTAGATCACAATAATCTATATTTAAGCCCTTCATACAGTCTAGAATGCGTTTATGAATTCACTTATTCAAAACGATTGGATTGTACAATGTAATTACACACATAATTTGCAGATTCTAGGGATTTCGAGTCTATTTGAGCATTTCAATCGTTTCTGAATTCATTCTAAACCATTTGATCACAATAATCTTTAATTAAGGTCTTTATTAAGTTTAGAATATGTTTATGAACTCACTTATTGAAAATGATTGGATTATAAATTGTAATTGCGTACACAATGATCAGATTTACATATTCTGAGTATATTTGTGCATTTCAATCGTTTCAGGATTCATTTAAAGTTATTTGATGACAATAATCTATATTTAAGGTTTTTATATAGTCTAGAATGTGTTTATGAACACATTTATTCAAAAATATTGGATTATACATTGTAATTACGCACATAATATGCAGATTTTAAAGATCATATGAGTGTATTTGAGATTGTCAAGCGATTTTCCATTTATTTTAAGTCATCGGATTACAATAATCTATAGTTAAGTTGTTTATAACGTCTAGAATATGTTTATGAACCCACGTATTCATAATAATTGGATTTTACATTATAATTAGACAAAACAATTTGAAGATTTCATGGAGTCAAGGTATATTTGAGGTTTTCAAACGATTTTGAATTCATTTTAAGTCAATAATCTATATTTTACCTATTTATATAGTCTATAATATATTTACGAATTCACTTATTCAAAACGATTGGATTATACATTGTAATTACAAACATAATGAGCATATTTTAGATATTCAGAGTATATTTGAGCATTTCAAGCTAGTTTGCATTCGTTATAAGTCATTAGATCACAATAATCTATATTTAAGCCCTTCATACAGTCTAGAATTCGTTTATGAACACACTTATTCAAAACGATTGGATTGTACATTGTAATTACGCACATAATTTGCAGATTCTAGGGATTTCGAGTCTATTTGAGCATTTCAATCGTTTCTGAATTCATTCTAAACCATTTGATCACAATAATTTGTAATTAAGGTCTTTATTAAGTTTAGAATATGTTTATGAACTCACATATTGAAAATGATTGGATTATAAATTGTAATTGCGGACATAATGATCAGATTTTACATATTCTGAATATATTTGTGAATTTCAATCGTTTCTGGAATCATTTTAAGTTATTTGATCACAATTATCTATATTTAAGGTCTTTATATAGTCTAGAATGTGTTTATGAACACATTTATTCAAAAAAATTGGATTATACTTTGTAATTACGCACATAATGTGCAGATTTTAAAGATTCTGAGTTATTTTAACATTTCAAGCGATTTTGAATTCATTTTTTAGTCATCCAATAATAATAACATATATTTAAACTCTTTCTAAAGTCTAGAATATGTTTATAAACTCACTTATTCAAAACGACTGGATTATACATTGTAATTAAGCACATAATCTACAAATTTTACAGATTCTAAGTATATTTTAGGTTTTCTTTTTTTCTGGATTCATTTTTAGTGATTTGATCGCAATAATCTATCTTTACGCATTCTATATAGTTCAGAATATATTTATGAACTCATTTATTCAAAACGATTGGATTACACAATGTAATTACGCACATATTGTTCAGATTTTGCAGATTTTGTGTATGTTTGAGCATTTCAAATGATTTTGCATTCTTTAAGTCATTTGATCACTATAATCATTAATTAAACTCTTTATATAGTCTAAAATATATTTATGAAGTCACTTATTCAAAATGATTGGATAATATATTGTAATTATGCACATAATTTGTAGATTTTGCACATAATTTGAGCATTTCGAGGGATTTGAATTCATTTTAGGTAATTTTATCACAATAAACTATATTTAAGTTCTTCATATATTCTAGAATATATTTATAAACTCACTTATTCAAAATAACTAGATTATACATTGTAATTACGCACATAATGTGCAGATTTTAAAGATTATATGAGTGTATTTGAGATTGTCAAGCGATTTTCCATTTATTTTAAGTCATCGGATAACAATAATCTATAGTTGTTAAGTTCTTTATAATGTCTAGAATATGTTTATGAACCCACGTATTCATAACATTTGGATTATACATTATAATTACACAAAAAATTTTGAAGATTTCATGGAGTAAAGGTATATTTGAGGATTTCAAACGATTTTGCATTCATTTTAAGTCATTTCATTGCAATAATCTATATTTTACTTATTTATGTAGTCTAGAATATATTTATGAATTCACTTATTCAAAACGATAGGATTATACATTGTAATTACAAACATAATGAGCTGATTTTAGATATTCAGACTATATTTGAGCATTTCAAGCTAGTTTGCATTCGTTATAAGTCATTAGATCACAATAATCTATATTTAAGCCCTTCATACAGTCTAGAATACGTTTATGAACTCACTTATTCAAAACGATTGGATTATAAATTGTAATTACACACATAATTTGCAGATTCTAGGGATTTCGAGTCTATTTGAGCATTTCAATCATTTCTGAATTCATTCTAAACCATTTGATCACAATAATCTTTAATTAAGGTCTTTATTAAGTTTAGAATATGTTTATGAATTCACTTATTGAAAATGATTGGATTATAAATTGTAATTGCGGACAGAATGATCAGATTTTACATATTCTGAGTATATTTGTGCATTTCAATCGTTTCTGGAATCATTTAAGTTAATTGATGGCAATTATCAATATTTAAGGTATTTATATAGTCTAGAATGTGTTTATGAGCACATTTATTCAAAAAATTTGGATTATACTTTGTAATTACGCACATAATGTGCAGATTTTAAAGATTCTGAGTTATTTGAGAATTTCAAGCGATTTTGAATTCATTTTAAGTCATCCGATAATAATAACCTATATTTAAACTCTTTCTACAGTCTAGAATATCTTTATGAACTCACTTATTCAAAACGACTGGATTATATATTGTAATTAAGCACTTAATCTACAAATTTTACAGATTCTGAGTATATTTTAGTTTTTCATTTTTTCAGTATTTATTTTTAGTGATTTGATTGCAATAATCTATATTTACGCTCTTAATATAGTTCAGAATATATTTATGATCTCATTTATTCAATACGATTGGATTACACAATGTAATTACGCACATATTTTGCAGATTTTGCAGATTTTGTGTATGTTTCAGCAGTTTAAACGATTTTACATTCATTTTAAGTCATTTGATCACTACAATCATTATTTAAACTCTTTATATAGTCTAAAATATTTTTATGAAGTCACATATTCAAAATGATTGGATAATACATTGTAATTTTGCGCATAATATGTAGATTTTACCGATTCTTGTATATTTGAGCATTTCAAGGGATTTTGAATTCATTTTAGGTAATTTTATCACAATAATCTATATTTAAGCTCTTCATATATTCAAGAATATATTTATAAACTCACTTATTGAAAATGACTAGATTGTACGTTGTAATTACGCACATAATGTGCAGATTTTAAAGATTATATGAGTGTATTTGAGATTGTCAAGCAATTTTCCATTTATTTTTAGTCATCGGATCACAATAATCTATAGTTAAGTTCTTTATAACGCCAAGAATATGTTTATGAAATCACGTATTCATAACAATTAGATTATACATTATAATTACACAAAAAATTTTGAAGATATCATGGAGTCAAGGTATATATTTCAGCATTTCAAACGAATTTGCATTCATTTTAAGTTATTTCATTTCAATAATCTATATTTTACCTATTTATATAGTCTAGAATATATTTACGAATTCACTTATTCAAAACGACTGGATTATACATTGTAATTCCAAACATAATGAGCAGATTTTAGAGATTCAGAGTATATTTGAGCATTTCAAACGAGTTTTCATTTGTTTTAAGTCATTAGATCACAATAATCTATATTTAAGCCCTTTATACTGTCTAGAATATGTTTATGAAATCACCTATTCAAAACGATTGGATTATACATTGTAATTACGCACATAATTTGCAGATTTTATAGATTTCGAGTCTATTTTAGGATTTCAATTGTTCCTGAATTCATTCCAAACCATTTGATCACAATAATCAGTAATTGAGGTCTCTATTTAAGTTTAGAATATGTTTATGAACTCACTTATTGAAAATGATTGGATTATAAATTGTAATTGCGTACACAATGATCAGATTTACATATTCTGAGTATATTTGTGCATTTCAATCGTTTCTGGATTCATTTAAAGTTATTTGATGACAATAATCTATATTTAAGGTTTTTATATAGTCTAGAATGTGTTTATGAACACATTTATTCAAAAATATTGGATTATACATTGTAATTACGCACATAATGTGCAGATTTTAAAGATCATATGAGTGTATTTGAGATTGTCAAGCGATTTTCCATTTATTTTAAGTCATCGGATTACAATAATCTATAGTTAAGTTGTTTATAACATCTAGAATATGTTTATGAACCCATGTATTCATAATAATTGGATTTTACATTATAATTAGACAAAACAATTTGAAGATTTCATGGAGTCAAGGTATATTTGAGGTTTTCAAACGATTTTGAATTCATTTTAAGTCAATAATCTATATTTTACCTATTTATATAGTCTATAATATATTTACGAATTCACTTATTCAAAACGATTGGATTATACATTGTAATTACAAACATAATGAGCATATTTTAGATATTCAGAGTATATTTGAGCATTTCAAGCTAGTTTGCATTCCTTATAAGTCATTAGATCACAATAAACTATATTTAAGCCCTTCATACAGTCTAGAATTCGTTTATGAACACACTTATTCAAAACGATTGGATTGTACATTGTAATTACGCACATAATTTGCAGATTCTAGGGATTTCGAGTCTATTTGAGCATTTCAATCGTTTCTGAATTCATTCTAAACCATTTGATCACAATAATTTGTAATTAAGGTCTTTATTAAGTTTAGGATATGTTTATGAACTCACATATTGAAAATGATTGGATTATAAATTGTAATTGCGGACATAATGATCAGATTTTACATATTCTGAATATATTTGTGAATTTCAATCGTTTCTGAAATCATTTTAAGTTATTTGATCACAATTATCTATATTTAAGGTCTTTATATAGTCTAGAATGTGTTTATGAACACATTTATTCAAAAAACATGGATTATACTTTGTAATTACGCACATAATGTGCAGATTTTAAAGATTCTGAGTTATTTGAACATTTCAAGCGATTTTGAATTCATTTTTTAGTCATCCAATAATAATAACCTATATTTAAACTCTTTCTAAAGTCTAGAATATGTTTATGAACTCACTTATTCAAAACGACTGGATTATACATTGTAATTAAGCACTTAATCTACAAATTTTACAGATTCTGAGTATATGTTAGGTTTTCTTTTTTTCTGGATTCATTTTTAGTGATTTGATCGCAATAATCTATCTTTACGCTCTCTATATAGTTCAGAATATATTTATGAACTCATTTATTCAAAACGATTGGATTACACAATGTAATTACGCACATATTTTTCAGATTTTGCAGATTTTGTGTATGTTTGAGCATTTCAAACGATTTTGCATTCTTTAAGTCATTTGATCACTATAATCATTACTTAAACTCTTTATATAGTCTAAAATATAATTATGAAGTCACTTATTCAAAATGATTGGATAATATATTGAAATTATGCACATAATTTGTACATTTTACCGATTCTTGTATATTTGAGCATTTCAAGGGATTTTGAATTCATTTTAGGTAATTTTATCACAATAATCAATATTTAAGCTCTTCATATATTCTAGAATATATTTATAAACTCACTTATTCAAAATAACTAGATTATACATTGTAATTACGCACATAATGTGCAGATTTTAAAGATTATATGAGTGTATTTAAGATTGTCAAGCGATTTTCCATTTATTTTAAGTCTGATGATAACAATAATCTATAGTTGTTAAGTTCTTTATAATGTCTAGAATATGTTTATGAACCCACGTATTCATAACATTTGGATTATACAATATAATTACACAAAAAATTTTGAAGATTTCATGGAGTAAAGGTATATTTGAGGATTTCAAATGATTTTGCATTCATTTTAAGTCATTTCATTGCAATAATCTATATTTTACTTATTTATATAGTCTAGAATATAGTTACGAATTCACTTATTCAAAACGATTGGATTATACATTGTAATTACAAACATAATGAGCTGATTTCAGATATTCAGAGTATATTTGAGCATTTCAAGCTAGTTTGCATTCGTTTTAAGTCATTAGATCACAATAATCTATATTTAAGCCCTTCATACAGTCTAGAATACATTTATGAACTCACTTATTCAAAACGATTGGATTTATACATTGCAATTACGCACATAATTTGGAGATTCTAGGGATTTCGAGTCTATTTGAGCATTTTAATCGTTTCTGAATTCATTTTAAGCCATTTGATCACAATAATCTGTAATTAAGGTCTTTATTAAGTTTAGAATATGTTTATGAACTCACTTATTGAAAACGATTGGATTATAAATTGTAATTGCGGACATAATGATCAGATTTTACATATTTTGAGTATATTTGTGCATTTCAATCGTTTCTGGAATTATTTTAAGTTATTTGATCACAATAATCTATATTTAAGGTTTTTATATAGTCTAGATTATTCAAAAAAAATGGATTATACATTGTAATTACGCACATAATGTGTAGATTTTGAAGATTCTGACTATATTTGAGCATTTCAAACGATTTTGAATTCATTTTAAGTCATCCAATAATAATAATCTACATTTAAACTCTTTATACAGTTTAGAATATGTTTATGAACTCACTTATTCAAAACGACTGGATTATACATTGTAATTAAGCACTTAATCTACAAATTTTACAGATTCTGAGTATATTTTAGTTTTTCTTTTTTTTCTGGATTCATTTTTAGTGATTTGATCGCAATAATCTATATTTACGCTCTTTATATAGTTCAGAATATATTTGTGAACTCATTTTTTCAAAACGATTGGATTACACAATGTATTACGCACATGATGTTCAGATTTTGTGTATGTTTGAGCATTTCAAACGATTTTGCATTCTTTAAGTCATTTGATCACTATAATCATTACTTAAACTCTTTATATAGTCTAAAATATATTTATGAAGTCCCTTATTCAAAATGATTGGATAATATATTGTAATTATGCACATAATTTGTAGATTTTACCGATTCTTGTATATTTGAGCATTTCAAGGGATTTTGAATTCATTTTAGGTAATTTTATCAGAATAATCTATATTTAAGCACTTCATATATTCTAGAATATATTTATAAACTCACTTATTCAAAATAACTAGATTATACATTGTAATTACGCACATAATGTGCAGATTTTAAAGATTGTATGAGTGTATTTGAGATTGTCAAGTGTTTTCCATTTATTTTAAGTCATCGGATCTCAATAATCTAAAGTTGTTAAGTTTTTTATAATGTCTAGAATATGTTTATGAACTCACTTATTGAAAAGGATTGCATTATAAATTGTAATTGCGGACACAATGATCAGATTTTACATATTCTGAGTATATTTGGGCATTCCAATCGTTTCTGGATTCATTTTACGTTATTTGAACACAATAATCTATATTTAAGGTTTTTCAGATTTTGCAGATTTTGTGTATGTTTGAGCATTTCAAACGATTTTGCATTCTTTAAGTCATTTGATCACTCTAATCATTACTTAAACTCTTTATATAGTCTAAAATATATTTATGAAGTCACTTATTCAAAATGATTGGATAATATATTGTATTATGCACATAAATTGTAGATTTTACCGATTCTTGTATATTTGAGCATTTCAAGGGATTTTGAATTCATTTTAGGTAATTTTATCAGAATAATCTATATTTAAGCTCTTCATATATTCTAGAATATATTTATAAACTCACTTATTCAAAATAACTAGATTATACATTGTAATTACGCACATAATGTGCAGATTTTAAAGATTATATGAGTGTATTTAAGATTGTCAAGCGATTTTCCATTTACTTTAAGTCATCGGATAACAATAATCTATAGTTGTTAAGTTCTTTATAATGTCTAGAACATGTTTATGAACCCACGTATTCATAATATTTGGATTATACATTATAATTACAAAAAACAATTTGAAGATTTCATGGAGTAAAGGTATATTTGAGGATTTCAAACGATTTTGCATTCATTTTAAGTCATTTCATTGCAATAATCTATATTTTACTTATTTATGTAGTCTAGAATATAGTTACGAATTCACTTATTCAAAACGATTGGATTATACATTGTAATTACAAACATAATGAGCTGATTTCAGATATTCAGAGTATATTTGAGCATTTCAAGCTAGTTTGCATTCGTTTTAAGTCATTAGATCACAATAATCTATATTTAAGCCCTTCATACAGTCTAGAATACATTTATGAACTCACTTATTCAAAACGATTGGATTATACATTGCAATTACGCACATAATTTGGAGATTCTAGGGATTTCGAGTCTATTTGAGCATTTCAATCGTTTCTGAATTCATTCTAAACCATTTGATCACAATAATCTTTAATTAAGGTCTTTATTAAGTTTAGAATATGTTTATGAACTCACTTATTGAAAATGATTGGATTATAAATTGTAATTGCGGACAGAATGATCAGATTTTACATATTCTGAGTATATTTGTGCATTTCAATCGTTTCTGGAATCATTTTAAGTTAATTGATGACAATTATCTATATTTGAGGTCTTTATATAGTCTAGAATGTGTTTATGAGCATATTTATTCAAAAAAAATTGGATTATACATTGTAATTACGCACATAATGTGCAGATTTTAAAGATTCTGAGTTATTTGAGCATTTCATGCGATTTTGAATTCATTTTAAATCATCCGATAATAATAACCTATATTTAAACTCTTTCTACAGTCTAGAATATCATTATGAACTCACTTATTCAAAATGACTGGATTATACATTGTAATTAAGCACTTAATCTACAAATTTTACAGATTCTGAGTATATTATAGTTTTTCATTTTTTCTGTATTCATTTTTAGTGATTTGATCGCGATAATCTATATTTACGCTCTTTATGTAGTTCAGAATATATTTATGAACTCATTTATTCAAAACGATTGGATTACACAATGTAATTACGCACATATTTTTCAGATTTTGCAGATTTTGTGTATGTTTGGGCATTTCAAACGATTTTGCATTCTTTATGTCATTTGATCTCTATAATCATTACATAAACTCTTTATATAGTCTTAAATATACTTATGAAATCACTTATTCAAAATGATTGGATAATATATTGTAATTAGGCACATAATATGTAGATTTTACCGATTCTTGTATATTTGAGCATTTCAAGGGATTTGAATTCATTTTAGGTAATTTTATCACAATAATCTATATTAAAGCTCTTCATATATTCTAGAATATATTTATAAACTCACTTATTCAAAATAACTACATTATACTTTGTAATTACGCACATAATGTGCGGATTTTAAAGATTATATGAGCGTATTTGAGATTGTCAAGCGATTTTCCATTTATTTTAAGTCATCGGATAACAATAATCTATAATTGTTTAGTTTTTTATAATGTCTAGAATATGTTTATGAACCCACGTATTCATAACATTTGGATTATACAATATAATTACACAAAAAATTTTGAAGATTTCATGGAATAAAGGTATATTTGAGGATTTCAAATGATTTTGCATTCATTTTAAGTCATTTCATTGCAATAATCTATATTTCATTATTTATGTAGTCTAGAATATATTTGCGAATTCACTTATTCAAAACGATTGGATTATACATTGTAATTACAAACATAATGAGCAGATTTTAGATATTCAGAGTATATTTGAGCATTTCAAGCTAGTTTGCATTCGTTTTAAGTCATTAGATCACAATAATCTATATTTAAGCCCTTCATACAGTCTAGAATACGTTTATGAACTCTCTTATTCAAAACGATTGGATTATACATTGTAATTACGCACATAATTTGCAGATTCTAGAGATTTCGAGTCTATTTGAGCATTTTAATCGTTTCTGAATTCATTTTAAGCCATTTGATCACAATAATCTGTAATTAAGGTCTTTATTAAGTTTAGAATATGTTTATGAACTCACTTATTGAAAATGATGGGATTATAAATTGTAATTGCGGACATAATGATCAGATTTTACATATTTTGAGTATATTTGTGCATTTCAATCGTTTCTGGAATCATTTTAAGTTAATTGATCACAGTTATCTATATTTATGGTCTTTATATAGTCTAGAATGTGTTTATGAGCACATTTATTCAAAAAAATTGGATTATTCATTGTAATTACGCACATAATGTGCAGATTTTAAAGATTCTGAGTTATTTGAGCATTTCAAGCGATTTTGAATTCATTTTTAAGTCATCCAATAATAATAACCTATATTTAAACTCTTTCTAAAGTCTAGAATATGTTTATGAACTCACTTATTCAAAACGACTGGATTATACATTGTAAATAAGCACTTAATCTACAAATTTTACAGATTCTGAGTATATTTTAGTTTTTCATTGTTTCTGTATTCATTTTTTGTGATTTGATTGCAATAATCTATATTTACGCTCTTTATATAGTTCAGAATATATTTATGAACTCATTTATTCAAAACGATTGGATTACACAATCTAATTACGCACATATTGTTCTGATTTTGCAGATTTTGTGTATGTTTGAGCATTTTAAACGATTTTGCATTCATTTTAAGTCATTTGATCATTATAATCGTTATTTAAATTCTTTATATAGTCTAAAATATATTTACGAAGTCACTTATTCAAAATGATTGGATAAATACATTGTAATTTTGCACATAATATGTAGATTTTACCGATTCTTGTATATTTGAGCATTTCAAGGGATTTTGAATTCATTTTAGGTAATTTTATCACAATAATCTATATTTAAGCTCTTTATATATTCTAGAATATATTTATAAACTCACTTATTGAAAATGACTAGATTGTACATTGTAATTACGCACAAAATGTGCAGATTTTTAAAGATTATATAAGTGTATTTGAGATTGTCAAGCGGTTTTCCTTTTATTTTAAGTCATCGGATCACAATAATCTGTAGTTAAGTTCTTTATAATGTCTGGAATATGTTTATGAACTCACGTATTCATAACAATTGGATTATACATTATAATTACACAACAAATTTTGAAGATTTAATGGAGTCAAGGTATATTTGAGGATTTCAAACGATTTTGCATTCATTTTAAGTCATTTCATTGCAATAATCTATATTTTACCTATTTATATAGTCTAGAATAAATTTACGAATTCACTTATTCAAAACGTTTGGATTAAGTCAGTTGACCGTAATAATTTATATTCATCCTTTTTTGTAGTCTAGAATATGTTTATGAACTTATTTATTCAAAACTATTGAGTTATACATTATAATTACATACATATTATGCATATATTTGTCATTTTGAGTATATATTTGAGCATTTCAAGCGATTTTGCATTCATTTTAAGTCATTTAATCACAATAATCTATATTTAAACTCTTTATATAGAATACGTTTATGAACTCACTAATTCAAAACGATTGGATTATACATTGTAATTATGCACATAATATGTAGATTTTACAGATTCTGAGTATATTTGAGCATTTTCAAGGGATTTTGCATTCAGTTTAGGTCACTTATATCATAATAATCTATATTTATGTTCTTTATATAGTCTACAATATATTTATAAACTCACTTATTAAAATCGATTGTAATATAAATTGTCATTACACACATAATGCGCTGATTTTGCAAATCCTGAGTCATTTGGAGCACTTCTCTCGTTTCTGTATTCATATTAAGTCATTTGATCAAAATTATCTATATTTAATCTCTTTATAAAGTCACGATTATGTATATGAATTCACTTATTGAAAACGATTAGATTATACAGTATAATTGCGCACATAATTTGCATATTTTACAGATTCTGAGTATCATTTGAGCATTTCAACCGTTTCTAGATTCAATTTAAGTCATTTGATCAGAATAATCTTTATTTAAGCTCTTTATAATGTCTAGAATATATTTATGAAATCAATTTTTGAAAACGATTGGATTATTTATTGTAATTACGCACTTAATTTGCATTTTACAGATTCTGAGTTTATATGAGTATTTGAATCGTTGCTGCATTCGTTTTAAATCATTTTATCACAATAATCTATATTTAAGCTCGTTATTAAATTTAGAATATATTTATGAACTCACTGATACATAACGATTGTATTATACATTGTAATAACGCACATAATGTGCAAATTTTACAGATCTTGAGTATATTTGAACTTTTCAAGCAATTTTGCATTCATTTGAAGTCAATTGATTGAAATAATCAATATTTGAACTCTTTATAATGTCTAGAATATGTTTATGAACTAACTTGCTCAAAACGATTGGATTATACAATGTAATTATGCACATAATATGCAGATTTTTCCAATTCTGAGTATATTTGAGCATTTCAAGCGATTTTGCATTTATTTTAGATTATTTGATCACAATAATCTATATTTAAACTCTTTATATAGTCTAGCATATATTTATGAACTCACTTCTTCAAAATGATTGCATTATAAATTGTAATTATGCACATAACATGCAGATTTTAAAGATTCTGAGTATATTTGAGCATATCAAGCGATTTTGCATTCATTTTAAATCATTCGATCACAATAATTTATATTTAAGTTCTTTATAGTTTCTAGAATATGTTTATGAACTCACTTATTCAAAACGATTGGATTATACATTGTACTTATGCACATAATGTGCATATTTTTAAGATTCTTAGTATATTTGATTATTTCAAATGATTTTGCATTCATTTTAAATCATTTGATCACAATAATCTATATTTAAGTTCTTTATAGTGTCTAGAATATGCTTATGAACTCACTTATTCAAAACGACTGGATTATATATTGTAATTATGCACATGATGTGCAGATTTTAAAGGTTCTTAGTATATTTGATTATTTCAAACGATTTTGCATTCATTTTAAGTCACTTGATCGAAATAATCTATATTTAAGTTCTTTATAGTGTCTAGAATACGTTTATGAACTCACTTATTCAAAACGATTAGATTATACATTGTAATTAAGTACATAATATGCAGATTTTACAGATCCTGATTATATTTGAGCATTTCAAGCGATTTTGCATTCAATTTTGCTCATTTGATCACAATAATCTATATTTACGCTCTTTATGTAGTAGAGAATATTTTTATGAACTCACTTATTGAAATCGATTGGATTATACATTGTAATTATGCAGATAATTCACATATTTTCTAGATTCTGAGTCTATTGGAGCATTTCTATCATTTCTGGATTCATTTTAAATCATTTTATCCCTATAATCTATATTTATGCTCTTTATATTGTCTAGAATATGTTTATGAACTCACTTATTCAAAACGATTGGATTATAGATTGTAATTACGCATGATGCGCAGATTTTACAGATATTGAGTATGTTTGAGCATTTGAAGCGATTTTCCATTCATTTTATGTCATTTGATCGTAATAATAAGTTTTTAAGCTCTTTATACAGTCTATAATATATTTATGAATTCACTTATTCAAAACGGTTGGATTATACATTGTAATTACGCACATAATGTGAAGAGTTTAAAGATTCTGAGTATATTTGAGTATTTCAAGCGATTTTCCATTCATTTTAAGTCATTGGATCACAATAATCAATATTTAAGATTTTTATATTGTCTAGAATATGTTTATAAACTCACTTATTCATAACGATTGGATTATACATTGTAATTACGCACATAATTTGGAGATTTTACAGATTTTGAGTATATTTGAGATTTCAAATGATTTTGCATTAATTTTATTCATTTGATCACATTAATCTATATTTAAGCTCTTTATAAAATCTAGAATATGTTTATGAACTCACTTATTCAAAATGATTGGATTATAGATTGTAATTGCGCATATAATGTGCAGATTTTACATATTCTGAGTATATTTGAGCATTTCAAGTGATTTTGAATTCATTTTAAGTCATCTAATCACAATAATCTATATTTAAGCTCTTTATACTGTCTAGAATATGTTTATGAACTAATTGTTCAATACGACTACATTATACATTGTAGTTATGCACTTCATGTGCAAAGTTTACAGATTATGAGTATATTTGTAAATTTCAAGCGATTTTGCACTCATTTTAAGTAATTTGATCGCAATAATCTATATTTAAGGTCTTTATATAATCTAGAATATGTTTATGAACTCATTTATTCAAAATGATTTGATTATTCATTGTAATTACGCATATAATATGCAGATTTTACAGATTCTGAGTATATTTGAGCATTTTGAGCGATTTTGCATTCATTTTAAGTAATTTAATCATAATAATCTATATATAAATACTTTATATAGTGTAGAATACGTTTATGAACTCGCTTATTCAAAACGATTGGATTATACATTGTATTTACGCACACAATATGCAGAGATTTTTTTAGATTCTGAGAATATTGTTGGAACATATTCATAAAACTCAAAATTTTCATTAATTAATTTTGATTAACATTATTCATTTGGAGGAATTTGAAGGAATTAAATATTTGATGACCATTACAACTTTTCCCGTTGCAATCAGTTATCAAAATTAATTATATCTTTAATTCATTTATCTCCCACTACATATGAGTTTTTTTATTAGTTCATTAAGCCGGTTAAAGGAAATTTATTTACTCCATAATCGCAATGAATTGAATGTGGTTGTAGTGGCCATACATGTTTCTGAGACAAGGAAGTTGAGACAGAAAAAATAAAACTTGATCAAATTTCTATTCTCCATTTTGATATTACACATAGTAATTTTTAATTTGATTTGAATATTATTCCGATTGATTCTGCTCGATATTGTGGAGAACTCTCATCAGTCACTTCTCCGGTCGTGCCCTAAGGAGTGACACCTACCCGAATTATCTTGGTTTCTGTTCCTCTTGCACGTTGAGATGGAATACGCTTAAGGACAGCACCTAGCGCGATTCGGGTAAAAAATGTTTTAATTACTTATTTTATTTATTTTATGCTATCCGAATTTGTTTATTTGATTTTGCACCAACAATCTTAAGCGTATATTCCGTGATTTGGATAGCAGTAATATATAATTTAAATTTAGCAAAATAACATACGGTGTTATCTTTACTGATTGTGATTTAATTCTTAATAGTTATTTATTAGTACGCATGGTGTTATCGAAAAATTATTGTATTCATTCGGATAATATTTGTTAATAAAAAAAATCCTGGTGTCTAACTTGTTTCCTAGTCGAATTAAAAAAAAGGATAATTATATTTCCTTTTAATAAATACTATTGAACTTTGATTCAAGTGCTGTAGTCTAATTTGCTTTAATAGATATTGTTGCGGCTTTTTCGTCATTATTCTCCTCGAAAGAATTCCTCGAAGAACAACGGGAACATAGCCTTAGATTCACCTCCCTTAAGGTTTCGATCCCTATGGCGGGTATCTCTCGAAACGAGAGAACCCTATAAAGAGTCGCTACTTATAAAAGTTTCTTGATTTAGCGGGTCCTTTCTTTCCAATAGGCGCAAGCTCCTATTGTTAATTACCCCGTAGTTGCCTACGGGAACCTCTGATTAAGGGACGTAAAGGGTGTTGATGTAATGGGCTAAGAAAAGAGAGATTTACGGAGTGCTATTGTGAAAGACTTAATTGATGGTACCAAACCTAATCGACGGGACCCAATTAAGGATCTCTAAGTTTCTAAAAGATTTTGGCTTAAGGGATGGTTTTCATCTGAAAAGAGGAACTCTTGATATGGAGTCGTTTGGGGGCCACTTGATAATTTAAGTCATCTGAGGTTGATCTCAACCCCAGCGAGGGACTTTTCCTCAAACGAAGAGGTTTTGGCTTTGACTTCGGGTCTCGTGTTTTGTCTTTTAATTTCTTAATGTTCCGTTAGGGATATTGGTGATTTTTATTCACTTTGGCCTTTTGTAACTTTAACTTTCAACAATTCTTTTCTATTTAGAGAATATCAAGCTTAAGGCCATTTATATATCGAAAGTACTCAAATTCCTTTTTAAAAGATATTTAGTAATGTTGACTAATTTAGACTTTTCATATTTGTGAAAATATATTTTTATTTGAAAATACTTGATTTCGAAGATATCATATTTGGAATTTTTATCTCAAAAGTTTTTAGTTTCAGTTTTAGAATTTTATAAATGGGTTTATTAATTTTCTAATATTTATAAAATTTATTTTTAAAGTGAAAATACTTCAAAAATACAAAAGGCCACTACTTTGACACAATTTCATATCAAAGTATCAGTGAGGTTGGTTTATTTTGATTTTTAGAATTTTATGGATATTTTATTTATAACTTTCTGAGTTTCCTTCTAATTTTAATGAATTTTGGAGTTTCCTGTTGATTTGGCTTGTTCTGATTGGCCCACGTCAGCTAAAGAGACTGAGGTGGCTGTTGACCGTTGCTGACTGGCACTGATTGGAGATGCTGATGTCATAAAGGCGCTACCCCTCGCACGAGTTCTGTGTGACGGGTCCCTGACAGGCTACACATTTCATTTGCCACAGAAGATCAGAGAAAACTCAGCGCCGAAAAGGGACGGGCTTTATTTTCCGCCTAACGGGTTCGTATGGCAACGGGTCTAGATCCGTTATCGACTCTGACCATCGTAGCTCCTCGGCGGGGGTTCTCTGGCATCGTGAGAGGGAGAGGGACACGGTGATGTTCTGCGTTTCTGCCGTGTTGCCGTCGTTTGATCAGGGGACGGAGAGTTTTGTACGTTGGTTTAAAGCTAAAATTCAATTAAATCCTTATATAATTTTATTTCGTTTTCCAGTGATTTTTATCACCCTAATTGGCCATGCTAAGCTCGTCAAGATCGTGTGAACGCAGACAGCACGAAGGAGATCCAGGTTTATCTTGCGTTTCCTTGGATTAGTGGGTAAAGCATTTGCGTTTGGTACCAATGGGTTCGAGTGTACCAGAGAAGAGTTTGCTTATATGGGACAATTTGGTTAAGTCATTTTTGTATGACCTTAAAGATTACATACCTATATCACTTTGAGTTCCATTACTCATCACGTGTAATTCAATTATACATATTACCATTTGCTTTTGGAGTTGTAATTTACGGATTACAAATCTGGTACTATCACAAAGACTTTCGGTTACAGCACCTGATCATTCTATAATCATGGTCGTTAGTCAATGAAACAAATACCTGAAACACTTTACACTCATTTTCCTTTTCTTATAACCTAGACGATAGTATACAATGTTTTACTTTTACACAATATATTTGAAACTTTTGTCAATGAATTCTCTGACTTTATTCAAGATGCAATCTAATCAGGAAATGCAATTTACCAGAAAGGGCAAGAAAGAATGCATAAGAGAGTCAATGAAGAACGAGCTATTTTTACAGCATAGGATTTGATTAACTGATATCAGTTGAAAGTCATAAAACTAACTAAGCCTTTGAAGCTCTACATAATGTGCTTAAATTAACACAGTTCATTTTATTTACTAAAGGCACAGGAAGCATTTCTAAAGTCCAGCAGACTTCAAATAATTGGTTTAGTACTGGATGTTCAATTAGGCTCGAATGCACGTTAAAACAAACTAATCTGACACAATTTTGGCAGCATCTCCCCTCTTCCTTGTGTAATTGACAAGGTCCTTCCTACCATGGCCATGGCCAATGGAAGAGGAGGATGCTACCAGAACTAAGGAAACCCTAGTCGTGGTAAAGAGCTAGAGCTGAGGAGACCTCAACCAAAGCTTAGAAGGAGCTCAAATCTGAAGAAACCTCAGACGGAGCTGGTGGCACAGTCAAGTGATGGATCAAGAAGAGAAAGAAAAAGAGAGAGAGAGAGAATAAATTCACACGAATTCTCAAGTCAAGAACGTAATTTCAATCAAGAACATAGATCAATTGAGGTTCAATTTCGAATACCAGCAAGAAAAGAACTCAAGCAAATTTCTTCCAAACAAGATCCAGATTTTACATCATTCTTTCATGGATCTGACTTGCCAACCTCTTTCTTACGTCTTCTCTTACCTTTTTCTTCAGATACAAGCCACAATCGAACTCTGGATTCACCTAATTTCCCTATCCTACCTATGCACTTCAACTGTTTGTTGAAATGCCTCTTACAAACTACGCTACCTAAGCTCTGAGTTGGATGTGTGCGTGTGCAGAGAGCTCTGAAGAAAATCAACAGAGGTCCCTAGAAGTGTGGAAGAAAGGTCTGGGAAGGTCCTTCTTTCAGTCTTCAACAGAGGTATATATAGGCAACTATGGCCAGGTTGGCTTCTTCAAGAAGGGACAGCCCCAATTGATCACAGCCCTCCATTCCAGAGCACACGGATCGAACCCTCATCCAAGGGCAGAGAGGGCATGACTCTATGTTTCTTTTGGACGGTCAACAAAGGATGGGGTTGGCTTTGACCATGGCAGTTGGGAGATCGTTACAGCGCCAGTTGATCTCAATCGCTGATCCTCTGAGGCTAAATCTGACGGCTGTCGTTATGTCGCAGTGGGGTCCACTCGGCTACGGCTTGGACGGAAATTCGTTGGAGGTAGTTACGGGCGTAGTATCTCTCGAGCCTTCCTTCTTCTCTCCTTCGATTTCTCCTTCATTTCTCTGAGGAAGACGAACGCTTCGCACGGGCCCCGCTAGTCAGATTAAATGAGACTGAGCGTCTTCGTTTTACACAGACTCGGCTCACCGTGCGCCAATTGAATGTTGGTATCCCCTTTGTATATGGTGTACGGTGAAATAGGTGCTCCTATTGGCTTCTGTTGAAAGAGGGAGGTTTAAATTTACGTTTTCTCTTTTCTCCATTTTCTCAGGGGCTGCCTATCTCCATTTCTTCATTTAAAACAATTCTCATTTGTTGCTGAAACCAAATAAATTGTTTGGATCCCTTTCTTATTGAGTTTCTCCATGAAATTTTGTACACAGCTTCATAAAAATATGTAGAATCCATTGGTGTCGAGAATTTTTTAAAAAGACCCCTCTACCTATTTTATTTAATTTCTCCAAAATTATGTACTTTTTTTCATAAAATAAGGATTATGTATCTCCTCTGTCCAATCTGAGGACACCATAATTTTCTTCACGCTTCACTGTATTTTTGGGTAATTTTCTATAATTTTTGGGATCCATTTGATATTTTTCATGAATTTTCTTGAGCTCTTTGATGAAATTATCCAATTTAATTCATGAATTTGGCACCATATTTTAGGGTCAAACAGATATATCTTAAATTGTTGGCAAATATGTTAAACTTAATTATTAGATATTATAATCCTATAAGCTTCTTCATCTGATGCTATCTGTGACATGTATAAACTGTTTGGGCATCCTTCTATTGTTAATTTCCAATATATTTATTCATGATCTGTTAATTCAATATTGATCCGTTCCTTCAACTGTTGATTCTAGCCCCTTTATTTGCGATTAAGATATATAATCTATAATATATTGGCATGTGACTAGCCATTTTTCGCAATGAATTTTTGTATCTGTACGTGTCAAATATTTTCTTGAATCTTATCCTATTTACTTTCTATGAATATTGTTGTTGATTTTGGTCAAGTTTTCCAATAACAGTGAGATGATATTTAAATTGTTTGATATATTATCGGAATTTATCTTGATTATTTAACTAGTTTTGACTTATCAAACTGATTCAAGAAATTATTATCTGATTATAAACATCTTGTGTTGATGCCAATATTTTCCTGACCCTTGATTCATTCAATATTGATCTCTGTCACACCTAGTGTGTTGATATTTTTAAGTCTAATGTTTAGACAATATCATGCGTAGATCGACTGAATTATTTTAGAAAATCGATGAACCTATGACATTCTAAGTTTGCTATTTCATACTTGATATATTGCTAGCCGTACTGGTCTTTATTATATTCATTTGAGATTTGAGATCTTGACTCTTGAATTATAATTCTCTACTATTCGTGGTTAAGTTTATTGCCAAATATTTTGATACAGGCTTTGATCTTTTGGTGACAATAGTCAAATAATTCTATGTCTGTGATTAATGACTCACTTTTAACTTGAGATATAAATGTCAGAATGTTGGTTCATTTCCTCATTTTATAATTTTCATTACTCCCTTTGGTTATCTTTGATCCACTACACCAATTAATTGCATTGATTTATAATATTTCATTGTTCAGCAATGTTCTTCCTTAATAAATAAAATTATTGGTGTTGAAATTGAGAAATTAAAAGGCTGGCTACCTTTTAATTCTTATTAATCGCCATGAATTTTATTATTATATAACCCGTTGTTATGCTCCATTTAATTTGGTCTAACTAACCGTATATATCTTAATTCGGGACTGAACGAGTCATCTCTAATATGTGAACTTGATCAAGTATACATTGGAAGTTCTTACATTATATATAAACCTCCATAAATAATATATTACTGCCGGTTCAATAATATATTATGGACTTATTTATTAGACAAGTATATTTATACATGTCTGTAGTTAAATTCTGATTATTTGTTTTCATTGTAAATCAGGGTTATGAAAAAGAAGTTTAACTCTTATATTTACAAAAGTAAAATTCTTAAAAGAAATGTGGGGTATAAATGAAATCAAGCTGTGATCAATTTTATAAATTTGAGTTCCGCATTTCAGTGAATTAATGATACCTGATTTGAGTGCATAGAAAATTATGGTACTCGTATATGAGAAAATGTGGGGGTTCATGTTTTATTAAAATACGACATGATCATGAGATTATAAATGGATATTATTATATGCGATTAATTTTAATTAGTGTGATTTTATTACGAAATAATTCAAAGGTTTATTACTAATAAAATTTTGGAGAATTTTGTTTTTGGAAGTTTTCTTTGTAGGAAAAGGAAGCAAATTGAGCTCAAGTATCGAAACGACTAGTTGGCATGAAAATAAAAAGTAAAAATAAAAATAAAATAAAAAAATGTGATGAACTTAATGAGAAGTTCATATTTCATCGAGAGGGATGGGTTTAGCCCTAAAGGGCCACTTGCGGGGGCAACCCAATCTCCGAAAGGCAGACCCCTGGAAAGATATTCAATGGGTAATAACAATCCGACAAGTGGTCAAAGAGTACACACTTTTTAGGAGCATAGACTCCAACCCCATCCCTATGGCGAGTGTGCTCTATGTAGATGTAAGGTTGAGCATATTAGCTCTTAATGAGGACCAAAGCGGTAATTTCCATGGGATGTGCATCTACACACATCCTTGGTAGGGACTCACCTATATGAAAGTGTCTGTATACGGCCGCGGTGCGGGGCATGGGTAAGCCCTTAAGACTCTCATGAAAAATCCAAGGTACATGCGTATGGCCATTAATGTGCACCCCGCGATGATTGTTCTCCGTATTACGTGTATGGTGTCATAGAATTTGGGTCCAAGGAACGAGTTCAAGACATAAGTTCTCTCTGTCTCCTCCAAATTTGATGCACCTATACTAAGTGAAGTTCAAAGTTTGAAAACTATTTCATGATGCGAATATAAATATCCAGCAATTTGTTATTCGCCAGTTGATTGTTCCAAATTTCTAATTTTATCCAATTTGCTTATATATACCTTATATATTTGAAACTGATCATTCACTTTACTAAAATTCCCAATTATTTTTGCATATCTCATATTTTGATGTTCATAAATTTTGAGTTTTGTGGGGAATTGTTGGAACATATTCATAAAACTCAAAATTTTCATTAATTAATTTTGATTAACATTATTCATTTGGAGGAAT
Source organism: Rhynchospora pubera (assembly GCA_028095005.1). Lineage (NCBI taxonomy): Eukaryota > Viridiplantae > Streptophyta > Magnoliopsida > Poales > Cyperaceae > Rhynchospora > Rhynchospora pubera. Next base: position 227,803,557 of record CM051459.1, on the reverse strand, counting down.
TTGAAGGAATTAAATATTTGATGACCATTACATCTTTTCCCGTTGCAATCAATTATCAAAATTAATTATATCTTTAATTCATTTATCTCCACTACATATGAGTTTTTTATTAGTTCATTAAGCCGGTTAAAATAAATTTATTTACTCCATAATCGCAATGAATTGAATGTGGTTGTAGTGGCCATAAATTTATTTGCTATATAAACAAGCTATATAAATTTATTCGCAATGAATTGAATGTGGTTGAGAGAGAAAAAATAAAACTTGATCAAATTTCTATTCTCTATTTTGATATTCACATAGTAATTTTTAATTTGATTTGAATATTATTCCAATTGATTCTGTTGGATATTGTGGAGAACTCTCATCAGTCACTTCTCCAGTCGTGCCCTAAGGAGTGACACCTACCCGAATTATCTTGGTTGCGGTTCCTCTTGCACATTGAGATGGAATACGCTTAAGAACAACGCCTAGCGCGATTCGGGTAAAAATATTTTAATTATTTATTTTATGCTATCTGAATTTGTTTATTTGAATTTGCACCAACACATATTTAAGCATTTCAAGCGATTTTGCATTCAATTTTGCTCATTTGATCATAATAATTTTTATTTAAGCTCTTTATATAGTCTAGAATATATTTATGAACTCAGTTATTGAAATCGATTGGATTATACAATGAAATTTCGCACATAATGCACAGATTTTGCAGTTTCTGAGTCTATTGGAGCATTTCTGTCGTTTTTTTATTCATTTTAAGTCATTTGTTCACAATAATATGTATTTATGCTCTTTATATTGTCTAGAATACGTTTATGAACTCACTTATTCAAAACGATTGGATTATACATTGTAGTTGTGAACATAATATGCATATTTTAAAGATTCTGAGTATATTTGAGCATTTAAACGATTTTCCATTCATTTTAAGTCATTGGATAACAATAATCTATATTTAAGTTCTTTACATTATCTAGAATATGTTTATGAACTCTCTTATTCATAACGATTGGATTATACATTATAATTACGTACATAAAAATCTGATTTTATAGATTTTGAATATATTGAGCATTTCAAGTGATTTTGTATTCAATTTTGGTTATTTGATCACAATAATCTATATTTAAGCTCTTTAAATAGTCTAGAATATTATGAACTCAGTTATTGAAATCGATTGGATTATACATTATAATCATAATGCGCAGATTTTGAAGATTCTGAGTCTATTGGAGCATTACTCCAACACCTTACTACACAAGAATCTCAATTAAGTTTTCTACTTGATTTTCACCGAGAAATCCTTGAAATTGGTATCAATTACTAAAGTCATTAAACTGAGAAGAAATATTCAAAGCAATCTCAAAAAATCACAAATGCACGTTGGCATATCTATTTTAATATCATAAAATTTCGAAATTTTTGGAAAGCTATTGTCACAATAAATTGCAAAATCCACCAACATAGTTCATTTTCAGACAAAAAAACTGTATTGGATAACAAAAGTTGGGTGCTAGAAAGCCAAGAAGAAAAGTTCAAAACAATCTCAATAAATTATAAAATACACATTAACATATCCTAAAATTAAAAAACTTTTGGACAAATTGTTGTATCACAATAAATTGCACAAAACACCAAGATAGTTCATTTTTAGAGGAAAAAACTGTGCAGGGTAATAAAAGTTTGGTGCTAGAAAACCCAGAAAGAAGGTTCAAAAGACTCTAAAAAAACTTACACAATGCACATTGGCATATCTATTTTCATATCCTAAAATTTTAACAAGCCGTTGTATCATAATATTTGCATAAAGTATCTAGACAGTTCATTTTCAGACGAAAAAACTGTGCTGGAAAAGTTCGACGCTAGAAAATCGAGGGGTTCAATCAAAAACTTATACAATGCACGTTGCCATATCTATTCATATTCTAAAATTTCAAAAAATTTTGAATAAGCCGTTGTATCACAATAAATTGCACAAAGCATCTAGATAGTTCATTTTCAGACGAAAAACTGTGTTGGAACCAAATGCTGAGCACTAGAAAATCGAGTAGGGTGGTTCAAAACAATCTAAAAAACTTACACAATGCAAATTGACATATTTTTTTTCATATCCTAAAATTTCAAAATTTTTGGACAAGTCATTTTATCCAAATAAATTGCAAAAAATCACAAGGTAGTTCATTTTCAGACGAAAAAACTGTGCTGGAACCAAATGTTGGGCACTAGAAAACCGAGAAAGAAGGATAGAAAAATCTGAAAAATTTATACAATTCGCAATGGTATACCTGTTTACATATACTAGAATTTCAAAATTTTTGAACAAGCCATTTTTTCATAATAAATAGCACAATATAGCAAGATACCCTAAAAGTTCTTTTAATAGTCTTAAAAGATTTTTAATTAGTAAAAAATACCATAAAAGTTCTATTTAATTACGAAATATATATATCAAAAATTTAAAATAATATATGTTACACATCCAATACTGGATATATACTATAGAGGTTCTACTTTTGTACATAAATGTACACTATGTATTGTATTTTAATTGAATTATTCGTTATTTTCAAAATATCACGTATTGTTTCTTATTTTAAGTGTATTTTTCTCATATGATACTCGATCAGGATGATTCAAAATTTGTTGGAATCTTAAGAAAAAAATCTACAACTCTTCTATTTTGTGAATCTTTCAATTATTAATGAATGATGATTGAAATGTGGTTGTAAGTGTTAGAGAGAACGTATGTGTCATGTTCACTTGAAGTTTTGATTATCATAAATTCGAATGTGAAGATACTCAAAACATCAATGTTGTAGATCTCTCTATTAAGTTTCCATCTCATTTTGAATCATTCAAATCGGACATTGTATAAGAAAGATATACTTAAAATACGAAACGGTGCGCGGAAAATGTTGGCTGACACTTCAGTAAATTTTAGATGCCTCTAGGACTGATGTAGAGTTTCGATTTATTTTTATAATTTATAAGAAAATTTCGAAAATCTCCCCTCAATTGAATGCTTATTATATTATGCATGCACATTTTAAAATTTTAAAGTTAGCTGCTGTATGTACTTGATTATTTTGCTTGGGATATGCATGTTCGAGGTCGCATTCAGTTTCTATGATCGGTGTATAGATAACTGCGATGATGATATTAGATTTGGATGGAACAGTTTAACTGTTTCATCATTAATTAATTGTTGAATTATATATTTTTCTGCTTTGATTTTTAGTCCAAGGATTAAATATATATTTTTTTAGATAATTAGTTTTATGCCACCGTGAATTTTGTTAATTAGAAAAATATCATTTTTAAATTACTAATTAAATTTAGGCCATTATAGATTTCCTTAAATTAGTTTTATGCCACTATTTCTTTAAAAATATACTAAATTTTAAAAATGTCATTATCAAATTTGACATTACTTTTTTTAAATGACCAAATAATCCCTCATTAAAAACAAACCCTAAAAAAAAGAAAGACGGCGCCCAGGAAAAAATACATTAACGCACAAAATCTTTATTGTGCGAGGAGGCCATGCCCGCTTAATAATTGCCACGTTTTTTTTTCATTAGAACGTTACTCATATATTATAAGTATATAACATGTCTAGAGTTAGTAGGATATTAAAATTTATTTTTTTTCTCCTCCACAATATACTTTTTTCGTGAGTTGCTCAATTCATAGAAGAGAATGTTCATCTGTGAGCAAAAAATAATTTTTTATGTTTTCCATGATCATTTACAAAAGAATATTATAGATTCATTTTATGTATTCCACAATTAATGTTGTTGTCATCGTGGAGTATAATAAAATATACAAAGAGCATTATAATTTAATAATCCATAATTACTTACGTGAAAAAGATCAGAACAAGAATATTATTGTAAATAAATCTTAAAAATGTAATCTTTTTAATTTTAAAATTAGATGACCAATTAGATATATGCCGCTATTTGCTTGCACCAGTGACATAAAATAATTTTATTATTTTACAGTGGCGTAAAACTAATCGTTAATGATTAATAATGGCATAAAATCAATAATATCTTTTGTGATGGCATATTACTAATTTTTAAGTTTTATAATGGCATTTAAAAGGGTAAAATCGTCATATAATTGTCCAATGGCAAAAAAAAAACTAATTTTTATTATTTTATAATGACAAAAAAATAATTTGTCATTTAGTGATGGTATATCTCTAATTTCAAATATTTGCAGTGGCATAAATCTAAATCACCCTATTTTTTATTAGTGTAATGCTAGTATATAATAACCCGAACTTGATTATTAAATTTTTTTTGTTGTCTTCTTATTAGTTGCGTCTTTATTAGATTCTTTTCACTTTTTGTTGAGAAAGAAAGTAGTTATTTGGAAAAACACTAAAGGTCCAACAAAAAAATTCAATTAGTAAAATTGGAAAAAAAAACACTATATGCATCTAAACGTCCAGCTTGATTGATGATAGATTACTCAAAAGAGATGAATAATTCTACCCATAAAAAAATTCAATTAGTAAAATTTGGCACATATATGCACTCTTGAATTAGTTTTTTTATATTTAAACCAACTATTTTCATAAATTGTCTATTTTCCCCGGTGCCATAGAAGAAAATTTAGTTAAAAATATTTTTCTTTAAAATTCCAACTCAATTTTAAAATTTTGTCCAATTTCTAACCATGTTAATTGATATTCTAACTTGCATCGCTGTTCATTTCTGTCAAATTGGCACAAATAGACATGTTTTTCTATAATAAAGGTAGAACATAAAAATAAAAACAAACAATACTTTCACGACGACAAGTTATTTTGATTATTTTATTTTTATAAAAAAAAAATAGTGAATACAAAGATTGCAGAGAATCGGTAGGTTGGGTGACTTATTCCTAGTCTTTTTTAAAAAAAAAAATTAAAACAAGAGAGAGACGGGAGAAGGGATTCCCTATTTCCCTAGTCGTCTTAAAGCAGAGAAAACCAAAAAAGAATAAAGAAAGAGATCGAGAGATTGAGAAGTGGGAGCGTAGCAGGCTAGCAGCGGCATCGCTGGTCCTGGTCTTTGAGGAACCAATATTATACGATGGTTCAGATCATTCAAAATTATGTATGATGTATATATCTGTCATATTTTTTCGAAAAAGAAATAGCGCACACTCATGCTTTGCCATATTTTTTTTCGAAATAGCATGGTTTGCTATATATGTCTGTCAAACGGTGTATAATGCAATAATGCAATTGATGATGAAAAAAAATCTAATAAGCGGCTGAGAGGATCACAGCCTTACACAGTTATACGACTTTTCAAACAGCATGATACAACGCAAAATTGCGAACAAAAAAGAAAAACGAAAACATGGTCAGAGACCTACATTATTTAATAACGCTAGCCCGCACCAACTCAAAACCCATCTCTCTTAATTTTATTCATTCAATTCTTCATTGATTTTACTGTGTTTGGCTAACCATTTGTTTGGTGTAGAGTGGGTAAATTAGCTGCCTTCACCTTATCCTTATGCGTATAAAGAATGACACGGGGCTAGATATTCTTTATTGTATCAAAAATAAAAAGAAGGAGAAGATAAGAACATAAACAAGATTTTTTTTCAGTTAGCTAAATTCTTTATTTAGTATCAAATAAACTTAAGAAGATTATAAAAGTTTATGGCAATGCATATCTTGTCAAATTAAGCACAATCAAATGTTTGGATTCAACATTTAAATTTTATTCACAATCATCTAATCGAATTTGAAAAACAATTAAATACATTTTGAAATATTAATTTGTGATAGAATTTTTGTTAGAGTTATATCTTAGAAGTCAATCTTACGATGACTATATTTTAGTTTATGTTATTAATAATATTTGATCATTTGTTCATTGAGTTTATTATTGACAGATCATTCAGGTTGAGGATCTAGATTGTAGATATATGTGTTTCATTTGTTAGAATAACAATAATAAATATAAAGTGTCCCTAATCATGATAATTAACAATGAACTTCAATTATTCACGTAAGATTTATGTATGCAAGTTAAGTGATGATTAAGTTTCATAAATCACAAGTAAGGAGTTACCAACTTAATTATATATGTGAATGTTATTGAAACATAACACAATACTTGACCAAATGAAATAATATATAAATTGTGTTATGTCTTATTAATTATTTTATTTGAATTTGATTCTAAGTTTGATATGGTTCAATTTCCACATGAGGGTTGGTTCCATAAATATTTTCTAATGATGATTCCCGATAAGGGCTACAATACAGACTTTATTTTAAGTTCATATGAATTGCGCGAGGCAAAGTTGTTAAAAAAAATCATATGTCCTTTATTGGTATACCTGATGAGTGATGGTATCTATTAGGCCTCTTGATGGAATTGGATTGTATTCATGCAAACTTGATAATCAACTCTAGATCAAGAAATATGTAATATGCAAGAATGACACATTCTTATCTTGAATTATACAATGATATTGTAGAAAATTTAGTTCTACTATTTATGCATTTAAATCCTCATTTATTGTAAATTAACACCAAGCAAACTAGGAACTAGTGGAAATGACAAAATCAAGCACAAGAGATAGAGGAAAAAAATTCTACCTCTCTTTATATAGCAACAAAGAGGCTCGACCAAACTCATTTGAAATTGATGGGGTGCTCTCCTTCACCTTCTTCTCCTTCTTCTTAGCTCCACAAAAAAAATTAAGCAAATTCTTAAGTCTTGTGCTAGCAAAGCAAAGGAAATAGCTAATCCAACTAGTGTCTTTCTTTAAATCAAATCAACTATTTAATTGTGTAAGCCTTTTGTTCAATACACGAGCTAGTTTAGAGAGCTAGACGAGACGACAAGAATGGAGAGAAATAAATTTTCTCTCCAAGGAAAGGTGGCGGCCTAAGAGGGAAGATATAGAGAAGGGATTAGAGTTAGGTTTTTTTCTCCAAGTGGTCCTTATATAGCCAGTCACCTAATCCCAACAAGTTTGGGACATATTTCCCCCTCTATTGCCGGCCACAATAAGGACATATCTCTAACACCTTGATGGTCCACATCAAATGTGTATTAGCCCATTTATTCACTTAATTAAGTGTTCTCTCATTTGCTTTCTATTTAGGCTCAATTAGGCTAATTAAATAAAAGTCCATATACTCAATATAATTTATATAATTATATTAAATATTGTTAAACAAAATTAATATAAACTTATTGATAATTATTATAGAATTAGCATATGCATTAATTTATTTTCATATGATCTTTTGTTATAATTAATTATAACGGTTTGCGACGGTATATAAGTAATTAATCAACTTATCATATCTTGCATTATTCAATGCAAATAAACTAAGTAATCCACTATTGGTTAAATCTTTTATTTGTGCGGCCCTCAATGATTTATGTCATATTGGTCATGAAAATTAAATCGTTATTTATTTTCAATAATCATAAGCGGTATCTATCAATACGTTATGATTTCCAATTAACATAAATAAATACTATACTATTATAGTATTTCAATCCTGCGTAAGAAATAGTATTTTTCTTATTTTGATTTTTATGTCACATGATATCACTGTATAATCTAAGATAGAAATGTGTCGTTCTTGCAGATTATACATTTTTTTGATCTAGAGTTGGTGTACAAGTTGCTACCAAATAATCTAACTCCATCAAGGGACCCAATCAATATTTTCACTCATTAGATATACTAATGAGGGATATACGGTTGTCTACATGAACAACTTTTTTCCACACAATTTAAGAGAATATAAATAAATTTTATTGATATCATCGTTATTTATTGATAATTGGACTGTACTTGGCACTCAAAATATACTCAAACCAATAAATTACTTAATAAATTGCTATATTTTTCTAGAATTTAGCTCTGCCGTTGTTTTTTCTCTTCATTTAAATAGGTTTTAATGATTTTTGGTGATTTTGGAGCATTTATATGAATTCTCAGTGTTTCGTACATGCTAGACGACTCATTCCTAATTTTGAAGGTGATTTCCACCACTCTGTTCGGTCTGAATGACACTGTAGCCTCATTCATAGTACCAGCAACCTTCTCTCTCCTTTGTTCGGTCCGAACAGGCCACCACCATTACATATATGGCAATGTTTTCAGTGTGGAAACTTGTGGAATTGATATGTTTTCTTACCATAGCGCATATTCCTCTCCAAGCACCAAAATACCACTATACATGCTCCCCTAAGCCTAAAGAAAAGGCATTCTACCTTCCGTACCATAAATTCATCTTTCCTTAGGAGTTTTATCTCTTCCACCTGGGGAAATCATCAATCTTTTACACCTGGAAGCGACGACTGTAAGGACACACATTTGGACACCAACTTGCAACACCCCGCTGCCTTGGAGATTGAAGTTTCAAGCATAAAGGAGTATTAGATTTTATTCTTCTATGTTTCTATATTTTATTCTCATGGACTTATATCTTTATTGTTATAAGCTACTTGTTGTTTATTTTGAAACTATGTTAGGCTAAATTTATTATTGTCTTAGGAGTGGGGAATTAACTTGATGTTTGAATGATGTTTATTTGATTTGCTATGCTATGAAATGTTTTGAGATTTGTTTGTTTGTGAATTATATCAGAATTGCTTGTTAATCTCTAATCATCTTCTAGTTGAACAGCTGCATCTAGTAAGTCTGAGTTAGGATAATAAGTTAAGTTTAATTCAAGCACTTGGGATAAATCGTAGATCCGAAAGAGGATATTAATTAACACCACCTTTGCCTTCTGTTCGGACAGAACAGAGTGGTAATTGCTTCTAAAATTAAAAATTAGACATTAAAAGTGTTATGTTTCGAGTTTTAGAGTCAAAATACAAGTAAAACCTGAACCCTAATACATCTTTATACTGTTTGAAAAATCCTAAAACATTACTTTACTTGTATAGATATTTTTAGATTATTTTAATTGACAAAAACAACCAAAAATATCTACTTTACTGCACTTTAGTTTATTTTCAATCCAAACTTATAAAAATATTTCTATCTAGGTTTTGAAAAAGGATAACTCCGGTACTCACAGATCTGCCTCTTGGGTTCGATCCTAAAGTTACACTTCTAAATGACTAGTGAGGTAGTTATAGGTTTGAAAATTTATTTGGTACCTAGGCCTTGAGACCTTCATCATCCATATAGCAGCCTTTATCAGGAATTAGGGTTAGACGATATTTATTGAACTATCTTCATGTTGAAAAGCTGAATCATCTCAAATTTAGAATCAAACTCATATGAAATAAATAATGATACATAATACAATCCATATATTTATTTTTATTGGGTCAAATCATGTACCGTGTTCTAATAACATACACATATGCAATTTAGTTAGTAACACGTTACCTATGATTTGTAAAATTTAATCACCACTTAACTTGCATAGTATTTTTATGATAATTAATGTTCCTTGTTAATTATCAAGATTACAGACGATTTAGGTTTATTATTGTCATTTAATTAACAATGAAACACAGAGATCCACAATTCAGATCCTCAACGTGAATGATCCGTCAATAATAAACTCAATAAACAAATGATCAAATATCATCAATAATATAAACTAATCATACAGCCATCAACTAATTGGCTTCTAAGACATAACTCTAACCATGTGACGTAAGAATCAGATGAAGGAAAAGTATATATTCCTTATGCACGGTCGAAACATTATAATAGCATAGTATTTATGTATGTTAATTGAAATTACAATATGTTGCTAGATACCGCTTGTGATTATTAAAAATAAACGGTAATTTATTTCCATGACCAACATGACATAAATCCTTTGAGGATCACGTAGTACGAAGCTCTTAATCAACACCGTATTAAGTTTACTAAACTTGATATTTTACACAAACGTAGCGGGAGTTGACGTTTGTTTATAGAAATAATAAGTTTTATGTCTATACTTAATAATGAATTTAACCGCTGATAAATAATTAGATAATGGTTGACGCTTACGTAAGTAAAAGCGATTAACTGACTGCCTGACTGGTATGAACAAGTTTTCATAGTCAGCAATTTTTATTTCTTAAAAGAAACATTATCACGATAAATTTGAGGTGGGAAGTTGACCATATATTCCCGGAATTTACTGTGGTTACACTGGTTAGTGGTCAGTGGAGGTAGGTTAAAGGAGTTGTTAGTGGGAACTGGGAACCCTGCGTTGTACTTGTAATTTGTAAACTCACACTATGCACTCATGACCCTGGGCTGAATTATGTTTCTCTTATCACCAGAACATATATCACATTTTTTTTAAAAAATTACTTATTTTTTATGTATATTTCTTATACCGAGGCAGGGGCAGAAGCCAAATTGCCAAACAAATTAAGAGGCATTCCCTTCACCCACCAGCCCACAACCCCACAACCCCCCTCTTCTCCATTTCCCATTGCGCAATGAATTGACGAAATGGAGAAGATGCAAGGAAGTGGAACTGGGCAATTTGGCATAAATTCAACCAAAATAGAGACCGTTCAAACTTGAAACCCAAAGAATTGATGGTGAGATAAGGGGAAAGGGGATTATATATTCAAGTTTTGAAGCGATGGCTGATTGGCTGGTTGGCAGCGTTTAAGGGTCTCAAATTTGGGTCCACATAAAAATAAAAAAAATTAAAGCACCCAACAAGCTCCAATTTGTAAACAATGTTTTTATTTTTAGGGGAGATGCTTTCAATGAGTAATGACACCACATTATCCCCAACTCCAACTTGCGTTTGTGTTTTTCTTCCTTTTAATTTGCTCCCTTTTATGACGTAATTTATTTCATTCGCTTGCTCTTTGTTGGGTTTGGATTTTAAATTAAGTACAACTCCTAAACCCACCATGCGACATTCAACTTAATTACCTTAGTAATTAATACTAATCAGTACAAGTGCACCCACTAGTACCAAACTCAGCTACATCCCTGGTTAATTTCTACACTGGATTCTTCTGTCATTTATTTATTTATTTAGTTATTTATTATTTCTCCTCTCCTCAGCTTATGTAATTACGGGCCTTCAGGAGTTAGATCACTGCTCCAGCAAAAAAAAATATATAACAATAATAATAATTGGCAAGTGCTGTGTGCTAGTAATTAATATACTTTCTTAGATAGTCATTGTCTAATTTATATATATATAATGTAACATATTTTATTACAGCAACTGCATGTCTTAGCAGAATTTGTTATTTGGTTCTGTTTGTAAAACTTCCAAGGGTTTCTCTATTGCCGGTCAATAGAGAAAAACCATCTTGACTAATCTATGAGTCTATGACCACTACAGTCTATATATATATATATATATATATATATATATATATATATATATATATATATATAGAGTTTAGCTATGGTGAGTCGCGATTCACGGACCCTCCGGTGAGTCGTGACCAATACTCTTAGATCTAGATTAAAATGACCGATCCAAACCGTCCAATATGATCTCCCTATTGAAATCTCCATGTAGACCAAATTTTTCATTTTTTCAAAATTTTGAAGTATTTTTTTGAAATTTTAGAAAATCGTTAATCTAATTGGTTCTGAACCATTCAAAAACATCAGTTTTTAAAAATCCGAAAAAAATACTTAAAAATTTCAAAAAAATAAAAAATTTGATTTGCACGGAGATTTCAATAGGGAGATCATATTGGACGGTTTGGATCGGTCATTTTGATCTAGATCTAAGAGTTTTGGTCGCGACTCACAGGAGAGTCCGTGAGTCGCGACTCACCGTAACTAAACTCTATATATATATATATATATATATATATATATATATATATATATATATATATATATCAATGAGCATTTCCTTTGAGTATACAGAGGTCATTTCCGCTGTCGTATTTACTGAAATATTTTTACATTATCTTCGCTGAAATGACAACTTGTATTCCTTATATCTTGGTTTCCCTGCATCCATATACGACTTCCTTCCAAATTATCTCTTTGGCTCCGTTTGGATACCGTGTGGAAAAAAAGGAAGAAATTTATTATAAACACTTTACAAAGTTACACACTTCTCAATGGCTCCGTTTGGATAGGTGTGGAAAGAAGGAAAGAAGGGAAGAAGTATTGGGAAGTGTGTAACTTTGTGAAGAATTTAGATTGTTTATAATTTTTTTTCTTCCTTCTTCCTTCTTCTTCCTTCTTCTTGCATCCAAACTGAGCCAATATTTCTTCCCACTTCTTCCCACACCTCATCTAAACGGAGCCTTTCATATTATACTATCCTATACGACTTCCCTGCAGGTATTATTTTGGATTTTTACTTTATTGTTAGGACCATCGACTAGAACGTAGCTTTTCAATTTGTCAAAGTTCCTGAGTTTTTTTTTTCTATAATTTTTATTTCAAGGCAACATGAGTGGATTTTTTTTTTAAAAAAAAACAATGGAGGTTAATTCTTCTAACTTTACCTAAACCAAAACAGTATGATTCAAATATTTGTATATATGCGTCGTTAACGACGATCGTCCTAATTGGGAGAACTTTAAGACGTACTTACGTGATTAATTGGTAAATCATGTACCTAATTCTCTTTACATTTATATATATATACTAGGTGGGTAAATCGAGCTTCGCTCGATATATAAATATAAAATTATGTAATAAACGATAAATTTGCGAAACTTAGTATGTGTAAATCTATTATAGCAGTAAAGAAATTAATATTAGTTGTATAGGCGACGATAGTGAGATAAAGTTATAAGATGTGAAAGTAGGAAATTTGAATTTTTTTGAAAAAATATGCAATATAGATAACTAATGATCTGGAAGAAGAAATATGTTAAGTTGTTAGTATATGTATTAATGTAATCATTTAGGAGTAGGCTGTATCATGTCAATAAATCAAATTTGGAAAAGAAAATGTCAACGGTTAACATGAAGAAATAAGAAAACGAAAAAAATTAAAGGGAAAACGAACTATTTTATTGAGAATGATAGAGAATAAGATAAACCAAACAAACAAAAACTGTAATTTATATATGTAGGTCTTCAAAACTATCAATGGACGCATCGTCAGAGAAGTTGTCCTCGTCATCTGCAAAATAGTCGTCGTCTTTATTTCTATGTTGGTTGTAATCATTGAAATGTTATTGTATGGAGAAAGAAGTGAAAGATTATATATATAATGTTGTACTTACTAAAATTTTTAGCACGTGTTATACTGCACGTGTTAGACTGGTAATTTCCAGTGCCGATCTGGATGGTAAGAAATTTAGCAATTACTTGAAGTTGGATCCAATCATTGAAAATAGGTAACTAAAGTTAATAAAGTTGGAATTTTGTAAATTTTAGAAGCACTTAATTTTTTTTTTAACATTATGCAGTTTAAAGGTTTAAAATTAATAATGACCTACATATAGCATCAGTCAAAGTATTAGCAGAAGTTGATCCTGTAGTTCGCATTGCGCATCTTCGTGGACGAAGCTTAGCTACATAACAGATAGTAAATGATGGAATGTAAATAATTTCAGTACATATAGTGATATTTGATATGCATGTGGTCTTTTTTAGTTAGAATTTTTGCTATAGTACCAATTTTTCTTGTTGCATACTTGTCTATGAACCTGTACCGGTCTCTCTCTAGCTAATTTTATCAAGATGTGTCCAAAACAAATACAATATTACTAAATAGCAAGTTAGCAACAGAAATAGAATCACTACTGTAGCCCAGTACGGCAGTACCAGATCGAGGTCTAGGCGTCTAGCTGTCATCAAGCTCTTTTGGTTAATTTTGTTCAGCATAGAAACGGTACCGGAAAATCTAAAATTATCCATAATGTCAAGAAACATTCAAAATCAAAATCAATGAAAGAATTGTTACTTGGAAGTTGTCAACAACATTCTCGATTGAAATACGCGACATTCCTGACCTCCTTAATCCAGTTTTGGACCCTTCTTAGCTGGAGCTTTTTGAATCTGCATATTTGAGGAAACTCTTAATCCTCCCAAGCTCACACTCCCAAACTATTAATCCAGCCTTATCGTTGGCCCCGTACATAAATTGACCCTCTTTTATCACGGCGGCAACTATTGAATTAATTTTCAGTACGTCTCTTCAACTTCATCTTTGGTTCCGTGCGTGCACAGGTGTGATGGATGTTATAAGTCTTTCTCCCTCTCTGAGTTTCTCCTTTTTTTCTTATCTCTGTCTCTTTCTATTTCTTTTGCGCTAGGGTTTCTTTCTTTCTCTTTCACATCCCTGTCATCTCAATGTTTTGGCTGAGAGCAAGCGGCGAAGAAACAGAGAGGGGAAGTGACAACGGAGAAGAGAGGAGAAATGTCTATGGAGGTGGGGTCCCTGGCTAGGGCGAGTCAGAAAAAAGAAGTGGGTGATAGAGGTAATCAGAGAAGGAGAAAGGGCTAAGAGAGGAAGAGAGAAGAGAGAAGAGGGTGAGCGGCGTTGAGAGAAGAAGGTTGGGTTTTCCCAGATTGTACATTTGTATTGATTGTATGCATTGTCTTTTAAAGCGTGGCTTGTTGAGACGGGTCATTATAAAAAATCTTTATTGTTATTGTCAGCAACACTTTAGGTTACAGAGTTTCTGTATCAAGAAGTACAAAATTGTTAATACCCTGAACAGATATCGCTGCCGTGTCGAATGTTTCTAAAATATTTTTAATCGGACTCCCACGCCTTTTTATTTAGTACTAGGGTTGGACATCGAGCTTCGCTCGATCCAGTATTTTGTTTTTACGTAATTTAAAGTTTATTTTGTAGTATTTTTTATATAATAATAATAATAATAATAATAATAATAATAATGTGAATACATAATTAAAATATATCAATATCAGCATGTTTTCAGAAATGATCAAATCATTTATCGCAAATAAATCAGAACAACTAAGTGTCAGATTATCTAAATAAGGTACAATGATAAGGAAACTTGTTTATTATTTAGGCATAAATCGCTGAGGATGAAAAAGAAATTAAATATGAAAAGTTCAAAGACATTAGTGATACAATAAGATATATAAGTTCCCTTTAATATAGGAGAAATTCATCATTATGTATGTAGCCTATATATGTACGGGTCTCCTTCGTCATCAGCCAAATATCATTCACCTTCTGTTTGATAATCTTCCCCTTAAATTGTAAAGTTGGCCTGAATAAATTATGATTTTAGGTTACATGTGCTTTACTCTTGTCCAGTGAAGAGTTAGAAAAATACAAAGGCATAAAAGAGATACTCATAGAAATAGGTGTATTCTTTCAAGTGCAGGTAATAAAAACTCTTTCTTCTACTATATCTTTAGTAAAGTTTTTTTTTCCCTCTTGAGTTGTAAAATCATTTTACTGGATGACTACCTAGATTGTTTTGGTGATCTCAAGGTGGCCGGTAAGGAAAGGTACCGTAATCTTTGTACAAATTTTATTGTTTGTTCTCTCATATATAGGCTTCTACTTTGGTACCTAATCAATGGCAGATAAGGACAGATATAAAGGATAAGAAATACACTAATAGTCCAAGCTTGAAGAAAGTAAAACCTTATACGCAATATACCATAGTCTGCTAGTACTTTATTATTATAATATTACAACCTATTTAAGCTTTTGCCAATTCTTACCACCTCTTGATAGAGAGAATATATGGTATATCTTGTATCTTACTTCCGTTTTATATCTAATACCACTGATCTTCAGTATTGAATAGAGAGGTCTTGTAGTGGTATTGAGTAATGTACCAGTACAGACCTTTGATGCACCAAATAAAGTACCTTACATTGTAGGTGTCAAAGATGACCATGCAGGTATTGAATTAAGTTGTAAATTTAACACCAATAACTGATGAAGTAGAGAAACATATGAAAAAAAAAACAAAAAAGTTACTATCATACATTCATACATATTCAAATATCCAATAGATGCATAGGCGGCATTGACATTCAGACCCTCGCCATTGGCACCAAGGAAAGCTACGAGTTTTGTTGGGGGCGAGCCTGCATCGGAAGTACAGCCTTCTACATGCTTTCTTGAACAATGGCGACATCGCTTGATGTAGAGTACACGATATTTTTGGTTAGGGATTGCATCCCTTAAGCACAGGCACTTAATTATCCCCTCCTGTCTGATGGCACCTCCTGGCGGATCAGCACTTCTTGCACAACCTAGGTGCAACGAACCCCATCCCACTGCAACAAACCAAGCTAGATACAAATCAGTCACCACAAAATTTCAAAAATCAAACCACAATGAACAGTATGAGTTGTACTTGTACCAAGCAGCATGGTACCGCTCAGATTGCGGCCAATCTTCCTAACTGCGCGCGGGCCGGGCTTAGAGCGCGTGAAACTCATCACTACCTCGTCAGAGCTAAGAGGCCTAGGACTGCTTGGAGCATGCATTAATAGGCACCGGTAAGAAATCTCAAAATAGAATTTGTGTAATTATATTGTGAAGATCCTAATTGAATTTATTTGGTTCAAATTGAGAGTCAGATTCTGCAGATACTGAATATTGTCAATAAAGAGAAATTAATCGGTTCTAACACTTACCATTCCTTATGTTCATCTCTGAAACAGATGCTGAGAAACATGCCAGATGCCTATGCAGTTCCGCAAGCTCCTCAACCAATTTGATTGTAAAGAATAAACAAACAGTTGCATTGACCTTGGATGCATGAGGAGAGTGGATCTGATGAGAGTCAGAAATTGTGTATACTGTTATCAATTTATGACTTCTAATAATGTATCTCAGTATGTGTGTAAAGTACCTTGCCAGAGGCACTTTTTTGCCTTAAACCAATGTAAAACTCATCATTGAGCAACTTCTCATTATTAGTTCCCACATCAATTGTAATTGGCAGGCACTACAGAAATAAAGATCACAATCAGATTAAATTGACAATATTTCGGAAAGTAAGAAGAAAACCAATACATATGATGGTAATCTATGTATAAAGATTCAGATGAAGGCTCAGTCTGTAATCCACTATATCAGAAAGGAGGCTCTACACAAATTTCATTTTGTTGTCACTTCTATTCAAAAGAACTAAGAAAAATAATCAGATGCTTACAGCAGAAGGGCGGACTCCAGGAAGAGCAGTGTACAGGGCAAGCTTTCCAACAGGAATTCCCATCCCCTTTAAAAAATACATATGATTCATAAGGAAATGATGAATAAAACACTTAAATAAAAAGGAAAAAACATGTAGGCTCTCATTGTTTTTACCTGGCATCCAAGATCGCCCAGAGCCAAAATCCGCTCGTCATCTATCACCGCGATGAAATTGCATGATCTTCTCAGTCCAATTTAATAATTTGAGTTCTTCATCGGAGGTTTTATTGTAGTGAGAGGAGGTTGCATCGGAGGAGAGGAGGTGCTAGGGAGAGAAATGAAATAGGAAGAGCGGTATTGATTCTGCAGGAGAGAGACCCGGCGAAGTCGTGGATGCAGGAGAAGCCAGTTGGGGGGGGGGGGCAAGAGAGATGAAAGTGGATCTACGTTACGTTTTAGAGGAGAAGAGAAAGGGGCAGAAGAGATTTGTCTGAGAGGAATGGCTTGGGAAACTCTGCAGAGAGGCATGAGGAACAGCGCGCTGCGGTGGAAACTTCAGATGTTAACGTGTAACAGATCGATGTGGAGCTAGATAAAGCCGACACATATAACACCAGATGGTAGCATGCCACAAAAATTTAGAAATATCGCTCAAGTCTCCAACTCACTGCGCGAATCAGCGAACGTTTGCTTTAAAATCCGCGCAAAAAAATCACGCGGATTATATTATACTATAGATACTGATTCGGGTATGAGTTAAAATCACAGACTTGTCTTTGTTACGAATTAATAAATATGAATGAATTAAATATTCAAAGTAAAATTCAGCTTGTTTATATTAGGTTAGATTGGATTGATGTGATATTTAATTGTGACGTAATATTTTACTATTCGATTGGGAAATTATAAGAATTGACGAGGTCAAACATATTTAATATGTTCTCTTAATGATTTCTCTACAAATGTAAATACGTACATGCGATAGTGCTCAAGAGAAAGAAAATTAAATATTATAATTAATAGACTTTTAAGTATCAGAAATATTTTGTGTAAATTGTTTTATGCTTTTGTTAAAAATAAATGGTGTTTTTTTTGTGTAAATTGCCGATACATAATTACTTCAGTTTCTTTATTCACCTGAAGCTTCAAGTAGCAATTTCACTGCTAATCGGAAGTCTATCATGAGCTTACGTTTTATATTATGCTACCTGTTTGTTCAAATGGATTTACTATAAACATTTCAAGTAGGAATTTTTCTTTATATCTAAAATGAAAATATCTAACTTTTGCTCTGAAAAAAGTTTTTTAAAGAAAAATTATTTTAAATGATTAGTTTTGTAAAATATTTATAATCTGAAAATTTTGAACACAAGTAGATAAATTATTATAATACTAAAAACCTATACAGTAAAAAAATATTATAAGAAGTGAAACAAAAATTATACAGAAAACACACAATAAGTTGTATTATTAGCCTAAAAGCTTTATTGTATCTTAGTCAGAACGAATACATCTTTTTGCATGAAACAAGCAAATCGCTTGAAACAAGCTCCGTTTGGATGGCTTCTTCCCGAAATAAAGAATAAAGAATAACCACTTTTTATCAATAAATTTATTTCTAACCATCCAAACTCTTCACAAAAGTTACACACTTCCCAATAAATTTACCATTTCCCAATAAATTTCTTCCCTTCTTCCTTCTTCCTACCTTATTCTCAACGCATCCAAACGGAAGTGAAGTTGTAGCATTTGTCTAAAGTTGTGACATTTGTAAAAAAAAAAAATAGAGGATTGGAATGCTAAATTTTATTTTATATTTTAATAGATTTATCAATTGTCCAAAATGCTAAAATAGTATGTTTTTAATATAACTCCTGTTAATTAAGGATGCATTTGGGTGCTTGTGAAATAGAGGGATTAGAGATAACAGTTCGCTATTCACGTTCCGAATAGTGACCCAAACCACTTCGGAATCGTAAGAACAACCTTTATTTTTCTATTCCAAAAAAAAAGAAAAAAAAAATAACACTCTGCTTCCAACACGTACTATCCAAATAATATAACTATCTTTGGAATTGCAATCTTATTTTCCAACTCCCAAATTCCATTATTCTTTCAAAATTACTACTCTTTAAACTATTCTCAATTACTTAATTGATTATGGATGCGCTGCATCTAATTTTATATCTCAACAAAATGTAGAATAGCTTCAATGAGCGGTTCGCTTATTGATATCATTCTTATATGTGCCAGGTAGACATTGTGCATTTTTGAAAAAAAAAACTGTTATTGGCATGATTAATGGTTTATTTTGTTCAATATATATAAGGCATGTAAAAGCAAAGCGATGTCAAGAATAAATGCATCAAAATATAGGAAAAGGAAACACACTGTCAGAGCTTTAAAAAAAGATATATTAAGTAAAAACAAAAAAAGTATAATCATATATTATTATTGGATGAAACAAGCCGAATAAAAAGATTTACGGGAGTAAACATGATATGCTCCATGAAAAAAAAAATAAGGATATATATAGGTGGCAGTGTGGCAATGCTATTTTTGTGTGAAAACAAGATGAGAAATTGAGATATTTGTCATTGTTACAAATGCTATCCTTGAAAAAGAAAAAGAATAAAATGAGGAGAAGAAAGGCAAGAGAGGTGGGTGTAAGACTGTAATGTAATGTAAGTTGCCGTTTCAAAGTCTAATCCTCCGCATATTCCCAATTAAATTAAATTAAATTAACTCAGGATCTGCTGTGCAGGATCAACAGCAAATTCTCTAAAAAAAAAAAAAAACTGGGGCCTGGATAAATAACTCCAGTAAAAAAAAGAGAGAGAGTTTGGTGCTCGCTGTTCTAACTTGTATATGAGAATTAGTGGTGGGTGGTCTCTGGTCTGTTCTGTAAATGTAATCTTAAGTAAGCCAAAGATCATAAAAGTTTTCAAACAAAACAAGGGTGCTTTTACGTGCCAGTCCTCAATCTTTTGTGATTTTAAGAATACGATAGTCATGAAATGGGTGATAGTATATCATCCAGTTTGAGACGTCATTGTTTGCATAGTGATATAAAAACAAAAGGAGAGGTGATAATATAATATTAGAAAATACAAGGTCCAGAGAGAGAAGACGTTTGAGTGGGAGAAATTAAGAAGAGGGAGGCCTAATTCTGCCAAATACACATTCATTACACATTGCACCTTTCTCTCTCTACACTTTTGCTGCCTTTTGTCTCTCTCTCTTGACATTTCCTCCATCCGTTGTTGGTGTTGGTGTTGGTGTTGTTGTTTTTGTATAACCCATTTCTCCGTTCAACCCATTTTTCCTCTTCCTGTTTTTATCATACCATAACCCATCCATTTATTTATTATCCAATCCACCTTCTTCTCTCTTCTCTCTTCTCTCTTCTCTCTTCTCTCTTAGATTGAAGATATAATATTTATTCTCTTCTCTCTCAAGGAACAAGCAACAAGCAACAAGCAACAAGCAACAAGCGCCGCTCTCAAGGAAGGGAAGGGAAGGGAAGGAGCCCGATTTCTCCGATTAAACCCACCACGATTTCTAAATCGCTTCAGGTAACCTTCATCGATCCCTTTTTCTCTCCTATTTCTCCGATATATAGATGTGCTTCTTCAACACTTTGGTTTCATTCTTTTTTTCTTAAAAACGAAAAAAAATAGGGGAAGACCCAAATCCTGGTAAGCCTTTACCTTGTATAGATTAATGACGATTTTTCCCAAAATCCCATTGCTAGCACAGAATAGATCAATTTCTTTCTTTTTATGAATTTGGGTGTCAAAGTTCTCCCTTTTAAATTTCCATCATAAATTAAGTGGGTAGTTGAATCTAAATTTAATTCTTATTTTGCCATCACAATTGGCGTCTTTTGCTACAATTTGAAACTGTCATCTTTAAATGCTACTCTGATCTAAAACTATCTCTCCTTTTCATTTCCAAAATCCGTTTCTATCACATCCAAAATAAAAAGCTTCATCCATGGTTTGAATTTGTTTGTCACATAAATGGTTTGATGATTGATCAAAGCAAGCGCCTTTTGGCATCACAAAAATAATTAATTCAGGAAAAAAAAGTGACTTGTGATGTTCCTATCCAAATTCATAATCCATAAATGGCGTGAAAGGTGCGCAATTTCCGTTCAAAGCGATTCCTTGTTCCTTCTTCTGTGGTGTTTGGGAAATCAATTTTTACTGATGAGAGGATAAGAATTCTGCTTCCAGAACTCAAAAGACTTTTTAGTTTCTCCACCCCTCAATTTGAGTATGTTTCAAAATGAGGGAGAGAAAAACAGTTCAATTCAATCAATAATAAAGCCTTTGAAATGTATTACAAGTTATTATTTGTTGAAACATTCGTTGCTGTAGATAAGTTGTAGTTTCGTAAAAGAAATATTGATGATACCTTCTGGTTCCATACCCCATCTACTAACTCTGCTATTTTGTAATTGCTTTTCGGTTTAGGTTTGTTCAATTCAATCAATTTTAATCCTTGCAAAATGCAAGGACAGAGAAGCTCCATCGAACCATTTCCGGAGGCATTTGGGTTTGAACCAGGATCAAGTTCAACGTCACCTGAACCCATTTCCCTTGATTCTCAGTTGTACTGGAACAACATGCTCCTCAACCCAGTTGACCCGCCTGACTTTTCCCCATTGCCATACCTTGCCGAACACGACCCGCACCATGCCCTCCCTGGGTCCTCTCACCATAACCCTGAGCCAGTTGCCTCTCTCTCCCTGGAAAATGTGGATATGAACATAAATCTCAATGCAAACTTTTCTGATTTGTCGTCTCAGGTGCAGAATTCTGATGCGTCAGAGCTGAGGCTGTACCAACATGGTCACGGTCATGGCCCCTTTTTTGGGTCTGGTTCGAGTTCAATGGGTTTGAATTCAGGAAGTGGACATGGGATCGGTTTGGAGGAGGACATGGACTCCCGACCTGGTAGTAGTACATTAGATGGAAGGAGACTTGCTTGTAAAAGGAAGAATATAGAGATTGGGGCCCATTCGCAGGCTTCGGCTAGTGGAAGCACAAGTAATTTACATTTGCATGGTGCCGGTGCTTACACATCCTCTTCCTCTAGTTATCACCCATACCAAAACCCTAGTCCTAGTTCAATGGTTACTGGTACAAATATACCATCTGTGCCCGTGAATTACGTCAATCCAGCAGATGAACCATTTCCTGGCTTCAGAACCCCAGTTACTGCAAGTGGAGTTGCTGGTAACTCGCAGAGGAGCTTCAGGATTAGAACTGGGCCAACTATGGGGCCCAGTTTGCACCAGGATCTAGGGGTGCCTGGTCTCGCACCTTCTAATTTATGGTCTCATTCAAGTAATACTTCCAATAATAATACTGGTACCAATCAAGGAAGCTATATTAATAATGGAAATAACAATAATGTGAGGCGATTCAATTTGTGGGGTCCACCACCATTGTTCCACTCTCCAGTTGAGACTGCGCCACATCTCGATCCACCAATATTGGGTTTTGGGCCAGGTAATGCACCACCGCCTGTATCAGTATCAACACATCAATTCCCTCGCAATGGGGCATCGAGTTCGAGGGTCGGAAGTGCCTCAAGTCCCATTGATTTGGAGAGTGGTTTTGCTGAGTTTACCCCGTCAAATCCAATTGGGGAGTTTGTTACAGCTGGAGGGCACCGGCTGGTGCGTGGTGGGGTTGGCTCATCTGTGAATTGGGATGATGAGAGAGAAAGGGTGGTAAGTAGTTCATCTGTCAGAGAGAGGGGTGGCACCACCTCATCAGTTAGTCCACCTGTAGGTCCTACATGGGCCCCATCTCAGGGCTTACACTCTCGGTATCACAGAAACTTGTCTGAGGTTGGAATCTCTCTCTCTCTCTCTCTCTCTCTCTCTCTCTCTCTATAGTTTCTTTGTTTATTAATTTCATGCTTTGGTTAGAAACTTGAATGTGCTAAATTGAACCATAACTGTATTTGTACATACTGGCTGGTAAATGCAGTTATAATGCATGCAATGGATTCACATTAATTTCATCATTGTAATACAAATTTACCTGGCTGGAGATCAGACTGCAATGAGTTAAAAGAAAATAAATTTACAAAAGGTAGATTTTCTTGTATGTTAGTCATGCATACTGGTACTTCAGCTAGTTTGTTGATAAGTGGCAGGATATTTTGCTGGCACGGAACAGAAAAATTTAATTGATTCTTTTAATTAACTTGAGTTGGCATCAGGTTGGAGTTGGATTTATTTTGAAGTGACCTCACTTGAACCTAAAAAAGGCTAAATAGTGTTTGGTGGGTTAAGTCACTTACCCCATAAGATTAACTATCTCTACCTTGGCTAGCAAACAACCTTTCCTTAATTATTATATCAACTTTATTATGAATCTTCAGAATGCTAGATAATTTTTGAAGAGGGTTCCAATGCCACAGCTCTGTTGTGAAAATAAACAAAATTAGTGGTTTGGATCCAACATTTGAATTTTAAATTTTGAAATGTAAGTTGGAAATGATCTCGTGGCATTGTGTGGCACCAAGAATTTATGGCATCATAACTATCCTCATAGTCATTTTTTGTCCTTTATCAAAAAAATGTTCTCTGTGCTTTGTTTGTTGTATAAACGCTGATATGATTTTTGTGTTTTTTTTTTCTGTAATTATTGATTAAGCTGAAAAAGTTGTTGTTTTCAAGTTACAGTCTAGTCATATCACCACCGACACCATCGTCAATTACTCAATTTTGTTGTCATTTTTATAGATTGATGAGGGTTAGTGTTATATATTGTCAAAACCCCCAGGTATAAAATAATATTTAATTATTGATTAAACTGAAAAAGTTGTTCTTTTCAAGTTACAGTCTAATCATATCACCACCGACACCATCGTCAATTACACAATTTTGTTGTCATTTTTATAGATTGATGAGGGTTAGTGTTATATATTGTCAAAAACCGCAGGTATAAAATAAAATGTAATTTAATTATTGACTGGTTGTCCTTAATTTGTCATCCCGATAATTTCCGAAAAAGCCAATCTTGCTTGCATATTGTAATTTGTTACAATCAAGTTTGGTAGCCTTCACTTTTAATTGTATATTTTGGTAGCTATTGCATTGTATAGTCTTAGAATGGAGTGGAATTGCAGGACATTGGAAGGATCGGGGGTCCACCAGGGCTGAGGGGGCAGCAGGGACCACCACCTAGGCTCAGGTCAGCATATGTGATGGAGAGGCACAGCAGTGGGGATGGTGTTTGGGGCGTACCTCTTTCAGTTAGAAGCCGCGAAGGACGGAGAATTATTGAGGTACTTTTCTTTCTGTTTCTTTTTTCTTAGTGGGTCAGGTTAGATAGTGTTGGTTTCCCTTCAATGTGTGTACACATGTTCTTCTTAGTTTGAAAATTTTCTCTTTATTTGGGAATGGTCGGAAGAGTATTTAAATTGATTTTGTTCTCTTAGTATTCTATATTTCCACATTTCCATTTTATAAACGACTACATTCTACATTTATACGTCCTTGTTGGATGCTCTGGGTTGATGCAACCCTCCAACCCAGGTTGGGTTAGGGGATTGAGAATCGGCTTCATCAATGCTCCCAGGTTGGTCAGATAGAATAAGAATTGGCATTCCTAAAAATCTAAATATAGTACCCTTTTTGTGTAAAATTGCTGAATTGCTTGCTAGCATCATGTAAGTTTTGTTTTGTTGTTGTTTTTTTTTCCTGTTCTTCGGACCTTAAGGTTGTCTTAAAGAGCTCTCATGCTTTGATATTTGCTTGACTTACCAGATTCGAAATGCTTTGGAGTTCATGCGTAGAGGTGACAACTTACGATTCGAGGTGACTAAATTGTAACTTTTGGTCATTGGTTATTATTATTATTATTATTTTTGTCTTTCTTTTTGGCAGTTGTGGTTTTGTTTTTCCCTTTTGTGCAACGAGGGAAATAAAAGAATACTGTAGAAATTAAGTAAACAACAAACAAATAGTCTGTTGGGGTTTAACTTCTGATTTTGAGGTAAAGGAGCTAAATTGCTCTTCTACATTATTGGGTTCTTAATCCGAACAGAGTTTTGGACTCCATTGTTTTTCTTTTATAGTTTAGGCAGCAAATTACAAATCCAATTATATTAACTAAACAATGAGTGTGGCTTCTCATATAATAATAAAACAATGAATAGTTTCACACTCCAACTGTAGTCCAACACAACCAGATTTAAGTATTAAAATTCTTCAATTTAGGCTAAGAACAATACTTTTACTCTGAACCTATTTACTGTGATGTTTCGGCCTTAAGCTGAAAGAGGTTTTTTTCCTTTTGGCTCATAACTATTAATGTAGAGCATATACTATGGTGGTATTGAAATGCATGATCGACACAGAGACATGCGGCTTGATATTGACAACATGTCCTATGAGGTCAGTCTTTATAATTGCCAGTTAATAAATATAATGTAGTGTCAAATACATAACTTATACAACCTAATAGCTCACTGATTTTCTTTCTTCATTTTTTGTCAAATGCTCTTTTTTGAACCAAATAACATACCAGTACTATGCAAATATGAAATTTATCAATTTGGATGAATTTTTATTGTTTTTTTTTCTTTTGCACTCAAGATGGTATGTGACAATTGATGCAAAATTGGGACTTAAAAGCTTGGTTGATATTACATGCAGAATACTTTGGCTGTTTTCATTAAATTGGGATGACATTTTGTTTTTTGAACTCTTAAACTTGGATTGCCTTGATGGTATTGGGAGAGGATAGTTGGTTTATGTTTGGTTCTGACTACCAAAATTGGGCAACCTGTACCATACTAGTTTCTGCGCCAAGTACAAGACATGTATTTCAATTTTCTCTTTTGACCCCTGATAAGAACCAGAAGATGATTCTCAAGGTAAGAAGATATTTTTTTAAGTCATTTTGGTGATCAGTGCCTCAGTGGCGATAAAGTAAACTTATATTGTAGAGGTATATGTTGATGTACACGTGTTATCTAATAAGTGCACATGAAACTTCTCTGAAATTTAACATTATATTATATTCATTTTTCAATGTTAAAGGAGTTGCTAGCACTGGAAGAAAGGATAGGTAATGTAAGCACTGGACTTACCGATGAAATAGTTGCCAAGCTCCTCAAGCAGCACAAGTATACTTCTCACAACCATGAAACTTCCATGGAAGAGGAGCCGTGCTGCATTTGCCAGGTATAATTTTTGTTTGCTATGGCCTTCTTTTACAATTCTCTGTCGGGTGCTCAACATTTTTGTATTGCAAAAGTGAAGTATTCATAAATTGTATTTTCTGTTGGGTGCTTGTACTGTTGCCGTGCCAAATAATGTGGTTAGCCTTTTTAAAAGTCTCCATTGAGCCACAAAAGCTAACGCAAGTCAACAGTAGCTAGAAAAGAGTGTCCTCTTCAGGTGTACCTTTTAATACCTTGAAGCCTTTTGAATTTTGCCAAATTAATCATAGAGGTGATTTCATGTTAAGCTTGCCATCAAGAGTTTCAACATTTGAAAAATTACGCGAAGCTCGCTTCTGCAAGGTAACAAATTAAGTCTAAGAAGCTTGGAAAAATAATTCAAAGTAATTCAGTTTGAACCTAGCACAGGGATGTCCAGTACAAAAACAAAAGGAATGTGCTCAGTATTTTAGGAGCTTTGGAAATAATAGAAGTTTGGAAGGAAGGGCTCAATTGTTAACTCCCTTTTCTTTGTTGTTGGAATTCTTTCAGGAAGAATATGTTGAAGGGGATGATTTGGGGAGGCTAGATTGCGGTCACGATTTTCATACTAGCTGTATCAAACAATGGCTGACTCACAAGAATTTGTGCCCCATTTGCAAAAATACAGCCCTAATTACATAGGTTTTTTTTTTTTTTTTTAGTTTCAAAACACCATAAGTGTTTCATTCCAAATTGGATAAAGAAAATGTTACTCCAAATTGTATGTTGGCTCAGGTCGGATTAGGGTTTCTTGCCATATTATTGCTGGTACTGGTAGATGGTGTTGACATTCAGATTTATTTACTATTTTATTTTTATTTAAAATTTTGTTTGAAAATTGGTGATGGTGGCTGGTGGTTCTGTTGTAGTAGTAACTTTGGTTGCCGTGAATAATTATTATACCTGAAGGAAAAAAAAAATTGTTTATCGATCTGCTTATTGTAATTATATTATGTTGGATGATATTTTCTTGAATTTCCTATCCTATAAATGATTGTTAAGGAATCAATAATTTTGTTGAACTTTAGTAGTTTTGGTTGCAGCTCTCAATCTTGGTCCCAAATCTATTATTATAGTCTGGGTGGAAGGCCGTACAAATTTTATGAGCAACTGTACGGGAGTAAAACCAACTCTGCTAAGTAGCGTTCAATGTGTTGGTTGTCATCTTTCATCTTTAATTTTTTTTTTAAGAAGAATGCACTCCTAGGAGTTGATTATTTTTATTGGGAATGTACAGTGTAGGTGTTTACGGCAACAACAACTGTAATTGCAATCCGATGCCACAAAATGGCGCAACCTTTTGCTTTGATTGTGCACCCATCAACTGTAAAAAAAATGGAAAGGAGGAGAATGCAAGTTACATGGGAACTTTTTTTTTTTTTTTAGAGTAAAGAATTTAGATGGAAGCTAATGGCATGATCACATCATCATCATTTTAAATGATGATTATAATTTTGATTATTTCATCACATCACCTGTGAAGGGAAATAGAAGATGCCTTGTCCTTGTACGCCAAAATCAAAGTAGTGTAATGAATAGGATGAGACGAGCGTTCATTATCCATTCATAACAAGGTATATGGCTATATGCATAGTTAGCCATAATTAAGCAATGAATGAATTTAATCTTAAACTTGGTTAGCATAGGCAATAGGGGATCCCGAAACGAAAACGAAAACGAAAACCAAAACGAATAGGATAGGAAATTAGGAATATAGGATGGGATTTGTAAGTGGCTGCCCTGGGAAGAGTTTAAATTTCGGGCCGGGCCTTATTATACTTTCCTTATGGATCCTCTTCTTACATATCCTTTCATTTATTTATTTATTTTTGTTTACTACTCCCTAATTAAAGATTCTAATTTAATCTTGGTATTGTTGGGACTTGGAACATTTTTATATTCGTTATCTGCATACTGCACTTACTTACTGATGCATTGCTTAGCTACATCCTACATAATAAGAAACTAAGACACATTTTATCTTATAGCTCAGTGAGATGAGAGCAGCTGTACCTATACACTAAGTACTAACCTCACAAAATCAAAATGCATTGAACGTTGAACTCTTGAATTGTTCACACATAGAATGAATGATTTGCAGCAACAAAAGTGTTATGAGAACTAGCTCTTGGTCTAATGGCAAAGAGCAATGCATATCGAGTGAAAGGTCGCAGGTTCGAAATCCGACTGAAGGAGGGGGGGGGGAGGTCTTTCATAGACATTTAATTTAAAAATAAATTAGAAGGCTTGACCCATTTTATCTTTAATAAAATAAATAAAAATAAGAGTATTATATATACATTGCACTGCATATCTTTGCCTAGTCTGTGCAGCGGCCAAGACGGCAGTGATTCCATTACATCACCATTATAAATATTAAATGATAATAATAATAATGCTTCAGTAGTTCAAAATTTATTGTTTCATCCCTATTGGATGTAATTAGACCTTCAAACGAAACCATTTTTTCTGTTTAATCTTGTAGTTTGTGGTGCCGAAATGATCAACGAAACCAGACACAATTTCATGAGATAAAGGAAACTGGTCTGTTTTATTTCGTTTAACCGTTTAAATAACAATATATTTAATATGATTAATATTACTATATAGTTTTCTCTTTCTCTTGATTTTACACTCCAGATCTAAGAAATATCTATCTCGCACCTCTGACCTCAGATGAGATCTACCTCTTATACATTCACTCTCTCACTCACGCATGCTCAAGGGAGAGATGAAATTCTCCTAATTTGTTTACCTTTTTTCTTGAAACCTTTAGCTCGATTAGGCGCTGATTACGACTCTCTTTATGTGAGCGTGACACGATCGCCTTTCTTATGGTGGGATATCGATAAAGAGGTACGCAGCATATAAATTAACTATTTGCATTTTGATGACCTTCGTTCGTTCGCATCAAAACTTGCAAGTAGCAAGGGAAAGATAAAGAGGAGACTTTGTTTCCAAAATCCTAGTTTAAAAGACATGAGAAAGGTTATGATGGGTAGTAGTTCTTGAGACTAGTGACAAGTTAGTCGATTAGTCAGAATTTGTTCGGCTTCTTCATTCAATGAGCGTTTATTGGCTATATAAGAGGATTAGATGAAGAAAGGAGAAAGAGAGTCAGATAGAAAGGTATCTATTTTTTACTTTCTAATTAGTTTTTATTTTTCATTCTATTTTTGTTATTTTAAGTTTATTTTTGCCGTTCTTTGTAAAAAAAGGCAAAAACATAACAAGAGGAAAAAGAAAGACATAGAAGAAAACATAGAAGAAAGATATTTCTGTCTATTAATTTATTCTTATATATATTTTTATTTAATCTGTTTTGGTTAAATTTTATTTTTCGTTATTTAATGTACAAGAAAGGTGCCCTAAATAGCTGATTGAGAGAGAAGAGGAGTGTCCAAAGGCATAACACAAATCTATCATATGATGAGTATTATGTTCTTTCTCTATTACAATTCTTATCCATTGTATGTTCGTTACTTGTGTGTGGTGTGACTAACATCCATTCCTGACAATCTAGAATGTAGTGTTTCTATGTTTTCTTGTTAATTGTGTTGGCCATGAGACAAATCAATTTCTAACAATCTGTTGGTGTTGTTAATGCACTAGTATGCTAGAGTAGGATTATGTGATTATATGTCTCATATCTAATCTTGGCAATATGTTGATTATGTGATCGTGTTCGCATGACTACCTGATGATACCCCAAATACCTAAAATCGGATTGGACCTGTGATCCGGTTCACCGCTTCTATTAAAAATCGGACTGGACCGGCTGGTTTGTTGTGGGTCACAAACAAGTTAAAAACCGGCTCAGTTTGGATCGGACTAGGATCCGATTCGCGGTTGAACCGATCAAACCGGCTGGTCCAGTCCGGTTTTCAAAACATTTTATCTGAATATAAGTGTAAAAAATTTACTGCACTTGGTGACATAGAGAGTACGTTAATCAATGTGAATCTGTCTGATACCGATTTTTTAACATGCCCAGTAACTATATAATAAAATAAAATATATCGAATTAACAATTCCTTAGCCTTACTCTTTTGACAGATTGAAATCCTCTGTCGTCACTGTCCGCCTATATTTTTATCAATATTTAAAAATTTAAAAACTGAAACGTTCAATCTAAATTGTTGATTTTGTTCAATTTAACGAGCGATGCATTTTCATATAAGTTTTATAAATTTTGGAGTTGATTTCATACTAGATCAAGTAGTCAACAAATTAACGAATTTGGTTAACTATCTCTGATTAATTCTAATAAATTCATAATTTGATCACTTAATCGAATATAAAATCGACTTTAAATTTTATAAAACTTATATAAAAACACATTCGTAAAATTGAACAATATTTACAGTTTGAATTAAACATTTAAAATTTAATTTTTTAAAATATTAATTAAATTTCTAATTGACAGCTCTTTAACGAGATTTCTATCCCTCTTGTGACAGTGGACCAGATCCACCTAAAAATTTGCACTGGGGAAGCAAAATTTCCCATGGTGAAATTAAATTAAATAATCATAGAAAACCGCCGACCTAAATTCTCGCGAATAATCACCAGTTTTAGCCTTTTAGCAAAGAAAATGGATAATGATAACGTGGAAATGGGCCCCACTGCGATGAGTCATTAAATATGAGCAAAGGATGAGGATGCCGGCTAATGAAATTAGATGGCACCACTGTTCAAGTTTGGATGTAGGGCTGAAAACGGTAGCCGTTTCAACCGTTTTTTCGTTTCGTTTCGTCCGAAACTAAACGATAACGGATAAGGATTTCAGTTTCGTTTAAGGAACGGAACAACCAACGCAAATAGAAATATTGTTTCGTCTCAGAACGGAACGATTAGTGAAACTGGTACATTTCGTGGTCGTTTATTTCGCGCATTTCGTCTAAATTTTTTTTTATGGTTTTATTATTAGATTGCAGAGGACCTCAACAGAGAGATCGAGAGAGAAATGAGTAAAATTAGATTTCTGCAGCGTCGCTCCGTCATTTCTCCGTCGAACACAGTCACATCTATCTCTCTCGCCTCTGCACTACCGAGTACAATGCCCGTCGAGAGCAAGAGGTGATTATAGTGCCTCCTCCCCCTTTCCCGCGTGACCTAACTTGTCATTTCTCTATCTCTGTTTCATACAAAATACAGAATAGTTTATTTTCTTACATCTTAATAAAATGCAAAACAGTTAGGTAGTCAAAGACGGTTATAACCGTTTTGATCGTTCCCATCAACGGAACAATCAACACAACATGTGTTGAACGAATGCAACAATCAACGCAATAAGTATAAAAATTTCGTGCATCAATGCAACGGTTAACGAAATTGACCACTTTCGTGGTCGTTTTCCACGTTATGCACCCCTATTTGGATGAAAACGGATCAGATAGCAGTGAAATTATATCTGATCGGATACGTATATACGGATATGTTCCAATACGAATATAATTTAATATTGAATAGATAGGAATACAGATATCGTCACACAAAGATATGAATACAAATATATTTTCGGATATTAACAGATATATCTACAAATTAACGAACTAGTCGAAATAAAAATAAACAAAATAATAATATCTATATGACTGTATCAAATGTCATTAGATATCAAAATATTATATTAATCATATGTAAAGAAAGTTTATTATGCACAATGATGTATTTGAGGTTTTGTGCATCATAATTTTATTGATCGTTGTTTTTGAAAATCGACAAATCTAATTTAACTAATTTTTTCTATATATTAAAATCTCATAAAAAGAAGTACAATAGTTTAGCCAGAGGCTAAAAAAGAAAAAAAATGAATTTATATATATGTTTATTATTTTTCGTTTTTTTTACCTGTCATTTTTTTATACATACTATTATAAAGAATATTTCAAAAATGACAGTTTTTAAAAATTTTGAAAGAAATAGAAAAAATTTAAAAAATATAAAAATTGATTTTCCATTAGTTTTCAATATATAGATTGCAGTGGTTAAATTATATTTGTTAATTTGTAAAAATTTAGATCAATAAGGTCATGATGCATAGAAGGGTCTATGCATTATAGTACAAAATAAACTTCAGAATCTTATGCATTCATCAGAAAAGAGAAAAAGAGATTAATTATAGTATTGTCATCATATGTAATCTCCTTAAAATAATTAAAAATAAAATTAATTTCATATTACTAGTTCAATTAAATTGTTACCGTAAGTCAATCTATCTATGAAAGCCGAGTATTATCTAGTAAAAAAAAAACTTGTCTATAATATTAGAGAAATAATTATGTTAATCATTTTTGTGCAAACAGAAATATGAAAAAGCAGATTAAATATAAATCGAATACGGATAATATATTTTTTGCAGAATATAGATACAGATCAAATAGTGTCGAAACAATATCCGTAGATACGGATGTGATACAGCCATACAGGTCAGATATTAAAAATATGTTTCGTTTTCATGCGTTGTTTAAGCAGAGCGTTGGTCCCCTATGAACACAATACATATATACATTCAAATTTCAAGGGGATCCGTTACTGAGTTCTGTGGGGGTGCCATAGCAAAGCTGTCTTTTCTACTCCTCTTAGCAAATAGCAACCCATCTTTTGGGTGCTTTCTTAGCCCCAAAATTTGACCCCCAAATCACCACGAGTGAGTTAGCACGCAATCACTGCCACTGTTTAAAAAAATTTGGATATTTGCAGATCTGCTTCTAGTATTAGTTGGTTATATTCATACTTTTTATGGGAGAATCTAGATGAAATATTAGAAAAAAAAATTCACTTGCATATGTTTAATTTCAGGATAACATATGTAGAAAAATAATGATAGTAAAGCATCCAATATTCAGTTTCCTCAAAATGATAACGATATATATATATGTATATATTTATTTCGGAATATAGTTGGTGTTTCAACATACGGGTTTGATGATCCGTATGCTGGAGTATACTTTAACCAATCTATATATATATAAAATCCGTATGCTGGAGTATACTTTAACCAATCCATATATATATAAAATTAAATATATATCATAATCATGGTCATATAATTAAATTAAGGGGAAATTATTTTTATGCCACTCCAAAAGAAGGAAATTGTGAAAAAGCCACTCAAAAGTTAATTATTCTATAAATGCCACTATGACCATATAAAAGTGCTACATGAACCCCAAGAATTGTCCCCAAGAAGAACCGGATGGTATAATCAAACCTGAAAAGGCCGACCTAAAATATTTTTGAAATAAAAGTCATTTAAGAATAAACCACTAGAAATTCTAAAAATCCTTATAAAATTTAATTTTCTTTATGAGTGACTGGCGCCTCAGTGCAAGCAGTACAATTTACAAAGAAGCGCTTAAGGCAACAGAAACAATCCACCTGCCGGAAGTTGGTTTTGTCAAGCCACAAGACATCACCGGGCGAGCAATAGACGTACAATTTAAGCAAAATAACACAATTATCCAATTGTTGCTTAAATTGACCGAAGAAGTTGAAGATCTGAAAGTAGCAGTTAAGAAAATAGAAGCTACGAAAAGAAAGGAAGTCACTCAACCTGACGACCTGACTGACTCTCTAGATCAGATCCAGCAACAACTTCAGAAGCTGAGCTTAGGAGAGCCTAGCAAGCCGGTAATACCGAAACCAAAAGGCAAACTTTTTGTGTTCAAAAACCCAAAAGAAATATTTGAAGCCGAAAAAAAGAAGGCAGTATGAGCAGAACACAAACAACAACAGAGGCAGCAAGACCGTCAGTATCAGAAAGGGACACAAACCAAACTCCCACTGTAGAAGATCAGATTCGTGGCTATCGCCTTGGGTCTAGACTCAGATTTGAGGCTAAAAGGAGGCTCCCTGGTCAATCTCGACGGTACCAGCGAAGCCTTGAGTCACAAATGAATCCTGACGCCGAGCTCAACATATCTCAATACAGACGAGCACAGCAAGTCCCAGCAGAAACTCTGTACCAAGCCCGGATGGTCAGAAAGCAGACACCGAGTATACCAACATTACTCGGATGAAAGAACATTAGTCACAGATGGCCAGCAAGTAGAGTTACCTTTCATTTCTGAAGAAAGCTTTAACAGGCTTTTACAAGAAGGGCTCCAACATTTGCATATCGGACTAATTATGGTTCGGTTATACACGCTGCACAGGCGGAGTGCAGGTGTGAATGCACTAGTGTTAATCAGAGACACTAGATGGCGAGATGATAGAGCTGTTATTAGCTCTATGGAAATGGATCTTACATCTGGAACGCAGTTGGCATATACTGCTCCAGATATGACTCTAAGTATCCGTGACTTTAGAGATCACATTCAACTAGTGATTCAAACTCATGGGTACGACGGATGGTAAGGTGGTGAGAGTAATCTTTTACTCTCAAGATCCCTAATTGGACGACTATCCAATACAAGCCACACAAATTACAGATACAATGTTCAGAACGTGGCGGACCACCTAGCAAGCCGAGGAGTTCGGGTCATCCCTGGCTCGCAAAGGACAACTGCAGAACTCCAAGGAAGACAATGGCTTGTGAGACCAGCTGTTATCTCACAAATCCAGAATCCCTAAGCAGCACGAATTCGAGCAAGGACAGACGGCTCATTGTCTGTCAGATTTTCGGGGTATGCATCAACAACCCCCAAACAAGAAGCTATTCATGGAGAAAATAATGAGGAAGAACTCGAACAAGAATTCATCAATCTACTCACAATAGATGATGATTGGCCATGCAAAGGTGACCCAGAATTCCCGGAAATCTATTCAGACCCTGAGGAATTCAGTGAAGATGATGAGACTGAGCAAGATGATGGTTCCTTATTAGGAAAATGGTTCTTAGCAATACTCAAAGCCGAACAAACTGAACCAACAGTTGAAATGATGGAACCAATAAACCCGTATCAATGGTTTGCTATTGAACAACTAGACAACGAAGACGAACTCGTGCAAATGACATTTGCAGATTTTAATTGGCTAGAAACCATTGATGCAGAAAGTGAGTGGTTTGAGGAACAAGCCCTCATGATGACTTGTCAATAGGATGAGTCAGACGAAGACGAGACACTCTCTACGGTGCAATTCCTATCTCAATTGGATGCACCGACAAACCGAGATGAAGACTTGCTAAGTCTTCTAGCGAAAGGTGGTGGGAAAGATGCCAGTTCCCCAAATTCTAAAACAAAGTGGGACGAAGACCTATTCGAGACGGTTTATATGGTAGAAGAGATGGAATACCCACAATTCAAAAATCTCAAAAAGAAAGTGGAGACGGTACTCTCAACCGCAGAGTCTTCACTCACAAGAATACCACCTGAACCAATTATGGGACCAGCCATGTACCCACCTGGTTCAAGATAACCCCAGAATCCCCAAATCCCGGAGATAAAAGCACGGTTGGGCAATATTCGCGGTGGTTATGCAAGGCAAATGAACGAAAGGTTTAATCTGCCAAGAGCCCAAGTCAGTCAAGGCGCAATCCTGATTTTACCAGAAGATATTGGGCTATACTCAGAAGTTATCTCCCGATGGGAATCAATCACGCTCAACCTGATAAATGAGAAAAACTGGGCAGATAACAAATCAAAGGTCAACTACATCGAAAATCTCCTAGGTGAAACGGAGAAAAAGAGAAAAAGACCTGGATTCAGTGGAGAATGGCATTCCCCACTGAATATGAAGAACTAGTGAACATCGCCGATGATCCGCAAAATGTAATATCACAAATCAGACGAATGTTCCTGTTGGAGGACCCGACAACCGGGTCCACTGAAGAGCAAGATCGAGCGTACAACGACCTAGAGAGGCTTTCATGCCACAATGTGAAAGATCTTTTCGACTATAAGAAGTATGATCTTAGAAAGGCAAAGACATACCGAGGAAAGGCAAAGACATACCGAGGAAAACCACATGATACGCACATCAGGGTATTCAAAAGGAAGCATGCAGATAAAGTAAGAAAATGCAAGTGCTTTATATGTGGTGAAGAAGAACATTTTGCCCGCAACTGCATAAGACAAAAGGGCAACATTGCAAGAGCAGCCATAGTCGAAAATCTAGATCTAGATGACGACTGGGATGTTAGAGTTATGTCATAGAAGTCAATAATTTAATGACTTAATTATTAGTTTATGTTATGGATGATATTTTATCATCTGTTCCTAGGTTTATTATTGACAGATCATTCAGGTTGAGGATCTGAATTGTAGATCTCTGTGGATCATTCTTTAGAATGACAATAATAAATCTAAACGGTCCATAATCTTGATAATTAACAAGGAACATTAATTATCATATAAGATTAGTATGCAAGTTAAGTAATGATTAAGTTCTACAAATCATAGGTAAAGAGTTACCAACTTAATTGCATATGTATATGTTATGGAACATAGTACAGGACTTGACCCAATGAAATAAACATATGGATTGTGTTAAGTGTCATTGTTTATTTCGTTATGATTTTGGTTCTAAGTTTGAGATGTTTATCTTTTCCACATGAGGATAGGTTCAATAAATATTGTCTACCGCTGATTCCCGATAAGGGCTGCTATACGGACTTTATTTATGTTCTCTTGAATTGTGCGGGGAAAAGCTAATCATCAAGAAAACCGTATGTCCCTCATTAATTCACTTAGTGAGTGACGATATCTGTTTGGGCCCCTTGATGGAGTTGGATCGTATGCGCGCAACTAAGCGATCAACTCTAGATCAAGAAACGTATAATCTACAAGAATGACACATTCCTATCTTGGATTATACGATGATATCGTGTGACATAAGAATCAAAATAGAGAAACATATTTATTCTCTTATGCAGGATTGAAATATTGTAGCAGTACACTATTTATGCGAATTGGGAATCATAACGTGTTGCTAGATACCACTTATGATTATTGGAATTAAATAACGATTTAATTCCATGGCCAACATAGCATAAATCCTCAAAGGGTCACACAAATAGGACATTAATCACACAGTGCATTATTTATTTATTCACAGAAGTAAGTTCTGTGGAAATATGATAAGATTGATTAATTAATTATATACCGTTGCGAACCGTTATAATTAATTAAGTCAATGGATCATATAGAAATAAATTAATGCATTAACTAATCCTAAAACAATTATTAATGAGTTAATAATTAATTTAGTTCAACACTTATTAATATAAATGGTTATATTGATGAATTGGGCCGTTATTTAAATAGCAAATATATAGCCCAATTAAAGAGCAAAGTTGAGGGACCTTAATTATATGAATTAATGGTCCAAATGAAGGGGTTAAATGGCCCATAAAGGCCCATTTCGTGGCAGCCATTTATGGTGGTAGGTGGGATGGCATAGTTGTAATTATGCAAGAGGTCAATTAGGTTTTGTGCTCTATATAAGGACCACTTATGAGAGCCTCCACCTAGCTTTCTCTCTCCTCTCATTTCCTCCCATGAGGCCCCCATTTTTCACCCTCTCCTTCTCTCTTTTGCTCATATGTTGAGCTATTTTCTCTCCACTAAATCAAGGTTGTTGATTGATGCAAGAGAGAAAACCATAGGGATTAGGCTTGTTCTTTGGGTACGCTAGCACGTACCTTGTAGAACGTGATTAATCCTCCTTGGTGGACTCGAGGGCGGTTACGAGACGTGGTGGAGACGGTGGAGAAGGCACGCCATCGATTCCCATGCCTTGGTCGAGCCCCGCGAATACGATTTCGCGGGAGGTATCGATTTCTCCTCTTTCTCTTTGTGTCTATTGCTTAAAGTACTAGATCTCGTGTTGCTTGTGTTTTAATTGGATTAATTAAGGGTAATTAGTCACAAAATTAAAATTGGGCAATTTCCTAACAGTGGTATCAGAGCACATGGTCGTACTTAAACTATTTTGACACTTAATTAAGAGAAATTGGCTAATTAACGGATTAGTAGAGATTATGCGTTTGTTTGCTGTCTGGAAATGGTATTTTCTGTGGTGTTTCGCGTTTTTCGATGTGATATGTTCTCTAGAAGATCTTTCCATCTACATGAGAGTTGTAGATCTTTGGATTGTGATTCTTTTGGCGTTAGATTCATATTTTTCTGAATTAGTATAGATTTATTGTGAATAAAACGGCGACAGTGCGCAGAACCAGTTTCTGCTCGCACTGTCCTGTTTGAATGGCTTGAAAGATTTATATTTTGAATATAAGTACAAGTGTTCTATGGCTAGAATTAAAGAGGACTTGAAGCTCTTTCTGAGCATGTATAAATTGTTGCATGACTCGGATTAATTTTTGGGTTTTCAAGTATGAAAAGGAAGATCTTGTCAGATCCAGTTTGTTGAGCAAATCGATTGTTCTAATAAACTGTACCAACTGAGAACTCCTTTAAAATTTCTGTTTAAATGGAGTTGTTCTATTTTGAGTTAGGATTCCAGGAAAATTAATTTCATAATTTTTCGTGGAAGTTTGGACCTTCAACTAGGTTAAAACATTTCGATCGACAGTCTGTTCCAGTACAGAATTTGTTGATTGTTTAGCATGTAACTTAATATTATTGAACTGAACTTGGTTGTTTTCTTTTCATGAATGGATAGCCTGTAGTCTAAACAAGTTTTTCTATATATATTGTATATATAAAAACTGGATAGAAGGTGATCTAACAGACCAAATGGTTGAGAGGATAAGCTGAAAATCTCATAACGGTGTTTCGTGCACTTGTAAGAGATTTGTCTTTTTTGATTCTCCCAGATGGTTTAAGATCTCTTCTTGAAATTTTTACTGGTAGTCACAACTATGATAAGGAGCTTAAGTAATTTATTTGAGAATTTTTGGAGACCTAAAACCTTTGTTTTTATTGAATTCCATTAGTTACGTTTTTTAATAAATTACTGTTTTTCTAAGTATTCAAATTAGTTGAAAACAATTAGAAAACTCCTTGTTTGATCTCCTTTCAGTTATGGGATGTTGAAAGAACTTTCTAAAAGAATTTAAACAAGTTTTGTTGTTTAAAATTGAGAATTTGTACACGGAATTTACTTATGGCAAACAAATCGCAAAGATGCTTGAAAATCGTTAATTGGAAACAAAGTGCTTGTATGTGCTAACTTTGTTTTGTAGGTGGATAGTGGGTTTAGTATGGCTCAAGACTCAATGTCTTGTGGTTGTAAATTGAATGCATGTGTGAATGTTTGTAATGCGGCCTTTGGTGCCATTAATTAATTAATTTGTTGATTAATTTTAATGTAACTTGTGAGGCTTGCATGCCCCTAAGGCTAGGATGGGAATAGGATGTTTTCACATGTATTTTGTACCTTTATTTTATATATGATTTAGATCCTTATAGAATTTAGTGGGAGGGACAAGGATTAGATTAGTTTTGCTCCATGGACGATGTGGCGAAACTAATGCAAACGGGAGCCATACAAACCCACAACTATGAGATGCCTATATGTGATTGCTTGTGATTGCTATGAATTGTCATAGGCTAGGTATGGGTGTATGCTTACACGACCACCAAACAAGTGTCATATGATTGATTAGTCCCAACTAAACTCGATTAAGTTTAATCGCCCTCCTTCTCTCTATCCCCTTCTAACGTGTATGATCGTTCATTGATGCATTCTCGCCGACGCGGGACATCGTGTTCCATCATCCGTGTCGGGGTGTAAATCGGATTTACTAGGAGCAAATAGAGAAATGTTACTTAACGATGTTTTCTAATCGGATTGGACATCGGGGCAAAGTTTGTGGATGTACATGTGATATTTCACAAACCAAGAATCATATGGAATGATTGGTTGGAGAACCTACCTTATCTAGTTGTTATGGTGTCACGCCGACGCTAGCACCATCTCAACGAAAATAGGGATCTTGGAAAACCTACTACATTAGGGACATTAAATAAATGTAGTGGGAGTTTTATTTGTTATAAATAAAACAATTGCATAAACTAAATGACCGTAAATTGATTTTGTTATAGATGTTTAAATTGTTAATTTTGTTGCGATCAATCTTTGAAAATTAACAAACTCGTTTCTAAAAGTATTCACTTAAAGAAGTAATACCGATTCCTAAGACACGATCTTAGTGAAGAGAAATTTGAGTATGTCAATTCCCAAAACTTTCCTCAAACTACCCGAACGTAGCAACGCGATGATTGATTGACTTTTGGCGAAAAGTTATTTAATAAAGCGTATGCTTAATATCCTCATTTGAAATTTCTAGACCTTTGAATTAGCGAATTCATATGGACTAAAATTAACTCGTACGTTCTCATCCGCTTACTCAAGAAAGTGTTCTTGGAGAAAGTAGATATTAACTCCATCATTTATGATTGAGTATAAAGAATATGAGTTGACCAAGAGATTATTCTTTTAAAAGAAGTTATATGAATGTTTCATTAGCTCACAAATCGAAAGATTGAAGTAGCTAATTGATGACTAGAGATATTAATCTTCGATATCAAGGATTGTTGATATTGTCATACGATCTCTTTGGAATTATAAAGGATATAATGTTACCTTCTTCGCACACTTGTTGATGCAAAAAGGTAATTGGTTAAGTATACAAGAAATACTTCACCAAGGTATGAGTTGAAATTTCGAGACCCTCATTTGTGACCATGTGTCACATGAGATGTTTCATTTGCCGTTTGTGGGAGGCATTTGAAAGGTTGTCCGAAATACCATGATTGTGACGATTAGAAAAATTCTAATCCTAAAGTGTATTTGTCGTTCAAATTATCTCACTATCTCTAATTTACACTAGTAACTTGATACTAGTTCATATGCTCACATTTAACGAAATGCATTAGCAATGAAGAATAAGAGAAAGTTCGAGAGATGTAAAGTAAACTCCGTATAGGAAATGACTTGTTCATCTAAGTCATTACCATTGAATACGTAGAGTTATCTTTATTAAGAGTTTGTTTAGGAATTGAAGGTTGCATACCTTAATTCTAAAAACCTCTAAAAAATATCTCCATTTCATATTCCATGATGGATGATTATGTTTTGTAAAAGACAAGATCTTTTATTATGGATTTGTTTATATGATTTCATGCATCTTGACTGAATTTGCTTGAAATAGATAAACAATTTTTGAATGACAAATAGAATGTGTAAGACTTGACATAAAGTATTTGACTTTCATGTTATATATACCGCTTAGTCACATAAGTAAACGAGAATCGCATTACAAAAGTCTACGTAACGTAGAGCTCGTAATTCAATTCGATTCCAATCGATTGATATGCGAATCATGTTTGTTAAATGACAAAAGCACCTTGAACCTATGAAGGTTTAAGGACAAGTGAATTAATTAGGACTTATACATATCGATGTATAAAGACCTATAAGTACTTGGGCAATGAAAGGTTGTTGATACTTTACTACTTAACCAACGATCATTGTAGATATTAACATATCTATTTGATAAGGTATAAGTATGAACCTTTTGACTAGTTCAAAGGAGTTCAAGTGTAAAGTTAAAAAGACCGTTCAAGGAAAAAGAAAAAGTCTTACAATTAATCATGGTAAGTAGTTAAGTCATATGATTTGAAATATTATCTAAAGAGTATGAAAGTAGTTTCATAACTCGCTCCATGAGGAATAATATGTCCAAGAATGGAGGTATCGAACAATATTTTGTATAGTTCGATCGGTAATAAATCAAATGGACTTATTCGACTCGTATTAGGGAATTATGTTTGAGGACAATATTGTTTACACTGAATGATGTTCCATCGAATTCTATTGAAGAAGATATCTTATGAGATTTTGATCTCTAAGTATAATGCTTCTTAAGATTTGGTGTTGATAAGCTTATTTCAAGATTGTTGATAAGCTTGTACCCAAATAAGACACTTAATATTTGTAGGATGCTTTATATTAAAAGGCACTACTTCCACGAATATGATAAGAACAAAGTAGTTGTTGCTAATCATAATGTAGACTTGATGAATTGAAACTCTCAAGAAGAAGTAGTGGGAGTAAAGTGAGCATTAAAGGAGTTTATGCGTCACTACAAGAAGTACTCTTATGGGAAACTTGTCACTCCATACATGGTGCTTAGTGGGAGTTGAGCGGAACTTCATTCACAAGTTGTTTTGAAAAGAAGTTTAATAGTACGCTCCTTCTAATGAGGACTCAACCATCTCACGAGTTGATGATGTTTGA
Source organism: Rhynchospora pubera (assembly GCA_028095005.1). Lineage (NCBI taxonomy): Eukaryota > Viridiplantae > Streptophyta > Magnoliopsida > Poales > Cyperaceae > Rhynchospora > Rhynchospora pubera. The sequence continues at coordinate 227,761,136 of CM051459.1, read as the reverse complement.
GAAACTCATGGAATATATGAGGAGTCAAGAACTCGTTCAACAAATCGTTGTGGAAGTAGTTCTTGAACCTCAAGTACCAATCCTACAAAAGATCAACGAGAGTTGATTGCCTAAGCCGTTTGATGCATTGGCTTCACGACATTCTCAAACTTAGCATATGAGAATCCGTTGATAAACAAGGAAACGATGGAACGATCCGATTCCACATATATGGTTTGAATTCATATGATCTTTAAATAAAATCCATGTATAACAACAAGGTATAGACCTTGGTTGATGTTCATGAATGAGCAATCCATCAAGAACGTTTTAGATCTTCAAAAGGAAAGATCGACATGGATAACAAATCGACTATGTACAAAGCGCGGCTTCTCGCTTGTAGCTATGTCTAAGTCGATGGCTAGTTGACTACGTACAAAGAACAATTTCTTGCTTGTGGCTATGTATAAGTCAATAAAGATCATTCTAGCAATGGTTGTATTTCATATATGTCGATATATGGAAAAACACATAAAACCACCTTCTTCGTATGAATGAAGGAAGATGTTGTGCATTTGACACAAATCGAGGTTTTATTTAATGTATTGCTAAAAACATACGCATGCTTCAAGGATCCATTAATGGATTAAAGCAAGTGTTGTGGAGATTGAAATAAAAGTTTTGACAATGAAGTCAAGGAGTTGAACTTCGTCAAAAGTATCTTGTATATACAAGATATTCAGTGGAAGCATAATTGTATTACTTGTATTGTTCAAGATAACAATTCATTAAATTGGGAATAACATTAAGAAAATGAATATTGTCGAGATCTCTTTGGAGAATGCTTTCTCAAATGAGAACATGGGCGAAATCACCTAATCCTAGGAAACAAAATCTATAAAGATAGATTATGATGGATGTTAGGTTTGAGCAAATATGCATATATTGACGAAGTGTTCTAGAAACACGAAAGTTAGACTTCAAGAAAGGATGTCTAACTGTACGTCACGTGGCATGACTTGAGTGTTTAACTCGGTCTAATGCAACTCAATCCAAGAAAGTGCATGAAATAGTTCAAGCATTCTTTCGATATGAGTTTCATTTCGTACGCCATATTTATGCATATGCCCCAATGTGTAGTATCCAAAGGATATGACAAACAGTTGTCAAATGGATACAAGAGAGACACATTTGGACGATAATCAAGGATATCCTCGAGTACATTATGAGAAAGAGCGATATAATGTTTCATCTCTTAAGATGAAAGAAATCTCGTGTAAGTTGTTACACTAATAAAAGTTTTTCAAAAGATTGATATAATCACAATTGAGTTACATATTTTGCTTAAAGGTGGTGTTGTAAGTTTAGAAAGTGTTCTAAATGGAATATTACAACCGTTTCCGTCACCAAAGCAAAATACATAGCAACTTGTGAAGCAATAAAAGAATTTTATTTTGGATCGAGTTCTTAGTCGAGTTATTATGGTTCTATGCATCTCGAACTATAACTTACTCCTAAAGAATCCAATGTTACATTGGAGATTCAAATATGATCTATAACGATATCGCTTGATATCATATGATGATGATCAAGAATATATATAGTAGTATATATATATAGGGTCGAACAAATTTGGATAGGTTCGCGAACACAGCGAACACTCTAGCATGACCTCTACCTTGAGCAGTATACGAGATGCAGTTATGCATCCATACGTGGTGGACGTATGAGTAACTAGCTTTAAGCGTATTATTTATATTGAGGTCCGAGACATGTATATATGTAGATATATGACATTGTTCTCAATTCTTCGTTGGCTAGAAGTCACTACTTATTGACTCTAGGCCAAGTGGGAGATTGTTAGAGTTATGTCCTAGAAGTCAATAATTTAATGACTTAATTATTAGTTTATGTTATGGATGATATTTTATCATCTGTTCCTAGGTTTATTATTGACAGATCATTCAGGTTGAGGATCTGAATTGTAGATCTCTGTGGATCATTCTTTAGAATGACAATAATAAATCTAAACGGTCCATAATCTTGATAATTAACAAGGAACATTAATTATCATATAAGATTAGTATGCAAGTTAAGTGATGATTAAGTTCTACAAATCATAGGTAAAGAGTTACCAACTTAATTGCATATGTATATGTTATGGAACATAGTACAGGACTTGACCCAATGAAATAAACATATGGATTGTGTTAAGTGTCATTGTTTATTTCGTTATGATTTTGGTTCTAAGTTTGAGATGTTTATCTTTTCCACATGAGGATAGGTTCAATAAATATTGTCTACCGCTGATTCCCGATAAGGGCTGCTATACGGACTTTATTTATGTTCTCTTGAATTGTGCGGGGAAAAGCTAATCATCAAGAAAAACCGTATGTCCCTCATTAATTCACTTAGTGAGTGACGATATCTGTTTGGGCCCCTTGATGGAGTTGGATCGTATGCGCGCAACTAAGCGATCAACTCTAGATCAAGAAACGTATAATCTGCAAGAATGACACATTCCTATCTTGGATTATACGATGATATCGTGTGACATAAGAATCAAAATAGAGAAACATATTTATTCTCTTATGCAGGATTGAAATGTTGTAGCAGTACACTATTTATGCGAATTGGGAATCATAACGTGTTGCTAGATACCACTTATGATTATTGGAATTAAATAACGATTTAATTCCATGACCAACATAGCATAAATCCTCAAAGGGTCACACAAATAGGACATTAATCACACAGTGCATTATTTATTTATTCACAGAAGTAAGTTCTGTGGAAATATGATAAGATTGATTAATTAATTATATACCGTTGCGAACCGTTATAATTAATTAAGTCAATGGATCATATAGAAATAAATTAATGCATTAACTAATCCTAAAACAATTATTAATGAGTTAATAATTAATTTAGTTCAACACTTATTAATATAAATGGTTATATTGATGAATTGGGCCGTTATTTAAATAGCAAATATATAGCCCAATTAAAGAGCAAAGTTGAGGGACCTTAATTATATGAATTAATGGTCCAAATGAAGGGGTTAAATGGCCCATAAAGGCCCATTTCGTGGCAGCCATTTATGGTGGTAGGTGGGATGGCATAGTTGTAATTATGCAAGAGGTCAATTAGGTTTTGTGCTCTATATAAGGACCACTTATGAGAGCCTCCACCTAGCTTTCTCTCTCCTCTCATTTCCTCCCATGAGGCCCCCATTTTTCACCCTCTCCTTCTCTCTTTTGCTCATATGTTGAGCTATTTTCTCTCCACTAAATCAAGGTTGTTGATTGATGCAAGAGAGAAAACCATAGGGATTAGGCTTGTTCTTTGGGTACGCTAGCACGTACCTTGTAGAACGTGATTAATCCTCCTTGGTGGACTCGAGGGCGGTTACGAGACGTGGTGGAGACGGTGGAGAAGGCACGCCATCGATTCCCATGCCTTGGTCGAGCCCCGCGAATACGATTTCGCGGGAGGTATCGATTTCTCCTCTTTCTCTTTGTGTCTATTGCTTAAAGTACTAGATCTCGTGTTGCTTGTGTTTTAATTGGATTAATTAAGGATAATTAGTCACAAAATTAAAATTGGGCAATTTCCTAACATGGGATGTGCTCTCAGTAGATCAAAATGAACCAGATAGTGATGCAATCTGTTCATTTTCTGAAGGGGAAGGAAGTACTGGTCATTCTTTGATGGCCGGTATAAATGAAGTACCATACGAAACCGCAATGATGATAACAAATGAAGAAATCTCATGGCGGGTAGTGATCTTAGTGCCTCAAGAAATCTAAAATTGCGCACATCAATGAGAGGATAACACTCCAGTGGCACAAGAATTCATGAAGTGGCTGTTCTGCAAAGAACAGACTAATCCAAGGATGAGAGCACATTGCAGTATATGTCGTTTGACTGTCTGTCCGATGTGTTCAAGATTCAACCTGGGAAGAAGGTTAACAATACAAAAATCAAATCCCCAGTATGACAACAAGGATACCCTAATCAATGAGCTGATGGGGTATACAAATTTCCTCTTAGCAGAAAATCAAGGGCTAAAGGAAAGAATTGAGGAATTGGAGATGGAAAAAGATCGGGACGAAATGCGAGATCCAACAAAAGGAAAAACCCCAGAAAAGCCAATTCTTGAAGGAGTGGATTCGGATGACGAAGCAATTGAAAACTATATCCAGAAACAAAATGAAGTAGTAATCAAGATGCTGACAGATAGAAACGAATACATTAGTACCCAAGTTCCGGATCCAAGAAAAGGGAAAAGAGTCTTAAATAGACTCTAAAATATTGAGCTAATAATGGAAATACCAGGGGTTGAGAAGTTCAAAATCCAAGCAATCTTGGATACTGGCGCAACAGTTTGCTGCGTAGACCAGAATGCAGTTCCAAAAGAAGCTTTGGAACCAAGTGCGTACCCCATTCAAATCAACGGGGTTAACTCTTCTCAAATAGCCAACCAAAAACTCAAAGGCGAAATAATGGCTATCGAGGAAAACCGTTTTCGTATCCCTTTCACCTACGCATTTCCAATGGAGCAGAGGGATAGGATTGAAATGCTGATTGGTTGCAATTTCATCCGAGCCATGCAAGGAGGGCTTAGGATTGAGGGCCAAATGGTGACATTTTACAAAAATGTTACAACAATCGCGACAAAAGTTGACGCTGAGGTGGTAGCTTCAGCAGCAATCGAAGAACTAGAGCTGTCTGAACTAGAATATTTCGAGATCCAGAGAATCACTGCATACTCTTGTGGTGAAGAATCGCAGAAATTCAAAGAAAGATTCAGACCTCTTCTGGAGAGATTAAAAGAACAAGGGTATATTGGAGAAAATCCTCTCCAACACTGGGAAAAGAATCGGGTTAAGTGCAAGTTAGACATCATCAATCCGGATATCACAATCCAAGACAAGTGTCACACTAGCAATGAAGGAGCAATTTGACAAGCATGTTCAGGCACTACTCAAGATTGGAGTAATACGACCCAATAAGAGCCGACATAGAACCATGGCAATGATGGTAAACTCAGGTACATCAATAGACCCAAAGACTGGCGCTGAAATCAAAGGCAAGGAGCGTATGGTATTTAATTACCGTACCCTCAATGACAACACCCACAAAGACCAATACAGCTTGCCAGGGATTAATACCATCCTTAAAAAAGTCGGCAATAGTCGGATTTACTCGAAATTCGACTTAAAAAGTGGGTTCCATCAGGTAGCAATGGATCCTGAATCGGTTGAATGGACGGCTTTTGTCGTTCCGAATGGCTTGTATGAATGGCTAGTTATGGCATTCGGGTTGAAAAATGCACCAGCAATTTTTCAAAGAAAGATGGACGACTGCTTCCGAGGAACAAAAAACTTCATAGCAGTCTACATCGATGATATACTGGTGTTTTCTGAAGATGAATAACAGCATGCCAAACACTTGGAGGCTATGCTGACAATTTGTGAGAAATGAAGGCTTGTACTCTCCCCAACTAAAATGAAAATAGCTGTACAAGAAATCGAATTTCTGGGTGCAGTTATTGGGAACAGAAAAATCAAACTTCAGCCGCATATAATCAAGAAGATCATTTCTTTCGATGAAGAAAAATTGAAGGAGAAGGCTGGTATGAGATCATGGCTTGGCATCCTCAACTACGCCAGATCATACATATCACAATTGGGAACATTACTTGGGCCATTATACTAAAAAACAAGCGAACACGGTGATAAAAGTCTCAAAAGCTCAGACTATGAGATCATCAGAAAGGTCAAACAAGCGGTGCAGCAGCTCCCAGATCTCGAGTTTCCTCCGGAAGGATCCTACATCATCCTTGAAACAGACGGATGCATGGAAGGGTGGGGCGGAGTATGCAAATGGAAGAAAGCAAAACATGACCCCCGAAACACGGAGAAAGTTTGTGCGTATGCAAGCGAGAAATTCCCAGTGATTAAATCTACAATAGATGCAGAAATCTATGCTTGCTTGGAAACAATGAAGGCACTCAAGATTCACTACCTGGATCAAAAGGAAATCACTCTCAGAACTGATTGCCAGGCCATAATCAGTTTCTATAACAAGTCAGCACAAAACAAACCCTCAAGAGTCCGATGGATTAATTTTGTTGATTTTGTTACAGGGACGGGAGTGCAAGTAAATTTCGAGCATATTGATGGCAAAATGAATGTATTGGCTGATTCGTTATCACGATTAACAACAAATATGATGAAAACTAGAAACTGTTATTTCGTTAATGAACAATTAACCGATTTGGAAAAGGTGCTCGAAGAAACAAAGGAAGCCCCTGGGGAGATAATCAATCATCTGGCAACAATTGTCGGGCATATTGATAATATGCTAGATGAAAGTTCTTTCTTTCAAAACCTCTAGAGCGAAAGCGGGCATGGTGGACCGCTGGAAAAACCCACCATAACCATTGTATCTAAGGACCCGTCTGACAGTAATCTACGGAAAACTGCTGATATTTTTAGAAAATTTATTTCTGTTTTATATGTAATTTTGCAAAATTTTATTTTCAGGAGATGGTGCTTGATCATTTGCGAGATTTAATGAGAATCCATGAAGGAAGCTCAACAACTGGGCTTAGACCAGGAAGTAGGCAAGCTTTCCAGCAAGCCGAAAGATGGACAACTTTAGAAGAAGAGACAAACTCACTTCAGGATTATGAAGTGATCACTGGTGATTTAATAACAGTTTATCCAAGGTCTTTTCATTGGGAAGGAGCCATGAAGCTTAGACTTAAGGAAATACACGATGAGCAAATACAGAGAATCATGAAAGAGGTTGAAAAACTCATAACATTGAGCTATCTTCAAAAGATTAGGCTTGAACAAAGTGCCTCCGAAGACAACTGGGCTAGCAGTGCACTAGAACTAGTTAATCATAACATTGATGAGCTGTTAAGAATTCACTAAAAGATATACAATTGATCCAGCAAGGCCATTACTATTAGTGAGTCCCACCATCATATGGGAATCACATTATTGTATTAACTTTCGGTACCACTTAGGGTAGGTCGTGTTATTACTAGCCTACTTTATTGGTGCAGGAATCTCTTTTTATTTTGTCGGACAATTATTGTACTATTGATGTCCACTAGTGCGTGTAAGGACAAATTCCACATGTAAATGCCACTAATTGAGATGGACGATGGGGCCCAAATAGCGTACCCGCACTCAATTATTGAGCATCAAAGGAAGAGTCCCTTAGGCTATATAAGCATATGGTGTTTCACTTGGCAGGACACACATCCCACACCAAGTAATCACCCTTCTAGGGTTTACCACTGGACCGCCCGGTCTGACCCGAATCGTACCCGAACCGGACTTTTTCCCGACCCGACCCGAACCGTAGAAGAACCGTGATGGACCGAGGGGGGTGGTCCGGGTCGGGTTTATCACGGGTTTGGGTCGCCAATTTAGCATAAACCCGACCTAAACCCGTCCCGTCTTAACCCGTGGACCGGCCTGGACCGGACCATAAACCCGTATAAACCCGTGCAAACCCGTGTGAACCGTGGCATTTTCAAAAAAAAAACCAAACCAAACCCGTGCCACACGCCAGCCACGCGCCAGCACGCGTGTCAAGCCACGATTGGCCCTGCTTTTTTTGCTTTTTTCGCGTCCAATGTGCTGGCGACACGTGGCCCTGCTTTTTTGTGTTTTCGCGTGAAAGCTGAGACGACTCAGACGAGAGGGAAATAGGGAGGAAAATAGGGAGCCTTAAAGGCTCTGCCTTTTTTGCAACGGATATTTTTTCCCTAGCTCCAATAGAGCTTCGACACATGTCCAAAAAAAGCAACGTTAATTTTTTTTGTCCAGCACCAACAGCTCTTTTAGCCGTTAGAAATCCAACGGCTATTTCAGAAGTTTTTTTTAAAAATAATATTACAACATTTATAACTATATAAATACCTCTCTATATCATCTCATTTCCACACCAATTCAACAGCAATCTCTCACTCTCATATTTTCATAGCAAGCATTCTCTCAATCCTATTTCCATAATTCCATTTCCATTTTCATAATTCCATAATCCTATTTATATTTATATCCATAGTAGTTTTCCAATATTATTTTTGTAATTTCGTATTTAGTTAAATTCCAATCTTATCATCCAAAATTAAAAAAAATATATCATTTCCACCTCCTAATCCTAATGACCAATTTGCCCAACGATTAAGTGAAGATATATTTGGCCCACCTCTTACTTATCCACAAAATCCTAATTATTCTAGTGGAGCGCATGGTACAAGTTCGAGTGTTCCTGAAATTATTTCGAGTCCCGAAATTATTCCAACTCTGAATTCTTCTATTCCACTGGCATCGGAAGCGAACACTCAAGCAACGGAGAAGAGGAAAATGACCGAACCGAATTACACCGCACCTTGGTGGCGATATTACGAAAAAACATTAGACGAGAATGGAGGTTTGAAGTCCGCAAGGTGTAAGGTAAAAAATTGTAAAGGTAACTTTTTATACGTTAAAAAAAAATGGTATGAGCTCCTTCCAAAAACATGCCAAAAAATATGAAAATGCCCATGAAGAACCGCAAAATGAACCAGACACTCGGTTGTTCCAAACAACTTTGAACTCGGACGGTACTAGAACTCACCGAAAGTATGACCCGGAAAAAATGCTTAGCGAATTTACTCGTTACATTACCCACAAAGAACAACCTATAGCTATGGGTAATTGCTTTGCTTTTGCACGGTTGGTAATTTGCGGTGTAGGCGAACCACTTTATAGGAGATTCCACCATAGGAAAATCACCAAAGAACTCAAGAAACAATTTCTTGAACGGAAAAATGAATTAGTGGCCCAATTTGCTTTAGCTACTTACAAGGTCTCAATAACATCTGATATTTGGACTGCCGGTAAACATGGCCTTGGTTATAGTTGTATTACTGCACATTATATTGATGACAATTGGATTTTACAGAAAAGAGTCTTAAGTTTTCGTGTTTTAGATTCTCCGCACACCGCTAAGGTAATTTACGATCATATTATGGATGTTTTGAAAGAGTACAACTTGGTTAGGGATTTAGAAAAAAAGATTTTCTCGATACCTTTTGACAATGCTAGTAATAACACCAAGTCAGTAGATTATTTTCTCCGGTCCCTAAACCCAATTATGGATGGTGCCATGTTACACCAAAAATGTGCTTGCCATATTTTGAACCTAACCGTAAAGGCCGGCCTTGAAACCGATGGTGTTGACAAATTGATTACCAAATTTAAGAATGCCTTGACCCATATTTACTCGAACCAAGTTAGGAAACAAAATTTTCATCAATTATGCCAACGATTAGGGTTAAGTAAGTTAGCCGTTCCATGGGACGTAGACACCCGTTGGAACTCAACTTATAGAATGTTCCACCGAGTCCTCCCTTACAAGGAAGCAATAAACACCATGTTGAGTAGCAATAGCGATAGCATTCAACTATAGCTCTCTCCGGGCGAGTGACAACAACTCGAATATGTAAAACACTTCCTCCAAGCTTTCTTCGAAGCAACCGTGAGATTATCAAGCTCATACACTCCATCGTCCCACGAGCTCCTTCAACAACTTTATGAAATTTCCAAGGTGTATGCAAGCATTAGAGGTAAATTACAATTTTTAGAATTATTTAAACATCATTATTTAAACTACTCATAAATTGTAATAATATTTTATTTTGCAATTTTTAGAATTAGAATATCAAGACCAAACTCTTGCACTGATTGTACAAGCCATGACGATCAAATTTCTAAAATATTGGGAGGAGGTACCTCTAGTGACTATCATAGCCAATTGCCTCAATCCAAACTTGAATAAGATGTACACCGTGAAGATGTTGCAAAGGTACAAAAGTCATCTTGGTTTATCGTCCCACAATGAGGAGGCACGCGTCAACTTCGCATTGGAGACCATGTTCAACATATACAACGCAAGGAGAAATTCCGCTCAACCGCCTCCAAGTTCAACAACAAGACCTAACACGGGGTTAGACTTTTAATATGCATTTTTTTTTTAAATTTTACTATTTAACATAGATATTTTTTTTTGAAATTTTACTGATTAACTTATATTTTTTTTTTAATTGAAACAATAGTCGCCGCGGTTTGTTAGATGAGTTACGAGACGAGGATGACTTAATCACTGGATATGGAATATCCAACGAATTATCGAGTTACACATTATTACCGCCAAACATGGAAGATGAACCAATTGACATTCTCGACTATTGGAAGAGGCATTCAAGTGCTTATCCAACACTAGCGATGATGGCTAGAGATATATTTGCAGTCCCCGTGTCTACCGTCCCATTTGAATCTTGTTTTAGTTCAGCGAATAGAATTCTCACTGATAGACGGAGCAAGCTCGGCCCAAATATTTTCGAAAGACTTGTATGCATGAAGGATTGGATCGAAGCTGAAAATCGAACGCAACATTATGTTCCGGGAGAAACTAGCGGTACTGAAACTCAACCAAGTGCTAGTGGGAGTGAGGTGGAGTCGGAAGATGAATATGATCCGAAAGATAACGACCTATGGTATTTGCGCAAGAAATACTAGTTTGGTAATGATGGTATAATTTTCTAAACTCTTTAAATTTAATTTCTTCTAAAATTACTTCAACTTATTTATTAAAAAATATTACTAACAAAAAAAAAGTTAGAACTCCGCCTATGTTACTATTTTTTAGCATAGCCGGTCCCAAGCCCGGAAAAAGGAGGAGGGTAACTTGATATAATTATATTTGAATTTGTTCAATTATTAAAACAATTACAAATCTAGTTTTTAGAATAAAATAAATTTTAAATAAAGTACAAATTATTTTATTATTAATTTTATTAGACTTAATATATTTTAACTAATTTTTATAACTTATATTTTATAATCTTTTGTCATGTAATTTTGAAAACCATCGACAATGAAAAAAACATTAAAAATTACAAATTAAATTTTAAATAAAAAAATTAAAATGGACTACAAAATTATACTTAATTATTTGAACTATAAATATAATATATTTTAGCGAATTTATATTAATTTATTTTACAAATTTTTGATATTGAAACAATGAAAAAAGAAAAAATAAAAATCTGGAAAAAACCCACTTGGACCGGACCCGACCCGACCCGCCTTTACTCGTCCGGTTCACATAGGTCCGGGTCTACCAAGGGTTTGGGTCGACATTCGAAAGGTGGCACGTGCTAACCCGTCCCGTTTGGACCCGTGAACCCGTGGCCCGTGATAACCCGTGGACCGTGGGGGTTTGGACCGGACCGGATCGTTTGGTAAACACTACACCCTTCTCTTGTATCATTGCCAAATATCAATAAAATTTTCTCATTTTCTCTCAAAACTTTGGAACCAGTATCCATTAGTAATCAGAAGTTTCAAAGTCGATCCGATCGCTACTATTCTATTCTGGTATCAGAGCGAGGTTGTTTTCTTAATATTATGGCTTTCTAATTTCTTAATTATTCTGGGTAGGCACTTAGGGGGAGATTATACCAAACTAATAAAATTGTTTAAATTAATCAACCAGAAAACGTCAGTTAAAAGTGAAATTTTAATGAACCAAAAAAATCATCCTGTCGTACAGTACCTAGGAAAAAGGGGAAGATCGCGAGTAAACATGATGATGTGAGGTTATATTAAAGTAAACCAACTTAAAATTAACAAAGTAAAGGAAGATTAATTAATAATCTGGGTACACAGTTTTGGATACACATAGTAGAAAATTTTACTCAAAGTGGCAAAATCATAAGGATGACCACATTTTTGGATGGCAAAAACAGAAAATTTAACTTTAGGGTGGTAATTACTAGATTTCGCAAATTTTAGATGGCACCGGAAAAATTATCCCTTAAATTAAACAACTTTTTTTTTCGTCAGATGCAAATGCAATGTACTTAGTATTCATGTGTGTTGGTTGATGAGATGATTTTATCCCAAGCCAAGGCAGGGGACCTCCTTCTCTAAACTCTAATCAATTAATCCATATTATAAGTAACTCAATTTCAAACCCTGAAGTTACTGTAGGTAAAGCTCAAATCGCAACGGTTTGAGTTACTGTTCACCTTACGATGGATTCAATCTGAACCCTTTGCCTCCACTACGCCTTCTCCGTACCCCTTTGGGCGAAACTTCTCTCTTACTTTCCCCTTTTCACATCTCGGGTCTTTCCTTCTCTCTTCGTTCAATCTAGGGTTTTCTCCTTCCCGCGAGTTCCGCCACCTGAGCATCTGCAAATCAAGGATTTTTTTCCCTCCTTTTGGAAAGCCCTTTATCCCATGGCCGCCTCTGTGGGGAGGAGAGCAAATAATTGGTGCTTTGTTAGGTGAGGTCAGATTTTGTATTTTCTTTTGAGATTTCTGAGAAAATGTTTCCTTTTAGTTTAGCAAGCTCAACAATATGTATATTTCTTTGTTGGTTGTGAGGTTCTTCAAGCGGCTGGTGTGGAAATTTGGGTCGGTGCTGATGCAAAGTAGAGAAGCTATTTGGGTACGTTCATCTTCTTCTGATTAGATTTCTCAGAGGTTAAATATTTTTGTTGTTTTCCTCTCTCAAATCTGTTTGATTGTTGCGGTTGTTTTAAAACTATAATGACGGATCTGATTGATTTCTGTTCTTTTATTTTATTTTTTTTTTGCTTCATCTATTGAGGAGCTTAAGTTTTGAGCTAGGATTTGAGCTCTTCCTGGCTGACTTTTCTTCGAAGTTTTGAGCTAGGATTTCAGCTCTTCCCTGACTAAGTTTTATTCGATCTATATTGCTTCTTCTTTGATTTTTTTTCAAGTTATGCAAAAAAGCTTTCAGGACCATATGATTACACTGTTCTATATGAAATTGTTGTTGTATTTTTAGAGGGTTTTTTTTTCCTTTTCTATGGATCACATAATTGTTTGTTGCTTTTGTTGCAAGGGATCAGTGACTGATGCATAATCAGACCTCTCCTTCCTTATATATGATATGCCCTCAGATATTGTTGTTTTCTTTTTATGAAGTGATTTTCATTGTTATCTTTGCTTTATTTTTTGCAGTTGTATGCATTCGACCAACCATGAACACTGTTATACCGATCTCACAGCTCGCTAGCGAAGTTAGAAGTATGGCTAAAGAGTATTCAATATTTGTCAGAATTGTAATTCTTTTGCTATTCTCTTACCTTAGCGCTTCAATCTATTACAATTTTTCAACCTATGTATGAATTTATTTTTGACAAATCGGTCATGTTAATGGACCATGTACGAGAATGAATTAAACAATTATTTTTCAGCTCAATTTAGTTCGTCAACAAAATTTTGGAGGCTTGGCTGGTACCATACCTACAATTTCTGACCTCTCATGTAATAAAATATGACTACAAAAATTTAACTGATGTTTATATTTTGACATCTATAGGTTGCTTTAAGGATAAGTTTGCTGTTGTTGGAAGGCTTCCACCTTTAGTGGGTTTTTCTCCAACTTGATATTGAGGGGATGGTAATTCTTATGAGATTCAGTTCTTTTTTGTGGCTCCTTTCTATCCTCATGAGGGTGCTATGGAAGAGAGATAAAGCCAGGAAGAAACAGACAATCAGGATCTATGTAGATTGCCTCTCTCTGTGTCGGCATGCCAATTATCACGACTTCATGGATGCGTACTATTCGACAAGAAACAATCAGGTGACGGATGAGAAGTGTGGCATTAGAAGGACATCTCAGGTGAAGTTAATCAGGTTAGACTTCTTTCTTCTGAACCTCTCTCCTCTTATACCTTACCTCTAAACTAAAATCACAATTTTCTCTTTACAACTTTATAATTTTTGCGATCTTTCTTACAATTGATTTGGGTGATATCCTTTGTTCAGTAACACTCTTATGTTGGCGTACTGAATAGATGTCAATGTCGTTAGCCGTATATGTTGCTCGCTTCCCAGTTGGTAGGTTAATTAATTCGACTTCCATTTGCAAGTTAAGTTTTTGTCGAATAGCAGTATAATTTAAAATTTATTTTGCAGCCAACTAAAATGAGGTCTGTGCATGTGTGTTTGCAGCTAGGTGGAGGGGCAGATGTAGTGAGCTTAATTTGATTCCTATGTGGATTGCCTGTTTGATCTGGTATCAGATCGCATTCTCCAGGTATTTGACAAAAATTTTGGCTTTATTTTATACATTGCTCTTATTTGTTCATGAACTGAATTGAAATGGAAGGCACAAAATACATGCCTTAAGTGCAGGCCTACTAAAGATTTTTATAAAGACCTGCAATCTAAAAAATATTTCTTACAAGAATGTTTCTGACTTACATGGATCAGTTACTATAGCTGCGAACCAACATGGGGAAGCCCTTATTTCCGCACATAATGAAGATCAAATTCTGATGTTTTTTTCCTTTGTATTTTTAAACAAAAAATAAATCTGTTATTGTGCATCACCATATAGCCTTTACTGTATTTTAGTGCAAAAGGGCAATTTTCATTTGATATTTTATTTCGCAATATATGAAATAATAAAGTTTTTATGAGATCTCTTATGGAACAATGAACCGTCAGAGAAATTGAGGTTCTGAATATTTATCGATAGTATTTCTTAGAAAGATGTAATGTTTCTTTATTCGCTCAAAGATATATAATAAAGATTGACCAAGCTACTGGGTAAAGAGTAGTAATGTCAGCATTGAGTTTGGGTTTCAAAATTTTTTTCCTTAGACAATTTTAGATTTAATCTGCTTTTTCTTCTTTTCGTCATGTTTCAAGTTAAAAAACAGGTTGGTGAGCAAAATGAAGTGAGATCATTCCTCTTTTTTCTTTTCAAATCTTCTTTTTTTAAACCTCAGTTTTATCCCATGCTCTGACCATGCATCATTATTTTTAGTTCAATGATATTACCGTGGCATTTCTGTTCATCTTTATCAGACATTTGTATATTGAAGAATTTGTGATTTTTTTCGATTAAATTGCCGATTCTTAGGCTGTACAAAATATTTGTTTTCTATGATCTTTTTAATTGTATTGTTTATTCATGTAAGGTTGATGAGTTAAAGACTCCATGGCAACTGGTCAAAGCAGAAGTTTGAATGGCAAGAATTGTCTGTTAACTTGGTACCACATTCACCCACATAACTATCTTAGTACCATTATTCACGCAAAACATATACCCATACATGATTGCCAACCTACAAAGTACTAATAGCGTAGTATATTTTATAGCTCACGTTAATGAATTTTTTTTTCAAAAAAAATTATCCCCAAATGATTAAATAAAAAAAAGACCTAAATCAATAATACGATCAATATCCGACCTAAGCTAATTTTTGTTTATACCTTAATTTGTGAATTTATTCTCGGCTTGGAGACTACATTGATGATACTTAACAGTTACGATGATATTCAAGTATTCCTTTACCTACACAATTCTTGACATTTTATTAATATACTGATTATATAGTCTTTTCATTACTTATTACTCTATTTATTATTTTACAGGTTTTGTGGTCCTTTTACAATGGATTTGTGCCCAAAACACCAAGTATCCATCAAAATTAATTGTTGTATCAATGCTATTACTTTTACTAATACATAGTGTGTGGAATTATAAGTAACTCAATTTCAAACCCTGAATTTACTGTAGCTGAATCTCTAATCGCAACGGCTCAGCCTACTGTTCAGCTAGCGATTGAAGGGAGTCGAAAATAACATCACAAGAACTAAACAGCAAAGATCTAAGAAACACAATTTACTGGTAACAAAGAACTAAACAAAGAATAAGAAAAAAAGTAGCAATGAAAACGTGTGAAATACCTTGGAAAGCAATAGAAATCCAGCAGGAATAACCGCAGATAACCTGAAAAAAAGTCACCAAAGAAATCAGGAACGAAAATAACACCAGGATGAAATGGTGAGTGATGTTAGTTGTAGTTAATTTTTATCTTATTTTAATTATGTGTTGTATCAATCCTTCTTGATTTTTCCTGCTGCAATAGTGAGTGGTGTTAGTTGTAGTTAATTTTTATCTTATTTTAATTATGTGTAAAGTGTAAACTATGTTGGCACTTGAGAAAAGGTATTGGTGGATCCATCTTGATTAGACGAAATTAATCAAGCACAAGCCACCAATTCCTTTGCTGACTTACAGTGCATCTTGCTACAAGTAAACTACTTTTTTCCTTTTCTTTTATTTGATTTTTTTTATTTTTTTCATGATGCTGAATTGGGGTTTTGATTTCTAAAGCATAGATCAATTTGATGCTATCTTCCTCGACGCAAGTCAAAAGAGTGGTTCAGATCAAATTATGGAATAAGAACAAAGAATCCAAAGGTGCGTATCTTTTCAACCTCTCTTCATGGATTTGCCTACCCCTATGATCAGAACGAAATCACTACATCCAAAATAGAGATCGCATTCTACTTATTGATGGTTCCTTTGATCGGAACAATCGCGAACCCAAGAAACGATTTCGCTCAGTGAGAGTTCTAGAGAAAATTGATGCTGGCGAAATCGCATGAGAAAGAAACAAATCTGGCATGATTTTACTAATTCCCTCTTCGCTCACCAGTGCCTTGCTTCATAGTTATATATGAAGTTATAGTGATATACTGGTACAACTTACCTATGTTATAACGTGTGACAATATCACAAAAAAGGAGTCAGCAGGAGCTTAGAACATCATAACGAACTTATTTTTTTACTTATCTATAGCACATTATGCTGCTTTATATGGTTAGATAGAAACCACTGCATTTTTAATAATACTCCACCTAAAACTATGCAGCAAATATTGACAGAGATTTGTTCTTTGACAGGTTCTGGGCAGGATTAGCAAGCAAGGAGACTCGGCAATGTATCAACAACTATATAACGACAAATTAGGATTTGATACCACTTCAGATGGTAAAGCCAGGGAGAAGGATGATTGCTGGAAATACACGAGTATCTGAAGGAGCACACATAGAGAGCCAATACAGAGCAAGTAGCAACTTGAGAGAGCTTTTTTATAACAAAGCAACTTGAAGCTGCTTGGATGTTATCATTCCTAAACTTTCTTATTTATATATTTTTTGGTTATACATTGTTTGTCTTTAAAAATACAATTGGGGGCTATATGTATTACTAAAAGCAATATTGTGATGTCACAATTGGGAGTTCAATACTGTGATGTAATAACTGTGGATAGGTTGTTAGATACAATAGCGTTCAGCTTAGACAGCTGCTTGGGGAAGTTGAGTAGCTAAGGGTAGTTGTTCTATTTCTATTTTTGCTTTTTTTATTTAAAGTCGTTCTATCTCTTATTATTTCGTATAATGAAACGGCAGCAGAAAGCTATATTAAAAAAATTTACTAAATAAACAGAAAGCACACCTAAATCAAAAATACAATTACCTTAGGATAATCATACATCGCGCGAAGCGCGATGCAATAGCTAGTATAATTCAATTCGATTCAATTCAAAGCCCCCGCGGCCCCGCCCCCACACAAAATAAAAAGCCTTCCAAACTCGAGAGAGAGAGAGAGAGAGAGAGAGGAGTGAATTGAATTGAATTAAGATTTAATGGAGAGAGGAAGAGAGGCTTGCTGCTCTCCAATGGTAAAGGAGGAGCCCACCACCACCACTACCACCACTGTCGCCTCGAATCCTTCTTCGTCGTCGTCTGCGTCTGTGTCATCCGCTTCTCCTCCTTCGAGCTCGCGGCAGTACCGAGGCGTGAGGATGCGGAAGTGGGGCAAGTGGGTGGCCGAGATCCGGGAGCCCAACAAGCGCTCCCGTATATGGCTCGGCTCCTATTCGTCCCCCGTGGCGGCTGCCAGGGCATATGACACGGCGGTCTTCTACCTGCGGGGCCGGTCGGCCAGGCTCAACTTCCCCGAGGAGATCGTAGAGGCTGAGCTCATGCCCGAGCCGGGCACCTCTGCCTCTGCAGCCTCTGCGGAGGGAGAGGGGCTCTCGGCCGCACTCATCCGCAAAAAGGCCACGGAGGTGGGTGCCCGCGTGGACGCCATGCATGCGGCAGCCAGGAGGGAGACTGTAACTGTGACTGATCATCAGTCGGAGCTGCCGCAGCTGCAGCAGCTGGAGGAGAGGGACCGCAATCGGATGCGGGTGCGGAACCACCGGAACCCGGATCTGAACCAGGCGCCCAGCCCGGATAGTTCGGATATGGAGTGAGTACTGAGTAGTGGGCTAAGCTTAATTAACTAATTTTGGAAGTGAAATACTTATACTATATTGTTGCCTTGTTGGTGTTGCTTGCTTAATTAACTACTGCATTTACTGTTCCATTAAAATGATCATCGAGCGAGGTCAGGGTCAGGGTCAGTCAGCTCTCAGCTGCCTGCACAAAAGTAATTCAGAACTAGTACTACTCTTACTCGTACTGTTACTGTTACTGTACTAGTGCTGGCTATTGTGAGATTTCAGGAGCAGCAGCAGCACTTTTTTTTTCTTTTTTCTTTTTTCTTTTTTGTGTGCTTGGGTGTTTTGTTTTGTTAGGATTAGGATAAGAAGGAGAGGAGGAGGTACACTGGTACAGGCAGGTAGTTGGGCAAATTTCCGATGTTATTGTTGGAGAGACAGACAAGTAGACAAGTAGACAAGAACAAAGCAGAAGAAGAAGAAGAGAGAGAATAGAGAACATGGAGGCAAATAAATGAAATGGGGCTCAGAAAGCACAGTAAGACACAACCATAAAATTGGGGTTGGGGACTTGGGCTCCCTCTTCTTTGCTTTGCAATTTGCATTGCTTTGTTTTCCATGTCAGAACTCAGTCTTCTGTTATACCTAACCTGGTGCTGTAATGTAATGAAACCATCATATAATTCTATTTCAATTCAATTCCGTCCCATGAAGCACAAAAGTTACATGGACAGAAAGCAACCTTTTACTTCTCTTTTTAAGCTTCATGCTTTCCGAATTCCTGTTCTCTTTCTTTCTCTTTCTACTTGTCCAGCTTGGATCCTAATTTCTCTACTTCCATACATTATAATATTCTCTTTTCTTGATATAATTTATCAATATCTTATTATTACTTGCTACATTTTGGAACTTGCCCAATAGGTTGCTTTTGATTGCATATCCTGAAAAGTGTACAAATAGAAACCACCCATAAACAAAAGCAACCTATTGGGCACCATATGGCATATGCTCATCAAACATCAACGGGTGTTTCTCTGGGCAAATAAAAACATATTGTTTAAAAAATAATACAGATAGATATGTTGCTCATATGGTTTTCATTGATTTGGAGAAAGCATACGACAAAGTGTTTCTCCTGGAAGGTCAACCATGGAGGCCATCTTCCTAATAAGGCAATTGATGGAGAGATATCGGGAGCGAAAGAAGGATCTACATATGGTTTTCATTGATTTGGAGAAAGCATACGACAAAGTGCCAAGGAAAGTTATGTGGTGGGCACTAGAAAAGAAGAAAGTCCCCACAAAGTATGTTACCCTCATCCAAGACATGTATGATGGTGCCGTTACTTGCATCAGGACATGTGATAGTGTAACTAGTGACTTTCCAATTAAAATAGGACTACATCAGGGATCAGCTTTGAGCCCGTATATTTTTGCCTTAGTGATGGATGAGATCACGAAGGATATACAGGGAGAGATTCCTTGGTGTATGCTCTTTGCGGACGATGTGGTGTTAGTCGATGAGAGTAGGACGGAGGTCGATAGGAAATTGGAATTGTGGAGACGAACTCTAGAGTCCAAAGGGTTTAGGCTTAGTAGAACTAAGACGGAGTATATGGGGTGTGAGTTTAGTGGGATACGACCAGTGGACGGAGATGTCTGTCTAGACGGGCAGGTAGTACCTACGAAAGATACTTTTCGATATTTAGGATCGATGCTGCAGAGCGATGGCGAGATAGATGTAGATGTTAGTCACAGGATAAGAGCGGGGTGGGTGAAATGGCGACAAGCATCAGGCGTCCTATGCGATAAGAAAGTCCCGCAGAAGCTAAAAGGCAAGTTCTACAGGACAGCGATTAGACCTGCGATGTTGTATGGCGCAGAATGTTGGGCTACTAAAAGACGACATGTCCAGAAGATGAGTGTAGCTGAGATGCGTATGTTGAGGTGGATCTGCGGTCACACGAGGAAAGATCGGATTAGAAATGATGACATACGAGATATGGTTGGGGTCGCACCAATAGAGGAGAAGTTGATCCAACATCGTTTGAGATGGTTTGGACATATCCAACGCAGACCTCCAGAGGCACCGGTACGTATCGGAATTATTAATCATTTCGAGAACACCCGGAGGGGGAGAGGGAGACCAAGATTGACATGGGAAGAAGCGGTGAAAAGAGACCTTAAAGAATGGAACGTCTCCAAGGAGTTGGCGATCGATAGGAGCGCTTGGAAGTTAGCAATTCATGTACCGGAGCCATGACGTAGGAACTTAGGGGTAGGAGCGATACCATAGGTTTGTAGGTCCCTTTATTAGGTCACGGTCGAGGTCTAGGTTTCTACTATTACTATTATTATTAGAGGTATTATTTTTAGTATGGCTAGTCTTACTATTAGTATTTTTATTTTTATTTTTATTTTTATTTTTTATTTTATTTTTTTTTTATTTATTTATTTTTTTTTTTTTTTTGTTCTGGGATGTGTTTTCTTGTTGGGTTTCTTTCTAGCCTACCCCAACTTGTTTGGGACAAAAGGCTTAGTTGTTGTTGTTGTTGTATAGATATGTTGCTCATGTTTTCTTATTAAACGGAAAATTAAAATATACTGTTGTTTCGTTTAGCGATCGATATCTAACTACACAGATAAAATAAAATAGATCAAACGGTACAAACATATATTTAAACGCTAGACTTGAGTGTTGTCATCTTTTCATTACTCCATCTAGCCAACAACAGAAAGGTTGTCACAATTACGTAGATTTAGCGTTTGACATCAATTTTGTTTCCTATAGTGGAAACTGGTAAGGTACTAAGTTGTGTGTGGCTTAATCACATGAGAATTACTAGAAAAACTAGGTGTGCCAAGACGTGCAATGTTCCTCATAACAAACTAAAATTATTGAGACCTACTAAATGGCATATCAATAAAAATAATATATGTTCTCAATATTAGCAAATTAGATAGTGCCATAAGTACAGCTCATGACATTGAAGAAACATTTCAAATTTCAAATAACATATGATATGTAAATTATGTATCAAAATTATGGTTGATATATTTTTAATCAATTTTGACGTACAACTGCTGTTAATAAACTAGTAATTCTGGTCGCTGATATATATTTCCCTGCTTTGTCTAACTTTTTAGACCTTTTCAAGGTGCATTAATAGGAAGCACATGACATGAATAAATGCATGGTTACAGACCATAGAGAATCCTTGGGCATGTCGGTGACATTATATTTGTGGTCGGTTAATCATAGAAGAATAAAAAAAGGGGAGTGTTCGGAGAAACTAGAAAGGAATGGATAGAAAATACAATAAAAAAAATGCAAATGTCAGTGAGACGTGCTTCTTTGGTTTTTGTGCCATCCCACTAATACTAAATCAGAAGGGATGGGAATCTCAAATATCTAACTTCTTTCTTGAATTTCTCTTTCATTCATTTCTTGTAGCGGATCATTCATTACCTCAGCATTTCTTAATCTTGAATACGGCATATAAAAATGAAGCACATAATTGCCATATATTAGAATAGTTCTAAAGTTTCATTTGAAAATCACCATATTTACACATAACTTCTTTAAAAATAATTAATGAAATTTGCTTTTGGAACACAAATCAAACCATATCAACGTTATAAACGACCACAAATTTTAAAGCAATTTATAAGTTTTGTTGCGTCAAAAGAAAAACTGAAGCCAAGTTAGTCCTTATTATAAAATGCTTAATCATGCGTTCGTCGTACATATATTGCGGTGCCTGTCCTCTATTATTTTGATTTTACAAAAGAAAAAATAAGCAAGTAGGAGACTCGGCACATTGATTGTGATAAAGCTGCAGTTGTATAGAAACCCGAAATATTAGCAAGGAAGAGATTAGATTATCTGGCAACTTTTTTCTTTTTTTTTTGATTGAAAGCCAGTAGGCATATCATTAGATTATCTCAACTTCTGAAGACTAACATTTATCAATCCGGATTCGCTGTTGCGCGACACGCGGTGTAGCGCACTACGAGCCGTTTGATCTTGATCGGACGGTTCACATTTTACGGGCCTACCAATCTAGGTTACATGCACGGGGCTCCCTTGTCCATTGGATCTTAATCAAACGGCCATTATACCGCGCGACACGCTGTGTCGTGCGGCAGCGGATCTCAATTTAACATTTATTGGGGAAACTTAGATATCATTTGTATTTAATTAATTAAATGTACCTGTACAGCTGGTACGATGATATGTGCTGCTTTCATATTTCCAAATTGGTGGTTGCCTTTAAAAAAATAAATGACTGCCAAATTTTAAATCTCGGAAGCAGGCTGTTTGTTAGCTCAAACTATATGCTCTTCTTCAAGTTGCTTTTATAGTTTTATTCTATGCATTCGTTGGTTGACTAGCTGAAATCATTTATCCTTGGATTTTTTTGAATTTTTCGTCACCATGCAAAATACAATTTTGGGCTGGTAATGAGCGCCACGCATCTACCACCCCCAGCACTCCATGTATGACATTTTAATACTGATTATTATTGTCCAAATTATACGATCAATTTAATGGAAGCACTACAAGAAAGATTGGCCTTTACATTATAGCTTGATTTTTTTTATTTATGTTGGACATTATTCTATTGCTAGGTTTACTTGATGCACTAAATTTAGAATTTTTTTATAGCAAGAGTCAATTTTCTATTAATAGCTCTTTAAAAATGTAGCAATTTATTTTTGATAGATTTTCTAAATCTTGTAATATCTAATGTAGTAATTTGGAAATGTCTAGCAATTTAATTTTGCTACATTAGATATTACAAGATTTGAAAAAGTCTATAAAAAATAAATTGCTATATTTTTAAAAAACTATTAATATAGAAAATTGAGTCTTGTTAAAAAAAATTTGCTAGATTTAGTGCATCAAATAAATCTAGCAATAGAATAAGGTCCAACATAAATAAAAAATTTTAGCTAAAAAAGTGTAAAGACCATCTTTTTTATAGTGAAGTAAGGTTTATACAGTTGAGTTACCTATTATTTGATCAATTTTAGTATTGCATTAATCTTTTATTGTACATCTAATCATCTATTAAGCACATTAAAAAATTTTAAATTATAGATGTATTTCCATCACTTGGATAGGACACAGAATATGCACCAAGTATGAGTTAGTTAAAATTTACTCAGACGAATTCATGAATCTCAATACTTTGCATTATAAAATATCAATTGAAAATTAAAATAGAGTTTCTTATATTTATAATTGTTTTTCTAACAAATATATATCAATTCAGTTCTTGATGAAACTATATATATTTCCGATAAAAATAAAACAGCACAAACAAAATGATCAAAATAAAAACAAAAATATTGCATCCTTTTGTGTGAACAAAATGAAGATTAAAATATCTTTTTTCCGTGCTTGTTGTAACCGTGACTTTTGTTCAAGTGAAAGCTGTGTACGGGCTTTCCCTTGCCAAAAAAAAACCCCTTTTTTTTAACATTATTATTTACTTTGTGCAAATTAGAAATGCATAAATTATAAATTTTTACATTGAAATTATAAATAATTGAATTGTAGTTCGTAATATATACAAACGATCCTCAAAGGTGAGGATTGGTAATGGAGATGAGGTGCCACTTGGGCGGTCACCGACGTGACAAAACAAAATTGGGAAAAAAAGGCGAGTGAGAGCGACTCCGTGTTTTGTTTTGTTTTTCATTATTTATTTCCTCCACAATTAATCTGCACTTTGGCATTAAATTGGAGATAGAGAGCAACCCCTTTAATTGGCAAATTAATGTCCACCTGAAAGCAACAGTCAGACAACATTTTGCTTTGTACTCTTGCTAGATTTTCAGTTTTTCACATAACAAAGTTGATTTTCTTCAAATAGATATAGATTACTGCAAAAAAAAAAATAATAAATCATGTCTCCAGAAGAAAAGGATGATATATAGAATTTTATTTTTTTTACACCACCTCTTTATAGAAATGTGAATATTAATTACTATTGACTTCAACTTCGTATTAACCAAGGACGAAATGAAAAGAAAATAAACAATCAATTTTTTTATAACAAATTTAATTATTCAGATTGTGACAATTGAGAGCTAAAGATTAATAGAGACCGCTCAATGCTATAAATCATGTCTATATTATTGCCACTAGATGAGGGGTAGGCGGCTTCGCCGCCATTTGATAAATTTTGATGGCTAAATCTATCAATATATAAAGAAATATATGTTTCCAATATATCTATTTTATATTTACTTTATATATAAAAAACTATCTTAGATGATTGGTACAATTATTTTTAATATGTTTAATCAAAAAATATTTTTAATTAAAAGCCAATGCAATAATGACTTTTAATTAAGAAGGGTAAACTTCTAGAATATATTCAGATTGATTGATCAACGAAAATTGGAGGGCTCAGATTGCATGTCGTATGAGGGGATAAATTATTTTTTTTTCCTATAGGTTAGACATGAACTACCTTAGACTTTCAAATATATCTACCTTAGATTTCCAAATATATTTAACTTTTTGTCTCGCACTTTTTCAGTCCAACCACGGAAGAACAGATAGTCCTCTATGGGGCGAAGAAAATGCGGATCAGATACCCCTCGAGCATCTTGGGATCCGTCGTTACTGTCCATTCCAAACGAGCGAAGGACACTAATGCAGTTCTAAGTACCTCGAGAGTTGATTGTTTGTCGTAGGTCCTTTTTTTCCAGTAGGCGCAAGCCCCTACTGTTAATTACCTCCGGACTCAGTTACGAACTGGGCCGAGAGCACCTCTAGATCGGGATAATCAAAGTTTAGATACCATAAGTGGATGAAGTCCATTTTAATAAAAAGGATTGTGTCTTGATAGGGAGTTTCGGGGTGAAAAGCAGTGCAGAAGGGCAGCTATTTTAACAGAGCCATGCAAACATGAATTATGTGGTTTGATTCTTTAGTTCCACATTTTAAGACATTTAGGTTGCTTTTACTTTGTTGTGTCAGGTTTAGTGCCGTTATAGATTTTTGAGTTCGATACTAGGAAATTTGGTATCCTGGATCGATCCTCAATCGTTTAGAGATTTAGAGATTTTGGGATTTCGTTCGAGTCTCGAGTACAGATGCGCTATGCCTTCTCTTGACAGGAACTTAGGTGATGGCCATTGGTTGACTTTTCTTCTGGTCACCTGGGCATCAGATTTCAGTCTGCTTCTGGTCAAACATGCTGTGAACTTGTAGAAACAGGCTGTTAGATTTGAGTCCAACGCTAGAAAATAGGGTATTCTAGGCTAGTTCTCAATCGTTTGGGGGAACTTAGGAATTCTTTGGGGTTTTCGTTCAAGTCGCGAGTACAGATGCGCTATGCCTTCTCTTGACAGGAACTTCGGTGATAATTCAGAATTGACTTTTCCTTTATCTCAATCTGAATATCAGGAGGGTGTCTCCTTCAGGGCGAAACGCGATGCAGTCTTGAAGGGACGAACTTTTGACTTTTAAGACTTTATGTCACTTTAGACTTTGTGTCTCTTGAGTCACTTTTAGGCTTTGTGCCATTTTGACTTTGTGTCATTTTGACTTTGTGTCACTTTTAGATTTTGTATCATTTTGACTTTGTGTCACTTTGACTTTGTGTCACTTTTAGACTTTGTGTCATTTTGACTTTGTGTCATTTAGACTTTGTGTCACTTAGACTTTGTGTCACTTTTAGACTTTGTGTCATTTTGACTTTGTGTCATTTTGACTTTGTGTCAGTTTCAGGTTGTTGGACCTTTAATTTTCACTTTAGGATTTTGGACTTTTGAGTTTGACTTTTGAGTTTGGTTTTCCCTCTCTCTTTTTTTTTGATATTGATTTAAGATTTGAACTTGGTTTGAGCTTTTGAGCTTTAACATTCTGGACTTTAGACTTTTCAGTTGTGACCTTTTGAGTTTCGAGCTTTCGACCTTTTTGGTGATGTTTTCCCCTTTCATTTTTTGTTTGCAGATTTTAATACTTGACTAGGCCTGTTGTTCAGAACAAGGAATGTCAGATGTACCTGCTGTCCAGAACATAAAATGTTCAAGCGTACCTGCTGTCCAGAACATAACATGTTCAGATGCACCTGCTGTCCAGAACATAGAATATTCGAAAATGATTTTCTTTTGCTTTAACTCTTTTTTTTTATTTAACCATATAAATATAAATTTATTATTATCTCTTAAACTTAGTAATTTTTAAAAAAAATATTTTGTACTTTGGTGTTTTAGCATAATACATCAAAATATTTCTCATGTTTTCCTTGACATTTTGATATTTTATGAGAATTTTTCCGGCAATCTAGCTATTTTTAATGCATTTTGGAGTTTTCTGCTTCACAAATTTTCTGATTGGTCGAGACTTTGGTGCTTTGCTGTTGCGTCGTCAGGGACTTATTGCAGAACAGTTGCCACATAAGATCCATGGAAGGCGCTGAGGATTTGAGTTGATCAAGTCGTCTGGTTCATGCCTATGTCGGTGCACCAGGCGAGTCGAGGTCAGGCCCATATTCGATCTGTTTGTTTCATGCGTTGGCGTTGGCTTCTCAGGTGCAACAGGTTTACGCGAAGCCCTGACACATCTCCCTCCTTTCTTCGTTGGCATGGACCCGATACTTTCCCGTTGGATTGGATACCTCCGTTGATGGCGCCAGCAGAGGGTTCCGGCAGCCGTGGCGTCTACGACTGGGTTGATAGGCGTCGTGGAGGGCTCTTGGTATCATTCCTACCATCCGTTGTCGTTGCGTTGATCGATTCGAGGAGTTCTGATTGTCGATTCTGTCTGGTCTGCTGCAATGGTGGATAGCCACCGATTGACGGAGTGTAGTGATGAATTGCCCTGACCGAGACATTGTAAGACATCCCGCGAACATCATAGAGTCGCCTGCATATTCAATTTCACCTTGCGCTTCCCAATTTTGAGATAATATACTTTCGTTTGACTTTGGTCTGACGGGATTGGGGACTAAAATATGATGTAGTGGATGATTTGTTTCTTAATGTTTATCATTACATTTTTCTTGTTTTTGCTTATCATGCTAGGCTAGGTAATTGGCGCTTACACATCAAATCTTCATCTTATTTAATTTTAATTTCTTCTTTTCCTTCCTTTTTGTTTATTGAACACATATGTCTTGTAAACTCAGGGATCAGGTTATGACCATAGTACTCTCATACTTGAACAACCAAATCTGCGTATGTAAGTCCTTCTTATCCATTTTACCTCCTGGCTTTTTTTTTATTTTGCAAAGCCTCCTCAACTTAGGCATTTTTGGTAACATTCTAAAGTTTAGACAATTTTGCATAATTCCATTTTCACTTTATTCACATATAACGTTTAAGCTATGACTGATTTACCCCCCCTTTTTTTTTATGTAACACAATTTCTCATACTGACTTAAGCAATTATTCCTCCCTCAGACCATTGATGTTTTTTTTTGTTCAGAAGATGCAACTCAACACCCTTCCTTTTTTTTACATGCTGACTTGTAAAAGAAAGGATCACGCAGTAAGGTGAATTTTAAAATTTACTAATCTTATTCTCATCATCATTTTTTTTTTATGTATGACATTAACTTCTGGTTTGAAAGGAAACTTTTCTCTTTGCTTGTAATACCTTTCTTTCACTATATGAAACCTAGACTACTACACTAAGGGTATGAACTTTGACTCTAGATTCATGCCATAATAGAAATGGAGAGAAGGATTGTTTTATTACATGTGTATATGTATATATGTTATTAATATGAAGTAATAGCGTGAGTGAAGACATAGGTTAAAATCTGCCCTAGGCCCAAAACATGAAACACTTTGTCGTTAAAAAAAGGTGATGTTGCCATGATTTTATTTTATCAGACCCAAACTTAACTATATTCATTTATTTTCATTACTTCAATCAACTTGAGACCTGGTGTACTGTATAAAACAGAATGTAAACCACATCATGGGGGTGGAATCTATGTCACACTCCCCATAAACAAGCCATCCTCTGATTTTGGACAGTAGATAAGGATTCAAGTATCTTGTAGCATTTTTTTTTAAAATACAGGAACTAAAATACCCATTTAGTTTTGAAATCTAATAGGCCTGAAGAGCTTGATTGTTTCCCCTTTTTTTGAAATTCCTTACTTGTGGGTTTCTCTGACAAGAACAAATAAGTAAAAAAAAAAAACTTACATGAATGCAAACTACATTTATAGGTGACCACAGAATTGAACATTTTTTTGTTATGACAAGGGTTTGGTTTATTGAACCGATGATATAGGCTGTATGCAAGATAAATAGGAACATAATAGTAATCAAGACATGAACATTGAGACCAATTAAAGCCAACAACTGGCTGGACATCCATGGAGGTGGAGTCTAAGTCACACTCTCCATAGAGCCAGAAACCTACAACTACACACTAAAAATAAGGATTTTTATGTTAATGCAAATTATTCCTATATGTGTAATCTTTAAGAGGCACAACTGATGCTCATGAGTGTGGAATCTATGTCACACTCCTCATTGACATCAGTGCAGACTCCAAAGAACAAGATCAGAACAAAAGAAAAGAGGAAGAAGGAACATCACAAATGCATTCAATGTTATTTTATTCATATATTTTTTTTGGAGGCCATTACAAAAGATTACATCTATTACCTTGATTAAAAAAAACTTGACTCTTTAATTTGACAGAATTTCGACAGAACAAAATTGGCCTCCTGTTCTTCTTCAAGAGGGGCTTCTTTTATAGGGGATTTCCAGGGTTTGGTGATTCCATCATCATGACAGGTGGCAACATCTCACTTCCTTGGCACTTGATGGATGGTGAAGATGCATAGATGGCAAACCGACTTTCTCTTCTTTTCCTTTCTTCACTTGGTAATTTCTACTATCTAATTTACTTCCCAATCACCTCTTGACACTTGGCAGTGATCAATTATCAAGAGGCCAGTAGTATAACATTTTTACTCATATCTCTGGCAGGTGGGTCCCGGTGTCATTTGGTATTGGATGGGATAAGATCATACCTCACTGCTTTCTATGTCTTGGGGATGAGGTAATGACTTGGCGCCAGGATGGGGGTGTACAGATGGCATTCATCCATGCCTTCATAGGCAGTGGGTGGTTAAGATGATCTTGTGAAGGGATCAAATCCTGAGTCCCAATTTACAGCTAAGTAATAGGCTTTTTTTCCTTTCTCAATTTGCTTTTATTCTCATAACTACTGGAGTCATCCGTGGTTAACACATAATCTCAATGATACCCTTTAATACATGTGCATTTGACCCTTAAGTAGAGGGGTAAAAGCGGAATTGAGACCCCAGTGGCCTATAGCTTATCACTGAGTTTCATTTGGTTGGTTAATCCCTGGTGTTTGCTGTTTCACTCAAATGAAAAGGGTGTTCCTCTTTGTCAGACTTGAAGGGATGCTGTCGATTTTTCATTGGTTGGGGGTTAATTGGTTTAGTGCATATGAAAGGCATTCCTGAACAGTTCTAAGCCTTACTAGTTCATCCCATTTAATTATCATTTCCTTTAACTGTCTTTAAATTTTCTTCTTGGATGTTAAGGGAATGTTAAGGCTCTTTTACACCCTCAATTATGCCTTTAATTTGATTTAATTTCTGCCTAATTATAAGCTTGTCAGACAGTGCAGTATACTAGAGGGGTAAGATTGGGATATTGTGCTTTTTCATCTGTTGCTTATGTGCTACATTCTTTTGTTTTTTTCTGCATGTTCCAGATCTGCCCCTGGGCCCACTAGAGAGGACTCATGCGCTGCATCTTCAATAATTTGCATTTTCAGGTCTCTTTTGCTTTCCCTTTGTCACATATGACCCTATACAATGCTCAAAGAAGGCATTCCCACTCCATCATCTGTCCGTTCAATGTGTTGTGTGTGGTGAGATGCATGATGATCTTGGAAGGCATACTTTTCAGTCGGTCTTTTTTCTTTACTTCATGCCTCCATCATGTCCTGTGTAGTATTGATGACTTTGTACTATGGGGAGCAAAGTGATTTCGTCTTGATGCATCTAACGGCTACAACCGCAGTGGTAAGTTCACCTCCCCCTGTCAAAAGAATTCCTATTGTAG
The DNA here is from genome assembly GCA_028095005.1 of Rhynchospora pubera. NCBI lineage: Eukaryota > Viridiplantae > Streptophyta > Magnoliopsida > Poales > Cyperaceae > Rhynchospora > Rhynchospora pubera. The sequence goes on along the minus strand of CM051459.1, from coordinate 227,730,930 downwards.
TAGGCCTTCTTTATTCAGGTTATAGACTGCAGGGGGTAGAACTATGCTCTCCATTGTCCCGTTTTCGTACTGTTTCATTGCCTCTTTCACTGGATATCTCCAGTGATGTGAGTTTTGAGTTCCTATTAGCTTGTGCACGCTTTCCTCTCTTCTGAGATTCCATTACATTATTTGCCAACCCTGTAGAGCCTCTCCTACTTCCTATTGCCACAAACAATACTGCCTGGTGCGAGTTCCGCTAGGCTTGAAGCTTCTGTCAGCCAATACTCCAGTATCCTCTTTCTCTTCTTGCAATTAACTCAATTGGCATATAATTCCTTTATTACAAAGTCACCGCAACACCCCCAGTATTTCAATTGGTCGTTTCGCCAGGTAATTTCGCATTTTCACTTTTCCTAATTTCACAACCGTGCCTGTCATTCGTCAAATTCACCGCCTGACACCCCCCCGTGTTTGACATCGATAGGTTTGTGATGAAGTCCTCTATGCAGTGGTGTGCTTCATTAAAGTCGCGGCGACGTGCAACGCCGGAGGGAAGCGAAGCTTCAGCTGGCTATCGTCCCCTTCTTCCAGGTCTGTACTTTCTCCCCCTTTTCTGTTATTAGACTGTGGGTCCCGCAAGAACAAACCAACGAGCAAGCGCCATCTGTGTGTTTTTTTTCGAACGGGTTGGGAACTTATCGGGTTTAATCTGTCTTGGATCCGATCCGATAGGATAAATTTTGTGATTTGGGCTTCTTTGTTCAACGCTGGCCCAAAACATTTTTATATTTTTCGCCGGGCCTGATTTTTTTTGAAGTTGAGTTGGACTTGGGCTGGAGCCAGTTGGATACGATGAATCATGTGCCAGAACCAGATTGCAACGTTTTATAAATATTTACGAAATTTCATTTTCATTTGTTATCATTTTTTTTGTAGCATTTTTAGAGGCAAACAAATGCCCCCCACCAGAGCAGATTGTGAAACTTGGATGTGGAACAATTTGCTCTGGTGTCCTTTTCATTTCAGAGGTATTTGAGTTTCTAACATGATTTTGGTTACATGCAGGAGGTACAGGGCTTGTTGAGGAGATTTACAGCACAGTGCCTCAGTTTGACATAGTCAGGCAAGGTGTATATGGGCCTTCTGACGAAGCGATTGATTCATACATCAAGTGTTATTTGGACCCGCAAGGAATCTACAAGCATCTTTATTCCAAGTGGCGACGTGTCATTCTCCATGGGAGGGACAATTTTCATGGGCTGTTACCTCGACACGACCGTTCTCCCTTGTATGCTGATCACACATATCCTCATTTGAGACCTGACCCACCTTCTCTTACTGAGGTACGTCTTCACAGCCTTGCCTATGATTCCTTTGTGCCTGGTGGTGAGTTTCGCCGTGCTGGCGGGGTCTGTTCTTTTGAAGGTTTGTTTCTGGGTCCTACCGGACGGGTTGGTTCCTCCTCAGATTATCATTTGTTGAGTATGGAGATGACAGAGGGTCATGTTATCCCTTGGGCTCCTGGGGGTTTGAATGTTCAGGGCGAGCTCCGTTGGGTTCCAGGACAAACCGAGTGGACTCGTTATATGATGGGGCATATGGGGCCGAAACTGACTGATTTGGAAATATTTGGAGGAGTTACATTGGCCTTGTTTAGGTATACTTGGGATCCAATTATCCTTCGGGCCATGGCTACCAACTGGAATTATATGGATAACACTTTTGTTCTGGAGGATCGCAATGCCACCATTGATCTGAACCAGATGGTTCACCTGCTTGGGGTTCCAGTAGCGGGTTTGTTTTATGAGGAGAGGATCCCGCCATAGTTCGAGCTTTATGGTATGGATAGACGTGGGGATTTCTTCCATAAGGATTCTTTACGGGCTGTGTTCAGGATTTATTATGAGATAGCTGTGACCCGTTCTCTCCAAGGTTTGAGCCGTGATGTGCCTTTCAAGGATTGGGTTGGCTACTTCGTGGATAAGGTTCCGCGAGAAAAGGCCGTAGGGTTCGCTAGTCCTTTGGAGCCTGTGGTGCCTGGTTTAGATAAGACCTATGTTCCTGATCAGTGTGCTTCATGGGAGGACTTGAGTTCTTGTGCTTTTGATGATGAGACTATCCTGACAGCCTATCTAGCATGGTGGTTGTGCTACTTCATAGTTATCATTGAGCCGGTGGGTTACATTCGGCCAGGGGTTTTCGTAGTAGCTAATGCATTGGCCCGGGGTCATAAAGTGTCCTTAGCCACAGCAGCTTTGGTGAATGCATATCGGTCCATGCGAGAGCTTACTTCCTCCAGAGATCCCTCCAGGGCCTATGTCACTATGCCATTACACATATTACATGGTTGGTTCAATGTGTATTGGAGTGGGTGTTATTCTTCATCTACTTCGCGCGGTGTGCGGAGTTCGATGCCGGCTCTTAGCCTCATTGCTGGCTCATCAGTTCATCCTCCTGATCAGCTCACTGCTCATTACTTTTTCACCAAGAGTGATCGTTATATCACCAGTTATCGCCCTGAGGCTTTTGCAGGCAACTGGCCATCAAACACGGGCAAAATGTATGAGTTTGAGGATTCAAGGCCTCTCAAGAAAGGAGTTCCACTGAGATTACTTTCCCGCAGGAACAAGCGTTCTAGAGATTACGCTATCAGCATCAGAGAGGGTTGTCTGATTATCCGACTAGGTGCGAGGATTATCTCTGAGGTGTACAGTCCTCAGAAGTGCGCTTGGCAGTTTGGGTATGATCAGGATACTCCTTCTTCTGCACTTTCTGGCCCTCCCAGTAGTGTTTCTTTGGCCTATTGTGCTGATTTAGCCGCTTTTTCCTTACGGTTGGGGACTGGGATTAGATGTGTTGTTCCTGGTCCACAGAGGATAGGGCGTATGACCGTTGATCATGATCGCTGGTTCAGAGGATGGGCTAGGGTTCCTCATTCTTTGAGTGCTGAGATCTTGAGGGAGAGGGTTTACCCACCTTCTCGCGTCGTGCCTCCAGGCTTGGACGCTTCTCTTGGTGGTTTCAGACCTCTCAGAGGCTCATACGGGGTTGACGGTTGCTTGATAGGCTCATCTCAGGTTACGGAGTATGTTGAGCCTCCTGTGCCCCTTGACGGCTCCTTCCCAGGTATTTTATTGAATATCCTATTTTGTTTCATTTGTTTGGTTATGGTTTTGTATGCTCATTTGATGATTTTCTGTGTGCAGGTTTTGGAAAATGGAAGTTTGGTCATTTCTTTTTCAGGGTTGAGCGTGCCTTAGCAGGTGGATTTCTTCAGGCTGCTATGCAAGGGCCAGATAGCTATGAGTATCTCTTGATGTTTTTAGGTATCTTGGTTATGTCACATTTTGTTTTCCTTGCTGAATTGGTTGTTCTCAGCATTTACCCTCCTTTTTTTCGTTTTCAGATGATGCTCCTCCTGAGACGGGAGATGCTCTCAGTCCGATGCATTCATGCCCCTCCCCAGAATATCCGGAGCAGCAGGTCATAGAGGCAGCCAGAGATGAACTCAGGAAGCGTTGTCGCGAAAGTCCGGATCTTTCAGAGGAGTTGGGGCAGTATGTAATCCGCCGTCGGACAGGTGAGGAATTAAGTTCTGATTTCCCCATGGAGCCTCCTCCCTCTTCATTCCCTTCAGGTATGTGTCTTCGTTCCTTTTTTTTTCTTTCCCTTTTTCTTTTTTGTTTAGTGTCATGACTTACATGTTGTTTCAGATTTTCTAGGCTCTCTGGGTTGGGGAAGTGCCTTACATGCTGAGCCTCAGCCCATTGTGGAAGAAGTCGTGATGGAGGAAGTTCAAGTCGAGACAATCAACGTGCCATTTGAGGAGATCCTGCGCCCCAGCCTGATTTCTCCGGCTTCATTCATTCAGGACAGTGATTTTCCGACTCCGGATGATTCCTTGGCTATCGTTGTTGTCACTGCCTTTTCCTGTGAGACTGCTCCGGCGCCGGCCATCTTTCCAGCGCTTCGAGGTCTAGGTATGTCTTATTTCACTGCTTTTTAACTTCATTTTCCTTCTGTTTCATTTTATATTTTCCTTATCATGTTTCCTTTCAGGTCGACTTTCGTATACCCTGATGGCTTTTAGCATTGAGTTTTGGGCTTTGGGGTTGCGGGACTTGTGCCATTCGTACCAGTTGTCCCTTCAGAGTTTTATGAGTGTTGATGAGCTGGCAAGCCATGTTATAGGTATAGAGCTGGACATTCTAGATCATGCTTCCATCTTATGTTCAGGTATTTATCCATATTTTTCCTTGTCATCGTGATGTACATTTCATATTTTTCATAACCTTTTCCTTTTTCATTCAGGAGAGAGCCCCTCGGACAGTCCTATCCTCCAGACTCTCCATAATTTTCTTTTCCCTGAGTCGGACATGGTTCCGGAGTTTTCTGATGAGGCGCCATTGGATTACTCCGAGTGGGAGGCTCTTCTCATTGACTCCACTCCCCTAGTCGTGTTATTGCCTGCTAGCGAGGCGGGTTTGCCGTTGTCGCCAGATACTGTGTTAGTTGAGCCGGTAGTTGAGGTGTCGGCTCACCAGAGGGATGTTGATTCTGATGATGATTCTGGGAGAGCTCTCGCAGGTGTAGTGCTAGCCCTTCCTTGCTTTGCTTCCCTTGTGGCGGCCGCTTCTCGGGAGGTTGAGTTGATGATGGGTTTTCTTTGAGTAGGAGTTGGAGTCATGTAGCGCGTTGGCGCTTTGTATCTTTTCTTTTGTTATGGCTTTAGTTTTAGACTTGGTTTCAGTTGGTCACTCCTGACTTTGTAGCGGCTGGACTTTCTGATTATGTGATGTTTTGGGCCTTTGTTGGGCTTTTGATTGTGGTTGATTTATGGGCATGGATATTATATTTTGGTGTCATTGGGCTCATCATTTTTCATTAAAATCCTTAGATCGCGAAGCGATCATGTTCCTTGCAAACCGCCACGCCTATTGATCTTTTGCATTTATGGATAAATTCGAGAAGACGCACGCTTTCTGGTGCCCTAAATTCCTTTACAGATATATAAGGCATCATGTGTACGTATCTCGTATCATTTTCTTCTTTCTCTGAACTTTCTTTCTCGGACTTCATTTTCCATGGCCGGCATCATAGATCCAAGGAATCCCAAGCGTCCTAGAGATGAGGGTAGTTCCTCTGTCCAAGGCGCGCCACCTTCCAAGCCTAACTGGTCATACGACCAGGCAACCGTTATCTGTTTCGAGACGACGAGGCTTTTGAATGTTATGAAAGTAACATTGGTGAAGGGGGGCGTGAAGTTTCCGTCTGCTTTTTCTTTCATTCTCAAGGGCGTTTCACCACCCCTTATATGAATTTAATAACAGGGTGGCTTAATGCCTGGAGCCTCCATGGCCTGTCAAGGCTCGACACTCCTTACCATCCGGATATCACCAAATTATTTTACGCCAATCTCCGCGTCACTTTTGACCATCATGGCATTCCTTCTGCCTCCTCCTATCTTTTCGGCAGGCTCTTTCACATAGGGGTTGAGGATTTGGCTGACTTGATTGGTGCCACAGATACTTTAAATGGCTTGTCAGTTTATGCCTTCGGGAGTTGGCCTCGCGAGCAAGGGACATACCGGGGTCATTGCGAGTGGTTCAAGATACCCAGGTCCGAGGCAGGTTCTGAACTGGTCTCTACTACGCATCTGCCCGCACTTCACCGGTAATTTTGTTGTTTGTGTGCTTTCTGCTTTGTTTGTTTCTTTTGTTCGTCTTTGAAGGATAGGTTCATGACCATGAAATTTATATTTTCCTTTCAGGTTATTTTTCTTGGTTATCAACTACATCCTCTTTCCTCAGGGTGAGCTATCAGATTTGACTCGCCCAGGGACTTTGTTCTACCTTCGCTTATTGCTTCTCAAACGCGGGAAAGCTAATCTTCCTAGCCTCATCCTCCAAAACATGCATCATGTCACGAGGTTTCCCAAGGGCCATTTGCCTTATGGGAACTTAATTGAGGCCTTGATAGAGCGGGCTCAGATTCCATTGCCTGAGACACTGTGGGGGAATCCAATCACTGAGCGGCTTATTCTGTACCCGCGCAACCTGCTCTTGGATCTGACTTCCTTTGGGTGGGTGGAGATGGCTCATGGCACTCTGGTCCCTGACCCCAACTACCCGGTGAACAGTCATATCCTTCATAGGTTTGCTGCTGTGAATCAGTATAGTCCGGTGAGAGAGGCTTCTCCCCCTTCTCCAGACGGCTCAGCCATTGAAGAATCTTTTCCACTCCAGGAATACATAGACCAGCGTTTTAAGGAGCTAGATCAGCGACTGGAGAATGTCGAGACGGTGCTTCAGTCAATTCATAACACTTTGGAGACTTTTGCAGGGGCGATGGCCGCAGCTCAGGCGCCTCCAATGCCTCCGATGTGAAGAAGTCTTGGATGTTTGGTCATTTGGTTTTGTTGTTTCATTGCTTCGTTTCGTATGTTTTTTTTGTTGTTGTTCAAACTGTGGTAATTTTGGATAGTTTATGTTTGGTATTTTGACTTTATGATTTGATTAGGGCAATTTGGAAGCCTAATAACTCTTGGTCTGTTGATCTTGGCTTGTGGACATCTGTTGAGGTTTATTAGTGATTTGGTTTAGATTGTCACAGATAGCGACATCAGATATCGCTAGTGGGACAGATATTTTTGTTATTCTCCCTGCTCTTTGGTTACGGCAGCAAGGAACATACCGGTGGGATTTGTCTATTCTACATTGTTGCCTCGGTAGCTAGGACCATTCCGGTGGGACTTGTTTGCTCCATATTACCGCTCCGACATGTAGAATAGGCGTTCTGGGTATGGCACGCAGTGGGTACGGCGTGCAATGAGCACGGCACGCAGTGGGACTTTGTGCATCATTTTCTGTTGGTTGTTTTTGGCACGGTGATAAGGGACGTACCGTCGGGACTTGTCTGTTCCATATCACTCTTTTGATGTGGTGAGATGGGGTTTTCTCCTGGCTCTTTGGGTACGGCAGCTAGGAACATACCGTAGGGACTTGCTTGTTCCACATCACTTCTTGTATGTTGTGAGATGGTTTTTTTTTCTTCTCCTGGCTCTTTGGGTACGGCAGCTAGGAACATACCGTAGTCGGTGGTTTAAGGCCCAACACGACCATGGGCCCCTCTGGGTATTAGGATTTATGAGGCCTATTCCTTGACATGGTTGGCGGACATCAGCCGTGGTGTTCTCCGTTTTCAGAGGGGCTTTTGGGTTCGGTTTGGTCTTCATTCATTTTTTGTAGGTTTCGGGAAGGATTACATTTTGAGTAGACAGGTTGTCTTTTCAATCTGTAGTTGTTGAGGATGTGGTTTTGACTAATCCCTTGGTAAGTTTCACCGTTTGTGTCTTAATTTAGAGTTCAAGACACAGAACTTTTGTTCATCCTTTAGTTCGGTGAGATGAACAGGCACCTAGTACTTTGTTTTAGAACAAAGCACAAGACTTTGGCCATCTTTTTTGGGTAGGTGTGATGGACAGATCACCGCATTGTGTCTTAATTTAGAGTTCAAGACACGGAACTTTTGTTCATCCTTTAGTTCGGTGAGATGAACAGGCACCTAGTACTTTGTTTTAAGGACAAAGCACAAGACTTTTTAGGGTCATATTTTGGGGTGTAGGCCATTTGTAAAGGAAATGTTCTATGAATGTCCATAAGGACAGAACACTCCTTTTATCTTTGGCCCGGTGGGACAGAATGTTTTGTGTATATGTTAGAAGTTTTGGATTTTGGACTTTGAAATTTATCTCTTTTTTATTTAGGAATTTGAGAATATTTAGGGGTATTTGGCTTTAATCTTTTATTTGAGCTATACTTTTAGCTTGGTCTAGTTTCTTTTGGTCATATGCTTTTATGCTTTGGAATAGGATGCATTTTTTGTTGGACTTGGATTTTATTTAGGATTTCGACTTGGGGTCATTTTAGGGAATTTTGAAGGGTTTATTTTATTTAAAGGTTAATTTATTACTTTAGGGTTTTGGCTCAGGGATACCCCATAGTGTTCAAAAGAACGGAGCACATGTCGAGCCTTGACCCGGTGGGACGTGAGAGATTTTTTACCTAAGTGAAGAGGTGGTTGACCGCCTCACAATTATCTGCCCAGTCGGTTTGTTGGCTGCTCTTCCTTTGATTTTGGTGAGTTGTGGAAATGTGGGGATAGTTTTGCCCATAATATTTCTTCAGGTATCTCCCATTTATGGAGGAGACAGGATGTTTTCCATTTGAGTCTGCAAGTAGGTAAGCTCCGCCTTCATATGCTTGTTCTATGACATAGGGGCCTTCCCAATTTGGTGCAAATTTGGGACCATGGTGTCGGCCGAGGATAGGTCACCTCAAAACCAGCACTAGTTCTCCTTTCTTGAATGTTCTAGGTCTTGATAATTTCTCATAAGCTCGCGTCATTCTGGCTTGATATAACTCCAAGTTTTGTTGAGCTGCCAGTCTCCTTTCATCCATTCCATCCAACTCTTGCAACCTTAGTTGCGTTTGTTTAGTCAGAGGGATTTGTGCTGCCATAGCTACTCTCAGTGACGGGAGTTCCACCTCGATTGGTAGGACTGCTTCTGCCCCATACACTAAAGAATAAGGTGTGGCTTGGGTTGCTGTTTTATGAGTGATGCGGTATGCCCACAATGCTTCATGCAGCTTCTCATGCCAGTTTCTTTGGTTATCTCCGATGGTTTTACGGAGGATCTTGATCAGTGTTTTGTTGAAGGCCTCCGCCAGTCCATTGGCTCTTGGGTTGTAGACAGAGGAATATCTCCATTCAATTTTGTGTTTATCGGCGAAGGCATCAATTTTGGCATTCTTGAAGGCCGTCCCGTTGTCGGAGATTATTTTCCTTGGATTTCCATATCTATAAAGCACCTGAGTGGTAAAGAACCTGACCACATCAGAGGCCTTGATTTCACGGTATGTCCTGGCTTCGGCCCATTTGGAGAAGTAATCCGTAGCGGCCAATATGAAGCAGTGTCCATTTGAGGCTGGTGGGTCAATGGGACCTATGATATCTGTTCCCCAGATTTCGAAGGGCCATGACACTACCGTAGGATGTAGCGCATTTGGGTGTTGGTGTATGAAATCTCCGTGAATCTGGCACATATGGCATTGTCTGGAGAAGTTTTCGCAGTCATTGATCATGGTGGGCCAGTAGTAGCCCATTAGTTTGATTTGCACTCGCATCCGAGAGCCCGATTGGTGGGCTCCGCATACTCCCGAGTGAATTTCTTGCATAACTTGGTTGGCTTCGGTTTTCGATATGCATCTAAGCCATGATCCTTCATAGGATCTCCAATAAAGTGTGTTGTTCACATATACGAACCTTAGGGCTCTTTTTCTGATCTGTTCCCTAATGGTCTTGTTCACAGGTAATTTTCCTTGTTGGAAATAGTCGAGGAAGGGCTGCCTCCAGTCCTCTTGGTTCGAACCTTCAGTTGTCATGACTTGTGTGATTTCCCTCCATTCTTTTTCATGTTCTCTTTCGAGTGTTTGGATATCAGCAAACAGGGTTTCTTCTTTCTCGTTTCTTTCCTGCGGGAGACAGGGGGACAAGGATCTCCTGCGGTGAACCAAGACTTGGATTTCTTCCTGATTCGGGTCACTGAGTTCATTAGCCAGTCTAGCCAACGCATCTGCTTTGCCATTCAGAGACCTTGGGACTTTCTGGAAGGTAATATATGTAAATTTGGCTATCAACTCAAGGGTCTTTTCGTGGTATTTAACCAATTCTGGTTTTCTTATTTTGAAGAGGCCTTCGATCTGACTCAGGATGAGCTGGGAATCTCCATAGACTTCCAACCGCTCAATACTCATTTGAAGGGCAATTTCAAGCCCAGCTATCAGGGCCTCATATTCAGCTTCATTGTTTGTGCATGGTTCAGTCAGGCTCAGAGCATGCCGGAGAATGCCTTTCTCTGGGGTGACAAACACCAGCCCTACGCCTGCTTGTCGTTTTGGCAAGTTTGGTTTGACTGCTGGCTGAATGGAAGATGATCCATCGAAGTATAGCTTCCAGCAAGTTTTATTTTCCTCTACCTGCATAGCCTCCTCATCAGGGAAGTCGCACGCTAGTGGGGAATCATCAGGTATGGGATGGGCGGCTAAGAAATCAGCTAGCGCTTGCCCTTTGATAGCCTTTTGGGGCGCATATGTTATATCGAATTCCATTAGAGCCACCGCCCACCTTGCCAGCCTTCCGGTAAGCATAGGTCGGGTCATGAGGTACTTCAATGGGTCAGTTTTGGAGATTAATGTGACTTTATGGGCCAACATGTAATGCCTGAGCTTTTTTACCGCAAAGATCAAGGCTAGGCAATGCTTTTCGATCGGTGTGTATGTATGTTCTGCCCCCACGAGCATTCTGCTGAGGTAATACAGGGCATTTTCTTTTCCTTGTTCATTTTCTTGGGCAAGTAATGCCCCCAGAGATCCGTCTAAGGCGGTGGTATAGAGAATGTGAGGTTTCCCCTGGATGGGTGCCGCCAACACAGGAGGTTTTTGCAGGTATTGCTTGATATCATCAAAAGATTTCTGGCATTCTTCATCCCATTTAAAGGGGACATCCTTTTTGGTGAGCCTGGTAAAAGGCTTGATTTTGCCTGACAGGTTGGCTATGAATCTCCTGATATACGCCAAGCGCCCTTGGAGAGACCGGAGTTGTTTAAGTGTCCGTGGAGGGGACAGTTCTTGGATGGCTTTGATTTTATCAGGATCAATTTCAATGCCTCGGTGTCACACCACAAAGCCTAGAAATTTTCCTGATGACACCATGAAGGCGCATTTTAGGGGGTTGAGTTTCAGCGTGTGTTGTCTTAGCCGCTCAAACATCAGCCTCAGGTTCCCTAAATGTTGTTCATGGGTATGGGACTTCACAACAAGGTCGTCTACATAACATTCTACCACCTTATGCATGAGATCATCAAAAATTTTGGTCATGGCTCTTTGGTAAGTGGCTCCTGCATTTTTGAGGCCGAAAGACATGACTTTATAGCAGTAAATACCAATTGGGGTACGGAAGGCAGTGTGCTTTTGGTCACTCTCATCCATTTTGATTTGGTTGTATCCTGAGTATCCGTCTACAAAGGAATATACCCCGTGAGACGAGGTGTGGTCTATTATGATTTCTGTCACTGGTAGAGGGAAATCATCCTTGGGGCAAGCCTTGTTTAAATCCCTGAAATCAACACAGACTCTGATTTGTCCGTTCTTTTTCTTTACTGGGACAATGTTGGCCACCCAGTCGGGTGTTTCTTCTTCCCTTATGAATCCAGCATCGATGAGCTTTTTGACTTCAGCTGTCACCTTTTCTTCCAACTCAACCCTCATCCTTCGGGGTCCTTGTTTGACTGGTTTGAGCTCTTTGTCAATTTTGAGTTTGTGGACTGCTACTGCTGGATCTAGCCCGGGCATTTCACTGTAGCTCCATGCGAAGCAATCTTGGTATTCGCTTAGCAATTTGGTCAATTCATCTTGCATCTCCTGAGGGAGGGAGGTGCTAATGAATGTAGGCTTCAGGTTTTCCTTTGTTCCTAGGTTGATTTCTTTCAATTTATCGATGGTATTTTGACCACCTTCTTCTAGTTCCTTTGGTGCATTTTTGGCTGCTAGGATAAATTGTTCTGTTTCTGAAGATTCCCCTTCATCTGGGGTTGTTTCGCCTTCCTTGATTTCAGTGATTGTTATGCGACAGCAAGAGTGCTGTCGTGGTCTTTGAGGAGTGTTTGACCGTGAGCCCTTGGTTCGAGGTTTGAATCCCAGGCCCCTTGTGTTAGCGACCTTCCCATTAAGCTTTGTGACTTCATTAGAATAGCCATTCCACATGTCTCGGAACATTCTTGCTCGCTTTTCGGGAATGGGCTCTAGGCATTGTGCTTTACGGAACAGTTCAATCAACCGTGTGCTGGTGGTGTCTTGAAGCTGAGGAGGAATCCCCGTCTTCCTGGTTTCCTCTACAAGCCATTGTTCCCAGTTTTCGGAGTTTGACTCTTCGTTTTGATGTTCGATTTCTCCCACTTTGACAAATTGTATACTGGGATGAACAACATGTCCTGTTTCAAGCTCCTCTATTTTGGATGGGACGGTGAAGGTTTTGAAAGGGATGACTTCTTCACTTTCCCAAGGTGTTAGGTCTTTACAGTGTTCTAGGGGTAGGATTTCTATGGACAGAGTATTTTGCTCCTCACCCTCACTGGAATAATTCGGTTGCATTCGAGTGGGTAAGTTAATGTCCTCGGCCGCGCCTTCCGACGATCCCGTCTCACTATCACTACCCAAGAGCATTTGTGATTTTATAGCCGCTTTGAGCACAGCATTTTTGACTGCTTCCTTCATGGTTTCAGGAGAGGGCTTTCCTTGTTTGGTGGCTGCCCCCTTTCCGGACTTGGGTTTGTAGTATTTAGCATCATCCAATTCGGCTTCGTGTGCCTCAAATGGCTGATCATCTCCTTTAATCACGTATTGTTTTCCGTCTTTGACATATTTAATGCACTGGTGCAGGGTAGAGGGAACCAATCCGTTGGCGTGGAGCCATGGTCTCCCCAACAGTGCCTTGTATGTGGTATCAGCTTCGATGATGAAGAATTTGACTGGAGTGACCAGGTTCCCGAAGGTAATATCGATCACTGTGGAACCGAGAGCCTTTTGGTATTGGTGGTTGAATCCATGGATCCGGATTTTGTCCTTCTTTGTTTCTTTGATGCTGAGTGACAACTGTACCAGCGTTTTTAGTGGCATGATGCTGATCGAGGATCCGGGATCAATGAGAACTTTGTTGATTTTCCTGCCATAGATGGTGCCTGTGGTATACAAGGGTCGATTGTGATCGGCCGTGCCTGCCATTAGGTCCTCATCTGTGAAGGTAATGTACGGTTCCTGGTCGATCTGTGCCACCTCCTCGCGGGTTTCTTGGGCAAAATAGGCCTGGAAGCTGGCAGGGTTTTGCAGTGCATAGATTAAGGCATCACGCAGCTCCTGAGATACCATCAAGGCATCAAAGACACTGAGCAGTGAGGGGATTTTCCGCAAATGAGCGACCACATTGTAATCTCCCACGGACATTTTAGGTCTGCTATCGGACCTTGTTTCGCTTTCTGCTGTTGTATTATTTCTGTTTCTTATTTCATTGTTGGTCGTTTCCCTGGGAGGTTGTCTCTCAGGTATCCTAGTGCCCGATCTCAGACTAACATTGCAGTGGTTTTTCATGTTTGGCCGGATTCTAGTAGAGACCTGCCGGACTAGGTTGGACACCTTGTTTGGTTTTGGTGGTGATTTGATTTCTCTTTCCTCTGTTTCGCTTTGGTCAGTATCACTTCCCAGTGGTCTAACTGCAGCGGAGTTGATTGCCAGCACAACAGGCTCCTCTTCTGAGCTAACGTACTGTAGTTCCCCTCCAGTATCATGTTCATATTCAGAGGCAGTTTCCTCGTCAGAGGTTTGAGAGCTTGTACCCCGGGTTATGGCGCGGCACACTTCGTCCTCCGTTTCTTCATCTGACGGGTCATTGTCATTCCAAGACCATGTCAGGCATTCCTCTCTGGAGTGCCCCCAGACTTGGTGGTATCGGCAGTACACCTTTCTTCCTGCATCATTTCCTTTCTTTGCTTTATGTGGTTTTTGCTGTCTATTTATGGTTTGCGCCCGAAGTGCCCCATTTTCAGCTTCTGGCATTTCCCAAGGGTTTACACGGTTCCTGTGTCTGAAGTGCCCATCGGAACCTCCATGTTTTGGTTTCAGTTTCCCTGTTATCTTGATTTTATGTGGTAATTTGTTGCAAGGGGAGGCGTTGTTGAGCTTAACCAATTTCATTTTCATGTGGTATTGTCCTGCGTGGTTTTGTTTATTTTTTATTTGTTGGGTTGAATCGGTTTCGGTACTTCTGTGTCTCGATTGACCAGACTCATACCTTATGGGAGGGCACACCCGCGTGCGTGAGCTCTCACCTTTTTCTTGCCGGTTTGTTTTAGGACTTTCAAATGAGTTGTTATGAAACCGGAGGTGTTTTGGTTTATGGTAGTGATTTTCTGCACTGACTTTCTCTTTTCCTTTTCCTGGGGGATGATTAGTTTTGGGTTTTGGTCTTTGTCCTTCTCGGATGACAATGCCGGCCTCTCTCCTTCTTTGTGGGAGGCTTCCTGAGTTGCCTGAGGTAGCATGGCCAGGCTTCATGGCCTTTTTCTGACCTGCCCCCTGTTTCCGGGCGCGGTCCTTCAATGCTTTGAGTTCCGCCTCTATCGAGATCCTTTCCTTTCGCTCAGTCTTTAGCCTAGCTATCAGGGTTTCGACTAAGGTTTGTATCTCAATGTTTTGCCTGGTCATTCTTCTCAGAGCGTTCGTGCAGAAATCCAGGTCTATTAGGAGTTGACGCTTTTCCCTTGAAGTGAAGGTAGCGCTATCTTCTTTTGACGGTTGTTGGGCTTGCCCCCTGTCTAAAGCGGTGCTTGGTTGTGCTTGCTTTGACCTTGTGCGGTGGGCGGGGCCATCTGTTGTGACTCCTTGGGTTGGACCTTGACCTACCTGGGTTGCTTTCTTTGAGTTGTCCGTTGTTCGAGATTCAAGCGGGCTTTCTTTTGGCTTGGCTGTTTTCCTTTGGGTGAGTTTTGGTTCACCTTGTGAGCTGTCACCTTGGGTTGTTGGAGATCCCTCCTCTTCGCTATCTGTGTCGGACTCACTCACAGTTATTGCCCGACAATTTTCAAAAGTACCTTGCCCCTTAGCGACATTCTTTAATTTTCGCGCATCGGCGATGGTCTCCTTTTGGATGTTGATGAACACTTCGGGATCATAGTACCCTTTTATTGTGTCATCTGCATAATGTCTGGGCCATGTACTGGGGATGGGATAGTGAGGAGATGGCTCATAACCTTCTATACCCTCCACAATTGACGCTTGCCTGAACTGTTGGGTGATTTCTGCTTCCGTTTCCAGATTTTGATCGGTGGTAGGGGATACCAGGCTTCTGATTCGGCCATATTCCAGCAAGCACACCTCCCTTCGTGACCTGTTATGCCTTATCTTTTCTACCCATGGTAAGGGAGAGGCTTGTATTTCGCTAATTTGCTTAGAGCTTGTGGGCAGTCGCCTTTTTGGCCAAGGATCTAGGACAAAGGGTTGCAGGTCGACCAGGTAAGGGTGTTCTGGTTCCAGCTCGTCATCTCTCCCTTGCCATCCGACCCTCTTACTGGGTTCCTCAACTCGGTTGATCAAGTGATTCATCCATCCAACAGGGTCAGCGAGGGATTGGTATTCTTCTTCAGGAAATTCTTCTTGTTCAGGCTCTTCCGAGCCCGAGTCATCATCAATGGTTATCATTTGACATGTTTCAGAGCTTTGGTTTTGGTTTTCTCCTTGGCTTTGGTTTGAAAAGGCGGTGTTTTCAGCTTGGTCCTCAGTAGAGGTAGCGGCTGCCCCCTGTTCAGTACTAGCATTTTCCTCCGTCTCTGATTCAGCGGGTTCATTCTCTTCACATCCCTGCTCAGTAGACGTGGCCTCCCAGATCTGGTTGACCATTTGCCGCACTATTTCCCCCAACTCCTCGAGAGTAAGGTCAGGCTGGCCCGGGATGTTAGGGATGTGGATATCCAAGTTTACCATTCTTGGTTGCCGTCCTTGTAGATCGGCAGGGTTCATTTGTTCAGCAGGATCTAGCACGATTTCATAGTCATATGCCATCTCCTCTGGGTTAGTTTGATTTTCTTCTGAGGTTTCAGCCTGTGGTTGTGGCACTTCCGAGGACTCTCCTTTGTCAGAATCATGATGGCCAACTCGATGACAAGTGGCGTCATCACGAGAGGATTCGCCTTTGAGCAACTTGTTCTTTCCTTTGTTGGTTCCTTTGTTTCTTCTTTGATAGGTTATTATTTCCTTCTCATTTGCTGGCTTCTTTCTTCTTTGGTATACTCTAAGGGCTTTAGGGCTCTTGACATCTTCCTCATCATCTTCGGTGGGACAATAAGTATCATCATCGCTATTTACCCTTAGGTTTCTCATGAGCTCACTGGTTGTCATGGCCTCAGTTTCAGCGATGGCTTGTTCCAGCTCACGCCGCGCATTTTCATCCCATTCGGGTTGTGGCCGGACAGTCATGCGAGCGTTTCTTCCTTGTTGTCTTCTTTTATTACATGGTTTTAAGGAAGGTTCATCATCATCCGTCCAAGCTGCAATTCGGGCGGAACGGTGATCATAATTTTCGGACTCAGAGTCATCAGACCCTGAACCGCTGATGTAACGGCAGTTTCCAGTATCAGAGCCGTCATCATCACTACTGTTATTGTCAATATCATTTGAGATTTTGTACAGCCTTTCTATTTGTGCCCGGAAACGGGCGGTTTCCCGTGGATGGGTTCTCCTGAGCCTTTCATAACTGGCTCCTGGTTGTTGTAATATCTCAGCATGCTGAGCTATAAAGTTTAGGAATGCAGGGTCTTCTCGTCTCAGATGTTCCATGTATGAGAGGATCCTGGTTGCTTGTGAGATATTCAACCCTTCAAAAGCTGAGGTTATATCGGCCGGCGGACCAGACCCAGATGCCATCAGGATTGAACTTCCTTGGAGGGTGCTTGGTTGAGGTTCTTCATGGTCAGACTCCACCTCAGGCTCCCTTTCTGTCTCTTCTTCATCGCTATCGGATTCGCTATTTTGGGCGTTTCCATCGGATGTTTTTCCGCAGAAGAAGAATCGCGGAGAGCCTCCGCTATCCTCAGAGTCAGAGCACTGGGGAGTTTTGCCTTTGTTAACCTCTTTTAGGACGGTTGCTATGGCTTCTCTTTCAAATTCCTCCGTAAAGTCTGGATTTTTGGGGTGGGTAGCTCGGCGGAAGGCCCTTGGGTCTGTGATTCTCAGTTCCCTGAGCTCAGACACATACCATTCTACCAGGCTGTCGTGTTCATTATATTCTTCTTCCCCAGGGGCTTGCTGGGATGATTCGCCCTGAGCGGCATCGACCTGGTTGGAAGTCTCAACTGCTTCTATTTGGGTGGGGAATGTCACCTCGGCCCTGGGACCTAATATATGCCTGGAGCGTCGAATCCTCCTGGATCTACGGCGTCGAGTGGTTCTTGGTGGGGTTGCTTCTGGGCTCATCTCTCCTTCCTCGCGCCCCGTCTCATCAGCTATTTCTCTTACAGTCCTGGTTATGACTTGCCTTTCATATTCCCGGTACTGTTGAGGGTTTTCAGAGTCCAGCACATCATGATAGCCAACTGGGTCTGAGACTCTCAGGTTCCTCAAGTATTGGGAGAATTCATCAGCCTGGTTCTCCTCAGCCAGGAAAGTTTGACTGTTCTGGTTGCGGTGGGCTTGGTTACCCATGTTGTTTTCATATTCCGCGAGGTCAGTTTCAGTAACCTCGATATTCTCCCAGAGGTGTGAGTCCTCCGTGCTTTCCAACTGCGCACGCATGATTTCAAAATCTGTAGGGTGGTTTGGGTCTGGGTCTTTCTTGTCCCATCCATTTTGCACCACAATATCCACCGCAGCTTTCTTTACGGCCATATTTTCAATTTGTTGCTCATAGGTATCCGAGTCTGACATGTTTTCTATCTCCTCGTCAACCCTTAATTCCTGCTGGAACAAGTCTGGCTCTTGAATTTTCAGCTGCATCAAGAAGTCCACATACTCCGCCACGGCATTAAAAGAGATATGCGGTAGCGAATCACCGGCTTCTTCCTCGGCCTCTTCTTCTGATTCCCCAGCATCACTCAGATACCTGCAATATTCTGCGGGTTCATGGTGTTTTTGTTTAGGGATGTTAGGAGGTATTTCTTTGGTCCAGAACCTATTTGCCAGCCATGATGCTAGCAATTGGTCTACATCATCGCCATGCATGAGCTCTTGGATCCACCAGGATGGGTTTAAGGCGATTTCTGCTTCCAGGATGGGATGGAGGTTTGTTTGACCGCACCAGTAAGAGAGTTCTCTCCATTGCTCCCTTGCTTTCATGTATATTTTTATCCTCTTGTAACTGGCCGGTTGACATTTCCCCAGCTCCTCATAGAAGGCATCATCATCTTCTTGTGGGTTTTGGTTTGTGACCGCGGAAGAGAGAATAGCCTGTGTGGCTTCCTCTATTTGCGCAATCATTTCCATTTCCTCTTCTCTAGTGAGCTTTTCCCCTTTTTCTCCCGAGTTATCCCCCGGGTCTGCATTTGTTGTCGATGTTGAAATGGCGTTGCAGGAGATCCCACCAGAGTCACCACCTCCTCTTTCTTCATCACTGTCAAAGTTGCTACCAAAATCGTAGCTTTCATCTTGGCTGGGAGGGTCCGGATCAGACCATTCATATTCCTCGTCAGTGAAATCAGGATCATTTTGGGCATTTTGGGTATTAGTTGAGGTGGAAGCCTGTTTGTTTACTGGGTTTCTTACAAAACTGGTCACAGCAATGGTTTGTTTCATCAGTTCAGACACATGCTCTGCTAGTATTGCAATGGTTTCTGGTGGAATTCCGGATTCTCCCTTCTTCTTTGGTATGACAAGGTTGAACCCCAGATTCTTTAGGCTTGGGATACCTTCTGAATCTAGACACTCATCATGAATGTCTACAAACACCTTGCGATCTTGGCCATTGATCTTGAAAGGTAGGGTCATTCGGTCCGGCTTCTTTCCTTTGCGGATAAGGGCCTTATCCAATTTCTTTATTTCAAGGATCTCTTTCTTTTTCTTTCCTGATTGGGTCATAGGTTGAACAGTGACCGTCGACCAGGTATGTTGGGTTGGGACTGAGCTGGATGATGACTCAGTGAGGTTTTGTTCATTTTTTGTTGAGGTTTCGGGAGGTCTGGCGCCTGCCTGTGCCGGCTCCTGTTGGTCAGAGGGTTCTTCATGTTCTCCCTCATTACCTGAGACATGATGGCATGCGGCTGTCCAGAACTCCTCTTCTTTCTTTTCTTTTCCTTCGCCTTTCAACTCCCGCCACACTTGTCCGCTGATTTGAGCAGCGACCTTGGGGGAGATGAAATCAGCGAGAGTTGTTTGTGTTGGTTTTTCTTGAACATAGGGATCTTCGACAGTTTCGGGAGAGGTTTTCCTCCAGAACGTCTGTCTAGATCTTGCATTACCCGCTATAGTGTTACGGGTCATAGGTTTCGACTGTATTTCCGTTGGTTTGAGTCTTTTTGGGACTACTGGCATAATAGGGCTTTTCCATTTGAGTTGAGGTTCGGCTTGTAAGGCCCTCAGCTTCTTTCTGGTGTTTTTGTTCAGATATACGCTCCATGTCGTGGGCGGTTTTCCGTCAGTAGTGACCGAGACACGACGAGAGCTGGCACTTGGGGCTCCGTTTGAGATGGCATGAGGAGCCGGTTCTTATCTGGCGTCATCATGGAGAGAGATTGCTCCTTCTTGGATTTTCTGCTCAAGCCAATCCTTAAAGACATAGCAATCCTCTATGTTATGACCCAAAACTCTGTGAAACACACAGTAGTTAGGGTGGTTTACTTTGTCTTCTTCCTCGGGCCTTTTGCATTGGGGCAATCGAACCTCGAGAACTTCCATAGCTTGTTTAAACAGCTTTAGAGTTTTCTCTTTTTTGAATGAGTAGGGCTTG
This sequence comes from Rhynchospora pubera, assembly GCA_028095005.1. Lineage (NCBI taxonomy): Eukaryota > Viridiplantae > Streptophyta > Magnoliopsida > Poales > Cyperaceae > Rhynchospora > Rhynchospora pubera. The sequence goes on along the minus strand of CM051459.1, from coordinate 227,711,406 downwards.
CTTTTTAGCTCCCTGAGTGTTGGCCTTTGAGCCTTGGACTGTGGATTTCCATCCTTCGTCTCGCTATTCTTTCCCCATTGGGCACTACCAGTGCCTTCAGCCTGGTTAGTAATGGCTTTGACTGCCTTTGTGGTTTTGATTTCCAATTTCTTTCCCTTTTCTTTGTCTTTCTCCTTAGTGGAATAGTATAGCCGGTTCATTTCAGGCTCCACTTCCTCGTATCGAGCAACCATGGCTACCAAATGTTCAAAGGTGGTGACATTGTGTCCCACCATCCACACTTTCATCGGCGCATGGATGCTGTTCAGGAGCATACGCACCGCCTCAGATTCGCTTATGTTCGACTGACATCCTGTGTACATGGTTTCCCACCTTGACACATAGTCAGAGACAGACTCGCCTTGCTTTTGTCTGGCGTTGACTAGATTGGTAACGGAGACCCTATGCGGAGTCGTCCTGAACCTTGCACAAAAGGCATTTGCCATTTCTTTCCAGCTTTTGATACTGTCTGCCTCGAGAGAGGCATACCAGTCGAATGCTACCCCAGACAGACTTTGTGAAAATTGCCTTAGTAGCCATTCCTCCCTTCGGGCAGTGTTTCCACAGGAGGTTATGAAATGTGACAGGTGTTGACTTGGGGTGATTTTGTTTCCAACCCCATCAAATACCTTGAATTTTGGTACTATATGTCCCTTCGGGTAATCCAGCTGGTCAAACTTTGCGGGGTAAGGCCGGCCTGTGAAATTGACGGGCAGTTGGGTGCCCCCAATCCCTAGAGATTGCAGTTTCTGATCCATGGCCCTTTGCATTTTCTCCATTATGGCCTCAGGGTCAATGACATTGGTTTCCTTTCTTTCAAGCAATTCTTCTTCAGAAGTTTCACTTGAGCTGCTATCCTTTCCCCGCACTATTTTGGAGTGGGATTTCTTGGTTTTCTTTTTGCTTTTGGATTTTGGTTTAGGAGCCATTTCCTTGGTATCGGTTGAATCAGGTATATCACTGTTTAAGACGACACTATCTAGTCGTACCCCTTTTTTGGTTAGGTGTTTTTGGACTGCGGCGCAAGCCGCGGTTACCCGAGCGTTCTCCACTCGGAGTTGCTCAAGTTGTTTTGTTTTCTCTTCCAACTCCTTGCGAAGCTGGGCCATCTCGTCAGATATTTCCTCGAGGATTTCAATTTCCTCATCAACATCCTCAGATGAACTTCCATGGTCCGGATTTGGATCCTCTTCATCACTTGCGATGTTATCAGTGGTTTGTTGGACAATTTCCTCCACCACCGGGCTGCGGTTCCTGGGCCGGCCTACCCGTTTGGGAGGTTTAGATGCTGAAGCTTTTCCTTTCTGTCCTCGTGTTTCCACGGGGACACTTTCGGAGTGAGGCGGTTCCTGGGAACCTGTTCCGACCATACGGACTTCCGCCGTTTCCTCATTATCATCCTCATCGTCATCAACTGACACATGATATGTCGAGACAGATCCAGCATTCCGCCTCTTCCTCATCACATATTTCTTTTTGGTTTTGCTTTTCATCATCTGACTCGCCACCTGGCCAGCCAGAGAGGTATCTTTTTCTTTTGGCACCCATCGCTTGGTGCCCCCTGTATTTTGCTTGGGAGCGGGGATGGGTTCCGATTGCTTGGGCCTCCAAACCTGTTTCACTTTCCCTTTGGCCTTCATAGAGCGGGCGTTGGGCTGGAGTGATGGAAAGGTAAGCCGGTCAAAGACTGAAGGTGGGTGGACCACGGTCCTTTTTTCTGACGCACTATAGTCCGCGTCTCCCTCTCGGTTGTCTTCGCGGTAGGGAAAGCGGAGCCTTTGATGCGCCGGAAACTTGAGCCTGTCCTTGATGGACGGCTTGTTGGGGTTGGCAGGGATTGCAGTGACGATCCTACGGGACTTGCGGGACCTTTTGACAATCCTGAAGGCCGCATGAATGGCCTCCACTGCCTTGTGTTTTGGATGGGTCACCTTCTCTGTCTCGGAGACTGGGGCGTACATGGGGAGCTCCCAATCCTCTCTAAGGCGCATTACTTCTCCTCCCTTTTTGAGCACATGCAGAGGGGCGAAGGTGTTGCTGAGAGACAGGTCAGTGACAGTGTCGGGTTGTTGGACTAGGTGGAGAGCTTGGGCCCTCGAGATCCTAGTCCTCTTTTCCTTTTTGAGTTTCGGGGCTGTTGCCCCCTTGATGTGAGTGTTTGCCGCCCGACCCTTTTTGGTGTTAAGGGCAGACTTTCCAGAGACTTTCACCGATGCTTCACCAGTAAACATGATTCCTGTAATGGAGAGAACTCAAAGTCAATCATTAGTATTTTTTTCTTTGAATGTTATGGACTTAATTCCATCTGTACATTTAAACTTTGATTATGCCCTGATGAGAGGAGAAAAATGTCCCACCGGGCGTGCCAGAACCTGTCTCGCACTTTTTCAGTCCAACCACGGAAGAACAGATAGTCCTCTATGGGGCGAAGAAAATGCGGATCAGATACCCCTCGAGCATCTTGGGATCCGTCGTTACTGTCCATTCCAAACGAGCGAAGGACACTAATGCAGTTCTAAGTACCTCGAGAGTTGATTGTTTGTCGTAGGTCCTTTTTTTCCAGTAGGCGCAAGCCCCTACTGTTAATTACCTCCGGACTCAGTTACGAACTGGGCCGAGAGCACCTCTAGATCGGGATAATCAAAGTTTAGATACCATAAGTGGATGAAGTCCATTTTAATAAAAAGGATTGTGTCTTGATAGGGAGTTTCGGGGTGAAAAGCAGTGCAGAAGGGCAGCTATTTTAACAGAGCCATGCAAACATGAATTATGTGGTTTGATTCTTTAGTTCCACATTTTAAGACATTTAGGTTGCTTTTACTTTGTTGTGTCAGGTTTAGTGCCGTTATAGATTTTTGAGTTCGATACTAGGAAATTTGGTATCCTGGATCGATCCTCAATCGTTTAGAGATTTAGAGATTTTGGGATTTCGTTCGAGTCTCGAGTACAGATGCGCTATGCCTTCTCTTGACAGGAACTTAGGTGATGGCCATTGGTTGACTTTTCTTCTGGTCACCTGGGCATCAGATTTCAGTCTGCTTCTGGTCAAACATGCTGTGAACTTGTAGAAACAGGCTGTTAGATTTGAGTCCAACGCTAGAAAATAGGGTATTCTAGGCTAGTTCTCAATCGTTTGGGGGAACTTAGGAATTCTTTGGGGTTTTCGTTCAAGTCGCGAGTACAGATGCGCTATGCCTTCTCTTGACAGGAACTTCGGTGATAATTCAGAATTGACTTTTCCTTTATCTCAATCTGAATATCAGGAGGGTGTCTCCTTCAGGGCGAAACGCGATGCAGTCTTGAAGGGACGAACTTTTGACTTTTAAGACTTTATGTCACTTTAGACTTTGTGTCTCTTGAGTCACTTTTAGGCTTTGTGCCATTTTGACTTTGTGTCATTTTGACTTTGTGTCACTTTTAGATTTTGTATCATTTTGACTTTGTGTCACTTTGACTTTGTGTCACTTTTAGACTTTGTGTCATTTTGACTTTGTGTCATTTAGACTTTGTGTCACTTAGACTTTGTGTCACTTTTAGACTTTGTGTCATTTTGACTTTGTGTCATTTTGACTTTGTGTCATTTTGACTTTGTGTCAGTTTCAGGTTGTTGGACCTTTAATTTTCACTTTAGGATTTTGGACTTTTGAGTTTGACTTTTTGAGTTTGGTTTTCCCTCTCTCTTTTTTTTTTGATATTGATTTAAGATTTGAACTTGGTTTGAGCTTTTGAGCTTTAACATTCTGGACTTTAGACTTTTCAGTTGTGACCTTTTGAGTTTCGAGCTTTCGACCTTTTTGGTGATGTTTTCCCCTTTCATTTTTTGTTTGCAGATTTTAATACTTGACTAGGCCTGTTGTTCAGAACAAGGAATGTCAGATGTACCTGCTGTCCAGAACATAAAATGTTCAAGCGTACCTGCTGTCCAGAACATAACATGTTCAGATGCACCTGCTGTCCAGAACATAGAATATTCGAAAATGATTTTCTTTTGCTTTAACTCTTTTTTTTTATTTAACCATATAAATATAAATTTATTATTATCTCTTAAACTTAGTAATTTTTAAAAAAAATATTTTGTACTTTGGTGTTTTAGCATAATACATCAAAATATTTCTCATGTTTTCCTTGACATTTTGATATTTTATGAGAATTTTTCCGGCAATCTAGCTATTTTTAATGCATTTTGGAGTTTTCTGCTTCACAAATTTTCTGATTGGTCGAGACTTTGGTGCTTTGCTGTTGCGTCGTCAGGGACTTATTGCAGAACAGTTGCCACATAAGATCCATGGAAGGCGCTGAGGATTTGAGTTGATCAAGTCGTCTGGTTCATGCCTATGTCGGTGCACCAGGCGAGTCGAGGTCAGGCCCATATTCGATCTGTTTGTTTCATGCGTTGGCGTTGGCTTCTCAGGTGCAACAGGTTTACGCGAAGCCCTGACACATCTCCCTCCTTTCTTCGTTGGCATGGACCCGATACTTTCCCGTTGGACTGGATACCTCCGTTGATGGCGCCAGCAGAGGGTTCCGGCAGCCGTGGCGTCTACGACTGGGTTGATAGGCGTCGTGGAGGGCTCTTGGTATCATTCCTACCATCCGTTGTCGTTGCGTTGATCGATTCGAGGAGTTCTGATTGTCGATTCTGTCTGGTCTGCTGCAATGGTGGATAGCCACCGATTGACGGAGTGTAGTGATGAATTGCCCTGACCGAGACATTGTAAGACATCCCGCGAACATCATAGAGTCGCCTGCATATTCAATTTCACCTTGCGCTTCCCAATTTTGAGATAATATACTTTCGTTTGACTTTGGTCTGACGGGATTGGGGACTAAAATATGATGTAGTGGATGATTTGTTTCTTAATGTTTATCATTACATTTTTCTTGTTTTTGCTTATCATGCTAGGCTAGGTAATTGGCGCTTACACATCAAATCTTCATCTTATTTAATTTTAATTTCTTCTTTTCCTTCCTTTTTGTTTATTGAACACATATGTCTTGTAAACTCAGGGATCAGGTTATGACCATAGTACTCTCATACTTGAACAACCAAATCTGCGTATGTAAGTCCTTCTTATCCATTTTACCTCCTGGCTTTTTTTTTATTTTGCAAAGCCTCCTCAACTTAGGCATTTTTGGTAACATTCTAAAGTTTAGACAATTTTGCATAATTCCATTTTCACTTTATTCACATATAACGTTTAAGCTATGACTGATTTACCCCCCCTTTTTTTTTATGTAACACAATTTCTCATACTGACTTAAGCAATTATTCCTCCCTCAGACCATTGATGTTTTTTTTTTGTTCAGAAGATGCAACTCAACACCCTTCCTTTTTTTTACATGCTGACTTGTAAAAGAAAGGATCACGCAGTAAGGTGAATTTTAAAATTTACTAATCTTATTCTCATCATCATTTTTTTTTTATGTATGACATTAACTTCTGGTTTGAAAGGAAACTTTTCTCTTTGCTTGTAATACCTTTCTTTCACTATATGAAACCTAGACTACTACACTAAGGGTATGAACTTTGACTCTAGATTCATGCCAGAATAGAAATGGAGAGAAGGATTGTTTTATTACATGTGTATATGTATATATGTTATTAATATGAAGTAATAGCGTGAGTGAAGACATAGGTTAAAATCTGCCCTAGGCCCAAAACATGAAACACTTTGTCGTTAAAAAAAAGGTGATGTTGCCATGATTTTATTTTATCAGACCCAAACTTAACTATGTTCATTTATTTTCATTACTTCAATCAACTTGAGACCTGGTGTACTGTATAAAACAGAATCTAAACCACATCATGGGGGTGGAATCTATGTCACACTCCCCATAAACAAGCCATCCTCTGATTTTGGACAGTAGATAAGGATTCAAGTATCTTGTAGCATTTTTTTTTAAAATACAGGAACTGAAATACCCATTTAGTTTTGAAATCTAATAGGCCTGAAGAGCTTGATTGTTTCCCCTTTTTTGAAATTCCTTACTTGTGGGTTTCTCTGACAAGAACAAATAAGTAAAAAAAAAAAACTTACATGAATGCAAACTACATTTATAGGTGACCACAGAATTGAACATTTTTTTGTTATGACAAGGGTTTGGTTTATTGAACCGATGATATAGGCTGTATGCAAGATAAATAGGAACATAATAGTAATCAAGACATGAACATTGAGACCAATTAAAGCCAACAACTGGCTGGACATCCATGGAGGTGGAGTCTAAGTCACACTCTCCATAGAGCCAGAAACCTACAACTACACACTAAAAATAAGGATTTTTATGTTAATGCAAATTATTCCTATATGTGTAATCTTTAAGAGGCACAACTGATGCTCATGAGTGTGGAATCTATGTCACACTCCTCATTGACATCAGTGCAGACTCCAAAGAACAAGATCAGAACAAAAGAAAAGAGGAAGAAGGAACATCACAAATGCATTCAATGTTATTTTATTCATATATTTTTTTTGGAGGCCATTACAAAAGATTACATCTATTACCTTGATTAAAAAAAACTTGACTCTTTAATTTGACAGAATTTCGACAGAACAAAATTGGCCTCCTGTTCTTCTTCAAGAGGGGCTTCTTTTATAGGGGATTTCCAGGGTTTGGTGATTCCATCATCATGACAGGTGGCAACATCTCACTTCCTTGGCACTTGATGGATGGTGAAGATGCATAGATGGCAAACCGACTTTCTCTTCTTTTCCTTTCTTCACTTGGTAATTTCTACTATCTAATTTACTTCCCAATCACCTCTTGACACTTGGCAGTGATCAATTATCAAGAGGCCAGTAGTATAACATTTTTACTCATATCTCTGGCAGGTGGGTCCCGGTGTCATTTGGTATTGGATGGGATAAGATCATACCTCACTGCTTTCTATGTCTTGGGGATGAGGTAATGACTTGGCGCCAGGATGGGGGTGTACAGATGGCATTCATCCATGCCTTCATAGGCAGTGGGTGGTTAAGATGATCTTGTGAAGGGATCAAATCCTGAGTCCCAATTTACAGCTAAGTAATAGGCTTTTTTTCCTTTCTCAATTTGCTTTTATTCTCATAACTACTGGAGTCATCCGTGGTTAACACATAATCTCAATGATACCCTTTAATACATGTGCATTTGACCCTTAAGTAGAGGGGTAAAAGCGGAATTGAGACCCCAGTGGCCTATAGCTTATCACTGAGTTTCATTTGGTTGGTTAATCCCTGGTGTTTGCTGTTTCACTCAAATGAAAAGGGTGTTCCTCTTTGTCAGACTTGAAGGGATGCTGTCGATTTTTCATTGGTTGGGGGTTAATTGGTTTAGTGCATATGAAAGGCATTCCTGAACAGTTCTAAGCCTTACTAGTTCATCCCATTTAATTATCATTTCCTTTAACTGTCTTTAAATTTTCTTCTTGGATGTTAAGGGAATGTTAAGGCTCTTTTACACCCTCAATTATGCCTTTAATTTGATTTAATTTCTGCCTAATTATAAGCTTGTCAGACAGTGCAGTATACTAGAGGGGTAAGATTGGGATATTGTGCTTTTTCATCTGTTGCTTATGTGCTACATTCTTTTGTTTTTTTCTGCATGTTCCAGATCTGCCCCTGGGCCCACTAGAGAGGACTCATGCGCTGCATCTTCAATAATTTGCATTTTCAGGTCTCTTTTGCTTCCCCTTTGTCACATATGACCCTATACAATGCTCAAAGAAGGCATTCCCACTCCATCATCTGTCCGTTCAATGTGTTGTGTGTGGTGAGATGCATGATGATCTTGGAAGGCATACTTTTCAGTCGGTCTTTTTTCTTTACTTCATGCCTCCATCATGTCCTGTGTAGTATTGATGACTTTGTACTATGGGGAGCAAAGTGATTTCGTCTTGATGCATCTAACGGCTACAACCGCAGTGGTAAGTTCACCTCCCCCTGTCAAAAGAATTCCTATTGTAGTAGGCCTTCTTTATTCAGGTTATAGACTGCAGGGGGTAGAACTATGCTCTCCATTGTCCCGTTTTCGTACTGTTTCATTGCCTCTTTCACTGGATATCTCCAGTGATGTGAGTTTTGAGTTCCTATTAGCTTGTGCACGCTTTCCTCTCTTCTGAGATTCCATTACATTATTTGCCAACCCTGTAGAGCCTCTCCTACTTCCTATTGCCACAAACAATACTGCCTGGTGCGAGTTCCGCTAGGCTTGAAGCTTCTGTCAGCCAATACTCCAGTATCCTCTTTCTCTTCTTGCAATTAACTCAATTGGCATATAATTCCTTTATTACAAAGTCACCGCAACACCCCCAGTATTTCAATTGGTCGTTTCGCCAGGTAATTTCGCATTTTCACTTTTCCTAATTTCACAACCGTGCCTGTCATTCGTCAAATTCACCGCCTGACACCCCCCCGTGTTTGACATCGATAGGTTTGTGATGAAGTCCTCTATGCAGTGGTGTGCTTCATTAAAGTCGCGGCGACGTGCAACGCCGGAGGGAAGCGAAGCTTCAGCTGGCTATCGTCCCCTTCTTCCAGGTCTGTACTTTCTCCCCCTTTTCTGTTATCAGACTGTGGGTCCCGCAAGAACAAACCAACGAGCAAGCGCCATCTGTGTGTTTTTTTTCGAACGGGTTGGGAACTTATCGGGTTTAATCTGTCTTGGATCTGATCCGATAGGATAAATTTTGTGATTTGGGCTTCTTTGTTCAACGCTGGCCCAAAACATTTTTATATTTTTCGCCGGGCCTGATTTTTTTTGAAGTTGAGTTGGACTTGGGCTGGAGCCAGTTGGATACGATGAATCATGTGCCAGAACCAAATTATGTGCCAGAACCAGATTGCAACGTTTTATAAATATTTACGAAATTTCATTTTCATTTGTTATCATTTTTTTTTGCAGCATTTTTAGAGGCAAACACTTTTAAACTATTTTTAATTTATATAAATAACAGTGTAAAAAAATTAACTCTATTTTTGACCGATATTTCAAGTTTAAATATCGGCCACAGTTTTTAATATATATCTTAGATTAGATAACCAAAAGTGGATCTCAAATCCTGCACTTATCCTAAAATAAAGCATTCATGATTTACCCAAAGCGATATATTGCAATAAAAAATGTATGTACGTGCCCGGCGTACCATGAAAAACACAGAAGCCTACAAATAATGATCGAGGGAATCATTAAATGATACTAACTCGTAAAGTAATTGAAATTGCGGTTCTTAATATGTCACACTGATATGTCATGTCTTGTGATACTTGTGGGCTTGTGGCGCATATATACGCGCATGTTGTGTTTTGTTAATCAGTTTATTCCAAGTTATTTAATAAATTTTGTAAAACTCAAGCTACCTTTTTAGAATCTTAGCAAGCTACTTAATTGCTAGATATACAAAATATAGATAATTAGCTTTTATCAGGTTAATTAAGAGTCGGGTCTGATAACAATCATTCTCTAGATTCTTCATCCCATCATCCATTCAGCATTTTATCTTTCTATTTTAGGCAGCAATCCCCTGAAATCGGCACTACCTCATCACCACCGTCCCCTTAAATCAGCGCTAATTACTCCCTCCCTCCCTTCTTCCCTCCCATCTCCTAGGGATCCCGTCCCGAACAAAACTAGGACAATTAGTTTACGGAACTAGCACAATTAGAAAAATATATAATACTAATTATGCTAGTTAATATATCTAATTGTGCTAGTTAGTTAACCTAATTATTATAGTTCAGATACCTAATTGTGCTAGTTAGTAAACCTAATTGTTATAGTTCATATACTTATTTGCGATAGGTAGTAAACCTAATTGCTCTAGTTCATATACCTAATTGTTCTACTTAATATACATAATTATTCAAGTTCATACAACAAAAGCGGATGAGATGAAAATCAGCGATAGGGCCAGCGGGGATGGGGATGAGAAAATAAGAAGGATGGGATGAGAACAATGACAACTGTTAACACGTTTTTTAAACAATCAAACGCTTGGAGATCCATTATCTAAGGGGATGATGGGATGATAGAATTTTTGAGATGATTTGTAAGCAATTCTGATTAAGAGTACATATAACGCAAGGAGGAGAGAAAAAGAGAAGCGATTAAGAGTACATTGTACACAAGACTTGGCCTGGCAAAGGCAAAACATGGATACGAGTGACAAGTACACAAAAGGAAACATTAAACTGTGTTCATGATTGAGAGAATCGTTGCAGGAACACCTGGGATTTATATGGAACTTGTATTAGGGTTTAATTAAATAAATTAATTAGTTCCATTAAGAAGGAAAAAAAGAGACGTGGGAAATAGATAAGTTAGGCGGCCGGCCACCAACATACCCCAAACTTAATTCAATTCATCATCATTCGATTAATTGTTGGATGCATTTTATTCCCAAGATTCATCATTCTCATTATCCCTAAAGATACTTCATTAATAACAGAAAACACATGAATTTCATCATTCCAGGGCCATCGCTATTTACTCACCCCTATTCAGCGCTAGTTACTCTCTCCTTCCCTCTGTTTCACTCCCTTCCTCCCTCCGTCGCTCTGTTTTTCTTCCTCCCGCGTACGTTGTCCCCCCTCCCCCCCCCCACACACTCCATAACTATTTAAATTAATATACATAACTGTTGAAGTTAATTTATATAACTATTGAAATTAATAACATAATATATATAATTGTTTTATTTATATATATTAAGTTATTAATTGTTAATATTTATAATTGTTGAAGTTAATATCGTAACTGTTGAAGTTAATATATATAACTGTTGAACTTAATATCGTAACTGTTGAAGTTAATATATATAACTGTTGAAGTTAATATGTAACTGTTGAAGTTGATATCGTAATTGTTGAAGGGTGCTCTGTGTCGCTCCCTTCCTCCCCTCATCCCCTCATTCAAAAAAGAAAAACACGTTAATCATCCCCTCATTCAAAAAAAAAAAAAAACGCGTTAATCATCCCCTCATCCTCACCCCTCTTTTTTTTTAAATGCAATTAATCTAAGTGCTGAGAAGATGATGGAAATGATGAATATTAGAGATGGTGTTAAGCAATTCTGATTTTAATTTCTCCTTCTTTAACTTATCTGAATTACTGAATTCCTCCTTGTTTTTGAACCTACCTACTAATATCAAACTAATGACTTAAGAGTGCGCTTGGATAGCTTGGAAATGATATTACAATTTTTTTTTTACTATCGAATAATTTTTTTAGATTAAAAGTGCTATTTTTAATTAGGTTGTTAAGTTTGAAATAATTTTTAAACCTGGTGTGTTTGGATCATCTTTATGGTCCGTATTAAAAAGTTATATAATTTTGTACCATTTAAAAATAACAATTTATATTAAAACATAAAATTTTGACCAATTAGGACTAATATTTTTATTGTGAGGCCTAATTTTATTCTCAAGCGATCCAGGTGGAGGTTAGATCAATACTTAAATAATTATTAAAAACTTGAACAAATAATGAAGAAGCAATAATTTCAGAATGGAAAAGATAAGAACAAATTACTTGACCAATAATGTGCAACACAGTATCATCAATAACATGTCAACAGGCAAACCCTGAATAATGATCTGGAGAATTTAGCAGCGTACAAGCAATTATTCATTGCAGATATAATTGTATATAAATGGTGTATAAAATGTACGAACAAGTGACTCGCGAACCTCGCTTAAAAAAAATTGAATAGAAGTCATAGTTATATATCTATATCTATACTATGTAAAAAATAAAAATAATAATACACTTGGTGAGCTTTATGTGGGATGAATCCAGATCAAGGTTTTAAAATGCGATTTGCGCAGTTTAGCGGTTGGGTGGTGATTTAGCATTTATCGGTGATAAAACGGCGATAAAACGGCGATATAGCGGATAAAACGGTTGTGCGGTGTGAACAAAAATCTAGATAAAACGGCGATAAAACAGAAAAAACAGAATTTTTTAAAAGCTTGATCCAGATTAAATTAAATAGCTCAAACAACAGTCAGCAATCACTTAATATTTGCATTTTTCAAGGTATAATCTGAATGGTGTAATATTTTAAAATGTCAAAAGTACTAGGGACAGGAATTTGGGAATTTAAATTTACGCTTTTAGGAGGAAAAATGGAGGAAACCTAGTACTCCATCAAATGTGTTAATTATCCAAATAAAAAGACAAAACTAAATATAAAAGATTTCAATGCGGAGGCGAGGAAATGGACAATGTAAGAGTGCCAATTGCAAATATGGAGCAGTGGGGAAAATTAAGCTTTGCGATTCAACAAACAACCAAAGTAAAAAGAAATTTGAAAAGGGTAACAGTACAAATTTAGAAATTGATGTCATCTTAATGCTCTTAAATTTATACTTTAATATGCCAAAATTTCGTCGCAGGCGTACAAATTTATCGACATCAACAGCCTTTACCTCTTTACCTGGCAGAGCCGATCTCACAACAAGAGGTTATTGAGGTAATCAATTCATGGCCTTCGGGTAAGTCACCTGGCCCGGATGGTTTTACGGGTGAATTCTTCAAGCATTTTGCTCTTGAGTTAGCACCAGATTTTACTTTTGCACTCAACTCGGCGCTACAATCAGGTTCACTCTCTCCTCTAAATGGCTCACTTATTGTTCTAATTCCTAAACATGACAATCCTACAGAACCAAAGGATTTCAGACCTATCAGTATAGTGCATTCAGCACAGAGGATTCTATCTAAGATTCTTGCTAATAGGATAATGCCACACCTTCCTGCTCTAGTGCATCAGTCTCAAACCGGTTTTCTCAAAGGGAGGCATATAACTGAAAACTTTCTTTATGCTCAACACCTCATCAGACATTCGACCACTAATAACATACCCCTTGCCATCTTCAAAGCTGATATACACAAGGCATTTGATACCATTAGCTGGGAATTTGTGTTGAAAATCCTAGCTGCAATGGCTTTCCCAACCTCTTGGATTTCTTGGGTGGCAACTTGTGTTCTGCAAGGCTCTTCTAGAGTCATTGTCAATGGCTTAGCGGGTAGATTCATCAACCTCAAGAGAGGAGTTAGGCAAGGTGATCCCCTCTCCCCATATCTCTTTATACTTGCCATGGATTACCTCTCACGATGGATGGTCAAATTACACCAAAATGGTACATTTCTTCTACCTTTTCAACACATTCAACCATGCTTGCTTTATGCAGACGATGCTTTATTCTTTTTCAAACCTGACACAGCACAATGTCACCTACTTAAAGTTGTCTTCTCGGTTTTCTATCAGATCTCCGGTCTCAAAATCAACCCTTTGAAATCTGAGGTGGTAATTCTAAATGCCACTGCCACACTTGCTTTACAGCTAGCCAACATACTAGACTGCAACTTAACTTCCTTCCCTATCACTTACCTAGGGTTACCACTTTCTAATAAGAAGCTCAAAAGAGAAGACTATGTGAACCTCCTTCAGAGATTTAAGTTGAAGCTTGACACTTGGAGCTCCTCCATGCTTTCAATGGCAGGAAGATTAACTCTAATTAACTCTTGTCTTTCCTCTTTGCCGGTATACTTCATGTCAGTTTTTAGGTTACCGAAATGGGTCATACACGACATTGACACTATTAGAAGGACCTTTCTTTGGCAAGGTAGCAGTACTCACGCAAGAAAACTAATTACTGTTGCTTGGGACAAGGTGTGCACTCCAAAGCAAGTTGGGGGATTAGGAGTTTCTGATATCAACACTTTCAACCTGACCTTGCTAGCCAAATGGCTATGGAAATGGCACCACCAATCTTTCTCTCCTTGGAAACACCTTGTTGTTAACTTATTGACAGAGCCTACAATCTTTCCATCTCATAGTCCTTTGTGCAGCACTTTTCAGGAATTGTTGCCAGCCTTTAGAGTAATTACCTACTTCAAAATCTCTTCTGGCAAATCGGCTTCCTTCTGGCTCCATAATTGGGGGTTAGGAATTTTGTGCTACTCATATTCTGACCTTTACAGCTACTGCATTGATCAACATTTGTTGGTTTCAACTTTTCTAGCCAATTGGAATGACATTTTTGGCCTTTTCAGACCTTCTTTACTGGCATCCACCTCGGCATGTCAGCACCTAACTTCTCTGCTGCAGACCATCTCCTCTTTTCTCTCAGTTACTACAACACAAGAATCACAACAACCTGATCAGCTTCACTGTACCCTGAAGAATGACTCCTTCACTTCAGCTGCATTCTACAAATTTCTCAAACTTCTTCCGCAAATACCCTCACGGCTTAAATACATTTGGAAACTGAAAGTTCCACCTAGAGTTAAAACTTTTATCTGGCTGCTACTGCAGAACAAGTTGGCCACAATCGATAATCTACAAAGAAGAGGGATGACTCTAGTCAATAGGTGTAGCCTCTGTCAGATTGAATGTGAATCTGTTTTCCACATCTCAAACTCTTGCTCGTTCTTCTCTGCTACCCTGCAGCTGGTTTTCAACCTTGCTTCTATTCCTCTTATCACGTTCTCCTCTACTGAAGCTGCACTAATCTCAAAAGAGATGACCACAACCTCTCAACAATTACTAGCCATCACCTGCTATTACCTTTGGAGAGAGAGGTGCTCGAGAATCTTCAGAGATGTCACTTCTCCTGCCTCCGTACTGGCAAACCAAGTGATTGAGGAGTGGACATTTTTTCAAGTTCACTAGCTGCTTCTTTTTACTGGTTTTACGTTAATCAGTTTTCTCTTTTACATTTTTTTTTTAAGTTTTAGCCACTGGCTTTACATGTACTTATGAACTTTTATTTAATTGCAAAAGGCGTCGGGCATGACCCATGCTTTTCACTCAAAAAAAAAAAAGTATTTCAAAATTGAACTATAGAGACGGTATTTGATCATCAAGTACTTGTTCTATTTGATTAATTAGATTGGATACAATCGGGCAAGAAATATTAATTGGTTATTAAACTAACAGTTGCAGTTGTTAATAATAAAAGTCCTAAATTAATAATTCAAGTTTAGAAGAGTTTTAAACCAAAGTTCTAAGGCTTAGGGGAATTAGGTTAGTTACTTCTTTAGTTTACTCTAATTCTGACAGTTAGTTGACTCTCGTAGCGGACCGTTAGAAACTTTGGTTGGTAGCTGTGACAGTGGGTTGCTAAGTACTGGCGTACACAAACAATCCTCTAGACAGTTAAGTGGCCCGTTAGGGTTAGGACTAAAACTGCAATTATATTGATTTCGGTGTTATTTTTGTGCATGCTAATTGTTTAATTAAGTTTTCTTAATCCAACTTTCGTTTCAGGTCAGGTTTCCATTAATTAATTCAATTACCTCGTGTAGTTTAAGTTTTGATTTCTTGATCTAGTTCCTACAAACCAAGAAAATGACTTCACCATCTCCAGTTTATCATCATGGCTTACCATTTCGGCTTTACCATCAAGTTATACAAGATAAAGTCAAATAATTATGTTTTGGTCGAGCTGAAGTACCTAGCAATCAAGTAAGGCCTTCTACTTAACGGGTGCGTTTGGATAGGTGTGGGAAGAAGAGATGAAGGGAAGAAGTATTGGGAAGTGTGTAACTTTGTGAAGAGTTTTGATTGTTTATAATTTTTTATTGGCCTTCTTCCTTCTTCCTTCTTCCTTATTCCTTCTTCCAACCCCATCCAAACAAAGGCAACGGGTAATACCGAATCTACTTAGATTATATCAACAAGATCAATTGAACAAATAAACAAGGCATAGAACACAAGCATATCAAATAAAACTAATATAAATACAAAATATCAACTAAACTAAAAGTTCACTACCATAGTCCCTAAGCAAATATCAACTCACGCATATACATCACAAAACAATCAAAGGTATCTACTAAAGTCTAAAATCTAAGTTTTTTATCCCAAACAAGTTGGGGTAGGCTAGAAATGACACCTCGACCCTTGTCATTTTTTGTATATATGACTGAATTTTTACGTTGGTTCGCCAAGCCTATTGCAAGCATGCGGACTTGAATTCTGGACCTTTTAGAAGAGAGTCAAGTGCTCTTACCATCTGAGCTACTAGACCACATGCTCTTTGCGACAATCAAAGGCATCTCATTTTCTGCTCTCTGCGACAATTCTAGCGGCCCGCTTTGACTCCTAGTTTCTAGTTAGAATACCTCTGTCTTGTGTTTTGAACTTATTTGTGTCTCTCTCTGAAGTCGATCCATATCTATGTTGAAATCTGGTGTTTATATAAGCCATGAAACAGTTTCTGAATGTGGGATCATGTAGTTATCCTCTCTTTTAATCAAGTTCACGGGTCTCTTCTCCTCTCTTATTTACTTATATTGATGCTTTGTGAATTGTTAATTTTCACAAAATTATCCAATATAGAGCTTGAAATTGTGCATGTTCACGCCTCTAGGCCGTTCTTACATATTATATAGTATGAATATAATTAACGGAGATTATACATAATGATTAATAATGTAAATAACAATTTAATTTATACATATTATATTGTATTCTGATGCAATTTTAGATTTGATTGATTGAATGAAATAAAGTCTCAACTGTGCTTACCTAATTAGTATGTAATTTATATTGACCTAATATAATTTATTGCATGAAGTGAAATTTTTTTTTGTTTCGGCTACTCTCATAAGCGAAAATATTTTTTTTGGGAAATTTGGGTACGTGCCACCTTAAAACTTCAAAATAAAAAAAATATCATCCTAAACTTACTCTTAGAAAAATGCAACCTCAAATCAATTATACTCAGAAATTTGTCACTATTATATAATTGTTATATATTCTAAAATAAAAATATTATAATTTAAGATGTATTTAAAATTTTCAATATTTTCCCCTTTTACACTTCTTCTTCCTCAAGTCTTGTCTACACGCTAACCATTCATCTGCTTCGTATCGTACCTTGCTCCGAAGCAAAGACCCCATCCCACAAATGGCATCCACACACTCCTTTTCCTCTCCTTTACCTCCGCCTCTTCCCTTTCCTTCGCCTCTCCTATTTCCTCCGATTGACTCCGGCCAGCGCGACTTGAGCCACTAGGCTCAATAGCATCGTGCTAGTATAGAGAATAAACTTTTGGGGTTAATTTCTATTGCGCTTGGCTCCATTGGTGGGAGGATGACTGGGTTGGTACGACATGGAAGTTTGGTACCGATGGCATCTTGAAGAAATAGATATAAATTGGTTTACAAAAGGGTTTTGGCATCAGGGCGGTGAGGAGAAAGCGTTCCAATGATCAATGGGTCATGAGGATTGCTAATTTGATGGAACTGCCTCTTGGTTGATACATTGGATTGGTACCAGTACATATGTTAGAGTACTAGAGACAGTACAGAGTCAGAGAATGATTAGCAGTTGGTTTTCAAGATATAATTGGCGTTAAGATTATGGATAGTTTTGTAATTCCTCACACAAATTGTGTGTGTGCCTGTTGTATCTTAGGAAGCTGCAAGCCAGTAATTGATACTACTGGTAACCAAGTCTGGCCATTTGCTATCAAACCCACAAACTTTCATTGGGATATTGTATTTTTTAATTCCAATATAATAATTCAAAATGGAACCAATAAAAGGGATAGTTTATTAGAAATCTCGTGTACCACTGTTCATGTTATGCAATAAGTTTTTTTTTATTTTTGCTGAAAATTTTGGCAACAGTTTTGTGCAGGAAATGGAATAAGTTCTTTTCTATTACTCCTTTTTTGCTGGTTAGATGTTTAAATCTATGCTTTATTTTTTATTTTTAAAACCTTACAGCAAGAGGGTACCGCTTTGTTGTTGGTACAGTCATTACTCATTTTACCTTTGGGTACATGTCAAAGACAAACCAAGAATTTAAATATGAATTGTAATTGTTTTTGGCTGTTTCAGTACTGGTTGCATTAGTGTGTTTAAGTGGTCAGTACCTCTTTATATTGTTACGCTAATAAGTTGCTTGTAATAATGGTCTATTAGGCACAGATTGTAAGGTCATAATGGACTTTTGCTGTTAATTAGTCATGTTTTTACCTCTTTTTAATTTGATCATCTAAACAGTAAAAAAAGAGGAAAATAATTTTCGTTTCTTTTTAATGATTATCCAAACAAACTGATGTAAATATATTTCCTTTCCATCCTTTTCTATTCCCTTCCCTTTTTATATATATTTTTTCCCTTTCCATTCCTCACCTGAAAACCAAACATAGTGTTAAGATTGTAATTATCATGAATATGCAACGCCATTTGACTTCACTGACTATAGTATCCTGTTTAATTGAACTAAAATCGATCACAACCACAAATAAGATGTTTATATACAGCAAGCATACGCATGCATATGAATCTATAGTATTATATTTCCCATGTTCTTTATCTTTAACAGCAGGGAAAAAAAAAATCACGTGTCAACCTCCTCCAACCCACCGATGGCGTCGCCGCCTCCTTCACGCCTGTCATTTCCTCTGTGCATTTCCATCTCCTCCTTCGCCAACTCCTTGCCCCACCTCCAGCAACCCCTCCTACCTCGCTCCATCGACTTCACCCCTCCTCAGTAGAGAACCACCACCCCGGCCCCTACCCTTCCTCCTCCAACCTCCTCTGCCGATCCCCCCACCCCAACAGAAGCTTCCTTAGCAACAATTGATGAAGTATTAACCCAAGTCAATTGCTTTTTTTTTAGGCTATTAATTTGTTAAAACTCAAAAGCTTTGTCTGATTTGGTTGTAAGGTAGGGTAAATTAAACTTGAATTTTGTAAACATATTAGCTACAGAATTATTGCTTCTATGTATTCCAAAATTTTGTTAAAAATGAGACAAATTATGAATAATGAAAATTTTCTTATTATATTGATTTCTCGAGTGTCTATAGAACCTTATATACATGACTTTACACAGACCCTTTATAACGGTAAAAAGAGGGTCAAACCTCATGACCGTTGGAAAGGTAACGGTAAAAAAATACACACTTTATTTTTAATTTTTTATTCATATTTCACAACACTCCCCCTCAAATTAGACATATATATTGTACAAGTCTAACTTGCAAGAAATATCTTCGAAATTCTTGATGCTTAAACCCTTCGTAAAAATATTCGCCAATTGATCTTTACTCTTTACATGTGGAGTCTCGATTTCCTTGGCTTGGAGTTTTTTTCTCTAATGAATTGACAATCCACTTCTATGTGCTTGGTTCGCTCGTGAAAGACGAGATTCGCCGCAATATGTCGTGCCGCATGATTGTCACAAAACATCTTCATTGGCACTTTATGCATGATCTTCAAGTCGGCCAATAGTCGCTTGATCCATGTCAACTCACTTGGTGGATGCCAATGGCTCGATATTCTGCTTCCGCGCTAGATCGTGCCACTGCATCTTGTTTCTTGCTTTTCCATGTGACTATGTTTCCGCCTACAAATGTACAAAAACCGGTTGTCGATTTTCTATCAAAGCTTCCAGTCCAATCTGCATCGGAATAGCCACATATAGCATTTGTACCATTTTTCTCATCCAAATTTTCTTTCCGGAAGAACCTTTTAGATACCTTAATATTCTATTAATAGGATCTAAATGAGGTGTTCGAGGTGCATGCATGGATTTACTTATTTGGCATACGACAAATAATAAGTTCGGTCTTGCAACGGTTAGGTAAATTAGTTTACTCACAAGTCTTTGAAAATAGCTTATTTCTTTTAGTGTTTCATATTTTTCATTATCGAGTTTTTCATTAGGATCAATTGGGGTCTTGGCCTGTTTACAACATGATTTTCCAGTTTCCTTGAGCAAATCAAGAACATATTTACGTTGAGATATAAATAGTCCTTTCAAAGAATGAGTTATTTCTATTCCAAAAAGATATTTCAGTTTGCCTAAATCTTTAATGTCAAACTTTTGTTTTAGGTTCTTTTTAATGTTGTTAATTTCCATTAGGTCATTACCGGTTATGATTATGTCATTGGCATAAACTAAGACCGTCGTGGTACCATTGGCATTGTGTCTAACAAATAATGATGGATCGGCTCCACTTACTTTAAAGTTGCAAGATAATAGAAATTGAGAAAGTTTGTCATATTATGTTCTTGGAAATTGTTTCAATCCATAAATTGATTTTTTTTACCTACAAACGAGGTTAGAAATATTTTTTTTTGTGAACGGGGGCATGGACTTATATACCTCTTCTTCAAGATTTCCTTGAAGAAAAGTATTTTTAACGTCCATTTGATGCAAGGTCCAATTATTATTTACCACAATGGATAAGGGTATTCGAACTGTATTCATTTTAGCCACCGGCGCAAAGGTTTCATGATAATCAATACCATAAGTTTGAGTATAATTTTTGGCAACTGATCTAGATTTATACCGTTCTATTGTTCCATCACTATGGTATTTAATTTTATATATCCATTTATAACTAATCGGTTTTTTATTTTTTGGTAAGACACAAAGTTCTCATGTTTAATTTTTTTCTAAGGCATGTAGCTCTTCTTCCGTTGCCTTACACCATTTTGGATCATTTTTGCTACCTCATAATTGGTTGGTTCCTCAATTTTGAACAAAGAATTTATAAAGGCATAATGCTCACGAGAAACATTATTATAAGAAAATATAATCTTGTATTGGATATTGGACCGAATATATGACGAAATCCCTGATCGGAATGAGAAATTAACAACTTGAACGTCAGTTGGAATTCACAAGAAACAAATTTTCTTGATCGGAATGATTATTAGGCTACGACTTCATTTCATTCTGCGCAATTTGGAAGGAAAAATTAAAACGATCCAAATCGTGTGAAAAAACAAGGTATTTGCCGCGATTTGACTGGGCGAAAAATAGCGAAAAAATTCCAGACCTTTATACCCTCCCGCCTCTCTCTCGCGATAAAAAACTCAACCCCGTGTCTCTTCTCTACGCAGCCAATAGCCATCGATTTTGGAGGCAAGCAGAGGACGTGGCGTAACCTCTCCTTTTTATACATTCTGTAATTTTGTTTAGTTTTGCCTTTTTCTGATTTTTTCTTTGTGGCTTTGAAAGTCTGAGAAGCATATGAATGGGAATACAAATGAGAAATACATATTCGGTCCTTCATTTGCCTTTTTCCAGGAGAAAAGCCCATTTATTAGTTCACACAAGCAGCTCCATTAAAAATTTTTTTTGTTTGTATCTGTCTAATATCTTTCTTATTTTTTTTTATATTTAGCTATTAATCAAAAGCCATCCATTTGATTATATTAGAAAATCACGATAAATAATGTCATGATATGTTGTGATCTGTTTTGTTTTTAAGTAATGATGAAGGAATGTAACACTAAACTATTTATACTAACGAATTAGATTGATGCCAGACATTTATAAAGAGAGTAAGGGTAAAATGGTCGAATATAAGGAGATGAAATCATTTCTTTTTTATTTTCATATAGTATTCGATTACAAAATTCATTTCTCTTCAATTTTTTTTCTATTTGTTATGATCGCAATAGTTCATTTCAAAATTATCTCTATTGAACTCTATTATATTGAAATGAATTGAACTCTCCTAAAATATCATTCCGATCAGACCCTTAGTTTTGTAGAAGGTTGAGTTTGTCTATTTGACCTTCTCAACAACACTTCTTCTTGAACTTCTTCATGATTCTCATTTTCTTTGGCTTGCTCGCTTTCATCAATTTGTTCACTTCGGTCCTCTTGATTTTCTTCATCTATTGGATTGTTAATTTCTACAACAACTTCTTGTCTTTCATGTTTAGTAGCAATTGGAAGAACAAATTCATTTGAAGATATTTGATCACAATCATTATTCTCAAAACTTTTAAAACAAGAATCATTTTCAAAAAAGTTACATTTCTTGAGATATAGAGTTTTTGATCTTTAGGATCATAACATTTATATCTTTTTTTTTAGAGGAATAGCCCAAAAAATTAGTTTTTGTGGAAGTAAAATCAAGTTTGTCTAATCTATTTTTATGGACAAAACAAGTACAACCAAAAATCTTTAAATGATCGATATTAATTTTTCTTTGATAAAGAATTTCTAGAGGACTTTTGAAATTGAAATTGGCACTTGGCAACCTATTTATCAAATAGGCCGCGGTGAGAATGGTTTCCAACCAAATTTTTTTTGGAACATAATTTTGAAAGAGAAGAGCTCTCGTCATCTAAAAGATACGATTTTTACGTTCGGATACACCGTTTTGTTCGGGAGTATATACACAAAACGTTTGATGTATAATCCCTTTTTGTTTTAAAAAATTTCAAAATTTATGATTTATAAATTCGGTTCCATTGTCCGTTCTAAAAACTTTATTATTTTTTTTTTGTTAAATTGATTTTCAACAAGATTTGTAAAGTCTTGAAAATGAGAAAAAACTTCACTTTTATTTTTCATCAAGTACAACCAAATAGTTTTAGAAAAATCATCAATAAAGATAACAAAATATCTATAGTCATTATAAAAAGTAATAGGAGCAAGGCCCCAATCATCCGAATGGACAAGCTCAAAAAAATCTTTACTTTTCGAATTAGAAATGAAAAAAGAAAGTTTTGTATGCTTAGCAAGCTTACAAATTTCACAATTACTACAATCTATATTAGAGAAATTAAACATAGATTTTAAAATCTTGATGTCCAATCCTTATACTAAAGAACACTCAAGTCCTCATCTTTATCTTTACTACTATCAAAAATAAGTTTGTTGCTACTCAAAATATAAAGACCGTTTTCAAGAAATCCTTCACCTAATTTTTCATTGGTAAGTCTTTAAAAATAACACTTTCTTTTTTAAAGATAATTTTGCAATTTAATTCTCTTGAGAGCTTACTAATAGATAACAAATTAACGAAACAATTTTCAACATAAAAGACATCTTGCGAAAATTTTTTGGAAAAAATACTAACAATTCTCCAGCCTTTAATTCTAATTTTTTTTCATTATTACAACGGTAAAAAATTGGTCATTCTTAATTGAACGGTAATTCTTTAACGAGGTTTGGTTTTCCGTCATGTGGTATGCTGCCCAGGAATCAAGAACGTACTTGGTACAATTTTTTGGAGCAGCAATAGTAGTAAATTCAATCGTCAAACATTTATTTCCAATTGGTTTTTCTAAGCCGATACTATCCCTTTCATCGCTAAAAAATACAAAGTGAACATATACAATAAATAAGGTGAACATATAGATGATTTAAGTGAACACTTACAAACAAATAAGTGTTGTCATCACTTGTTAAGAAGTTTACATGCATATTCAACTTATTTTCATTGAACTTATTTGTTCGTATGTGTTCACTTAGATCGTCTATATGTTCACTTTATATTTAGCGATGGCAGGGATGACAAAACTGCATATGGGCAGTAATCAATTTCGTCAACTTTTTTATCGGACTCATAACAGATCGGGTTGTTTGTGTTAACTTCTATTTCACTTATTGAATTAGGGAAATGAAACTTGGGTTGATGGGCCATTTTACCAAGCCCAATAGGAAATGAAGGGTTTGGATTCTTACAGGCTACAGCCTACGAGAGAGCATTGTCAGTAATTGATCCTCAACTTGGGTGACTTGGGTCGAGTCGTGTACTTACGCAAGGATTGAGTGGGTAGCTGCCTCATAGTTTCTCCGCTCGAGTCTACCACATCACATGATTAGTCGTTTGTGATTCATTCGATCAATTTTGTCGGCAATTTGTGCCCATGAGATCAGATTAATTGTTTCTCTTGGTTGGATTTTGCGAGGGATTTATCTCCTTCAATTCTGCCATTTTGCTTCTCTATCTGACTTGTTAATTTCACAGTAAATTATCACCACCTCTCTGATACAGTGATACCATGTTAAAAATGAGACAGATTATGAATAATGAAAATTTTCTTATTATATTAATTTCTCGAGTGTCTTTAGGACCTTAATTATATGCATGACTTTACACAGACCCTTTATAACGGTAAAAAGAGGGTCAAACCTCATGACCATTGGAAAAGGTAACGATAACAAAATACACACTTTATTTTTAATTTCCCAACAAATCTAACATGAGAATTTTTGTCTCTTTAAGTTGAATTCGGTTATATGTTTATCTTTACTTTGTTTTTTGTTTGTGGTTGTTGGGATAACAAACAGTGAATTTGGATATCTTCTTATGCTTTATTTATATATACTAGCGGGGTCTCGCGCGTTGCGCGATCTATTTTTTCATATTTTTGTTAGATTTAGTATTGGAGAGCTATTTTGATGACTTTTGTTTTCATTTGAACAGTGCTATAATTAATGATTTATGAAGACGAAAAATTAGATTTAGCAACTCTGATCATCAACTATAAATAAACAATCAAGAAACGACTAATGATGAAAAAAAAATTTATTTTTTTTTGTAATGATGAAAAAATTAATCCATACAATTCATGCAAGCTGCAACAATACATATAGTATAGGAAGAAATAATCTTTCGCATGCATTACGATTTTTTGGAGACAAAGTAGATCAGATGCTCTAATTAAAATCAATGTCTCCACTTTGAAATTTTGTGACCAAAATGAAAAGTAAAGGAAAACTTGTATATTAAAATCCAAATATGCTGGAGTTACTAATAGAAGAATTGGTGAGCACATAATATCACCACACAGGTATTGACCAAAAAAAAAAGCAAAACTTGCATATTAAAATTATAGACACCAAATATCAAATAGTGAACTGATATGAAATTGGTACACACTCATAAGACCACATGAAAAATATCTCTAATTGACTATTGTTGTCATATATATGAAAACAAAAAAAGGGTGCCTAATAAGATAGCCACAAAGAATTATTGGACTGATAAGAGCCAAAATCATAGAAAATTTTGACAAAAAAAATTTTTCACATGTTTATTTGTAGCTTATATCTTTACCACTTAACCACATCAATCATTATCTTAATGCCAATTTTGCAAAAGTCAGTGCAGCTTCATGTTGACAATTTTGCTCTGCTCATCTACTTTGGTTCAGCATGGCATGAATATCATACTGGTAATGGTCTATTAGCAAAAGTTAATTATTCCTATAGCATATCAATAAGCATAATTAAAGCTAGTAAGACATTATTGTATTTATATTTCTCTCTGGATTAAGGTTATCTCTCAAGCTAATCTAATCACCGTGTAAAGCACAACAAATCAAGGAACATATATACAAAGCAAACATATAATTTGAGTTGAAGCATAGAAAAATAAGTTTCAAATTGAGTTGTCTAAACTGAAATGGTCAGTCTAATATGTTTTCTAAATGATGAGTTATATATTTAAAAAAATTACCCTATATTTCAATGCAGAAAATATTAGTTTACGATGAGAGTGATATTGGAGAGTGAAGGGCGAGATAAACCTGTTTGTGTAGGTTGAGAAATTGTTTGCTGTAGACATGGCTTGCGCATTTAGACAGGAGAAAATGATAGCTCCATATGCTAAATTAAACAAAAGATCAAAGATTATTAAGTGCATAGTTCCATATCTAACATTTGCTATAATTCCATTAGCATCAAAAATTAAAATAGGACAGAACATAATGAAAGTGAAATGCTGAGCTATAGAATTTATCAAGAAGCAATTCAGATACGCTCGTAATTTCATAAATGACCAATGACAATCCAACTTAGGTTCCAAATGTCAGTCATAGATTTGTAGGCCTGAATAAGCAATGGAGATGATGACTTCATAAATCTGAAGTTTCTACTTTGTGTGTGTGTGTAGAGGAAATTTAATATGTATTGACACCACCATACTAAAGAACAAAGCGACATCATAAATTTAGAGGAAATTAAGTGATATGGACATGAAAGAAAAAAAAATTGGTAGAAACAAACAACGCTAATTGTATGTTATAAGTTTGAACCAGTACATTTATTGATACCACTCTTTGCAAAAAAAAAAAACAAACCACACTGTGAGATGAGAATTTGTAATTATCCAAAATATACCTCATATTTTCAGAGCAGCTCATACATCCACTAATTTGACTTAAATGTGGAATCATGACTAAATTTGCAACACACTCCAGCAACGTTTTTTAAATTTTTATCAAAACTAAATTTCACAATTAAAAGGAGGAATATACCTGATTTTCTCTTCAACCTAAGACACTCAGGGCTAGAAGCTTACTGTGAACTTCAAATCACAAATCAGGAAGAACGTGTGTCATCTGAAAATCAACATAATAGTGGAATCACAAAATCCTTTATCATCAAATTTAAATTGTATTGCTGAACTTATGAACGAATTATGACAAATATAAGAAATTTCATGATAAATTCTTTCAGAAAAAATAAATTAAAATAAAAATTTGTATTCATCATGTTAACCATATATAACATCTAAAATAAGGCCTCGCCTTAAGAATGCATCTTGAGGGTTTCTTTCTAATTTGGAATTGCATTTAACATAATTTGAGGGTTTATTGTCTTTAACATAATTAAACATATAACAGGAATTGCATTAATTGAGCAGTTACAACATACCTGCCGTTGGGCAGCCTTTCTTTCCCAAACTTGCTCCTTTACATAATTCTGAGAAAAATACAAAATAAGAATTCAACTACAACATAAAGAATGTTTTGTAAATACAGGTTTGAACTGGCAAAAAAGAATTTCAAAATTGATAAAATTTAATTTTGTACCTTGAACTCATCCTTCGTATCTTCAAGAAGGGTCTCATTCTCAATAAGATCCTTAAAAATCCTCAAAATATAAAAAAATCAGGTTATATAAAAAGAACATATGATTGTTTTCACGTAAATTGCCCACAGACCACAGTACCATAATCTTTGTTTCAGAGAAAATACCTCCAGCCTCCAGGTCATCGAGTTCCTAGGCAAAATGACAAACAATCTGGTACAAATAGAAGAATATAGCAGGAATTATTAGCTGAAAAAATATCTTCCTAAACATATTTAAACAGAAAATTCAGTAAGGATCTCGAGCAGCATCCTCACAACCGCACCCCCCCACCCCACCCCCCCCCCAAAAAAAGCCACACACCCGACAAAATAAATCAATATCAACTTTATAGCAAATCCCAAAACAAACAAACATGTACCCACCCACAAACTCTCTCAAGAGAGAACAGAAACATATCCTTTGAGATTTTACACTACGGAAATGATCAATACAATATATTACACAAATTTCCTATACTGGTGAAGAATGTAGCCTCTTTTGATATGAAATCAAGGATATACACAAAAAGATAAAATTCAAAATTATCTACCGATGAAGATAACCATTTAGGAAATTTGACAAACTTCTTATGTGCACCAAAGTTCACTTATACAACATGATTCATCAAGGGACTATCATACTGTACCAATTTTGTTTACATTCACGGTGACAATTATTAAGGTGAACCATTGCACCTTTGGATTTTGTTGCTAGTTCATAGGCAAGGATGTTCTTCTTGATGTGCCGTGACTGATCCTTGATCTAATTAGATCCTCACCTACGAAAGCAAAATTAAAAAGTTGATATTGAAAGAAACGAAGCAACGATCTTAATAGATCTAATTGATCTAATAAACCAAAAGGAGAGCCATTTGATTTCCAAATTAGCTATATGCCACATGAATTCAGTCGAAACTGAAGAGGGGAAAAAATCTAAAAAAAAGCAAAGAGATAAAGCAGCACACTGAAATAAAACCTAAACTATGAGCATCCCAATTTCTCAAATTAACAGGAGATAAAAGCAAAGAGAAATCTATGAAATCAGAAAGAAGAAAGAAATCAGAGAAGAAATAAAAAAAAAAGATAAAACTGTCAAATAGCATCAGGAGAAGGCAAGAGGGGTAGGAAAGACCGAACAAACCAAATTAAGAAGAAATCCCCAAATCAAAAAAGAGAATCCGAAAGGTAAAATTATAAGTAATGATGGAAATAAAATAATATTGTGAAAAAGGAAACGGTCTAAAAACATATAGTTCTCCCAATTGCAATATGAATAGCTGAGTACGGGCGAGTCTACTGCATGAACCCAAAATCTCTAAAGGAAATTCGTGAAACTCGAAATACAAAACAAAAAGAGAGATAGAAAAGAAAATGCGATAAACTCAGCGCAAAAATAGTAGGAGAAGGGAGAAGCCACAACAAAATAATGTCGGAAAGGAGGAAAGAGACAAAGTTGAGAATAAAAGCTAACCTATCGCAAACGAAATAAGGCCACGGCGCTCCAGAAATCGAAGAGGCAAATTGCTGCGCCATAATCCCTGGACCAGTAGCAGAGGAGAGCAACGAAGAAGAGGAGGAAACAAAGTCGAGGGCTCACAGAACCAAGAGCACATGGCGGATGGGTTTTCGTACGCAACCTACATGGCGCATCGATCAAACTGGTAGCAGATCGAAGCAATAGACCAGAATGAGAGCACAGAAGAACAGCAGATCCCAAATAGAGGAAAGTAGAGAGAGCGGTGCAGAGACCACGACCATTTGTCGAAGAGAAGCCGTACGACAACCACATGGAGAGCGCCTGAGATCAGAGAGATTGTACTTGGCGAAGCAAATCGAGGAAAAGCAAGGAAATATCTCGAAAGAGAACTGATCAAACGGCCAAACGAAACAGCATCAGACGACCAGGATGAACCCAACCCAACGGACGACCCGGATGAAACAACCGTTTGCCAACAGTGCTTAGCTACAGTAACGGATCCGGATCTAAATACCCGGGATTAATATATGTTTTGATGTCTCGCTTATCAAGAGGTTATGCGATTTGTATGGGACGCGCATCCTCAGTGGCCACTTCATTCGTTTGTACTGTGAAGTCAACGTTTTTTTTAAATATTTAGAAATTTTAAACTTGATGAATTCAAATTGTTGATCTTATTTAATTTTATGGATGATGCGTTTTTATATAAGTTTTATAAAATTCGGAATTGATTTGATATTAGATCAAATGGTCGACAATTGAACGAATCTTGTTAATTATGGCACCGTTTGGATATAGGAAGAAGGAAGAAAAAAATTATAAATAATTCAAATTCTTCACAAAGTTACACACTTCCCAATACTTCTTCCCACTTCTTTCCTTCTTCCCACACCTATCCAAACGGAGCCTATAATTGATTAATTCTAATACGTTCAAATTATAAATCAAAATAGTTAAGGATTTTCAGCACTGGACGATCTGTTCCACCGTTGGAACGGTCTGTCCCATGACCAGACGTGATGTTGTCCTGCCAGCAGAGTTACAAGACGGTCTGTTATATTATTGGAACGGTCCACCCTAAACATCGCTAAACTCGTGATTCTAGTATTTCCAGCAATGGAATTTCTCAGAAATCATTTTTCCTTACCAGTAAGGTTGTTCTACCCTAAATCGATACTTTTCCAGTATTTGCTACAAGTCTATCATTAATAATGAGATCTAAAACTAAAAATTGATTGTTTATCAAAATTAGGATTTCCATTAACAATCAAGTTTCAAACCAGAACAAAACGACCAAGATACACGGTTTCTAGGAGTTAAACAGTACCATTCTGGCTCTGACACCAATGTTGGTTTTCGATGGTCCTTGACCTATATGTATGTCTAACCTATAATCATGCATAGAGTTTAGATATACCGCAGTGGAAGTTGATCGATTGCCTATATTCTTCTCAAAACTTTGTTGCAACCCCTTCTACACTCCTGGTCTTCCTCCGTATGCAACTGGTACACCACAACCTCAGGCAAAGATCTGGTGTCACCCTTCACGAATCCAAGTGCCGGTTGACTCGTGCGTGTGCTTTCTATTGCTCTTCAAGCAATAGGATGGCTCATCTCTTTCTCTAATGTGTTTTTGGCCTCTCTCAGATGGTGGTTATCTCAAAAGACACGAATTGCAACCTTAGAGATGCTTCAGAAGAGAGGGGTATAAATAGCAGATCTGAAAACCGCCATCTGGAACGGTCCGTTCTATATTGGAACGGCCCGTCCCAACTCTAATGGGACAGTCCGATTGCTCAGCAAACCAGTCTGTTCCGTTTGGAACATGACTCCACGCACTTTTTCTAACAGTTACATATTAATGTAATATATAAAAAAAAAATGCATATAAAGAAGGCTTTACTATTAGCGTGATAACTAGAGCATAATTATTACCAAGCAATGACATGAATGCATGTTATGCCAAAGAGACATAATTGCTTAAATATAAGTAAACTTTTTAAAAATCTTATACCGTATAAAATTTAAATATAAACAACAAAGACGTTTAAAATCATACTGAAATCAAAGAGAACTGACTATTAGGTTTAATTATAAATTAATGTTTTTACCTTTTAGTTCTCTATAAATGCTCATTCAAAAAAAAAAAAAAAAACATGACGCAGCGAAGTCGTGAGTGCACAGCCTAGTTCAAAATATAAGAGTGAAACAAAATGAATTTATCTCAAAAAACAGTTTCCTGCCAACCGTGCTCAATTAAACACGACTTCAAATTTTGACCAACTACACTAACTTTTCCTATTTGCTCCTTGCTTTCTTACAAATTATATCAAGACATTTATAAGTTACAAAGTGGATGTTATAAGTCATGTACAAATGCATATATCTCTATTGACAATCCCAGAAGTTGATTTCATATTTTGGTCATTTTGACTTATGAATGACCTCTAATATCGATAACGAAGGATTTCATGCTACTCCTTAATTACATCATCTTTGTTTCGTTGCAAGAAAAAAATCACAGAACCTCAATTTCTAATTTGCAAACCTGACTTTTTTTTTTTTGAACTTCGCAAACCTGATTGTCTCCAAATACCAACATTTTACTAAATAACGAGAAAAGTTCCGCTATCAACATTTTACCGAATAACGAGAAAAGTTCCGCTATCGACATTTTGATTGTCTCCAAATACCAACATTTTACTATTTAATTAATTTTTTATATTTTAAAATTCAAACGTTAAATTCAAAACATTGATCTTTCAATTTATTGAGCGATGCGTTTTTATATAGGTTTTGAAAATTTTAGAGCTTATTTCATACCCGATCAAAGCCTAAAACATGAACGTATCAGAACGAATCTATCATAGTTAACAAGGTTCTCTTGTTTTTCTTTCTCTTGATCGAGTATCAAATAAACTCCAAAATTTACAAAACTTATATGAAAACTCATCGCTCATTAAACTAAATAAGATCAACAGTTTGGATTTAATATTTGAACTTAAATTTCAAAAAATAAATTAATAGAAAAATATTGACATTTTGGAGCAACCAAAATGTTGGTAGCGGAACCTTCCTTTTGAATAAATAAGTCGCGGTGTCCGGAGTCGATCGGAGGAAAAAAGATGTGAAGGAACGAGAGGATGAAGGAAGAGGCAGAGGTGAGAAAGAGGAGAAGGCGAGCGTGGATGGAAGGTAGCGCCATTTGTGGGATGAGGACTTGCTTCAGATCAAGGTCCGTATGATACGAAGTAGACGTATAAGGGTATATTGAGAAATATTAAAATACGCCTGAAATTATAGTATTTTATTTTCAGAATGTATAATAATTGCATGACAATGGAAAATTTCTAAGTATAATTGATTTAGGGTGGCATTTTTCTAAGAGTTAAGTTTATGATGTCATTCTTCTAATTTTGAGGTTTTGAGGTAGCTTGTACCCAAATCCCCCATTTTTATATACTATGAAATTTATGAAAAAGTTCTGAAAAATTGAATTAAAAAAGAATCGATCAAAATGTGATTTGTAGTTGACAAAAAATTTTCATATATATTCGTTTCCATATCCGATAATATATGAACCGTATCCGTATACGAACTGTTCCGTATTCAAACACATCCATATTCATATCCGATCCCTTTTCATCCCTAAAATCAACTTTGTCTAAGTTGGAAAACTAATCAGGAAGAGAGAGATGATACATAGGGACCACTGGCGCCTAAATCATGCATTTGTTTTTTTTTTTTTTTAAGTACGCTAATCATAAATAAGAGAGAGAAATTATGAAATATGCACAATTTCTTTTTTCATGTTAATTTGTTAACCAGAAAGGGCAAAATTGAATATATTGGTCAAATTTTTTTATCGTTTTATGTGCACAATATCATAAGAAGTGACGATAAAATACCCTAACAAAAAAGAATCTGATATCTTTCTTCTAAGAATGCTAAAAGAAATATCATACAGAAATTTTTAATATCACATTTTTATAAAATACTGAAGTAACAAATATTAATGTGTTAATTCTAAGAATGAAAAAACAATTAATTAAAGGTAGCAAATGTTACAAAGAAATATTATGAACTTCTTTTTTTTACATAACAAGGATATTTTGGTCTATTGACATATTCATACAAGTTATTCCTTAATTTTCAATTATTCATTTTTATTTCATACCAAACATCCATTACATCACTTTGCATAAATTCTTATAAATCCTTAAATCGTGTGACCACTTATTCCACAACCAAACCGCCTTCATATTAATTTGATTTTTTTTTAACAAGTTGAATATTTCTAAAATGTTAGTTTAGACTTCACATATTTGAAGTCAAAATATATTTATTTTGGTAGGATAACTTAAATTCTGGCTAATCAAATGCTGCTTCAGTGCAACCATATACTCCTGAAACATAAACCCAACTATTTGGGTCAAAAATACAACTTCTAGAACAAGTCAAGGAGTCACATTGAGAAATAATAATGATTGTAATAATAATAATAATAATAATAATAATAATAATAATAATAATATAAACTTCGTGATATGTTAGCAACCACGCATGAAAGGTGAGAGAGAATCTTAGGATAAGGCTTTGCACTTCTAGTTGTAGTGGCCCCCAACAAACAAAAAGGCCTATTCAAACCTTGTTTTTACTTCCCAATACAATACGGACAATGAAAAAAATAACTATAATATATTAATAATGACAGCAATCCTATTCACCTATTTTATTAAACTTACGCCATATCCGAGGATCCCATGTGGTCATTATTTTATTCATAAAAACGGATTACCAATTTTCGGTTGTTGAACAGTTCATTCAATATTGGAGTTTGCATTAGCACCTTTCTGAATTGTGATTATTGCTTCTGTACCCAAAAAACTTAATAGGATGTTGAATTTTTCGTCTAATTACGGAAAAACGGAAATTGAAAACGTAATATACATTTAAAGAAAACAGTACTTAACAATAACTAAAAGAATAAAAGATAAGCTTATATATATATAAAGTAAAACAAGATTGCATAAGCTGACATTATTCAAGCAAATACATAGGCGTGTTGAAATATAATTGAATTGCAACTTAGGTACCTCGCTGAAGTTTTTGTAGCAAAATAATTAATTAATAATGTAACAAAAAATATCTCAAGGTACGGCCCCATTATTTTAATAATATTTTTGTTTCAGGCATCTTGTGCAAACAATACTCTTTAAAAATGGGACAAGGTTTAGCAACCAGGGAATTTTGCCTCTATTGAAAAAAATAATAAGAATAATTATGAGAAATAATTCACGAGGTATCTAACCAACCTTCGAGGCTAGGACCTTTTTGGTTTTGCATCACCCGTGACGCCATGCCTCCCAGATAACATTAGATTAGATTAATAGATTTTCATATAGAATTATAATTGTTAGACCCACCAACGCTCGGCCCCACCCACCAAGTAATATAGGAGAAGAGGTTTAGAAATATTTCTAACTAGCAAAAGCATCGCGCTTCGCGCGATTAAATTTATTTATCATATTTTTTAAAAAAACTATAAAATAAAATTAAAATATTTCACTAAATTTTTTAGATTTTTTTAAGAATCTCCATAAAAATTTATGCAA
Source organism: Rhynchospora pubera (assembly GCA_028095005.1). Classification (NCBI taxonomy): domain Eukaryota; kingdom Viridiplantae; phylum Streptophyta; class Magnoliopsida; order Poales; family Cyperaceae; genus Rhynchospora; species Rhynchospora pubera. The sequence continues at coordinate 227,677,662 of CM051459.1, read as the reverse complement.
AAATGATTTGAAAAGCTTGTAAACAATTAAATAAAAGACTTAAAACCTGAATGAGTTGGTTCAACATGTAAAATTTTATTTCGTAGAAGTTTTCAATGAATTTTGAATTACTTTGTTAAATTAGATTTATCATTCTAAAATAGTATCCAAGCATCCATATAAAATTTCATGCAAAAATAAGTGTAAGAAATTCCTAAAAAAATCAAAAGATAAAACACAATTTTGTGGATTATCTAAAACATTTAAGCTATATCTATATTTCAAATGAGTTAAAAGCAATAATTTTGATAACATTTAATTCTCTATTTGATGGAAAATAAATTTAAGAACTTCAAACAACTAAATACGTAAAATATCATTTTTTAATATGACATCAAAAATAACATTTTAAAAGTAAAAAAAAAGTCAATGTGATTAGTTTTTTTTTATCCTGTGCACAAAATTTTATGTGGAAATATATCTTGAGACCACTAATTATAAACTTAATATAAGTTTTAAATTATACAGTAATATATTATGAAGTTTGCAAAAATATTTAAATTATTTTTTTTAAAGTCTATAAAAAATTATGTAAATAATTTATAATAATTTCTCTGAGAATTCATCAATATCGTAAAATATTTTTGACCAATTATAATTCTACAAACATGATATTGCTATGATATTATGGAAAAGTATGTTAATAGTATATTTGTAAATGCATAAGAAAAATTTTAATGAATTAAAATATAGATCATTTTGAGTAAATATATGCTATAAATGAGGGGCTACTATTCAAATGTAATCATAATTTTCAGGATATAAGGGACCATAATGATAATATATCAAAGTAGAATGAAAAAGAAAAGTAACGCACATGCATGGCAGCAACAATGATGTGGGCTAAACCTCTCTCTTTTTTTCAGTACGTATATTATGCGGGTCATAAATAGTTATTTACTTGACATACGTACTATTTCTCATATTTACAATAGCAACAATGGATTTCTCATATTTACTATTAATTTTAAAAAATCGCCAAATATTTTTAAAAGTTATTCAATTCTATAGAATTTGTAAAATTTTAAAAAGATGAAAATTGCTAAAAATATCGAAAAAATTAAATATCATTGGATCAACATAATTTTGCATGCATACATGTAAAATTTAATAAAATACTATTATGAAAATTTACAGAAATGAAAAATTATATAAAATATTTCAAAAGTATAAAATCTAAATGGTTCATATCATTAGATTTTTGTATAAATTTTTTTACGATGTAGAGAAATTTCATACATCGACATATTTTGAAAATGTTTGGAAACAATTAAAAGTAGAATTGTATTTTATGAAATAATATAATTTAGTAATCATAATTAAAAAATTTTAAAAATATTTAGATCTCTATAATTATTAAATTTTATATTTTTTGTGATGAAAGATATACATTTTTTACGGCCAATTGAATTAATAATTAATCTCAAAACATTTTAAACTTACCGCATATTTTATATTGCACAAAATTGTATGCTTATATTAAAAATAGCTCTATGGAATGAATAAATTTTTATAATTTTAGAAACATTTATATAAATATTTAAGCATAAATAAAGTCATATATTCCTTTAAATAATAAAAAACATATTGAAATTTTTGAAATTATGGGGATTGAATTTTACGAGATTGAAAAAATTATTTATAATATTTATAAGTATATAATTATAAAATTACATATCATTAAATTCTTCATATATCTTTGAGTAAGTACATAAATTTTCATAGCCTAATGATTTTTCCAAATCCTTGAAACAATTAAAAAACAAAAATATAATAGAATTTTTTTATGAGATTAAGAAAATTATTTAAAATAATTTCTAATTCTATAGTTAAAAAATTATATAACTAAATTCAACATATTTTTTGTGAGCTTGCATATAAATTTTTATCACCAAATGATTTTTTAAAGATATCATAACAATTTAAAAATACAACTATATTTGATGTCAAATTTAAAAAATGAATGCTCCAATTTTAGGGAAATGGAGATGATGGTATTTGGAAACATGATGAAGACATCATTAATGTTACTGTACAAAATACTCCTAGAATTAGAGTATTTATTATAGATACAAGGGGGGAAAAACAAAGAGAAAGCCTAAGATCAATTAGCGAAAGTTAGCAAGACATTAACGCAATTTTTCCCTCTTTAATTAACGGTATATAAAGCCGAAAATAAGCATTTTATCCAACATTTGTGTGCAAAGATTCATGAAAGTGTGTTTGTGTATTTCACGAAATGATCATATATATATATAGACATTCAAGTTGTGTATAGTGCACAACCTTTAGATTATGGCGTTTTATCGCAGCTATGATCCTATATATGATGAAATTTTTAATTTAGATCCAATTATACTAATTTTTAATTTAGATTATTGGACTATTACAGATGGATACATGTTAGTAAATCAAATTGCTTCTTTTTTCTGTAACATTTTAAAATATAGAAATAACCTTTCAGAAATTCTTCTTTTTCTAGCTAGTACCATTTTATATTACGACTTTACAATGTTACATTTTGACATGTTATGTTTGTGTTTAATAACGCTTTATAAAATATAAAAATAAGATATCGTGGCATTGTAGTTTATTGACCCCTTTGCGCTACACTGATTAACATTTCATGACTTTCTCATTTCTTATAGTTGCTAAATGCTATTAGAAATATTAATCTTGTACCTCCGGAAATATATTTTTTTTCCAAGTAATTATCGAGAGGGAATATCTGAATTACTGATAAAATTAACCGAGGACGCCATTCAAGTGAGGGATATATAGATGGGCTAAAGTGCTATAGATGGCAATGCTATAGATGCATTTTTTGAGTCATTTTTTTAAGATCCGAAATTCAATTAGTCAATCTAAACCGTTCAAATTGATCACTATATCGAAATTCTATTGGAGACTGAATTTTAGATTTTTTTAAATTTTTTTGCTATTTATTTTGATATGTTCAAATTGGAGTGTCTGAAATACTCCAATTATAACGTTTTTTTTAAATATCATAATAAATAGCAGAAAAATTCAAAAAAATGTAAAATTTGATCTCCAAGATTATTTTAATATGGACTAAAGTGCCATAAATGGCAATGCCGAACGATATGTGCAGGCATCGATGCAGCTTTTCCCTGAAGCATTTTATATTGTTTTATTAAAAAAAATGTCCAAGGACTTTTCTTCGGGATTATTTAAATAACTCAAAAATATATAAAGTCAACTTAAATTGTCCTAGTGATTTTCTATTAATAGTAGTGGCCGGACATTAATTATGTGACTACAACAGTGAACACTTCAAAAAGGGAAAAAAATATATTATCAACTTGATAAATTGGTCAACTACTAATTTTTATTACTCTTACCCATTCTTTCGAATATAATAAGGTTAGAACTCACAGGTGCAAAGTTTGACGAACTTATTTAACTTTTTTTTTCATGCTTTGAGCACCGAGGAAAACATATAATTTTAACGCAATTTTCAAATTATTATTTGTCGCCATCATTAATTGTCTTCACGAGGAAAAATACATGAGAAACCTAAGTTAGACTTTCTATTATTTTTTAATGTAATTATTGCGTTGACAACTATCATCACTATCAATTTGTTTGCAAAACTTCGCTATCCATTTGTCTTCCATTATGTACCATATGTGAATAGACTTGAATATAGTAAACTATAAAATTCAGTACGAGAAGATGTACATATGATATATGCCGAGTACCATATATATACTTCTAATTTCGCAGATGATCTGATACGTATATTGGTAATTAATTGGTTTGTACTTGCTTTGGAAACGTGAATGTTCATAGGAACAAAATGATATGTAATTAACTTAATTTCATAAGTTTTACAAGGACAAAATAGTATACTTGGCAGTTAGCATGTCCAGTTTTGTAACGAATTTTTTACTTGACAAAAAAGTATACTTGTATACCCGTGTGTTATATAACGACGAGTAATCGATGTTTATGTTTGTTGAAGCGCAACAACATCGTGTGAGTATCAAATCAAAGTCTTAATTTAAAAAAAAAAGATTAGCTTTTTCCGTACTTGTTGAGTTTTAATCCAAGTTCATTATTAATTAAAATTATTAATTATAATTAATGTGATTTATATTATTAAATATAAACCAAGTTCATTTAGTATATAAAATTAAAGGGTGCATTGGACCAGATTCACTAAATTTTGATCCCTTCAATTGCCTTAGTAATATATACTTTGCTCTGTCATTAAAAAGACACATTTTCTCTTTAATTCGCCCTTCATCAAAATTAGACAGAATAAGGAAAAAAAAAGCCATTAATTTTTTGATAAAAAATACTAAGTAAAAATGGAGAAGATCGAATTTCCACCTTACGATGTCTTCTCTCCAATCTTATAAGTTCTAACTCATGATTTATTAATTTTATATGAAATACATATTTTTGGCCTGTTAATTAACAAATATTATAATAATTAAATATTTTAATATCTAACAATATATTTTCATATCAAAACATCGGCACGCAAAATGCATGTTGAATAACAAAAGTTAATAGTATTTTTAACAAATCAAGGCAAGCACGTTAGCAATAAAATAGTTTTTGCATGGAATATACAAATTCGAAACTGAATCAATAAATTTAAGTATGTTAAAAGAAGACTTAAATCTAGGGACGTTCAAATGGAAAACAAAACAAAAAAGAAATTGGGAGATCAGGCATAGCATTGAACTGGAGGGGATGGAAGCAGAGCGTACTGGAGTGCTGGAGTAGTGGATCCGACCTTTTATGGAAAAGAAAAAGCACACCACTCTCTATTTTTTCGCAAGAGGTTGGGTTGGTGAATTGGTGGTGAGCCTGCATGCAAATATAAATATATGCAAATTATTGTACCACTTGCTCTTTGAATCTCTTCATTTTTTTTCCTTTTTGTTTTTAGCTCCTTTTACTCATTTAGTTGTGCAGCCTATGGGCTCCTTTGCCACTCCCACCCCGGACCCACAGGATTGTTTCGCATACCCGTTCATTTCTCTCCAACGCTGTGTTTAGCTCGGTGGTATAAACTATAAAGTAAAAAGAAAAATATGAAGAGGACAAAGAAGGATTGAGATAGAAAGTAAAATAATTTTATATTTTTTGTTTAGATGAATAACAAAGGAAAAGAAAAAAAATAATTTTTCTTTTTTGTCAGTCTCTCATACCTGTAATTTTTTTTTTCGCTTTCATTCTCTTCTTATTTGGAGGAGAACAAATTTGTACATAAAAATAAATTTCGGAAGAAACTTTTTTGAGTTTTTCCTCTCAAAAAAAGCTTCCTTCTCTATTTTTTTCAACCAAATACGAATTTTTTTTAAATTTCACCTCCAATTGCATTCCCTCCCTCTCATTACCAGAAGCAAACACAATGTTAGTTGAAAGGAGTTTGATTGCCACTTTAAAGTTTAAAATTATCACATAGGAAGATTTAATCAAGCCTTGAGATGATTTTGCTCGAGTTGTTGCTCAATGCATGCAAGCTTTTTCAATGTATAAAAGAAAAGAAGAGATAATTTAATTCGGTTTTATCTCTGACGATGATAACACTATCACTTATAGTATTCGAGATAGGATAAAAAACAGTTGTGACAACGGATGATCCTGTCAATGCATCTGCATCACAATTTTAGAGTTTCTAATGACTAGCTCAAGCTAATCTCCGTATTCAAATCTTATCGGAAATCGGAAATCAAATTTTACGTACATTTGTTTGAATCATTTTCGATATATTTCATGATTTCTAGAATATCATGATTATTTCAAAATTATGAATCCTCTAATAATAATGTTTTTTAAAAGTCTAAAAAAATACTAGAGCAAAATGTTTGTTTCCAACGATCGATATGCGGTACTGATTGTTCCATAACTTTTTAAGTATTAGTTTCTAAATTATGCAGAAAAAATATATCTAATAAGTATTAAAAAACACTAGTAATTATGAGTGTTTGTTTTATTTTAAAATAGTACTGATTCTAACGTGTCGAGACTGATTATGTTTTTTTTTAATTTAGTTCATTCGTAGAGTAAGTCAATGACTTTCTTATTGGCAAGTAATTAATATGCTTTCAGAAAAGCGAATAATCTAATATTGTCAATCATCAAACAAAGCGTACTTAATGGTTGATGTTTTGTTTTCGTTTTATCAAAAATAAAAACTGGATGACGCTCCCATTATTTTTTTTAAAAAAAACAAAGCGTACTTGAGCAGATATATAAGTTATAAAAAATTATATCACTTCGGCTCCGTTTGGATGGATGCAGGAATAAAAGAATAGCTTCTTTCTACTCCTAAATTTATTATAAATAATCTAAATTCTTCACAAAATTACACACTTTCCAGTATTTTTTTCCTTCTTCTTCTTATTCCCACATCATTTAAACTGAGCCTCAGGAATAACATATTATTGTCTGTGTCACAACTCACAACGTACTCCACAGTCCATTCATCAAAAAAATGCACTGACAGGTGTAACTTTGCGTGAGGTGCAGTATTTTCCTTGTTGGATGGTCATGCCAAAGTTCTTGCTTTTTATAGTCCCCAAGTTGAAGCCCAACTAACAGACTAGAAGACTATATGCCATTCATCAAAAAAAGAAGACTATATGCATCCTCATAGCCACATATCGAAAGGTATTCAAATCCTTAAATCCCTAAAACAAATGATGTGAGTACCGAGCAACAGGACTACAGGAGCTGTAGGGGGGTAAGGTACAAGATTAAAAATGGAAAGTGGTATTCGGAATCTATAGCATGCTACCTAACCTAGGTCAATTGATGCACAAATAATATAAACCGCCTATGGCATGCATGATGCATCATACATGGTGGGGTACAGTACATATAAATATGCAATTATGCATAGTCCTGTTTCCTAAACAATCTAATTAATCTATTCTAATCTAATCTAGATGGCAAAGAGGGAACAACAAACAAGATCATATACATGCTCTCTTTTATTCATCCCTAGCTAGCGCACGTCACGTATTACAATAAAGTATACCAAATCAGTATTTCAGAAAAATGTTGTAAAAAATAAATCGTTGAAGAATTACACCTAGTAAAATCCATTAATGCATTAATTGTTCTTAGTCAAAATAGACAAAAAATTGAAATCCAAATCTAACTAACCTAGTTTATCAAAAAGCAATATGCCTTGAATCATTTCTTCCAATAAAAAAGAAATAATAAGCAGAGACTAGAAAGTAATTAATAGACGTTGAAACATTCAACCAAAGTCGTTAACACACACACACACACCCAAATAATAATATTATCTTCTAACGTCTCGATATTAAAGATCATATGATAGTCACTAAATTTTCAGAATCTCTAGTAAGGTTAAGAAAATCAAGTTTGTCATCTTCTCAGATAACTCCCAAATAAGATGGTTATAAATTAAGTATTACTTATAGCGTGAGGATCACTATAAAAAAAAATTGTTAATTAATTCGTTCCTTCCATAACAGCAATTAGAATTTCACAAAACAAATTAATTAAAGCTCTCTAGAATACAAAAATAATTATAATAAATATTATATTTTAAAAAACAACTTGAAAATTTTATTTTGGATTTTAGTATATGACAAATATTATATGGCAACAACTCCACAGAAGCATTTTGGGTGGTGACCACACATAAAGTTATACCACAACCAGCAATAAAGAATAAATTAGTCAATGGAAGGGTTAGAGGCATATTGTTTCTTAAAAAAAAAAAAAAAAAAAAAGGGGCAACTTGGTTAAGGTCCTTAAGGAGACATGATCTGGGTTGCTTTACCTACATTATTCCTAGTACTTGAAAAATGTATAATCAAGTAATCAAACATGTGAGCCACCAGCGACCTTTGTATATTTCGTCCAGACTGAACTACCTTTCTTACTTTTTTTTCCCCCTTTTTTATTCTAAGAAAATGATTAGCATTACCCAAAAATTTCACTGGATGCTTTCTACAAATTAAAATGTTGCAGGTTCCTATTATCGTTGTTAGAAACTCAAGTCCTTATACAATTTTTATTTTTATTACTAATTAATACTTAATTAAACATGTCTAACAAATAGAATCTATTATTAAGCATCAAAACATACATGAGAAAAGGGGAAGAACTTTCTACCTTTTCCAAAATTGTAATTGGAAGGCTCGATCCAAGGTATTGAAGTCGATAGCATGTCTCCAATCATCACAATTACGCTGGCCTCAAGTCAACCTAAAGTATTAACCAACTTTTAGAAATTTGTTCTAGCAAACTCTAGAACGAGGTTAATTCCTTGTTGTCTTTCTTCACAAAATGAACTATTTAATTTATAGTTAATATTGAACATATGAATTTTCTATAGAAAAGCAAGCATATGAGAACAATGGAGGAGAGAAAAACTATATTTTTTTCTGAAATTTTTGGCCAAGAAATAATAGGAGAAAAAGGCAAGAGGTTAATCCTATAATAGATGGTTGGATTTCCTTAATTAACAACCTATAATTAGAAACCCCAACATCTTCATCTTTCTTTATTTCACATGAAAAAAAAAACACCCTTAGGGGGCCGGCCTCATCATGGCTATAATTAGGCCATTTTATTTAGTCATTTTGTTCTCATATTAACACATTAAATCAATCATTTAATGGCTCAATTAAATTATTTTCTAATTGAGCTGAATTAATTAATTCAACCAATTACAATATGTTGAATAAAATTAATTATCAGCCTATTGATAATTATTTTAGAATTAACAAATGCATTAATTTATTTTTATATAATCCCTTTGATTTAATTAAATATTACAGTTCGAAACGATATATAATTAATTAATCAATTTATCATATTTTCATTAAATTTATAGCTGTGAATAAATTTTATTCACAATGCACTATATGGTTAAAACTTTATTTGTGTGACCCTTTGAGGATTTATGTTACGTTGGCCATGAAAAAAAATTGTTATTTATTTCCAATAATCATAAATAGTATCTAGCAACACGTTATGATTCTCAATTAACATAAATATATAATGTATTGTTACAATATTTCAATCCTGCATAAAAAATAAAATATTTCCTTGTTATATATATGTATTCTTTATATTTATTCTATTTTCTTGATTTTGGTCCCAGAAATATACAACAAGATAGAGAAGACAACACAAACATATCTTACATTATTTCAAACCATATATGTACACGATAAAAATCTTGCAAGAACCTATTTCACAATACCCCAATTATCTCACGGAATTGCTTAGGAGCATCCCAGAGATTATATCATCCACATCATCACCGATTTTCAAAAAGAGAAAACGCGTGACCTCCCCTTCCGCGTACGCTGTCTCCCCTTCTCTCGCGTAAACTAATCCCTCCCCCTCCTGCGTACATTGTCCCCCCTCCTCCCTCTCACGTACGCTGCCCCCCTCCCCCCTCATCTCTCTCACGTACGCTGTCCCCCCACACTCTCTCTTCCCCTCCTACACACTTCGTAACTGTTGAAGTTAATATAATTAAATATTGAAGGTAATATCCTAACTGTTGAAGTTAATATATATAACTGTTATTGTTATATATATTAACTTCAACCGTTACGATATTACCTTCAACATTTATGTATATTAACTTCAACAGTTACGATATTACTTTCAACATTTATGTATATTAACTTCAACAGTTACGATATTACCTTCACCATTTAAACATATTAACTTCAACGATTTTATATATTAATTTCAACAATTATGATATTAACTTCAACGATTTTATATATTAATTTTAACAGTTATGCTCGGAAGGGGGAGGGGGAAGGACGTACGCGGGAGTGACGGAAACAGAGCGACAGGAGGGAGGGGGGATAACGTACGCGAGGAGGGAATACGCGGGATAAGAATTTCTAAAAATAGAAAACGCGTAGAGCCAAAACTAGAAAAAACGCGTGGAGATGATGAATATCGGGGATGATCCTTATCACCCCGGATTATCTCACGACTTATTTATCTTACATTTTTTTTTGGGTCTTTTTCTTATATATTTTATATTAGACTCACAACTTAGCTCTATTTACCAGACCTACTTATCCCTAAACTTCCTCTTCTTGCGAGTTATGCGTTTGCTCGGGTTCTTGCACCATGCCATCCCCCGGACTACCAAGAGGAAACTCCAAAAAAAAAATATGCATAGAACTCGGGTAATTCAGCCAAACTGGGTAGTATTGTGGCATCACAATCAAGACTGGTGATCCAGGGTTGAAACCCAGTCAAAACAAATCGTTAGAATCACCGATCTAATCGTTTGCAGTGATAGTTTAAAGATCGAATTCACAAGGACGAAACTATTCAATTCATGAGTCATTTATTTAATCTAACTAGAATTTAGGATTTTGGAATAAAAGATAATTGAAATGTTTATTTTGGGTTTTTGGGTTTAAGATACAGAAATGTAAGATACATGATGCAATTTCTGAGTTCAATCCCAATTCTCAACTTGACTAAGTGGTTTGATTTTCAAACTTCTACCTCTATTAGAAGTGGAACGGACCGTTTTGCGACTGAGGTGGCCTATTCTACTCCTGTCAACCTATGGAACAACCCGTTTTGACTGGAACGCCACCTCTCGGGCTATTCGTTCCAGTACTAGAACGATCCATTCTAAAGGTTAATGATCGATATGTTAAGTTATTTAGTTTGCTAATTATTTCGTTTATGCAAGAGTTGTAATTAAACAGGGATTGGCTTAACTCTTACTCTCGTTCAAGTCAAGTAATTTAAGTTCAACTACCTAACTTCCAAACTTTCTAAACTTCAACTCTCGTTCCTTGATTTAGGTTATTTGGCTTATCTTCTTGGGTGTATGGTAAATTCAACCTCTTGGTATGAATAAAGTCACGATGTCGCGATGACTTGGTCTAACCTCTCGAAAATTACCTACTTAGTAGTGCCATTAACATGCTCGATTCAATTTAATCAACTTTGGGTCCAAACCATTAAACGTGACCATTCGCTTAATGGTTGTTTGCCTCTCAATTATGCTGCATAAAATCCTGTAATAAATAAAATAAATTTTTTTTCCACAAATAAACCAAATCTATAACACTAGCAATCAAACAAAATAGTCTTGACAAACGGTCATGATCCATGAAAAGAAAATACAGAAATGCCTAAAAAATGGACGATAAATTAATTAATTATGGAAAATGCCATTGTGAGTATGTGATATCTCTACAATTAATTAACAGAAAGTCCCAAAAATGAAAAATCTGTAGCAACCACATTCCTTACATCTTTATGAAAAACTATGCAAAATTTCATGTCAAACTGACCTATGGACGGACAACAAAATAATTTATTAAAATAATGCAGCAAAATCAACCTCAAAATTACAGCAAATAGACAGGTCCATTGCCTTAGCAAATGGAGACAAGATGGTACCAAATTAAAACAGTTGGGCAGGATTTTTATACCAATTAAAGACCCATTTCCATTCTTTTTTCTGACGGTCCAAGCTACATCAACGGCCCAACAACGTATACAAAAGTGGAGCGGATCTGAAAAAAGTGAAGCGGACCCAAACCCGAACCCATATCAAAATCAAACATGTCTGTCGGAAACAGACTCACGTGACTCCTCCGACTGGACCCAACCTACTCCTAACTGATTCGACTGAGTCAGGTTGAAGGCTATACACGTGTCACAACGAGATTAGTCAAAATCTTTACCGTTAAAAGAAATAAAATAAAAAGAAGAGTGGAGGGAGCAGTTACCTGAGAAGGAAATACAATGCCTCCGACGAAGTCAGCTGCTGCACCGCGTACTCCAGCCACCTCAACCCCAACTGATTACACCGCTGCACAGGTGACGACACCACAATCCCAACAAGAACAAACACGAAAGGGATTGGGTGAGGAGTAGTCCCAATTAAGAGATGGAGGTTCTCACTAGCTGCGAATGAAGCTCAGAAATTAGACTCAGAAGGTGAAGGAATTAAGCAATTGAACAACGATAGAATTTCAGGGAGGGATGACTTACATGTTCAATGGAGCAATTTCAATGCCGAAACTGTGTACAGACGAGTATGCTACCTCAGTCTCGAGTGACAATGACGAAGTGATGCAAATGGAGAGGGGAAGCCTGACATATGAATTCAATGCCGCTACAGTGTCCCATCTCGACCCAAGAGCATGCTCGGATGAAACATAAAAGCGTTGGTACAATACCAACAAAATTTTCTCATCACTAGAGGTGTCCAGTGAAACCCAAGGAAAGAGATAGACAAAGCGAGGCAAATGGAGAAGAAAACCAGGGGACAGTCTATTCTCTGAAAAGAAGACTATCCTAGTCCTAAGGTACAAACATCTTGATGACGCAACAGTAGGTACCACATTCTCTTTGGATTGGAGCCATCTGATATGAGGCGAAATTCAAATCAATGGCTGTGATGCAACAGTGCTTTGTATAATAAGAGATGCCATATGGTTCAACACAAGTGAAAAACATCAAAGCTATACCCAGCAACAACATCCTGCCATTCATTCATACAGCTGGCCATATGGGAGGACAGATGCCCACATCAACCATCCCATCTGCTAGCTATGAGCACAACTGACGTTGTATAGCATCACAAAGCGTCACAAGGCAATAGAAAAGGCCAGAAAGTGACACTTCAAATTCCCATGGACAAATCAGTCCTTGTTACAACGAGACAAAGGAGTGAGACGCCTCAATACACTATGAATTCAAGGTTGGAAAAATAAAATGTCAGTCTTACCCCTCAACTTTATCCCATAAGCGCATCACAAAGGGATAATAGCAAACCATGCCATACTCCAGGATCAAATGTACTAAAGAACAAAGGAGCTACAAGTGTCAATTCACTGAGTTGCTTTGTGTAAATAGGCCTCAGATGACAATATATATTATCAAATCTGACTTATCATTGGCCAATGGGACAAGAGAATTGGCGCTTAATTGCGACTGTGACTGTGTCCAATTTAAACTTCAAGTTCCATCACTTCAAACACTTAACAAGCTAAGTGTGGGCACAAATTATCAAAAAGTGACAAATGTTAACTCAAACACATGGTTGTAAATGCCAAGGCCACAGTCACTCATATAATGTGACTAATGCCAATACAAGTTCAAAATTGAACTTTAAATGCCAACCAACCATGAAATTAAATCAATTTAACTATGGAATCAGATCAAAGCAAGTGACTAGATAGTTCAAGTGTGAGTACAACATGTTAATATATGATAAGTGATGACTCAAACAAGAGAAGCTACCATGCCACTGGCCACAAGAAAACAAGTATGCAACACAAGTCACCTGCAAGGCGCAACAAGCATCAAATGCATCCTAATGCAACATAATTCAAGCACTGGAGAGGAATAAACCTCCTCTGAAATATCTACAGACCTCATCTGAGGCACAAAAACGAATAGCTGAAGCAAAATAGCTCATAGCCAAGGCACCACAACCAACAACCATAAAGGTAGCACTCAATTATATGACACATGTCCCAGTGTCCACAAGAGAATCATCCCTCTTGGTGCCAAAGGATAAGCATACAATGCCACAAGGGAACCTCAACAACCAACAGGCGTGACAACAAACCATCTGTTGCCAAGTCAACAGCTACATAAAGACAGCTGCCTCAAGTCAACAACAAATCACCAATTAGAAAGCCATATGATATAATTAGGAATTAAAACAAAGGAAAGTCACTGGAGACCATCCCAAGCCATGTAACTCGACTGGAGATGCCTTCTGACCATACAACCGAAGATAGCTAGCGCCAAGACAACTCCTCCCCCAAGTAACACTTGGTGAAATGGAGTAAACAAGACCCTCAAACAACCACATATGCTGATGGATGCGAGCCCCATATGCCACATCAACAGAAAAGCAATAGTGAGTTGAAGTAAATCCAAAACCATCAAATACACTATCTCAAAGTAAATGCCACATGTCAAGAGACCAATGGGTAGTAAATTGAGAAGTGAAGCCCCAATGGGAAGAAAGCACCCAAATTAAGGCAGCAAGAAGCAAGGTAACATCTCAGCCCTTCATCAAACTTCAAATTTCTCTGGAAATGCCACATGACAGATGAAGACCCAGAAGAAGCCCTAGCTCTTGCTTATAAAAGAAGCAGAAGACGAAGGAATCAAGGCCCCCGTTTTCCTAATTTTTTAATATTAGGCTAGTATTATGTTTTCAGAAATTGTAAAAGAAAGGAAAGAAGTTTAATTAAGGTAATTAGCATGTAAACTCACTTTTTTCATGAAATAAAAGGGGCCATTACTTTAAAATGTTTGTTCTTTTTGTTATTCATGAAACTCATGGTCAGTATGATTAACATAGAGCTCATGTTATTCCATCATATTAGGATAAGCAAATAGATTAATGTCTATGCATATATTACACATCTAGCTATTCAAAGTCAAATCGAGTATGTATGTATCATGGGTTACTTAGGCGTCTAAAAAAATAAATAGAGTCCATGGATCAAAAAGTAAATCTCTAGGACCTTTCTTTCAAATGAAATAAGCTTGTCTTAAGAATAGATCAAGAGATAAGTGAATAAATGAGTCCATCATTGAAACACAAGTCCAAAAAACATATATATGTCAAAATTAAAAAGTTGTAGTCTCTCAGGTCTGAACACAAAATCATCAAGAATCTGTTTAGTTGTTAAAATCATGCGACCCCGCCTGAATTCTGACGACCCCGTCAGAAACCATCCCGAGACCACCTATATCCAAACCTGTTCTAGACGAGGCCGCAACAAAACCAGACGATCCCGCCTGAAACCCACCTGAGACCAGAACCTAGACCTAAACCATAACCTAAACCAATCCATACCAATGGCTAGATTTTGAGTTTTTCTTGGTTAGTCAACGAACCAAATTTTTGCTCAATCTTGTCATTGACTAATCCTTCACTAAACCTTAACCTAAGGGTGGAATCGTACCAACCCCTATGTGATTTCTATCCAAAACCAAAATCAACCATCTCCACTATATGGAAGACACATCTTCTCTAAAGAGACGAACCTAGAGACAACTTGAAGTGAAATGATCTATCAAAGCAAGCAAGACAAGTTGCATGACTCGATCCTTCATAGCCTCTACAAAGATCCGATAAGATTTCTTTATTCATTTCTCTCTTTCTAGTTTTGTTTTCTTTACATTAAGAATGATGCAAAGTTTTAAGCTTGGGGAGAGAATAGGAATTTGTATTTAGGATTTGCATCATGACATTTAGGTTTATTAATTTGCATTCAAGTAGGATTTGCATATTAATATCATATAGATTGCATTTATGTAAGATTTGGGAGTCAATTGACAATAATCAAGGTCATAGTTTTAAGCAACGAAGTAATGGACATGTCACAAAAACTCGTTTTTAAAAATGAATTTGAATTTGGCCGACCTACACTTGTTGAGTTTTAAAGTAGGAGTAAGTATTGTGCATAAATTATCTTGATTAGTTTTGATTCAAGAAAGTTTTTGACTTTAATGAATGACTTGACCAATTAAGAAATCGGTTTTTAGGCATCCACCCTTAAATAAATATCCAAATTGTCCTTAGATCAATTCTCCCGACACAAAATTGAGTTAAACTTAGGAATGAGATGCAAAAGTTAGTAATTACATCGTTGTTTTCAAGTTTACTAAAAGTCGAAGATGTAAATACACAAAAAAAAAATCATAAAAAGAGGAATTAAAAAGCGGTGCAGTGCCATGGACACTGTAGGAAGCTATAAGTACTTGTGGATTAAAAGAACTCCATAAACCATGGGTAAGAAACAGAAAGAGATTCATGGTATAAAAAAAAAGAAATAAGAGGAAAACAAATCCTCAAAGTTAAATCCACTCTTATCTGGCCGACTTCCCCGTCGCAGAAAATCCTCCTAGCCCCAGGAAAAATTATAAGCTCCAACCCAAAAACTTTGGAGACGATGGGTGGGGAGTTGTACTCTTTTTTCCGTCCCACTTTAGTTGCTCTTCAATGCGTTTTCGAAAATTTTTGCGATGTTTTACTTGACTCTTGTTTGAGAAATGAATAAGTTAAACTTGTTGTTTGTGTTGGAAGGGTTAGATCCCGCTTCTTATTGCCAAGTCAATTGTGGAACATGAAAACCAATTGGATTAGAAATTAAATTAGATAAATTATGGGCAATAGACTGCAATTGCTTTAAGGTTTTACTAGTGGAAAGTCAATGTTCACGAAGTAAATTTGATTTTGAAAATGAATTTGAAAAATATTTTGATGTGTCCAAATCCAAATTGCTTGAATTGTCATATTGGTAATTGTTGAGAAATCTCCCTTAACTTATAGATACCAACTATTTAATTGTAATTTAGGTCCTAAACGATCTTCTTAGATTTAGATAGTTGCTTGGGGACAAGCAATGTTTAAACCTGGGGAGATTTGATCGGCGGATTTCATATAGATATTTCAATCCTTTTAGGCCCAAAATTACAACTAAATATTTGTGTTTTAGTTAGATTTTAACATATTTAGGTTAGTTTTAATTAAGTTCGTGTCAAGGAAGGAGTTACTACAATAATCTCTATTTTTATGCAGATTTTGGACAAGAACACGACTTAAATGATTAAATGAAGTTGTAGAGCTCCTCATAAGCTTTCTAACGGTTCTTGAATCACCTCAAACGGAGTCCGGATGAAGAAATTATGGGTAAAATACGAACAAGGCGCAGTGCTGAAATTTCCAGACCTGTTCTCGGTTAGATTTCTAGCGGGGTCGCCAGAATCCTGGCGGATACGCCCGAAACCTGCCTGAATTAGTAGAAAGTGCCCTTTTTAGAGTTTTAACTTGGGAAGACGGTTATTCTCGATTCCCATCACGTCCAGAAGTATTTTCCTGCTATTATGAGCGCCTCCAATCAATTCTAAAGCCTATATAAACATGATTTGAGGGGGGAGAAGAGGGGAGATCAAATTTGGAGATAAATCAAAGTTTAGAGAGAGAATTGAGAGCTTCTACACGACGCGACAAGCCTAGGTCTAGGCGGATCCGCCCGAAAGGAGACGGGGTCGTTCGAAGGAGATGAAGGAGGAAGAAGAGAAGAATCAAAGTTCATTTGTTATATTATATCTCTTCTTTTTATCTTTTTTTTGTTTATTCGAGAAAACCTTGGTTTGTATGATTCTATGTCTTGTCTAGCTTAGAATTGTTGTTAGGGACAATTGTAGGGAACCTTTACTTGGTAGATTAATGAAAGTTTAATTTAGGGTTCTATATTTTCTGAGTTGCTTTACTTTACTTGATCTTGATTGCTTGTTTTGTGATTATGAATTGCTTGTCATGAAGGTTTGCTCATTAGGTTAAGGCCTTGCCTAATAGATAAGCACAAAGAACCCTAATTACAATCCAATTTGTACTCACTTACCATAGGATAGGTAGTACACCCAAAAGGTGAAATCGGAACTTAGCCGAGAGGTTTATTCCCTCCTAAGATCGAGAGATATAGGATATCCTATTGAATAGTTAAAGCAAACCCTAAAATCCAAAGCCAAGAAACGGGAGTTGAAACTTAGGATTTTTGGAAGGTTTAGAGGTTAAAACTTAGTTATATCAAATAAAAAACGAGAGTTAGTATTTGGACCAGAGTTTAAGCCAAAGAACCTGCACTTAGAAAAGATAAAACCCGAATAAACTGATTTATCGACCTATTCTAGCGAGGGCACCAAACATAATTATACCGAGGGCATTCTAGCCCCCATAGAAGATTGAATACGCTAACTAAACATATGAATAGTTATATCCAACACATATGTAATCTAATTCATGCTGATATGCACTTATTTACCACCAAGGACCTTCATGTGCCATTATCTGCACTTATCTACCACTTTATGGGGTCGTTTGGATCGCTTAGAAATAAGAGGAATAGTCTATTTCTAGGTGGAAAATATTGAGAAGTGTATAATTTTGTGAAGATTTTGGATGGTTAGGAATAAATTTTCGCACGAAGGCTCCGTTTGAATAGGTGTGGGAAGAAGGGAAGAAGTGGGAAGAAATATTGGGAAGTGTGTAACTTTGTGAAGAGTTTGGATTGTTTATAATTTTTTTTTCTTCCTTATTCCTTCTTCTTCTTTCTTCCTATATCCAAACGCACCCGAAATTTATTATTCTTGCTTATTCCTTACCCATTCAAACAACCCATAAAATTTGTATTAAATAACTTCATTAACCTTATGCAATGCATATATATATATATATATATATATATATATATATATATATATATATATAAATACATCTTTCTTAAATTGGCAACAAAAATATCAAAGTTCAACATAAACATAAATACATCTTTCTTATGCTTGCCATTGAATTCTCCGTGTCTTCATGAAATTATGGCTGACTTGGTTAGAGCAGAAGATATCAACCCGCTACGAGGAATTACATTGAAAGTAGCACAAGAGATCAAGAAATACCTTTAGAGTGCTTGCGTGGCTCCATTAATACTAAAAACAAATGGTGTTGCACTGTTATTTTTCAGTTTCCAAAGTGGGAAGTGTTTCAAGTTTGAAGGTATTCTTACCTGTTTCTCCTCTCCTCAATAGTATTTTTGACAAGTAGTACGATGTGACAAAGCTTTTAAATGCATGTATTGCAAGTTTTCTTAGTAACCTGGCTTTGTTTAGCATGGTTACCCTTACACATCAACTTATTTTATTTATGTAATTACCACTTTTTGATAGGAGGAATCCCAAACTAAATGATAGTTCTGTCCTATCACCTCCCCCTTTTTTGCCTCGGATGGAATCATAGTACTTAGCTTTCAATTTCATCATATTTATAAAACATAATATTTTGTAGAACTTGTGTTAATTATATAATATATTTCAACCTCATAAGTCATAAGCAAAAAAAAAAAATGTCATGAGAAGAGAAATATGCACACGAAATGTAGGCATTCAGCATTCTGGCATGCTTAATTATGAGTTATGACATTTATAAAAAATATATATAATTGAAAAACAGAAGTCATAAACGTGTTTTGCATTGTTAGATAGTAACTATACGGATTTTTAGTTAATTTGAAGTTTTATTCGGTCATCCATCAAACTATATGTTAAAAGTAATTATTTAAATAATTATATATTGAAAAGCTAAATGATTTTCAAATTAGTGCATATTTAATACATGTATATGATTCTTAAGATTTTTTGGTTGGAGTAATGTTTCTGAAAATCAAATGAATCACAATATATAATGCCAAATAAAAAAAATGCATAAGACATTGGAAGATCATAAATAACACTGTAGAGGTTTGTGTTAATGTTGCACTGTAGAAGTGGAAACATTTGAAAGTAAAAAAGTGAAAAAAGCTTGAAATTAATTAATGTAGGTAAAAATGCAGATAACTCTCGCAAAGTTGGAGGAAAAGAAAGAATAAGGGCTTTACCATAAAACAGTCGGTGCAATTAATTATTATTGCTAAAGCTTTGCATAAGTGCAAGCATATAGCGTCGCTTTCTGATAATTTTTGTATGCAACAGAAAAGGAAGTATTAATGGATTTATAAATTTGGTTGTGGTGCTTTATATCAAAAACAAGGCAAAGTTTCTCTCCTTTGAATTCTTGACCTTGTAGCGGGAAGAAAGGCAATGTTGCGTGGTATTAATTTTGACAAGAAATAATGATGCTGAGAAAGGTGAAATAAAACGCGGACTAGCTAGCTAAGGTTAAAGATGATAAGCAAAAATCAGAGGACACATGCCGACCGAGCAATAACATGATGAATAATATAATATGATATAATATAATATAATATAATATAATATAATATAATATAATATAATATAATATAATATAATATAATATAATATAATATAATATAATATAATATAATATAATATAGCTGAAAGTTGCAAACAGGATAGAGTATGGAAGTATAAAAGTATTGGAGAATGCGGTTGGAAGAGAAATGGAGAGGGAGATGGATTTAAGGTTGCTTGCCCCAAGTTGCACAATAATATTAATAATAATAATAATATAATAGTTTAAATTAGATTTGATTATATTTTGGTGTCAGTTGTCTGTGAGAAATGAAAATGATAAATAAAAATAAAAGAATAGCAATAGTAAATTAGTGATAGTATACATAATAATAATAAATAACATAAGATAGAAAGAGTGTTGAGTCTGTTTTTAGTGTTTCATTGGCATAACCGCTAAAAAGCTGCTGGCAATCCTTTCTATTTTCTTCTCTCTCTCTTTCCCTTTCGTCTTCTCTGCTTGTTATCTCTCTCTCAACGTCTTCTCTCTCTCTTTCGTCTTCTCTGCCTTCTCTCTTCTCTCTCTCTTTCTCAACAAATAAAGTTGCCATGTGGGACCTCAACGGCTCCCCCGACCGCTCCTCCTCCTCCTCCTCCTCCTTCTCCGCCGACAACCTCGTCACCAGGCAGTTCTTCCCCGCCGACGACGAGGTCGCGCCGCCCCAGGCTCACTGGCTCGCCGTCCAGCTCCGTTCTCCCGCCACCCACCAAGACCCAGACCCAGATGACCGTGACCTCGTCGCGCCCCCTCCACCGCCAGGCCCGCCCTCCGCCTCCGCCTCCGGTCGCAAGAGCCGGCGGGGCCCACGCTCCCGGAGCTCTCAGTACCGGGGTGTCACCTTCTACCGCCGCACCGGTCGATGGGAATCCCATATCTGGTACTTACTCACCTTTTTTTTTATATATTTATTTTATTTGTTTCCTTTTCAACACTTTTTCTTTTTTTAGTTTTTCCCCTTCAATTTCATTTTCTGTGTCTCTATTCTTTTCCAATCAATTTTCCTTTTCCTTTTACTTTTACTATTCTTCAGTCTGATAATTTCTACATGCTCAATCAATTTTCCTTTTACTTTTACTTAAATATATCTGTAATTATTATTACTTGCTACAAAATAGGAATAGGATTTCCCTCTTGCTTTGCTATTCTTTGTTGCTTATAACATCATCTCAATTCATTCCCTCTCTTTCCTCCATTTCCATTTTTGTGCAGGGATTGTGGAAAGCAAGTCTATCTAGGTATGCCTTTCATCTCTTTTTCCTTCAATTCCCATTACTTCACCTCCAAGCAAAATTCATTCCTGCCTTTTTCTGCAAATAACATTTCTCACTTCTATTTTTCATTCCTCCTTTTCTTTCTTTTATTTTGTTTATTGCATCTGTTCCTTCAGGTGGATTTGACACTGCTCATGCTGCTGCTAGGTAAGAAATTTTCTTTCTCCTTTAAGCTAACAGACCATTGGTTGGCCCCTGAAAAATACAATACCAAAATTGTATTTCTCATTATTACCAACATACCCTTTTATTTATCTCAAATACCTCAAATTCCATCCATTACTCTCCTTTATGTGTTCATTCAAACTACTTTCTCTAACTAAACTATGGAGTTGAATCTGTTGTCATTATGTGAAATTGTTAGGTATAGAATTATTTCATTGGAACTAATGGAGCTCTTTCCCCCTTTTCTCTTTTTTTTGTTTTCCATTCCATTCCTGTTAAAAGGGCGTATGACCGAGCAGCAATTAAATTTAGGGGTGTAAATGCTGACATAAACTTCAGTTTAGAAGACTATGAGGAAGATATGAAGCAGGTAAATTTACATCCCTTTGGTTTTGTTTCTACTTGTACCAGTTTTGAAAGAAGGGCTTATGTGATTTTCATTTATTTTCTGGATCAGATGAGCAATTTGACAAAGGAGGAGTTTGTACACGTGTTGAGGAGGCAGAGCACAGGGTTTCCAAGGGGAAGCTCAAAATACAGGGGGGTCACTTTGCATAAATGTGGCAGATGGGAGGCTAGAATGGGCCAGTTCTTAGGAAAAAAGTATGAAATGCCCTTTTCATTTCATTTCATGTGAAAATTTTGCATTCTCAACCTTCAATTCTCAATGTGTACTATAAAAATCTCAATAATTGTCCATCAGTGCTTTAATGACTTTAGCTGCTCCTCTTTGGTTTTGGTTGTTTTTTTTGAGATATATATCTTATGTCTAAGGGATATGGACCAAAAATGCCACTCCTATCTGTGTTCATTAATTCCATTATTTATTAGCAGCTTACTTTTCCAGATAATAACACTTGGTCTACTTGGGTCTTTTTTAATGTATATTGCACGCATTTGCAATCAGAATGTTAATTTTGTTTAATTTGTTGACAACTAAACAGATACGTCTACTTGGGTCTGTTTGACACTGAAGTTGAAGCTGCAAGGTACTATTTCTCTTTGTTTAATTTAATTCCTCGAAAAACTCATTGTTGTGCATGTTCTTTATTTTTTGTTGCAACACTGTATCCTCCGTGCTTATTAGAAGTTTGTTTGGGATATAGAGCATATGATAAAGCTGCAATCAAATGCAATGGCAAGGATGCAGTGACGAATTTTGATCCTAGCATATATGCAGAAGAGCTTGGTGAGACCGGTACAAGCAGACTTACAGAGATTAAATTTTACTCTTTTTATAGTAATAATTTCATAAAGTTGAAAATGCTTATAATGCTCCCTTCAAATATCTAATGATATATTTTGCATACGTGAAGTTGTTCTAGGTCAGAACAATGAGCACAATCTAGACTTGAGCTTGGGTGCGTCTGGGTCGAAACGGATGAATGACCTGATAGGAGAAGAAAGTAGTCCTTCTGGTTCTGATCAGCGGGTCCCGTTAGAATTTGAACTAGAAGTGCAGCCAAGCAATCGGACCATCAAACAAAAGGCATATCATTTGTAATGCTTTGTTTTTTTTTTTAATGAAAAAGACAAGTAAATCTTTAGCTAATCTGCCCCCCCCCCTGCCCTTTTTTCTGATTGCAGTGTGACGGAAAATTCAAATCTCCTGGGGAGCAAAATAGGATGAGTTTTTCCTTTGGCGGTGGCTATGCGGGGCCCACACCTTCACCCAGTGACATGCAAAAATACCACCAACTGACGCAAAATCATGTCAACTCTGCAGCCTATCACCAAGTGAGTTCCTTCAAACCACACCCAAAAGTAAGCCAGTTATATTATCATCTTCCATTGAGGAGACAGTTAATACGGTTCAAAGTTATCTTAGGATCATTAATTACCATACATAATAGTGCTTCCCATTGAAGGGTATCGCAATAATTTGCAAACTATGTCTCAGCAATATGTGCTGTGAGAATATAATTGCCATGAAGCTTTGTCGTGTCATCTGGCAACCGAAATTCATGCATGTTTTTCATCTCTTGACCATGCAAAGATTCTTTCAAGTAATGAGTGCTTTATGTTATGCACATCATGCAACATGCATGTCTATTGATATACAGGTGTACATTGGTCTGGAATGCTATTTCATAGTCTTTACTCCAAAAACGTTGTTTGATATTGCCGTTTTTAATATCTTGTACTAGTTTCATTATGAATGTTGATTTAAAGCATAGGTTATTGTAAGCAAATTGGCCCGTTTTATTGCAGTTCCCCAATCTTTCATTGGCAATTGGCAATGAGCAACACCAACAACAGCAATTAAGACCACAAATGTGGGCCCATGGTAGTGTTGGGCCCACCAACTGGTTGCCAACAAGAGCACTTGTGACGAGCCCGCATTATGTGTTTGCAAACACGACGGCGGCAACAGCCTCAGTCACAGCAGCATCATCAGGATTCCCGCCACAGACGATCCAAGCAGCCCCAGCTTGGCTGCACCAAAATGGTTTCCACGCCTAAGAAACAGATTAGATGTCTCCACCCTAACACTTAACCATTTTAGGTCAATTTCTTGAATGTGAGGATTTCCCTTGTACAAGTTTGCATTGCATTGGGTTTTTTTTTTTTAAATTTTTGGCGTGAGAGTAAGGAAGAGGGTGTTTCTATGTAAAACTTCCTTGGATAGTTGCATCATCTAACTTCAACTGTCTTCTCTTCTTGCCTTTTTTTTTTTAAAAAAAAATCTTTGTTGATATGATTCACTTGTGTGTGTGTGTTATCGGTTTGCTACTTTGGGAGGTATTTTGCAAGTTGCAATGATAGTTGGTGTCACACCCAAAGCTCAATTTGTTTGGTCTCATGTTGCATCATTCAATTCAAGGCGCGTCGGTGTAGAAAGAGAGAGAGAGAGAGAGAGAGAGAGAGAGAGAGAGAGGCAAGTTGGGTTGGATTCCTTGTTTCTTTTTTGGGTAGTGCAATTATTGAATAGGTGTGTGACCTAAGGTTTCTTAGGTCCAATAAAAGGAACAGGGCCTAATTTCCACTGATTGGAGAATCTTCGCCATCCATCTCCAACTCGTACCCCACCATGTCGCACACACAAGTCACAAGTCACAACCCATCTCGGGCCCCACCCACCTCTTTAAGATCTTCCTTCACTAATCACTAGTGACTAGTGTTACTTACTGTTCCCCATGGACCTATTCATCCCTGTAACACCTTAGCTCCTATTATATTTTCTCCTTGGCACAAGAAAATATGTAAAACTAATTATGTAAGCAAGTACAATTCTAATTATTGAACCTTGTGAAATTAACTAAACTTAATTTTCCGTGGGATATTAAATTTTGTATGGGAAATTGTGTAGTATAAAGTGACCAACATACCGATTTTTAACATAAAGCTAGAGACTAAGTTGATTATTGATGGCTATTTCTGGAGGTACTATGTCCATTTTTGTTTGCAATATTTTTATGTGCAGTTGTAACTTCATAAGCAGATAGCAATTATGTTATAGAAAAAAGAGAGGATAAAAAGTGGTGATGTTTGAGGTCCGAAATTATTTTATATAGGAATTCAGACGCAAAAAATTTTAATAGAAAGAATTATTATTATTTTTTTTTAATAAGAAAAAAGTTCGAACGTGTTTTATAAAAACGTACAGTCTCTCTTCTTCCTACTCGTTTATAAAACGCGCTCGAAGGTTTCGAACACGTTTTGTAAACAGGTAAGAAGGGGAATAAATTCACCGCTTCAGTTACGCCTCAAAAGGCTGGTTAGACCTTCGTATCCGTTTATAAAACGCGTTCGGAGCCTTCGAGCGCGTTTTATAAACAGATAGGAAGGCGTAAATTTTTCGAAATGGAGTTATTGCCGTTTTTTTTTCAAAGTTAATAGAAAAATTAATGTGAAAATTAGGTTACATTTATTTTTAAGGTTAAATTTATAATTTTTAAAATATCACATTTAATTTCATATTAATTTTATTTAAAAATGACATTCGAATATTAATTTTGACATTAATATCATTTTGTTTGAATAACTATCAAGAAAGTCACTTAATTTACTGCATTTCTCTTTTTAATGATTAATTTATGATTTTAAAAAAAATTTTAGTAGTTTAGAGTGGTTTTTAGGTTTGCAAAGTTTCAAAGTGGATTTTGGAGGTCTAGAGAGCGTTTTTTGGCTCCGAAAATGGTCGTTACGGGATTGCACCCTAATAATACGTGTAGATTTCGTCGCCAGCTTTCCGGAATGTGCTTGTTTGCCCCAAACGGACCTTCCTATCAAAAGTTATACTTGTTTAAAGTTTTAATATTCAAAATTTTTTAATTAAAAATTTATATTTCAATTATTTTCATATTATATGTTATTTGATTATACATGGCTAACATAAAATAAAAAAAAAGAGAGACTACAATGCAAAAGATAAGTTTGTAGAATTAAATAGTAAAAATACAGGGTCATCGGCGAATAATTATTCAAATAAAATGATATTATACACATGTTAAAAAAAAATATGTGCAATTAAATGCATATAAAATATGTGTGATATATTTGTTATATCTATTTAATACATCTTTAATTAGAAATAAAATTTTGAGAATTTTGTAAATATGAAACATGCAGGGACCTTGTTGTAAAATATTATTTTTAATAGGTTAAATGTTACGGCTTGAATGAAAAATATGAAAAACTGATAACACGTTTATAAAACGCGCTCGAAGGCTCCGAACACATTTTATAAACGGGTACGAAGGTCTGACCAGCCTTTTGAGGCGTAACTGAAGCGGTGAATTTATTCCCCTTCTTATCCATTTATAAAACGCATTCGAAGCCTTCGAGCGCGTTTTATAAACGGATAGGAAGGAGAAATATTGTACGCTTTTATAAAACGCATTCGAACTTTCTTCTTATTAAAAATAATAATAATAATAATAATTCTTTCTATTAAAATTTTTTGCGTCTGAATTCCTATATAAAATAATTTCGGGTTTGAGGCGAAGGGGGTACATGTACATGTACATGTACATGTTGGGGATGTGAAAGAAAAGAAGGGGGACGGGTTGATGAAGAAAGAAAACAACAAAGAAAGGTACGAGGTGCGTGAATGAGAATGAATGAATACTGGTAACGTGACATTTACTGCTGGGTGCTGGGAGGAGGAGAGGGACCAAGAAAGAAAATAGTAAAAAGAAAAGGGGGGAATCAGTAAAAGGGAAATATTTTGGCCTCGGGAAACAAGGTGGAGACTGGAGAGCAGTACTAGTACGTCCCCAGTTGGCGCATCGCTGTCTTTTCTTTCTTTCTTTCTTTCTTTCTTTCTTTCTTTCTTTGTTCGCCTCAAAACTCGAAAGTCTGTTTACGGCAATTGCAATTGCTGCCTACTCGACTTGCACCTCCCTCCCTCCCTCTAGTAGACCATACACCACCTAATCAATTCATCAATTCGAGGCCATTCATTAAACAAACCCTAAACCCCCACGATTCTCCCATAAATAGTATCATTCAATGTCCCATTAAACCAACCTCTTTTCCCTTCCCTCCGAAAAGTTGATCATGTCACTTTTCCAACTATTTCCACAAATATCTTTTCACCAAACCAACACAAAGTTATTAATATTCATTAATCACAAATTTTATTGTGGACATTAATTTTAAACCGGACTTAAATTCAATTATGAACAAATATGAATGATGAGGATTTAAACCAGGTTTCAAATTTATTTCAACTACTGAATTATCCTTCGTTAATTAGTATCTCTTTCAAAGTTATTGGTCTTGATCCTAATTTTCTTTTTAAAAAAAATTAATTAGTCTCTCTGTGTCAGTCCGGTCAAAATTACCGGCCGCTATTTTCAGAAATATGTTGGTTTCAAAAAATTAATAATACTTTTTTTTAGTAAGTAAAAAAATTAATAAAAATAATCCTCCTTTTTCAAATTGCCAGGTGGCACTTGCTTATTAGTTGATAAGTTCCGGGCTTTGTATGGGACTTGCCATGCTTCTGCAGAGATTGCACAAATTTAGCTAGCTTTCTAGTTCAAATTATACCTTCTTACAAGCTACCAAACAATTATCATTTGAGATCAGATTAGACCACTATTCAAGACCATTTTCTTGCAAACATATATGGTACGTTATGGACTTTGCGCTTGACTTTAAAACCTAATCCAATCTACCTGTGAAATTCTCATATGTATGCCCACAATAATTATTTACATCTATATATTCGTGCATGAAGAAGTAAATAATTATTTTTAACAATATAATAAACGATATAAATAGAAATAAGTGCAATTTATGATATCCTAAAAAAAAACAGATATTCGAATACTCAAATCAATACTGTTATTTGCTTATCTCAATTCTAATTTCCCTTTCCTTTTTATATATATTTTTTATGTTAATTTTCCATTATGACTAACATAACCAACCATGCCATTTATTTGTAATTTTGAACTTTATATTATTTATTCTAAATAAATAATATTTTTGTTATGGTTGAATCCTTGTAAGTAAAATATGTCAATTGTCTGTTATGAAATTGTGCCCAAATTTAAAATAATTAATTATCCATTGACTTTCAACATCAGTGTTAATGCGAGAATTGTTAACATCTTTTTTAATATTCATACTTAGTGAAATGTGACAATTGGTATAACTTGAGAATATCTACGGTGCATGCTAATGTACTTCCAATGCATACTGATCTAATATCTTTGATTTGCTTCAAGAATCAAGATGACTGATCCAAACCGTCCAATACGTTTTCCCCATTGAAATCTCCTAACCAACCAAAATTTATATTTTTTTGAAATTTTTTTCGATTATTTAAAAACTACTATTTTTATGGGTTTAGAATAAATTAGATTAACAATTTTTTAAAATTTCAAAAAATTAAAAAATAAATAATTCAAAAAGGATAAATTTGGTCGGCAATGAGATTTTAATAGGGAGACATATTAAATGGTTTGAATCAGTCATCTTGAAACATATCCAAAAAAATAAAATTAATATGCACCATGTATATTCTCTCTCTATATATGTATGTCCTACATAAGTTATGTTTGCGTCCCTAATATTCGGAATACTAATACCCAACATAAACTAATATTCGAATTTACATAGACTTAATTTGTATGTCTCTGAGCATTAATATATAAAGTACCAGATACATTATTAAAATCGATTAATAACACCGATTTTTGTTTCTGACTGATTTTAACAGTAACTCATTTGCACTATACTTCCATGTTGTAAATTGTCTACCCCACCCAAAATGCTTCCTTAACGCAAACAACCAAAACCTCCAACCATCACACTAATTTTATTTATTTTTCTTAGGTAATATCGCTATTATAAATTAAGATTAAGGGTTAACATTTTTATTTTTGTTTAAAGGCTATCATTCAGGTATGAGATGCCTCCTAATTTTTTTCTTTTCCATAATTCTTGTATTTTTCTCTCCTAAAGATTTCACTATAAAAATCGAAAAGATAAGAATAGCTACCTAATCCTCATTAGAACCACTCCCACTAGATGAAGTGGATGTGAAAATGACTATAGAAATCCAAACAACACTAGGTGGGTGATGTGGGCTGAGATAACCTATCAAGGCTTTTAAATTTAGATTCAAATATGTTCAATTTCGGTTGCAAGCGTACATCCTACGCTGAGTATTTTCGAGGTCGATCCACGGTAACATATATTCGAGTTTTTCCTAAACATTAGCTCGATTACTTTGATATGGTTGAGGAGTGTGGGTGAAGAATAATATGTTTTCAGGGGTAAAAATAGTAAAATAAAATTGTTCCAATTAGAGAGTAAGATTTGCTAAACAGATACAATTGGGGTTTATGATTAACTAACTTTCTGCTTAACTTCTGTACCTAGACTGTCCGCTTACTTTCGTGGCGGCCAGTCTGTGAACTAGAGTAGTTAGTTACAGACTAACTTAATTGTTTCTAGGTTGGTATAGACAACCATGGCTAGTCCTCTCTAACTCTAGTTGTACATAATTTATCAATCCAACTTAGTTACTTTGCAATTAATTGGCTTAATTAATATCCCTATAATGCTTCTTTCAATAGTTCAAGTTCCTTCAACTAAACCAATTAAACTCTTATTTGATTTTAGTTTCAACTTTCGTTCCTTGGCTTAACCATACAAAACTACAACTTGGATCTAAGACTTCTCGCAACTTTCGTTTGTTGGGAATAGATCATCATTTTTGGTTTATGATCTAGATCTCAACTTTCGAACTATTGACTTCTATTTGCATTGATATGCTCAAATGTATCTAGGTTTGGTTGGGTTTAACTTCCTATCATTCAAGACTGATCTAATCTTGACGGAAAAATACCAATCTACTCAAACAGATCAATATAACAAAATAGTAAATAAAAACACAAGTTATAAAACTAAGCAAACTGAATAGAAACTAATCTATTAATTTAAACTATGTTAAGCATCTGTTTATCAACCATAACCCTTAGATCTAACTACTCAAGTAAGATCATCATAACAACAAACATCAAGGTATCAATCATCATTACAGAAACAAAACAAGAAATATTGAGAGATTACAACAAATCAGATGTGAATTCCTTGCTTGGCTGCTGTGGCATGAATTGAACTCCTCACTTGGCTTCTTGTCTTGACAACTCGATGACAAAAGATCGGCTCAATTCTCCTCTTCAATAGCATAACTTCTTTGTAAAATTGAGAACACTGAACTCTAGAGATCCCTGCCCTTTTATAGTGATGGGAAAATAACAGTCGAGGGCAGGAGTGCGCTCAGAAGTGGGGTAGATTGTGGCAGAAATCATGTTGGAGTGGTTGCCAAATAACTGTCTTAAACGTGAAAACTGTTTGATAAATCTCCTAGCGGTCCGCTTACTGACGTAGTATGCTCGCCTCGAATACTTCAAACTGTGTCCTGACCTTCTCCAGTTTGGTTACATTATGTCTTCTTAATCCATCTTGTCTGGCACTCTGTCGAGTCGCTTGAAAATTGCCACTTATTGCAGATTTGATGCCACATTTGATGTTTATCCTGTCAAAATACAAAAGGGTATGACAATACCTAAAAACTAATAAAAACAAGTAAAAACTAAGTTAAAATCACAATAGTCAATCATAATTTGAGTCCAAATTAGGTCAAAATCATATATAAAAACGTCCTATCAGTGGGTTGGAAGTAGGACTGTCAAACGTAATCCAATACCACGAAATGGGCCCAATTCGTTTCTATTTCGCATAAGTAAATGGAACACCATTCCATTTCGTTAACTGTTTCATTTCTGAAATAGCACAAAATTCTATTTTGTTAACAATTCCACTTCAGAAATAACACATGAAACAGTTTGAAATGAGGCTGAAACAGTCGAAACGGTATAATTTCACGTTTTATTTACGTTTCATTATTGGAACGAAACAAAATTGGGTTTTGTTATTCGTTCCGTTTCGCTAAACCGAAACGGCATCACGGGTTTTTTTGTCACGTTGACAGCCCTAGTTGGAAGTGGAACTTGTTTTCTTAAATTTGCATTATAGTGGGATATGGTCATATTTGTCACGATAGTTGCAACAAGAACTAATTAGTTTGTTCACTTGTGAGCTTTTGATAACACAATTTCATACCTTGATAACAGCACTAAATCGGTTTGGTTTTGTACTTTAAATTTCTATATTGTTATTAATTTTCTAATAATTTCTTAGAATAAGATACTGATGAAGTTCTAGGTTCTTATTTTAGGTCAAGCATCGATATTTTAATACGTCAACTGTGGAATTTTTCAAGAAAATAAGCCCTGTAGACTTTCAAGACTAATATCCGCGGACTGCAAAAGGGGGTCTAAAAATCCTTATCTATCGTGAACCGTAGAAGCAAGCAAGTTACATATAAGATAACAAAATCATGACTAAGCATTAATACTGATCTTTTTTAGTTTTCATTAGTCCTAATGATGGTCAATAAATGACATTTTCTCTCTTCATTTTTATGAACTTTCTTTATGCAAAAATTAGTGAAAAGGTGCTTAAGTTTTCCGATTTATGAGTATTTAATACTAAGAAAACCAAAAGGATCGATCAAGTACAATGAATCTGATTCATTAGAATTTTCATCAAATTATAATGCACTTTTTAGTTAATTATGTTAAATAAACTTGGCTCATATACATTAAATATTCTAACATGTCAAACATCACAATTTTCAATCAAAGTGAATTTATAATTAATATTTGAATCATGATTAAACAAATAGTCATGGAAATACAAAAATTACATAAATCTGAAATTAGCCTTCATTCATGAGTCCCAGATGTTGCGTGCCATCATATTCATGGTGTATTTAATAAAATAAAGTGATGACAAGTACTACATTGTATGTGTGTATATCAGTATAAATATAATATATGGTATATTCGTCAACCATGTCATCAGACATTTGGAAGAAAGTCTGATCGAAATTGAGTGCGAAGCCTGAGGCAAAGCAACAATTTAGGCAAATCACCGATGATCTTGGAGAAGAATGGAAGGATGCAGCAGATCCCCAGTATAAAAGTCGCAAGCCACAAGCTCTTGGGTGCCACCACGGTGAACAAACCGGTGCCGAATGCAACTGCAGTAGCTGAGTACGCACACCACATGAGTGCCCTTGTTGTTTTTCTATAGTTGAGTAGGTAATCCAAGTCCTCCCATGTCGCTAATACACAAAGAAATGCAACGGCAAGGGAAGAGCACATGGCTATGGAGTCGGAGATCATGAACACCTGGAACCAGGCATTCTTTACAAAAATAGGCAGGCCGGGCGTTTTGGAGTTAGGATCATTGTCGAATCCTCCTGGAGGTGTAAAAGCCGCAGCAAAGGTGATAGTCGCGAGGAGGGCCGCTACCAGAGAGGTGTTTGAAGTGTCCCTTTGTGTAAGCGACTTGACCTCCTGAATTGCTTGCTTTTCTATTTTCCTCTTTGCCGCATCTGCCGCAGAGGTCCTCCAATCAGAGGGAATTACACTCAACAGCAATGTGATTGATTCAGTCTGTCACAGCATAATTAATTTATAGCTATGTATATCATTATATATATATGTGGAATTTAGAAAAGTTATCTATTTTGTATAAGTGAATCAATATGTTACCCATTTTAGAGTCTTCAATTTCTGATCCTGTCCAAAGGTCATATCCACAGCATTAAAGTTTTTGAGACTAACGGCAGTGTAATCCTGTCCTTTATGGGACAGCAGAGAACGGAGAATCTCGGGATTGCACAATTGGGCAGCGAGATGCAGGGGAAGATCGCCGTCTTTGTTAGGTTGGTTAACAAGCCTATGAAGCTGTGGTGTTTGGAGGATGAAGTCCACAAATTCTTGGTGCTCACTCTGAATGGCTATATGGAGTGCGTTTGCAGAGTTTTTGTTAGTAGCATAAGCAGAATCAGGACAAGCGCTTATGATCATTTTTGCAGCTGCCACCCATCCTTGAGTTGCTGCCCAAAGGATTGGAGCAGGGACTCGTTCATCCATGACATAAGGCATATTTGCATCATGTTCTAAGAATAACTTTATAGTCTCGAGATCGTTGTTGAATACAGCAATTATCAGGGGAGTGCTATTATTTTCAGCTACATAATAAGCTAGCGCTGGACGTCCTTTCAACAATTGCTTCGTTATATCTGACAGTATTGTATTGTCAAAATATTAGAAACACATGTCGATATACGAGAAAAGTATGATAAAGTGCAGCACGTTAATTATCATGTTAATTTAACAAGAAATTATGATACAATGAACATAATTTTTTTTCCTTCGTTTTTTTTTTTTTTTTTTTTGGTTATGAAGATCGCATTGGCCACCAATTTATTTTAAATTTAAGTGAAATAGTGTTCCAGTTCTTTCTACGAAATCAGAGTTGATATGGTTAATATCCAATATATTCAATGACAGGCATAATCTATATTATTGTCATCTAAAAAAATATAGTGAGTATGATGGCTTAAAAAACTTCTAATTGAGCCTACACTCGGAATTTCGCATAATATACTACCAGTTCAGAAGCCCAAATAGTAGTCTTTTTTTTAAAAAATAAAATAAGGCCATAGCCTTTGCGGGGTAAATAGTAAATACTGTCTCCAATATGTATGAAAAATATTATGCAGAGAATTGAGCATATATATGTATACCTGTGTACCCAGCGCTGACAGCGGCATGGAGAGCTGTGTACTTTGCGGGGCCAGAATCTGCAGAAGAAGGTATTTTGAGCAATCTCTCTACAACTTTAGCAAAGCGTTTGCGAGCTGCCATAAACATCGGCGACTCTGCAGTCTGGTTAACTTGTTCCGAGAGTCTCGGCTCTACGTCTAAGAGCCGAACTGCCAGATCTTCAAAGCCATTGCGTATTGCATGATGCAAAACATTATCTCCATGTTGGACATCAACCTTCAACAGCATCTCGTTCAACGGCTTCCCTTCCTCTAAATCAGACTGTAAATGTCGTGATGCAGCAGTGAGCATGTTTGCGGACAATTCAGCATTTGCTGCCATGATTGCTGCCATCAATGGGGTCTCCCCATCATTGTTGGTCCCGGAGAAGAGGGAAGGCGCGCTTGACCAGATCAACTCTGCTAGCTTCTCATGGCCAAGCATCGCAGCTAGGTGAAGACAGTTGTTCCCCAGAGGATTCAGCGAGAGCAACATATCAGGGTTTCGGAGAATCAAGTGCTTGCATAGGTTTAGATCACCTGTGATGCATGCCTTCCGTATCTGCTGGTCCATTGGTGGATTTGAGACTTCATTAGTGGTGTTTACTGTGTGCTCTGGATCTGTCGCTGCCATATTAAATTAAATAATTAAAATTAATTAACTACCGGAGTCCGGAGCATGCTTCCTATTTATTTTATTTCTTATTTCGCAAATTAGTAGAGATTGCCTCTAGCTACCACTTTCTATTAAGAAAGCAAAACCAAAATTCTTTCATCAACTCAACATCAGAAAAGAAAATTTGTTGTTACTTGGTAGTTGGTACCAGTCCTCAAGAATAAGAGCTGGATAATTAACCAAAGTAGCCCCTGCCTATCCTGACAAAAACAGAAATAAAATGGGTTGCTGGTACGAACCATCTACCCGGTACCAGAACCCATAATGCTAGCTATCTGCCCCAGAAAAAGGACCCCAATGTGCACCCTGAAAATAGCGGCCTGTCTATATATCTTTATTAAGAAAAAATAAAAGAACATCACATTTATCAATGAACTGCAAAAAGCAAAATTCGAAAGCACAAAAAAAACTCCAAGCGAGTTTCATTAATATACATTGGTGTGGCCTCCTTCTCAACATATCAGTACCACAACTCCACATTTTCCTGGCAGCGCTGAAAAGGTTCATCTCCTCCTCCCGGGACATGTCCATGCCGTTCATTGCTCAGCTATAAGTTGGGTTTGGTTGCGTATTGCCTTTGAATGAGAAAATATTATATCTTCATTTGTGTGATCTTTTTTCTTCTCTTGTGGGCCTGTTTGCAAAAGGATGCTCTTCACATTACATAAGCACGGAAGATTATACAAGAAAATGAAAGGAAAAGTGAGCGAACCCCTACAACAGTGGTCCTTCACAGAGACAATTCTCTCTTAGGGGCCGTTTGGATCGCTTAGGAATTTGGGAAATTTGGAGAAGTTGCAATTCCTAAGAATAATTTTATTGGAAAGTGTGTAACTTTGTGAAGAGTTTGAATTGTTTATAATAAGTTTATGGTAGGAAGATGAAATTTCTCAAATTCATTGGGGAATCCAAACAGCGACACTTGGAACAATGTAATTAGCTATGGTTAAAAGCACTGATTGTATCTCGTTCTATATATACTCTATAATTGTAATCAGAATGTAATACACACAAATCAATCAATGAAATCTTTACATTAGAAATATCTTCTCTTTTACATTTTCTGTTTCATGATCCTATGCAAAGATCAAAGGCAACAATATATAGATCAACATCAGGTGCCTCTTATCAATATTGTCGAATGAAAAAAAGTTCCAACATATTCTCAACATTAGTTCTGAGCGCGTACCCTTTTTTGTACCAAGTATGTAACAATTGACAAACTAATGCTAACCTTTTCTCACGTGTTATCTCATGCTCAATTAACATATTGAACTATACATTTCATGAGACTTGCATTTCTTCTTTTTTTTTTTTATTCACCTGAAGTTGTCTCGGTGGAACTTGTTCTTTCTGCAAGTAAATATTTGGGAACGCTAATCATTAATAATGATGATGTGGTTTGTCGCTGACTCCAGCAGCGTACACCTGTTGTAATTGTACAGATCTGAAAAAATTAATAATCAAGAATCATCGATCAGCACTTTCAGCTTGGAATATGAATCCCTTGCAATTAGCAAATTAAGCAAGCTGGATACGAAGCCTTTAAAGGTAAATATTGAAACAAAGATGCACCTTACTTATATTCCTCCCCTTTTGCTCTCCTTTCTCTTTAATTTTCCTTTGATATAAATGAAATTACGTTTTCTGCTGCACTGTCTGTGTTGCAGGTCACTGGTGAGTTCTTTCTTTTTTATTTTGTTTTTGTGAGACTGCAGTGGTGAGGTTCTAAAATTCCAGTTGACCCAGCCAGCTTCATGCATGACTCCTCCAATATTATGCTCAAATTAAATGGTGTCATAGATTAACAGGTTAGTGCCATATATACTGAAATATCATGTATAATTATAACAGAAGCCGTCTCAGTGTGGGAAAGACTTGTACCGATTGCTAACAAAGAAGATGCAATGCTGATAGAGCACGGAACACTTTTCTCTTTTTCTTTCTTTTCTTTATTCTTTTTCTTTTTAATTTTATTCTTTTGTTTTTATTTGGGTAAAAAATGAAGGCTATACTCTTTTATTTCATAAACTCTAGCTTAGTAGTTCATTTCAAACATACCATAGTTCACATGAAATGTCTTCAGTTGAATAGTGGAATAAAATCGCCGATT
Source organism: Rhynchospora pubera (assembly GCA_028095005.1). NCBI lineage: Eukaryota > Viridiplantae > Streptophyta > Magnoliopsida > Poales > Cyperaceae > Rhynchospora > Rhynchospora pubera. The sequence continues at coordinate 227,641,446 of CM051459.1, read as the reverse complement.
TTTTTAATATAAAAATTTATTTAATTACAAATTTTAAATAAAACCACAAATTATTTTTTTAAAAATAGAACCATGGTATACCGAGCTTATAAAACCCGATATTTCCCCTCTCCCTATAGTGGACTTCTGAACCCCGCTATAAGCTATGGGCCTTATAGTTGGGGTTAAATCAACGCTATAAGTTCTTTGTGTGGTTTCAAAGCACTCAAGGCGAAAGAAAGATAACGAAATTTAAAAATAAATACGGATCCCTTACAACGTGAATTTGACCCCAGGTATAAGGCCTATAGCAGAAATTTGACCTAGCTATAGACTGTAGCAGGGTTCAAAAGTCCACTGATCGGGCGAAAATCAAGTCAAAAGAATACCTAATCGTCGTAATATCTCAAGGGTTGAATTCATAGGGACAGACTGTTCTAATTTTATAGCTAAACCTTAGTCTGATTGACTCGATTTGGTGTAAAAATGGATGAAAAAACAACAAGTGGTACGATTCTTTTTTGGTTTTTTTGTCTAAGATAATTTTCGGTGTTTTGAATGGCTAAACAATACTAAAAAATAGTGCTAGATTTAAACTGAATTAAAGTAAAAATTCACAAGCTCAATAAACAAAAAGAAATTAGGGCCAATTGTTTCGGGTCTCGATCCTGGCTGTGTTCAGGCGGATCCACTTCTTTTCAGGTGGATCCGTTTGAACACATCGCTCGACCGATTTATTTAGTTTAATTCAGTGTTTAATCTGCAGATTAGCTGTGTCCGACTCGATATCATGTTGGTACGTTTCTTCACATTTGTTGTGTTATTTCTTCCAGAGGAGTCAGGAGTCCCTTCTACTCGACTAATTTCTTTATCATGTTTCAGGATTTGTTACGGAGTCTATTCTAGGCTCCGTTTGGATAGGTGTGGGAAGAAGGAAAGAAGGGAAGAAGTGAGAAAAAGTATTGGGAAGTGTATAATTTTGTGAAGAATTTGAATTGTTTATAATTTATTTCTTTCCTTCTTTTTTTTTCCTATCTTGTTCTCAACGCATCCAAACGGTACCCTAGGAGCACACGCGACATGTTCTGATGCCGATGACCCTTTCCAGAGCTCCTGACCGTTGACGATTTTTCATCTGTCTTTGATTTGTATTTTATTTATGCCACGATAAAAAAAATTGGAGGCTACAGCAGCAAAAGGTTGAGTATGTGATGCATGAGGAAAAAATCCCAAGGTAACTAAAAAATTTTATTCCGGATAAGTGGGGGAATATGTTTCCAGGTATGAGGATTAAGAATCGTGATGCCGTGCAACATTCAAATTTATGCACCATGCCTTCTCTTCGGATCCATAAAAGGTGCAAGTAAAATTTCAAAATGCAATACAAAAAAAAAAAAGCAAAAAGAAGAACAATAGAATGATTTTATATTTCAAACTGCAACAAGCACTACCACAAAAACAAGCTTTTGTAACGGATCATTTGTAACGTTTTTTTTAAAACCCGTTAGAGATCTGTCAAAAATAGACGTGCGAAAAAATGTGAATCTAATCTGTAACGTTTTTTATAAATAAAACATTACAATTTTTCCGTCAAAAAATAAAATAATATGTATCAAAGATTCTGTAACATTTTTTATATAAAAAACGTTACAGATCTGTAACGTGCTTTATATAAAAAGCGTTACAGATTACCATTTTCCTTCTGTAACGTTTTTTGTATAAAGAATGTTACAGATTTTTCTGATATTTTTGTTAGGGTTTCCAGCTTTCTTCTCTCTCCTCCATTATTTCTCATCAAATGCCAGCCGCAACCACACAAGGAAAATCGAGATTTCAAATGGATCGATTTTCTCGATATTCTACTCCCTATGGTTTTTCTGAAAAATCTCCAAGTCTCCCTCTCTCGACTCTCACATTCTCTCGAAACAAACCCTAGCCGACCAATTCCCCCTCCAGTCAGCCTCCTCCCTCTCGTTTTTTGGCCGGCCTCCTCTCGTCGGCGACGACACTCTCCCCTCTCAACTCTCACGCCCTCTCGAAACAAAACCTAGCAGGCCAACACCCCCTCTCGTCGGCCTCCTCTCTCTCTCTCTCGACAGCCACCACTGCGACGACACCTCAAGAAGAAGAAGGTAATTAAATTAATTTAATTTGAATTTTAGACTGCAATTTGGGTTTAATTAAATTAGTTTAAGCAGTTTTTTTCAAGATCGGCTTTGGCACACTCTTTCTTTTCTACTTTGCTTAATTATTTTGGTAGCAAATTAGTTTATTGTTTTTGTACTGGTAATGAAAAATTGGACTCTAACGGGAGTAGTGTTTCCATGTACACAGAAAACCTGAATATGTTAGCCAAGGAGAATAGTTGAAACATAAATAATGATGCTACAAAAATATTGTACCTCCTCTTCGGCCACATTAGGACTGAGCATTCTGTCACCATCAAGATAGAAAAATATTGAAACTGTTATGAGTAGTCAGATGGAGGCAGATCTTAAACTTAATATTGTTGGATCAATTTTAATCAACACGTCCTTCAACTACATTTGTATGTTGGCTCTTTGTTAATCTTGATTTGTTAGGCATGAGCAATTGGTGTTTAAATTCTATTTTCTGTTTAACAAAAACATTGAAGTTTTGTATCAAATCCTACCATATTTGTTTAAATATACTGGTATAATTGGAGAAAGAAAGAAGGTTCATTGTAGAAGAATGAAAATAAATGGCACAATAGAAATGGTCTGTGCACTTGTGCTTTTGTGCCATGAAAACGATATTACATATATATTCCATATGTTTTGGGATTCATCCATTCTGTTCTTTTCATTTCCAATGAGTTTTAGGTGTATCTTTTAATTTTACAATTCATACAACTTAAAAGAATGCTTTCTATACCATTAATTGTTGGTCAGCAGCAAAGTTGATCCTATTAATAGTTTCCTACAGGCAGATTTATTTTAATGTTAGATACAAGCAAAGTGTACAAATAAATGAATATATATATGATGAAGGCTTAAAATCTAGGAATCAAATAAATTTATAAACCTAGAGCTAACCTCACTAGTCTTTTGGAGTACAGCTTTAGGGTCGAACCCAAGGGACGGTTTAATTGATTACCGGACTTATCCTTTTTCAAAAGCTAGACAATAATATTTTTGTGGAGTTTTGATGAATTAAATGTAAAGGTGCAAGTAAATAAATAATTTTGGTGTTTTAATTATCTAAAAAAAATCTAAATGCGTAAAGAGATGTTTTTGATGTTTTAACAATATAAAAGGCGTCTTAGGGTTCAGGTTTCACCTCGGTTTGGACTCTAGAACACAGAACTTATCACTTTCGTGCATCAAACGGTGTTTTTCAAGCATATACGCTCTGTTCGGTCCGAACAGATGGTATAAGTGTATGGTTTTGACTCTTTATGAAAGTTTATGCTTTGTGCTAGGGTTTGTTGGTCAAACCTAGATACTCTAATCCTCAGCTTTCGCTTGTTGGACTAAACATTGGTTCAATCACAACCTAACCTAATTAACTCAATTGGTTCACAACTTTTGATATAGAATTCAATAAACTTAAACTTGTTTGTTGGAGTTCATAAGGATATCTAGAGGTCTTTTGGATTTGTCTAAAAGTTACACTTTTGGTGTCAACTAATCTCCCCTTTCGGATCTACGATTTATCCCAAATACTTATCTAAATTATCTTGATTAACCTAACTTTAGAACTTAACTAAATGCGGCCGTACATCTAAAAGTTAATTAGACTTTAACCAAGTAATTAAAACAAGCAATTAACATAATTCTCAATAAAACATATCATATCATATTGAGTCAAATCACAACACATCGAAACCTAAGTTACTTCCCTACTCCTAAGACAACATAAATCTAGCCTAACATGAAAGCAAAATAAGATACATGCTCCATCAAATCAAATATCAAGAGAATGAAAGAAATAAACCAAATATCGCTTCTAACTCAAGATACCGAGATGACAATTTAGCAGTTTTTTGACTTTCAACTCAGACTGAGATGGATCCAACTCGGACCGAGTTGACTCCAGACCGAGGAGAGGTAGTATTTCGGCCATAATTCCTTCACCCGAACTCTGATTGAGGCGATTCAATAGGCGTTGGAAAGTTTAGGATGAGCTCTTCGATGCTATTGATTCCATTTGACCAATTGTTTCTCTTAAATCCACCATTTTATGCATTAATTGAGTTTGATCCACCGAGTTCCTGCAATTCAATACAAAAACCACAACAGTACCCAATTCTAGACAAATATAGCACGAAGCACAATGAATATAGGGGTTTGAGTTACCATTTAAGTGTAAAGTCCGGCCAAAATGCACATATAAATATGAGATATCAATATAGATAGCAGGACATGCATGAAAAGGTCCATAATAATGACAACTTTGAGCTGGTTATACAAACTATGCTTATTTCTATTTTTAAATGCAAATGTTGTTGAACCACATAATTACTTTCTTTGCCGACTATGTTGAGGCTTTCTTTCTTTACTCATTAACAAGATGAGGATACTTTCTTTGCTGACTATGCCGAAGCTCACCTGAAGCTCTCTGAACTTGGGTATGCTTAATGATTACATAGTTTACTGCTTCTGTCTATTTTGTCATATTTTTGTACTTTGTTGACTGTGTTGCTTTTGCTTAGTTGTTGTATATATGCTTTTAATTGTTTCAGGTTTACTGATGCTTAGAAGACTACACAGTAGTGGCGCTTCCTTTGGTAGTGGTATTTTGCATGTTTAGAATCAGAAGGGCGTACATGGAGTAGAAGTGTTTCTATAATAAAAATTGTGTGCTTTTTGGGTCACATTTTGGTACTATCAAATGCGCTTCTTCATGTTTCTTTATTACAACATTTTATTGTTTTTTGTTGATATCAATTTGAAATGTATCATGACTCTTGATATATATTTGTTGAACTTTTTTTTTTCTCATTTGCATAACTTGTTTGTTATTTTCATGTGTATATATGCATGTATTTGATATATACGTGATATTGTGATATGCATGTTAATTATATGTTTGGAATGTACCAGTTGGTACAGCTAGCAACATGGGCTAGCCACAGAATACCAGCAATTTAAAAAAAAATTAAGCAAATTTGTAACGTTTTTTTCAAAATGAACGTTACAGAATCCTATAATCTGCAACGTTTTTTTTTTGAAAAAAGGGGTTACAAATATATTCAAAAAGTCATATAAAAAACTAATTTAATGAAGTTCTGTAACGTTTTTTTAAAAGAACGTTGCAGATTGTAACGTTTAATACTTTTTGTAACGGGGCCTACTGTAACGTGCCCATGAAAGTTACAAAACATTTTTTTAACGTTACAAAAAGAAAATTTTCGTGTAGTGAAGAGATGAGACAAGTGCATCAAGATTCGTTCTATAACTGATCCATATTTCAGATTCACTTGAAATAAAAAAAAAACAACAGCCTTTTCTTTTATTCCGACCCATGCTTTATCGGCTCGTATTTCAAATGCATCACTCCTTGCAAAAAACGATACCACACCCGGAGCTGATAATTGCAATCAAACAGTCAAACAATCAAGTAATTATATGTAAAAAATGGAAAAAAATCGCTATTAAAAAAAGAAAAACGTGTTCCTCTCACCCCGCGTCGCTTTCACCCGGCCTCACTCCCTCACGCACATCTCTTCTTCGCTCTCATCCCGCACACCTTCTTTCTCGCGTCATCCCATCGCCCTCAGCTGTCATTCCCTCCCTTCGTCGTCACACCCTTCCTTCTTGCTCCCGTCACCGTCAGCCCTCTCGTCGCCGTCAGCTCTTCCGTCGCGCCCTTCCGTCGTCGTCAGCCCTTCCGTCGCTGATGACCCTCCATTCTCTATGACAAAAACATTATTAGAATAAAAAATGAATGTTATTTACTCCCTCACATATATTAAATACCCTTGTAGTTATTTAGTTACTCCCAAATAATAGTTGAATCAAATATGAATGTTATTTACTTTCTCACATATATTAAATATTTTTTTGTACTAATTATTTACTCCCTTGTAAGTATTTAGTTACTCCCAAACAATAGCAGAATCAGAACTGAATGTTTACTCCCTCGCATGTATGAAATACTCCCTTATTCTTCCGATTTACTCTTTTAAAATATATTAGTTACTCCTGTATGTATATTATTTGCAACCTGCAGATATTAATTTTTCATTTTAATCAACTATAAATTTAGACATATTAGTTACTCTCTATTATACTTCTTATTTACTCCCTTAAAATATATTAGTTACTTCTGTACGTATATTATTTACTCCCTGCAGATATTAGTTACTCATTTTAATCAACTACAAATCTAGACATATTAGTTACTCTCTATTATACTTCTTATTTACTCCCTTAAAATATATTAGTTACTCATGTACGTATAATTATTTACTCCATACAGATATTAGTTTTACTCATTTTAATCAACTACAAATTTAAACATATTAGTTACTCTTTACTATACTTCTTATTTACTCTCTTACAATATATTAGTTACTCCCTGCAGATATTAGGTATTCATTTTAATCAACTATAAATTTAAACATATTAATTACTCTCCATTATACTTCTTATTTACTCCCTTATAATTTATTAGTTACTCCCTTATATATATTATTTTATCCCTGCAGATATTAGTTACTCCCTTATTTACTCGCTTGTATTAATTATTTACTCCCTTATAGTTATTTATTTATTTCCAAACCGTAACAGAATCGGATCAAAAATCTTTTCTCTTCTCACCCTCGACTCTTTTTTCTTTCTATATTAGATCTGATCGTATTTCTTCTTCCTCTCTACTTGTAATGACGGAAAGAGGGAGAGTAGAGGCGGAGGAGGTGGGGCCGTAGAGATTGAGGAGAGTAGAGGCGGAGGACAAGGAGGCGCGTGGGCGGAGGGGAAAGAGAGAGTAGAGATCCTGTATGGGAAGGGATTAAGGAGACGGAGTAGGAGGGAGAGATGTGGTGAAGGGAGGGATGCGAGATGTGTGGTGAAGGGGAGAGATTCCGTGAAGAGAGGGATACGAGTGTTAGGAAATGCTTTATTTTAATTTTTAAACTAATTACACTTAATTAATCCATATTAAACAACAAGCATTCATAGATCTAGTGCCTAGTCATCATCACACAAGAGAAAAGGGTATGGAGATTATACTTCTCCTTGAATCGTATCAAGGAGGTGATTCCAGTGCGTGGGAGTCGGTGACGTGCTACATCAAAACTTCTTTCAATCCAAACAACCGTCTCGAGTCCACCTAGAGATTAACCAAGGTCTAAATCGATTTGTGCTAGCGATTCGATTAGAACAAAGCTAATCCTAAGGAGAAATCCTCTTCAATAATCAACCTTTTTGATTTTGGTGGAGAGTTGTAACTCAACACATGAGCAAATGGAGGAGGAGATGGGTGGTGGCCGACGGCCAAGAGAGGAGAGAAAAGAGGTGGTGGCGACTAAAGAAGAGAAGAGAGATAAACCTTATCCAAGGAGCCACCAAGGGATCCTTTTATAATGCTCTAATCCTAGATATAAATTGCAACTATTTACACCTCATGCCACCCACCTACCACCCTTGTGGACGACCTCAATATGGGCCATATGGACCTCTCAAATCCATCAATTTTGTTTCTAATTCAATTAATTAGAATCTCCTTCATTTTCTTTACATTTGGGCTATATATTTAACATATAAATAATGGCCCATAAATTTAATATAAACATTTATATTAAATTATGTTGAACTAAAATAATTATTAACTAATTAATAATTATTCTAGAATTAGTTAATGTTTTAATTTATTTCTATATGATCCGTTTAACTTAATTAACTATCACATTCAATAATGGTATATAATTAATTAATCAACATATTATATTTTCGCAATTCCTACTATTGCGAATAAATAAATAAAACACCGTCTTGGTCAAAACTCTATTTTGTACGACCCTTTGAGGATTTATGTTATGTTGGACATGAAATTAAATCGTTATTTAATTCCAATAATCATAAGCGGTATCTAGCAACACGTTATGATTCCCAATTCACATAAATAGTGTACTGCTACAGTATTTCAATCATGCATAAGAGAATAAATGTATTTTTCTATTTTGATTCTTATGTCACATGATATCATTGTATAATCCAAGATAGGAATGTGTCATTCTTGCAGATTATACGTTTCTTGATCTAGAGATAATTGTATCAGTTGCTAGCAAACAATATATCTCCATCAAGAGGCCCAAACAGATATCGTCACTCACTAAGTAAATTAATGAGGGACATACAATTTTCTTGATGATTAACTTTTTCCCGCACAATTCAAGAGAACATAAATAAAGTCCGTATAGCAGCCCTTATCGGGAATCAGCGGTAGACGATATTTATAGAACATATCCTCATGTGGAAAAGATAAACATCTCAAACTTAGAACCAAAATCAGAACGAAATAAATAATGACACGTAACACAATTTATATATTTATTTCGATGGGTCAGGTCATGTATTATGTTCTATAACATACACATATGCAATTAAGTTGGTAACTCTTTACCTATGATTTGTAGAATTTAATCATCACTTAACTTGCATACTAATCTTATTAATAATTAATGTTTCTTGTTAATTATCAAGATTATGGACCTTTTAGATTTATTATTGTCATTTAATTATCAATGAACTACAGAAATCTACAATTCAGATCCTCAACTTGAATGATCTGTCAATAAATAAATCAAAGAACAAATGATCAAATATCATCAATAACATAAATCACAGAAGTAGCCAGATATAATTGGGTTATAGAACATATCTCTAACAGTGAGAATCGGATTCGAAGAAGAGATGAGTGTCGAGGATGAAATTTCGGTGATAAACAATGAAATTTTGGTGATATACAATGGAGTAAATTGTAACAGAACTGAAGAACACGCATAAATGGCACCCTTCGTTTCTGCAATTCTGCTAGCAACAGAGAGAGAAAATCAAATTCAAACGTTCCCCCCGTACAGTACTGGATTTGGCTGCAATTGGTGCATGAACCGAGCGCAAGAGGGAATTGAAGTGCAGATTACGGCTCACAGTGAAACGGGTGCATGAAGAAGGGCAGCAAAGGCGCTGAAGCTGAGTCATATTAAACCTGACGAATGGGTCCCTGCATGTTCTATCGCTGACCACCAGTCCCCACACGAGAAGAAAAGAAGAGAAGCTGTCGACGAAAAGGAGAGAAGAAGGGAATCGCTGCAGCGCCATAACCGTCTCCAACTGAATTTAGTTTAGACCCCTCTCGAGTGAATCCAAGTGCAGCACGAGGGTAACCAGGGGATTGAGCCTCAAAAGATCAACGATTGAGAGCGAGTGAAGCCTAACTACCATGGTCAAAGTCCCAATCCCGATCTGCACGATCTGAGCACACACCTCGACTAGGTACTCTCTAGTTCTCGGTTCGCTAAATTTCACCTGCCATAGTCAAGGACATGTTGACCTTGGCAAAATTGAAATGAAGCACCTCAATTCGTTGAGGAATAGGTGTTATGCTGTAGGAATGTTATTAAATCTGGACTGAAATGCTTAATTGTGATGACCATAAGGACATTGATATGATGATTGCTCAAGAGGTTGATAAGTTGGTGAAGTGATATTCTAAAGAAAGTGATAACATTAATGAAATGTGATAATTAAAGTTTGTTGGACTGAAGTGCATAAAACAGGATGTAGCAGTAACATGACTTCTGGCTTAATGCTTTTCTATAGGGACCTAAATTGTTAAATCAAGGTGCTAACTAGTAATCGGCAGTAGTACAGTTTCATAGGCTTGAGATTAGTAGCATGATGCTATAAAGAATTGCCTAAGATGTTTGTAGGTCAGGTTTCGTATCTTCATTTCAGAACCTATGGACATGGTAGCATATTCATTTTAATTCTCGGCTGATCCCTAATGCCTAAGATGTTTGTAGAGCTATACATGAGATAGTTACCTTTTTATCTTAATGAGTTGAATGACCAGTCAGTTTTCTTCTTTTATGCACAAGTGCGAAACAGTAATCAAGGTGGTATCATGTTCTTTGTATATTAAGTCTTATACCCAATGTGAACTGTGCCATAAACCTTCGTACCAGACCACATGTAACATGAAAGAGTTTGATAAAAGGAGGTAGAAAAGATTAATGTGCTGTGCTCATTTACTATTAAAATTACTAAGTAAAAACGGTCGGCAATTGATAAATTAATGATGACCAAACGAGAAATGTACATAATATGTATAATGCAATACTTAAAGTACCAAACCCATATGATGCCGTATCAGCATTTGGCCTTGTCAGTAAATTAGGCAGACGCAATCCAAAACCGACACACCGTCGCACACCGTCGATTGGGATAGTGGCGATCGCCAGAGATACGAAAATGAAACTTGCAGGGACTAAACTGAAGAAATAGCTATTACAAATTTCTGAAGGCGAAGCGCCATGAACGGAGGCCATCATTATCTTCCTCTCGGCCTTACGATGTCTCTGGTCCTCTCTTCGTCAGTCGCGATGACCGAAAACGATATCGGATCCAAATCCGTTATCACGCGACTCTGTCTTCTTTGTTCGAAGCTCAGCGCGCTAGTTATTCTCTGATCCTTTGTGGCAGCACGGTAGTAAGACCCATATGCCCGACCTCTGCCAGCTGATGAAACGGTATATGATATCAAAGTATGGGAAAGAGAAGCTACGGCCCAAGATGAAGTCTAACATGGAGCCCAAACATATTTTAAAGCTAAAAGCCTCTCGACAACTCAGCAAATCCTGTCAAGGCGCCACATTAGCCCACCTCGATGACGTGGACCAATAAGAAATTGGTAAATCGACAGGAACTTTAGAAATTCATTTAAAAATAATAAGAAACGCAGAAAAATACAAAAAATATCAAAAAAATTCTAAAAGTCAAAATAAACCAGATTCACTATAATTTGATAAGAAATTATGTCAACGTTGCGGCCTTTTTGTATTATTTGTACTTTAAAAATGCATTTTATAAAACTTTAGAAAATTAGTAAACTAGTTTATCAAATTCTAAATTTGAAATCATGTATTTTCGAAATAAAAATTCAAAATATGATATTTTCAAAATCAAGTATTTTCAAATATGAATATCAAATACTTTCAAAATAAGTATCTTCAAGTCTGAAAAGGAATTTCTAAAAAGTTCAAAAGGCCAAAGTGAATAGAAATCACCAATATCCTAAGTGAAATATCAAGAAATTAATATTCCAAACACGAAACCCAAAGTCAAAATCGAAACCTCTTCGTTTGAGGAAAAGTCCCTCCCTAGGGTTGAGATCGACCTTAGACGACTTAGAAATTAAATTTTTACGGGCACCCTTCGTCCAAAGAATTCACTTTCGTTCTCACAAGAAGACCGACTAAGATGGTCCCGAAAACCGACTCTTATTAAGAAGACCGAGTAAGATGGTCCCTAGGATCGTTAAAGAACCAACTCTTATTAAAAAGACCGATCAAGATGATCCCTAGGATTGTAAAAGAACCAACTTTCGTCGAAAAGAGCCACATGCCCCGAAGGTTGTAAAATTCCTTTTTTGTTCTCACAAGAAGACCGACTAAGATGGTCCCGAGAACTGACTCTTATTAAGAAGACCGACTAAGATGGTCCCTAGGGTCGTTAAAGAACCAACTCTTATTAAGAAGACCGATCAAGATGGTCCCTAGGATTGTAAAAGAACCAACTTTCGCTCAAAGGCGCTAAATGTCCCGAAGGTTGTAAAACTTCCTTTCACTCTCACAAGAAGGCCAGTCATAGCCCCGAGATCTTACCAGAAATGACTTCAAAAATGACTTCAAGCGAAACCTTTCCCCTTTCAAGCAAAAACCTCTTCCAAACCAAAACTAAATTCCTTCGTTTTCCCTTTTCAGTATAAGCCCAAGTTATAAGTCATTAGTAGTTTAGTGATCCTTAATTAGATTCCGTCAATTAGGCTTGGTACCGCCAATTAAGTCCTCCTTAACAACACTCCATAAGTCTCTTTTCTTAGCCCATTATATCAATATCCTTTACGTCTCTTAATCAAAGATTCCCGTAGGCAACTACGGGGTAATTAACAATAGGGGCTTGCCTATTGGAAAGAAATGACCCGCTAAATCAAGAAACTTCTTTTAGTAGCGACTCTTGTTAGGATTCTCTTGTGTTGAGAGATACCCGCTATAGAGATCGAACCTTAAGGGAGATGAATATAAGACTATGTTCTCATTGTTCTTCGAGAAATTCCTTCGATGAGAATAACGACAAAAAAGCCGTAACAATGAGTACTCACTCGCAGGGGTATGGTGAGGAGAGAGCGGCTTCGTCACATGAGAGGAGGAAGCGCTTCCTTTTGATTGCTTGATTGCGCGAGTTGTGATTGTTATGAGTGTTATCCATACCCACATCACCTTGCGTCTACTGCCTATTGAGTATTGACAGACAAGGGAGAGAATCTCAATATTTGCTTTTCCATCCCTCTACCCCGACATGCAATTAATAGGCAGCTAATTGGAGATGGTAAAAAGAAAAAGAGAATCATAATACCCAGGTTACTAGAATGGGGAAAATGAAGTGTAATTGATCCTATTCTAGGATCAGGCAGCAACAAAGAGGCATCAATAGAGATATATGAGACACCAATTGAGCGAATAAATGAAGTCAGACCAGGGCAAGTACAAACAGATCGACACAGTTGAAAAAGGGGTCAAAAAAATGAAATAAGCAAATGGAGAAAGCATTGATCTGTTATAATTCAGATTATAAAAATTACGTGCTCAACAAATATGGGGTTGTGATTAAAAAAACATGCAAAACAAATTGAGGACTATGCTTGAATGTAAAACAACAAAGCTGATGCTTCCTTCTGTTTGTTGTCGTCGATTCCAAGAGACAACAAATGAAAAGGAGGATGTATTAAAGTGCAATCAGAAGTAACATATATAGCACATGTTTGAACTTAGAAAAGTATTGGAAGCGATAAACTCCACTCGGGCACTTGGCACATGAGTTTTACAATCTTCAAATGCTGTTAAAATTGAAAATTATTTAACTAATGTCAATAAAATGCAACTAAGAAGATCGATGAAGGTGGTCCCTAAAGGTTGTAAAAAAACCAACTTTCGTCGAGTAGCTATCAAAGAGGCTCTGAAGGTTGCAAAACTCCTTTTGTTCTCATAAGAAGATTAGCTAAGGTGATCCCGAGAACCGATTCTTATGAAGAAGACCGACTAAGATGGTCCTTAGGGTCGTTAAAAAACCAACTCTTATTAAGAAGACCGATGAAGATGGTCCCTAGGGTTGTAAAAGAACCAACTTTCGCTTGAGGCCGCCCAAGAGGCACCGAAGGTTGTAAAACTCTTTCACTCTCACAAGAAAGCCAGTCATAGCTCCGAGAATTGACCAGAAACAATCTCAAGTGAAGCCTTCCCTGTCATCAACAAAAAACCTCTTCCAAACCAAAAATCTATTTCTTTTTTTTAGTCAAGTTAGAAGTCTTTCGTCGATCCTTAATTGGGTCCCGTCCGTTGAGTTTGGTACCATCAATTAAGGCCTCCTTAATAGCACTCCATAAGTCTCTTTCCTTAGCCCATTACGTCAATACCCTTTACGTCTCTTAATCGGAAGTTCTCGTAGGCAACTACGGAGTAATTAACAATAGGGACTTGCGCCTATTGGAAAGAAAGGACCCGCTAAATCAAGAAACTTCTTTAAGTAGCGACTCTTGTTAGGATTATCTTATGTTGAGAGATACCCACCATAGAGATCGAAACTTTAAGGGAGGTGAATCTAAGACTATGTTTCCATTGTTCTTTGAGAAATTCTTTCGAAAAGAATAATGACGAAAAAGTCGTAACAACTAGCAGTAAAAAAAACTCTTGGTTTGATCATCTTCTAGACCTACCCAATACATGACGAAGGAATGCATCATTAGTAACAAATTTTTAGTAGTTTTTCAATTTAGAGAGCCCATCCCTTTAGGCGGCGGCCCTGTTAAAGTCCTGCCCTTTGGGGTCATCAGCTTGGATGAATCGTTTTCTGGACCGGAGCAATTAATCTCTATTTAGGAAAGCACATTGTTTTCATGTAAAAAGTTGAATTCAATTCATGATTGTATCGTACCTAAGTTTGCAATTTGATTCTGCTATTGCGCGACACAGCGTGTAGCGCACTACGAGCCGTCTGATCTTGATCGGATGGTTCACTTTTTACGGGCCTATCAATCTAGGTTACATGCACGGAACTCTCTTGTCCATTGGATCTTAATCAGACGGCCAGCATACCGAGCGGCAGCAGATCTCATTTCCTAAGTTTGTTGGCACCCCAGTCGCTTTTTTCGTTTGTGAAATACAAGGCTATGCTGCAGCAAGGAAGAAATCGTATCTAAATTTTTTAAGCTGGGAAAATCATATCATTTCTCATATTCTAAATGCTCCAACATATGACACTAAAACAAATGAGGAAAGCTTTTTTTTTTTTTTACCAGGTTGTAATGCTAAAGCAAACTCAAAAATATCTTGCATAGACCCCAATTGGTAAAATGGTCCTGACAATGCCCTAACCAGAACCAAGCAATCTTGTGAAGGCGTAAAACAGGAACAAATGGTCAATATTTTCCTCGTGATCACAACAACAACAAGAGGTGTCCCCTTTCCAACCCTTTTTTGCTCAGATTCTGCTTAGTCAACAACTTGTTATGCATAATTCTCAATTAATACGTTGTATTTATATATTTATATTTTTTACTTTGTATTTAACAACAAATATTTAATGTCGATTCACTAAAAATTTACTTGATTTGTTGTTCTTAAAAATAAAACGACAGTTGCATTATTACAAAATACAATAAGTGACCTTGCAATATGTCACAAATCTCTACTTGTATAGTGAAAGGATATATTTATAAACTACTTAGCACTCTTTCATAAAAATAATCATTATATATATAAGCATAAATAAATAACTTGATGTGAATCTCTTATGGACTAATAAAATATCATCTATGTGCAAAATGAAAATGATAAATTTATTCCCACTAATACTAATATATATGCATTGATTTATATTGTTTTCATTAAATCCAAACATGGTTATGTCAACATCAAATTTGAGATATAATTTAGCAAATTAGTATGTCATCATCACTATTTTTATTCATATAACAACAACAAATGGCTATTCATAATGACTGTTCCAATTATAAAATACCAAGGCAAATCTTAATTTTATTAAGTTTGAAAAATTAGTTTTATTCAATGCTATAAAAATTCAAAAAAATAAAATGGTTTATAGTCAAACTACTTGACATGGAATAATCAAAGAACTAATAATAAATTAAGCTGACAGAATTAATAATTAAAATGTAAATAAAATTTCAGTTTTAACATAAATTGTTCTTCACATTTCTAATTTATATCACGGTTGAGTAGAAATAAATTGAACTCTATGAAGCAATTGTATTTAATAAACTATATTACCAATTGAAGTTGTTAAAATTGACATGCTTAATATTTATTAAATATAAACATTATAGTGATACAACTAAAATATCACAAATAGCATAACAAAATTGAACAACTATAAAGGAATAATTCATCAATATGAAATCAATAATAAAACACCAAAAAATATTTCATTTTCGACATAATAGTTGTTCCATAAAAAAAAATAATTTGCATCACAGTTGGACAGAATTCAAATTGAATCATAAACAAAATTCTACTTAATAATCTATATTGACAATTAAATTTCATAAAATTGATAATCATTTTAAAAAACGTAAAACTTTATTGTGATAGATAAACAAAAAAAATATCAAACTTCCCTTTAATAAAATGATAAATGCAATTAAAGTTGTCAAAATTTATAATACCAAATTATTAAAAGTAATTTTATATGATTAAAAGTATTCCTATGCAAAAATATATAACAAACATTCATTGGGTCGTTTGTATACATAAAAATGCATATGAAACCACAAATATATTGATATTATATAATATAAACATTATCCATTAAAATGGATCCCACGTACAAATCCTATACGTTACATAATGAAAGAATATTATTGTGATCATTTGATCATTTAATCCATTTTCCGTCGGAATTAATTATGATCACAATAACTTTAATTAATGAGAATTTTCAATGTGAAAAAGGCAACGCGAAAAAACTTAAAGAAAATTGATGAAAACTTTAGTACAATAATTCTTATTTGCATTCTTATGTCTAAATTATGAGGAAATGTATGTACTCATTAAATAAATTTATATTTAATATGAATTAATTTACGATTGGCTCTAATATCAAATAATAGACAACATTAATTTACATGTTTATAAAATAATAATATTATTGTTAAATCATATAAGATAACAAAATCATGACCACATAACTTACAAATTTGAAAAAGCAAACATCGATAGTCATTAGACAGCGTTAGTAATGATTTTTTTTTTTTAGTTTTCCTTAGCCTAATGATGGTCAAATAATGACATTTTCTGTCTTCATTTTTATGAACTTTCTTCATGGAAAAAAAATAAGTGAAAAGGTGTTTACATTTTTCTGATTTAAGTATTTAATGCTGAGGCAACCAAAGTAATCAAGTACAATGAATCTGATTAATCAGAATTATGTTAATTACGTTAATGCACTTTTTAGTTAATTATGTTAAATGAACTTGGCTCGTATTAATTATCATAGGCCACATTAAATATTCTAACAGGACAAACATCACAATTTTCAATCAAAGTGAATTTATAATCAATATTTGAATCATGGTTAAACAAATAGTCATGGAAATACAAAAATTACATAAATCTGAAATTAGCCTTCATTCATGAGTCCCAGATGTTGCGTGCAATCATATTCATGGTGTATTTAATAAAATAAAGTGATGACAAGTACTACATTGTATGTGTGTATATCAGTATAAATATAATATATGGTATATTCGTCAACCATGTCATCAGACATTTGGAAGAAAGTCTGATCGAAATTGAGTGCGAAGCCTGAGGCAAAGCAACAATTTAGGCAAATCACCGATGATCTTGGAGAAGAATGGAAGGATGCAGCAGATCCCCAGTATAAAAGTCGCAAGCCACAAGCTCTTGGGTGCCACCACGGTGAACAAACCGGTGCCGAATGCAACTGCAGTAGCTGAGTACGCACACCACATGAGTGCCCTTGTTGTTTTTCTATAGTTGAGTAGGTAATCCAAGTCCTCCCATGTCGCTAATACACAAAGAAATGCAACGGCAAGGGAAGAGCACATGGCTATGGAGTCGGAGATCATGAACACCTGGAACCAGGCATTCTTTACAAAAATAGGCAGGCCGGGCGTTTTGGAGTTAGGATCATTGTCGAATCCTCCTGGAGGTGTAAAAGCCGCAGCAAAGGTGATAGTCGCGAGGAGGGCCGCTACCAGAGAGGTGTTTGAAGTGTCCCTTTGTGTAAGCGACTTGACCTCCTGAATTGCTTGCTTTTCTATTTTCCTCTTTGCCGCATCTGCCGCAGAGGTCCTCCAATCAGAGGGAATTACACTCAACAGCAATGTGATTGATTCAGTCTGTCACAGCATAATTAATTTATAGCTATGTATATCATTATATATATATGTGGAATTTAGAAAAGTTATCTATTTTGTATAAGTGAATCAATATGTTACCCATTTTAGAGTCTTCAATTTCTGATCCTGTCCAAAGGTCATATCCACAGCATTAAAGTTTTTGAGACTAACGGCAGTGTAATCCTGTCCTTTATGGGACAGCAGAGAACGGAGAATCTCGGGATTGCACAATTGGGCAGCGAGATGCAGGGGAAGGTCGCCATCTTTGTTAGGTTGGTTAACAAGCCTATGAAGCTGTGGTGTTTGGAGGATGAAGTCCACAAATTCTTGGTGCTCACTCTGAATGGCTATATGGAGTGCGTTTGCAGAGTTTTTGTTAGTAACAAAAGCAGAATCGGGACAAGCGTCAATGATCAATTTTGCAGCTTCCACCCATCCTTGAGTTGCTGCCCAAAGGATTGGAGCAGCGACTCGTTCATCCATCATACAAGGCATATTTGCATCGTGTTCTAACAGTAATTTTATAGTCTCCAGATCGTTGATGGCTACAGCAAGATGCAGAGGAGTGCTATTATTTTCAGCTACATAATAAGCTAGCGCTGGACGTCCTTTCAACAATTGCTTCGTTATATCTGACAATATTAATTGTATTGTCAAAACTCAAAATATTACAAACATGTCAATATACGAGAAAAATTATATATGAAAAATATTATGCAGAGAATTGAGCATATATATGTATAGTAACCACTAACCTGTGTACCCAGCGCTGACAGCGGCATGGAGAGCTGTGTACTTTGTGGGGCCAGAATCTACGGAAGAAGGTATTTTGAGCAATCTCTCTACAACTTTAGCAAAGCGTTTGCGAGCTGCCATAAACATCGGCGACTCTGCAGTCTGGTTAACTTGTTCCGAGAGTCTCGGCTCTACGTCTAAGAGCCGAACTGCCAGATCTTCAAAGCCATTGCGTATTGCATGATGCAAAACATTATCTCCATGTTTGACATCAACCTTCAACAGCATCTCGTTCAACGGCTTCCCTTCCTCTAAATCAGACTGTAAATGTCGTGATGCAGCCGTGAGCATGTTTGAGGACAATTCAGCATTTGCTGCCATGATTGCTGCCATCAATGGGGTCTCCCCATCATTGTTGGTCCCCGAGAAGAGGGAAGGCGCGCTTGACCAGATCAACTCTGCTAGCTTCGCATGGCCAAGCATCGCAGCTAGGTGAAGACAGTTGTTCCCCAGAGGATTCAGCGAGAGCAAGATATCAGGGTTTCGGAGAATCAAGTGCTTGCATAGGTTTAGATCACCTGTGATGCATGCCTTCCGTATCTGCTGGTCCATTCGTGGATTTGAGACTTCATTAGTGGTGTTTACTGTGTGCTCTGGATCTGTCGCTGCCATATTAAATTAAATAATTAATTAACTATTTATTTTATTTCTTATTTCAGAAATTAGTAGAGATTGCCTCTAGCTACCACTTTCTATTAAGAAAGCAAAACCAGAATTCTTTCATCAACTCAACATCAGAAAAGAAAATTTGTTGTTACTTGGTAGTTGGTACCAGTCCTCAAGAATAAGAGCTGGATAATTAACCAAAGTAGCCCCTGCCTATCCTGACAAAAACAGAAATAAAATGGGTTGCTGGTACGAACCATCTACCCGGTACCAGAACCCATAATGCTAGCTATCTGCCCCAGAAAAAGGACCCCAATGTGCACCCTGAAAATAGCGGCCTGTCTATATATCTTATTAAGGAAAAATAAAAAAAACATCACATTTATCAATGAACTGCAAAAAGCAAAATTCGAAAGCACATAAAAAACTCCAAGCAAGTTTCATTAATATACATTGGTGTGGCCTCCTTCTCAACATATCAGTACCACAACTCCACACTTTCCTGGCAGCGCTGAAAAGGTTCATTTCCTCCTCCCGGGACATGTCCATGCCGTTCATTGCTCAGTTATAAGTTGGGTTTGGTTGCGTATTGCCTTTGAATGAGAAAATATTATATCTTCATTTGTGTGATCTTTTTTCCTCTCTTGTGGGCCTGTTTGCAGAAGGATGCTCTTCACATTACATAAGCACGGAAGATTATACAAGGAAATGAAAGGAAAAGTGAGCAAACCCCTACAATTAATGGCACATCCCACCCATGTTACTGATCTTTTGGATCATCTAAAATTAAAATTAGGATTAATTATTCAGAGTGAAAAATTTTATTCCTAAACGATCTAGAATAAGTTTTTTGGATCTATAATGTTATTTTTAAGTGGTCTAACATTCAGATTAAATTTTTATTTTTAGGATGTTTGGATCTTCTTTTTAATCCGGATTAAAAAGTGGTCCCAACAACTTCTTAATTCACATTAAGAAAATGATTCAATCATCTTAGGAATTAAAATTTAATCGGATATTAGACCACTTAAATATAACACTTTAGGTCCCAAAAATTTATTCTCGACTATTTAGGAATAATATTTTATGCTCCGAGTAATTAATCTTAATTTTATTCTTAAACATTAATCCAAACCCACCCAACTGATCTTTTTGTTTAATGTTACACTCTGCATAAACTATTTTGTTTTGATCGTATGCAAAGATCAAAGGCAACAATATATAGATCAACATCAGGTGTCTCTTATCAATATTGTAGAATGAAAAAAAGTTCCAACATATTCTCAACATTAGTTCTGAGCGTGTACCCTTTTTGTACCAAGTATGTAACAATTGACAAACTAATGCTAATTAACTTTTTCTCACGTGTTATCTCATGCTCAATTAGTAACAAATTGAACTATACAATTAATGAAACTTGCATTTTTTTTTTTTTATCGACCTGAAGTTGTCTCGGTGGAACTTATTCTTTCTGCAAGTAAATATTTGGGAACGCTAATCATTAATAATGATGATGTGGTTTTTCGCTGACTCCAGCAGTGTACACCTTTTATAATTGTATGTACAGATCTGAAATTAATAATCAAGAATCATCGATCAGCACTTTCAGCTTGGAATATGAATCCCTTGCAATTAGCAAATTAAGCAAGCTGGATACGAAGCCTTTAAAGGTAAATATTGAAACAAAGATGCACCTTACTTATATTCCTCCCCTTTTGCTCTCCTTTCTCTTTAATTTTCCTTTGATATAAATGAAATTACGTTTTCTGCTGCACTGTCTGTGTTGCAGGTCACTGGTGAGTTCTTTCTTTTTTATTTTGTTTTTGTGAGACTGCAGTGGTGAGGTTCTAAAATTCCAGTTGACCCAGCCAGCTTCATGCATGACTCCTCCAAATTAAATGGTGTCATAGATTAACAGGTTAGTACCATATATACTGAAATATCATGTATAATTATAACAGATGCCGTCTCAGTGTGGGAAAGACCTGTATCGATTGCTAACAAAGAAGATGCAATGCTGATAGAGCACGGAACACTTTTCTCTTTTGCTTTCTTTATTTCTTTTATTTATTCTTGTTCCTTATAATTTTATTCTTTTGTTTTTTTTTGGGTAAAAAAGGAAGGCTGTACTCTTTTATTTCATAAACTCTAGCTTAGTAGTTCATTTCAAACATACCATAGTTCACATGAAGTGTCTTAAATTGAATAGTGGAATAAAATCCCCGATTTTTTTAATATAAAAATTTATTTAATTACAAAATTTAAATAAAACCACAAATTATTATTATTTTTTTTTAATAGAACCATGATATACCGAGCTTATAAAACCCGCTATTTCCCCTCTCCCTATAGTGGAGTTCTGAACCCGCTATAGGCTATATATATAGCTTGGGTCAAATTCCCACTATGGGCCTTATAGTTGGTGTCAAATCAACGCAATAAGTTCCAAGCAGGGGTGGAGCTAGAAATAATAATCTAGGGGGGCAAAAATGTAATTTTTAATGACTGGGGGGCAAATTGCTTAATTTCTATACAATATTACAAAGATTAGTAATACTAATGCACTAAAATCTCAAATCACGGGGGGTGCAACGGCCCTTGCCCGCACCCCCATTGGCTCCGCCCCTGGTTCCAAGGTATGAAGATTAATTGAGAATCGTGATGCCATATTGCTATGCAACATTCAAATTTATGCACCATACCTTCTCTTCGGATCCATGAAAGGTGCAAGTGAAATTTCAAAATGCAATACAAACAAAAGCAAAAAGAAGGACAATAGAATGATTTTATATTTCAAACTGCAACAAGAGATGAGACAAGTGCATCAAGATTCGTGCTATAACTGATCCATAGTTCAGATTCATTTGAAATAAAAAAAAACAACAGCCTTTTCTTTTAATCCGGCCCATCCTTTATCGGCCCATATTTCAAATACATCGCTGCTCCTTGCAAAACAATAATTATAAGTGCCATCGGCTAAAAAACCATCGCTTGTCATCGCTCAACAGTTAAATGCGTCAACTAATGGGCAGAGTAGCGCCAGGATCAGAGTCGCACGTGGGTCAGAAAGAGATGCGCCAGGGGTAGAGTCGGAAAAAAATTAATTTGAACCAAATCGGTTAATGATCCCTTCTAATTTTTTCATGTGTTTTTTGTCTGGTTCATGATCTCTTCGCTTGTTTGATAATAGCATTTTTTTATAACATTTATATTTTCTGTTGCAACTAACTAAACATTTATATTTAAATAACATAATATTTGTACTTATTAAACTAAACATTTAGATAAAAATAAAAAAACATACTGAACACAACAAACACTTATAACGCGGTGAACAATTACAATAAAATATGAACATTTATATCTAATAGATTGAACACTTACAACAATAAAAATGAACAAAAAATAATATGCGCGTTGGGTGAGTACAAGTCAAGGAAGAGAGTGTTGCTCAACGAGCGAAGGTGCGAATGGTTATTATGCCGATGACACTAATCAATTTTCCTTGCAAAAGACGATACCACATCACCATGGTAATTACTATATACATGTTGGAGTTATGTCCTACAAGTCAATAGTTTAATGACTTAAATATTAGTTTATGTTATTGATGATATTTGATCATTTGTTTCTAGGATTTATTATTGACAGATCATTCAGGTTGAGGATTTGAATTGTGGATCTCTATAGATCATTCATTAGAATGACAATAATAAATCTAAATTATCCATAATCTTGATAATTAACAAGGAACATTAATTATCATATAAGATTAGTATGCAAGTTAAGTGATGATTAGGTTCTACAAATCATAGGTGAAGAGTTACAAACTTAATTGCACATCTGTATGTTATTGGAACATAGCACAGGACATGACCCAATGAAATAAACATATGGATTATGTTATGTGTCATTTGTTTATTTCATATGAGTTTGATTTTAAATTTGAAATGGTTTAATCTTTCAACATGAGGATAGGTTCTATAAATATCGTCTACCGCTGATTCCTAAGGGCTGTTATACGGACTTTATTTATGTTCTCTTGAATTGTGCGGGGAAAGATCAAGAAAACCGTATGTCTCTCATTAGTATATCTAGTGAGTGATGATATCTATTTGGGCTCCTTGATGGAGTTGGATTGTTTGGTCAATTTGTACAATCAACTATAGATCAAGAAATATATTACCATGAGGCATAAGAATCAGACATGAAAATACTTTTATTTCTTATGTAGGATTGAGATATTGTAGCAATACATTATTTATGTGAATTGAGAATCATAGTGTGTTGTTAGGTACCGCCTATAATAAAAGACAACAATATTATTCGGGTTAGGTCCGATCCGTATTAGTAGGACTGTATAAGAATAAAAAAAACCCGTCCGATCCATTTAATCAGTTCAACCCGACCCGTATTTTAACAGGTTCAAGTATTATTCGGGTTGGGTCCGATTTTAATTTTATCAACCGGTTATATTGGATTGGATTATATTTTTGTTCTTGATAATCCGATTTATACCCGACCAGATTAATTAATTAAATGTTAATCGGATTCCATCATCCAATATCACATTTACTTTGTGAAGCGTGTACTGATCAATTGTGCTTCTCAAGTCTATTACTATTATCTTATTTTGTCTAACACGATGTCTGAAGTAGATTAAAATTGTATGAAGTATAAATTAATTTGTCTATATTCTTTCTTGAATAATGTGTATAGGATTTACTCTCTGTTAATTCTCAATCTGGATTGACTTTTGAAATTTAGTTACGCAAATGAAAAAAAAAGAATTCGCGAACAAGAAATTTTTGAATAACTCGTGATGCTACATTATTGTTGGAGGTAATAAATTATTGTAATTAAGGACCAAAGGTATTTTTATTAAATTAACATTTTTAGTGAAAATGTCATCACTTTTGTCCATCTTATCGTATCTAAACCAAAGATGCTTATTTACCATCTTAGCTAAACGGTGATTATTTTTATTTTGCATGATATTCGTCGAAATTGCTTTTAAATAAATAGATGTATTATCTATCTATTATCTATTATATCTATTATTACTTATAAAGCATCCATATAAAAAGAGTAAACTTGTCATATAAAAGGAGTAAACTTGTCAGATAAAAGGGTGTAAATAATTTTTATATCAATTATGGACCATTGATTTGTGTAATTTGATTTGATTAGTGGTCTAGATCAAAGTTAGACTTTTCTTAAAAAAAATTAAGTTCTTACCAAATTAGCTATTTATTTAATAGAAAAGACTAAATTATAATTTTTTTCATATCTTTATCGCTTAACATGTAACATTTTATATATAACAAATTTCAACATTTTAATTTTTTTATTTGCCCACGATATTGAGGGCATCTTGTGCTAGTAAGAAATAAACTACTACTCAGCTATTTTAAAGTTATTATTATTAAATTAATAGTTTTCAGTTTTTTATGTGTACCATAAAAATTATAACTCATACAATCTGAAAACTCGTAAAAACTTGTATATAAAAATTATGGATGGGTCGACTATTAAAATTTTTTGACCCGGTATAATTGGATTGGGTTGAAATATTAATAAAAAGAATTGCAAATTCGCCCGTTGTTACACATTAAAGTTGAGATCTTGATCTGTTTTGATGTTTTTTGAAATGATATGATATGTTTCTGAACTATTATGGATGTTGTGGCACGTGTATTTAGGACGGTCCGTTTTATGGCTCGAACGAACTGTTTAGTTCTTCTGGCAAATTGTTTCTAAATTGTTAATGATTCGTTTGATGAATTTGATACCAGATCTATACTTGTAATTGCTAACTGGATCCAAAAAGTCTAGTTAAATACAATAATAAAAGAATTGAAATACAACAACTATAGTTAAATACAATTTATTTAAGTTTATCGTTTGTTCAAACTAGTTTAATTATTTATTGTCAATAATCTTCACTACTTATAAAGCATCAGTAGAACAGGCATAAACTTCGAGATAAAAGGGAGTTACACCCCTCTAATATTAAATATGGATCATTGATTTTGTTAATCTACTACGATCTGCGGTTCAGATTCAAATATCAGATAAAAAGGTCGACTTTTTAATGAGAAACTGTTTGTTCGCTGCGTTGGTATGTTCATTGCTTCGTACCCTTCAGGGCAAGAGTTCGATTCTCAAGCGCTAACTCTTTTCTTTTCTTTCTCTCGCTGCCGTCTCTTCTTCACCGATCGATCTCCGTCTCCTCCTCCGCCAACCCCTTCTCCCTCCTCCTCCGTTGACTTCCCCCAACCCTAACAACACACAAAGATAGGTGAGAAGGCGCTAGACAGTGGTGGATAGAGAGGCATCGGGAGGCGGAAAACTTTGCTAGGGTGCATAAGGGAAGAAGCGAGGCTACAGTAGACAAAAATAGTTGCACATCTATTTTTTGCTCCCTCGTGGCCTTAATTTTGGGTATCGTCACTTTTTCCCTTTCTCAATTTTTCTCTGATTTCCTTTTATTCATCTCCTCAAAGCATTTTTCCAACAACTCCTCATCTCCTGATTTGATTAATTTGGACAGTCAGAGCAATTGGGATGAAAGATAATCATGCTTTTCATTTATCTTATCCTGTTGAATGCTACATCAAAATTTCTATTTCCTATCTAGAATTTTTAGATGCAAGTTTGAACATATCTAAATTCTTTAATTGTTGGACTTTCACAGTTGTTTGTAGAATTTGCCTATGATTTCATATGTGTAATTTGTTTCTTAGAATTTGCCTATGATTTCATATGTGTAATTTGTTTCTTTTCATATCACTTGCCATTTTGTAGACTGATTTTTTTTTCGTTCATTGCTTTCTTATTTGTTTTTTTATTGATCTGCAGTATGGATTTATTGTGGACGTTGACTTGAAGATTCCTCCAAGGCCTCCTGCCTATGCTTATGTCAAGGTATAACAGATCTCTCTTTAATTTTTCACCTGACAAAGTACTGTCTTTCACTGCTAATGCTTTATCAATGTCCTTGGGTGAAGAAAGATTAACAAAATCTGCCTCAACGGTCAATTAAGGACAAAGCATGCCACATGAGAAAATAGCTGAGGAACTTTGTCGTAACTGAGTTTGAAAAAGAAGTTAGTGTGCTGTATATGTATTGTTCTTATTTTTTCTTTCTATATATTTTAGTTTGAAGACCCCAAAGATGCTGAAGATGCAATTCG
Organism: Rhynchospora pubera; assembly: GCA_028095005.1. Classification (NCBI taxonomy): domain Eukaryota; kingdom Viridiplantae; phylum Streptophyta; class Magnoliopsida; order Poales; family Cyperaceae; genus Rhynchospora; species Rhynchospora pubera. Next base: position 227,615,248 of record CM051459.1, on the reverse strand, counting down.
TGGGCGTGATGGATACAAGTTCGACAGCGAAAGGTTGCGGGTATGTGCATAAAATGGCTGCCGTAGAAGTCATTCTTTGCAGGTTACACCATTATATGATGCAGTGCAGGGTCAACTCTATCAACTTTCAATCATTACATTGGAGAAAACGTTTTGAGCACAAGTGTCATCAGAAGTGTGAAATACCTTTTTGTTGCATGAAAGTTGATATTTGAATTAAAATTTGAATAATAATTGGGATGAAGTGTCCAAACTATATGTGGATTTGAATTGCCTTGTTTATTGTAGACATGTAGAGCACTTATGGTAAAGAAATTTGGCACGGACAAAGTAAGTCTAATGTAATTAAATTTTGAAAATACAACCTGCCGTAATAAAAATCATCCCTTGAGAAATGATGAACGTATTTTGAAACTAGGATATCAAATAAATTTATAACCTAGAGCTAACCTCACTAGTCGTTTTAGTTAAGCTTTAGGGTCGAACCCAATGGACGGTACAACTGATTACTAGGCTTTACTTCCTCACGAAAGCTAGACAATTAATTTTTGGAGTTTTATGATTTTAAAAGACAATTATCTAAATTGCAATTAAATAAATTATTTTTGGTATTTTCTGGACTCTAAATAAATGCAAGGATGTCCTAGGATTTTGTGTTCAATTAGTTTAGCTCTAAAGCACCTCGGCCTACGACTTTCATCGAGGCAGAGGCATATTTCGGACCAAAATATATGGATTTCGGACCGAAATCCATGTTGTTTCGTTCCTAAAGTTGCTTTAGACCTCTTGTTTTGACTTGATATTTTTACACAATGTTATGTGAAGGCTACTAAACAACCAGACCTAAGTCCTAACCTCAGCTATCGCAATTTTGATTCTAACTTGGTATGGAACTTGGTGTTTACCACGTAAACAACTAAACCTATACTTTCGTTCTGATTTAGCTATTTAAGTATATTTAGTTGGGTTTCTAGAGGTATTTAAAGTCCTGTCGGATCATTAAAAGCTACACCTTTCGGTCGTAAACTAACCTCATCTTTAGAGCGATTGGCTTACCTCATATACTTAACTAATCAATTATTTGTTCTAGTTTAATGTCCTAATGGTGCTGCAGTTCATCAATAGGTAAACAGTCAAGCAAACAATTAAATTAACCAAGCAAGATATAATTCTCAACAAAACATATCACATATCATAATATAAAGCAGTCAAGTCATCACAAAATACTAAACTAATCTACTAACTACTACTAAGACATCATTAATTATCCTAACATGCAAGAAAAATAAGATACAAACTCCATCAAATCAAAATATCAAGAGAAAAGGAACGAATAAACCAAATATCGCTTCTAACTCAAGATATTGATCGTCCGAAGTCGTGGTTGGATCGGTTCTACCGTTGTCGCGTCCAGAATCGCTCCAAAGTTGCTGCCATGGACATGCTCCGCTGCGAGAAGTGGAATCCCACGCCTTTCGGCGTGAGAACGGTGGTGGAAAAGGTGAAAATTATTGTATGGAAGGTGGCATGCGTCCCTGGTCGAAATTCGTGCTTAAAAACACCTAGGGAAAGACCAGGAGGCGGCTAGGGCAAGAGAGGATCCTTCCTTCTTTGAAAATTACCAAAAATCACTTTCCATAAAAGAAATTTCGGACCGAAATCTGGAAATTTCGGTCCGAAATGTATAAATTTCGGACCAATTTCGGACCAAAATTCCAGAATCGAGCATTGATAGTATTTTGACCATAATTTCTTCATCCGGACTCCGATTGAGGTGATTCAAAGATCGTTGGAAAGCTTAGGATGAGTTCTACAATGCTATGGACTCCTTTCAGTCATTTTCTTCTTCAAAATCCACCATTTTATGCAATTATTGTGTCCAATCCACCAAGTTCCTACAAAACAAGTCAAATTCCACGGCTGTGTCCAATCTTGCAAAATATAATGCAAAAGTGCAGTGAATATCATTGGTTTGGGTAGTATTTTGGTGCCAAGTATGATTAAAATATATATATAAATAAGAGATATCAAGAAACATTGGTCTTTGCTTAATAAGGTCTTAATCTGAAATTGAGAAGCCTGATACTGATGACGAATATCAAGGTATGCATATTTTTGAAGTTATAGTTGAGCATTTCTGAAATTGTTTTTTTGGTTATTTGCTTGACAATTCTTATAAAGAGCAGCAAAAGAAGATAAGTTTGTCTCTTGTATTTCTTATACAAAGCAGCGAAAGAAGATAAGTTTGTTTCTTTCTACACATGTACTGCAAAATTACTTTCTCTAATAAATTGTCGATTTGAAGTTTAAGATTGTAAAATTGAATTTTCTGTCTTGTTTGTAAAAGTTTCTGATTTCTGATGCTATTTTTTTTTTTTGGATTCAGTCAGTGTATCAGTGGCTCATAAATTAAGAGCCCCCAATCATGTAGACTTCTACAAGGCATACAGAATTAGGCGGCAGCTATAAATTGCTCTTTGCTCTTCAGGTGTTTGTGGTAATTCCCCAGTGAGCAACTTAGCTCTACTGATTTGAATATAGAAATTAGAACCCATTTTTTTTCATTTTTTTCAGATAACACTACGTGTACAATCTTTTTGGTCAATGTTCTAGAAACTTTAACAAAGTATAATCATTTTTTTTAACACAGATGATCGAGGCATCAGTGATTGCGAGCCCATTTCTTGGAATTTTCTTTTGTCTGCTTCATGTGATAGTTAGTCTTGTCCGTACATGGTCATATTTGGTACATCAAATCCAATGCTTAATCATTTCTTCTGGGTTGCTACCACAGTACCAAAATATCAACTTAGACCGCCTTCGACACTTGCCAGTTGTAATAGACAGTGAAGATGCTAAGAACAAGAGCAAGGTTCATCAGCTTCTGTGCTGGCTATCAGACATTGGTGTAAAATATGTAATTCTCTATGACATAGAAGGTAAAAAGTTAGTTGTTCCTGTGTTTTAATTTCTTTAAATGGATTACAATTATTTTGCTACTGGTACTTGCATAGCTTTTGTCAACTGGTAATTCAACTGAAGTTAACAATTTTTTTTAATATGTAGGTGTCATAAAGAAATCAGATAAAGCTTATAAAAAAAGCAGTGCTAATCCAAGTGAAACAAAATTCTTGGTAATTCACATATCGAAATTTCCAAATTTTATAAATATTTTCTGCGTAATTGAAACAAAGCACGTTATTTCTTTGTAGGATTTTGCTCCGAACATGCTTTTAATATTTGATATGTTTGGAATGACTGTGGAAATTATTTTTTACACTGATGGAAAAGAAGCAACCGCAAAAGGAGCAAACTACCTTTGTTCAAATTATTTGAAAAACCAAGATGACACCCTAAATAAATTGGGACCCAAGTTCACCGAACCTGACATCTCAAGTGCCTTAAAGGCAGTAGGTTAGAATTCCATACCGTGTTTGTAATCTCCTTTATTTTAATATGTGTTAGAGGAATTTGTTCTATTGAAATGGACACTCCATGCATGATACAGGTTATTTCTAACAAATCTAAAATTTCATTCTTATCTGGGTGCATTAAAAAGTGCAAATTAAATCTCTACTAAATGGGATCACACAGTTGCATTAAGCCAAAAAAAAAGGATGTAAAGTTTTATTTGAGCAATAATACCACCAAAAGATGATTTCGACGATCTTATGTTTTCTCTTCCATTTACCTGTAGAAGTAGTTCTATTTCACTCATATAGTTCCTGATTGGCTTCTTTATGTATATATAGGTCATGACGGGCCTGAGCCAAATCTTCTTCTTGTATATGGACCAGCAAGATGCCATTTAGGGTTTCCAGCTTGGAGATTGCGATATACTGAAATTGTGTATGTTTATGCACCTCACACTTATATACTAGCCCCATGCAAAAGTGCTTTATTTCTGACTGGCTTTGCATTCAACATTCAAACCAAAAGAAAAGTTTTATCTCGCAAAACCAAATCTCTTATATTTTTGTATTTATTGTTGATCTTTTCCTTACATTTGCATTATTACAACTTTTTGATGTAACTTTTGTCTTATTTTCAGGCATATGGGACCACTGACTTCGATGAACTTAGTGCTGTAGTAAAAGTCTTAATACTATTTCTCGAAAAAACACCAGAATAAATAATTACCATTAACTACACCATAATAACGACCTGTCATTCTTATTCTAAATTGTCTCTCGTTTGTGCCTAACCTCTGAAATATCTCATTTTCTCTAATTAAGTCTTGTTTCGATTTCTCTATTAAATCATTTTTCCTAGATTCTGTTTCACAGCTTATTCCACTTGGAACTGGTTCAGATTTTGTTAGAACATTTTGCTTGTGAGTTTCATTTTTTTTTGCTACTTTCTGTGAATAAATTTGACCTTCAATTAGTTACCTTCACAAAATAGATTGTGTTTTCTCTCTCTTTTTTCTTTAAATATTCAGAAAAAAATAATCCATATGATGTGATTGATCGAATTGCAAAAAGTTTCTTCTTATTTTTATTCTAATTTTGTCTGTTTAGTGTTTTTATTTCCATTTCTGACAAGTATATATATATTTGAAGGTCACAATTAAAATTTGATGTTGGTGCAATTAAGGGGCCAACTGGGGACAAGCATTTCTTTGTATATGTTGCTGACATCCACTTATAAGAAATGAAAGATCCCCTAAATTTTTATTTTAAATAATTTGGGAAGTATTATAATTACGGTATATGGAAATGAAAAGAAAGTGATATTTATTTTATCTAGCTATAGGAGTACAAAGACTGCCAGACTGGTAGGAATAGTTGCCTGCTGATTTGAGTTAATTTTTACCGGTGACGGGCAAAGCAATTTTATACTATTACAGTTTTTACACCAGTTTCCTAAAAATTTAAGGCTTCCTTAACCCTAATTAAATCTAATAACCCTAAAGTTATTTTACTTAGTGCGAGTAATAATGAGAAAAAAAAAGCTTGAACATGATGGTCAAAACCATGGATTAAAGTCTTTTATGTTCATGTCTTTCTTGGCATAAAATCACATCTCTTTGGTGAATATAGAGATTTAGATGAATGCTTATTCCCTGTAGTAGGAGTCAATAAGGGCATTTCTGGAAGAATAAATCTTCTGTTACCTTTGCTTACTAGAATCTGTTGCCTTTCAAAGTTTGTAACTTGAGAAGCTCATAAACTTTCTTCTTGTCTGTTTCCCTTGTTGACTGTTTATGTGTTCTTTCTAAAATAGTGAGGTCTTCTTTTTCTGTCTGGAAAAGTCCTAAAGACAACATTGAGCTTTGCGCATATAATTATAAGTTAAAAGTTAAGGGACCAGTTGGTAAAGTTCAAAAGACTATCAAATGTCTGCAGGCATGCCGGTTTTTTTTTCTCATATTTGTTCTTTATTTCAAAAGGTTAATTAGTTTAATTGAGTTACATTAGAACCTGAGAGATGGCTAAACAAATTGATGGGTTAGAGATGGTAATGGTACCTGGGCATTATATGAAAAAGAAGTAAAAAAAAACACATGATACAAATCTTAAGGTGTTCAAAACAGATGAGCAGAGTAGAATTGCATGACACGCCATTATATAATCTATTGACTTGTTTCTGTCAGTAAGAAAATCTTGAAACAATCTATTGACTTTGTTATATTCAGCCAAGAAAACATGTTGTACCAGTCACCAATTTGTATATGTTATGAACACTTCAAAACTTGAATTTGAAACAATCTGGTTTATGTGCTTTACTAACTAAACTTTTTTCCCCTTGTTTTAGGTATTTGAGAAGAAAAGCTCCTAATTTTGTTGTATGTAATGTAATTAAAAAAAAATTTGTAGCCATTGAGTCCATACATGACAATTTGTAATTAACGTGTATATTACTTGTTGTTTAATTTAATTAGATAACTATGTCTGATTATAAATTGATTCGGAAATATGCATCCATTTAAATATACATACATCCACATTCATACAAAAAGAATATATACTAAAAATCTTTAATTTTTTGAAATATATCAAATAAAAATTTGCCGGCACATTGAGCGGGCACTGCTGCTAGTGTAGTTAAATACAACAACTATAGTTAAATACAATTCATGTTCAGAAAAAATAATGTAATATTGTTTTTTATTGTCAATTTTTTTTTTTATTTTTAAACTTTCAAATATTTATTTTGCCTATGTCGAAATTGTGGAAATCCTGGGTCGCCTCTGGTGGGCCCCGACGTCGATTCTCCTTACGGCGGTGGCGCTCTTCATGGTTGAAGGCACTCCGTCTGGCGTCTGCTACACTTGACTCTCTTGCTTTCAATTCCGTTTTTATTTCAACTCAGAGAAATATCCTCTTGTAACGTAACGTCTAACGTGTGGGTAGTGAATCGTGACCGCTTATCTGAGGTGGCATCGAACGGTTCGTAGTGAGCAGATGCATGGTGAGAAAATAGGGTTTGGGGGGGTGGCGAAGAAGAGCGAGAAACGTAGATGGACGAGGACTACAACTCTACAAGGGAGGGGGGCTGGGAAGTGGGGCCCAGGCCAATGAGGCAGGAAGAAGCGTAGAAAGACCGGGCGTATAGGAGAAAAGTGGATGGATAATATAAAAGAGGAGCGAGGGGGCGAGGAGGAGGCGCGGTGCAGTTGGCTGCCTCTTTCGTCTTTTGTCGTCTCTCCTCTTTTACCCTTTCTTACCCTTATTCAAAAAACCCAAAAAAAATCCGAAAAATCCCAAAAAATCGCCAAAAATTCTCAATCGAAAACCAAACCCAAATCAATTGGAGTGAACTGGATTGAATTTATCTCTCTATCTACTCTACTACTAGTATCAATCAAATCAAATCAAATCAAATCCTACTTCCTAGGGATTGGAATTGGATTGGATTGGATTGGATTACCCACAAAAAAAACCCAAAAAAACTATCAATCAATTCCTAGTCCTAGTGCTAGTGCTTGGGAGATGGCGCAAGTTCAGGTGGTGCCGAACGGTGTGGCGGCGAACGGAGGTGGTCCTCAGCAAGTTCAAGCACAAGCACAAGCACAAGGGCAGCAGGGGCAGTTCGGCGCGACGTCGCTGTACGTGGGCGACCTGGACCCGAACGTGATGGACTCGCAGCTGTACGACATGTTCAGCCAGGTGGGGCAGGTGGTGTCGGTGCGCGTGTGCCGCGACGTGAGCACGCGGCGCTCGCTGGGCTACGCCTACGTGAACTACAGCAGCCCCATGGACGCGGCGCGGGCCCTGGACGCGCTCAACTTCACGCTGGTGAACAACAAGCCCATCCGCGTCATGTACTCCAACCGCGACCCCAGCATGCGCAAGAGCGGCACCGCCAACATCTTCATCAAGAACCTCGACAAGGCCATCGACAACAAGGCCCTGCACGACACCTTCTCCGTCTTTGGCTCCATCCTCTCCTGCAAGGTCGCCACCGACCCCGCCGGCCTCTCCAAGGGCTACGGCTTCGTCCAGTTCGACAACGAGGACTCCGCCCTCTCCGCCATCACCAAGCTCAACGGCATGCTCATCAACGACAAGCCCGTCTTTGTCGGCCCCTTCGTCCGCAAGCAGGACCGCGACAACTCCTCCACCCACGCCAAGTTCAACAATGTCTTCGTCAAGAACCTCGCCGACACCACCACCAAAGACGACTTGCTCGACACTTTCGGCAAGTATGGCAACATCACCAGCGCCGTCGTCATGACCGATGAAGACGGCAAGAGCCGCTGCTTCGGCTTCGTCAACTTTGAGAACTCTGAGGATGCTGCTGCTGCTGTCGACGCACTTAATGGCAAGAAGTTTGCCGACAAGGAGTGGTACGTCGGCAAGGCCCAGAAGAAAACTGAGAGGGAGATGGAGCTCAAGGAGAGGTTCGAGCAGACCGTCAAGGAGACCGTCGACAAAAACCACGGTTTGAACCTCTACCTCAAGAATCTCGATGATTCCATCACCGATGAGAAGCTAAGGGAGACCTTTTCTGAATTTGGTACCATTACCTCTTGCAAGGTATCTGCATGCTCCTACTATACTGTACACTCATTGTCACATTGTACTGTCTTGTAAATTGTGCCTCATATATTCTAAGGTTTCGCTGTCGTGTTCATAATTATGTTCGGTGTCTTCTCAAAGGTTGAGTTTGTTGATGGTTTTATTACTGGAGGCTATACTTTCTAATTTGTATTATATTGATGAAGTATAATTTTGTCATTCCTTTCGTCAGCTGCATGGTATTTGCACTGCTGGTGGTAGCGAACTAGTGATGCATTGCAATTTTTTGTGCTTAATGTGGTTGCTTTTGTTGCAGTGTTCTGAGATCCCTTGATTTCTATGATTATTTCAGGTGATGAGGGACCAGAATGGAATTAGCAAGGGATCTGGGTTTGTTGCCTTTTCCACTGCTGAAGAAGCTTCCAAAGCGGTAAAGCTCTATTCTTTTATCTTCTTGCTGTTGAGATCTTTCCATCCCTCGGAATTTATTAATCCCGTCCAAAGTCAACATGATTGAAGATGGAAGTCAACGAGAAGATGATTAATGTTCTCTTGCTTTTTTATTTGTATTTGTATATGCAGCTCAATGAGATGAACGGGAAGTTGGTTTCTGGGAAACCACTCTATGTTGCTATTGCACAACGCAAGGAAGAGAGAAGGGCTCGCCTACAGGTTCTCCCTCCCTCCCTCCCTTCCTAACTCAGTCAGGCATCTTTATCACATTACGTAACTGACAAGTAGTTTCACATCGGCATTTAATGATGATTATAAATTACTTAGGTTCTCAAGTGTTTGTCTTTGTTAAAAGGATATTCACTACAGTATATGATTCAAGTTATGTTGTAAATCGGAAATTATAACTGTAGGATTTTACCATAGTAAGTGAAGAACATGATATTTATTTTCCTAGCTGCATAATAATCTAATGGCTGAAATGCGTTGCAAGTTAAATACTTTGAACATTTGAAATATTTATTCACCGAAATTTTAATTATCAGGCGCAATTTTCTCAAATGAGGCCAGTAGCTATGGGTCCTGCAATGGCTCCACGTGTACCGATGTATCCTCCAGGGGCTCCTCTGGGGCAGCAGCTTTTCTATGGCCAGCCTCCTCCTGCTCTCATCCCCCCTCAGGTGGTTTTCTTTCTTTATAATTTTTTAGTTTCAATCATTTTATTCATCACTGAGAAGTCCAAAGGTAGAATCATCAATAAACCATATTATTATTATTATTATTATTATTATTATTTAAGTATGTTTTAAAATATTAACTAATTATTTACTTAATTTTACAAAAGAAAAAAAAACATTAATGGGAAGTTCAATACTGGATTAAAAAAAATAGAATATAGAACTAGATGGGATTATAAAAGACAGAAAAATGAATGTCTTCTGTTTCCCTTGTCTTCTCTCTATACTTTACTCATGGACCCACTTGTCAGTTCTCTCCTTCATTTTCCCAGTCCTCATCAAACCATCAAATAACCCCTGATAGATAATAAAATAAAATAAATGCTGCTTTTCTATTGGTTAAGCTGAATCACTAGTGTCGATCGATTTGATATGATACACATCGTACCATTGAATCGCCCTGATTCACTTGATACGGAGGGCCTGCGATACAGAGGCGCGGTTTGCATTGGTAGGCTGTCGATACGTAATGAATCGTGAATTATACAATTCCAACTTCTATGGATGGAATGACTAAACCAACTTAAATTTTAAAATTAATACATCAAGATTCTGTTGGCACCTTGCAGCTGGCTGGTTATCTGCAGTTTCTTGATTAAATAAACCCTTATTGTCTATTGTGCTTTTGTTCTGTAATGGATTATTTGACAGTTGCTTTTGTAACAGCCTGGATTCGGATTCCAGCAACAGCTAGTACCTGGGATGAGGCCAGGAGGAGCACCAATGCCCAACTTTGTAGTACCACTGGTGCAGCAAGGACAGCAGGCACCTCGTCCTGGTGGCGGTCGTCGTGGCGGTGCTGCTGGTGGGCCTGTCCAACAGCCACAGCAACCCATGCCTCTTGTTCGCCAACAGGTACTCCTTATCTTTTATTATATATATTATTTAATTATTTAACTTCTGCTGATTATTAATTGTTGGTTTCTACTTCATATGATTATTTTTTTTCTTCTTTATTCTGCTGCACTTTAATGACAAAGTACTGGGCACTTCCAAGAATTTTTTTGTTAGTTTTGTGTTTATATTTTTCAGGAAATCATGTAAATATGTAATAGTTTTGAACGAAGTTAATTTATTACCAGAAGCTATAAACATATCCCTCACATAAGAATCAAATTAAATAATAAATTTGGTTTTCTTATTGTTTAGTTTGGTATATTCCATGATTATTTAATATATTTCATTCTGTTTGGGTATGTAGATGTTCCCTAGGGGTCGTATGTACCGCTACCCACCAGGCCGCAACATGGGGCCTGAGGGTCCAATGCCTGGTGTTGCTGGCGGCATGATGCCACCATATGAAATGGGGGCCCCACCCATGCGTGAGATGCCTGGCATGATGCAGCCTATCCCCATTGGTGCCCTTGCAACAGCTCTTGCCAATGCCAACCCTGAGCAGCAGAGGACTGTAAGTTCCCTTTTATTTTAAGAATTACCTTTTTTTATGGATAAGTTTGCAAACGATATGTGTATTCACATTTTTCTTCGAAATAGCTTGAAGTTTTGTGTGTTCTCTTTCGAATTAGAAAATTATCCTTGCACACTGGTAGATATTAGATGTTGATCTCTACTTTTGTTTCTTTAAGCAAGGACATGAATTGTTCATTTTTACTCACCCATAGATGTAGAGAATGGATATTAGTAATTCTGTAAATAAAAAATTGGGGGGAAGATGAGGGCTGTGATGTTCAAAGTTCTACTGGCCACACTATATCGGCTGGTAAGAGTGGGGATTTAAAACTTTCCATTTCCATTTTACTTATTTTTGAGTCGTAATGTGTAGATGCTGGGAGAAAGCCTGTACCCATTGGTTGAGCAGCTGGAGCATGACCATGCGGCGAAGGTGACGGGAATGCTGCTTGAAATGGACCAGACGGAGGTGCTGCACCTGCTGGAGTCCCCTGATGCGCTCAAGTCTAAGGTCGCCGAGGCCATGGAGGTGCTCCGCAGCGTCGCTGCTCAGCAGCAGCAGGCATCCAATGCTGCCCCCACTGATCAGCTCGCCGGATTGTCTCTTGAATGAGGGACCCCACCATCACCATTCACCAACACAGAGGGAGGCTATTATTTCTTAATTAGGGTTGTTATGTTATGTTATGTTGCTTATGTGTTCTGACTTGTCTTTGTTTGACTGAGTGTGTTATTTGTTCGGTGGCTACTTGAATCTGTTTGTTTGGATTTGGTAGTTGTTATCTGTTGACTACTGAGTATTTTATCTGGTGTTTGTTAATGTTGCTTGACTGCTGGTGTTATTATTCTTAGAATATTATAATATTTTCTTGGTTTTGAAGAGTCAAATAGATGTTCTGCCTGAATGAGAAAGCTCTGTAATAGCATTCTAATGTGCAGTTGTGATGGTAATCGCCTTTGGCAGCAGCTGCTTTGTTGTAAGAGAGAATAATAATAACGTATGAAGATTGAAGTGGTAGGTCGTAGGTGTAAGCTCTAATCTCTTCTTCTCAGATTCCTTTTTTTCCCTTCTATGATCTATGATAGGGCCCTTGGCCTCCCTTTACTGAATCCATTATTACTCTTGTGGTACGGGTACCCGTCTAAAATTTAAAGAAAGAAAGTATCGAAGTTTTGGTATTTTTACTATAATATTTATGTTATGATATTTATCTCGCCTGCAAAGTTCAACATCAATATTCACTGGTGACTGGTTTAGGCCTTTAGGGGCCGCATCAATTTATGGAAGCCGACCACTTGTTTATTACTGACTAGCTGGATAACGCACAGCAATTAATTGATGATTCTACGTACCAAAATAATGGAAGGAGACGGAGTAGCATAGGCAATTAGGCATAGCATCCAACTTTTCTCAGTCATCTTCTTCCTTCCATTACAGACACACACACACACACAGTGCTCTAAAACTAAAATGTTGGTTCTTTCCGGATACTACATTCATCGATAGTTTACAAACATGTATAGTTCACTATAGGCTTGATTTGTTATATAAATTACGATAGCTTATCTAAGCCATGAGCAGTTTGGTTTTGAAGAGCGAACCTGGACCATTAAGCATGTATTATGATATATGAATATATGATATACAGCTGCAGCTGCTGCCACCCATATTTTTATCACGAGTACAATTATGAGCTGACAAGATTAGGCCACAGTCATCTCCGTACCGCTTTCTTGATCTTCTACAACTCTCTCACTCTCTCTGTCTGTGTTTTTACGGCTGCGTATTGTGTCCCGCAGGGATTAGGACGCAGAAAAACCCGAAATTATTTAATATAAAAATTCAGACACCAAAAAATTTAATAGAAAGAATTATTTATTTATTTTTTTAATAAGAAGAAAGTTCCAACGCGTTTATAAACCGCGCCTCTCTCTCTCCTCTCGAACGCGTTTTATAAACGCGTTACAAGCCTTAAAACGCGTTTATAAAACGCGCTAGAAGGCTGAACTTTCGGAATAGTTAAAACGCAATTAACGCGTTTATAAAACGGGTAAGAAGGCTTCTTACCCGTTTATAAAACGCGCTGGGAGGGCAATATTCCAACTTCTATCACTTCGATCAAACTTTAGTCATTTCGATCGAACTTTAGTCATTTTTGTCTATAAGTTTGTGAATTTATAACCGCGTTATTTGAAGTTATATAAGACTATACATTCTCGCAGAATTGAAATCGTCCACAACAGATTATCTCTTACAATTTAAAAACCTATCAATCAAATCCAAAAATGTCTACAATTACAATATATGTCAACCAATGTCCAACTTTTGGTGCTTCTTACTTCCACATCGGTTGTAGTATGCATACCACATTTGCTGATATTCGAAATGAATTATACAGCAGGCTACAGATTTTAGAAACCCAGTACACTTTGAATATCCATGGTCGTTACAACGAAATTGTAAATGGGAGATATGAATCGCTATTTCTTCCTGTAAATTCTGAAGATCAATGACGCCTTTTTTACCACGAGACATTCGAGACGAGAGGGTTACCGATTATTGAGTTGCATGTTGATTTCATCCCCGTATATGGCACGGGACCAGATCTGAACCTAACACCCCTTGACGAGCCCGGTAGCAGTGAGCCAAACACTTCCTTAAACCTTATGTGTGGCCAGCAATCCACCCCTTACCAATACACTGGCGAACAGTCCGTTCCTACGCAAGACAATAACACATCAGGAGATGAAGTCGAGGTTGCCGATGGTGATGAAGATGAGGGTCCGGCGACTTACTCCGACCTTCCTACCGGAGAAGAATATACCGATGTGGAGGACTTCTCCGAGAGAGAAGTGCCTTTTTATGCAAACTGCGACCAGCCAGACGTTTCAGGAAGGACGGACTTGCACCATCCTGTAAGTGAATTGTGTGATATTTCCATATTTGAGTATGCTGGTATGCCGGAGCGTAGTTTAGGGCCACAAGGCGAACTTGCTGTTGGTAAACGATTCGGTTCCAAAAAACAACTAATTCTAGCTGTCTGTGATGTTTCATGCAAAACAAATCGAGAAGTTCGAACGGAAACTAGCAATAAATAAAAAATTGTAATGGTTTGCATGCAAAAACCGAATTGTAAGTGGCGATTGTATGGTAGACGTGAGAGTTATAATACAAATTGGAAAATCTCTACCAATCCAAATGAGCATATTTGTTCGAGACCCCCGGGCCAAAAAGGTCACGCAAACCTTACAGCTAGTCTCATTGCCGAACACGTTAGGGATGAATTGAAAAAATTTTTTGGAAAAAGTGTCCAGGACATAGGAAGCCTCATAAGGGCTAGATATCCACATATTGAACCGACTTATAATAAACTATGGCGTGGGAGGGAGCGAGCGTTGGAGCAATTGTTTGGGTCTTGGGAAGGGGCCTACAATAAACTTCCACGCCTTCTGGAGGCAATGAAGGCGACGACCCCAGGAACGAAATACACAATAGTTTCTTGGCCTACAGACGATCCTAACGTTGGCGTCTTCAAGATGGCAGCCTGGGCTTTTGGTCCGTGCATAGAAGCGATGAAATATGCCAGACCTGTTATCTCAATTGATGCTAGTTTTTTATCGGGCCGATACAAAGGTAGATTGTTCTCAGTGTGTGGTTATGATCCAGAAAATCGATTAATTCCGGTTGCATTCGGATTGGGCGAGAAAGAAGATAAGGATACTTGGGGATGGTTTATGTCTTGGGTTAGATGGGAAGTTTTAGGGCGGAACACTAGATACTGTGTCATATCTGACCGTCATAAGGCAATAAAAGCGGTATTTGCATCCGTAGATTACGGTTGGAAGGCACAAGGTGCGCATGCAGTAGCGATTCATCGGTTCTGCATGCAGCATGTTGCGGAAAATTTATGGAAGGAGGTTGGCGGGTCACAAGATGCTGATTTGAAAAACTTTTTCAAATGTAGACTTGCTAACAAGAAAAACCCTAGACGTTTTAGAGAGAATTGGGGAGTACTGAAGGAAAACAACCTGATGGCTTATCAGTACCTAAGAAATTATGGTAAAATTAATGAAAATGACAACAACGAGCGGCCAAAACTATATAAATGGGCTCAGAGTTTTGACAAGGGGCATCGGTGGGGTATAATGACAAGTAATGGATCGGAGAGTCTGAATAATGTGTTTAGAATAGAGAGAAGATTACCAGTGACAGCACTTATAGAAGGCACGTGGTATAAATGTGCCAACTGGATGAACAAGCGAACACAAGAAGTGTGAGATACGGCTGTCTGACGGTGTCCCTGTCATGTAAACACCATGCAACCAGGCCTTAGAGCGTGGGGGAAATTCAGGGGTTGGTAAATACGGTACTATGTGTTGCTCCAAATTGCATCCTGTCTATTAGGGGGGTGGTGGTGATTGAGACCTTGACTGACTAGAGACCCATGTAAATATACCCCCGTCCCTGTCCAGACACTAGTGCAGTCATGTAAAGCATGGTTGGAAACGGTATAAGTCCCGCTATGATAACGGTTGCCTTACAATCAGACTATGTGTGTATGATGCATCATGTATGCCAAACTGAAATAAATTATTGCGTGGTATAATGACATGGTATGATGACCCAAATTGTGACCAAAATGATGACCAAATTATGCTGTAACGCATGACGGTTACAGCCGGTCTGAGTGTGTGATTGTTAATGTAGCTGCCCAGTCATGAAATCTGTACTTAGGCATGTATGGTTGCATGTACTGGAGGTGTCCCATGCATGTAACACTGGAACTGTCCAGTGGTGCCCTTTGGAGCTGACCAAAAGGCAATCCAACTTGATTGACCAGCCTCAACAGATTAGTGACACCTAGCTGCTTAGTCATTAGGCAGGGGGAGATTGGTTTGCTGACACCTAGTCCCCACCCCTTTACCTCTTTCTCTGGCCCAATTGTGTGGACAATTATGCCCTTCTTGTTGCCAAATTCGTATCTGTTATGTTCCCTACCAAAACAGGCCATTAGAGCTTAGTTTTGAGGCATTAGACAGTGGAAAGTAGTGTTTGGGACATAGCTGGATAGTTGGGAAGGTAAAGAATAATGTTGCATGCATGATTTTGGCCCTGGTTTACCCAAAACAGGTTGGAAAATTCATGATGGTGCATGAGTTGTGTATAGTGGCTGGTTTCCATGACTCAAACAGACCTTTGGGATGATGATTGTGATGCATTGCATAGTATTGTTGGTGCATCCTAACTGACCATGTGCTAGTAAGCACCATAGGTCTGGTGTTGGTTAACTATCAAACCATAAAGCGGTGTTGCAAACACTCGCAAGCCAGTCACGCAACGGTGTTTGGCTAGGTGCCTTTACCACGTAATTGCATGAGTTATAGGCTGGTGTTGAGTATGACTGTGACATAAGGTTTTGATTGCTTGAACCAGACCCTGAGTAAGGTGATTCGGTGGACTTGAGCGGTGAAGCGGGTGCTTCGCAGCAGTAAACGGCGGGTAAAGCGGTATAAGGTTTGAGGTGCGGATTTCACCTGGACCCTAACTCTTGTTGCTGTGCTAAACTAAAGTATATTATGCATGTTGCTTGATGTTCTTGCATGACTTAGCATGTAGCCTGCATGAACGAATTGCTATATTATATATATATGCTACATGACTGTGCATAGGATGGATTGTTATCTCATGACATGCATATTGAATGGTTTATTTTATTGTGGCTGAATTGTGATATATGGTATGGCTGTGCTAATTGTGTGATGAATGGCATTTACATCTTTGGAAAGCGGCGTCATGAACCGTTGTTCCAAGGGCCGTGAGATAAGCGCTTATGTTCCGGGACTCATGTCTATGAGGGGGTAAATGTTCTCAGCAATTGAGTACTATTTGATTGTATTGATGGAAAGGCAATGATATGGCTGATTGGTAACCAGCCTAGTATTGTGCATGGATAGGTGTCCAACAAGTGCCGACTTTTGTATAAATTGAATGGCAGATTTCTTATGTTCCTTGCTAGTCGGCCTTGCATTGCATAGCATGAATTGTTAACTGTTTCATGATTAAGCTTTGTGTACAATGCAAACTATGTTCTTATATATAAAACAGTGTGTATTTAGTTCCGCAACATGAGACTTTGGGTTCATGCGTGGCTGGAACTAAATACCGCACTGAGAAATGGTTTCCTTTCTCACCGTACCATGTTTTCATGGGTTCCAGGTTTTGGCAGCGTGGGCTGAAGAGTTGGAGAAGTAAGCCATGTACATTTTGTCAGGCTATGTTTTGTGTGTACTGGTGTGCTGTTACTTGTTTCATCGTATAATTATATGCTTGTGTGTGTGTAAACTTCAGTTGCTAAGCTTACTAACTGTTGCTTGATGGGTTTGGGTTGGGAAGATATTTGATAAACTGTGTGGATGTTGCCTATATGGCTGGAAGCCGTCTATTACAGGGGAAACTCTGCTGAAATTTTGTTTTGCACATATTACAAGCATAACCTCAACTTGGTTTTGTGGACTGATGCTTGCTAATTACCCAACACTTAGTAGGATAAAACATAGCCTAGTGACTTGTGGCCAAATAGTAAGCCTTGCAGTGCGTGCGAAGCACGTGTCTGCGGCAGGAATCTGTCACGCCGCCATTGCGGGGTGTGACAGGTTTCTAAAGTGGTATCAGAGCATGGTATGACCCAACCAGACTTGTAGGATGTCTGAGTGGGGTAGGTCTAAGGGCCGTGGTATGTCGGGTTCCTTTTCTTTAAGTGGCTGCTTGTTAACGGGTTTTGAGTTGGACATGTTGCTATGGAACGTGAAGCAGGACAAGGAAGCAGGGCACGTGAGCGTGACCCTCTCAACCGTGCAGGTGATGAAGGCTTAGAGCCAAATCCGGATGAGCCGGTACCGGTTGAGACGATACGCAGACAGGCTGCCATTGATGTTAGACTGCTGGCAGCATATGAACAAGGCCGCTATTTAACTCATGAACTTGGAGCAGTGCCAACAGCCCCAGTGAATGAAGCCAATGAGTTTAGGCGGTTATTGGCTGATTTTGGTAGCCAGCATCCGCCAAGGTTTGATGGTACCGGTGGGTATAAAGCGGCTGAGGAATGGCTGGAAAGTATCAATAACAAGTTTCAGTTGGTTCGGGTTCCGGATGCAAATAAAGTTGAGCTAGCCACTCCGTACTTGGAGAACTCGGCCAGGTTCTGGTGGAAAACAGCAAGGAGGAGCTTTACCGGTGAGCAGTTAAGAATACCATGGCAGTGGTTTGAGCAAGTGTTTACTAGAAGATACTTGAGCTCTGCCCAAAAAGAGAAGCTGAGGCAGCAATTTCTCACTCTTACCCAAGAAGGCATAACAGTCGGGCAGTACAATGACACCTTTGTTGAGCTGTCTCGCTACGCACCAGATGTGACTGGCGATGAGTATTTGTATCGCAGGCAGTACCTAAATGGGCTTGACCCAGACATTGCCCAAGCATTGGATGCTACAGGGGAAAATGAAGTACAAGAACTGATGGATCGAGCTGAAAGAATGGAAGGGCATGGCAAAAGAAAGTCTAGTTGGGGACATGCCAGAAATGTTAAGCCTAAGTTTGTGAAGCCGGTTCCATTTAATAAGCCGGTTGCTAGTGTGAAAGGACCTCAATCTTCTGCACCAGTGCAATTCAAGACTGGCATGGGTAATCAAACTCAAAAGGCATGGTGCCGTACATGTAATAGTCCCCATCCAGAGGCACAATGTCGAGTTGCTAAAGGTTTGTGCTTTAATTGTGGAGAAAGCGGGCATTGGAAGAATGAGTGCCCGAAAGTGCAACAAGGTTTCGTGAGAGGAGGACCTGCCTTTGGGATGGCGGGTAGAGGACGTGGAAACCCTGCATGGCGGGGTGGCAGAACGGGCGGTCGTGTGGCCGTTCATGCTGTGGAAGTGATTCCAGAAGAATCCGAAGAGGCACAACAAGAAGATGTTCCAAGTTCTACTGCACCCACCGAACTTATGACAGGTAATGTTTTTATTTCAGGTCAGAGGGCTTTTGTGTTGTTTGATACGGGGTGTAGTCATTCGGTCGCGGCGAGGGATTTCGTGGAGAGTTGCGGCTGGCCGACTAAGTCGCAAGAGAGAGCTCTCAGTGTTCAGACTCCACTTGGTTATTTTAAAGAGGTGTTGCAATGTTGTAAGGGACTTAAGGTGATGATAAATGGGCGTGATTTGGAAGCTGACATGTTAGTTTTGGATATAGCCGGGTATGATGCACTACTCGGTTTTGATTGGTTGACTCGGCATCATGCGGTGATAGATTGTGCAAAGCGGCTGGTCCGATTTCAAGCGGGCAGCCCAGTCTCTTGTGTGTTTAAATGCAAAGCTATTGGAGACCCTGCGATCATTATCTCAGCGGTGGAAGCATGTAACCTGGTTCAGGCCGGGTGTGATGCATACTTGGCTGCAGTTATTGGTGAAACGGCTGAACAAAAAGTAAGTATTGATACTATTGCCGTGGTGAAAGAGTTTAGAGATGTGTTCCCTGATGAGATAGCTGGAGTACCACCTGATAGAGAAGTGGAATTTGGCATTGAGTTGCTGCCGGGTACCACTCCAATATCCAAGACCCCATACCGGATGGCCCCAGCTGAGATGAAAGAATTGAAAGTGCAATTGGAAGAGCTATTGGCAAAGGGTTTCATTAGACCCAGCAGTTCACCGTGGGGAGCCCCAGTGTTGTTTGTAAGAAAGAAAGACGGTACCTTGCGGTTATGCATTGACTATCGTGAGTTAAACAAGGTGACGGTGAAAAACCGCTATCCTTTGCCCCGCATTGATGATCTGTTTGATCAACTGCAAGGATCATCGGTGTACTCTAAGATTGATTTGAGAACGGGCTATCACCAGCTCAAGATACGTCCCAATGATGTAGAAAAGACAGCCTTCCGTACGAGGTACGGCCACTATGAGTTCTTGGTTATGCCGTTTGGCATAACGAATGCACCAGCTGCATTTATGGATCTTATGAATCGGGTGTTTAAGGAATTTCTGGATGCCTTTGTTGTGGTTTTTATTGATGACATTTTGATCTATTCCCGATCATTTGAAGAGCATGCTAAACATCTCAGGATTGTATTAAGTAGGCTGAGAGAGTGCAAGCTGTATGGTAAATTTTCTAAGTGTGAATTTTGGCTAAATAAGGTGGCATTTTTAGGCCATGTAATTTCTGGAGAAGGATTGGCTGTGGACCCATCAAAAGTGCAGGCAGTGACTGAATGGAGCCAACCGAAATCAGTGAGTGAGATAAGAAGTTTCCTGGGTTTGGCGGGGTATTATAGGCGATTTGTGGCTGGTTTCTCTCGAATTGCCAAGCCACTGACAGAGTTGTTGCATAAGGGAGTAAAGTTTGTATGGGAAGAAAGGCAAGAGAAAAGTTTTCAGGAGTTGAAAAATCGGCTTGTGACAGCGCCGGTCCTTGCTATGCCGATTTCAGGCCGAGAGTATGATGTATATACTGATGCTTCTAAGTCGGGTTTGGGATGTGTGTTGATGCAAGAAAAGCATGTAATAGCCTACGCATCAAGGCAATTGAGGCCGCATGAACAGAATTATCCGACCCACGATTTGGAGCTTGCGGCTGTTATCTTTGCACTTAAAATTTGGCGGCATTACTTGTATGGAGTTAAGTGTAAAATCTATACAGACCATCAGAGCTTGAAATATATTTTCACACAAAAAGAATTGAACCTGAGGCAAAGGCGTTGGCTAGAACTCATGAAAGATTATGATTTAGAGATATTGTATCATGCCGGTAAGGCTAATTGGGTGGCTGATGCATTGAGTAGGAAGAGTCGAATGAATGCGGTGACTTTATTAACACAGGAGCCAAAATTGCTTGAGGAAATGAGACGTATGGAGTTGCAGGTTGGAGTATCACATGAACTCGGGCAACGAATGTTGAGCCGGGTCCAAACAGTGAGTGTTACATCTTCCGTACTTATGACGGTAATGTTGGCTGCCATAGAGGTACAACCTGATTTATATGATAGAATTCAGGCAGCCCAAGTAATGGATGATAATTGCAAGAGATTCAAAGAAAGAGCAGTAGCTGAGAAGGAGACCCTGTTCCGTGTAGATGAAAGCGGTGTTTTGCGGTTCAGAAATCGCATTTGTGTGCCAAATGATGCAGGTATCAAGACGTTGATCTTGTCTGAGGCGCATGAATCGGGGTATGCTTTACATCCTGGTGAGGTGAAAATGTATCAAGACTTAAGAAAATATTTCTGGTGGCCGGGCATGAAGAAAGAAGTGGCTCGATTTGTTGAGAAGTGTTTAATCTGTCAGCAAGTAAAGGCCGATAGAAAGAAAAGTGCGGGATTGTTGCAGACTTTGAGGCGGCCAAAGAGCAAATTTGAGTCTATTACAATGAATTTTGTATCTGGTTTTCCGAAGACAAAGGGAAGGATTGAAGCAGTGTGGGTGATAGTGGATCGACTGACCAAGGTAGCCCGCTTCATACCGATTCGGGCAGATGTTGCGGCTAAGGAATTAGCTGAAATATTCCTTAGAAATTTTTGCAAGTATCATGGCTGTCCACAGGAGATAGTTTCAGATAGAGATGGTCGGTTTATATCTCATTTTTGGAAGAGTTTTCAAGAGGCTATGGGTACAAAGCTGAAATTCAGTTCGGCACATCACCCGCAAACTGATGGGCAGTCGGAGCGCACTATACAAACCCTGGAAGACATGTTGAGGGCGTGTGCATTGAGTTTTGGTGGCTCATGGCTTGATCATTTGTATTTGGCTGAGTTTGCATACAACAATAGCTTTCATTCCAGCATTGGCATGCCACCGTATGAGGCGTTGTATGGGGAGCCATGTCGTACACCGTTATGGTGGCAACCCAGGGGAAATTTTGTCCCAACTGGACCCGAGCTAGTGGCTGAAAATTCAGAGAAAACAAAGGTGGTCCTGAGTAGGCTCAAAGCAGCGCAAGATAGGCAAAAGCGGTATGCCGATGTGCATAGGCGACCGGTTGAATACAAGGATGGAGAAAGAGTATGGTTGAAGGTTTCTCCCATGCGTGGAGTGTACAGGTTCGGTGTGACAGGGAAGTTAAGTCCCAGATATGTTGGCCCTTTTCCGGTGGAAGAAAGAGTTGGAGCGGTTGCTTATAAATTGAAATTGCCGGATGAGTTGAACCGAATACACCCAGTTTTTCATGTGTCCCAGTTGAGACGGTTTGTTGGTGATCCATCTCATGTATTGAATTATTCTCAGCTGCATCTTGGTGAAAATTTGACTTATGAAGAAGCACCTATGAGGATTCTGGACAGTAGAGAGCAACGGTTGAGAACCAAGGTCATTAAGCTGGTGCTTGTGCAGTGGGGGCAGCACTCAGAAAAAGAGGCAACTTGGGAGCTTGAAAGCACGATTAGAGAGCGTTACCCTGAGTTGTTCGTGAGTTCAGGTACGATTCGTTCAGAGGACTGAACGGATTCTTAAGGGGGGAGGAATGTGAGATACGGCTGTCTGACGGTGTCCCTGTCATGTAAACACCATGCAACCAGGCCTTAGAGCGTGGGGGAAATTCAGGAGTTGGTAAATACGGTACTATGTGTTGCTCCAAATTGCATCCTGTCTATTAGGGGGGTGGTGGTGATTGAGACCTTGACTGACTAGAGACCCATGTAAATATACCCCCGTCCCTGTCCAGACACTAGTGCAGTCATGTAAAGCATGGTTGGAAACGGTATAAGTCCCGCTATGATAACGGTTGCCTTACAATCAGACTATGTGTGTATGATGCATCATGTATGCCAAACTGAAATAAATTATTGCGTGGTATAATGACATGGTATGATGACCCAAATTGTGACCAAAATGATGACCAAATTATGCTGTAACGCATGACGGTTACAGCCGGTCTGAGTGTGTGATTGTTAATGTAGCTGCCCAGTCATGAAATCTGTACTTAGGCATGTATGGTTGCATGTACTGGAGGTGTCCCATGCATGTAACACTGGAACTGTCCAGTGGTGCCCTTTGGAGCTGACCAAAAGGCAATCCAACTTGATTGACCAGCCTCAACAGATTAGTGACACCTAGCTGCTTAGTTATTAGGCAGGGGGAGATTGGTTTGCTGACACCTAGTCCCCACCCCTTTACCTCTTTCTCTGGCCCAATTGTGTGGACAATTATGCCCTTCTTGTTGCCAAATTCGTATCTGTTCTGTTCCCTACCAAAACAGGCCATTAGAGCTTAGTTTTGAGGCATTAGACAGTGGAAAGTAGTGTTTGGGACATAGCTGGATAGTTGGGAAGGTAAAGAATAAGGTTGCATGCATGATTTTGGCCCTGGTTTACCCAAAACAGGTTGGAAAATTCATGATGGTGCATGAGTTGTGTATAGTGGCTGGTTTCCATGACTTAAACAGACCTTTGGGATGATGATTGTGATGCATTGCATAGTATTGTTGGTGCATCCTAACTGACCATGTGCTAGTAAGCACCATAGGTCTGGTGTTGGTTAACTATCAAACCATAAAGCGGTGTTGCAAACACTCGCAAGCCAGTCACGCAACGGTGTTTGGCTAGGTGCCTTTACCACGTAATTGCATGAGTTATAGGCTGGTGTTGAGTATGACTGTGACATAAGGTTTTGATTGCTTGAACCAGACCCTGAGCAAGGTGATTCGGTGGACTTGAGCGGTGAAGCGGGTGCTTCGCAGCAGTAAACGGCGGGTAAAGCGGTATAAGGTTTGAGGTGCGGATTTCACCTGGACCCTAACTCTTGTTGCTGTGCTAAACTAAAGTATATTATGCATGTTGCTTGATGTTCTTGCATGACTTAGCATGTAGCCTGCATGAACGAATTGCTATATTATATATATATGCTACATGACTGTGCATAGGATGGATTGTTATCTCATGACATGCATATTGAATGGTTTATTTTATTGTGGCTGAATTGTGATATATGGTATGGCTGTGCTAATTGTGTGATGAATGGCATTTACATCTTTGGAAAGCGGCGTCATGAACCGTTGTTCCAAGGGCCGTGAGATAAGCGCTTATGTTCCGGGACTCATGTCTATGAGGGGGTAAATGTTCTCAGCAATTGAGTACTATTTGATTGTATTGATGGAAAGGCAATGATATGGCTGATTGGTAACCAGCCTAGTATTGTGCATGGATAGGTGTCCAACAAGTGCCGACTTTTGTATAAATTGAATGGCAGATTTCTTATGTTCCTTGCTAGTCGGCCTTGCATTGCATAGCATGAATTGTTAACTGTTTCATGATTAAGCTTTGTGTACAATGCAAACTATGTTCTTATATATAAAACAGTGTGTATTTAGTTCCGCAACATGAGACTTTGGGTTCATGCGTGGCTGGAACTAAATACCGCACTGAGAAATGGTTTCCTTTCTCACCGTACCATGTTTTCATGGGTTCCAGGTTTTGGCAGCGTGGGCTGAAGAGTTGGAGAAGTAAGCCATGTACATTTTGTCAGGCTATGTTTTGTGTGTACTGGTGTGCTGTTACTTGTTTCATCGTATAATTATATGCTTGTGTGTGTGTAAACTTCAGTTGCTAAGCTTACTAACTGTTGCTTGATGGGTTTGGGTTGGGAAGATATTTGATAAACTGTGTGGATGTTGCCTATATGGCTGGAAGCCGTCTATTACAGGGGAAACTCTGCTGAAATTTTGTTTTGCACATATTACAAGCATAACCTCAACTTGGTTTTGTGGACTGATGCTTGCTAATTACCCAACACTTAGTAGGATAAAACATAGCCTAGTGACTTGTGGCCAAATAGTAAGCCTTGCAGTGCGTGCGAAGCACGTGTCTGCGGCAGGAATCTGTCACGCCGCCATTGCGGGGTGTGACAAGAAGCACTTCAAAGGTTGAGTTTAGGAGAAAGATTGCAGGAAGGAGTAAAGAATAAATTGATCAAGCATGATGGAAAATCACGTAAGTACTTAAAGAAAAAGAATTCAATTCATTCATTCATTTTAATCCATTTTGAACTAACTTCATCTTTTTGTTGCAATCTCAGAGGAGTTTATGAGCACATTCGTGTTAAGATTGGACCTTGGAGAATTTCGCGTGAAAGTTCGCGAGGAGTACCGTGATGGTGTAGGCTACGATTATTCCCATTACACAGTTCAAATTCCACCCGACATGGAGCAAACCGATGTGCAATTGCCCTTCACTCGAACCACATGTGAGTGCCAAAAACCACAATTGACAGGTATCCCTTGCGCACATGTCATTGTTGTTTGCAGGGAGACAAATTACAATGTAGATCAATTTGTGGATGGTCACTATAGCATGCAAAACCAGCACATGATTTGGTCAGCAGGTCGGTTTCATTGTTACAAAGATGAGGAAGATTGGCCAGTTTATACAGGTCCGATAATTGTCCCCGACAAGAGTTTGGTCAATCGAGGAAGGCGCAAAATCATTCGTGCAAAGATGTGGATGGATAGGATGGAAGGAAGGAAAGGTGGAGGTTCCACAAGAAAAACAAAAAAGAAAAATCAAGGTGAAGCTTCAACCAGTCAACCGCGACAAGCAGCACCTCAACCGCCATATCCGATGGACGCATTGCAATCCGGTCGATACACCAGTAGACCACCAACAAGGGCCAACAGTCCAAGAAGGGCAGCGAGTACTGAACGTACGGTTCGGACTCGTCAAACACCCATTCAACCAGGACGAATGTCATTGCATGTTGATCCACGAAGCAACAATAATAGGGAGGACCAAGGATCTGTACAACCACAGAGAAATTCTATAAGCATTGATCCACGGGTAAGAGATATCGCATCTGGAAATATGAGAAGTGAGTCGGCTAGATTTCCAACCAGCTCAACAGATCAAGGCAATACATCAGGGGAGAGAGGACGAAAAGGATTGTTTGGGGGGAAATTTTGCAATGTACTGTCTTTCGATAGGAAGAAAAAATGAAAAAATTGAAGATTAAGTGTTGTCGTAATTTTATATATTGTAATGGAATGTATTGTAAGAGAATATACTATTATTTTATGTATTGGCATTTTTAGTTTGAATTTCGAAATTATGTATTATAATTTTTATGCATTCTAATTTTAGTTTTAATTTAGTATTATTTTATGTATTATTATTTTATGTATTATAATTAACTCGTATAGTATAATGTTGAAAGGTTTAGTGTTAGCTTGAGGGATTTTATTGTGCCGAAGGAAATCCTTCGATCCGTCAAGAAGAGCATTGACAGATAGGCATTCTTGTTATCTACAAAAAGTCCTAATCCTAAAAGGCTTTGTACTCATTTGTTCATCCGACCGACCTTCATGCAAAAACTGAAGCACTTGAACTGTTTAGCGTTGAGAAGCAGTTAATTAACTCGTATAATGGGACCCTCAGCATTCAATTAACTGTTTAGCGTTGAGAAGCAGTTAATTAACTCGTAGCGCTAAAAGGCTTTGTACCCTTTTATAAAACGCGCTAAAAGGCCTTGTACTCATTAGTTCATCCGACTATACTGTGAAGATCAATCCGTTAATATGCTCTCTCCATTTGGTGCTGATTTTGATGGGGATTGCATTCATATATTTTATCCACAATCCCTTCATGTAAAGACTGAGGCACGCGCTAAAAGGCTTTCTACCCTTTTATAAAACGCGTTAAAAGGCTTTACCCTATTATAAAACGCGTTCAAAGGCTTTCTACCCTTTTATAAAACGCGTTAAAAAGCTTTACCCTTTTATAAAACGCGCTAAAAGGCTTTACCCTTTTATAAAACGCGTTAAAAGGCTTTGTACCCGTTTTAAGAACGGGTTCAAGCCCTACTTTCTTGTCTTTTTCTTTCATCATTTCAATTTATAAACCGAACCCAAGCCGCAAATCTCATCTCACATCTCTCATTCTCACCTCTCAATGTTATTCTCATCTCTCATTCTCACCTCTCTCATTCTCACCTCTCAATGTTAATCAGTGCGAAATTATAATAAGAGATTTTCCGGTGGAATCTGTTATTATGTACGAAGATCGGCCCAGATGGACAGCTCGCTAACTTCATCATCATCTGAGGTAGACCAACACTCTGCTGCCTACGATCATGGATAATGGGCGGTAGAGTTCTGCCGACCCAATTAGGGAACAACTCGACGACTATCGAAGGTTCTCGCAGAATTGGGCAACTGTCCATGAGTCTCCGCAAATCCTTGTTTTCATATTAATGAGAATTATTGTAATGAAAATTGTTATTAATTTAAATCGTTGTTTTCATATTAATGAGAGTTATTGTAATGGAAATGATTATTAATTTTTATATTAATGGGTTCTGAATATTGTAATGGAAATTTTTTTTAATTTTTATATTAATTAGTTATGAATATTAAAACATAGATAAAACATAAATTCATACACAATAATTTAGATAATTAATTAAAACATAGATAAAATATAAATTCATACAATAACATAAATTCTAGATATGAAGTTCATATTACAAATTAAATTTCATAGAAAATAAAATAGATAAATTCCATTATTCTAGCACAATTAAACTCTAATTTTTCTCCACTTCCTTAACCTCTTTATTCTTCTCCTCCTCCTTATTCTCACTAGAACTCTCATCTATTTTAACCCCCATACTAAAATCAGGGCTCCTGCCACAGCCTGGAGGGAAACGACGTACAGCCGAGACGACCCTTCTCTTCGGAGGGCCGTATAATGGGATCCTTTTTGCTACCACATTAGGTGTTCCCTCCCCCACCTTGGATGTTTCCTCCCCCATCTTATTATTGTTTTGATCCTTCTCCATTTCTCAAATTTCTGATTTTACGCGTCTTTTGTTTGTGATTTTGTGATACGAAATAGGAGAACGAATTGAGATATATATAGGCAATTATTTAGCCGTTTATAAAACGCGCTAGAATAGGGGTCTGCTCAAAAAACGCGCTATAAAAAGCTGCTCAAACACAGTATCACGCTGCTCAAAAAGTGGACACCACCTTCGTACGCGTTTATAAAACGCGTTGGAAGCCTTCGAACGCGTTTTATAAACGCGTACGAAGGTGGAGTCCAGGTAAAACAGTAAAACAGACTGACATCCTGCGAAAGTATTGAATTCCATTAACTTAGCCCTTCTTACGCGTTTATAAAACGCGCTCAAACCTTATTACGCGTTTTATCAACGGGTAATAAGGGTTGAGTCTATAAATAATCCTCCTTCTCCGCAAATTCACGTCGAAAATTCAGAAATCAAAAACCAAAACTTTAGAGAAGTTACGCAGAGAAAAGAAACCGAGAATACATAATGTCAACTAAACCACGTCATGTTTGTACCGGTGTGCTTCTACAAGGAGATGGACGAATAAGTAAACGAGATATTCTTCGGCACGTCTACTTGCACTATCCTTCCGATAAATTTTACGTGAAGGTTTTTCAACGCGACGTTTTTGAAGTGAGAGGGCCGAAATATTGGACTGATGTAGTTAAGAGGGATGGAGGATATCATGTCCGACGTGGAGATGGAATCGTTTGGTTGCGTTTGCAACAGGCATGTCCTCCTGGATTTGAAAATCACCCGTTAAATGGAAATGACATATATCATTTGGACTGATTATTAGATTTTCTATAATTAGATATTTTTATTATTGTGTGTTCTATTATTATCTGTTTTCTTTTATGTTTTAGTATATGTATTAATTCGTGTTTTAGTATATGTATTAATTCGTGTAGTATATGTGTTGTAAGTTTTATTATCTAATTTATTTTAGTTTTTATTTTATCCATTTTCATTTTTTTTTGTGAAATTCGAAATATTAATATTATGAGACTTAATATTTATTTAAATTATATTAGACATTACAACTCAATGAACATTATAATAAAAAACACAATACAAATTAAAAATTACAATTTATTAAAATTTTGAACCACACAATACACAACAAATAAAATTACAAAATACATGATATTAAAATTTTGAACCACATAAAAAAAAATTGTAGAGGATCCATTGCTAAGGGTGGGAAGAGAAAACATCACCGCAACTAATAGAGAAGAGTTGGGCGACTGATTGTCATATTGACCCCCTCTTTTTCTGAGACTTGGATGAAGATGACTGCATGTATGCAGATTCTCATCCAAGGATGTCGGCTGCGGTGTTATGGCTCGTAGACCCAGCCCAACAAACCGTCCTCTACACGTAATAACAGATTCCACGGGAAAGTTTTTATTTTAAAGTTGGTGGAATATTAATAGCCATAAGGATTGTGTGCGACTCTGTATCAGTGAATAAGTGTGCCGCATACAACCCTTATGGCTATTAGTTTCGCACCAACTAATATTATTTTGCATTTCACCATCTAACACTTGTTTTCCTCTCATTTTTCCTTTTTTTCAGATCTTTTTCCTTTTTTTTTATTTTGGACGACAGAAGGTTGGGTATTTATATGGAAATTAGATCTCTCGAACGCGTTTTATAAAAGGGTAAGAAGGCTTCTTATGCGTTTTATAAACGCGTAAAATCAGAAAATAACGCGCAAAGTCAGAAACTTTCGCCGCAATCACTGCAGCCTTTAGCGCGTTTTATAAACGCATTTTAAGGTTTGTAACGCGTTTATAAAACGCGTTCGAGAGGAGAGAGAGAGGCGCGTTTTATAAACGCGTTGGAACTTTCTTCTTATTAAAAAAAATAAATAATTCTTTCTATTAAATTTTTTTGTGTCTGAATTTTTATATTAAATAATTTTTAGTTACTCTGTGTCTGTGGTTGTTGTCTGTTGGTACATGGCATGGTCATGGTCTGATCTCTCATGGAGCCATGGACACGTTTTACTTTCTTCCCGCTGGTAAGGGGTAACTACAATAGTACAATTTCATTAGATAAATAAATAGAAGAATCGTGCAAGACTTTTTTTTTCTTTATTCCGTAAGGAACTAATGATAATGTTTTTCTTCACAAATAACTAAAAAATTAAAATTATTCATTTATATATATAAAGGAATGCTAAAATACTATGCATAACACGGATGGCCTCCGCGTTACGGATTCGTTCTTAAATATAATATTTCAAACAATTGATTCAAACTGCTCATTATCTTATTCATATTGAAACCTCATTAGAAACTAAATTTTATATTTTTTTTACTATTTTTTTAGATTTTTGAAAATCTTTATTATTGAAGGGTCGAGAATTTATTAGATTAAGGATTAAAAAAATCTGAGAAAAATAGTAAAATTTTTTTTTAAAAAATATAAAATTTGGTTTATAATGAGATTTCAATATGAAGAAGATAATGAACGGCTTGGATAGATAGTTTGAAATATGAAATTCAAAAACGAATCCGTAGTACGAAGGTCATCCGTACTATGCATAGCATTTTAGCAATCCCATAATATGTTGTGTTAAAAAGTTGAAAATCATGCGACAATGTTTATCCAATTGACAATCTCATGACAATATTTTATAAATTTCATTCAAATTTATAGGTACGTTATTAGCAATTTAAGTAACTTAACAATCAAATTTTATGTATTTTAAAGATAGATGGATAACGCATAAAAAAATTGTTAGTTCCATTAGATAAATTGTAAACGTACACCAAACTGATTTATTTTTTGTATATGCATGGCACAAAAACCATATCTATTAACTTGTCAAAATTAACAAAACCAAGTAAATGTCTAACCATGGTCCATGGCAGTGGTTAAGGGACAAGATGCGTTTCATTGGATGCTCTCGGGTCAAGTCAAACCTAAACTTGTAAGGGTTCCACTGCGGCGTTTTCTTTAGTTACTTGCCATGTTGCCTAGCTAGGGGTTATTGTCGGAACGGGATCCTCTGCGGATTTTTTTGAAAAATCTACAGTGCAAGTATTTTTATCTGTACTTGTTCGATTAATGATGGATGTCCCATGATTAATATCACGTCCGTTGAGATTAGTGTGGCCCGTAAAAATCTACCCGTTGAGATTAAATCGGACGGTCATTACTGAAAGTCTTGCGGTGCGGGTCAAAAAAAAATTCGCAGAGGATCCGGATCCGTTATTGTCTGAGGTCTGCATCGATGCAAAGGATCGCGTACCAATCCATTCACGGCAATAATCAGTTCCATAACTATAAATCTATTTACAAGCACAAAACACAACAACAAACTATACAACTATTTGTTTGGCATGCGTAATCCTTCTTAGAAAAAAATGGTGAGGTAATTGGTGAACAACTCCGTTTGGAACCATTTATTTCCGAGTGTAACAACCCACCAAAATGAAAATATCTTTTGTTAGATGTACAGAATTATATATTCATTCAGTGCCTCGTACATTTGAAGTCCTTAACTAAGGTTTCGTTTGGATAAGGTGTGGGAAGAAGGGAAAAAAGGAAGAAGTGAAAAAAAGTATTGGGAAGTGTGTAACTTTGTGAAGAGTTTGGATTATTTATAATAAATCTATTCCTTTATTCTCTTCTTCCTTTCTTCCTAAATGAAATCCAAACGGAGCCTAAATAAAAAGTATTTACATTTACACTCCCTATATGATTCAAAATATAATGGAGATCCCACTTTGTTCAAATTACTGAATGAAATATTTTATGTAGTCTATCTAAAATGTAATTTATAGCTCATTTGTGTATCTATTGAGAATTTTAAGCGATTTTAGTCAAATTTGAAGCTTTTAGATCACAAAAATTAATAATTACACTTCACATATATATGATCCAAAAGAACATGAAGATCTCAAATATTTGAATTATTGAACAATATTATTATGTATTTGGTACTTCTAGAGTGTGTTTGCGTCTTATTTTATGCCCCTTTTTTTAACATCTTAAGCTATTCTAAAACAATCTGAAGATCTGATCACTTTTTTGAATTACAAAGGGATTTATCTACTTAGTACATCTAAAGCATATTTACGGCTCATTTTGTGATTCCCCTGAGCATTATTTTAAACTATTTCAGTCACATTTGCAATCCTCGAATTACAAAAATTAACATATACAATCCACATATGATCCAAAAATTACATGAAGATCCCACTTATTCAAATTACTGAATAATATATTTAGCGTATCTAAAGTGTATTTAAAGCTTATTTTGTAGGCATGTTGAGAATTTTAATCGATTCCACAGCCACATTCGAAGTCCTTGATCACAAAAATTACATTTACACTATACATATGATCCAAAATAACATGAAAAATCACACTGCTGTGCATTAATTTACAACTCATTCTGTGCACCTGTTGTGCATTGTAGGCGACTTCAATCACAATTGAAGTTCTTAGGTCACAACAATTTATATTTTGCCTTCACATATGATGCAAAATTACATGAATACCTCACATATTTGAATTACTGAATGATATGTCTACGTACGTAGTGCATTTAAAGTGTATTTACAACTCATTTTGTGCACCAATTAAGCATTATTCTTTCCATATTTAAAAGTCCTTAGATCAGATTTTATATTTACACTCCAAGTGTCATCCAAAAGAACATATGAAGATTTTACTTATTCAAATTATTGAATGATATATATATATATATATCTATTTACAACTTACTTTGTAGATCTTTGGAGTATTTTTTAAGCTATTCCAATAACATTTGAAGTCCTTAGATCATTTACACTTAAGTACATTTGCATATGATCTAAAATTAGATGGAGCTCTCTTACTCATTAATTAAGAATTCTGAATGGGATATGATATCCAGTCATAGAAAATATATTGCGTATTTAATTATAACTCTTTTTTGTGTACCTGTTGATCATTTTAAACAATTCTTACCGCATTCGAATTATTTAGATCTAAAAAATTTATATTTACACACCACACATGAACATGATCCAAATCAACAAGAACGTTGCAATTATTCCAGCTCAAATGTGCGCAGCTAGCTATCCCAAATTTGCAATTTTTCCCCCGTTGTGTTTTACTATTTTTTATTGCATGATAACATGCAAGTGCATTTACTGCAGGTGAAACAACGAGGGCCGGAACCCGGATGTCCTGGACCGTTGATTATGCTTCTCACAATTCCATCATTTAATGGTTTCATGTACTCGCGAAAATGGAAAAACAAAAAAAATTATTAATTAGTATTGAAATAGGACTCCCCCACCTTCCCCACTATCATATATTCATATTTGATGAAAATTCGATAGTTCAATAAGAGAAACAAACTTTCATGAAATTAGAATTAGAATTAAATTTTATACAGCTTATTTGTAGCCCGAAAATCCTCAAGAATTTTAATGATGAGGTGCTGTTTATTTTTATCAACATTTCCAGAATAACTTGAGCGTTATCCAATTCAACTCCTGACATGCAAGTATTAATATACTATATATGTTATATATTCTGATTATACTTTCTATATATTCTTATATCTGAATCTGAACGGTTGGAATAATTTGTTCTTACAAAGTTTTTAATCATCTTGTAAGGATTTCTAGATGATTGATTGTTTTAATTTAACGTTTTAGGACCATTTTATATATACAATATAAAGCTTTACAACGTCCCATTTTGCCGAGTCATTTCTTTTGGTTCTAGACTATATATATAGGTTGTTGCAATGAAATATTATGTAAACATCGACCGTTCATTTATTAATTACTAGCAAAAGATGCCCTCGGATAAATAAAGAAATAAAATAATGTTAGACAATAAAAAAATATGTTGCTATATTGATCTATCAACGATACAGGTAGATATGTTGCTTAATTTATTTTCTTATTAGACGGAAAATCAAAATATATTATTATTTCGCTTAGCTAGTGATTGATATCCAATC
This sequence comes from Rhynchospora pubera, assembly GCA_028095005.1. NCBI lineage: Eukaryota > Viridiplantae > Streptophyta > Magnoliopsida > Poales > Cyperaceae > Rhynchospora > Rhynchospora pubera. The sequence continues at coordinate 227,581,904 of CM051459.1, read as the reverse complement.
ACATATTAAATCGATCGAACGGTACAAACAAACATTTACACGCTACTACGCTAGATCTAATGTACAACCTCTTTTGAATCCGTGTGTTTATAAGGAGATAGAGAAAGAGATAAGCATTTCATTTCCTAACAATTAAGAATCACTTTTAACAAAACGTGTCAATTTTTATTTGTAAAATATTGATAAACCATATAAAAATCCCTATCAACGAAGGAGACGAAATTTTTGGGACTCAAATTCAGAGAAGAAAGATTCAGGGTGAAGGTAATATTAGCTATATATATATATATATATATATATATATATATATTAAAATATTGGAAAATGAAACATTAAATATATGACTGTTTCGGTCTTGCGGAGGACCTGAACTGTCCTTCAATGATGGTTCTCTCTCTTAACTAAGTGCATGGCTTATTTCTGTCATTAACCGCCTACGAATAAATAAACATGAAATTAATAGATGAGATCATTTTAATATTATAGACCATACTCAAAACAAAATCAATGCATCTATAGCTATGAATCCAATCTATAAATTACTGTAAGAACTCTAGAAAGGTGCTCCTAATTAAGAACTCTTCTAATTTAAATGAGGCCCTTATAGGTATACTCTAGTGCTTATGATCTTATTAGCCTGCACGCTAAGTGGGACATCTATAAATGGACCACAAGTGTTTTACCAAGCTGGCAACATGATTGATACACATCTCCCACCCCCCCAAAAAAAAAATGAAAAAGAAAAAGAAAGAGAAAAATTGGAAAGGAAAAAATAAGACCGTTTGCATAGATATAGTTGACATATATTGACAAAATTGTACAAATATCCACCCTTTCAGCTAGATCTGGTCGGATCCACATCAGGTGTCGTACCATTAATTGTACACATTTTTTTTGTTACTTTTTTATGTTTAATTGTTTGGTACAATATATGCTTTATCAAGCTTGCAGATGACAGATGAAGAGGATCAAAATGATCATACTTTGGCAATGCTATATTTACAAATTTTGTCAGGCCGGTGTGATCTCTATACATGCGAATTGTACAAAAAAATTTTAAAATAAAATTTATTTATATAAAATTCACATATGTAGTAGAATTTTATTGATGAACAGGCTGAGGATGAAAAAATATATATAATTAAATAAAATTTATTTTTATAAAAATCACATATTTAATAGAATTTTATTATGGACGAGCTGGGATGAAAATAAAATATTAATTCCCATTTGAGAATTTCATGTTTCTTATATATATATATAGAGAGAGAGAGAGAGAGAACATATCGTGCATACTAATGTACGGAAGCTTCGGTGCATACTGATCCGAATTCTTGGATCTGCTTCAAAATGACCGATCCAAACCGTCCAATATGATCTCCTTGTTATAATCTCCTTACCGACAAAATTTTATATTTTTTCGAAATTTTTAAGTATTTTTTTCAAATTTTTAAAAATCGCTAATCTAATTTTTTCTGAACCGTTCAAAAATAGTTGTTTTTAAAAATCCGAAAAAAATACTTAAAAATATCGAAAAAATGTAAAATTTGGTCGGCAAGGAGATTTCAATAGGGAGATCATATTGGACGGTTTGGATCAGTCATTTTGAAGCAGATCCAAGAGTTTGAATCAGTATGCACCAAAGCTTCTGTACATTAGTATGCACAATAGATTTTCTCTCTCTCTCTCTCTCTATATATATATATATATATAATTTTTTGAAAGAATTGACAGCGGCTGTCAATTAAATGTTTCCTATATATTGTTCACTAAATTACACCAACATTGGCACAATGGATAAAAAAAGATGGTTTTACTCGTTGATGGCAATAGGTACCTCGTAAGTGCATGCGTAGTAACTAGTAAATGGGTTAAAGGAATATGAAGAGTGAGGGGCAAGCTAGGGAGCATTTGTTTGGGCCCAATTGTGGATTGTGGTGCCCATGTACTCAAATGCATTGGTTGCTATCCACTTTACTTAATCCAAGAATATCATGCATATATATATATATATATAGATTATAGAGAGAGCGAGAGACAGGAAAATAATAAAGCGAGGAAAGTTTAACTTTTTTGGGTCCAATTTGATTCAGTTTCATCATTGGTAGTTTATTTTATTCCGACCTTTATTATAGAAAAAAGTTAATTAAATTAAAGCACGTTATTCCCTTAATCATGTTGACGATAAAATATTTCCAAAAAATAAGACCGTTACAATATGCGTTTGAAACACATTAGTAAAAAAAAAAAAAAAGAAGATAGTAATCGAAACAAGTATTATCCCCAAACAGGTCAATCTTTCCCCAAAATGCAACCACGAGGTTCATGTAGTTGTCAACTGTGCTAAAGTCATAAACAACGAGGTTCAATAAATAGCCCAGTTCTCTTTTCATTAATCCAATATGTTGATGGTAATTGTATTTATTATTTAATGATTTGTTTCTTTCTTCGAGCATTTTGTACAACTACTAGCGAAGAACTCAAGGTAAGAAGCATGGGAAAAAAAAAGATGTTTGAAAAAAATGAGAATGGCAATTAATTAGACCATACGTGTATATTAATGTCTCCTTTCAATTAGAAAATCTGTGTAATGGCACTTTACCCTTTTCTGGACGCTTCAGTCGTTTCAATGGCCATGTCTGTCTATTCAATAACTCAACTCAACTCCAATCACAAACAATGACACAGATATCGAGATTCCCAATTTAATGAAAATAACCTGCACTCCTGTAGTGCTGTTTACTAGGAAAAAAATGGACAATGAAGGAGAATAATAGCATTGCTGCTACAACAAATAATGCGGTTTGGTAGTGTCATTGGAGTGTTGTGATAATAAATAAGAAAAAAAATATAAATAAATAAAATAAATATTGCAAGTTAAATGGCGATAATTGGATTGATCCCGTGGGAATAAAAAAAAATCAATCAAATAAATAAAAAATGCTCAAAAAAAGAAGAATAGAGGAAATTAATAAGGAGTAAGGAGAGAGAAAGAGTAGGTAGGTGGAGAAAGGCAGGCTTTATTTGTGTTTAGCTGACAAAATGGACGTGGGTTTTGCAGAGATCGCAATTACAAGTTGCAACTTGCAACCCCAACACAGAACACTGCACTCTCTTCTCTTGAAATCTTTTCGCCTTACAACATGAGAAACATTATTAGAGAAATAAGTGATAAATTAAAATTCAATTTGCTTGATTATCCAGTCGTTTCGCTGTGAAATCAAATAATAATGTGCAATTTATTTATTTATTTATTTATTTATTTTTATTTGGTATAATAATGCAAGGTTGACTAAAATAACGCTTTTATCAAGGAACGTGTCAATGCATGGCAAACTTCACATGCATTCCATTAATTACCATTTACCAAAGTGGGTTGGTATTCTCTATTGTTTACTATCATGTATGTAGTGCAGGAGCACAATGCTAGATGCATGCATGGTACACTCACTTGTTACCATGTTGATCCAACTGTAGTAGTGTAGGTTGGTGTCATCACAGTATTTGAAAAGACACATTAACAGGCGCCACAGAGGATCCAGAGGGGGCGTTTCGAAGACATCGCCGACAATTTTGTTCAACTGAGAACTCACCCTTCTCCTTTTTCTTTTTCATTTTTACACAAATTCTCAAATTAAAAGAGAAACTATGCTATGCTCATTTTTTTAGGAATTTTATGCTTTGTTCTTTGTTTTAATTTCCTCCTAGAAGAATCAGTGCCAATATATACAATTAATAGTTCCGTTCCTCTCCATTACCTTTGGAATGGTGGCTCCGATCCAGTGTTTAATAGTGAAAGAAGAGTGTTTAAAATGCAACGGAAACACTGGTATTCTCCAGTATTTATGAAACCGGAGGTAGGTAGCCCTTTAGGACGAGGCCGGAGACCCCACCAAAAAAGAGAAAGAAAAGAGACATAAAGACAGCATTGCTTTGCTTTGTATTTTTTCATCTCCTCCTCATTAAACCAACCCACTGCTCCTGCTTCTACAGTTCTACTACTAGTCTAGTAGTCTACTACTACACTCTCTCCCCTTTCTCTTTCATTTCAGAAAAATGAAAAGCTGAAAAGAAGGAGCAAAGAAAAGTTGAGCATGAGCAACGCTTTAAAGTTTAAAATCCTGTTTGTTGGGGAGTCATGAGAGATTGGTAGAACTAGAAAGGAGTTCAGCTAAAACAAGGACCAAGGTCAGCTCAGATCAGATGCAATTGCTTTCTTATTTTCCCTTTTGTCATGCTCATGCATCCACCTTGTTTCTTCTCTTCTCTTTGATTTTTTTAACGAGAGAGAGAGAGAATTGGGGCTTCTGCCTTTCTGGTTTGGTGGAAATCACAGCAATTTCTCTACTAGTTCTGTTTTCCTCCTCTTCATTTTATTGTGATCGCTTTCATTGCTTTTTAGTTTTTAGTTTTTAAAGCAATCACGCACACGACACAGAGGGACACAGAGACATCTTAACGAACTGTATTTCTTTTTCCAAACTAGTTAATTAAGTTCTTGACACTAATGAATTAGATTTATTATGCAATTATTAATTTTATCCGTTTGCACCTACTACTTTAATTTAATTACTCACCGAAAAATACTGACACTGTTTCGGCCGTGCTAAATTAATTAATTTGTCTACAGCTTCACCCATTCTACCATAATTAGTACACTGCAACTCTGGTGGACGCATAGGATTCTTATCTACTTGCATGCAACTAGGTAGGTTTGCATTTGCATATAGTGTAGATTATAAAACTTCCTGTTGAAGTTGGACGCATATGAGCCTTCGCACAAGTCAGATAACAACACTGATTGCTTGCATGACTTACACTACTTGGCTGTGTTTCTCTGCCATTTCACTTGCATGCAACCCTTTTGGGATGTGCCATATATACCAATTACCAATTTTCCATATTGGGTTTTAACATATTTATGATCAGTGAATCTGCTTTTATTTAGTCCCTTTTACTCTGAATTCAATTCAGCATTCTGAGAAACTGGTATCTACCTGCTCTGGTTAGCTCTTGCTTATGAGACCAATCTATTTATGCTATTCAATTTTATGTGTAAACAATAACATACAAATGTAAATCAATACATATATTATGTGTTAAAATTAAGGTTATGGTTTACTCATTCTTTTGTGTAGACATGCCATTAAATCAATAGATATATTATATGTTCAAAGGTTATCGTTTACTTATTCTTTTGTGTAGACATGCCATAAATTTCTCTCTCATGATGCAGCTGACAGAGACTAGTGACCAACTTACTAAGTGGAATCCTGAGTCATACATATTCTACTTGGTGGATTCCTTTTTCCAAATATGCTTCATCGAATAACTAGACATAAATTATACATTATTCTATATATTAGGAGTGCTCGCAAGTGATCAAAAAGTTGACTACCTTGTCTCTATCTAGACAATTAGGATTAGTTGGATATTTACTTGTACAGCTTCACATACTTCTATTTAAAAATGTCAGAAGTTCTAGTCCTATATCTTGTTATCTCTAAGTTGACAGTTGCTTTTGGCATCTCTATATTGCAAAATAGCTGATTTTAGATTTTTCTTCTTCTTTTTTTTTTGGTTCTTTGTTCAGCACTCCTGTGAGAGAAGAAATGGATCAGAAGACTTGGAGTTGGAAGCGGAAGCCTTCAGAGAAGTTCCTTCTTGTAAGTTTGTTGTAAATAGAAAAAATAAGAGTGGTGAAAATGCAATCTACTCCAAATTGTAATTTAGTCTGTTTGTTCTTAAGGAAATTCAAAATAGTGACATATCCTCAACAATTTTAAGCTATACTTGAGATAGAACAAATGAGGGTGGCTCAAGAGATGGACTGTTTTTTTAAATTTCACGAGGAACACAAGGCTAGTTGACATTATTTTTTTCCTTTTCCCAGAATTATATAGGTGCTTGCTTACAATTGCGCATTATGTGCTTGCTCTTGCTGATGGCTCTAACATTGAAAATTACAGACAAAAATATTTTTAGGGAATCAACTTGAGTTCTGATTAAATTTAAGGAAACAAACTTTACATTTTTTTTTTCTTGGACAAATCAAAACTGTACATTTCAGCATCTCATTTTTAGTAATTCAAATTACAGCGACAAAGAGCAGTGGAGCTAGAGAGATCTATACATGACTTGAATGAAGAACTATCAACCTGCCAGTCTGAATTGAAAGCAAAGGATGCACGCATAGTGAAACAAGCCAAGGTGGCAGAAGAAGCCATTTCAGGTAGGTTCATACCAAATTGTGTGCACCTTTCAGTGAGGTCTAACAGTATGAAATCACATGTACTAGCCAGTTTGGTACCAAATGCACTGCTCTATAGCCATCCCATAATTGGCTCCATTGGAGTTAACAGGGTTATCGAGGATTTATATCCAGCAAAGTTTGAAATCAATTTTAGAGCAGATGTTGTTTAAGTTTGAAATCAATTATCTGAGGTTACATATGTTGTTTAAGTTTGGCTTAGTTTGCAATACTTATGAGTTGTGTTAAAATGTTATGGCTTGAATTGAAATAGAGTGAACATTTGGTGCAAATTGTATTTGCTGGCCACCCTCCACCCAATACTATTTTAATATTCTCTCTCAGTAATAAAATTTTCTACTGCTTGTTAGGCTGGGAGAAAACAGAAGCAGAGGCAGAATATTACAAAAATCAACTCAACAATACACTACTCGAAAAACAAGCCCTAGAAGGAAACATCAGGAAAATGGAGGAAACTGTAAATGATTACATTCAAAGGCTAGAATTGTCAAAGAGAGATTTTGAACAAGCAAACTTAGAAGCGGCCAGAAAAATAACCCTGGAGCAAGACAAAATTCGGATCATGCAAGAAACCATATCTGAGAAGAACAACAAGATTGCCGCGTTGGGTGCTGAGATCAACCGCCTTCTTAAAACCCTAGAAGATGTTAACGAGTCAAGACTACACCTCGAGTCGAGCTTGCATGATGCCAATGCAAGAATTGACTTGGTTGAGAAGACCAACTCATCTCTTCGGTATGAACTTTGCATGGTTCAAAAGGAGGTTGAAATTAGGACCCAAGAGAGAGAGTTTGATCACAAGTCGGCAAATGCAGCTCATAAACAGCACTTGGAGAGCATAAAAAAGGTTGCTAAATTAGAAGCTGAATGTCAGAGATTACGCGTCATGGTAAAGAAACGGCTTCCTGGGCCTGCCGCTCTGGCAAAAATGAAAAATGAGGTTGAAACATTTGGATTTTCAGGTAACATTAGTACCAATAACAAGACAAACACCAATAGGTCTCTTCTTGACAGGCTAAACGCAATAGAAGAAGAGAATAGGGTTTTGAAGGAGACTCTGGCTAGGGCAAATGGTGAGATTAAAGCTGCACGTGCAATGAATCCTCGTACCAGAGCAGACTATAGGGTTTCAAGCTTGGATTTGAAGATTGAAGAAGACAATGCAAGTTGTGCCGAGTCGGGCTCCTGGGCCTCTGCTTTGGTAGCGGAGCTTGATAATTTCAAGTCCCAAAAGCCCACTAGTGTGACCTCTTGTAAGAGTCCTACAGGCTTGTCGGAACTAAGCTTGATGGATGATTTTGTTGAAATGGAAAAATTAGCACTAGAGGATGCTAAATCATGTGTAACAACAAAGGAAGTGGAATCCAAACCTGAGAAAGAACTTGTGGAGAAGGCAGTTTTGCAAGTTGTGGAATTTCTTGAAGGGATAATTGAAAAAGCAATTGAACAGAAGTACGTTGCACGCGTGTTTCTATGGGAAAGTAAGGGGCTCAAGGGTGTGTTGCAAAATTTCATCCTTGTCTGTAATGATTTTATTAATGAGAAGGCCAAGGTGGAAAATTTTGTTAGTGAAGTTGGGGTTACATTGGATTGGGTTGTAAATCATTGTTTCTCTCTCCAAGACGTGTCAGAGATGAGGGAGGCCATTGTGAAGGATTTTGGTGGGAGTGAACCTAATTGTTGGAATGGCCTTGAGGGTTTACTAAATAGCCCTTGTAAAATGACAAATCACATGAGGGTTTTCTCAGAAATTAATGTGCGGGAATCAGCACATGATACGCTAAATGGTGAGTTAATTAACAATAATAAGGAGTTGGACGAAAAGCAGAAATTCGACAGTGATGACACTGACGGTGAATTAATTGAAAGCGGTTCTAAGTCAAAAGAAAACTTGAAAGTGTCCCGGGAACTGAAGGTGTTGTTAGAGGAAGAGAAAGTTTCAACTGGAGTTGAAAATGGGGACTTTACTAACGGAGCGAGCAACAAACAAATTTTACTAAATGATGTTGAAATTCAGGAGGAAACGATTAAAGAAACTCCATCTTTGGAATGGTAATTTTTTTGTATTTTTCTTGGAGCTATCAATGTTATTTCATTTCAAATTACTTCCTTGCATCTGTATTACTAATTATCATTATTATTGCTAAAATATTACAGTCGCACTACTCTGGGAGAAAACATGAAAGATATTATGGGCCAGGAAGAAGAGAAGCATGTAAATATTGTAAGTTCACATTTTCCCAATTAATGTTCTGACGAGATAGTAGAATTGATCATTGGATACTTGAAATGAGTTTCAATGGATCTATCTGTTTGATGGAAAACAGAATTCAGTGCATATTTTGATTTGACCAATTTGAAATGCTACTTTTTAAGTTCTCAAATAGGTTTGTTCTTCTCTAAGCCCTCAAATTAATGCCATCAAAGTACTACAAAAGAAACCCCAAAATCTTTGGAGACCTAGCATATCATCTATTTATCAGTGGTGATGTTTCAATATTAATCTGAGTGCAGTGCTGACATCCAAACATGGACAATGATAGCATAAGATCAATTTTGCAAGAGACTTTTAAGTTTATCAATTAAACATCATACAGATATAATTTAACACATATATTCAGGATTTGCAGATTTCTTCGGCATCAGAGAAGCTTGCCGAGTGCCAAGACACCATTACTAGCATCAGCCAACAACTAAAACTCCTTGCATCACCTACAGATGCACCTCTCTTCGACAAACTCGATACCCCCGTTAGCAAGGAAGCAGTAGTACCAGAAACTAAAAATCCAAATCCAAATGCAGTTCGCCGGAGTCTGGAAGCAGAATTCGATGCAGCTGAGAGTTCACACAAACCAGTTGAGATGTCACCTAAAGTGCAATTAGGGACACTTGCTCTTGCGCCAAAGAGGCATCCAGAAGGAACGAATTTGCTTAGGAAGCTTCTCATGAGGAGGAAGAGAGAGAGTTTTAAGAAATTAACTATGCCTGTGGGTGCCTAAAGGGTAAAGCTATTGATTTTGGTATGTTGTGTTCTTCATAAATGACAGAGGGGATGTATTAGTTAGCATTGTTGTTTGTGAATAGGTTGAATAATGTGTGGGGATAAGTTAGTTTGTCTCATCTGTTTAAAGCTTACTTATCAGATAGTTTATTATATTATTAATAACTATTTTCATTTTGCGCAAATGTTTTTTTTTTCTTTCTTTGACCCGTATATTTCTCACAATTTTTATTTCATCCTCGCTGTGTGTATTTGTGAAATATTCTTAACATGTAATAAGTTACCTATCATATGCAGATGTTTTAAATTTACATGAGCAATCTTCCTATCTGGCTCTGTGAAATTGTTTGTCTTTGTTGTTTTTATATTTCCCCCGTTTGGGGCACTAAGAATATTAAAACTTTTGTAGGACAAGACAATAATTAGCGAGAATAGATGATGGAGATGGAGTAGTGAGTAGTTCAAGCTTCAAGGGCAGAGTCATGAGGGAGTCGGATCCTCTGGTCGTTTTTTACAAACGACCACTGGTCGTTTTCCGATCTGGACCGTCCGATTTAATCTCAACGGTTAACATTTTTTCGGGCCTATCAATCGTGGTACTAGCACGGGGTATCCATAGTCATTAAGATTAAATCAGACTGTTCAGATCTAAAAACGACCAGAGGATTTTTCTGGTCGGCAGACCAGAGGATCTGGTTCCGAGTCATGAGTCGTCCAGAAGAAGAAGATGTCGATCGATTCGATATTTCTATCTGAGAGCTCATCTCATCTGCATCCTCCTTCCAGTGCAATCCAATGGGCATGGCCCAATGGGGTAAGCCCAATGAGGGAAGCCCAAAGTCATCCTTCACATAATGGTTGTCATTTGTCAAGTTCTTTAATTATATTTTAGATTGTGATTATATATGGTGATGATTGAGGACGAACAGGCCCAAACTGACCTACCGCTCCCATTTAATGTAAATTTTAAAAGATGTTAAGAGGATGTTTTGCATATTCCATTGTAATCAGTAAAATATCTTAAATCTTCTCTGGTAGAGAATATTTTGTATCTTACTATTAGCATGTTTAAAAATAAAAATGCCTATAAAATTTAACTAGAGTTTCATTTGTTTTGTCTCCAGTTGGATTTTCAGCTGCCACTAAGGCTCGAGTTATCATATTCATCAGAAGATGAGGCTAACTGGAGAGGCCAGTTATGAAACACAGATCCTTATTGGGCTCTGTTGAGAGAATGTTTGCCATTCTTCTAGAACATTACAAGGGAAGATGGCCTCTTTGTTCTTAATAGCCCAGTATAATTACATACTGGTGGTTGGTTTAAACTTTAAACTTTAAAGGAAGCTGATACTGGAAAGGTTTGTCCTCTCCAAACGATATCAACAACAGGACCTGCTTTAAACTTTTCTCGGTGTAATTGTATATATGTTAAACTGTGCATGCATTTAAATGCGGGGAATCTGATTTTGTTTAGGTGAGTGTCAGAGTTCTGAGATGCTGCCAAGGATGCAAAACTCGTGGAGTTGTCTATTGAACAACTCCTCTTAAAGTTCAAGACAGAAGTGGAATCCTTCCAATTATAACTCAGAAAAGGATATTTGATTGGAAATTTTGATATTTGTGGAATCTTATTATATATATAGATGAGCGTTGGAGTTCCATATGCTGTGGAGCCGTGTGGAGGTTGCACATTATGATGCATGTGTATAGATCAGAATCATCCTTATTAACGTTAATTAGTTTAAACGGGTATACAGGTCATGCATGCGTATGGGTCGTATACTTCTTCACTTCATATGGAGAGTCGTGCTAAATTAAATATGTTCGTTCTAGATCTAGAGTAAAGAGAGTAACGTATTTGGTGGAGAATGATTATTCTTCTCTTGTTGACAAGAGCTGAAGATTAAATTTCTTATAAAAACATAATTAGCTTTTTATGAAAATATTTTTTATATCTATTATGGACTATTCACATTTAATTTAAAAATAAGTTGAGAGGTTTGGAGAACCAGCTCTTGATCTAGTGACAAAGAGCAATGCACCTTGACTCCTTGAGTGAAAGGTCGCATATTCAAAATCCGGCTAGGGGATCTTTCTGAGGCATTTAATTTAAAAATAAGTTGGGAGTCTTGACCTTCAATTTATCTTCAAAAATAAAAAAGAAATTCAATTATGGACTATTAATTTGTGTAATTTGATCTGGTCTATCATCTAGATTTTGATTTCAAATAAAAGATCAGACTGTTTACTGAAAAAGAGTCAAATCTCTCCTAAATTCGCTCTTTATTTAGAAATAAAAAGACTAAATAATTGATTTTACAATATTTTTTATTGGCTAACATGTACAATTTTATATAAAAACAAAAAAAATACTTATTACTTTGTATTTTTATTTGTCAACGTATTGAAGGCATATGTTGCTATTACAGAACAAAACACCTTTTGCTTCGGCAAGTGTACGCCTATATATAAAAGAAAAAAAAAATTGACAACATATATATGTTATATATGTTGAGTTTTGCTATGGTGAGTTGCAACTCACCAAAGCGTCCGTGAGTCGCGCTCAAAATTTCGTAATTAAGTTCAAAACGACCGATCCAAACCGTCTAATACGATCTCCCTATTGAATTCTCCATGCAGACCAAATTTTATATTTTTTCGAAATTTTTAAGTATTTATTTTAGATTTTAGAAAATCAGTAATCTAATTAGTTCTGAACCGTTCAAAAAGAGCAGTTTTTAAAAATCTGAAATAAATACTTAAAAATTTCGAAAAAATATAAAATTCGGTCTGCATAGAGAATGCGATAGGTAGATCGTATTAGATGGTTTGGATCGGTCGTTTTGAACTTAATTTCAAAATTTTGAGTGCGACTCACGGACGCTTTGGTGAGTTGCAACTCACCATAGCAAAACTCTATATATGTTATATATGTTGTTGTGGCTCTTATTTTCTCAGCGGAATATTTGGAATGTTTCAAGGCTATATGTTGTTAATAAATTCATAACGATTTGATTTTCAATAAATTGTAATATAAATACTGAATAATATTTATAAGAAAAATAATTTTCTTCATGAGTTATTTATTTATCCAACATGCAACAATATAGTTGCAAATAATATTTGAAGTTTATCTAATTATATCCAAGAGTATCGTAACAGTATAATTTAATTTCGATAAAAAATATGTAAAGACGTAGAAATAGTCAAGAACACCATATTTTTTAGGTGAAGTGTCTATTTCTAATTTCTGTTGCTAAAAAAAAAAGAAAGAAAAGAAAAGAAGTTGCTATTTTCTGTAAGAGCGAAAAAAGAAGAAGAGTATAAAATAAAATAAAAAGGGTAGGATAATATAATTAATAATAATATAATTGTGTTGCGTTGGTCTCTGAAAGTAAAAATCGGAGGCAGACGGATCCGATTGATCGCCAATTGAAATCAGAGTCGGCGCGATGAGGCGCTCCTCCAACCGCAAGTCCAGCTCCGCCTCCGCCGCCGCCGGTATTTCTTATTTCTCAAACCTAGACTCGATGACTCAGCAAACAGCAAATTGATTCTTGGTATTTTTCTTTGGACAGGCTCCGGCTCCACTAAGGCCGCATCCAAGGAATTTGAAAAGATTGATCACCTCTTTAATGTCTATGCTGACAAATCCTCTGCCATCATTGAGTCCGTTTCTCTTCTCTTCTATTTTCCAATCTTTTCCAAGCTTCTTGCTTTACCTTCTATTTCAATTTCTCTTTTCATAACAGCCCAGAGGGGATTGAGCAACTTTGTTCTTCTTTGGAGGTTGATTATACTGATGTCAGAATTCTTATGCTTGCATGGTAATTCATTCCAGTACTCTCTTTTTTTACTTCTATGCTCGTCACATTTACTCTTACCAGTATACATAACCGTTCCCATGTTTTATACTACCTCTTCTTTATCCCTCTCATATCATTTCTAACTTCTAACTCTTTTTTTTTTTGTAAAAAAAAAGGAAAATGAAGGCGCAAAAGCAAGGTTTCTTCACTTTGGTATATTTTCGGTTATATTTTCCATAGTTAGAAACTTTCATATATTTTCTTGTCTGTATTCTTATTTTCCTTTATGTTTTACAGGAGGAATGGAGAACTGGTTTGAAAGCACTAAGAGCTGATTCCATGAGCAAACTAAAGAAAGCTTTACCTGAATTAGACAAAGAAGTCCGTAATATTTACATATATCCTTCAAAATCTACAAATATCATCTGCATGATGCTAAATTGTCAAATGTGCCCCATATGGCCTTCTTATTTTGCTTCAACCTAAATTAACATAAACACTATTAAATTTAGATCAATCTAGCATTTAGTTCTCAGGTATCATATAACATGCAATTGTTTACAAATATCTGTTTCACAATTTGCTTATATTCTTTATTTGTAATTAAACAGGTCAGCAGGCCAACTGATTTCCTTGATTTCTACTCATATGCCTTTCGCTATTGTCTGACTGGTACAGTGCTTCCTTTCGACCGTAATGATTTTATCTTTGTATAATATCATATGTGCTCAATTGCTCCATTTTTTTCCTGACATTTCGGTAAATTCCAGAGGACAAGCAGAAGTGCATAGACATTGAGAGTGCTTGTCAATTGCTAAGCCTGGTCTTAGGTACTCAATTTGGGCCACAAGTTGACAAATTTACTGAATATCTCAAGGTAAATGCTATTCGTTTATGCATACCATTTGAAAGCGCCAAAATGCATTTCATAAAATTATACATGTAGTATGGAAATTCAGTTAGTATATGGCTCTTAGTGGTGTGCCAGTGACACTATTGCTAGCTTGAAAGCAAACTAACTGCTTGATGGTGCAATAATTATACTAGATGCTGTAAGCACATGTTAATACTTCTTTAATGTACTATCGCTACTGTTGTAAACTCGTAATGTATTATCAGTACCTATATTTTATCCCTACTTATGTAGACTTGTAATTTTCATTAGATTTGCCAAATCGTAGTTTTGTAGTTCCACGCAGAATTATGTGTAAAGCATAAAGTGTCCTATTCATTGCTTTTTATCAACAATACTATATTTTAGGTATCTTGTGATCTTTATTTTCAATTTCAAAATTTGGTATTGTAGAGCCAAAGTGAGTATAAGGTGATGAACATGGACCAATGGATGGGCTTCTATAGATTCTGCAATGAGGTAATGTTTGATGATTTCACAATTGTTCTTTCATTGTGTTACAATTTTGTACCAGACTTCCATGTAACGACAAATTATTGAACATAATACTGTTTAGTAGTATTCACCGATGCTGACTGTAGTGATACTTGTCTATATGTCAGGTACTATGTCCAACTAGTATGTACCAATGTTATGCTTCGATGCCTTGGTCTCTTTATGTCTGTATGTATATATTTTTATTCTCTCTCTAACAATTTATTTTTCAGATACCATTCCCATCTCTCGAAAATTATGATTCTGACTTGGCATGGCCACTGATTTTGGATAATTTTGTGGAGTGGTTCCGTGAAAATCAAAAGTAGCCCTTCCTATTTATACTGGTCTTTCATGGTTTCTGGCCTTTTCTTCCTCTTATATCTGATGGTATTACTTTTTTTTGGCACTTTTTTCTTCTCTCTTGCAATATTTCGTTGATAAAAAATGAATTCACTTTGGTATTTGCTTTCATTAAGGTTTTGCTTTCATTAATTATCCAAACACTAATGAAAAGGGAACTGTGCCATGACTTCATAAGCTAGAGTAGATTTAAATCCCTAATTCCTGGAAAACCTAATTGTCCTATGAATTGTTTATTGATTATAATATATATTTTTTGCTTACATCTTCCAAATAAACCTAAACTCCATCTGCTATGTACTAATTACGGAATCTTTACTCTGTTTGTTGCTTTGTGTTCTATTCACAGGATCGACAGAATTGATAGAGAGAAGATGATGTTAAATGGTTTCTTAAATTGGATTTTTGTCAGGGGGACATTTCAAGATATAGAAAAACTATTTATACCCTTTAATTTTTTTCATATTTGTCTCTCCTGAACGTTCTCATACTATACTCTTTTTTTTTATATATATTTATGTACTTTTTAGTTAATCTAATATCACCCTCTTCATTATTTATCCATGAGTTAATTATTGTGGTAATGATATGATGTTTGATTATAGAGTTAATTAGATTTATGCCATTGTGAAAATTTGAAATCAGTAAAATGCCATCACTAAATGACAAATTAGTTGTATGCCATTATAAAATAGTAACAATTAGTTTTATGCCATCGGCAAATTGATTTACCAATTTTACCCTTTTAAATATGCCACTACAAAAATTTGAAATTAAAAAAATACCACTACTAAATGACAAATTAGTTTTATGCCACTATTAAAATTTAAAATTACAAAAAATGTCATTATTAAACTACAAATTAGTTTTATACCACTATAAAAAATTTAAATTTAAAAAATATCATATCACTAAATGTCAAATTAGTTTTATGCAATTATAAATTAATTAAAATGAGTTTTGTTATAGAACGATTTGTAAGGTCAATCCAATGGACCAAACTTTATTTAACCATACAATTATATATATTTCTCATTTTATGTGTATTATTATTTTATAAAGGGAGCCTTTTGACTGTCATTTTTAATTTAGCAAATTATGAAGAAATACACTTTGTCAATTTAGTAAATAATTTTGTGTTCCAACGTTTCTCCTTGACTCCGTGCCTTTTACTTAGGTTTGTTAATAAGGATAGTTTGGAAATTTTTAGAAATATTAAGAGAATTCAAGATGGTATTTTTAGAATTGAATCTGTTTTGGAAAGAGATAATGACATATATCTAATTTAAACAATTTGATGATGGCATAAATCTAATTTGTAATTTAACAATGGCATATCACTAATTAGCTAATTTTTAGAGTGGCATAAATCTAATTATTCCTTGATTATAACTTATAAGTTGAAAATTGATCACTAATCATTAATACAAATGCGATGTTTGATTAATGTCGCCCTCTTCATTATTTATCCATAAATTATGTGTGATATGTTGAGTTGAGTATATTATTCTAGTTTTTCTATTTGAATCGAGCTTGCAATTCCGATAACTCTAGTTTCTAAAATTTTATAAGAAAATTGGTGTCATGTGACTTTAACCTAAGTCTTCATGTATGCAACGAAGTCCAGAACTACTCTGGCACGCATGCGCTGATGAGCCATGCAATGTTGAGTCTCTAAATTTACATTTTAACTAAATTTTCATAAAGAATTCTTAGTCGGATTTTTTTTTAATTTGAACATTTCACTCGAAACTAATTTCTTTTTGCCATCTATCCAACTTTCCGAATCAAAATCCTCAGCAGCCGGCTGTTCCGTGCAGCCAAGCCCATTTTTTTAAGTTTTTTAATATTTAAAAATTTAAAAATTCAAATGTTGAATTCAAATAGTTTATCTTGTTCAATTTTATGGGCGATGTGTTTTCATATAAGTTTTTATAAAATTTGGATTCAATTTGATACTTGATTAAGTGACTAAATTATGAACGTATTATAATTAATCAATGATAGTTAACCAGATTCGTTCATTTGTTAGCCATTTGATCAAGTATCAAATCACCTCTAAATTTTATAAAACTTATATGAAAATGCATCGCCATAAATTGAACAAGATCAACAATTTAGATTCAGTGTTTGAATTTTTAAATTAAAAAAAAAAGCTTGGTTGCACCGAACAGCCGTTTCTTTCTGCTACCGAGGATTTTGATCCGGATCCTAATAAAGATCTTTACTTTGCGCCACATGAATTTTTTTTTTTTTTTAACTTGATAGAGTCTGTGAAGCAAGGAATTCTTATCTGCATCCGCACGGGACGGTCCAACGCAGCCATCCAACCGTCCTATCTGATTTGGACGATTCGGAACTATGGATCTGATATTATGTACGGGACTTACTTAATCATTGAGATTAAATCAGACGGCTGAGAGTGGTACGCTGCACCACCCCACGTGGGACTAGATCTCATTTGGTGAAGAGTACAATAAATGTAACATTAAAAAAAAAACCCATCAATTGCGCCTTGTGAATTGTTTGTTTGCTTTTGTCCGCTGCATGATTGCTTGCGGAACCATATCCTCTGGAGCATCTGACCATCCGATCAATTATGAGTGCTCCGCGATTAATATCGGATCCGTGCGGTCCGTAAATTTTAACTGTCAAGATTTGATCGGACGGTTCGGATACACGGCATCATTACATTTATTTCTAATCAACATTAATTTAACTTAATTGCAAATAAATGAGAAATTTAATCTCCTTAATTATGTGCGCCTCTTTGATTTCTGCACAGATGTCCCTTCAAGTGAGGAATTTAATTGCAAATAAACATCAATTCAACTAATATACCCTTCCCAGTTAAATGAGAAATTTCCCATTGCATTAAAGGCCTAAATATCCTTCTACGGACTACGGCACCTCCTGATGTCCTTTGATATATATATGGAGGGTTCATTGTGCTTATTTTCTCTTCTCCTCTATTCTCAAATCTCAAATTGAGATCAAACAAGAAATCCGAATGGCACGAATTTAGAATTTAAAGGCAAATTTTTCATCTCTTTATGCGACACTTACGGTTGTCATTTGTTTTAGTTTTATTTTTTAACAATTGCACGGAAGCAGGGCATCAATTTCTATTTTAGAAATTTATTTGCTTTTATGTATGTAGAAATAGAAATAGGGTAAATCTTTGTTTTATTTAATGGAATTGGTTTTGTCTTACTGACATGATCTAGTTGAAATGCAGAATGTCGTTTTTTCAAAAAAAATAAAAATCTGCAGATTATGATAATATCGAACGAAATATGCACATTTATTTCACGCCACTGGGTGTCAGTAGTTTCGATGAAATTGATGTTTTCCAACCCTTTTGATACTAGATGTAATTCATAAATGATTTTGCTTGAACACGTCTAAACTATAAAACTATTGATTCACAAATTACGTATATTTTATATTTATCTTTTCCTCAGAACATACACGTGTATACACAGCCGTGTTACGTGCGCATATGTTATCCAAGTACGTGGCTTGTTTTCACTGCTTCCTGGTTAAATTTATATACATAAAGCATACTTATCAGAGCTTATATATTGGAATTGGATTAATTTAATTACAGTTTAAAATTAAATCAAGCTTATGCGTCGAATGTACGTAGATAGTGCATCTCGTGTATCATTGCAATGGGGGTTCAATAATCAATCAAATTCCCACTGGGGATTTCATCCTAAAAAATTGTTTTAACAAAAATAAAAATAAATAAGAAAGAAAGGATAATTGATTGTATATTTGTATTTTAGTATATATTTTGGGGGTTGAGAACTTGAGATGAGAAGGAGACAGCGCAGCCAGTTCAGAGCTAGTCCTAACTTGTGAAGTAGAAGGATCTTATCATGACATGATCTTATCATATACAAATATAGCTAGCTAGGTCTGGTTAGGATATATATGTAAGCGTTTGGTGGTAATTTGGAGCGTTGTGCATTTGTTTGTGATGGACCATGCATTTAGGAATCCCTTGCACATGGGCTTGTGTTTACCCATCTTTTTGATATGTATCGAAGTGCGACTATATTCTGTCATGTTATGTTATGTAATAATGTATTGTCTGTTGCTAAAGAACAATGTTTAATATATATGTCTGGTTATATGAGAATTATGATGAACATAATTAACTAAACCAGTGCTCTCAAACTAAAAGGACCAGTTTTAAAATTGTTCAGATGATTTTAATAAGATATTTTATTTTATTTAACGGTTCTAACTCTCATTTAATTATTATAGTAGGAGGAGGAGGAGTAGTAGTAGTAGTAGTAGTAGTTGTTGTAGTTGTAGTAGTAGTAGTGTAGTAATTGTACGTACTTTTATTTGATTCTATTATTAGAATATATGAAAACAAACTATGCATTTTGCCTATCTATTGTAAGTAATTTAATTGATTCTGAAACAGAAAAATAACTATGTATTTTCCTATTTGATTGTTGGTACGAAAAATATCCATGTATTTCTCAATCTTTTATTAATTTTATTATCATGCGAAGATTCCTTGTAACTTTTAATTCAGATAATTAATAAGTTATGTATAATTAAACAAGACTATGTTAATAAAATAGATTTTTCTTATCTAAATTTGAAATAAAAAGTATATAATTCTCTATGAAAATTTAATTGGCGCATGAAGAGATAAGAGCCAAGGGGGGTGACCATTAGTATATCTTCTCTACTTTGTTATACTTCATTTGTTTGTACTATTGTACTAATAAATCGCCTTTGTGATTGGGTATGAGCAAAACGGGTGGACCTCTATGCCCTGAAAAGAAGAGACATTTTTGGAAAGAAAAGAAACCTTTATCTGTGCGTAGGAGTGTGGTATAATAACTGGATGAATGAGAAGCAAATGATTTGAATAAAGAGGACGTGGACAGTGGACACAAAAAGAAAATGGAAAACAATGAAAATCGTAAATAAAGAGGAGGAAGAAGGAAAACACAAGAAAAGGGGTCCTTTGTGCAACCCATGTGCAGCATGGAATTCTGAAGCTTGTAGTTGTAGACTTGTAGTGCTGCCTTGCTGGTCAGGTCCATCTCCTCTTTTGTAAAATGGGTTAACCAAGCAATTTTTGTCTCCTTTGGGTACCAAGAAAGAAAAACGAAAAAAGAAAAGGAAGAAGAAAAATTTTATCACCTTTCTGTGATGTATGATAAATTAGCTACTTATTTATTTACACAATATATATCCTAAGGTTATGGCATTGATAACAGTATTTCAAATATTACAATATTATAGTTATCTACCGATAAGTTAAAGGGGGTTGCTAGTGTCAAACATATAGGACACGTACACTTGTCCAACGCGATGAAATTTTAATTTTTAAAATTGAAATGGCCGATCCAAACCGCACAAATTGTTCTGTGTTATAAAATCTTCATGGAGACCAAATTTTTTATTTTTTCAAATTTTTTTACTATTTTTTTGGAATTTTTCAATATGCTCAATCTAAAAAGTTCTGAACCCTTCAATTTTGAAAATTCGAAAAAAATAGTTAGAAAATATGAAAAAATATAAAATTTGATTATCAAAGATATTTTAATATAGAGATCATATTGAGCGGTTTGGATCGACCGTTTAAAATTTTAATGTGCTACGTTTGGATCGTGTTTGACGTCCTATATGTTTGATTCTAGCATTACTCTAAGTTAAAACGTTAAGAAGCCCATATTGTTTTAGTCGAACAAAACAAGAGTTGAGAATAAGCATAAACTATGAACAATTCATGATATACATGCAAGTATGGCATATATATTTGTATTGGTATATGGGTATTAATTCATTAATATTTTTTGGATGATTTAGGACTATTGCTATAGTAAAGTTAGAAATAGAGATGTATTTTATCACTAAATGATAATTTATTTTTTCAATATCACTAATTAAAAATATTAGATTTATGTTGGTCAATTAATTTGATCATTATGCCATTTTAAATATGTCACGATTAATTCTAAAATTAAAATAGCCCCAATAAAATATTAAAATTAAATATATATTATTGCAAAATAAATAATTTAATTTATGTCAACGGCAAAAGAAATAAAAAATTCAAATTTTAAATAAGTAATGCTAGAGTCAAATGTGGTTCTAGTCTCACCAATTAAAATTTCAAATGACTTATCTAAACCGCTCAATATGATCTTCATATTGAAATTATCTTGAAAACCAATTTTAATTTTTTTCAAATTTTTTTAGTATTTTTCCTTTTTTAAAAAAATTGGAGGTTCTAGAATTGATTAGATTGAAGATTTTATAAAATTAAAAATAAATAGTAAAATAATTTGAAAAAAAATATATAAAAGTTGATCTCTAAGGAGATTTCATTATAGAATAAATTGAGTAGTTTGGATTTGCCAATGTAATATGGAAAATTGAAATCCGATTGTGTTTGATAGGCTCAAGTGTCAAATGCATTTGACTCAAGATTTTAAATTCTATATATGAAAATCTTCAATTTTCAATTTTTAAATTCGAAATTTAAAATTCTAAATTCTAAATTCTAGCATTCCAACATTCCAAATTTTATAATTTTGAAATCTGAAATTAAAAAAATTGAATGTTTAAATTTTAAAAAATTTCTTTCTTGTCAGTATGTTTTTTTTTCCTATTTCTTAATGAGTTAGCCCAACAATTACACTTTGAATATTTTTTTAAAAGCTAGAGTGGCATTTTCTCTAATTAGATGGATAAAATAAAACTAATTTACAATTTAAGAGTGGCTCTCTAGTAATCAATTTTATATCTAATTATTCTATTTTTGTTTACCATTATATTATTGAGGTCGTGATTTTGTGCATAATTCGCCTGAACTATAAACAAATTTAATTAATATATCGATCAAATTATTAATGTTATATTATGTGATATATATTTCTTGTGAATCCCCCAATCCCCCCCCCCTACCCAAAAAAAAAGGAAAATAATAATAATAATTTCAAATGCAAAAATATTAATTAATAATTATATAACAATTGTAAATGTTTGGCCAATCAGACAAATATGACAATACGATACATTTAGCGAATCCTTTTTTTTTTTTGCTTTTTTTTGTTGGAGAAAACCCGACTGACTTTTATAAAGAAAATAAATTGATTTATTAGTTGTAGATATAAGCACAATAACTTTATGCCAAAGAAATCAAGTTGCACGTAACATTAAAATCAATTGGTTATTTCGTCTTAAAATGTAGCGAGGGAAGTAGCTAGAATGAAAGAATGTCATTGTCAACAAGTCGATTTGGTCTCGTTACATTTCTCAGCAATTCATTTCATTCAATTATTATTATTTTTTTTTTTATCTTTGTTGCCAAATAGTAGTTCATTTATTGACCAATTGGAGTCAACAATTCCACCAGAAACTTTGACCATGTGGTCACATTTTCTCTGCCCGTGTGGTCCCCAGTCTCACTTCTAAAGGAATTGCTACTCGTCTAAAACCTAGGCTAACAACAAAGCTGTTAATGATTAATAATAATTACTTTTTATAATAATAATATTATAATACTCGTACTGTATAATGTTATTATAATATTATTCTTATTATTAGTATAAATAATAATAATTAAGTCAAATTTTAATCGTCTGATCTGAAATAGACGGTCCAAATATGTATTGCATATTAAATAGACATTGTCCTATACTAAATCAAATAACTTAAATTTAAGGGTATTTTTAACAAACTCTTATGCATGCCTTAACTCATGCAACTCCTTACTATGCAATCAAACGCCTCCATAATTTGAAAATAAGTATAGTTTTAATATGAATATGATCGAACTATATATTAGCCGATAACGGATATAGATGTCTGCAATTTTATTGATTGCAATAATCAGAAAAGTTTCTCTTTTTGTAGAATGTTGATTTCAAATGATGAATTCAGATGTTGATCTTGTTTTTGCTTTTTCGTAAGATATGCTTATAAATATATAATATTTGTAAATTTTTGAAATTTACATCGTATTAGATCAAGTGGTTAAAAAATGAATAATTGATTGTAACTAATAATAGAATATATTTAAAATATATTAATTTTAATGCATTTATTTTATGATATTTCGAACCCTTATAGAATATTTGATTTTATGACGTCCGGTAAATAAATAAGGAATAATGATGAAGGATTATTATATTTGTCTCTATATTATTGCTTTGATTTTAGATTAATGATTGGCTGTGGCTGGGGATAGTAATACTAAAACCAATTAGCTGTGCAGCTGGATTTGTTGAAAGAAAATGGATTATGCTATCAATCATATATAACTATAAAGGGTTTATGTGCCAACAAACATGTTGCAAATCGTATGGTGGACCATTTAATAACGCCGGCGCAGATGTTAAATGCGAAGAGCATACATCTACGTTGTATGATTGTACTGCATATGGATCTGTAAGTGTAATATTGGAATTTGGAAGGAACCAAAAAAATTTTGCAACAAGGCAATGGGACCCACGTACTTGCTTGTCAAATTTGTTCCATCTAACAATACGAATAATTTTTTTTTGAGAGTTAACGATACGAATAATGAAGAAAATAATATAGAGGAAGCAAATATGCAGTTTTTCTATACGCGTCCACAGAAAAGCGAGAATTCATACACTTTAGACGAAAACAACTTAATTAATTTCTCCTGCACTTTACAAAATCTGACAGAGCACAGCATGTTCATGTTCCATACACATCAACACATGTCAGTATATCGCAATGAAGGTGCTGTTTGGATTCTCCAAAGAATTTAGTGAATTTCATCTTCCTACTATAAATTTATTATAAACAATTCAAATTCTTCACAAAGTTACACACTTCCCAATAAATTTATTCCTAAGAATTGCAACTTTCTCAAATTCTCCAAATTCCTAAGCGATCCAAACGGCCCCGAAATTAGAGATTCTGTTCATGTTGTACATATAATATAAAAATTGCCTCTCCTTTGTAAGATTGGCATTTGATTAATAAAATGCAAACCTCAGGTCTATTATAAGAAAATTATAATAAATGCATCTGAATTAATTTTTCCGCTGTTGAGGAAACAGAAGTGGCATCGTTGCAAAATAAAAAATAGCCGCACAATATCTATCAAAATTTTAAATAAGTCAACATCGTTTTTATATTTTTCATGATTAAAAAGGCCAAAAATTATAAAGAAGTGGTAAGTTTGATATAAGTTAATATAATCAAACGGAGCAAATATATATATTTTGTAAAATGCATTATCTCACGCATTTATTATTCTTCTGTTTCAATTTTTCTTCAAAATAAGAAAAGTCTTTGTATAAGCAAATAAGACATACGGGGTGTACTTCTTCCTATGATATGGAAAAGTGAGAAAAAATAATAATAGTTGTAATTATTAAAATATTATAGATAGATACGTAACAACTGCCTCCAGATACTGTATTGCACAACTGCCATCTGGAAAACGAAAGCTAATGTTATTTTAATTTGAATTTAATTTAATAAGTCGTAATGTTGCGGAATTACGGGCTGTCTCGCGGGCAAATAATTAGTTCATATAAATGAAATATAAACTTTAATGAATATAGAAAATAGAAATTTGCCAAGATCCACAAACATTTCAATCCCTTTTAATTTATAATAATAATAATTTAATTAATACGGAAAGTAAAACGTTGCTTGAACTCGTCCAACTTGTACACTCGGAAATGGCGCCAGGGCTCATTAATACCTGGACCCGGCCTACAAGTCCAGACTTGTGGGACCCATATATCAGTAAGATTCCTTGTCAAAACCAGGCGTACATCACATTTAGACGGTGAGGGAGAAACCGAGATGAGGAGTTCTATCTGAACTCGGTTTTTGTGTTGAAAGGTAAATGCACCGGAAACTGACCCATCCGGTAAGCAACTAAATAATACACCGGGTCTGGGTGTATTATGAAGAAACATATTAGTATTATAGAAAGCTGAAAGCTCCCTCTTCCTCTTCGTCTTCGTCTTGCTTTCGGCCAGTTTCAGAGAAACTACCAAAGAAAAAGAAAAAGAAAAAGAAAGCTCCTTCTCTCTCTCTCTCTCTCTCTATAATTCTAATATATTACTTCTCCTCTCGTCGTCGTCGTCGTCGTCTTTCTCTTCAAATAAAGCTCAACCCATCATCAAATAAAGACAAGAAAGAGGTGATGCCAGACCCCACCTCAGCCTCCACCGGCGCTCCCAGTCTGACCACCTCGGTGTACGACACCCGCCTGGGCCCCGCGGCGCTGTCCTGGTCGCGCTCTCTCCTCGGCCTCTCCCTGCGCGTCATCCTCCGCCTCTCCCGAGAACCAGAAGAAGCAGACGATGAAGACAAGGCTCTCTCCTTCCGCATCCGCCCCTGGCTTCTCTGGCGCCGCCGCGGCTCCAGCCGCATCCAGCTGGACCCCACTCACTCTGCCCACGTCTCCTGGGACCTCACCCGTGCTCGCTTCGCCCTCGGTCCCGAACCCGTCTCTGGCTTCTTCGTCTCCCTCTCCGTCAATGGCGAATTGGCGCTCGTCGCCGGGGATTTGGTCGACGAAGCCTACCGAGCTTCCAAGTCTCAGAAGCCCATTTGCATCAGCGGCTTGAAGCCTTCCATTTTGATCTCTCGGAAAGAGCACGTGCAAATGGGGGACAATTACAAGACCAGACTCAGGGTTTGGGGCAGGGAAATGGACATCTCCATTAACTTGGTCGGGAGGGACAGAGCCGAGCTCGGCTTCTGGGTCGGACTCGATGGCAAGCAGATTCTTCAAGTCAAGAGATTGAAATGGAAGTTCAGAGGCAGTGACAAGATCACAATTGAAGGGACCAATCATGGAGACAAGCTGCAAATCTCTTGGGATTTGCACAATTGGGTCTTCCCTACACGCGAAGCACCCACCGCGACCGGTCAATTCGATGCAGATGCTGTGTTCGTGTTCAAATTCGAGAAAGATTTGGGCTTGGAGGAGGAGAAGGTGAGCTTGGGGGGGTTGCTCGGGGGGCAGTTCGGTAATTTGGGCGCCAATTGGGGCAATTGGAGTGAGAGTGGTAGCAGCAAGGGCAAGGGCAAGGGCAGGAGGAAGGGGAAGAATGGTAGCTTGAAGAAGACGGGTTCCGGTTCTTCTTCGACCTCCTCTAGCGGTTCATGCGGCAGCGGATCGACCATAATGGATTGGTCGAGTGCCGAGGAGGTCGAGTTGCGGCGAACCGAGGGCCTCTCTCTCTTGGTCTATGCTTCTAAGAGGTAGAACAGTATAGCCCATTTTTTCCCTCTCAAAGTGAGAAATAGGTTCAATATTTTTTCATCTCTTTTTTTTAGTTTTGAGTGCTTTTGTTTGAATTTTTGGTTCCTATATGTAATGTGGATATTACTATATATGTAATTTTGTTGATGTAACGAATTGGAAAAGAAAGAAAAGTTTTCAATCGCCAAATGTGAATAATGCTTCTTACAATTGTATTTAATTTTATGCCATCTGTGAGAATCCTTTTGGGGCCGTTTGGATCAATAGAGGATTTTGGAGAATTTCATCTTCCTACCATAAATTTATTATAAACAATCTAAATTCTTTACAAAGTTATATATTTCCCAATAAATTTATTTCCAGGAATTGCAACTTTCCCAAATTCTCCAAATTCCTAAGCGATCCAAACTCTTCATTTGTGAAGTTGTTTAAGTGTGATATATATTGATCGTGCAGAAGCATGAAAAAACTCTCCATTTTTGCTCATGATTGAAAATTTATATAACAATTAACAGGGAAGAGGTAAGATTTGTTTTCTAGTGTTTGCTTCAATTTTCTTTAGAATTTTATGTGGTATTTGTGTACGATTTAGAGATTTGGTGTTGGCTATATTTTGCTTGGTGATATTATAAGGCAAATATTAATTTTTTTATTATTGTTTATGATTTTTTTATTAAAAACTATAAATTGTTAATTCTGATCAAATTAACGATGCATCTAAAAACGAGTTTAGCATATAAAAACTTGGGTTGGGGTGTGGCTGGGCATTTTTATGCGCTGATACAACATCCCAATAAATGTTTTGACTGGCGGTCAATTTTTGAATTTAAAACTTCATCTCGATCAAATCGGGAAATAAGAAATAACTGATTACTAGTATTTACATTTTGTTGTTTTGAACAGAAGACTGCCAACTCAAACATCATTGGTACAAACAGTAATTAGTCAATTCCAACCTACTACTAATCTCTTTCTAAAAGTTTCTTTAGTTGAGAACTGAGGCAAATAAATCATCCAATTTGTCTGTACTCGACCAAATAAACCTGTTGGAAAAAGTGTGTGGTGCCGTTCTCTGCGGGTAGCAGGTTGGGCCTGTGGGTCGCAGATACTGAACGACCCAGGGGGTCGCAAGCAAGGCTTGCGGGCCGCTGGTACTGGAATCTGAACAAACGCGATATGTTCAGATCAACTCCTATCTATACCCCTCTAAACGGAAACGTCTCTCTGGTTGTTGGAACTGCTTTTCTGCATATTCCACACAGAAAGAGAGGAGAGTTTCTGAGAGGGAGGAAGCCATCCGATTGCTAGGAGCAATCGGATCACACACACGAGTCGAGACCAGCAAGTGGAAGCGTGGAAGGTGACGCCAAACCCTAACGTGAGGTTGTGGTGTACCGGTCGCGTACGGAGAGAGACAAGGCTGCAGAACCGAACTCCGACAAACGGGTCTAGACGTTCGATCATTTCCGCTGCGATATATCTAATTCTCTAAGGGTGCGTTTGGATCGTTGGAAGAAAGAAGAAGAAAAAGGAAGAAGAAAAAAAAATTATAAACAATTCAAACTCTTCACAAAGTTACACACTTCTCAATTCTTCTCATTTCTTCCCTTCTTTATTTCTTCCAACACCTATCCAAACGCACTCTAAGTTATTCTTATAGGATAGATATACATATAGATTTATACCTAGTTAAATCTTCAAAACCAATAGGAGAGAAATTTGTCCTTTAAAATTATAGTGAGGAACAATCGATCGATTTTCAACGACGCTCCATTATTTGGTTTTCCTTTTAGCTGTGCAAAAAACAAGTTTTGCTATTTTGTATGAATGCATGTCTTTTCTCCATCTCCATCATCTTAAATTTAATTAAATTTACTTTGTTAGGATGGATGAAAATAATAAATATTTTCGAAGAGGCTAATTTTCGGAAGAAGAATCTAGCCCAATAATGTTTTATCTTTCTATAATAATACTTTTTTTTTAATTCATCTTTTTCATTCTTTTCTTCTTAACTCACCATCTAAACAATATTTCTTCTTCCAATAATAACTCACTTTCCGCTCTTATCGAAATAAACACTCATTTTTCTTTCTGAAAGAATTCTTTCTTTCTTGTTCCCAACCCTCCAAACAAGGACGCAAATTACCTAAAATTGTTACCTATAGGTCAGCGCATAAATCTAATTTCCTCCTTAAGGACACCAACCCACCCAAAAAATAATAATAAAAGATAAGGAAATAATAAAGAAAAAACACATTGAACAAAAAAAAAGTGTATATATTAAAATGATGTCGGTTAGGTTTTGTTCGGATTCAAGGACACTTAAAAAAATTGATTCTTTGATTGATTTGTTGTCACAGACAGCTATATTTGTTTTTTTATACTACCAAGTATTGCAAACGCACAATTTTCTTTTATAAATAGTACATTGATAATTCTCGGCTCCGGGCTTATTGTGTGCCCGTCTTGTTTCTGTTCAATAGTCACTTATGAACATGTAAACCATCTAATTCTTAAAACTACACTTTTTGAAAGCTTAAAGAAGCAATGCATGTGAAAAGAACACAATCTAGATCTTGCACAGTATATTACCTTTTTGGTAAAAGCAGCTTTTCGCAAAGAAAAGCACTCCGTATTACCCCACTTATCCAGGTCAAATTATAGGATTTAAACCTCCACTGTTAGTTTGGTAAATTTGAACCAGTTTCGAAACAGTAAATTAACTGATAGTTACGGCTCCGTTTGGATTCCGTTTGGGAAAAAGAGAATAAAAAAATAAGAATATAAATTTATTATAAACAATCCAAATTCTTCACAAAATTTCGTTTGAATAGGTGTGGAAAGAAGGGAAGAAGTATTGGGAAATGTATAACTTTGTGAAGAGTTTGGATTGTTTATAATTTATTTTTTCCCTTCTTCCTTCTTCCTACTTCTTCTCAACGCATTCGAACGAAGACAAAGTTACACACTTCCCACTTCTTTCATTCTTCTCTTCTTCCCACACCTTATCCAAACGGAGCCACAAGAATACAGTGAAAATTGAATAAGAGTGGTAATTTTTTATTTAAATATAGATAACTTTCACTTTAATACATTAGTGACAAAAGAGTATTATTTGAAAATTGAATTAGTTAGTATATATATTTTGTGTTTGACAGCGAAAAATTAAATATATGGGTGCGTTTGGATCGTTGGAAGAAAGAAGAAGAAAAAAGAAGAAGAAGAAAAAAAATTATAAACCATCCAAACTCTTCACAAAGTTACACACTTTCCAATACTTCTTCCCTCTTTCCTTCTTCCCACAACTATCCAAACGGAGCCTATATGCAATAGCTTAGGTTGAAATCATCATTGTGTTTGACTAGTATTCTTAATGCTTTTAAATTATTCAATTTTTGAACAGGTACTAATTCTAACTTGGAGGGAAGCTACAAAACATCCGTTGAGTTCAAGCTACAGCAAGGAATAGCGAGGCTGGAACGAGAGAAGGTCATGTTAGTGATGCTACTTCTTCAGCTCACAATTGATGATCTTGTGTTGCTACTTTAGCTCTAGCTTTAGATGCCTTCGATCATCATTTCTCAACCTAAGCGTGTAAAATTTTGTGCATATATATTTCATCATCATCATCATCATCATCATTATTATTATTATTATTATTATTAATGCAAAATAGTATGATGATCTGTAACTAATGGGTTGAACAATAAACAATCACCATAATTTATGGGTTCAAATATGCATTTTCTTGACAACATACATATACATAATACTAAAAATACATCATAAATAAATTTATTTTGTAAAAAAATAAAAGTGACAATGACACCCCTTCTGTCTTCTTAAATCCATC
The DNA here is from genome assembly GCA_028095005.1 of Rhynchospora pubera. Lineage (NCBI taxonomy): Eukaryota > Viridiplantae > Streptophyta > Magnoliopsida > Poales > Cyperaceae > Rhynchospora > Rhynchospora pubera. The sequence continues at coordinate 227,551,978 of CM051459.1, read as the reverse complement.
CATCTGGACATAAGAAGAAGGCTACTAGATAGATTCAGGGACAGAGCTACATAGGGACAAGCTCAGGCACGTGCCTGGGCTTGTTTGCCAAAATTTGCGGTGCAGTTAAGACTTTTGCACGTTAAAAAACTGAAATAACTGAGAGTGCCTGGGCTTAGAATATACATGTGCCTTGGCCTTGGTCTAATTTCTCTACAAGTCTGCTCAGGCGCTCTCCTTCCCAAATAAAACGACTAATTTTCCTTTATTTTTGTTCTGTATTTTATATTATTCTATTGTTGGGGTTTGCTACATTTAATGCATCATTGATTAAAAAGGAAAACGACAAAATCAGGAGAGACCATTGTTCTTGATTATTTTTTTCCTCCTTCCACAGTTCCACTACGTGCATCAACGCATGTTGCTACATGAGTTGAAACTTCCAACTTTTGTTCAATTCATGCTCAAACAATATGGAAAAAAATAGAATATAAAACAATTGTCTTTAAAAATACATGATACTTTTATTTATGCTAAAAAGGTAATATTCTTTAATTATTTTATTTTATTATTTAAAATAATTTTTAATATTTAATTTATTAATTTGTGATGGTGCCCATCCTTAAATTTTGGCTGGCTCCATCCCTGACTAGATTACATTACCAGATCGATGCTACAAGACTACAAGTGATTTTCCCCCCTTCAATAGTTACCTAAGTGAATTTTGGTTTTGACAAAGCATCTTTTCTGTATCACTGAAAGTGTTCATAAAAATACGTCCAAGTGGTCTTTTTTTTTTATAAGATAAATTAGGGTCTAGTCTCTCAATTTATTTTTAAATTAAATGTTTATAAAAGACTTCCCAGTCGAGTTTCGAACATGTGACCTCTCACTTGAGATGTATTGTTCTTTATCACTAGATCAAGAGTTGATTCTCACATCCAAGTGGTCTTACCACCATGTCATCTAGTCACTTCAATTGAAAGATTTATAAGCAAAAATAGTTTGATGTACGCTTTCTAAAAATTGTGATCCTGAACATGATTTGAAAGGAGAAGATCAATTAAGATAATCCACCAAAATTAAAGAAAAAACAAGTCCTTCTCATGCGGTTTTCTCCATGAAGTAACACTATTTATTTTTGTTGTATTAATTGAATGAAAATTTATTTGCTAATTTTTGACTAATTCAATATGTATCAAATAGAGATATAGTTTTTTTTGTCGAGTCTCCCAATATATTTAAAATTTAAATATCAACTAATTTTTTTTACATACTTTCTTCACACTCATTAATAATGAATTAATGAGCAATCTGTGTATCCTATGATTCTCGGTCGTTTGGAACCTGGGTATAATTTTTATATATTTTGAAAAAAAATAGTAAAATTGATTAAAAAATGTTAATTCTGGGTGTTATTACGATCCTTTCCATTTCTTAACAAACTATGTTCTTCAATTTTACTTTTTTGGTTTTTTGAAAATAAGATAAGCCTTCTATCTTATTTCAAAATTAAATATCATAAAAGACCTCCAGTCGTATTTCGAATCCGCGATCTTTTAATAAAAGTGTGTCGCTATGTATGAGCACACCAAGAACTGATTCTCTTCTTCAATTTTAATTAGCAAACTAATTTTCATTCGTCCTCCAATTCTAACGGGAATGTATGTCTGGTTTCTTTTTTCCTGTGTGCTTAGAGCAACTTTTCCCCCTTCCTTTGAATGAATAACAAATAATTGTTATTATTGGTCTTCTTTATTCCTTGCTATTATTTTTTTTCTTATTGTCTTCTTTAAGGCTCCGTTTGGATATGTGTGGGAAGAAGGGAAGAAGGGAAGAAGTGGGAAGAAGTATTGGGAAGTGTGTAATTTTGTGAAGAGTTTGAATTGTTTAATAATAAATTTCTTCTCTTATTCTCTTCTTCCTACTCCAATCCAAACATAGCCTAAGATATAATTTTATTGTTCCGTGCAAACATTTATATATTTTTTGTAAATTAATTGTTTGATCCAAGGAACATGGGAAATTATGACATCTTTGATGATAATTTCAGCTAAACAAATAATTTTTATATTGTATCCCAATCAGTGGGCGTATGCTTGAAATAGAATTCTGCTGTAAATATTGTCTAGTTCAGTTCGTATTCATTGAAAACACCTATATTGTACCTGAAAAAGAACCTTACCTTAAATTTATTTTGAAAAGAGAAGTCAAAATACACGGGTTTTGAATTTTTGAAATGATTATTCCATAGCTAGGCATAAGCCGCATAACTGACTTGATTTCAAACTGTAGGTCTATGAACCGACTCCATTTGTCTTCCACGTGTGTTCAACTTTTGGTCCAAAATTTGACCAAGTCACAACAATCAAGTCGGATTACCCCCAGCTACAAGTCCAAAATCTTGGTTAAACTAATTGACTGAGAGATGCGAACAATAATGGATTTTCTTTTCAGGGTGGATGTGTAGTTTGAAATATTTTGTAGGCCATATTTTGATGTGACACACAAGCTTGTTGGTAAATACTAGCGAAAGATGGCCACATTATTGATTATTGATCGCAGTTAAAGCCTACGTCAAATTAAACCACCCGCCTATCAATTATACGGGCAAATGAAGAAAACAAAATAATATTAAATAATAAAATATCTGGTTGAATCTTTCGACAATGCAGTGGATATCTTTTAAAATATATAAATTGTTTAAACACCACGTGACTCTTTTTTTTGTTAAAGAATATGATCTTTTATTGAAAATCAACATCTAAACCACACATCAAATTAGATCTCACAAATCAATAGTCCATAATTAATATAACAATTGTTTTCATCTTTTTAGTGAAATTATTCCGACTTTTTATGGGTGTCTTTTTTAAAAAACAACAAATTGGAGGGTCAAGCCTCTAATTTATTTTTAAATTAAATATTTATAAAAGACCCCCTCTCTCCTCCGGATTTCGAACCTATACTATTTTACTCAAGATGTATTAACTTTTGTCACTAGATCAATAACTGTTTTTTTTTATGGGTGCTTTTATCAGTAATAGAGATAACTCCAGGATTCATGCTCAAACGTTTTGATCTAGACCAAACATTTTAACTCCAACTTATATCTTGAACTTGTGAACTTATTTTGGAACCTCTGAAATACATACTCGGCTATAGTACTATGCTCTATTGCGGTACACTGATGGTTTAGGAATGGAAAGCAAGGCTTGGCATTTTTTTAAAAAAAAAGTAGAAAAAAAAGGCGTGATATGTGACACCTAATATTCGTTTTGATTTGTGCTCGTTTAAAACGTGTTTATTGAGTGCATAAATGATAAATCTTTGATAATATGTGCAGGCTGGCAGGGGGATTAATGGTTTTTGTTTTCAATTAAGTTGTGACTAAATCTTTATGATTGCCGTCTTCTTATTTTGTTTGAGTTTTAAATTACCATTGAGGCAGGCTACAACTTAACAAATCCACGCTATAATTAAGAAGCGCAGTTACAACATGAATACCTTGTCAAATGCAGTGCCCACTCTAAGCCAACTCTTGCCACATCCATTAAATTAGGGTCAGGAGGAAATAATTACACAGGCAATTCAAATTGTGGGATTTGGGGAGAAAGATCAGTTGCTTTGGAGATGGAACCCCAATGGTCGTTACTCTGCCGCCTCTTTCTATCGCACTTTCTTAAAAGCCGGTAGACAAACTTCCCCGTTATACCTCATTTGGAAGCTAAAGGTCACACCTTCAATCAAAACATTCATGTTGCTATTGGCACACGGCAGAATTTTAACTCAGGACCAGCTTCAGAAAAGGAACATCACCTTTCAACCTGGATGTGTGTTGTGCAGTCAGCCAATTTGTGAAACAACATCTCATTTGTTCTTTGTGTGTCTAGTCACTGTTGCACTATGGTCTATGGAGATGCCTTAGTCTCACTACTGGCATTCCCCTGATTACGTTCAATAACAACTGCATGCAGTCGCTTAAGCAAGCCTTTCATTCATCATTTACTGATTTCCAAAAAACTGTGTTGGCAACAACTTTTTGGGCCGTGTGGCTTGAACGTAATAACAGAGTCTTCAGGGGGGAGGAGAGATTGTTAGGTGCGATACATGACTGGATAGTGGGGGAGGCTACTTTTTTCTTCAGGCACTGCTAGATATCAACATCTCTGGTTTTAGCAGAACTTTCATGTTGTTGCTGATCGGCAGTTTCATGCTGGCGACTGCTTTCTTGCTTTTTTTTTTCTTTCTTTTTCTTTTTCTTTTTTTTTTCTTATTTTTCCTTTTTTTTACTAGGTAGCCTCTGCCTAGTTTGTCCAAAAAAAAAAAGCGCAGTTACAAAATTTAAAATTACTTTTACATAACTTATTAATTGGCAAATTGTGCCTGGACAAAATTTTGTAACGAGGCTTCAGTTTGGTAGTTCATTTAAAATTATAAACAGAGATAAAGTAAAGTAATGTGTTTGGGCTTAGAATAAAGAAATGGATTGAGGCCGAGAAATGAAGTAAAGAGAAATCCAACCCAATTTGAGTGAGTGCTGGTGTTGGTGTTGGTGTTGGTGTTGTTGCTGCTGCTGCTCCGATTACGACGATGGCTGGCGTTAATGGTTGTGGGAGTCTTCTTCTCCGAACCCGAACCCGAACCCAAAGACGGTGGTTGATGACGGGCATGCGGCGGTCGGCGCTGAAAGAGACCCTTCTGCGCGCTCTCCGCACCCAGAAGCACATGCAAGAAGACTGCGACGACCCTGAGCCTCCGTCCACCATTTCCAATTCCTTCTCCATCGACCCCCTCGTGGGCCAGGGCCAGCGCTGGCTCCGCCTCACCCGCTCTGACCCCCGCCTCCTCGAACATATTCAGATTGATGCCACCATGTTCGACGGCTCTGCCCCTCCCACCCGCTCCGGGTACATCTCCGACCACTCCAATCGCCGCCTCCATGTCACCCTTGCAGTTGAAGTTTCCAAACCCAACTCCCCCTCTCATGCCCTCGTCATGCAATTCCTCTGCTCCGCCTGGCCCGATGCCATGGATGTCGACCGCGTCTTTGCCGCTCCCCCTGGCATCCACGCCATCCACCCTTATCTCGGCCCCCACTTCAAGTAACTTCTTTTTCACCACTCTCTCCTTTTTCCTACAAATTACTCATCTTTCTTTGCACTGACATGACATCACCCATTACCAGAATTCCATCTCTACTGGTATTAAATTACCTCTGTTTCCTTACTTTATTTTCTTCAACTATTCATGGTATTAAATTACATGATAGGAACTTGGATGAAGAGATGCAGAAAGCAGTTCATGATTACTTGGAAGAGAGAGGCATAAATGATGACCTGGCAGCATTTCTGCACAAATATATACCTCATAAGGATAGAACTGAGCATATTAGGTGCCTCACTAATTTAGAGACTTATCTGAACAAATAAGCCCCCCAAAGGTTTCTCATCTAAACTTTATCATTCAATGATACATACAAGTTAGTAACCCATATATATTTATTTCAGAATTAACTGCATTTTAAATTCTTGGGTTTTTTGAAATGAGAATTCTTGCATCACTGACTGGATTACTCAATTATTATATGATATGAACCACCAAAAGAAAAAGGATGGAGAAAGTGTTTATTTCCAAACCCTTTTGTTCTTACCAGTTACCACTCTCAAGTAAAACTATGTGTTGTCTCATATTAAATTTAGTTTTCAATATTTCTGAGAAGTTTTTGTGTGAAGTGATTTATCATAACTTCCATTTACAGGTTTTGGACGACAAGAAATGCAACTTGATAAATTATTTCATGTTTTGTCATCAAATGTGGGAACTGCCATCAAAAAAGGTTTTGAAGCATTGTAACCGTATTTTAATTGCTCCTTTTTCTTGTAGTGTTTAGGAGGAAAAACTTTTTTTTTTTTGCCTTTAGACTCACTTGCGGCAATATTGCAACCAATTTTCTGAGGAGATTTGTTTAGAAAAATATTTGGTACAAGGCTGCTAGCAATGCGTTAGAAGAACTATCACTTGAGTATTATCATGTATAGTCTTGTGAATGGGGGAAAAAAAAGGACCACCAAAATATCATGAGTGAGCATTGAAGCATTAGTTTTAGTTCTTAATCTTGGTGAATTAATATTACCTGAGTTTGAGAGGCAACTGGTGGCGACGTAGTGGTGCTGGTTTAACAGTTTGAGAGGTACACATGAAATTAGCCCCTCTCTTGTAGTTCTAGTACGTGGGTTTTAAGGGGTTTTAAGTGCACAACGTGGTTGCTTTGAATAACAATTTATTATGTACTAGCTTATTTTTGTGTCTCTCTGAAGTCATCTTGAATTAAGTCTTAACTTGGCGTAAAATTTACGAATTTATCTTTTCCATGCTGTATAGTTGTGCGTATTTAAAATTGAGATGAAAGTTGCGGTATAGGGTTGTTAAGAGTGTCGCTTGTGTTCTTTGATGTGTTGTTGAGATATTTGCAATGTACTACTGATGTTAAAACTGCCTTTTTTTTTTTGAAAAAGAAAAAAAAAAAAGTTGTAGCGTTCACAGGTACATGTGAGATCAGTTAATTAGCATAGGCAACCAGTAGACACCTTTGTACATGTTGAATTTCTTTTTCAAAGGAAACAGGTTAAAAATACCACCTTTTTCTCATTCTAAAAAAATATAAAAATGAAGCCGAAGAACTTGGGCGCATTTGAGAATAAAATTATGATTAGTCATTCAGAATATGAAATATAATTTTTTGGATGGTTGAGAATAGGGTTTTTAAAATTAAAAAGTATTATTTTAAGTAGTTCCAAATTTGAAAAAAAAATTATTCAACGTGTGTTTGAATCATTATTTAATCTGGATAAAGAAAATATTAGGGAACATTTTAATGCGGATTTAAAGATGATGGAAACAACAGTGTTAATACTTAATAGAAAAGAAATAATTTTCAATCGCCTAGAAAAAATTGTAATTTTATTTCGTAACGATCCGAAAGTAACCTTGGTGAATTAAAGTGGCACGCATGAATGTTAATAATCTTCATTCTTCTGTTCTGGAAAAATAAGACGAAAAAAGGGAAAAAGTTTGCAGAGAAATCAAATCATGTTTATTGTTGAGTATAGTTGTTATTTAATCCTTAGTGGGCCCAAAAGAATAGCGAGTTGTGAAGCAACCCGAAGCGAGGAGGAATTGGACCCGTTACGTTGAGTTGAGCCCTAGCTAGCCTGGTGCCCTGGTGGTTGAGTTGAACCTTATTTCTTTCTTTGTTTCTTTCTTTCTTTGTTTCCATCTGAGTCTCTCTTCCCGATTTTTGGCGCAAGGAAGAAGGAAGAAGGAAGGAGGAAGAAGGAAGAAGGAAGAAGAAGAGAGATTTGTTGGTTGGTCGGTCGGATCCGATCCGGACTCCTTTCCATAGTCATGGAGGCGTCTTCGTGGGACGCTCTTCGTAAACAGGTACTCATCTCTGCGTCTCCGATCCCCTTTTCACCTTTTCAATTGAATTGAATTGAATTTTTCAATTGAATTGAATTCAGGCCAGAAAACTAGAAGCCCAACTGGATGACCAGATGAATACCTACCGCAAATCCGTGTCCATGAAATCCGACGGCTCCGAGACCGACGTCGAGTCCACCATCGACAGATTGCTAAAGCAGCTGCACCAAGTCAACTCGCAGATGCAGTCTTGGGTTGCCGCCGGCGCCTCTGAGGTTCTCTCTCACACCTTCACCCGCCACCAGGAGATCTTACAAGACCTTACCCAGGTATCAGCTTGTACCTACTTCTTTCTTTCCTTCTTTCTTTCTTTCTTAATTTATATCTTAACTCCATTTCATTCAGGAATTTTATCGCCTCAAATCCACCCTCAGAGCAAAGCGAGACCACGCATCCCTTCTTGATTTCAGAGATTTTGACCGCTCCAAGTTTGACTTAGAGCTCGGCCCTCATTCTGATCATGCTGCTTTACTCAAAGAACAGGCCTCCATTGGCAGAAGCTCTGCCCAGGTCTCTCTCTCTCTCTCTCTCTCTCTCGTCTCCCTTACTTCTTTACTTCACAAAATTCCTACAAGGTTCTCAAAATTCTACTTTTACTTTCATTACAGATGGATAATGTCATCTCCCATGCACAAGCTACTTTAGGTGCCCTCGTTTTGCAGAGGTCCACATTTGGTGGTATTACTTCCAAAATTACCAATGTCAGCAGTCGCCTACCCACGGTACATTCCTCCAAACCCCCTCATTATGTTTGCCATACCAAGTAGGCTCTTTCATCATTATATTTATCCGCAGACTGAAAATGCCAACTATTTTCTTACGTCCAACAGTTTCATTTGTAAAGTACTGGCATAATATTTATTACCATGATTAAATCACCAGCATGTGGATTGTGGATGAATGTCATATATAAAAGCATTATATTTACAAAACTTGATAGCACTGACCCTTTTTGAACCCTCAATTACGTGAATAGATTTGTACAAGACCTCTGTGTTCTCCAGAAATTAGGTTAGGAGACTGAATGATTGTATGGATTTCCATATTTAGGGGGTGGATGAGACTGTTTTGTAGATCATAGATGGTATCGTGGTCTGTTTGTAAGGGTATGCACAAAATTGTGATGTTGGTTTGTAACTGTAAGGGAGGGTGCGTACAAAGTCGTGATTCTGAAATAAGTGATCTTTGCGGCATTTTGTACAAGGAATGCATCGTCTAATCCGTTGTTGTCCTCACATGATCATGATGTAGGTGAACAATATACTATCGGCGATAAAGAGGAAGAAATCAATGGATACCATAATTCTTTCTATCGTGGCGTCAGTATGTACTTTTCTTATATTTATTTACTGGCTGTCGAAATAAGGCCGAGTATAGATTTCTATTGCACAGTCACAGTGTATTATTGCATATGTTTTGGTTATATCTGTATTTGGGTATTGCTTGTAGTAATATTTGTTGCACTCCACTTCACCATTGTTTTTTGTGATAGTATTAACTAATTGTTATGTTTATGCAAACGACCTCCGCCTTGCTCTATTATGTTATTATTATAATCTTCTGAGGAAGTACGCATTCCAATTTATTGTATTATTTTGTTAACGGTGTTAAAAAACCTCCTACTCTTCAGCGTGCTCAGTGTTAAAATCTCTTTCGTACAAAGTATGTTGGCATTTTTTACATATTAGAAAGTATGAAGGCTTGCTAAATTTATTTAACTCTTACATTCAAAATAATAATTAAAATAAACATGGTAGCAAGGAAACGCCACTCCTTAGTTAAAATACCCAATTCTGCCAAATAAAATTCGACCAACATACATGTAAATTTACATAGGCTGGAATTGATGTTTTTTTTTTCCCCTTTCTTTCTTAGCAATTTTTAACGGGATTTTGATATTTCCTCTGAATAAGCAAACACTGGCCTTTAATATCTAAAGAGATGTTATTTAGTTATATTCCCTAGATGCTGCATAGGCATAGTCTTGATGAGATTTATACTGGCATGCACCTGAATGATAAAAACAAAGAGGAAGAAATAAAATAAAATGTAAGAGAGGAATAGAGTCATTTAAGTTAATTTAATATAGATTATAGAATTTGTGGGACGGGGCGTTAATCAAATATATATAATATAAAAACAGTAGAGTAGAGAGAATGACAGATGGTGGTGCTAACTGCTAACAAGCTAACAAGGGTCCGGTTTATGGTGGAACGGAAAGCGTTGAACTGAACCGTCCGGTCCAAGTCCAGTAGATGATTTTAGTGTTGACAGTGTTTGACAGTCTCTACTCTCTATCAGTGTTGACAGTCTCTACTCTCTATCAGTGTCTTGCTGCTTCTCTTCTCCGGTCTGCCTCTCAACTTACCTTACTTTTTCTGCATGCTATTGCTATGCTTAATTACATTACGTATTATATTTGCTATGGTGACTTGCAACTCACCAAAGGATCGGTGAGTTGCGCTCAAACCTTCTAAATCTAGTTCAAAATGACCGATTCAAACCGTCTAATACGATCTCCCTATTGAAATCTCCATGCAGATCAAATTTTACATTTTTTCAAAATTTTTAAGTATTTTTTGGAAATTTTAGAAAATCGTTAATCTAATTAGTTCTGAACCGTTAAAAAAAACAGTTTTTAAAAATCCGAAAAAAATACTTAAAAATTTCAAAAAAAATTAAAATTTGGTCTGCATGGAGATTTCAATAGAGAGATCATATTGGATGGTTTGAATCGGTCATTTTGAACTAAATTTAGAAGCTTTGAGCGCGACTCACCGACCCTTTGGTGAGTTGCAACTCACCATAGCAAAACTCTATATTATATTATATTATATTATATTATAATTTAATTGGTTCGCTGCTATCCCTATCTCCATCCATACCAATACCAATACCAATACCAGTACCAGTACCAGTACTGCTGCTCGTGCGGTTGCTTACCATTCATTACCCCACTTTTCTCTAAAATCATCTACACTACCATCTCCTCGTACCACTTTTCTGTCTCTACCCGCTGCAAATAATTAACCCCGTTTTCATGCCAGTCACCCCACCCACCATTGCTGTCAAGTATAACTGTATATATATAAGAATAACATTAGCTGCCTCATCTGCTGTTTGTCTCAACTCCAACATCTTCATATAAAATGGAATTTAATTTCTCAAGGTAATATATATATATATATATTTGCATTTGGTCCCCAGAAAAGCACACTGCTATAAAACCCACGTTCCTCGATAGCTGTGGAAAAGATTAATGTGTTTATCAAGGGGTTTCACGTAATGTACCGGTAGTACCAATACCACCACTTCCTATCGAACTTATACAGGATGCGTTTTATATTCTCAAAAAAATATAATATTAAATATGGGCTGGACTTTATTGGGCCACGCGAGTCTATACCTCTTAATTGTTGCAATCTAATTTTCTAAGTTTGATTTAAGAACTAGCTTGGCAGCTAGGACTGCAAAACGGTCGAAACGGTGACGAAACTAGGGTGCTTCATTTAACCGTTTTGTTTCATTGACGAAACAAAAATTTAGTTTCGTTATCAAAATAAACGAAATTTTCGTGATTTACACATGGACGAAACCATTTCATTGTTTCGTTAATCGTTTCAGTCCAATCAAACGAAACTGTTTTGTTATTTCGTTAACGTTTCGTCCGGACGAAACGAAACGAAAAACAGTTTTCGTTTTCAGCCCCGTTGGCAGCCGCTGCCCAGCCATCTAAAAAAAAATGTTCGATTTAGAAATTAAACTAAAGGTGAATATCTATTTTTATATAGTTTATTAGAACAAAATTCGTGCTCTAATTGAAGTTTTGATGGAACAAAGTCAAATATTAATTCACATAGCATGAACATCACAAAATAAATAATTAAAAATGGAAATTAGTCTCCGTAATCACATAGTCACGCAATCAACACAACCAGTTAGAACTTTTTATAGGACAAGTGAACAAATTCTTTTGACAAAATCAAAATTTAGTGGTCTAGGAAGGACAAATTGAAGTTTGGTGATTAAAATTGGACATTGCACAAACTTCAGTGACTTTTCAAAAAACTTTACTCATATATATATAAAGGCTTCGCTAAATCAAAGCAATATATAGGAGCCAACGGAGAAAGTATTAAAGGAAAATCAATGGCATTCATCGGACCAAATGAACTATCCAACCTAGAGAGAGTTTATTTGATGTTGTTGTATTAAATAAAATTTTTTGTGAGGCTTTTCGTCGAACAACCTCAAAAAAAAAAAAAAAGCTCTCCAAATATTCCAAGAGCAAAATTTGTAAAACAAATTATTCAGCAATGTGAAAGGGATTTCAAGCATAACCTAAATTCACGTGAAAAGGATTTTTAAGCATAACACAAGTCCTGTAGTTTAAGAGCAAGATTTGTTTGTTTTGCATGGTAACATATTAGCTGGAAATGTGAAAAGGATCTAAGCGTAGTACCAATTAATGTTTATACTGTTAAGAGCAACTTTGTTTGGCACTAGCAGCATAAGAAAATATTAATTGGAAATGCGAATTTGATAGGAGTGTAGTATTAAACTAGAAGTGAGGATAGTTTAAGAGCCCCATTTGTTTTGCATTATGTCATCACTGATTTCACAAGCCACTGCAGCTGGATATTCTAGTGCACATGCAAAATATGCTATTGTGATTCAAATGCTATTAGTAATAATTTGATCCCCATTAATTCACTAATGCAAATCTAACCCGTAAAATGCTAGACTAGAGACGTCCAGTAATTATTTTGCAGTAGCAATTTCATTTAAGAGTAGATGATTTCTTTTTATCTACCAAGAATACCCTACCACACGGTTAGCCACAAAGTCGTTATTCTATTTAGATCGCATCTTAGATGACAAGTCCTATTTCGGTGCATCTATTGATTAAAAAAATTAAAATTTTGAGCAACTGGTATTTGATATGATTATTCAGTGAAAAGGAACATGCTTTGTTGGATAAAATTATTATTTTCTTCACATGTCTTCATAATAATTAATAAAATCAACGATTCCCAATACCGCAACCAATTCTCCACATAAATGCCTGCTAACTAATAAGGGGCATCTGATATTACTTTAATCTCCTGCCACCTTGAAAAGTAATTAAGACCTAACTTTCTGTTAGAATCCTGTCAATGGTGTAATGCAATATTTTTGTAAACTTCATTTTGCATGAACAGAGATTAGAAAAATTGACAAGAGATAACTAGAGAGGGATATGGGCATTTAGCCATTTATAGAACTTAAAAAAAATAACGCACTCTCAATTTTTGCAATTTTCTTTTTAGAAATGTTTGGTCATAGATAATAAAACTATAAAAGTGTAGGCAACATTTCAACTTGAAAGATACAGTAGAGCCGTAGAGGTCAATCCTAAGAATAGTTGACAAAATCATTCTAAATTTAACATATCTACAAAAGGAACCCTAATACTGCTTTGTAAAATTAAAAATAATAAAAATAATAATCGCTCTAATGCAAAAAAAAAAAAATAGATTAAGTGAGCTTTTTAATAAATTATAGATTTTTAACAATATCAAATAGCCACAAATTTTGTCATGTGCCGTGCACATTATCTGTTGTGTTCTGACACATATGGACATACACTTACCAACTAATGCTACTAGTTGTGAGGGGATCCAAATCCGCTGTAGCGCGGGACAGCGTGTAGCGCGCGTACGAGCCGTATGATCTTGATCGGACGGTTCATTTTTTACGGGCCTATCAATTTAGGTTACATGCATGGGGCTCCCTTGTCCATTGGATCTTGATCAGACGGCTAAAATATCGCGCTACACGCTGTGCCGCGCGGCACCAGATCTGAATTCGTTGTCAGGCGCATGGATGATTTCTTTTTTTTTATTTAAAAAAAAACGTATATTACTTTTACTGACATGTCAAAGAAATTATAGAAATTTTATATTTAGAGGTATTTTGGCACGGATCAGTTTTTTTTTTTATCTTTTTTTTCCCAATCCTGTTTGAGTCTTGCTTTTTGCTTAAACTATCTGTTGTTTATTTATATATTTATTTTTTGCTGTTTGAGTCAGAACTATTCATAATTTGAGAAAACGATATTTTTATTTTTGAGAAAAATAGTCCTTACCAAAAATTGTTACACGGAATAATTTTTCGATATTATTATAATTGTTGTAATTCATTACATGTTTGCGTAATCCAAGCGTGACCGATTAAAATTTATTTACAACTTCGACAAACTATTATAATTTGTATGTATTTTCAGATTACTTTGCAATATTTTTGCAATAATTATATATATCACCTTTCGATCTGATGCTTGTTTTGGAACAATAAAGAGCCAATTTTATTTTTGAGCTTAAATTCTCTTGGTTTTGGAACTAAAGTCTAAAAGCAACTGTTTGCACATAAGGTAATTGTGACCGTCCAAAAGTTTGATCAAAGGAAGCCTTTTTAGGTTCTAATTGCATGCACCAGCAATAGTTACACACTAATGGCCACATAACAAATCCATGCGTACAAGCAGACTTGCATTGCAAGGAAATATTATACTTTGGTTGGTGTATGCAAGGACTCGCATCCTCAGCAGTAAAAAAAAAACTGCTCCGAGTAATCATTTTTTTATTTTTAAATATTTAAAAATTTTAAAATTTAAATGAAAAATTCAAACTGTTGATCTTGTTAAATTTTATCGGCGATGTGTTTTGATATAAGTTTTATAAAATTTGAAGTTGATTTGATATTAATATCAAGTGGTTAACAAATGAACTAATCTGGTTAGATTAATTCTAATACTAACAAGGTTGTCCCACAGCATCTTCGTTTAATTCCAAATCATGTAAAGTTTTATTTTTAAGCAAATGCGAGGTCAAATCGAGAAAAGGTACATGCATCTTGACTTGATGCCATATTGCCATGCCAATATGCCATCCAGAGATTTACCAATGGCCTGGATTTTGTTAGGGATAGATCAAAAAGTTTCTCTCAACATGGGACCACTCAACACTCTCTTTTTTTTAGGGCTAGCAAATGCAAGCAATTTTTCATTAATGGAAAAAATTACAAAATACCATAACAAAGCTCAAATTTCATACCAAGTACTGATATGAACCACTCAACACTCTCGTTTTGGCACAATTTCTAAAATGATATTTTGCCAATAGAATCCATACCTGTTTGAGTAGGATTGTCCGGACAAGAATTTTCCCTATTCATCACTTGTCAAATGTCAATGCATCGTCCATTATTGGCAGGTGAAATAAATTTAAGTGCTCATAAATTTATATTTTGTATGTAATGCAAGATTACCTTGCAAAAATTTACTCATTTAAAATGATTGATATTACTTAGCGATAGAATAATTTGACAATATATTTTTAAATAATGAATTGTTTTTTACAACATATTTTAACAAAATTGGACACTTGACTGTAAACTTTATAATTCAAAATTTGTAATGCATTTTAACTTTATAATTCAAAAAATAAAGATATATATTTCTGAATCTGAGGAAAGGGCATAAGTGATGAGTGCCCCTTCACCTACCCCACCAAACCAAAAATAAATAAGCAATAACTCTGCTAGAACGAGAATCGCTCCAGTTTCTTTAAAATTGAGACATCTGTAGCCTACATGATGTGCATGTAGCACTGAAGAGTGGGGCCAGCATTTCCTAAGATAGATTGAATATGATATTCATATTAGGAGCTTAGATGATGAGTTGTAATGGTAGGCCGCTGCCCGGCCATCTAAAAAAAAAAATTGATGAATTATATTTTATTTTGTCCATTAATTTGATGAATTATATTTTTCTGAAATAAATTACGTAACAGAAGTCATTAAAAGCGTTAGATTTGGATCGGAGGGTATTAATTAGAGGGGAAAAAACAGTGGAATGATTCCATTTGACCATGGGAATTGGGAACTGGGAAGGGATCCTCTCTCTCTGACTCTGACCTTTTGACACCTTTTTTTGTCTCTGGCAATTATATTATTATTATTATTAGCACTATAAAAGAAGAGAGAGCAGTTTCAGTCCAAAACCCCGCACCAACCAAACCTTCTCTTCTCTTTTCTCCTCTAAAACCCTCTCCTCTTCTCTCATGGCGGCTGCCACCTCGCAATCGCACCTCCTCCGGCCCAGCCCCGGCCTCCGCCGCGCCTCCCTCCCCTCCCCCTCCCGGATCTCCTTCGCCCTCCGCGCCGTCTCCAAGCCCACCGTTTTGGTGGCCGAGAAGCTGGGCGCCGCCGGACTGGAGCTGCTCAAGGAGTTCGCCAATGTGGACTGCGCCTACAACATGACTCCCGAGGAGCTCTGCGCCAAGGTCGCCCTCTCCGACGCTCTCATCGTCCGCAGCGGCACCAAGGTTGCTTGCTTTCTTTTTCCCTTCCCTTTCTTCTTCCCTTGCTTTTGCCTCATCTCCTCCTTTTCTTCTCTCTAATTTTAGGTCAACAGATCCGTCTTTGAGTTTTCCGCCGGGAGACTGCGCGTCGTTGGCCGTGCCGGCGTCGGCATCGACAATGTCGACCTTGCAGCAGCCACCGAGCATGGCTGCCTTGTCGTCAATGCTCCTACCGCCAATACCGTCGCTGCAGCCGAGCACGGCATCGCCCTCATGGCTGCCATGGCCCGCAATGTTGCTCAGGCTGATGCAGCTCTCAAGGCTGGTAACACTTGCAAATGGATACAAACATTCACTTTCATTCTCTCCTCTCTTCTCCAAATCTGTTAGTGTTACTTCAACTTTACTTTTACTAATGATTCCACCAATTATTTCTCTAGGCAAATGGCAGAGAAACAAGTATGTGGGTGTCTCACTTGTCGGCAAAACCCTAGCCATTCTAGGTTTCGGCAAGGTTGGCTCTGAGGTTGCTCGCCGCGCCAAGGGCCTTGGCATGCATGTCGTGGCGCATGACCCGTATGCCTCTGCTGCCCGGGCCCGTGCTATCGGTGTTGAGCTTGTCTCCTTTGAGGACGCAATTTCCGCTGCTGATTTCATCTCTCTCCATATGCCTCTCACACCTTCAACCGACAAGATGTTGAATGATGAAACATTTGCCAAGATGAAGAAAGGGGTTAGAATTGTAAATGTGGCACGTGGTGGAGTCATTGACGAAGAAGCTTTGGTCCGGGCTCTTGATTCCGGCATTGTTGCTCAGGTTAGACATTCTAGTACATGAAAGGAAAACAGAATTGAGTTGGTATATCATCAAATTCATATTCTCTTTACACATGGCACCTGAGTGTACTTTTAATGGTTCAATAGCTGGAATATTCCTTTTGTGCAAGGGGGCTGTTAAATCTTTCTTCTCCTTGATTAACATTTTCTCATGCAATATTTCTTACTTATGCAGGCTGCTCTTGATGTCTTTACCGTAGAACCTCCCGCCGCTGATAGTAAATTGGTTTTGCATGAGAATGTAACTGTTACCCCTCATCTTGGTGCTAGCACAGTTGAAGCTCAGGTAAATTACTTCCTCAATCAAATATTACCAAGGAAAGGTGCTAACTAATGTGTACTACTACAAAATGTTAAAACGGACCCTTACAAGAACAGAAATATCTTAAAATTTTCCACACAGAAAATGTTATATGTAAACCTGATTAATGATTGATGTATCCTTATGCCATTCCTGCCCCATTTAATTTAAATGACGTCCAAGGAAGCCATCTTTTTTTTATGGTTTCAAATTTTATAATAATATATGAGGATGAATAGAGGGGAAAATTTGTATAAAAGGTAAATTGGGAACCAAGGGGTCTATGTGATAATCTACTGTGTTGCAGACTTATTGCTTTTGAATATGGCAATTATAAATACTTCTTATTGAGAATCTGAGATTTCTTTTTCTTTTTTTTATTTCTTTTGACAGGAAGGAGTTGCAATAGAAATAGCAGAAGCAGTTGTTGGAGCCTTGAAAGGAGAACTTTCTGCCACTGCTGTTAATGCACCCATGGTTCCTGCTGAGGTTTGTAATATATTTTTCCCCCTTCTGTAGTTAAGCTGGGAATTTGATTTGATGCACCCATGATTACATATAATTATGTTGATCTTCTTATGTTTCTCGTCATTGCATGTTGTAGCCCGATCCCAACCTTGAACTAGTACTGAATTGCTGTTTCACTGGAGAGAGAGAGGGTGAGAGATCACTTAATAAGATACTCAACATGATCAAATAATCATTTTAATATACTTCTGAATATTTTTCTCATCAAATCAACGAGTTCTGTAAGTAATAGTAAAGCAGTAAAATTCAAGTAAGCTTTTTCTAAGGAGCATACTTGTTCACATTCTCCTTTTTTTTAAAAAAAATTATTTAGGTGCTTTCAGAGCTGGCACCATATGTGGAACTCGCGGAGAAGCTTGCTCGACTGGCAGTACAACTTGTTGCTGGTGGAGGCGGTGTCAAATCAGTGAAGGTGACCTATGCGTCTGGACGGAGCCCAGATGACCTCGACACACGTGTCCTTCGTGCCATGATCACCAAAGGTCTCATCGAGCCCATCTCCAGTGTTTTTGTCAACTTGGTAAATGCAGATTTCACTGCCAAGCAGCGTGGGATTCGCATCACCGAGGAGCGGGTCCAGATTGATGGCACTGCTGAGAGTCCCATAGAGTACATTAAGGTATGATCTGCACATTCATCTAGATATTGACAATATCAGTAGTACATAATAGGTGGTATCATGCCAGTAGGATGCTGTATGTATATATGTACAAATTGACTGTGGTCATGGTTTTCAATAAAATAAAGCTACTGTGTTCGTTGTTGAACTTAAAAATATTAAAAAGGATAAATATAGTAGCAGCGGTAACGATAGTAATTATAACAGTTATAGTTATGATACAAGTTTATATGCTGTATGTATATAAAGAGTTTTTTTCTTTTGATTTTATTTATGATGACAATGTGCAATTGGTGCTTACAGGTACAAATAGCACAGGCAGGCTCGAAGTTTCCGAGTGCAGTATCTGAGACTGGCGAAATCACAGTTGCAGGTCGGGTGAAAGATGGAATCCCCCACCTGACAGAGGTTGGCTCGTTCCAGGTTGATGTGAGTCTCGAGGGGAGCATCATCCTCTGCCGTCAGGTTGACCAGCCAGGCATGATTGGAGCGGTCGGCAGTGTTTTGGGCGAGCAGAACGTCAATGTCAGCTTCATGAGTGTTGGCCGGATTGCACCACGCAAGCACGCCGTCATGGCGATTGGGGTTGATGAGGAGCCGACCAAGGAGACCTTGACTAAGATTGGTGAGATCCCGGCCATCGAGGAGTTTGTGTTCCTCAAGCTTTGATTAATTTGAGGGGTTGGTTTCTTAGGTTTTCAATTTTTGGGAATTGTAGTTGGTCATTGCTGATATGGTTTTGGTTGGTGTGTTCGATTATGTGCCCTGAAGAAGGGAATTGTGAATTTTGTTTGGGGTTCTCTGTAGTTTAGAAAAATAAAGAAGGCTATTCTTTAGGGGGGGTACTCTTCAAAAAGTGCTAGGCGTCAGTTACGGTTGAAATGTAGGTGTTGTTATTATTCTTTTTGCTAGGCATGAAAATTGAAATGTGGTGGTGGTTCTGTTGTGTGCTTATATCAAGTACGAGGTTTCTGAAAACCATTTGTTTGGAACAATACTCCCAAGTCCTAGCAATAGCATCTCATATGGATATGATTGCAGCAATAAAAATTGTATCAATCGACAATTTCATAGACGTCAAAAGGAACAGGCTTTCGTTGGCATGTCCACTAGGCTAACATATTTGAAACAAACACTGTGAAGTTGCAACATCATTGATATTGTGTATAGATGGACAGATCCCACGAGACAACCAGCGATGTATGCACACGGGCAGCCAGCCTGACAAGTTACAATTATTGGCCAGATGTAAAGACGTGTGAGAGGAAAGCACCAATATTATGAATTTATTTGCGAGAAATCAGGGGGAAAAAAAGGGAAAAAGAAAAAAAGAGCAACAACACCAGCAATTTTATTTTTTAGGTCCAGACTGAATGCTTCTTTTTATCGAGACTGCGAGGCAGTACCACAGGAAAATATTGTATTTGCATTTTTATGCTTTTTTTCAATCAAAGTCCGTAGGCAATTAATTTCACTTTAAAGATTATTGAGAGACACAGAATAGTCTAAATAAAATTCCAGAGAAGACATTTTTGTTCTATGTTGAACAGAAAATATAAATCATATGGTGTATGAGCGACCAAGTTCACAAAAAGAAAAAGAAAAAAAAAGAAATTTGAATGTGGCTTTACTGCGGACTACAATGTTTCCCATGAAAGTATTAATGGTACTCCAAAAAACCAATTGTATAATATCACGATAAATACGACCAAATGAAAGAAAAAACGAGTTGTGTAGCATGACAAAAAGTTATATAAAAAATTGAAAATAAATAGCAATCCGCTGTCACCTCCCCTTGATAAAGAGACCAGTTTCTTGTCTTTTGTACAACTTTTTCTTTAGTCTCGTACAGCTAATGCTCCTCTTCAGTCCTGAGTGGTTCTGCTCGGTTTTTCTGTCACATTTGATTCATGTAACATCTGGTGCTTCTGTAGCGATTGAAGAAGAAGACATGACATGTGCAATGAACTAAATAATTGCATCTTCGTTTGAATGATCTGATTGTATAGTTATTTGAATCTACAATTGTATCAAACCAAATATAAACTGGCTTAACTTGTTCTTGAATCCGATATATTGTCTGGCTCTGAATGGGATCCGAATCTACTCAAGTCATACCCAATAACTGTCCGATCCATCCACATTTGTCATGTTATTTATCCTTCATTTAACACTGTACAGAGACATTGAATAGGAATCTGAAATAGTTTTGCTTTATTCCTAATTGCTTCTTGGTTTTAGCTATCAACATGGGTCTTGCCTTCTTATTAGGTCTGTGATCCACAACAAATGAACACGTTAAGTAGGTCTTATTTTTTTTTATTTAAATAAATTGCAATAGCAGTTTTACAGAGCGATTCCGACAATGCTTAGTGGAATAGTGGGTCATCGTCATCTTGCAATACTAACTCCACTGGTAAAAGAAAATTAATATTGGATAAAAACTTGCACCGAATTGAGTTGCACAACACAATACTAGCTAGTAGACACAAATATGACAGCAGAAGATCAAAATGACCAATACCAACACAACGCAATCATCATTTGCACCATAATCACTCTTTCTTTTCATGCTGGCCAATGGCCACCCCACCCCACAATACATTAGAAAAGAAATGAAAAACAAAGAAACAATAGAAAAGCAACCAAAACCATTCAGTCTCTGTCTCAGTCTCAGTGTAGTGTGACTGTGTGAGGCAGCTCTCTCTCTCAATGTCTGAAACTGAAACTGAAACAATGCAGATACAAATTCAATCCCTCTTCCTAATTTCCATCTTCTTCTCCCTCCTCTCCAGCCCCACACTCTCTCTCACTCTCCCCTCCGACATCGCTGCTCTTGCCGACTTCAAATCAACCATCACATCCCCTAGGCGGCTATCCTGTCTCTCCACATGGAACTTCACTGCCTCCGACCCATGCGAATTCCCCTGCGGCATCTCCTGCGCCCGATCAGACCCAAACCGCTATTCGCGCATCATCGCCATAACTCTTGATCCAATTGGCTACTCCGCCCGCCTCCCTGACTCTCTTGCAAACCTTACCGCTCTTCAACACCTCGACCTCTCCGGCAATGCATTCTACAACCGAATTCCAGGTTCTCTCTTTACGCTTCCATCCCTTAAGACTCTTGTCCTTGCATCTAATTCCTTTACTGGCCTGATACCCGCATCGGTCGTTAAAGCATCAGCACTCCAGAAACTTGACCTATCACGTAATTCAATCACCGGGTCAGTCCCCCAGTTCCTCAGCTCTCTTTCGAGCCTCACCACTCTCGACTTGAGTTACAACCGCCTAAGTGGTCCCATACCAGACACTTTGCCTCTGAACCTGGTGCAATTGGCATTAAGGGGGAATTCTATAACCGGGTTTCTGAAACAATCTGCTTTTGCACCACTCGGATCAATTCAAGTTATAGAACTTGCCGAAAACCGGTTGCAAGGGAAATTAGAAAGTTGGTTTTTTCTTCTGCCTTCACTGCAACAAGTGAACTTGTCTAACAACAGTTTTACTGGCATATCGGTGCAGTCGCCAACAGCGAGCAATACCAACCAGCTAGTGGCTATAGACCTTGGTTTCAACCAGATCAAAGGAACATTACCGGTCCAATTAGCCCAATTCGGTTCCTTGGTCGCTGTTTCTTTACGACACAATGCGCTTACCGGACCGGTACCAGCCGAATATTGCATGGCCAAGAAGGGGGTGGGTTTCAGGAGGCTGTTACTTGATGGAAATTTCTTGAGTGGTGAGGTGCCCGAGGGCTTCTTTGAAATAAAAGATTTTGTGGGGAGCTTTGGAGACAATTGCTTGGAAAGATGCCCTGATTCCATGGCGTTTTGTTCCCCAGCTCAGAAGCCTCAGTCGATTTGTAAGAGGAAGCAGCACACAAATTGGTTTTGATTTGTAATTTCTATCGAGTTTTTTGTGGATATTTGTATCGTTGTCCCACGTTCAAATGCTCTAAATAGCAAATAATACCATTTTACGCCTTAGTACTGGCACACAACAGTTACAACAAGTATGTGGTATCTACATATTTGTTCACCCTTTTTAGCGTTATTTCTATCATAAATATAAATACTAACTAACACTATCGATAGAGTCAATGAATAATGATGCATTATTATCATAGTGTATAATTCTACTTTTGTCGTTCATCAATTTGATGTCTACAAAATTCAACTAGTCATCTATTTAAGAATTGTTACAAAATTAATTTACCTTTTATGAGCTAAGAGTAGTGATTTACCTAATTTTTCTATAATAAAAAGACCCCAAGTGTAATGTAACCAGTTAACTGTAGGGCTACAAACACAACTCCGTTTAACCGTTGATCATTTTGTTTCGTCCCCTTTGAAACGGTTAACGAAACTATCTTTCTGTTTCGGTTGTTAAGTAGATAAAAAGGTTAACGAAACTAGCCTCTTTCATTTAATTGTTTTATGTTATTTTTGATGTATTTTTTTAAGTATTTATAAACAAATTTTGATGAACCGGAAATACTGTAGTATCAAATCGGTTAGTTTTTCATGCAAAATTGAAAAATATGTATACAAATTAATTATCAAAATCAGCAAATCGAATATAATTAAACGTTTTGATCGTTTTGAAATCAGAAAACATGTATATTCGGGAGCTGATTCGGGTTGGGCCATAATGTAACCAATTTCCAAATTCCAATGCAAGGGATAAGAATTTAAATATCAATGTTCCATTTGGAAAGTCGTTCAAATTCAATCCGAATTTCCTCTGCTCGCACCATTGTGTCCTATTTTAATTTTTTTTGAAAGATCAGAAGAAATTTATCAAAGGATCAAAGTTAAAGTACACCCAAAAAGCTGACCGCACCAAAAAAAAAAAGCAACTAACCCTGAGCCTGTGCCACTCCAAATTCACACAGAATACCCATCTATCTAAAAAAGCTAAAAAAAATTTACAACTTATGGTTTAAAAAAAAAAGCAGAAACCCGGTACCAGAATACCAGTATCATAGCACCAACACAAAACGAAAATAAAGTACAAGAAAAACTAAGTGCCTAAAACGGCTAAAAGTACCAATCAGCCTATCTATGTGTCCAATTTTGATTTCTTTATATACATTCAATAATTATGTCTTAAGACTCCCCTAAAAGAGAAATGATCTGGCACGGTATTTCAGCAAAACTAACTCATAAAGCAGCCAACTTGTACCTAGAATAAAGCTGTTCACTGTACTTCGAAGGTAATAAGCAGTTAAGCACCTTAGTTTTTTTTATTATTAAAATAAGCACCTTAGTTACGTACATAGAAATATAACGCTGGACTTTTGTACTTTTTAGGATTTATTACTAAAGATTTATTAATATCCGCATACATCTCTGGATCTCTAGATTCTCTACAAACAAAGATGCGAGTTTGATTACCATTCAATTCGTACTATGCCTTAAAACGAGCTTTCTTACTTGATAGATAGATATGTTAAGAAGATAGAAAATATTTTTTTGATTCAAGCGATCTGCTCCGAAATTAGGCCCGAAAATTGAAAATTGATTTGGCGTACATCGCAACATTGTATTATTGGAGAAGAGAAATAATGGTGTTGTACTTTCTTGTTCTACAACATATAACACAGTAGCAAGGTTGCAAGTTTAAATTAGATAATCGTTATTTCAAATTTTTTTGGGCCTTTTAATTATCTGTGAGTTCTTATGGTACTTTCCTTACATTTCGCAGTGGATATGTACTCATGATCAGAAAAATTCACGACAATTTCGGCACTTAAAAAAGAGAATATGATAATGATAAAAATCATATCAGATAAATAATTTATATGTTATATCTGAATTCCAAACACACTTTTTATTTTTCACAATAATAATTATTCCCAATAATTCCCATCATCAAGCATTTTCACTTAGTACCCTAGTGACATCGGCATCATCGCGAGATGGTAGCCGGGAATCATTACCTAATCACTTGATACACAGTGAAGTAAGTTACTCCCAAATACCAACCTCCATGTAGCCATCCTCCGTGGCACAACCCCTAAACATGCCGTTCGAGTTGAACTTGCACGCTACCTCGCCATTTCTGGAGACGGCGATGAGTCCTGCCTGTCCCTCGTCCAGCCGCTCCTTCACGACAAAATCCACTGCCTCTTGAAGATTCAACCCTTTGTACTCCATCACTGCAGCCACATCCCTCGCCAGAGTGCTCCTAATTATCGCTTCGCCCTCCCCGGTGCATGAGATTGCACACAGGTCACATGCGTAAGTTCCTGAACCGATCAAAGGTGAGTCTCCAATTCGGCCTGATTTTTTGTTCATCAAGCCACCAGTAGAGGTGGCTGCTGCACAGTTGCCTGTAGAGTCAACGACCACACAGCCGACCGTCTCAGGGGAGTAAATGCTGATCGGCAGGCCATTCATCTGCAGAGAAGTGTCGGGTACCAGCGAACCGACACTGGCACTGCATGTGTCTGCTCCAGTAAGAGGAATTCTGTAGTCAAACTGCAAAAAAACCAAGGCAAATTATGCAAATTACGATTTAGATATTTAACCATATGTTCCGTTTTTCTAGACAACAGAATTGAAAATTTCTTGGCATAATTTATATGCAAAATTTTGCTCTACTCATTTCCAAGGGATAAAGGAAAAGAATGGTAATATTACCAAGATAGTATTAGCTTCCTTGGCCAGCTTGAGCATGCCTATGTTCTCTTCTGTTATGAAATAGCTATTATCCACAGTTTCAACCCCCTGTATAGTAAAATATGTATTTGAAATTAGATTAATTCTGATTATGTATTTGAAATTAAATCTGTTGGTATAGAAAACATTTCAACTCATAATAAATCAACATCCTGTATTGGCAGGGTTCGGACCACAAACCTACGATAAAGAGGAAAAAAAAGAAGAAAAAAAAAAGGAAAGAACATGACTACAGAAAGTGACATTTCACTATTTCTCATCTATAGAGAAATGTTTATGGCAGACAACCACAGATTCTGGATTCGGTATCTTTCATTTGATTATTTTCATTAATCCAAGCACGTGTAATTAAAAAGAAAACAAGGCCAAGGGGCGTACGAATATACATCAACAACAGGACCTACACACCAATACAACTGCAAACAGTAGTCAACACTAGTCATCAAATTATTTAAAAAATATCACTAGTCCCTTTTAACCTTCATTAACTTTGTGTGACTGAAATAGACTAGATGCAAGGGTCAAATTAAATATAACTAGACACACTATCAAGCTAAGTTTTTTATTTTATTTTATTTTGTGGCAATTTCATGTACGTTGCACAAGCAAGTGCTTTATCTAATTATAATATGGATAGTAAAACGTGTTTTGGTATATTTTTGAAATTATATAACTTTTGATAATTCATGTAAACATAATATAATCAAGTGATAAGTATTATATATATATATGTACTTCCACTGTAGAGCATTATTTTGAGCATATTGCTAATTAAGTTATTGTTAATAAAATGGAAAGAAAGGAATTCACTGACAAGCCGCACAAGAAATGTTAATAAAATAGAATTAGGTTAATTATCATTATCAGGACGAGAGGTGGGCCGACATGAGTGGGGCACTGGTAGCAAAAGGACAAAAGATAGCAACTTTGAATCTGTGTGGCAGGAGGATCTTTGTCTCTTTAATCTTTATTATTCGATTTCGCATCACTCCTCCTGCTGCCTGCATTTTGGCAATTGGGCTGGAATCTTTCTCTCAGATCCCACCCTGATTTTGTGGTCCTTTATTCATT
Source organism: Rhynchospora pubera (assembly GCA_028095005.1). Taxonomy (NCBI): domain Eukaryota; kingdom Viridiplantae; phylum Streptophyta; class Magnoliopsida; order Poales; family Cyperaceae; genus Rhynchospora; species Rhynchospora pubera. The sequence continues at coordinate 227,526,133 of CM051459.1, read as the reverse complement.
TGTTTGAATTGGTGAAATTATTATTATTATTATTATTTATTTAAAGCAGTAAATTATGGAGTCAAAAATCAACGCAGGAAATCAGCAAGTCACAATTTTCTCTCGCTCTTGCTGGATTTAATACTGTGCAGTGCAGTGGTTTTAAGAAAGAAATCCAACGGCCCCGAATTGTGGGATAATGTTAAAATAAAAGCGGATGGCATGACATGTAATTGTTCACACGCCACCTAATAATGCAATATGCATTGCATTTGCATACTCAAAAAACTTATGTAATTATATAACATTAACATGCAAAGTAAGTAACTGCATCTGCATGCATCCCTAAAGGCCTAAACACGTGACGTGACTGACTGCAACCAACGTGGCAAAATGAAAACCGTTGGTAATGGTATGGTAATTGGTACCTGCTCTCTGGCGAACTCTTCGGCTCCGGCGAAAGCCAGGTAGGAGTGAGGAGAGCGGTCCATGACCAAGCGCGCAAGCGACACGGGGTTCTTGACAGTGGTGAGACCCGACACGGCGCCGCATCGTCGCTGGCGGCCGTCCATGATACTGGCCTCCATCTCGACGGTGCCCTTGGCGGTGAGAGCGGATCCGCGACCGGAATTGAACATGGGATCGGACTCCAGTTCGCGCACCACCAACTCCACCACATCCACGGCGCTCTGGCGAGCCTTCAATGCATCCACACCTACAAATATATACAGTAAATATATATATAGTAAATGTTATAATTGGAGAATGCATGGAGAGAGATTGATTTCGGTCACGGACCAATCTGGAGGCATCGCGAGAGGAGGCGCTTGGCTTCCTCCTGGCGTTGCTCGGGGAGATTGGGGTCCACACCGGCCCCACCGTGGATGGCAATCGCCCATTTGGCCATGGAGAGAATTGAGAATTGAGAATTGAGAAACTGTAATAATGTAATAATGTTATAGTCTTATAGGGGCGGGATGAGATGAAAGGAGGCGCTCTTATTATATAGACAAACACCACAAGGAAGGAAGGAAGAAAGAGTCGCCTCACTTCACTTAATCACTTATTAATTCTTCAAAAAAAAAAAAAGGAAAAGAAAACTTTGTCATTTGTCACGTTGTCAGTTTGCGTTGGCGCGAGCGAGCGGACGCGATGAGAATGTTAAAATTGATTTATGCTGCTTGAGGTCCTGAGGAAAGAAATTATAAATTTAAAAGATTTGCATATATTAATAAAAATAATTAGAAAAGATTTTGTATTTTGTAGAGAAAACAGAAATTAAGGCGACCCCCGAGTGCTGGGGGAATCACATCCTCTACCTACCTTTTAAGGTGGGTAGAATGCCGACCTCTGATCTGAACCGTTAGATCTAATCTCAACGGTTAAGGGAGCCCCGTGCATATAACTTAGATTGATAGGCCCGAAAAAATTTAACCGTCGAGATTAGATCTAACGGCTCGGATCAAATATTGGCACTCTACCAACCTCAAAAGGTTGGTAGAGGATACGGATCCAGTGCTGGGAGGGGCGTTCTTTCATTCGATTTGATTTGATTTGGAATCTTGGATTCATGTAGATGTAAAGAACAATTCCATAGATAGAGATCAAACTACAACCCTACTCCGTGTTTTTATTTTAAATTTCTAACAACCAATTTGAACCGTTTCATGTCATTTGCATGTTCAAATTTGATGAAAACTCTTTTTTAATTATTATTTGAGATATTTATTTTCAGTTTAATTTCCCTCCTTATCAATCACAACCGTTTATAATTTTAATAAATAATACTTTATTTTCCATCCCTTATATATAAAATAATAACAATAATCCGCTGAATGTCTTATTATTTTGTTACTTTTTAGTTTCCAAAATTCAATTGATCTACATATTACGGGTTGCAGCAAAAGCGGTATTGTAAAACTGAAATGATTAATAAAATAAATTTAAATGTCATGTACGGTCATATATGTATTGTATAATATTTTGTTCTTATAATCTTATTAACATTATTTGTGCAAATTGAGAAATAAATTTCACGAAAGATCACATTAGATTAAACGGAATATATTTTGATTGAATCGATTTTTAATTGTGAGAACGTCTCCAAATAGCACAAATAATTGCCTATATATTGCTTCGTTGCCATTTCTATTTATTTAATTTGGCTTAATTTTTTTAATGTCCTTCAACTCTTTTCTATTCGTTTATTTCTCCTTCTACTCTTATGTATTTCTTATTTACCACTATACTCTTCAAACCTATTTCTTATTTGCCCTTCCAATTTAATCATACATAATTAACTATGGTATCTTACAATAAAATTGAAAATTAATGAGAAATAAATTAAAAAGACAGAAATACCCCTAAACATTTTTCATTTTCCCTTCCTTTCTAGCCTGGTATGACCAGGCACCCTAGGGAGTTAAGTACATAGTTAATAAAATTAGTTTCCATTGTTGAAAGCTAAATCCTGAATGTTTTAATCCTGGACAAATTGTTTTTTTTTTTACTGCAATATGACTTTTTTTTCCGTCAATGAAAAAGGTTTCATAACACAACTTTCTTTTAAAATAAATAAATAAGGCGAAAAAGAGAAAAGCAAACACATTGTTCCAGACTTGATTTTAAAGCCGAATACTTCGTAGAGCTCGACCCAAATATGACCTAATTCGTTAGTAATTAGTTTAAATCAAGAAAAATGTAGTAATTTATTTCATTATTTAACAGCGAAAGGATGAGCTTTGAGCAAAGAAGACAATATAAGCACTCATATCTTCCCCAACAAATATCAAGAGAGATTTCAAACGTCCCTGATTTCAAAAGGCAGCCTGATTTCAAAAGGCAGCCTTTTCAATTAGAAGCAATTGCGAGAACAAACCAGCTTCAATCATCAAATAAACCATTAAAAATCCCAACAGAAAACGAACTAGGAACAATACCTAAAGAGTTAACGAATCCTCTCTCGGCGAATCGGTTGCTCCTTGAGAGAAATAGGAGGTGGAGTTTTGGAATTAGTGTGCTAGGGTTTCGGAGAAGAAAGGAGCGGTTAGAAAGAAAGTAGGAGAGGAGACAGAAATTCGTATGATGAAATGGAAAGAGGTGTTACTTCTTTCCGTTAACATGGAGCAAGAAAGGGAGGGAAAATGAAAAATATTTAGGGGTATTTCTGTCTTTTTAATTTATTTTTATTTAATTTTCAGTTTTATTGTAAGATAGCCATAGTTAATTATGTATGATTAAGTTGGAAGGGCAAATAAGAAATAGGTTTGAAGAGCTTAGTGACAAATAAGAAATACACAAAAGTAAAAGAAGAAATAAACAAATAGAAAAGAGTTGAAGGACATACAAAAAAATTAAGCCATTTAATTTTAATTTTAATGCTTCCAGAACCATAATAAACGAAGCAACGCCGGCCGGGACCATTCGATGTATTAATCTGTCCACACTGAGCCATACCGTTTTTGAATTGAATTAGACCCGCAACACAATATTCTACAAAATTATTGAGATGTCAGGACTCAGGAAAGGAGAATCTCGTGCAAATACGTGACCCGACTCCCGAGACGAGAGATCTCCTCGATTTGCGGGAAAGATTCTCCCATCCCAGAGACAATAATGCCCCTCAGGTTTCCCTCCTTTTTCAGAGCTTGTCAAGGGTATTATTGTCAAGTGTATCCATCCGCTGTGGGAAATGCATCTGTGTTAAATCAACCTTTTTAAATAGAGAAGATTTTGCAATTTTTTCTTGATAAATCCAAAATAAATTAAAAAATATATCTTCTAGCTTAATTCACATACAATTATACTAAATAATCTTCAACTCACTGACGTCTCCTAATGTAGGCGAGGTTCTTCAATCTTTTTTTCTAAAACGTCTCTAAAATTGGAGTTTTTAGAAAGACGTTTTTGTAATTTTAAAGAAGCTTAATTCACGCTTGTAAGAAAAGTTCAACCTAGCCAACCTTCGCACCACGTACCCTATCTAGTCTGTCAAAAAAAAAAAAAACAACGTTTTAATTGATCAAAGTGATTGTAAATTAGACGCTTGTAGCTAATTCTAAATCTCACATTTTAATTGATCCAAAAGGTGAGATTAACAAATTAAAGTATAAAATTTAGTAATAATCGCATAATAATATAAGAGGTGCTTTGTTTTATTAAAACAAAGTTTCTCTATTCTGTTGTCTTTTCATATCTGCTCGAGAAATAGAATCTTTAAAAAGACTGATCTTTACCAAATTTTTTGCACTTAAACTGTAGTTTTCTTTCTTATAATCATAAACCGTATTTTATACAAGTCCAATTTTGTAGACTCATTGGTTGAACTAACTAATGCAATTTGCTTTTTATAATTATGACACTACTAATACTATATTTTGTTGGGTTTGCTTTAAAGCCAAAGGGAATAAACAATTCTAGCAATACAAATAAGCAACCCAGAAAACATGAACTCGCAGAACCAGTAGTTGGAACGGACCGTCCTGGTCATAGTCCGGACCGTTCCAATACACCAGAAAACTAAATCATGAGCGGAAGCTTACCTAATTCCATTGCTATGGCCTGAAGCTTGATGTTGAGCACTTGTTGATGTCTCCTAACGTGTATACTTCTTATTCCTCTTGTTGTTGACACCCAAGACAGGAGAAAAGGTCTTCCAAAGGATCAAGACTCGCCTTGGTACTCTTTGCCTAAACTTAGAGCACCTTCTCAAGCTATTTGATTGAGGAATAGAGAGAGAGGCAGAAAATACTGCTTTCAACACATGTATGCAGTATGTTTCGTGGATGTCTTGTCCCTTGGGGACCAACCCCTTTATATATAGAGAGCCAAAGGCTTCTTGGCCTCCAAACAATGCTATAATTAACCATCATAATTAGGCAATGTTTCTAAATATTGCCACCTATAAAAGGCAACACATCCCTGCACCAAATCTGGCTTTTCTTTACAGCCACGTTTAGCCTATTACCATATAACCGAATGACTTGGAGACCAAGCAGAAACAGCCCACCAAAAATAGATTATTTCCTTAATATGGCGCAGAGTTTGGACCGGACCGTCCCAGAATTAGGACGGGCCGTCCCAGTGCATTGGACTAGGCCGTTCTAGACTTAGAACGTGTCTCTCTCTGCGCAGTGTCTGGACCGGGCCGTCCCAGACCACTGGAACAGGCCGTTCCAGTGCCAAATGGTCAAATAATCTAACAATCTCCCACTTGGGCTATTATGCTTAGTGTTATCCAATGTCCTTAACTTAATGAGCTCATAATTTAATGGTAAATAAACTTGGTGCCTTTAATTTCGTCAATCATTCATAATAATAGAAGATCAAGGAAGCATTCGTTACATTATAGCATTTACAGGTCTCTAATCCTATAAAGCCGTCGCAACTAAACTCACAATGATCATAATATCATTATAAATGAATGACATTGAATTAAGATGTGTATAAGTGGTGTGGAAAATACACGTAAGTGTGACTGTCACGTGTCTATTTCCAACTTTATTGGTCACCCAAAACTGAAGTGAGGTCAACTTAAATAAATTGAGAACGAAACTGAAACTGAATCTGAAAGCTGAAACTTTATTCATTTCTGCAGAAATATTCATTACATAATACACTGAATAAACTGAATAAACTAAAACCATCATCTAATCTAGCACTCCCACTGAACAAAACTCCCACTAAAGCCTAGAATCATGAACTGAAATTACACCCATATCAGTTACATGTTTCAGAAACTGCTTGGGTATTAGTGCTTTAGTAAGTGGATCCGCTATCATTGAGTTTGTTCCTATGTGCTTGATTGACAATTCGTCATTCTCAACCTTTTGCTTAACAGACAGAAACTTGATGTCGATGTGCTTCGAGTTGGCTGAGCTTCTGTTGTTATTAGCATACATGACTGCCGAGTTATTGTCACAGAAAATCCTTAGTGGAGTCTGGATGGAGTCCACTACACGCAGCCTAGTGACAAAATTTCGCAACCATGTTCCAAACAATGATGCCTCATAGCAAGCCACACATTCTGCTGCCATGGTAGAAGATGCCACTTGGGGATTGTTTGGCATTTTTCCATGAAACAGCTCCACCTGCCATCATGAAGATGAACCCTGTGGTTGACTTCAAGCTATCTTGACATCCCGCAAAATCAGAATCAGAATATCCTATGACCTCCAGCCTATCTGATCTCCGATACGTTAGTGCAAAGTCTTTGGTTCTTTGAAGATATCTCAAAACTCGTTTGGCTGCCTTAATGTGCTGAACACCTGGATTGTGCAAATACCTGCCTAGCATTCCTGTAATAAAAGCAATGTCTGGACGTGTACACACTTGGGCATACATTATGCTTCCAACAATGGAGGCATACTTATTGTCCATTACTTGCTTCTTTTCCAACTGTGTTTTGGGACATTGTTCGAGACTGAACTTGTCCCCTTTAGCAACAAGGGTCTCTGTTGGTTTGCAGTTTTCCATATCATACCGCTTGAGTACTTGATCGATATAGGTCTTTTGTGATAAGCCTAAAATACCTTGAGAACGATCTCTAAGTATCTTAAGACCTAACACGTATGATGCATCACCAAGATCTTTCATTTCAAAGTGTTTAGACAGAAATTTCTTAGTTTCATGCAACATATCCTTATCGTTTGTGGCAAGCAGTATATCATCCACATACAAAACCAAGAAAGAATATTTACTCCCACTGAACTTGTGATATATACAATCATCCACTGGGTTACTCTCGAAACCAAATGAGAGAATCACTCGATGAAATTTGTAATATCACTGTCGAGACGCTTGTTTGAGCCCATAAATGGATTTCTTAAGTTTGCAAACCATTTTCTTTGGATCATCCGATACAAAGTGGGGTGGTTGCACCATATAGATGGTTTCATCAATGTCACCATTGAGAAACGCGGTCTTAACATCCATTTGATGAAGCTCAAGATCTAAATGTGCCACAAGTGCCATGATCACCCTAAAAGAGTCTTTCGATGAAACTGGAGAGAAAGTCTCTTTGTAATCAATACCTTCTTTTTGAGTAAAGCCCTTAGCAACAAGATGTGCCTTATACCTTTCCACATTACCCTTAGAATCCTTTTTGGTTTTAAATATCCATTTGCAACCAATAGGTTTCTTTCCTTCTAGTAATGGTACTAAGTCCCATACATCATTGTCATAAATGGACTTCATTTCTTCATTCATGGCATCGATCCACTTTTGTGAGTTTGGACTGTCCAAAGCTTGACGAAGATCACGAGGATCTTCCATCATCCCAATGTCAAACTCATGTTCTTGGAGATAGACCACATAATCATTAGGTATTGCTGGTCTTTTCTCTCTAGTGGATCTCCTAGGCACAAGTTCTTGAGGTGTTTGTAGTTGTTCAATGACACTATTATCTTCAACTTGATTATTTCCAGAGTCTAAGTCCATAGCATCTGGAACAGGATCCATTTCTTGAATGAAACGGTTCGTTTCAGTATTGGGACGGTCCATTCCAGTCCTGGAACTGTCCGTTTCAATGCTGGGCACTGTATCTATGATCAACCGTTCCGTTTCAACTTCAGACCGGTCCGTTCCAATCCTGGAACGGTCCGTTTCAGCCATGTCACGATCCGTTTGAAGATCAGTGCTTGTTTCCTCCTCAAAGATAATATCCTGATGTGTCATATCTCCCCCCACAACCAAAACATCCTCAAAGAACTTAGCTATAATCGTCTCAAATATGTTCCTATTAGTGGGATCGTAAAACTTGTAACCCCTAGAACGTTCGGCATATCCAATAAAATAACAACTAACTGTCCTTTCGTCCAATTTCTTCTCATTTGGCCTGTACGGCCGAGCTTCAGCTGGACATCCCCAAATACGACAATGTTGTAGACTTGGTTTCCTACCAGTCCACATCTCATAGGGAGTTTTGTTGTTATTTGCCTTAGTTGGTACACGATTAAGCAAATAGGCTGCTGTTTTAAGCGCTTCGCCCCAAAGAGATTTTGGCAAATTAGTATGACTAAGCATACTCCTAACCATATCCTTCAATGTTCTGTTTCGCCTTTCAGCTACTCCATTCATGCTAGGCGATCCTGGTATGGTATATTGAGGGACAATGCCATTTTCCTCTAGAAACTTAGCAAAAGGCCCTGGACGTTGTTCACCTGAACCGTCATATCTACCATAGTATTCACCACCACGGTCAGATTTGACTTGCTTAATATTTTTGTTGAGTTGTAACTCAACTTCAACCTTAAATGATTTGAACACGTCCGAAGCTTGCGCTTTTTCACTTAATAGATATAGATAACCAAATCTTGAGTAATCGTCTATGAAACTGATAAAGTAAGTTTGACCATTCCTTGTAGGTGTAGGAAATGGTCCACAAATATCCGTATGAATCAGTTCTAAGACATCACTCGTTCTATTGGCATCATATCTTTTTTTATTGGTTTATTTTCCTTTAACACAACTTACACATGGGCCTAAATCTGTCATGTCTAAATGATCGAGTATGTCACTTTGCACAAGCTTTTCAATTCTCTTTAAAGAAATGTGACCTAAACGCTTATGCCAAAGTGCACCTGAATTCTCATGAGTTAATTTACGCTTAACACTTCTAGTACTTGTATGCAAGTTTTCATTATATGAAGCAATAGTTTCCAAAGAATATAGATTGTCATAAACTGAAAGAAAACCAGATCCAACACATTTAGAATTATGAGATAAACTGAATTTTCCATTTCCAAAAGAACAAGAGTAACCAAACTTGTCTAGTACAGAAATAGAAACTAAATTTCGTCTAAAAGACGGTACAACAAAAGTCTCATATAAATCTAAATACAATCCAATTTTAAGTAACAATCTAAAATGTCCAATAGCTTCAACTTGTGCCTTCTTGCCATCGCCCACATAGATGTATCTTTCACCATCATTTGGCTTTCGGCAGTTCAGGCAACCCTGCATAGAGATACTTATGTGAGTTGTAGCACCCGAATCAATCCACCAAGTATCCTTTTGTACTGAAGTTAAATTAACTTCTGAACAAACCAAAGAGAGAGACATACCTTTCTTCTTGCGCCAAGCTATATAGCCTGTGCAATCAGTCTTCTTGTGTCCCTCTTCGCCACAGAAGAAACACCCATTTGAATTCTTTGGCTTCTTGCCAGTCTTCCCCTTATTGGGTTCCTTCTTTGACTCTGAATTAGCAGCCTTATTATTGTTTTGTTTCTTCTTCCCTTTATTTTTGGAAGTGGAGGCAACGTTAGCACTATGTGTCTTATCAAACTTCAACCTTTCCTCTTCTTGAACTAGATGCGAAATCAGTTCATTTAGAGTCCACTTGTCCTTAGTGCAGTTATAAGTAACCTTGAAATGGTTATACTGACTAGGGAGAGAGTTAAGCACTAGACACACCTGAATTTCTTCAGATATGTCTAACTTAAGGGCTTGTAACTTTGAAGCAAGATTAGACACTTCCAAAACGTACTCACGAATGTTGTCTTTCCCATTATACTTCATAGAGGTGAGTCTTGCCATGAATGTACAAATCTCCGATTTCTCATTCTTGGCAAATCTCTTCTCAATTTCTTCCAAGCATGCCATAGCCTCATCGGAATCAGAAACGGTACCCCTGAATGCCTCTGGGATTGTCTTCTTGATGATCATAATGCCCATGCGATTGGAGCGTCCCCACTGAGCCACACTTTGAATGTGTTGTTGACTGCTCTTAGCAGTAATCTCAGATGGTTTCTTCTCCCTAAATGCAAGGTCAAGATCTAGACAACCGAGAACTATCATTAAGTTCTCCTTCCATTCCTTAAAGTTGGAACCAGTCAACATGGGTATGCTGTTAATGCTAGCTGGAATATTTGCTAAAATAAACCAAAGACAAAATACACTAATATTAATAACCATAATGTATAAGTTAAATCACAAAATATAAAGGTCCAAATCCCATCTACTAGTCTTTATTCATTTGCAAGTGCTCTTTGGAGTCTCCAAGCAAACTTCAATCAACTAGGTGTAGTATCAAATGTAATGATTCATAACATATCAATTAATTAACCTTCCTTTGGGCCGATTAATTAATTATACGTAAAACCTTATATTCATTACACATTTGATTCTACCAAAACATTGCACATATAGCCTTTTAAATTATGTCCTTCCTTTGGGCCGATTCATAATTTAAAAGTTACATGTACCTTAATACACTTTGTATTTGAGCCTTTGAAACAACCATTAATATGAGAGCCCACTTTGGCGGGATGATATTAATATTGGTTCAATTCTCAAATACAACTCAAGTTACCTTTATATTAGACTTAAAGTATACCTAAACCTAGACTTTTCATTATGCACATCTATCCTAATATGAAAAGTCTTAACTAAATACTGACCTAGGATGATAAAGACTTAGGACCCAGTTGCAAACCCTAAGGTATACACTTATTGAATCGTATGGAATACATACAAACCAACAAACCTGGAACGGACTGTTTTGGTGAGAGAACGGTCCGTCCTAAATAGATCAGAAGAGAACCAAAGAGAGATATGACCATACAGTCCAGTATGGTCATATTAAGGTAAGAAAAGAAAGCGGTGGTCTCCCGTTCAGCCAGCAGCCATTGAAATTACACCACATCCAGGCAAGATTCCCAGAAAAGGTCAGGGTCATATGGACACTTAGGCGCCGACCTTATTTTCTGCGGCAGAACTTGTCCTCATGACAACATGGTGTAACCCAACGCTTACAGCTCTTACTAATGAAAACCACGGCAGAGAAAAGAAGAGGAGGGATGCATAAACCGTTATTTGTACCTAACCAGTACAAACAACCTGAATATTGGCTTAAAACCTAACAATTCTGGTTCTGGAACGGACCGTCCTGGTAGTGGAACGGACCGCCCCCTTAAGATCTGATCAATACCTAAGCAGTTTGCAACCAAAAACTGAATCTGGAACGGTCCGCCCCAGTTCTAGGACGGTCCGTTTGAAAACCGCAGAGAAGTAGATAGATGTCGTCCTAATCTAGGTCGAGAAACCCTAATGATTTCTCTCCTAACCTGACAATCTATTCTAAATCTAAATCATCCAATTAGGTCAGATTTTAAACGATTTTGAATTTCCAAAACTTTAACTTAATTTTCAAAATCTTTTCAAGCAATTGCAATTTTAAATGACAATTCTGGCACAAATCTCAATCAACAAATCATAAAACAATCCAAAACTAATGGAACGGTTCGTTCGAACCATGAAACAGACCGTCCAAATGTCAGATACTTCAGAAACAGTTCAGAAAACAGTTCAGGAAAAGTGCAGAAAAAATCTGGAATGGGCCGTCCCAGAATTGAAACGGGCCGCCCCAGACCACTAGGACGGGCCGTCCCAAACTTGGACCGGACCGCCCCAGTCTGCAGCGCCAGAAAACTAAAAGCAGTTCAGACCAGATCTTCAATCTCACCAAATCAATTCAAACACTTCAATTAAATCCAAGCTTATGTGTCATGCTACTGGCTCACGACGAGTGTCTCTGATACCACTTGTTGGGTTTGCTTTAAAGCCAAAGGGAATAAACAATTCTAGCAATACAAATAAGCAACCCAGAAAACATGAACTCGCAGAACCAGTAGTTGGAACGGACCGTCCTGGTCATAGACCGGACCGTTCCAATACACCAGAAAACTAAATCATGAGCGGAAGCTTACCTAATTCCATTGCTATGGCCTGAAGCTTGATGTTGAGCACTTGTTGATGTCTCCTAACGTGTATACTTCTTATTCCTCTTGTTGTTGACACCCAAGACAGGAGAAAAGGTCTTCCAAAGGATCAAGACTCGCCTTGGTACTCTTTGCCTAAACTTAGAGCACCTTCTCAAGCTATTTGATGGAGGAATAGAGAGAGAGGCAGAAAATACTGCTTTCAACACATGTATGCAGTATGTTTCTTGGATGTCTTGTCCCTTGGGGACCAACCCCTTTATATATAGAGAGCCAAATGCTTCTTGGCCTCCAAACAATGCTATAATTAACCATCATAATTAGGCAATGTTTCTAAATATTGCCACCTATAAAAGGCAACACATCCCTGCACCAAATCTGGCTTTTCTTTACAGCCACGTTTAGCCTATTACCATATAACCGAATGACTTGGAGACCAAGCAGAAACAGCCCACCAAAAATAGATTATTTCCTTAATATGGCGCAGAGTTTGGACCGGACCGTCCCAGAATTAGGACGGGCCGTCCCAGTGCATTGGACTAGGCCGTTCTAGACTTAGAACGTGTCTCTCTCTGCGCAGTGTCTGGACCGGGCCGTCCCAGACCACTGGAACAGGCCGTTCCAGTGCCAAATGGTCAAATAATCTAACATATTTTTCTTAGTAAATGTAACGGCTCATACTGGGTTTGAGTCTCTTACACATATGAAATATGAAAAGGTTAAAAACCACGTATATAATAAATTACAAAACAAATCACTATTGCTTACAAAGTGGAGAGAACATATATTAGTAACAGTCTACGTTTCTATATCAATTAATTGTGCTTTACATGAATGAATAAAGTCTCCGTTTGGATACGTTGAGAAGAAGTAGGAAGAAGGAAGAAGTGAAGAAAAAAAATTATAAACAATTCAAACTCTTCACAAAGTTACACACTTTCCGATACTTCTTCTCATTTCTTCCCTTCTTTCCTTCTTCCCACACCTATCCAAACGAAGCCAAAGAGAAAGAAATTAACAAAGTAGTTTGAGAAAATTAAACGAACTCAACTTTACAATAAATTGATTTCAAGTAAAAATCATATGAGGATGGCTACCAATATAAAAACACATTCTTTTTTAAAATCTGAATCACGAGTAAAAGAATATAAGCTATTTTAATAAATGAAAAAATTGGGAGGAGTGCATATAATAAGACAAAAAGAAATGAGCAGCTATACTTTAGCTAATTAGTTGCCTACGGGCTTTCATCAAAAAAAAAAAAAAAAGCTATTTAGCTGTGCCCTGACTGGCTGACACTCACTCAGTCACTGTACATATGCAAAGTATTAATCGGGGACACGCCGACACGGCTGAGCTGGAATCTTTTTTTTTTTTTTTGTATTTCCAATGCTTCGATAGGTTTTTTTTTTTCAATTTTTTATGCATGCATGATAAATTTTTTTTAAAACTATATATTTAAATAAACAGCTAGAAGCGAGTTATAATTTTTTCAGAACTACATATTTTTAAAAGGTACTGGTCGGTACTTGCCCTGTTCTGATTAAACAATTTTGCTTTGTTATAATTTTCTTTAGAAAGGTTCATGGATATGTATAAATTTATGTCTTGCGTCCGATCTTCTAATTTTACTTAGCCATCTGCACGACTGGCGACTGCACCCCATTTCATTTATAAGTATAATGAGTTAAATTGACTTGGAACAAAGAAATATAGGCTCCGTTTGGATAGGTGTGGGAAGAAGGGAAGAAGGGAAGAAGTGGAAAGAAGTATTGAGAAGTGTGTAACTTTGTAAAGAGTTTGAATTGTTTATAATTTTTTTTCTTCTTCCTTCTTCTTCTTCTTCTTTCTTCTAACGATCCAAACACACTCATAATTCTACAGTGGCACTGCACAGATCCAATTTTACATGCAAATCAGACGAACTTCTCTCATTTTAAAAATTTATAAAATATGTACACGACTAAGATCGGTTGATAATTTATCGATGGATATATGAAATAGTTGAATCAGAACCAATTGACACTTTTTCGGAAAAAATCTCTTCTAGCATAATAATCTCCGTGTGCTGTGGATTATTTCTTGAGTATGTTTTGGGTTTTTTTTAAGATAAATTGGGATCTAAGCAATCTAATTTATTTTTAAATTAAATTAAATGTCTATGAAAGATTCTCCTAACTGAGTTTTGAATCGGTCATATTTCACTCAAAATGCATTGTTAATTGTCACTAGATCAAGAATTAGTTGTCAGTATGCTTTGGGTTTGTTAAATATGATATATATATTTCTAAAATAAACAAGATGAAGTTAAATAATAATCGAGAAGTGAGAACAAACAATTGCAATATTACAATTGTCCGTATACATAAAATATATTTATGTATGAAAGAATTATTTCAGCATTCTTTCATTTCACATCTTTTGTAAATTTGCCCAAGAATCAACCAATTAATAACAAGAAACATCTAGTTTCCTGTCATTTCGGGCGCACATGCCTCTCTTCATCGGGAATAAATATCGTGCAAATCAATTCCTTATGGGGGTGTTTGGTTACTAAATAACAAAGCAAAAAATCATTTTATTACATTTTATGTAGCCAAACACACTGGAATAAAGTTACATAAGAGGCATAAGTTATAACACCAAATTTGATGGTATAACTTATGAAGGTGGATCCCATGCATAGGAAAATAAATAAAAAAAAAGCTGCCGTTCTCTTATTAATATTCTCATCTACTCTATTAACTTTGTGTATAAATATTAGTTAATCTTTCTTTCTTCTTATTCCATAAACAAACATCCATTACATAACTTGACATAAGCACATAAACCTCCTTAACTTATGTAATCACATATTCTCCAACCAAACGCCTCCTATGTAGTTATCTTTTTTTTTTATTATTAAACTTATGTTGTTATCAGGTGTACGGGTGTACATAGCCTTGCTTAGGTGTGACGTGCTAAAGTTGCCGCCATACATATTGCTTATTTTCATGCCACCATATTCATAAGCAACATATCTTTATTAAGCAATAAAGATATGTTGCTCTATCTACGAGAGATACTGGTAATTTTATTTCTCAATTTGTTTCTTTATTAATCTAGAAACTAAAATATGTTGTTGTTTCGTCTGATAATTGATATCCAATCACAGATCAAATATTAGTGTAAAATTGATTGTGTAATAATTCTAAACTTGCTGATGTTCAATTTCTCAAATTGATAGACCTATAATGTCAAAGTCCTTCAAAGTTGATATTCTATATAGATATAGCGACATAAATCAAGAATTTTAGATAAGTGAATCTTACTCTGTTCACACCTACATGTTGACGTCACACTATTTAGTTCATTTGATTCTTATTTATATAGTTTTTTTTTTAATAAATTGGAGGTCCAAGTCATCCAACTTATTTTTTTTAATTAAATGTCTATGAAAGACTTCATAGCCGGATTTTTTTAAATAAATTGGAGGTCCAAGTCATCCAACTTATTTTTTTTAATTAAATGTCTATGAAAGACTTCATAGCCGGGTTTTTTTAAATAAATTGAAGGTCCAAGTCATCCAACTTATTTTTTCCAAGTACAAAAGGGCATTGAATCAATACTGTCGTCACATTCGACATTTCATTAGAAATATGGGTTCTTTTCCTCATGTGAAACTTTTTATAAAATATCTTTTATTAAAAATAGTTATTTTATTTGGAAATTACTTACTATCATCCCTCCTTAGTGTCATTTCATTATCCTCTTGTAACACGCTTTATTTTTTTCCATTTTCGAAATAAACAATGGCATTCTCATCATCCCTTTCTATTTATGTATGTAATCCTCATACAGTATCTCCTATCTAGCGCTTACTGATCATTTCGGTGCTATTTGTCCTCAAAAAAAAAATATTTGATATGACAAAAAAACTAATTGTCCTAGAAAAAAAAAACTAATTGTCTTAGTTTTGTAAGCTAATTGTCTTGGTTTGTTTTGAAAATATGTTTACCCAGAAAAAAAAATTAATTGTACTAGGAAAAAATACTAATTGTCCTAGTAGTTCTTTAAAGGAACTATCCTTGATCTGTTAGCTAATTGTCTAGATTTTATTTTGAAAAAATATTCTGTCCAGGAAAAAAATATTAATTTTCCTAGAAAAAAATTAATTGTGCTTGTTCTATAACATAATTATTTGGTTTAGTTATGGAAAAAACAAAATTCATCCTGGAAAAATCGGAAAAGTATTAATAGGGCTGTATACGAGCTGAGTTCGAGCGAGTCGGGGACAACTCAAACTCAACTCAGCTGTAACTCGAGTTGAGTTGAGCTGAGTTAGAAATACTTTCAAGTTTTATAAGCTAGCTCAAACTCGACTCATCCCAAACTCGAGCTAGCTCATGGGCTCACGAGCTAGCTTGAAATAAACATATATCCTTAAAATTTTTATTTATTTAATTCATATGTTATTTTAGTATTAAATTTTTTTGACATATACAATATTGTAAACAATAAATTTGTTGTCTTTTATATTCTTTTTATTGATTTGAAACAAAATATGTCTTGAAACTCAATCTATCATATGTAATATTATCTAAAATATAAATATAGAAGAAGAAAATTATTTTTATTAATTTATGAATTTTTAGTACTCATAAATTATGTTAATAATATATATTTGAAATATAAATTTATTATGTCACGAGTCAGCTCACGAGTTGCGAGCTGAGTTGACTTCAACTCAAACTCGACTCGTTAACCAACCGAGTTAGTTCAGCTCGAGTTCATCCAACTCGAGTTCCGTTGGCTCGAGTTGCAATTGAGCTTTTCTGATTCGAGTTCGAGTTAGCTCACGACTTACGAGTTTTTTGCTCACCCCTAAGTATTAATTGTCATTGAAAAAAATACTAATTGTTCTAGATAATATTATTAACTATCCTAATAAAAAAATTGATTGTTTTGAAAAATTGCTAATTATTTTGGAAGAAATGAGGTGGGGAAGGGGGGAGAAAAATGTTAACTGATTTGCTGCCTCACAAATTTCCTTTTTATTTTTTATTTTAGCATCAGATTAATACATGACCTTTCCATAAAAATGTTAACTGATTTTTAAAATTTTAAATTCTCAATACAAAATGTAGTCCCTGAATTGTCCACTGTCAAAACTTAAAAAGGACCAAGTCTACATTTACTTGAATGTTTGATGGTAACTGAAATTTGAGAATACTTCTTGTCCTATATGAAAGATTAAGATCACCAATTAATTATTTTCTACCAAATTCAAAATCATTGATATGGTTAAGATAAAAATTTAAAATCTTAAAATGCTACTAAATGGATTTGTCCGCCGATTAATCTAATTTTAAGGTCAATTATTCGATCGATATCGTCGAAAATTTCGTGTTCAAAACTCAAAATATCCATTGAATACATTATTTTTGACCTGTCAGGACTAAATTGCGGACTCATTAATTAGTACTGTAGCGGCCGGGCCGTTTATTACTGATCTATAAAATCCGAGATTGAATGATTAATGAAGTCCTTAACGAAGACCTTTTCGTTGGACTGGACATGTATTATGCATATTGCCACCCTGTACCACTAAGCACTCACTTACCAAACACAACTTTGTTTTGTCACTTTTGTCGCCAATCTCTCTAAAACAAAAAGACTTTGTAAAGGAAGAAAAAATGCATACATTTGTATTCAATCCAAATTTAGTTTTGTAACAATAACGTTGTAATTTTATCTTTTTGAACCTTCTTATAACTTTGGCCTTTGGGTACCATATGTGATTATTGGGTGGAACCATTTCCCGATAATTTCGCACATACTAATGATATTGTGAAGAAGTAAAGAAATTGGAATCAAACGATTCATTTTATTTTTTTTATTTTAAAAAAAGTTTCATATTGATGTGCTTGGATAAAATATACAAGTGATAATCTAATTTGAACCAGTTTCCTTCATTTAAGATTGTTAACCCCCATATCCTTTATACAAGAATAATAAAAAAAAATCAATAGTTTTTTCAATTTATAATATAAATACTAATTTATATTCTTTGCCTCTCGTTTTGTGGCAATACTGCAATAGCTAGCTAGGTCGACGATGACTAAATAGTCTAAATTTTATTACTGGATACAAATATAGAACATGTCCTTCTTAATTATTATTATTATTTTTTTTTAGGACTCACTTATTTTCGTTTTGAGAGTATAGACAGTCATGTTTATCATGAACGTTAATTACTTCATGAAATTAGGTTTAGTCGGTTGACAAGGTTGTTAATTACAATGCAGAGTTGAAAAAACATTCAATTGAATCATATTTGGGATATGATCTTCTGCTTCAAATGGAAAGTTTGACCTTATCTTCTTTCGTGCTATCCGAAAATTAGACATTCATATACAAAAATCAATTAATTAACTAGCGAGTAAAGCATGCATGATAAGTACAAAGGTCAAACTTGACAGATAAGAATGAAATATAAATATTATTAAATATATTGACAAGATATGGAGATAAGTTGAGATGCGATATAAAATTTGATGAAGCAACTAAACAAACTGGAAACATTCATGTCGCGTTGTTGCATTAGGTTCTTTTTTTGGAATCGTGTTATAAACAAACAGAATAGAAAAGCAAAACATCAATATCCAGAATGTAAAATTTGGATTTCCAGCGTTTCTTTTTCATTGACACTCATAACTAGTTTGATAAGATAATAAAAAAAAGAAGATTGCTAACTTGCTATACGATTCCGAATGAATGTCCAACTTTAACTTTAATTTAATTTGCCGGCGTCATTTGCGTATGTTGGTCTTGGAAAAGGGATTTTAGAAAATATTTCACATTTGATTTTCTGTAATAAGCTATGTATGAATTCCATGGTTGACCTCTTTACAATACGTGAGTTGATTTGACCATTGGTGGCCGTCATGCAACTGATATACGCCTCATCACGTTTGACTTGAACAAATATATACATCCTACTTATTTGATATTTGATAATAACTACAAATCCGTACAGAATTTATAATAAATATATTGAAATGGGTCGTTTAAATAATGTATATTTTCCGTAGTGTGTGGAGACAATATATGCTTCGATATCTATTCAGCTGTATATATTTTAAGTTATTTGTGTCTGAATTGCTTGAAAATTAAATTAGAAATAATTATTAAAATTAAAAATACTATTTTTACATCAGCTGAAGAATAAGTTTTTTAAATAAGAGTATTATATTTTTAAGTGATTTCTAATCCATAATAAATTTTTAATCCAAATTTATTTAAATTATTTTTATTCCGGATTAAAAGTCTCATAAGATTTTAATCTAGGTTAAAAAAATGCTCTGAATAAACTCTTAACTAAAAATTTATTCTAAATTTGAAGCCACTTAAAAATAAGACTTTTAACCCAAACGAGCTTCTGAAATAATATTAATTGTAATTTTATTTTTCATTTCAATAAAATACGTAATAAGTTTGTAACTGCATTAATGAAACGAAATATCTAATAAAATTTTCCTTTGAACTTAAATTACATATATTCCAATACATCATCATATTCCATATGATAGATATTCTCCTTTCGTATTATTTTTTCAACAATAAGTCGGAACGTTTAGAAAGGCAATAAGCTTTCTGGTAAATCAATACAGCATTAAATTATATACTCAATTAATGCAGGTTTTGCCAGATTGGTACGGCAGCAGCCGTATGGCAAATATTTAGAATGTTTAATATATATATATAATTGATAAAATGCACAGATGGATGAGATGGGCTGAAGCTGGCAGCTAAGCTGGATAGTTTATGATTGCAATGGCACGCTAGATCCACTCCACATACGTACTTCATTTGATGAACTATTCTATGACACGTATTATATATATCACATTAATTATTCTTTGTACTTTATGATAAAGCTGATCAAGATCAGTCAAGGTTATGATAAGAAGCCCAAATGTTGAATTAGTCCAAACTAATCTTGTCAGTAGGAAGGACAATTCAAAAAGAAGGAAGAATAAATTTAAAAGAAAAGAAAATGTTTCCAACTCGTTGACGAAGAGTCGAAGCCCATAAAATGCATTTCACTCACATCTTGTTCATCAATATAACAAGCTATATACGTACCCCAAATGGGCTATTTATATATTAGCCCTGAATCCATTTAAATTACAATGTCTTAGATTCTTAGTGAATCTTTTGTTAACAGAAATTACAACCACCATCGCTAAATTTACCATCGCTACCCTCCGTTCCCTTCCGCACGCTCTATTCTGCATCTCTTTACCATCGCTAAATTTTTGTGTTGTACAAGTACTGATTCGAAATTCGAATGAAAGTCCGTCGTTTTAATATTTATTTGAGAAAGTCTTCACTTCTATAAAGTATTGCCTATGATTAGGAATGAAAACGGCTACTATTTTAATCGGTTTTTTTCTTTTCGTTTCGTTCATGTGTATTTTTATGATTTCGATTATTTCGTTTCGTTCATGTGTAATATTCCGAAATTTCGGAAATAAATAAAAAATAATAAAAACTTGAATATGGTGTCGCAATATCAGATTCCGAAACACCGATACAAGCTTAGATCGGCTTTCAAGAAACCGATCCTATAATTACCTGCGACTTAATTATCAATTGTTCCAAGGTTTAGAGCCTCAGTTCTCATTTCTCAAAAATCTCTGTTTCTCCTTTCTTATATTCTTCGTTTTACAATTGGTCAAAGACGTAAGGATAAAAATGGAATATTAACAATGTCAATTGTGGTCATATTGGTTAAGATTTATGTTACTTTATTGTAAAAGGAACTAAGGAAGGCACCATCTAGATATACTCATAATGTACAAAAATATTTCAAAGTAATAATTTAATACATGGCAGACTTTTTATAATAAAGAATACAAAATCAATGGAATATTAACAAGTGGTGCATGCGGTTCATTGATCATCTTCCCACCTTCTGACTTCTCTAGCCAAGACAATAAGCTGGCACTGCTTCATTCCTTTGCAAAATGTGTGAGAGTGATAACCGTCATCCAACAAAATATCATCCATGTCAACAAAAAAAATAAAATAAAATGAACATATACACATATAGAAGTAAACATATATAATAAACAAAGTGAACGGATACACTTATTGGATACTCTTTTAGTATTGCTGATTCAATAGATACTCTCTTGTTATAACTAACAGAACACTTATGCCTATTAAATATTTTCTTAGTAAACCAAACTGACATTTAAGAAGTAGGAAGAACACATAAAGGGGTGAGATGGAGAAGAACAAGGGTAAAGGGAAGGAGGTAGAGCAGGGGCGAAGCCAGTAGCGGTGCAAAAGGGGGGGGGTGATCTCCCAAAATTTTAAAATTGTGTGAAGAGTTTTTCAATTATAACTAAAATTTTGTAATATATAACATATTGCATCCCTAATAAATGAGTTCAAATACAGTCTAGTTAATTTTATTGTTTATTCAAATTATTTTAATTATAATTTTTCTTTTATAGCAAATTTAGAAGAGGAAAATCACAAATAAAACATTACTCAAATATGAAAATCTTTGCTTATTATTTTTTGAATAAAAAATTAGTTCTTTATCTATATTTTAAATAATTCTTGTTCAGAAAATTACTATTATAAAATAATGCAATATTATTTTTGTTGGAGTTATGTTCTAGAAGTCAATTCCTAATGATTTAGTTTAGTTTATGTCATTGATTATATTTGATCATTTGTTCATAAGATTCATTATTGACAGATCATTCAGGTCGAAGATCTGAATTGTGGATCTCTGTGTTTCATTTATTAATTAAATGACAATAATAAATCTAAAACATCCGTAATATTGATAATTAACAAGGAACATTAATTATCATAAAATATTATTATGCAAGTTAAGTGATGATTAAGTTGTACAAATCATAGGTAATAAGTTATCAACTTAATTTCATATGTGTATGTTACTAGAACATAATACATGACTTGACCCAATGAAATAAATATATGGATTGGGTTATGTGACATTATTTATTTCATACGACATTGATTATAAGTTTGAGATGGTTCAACTTTTCCACATGAGGATATGTTCAATAAGCATCGTCTAACGTTGATTCTTGATAAAGGCTACTATACGAACTTTATTTATGTTATCTTGAATTGTGTAAAAAAATATTTTTCATCAAGAAAACTATATATTCCTTATTAGTAGACATAGTGAGTGATGATGTCTATTGGGCCCTATGATGGAGTTGGATCGTATGCATGCAAACTAGACGATCATCTCTAGATCAAGAAATGTATAATCTTCAAGAAGGACACATTCCTATCTTGGATTATACAATGATATCATGTGACATAAAAATCAAAACAAGAAAATACTTTATTTCTTATGCATGATTGAAATACTGTAACAGTACAGTATTTATTTATGTTAATTGAGAATCATAACTGTGATACCGTTTTATGATTATTAGTGTTGGAGTTATATCATAGAAGTCAATATTAAATGACTTAATTTCTTAGTTTATGTTCTGTTCTTAGGATTTATCATTGACAGATCATTCAGGTTGAGGATCTGAATTGTAGATCTCTGTGGATCATTCATTAGGATGACAATAATAAATCTAAATTGTCCATAATTTTTGTAGTTAACAAGAAACATTAATTATCATATAAAATTAGTATGAAAGTTAAGTGATGATTAAGTTCTAGAAATCATAGGTAAAGAGTTACCAACTTAATTGCATATGTGTATGTTATTGGAACATAGCACGTGATATGACCTAATAAAATAAACATATGGATTGTGTTATGTGTCATTGTTTATTTCAAATGAGTTTGATTATAAGTTTGAGATTGTTCCATTTTTTCACATGAGGATAGGTTCTATAAATATCGTCAATCGTTGATTCCTGATAAGGGCTGCTATACGGACGTTATTTATGTTCTCTTGAATTGTACAGAAAAAAATTGTTCATCAAGAACACTGTATGTCTCTCATTAGTATACCTAGTGAGTGATGATATCTGTTTGGGCCCCTTGATAGAGTTAGGTTGTTTGACCAACTTGTGCAATCAACTCTAGATCAAAAAACGTATAATCAACTTGTGCAATCAAATTGTCGATTTTCATGATGGCATATAGATAATTATTCGTTTTTTGTATTATAAATTTGTAGTATTTATTTTCTCTAATTTTTATTAGGATTGAACTTATGGATTTTTTTGTGTTTGTAATTTTAAGAACTAATTTTTTGGTCATCTTACCCTCTTTTTGAGAAATCCAGCCATTGTATGAAATTATCACTTTTTTGAGAAATCCAACCATTGTATGAGGTAGTTTGTCAGTTATCACTCCTGTTGATCCGAATCTATCACATAGAAAGAATAATTAGAGAATTACTCGTACCTCTTTTCAATCTAAGATTCATTCTAGTGGCCTGATATTTATGGCATGAAGAAATAAAGATCAGAAGCATTGTGAACAGTATAGTGCCTTGTTACTGTTGGAATTAGGGTTTTCCAATCGTACGTGCCGTATCGTGTCGTGTCAAATACGATCGTGTTAGAGTCTCGTATCGTGCCGTGTTGACACGAACTATTTTTTTAATCGTGTCGTGTCGTGTCGTGTCGTGCTTAGTAGAAAGAAGAGACAACACGACACGGCTGACACGATCGTGTCGTGTCGTGTTGACACGTCGTGTTAGTCATGTCAAATCGTGTCATATTATTTTATTAAATTTCAAAATTATTAAAAAAATTAAAATTATTAGAAAAATTATTAAACATAATAATTTATTATTTTATTAAGTTTAATCTTTTTATTAATATTTTAATAAAAAATAATAATTAGATTAGGATACTATTATGATTTAAATGACGGTAAATAATATGATATAGTATTATAAATTGAAATTAAATTATTAATTTTGCTTAAATAATTAACATTAATAATTAAATTTGTGTTGAGGTGTCGTGTTAATTCGTATTTGTGTCGTGTTCGTGTCGTGTTGCGTGTCGAATCGTGTCGTGTTGAATCGTGTCAAACTTTCTAATGTCCCAACACGACAATATTATGACACGATCGTGTCAATTTTGTATTCGTGTCGTGTCATGTAGTGTTAACACGCACATCGTGTCGTGCCAGCACGATCGTGTCGTGTCATTTTGGAAAACACTAGTTGGAATATGATGTCACAAAAGATCTTGATTTGGATCTAATGTGACATTTGACTTGGCAAAGAAGAAACATCGGACTTGAAGCACAAGAAACACTTGACTTGACATGCAAGTCATGAGTGACTTGGTGTGTAAGAAACACTTAACTTGTTGTCAAAAAAAAATCTGTTCTATATATAGGCTTTCTCTCCTTGTATTGTAATATACAAAATTACTGAAAATAAAAAAAAAGTGTGGTGTGTGTGAGTCGTGGACGTAGGAACACATTGTACCGAACCACGTAAAATCTTCGTGTTCTTTTCTGTGATTGCTTTTGTTTACATGGTATCAGAGCAGTAGGTTCTGAGATCTGTGTGTTGTTCTCATTTTTTTATCCCTGTGCGAGTTAATGCATAGTCGATTCCTCGTTGTGCGAATTACTGCACAATCGGACACGTTCATCTCGACCAGATTTCACCGAGTTACTGTGCGAGTTTATTCCTTGCGCGAATTACTGCGCAGTTGATCCTTCTTCCTTGAATTCTAATACCGAAACCATGACTCATATCCAAAACCTGAACGATTGTTGGATTATAGATTTAGGAGCAACCGATCAAATGACATACAATAAGGATGACTTGATAAGAGAATATCATCCAAGGAGGACTGAGATCGTCAATGCAAATGGAGAAGTTTATCCAGTCAAAGAGGCTGGAGATGTTCAATTTTCCTCTTCTCTAACTCTTTCAAATACTTTATTGGTTCCTTCTCTTTCATCAAGATTATTGTCTTTATGTCAATTGTGTGTAGAACTTAACTGTGTTGTACTCATGTATTCCATATTTTGCCTCTTTCAGGACCTTATGACAAAGGAGATTATTGGTCGTGGTAGTAAAAAGGGAGGATTGTATCATTTGGAAGACATAGCAACTGGAAGAGCTCACTTATCTGCTGGCTCGAGTTCAAGTAGGAAGTCTTCGATTTGTATGTAGCACAGACGTTTGGGTCATCCTTCATTCGGGTACCTAAAGAAACTTTATCAAAGTTTATTTTCTGGATTTGAGAATGAATCTTTTGAGTGTGAGGTATGTATTAAATCTAAGAGCCATCGAGCCCATTTTGCTAAGAACTTGGATAATGACAAAACCACTCCTTTTGAATTGGTTCACTCTGATGTATGGGGGCATTCTCCAGTTGAATCCCTAGGTAGTAACAGATGGTTTGTGTTATTTGTTGACAATTGTACCAGAATGACAAGGATTAATTTGGTAAAGAATAAAAGTGAGGTACCACTTGCCATCAAATCTTTCATTATCATTACCATGGTAAAGAACCAGTTTAATAGAAATGTTAAAATTTTCAGAAGTGATAATGGAAGTGAATTTGTCAACAAAACAGTAGGAGAATTTTTTAACACCAATGGGATTATACATGAAACAAGTTGTGTGGGTACTCCCCAACAAAATGGTATAGCAGAGCGAAAGAATAGGAAAATTCTAGAAATGACTAGGGAAATGATGCTAGAAAATAATGTACCTCATTCTTATTGGGATAATGCAGTTACATCCGCAGTTTACTTGATGAATAGGGTGCCTTCTGTGGTACTTGACTTTCAAAAACCCTTGCAAATACTTTTCAAAATACTGCTTAATTCCCTCTGTCCTTACAATTCCACCAAAGATATTTGGGTGTATTGCCTATGTTCATATACAGAAACATCAAAGGTCAAAGTTGGATCTTTGTGCTGAAAAATGTGTGTTCATAGGGTATGGTACACGCAAAAAGGGATATGGGTGTATGTATTGGAGTTATGTCCTAGAAGTCAATAATTTAATGACTTAAATATTAGTTTATGTTATGGATGATATTTTATCATCTGTTCCTAGGTTTATTATTGACAGATCATTCAGGTTGAGGATCTGAATTGTAGATCTCTGTGGATCATTCTTTAAAATGACAATAATAAATATAAAACGGTCTATAATCTTGATAATTAACAAGTAACAATTATCATATAAGATTAGTATGTAAGTTAAGTGATGATTAAGTTCTACAAATCATAGGTAAAGAGTTACCAACTTAATTGTATATGTGTATGTTATTGGAACATAGCACATGACTTGACCCATCGAAATAAACATATGGATTGTGTTATGTGTCATTGTTTATTTCGTTATGATTTTGGTTCTAAGTTTGAGATGATTATCTTTTCCACATGAGGATAGGTTCTATAAATCTTGTCTACCGCTGATTCCTGATAAGGGCTGCTATACAGACTTGATTTAAGTTCTCTTGAATTGTGTGGGAAAAAGTTAATCATCAAGAAAACCGTATGTCCCTCATTAATTCACTTAGTGAGTGACGATATCTGTTTGGGTCCCTTGATTGAAATAGATATTGCATGCAACTTTATACAATTATCTCTAGATCAAGAAACGTATAATCTGCAAGAATGACACATTCCTATCTTGGATTATACAATGATATCGTGTGACATAAGAATCAAAATAGGAAAATACCTTTATTCTCTTATGCAGGATTTAAATACTGTAGCAGTACACTATTTATGCGAATTGGGAATCATAACGTGTTGCTAGATACCGCTTATGATTATTGGAATTAAATAACGATTTATTTCCATGTCCAACTTAGCATAAATCCTCAAAGGGTCACACAAATAGGACTTTAACCATACAGTGCATTATTTATATATTCGCAACAGTGCGTATTGTGAAAATATGATAATTTGATTAATTAATTGTATAGCGTTGTGGACCGTTATAATTAATTAAGTCAAAGGGATCATATAGAAATAAATCAATGCATATGTTAATCCCAAATTAATTATTAATGAGTTAATAATTAATTATGTTCAACTCATTTAAATTAATTGAACTATTGAGTTTTTATTTAATTAGTTAAATAAAAGTCCAATTTGAGGTTAGTTGAAAGAGCAATTAAAAGATTTGAATTAATGGACTTTTAACACACTTGGTGTAGCCCACAAAAGTCTCTATAGGGGCCGACCACAAGAGGGCAATTTTGTCCACAATTTGTTGTGGTAGGTAGGTGTAGAGAACACTATACAAAGGGATCAAGTTTTGGGAAAGCCCTAGCCTCCACTCCTTTTTCTCTCACCTCTTCCTCTATGGCCGAAATTTCACCAAGGGAGAAAAAATTTCAGATTTTTCTCCATGCTCTCTCTCTCTCCTCTCCTTTCTAGCTCATGGGTTGAGCACTCCTCTCCACAAATTAAAATAATTAATTGCTAAATGAAAGAGAAAACCTAGAGGGATTAACTTGTTTCTTCCTCTTGCTAGCACAAGAGTTGAAAATTATGGTTAACCTTCTTGGTAGACTCAAGGCCGATCAACCGATGAAGGAGGAGGCGCATGGAGGCACGCCACCAACTCCCATGCCATGGATCGAGCCGTCCAATTGCAACATTGGATGATGTATCGATTTCCATCCTATTCTCTTTTGTCAATTGACTTAGCACTAGATCCTTATGTGAATATGGTGTTTTGGATGGTTAATTAGGTGTAATTAACATATATTTTCAAAATTATGCACTTTCCTAACAGTATGAACCCAGTCTCAAGAAAAATTTATACTACAATGGATGTGACTTTTATTGAAAATGAAGGCAGGCTCATTCTCAGGGGGAGAGTGTCATAGATAATGAGTCTTGGTTTGATGCAACAAAGGATGGAAATTTCAGACCAAACATAGAGGAAACCATGACACCAGAGATGGATTTTGGATCGAATTCTAAAAATTTCAGTTCGAACAGAGAGGAAACCATGACAACAGAGACAGATTTCGCACCGAACTCTGATAATTTCGATCCAAAATCAGACCATTTCGATCTGAATTCGGAGATTCAAGGTGAGAAATCCTACCAAGAAATCGACCCACTTGATGATTCGGGTCCAATAGAAGAGAATTTGGAAAGTGACATTGAAGAAATGACACAGTCTCATCCCTCGCCACATGACCAGACTCCGGAGTCAGAGGTAAGGAATGTTGAACCCGTTACTACTAATCCTGGTTATCAGTTACCTTTCAGGTTTAACAGGGGCAGACCTCCTAAGAGGTATAGACCAGATGAGGTTGGTGATGGCAGGTATGCAATGACGAACTTTATGACTATATCTCACATGTCAGATTCTGTGAAAGAATTTGATAGAACCTTGGCATCAGTTCACATTCCAAGAAATTTGAATGAAGCACTTAGTGATCCAAAATGGATAGATGCAATAAAGACAGAAATGGAAATCTACATGGACATCCCACCAGGATATGGTCATTCAAGCGAACAACCTCTTGTGTGCAAGTTGAAGAAAGCACTATATGGTCTAAAACAGTCGCCAAGGGCCTGGTTTGGAAGATTTTGCAATGCATTGAAAGGATATGGATACACCCAGAGTGATACAGATCATACATTATTCTTTTACAAGAATAAATGAAAAATTGTAATCTTGATAATCTATGTTGATGACATGATAATCACAGGTGATGACTCTGAAGGAATCCAAGATCTAGAGAGAAAATTGTCCAAGGAATTTGAAATGAAGAACCTGGGCGGATTGAAATACTTCCTAGGGATTGAGGTCACATGGAGCAAAGAAGGTATTTTTCTATCTCAGAGAAAAAATATGTACTAGATTTGCTTGTTGAAACAGCAGGGATGTTGGATTGCAAACCTGTAGACACACCTACCAAACAGAACAACAAACTAGGAATATTTCTTTATCAGGTACCAACAAACAAGGAACAATACCAGAGATTGGTAGGGAGATTGATTTACTTATCATATACTACGCCTGATATTGCCTATACAGTTTCTGTGGTAAGTCAGTTCATGCACGCTCCTAGTGAGCAACATATGGAGGCTGTTATGTGGATACTTATGTATCTCAAGGGATCTTCAGGACGAGGTATCTTTTTCAAGAGAAATGGACATCTTCAGATTGAAGGATATATAGACTCTGACTGGACATGAGATGTGACTGATAGGAAATCTACATCTGGGTACTTCACTTTTGTTGGTGGCAATTTGGTCACATGGAGAAGTAAGAAGCAGAAGATAGTGGCTCTATCAAGTGCTGAAGCTGAGTTCAGAGGAATTGCTAAAGGGCTGCAAGAATTACTGTGGATAAAAAGAGTTCTCAAGGATCTTGGATTCTATTATAACAGGGAGATGAATCTGTTTTGTGACAACAAGGCATATATTGCAATATCTCACAACCCGATGCAACATGATTGGACCAAGCACATTGAAGTGGATAGGCACTTTATTCAGCATAATTTAGAAGATAAAATCATTAGCATTCCTCATGTAAGGACTGAATAACAACTTGCAGACATACTGTCCAGTACCATCTTCCATGGAGTGATTTGCAAGTTGAGCATGCGAGATATCTACATGCCAATTTGAGGGGTAGTGTTGGAATATGATGTCACAAAAGATCTTGATTTGATACAAAATTATTGAAAATAAATAAAAAGTGTGGTGTATGTAAGTCGTGAACGTAGGTACACATTATACCGAACCACGTAAAATCTTCGTGTTCTTTTCTGTGATTGCTTTTGTTTACAGTTACATAAATGATTTGATGCCAACATAAATGATTTTTTATATGATTTTGTTTCGACAAAATAGTGCCTTGTCACAGAGGTCTCACTTCAAGTCTTGTTGTGAATCCTTCTCAATTACAAGACCTGGCTCTAGAAATGCATCTCTGATCAGTTTTTCTTTTTTAAGTTTATTGACTATGTTTGGATTGGAGTGGGAAGAAGAGAATAAGAGAAGAAGAGAAAAAAATTATTATTAAACAATCTAAACTCTTCACAAAGTTACACATTTCCTAATACTTCTTTCCACTTCTTCCCTTTTTTTCATACCTATCCAAACGGAGCGAAAAGAGCATAAGGCCCATTCTCAACGTCCATCCTACTATGATCACATCGAGAAGCAAATGCAGCTTTGTGACGCATGTTGTAAAGCTAAAGCACACAAACCGCCCTTTTTTCTTGTTGGAACGCACTTCCTTTCCTTGACGGTTTGATGGATAGATTCAGTCAGCCTCATTTCTGACTTTTGAAAAGTAAGTGACGCTTTGCGGAATAGCATCGCTCCTCCACTTTTGGAGTAGATACAGGCAAAGCTTTTCAAGTAACATGGTATATCTCAAGCAATCCGTTTTTTTTGCCACAAAGTCTCCCACAAGGGTGCCGGGAATAAGCCTAACACGAAGTGCGCCACAGTAAGAGCAGGAATTACACCCCATCCTAGTAGACTAAAAATTAGGGTAATCATTGGAGCTAGAAAAAAAAGGCTTCACTTCTACCAACGTACTTATGCCCCCGCTCTCGGCTTTGATTTAGGCCAGCACCGACAAGATCAATTGTCCCTTCTCAAGCTTTCTCATCTAAGATGCATAGAATAGGGGCAAGACTACCAAGAGCTTTCTTTTGATTCAAATTCAAAATAGGGATCGGTCCTAACAAGTGTCATTTCTGTAATGATGCTGAGTCTACTGATCATTTGTTTGTAAAGTGCAATTTTTAAATTGCGGTACTAGTGAAATTCAGATCTCGAACCCCCGGTATTAAAAAAATACTTCGGTTTTCAAGACCGACTCTTTCAACCGCTCAGACATCCATCCTCGCCCGCCCTATCTATCTGCGGGCTGGCAGGTAGGGCTTCTCTATGTGATTCGCTACGCTTGCTTGCCTTTCTGAAGAAAAGGTACATCTTAGAGGGTGTAGTAGTAGCAGCACATGAAATTTTACCATTAAGAAAATTCCCAGCAAATTTTGAGCAAGTTCAGAGGAAATTTTGAGCAAATTTTGAGCAAGTTCAGAAAAAAAGAGAAAAAAGTAGAAATGCACTCATACATCCTTCCATGTCTAATGCCGATCGTTATAGAAAATTTCAAATTATGCATCATTTCTATTATTAGAAAAGGACGCGTACCTCTTTCCATGTCTAATGCCGATCATACCTACAATTTTCTATAACAATATCATACCTGCATCATTTTATCATTTGGTGCGATGATTAAAGAACATCATATGCAAATAAATGTCTCAATCATAAACAGTACATAGATGAATAATTATGCAAATTAAAATAACTGCCACTTCATATTTGATGTTTGGGACTTTAGTTTTGTTACCTCTCGCAGCCTCATAATTACAAGTTCATGTAAATAAGATGCAAAACCGATCTTTACAGGTGCTTGCATTCATCAAGTTCAATTTTGGCCAATGTCATGTACACAGTACACCCGGTCCGCCACAATATTTCCCACAACACCGCCCTCCTCCATCCAAATCACACCGTGTGATCAAAATGAGCGATCCCGATAATCTCCCGAAAAAAAAAGCACTGTTCATAGGTGTGAATTTTGACGAAAACTACCCACTCAACTTTTATATAGGTATAATTTGTTTTATATCGTTATTTTCACGAAAAATCATACTAATACTAAATTCTAAAAATACGATCTTAAACTTGTTAATATTCTTATTAATGACCAAATTGACCTCATGAAAATAAATTCTTAATATGGTACACGGCGCTGAAGAAACAAAAGTAATAAAACATGTTATTTCTATATAACATGGTAATATGGTATCATGAAAAGATATTTGGAAGAACGTGTACGTATCCCTTCTTCCCACTATTTGTAGTGTTTTGCTTCAAGTTAATTCTTTTTTTTTTTTGAATAAAAGAAGGGGTCAGGCCCCAAACATTTTCATTGATAAAGTAAAAGTTACAGAGTATAGCGAGAGGCTATGAAGCTTAAAAAAATAGAACATAAAAAATAAAAAAAGCTCAAACCAAACTATCTAAACAAAAGAGCAAAATAGAGTGCAGGTGATGAAGGTGAAAAGAAAAAACAAAGCCCGGAGGTAACAGTAACTTATCGCCTTGAAAAAAGATGAAGCCTCCAATCATCCCAAACCAGAGAAGCAACCCATAAGAGGGAGTAGCAAGATTTTTTAAAATCCTGGAGCATCGTTCCTTCCAAGCCCAGAAGCAGGTTAAGGCATATAAATCAGCAATCTTGATTGCAAAGCTCTTTTTAGTCAGTAATTCAAGCAAGGATAGCAGTGGTTGACATTGAATTCCAGATTGGTTGAGAACCAATAATAGAGCCGAAGTGAATAAAGAGCAAGTGGTGAAGCGAACCACAAAAGAGTTTAAGTTAACAACAAGGTCGACAGACAAAGGGTGAGGAGTTGCCATGGAGTTGACATAGGTAAAGATTCAAGCATCCCGAGCAAACAGAACCACTCCCTTCGTGTTCATCCCATGCAAACAGAACTTGTCAGCTTGAAACGATGACATGTAACAATCAACAGTATTTGCTAAAGATCGACTCTTCCTGCACTATCCAGTTATGCACTGAAATAAGGTTACTTTTTTTATTCCAGAAAACTCTTGTGGTTTCTTTTGATCCACAAACCCCTAAGCTCCACAGCAATAAGCTGATCATGCTGGGTCACTGTATCTGTTGAGCACATGACATGTAAC
Source organism: Rhynchospora pubera (assembly GCA_028095005.1). Taxonomy (NCBI): domain Eukaryota; kingdom Viridiplantae; phylum Streptophyta; class Magnoliopsida; order Poales; family Cyperaceae; genus Rhynchospora; species Rhynchospora pubera. The sequence continues at coordinate 227,493,731 of CM051459.1, read as the reverse complement.
ACCGATTGGGTGCACTGATAAACATAAGGAGTGTTACCTAAACGGGCCCAAATACCAGTTACAAAAGCACATTCACAGAAGAGATGGAGTTTCGTCTCCAAAATCGGTTGCACGTACAAGTGGCATTGTTGATGGAAATTGATTTTCCGTTTTTGAAGCTGGTCCTATGTCAAGATTCTCCCTTGTGCCAGTAAGAGAAGGAACATCTTTACTGTTGGAGGTACCCTGATCTTCCATAAGTTCTTCAAGGGAAAAGCGACTTTACCAGCAAAGATTAGCTGATTGTACACTGAATAGGTTGAGTAGGTACCATCATTTCTCCATCTCCAAAGTAATCTATCAGGTCTTGTGCTGTTTGTTAAATTTGAAGCGAAATTAAACTTGTCAGCTTGAAAAGATGTCATTGATGCAGCAATCAGATTGTACCAACGAGGTAGGCATGTTTCAATGTGCTGTTCTTTGAGGGAAGATTATTCCATTCAAAGCCATAGAAAGCAAAGGTGCCTTCTCCCCAATTGTCGTACCCGAGCACGGTGTTGAGACCGCTGTACACTTCTGTTTTCACTAAAAGCTGGAAATAAAACCTCAAATTCATGATGTCATTCCAAAATAAAGACCCTAGAATTCCATGCCATTGGAGGGATGTTGTGGTCAAGTTTTGCATATAGCTCCTTGGCTATTGTAGTCCCCATGGACTCAGGTTGATCATACAACCGCTATAACCATCTCAAAGAGAAGTGAGATGTTAATCTAGTTATGCAATTTCAAACTCAGTAAGCCAAAGCCCCCTACACGTTTTGTCATGCACACCTTGTCCCACGAAACTAAGTGAATTCCTGTGTTTGTAGACTGTGCTCCTCTCCACATGAAGTTCCTCCTGAGCCTATCCAACTCTTTCGCCACCCAAGCAGGGAGTGAGAATACTGACAAGAAGTGCAATAAAAAAGTTGCTGTTTGGTTTATTTTGCTGCTTTTGGAGGATTCTTTTTTGCATTTTCTGATTAGTTGCTACAAAAGTGTTTCAGTACTTTTATCTCTGTGTTTGGAAATGATGTAGATAGATACCAGTAACAGTTCGGGTCTTAGGCGTGATTTAGTGCAGTTGGAGAACACTGAGTCAACAAAACTGGGGTTGGTTCAGCCTCAGGTGTATCTGTTCTTAATAAATTCAGGGATTGCTTTCAAATCCATTGGAGCTGTTGTGCTCTAATATTGATTGTAGGAGCTGCTTATGGTTAGCTTCTAGCGATTTAGTGGTAGGCAGATCAATGGACTATTACTGCTGGTGGGTTTATAGTTTCAGTACCAGGAAAGGTATTTCCTTGGTATGATTTTTTTTTGAGATTCTTGAATGGTTACTTTGTATTTGATGTTGATTTGTAGTTTAATTCTTGGATGCTATTCCTTTGGAAGGGTGGTGGGCGCTCCCCAATTGTTTCCAAAAAAAAAAGATCAATTGAGAATGGACTAAATTGACCTTAATTCTTGCTGCATATTGTAATGGTCTCCATGTGTTTGATGAAATGCTGGAGCTTAAATTGTCTGTCCTATCAACAGATCAATATATATACTTCAGTAGTGCATACACTCAAATATGTATATCCGAAGTGATTGATTTAGCTTTTTCCCTTGTAATTTTAATGAGCATTCTTAGATGTCTGCAAATGGTATAAACAAGGCTGGATTTAGGTATCCATCCATCCCTTCTACCTAAATAACTTATCTTTGAGTTTTCTTGCATTTTCTGAGGGGAGCATCTTTGTGATTGTTGAACATTAAATATAGTGTTTCGTTGTGAATATGTATTTTTAAAAAAATATATATATATGTAGTGAGAAATCTGATTTCTATAATAGTATTGTCTATGATCAAGTTAACATTTACGTAAATTGCCACTCAGTTAAAAGAAAATTGCCATTAAAAGTTCATGACTTAGATAATTTATACAGTACAAATTAGGAAAAAGAAAATCGTTAGTATATGTGTCTACAAAATACACATATTTATATCATGCACAATTTTGCTAGTTCGAAAGCCCTGGTAAGGATGAATTAATTAGATGCTAGCCAGGTTGGGAAAACAACCAAATACGTAAATGAGGATTCAGATGAAAATAATGCCTCTGGTGAATAATATCTCGCCAATCTTTTCTGAACTATATCATAAATTCCCAAATCATTCTCGCAACAGCGGGAGATATCCGGTGGTGCATGTGTGAAGTAGATAGCATTTTGTTACATCCAGGAACTCGATCAGGATCAATAATTACGGCTGAATTGTTGCCAACAAACAATGCATGGTTGTCGAGATGCTCGCACTCGGAGCATGATTTCTCCTCCAAATCCAAACCCAGCTTGTGCACAACAATGCTTGTTGTTCCCATATGCGGGCAAGGCATCGTTCACTCTCCTACTCGCTCTCCGGCTTGCTCTCCCACTCTCTTTCTGTCTTTGCAACACCAACAATTCTCCTTTAAATTCTGACAGGTACTTGTAAGTATTTGGAAGCATCGGAACTTGATAGTCCAGTGAAATGAGTTCTGCATCCGGGCCAAGGCCAACATCGACAACAAATATTTGATCAGAACAAACATATCCAACAGCATAAAACTTCCCTTTGAAGAATATAACGTCGTTCATTGCACCATAACTCTTGTATGGAATAGTCCAAGTTGGATCACCACTCCTCGAAGGCCACTTTATGACTATAGCCAACTACCATCACGGTAAAGTCTGATCTCTCGCACGGATCGTGATCCGAGATAGCCTTGAGCACTTCCCAATTATGGTCAGGGTCGTTAAGAATTGCAGGGCTAAAATCAAGAGGAGGTAGGTTGTAGCTTTTTCGAGAAAATGGTTCGACAATTCGGATGTTCATATGGATGTCCACACCAAAGAATGTGGAGAAATGAGATATTTGGCTCGGTCCGAGTTGGGCTGAATTCGGACCGAGTTGAACCACACTCCTTTGGCTCGGTCCGAGTTGGCCTGAACTCGTTCCGAGTTGGACCTTCTGAATTTCCTTTTTATGATTTTTGCATATATGGAAATGTAATAAAAAGAAATATTAGCCTACCTATTATAAAGGAGGCGCCTTTCTCTTCCTTTCTGACCTATCTTCTTCCCCAATTCTCTCTTGTACTCCATTATTATTGAAAAGAAATAAAAAGTGTGGTGTGTGTGAGTCGTGGACGTAGGTACATATTGTACCGAACCACGTAAAATCTTCGTGCTCTTTTCTGTGATTGCTTTTGTTTACATGGTATCAGAGCGGTAGGTTCTGAGTTCTGTGCGTTATTATCGTTTTTGTATCCCTGTGCGAGTTACTGCACAGTCGATTCCTCGTTGTGCGAATTACTGCACAATCAGACCTGTTCTTCTCGACGAGATCTCACCGAGTTACTGTGTGAGTTTATTCCTTGCGTGAGTTACTGCGCAGTTGATCCTTCTTCCTTAAATTTTAACACCGAAACCGACCCCAAATCTCTAACAACCAAAGTACCAGAAACCATGACTCATATCCAAAACCTAAACGATTGTTGGATTATAGATTCAGGGGCAACCGATCATATGACTTACAATAAGGACGACTTGATAAGAGAATCTCATCCAAGGAGGACTGAGATCGTCAATGCAAATGGGGAAGTTTATCCAGTCACAGGGGCTGGAGATGTTCAATTTTCCTCTTCTCTAACTCTTTCAAATACTTTATTGGTTCCTTCTCTTTCATCAAGACTATTGTCTGTAGGTCAATTGTGTGAAGAACTGAACTGTGTTGTACTCATGTATCCCAGATTTTGTCTCTTTCAGGATCTTATGACAAAGGAGATTATCGGCCGTGGTATTAAGAAGGGAGGACTGTATCATTTGGAAGACATAGCTACTGGAAGAGCTCACTTATCTGCTGGCTCGAGTTCAAGTAGGAAGTCTTCAATTTGGATGTGGCACAGACGTTTGGGACATCCTTCATTCGGGTATCTCAAGAAACTTTATCCAAGTTTATTTTCTGGATTTGAGAACGAATCTTTTGAGTGTGAGGTATGTATTAAATCTAAGAGTCATCGAGCCCATTTTGCTAAGAACTTGGATAATGACAAAACCACTCCTTTTGACCTGGTTCACTCTGATGTATGGGGGCCTTCCCCAGTTGAATCCCTAGGTGGTAACAGATGGTTTGTGTTATTTGTTGACAATTGTACCAGAATGACATGGATTAATTTGGTAAAGCATAAAAGTGAGGTACCACTTGCCATCAAATCTTTCATTACCATGGTAAAGAACCAGTTTGATAGAAATGTTAAAATTTTCAGAAGTGATAATGGAAGTGAATTTGTCAACAAAACAGTAAGAGAATTTTTTAACACCAATGAGATTATACATGAAACAAGTTGTGTGGGTACTCCCCAACAAAATGGTATAGCAGAGCGAAAGAATAGGCAAATCCTAGAAATGACTAGGGCAATGATGCTAGAAAACAATGTACCTCATTCTTATTGGGATAATGCAGTTACATCAGCAGTTTACTTGATGAATAGGGTGCCTTCTGTGGTACTTGACTTCCAAACACCCTTGCAAGTACTTTCAAAATACTGCTTAATTCCCTCTGTCCTTACAATTCCACCAAAGGTATTTGGGTGTATTGCCTATGTTCATATACAGAAACATCAAAGGTCAAAGTTGGATCCTTGTGCTGAAAAATGTGTGTTCATAGGCTATGGTCAACATCAAAAGGGCTATAGGTGCATGAATCCATCCTCTAGAAAAGTTTATACCACCATGGATGTGACATTTATTGAAAATGAAGGGTATTTCTGTAAAAACCAGACTCATTCTCAGGGGGAGAGTGTGATAGACAATGAACTCTGGTTCGATGCAGTAAGAAATGATGTTTTTGGTTCGAAATCTGAGATTTGCCCAAATGAACCTGTTCAACTCGGTCCGAGTTGGACTCATCTCGGTCCGAGTTCAATCCATATCGGTCCGAGTTTGACCCATCTCGATCCGAGATCAACTGAATGTGAGAATTTGAATCTAGAAATGGACCCACTGGTTAACTCGGGTCCATCTGAAGAAAGTTTGGAAAGTGAAGATGAAGAAATGATACAGTCTCCTACTTCGCCACATGACCAGACTCCGGAGTCAGAAGTAAGTAATGTTGAACCCGTTACTACTAATCCTGGTTATCAGTTACCTTTCAGGTTTAATAGAGGCAGACCTCCTAAGAGGTATAGACCAGATGAGGTTGGCGAGGGCAGGTATGCAATGGCGAACTTTATGACTATGTCTTACATGCCAGATTCTGTGAAAGAATTTGATAGAATCTTGGCGTCAGTTCACATTCCAAGAAATCTGAATGAAGCACTCAGTGATCCCAAATGGATGGATGCAATAAAGACAGAAATGGATGCACTTGAAAAGAATGAGACCTGGGAACTGGTGAGTAGGCCAAGAGATAGAAAGACAATAGGTTGCAGATGGATATTTACAGTTAAATATGGGCCCACTGGAGCAATTGACAGGTATAAAGTTAGGCTAGTTGCAAAGGGGTACTCTCAGACATATGGGGTAGATTATCAGGAGACATTCTCACCTGTAGCCAAGCTGAATACTGTTAGAATACTGTTGTCCATCGCAGCAAATAAAAATTGGCCACTACATCAGTTTGATGTAAAGAATGCATTCCTACATGGGGACATAGATGAGGAAATCTACATGGACATCCCACCGGGATATGGTCATTCAAGTGAACAAGCTCTTGTATGCAAGTTGAAGAAAGCACTATATGGTCTAAAAACAGTCGCCAAGGGCCTGGTTTGGAAGATTTTGCAATGCAATGAAAGGATATGGATACACCCAGAGTGATACAGATCATACATTGTTCTTTTACAAGAATAAAGGAAAAATTGTAATCTTGATAATCTATGTTGATGACATGATAATTACAGGTGATGACTCTGAAGGAATCCAAGATCTAGAGAGAAAATTGTCCAAGGAATTTGAAATGAAGAACCTGGGCGGATTGAAATACTTTCTAGGGATTGAGGTCACACGGAGCAAAGAAGGTATATCTCTATCTCAGAGAAAATATGTACTAGATTTGCTTGCTGAAACAGGAATGTTGGATTGCAAACCTGTAGACACACCTACCAAACAGAACAACAAACTAGGAATATTTCCTAATCAGGTACCAACAAATAAGGAACAATACCAGAGATTGGTAGGGAGATTGATTTACTTATCACATACTAGGCCTGATATTGCTTATGCAGTTTCTGTTGTAAGTCAGTTCATGCACGCTCCTACTGAGCAACATATGGAGGCTGTTATGTGGATACTTAGGTATCTCAAGGGATCTCCAGGACGAGGTATCTTTTTCAAAAGAAATGGACATCTTCAGATTGAAGGATATACAGACTCTGACTGGACAGGAGATGTGACTGATAGGAAATCTACATCTGGGTACTTCACTTTTGTTGGTGGCAATTTGGTCACATGGAGAAGTAAGAAGCAGAAGGTAGTGGCTCTATCAAGTGCTGAAGCTGAGTTCAGAGGAATTTCTAAAGGACTGCAAGAATTATTGTGGATAAAAAGAGTACTCAAGGATCTTGGCTTCTATGATAACAGGGAGATGAAGCTGTTTTGTGACAACAAGGCAGCTATTGCAATATCTCACAATCCGGTGCAACATGATAGGACCAAACACATTGAAGTAGATCGACATTTTATCCGACAGAACATTGAAGAAGGAGTAATTAGTCTTTCTCATGTAAGAACGGAAGAGCAACTTGCAGACATACTAACCAAGGGTGTGTCAAGTTCTAATTTTCATGAAGCAATTGACAAGTTGGGCATGCGAAATATCTACCTGCCAACTTGAGGGGGAGTGTGGAGAAATGAGACATTTGGCTCGGTCCGAGTTGGGCTGAACTCGGACCGAGTTGAACCACACCCCTTTGGCTCGGTCCGAGTTGGACCTTCTGAATTTCTTTTTTATGATTTTTGCATATATGGAAATGTAATAAAAAGAAATATTAGCCTACCTATTATAAAGGAGGCGCCTTTCTCTTCCTTTCTGACCTATCTTCTTCCCCAATTCTCTCTTGTACTCCATTATTATTGAAAAGAAATTAAAAGTGTGGTGTGTGTGAGTCGTGGACGTAGGTACATATTGTACCGAATCACGTAAAATCTTCGTGTTCTTTTCTGTGATTGCTTTTGTTTACAAAGAGCCAGCCGAATGACGAGCCACACACGAAGTGCCCGTGGAGCTCGGGAATGTCCATGTCGTAATGTTTATTTTCAGCGGGGTTGAAGAAAACACGCTTGCCAGTGGATCTATCTTCACCCAATACCAACCACGGCAACTGTTGAGCCGGACGATGATGCCTTTCTCTTACCACTATGCTCCAATTCTTACAGACGGCGCCGAATCGATGATAATCAGGCAGAGGCAAGAAGCTTGTAAGGTACCCAAGAACATCAAGGGGAAGCTCCGACCAGTCTATTGTCGACATTAATTATGTGTAAACGAGACCTCCCTACAAGAATCATAACATTGAATCATTGCGCGGTCTCTCCATATTATATTTACCAGCAAAAATATATGCTCTCATACGTGCGTAAATAAAGAAAGAAAATAATAGAAAAGATAGCTTAATATTAGACAAAAAAAAATTAAAACATATTATTAAGCTTTTGTTAAGAATTAGGACTTAGCTAAACGAAGAATCGTTGCGTTGCAATTAATGCTAGCGATTTTTCTTTTTGGCGGGTTGAGGTGATCGGATACCATGGAACTTCGTTAAATTCTCGTTTAGCAGAAAATATGTATCTCAGATATTGACAGAAAATAATAGAAAAAGTGTGCGTGTGTGTGGAGGACGTAGGCACTAAGTTGGTGCTGAACCTCGTTAAATTCTCGTGTCTCTTGTATCTATTTGTGTGATTTATTTGTACTGAGATCCTCGTGTTGACTAGCCCTAAGGGGCACGGTTCTTGTGCAAGTTGCACTTGGATCGTGCCTCCTGGAACCTAAAATCCAACTTCCGCTGCGTAGATGCTCGAATTCTTAACATGGTATCAGAGCGTGGTTCAGAGATGGAAAGACAAAACAGAGGCGATGGAGGGCAAACAACGACTCGAAGCAAGTGCAAGGCGGGTGTTCCTTCAACCAAAAAGGGTGTATGGAGATAGACAACCGTTCGAGTGGCTTCTACATCGACTTTAGGGCACGAGCAATGGCAGGAACCGTTGAAAACAGACTGTTCGGCTGTGTGTACGACCGTACAGGATCAAGAATAGGGTCTTTGGCTGTGTGTGCGGCCGAACGGGACCAGAACAGGAGCATTCGGCCTAGTGTTCGGTCGAACGGGAACCAAAACGGTCACGTCCCTGGTGATTAAAGGTGTTTCTGAGTCATATGAAATTGTCCTATAGGTATCGCTTGGGTTGTGTGACCTATGAGCGGTGATTGGAGCCCAAATCTACCATAAAGAAGAAGATCTGTCTAGTCACAATAAAAATAAGGCATCTTATTTGTTTTTTTTGGAGATTGAATCAACAAGGTGATTAGATGTTAGTTGGTTGTGTGACCATAGTTTATCTAGAATAAAACAAGTTTGTTGTGGTTTGCTTAGAATAGATTTTGTTGTATGGTTGATTGTATAGTTTGGGTATAGAAAGAATGTGACAATAGATGAAATGACCATCAAAGTAACCCAAGTTGGGTCAGATTGAAGGCTCAGGTCGAGTCAATGAAGTAATCCTAGTTGGATTTAAGGCTTGTTTGGTTGTGTGTTTGGCCGAATGGTAGGCCGAATGATAGGTCAAATGGTTTTTCACATGTCAATTGGCCATAAGTATTAGTTGTGGCTCGAGTCGGGCCCAAATTGAAAACCTAGAACAGGTCAAATGTACCATGATGGGTCTGTTCGGCCAAGTGTTCGGCCGAATGGATAGTTGAATGGGTGCTAAAGTGGTCAGTTTTGAAGCAACGGACATGGTTCAAGTCGGGTCTAAGGATATGGCCTACACTGGATCATGATGGTGGTCAAAATCTGGTCCAACAAGAGGACCCAAGTCGGATCCAATAACACAAAAAGGCAAGTTACATGTGTAACTAAATATCTCTCTCAGAGGGAGAGCAAAATTGAGAGAGATCTTTGGTATCAATCAAGTTGTGGCCCATGACGGGTCAAGAAGAAAGGCCTAAGTTAGATCTGAAAGGCTCTTCAAGTTGGGGAGTTGAATGTTTTCGAGTTGAGAGCACGTGAAGTCAAGAATTAATCAAGTATGCAAGCCACCAAATATCCCTCTCAGGGGGATAGTTGATGTGAGAGAAATATTTGGTGTCCAAGATGGATATCAAGAGAACAAACTCAAGTCCAGTGGTCCTAGTCGTGTCAAGTGGTCCAGGTTGGGTCAAGTGGTCAAGGCGGATCAAGACTGAGACTTTAATCCAAGGAATAAAGATATACTCAAGGAATACTCGGGTCGAGCACAAGTGTGCTTGAGTCGAGTGGATATCGTGTTATGCAATGAGCTCAATAAGATGTCCAAGAAGGTAACAATCAAGTCATGTGCAAGTCAAGCAAATGATGCTCAAGTCTAACATGTGACAGGTCAAAGGATTCAAAACCATTGAAAGGAGAAGTTGAAGATATGACGCGATAGAAGAAGACTAAGAGTAATCTACTTGGAATAAGGTTAGTAAATAATATCCCTCATGTGTGATGGTATAAACTGGTAGGTGGCTTGAGATAAATGATTATTTGGCTTTGGTGCACGGGGCGTGCCAAGAGGGCACGGACCGAGTAAAATGGTTTGATGCAAGGCGCTAGGGTCTAGCACAAGATGTGTGACTTGTGCCAAGTGAATAAACTGATCCATGTGGCGATGTGTATCGTCGTCGTGTGTGCGACTCATGGAAGGTTTGAACAAAGAAATTGGAAGGCATGTGTGTGCCAATGAAGACAAATGGTGTATGCCTTAGAAGACGGTGTGTACCGGTGTACAGCACTCCATGCAAGCGAGACATGACAAATCAGTACATGTCCACTTGAGGGGGAGTGTGAGAAAGTGCTGCAAAAGATCAAGTTATGGATCGAATGCATGGCACAAATTATTAAAGAAAAATAGACAAATTGTCCTTACAAGTTGTATAACTTGAGGGGGAGTGTTAAAACATGAAGTATGGTAGTGTGTGCTGCCACAGAAGATAAAAAATAAGACATTCGGCCATGTGTTCGGCCAGGTGTTCGGCTAGGTCCAGCCGAATGGTTGGCAGAACAGACGCGTTTTTCATACAAGGAAAGGTCCAGGCTGCACTAAAGTTGGAAACACGTGTATGGCACGTCCAGGGGTGTGGTTCTAGTATGTTGGGATAGTTTTTCTGTAAATAAAATGTCAAATGTAACAAATAAAGAAAGAAATAATGGAAAATTATGGAAAGGGGGTGTGTGCCTTTATAGGATAGTTTCCTATTTAATATTCATCTTCTCCATATAATATGTATCTCAAACATTGACAGAAAATAATAGAAAAAGTGTGCGTGTGTGTGGAGGACGTAGGCACCAAGTTGGTGCTGAACCTCGTTAAATTCTCGTGTCTCTTGTATCTATTTGTGTGATTTATTTGTACTGAGATCCTCGTGCTGACTAGCCCTAAGGGGCACGGTTCTTGTGCAAGTTGCACTTAGATCGTGCCTCCTCGAATCTAAAATTCAACTTCCGCTACGTAAACGCTCGAATTCTTAACATATTTACTAATATGCAAACCCAAAAACTACCTTTTTGACCTGCTCTAAAGAAGAATTTATTGGTCAACGGATGGTGCTATCTCTCTCTCAGAAGATCACAATTGTGACAAAAAATTTGCTTCTACTCCACACTTTTCATGATAATTTTCCAAATTAACATGCTCCCCTATTAAATCGAAATAAAATGAAATAAAAATACCAGCACTGTTATCTATATTCATTGAAAATGCTATCCATGCTTCCATGCATGATAATTCTATTTTGATATAAAAATGCTATCCGACGCATTTCAGGTGCCATATTCTTTCAAATTAGTAGAGAAAAATTAATGATTTGAGGATGTTGTAAATAGTCACAAACCTAAATCAACTTCAACCAAAAATAAAAACAAAAACGACCAACAATACCAAGAAATAAGAAGGTTTTAAAAGAAATAATCTACACATAAAGATACGGCACAAGAAATTAATATAGTCAAATCTTTGTTCCAACTTTAAATATTTGATTTTGTAAGCATGATACATCAAGGTAAAAATGGCATTTCTTGGGAGCAATTTCATTCCTTGATATTCGTGTATTTATTCTAGGAATTTGGATGAGCTATGGCTCCGTTTGGATAGGTGTGGAAAGAAGGGAAGAAGGGAAAAAGTATTGGGAAGTGTGTAATTTTGTGAAAAAATTTGGATTGTTTATAATTTATTTCTTCCATTCTTCCTTCTTTCTACCTTCTTCTCAATGCATCCAAACGGTGCCTATGAATAAGGGATAAGAATAAGGAATTTCGGTATGTGTGCTTATCCAAATTTCTTATTCTTATACCATGGTTTTGTTAGTATAAGAATAAGGATCCAAATTCCTTATTCTTGTGTTGTTTGGGTTGCACAAGAATAAGAATAAGCACACATACCGAAATTTCTAATTCTTATTTCTTATTCAAGACTCATTCAAACACCCTAAGATTTTTGCGGCTGATGTGTTAATTAAGTATAAGATGGTGCAAGCGGTTTCAACCTCTATACCCTTTAGCATCTCAAGCAGGCTAACTGATCCTTTCTACATATTGCAATATGCAGAATTGCAGACGATCGACACGCTCATTTTTACAACTTTCAAAGGGCAGGCTATCAGGTCTCTACTGTTCACGGTTACTGCTGTAAACATAAACTGGGCAAAGACAGCATTCGTACCCTTCAATCTTACGGCAGATCAGATACGCAGGCTACAGCTTTTGCTTCGTTGTAATTGGGCCTCTTTGCCAATTAATTACTTATTTAGGTCTGCCGTTGACCCATAAAAAACCTGATAGAGCATGTTTTCAAGTTCTCATCGACAGAATCAGAAATAAGTTAGTAAGTTACCTGCTTGGTAAAAGGTACTTATCTCACGAGTGAACATTTATTGAGAAATCTGACTTCTGTAATAGTATATTAGTATTGTCTATGATCAAGCTAACTTTTACGTAAATTGCCACTCAGTTAAAAGAAAATTGCCATTAAAAGTTCATGACTTAGATAATTTATACAGCACAAATTAGAAAAAAGAAAATCGTTAATATATGTGTCTACAAAATACACATATTTATATCATGCACAATTTTGCTAGTTCGAAAGCCCTGGTAAGGATGAATTAATTAGATGCTAGCCAGGTTGGGAAAACAACCAAATACGTAAATGAGGATTCAGATGAAAATAATGCCTCTGGTGAATAATATCTCGCCAATCTTTTCTGAACCATATCATAAATTCCCAAATCATTCCCGCAACAGCGGGAGATATCCGGTGGTGTATGTGTGAAGTAGGTAGCATTTTTGTTACATCCAGGAACTCGATCAGGATCAATAATTACGGCTGAATTGTTGCCAACAAACAGTGCATGGTTGTCGAGATGCTCGCACTCGGAGCATGATTTCTCCTCCAAATCCAAATCCAGCTTGTGCACAACAATGTTTGTTGTTTCCATATGCGGGCAAGGCCACTCATCGTTCACTCTCCTGCTCGCTCTCCCGCTCGCTCTCCCACTCTCTTTCTGTCTTTGCAACACCAACAATTCTCCTTTAAATTCCGCCAGGTACTTGTAAGTATTTGGAAGCATCGGAACTTGATGGTCCAGTGAAATGAGTTCTGCATCCGGGCCAAGGCCAACATCGACAACAAATATTTGATCAGAACAAACATATCCAACAGCATAGAACTTCCCATTGAAGAATACAACGTCGTTAATTGCACCATAACTCTTGTATGGAATAGTCCAAGTTGGATCACCACTCCTCCAGAAGGCCACTTTATGACTATAGCCAACTACCATCACGGTAAAGTCTGATCTCTCGCACAGATCGTGATCCGAGATAGCCTTGAGCACTTCCCAATTATGGTCAGGGTCGTTAAGAATTGCAGGGCTAAAATCAAGAGGAGGTAGGTTGTAGCTTTTTCGAGAAAATGGTTCGACCATTCGGATGTTCATATGGATGTCCACACCAAAGAGCCAGCCGAATGACGAGCCACACACGAAGTGCTCGTGGAGCTCCGGTATGTCCATGTAGTAATGTTTATTTTCAGCGAGGTTGAAGAAAACACGCTTGCCAGTGGAGCTATCTTCACCCAATACCAACCACGGCAACTGTTGAGCCGGACCATGATGTCTTTCTCTCACCACTATGATCCAATTCTTACAGACGGCGCCGAATCGGTGATAATCAGGCAGGGGCAAGAAGCTGGTAAGGTACCCAAGTACATCAAGGGGAAGCTCCGACCAGTCTATTGTCGACATTAATTAGGTGTAAACGAGACCTCCCTACAAGAATAATAACATTAAATCATTGCGCACTCTCTCCATATTATATTTAATTACCAGCAAAAATATATGCTCTCATACGTGCGTAAATAAAGAAAGAAAATAATATTAAAGATAGCTTAATATTAGACAAAAAAATTAAAACATATTATTAAGCTATTGTTAGGTATTAGGACTTAGCTAAACGAAGAATCGTTGCGATCTTATGTTAGTACAAGTGCAATTAATGCTAGCGAATTTTCTTTTTGGCAGGTTGAGGTGATCAGATACCATGGAACTTAAAAAATTGATTTTAAAAAGTGATTGAATAAAAATGCTTATATTTAACAGTACAAAATAATTTTGTTTTTTTGCTAAGCATAGTTTACCAAAAAAAAACAATAATAATAAGACAAGTTTTTAGGATTGCATATTTCGATAAAAATTACATATATCTATTAGTTTAAAATTACCTTTACCACTTTTTCTAAAATTCATACAAATCGATAATGAAATTATTGATGTTGATAGGAAAAAAACATACAAATGAGGAACTTTTATATTGCTTAATTCTCAATATAAATATACGAACTCTTTCTACATATTTTATGGAAAAAATAAGATATATACGTGCCACACAATATCGAAATATTAGAGTAGAAAATATAATTTCTGAATTTTGTGGTGGGGCATATCTATTTTTTTAAAAAATTCACTATTTGCCTAATAATTCTCAAAATAAAGAATGATACTGAAAAACCTAAGAGTTCTCCAATTTCATGGATTTTAAATTATACTTTTTCCGAAATTAAACCCAAGATGATCTTGTTGAAAATCCTTTGCCAATACATTTGAAATGGATTCTTTTCTTTTTTTTATTTTTGGATTAGGAATTCCGTTGTTTATTTATTTAAGGTATTAATTTCTAACTAGCATTGTGTATATATAATTAATGAGCACTTCTGGTTTTGGCTTGAAGAACATTAACAGCATTTTTTTTAAGTAAATTAAAAAAAATCCAATATATAACATGATTAAAGAAAAATCAAATAAGAGGGGAAGGGAAGGCCAGACTCCCTCCAGTCCCCTACAACATGGTTCCAACTTGACATATACATGACGACTTATATATACAATACACAAAATTAATTAAGTTGCCCTTAATTAATTTCATGTACAAATCATATTACGATTATCAAAATTTTACTTGTGTGATGCCTCTAGGAATTGATTCAGGTACCCTCCAAAGAAGAGTGAAAAACAAAATAAATGGTTGCTACCCAACATTGCAATGAATGTTGGGAAAGTTAGAAATTACGACAAGCAAAAGATCATAACATAAAATTTTCAAAAATTTGTTCCAATTGAAGCTATCAACAGGACCATGATAATAAGTACATAATTAATAGTAGCAATAACTCGTCATAACTTTATAATAATAAAAACTTGAGAATTGATTAACCCACAATCATACCTTATATTTGTGTAGCAGAACAAAAATGGTGCCAATTTAAGGGAATTTTGAATCAAATTGGTGGAGTCAGCAGTGATAATGATGAATAGGTTGGTGAGAAGTATACGACTTCCTTTTGAAGGAAAATAAGGGCCAAGACCTAACCTTTATATTGAAAAATAATATAAATCGGTACGTACAATTTTAGGGAGGTAAAAGTAATCATAAAAAAAACAATAATTCGCAAATTTAGAACTAAAAAAATGCCAAAGAAAGGTAAACTATAAAAGGAAGGAGAAGCAACCCATTTTACTATATTATTAAATGGAAATTTTATTCGGATGAATATTGTACGATCGTTTATAATAAGCAACTCATATTTTAGTATGGCCACATATTTCTATATGACGGTATAACAAAAATGATGTTGATTTAATATGCTTTATTTATTATTATAATCTAATTTGATCATGGCGTAGATTTAATTTATGAATGAAAATATTAAGCTCTTCGCTTAGACTGAATGTTAGAATGAAAATAACAATAATACAATTTTTTTTTCATTCATTTAATGTAGTTTCTTTTTTAGTCAATCTGAATTAATGCAAATAAGGCAAAATTAGAAAATATAAAAGGAGACAACTATGAAAATTTTTTATCATAAATTATATTTTGATGATTCTTTAGTTTATTAAAACTTTGTTCACAGATTGAGGTAATAAGCAACCCATATTTTAGTGAATAAAGTTAAGAGTCCAGTTTTACCATAATAAAGCATACCAGATTCCTAGACTGTTATGGCACAAGAGGAGGCTTAATCATAACTTGACTTGATCTAAGTCTTCCTTCGAATCTGAAACTGACCGCCATTGTGGAACTGCACAAAAAAAATAAAAATAAATAAATAAATAAATAAAAGGAATGAGAAATATATTTTCAGTACTAGTTTCAATTCCAGTATAATAATTTTGTTCAAATCCAAATCCAGAATTAATACCCATATCAAAATTAGAAATAATTATAAACTGATATATAAATATATCAAGTATAGGTAGACATGGTCGTATAATTGTTATTAACTTACAAAGTGTGCATGATAAAGCAATCACTATGACCAAACTCAGAAAAATAAAAATTATATAATTATGTCTTTTTTTTCTCCTCACATAATTATACACATTTTTATCATAACAGTTAAATACATCTCAATTTACGTGGGCTCATTTGGAACTTATATTTTCTTACTGTTTTTAGTCGACGGTCTTTTAAATTGGTCGATGACAAAAAAGGGAAAAAAAGTTACGTTTTTATAATGGCATAAAAATAATTAATTATTTAGTAGTGACATTTTTTTAATTTTTATTTTTCAGTGGCATAAACCAAAATGTCCCTTATCTTATTTATTTATTGCAGCCTAATTTAAGAAAATTATTGATGGCTTTGTTTGGATTGCTTAGGAATAAAAGGAATCGGAAAGTGTGTAACTTTATAAAGAGTTTAGATTGTTTATAATAAATTTACGTCTAGAAAAAAACTATTCCTTCTATTCCCATACGATCCAAACGGTTCGATAGAAGGATCTATTTTTCTTTCAAACTGCACCGCCTGGATCATTTTTTTTTTTTTTTGTTGGATCATATTTGTGTCTCTTCCTCCACCTGTACTCCTTACATAACTTGCTACAGGTAAAATCTATATTATTCGCCTTTTTATTTCCGGCTTCTGAATGAATATCCTTTTTTTTTTTTTTTGCCTTTCTCCCCTCCCCTCCGATTAGGGCTTTTCTGTTTTCATGACCAATGATCACTGTAATAATATTTTGCAAATCGCATATATATGATCCTTGATTATAAATACTATCAGCTAATCTTTTAGCCTAATAAATGTAGCTAAAGAACATGTGTCATGTTGATTTACATAACATTAAAAGAATTAAATAAGAATTACGGACTTAATATGTGATTATAATTCGTACATTTAAGATGTTAATTTACTTCAGCACTATCCTCTCAGCAAAATGGATGTTACAGGGGAAAATAATTATGTTACCTATCTGATAATATCTCATAATTTGTCAAAAACTAGTTTGCCTATCGGCACCGAATTGGTACCATCTAGCACGGATTTTGTTTTCTCACAATATTTTTTTCTGCAATCCTTTTACTCCACAAGACAGTTTGCAATGCCAATTTGATATATGCTATTTATGTTATAATATCTGATTTCTCTATTTTTGTCTGCCAATTTAATCATTGTTCTTTTCGCTAAAGATCAGTTTAGGTTCTGTTATAATTGAAATCATCTGTTTTCTTTTGGTCACATAAATCAACATGCAAATTAATACAAATCCATTTGAGGTTTGTTTGAATGTAAAATGGTTCATCCATCATTAAACATGTTATATTTTCAGGATTAATTATTCATCAAATTTTGGTTCGGGTTTGGCAAAATTTTGGTTAATTGTATATATATATATGGATGTCCATAATATACAGATTTTATAGACGTATCAAATATCATATAATTTCAGGGTGCAGGATATAATATGGAATTTTTCCTTGTAGGAGGACTAATAAGGAAAGAGGAGGCAGCTTATTCGTCTATTCGATGGTCAGCAGATGTAAATGGAGATTTTGTTTCACAAATTCAGCTAATAGGCAAATTAACTTTAAAATGATAATGTTAATTTCAATTATAGCTTGGACCAAGTTGGTTTTTAGGAATGAAAAGTGTGGTCTTAATGAGAAGACAATGGCATGCACTTGAATTTCCAAATTCCAACCAAATCGTACAAAATCCTACAGATTAAGGTGCGTATTTATAATTATTTTATTACTACAAAATTTATGAAGCTTCACACGATCCTAAGAAAATTAGTATTGTTATTGTTGCTGCTATTATTATTATTATTATCATCATCATCATCATTATTATTATTATTATCAATATTATTATTATTATTATTATTACTATTATTATCATCATCATCATCATCGAGTAAAGTATTGAGTGTAATAAGGTATGATCTCAAAAATAAATTAATATTTCCTACCATTGTTCTTACGCAATCAATTTCATTTAAAATTTTATGTTTCCTAATAGTGGATCGTTTGGAACTTATCTCATTTCTGATATACTTGAGTAAAATTTTGGAATAAACATTCCTAAAGTTTTAAACTGTCATACTACGGGAAAAAAAAAGCAAGAAAGAATAGTTAAAATATAAATTTTGTCGACAAAAATTATGTCATATATTTCAGTAAGAGAAAATCCTGAATAGATTACAATTGAAAATTGACTAGTATTTTCAATGCCATACTGGCATTCCTACCGGGCAAGTAGTCGAAATTCTATATTTTTATGAAATTTACCAGTATTTTTTTCTCACAATAAATACTATATTTGGAAACATACAAAATAACAATTAATAACAACATATATAATGTAAGCTTCATTTTAAAGGAAGAAAATTGTGAACAAAATAAAAAGTTCTAATTGGTCACAAAGAGAGGATCTATGTGCATTGATGGGAAAAAATAATAAAAATAGAAAGTAACTATTTTTGAATGCGCGGTGCAATATATGATATTAACTTAAAAAATATTCAGCTATATTAACCTGTTATGAGTTGCTATTTAGTTTCTACAATAGACGGTTATGCATTGAACTATTTAAATTAAAACGAGAAATACGCACATTAAATGCAATTTAAAATAAAATAATTAATTACAAAGGCGAGAATAATATAAAAGAAAATAGGAAACATGTAATACATCTTAATTAAATAACTACTCAAGAAAATTAATGGATTATATTTGAAAACATACATAGTCAGTCTTGTATATAAAGTATTATTTATCATTTTCAGAGAAAAATTGGAAAAGAAAAAGCAAAAATAGGAAGTTATACCTTTCAGAGAAAAATTGGAAAAGAAAAAGCAAAAATAGGAAGTTATACCGGATGAATAAAAATAGGGGAAAAAAATGTAATCTATGTTTTGCTATGCTATGTTATTTAAGATGAAAACGGAAGAACGTTTATTTATAGGATGAATTTGGCTCATGATATTAGAAACGTTTAAGATTAAATGGGGCAGCGAAGATGGAAAAGGTAACGGTGATTATAATGGTATTAACAGAGAAGGGATGCGTTGGAACTTGTGGATATTTGCATAATATTGTTTAATACGCAGGCAACAAAACTGGGAAGTGAAAATAAGATGCAAGAAGCCAAGAATGCATAGATCCGAAATTGAATAACGACTATTTACTATCTTTATTATCTTGAGCTGTCAAGGTATTTCCCATTTATTAATTTTACATCGTTCCAAAAATAATCATATGATAATGTGAACCAATATATATATATACTGTTATTTTCTCAAATATATCCTTTGTAATTATAAAGTGAAGCAATAATACTGTTATTTTCTCAAATATATCCTTTATTTTTTCTTTAATTTTTCTCAAAATAATGTGCAAAATGATTTCACTATTTCCCTTTTAAAAAGTTCCAGCCTTCATTATTTTTTCTGTCTTAATATCCAACTCCCCAAAAAATTTAACACGTTATTGCCATTAATATTTAGAAATATTCTAGAATGCGCATTATTGAGATTTAATTGGAAAAAACCGTTTAAAACTTTTTTCTTCGATATTAGTGCCGTGTTTAATATTGGCGTAACTATATGCGACTTTTTTTTTTGGCCGTATTTCAAATAGTTTAAATTTCCATTCTAATTTTGTGAGAGTTTTTACTAGCTAATATAGTTATTTGTCTTTATTTTTAACAAATAGTTAGGGCTGTCTCCTTTTATAGATAGTTTCTTTCTAATTTTACCTCATAAGATGTACAACTTCTTTTTGTTGACCAGGCAGATTTTTCTTATATTTCCTTTTTTTTTTTTGGGACAAACTAGGAGTGACTACCTAGTAATTTTCTTACATTTCCTTATGTTTCTATTTATGTATGTTTCGGAATATTGGTCTTTATTGATTTCTCTGAAGAACTTTCTGCATGTTTCTTCACTTTCGTTATCTTTCGGCTTGATTGAATTTTTTATGTCTTTGTTCTGCAATGGCATATTTTTTAAATTTTTTTTTCTTGTTTATTTTCTTTATGTTCAGGATTGATCTAAGATCGAAGTTGAAATTTGTTTCTGAGGTCATCAGAATAACGTGATACCTCAGGCAGATTTCTCGTTGTGACATGTAATGTGGGGATTGAAAGAAAAATTGAATCAAGATGCCAGTTATGCCAGATCAATTTTCAGGTTCCACGTGAGGTTTGTTAATTTTCATAAATTTGTGTTTCAACTTGGGCAAAATTGTTCATCTTGTAATTTTCGGGAGGCAGGATGTAATTAACAGTACTACAAATTCCTTCGATTGACGACACTTATAAATGAAGATTTCGAAACCTTCTTAAGAAAATATGCTTCTGCCATGAAAGAATTTGTTTCACAGATTGAGGTAAATTCAAAACGATAATATTAATATATTACATCACATATTGCTTGCACCAGTTAGGCTTTTAGGAAAAAGCAGGGTGTTAATTAGATGGCATGGGAATTTCCAAATTCACTCAAAATCGTATATTATATTATATGTCCTACAGATTAAGGTCAGTATTGAGATAATATGGCATGGAATTCAATTTCAATAGTATATATGATCTTGACCCATATTATCATTGCCACCAAAATTAAAGTATGAAAGTTAGAAACATAACATAATAATAGCAATTAAAGTTATAAAAAATAATTTATTGTTATTAATTAATAGTAAATAATTATTAAGGTGGAAATTATGTCAACCGACGTTGGGCAATAAATTTTTACATAGGTTAATACACTTTAAATTTTTACATTGGTTCATTATTCTGCTACTACTATATTTAATCTTCAACTGAATGTAGAACTCAGCAGGTTGTTGTAGCTAATCAATAATCAATAATCGAAAAATCAATTTAGTGGAGTTTGACGATGTTTATTAATTGTTGCCTATGTTGATGTATATAGCTAAAGTCGTAGTAAAGTAAACCTATTACTTGTGGAGGTCTGGATTTATTTATTATAAAATAATAAGATAGTAGTGTCTTTTGAGCAATTCAGTTGCACAATTTTTGCTAAATTAACCAGAAGCGCTACTATTATTTGTTTTTTTTTTTTTTTGGTCAGCAGCACAGCTGAGTCTTTGCAACGCTTCTATTTACAGGCCTTCTAGATGTGCGCACAATGGGCTACAAAAAATAGGACTTCTAGAAGCAGAAGCTTCAAATATTAGTAGTGTTATTAGTATTATTATTATTATTATTATTATTTGTGAACTGTGAAGAGACTTCATCAGATGTGTGTTATGTATAATTGGACTGATAAAAATAAACACCCCAAGTCCCAACTGCGAACAGAAATTGGACTTTGGACAACATTAAATGAACACCCCAAATTTAGGTTCATATATTTCTGTACATTTTTTTTCAATTTGAATTTGAATTCGCACCACATCTTTTTAGTTTTTAATTTGGGAACAAGTAAAGAATTAATATAATAATAATTAAAAAAAAAAAACCCAAAATCTGGCGCCAGCGCCTCAAAGGCCTCTGGAGAGACCCAAGCCCAACCCACTAAAAAAGGCTCGGCTGGATTGAGGTGGGTTAAATCGGGCGGGTTCACTGTTTATTTAAACTTAAGCGAAGACACCGTACTCTCTGTTCTCTCTCGGTTCTCTCTGTTCTCTCTCCGTACTCTCTGTACTCTCTGTTCTCTCTTTTTTTTTTTTTTTTTTTTTTTTTGATGAGAAGCCCGTAGGCGAAATTTCAATTAAATGTAAAAAAATTACAACTAGAGTTTCAACATCATAATAAAAGGAGATCTGGTGCCCGAGTAACCTAACTTAAAAGCTAAAAACTGACACAACAAAGCTTAAATGAAAGAGTCTTAAAAAAAAACATGAAAAAGCTAAAGTAACATAAGCATAAACTACCAAACGGCACCAGTTTAAACTAAAAGAGAAAGGAAAAAAAAGCATTCAAGGTGGATTTTGCGACACCCTCTGAAAGAAACACATATCGATCTCTTCACTGATTCCTTCGTATTGTTGCAACTGCCAGTTTGATTGACCCCTGTAACTGTTGCCCCTCCTTCTGACTGAGTTTGCCAGTCTGTGAGCCTGATCCACTGCTTCTCTGCGCACATGGTGCAGGGTTGCTCTCTGTTGTCTTTCTCCAAGTTGATTAATGATACTTTGCACCAATTGTGCAGCCCTCCATGACGGCAGGTCATCTGTGTTTCTTTGATTCACTGCCTGTATTAGATTCAAACAATCTGAAAAGAATTGTACCTTAACCATCGGTGGAAGTTGAGCTTGTTCAAACACATGTGTAATTGCATCTTGTAGGGCCTTTGCTTCTGCCATAAAAGGATCATTTAACTGTAACCTCTGCATGCCCATGGAATGAATAAACCCCTGCTCATAGAGGATGTAAGCACACCCCGCTGCCCCTGTGATGTCCCAGGATGCATCTATTAGCACCTGCCATCCTTCACTCTGCATCTCGACCTTCTCCCAGTTACTGTTCTGAACCCCTATAACTGGCAGTTGGTTGATATGGGATGGGTTCTGCATGACATTTACTCTCTGTATGACATCCAAAGGCTTGAAAGTTCTATGTTCAATAACTGTTTTGTTTCGTTCCTTCCAAATCTCCCAAATTGTGTTAAGAAACATCTTAACCCCTTCATCATCCAGTCTTGGAATTATTTGTTGTAGGGCCATTTTTATCTCCATCGGTAACTCATGCACCCTAATCCCCAGTGCACTGGCAAACCAAACTTGTCTCGAGTTGTTACAAAAAAAACAGACAATGCATGTCATACTCATTCTCTTCATGGCATCTCTGACATGTTAGAGGAAAACTTGGAAATCTAGAATGCATGTGTACCCCCGTTGGCAATCCCCTATTTATCAGTCTCCAAATAAAAATTTTTACTCTAGGTGCTATATTTTTCCTTTTCCAGATGCCCTCCCACAAGTCATTATGTTCATGTCCTGTATCCTCAAGCACATGCATTATCAGTTTGTAACCTTGCTTAGCCGTGTATTTGCCACTTTGAGCCAGTTGCCAAATTAATTTATCCCCAATTTCATCCCCTAAAATTGGCTTATTACCTCCTTGGAGAATTTGCTGCACTTGTAAAGGCTGAAACAGCAAGTTCAGTTTCTGCACATTCCACTGTCCCGTCTGAACATCAATTAGATCCTTGATTCTGAGCTTTCTATCACTTCTTGTTGCCTCCTCACTCACTGTCCATCCTTGAAACCAAGGCTGTGGGAGTGCACATGTTTTTTCACCATTTCCAACTTGCCACATCACATTTGCAGAGAAAAAATCTCTTTTGCTTAAGATTTACCTCCACATTTTACTACCCCCTGCAGCATTTCGTGCCCTCCAGTATCCAACATTTGGGAAGTATTTCGCCTTACAGATTTTAACCCAGGGTTTATCTTCATCCGCCATGAGAGACCACACCATCTTCAAGAAAAGAGACTCTCCAAATTTTTCGAAATCCTTAACTCCAAGGCCCCCCATGCTAACTGGTTTACAAACATTCTTCCAAGCAATAAGAGCCAGATATCTATTTTGATTTGTTTTTCCCCAAAAAAATTTTGCCATTAAACTATTAATTTTCCTTATGATTCCTTTGGAAAGCATCTCAATTGACATGTAATAGACTGGCATAGTCATCAGTACTGAATTAATCAAAACCAGTCTACCCACGTGTGAGAGCATATTTGATTTCCATCCAGATAATTTTTGTTGCATTTTCTCTAACAACTGAGCCCCAGTTCTTTTTGCATCTCCATTTGTACCTAGCATGATGCCCAAGTACTTCTCATTCCCTTCCACTCGAGTTGCTCTCCAAGCATCCTGCACTCTTTGTATAGCAACATCATCACAACTTCTAGAGAACCACAATCTTGATTTGGCTGGGTTTATGTAAAGCCCTGACATGTGCCCAAATTTGTGCATCATATTCACTAAAGTATCCACTTCTGCCTGACTTGTATCCCCCATCAGAATTAGGTCATCGGCATAAACTACATGAGTTATGACTGGGCTTGAATGCGCCAACCTAACACCTTTCAGAGTGCCTTGTGCACAGGCTTGTTCTATCCATCTGGAGAGTACCTCCATTGCTATGATAAAAACATAAGGCGACATAGGACAACCCTGTCTCAAGCCTTGTGTTGGTTGTAAGAAGCCATCACCATGGCCATTAATACTTATAGTGACCTTTGTCTTTTTGTATGAGGATAGCATCAGTGTTGTGATTTTCTCAGGGATGTTTAGGTACCTCATTGCTCTTTGTAAGAAATTCCAATCGAGCTTGTCGAAAGCTTTATTGACATCGGCTTTCAACATGTACTCTCTGTTCTCTCTGTTCTCTCTCTGTACTATCTGTTCTCTCTGTTCTCTCTCTCTCTCCAGTACAAACACAAACACAAACACAAACACCTGCACTATCTCTGTTTCGCTGTCTCCTCTCTCCCCACCTCGCGCAATGTCAACGTCAAAGGCACCCCGTACAGTGTCAGTGGTATGACAATTTCCCTTTTCTTTCTTCTCCTGTTTTGTGTTTTGTACTAGCCGTATGTGAGAGGCTCCTCCGTGAATGTGATTGCTTTGTGTTTTTTTTTTTTTTTAGTTAGCACCCTCATCTTTCCCATTTGCTTTTTCTTAGGTAGTACCGGCTTTGTGTGGGTATCTTTTCCGTTTTTCTTTTCTTATTTGTTCCATGTTTAGTTTAGTTTTAGGGACTTAATCCTAGTTATTTTGCTTTTCTGATTAATGGGTTGTTAGGTTAATTTAGATGAGGGTGTGCTTCTATTTCTGAATTTGTACTCTGGTTTCCAGTTTTTATGTTAAAGCCTACGGGCATTTTAAACTTTCAAAAAAAATAAATAAATACTAGCCGTATGTACTTTGAAGAAAATTTCAGTCCATATTTTTTAACTTAATTGCTCTGCTTTTTCATAAATATTTCAGCCCTATTAATCATTCTTTTGCTCTCTTCTTTTTTATTCTTTTCTGTTTTATAATAGCTGTATTTTCAAGAAATTTTGACTCTATCCTTTGTAATTCGTGTTATATATATATATATATATATATATATATATATATAAGTTTGAGCTTTTTTTAATGAAAATGTTAAGACTTTTTCTAATATATTTTTTAAAAATTAATTTCTGCGCTTTTGATAAATATTTCAGCCTAAGTAATCATTTATTGCTATTAATATTATTATTATTTTGCAACTTATGCTAGGTACTCGGGATGGGATCTTCGAAAGAAGGGCGCGAAAATAAGAAAAAACAAATCAACACCGGGTCTAAGGTAACACATAATTGAATTATGATTCAATGACTCGACATGCACAACCATTTTTTATTTTTTTTCAATTTATTTTTTTGCACGGTACTGAAAGTATGAAAGTAACTTTGGATGAAATTATTGACAAAAGTGAAGAAGCCGAAATTTGGCTGCCATGCTCAATCAGCAAACCATTCCGATCTGACGTGTTGGACATGATTAAACGGATGTGCCAGCGTTGCGAATTGCTCTTCCCTGACGAGGTAAGCCTCGAAAGCCACGTCACCAAAGAGCATAATCTGAAATATGACGAAACCCTTTTGTGCGAGGTGCTATAAACCCCTCAAAATAAAAAATATCACCAAGATGCATTACATTGAGGTCGATTTTTTTTCTATTTTTATAAAACTGTTAATTAAAAAAATTCTTCGATAACATATTATAGTTTAATTTTTAATGCTAATCTATTCCGATTGTTTTTTTTTTTAATGTGCAGATAAGTCAAGTAATGGGGAAACATATCAAGGAATACATGGCCCAAAATAGCGATACTGACAACTGAGTTTAATTTTAATGTTGGTTATAGTTTTAGTTTAGTTGTAAGAAATGTTATCAATATCTAATACTTTTGTAATTTTCATAATAAGACAACTTATATCGGTTTCTCCTTATTTATTTATTGCTTTATTTTATTTATTTATTTTTTATAATAATCGTCTTTGCAAAAAATGGAATTTTTTTTATATATATAACCACTCGTAGAAGTGATACATAGAGGTTTTATAAAAGAGTAGATAGAATTAGAAGATAACCGATGAAAGCTTAAATTAGAAGTCAAAGTAAAGTTTACAAAATCATAAATAAATGACGACGTCATTCTATGAAATAAATACCATATATACATTAATGGAAAAAGTTAGTTATATCATGTGAACAAAATTAACAAGAAATTAAAATTAAAACTGCATATGTATAAACTTAAGTCAGACATACGGAAATCATGTGAATTAAATAATAATAATAATAATAATAGTAATAATAATTAGACCAAGATTAGATTAAAGTTTAAGTAATACAACCTAAAAATTTAATAAACCAGATGCCCGATTGGTCTGGGTCATTGGATCTCAAAAAAAAACCGAAAATATGTGGGCCGTTGGATTCCGGAGCTGAGATGAAAATCATGAATTTGAATTATCTTCAATCTCCCAATTCGCCATTCGGATCCAACCCCAATTCCCGATTTCCAATTCCCAATCCTTCCGTCTTCCTTGATTCGTTTAATTGCAACTGATAATTAATTATTTGGTTGATTGGGTAATGGATATGACATTCTTTATTTGAGTTATTATATATAATATAATATAGTATCTTGGGTTTGGAAGTAAATATAGGAAAACCTTACAATAAAATTGAACATGTACTTTGATTTTGATGGAAATCATTTCGTCAAATTTCAAGTCATCAAAATTTAAATACATAAAATAATAATAATCTCATTGTTAAGAGCCTGCCCAAATGAATCAAACTCAAATATTAATTAGTAGGGAATTCTTTAATTTCTTCACAACAATATCTAAGTGAACCCTTTGCTGATTGTGTTTAAATGATAAAAAACTTTAGGGAAGGCATTGGCATTCCACTTCCAGAACATGATTTTTTAAGTAAAATAGTAGGAATTAATAGAAGCCATTAACAAAGGTTTTCTATATACTTTCAAGTTTCAATGGATACTGGATACAAACAAGGAAAATTATATGGTTGGGTTGTAAATTCAGAATTTAAGTAAAAGACTGAAATTAATAAAGCTATCTATAAGCTCATAAGTTCTTACATAAGATATATATAAGAGATCGCTAGTGAGAAATTAGATTTCAAAGTCAAATTATTGGTTAGTTCTTTCAGCCCTATACATGAATTAAGTAGATTACTTAAGTGATCCCATTTACTTGTATAATGATTTGAACAGGTGCAAGCATATCGAAAAAAATTAATTAAAACTCTAACTAAATACAAAACCTAGTACTTAAATTAACTACTAATATGAACAAGAACCATTTTTTTTTTAAGAATACCAAAATGACCGAAAGTATTATGTTTACAATACCTGAAGATGAAAATTGAAGGCGCTTGGGACTAGACGCTGTCGAGTTTTTTCTTCTCCTTCATCATGGACAAAAAAAATTTCAGAATAGAAAAAGAAATATTTTACTTGGCGGATATTCTTTGGAGGTGCCACCTGACAGAAATCTTTAACGGAGAAATGATTGAAAGGAAAAAGCCAAATCGGTGTATCGGAGAAATTGGAGAGAGAGATATAAGTAATAAGCATAAGTAAGTGTTGTACTAAACGTCTCTAAGTTTGTCGATTGCAAAACAATATCATTTGACATTTAACAATCTTCTTTGAGTTTTATAGGAAGAAGATACAATTTATGAGGACTTGGATAAAAGCTTTAAGAAAGATCAAGATCAAGTCATTAGAGAGCTTATAAGCTAGTTTAGACTAGGATAGAAGGTATACTTTAGTCCTTGTTTATCCTTGAAATGGTCTAGATAGCGAAAAGCTCAATAAACCAGCAAAATCCTGTTTTCTGTGACCTAGCGTCGTACAACGCTATATAGAGTTACACAACGCCAGAACAGCTAAATTCATACTTTTGTGAATCAACGTTGCACAACGCTATATAGAGTTAGGCAACGCTGATTCACAACGTTGTACATATATAGAGTTAGGCAACGCTGATTCACAACGTTGCAAATTCTTTTCGTTTTGCACTCTAGTGTTTCTAGGTTTCCTTTGGTACATATGTGCATGACCACGAGAATTCCTAGGTTTTTGAAATTGTGTGGTTTGTGCAACTTGTTTCCCATTATTGTGTGACAAGTTTCTTTTCTTGGTTTGATAAGGCTTTTGGTAACCAAGACCGGACTTATCATGAGGCTTTTGACCTTTGAAAAGGTTTTTCAAATCCGTTTTAGGAGCTTGAGCTAAAATCGGTTTTGCAAGTTGTTTGTCAAGTTGTTTTTCAAGCTCCTTAATTTTAGCCTCATACTCACCCATCTTAGAAGTAAGCTCATCTACCTTGGTTTTTAAGATTTCTATGGTATCGGATTTCCTAACCAAGGCATCATGGGTAGCATCAAGAATAGAGTTCAACCTATCACAATCAACACATTTGGTTGAACAAGTTGGTTCATCATCACTCTCACTATCACTACTACTAAGAGATTCATTGAGAGGAAGATATACCTTAGGAGAGCATGTCTTTGGTGATGTTGATGGAGTGGAATGATTTGAAAGAATCGGGGATTCCATCTCTTTGGCAATGAATGCATGTTTTTCGTAGTTGTCCGAATCGGATGTACATGGATCGAGCTCCGAATCCGTGTGAACTCCTCCCATTTGGCTTCCTTCGAAACAACTCAAGATGGATCTCCATATGTCCCTAGCTATATCAAAATCGCAAGCAAGTGTGCTACCAATTGATTCATGTACCGAGCTTAGGATGACATTGACCGCATAGTCATTGTCATCCTTTTCCCTCAAGGCCTCGGTGGTAAGCTTGTTAGTATTTGGTTTAAATTTAGATTCATTTGCCACAATATACCAAACACCCATGCTTTTGAGGTAGCCAACCATATCATTTTTCCAAATAGAGAAATTTGTGCAAGTATGGTCCAATTTACCCGATTTTTGTATCATTCTAGCCGCCATGATCGAAAACCGAGATTAAGAATAGCTTAATCGAGGTTCCCGCTCTGATACCACTTTGTTGTCCCTAAATTAAGGCCTAGAGGGGGGTGAATAGGCACAAAAACGAAATTCTAAACCGGTATGGTCAATATTTGATTCAATTCAAACTTGGTCTAATACAAACAATCAAAGCACTCGACCATAAATAAAATAAAATAAACATTTTCGTTTATTTTCGTTTCCAATCAAAATTGAGAAAGAGGGGGACATGTGCTAGGAAATAAAATAAACATGGATAGTGCAAATAAAAAATAATAATAAATAAATATGACAGAGGACAGACATAACTGAAATGATTATGGAAAAATTAGTTTTATTCGACCATAAATAAATTTGTTTTATATCGTTATTTTCACGAAAAATCATACTAATTCTAAATTCTAAAAATACGTTCTTAAACTTGTCAATATTTTTATTAATGACCAAATTGACCTCATGAAAATAAATTCTTGAAAATATGGTTGACGGCGCTGAAGAAACAAAAGTAATAAAACATGTTATTTGTATATAAACATAGTATCATGAAAAGATATATGGCAGTACGTATCCCTTCTTCTCACTATTTGTAGTGTTTTGCTTCAAGTTAATTCTTTGAAATTAAAAACCTAATTTCTGAATTTTGTGGTGGGGCATATCTATTTTTAAAATAAAAATTCACTATATGCCTAATAATTCTCAAAATAAAGAATGATACTGAAAAAGCACGGATTGGTACCTATCTGATAATATCTCATAATTCGTCAAAAACTAGTTTGCCTATCGGCACCGAATTGGTACCATCTAGCACGGATTTTGTTTTCTCACAATATTTTTTCTGCAATCCTTTTACTCCACAAGACAGTTTGCAATGCCAATTTGATATATGCTATTTATGTTATAATATCTGATTTCTCTATTTTTGTCTGCCAATTTAATCATTGTTCTTTTCGCTAAAGATCAGTTTAGGTTCTGTTATAATTGAAATCATCTGTTTTCTTTTGGTCACATAAATCAACATGCAAATTAATGCAAATCTATTTGAGGTTTGTTTGAATGTAAAATGGTTCAGCCATCATTAAACCTGTTATATTTTCAGGATTAATTGTTCATCAAATTTTGGTTCGAGTTTGGCAAAATTTTGGTTAATTGTATATATATATGGACGTCCATGATATACAGATTTTATAGAGTTTTTCATAAGTCTGCTTTGAAATGAATTCATATTTTTCAATGAGCTTAATAGCAGGGCTTGCTTACTATCTGACTAAGACACAGGATCCACATCTGCTCTTCTTTCAAGTAGTATAGCTTTTCTCGATTGGACTAACTCATGTTGGTTCAGACAAATGATTTTTCAAGGTTTTGGCTTGAAGTTTTGTTCGCTGCAGAGTATTCAGCTATTCGGAAATATTTATCTTCTCAATTGTCAGCCGCACTGGATTCAAGCAAAATTTCAGATTACTTTTTTAAATTTTTTTTTTACTGTTTAAATTACTTTGTCTGAGAAAGTTTATCTTATGGTATAATTCCTAATTAATAGTCTGAATTAGATATTTTGATGTTATGCTTAGGATCTTCATCTTATCTAATGTCTGATTATTGTACGTCCTCATACAGGAATATTTCAGATTCCTAAAGGTGTTGATGAACTTGAAAAAGAAATAAAATTGCAAATAGAAGAACAAAAGTGAAAAAAAAAAATGAAGAGCAAGGTCAAGGTATTGGACTATAAATTCAAGAAGGCATTTTTAATGGGCTCTCTTTCAACCCCGATCCATCCAACTACATATTCTTTGAAACTGTTTTATGAGGCTTTTACAGAGCTCATTTGGATTTTGTTATATAATTGTTAAAAAATGATAACTGCAATATGCAATTTTGTCATCACTTAAATAAAATGAACATATAAAATAGACTAAATAAACATTTAAATAACAAAGTGAACACATATAAACAAACAAGTTCAATAAAAATAAGTTGAATATACATATAAAAATCTGAACAACAATGCAAAAAATAAAATATAACTCATAATTAAATACAATAACACATAGATAAACAAACTCGGCATATAAATAAATAAAATGAACAAATACAAAATAAAAGCTGTAGCAGCAAAATAGAAGCTGTAGTAGCAAAACGGTGCCTCAATTTCTGGTATTTTGCTCAATTTGACTGATATCTGCATCTTCATGTCTATTCTGATTTTTGGCTCAATTAGTTAGCACTAGCTAGTTAGAACATTTTTTGGGGTTTGATTGAACCTTTTTTGTAATAAGAGGAACATGTTGTAATAAGAGAAATAAGTTGAAATTTATATTGATTTTGTTTGTTTTTGTTGCTTGAGGTATTTTCTCAATTTTCAATTTTTTTTTTCTTTTTGTTTGATCTGATATTGCGTCTCTCTCTTCCAGATTGGTGTTAAATTGTTTGTTTAGTTTTTTAGTTTTCTTTTAATTGATTTTGTGAAAATCTCAATTTTGATTAACTTGAATTTTTTTATTTTTGTTGATGTTGGGATAAATTTAGAAGAGTACTAGTGCAATAAACAATATACTGGTACAATTGATAGAAGGGATTAATTTTGTTCATCTCAATTTTGTTGGTGCACTGTTACGATAGATACAGGGTACCAGTATACTGTTGTGCTTTGTGATTGTTTGTATAAAAAGTTCAAACAGTTGACAAGTTAACAATTTTGATTATCTCAATTTTTCCTATACCAGTGCAGTATACTGATACGGTTGTGCAGAAGAGGTTGTGGAGAAGAGAGGTTAATCAAACGGTTAAAAAGTTCAAACGGTTTAACTGTTCTAATCGTGTAAATATAACACAACGATCAATGCAACGAATTTCAGTTGTGTTTTAAGGACGAAACACAAGACGCAAAAATTAAAATTTTTCGTCTATTATATGAAACGATTAACGCAAGAAGTCATTTTCGTGTTCGTTTTACACGTTATGCAGTCCTAACCGGAGATGATAGATAGTAATTTCGTGATTGTTATATCTACACAGGCCCAGGCCCAGTGAACGATCGATAGCAACACAACTCTGACTCGCACCAGCATCCTCTACAGCCATAAAAAGGACTGCTCCAAGCAGTCCTTTTTATTTTTTTTAATTTGTTTAAATTTTAAAATTCAAATGGAAAATCCAAACCGTTGATCTTGTTAAGTTTTATCGGCGATGCATTTTCATATAAGTTTTATAAAATTTGAAGTTGATTTGATACTTGATTAAGTGACCAAATTATGAACGTATTAGAATTAATCAAACCAGGTTCGTTCATTTGTTGACCACTTAATCAAGTATCAAATCAACTTCAAATTTTATAAAACTTATATGAAAATACATCGCCGATAAAACTTAACAAGATCAACGGTTTGGATTCTCCATTTGAATTTTAAAATTTAAACAAATTAAAAAAAATAAAAAGGACTGCTTGGAGCAGTCCTTTTTATGGCTGTAGAGGATGCTGGTGCACTCTGATTCTGAGTCTACTACATAAATTATTAATTCAGAGGGAAAGATTCTCCGAATAAATTAATATGCCATGTTTCGAAAAGGATCTCAGTATTGTTATTAACAAAAAATTATTTCAGAGTGTGCTTGACTTGGAAAAATTTGTGTTATATTATACCAAATTCGAATGAAATCTTCGTTGTTAATATTTATTAACATATCCGACTTCTATAATAGTATATTAGTATTGTCTATGATCAAACAAACTTTTACGTAAATTGCCACTTAGTTGAAAGAAAATTCCCGTTAGAAGTTCATGACTTACATAATTTATAGAGTACAAATTAGGAAAAGAAAATCTACAAAATACATGTATTTATATCTTGCCACAATTTTGCGAGTTCGGGAACCTGGTAAGGATTAATTGGATGCTAGCCAGGTTGGGAAAACAAACAAATAGGTAAATGAGGATTCAGATGAAAATAGTGCCTCTGGTGAATAATATCTCGCCAATCTTTTCTGAACCATATCATAAATTCCCAAATCATTCCCGCAACAGCGGCCGATGTCTGATGGTGTATGTGTGTAGTAGATAGAATTATTGATACATCCAGATCCAGGAACTCGCTTAGGATCAATAATTACAGCTGAATTGTTTCCAACAAACAGTGCATGGTTGTCCAGATGCTCGCACTCGAAGCATGATTTCCCCTCCAAATCCAAATCCAGCTTATGCACAACAATGTTTGTTGTGCCCTTATGCGGGCAAGGCCACGCCTCGTTTCGTGTCCCGCTCGCTCTCCCGCTCGCTATCCCTCTCGCTTTCTGTATTTGTAATACCAACAGTTCTCCTTTAAATTCCGCCAGGTACTTGTAAGTATTTGGAAGCATCGGAACTTGATGGTCCAGTGAAATGAGTTCTGCATCCGGACCAAGGCCAACATCGACAACAAATATTTGATCAGAACAAACATATCCAACAGCATAGAACTTCCCTTTGAAGAATACAACGTCGTTAATTGCACCATAACTCTTGTATGGAATAGTCCAAGTTGGATCACCATGCCTCCTGAATGGCACTCTATTATTATAGCCAACTACCATCACGGTAAAGTCTGATCTCTCGCTCGGATCGTGATCCGAGATAGCCTTGAGCACTTCCCAATTATGGTCAGGGTCGTTAAGAATTGCAGGGCAAAAATCAAGAGGAGGTAGGTTGTAGCTTTTTCGAGAAAATGGTTCGACCATTCGGATGTTCATATGGATGTCCACACCAAAGAGCCAGCCGAATGACGAGCCACACACGAAGTGCTCGTGGAG
The DNA here is from genome assembly GCA_028095005.1 of Rhynchospora pubera. Classification (NCBI taxonomy): domain Eukaryota; kingdom Viridiplantae; phylum Streptophyta; class Magnoliopsida; order Poales; family Cyperaceae; genus Rhynchospora; species Rhynchospora pubera. The sequence continues at coordinate 227,459,862 of CM051459.1, read as the reverse complement.
CTCCGGTATGTCCATGTAGTAATGTTTATTTTCAGCGAGGTTGAAGAAAACACGCTTTTCGGTGGAGCTATCTTCACGCAATACCAACCACGGCAACTGTTGAGCCGGACCATGATGTCTTTCTCTTATCACTATGCTCCAATTCTTACAGACGGCGCCGAATCGATGATAATCAGGCAGAGGCAAGAAGCTTGTAAGGTACCCAAGTACATCAAGGGGAAGCTCCGACCAGTCTACAGACTACAGTCGACATTAATTAGGTGTAAACGAGACCTCCCTACAAGAATAATAACATTTAAATCATTGCGCGCTCTCTCCATGTTATATTTACCAGCAAAAATATATGCTCTCATACGTGCGTAAATAAAGAAAGAAAATAATAGTAAAGATAGCTTAATATTAGACAAACAAAATTAAAACATATTATTAAGATTTTGTTAAGAATTAAGACTTAGCTAAGCGAAGAATCGTTGCGTTCTTATGTTAGTACAAGTGCAATTGATGCTAGCGAATTTTCTTTTTGCCAGGTTGAGGTGATCGGATACCATGGAACTTAAAAAAAATGACAAAAAATGATTTTAAAAAGTGATTGAATAAAAATGCTTATATTTAACAGTACAAAATTATTTTGTATTTTGCTAAGCATAGTTTAACAAAAAAAACAGTAATAATAAGACAAGTTTTTAGGATTGTATATTTCGATAAAAATAACATATATCTATTAATTTAAATTTACCTTTACCACGTTTTCTAAAAATCGTACAAATCTATAATGACATTATTGATGCTGATAGGAAAAAAAAACATACAAATGAGGAACTTTTATAGCTTGATTCTCAAAATAAATATACGAACTACTCTTTCTACAAATTTTATGGAAAAAAAATAGATATATATGTGCCACACAATATTGAAATATTGCAGTGGAAAATCTAATTTCTGACTTTTGTGGTGGGGAATATCTATTTTTTTTGTAAAAAAAATTCACTATATGCCTAATAATTCTCAAAATAAAGAATGATACTGAAAAAAGCTAAGAGTTCTCCAATTTCATGGATTTAAAAATATACTTTTTCCGAAATAATAGAACCCAAGATGATCTCGTTGAAAATCCTTTGCCGGCGACGGGAGGGCGTGATGGGAGGGTTGACGGCAACAGGAGAGACGACGACGACGGAAGGGCTGACGACGACGGGAGGGAGAAGGATGTGCGCGACGATGACGGGAGGGCGCAACGGCTGAGGGTGACAGGATGACCCGAGAGAGAAAGTTCGTGGGGTGAGAGCGACGAAGGGATGCGCATGAGGGGGTGAGGCAGGGTGAAAGCGACGCGAGAGTGAGAGGAATGCGTTTTTCTTTTTTGGACAATGATCTTTTTCGTTTTTGGCATATGATTGCTTGATTGCTTGATTATTTAATTGCAGTTATCAGCTCCGATTTAAAAATGTTAAACCTAATACACCATACGATTATTTAAAGAAATATGAGATACATGGCCCATATGAAATTCAAGCCCAATCAGTTCAATACTCAACTATAGCCCATCACACACGTATCTACTTCTTTCTCTTCGGTTCTTAATTTCATCACAGCCGCTCACTTTGTTTCTTCACACTTGTTCACTCATCTCTCTGACCAGGCGTAACAGCTTGCAGGCGTCCTGATTACTAAAAATTTTCAGTTGATTAATTTTGGTACATATAAGGTTAGTGATTTTATTGCAACCTGCAATGAATAATTTATTTAATTATTGAAAAATTGGCAATACTTTTCGGCTTATAAATTGCTTTCAGTTGTTAACGCGTGCGATTTATTGTAAACGATACTGTTACTGATTAATTCTGTTTACTTATAATTTTACTATTTATTTAAAATACTTTTTCGCGCACTATTTGTTGACAATTAAAAGGTCTACTGTATGACGTCATGTGGCAATGTTTAACGAAGAAAAATGAATTTTATGATCGAACTGACATATGAAAATAGAAAAAAAAATGATTTTATTTCCTAAAATTTGACCGTTTTACTCTTTACTCATATCTATTTGAATATATCTGACGTCAATCTATTAATTATGTTTGGCATACATATATATAATATTATTTATTTCCTCTTCTTGTTGGAGTGTTTAGATTTTACCTTATTATTCGTCCACATTAGCAAAATCGTATGTACTGCTACATACCGGAATTTTTGTATCAGTTCGTATATATTATAAAAAGCAATGAAATGTTATTAAAGAGAAACTGATACGACTCTTTACCAGTACATGATCGGAGTCCTAATCAAATTAGGCAACATACCGGCCCTTATTAAAATGTAATACCTGAAACTAGAATTAAAAGAAAAATAATAATAAACAACTAAGTTGTTGCTGTGCCGCATATTATAATGAAATGTTAAACTTGGTGATGTGAATCGACTCCTCATTTTGGTGCTGTCCCTCAAAGTTGTTAAACTCAACCAATTATATTCCGAGTACTGGCTTTGAATAAATAGCCATAATTAACAAAGAAATTAAGAAATTACAATGAAATAATACAAATACGTCTGGTGCTGTCGAGTCAGTGCTGACTACGTTAGAGGGAGAAGACGCTGCTGGTCAGTGGCGGATATAGAAAAAATTTAAGCGTAGACATACAGGCTCCGTTTGGATGTGTTGAGAATAAGGTAGGAAGAAGGAAGAAGGGAATAAATTTATTGGGAAGGAGTAAATTTATTGGGAAGTGTGTAACTTTTATGAAGAGTTTGGATGGTTAGGAATAAATTTATTGAAAAAAATTCCTTATTCCTTATTCCTTCTTCCCACTTCCCACCATCCAAACACAGCCACATATTCTATAATTAAATTTAATATTAAAAATCAACAAATGACTATTAGAAAAAATATTTTAAATATATATAATTTTACTACGTCAATATACATTATTTTTTTTCACAAATTTAGTCATTTTCTGATCTTTAGATCTCTATCTACTACCAAAAAACACAACAAATGTAAAATCTAATTCTAATTTTCAAATAAAATCAACAAATTTTTGTGCGACTTTATAGTTTGAAATCGTTGCAATATTATTTCATTAGAAACTTCTCTAAATATATTATTTTCTATATATGTAACAGAATTATTGTTCAAAAAAGTTATCTCCGATTTTGTAAATGAAGTTTAACAATTCTCATAGCAGAAATCGATCTTTCAACACTCACAATTGCAAAAAAAAAAAAAAAAAGAAGAACATGCTTGCTTGATTTCGTTTTTGCTCTTGAATTCCAAAGAATTGTGGGACTGCTTTTTTTGATAATCCTTTCCATAACTATAACGAATGTATTTAAAACAGTTAATTAATTAAATTTGTAGTAGCAAGTTGAGTTCAGGACTAAATTTCTAGTTAATTAGAAGTAAACACTAATAGCCTTTCAATTGAAAACAGAAGGATGATTTTAATTTTACATAATAGATAATAGAAATTAGCACCCCCTCGATTAGCATTTGAAAATAAGTTCAGTTCATGATTTACAACTATTTTGCAATTAACGCCCCCACAAATTGCACACAACACAAGCTATATGTCTATATATATCCATAATTTAATAATTCCGTATTATTTTTCTAAAGGGAGAACTCATCGGCGTACAAACACTAATTAAATAAAAACATTGAAATTTCTATGAACAAAGTACTGGAAGCGAAGAAACGAAGTGTGTGTTGACTGTTGACTGATATCAGATGCAGAAAAAAGGAAAACTCAGGGTGCGGTATCCAATCAATCCGGATTCGCTGTTGCGCTACACCGCGTGTCGCGCACTACGAGCCGTCTGATCTTGATCGGACGGTTCATTTTTTACGGGCCTACCAATCTAGATTACATGCACGGGGCTCCCTTGTCCATTGGATCTTAATCAAACGGTCAGCATACCGCGCGACACGCTGTGTCGCGCGGCAGCGGATCTCAATTTGGTATCCAATCCGCTCCCGTCACCTTATCTAAACTCAGCGAGTCGGTCGGTGGTGCAATATCGGATGCAAATAAAACCGCGGATCCGTTTTGTTGACGAAAATGCGGACCACATTGGTGAGACCTAGCAAAGTGAAGAGGAAACAGAAATTGACATACGGTTAAAGGCCGAGCCCAGGCACAAAATTTCTCCTTCTGATCAAGGCTGGGCACCAATTAAATTTAAGCCTGGGCACTATTTTGTATACAGTATTTGGGCCTCATTTTTTTCACAAATCAAGCCGTAGAGCTATCAATATACCGTAGTTTCGCACGTTTTCGTTTTGTTTCGTCGGAAACGGAACAAAAGTGGAAGGAAAAATGATTTCGTTTTCAGAAATAGAACGGAAACGAAAATTCGTTTTTCGTCCCCGGAACATCGAAATGAGAAATTTCAATGGAAAATGAAGGCGAAAATGAAATATTACAGAATTTCTGAAAACAGAATGACATTTCTGTTTCGTTATTTCGAACAAAACGAAAACTAAACAGTTGATTTCCATTCCATTATGCACGTTTGACAGCACTATCGCCCAGAGAAGGAAGATGACAAAGTTTGGTTTTTATTGAGATAGAGTGGTAGGGGCATTAAGGTCTGAAAAATTTCCACCTTTCTCTACCAAACCAATTCGTGGTAAATTTCTACCTTTTTCACGCGATTTCGGCAGGCCTAAAATCTTCTCTCTAAATTGCGCAAAACGAGTTGAACTCACGGCTGAATGCTGGTTCTGATCAAGAGAATAATTTCTTGAGAAATCCATATTTGACGTTGGAGCTGATAGTTTTCCATTCTGATCAGACCCATAGTTATTAATTAAATTGAAAAAAAAAAACTGATTTGATACAAATAAGAAGTTTAGATTTTGGGGACTGAAATGATTTTATGTCGAATAAATTTTGGTTCAGAAATTGAAATTTGTTTGCTTTCCACTTGCTTCACCGAAATTTCATATTGCATGACGTAATATTTAGAAATCACTATCAAACATAAACAACCTTACAATTTCTCCAACATAACCACAATTATGACCAGGGGTGGATACAGGCAGGGGCAGGCATAGGTCTGAATTACACTACGAAAATTATTTTTAGTGTCAAAATATTAAAAATACAGTGATAATTTGGTTATCTAAAGTATCTAGCCTATTCTACTATTGAAATTTCAAGTTACTAATATCTAGTTGAAGTCGACCTCGACAATTCGACCTACCCTGTTCTCCAATCCTGGATCCGCCCCTGATTATGACCATCAAAAGAGAAAATAAACATAACCACAAATAAGAGAGCCATAATAGAGGTCGCTTGAGTCATAACTCATAACTCATAAGCTAAAGCCTAAAATTAGAAAAAAAAAAAAATCATCCTAATTCCCATGAGGTGTGAAAGCGGTGCGCAATTATTGATTGATGGTGTCGTTGACCACGTTCCACCTTTTTAAGTTTTTTTTTATTTATTCATCCACCAGTCACCAGCTATTTCGTGTAGTCGGACGCGTCGCACCGACGCTTCCAACTCCATTTTATAATTGAGGGTAAAATTGGAAAACAAATATATATAGAATGGCTCACTAACGTGCTATTCAATTTTTATCGATTCGTTTTTCGAAATTCAAAATTTAAACGGATAATTTAAACTGTTTAAATTCATCACCACATTCAAATGTCTTTAAAGATCAAATTTTATATTTTTATTTTTTCTACTCTTTATAAAATTGCCGACGGCTATAGCCAAAACCCAAAAGGGGCAAAAAAAAGACTAATAGGGTCGGAAAAAACAAAATTCCGTCTATTATCTTTCTTTTTGCCTCTGAATTTCTTATACATGTGCAAGTGCAACTGTCGGTGAAAAATAGATGCCGATTGTCATACGGACATGAAATGTTAATTCTCCCCATTAGGCATTAATAAAAAATATATGGACAGGAGGAGTCAAAATGATTTGAAGCCTAGATTAATTGCCCTGGAGGCATTGAGTAACTTTTAAAGTCTTAACTTAAGATGGCATCAACTTAATTAATTAGTTTATAGTCTGAATTCGTGAACCAACTGTTAAACCATGGATCACCACCCACTGAAGAAAGCAATAAAATCAAGAGCATATATAAATATAATGCCTTTCTTTTCTTTTATATTAAAGGCTCCGTGTGGATAGGTGTGGGAAGAAGGGAAGAAGTGAAAAGAAGTATTAGAAAGTGTGTAACTTTGTGAAGAATTTGAATTGTTTATAATTTATTTTTTCTCTTCTTCCTTCTTTCTACCTTCTTCTCAACGCATCCAAACGGTGCCTATAGTAATAGCTCAGAGCCATTCGATTCTTCCGGATTGCCTCTAAAGCCAGCTGCGAATATTACATTGCTTATATTTATAATGATATGGAGTAGACGTAGAAATTTTATCCACATTTGGACATTTCATTAGCTTCTGTTGAGTTTATTGAATTTGTCTAATGTCTGGGATTAGGACTTAGGAGATCAAGCAAAGAACTGAAATCCCACGTCTGAACAGCAATAAACAAAAAACAGTTCGTATTCTATTGCTTAATCATATTTAGCTTGAATTTCTTCAAACAACAATGCAAGAAATTCAAATATAAATTTCTCATTTTTATCAACTATATAGGAGGAAATATTTTCTCAATGCAATTGAGAATTGATGAAATAATCAGTTATATATTGTGGACAATTTTAGATTTGTAAAATGAAACATTGTACAGTAAATGCCATTAACACCCCACCATAATAGAGAAAAATTCTAAGCACTATTTAAAATTCCGGCTACAAATTGAATCCGCACCTTCTGAACAAAATCAGACAGCTAGCGTAGATCGATGACACAGTTCTAGATAACATGTTACATGCATGTGTGATTCATCATTTGCATGTGCGCCTGATGTTTTTGTTTTGATTGGTGGAGAGATGTCACTTTCACTCCAAACCGTCTGATTAATATGAAACTTGTGGTGAGGGGACGTGCTTAATTCGTTGGCCCCAAATTTCTCATTTGTCACATGGTAGCAATGTTTTCGGCTTCAATTTGGCTGATATGTACCTGCACCGATAGCTGACGCGAATCCGGTACACAATATACAAGACAAACAACTTTGAAGGAATAAATTATGAGGTCATCAGTTCACATTCTTGAATTTCTTATTTTATCTATAGCATCATTATATCTCTCCGTTCATCTTTATTTTTACTTCTTTGGCACCCTGATTTTGTTATATTCCGTACTATATTACTTAGTACATGCATTTTTCATTATGCTCCATTTGGATGAGCTCTCTAAGAATAAGAGAATAATAGAGTAAATTTATTATAAACAATCCAAACTCTTTACAAAGTTACATACTTTTCAATACTTTTTTTCTTATTCCTCTTATTTCCACACCATCCAAACGAAATCTATACGATAAAAAAAGCTTTGAGAAGTTGAATGATCCTCTACTGTGATGCAATAAACCAGATTGAAATAACAATAACCAGCTCAATTGATTACCGCATCTTAATTAATAAAGCAGTTCAATTTATTATTATATATATGCAAATGATATTTATGGACTATTTATAATTCACATAATTTTATTTTTGAAACAGGCTGAGCGTCAACGTGGCTCTAACATTTTTTTTATTAGGGAGGCAGCATGCATGGTTGCATACAGTAGTGGTGGTTAAAATAATGGAGCACAACAGAAATTAGGGAGAGGAGAGAGATGAAGATGAGTGGGATTAGTTGTGTTTTGATTTGATATTGTTATTAATTAGATGGTAATATATAAGAAAGTAAATAGAGATGGGCTAAAATCAGTCACGACTGACGGATGCAACCGTCAGCTACGATCAAATTTCAATTTTCGAGATTCCAACAGTCGATCTGAACCGTTCAATGTGTTCTTCATATTGAAATCTCATTGGAGATCAAATTTTACATTTTTCTGATTTTATGTACTATTTTTTTGAGATTTTTAAAAATCATAGTTATTGAAGGGTCAGAATTGTTTAGATTAAAAATTTTGTAAAATATCAAATAAATACTAAAAAATTTCAGAAAAATGTAAAATTTGGTCTCCAATGAGATTTCAATATGGAGAACACATTGAACGGTTCGGATCGATTATTGAAATCTCAAAAATTGAGATTTGATCGTAGCTGACGGTTGCATCCGTCAGTCGTGGCTGATTTTAGCCCATCTCAAGTAAATAAGAAGGGGCATCTATGATCTATCAGTCTGTGTCTGTGCGCGGTGTGCCCACCAAATACAAACTTTCCCCCAGCAGCAGGGCACCGCATGACCAATCCAATACGTGTCCCTTTTGATTTGCACCTATTACCAATTACTCGCTCTGCCAGTCTCCACCTAATTCTCTTTTGTTGTTGTATTTTAGCTTTCCAATTTGTTTTTGGTAGTAATAATGAAGACATATCTTTTTGACCAACTAATGAAAATGAAAAGCGGTAGATCCCTCTGACCTCTCTAGTCTCTACCTTTTTTGGTTGTTGTTTAGGTGTAGCCCGTAGGTGTGTGGAGTGGAAGTGTGTGTGTTTATTTGTATAATATTGCCTGAGTGTGAGTGTACTAGCTAGTATTTTGAATATGGGCTGCGCCGCTGCGGAATGGTGATGAATTGGAAGTAGTACAGTACAGCTAAGTACCAGCCAGCCTAGCAAAGCAAATCCCAGAACTGCAACTGGTAAATGGTAATCGTAATTCGCAAGTAAAAGCAAAGTGCTCCGCTTCGTCTCGCTCAGTTCAACTTCAGTGTTGTCTTCTCCGTAGACCGTACCGTAGTCGTAGTCTCCATCTTGTCTGTCTTCTGCATACATAGAAGTAGAGAGAGAGATTGAGATCAGAATTAGAGTGGGAGCTCTGTAGCCCTAGCCTAGGAATTAAAGAGAGGGTGAGGGTGAGGGTGAGGGTGCTACCACCTGCATATCTGCATGCTCTGTAGTTTATACTCGACAACTTCAATCCCAATTAATTAAGCTGCAGATCCATCGATCTAAGATTCTAAGATGAAGCTGCCGTTGCCGCTGCCCTTGCCCTTGGTGGTCCAGCAGATGCAGAGCTTGAAGGGCTCTGCCTCTGGTGGCTTCTCCCCCTTCTGGCTCCTCATCCACTTCCTCTGCTGCCTCGGCAGCACCGTCCTCGGCTTCCGCTTCTCCCGCCTCCTCTTCTTCCTCTTCTTCTCCTCCTCCCCTCTCTTCTCCCAGCCCCACCTCAGCACCATCACCACCACCACCACCACCACCACCATCACTACCATCACCACCACCTTCTCCTCCTCTTCTTCTTTCCCCTCCAACTCCTCCTCCCTCCCCCCTCCCCTCAACACCACCTTCTCCCACCCCGTCACCACCCGCCCCGTCGTCGGCCGCCACGGCATCCGCGTCCGCCCCTGGCCCCACCCCGACCCCCTCCAGCTCATGCGCGCCCACCAAATCATCCGACAAGTCCAGCTCGAGCAGCGCAAGGTCTTCTCTGCCAACAACCCCAACCCCAAGCCCATTCTCGTCGTCACCCCAACCTACGTCCGTGCCGCACAGGCCTTGCACTTGACGGCCCTTGCCCACACCTTACGCCTTCTGCCCTACCATGTCTCCTGGCTCGTCATCGAGGCCGCTGGCGTCACTAATGTCACTGCTTCCATTCTCGCCAGATCAAGCCTGCCCTTTTTCCATCTTGCCTTTGCCGACTCCATGCCGCACACCTTCCAGGCACGCCGTGTCGTCCAGGACAGGATGCGACTTCATGCTCTAAGGTCATCTTTTTTTACTTTCTATTCATTTTGCTTGCTCATTCCATACATTTCAATCTATTAGCTTCAATTCTTTTTCTCCTCTTTTGGGCTCAATTCATACTTAGCGATCACCTCCCATATCAAACGGAACTGCATGTACCATTTCTTATCACAAAAATTGTTTTTTTGCCAATTCTCCCATTGTTTCTTTTAATTTCACGCATTTTCTTTATGTCATAATTATTATTTCTTAAGATAGTAGGTATTTGAAATTGATCATTGCCTTCTTACTTCTTTCAAATTGATCATGCCTAATTACCATATTGTTCTCGGAACCTGTTGCAGATTCATAAGTGAGCAAAAGATGGAGGGCGTAGTTGTCTTTGCAGACGAGAGCAACATCCATGACCTCAAATTATTTGACGAGGCACAGAAGGTCAAATCAGTCGGTGCCATCAATCTCAGCTTTCTCACTGATCCCAGGAACCCCAATCAAGAGAACAACCCTCAACTCCAACCAGTGGTTCAAGGTCCGCTTTGCAACTCTGATGGCCAATTGTCGGGCTGGCGTACGCTAGATTCTACAAATGATGCTTTTGCTCCTCAGAACATGGAGTGGGCTGGTTTTTTATTGGATTCAAAATGGTTATTGGAGAAGGATTTGGATAAGATTGATGCAAACTTGAAGGGCTTGCTGGGTGATAATGGTTCGGGCATTGAACCGCTTGGAAAATGTGCACATAATGTGTTGGTCTGGTGGATCCGGGCTGAGACACAACCTGATACCAAGTTCCCACCTGGGTAAGTTTTCTTTGATCCCTTTCTTCTTAGCTCTCATGTTCTTGTACTCTTACAGTAAATTCTAAGTTACCTGTAGTTGTTTCAAGCTACAATAATGTTATTACTGTACCCCCTTTCAAGCAATAATTGGTCACCTAAGATGCTCAATTGTGTTGTAATAATAAATACGATTTGGTAGGTGATCACATGATGCTTTTTTCTTTGTACCACCGAAACCCTCATTATTCTGTCTTAAGTGGGTCCTTGAAGGAAAATGATTTACACCTACAAGTTTATGAAAATTATTGTGGCTTTAGCTGTAGCTAATTAAAAATAAAGTTGGTTGGTTTAGGTTGCTTTCTAGACTTCTTTTTGCAATCTCTGATTCTGATGTAATTTGGGTTTTGTATACTTGAAGAGATCTTAGAATGCAAGAGATCAACTTTCTATAGAATAATTTATTTTCTGACCTTCCTTCGTCTCAAGGCCCCAGTATCAACTGGTGCAGACTTGATATCACTGAGAGTTACCAGGCATTTAACCTTTCATATTTACATGACTCATAATATATATATATTTTTTTCCTTCTTTGGATCAGATGGGCAATTGAACAAGGAATCCCATCAAAGCATGAGACTAACTCAACTTCTAAAAGGAGATAAATTTGAGACGGCTTGAACTTCAACTGGTACATACCATCCTTGTAGTTTATCTAAAATAACTTATGGTTAATTTAGTTCTGAGAATTTTTATTTGTTTCCTTAAATGCCATACCACTATCTACACATTTGTGCATACCAGATATAATTGGAGCTATGGTTTTTTTTTTAGCTCCAAGACGTAATTGTATTGTACTCTGACACACTGTATCAATGTGATTTATGTCCCTAGAATATATCACCTGCACTGCACCCTTTCTAATTCAGTAGAAAGGATTGTTGAGAGCTATTGTCATTTCTAAAGTAAATTTGGAATATTTGGAGTGTTACCTTGTTTACTTTCCATTGTTCGGGGGGTATTGTATGATTTCTCATATTTTGTGGATTAAATCACATGCTGCACTGGAGATATTTTTTTTTCTTTTCCTTAACATTCTCGTATTATGTATCTTTTTTCCCTTTCAGGAAGTACTGATTCTACGTTTAGAACTTGTGTTACGTTAAGGCACACTGGACCAGTTTTGGTAAACATAGAAACCTCAGGGCAAATGTTTATTCTGTGTTGTTGTATCTTCTAAAATTCTTTAAAGAGTCAATAACCCCTCTTATGGGGTTCTTCTTTTCTTTTTTGGGCGTTTCTTGCCATCTGATGTACAATTTGTAAAATTTCACTTGTTTGTTGCTTATATAATATAAATAGAGCAATTATATTAAAATAATCAGTATTTTAATATAGGAATGTACTGCGATAGAGTAATCATATTGCCAAACAAACACTTTTCTTGTTTATAATTTTAATTTGTGTGGCACAAATGGTACCAAGTGTTTTACAATTTTGCTGCCAAATTTGTAAGCTATCTATCAGAACTTGAACTTGTATTTATAACAAGCCCCAAATGTTAAAATATTTCAACGATGCATATGATATGTAAGAAATTATACATGAGACATATTTCGTTTTACAGTATTTCACTTTTGGTGTAAAATTTATCTTTGTTCAGACCTAATTCTGAGTCTAATACAAAAGCCTTTGATCAGGTCTAAACATTTAGCTAATCCGTTTGCAAAAAAAGAAAAAGAGGGAAAAAAAAATGGAATTGTTTTAAACACTGATTTTCTTTGGGTGCGTTTGGATAGGTGTGGGAAGAAGGGAAGAAGGGAAGAAGTGGGAAGAAGTATTGAGAAGTGTGTAACTTTGTGAAGAGTTTGGATTGTTTATAATTTTTTTTCTTCCCATCTTACTTACAAGGCATACTCTGAATTTGGCAGCAGTAAGCAAATGAAATGAGACAGATCTGCTGCCAAATTTTGCTTAATGACGTACATATTTGTTGTGCATTCTTATGGGCTCCATTTGGATAGGTGTGGGAAGAAGAGAAGAAGGGAAGAAGTGGGAAGAAATATTAGAAAGTGTGTAACTTTGTGAAGAGTTTGGATTGTTTATAATTTTTTTTCTTCCTTCTTCTTCTTCTTTCTTTCTATATCCAAACGCACCCATGGTAATGCTGACTATCACGCAGAACTTCCACGTACGTCTATGCAATTGATGGGTACAGCCGTACAGTGTTGATGGAGTGGTGAGACAGACAGAGACACCTAAGATACATGGCTGACCCGGATGATTAATTGAAATGAATGCAAGTTGAAGGAGAAGGTCAGGAATAAGCCATCAATTAACAAACAAGTGCCTGCGCTTGCGCTTGCATGTGATGTGAGCCTAGCACTAGCAGAGATAGAACAGAAACATAAATGGGTCACATAACATGAGAGGCCTCAAATGGCCCACTTTAAATGTTATGAAAATTGAAACATATCTTTCCGAAAAAATAAAAAATGACGTTACTGTTCACACAAATTACGATAATTATTGTTAAAAATTCAAAATTTAAAAAATAACGTTATTAGATCGGCATTCGGATTGACGAAAACAAAAACTGCTTGAATCGTCATTCCAATTTACGATTTAAGATGAGACTGAAAAATTCACTCTGACAAAAGCAATGGCTCTCTTTTTGTTATATTCGGTCAAGATTGGTCAAATGGTCAAAAGACTAGTTGACACATATATTATTTTTCACTGTCAAACTAGGTTTATCAAAGGATATTATATAGAGTAACAACAAGGATTGTAATAATCTCAAAGGATATTTATCTAGTGTATTAATGTTTCACCTACCTATTATACTATTATAATCTCAAACGTAGTCTTTTAAAAATACAACGCGTATCTGAACATGGCACGACACGATACAGTACAGAGGCGATACAACACGGCAAGACACGGATACGGACACGGACACGACACGAGAACTTAGACGCATCGTGTCCAATATGAAATAGACACGGCACAACAGGACACGTGAATTTTCTATATACGACACGGCACGACACGAGATACGACATGACACGACACGAAAGGCATGACACATATTATAATCACCCCAAATATGAAATAGAGACACATTAAGCGTTATACAAATATGATGGATGATGGATTTTCGATTTATGTACATCTTTACCGTTCAATTGTATGGTAAGAACTTTTTCCAATACTTACATCTTTACCATTATTTTATTCTTATTTTCAACATAGGGATCCAAAATTAATTTTAAACGACCTAAATTTTATATAAAAGAGAACCAGATATAAAATCTATCTGTTTAGATTCGGGGTTTCTGTTTTTTCCTCATTGCTAATTATTATGTTCATTTCTTATTTGTGGATTTAGGTTGCTGCTTCGTTTATATATTGATACCTCGTCATTATTAAGTAAATACATTTATTGTGATTTTAATTATTAGGAGTTTTTGAAATGTTTGGATTAGGTGTACATCATTCTCAAAAAGGCATCTTATAATGAAAGCTGACATTATACTTTCTAAATTTTTCATTTATTTCTTCATTTTCATATATTGAACATCCAATATCTTTTAGTTTATGTTTTTCTATTTTAAGTTAGATATAATTTGATATAATATCAGATGCATAACTATTCCAATTTTGCTTCCTTTTATTTATACAGATCATGAAAATAATGTTGATGAGTGAGAGAGCAATTGTTTTTGACCATTTGACCAACCTTGACTGAATATAATAAAAAGAGCTCACGCTCAATTCTTAATTATTGATGAAGAATATTTCCATATTCTTTTTTGAATCTATGAAATGAAAGAATCCAGGAAAAAAAGAAAATCGAAAAAAGGAAATAGAACAGTAATTTTGGATCGGCATTCCAATTGACGATCCAAGCAGTTTTGTTTTCGTCAATCCGAATACCAATCCAATAACGTTATTTTTTAAATTTTGAATTTTTAACAGTTATTATTGTAATTCGTGTGAACAGTAACGTCATTTTTTTTTCGGCATATCTTTCTTCTCCCGTGGAAGAGCAGCAAGTCAGCAACCCCTTACCCCTACCGGCCTACACTACAATACTACATAGAATAAGGAAGCATCTTGTTAATTTTTTGCTTTTCTTCAAAGATTTACTACAGTCAATGAAGGCCCAATGCATAAAGTTATATAATATTTGCAACTTAATCAGCATTAATGAGTAATGACCAATAACTTTTTATATATCTTAACTTTTCAATTTCTCATGTAATTAATTGTTGGTTTTCTTATCAAAATATTTTATTTTATATGTGTCGTTGATTATGGACATAATTTCGTTTGAACGGTCTACGAAACGGATATCCCCATAGTCACTGTTTTCTAAAAAGGCATCTTTAAATTTTTATATTATTTATTCATTAGTCCTTTTGACTAATTCCTGAGTTTATTAAAACATCAATAGAACGCAATGTCTTTTCTATTTTTTTTTTCACAATTATAAGATTCATGTGAAGTACATTTTATTATATTGTTAAATTTTTGCACTCTACATTATTATCAACAGTAATATAATTTTATGGGAGAATTATAAACAGTACTCTGATAAATGTACAAATGCACATGTACCATTAAATTTGTTTCTACTTTCAGGGTAAAAAAAAGGGGGGGGGGGTAAGTACTTTGAAATTTTTTAATAAGATTATAACAATGATAGGACACTCCTTGCACAACCGAAGTTTTGTCATGCTTGGTAGGAGTTGTTATATTGCAGAAATTGAATGTGCTGAGTGATCAGTGACAGTAAATAACGGAGAGAGCCAACCAACCTCACGAATTAATATACAATGGTGATTTTTAAATATGCTTCACTTTTCTTGCAAACATTTATCAGACCAGAAACGAGATATGATGAGATCTTAAAAAAAACATTTATCACCTGCACTGCACCCTTTCTAATTCAGTAGAAAGGATTGTTGAGAGCTATTGTCATTTCTAAAGTAAATTTGGAATATTTGGAGTGTTACCTTGTTTACTTTCCATTGTTCGCGGGGTATTGTATGATTTCTCATATTTTGTGGATTAAATCACATGCTGCACTGGAGATATCTTTTTTTTCTTTTCCTTAACATTCTCGTATTATGTATCTTTTTTTCCTTTCAGGAAGTACTGATTCTACGTTTAGAACTTGTGTTACGTTAAGGCACACTGGACCAGTTTTGGTAAACATAGAAACCCCAGGGGAATTGTTTATTCTGTGTTATTGTATCTTCTAAAATTCTTTAAAGAGTCAATAACCCCTCTTATGGGGTTCTTCTTTTCTTTTTTGGGCGTTTCATGCCATCTGATGTACAATTTGTAAAATTTCACTTGTTTGTTGCTTATATAATATAAATAGAGCAATTATATTAAAATAATCAGTATTTACAGTAGGAATGTACTGCGATAGAGTAATCATATTGCCAAACAAACACTTTTCTTGTTTATAATCTTTAATTTGTGTGGCACAAATGGTACCAAGTGTTTTACAATTTTGCTGCCAAATTTGTAAGCTATCTATCAGAACTTGAACTTGTATTTATAACAAGCCCCAAATGTTAAAATATTTCGACAATGCATATGATATGTAAGAAATTATACATGAGACATATTTCGTTTTACAATATTTCACTTTTGGTGTAAAATTTATCTTTGTTCAGACCTAATTCTGAGTCTAATACAAAAGTCTTTGATCAGGTCTAAAAATTTAGCTAATCCGTTTGCAAAAAAAGAAAAAGAGGGAAAAAAAATGGAATTGTTTTTAAACACTGATTTTCTTTACTTACAAGGCATACTCTGAATTTGGCAGCAGTAAGCAAATGAAATGGGACAGATCTGCTGCCAAATTTTGTTTAATCACGTAGGCTCCATTTGTATGGCTTCTTCCCGGAATAAGAAATAAGGAATAACCACTTTTTACCAATAAATTTATTTCTAACCATCCAAACTCTTCACAAAAGTTACACACTTCCCAATAAATTTATCCTTTTCCAATAAATTTCTTCCCTTCTTCCTTCTTACTACCTTATTCTCAACGCATCCAAACGGAGCCGTACATATTTGTGGTGCATTCTTATGGTAATGCTGACTATCACGCAGAACTTCCACGTACGTCTATGCAATTGATGGGTACAGTGTTGATGGAGTGGTGAGACAGAGACAGAGACACCTAAGATGATTAATTGAAATGAATGCAAGTTGAAGGAGGTCTCTTTTGCGCCGCGCGCCAAATGAAATAACACATCAATTAACAAACTTGCGCTTGCACTTGCATGTGATGTGAGCCCCTAGCACTAGCAGAAATAGAACAGAAACATAAATCATAAATACCGTAAAAATTAAAACTAATGTTACTGTTCATTCGAATTTCGATAATAACAATTAAAAATTTAAAATTAAAAAAATAACGTCGCTGGATCGTCATCCGAATTGACGAAATCACAAAACACTTGGATCGTCATTCCGGATGACGATCCAAGCTTGAATCGTCAAATGAAATGACGATCCAAAGTCCAAACCAAAAAATGTAAAAGGCCTCAAATGGCCCACTTTAAATGTTACGAACATTGAACCGAAAA
Organism: Rhynchospora pubera; assembly: GCA_028095005.1. Classification (NCBI taxonomy): domain Eukaryota; kingdom Viridiplantae; phylum Streptophyta; class Magnoliopsida; order Poales; family Cyperaceae; genus Rhynchospora; species Rhynchospora pubera. The sequence goes on along the minus strand of CM051459.1, from coordinate 227,442,746 downwards.
ATTAAAAAATAATATTAAATTAATATAATATATATAAAACAATATCAATATAATAATATTTTTTTAAATAGTATCACAAGATCGGAATCCCAGATTCCGACCTTAGCTAAGATCGGCATCCCAGATTTCGATCTTAGTTTTTTAATTTTTTTATATATTATTTATTTATTTATTTCTTTTATTAATTAGCTAAATAATTAGAAAAATAGATAATATATTGTAAAAATATTGAAAAAATATGGAAAAAATCAGGAATAATTAAAATGAATTTTATATGTAATTTAGTATTTTTTGGGAAATTTTTTTTCTTTTTATTAGTTTATTAATTAGTTAATTAATTAGAAAAAATAAATAATATATTCTAAAAATATTGAAAAAAAAATCAGGAATAATTAAACAAAATTTTATATGTAATTTAGTATTTTTTTTGGAAAATTAAATTTATTTTCCTTTTCATTAATTTATTTAATTAAATATAAATTTAATTAATTTATTTAATTAAAAAATAAATAATTAAGTATAAATTTTTAATTAATTTACATTAAAATTATAAATTTTCAAAACAACCATTTGATATTCGTCCCGGATGTCGTCCTCTGTATATATTATTTTCATATTATATATTAAACAATCATATCGAGTCTCATGATCAAGGAAGCACTTTTCTGGATTGCGTTAGAAAGGAATCACACGAGATTGATGTTTTACTGAGACAGAGAAAAACGACTAAATTCACTTGATTTACTGCATTTCTCTTTTTAATAATTAATTTATGATTTTAAAAACTTTTTTAGTAGTTTAGAGTGGTTTTTAGGTTTGCAAACTTTCAAAGTGGATTTTGGAGGTCCAGAGAGCGTTTTTTGACTTCGAAAATAGTCGTTACGGGTTTCACCCCGGTAACATGTGTAGATCTCGTCACCAGCTTTCCGGAATATCCTCGTTTGCGCCAAACGGACCTTCCTATCAAAAGTTATGCCTGTTTAAAGTTTTAATGTTCAAGTTATGCCTTTGTATCCCTGCAAATGCAGAAAGGATTAATAAAACTTTGAACATTCTGAAAGGATTATGCCTTTGTATCCCTGCAAATTCTGAAAATTTATAATCCTTTCTAAATGGTACAATTCATTTAATTAAATAAGTTATAAAAATTTATATTTTAATTAAATAAATTAATTAAAATGAAAATAAATTTAACTTTTCCAAAAAATATTAAATTACATATAAAATTTAATTTAATTATTCCTGATTTTTTCATATTTTTTCAATATTTTTACAATATATTATCTATTTTTTCTAATTATTTAACTAATTAATAAATTAAATAAATAAATAAATAATATATAAAAAAATTAAAAAGCTAAGATCAGAATCTCGGATTCCGATCTTATGTAAGGTCGGAATCCGGAATTCCTATCTCAGCTAAGATCGGAATCCAGGAATCCGATCTTGCGTTCGGAATCTGGAATTCCGATCTCGTGATACTATTTAAAAAAATCTTATTATATTAATATTATTTTTAATATATTATATTAATTTAATACAATTTTTAAATTTTTCGGAACATTGAAACATATCTTTCTTCTCCCGTGGAAGAGCAGCAAGTCAGCAAAAAATAATATCAATATAATAATATTTTTTTAATAGTATCACAAGATCGGAATCTGAGATTCCGACCGCAATTACGGAATCCGGGATTCCGATCTTAGCTAAGTTCGAATAGTGGCGCTCCCTTCGGCCTTTGGCTAACACTAGTGACGCCTTTCGAGCATCAAAACGTGTGAACGTTGGCCATTCCTTTTGCTTTGTTTTTGATCCGTTTGCAAAATGAATTACATTTATTTGAGGAACGTGGCTGGTTCCCAATAAATAATATATTAATTGTACTTTTAATTTTGGTTATACAAGAGGACATTTGATTTTCTATAAGCAGTTTATTCGAAAGATATTTAACATACCGAATATACCATTTGATCAAGGGAGCAATTGAGACAGAAAAATAAACCTGATCAAATGTCTATTTTCATATTGATATTCCTCATAGTAATTTTCAATTTGATTTGAATATTATTCTGATTGATTCTGTTGGATATTGTGGAGATCTCTCATCAGCCACTTCTCCAGTCGTGCTTTAAGGAGTGACATCTACCCGAATTATCTTGGTTGCAGTTTCCTCTTGCACTTTGAAACGGAATACGCTTAAGGACAATGCCTAGCACGATTCGGGTAAAACTGTTTTAATTATTTATTTTATTTATTTTATTTATTTTTATGTTATCCGAATTTATTTATTTGATTTTGCACCAACAATCTCAAGCGTTAATTCCGTGATTCGGATTATAGACTATTTGTTTTAATAAATTATTGGACTATTTAGCAATACATTCCGAATGAAAATTGTTGGCAGATTAAATATGCTGATTCCAGTGCTGTAGATTAATTTCATTATATCTAACAGAGATCTTAAATCGTTAGCGAATTTGTCTAAAAAAAAAATTGGATTGTTAGGAAATTTAACTATCCCTATACATACCGTGATTCCCTCTTGATTAAATTTCTTTGAGTGTTGTTGATCTTTTAATATCAATTATGCAACAAATTAACAAATTAAATGATCCATGTGACCGCCTCTCATTGTTTTTGTAATATATGAACATTTGTAGCATCATCATTATTTTGTTGTTTATTACTCATTATTAATCTGAAATTATTCTGACAAAATGATATATTTGTAATATTTCAATTCAAAACCATAAACCACAGCCGTACTATTATACACATTTGAGACCTTCAGTGATTCTGAATTAATGATTCTCTACTATTTGTAGTTAAGTTTTTGGCAAATATTTTAATATAAGCTTTCATCTCTTGGTGATAATTAAAATAATTCTATTCATGTGATTAATGAGTCACTTTTAATTTGAGAATAAATGTCAGAACGTTGGTTCATTTCCTCATAAGATCGAAATTCGGGATTCTGATCTTAGCTAAGTTCGGAATCCGGAATTCCGTAATTGCGGTCGGAATCCCAGATTCCGATCTTGTGATACTATTTTAAAAATATTATTATATTGATATTAATTTTAATATATTATATTAATTTAATATTATTTTTAAATTTTTCGGTACCGGCCTACACTACAATACTACATAGAATAAGGAAGCATCTTGTTAATTTTTTGCTGTTCTTCAAAGATTTGCTACACTGAATGAAGGCCCAATGCATAAAGTTATATAATATTTGCAACTTAATCAGCATTAATGACCAATAACATTTTATATATCTTAACTTTTCAATTTCTCATGTAATTAATTGTTGGTTTTCTTATCAAAATATTTTATTTTATATGTGTAGTTGATTATGGACATAATTTTGTTTGAACGGTCTACGAAACGGATATGCGCATGGTCACTGTTTTCTAAAATGGCATCTTTATATTTTTATATTATTTATTCATTAGTCCTTTTGATTAATTCCTGAGTTTATTAAAACATCAATAGAACGCAATGTCTTTTCTAATTTTTTTTTCACAATTATAAGATTCATGTGAAGTACATTTTATTATATTGTTAGATTTTTGCACTCTACATTATTATAAACAGTAATATAATTTTATGGGAGAATTATAAACAGTACTCTGATAAATGTACAAATGCACATGTACCATTAAATTTATTTCTACTTTCAGGGTAAAAAAAAGGGGGGGGGGGGTAAGTACTTTGAAATTTTTTAATAAGATTATAACAATGATAGGACACTCCTTGCACAACCGAAGTTTTGTCATGCTTGGTAGGAGTTGTTATATTGCAGAAATTGAATGTGCTGAGTGATCAGTGACAGTGAATAACGGAGAGAGCCAACCAACCTCGCGAATTAATATACAATGGTGATTTTTAAATCAAAAAATACTCCAATGCAAGGGTCCTTTTCTACAGTACCATTTCAGATTTATCTGGTGATTTATCCAAATCGTTGATTTCAGATAGCCTCTCTGATCGAACCGTTCAGCGATTGGGTCCTTCGATCTGTCCGCCTTCGATCTCCCCGATAAAATACCAACTTCTTCGTCTGGTCTCCTCCCACTTTCCTGATCCAACAAATGAAAAACATAACCTTTCTTGATCACTCGGTGCCTCTGTCTCATTTACTACTGTGTAACAAAAGAAAAAAAAAGTTGGAGCAACGAAGAGTGATTCGGGGGAGGAAGCAAAGAGACTTCTCGAAGCAGCTTCGTCTAGAAACCTTCGTCTTCTCAAAGGTACTGATCGATCTGTTTTTCTTTTGATCTGCTATAATGTCTTCCTTCTCTTCAATTGACCACTTCTTTTTCCCTTTTGCTTCAATTTAGGTTTGAGACCCTCCATGCTCTCTGATGAAGGCTTAGAACCTAGGAATCAAATAAATTTATAGACCTAGAGCTAACCTCACTAGTCTTTTGGAGTACAGCTTTAGGGTCGAACCCAAGGGACGGTACAATTGATTACTGGACTTATCCTTTTTCAAAAGCTAGACAAGAATATTTTGGTGGAGAAATAGTTGAAATAAATCTAAGTGCAATAATGTAGATATTTTTGGTTGTTTTTGTCAATTAAAATAAAGTAAACAACTAAAGTAAGGTTTTTGGGTTTTCAAACAGTATAAAAAGCGTCTTAGGGTTCAGGTTTCACCTTGTTTTGGACTCAAGAACACAGAACTTATCACTTTCGTGCATCGAACGGTGTTTTTCAAGCGTTTACTTCTCTGTTCGGTTCGAACAAGGATCTGTTCAATCCGAACAGGAGTCTGTTCAATCCGAACAGGACTCTGTTCAATCCGAACAGGAGTCTGTTCGATCCGAACAGATGGTATAAGTGTGTGGTTTTGACCTTTTATGATACTTTATACCTTGTGCTAGGGTTTGTTGGTCAAACCTAGATATTCTAAGCCTCAGCTGTCGCTTGTTGGACTAGAAACTGGTTAAATCACAACCTAACCTAATTAACTCGATTGGTTCACAACTTTTCGTATAGAATTCAATCAATTTAAACTTGTTTGTTGGAGTTCGTAAGGATATCTAGAGGTCTTTTGGACTTGTCTAAAAGTTACACTTTTGATGTCAACTAATCTCCCCTTTCGGATCTACGATTTATCCCAAATACTTTATCTAAATTATCTTGATTAACCTAACTTTTAGAACTTAACTAAATGTGGCCATTCATCTAGAAGTTAATTAGACTTAACCAAGCAATTTAAACAAGCAATTATAATAATTCTCAACGAAACAAATCAACAAAACATATCATATCATATCAAGTCAAATCACAACATCCAAACCTAAGTTACTACCTTACCCCTAAGACTACATAAGTTTATCCTAACATGGTACTAAAACACACAACAAATAACATAGAAATCACAAGATACAAGCCCATTGAAAATAGAGAAGAAAACATAGAAGAATAAACCGAATACTCCTTTATGCTTTCGAACTACGATCTCTAGGCAGTGAGGTGTTGCAAGATGGTCACCAAACTCGTCTCCTTACTGCCGTCGCTTCAAAGAACCAAGCTTTGATGATCTCCAATGGTGGAAGAGAGAAAAACGCCTATGGAAAGAGGAATTTTGTGGTATGGAAGGTTCTTTTTTTTCCTTCAGGTCTAGAGGTGTATATATGGATGTCCCAGGTCGCAAGGATGGAAGGCTAGGGCACCAGGGCGCAAGAAATTGCCATTTCCATCAGTTTCTATGTAAAAAATAATGCCTTATGTGATATGGCGGCACCCTGGTCAAACCGAACAGATCCTTGTTCGAACCGAACAGGAGAGAGAAAGAACAACTGCACAAGTCTGCTGTTGTGATGCCCAGTCGGATCGAACAGGCTCCTGGTCGGGTCGACCAGGAGAGAGAAATAACGCCTGACTGCCATAGATGCTGGTCGGATCGACCAGATGATTGTTCAGGTCGATCAGGAGAGAGAAAAGAGCCTCCAATGCTAGGAATGAGTCGTCTAGCGTGCGTGCTACATCGGGAATCCATCTATATGCTCCAAAATCATCAGAAATCATCAAAGTCCTGTAAAATGAGAGAAGAAACGACGGTAGAGCCAATTCCTTGGAAATCATAGCAATTTATTGAATAATTCAATGGTTTGAGTGTTATTTGAGCGCCAAGTACGGTCCAAATGCCTACAAATAATGACGATATCACTCTCTCCACGCATACCTGATGTATTAGACTAATTTATTGATTTTTTTCGTCTCCTTTATAGAAATTTGCCGCTTTTACCAATGGCTCGACTGAAAACCTCTCCATCAGATTATAAGTGCCAAGGTATGGTTCATCGATCTCTATACTTGATCGATCACTACGAGACAATTTTCTTTTCTTAGCTCAGGTTTACATTTCGAATCAAATCAATTCGATTGTGGGTTCGAAGTATTGTTTAAAGCTTGCTTTCTGTACTTTCTTTTTAGTTTGACATTTCTTTTGATTTCTTGCACAATTGCTAACAGGTTTCCAACCTTACTGAACTCCAGCTCCATCTTGCACATGGTCCATTTTTGCTCAAGTTGGTAACTGTTTTTATCTGATTCCTAATAATAATCAGAATAACTAATGTTGAATTTATTATCTGGTATTGTTCTGCATTTTTTATCAAATAAGAAATAGTATATATTTTTAGCATGGCTCGCTTTTAAAAAATGGTGTGGGAGACAAATTCCAGCCATAGATCCAGTTAGTTTATATTTTAGGAAAGTAAGAATTAGTTCTCTCTTTGATTCGTGGGTGTAACAGCTAAAGGAATTTTCGGAAGAATTTATATATTCTATGCATTTTTTGTAGGCATTAATACTCAATAAAAGTTTACATGAATCAGAAATTTTGCATGATTCTAGGCTAAGAACTTGTACTATGATGATATGTCGGAAATAAAAAGAAATTACATTTTAGTTTAATAAGATATGCAATTAAGGGGGATTTAGAATTTAAGATTGTATGTCATATAAATTTTGTATGGTCGACAGATAACTTTTTGTAAGGAAGCTATCTTTTACATTATTTGGCCAAATTTAGGTAATTAAGTTTACGGACAAATTATAATCACTAATTACCTCAAGGCCTTCACATTTTATGACAAATTATAATCATTCTCTGTCATAGAAGTTGCCATTTTCAAACTTCGCTATGACAAGTACTCAAAATTTCCAAATTAGCAATCTGATAACTACTTATCCCTATCTGTTATTCCGAAAAAGAGCTCATGGTACATTTAATTACAGGGAATGATTTGATGCCCTGGTACTCTAATTGCACTGATTTCCACCAAAATCTTGCCATGTCCCTCCATAATGGACGAGGTACGTAATGTTAAATGCTTACAATTTTTCCCTTGACCCATTTTCTTTAAGAATTTAACAATATAAATTCAAGCTACAAAATTTTGCTATTATGTGAAAAAGATTGTAATTATATTTGAAATGCTATTATTTTATACAAGGTAGAATTTGATTACTTCAATCCTTCATGGTCAAATACTAGGCAGAGCCTACCAGTATCCTAATTAGAATACTGACCAGGCTCTGGCACAACTACTGGTTTTCTGGTACCATCTTCTTTGGGTATATAATATCCATGTTTTTTCCCCTTGGACCATCTGATCCTTTTTGCTAACTATTTTTGTTTGTGCACTGAGGTCATGGGCTTCTGCGTTTGTAGATGGTTGCTCCTCATATTGTGTCATCTTTTTGCTCAGGTAATTTTTTAAAGCTAAATTTTCTTACACATCTTTCAACATGATTTAATAGATTCATTTTTTGATATATTAATGCCTCTTTATTTTGATTTTGTTTGGCTAATTACTGATTTTTTTTCAATTTAGTATTAATAATCCAGCATAATTATCAATTTTGATTTCTTTAGAACAATCTTTCTGTATAAAAATGCAAGCCTTAAACCCTGAAATCTTTCTGTGTATGCAAGTAGAATGTGATTCTTAGTAATTGTGCGGGTGGTGTTTTTTATTTATTATTTTTTTTTTTGCTTCTTCTTCATTTTTGCCTCTGCTACTTGCAATTGTTCCTGTTTCTCTGATTTTTCATGATTTTACTTTGTTTTGTTCCTATTTTCTCCTACCATATACCCTTTTAGTTAGATTTTGGCCTGATTTGTCATTTTTCATTATTTCTTGCAGCTGGATGGAATTGAGCTTCAATGCCATCATCAAGCTTCCCAAATGTGCAATGCATGGATCAAGACCTATTTTGATGGGGTTTGTCGTTCATCCAATTAGCTATTAGCAAAATTTGAAATTCAGTGATGTTATAAATTTGGTTTAGTTACAAACATTTTCTTTGCATTGTTTGGTTTTTGTTCATTATTTCACCATAAAAAAATCAGATTTTTTAGAATGTTTTTCTGTTTTATTGTAGACCATAATTGTCTTGCAGCCAATTAATTTGGAGGGTGTTCAACAAAAATTTCAAACATGTCATGTTGTCACTGGTACGTGCTGATCCACCTTAGAATTTATTAAAATTTAGTTTTAGTTTTTGCTGCCTCTATGTCAGAGACTAGAACAATTTTTTTCTATTATAAATTTCGAGGGTATATGTTTATTTCTTATGCTTTGAATTATATTTATCACCACATCCATTGTGATTTCAAGGCCGACACCTTGCCTCTTGATATTTACATCAGAGATAGCAGTATGTTGTAACCAGTCTTATGATTTGAGTAAGTATCATCTGTTTTTTAGTATTTCATATATTGGGTCTATTTTAAAAAAAAAAGCTAATTGTTTATCTGTTTATCATATATAGCAGTATAGCACTATATAGCAATATGTTAGACGAGCTAATTGTTCATCTATTTTTTTTTGCAACAACTGTTTCTAATAAATGTGAATCGCTGAGGTTCCAATTTAGAAAGAAAATTGTTTATATTTTGTTTTATTTCTTTTAATCTTCCACTCCAATTTATCTTCCTATAGAAGTTATGAAAGAAAGAGAGGTGTAAATCTTCTACTTCAATTTGTCAATTGTCCAGCACATTTTATTGTTTCAAAATAACCTTAACCACTTTCAGTTTTGGTACAGGAGATGGATCGCTGCATCTCTTGGTAATATGATGTTTGGAGCTTCTCAGAGTGGTAATTTTTCATACTCTGAATCATTTATTAGATTATACCATAATCAGAGTTTTAATTCCTTCGTTGCATTTTGTTATTACATGTTGCACTCTCCACTTAATATACTTGAAAAATAAAGTATTGTTAGACATGAATTCAAGTGGCCCCCTAACGTTTCCTGCATACACTCAAGAAGAGCAACCTGTGCTGCAACTATGCATTTGTATTCTAATAAAAATTAGCGTAGAATTAGATGCACTGATGTATTATTTGGGTAAACAGCTTAAATGCAAGATCCAATTCCAATGAGACTTGACACCGTCAGTTTTTATGATTTTGCGCGTGTATAGAATCTAAGAGCTAATATAAGCAAGGAAAAATCATTATCTGAATCGATCCTGCATTGTACCTAAATTATTTATCTGGCATCTTTTAGAATAGGTGTGACTACAGAAAGGTTGGACTATAACAGACTACCTCTTTCAAGTTTTTATATATGTTGAATGAATCGATCCTGCATTGTACCTAAATTATTTATCTGGCATCTTTTAGAATAGGTGTGACTATAGAAAGGTTGGACTATAATAGACTACCTCTTTCAAGTTTTTATATATGTTGAATTGAGATGATTTTTTTTTTAGAATAGTAAATAGTTGTATTATTCAAAGTTGATACAAAAGTTGAGACGTTGTGCAACTATCAGAAGACAATTAAGGCTAAATTGGGTTATCTTGAGCATGATCTCAATTCAATTATTTTGAAATATTTAAAAAAATTTAAAAATTGAGGGATTGTACATTTTTATTTATAGGATGATAAAAGAGAAAAAATTATCATTATGTTGATCGCGCAACGCGCGAAATTAACACTAGTATGCTTCACTTTTCTTGCAAACATTTATCAGACTAGAAACGAGATATGATGAGATCTTAAAAAAAAAACAAAAGGAGGTTTAAACAAAGAAAAAGTTTTCGTGGTTTTAATGGGCATGATGAGCTATCATCACATTGAAAATAAATGAGTAACGGAATCTCATTCTATTACAAAAGAATTACCATACAATTTCATGATTTTGGAAACATCCGAACTACAGCTTATTAAATTCGTACTGAGGTGTTGTTTTTTTAATTTTGTCCGCGTATATACTAGAAGGTTATTTGTTTTTTTTTATGTTTAAGAACTTAAGTAGTTATCACGCTTTTTTTTTTTTTTCCTCTTTAGGCTCTATCCACTCTCAAGTCCTTAGTGAACTTAAAAGTGTCGTTTGATGTAGTAGTTTATTGTACTGTACCCAAATTCATTCTTAAATTCTACTAACTTAAAAGTGTCGGAGGAGAATAAGAAGAGTTGGATTCGATCAATTCCAGTAAAGGTGCGTTTGGATATAGGAAGAAAGAAGAAGAAGAAGGAAGAAGGAAAAAAAAAATTATAAACAATCCAAACTCTTCACAAAGTTACACATTTCCCAATACTTCTTTCCATTTTTTTCCTTCTTTTCTTCTTCCCACACCCATCCAAACGGAGCCAAAAAAAGTCAATACATGTAGAAAGTAGGACTGATAAATTTCTAATTAAAGTATTTTAGTCATTTTCAAAATGTGATTTTCGATTCTTCTTATATATAATTATATCACCTTAGGATTTATCAAATTAAAAACATGGAGTTTGCTTGAAAAAAGCAAAAATGATAATGAAATCCTACCTACTTTTCAGTGCAGTTCTTAATGTTCACTGGGTTTCAAAGTTTTTTGAGGAGATATAAATTATAGAAATAGTAAAACTTAGAGGTATAAATGGCAACAAACTTGAAAAATTCTCAGAAAGTAAAAACTATCATTCCCGTCTTTCAAAGGAAAATAGGGCTTGGATCCAACTTCCAAGAAAATATCCTTTTGTAGTGATGCAGATTTGAAAATGGATTAGATCATGAATCGTGTTAATAGGGACAAATTCATGTCTCTTTCGTTGGGCTTTAAAGTCGTTGTTTCTAACTTGTTTCTCTTTATATTAAAATAAAGACACCGTCTTACTTGTCACCAATACAAAAAGAAGATTTTTTTTCTCTTTTCAATATTCCACTATAATATCTGGTCAACACAACTGCAATAAAAATTTTCTTGTTGAACTTATCTAAACAAAAGTGAAAACTGAATTGTTCAAAGTTCAAACAGTAATCTAGAGCAATGCCAAATTCTTAATTAATAGCCTAAATTTACTTTCCTATTTCACGAAAGATAATAATAAATCGATGTAATTTTGGGATTGTGTGCTAAATTATGCTTGAAAATAAAAATTGGCACCTAGAAGTCATGTTATTAAATCCCTTGCTTACTTTTCATGCACAAAATAGGCAACAATCTTTAATGCATGCTATAATGGGCAGATGAAGAAAGTATAAAAAGAGGTGTGCCGTGCGTCAGAGTGTCAATTTATTTGTTAATTGAAGATATAAGTTGACACTAACGACAGTGGATGTAATTAATTGAACATCCATCTTGAACTTGTAAAACCAAAAATACAATCGGCTATGTGTAATTTTTTTTTTTTTTTGTCTATGGACGGATCACGGGGTAATCCCACCTGACTCTAATAATTATCTTATATTAGATTAATTTTAATATTTAGTATTACAGAATTATGCACTAACTATTATTTCAATAAATTTTATAATAATGTAATTGAGATATTGTTGCGTAAGTAAATATAACAAAATTAATTAGTAACTAATCGAGTAGGACCAGTCTGGTTGGGCCAAAATATCTCTAATTTGAGTCGGATCAGACACGTGTAAAAATAATAATAAATATTTTGCGAACTCGATCTGATCCATTAACCCCTTAAATTCGTATAATCAGATCGGAAATGAACAATTCAAAAGTATCTAAGACCGTCGGATGAAATCAGTACGGTTGGAAAGGTACATATTACCAAATATTAATTATTATATGTCATAAATGAGATGGACAATTACAATCCAGCATTAGATTATGAATTTATAAAGTGCTACTCTCTCTCGAGCTGTTGATTTCAGGCGTATCTGATCCTCTGCGGTCCTATTGCCATGATCTTATGTGAAACGAGTTTTCTGACAGCTCTCCTAACCAACCCTCTTCCGTGCAAAACTACATTTTTTATTTTTATACAAAAAGAAAAAGCAGGCCAAACAACCAAAGTAACAGAAAAGCCCCTGAAAATTTCAAATAAGCATATAAATATAAATATAAAAATATATAAAGCACGTAATGATTCTGAAAATGACTGTATCTTTGTATTTGATTTGTGTGAACATGTGCTGCAGAGCATCTTTATGATGACGATCATTGAAAAATAAAAAATATCAAAAAAAGAGTTAACAGATTTTACACTCATTCAAACTTTCAGAGAGGAGGCAATTATTTAATGTCCGTGTCGTTATCCACATCAAATGTCGCGCAGCAAATAAATACAGCCATTAATTCATTTGCATCCTTGGAATGGACCACACCCACACATGACACATGGGGAATTGCTTTTGACAACAACATTTTTACTTCTGCAACATATTTTTGACAACATTACCCTTGAAATCAATTAAGAAAGTCTCATGTTCAATTTTCTAGTCCAGCATATACAAGGGTACTTTAGTTATTAAACATGAAAATATGTTGCAGGAAGTAAAATCGCTGTTGTGAATAGCAATTCCCATGACACATGGCCTTCCCATCCAAATACCTTTTTTTTTTTATCTCACAATCTATCTATATATATAAAGTCCATGCAAATCAAAATATTGTCATTAATAATATCCATAAATCAAAAAATATTTTTTCTTTATTACTTGTCTGTTAAAAAGAAAGATATCTCATTATATTTTATGGTTAGTTTGATTCATATGGGGTCTACATGACAGTGAAAGCCGCTTGAGCATTAGTCCCGTGTAGGCCTGAAAACTGTGACTGTTTCGACCGTCTTTTCGTTTCGTTTCGTTCAAAACGATACGAAACGGTTAAAAATTTTGGTTGCGTTTCAAAAACGAAACGGTTAACGCAAGTTTGAAACGGTTCCGTCCATGTGTATTTTCGTAATTTCGATCGCTTCGTCCAAAACGAAAACGATTAACGCAAATGATAGTCAGTTTTGTTTCCAAAACGCAACGATCAACACAACAGTTCATTTGCGTGGTCGTTCTAGATCCCATGGAATCCAGCTCCTGAAATATCCTTTGTGCCTTTTGGCCTCTTGTCATTTGCCAATTGGAATTGGCTTTTTCATAAAGTGGGGCTTTTCCCTCTATCAAAAAAAAAAAGTTTGAATTTTGCAATTAATTATTGGAACGGTAGAAATATGAATTTATGATGTTTGGGTGGGATGTCTTTCTTTTTTCAATTATTTTCTTTATGTTTGTTATTTTTTCTGTGCTGGGTCCAAAATGGAGTGGAACAGCTCATATCTATTTTGATTTTTTATGTAACCTAATAAAGAGAATTCGGGACAAGTACAATTCATAAATAAAAAAATTAATTAAACAAATGAAACCGCATATAACCAAATCTCGTAACTTTATTGTCTAATATGAGATCTCAGTAAAATAATATTATACATCCGTCACACTTTTCGAGAAGGATCATCGCGAACTATTAAAATTAACATGTTCATGAGATTTGCTACGGTGAGTTGCAACTCACTAAAGAGTCCGTGAGTCGCGTTCAAAATTTCAAAATTTAGTTCAAAATGATCGATCCAAACCGTCTAACACGATCTCCCTATTAAAATCTCCATGCAGACTAAATTTTATAATTTTTTGAAATTTTTAAGTATTCTTTTTGAAATTTTGGAAAATAATTAATCTAATTAGTTCTGAACCGTTCAAAAACAACAGTTTTTAAAAATCCGAAATAAATACTTAAAAATTTCAAAAAATATAAAATTTAGTTTGCATAGAGATTTCAATGGAGAGATCGTATTAGACGGTTTGGATCGATCATTTTGAATTAAATTTTAAAATTTTGAGCGCGACTCACGGACCCTTTGATGAATTATAACTCACAATAACAAAACTCCATATTCATACCTTTTTATTTAAAATAATTCTTAAAAGAGTTGAATTGGTTGAGCGATAATTCGGCCTAAAACGAGGTAATGCTGGGAAAAGAAAAAAACAAAATAAACAAATAAAGAAAGGAAGCAATGACTATGAGCGAATGGTCTCTGTCAAAGTTTCAAAAAAAAAAAAAAAAAAGACTATGAGCGAATGACATGACAGCGTGGGTCCTCGTGCTTGTCCTCTTTCTCTCTCTCTCAGTATCTGCACTCATTTCTTCGTTTACTTGGCTTCTACTGGCCAATTATGACGCGCCGCGTGGCAGTGTGAGGTTCCGTCAAGATTCAGAACACCCGACCCGACAAGCTCCGGACGAATCTTTTCCCAATGGCTTCCAATTTAATTGCACCCGGCGTACTGGATCTTATCTTCCCTTTTTTTTTACTTTGGCACCTTCTAATAAGTAATAAATGTATTTTGAGACATCGTGTCGGAAGAAAATTTATAAAATATAAAAGGGGTTAGGGGTTAGGGGTTAGGTACATTTTGTGGGGAGAGAATCCTCTGGATGGTTGTATTCAACCATCCAGTGGACGTCTTTAGATTCGAGCCGTCCGATTTAATCTCAACGGTTAGATCTTTTCGGGCCTATCAATTTAGGTATCATGCACGGGGCATCTATAGCCATTGAGATTAAATCAGACGGCTGAGATCTAAAATCATCCATGGATGGCCATCCAGAGAATGCAGTTCCACATTTTGTGGTTGTATTTGGTTGGTTCCCCTTTCTCCATGTCGTTCCCTTCTCATCCTCTCCCTCCCACCATTCTTCTCCTCTCCAGTACTCCCATCTTCTCCATTTTCAACACATCGCTCATTTTTCCAAGAAGATGAATATATAGCGAATGTTTTTTTTTTCTTTTTCAATAATAGTGATCAGGAGTTATCAAATTTTGAAGGAAAAACAAAAGCCTCCAGTTTTCAGCTTCTGAATATCTCTGACTGATTTGATCAATTATTTTAGAAAAAAGCTGAAATTATTAATTGTGTACAACCCAAGTATATTAATTTTAGTGTATCGTTTTAAATTACGACTTATGATTATGAAAGTTCAAAATAATATTGATCGCTATAAAAATACATTTTTGATCTTGTATGAGGATGTTACAGACTTACAGCTGCCAACTTCTATTTAAATTTAAATTAAAAATATATATATATATACAGCGTATATACCTTAAACTAAATCAACTGCATACTTTTGATTGCAGATAACAGTATGAATAATTTGTGAAGTTTTCAGGAATAGTTATCATATCTACTCAATTCTTTCTTTTTGTTTCTAAAAATAAATGTAAGTAAAAAAATAGGCGTTGCGCTTTTTTAACAATTTTTATTGTCGGACCGACAACAATATCTCCATTTTTTGGTAAAATGGATACAAAAGGGCTTTTTTATTCGCCTAATATAATAATAATAATAAAAGTATATAACTTATCTACGTCTTCAAGCCGAAATTTAAGAAGAGATATATCCCACCTGGCAAGGAATAGTAAAGAAAGTAAACAGAAAGTAGATTGAGATGGCTAAATCATTGTTGTATTGATAATTATTCTCTCTTACATACAAAGTCTAAAGAGTCTGCTTATATAACAATAGAGGGGTAAAAAGGGAAAACTAGAAGAAGATATACCCTAATTACATAGATTTCTATTGGCTGATTAAACACTGTTCTCTGTGTTGTTTGTCTGTTTGTATGCGCTGTAATTCCAGCTGTTCATCTGTTGCAGGGAATATTCTCTTGAGCAATGCTTTTATCATTACCAGTATCACCAGTAGCACTTGTACTGGAGTTTACCAGTACTGTTCCAACATCCCCCCCACAAGCTGATGGTGGGTTAACCACTGTTAGCTTGTGACGAATCAAAAGAAAGCGAGGTGTAGAAAGAGGTTTGGTCATAATATCTGCAATTTGATCCTGAGAACAAATGAACTGTATGAGCAACTTTTTACTAAGCACCTTCTCTCGAATGAAATGATAATCTATTTCCACATGCTTGGTACGTGCGTGGAACATCGGATTGGAGGCTAGAAAAGTCGCTCCAATGTTGTCACACCATAGCACGGGGGCAGAAGAACATTGCACATGAAGCTCCTTGAGTAAAAACTGAAGCCAAGTGATCTCGGCAGCCGCAAGAGACAGAGCCCTGTACTCGGCTTCGGTACTTGAACGGGACACGGTAACTTGCTTTTTAGCACTCCATGATACTAAATTTGGACCCAAGAAGATTGCATAGCCAGATGTCGATCGGCGATCATCTGGACACCCCGCCCAATCGGAGTCACTATAGGCATGAAGAATAAGAGAATCGGCTGGTTGAAGAGTTAAGCCATGAGTTAGGGTACCATTTAGATAACGCAAGATGCGCTTCACTGCTGCCCAGTGAACGGTAGTTGGGGAATGCATGAATTGTGACACTTTGTTTACGGCATAGGTGATGTCAGGACGTGTAATTGTTGCATATTGAAGGGCACCAACGATCATTCGATAAAGACTAGGATTGTCCATGGGGTCACCATCATGAGCTGAGAGAGAGGTATTAACTACCATAGGAGAAGGGCACGGTTTGGAGTGGAGCATATTCGCCTTTTGAACTATGTCAGACACATATTTGTATTGAGACAGAAACAATCCATGTGAAGTTTCAGAAACTGAAATACCAAGGAAGAATTTGAGAGAGCCAAGATCCTTGAGGGCAAACCGTGTATGAAGATGAGCAATCACAGAGGCAATGGCATTGGTGTCACTCCCTGTGATGATTATGTCGTCAACATAAACCAACACAACAATGGTGCATCCATGGCGGTGAAAGACAAAGAGAGAGGGATCATAATTGGATGCATTGAAGCCATAAGCAATGAGAGCAGAACTTAGAGTGTGAAACCAAGCCCGAGGAGATTGCTTAAGGCCATATAAAGCTTTCTTGAGACAGCAAACATGATCTGGTTTAGATGCGTCAATAAAGCCCGGTGGTTGAGACATAAACACCGTTTCTTGAAGGTCACCATGGAGAAAAGCATTTTGCACATCCAATTGTTTAATTGACCAGTTGAGAGAGATGGCAATGGAAAGAACAAGACGAATAGTCATTGGCCTGACAACCGGACTGAAGGTGTCGAAGTAGTCGATGCCTTCCTCTTGAGTGAAGCCTTTAGCGACAAGGCGAGCTTTGTATCGTTCGATTGACCCATCGGCATGACGCTTGATTCGGTAAACCCATTTGCAACCCACTATGTTGTGATCAGGAGGTGGGGGAACCAAAACCCAAGTTTGATTTTGGGATAGAGCATTTATCTCCTTAGCCATGGCTTCTCTCCACTGGGGAAATTGTGTTGCTTGTCGAAAGGATGTGGGTTCAGTTTGTGGAGAAACGGCAGAATGAAGGGAAACAAAATCAGGGAAAAGACGAGAACGCCTGGTGTTGTCCCTTGTTCTTGTAGTCATAGGATGAAGTGAGGAGCCAGCCGAAGGTAAATGGTCAATATGTGGAGGCGTGGCAGAATTGTCAGGTGGAGAAGAAGGTTGGTCCGGGCAGGTAGGATGGTCAGAAGGGACCCCTAGAATTTGAGCTCGGTCAGGTTGAGCGACTTCAAAAGGCAAGTGCGGACGGGCAGGCAAATTTAAAAATTGGGCAGCTCCATTTGAGGTTGGGGCAGCAACGGTCACCAGGGGAGTTGAAATAGAAGCAGAAGATAGCCAGAAGGGAAGTGTTGTTGCTTCAGGAGCAGAATTTGAAGACTGAGAGGAATCTGCAATTGAAATAGTACTAAAAGGAAACTGATGTTCATCAAAGACCACATGACGAGAAATATAAATTTTGTTTGAAGCTATATTAAGGCATTTGTAGCCTTTTTGGTTGAAGGCATAGCCAATAAACACACATGGTAAAGATCTATTTTGCAATTTATTGTCATTGTACGGACGAAGGTAAGGGTAGCATAAACATCCTAAAACCCTTAGAAAATTGTAATCGGGTATTTTGTTGTATAATTTGTGGAATGGTATAGTATTAATGGAAGTGGAAGGTAAACGATTGATGATATATACAATGCTTGCAAAAATTTCATCCCAAAAGGTAAGAGGAATAGATGCTCGATTAATGGTAGCAAGAGAGAGCTCGACTATATGGCGATGCATGCGTTCGGCCAAGCCATTTTGTTGTGGCGTATAAGGACAAGTTATTTGGTAATTTATTTGAGGGAATAAACGAAAGAGAGGCTTATACTCCGTACCACCATCGATACGAAGAGTTTTAATAGAGTGAGAAAGTAAATTCTCCACTTGTTGTTTAAAAAGAGCAAAGACTTGAGGCAATTCATCTTTGGTTTTAAGAAAATAAATCCAAGTGAAATGAGTAAAATCATCCACAAATATGACATAATATCGATAACCATCCTTTGATATAATAGGAGATGGACCCCAAAGATCGGAGTGTACAAGTTCAAGTGGAGAATGAGATAAAGAAGTGCTAGAATTAAAAGGCAATTTGTGTGATTTTGCCATACAACATTCATTACAAAGAGATAATTTGTGAGTAGAACATGGTAAGCTAAACTTGTTTAAAAGATGCAAAGTAGTTGTGGAAGAGGTGTGGCCGAATCTTGCATGCCATAGGTCAGCCGGAACACGAGCACCAAAAAGAGCTTGAGGAGGTGAAAGAGATGACGGTAAAGAGAGGTAGTAGAGACCATTAATAAGAGGAGCTTGAAGAAGAAGATGCTTTGTTTGACGATCCTTGATTAAACAAAAAGAAGAAGAAAACTCTATAAGTATGGAATTATCAATAAGTAGCTTGGAAAGGCTTAATAGATTTTTGGTGAAATTAGGAATATGTAAGACATCAGTAAGCAAGAGAGAAAATTTTGAAAATTGCAAAATAGAAGAACCAATATGTGCAATAGGCATACCGAAACCGTTGCCTATTTGAAGCGTGTCTTGACCCTCAAATGCGGCAAAGGAGGAGAGATTGTTGAGGTCGGGAGTGACATGATGCGTGGCACCCGAATCTACACACCATTCATGGGGAGCTGAAGTTGTGGAGAGAGGCTGCGCAACAAAGGCCTGGTAAGATGGGGGAGGCGGCAAGTTGAAAGTTGAGGAAGTGGCAGTATAGCGATTGTCGAAGCGATGATAACATTCAATGGCTTGATGGTTGCGCCGGCCACAGATCTGACAAGGGTGTGGATATAAAGGGGTGGAGTTGTTTTGTGGAGGAGATTGAAAATTTGGCGCAGGGGGTCTGGGAGTCCAATAGGAGGGTCTAGGTATGGGATTGAGATTGGGCCGATAGGAGTGTTGTGAAGTATTGACAGGATAACGCGGCCCAAAATTATTGGTTCTGGGAAAAGATGAATTAAATCGTGGTCCAGAATATGGGTTCGGGTTTGGATAGCGAGGAGGACGCGGATTCGGGTTTGGATTCGGGTTTCGTGGCCTGGGGTTGGAGTAAAAGGCAACTGGATCTGGTGCGGCAGGTAAAGAAGGAGCAACATGTTGCGAGTTGAGGCGGGTTTCACTGGTGAGAAGAAGGGAATGCAAATCAGGAAGAGAGATAGGGTCAGACCTGGCATTAATGGCAAGAACTAATGGATTGAAGTCAGATCCAAGACCCCTGAGAGTGTAATTGACAAGCTCGCCGTCAGAAACTGGTGCTCCGATGAAGGCAAGCTCATCGGCAATAGATCTGAGCCGTTGAATATAGTCGGCACAGGTGGAGCCCCCTTTAGTGATGCCTTGAAGTTGTTGCTGAAGTTCAACGAGACGAGCTCGAGAGGCAGCAGAAAAGGTGCGATGAAGCATTGACCAAAGTGCTGAAGAGGTAGTGCAAGAGACGACCTGAGCTAGAAGCGGCTCAGAGAGAGAGGAGCGAAGCCAACCCAAGAGGAGTTGGTCCTGCTTGTGCCATGTGATGTAAGTTGGATTGAGAAGAACTGTGTTACCAGAATTGATTGTTGGAGAAGGGGGAGTGGGGTTTTCAACAAATCGAAATAAGTCGTATCCATGAAGTAAGGGGACTATTTGAGATTGCCAGGCGAGGAAGTTGTTGCGATTGAGCTTAGTGGCGATAGGAAGATTAAGCAGTACAAGAGATTCAGTGGATTGAGGTTCAGTTGAAGAGGAGGAAGAAGAAGGGTTGGTAGAAGGAGAGGCAGTGGTGGAAGCCGCCATTGTGGCTCTGATACCATGACACGAGGTAAAGAAAGTAAACAGAAAGTAGATTGAGATGGCTAAATCATTGTTGTATTGATAATTATTCTCTCTTACATACAAAGTCTAAAGAGTCTGCTTATATAACAATAGAGGGGTAAAAAGGGAAAACTAGAAGAAGATATACCCTAATTACATAGATTTCTATTGGCTGATTAAACACTGTTCTCTGTGTTGTTTGTCTGTTTGTATGCGCTGTAATTCCAGCTGTTCATCTGTTGCAGGGAATATTCTCTTGAGCAATGCTTTTATCATTACCAGTATCACCAGTAGCACTTGTACTGGAGTTTACCAGTACTGTTCCAACAAACAAACTAACAAAATATTTAATACTTGTCAGCAGCAACACTGTATATTTTCTTATTGGCTGCACGATATTTGTGAGTAGATATTTATGAAAGAATTGTATATGTAAGTAGATATTTTATCGATCCATGCATTAAAAACTGTTAGTTTGATAACTGAGAAAAATGCAATTTCCAGCTAATGAACAGTGCACCTTAATTTCTCAACAGTCAACTAATTCTCTTAATCAAAATATCAGCGCCTTCCTCACTTTCCCGTAAAAGAGTCCTCGTTAATCACCAGCCTAAAAGATTTTTAACAATTTTGCGTCGAGATTCGCAAAGTCTCTTTTTGTTATAAGATGCAAATAGCTTTAAAGGACTCGGTTCATGACATCTTCATAGTCCAATTAATTCCTATGAATAAATTTATTGGAAAGTGTGTAATTTTGTGAAGAGTTTGGATTATTTATAATAAATTTATGGTAGGAATATGAAATTCCCCAAAATCCCATCGGATCCAAACGCCCAGAATTTTTTTATTTTTGCAAATGGAATTATTATTTTTTTTTATTTTCAAATCTTCATACGAGTAAAAATATGGACACTACTCCGATCTTGGTAACCAATTATCAGTTGACTCTTTGTTTGAGTGTTTTTTTTTAAAATCATATATAATCTATATTTGCAGTGTACGATAATTATGAATAATAGGCAATTTTAAAAGAATTAGCAATTTTTAAATGTTTGTGATAAATAATTATAAATAATAGGCAAATCAATTGACAATATATTTAGTTAGCTCCATGACTCCATCGATTGTGGTTCCATAAATTAAATTTTACATATGACATTATTTTTAGAGGTATGACATATATGTTGCATATTTGGATCATTCCTATAACAATAATGTGAGTGGTGTAATTTTCTATTCGTCAAATTACGTGAAATTCTCACTCGATTTGGATCATAAGTATGATTCATCCCACTCAAGTAACAATAATAGACATGCTATTTTTATTTATTTATTTTTTAAAGATAAGATGGTTCAACCCTCCAACTCACTCAAGGCATGCTATTTAAAATTAGATTACTTTACTAAATGAGAAAAGTTATTTTATTCTATATATATATTTTGAATAAGAGAAATATTCCGGTGCCACAATTTTAAGGTGCCACTAAATGCCACAACTTTACTTTTCATCAATAATTAAAAATTTTAAAATTAAAATGTTAAATCCAAACCGTTGATCTTATACAACTTAACGAGGGATGCGTTCCCATATAAATTTTATTAAATTTGTAGTTTATTTGATATTTGACCAAGATGTTAAAAAAATAAATATCAAATCAACTCCAAATTTTATAAAATTTATATGGAAACACATCGCTCATTAAGTTGTACAAGATCAATGGTTTGAATTCAACATTTAAATTTTTTAGTTTTTAATTATTGATGAAAAGTAATTTGTGATATTTGGTTGCACTCTTAAGTTGTGATACCGAAACTTTTCTTCTTGAATAATAAGCATTAATAAAATTCTTAAATGACTTTTCAAATAAAAAAGCTCCGTTTGGATGTTTCTTTCCGGAATAAGGAATAAGGAATAACCACTTTTTACCAATAAATTTATTTCTAACCATCCAAACTCTTCACAAAAGTTACACACTTCCCAATAAATTTATCCCTTCCTAATAAATTTCTTCCCTTCTTCCTTCGTCTTACCTTATTCTCAACGCATCCAAACGGAGCCAAAATAACGTATTATTTCTTAGAGCAGGGTCCATAAGATGTATCTCTACACCGAGCATAGCAGTAAAAAGTGTGACGAGGTTCATGTTCATTGGCCAACCAATGAAGGAGAAGGAGAGAGAAAAATCAAAATCTTATCCTACATCTGACCTCTCTCACCTCACCTCCAATAATTTTCTATAAAAAGCAGCTCTCGTACTTAATTTCTGCTAGAAAGAAAGAAAGAGAACCAAACCCACCAAAATTTTATTCTTTTCTCTTCTTCTCCTTGTTAGATCCATCCATCCAAGATATTAATTAATTAAAATGGGTTCATCCCCATGGCTGCTCGTCTCCCTGCTTCTCTCTCTAACCGTGGCCTCTCTCGCCGACATGTCGATTCTGAGCTATGGAGAGAGAAGTGAAGAAGAGGTCAAGCGCATGTACCAAGCCTGGAAAGCTCAGCATGCCAAGTTGCACAATGCTTTAGGCGAAGAAGACAAAAGGTATAACTAGTTCTTAGATGCTTTTTTTTTTGCGTTCATGGTGTCAGGATATTTAGCCAGAAGAGTTGACACAAGGGAGTTTGATTTATTTTAATTTTTGGTTTTGGTTGACGAGGAGAATCAGAGGAGTAGGGATATATTGTTTACATCAGATCGAAGGGAAGCTTGGTTTCTCTCTGTTTCACGTGGTGAAAGTATTAATTATTTTAATTTTTAACCAAGTAAATCAATTTTCAGTAGTGGCCTCTTCAGTTTTTAATTTTCAGTAGTGGTCTCCTCTCTTTTCTGGTAGAATGCCATATACTATAGTTCTTCATATTTCAAACTGAAAGTGAAAGTGAAAGTAGCAGTGGTGTCCTTTTTGGTGGAGTCTACACCTGTCTTCTTATTTGAACAATTAATATTTTCACATGGCAAAATATTATTGTGAAACATCTCCACTGCGTGCTTCAATTTTCAATTTTTTTTTTCCTTAAACCTTCCATATAATTTCTTTTTTACTATAATTCTAAATTAGGTTTGAGATATTCAAGGACAATTTGAAGTACATAGACGAGCATAATGCAGCGGCTGATGCTGGCGTACACCCGTACCGCCTGGGGCTGAACCGGTTTGCCGATTTGACTAATGAAGAGTACCGTGCAACATACCTGGGCGCGAAACCAGCACGTACCCGCCGCGGTAGGGTTGGTGACAGGTACAAGGTGCGGGAAGGCGAGTCTTTGCCTGACTCCATTGACTGGAGAGAGAAAGGGGCTGTTGTTGAGGTCAAGGACCAAGGAAGCTGTGGTTAGTATCACCTTTGGTTTCACTTTACAAGTCTTTTTCCCTAAAATAATTGCTTACTGTTTTGAAATCTTGATGTTAGAGAAAATCATGAACCTGTCTTGTATTATTGTTCTTTACATCACAACTTATTATAACTGAAGTGACTCAGGAGATGTTATCTCAAGCATAAATAGCGAAAAAATGAAAATCAATACAAACATTATTCCAATTAATAATTACTTCGCTTTTAGAAACGCAATCATACTATGCCTCCTCTTCAATTATTAGTCAGGATTCCATCATCCATTTGAATAATAAACAACTACTACTTGGGATCAATATCAATGTCATGATAACACAGTCTTCAGGAAAATACTCCATTTTGTAACTGACACTAATTTGTCAATGGTAAATACAAGCAAGTTACCAGTAATATAATTTTCTTGGATCTCATTAGTTATTTTACTTTACAGGAAGTTGCTGGGCTTTCTCTACAGTTGCATCCGTGGAGGGAATCAACAAAATCGTGACGGGCGATCTGATTTCACTATCAGAGCAGGAGCTGGTCGATTGTGATACCTACTACAACCAGGGTTGCAATGGTGGCCTGATGGACTATGCTTTTGAGTTTATCATCAGCAATGGTGGCATTGACAGTGAAGAAGATTACCCCTACAAGGGTATCGATGACCGCTGTGATACCAACAGGGTACCTTCACTTCGCATTCATTTAATTTCTCATCTTTTTTTCTTCCCCCATATAATTCTCTATATAACAGTGCTTGAAATGAGAGCTCTGTGTATAGATATCGATATCACTGGTTTTGAACAAAATCCATAGATAATACCGGAATATTCCAATGACAAATTTGAGAAGTCAAAAGGTGGAATGAAGAGGAACACAGTATATTGAAGTTCTGGATGATTTATGCATATTTGCTCTGCTAGTCTGACATTAACCTTATGGACATTTGTTTTTCTCTGTTTTTACTAAAGTTCTAATATCTTTGCCTTGCTTCCCCCCCCCCCCCCCCCCTGTTGACAGAAAAATGCAAAGGTTGTTTCGATTGATAGCTACGAGGATGTGGCTGTTAATGACGAGTCGTCTTTGCAGAAGGCAGTTGCAAACCAACCTATTGCTGTGGCCATTGAAGCTGGTGGGAGGGCATTCCAACTCTACTCTTCGGTTAGTCTCAATACACTTCCATAAACTACGTAATTATGATCTTAGCTAGGTGTTTAAGGTGGTTGGATGATCAAATTTCTTAATCTTGCATTTGCTGTTGCTGTATGCATGGGAAAAGATGCTAAGACAGTTTCAAGTTTCAAATTGAAATATAAAATATTATTATGAATTCAAATTGAGCACCCGATTTATAATCTACAATATACATACATACCGCTATCCTTTCAGTGACCAGTGAGAAAAAGACCATTGGGTTCCTTTTCAGATATTTTTGGTTGTGAGATTCCAACTTTTCAAAGGAGGGGACCGAGGCAAGTGGTGTAACCCCATCAACACGGGCCCCCACCAGAATGGCACAATTATTGCCAGGATACAAATCAATGTAGATCAAAATAAAAGTCATATCTGTCCCTGGTTCCCAGTTCCCACCACCAATCCCCTGATATTTTGTATTACAAATATCTACCTCCAGTACCTTGTGCCTTGTGGGGTCTCATGGCCTTGATTAGTCATTACCAGATAATTTGAGCAGCAAATAGTGTTAACACCCCCAGTAAGACAGTACCTATCTATTAAGTATTAACATTGCCAATCCTTCATCCTAACTTTCTTTGTTGCACACTCTCCTTTCAGGGTATTTTTACCGGGTCCTGCGGCACTGAACTTGATCACGGTGTTACTGCGGTTGGGTATGGCAGTGAGAATGGCAAGGACTATTGGATTGTGAAGAACTCATGGGGTTCATCATGGGGTGAGGAAGGATACATCCGCATGGAGCGCAACTACAAGTCTGCAACCGGCAAGTGTGGCATTGCTATGGAAGCCTCCTACCCGATCAAGAAGGGTGCCAACCCACCGAACCCCGGCCCATCTCCTCCATCCCCCACCCCGACTCCAAGCGTATGCGACAACTACTACTCCTGCCCTGAGAGCACAACCTGCTGCTGTATCTATGAGTATGGCAAGTACTGCTTTGCTTGGGGATGCTGCCCGTTGGAGGGGGCCACCTGCTGTGACGACCACTACAGCTGCTGCCCGCATGACTACCCCATTTGTGATGTCGAGGATGGCCTATGTCTCATGGTAAGTATATTTAGTTATCTACAATCTTCTGATCCTGAGATAAGAATGACATCATTACATGCTTCTCTAACTTTAATGGGATATACAGGCTTGATATCAGCATGTACTTTCTACATACTGGTAACAAGTGAGTAAACCTACAATTACTTGGGCAGCTGCTGCCAAGTTTTTCTTAAAAAAAAAAGTATATCTACAAGCTTTTGATCCTGAGATAATATAAGTATGGTACCATTACGTGCTTCTCTATTTTTAATGGGATGTATAGGTCTTATACCAGAATGTACTATCTATATTTTTAATGAGTTTTCATTGAGGAAGCAATCTTTGGACCTTTCATTAAAATATTGAGGACCTTTTGAAGTCCTCATTTTGAATTTATTCTTTTGCTGAGTTAGAGTTCTTGTTTCATCAATAAGCTATAACTCCATACTAAGATCCTTCTGTAACATTGGCTTTTTATTCAATGATGACAAACAGAGCAAGAATAGCCCACTCCGCAAGAAGGCACTGACTCGCATTCCCGCAAAGCCATTCTGGGCGTTCTCAAAGAGGGAAAACAAGAAGGTCAGCAGTGCTTGATCAAGTGTAGTGACGACCAAATCGAGTCGAGTCGACAATGTGGTTCCGGTTTAAATGCATACACCATTGATGCCCTGATTCTATGGTGTATAGATCAATTAGGAAATCGATAGATTGGTCGTTTGTTATTTATTTATTCAGGCAGTCCATGTAGATATAACTAAAATTTGCCCTGAATTAGGAGGGGGAGACAAGACAAGGTGGTGAATTTGCTTCTCATGAAAGATTTATATGATGTAAAGTAGATTAGATTTGTGCTGTTATGCAGCGGCATGCGTTTACAAAAGTTCGGTTTGTTGTATCATTTGCGTTGTTGATCAACATGGTGAACTTCATCTCTTTGGTTGTTAATATATCATGATATAATAATTCCGGAATAATTTTGCTTTTGACAATTTGGCTCCAGTTGAAGGTGAAATATTAAAGAAACATAAATTGGGGACCTTAACTGGACCGACAAGAATTTTGTTGTGATTAAGATAGGCAACTACACCAATTAAACCCATGTAATCTCGAGCATTTTGTCACCATTTCATGTCGGGCTAGTCGGCGAAAAGCATGAGCCAGCCTCCAGCGATATGTATTTCCATATTGTGATATTTAATTTCATAAGCGCATGCAGGGGCACAGTATATAGTATATAATATATAGAAATTAAGAACAAAGAAAAGGGCCTTCCAGAATGATATTGGTGCCCCTTCCAACCATTATTCTACTAACTTTCTACTTGAGTTAGCTGCGTCCAATTATAAAGCCATGTATGATGCAACACATTCAAATATCAAATTAAAAATATGTTAATCAAACTTTTGAAAATATTTATTTACTTCTGCCTCTTAAACAATATGATTGAAATAAATATCTCATAAAATTTTGACATCAATTAATTTTTGAGGTTTAGAATTATTAGACTCAGACATCGTCTTACCTATCCTATATAAAAGATTTACTAGACCCATCATAAATCAAGCAAGAAATAAATAAATGAAAAATTTTTTACTTGTTTTTTGTTAGTACAAATATGACGACATTAACCAATACCTTCTCCAGCCGTACATGTAACTTCTCTCTTCTTGCCTAATTAAACCATCTAATCCTTTTAAAACTTTCACTGAGTGTTTGGTAGAATGGAGAACAAGGGATGAACAGCGGCCCATGAACAGCCAAGACAGCCAAGCATTTCGTGAAAATTGGAGAACTACAAACAGGGGGGTTGTTCGCGTTTTTCGCTGTTGCTGTTCGCGTGTTGTTTAGTTCGTGCGAACAATCGCTGTTCACGTTAGTATCCAAACACGCACGAGTCAACTTAAAACCAATGTTTTCAATATCCTACCGGCACTCATTCTGGTCACATGGTCGAAATCCGATATTTTCGGGTATTTTCCAAAATTTCTCGGTATTTTGTCTCACAATATCGAATAACGTCGTTTCGGTCACTATTTCGGTATCCGACATTACTGAAAATCTCTGATAACCGGTAGGGTATTGAAAACAAAGATTAAAACATGAAAGAGTCCCTTGACCTCAGAAGATCTAAAATACTAGATGATATTATATAATAACTGCTATAGAAAATTATAAACACTATTCATGTCAAAACAATTTCGAGCACCATACAAGATACAAAATACTGTGGTTGAATAGTGTTAGAGATATGTCCTAGGAGCCAATCTTTTTTAGGCTAATTCTATAGTTTATGTTATTGGTGATTTCATATCATTTGTTCTTTGATTTACTCGTTGACAGTTCATTCAGGTTGAGGATCTGAATTATAGATCACTGTTATTCATTTAGTAGTAAATGACAACGATAAATCTAAAAGTCCATAATCTTGATAATTAACAGAGAACATTAATTATCAATAAGATTAGTATGCAGATTAAGTGATGATTAAGTTCTATAAATCATAGGTTAGGAGTAACCAACTTAATTGCATATGTATATGTTATAGAACATAGTACAGGACTGGACCCCACGAAATAAATATATGGATTGTGTTACGTGTCATTATTTATTTCGTTATGATTTTGGTTCTAAGTTTGAGATGATTATCTTTTCCACATGAGGATAGATGCTATAAATCATGTCTACCGCTGATTCCTGATAAAGGCTGCTATACGGACTTGATTTAAGTATTCTTGAATTGTGCGGGAAAAAGCTAATTATCAAGAAAACCGTATGTCCCTCATTAATTCACTTAGTGAGTGACGATATCTGTTTGGGCCCCTTGATGGAGATAGATTGTTTGCTAGCAACTGATACAATTATCTCTAGATCAAGAAACGTATAATCTGCAAGAATGACACGTTCCTATCTTGGATTATACGATGATATCGTGTGACATAAGAATCAAAATAGAGAAACATAATCGTTCTCTTATGCAGGATTGAAATTTTGTAGCTGTACACTATTTATGCGAATTGGGAATCATAACGTGTTGCTAGATACCGCTTATGATTATTGGAATTAATTAGCGATTTAATTCCATGTCCAACATAGCATAAATCCTCAAAGGGTCACACAAAATTGGTGTTTAATCATATGTGTATTATTTATTTGCAATAATGTGTATTGCAAATATGATAGATTGATTAATTAATTAAATAGCGTTATGGACCGTTATAATTAATTAAGTCAAATAGATCATATAGAAATAAATTAATGCATTGTCTAATCTCTAAATAATTATTATTAAGTTAATAATTATTTATAAATAACACACTTAATTTAGTTAAGTTATTTGGGCTTTAATTTATTAGTAAATTAAATGTCCAAATTGAATAGCTATGAGTGGGCCTTTAATTAATAGAATTAAAGGGACCAAATAGAGATGGCCTAGTGGGCCAAGAGAGCCCACTAGGAGGCCGGCCACAAGAGGTAGGTAGGAGTGGCACAATTGTAATTTGTGTGAACTCCTATCTAGGGTTAAGAGGCTATATAAGGCACCTATTGGAGGCTCCTTGGCACCTCTTCTCTCTCCTCCTCTTCCTAGCCGCCACTATTGGCCTCCCCTTTGTGGTGCGCCGCCCCCTTCTCCCCTCTCCACTCTAGCTCATGTGTTGAGCATCCCATTCTCCCACAAATCGTTCGGTTCGTTGGTTGAAGAAAGGGAACGCTTGGGATTAGACTCGTTCTTCTCTTCGCTAGCACGAATTGAGAAGAACTTGGTTAATACCATAGTGGACTCGAGGCGCCGCGAATAGGAGGTGTTTGGAGAGCACGCCACCGACATCAATCCATTGGAACGAGCCTCTTGGTTGCGATACCAAGAGAGGTATACTTCCAATCCTTTTTCTCGTGTGTTTCAATAGCTTGTGTACTAGATCTTGTGTGTGCTTTGTTTGCTTGGTTAATTAATTGGTAATTAGCATAAAAATGAAAATTAGCACACTTTCTAACAAATAGTGGGTGAATTCCTCTGTATGTCTCCCATTTTTATATATCTATATAGAAAAAAAGTGTATAATGAAATTTCTAATGAATCTATTATGCAAAATTATGAGAAAAAAAAATCATATAGAAAATTGTCGTTTGTTGTTGTTTTTTTTTTTTTTTTATCTTGACACTCAAATTATCATTTTGTATAATTGGATATATTATTTTGAATTTTCTGTTTTCACTATAATATGTATTTAATTTCTCATGACATATTTTTATGTCACATTATTTTAAAGTTGTTTATTTGAAAATTATTATCATACTATATTGATTTTTTTTAAGGAGAAAATCCGTAAATATTATTATACTATGTCTATATTAAAAATTACGTTATACATATACATATGATTTTAGCAAAAAAATATATTTAGAGTCGGCTATAAGCCTGTAACCATGAATCAAATTGTCCTCTCTCGTAAAATTTGGACACATTTTCTGGGCGCAATTAGACGTAGAAGCACAAGTATACACATTAGGCAACTGACAGCAGTCGCGTAAGAAGTGGTAGGAATAAGTGGTCCCCATAACGAGAGACAGCGCGCCATTCCATATTTCCAATTTCCAAACCCGATTGAAACCAATCTCTCAGAACAGAGCAGGTACCTAATGGGCTCTCTCCCTTCGCCAACTGAAAAACAATCCGCCATTACCATTACCATTACCATTACCTCCTCCGACCTCTCCCTGCTCTTCGACTCCCAGCGGAGCCACCTCAACCACTTCTTCGATCGACTTGACCTCTCCCAAGCCACATTCTTTGCCAATACCTTGTTGCATGCCCCTGCCGCCGTCTTCTTCTCTGGCATCGCCAAATCTGGAATCGTCGCCCACAAATTGTCCCAGACGCTCGCTTCTCTCGGCCTCTCTCGTGCTTCCTTCTTGTCTCCTGTTGATGCGCTACATGGAGATATAGGTACTCTTTCTCTTCAATTTTATGTTCTGTTTTTCGAATTCCTACTTTATCTTGTAGTGTGAGGTTCTTAATCGCAAGAAAGAGTTTCCAATTATTGCAAATGTCTCTTTTCAAATGACAAATTGTAAACACCATTCAGTTTCAGGTCATGTCAATCAGTCCATATTTACTCCATCCATTCCAATTTTGGGCTCGAAGTCGAATGTGACTTTCTGGGCCCAAATGACCCTCAAATTAACCTAATTCTACAATAAGAATAATAGATACATAAAATACTTACTACTTTTTTAGGCTCCGTTTGGATTGCTTAGGAATAAGAGGAATAATCTATTTCTAGGCAGAAAGTATTGAAAAGTGTGTAATTTTATGAAGAGTTTGAATTGTTTATAATAAATTTACGCTTAGAAAAAAACTATTCCTCCTATTCCCATACGATCCAAACGGAGCCTTAGTTTTTGCCACTCAGTACACCTCAGGAAATGAAAATTCTTCCTTTTTATTCTCAGCATAGATTTCCGATGAAGCTACACTGTCCTTTTTCAGATTGGTATGGTTTTCAAAATTTTTTCCCTGGTCAATAAGATTAAGAGCCAATTAGAATAGCAGTTGAAATAATTATTTTTATGTCAAATAAACTAACAAGCAAAAAATTTAAACACAATTGGCGACTTCACTGTTACATATTAAAGTGCTTTGTGTTTCTTTGTTTCAGATCACATACATGTCCTAGTACGATACTATGACCCAACTGGTTCCAAAGAAATTGTGATGCTAGCTTTATATCGTAATTATACTCAACTACCTTAAAAAGCGTATTACAATTTGTCAATTTCTATCAGGTGCTGTTTTTGAGGGCGATATTATTATCCTGATTTCAAAGTCTGGCGCATCAGAAGAGCTCCTCTCTCTTGTCCCTTGTGCAAAGGCCAAAGGTGCTGTTCTAGTCTCTCTCACCTCTGTCCAAGAAAACCCTCTCTCAAAACTATGTGATGTGAATGTGCACTTGCCGATACAGGGCGAGATATGCCCTTTCAATCTTGCACCGGTCACATCAACTGCGGTGCAGATGATTTTTGGCGACACAGTTGTGGCTTCTGTCATGGCTGCACACAAGGTTGCACGGGAGCAGTATGCGGCTAATCATCCTGCTGGAAAGATTGGAAAAGGTCTGATATTTAAGGTAAAGGTGGTGGTAAAGCTCATTGGTTTTAATTTTGTCAAGGATTGTAGTATCAGATTATAATTGCATGTCAAATCTGTTAGTAGTAGGATACACTGGCTTTTACGGATTACTAATAAGTTGATCTCCATGTTTTTCTTCAAGGTGCAATTTGATTGATAACTCTCTATTTTATCTCTTTCTTGTGTCCGTGTCACTTTGTTCCAAATTTAATTGCATAAAAATGTTCGTTTTATCAAAAATGAAAACTGGGTGGCGCTCCCATCTCTTTTTCAAAAAAAAAAAATGCATAAAAATGTTACTTTGCTACTTCTGCAGTCGAGTCCTTTAACAGAATGCACCAACTGGTTTGTCTAGATATTCTTGGTTCTTCTGGCAATAGAAGAGATTCTATTCTATTCAATCACCTTTGTTAGCAACCGGAATTACAAAATTAATCCCGCATTCATACGGTGCATTTGTGAATGTGCAACATCAATACATCCATTACGCTAATTAATTCCGGTGTATTGCCATATAGAATGATTCTTACTGTAAAGAACTAAATACAATAATTTGTGCAGGTGAAAGATGTTATGAAGAAAAAAGAAGATTTACCCATATGTAAAGAAGGAGATATGATAATGGATCAATTATCAGAGCTCACTAGCAAAGGATGCGGGTGTCTTCTTGTGTTATGAGCTTTGGTTGGGAGTAGAAGGAAGAAGAGAGACATAGAGATAAGAGATAAAAGGAGAAGACTATTTTTATTAATTTCTGCTTAATTTCTCATACAATACTTCAGCTCAATATATAGAGCATTTCTAATATGGAAATAACTAAAAATACAGCAACAATCGTAAACTAAGGAAAGATGCATAATAAGGAAAGATACATAATATCAGATTATATTTAATAAATCTGATTTTAATGGAAACTAGAATCTAAATTATATAATCTATTATATTATTTCCTTGGCTCATAACATTTCCCCCCTCCATGAGGTTCAGCTTGTCCTCAAGCTGAAAAAAATGCAAATATTATCCAGGCGCTCCTTGGATAGTCAACAATGATGAATTCTCATATTCATCATCGTTCATGACTAGTAGAAAGAATAGCAACTTCTTTGTGTATTGCTCATCACTTGGATTGAGGTGGCATAAAGAACGTTGAATAGGTCCAGATCCTGATAGTGAAAGTATCACAAGCATTTTAGGAGGTTTAGGAAGAACACTAGTGATAGGGGTCGTACGGGCTAAGCTCATGTCATGTTGCACGCCAAAAGGTTTATGTAACTCGACATCGGTGCGAAGAAAATCGAAGAGACCAGCGGTGAAGACGTGCATCTTTTGAGTTGGAGAAACCAAATTAGCGGTGGAAGCGTGCATCTGTGTTGACCCAGTGGCACAAGATTGTGGATGATGGTTCTCACCGATTTTAGAAGGGTTCTCCAATGCGAGCAAACGACCTTCAACTTTACTCAGGAGACACATGATCTCGTTATGGCCCTGAAGAAGCTGTTGAAAGGCGGCAACGACATCGAAGGGTGGGATCTTGTCATTGGACATGTTGATTGGTTTGGATCGTTTTGGTCTCTGATACCAAATTGTTATGAGCTTTGGTTGGGAGTAGAAGGAAGAAGAGAGATAGAGAGATAAGAGATAAAAGGAGAAGACTATTTTTATTAATTTCTGCTTAATTTCTCATACAATACTTCAGCTCAATATATAGAGCATTTCTAATATGGAAATAACTAAAAATACAACAACAATCGTAAACTAAGGAAAGATGCATAATAAGGAAAGATACATAATATCAGATTATATTTAATAAATCTGATTTTAATGGAAACTAGAATTTAAATTATATAATCTATTATATTATTTCTTTGGCTCATAACATCTTGTCATAGACGACTCATACCGGCTGATTGGCACATTTACTGATGGTGACTTGAGGCGAGCACTAAAGGCAAATGGGGCTGCCATTTTTAAACTCACCGTGGGTCAGATGTGCAATAGGTACATTCAGATGTGCTTCCTTTGAAATTGAAACTAGTTTTTTTTCCCTTATGGAAATTCGGATGAAAAATTATAGTAATAAAACAAACTGTTACGTCTTTAGTGTTAAGCAGTCAGAAAAATTTTAAAAAAATTTCTAGAAGGATGGTAATTAATATTGCGAAACAGAATTATCATAGATGTAGCATTAGTTGGTAGCTTTTATTGTGTAGTTTCTAGGTGTTAAATAACTAAATGATTTTACAAGGTTAAAAATGATTATGACAGAAAACAAGAAAAATAAAGAACAATATTGTCTGATGAGCAGCACTGAGTCATTTGTTTAGGTACCAGTACCAAATTTACCTTTCAAAGGTTATAAACAACCAATGAACTTGAAAGTTTGGTCGTGGAAAAGAAAAATGTCCAAAAGAAAACGAACACAAACGTGTTCTGAACCATGTAGGCCCAATACCTTAGAAGAGGTACAATACCGAGTAGAATGCCAGTGAAGAAGAGAAAAGATCAAACCAATGGAAACTTTATATTGTTCAATCGCAATACTGGTGCAGGAGTGCTGTGTGTTTCTCACCCTCGACAACATGAGTTCAATTTCTTTTTATTAATCTTACTTTAGTTCTTAAATTGATTTTGTTCTATTATTTCCTTTCAATCTTCTTCTTTCTAAACAATTTTCTGATTGGTTGTGCCCTAATAGGAACCCAAGAACTGTTGAGATTAGAGAGGAGAGAGAGTGGATGGTACCAATCGGTACAGAGAGAGATCAAAGAGAGATAGGAGTGATGATTTTCTGGTTTCGCACACCCAGGGGCTCACGCCCAAGCAAAAATAGAGAAAGCAATTTTGGTGGGGAGCAAAAAAGTGACAGCCCCGATTTTTCATTTTTCCCTTATTAACCAATGTACACTTTTACACAAATTACCCTATAACATTAAATTATTACAAATGGTATAAACATAAAAAGAAAAGCTATATGAGGAGGGACCCAATAAACTCCTCCTCCCGACTCATGGAGCGTGTCTACCCACTAAACTCGCCTTCTCACAACAAGCTTCAAGCTTCAATGGCGGTATCGACTTGGTCAACATATCCGATCCATTATCACTCGTGTGGACTTTCTCCAACACCAATTCTTTTCTCTCAAGCACATCACGAATCCAATGATATCTCAAATCAATGTGCTTGGACCTAGAGTGAAACATCGGATTTTTACTCAAATGAATTGCACTTTGACTATCACATAACAAAGTATACCTCTTTTGCCGAATACCCAACTCATGCAAGAACTTCTTCATCCAAATTAGCTCCTTGCATGCCTCCGTAATGGCTATGTACTCGGCTTCGGTAGTAGAAAGTGCAATACACTTTTACAACTTAGATTGCCATGACACGGCTCCATTTCCAAAACACATCAAATAACCGAATGTAGACTTCCTCGAGTCTATGTCACCGGCCCAATCGGCATCCGTATATGCCACTAAGCTTGGGTTCTTGCCACCAAAACAAAGACAACGGTTGGTTGTACCCCTCAAATACCGAAGTATCCACTTGACGGCATTCCAATGCTCTTTGCCGGGGTTAGAGAGAAAACGACTTACCACACCAACCGCTTGAGCAATATCCGGTCTTGTGCATACCATTGCATACATCAAAGAGCCTACAACTGAGTCATATGGCACCTTTCTCATCTCATCCTTTTCTTTGTCATTCTTAGGACAACCATACAAAGATAATTTAAAATGACTAGCAAGAGAAGATGTTACCGGTTTGCAATTTTTCATGTTGAACCTTTGAAGTACCTTCTCAATGTAATTCTCTTGTGACAACCAAAGTTTCCGATTCTTCCGGTCTCTAGTGATACTCATACCAAGAATTTGCTTGGCTGCCCCTAAATCTTTCATAGCAAATTCGCTTGCAAGTCTCTCCTTTAATGCTTTGATTTTTCTCAAATCACTTCCAATAACCAACATATCATCAACATAAAGCAAGAGAATGAGAAAATCACCACTAGAATACCTCTTAACAAAGACACAATTATCGAAAATGGTTTTAGTGAATTTATTATCACACATGAAAGATTCAAACCTTTTGTACCAATTTCGTGGTGCTTGCTTCAAGCCATAGAGGCTCCTCCTCAACTTGCACACCATGTGCTCTTGTCCTTGCACCACAAAGCATTCGGGTTGCTCCATATAGAGCTTCTCCTCCAAATCCCTTCACTACCAACCGAGTTTTGTATCTCAGTTTTGCTTCTTGACCCTCCAATTTGACACGGTAAACCCACTTGTTCTTGAGCACATTTTTGCCTTTTGGCAAATTCACCAACTCAAAAGTGTTGTTCTCATGCAAGGATTTCATCTCAGCTTGCATGGCATCCAACCACTTATTCTTGTGCTCCGACTCAATAGCCTCCATAAAGCATTCGGGCTCACCACTATCACCAAGCAAAGCAAATTCATTTGTGGGATACCTTGTGCTAACTCGCCTTTCACGAGTCGACCTCCTCAATTCTTGCACTTGTGAGCTATCACTTGAAGAGGTTTCGGATTGAGGATCGCTCTCTTGAATTTGTGGGACACTAGTTTCGGTTGTATGGCTAGAGTTTTCATCATTTATTTCGGTTCTTGGGTTGTTGGAAGAGAGAGGAGTTAGGTCAACATAGCTACTTGTAGAGGTTTTCGCCTTGTCGAGGTTGCCAACATTTTCAATGGTTTCTTTCTCAAAGAACACCACATCTCGACTTCTCACCAACTTCTTCTCAATTGGATCCCACAACCTATAACCGAATTCACCATTTCCATACCCCAAGAAAACACACTCTTTAGTCTTACTATCAAACTTTGACCTTTCATCCTTGGGTATGTGCACAAAGGCCCTACAACCAAACACTCTTAGATGGTCATAAGAGACATCTTTTCCTTTCCAAACCCTTTCCGGTATATCACCATCCAACGCATGAGAAGGAGAACGATTGATCAAGTGAACCACCGTGTTCAATGCTTCCCCCCAAAATCCCTTTGAGAGCTTAGAATGAGAGAGCAAGCACCGAACTCTTTCACATATGGTGCGGTTCATGCGCTCGGCCACACCATTTTGTTGTGGAGTCTTGGGTACGGTCTTTTCTAATTTAATACCATTGGCCTTGCAATATTCCTCAAAAGGACCACGGTACTCACCACCATTATCGGACCGGACACACTTGAGTTTCTTGCCGGTCTCTCTTTCAACCTCCATAACCCAAGACTTAAACACATTCAATACTTGATCTTTTGTTTTCAAGGAGTATGCCCACAATTTCCTTGTATGGTCATCTACAAAGGTCACAAAATAAAGGGCACCACCAATACTCCTATCACCTATAGAACAAAGGTCGGTATGTATCAAATCCAAAGCACCCGATTTTTTGGTAGTGGGATTTCTTTTAAAGGCTACACGATGTTGCTTTCCGGCCAAACAATGTGTACAAGAGGAGAGAGATGTACCTTCACAAGAGACATATTTCTTCTTGGAGAGAATTTCTATGCCCTTCTCACTCATATGACCCAACCGCAAATGCCACAAATCGGTTGAGTTGTCTTCCGATACATTCACCTCTCCGCACATCTTCACTTGAGTCACATAGAGTGACCCGGATTTATACCCACGAGCAACAACCAAATGTCCTTTCACTAACTTCCATCTACCACCAATAAAGTCACTATGATACCCGTCATCATCAAAGGCACCAACCGAGATGAGATGATGTCTCATATCCGGCACATGCCGCACATTCTTGAGGATAAGCTTGCATCCTAAGCTTGTCACAACTTCTATGTCACCAATTCCAACAATTTTACATGCTCCATTATTGCTCATTCTCACAACACCACGATCACCCTCCTTGTAGGAAGTGAACAAGTCACGTCTAGGCGCGACATGGAATGAGGCCCCGGAATCTACAACCCATGAGGAATCATGACAAGTAAGGTTTACAAAACCTTCATCACAAGCAATGAACACTTCGCCATCGGAAGCAATAGCGGCGGTACTTTCATTCCCACCATCATCATTCTTACCCTTAGACTTATCTCTCTTGAGCTCATCATTCTTTGCCTTTAACTTCCGGCACTCATTTTTCATATGACCGGACTTCTTGCAATAATGACAAATGATTCCCTTTCTTGATTTAGACCTTCCCTTTGACTTGCCACGCTTGTCATCATTATGGGAGTTTCTTTGAGTGCTACTACCACGATTTTCGGTGACAAGAGCCGATGACTCACTAGTGATCCCCACCTCCTTACGCCTTAACTCTTCATTGAGCATACTATCCTTCACCATGGGTAAGGTCACAACACCGTTAGGTGCCGAGTTGCTCAAAGTCACCACCAAAGTTTCCCAACTATCGGGTAAAGAACTCAATAAAATTAATGCTTCCAACTCCTCATCCAACGCCATTTTCATGGTAGATAAACGGTTCACACAATCTTGGAACCGACTCAAATGATCCGACACCGAGGAACCTTCTTGGTATTTCATGTTTACCAACTTCCTAATATAGAAGGCCTTATTTTGAGCGGTCTTGCGCTCATACAAGCTTTCAAGCTTTTCCCACAATACCTTGGCATCGGTTTCGGATGAGATATGGTGATAGACGGAATCATCAACCCATTGTCTAATTATGGCTATTGTCTTCCTATTAGACACTTTCCAAACATCATCGGTGGTAGTAGCGGGTTTGGTACCCGAAAGGGGTTCATATGCATCCTTGCAATACAACAAATCTTCCATACGAGACTTTCAAATGGAGTAATTGGAAGTTGTAGGCTTAACCATGGTACCACTATTACTCTCTTCCATTTTAGACACAAACCCTAAGTCCCAAATGCAATACACCGGTCAATGAGAACCTCACCTCAATACGGCGGAGTAACGACCACTCGCGACTCGACGGCAACAACCCGATCGATGTCGGAAACGGAGGTGATTAACGGCTGCGGCTCGGCAGCGGCTAGGGTTTGACGGCGGTGACTCGACGGCTAGGGTTTCCGCAACAGCGACTTAGCGGCGACGAACCTTGCGCTCTGATACCAGTTGTTGAGATTAGAGAGGAGAGAGAGTGAATGGTACCAATCGGTACAGAGATAAATCAAAGAGAGATAGGAGTGATGGTTTTCTGGTTTCGCACAACCAGGGGCTCACGCCCAAGCAAAAATAGAGAAAGCAATTTTGGTGGGGAGCAAAAAAGTGACAGCCCCGATTTTTCATTTTTCCCTTATTAACCAATGTACACTTTTACACAAATTACCCTATAACATTAAATTATTACAAAGGGTATAAACATAAAAAAAAAAGCTATATGAGGAGGGACCCAACAAAAACTATAACAGCAGATGCGATGGCAGTAGAGGCAATGCAGAAGATGGAGTCTCCCCCTTCTGGCTTGTGAAGAAGAGCACTCACTTCAAATTTTGTAATTAAGTCAATTGATTCTTTTCTTGTGTATCCTAGTTACATTTTGTATCTTATAGCTCATGCGTGAATGATTGATCGAGGATCATGGTTTGTAAGTGAGACGAGTGTCTGCTGTAACTTAATGATTGCCATGTTGATTTCCCTTGGTTTGTTGTTGATGAACCCTGCTAGGTTTGTTTCTAACTGCTTATGTGCGAACATTTTTTTTTTATAAAGTACTGTTCATTGGCAATGTAACAATTACCTACTAATAGCATAGACAGAAATCCTTTGACAATAAAATTAATGTGACAATCTTGACAATCATTATATGTATTTTTAGTTTTAAAATTTTATAGATGTTTGGTTGCACAAAAATAGTCGATACCAAACTTGACATAAATAGTGGGATAAAGCTATTTATCTTATTCTTCCTTATACCATGTTATTAATAAGCTTATCCCACTATTTATTCCATATTTGGTATTGACTATCATATTCCTTGCTTTCTTATTCTCTATTCTTGTGCAACCAAACACACATAACATCATGTATATAAAAGATGATGAAATTTGATTTAGGTTTTACGATTCGAAAAATTTGAAATTTGTATTGGTCTGAAATTAATCTTCTTTGATGGAATACCAAATAATATTTGTATGATCACTTGAATATACACAACCCTCTGTTGCCAACAATATATATGCTATATGTCTATAATTTTTTAATTCTTTTCAAACTTAGCATTAAATAATATTTAGTTATTAAGGTAACCGATGTAAATAGATCTCAAACTTTTTGTCAGCAATATATGTTTTTTTTTATGGCTACACAATATGTGATAGAAATAAAAAAGCATAGAATTTTTGGCATATCCTGTTTTCTTTTAATATAGGCAAGAGGGTTGTTGTA
Organism: Rhynchospora pubera; assembly: GCA_028095005.1. Taxonomy (NCBI): domain Eukaryota; kingdom Viridiplantae; phylum Streptophyta; class Magnoliopsida; order Poales; family Cyperaceae; genus Rhynchospora; species Rhynchospora pubera. The sequence goes on along the minus strand of CM051459.1, from coordinate 227,402,340 downwards.
TCGTTCAGACATACAAAGGGCATATGCGATTGCTGACGAGAAATTATTTAATATAAAAATTCAGACACCAAAAAATTTAATACAAAGAATTATTTTTTTTTTTAATAAGAAGAAAGTTCCAACGCGTTTATAAACCGCGCCTCCCTCTCTCCTCTCGAACGCGTTTTATAAACGCGTTACAGGCCCTAAAACGCGTTTATAAAACGCGCTAGAAGCTGCAGTGATTGCGGCGAAAGTTTCTGACTTTGCGCGTTATTTTCTGATTTTACGCGTTTATAAAACGCGTAAGAAACCTTCTTACCCCTTTATAAAACGCGTTCGAGAGATCTAATTTCCATATAAATACCCAACCTTCTGTCGTCCAAAATAAAAAAAAAAGGAAAAAAATCTGAAAAAAAGAAAAAAATGAGAGGAAAAGAAGAGTTAGATGGTGGAATGCAAAATAATATTAGTTGGTGAGAAACTAATAGCCATAAGGGTTGTATGCGGCACACTTATTCACTGATACAGAGTCGCACACAATCCTTATGGCTATTAATATTCCACCAACTTTAAAATAAAAACTTTCCTGTGGAATCTGTTATTACGTGTAGAGGACGGTTTGTTGGGCTGGGTCTACGAGCCATAACACCGCAGCCGACATCCTTGGATGAGAATCTGCATACATGCAGTCATCCTCATCCAAGTCTCAGAAAAAGAGGGGGTCAATATGACAATCAGTCGCCCGACTCTTGTCTATTAGTTGCGGTGATGTTTTCTCTTCCCACCCTTAGCAATGGATCCTCTACAAATTTTTTTTATGTGGTTCAAAATTTTAATATCATGTATTTTGTAATTTTTTTTTGTTGTGTATTGTGTGGTTCAAAATTTTAATAAATTGTAATTTTTAATTTGTGTTGTGTTTTTTATTATAATGTTCATTGAGTTGTAATGTCTAATATAATTTAAATAAATATTAAGTCTCTTAATATTAATATTTCGAATTTGACAATAAAAATGAAAATGGATAAAATAAAAACTAAAATAAATTAGATAATAAAACTTACAACACATATACTACACGAATTAATACGTATACTAAAACACGAATTAATACATATACTAAAACATAAAAGAAAACAGATAATAATAGAACACACAATAATAAAAACATCTAATTATAGAAAACCTAATTATAGAACACACAATAATAAAAACATCTAATTATAGAAAACATAATTATAGAACACACAATAATAAAAACATCTAATTATAGAAAACCTAATAATCAGTCCAAATGATATATGTCATTTCCATTTAAAGGGTGATTTTCAAATCCAGGAGGACATGCCTGTTGCAAACGCAACCAAACGATTCCATCTCCACGTCGGACATGATATCCTCCATCCCTCTTAACTGCATCCGTCCAATATTTCGGCCCTCTCACTACAAAAACGTCGCGTTGAAAAACCTTCACGTAAAATTTGTCGGAAGGATAGTGCAAGTAGACGTGCCGAAGAATATCTCGTTTACTTATTCCTCCATCTCCTTGTAGAAGCACACCGGTACAAACATGACGTGGTTTAGTTGACATTATGTTTTCTCGGTTTCTTTTCTCTGCGTAACTTCTCTAAAGTTTTGGTTTTTGATTTCTGAATTTTCGACGTGAATTTGCGGAGAAGCAGGACTATTTATAGACTCAACCCTTCGTACGCGTTTATAAAACGCGTAATAAGGTTTGAGCGCGTTTTATAAACGCGTACGAAGGGGTAAGTTAATGGAATTCAATACTTTCGCAGGTTGTCAGTCTGTTTTACTGTTTTACCTGGACACCACCTTCGTACGCGTTTATAAAACGCGTTCGGAGACTTCCAACGCGTTTTATAAACGCGTACAAAGGTGGTGTCCACTTTTTGAGCAGCGTGATACTGTGTTTGAGCAGCGCGTTTTTTGATTGTAGCGCGTTTTATAAACGGTTAAATAATTGCCTATATATATCTCAATTCGTTCTCCTATTTCGTATCAAAAAATCACAAACAAAAGACGCGTAAAATCAGAAAAATCACAAACAAAAGACGCGTAAAATCAGAAATTTGAGAAATGGAGAAGGATCAAAACAATAATAAGATGGGGGAGGAAACATCCAAGGTGGGAGAGGGAACACCTAATGTGGGAGCAAAAAGGATCCCATTATACGGCCCTCCGAAGAGAAGGGCCGTCTCGGCTGTACGTCGTTTCCCTCCAGGATGTGGCAGGAGCCCTGATTTTAGTATGGGGGTTAAAATAGATGAGAGTTCTAGTGAGAATAAGGAGGAGAAGAAGAATAAAGAGGTTAAGGAAGTGGGGAAAAATTAAAGTTTAATTGTGCTAGAATAATGGAATTTATCTATTTTATTTTCTATGAAATTTATGTTATTGTATGAATTTATGTTTTATCTATGTTTTAATATTTATAACTAATTAATATAAAAATTAAGAAAAATTTGCATTACAATAACTCTCATTAATATGAAAACAACGATTTAAATTAATAACAATTTTCATTACAATAATTCTCATTAATATGAAAACAACGATTTGCGGAGACTCATGGACGGTTGCCCAATTCTGCGAGAGCCTTCGACAGTCGTCGAGTTCTCCCCTAATTGGGTCGGCAGAACTCTACCGCCCATTATCCATGATCGTAGGCAGCAGAGTGTTGGTCTACCTCAGATGATGATGAAGTTAGCGAGCTGTCCATCTGGGTCGACCTTCGTACATAATAACAGATTCCACGGGAAAATCTCTTATTACAATTTCGCACTTATTAACATTGAGAGGTGAGAATGAGAGAGGTGAGAATGAGAGATGAGAATGATATTCAGAGGTGAGAATGAGAGATGCGAGAATTGGGCGTTTTATAAAAAGAAAAAGCCTTTTAACGCGTTTTATAAAATGGTACAAAGCCTTTTAACGCGTTTTATAAAAGGGTACAAAGCCTTTTAACGCGTTTTATAAAAGGGTAAAGCCTTTTAGCGCGTTTTATAAAAGGGTAAAGCCTTTTAGCGCGTTTTATAAAAGGGTACAAAGCCTCTGAACGCGTTTTATAATAGGGTAAAGCCTTTTAACGCGTTTTATAAATGGGTAGAAAGCCTTTTAGCGCGTTTTATAAAAGGGTACAAAGCCTTTTAGCGCTAAATAGTTAATTGAATGCTGAGGGTCCCATTATATGAGTTAATTAACTGCTTCTCAACGCTAAATAGTTAATTGAATGGTGAGGGTCCCATTATATGAGTTAATTAACTGCTTCTCAACGCTAAATAGTTAATTGAATGCTGAGGGTCCCATTATATGAGTTAATTAACTGCTTCTCAACGCTAAATAGTTAATTGAATGCTGAGGGTCCCATTATATGAGTTAATTAACTGCTTCTCAACGCTAAATAGTTAATTGAATGCTGAGGGTCCCATTATATGAGTTAATTAACTGCTTCTCAACGCTAAATAGTTAATTGAATGCTGAGGGTCCCATTATATGAGTTAATTAACTGCTTCTCAACGCTAAACAGTTCAAGTGCCTCAGTCTTTGCATGAAGGTCGGATGAACTATAGAGTACAAAGCCTTTTAGGATTAGGGCTTTTTGTAGATAACAAGAATGCATGTCTTCAAGCTAACACTAAACCTTTCAACATTATATTATACGAGTTAATTGTAAAATTCTCTTACAATACATTCCATTACAATATATAAAATTACGACAACACTTAATCTTTAATTATTTCATTTTTTCTTCCTACCGAAAGACAGTATATTGCCAAATTTCCCCCCAAACAATCCTTTTCGTCCTCTCTCCCTTGATGTATTGCCTTGATCTGTTGGAAATCTAGCCGACTCACTTCTCATATTTCCAGATGCGACATCTCTTACCCGTGGATCAATGCTTATAGAATTTCTCTGTGGTTGTACAGATCCTTGGTCCTCCCGATTATTGTTGCTTCGTGGATCAACATGCAATGACATTCGTCCTGGTTGAATGGGTGTTTGACGAGTCCGAACCGTAAGTTCAGTACTCGCGGCCCTTCTTGGACTGTTGGCCCTTGTTGGTGGTCTACTGGTGTATCGACCGGATTGCAATGCGTCCATCGGATATGGCGGTTGGGGTGCTGCTTGTCGCGGTTGACTGGTTGAAGCTTCACCTTGATTTTTCTTTTTTGTTTTTCTTGTGGAACCTCCACCTTTCCTTCCTTCCATCCTATCCATCCACATCTCTGCACGAATGATTTTGTGCCTTCCTCGATTGACCAAACTCTTGTCGGGGACAATTATCGGACCTGTATAAACTGGCCACTCTTCCTCATCTTTGTAACAATGAAACCGACCTGCTGACCAAATCATGTGCTGGTTTTGCATGCTATAGTGACCATCCACAAATTGATCTACATTGTAATTTGTCTCCCTGCAAACAGCAATGACATGTGCGCAAGGGATACCTGTCAATTGTGGTTTTTGGCACTCACATGTGGTTCGAGTGAAGGGCAATTGCACATCGGTTTGCTCCATGTCGGGTGGAATTTGAACTGTGTAATGGGAATAATCGTAGCCTACACCATCACGGTACTCCTCGCGAACTTTCACGCGAAATTCTCCAAGGTCCAATCTTAACACGAATGTGCTCATAAACTCCTCTGAAATTGAAACAAAAAGATGAAGTTAGTTCAAAATGGATTAAAACGAATGAATGAATTAAATTCTTTTTCTTTAAGTACTTACGTGATTTTCCATCATGCTTGATCAATTTATTCTTTACTCCTTCCGGCCATCTTTCTCCTAAACTCAACCTTTGAAGTGCTTCTTGTGTTCGCTTGTTCATCCAGTTGGCACATTTATACCACGTGCCTTCTATAAGTGCTGTCACTGGTAATCTTCTCTCTATTCTAAACACATTATTCAGACTCTCCGATCCATTACTCGTCATTATACCCCACCGATGCCCCTTGTCAAAACTCTGAGCCCATTTATATAGTTTTGACCGCTCGTTGTTGTCATTTTCATTAATTTTACCACAATTTCTTAGGTACTGATAAGCTCTCAGGTTATTTTCCTTCAGAACTCCCCAATTCTCTCTAAAACGTCTAGGGTTTTTCTTGTTAGCAAGTCTACATTTGAAAAAGTTTTTCAAATCAGCATCTTGTGACCCGCCAGCCTCCTTCCATAAGTTTTCCGCAACATGCTGCATGCAGAACCGATGAATCGCTACTGCATGCGCACCTTGTGCCTTCCAACCGTAATCTACGGATGCAAATACCGCTTTTATTGCCTTATGACGGTCAGATATGACACAATATCTAGTGTTCCGGCCTAAAACTTCACATCTAACCCAAGACATAAACCATCCCCAAGTATCCTTATCTTCTTTTTCGCCCAATCCGAATGCAACCGGAATTAATCGATTTTCTGGATCATAACCACACACTGAGAACAATCTACCTTTGTATCGGCCCGATAAAAAACTAGCATCAATTGAGATAACAGGTCTGGCATATTTCATCGCTTCTATGCACGGACCAAAAGCCCAGGCTGCCATCTTGAAGACGCCAACGTTAGGATCGTTTGTAGGCCAAGAAACTATTGTGTATTTCGTTCCTGGGGTTGTCGCCTTCATTGCCTCCAGGAGGCGTGAAAGTTTATTGTAGGCCCCTTCCCAGGACCCAAACAATTGCTCCAACGCTCGCTCCCTCCCACGCCATAGTTTATTATAAGTCGGTTCAATACGTGGATATCTAGCCCTTATGAGGCTTCCTATGTCCTGGACACTTTTTCCCAAATTTTTTTTCAATTCATCCCTAACGTGTTCGGCAATAAGACTAGCTGTAAGGTTTGCGTGACCTTTTTGGCCCGGGGGTCTCGAACAAATATGCTCATTTGGATTGGTAGAGATCTTCCAATTTGTATTATAACTCTCACGTCTACCATACAATCGCCACTTACAATTCGGTTTTTGCATGCAAACCATTACAATTTTTTGTTTATTGCTAGTTTCCGTTCGAACTTCTCGATTTGTTTTGCATGAAACATCACAGACAGCTAGAATTAATTGTTTTTTGGAACCGAATCGTTTACCAACAGCAAGTTCGCCTTGTGGCCCTAAACTACGCTCCGGCATACCAGCATACTCAAACATGGAAATATCACACAATTCACTTACAGGATGGTGCAAGTTCGTCCTTCCTGAAACGTATGGCTGGTCGCAGTTTGAATAAAAAGGCATTTCTCTCTCGGAGAAGTCATCCACATCGGTATATTCTTCTCCGGTAGGAAGGTCGGAGTAAGTCGCCGGACCCTCATCTTCATCACCATCGGCAACCTCGACTTCATCTCCTGATGTGTTATTGTCTTGCGTAGGAACGGACTGTTCGCCAGTGTATTGGTAAGGGGTGGATTGCTGGCCACACATAAGGTTTAAGGAAGTGTTTGGCTCACTGCTACCGGGCTCGTCAAGGGGTGTTAGGTTCAGATCTGGTCCCGTGCCATATACGGGGATGAAATCAACATGCAACTCAATAATCGGTAACCCTCTCGTCTCGAATGTCTCGTGGTAAAAAAGGCGCCATTGATCTTCAGAATTTACAGGAAGAAATAGTGATTCATATCTCCCATTTACAATTTCATTGTAACGACCATGGATATTCAAAGTGTACTGGGTTTCTAAAATCTGTAGCCTGCTGTATAATTCATTTCGAATTTCAGCAAATGTGGTATGCATACTACAACCGATGTGGAAGTAAGAAGCACCAAAAGTTGGACATTTGTTGACATATATTGTAATTGTAGACATTTTTGGATTTGATTGATAGGTTTTTAAATTGTAAGAGATAATCTGTTGTTGACGATTTAAATTCTGCGAGAATGTATAGTCTTATATAACTTCAAATAACGCGTTTATAAATTCACAAACTTATAGACAGAAATGACTAAAGTTCGATCGAAATGACTAAAGTTTGATCGAAGTGATAGAAGTTGGAATGTTCAGGCTTCTAGCGCGTTTTATAAACGAGTAAAAAGCTTTCTAGCGCGTTTTATAAACGCGTTAATTGCGTTTTAACTATTCCGAAAATTCAGGCTTCTAGCGCGTTTTATAAACGCGTTTTAGGGCCTGTAACGCGTTTATAAAACGCGTTCGAGAGGAGAGAGGGAGGCGCGGTTTATAAACGCGTTGGAACTTTCTTCTTATTAAAAAAAAATAAATAATTCTTTGTATTAAATTTTTTGGTGTCTGAATTTTTATATTAAATAATTTCGGATTGCTGACTGACAAAATGTATTTATTTTTTATTGCTTGGTCTCTGCTGCATTATGGACAATATATTTTTTTTAATATTTGATAAAATAAACGCGTAGGTATGTTGCGCGTAATTCTTGCTTTTATAGAATAAAGCTTATTTATTTATTTTTATTTTTCGGAGTGGGCGTGGAATTCGGTTTCGTAAATAAATTGTATTAGTTATAACTAACACATCAAACTTAAAGCAATATCTTGGGGCCCAACCTGACTACATTTTCAAATGATTGCGACAAATTCTAACTTATCTTTAACTGCATCTTTGGTGGCACTAATCATGGAAAAGGATATAACTTATAAGTATAGAGTTAGATATGGGTGCGTCACTTGCAACATATATATTCTCTTGGTAGGGGTACTCAAAATGTTTCAGGCCCTCGGAAGAAAATTAGAAAAGTAAAATATGTTATTGTTACGACCTAAACCTGACCTCAAGCGGTACCGACATGCCCCTGGAGATAGATACCAGCTGCAAATGCGTGTTGGTCCAGCACTTTCTGTGCCCTGGTCTTCTCCAGTTTGCAATGTAACGAAGTGGTTATGTTTGTTTTAAACTCATATACGACTTGTATGATTATTATATGAGGGTAGGTGATTGAAAAATGTTTTAGGAATCATGTGCCCCAGCAAAACAAATAAATAAACGAATATAATACATCTCTTGTATCCCTGTTCAATGTGCAATATCCTGGATACCCTACCATAGGATGTCAAATGTCATTCACCTATATATATATCAATATCAATATTAGGATTAATCTTCTTTCAAGTTTAATCTTCAATAATTTATATGTCTCTCACAAGTTTTTTTTTTTCCTTTTAAATTTCGAATGTATAAACAGGGCTGTTAAATATAAAATATTTTGAGGGATCTGCAAGGCCGTGTCTATTATTTTGCACTTTGTAGGGTTTAAATTAGAATTCGCGGGGATCCACATGATTTCATCTTTTACCTTCTTGATGGAGAGGTTAGCACTTAGAAATATATTTTATTTAATAGACTGTGTAGTCACAGACATTCACCTAGCTGGTAATTATTGCTTACAATAATCCAAAGTTACGGATAGAAGATAGCCATCACATATATTTAAAAGAAAAAAAAAAGTTTGAAGATGCTCCCAAGAAAGAGAGACTTTTGTTTCAAGTTCAATCTATCCTCTCCTTTTCAAGTCAACCCTCTGCCCATTTTTCTCCGTTATTTTCTTAGCACTCACATTTCTTTCTCGGAAGGGAAATAAATTTATCGGTGAAAAAAAATATAACATACAATACAATTATACAAAAAGATATGTTGAATTGGATTATAAAAATAGGAACCGCCAGATACACATCTCCATTTTTATTAGGATGGAAGAAGAGGACTATATAGTTCGATCCTGGTACGCATCTCCAATGTCCAATCTAACTAAGAAACAAACAGTTGTACAAAATGTGTCTAGGATTGATTGGGTTTGAATTTGAAACAAACAGTTGTACAAAATGTGTAAAGCTGCCAAACAATAACATCAAGAAAGAAAGATATCTCAAAAAAAAAAAAAAACCCTCAATGCCAGCTATGAAACATTATTAAAAAATTAAACCAACCATCAGTACTTTTCCACTGATGATGTAGCCCCACCCATGTAGATCCTGACTGCACAACCACCTTTATTTTTCTGGGCCCCACACCATGTTATCTCCACGTTTCTTTTTCCATAATAAAGGGACAAACTTTTCATACAAGTCCCAAAATTGAGATAATTCTCTCAAGACTACAACATTTTTATCTCATAATATCTCTCTTTTCTTTTTTTTTTTCTTTTTTTTAGAATATGCAATAGGTATTCAGCTACGTGACTAAATGATACATGAAGGCCGTACACATTAAGAAAATTCCCTCTTTTCCCATTATTTTATTAAGAGAGAAAACTATATGCGTTATTCATATCTCATAATAACATCAACTCAAGAGAGCTTTCCTATATTTTGTACAGGCAAAGCAAGTATTTCTAACTTTTTTCGAAAATATAAAAGAGTAGTTTAAAGTCCTTGGAATAGTATATAAAACATTTTTTTCAAAAAGAATAAAAAACAGTAAACTAACAAAAAAAAGACTAATATTAATTTTTACTTAGTAATAAGAGGGTGTGCTCTTGTCCTGGCTCTTAATCGACCAATATTAACACCATCATCGGTTGCATTGAAACAAAATGCATCACGAGGCCCCCCACTTTGAATGATGAAGTGACCTAGAGATTCTGTGCTGCTCTCCTCAATACGGTTTTCTTCACAAAGGAATTCATGAGCGCATGTCTTTTCTAATCCAAATTGATAATCATGCACTAACACTTCTGTCTTCCCGCCATCACGTCTTGATCTGTGAAACATAATTTTTTCATGCAAATTCAAAATTATAAATGTGTGCCAACAAACATGCATGATCATTATTGCAACTTAAAAAAACTTGCACAACACAACAAAAGATTATTTCTACCTAAAATATAAGAGTAAAAATTCCAAAGGATGATTCTAAAGATTCAGGCACGGATTATTAATTTGAAATAACTGGCATTTGAAGGACCAATATAAATATTGAAACTTTATTCATGCTGTCACCATTTGCGGGCATTTAAAAAAAAAAAATTCATACAGTGTAATTCTGTTATCTCAAAAATGTTAAACTAAAAGCAATGGTCAATGAACTTTTGCTTGCTAGCAAAAATGGAAGTTGCAAACTAATAACGTGCCTTGCAGCATGTGCATTTTTAATGAAACAAAATAAAGCCACTTTGTCAATAAAGGCCTAACAAACGTAACATGATAAGCTAACTAATGTGCTATCCACTAAGTACCAACTAGCTAATAGTTGTACAATAATAATATGTTGAACCGAGTGGTTGGGACCTAAATGCTGCACACGTTATTGAATGAAAATTAATTTAATGTTTGAATTGTGGCAAACCTGGCCATGACAGCAGATGAGAAGATTGAGGCGGTGCGGCCCGGCGATGTCTGCATCCAGCCGCTGGGACCGTCTACTAAGATCATATCCCAATCAACATCGTACAAATGGTTCGGTAGATCATTAACCGCAAGGCGGCACTCAGAGAAGAGGAGGTGTTGTATTGGTCGACAGTCGGTTGCCCGTGTGGCGCGCGCAGTAGAAAGCAGCTCCTACGAACAACATAATCTTTCTATTCAGAACCAAATTAATTCACAATTGGATAATATATATGTACCATATTTATATTAATTAATTACATTGTTTGAAATATATGAACGATACGTTAATATATTCTGAAATGCTCTGTATATGAACAATAAATACGTCAATTACCTGGAGGTCGCGCACACGGGTAGTATATGTGACATCGTATGCTTCGAGACCCGGGTGTCGGGGCTCAAGATAGGCGATGTAATATTGATTCTCGTCTAAAAACACGGTACGGCCGCCTGAATTAAGGGCAATCCAGAGCGGTGTCTCGACTGACAAGCCGAATACCAGCAAATTGCAGGGGCCACGGCGACGTAGAATATTGGCAACAGCTCTGATGTCAGACTCTATCATGCGCCCGGTGGCGTTGGTGTTGGCAGCGTAGTGGATGAGCGCGTCAACAACAGGCAGCGGAAGAGGGGTGGTGGTGGCAGCGGCGGCTATGGTGGTGGTGGTTTTGGTGGCGGTGAAGGTGTCAGTGGTGTGAGAGGAGTCGGTGAAGGTAGAGGAGGAGGTGGAGGTGGAGGTGGAGGTGGAGTAGAGGAAGGTGAGGAGAGAGGCGAAGGTGAAGCAGGAGATGAAGAGCAGGATGAGGAGGCGGTGGTGGGAAGCGAGGTAGGAGAAGATGCCGGTTGAGGAGCCGGGGGCCGGTTTGTGGAAAGGGTGGAAGAGGATGAGTTTTGGGGTGATGTTTGGGTTTTTCATGCTTAATTGAATTTGTGCAAGTGCAATTGGAGGATCAAACCTGGAATTGGAAGAGAGCAATTAATTGTGCTGTGCAGTGTGCACACACCGATTGTGATCTGTGAGAGACAAGAGAGAAGAGAGAAGAGACGAGAGACAAGAGATAGATGAATATGAATATGATAAGCAAACCACGTTAAGTTAAAGTTAAAGTTAAGTGGTCTTTGTTTTGTAATTTCTTTTTGGACAGAGAGAGAGAGAGAGAGATGAATTAATTCAATGAGAAATGAGAGCCAAGCCTCTTCCAAGGACAATGAGTCTAACTATGCATCGTGGCATATTGGCATTGGCTAAGGCAGCTGCACTGCTGCACCTGTGTATCGGGTTCAAACTTGAAACACTTAACAACAACGATATACATATACTACTTCTAACTATTCAAAATAATACTATACTATTTACAAAATATATGATCCTACAAATACTATACTCTACTTTAATTTATTTAATAATAAATAAATTATTTTTAGGTTGGATTACAGTTGTTGATAAAAGAGAAATTTCTTTTTTACTAATGGAGTACGTACATTAGGTTTAAAAAAAGAATTGAGATGTATACAGTTTGTATCCAAACTAGTAGCTCAAAATCACTTATGTTGTGCGTTGTGCCCCCATTATTATCAAGTTTCTCGCGACTTTGATTTGATATATTTTTTTTAAGAAAAGAATCTTATTAAAATAATATTATTGAAATTTGTAATGAAAGGACCTCATATGAATATTTTAATCGATAATAATTATAAATTTCATTATAATGACATGATTTTGGAGGACTAGAAATATAATAATTCACATCCAACAACTTCAGTTAATTTCACAATTCCAAATATAATTGGATATATATATATTGTCCATATTGATTAAGGGAAATACTACCAACTTCAGTTAATACTTAATATTTGTGAATAGTGGAGGATTGGAGAGCAAATAGCTGCACAAAAGTTGCTACATAAAAAGAGACGCAAAGGACCAGGAGAAATTGAAATAGGAGCGAGCAACTAATTACTAATTAGTTGGTTCTGCATTTATTGCTTACACGGAATGTAGTTAAATAGTTTCCATGTTCTCGATTTCAGAGAGACTGTAGATGTCCATTTTATGACGTGGATGTTACATTTCGGTCACCCATGTAGTAATAAATGGAGAGGAAAAAAAAAAGAAATAGGGGTGTCAATTTCATGCCGTTTCGATCGTTTACGTTTCGTTCCGTCCGAAACGGAGCGGAAACGGTATGAAAATTTGCTTACGTTTTACTTAGCGGAACAGAAACGGAAGCGAAACGCATTTCGTCGGTAAAAACGAAACGAAAACGAAATCATGGGCTTCCGTTCCGTTTCAATACGTTATTCCGTCGGCCCACTAATTTATGTGTATAGAATAGTTAAATTGCAGAGGAGAGGAGATACACTCGAGGTTGAGAGGAGATACAGGTTGCCTCTCTCTCTCTTCTCTCGTAACCCTAGCGCCGCGTAGAGGATTCACAGCTACCTCTCTCTCTTTTCTCCTCCCTCGAGTCCTCGCCCTAACCCCATCCGACTGTAGAAGAGAAGCCAAAAGCGATGGCCTCCCTCACTCAAGCTCCCTCTCCTTTCCGATAGCATCCCTCACCACCCCCTCACTCGAGCTCCATCTCCTCTCCGATGGTGTCCCTCACCACAACTGACCTCCCTCCGCCGTATCGCCTGCCTCTTCCCTCTCCCTTACTCTGTCAATTTCAGGGAGCAACAGATCTACCTCCTCTTCCTCTCTCTCTCTCTCTCGAGTTCACCAGAGCAACAGAGCTCAGCCGCGAAAGAGCTCAGGTGGTGGCCCAAGCAACAGATCCCACCTGTTTGTACCTCTTCTCCCTCCTCTTGCAAAGTCCCTGAACTCGATTGAAGCTCAAGAACACTAATTTCTCAGGTCAAACCAGAAAATCAGCAGTCGATATTGATTCTTGTCAGACCAGCCGATAATGTTGCTCAAAATTGGATACAAAGAACATAAACTGGGCCAAACTCAACAATTTTAAGTGGGATCAGTTTGAGTTGGATTTCATCTGGCCATCCTAACCATTGAATCAGTTGGGATCGTGACACCTCTACCTCTACCTCGACAGAGCTCGGTCGTGTTGCCTTTCAACAGAGTTCAGGTAGGAGCAAATTTGGATTTACTGATTTTTCTCTAGTTTTTCTGATTTTGGGTTTACTGGGTTGAGAAATTACTGGTTATTAGATGATTTGTAGCACTGTTGTGCTTTGAAATTGCTTGGTTATTTTGAAATTGATTGGATATTTTGCAAGCTTATTTTGAAATTGATTGGTTATTTTGCATCCCTTTTACCATATTTACACTTCTATGTTTTGGACAGTTGAATTGGTTTTTGGAGTGTTGAATTTAGGTTCTGTGATCTTGAACAATACTGTTTGGAAAAACAAGTTGAGGCATGCTGTTAGAGCAGCTCTCAAGGATGTACGAGCAAAAAACAACAATGTGGACAACATGGTGTCTGACATAGATTGACATTAGATTTGTATTTTATTTTGTTTTTGTATATAGATAGTTTATCCTTCTGATGTTCTTTATTTTGTTCCTTGTTTTCTGTTGTAAATTTTGCCCCTGGAACCTACCACATTAGGTATGTGGCTCACTAAATTTCGACGCTAGTATGTATAAGTGAATACTGTTTGATGCTTAATATATCTCACAGACTTTGTGTTTTTTTTTTAATATAGCTCTATGTCTTTTTAATAAACGATAATAAAAATTAACGTTATTAACGTTTGTTCCGTTTAATTAGACGGAACATTAAACGTAAAAAAATTTAGTTACGTTTGATTGACATAACATAAACGGAAAATAAAATAGTTACGTGCTTAACAACGGAACGTACACGGAAGATACTATTTCCGTGTACGTTCTGCACGTTTGACAGCCCTACTTGCCGCTTGCAAAGTCAAGCACGAGTGCGACCATGGACCATTTCTACTCGGATTCAGTCTTCTTCCGCGGTAAATTTAGTAGGCGCTTTCCTCTCCATTTCTCTTAAATTAAAAATTTAAAATATCAAAAAACAAGCTTTCAGTGTCCTTGTCCAATCTATAAATTTAACTATGATTTACCACGATAAGTAGAAATAAATAAGACCGTTGGATTCGAGAGCTCATTCGGTAATGATAGTATATTAGTACTACCTAGTGTTCTCCAATCGTGCGTGTCGTGTCGTGTCGTGTCAAACACGATCGTGTTAGAGTCTCGTGTCGTGTTGACACGAACTACTTTTTTAATCGTGTCGTGTTTAGTAGTGAGAAGAGGCAACACGACACGCATTCTGACATGACACGACTGACACGATCGTGTCGTGTCGTGTTGACACGTCGTGTTAGTCGTGTCAAATCGTGTCATATTATTTTATAATTTTATTAAATTAAAAAATTATTAAAAAATAAAAATTAAGAGAAAAATTACTAAACATAATAATTTATTATTTGATTAAGTTTAATCTTTTATTAATATTTTTATAAAAAATAATAATTAGATTAGGACACTATTATGATTTAAATGATGGTAAATAATATGATATAGTTTTATAAATTGTAATTAAATTATTAATTTTGCTTAAATAATCAACATTAATAATTAAATTTGTGTTGAGGTGTCGTGTTAATTCGTGTTCGTGTCGTGTTGCGTGTCGAATCGTGTCGTGTTGAATCGTGTCAAATTTTCTAATGTCCCAACACGACACTATTATGACACGACACGATAACACGATCGTGTCGTGTCAATTTTGTATCCGTGTCGTGTCAACACGCACATCGTGTCGTGCCAGCACGATCGTGTCATGTCATTTTGGAGAACACTAGTACTACCTACTACTGGAGAGGAGCGGGGCCCCGGTCTGAAATTCAAAGACAGATTCTCCTTTTCACTAACTAAAGTTCAGAAAGCAAACAAAATATTTGTTAGGAGGAAAAAACTTTCAGCACACAGGTTCAGCAAAAGCAAAAAATATCATGCAATGCAATGCATTGCAAGCAAAATGAGTTTTAGGAAATTATATTGGATGTGAAGCCCCAAAAAAGGCTAAATAGCTTAAAGTAATTTACAGCAAAGCAGATCTAGTCAATTTTGACAGGTCATTTTCTCTAGGTTACAATGACATCCTCTTGATACTGTTAAAATGAAGAAAAGTAAATAACAAGAAATTACTTTAAGAAGACACACAAGTTGTAATGTTCCCTTCCTCATTCAACCCATTAAAACTTATTAGATTTACTTCATTTTCAACCTCAATCAAAGCCACATAATTCTATAATAATGTACATCAGTAATCTACCTCAATCAAGTCGTTGTAACCCCAAAACAATTTTTTTTTTTTTTGTGGAAACGGTTGACAGAGGTTATCCAAAACATAAATCTAATTAACCCTTATCAATATATATATTTTAAACCAAAAGTGAAATTTACGCATTAAACAGACGACGACGACTAGGCCTGCCGACGGTATACCGTCCTACTCGTTCCGTGCACGTTCCGTCCAAACGGAACGAGTGGCGGAATAGATTTTGGTATTCGTTTTTTAAACGGAACGGTAAACGGAACGGATTTCGGCATACGTTGGTATGAAATACAGTGTAAATTGAGTCGTTCCGCTACGTTCCGTCCATTCCGTTGCAAACGGAACGAATAACGAATCGTTTCAGTGCATACCGTTTCTGAAACGGAACGGCAAACGGAATGGCCCATTCCGTTGCCGTTTCGAACGTTAACCAGGTCTAACGACGACGACGATTGTATGCTCAGACAATTACATCCTTCCTTGTTGCATTGAGTTTATTATCTAATGAGTACGCATGAGCTATACAATATATATATATCTATAGAGGGGTGATAAAATACACTCTGGTGTACGGATCGTCCTCGTACACCATAGTTATTTTTGAAATCTAAAAATCAAATGGTCGATCCTAACCGTTCAACTTGTTCTTCATATTGAAAAACTCTCGGAGACCAAATTTTATATTTTTTCGAATTTTTTTGCTATATATTATGATATTTTCAAATTGGAGGGCCTGAAATACTCCAATTGTAGTGTTTTTTGAAAATATCATAATATATAGCAAAAAAATTCGAAAAATGGTAAAATTTGGTCTCCGAGAGTTTTTCAATATGGAGAATAACTTGAACGGTTCGGATCGACTGTTTGATTTTTGGATTTCATAAACGACTCTGGTGTACGGGAGACGATCCATACACCAGAGTGTATTTTATCAATCCACTATATATATATATATATATATATATATAGTAAATCTATTGTGAACCATGTGTTGGAGTTATGTCCTAGAAGTCAATAATTTAATGACTTAAATATTAGTTTATGTTTTGGATGATATTTTATCATCTGTTCCTAGATTTATTATTGACAGATCATTCAGGTTGAGGATCTGAATTGTAGATCTCTGTGGATCATTCTTTAGAATGACAATAATAAATCTAAACGGTCCATAATCTTAATAATTAACAAGGAACATTAATTATCATATAAGATTAGTATGCAAGTTAAGTGATGATTAAGTTCTACAAATCATAGGTTTACCAATTTAATTGCATATGTATATGTTATGGAACATAGTACAGGACTTGACCCAACGAAATAAACATATGGATTGTGTTATGTGTCATTGTTTATTTCGTTATGATTTTGGTTCTAAGTTTGAGATGATTATCTTTTCCACATGAGGATAGGTTCTATAAATCTCGTCTACCGCTGATTCCCGTTAAGGGCTGCTATACGGACTTGATTTACGTTCTCTTGAATTGTGCGGGGAAAAGCTAATCATCAAGAAAACCGTATGTCCCTCATTAATTCACTTAGTGAGTGACGATATCTGTTTGGGCCCCTTGATAGAGTTGGATCGTATGCGCGCAACTAAGCGATCAACTCTAGATCAAGAAACGTATAATCTGCAAGAATGACACATTCCTATCTTGGATTATACGATGATATCGTGAGACATAAGAATCAAAATAGAGAAACATATTTATTTCACTTATGCAGGATTGAAATATTGTAGCAGTACACTATTTATGCGAATTGGGAATCATAACGTGTTGCTAGATACCGCTTATGATTATTGGAATTAAATAGCGATTTAATTCCATGTCCAACTTAGCATAAATCCTCAAAGGGTCACACAAATAGGACATTAATCACACAGTGCATTATTTATTTATTCACAGCAGTAAGTTCTGTGGAAATATGATAAGATTGATTAATTAATTATATACCGTTGCGAACCGTTATAATTAATTAAGTCAATGGATCATATAGAAATAAATTAATGCATTAACTAATCCTAAAATAATTATTAATGAGTTAATAATTAATTTAGTTCAACACTTATCAATATAAAGGGTTATATTGATTAATTGGGCCGTTATTTAAATAGCAAATATATAGCCCAATTAAAGAGCAAAGTTGAGGGACCTTAATTATATGAATTAATGGTCCAAATGAAGGGGTTAAATGGCCCATAAAGGCCCATTTCGTGGCTGCCCATTATGGTGGTAGGTGGGATGGCATAGTTGTAATTATGCAAGAGGTCAATTAGGTTTTGTGCTCTATATAAGGACCACTTATGAGAGCCTCCACCTAGCTTTCTCTCTCCTCTCATTTCCTCCCATGAGGCCGCCACTTTTCACCCTCTCCTTCTCTCTTTTGCTCATGTGTTGAGCTATTTTCTCTCCACTAAATCAAGGTTGTTGATTGATGCAAGAGAGAAAATCATAGGGATTAGGCTTGTTCTTTGGGTATGCTAGCACGTACCTTGTAGAACGTGATTAATCCTCCTTGGTGGACTCGAGGGCGGTTACGAGACGTGGTGGAGACGGTGGAGAAGGCACGCCATCGATTCCCATGCCTTGGTCGAGCCCCGCGAATACGATTTCGCGGGAGGTATCGATTTCTCCTCTTTCTCTTTGTGTCTATTGCTTAAAGTACTAGATCTCGTGTTGCTTGTGTTTAATTGGATTAATTAAGGGTAATTAGTCACAAAATTAAAATTGGGCAATTTCCTAACACCATGATGCATAGAGCGCTCCGTGCACCACGACCGTTTGATCGGTGATTTTGCGAATTGACAAATCTAAATTAACCAATCCAATCTATATATTGAAATCTCATAACAAACAAAATTTTACAATTTTTAGAAATTATTTACTATTTTTTTCGAATTTTTTAAAACTTCCCATTTTTGTCATATAAATTAGTAAATTGTTGCGTGACTTGGATTAATTTGTGGGATTTCAAGTATGAAAAGGAAGATCTCGTCAGATCCAGTTTGTTGAGCAAATCGATTGTTCTAATAAACTGTACCAACTGAGAACTCCTTTAAAAATTCTGTTTAAATGGAGTTGTTCTATTTTGAGTTAGGATTCCAGGAAAATTAATTTCATAATTTTTCGTGGAAGTTTGGACCTTCAACTAGGTTAAATCATTTCGATTGACAGTCTGTTCCAGTACAGAATTTGTTGATTGTTTAGTATGTAACTCGAACTTTTTGAACTTAACTCAGTGGATTTCTTTTCATGGATAGCTAGCCTATAGTCTAAACTAGTTTTTCTGTGTATATTGTATATATAAAAACTGGATAGAAGGTGGTCTTACAGACCAAATGGTTGAGAGGATAAGCTGAAAATCTCATAACGGTGTTTCGTGCACTTGTAAGAGATTTGTCATTTTTTATTCCCCCAGATGGTTTAAGATCTCTCCTTGAAATTTTTACTGGTAATCACAACTATGATAAGGAGCTTAAGTAATTTATTTGAGAATTTTTGGAGACCGAAAACTGTTGTTTTTGTTGGATTCCATTAGTTACGTTTTTTGTTAAATTACTGTTTTTCTAAGTATTCAAACTAGTTGAAAATAATTAGAAAACTCCTTGTTTGATCTCCTTTCAGTTATGGGATGTTGAAAGAACTTTCTAAATGAATTTAAACAAGTTTGGTTGTTTAAAATTGAGAATTTGTACACGGAATTTACTTATGGCAAACAAATCGCAAAGATGCTTGAAAATCGTTAATTGGAAACAAAGTGCTTGTATGTGATAACTTTGTTTTGTAGGTGGATAGTGGGTTTAGTATGGCTCAAGACTCAATGCCTTGTGGTTGTATTTGAATGCATGTGTGAATGTTTGTAATGCGGCCTTTGGTGCCATTAATTAATTAATTTGTTGATTAATTTTTGATGTAACTTGTGAGGCTTGCATGCCCCTAAGGTTAGGATGGGAATAGGATGTTTTCACATGTATTTTGTACCTTTATTTTATAGAGGATTTAGATCCTTATAGAATTTAGTGGGAGGGACAAGGATTAGATTAGTTTTGCTCCATGGACGATGTGGCGAAACTAATGCAAGCGGGAGCCATACAAACCCACAACTATGAGATGCTTATATGTGATTGCTTGTGATTGCTATGAATTGTCATAGGCTAGGTATGGGTGTATGCTTACACGACCACCAAACAAGTGTCATATGATTGATAGTCCCAACTAAAACTCGATTAAGTTAAATCGCCCTCCTTCTCTCTATCCCCTTCACGCCGATTGTCACTCATGGCGCGGTCCGCCCAAGCGGACGTCATGGTTGCCAATTCGGTAGTCGGGGTGCAAATAGCTAAGATTTGCAAGGAGCAAATAGTGAGAGGTTACTTTTCGATGGACCCAACTAGAGTTTGGATATCGGGGCGAAGTTTGTAAATATACTTAGATATTCACAAACCAAGAATCATATGGAACGATATGATTGGTTGGAGAACCTACCTTGTCTAATTAAGTAGGGTGACGTGCCATAGCAGGCTCTACTTGATGAAAACCGGGATCTTGGAAAACCAACTACATTTGGGACATTAAATAAATGTAGTGGGAGTTTTATTTGTTATAAATAAAACAATTGCATAAACTAAATGACCTTAAATTGATTTTGTTATAGATGTTAAAGTTGTTGATTTTGTTGCGATCAATCTTTGAAAAATTAACAAACTCGTTTCTAAAAGTATTTACTTAAAGAAGTAATACCGCTTCCTAAGACACGATCTTAGTGAAAAGAAATTTGAGTATGTCAATTCCCAAAACTTTCCTCAAACTACCCGAACGTAGCAACGCGATGATTGATTGACTTTTGGCGAAAAGTTATTCAATAAAGCGTATGGCTAATATCCTCATTTGAAATTTCTAGACCTTTGAATTAGAGAATTCATATGGACTAGATTTAACTCGTACGCTCTTATCCACTTACTCAAGAAAGTGTTCTTGGAGAAAGTAGATATTAACTCCATCATTTATGATCGAGTATAAAGAGTATGAGTTGACAAAGAGATTCTTCTTTTATACATGAACATTTCATTGGCTTACAAATCGAAAGATTTAAGTAGCTAATTGATAACTAGAGATATTGATCTCCGATATCAAAGATTATTGATATTGTCATACGATCTCTTTGAAATTATAAAGGATATAATGTTACCTTCTTCGCACACTTGTTGATGCAAAAAGGTAATTGATTTAGTATTCAAGAAATACTTCGCCAAGGCATGAGTTGAAATTTCGAGACTCTTGATTGTGATTATGTATCACATGAGATGTTTCATTTACCGTTTATTGGAGGCATTTTGAAAGGTTGTCTGAAATACCATGATTGTAATGCTTTAATCCTAAAGTGTATTTGTCGTTCAAATTATCTCACTATCTCTTATTTACACTAGTAACTTGATACTAGTTCATATGCTCCCATTTGACGAAATGTGTTAGCAATGAAGAATAAGAGAATGTTCGAGAGATGTAAAGTAAACTCCGTATAGGCAATGACTTGTTCGTCTAAGTCATTACCATTGAATACGTAGAGTTATCTTTATTAAGAGTTTGTTTAGGAATTGAAGGTTGCATACCTTAATCCTAACTTCTCAAAACATCTCCACTTCATATTCGATGAAATGGATGATTATGTTTAATAAAAGACAAGTTCTTTTATTCTGGATTTGTTTATATGATTTCATGCATCTTGATTGAATTTGCTTGAAATAGATAAGCAAGTTTTGAATGACAAATAGGATGCATAAGACTTGACATAAAGTATTTGACTTTCATGTTATATATAACCGTTTAGTCACATACATAAACGAGAATCGCATTACGAGAGTCTCCGTAACGTAGAGCTCGTAATTCAATTCGATTTCAAATCGATTTATATGCGAATCATGTTTATTAAATGACAAAAGCGCCTTTAACCTATGAAGGTTTAAGGACAAGTGAATTAATTAGGACTTATACATATCGATGTATAAAGACCTATAAGTACTTGTGCAATGAAAGGTTGTTGATACTTTACTACTTAACCAACGATCATTGTAGATATTAACATATCTATTTGATAAGGTATAAGTATGAACCTTTTGACTAGTTCAAAGGAGTTCAAGTGTAAAGTTGAAAGACCGTTCAAGAGAAAGAAAAAGTCTTATAATTAATCATGGTAAATAGTTAAGTCACATGATTTGAAATATTATCTAAAGAGTATGAAAGTGGTTTCACAACTCGCTCCATGAGGAATAATATGTCCAAGAGTGGAGGTATCGAACAATATTTTGTATAGTTCGATCGATAATAAATCAAATTGACTTATTCGACTCGTATTAGGGAATTATGTTTGAGGACAATATTGTTTACACTGAATGGTGTTCCATCGAAGTCTATTGAGGAAGATATCTTACGAGATTTTGATCTCTAAGTATGATGCTTCTTAAGATTTGGTGTTGAGAAGCTTATTTCAAGTATTGTTGACTTGTAAGCTTAAACCAAATAAGACACTATATATTTGTAGGATGTTTATATTAAAAGACACTACTTCCACGAATATGATAAGAACAAAGTAGTTGTTGCTAATCATAATGTAGTCTTGATGAATTAAAATTCTCAAGAAGAAGTAGTGGGAGTAAAGTGAGCATTAAAATAGTTTATGTGTCACTACAAGAAGTACTCTTATGGGAAACTTGTCACTCCATACATGGTACTTAGTGGGAGTTGAGCGAAACTTCATTCACAAGTTGTTTTGAAAGAAGTTTAATAGTATGCTCCTTCTAATGAGGACTCAACCATCTCACGAGTTGATGATGTTTGAGAAACTCATGGAATATATGAGGAGTCAAGAACTCGTTCAACAAATCGTTGTGGAAGAAGTTCATGAACCTCAAGTACCAATCCTACAAAAGATCAACGAGAGTTGATTTCCTAAGCCGTTTGGTGCATAGGTTGTCACAACATTCTCGTACTTAGCATATGAGAATCCGTTGATAAACAAAGAAACGATGGAAGAATCCGATTCCACATATATGGTTTGAATTCATATGATCTTTAAAAGAGCAATCCATGTATAACAACAAGGTATAGACCTTGGTTGATGTTCATGAAGGAGCAATCCATCAAGAACGTTTAGATCTTCAAAAGGAAAGATCGACTTGGATAACAAATCGACTATGTACAAAGCGCGGCTTCTCGCTTGTAGCTATGTCTAAGTCGATGGCTAGTTGACTACGTACAAAGCACAACTTCTTGCTTGTGGCTATGTATAAGTCAATAAAGATCATTCTAGCAATAGTTGTATTTCATATATACCGATATATGGAAAAACACATAAAACCGCCTTCTTCGTATGAATGAAGGAAGATGTTGTGCATTTAACACAAATCGAGGTTTATGTATTGCTAAAAACATACGCATGCTTCAAGGATCCATAAATGGATTAAAGCGAGTGTTGTGGAAATTGGAATAAAAGTTTTGACAAGGAAGTCAAGGAGTTGAACTTCGTAAAAAATATCTTGTATAAACAAGATATTCAGTGAAAGCATAATTGTATTACTTGTATTGTTCATGATAACAATTCATTAATTGGGAATAGCATTAAGAAAATGAATATTGTCGAGATCTCTTTGGAGAATGCTTTCTCAAATGAGAACTTGGGCGAAATCACCTAATCCTAGGAAACAAATCTATGAAGATAGATTATGATGGATGTTAGGTTTGAGCAAATATGCATATGTTGACGAAGTGTTCTAGAAACACGAAAGTTACACTCCAAGAAAGGATGTCTAACTGTACGTCACATGGCATGACTTGAGTGTTTAACTCGGTCTATTGCAACTCAATTCAAGAAAGTGCATGAAATAGTTCAAGCATTCTTTCATTATGAGTTTCATTTTGTACGCCATATTTATGCATATGCCCCCAATGTGTAGTTTCCAAAGGATATGACAAACAGTTGTCAAATGAATACAAGAGAGACACATTTGGACGATAGTCAATGATATATTCGAGTACCTTATGAGAAAGAGTGATATAATGTTTCATCTCGTAAGATGAAAGAAATATCGTGTAAATTGTTACACTGATAAAAGTTTTTCAAAGGATTGATATAATCACGATTGAGCTACATATTTTGCTTAAAAGGTGGTGTTGTAAGTTTAGAAAGTGTTCTAAATGAAATATTACAACCGTTTCCGTCACCAAAACAAAATACATAGCAACTTGTGAAGCAATAAAAGAAGTTTATTTGGGATCGAGTTCTTAGTCGAGTTATTATGGTTCTATGCATCTCGAACCACAACTTACTCCTAAAGAACCCAATGTTACATTGGAGATTCAAATATGATCTATAACGATATCACTTGATATCATATGATAATGATCAAGAACATATATATAGTAGTATATATATATAGGGTCGGAGAAATTTGGATAGGTTCGCGAACACAGTGAACACTCTAACTTGACCTCTACCTTGAGCAGTATACGAGATGCAGTTATGCATCCATACGTGGTGGACATATGAGTAACTAGCTTTAAGCGTATTATTTATTTTTGAGGACCGAGACATGTATATATGTAGATATATGACATCGTTCTCAATTCTTTGTTGGCTAGAAGTCACTACTGATTGACTCTAGGCCAAGTGGGAGATTGTTGGAGTTATGTCCTAGAAGTCAATAATTTAATGACTTAAATATTAGTTTATGTTTTGGATGATATTTTATCATCTATTCCTAGATTTATTATTGACAGATCATTCAGGTTGAGGATCTGAATTGTAGATCTCTGTGGATCATTCTTTAGAATGACAATAATAAATCTAAACGGTCCATAATCTTGATAATTAACAAGGAACATTAATTATCATATAAGATTAGTATGCAAGTTAAGTGATGATTAAGTTCTACAAATCATAGGTAAAGAGTTACCAACTTAATTGCATATGTATATGTTATGGAACATAGTACAGGACTTGACCCAACGAAATAAACATATGGATTGTGTTATGTGTCATTGTTTATTTCGTTATGATTTTGGTTCTAAGTTTGAGATGATTATCTTTTCCACATGAGGATAGGTTCTATAAATCTCGTCTACCGCTGATTCCCGTTAAGGGCTGCTATACGGACTTGATTTACGTTCTCTTGAATTGTGCGGGTAAAAGCTAATCATCAAGAAAACCGTATGTCCCTCATTAATTCACTTAGTGAGTGACGATATCTGTTTGGGCCCCTTGATGGAGTTGGATCGTATGCGCGCAACTAAGCGATCAACTCTAGATCAAGAAACGTATAATCTGCAAGAATGACACATTCCTATCTTGGATTATACGATGATATCGTGAGACATAAGAATCAAAATAGAGAAACATATTTATTTCACTTATGCAGGATTGAAATATTGTAGCAGTACACTATTTATGCGAATTGGGAATCATAACGTGTTGCTAGATACCGCTTATGATTATTGGAATTAAATAGCGATTTAATTCCATGTCCAACTTAGCATAAATCCTCAAAGGGTCACACAAATAGGACATTAATCACACAGTGCATTATTTATTTATTCACAGCAGTAAGTTCTGTGGAAATATGATAAGATTGATTAATTAATTATATACCGTTGCGAACCGTTATAATTAATTAAGTCAATGGATCATATAGAAATAAATTAATGCATTAACTAATCCTAAAATAATTATTAATGAGTTAATAATTAATTTAGTTCAACACTTATCAATATAAATGGTTATATTGATTAATTGGGCCGTTATTTAAATAGCAAATATATAGCCCAATTAAAGAGCAAAGTTGAGGGACCTTAATTATATGAATTAATGGTCCAAATGAAGGGGTTAAATGGCCCATAAAGGCCCATTTCGTGGCTGCCCATTATGGTGGTAGGTGGGATGGCATAGTTGTAATTATGCAAGAGGTCAATTAGGTTTTGTGCTCTATATAAGGACCACTTATGAGAGCCTCCACCTAGCTTTCTCTCTCCTCTCATTTCCTCCCATGAGGCCGCCACTTTTCACCCTCTCCTTCTCTCTTTTGCTCATGTGTTGAGCTATTTTCTCTCCACTAAATCAAGGTTGTTGATTGATGCAAGAGAGAAAACCATAGGGATTAGGCTTGTTCTTTGGGTATGCTAGCACGTACCTTGTAGAACGTGATTAATCCTCCTTGGTGGACTCGAGGGCGGTTACGAGACGTGGTGGAGACGGTGGAGAAGGCACGCCATCGATTCCCATGCCTTGGTCGAGCCCCGCGAATACGATTTCGCGGGAGGTATCGATTTCTCCTCTTTCTCTTTGTGTCTATTGCTTAAAGTACTAGATCTCGTGTTGCTTGTGTTTAATTGGATTAATTAAGGGTAATTAGTCACAAAATTAAAATTGGGCAATTTCCTAACACCATGATGCATAGAGCGCTCCGTGCACCACGACCGTTTGATCGGTGATTTTGCGAATTGACAAATCTAAATTAACCAATCCAATCTATATATTGAAATCTCATAACAAACAAAATTTTACAATTTTTAGAAATTATTTACTATTTTTTTCGAATTTTTTAAAACTTCCCATTTTTGTCATATAAATTAGTATATTTATAGCAAAAAATGGCAAGTGTTAAAAAATTCGAAAAAAATAGTAAAAAAATTTAAAAAATTGTAAAATTTTGTTTGCTATGAGATTTCAATATATAGATTGGGTTTCTTAAATTAGATTTGACAATTTGTGAAATCACCGACCAAAACGGTCATGGTGCACGGAAGCTTATATGAACCATGGTTCACAATAGATTTACTATATATATATATATATATAATTATAGGCAAACCACTCTTAAGCTGCATCTTTGTGAAGCTTTTAGTTCAAAATCAATGAATTTTCGATTCTGGATTTTTTTTAGATTTTTGTATATATAAAAAAAAGAAGTGGGGAATTCATTTTTAGTATGATATATATATCTTTAGTTGATATGCTGCTAGTATGATATATCAATATTATATCATAACGGGGATACATATTTTATTTTATTTATATTATAAGCAATAGTCGTTTAACAATATTGATAACTATTATTCAAATAAAAAGTCGTTAATTTTGAGTATTTGAAATTTTAAATCACTTGATGAACGGTCAAATGTATGCCATGTCAAGAAAATTGACTTACACATAGGGGTGAGCAAAAAGCTCGTAACTCGTGAGTTACTCGAACTCGACTCGTGAAAAGCTCGATTATAACTCGAGCTAAAAGAACTCGAGTTGGCATAACTCGAGTTGAACCAACTCGGTTAATAAATGAGTCGAGTTTGAGTTAGGCTCAACTCGGCTCGTTGACTCATGAGCTGACTCGTGACGTAATAATTTTTAATTTTTTGGAGATCATCACCATGATCTATGAGTATTAATCTTGAGTTTCAAGACATAGTTTGCTTCAAATCAATGGAAAAGAATAAAATTGATAATAAAATTTATTTTTTTATATTATTGTAATACTCATAAATAATTATTGCATCTATTCACTATATTCACGAGTTGAATACCGAGTCACGAGTTGACTCGAGTTACAAAATGGCGAGTTCGAGTTGGATCGGTTAGCTCGGAACTGCCTCCCGAACGAGTCACGAGTTGACTCGAGTTGTAACGAGTTCGAGTTCGAGTTATGCTCAACTCGCTCGAACTCGGCTCGTATACAGCCCTACTTACACATAATGTCTATAGTTTGGGTTCCAAATATAATTTAAAAAATTCTCAAAATTGGCAAAAAAAAAAAAAAGTAAAACCTCGTGATTTATTCAGTTATTCTCGTACAATTTCTAAGCTGTTTTCAAATGGTTGTCATTTTATACCTGTAATAATAATAATTAAGTATGGCAATTTTGACGATGAATTTAGGCTCATGACAGTATTAATTTATAAATTAGAAATTGAAGTGATCTACATCATTCGATGTTAGAAAGCTGTACATGGAAAATTTTTATTTGGGCCCGGCCGGGTCAGATGGTCTCGATCCACATACTATGACCTCACGAACCACGTCCAAATTAAAATAGTGAAATTCCTTTTGTTTTGTCTTCCTTCTCTATTTTGAAAATAACAATGAAATATATATTGTGCAGTAATAGTTCAAAGGAAAAAAATTGTGCGGTACGGAACGCGCCAAAAAGACGTGCATAATCTCTGAGTGATTCCTAAATCCTTATGTTTGCCTTAAAAAAAAAAAAGAAAGAAACTTATGTGCATGGTGGCGTTAGTTCTACGGTGCGTAATTGGTGTACGGTGTACCCACCAAAAACATATTGTAACTTTGCAAATGTAAGTGGTCGAGATGACCCGCTCCATAACTAAATGACATCCATTAAAAATATTGACACATAATATCAGCAACCTAGTAATAATTGTGCATTACAATATATATAATTTGATGAAATTTGAAATTCTTGATTCAATTATAATTTAAGCAAAACATAAAAAGCAGTTAGTTTTTCTACAATGAAAAAAAGTTTATAAAATTGTAGAAATAACAAAATTTCATAAATTTCGAGAATAACTTGTTATTAATTGGATATTATTCGTAAACTTTGTAAATAATTCGGATATAATACAATAATTTTTTGTCAAAGTTTTAACAGTTATTTTACCAATTCATCCGTGAAGACACTAAAAAAATAATTCAAAGATTATTAGAGAGCTTTATTACGATGTCAGCAACTCTCACATATGCATTGATTTATAGCCATGTACTAAAAAATATTCAAAAGGCATTTCCAGCTGATATAAAATAAAAAATAAAAAAAAGCGAATTTGCTTTCAATTAGAACGTGGAGTGCTGATTGGGGGTGATGGCAACTTGCTAACAGTAAAAAAAGCTTAGAATTGAAGACATGCACCCAAAAGAAGAAAAAAAATATAATAATAATAATAATAATAATAATAATAATAATAATAATAATAATAATTCAGACTGCGAAAATAAAAATCTCAAATGGTACAAGAGAGAACAACATTAAAATTGAACACGGACGTCAGAGCCCGGAATTTCTGTTTATTGGTTTTCCATACTCCACCAGTTTCTTTTCTTGCGTTTTTTTTTTTTGGGTTTGAATAATCGTCTTAATTTCCATTCTTTTTGTATGATTCCTGTTTGTTAAAGGCTTGCAAACGACTGATAGGAGAAATTTCCCACATTATGTCAGAAAAGAGAATCTAATACTATTATTTTATCTTGATCCCGTAATTCTTTCTTTTTAAATTGCAAGTGCACCCGCAAACATAATTTATTGTGATAGTTCATCAGTTTAACTTTCAAATTAGATATATAGTGATAGTATGATTAATTGGTGGGGTTTCATCAATTCATATTTTTCTTTGATAATAAAAAGCCACCATCCATTAAACAAATGCACAGAGAACTGGGGTCAATTAATTTTACAATTTGGTTTTCCTTACAGAGCATTTTTCTAAAGACTTCTCCTAAATCGTGCTGAACTCAAAACGGAGAGGAAGAAGGAAGAATGAAAGAAAAAAAATTATAAACAATCTAAACTCTTCACAAAGTTACACACTTCCCAATACTTCTTCCCACTTCTTCCCTTCTTCCCTTCTTCCCACACCTATCCAAACGGAGCCATATATACTAAAACTTTTAAAACGACTACTTACTTTTGTTTTTCGAAACAAGCCGCGCAAGCGGGGTGGCCTGCATCCATTGAACTGCAAACAGACTTCATACAAAATGAATTCAATTTGACACCAAAATAACCTAACAAGCGCCTTACAAAGATTTTGTAAACAACAAGCACTTTAAAAACTTTCAAATGACAAGTGACAAGTGGTAATTCTCAATGCTCAAATGACAAGTGGTGGGATACCCCTAAAAAAATCAATGTCAGGTGGACCTGAGAGTAAAACATTCAAACGCCTAGTCGGCTATGCGTATAATTGTCTTGGTTTTTTATTTTCTATAACTTTGGAGCTTCAGGCAGATCTTGATCACCGTGAAATTTATACGTTGGAGGCGTTTGATTGTAGAATAAGTGATGGTATAACTTAAGGAGGAATAAATACTTTTCAAGTTATGTAACATTCGTTTGATTATGGAATAAAATAAAGAGGAATAATATAATATTTCATTAAATACCATAATGTTCTTGTTATCTTTAAAGAAATCATATAATGGAAGGGTATTAACAAAATGATTGTTAAAATTTTTTTCTTTTTCTGTCGCGGAACCTAGTTACATAACTTATATTACCTATTCAGATAGTATAAGTTATTCAGATAGTATAAGTTCTTTCTCTTATGTAATTTTATTCTACTTGTTTGACTACATAAATGATGGCTAATAAATAACTTTCTTCATTTTTATTCCTTAACCAAACAGGCCCAATATACTATTGTACCTCATTAATAACATGCATATACTATTGGGATTTTGTCAAACTCTTCTCAAATCAATATTTCATGGTTTTGAGAGCCCGAATATGTTCTCTCAAACGAAGATATCAGGTTCATATGCTCGCGGAGCCAGAATTCTATTATAGGAACAGTACAATAGATTTTACTGTCGTTATTACTTTTATTAAAAAAATAAAATCACTTGTTACAAAACAATAGCATATTCTGAGTTTTGCTATATCACGTGAGTCGCACTCAAAAACTCCTCAATCTGGTTCAAAATGACCGATCCAAACCGTCAAATATAATCTCCCAATTGAAATCTCTATGCGGACCAAATTTTATATTTTTAAAAAAAATTTTAAGTATTTTTTTCAAAATTTTAAAAATTACCGTTTTTGATCAGTTGAGAACTAATTAGATTAATGATTTCTAAAATTAAAAAAAATACTTAAAAATTTCGAAAATATAAAAAATTTGATTTGCATGGAGATTTCAATAGAGATATCATATTAGACGGTCTGGATTGATAATTTTGAACTAGATTTAGAAATTTTGAGCGCAACTCGCAGACCCTTGATGAGTCGCGACTCACCTTAGCAAAACTCGGCATACTCTGTCATATAAATTTTAGAGGGTATCATTCTGATATTTGAGAACATAGGGTATGTAAAGTGAAAACGAGAGATCGTGTTCCCTCTACGATCTAAAACACTAATATTTGTATTTACTTTTAATTAGTGCAGCGAGATGATATAGATGCTGTTATCACCTGTTACACAAAAATTAACCACTATTACAATTCTTAATTTGGTCCAAGATTAAGGGGTCCAAGATATACGTATACCTTCAATTCAACTAAGTTATCTAATATCAATGAGCAAACAACACAAATATTAGTGGGGCCAAGCCCCTCTTCGCCCCCTATTGCCTCCGCCCCTATATTATCATATACATATGAAAAATCATCGGACAAATTTTAAATTGTGGATATGGAAAAGTAAGGGACTACAGCAATTTTTTTTTTAATAAAAGGATAATAACTTGAACTGTAGCGATTTGTTGAGGATTTTAGTCATTGTATTTTTTTTTTTTTTGGAAATTGCTTACGAATATGTACAGTTTCATCATCGCTTGAACGAAATAAACGCATAAAGAACATTATACAACGGAAAGTGAAATAAATTCATTTTGAAATTATTTCAGAAGTTAAATATATATCATGCATAAAGGTGTTCATTGTTCATTTTTGCATTACACTAGAAAAGATATTGTTCATTCCACCATAAGTCAAATCATAGCTCTAATTAGATCAAAACATGCCAAAAACAAGCACATTTATCAATTCAAAAAACAATCTCCAGTCCACCAACTCTCCATCATACAATCTAACCAAGTAACAAAATTCAATCACCTTTATCATCGCGTTTCAAACACTCGCTTGAACTTCTCCTGTGGCTTCTTCTCTCGGACAACTCGACCTCGACGGAGGAGGATCGCCGCCACGAAGCACGCCGACGGAGTAGTACAGCGGTGCAGCCGTACAGGTTTGAGAGAGAGTCAGAATCCAGAAGCGAAAAATGACGGGAGGCAAAGTGGCAAAGTTATTGGGCGAAATTTGAAGGATCCTAACTGGATTACTGGAACCCGAAATGTTGAAGTCCGATAAGGTCATAAGGATCCAGTGGATCCTACAATTTCTCCAGACGGATCACGGATAGCCCGTTTCGTAAATCTGGGCCTCTGAGGAAGTACAGAAATGTCCGTTCGAGTTATTTTCTCAATTTTTTTTAATTTAAATTTGAAGAATATAAAATTAATTTAAGAATAAATTTGTCTATTACAATGGTTGAAAAAAATCGTTTTTCTGTTTCAACCGTTCATAAAACTAAAACATAATCTATGTCGTGAAAATAGAGAAATGGATTATAAACTGTAAATAAATAGTAGCAGCACGAGAACTAGCTCTTGGTCTAGTGGCAAAGAGAAATGCACCTTGATTTCTTAAGTGAAAGGTCGCAGGTTCGAAACCCGGCTGGGGGGTCTTTTATAGACATTTAATTAATTTATTATATTAAAAATAAGTTGGATGGCTTAGACCTCCAATTTATCTTAAAAAAAAAATAGTTGCAGCACGATTTAGCATAAAAAAGAAAAATAAAAACGTTAGTAATGTTTCCTCAAATAAGGAAAAATGATTTTTGTACATGATCCTATATTGATATACATAGGCTTCTATCTGGCAATTTAACCCAAACTTAAATTTCACATAGGGCTTAGGTACCTCTAATAATTTTTTTAAAGTGCCTAAGCGCAAGATGTCCCTGTACCTTATTATTTTGCAAAAACTTGGCGCACCTACTATAATTTGGGATTGGCATCCTCAGCAGTCAAGAATTTGGCTGTTCCATACAGTTAACTCTTCTTTTTAAAAATATTTTAACATTTTAAAATTTAAATATTGAATCCAAACCGTTGATCTTGTTTAATTTTATGGGCGATGCGTTTTTATATAAATTTTATAAAATTTGGAGTTAATTTGATACTAGATCAAGTGACCAAATTATGAATGTATTAGAATTAATCAGTGATAGTTAACCAGATTCGTTCATTTGTTGACCACTTGATCTAGTATCAAATTAACTCCAAATTTTATAAAATTTATATAAAAACGCATCGCCCATAAAATTGAACACGATCAACGGTTTGGATTCAATATTTAAATTTTAAAATGTTGAAATATTTTAAAAAAGAAGAGTTGACTGTATGGAACAGCCAAACTCTCGGCTGCTGAGGATGCCAATCCACTATATTTGTGCCTTTCATGCACTAATTATACGTCTTAAAAATTACTGTTTCCTCTCTTTATCATTTGGACATGTCATTAATTAAGAAATGGAATTAAATAAATAATATCCCAAGAACATAATGACAAAGATCATTGGAATTAAATTTGTGAATTATTAGCAGGTGGCTAAAACTAATTAATTCTTCCCTATTACCGTCAATTAAAACCAATTATAATTTTTTATTTTACTTTTCAAAACATTAAAATTAAAAAAAATATATTTTCAAATTAAAGATATTTGAAATATTAAATTTAGAATTTCAATAAGAGGAATAGTCTAGAAAAAGACTATTCCTCTTCCGAAAAATTTAAAAATAATATAATTCATTAAAATTAATATCAATATAATAAGATTTTTTTAAATAGTATCACGAGATCGGAATCCCAGATTCCGAACGCAAGATCGGAATCCAGAATTCCTAACAAGGGATTTTTATCATTTTAATGATTTTAATATAGTTCTATATTATAAATATTAATTTAAATTTTAAAATTTTTTATATTATAAATATTAGTTTGGCATTTTGAATAATTTTTGACATTTTGGATTTTTGACATTATAAATATTAATTTAATATTTAAAATTTTTTATATTATAAATATTTAAATATTAGTTTGGCTCAATTAGTTTGGCATTTTGGATTTTTGACATTTTGAATAATTTTTGATATTAGAAGTTTTGATATTAATTTAATCAACAAAAAGACAAAAGTACATAAAAAAACCATAATATAAATTAGCACACTCTACTTAAAAATAAAGTACCTAACAAATACATAGATTTTTAAAAGTAATAAATACTTAGAGATCTTGGTCATCTACATGTTGCAGAATTTCAAGCCACCATGGTTGATCTTCTTCCGCATTCATTTCATGTTGATTACTGGCACCATGGTTGTCGGCGAATTGAGCGGCCTCGTTCCAGAAACCGGCACCAGGTTGTTGTTCATTACTGGCACCGTGGTTTTCAGCGAGTTGAGCGGCTTCGTTCCAAAAAGCCTCATCATGTTCTTGTTGATTACTGGCACCAGGGTTGTCAGCGAATTGAGCGGCTTTGTTCCAGAAAGCTGCCACGGCTTCTTGTTGGTCAATCTCAGCCATTCTAGCTACTGCAATTTATGAAAATTTTGAAATTATGAAAGTGTGATTATCTTGGTCATTTGTCATTTTTGTTGTGATCAAATGGTACGTCCGAAAATTATGAAATTTAAGTATAGGAAAATAATTCCGCCAATAAACAGCTCAGTATTTTTCTGAGAATTTTTCAAAGCATCTTTGATACTTTTCTAGCGCGAAACTTTTCGAATGCAGAGCTGTTTTTTCAGTTTAAAGTGTGATTATCTTGGTCATTTGTCATTTTTGTTGTGACTATCTCGTACTTAGGTGTTTCGTACTCGTTGTGATTGGTCCTAATAAGTTTATAGTTATTATAAAAGATAAAAGACATACATAACTATGTCATACATAAAAAAATAAAATATAGAAGTCATACATATCATCACCATTAAAGAACAACAACATTTAACATAATTAAAAAAGATAAAAATAAAACCATTAATATTAAATTAATATCAAAACTTCTAATATAAAAAATTATTCAAAATGTCAAAAATCCAAAATGCCAAACTAATTGAGCCAAACTAATATTTAAATATTTATAATATCAAAAATTTTAAATATTAAATTAATATTTATAATGTCAAAAATCCAAAATGTCAAAAATTATTCAAAATGCCAAACTAATATTTATAATATCAAAAATTTTAAAATTTAAATTAATATTTATAATATAGAACTATATTAAAATCATTAAAAACGATAAAAATCCAGTTTCAGCCCTGTTAGAAATCCTGGATTCCGATCTTAGTTAAGATCGGAATCCCAGAATCCGATCTTAGCTAAGATCGGAATCCTAGATTCCGATCTTGCGTTCGGAATCCTAGATTCCGATCTCATGATATTATTTAAAAAAATATTATTATATTGATATTATTTTTAATATATTATATTAATTTATTACTATTTTTAAATTTTTCGGATTCCTCTTAGTTCTAATCCTAAGCGATCCAAACAGCTCTTTAGAGATGGTGAGTCAATAGGTGCTGATAAACAGCCCAGCCCATTCCAGGTATGATTGATGTCTATGGAACGATTGTTGCGGTGGTGCTTCAACGGCTGAAGAAATTTGAGGAAAAATCGAACATTTTGTCTTATTTATTTTCTAACTTGCTTTTTTATAGTCCGGATCTGGTTGGGACTTGGCCACTTGGGAGAAAACAAAGGAAGCAATAATATAATAAAGAAATAAATTGACTAAAATTATGATATAGAAACTACATAGACCAAACCTATACAATCTGTACCAGTGTTTTAAAAATCGTACTGGATACCGAAAATTTTCGATAATACTGGAAACCGGAATAGTGACCGAAACGACATTATCCGGTATTGTGAGAGGAAACATCGAAAAATTTTAAAAAATCGAAAAATTTTAAAAAATATCAAAAAATATCGAATTTCTATCATGTAAGAATGTCCGTACGGTTTTAAAAACCCTGATTCTTACTGTAACTTTGATGTTGACATTCACCAGCCGGCCTTTAAAAAAACATCTAGATGGACCCCACAACACAGAAATATAAGGTCTCATATTTATTACCGGTCTGATATAAACACATACGCGTTCAGTTAGTCGGAATGAATTTTTATTCCCACTGCATTTTTCTATCGTGGGGCCCACCCGCAAACCTAAGATTTAGAAACTCACCGCACGATCTCAGCTAACAGTCCAGATAATTCGCTGGAAAAAGAAAAATGAACTCAAACTACCCTATCAGGATTATATATATATATATAATAACGTCAGAATACGTTGTATAATGTATGATATTTATAGAAAATATTTTGAATAAATTCTTTTTCAGAAATCCCAGACGTTATATAACGCAAAAGGCGAAATACTGCTTTTCAGATCAGAAAATTGCAAGAAATCTAAATATACTAATTTTTCTTTTGAAATACACATCAAAACAACATAAATAGGGCAGTGTTAAACCAGATTAAATATGCAAATAACTTATGGAACAAATCTAACTCAATCTAAGAATAATAAAATTAATCTTTGACTTTAAGCGTATCAAGTTTGAACCTTAGTTACATATTGTGTCGGTAGTGGCTTGATAAAAATATCGAAAATTTGTTCCTTCGTGTCGACATGAAATAACTTCACATCATTTTTCTCAACATTACCTGGGATAAAATGATGTTGAATTTCTATGTGCTTGATTCTAGAGTGTAATACCTGATTTTTAAAAATAAAAATGACACTAGTATTATCACATAAGATTGGTACATTTTAAAAATCTAACTCATAATCCTTAAATATTTGCATCATTCACAATAATTGTGTGCAACATCTACCGGCCGCTACATACTCGGCTTTCGCGGTTGAAAGTACAACCGAGGTTTGCTTGCGGCTAAACCAAGAAACTAATAAACCACCAAAAAATTAGTCAGTCCCATTAATACTTTTACGGTCGATACGGTCACCGGCAGAGTCGATATCGGTATACCCTACCAAGTCAAGTTCGGTTTATCTATCATACCAAAGATCTAGATTTTGGATATCCTTCACGTATGTCAAAATTCTTTTTATCGCTTTGTGGTGGAATTCCTTAGAATTAACTTGGTACCTAGCACATAAACAAACGACATACATAATATCCGGCTTACAAACTGTGAGTTAAAGTAGACTACTAATCATGTCCCTATAAAGAGTATTGTCCATTGCTACACTTTTTTAATTTCATCCGCATCAATATTTGTATTTTTTACCCATGGGTGTGTTACATCTCTTGTTATCTTCAACATCAATTTTTTTTAATTATCTCTTCAGTATACTTGATTTGGCTAATGAAGATGTCATCTTCTTGTTACTTTATTTGCAACCTCAAGAAAAAGTTTTTAGCTCACCCATCGAAGAAGAGAATTTTTTTTTTAAAAGATAAATTGGGGTCAAGTCTCCTAACTTATTTTAAAATTAAATGTCTATAAAAGACCTCCAGTTGAGTTTCGAACCTTCGACTTCTAACTTGAGATGCATTGCTCTTTGCCAGTAGACCAAGAGCTGATTCTTAAAGAAGAAAAGTAAATTCGGACAAAATATATTTGGTTTTGGGTTTGTAATGGTTTCGCATTGCTCATCATATATCGATATAATTGCCATTCCAAGTTATATATACATGTACATATGGACTGATATATATATCACAACAAAGCATGATTACAACTGCAGTTAATATATGAAGGACAAGCTTGAAGTCATCTTAAAATTCCATTAGTTGCCAATTTCATTCATTATCATAGATTTCAGAAAAATGATAAAATTTGTATGCACCAATTGCCATATACCGGAGCTACCAAAGGAAAATTTTAATCCTTTATGTTAGATATGTAATGGCCATCTCCAATCAACTGATACGTTAGATAGACACAGAGCGAAATCTTGTGATTCAAGTCTTTGTTCTTCCGCTTCAACAGAGATGACAATCTCCGGGTTGCGAACTCATTGTCGCAAGCGTTCGGTATGCGCCACATGTCAGTCGCCGCCTGGTACGCTCCCTCATATGACGACATAA
The DNA here is from genome assembly GCA_028095005.1 of Rhynchospora pubera. Classification (NCBI taxonomy): domain Eukaryota; kingdom Viridiplantae; phylum Streptophyta; class Magnoliopsida; order Poales; family Cyperaceae; genus Rhynchospora; species Rhynchospora pubera. Next base: position 227,364,882 of record CM051459.1, on the reverse strand, counting down.
GCAACGCATTCTTCACAGTCTGAAGATTGGCCGTGAGCTGTAGATAGAGCTGTGCACACTGTGAGAGAGCCTCCCCCTGCTCGGAACCCCTGTACTGGTCTGCCATGTACTCCGCATTTTTGTTCGCCGCCGATGCTGTGCTGATCGTTGAGTCGACGCCGACTAATGCAAGATCCTTACGGTTGAACGCAAGGATGCCCCGTGGATCTGAGAGGAGAACCGACTCGCATGTCTCCTTTGACGGTGCATCCTTGCATGCGCTATGGATCAGATTTTCATCTGCTGAGGTGTATTGAAGAGACTTGAGGAGGAGGATCGAAATCATGAGGAGCCTTGCCAGGTGGCTTCTCTTTATCATGGTCAAGCTAGCTGAGGAAAGAGCTTGCGTTTGCATTTGCATGCATGCTATATGTTTTGATGCTTAAAATAAATTTTGGGAGTGCATCTGTGCATGTGTGTGGTGTGGAGTGCATGGATATATATATCAATATATGGTGCTCGATCATCTTGTAAATAGGTTCTAATTGGGTGAGCAACCTTTATGCTCAAGAATCAAGATCATACTTTTGCAGTGATCTGTGATCCTCTAACTATTTAGTAGCTACCCAGTCCACTCATTGCATTTTTTTTTCCTCTTTGGCTGTATTTGGACGATTGATGGAATAAAAAAATAAATTTTTTCTACCCTCAAATTTATTATAAATAATTCAAACATTTCGCAAAGTTTCACACTTTTCAATACTTCTTTTCTTATTTCTGTTATTCTCATAACATCCATACGGAACCTTTTAGAAATAAGCAGGCACCTTACTATCGGTTACCATTTAAGAGCAGAAGTTACAAATTTCCAAAGGACACAAAATCGAACCATGAACCTAGCTACCACTATCCATGCATATATCCATAATCCATTGCTCTAGATATATTTGATTATGTATTTATATTTAGAACCCTGATATATGTTTTCTTTCTGGTTATGATAGTTGATTTCAAAGAAATAATAGCCCATCCATATATGCATTACATTTACATATTACATTTGGACTGCAATATCTTAGAATATTTGTAAATCGCACAACTGGAGTCTGGAGTATTTTCTCGAACATTGACACACCACCAGGTCTACTAAAGATAATTTGCGCATGTGTTGACTCCCGGAAAAAAACACGTTTAGATTAGTTTTTTTTTCTTCTCATTTTCTTTTTACCTGTAAAGTTTCTAGGCTTTTCTTTTTTTTTACTTTTTGTACTCTCTTTGTATTATATTTTTTATTAATAAAATTTGTTGGTGTGATAATTGCCACCCGTCTCTGAAAAATAATCTATGCATTGAATATCATGATGTGTGGTAGCGATTGATCAGAAAAGAATCAATAGGATGGCGGAGTTAGAAAATTTTACAATGGGATTAAAAAAATTCATAATACTAGTACTTATTGTTTAATTGAAAAAAATTCACACACCATTTAAACAAAATAATTCTAAAATTTATAAATAAAAGTTATAAAAATATTTAATCTATGTTGCATGGATATGGTGCTTCAGAGGAGCATTTATTTTCGTCCGGTTGTATTGTATAACTTTAATTACACGTGTTCGAGAACTTTTTTTTCAGACCTAATTAACTAATGATTTTTGTGGTGAATAAGTTTGCTAAAGATATATTAGATAATTTAGACCTCATTTCAGAACCTTAACTTGTGGTAACAGACTAACAGGTAAGTGGTAAGGCAGGTCAGATTTCATCATGCCCCACTTTACTTTGGAAAAACGCAACTCGGGAAAAGTGAATCCAAATTAAACTTAATTTTACAATTTTAAACCAACACAAACTGGTCCATTTTGCATCCAAGCCGCCAATTTCCAACAGAATGCTGTCTCCAGTACCCAGAATATTAATCTTGTAAAATTTTTATTCGTTTGAACTTAATTTATCATGACGAGACCATTATCCGGTGCAGTTCTTTCGCCATGACCGTCCAATTTAATCTCGACGGTTAAGTTTAATATGTTTCACAAATCTCGACGAATTTCGATATTAATCACGGAACATTCACCACTAATAAAACGAAATCGATCACTGCAGAGAATATCGGTGCATAGCTGACATTGTAAAAAGTATGGTTTAATTGTGTTGGTGGGCTGATATTGATAGTACTAGAATACCATCAAAATTTGTTGCTCTCTTTAATCACTCTTTATAAATTTACGGATTCAAGAGGGGTTATATACTAGATCTAGTATGTATCCATATGTTAGTGCCATTCGATCGATTTGATTTATAGTTGGATATCAATTGTTAGACAAAATAGCAATATGTTTTGATTTTTCATCATCTAATAAGAAATGAAAATTGAGCAAAATATCTAAATATATCGCTAGTAAATTGAACAACATATCTTTATTGTCTGGTATTATTTTGTTTCTTATTTGTTTACGTATAAGGATATCTTTTACTAGTAGGTAAATTATCTGTTACAAATTAGAAAGTAAATTATTTAATTACTCTTAAAGTACATCTATAAGGAGCGATAATATAAGTTGTAAAACCTACGATTATATTCGACTTATTTTTAAATTAAATGTCTATGAAAGATTCTCCAATAAAATTTTAAACCTACGATTTCTCACGCAAGATGTATTGATCTTTGCCAATAAATTAAGAGTTGGTTCTTAAGTTATAACATTATAGTTTTTTAACCGTTCAAAATAAAATTTGAACAATTATAGAAAAATTATGCGATCGTTAATTGAAACTTCTTCTACTTGTTATTTTTGAGCGAACCATTATTTGTTTTAATTCATATATTACATTTCGCAATAGGTGATATTGTACGACTGATTGAATGCGAACACAAACCGTGTATATCAATGTGGTCAATCAAGAAGCAAATATAAATATATAATCCATGGCGACTATACGGGGTCATTAACAACTTAGAATAAAAATAATCTTCATGCCCCTGTGGATAGTGTTTATCACTGGACCACCCGGTCTGACCCGATCTGTATCTAACCCGGACATTTTTCCGATCCGACTCGAACCGTGGAAGAACCGTGATGGACCGAGGGGGTGGTACGGGTCGGATTTATCAAGAGTTTGGATCACACTTTCTAGTATAGACCCGTGTTGACCCGTTCCGTCTTAACCCGTGGACCGGACCGGACCGACCCTTAAACCCACCCTAAACCCGTGATAAACCCTTAAACTCGTCTAAAGTCAAACCCAACCCCTAATTCTAAAAAAAAATAGACTACAAAATTATTTTATTATTAACTATATTTGAATTTGTTCAATTAATTATTTATTCTATATATATTATTAGACATAATATATTTTAGCTAATTTTTATAACTTATATTTTACAATTTTTTGTCATCAAACCATCAACAATAAAAAAGAAAATATTAAAAATTACAAATCAAATTTAAAATAAAATAAATTCAAAATAGACTACAAAATTATACTTAATTATTTGATCTATAAATATAATATATTTTAATGAATTTTTATATATTTATTTAACAAATTTTTGAGATGAAAATAATGAAAAAAGAAACAAATTTAAAATCTGGAAAAAACCGTTCTTGGACCGTCCTTGGACAGGATCGGTCCGTCTTTACCCGTCCGGTTCACCTAGGGTCGGGTCTTTCAAGAGTTTGGGTCTAGGTTTGAGAGGTGGACCGTGCCAACCCTTGAACCTGTGAACCCGTGGTCCGTGATAATCCGTGGACCGTGGGAGTTTGGACCGGACCGGACCGGACCGTTTGGTAAACCCTACATGTGGATCAAAACCGGTCCAAACCCGCACGGGCTTACCCGAAATTATGGGACCCGACCCGCTAGGCTAGTTCACCGCATCCGCAGTAATTCGTATCGTCGCCACTCACCACCTCCAAAAGTGCTTAGATCTGAATTGTAGATCTCTGTGGATCATTCTTTAGAATGACAATAATAAATCTAAATGGTCCATAATCTTGATAATTAACAAGGAATATTAATTATCTTATAAGATTAGTATGCAAGTTAAGTGATGATTAAGTTCTACAAATCATAGGTAAATAGTTACCAACTTAATTGCATATGTATATGTTATGGAACATAGCACAGGACTTGACCCATCGAAATAAACATATGGATTGTGTTATGTGTCATTGTTTATTTCGTTATGATTTTGGTTCTAAGTTTGAGATGTTTATCTTTTTCACATGAGGATAGGTTCAATAAATATCGTCTACCGCTGATTCCCGATAAGGGCTGCTATACGGACTTTATTTATGTTCTCTTGAATTGTGCGGGGAAAAGCTAATCATCAAGAAAACTGTATGTCCCTCATTAATTAACTTAGTGAGTGACGATATCTGTTTGGGCCCCTTGATGGAGATAGATTGTCTGCATGCAACTTTATACAATTATCTCTAGATCAAGAAACGTATAATCTGCAAGAATGACACATTCCTATCTTGGATTATACGATGATATCGTGAGACATAAGAATCAAAATAGAGAAAACATATTTATTCTCTTATGCAGGATTGAAATATTGTAGTAGTACACTATTTATGCGAATTGGGAATCATAACGTGTTGCTAGATACCGCTTATGATTATTGGAATTAAATAACGATTTAATTCCATGACCAACATAGCATAAATCCTCAAAGGGTCACACAAATAGGACTTTAACCATACAGTGTATTAATTGATTTGTTTGCATTGGAGAATGCAAAAATATGATGTGTTGATTAATTAATTATATACTGTTGCAAACCGTTATAATTAATTATATCAAAATGATCATATAGAAATTAATTTAATACATATGCTTGTCCCAAAGTAATTATCATTAAGTTGATAATTAATTATGCTCAACAACATTTAATATAATTGTAGGAATTATATTGAATAAATAGGCTTAATTTAATTAGCCGTTATGAGCCGAAATGATAATCAATTGAGAAGGCCCATTATATATTTGATATAGTAGGTTTGAGAGAGAATAAACAAAATATGGAAATGTCCCATTAAGGCCCTTAATTAGGCCGGCCTAGGGTGAGTGGCAAAAGGGTAAATGGTGAGGTAAGAAGGTTGGACTTGATCTCTATATAAGGACCACTAGTTGGTGGCTTCCAACCCAAGTTTCTCTCTCCTCCTTTTCCCTTCTTCTAGCCGCCGCCTTCAAGAGAGAAAAGAAGTTTTCTCTCTTTCATTTTTTGCTCTCTTCCATTGATTATTAGGTCACATGTGTTGAGAATAGCTATTGTTAAATTGAATATTGAATTAATTCAAGAATAGCACAGGGATTAGCATTCCTCTAGTTCCTACTAGCATAGGACCTATGAGAAAGGTTAGTTTCCTTGGTGGACTCGAGACCAAACGTGAAGGAGGCGAAAGAGAGCACGACATCGATCTCTATGACGTAGGATCGAGCCCCGCGAATACGATTTCGCGAGAGGTACAAATTCCACCTCTTATCTCTTGTGTCAAATGAGCTTATGTACTAGATCCTCTCTTGCTCTTTGTTTAATTGGATTAATTAAGGATAATTAGTCACAAAATTAAAATTGAGCAGTTTTCTAACAGAAAACAATAAAAAAGAAACAAATTTAAAATCTGGAAAAAATCGTTCTTGGACCGTCCTTGGATCGGACCGGTCCGTCTTTACCCGTCCGGTTCACCTAGGGTCGGGTCTATCAAGAGTTTGGGTCTAGGTTTGAGAGGTGGATCGTGCCAACCCTTTAACCTGTGAATCCGTGGACCGTGAAAGTTTGGACCGGACCGTTTGGTAAACCGTACCTGTCGATTTAAAACCGGTCCAAACCCGCACGGGCTTACCCGAAATTATGGGACCCGACCCGCTAGGCTAGTTCACCGCATCCGCAGTAATTCGTATCGTCGCCACCTCCAAAAGTGCTTCGTTCTGCTCCTCTACAATCCGCCATGCATTTCCATTTTCAGTGCCTGCCGCCTGCGCGAATAAGTATGACCTCTTTAAATTAGAGATGAAAAAATAGTAGAGAAATGTGATAGGAAGATAGATACCTCGCCTTTCTCGATAAACAACAGCTTTCACGTGACGCTAAGCTGCCTCCCTGGCTCTTTTCAGGATTTTATGTAGCTGAACATACCGTGTCGTTTCTGTAGAGCAGAAGAATATGGCCTAAACTGCTTCCTCATTGGTCATCATCCATCAAGATCACTCGCGGCGCAACTGGGTTCATGCTAGCAGCCAAAGACGATCTGAAACTCTGAAAGATAGGTCCCAGCCCAGTCTAACCTGCTTCCTCCTTTCTTTGTCCTCTTGCTCTTGCGCCTTATTTCCTTTTTCTCTCTCTCCATTTCTTTATTTTTGCTTTTCTCAAGTACTTTTTTATATATGTTTCAAAACACACCATTACTTGTGACTGTGAAACGAAATAAATTGATTTAAAGGCAAAAAAAAAAAATCACAGAACGAATTTTTAGAATAAAATGTACTCTTGAAAATTAAAATAAGTAAGTAGCTAAATAAGAAAAAAAAAATCACCGGCATATGGTGACTGTGAATGATCACAACATCATTTTCTCTTTTCACCTCTTTCCAATTTTCAAAATGGTTGCGAAAAACTTTATATTGATTAATTACATTTAAAAATTCAGCAATACCATTTAGATTTTAATTGTATTACTTTAGAATAAAAATTGAAACTATTTTGCACGTTATGTTTGAACAAAATAGAGAACTTTCATATTTACTAAGTTCTTTTATCCGAGATAATTACATTTAATAGTTTTAATTTTCCAATTTTCTTTATGAATACTTTTACTTTTTTTTTTTGGCAATACTTGTGATAAATCTTACTTGATCGAACGTTTTGTTTGAATTGACATGATTGTTGAAGAGGTTATAAACCGAAATTAATTAATATAAAAATTTCGACCCAAAAAATTTTAATATACAGAATTATTTTATTTTTTTTTTAATAAGAAGAAAGTTCGAACGCGTTTCAGAAGCGAGTATTTGAATTCCCCTCCGTACGCGTTTATAAAACGCGCTCCAACCCTCCCAACGCGTTTTATAAACGCGTACGAAGGGGAGATGCTGTCCACTTTCCTCTCGTTTGTCAGAGCTTCGTACGCGTTTATAAAACGCGTTGGGTGGGTTGGAGCGCGTTTATAAAACGCGTTCGAAGGTATATTATTTAATTTTTAGGAAAAAAAGTACAAGCATGCTCTGATAAAGACTGCAAAAGACATGACAAGATTTGATTTTACAATGTCATTTTTGAACTGCTGAAATTATTTATAAAAGCAGTCATTGTTGAATTAGAATGCACAAACACCCACTACCTCCTTCTTGTTAAAACCTTCAGTACAATGGACAAAGGAAATAGCTCTAACTCAAATAATGATGTTCCAGACTATCGAAGAGCAACCCGCATTGAGTATTGGCCAACTTTCTACCATTACCCTGCCAATAGAAATCAACCAGAAAACGGAGAATACGAGGCAATTTGTCGCTCTTGTTATCGCATTTTGAAATACAACATCCATGAAGACACGACTGAAGAGGGAGACGTGCTCGAGTTAAAAATACACTACCAATGGCACATTAATGGTGGGCCGGAAAGAGAACAGAAGGAGTACCAGGAGCGGCGATGGCGGGAACACGAAAAGAATCTGAACCGACAAAGGCGATATGACTGGTACAAAAAATATTACACAGAACCTCAACCCATCCCCCAACAACAACCGAAACCCTACCCCTCGTCTGAACCAACTCACTGGACTGTTTACGAGAAAATATACAATTTTAATGGAGACCACACAGTGACCTGTACAAGGTGTGCTCAAGTTTTCAATTACAAAGAAAACATATTGCGTGACCACTACCATGAGCACAAACGTCACGACGAGAATGAACAAAGAGCTCGGGACATAGAGACGCAGAGGATTATTAAAGAAAGAAATGAAGAAATGGATCGTAAACAAAAAATTAGGGAAGAAGAGGCAAGGAAAAAAAGGCTCAAAAAATCAGAGCAAAAATTGAGAGAAATGAATAAGAGGGATGAACTTCGACAAATTGCGGCAAGCCGAATGGCAGAGATAGAAAAAGAAGAAACCGAAGCGGCTTTTTGGAACGAAGCCGCTCAATTCGTTGACAACAGTGTTCCGAGTAATCAACAAGAAGATGATGCTGCTTTTTGGAACGAAGTCGCTCAGTTCGCTGACAACACTGGTGCGAGTAATCAACAACAACCGAATGATGAAGATGAGCAACCATGGTGGGATGAAATTCTACAACATGTAGATAGTCAAAATCTCTAAATATTTATATCATTGTAATATTTATGTGTTTTATTATTATGGTTGTTAATGTAATTTAGTTGGAATTGTTAATGCAATGTTTTATTTTTATGGTTGTCTTTTATTTCCTCTATTTTTTGTAGTGCTTTGCACTAAAAGTTGTGATTTTAATGTGTTGACGTTTAATGGATAAAAGTTGTTGTTTGGAGTATTTCATTTATTGGCGTTTCAATACATAAACGTTTATGTTTCAAGTAGTGCTTTGCACTCCAAATTTTCAAGTCATAATAATACACAAGTCAATCATCACAAGTCATAATAAACAATCCAATAAATACACAAGTCAATCACAAGTCATAAACGAAAAATAGTCAATCAACATCAGTAATACACAAGTCAATCACAAGTCCATAAACGAAAAATAAAATCAACATCAGTAATACACAAGTCCATAAAAAAAAACTGTCATCATCAGCAATAAAATCAGTCCATCATCATAACTAATGCCGCCGCCTCCTCCTAGGTCCCGAAGGTGAAAATCTGTCAATCACCTTCACCGCACGCCTATCTCGTCCAGCCGGGGCAGTAACGTCTCCTGAGTCAGTGGACTCTGTATCCCCATCGTCCTCCTCCTGGAGGTCCTCCTGCTGGTCCTGCTGAGCCTCCTGCTGTATGGGCCCAAACTCAACAGGCTGCCCAGCCTCCTGAGGAGTCGCTATAGGGACATAATCACCCTCCTCATCTCCGGCCGTCCGTAGCAATGTGCTGAACGAGTCTGTCCCTCCCATACTACCAGACGGAGTGCCAAATGATGGAATAGAAGAAGGCGTAGGCACTGACGGTACAGTAAATGGGGGAACAGTAAATGCAGGAAAAGAGGAAGGCATACCAAATGGTGCAAAGGAGTACGGTGGAGGATCATGAGGCTGGAAAATGCCAATGGGATCCTGAGAAATGCCAGCAAACTGCGAGGTCGATGCTGATGCACTATGCATGGATGGAGTAGGACCTGAGGATGGAAACTGAGTAGGAAAGAACGTGCGTGGTCCTAAAATATCATCTAATCGCCCGGTATTCAGTCGACCATCCTATAATATTAAAAAAAACAATGTGAATATAAATAAATTAGTATCTAAAATTGAAACTTGCATATAAACGAATACTAACCGCATGCATCAGATCCTCCGCCTGAAGGTCTGTGGGTACAGTCGGACGTGCAGAAGAAGACTCGTCCCCAGAATCTGGTATGTCCTCAATATTTGTTGGAAGTCCTCGCTGCTCCAACAAATCCTCCAACCTGTAATTTTTAAATTATTGAATTGAAAATGCAAAAAACGCAATAAAAAAATTAAATTATTTAAAATTACCTCAGAGGGATGGAAGCATCATGCAACTGCGAACGACAGTTGGCGAGAATTGCCTTTCCCACCCTTCTGCACCCCTTCTTCACAACCAGTCCCAATGCATGAAGTGCATTCTTCAGCGCAGAGTTGCCCTGCAATTTACGAGAATAATGACATATTGCACAATTCCATTTACCAATCATACATTCCATATTTAAAAAATTAAGATGTACCGTATTGCGAAGTCTGGACCCCATGTTTGTGTACTGCCTCTGAGCAAGAGGCAGCTGCTGAGTGCGCTGGAGACGTGCCTCGGCATCCTCTCGTGGCGTGGGTCTCTCGGAGGCACCGTATCGCCAAAACCATCGGAAGTACCGAAGCGTATCAGTATCAGTCCAGGATCGAGTCTCCAGCTGGCGTGTCTGTAATGCCTCGTCAGTCCACTCAGCATATGCACTCGCAAAAATGGTAGCAAAATCTGGACGATCTCGATAGGTACCGTGCTGGAAACCCAGCAGGTTGTGTGTCACGTCCCAACTCTGTTAAAATAAACACGTTAGTTCTTTACTCTAATTAAATTGAAGTTGATCGTATGATAAATCAGAAAAATATAGCAAACGTACCACAGGTAGTGGAGGAGGAGTAAACTGGTACAGCCCAAACTGATGCCTACAACGGTCGGGGTAGTAGTAGGCAACAATGTGGTAGAAAATGAGCGGCAACCGAACATGCTCCGCTATGGAACCCTGCTGTGCTACCCGTGGCATAAGAGCTCTGTCGAGTACGTACGGAAACCAGTTGACGTCTTCAACGTTCAACACGGCTAGGTAGTCCCGTGCGTTCTCCACTGCCCCGCGGTGCTGGCTCCGTGAGAAAGACCGAGCTTCGCCCCATTTCCTGAAAATTTTGAAGGTTAGGATTGATGTGTTGTAATTTGCATAATATTATTGAAAAATTATTATAAGTTATTACCTGCCATACGGCACACATGAATCTAGGTCAGGCTGTCCTAATCCACCGATAGGAGCAACCTCTGGGCGACAAACAGGGAGGTATGACCATGCCCAAAACAATAGTAGCATCCAAGGTCCCGTCACAACCTTGAAACGCATGGAGGCACGGTCCAAAGCACGATATAGACAAGCAAGCGTGGCACCTCCCCAATTGAAGTCCGGAACTTCATTCAAATTGCCCTGCCTTTAAATTAAACAACGCATTGAAAAAAAAATAATTTCAACATTGAAAATAACAAAATTAAATTGCAACATTCAAAATAATTTCAACATTTCAGTGTATTAACAAAAGTATTATGTGTTAACAAATACTAATTGAATTCTACTATTTTCGTAAAGAAAAAAAAAATTATTTAAGTTAAGAAAATTATACCGATACGAGCTCTAAAAAGTATGCTGGGACGGAATTCTGAGAAATATCGGGAAACATCAACGTCCCAAATAGCTCTAGAGCCACTGCACGCGTATATCGGTCTAACTCCTCACCAGGAGCATCTGCCGGTGGCGCCACCCCGCAATTTTGCCGCAACCATTTCAACTTGATGTTGTTGCCCACAACAACATTGCCCCTGCATTGTACAAATTTAGAATAATCAATACAAGTAAGCAATGCATATATTGAATATGCAAAATCAATATTGCATTCGTATTTTTTTGCACTTACTCCCTGCTACTCCTTTCTCGGTGCCACTCTCCCAAATCTTCATGAGGATAAAGATTTGCACGAATCTTTTCCTCCCAGGGCCCTCTCGTATTCGATCTAACTGGAATGCCAGTCGAGCGCAAACCATATAAGAAGGCAACATCCTGGTAACAATTACAAAATACGTTAATATTACGAAAATATAACATTTAATATTACGAAAATTAATATTCAAATTTGAATTTTAAATATAAAGTTTAAATTAATGTTAGAATTAATTGTGAAAATTAATACGAAAATTATATGTTAGAATTAATTGTGATAATTAATACGAAAATTATATTAAAAAAAAAATAATATCAAGTTTAAATAAATTACCTGTAGAGTAACGGTCATCTCTCCAACGGGAAAATGGAAAGTATGCGTCTCTGGACGCCAAAACTCGACCATTGCCTTCAGTAATGGCATGTCGATGTTGACATGCTTCACCTTCATAATGTGACTGAGCCCCAGTTTGATCAGCCTTCGCTCAATCCGTTCGTCCACCTTAATTGTTCGCTTGTGCGATCTCAACTCCAAATGTTTTTCACGCTGCAATTTTTAATACAATTTTTAAGTATTTACAAGCATTTAAAATAAATACAATTTATAATACAATTTATAATAAGCATTTTCGATTAATTTTTTACTACAAATTATAATAAACATTTAATATACAATTTATAAGTCTATTAAGAAATCTAAAGTATTAAATCAAAAAAATATAAATTAACATAAAAAAATCTATTACCTCCTCAAAAGACAAACCAACGAGATGGTCGTTATCCGTAACGAACAAAACCTGTTGGTTTTCTGCGTTGGCCGGTTGCACAGGTGGAATGACATTTTGCGCTCTCGGACGGGCTGCGCGACGCCTACGTCTTTTTGGCCGCTGGGTGGGGGGTGCTTCGGTGGGAGGTGGTGAAGCACCAGAAGGACCAGCCTCATCTTCTGCTGAACTCATCTGATTCAAATAATATAAGAACAACAATTTAAAACAAAAATTAATTTAATAATTTTTTAGCTAATTGGACAAAAAACGAACAAAACCAAAATTTTTTTTCTATATAATTGACATTTTTACAATAATTACTTTTGCTTACAATTTCCACTAATTCCATACAATTTACTAAAATTTCGACTAATTTCCATTCAATTTGCATACGAATTACAGTAATTTGATAATAAATTCCTACACAATTTCCATACAAATTCCACTAAATTCCGTAAAAATTCCATGAACATTTTACTAAAATGTCCAATAATATTTCCAATAATTCCATACAATTTATGTTACTAAAATTGTGTACTCACTTTATTAAAATGTCCAATTTCTATACAAATTCCATACAAATTTCCATACAAATTTCCACAATTTCCACAATTTCCATAATAATCCATACAAATAGGTAAATGCACAATTTCCATAATCATCCATACAATTTCAATAATTTCCATAACAATTTTCCACAATTTCCAAAATTTCCATAATCATCCATACAATTTCCACAATTTCCATACAAATTTCAATAATAATCCACAATAATAATCCACTAATTTCCACAATTTCAATAATATCCATAATTTTCAGTAAATGCAAAATCAAAACCTCGATATCGGCGTATGTTGTCTTTCGAACTCCTCTTCTCTTCGCACGGCAACCTCTTTTCTCCCTTCTCTTCTCTCTTTCTCCGGCCGCAACTTTCTTTCTCTTCTTTTCTTCTTCCTTCTCTTCTCTCTTCTCCCTTCTCTTCTCTCTTCTTCCTTCTCTTCTCCCTTCTCTTCTCTTCTCCCTTCTCTTCTCTTCTCTCTTTTTTTCTTTTTCTCTTTCTCTGGACTGACTGAAGCGACGAAGAAAGAAAAAAAACGGTCAGAACTGGTTTTCGAAAAATTACCACCTTCCTACGCGTTTATAAAACGCGCTCCAGGGCTCCGAACGCGTTTTATAAACGCGTACGAAGGTGTCAGCTCCTCAAAAGGCGTAACTGAAGGGGCGAACTTATCTCTCCCTCGTACGCGTTTATAAAACGCGTTCGGAGGGCTGGAGCGCGTTTTATAAACGCGTACGGAGGGGAATTCGAATGCTCGCTTCTGAAACGCGTTGGAACTTTCTTCTTATTAAAAAAAAAATAAATAATTCTGTATATTAAAATTTTTTGTGTATAAATTTTTATATTAATTAATTTCTGGGTTATAAATGCATCATGCGATGACTTTTTTTAAACAATACTTGTATAAGTGATGTTATCAACATAAAGAAGAGATTATGAAGTTGAAGAGGAGATAATTGAATTTGATAGTTTGTAATATGGTGCAAAATATAAATGGATGAATAGATGTAGGGAAGAATGAAGGCAATGGTGTGTATGAATAGAAGAATACTGGAGAGCATTAATGAGTAGTTTCCACTGGGTTGGCACTCTCCAGCAAGCACTCACTGAGACTGAGAGAGAGTCACCACTGAGACACTCACACTGAGAGAGAGAGAGAGATTCAAATTTGAAAGATGAAGTAAATTAATTAATTAATGCGAGAATGTCCTCGTCCTTCTCCTCTTTCCTTTTGTTCGTGCTCCTCTGCAGTGGCAGTGGCAGTGGCGGTGGCAGTAGTGCCAGTACCACTCCTACTGCTAGTATTCCTCCCGACTCCTCCGCCTCCTCCGACGCCTCTGCGCTCGTCTCCTTCAAGTCCTCCGCCGACCCGTCCAATTCCATCCCTCTCCTCTTCTCTCCCAACATCTCCTTCTGCCGATGGCCCGGCGTCGCCTGCTCTCCCGCCCGCCCCTTCCGCGTCACCCGCCTGGTCCTCGAGTCCCTGGCCCTCAACGGCACCTTCGCCCCCTCCTCCCTCGCGCGCCTCGACCAGCTCCGCATCCTCAGCCTCAACTTCAACTCCCTCGCCGGCCCCGTCCCCGACCTCTCCGCCCTCACCAATCTCAAGGCTCTCTTTCTCGCCCACAACCGCTTCTCCGGCCCTTTCCCCGCCTCTCTGCTCTCCCTCCACCGCCTCCGCACTCTCGACCTCTCCCACAATTTCTTCACCGGCTCCCTCCCCCTCCCTCTCACCCGCCTCCCCCGCTTGCTCGTCCTGCAACTCGACTCCAACGCTTTCACTGGCCCCGTACCCCCTTTCAACCAATCCTCTTTGAAATCCCTCAACATGTCCTCTAACAATCTCACTGGTCCCGTCCCCGCCACCGCCCTCCTATCTTCCTTTGGTTCTCCATCCTTTGCCGCCAATCCTGGCTTGTGTGGAGAGGTTGTTCGCCGCCAATGTACCTCCCGCATTGCCTTCTTTCCCCATCCCGCTACCAACGCACCTTCTCCTGCATTACCGCCTTCCGTTAACGGCCCCAGACAAGGCTTTCTCCTCTCTGAATCCTCCGCCACGCCTTCAAGAAGCCCGCATAAGCGCGCCATTATCGCCATCGGATTCATGTCCGCCACAATATTTTTAATTGGATTTCTCACACTCGTCTTAGCTTTAAGGAAGATCAAGCGACATAAATTAACCGGCCACGGCAAAATCCACACTCCTGAAAAAAGTGCAAATGGCAGTGAACAGACCACCACAGATGATCATGAAGAGCCCACTGCAGCAATGATAATGGAAATACCAGAAGACAAAGACAGGGAAAAGGACAAGGCCAAAAACTTGGGAAAAAGTGGGTGCTTGACTTTCTGTGCCGGTGAGGCACCAGGCTACAATTTGGAGCAGCTAATGAAAGCTTCTGCAGAGATGCTCGGAAGAGGCAGTGTAGGTGCCACGTACAAGGCCGTGCTAGATACCAGGCTCATTTTGTGCGTCAAGAGGCTCGATGCAGGTCGGATCGGGTTGGCCGGTAAGGAGGATTTTGAGAGGCACATGGAGGCGGTCGGCAGACTTCGGCACCCGAATTTGGTGCCACTTCGTGCCTATTTTCATGCCAAGGAGGAGAGGTTGCTCGTTTATGATTATCAGCCTAATGGCAGTTTGTTTTCTCTTTTACATGGTACGTTATTAAGTCTCTTTTTGTGTAGAGCTTAAGAACGAACTTGTTATTTATTTTTATTAGGATTTTAATCAATTAAATATAGTCCTAGACGTCAATAATGTAATTCATTTTGTATCAGTCAACTTCGGGCTTGTATGGATATCGGGCTGATTTTTGTGTTGGGTGATTTCAGTTCCACTTAGTGCATAAAAACAGGCTGCAATTTTGAAAATAATAGATTTTATCTGATGAGATGAGCCTAGATAATCTCATCCACATAAAGTTAAGGTGTGAGGCAACATTTAATGAACTTGATCGTGTTAATACAGTATGAAACATGCTATGAGTTTGTCTCAACCACCAAAATTATTGCTCAAATAGTGAAGGAAATGCTAACAAATTGGGACAATAGTCGATGATAATGACACCTCAACATATTCTTGTACCCTTATGAGAGCAGTACTTGCTCGTACCTTATTTTTTTTTTAAATGCTAACAGTGCAAAAAAAAAAAAGAAAAAGAAAAAAAGAAACTCTTAAGTTGACAAATACAACCTTGATTCTGCACTAACAATCTCATGATGACCAAATTGCAATGGCATTAGTTTCCTGTTATACACTGTTTAATATAAGTAACTCAATTAATAATATCTGTATCTGTAAAAATATTACATGCAACTTGCTCCTGGTATCTCCTACCTGCCATGATCTCTGTGTTTCAGTATCTACTTGGTTTTGTTGAAGTAACAGCTATCAGCTAAATAGTGCCCAATAAACAATAGAAATTCCTAAAAATAAGATAGCTTTAAGATAAATTGCAAATTACAACTTAGTATAGAGCAAGCTATACTTGTACTGATGCTGAAAAGGTTTTCATCAATCAATATTTTGATTTTGTAGGTTCGAAATCTTCACGTGCAAAGCCTCTGCACTGGACCTCGTGCCTGAAAATTGCAGAAGACGTGGCACAAGGTCTCTCGTACATCCATCAGGCGTCACGTCTAGTGCATGGCAACATCAAATCATCTAATGTGATTCTTGGCCCTGATTTCGAGGCATGCCTCGCTGACTGCTGCCTCTCATTTCTCCTTGATGAACAATTTTTTGAAACAGATGGGGAGTCCAGGTTTTATCGGGCCCCAGAAGCCAGGGAGTCAAACAGAAGGCTTACACCCAGGTTGGAAATACCTTTGGATAATTTTTAGTTTCATATTTGCCATTGAGTTATGGATAAATTATTATGCATGAAAGAACAAAAATCACCCTTTATGATCTCTACCTGTAGATCTGGCATGTGTTATAAACCTCTTGGCGAACCCAATTTGTAATTTGTACAACTTTGCTGTTGCAATATAGTAAACAACTTTACAACTATTGATTGTTTTATAGATCGGACATATATGCATATGGCGTGCTCCTTCTAGAACTGCTAACTGGGAAATCACCACTAGACCACCAAGACCTGGTGTCGAGAGACCTGCCAGCATGGGTCCGGTCTGTCAGAGAGGAAGGGGAAAGTGTACATGATGAAAGACTAACCATGATTGTCGACATAGCCGCAGCATGCATTCAATTGTCTCCAGAGAGTCGACCCACTGCATGGCAGGTGCTGAAGATGATACAAGAGGTCAAGGAGGCCGAGGCTGGAGATGAGGATGATGACAGTGATTTGAGCACTAGCAATCCTTAATCTCTTTTTGTGCTTCTTGTTTCTTTCCCTTCTATTTTCCTTTAATTATGTTTTTTTAATTTATTTTTAGGCTGGGTTTATATCCAATGTGCTATTAGTTAACATCCCTGTTAACAGGTAGTGTGCACATACAATGTGCATATTGAAATTATTTTTGCCTTATTTCTTCTCCAAATAATAACGTCCATATGTTACTTTGAGGCATGCAATTGATGTTGATTTAATGAAGCTAATGAACGTGCCTTTCATCAAAATTGCAGTCAGCAAAATTTAAGAGCATTTGGAATAATGAGTTTTCTATTTTCCTGAAAGAAAGTTCAACTAGTTGTACTATTCCGTAAATGTGTTCAAGTTGTGAATACCAATTGAGTTTTTTTATTAATTTCCTCAAAAAGATACAAATTTGCATGTCCCAATTTTTACAGTATTCTTCCTGGGCCTAGGTTAAAACAGAGATACCGAAGCCCGTGTTTATATAGTGTCGAAGTGGGATCTAATATTTCGACGTGCATACCCGGTTACGTTATGTAGAATGAATCACGAGTTCAAAGCATTTAGTGCCAGAACAAAGCTAAACTGAGAGAAGGGTTGTGAAGGTCAGTCCCTTCCAGCAGAAAAAAAAAAAAGAAAACAAAACTTACAACCAACAAATTCAAAGGATTAAATTTCGTATATATTACACATCCTACTTAACTACACTTCAGAAGGCAAAGAAAACAAAAAACGAAAGAGGAGCAATTCTCAACATAAAAGCCTTCATGATATGCTCAAGATCATCTATTACTCAAAATCAAAGAAATTTTAATAGCTAATTTTAAAAGGCTCTATTAATTGTAATGTGTTTAGTGTTGCGATAAATATGCATGTGTTCCTTGAGTCAGGTAAACCAGGAAGGCACCAATGCATGCGATAATTAATTCTCATCCCTCTTAATTTGCTTGGCCTGTAGTGGCAGGATGGGCATCAGCTCTGAACTCATTCACATCTAATACATGAATTCTTGATCCCTCGAGTGCCTTGAACAAATGGAGGCTTGCCAATTGCCAAGCGGGAATGGTATTCTCCACAGGCCAAAGTTCTCGCATATGATATGGGTCATTTTAAGCTAACATAATAGGGTATATAGAACGCAATCTAGCAAGTTTTAGGAAGTACAATTAAACTAATAACAATATGGAGGTTGGAGGTGGTGGTGATGCTTTAAATGATGATAGTGGCAGTCATCATGATGTTCTTCCTGTGTCAATTAGATGTGGTGCTACTGGTAATTTGCATCTAAAGTTTTTTAAATCCGAATACATGCTGGGAAGAAATTCTCAAATACGATACGCATTTAATATCAATAAGTATTGGAAATATATGTAAGCAGATTTTAATAAACTCCTTAACATGGAAGTGTAAAATAACCTGATCAGTGCAGAGTGGTTGCTCACGCCGGCAGGAGTCGCCAGTATTCCAATCAGCACCTTCAAAATGCTAGGTGATTCCAAATTCTGTACAACAACTGTACCAAAACAAAAACTTGATGGAAATAGTATCAATAAGAAAACAAGAAATAGCCATAACAAGCACTAGTATTCCACCATGGACTCTCACAGATCATTGTTCTGAAATAAATGAGTGCATATATATCCTGTGTTTCAGAGTGAGAAACAATCCCTGAGGCGGAGACCATTAGACAAAGGAATGCCATTTTCAATGAAGTGGTCACATTTTGACGGGGCCTGTGGGGCTGCCACCTGATTCTTTTGTGCCAAAATAGAGAAGTAAATAGAGAAACATTTGAGTGTGCAAATTCACAATCAATTGCAACTCTGCAGTCTGAAGTAGATGGCAAAAAGGAAATGTAATACATTATACACCAGAGTCCACAGAACATCACTAAACAGTAGCACTATCTAATTGAAACAGATATGTACAGATGTACTTATGCACAGCAAGCCTAATCCAAAATTCGTTTTAAAAGAGAAACTCAGAAACCTGACCTGATAAAGGCCGGCCGCCTAACCGCCTCTCAGCCCATTGATCTGTTATCTCGGTTTTGGGCTCGCATCTTTCCTGCAACATTGAACTGAACTTTCACAGCCCAGGTAGGCCCTTAGCAGCTATCATTTATGATTTATCTACGTCGAGATATCTGTAAACTGTAATGCCCTTATCAGTTATCATTTATGATTTATCTACGTCGAGATATCTGTAATTACCGTCATTTGCACTACCATAAAAGGGGGGCGGAGGTCGGATCGGAATACATAATATTCATATATGTCTCAATGTCTGTGCTGGATTGGAAATGGAAATGGGAATTATTAATTAATATCAGCATCACAGATTATTCCAGAGGATATTTGACCAGCCTAAATTAGTCTTCATTAGTACTTGCATTTGCATAAGTTTCAACGCATGTTAAAAAAGTGGGGCCGTCTATGTCTTTCCAACAGTTCAATGTTTAAAAAAAGCCACACATGACACAACATCCCTCTTTAAAAGTTAAAAAGGCTCCAAGCATGCATGAATGCATGCCCCATTTGGACCAGTAATTTTTTTTTTTTTTCACTTCTCTATCTTCTCTTTTCTAATGTCTTGGACTCTTGGCGCTGCAGTTGGGATTTAAAAAAGTAAACTGGGGCGTGAGAACCCCGGACCCCACCTTCTATTGCATTTCAACTCGACACTCAACTGCCTGTCACTATTTGTTTAATTCTCTCTCTTAAATCTGTTTTTCAAACTATTGGAATCCTAATTTTAAGTCAAAAAATGTTTAATTATTATATTGCATACCATTCAATAATAGTACCAAACAAAAAGACTTTTGCACCGCCTAATTAGCACCTATTATTATTATTAGTAGTAGTATTATTATTAGTAGTAGTAGTAGTAACAAATGCTAAATTAAAAGAAATAATGGCATAACATAGATCTGTGCAAAACTGCAAATTGATATCATTTTTGCACCAGTTTCATTATAATAACAGGTGCTAAAGATTTCTCTGTCGCACTGCGCGCTCCATTTGGACCGGTTCTTTACTCTATTTGCACCCCTACCATCAGCAACGGTTGGAGTGTTCTTGAACGGTTTGAAATGTCTCATTCCAATAAAGTATTTGATAACTTAATAAGAAACATGCATGATGAGATATCTAGTTCTGAGATTATGTAATTAACATTATTCGATTTCGTGCATCTACATGTGTGTATCTATGTGTATGAGTCGCTAATTACGTTATGGTGAGTTGTAACTGAAATATTTATTTATTAGATTTAATTTTTCAAATTTCGAGTTGTTCTATATGATCTACTTGTCGATACTACTTTATTATTGTTTCGGATTATGAAATTTTGCGGGATAAATTTTATATTTTTTATTTACATGCAAGGGGAGAAAATCAGGGGCGGAGCTAGAAAACTTTCATTGAGGGGGCTGATTTATAATTTTTTAGTATTGGGAGGGCATATTGCACTATATCTATATCATTTTACTAAAGAATAGCTTAAAAATTAAGGTAAATTATACATCACTGGGGGGGGGGGGGGCATATGCCCATTGTAGCCACCCTATTGGCTCCGCCCCTGGAGAAAATCAATTGTTCTAAAAGTAATAACAACTAGTTTTTCATAAATAGTATAGAATTTGGTCCGTAAGAGGATTCATATATCGAAATACTATTAGGGAACAAAATTTATATCCGGTTGGGTCGGTTGTTTAATTTTAAATCATAATTTAAAATTAGTTGCTTGGAGGTAAGAGTCCTTAAAAAAAAAAGCTATAATTCTCATGGCTAAAAGAAAAAATCTTAGAAAAAAAATTCCAAAATATCTTTTAAAAAAAATGGCAAAGCAGAACTGAAATAAAAATAACTAAAAAAATATATTCCTTACCAAAACTACAAACAATAAAGGAAAAAAACAACTAGAGAACAATGAAATGATGACGGGATCAACACATTTTTTTTTAAGATAAATTGGAATCAAGCCTCCCAATTTATTTTTAAATTAAATGTCTATAAAAGACCCCTACACATTTATATAGATAGAAATCAGTGTGGAGGTAATTGGCGATATTAATTAAGATCAGGTATCTTTCCGCTCCGGGTGCAAAGGGAAGAGCTCCAAGGTACCATCGCATGATTTCTCCTTGTCATGATCTCCGTCGTCTATTCCAGCAACATTCCAACTCCTGCACCTTTTCTTGTTTCCTGCCATGCTACACTCCTTTCCCTACGTACCACAACCAGATCATTACATAGTAAGTTAGGTTTTCCTTTATTTAACAAATTAACTGTTGCAGCCAACAAATTTTGGTATACAATATAGCAGACCACCTGCTCAATTCAAAGTTCCAGAGTTCAGACTCAACAGGGTATTGCAATATTGCTTGCATGCAGCATGCTGATATTGTTCTCCATGCTTTGAAAAATAATTTGTAATTTTAAAATGATCTTAATTTCTGTTTGAAATATTAATTACCAATGTTTTCTGATCAACAAATATATGTAAACATATACCTTTTTTTGTTTGTTAACATGTACTGTAATTTTCTAGCTAGGAAAAGAAATTTCATACACAATATAAGACAGGTAAACATAATTAATGTACATTGTTACATACTTACATTCTATTACAAATATATTATATTTATAACAGATATCAGGCGCACAAATTAAGTATGAAAACTAAGTTACAAATTATAGCAAGAATATATGTTACTCCATTGTATACAACTATACATCCTTCCATGAATTTATCTCCTAAATGCTTTCTTTCCTCAAAAAAACGGAAGAACAAAAATATTCAGTTTCTAATAAAAGTGCAGGTGAATTAATGTTTAGTTTATATGAGATACCATGTTGCTCACAGCTGCAGAAGGTGACATAATATCCGTTGTATTTGCGCACAGTGCTAGAAGTGCTGAACGTTTCTGTTTCTGCCGCTCTCTGGCCTTGTGATTCTGGAACCAGTAAAAGACGTTCTTTCCCTCGATCCGCCCGTACCGGCTGAGTTCAGCTGTGATTAGCTCTATCTGGTGTGCACTTGGCGTACGCATACCGCCTCTGTACAATGCTTCTAATATTCTTATCTGCTCGGTTGATGGATTCCACCGTGTTCCCCCTGATTGTGTCTCAACCTATAATACAAGTTGAATATATAAGACATATATGTTGCACAACAAATATGTTTTGCATGATTCAAAAACTTCAAAGGATCATATCATCTGTTATACTTTATGTATAATAACAAGGTGATTTCATGAAGAAAGCTCATTGTATAGCTAGGGCCTAGGTTATTATATTATCTTTGATCATGCAACATGTCTAAAAGATTTAAAATGTTTATATATATAAATTAAACAAGAAAGATTAGGAGGGTGTCTGTCGTACAAACGAAGCAGAGAGCTTGCTGGATCTCGCCATGGGTCGACCAGAATTCTTAAAGCACCACAAGTCAGAATTGAACTTTGAAGGAAGGGATAGGTGCCATTGACTAGTACTGTTTCTGGTACTACTAGATGGGCAAGGAGTAGAGGAAGACTCATGAGCATGTACTAAGGTTGAAGCATTAATGAAGAAGTGGTGATGCTTCATCTCTGCTAGCTATGTCTAATGTCTGTGTGCATGGGAACAGAGAAATCTCATATTTATATGCGAATGTGAGGCAGCACATGTGATTGCAGGCCCCCAGTGTACTTAATTAAAAGCGTTTTACTTTTATATCGGTCTGGAAATTTTATGTTAATTAATTAGTTATTAGCAGTCGAGGGTGTAAATTAATAAAATAAGGAAAAGTAGAGATCGCTAATACAAGATTAAGTGTACTAGTTCAATCAATGAGGATATCCGGAGCAAAATTAAAGTTGCACATGCGACGTTGATTATTCGGCCTTTGATCGATCATTCGGTGTGTTAATAAAGAGGAAGGTTCACTATCAACATTTTGGTTATTCTCAAATGTCAACATTTTACTATTAAGTTATTATTTTTTTAATTTTAAAATCCAAACATTAAATCTAAACTGTTGATCTTATTTAGTTTAACGAGTAATATGTTTTCATATAAGTTTTGTAAATTTTGAAATTTATTTGATACTTGATCATTAGATAGAAAAACAAAAAAACTTTGTTAACTATGATAGATTCGTTTTAATACATTCATGTTTTAGCCTTTGATTGAGTATCAAATAAACTTATATGAAAACACAATGCTCATTAAATTAAATAAGATCAACGGTAGTTTGGATTTAATGTTTGAATTTTAAAATTTAAAAAACTAATTTAAAAAATAAAATGTTGGCATTTGAGACAACTAAAATATTGGTAGCTGAACCTTCCTCGTTAATAAATCTCGATTAAATTTAATTTTGTTCATCAATTAGACGGTTAATGATTTTTTAACTAACTAATTAAAATACCTAGCTAGTTAATAATTAAATTTTGTTCAAGTTGCAACCATATGGATCCGAAAGTATCACAGGTCGTTTTTGTGATAGCATTACTCATGCAGACTTTGGTGTGGGTGTGGCAAACTGTGCAAGATACATGACGGCAGTGCTCTGGTTGAAGTGCAACTTAACAGATTAGTGCCCATCTCAAATTATTTATTATTTAAAAAATATATTTATATAAATTTATAAATCTAATAGCATTGATGTTAATTAATTTTTCCTAGACATAAAATTAATGAAAAATAATACAACTATCTCTATCTTATACTCATGCTTTTTAATTTGACTGCTTGAATTTGTCATTTTTTGTGCGTATAGATGTACTTTATTTGAGTTGCAACTCGCCTTGAGTAAAAGAAATTTATTGTTCTGTCTGGTCCACTGACGGATCTAGGTATAACAAAGGGTGTCAATGTCATTTCTATTTTTTGAAATAATATTACTACATATGAATATTTATAGTTATAAAATATAAATTTGTCATATGTATTCTATATTTGAACCCCATAAATATTTAGATGATTTTTCATTAGTGAACCCCATATAATTTTTTTAGTATATTTTTTTGTGAGGTCTTTTTGGATTGATTAACAGTTTCTATTTGTAAAGAATTATTGCCATACAAAAAGATCATTTTTATAAACCGAAAGGAGAATTGTAGTTAATTTTTTTTTTAATTCTTGTGAGTGGGTCTTTTAATTAATTAAATAGGTCCACAATATAGACCAAACATAAACTATGATGGATAACCTCATAAGCATCCTAGCCGAACAACCATGAAAACAAATAATAAAAATTTGACAAAAAAAAAATAATAATACAAATAAAACAGTACTAACAAATACTAATACTAATACTAAAAAAATTGAAAGGCACTGCTGCTAAAAAATTTTCCCTTTTATTTATTAAATCAATTATTTTATTTTTTAGTTAATTTATGACATACTGAAATTATAATTTGAGTCAAATTCAAATTCGAAACATATCTAATTTGTAGCTTGGCCCCAGGTGAAACATATTCTTCTTATGACAAATGTCGAAAAAAAAAATTCTTTATATAAAAAAATAATATTTTTATTTAAATATTATTAATTTATTAAAAAAATTCAAATTTTTCTGACTTCGCCCCAGGTGAACCCCCAATCAAAATTTTCTGGCTCCGTCTCTGGTCTGGTCAGGTCATAATAATAAAAAAAAGGAGTAACGTATTATTCGAGGGCCGTTTGGATGGTATAAAAATAATGAAGGAATAAGAATTTTAGAAAGAAAACATTAGAAAGTGTGTAATTTTGAGACCGTTTGGATCGCTTAGGAATAAGAGGAATAACCAATTTCTAGGCGAAAAACATTAGGAATTGTATAACTTTGTGAAGAATTTGGATGGTTAGGAATAAATTTCCGTCTAGTAAGAGGCTATTCCTCTTATTCCTAAGCGATCCAAACGGCCTGAAAAGAGTAGGAAGAGTGTTATTCTGGAAATAAAAAATATTGTTTGAATTGTGAGTTAGGAATAAGCAAATCGATATTAATTTAAATAAATTATTAAAAAATATTATTTTAATATTAAATAAAGTACTAATTAAAGAGCACATAAAATTTCATTTAGTTATTAGTATTTAGCTAATTTTGTTGAAATTATGTATATATAATTGTTGGAAGATGTTATTCCTAGAAAAAAAAAAATTCTCCTTATTCCTAACATGTTTGGATGTCTAGAAAGAAACTATTTCTAGAAAAAACTATTATTTCTATTCCTAAGCAATCCAAACGATCTCATTCCTAATTTGTTTGGATGCTTAGAAAAAAAATTATTTCTAAAAAAACTTATTCTTTCTTATTAAACGGTCCCTCGGAAATTTAAAATTGGTGTGGGGATAATAAACATATATATTGACCGTGCATCAGCATGTCTGATTATAGGTCATTTTTTTTTTTTTTTTGATAATTCTGATTATAGGTCATCAGTACCTGGGAGTCTGGGACCTTGTAAAATAAAAAATTCTATTCAATCCAGTTCATGTTTCAGTTATTATATATTAACTTTGTACCTGACTCACTATATTTTTTATGCGTACAGCGTAAGAGCGCAGCTGCGCAAGAGCAGACGAGGCTTGAGGACAGCCTTTAGAAAAGCAATTGGGTCGCTGTATATAGGATTAATGATGGGATCAGAAAGATTTTTGGTCAAATGAGAGTAATATATTTTTTTCCTTTCTCTAACTTTTTAAATAATGTCACATCCGGTCAACCAGAGCATATGAAACATTTAATATTTATATTATTGTTGTTGAATTGAATCAAAGTTGATGATTTTGGATATTATGCGTTCACTACAGTCTGAATGGGACACGTGTCACGTGTATGTTGCAAAACATTATAAAGTAATCTCTCGGAGTATGATCAAGATCATGTTATTCTCCGACGGCAATGATTTTGGCCTTGAAACGGAAGAATAAAAAAGGCGTGCAACTGGATCCAGGTATACAAATTTTCACTATGCATTTATTATATATACCCTTTCAAGTAACGTCTTAAATCTATATACCAATTACACTTTTTGGTTTGCTTGACTTTAATTAGCTTTCTTCAATACTTTTAGACTGATAATGAAGGTGCCACATGCATGCACCTCAAATACAAATTTTTGCAGGATAACAGGACTGTAAATAAAATCTGTTTATTCATTTATTCTATACCGTTTTCGATAAGGCATGTATGAATAAGATTTTATTTTCGTTAGACTAATAGGTATGGATATGGATAAAGAAAAATTTTCGTTATCTTAACGGATACGGATACGGGTAAGGGATATTTTATGTCCATTATCTAACGAGTAAAATTTTACAAACATATATGTATTTATAGTAATGTAATTAACATATTTTGTAAGATATGATATTAGTTTTGATCTGTATTGAAATTTATTTATGTTGATGAAAAAATTAATTTGCACTCTATTATATTATAATTTATAATTAGTTATATAGATATTTTGAATGTCAATTGACATGAGAATTAATTTCATGATTTTTGTTATATGTAAAGTATTAACTAAATGTTGTACTTTATCTATATATTTATTTGTATATTTAGCTCACTATATATTTTTTATTAAATTAATAATATTATTATTATCCATTATGTACTGTTATTTTAACCTTACCGTTAATTCTTAACGAGTACGGATTGGGTACGGATAAAGCCATTTTCTAACAGGTACGGATATGATGTGGGTAAAAAAAAAAAAACAAATTAACGGGGTTTGGACATGAAAATACTATGATGTTACTAATAATACTGATTTTAGAAGTAGATAATTCACGCTACTAGACCCGTAAAAGATTTCATGAACCCCTTCTAATATTTCGTATTTTATCGCGTTAAAATTAGTTTTTGCACCTTATTTCGTATTTTATCGCTTTAAAATTAGTTTTAGCACCTTACACAAATAGGTAAATTTTATGAATACTATTCATCTCATGTCCAGGTCCAAAAATTTCGTAATTAATGCCTTAACTACTCACAAAATTTATCATTATTTTTTATTTTGGTTTATAAATTATTAATATTGTTATATTTTATTTGTAATAAAAAATTGTAAAAGATATCCGTATTATGGATAGACTGAGGTAGTCGTACAATATCACAACACAACATCAAGTGATAAAGAGAATAAATTACAAGACACCGCATGAAAAACCACATGACACCGCATGTCTAATATTGTTTATAGAAGAGAATAAATTACAAGCCTGAATTTTTTTTTTGTGTTTTTTATGTGCTTTTTAGGGTGAAGAAAAAATTACATAAGATATTTTCCTTACAATCAAGAAACATCTCCTTACTTGTTGGTGAACAAGCAATTTCTTATTTGGCCAATAAAAAATACAGTAGTAACATATGATTTGATGAACAAGTTATCTTCACACCCAACATATTATACGGGCATCACAAATTTTAGACCTCATAAAATTATTTTAAATTTCGAATTTGTTATTACATCGTAAATATACAGTGTTAATCGTAGGTGTAAAGTATAGTGAGATTTGAGGCAGGGAAAATAAAAGAACCATGAAGGAACTGGACTTCATATCCTAGGTATGCATCGGTACCCGTCAAATTTTTTATTTCAACTCCTATAAATGATTTACTTATATATCCAGCAAAGGTTATACATTTACAATGGAGAAAAAAAAAGGTTTGTTTCTCTGTAAAAACAATCCGCTGACACATTGGTATTTTGATATACTAGCGTAAGATGTCCTCATATGTGGATAAATAAAGAAATAAAATAATATTAAGTAATAAAAATATGTTGCTTAATCTACCAACAATACAAATAGATATGTTATTCAATTTATTATGTTTTATTAGATGGAAAATCAAAATATATTTTTGCTTCGTCTGACGATTGATATCAAACCATATATAGATCAAATCGATTGAATAGCTGAAACACGTGTTTACCTGTTAGATTTAAGCGTACTAACATCTCTTTGATCCGTGCTTTTATAAGTAGCAGAAATAGAAATTATGCAGATAGGTCGGTATTTATGAAAATATATATCACTAAACAAAGAAAAAGACTTCAATTGCTGTTTTGCGAGGAAACATCTACAATATGAGAGGGGAAAAAAATGTAAAATAAAAGATCCTGAACCAGTGCAACCCGATGTTGTATTTTTCATACTTCTATATTATTTTTCATGAAGGTTTAGTTACTTTATACTCTGTCACTTGGAACCTACATGACAGCACAGGGTGACAGTTTTTCTTTTGCCTGTCCTTAGTGTCGGAAACATAACCAAAGGCCGCAGCATTTTAATGATATTAATTTGTTATATATAATTTTTTTTTTCAAATTCATTTAGGTATGACATACGAGCAATGTAGAACAATAGTACACTATGAACTAAAATTAAGATAAAATGGTGATAAAAAAAAAAATCGAGTTTTTTAAAAGCTTGCGTACAAGTGAAAAAGTACGTACATTTTAACTGCGTTCTTTTTTGTTAGACATTTTGATCTTGCACAAGTTAAATTTATAAAAATTGAAACTCAGAATATAAATGTTTTCATCAATATATTAAAATCAACGGCTTAAGTTCCTTTATATAGTTTTACTGGTCAAATATTAAATATGAACCTTTAATTGAACTAAATTATTAATTTATTATTATACTATGTTATATGGACACGGCCACCACATTTTTTAAGAAAAAAATCTCTTTATTGTCGGTCCGGTTCAGATATTCTTTTACAGCTATTTCCGCATCAATATAATTAATTTTTTATACAATTGAAATGCTGTTTTTGAAAGGATGAAGAAAGGCCCGATTTTGTTTTTGACAAAATTTATTAATTTTAGTCAATACATATGACTAATATGTTTTTTTTTAATTATAAATTTCGACGCTTAGGCGGAAGAAAGGCTTGATTTCGAAGTCATGACTTTTATAACTTATTTATTATTTACTTATGGCGGTTTGGATGGTATGGAAATAAGAAGGAATAAGGATTTTAGGAAGAAAATATTGGAAAGAGTTTAATTTTGGAAAGAGTGGAAAGATATTATTTCGGGAAGAAGAAATATTGTTTGGATGGTGAGTTAGAAATAAACAAAATTAATATTAATTTAAGTAAATTATTAAAAATTATTATTTTAATATTAAATAAAGTACTAACTAAAGAGTACACAAAATTTCATTTAGCTATTAGTATTTTAGCTAATTTTGTTGAAATTATGCATATATAATTGTTCGAAGAAGCTATTCCTATGAAGAAATTATTCTTCTTTTTATTCCTAACTTGTTTGGATGTCTAGAAAGAAGCTATTCCTAGGAAGAAATTATTCTTTTTTTTTCTCATACAATCCAAAGTTAGGAATAGTTTCTTCCTAGGAATAACTTCTTCCAACAATTATATATACACAATTTCAACAAAATTAGTTAAATATTAATAGATAAATAAAATTTTGTGTGCTCTTTAATTAGTACTTTATTTAATATTAAAATAATATTTTTTAATAATTTACTTAAATTAATATTAGTTTGTTTATTTCTAACTTAATTACCATCCAAACAATATTTTTTCTTTTTGGAATAACATCTTTCCACTCTTTCTAATGTTTTCTTCCTAAAGGAGTCGTTTGGATTGCAAAGAATAGGAAAGAATAGCTTCTTCCTAGGAATATTTTCTTCCTAGGTATCCAAACAAGTTAGGAATAAGGAGAAAAATAATTTCTTCCTGGGAATAGCTTCTTTTAGGAATAATATCTTCCAACAATTATATATACATAATTTTAACAAAATTAACTTAATACTAATAACTAAATGAAATTTTATGTGCTCTTTAATTAGTACTTTATTTAATATTAAAATTAAAATAATAATTTTTAATAATTTATTTAAATTAATATCAATTTGCTTATTCCTAACTCACCATTCAAATAACATTTTTTATTTCTGGAATAACATCTTCCCACTCTTTCTAAAGTTACACATTTTTCAATATTTTCTTCCTAAAATCTTTATTCATTCCTTATTCCCATACCATCAAAACGATCCCAAAATTCTTATTCCTTTATTATTCCCGTACTATCCAAACTAGCCGAAGGTGCTAAATAACTAGGACCAGGAGGTTTCAAATTGTGGGGTTGGTTCGTAGGAATTAATGAGCATGCAGATCAAGGGGGAAGACCATATGATTCTGTGATGTTGACTTGGCATAAAGTATCTCAATTTTTTCACTAGATAGTTATAGATCTCTTGTTGCTTTCAGTATCTGAGTGCAACGTTGCTGCGAAATCATTTATAAATTATATTACAATAATGTTACTACCATGTTATTGATTATTATGAATACTTCTAGTGTTAATCAATTTAAGAGCTTTCTGTTTGTTAAAACGATGTTATTGGTATGGTTATATATCTTACAATAATTTAATTATCTTGATATATCTATTTATTTTCAAATAAAAAACAATCAAAATTTCAAAACAAAAAGATAAATTTATGCATTTTTTTTGTTGCATATGAATATATGTTGTTAGATATGCAAATTTATTACTACAAAATTCGGACTGAATATCATTTGGCATGAGTCTTAATTGTGGCCACCGAAAAATCACAAAACTTCCAAAGACATATAAATTTGATTATTTTTACTTATTCTATAATACATCATTATAATAGCACGCATAAATTAAACTTTATTTCAATATAAATACCAAAAATTGGAAATTATAGTCATTATTAAATATATCATAACATGTATTGAAGTAAAGACTAAATCTAGTTAGATCAATGAGAGGAATGGTGAATTTTTTAAATTATATATAGATATAAATTTTAATTAAGAAGTATTTACTTAAATTTAAAAATGCTTTTCATTTGGTTAATTCATGGACTTGAAATGTTGCGAAGCATAGTTGTATGCACAGCCATTTTTTTTAAAAAAAAAAGAGAAAAAATAAAACTTGACAGAAGCAGTGAAGGGAAGGATACACCACCAATTGAAGGTGATATATATAGTTTTATGCATCACCAATGTGGCACAATACAGAATAACAAAGAACTATAGAAGATCTTATTTGCGATTAAAAAACGATTTGTTTTATTCCAGTTGGGAATTGAAGAGAATGAGATGGGAAATATTCATTTTGGGGCACATGCTTTGTCGTCTCTGACCAAGGTCAACTTTTCTGGACGGAAATCATGAAAATTCTCCTTGGCTTTTGGGTGAAGACGGGGAATGAATGAAAGGAAAAAGAGATGCAACCAATCCCCATAAAAAGAAAAGCAAAAACCTAAAGCTGTGACTGTTTGAAAAGAAAGAAAGAAAGAAAGTAATAGCAAGTAGCAATCTATAGGCAACCGACAATTAATGAATTGAACAGATGTAATGTATGACATCAGTTTAAAATCTCTGACTTTATTCCATATGAAAGTTCGTTGTATAATGTATATAATAAGATAAGATGAGATCCATGTCATGTGGACCTTTCAAAAATATAGTGGGATAGCTTGCTCGGAGAGTGGAGAAAATAATACTAATATTTAATTTTTTAATATAGTTTTATCATTTGATTAACTAGTGGCTACGATTGAAGGATTAAGTCGGATTTTACATGTAAGTCACGAAGCAATTTGCCCCAACATCCTGCCATCTCTGGAGACCGGAGAATTGAGTTTTAGGCCTGAAAACGGTGACCGTTGCGACCGTTTTTTTGTTTCGTCTAACGAAACTGTTAAAGATTTTGGTTGCGTTTAAAAAAACAAAACGATTAACACAAGTTTGAAACGGTTTCGTCCATATGTAATTTTGTGGTATTTTCGTAATTTCGATCGTTTCGTCCAAACAAAACGGTTAACGCAAATGATAGTCAGTTTCGTGTCCAAAACGCATCGATCAATGCAACAATCCATTTGTGTGGTCGTTTTAGACGTTATGCACCCTATTGAGTTTGAGTAGGCAGCAATTTTTGGGCCTGGAAAATTGAGGAAAATGGGCCATCCGATCCTATAAATTGGGCTGATCGAGTTGTACATGTTAAGCAGCCCATATCCATGTCATCTGACATTCTGATTCTGAGTGGACTAGGGCTCTAACTTTTTTTTGTCTTTCTTTGTCGTCTCGACGTTCTAAGTTCTAACTTGTAATTCCACTGGCAGCGATAAATAAATAAAAAAAAAAGAAGAAAAATGGAGGAGACTGAGAGAGAGAGAATGAGTCTGAGAGTGGGAGACGACGGCCACTTTGATCCCATGGAAATGGAGGTAGGTAATAACTAGTTTATATTATATTAGTTGATTAATCAATCAAATTAAGATTTTAGAGGTCAGAGGACAGAGGTGCATATACAATTACAAATACACCGTGCTTTCTGTTGGGACCATGAATATTTGCACATGCTGCCTCCTGCCTCCTGCCTCCTGCTGCTTCTGTTCCCTTTATTGGCTGATTGCGCCTTAATTAATTAATTAATTACTTAATTAATTTCCAAGTTCCAACGTAAACATACGGTGGGTGGCAGGGTGGGGTGGGGGCAGATTATTATTATTACTATTATTAGATAATTTCCTATTTTCCAATTTTTCATTCCAATTCTAATTTCCAAATTCCAAACCCCACTTGACTTCTTCTCCTCTCTTGTGCACGCCCGGAACCAACCCCTAACCTAAGACTTAATAAGATTCAGGGAGGTGAGCCGGAGATGTTCTTCTTCTTCTTCTTCTTCTTCTTCTTCTTCTTCTTCTTCTTCTTCTTCTTCTTCTCTTTTGGTTAATACAAAAGATTCAGGCACCTACTGCCTCTGCCTGCTTCTTTTGGTTTTGCTACTTGGATCATCAATTTTATTCCTGACATAACACATACATCTCAATCTCATTCTACCCATATTTCACTGAGACTTACTTTCAACCTTATCGTCGCTGCTTCAATTTTCCATTTTTCTGTTAAAAACAACCCACCACTAATACCAAAATTTCAGTGCTCATGCGGAGCACGTATTTGTGATCATCGCTGGTC
Organism: Rhynchospora pubera; assembly: GCA_028095005.1. NCBI lineage: Eukaryota > Viridiplantae > Streptophyta > Magnoliopsida > Poales > Cyperaceae > Rhynchospora > Rhynchospora pubera. The sequence goes on along the minus strand of CM051459.1, from coordinate 227,331,931 downwards.
CGGAATCTTAGGTGACATTATTTACCAATGTTATTAGTCTTCTAATCCATAGGGCCAGAACCATCATTGTCTTACTGTTACAATCCACACAGTATACAGTATCCACCAAGGCAGCACCTTCATTGTCTTACTGTTACACCTGCCTGTTTCTTACAGATACTCCTCAACAATAGCACACTACTCACCGCAACAAATTTGTCACAATTTTTTTATGACTTACCTCTATTTCGCACAGTTCATCAACAACAATAAAAGGAAGTCTCGAGAAGGGACAGAAGATAACCCAGCCATGACAAAGGTTAGTACTGAGCTGCATGTACAAAAGGTGCACAAGATGGGACCAACAGAAGGCGCATGCTCCACTGAAAATGCATGGGAAAATAGCACTGGTAAGTTTTTTATTTTTCTTTACTACTTTGCTATTGTTTTAAACTTTTTTTATACTTCCTTGCTTGGTTTCTAAAGTTATGTCTTATTATTTTTTTTAATTTCAAAATAATATTGAAACCCATGCAAGAACCATTAATTAAAGTTAAGATGCAAACTCGAACAAATATTAACTCGAGAGCAAACCTTACTGGGTTTCTTTCTCTTGGCGTAACTGGATTGACCATGCAAACTAGAGCAAATATAAATTCTATCTGGCTTTGCTTTTCGTTCAATCTTGTTTTCGGGAGGCACAGAGAAATGTGCCTTTGGAGTAAAATTGATACGTGTTCATTTTTCTTCAACTGTCTTGTTCATCACTGACTTCATCAGTTTTGTGCAATTTTTTTCACAACTAATTTAAAGTTTTGCGGGGTAGGTTGCAAATGTGGGTTTCATTTCACCAAGTGAGAGGGGGTAGGATTATGCTTTACCTGTTACTTCTTTATTCTCCTACAGAATGCCTAAATACCTTGAAGGCCCTTCAATGATATACAGATGCTATGAAATATAATTACATAAAATATACACACCCAATTCCTATGAAATCTTTTCACAAAATTCAGAAGTACCCAATTATTCAAAGTAAAATATTAAATTCTGATGAAGTATTTTATAAGACCACTGATTCACTAAAATGTAGATCAGTGCCCTGGGTTGTTTTGGTATTGATACCTTAATGCAGTCCTGTAATTATATCAGCTCAGTTGTTTATTTTGGTTGAAACATGCAGATTTTGACAAGACTGCAAAATTGAGGCTGTTTGATATCTGCTCCACTAATAAGTGGAACTGCCCTGTGTATGAGTTATGTGAAATGGGTTCCGGCCAAAATAATATGTAAGTTCTGTTGTCATCAGTTTCTCTCCCCTCTTCTTTTTCCTCTGGTGATAAATTAAACTTACTTCCGGCCTAATTGAGCTCGATATAAGCTCTGTCTGGTAAATATGTACCACTATTATGATTAAACTTTATTTTTTCAATGCACTCATGATTAGCTTTGCAGCAGTCTTATTTTTAAGAGAAACTAAGTAAACCTGAGATATGTTTGGTCTGGTTATAAAGAAAAATAAAATGATTTTTTTCCCCTCACTTTCTTGCTTAAACAGGTTTACGTACAAGGTGACAGTATTAATTGATACATACTCATTGACAGTACTCGAAGCATTCAGTGCAGCTAATTGTCAGAGAGAAGCCGCAGAAGTGCATGCTGCAGAGGGCGCATTGTGGTACCTCAGACACCTGGGCTACTGTTCTTAAACTAATCTTATTTTCAGTATTTTAGTATGGGTCTTCTTGTGCATATGTTAATTTCTGGAACCTTTAGTTTCCAGTTATTTCTAACTCGAGACATGTTTTAATGGGACAAATCTGCCTAATTTTGCAATGTGTTATTCGGATGCTTGTTAAGTTGCTGAAAATGAACTCAAATCTTTGTGACATATCTAAGTAATTTCGTATTGAAATGTGTGAACAAACGATGGTTGTGAATGTCGGCCGATTTCTTAATTAGCTTATAAAACTAGATCCAGGCCAAACACAACATAGTTAATACAAAAAAAAGGGAAAAAAAAACAGAAACAGATTAGCTGAATCTCAATCAAATATCTCATTGTTCTCTTCTAAGCATTCTATTACAATTTAATTAAGAAGACGAGAGATCGAAAAAACCATCTCTGTCCCTGTTTCATCGGCAGAAGCTGCTCACAGGGTGTAGTTCTTGTTGATTGTGTCGATGTCAAGTCCCTTGAGCTTGACAATTGAGTCGACATGTCCCTTTACTGTGTGAAGCTCCCTTAGCCTACAATTATACAAAGTTGAGAAAAGATTATGTTATATTAGTTGCTTCTTTACATATACAATAAGCTCCCTCGCTAAATACGGACACCACCTTTGCTGACCCAAAAGTATACTTCAATTTCATTTGGCATAGTTTTCTGAATAGTTGATAGTTAATACAATAGGCCATACAAGGTCAGATTTTCAAGTTAGTTCCAGTTTCACATAATAGGGCCATCTCATGCTGATAAGACATTCAGACTAGTTGAAATTGTATATTGATGAGAAAAAGTCAATTAATAATGTAATCTATTAATATGTGCGTGACCATGTCTAGTATTTTTCATTGGGTAATTTTTCTGTCACATAACTAATAATTACCTGGCAACTTCAGCACGTCTCCTAGCCTGCTCTGCAATCTCAGAGAGCTCAGCATAGCTGGCTTCGCTCAAGTGAGTGGCAGCGCCTCTGGTCTGGAGGCCGTGCCTTGTGCGCTGGTCAATGGCCCACTGCGCCTGGCGCTCGTTCTTTCCATAATCCACCTTGGTTGTGAGTCCAACCTGCAATTGATAAACAGTTTGATAATGCATGGAATACACTTCAGAAGGTGAAAGCTAAAGATTGTGAATGATAGTCAGTTACATGTTTCTCGAAGACGTTGTTCCATGCCTTGCCACTGAGGAGATACCGAATGATGAACTTGAGGAAGTCAAGAGGAATGTAGGTTACAAGGCTGTAGATCCAGATGGCACCAGCCCATCCCCATCCAATTCCACTAATCCTGGCAAAGCCCCAGTTTGCATACACCGCAAGTACGGTGGCGATCTGCAACAGCCGTTTATTAGTCCCTCTGAGTAGTCAGGCAAGTATATTACAATTGAAAATCTTCTAATATTTACTGGATTATAAAGGGTTAAAAAACGTCACCAATTGGGCGATAATAAAGGCTATGACAAGGAAGAATCCTGGGCGTTCGAAGTAGGAGAGGCTCCTGGACCGGGTAACGAAAATGAGTGCTTGGCTGACGATGCTCACTTGGAGGTAAACGGCTGACATCAGCTGATCATTGTTGTTGTTGATTGGTCTCACGCCGAAGGTTCTCTAAAATTAATTTGAGTAATGATCATAATCTTTTTCAATGCAACTGATAAGTTCTTCTAGAAAGTTATTTCTCAAGAACAAATGATTAGTTTTAGATCATGCTAACCGAGAAGAAATCTGTTTCATGTGCAGCCCAGAAGAAAACAACAGTCATAATTGCCATGTAGGTGCCAAGCACGATACCAGTGGCGAAGATTTCCTTGAGCTTCCATGAATCAGGCAAAGGTGATGGCTTGACACGGTCCTTGGAAATGGTCATGATGGTACCATCATTCAAGATAGCAATGATGAGCACCATGAATGGTGAGAAGTCAAACTTCCAGATAAGAGCAAGCAGAAGGAATCCAAGCACAATACGAATGGTGATGGAGACAGCATAAATGGTGTAATTCTTCATGCGTTGGAAAATTGCACGGCTTGTCAAGACAGCACTGATGATGACACTGAGACCGGGCTCAGTGAGCACAATGTCAGATGCTGACCTGGCAGCGTCAGTGGCATCAGCGACAGCAATACCAATGTCAGCCTTCTTTAGAGCGGGGGCATCATTGACGCCATCACCGGTCATGCCGCAGATGTGTTTTCTCTCTTGGAGCTTCTTAACGATTTCGTACTTGTGCTCTGCATTAGTTCAGCTTGTTAGATTATGATGTTGCTATACATCTTTGTCAGTACAAGTATTATATCCTTAACTTTAATTTTCACAGTTGCTACGAAATGGCTTTAGTTATTTCTGTTACCTGGGAAGACCCCAGCAAATCCATCAGCCTTCTCAATGAGCTCTTCAATGGGCAATCCAGTGACCTCGCTTGCATTATCTCCCAAAAGTGTAGACGAGGGGTACATGTTGGTGCCCATGCCAAGCCGGCGACCAGTCTCCTTGGCAATTGCGAGTTGATCTCCAGTAATCATCTTGACGTTCACGCCAAGATGTAGAGCCCGGGTTATGGTCTCAGAGCTGTCATGCCTTGGTGGGTCGAAGAGGGGCAACAGGCCCATGAAGCTCCAGGGGCTACCAGCACTATCCTTGTTGGCCTCTGGCACCTCTTGCCTAGCAACTCCTAGAGAACGGAGCCCACGGTCAGCAAACTTGTCAATCATGGCATGAACATGTTTCCTTTCCTCTTCTTTTAGGTTGCATAGGTCGATGATCTGTAATGTGGAAGAATTTTTGTTATAATGAGGACTAATTTATTCAGATAGAGTAATAAAGAGGAAAACAGCTGGTTTATACCTGCTCAGGAGCACCCTTGCTAGCTCTGTGCCATTTTCCATCTGAGTCGATGTATGTGATAGCCGTGCGCTTGTCAACTGGATTGAATGGGAGGAAATGAACCTCTTTGATCCCGGCACGTGCCTATAGTACATATGTAGTGAAAACAACAGTTATTTTTCTGTTTTCATTTCTCTATTACTAAGTGGGAAAAAAAAAAAAAAAAGCAACTGTGCTACTATGAATTTGTGGTACAAATCTTCAAGCTTAAAGTTTACCTCCTTGGGATCAGCCAGCATACCAACAATTGATGCATCAATGGCATCTTGGTTCTCAACCCTTGAGGCTCTTGCAGCATAAAGCACCACAGCATCCTTGTCGATACCATTCTCGAGTATCTGCCAACACGAAAAATGTGTGAAAGAGATCTTGAGAGAGAGAGAGAGGGAGGTATTAGTGACATACCTCAATGAGGTTCTTGTCAACAGTGAGCTTATTTAGGGTGAGAGTACCAGTTTTGTCACTGCAAAGAACATCCATACCAGCCATTTCCTCAATGGCAGTCATCCTCTTGGTAATAGCACCCTGCTGTGACAGACGATGGGATCCAATTGCCATAGTCACAGATAGCACTGTTGGCATGGCAATTGGAATACCTCCAATAAGCAACACTAAAATGTTGTCAATACCACTGCGGTACTCACGTCCCTGAACTGCAAACATCACGATAATCTCGATCACAATACCAATCCCAATTGTGCAGATACAGAAGTTTCCAATAGATGTCAGGACCTTCTGAAAGTGGCCGACATTGTTGGTCGAGTCAACCAAGTGAGCAGCCTTTCCAAAGAAGGTGTGGACTCCGGTAGCTATGACGACTGCCTCGATTTCACCTTGTTTACAAGTGGAACCTGAGAAGACCTCGTCACCGGGGGACTTGGTCACTGGGAGGGACTCACCTGTCAAGGCAGATTGGTCGATTTTGAGAGGATCACCTTCAAGAAGACGGGCATCAGCTGGTATGATGTCACCCAACTTGACACTGATGACGTCACCTGGCACCAGGATGGCTGCATCCTGCTCCAACCACTTCCCATCACGGAGCACCTATACATGTACAAGAGCTCTTAATTAAATAAGCAACTTTAGTTTTAAAATAAGAAACTCGTATAATGAATATTAATGCATATATATATAGTTGTGGTACCTTTGTCTTGGGGGCAAGACCAGCCATAAGGGCCGCTGCAGCATTGCCCGCACTGTTCTCCTCGATGAAACTAATGGTGGAGTTAATGATGAGGAGGACAACAACACCAGTGAAGTCCTGCCAATCCGGTGGCTTCCCCTGTTTTGCGTACAAATTTGTCACTAGTAAGCATATCTATCTCACACAAAGTTAACAAAATTAATTGCCTCTTTTTCTCGGAAGTTCATTTTTAGTAGATTACGTACCCCTCCGTTGGCAAGAACAATGGCCATGATGGCGGCCAATTCCATCACCCATGAAAGTGGGTTCCACATAAACCCCAAGAACTTGAGGACCTTGCTCTCCTATATATAGTATAAGCAGAAAAGCATGCATGGCATCATTCATTCACTGAACACTAAGCTTTTTAATATTACCAAGCTGAGAAATTAAGCAAGGCTCAACAATGTACCTTCTTTTCCTCAAGCTTGTTGGGGCCGAAAATTTGAAGCCTTTTGTCAGCCTCATCAACGCTAAGCCCTTCCTTGGAGCATTTCAGCTGGACGAACACTTCCTCCACTGGAATTGTCTCCTGAAATCACACCAAACAAAGAAAAGATTACATGTTGTCATGCATCATTCCATCACATCAAACAATGTATTATGTATAGAGAGGGTTAAATTCTTACGAGATCGACCGTCTCGTTCTTGATGTCATCCAAGGAGATGGTGGCCATGGTGCCTGCGACGTGAGGCCACTCGATCTCTTCTCCTCGCACCTCCTTTAGAGGATTTGATCGAGGAAAAGAGATCTCGCCACAGCTAATTTAGACAGGCTGCTTTCTCTCTAACCTCCTTCGGTTTATATAACGTTGCTGAGATCGTGAATAAGGTCTATATACTTTGTAAAAATAGAAAATTCAAGTCTCAACCAGCTGGTTTGTTGTTTTCTATTTTAAATTGAGCTTCAAATTTTGATTCACACAGTTTTTGATGATCGGTGCATGTAACTCAGATCATCGCTAGTTAATTCATAGACAGATTGGTTATGGTAAAATTTGGCTAAATTTAGCCCTATGTATTTGCATATTTCTTTGCAATGTTTCAGCCATGTGTTACTCTCCTTTTCCATATAAGAATTTCTTTATGATATCTTAACTTGATAAACTTGACAATATTCTAAAAGAAGAAAATAGTTCCAGATGTGTTTTGAAAAGATCCTACTGTTTCTTCCTTTTTTTTTAAACAAAAAGAGAGATTTTCTTAAAAATTTATTACATTCTGATAAAGGTTTTAAAATGCGATTTGTGCGGTTTAGCAGTTGGATGGTGATTTAGCATTTATCGGTGATATAACGGATAAAACGGTAATATAACAGATAAAACGGTTGTGCGGTATGAACAAAAATTAAGATAAAACGGTAATAAAACGAAAAAAAACAGAATTTTTTAAAAGCTTGATTCTGATAGATGTCAAATCATACTTGCAGTTGCTTTACCAAGTAAAACTGACATTTTTTTTAATTAAAAAGTTTTATCAATAACGAGTAGTTCCATAATATACTCCATTCATTAATTTTCAGTGCTACTTGGATAACCTCGATCTCCGAGTACGACATCGAGTGGCCAGCTCGCGCGTTAATTGGAATGCTTACAATTAGACATGCAGATCACGTAGATGTAGCTACATTAATAACACATAAAATATCATAGAATAACATAAGAATTTATAATCGGTCATAATCTTATAATTATGAATAGCAAGTATTTTTTATATATTTCCTAAAAAATGTAGAAAACAATCTTATTTGCAATCACCAAGCTGTCAAATTAGGATTCGTTATGATGGTTTATGTTTCAAAGAGGAAAAATTAGAATCAAATAAGTAACAGAAAAAACTACCTAGAAAATATCACTGAGCCTCGATGTTCACAAATTCTAAAATTTGAGAGTCCATCATCTGATTAGAAAAATTGAAAGTAATGAAATAATTGTTCTTTACAGTCTACTTTTGCCTAGCAGTTATAGTGCAAGAAAAAAAAAAGACACAAATTCGAAAATTCATAACAAATTCTATAGGCATCCCATTTAAGAAAAAAAAATTATATTGCTAAAAGAATTATTAACTGCGGGTATAAAAGTTCAAAATTATTTAAGATTTCTTATTAAAGGGTGCGTTTGGATAGGTGTAGGAAGAAGGGAAGAAGTATTGGAAAGTGTGTAACTTTGTGAAGAGTTTGGATTGTTTATAATTTTTTTTTTACCTTCTTCCTTCTTTCTTCTTCCAACCCCATCCAAACAAAGGCAAAAAGAACCAAGAGTAACAAAATAGTTTACTTTTTACAATCTATTTCTACGAAGATCTTCATAAAAACCAAAACTTAAAAAAATTATCGACTTATCGTCTATAGCTATTAGCGAATAAAAATAACTCGTCAGAGTGTACTTTTACCACTGAAAATCAGTCATATTAATAAGTTAACCTTTCTCCAATTGAGGGAAAAAAAAGTTGTACTAAATGATAACTGACATAATTTGATCGACCAGTAGATATCTATTTGCAAAACTCTTTTCACCAAAGGGAGCCACGGATGACTTGAGAGGGCTTTGGTCTCCCATGTGCTAAAAAAATTGTTCAATTTCTAAGTGTATTTTTTTTTTAGAAAAAAATTATAATTTAGCCCCCACCGCCCTTCCAATTAAATATGAACAACTTCATTAATCATCATGGTAATTTGTAAAATTCTGAATCTACCCGTCATAAATCCATCTACAGTTTGTCTCCCCTTATTTATTAAGTAAAACTAATTAATTGAATCTTTCATGTACATTTTTATCCTATAAATGTCTATTCATGCTTATAAGATATATGGAATATATAAACACAATAATTCAGTCTATTTCTTTTAAGGTGAGGAGGGTTCTAGTGCAACAATTTTTTTTTATCACAAATTCCACAACTTCTCTTTTTCATTGATATTTCAAAATTTTAAAAATTAATTTTCAAATCCAAATGCTTGATTTTGTTCAATTTTATAAGCGATGCATTTCTATATAATTTTTATAAAATTTGGAGTTTATCTGATATTTGATCAAGAGGCTAAGAAATAAACGAATGTTGTTAATTAATTATAACAGATTATTTAATACGTTCATGTTTTGACCTCTTGATCGAATATCAAATAAACTCTAAAATTTATAAATATTACATAGAAATGCATCGCTTGTAAAATTGAACAAGATCAATAGTTTGGATTTAAAAATTGAACTTTTTTTATTTTGAAACATTAATGGAAAAGAGAAATTGTGGCATTTATGGCACCAAAAACTTGTTGCACTAGAATCTGGCTCTTCTTTTTAATACATTATCTCTATCTTGTGTACTGCCTTCTTCATTCTTTTTAATTTTATAGCTAGCACAAAATTTTTTTTGTCTTAGTATTATCTTATCCATTAAAGGCTATCAAAACTAAACTTCTTGATACCATAATTTTTAAAAGACGTCAATCTTTATATATTATATATATTATCATAATCAAAGTTGTGTAATGACCTAATGTTGTGTACATTTGAAATTGCCATTTGTTTCTCACGTTTCAATAGAAATATTCGGCTGATCCTACGACAGTCTCCGTGTCATTTTGGGTTTCTCTCCTCTCCCTAGAAGCCAGATTGTTGTGATTTTTCTATATATAGTCATTTATTCCTTCTTCCCGCTTCTATGAGCTGTCCATCAACATTCCTCCAATTCCTTGGTTCTTTGGGGATTTAGTTATCAAGACAGTTTAAGAATTAAGGTGATCATTTAATTTTATTCTTTATTGCTGTGTCCCTTTTTCTCCTTAATTTCTCTACTCTATTAATGGACGCTCAAATATAAAATTAAACGTTCCTTATTCTAAATTCTGATTTTGAGGTATCCATTCATTTCATATTTGGAGGTATAAATCGAAATTCTGTGACCAAATACAGAGTTTTAGCAAAGCTCATTGACCTTGTCTAAAAATTTGTCCTCCAAAAAATTTCTTCCAAATTGACATATACTATCAGATGGCTAGACCGATGAACTCCCACTTGATTATATATGATTTGGTTGTTACAAATTGTGTACTCGATCGTTTATTTCTTTTTGTGAATATCGTGAACAGAAAATGGGGAGAAACAAATTAAAGATCCAAAAACTTGAGACTACCGGCGGCCGACAAGTGACGTATTCGAAGAGGCGAATGGGCATCATCAAAAAGGCCAGAGAATTATCTATTTTGTGTGATGTAGATGTCCTCCTCCTCATTTTTTCCACCACTGGAAAACCTTCACTCTGCTTGGGGGAAAAAAGGTACGGTGCAAATTTTCATCTTAGTTATGATGGGATTTACAACTGCAGAGGCACATTGATTTCTTTTTACTCCAATGGAAAATCAAGAGTTCAAATAATATTTCTTTGCTGACACGTGTTATTTTATTTTCTTTTTATTATTTAGTAAATTTGAAGATGTAATTTCAAGATACGCCGGGCTGAGTCCACAAGAAAGGAACAAAAAGTAAGTATGCATCTTTTCAAATGATATATCATATATGTATACATATGTTTTATGTTGTTTAAAAATTATTTGTATGCTAACTTAACCTCTTTCCTTTTGTTCGTTTTTTGTTTTCAATTGAGCAGAAAGTTGGAAAGCCTAGAAGTAAGTTTCACAATGCTAGTCCTTGATCTGTATTTGATTATGAGGATTGCAATTCAATCAGTGGTACCAGTTCTGGCTAATAAGAAATACATGTTTGACTTGCTGTTCCAGTCTTATGTGCTTCTGATGTATTATTATTATTATTATTATTTTTCCCCAATAAGCTGTATGTTGCAGGCTCAATCATACAGAGTAAATAGCAATACCAAAAAGTAATATAAGAATTGGGGATCATTATTGAAATATATAATTGGCATTTGTAGAATTACAATAGAGTCCGTAAAAACTAAAGAAATACGTGCCTTGCAGAGCTACTGTAATTTATTTATTTGTCACATTGTTATTTGCCAGTCATTTAGTTTAAATTGTTATCGTAAACTCTTAATGTCTAATTAAGTCTATTCTTCCTAAACAGGCTTTGAAGAAAACATTTAAGAAAGTAGACCACGAGGTTGATATTGAACAACTCGCTGATCAAGGGTCAGTTTAATTTGATATTGTTATGCTTTCTAATTATTTAAATTGGTGTAGTGTTCTGGATATTTGATGGCTATTGATTCAATTCTTTTTCTTCCTCCTGCAGCTCCCAGCCAGTTGAGGTAACATTTTCAAAGATTATATTGATTCAATGCATATATAAGTATAGCAACATTTAGGTTATTACCTTGGAAAAAGGCCCCAAAACCACCTCATTATATAGACATTTCTCATTGTTTCAGCACATACAAATTAACTAAAAGTGTGATACCAGCACATTTTTTTGACTTTCTGTTCTTTTGCAGGAAGTAAAGCAACGACTGATGTCTTACAAAGACCAAATAACTCAAGCTCTTAATTTCTTGGGTCCACTCGCGTAATGAATTTAAGTTTATTGTATATTATTATCAGCTCGGTGCTGTTTTCAAGTTATCTCAGTCATGTATAAGCTTTTTGAAAGATTGTAGTCCATAATTTTTCAGGCAAGTGGAAAATATTGATCAGATTGAAGACATAAATGTGATAATGGAAATGGAGCACCTAATCAACAATTTAATTACTCGTAATCGAGTTCTAAAGGTTTTCTTTTCCTTGTAATTTTGTGCTATACTTTTATGTCCTCTGATTGTGAAAAGCATACCAAGAATATTTTCTTGGAAAAGATGATATTGCTTTCAATTGCAGATAATTAATGAATTTCTTTTACTAGGAAAACTGTGCAAAGAACCTTATGGACCTACAGTATAATGCCGAGGTATGCTATAATATGATCTTGGCTTCTAGATCTTTCGAGTACTAGTACATTTTAGGGTCTGATTTCTCAAATATATATTTTTTTTTGTGAGTTCATTCTCAGTGAATAACTAATTAAAATTTATAGTCTCGGTACTGCTCAATCCATCCATTTGGTACCGTACCAAAAATGGAGACCAAAAGAAAAGCAACCTCTTAATCATGACTATCCCTGATAATACTCTAGTTAGTTCCTGATTTTTTGACCTGCTACTTGGGTCCTTGATTTACAGAGTGGAATGGACCAAGCAGTTCAATTAAGTGAAGAACCTGGTGCATTTTGGTACACTATGGCTGATGGTCAACAGATGATGCCTCCACTTAATCATATGCTACCTCAAAGGTGAGTTCATAGGTAAAATTAATCTACTCAGTTACCGGTATGGTGTTTTTCCTATTTGGTATTTGCAGATTTGATGGTCAATTCAATCTTTACTGTACTGTGCCAGAAATGTGCAGCTGCATTATTGAGTAACTATTGATTGTTCGATTCACGATTATGTCGATAACAGGGATCCCTCTGCATTCGGCATTGGATACGATGTCCCGATAAATAACCCGGCACAAGACATCCCATGGGCTCACATGGGCGGGGCCCATCAAACAGTTCTTGATGTACCAGCCGAATCTATACCTCCCATGTAAGACGAAAATTTTAATTTCAGATAGTGCTTAATGTTCTTTTAGATCAAATAGGCAGAGTCTGATACGATACCAAACACCACATTCAAACTAATTAATGTATAAATAATAATTAAGAATTTTTGCACAGTGAGACTCCACTTTGCATGGAAAGCAGCAAGACGAGCGAGATGCTAGATATTAAGGGAGGTGTCAATGGATTCATGTGCCAGGGTCAGGACGAATGGCTTAACACTACCGGGACCATGCTTGCACCCGGGGCCGGGGAGCTCCACCTTCGAGAAGCTTCGAGCAATGGAAGCAATGATTTTGTCGATAACTTGTTCGAACAGAATGCCTTTTTTCAGGAAGAGAATGCCAATGTCGACCAGGGAGTAGCCCTGCACGACTCCAACTTTCAAGCCTGGACCTCAGGCTTTTGAAGTTACTTAATTATATATGTTAGTTTCATTCTTAATAATTACCTTCCATTTTTTTGTCAATTGTTTCCATCTGTGAGATCTTAGTTAGTTTTAATCCATGGTGCATGCTTGATTTTTACTTTTCTTCTGTTTGTTTTGGTGAACATATTTGCTTACATCTCTTCAGATTTAATTCATCTAAAAGCTTTAATCTCTCTTTCAACTCGATCTACTATAAGTCTATAATATATATTTTTTTTTGGAGATCGTTACAGTAGCTATCAGGCCAACTAAGAACTCGATACACCATATAATATATATATATATATATATATATATATATATATATATATATATATTGTCACACACACCGGGAATAATAATGCATAACTTAACAATCATCACAAATGAGCATCAATTATATATTGCTACAAAATTTCAGATAAATAATTGGATCTATATGACTCGACACAAATAATTAATATAGGCCCAATCATTTTTCACAAAAAATCGTAAAAACCCAACTAAACAAGGTAGCTTGCAATTTGCAAACACAATTTGTCCACACAATCCCATTTATCCCATTATTTAACATTATGCAGAGAAATATTACGGTCAAAGCGATGTGGACGAAGGAATTTGTCAAACCTAATAATATCTCAATTTTACTAGTTCAAACGAGTCGTGATTCTTATATATTGTGTTATTCTTGCCAACTGAATTTTTAAAAATTTTAAAATATTTTACTATTTTTCATAATTTTAGAAAATCACAAATCTAAACTAGTGCTAAATCCTTCAATAATATCAGCTTTTAAAAATCCTATAAAATACTTAAAAAAATATATAAAATTATAAAATTTGATCAGCAATGAGATTTCAATATAAAAATTATATTGGACAGTTCGAACCAGTAATTTGAAGTTTTTATATTAAAAGATAGTCAGGTTGACAGAGTCCTCCATCGATCTATGTTGTTTCTAAAGTAACATTTCTAAACTAAATATAGTAAAATTAGAAATAAATAGAATGAGAAAAAAAATTGTATGAAAATAGTTCAAAAAAAAATATTAGGTTGTACGTTCATTTGTTTCACTTCTACTCTTAATTTTCTAATTTTCTATTATTTCATATTATTCTTTCTATTTTATTTGAGTGAATCTTGCGGTACTAATTAGTTGTAGATTTGTAATAGAAAAGATAGAACGTAAGAGAAATGATGAAACCAGGTGGCAGGAAGAAAGAGAATAATTGTATAACTTAATTGAAGTTTAAAAAAACTTGTTTTGTTAAGACCATTTAACAAATGTCAAAAATTTAGAATTTATTTTTGTACGTTTTTGTCATGCTCTGAAATTCACAATGTATAACAAATTTTCAATAAATCATACAACAAATCATATCACCACGTACAGATATTTGAAACAGTTGGTTCAAATATTTGAAATTTTGAAACACCTCGTACAGATATAACGATTAACGAAGCTTCTGGCTAGTATCATACCCGCAAAACCGTGTTCCATATCATCATTGGAATATAAGTTGTCGACCACAAAAATAAAAAAAAGAATATATATTCAATGATAGGGACCCATTTCGTTTTGGTTGCTTCTCCAAAGAGGCATAGGCATGTTTTAATAGGGTTCGTTTGGATCGTTGGAAGAAAGAAGAAAAAGAAGAAAAAAAAAATTATAAATAATCAAAATTCTTCATTACACACTTTTCAATACTTCTTTCTATTTTTTTCCTTTTTTCCTTCTTCCCACACCTATCCAAACGGAGCCTAAAACGGTAAACCTTTCTCTAGGCTTCCGAGATGCCGAAGCTCTAAACTGGCAAGCAAATGGAAGCAGACACGCGCGATCGACAGGTTGATACTCGGTGCAAACTCTCTCTCCTCTTCCTGTGTCTGGTGGTGGGAGAAGAATCGAGACTTTCAGAGAGGCGATGAGAAGACAATATTAATGGCCGATTGAAGAACTCTCTGGAATCGCCAATCCAACGAACATGATGTCTAGCATTGGACGGCTAGGATTGATGGCGAAGGATATATGTTAGTACTGTACTGTAGATTTGGGCAGCTAAAATTAAAGAAATTACTTCTTGATGATAGCTATGGTTTAATTTGTTTGTAAGAGAAAGAGTTGGTTTCTTTTGTAATGAGTTATGAGTGATGGAATTGCTCGAATATAATAAGTAAAAATAGATAAGGTAAACATATAAATGATCAAAGTAAAAATTTTATAAATAAATAAGTTCCATAAAAATAAATTAATAAGCATATAAAAACTGAACAAGGATGACAACTTTTTTGTATGTGTTCACTTTGACTTTCTATATGTTCATTTTGTCTATTTTATGTTCATTTTGTTCAAATGATGATAAAATTGCAAGTAGCAGTTATCATTTCTCAAAATAAATATCAATGTGTGGTTAAGACAAGAGGGTATGTTTTCTTAAAATCCGTTAAGGTAATACGAATTTGAGTTTGAAATTTAGTTTTTGAATTTGCCCTGAACGTATTTTCGAATTTCAAAGATAAAGATTTTTTTTTTGTAGTCGGATTTATTTTTTAAGTTACTGTAAAGATTCCACATCTTACGTTCAACTTATTGTTTTCATTTTCGGGGTTAGATTTATTTTATCTGTAATTTCATAAGCGAATCCTAGGCAAGTTAAATTAAAAAAAGGAAGGAAAAAAAATTGAATTACTAATCTACATGCCACGGCAGTCCATTTCTCAACGCTTTCGGGCAAAAGAAGGATAAAAATTTCATATTTTACTTTTCTTAACAAAGCCTTGTCGCAGATATAGTTCTTTGGTGTAATCATACTTGAACTCACATTAGGTACACAATTAAAATGTTACATGTAAGATGCACCTTTTAAATTGATTATAAATCAATTATAAAGATGTATTTACAAAAAAAAATATTCACCCAAAAAGTTTAGCAAGTATTTTTAAAGTGGAACAGCCGAGTCAAGTCTCACCCGGTTCAACCGAACCGTACCAAGGATATATTCTGGTAATTCTTTCTCGTCCTTACCCTGAAAAGTATAATTTGTAGGAAAATGCATTACTGGTCCTTTCCCTGACAAAACTCTTCTTATTTAATACTAGGTTCACCATCTATATAATGGAAATTCATGATAATGAAGAAACTGCTCATTTGATCACCATTGCGTGCTACTCATAACAATTTTATATTTAATAAACTAAATAAGAAATAAAGGCAAACCTCAATTAGAATCGCAAGATCCACAACAATTCCCGTGATATATCCAAGAACTAAACTGATTATACTCCTCGCAACAGATGATGAACCTATGTCAACATCTATCTGCAAAAAGAAACCAACAACAGTGGTTCAAATAATATTGGTTGCATACTGAAATAAGCACAAATATTGACTGCATAGGTTTCACCCCTCATTATGAACATGATTTGCACAAAAATATGGCAATAGGAAGTAAATTTAAACATAAAAGATAAGAACACTTGTGAAATAATAACGCTGCACGTCCTTGGTCAAAATGTTAAATTTTCTCCATAGATCTTGGTTTATTTCTGTAGAAGAATGCCCAGTCTTTTAGTTGTGTTATGAGAATTGACTGGTATCAGCTTAGACAAAGCATCAGGCACTGAATTACCTCTAAGAAGTTGTCTTGGCGCAGGTATCTGCATGTAACTGCTTTCCCTAAAAGGCAAGCTTTTGTACCAACTGCACGTTTCACCATCCAATAGCCCTCGAAAGTTTTTCAATTTATTCCAATTAATAATATGCAATTTTATGTAGGACTTGCAAATCAAACCCAAAGTTTCAGCATGTAGAAGTAAATCCAATTATTCAAAATGGTAAAAAGAAACTTAAATATGAAAATCAAACTAATCATCTATACAGGAGTCTAATCTTTTACATCTCTTATTCATAGCTAAAATAGATTCAGGTTTATATCTAAATTGTATTTTAATTGTTGCTCAATCATAACTGAAAGCTCATGTCCAATCTTCTGTGTAGACAGCTAACCTAAGTATACAGCCAGAATTTGAAAGCTATGTCTAATCTTGTCTATGTAGACCGCTAAGGCCCTAACCTAAATGAAATTCATTCCAACAATTGAACATGTTTGGTTTCCTTCAGTACTCATTTACACCATACATGTCATCATCTTCTCACATTTTTGTCCTTGAAGAATTTGATATGCACTCCTAATCATTGCACCTATAATCTAATCTATTAAATTTATGATGTATATGCACATAATCAAGGAGACATGTTGACCAATAGATTAAATCAACCTCAATATTCACATGGACATGTTTGACTGTGATCATTATTTGGTTGACTAATTTTTCGTTTTTCTTGCATTTTCTGATCCAGATTTTGTAAAGCCATCTTTGCCAATTTTACCCAAACAAAAGTGATGTCCAATTCCACCAAGACTGGTCACAGAGAGATCTATTCTGTTAGGTTATACATCTCCTAATATTTATGTTTTGACAAAAAATAAATAAACACAAAAAAATTTTAAAAAGTTTCCATAGTGCACCTCAACTATACTTGGTATGAGTTTGAATCGGGAATCTCTAAAAACATCAGGTCCCTCAACAAACCGACCAAGTAAAGATTCTTTGTTTACAGGCCTCTCTGAGCCATAGTAAGCTACTAAGCTGTAGTTCGGTGATGCTGGAATCTGTGATTCATAAAGGAGAAGGACGAGAAAGAAATTTATTTCATATGAAAGAATCCTTAGATGGAGCGAAATAAATTTTGCAATATTATAATGCACACCTGTAAGTTCACTACAAGGATAAAAGGGATCTTCTTCCCAGCTTCAGTCTGTTAAAATTACAATTTAAAGAATTTCAATGAATATTGCCTTCAAAGTAATTTAATATCACGCCATGGTCTAAAGCATACAGTTCATAGTTTCCTACCTGGACAAGGCATTTAGGGTTAAGCGCAACTGCATCAATGCGATGTTCAGCCTTGAGCCAATCAACAGCAACAAGCTTCAATAGAGGTTCTCCTCCCGCAATCTAAAACACAATAATGAACAAAACATAAAACAATTGGATAGTGTTACCAATAAAAGACGCACCATTAGCTTTTGTGCAGCAATAGCCACTTTCAGCATACAATTACTAGTAAGGTACATTATCAGATAAACACTGGTAAGGCCAAGTACTTGCTTCCTAAGATTAGACTCTTGTGCAACTAAACCTATTTGCACTTCAGCTACGCATCATTGAAGCATTTGTGTGTCAATACTACCATGAAAATAAACATGAGCGTCAGCATAGCAGAACTGATGCTGCTGCAGATATGGCTTAACCAATCGTGAAAGTTCACCATGTGGTTCTAGTTTCTGCAAAGCCCTAAAATGAACTATGATAAAAATAAGATAATAACTACGTGCTGACAACCAACAAACCTTAGAGCGATCTGTTAGGTAGGTTTTGCATCTTATCATGAAGCCATCTCCACTTGGGCTTGACCAGCAATTGGAATCTTGTTCACTTTTAGCTTGCCTTAATGAACCATTTAACAGGCTCCAATCAATCAAAACAGGAGGCGATGCCCCACTGAGTTCAATATCCGCTACTGAAGCTGCTTTTACAAAGAATATTCCAATAAGTATACTAAAATATCAAAGGGACCAAGAGAGAACAAAAGAAAATAGGCAAGGGTTTAGTGAATTAGTTAAAATCACCTTTACTACGTTTCAAAGCTAAGCTTGCAATTGCCCAGGATACATTTTTCAGCTTCACTTTTCCTCCCTGAAAGCAATCAAAGGAAATTATTCCTAAGTCATGTGGTTGGTGAACAAAAGATAGAAAACAAAAAAGAATAAGCCTATGTACCCATCTTTTGCTTGACTTGAAAATTTTAATTGCTTTTGTTGAGTTGTTCCTCTTCAAGTTTTACCTCTTCGAGCTATTTCAGATTTGTGAGAAACCCAATATTATGCCTACCTTACTCATTGGGCTGGGCTGCTTGATGAAATTGCTTCTAAGATGAAGAGGTTTGATAATAAAATTGCTTCTAAACAAATAATACCCTATTTATGTTTCCGAAAGCACAGTGAAAACTACACTGAATTATTTTGGTCTTTTCCATGCAAAAAGCCCTAAAGTATTGTGCTCACATCTTAAAAGAGAAAAATGACCAGTGCCAAAAAAAGGCCAAATATAATAAATATAATAATCATGTAAATCGCATTAACCTTGTCAGCGTCAGCATCAGCATCAGCAAAATCATCATTATCGTCATCACTATCTTCATCTTCGGCAATTGCGATTGCATCATAAAACTCATCATTAGTATCTTGATCTTCAGCATCAGAATTTACTGAAGAAGGTACTAAGAGCTTTGGCTGCATAATGGCTGAGGGAGACTCTGACATGAGAGCAGGGTTGGCTGCAAAATACTCACGTAGACCTGGTGGTGGAATCAAGCAAATGGAACCTCAGGGAATGTGGGATTATGAGCTTAAAAACCACAAATGAAATCTCAGGACATGTGAGATTATGAGCTTAAAAACTATGTGATGCTCCATTTGCCAGTTCAGACTCGAGGGTTTGCATAGGTATCAATTAGAAGTGGTAGTAAGCTTCCCTGGTTGGCATGGTCCCAATATTGTAGCTATCATTTTTATCTTTTCATTTATTTTATTTGCTTTGCACTTATGATGGAGGGTTTTGGTACTTGTATTCATGTGTTGGGAGCAAAAAAAAAAAAAAAAAGTATTCTTTTGTGCTATGCAATCAGAACCAAGAAACAACCAACAAAATTTTCTCAGAATTTCAGGCTAACCAACCACCAGTATTGCCATTGCTTTACTAAGGTTACTTGAATCTCAGTTGATTATCCTAGGAGAGATGGAGCTCACTTCATTCTTAACAAATGGTTGGTGAGGTAATGAATAACTTCTTTACAATACAAAAAAAAATATCACGGAAGTGTTTTAAGTAGCTGAACTTACAAGCTACTTGAGAAAGCAATGAAAATGGGATGGATTTTTCAAATTTCTCCGGTTGACTTCCCTTCCATCTGTCCCAAAAACTGGGTTGCACCTCTACCATTTGGGTCACAAGGCATTTTGCAACATGGTCTAAGGAGGTCAACTTTCTAATTTCCCATATTGAAGCTGAACCAAAAAAATGAATTTGTAAATTTGTAAATTTAAAAACAATCCTAATTCAAACAAATAACCTAAAAGACTAAAGACTTACGATTGATCTTTTTACGCTGATATCCAGATTTGCTAGGCTTTTTCTTGTGTATGGTAGGAGTTTGCAGAATGGCTGGAGGAGACCCGCAGTCACGCACATACACACAAAGATATCCCATTTAGACAGAGAGAGAGAGAGAGAGAGAGAGAGAGATAGAGAGAGAGAATTCATCTAAGGCAGCCATATTTATGAAAAAAGATAGGAAGGAACTACTTACTATAATTTCCATCTTGTCCCTGGAACCACTGTCTAGAAAATACAAAGTCAATTTTGGAATTCCACCTGAAATTTCTCTTCAATTATTCATTTAGAATCTACCTGTCATTAGCATCTGTCTGTCAATTTCACACTGAAAGCAAAAAAGATTTACTGACCAACTTAGGTACTTGGGCTCATACTTCCCGTAGACAATGTCACAGTGCCCATCTTTTGCTTCCAACAGCTCCAAATCTCCAGTCAAAATATCCCAGCTATAAGACAAAACAAATTAAATAAGTAGTTATATTATGATTAGTATCTATAACACAAGTATGTTCCACTTCCAACTTACTTCCAACTTAAGCATTTAAAAGCTGATTAAGTTTCATGGCATCAGATTGAGAACTTCAGTTCAATTCGCCAAAAAATCTCTCATAAACCAAGAAACTAGCACACTGGTCAACTTTTCACTCTATAATACATTACCGCAACTATAGACACAACCAAGAAAACTAACAAAAATTTCAAAAATATAAGTTTAGAAGGTTGATTACAACCATGTGTGAACTAACAGGTTTAAATTATCTGCAAATGAAGCTTACTCATAACGGTTGCGTTTATCCAAGCTAAATACCATCTCAAATACAGAATCGACACTTGCATTTACAACCCCAACAGATTTCAAGAGAATTCCTTTTCCACCCTACAAGATAGAACCAGAATCTTTTAAAGCTCTCTGTTATTTTAGTCTACACATGATCTAAGCCGCTCAACTCACTACATCTACCAGGGTTCAGTTTACCCTTTAATGTTTATTGAATAAGACCTGCATATAGGCCTAGTTCAAATAAGTAGCCACATAACAAAAAAGTGGCAAAAAACATACATAACAGTGAGCACTAAATATGGTGCTTAAAACTTATTAGATGCACAAAGATCGAAAATTCTTTCTTGCAAAATGTAAATTTTAACAATAAACAAGTCAGAATAGTATGTACCTTGGAATTAGCAGCATCCTCAAAAATTCTAATACCTAAATATCAGTTAAACAGATTTACAAGTTATTTATCAGAAAATATCAGAGATGATGTGAAAAGCACATCCATGATGGTATACTCTGATATTTCTTGTGTATATGTGGTTCTTTTCGTTACAGATAACATGTGACAATGAACAACAGTCTAACGTTTTATTTTTCTTCTTATTGTATAGCTATGCTACTTTACAGTTAAAGAAACAAATTTTTAAGCTGATAACCAGAGAGCATAGGTTCATCATATGGCTCAGAAAGAATGCAAAATGTTACACTGTTGTGGTAATTGGCACTTTTTTTTCTCTTTATTACAACTTCCAATTTAATTCATCTTACTTGCAAATGTACTCATCTTTTAGTAATGTTTTAACTACAACTAATAAAAGATACCATTGATAGTTCGAACGCATCTCCAATCATGTGCTTCAAGTGCATCTCCAGTTTCATCATCAATATTTGCACTTAATACATTGTTATTCCCAATTTTAGAAGCCTGACGAAGTAGCATCTCTGGGCCTGCAGTTCCCAGTAAATCGAAATTCAAAGAGAAAAGAAATAAGGACCTTGAACAAAGCTGGTTATGCATTTTGAGAAAATCTGAAAATATGAAATTGATTTTGACTTGTTTAAGTAGTTCCAAAATGTGAATGACCTTTTCCTATTTTCACAAGCTTTTGAAGGCCATGCTGTGCATATCTTCTAACCCTAGGACGGCGTACCTCCAGATTTATCCTGCATATGACATTTTGTAATAATATCAACATCCAAGATTTGTCATTTTAGCGACTGAATACTTGATCGATATATTATACTGCTAGGGTGCTGGACAGGTAGATTTTGTTCGCTTTGGTTTGGCAGGTTCATGGTGTTGGATTGAGGTAATAATAATAATGGATTCAAAGAGAAAGGACTAATACATCCTATGGCTTAGTATTCCACCAGCCAGATCTGGTAGCAGGACGGTAATGGATAATTTCATTTGGCAGACTTAAATGAAAATGAATTTGCTCACTCATCGTCAGTGTTGAGTCTCCTATGTCGACCAGTTCCACTGGTGAGATCATATTCAGCCTGATAAAATAAAATGAAACAGCTTAAGGAAGGAAGAGATGAATAGTTGGTATCATTAGTTGAGTATGTGAATATTAATTATAAGTAAAGTAGGTAGGAATAGAAGTGTGTATAACATACTTGGTGCTTGGCTTGGTGGAAGGCGTTGTACCATTTGCGCACCTCGGCGGGGGTTGCACAAGCAATCTAGGAAAGAGATGAAAAAACAAAAGTAACGTAAGAAGAGAAAGATGTAAAAGAAGTAGAAAAGTTGAAATGAAGGGAGAATAACCTCTCCTTTCTTTGCTCCATCGAGCCTATTGTAAAAGGCGAGGACATAAAGATCCTGAGAAGCAGAAAATGAGTAGATTAGAAAAATTAAGGGTGGATAAGGAATAATTAAGGAGACTGAGTAAATGACCCTTACCCCGGTGCCGGCAGTGAGTTTTCGGCGGCCGAGGTCTTGCAGCATCAGGGTATGAGTAATGAGACCTTTCCGTATAGGCAGGATTGCAGTGGGATTGTCGTGGGGATCGCGCTTGTACATGAACAAGCAGTTGCCGCGGAGGAGGAGGTAGCGGAGATGGCAGAACTGGTGCCCGATCGAGTTCACGCCCAAGTGGTACACCCATCCCGCCGCGTAGATGGAGCCATTCTCCGACGATCTCTCACTGGTAGTCTCAGGCTCAGGCTCAGGCTCAGCCGAGGCGATCTCCGTCCTCTCCACTGCCACCGTGGCCATGCCTATTAGCTATTAATTAGGTCTCTCTCTCACTCTCTCTTAGTAATTAATAATTAGTAACTGCCATCTGTATCACTATCAGCTCATGCCAAATTGCCAAATTGCCAAATTGCCTTTTCTTTCTTATTTCCCTGCTCCTCCTCCTGCTCTTTCGACTTTATTATTAGTGTTAGTTACTCCCTGTAGGTGGGACCAACCTTGTCAGCGCCACTTCTACTTCCGCTCTCATCTAAATTTCTGTCGGGACACGTTGCTTCAACATTCAACAAACACACAATACAAATATACAATACAAGTGCACAACACAAGTCCGGACCTCATATGTCATATCATTTGCGCCTTTACTCTTTTACCGTCATTTTTTTTAAAGAACAAGTTTAGTATCCTATATTAAATGGATTCGTCCTGTTCTTCAACTGGAAACATAAGTTTGTGTTTTCAATATTACAAGAATTTTCTATTCAGGAACAATTTCACTGCTGCAAAGTGTAAACCTATTCTTCTTGTAAGTTGTAACTAATTAACAACACATGTCCGCAGTAGCGCGCTCCTTCCTTGGCCTTCTATACGACAAATGATGCGTAATTCTACTTTATACTAATCCATTTTGGATATATATTCCACCCACTCATGCCGACTTCCTTTCTCTACCTTTCTTTTAGGGGTGGGCGCGGTATACCACGAATACGCGAAACCGTCCCGTTCCATCCATGTGGAACGTATACTGGAACAAAATTTTATTCCGTTTCGCAAACGGAACGGAAAACGGAATACAATTCGTGATTCATTTATGTGAAATACAGTGTAAATTATACCGTTTCGCTACGTTCCGTCCAAACGGAACGAATACGAATCAGCCGGTACATACCGTTTATTAAAACGGAACGAGATACGGAACGTCTCATTCCGTTTCCATTATCCACGTTGCCCAGGTCTACTTTCCTTGTCAGAAAAAAAAACCCAAAAGACTTAGTTTTTTTCCTTTTATCCATTAGATTTAGCTGAAAAGTACATTCGTTTTTTTGTAATTATTATAAAATACAAGATTGCTCGTAAAATTAATGAACAAAATTCTCACGGCTAATTTTCTTTGAGCACGGTTCTAGTGCCACAAATGTCACAATTTTTCTTTTTCATTAATATTTTAAAATTTAAATATTTAATTTTCGAATCCAAACCGTCGATCTTGTTAAATTGTACGAGTGATGCATTTCTATATAATTTTTTATAAATTTTGGAATTTATTTGATATTCGATCAAGAGGTCAAAAAATGAACGAATCTTGTTAATTATAACATATTAATTTTAATACGTTCATGTGTTAGCCTCTTGATCGAATATCAAATAAACTCGAAAATTTATAAAAATTAAATAAAAATGCATCACTCGTAAAATTGAATAAGATCAACGGTTTAGATTCGAAAATTAAATTAAAAATTTTTAATATTAATGAAAAAAAATTGTAAATTTTGTGGCACTAAAAACTCGTGACACTGAATTATAAGTAACTCAATTTCAATACCTTCAGTTACTGTAGGTGAATCTCTAATCCCATCGGCTGAACCTACTGTTCCTCTTTTGATGGATATGATCTGGTCCATTCGTTCCCACTTTCTCCAAACTGCGTCCGCTGCTTTTGTTTTTCTGCTGCCGTCTCTTCGTTTCCTCCGTGCGTCTGTCTTCTGTTTCCTTTCTGCCTGTCTTGAGTTCTTCTTTTCTGCCGCATTCGATCTCTCTTCTGCCATTCCGCACAGAGCCACGGGGGTGCCTGTACTTTCTCCTCATTCCGATGTGTACGGCAGCGACGGTGCTCCTTTGTGCGCCCTATGGAAGAGCCTCGATTTTGCTATCTGCTTCCGGTAAATTGCCCCTTCTTTTTCTCTCTCTCTGCGTTCTTTCCTGTTGTTGCTCTTCTTCTTTCTTTCTGCGGTGAGTGCTTTCTCTTCTTCGCCTATGCTGTGCTTCACCTGTTCCTTTTGGTTTCCGTCTCCAGTACTGTACTTACTTTTTCCCTTCCCTTTTTCAGATCCGACAACTTCCGTGCCTGGTTGCAGTGCTGTACACTTAATCAGAATGGAGGATCTCGGAATGATGAGAGTCCTTAGTCCGTCCCCTTCGTTCTGCTTTTTCTTTATTTTCTGTAACTTTTCTTTTTTAAATTTTTGTTTTCCTTTCTTGCGTTTTTTTTTTTTTTTGTCCTCAGTTTTGTTCTCATTACTTTTGATTTTTTGTCATTTGCAGGTTGATTCCACAGGAACTGAGCGATTATTGGTCGTTGTTTAGCCACTGCCTTTGTACCGTACCATCATCAAGTCCCTTCCTCTTCATCTACCTTTTGTTTTAGGTCAGTTTTTTTTTTCCGTTTCCAATTCTTTTAGTCATATTGTTATTTTTTTCTTTTTCAAGATATAATTTGTGTTGACATTGCTCTTGCTGCTCTTTAATTTTGTCCAATTCGGGTCTCAGTCCATATTTTATTCCAATTCTGGTGGTGCTCTTTAGTTTTAATTTACAACAAATAACTTGGTCTTAATTTTTATACAATTAAGTGTTTTCCATCTATTGTTTCGTATACTTTAAAATTCATCAATGAATTTTTGTTATTCTATCTCAGAAAAATTGATGCACTATCTAAAGTATTTATAGCCAATGTGTTGATTGTTTGTTTTAGTTGTGATTTTAATTTTCTTTGGAACAGTTTGGAAATGGTGGTTCAGGAAATGATTGAGTAGCTGTGTTGGACGAGGTATAAATTTTTTTTGTTTCCTTGGCAGGTGATAGAAATATTCGCTTATTATGAAGATCTGCCGACAATGGCTTATCAACAGTGGCTTCCTTTTGCTTGGATTCCCTACAGAGTTTGTGTTCTCCTTGCTCTTTCCTTCTTTATTGTTGATTTCCCTTTTTTAATTATGTCCTTTTGTTGCTTGCTTTAATTTTCCTTTTTATTAATTTCTGCTCAGCTACTTTTTTATGTGCAAATTGCAGCTTTCTTCTGAGGGTATTGAATCATTTTTGTTCTTGCTCTCTTCATCTGTCTTTTATCTTGGTTAATTTTATTCGGCATTTTCCATTTTTTGCATTTATCTGTTTGTTCTGTCTCTATTGTACTGTCCATGTTTTTACTGGGTCTTTGGTTTATAATAGATGAACATATGCTGAGGTTTATTGAATAGGTTTGTGATGATATCTCACATGCTAAAAAACTAATAAACCTATGCTTATATTTACAGGGATGTTTATCGAACAACTAAGGTTTACCGGTCCTCATGCTCCAATACTGAGAAAGGTTGGCGATTTCGATTTTAGCTGCGATTTCACACATTTGTCTTCGATTGATTCTAATTTTGGTAACTTATTGTTTGTTGTACAAAGATTGTGATAGTTAGTTATTATTAGTTGCATTAAGCTATTAGTTGATCAAATTTTGGTTCGATTTTGTTGGTTCATTTCAGGTTGCCATTATTCTTGGCTGATGGTAAATAAATTATTGCCTGATTGGATAATTATGCTAAGTGTGGAGTAAAATATATTTAGAATAAAATTCAATTGGATTTCTCAATTTTTGTTGGAGAGAAAAATATGAACAAATATTTAGAGGTTTTATGTTCTCTGATGTTTGTTTTGATTTTGACAAAGCAATTTTCTTCCATAATGTTTCTCAAGGTCAAATTTAAGTTGAATATGGATAGCTATTTGATTGGTACAAGCTGGTTATGCAGTTCATGGAATAGACTATGAGGATCATGGAAAATCATTCAGCAAACAATGCCATATTTCGAGGTTTAATCGCATCGTCTCGGACTGCTCAAATCATTTAAGAATGTTGCTGGTATGATTGAATTTTCATTTTCCTAATTTTTCAAAAGTCTTATACTTGATTAACATCAATATATGATATATTTAAACAAAAAGTTGAAAATCTTATTTAGAAAAGGTAGACAATAAGAACGAGAAGAGGTTCTTATCCGAAATAGCAATGGAAGGTCCAGTAGTAATTAATTGACATGCATAGAAAACATCCATGCTATTGGAATGGTGCCATTCTGATGGTTCATCTGTGCAAGGTTCTCATTCTTCCTCGCCATTGAAATTAAGATAACTTTTTATTTATTTTTTTCATTTATGTTTTTTCATATTGGAGTCAAATATTATCACGTATCAGAATATTCTTTCAAACTTGAAAGAATAGATACTAAAGGTATAATATGGGATATCAATTTTTTCATGAACAATGGTTAGAAATTACTAATCTGTAATAAAGAAAATTCTTTTTATTAATTTAAAATGTATTTCACAGATGAGTCAGATTGCTCATGAAATGGAACCGGGTGGATCATGCTTGGCACTACAGAAATGGTTTGTTGGATTACATCAAATATAGAAACTTGTATCCCTACTAGAGATGTACTCGACAAAGTTTGTAAAGACCTCAACTTCGACAGGAGGTAATTGAGAATAATCATATATATTGTTGCATGCACAATAATTAATATAATTTGGTAATTCAATTCATTAGTTATATTGTGCAGACGAGTAAATCTGATCAAATAAATACATACACAAGGAAAAATTCCTCTAAAAATTGACACTGAGAAGAACTTGCGTCAGGTATTTTCATTTTTACATGCATAAAATTTTACCGTTTTACAATTGTTGTGCAAATCAGCCTCAAATCAGGATAAAATTCTACAGATATACCTATAATAGTCGGTATCATTAAGCACACTTTTATGGGTACCATTAGGCAACAATGTTTTTTTCTTTTGTTTATTCAAGTTTTTCCTCATCTACAAGGGCATTTCTGGAACAAAAGCATATTATCTAAAAGAATTTTGGGACAAATATGAATAATTTCACAATTTCTTTAGGTCTTTACTCTTTAGTGATTTCTATTTATTTTATTGACACCTACAAATAAAATTAGCTTGCAACATACACACTTTGCTTCAAGTGCATTTTTTAGTGTTTTTTCATATGCATGAAAGGATGGTATGAGATCTTACTGATTTGGGAATGTGATCGATTCTCCTCACCAATCTATGATTTCTATGTTTGTTTGTATTTTGCAAGTTAAAATTTCCTTTGTCTTGCATCTCCCTTTCAGATCAGTTTAAGCCTATGCTAAGTAGCGCGACTGTTTGCACTAGAGAGTTTCTAAGGTAACGTGTTCCCAAGCTTTTCTTTATCGGTTATGAACCGTAGTATCTTTTTTTCTTCTGATCAAATTTCACGCAGGCATTTTTTAGGTGTTCTGTGAGGGAAATATTGATTCTACAGAAGATATTGGAAAGATATTCATGAGGTTCTGCAAAAAGCAAGTAATTCAAATAGGAATATGTTAAGGTACAATCTTATTTCAAATCTTATTACAACGTATATTTAAAGAGGCATACTACAGTTTTGATGACCTCCTGAATTTCGTTTGTGTTTTTTCAGTTTTTATGCTTACTGCATAATTGAGCTGAAAAAGTACTGGCGTGTTTACAGCCAACGAAAGAAGCAACCGAGACACACCAGTTCTTTTTTAGCTCGATTATGAAGTAAGCTTAAAAACTGAAAAAACACAAACTAAATTCAGAAGGTTATTTTGTACTATTAAATATTATGTGAATAGTTTGGAGGTGTTCACTTTTTTACGTAGGAGTATTATTTTGTACGAGGAATCAATTTTGCATGAACATTTTATAAAATTCGATCTTCTTTTTTAAAAAGGAAACAATTTTGACATGGAAAATTTGGTGATGAGTGATCGATTTACTAAAAAGAAACAATTTTAAGCAGAAGCACGGTCCTGTTACCTGTCCCATATATTCATGATACTGGATGGAGCTCTGGATTTAACTGATGTTGTAGCAGTACTTGGTGGTGTGGAATTGTTCGTTGAACTGCCCATGTGAGCTTATTTAAGTTGATTCAGACATCAAACCAGCATGAGGTGTTACCTTCTTGAAGCTCCTTAACTTTTGCCAGATATTTCCTCATCAGGTGAGCTTATTTAAGTACACATTTAATAGATTCAGATCACTTTTAGTAATGCACCTGTTAGAAGATTACTATATCTAATCTGTTTGCATAAAATTCTTTGTATATGGAAAAAAGTTCAGGCCAGCTTGGTGCACCTAGCTCTTCTCCTTTATGTGCATGCTTAATCTCTGTAATGGCTTCCTTAATCTGTAAAAAGCACTTACTATGTATAGCCACAATACTATGTGTCTGCTTAAGTATCGTTCTATCTGTGCTTATATCTACTCTCCTCATATGTTTTTAGCCCAGTCAGCGACTAAACCTCATTACATTATATTTTTTGCTTGAGCATATCCGAGGAACTTAGATACTATTGCCTGTTATACTGTCATAAGTTCGCTAAAAAACTTAGATACCATACCCATTACCTATTTAATATCTATCGATCAATTACATCTATCACTGAAAAAACTCACACAGCAAGCTAAGAGATAGAAAACCAATAAAAATGACAGCCACCAAATAGCTAATAAACAAAACTTGATCCATAGTACAATCACCTTAAACCAAATATACATCGCGCGAAGCGCGATGCATTAGCTAGTTTTGCTCATTTTCTTTTCTGCCGCTTGCAAAGATGGACGAAGCCACAAAGCCAAAGGTGGGACCGTGGGAGATAGGAATAATAAAAGTATTAAAGATTGGTATTTTTTCGGTTGGTTGGTTGCCTTTGTAGGTGACAACAATTGGAACAAAATTTATTCTGGTAGACCAATGATCTCTAATGGGTGGTGTTTTGGGCAACCTATTTTTTATTTGAAGCAACATGTGTATTTTCAAAATGTCTAAACTACCCCTAGCATGAGTGAAGATTTATTATCCAATTTAATTCCTTAGGTCTCCCGTTAAAAGCAAAATGTATTTTTTTTTAACAAAAATCACATATGATTTCATTAATTTGTATAATAAACATTCAAGAAACCAAAATAATAACATATATTAAAAGAACATTTTTTTTTAGCATTGGTATGATTTTGTACTTCCAAAAAAGATTAAATGATTCCATCTTTAGCAAAATCCAGCCGAGAAATGCATGATAATGTACTAAATTTAGAAGGACAATTTGGTCACTTCAAAAAAAAATTATGTTGCTCCAAGTAGAAAACCGGTTGCCCAAAGCACTTCCCATCTCTAATGAGACTACAAGTCTACAACATTATTACGCTAATTAAATCCAGGCTGCAATGTGCAGACACATCCCACAGTTGCTGATATCATGCATTTATATATACATTTTGGTCGGACTATGCACCTAAATCACTACTCAATTCATATAATTCACTGTATTTTTGCTAGGATTTGATACTGCCGCCGCTTTTCATTGATTTCGTAGGTACCGTATTCGATAAAGCCAATATGAATAAGATTTTATTTTTGTTAAACTAACAAGTATGGATATGGATAAAAAAAATTTCATTAACTTATCGAGTACGGATATGGGTAAGGATTATTTCATATGTATTATCTAACGAGTAAAATTTTACAACTAATATGTATATATAATCATGCTATTGATATATATCGCAAAATATGTTATTAGTTTCAATCTTCGTCCAAATTTATTTATGTTAATGGAAAATTAATTTACACTCTATATTATATTATAATTTATAATTTATTGTATAGATTTTTTAATTCAATTGATATGAGAGAAGATTTCATGATTTTTGTTATATCTAAAGTATTATCTAAATGTTCTACTTTATCTATATATTTTATTTGATATTATTTATTTAAAATATTGAGTTTATTGCTCGGCTACTAACTGCACCCCACTCCACCACTACACAGGTGGCAGTAGCACAACCTCAGCCTCACCATCGTATCTGGACCCACTGTGTACTCATTAAGGTGGTTGCACAGCGACTACCGTCTGTTAATGATCTCTTTCAGCACCTCCTTAGAGCTTGGAAGCTCTCTGGCCAGCACAAGTTCACCTGTAAGGGAAGAGGCCTTTACTTGGTGGAGTTTCAGAACCAAAAAGATATGCTTACTGTGTTGGATGGAGCCCCTTGGACAGTCTTCAATGATATAATCATAGCAGGTCAGGTAACCGAACAAGATGTCACTCACTTTTGCACTTGGGTTCAGTTACACAATGTAGATCTAGAATTACTTCCTGCACATACTGTCCAACAACTCCTCTTAGGAGTTGGGGTCGTTACACCTCCTT
This sequence comes from Rhynchospora pubera, assembly GCA_028095005.1. NCBI lineage: Eukaryota > Viridiplantae > Streptophyta > Magnoliopsida > Poales > Cyperaceae > Rhynchospora > Rhynchospora pubera. The sequence continues at coordinate 227,300,772 of CM051459.1, read as the reverse complement.
TAATCCCTTCTGCCAATGTTTTTAAAACCCTACCGGGTACCGGAAATTTCCGGTAAAACCGGGTTTCGGGTCACCACCCGGTAGGAAAACATCCATTAAACCCGCTAGTCAAGAACCGGGCAATTTCGGTCAAATACCGGAAATTTCGCCTGTTGCAATTTCGGCAGTCTACGTTTTCTCAATGAAAAAATCCACATATTTATTTGCAACAGAGGAGAATCGAACCAACATGGGAGCTGTGGAAGGCAACAACACCAACCACTGGGCCAAACGGCCTTATTTGTTAATAGATGTTGTTAAATTTACATATTATATATAATCCGTACAAACCGGTACAAACCGGCACAAACCGGTAAAACCAGTAAAAACCGCATACCGCCACCTTGGCCGGTTTGATGACCGGTAGGGTATTAAAAACATTGCCTTCTGCTGCTGCTGGTCGTAGATACACCAGAGTCAGGGTGCGTTTGGGGATTGATAGTATTCTGGTGGATAAGGCTCAGCTATTGCTTCCAGACAATAGTACCCAGGATGTGTATTTTGTTTACGAGAGAGTTAAGAGAATTTGTAATTTTTGTGGAGTCATTGGAAAAATCAAATCAATAATACCATCTAGAAAAATCAAATCAACATCATAGTCAGATAAACGTTAACTTGAGATTTTTTGTTTTTCTCTTTTTTTTTAGTGACCAATGGACCATTAACTTGAGGTGCACGTAGCTTTCAGTCGGTAACCAACCGGGCGCAGTAGATCAATCATGTGCTGGTTCTCCAGCGAACAAACATCAAAACGGATCAAACGCCAAGACCTGTGGAGTGTGGCTAACGCTCTCATGGTGCACAAGGAACAAGTCCATCCAATGATTAAAACGTGGCGCCTAGGAAACCATCCGCCTTTGAAGTTTGGCCCAAACCGACCCCTTCGGCTTTCGTTGCCACGTCATTCACTCGTACCCTGATTTATGGCCACTTCCAAAGTTCCACTATTAGTAGCCTTTGTATAACGGGTGATATCTAAAATATGCATTTTATCGCTACAGAAAAGATTGTATAAGTATAGGTTTTAAAGATCAAAACGAGACGACTATGGTCCCTCATTGACTGGCCCCCAGGGTCTCATCCTTGAGACACGTTTCCACGCATTCCTGGCTACTTCGCTTACACTAAATACCCTGCAACTTCCAAAATATTACAACTATCGCCACTCGCGATTTCTTTCCATGGGGTCTTATCAGTCGTTCCTCCCACGTGCGTGGGGCCTACTTCGTGGTAGTTTTGTTATATCATGGAAAGTTGAGGTTGAGGGTGAAAGTTGTGGGGGTCTGAACCCAAACCCCGTCAATAATTGCGTGCGCGAGTGGTTCGTTGTATTTATTATTTATTTATATTAAAAAATCAAAGCGAGTGGGGAATATTTAAAATTGTTTTGATAGTGTAAACTAAAGCACCGCCTCGTGTAAAATCCTGTACGATACGGCAATTGCCAATTCTCTTGGTTTTATCGGGTCGGATTCTCCGGATCCAATTACGGTTTCACGAGTCTTCAGACGAATTTATTAATACAAACATTGTAGGGATGGTCAAAGTATAATACTAGAAGAGGTCAAACAATTTTATCTTCTTCTATTCTAATCGTTTTTGACTGGTACTATTCAGCTTTAATTTATCTGATAATAAAAGAGGGCAGGTTTTATTTTCAAATACAATTATATTGTTGTCTGCACTATAAATTAAATTTATAAAATTTGCTTCGTATAACTACATGGACTTCTTCAAAAGTTTAAAGCTTTACATTTATAAGCTATATACGAAATTATGTAAATTTCCAATTAAATAATAAAAATAAAAATGACTTATACTCTGTTTACAAAATTAACTTAAAAATGGAGATAATTATCCAATTTAGAGAAAATATTCGTTTCAAAGAAAGCAAGCAAAATTTTCTCAGAGTGAAGTGATTTATCATTGATGGAGGATAAAGTCGAGGATCTCCTATTTAAAAAAATGTTTTTAATACCAAGTATTGTAATGAAACAATCATTTTTTTTTGCTCACGTAAAAGGCTGTGTTATGCTAAGTATAATCTCTCATAAATTTATTTTATTGTTATAAACAAGATAGTGTTTTTATTTTTTGGAAAAAAAATTGATAACGACTTTCAGATAACATAAAATTTATAACTTGATTAGGTAGTGCAACATATGACTCTATCCTGTTGTCTATAAAAGAATATAAATGATACATTACCTTATTTTTTAAACTATAAAAAGTATTAATAGGGAAACATTAGTTTGAAAAAAAGGAAAGAAAAAAGTGAAATGATAATAACGACATACTTTTAACTGAAAAAAAAATGCTTATACTATTAAAAACAAATGAAAAATAGTGAAGATTATTTTAGTTAAGTTGTATATTTATAATTTTGCTAATAAATGAGTTAATAATGTAACATAAATTTGTACTTTCCAAATACAAAAGATGAAAAAGTGTTCTCCGTAGCGACGTAGTGGATGAGTCGATTTGAATTCGAATCACAATTGACAGCAGTTGTTTCAGCAACCGTTTTACGTAGTAATCCTGTTGTGTTAGGGGCAATGATTTGCAAAAAGAAAAAAACAGTTGAATTGGGAAACCAAAAGCAAAAAGAAACCGCCTTAACGGGTTGCACCGCCACAGAAAACCCAATAACCCAACCGCATCCTTCCCTTTATAAAGGGCCCCTTGTTCTAATTTTTATCTTCACATAATAATATAATTTTCTCTTCTCTCTCTCTCTTCTCACCTCTTTCTCTCTTCTCACCTCGTGGCCATGGCGACAGAGATTCTGAGACCTCAAGACTGTCTGAGCAGCGCACGCAACTTCCACTCCTTGTCCTGGTCTCCTCAAACTCCAAGTCAGAAACTCTTCCCCAACCCCAACCCCAGCAGGAGAAGGTCCCGCGCCGTTCGAACCAACCAAGCCGCCTCTCCCTCTTCCTCTTCCCCTTCCCCGAACCCTAAAACCAAACATGGTCGACCAAACCCTAATTCCAATCGCAAATCTTCCTCCTCTTCTTCTTCTCCCTCCGCCTCTCCTCCTCCTACTCCTCCTCTGTCCACCTCTCCCGTACAGAACGGCTTCAGGCTTCTCAGGCGTGGGGAGGCCTTCCAGTCTCAGTCATCGACAACGCCGCCGCCTCCTCTTCCTAAGCCCAAGGCCGTTTCCCCCTTGCGTAGATCCCAAGCAAAAACTCAAACTCCACATCCACAGAAGAAGAAGAACCAATCCGATAGGGAGAGGGATCGGGTTGGATCCAGACCCGAACCCACTATGACGCCGCCGCCGCCGCCTGCTCTTCCTTCTCCTCCTCCTCCTTCCGAGTCCGAGGAGGAGTTGAGGTATGCGGGTCTGAACTGTTCCTTGAGTGCGCCGGCACCGGAGTGCGTGCCCAAGCCTGGTTTCCTGGTGAGGTCCACCAGTGTGGGCCACGCAAGCAGCGATGACGTGGCTTCGAGAACCTTGCGGGGCCTCCTCAAGTTGAGCAATGTTTGATGTAGATGAGATTAGATATGGAAATATGTGGAGGTGAAGATGCACAGCATTAGGCATTAGCAGACAAGATTGATAAGTCTCCAATTCAGTATTCGGTGTGGATTCCTCTTCGTATTTTTTCAAAAGAGGAATCCACTAAAATGGTAATTACACTAGTTAGAGGGAGGGAGGGCTTACGGGCTTAGGCACCAAAATTGCTTGCTTCTTGTTGCGCCTTCTTTCATTCATCTGCACATAAGTCGCATACAAATATATAAGCTCCTTACGTTTTTCTTTTTCATCCTGCAACTGCAAGTTTGGTGGATTTGTCAGGTGGCAAGAAAGAAAGTAGTTGCTTTGTTGCTACTTAAATTAGATTACGAGTGAATAGTTTCTACTTTTTGCAGCTTTAAGGTGGGTAGCTTTACTGTCTGGTTGTCGTCTGGATTCTGGAGTTTAGGTTAGTTTTACTTTTACTGCTGTTAACTGTTGTTGTAATGTTCCTGTCATTTGTTGCTACTACAAGTTGCTTATGTACTAGTCCTTTGTCTGAGCTAAGAAACCCAGGACATGTTCTGATAATATTATTGGATCAATAAAATGAGTTTGTGAGTAAAATTGGGTGGCTCTGTATTTTCCTTTACTTGTTGGTAAAACGGTTCTTTTTTTCATTTTTCCTCTATTTGTACCTTTGCTTCCCATACCAAGCGGCTCTACCAGTACGGTGTCAAATAGCTTTGGTACCAATCCTGTACTGAAACTATTGCAAGGGCAATCAATGTGAAATAACTTTAGCCGTATACCTAGCTTTTACTAATCCTTTATGAGTAATGCTAGAATCAAACATATAGGACGTCAAACACGATACAAACGTCGCACATTAAAATTTCGAACGGTCGATCCAAACCGCTCAATATGATCTCTATATTAAAATATCCTTGATAATCAAATTTTATATTTTTTCATATTTTCTAACTATTTTTTTCGAATTTTCAAAATTGAAGGGTTCAGAACTTTTTAGATTGAGCATATTGAAAAATTCCAAAAAAAATAGTAAAAAAATTTAAAAAATATAAAATTTGGTTTCCATGAAAATTTTATAACATAGAACAATTTGAGCGGTTTGGATCGGCCATTTCAATTTTAAAAATTAAAATTTTATCGCGTTGGACAAGTGTACGTGTCCTATATGTTTGACACTAGCCACTCCCATCCTTTATTTAGTCGGTTTGGTTGCTACTTCATATATTCTTCATCTATAGATGAATTGGTATGCTTTCTCAGATTTTGAAGAACTGTTATTTTAAAAGCTGTAATATTAATACTTATCATGTATTGTATATTTATTTGCTCATGTCTCGTGTGAATCATCATGTTTGAAAAACAGTTTATTTTGTTGGAGGGTGTAGAACGATTTTGTTAAGTTGTTATTAATAATTTGTATTGATGCACTAATTGTAACTTGATTCAAGCAATCACTCACACAGTCCCATCATAAAGATATGTGATGTAAGAAATCTTCAATTTTGGGTTATAGATATCTGTCAGTTTGGTATTTGCTCTGCTGGTATATTAACAAACAGAAGCAAAAATGATTTGTTTATAGATTATTTATAATCAAATATTTCAATGTGGTTTCGTTCTGTACTGTGTTGGTAACTGGTAGGTGGCGCCCTTTTAGTTTTTAACTGTGTTGTATTGGTGCGACTTGCGCTGGTTATAGTTATACCAATCCTGATTTTGGACTAATACGGTCAACTCTGTACCTTCCCATTCCTAGACTCCTAGTGGCTCCATCTACCATCTCCGTGTCAAAAAGGTCGATAACCATATAGCTTATGTACCAAGTGGCAAACAATATATTAGTCGTGTACCTATCTTTCATACATTGTTGGTTGGTACTTGGTAATTGATTTTTTTTTTTTGACCTAGATGAAGTATAGTCTCTTGGATTTTGAAGAGATGTTATTTGGGAGTGAATATTTTTCTGTGAGGAATCTTATGACGCAACTTGTTTTTTGTTCTCTATTAAAACATGCCTATGCCTCTTTGGAGAAGCAACCAAAACGAAATGGGTCCCTATCATTGAATATATATATATAGAGTTTTGCTATGGTGAGTTGCAACTCACAAAAGCGTCCGTGAGTCGCGCTCAAAATTCCGAAATTAAGTTCATAACGACCGATCAAAACCGTCTAATACAATCTTCCTATTGAAATCTCCATGCAGACAAAATTTTATATTTTTTCGAAATTTTTAAGTATTTTTTTGAAATTTTGGAAAATCATTAATCTAATTAGTTCTGAACCGTTCAAAAACAGCAGTTTTTAAAAATCAGAAATAAATACTTAAAAATTTTGAAAAAATGTAAAATTTGGTCAGCATGGAGAATTCAATAGGGAGATCGTATTAGACGGTTTGGATCGGTCGTTTTGAACTTAATTTCGAAATTTTGAACGCGACTCACGGACGCTTTGGTGAGTTGCAACTCACCATATCAAAACTCTATATATATATATATATATATATATATATATATATATATATAATTTTATTTTTGTGGTCGACAACTTATATTCCAATAATGATATGGAACACGGTTTTGCGGGTATGATACTAGCCAGAAGCTTCGTTGATCGTTATATGTGTACGAGGTGTTTCAAAATTTCAAATATTTGAACCAACTGTTATAAATCAATAGAAGCTTATAGATATCCCATATATAATACATTAATTGAGTGTGTTTGAATGCGCAACAAGAATAAGTTCCAAATTTCTTATTTTTATACAATTCAAACAACACAAGAATAAAAAATTTGAACTTATCCGGCTCCTTATTTATACTAACAAAATTATAGAATTTGAATAGAATTTTGTGCCAATCCTTATTCTTATGTTTATCCGGTCTCAATCCAAACACACCTATTATACGACCTCGTATAATCGAGTAATTCCGTAATCCTGTACCATATCCTGTGTATATTTGCAATAATCGTCCTTAATACTTTAATATATAATAAGATTTCATTATACTTTTGGCTATTTGCTCCTGTCACGTGTGAATCATGTTTAACGACCAGTTAATTTTCATAAATAAAGACATAAAAGGATTTTTTTTTTTGGAGGATCTTATAAATTCGTGGTTGATAATTTGCATTGGGTGAAGAGTTTTGCTATGGTGAGTTGTAACTCACCAAAGCGTCCGTGAGTCGCGCTCAAAATTTCGAAATTAAGTTCAAAACAACCGATTCAAACCGTCTAATACGATCTCCCTATCGAATTCTCCATGCAGACCAAATTTTATATTTTTTCGAATTTTTTAAGTATTTATTTCAGATTTTTAAAAACTGCTGTTTTTGAACGGTACAGAACTAATTAGATTAATGATTTTCTAAAATCTAAAATAAATACTTAAAAATTTCGAAAAAATATAAAATTTGGTCTGCATGGAGAATTCAATAGGGAGATCGTATTAGACGGTTTGGATCGGTCGTTTTGAACTTAACTTCGAAATTTTGAGCGCGACTCACGGACACTTTGGTGAGTTGCAATTCACCATAGCAAAACTCTATATATATATATATATATATATCAGTGCTTGGAAAAGATCATTGAATCAATATTATATATAATATTCTTTTATTCCGATGATGATTTTAGAACACGGCTTGCGAGTAGATTACTTGCAAGGAACAGAAAAGCGTTCTTCTGCATGAGGTGGGCTTAGAAAACAGAAAAGTTTTAATTAAAAATTGATATCAATATTATACTTGTAATTCTATCAAACAAAAACATGAATCCTTCCTAGCTGTACGTGCGTTTAGACTTTATTATCTATCTATATTAATTTGACATGGCAAAACGGCGTCATACTCGAACAGCTGGTATTGTTGCTTATTTTGTCGATGGTTTTTTTTTTATATTATATAATAATATTATTATTAATAGTTAATTCACTATGGTTACTTGCACTTCTTGTCACTTTTTCCTGAAAAATGAATCCCGCTGCAACATCTTGTGAATAGAAACCAAAGATCTATATCGTAATTCTACACCAAAGAAAAAAAAAATGTTTCTTCGAATTGAACAACTCTGCCTAGAAAAAAAGAATCCAGAAAGCCTTCCAAAAACATGCCAGTTGTTTAATCTAATCCAAACGAACTCGAGTCAAAATCGCAATTTCTAGTGTGCATAATTTCACATCATATTGATTTATAAAACTATATCTTCATCCCGCTCAACCTGCCAAAACACAATAAAACTAAGTATTTTTTTCCTTATTAATTTATAAAAAAAAAATGTAGGCTTAAACTTGAAAGATGACACACAAATACACAATCCATCCGACTCCGACTCCTGACTCGTGGAAATTTCACATCTGCTCCTACATGCCTGTGTATATACGTCATTTCCAAAACCAGACATTACTACATGCCTGTGTATATGGCCTACAGGAACTGACCTGATACCGGCACAAGCTTTTAGAACTCGAGGAAAAGTAAATCTGTCAGGAGGAATGCCATCTTCTTCCATCTGGTGATACAAAGCCACAGCCTCATGATACAAGCCCAATTCAGCATACCCTGAAATCAACCAGTTCCAAATGAAAACGTTGGATTTATGTCCAATTTTTCCCATTTTCCAAATGCTCACTTCAAAATAATCATTACAGATATCACTCAAGAGGAACTCCAACAACATTTAAAAAAAAAAAACATTACAAGCATGTCAAACTAACACATATTATCAAATTCGTTAATTTTTACAATAACAACCCCCAAAATATTCCAAACGAGAAAAATACGACATTGTCCATCGATGAGAATCAAAACACAAAATCTGCACATAATCCCCAGTAGCCGTGAGCTTGAAATTTCATAAATTACCTGCAATGGAAGCAACAAAAAAACCAAAGCTATAACTCTAAACGGTACCAAAATTAATAGGCATTGCTTCTATTTCTAGTGGAATAAAAAGAAAAGAGAGGTTTACTCTTCAAAATAAACTTATAAATCCTTCATATACTGCACATAGCTTCAAGGGACAGAATCTACGTTAATTTATTTAATTTGCAACAAACTATGTGCTGATTAACCCTCAGTAGATTACTTTAAAAAAAAATCTAATTTCAGATCAGTTAGTGATAGGCTATTTTGTTGTGTACGGGGCAGGGGGGTTGGTGTCCAGGTAATGAATCTATTGATTGTTCATTGTAGGAGGGTGGCCATGAATCGTATCATAAAGATTTAAACTACAAGAACTAATTTGTTCTAAATTTGAACTGGCATGAGAGAGGGATGGGACCATACCAGTAAGCTGGAGGAGAAGCCACAAAGCACCTAAGAATATGGCACCTGAGCTTAAAGAAGGGCGCAGAGCTGAGCGAGCGAGAGCGAGAGAGAGAGAGAGAGAGAGAGGCCTGGGAGGGGAAGGGAGGAGTTTCATCTGCTCCTTGCAACAGAGTCCAATCCTTTGTTTTCCGAAACAGATGTTGCAAGGGAGAAAAGGACAATGTTGACCTTGTAAAGTCACTCCGATAAGACCTGCTTCATCCAAGTCTTGAAGTAGTACATGCAAAGATGCTCTGGCACATCTGCCTGCACACCATCCAATAAAAGCACCGAATGTCTGATATTAATAGTTATACTGAAACTGACCTTCTGATGCACATCAATGTCTAATAAGACTAATTAGTGATCTGTGACACTTACACACAAGAAAAAGGCTCAAAGCACTAAAAAAGAATCAATTAAAAACCAGGGCAATCAATGCATAATTGCATACCAATAATTAAATGAAGGGTAAATTGCAAAAAAAATCCCTATATTATAAAAAAAACCAGGGAATAACTAGCCTGCTCCCATCACTTGGAGAAAAAGACAAATTGTTTATTGGAAAACCCAAAATCTTGTTAAACAATCATTTGAACTTTTTCACAAACAGTACATACCAAAATTTTCAAGTAAAATGACATATGTTTTATCATGGACAGTATTTCTGTCTTCTCCAAGTTGTCCGAGCAAAGTCGGCAATGTCCAGAAGATGCAGCAATTAATTTTTACCTCCACTACAGCACAAGCGTTTCTTGAACTTCAAAGAGCAAAAATAAAATAATTCAGGAGGTAGAATGCATATTCCTAATCAAGTTGAAAGAGCTAAGAAATTACCATATTCCATGCACAAGAAAATCCATCCGTTGAGAGGAACCAACTCCTCGCACTGGATTGAAGTTCCAGTTCCAATGATTGATCATCTTTCTCCTCTCCAAAATCAAAATCATACATCTTTCTTTTTTTCTTTTTCTCCCTTTTTCTTCTTTTACGACTTCTTCTTTCAAAGGTTTCAACATCAGAATCATCAGACCCAACAAAAGAATGCTCGTTGGCTTCTCTGAAATGAATTCCATTTTTCAAGAAAACAAATTCCAAACTCTCAGGTGTCTTACATTCTTTGGTCAAAATATAAAACAAAATCCAAGATTGAATGGCAATCCATTTAACTGCTTCCTCCCTCTTCATCTCCATCAGTTCTCTTGTTAAAGCCCAGCTAGCCTCATTAGTAGGACCTACTAAACTCCCCACAATGTCCTCCAAGTTTTTTTCTTCCTCTTTATTTTCTTCATCAGAAATCAAGCGGAACAGCTGCCTGGGCTTGGAAATGAGTGAATTCATCAAAAGAACTTGATCAAGAGACAATGAAAAAGATCTGCTTAGTAGAATCTCAAGCCAGCAACATGAAAACTTGAACTCTTTGCACTCTAAATTGGGCTCCAAAAAATTCCCAAGCGATCTCAAGAAGTAGAAAAGCCCGTCTACATCGAGTGATGCCAAAAGAACTGGAGAAAGGGATGAGAATGTTTCTTCACTTAAAAATCCGTCCACCATATCCCAGACATCTCGACATCGCTCTTCATACATCAAATCCAAAAGCAAATTCACAAAATATCCGCGGTCAATTTGGAAAATATCACCACCTTTAACTGATTCAGCGAGCTCGTCAGAGGACCAGAAGGCGGGGACGTATTGGAGAAAGTTTTGAACAGTACGGAGCACATCTAGGTTTTGGAAGTAGTGGGGTTTGGTGGCAATGACAGCTGGTGATTGGCCATGGGCCCCCCTCCAGTGAAGCTCATCCCAGCACGTGTCGCGGTGTGCAAAAGCAAACTGGGAGAGAGCTCGGGAGCCCTTTGTATGACCTGACTCGCTTGAAATTGAGAAATGATCAAACCATTTCAAAATGCGGCTGTTGTTGTCTGAGAATCCAAGAATTAAAATGATGAGTTAGCATACATACAAGGATTAAAAGCTCGAATTAATCTTCATCTGTGATTAGAACAAAGCTCGCAATACCTAGGAAGAAGTTGCGGAGAAGGTGGGACCTCTTAGCGATAAAAGGGCCGAGAATGTGGGGCCGGGTTTGAAAAAGGAAGTGCAGCAAGTGTGGGGCGACGTCGTTACGGTATTGCGAGTCGTGATGGAGAAGATTGCGAAAGACGAGGCGATGATCGTGTAGAGCATGGAAGGCAGAGATGGTATTGCGTAGCCAAAGGCGAGCCTCGTACCGGGCCGGTGCGTTATTTATTTGGGAAGAGAGACAAGATTGAACCTTGTGTAGGACACCAAGTTTGTCTTTGACAACACCATCACCATGGTTTGTTTTTGTTTGAAGGTATAGAAACACCATGGTTAATGGTTTGGTTTGTTTGCGAAAGACAGAGACAGCGAGAGAGAGGTGAAGAGGTCTGAGAGAGAAGAAGAGATGCCCAAACCCCAATTGGTTGTTTTGGGTTTTGGGTTTCGGGTTTTGGGTCTGGGCCAGTCGGGCTGAGACCTGACTCCTGAGAGAGAGCCAGAGTGGCAGAGCAGGAGAAAAAGAATCCATGGTGATAAGGTAAATACTTGTTGTTTCCTTTATTAAAAATAAAAAAAATGCATGGTGACGCCGTGACGGTAACAAAAACCAAAAACAATCCATGATAAATTACGTAATTGCGCTGCGCCGAGATGGCCATGAGACTATGACTATGACTTCGATCAGTGATAAATTACTTTTTTTATCACACTAAGTCTAGCAAGAACAAGAACATAAGTACAACGCAACACCAAATTCTAAACAAAATACTGGTTACAAAGGTGTAGCTTTACATTGTGTGCATAATTTCAAAAACATGAAAGCCTTCCAAAAACATGCCAGTTGTTTAATCTAATCCAAATGAACTTGAACCAAAACTGCAATTTCTAGTGTGCATAATTTCACATCACATTGTGCTGTCTATTACCTATATCTTCATCCCGCTCAACCTGCCAAGACACAAGAACATATCGAGTTTCAGTTGTCACTATATCTTTTCTGTTTCTTTTCTTTTGGGTAGGGGGTGGAGGGTTATTTACCTCAACAATGACCTTCTTGTCTTTTCTTCTGACTTTTTCAGTACCATCATCTTGCTTTAATGGATAGGATACAGATGCTTTCTTTACTTTCTTTCGAGTTGGTTGCTCCTCCAAGTCATCTTCATCTCCCTCAATATCATCTGCAATTTTATTCCAGAATTTACAAAAGAAGGAAAAAGGGAATATGCACTGAACCTCTGAGCTGAAATTAAAGTCCCCCTGCATTTTAAACAAAATAGATCTACTGTTCATCTTTATGCAGCAAACACCCGTGGTTTGGTACTTTTGAGCAATGTTTTGTGTGGCAAATGAATAATTCAATCGATTATTCTTCAACAATAAAGCCATTTGAATTATCTTTACACACCAACTGCTATTAAATTATACCTAAAATTCATTACCCTTCAAATTTGGTAACTTGCTGGTAATTATCACCATATAGTCTTCCTAGACAGAGGATAAGCTGATAGCAGGTTTTTCTACAAATAGTAGTAATAAACAGCAGGTGTTCACTTCACAGCCCTTAATGAAAGACAAAACATATATGAGACTGATATTAAGGACTTGTATGCAAAAGGGGAATCAATACCAATATTATTGGCTTTCAAGAAATCTCCCATGTCTTCTATGTCATCCTCTAGTTCTTCTTCAAGTTCATAATCTCCTTCCACATATTCCACCTCAGCCTCCTGATCAAACAAATAAAAATAATGAACCATAAAAAAATAGACAGTTTAATGTAAAAGCTTTTCGACCAAATATATACAATAATATCAACTGTACCTCTTCCTCTTCTTCTTGCTCTTCCTCTTTGTTCTTATCAAGCAACTTGTTGAAAATCTCCTCATCATAGTTGCAAATATCAGGATAGACACCCTTATTTAGGCGTTCCAATAACTCTTTTTCAATGACCTACATGGAAACACACAAGCTTGTATTAGGGGAAAAAAATTTCAAGGGAAAGATAAATATCTCAAATGATTATTTACAACAAAAGAGAGAATGATTTATTTTTTTTTTTGGGGGGGGGGGGGAGAGAGAGAGAGAGAGAGAGAGAGAAAGAGATAACATTTTCGATTTGGGCAGCCCTCAATGCCTTTTCCTCTCTTCTAGATTCACGTTTTACTTCTTTCCTTGGTACAGTCATTATCTTTTCTCTACATGTACACAAAAAAGAAAAAGATATTAATAAGCATGATCATAACACAGAAAATGATAGTGAAAAAAATAATAGTAAGTTCTATAATACAGGAGAGTGGAAAAACTCCAGACCTGACTTTCTTGCTGAGCTTCACCATCCTAATGCGATACTGTGTCATTTTTGTTAGCCTTTGTTTAATTTTGTGCACTAGCAGCTTCGGCCAATATTCCTATGCATCCATAATAATCTAAACATAAGTGATGAAAGAATATAATAATGAAAGGATACCAACACATCATTCTACATAGTAGGTGCCCACAAAAACAAGAGGTACATACTATTGCTTAAACATCATATAGATGCACCAGTTTGAACATACTGGTACAAGATTTGATAGGATAGTACTGGAAAAACTAAAATTTTTAGTGTAGTCATTTAACCAGATGCTGATGTCACCAAACATCCCTTGATTAATAAGGTTTACATTAGGTGCATGTCGGTAATATCAAGAGCCATATGCATACCAGGTGCTTATCAATGATCTCAAGAGCCTTCATGTAGTTCTTTGGCAGTTTAATCCGTTCCCAAAGTTTATTCGGCATGTGAGCTCTTTCAATTGTTTTCATGTAAAGATAAAAGATCCCTGGAATCAGTAAAATCACAAAGTCGCAATTAAACCAATTGCAGCATTTATTATAATAAACCTAATTGGTGTTGTGCCAAAAAATATGAAAAATAGTGAGGCTTCATTTTAAATTGGCTGAATGGCACTGTAATCCACTGCATTTTAAATAAGTCCTCATAAAAAAAAACCACTTCATATATTGCTATTGGCTTTCAAAGTAAGAATATACTTTTTTTCCCAAAAGCTCCTGGTATGGTGCGTGAAGATGTACCAACTACAATATGGCACACTCAATATTAAATAAAACTTGATAAGCATTGGGAACTTGGCAGTGTGATTAATTTTGCTACAACTTTGTGGAATGATGACAAAAAAATTAATATCAACTTGGTATCAGAAAATCAGAAAATCGACTTGTCATTCTATGAGAAGTTGAGAGCATAGTTTATAATTCCAAACAAAAAAGTCACCAAGAAAATGGATAGAATCTTACCATCATGGTCACGAATTGTTGCATATCTACTGTTTGCAAGGGGGCATGAGCTCCTATTGCAGATACCCGTCACATTATAAGGATTTCTACAAAAGTTCCCAGTTTGAATCCTAAGACACGCCCAAAAGACAGCAACGACAAATTAGAGGAAAAATGAAAACAAGCTACAAAATTTATTTAAAAGAGAAAGTAGACTGGTATGGTTTCAGTAGTAAAAATCATCAATGATTAGGGGTTTTCTGATTGCAACTGGCGATTGCTCAATAGGTGTTTGTTAAACAAGTTTTGTTCCAATTACAAAGGTGAGGCCTGATAACTTGTGGAACTCAGTTGCATACTTGCATGTATCCCCTAAAACCCTGTGTAAAATCAGTAAAGTAAAGAGAGGATAAAAGGGGGGGGGGGGTGAAATGGGGAATAATTACTTGGCCATGTAGCTGCAGTGATGGTGCCTGATGACGTCCCATATGACGTCGTCATTCTGCATCACGTCGTACTTTTTGTTTTGTCAGCCTGCTCCAAAAATGCTCTTTTTCCTTGGCGTTGCTTTCCTGTTGGTATTGATGATATGGATAAGAGTTTAGATATGGATTTGACTGGAACTAATCCAAAACTAGTTTGTGTTTAGTACATGTAGATGTAGAGATGTTGGGAAGGCCCTGTATTGTGTTGCTGAGCAGAAGGTGGGTCTTAAGTTAGGTTCCAATTGTGAGCAGCTTTTCTTTTCATATTATGTATTAGTATTACCAATTGACCATGTATGTCTGAAGCATTAAATTAAATTAAATTAAATTTCCAGAAACAACTCTCTGAATAGTAGGGTTGAGAAATTGGGGTTTTGTGAAACAGGTGATAGACATGACATGACATGACATGCTCCTTTCTACAGTGAGTGTGAGTGACAAAAACCAATCATCAAGAGAAGAGAAGGGAAGGAAGGAAGGAAGGAGGAAGAGAGAAAGAGAGATGTAAGTTTACCAGAGCAGAGCGGAACTATGGGCTGCTTCTCGTCTCGTCTCGTCTCGTCTCGTGTCGTGTCGTGTCTGTCGCTCGATCGAAGGAGACGATTAGACGGAAATGATTCGTTCGTTCGTTCGTTCTAGGGTTTTTGGGTTTGTCTTTTAATTATAATTAGAGAGGAGGCGATGGCCCATGGGACTATGGCCCATTGGATCAGTAAAAAAAATTCATCACTGATTAGGAGTTTTGCTCAATAGGTTCGGTGTTTGTTCAACAAGTTTTGCTCCAATTTCAATAGTGAACTTGTGGATCTCAGTTCCACGTATCACCTTAATCCTTGCCTAATCTCTCTTGATCCTGCTCGATTAACGCAAAATAAGTAAAGAGAGGATTAAAAAAGTAGGGATGAAATTTTTGTGCGAATTTCAATGTTATTTGGTAAAGGACAAAATGTCATTCAAAACATACATCTTAGTAAACAGTGTGTTGCATCACTTACATATTGGAATTTTCAAATGTCATCAAATTGCATCGTTTATGGCATAAATAATTATTAAAAAATAATTATGTATTATTAATTCTAACAGTTGGCATACATTCATTTATGGCTAATAATTATAAGCAAGGAGAGAAAGGTGCTTCTTACTCTGGACGAGTTGGAAGGAGGAGCTCGCTTTATGCTACAACTCGAGGAACGAAGACCCGTGATTATGACTAATATTTGATTCTTTCTATCATCATAGATTGGATGTTAGAAAAACAAATAAAACTATGATCATCCTCATCCCTAAGAAAAAAATGCCATGGATATCAAGCAGTTTCGATCCATTAGTCTTCTAAACTGCATTTATAAATAGATAACCAAGGTACTGACTAAAAGGTTAGCTGGTATAATTGATACATTAGAGCTTCGTTTGGATGAGGTGTGGAAAGAAAGAAAGAAGGAAATAAATTTATTATAAACAATCTTTTGTCTGTTTGGATGGTCGTGAAAATAGTCTCATAGGTACTGGTTAGGTTGGGGACAAGTTTGAAAATTAGTACAAGTCTTAATAGGTATTGGTATGAGCTTGGTACTGGTATAAGTGGCAGTTGCTATGACTGGATTTTTTTTTGTTTGTTCCAGTTGGTACCAGTACAGTTAGTATTAGTACTAGGGATAGTTGTATTGAATTTTCTCTCTTTTGATTAATACCAATAATGTCGGTTTAGTTGAGTGTCAGGTTTAGTTGAGAAATGTCGGTAAACTAGGTTAGGAGTTTACCATTAATGTGTTTTGAGTTATGTTATGATTGCTTTGTAATTTTTTTTTATTAATGAAAATCGCCACCCTCAAAAAAACAATTCAAACTCTTCACAAAGTTACACACTTCCCAATACTTCTTTCTACTTTTTTCCTTCTTTCCTTCTTCCCACACCTCATCCAAACGGAGCCTAGTAGATCAATCTCAAGCTGCCTTCATTAAGTATAGATTCATCTTAGACAATGTGGTATGTGTTAATGAAATAATACATACGGCCAAAAAAGATAAAGAAGAGGGGGTAGTGTTAAAAATAGATATGGAAAAGGCCTACAATAGAGTAAATTGGATCTTTTTGGAAGAGATGCTAAGAGTTAGAGGTTTTCATTTGACTTGGATAACTTGGATCAAATCCCTTCTTTATGGAGGAGTAATGTGCATTAATATAATGATAATATCACACCCTATTTCCAAGTAAAAAGGGTTTAAAATCTCCTATTGTTTAATTTGGTAGCTTATTGTCTAAATCAAATGTAAAAAAAAAAAAGCTAAAAATCAAGGGTATATAAGAGGGTTGTATCCTCCAGTGGATAGAAAGACCCCTAACTAATCTGGGTGCACCGGGACAAGACTAGGTGCAGTACAACCAATACATAGATTTTTTTTTTCAAGTACAAGCAATTAGATAATAAAAAATTATAAAATCTTAGGTCTTAACATTCTTCACTTTTAATAACAATCTTGCAATAACACATCCATGGACTGCGTTAAAACATTTGGGTACCCTATACTATTATATGATCTCAATTACCATAGACATAGTCAAATGCTAAGCCAAAATGAGAAACGGAAAGAAGAAGGTTCTGCTTCCTAATTTAAAAGTTAAAAGTTAATCCCCTTAATTTTGTATTGTATATCCTACTCCTACCCCTTCAATGCTCTGCCATTTTCGGCAAACCCGCCATCTTCTTCCTCGAATGACACCGTGGGCACAAACCGTTTCCACAACCAGTGCTTCCTCCAGAGCAGAACCATCTCCTCTATCGGCACCCCTTTCGTCTCCGGCACAAAGAAGTACACAAATACAGTCATCACTACGATCCACCCGGCAAAAAATAAAAATATGCCAAACTTGAAGGCACACAGGAGGGACAGAAATGCCTGAGCAATCGCAAACGTGAAGAACAGGTTCACTGCCACTGTTATACTCTGGCCCGCTGACCGCGTCTCTAAGGCAAATATCTCACTAGGAACTGTCCATCCCAGTGGGCCCCATGACCAACCGAAGGCCAGCACAAACAGGCATACCACCAGCACCACCGCAATAGAGAAGCCTTTTGATAGTTGTTTGTCTTCGCCGAATTTGACTCCGAGTATGATAGCTACAATTACCTGCAATTTTAATTTAACACTAGTTAGATTAGATTAGATTAGTGGTATCTGGTATGATATATATCTTTCACAATTAATTAATACTTATTCATATTAGAATACATTGTCTTAACTAAAGAAAATGCTAGCTAGGATATATCAATGTACGTACCTGACACAGAATCATTTGTATTCCTCCACTAATAAGCAGCTTCCTCCTCCCCACCTTATCAACCAACGCTATGGAGATCAGAGTTGAACCACATAACACTGCACCCGTCAGCACAGAAGAGTAGAGCGACGCATTACTGCCGAAACCCATGCTCTGGAACAAAACAGGGGCGTAGAACAGGATGGAGTTGATGCCGCCAAGGATTTGAAACGCCGGCATGAATATAGCCATAGCTAGTTGAGGCCAGTTCCTCCTCTCTAATATGTTTCTGATATTGATCAATTTGTTATTTAAGTTACCTCTTAGAAGATGAACGAAAGAAAGATATACAATTTATAATAATTATATAATATATGTTCTTGAATCTTGCCTGAATGGATGCTCAATTGAGTTGGCCAATTCACTTGCCTCCATCATATCTTGAAATTCAGCATCAACCTCTGTCGTGCCTCTGATCTTCTCCAACACTCTCCTACCCTCATCCATCTTTCCCATCTCGATCAAGCTATTGGGTGTCTCTGGCAAGAGGGACCCACCAACAGTCATCAATAAGGCCGGTACAGCAGCCAGGCCGAGAGAGAGGCGCCATCCCCATGAGTGGAGATGCTGTGTCCCGTAATTTATCATGTTGGCCGTGAATATGCCGAGTGTTGTGGCTAATTGGAACATCATGTTTAGGCCGCCTCGCAAGTGAGCCGGTGCCATCTCAGACAGGTACAACGGAACTGCCTGGAGAGCAGCGTATTTTATTAGCATGATAAATCTTTAATTATTGTCAGTATCTACAACTAATGGTTAATTCATTAGCACTTGAAAATATATTTGGTATGCCTTGTGCAGGAATATTGGGCAATTAAATATATATGCGCAAGCATATTTAAACATACAGTCAAATTCGAAACAAAGCAATTTCTAACTAAAAATAGCTAACATATTAGTCTGCTATATTGGATGTGGGATTGCTTAATCATTCTCATACAGACTGCTTAAACAACCAGATACGGCCGTATAGACAGAAGCACCACAGCATGAATACTCATACTCTGCATATTTTTCAAAATAAACTAGGCATATAAATATTTTTTAATTACCTGATTACCAAATCCAATTCCAACTCCCAGCATGATCCTTCCCAAAAGAAGCATGGCCAGATTCGCCGCAGCAGCATTGAGAGTGGCGCCTACGAGGAAACTTATACCACCACACACAATGCTCACCTTTCGGCCATAGTTTCTCGTCACGGGTGAGGCGGCTAGAGAAGCTACGAGGCCGGCTAGGTACAAAGAAGAGGTGAAGGCTGCCAGACCTTGGTTGTCATACTTGCAGTAGTTGTTTTGTGAACTTGAGTTCTTTTTGTGGTAAACTACCGGGAAGAATTTCTGAAGAAATGGATCCATTGATGTAACACCACCTGAAAAAGGAAAATTATATTTAATTGATCATTTAATATTAGATTTAGATTAGTTGAGTGTCATTAAGGTGATATATATCATTACACCAATTTTATATTGAGAGGAATAATACTCTCCAGTTTTTAATTAGCTTGGTGTCAAATCTTTCTTATACAATTTCATGTAACAGCTAGATCGCTTGAAATTTGCCTATAGAAAAAGGTTGAAACAAGTTAGAGAAAAGATTATGTTGAATCAAAATGGTATTTATAGTGCATAACTAATTTTTATTTTTCAAAAAATTCTTTCAATTTGTACAAGTTAAACATGGTACATATTTGTTATAGACTTATAATATAATGCATAGCAGCGGAGTTCCATTGAGCTCACTAGATTTAAAAGTTCCTCTTAGCCGACATGATCAGTGCATAACTGCATATGCATGGAGACATGGAGCAAGTGCACGGATAGGATAAATCAAATATCAATCCTAATTCCTAAATAAAAACCCTGAATAAAAACAATATTAAAATACAGTAGGCCCGGACTGCCCAGTAAAGGTCAAAAAGCAGTTATTTCGCCGGAATTCTCAGTTTCAAATTTTATTTATTTATTTATTTATTTTTTGATGTTGGCCCTTAGGTCCTAAAATTCATTAATAAAACATAAAACTACATCAGTAATTAATAGAAGCACAAGTCCAACTAGAACACTTAATAACAGCCACCAACAACTAATAAAGACTGAACTCAAAACACCATCTATTCCGTATCAAATTTCATTAAGTTTCGGCCCAAAATGACTGGAATACTATCATTTTGCTCAGAATTTGTACAACTAGCAATCAAAATTCCGTTCCATTAAGCAAACCGAAATAATTGTGGGCCTGGATTATACGGGAGGTGCTTTGGGCAACCGATTTTATACTTGGAGCAACATTAGAAAATATAGTGTGGACAAATATGCCCTCAATGTCAATGAACTTTCCTAATAATTTTTCTATAATAATACATTCAAACACCAGCCGGTAAAACAAATTGATTTGAGTTCATCCGATATCCTTTTTATGTTATGCTAAAACTTAATTATTCTCCAATAGAAATTTTATCGGTACATTTAATCTTAAATATTGAGGTCTGTTTTTTTTTTTTTGCGTGCTAGATTTTTATTTAGCAACTTAATAGAAGGCAAGGCTTTTTAACACTAAAATAATTAGCTGGAAAAATCTCTCAATACAAATTGATCACTATAATGTTTAATCATAGAACTGGATTAGCTATCCATTTTTTTTTTATCTCTAACAGTTAAATATGTTATGCCCATCCCATGCCTTTTCACAATTTATCAAGAGAACGTGAAAAATATTCAGAAGTCCGGAGGGGTAAATTAGTCATTAAAAATATATTGATGTTGCTCCAGGTGAAAAATATGTTGCCCAAAGCAACTCCCGGATTATACGAGCTTGCCATCAACTAATGGTACTAATTAATATTCTATTCCGAAATAAGTCCAGTGACAGGTGGGTCCACAGAGCTTAAATCCCCATTAAAGAAAGATAGATTGTATTATGTAACAGCAAGATGAGACAGAGGGTCCGTGCTTTCTAGAGAATCACTTTACTAAATATATATATCTGACATATTAAACATCTAAACCATTCCTACCTAGACAAAGCTGCAATTTCTTATAAAAAGAAAAAAAAAGGATTTAGCCAAAAGAACCATAATTCATTATGTATAGATGGTGCTTGCCATTAAACCGAAGCAACCATCATAAATAATTAAATATGTATATACAATTATACATTTAAATAGAAGCAACCGTAATAAATGCTAGTCAATTGTAAATTGATCAAGTGGGCGCATGGGTCCTGAATCCTGATTGCACTCTAAAGTATAAACCAAATTCGATGAATCCAAAAATAGCTCACCAAACCTTACTAGGAAAAAACCCAAAAGATCTCCACCAGACCTTACTAGGTAAAAAGAGAGAAGAAAAGAAGAAAATAAATTGGAGACAAGTAAAAAGCAAAAGTGAAAAAGGACAGCCACAACCACAATGGAGATTTGCTACCTTGTACTAAACAGGAGCAGCTTTTGCAAATATTTACTTTTGTTGATTCTTGGGTGAAACCCAGTTATCCAGGTACGTGGATGTAATTGGTATCCGTTTAGATAGCCAAAATAATTTCTAATTAGAAGGATTTTCAGTTAAAATTAATTTCTTCTGACAACTACCACTAAAACATGTCAAAATAAACACCCGGACCCGGTACCAGAAGTAATAAAAATGAAGTCTAATAAAAAACAACCAGCGATTGATATTAAAAATCAATCGCGAATTAATATTGAACTGCCTCAAACCCAAAATCAAACAAAGGAGATGAAAGAAATACACCAACAATGGCTTACCAGAAATCCCAATATCATAGCCGAAGATGGAGCCGCCGATGGCAGCGATGAGACAAGCAAATACGACATACGGCGTGACACGACCTTTGTATTGTGCCGCTCGCTCTTTCTTCACTCCTAAGGGTGCAACTCCACCTCCTGCCATCTGTTTTTCTGTTTATTCTTTAATTTAGAGAGATTCAAATAAAGGACCTTCCTCTCTCTAAATGTTTTTCTTCCTTTTCCATACGAGTAGTGAAGTTCTTATACACTCTACATCAAGTTGGAATTAAAAAAATTCTCGTTGACTTAGCCCAATTAGAAAATTGTATCTATCTGGTTTGTTAGTTTGTTACAGGTTCTGCTTACAAGTTACAAAGCTCGTGGAGATAGAAGTATACACAGAAGCCAAGCCTGCTTCTGAGAAGGAAAGCTTTAAATACATGCCACCCACAACTTGGTAACGCTAACGCCCCTCTTTGGATTTTTTATTCACGTCCTCTCCAGTAGTCTTTAAACAGGTGAGGAGACGTGCCAACTAATTACGGGCGGACTTAGGAGTTAAAGACTCATTGACCCCATTTTCTTGGTTAAATTTAATTTAACTAATTTCTAGTAATCTTTTTTATTGATCTTTAAAATTTTTTTTTTATATTTATGATAAAATATTGATAAGTACGCGCGAGACAACTCGTCATATCCACCACAGTATATATATAAGGTCAGGATGGACTTGCCACACTGATAACAATGATTATAATAATACTTGCGGTGATAACAGTTAGTGATAATGATGATGATGATTATGATAAGGATTATTATTATTGATTTTGCATCTTCATTGTCCCAAAATCTATTTATTCTGATTTTCTAGTTTGGGACAATCAACTCTCTCCTCTCATGCTTATTTTTTTTATTTGAAGACTCAAGACTGCATTACTGTTCTCCTAGTAAAATTTAGCTTTTGGTCCTTCATTTTTTTTAAAGAACTGATCGAGTTGGCCTTGAACTTTTATTTGGACCCATTTGTTGTTCACAAAAGAACCAGATTATGAAATCTCTAATTTTCAGATAAAAAAGTTAGTTCCTCCCAAAGAACTGACTCTTCATTGAAAATTTATGAATTAATTGGTACAACTAAAGTTGAAGGACAACTTAATTCTTTTTTGAAAGTTTAATGATAAAAAATTAAAATGTTCCTTTCCTTTTTTTTTTTTAAAGAAAGTTACTTGAGTAACAAAAAAAGCATTACTCAATTAATTTTCCTCAAATTATAATTGCAATAAGTATTATTTAAATACGAGTTATTTTCCTTTTTTTTCATTTGGCGATGATCCTAGTATATTAATTTAAGGTGTGGGGATAGTGAATCCAGGCAACCCTATGTTTTTTTGGGAGATTTAAGCGCTACTCCAGCCTAAGGCTTATGCTCCGGATATGGAATGGAATTTTATTTATTTATTTTTTTTTTTGGGGGGGGGGTCAATTTTATGTTAGTCGCTTTATGGATTACGCTGAATGGTCATGTGAATGACGTAATTATAAATATATATATATATATAGAGAGAGAGAGAGAGATTGGCTATTGTCCTTTGGATAGGACACAACAGTTTTCCTATTCATTTTCTGATCGTTAGATTGCTGTAAGATTCGTGCAAGGATGAAGTCTGATGGTTCGATTTTAGACGCTGAGGGTGCGATCTCTAAACACATCTCCATTAAATCATTCTGTTAAATGATATGCACTCCGTCTCTTTGTTTCCCTCTTCACGTCTCCCCCTGTACGCTATAAAGCAAGTACACTGAAGTTGAAGGAAAAACTTTCCGGCGACCCAGCACCTCAGACCTCGATCCTCGTAAGCGACAAAATTTATCATCTGACGTTGTCAAACCTCCATTGGCAACAGAAAATCAATCATGGTCCTGAAACTCGATTGAAGATGGTGGGTTTAGTTCCTTTGTAAACGGGCCCGTCTGAAGACGGGTTTAAACCCGTTCGTTTTTCCGACTACCGCAGGTCATGGGAATGGTCTCTCTAGCATCGTATGAGAGAGAGGAATTCAATGGTGAAGCCGTTTTAGATTGTGTCGGCCTCAGGCAATGTATCAAAGTCGGGTACAGTGGTACAGGGACTCGGTACCAATGTCATTTGGAGATGTAAAAATGTACCAGAAAGAAGGTTTTTGGTATAACTGAAATGAGGAGAAGGGGTTCATGGTTTCAATTTTGGGTGCGTCTATTTCAATTGGTGGGAGTACCAGGTGTTTAGTATGGTGTAAAGAAACTATATCGCATTTTCCAGGTCATTTAAACATGTAATTCTACTCTTTGAAATATGCAAAGTAGTAATGAAATTTCTTTCTAGTTATTACACACTGGCTCTAAAAGAAAACTCAGACCTTTCAGCAATATGTGAAGTTACGGTCACTAACAAAGCAATTTTATTTTGTTATTAGATGACATCTTTCACCAGCAAACTAAGGAGAAAATCACACTAGAAATTGGCTCAACCAACAAACTCACGCAAGAGGTTTCAGGCCAGTCAGACCAGTCTAGGGTTTTAGTTGAAAAATTCAAGGAATCCATCTGAGTTTGAGAGACAATTTTGAGAAATGATGAAATTATCTCCAAGTTTGAGATAAAGATAGCGAGATGAAGTTCTTTGTTCCGTTTGCAGATTTAGAGAGGGATAGCGAGATGGAGAGATGGAGAAGCGCGATTTTTGGAGAGGAGAAGCCCCACGAATTTCCTTTCTTTCTTTCTT
This sequence comes from Rhynchospora pubera, assembly GCA_028095005.1. Classification (NCBI taxonomy): domain Eukaryota; kingdom Viridiplantae; phylum Streptophyta; class Magnoliopsida; order Poales; family Cyperaceae; genus Rhynchospora; species Rhynchospora pubera. Next base: position 227,276,323 of record CM051459.1, on the reverse strand, counting down.
CTGCGTACGGATTTAGATCTGGCATATGTAGTCTGCGTGAGAAGAAAGGGTCGATTTTTGGAGACGGAGACGGAGACGGAGACGGAGGAGTAACAGAGGTGGGGAGAGGGAAGTAACGGAAATTTTTAACTCACAATCGATCCTCAGCGCAGTCATCCCCACCAGTTATCTTTAATTTTGCACGAATCTTCATACAATCTGACAGTGAGAAACTGGATAGGAAAGTCCCACAGTCCTATCCAAAGGACAATAGCCAATCTCTCTCTCTCTCTCTCTATATATATATATAGGTGGGATAAAGTGCCATAGATGACAATGCCATAGATGTCTTTTTTTAGACATTTTTTTAAGATCCGAAATTCAATCGGTCAATCCAAACCGTTAAAATTGATCAGCATATTGAAATACCATTGGAGACCAAATTTTATATTTTTTTGAATTTTTTTGGTATTTATTTTGATATGTTCAAATTGGAGGGTCTGAAATACTCCAATTATAACGTTTTTTAAAAATATCATAATAAATAACAAAAAATTTCGAAAAAATGTAAAATTTGGTCTCCAAGGATATTTTAATGTGGTGAATAACTTGAATGGCTCAAATTGAGCATTTGAATTTTGGATCTCGAAAAACGACTCTATGGCACGGGACCCTCTGTGCCATCTATAGCACATTAGGCATCCTCTATATATATATATGAGGAAAGATTCAATCAAAGTGTCACACCCCGCGCCGACACACCGACACACGGGGCGGAACGGTGGGACGGTATCTTCTGCATCCATCCGACGGCCCGTCAACCTACGTCGCAAGCAGAAAAGGAACAAACGGATGTCAGCTACAAAGCTCAGTAACCGGTTATTTAACGACGCAGCTTCTCTATATTAGTTGTTAAAGCAAATTAAACATGACTGGATGTGATTCGGTGTACCTTCTTGAGGAATATCATATAATATAATACGAGAGTATCCACCTTACCTAACTCCAACCCTGCGGGAATAATTCCCGTGCCAAATCCACCCTACATGCCTCAATCCTTACTTAGACCTGGGAAAGTAATCCCACGCCAAGTCCACCTTAATAGATTGTGCTTTTCTGACTGTACCTGTGCTTATTCGATCCTACCCACGAGTGTATACCTAGTGTATAGACACTCGACCCTAATTGCTCCTGCCCTCCACCGTGCACTAAGTGGGGGCTAGTATACACCAGTACTGGGTTACTACCGCGGAGTTCCGTGGGGTAGTCCGCTTCCACACACCTAATGGTTCCAGCCAGTCCAAACAAAACGAATATATATACCAAATGACCGCTAATCCGCCTAGAGGCTGAATAGCAGAGTAGATCAGTATGTGTTGCCCGTGATCGCTATCATAAGGAGACCACCGGTATTAAGCTGGGGTGCAATCCCCCGATGATAGAAATCCCAGGTAAAACAACTTAACTACTCGGTCTCATTCTGTTTCACTTTCATCATCCATTTTCAGTTATTCCGAATCACTTTTATATTTCATAATCAAATTTACTAGTTCCTATCAAAAGAATAACAAAATCTCAAAAGACATCCACAAACGGGCATACACATGCAAGCAAAGCCAAACGGTAATCAAATCAAGCAATACGGAACTAATTATAGAGAAGTCCGGTTACCTGACTGAGCAATCCATAGCACAAGCAAATCGGGATGACTATAACTGCGATGTAGAACTCGAATTCCAAATGGCCGACTATTCAAAGCCAAGGTGGCATTCACAGTTTGCTAGGAAGAGAGAGAAACAGAAATGATATACGAAATGAAATGAAATGAGGCTGGGGTCTATTTATAGTGGAGGTCTGGCTAAAATGGTAAATATTCTAGATTACTTAATGGCTAAGTAAGCAGAAAGGAATTACTTAGCTATTATTTCTGAAAATATTAATACTATTTATAAAAATAACTGAGCCTATTTATAAAGATATTAATTATCAGAAATTATTTATATAAATATTGATTACTTAGCTACTAAAAATGTGGATAAGATCAAATAGATATTTTCAAAGTGGATAAGATCAAAGAGATATTTTCAAAGTGGATAAACATGGACATTTTTCAAATAGAACCTTAGAATTCGATGTATTGTAAACAGGTCCTAAAATTCAGGGATATCACACAAAGCGCTTTGACCGGAGTCCCGGTTAAATCCCGTCAAATCTCAATATTGAAAGTTCAAATGACCGATCTAAGCCGTCAAATATGATCTTCACATTGAAAACTCCTTGCCGACCATTTTTTTCATTTTTAAGTATTTTTTCAGATTTTTAAAAACATCAATTTTTGTTGGGTTCAGAACAAATTAGATTAACGATTTTCTAAAATCCGAAAAAAATACTTAAAAATTTTTAAAAAAATATAAAAATTGGTGTGCAAGGAGATTTCAATATGGAGATCATATTGAACGGTTTGGATTGGTCATTTAAATTTTCAAAATTGAAATTTGACGGAGTTTAATCGGGACTCCGGTCAAAGCGCTTTGATTGAAGGCTTTCTCTCTCTCTCTCTCTCTCTTTATATATATATATATATATATATATATATATATATATATATATATATATATAGAGGTGGGATAAAGTGCCATAGATGACAATGCCATAGATGTCTTTTTTTAGACATCTTTTTAAGATCCAAAATTCAATCGGTCAATCCAAACCGTTAAAATTGATCAGCATATTGAAATACCATTGGAGACTAAATTTTATATTTTTTAAAATTTTTTTGGTGTTTATTTTGATATGTTCAAATTGGAGGGTCTGAAATACTCCAATTATAACGTTTTTTAAAATATCATAATAAATAGCAAAAAAATTCGAAAAAATGTAAAATTTGGTCTCCAAGGATATTTTAATGTGGTGAATAACTTGAATGGTTCAAATTGAGCATTTGAATTTTGGATCTAGAAAAACGACTCTATGGCACGGGACCCTTTGTGCCATCTATGGCACATTAGTCATCCTCTATATATATATATATATATATATATATATATATATATATATATATATATATACACATATAGAGAAAACATATGGTGCATACTAATGTACGGAAGTTTCGGTGCATATTGATGTCGCGGCTTTTTCGTCATTCCCTCGAAGAATGGAATTAGGTTCCTCGAGAAATGGGAACATAGCCTTGGATTCACCCCCCTTAAGGTTCGATCTCCGTTCGAGTATCTCTTAGCGACAAGAGAACCAAAACACGAGTCGCTTCTTAAAGAGGTTTGTTGATTTCGTGGGTCCTTTCTTTCCAGCAGGCGCAAGCCCCTACTGTTAATTACCTCGTGATCGCTCACGAGAACCTCTGATTAAGGAATCTGGAGAATTATATATAAAGGCTAGGGAATCGTTTGTTTTATGTTTATTTTGGGTTTATTTCTCTTGGTTTGAACCAGACTCGATTGGTGTACCAGACTCAGTTGACGGGACCTAATTGAGGACATTTGAATGATTTTATTATTTAAGATAGATTTGATTTTAATTTTGATGTTGGGGCGTTGTTTTAGATCCTTAGGCTATTTTGGGCCTTTGGAGGATTTGAATTTGGATTTGGGTTTTTCAGGCTATTTTGGGCCTTGGGATTTGATTTGGGTTCAAGACTATTTTGGGCCTTGGAATTTGGTTTGGATTTCTAGGCTATTTTGGGCCTTTGGATTTGGGTTTGAGTTTATCGAGGCTATTTTGGGTCTCGGGATTTGATTTGGGTTTCAAGACTATTTTGGGCCTTGGAATTTGGTTTGGATTTCTAGGCTATTTTGGGCCTTTGGATTTGGGTTTGAGTTTATCGAGGCTATTTTGGGTCTCGGGATTTGATTTGGGTTTCAAGACTATTTTGGGTCTTGGATTTGGATTTGGTTTTCTAGGCTATTTTGGGCCTTTGGATTTGGTTTTCTCGGGGCTATTTTGAACCACTTGTGAGAATTTTGAATTTTAGAATTGCTTAGAGTCGATTTCGATTTACTGAAGAGATTTCGTTCCATAAGTGAAGAGGTTTTGGTCTTGATTTCGGGTTTCGTGTTTGGACTTTTAATTTCTTGAGTTTCTCTTTGGGTTTTACCATTTTCTCAATTTTATTCTTATTTTTGTTTTTAATTTTAGACTTTTACAATATCTTTTTATATTTTTAGTTATGTTTATTTTTGAAAACACTTGATATTTAATGTATTTCTTTTAAAATCATTTCTATTTTTTTAAAATTATATCAATATTTACTTTTGAAACTTTGTTAAAAGAGTTTAATTAAGTTTTGAAATCATTTGGAATTTTATAAGATTGATTTAATATCTTTTTAAAGTTTTATGAAATTTATTTAATATTAAAAATTCTTCAAAAATAGAAAAGACCAATAATTTGACAGATTTTTATATCAAAATTATCAGTGAATTTGGTTTATTTGGATTTTTAGGATTTTATAGATATTTTATTTGTATTTTTCTGAGTTTCCTACTATTTTTAGTGAATTTTTGAAGTTTCTGCACATTTGGCGTTTTCTAATTGGTCCACATGTGCTGGGAAGGCTGAGTTGGCTGCTGACTGGCGCTTGGCATGGCACTGATTTGGGCGCTGACGTGGCATTTAATTTTATTTTTAATTTTAAACGTTGGTTATTTGGTGTAATGAGTCATCTTTGTGTCAGTGACCCGTTACAAATGACCTGACCGCAGCGGATCAGGCCAGTTTCCGCGCTGAGTTTTGAAGGAGAAAGATGTTTTTGCAGATAGGCCCCTCCTTTTATTTTATTTATTATCGAGTCCCTCTGAAAGCTATTCCGGACGATCCACGTCTCCATTGACGGTGAACTTGAGCTTGGTGGATTCGTGAGGTTGAGGAGAACTTAGCGGTGCCCTCCGTTCATCTCGCGTCGCTATTGTTTGGTAGAAAGGCCATGCATTTGTCATGGCAGCACTAAGTTTGTTTTCCGATTTAGTCCCTGCCTTCTTGGGATTTCGTTTTCCGGCGATCTTCGCAGCCGTGAGTGGTGAGGATACCTCCGCTAGCATCGTGGCAGATAGGAGAGTACAGAATTGTGCTTGGTTTGTGTTGCGTTGACCTAATTTGGTGGGAGAACCTCGAGTTTGGTACGATGGTACAGGTTTGGTACCAGATTGGTATCGAGGAAGAGATACTGATTTTTAGTTCGATTTTAGTTGAGACATGGAACCATGTTTGCTTTGTTTTTTGCTTGACTTTCTCGTGCACGTGTGCTGTTACCAAATTCATCAATTAACATCCTTTTCCTGGAACTGAACCTATTGCCATTTTGTACAGTGCACTTTCTCATGCATTTCATTGTTATGTCACATATGATTAAGTTCAAGAAACTTCACAGAACTTTCCTCATTATATCCTATGCTGATAATAATGTCAAGGCAAGGTACCACTTTAATTGTCTTACACTGTTAAGTGTTATTTTTTTTTTTAACATGTCCAACTAAATCATTTTTGTTTCTTTTATCAAGCAATTTACTACTACTAAATTGAAGTATACTCAATGTTTCTTCTTTTTTTTTTTGCTACTGATTTTGATTAATGTTTAAACCTTAAAACTATGGCACATTATTCAACATAGTTCAGAAATTTTAACTAATCACATTTTTACTGTTTTTGATTATTATCTAGTAATCATGCCCATGAAATGATTAACTCAAAAGGCCATTCAGTTTCCATTTTTGACATTGTTATCCTGTGATTTAGTCCAGAAATTGAAGGAAATATAATGTATATTAATTTTGACATCATTTTGGCAGCATCTACACATATTTTTCTCATCATGGCATAACTTAATTTGGTGTATACTCAATTAAATACATAACAAGCATGATCTGACATGCTCATCATATATTTAATCCAAGTAAACACTTCTCAACTAAGGACCCCAAAGCTGGGCTAAGGAGTAGCTTAGATGAGTTCATCCCAATTACATTTTTCATGCGCTGCGCGCAGTCAGATTGTAATTGGGACAATTGATTACATTTCATACTTCACTGGATTGATCTTCTCATGCGCTAGGCGCAATTGAAGCTCAACCCAGATTTTTTCTACTTTGAATCTCAAGCAAACAATACTACGAGAACTAAATTCAGATCTTCAATTGCTCAGAACAGCTTCTTTGATTCACACTGGAATGAATTACAAGTGGCCACTCTTTAATTTCACCTTTCTTTCTCTCTATTCCCTCCTGTTCGATGAAATGTCTCTTACAATTTCTCTCTGTCTAGCCTAATTTCAATAATCTAACCCTATGCCAAGCTTACGGCTGCTCTTCTTCTTTTTCCTGGTTTTGATTTGGGGTTTATATAGGCTTGGGGATTAGGGTTGTGGTTTGAAGCCGTAGCCATCTCCATCGCCTAATCTTGATCCAACGGCTCACCTCCAGCTGCGCTAGGGCTCTGGTTTCATGAAACCGTAGGCGACATTGCTGGTTTTGGGTTGGTGGCGTTGGAGAAGCCACGTCGTTGGGTTTTTCTCTTCTTTCACCATTTTACCCGGCATCCCACGGTTAGAAGTCGGGACTTCATTTTTTACTCAGGGGAGAAACATATGACAGGTGGGCCATCGAATGATAGTATTCAAGAGAGAATGAGATGGACAGGTCTGTTTCACCATGAACCAACAGGATTGAAGGCAACATTGAGAGTATATGGCGCATGAACCAATTTCATTTAAACTTCTCTGAGGAAATGGTAAATTTTAAAACCCAGCGCCTTCTCCATCTAGTCTGGATCCGCTGCAATGGTATGCACGCGCCAGCAGCTTTTGATTTTTCTATGATTTTCTTTACATTTCCTTTATTTATCACATATTTCTTCAATGCTGATCCAAAATAAATTATTTGGGGCCTTTCCCATGGGTATTTTTGGATGAAATTTTGTGGGTAAGTTAAGAAAAATATGAGGAATTTAATGGTTCAATTGGTTTTGCTAAATTCCTCATAGATTTATTTTAGCAATTTTGTGAAGTTTTTGGGTTTGTTTGCAAATTTTGGAGTTTGTGTTGCTATTTTTGGGATTTAAAAATTATGATAATTCATCATAATTCTTAGAGAATTTTTGGGTATTTTGTGGTGATTTTTGGAGTTGGTTTGGTATTTTTGGTAATTTGATTTTGGTTTTTGGCAATTTGGGAATTTGGTTTTTGCTGTTTGGCCTTAGGTTTTCGGATTTTGAACTTGGTTTTCAGGGTTTAATTTTTAGGGTCAACAAATGCCCCCCACTGAAGCATGTTGTGAGGATCTTGGCAGAACGACGTGCTTTGGTGGCCCCTTCTTGACCCCTTGTTTTTTTGTTGTGGTTTGGTATCTTGAATGCAGGTATTTTGGCTTGCTTTCAATGGTTTGTTTCTTTGGAATACGGGTGTTTTAATCCGTTCTCAATGGTTTTGTTTTCTTGGAACACGGGTATTTTGATCCGTCTTCGATGGTTTGGTTTCTTTGGAACACGGGTATTTTGATCCGTCTTCGATGGCTTTGTTTCTTTGGAATACGGGTATTTTGATCCGTCTTCAATGGTTTTGTTTTCTTTGGAACACGGGTATTTTGATCCGTCTTCAATGGTTTTGTTTTCTTGGAAGACGGGTATTTTGATCCGTCTTCAATGGTTTTGTTTTCTTGGAACACGGGTATTTTGATCCGCCTTCAATGGTTTTGTTTCTTTGGAACACGGGTATTTTGATCCGTCTTCAATGGTTTTGTTTTCTTGGAACACGGGTATTTTGATCCGTCTTCAATGGTTTTGTTTCTTTGGAACACGGGTATTTTGATCCGTCTTCAATGGTTTGGTTTCTTGGAATAAGGGTATTTTGGCCCGTCTTTGACTTCTTTCTTCTTTTCCTTTCTTCGTTATGACTAAGGCACCCATAAGTCCTTACCACAATTTAGGTCAGGGTATTTTGGTCCACACCTGTATTTCCTTGGGTTTGGGTTTACACGGGCCTTGCCCCAGTTTCGATTTTCCTTTTTGAATGTTGATCTTGAAACGTTTCAGTCTCTTCAACACTTAACTTCTTTTTGCATTCTTTCAGGTTGTTTCTTATTCCTCTAGTTTGCATCAGGTTTTGGTTGGTCTTTTGGCTCTTGCCCCAGTTTGGTTATTGTTGATCCTTGTCTTGTTTGACTGCCCCGGTGTAGGCACTTATTTCAGTGTTGACGCTTTCCAGTGTCTTATTTAAAGTCTAAGACAAAACTTTTGTTCATCCTTTCATTCGGTGAGATGAACAGGCACCTAGTACCTTGTTTAAAGTACAAAGCACAAAACTTTTGGGTAATTTCACTTTTCCATGTATTCAGAAACCACACAGGCTTCCTCAACACGGCTATTTTTTGGTTGGTGGATTTTGTGGATTTGGGAATATTTAGGTGGAAGGAATGACTTATGGGACCATAAAGGCAAGTCACCCTTTGTTTTGCTCACCCTCTCATTTCTCACCCTCTCTTTTTAGGTATGGGCACTCAATGTAATGGCACTCAATATCGGCATTGACGGTATTGACATTTTTCTTAAATGTAGGCCTTTGTAAAGGAAATGCCTATGAATGTCCAAGAGGACAAAGACATTCCTTTGAACTTAGGCCCGGCGGGACAAGTTTGGCTTTATTTATTTAGGTTTTATTGTGCTTGGTTTCTTTTTGGATTTTGATTAAGTAGGGTTTAGTTCATTTTATTTGGACTTTTAAGGTTAGGGAATTTTATTGGACTTTTATTTATTTATTTTTGCCATATTTATTTAGGGCATTTGCAAAGGAAAGTCCCATATTGTTCAAAAGAACGGAACACCTTTTCAAGCATTAGCCCGATGGGACATACAACTTGTTTCTTGGATTTTGGTCGTTTGAGGGTCTTGTTCAAGACTTTATTGAATTTTCTACCTATATTTTGTTTGGTAGGTTTTTTGGTTGTTTTGGGTGTTTTATTCTATTGGAATTTGTGGTTTTGGGAATTTTGGATTTTGGAATTTTGGTTTTGGAATTTTGGATTTTGGTTTTGGAGTTTGGGGTTTTAGTTTAGTTTCTTTTATTGGAGTTTTGGATTTAGGTTTTGGCTTTGTCTTGTTTTCTCCTTTCTTCCTTTCTTACAAATGGTGAATTTAGGCGGAGCATTTCTTGAGATATCGCCCACTGACATGTGGAATTGAACTCTCTTTTGGGGGCAATTTGAATCCCAATCCTTTTGTGCATTTCCACTTTCCATCTATTCCTTCCACCCATTGAGATTTCTCGCTCCAAAGGTCTTGGAAGACTTTAGCCTTTCGCTTAGAGATCGGGTCCAAGCAGTGGGTCTTTTCAAAGAGGGGTGTCAATTTCTTGTTGTAATAACCTCTTATTTCTATCCTTTCATACTCGTCTTCTTCTTCTTCTTCTTCTTTCAACCATTTCTCCCAATTGTTGGAATCAGGAGCATTGCTTGATGGATCTATGTCCTCCGCTTTATAGAACAAGATTTCTTTGTGAACCACCAACTTTCCTTGAATCATTTCGATTTTAGGTGGGACGTAGAAAGTTTCCAATTCTTTGACTTGGTTCACTTCCCTTGGTGTTAGCTCTTTGAAGTAGCCAATGGGAATTTGCTCAATGGTCATGGAATCTTCCTTTTCTTTGGACTCCTCTTCATCTGAGCCAGTGTCGTACACATGGATGACATTTCTTTGCTTTGGTTCACAGTCTTCTTCAGATTCACTTTTCACATAGAATTTTTTCCTTTGCACTTCTTTTTCATCTTCTTCATCAGATGACCTAATGTAGAAGGGAGTTTTCACGGCACATGAAGTTTTAGGCCTTTCTTTCAATCTTATTTTCTCTTCAGTTTCTTTCTGATTTGTCACTCTTGTCCTCAAATTTGGTGAGGTACTTCTTTGAGAAGCTGGAGTGTAGAATCGGTCTATTTCCTCCAATTCTATTTCATGCGCTCCATAATGATGCGCATCTCCTTTGATGCTCTTTTGTTCACCATCTTTTATGTACTTGATGCACTGATGGAGGGTGGATGGCACAAGACTGTTTTCATGTAGCCATGGTCTTCCGAGCAACGCTCCATAGGAAGTTTCAGCATCGATTACATAGAATTTGATCAAAGTTTCAAGTTCCCCAAATTTCACTGGGAGGGTAATTGCCCCTAATGCCTTTTCTGAGTTTTGGTTGAACCCATGGATGAAGACATTTTCATTTGAGAGTCGCCTTTCTCCTAAGGCCAACTGGTTCATTGATTTGAGAGGCAAGATGTTGATTGAAGATCCTGGATCCACCAACATTCGACTTAGTTGACTTCCATTAGTTTGACCTGTGATGTAGAGTGCCTTGTTGTGGCGAGCCGTTCCCATCATTAGATCTACATCTGAAAATGTGATTTGACTTTGGGGCTCCGTATAGAGGGCCTCGGTCATGTGTTTTTCTGCTAAGTAAGCCTGAAATTTCTCGGGCTCTTGCAACACTTCCATCATTGTTTCTCTTAATTCTTTTGACATCATCAGTGCTTCAAATACACTGATCAATGCGGGTGTGCGCCTTAAATGGGCCAAGATGTTGTATTCTCCAACGGTTTCTTTCGCCTTTTGACTCGGCCCCGCTTCACCATTTACTTCTTGACCTTTGCCTTTTCCTTTTTCCTTTTCCTTTTCATTTTCTTGGGGTGCTTGTCTTTCAGGAATGTTTGTACCCGATCGCAAGTTTACATGGCAATCTTTTTCTTCAAACATGTCTTTGGCAAAGAGGCCTCCATACGGCTCCTCGTCTTCATCTTCAGCATCATAATAGTAGGTGCCAAATTCTTCTTCTTTCTTTTCCTCTTTCTTTTCCTTTTTCGCTTCTTTCATTTTTTCTTCCTTTTCATTTTCATCTTTCTTCTCACTTTTCTTGTTTTCATTTAGATTCAATTTTGACATCTTATGCACATAGCAATCTTCTTGATCGGATTCTTCATCCACTATTATTATGACATTGCAATCTTCGTTACGCCTTGGGTTGACTCTTTGTGCCACCGCATTTGCTTGAGCGTGAGAGGCCGGCTCTTGTTTAAAGCTTCCAGGCAAGATTAAGTCTCCTTCTTTGATCATCCTTTCTGCGATGTCCTTAAAGACATAACATTCACTTGTGGGGTGACCCAAGACCCGATGATAAGCACAATATTTTGGGTCATTTGTCTTGTTTTGCTCTTCCGGCCTTTTGCAATAAGGTAGCTCAATGGCTTTACCATTCAACAATTGCTTGAGCAAAGCCGCAGTTTTCTCCTTTTTGAACGAGTACGGCTTGCTTAGGCGCTCCGCTAAACTTTCTTTTAGTTGATTACCTCCATTGTTATTGTTGTTAGCACTTCCTTTGTTGTTTTTGTAACCACCACCTCCTTTGCTTATAGATGTTTCATTGGCTCCCATTATTTTAATAGGAATTTGTGCCTTTGTCCTTTGTTCACCTTTGTTGTATGAAGTTTGTGTCTCTTTAGGCGGGCCGATATGCACAATCCTTGCAACCCGAGTCACCAAATCTTCATAGGTGTAGATATCGCTACCAGAGAGTGGTCTGCGAATCCAATCATCCAAGTTTCTTATTAGGAACTCCACCGCTTCCCTTTCTGGCATTTGGTGAGTGCACCTTATGTTCATGTTTCTCCATCTGTTGATGTAGTCAAGAGGCGACTCTTCTGGCCTTGGTTTTTCACAAGCTACATCGGCCATGGAAATTCTTTGGTTTACCATAGCAAATTTGGCTCGAAAGAGATCCTCCATTTCATCCCAAGTCTCAATCGAGTCGTTTTCCAACAAAGAGTACCACTCGAAAGCGGCACCTGTTAGACTTTGAGAGAATTGTTTCATTAGAAGAGCTTCATCATGGGCGGTATTACCACATGCATTTCTGAATTGCACCAAATGTTGATCTGGCGTGACACCTTCTTTTCCTGTGCCATCAAAGAGGTTGAATTTTGGGACTTGATATCCTGACGGATAAGGAATTTGTTCGTACTCCCTTGGGTACGGCCTTCCACATTTCTTGCGAAGGTTGACCAAACGACCCGCCCCTGTTGCTTGGAGTTGTAGGTTTATCATGTCTTGGATGATTTGCCTTGTTGATTCTGGCTTTCTTGCCCCTGTCCGAGACCTTGCCCTAGGGATTTCTTCTTCGCTTGACTCGTACTTGAATCTGTTTTTTCTTTCTTTAAAATGCCTTCTATATTTTCTTTCTTCATCTTCTTCTGACGAGTCATATTTGTATTTATTCCTTCTCCCTTTAGAAGGCCTTCTCTTAGCCTTTTCTTCTTCTTCATCAGAAGATCCATATTTACTTTTACTCCTTCTTTCTTTTAGAATTTTCTTCTTGCTTCTTTCCTCCTCTTCGTCAGAAGGCTCATACTTACTTTTGCTCTTTCTTTCTTTAAGGCTCTTCTTTTTGTGATTGTCTTCTTCTTCCGAGGACGAGAGATTTTCAAGTTCTCCAAGCAAATTCTTTTTCTCTAGGAGCTTATACATCCTCTTAACTATTTTTCTATCTTTCTCTCTTTCATTCATCAATTCAGACATTTTCTTTTCATTTTTCTCTAGTATGCTCATCAGCCGAGCATTTTCTCCTTCGTCCCATCGATTTTTATCACCACCATTTTCTTGGTCGCTTTCAACTGGTTCATCTTCAGGCTGGCCATGACCACTTGATGATGGGATCTCTTGCTTTCCTTTGTCATCTTTTCTAGTTGGAGGAATTTCCTCATCGCTTGCCATATTCACGAATGCAGGCATCTCTTGTTCTTCACTTATTCGGATCATGTTTACATGAGCATGCATCACCGTTTCCTTTTCACACCATATCAAGCGTCTTCGCTTGCTTTGTGCACCTTGATTGGCCACTTCAACCACCAAGCGGGTCCTATCTTTTGGTACCCATATTTTCTTGGCTTCCCCTTCATTTTGCAAAGGTCGCAATCGCTCTTTGACTGGGGTTGTTATTCTTTCTTTTCCTTTCTGCCCCAGTCTTTCTTTCACTGGAGTTGGTTCCCTTCTTTGCTCCTTTGGTCCCAACCTTTCATGGACCGAAGCACGGGAAAAAGTGAGCCTTTCCTTCACGGATCGCCTTGTTTGAGGATTTCTGCCCCGGAACTGAACCCGGTATTCAAGAGGAAATTCCTCCATTGTTTTCAGTACCGCTACTGGAGAATTCTTTCGAACCAGTCGAAGCGGTGCAAATGGATTGCTTACTGGGAGGTTGGGCCTTGAATCCAGTTCGTTCTTGTAAGCCCTTTGAACCTTTTTGATAGTCCTTGTGCCTTGAGAGACCGGCACATAGACTTTCTTTGCAGTTGTTTTCTTTTGGGAGGAGCGATGGTTGGATTGGCGCCCTTTGTGACTTGAGCTTGGGTGGGCCCTCTTTTGAGGAATGAGAGCCCAATCATCTTCCTTAGGCTCCATTTCAGTAGTGGTCTCGAAGATTGAAGAGACTACCACTGGCACATTTTGTGGTTCTTCAACAACACGAGCGAGTTGGAAACTTCCATCCTTTACTTGCACTATGGGCACATAGGAGTACCCATATGGCATGTTGCCAATCATGAATTCGTGTTGGTAACAGATCGGAATTGCCCCAATCGTGAGCACTCCTTCGGGCTTGCTCATGTCAACGGTTGTGGATCCCATTTCCTGAAAGAAAAGAACTCCAAATGTTACCGTTAGAAATGTTTATTTGAAATTTTATAATTTTCCTAGCTTTTACATTATATTCTTTAAATCTCAAAGATGAGAGGAGAAAGATGTCCCACCGGGCGTGCCAGAGAATCTGTTGTGCACGCGGTGGGCTGTTGATACAAATGCACTTGAAATTTTACATTTATTTATTATTTTATTTATTTATTTATTATTTTTTTATCACTTTTTTTTACTTTCCCTAGCCTTTTACATTACCCTTCAGATCCGAAAGATGAGAGGAAAAAGATGTCCCACCGGGCGTGCCAGAGAATCTGTCGCGGCTTTTTCGTCATTCCCTCGAAGAATGGAATTAGGTTCCTCGAGAAATGGGAACATAGCCTTGGATTCACCCCCCTTAAGGTTCGATCTCCGTTCGAGTATCTCTTAGCGACAAGAGAACCAAAACACGAGTCGCTTCTTAAAGAGGTTTGTTGATTTCGTGGGTCCTTTCTTTCCAGCAGGCGCAAGCCCCTACTGTTAATTACCTCGTGATCGCTCACGAGAACCTCTGATTAAGGAATCTGGAGAATTATATATAAAGGCTAGGGAATCGTTTGTTTTATGTTTATTTTGGGTTTATTTCTCTTGGTTTGAACCAGACTCGATTGGTGTACCAGACTCAGTTGACGGGACCTAATTGAGGACATTTGAATGATTTTATTATTTAAGATAGATTTGATTTTAATTTTGATGTTGGGGCGTTGTTTTAGATCCTTAGGCTATTTTGGGCCTTTGGAGGATTTGAATTTGGATTTGGGTTTTTCAGGCTATTTTGGGCCTTGGGATTTGATTTGGGTTCAAGACTATTTTGGGCCTTGGAATTTGGTTTGGATTTCTAGGCTATTTTGGGCCTTTGAATTTGGGTTTGAGTTTATCGAGGCTATTTTGGGTCTCGGGATTTGATTTGGGTTTCAAGACTATTTTGGGCCTTGGAATTTGGTTTGGATTTCTAGGCTATTTTGGGCCTTTGGATTTGGGTTTGAGTTTATCGAGGCTATTTTGGGTCTCGGGATTTGATTTGGGTTTCAAGACTATTTTGGGTCTTGGATTTGGATTTGGTTTTCTAGGCTATTTTGGGCCTTTGGATTTGGTTTTCTCGGGGCTATTTTGAACCACTTGTGAGAATTTTGAATTTTAGAATTGCTTAGAGTCGATTTCGATTTACTGAAGAGATTTCGTTCCATAAGTGAAGAGGTTTTGGTCTTGATTTCGGGTTTCGTGTTTGGACTTTTAATTTCTTGAGTTTCTCTTTGGGTTTTACCATTTTCTCAATTTTATTCTTATTTTTGTTTTTAATTTTAGACTTTTACAATATCTTTTTATATTTTTAGTTATGTTTATTTTTGAAAACACTTGATATTTAATGTATTTCTTTTAAAATCATTTCTATTTTTTTAAAATTATATCAATATTTACTTTTGAAACTTTGTTAAAAGAGTTTAATTAAGTTTTGAAATCATTTGGAATTTTATAAGATTGATTTAATATCTTTTTAAAGTTTTATGAAATTTATTTAATATTAAAAATTCTTCAAAAATAGAAAAGACCAATAATTTGACAGATTTTTATATCAAAATTATCAGTGAATTTGGTTTATTTGGATTTTTAGGATTTTATAGATATTTTATTTGTATTTTTCTGAGTTTCCTACTATTTTTAGTGAATTTTTGAAGTTTCTGCACATTTGGCGTTTTCTAATTGGTCCACATGTGCTGGGAAGGCTGAGTTGGCTGCTGACTGGCGCTTGGCATGGCACTGATTTGGGCGCTGACGTGGCATTTAATTTTATTTTTAATTTTAAACGTTGGTTATTTGGTGTAATGAGTCATCTTTGTGTCAGTGACCCGTTACAAATGACCTGACCGCAGCGGATCAGGCCAGTTTCCGCGCTGAGTTTTGAAGGAGAAAGATGTTTTTGCAGATAGGCCCCTCCTTTTATTTTATTTATTATCGAGTCCCTCTGAAAGCTATTCCGGACGATCCACGTCTCCATTGACGGTGAACTTGAGCTTGGTGGATTCGTGAGGTTGAGGAGAACTTAGCGGTGCCCTCCGTTCATCTCGCGTCGCTATTGTTTGGTAGAAAGGCCATGCATTTGTCATGGCAGCACTAAGTTTGTTTTCCGATTTAGTCCCTGCCTTCTTGGGATTTCGTTTTCCGGCGATCTTCGCAGCCGTGAGTGGTGAGGATACCTCCGCTAGCATCGTGGCAGATAGGAGAGTACAGAATTGTGCTTGGTTTGTGTTGCGTTGACCTAATTTGGTGGGAGAACCTCGAGTTTGGTACGATGGTACAGGTTTGGTACCAGATTGGTATCGAGGAAGAGATACTGATTTTTAGTTCGATTTTAGTTGAGACATGGAACCATGTTTGCTTTGTTTTTTGCTTGACTTTCTCGTGCACGTGTGCTGTTACCAAATTCATCAATTAACATCCTTTTCCTGGAACTGAACCTATTGCCATTTTGTACAGTGCACTTTCTCATGCATTTCATTGTTATGTCACATATGATTAAGTTCAAGAAACTTCACAGAACTTTCCTCATTATATCCTATGCTGATAATAATGTCAAGGCAAGGTACCACTTTAATTGTCTTACACTGTTAAGTGTTATTTTTTTTTTTAACATGTCCAACTAAATCATTTTTGTTTCTTTTATCAAGCAATTTACTACTACTAAATTGAAGTATACTCAATGTTTCTTCTTTTTTTTTTTGCTACTGATTTTGATTAATGTTTAAACCTTAAAACTATGGCACATTATTCAACATAGTTCAGAAATTTTAACTAATCACATTTTTACTGTTTTTGATTATTATCTAGTAATCATGCCCATGAAATGATTAACTCAAAAGGCCATTCAGTTTCCATTTTTGACATTGTTATCCTGTGATTTAGTCCAGAAATTGAAGGAAATATAATGTATATTAATTTTGACATCATTTTGGCAGCATCTACACATATTTTTCTCATCATGGCATAACTTAATTTGGTGTATACTCAATTAAATACATAACAAGCATGATCTGACATGCTCATCATATATTTAATCCAAGTAAACACTTCTCAACTAAGGACCCCAAAGCTGGGCTAAGGAGTAGCTTAGATGAGTTCATCCCAATTACATTTTTCATGCGCTGCGCGCAGTCAGATTGTAATTGGGACAATTGATTACATTTCATACTTCACTGGATTGATCTTCTCATGCGCTAGGCGCAATTGAAGCTCAACCCAGATTTTTTCTACTTTGAATCTCAAGCAAACAATACTACGAGAACTAAATTCAGATCTTCAATTGCTCAGAACAGCTTCTTTGATTCACACTGGAATGAATTACAAGTGGCCACTCTTTAATTTCACCTTTCTTTCTCTCTATTCCCTCCTGTTCGATGAAATGTCTCTTACAATTTCTCTCTGTCTAGCCTAATTTCAATAATCTAACCCTATGCCAAGCTTACGGCTGCTCTTCTTCTTTTTCCTGGTTTTGATTTGGGGTTTATATAGGCTTGGGGATTAGGGTTGTGGTTTGAAGCCGTAGCCATCTCCATCGCCTAATCTTGATCCAACGGCTCACCTCCAGCTGCGCTAGGGCTCTGGTTTCGTGAAACCGTAGGCGACATTGCTGGTTTTGGGTTGGTGGCGTTGGAGAAGCCACGTCGTTGGGTTTTTCTCTTCTTTCACCATTTTACCCGGCATCCCACGGTTAGAAGTCGGGACTTCATTTTTTACTCAGGGGAGAAACATATGACAGGTGGGCCATCGAATGATAGTATTCAAGAGAGAATGAGATGGACAGGTCTGTTTCACCATGAACCAACAGGATTGAAGGCAACATTGAGAGTATATGGCGCATGAACCAATTTCATTTAAACTTCTCTGAGGAAATGGTAAATTTTAAAACCCAGCGCCTTCTCCATCTAGTCTGGATCCGCTGCAATGGTATGCACGCGCCAGCAGCTTTTGATTTTTCTATGATTTTCTTTACATTTCCTTTATTTATCACATATTTCTTCAATGCTGATCCAAAATAAATTATTTGGGGCCTTTCCCATGGGTATTTTTGGATGAAATTTTGTGGGTAAGTTAAGAAAAATATGAGGAATTTAATGGTTCAACTGGTTTTGCTAAATTCCTCATAGATTTATTTTAGCAATTTTGTGAAGTTTTTGGGTTTGTTTGCAAATTTTGGAGTTTGTGTTGCTATTTTTGGGATTTAAAAATTATGATAATTCATCATAATTCTTAGAGAATTTTTGGGTATTTTGTGGTGATTTTTGGAGTTGGTTTGGTATTTTTGGTAATTTGATTTTGGTTTTTGGCAATTTGGGAATTTGGTTTTTGCTGTTTGGCCTTAGGTTTTCGGATTTTGAACTTGGTTTTCAGGGTTTAATTTTTAGGGTCAACAATTGATCCAAACTCTTGGATCCGCTTCAAAATGATCGATCCAAACCGTCTAATATAATCTCCCTATTGTAATCACCTTACCGACCAAATTTTACATTTTTTCAAAATTTTTAAGTATTTTTTTCAAATTTTAGAAAATCGCAAATCTAATTTTTTCTGAACCGTTCAAAAATAGTAGTTTTTAAAAATCCGAAAAAATACTTAAAAATATCAAAAAAATGTAAAATTTGGTCGGCAAGGAGATTTCAATAGGGAGATCATATTGGATGGTTTGGATTGGTCATTTTGAAAAAGATCCAAGAGTTCGGATCAGTATGCACCGAAGCTTCCGTACATTAGTATGCACCATATGTTTTTTTTTTCTCTCTCTCTCTCTATATATATATATATATGTATGTATGTATGTATATATATATATATATATATATATATATATGTTGGAGTTATGTCCCAGAAGTCAATAATTTAATAACTTAAATATTAGTTTATGTTATAAATGATATTTTTGTTAGGAAGTGTGTAATTTTCATTTATTTTGCTAATTACAAGTTAATTAAGCCAAGAACATCACACACAAGGAGATCTAGTACATAAGCTATTCAAACACACGAGAAAAGGGTTGGAAATATACCTCTCTTGGTATCGCAACCAAGAGGCTCGTTCCAACGGTTTGGTGTCGGTGGCGTGCTCTCCAAGAACCTCCACGCCGTGCGCCTCGAGTCCACTAAGGAATTAACCACCTTCTCAAACCAATTATGCTAGTAATTAGGAGAAGTGTGTCTAATTCCAAAGCTTTCCCTCTTCAAGTTAATTCTCAAATTAATTTAGTGGAAAAGCTTGCTCAACACATGAGCTAGGTGGTGTATAGAAGAGAGAAAGAGGAATAGAAAATTCTGAAATTTTCTTCCCCTTTTGTGAGGTGCGGCCAAAGAGAGAAGGAGAGAGAGAGGTGTGTGGAGGCTAGGGTTTGCTCCCAAAGAACACCCCTTTATATAGACCTCATACCCTAACTCTCATCCAAATTTTGATGGACAAAATTACCCCTATGCTAGCCGCACCTACCTACCCCATTTTTGGGTTGGGCCTCAAGTCTAGTTGAGCCCAATACTCTTCTATTTAATTGCACCTTCTATTGGACATTAAATTAGCTAATTAATTTAAAGCCCAATAAGCTCAAATAATTAAATGTGTTGATTATAATTAATTATTAACTATTTAATAATTAATATGGAATTAGTCAATGCATTAAATTATTTCTATATGATCTATTTGACTTAATTAATCATAACGGTCAATGACGGTATACGATTAATTAATCAACTCATCATATTTTGCAAAACCAATTGTTGCAAATAAACAATTAATGCACGTGTGGTTAAACACCTTATTATGTGTGACCCTTTGAGGATTTATGCTATGTTGGACATGGAATTAAATCGCTATTTAATTCCAATAATCATAAGCGGTATCTAGCAACACGTTATGATTCCCAATTCGCATAAATAATGTACAGCTACAAAATTTCAATCCTACATAAGAGAACAATTATATTTCTCTATTTTGATTCTTATGTCACACGATATCATCGTATAATCCAAGATAGGAACGTGTCATTCTTGCAGATTATACGTTTCTTGATCTAGAGATAATTGTATCAGTTGCTAGCAAACAATCTATCTCCATCAAGGGGCCCAAACAGATATCGTCACTCACTAAGTGAATTAATGAGGGACATACGGTTTTCTTGATAATTAGCTTTTCCCCGCACAATTCAAGAATACTTAAATCAAGTCCGTATAGCAGCCTTTATCAGGAATCAACGGTAGACATGATTTATAGCATCTATTCTCATGTGGAAAAGATAATCATCTCAAACTTAGAACCAAAATCATAACGAAATAAATAATGACACGTAACACAATCCATATATTTATTTCGTGGGGTCCAGTCCTGTACTATGTTCCACAACATATACATATGCAATTAAGTTGGTTACTCTTAACCTATGATTTATAGAACTTAATCATCACTTAACTTGCATACTAATCTTATTGATAATTAATGTTCTTTGTTAATTATCAAGATTATGGACTTTTAGATTTATCGTTGTCATTTACTACTAAATGAATAACAGTGATCTATAATTCAGATCCTCAACCTGAATGAACTGTCAACGATTAAATCAAAGAACAAATGATCTGAAATCACCAATAACATAAACTATAGAAGTAGCCTAATGAATTGGCTTCTAGGACATATCTCTAACAATTTTATCATTTGTTCCTAGGTTTATTATTGACAGATCATTCAGGTTGAGGATCTGAATTGTGGATCTCTGTGGATCATTCTTTAGAATGACAATAATAAATCTAAAATGTCCATAATCTTGATAATTAACAAGGAACATTAATTATCATATAAGATTAGTATGCAAGTTAAGTGATGATTAAGTTCTACATATCATAAGTAAAGAGTTATCAGCTTAATTGCATATGTGTATGTTATAGAACATAGTACAGGACTTGACCCAACGAAATAAATATTTAGATTGTGTTATGTGTCATTATTTATTTTGTTATGATTTTGGTTCTAAGTTTGAGATGTTTATCTTTTCCACATGAGGATATGTTCAATAAATATTGTCTACCGCTGATTCCCGGTAAGGGTTGCTATACGGACTTTATTTATATTATCTTGAATTGTGCGGGGAAAAGCTAATCATCAAGAAAATCGTATGTCCCTCATTAAATCACTTAGTGACTGGCGATATCTGTTTGGACCCCTTGATGGAGTTGGATCGTATGTGCGTAACTAGGCGATCAACTCTAGATCAAGAAACGTATAGTCTGCAAGAATGACACATTCCTATCTTGGATTGTACGATGATATCATGTGACATAAGAATAAAAATAGAGAAATACTTTTATTCTCTTATGCAGGATTTAAATACTGTAGCAGTACATTATTTATGCGAATTGGGAATCATAACGTGTTGCTAGATAACACTTATGATTATTGGAATTAAATAACGATTTAATTCCATGTCCAACATAGCATAAATCCTCAAAGAGTCACACAAAATAAGGTGTTTAACCATACGTGCATTATTTATTTATTTGCAACAGTGAGTATTGCAAAAATATGATAAGTTAATTAATTAATTATATATCGTTATGGACCATTATAATTAATTAAGTCAAACGAATCATATTGAAATATATTAATGCATTGTCTAATCTCAAAATAATTATTATTAAGTTAATAATTATTTACAAACAACACACTTAATTTAATTAAGTTAATTGGGCTTTTATTTATTGGTAAATTAAATGTCCAATTTAAGTAGCAATTGAATGAGCCTTTAATTAATTGAATTAAGGTACTAAAGAGATGAGCTTGTGGCCCATGAAAGCCCACTAATAGGCCGGCCTAGGAAGGGTGGTAGGTGGGGTGGTACACTTGTAATTAGTGTGAACTTTGTGCTAGGATTTGGAGGCTATATAAGGACCTATATGGAGGCTCCTTTGGATGACTCTCTTCTTCCTTCTCCTAGCCGCCACTTTTCCCCTCTATAGGCGCCTCTCTCTCTCTCTCTCTTCTCTCCATTCAATAGCTCATTGTTAAACAATCCCTTCCACAAATTAATTGGTGAATTGTTTGAAAAAAGGGAAAGCTTTGGAATTGGATTTGTTATTCTCATCGCTAGCACGATTCGAGAATAACTTGGTTAATACCTTAGTGGACTCGAGGCGTTTCGATTTGGAGGAGTTTGGAGAGCACCCCATCGATTTCTAAGCCGTAGGATCGAGCCTGTTGATTACAATATCAAGAGAGGTATACTTTTTCCTACCTTTCTCTTGTGTCAAATTAAGCTTTTGCACTAGATCTACTTTGCTCTTTGTTTAATGATATTAATTAAGTGTAATTAGTCACAAAAATTAAAATTGAGCAATTTTCTAACAATATATAGTTTTGCTACGGTGAGTCGTGACTCACCAGAGAGTCTTTGAGTCAGCCTCAAAACTCTTAGATCTAATTCAAACTTACCGACCAAACCGTCTAATACGATCTCCCTATTGAAATCTTCATGAAGATCAAATTTTACATTTTTTCGAAATTTTTAAGTATTTTTTCAGATTTTAAAAAACTGCTATTTTTGAACGATTCAGAATTAATTAGATTAATGATTTTCTAAAAATTATATATATATTCGGATCTTAAAAAAATGACTCAAAAAAGATATCTATGGCATTTTCATTTTTTGGGGAAACTCTCTTGTACCACCACAAAACCTAAAAAATATGACATTGTACATCTAATTAAACACGTAAGAATTCTCTTATAAGCACTAACGCTCTGATCAAAGTCCTTTTTTTTTTTCTTAAACATGGAATTTCACTTCATTGAAAAGTTTTTTATCAAAATGAACGGATTTGATGTCATTCAATTGGAATTCCCATATAATCTTACATATAATAAAGATGTGTGGATGGGCTCAAAAGATGGAAATGAAAATGTGTTATTTAAATATAAAACTATATAATTTTATTTAAAGGATGCATTGTCAAAGGGTGCAATGAAATGAGTACTTTAAAGAATGCGATTGAAAAGATGCATATCATGATATGAAGGCCAAAGGATGTCATCTAATGAGAGTCTCCCCAAAGGGTGCAACCAAATGGATGCTTTCTCGTGCAAAGGGTGCCAACATTCTATGTATAAATAGTGCTTCATATTTCTAATTCCAGCAAACATTTCACATATCCAAAGAATGGCAAACGTAATGGATATTACATTACTCTCAATTAGAAATTTAGGCGTCATAAAAGCAGGGGTCAGAAAATTTAGCCTGCAATGAATTTTAAGACGAAAAATATATGGGGACTTGGATTTCATTCTACTAGATAATAAGGTAATATTATATATAAATTTCATGATTTCATTAGAATTTTTTTTTAAATTTTATACCAAACTAAAATTTCTATATTATTCTTCTCTTTTTCTATTTCAATAAATGCGCACAAATTTAATGCCACTATATTCTTTATCCAAGAAAAATTGTTGAAAATTTATAGAAATTGTACTTTTTTTGTCTACAACAAAAAATATATTATTTAATATATAAACTGCTGAATGTTGTTTTGCAACACAATTATCTTATTAATAAAATAACATATATATTTTATCTCAGATTTTTAGAGTAAGATTGCTACGTGTTTAGTAGAATTGTTGGGATTAGAGTAAAAAAAATCATGGTTAGGAAAAAAAGATTGTCAATTATATAAAATTTTTTCTGATCAAGATTTTATATGTTTATAAATTGAACAATTACCATGTAGGATATCTTTAGACTGAAATAATTGGAAAAAAATGATATGAATTAATAATTATCCAATTTTTCACGCCAAATGATGCAATCTAATGAATTCTTTAAATGGTGCGATTGAAAATGTGCATATCTTGACAAAGCGATGAACGGATGTCATTTAAGGGGTGTTTTGCCAAAGGATGCAATTGAATATATGCCTCCTCCACCAAATGGTGCTAACATTTTACCTATAAAATAGTGCTCATTATTTCAAATTTTCATTAACCATTGCACATTTACAAAATGACAAACATAATAGATATAACATCATTCTTAAATAGAAATCTAGGCGTCATACCTGCACAGGTGACAAAAATTTGGACCACAACAGATTCGGAGATGAGAAATACATGGGGGCATGAATTCATTCTACTAGATAGTAAGGTCATTCTAAAAAAAAATTATGTTTACATTAAAATGATTTTTTTTTTAAAATTTGACATCAAACTAAAATTTCTATACCACGTCTATTTCAATAAAGTTCTATTTTGATCATTAAGATATTTTTATTATTTGAACCTTCCCCGAGTTATACAATTTACATATTTGAAGAGTTTCAAGAAAATTCTAATGGAATGCTACTCATTTTAGTATGCAGCTCTGTCATGTAGAAAGAATACGAAGGCGATCATGTTGAAAACTAAATCATATAATATGAGAAGACTTTATTGTTTCAATTTTTCTTTTTTTTTGTCATGATTATGTATCTTTTTTTATTTTTTTATTTGTATGTAATTATTGTTTCCATTTTATTGATTTAATTTTCATTTTAATTCAATTTGAATTTACAATTATACAATAATAATAATTCTTTTCCTTGACTAATATCAATTTATCAAATTGTCTTATAGAAAAATTATATTTTAAAACAAGATACTTTTCCTTAACTATTTATTCAAAATCATTTGTGAACTTAAAAAATTAACGGCATAATTTATATATATTTTTTAAAATAACATCCAATATCGTCGAGCAAAACTCGACGTACGGATCTAGTTAGATTAAAAATCTGTCCGAATTAAATGAAATGAAATTCCGTGTAAAAATTATTTTGATCAGGGCAAGCTTTCCATGCACACACTCCTGAGTCCTCAATAATTATTTATTTATTTTTTTACTGGAAACATGTCTGCACCTGTGGTCATTTATGCTGGGCAGCTATAGGCCTGTAAAATTTACGTCGACAGGGGATATGTTTGCAATGAAAATTGTGAAATTTGTAGCAGTTTGTAGGGTTATCAATGATGTTGATGTTGTGAAATTTGTTTTACAAGACCACTCACTCAGCCTCAAAATTAAATTCAATTTGTGGGTCCGCAATTTGGAAACACAAATGGAATCAACAATTGTAATAAGCGGCTCTGGTGATTAGCCCAAAATCAGAATGTTCAAAACAAAGAGGAAGCACTGCCATGATACACACATATCAAAAGTCAAAACTGAGATTAATAGATAGACGACTATGTGTATCGACTTCGACGGTCACTACCATGTTCTTTAATGAAATGAAAACCTTGAAATCTCTTGAAATTTCAGACTCATTATTAATTATTCTGAATGGACATTCATTGTTATTAAAATAAAACACTTATTTATCTTGAATACACATTCATTTGTATTAAAATAACTACTTACTAATTTAATTAAGTTTTCTTTTAAAAAAAAGCGCCAAAAATACGTTGGAGTTATTTAGAAGATGAGATGCTGAAGGTATACTTGCTCATTAAATAGCTCGTACTACAAGACTGGACTGATATTGCATGGAATAATTAAGTTTTCTAAAAAAAAAAAAGATATTGCATGGAATAATTAAAAAACAAGTTAATTTAATTTGCTTAAGAGATGGTTATCTTGTGCGCTTATATTAGAGTATTTAGGCGGAAGGAATATGGACCTCAGATCAGAATTTCAGATAGCATGCTTTGTCTAATGCCAGCTCAAATATCCCAACACGATATCATCCAACAAATTATCTGAACATTCCGTGTAGAGAGTAAATCCTATGTTCAATATTTATTTAATTTATTTGTGGAAAATAAATCCTATATTTAATATACATTATTTGCCAATGTCATCATTTAATTAAAGGTTTTTAATTTTGATAATCATGTAATCGTTTTTTGTCATATGTTCTTTCCCATAACAGAATGATGCTATGATGCTTTTGGGTGTGGATGTAGCAAAATACCAATTTGCCTGAAGCTACCTCAGTTAGAAAATTCACATGGAAGCTTTAAGCTTACTCATAAAATGAAATACGGCCATTAATTAATTAATTTTCACTTTTGACTGAGTACTTAATTAGAAGCAATAATTGCACGTCACAATCAAGTTTGGCATTTGTTTCTGAATTCAAGAAAAGGAAGGATCATGTGTAGATCTCCATCCGCAGAGAATACCGAAATCTCAAAACTGGATGATGGATTGAACTAGAATATATATTGCATTTAGAAAACACAAGTCCAAATTCACATAAAAGGAAAACGTGTAACTTCGTCATTCAGTTAACGGAAAGAAAGAAAATTCTTTTTACCTGCACCAGATATTTTGTACACACACTTCGACATCAATTGGTTTCAAAATTTGCACATCAAAATACGTTCTTGTGTGCCGAGCCGTGGTCACATACGTTTTTGTGTGTTGTACCTGACACCAGGGGCGGATTCAGTGGTGGGGCGGGTGGGGCTAGAGCCCCACCTACCGCTGTCGAGTCCTGAAGCTCCTCTTTAGCCTCAATGAATTTTTTCAGCCATTGGAGCACTCAAAGGTGGGGCTGAAGAACAAAAGAAAAGAAACCGTTCGATCAAATGATTCATTAGAGCACTCAGCCCCACCTAAATATTTTTGCTAGATCCGCCACTGCCTGACACAGTATTTGAAATTAAAATTATGTATATTATGCAATATAAAATCACCGGTAAAATAAAAAAATGGTACCGACTCAAGTTGGTCCAACAAATCTAATTATTATTGGGTTTTTCAAAATAACATTTTTGCTTTCAAGTCAACTGTTGACATCAAGAGAGATGATTCTATTGGTCGTTGTTCCCTATTTATTGATCGGAAAACAACCACTCATTTGAAGTACAGATCTACAGTCTCTGAACAAATTGGAGTTTATATTACTAACTTGAAGTACAGATCTACAGTTCCCTATTTATTTGTAATTCAGACTACCATATATTGACAATACATTCATATGAAAATTTAATACATACTAATTAATTTTAATAAAAAACAATACAATTGATGAATTGTTTAATCAACATATATATATGATTGGAGGACATATATGCAGATATCTTATTTATCAAACTTTATGAACGCTCAATCTTTTTAATACTGATTCAGAAGTTTTGACACGACCAAGAAGAAAACATATATGGCTATTTGATCTTAAATATACATCTCATCAATTAAATTTTATGCACGTTCAATTCTTCAATGCCGATTCAAAAGTTCAGGTATGAACTTGGGAAAAAAAGAATACCAAGTGGATCGTTACATGAAAGCAATTAATTAATTGTATGTGGATTGTTGTTCCAACAAGGCAACAATGCACTCCATGAGTCCGGTCAAATTCAGATAGGTACCCAAAAAAAATCATACTACAGCGCATCATGGATTCATGGTCGTCTCCACTCTCCAGCTACACAGTCAAAAAGCTGACTTCTTTCTTTTGGTTCTTTTATTATTTTAGGATCTGTTTCGTGCATACCCTAAAATATCTGATTTCAAAAATAAAAGGAATGTCACCTTCTCTTCTCTTTTTGTTTCAAAAAAAGATAATTATTATTTTTTAAAGTACAAATTCCTTTATGTATCAAAATCAAACAAACATTGCATAGTTATTCTAAACACATACCTATATTTAGTACCTAGTTGCATAGAGTCCTTCCATTCAAATTTTCTTCCATTAAATTGTTTGAAAATCTTAAACGGACGTTCACATTTATTGAAAAGTTCGCATATATATATTTATTTATTCATTTATTTTCTTTCTTTCAAAAATTATATCGGTGAGTCAATTGGAACGACAGAAGTTAGTCTGGGCATGTAAGATTGACAACATTTTCAATTTCTTTTCTTGCGTGTAATTTGAATGTTTAAGATTTTTAATAATGTTGTCAGCTTCACTGTGATGGTCCGATATTAGTTCAACAAATGTCTTTGTGGTGTTTCCAAAAAAAAAAATTACTAATTAAATAAAAGCTTATTTATTTATTTATTTATTTATTATTATTTTTTTGGTAAACCCCATTAGATTTCAAACATGTAATCTCTCACAAGAAGAAAAAACAAGAATGTTTTCCCTGAAAGTAAATTATAGATTATAAGCCATAGTATATATTCAAATCTGTGTAAACTAGCATGATTTTTCTACTCTATAAAAGTGAATACAATATCCGATTTCTTGTGTTTGCTCAAAATTGCAACTGTTCTTCTCTTTAAAGTGAGCAAACGAGATAAGCAGAGAGGATTTTTTTTTTTTTTTTAACTTTTTCATTAAGATAGTTTATGCAGGTAAATTTTTCCAAATAATTAATTTTCATGCATTTTTTTTTTTCATGTACACGGCAAGGCGCAAGCATGCACCACTTTTTACATGCATAATCTATGAATCAAACTGTCACATGCATGAATTTATAAAGGAAGAAGGAATACAGAAGTTTCAAGGCGCGTTCTTGTTGTAAGCATGACAAAGTCTGAATTTGATTTTAGTTGTGATTTATATAAGGTACATGTTGTATATTAGCATGCCAATCATGTCATGTGGACACTAATCATTGCCTTCCTTTCTTTCTGTTTTTTATGGTTTAGCGAACTATAAGTTCCTTGCTTTGTGCCTAAAAGAAGGGGGGTTTTCTATGTTATCCTTGAGAACAATATTTTAATAAAAACACTTGTTAATGAATTAGCATTAGATACATACACATTTTCTTTTCTAAAAATTATTTCAATTGATCACAACTACTTTTAAGTAACTTGTTCACACATTTGCTAGACATTAATGTACATATATAATCGCTTAACTGAAGTATTGCAGCCAATTATCTCGATTAATTAAAAAAATGGCTGATATTAATTTCAAAATTAATTAAATTTGCTTGGTTGTAAGTACATTAGCTGCAGTTATCAACACCGACTGATGGCATCGGTGATGAGAACTTCAACAAAGTGGATTTTGAAATTTGAATATTTGATACATTGGTATTAATTAGGTGTTTCTGTTACGATCGATGTAGGAATTTCACAGTACTTGTCTGGAAAGGAGCCAGCGAGCAAGTAAATTAATTATGCTTTTTAAAGTTTTGCTTTGTGCAGAATGTACTACAAAGTCGTCAATAAACGACAACCAAAGAATTAATATTTTCGTTTCTTAAAAAACAAAAATTATTGTCATGTGCGTATATATATGTAAGTCCAGCGTGGCTGACAATAATGTCCTTTTCCTAAATTGAATACTTGTGCTCAAGTCAAAACAGCGCTGTCTTTATTTTCAATGTTTTGAAGATATAATTGAACTGACCGAAAGCATTTTTTTAGTCCGTATAGTGTGTATAAATGATATGCAGATACATGTACAGTTAGATACGAAGATAGTATATTATCAAGAAATTCAAAAACTACATAAAATTTTTTAAGATGGTTTCAGTAGAAAGTACAAAAAATATATATATACGCCACAATTCTTGATTTGCACTGTACATTAAACTAGAAAAACAGTAAGATAAGAAAAAAATAGAGTAGATCCCCCTAAAGAGGTTCAGACTAGAATCAACAAACTCAAAGTAGATCACTGAAATTAATAACGCACAAATCCGTTTTGTTTCAAAACACATGCGAAATAAATTATTTTAAGTCGTGTTCCTAACAGTCCATTTCACGACGTTAAAACAAAGCAAGATCAACAATCTGAGCCCAGCACAATTGCTGACCAATAAACAAGGCCCATAAAAGCAAGGATGAAATATGTCTAATTCTAATACGCCGCCATGATAATTGACACTTGGCTTTTCAATAAGGCTGTCAATGGGTACGATACGGTACGTAGAAGATATTTTCATTACCGTACCCGTTAAAATTTTCTTTACCCGTACCCTACCCATACCCGTTAAAAATAGCTTTACCCGTACCCGTTAAGAATTAACGGTACGGATACGGTAACGGTAAAAAATGAATATAATAATAATAAAATTTCTACACTCTGTATAAATAAATTATATCAATAAGTATATTAATAAAGTGCAACAATAGTGGCGAATATTTTAGGTTTATACTTTTTTATTTTTTTTACACTAAATGGAAAGAATTATAAATCTTAAATAAAATCTAGCAATATTTTTTTACCAATCATATAAGATGCCATATGTATCATGTAATTGTATCTTTTTAATTGTGGCAATTACCCGTTATGAAAACGGTACGAAATAGCTTTTACCCGTACCCATACCCGTTAAATTAACGAAAAAATTTTCTTACCCGTACCCGTACCCGTTAACTTAACGAAAATAAAACTTTACTCATACCCGTCTTATACGATACGGTACGGGTTGGGTAAACGGATAAACGGATTTCATTGACAGCCCTACTTTTCAAGATAGTTTCATTGGAATCACTTTGTAGTTGTTATTTATAAGGAAAATATATTTTTCGAAGGCATGTTAGCCAGTGGCCAAAAGGCAACAGCAGGAGTAATAATAATTATAATAATAAATAAATAAATAAATAAAGCGTTTTTACAAGGTCCTAATAACTAATTACAGGCAAAAATATAAGGAAAATATATATATTAATTAAACAGAAAACTCGACATTGAAAAATTAGGATTACAGAATCGTCAAAATCACAAGCAACACTATAGAAACAAGCAGTTTCAAATGTAGAGAACGTCCACTACGTACCTTAATTACCTCATATACATAAGTAATTTACCTTTTTATTTTTTACCCTCAGCTATAACTACAAGGTTCCTTAGCAAACCCAAGCCTAGACCCAACCGTGTCATAAACAACCCTCTGGTTTTTTTGTTGGTAATTTCCTATTATTCCAACCTGGTCTTCGTAAGATAAACTGGCTAATGCTAAACATACCTGAGAACCATCCTTTTTGACAAAGTACAAAATTCCCGATACATCAACGCTGACATCCACATCACCTTCAAACTCAAGCTTCAAAGTTGGCACCCGCACCTCATCATAGCCGCTCAGATTGAAACATGTGTCCAAAATTGAAAAACCTGACGCAGAAGGATATGCAGAGAACTGTGCCACGAACTCTGCCTTCAAAGACTTATAAATCGATGGAGGAAGGCGGGTGATTACTGTGCCAGAATCAATCAATATTTTTCCATTTGCGAACCCAGACGCATTTATTGAGATACCACCTACACTTGCACCTGTGATGTTCAGGAAGTAAAATGGTGCCAGTGTTGGATCTGCAATCATTCTTGTGTAGGAAACGGGTGTCGCATTCTTGAAGGCACTTGTGTCATTGCCAAACACTAAAGAGCCGGATGAGTTATACAGCTTTGTAGGCAAACAATATGAAAATACACCTCGAAATTGATCAGTTGTTTGAGAAACAAGGGAAAGCTGGGTTCGACCAAGGCCCATAAGGCCTGACGTGCCGCCAAAAAGGCCTCTGTTGCTTCGGCCACACCCAAATATAAAGTTTGGAACTTGTACATCACCGAGAGCGATGGTTTCTTGGGCGAGGATGCCACGAGTGTAGGAGCCATCACCATAGCCCAAGGCATAAAAACAACTGTTACGGTCTTGGCTGCAGCTGCCTGAGATACCAGTAGCGGCCTGCAGGGAGGTGGTACAGGTCGTAGAGTTGCACGGTACCGATAGGTAAGTTGGAGATGAGGATGGATTGAAAAGCGGGTCTTGCTGTGTGTAGCAGGCCGCGCACGGTGTGCATTGCACCTGTCATAGTCCCAATTAATGTTTAATACTTTAATGCCATAATTGAACGATTTTTGACTAGTTGTTGTAGGTGAATTGATACACGTGACGTGACTGAATATTAATCAATTTGGTTCAAGTGAAACATTTTATTTTACTTTTGTGTTTTTTTATCCCAACATAAGATGTAGCTTAATGATGGTTGAAGCAAAATATTTGACATCATATGTTGGCATTAATTAATAGTTTAATACTGTTTCATGTAGTAAATGTTGTTAGATAAATTCACTTACCCATGTAAGGTCACTTCCGGTGTCAACAATAACAGTTGTGTTTGTGCTGCCAATTGTGATAGTCGTCACATAATTGAGTGTCTGCAACTTCACACCTGAGCTGAGTGGCAGCTGTGCTGCTTCTGGCAAGAACTCTTTCTTCTCTTCGAATTTGTTGTAGTCCTTGATTTGGGCTTGAATGGATGTAGCCCTTGCTTCATCCATTTTTAACAAATTTTGATGTCTTTTGTGTTTAAATAATGTAGAGTGGTGTCTGAGTTCTAGTATGGTTGCTCCCTTTTGGGTTTCTAACAGGAAGAAAATTAGAGGAATTATAAGCAGAACAGAACGCTTAACAACTATTTTTAATATTTTGACGAATTTAACATATTACTGTATTTGTACATTGAATTTTAAATAATGCTAAATTATTTACGAATATTTAGTTAATACTGTGACTACGTACTGTGCAGCTGGATGTCTCGAAATGCTCAATGTCTCGAAATGTTTTTTTGTAAAAAGTATACTTTAATTAATATGTGCAGCTGGATCAGTAAAATTTTCTTCAGGTTCTGATTGTTGTAATTAAAAAAATGCTTTAGTAATGAAATTTGTTGGATGGCAAATATCGCCAGCGGACCTTCAAAGAGAAACTAAAAGAGTTTAGTAAAATTACACAAGTAAGTTGCTCATTTCTCTCTAAAAATTAAATCCTAATATTTAAATGGACATGCAGGCTTGGTAGCTAGCAAGATAAATACCAATTAAGTGATCTATTTGATTTTACTGGTATTTTCCCTTTAAGAAAAGATGAAGAACAGCACAAAAGCTAATCTCAGTCACTGAAATCTACATTTGAGAAAGACTTGATATTAGGGAGGGACATTAATTAGATAGATAGATAGATTACTTGGTCTTTGAGGAGCACTGGTGGAGGAAGAAAACCCAAACTCATCAGCTCCGAATTTTAATTCATGTAGGGATACAACAAATGCATTGTCTTCAACTATGCCAGCACCAGCACTAGGAGCAACTACAATAAGAAGAAACCAGAGAACAGCAGAAAGGAGATGCGCCATTTGCATTTGCTAATTGCTAATTGCTAGAGAGAGAGAGGAGGAGACAAGAAGGGAAGGGTGACTGGGTGAGGAAGTGGGAAAAAGGTGGGAGAGAGAGAGAGAGAGATTCTAAAGAAAGAAAGAGGTGCAAAGAGAGAGAGCGGAAGAGAAGAAAACAAAAGAAGAAAAGAAAGAGGTGCTGTCTCATTTTGGCGGCATTTGCTGCGTGAGGAATAATTGAACGCTCACGGGCACTTCCCCTTCCCCTTCCCTTCTGCTCTGCTTCTGGTCTTCTACCTCCACCCTTCATTTTTTTCACCTAAACTTGGTTCATCATTACTTACATATTTATTTCATAATTTACTTGAAAGCTTTCACGAGACGCAAATTAGTTTTGTCTAGTCAATCTGTCAAAGTGTCAAACTCCTACCTCTTGCTTATTCACCCATGCATTCAACTCAATCCTATCCAATGCAATTTTCATACAGTTAAATATATAAGATTGAGCACATTATTTGTTGCAAAGATTCACAATTTCATTACATTAAGATTGATTGGATATCTGATCATGTAAAACCAACCAGCAAAATATTTACATTCTATGGATAACAACTAACAAGCAAGCTACGGGCTGTTAACTCTCAAAAAAAAAAAAAAAAGTACTTGGACTAATAAATAAAAGACACGTAAGTAGGTACAACTAGTTGCATTCCAATGAATTCTTGTTTTATCAATATCAATTTAATTAAACCCAAAAATGAATTTATCTCTATTACCCAAGGCACACTTAGCATAGTATCAAAATGTTGGCCTATTCGGCCTTAGTTTTTAGATCTAAGGTTTGTGTGTTAGTGAAAGAGAGAAGAAGAAAAGTGGCTGCTGCCTCATAGCCTTGTGTTCAAGTATGACTGCTCATTAACTTTTCATGCATGCATATTGTGACACTGATCGGGTCGGGTGCTCTAACGATTTGTTGAAGTTATGTCCTAAAAGTAAATATTTAATGATTTAAATTTAGTTTATGTTATTGATGATATTTGATCATTTGTTCTTAGAGTTTATTACTAACAAATCATTTAGGTTGAGAATCTGAATTGTAAATTTTTGTGGACCATTTATTGAAATTACAATAATAAATCTAAATTGTCCATAATCTTGATAATTAACAAGAAAAATTAATTATCATAAAAGATTAGTTTGCAAGTTATGTGATGATTAAGTTCTACAAATCATAGATAAGATAAGGAGTTATTAAATTTATTGCATACGTGTATATTACATAACATAGTACATGACATGAGTCAATTAAATAAATATATGGATTGTGTTATGTGTCATTAACTCATTATTTATTTTATATAAGTTTTATTTTAAGTTTGAGATGATTCAACTTTTTCCATGAGGATATGTTCAATAAATATCGTTTAACATTGATTCCTGGTAAGGGCTGCTATACGGACTTTATTTATATTCTCTTGAGTGCAGAAAAAAAATTATTCATCAAGAAAACCATATGTTCCTCATTAATTTACTTAATGAGTGATGATATCTATTTGGGCCCCTTGATAGAGTTGGATCGTATGCATATAACTAGACGATCAACTCTAGATCAAGAAATTTATAATATGCAAGGATGACACATTTTGATCTTGGATTTACAGTGATATCATGCGACATAAGAATCAAAATAAGAAAATACTTTATTTCTTATGCATGATTGAAATACTATAACAGTGCATTATTTATTTATGTTGATCGAAAATTATAACGTATTTCTAGATACCGCTTATAATTATTGGAAATAAATAGTGATTTAATTTTCATGGCCAACATGACATAAATCCTCAAAGGGTCACACAAATAAATTTTTAACCATATAGTGCATTATTTATTTATTTGCAACAGTGAATGTAACGATAATATAATAAGTTGATTAATTAATTATATACCGTTGCGAACCGTTATAATTAATTAAATCAAAGTGATCATATAAAAATAAATTAATGTACTATTTGCTAATCCCAAAAATAATTATTAATAAGTTAATAATTAATTTTGTTGAACATATTTTAATGCAACATGTGATGTGGCATGTTAAACCACCTAATTTTCTGCCTTCAAGGGATATTATTGACATATAAAAATAGGAGGGTTTCTATTTATAGGGCTGTTATTTCAGGAAACCATAACCTCCCGACATGGAGTGTCTATTTTTTTGCAAGTTGTAAATGGTAATTCATCTCTGTTCTCAGTTAAACATCAAATAGTACTATTGTGATTTTCTTCTCTTCAGGCTAATTTTTTTTTTACTTACAAAATAACAAGTTGTGTTTAGATTGCAGAATTTCAGATTTTGACAGTTAGAATTTGTGTTGTCATGGTATAGTCCCAATTTTTTTAGTATGTTTGATTTAATATGGCTACTTTTATATGAAATCTACTATCGTTTTCGTAAATGTGAATTGAGTATTAAGACAATAAAAATTAGTTATATATGATTTAATATAAAAAATTGATTATGATATATTCTTAATCTTTCATACAGATTGAACATCATTTAATATATTATAAGTGTTGCATATTGAGTTCCCTTTGACCAACTATTGCTTCACAGTTTTTGGAACAGTCACAAATCCTATCCGTTCATTTGTGTTGGATCAAACCCAACAGCCAGTGTGAGCTAGGAATAGAAACCACTCTAATAGTAGAATTAAAAAAAAAAGAGACGGAAAATTGCTCGACGCATCCACTAGTTTAGTTATAAGTGTCAGTTTAGAT
This sequence comes from Rhynchospora pubera, assembly GCA_028095005.1. Lineage (NCBI taxonomy): Eukaryota > Viridiplantae > Streptophyta > Magnoliopsida > Poales > Cyperaceae > Rhynchospora > Rhynchospora pubera. The sequence continues at coordinate 227,240,845 of CM051459.1, read as the reverse complement.
AGATTGTAAATTTTTTTTTCAGTTGAGTTTTGAACGTGCGACATGTCACTTAAGATAGATTGTAACTTGAAATGAGCGATGAGAAATCAAAGGATACATAATCGTGTTGCAAATAATGATCACATTTGCATTTACACATTTGAAAACAGAAAAAAAAATGCAAAATAAAAAAGAAAGTTCATTTGAATAGTCTATGTATTGAAAATTAGGGATGTATCTAAGTGGCGGAACTAAGATGAATACATAATTACGGAGGAGGAAAGGAAAAGGAAACTTCCCAGTGGCAGTTAAGATGATGTGAATGTGACCTGACATGTAACGAATTCATACTCTTGAGTCGGGCTAACCCGCTACAGAAAGAGAGACGCTAATAAATGCACAGAAACTGTCGTGTTGACGGGAAGTCTTTGTTTCTCTTCTCTCCTCTTCTCTTGTTCAAAGTAGAAATCAACACAACACGCAGTAAGTAATTCATTGTTTTGTTTTGTTTTGTTTTGTCTTGTGATGCCTCGCAAGTTGCAAGTCGCAAGTCGATCTCTACTAGAACTATACTTAATTTAATTTAATAGATACATAGATACATCTTTCTTTCTTTTCCCTCTGTCTACACTACACTTTCCCCATTTGGATTTGGATTTGGATTTGGTTTTGGTCGCACAAATCTGTGGTACGATTCCTGTCTACTCTCAAAATAAAATTGTTTGTTATACTATTAGTAATGATTGATTGATTATGTGCAAGCAAGCTTAATTTGAAGTCAGGAGTCAGGAGGCGAAGACATGTTTGATTGTGGTGGCTACCGAGTGCAATATATCGATGGGGAGAAAGAGAGGTTTTCCAGGTCAGGAGCCTCTCCTTTCTTTATTGTGGTGGCTTCTTCCAGTTCTACTACTACTAGGCCTTCCTTTCTTATTTCTATTTGTTCTACTTGCTTGTAGGCTTGAGGAATCCAGCCCTCGTTCCTCTGTGGCATCCAATTCCAATTCCAATTCCAACACATTTCGTAACTCTTTCTTCAACTTTCGTAACCCTTTACGCTCCTTCACTCTTTCTCTTCCCTTCCTCGCTCCCAGATCCACCAATTTCATCAAGACCCCCAACAAAAACAAACACCCCAAAATGCTCGACCCCTCTGACAAGTTTTTGCTGCGTCTTAACCGCTTCTTCGTCATGTTGTGCATTGTTGCAGTTGCAGTTGACCCACTAGTCTTTTATCTCCCCGTCATTAACTATCAGTCTAACTGCGTCGGGATAGATAAGAGATTAGCTGTCGTATCCACTGTCGTCAGAACTATCATTGATATCTTCTACTTGCCCAAAATTGTTTTGAAGTTCAGAACCGCTTATAGCACCTCCACACGCGTTGGAGCAGGTGACCTCATTACTCACCCCACCCTTGTTGCCAGGAGGTATTTCAAGACTTATTTTTTTATGGATCTCTTTGCTGTGCTTCCCATTCCTCAGGTTTCAAAATTTCATTATTTCTCTCTTTCTCTACAACATCTTTTTATCTCAATTCATACTTCTAGCTGTCATCTAACTACCTTGCGCGGTGCATAAACCTCAATTGAGAATGAACATCTAGTGATGTCAATCTGGTACCCTGCTGGTATGGTCTACTTTCACCTATACATAACTGAACCTGACATCTACTGATTGACACCTAACACTGAAATACTTGGTTATACAATTGTATTGACAGATTGCCCCACGGGTTTCTGCCATCGGTATGAAGATTCAGAAAACTTAGGCCATACTTACTTTGATGAATACATGACAACTATGGTATGTCTTTGTTTCCTTTTTGCAGATAATGATATGGCGGTACCTGAATAGCTCAGTTGGTTCAAAAGTACTCACAACCAAAAGAGCACTCTTCTTAATGGTGGTCATTCCCTTTTTCCCTAGGTTATTCCGATTATACCCTTTGATGACTGAACTCAAAAGTACAGTTGGTGTCTTTATTGAAACTGCATGGGCAGGTGCTGCCTATTATCTCCTCTGGTTTATGCTTGCGGGTCATGTATGCTTTCTTTTCTTATTTCATTTCTACTTATTTTGCTAGTTTTACCACCACGTGCAGTGACGCGGTCTAATTATAAGGATAGCCTTTACTGCTATTGTACTAGAAAAATGGAACTTGATGTGTTTGCACATTCGATTCAGGCGTTTTACCATTTTGGTGAATACACCTATAATATTCCATCTGTGTTTGCAATTAGCAATCAAGCTGCATTTTCTAGCTTCAAAAGTGAAATTTAAAATGTGAGCGTTTTACCAAGTTGCCTTGTAACTATTTTGTTTATGTAATTAAATCCATCTTTTTCATAACTAGTAATATAATCCACAAAACATAATTTCCATGTATAGTTCTTATCAATGAGGAGTTTCCAAGTGTGTTGTGGAACTGCTTAGTGTTTTTGTTTAAAATTAGTGTAAAAAGTAAAAACACATGAACATATATTTGTTAACTTCTATTTAGTCTCCACAACAATATCAGTGTGTTCTGGACCTGCTTTTATCAGAAAAGTTTGATATTCCTTCCAAATAATATGACAAACAGGTGTTCTAAATAAAAGGGGAAAGTATAGTCTATTAGACTGTTTTCTCAATTTCTCTTGGTCATTGTATCCAATTGGTACAAGTAATTCTTGTTATTCTGCTAATTTCCAAGTTTTGTGTCTAGTTGTCGTAACTTGCAACATTTTTGGTAAATTTATCAGAATGTTGGCACGTTCTGGTATTTATTGTCGCTAATGAGACAAGACGACTGCTGGCATGAGTTATGCCATAACACAGAAAATTGCAGCACTAAGTACCTGTACTGTGGCAATGAGAACCTCCCTGGGTCTGACATATGGAAGAACATGAATAACACGGTCCAAACTCAGTGCAGCACTGATATTTTTCACTATGGAATCTATGCTCCTTCAATATCAAAACAAATCATCGCGTCCCACAATTTTGTTACTAAAGCCAGCTATTGCTTCTGGTGGGGATTGCAGAATCTCAGGTAAATCACTGATAGCCATTAGCATATGTTAATGGCATGCACACCTGCATGGTATCAACTTCATATATGTGCACACACAAATAATCTGATAGGACACATATTTCTAGGACCATTGCTTTTCTAGCAGCATTTTGTTACTATGAGGGACTTAAAAACTATTTTTTTGATGCAACAGCACACTTGGCCAAGGCCTCCAGACAAGTACCTATACCGGAGAGGTCATTTTTTCAATTGTTATATGTGTGCTTGGCCTCCTACTCTTTGCCTTGCTCATTGGTAACATGCAGGTACACATCTATCTCTCTCAAGCCCCTTCCTCTTTTTCTCACACACACACAGATGCAAGCATCACAAAAAAAATAAATAAAAAATAAAAAGGAGACATGGAAAGTTTGTATTGTATCATTATTCAGACATAACAGGTTCAATTCTTTGTTGTATCTCGCAGTGCAGTGAAATTTATAGACCCTAATTGAGGATTTCTGCATATTTGATGAATATAGAAGCATATTACTTAAATCTTTACTGGTGATTGTTGCATAGACATACCTTCAATCACTGTCGATAAGGCTGGAGGAGATGAGAGTTAAAAAGCATGATGCTGAGCAGTGGATGCACCATCGCCTTTTGCCACCATCCCTCAGAGAACGTGTCAGACGTTTTGAGCATTACAGGTTCTATTATTATTATTATTATTGTTATTTTTGGCGTAGTGTTTATTGGACTTGTCTTCATATAAATTGTTGTGGTACCTTCTCTAGTTTCAGTTTCTATGTTTTATATCTTGTATATGGTGGTTCAAATTTGCTGCGCTTAAATAATACATCAGTTCTGAGCATTAATGGGCTAAAGCTCAAGTCTGTCTCGGACTCTCAGTTTTAATACAACTCTATGATCGGGACCATTACCAGAATGAGGTGACTGGTACTGTGACCTACTATATGAATGAGTGTAATGGAATTTGACTCTGGGTATAAGGCAAAGGAAGCTGGATTTCCTTCGACAAATTTTCATTTGAAGAATGAAGCACTGGATGAAATATTATAAGATGAAAAATGTTGGTGCAGGTGGTTGGAGACTCGTGGTGTGGACGAGGAAGGATTGGTACAGACATTACCGAAAGACCTTCGCAGGGACATTAAGCGTCACCTCACCTTAAACCTTGTAAAGAGGGTAAGCTCAGCCTTTGTTGCATTTTTTTTCCTTTTTTCTTGTCAAGGGAGTTCACAGGGAGTTCTTTTCATTATTATTTTCTTTGTATTGAATAGTAGTTTTTTATGATTTGCATGAATATGAAATACATATTGGAATGCTGTGCACTAAATAATTGTATTGATTCGGTGCTATGCGCACTACCTTAAATATAGGTTATGGCTGCATCCATTTCTACTGCTGCACTAACCTTTAGATTGTCTTATGTTTATCTTATGTTTAGTGTGTGTTTTCATCCTTTGAGATAATTTTGCATCGTGTAGTTATTGCGCTTGCAAAGCATAATATTTGGGCATCTCTTATTCCAACTTTGATATTCTGTAACACCTTGGAAACAATGTTTTGTAATACTCAGCAAAATTCATATGTATTGTCCCACTAGGTGCCTCTTTTTGCTGACATGGACGATCGCTTGCTGGATGCAGTATGCGAACGGCTCAAACCCAGCTTATACACTGAGGCCACATATGTCCTCAAAGAAGGTGAGCCAGTAGATGAGATGCTCTTCATAGTTCGTGGTTCTCTTGAGAGCATCACCACTGACGGTGGTCGTACTGGCTTCTTTAACCGTGGTTTGCTGAAAGAAGGTGACTTTTGTGGCGAAGAGCTTTTGACATGGGCCCTTGACCCAAAATCGAGCTTGAACTTCCCTGCCTCAACAAGAACAGTGAGGTCATTGAGTGAGGTTGAGGCATTTGCTCTGGGAGCAGATGATTTGAAGTTTGTGGCTACTCAGTTCAGGCGTCTGCATTCTCGGCAGGTATAGTTTTTAACTTTACCTACCAGCTAATAAAAGGAGGATTTTTTTTATTTATTATTTTAAATGTTTGTGTATTCTTTTGTTGTGCTCTTTAAATCACTCTGTTCATCTACACTGCTTTATACAGATCATGGATTTTTTCCAACAGTTTTTTTTTTTTTATAAACCTTCGGTTCTGTGGCAGGTACAACATACTTTCCGGTATCACTCTCAGCACTGGCGCACCTGGGCGGCCTGCTTTATTCAGGCAGCTTGGAGGCGGTACTGGAGACGAAAAATAGCCAGTAATCGTAGGAGAGAGGAGGCCCGTGGCTCTCGTCCAAGCCTTGGGGCTACTATTTATGCCTCCCGGTTCGCTGCTAATGCACTGCGAGGGGTGCATAATTTTAGGAACAGAGGTGGTGGGGCAAGTTCCAATGCCAGTACCATTGTGAGGTTGCAGAAGCCGCCTGAGCCTGATTTCAGTGTGGATGCTGTTAATTGAGGGCTTACATAGGGGCGGGAATGAAAATGTAAATTTATATGCGGTGTGTAATGAATTTACCGTCTGATCTTATCTTAATAGTTTTTTGTCGTAACACAAGCAAGAGCCTGGGTTTCTAACTTTCTATTGAATTTTATTTTATTTTATTTTATTTTAGTTTTTAGTGTGCATATCTATGGAGAAATATCGGGTTGTACATTTTGGTAACCTATGTATATTTTATTATGCATGACTTTGGGGGTTCCAAAAACTCTCCCGAAAGACTACAATACAATGGATAGGTTGGACAGTCGTTCAAATGGTGCGAATTATAAATGTCCAAGGTGATTTTGATAATACTGTGATCTTGGGTGAATTCTTTGGGCATGTTATTCTTCTCTAAAGTACTTTTCTCGTAGGATGCTGGATTATTTTTTCCATTTGTTAAATGTACTCTTATTTTATAACGAATTTGAGATAATAGACCTTGCACGTGACCTTGCGTAATGCGTATCAATGCTCAAGCTTTGTTAGTCCATTTTGCATTTCCTCGTTACTTTTTACACATGTTTTTTTTTCCCCTTAGTTTTTAAATTTGTATTATAATTATAACTACTAATATGGTATATTATCTTTTTTGGGGTTGGGAACTGGGGTCTGGGGTGGTGGGTGGTCAAAGGTAATTTAAACAATTCACTTTAGTTTACGCCAGTATATGTTTCTTCAGGTGACTGAACTGAGCAGATGCTGACATTAAACCTGGTAAATGGGATGCTCTTCATACTCCGATTGCAAAGGTAGTTTAAACAATTCACTTTAGTTTACGCCAGTATATTATCTTTCAACCAAATCAGGTGGTGCAGATAGTAAATGCTGACATTAAACCTGTCATACAAGAAGGGGCTCAAGACAAATTAATCTGGTCAGAATCAAAGAGCGAGAAATACACTGTGAGGGAGGGGTATAAATATCTAAATTCACTGACTCAGAGTCACACAAATACACCAGTGAGTGAGTTGTGGAGTGTGGCTGCAGAATGGAAGGGACTGGTACCAAAAGTTAAAGTCTTTCTATGGAGGGTCATTGCAGGTGCATTGATGGTGGCACAAAACATGCATAGAAGAATAAATAAATGATCACCATTGTGCCAAAGATGCCAAATGGAAAATGAATATGAGTCCCATTGTTTTTTCTTCTGTCCTGGTTCAAGAAGCGTGTGGTTTGCCAGTAACCTTGGCCTGAGGACTGACCATCTGTCTCTCAATATCATAGAGGCAATCAAACAGTGCACCCAAGGTAGAAATGAGTATGAGATAAAGGTTTTTAGTTATACATTGTGGGAATTGTGGAAGGCACGCAATGCAACCATTATACAACTCAAAAAGTTTGATCCTATGGAGATAACACAGAAGGTCAGAATATGGTTACAGCTGGAAAACCAAATGGGGGAAGCTTTGCCTCACAAAGTTGTGATTCAGGGAACACAAGAAAAATACTGTTATAAGCAAGGGGGTTGGCAAATCATTACTGATGGCTCATGGGACACAACACTCAGAGCAGGAGGAGCACATGTCTTATACTGTCAGGGCCAGATGGTGAGGATTGGGTACAACTGTTACCAGTTACATGTTCCTTTCCACGCAGAAGTACTTGCAATGAAGGATGCTTTGTTTCAGCTTAAGCAACTCTGGGAAGCATATGGGATTGGGGAAATTCAAATTTTCTCCGATTGCAAAGTACTGGTAAATGTAATCAGAGAAGGGGATATGCAGGATGTGCCTTCATGGAGGGCATGTGAAGATGTGTTGGAATTGCTCAAGATTATATCTCAATTTCCAGTACAGGTAGAGTGTACGGAGGTGCAAAGGCAAGTGGTACATGAGGCACATGATTTGGCAAATTATGAAAGACAAAGTGCTAATCAATACAATGGAGAGCCAAGGCAGTATGTGGATGTGGAAAGGAATACCCGACAGAACTTGGAGAATAGATTTTTTCAGAGGGTTCAGGAGGAGCCTCCTTGATTGTATCTCTTGTTTTACTTTGTTAAATGCCCAACCTGAAGTAGTTATGTTTATTTTCTTTTTCGTTTTTCTTTTTTTTGAAAGGCCTCTTTTACTGCTTGGAGGCTGAGTATTTTATTTTTCTGTTTCGTTTCTGGTAGTGTAGGTAGGGAACAAGTTGGGCTGTTTTTATTTGCTGTGTACTGCAACTGTAGCCTCAAGGGCGCCTTTGATTAATGAAAGCCTACGGGCATGCAACTTTCAAAAAAAGAAAAAGAAAAATGTTCTACTCCTTTCTCCACTGGTCTCTCCTTTTCTTCTCCCTCTTTTTTCCTGTATTTTAAGAAGGGGGCTACATATTACTACATTTTAGCTTGAAATTCATATGTCAATCTGATATCGGATGTTCTCTGCCTAAACGAAGCAATGAGTTGCAAACTTTTTACTAAAACATAATCCAATATTATTTGTCTCATTAATGACTTATTTTAATCTTGCACGACAGAGTGAAAAGTCTTGTTCCATGTCATGTAGTATTTTATACAAATTTTTATATCAATTCATTACAAGCCAATGTCAAAGAATACAACATGTATGAAATTCATAACAATTTAATGTCTTCCAAAACTCGAACCGACTCTTTTTCATATTCATATCATTTGTAGGTAAAAAGTAATATAAATGTGACTCATTTGAACACGAGCTAAGAATTTGTTGCATGTTTTATAATAAGAATACTCGATTCTAAAATTAAAAATGTAGCTGTGAGCTTTCCAACAAACCAAAATTAGAAATAGTTTTTGCTCAGCTTGTTTTGACACGCTTACACATATTATTGTAGGAGACTGACTCGTGTATATATATTATTGGCCACAAAGAATACGATTTTAATTTTCTTTAAAAATAAATAAGTATAGCTGTTGGGCATTAAGCTTTTATTAAGAAAATTTGTATAACAAACTCTAGTTGTTCATTTTTGTATCTTTCCTTTTCAGGGGCGGACCAGCTGCCAGCATGGGGTCCTGGTGGGCTTTCTTTCTTTTCTAGATTTTCTGCTAAAAAGACAATTATATTTTCCTCTTGAGACTTTTTACGGTTGCTATCTAACATATGATTGTGCACTAAAAATTTTATGTAATAGACGTTGAAGTAACCAAATAATTATATATACTGCTTTCTTTTGAGTATACTTTTTACACCACTTTTCTTTGTTTGTTCTAGAGCCTTAAAACATTTAATAATTTGTACTCTTTCAATTATTAAAAAGTAATCTTCAAAATTATGACACCAGAAATAAGGTAATGAGATTGATTGAATTCAAAATTCAGAGAAGAAAGGAGGGAAGGACAGATGAGGTTTAGTGGGAGAAATATCAATGAATTTTCTTAATTTTAGAATGGCGATTTGGTCATTCTGAACAAATTTATGTTGCTCGCAGTGAAAACTCTGTTGTCCAAAGCATCTCCCTTTTGGCCTCCCCTCATTTTTTAATTGTATTAATAATTCTATGGTGAATTTAATAGAAATCTCAGCAAATATGTAGAATGATCCCTTAAAAACTCAAATTATATTTCTGACTTCGACCCTGTTGCTTTTGTACAGTAAGCCATTACATCAAACCAATAAAATAGTCTTAATTCCATCTGCCAACAGACAGTATTAAACCATTTAAAAAAAATAGTAAAGGAGAAAACAAATATTGTATAGGACAAGGTTTTGAACCTCCAATTTCTCTCCGTTGGTTTGCAAATCATCGGCACCTCGACAGCATAAATTAACTTCAATTATGCATACCCCAAAAATTTCCTGTAATTCAATTACGCTAGATTGGTTAGTATCAAAATGAACTTCAATTATGAATAGCGCAAAGTATGACAGCACAACTGTACTGAATCCAAAGCATATTATATAAAATATCCATGTTTTTGGTTTAAGATTGGGGTATCAATATCATAACATCGTTTAAATCTCCTTTTTTTGGTCCTTTGATGCATTCATTTCAGTAATAACCGATTGAATTAGCATACAAACATATAATAATGAAAACAAGAAAATTGAATTAGCATATATACATGCCCCCACGATTGCGGATACAACCTCTCACCAGCTGTGTATAGTTCAAATTCTCCAGCCATCCTTAATAAGAACTTGTAATACAACTATAACCTCTTCTTACTTCGTTCCTCTACTCAACTCTTTTTCATCTCTAAACCCAAAAAAAAAAAGTAGAAAGGTTCCAAAGCTCCATTTACGTATCTTGATTCTCTCTCTCCCTCTCTGATTACCATGGCAATTCTTCACTTGTCAATTCCGCCAAACACAGACTTCATGCCAGACGATTTACCTTCTCCCGCAACTCACCATATCAAGTGCTTTGGTTGTGATTTCTCGAGGTCCTCGTTGCAGTATCGGGTCCTAGTAGACGAAGAATGCTCGAACAATGACAGATTATCGTCAGAGAAAGACAAGGTTGGGAATGTGAAATGCCTTCCATCTAGTAAATGGAGATCTCTTGTAAATAGTGCAAGTATGAAGAAGAGGATCAATGGAACTAATACTAATAAGCATGATTTTAGCTACGATTTGAGAAGTTATAATTTGAACTTTGATAAAGGAGAGGAATAATGTGACATGGTTTTATCAGATTCGTATTTTTTTTTATCCGCTTTATATTTATTATTTTAACAGTTGTCACATTTTTTTCATTATTTTATTTCTTCTTTTCAGTAAATATATGCCAATTAATTATTGATGATTTCATCATATTCCTTCATTTTTAGATTTCTTATTTTGTACTATTGTACGCTCTTATTTTGAACTGAAAGACGTAGAATTAATATTGAAGAATTTCTTCGATGCAGTAATATGTGTTTGCTCAATTGAACTAAACAAAGAAGAATTTCAAATTTTATTTATTGTTACAATTAACATATATTTAATTATAGAGTTTCTATTGTGAGTTCTGCCATATGCTCACGGGTTCTTTTCTGGCGGGGGCCGCTAGGATTCAGGCGGGTCGCCAGGACAGAGACAGTGCATCTGGACAGAACGTATGTGATCTCAGTCCTTAATTTATACATGATGTTTGCACCTTTTGAAGCGATCCAAAATCCTTTAAGTATGGTTGTTTTGATGAAAAAACAAGCCGCCAGTACAGAAATTACTCATTTATCTATCATCAAGGCAGTAGAGAGAGGAATATAAGTGCGATGGTAGTTTATTAGGGACCAATTGTGCTTAATTTCGTGGTTAATGGAGGATTATGGGAAACCCTAATTCATTTAGAAAGAAACAGAGCTTTTGTTTTGATTGTCTGACTTCGTGAACCAATATTTCAAGATCCATATATCCAATTTAAGTGCGGTTTTTGGGGTTGAAAAGATTTTTTAATCAACTTTCCATAGAGTTTAAAATCTCGAAAATCAAATGGGTATACAGAGAGATAATCAAGTCGCAAGCAGAAGAGGTCAGATTGTCTGGTTTCTAAAAGTTCTGACCTTTTGGAAATGCGGACCAGTTTTCTCTCACAAAGTAATTTGGTTTGGGTTTTGCATAAAAATTTACATTGATGTAGGTCTTTCACAGACTATTCCATAGAGTATAAATTTGAAAAATTTCGATTAAGTATGAGAGAGTTATGCTATTCACAATAATAGTCATTCTGACAGTTTGTCAGAATTAGTCTATGATAGCCTGCCTTTCCAAAGGCATAGTTTTTTATCTATGAACTTGTTTATGTTAAAATTTGCGTTGTTGGATAGATTATTGAGGCTAGTTTCTGCAATGACCAAGAACGCAGAAAACGAATAAGTATAGATACCAGATGGTGCGCAGTCTGTTAGAAAATTCTGGTTGCTCTCGGTTAGATTTCAGGCGACCCGTCAGGATTCAAACGGGTCCACCTGAAATGGTCCATAAATTAATTTTAACCTGAAAAACAAGGTATAAGCATAAAGATATTTGTTCTCTAATGTAAGATAAGGCTTAGTTATAGATTAATTATAAAGGAAGTTTATAGAATAGTCATAATTTACTAAAATACATAAATTTGTGTAATATTTGGTTAGCATCTTTCATTGGAGAAATGGAAGGGAAATCAAAAGGGAGGGAGAGTGATATGGAGAACGAGGGAAGAGGAGAGCGAAAAAGAAGGGGAGAGCGGAAGATGAAGGGGAGAGCAACATGGAGGCAGTCAAACCTAACAAGATGATAGGAATGACAAATATGGAGATGCACCGTATCAGTGCTATATAAATACACTACTTAATTAAAGAATTTGGGCGTTACATTTCTCTCTTCTCTCTCCTTCCTCTGAGACCACCATATTCAAAGGTGGAGAATTTGAGCGTCATATTTGTTAGAGATATGTCCTAGAAGCCAATCATATCTGGGTACTTCTATGGTTTTATGTCATTGATGATTTCATATCATTTGTTCCTTGATTTATGTGTTGAAAGTTCATTCAGGTTGAGGATCTGAATTATAGATCGCTGTTTTTCATTTAGTAGTAAATGACAATAATAAATCTAAAACGTCCATAATCTTGATAATTAACAAGGAACATTAATTATCAATAAGATTAGTATGCAAGTTAAGTGATGATTAAGTTCTATAAATCATGGGTTAAGAGTAACCAACTTAGTTGCATATGTTTATGTTAATTGAACATAGTACAGGACATGACCCAACGAAATAAATATATGGATTGTGTTATGTGTCATTATTTATTTTGTTATGATTTTGATTCTAAGTTTGAGATATTTATCTTTTCCACATGAGGATAGGTTCAATAAATATTGTCTACCGCTGATTCCCGATAAGGGCTGCTATACGGACGTTATTTATGTTCTCTTGAATTGTGCGGGGAAAAGCTAAATCATCAAGAAAATCGTATGTCCCTCATTAATTTATTTAGTGAGTGATGATATCTATTTGGGCCCCTTGATGGAGATAGATTGTCTGCTAGCAACTGATACAATTATCTCTAGATCAAGAAACGTATAATCTGCAAGAATGACACATTCCTATCTTGGATTATCGATGATATCGTGAGACATAAGAATCAAAATAGAGAAATACTTTTATTCTCTTATGCAAGATTTAAATACTGTAGCAGTACATTATTTATGCGAATTGGGAATCATAACGTGTTGCTAGATACCGTTTATGATTATTGGAATTAAATAACGATTTAATTCCATGTCCAACTTAGCATAAATCCTCAAAGGGTCACACAGATCGAAATATAACCAAACAGTGCATTAATCATTTATTTGTATCAGTGTGTTTTACGAAAATATGATAAGTTGATTAACTGATTATATGTCGATATAATTAATTAATTCAAACGGATCATATCGAAATGATTTAATGTTCTAGCTAATCCCATGATAATTATTAATTAGTTAATAATTATTTTCAACTCAACACAATTTAATGTAAATAGTTATATTAAATTAATGGATCGATATTTATATTAAATATATAGCCCAAATATAGAGCATCTTATGGTGGATTAAATGGATTGAATTAATAATCAATTAATTGAGTGTGTAAAGCCCAAAAGGCCTATGTATGGCCGGCCTAGAATAGAGGGTGGTAGGTAGGTGGCACACTTGTAAATAGTTGGAACTATTTGCTAGGATTTGAGCATTATAAAAGGGCTCTTGTGGAGGCTCTGTGCTCCTCTCTCTCTCTTCCTCCTTGAGGCCGCCACCATCCTCCCCTCTCCCTCTCTTTGGCCGCCACTTACACCACTCTCTCATCCACCATTGCTCATGTGTTGAGCTCCAATTTCTCCACTTATTAAAAAGTTAATTAAGAAGACGAGAAAACTTGGGATTAGCCTAAACCTTTTAGCTTCTAGCAAAGCTTGTAGGTTTTGGTTAATTTCGTGGTGGACTCGAGGTCGAGCTCGATTCGAAGGAGGAGCTCGAAGCGCGCACCACCTACATCCTAGCCTTGGTTCGAGCCTCTTGATTACTATATCAAGAGAGGTATAATCCTTGAACCTTCTCTTTGTGTGAATGGCTTTAAGTACTAGATTCGTGTTTGTGCATGCTTGTTTGTGGTTAATTAAAGGAATTAGCTATAAAAATTAAAATTATGCACTTAACTAACAATATTTGCTCCTCTTAGTTGTGTTAAACTAGAGATCATGTGTTAAGCATAATTTTCTTTAATTAATGAGTGAACTAATTGAATGAGGGAAGTAAAAGATTATACTAGTTCTTCTTGATTTACTAGCATAAATCAAGCAAGAAGTTGATTAATCTTTGTACATCTTAGGTGTTTGGAAGAAGGAGAAAGATAGCACACCACCACATTCAAAGTGGTAGTTCAGTGGTGGTTCGAGCCTTTTCGTTGCAATTCAAAAAGAGGTATAAATTTCTTTTTCCATCTCTTTTAGTTTTACTCATGATTTTCGATTATTACCACAAGTTCTAGGTTTGTGTTGATTTTGTTGCTTGAAAAATTATTTTAAATTGCACAAACTTCACAAAATAAAATTTCTACATTATATAATGCAAATGATTGTGTGTCCATTTATATATTGCACGCATTTTATTTTTTATCTTACGTAAACTAATAAAAAAAATCTGATATATTATACGAATTCTATTCTGAATTCAATAAGAAAACATGAATTTGCATTTCATCTTTCTCATATTTTTATTTGATTTAAATTGAACTTTGAATGCCGTAAAATTTTGACAAATTCGTTTCAGATTGTACTAAAACTTAAAATCCAAATATGATTAATTAACTGTCGGTTCTGACTTGGCTTTCCAATAGTTGAGTAGTTATTATATTATTAATTTAAATTCATTTTTAATTATTGAGATTTCATAATCAAAACAAGGATTAAAATAAATATATATCTAGAAAGTAGAAGGCCAATAAAAAAACCCTACCAAAAGCCCTTATCGTTTTTCTTTTCCTTTGTCACCTTTCATGAAAACAATTGCAGTGAAAGAAACAATTGGAATTTGCAATTAAAAAAAAGTAATATTAATCAACGTTCAACATGTCAACGTCCATTATGTATATGCATTTATCTTTCTTTAACAAATGTTGTTACAATTTTCTTTTTCAGGCAGTTACCTTATGACAAAAGCAACGTGTTTATTTCCAGCAAAGTTATCAGTTTCGTTGGTATTTCTATAATGATTTATACTTAAGAATTTATTAAATCCTTCTTCTTTGTTTATTGTACTATTTAGTCAAAGGGGCCTTTTCTCATTTATATTCACACCAAATTAGGTGCATTTGTAACAAATACCTTAAATTTTGAAATGATTTTTCAGTGATTATGGATAATATATATATTGGTGGAAGTGATTTGCTCATTGTAATTGATTGAAAGTACGACAAATCCAATAATAACAATAAATTCGGTAGTATGACATTAATTTCCAATTAATTGTATAGAGAATACTTTTTTAAAAAAATTGTCTAAGAATGAATTACGTTAAAAAGTTTCTATAAAAACTATAGTTTGCGTGCATAAAAAAAATAAAAAAATAACGCACTGATAAAAATCTGGACGAATTTCTTAGAGGAATTTTTTTTTTTTTAACCAAATAACATTTCTTGCAGTGCGTACAAAGGCTGTGTAAAATAATTGTAGGGCGAAAATTAAATGTCGAAGAGTAGTAAATAAATGGTCAACTAAATATTCAAACCGTCTGATTTGGAACCTTCTTAGGTAGTTTTGTTCTTATTGGATTATCCTTAGGCTCTTAGGTTCCGTTTGGATGGTATGGGAATAAGAGGAATAAGGGAAAAAGTGAGAAAAAGTATTGGAAAGTGTGTAATTTTGTAAAAAGTTTGGATTGTTTATAATAAATTTATTCTCTTATTTCCTTATTTTCTTATTCCCACACCTCATCCAAACGGAGCCTTAATTATTATGATTACATTAGAAAGCACATGTTGATATAATATTTGTGTGGTGGTATAAAATTTTCTTGTTTGTTTGTTTATTTATTATTTTTTTTTAAATGTGTCACTAACGACTCTCTATAGATCAGCATGTAGCAACCAACTGACTCGCTATAAATACCATCAAAGAACAACTTGTTACAGGTTTAACTTTAACGAATTATTTTGATCAATTCGTTCTAGAAGTTACAATTTTCTTTCCCTTTTGCAAGAAGAAGTAAATTTTTATTTTGAGTAATTGCAATTGGTTCCCATGTCTTAAGACTTAAGTTGTCCAAATTCCGAAATTCCATGATTGCATAGAATCGCAAACGGTAACGAATGCAGCAAATCCTGCAAATAAATGGAGCTTCCAGCCAAGACGAGAAAGCTTCTAGTTTCATCCAGACCACTTGGCCGGTGCCGTGGACAGACTACTACAAATCAAATATTGAAATTCCCAAATTCCCTTTGAATTGCTGTTTTGACTGACTGTTACCACACGTATTTGACCTCTTATATATAGACCAATTGAACTTGTTTCTAAACCCCAACTTACAATACCGAAGTGAAATTAATTGAACAAAAGAGAAAAAGGAAGATGCACCGTCCACATCCTCACAAGCCCCATCCACCCCCACCGCCGGGCCCACTTGCACCTCCACCACCCCATCCCCATGGCCCACATCCTCCACCACCGGGTTTGCATCCTCCGCCACCGGGCCCAAAAGTGCCGCCACCACCTCCTCATGATCCGCATCCCACTCCACCTCCGCCTCATCATGGACCACATCCCGCTCCACCGCCGCCTCATCATGGACCGCATCATCCACCACACGGCCCCCCACACCCATGATATGTTTGATACTTTGATGCAAATATGTTTGTTGAATAAATGAAATATATATTTACAGTATGTATGCCTGCATTCAGCAGTGATCAGTATCTGATATAGAGAGATACGATCTTTCTGCGCATGTGCCTACTTATGTAATCTGTTGTTGTGTATGTGTGTATCTAATATATGAATAAGCTATAAATCTTATATGATTTGATAGATTTTTTTTTTCCCGTTTCGTTCATTGTGATGAAAATTAATTATACAGAGCCCGTGGGCTCGATTTATTGAATCCCACCATGTGGTATAACAAGGAGATTGTTGCCATCCGCATTTCATAACTATGAACTTATTTTGAACAATTTTATGCTGGAGTCTAGTTAATGTTGCATTCCAATTAGTTAATTTCCATTGTACCACATGAACTGATTACAACCATGCCAGCCTCAGAAATTCAAGATATGGAGTAATGTTGTGCTAATTAATTATACTTTGAAGATACAAGGATATTAATTAGCACAACATTACTCCATATCTTGAATTTCTGAGGCTGGCATGGTTGTAATCAGTTCATGTTAATTCATTTTTATTTCCCCATGTTGTTCTCGTAATCAGTTTAATTAGGTTAATAATTAAAAAAATTACCTTACTATCTAGTAGAACGAATTCATGCTCCCATGTATTTCTCATCTCCGAATCTGTTGTGGTCCAAATTTTTGTCACTTGTGCAGGTATGACGCCTAGATTTCTATTTAAGAATGATGTTATATCTATTATGTTTGTCATTTTGTAAATGTAAAATGGTTAATGAAAATTTGAAATAATGAGCACTATTTATAGGTAAAATGTTAGCACCATTTGGTGGAGGAGGCATATATTCAATTGCATCCTTTGGCAAGACATCCCTTAAATGATATCCTTTCATTGCTTTGTCAAGATATGCACATTTTCAATCACACCATTTAAAGAATCCATTAGATTGCATCATTTGGCATGAAAAATTGAATAATTATTAATTCATATCATTTTTTTCTAATTATTTTAGTCTAAAGATATCCTACATCGTAATTGTTCATTTTATAAACGTATAAAATCTTGATCAGAAAAAATATAATTGACAATCTTTTTTTCCTAACCATTTTTTTTTACTCTGATCCCAACAATTCTACTAAACACATAGAAATCTTACTCTAAAAATCTGAGATAAATTATATATGTTATTATATTAATAAGATAATTGATAAATTATATATGTTATTATATTAATAAGATAATTGTGTTGCAGAACAACGTTCAGTAGTTTATATATTAAATAATATAATTTTTTGTTGCAGACAAAAAAAAGTACAATGACTATAAATTTTCAATAATTTTTCCTGGATAAAGAATATAGTGGCTTTAAATTTGTGCGCATTTATTGAAATAGAAACATAGAAGAATAATATAGAAATTTTAGTTTGGTATAAAATTTTTTAAAAAATCCTAATGAAATCATGAAATTTATATATAATATTACCTTATTATCTAGTAGAATGAAATGCATACCCCCATATATTTTTTGTCTTAAAATCTATTGCAGGCTAAATTTTCTGACCCGTGCTTTTATGACGCCTAAATTTCTATTTGAGAGTAATGTGATATCCATTACTTTTGTCATTCTTTGGATATGTGAAATGTTTACTGAAATTAGAAATATGAAGCACTATTTATACATAGAATGTTGGCACCCTTTGCAGGAGGAAGCATCCATTTGGTTGCATCCTTTGGGGAGACTCATTAGATGACATCCTTTAGCCTTCATATCATGATATGCATCTTTTTAATCGCATCCTTTAAAGTACTCATTTCATTGCACCCTTTGACAATGCATCCTTTAAATAAAACTATATAGTGTTTATATTTAAATAACACATTTTCATTCACATCTTTTGAGCCCATCCACGCATCTTTATTATATGTAGGATTAGTTTAAGTAGATAATTAGTAGAAAAAATAGAATAAATATTGAAAAAAAAATTTAAAAATTAGTACAAAATCAGAAAATAGGAAATTATTTTGTACTACAAAAATTAGGCAAATAGGAAATTCGGCCAAAAATAGTACAAAATCTTAACAAAGGAAATTCGACCAAAAATTTTCTAATTAAATTTATCCATTCACATTAGTTTCATTATTTGCTACAATAAAAATTAAAAGGGTAAATAAATCAATAAAATAAACATTCTCATTTATAATATGTAGTTTGAAATTTTTTTAAAATTATTTTGTACATTTTATAATTAGAATAATTATTGTAGAAATAATTTGAAAATATAGAAAATAGGAAATGTTATTGTTTGAGATTGGTATTGTGTTTGTTAATGATGTTGTGGATATTTGGGTTTGTAATTAGGGGGTTTTGGGTGTTTTTTTTGGAAAATGCTACAGGTATAGGGGAGATGCTGCCGAAATTTTATTAGATTTTTAACAGTAATTTTTCTTGCAATGTAGTAAAAATGCCACCGAGAAGAAGAGTACCGGAGACCGCATCTCGTAGATCTATGAGACTTCGTGGAGATCCGAGCGCTTCTACATCTACTGTTCTGTTTCTACTGAGGCTTCTACATCAGCCGATGTTGTTCCCCCGGATCCTGTTATTGCAGATCGTGTGTTGCATTTGGATGGGTCCAAAGTTCGAGGCACCGGTGTAAGTTATTATTATCCTTTTATATTTTTACTTACATATTTTTATTTTTTTAGTATTTTTTAAAATAATTAAAAATAAAATATATACATCATTGGAGGGGAATAATAAATAAGGCCAAGATGCCTCGTACTGGTGGGGTTGATGAGCGTTTGAGGCGACTTGGACTTGTACATTTCGTTCAGTTGGGTCATATGTCGCTCGATCATTCGCTTTTGCAGGGTCTGGCCATGTTCTGGAGGCCAGAGACCCACACGTTCTTTTTTTCGCATGTTGGCGAGATGACGGTCACTCTCGAGGTAGAAATTAATGCCTATTTGTAATTTTTTTTGGAACTATATATGTCTAAAATTTGAACTATTTGCAGGATGTGGCATTCTTGTACTATATATGTCTAAAATTTGTCTAAAATTTTGAACTATATATGTCGAATTATGTGTTTTATATGAAATATTATGATAAAGTACGAGAAGTACATAGATGACTACCTAATCTCAGCAAAAGGACAGGCGTGGTCTGATAAAGTATGAGAAGTATAGATATGCCTACCTAGCTTAGCAAAAAGACAGGCGTGCTCTGATAAAAGTCTGAAAAGCATACTGATCCCTACGTAAGCTCTGCGAAAGGACTAGCATGCTCTGATAAAGTCTAAAAATTATACTGATACCTACCTAAGCTCTGCGAAAATACAGGCGTGCTCTGATAAAGTCTAAAAAGTTTACTGATGAGCTACCTAAACTCTGCAAAAGCACAAACGTGTTCTGATAAAGTTTAAAAAAGGTATCACATTATATTTATTAATTTTAAATAATTGTAAGTCTAAAATGATCTATAAATGTATCCTTCATCAACCAGAATATGTCACACTCACTCAAACCTTCTTTCTAAAACATTCACTACCATGGAGAAAGGAAATATCTCCAACAGTGAAGTGCCGGAATGGCTAGCTACTCGACATGAGTACTAGCCAAATTACGAACATTCCCCTGCCAATCCAAATGAGATCGAAAAAAGAGATTATAATGCAAAATGTCATAAATGTTCTTGCAATTTCGACTACAATATCTATGCACGAAATGGTGGCGAGTGGCCGTTATACACCCACTATCAGTGGCAAATTCATGGTGGCACAGAAAGAGACCCCAGGGAGAGATTGCTATATTTGCTGACTAAACCTGAGTCGAGCAACTGTGAACGGTATAAAAAGTACTACACTGAACCTAAACCGATGTCAGAATTTAAACCGTGGAAACCAGATCCTACACCGATGATTGTTTACGAAAACATATACGATTTTCGTGGACACCATACAGTGAGCTGTACAAAGTGTGGTCAGGTTTTCAATTTCAAAGATACCATTTTGCGTGGCCACTACGATGAACACAAAAGACAAGAAGAGAGGGATGAAATTCAAAAGAGATTCAGAGTGAAAGAACAATGGTTGGAAAGGAGAAGAATGGAAGAAAAGGCTGTCGAAGAGAGCCGAAGGTTGCAACAAGAGAAAATTGGAAAAAAAATCAAAGAGAGCCTAATAAAGATCAAGAAGAGAGATGAACAACGAAAAATTGCAGTAGCTAGAATGGCTGAGATAGAGCAACAAGAAGCCGAGACAGCTTTCTGGAACGAAGCCGCTCAATTAGCTGACAACCCTGGTGCGAGTAATCAACAAGAACCTGATGAGACTTTTTGGAACAAAACCACTCAACTCGCTGAAAACCATGGTGCCATTAATGAACAAGAACCTGATGCCGTTTTCTGGAACGAAGCCGCTCAATTCACCGACAACCATGGTGCCATTAATCAACATGAAATGAATGCGGAAGAAGATCAACCATGGTGGGATGAAATTCTGTAACATATAGATAGTCAAGATCTCTAAGTATTTATTACTTTTGAATATTTATGAATTTTTTAGGTACTTTTTTAAATAGCAACTAAGTGGATTGCTTTTAGGTAGTTTCTTCCTTTTTTTAATTGAGTGTGCTAATTTATATTATGGTTTTTTAATGTATTTTTTTAATTGAGTGTGCTAATTTATATTATGGTTATAAAATTTAGTTCTTCTTCTAATGGTGTGCATTTTTATATTATGAATTTCTTTTGTAAATTAATTGTGAATACAAATCATAAAAAAAATAAAAGAATATGGACAAAATAACATATTTCAATAATATAAGCTAAACATTACAAGTGACGACTGTCACATAAACTTATTTCACAAATACAGATTATAAATAAGATACCGATTAAAAAACATATTAATACTTCATTTAGCGGAGATGGACAACATTTTCAGCTGCGGGATGATTTTCAAAACCAGGTGGAACTGTTGGCTGGTGACGCAACCACGACCCTCCAAGATCAAAACCTCCATTCCTCTCCACTAAATCTGTAAAAAATTTGAGCCCCCTAACATGATATTCATTTCCTTCTAATTTTTTAACTTTAAATTTTTTCCCATGATATTGAAACATCAGTGCAGAAAGTAATCGTCGTTCGCTCGTCCGCTCATCTCCGACCAAAATAACACCGCAAGAGACGCATCTTGGCTTAGGACCCATTTGCTTCAAATATCAAAATTCAAACTCCATTAGCAAATCAAATCAATTAATTTAATAATTATTTTAACATTATTACCTAGGAAAAAGTGATGTTGCCAATAGAAACTTAAGAGGACAAAGTTTATCAATTTCAGACTAACGAGAAACAATTAGTTAGAGCACAATAACTTATGACAAGTGAGCTTATATAGAAAATTTTAAATAGAAAAAGACAAAAAAAATTTTAGTGCAAACCGCAATAAATAAATGGTATAGTATAGTGATATAATTCACAACACTCAGTTAGTGTTGTAAATCATTATAAAACCAACCCACTCATTATATCACAAGCAAATTCAGCGTGGAGTAAATCATTATAAAACTAACCCACTCATTATATCACAATCATTATAAAAACAAACCCACTCATTATAAAACCAACCCACTCATTATATCCAAACTTGGACCGTCATTCCGGATGGGTATTGGGCTTTCGTCAACTGGAATGACGATCCAGCAACGTTAGTATTAAAATTTTGATTTTTTTTGTTATTATCATAATTAATATGAACAGTAAGACTAGTATTAATTTTTTCGGTGCACATACAATGCTCCCATCTGACGTAGAAGAAATTAGGCCCAATTCATAAGTTATATTTTGAGCCCATTCTAAAACGGTAAAGCAGGCTTAGAGTGAAATTTTTTTATGAGCTTTGTTGGATACGGGAACAAGAGACATTGCCACGAATGTTTCCGGAAGTTATGACAAGACCTCTCTGCAAATTTTGTTTAATCGAAGTTTTCATTGTTTAAGTCGCAACTCGCAACATTGATTTGCAACAGTTCATCTCAAGGACTTAATTTCTAGGACTGGACATTATGTTGTAAATTAGTTTGCACTTATATTTCTGAGGGAATAATGACAAATCGACTTCTGATAAGCCTTTTGTGTCAACATTGTAGAAGAGTGATCGGAAAGTATATCAAGGGACCAGAAGAAACGGCCGAATGGGTTCTCTTGTCGGTTGCTAGGTCCGGTACGATTGGTTGAAATATCTCATCTGCTTGCGTAAATGATACTTAATATCTTTTATTTTGTTAATAATAATAATAACCTACGAATGGTGATGTACGTTGGTATTTAACATTTTTTCGAAAAAAAGATGGGAGCGCCACCCAGTTTCATTTTGTGAAATGAAACAAAGAACAGAAAAGTAAGTTTACAAAACAAACAACTCCAATTAACCTAAAGGAAAAACATGCACCGTAGAGAAACTGAACTCAACACTACTCTTAACCTCCTTAGCAAAGATAGAAATTATTAACACATAACATCTTAGATTGTATCTAAAAACCAAAACTTCAGGAAAGCACAACTCGGTTTCAAAAGCAAGTAAACACTACAGAAGGACTCAAGACATATTACTAGCAGACTCTCAATCTGCCGTTGTGTTGCCTTCATCAATTTCTGGTCCAGTCAGACCAAGCCTAGGTAGAACCATTTGCAGCGGTATTGCATCCCATTCCATTGGAATCCATTGGTCAATATCCACCTTCTCTTTGTCTTTCAAGGTAACTCTACAAGAAAGTACTCCTTTTTTATTTTTTACGTCGATTTTGTATAGTTGTACTTTATATTATAACTACAAAAGTGTTAGTTGTGCAAGGTGCCGCCACTCGGACTCGAACCGAGACACACAGGGTACTGCTTCGTAAGAGCAGCGTGTCTACCAATTTCACCATGGCGACAACTTTTTATAAATAATAAGCCAATTCATAATCAATTGTCAAGATTCCAAAATTCTATTTGAAATAAGAAACCTTAGAATATATAAAGAAAAAGATTTGTTTCATCTTGGGTTGAAATTCTAAATAAAAAAACTTTGATTTAGGCAAAATCTGCTTCTTAATATTTTGAATATAAATATTTACCCTTTTTCGAATTTATCTTATTTTGTGAATCAAGAATGATAAAAATTCTTTGATTTTTAATTATTTAAGATCTTAGTAGAATAATAAAAAAATAAATAGTTTTCTTTTTATATCATTTTAATTTTATTATAAGATTTTTAATTGTGATTAAAACTTTTTTATATTAATATATATATATATATATATATATATATATATTGAATATATGAATGGAACTAGATACTTATTAAGTGGAGCATCTATGATATTTAGTTAATCCGAGGCAGGATTAACTAAATATATGGTTTTTTTGAAAAAAAAAATCATACATGTTATTTAGATACTTCTCTTCAACCATAGAGTCTTCTATTCCGTAGCTAATACGACTAGTTGAAGTGAATTTTGCAAAGAAAGGATGGATTATGGGAGTGTGTGACTTGAACTATTGATTTAGCCACGCGGATACATGATATGATTTTCTCCGCCACGTTATAAATCACAACCAATGGTCTCTCCGGATCCAGCCAAGACCTACGTAAACCCTTTACTTTATTTATGCAGTAAAAGATAGGCCGGTTCACTTAAAGAGAATATTCTCTATGATCATACCTGAATAATGTCATTCATAAACAGGCTCTGTAAGATCTGTAGAATAAAATGAAATGATGTGGCATGATTCAAATTTCTGTCTATTCCATTTTCTGAATTTCATCTACTCTACTTCATTATTTTAGTATAGAAATGCATTCATTTCCTTTGCATTGATTCCTATCTATCATACTATCGAAGTGAAAGAAGGGATCTAAGGAAGAATATAGGTTAGATTTTTTTTAGTAACAAGTAAATACTTTGTATGGAAAAAATCAAGATATTTTATCGAGAAAAACCAATCAAGAGACATGAGACAATCCAAAAAGCGCTTGATCATGATCAATTTTGTAAGCCTACTTGGACAGTGAGCATTTACTTCGAAAAAAAAATTTGAATTTGTTGCAATCCCTGGTTGGAATTGTAACTTTTGAAAATGGGATCGTATAAACTCTTATCATGGAGTCTTATATACATTAATATATTAATTAGACATTTGATATTGGTTTGATTCTGTTGATTCTTGCTCAAGCCGGATGATAAAAAATTATCATGTCCGGTTCCTTCGGGGGATGGATCTATACACTACCAACCACCCAGCCAATCCTCTTCCACGCTAGGCCTTTTTTTCCTTTTTCATGGCTACATATCTTTACGGATAAGGAATGAGAAATCTTTGTCCTGTTCCACAAATCAAATGGTTCATTTCCTCCGGGAGAAGCCATCTCTTTCTCAACAATATTTTGGTCATTTGATCCAATAACCTTTCGTTAGATAGGAACAGATTCGCTAAATACTGATAACTCTCGAACATAATATGAGAGGAGAAAGATCCTTTAGATAAGGAACTATTGATTCTAAGTCTTCTTTGCCATCTCTGACGACGCCCCAACAATTAGAAAGAATGGCTGCGGAGGTTCCCAAATGAATCGGTTTATTATAAAAAAAAGTTTTGTTCATTTGAAAATTTGTCTTGTTTCTGGTGTTGAATTGTTTCATTCTCCGAGAACTCCGAATCATTCTCTTGAAGCTCCTCCTCTTGAAGCTGATCTTCCTCAAGATGAAAAGGCCAGTTGCCCTGAAATGACTCGGCCCAATAAGGAAGTCTCGATTTAATAAGCTTTTTGATATTCTCAATTTCGAGATTATCAAATATATAGCGAAATATTTTAGGAGACCGGACTATTTCTATTTCTATTTGATTTTGATTGAAGAAATTGTTCTCTATCTTCTGCGGGTTCACAGCTTCATGCCCTTCTTCAAACTCTGATTCGTCTATTTCTATTTCATTTCTCAATCTACTACGATAACGGGTAGAAAAAGAATTATTTTGCATCATATCTAACGGATTCTTTGGTTCGGACCGAAGAAATAATGTCTCACTGCAATTTTTTTCTATCCATGAGGATCCCACCAGAAAGCCTTCTAATTCTAATAGGTTCTGAACAGGCTGAGAATCATTCTCAAGAAATTCAGAAGAAGTGATCCAATTTTTGACATCGGGTCCGGGTGAAGACCAAAGATCTTGAGTGACCAATCCAGCAGAACAACTCAAAAGATAAAGAAGTATCGTTATTTTCTTCAAATTTGTTTCAAGTTTGATGTACCATTTGTACAAATAAGAATTCCATATTTTATTCCTCGCGATAGGGTCCTGCATATAGATATATATAGGATCTATGGGAAAATTGCTTAGAAATATATTTTGTGCAAAAACTCTTCCTATCTGATACAAAAAGATCCTATGATCCTGAAACTATCTTATGTGAGTTTGAAAATTCCAAGTCTGTCTAAAAGAAGCGAATCTAATTGAATTCGTTTCTTTTATTATGTATTTCCTCTGTGTAATACTAATTGACAGGTTCTCATTGTTAAGTGCTACAAGATGTTGTGCATTCGAACTCATGGTTATAGACCCAAATTTCTTACTATCGAATATTGGATTTTCCAAGCAAAATCCCCTAGTATATGAAAGAATCCTGAAGTAACTTCGTTGTTCTGGAATAGTAAGCCTTCGTATCTTAATGAATGTATTAAATTTATTCAGGCCTATTAGAGCGGGATCCACCTCTCGGGGAATATGAGTCGAAGCAATAACTAGAATATTTCTAGTGAAACATCTTTGACGATCCTTGGAATTGGAAAGAGAGCTCTCTTCTAGATGGAGGGATAAATACCTCAACTCATCCCGATCCAAACCATGAATGTTTGGAATCCATACTATATAAGGAGATATTGTTTTTGCCAAATCGAATTGCACGATCATATCCCAAAAAAATGGGTTATTGGTAGTTAGCCTATCCTGTGTCATATTGAAAAGAATCTTATCAAAATTAAGATTCTTAGCAATATCGCCACTATCATCAACATCAAAAGGAATAGAAGTAATACCCTCATCCTCACATTCTTCGAATTCATCTGTATCCAAATATGGATCAGCATAAAAAAAAAACTCTTCGTATAAATACGGGTACTTGAGCGGATATATGTTAATGAAAGGAAGATAGGAATTTTTCGCTAGGGATTTGACCAAATAGGATCGCTCAATTCCTATAGAACCTATCACTAAAACACTCCTAGAAGGGTATGGGGCTAAGCGAAGCGAAAAGGGGGTTGGACGAGATGACAAATGAAAAGTCCCCCACAAGGTTATTGTCTCATAATAAGCAAGAAATATCCATCTTTCCGCTAAACAGGATTTATTGAACTCATAATTCAATAGATCCTTTTGCTGAATTTCAAATAAGTACCGTAAATAATTGGATCCAGGTTGTTCCACTATTTCATCTAAAAGATTACTCTGAGTCAAATTCCATAGAATTTCATTAATCCTTTTTTCTGTACTTAAGGTGCAGAGCTGAACCAAAAATTCTCTTTCTTCATCATCAACCCAATTGGTGTTCGCCACTCAAGATTCTATTTCATCATCCCAGTTCCCCACCTTTTTCTTTTCCTTATCAATGAATACATCTCTATACTTGTAGGACTTAGATGTCTCGTATTTATAAAAAACTGATTTGATCGATGAAATTTATTTGGGAGGAGACTTATGAAAGAACTTATGCGATAGGTGAGATAAGAGATGAGCAAATCGATCCGATTTCGATTCTCAGATTCTTCCTGAAAAAGTAGTAGGTATCCTAGTTCTCTTAGAAAATTGAAAAATTCTACTATATATTCTTCCAGAATAACATAGTATTTTTTCATAATAACAATAACTGGACGAAGATTCTCTATAACTCCACAGGGATCCAGGAAAGGGATCCTCTAAATTCTCTGACCTGAAAGAAGATATAGGATACTTATCCCTAAGTTTTTCCAACTCCATGAAGTATGATGGATTTGCCCAAGATTTGATCTTTTCAAAATCTATAAATAACTGACGACAGGTTTTGCAAATTAAGATAAGACCTCTACAAGCGAGATATCCAGCAAAAAGAAGAAGGAAAGAAATTGAAAAGAGGAACTCAGCCGATATCAATGACTTATTCCTATATGAGAAGAATAATGAAAATGTAGAAGAAAAAAAAGGAGAAGACCCATAAAAAGAATCAGTCTTTGTTCGAGACAGATGAGTCTTTTTTCGGAGTAGCTGTACTAAATGAAGATTTGAAGTCTTCTTACTTATCAGAGTCCATTTCATCAAAATCTTCTCACTTATCAGAGTTCATTTCATCAAAATCTTCTCAAGATATACCCATAGTATATCCAAAAAATCTTGAATTTTGGATACCATGGTTGAGAATATAAAATAGGAAAAAATCTCGGAAATGATGAATCTTAAATGTTTGAACCCGCTCGTAGTAAAGATCGTTAGCAGTCATTCTTTGTAAATAGTCCATTCTAAGTAAATAATATTTTCTTCAATATTTCCTTCGAAAAGTTTTACAGAAAAAGTTTTTTTATTGATTATTTTGATATTTCTCCTTTTAACGTATTTCTTTTTACTTTGAAAATAAAAAAGACTCCTTTTTTTCCTTCTTTTTCGGATGGTAAAGATTTCTCAGAACATGGATTTGATCCACAATCCATGTTTGAATTGACACTGAGATACTGATGCAAGTTCTTCATTTTTGAATCAGATTGATTCATATCTGAAAAAGATTGCCAAAAAGTTTTTTCCAATCTAAAAAGGTCCGCGATCGAGGAACTAGATCTAGAAACGACTGGATCAGATTGAATTAGTCTTACAAGATTCGTGATCGAGGAACTAGCTCTAAAAACAACTGGATCGGATTGAATTGCATAAAGAGTTCTTGGAAAAATGAAAGATCTATAGAATCTATTATAGAATTTTTTATACAATTTATACGTGAAAGATTTGTACAAGTTCTCTCTTTTGTCGCTACTTTTTGGAAAATCATGATCCTGAGGTGTGTTTATGTCAGATACCCTTGCAGAAAGACTCAAAACAAAATGTTTTTTTACCGACGTACAAAGAAACTATTTTGTTGCGAATAAATGAGATATTGAGGAATTTTCAATATGTAATATCCTCATTATTTATACGAATTTTTTCCACAAAAAAGGGAAATCTTTTCTTACAAGAGACCCAGAACCAAAAGTGATGTAGATCAATCCAAAATCGAATTCCATTTGCTTTATAAATAGAAGATATCATAGAACTTCTATGGAATGCTTTCACGGGATTCAGCCAATTGTCTCGATCATGGGGTATGATGGAGAAATAGGAATTCGCGTTATCAAAGGATTCCATGCGATTCTTTCTACTATGGGATGAGTCAATCATCCACTTTGATATTTCGTTGAAATAAAATGGAAATATTCTTACTTCATTGATCCATAATTTTGATCCTTGGGATGTATTATGATCGTCCAATCTTTGAGAAGTATTATGATCGTTGGTATTTAACATCAGAGTCGTGGACTCGTGGTTAACTCTACATACAATCGCCACTGGCTGTCAATAAATTTATCTGTAGAATAATTATATGTTAAACACAGGTAATTTGGAAAACTGTTGCTTTTACTTTGGATGCAACATCATACAAATTATAACCAGCGACCACTCCACTCGTTGTATGTCACTACGCGAAATTTCGGCTTCTATAAGGGTTAATAAAAGGCCTTTGTAACGGTACACATAACGTTACAATAGCCCCCGTTACAAAAGGTCTAATAATCGTTACAGATCTATAACGGTTATTAGATAATAACCATTACATAATCCAGACTTCTGTAACGGTTATTATCTAATAACCGTTATGGAATTGTGGACGGAAATATGGTACGATTTTTTGGAGAACATCTGTAACGGTTATTATCTAATAACCGTTATAGAAAATTTGTTTAAAAATAAACGAATTTTGGAGATAACCGTATTCTGTAATGGTTATTAGATAATAACCGTTACAGGTATTGTTTATAAAAAAATGAAATTATAAATTTTGTAACGGTTATTCCTTAATAACCGTTACAGAAGACCTTCTTTTTTTTATTTCGCTTGTTTTATTGGCTAGCTCAATTTTACTAGCCGAATTGGTACCCAATTTACATCATACAAACAAACATGTAGCACATATACATCAGACAAACATATATCATGCATATATCAGATCTCACATATATTTATACCAAGCATAAACATATATCAATAGCAAAAATTAACAAAGTAACTATATATACATAGAGTTAACACCAAGTTAAATGAATTTTTTTTCTAAAATAATACCCCACATGAAGTCCATAACCTCCAAAACGACTGCATCAATGTCTTCGTTTGCATATGGTTCTCCAACCGGCTCGATATATTGCATTTGATCATTAACAATTGAAGTAAAATAATTTTCGAAACCCTAAACCGATAAAAATATGAAATTCTAAAACAATAAATCGACTTAAAATAACCTCGGGGAATTCTCCGACCGTAGTCCAACTAGTTAATATCGCCCTCATGTTGAGCATTGTGAAATATCCACACTCTGTGCCGCCACTTTGTATTGGTCCCTAATTAAGATATTCCAACAAAAGAAACAAAAGCTTTTTTAGTTAATTTCAATTTCACAAACAAATAATATCTTAAACTCATGAGTTCCGTACCTTAATTCGGTACCATTCAAATTTCGTTTTGCTCTTTTGGCTATATCTTCCGCTTTCCACTAAATACCGCTTGTATACCCTGCATGCAATACCATTTATAACAAGATAATCTAATATTTGTTAATTTGAAAATCTCATCATGCTTTGATTTAATTCAGAAATGGAAACTTACGAAGATATGAATGGCTTAATATATAACTTTGGATTCTTGCATTCCAAAGAATCAACAAAGTGAACGGTGCGTTTCTCGATATTAATAACAAGGACAACCCAATGAAACCTATAATTAATAGAGATTTATTATTTTGGTGGAATTAAAGGAAACTACAAATTTCTTTCATTAGTAGCCACAATGGTTATAATATTTCTTACTGCTGATTATACGGCAAAACAAGATAAGAGGATGGATTCTCTATGAATGCTCTCGTTAGGTAATTCATCGCACCGAGTTCTTCGTGTTTGAATTTCCACTCAACCAATAACTCTGGATCCAGTACGGTGATGCTCTTGGAGTTCCCTTCACATGTTGAAAGTTTTTGAATCCAAAACCTGCAAAAATTGATATCAAAGTTCAACAATTTCAATTTTGAATGAACAAAAAAAAAATATTAAAGTTGAAAAATTCATACCAGCAGTAAAATTTCACGATCGATTGAGATAGCTCCTCCCTATTATAACATTCGATGATATCGCCGACATTAACGTTGAACTTAACCTCGCCATCGTGCGTACCCTAAGGATTGCAATTAGGCAGCTCAAAGTTATTCTCTTCTTCTGGTTAGAGCATCAACAGTCTGTATACTGCTAGTTCGGATGGGCTCAGCCTGTTAATGATATCCTTTGGGAGGAGTAGATCGCGAGTAACAAACGACTCCGCACTTGGGACCTTTGGACTCTCCTCCACATTCTTTGCCGCCTCCTTCGCCTTTGGCTTCTTTTTGGTCGGCTTCTGTTTGGTCAAACTCTGCATTCAATTCCATCATATTAATTGGTCATTAGTAGAAATGTATGAAACATATTGTCATAATTAAATGAAACGATACCTTGTGGCCTATCTCCACCAAAAATGACGGCCATGGGAATCGCCCCCCTATATTATTTCCTAATAGCTCATCTAACCTACCAAGGACTTGCCATTGACGAAATTCATCGCCTACTCGGAGAAGATGGATATACAATTGTTGATCAGTTAGAGGCACGCCGTGTACGATCTGACCAACAATACTCAGAATAATATTTCCCTCGGGCACCTTAATCCTCTGGTTGTCGTGATCAAGAGGAAAGAGATCGCAAGGCATTTCTTCTTGAAATTCAGTTCAATCAAAAACCCTAATGCTAAGTCAAACATAAATCTAAACAGAAAAGAGAAATGTGATCAATATGAACCTGAACAACGCTTCTCGAATCCGGAGGCATATAGCTTGAGGCAACCGTTCAGAATAAATCTTCGTTTGGCATTCCTAAGTCTATCTCAGCTTCAACGTATGGCTGATATAGCGTCAGAAATTGTTGCGGTGTTTGCAACAACACTCCGCTACTGACCAACTATTGTTTCACCTCCTGAAATTTATCAAAAAACCGGATGATGAAGAATAGTTTTAGGATTTACATTTATGAACCTTAATAGATTTCAGGCATTTTGATGAACATTTTGATGTTTGTCAAAAAATATTACTTGAAAAGCTTGTTGTCTCGCCGCATTCATTATCTCCTCAGAGTGAATCAAGTTTCTTTTCGTTTTTTCAGCGGCTTCAGCTGCGACCTTGCTCATCAAATCTGCAATCTAGTCCGGTGTCATCCATCATTCATGCCCATCCTTTCTAGACTTTCTTTTATAAATATCTTCCTTCTTGGTCCATAAAGGATATCCCCTAATTCTTCCTGGATGCTCCGGCCTGTCAACCGTCCGATTTAAGACATTTTGTTCAGGTATCGACCCGGAATTGATTTCATCAGACATAACACTTAACCGACTGAATGCCTCAATAGTCGCCGAATCAGAGCTATGGAATGTGTAAGTATCTAACAAGCAACAAACAAAGATGATTAATGATCACAAAATAAAATTTGAAGTTAGTATCTAACAAGCAACAAACAAAGATGATTAAGTATCTTTACATGTGTAAGTACCTTTATCCTTCGTAGCCACAGTCCTTCGCATGAAATATCTTTGTCTCCTCGGTTCCAAATCGCCGATGGTAATACTCGTGGAACCGGCCCTTTCAAAATCACCGAGCATGACAATCTTGTCTATAGGTTTCCATGAACCATTTTTTTCCTCTATAGCCAGAGAAACCCATCCTATGAGGCTCTTTCAATTTCTTTCTCAACTCCTTCGCTTTGTTGCTTTTTTCTATAAAATTTGTACTCGTCCTATTCTTGTAAAATTCTTTCCATTGTTTTTGTGAGATTGGGTGTTTATCGCATGGATTTTGGGGATTGTTTGGATCGGCATTTGTGATGTACTCGTCAACAATCCTACTCTTATAAGCCCTATGACTTATACCCATTGCTTTGAGAATATTCTCCATGGCTTTATCATCTTCGATGTTGAACATTTTTTGAAACATAACAAAACATTAGTTAATTGGTAGCATAGAAATTTTAATTAGATGATTTAAGTGAAAATTTATTTACCTTGATGTCCAACCACAACTTAAGTTTGGTATCCTTGAAACGTCATTCCGCCAATCATTAATTGTGATTGGCACTCTTGCTCCAGCCAGATACCCGCAATATGATGCAAATTTGGCGACCGAGTCTGCATCACCAATTGGCACTCCTTCTTTGTCAAATTTAATCTCATACTTTTTCCCAGAAGTTTTTTTTCTCTGAAACTCTTCCATTGTCGTCTTGCTTCTTTTCTTCCCTTCTTCAATCATTGTGACCTCTTCATCGCTGGATTCTACCAAAGCCTGTTCACCCTGTAAGTCTCTATCTTTATCTCCAGACATATCTATTAACAAATAATTAACAACAATGAAAGCAATTAAATCAAGTTAACATAAATTCAAGTAATTCACAATTCAATATCAAATAACATTACAATAGACAATTAAATAAATAACAAGTGAATTTCTCAAAATAACATAAACATTCAGTTCAATTTGAAATAATAATACATTAACTTAAACATAAACATTAAGTTCAATAAGAAACCCTAATACTAAGACAAACATAAATCCAAATTCTAAAACTAGTCTTCTTCATCTGACTTCTTGTCATCATTGACTTCTTCTCTCCACTCTATGTATGGTGCCACAATTGCAGCATCTTCATATTTTGAGAGGCTTGGTTGCCCCTGGTTTTTAGAGGCTTGGTTTGGGTTGGACTGGTTTTGAGATGCTGGATTTTGGTTCGTTTGGTTTTGAGAGGCTGGGTTGGTACGAACATTGTGCCTAACATAGACTCGTTCAATCGTCTTTTTCCCCTTTGAATTGCTTCCTTCACTTTTCTCCATTACTACCTAATTAAAACACCATATATAATATATATTAATGTTTGGCGCAATAATTAATATATTCAAACATGGATAAATAATCAATTCATACACAATAATTAATTAGATAATAATTAAAACATGGATAAAATTCAAATTCAAATAATTAAAACACAATAATATTCAAACATGAATTCATACACAATAACATAAACTTCAAATTACAAATTAAAGTTCATGCAAATTAACTTAATTAATTTCTAACACAATTCAACCCTAATTCTGCTCCTCTTCCTTAACCTCCTTATTCTTCTCCTCCTCCTTATTCTCTCTAGATCCCTCATCTATTTTAACTCCCATACTAAAATCAGGGCTCCTGTCACAGCCTGGAGGGAGACGACGTACAGCCGAGGCGGCCCTTCTTTTGGGAGGTCCGTAAAACGGGACCCTTTTTTATACCACCTTAGGTGTTTCCTCCCCCACCTTGGATGTTTTCTCCCCCACCTTATTCACGTTTTGATCATTCTCCATCTAATTTTCATTTTAAATAAAGATCGTATCGGATTAATCTCGGACGTGCAATGACCTAAATTAAGTTGTGTTCCGGTATTTGGGTCCTATATGACAATACGAAATTCATGCCTATATATGCAAATTCTTAACGAAATGCAAATAATTTAAAAAAAGGAGTTTATGAAAATACCTTCAATCGTGCGACTCATCCGGCCAATGTAAGATCTTCTCCTATTCAATGAGATCTTAAAATATATAAAAAATATAAAATAACCATAAATTAATGAGAAAACCGAAATAAATAAGGGAAAAAAAATACGGTTCAAATTTTTTATTTTTTACCTTAAATCTGCTCTCCATCTTGTTCTCTTTCTAAATATTATTTTTTCAGAATTTTTACAATTTTTTTGCAATTTTTTGGAGTGAAAGTGGATACCACAAATTCGTAATAAATGAAAAGAAGAGAAAAGGGAAGTGCGGCTGGGAGTTATATGAGACTTAATGAGGGAGGAAGAGGAGACCTAAATACAGAACTTTTCTGTAACGGTTATTTAAAAAAAAATATTTGCCTTTCTGTAACGGTTATTAGGAAATAACCATTACAGATTTAGAGAGATACTGTAACGATAATTTATATATAACCGTTACAGAAGATTATTATTAATTCTTTATTTTTTAATTTTTTTTCTATAACGGTTGTCGTATAATAACCGTTACAGAATATAAGAAATCTGTAACGGTTATTATTGAACAACCGTTACAGAAGGTGGATGCACCTTTTCTATCATGCATGACGGAAATGTTATTACGGTTTTTTAATAATAACCGTTACAAATTTGTGGCGCCAATTTTCCCGCCTTATGCCTCACTATTCTGTAACGATTATTTAAAAAACCGTTACAGAAGTCCCGTTACAGAAGGTCCTTTTTTCCGTAGCGTGTCATAACTACGTGCGAACTTAATTTTGGCGATAAATTAATCAAGCGAAAAATCATTCCAATCAATTAACAATAATTAATGAAGTTTATCTATTGTGAAAGCAAAAGACAAAAAAAATATATATATCATACTTGTAGCATGATGAAGAATATATTTAACCGGAGCAGATATGCTGATTACAAGTGTCAATTTAAAATAATACATTTGGTGATGCATTAGTGGAGAGATTACACTTCTGGAACCGGATTGCATCAGAATAATAATTTGAAACAAAACGTATGGAGTTTTTGTTTCCAGAAGACCAGAAGGACCAAAATGTTTACTTCTAGAATCAATTGAAAAGGTACAACCCAAGTTCTACTAAAAAACATAAAAAAGAACTTAGATGATGTTTTTTTTTTTTTTTTTTATGTATTGTGCTGCTACTTGCTTAGTTCTTCCCGCTTGCTTTCTGATTCTTCTTCTTAGTTCTTCCCGCTTGCTTAGTTCTTCCCGCTTACTTAGTTCTTCCCGCTTGCTTTCTTATTATTTTTGTAATGTTTGTGCATTTTTTTATTATTCTTTTGGCCGGAGACTTGGAATTATCTTCTGTAGTATAACAAGCATGCAAACAAAAAATAAATAAATACATACATAATTACATAGAATCTTCTTAATGTTGACTATCTGCACACTCCAATCTAATTTATTCTTATATAAACCGAACTTTGTTGCAACAATCTGTACTAAAAGCGAGGTGAAATTAATCTCTGTATCGGTGTATTGTATATATATTGCTATTTCAATATGAAGCATCCTCCGGCACCCCCACCGCCACCACCGCCTCTGTTACCGCCTCCACCACCCCCACCGCCCCCACCCCCTCCTTTGTTTCCACCGCCTCCACTGTCACCCTAGCAAGGCGCCTGATATATGCAGTATGACATTGTTTTTTTTTTTATCTTTCAATAATTTATATATGATATGTTTGCATGCTATGGTATATAATTGTTTGAGATTTAAATATGTGTGTCTAGTATGTAAATATATGAATG
Source organism: Rhynchospora pubera (assembly GCA_028095005.1). Classification (NCBI taxonomy): domain Eukaryota; kingdom Viridiplantae; phylum Streptophyta; class Magnoliopsida; order Poales; family Cyperaceae; genus Rhynchospora; species Rhynchospora pubera. The sequence continues at coordinate 227,204,926 of CM051459.1, read as the reverse complement.
TTCAAAGCTGCAACCTTTTATTGTGAGAAAATTGTTCTTCAAAATTCGGAACTTTGGATTGATGAAAAAATTCTATGGGTGAAAAGCCATTAATGAATGTAGGAGAGTGAGGCCCAATCTATGATTAATATTCGGCTAAGCCCATTCAAGCAAACCAGGCTAGAATTAAGGTGATATATGAGAGACTGACAAATTTCTGAAATCATGATCAATAAATATTTTTCAATTTGTTTTACTTATCATATATATGGACATATGGTTCCATTCAAGTCAGCATATTGTCGAGTGGCAACTTTTGCTCATGAGACATTCGAACAACCTAAGTTCTGCTACTACAAATTAAATTTTAAATAAAGCACAAACGTTTTTGAGCGAACAAAAACACAAACATATTTGTGTCAAATACTTTGCAAGAACAACGTAAAAAAATTAGGGACCAGTAAGGACAACCACCAAGCATGCATATATCTAAGCACATGAAAACAAAGAAATATGAATTTAAGGAAATAAGAAAGTACGGGGTATTCGTGTCGGTTGCTAGCTTGGGGCAGATTTCGTTTGGTACTTTTGAGTAGCTCTCAAAATGAAAATATCAATCAATTGTACAATTAAGAAGTATTGAGTGGCAAGTTGTCGATCGTGTTCAAGACGTGTCTAGACATGTTGCAGCACAATTTTATGCTGCATACATGTCAATCTAACATAAATACATTATTAATTAATTGATTATGAATATGGAACATAAAAAATGCATTGTAACAAAAAAAAAAAGATCTATTTTAAGTGATAAGCGGAAATTAATTAAGGAAATAGACGGCTTTGAAGTCCTTAATTAATCGAAAGGATCAGGATTAGTTCAAATCTGGAGGAGTGTTGAAAAGTTGTGTCGGTCAGACCTTGAGCCAAGTGGCACAGTGAAACAATGTCTCAATCAACTAATTCTAATTGGGGATCATGAACCAGCATGCATGCATGGCGCACCGCACCTATGATAAATGTATGTCGAGATTTGTGAGAACTGCAAGTCTTGACCTAGCTAGATAATAACCAAATAAAGGTGAAAAGACTGCCCCAACTCAAAAGCCATGCCAACTATACCTGTCAAACGTTAGAGATGGAAACGGAACAGCCATTTTCATTTAATGTTCCGTTTCGGTAACGGAATGAAATGGCTGTTTCATTTCCGTTCCGTTTCGACAAACGTAACAAATTTCTGTTCCATTTAACGTTCCGCCTCACATTTTCTATTGATTTCAGCTCATTTCCGTATTCCGTTCCATTTACGTTAACAAATTTCGGTTCCGTTTCCGTTCCGTTTCTGAAAATGGAATCCATTTCAGCTTTCATTTAACGTTCCGTTTCGACGGAACGGAACGGAACAGCGGAACGGATGTTAATATTGACAGGTATAATGCCAACTGTCTTGTGTCTCTATATATACTCCTATTGACAAAATTAGGGTTGTCAATTTCTCTCAGTGCCGCACAAATTTTCGTTTCGTTCCTTCCAAACGAACGAAACAGTTAACGGAAGGGAATATGTATTTTATTTTTGAGAACATAACGAAAACGAAACAAGGAATTGTACACGTTACTATTTTGTTTATCGAAAACTGGTTGAAATCAATTCAAAATGGGCTGAAATTAATGGAATATTGACAACGGAACAAAAACAGAATGGAAAAGTTGTTTCATTTAACGAAACGGAATGAAAAAATCATTTCGTTTAACGAAATGAAACGGAAACGACAGAGAGCTAGTGTTTCCGTTTTCGACCTGGAACAAAAACAATAGACGGTATTTCCGTTGCCGTTTTTCACGTTTGATAGCCCTAGACACAATCGACCTATTTGCTCGTCTCTTTTACGATGAGTTCTTTTATTATGATAAATCTCCAACTATTTGCTTTAATATTTGTATTAATTATTAATTTTAATTTTAGGATTCAAATCTAATGAGAATTAAATACGCTTATTTTGTTTATATATTTTTATCTAGCTTATTTCAAGATTTGCCACATAGAACGCAATCCTTGAGCATGTTGCAAGGCATATATATAGAATTTAATGCGCAATATCTTTTAACAAAAATTCCAGATATGGAGAAATGAATCAAAAAGTATATATGTCAACCTCTGTATAATTTATTAGTGAAGACATTGCAACAAATTGATTTTTCTATTTGTGCTTATTTAAATTTATACTAATATTTTGGTTGCGTACCAACTGTAGATAAATATGGGCTCAAATTTTATGAACCCGGCTAGGGTGGATTTCAGACAAGTTTTTTTTTTCCCCCATTTTAAGAGAAGGAAACAATGTACTTAGCTAAATATTAAGTACAACAACTGATATATCTTTGCTTAATTTAACCACAAACCTGTAGTAGTTAACATATTTACATCCGCCCCCTCTCAATTAGGCAAAACGCAAGAGTGTACTTGATTCATTGGTCAAAGATCCCCAATTTGGGATACTCACCTGGTCTTATTGTCTTCCAATTTCCCCAATTTTCAATTTCAAATCCCCAATTACATGCATCTATGCAAGACAAGTTCCAAGGGTTCAAACTTCCATGCTACACAAATCCTCTCAAATAATTGGAAAAAATCTGTATATCCAGATTGTTTATATCTAAGGGGTCCTTTGGATCGCTTAAGAATTTGAGAAATTTGGAGAATTTTTTATTCCTATACATAAATTTATTGAGAAATGTGTAACTTTATGAAGAGTTTGGATTGTTTATAATAAATGTCTAGAATTTGCAATTTTTACAAATTCCGAACACATCCAAACAGCTCCAAGTTCGGATAGTAGTGCACATCAGGCTTGACTAAAAGAAGATGGCCACATCTATATCAGAATCTAAATTAATTAGGTTTTGCAATTCTTCTCACCTAGCCATCCGATTTGTATTTGGAAATTTATGATATGCATGAATGGATGCCAATTTTTATAGTATCACAGTTGGAGACGATCAGTTTCTATTAAATTTTCGCGGTCCCCAGCTTCGATATAGCTAGCTTCTTTGTTCTGACACAAATTAAGAATTTGACTGCACGTATGCATTTGCATTTTAGAGACCATGTGCATGACATTTCGATTTTATTTTTATTGGCATGAAATTTTTAAGAAACTGCTACATATATATAACTATTTTTTTAAGGATTATATAGGAATGTTAACATTTTAACTCCACTTTGATTGACCTCAAGAACTTGTGGAACTACAGATTTCGTTCTAAAACTAATATTTCTTAAAATAGCAAGTAAAATTTCTAAAATAAAATAATTTTATAAAAAAAATCGATATTTTCCAAAATTTGTTAATAATAATTATGGAAAATACAAGCCATTTATAATAAAAATTAATATAATAAATCGCAGGAAAGTTTCTACAAGGAATTTTTATGTGACTGTCGTATTAATTTTTATAATACATGGCTTGTATTTTCCAAATAAAAAAAAATCAAAAGAACAATCCTTGGTCTTTTGGCAGAGGTAAGGCATCTTAATTGATCGTATGTTCAAAACTCGACTAAGAGCCCTTTATGAACATTTAATTGAAAAAATAATTTGGGAGATTTGACCCTCAATTTATTGAAAAAAATATATCAAAATTTATATTTTGTTTGTTCATGCGCATAATAATAAAACACATCTTAATTACATACAAGAAAAACAAGGAGAAACCTAGGATATTTAAGTTGTACAGAATGTATGTTAGAGAAATAAAGAGTCAGCCCAATGATGCAGATGATACATATGGTACGACCAAAGAAATTGAAATAACACTTTTTTATACAATTATTGTAATTTACTAATATTTGATCCATTATTAAATAATTTTTTTTTTCAAATCCTTGTTTCAATTAAAAAAAAAGAAAGTCACAAGTTACTATGCCGAGTATACAAATAAAGTTATATAGTCCTTAATTATCTAGTTATTTATTTTTTTTATTACATTATAAAAGTTTTGTTTTCAAAGATATTAACTTGAACGCCTATTGAGAAATGAAATCCAGTCCCGCGCGGGACCGTGCAGCGGAGGAATCACAGCCGTCTGATTTAATCTCAATGGCAAAGGGAGCCCCGTACATGTAACTAGATTGATAGGCCCGAACTGTCTAGATCAGATCGGACGGTTCGTAGGCTGCGCTGGACGGTCTCGCGCGGGAGCGGATGGGGATTCGCCTATTGATGCATCTTTTCGTGGGGAACAGAACAGTGCTCTCTTTCATAGGGAAGGAAGGTCGACGTACGGTCAGTAGTACTAGCAGCGCAGCGCCATAAGCCCTTAACTATGTAAATTATAATAGCAGCACAGCGCAGCGCGGCCCCTGATTATTAAAAAAAGCGTGACTATATTTATTTCAACCGTTGAAGTTTGTTAGATCATCCGATTGCCGTATAAACGATGTGACTTTCAACTAGCTACCAGAAAATTGCATCGAATTCCCAAACAATTTTTATTTGACAAATTATAAGGCCTTGATCAAAATATTTTACCCAGGATTTCATTTCATTTTAATTGATTAACAAAATATTTTGATCAGGACCTTATAATTTTGATTATGTCAACGCGCGATTTGATCAAGGCCTTATAATTTTGATTAACAAAAACCTATCATTTTGATGTCGTTAACGCGTGATTTTTTGAAATATCGTGATGACATCAACGAAAATTGGTCTATACTAGATTTTTGCATCCGACCATCGAGAATTGTCCATATATTCAACAAAAACCTATCATTGGATGATTTGTATATTTTTTAATTGGATGGTGCATATCAGCTCTGGAAAATAACTGTTGTGGCATGTAAAATAGTAATGTTAACGGATTGGCCCGGTGGGTCCGATTTGGGAAGAAGTAATATTATTTGAGTTCATTTAGGTTGTTTTTAAATTTTTTAAAAATAGAGGTCATGCCTCTAGCTACCTTTTAAATTGAAAGTAAATTAAAGTTACAAAAGGTAACATAAAGGTCGGCGTCTAAGAACTAAAGAGATGAATCATTATTTAGCGAAGCCCTAAATTGCAATGTTAAAAAACCGAAATTAAAAACAAGTTATAAAATATAAAAAAAATATAAATATTAAAATTGAATATAATTTGAACCCTAGAACTAAAATTTTCGAAGAAACGTCCCGTATCTTGAGTGACCACTTGAAGTATCTTAGGGCGTAAGTGTACTCGATCTGTAAAGGACCTGGACACTGTCAATGGAGTCAGATTTACTCTACAAAAGTATTTGTGCTCGATCTGACTCTGTAACTGTTCATTTTTTAAGTATTTGTGATGCTAAAATATTAATTAAAATTGGGTAAATATTGCCACGAGCTTTTTAAGAGGGTCATGATGATCACTCATGTGATAACATCCCTCTAGACATTTTCTTGAGCGTTGGTAGAAGACTGGCAAGCCTAGACGATTAACCTTGAACTTTAAATAAAAGAAAGAAAGATAACGTCCCTCTGGACTTTAAATTAAAATGCAACAAGTTTCCCCTTGAACTTTTATTATTGGTAACTACTCTTTCATATTTTTCTATTAATGACGATTACCCCTCTATATCATAACCTTGCTTAATTTTACAACTTTCAGCGTATGACAATAATGTCTCCAATTTTATTTTGTAAGTTTTTTTTATATGAATATTACTGTTATATACTATTGTCAAATATATAATTTTACAGTACATATGCTTACTTCATATTATTTCCTATTCTTATTTGCAAAATGTAAAAAGAACTGTATAATTTGTTTTGTTCCTGAAAAATATATATCCTTTATTTCAATAAAGATACTTTAAAGCAAACTAATTTAGGAGTAGTGATTGTCTCGTATTAAAAAGTTTTAAGAGGCCGGTCAGGAAGTTGCGGGTTGTGAATTTGTGACTGTAAAGAACAAAAGTTGAGGAGACAACTAACTTGTGTCACATGTGAAAAATTTAGAGAGGTCTTATGACATTTTTTAACTGATATTTACACTTATAGTCTATCAAAATTAAGTAAAAATAGTCCATAAGTTGTGAACCCTTTGCGTTTTGTTATGCACTCTCAAAGTCCTCCCAAATATATTTTGTATCTGATGAGATACTATAAAATATTTGGAATTAATTATTTAATAAATAATCAAGTTATTTTTTCCCCAATTTTTACTGAAAGTTATGCATCGTATGTTCATATATATAAGAGAAACAACCAATTTACAAATTCATTCGTTTAATTTCCATTAAATTTTACTTTTATTTTTGTAGATATTAAATATATTTAAAAGGAGTTCCAAAAAATTATCTGTCAACGAACGTGCACTATATATGATACTTGTAAGTGCCAATTTTTTGTTGCATTAAATATAAATGTACACATAATTACAATATGATATAAGCAAATTGATATTTTCAGGCGATATATATGAGATATGATCTGTCAGCATAATCATTTTGTCATTGAAGCTCTATATGATTTTAAGGACGTTCATGAGCATATCATATATAGACGTTAAATTTTCTTCAAAGCGCACCAAAGTACTTGATTAAAAAAAAAAAATTGGCCGACAAAAATTCAAACTTAAACCTCACAAAAATACCTTAAGTACTTCATCGTACATCGAACGAAAACTGGCACGCATTTTTTGGACCATTTGTTAATAATGTATTATTTTTCCATTATTTAAAACTTAATTTTGTTTTGGGACTTTGACATCTGACTATAATGGATTAATGGGCTATAGTAGAAGTTGAAGCTCGAATATATATATAAATACTTGGGGTCAGAAGATTATTCTATTCTCAAGCTACTCTCTAGCTATCTATAGTTTTGTTTTTCTCCGTCTGATATAAAAAGGAGAAAGCCCCACTCAATTCTCAACCTAGTACTTAAAACGATCAAGTTATTATACGACCTCTAATCAAACTTCTCCTCAAAGTGCAAGTTTATATCCGAGCAGAATGAGACCTCACATTTCTGTTATCATAACTATCATCTTCTTATTTCTTCTCGCCAACCAAACTAGGGGTAAGAATATTTACTTCTATCAAAGAAATCTTTTTTTTCTTTTTATATGGTTTCCAAATGTAGCGATAATTAAAAATTTTTCCAGGGTCTACAGTAGAGAAACAGCAAAATGTTGAAATACGACGGACATCCAATGTGAGTGAATTTATGTCAAGAGAATTACTTAAAATACTTTATTGGCAAAATAATTTAAGTGTTGAAATAATTCCTAACATGCATGCGTTTCTCTTAATCAGAAAATGAAATCTGAGGATGTTGTTAGGAAAGAAGCTCTATGTGTGTCTCAATATCAAAGCCAGTGCTTAGGTACTTTGAAAATCTCTCTTCCCCCTTCTCTATTTCTCTCTCTCTCTCTCTCTCTGTTTTTTTCGTATTTTTTTCAGCCACTCTTAAGTCTTAACCATTACAAACAAAACGATAAATGCAGGAAAATCAAGGAAGCTCCTCATGAAAAGTCCCGGTGTCCCAACAAAGGTCAGTTAGTGACTATTAATGTATTAATCAATATTTAATTATTTACATATTTTAGAGTTTGATGCTAAACTTCAATAACATGCATCTACAACTCCCATCATTTAGAAACCTCCATTACCTAATCTGATCACCACATATATACCATGCAGGATAAGATTACAAAACAAGAATCCAATTCGACAAGAGATGACCCACAAACTGATGTATTGGACATCGCCGGCATGGACTACTCGCCGGCGAAAAGAAAGCCACCGATCCATAACTGACTAATTTGCACAGCTTCAGTTGCAGGCAACTAGACTTGAGGAAATACAACAGTAGACACAACCTGTTAGCTAGACTGGACAGCATTGCCTGAATTGCTGCACCTTTCATGGGCAATGCTCCCCTCCCTTTTGGTGTAGATAAATTATAATTTTCTAATTCTTGATGTACCAATAGCAAATTATGTGGCCATTTTTGGGTCCTTGGATTTGTCTTGCATGAGACAGAGATAGAGATAGCTTTGTCTCTTTGTGGCTGTGTGCTTGTAAGTTGTAACATTAACCGTTTTCATTGGGCAGGGTACTGGGATAAGATCATCATATTGTTGTAGTTGTAGTAGGTGTCTCAATTTATGGGAAGAATGTGCAACAGGGCTTGGTGTATTAATTTAATTTCAGAAACATAGATTAGCATTAATTAGTGTTTCAGTCAGTTTATTTTCTTTATATTCATAATTATTATCATTATTAGAAGAGTACGTATTATTCAGTTTATTTTCTTTATTTTTATAATTATTATCAATATTATTAGAAGAGTATTATTAATTAATTCCATAGATAAATATGATGTTAGAATGCTGATACATTTTTTATTATTAAATATTAATAAACAATAATACTATTTTTCATTTTTATGCATTTAATTGGAGGGACGCCGAAAAACCAAAATATTTCTACAGGATAAAGAAAAAAAAATTCATAGTGAGGCATAATACCTCGAATAGTTTTGAAACTTTGAATCACGAAGTAAATTATCACAATGTATTATAAAAATATCTGTCATTGAATGCAGAGGACTTTTAAATTTTCTTAAACCAAAGGACAGACCATATATACGCAGCTAAAACGGTAACGAAACTTAATTGTTTCGTTAATCATTTCATTTTGTTGACAAAACTGACTATTAATTTTGCTAACCGTTTCATTTTGAACGAAACAATCGAAATTACGAAAAAACACATTGACGAAATTATTTTATTATTTCGTCAACAATCGAAACAGTCTACTCAGTAGTCCTCTGCATTTCGATGTATATATGGTTAACAATCGAAACAGTCTACTCAATGTAACGAAAAGTGCGACTGTTTATTATTTTGGACAAAACAATCGAAATTACGAAAAACAGTCGCACTTTTCACCCCTAACCGTAGTGATCTAAAACTGTTAAGAATTTGAGCGTCTACGCAGCGGAAGTTAGATTTTAGGTTCGAGGAGGCACGATCCAAGTGCAACTTGCACAAGAACCGTGCCCCTTAGGGCTAGTCAGCACGAGGATCTCAGTACAGCAATCACACAATTTAGATACAAGAGAACACGAGAATTTAATGAGGTTCAGCACCAACTTGGTGCCTACGTCCTCCACACACACACACACTCTTTCTTTTTATTTTCTGTTAATGTCTGAGATACATATTACATGGAGAAGATGAATATTAAATTGGAAACTATCCTATAGAGGCACACACCCCCTTACCATAATTACCCATTATTTCTTTCTTTATTTGTTACATTTGGCATTTTATTTACAAGGAAACTATCCCAACATACTAAAACCACACCCCTGGACGTGCCATACACGTATTTCCAACTTTGGTGCAGCCTGGACCTTTCCTTGTATGAAAAACGCGTCTGTTCTTCCAACCATTCGGCTGGACCTGGCCGAACACCTGGCCGAATGCCCTATTTTGATCTTCTATGGCAGCACACACTGCCATACTTCATGTTTTAACACTCCCCCTCAAGTTATACAACTTGTAAGGACAATTTGTCTATTTTTCTTTAATAATTTGTGCCATGCATTCGATCCATAACTTGATCTTTTGCAGCAATTTCTCACACTCCCCCTCAAGTGGACATGTACTGATTTGTCATGTCTCACTTGCATGGAGTGCTGCACACCGGTACACACCGTCTTCTAAGGCACACACCTTTTGTCTTCATTGGCACACACATGCCTTCAAGTTCTTCATTCAAACTTTCCATGAGTCGCACACACGACGACGACACACATCGCCACATGGATCAGTTTATTCACTTGGCACGAGTCACACATCTTGTGCTAGACTCTAGCGCCTTGCAACAAATCATTTTGCCCGGTCCATGCCCTTCTGGCACGCCCCGTGCACTAAAGCCAAGTAACCATTTTGCTTTAAGCCACCTTCACCATTCATATCATCACACATGAAAGATATTATTTACTAACCTTATTCCAAGTAGATTACTCTTAGTCTTCTTCTATCGCATCATATCTTCAACTTCTCCTTTTAATGGTTTTGAATCCATTGACCTGTCACATGTTAGACTTGAGCATCCTTTGCTTGACTTGCACATGACTTGATCGTTACCTTCTTGGCCATCTTATAGAGCTCATTGCATGACACGATATCCACCCGACTCGAGCACACTTGTGCTCGACCCGAGTATTCCTTGAGTATATCTTCATTACTTGGATTAAGGTCTAAGTCTTGACTCGCCTTGACCACTTGACCCAACCTGGACCATATGACATGACTAGAGCCTCTCGTCCATTGATCTCTCATGCTTATTCACTTGATATCCAACTTGGACACCAAATATTTCTCTCACTTCAACTCTCCCCCTGAGAGGGATATTTGGTGGCTTGCATACTTGATTAATTCTTGACTTCACATGCCCTCGACTCGAAGACATTCAACTCCCCAACTTGAAGAGCCTTTCAGACCTAACTTCGGCCTTTCTTCTTGACCCGTCATGGACCACAACTTGATTGATACCAAAGATCTCTCTCAATTTTGCTCTCCCCCTGAGAGAGATATTTGGTTACACATGTAACTTGCCTTTTGTGTTATTGGACCCGACTTGGGTCCTCTTGTTGGACCCGATTTGGGTCCTCTTACTAGACCAAATTTTGCCAACTTCTTGACCCATCTTAGGCCTTCTCCTTGGATCCGACTTGGACCACTTTCGTTGTTTCAGAACAGACCATTTTAACACCCATTCGGCCATCCATTCGGCCGAACACGTGGCCAAACAGACCCATCATGGACATTTGACCTGTTCTAGGTTTTCGATTTGGACCCGACTCAAGCCACAACCAATACTTTTGATCAATTGACATGAGACAAATCATTTGGCCTACCATTCGGCCTACCATCCGGCCAAACATACAGCCGAACAGAGTTAAATCCAACTAGGATTACTTCATCGACTCGACCTGAGCCTTCAATCTGACCCAACTTGGGTTACTTTGATGTTCTATCTTTGGTCATTTCATCTATTGTCACATTCTTTCTATACCCAAACCATATAATCAACCATACAACAAAATCAATTCTAAGCAAACCACAACAAACTTGTTTTATTCTGGATAAACCATGGTCACACAACCAACCAACATCTAATCACCTTGTTGATTCAATCTCCCAGAAAATAAATAAGATACCTTATTTTTATTGTTGCTAGACAGATCTGCTTCTTTATGGTAGATTTGGACTCCAATCACCGCTCACAGGTCACACAACCCAAGCGATACCTCCGTGACAACTTCATATGACCCAGAAACACCATTAATCACCAGGGACGTGACCGTTCTGGCTCCCGTTCGGCCTAACACACAGCCGAATGCCTCTTTTCTGGTCCCGTTTGGCCGCGCACACAGCCAATAACCCTGTTCTTGATCCTGTACGGCCGTACACACGGCCGAATAGTCTATTTTCAACAGTCATGTCGCTGCTCGTGCTCCAAAGTCGATGTAGAAAGCCACTCGAACGGTTGTCTATCTCCATACACCTTTTTGGTTGAAGAAACACCCGCCTTGCACTTGCTTCGAGTCGTTCTTCGCCTTCCATCGCCTTCGTTTTATCCTCCCATCTCTGAACCACTCTCTGATACCATATTAAGAATTTGAGCGTCTACGCAGCGGAAGTTAGATTTTAGGTTCGAGGAGGCACGATCCAAGTGCAACTTGCACAAGAACCGTGCCCCTTAGGGCTAGTCAGCACGAGGATCTCAGTACAGCAATCACACAATTTAGATACAAGAGAACATGAGAATTTAATGAGGTTCAGCACCAACTTGGTGCCTACGTCCTCCACACACACGCACACTCTTTCTTTTTATTTTCTATTAATGTCTGAGATACATATTACATGGAGAAGATGAATATTAAATTGGAAACTATCCTATAGAGGCACACACCCCCTTACCATAATTCCCCATTATTTCTTTCTTTATTTGTTACATTTGGCATTTTATTTACAAGGAAACTATCCCAACATACTAAAACCACACCCCTGGACGTGCCATACACGTATTTCCAACTTTGGTGCAGCCTGGACCTTTCCTTGTATGAAAAACGCGTCTGTTCTTCCAACCATTCGGCTGGACCTGGCCGAACACCTGGCCGAATGCCCTATTTTGATCTTCTATGGCAGCACACACTGCCATACTTCATGTTTTAACACTCCCCCTCAAGTTATACAACTTGTAAGGACAATTTGTCTATTTTTCTTTAATAATTTGTGCCATGCATTCGATCCATAACTTGATCTTTTGCAGCAATTTCTCACACTCCCCCTCAAGTGGACATGTGCTGATTTGTCATGTCTCACTTGCATGGAGTGCTGCACACCGGTACACACCGTCTTCTAAGGCACACACCTTTTGTCTTCATTGGCACACACATGCCTTCAAGTTCTTCATTCAAACTTTCCATGAGTCGCACACACGACGACGACACACATCGCCACATGGATCATTTTATTCACTTGGCACGAGTCACACATCTTGTGCTAGACTCTAGCGCCTTGCAACAAATCATTTTGCCCGGTCCATGCCCTTCTGGCACGCCCCGTGCACTAAAGCCAAGTAACCATTTTGCTTTAAGCCACCTTCACCATTCATATCATCACACATGAAAGATATTATTTACTAACCTTATTCCAAGTAGATTACTCTTAGTCTTCTTCTATCGCATCATATCTTCAACTTCTCCTTTTAATGGTTTTGAATCCATTGACCTGTCACATGTTAGACTTGAGCATCCTTTGCTTGACTTGCACATGACTTGATCGTTACCTTCTTGGCCATCTTATAGAGCTCATTGCATGACACGATATCCACCCGACTCGAGCACACTTGTGCTCGACCCGAGTATTCCTTGAGTATATCTTCATTACTTGGATTAAGGTCTAAGTCTTGACTCGCCTTGACCACTTGACCCAACCTGGACCATATGACATGACTAGAGCCTCTCGTCCATTGATCTCTCATGCTTATTCACTTGATATCCAACTTGGACACCAAATATTTCTCTCACTTCAACATAATGCGCCCGTTACATTGAAAGGCCTGATTTATAACTAGAATTCTGCTAGATTGGGCTTGCTTAACTTTACGAGCAAAGTCTACTCAGTAGTCAGCATATCTGTTAATTTGTAGGTTCTGATTGGAATAAGAAAATGTCCCATGTATGTACTGACGCATACAACGCACAATAAAATTCATATTGAATCAAATATTTGTACTATACCTTTTCACAAATGCATGGTACAAGAGAATATTATTTTTTTAAAAAAAGAAAATAAATGGTATGCCCAAGTGCCCATACACAGCTATTACCCAGTCCAAAATGCTTGAAAGATTTTATTTAATTCTTTTTATATAGTAGTGCTCAAAATTTTACAATTCACAAGTAATCTTGCACTACGCCATTTTTTATCTTTTGTACCGGTTAATTAATGATTATTAGTACCGGTTGTCAAGTGGTACTAATAATAGGTGGTGCTAAAAATAATTAAAAACCGGTAGTAAAAAGCCGGTGTTAAAAACGCACTGAAAATTGTGGGAAAAATGGCAGAGATTTTTAGTACCTGTTTTTTACTAAAAATCGGTACTAAAAATCTCTGCGTTTTTTATTTAATATTTACTATCTTTATTAGTACCGGTTTTTAGGTTAATAACCGGTACTAAAGGTTTGTATTTTTATTTTTTATATACACCCTGGCAGCAGCTGCCAGGTCATCTCTTTACTTCTGTTTTGCATCATACATATATAACTATGTAAATTAAAAGAAATCATAATATCGCATTCAGAACACAACAAATATTAATAATTCAAATTTAACCAATGATCTAGTAAAAATCATTCAAAATTTTACATCATTATTGAAAGATAAAGTTACAAAATTTTAAGTAAAATACATGCACACGTGCTTCAACAAGAGGCAATTTGAAGATACCTATATAGTAGTAAACATCGCATTAGTCCTCTATATTTACAGAAAATCACTTATATGTGAAATTTCAAATAAAAAAGGAATCATGCAAATATCAGTCCTCATAGTTTAGATCATGCAAATATTAGGTACTAGTTCGATGAGCAATTGAGACAACTGATTGATACAATATTTACCCCCCAAATTTGTCTAGTATGAATTCGAATTAGCCTTAGTTGAATCCAATTAGAGATTACATAAAGCACCTTCGTTTTATTGCCAGCTCATTGAGACATTGAAACCAGAATGCATGCTCAGCTGAATTTTGCCAACACAGATTTTGACTTTGTGATTTAATGGAAAGTATAATTTCACTACCCATAAAGCCCCATAAAAAAATTTTGGTACTGAAACTATTGAAGCATTAGATATGAACTCTTGGCAAGGTTCCAGAGAAGTGAAGAACAATCTCTTTTTCTCTAATGTCAATACCAAATAATATCATAGGCAATCTAAAAAATGATATTTTAAATAAAGAATATGATCAAGTTAAATACCAGCATTAGTGTCATTAGCCATACTGATAGAATCCTTTTCAGTTTTAAATGGTACCAGTGGTGCAACAGGGCCAAACACTTCATCTCTGTAGAAATTTAAATGACAGGTAAATGTGAGTTAAAATAATACCTGAAATAAGAAATGTCGGTCAAATTACTTATAAACAGTACAAGATTGAATAAGGCCAACTACCTGGTAGAATGTAATTAGAAAAGGAAGTACTATGCCAGGTCCCATACTTTTTGCATGCAATGTTATCAAGACTAATTATGCTGATACGTGTAATATGAATATTCAAATATTTTCTTACTTGAAAAGTAGCATGTCCCTATTTACATTGGAGACAACAGTAAGCTCATAAAATGTCATCCCCAAGCTATGTCTTCTTCTTCCTAGAATAACATTCGTAATTATTAATTTGCAAATATCAGAAACTAGCTAGGCAGCATGTTTGGATTCATAAGTAATGGAGCTATAATCCAGATTGGCATCTATTCCAAAAACTAATTCAGCATTTGGATGGGTTGGTAAATGTTCGAACTAAATGCTAAGCGTGCTATTCAACTATTCCAACCGAAATTAATATAGCGACTACAAAAATCCCAATTTAGCAAGGTTAGTATTCTGAAATCCAAGTTATCGCCATAATCTCACTAACCAAGCTACATAGCATAAAATTGCACCTCACCTAATAGCCAGTCATAAAATTACACCTCACCCAAATCAAGCAATCTTAGATGTAAAATTAGAAAAAGCAAAATTCCCAAATTGAGAAAATCTAACCTTTTCCCTCTAGGTCTATCATAATCTCCAGCAGAGTTGTGACCATTCCATCTCCCGACCTAAAATCCAAAAAAAAGCCAAAATCAATCAAAGGAAGGAACTTAGAATCTCAGAAGCAAGTGGAGAAAGGGAGAAAGAGAGAGAGACTTCCCGTGTGGCTCAGACGGAGAGAGAGAGGCCGAGTGTTGTGTGACGGAGAGAGACTGAGAGACGGGTGCTCGATGGAGAACTTGAGGGAGAGAACTTGAGCGGTTGAGAGAGAGAGAACTTGAGGGTTGAGCTGTATGGGATTTGGCGGAGAGAACGGAGAGAACTTGAGTGATTGAGAGAGAGAGAGAGGATAGGGTTTTGGCGAAAAAATAGGAGGGAATGGCGAAAATTTTAGGAAGGGAACGGTGAAATAATTAGGGAATAATACATAACAATTTATTTTAGTATCGGTTATTTTTAAAAAACCGATACCAAAGAGACTATTTTTAGCACCGGTTTTTTTATAAATAACCGGTACTAAAGATGAACCAAATGTTGATTTTTTTTACAACCCTTTAGTACCGGTTTTTTATTAAAAACCAGTACTAAAAATCATATCTTTAGTACCGGTTTTTTAAAAAACCGGTACTAAAGATAAACCATTTTTTTTATTTTTTACGCCAACATTTTAGCACCGGTTTTTCTAAAAAATCGGTACTAAAGATAAAGCTTGATAATTACGAAATTGCCACCGTCTATTTTTAATACTGGTTTTCTTAAAAACAGGTGTTAATGGAGCGGTACTAAAGCTCTTTTTTGGTGTAGTGTTGGTGTAAGCCTTGTTTATGAACTTGTTTATAAAGGGATCTTCTCCATTGCTTATTCCACCGTCAACGAAGAACTACAAAAAAATGAATACAAGCGCTGGTTATCTGTGGCATAACAGCTTTTATACTTTATATGCCGCAGATCTACATGTGGCATTTTTTACATCACTAATGGAATGATCGGGGCGTGTTTGGTAAGCTTAGAATAAGCCTAATTCAGTATACAACCTTATTCAGAATTTACCAAACAAAATTGAATAAGTCCGAATTGGTTATTTGAGGTCTTATTCTAATTCCATGGAAAGCATGGAACAAACCCCGTGAATTGCTAAAGGTTATTAAAAAAACAAATTTCCTTCGTACGGTAAACGATTATAAAATACATATTTCTTTTTCTTCTATTATTTGGCGCAAAAAAAACGATTGGCAGATGGTCCAAAAAAGGTTGTACTTGAGTAATTATGGCTTCAATAAAATAATCATCTTTCCTTCAATTCTTATTCATACGTATCATCCAAACAAAAGTGAATAAGACAACTGAATAAGCTAGTAAATAAATTAGCTAATTCTGAATTAGCCTTATTCTTATTCAAAAAAACTCTTATTCGTGTCTGCCAAATTATAGACAAGGAATAAGGAGTTGAAGGAGTTGAATAAGGGTTATCCCGAATAAGAATATGGTAGAATTAGAATAAGGAGTTGAATAAGCTCTTATTCGAAATAAGACTTATTCCGGACACGTTTGGTTTCATTTCGAATAAGTCTTATTCGGAATAATACTTATTCAACAATGATACCAAACACACCAGCTAAATCCGATAAGCCATCCATTTTAGAATTAAGCAATCCATTTTAGATTGAAGTCGATCTCATAATTATTCATCACGAGTTTACTAAATCCGATAAAATAGTTAACCTACTATCAGTAAAAAAAAAAAAAAAAGAAGAGAGAGCATTAATTGACCCACAATAAAGAACACTGAATTGCTGCATAAAATGCTACAAATTTAGATTGCTATAGAAATGGCCATAGAGGAAGCCGTACTTTGGGCAGTGAAGCGGGCCCCACATGTCTGTCAGTCTGTATATGGATAGTGACACAATATGACATGTTGATAGAAGAGGCTACAATCTAACTATGCAGGCCCATATGCATGTAAGCATGCTCCATGTATCCATAAATGAATGATTCATCCATCCAGAAACTTGCGTTGTAATCAAAATGGGCTGTACTTTTGGTAGGTATATATGCATGATGGGGATGGCCGGATGGTGAGCTTTAAAGTTTGCAAACAGTTATTTTGTTTTATATACAAATGGATTTCAATGATGTTCACATTAATGTTATAATTATGATATGCAAAAAATAAATAAATAAACTAATTAGTCCAAAATTAGAAATTTGTAATACAAGAATAACTTGGAATTGATTTATATTAAGAGAGTACAATAAAATTGTTTTGAAATTTGGTGATAATATAAATATTATTTTAAGATAAGTTGGAATCAAGTAATCTAACTTAATTTTAAATTAAATGTCTATTAAGCACCTCTAGCCGAATTTGAACGTGTGATCATTCCACGACCATACTCAAGATTCTTGCTCTGTGTCACTAGACCCAAAACTGATTTTCCAAATAATATAAATATAAATTACATCTTATTCTAAACCGCAAACTGTACAAATATAATTTCTAGCGCGAAATTTATTCATAGACTATCGTTTATATATGCTTTAAAGACATAATATAAAACTGATACAAGTATTACTCACACACACACATATATATGTATATATATATACTGATATGTATATATATTATCATTTTCACGATCTTTTAATATATTTATTTGGTAAAGCATATTTTTTAATATTTATCATCAAGTAATAAAAAGCATGCATGCATTAAGTTCGGAACATATCCGTAAATTCTATTTTTTTAAAAAAAAAAATCATTTGCAGCAATTTCCCATATAAATCAAGAAGATGACATATAAAAGTACTAGATATTCATAAAAAATTAATTAACAAACAATTATTAATTTTTTCGTATAGACCACGTTTGGATTACAGCACAAACAATTATAATAGATAAGTCTAGCTTGTTTGCTGGTATTTCTGACGGTTTTTTTTTTAAAAATGTGGCACTATAATCTATCTCTATATAAAATGCTACGT
Organism: Rhynchospora pubera; assembly: GCA_028095005.1. Classification (NCBI taxonomy): domain Eukaryota; kingdom Viridiplantae; phylum Streptophyta; class Magnoliopsida; order Poales; family Cyperaceae; genus Rhynchospora; species Rhynchospora pubera. The sequence continues at coordinate 227,186,662 of CM051459.1, read as the reverse complement.
TTTCTTTTTTGCTACAAATGCTACAACATTTCTATTTAAAATAATATTTTTAAAATCATCCAAAATTGGAATCCGAAATACTGATATTATTCAATTTTATCAAGTCATGTGTTTCTATATAATTCGGAGTTCGTTTGATATTTGATCAAGAGGTCAAAACTTAAATGTATTGCAAATTAATATGCCATATTTAACAACATGTGTAATTTTTAATTCTTGGTCGAGTATTAAATCAACTTGAAAATTTAATATGAAAATTTGTTCATTAAATTAAACTTAAAATCATGCGCATTCAATGTGGGGCAAACTTCAGTTTGAATATATATATATATATATATATATATTGAGAGAGAGAGAGAGAGAGAATGACTAACGCGCCATCGATGGCACGTGCCATCAATTTTCTATCGACTTATTTTTCGAGATCTAAAATTCAAACGATCGATCCAAACCGTTCAAATTGATCACAATATTGAAATATCCTTGGAGACCAAATTTTATATTTTTTTCAATTTTTTTTACTATTTATTATGATATTTTTAAATTGGAGGGTCTGAAATACTCTAATCATAATATTTTTAAAAATATCATAATAAATAGCAAAAAAATTCGAAAAAAAATATAAAATTTTGTCTCCAAGGATATTTCAATATGGAGAACAACTTGAACGGTTTGGATTGGCCATTTGAATTTTGGATCTCGAATTTCGATTTGGATTGGCCATTTTTGCTATATATTATGCTATTTTAAAAAAAATATTGTAATGGAGTTGTGAAGGAGTATTTCTGACCCTTCAATTTGAAAATAGCATAATATATAGCAAAAAAATTCGAAAAAATATAAAATTTGGTCTTGAAGAATATTTTTACATAGAGAACAACTTGAACGGTTTGGATCAACTGTTTGAATTTTAGATTTTGAGAAACGACTCTGGCATACGGGTTTGATCCGTATGCTGGAGTATACTTTAACCAATCTCTCTCTCTCTCTCTCTCTCTCTATATATATATATATATATATATATATATATATATTGGCTAAAATATACTCCAGCATACAGATAGCCCGTATGCTGGAGTCGTTTCTCACAATCTAAAATGCATACAGTCGATCCGAAGCTTTCAAATTGTTCTCCATATTGAAATCCCCTAAGAAACTAAAATTTATATTTTTTCGAATTTTTTACTATATATTATGCTATTTTAAAAAAATATTGTAAAGGAGTTGTAAAGGAGTATTTCTGACAATTCAATTTTAAAATAGCATAATATATAGTAAAAAAATTTGAAAAAATGTAAAATTTGGAGTTGAAAGATATTTTTATATGGAGAACAACTTGAACGGTTTGGATCGACTGTTTGAATTTTAGATTTTGAGAAACGACTCCAACATACGGGTTTAATCCGTATGCTGGAGTATACTTTAACCAATCTCTCTCTCCCTCTCTCTCTCTATCTATCTATATATATATATATATATATATATATATATATTCAAACTGAAGTTTGCCCTACATTGAATGCGCATGATTTTAATTTTAATTTAATGAACAAATTTTCATATTAAATTTTCAAGTTGATTTGATACTCGACAAAGAATTAAAAATTACACATGTTGTTAAATATGTCATATTAATTGCAATATGCTTATGTTTTGACCTCTTGATCAAGTATCAAATGAAACTCCAAATTATATAGAAACACATCACTTGATAAATTTGAATAATAACAGTATATCGGATTCTAATTTTGAATGAATTTAAATATATATATATATATATATATATATATATATATCCAGCATACGGATCAAACCCGTATGCTAGAGTCGTTTCTGAAAATCTAAAATTCAAACAGTCGATCCAAACCGTTCAAGTTGTTCTCCATGTAAAAATATCCTTCAAGACCAAATTTTACATTTTTTCGAATTTTTTTGCTATATATTATGCTATTTTCAAATTGAAGGGCCAGAAATACTCCTTTACAACTCCTTTACAATGTTGTTTTAAAATAGCATAATATATAGTAAAAAAATTTGAAAAATTATAAATTTTTGTTTCCTAGGAGATTTCAATATGGAGAACAATTTGAAAGCTTCGGATCGACTGTATGCATTTTAGATTGTGAGAAACGACTCCAGCATACGGGCTATCTATATGCTGGAGTATACTTTAGCCAATCTATATATATATATATATTATATAGAAACACATCACTTGTCAAATTGTAAAAATTCTGATGAAAAAGAATGATCTATGCACCATATAGCGCATATTAAACTATATATATTGTTTCTTTCCTCAACCGATGAACAATAAGAAATAATAACGATTTTAAAAATAGAATGAAATGATTAAAATAAATTTTGAAACATAATTTACCTTTGATCTCAAATAAAGACAGCATATTGATTAGATTATTAATAAATATTTTTTATGACCTGATTTGTTTTCTTTTATCTCTGACATTGCTTCGCCAGCTATCTGTTTTTAATAATTCATTATAGAAAATATGCTACAACCCAACAATAATTTTATTTACATTTAAAACGAAGAGTAGGTAAATCTAGCAATTTATATTAGATTTGAATAATAAATGTTTCAAAATTTATATAATAGTCTAATGTTTTAATGTTTACGCTCTTTAATTTTTTTAATTTATTTAAATTGATGCTTTTATAAGTTGCATGGATAAAATAAATGGTTTTTGATACACAGTTTAAATTTAAAATTTGGATACAAAGTTCGGATTTCAAATTTAGACAGTTACATGTTAATTAATAAAAAAAAAATAGACCGTTTATATAATCGAACCGGAGGGTAAACAAAAGGACTAATGGATATTGAAAAATGCAAAGGGATAGATGTCTGTGTAACGGTAACAGGAAGTGCCCCTTTCAAAACCCAACACCTGTCAGTACTATACAATCTCGTGTTCACCTAAAGTAAAGACAGGTTTTGTGACAGGTTGCTTGACACGTGTGCAATAGCGGCCTGATTTCGAAAGGCAACTATTTTGCTAGCTCTCTCGCTGTTCTACGACAGAAGATTGAGAGGAATATCTTTTCCAATATGTACTATATACTATTACAGGGATAATAAAGACGTATTTGGGAAAAAAAGAAAAGAAATATTTGATAAGATTTAAAATTTAGACACCCAATTCAAATAGTTGATTGTATGGAACACAAATTTTATAGGTGCGTTCCAGTGAATGTATATATATTATATAATTTTTTGAGTTCGTTTGATATTTTATCAATAGATCGAAAATGAATATATTAAAATTAATTAATATCATAGTTAACTTGATTCATTCATTTTTCTATCACTTGAACGAGTATTAAAAAAAAATCTAAATTATCAAATTTTATGTCGAAACATCCATCATTAAAATGAACTATATTAGTAGCTTGAATTGGATGTTTAAATATAAAATAAAAATAGAGAAAGTAAAGTGTGTGGGGAAAAAAATTAAAGCACTAAAACCCACCCTCTTTTCACCTGACAATTTTAATATTATAAACAAGGATATCTATAAGATAGCGGCCTGATTTTTCTTTTTTTTTTTAAATAAAAGACGATAGTATGAGAAATGCTGATATAAATGATAGGTGCACATTAAGCAATCCACTAAAAACTACGATATGAAATTTAAACAGTCTCACTTAATAAAGTTATTGATGTATTAGGAGCTAAAAAAATATTTTTGTTCATTTTTTAACACAGTCAAGACTATACACTTTGAAAATTGATAATCGTATCAGCGCTGTCAAACGGATATCGTTTCGTACGTTTTTGTTCTGTTCCGGACAGAACAAAATAAAAACGGTAGAGAAAATGAGTTTCGTCTCGTTTCCGAAAACAGAATAGAAATGAAACCAAAATTTATGAACGTTACTGGAACGGAACGAAAAGAAACATGTAAATGGCTGAAATCAATGGTAAATAAAGGACGAAATGAAAAACAAAATAATTTTCTATTTTGTTTAACGAAACGAAACAGAAACGAAACACTTTTCTATTTCGTTGACTGAAATGGAATGGAGGTGTTCTGTGTCCGTTATAAACGTTGACACCCATTCGTATGCTTCTTTATTTGGCTGTAGGCTTGTAGTCAATATTATACACTTTGACTTTGTTTTTTGATGGTCATCTAATATTTTAAGTGCAGACAGATGGCTTTTCATCAGTTATTTATATATAATATATGTTTACGTGCTTCGCATGTGCATCTATCCGTGTAGCAACCCGATCCTAATGGACCGCTACAGATGGCTTTTCATCAGTTATTTATATATAATATATCTTTATCAGCAAGATATTCTGTGTCCAAAACTTTGTAGTACATATGACGTGTGACGGGTACAATTCAGTCATACGAACTAGAACTATAACCCATTTTGAGCCGCTACAGCTTTGCTGCATGCAACAATTGAAAGATCCGATTAAAGTACTATATATAAATCACTATCTAATTTTATTTATTTATGTCCAAATTGGATACAACCCCTACAAATTTTCTTTTTTTTTTTAAACGGAAGCCACCCCCCTCCCCTACAAATTTTGGCACTTGAAAGTAACTCCCTACCAACTTTGAAATTGGACATAACCCCCTATAATCTTCATAGTTAAGTAAATAACACATTTTAATTAATTTCACTCTAGTTATTTGGTTCAAAAAAATCGCTTTTTACAAAATATGACAGAAACACCCTTCCTTTAACACTGTCGTTTTGTCTTCCAATCATGCTCGTTAGCAAATAAGTAAACATATTTGGTAATATTTTATTTCACTTGATATTCGTTGAAAAATATTTCCTTACAGTAGAATAGTAGATCAATTCCTCCTGCCTTCTCCTCCGTTACCACCAAGGAAACAACTAAGTATAGGAAAGCTTAGCTATGTTGTTTTCAGAAGTGAACTCAACCGGCACAATACCAGATATATATAGTTGTACATTCCATTAGAAGAAATCTCTTTCTTATTCCAAACAATGCTTATTATACATGTAATAACTTTTCTTTTTGTAACAAACTAACCTTTATCAGAAATGAAACCATCACTAGATCGAAACGATGCTTGCAAGATGAGAAAAAGATGCAACAGTACTAATATATTATTGTCGACAACAGTGAGTTCACAAAATGATATTCCAATTGACCTGTCCGTTTTTTTCTACAATTATTTCTTGGGTCATAAAGTTTCATTTGTCAACTATTTTATTATTATTATTATTATTATTATTATTATTATTATTTTTTGTACTTCAAACATCAACTTAATTTGAAAGGCTGGCGGAGAGGAGAGACGAAACAACAGTGCAGACTGCACAGAGGTAAGGGTATTTATGACATATTCTATAAAATGTTATTGTTTAATTTTAAAAAGATTAAATTTAATCAGAAGGAGTTATTTCCTTCTGATTGTGTGGGGTTATTTCCAATTTCATTGTTTGTAGGGGTTATATCCAATTGCCAATGTCTGCAGCGAGTTATATCCAATTTTGCCATTTATTTATATTTATAAGTTTATGTATGTAAAAATTGATATATAGTACGATCGACAGCTATAATATATAACCAGACGAAGAAATAAATAGGCAATAATTAATTCGACATATACACATGCAGCTCCAACCTAGAAGACACACATGCTGTCAGTTATGCACTCGTTAGAACAATATTTCATAAAATCATCTCAGATACTGAGGTACATTGATGTGTACTGATATGGACCACACAAGTAATGAACGATTCTATAAACAAAAACATGTGTCATTTCAGTTATATCCAGTTCGTCAAAGAGTAATATATAACAAAACTCTTATTGCAATAAAAAGAAATAGTTGGGATCATCAGATTAACGGCCAAATGATATATACAAATAAAAAAAAGTTTTGATGAGGACAGCCACGTGTAGTGACTGCACCTCAAAGATGCAACAAATTAGAACAAAACAAGAACAAATGCAAGGAACTATCCTTGTCATAACAAAATCAGGGACACTAACTTTTGGGTATTTCGCATAATTTATAAGAGATGCAAACATGAAACATCCCTTGCCTTCTGTATGTATTTTTGAACAACAGCAGACAGTTTGTTGGTTGATAGCAACAATATAACCCGAACTCAATATAATTATGCAACACTCATGCATAATGATGAAAAATGAAAATATAATCTTAATTAATGTGAAAAAATATTTCATTAATTATGTTGCTTATTTTTTTGTTTGACTTAGCTAATTAATATATACTAGCAGCAGAGCCCACCCGTTGTGTGGGCAAATCAGAGAAACGATGAAAATAATGGAGATGATTTTGTAATTTCATTTGAATACAATGTGGATAATTTCATTTAAATACGTGTGTTTGGTTGGAGTGGGAACAGGGAATAAGTCTCTTATTTCTTATTCCGGTGAAAAACAAACAACTAAGGAATATAGAAAATTTGGACTTATTCCGGCCCTTATCCATATTCTAACAAAATCAAGGAATTTAGATAAGGAATAAGGAATAACCTTTTCTCTATTCCTATTCCCTATTTCCACTCCAATCAAACACACCCTGCTTGTTTCCCTGCATAATTCACAAAATGGTTTTATTTCAAGTTATCTTGTATCAACACCAATAGTCATCCAAAAGAACGTTTGTACTTCTATTTTACAAAAAGAAAGTTCGGATATAATTACAAACTGGAAGTTCAGTTGGTATGAGTAACCATCAGCTGTATATCTCAAGAATCACAATGCAAGAAGTGCCAAATTTTGAGAGAGAGAGAGAGAGCTTACCAAACAATCAATTCTTTTCCTTGTCCCATGCTATGCCATTCAAACAATCGAGACCCTAAACACAGAAAAATAATAATAAATGTTAATCTCACAATAAGAAAAGAAAGGAAAAAAATGTTTACATGCAATATTGGAACTAAATAGACAAAGGAGCTCGCTTGATGCCCTGATTTTACAGAAAAAAAATAATTACATCAGTTAATTCAATTAGAGTCTATCTTAAGGCTGTGTAGGTCTCCTCCTCGCCAAAGCTCTACCGTTACCACCAAAGGCAGAAGATTGGATGTCAAATTTTTCCTTTTTTCATCAGAACAATAAAAAACAAATAGGAAACTTGAGTTAGCTAAGAATATGTATTACTCGTCTGCAATTAGCAATTAATTATTCGTTGATTTGGAACTTAGTAGATCCTCCTTTTACCTATAGATAACGCCTGGTGCATGCCAGTACGATTAACCAGCATGATCTAAAACATGTATCGGCATGTTATAGAAAGAAGGTTCGGAAACCGTCAAATCAAAGTGCTCAGTGAAGGCCAGTAGCATATCAAATGGTACTTCGAAAAATGAACTGGATTTTAAAACATCTACCTACAAAAAGAAAAAAAAAGATAGAAACATATATCAAGATCACCGATCATTCAGTTTCATAGAAAAAAAAAATTAAAAATAATCTTGATAAGTTAAATTATTGAAACTGGTGCCTACAAAGTTTTTTTAGACAAAAACTTGAGAGAGGCTATCAAGTGGTGCCTACGAAGTTACAAGCCATACATCCTATGCTCTCATTTTGAATAATTCCAACTCCTCAAATTAATAGAAAATACAGCACATAGTACATATATATTCAAAGTATCAATAAAAGGAAATACTCATTATAAATCAATTTGAAGTTGAAGTTTTAATGGAGGGCTTACTGGTTTTTTAGAACCTTACGTTGCAACTCTCTATCATTATCATTATGATTATAAATGTATATCAGTATCCCTTCATGGAGAAGTCAAGCGTAGGTAGCATTAATTTTTTGCAAAATATCATTCAAGACAATAATAGTTAAGTATGCAAATACCTTGTTGTTGTTGCCGCTTGTTACACCCCAAACCCTAAATTGATTAGATTTTCATCTACACGGCAGTTCAAACTTGTGTAGTGCAAACATCTAGAATAAAATTTCCAAAAATTGATTAGATTCTAACACCAAAAAATTTCAGAACTAAAACTCCTACGGAGTAATTAACCTGTTATTGACAGTGGTATTGGATCAGAAAATTCCAACTTGTTTTCTAACACCAAAAAATTTCAGAACTAAAACTCCTATGGAGTAATTAACCTGTTATTGACAGTGGTATTGGATCAGAAAATGCCAACTTGTTTTCCTAAAATAAAATTCTTTAAATGAATTATTATCCAATCACTTATTAGCACAAAAGTAATAAGACTTAATTTCAATTTGGGTATTACCAATCTATCGAAACTCTTTCTCAAGTAATGAGCATTTTTTTCCTTTTGTCTTAGAAAAATCAATACCTTTTTTTTTTACCCATGCATCTAAGCAAAATAATTAACAAATTACTTCATCATAAATTAGTGGTGTCTCTCTATTGACGCATCTAAACAGCCTTCACCAGCATGCACAACTTCACTTGATTAGAGATTTCACACCCTTCTCACTCTGAAGATCATTGGACTGTAATTGGTCTAAAAATAACTTAAATTCAATGACAATTTTAGCATAGAAGTAAAGATGCGTTAGAAAGGATGAGATACCTCAGCATAGCATGCATTAGATGAGAAACCGACATGTGACTTGGACCTCTACATTTCTCCTTTCTTGCTCTCATGCCCTCCCCTTTTCTGACACTCGACCAAACAAAGGGAGAAGAGGTTAAAAACCCCTTCCTAGCTCGATTTGATGGTGACGACGGAGCCGGAGATAGGGTAGATTTTAGAGGAGAGAGTGCAGCAGCTCTTCTTCATTCGACCGCAAAAACTGCAAAATTGGACCTGCCATGAAATTTAGAGCTGCGGCGTGAAACCCTAACCAAAATATTGGATATTAATTTGGTTCTTCTTGTTAGAGATTGATTCAAAGAACTAGTTCTAGAAGAATTAGTTATGTATCCGTTTTTAGTATCAGTTATTTTTAGTTGTAGAAGTTATTTCGAGTTGTTTAATTATGCAGCAAAGTTATGTCTGTAGTGGGTTAAGTTATAGGATTAGTGGAGTTTATTTTTAGCAGATGAGAGATTATTTAAGACAGCATTGTATTCGTGTTTTGTATGAAGCAAGAAGAAGATTTGCAATAGAGAAAAGCTTGTGTTCTGTTGATACGTTTTCAATTGTTTTTTGCTTCTTCTTTCTTAACTGTTGAAGTTCAATACATAATTGTTGAACTTTCAATATACAACTGTTTGAATTCCCCAACAAATTGGTATCAGAGCGGGTTAGATTTATTGGGCTGTGATGGCAGAGAATGGCAATTCGATTCATCCTTCAATTCCACTTTTCAAAGGAGAAAACTATGAGTTTTGGCAGATCAAGATGACAACCTTGTTCAAGTCGCAAGGGTTGTGGGATTTGGTGGACAAAGGCGCTGGCACAGATGCAGAGAGTCAAAAGAAGGATGCAAAAGCCTTGTTCTTCCTCCAGCAGGCTGTACATGAGAGTATCTTCTCGAAGATTGCAGTAGCAACTTCAGCCCAAGTAGCATGGAACACCTTGAAAACTGCATATCAAGGTACATCTAGAGTTATGGCAATCAAACTGCAAGGATTGCGAAGAGAATTTGAAACACTACTCATGAAGCCAGAAGAGAAGGTGCAGATGTTCTTAACAAGGGTAAACACCACAATGAATCAAATCAAGTCATGTGGTGAAACCATCAAGGAGGAGACTATTGTGGCAAAGGTGCTGAGAAGTTTGACTCCAAGATTTGATCATGTGGTGGCAGCAATTGAAGAATCAAAAGACCTCTCAACCTATACATTTGATGAACTAATGGGATCACTGCAGACCCATGAAGTCAGGCTCTCCAGATCATCAGAAGGATCTGATCAAGGTGTGTTCTTCACCAAAGGTGCTATTTCAGGAGGCAGAGGTGGCAATAGCTCAAGGGGGAGAGGTAGAGGAAATAGTAGAGGTGGAAGAGGAAGAGGAAGAGGAAGAGGAGGATATGGCAGAGGCCAGAATCAAGATGTTGAAAACAAGAGTCAACAATCAGAGAAGAAAGACAAGAAAGATGTGCAATGCTTCAACTGCAAGAGGTATGGGCATTATCAATCTGAATGTTACAGAAAAACAAAAGAAGAAGATGGGCAAGCAGATGTCCAATGTTACTATTGTCATAAGTATGGCCATGTTCAAGCAAATTGCTACCAGAAGCAAAGAGAAGAAGGGCAAGCCAGCTATGCAGAGACAGATCAGCATCAATCCAAGTTATTCATGGCATATACTAAGGAAGAAGTTGATAGCAGTTCAATTTGGTTCCTAGACAGTGGATGTTCAAATCATATGACATGTCACAAGCATCTGTTTGAAGATTTGGATACTTCTCACAAGTTGAAGGTCAGGCTTGGAGATGATAAATCAATCCAAGTAGAAGGAAAAGGCACAATTGCAGTAAGAAACAACAATTCTGGTATGAAGTGCTTGCACAATGTTTATTTTATTCCACAATTGTCTCAGAATCTCCTCAGTATTGGGCAATTGATGGAGAGTGGATATTCAATACCGTTTGAAGGAAGTACTTGTTTGATTAAAGAGAGTGAAACCAACAAGTTAATTGCAGAAGTGACCATGGCAACCAATAAGTTATTTCCTTTAGAAATTTCTGGTGTTAGAGAAAAAGCATTAGCAATGAAAGAGCTGAATCAATCTGAATTATGGCATCTCAGATATGGACATTTGTATGTTAAAGGATTAAAGTTGTTGAATCAAAAACAAATGGTCTATGGTTTACCTGAAATTGATCAGCTAGGAGTTTGTGAAGGTTGTATCTATGGAAAACAAGCAAAATTACCATTCCCTAAGGCATTGCTCCAGAAGAGATGAATGGGAGCGAAGGAAAGGTAAGGGAAGTGCGTTAGCCTGCTCCAATTGACACTATGGGGTTACAAGAAGTAAATAGAAGGAAACCAAATGTCTCCAGGAGCTCGTTTAGGGAGACAAGGAGCTACCCCCGATTTTGGGGTGTACTCAAATAAAACTAGGAATCTTCACCTTTGTGACGATAATATCCTTATACTCTTTCTCACTGATATTAGGCCCCACTAAATTGTTTGTTTCCTTCTAAAGCTCCTGTAAAACCCTTCCTATTTATTAAGAACCTGGAACAACTTACTTTTTCTGCCCTGATAGGAAGTTTGTTGTGAGAACTGAGAACGTATGTTAGGAAACGAAAGGCTAAGAACATATCGAATCGTTTTTTGAGGAAGTTTTTAGAAAGGGTAATATAGTCTTTTTACTTATTACAAATAAGGTTACAAATGTTTACTTCTATGGATGCTATTCTCTGGCTGGAGCAAGTAATCTTCAATGTCCTATCTTTCCTTCACCTTCTTTCTCCTTCCATTCCTTTCTTTCCCCCATTCTTTCTAGTTCTGGAGCAAAGCCTAAAGGACTTGCAAAGAGAGCAACACAAGTTCTAGAAATTGTGCACACTGATCTCTGTGGACCCATGGAAACTATATCACTTGGAGGCAGTAAGTATTTTCTACTATTTATTGATGATTTTAGTAGAATGAATTGGGTCTATTTTCTGCAAAATAAAGGAGAAACTTTTGAGCACTTCAAGAAATTTAAGCATATGCAGAAAAACAAACTGAAAAGAAGTTGAAAGTGTTGAGATCAGATAGAGGGGGTGAGTATCAATCTATAGAGTTTCAAAAATTTTGTGAAGCTGAAGGTATACACCATGAGTTAACAGTTCCTTACACACCAGAACAGAATGGGGTTGCAGAAAGAAAAAATAGAACTATTGTTGAAATGGCCAGAAGCATGTTGAAAACAAAAGGTTTGCCAAATTTGTTTTGGGCTGAAGCAATAGCAACTGCTGTGTATTTGTTGAATTTGTCACCTACAAAAGCTGTAATGAACAAAACACCATTTGAGGCTTGGTTTGAAAGGAAACCAGCAATTGGTCACTTGAAAGTATTTGGATGTATTGCATACACCTTGATTAATTCTCACAACAGAAAGAAGTTGGATGAAAAATCTGAAAAGTGCATCTTTATTGGGTATTGCACACAGTCAAAAGGATACAGATTGTATAATCCAAACAACAAGAAGTTCATTGTGAGTAGGAATGTGCTATTTGATGAAAATGCATGTTGGAATTGGAAAGAAAAAACATCTGAGTGTGAAGTTGAGTTTCCAACAGAAGATGAAGAAGGAGAAGTTCAAGAAGAGATGCAGATGCAACAGCAAATGAGTTCCAACAGCGATAATACATCAACTTCAACTGCTAGACTGAGTGACAATGTGCTTGATCCTGAAGATGAAGGAAGAAAATTCAGAAGCATACATGAATTGTATGAAGCAACTCAAATCTTGTATGTGGCAGATCCAACAACCTATGAGGAAGCATCAGAGAAGAAAGAATGGTGTCAAGCAATGCAGGAAGAGTTGGCAGCCATTGAAAAGAACAACACTTGGAAATTGGTACAACTTCCTCAAGGAAAGAATGTGATAGGAGTAAAATGGGTATTCAAGACCAAGTATGGTGCAGATGGCACAATAAACAAGTATAAAGCAAGACTTGTGGTCAAGGGATATGCTCAAAAATATGGTCTGGATTTTGAGGAAACTTTTTCTCCAGTAGCACGGTTTGAAACTGTGAGAATGATACTATCACTTGCAGCACAGATGAAGAAGCATGTATATCATCTTGATGTGAAATTAGCTTTTCTGAATGGAGATTTAAATGAAGAAGTGTATGTTGAGCAACCAGAAGGTTTTAAGAAGAAAGGCAAAGAAAATTGGATTTACAAATTGACAAAAGCACTGTATGGATTGAAACAGGCACCAAGAGCATGGTATAGTAAGATTGATTCTTGCTTTATCAAATCTAGTTTTGAAAGAAGCAAAAGTGAACCAAATCTTTATGTGAAGAAAGAAGGAGATAAGCTGCTGGTACTTTGTTTGTATGTAGATGACATGATTTACTTTGGGACTGATGAAGGCTTAGTTGAATAGTTTAAGAATAATATGAAGAAGCAGTTTGAGATGACTGATCTTGGACTTCTTCATTATTTCCTAGGCTTAGAGGTTAAGCAACTGCCAGGTAAAATATTTCTATCCCAAAAGAAATATGCATATGATATGCTTTGCAAGTTTGGCATGCAAGGGTGCAAGCCTTGTCCAACTCCTATGAATAAAAATGAAAAATTGTTGAAGGAAGATGGTTCAGGAGCAGCTGATTCAGCAAAATATAGGAGTCTTGTTGGATGCTTGATCTATTTGACACATACTAGACCTGATATATCATATGCAGTAGGAGTGATTTCTAGGTTTATGCAAACACCAACAAATCATCACTATGGAGCAGCAAAGAGAGTGCTGAGATATGTTGCAGGAACTTTGAATTTTGGGATATGGTATGATCACAGCAGTGATTTTGTTCTTACTGGGTTCAGTGACAGTGATTGGGCAGGATGTGCTGACGATTGCAAAAGCACTACTGGTTATATGTTTACAATGGGATCAGGAGCTGTAAGTTGGTGTTCTAAGAAGCAATTTTCAGTGGCTTTATAAAGTTCAGAAGCTGAGTATGTAGCTATTTCTTCAACAGCTTGTCAAGCAGTGTGGCTTAGAAGAATTTTGTCAGATTTGTATCAACCTCAGCAGCAATCAACAACAATACTGTGTGATAATCAATCAGCCATTGCAATGACAAAGAATCCAGTTTTTCATGGAAGAACAAAGCATATTGACATAAGAGTACACTTCATCAGAGAATTGGTCTCAAGACAGCAAGTTCAACTCCAGCACATTAAAACAGATGAACAAGTTGCAGATGTTTTGACAAAGGCTTTGGACAGGGGCAAGTTTGAATACTTTCGAGAAATGCTTGGAGTAAAGAGCTTTGAATCAAGGGGGAGTGTTAGAGATTGATTCAAAGAACTAGTTCTAGAAGAATTAGTTATGTATCTGTTTTTAGTATCAGTTATTTTTAGTTGTAGCAGTTATTTCGAGTTGTTTAATTATGCAGCAAGGTTATGTTTGTAGTGGGTTAAGTTATAGGATTAGTGGAGTTTATTTTTAGCAGATGAGAGATTATTTAAGACAGCATTGTATTCGTGTTTTGTATGAAGCAAGAAGAAGATTTGCAATAGAGAAAAGCTTGTGTTTAGTTGATACGTTTTCAATTGTTTTTTGCTTTCTCTTTCTTAACTGTTGAAGTTCAATACATAATTGTTGAACTTTCAATATACAACTGTTTGAATTCCCCAACACTTCTTACTATTTTTAGCCGCGATGTGGGGAGAAAAACCGGGGAAGGGTCGAAGGGCGAGCAGCTACGGATCCTCTTTCCTTTTCTGCGAATTTTTGAAAAAAAATCAAAACGAAGGGGATGCGCAGGGCAAAAAAAATCGAGCAAAAAAAAAAGGAGAGGATAATTGAAGGGTGTTGGGATTTAACGCAAAATCGGGGAAACGAACTCAGGAGGTCTACGCAAAATTTGACGGTAACATCCAGCGACTTGACTTATTTGTGTGACTCCTTTATAGAAATAGCGATCCAAACCGTACATCATATTGATCAATGGTTTATAATGATGCTAACAAAATTGTTTGGACCCCTTTGTGTGAAAAATGCTGACCTTGCTAAGGGTGCTTTATATGTAGTAGAGATAACCAATTTTGAAGAAAATTGTTAACGTTTTGTGCTTTTTGTAGAAAACTGACGAGAAAGAAAAATGATTATAAAAATGTGGATAATTATATATAATATTTTTACCATAGAGTTGAAACAACAAACTCTGTATGCAGGAAAGATTATGTGGAGGCCTCTTACAAATGTATAGTCGCATTTAGAGGATGCATGCTATGATGTGCTTTATCCACAATTTTGTTATGTTGTAGGCTTGTAGCAAGCTACAAAATGATGTTATGATGTGTTTCAAAAATGTGGTGACATACATATCCCGATATCACATGGGCTTGCATATTGTTAAAGCAAACTATACATTTCAGAAACCCACAAAAATATTTTAATGGTTGCCATTGTAGGATTTTGCCTTCAAATCGCAAGAAAACGTCTCTATTGAGTTATTTGGTTACAAGAATATGATGTAACCGCCTAACAAGAAGTAGACCTTCTTCACTTCTTGTCCCTAACATCATTTTTCTTTTCTTTCTAATTTCCTTTGGAAGAAAAACATTTTCTATTTTGAATTTGAGGTTCTTATTAATTTTATTTTACATATATTAATTTGTTAAACTATATTATCCATTCTAAAAAAAATTTAAATTATGAAATTTGTTATTAATTATTTTGATAGTGTATAAATTAATTTGGGTCAACTTGATTAAAGATGAATGTTTATTTTCTATAAGCTGGCTGACCAAAACTGGATTGTATTTCAAACACTGTTAGGGGTTGTTTGTATGAATAATTAATTAGGGGCTATTATGTTAGAAATAAAATGTTATTTCTTAATATGCATATTTCGATTTGGTTAAACATTAAATATATATTAGTAATTGTAATTTAGGGCCTGCATTCAACAATTTGCAGAAATCTAATTAATTTTCAGAAAGCAAAGAGTCATCATTCAATTAGTGTCCATTGTATATGTATATGAGAGAGTCATCTATAGTATAATATAATCTGCATGAATTTTTTGCGCATATTTTAAAGCAAAGCACACGCTCAAACATCAAAAACAGATCCTATCAGTTGCTTTTTTTTTTAAGTTTTTAATCTAAGCCGTTTATCCTATTCGTTGCGTAGCTTCGATTTCTTTCTCGTGTTTAACTTTCTCATTTACTTTCTCGGCGTCTCTTTAGTTTCTTTCTTTTAATTCTCAATTTTTCTTCTTAATTCTTCATTTCCTCATTTTGTTTCTCGTGGAGACAGGAAGAGAAGTGGGATAGAGTCATAGAGAGAGAGAACTAGCGATGGTAGAAGCGGAAGGAATGGGCACGGAGGAAGGCATGCCTCTAGTAGACCCGACTACAGTTCCTCAGCAATTGTTTCTCCGAGCCTTTTGCTCCGGTGTCGACCTCACCGCCATCCAGCTCATCATCAAGGCTGACATCAAGGATCCCCTCTCCTCTCTATTCCATCTCCACTGTCGATCAAATCTTACTCAACCGCTGCTTACCCGTCTTCAATTTCACGCCTTAGCCATACACTTCTCAATCCCAACAGTGATCACCTCTCCGTCTGCAACTCCGCCAATCACATTCCAATCCCAAACTCCAGTACTCTTTTTCTCTCTCTCTCTTTCCTTCTCTCTCTATCGCTCTATTCTTATATTAATTTTGAGAAACAATCAATATGAACCAATATTTGTGAAATTGCAGGGGGAAGGTATACAAACTGTTGCTGATTACTAAGTCTGTAGATTAAGAAAAATATTTTTTTTGAATCGTTAACTATTTTTAGCATTATTCATGATATTGTGCTCAGTTTAGTTATCAACACTTACAATTTAACTTGAATTAATACAATTATATATCTGAGAACTCTTTAATCAGTTTGAATTAAAAATAATGATTTCAATTATGTTGAAATCCTTCTTAACACATGCATGCCTTAGTTTACAATGGTGAATTGCTGGATATTTAATAAGTGTTGTGAGCATAAGGAACCAAAGGTTTCAGAAACCGATTTAGTGATTATATTATATTTAACAAGTAATCATGGTAGACCTTGATGACTGTCGTGCATTTTCTACAAAATTAAACTCCTATTTTCAAATGTTATTTATTCTTCTTATGTTCAGTGATTTTTTTTTTTTTACAATTTTACATATTTTGACTTAGAGGTGGGTGTTCAAGATCATGGGCTTCATGTTAGTGACACTACAACTGTTGTCAGCTATAATTTTTCTTGCCTCGCAATTCATGTGTTTATTCATCTAATTTGATTGCTTAATTTTTTTTTCTGTTTGCGTTCTTTTTTATTTGTATAATATTTTTTTTTAATCACATATTTTATTGGATTTGAAGTCTATTAGAAATTAGGGGCTGATAAGCAATGTTATAAATATGAACATTGAAAAACTTAGAGTATGATAAAAATAATAAACTATGTATTTGAGCCATATATAATAGTGCTATTGTTATAAGCGATAACAAAAAATGGATATGTAAAAAGTGAAACTTTGTGAGCAATTCTTCTTCTTCTTTTTTTTTTTTTGTCTACATTATTCATCTTTTAATTTCAAATATTAACTGAGGCTAAGTACGATTGGGCTATATTTTTGTAAGGTTTATAACATTTTGTTGTTCCTTGATATTTCCTTCAATTTCAGATCGGAACTGAGGACTAAGGGAAGCAACATCGACTGCAGGAGCATCTTTGCTTCAACCTCTTGCAGACAATCGAATTATTCTGACATAAGGTGGCCTTTGGATTTTGATGAATTTCTATGACTTTTACTACAACTGGTGATTGAAGATTAACCCGTATGTTTGATTTTTTTTTTTTAGGTGTCGACCGTGTACCTCCTATTTAAATTCTACCAAATACATATTAGTAAGAGTTTATGATTTCTTTCATATTATTTATTATTATCTAATAGACAATCAATATTAGATAGTGTTTATTTATTCACTATTAATCAATATGAAGAACCTCACTGATGGCAAAGTTGCGATATTTGAACCTAACATTGGTTCAGTTAATTAAACACCCATATTGAAATTTAAAAATATAGACCAGCCTATATTTTGTGGCGTATTCATATATACCTTTCTATGTATCAGATTATACTAGACCGGTGAAGACCCGTTACGTCAGGTTCATATATTTATGTCAAATTCAAAACAATTGGATTGTACATTGTAATTATTCACATAATATGCAACTTTTACAGATTCTGAATATATTTGAGCATTTCAAGCGATTTTGTATTCATTTTAAGTCATTTGATCACAATAATGTATATTTAGCTCTTTATATAGTCTAGAATATGTTATGATATCACTTATTCAAAACGATTGGATAATAAATTGCAATTATGCAAATAATGTTTAGATTTTAAAGATTCTGAGTATATTTGAGAATTTTAAGAGACTTTGCATTAAGTTTAAGTCATTTGATCACAATAATCTATATTTAAGCTTTTTATATTGTGTAGAATATTGTTATGGGCTCAATTATTTAAAACGATTGGATTATACATTGTAATTGTTCACGTATTGTGCAGATTTTACAGATTCTGAGTGTATTTGAGCATTTGAAGAGATTTTACATTCGTTTTAAGTCATTTGATTACAATAATCTATATTTAAGCTCTTTATATAGTCTAGAATATGTTTACGAGCTTAATTATTCAAAACGATTGAATTATACATTGTAATTATTCACATAATGTGTATATTTTACAGATTAGAAGTTTCTTTGAACATTTCAATCGATTTTCCATTCATTTTAAGTCATCTGATCACAATAATCTATATTTAAACTCTTCATATAGTTTAGAATATGTTTGTGAGCTCACATATTCAAAACGATTGGATTATACATTGTAATTATTCACATAATGTGCAGATTTTACCGATTCTTAGTATATTTAAGCATTTCAAGCAATTTTACATTCATTTTAAATCATTTGATCACAATTATGTATATTTAAGATCTTTATATTATGAAGAATATGTATATGAACTCACTTATTCTAAACGATTGCATTATACATTGTAATTACGCACATAAGATTCTTGAGTATATTTTAGCATTTCAAGCCATTTTGCATTTATTTAAGTCATTTGACCACAATAATCTATAATTAAACTCTTTATAAAGTCTAGAATATGTTTATGAGTACAATTATTCAGAACGATTGGATTGTACATTGTAATTGTTCACGTAATATGCAGCTTTTACAGATTCTGAATATATATGAGCATTTCAAGCGATTTTGTATTCATTTTAAGTCATTTGATCATAATAATGTTTATTTAAACTTTTTATATAGTCTAGAATATCTTATGATATCACTTATTCAAAACAATTGGATAATAAATTGTAATTATGCAAATAGTGTTTAGATTTTAAAGATTCTGAGTATATTTGAGCATTTTAAGCGATTTTGCATTAATTTTAAGTCATTTGATCACAATAATCTATATTTAAGCTTTTTATATTGTGTAGAATATTTTTATGAGTTTTGCTACGGTGAGTTGCAACTCACCGAAGCGTCCGTGAGTCGTGCTCAAAATTCTAAAATTAAGTTCAAAACGACCGATCCAAACCGTCTAATACGATCTCCCTATTAAATTCTCCATGCAGACCAAATTTTACATTTTTCGAAATTTTTAAGTATTTATTTCGGATTTTTAAAAACTGCTGTTTTTGAACGATTCAGAACTAATTAGATTAATGATTTTCCAAAATTTCAAAAAAATACTTAAAAATTTCGAAAAAATATAAAATTTGGTCTGCATGGAGATTTCAATAGGAAGATTGTATTAGACGATTTGGATCGGTCGTTTTGAACTTAATTTCGGAATTTTGAGCGCGACTCACGGACGCTTTGGTGAGTTGCAACTCACCATAGCAAAACTCTATTTTTATGGGCTCAATTATTCAAAACGATTGGATTATACATTGGAATTATTCACGTATTGTGCAGATTTTACAGATTCTTAGTGGATTTGAGCATTTGAAAAGATTTTGCATTCATTTTTAGTCATTTGATTACAATAATTTATATTTATGCTCTTTATATAGTCTAGAATATGTTTATGAGCTTAATTATTCAAAAAGATTGGATTATACGTTGTAATTATTCACATAATGTGCATATTTTACAAATTATAAGTTTCTTTGAACTTTTCAATTGATTTTCCATTCATTTTAAGTCATCTGATCACAATAATCTATATTTAAGCACTTCATATAGTCTAGAATATGTTTATGAGCTCACATATTCAAATCGATTGGATTATACATTGTAATTATTCACATAATGTGCAGATTTTATCGATTCTTATTATATTTAAGTATTTCAAGCAATTTTGCATTCATTTTAAATCATTTGATCACAATCATCTATATTTATGATCTTTATATTGTCAAGAATATGTTTATGAACTCACTTATTCTAAACGATTGCATTCTGTAAGTACACACATAATATGTATATTTTAAAGATTCTGAGTATATTTGAGCATATCAAGCGATTTTGCATTTATTTAAGTCATTTGAATACAATAATCTATAATTAAGCTCTTTATAAGAGGAATGATATAGTACACTCTGATGTATACATGCCCCATACACTGATTGTTTCAACCATCGTATCGCTCTAATTTTCGTGGTAAGATTTTGATGAAAGGCTCTGATAGAGGCGCTAGAGCCTCTCCGTTTTCTCCATTTTTTTCGTTTCATTAAAATTTTCCGTCTTCTGTTGAATCCTCCGTCTGAAGATTCTCTGTCCTTCAAAAAAAAAAAAAAAAGGAAAACCTTGACAGCCTCTGTCGCCTCTACCTCCTCAGCAACTCTCGCTTTGCCCCACTTCATCTCGCAATTCTCTCTTTCATCGCATCGACACCTTTCTCTCTCCTTCACTTCTTTGTTGACCTTTCCTCCCTTATAGTGCTCTGTGCTCCTTGGATTCGTCGATTGACAGTTATAGAAAGGGGCGAAGGTCCAAATTAACAGGCAAGAAAAGATACATTAGTTTATTTTTTTATTCATTTGCGATATTAAATGTCTCAAATTAAAGATTCTTGCCATCTTTTCATTGTTATGAAAGTTCTAACTTATAGCGTACATATATATCAGAGAAATGGTATGATGTGCGACCAAAAATAGAACAATCGTCTAGGTGTGTTAATATGTGCGAGTTCAAGTTTGCAAATCCTAAGAGAGAAGCTCGCAGAGTGAAGTGACGAAAGTACAAACTACGAGAGAGAGAACCATGCAAATTAGAGTTTTGGTGTTCAATTTGGTGCAAACGGAGATGAGACCATGAGTGCGAAGAGAGGTGCGAACGGAGAATTAAATAGAAGGAGACGGAAATTTTAATGGAAACGGAGAATCGAATAGCAATCAGCGCCATAATCTGATCCACTCATCTAAATCTGGTGCACGATTTTTAAAGCGATCCAAAGGCTCAGAAATTTAGTGTATGAGGACTCAATACTCCAGAGTGTAGTATATCATTCCTCTATAAAGTCTAGAATATGTTTATGAGTTTAATTATTCAAAACGATTGGATTGTACATTGTAATTATTCATATTATATGCAGCTTTTACAGATTCTGAGTATATTGGAGCATTTGAAGCGATTTTGCATTCATTTTAAGTTATTTGATCACAATAATCTATATTTAAGCTTTTTATATAGTCTAAAATATGTTTATGAGCTCAATTATTCAAAACGATTGGATTATACATTGTAATTTATCACACAATATGCAGATTTTATAGATTCTGAGTATATTTGAGCATTTGAAGCGATTTTACATTCATTTTAAGTCATTTGATCAAAATAATCTATATTTGTGCTCTTTATATAGTCTATAATATATTTATGAGGTTAATTATTAAAACAAAATTGGTTTACACATTGTAATTATTCACATAATGTGCAGATTGGACAAATTCTAAGTATATTTGAGAATTTTAAGCGATTTTGCATTCATTTTAAGTCATTTGATCATAATAATCTATATTTAATCTCCTTATATAGTTTAGAATATATTTACGAACTCACTTATTCCAAACAATTGGATTATATAATGTTATTATTCACATAATATACGCATTTTACAATTTCTGGGTATATTTGAGCATTTCAAAAGATTTTGTATTCTTTTTATGTCATTTGACCACAGTAATCGATATTTATGATATTTATATAGTTAAGAATATGTTTCTGAACTAAGTTATTCGAAACGATTAGATTATACATTGTAATTGCGCACATAATATGCAGATTTTAAAGATTCTGAGTATATTGGAGCTTTTCAAGCGATTTTACATTAATTTTAAGTTATTTGATCACAATAATCTAAATTTAAGCACTTTATATAGTCTAATATGTTTATGAGCTCAATTATTCAAAACAATTAGATTATACATTGTAATTATTCACATAATGTGCATATTATACAGATTCTAAGTTGATTTGAGCATGTCAATTAATTTTGCATTCATTTTAAGTTATATGATGACAATATTCTATATTTAAGCTCTTTATATTCTCTAGAATATATTTATGAGCTCACATATTCAATACGATTGGATTATACATTGTAATTATTCACATAATATGCAGATATTACAGATTCTGAGTATATTTAAGCATTTCAAGTGCTTTTGCATTCACTTTAAGTCATTTGATGATAATAATCTATATTTATGATCTTCATATAGTTTGTAATATGTTTATGAACTCATTTGTTCGAAAAGATTGAATTATACATTATAATTGTTCACATATTTTGCAGAATTTACAGATTCTGAGTATATTTGAGCATTTCAAGCGATTTTGAATACATTTTAAGTCATTTAGTCACAATAATCTATATTGATGCTCTTTATATGGTCTCGAATATGCTTACGAACTCACTTATTCATAAGAATTGGATTATACATTGTAATTTATCACATAATGTGCAGATTTTATAGATTCTGAGTATATTTGAGCATTTCAAGCTATTTTGCATTCATTTTAAGTGGATCACAATAATATATATTTAAGCTCTTTATTTTTCATAGAATATGTTTATGATATAACTTACTCAAAACTATTGGATTATGCATTGTAATTATGAACATAATGTGCAGATTTGAAAGATTCTGAGTATATTTGAGCATTTCAAGCGATTTTGCATTCATTTTAAGTCATTTGATGTAAATAATCTATATTGAACCTCTTTAGATTGTCTAGAATATGTTTGTGAACTCAATTATTTAAAACGATTGGATTATACATTGTAATTACGCACATAATTTACAGATTTTACAGATTCCTGAGAATATTTGAATATTTCAAGCGATTTTACATTCATTTTAAGTCAGCTGTTCACAATAATCTATATTTAAACTCTCTTTATAAAGTCTCGAATATGTTTGTGAACTAATTTATATAAAAAGATTGTATGATACATTGTAATTATGCACAAAATTTACAGATTTTAAAGGTTCTGAGTATACTTGAGCATTTCAAGCGATTTTTGCATTCAATTTAAGACATTTGTTCACGATAATCTATATTTAAGCTCTTAACAAAGTCTAGAATATGTTTAAGGACACACTTATTTAAAATGAATGGATTATTCAGTGTAATTACACACATAATGCGCAGATTTTACATATTTTGTGCATATTTGGGTATTTGAAGCGATTTTGCATTCATTTTAAGTCATTTGATAACAATAATCTATAATAAAGTTATTTTTAAAGTCTTGAATATGTTTACGAGCTCAATTATTCAAAACGATTGGATTGTACATTGTAATTATTCACATAATATGCAGATTAAACGGATTCTGAATATATTTCAGCATTTCAAGCGATTTTGTATTCATTTTAAGCAAGCTTCTAAATTTCTCCGAAATAACGGCGAAATAACAGAAATAGCGGTATTCTGTGTCAAACCGCATGAACGTTACAGTCTTAATTGAGAAAATAACGTAACGCGTTATTTCAGTTATTTCGGCGATATAACGCGTTATGTCAGTTATTTCGGCGAAATAACAAGCTGTAATTGCTACTATTGTTAAATTATGCATTCAATATTGAACAATTATTAAATTGGTACAAGCTGCTACTGCTACCCAATATTGGTACACTGCAGTATATTGAATTTGGTATGGCCGTATGCTATTATAAACATATAAGTTGATAGTTATAGAATTGATGTGTGTCAAACTTTGAAAAAACACTATACCGTTATATCGCCGTTATAACATCGAAATAACACCGAAATAACATGGGGATCTGGACCGTCATACCGAAAAAAATGAAATTTAAAAGATTGATTTTAAGTCATTCGATCACCATAATGTATATTTAAGCTCCTTATATAGTCTAGAATATTTTTATGATATCACTTATTCAAAACGATTGGATTATAGATAGTAATTATGCACATAATTTTCAGATTTGAAAGATTCTTAGTATATTTGAGCATTTCAAGCGATTTTTCATTCATTTTAATTCATTTGATGTCAATAATCTATATTGAACCTCTTTATATAGTCTAGAATATGTTTATGAACTCAATTATTCAAAAAGATTGGATTATATATTGTAATTACGCACATAATTTGCAGATTTTACAGATTCTGAGAATATTTGAATATTACATTCATTTTAAGTCATCTGTTCACAATAATCTATATATAAGCTCACTTTATAAAGTCTCGAATATGTTTATCAACTCATTTATTTAAAAATATTGGATTATATATTGTAATTATGCACAAAATGTTCAGATTTTAAAGATTCAGAGTATATTTGTGCATTTCAAGTGATTTTTGCATGTAATTTAAGACATTTGTTCATGATAATCTATATTTAAGGTCTTAATAAAGTCTAGAATATGTTTAAGAACACACTCATTCAAAATGAATGGATTATTCATTGTAATTACACACATCAATGTGCAGATTTTACATATTCTGTGTATATTTGGGTATTTCAAGCGATTTTGCATTCATTTTAAGTCATTTTATAACAATATTCTATAATAAAACTCTTTGTAAAGTCTCGAATATGTTTATGAGCTCAATTATTCAAAACGATTGGATTGTAGATTGTAATTATTCACATAATATGCAGATTATATAGATTCGGAATATATTTGAGCATTTCAAGCGATAATACATTCATTTAAGTCATTTGATCACCATAATATATATTTAAGCTCTTCATATAGTCTAGAATATGTTTATGAGCTCACATATTCAAAACGATTGGATTATACATTGTAATTATTCACATAATATGCATATTTTACAGATTCTAAGTGTCTTTGAACATTTCAATCGATTTTTCCATTCATTTTAAGTCATCCGATGTCAATAATCCATATTTAAGCTCTTCATATAGTATATAATTTGTTTATGAGCTCACATATTCAAAACGATTGGATTATACATTGTAATTATTCACATAATTTGCAGATTTTACCGATTCTTAGTATATTTAAGCATTTGAAGCAATTTTGCATTCATTTTAAATCATTTGATCACAATCATCTATATTTAAGACTTTTATATTGTCAAGAATATGTTTATGAACTTACTTATTGTAAACAATTGCATTAAACATTTTAATTACTCACATAATATGTAGATTTTAAAGGTTCTGAGTACATTTGAGCATTTCAAGTGATTTTGCATTTATTTAGCAATTTGATCATAATAATCTATAATTAAGCTCTTTATACAGTCTAGAATATGACAGTCTAGAATATGTTTATGAGTTCAATTATTCAACACGATTGAATTGTACATTGTAATTATTCACATCATATGAAGCTTTTACAGATTCTGAGTATATTTGTGCATTTGTAGCGATTTTGCATTCATTTTAAGTTATTTGATCACAATAATTTATAGTTAAGCTTTCTGTATTGTCTAGAATATGTTTATGATATCACTTATTCAAAACGATTGGATTATAAATTGTAATTATGCAAAAAATTTCAGATTTTAAAGATTCTGAGTATTTTTGAGCATTTTAAGCGACTTTGCATTTATTTTAAGTCATTTGATTACAATAATCTATATTTAAGCTTTTTATATTGTGTAGAATATTGTTATGGGCTCAATTATTCAAAACGATTGGATTATACATTTTAATTATTTACATATTGTGCAGATTTTACATATTCTGAGTATATTTGAACAATTGAAGAGATTTTGCATTCATTTTAAGTCATTTGATCACAATAATCTATATTTAAGCTCTTTATTTAGTCTAGAATATATTTATGAGGTCAAAAATTTCTAAAATATTGGTTTATACATTGTAATTATTCACATGATGTGCAGATTTGACAAATTGTAAGTATATCTGAGCATTTTAAGCTATTTTGCATTCATTTTAAGTTATTTGATCACAATAATCTATATTTAAGCTCTTTATATAGTTTAGAATATGTTTATGAACTCACTTATTCCAAACGATTGGATTATATATTATAATTATTCACATAATATACGGATTTTACAATTTCTCAGTATATTTGAGTATTTCAAATGATTTTGTATTCATTTTAAGTCATTTGACCACAGTAATCTGTACTTATGATCTTTATACAGTTTAGAGTTTGTTTATGTAATATAAGTTATTAAAAACGATCGGTTTATACATTTTAATTAAACACAAAATGTACAGGTTTTAAAGATTCTGAGGATATTGGAGCATTTTCAAGCGATTTGCATTAATTTTAAGTTATTTTATCACCATAATCTATATCTACGCTCTTTGTATTGTCTAAAATATGTTTATGAGCTCAATTATTAAAAACAATTGGATTATACATTGTAATTATTCACATAATGTGATGATTTTACAAATTTTAAGTTTATTTGAGCATTTGAAGCGATTTTGAATTCATTTTTAGTCATTTGATCACAACAATCTATATTTATGCTCTTTATATAGTATAGAATATGTTGATGACGTCTATTATTAAAAAAAAGATTTTTTATACATTGTAATTATTCACATAGTTGTGCAGATTTGATGAATACTAAGTATATTTGAGCATTTTAATTGATTATGCATTTATTTTAAGTCATTTAATCACAATAATATATATATTTAATCTCTCTATATAATTTAAAATATTTTTATGAACTCACTTATTCCAAACGATTGGATTATATAATATAATTATTCAAATAATATACGGATTTTACAATTTCTGAGTATATTTGAGCATTTCAAAAGATTTTGTATTCATTTTAAGTCATTTGACAACAGTAATCTATATTTATGATCTTTATTATTTAGAATATGTTTCTGAACTAAGTTATTCCATACGATTGGATTATACATTGTAATTACGCACATAATGTGCAGATTTTAAATATTCTGAGTATATTGGAGCATTTCAAGCGATTTTGCATTTATTTTAAGTTATTTGATCACAATAATCTAAATTTAAGCTCTTTATATAGTCTAAAATATGTTTATGAGCTCAATTATTCAAAACGATTGGACTATAAATTGTAATTACGCACATAATGTGCTGATTTTAAATATTCTGAGTATATTGGAGCATTTCAACCGATTTTACATTTATTTTATTTTATTTGATCACAATAATCAAATTATAAGTTCTTTATATAGTCTAAAATATGCTTATGAGCTCAATTATTCAAAATGATCGGATTATACATCATAATTATTCACATAATGTGCATATTATACAGATTCTAAGTTTTTTTGAGCATTTCAATTGATTTTACATTCCTTTTAAGTTATGTGATTACAATATTCTACATTTATGCTCTTTATATAGTCCAGAATATGTTTATGAGCTCACATATTCAATACGATTGGATTATACATTATAATTATTCACGTAATATGCATTCACTTTAAGCATTTCAAGAGATTTTGCATTCACATTAAGTCATTTGATGGCAATAATCTATATTTATGAACTCATTTATTCGAAACGATTGGGTTATGCATTATAATTATTCACATAATTTGCAGATTTTACAGATTCTGAAATATTTGAGCATTTCAAGCGATTGTAAATTCATTTGAAGTCATTTGATCACGATAATCTATATTGATGTTCTATATATGGTCTAGAATATGTTTATGAACTCACTTTTTCATAAGCATTGGATTATACTTTGTAATTTATTACATAATGTACAGATTTTAAAGATTCTGAGAATATTTGAGCAAATATGAGTATTTCAAATAATGTGTTGATTTTAAAGATTTTGAGTAAATTTGAGTATTTGAAGCGATTTTGCATTCATTTTATGTCATTTGATCACAATAAGCTATATTTATACTTTTTTTGTAGTCTGTAATATGTTCATGAGGCCAATTATTCAAAACGATTGGATTATACATTGTAATTATTGACATAATATGCATATTTTACAGATTGTAATTATATTTGAGCATTTTAAGCAATTTTGCATTCATTTTGAGTCATTTGATCACAACAATCAATATTAAACTTCTTTATATTGTTTAGAATTTGTTTGTGAACTCACTTATTGAAAACGATTGAATTATAAATTGTAATTATTCACAAAATTTATTGATTTTACAGATTCTGAGTATATTTGACCATTTTAAGCGATTTTTACATTCATTTTAAGTCATTTGACCACAATAATCTTTATTTATGTTCTTTATATAGTTTAGAATATGGTTTTGAACTAAGTTATTCAAAACAATTGGATTATATATTCTAATTGTGCACATAATGCGTAGATTTTAAAGATTCTGAGTATATTGGAGCATTTCAAGCGATTTTGCATTCATTTTAAGTTATTTGATCACAATAATCTTTATTTAAGCTTTTTATATAGTCTAAAATATGTTTATGAGAACAATTATTCAAAACGATTGGATTATACATTGTAATTTATCATACAATATGCAGATTTTATAGATTCTGAGTATATTTGAGCATTTGAAGCGATTTTACATTCATTTTAAGTCATTTGATCAAAATAATCTATATTTGTGCTCTTTATATAGTCTAGAATATGTTTATGAGGTTAATTATTAAAACAAAATTGGTTTACACATTGTAATTATTCAGATAATGTGCAGATTGGACAAATTCTAAGTATATTTGAGCATTTTAAGCGATTTTGCATTCATTTTAAGTCATTTGATCATAATAATCTATATTTAATCTCCTTATATAGTTTAGAATATATTTATGAACTCACTTATTCCAAACAATTGGATTATATAATGTTATTATTCACATAATATACGCATTTTACAATTTCTGGGTATATTTGAGCATTTCAAAAGATTTTGTATTCTTTTTATGTATTTTGACCACAGTAATCTATATTTATGATCTTTATATAGTTAAGAATATGTTTCTGAACTAAGTTATTCGAAACGATTAGATTATACATTGTAATTGCGCACATAATATGCAGATTTTAAAGATTCTGAGTATATTGGAGCATTTCAAGCGATTTTACATTAATTTCAAGTTATTTGATCACAATAATCTAAATTTAAGCCCTTTATATAGTCTAAATATGTTTATGAGCTCAATTATTCAAAACAATTAGATTATACATTGTAGTTATTCACATAATGTGCATATTATACAGATTCTAAGTTGATTTGAGCATGTCAATTAATTTTCCATTCATTTTAAGTTATATGACGACAATATTCTATATTTAAGCTCTTTATATACTCTAGATTATATTTATGAGCTCACATATTCAATATGATTGGATTATACATTGTAATTATTCACATAATATGCAGATATTACAGATTCTGAGTATATTTAAGCATTTCAAGTGCTTTTGCATTCACTTTAAGTCATTTGATGATAATAATCTATATTTATGATCTTCATATAGTTTGTAATATGTTTATGAACTCATTTGATCGAAAAGATTGAATTATACATTATAATTATTCACATATTTTGCGGAATTTACAGATTCTGAGTATATTTGAGCATATCAAGAGATTTTGAATTCATTTTAAGTTATTTAATCACAATAATCTATATTGATGCTCTTTATATGGTCTCGAATATGTTTACGAACTCACTTATTCATAAGAATTGGATTATACATTGTAATTTATCACATAATGTGCAGATTTTATAGATTCTGAGTATATTTGAGCATTTCAAGCTATTTTGCATTCATTTTAAGTGGATCACAATAATATATATTTAAGCTCTTTATTTTTCATAGAATATGTTTATGATATAACTTACTCAAAACTATTGGATTATACATTGTAATTATGAACATAATGTTCAGATTTGAAAGATTCTGAGTATATTTGAGCATTTCAAGCGATTTTGCATTCATTTTAAGTCATTTGATGTAAATAATCTATATTGAACCTCTTTAGATTGTCTGAATATGTTTGTGAACTCAATTATTTAAAATGATTGGATTATACATTGTAATTACGCACATAATTTACAGATTTTACAGATTCCTGAGAATATTTGAATATTTCAAGCGATTTTACATTCATTTTAAGTCAACTGTTCACAATAATCTATATTTAAACTCTCTTTATAAAGTCTCGAATATGTTTGTGAACTAATTTATTTAAAAATATTGGATGATACATTGTAATTATGCACAAAATTTACAGATTTTAAAGGTTCTGAGTATACTTGAGCATTTCAAGCGATTTTTGCAATCGATTTAAGACATTTGTTCACGATAATCTATATGTAAGCTCTTAACAAAGTCTAGAATATGTTTAAGGACACACTTATTTAAAATGAATGGATTATTCATTGTAATTACACACATAATGCGCAGATTTTACATATTTTGTGCATATTTGGGTATTTGAAGCGATTTTGCATTCATTTTAAATCATTTGATAACAATAATCTATAATAAAGTTCTTTGTAAAGTCTCGAATATGTTTACGAGCTCAATTATTCAAAACGATTGGATTGTACATTGTAATTATTCACATAATATGCAGATTAAACGGATTCTGAATATATTTCAGCATTTCAAGCGATTTTGTATTCATTTTAAGTCATTCGATCACCATAATGTATATTTAAGCTCCTTATATAGTCTAGAATATGTTTATGATATCACTTATTCAAAACGATTGGATTATAGATAGCAATTATGCACAAAATTTTCAGATTTGAAAGATTCTGAGTATATTTGAGCATTTCAAGCGATTTTGCATTCATTTTAATTCATTTGATGTCAATAATCTATATTGAACCTCTTTATATAGTCTAGAATATGTTTATGAACTCATTATTCAAAAAGATTGGATTATATATTGTAATTACGCACATAATTTGCAGATTTTACAGATTCTGAGAATATTTGAATAGTACATTCATTTTAAGTCATCTGTTCACAATAATCTATATTTAAGCTCACTTTATAAAGTCTCGAATATGTTTATCAACGCATTTATTTAAAAATATTGGATTATATATTGTAATTATGCACAAAATGTTCAGATTTTAAAGATTCAGAGTATATTTGTGCATTTCAAGTGATTTTTGCATGCAATTTAAGACATTTGTTCATGATAATCTATATTTAAGGTCTTAATAAAGTCTAGAATATGTTTAAGAACACAGTCATTCAAAATAAATGGATTATTCATTGTAATTACACACATCAATGTGCAGATTTTACATATTCTGTGTATATTTGGGTATTTCAAGCGATTTTGCATTCATTTTAAGTCATTTGATAACAATATTCTATAATAAAACTCTATGTAAAGTCTCGAATATGTTTATGAGCTCAATTATTCAAAACGATTGGATTGTAGATTGTAATTATTCACATAATATGCAGATTATATAGATTCGGAATATATTTGAGCATTTCAAGCGATAATACATTCATTTAAGTCATTTGATCACCATAATATATATTTAAGCTCTTCATATAGTCTAGAATATGTTTATGAGCTCACATATTCAAAACGATTGGATTATACAATGTAATTATTCACATAATATGCATATTTTACAGATTCTATGTGTCTTTGAACATTTCAATCGATTTTTCCATTCATTTTAAGTCATCCGATCTCAATAATCCATATTTAAGCTCTTCATATAGTATATAATATGTTTATGAGCTCACATATTCAAAACGATTGGATTATACATTGTAATTATTCACATAATTTGCAGATTTTACCGATTCTTAGTATATTTAAGCATTTGAAGCAATTTTGCATTCATTTTAAATCATTTGATCACAATCATCTATATTTAAGATTTTTATATTGTCAAGAATATGTTTATGAACTTACTTATTGTACACGATTGCATTAAACATTGTAATTACTCACATAATATGTAGATTTTAAAGGATCTGAGTACATTTGAGCATTTCAAGTGATTTTGCATTTATTTAGTAATTTGATCACAATAATCCATAATTAAGCTCTTTATACAGTCTAGAATATGTTTATGAGTTCAATTATTCAACAAGATTGAATTGTACATTGTAATTATTCACATCATATGAAGCTTTTACAGATTCTGAGTATATTTGTGCATTTGTAGCGATTTTGCATTCATTTTAAGTTATTTGATCACAATAATTTATATTTAAGCTTTCTGTATTGTCTAGAATATGTTTATGATATCGCTTATTCAAAACGATTGGATTATAAATTGTAATTATGCAAAAAATTTTCAGATTTTAAAGATTCTGAGTATTTTTTAGCATTTTAAGCGACTTTGCATTAATTTTAAGTCATTTGATCACAATAATCTATATTTAAGCTTTTTTTATTGTGTAGAATATTTTTATGGGCTCAATTATTCAAAACGATTGGATTATACATTTTAATTATTTACATATTGTGCAGATTTTACATATTCTGAGTATATTTGAACAATTGAAGAGATTTTGCATTCATTTTAAGTCATTTGATCACAATAATCTATATTTAAGCTCTTTATTTAGTCTAGAATATATTTATGAGGTCACAAATTTCTAAAATATTGGTTTATACATTGTAATTATTCACATAATGTGCAGATTTGACAAATTGTAAGTATATCTGAGCATTTTAAGCGATTTTGCATTCATTTTAAGTCATTTGATCACAATAATCTTTATTTATACTCTTTATATAGTTTAGAATATATTTACGAACTCACTTATACAAAACGATTGGATTATACATAATAATTATTCACATAATTTGCATATTTTACAGATTCAAATATATTTGAGCATTTCAGGCAATTTTGCATTATTTTTAAGTTATGTGATCACAACAATCTATATTTATGCTCTTTATGTAGTATAGAATATGTTGATGACGTCTATTATTAAAAAAAAGATTTTTTATACATTGTAATTATTCACATAGTTGTGCAGATTTGACGAATACTAAGTATATTTGAGCATTTTAATTGATTATGCATTTATTTTAAGTCACTTGATCACAATAATCTATATTTAATCTCTTTATATAATTTAAAATATTTTCATGAACTCAGTTATTCCAAACGATTGGATTATATAATATAATTATTCACATAATATACGGATTTTACAATTTCTGAGTATATTTGAGCATTTCAAAAGATTTTGTATTCATTTTAAGTCATTTGACAACAGTAATCTATATTTATGATCTTTATTATTTAGAATATGTTTCTGAACTAAGTTATTCAATATGATTGGATTATACATTGTAATTACGCACATAATGTGCAGATTTTAAATATTCTGAGTATATTGGAGCATTTCAAGCGATTTTGCATTTATTTTAAGTTATTTGATCACAATAATCTAAATTTAAGCTCTTTATATAATCTAAAATATGTTTATGAGCTCAATTATTCAAAACGATTGGACTATAAATTGTAATTACGCACATAATGTGCAGATTTTAAATATTCTGAGTATATTGGAGCATTTCAACCGATTTTACATTTATTTTATGTTATTTGATCACAATAATCAAATTATAAGTTCTTTATATAGTCTAAAATATGCTTATGAGCTCAATTATTCAAAATGATCGGATTATACATCGTAATTATTCACATAATGTGCATATTATACATATTCTAAGTTTTTTTTAGCATTTCAATTGATTTTACATTCATTTTAAGTTATGTGATTACAATATTCTACATTTATGCTCTTTATATAGTCCAGAATATGTTTATGAGCTCACATATTCAATACGATTGGATTATACATTATAATTATTCACGTAATATGCATTCACTTTAAGCATTTCAAGAGATTTTGCATTCACATTAAGTCATTTGATGGCAATAATCTATATTTATGAACTCATTTATTCGAAACGATTGGGTTATACATTATAATTATTCACATAATTTGTAGATTTTATAGATTCTGAAATTTTTGAGCATTTCAAGCGATTGTAAATTCATTTGAAGTCATTTGATCACGATAATCTATATTGATGTTCTGTATATGGTCTAGAATATGTTTATGAACTAACTTTTTCATAAGCATTGGATTATACATTGTAATTTATTACATAATGTACAGATTTTAAAGATTCTGAGAATATTTGAGCAAATTTGAGTATTTCACATAATGTGTTGATTTTAAAGATTTTGAGTAAATTTGAGTATTTGAAGCGATTTTGCATTCATTTTATGTCATTTGATCACAATAAGCTATATTTATACTTTTTATTTAGTCTATAATATGTTTATGAGGCCAATTATTCTAAAAGATTGGATTATACATTGTAATTATTGACATAATATGCATATTTTACAGATTGTAATTATATTTGAGCATTTTAAGCAATTTTGCATTCATTTTGAGTCATTTGATCACAACAATCAATATTAAACTTCTTTATATTGTTTAGAATTTGTTTGTGAACTCACTTATTGAAAACGATTGAATTATAAATTGTAATTATTCACATAATTTATTGATTTTACAGATTCTGAGTATATTTGAGCATTTTAAGCTATTTTTACATTCATTTTAAGTCATTTGACCACAATAATCTTTATTTATGCTCTTTATATAGTTTAGAATATGTTTTTGAACTAAGTTATTCAAAACAATTGGATGATATATTCTAATTATGCACATAATGTGTAGATTTTAAAGATTCTGAGTATATTGGAGCATTTCAAGCGATTTTGCATTCATTTTAAGTTATTTGATCACAATAATCTATATTTAAGCTTTTTATATAGTCTAAAATATGTTTATGAGCTCAATTATTCAAAACGATTGGATTATACATTGTAATTTATCACACAATATGCAGATTTTAAAGATTCGGAGTATATTTGAGCATTTGAAGCGATTTTGCATTCATTTTTAAGTCATTTGATCAAAATAATCTATATTTGTGCTCTTTATATAGTCTAGAATATGTTTATGAGGTTAATTATTCAAAACGATTGGATTGTACATTGTAATTATTTACATAATGTTCATATTTTACATATTCTTAATATATTTTAGGATTTCAATCGATATTGCATTCATTTTAAGTTATTTGATGGCAATAATCTACATTTAAACTCTTTATATAGTCTAGAATATGTTTATGAGCACACATATTCAAAACTATTGGATTATACATTGTAATTATTCACATAATGTACAGATTTTACAGATTCTGAGTATATTTAAGCAATTCAAGCGATTTTGCATTGATTTTAAGTCATCTGATAACAATAATCTATATTTATACTCTTTATATAGTTTAGAATATATTTACGAACTCACTTATACAAAACGATTGGATTATACATAATAATTATTCAGATAATTTGCATATTTTACAGATTCAAGTATATTTGAGCATTTCAGGCAATTTTGCATTATTTTTAAGTTATGTGATCACAATAATCTATATTTATGCTCTTTATATAGTCTAGAATATGTTTATGAGGCCAATTATTAAAAAAAATTGGTTTATACTTTGTAATTATTCACATATTGTGTATATTTTACAGATTCTAAAATTTTTTTATTATTTCAATTGATTTTACATTCATTTTAAGTTATTTGATGACAAGAATCTACATTTAAACTTTTTATATAGTCTAGAATATGTTTATGAACTCACGTATTCACAACGATTGGATTATACATTGTAATTACGCCAAAAATGTCCAGATTTTAAAGATTTTGGGTATATTTAAGCATTACAATCTATTTTGCATTCATTTTAAGTGTTTTGATCATGGTAATCTATATTTAATCTCTTTATATAGTCTAGAATGTGTTTATGAGCTAAATTATTCAGAATAATTCGATTATACATTGAAATTATTCACATAGTTTACATATTTTACAGATTCTGAGTGTATTGGAGCATTTGAAGCGATTTTGCATTCATTTTAAATCATTTGATCACAATCATCTATATTTAAGATATTTATATAGTCCAGAATATATTTATGAACTCACTTATTTAAAACGATTGCATTATACATTATAATTACGAATATAAAGTGCAAATTTTAAAGATTCGGAGTATATTTGAGCATTTCAAGCGATTTTGCATTCATTTTTAAGTCATTTGATCACTATAGTCTATATATATGCTATTTTTATTGTCTAGAATATGTTTATGTGGTCAATTAATCAAAAAGATTGGTTTATACATTGTAATTATACACATAATATACAGATCTTGTAGATTCTGAGTATATTTGAGAATTTCAAGCGATTTTGCATTCATTTTAAGTCATTTGATCACAATAATGTATATTTAAGCTCTTTAAATAGTCTAGAATATGTTTATGAGCTCACTTATTCAAAACAATTGGATTACAAAATTTGCATATTTTACAGATTCTGAGTATAATTGAGCATTTCAAGACATTTTGTATTCATTTTAAGTGTTTTGATCACATTAATCTATATTTAAGCTCTTTATATAGTCTAGAATATGTTTGTGATAGCACTTATTCAAAACAATTGGATATTCATTGTAATTATGCACATAATGTACTGATTTTAAAGATTCTGAGTATATTTGAGCATTTCAAGCGATTTTGTATTAATTTTAAGTCCTTTGATCACAATAATCTATATTTAAACA
This sequence comes from Rhynchospora pubera, assembly GCA_028095005.1. Taxonomy (NCBI): domain Eukaryota; kingdom Viridiplantae; phylum Streptophyta; class Magnoliopsida; order Poales; family Cyperaceae; genus Rhynchospora; species Rhynchospora pubera. The sequence continues at coordinate 227,149,941 of CM051459.1, read as the reverse complement.
TTTTATATTGTGTAGAATATGTTCATTAGCTCAATTATTCAAAACGATTGGATTATATATTGTAATTATTCACATATTGTGTAGATTTTACAGATCTGAGTATATTTGAGCATTTCAAACGATTTGTATTTATTTTAAGTCATTTGATCATAATAATCTATATTTATGCTCTTTGTATAGTTTAAAATATGTTTATAAACTCACTTATTCAAAATGATTGGATAGTACATTGTAATTATTCTCATAATTTGCTGATTTAATAGATTCTTAGTATATTTGAGCATTTTAAGTGATTTGCGTTCATTTTAAGTCATTTGATCACAATAATCTATATTTAAGCTTTTTATGTGGTTTAGAATATGTTTATGAACTCACTTATTTAAAACGATTGGATTATACATTGTAATTACGCACATAATGTGCAGATTTTACATATTCCGAGTATATTGGAGCATTTTCAAGTGATTTTGGATTCATTTTAAGTTATTTGATCACAATAATCTATATTTAAACTCTTTATATAGTTTAGAATATATCTATGAGCTCAATTATTCAAAACGATTGGATTATACATTGTAATTATTTACATAATATTCATATTTTACATATTCTAAATATATTTGAGCATTTCAAGCGATTTTACATTCATTTTAAGTAATTTGATCACAATAATCTATATTTATGTTGTTTATATAGTCTAAAATTGTTTATGATCTTACTTAAAACATGATGATATTGATATTTTAGTTAGACATTCACATTATTATTAACATATATAAAATATAATATAATATAAGCCAAACTTTAAATTATGTAAAAAAATATTGTATGGAGCGAATCTCAATGTCCAACCCTAGTCGGGATTAATTTGGGTATGTTCGTTCTTGGCAGTAACAGTGTTTTTTTCTTTTCTTTTTTGTAATAAATTTGTCCATTATTTCTGCAACCCTTTGATTTGGCTATATTTGGGTGACCTTTTCTTTACTTATAGTAGTATATTATATATCAAATTGGGTGCAGAGGGGTAAGCATGCTTCGTTTTTTTTTGTTAATTTGGTTTGTCAGGAATAATAATAGCCAGGAGGTAATGATGATTTGTTTTTATATGTTTCTTACGGTTCTTATAGATATAGACTATTTTTATATTATATATTTTTTTTTTGCACTACAATTTCAGATTCTGTGCTTCCAATTGGTACATTTATCAAGGAACTTGGATTCGTTCGAAGGAAATGTCATCAGGTGTTTTTGTTTATTGCATTTTGTTATGAGAGCGGTTCCGGTGTCTATATATTTGTGATGCCTCATCTGTCACATGTTCTGAGCCGTCTGATCGAAGTTTGATATGCGGTCCAGATTGCAGGGATTACCGTAAAAATTAATGAAGGAAAAAAAACAAAACCCTCGATCATCTCCTCTCTCACGCTTGCCATTGAGAGCTCTTCTCTCTCTCCGTCGATGGAGTCTCCTCTCCCTCTCCGTCTCCGTCTCCGTCGACAAAGTCTCCGCTCCCCTGATCGTCTCTTGGGATGTTCTCTCCCTCCGCGTCGCTCGAGGTCAACATCATCGCTCATGGCAGCGCCGAGTCTAGTGGAAAAGGGCATTCAGGAGGCCATGGCCTCGGCGGAGGCGTTGGAGATGTGGTAGAGGCTGTGCCGTACTCTGGAGCGCCTCCATTCTAATTTCGCCGAGCAACTCCTTGCTCATCTGATCAGTCTGAAACTGGCCTTCTCCTCTTTGCTAGAGTATTCTCTCTACTCTCAATACCTTTGTTCTATTAAGCTAGTGAGACTACTTGTTACAATTTGTTAATACATAATTAATTGAGTAAATTCAATAATATGCTACTTGACATTTCTCTGGTGTGAATCGTTTGATGTGGAATTAAAAACAAAGCAAGAAATTTGTGTGTTAGTCCAAGAATTACCCTCTCAACCTATCTAGAATTGATAGCTATATACAAAAGAAAAGGAAAAAAAAAGAGACTTTCTTAATTTCATCTAGACAAGAACATTGGGGACGGTGAATGATTAGCATACCTCAATGTTAGTACAAAGGATGCTGGTAGATTGGTCTCATATGCGGGTGCAAAGGATGCTGGTACATGGCTAGGGCCATAATCAATACAGGATGTGTTGGCGGGAGGCACCTCCTTCATGGCTTCACTTCTATTTACAACACCCTCATCGCCTCTTGTTTTTATCTTTACTTTGTTAGGGAGTATTTTCTTTAAGACTGTTTTTTGTTTCAGAATTTGTTGCTTTTTATTTTTAGACTGCTTAGTTATTGTAGGGAGTTGCTTAGTTGGTTAGGGGGGTTAATTAGGTTTATATGGATGAGGAAGTGGTTTTATATTAGAATCTGTACTCACATCACTTGATTTCTGATTTATTTTAATTTTGAAGCCTACGGGCCTTTTAAACCTTCAAAAAAAAAAAATACAGGATGTGTTGATACGAGACGTTTGGTACCAATTGTCAGACTGAGTGTAGATGCAAACTTTCTTAGTTGATACTTAGTTTAAACTCTAGTTAATTGGTACCAATTTTCTCATTTTGATACCAATTGTCAGATTGAGTGAAGATGCTTAGTTTGGTCTCAATTTTCTCTTTTTTTTTTTTGTCTTTTGTTGTGTCTTATGTATAAGACATGTATGAACTTCGTTTCATAATGTAATTAGGCCTCCCAGCCTGGAGTGATATGAAATATACTTTTGTAGATAGAGGAAATAATGATTTAAATTCACAGTCAGCTGCATTCGACAAACCTACAGAGAAGGATTATATATACTTCAATGGTCTTTTTTTTTTCCTTACCATTTAATCTAGACCAAAATCTGTACATAGTATCATTTGACATTTGTCCTTTTAAAAGAAGAAAAAAATGAGAAAAAAAAATGTGCGGCAATAAAAATGAGAAAAAAAAAAAGTACTGTAACATCAAATAACTAGCAGCTATATCATTGAAATCCAACAAAAAAAAAAGTATATTGACCAACTAAATTCGCTACAAAATAAACATGTTAATGTTTCAGTTAGCTATGTTTATATCAAACTAGCAACTAAATATAGATCCAACCACCAATTACTGTAACATGAAAAACAAAATGTACATATAACCACTAAAACACTTAATATCACAACATCACCACATATACCAAGCATCCACCAACTGTACCTGACATTCCACGCAACAAACAAAATATCAGAGATGTTAGATATCTTTTTGACAGAAGTATATACATAAACAAAAAAGTACTTGACAAATAATAGAGAATAAAATTTAACCTGAGCACAAATAATCAAGTAACAACCTCTTACCTCTTAGCATAAATTCTCAATTTAACCTGCAAAAAAGTAAACCATATAAATCAATCTAAGGATGCACAACAGTTCTGAAGCTAATTATATGGCAGAGAAGAACTTACATATTTTATTCAGTTGCTCACATGTCCTAGCTTCGTGGTCTAGTTCTTTACAATTAGAACACTTCCTTTTTCTTTTCATTGAAACTTCAACTCCACTCATGATCCAACCATTCCGTGAGACCTTTGTAGCTTCCTTTTTCCAACCCTTCCTTCGAGAGATAGCTGGATCTTGCAATGGAGTATGATCATTAACCTCCTGTTGTACTGGTTCTTCAAGACTTTTCATGCTGTTGGAACCTTCTATTGCAACCACCTTGCTGAATGTCTCTTCTAAAGAGTTAACAATCAACTGGTAGGTTTCCTTAGATGCATCTAAATAGCTTGACATATGGTTTACTATTCGGTAGAATATTTCTCAAGACCAAAGATGACTCCTCACTTTTGCTGTGAAGTGAAGTATCCATACCCATATCATAAATTACTTCCTTTGTCGAGGGAGGCAAAATAAAATGAGTAGGAATTTCTTGTACATCTCTCTTATGAAGTAGTCCTAAAATGTGCCGACACAAGATGCCCTTAAATAAATGACAATCACACCAGCCCCCTAATGAATCAAGTTTGATGTGTACAACCCATTTTCTCTCTGGCTTCTAAAAGCTTGATACCTCATAGATGGTGTAGTTGTCATCTACCCCAATTTCATTTGTCCGCATATATATACCTTCAGTAAGCTCAACTTGGAATAAGTTAAAGACTTTTCTTGTGTATACCTTAGCTCCATGAAGCTCCAACGGGGACTTGACTTTTGTTGGAAACTTATATTTGGAGACATATTGTTCATCTTTCTCATCTGAATAACGACACTCTAAAGCCTTCTCATACTTCATCACAAACTCACGCAATGTGGTGCCGTTGTTGACAAATGAGTCAAAAAATGAGTGCATGCTCTCACTTCTTTGTGTTGTGTTCATGCCTGCATAAAAGATAGTTCGATTATAAACTGGGATCCATGAGTGTCGTATCTCATACAATCCACTAAGCCATGTATTGCCCTCCAACTTGTATCTCTTTATAATCGCTTCCCAATCTTCTTCAAATGCCTATGGAATAATTGATTCTGCAATACATTTTGAAATTTCTTTTTGAAATCCAGATTCCTTTTTGCAAATGCCAATCTTTGTCAGAAACTTATTAGTGATGTGCCACAAGCATAAGCGGTGAGTAGTTCTAGGAAAGACTCTTCTGACCGCATTTCCAATTGCTTGATCTTGATCAATGAGAATTGAAACTGGTGCTTTTCCATGCATTGCCTCTAACTAGGTTTTAAAAAGCCACACAAAACTTTCTTCTTGTTCATCTTGAAGTAATGAACAACCAAAAAAGATGGATTGCAAGTGGTTATTAACTCCAACAAAATTAGCAAATGGCATCTCATATTTGTTGGTTCGATAAGTTGTATAAAAAACAACCACATCTCCAAATTTCTCATAGTAAAGACGTCCTCTAGCTTCTACCCAAAAAAAAATTATCATCCTGCCCTCCTCATCACAATCTATAGCATAAAAAAAAATTGAAATGTAATATTTCTCTAGTGCAGATTTTATGTATATGAGTGTTAGGAAAAATATGCAATTGGCCGAGTTGTGTTGTTTTTTGTTTATGTGCATAACCCTCCCAATCTTTTTTTTTTAATTGTGAAATGTAATATTTCACTACAAGCAAGGTTGTAGCAAGGTTGTAGGTAGAATATCCACTGACACAGTACTTATCCAAGATGCTATATCAAAATCATAGCTTTAATTTGATGCCAATTTGATATGTACCTAAGTTTTTAATTTTCCAAATTATAAAATTGGGTAGTTTTCTTGACAACATCTAGTGGGATAAACAGTCAAACGACAAAATTCTGAGTCTAAATTCTATTCCAAATTGAAAGAAGATGATTAGTATAGTTTTCTCGATCCATTCACGTAACACTCTCAGCCTATTCTAAATGCAAAAGTATGATGGTTCTTAGCAGAAAAACGCACAAAAATATAAATAATTAGGATGGTCATGCTTTCTTCACAAGAATAATACTGCATTAATGCATACCTCATTGGTAATTGAATTTGAAGACATTTTGAATATTTGTAGCTTCTGGTTAAACTGAAGATGGTTAAGACGCTTGAGGAAGAGGAGACTTCTGTCGATGCTGAGAGGGAGGAGAGCTTGACTGGAGGGGAGAGAGCTCAAGCGACGGGAAAAGATGTGGGCTCGAGCGACGAGAGGAGAGGAGGGCTCGAGAAACGTGGAGGGTGAGAAGATCTCGAGGGACTCGGAGGGAGAGCAGATCCAGATCTCGAGCGACGATCAGGGGATAGGAGACTTTGCCGACGGAGAGGGAGAAGAGCGCTCGATGGTTTTGTTTTTTTCCCCTCTTTAATTTTTACGGTAATCCCTGTTGCAATCTAGACCGCATATCATACTTCGATCAGACGGCTCTAAATATGTGACAGATGGAGGCACTACAATGTAGGCACCGGAACCGCTCTCGTTTGGCATATATAATATCACATAATCACAAATCCAACTCAACGGCAGTTATATTTAATTAGTATAATAATGCAATTCAAATTAGAGCAAACACCAGTGCCTAATCTGATGCTCAATTTTCTTTCTTTAATAATGTCTTTTAGATAGCTGTAATCACACAATTTGGGTTCTAACAGGTATTATCAATCCTCTGTTACCAGTACTATGTAATTTTTTACATTTGCTGTTGATTGCAGGAATTTCTTTCACTAAATGTTTATCATCGTCAATCCTTGATTAAAGAAAAAACCGCCATTGATAACCAATCTATTAACACATTGATGAATTTTGTTTTTAGATTGATAAGACCGGGGCATCATAGTTAATTTTTTTATTTCAATAAAATATATAAAGACATGCAACAAGTAACAAGTTCTGTACTGTTTGACACATTACGCGGGTACACGTACACTTGTAGTACTTGCGAACAAGTTTTTGATGTTCCTTACATGGCAGATGGCACAGAATTAGTTTTCTTTGTTTGCTTTCACTAGATCATTGATCATACGATACAGATCCTTATGCGAGCTCCCATCTTCAATAGTCGCATCATTTGACATTCTGACCATTTCAGCTAGCTTGGCACGAGCCATCTCCCCCACCCCACCGGGCTCCATAAACCGGGACACCACTTGAGATATCACTTGTGTCGGCACAACCCCTTTCTCTGCCTCCACCGTGCTCCTCTTGCCCTCTTCCCACACCCTCGCTCCGTAACCCTTTACCTCAACAATAAATCTCTCGTTTATGAATTGTTCAAACACTAGAGGCCATGTCAGCATCGGTACACCAGCTGATACAGCCTCAAGAATCGAGTTCCATCCACAATGAGTCAGGAAGGCTCCCACGGCAACATGTCTCAGAATTGCCACTTGTGGGGCCCACCCCCTGATTACAAGTCCTCTCGACTTCACCCTTTCTTCCCATCCTTCAGGCGTCCACTCCTCGGACTCGGATGATTCCTTGCCATCTCTCATGATCCACAGAAAGTTTTTCCCTGATTCTTCCAAACCCAGTGCCAACTCATGTAGTTGTTCAACTGAAAAGTGGCACCAGCTTCCAAAACAGACAAACACGACTGATTGGTTAGGCTTATCAAGCCACTTAAGGCAATCGTTGCTTCCCTCCCCGCCGCGCTTTGTATTCACGCTATTGTCTTTGTATTGATTTATACCAAGAGGACCCACCAAATAGATCTTTGGTTCAATAGTTTTCATGTATTTTTCACAATAATCGAATTCGAGATCACTGAACGTATTCACCACATGTCCAGTATCTGACCCATTAAGTGTAGAGAACACTATATTCTCACCTATGCCTGCAAGAAGGCTTTCATCCCTGAGAAAAAATGGTAGTTCAGATACTGGAATGCTGATTTGTGGATCCGGAAGGTCTGGAACACTAATATAGCATTGATATGGGTCCTCATCCTTGTGAGAAAAAATATCGCGTCGGATCTGAAAGAGGTTTTTCATGACTACCTGAGGAAATATGCCAATAGGATGAGATGTCAGACGAGGGATAGACAGGTCATTTGCAATTTTGGTGGTCCACCAGAATTGAACGTCGGAGATAATAGCATCTGGCTTGTGATCCCGCAGGAGCAAGTCAAGTGCAGACTGAGAGAGTCCAGCAGCTTTATTAAGACGCCAGGATTCATCAGAGGGGGCTGTAGAAAGGTTCTCTACACCGGGAGGAAGTCCAACCGGAGGAAAAGGGTAGGTTAATATTCTTACTGTCTTGTCTGCAGTTGCACCGTCAGAGTAGTCAGAGCCTAGAGATGGACGTATTAAGTCGGCTAATTGCCGGGGTGGTCACAATTGTCGGCTCCACATTTGGGTGTGCCGCCAGAAGACGGGCCAAATCCGCCATAGGAATCAAGTGGCCAGTTGCGAAGAAAGGGATCATGAACACCTGAATCTTTTTTGGGGATCCTTCTAAGGAATCCATGATTAGAGATGGAAGTTAATTTGTATGAGGCAATCACAAGTATAGTAGATTGCATGCGCTGGAGAAGAGATGGAGCTTTCCTTTTTAAAATAAGTTCAAGATTTACTTTCAACCATCAACCATATCATTAATGACGGTAAACTTAGTACAGTTCTTGTTCGTTCGATCATTGACAGCAATTTTGTACTTATCAATTGGACGGACCGGTTACAGTGGTCATTAATAATTGACAATTAATATGAACAATTATGAGGCATCAAAACTATACAAACTCCCTACCGAGAAAAAAAAGAATTATAACTTCCAAACAAAAAAATCCAAACGATGAGAAATTAGTGTCGGTACACTCTTCAGCATCAGTAACATATCTCGTCCCATTCCATATTTCCATCTCACATTATAATATATCTGATGTTTCAGATTAAAATTCCGAAGTATTTTGATAATTATTAACATAAAGCCTAGATTGTGTCAGTAAATCCTGGCTTTTGTAGTTTAACAAGGGTAAATACATAAATGATATGGACAGTAGGGAAACATCTCTATAATAATGACGGAAAGGATAACAGCAATCTCTCTCCTCTGTCATTCTATATATGTTGTATTTTAGTAAACCCATTTGTATCATTTGTAAATAAATTATAATATCAAAAAAGAAAAAAAGGATCAAAGCTTGGAAAAAAGCTTGACAGCATCTGCATAAGAATTCATCTCTGATGGAGTTGGGAGATTGCTGAGCAGAGTCACCCTTGATGTCGACACCAACAGTTTCTTATCAGGTGTTAGTGAATCAGTTCTCCAAATTTTTACTTCCCATACCTAATATAACGATAATTATGCAACCTCTTATCAAATAGACAAAACATGACAAATTCTAATGATATGTTTATTACATCAATATATTAGTGCGAAAGCCCTGAACAGAGCGAGCCATAGGATTATGTAAATAATAGTTTAGTACTACAACAAAGCAGCTATCTAAAAGAATGCACACAATTGTTGAGAATGCATCAGAACATATCTAATATGTAGGTCTTAATGAACATGAGTGGCATCTTCTTTATATTCTAAATAGTGTTTTTTGTTGAAACAAGCATGTTCTCCATTTCATGGTCTCATGGCAAATTAGAATTACTGATCATAAAAAAAGTTAAAAAAAAAGTATATAAAAAGTTATATGCTTAAATATAAGGTAGATGTACCTGGATGGATCGACCGACCTGGACAGGTACTGCTTCAGCTTGAACCTCATCACCAAGCATTGCTGGCTTGATGTGGTTAATTGAAAGCTGAACACCTGCCACCCTCTTATAACCAGAAGCACAATATGCTCCCAAACTAGCAGTTGATTCCGCTATCAGTGCTGACACCCCTCCATTGAGCACCTTAAATGGCTGTAAATTTAATGTTAAGCTTTAGATACGAAGAAGTAGAAATTCTCTTTGGTCCGTGGCTCATGTTTGTTTATGGGTATTTTTACCAAAATCAGTCTCAGGATCGCACTGTTATCATGTCCTAATTCTGTCAATTGCTCACATTTTCTTTGTTTTCTTTTGAATCAATTAATATATTATTCAAAAATAGAAGATTGTGGTTGGGACCCCAGTACCCCACCCCACAAATGGACTGTATATTTTAAAGCAATTGATATAAAGAAATAGGAGCAGTTGGCAATAGAAAATAAAATAGTGAGAGATGGAATTGTCCAAGCACTTGCTGTTAGTTAATTAGAGCAAGCAATTGCTGTTAGGGAAAAGAAACACCTGACAGCAGTGTTTAGCGACAGTGAGGCGGCCGGTGACCTTGGTAGGGGAGATTAGGGTGAACTTGAAGCCTAACAACTCCAGAGCTGCATCCACCACAATCCCATTGGAAGACTTTGAATCCCCCATCCGATCAATGATCAATGATCAATTTCTCAGTTCTCAATTCTGAAAGGCTCCGTTTGGATAGGTTTGGGAGAAGGGAAAAGGAAAAAGTGGAAAGAAGTATTGAAAAGTGTGTAATTTTGTGAAGAGTTTGAATTGTTTATAATTTTTTTTTTCTTCTTTCTTTTTCTTCTTCTTCTTTTTTCTAACAATTCAAACGCACCAAAGGAAGGAAGGAAGGGTTGGTTACTTGGTTTGGTTCGACGTAGGCATCCGTCTCTATCCCCTACCGGACCGAACCGGCAGGCAAGACGACAAATGGTACCGATTAAACACTAAATACTCAATTTGTTTCCCTAAGCCTGGTACCCAATGATATTTCGTGTAACCCAACGCTGACAGCAGAACAAAACGGCGTCACATACTTGCCATATTATTATGCTATCTATGTGATCTTGAAAATGATGACAAAAGTGACTACAATAATTTTTTTTTTAAGGGTATGAGCTGTATTTCTATTCCCTTTGTTTTGTTTTTTAGTTTTCATGTTGTAAAATTTATGTGTTAAGCAAATTTGGGTTGACGTTGGAATATTGATTACTTGGATTAATGAGATCATGAGGGTGGTTACTGGTACCAGTAATGTGGTACCTTGCTTTTTGCTTGAGAGGGTAAATAGATAGAGAGGGATTGGTTACTTTGTGATTTCAAAAAAAACAAAAAAAAAATTCCATCAATCTAACATGAGTATGAGTATAAGAGGATGTTTTGCAATAATTTAAAATGAGTAGAATCACATCATAAATCTTCTGATATATATTTTTTCGAAATCTTGACAGTAGCTGTCAAGACTCAAGAGGGTACAATCTTTTGATTTTTTATTTTATTTATTTATTATTATTTTTTTTTTTGGGGGAGGGGAGTGAACATCCAAAAGCCTCTGGCCCTGGACGCGGTCCTAGCTAAGCCCTTCTAACACGAAGGGCCGGCCCGATCTCTCTAAGCCCTTAAGAAGGGCCAGGGCCTAGAGAGACCAGACTTTGGAAGGGCCAGGGCCTAGAGAGGCCAGGCTTAAGAAGGGCCTAAGGTCTAGAGAGACCGAAGTTATGAATAATCAGACACAATCTCAAGTGAAAGGTAAGATCCTATCTGATATAATGTAAATTGAACAAATCATTTGAAATAATATTTTAATTTTTGAACATGATGTTAAGACAAGTTAAAAATATATACATTGTTCTCATCTTTTACGTTACATTATTTCATACATTTATAATTTTAGTTTATTTAATTTATTAATGCACTAACAAATTTTTTTTATGTTATTATAATATAACCGGTGTTAAATCCAAATTAAAGATGAAAAAAATAAAAAATATTATATATAATGAAAAATAAATGTGTAAAATTATATTTAAGTAATTTATAGCATTTTTATTATCTTTTATAAATAAAAATTATTCATTTTAAATATATTTTTAATAAATATTTAAAGAAATATATTGTTTGTCCGTCGGCCTTTCAAGTCCGGCCTCTCAAAACTCGGAGGGCCTCAAAGAGCCAGGCTTGAGAAGGGCCAGGTTCGATCTTCATATTTAAGTCCTTCTAAGCTCGATCCTTCCAAAAGCCTTCCTATGTTCGGCCCGACCCAGCATTTGAGTAAGCTCTTTTAGACCCGGTCTCACGGAAGCCCGGCCCTGCCTTAGAAGGCGTTCACGGGGGGGGGGGGGGGGGTTGGCCACCTTCCAAGGAATTGTGCTTAATTAAAGCGTTATTGGACGTGTAGGTAATATGTGCGTGTCAATTAAGATTTTAACTTAAATTAGTCCAATTCAAAAAAAAAAAAGAAAAAAAGAACAAGAACATTACTACATTGCCGAAGTAACTTCTTTACAACAATATGTAAAAGAATCTTTAACGCATTGATGAGACTAAACTGACATAATATCTCACCGCATAAAAATTATTATAAATGAGAGATCACCTCAGTGTGAGAAAAAAAAAGAAGAAGAATGTTACATATACGGAGTTATGTATCAATAATTATAATAGCAATAAGAAAAAGAAAACTCTAATAGTCTTATTCTTGAAAGCACTTAAAATTTCACTACCTGTTACTTTTTTAAAACTATTTAAATTATGCAAATAGTATCACTACCCTTTACCTTAATTTGTCAAAACTATTACAATCGTCCATTTATCAATGCAGAATCATTGAAGTATCTCGTACCCCTTTTTTACAATTTCACCTTTTTGGAGGGTATCTAAATCATCCTTAGTTTGTAAGAAAAGAAATGCGTAGAGCTATTAATGAGGGTGTTTCTCAATCAAGTCGAATAGCTCATCACCCAAACCAAATCCGAGCATTCTTGCCATATCACAAGTTTTCAACTTGGGCTTGGGATGGTTTTGTTGCTTTAGCCAGGAATACACCGTGAATGCCTTATTCAGTACAAACAATTCAAGCGCCTCCGGGTTAAACACCACCCCCAACCTCATGCTTATCTGTAATTGAAAATAAACAGAGGTTCTGATCATCGACTAGTGGAAGTAGTAATGATTGAATTGAATTGACGGTTTGATGGACAATTTAATGTAAGTTGAGTAGTTGAGTGCCTAATTGACGGTTTAAGTTTATTTACCTGATGCGGCACCAGCATGGCAGCATACCGGGCCAGCTCTCCAGCTCTCCAGTCGAGCACGACTGGAAGCCAAGGGTAAGACGCATCCAGTCGAACAAACCATAGCCTGATTTCAGGTATCTCTGACAATTCCCGCATGTCATATTCATCTTCTCTTTCGTAGTTAATGCTGAATCCCACAGTTTTCTCCAATAGACTTCTCGACAATTCTGAAGTTAAAAAACTTATTTTCAAATTTAACAAATAATTGTTTCAACTACAAAAAAGGAAAAAAGAATTGATCATTAATATTTATGCATTATGCTGACCTGGAGTAAGGCAGTTGACATCACCAATAGCTTGAACTGGAGAGAGATCAAGACTTGTTATGATACCGGTATCTATAGTGATCTCGAGGCGGCCTTCAGTCGGCGGCAGAGGCGGTGCGACCTTTGGAGGAGCGTCATCATCATCTGTGAGAGAGAGGTCCAAGTTTCCAGATGGGTCGAAGGCGACGGAAAGCGAGACGTTGCGAGTGTCCCTGGAGCTCTTGAAGAAGGCAGCAAATTCATGTCCTGAGTGAGAGTATAAGGTTGACAAGTGGGGCCGGGATGAGAAGGAGAAGAGGCAAGAGCGGGCAGTACCAGTTGGAGTTGGAGCGAGAGGAGATGAGGAGATAAGGGAACAGGAAGCGAGCGCCATCCCAAATTCCCAATTAATAATCGGATTCAGAAGTGCTGTTTTGTTTGGTTTTATGCGAAAGATTTTGGGTTGATTTCAGTGACTGAGTGCCTCTGAAAAGATAATCTCTGCCCATGACTCAGTAGGACTACCAACTTCAAAGCCCAAATCGGTATATTTAGCAAAGCTACCCCCGGCTTAAAAGGCTGAGAGCCCGAACAAAATACCGATTGCATTTCTGGCTGAATAAACCGATAGTGCCGTAGCAAGTCTGATATACACCGTCCATTAAAAAACCATCTAAACCATTCAATTGAACCATTTTGAATGGTCTAGATACAAAAATTCAGCGTACACCAATTTTCGCTAACATCATCAAGGATTTGTGCCGGCTGACGTCGTCATCACAAATATTTTTTTTTAAATCAAGCGCTGACGTCATCAAAATGAGAGGTTTTTATGTTTACTTAAATAGCTTAAGGGATCATTTAAATCCAGTTAAATGTTCAGTTACATGCCTTATTGAAATAAGACAAATAAGTCTTGTTCAGTTAAACAACTCAAGGGATGAGTTAATTCTATTAAGTGTTCAGTTAAAAAGCTTCAAGAAAGCATATTAAAATGTATTTTTGTTCAATTAAATCATTCAAGGGATGAATTATTTGTAGTTATGTGTTCAATTAAATACATTCAGAATTTGACATTTTGATAACTATAAAACGATAAAATATCATAAAAATTCTGATTATAATCCAATCACATGCGCAAAAGAAGTAAACAATTGTAACAACAAAAGTACTATTTTTTCATAATTCATCGGTTTTAACAACCATAGACATGCACAATTTACCAATTAGATAACAAAAAAAAAACTAAAAATACATAAATGCAACTACAATTCAATTTTCATCAAACTAAAAAAAAACCTTTTGAGGAGAACAACCCGACGACTCCAACCATAACATCAACAGAGCACAAACCTGTTAAAATTGAGAATAAACATTAATAATACGAAATGTTAACAACATTATAGCCGTTGCATTACTAACAAACACATGTATAAAACAGAATATGTGTAAACACTAACTTGTGCATTCCAGAAACTAACTGGACACTTCTGTATTAGACAAACTATCCCCTGATGCAAAGAGAATATGCGTCCTTTGGTTTTGTTTTCCTACTTGCAGATGCGCGGTCTGGAGCGACGCGAGAGGATTGATCTATATTTTAAAATCGAAAATGAAAATAAAGAGAGAGAAATGAAAGGACGCTTCTGGATATCATGTGACCTGATGACTGGGTTTTATATCGAATGTTTTTTTGGATGGTTGGATGAAAAAAATTGGGATGGTAAATACCAATTACCATCCAACGCTCCCCTCCCCTCCCATTAAGAGCGCGCCTTTCCTCTCTCTTTTCTTTCTCATTTCAGCGCTCCTCTCCCTCTCCTCTTCCTCCCTTCTTATTCATTATGTCAACTCTTCCCTTCTCCCTCCTCCATCAACGTGCCTATCTCCTTCTCCTCCCTCCTTCTATGCTATTATTTAATATACATAAATATTCTGTTTGTTATAACAAAGGAGTATATAATGTTTACTAAGTTAATATTACTAAGTGACTATCTAATGGAAGTAAATGTTTAGTTAGTTATAACAAATGTGCATATTGTAAAAGTGTTTATTAGATACAAAAAGTGGTCATTTTGTAAATATAAATAATCAGTTCGTTATAACAAGTGATAATCTTGTAAGTTCATTAGATGTAATAATGACCATCTTATATGTATAAATGTCCATTTAGTTGTAACAAGAGATTTTTTTAGTGCATTTATTAAATATAATAAAGATATCGTCTTAATAAGATTCTCTAACTAAGATAGTGGGAAGAAAAAATTGTCTTGTAATTGATCACTTAGTGCATTAATTAAATATTATAAAAAATTATTTTGTAGTTGTAATTTTTCACTTAGTCGTAATAAAATATCACCTTAATAAGATTCTATAATTGAGATAGGAAAAAAAATGGAGTCGAGGGAAGATCAGAAGAGAAAAGAGTTACATGGAAGGACCAAAAAAAGAAGGAGATGAAAAAATAAAAGCGAAGGCAAGAGAGGGAGATGAAAGGCACCCAAGTAGAGAAGAGTAGAGAATGAGAAGAGGGTGATGAAAGGCATCCAAGAGAGGGAGATGAGAGGGAACATGAGACTTCAAGGTAGAGAAGGAGATGACGCGAAGAGAGGGATGATGTGGAGTGAGGGAGGGACATGGAAAAATCAATTGGATGACCCAGGAAAAGAAAATAGGAGAAGTGGATGGTGCAGATGGTAAAATACTGGATGATGCATGTCACGCCTGGAATAAACCATCCTCCAATTAAACAATAATTCTAATGTACTTGCATATATAGAAATAATAAGTTTAATATCCATAGATGGCACAAAGAGTCTCGTGCCATAGAGTCATTTTCTGAGATTTGAAATTCAAATACTCAAACCGAACCGTTCAAATTATTCACCATATTAAAATACCCTTGAAGACTAAATTTTACATTTTTTCGAATTTTTTTGCTATTTATTATGATATTTTCAAAAATATTATAATTGAAGTATTTCAGACCCTCCAATTTGAACATATCAAAATAAATAGCCAAAAGAAATATAAAATTTGGTCTCCAATGGTATTTCAATATGATGATCAATTTGAACGATTTGGATTGACTGATTGAATTTTGAATCTTAAAAAAATAACTCAAAAAAGACATATATGGCACTTTAGCCCACCTAAATATATATATAGTTAATCTAATTAGTTCTAAACCGTTCAAAAATAACAATTTTAAAAAATTTTAAATAAATACTTAAAAATTTTGAAAAAATATAAAATTTGGTTTGCATGGAGATTTCAACAAGGAGATCATATTGGATGGTTTGGATTGACCATTTTGAAATAGATGTAGGAGTTTTGATCGCAACTCACCGACGCTTTGGTGAGTTGCAACTCACCATAGCAAAACTCTATATATATAGGAGTCCTTTGGCAACGTCAAAGTTTAGTGGGATCAAGGGTTAAAGTTAGCATTTTGGGATTAGTGTTTGAGATTAAAGTTAATAAAAGTTAGTACTAACTTAAATTTAGTAATTGTTGTTTGGCATGATAGGTTAAAGTTAGTGATCAAAGTAAATGCATTCAATCATAACATTCATTTTAATCTAAACATTTTAGAATTCGAAAATTTTAAATCTTGATATTTTCAAAATTTGAAATTTTAAATATTTTTAAAATGTGAAAATTAAAATTTTAAATTTTAAATTTAAAATTTGAAATTTAAAAATTAGAAAATTTAAAATTTAAAATTTTGAAATTTGAAATTTCAAAATTTTGAAATTTTGAAGTTTCTTCTCACGATTTTTCTCTTCAGATACGATATATTTTTTTTTTGTGTTTGAGAAAAGCTTAAATATATGACCAAGTTAGATAGGTAGTGCTAATCCCGTTGACTCCAAAGTTGTTTGGCGATGCAAGGCATGTAGGTTAGCTCGTTGCCCAAAAACCAAGCTAAACTTGGCACTACCAAATGAGCCCATAGAGTTTTGCTATGGTTAGTTGCGCCAAAAACTCCTAGATCTGATTCAAAATGACCGATTCAAACCGTCCAATATTATTTTTCTATTGAAATTTCTATACAGACCTAATTTTATATATTTTTAAAATTTTAAAGTATTTTTTTTTGGATTTTTAAAACTACTGTTTTTGAACTGTTTAGAACTAATTAGATTATTGATTTTCTAAAATTTCAGAAAAATACTTAAAATTAAAATAAAAATATAAAATTTGGTCTGCATGGAGATTTCAATAGAAAGATCGTATTAGACGGTTTGGATCAGTCATTTTGAACCGTATCTATAAGTTTTGAGAGCGACTCATAGACCTCTTGTGAGTTGCGACTCACCATAATAAAACTCTATCTCTCAATGTGTGTGTGTGTGTGTGTGTGTATATGAGCAAGATTCTAGTGCCACCACTTTTTGTTGCCACAAGTTGCCACAACTCATATTTAATCATTATTTAAAAATTTAAAAATTCAAACATCGAATCCAAGCCGTTGAACTTGTTCAATTTAACGAGCGATGCATTTTTATATAAGATTTATAAAATTTAGAGTTGACTTGATACTCGATCAAGTGATTAAATAATGAACGTATTAAAATTAATCAGCCATAGTTAACCAGATTCGTTCATTTGTTGACCACATGATCGAGTATCAAATCAACTCCAAAATTTATAAAACTTAAATAGGAATGCATCGCTCATTGTTTTTAACAAGATCACCGGTTTAGATTCGACATTTGAATTTTAAAATTTTTAAACATTGATAAAATATAAAGTTGTGGCAACTTGTGGCAACCAAAATGGCCGCACTAGAACCTTTCTCTCTCTCTCTCTCTCTCTCTCTCTCTCTGTGTATATATATATATAGAGGTGGGCTAAAGTGCCATAGATGGCAATGCCATAGATGTATTTTTTGAGTCATTTTTTTAATATTCGAAATTCAATCGGTTAATCCAAATCGTTCAAATTGATCACCATATTGAAATATTATTGGAGACCAAATTTTACATTTTTTTGAATTTTTTTGCTATTTATTTTGATATGTTCAAATTGGAGGGTCTGAAATACTCCAATTATAACGTTTTTTAAAAATATCATAATAAATAGCAGAAAAATTCGAAAAAATGTAAAATTTGGTCTCCAAGGGTATTTTAATATGGTGAATAACGTGAATGGTTCGGATTGAGTATTTGAATATTGGATCTCGAAAAATGACTCTATGGCACGGGACCCTTTGTGCCATCTATGGCACGTTAGCCAACCTCTATATATATATATATATATATATATATATATATATATATATATATATATATATATAGGATTGCTAAAATGCTATGCATAGTACAGATAGCCTTCGTGCTACAGATTCGTTCTTAAATTTCATACTTTAAACAACCGATCTAAACTGTTAATTATCTTCTTCATATTGAAATCTCATTAGAAACCAAATTTTACATTTTTTTTTGAATTTTTTTACTATTTTTCTCAGATTTTTAAAAATACTTAATCTAATAAATTCTGGACCCTTCGATAACAGTGATTTTAAAAAATCTAAGAAAAATAGTAAAAAAAAATGTAAAATTTGATATTTCTAGTAAGATTTCAATATGATGAAGACAATGAACGGTTTGGATCGGTTGTTTGAAGTATGAAATGCAAGAACGAATCTGTAGCACGAAGACCATCCGTGCAATGCATAGCATTTTAGCAATCCTCTCTCTCTCTATATATATAAAAGATATGTGTTGATATCAAATTCCATCATACATCAATATATTATGTTAATTACATTGCATATGTAATCATCATGATAATAAAAATTAAAGATTGATTTTATGTTGTGGTCGTATATAATTAATAGGAAAATAGAAAATAAAGGATTAATTTCATATTACCAATCTAATCAAAATATTATAGTAAGACCATCTATCTAATAGAAGTTAAATATTATTTTAAATTTTTTCCTATAATATCAGACAAATTATTATGTTAATTATTTTGCATCACTAAGGATAAAGATTAACAAATAGAATATCGATTTGATACGGATAATATTCATATTTTTTTTATCAAATACGAATACTATTTTTTATCAAATAGTGTCAAAATTGTATATATATCTTATTTATATTTTTTTGTATATAGTACGAACGTTGAGATGGAAATTTAGATATTATATATATATACCTTTAATTTTCCAATTCAAAACACGGAACGAAACAAAATTTATCCAATCTATTCTCATCGTTATAAAAAACGCATGTAGCGGCTACATTCGTAGAGCAAATCTTGAACCCCTACATGATGTAGGGGGTTCATCAAGATTTGCTCTACGAACCGCTTCGCTGCACATCAAACAAAAATCCTGGAAAAATCCGCCTTAATTATCGATTGGATTCATTTTGTTTCACAACCAACATCTAACGCCTGATATTGGCTGCTAGCGCCATCTCATAATCAACTAGGCCACCTGTCGACGCTGCTCCCATGCCACGTGGAGCTTCCGCCGAATCACACATCATACTTTTAGTTCTCTGTATACTGTCTTACAGATTCCCCTGTCGCAGGTCTATTTTCTTGATACCTCTTCCTCTCGTTACTTTATTCTTCATATTTACCCCCAATGGCTATCTATGTACGACTTGGATTTTAGTGAATCTCATGAAAACTGCTTTATCGGTAAAGCCACAATTTTAGAGTGTTATGAAATATCATCACTATAATATTTTTCATCAATATTTATAAAATTTAAAATTTAATGGGTGCGTTTGGATCGTTGGAAGAAAGAAGAAGAAGAAGGAAGAAGAAAAAAAAAATTATAAACAATCCAAATTTTTCACAAAATTACACACTTCCCAATACTTCTTCCCACTTCTTCTTTTCTTTCCTTCTTCCCACACCTATCCAAACGGAGCCATCACAAAAGTTGCCAATTTGTAAAACGTCATTTTTAAATTGATAATTAATTTTACGCCATCAATAAATATAATTTTAAGTAATATTACTATATACCAATGAATACCGCTGTAGCGGCACTTTTAGTTTAGCACCGTAGTAGTTTACCAAGTCATATATACCGCTATAGCGGGACTATTGTGATTCATAGAGGCGCTATTTAAATCACTGATCTATGAAATTCATTTTCAAAATTTCTATAATGCGTGATAATTGCGCACAAAAGTTTGTAAATATAAATGTAAAAAACAAATTTATTGTGGCACACTAGAATAAATCATAATATATATTTGAGAAAAATCTGGATAATTGTAATTCAACGTGCATGATTAATGGTTGTTTGAAGAATAGAATAACACGTACGTCATGATCTGCAACTGCAAGTAGGCCTGTTTAACGTGTTGATCACGTGGTAAAAGTACCGTGCCGTTTGCTGTGCCACGAAATAAACGGTATGATTTCAACGTTCCGTTATTCGTTTCGTTTATCGTTTAGCGAAACGGCATGTACAAAATATCAAATTTCAGTAAACGGCATGTAGAAAAACGTTCCAGTCTTCCTACCGTTTGCCGTTCCATTTCACTAACAAAATGAATTTCGCTAGCGTTATTCGTTCCGTTAACCATTAACGAAACGGAATAACGTCTTTTCTTCTTCCGTTGGCAGGCCTAACTGCAAGTAAATTTATTCGTTTATTTACAAGTATTTCATATCTTCGAGGATATCCCGTGTGTGATCCTCCAAATATAAATATCTTATTATCTGACCTTCACAAACATGCGATCCTCTTAAGCGAGAGAGTCAAGAAAATGTCAGTAGCAGATTCAAAACTAAGGTCTCGTTTACCATTTAGCGCTACCACAAAAATTGAAGAAGTGGATCCAAAATACAAAGAACTAATTCTCACGCTCCCAAAAGAAGATCAATGGCTGGCAATTGAGCTTCGAAAATACGGAGGTTTTTGGTACCCAGAACGGCATTTTAGTGGAGTATTAGCGATGCAGGAGGTATTTAAGTCTCAACCCAGTGATGTAATCATAGCAAGTTTCATGAAGTCTGGAACTACTTGGCTCAAAGCTCTCGCTTTCGCTGTTTTGCACCGAGAAAAGTATTATCTCTCCTCGCATCCTCTGCTTAAGCTCAACCCTCATGATTGTGTACTACCTATCATTGAACATCACTATGCTACTAGAGATGAACATTATCTCGAAAGTGTCCCTTTCCCCAGAGTACTCGGGAC
The DNA here is from genome assembly GCA_028095005.1 of Rhynchospora pubera. Classification (NCBI taxonomy): domain Eukaryota; kingdom Viridiplantae; phylum Streptophyta; class Magnoliopsida; order Poales; family Cyperaceae; genus Rhynchospora; species Rhynchospora pubera. Next base: position 227,129,074 of record CM051459.1, on the reverse strand, counting down.
CCACGTGTCATACTCGATGCTCCCAGACAGCATCAAGACATCAACCAGTAAAATTGTTTATATATGTAGAGATCCAAAAGATGTCCTAGTCTCCCTTTGGCACATGGTCACAAAATTTGAATGGTTTAATAAGCCTTTTACATTTGCTAAAGCCTTCGAGTTATTTTGTGAGGGTCGGATGCCATACGGCCCGGTCTGGGATCATGTGCTTGAATATTACACCAAGAGCATTCACAGCCCCAAGAAAATCCTGATCCTCAAATATGAGGAGATGTTGAAGGACCCGAGTGATGGTGTCGTCAAGATGGCAAACTTCATTGGATGCCCGTTCTCTGAGGATGAAATGAAAATTGGTTGGGTCGAAAAGATCGTTGAGCTTTGTAGCTTCAATAAACTCAAAGACCTCGATGTCAACAAAAATGGATCCGGAGCGGGTAATGTGCCCAATAATTACTATTTCAGAAAAGCCGTAGTGGGAGATTGGCAAAACTTCATGACGCCTGAGATGGCTAATACGTTGGACGAGATCACCAAAGAAAAATTCAGTGATTCTACATTCACCTATTGATCGAGTGGCAAGCATCAACCAATAACGATGGTAATATATATACTCCATGTAATGCTAGTTATATATTTATATATAAAGTTTTAAGTTCTCTATGTGTAATAAACTTTTTTTAGGTATCTTGGTATAATAGCTACCAATCGGATATATATGTGTAATAAAAAATATAATTATATTTCTCGTTGAATTAGATGAGATGCGTGTATTGATTTTTATGTCTGTACTTGTAAGCTTTGTCATTTCCAGGTATCCTCCTTGTAAAGTAAAATAGGATTTTTGAAAGGAATACGTCGACTCTTAAAACTTATTCAATTTCCTCTCTCAAAGACTCGAACACAACAAAATTACACAATTTGACAATCTGACTGAAACGTCAAGCAAGTAGTTCAATTTTACACTGCCAAAGGATCCATGGCCTCTGATGAAGCAAATGATTAGCTGATTAACTTGATCAGGAAATTGTTCCAGAGCAAAGTGAAACCCCTCAGGAATGAAAGTAATCTCCAGATCAGGCACGTAATTTTTCATAACGCATGCCTTCTTTAGTCTTGACGGCTTCATATTGTCTGGGAAGCTTATATATAATCTTTTTCTTCCTGGATCAGAGGCACTGGGACTTGATTTGTTGGATCCGACGGCATATTAATGCCTTTAAAGCTGCCGCACTGAAAGAGATAACATCATTAGCATCAGGCATATATGTAATACTATAATAAATTAGTAGATCTTCATTTGCGTATGGAATTTGAAGTGGATAAGTGAAACCATTTTTTTCATATAAAGCTGCATATAGTGAGAGGTCTTCTTTCAGTACGTAAACCACTCTGGTATGGTGCAAATGCAACTCTAATCGCATCAGCTTGCTTAACAATAAGATTCTAACAAAGAGGTATAAACTATGATAGAAAAAAAGCAAGAGTACCCAACTGTCGGACTGATTCTACCGGCAGAAATTACTCAACAAAGCTGAATTGATTCTCGAGGAACTTACGTGCTTCGACCATGTGACCACCTCATGATGCTAGCTATCTTCCTCTCTGAGCGCTCGCTTATTCTCTAACACCTTCAACCTCTGCTGGTCTGCCACTGGTTCAAGATGTGAATTTTATAACTTTACATTGTAAAAAGAAATATAAAATTTCTTGTTATATTCACAATTTCTTCTCTCTAAATACTCAGAAAGAATTTAAAAAAGAACTATCTAAACGTGTAACTGTTTAAGGATGCACAAATTATATTAATAAAAAAAGAGAACAAAAAAAAAATGTACCTTCATTGTCTCTGCTTCCTCTATTTCACCATTAACACAGGAAGTAGCCCCAAACTATCGCATAGTAGTTCACTTTAAAGCCATCGTGCAATAAAGAACAACAATTGATACACGAATTATTATGAAATAATGACTCGATGAAATATATTTCAAATGTTAAAAACGATTCAGTAGTAAAGCATGCAACATTTATAGATTTGAATCTTTAACAAGAATATATATAACAAAAAGCAATATATAGCATAGTAATGCCATATATTGCTCTCTGATATATATATATGACCATGCCTTTATAATGTGGGCAGGGGTAGAGCCCGGAATAAACAATTTGTTGGGGTGGGGGCTAATTTGCAATTTTTTCATATTAGGGGGACAAATTGGATATTATATATCTATATATTTCTATTAAATTAACATTGAATTTTTAGATAAATTACAAATGACAAGGGGTGCAAAGTCCAGTTTGGCACCCCCTGTGGCTCCACCCTTGAATGTGAGTTCCATCTATTGCACCCAATGCATCCTAAAAAAAGCAATAAGATTGATATTTTTTTTGGATGGAGATTAATCAAATTTTATAACAACGTTTTCCCAAAAGATGAATAATTGATAGCAGATGATGATTGTGTGAACTAAATTGAGTACTACTCAGATAATTTATGTAATTGCTATAAGGGAAACTGATAACTGTGTAATCTGAATGCACAAATGCATTATGTACCACTTTACTTTGTTGAAGATATATTGGAGTTCTAAGCCATCCAATTTATTTTTAAATTAAATATTTATGAAAGAGCTCCTAGCTGGATTTCGAACCTACGACCTTTCACTCAGTGATAAGAATAGTAACAAAAATATTATTATATGTTGAGATTAGAGAGGAGAGAGGTGGTACCGATTGTGGTACAGAGATCAAGAGAAAGGAGACACATAGAGGTTGCACGCACAGAAAACAGAAAGAGAAGAAAGAAAGATATATATATTTTTTGGAGAGGGTATACACCTCCTGTTTCCTCAATTTTCTTATTAACTAAAGTTTACAATTTTACACAATTGACCTTACAACAAAATACATAAAGTAAAGCAAAATAAGGAGGGAATTCTCCATTATAGACCTCTGTGTTTAAAATAAAATGCTCCTGACAAGAAATTTTGAAAAGATGATGTCAGTAGTAGGCCAGAAGCGTTCGAGAAGACAGAAAAGCGTTGAACCAAAATATTTGAACTGGCCAACATAAGTGCACGTATTCCAAAACTACAGATAAAAGTTCTGCATTTTTTTTTTGGGGGGGGGGGGGGAGAGACAAATAAAAAAAAAACAAAAATCCCAATTGATGCGAGGATAATGCCCAAAATATCAAAGAGGTGCAAGTGGCAACATCTTTTCCTTTCATTTTAGTTCCAAAGATGGAAATTAGAAATATTTCTAGAGAGAGCATGCATCTCCAGAAATTTTAGGCTTTTAGCTTTAAGAATACTGGCTACAAAATCAGAATACTAAGCGATCACAAAGCTGAATAAAGAATGAACAGGACTTCTATTTGAGGACTTATACCTTTGGGTGCGTTTGGATAGGTGTGGGAAGAAGGGAAGAAGGGAAGAAGTGGGAAGAAGTATTGGGAAGTGTGTAACTTTGTGAAGAGTTTGGATTGTTTATAATTTTTTTTTTCTTCTTCTTCCTTTTTCTTCCTTCTTCTTCTTCTTTCTTCCAACGATCCAAACGCATCCTTTGTGAGAGTGCCGCACTTTCATATTGTGTCTGAAATCCAAGCTTAAACACTTTTACATGGAAGATCTTTTATGCATAAAGATTTGGAATATTATCAGAATCAAAATAACTCAATGAAATTTAGTTCAAATATCAACTTGATGTTGATTTAAAAAATGAATTGCCTTAAATTTATTAGACATATCAGGTTTGACTCTATCGCTACTTGTCAGAAATTAACCAAAAGTTAACTCAATTAAGTTTTTTACATATAAGAATACATTTTATGTGTGTTTTGTAACTTTTGTTTACATATAAGAATTCTCATGTATAATGGTGTTGCCGGTGGAGGGGGAGATTACTTGTATTTGACAATAGAAAATAGTGCTTCTCGTATCTAATCTGAGAGGTGGTTGAAGGCACAAGAGGGCTTAGCACTCCCTGGTGCTCCGGAATTTTTTAAGATTAGCATGTAATTTTAAGTAATATTCTGTATAAAATGGGATGCCAAATGTCTGACAAATTCCAATAGAGGCTGGTAGCCGTTGAGACAGAAGAAAGAAGGTCGGGGTTAAGTGCTGAATCTACAATGCAGAAAGATTGAAGCATATAGGAAAATGTTGAAGGGCGAAATAAATCCGAAGGAAGTCATCAATCGCCCCTTGGCCGCCTCATACGATTTCTCCACCTCTCTCCATGGATGAAAAACCCCATCGGGTCGATTCCATCTTAACTCGCTGAGTTTCGGAACCATGAATGAAATTACAAAATGAACACATGAAAGAAGAGAAGATTCAATCTAAAAAAGTATGTATATATTTGTTCAAATTTTTATTAAATAAATATATGAGAAAAAAATTATAGTGACCAAAATTGCAAACTGAATCCTCTTCATCTTTTTCTCTTTATGAAAAAATTGAAATTACAAAAATAAAATTTATAAAAGTATATAAATTGATAAAGATATTTTTATCTAAAATATTTTAATAAAATTTTACAGTGACCAAAAAGACACTCAGGAAACAAATTCTGTTTCTCTTTTCTCTCTTCTCCTCTATCCTTTCACTTTCCCTTTCACCTTCCCCTAATAAATGAAAAAAATTGAAATTAGTAAATCTGAAAGTTGAAAAACTAAAGGGTAGTGGAGCTGTGGAGACCTCTAGTGTAGTTGTTGCCAGTTTGAGAGTGATTTCTTCAACTATCTACCAAACGATATTGTCTCTTCTTCACCATCCCAAGGTGGCGGCGTCTCTGTATCGATGATGATTGCCAAGCTGTAAAATCATCTCCAAGCACCAAGGAGGGCAGGAGGCCACTGTCGACCCGTCTCCTCACAATCCTTGAGCTTGAGGTCACAACTATCCAACAACCAGACCTCTCCTTTTCTAGAGGTTGGAGCTTTCAGGTGGAACTTTTTTTTTTTTCATTAACCACCATATGAAATATCATAACATTTTGTTGTAATTGAGAAAATATTGTTTTGCTTTTTTTCAGCTCATTGTGCTTAAGAATGATTTTAACTTTTTGGAGTTTGTACTTTAAGTTGAAAAAAGCTTCGTCATTATATTGTAAACTATCTGAATGCATATTGTTGGTTTTATCATAGGGTACATCTTGCATTGTGTTCTGTGTTCATACAGATTATGTGCCATAGTGCCAGTCTGTTTTAATACTAATTTTTTTTTAAGATAAATTAGGGGTCAAGCCTTCCAACTTATTTTTAAATTAAATGTCTACAAAAGACTTCCGTCGGATTTCGAACTTGCGATCTCTCACTTGAGATGCATTATTCTTTGCCACTAGATCAAGAGCTCGTTCCAATAATACTGATTATGAACCATTATTGCAACTACGCACTGTGATGATGAGTTAAATGCATTACAACCTATCTTGAACTTGATTATGGTCACTGCCGTTTGGGAATAAGAATTATAAACTTTGTGAGAGATCTTCTCCTTTTTTCCTTTTTTCTTTTTTACTAAGTAGTCTCTGCTTAGTTTGTCCAAAAAAAAAAACTTTGTGAGAGATCATTCCTTTTGCATCGATCTGTAAGTTCAATTCACATATTTTGTCTTCTTTCTTTGAAAATGTTTGGTCGGATTGGGTCGGTCGGCTCTACAGAGTTCGAATAAGTTTGCCACACGTCAATGAATTGCTTTAGATGAGCACGATATAATAGAACTTAATGCTTGAATCATGAACGGAAATCTGATTAGTTGAAGCTTTCAGGGAAAAAAGAAAGATTTGGATGCAGGGTAATTCTTAGATTTATATTAGAGTTACTTATGTGAAAACGGAAGGAACATGAATCCTTTTTCTCACAAAATAGCAAAATATTATTGGACGTTTTTTTTTCTGTTAAATTCAAACTTCAGTACTCCATTTTTTTTTTTTTAAAGAAGTCGCCCGAGATGGGCTTCCATTGAATTAAAAGAGAAACAGCACAATAACAAGGTTCAAAAACAGATAAAGATCTAAAGCCAGAGCTATTTCAAATCTTGAAGAGAAGAAAAAAGCCGTGACAAACTACTAAGCCCTACCAAACATAAACCGTTGACAACATCAGTCTTCATCACAACCAAAATTATACTGTTCACAAAAAAAACAGCCACATCACACGGCATATAACATCCTAAAAACAGACACCAGTTGAACAGCAAGAAGGTTGGGCTCCACTGCTACGCACTTATAGAGTCAAAATCAGAACGAAGAGGCTGATGAATTTCTCAGTCCAGGACTTCATTAAAGCTAAGTTCCATGACTTCCATCCTTTTTGTAAAATTAAATAAGTACATTCAAAGGAAGGACATAAATTAAATTCTTGTAAATTGGTCAACAATTAATAATATAAGGTGTGTTTAATTTGGCACCATCCACGAACTAATTAATAACTAGTTTGCGAGAGCTAAACAACCCATGAACAGTCGCGAACTAGGAACTACTCCCTAGTTCTTAGTTCTCTGATTTTCACGAACTGATTTTGTTCGTGGGCCTTTGTTCGTCCCTTGTTCATGAACCATCCAAACACACCCATAATATGCACACAAAAGGAGATGATATAAATCAATACGGCGACCCATTCAGGAACAATAAAAGGCCCTTGGTTTGTTAAATTTATTTAATTAAAGTTTCAACTTGTTTAGCAAAATAGCTCTCTTCGTTGGAAGGATGGCACTTGATGAAATTGAGAACTGCGAGGAAAAACTGAAAACAAATTTTGCAGCAATACAATGTGACATTTTGTACAATAATCATATATATATATATTATTTATAAGACAAGCCAACAGACACCCCAAAAAAAGATATATATATATTCTTAATGTCGCCAATAGGAAATAAATTTACGCCTACTATGAACCCAAAAATTATTCTCCCGTCAAAAAAATGAATTGTAAGTTCAAAAGATAAACACATGTATATATGGATTGACAAAGTATCCCAAATACAAATACATCTTTTGTTACTGGTAAGAAGAGACTGCAATTCTGGTACTAATGTAATGAAGACCTTGGAGTCCTGTAAGGCCCACCTCCGTACAGCATCTGATACACTGGTTTGATTCGCACGCTCAAGATTATGCTAAGAAAAGTACCCAACGCACAAAAGCCCCCAAGGATGAAAAATGTGAGCCTGAAGCAATTAGGCCCCACACAACTTGTACCAGTTGAGCCCTTTGCCGCCTCCATATCATAAAGGTACCCGGCTAGAAGGCTTGAGAACAAAAATGCACCAATTGGGTTTCCTAGTGCCATGAAATTATAAAATAGGCCAAAGTTTTTGAGACCGAAAAGTTCGGATGTAGTGGGTATCATTACAGAGAACTGAACACCGTAGCAAATACCGAGACATGCAGTTGCAGCATAGAGCGATGCTTCAAGGGCTAGTGCTAGGAAGAGATACGTCATCACCATTACTGTCTGTGTGCACGTCATTAGCACTGGCCGGGGAAGCATTCTTGACCTGAAATCAAAAAACCAAATGTTGGCTTTGTATAGATAACATTATTCAGTGGGTTTGCTCTGAATTAAGCATGCATGTATAGTTGTTCTAGTCAAGCTAGGGTCCAAGTGTTTATATCTTTGTAATAATTACTTTCCCAGGTTTGTGATCAATTATAACTTAGGCCAAAACTCAACAAGAACTAACCAAATTTTGATCCAGTGATTAAAATTCATGCTTTGCAAGTGGAGAATACAGATTCAAAATCTGACATGCATTTTTCGTGAATTTTCAAAGTTGGGGATAGTTATTTTCATCTTTTGGAATGAAAGGATGCAATTCTTAGACACACAAATGAGTACATCAAGTTAAAAAAGGAACACGAAAACTGATTACTTCACATATATGGGTGTTAATAATTTAGATTCCAAATTTCCAACATATATGCATCTCAACTAAAAGAATAAAGAACACTAGGATGAGCTGAAAAAAGGTTAAGGGTTCAAGTCCGCTTTTGTTTGATCTCAAAGAAAAAGAATGGGCGGCAAGAACATCCCTTTTTATTAAAAAAAAAAATGGAGAAGGTTCAGAAATAATTACTTGACTAGATGTTCGGAGACTGCTCCTCCAGCGAGTCGCCCAAAAAAGTTACCAAGGCTGAAAAGACACAATAAAATTGTTATAGCATCGTTTCTTGCCGCGTATGCTATTTGAGCCAGATTATTCATCACGGTGACACCTGACCCAACTCCAATAAAATATGCAACAAACAACAGCCAAAAATCAGCTTTAACCAATGCCTCATGAAATTCGAAATCCTCTCCGCGCCTTGGTCTTCTCTTCATTTTCACAGCTCCCTCGCCGACAGCAAGAAGCATATCAATATCGTCATCCTCATCATCGTTATCATCACTAGTAGCAATGCTATTCACAATATATGTCTGTGCTAAAGCAGGAGGCAACAACGGTTCCAAATTCCCTTGCGAAGCCAACCGATCTGGCTGAACTTTGTAAGGACTTCTAAATAGAGTCATCTTTATCGGTATGGCAAGAGGGGACATGAGCAAGAGTGCTGTTACCCCAAGCATTGCATACTGAGCTGTCCTACTTTTCGGTAAAACCTCATCAAAGACTGTAGTCCCGAGGAGGTAAATTGCAAGGATGACACATGCGATTTGCGTGAAGAGGAAGTGACCGTGCTGCGACTCGTCGTCTTCTGTTGCAGGGGTGCAAGGCCGCACAAAATACACCATCAAGAGACAAATCAAAGGAAGGCCCAGGGATAGCAAGCAGAGCAGGTCAGTGGGGGATTTATTAAGGATGCCGCTAAATAGTTGCGTTAATACTGCCGCGCATAAGCCAACGTATCCTTTGAGTAAACCAGAGACGGTGCCCCGGCTGTGAGGAAAATTCTTCATATTGGTCACAAGCACCGTTGTGATCAACCACGCGCTGCTGTTGGAGCCAAGAAGTAATGCAAGCCATAGCTGAAAATTGAATTATTTATTTCTTTTATATATAAAATACAAACAGCTGGAATGGATTATGGAATGTGCGACTAAGGTTGGATCAGCAATTCAGCATAGATCCAATTTTACTTGATAACTAGGCCCAACTGGGCCCATGATTCTCGCCATTATATTACGATCGTCTTCAATAGTGGGCCGTTGTATGTAGATCAATTAATTTTAGTCCGACCTGGGTTATATATTTATTCAATACTAATACTAATAATAATACTAATAATAATAGTAGTAATGCAACATGAGAAGTTAATTCAAAGAGTTACCAAACTAAGAATGTTAGAGAAGAGGAATTGTGTTTACCGCCCAAAATGGCAGCGAAACTACAGTTTTAGTAACAGCGAGCCACACGACGCCGTAGCCAACAAAGCACAGCATAGCGCCGGCTCCAAGAATGAGCCACGGTGGGAGCCAGGTGCAGAGAATGCCAGGAATTATACCGAAATTCTCTCCGATGTCATCAGCTACACCCAGCAGGGTTAGTTGCTGTTGGTCGTAGCCCAGCACGGATTTCAGCGTGTCGGAGTAGAGTGGGAATGTGTACGCGTTTGCGGCCGCCAATTGCACCCACACTGCCGCCGCCAGACCCACCCATGGCGGTCTTGTCCCTTTCTTTGTTTGTACCATTAATTTCGAAATTAATTGCTTCTTCTTTTTAGCGCCGGTATGCCTTTCTTTCAATAACAGAAAATTAGGTGATATATATTTTGTTATGTCTTCCTGCCGGATTTCCACTTTATAGAAGAAATTCCAGTTTAATAAATAAAACAAAAAGAGTCGCTTTAATCCAAGAAGACGGCGCGTCGAGTTGTCCCAAATCTGGCAGTTGAGGCCATTATAATATATAAAAATATTTATTTTGATTTATGTCAACAGACAATATGAACCTTAAATGAACTCAAACATTTGATGGAATTTTTTATTTCACTTGTATCCAACCTAGAAAAACTTAATTAACTATTAACTTATTATAACGTATATATGTTACTAGAATTTTAAACCTCGCTCTAGGGAAATAAAAAAATAAAATAAAAGTTAAGCTTGAAAGTGAACTCAACTTCACTTGAGTATATATACTTAACATATATATCAAAACAAAATATCAACTTATAAATATATTAAGCAAATTTTTAAAATTATACAGAATTTAAAATTCATCGAACTTGCACAAATATAAATATTAGACGAATGCTCAAATAGCATCAAATGTAGCCTTATATGATCACACATGCAAAACATAATATGAAAAAATTACATATTTGAAAATGGGCTCTAAAATTTAAAAACTTGAATTTATGAATGTATCACTACATGTATGCATGCAATTCTATGAAAAAAATAGTAATAAAATAAATTTTTTAATAACACGATATATATATATATAGGATGGACCACATCCATTCTATGCGTAGGACCGTAGCATACCTCTATATATATAAAATTATAAATTAAATGTAATGTATCTGCATCATTTTTTGCGGATATGGATGTAATTATATATTTTTTAATAATGATAATATTTTGAGGATACATATAGAAGGGATATACGTAAGGATAATAAATTTACTCTCTTGTTTTTGTCTAAAAAATAAAAAAATATTACACCAGACATCCATATTAGCATGCATATATTGCTTCTTGTTAATTAACTGAGATCATATTCCATTTTAAGATAAGCTTTTATCTAGCATCTATTTGGAATATTATTTCTAAACGTGTCCACCAATCATAATTTACTACTTCTTGGATATTCGAAAAGTCCCTAAATTATTTTAAGAACCCGCTTCTAATTTTATAGCGATCGCAATTTATTATGACATATAACCGCAGTAAATGATTGTAGTCAATATGCCTGTCTTTATACGACGCGTATATGTCCTGCTTATAATATAATAATACCTATAATGACGATATATAACAAGTCGGCCATTATAATTAGTTTTTTTTTCTTCTTTTGCATCGGAATTTTTTACTACTAAAATTTTCAATAGCTTGCATAGGTGAGACCGGAAAAATATGCATATTTTATTTGTTGACAGTTTCTATTTGTCATTTAACAAACCCTGGAATATTAAACATGAGATCTTGAAGATCATTTCAAATGATGCACATGGACAAGCATTGAGCCAGATTATTGCTCACAAAAGTTAGGCAACCTTTTCTCGTCAATGAAATGTAATTTGAATTAATTATCTTCGTTCTTCAAGACGAGGAAAAGTTTATCCTAAAGGGCACATAAATTAAAAAAAAAAAGGAAATGTCAACTTTATATTTGGGGATTCACATTTCTCAGAAATAAAGAAAGGAACAAAGGAAAAACTAACAAAACGAATTCTTGATGTTAGAAGGCAAATATATTACAAATAAAAAGTTTCTGGGCCTATAGTTGCGTTTCTGTGGATAAATCTGGATCTAGTCCTAGCTAATTAATTCACATAAGTACATTTGGGCAAATTTATTATTTCTTTCGGCTCTTCAAAGCCCGTGGGCAAAGCTTTCATTAAACCTAGCAAGTTCAGTTACAAAGTTAAGAAATAATAGGTAAGAAATGGCGAAAATCCAGGCCAGCTTCTAAGTCCATCCGTTAGATGGAAATGAGATCTGCTGCCGCGCGACACCGCGTGTCGCTCGGTATGCTGGCCGTTTGATTAAGATCCAATGGACAAGGGAGCTCCGTGCATGTAACCTAGATTGAAAGGCCCGTAAAAAGTGAACCATTCGATCAAGATTAGACGGCTCGTAGTGCGCTACATGCTGTGTCGCGCAACAGCAGAGTCGGATTGCGTTAGATGCTGCAATATGTGCAGTCTGTCAACTAATTCAATTTTTTCAACGAGGTAGATAAAATAAATAAAAATTATTTACGAGATTATTATAACAATGTAAAAATATATTTTTCCAAATGAAATGTTTGTCTTAGCTTTCTTGTTGGTTGCTTTCAGATTGAGGTCACTTAATCGCATTGACGAGATACGATCAGTATGTGTGTGTAGTCTCAATTCGACCATTTTTTGTTTACGACCAATGATTATTTGTTTTGTTGAGTTGGGTATGACTGTTCCTCGATTATTTGGTTCCAGTCTTGTCAGGACCTGGTTTCTCCGGGGTTCAGTGTTATCTTGATGTTTGTTTTGGGTTTGTTCCTTTTTTATTTTGATGAGCCTTGGTTGGTCTGTTCCTCGGGTAATAGGGTGCCAGTCTTGTCAGGATCTGGGTTACTCGTGGTACATGATTGTTTGTTTTGTTTTGGGTATTTTGATATTGTGGTTTTATTCATTAGGTGCACCTTGTTGGGTTGGTCTGCTCCTCGGTTGACAGGTTCCGGAGTACAATATGGTTTTGACAGAATTGGGTTGTTCCTGTCTTCTGAAGAGGGATTTTGAGTCCCTAATCAGGTTCTCAACATTGAACTTAATCTTTTCTATGTTTTGTGAGTCATCAGAGTTTGTTGTGGATTTTCAGAGTTTTACCCGATTCAGTTCGGATTGAACAATTTCGGGTTTTGCTTCGCTGTGCTTTTTTTGGGGATAGGTTCATGGCTTTGGTTGATTTGAATTTTAGTTTTGCATTCCTTTAGAGTATTGTCCATCTCTTTATTGGTTTGATTTGAAAGGTTTAGAGTATGTGGTTTCTTGGTTTTGTTAGCGGTTCCAGTATGACTGTGGTACCAAGTGTGTCTTCTATTGGGCTTTGGCAATGATCTTTGGTACCATTGGGTTTCTCATATTTTTCTGAGTTCACAGGAATTTTCAATGTAGTTTTCTGAGTCTCATGTGATTTTTAATGGATTTTCCAAGGTTTCTACTGAGGTGGCAAGTTGTGGTTGGCCATTTAAATGGTTAAAAATAGTTTGGTTTGGAGTTTGGCCATGACCTTAACAGAATTAGATTCCTTGTAATTTTCTGGATTTACAGGAAATTTTCTTTTATTTTTTCTGAGCCTTTTAGGATTTTTAGTGGATTTTGGAAGGTTCTTGAGTTTTTGAATAATCCTAGAGGTGACGTGGCAGTCCCTGATTGATCGAATTTTGGATTTTGAGTTTTTAAATGTTAAAGGCTGGTTTCAGCATGAGTTTGGTCAGGAATTTTGACATGATAAAATTCCTCATAATTTCGTGGTTTCATAGAAATTAGATTTGTATTTTTCTGAGTTATGGTTGATTTTCTATGAATTTATGAAGTTTTCCAGCCATGCAATTGGTCCATATCATTAGAAAAAGACACGGGGCAATATGCCTTTGGTTCAGATTAGCAAAGAAGTGGAGAGGGTGTCTCCTTAGAGGATTTCCAACAGGCTACTATGTGGCAGTCTGTGATTTGCTCGAATCAACTGTCAGTGATCCGCTATAGCCAAGTGCCACAGAAGATCGGGGAGATTGGGACAGGTTTGTGAAGATGGTCCGTCAGTTCTGTGAGACAGGTTCACGTGCACCTGTACTTTTCCTTAGCCTGCGGGGCTAACTGTATGCGAATGGTTAGTTGTGCACCGGGTTCTGGTTAAATCCAGACATAAACGATCGTCTCTCCTTTTCTTCTTCTCCGAATTGCTAAGAACCACACGACCATGGCTATTCTGATTGAAGGAATTGAGCGCCAAACAAACACCAAGGAGAGGTCGCCTAGCTTCATGAAGGCCTTCTGACAGTGTGGGAGCCACTGATTGGGCACGGGGTCTCTCCTTCGTCATATTCACTTCCTCTAATTCCGGCTAGTGTTCCTACGGAGCTTGCGGTGGTCGTGCCTCCCTAGTGGTGACGACCTCAAATTGAATGAGCAGGTAGCATTGTGACGTCTTCAGGAAGTTGGGTGTGTAGGCAATTTGACAGATGGGAGCCTCCGGTCTGGTGTTTCATCTTAGCGTGAATCCAACCATGGCGGGTTGATGGTTACACTCTTCTAACAGCAATGGAAGGTTGATGGGTCATCTTAGGGCATGATGAGGCATGTGAGAGGTGGTTCAGGTCATCAATTTAATAGACAGGTTACTCCAGCATGGTGCTACGCCTCAACCTGGATTCAGCCATGGTGACTTGATGGAGACAATCTTCTGTTGGTTGTGGTGACTGAGTGATGCACCCATAAGCATGATGTCATGCGCAGGAAAATCATTGTGTCTTCAATTTCGCTGCTAGAGTTCCCTAATAGTGAGTTTCACCTCGAATTGCCTTAGCCATGATTATATGCTATCACTTTTATTGGGCCGCCTCATTCCCTCAATTATGATGAAAACTCAGTGAGAAGTCATGCATCCGTAGCTTGGTTTAGTCAACAGTTGTACACTAAAAGAATACATGACTTTATGGTTGTGACATGGGATGTTATTAGCTAACCATAGGTCCTGGGTTCAGATTTAGAGAAACAAATGGAATATCTGGCAATGAGAACTGTTTTGACTTGTGGTTTATCAGCTATAGCATGGTTTCAAGACATGGTTTAGTGATTTTGACTGGGTGTGAGGGTAGCCAGGGCTATATTTAGGCTTGATTAAGGTATGGATACTGATAGGGTTTGTTTTATCAAGGGATTGAGGCATGGCAAAAATTGGGCAGCATTCCTTTAAATGGCTTTGTTTTAGTATGCAAGAAAGAGGTGATTGTGGAGGCTTGTTTTAGGTGGTCAGGAATTGACAAAAATTGGGCAGCGTGATCCCTGGACAAGCATGGTCTTAGCAAGCAAAGGAACGGTGTGGCTGAGGTTTAATGGCAGTTCTAAGGACTGGTTTTAGGCAGCATATGGATATGGTTTGAAGCTTGTTTTAGATGATTATGGGCTGACAAAAGTTGGGTAGCATGACGGTTTTGTAAGGCTTGGTTTTGGCAAGGCAAAGGAGGAAGTGTGACTGAGGTTTAATGACTGTTGTGAAGAGGCTAATGGGGATTGATGTCATTTAGGAGTTAGGGACTGACAAAAATTTGACAACATAACCCCTTAAACGACTTAGGTTTAGCTTCAAAAGAATCACCATTTTTTAGCGTTTATTTCCACTCAAATGGCCTTCATTCCAGGGAGTATATTCCCTCTCTGAGATGTCTTCAAATGGTCTTCTGTTAGAGAGTATATTCCCTCTCTAACTCTTCATGGCATTGAGGCATTGAGAGATACCTGCTGTCCTTTGTAACATCCAATGATATGTTGTTTTTTTTTGTTTAAACACTTTTATTTCATTACACCTCTTTGTTTATTTATTATGTCAGAGAGGAGAAAAAGGGAAGGCAGCAAAAAGAGTAACAAAGAAAGTAAAGTAAAAACATAAAAGAAGAAGAGACGAACAATAACACATATACTTTGTGTAGAAATACATTCTCAAGACCTTGAGCTCTATGTACAAAGAGCCAAGGCCCTTGGGACTTACATTTTCCTTTTCCTTGCAGCAAAACAAAGCAATGTTCTCTCTTTTACTAACCTACCAACACTCCTTTCTATTTCTCTCTCTCTCAGTGTTTGCTCAACACATGAGCCGTGTACAAGATGTGTATGTGTGTCTCTGTTGTAGAAGATGGAGGCAGCATGTGGAGGGACTCGATTCTTCTACGGAATTTAAAAGTTCCGCACGCTGCGTAACTTTTTATCTCCACTGTTCGATCATATCCTAAGGTCAGGATATGAGGCGCAATTAAAAAAAAATTTCACGCGAATAACTATGTCGTTTCTCCGTCTCTCCGTCGCTCCATCATTTCCCGCCTAAAATATCCAAACCCTTGTCTTCTCCTCCGTCTCTATCCGTACAGTTCAAATCAAATTGATTGGAAAAGAAGGATACTCTATCAAGACAACCAAGAGTCAAGTGGTGCCACGATTCAAGAAAATTCTCGTCACTATCCCCGTATGTGCTTTATCAACTACAAGGCATTGTGATTTTTTTTTTCTTTTTTTTTAATTAATGTTGATATTTGGTATTGAGTATTAGAATTTCACCGATATTTGGTATTGACTGTCGAAATATCAAAATATTACCTATCAAAATATCGCCGATCTTTTTTGGTCCATGTGTGTGCCTTCTCAATAGTTTAGATTGAAAAAGGATGTATTCCAATCTTCTATAGAGTTCAGATTATAAAACTTTTTCTAATTGATTGGTGTACAATATTCTTTTTAATAGATTTCATGCAACATCAATTTGCCACCTCTTGTGTACTGTTATGAAAACATTAGGCATTTGGAAAATGTCAAACAATTGGTGTATAATTAATTAATTGATTGATTGATTAATTGATCAGTTGGTGTACACACGATGTATATCTTTACGCTCAGGTAATAAATCGTAGCATATTTAGTTGTACATTATTTTTTAATAACTATCTTATTTTTTATTGTTCATAAAGGATATGGAAGAACCACAAGATAATTTGATACCTCATCTAGGTATGGAATTTCAAATGGTGGAGGAAGCATGGTCGGCTTGGAGTTATTATGGTGGAAAAATTGGTTTTGGGTAAGAAAAGGCTTTGGTCCTAAGAGCAAAAAAGATGATGTAATTACTTCGAAGCTTTTTTTATGCTCTTGCGAAGGTAAACGAGTAGTAGATAAGCGAGATGGTTTGACAAGGAAGCCTCGAGCGGAGACACGGACCGGTTGTCAAGCTCGGTTAAAAATAAAATTTAATAGAGAAATCCAAAAATACAAAGTTGTGAAATTTGTTTCCAAGCGCAATCACCCTCTCCAAAGGCCCGAAGCTTGTTATCTAATACCAAGCCAATGCAAAGTGTCTGAAATTGCTGCCATTGACATTCATCTAGCCGATAGTTCGGGAATCGAGCCGAAAGAGGCACATGAGCTATATAGTCGGCAACACGGTGGAATTAGAGGCGTAGGTTACACAAGGACGGATCACAATAATTGCTTGAGGGATGAGAGAAAGAAAGCAATGGAACTTGGGTCGACCATTGCTATGACAAAGTATTTTTGCAAAGCGTGCTTTAGAAGATCCATCTTTCAAACATTTTGAAGATGCAGGAGAAATAACAAATGTCGTTTGGACGGATGCAAAGATGATTGTGGCTTATGCCCAGTTTGGAGATGTAGTGGAATTTGATACTACATTTGGCACCAATAATGAGAAATGGGCGTTTGGAGTTTTTGTTGGATTTAATCATTTTAGAGAGATTGCTATTTTTTGTGCGGCTCTCATGTGTGATCAAAGAAAAGACTCTTTGGAGTGGGTGTTTTCAAAATTTCTTGAGGCACATGGTGGCAAAAAGCCCATCACTATATTTACCCATCAGTGTAGTGCATTCACTTCGCTTAAAGAAGAAGAATGGTGGTAATCGACGATCGAAACGAAATCCTTCTTGCATTGAGAAATTGCCAAGAGTCAAGAAAGCAAAAATTAAAACCATCTCAAATAGTCAAGATTCATCAAGGTAAATTATTTTAGTAACATTTAAATATGTTCATATATATCTTTTGTCTGATCTTACTATTTTTAATTGTAGGCTGAGTGCTAATATATGACAAGATAAATTGGATGCTATACTAATCTTGAAGACTTATAGTAAGTGCATTAAAATATCTCAACATATGAAGCTAAAATAATATCTAATATATATGTATATATTTTTCTTTCTTGCAGCAATTTGGAAATTACACAAGAGTAGCTAAGTTGTTTTGGATGATTTTGGCAACATTTTGTGGACAAGACTAGAATTTTTTTTTTTGCAACATTTTGTAAACATATTAGTCACCGTAGATTCTGGTTGAATGAATCAAGTTGTTTGTCATCTTAGTCACCATAGGTTTCGTTTCTCATCATCGTTTTTTTGTAAACATACTAGTTCTCTTTGCTGTTTGTCATCTGAGAACGTTTATGATAGTTTATTTCTGGATGCACATACTAGTTCTCAAGTTACTTTCCAAATTATTGAAATTACTGGATGCACATATCTTTTACTGAGTAATAATTGTAGATGATAAAAGATGGTTGCTACCATAGATGTACACTTGTAGCTTACATTAACTTTCGAATAATTGTAATGTTATAAGATTAACACAATAGTTTACAAACAGCATAAGTGCCATTAGATCAGTTTACATGAAATTATGTATATAAACAAATGGATATATAGAGACATTTGTATAGATGATAAGTAGTCAATACAAGATATTAAATTAAAGCAAATCTTAACAAAGAGAGGCTTTCTTTTGGTTTTTTTCTTCTTTGGGTCATCATCTTTTCTCCTCTTTGTATCAATCTCTTCTATCAGCTCCACTATTTCCCACTCCTCTACTACTGAGTGTATATGCAGCACTGCATTATAACCTGTTATGAATATAGCCTTTTTTTTCACAAAGGCAATGAAGGTAAACACACACTGCTTAGTTTCTACAATAAAGATAAAAAACTGAAAACAAAAAGAAAGTAGGCATACATTGTCAAATAAATTCAAGTATCTACAATTGAGCATGAAATTCAGAAACAATTGCCACTGGGTTAGCTGCATGCACCAAACAAAGGTTAGTTAGTTAAATAATAAAATAAGTTCCTGATGTAACACAGAAAATCAAATCCAACATCCATACATATGAATAAGAAACTAAGGCACTCAAAACAAAATCCATACAGAATGAGAGTGGGAAAGGGCGAAGGGGTTGATCAAGGGAAGAGAGAGAGATCATACAAAAGCTACAGAGCACAAAACCAGATAGAACATCCTCTTCTTCAACGCCAGACAACTTGACCCTCACATTCTCTGCAGGGCCTGCTTGTCTGACTTCCTTTTCATCACAATATATTGATAGTACCTTCACATTTGCCTGTTTGTTATGAAGAAATTAGCCTTGATTGCCACACAACTCAAATGTAAAACAATTTCAGAAAAAAGAGAAAAAAAAACTATGCAATACCTTGTTTGGCATGACAAGTAAGCTGTCCCCTTTCTTAAGTGTAACAGATTCTATCTTTCCCATCACAATAGTTCCCATATCCTTGTATTTATCAATAATTGGCATCCTGAATTTAGAAAAAAATGAATAAAATGTGTTCCTCTATCTTGATCATATTGCAATAACCACCATTATTTCTCAAACCCCACAAGATCATATCATCAACCACCGCATTTTTATCTAAAGCTAGAGGAATTTTAATGAGATAAGCTCTCTCGGTGACTTTCCAGAAATCAAAATGCGTTCTCATTAAACTATACCTTTGTGCTAAATTTGCAATTACCTGGTTTATATTACCATTCCTCGTCGGGTGTTCATCAATTGCAAGTATCCTTTGCTCCAATTCTTCTATTTGTTCATTATACTCATCGTCTTCTTCAATATGAACACCCCGGAGATTCTTTATATTTATATCCCCGAGACATGATACCCCCTGAAACACCTCCGAAAATTCCCTATCAACAATTTCAACTTCGATCTGAACTTCTCAAAGCAGGGAAAAAATTTTAGTTGGATCAGGTGGGTTCTGGAAATTTTTTTTGGAAAAGCTAGCTTTTTCGAGAAGAAAGGCTACTCTCATTCTTGATATAATGATATCCTCTTTTAAAAAAAAAATAATAAAAATAATATTGATTTTATTTTTCTATAGTTATCTATAAACGACAGAAGACGACGCCTGTATTGTTCTTCTGTGGGTATCCACACAAAGCGACAAAGTAGACACAATAAATGGCTGGTAGGCAAATGCAAATACAAAGGTGGTTAATTAGTAGATCCGTCAAACGTCAAAACCGTGAGCGGAAATTGAGTGTTTGTTTACGTTCCGTTTTGACGAAATAGATTTTTGTTCCATTTAATTTTTTATTTTTTAATTTTTATTGATTTCAGTCTATTTTTGTCCATTCTCGTGTTTCGTTTAACGTTCCGTTCATTTTCTTCATTTTCACTTTCGTTCCATTTTCAAAAAAAAATAATTATTTTTTTCTTTCGATTAACGTTCCGTTTAGACAGAACGGATCGGAAACGTTCGAAAAGCAACGAAATTGACAGGTCTAGTGATTAGGCCTACAGGCCTTTTTCATTCAAACAAAAAATAATAATAATAAAATGCAAGTTGCATGCAAGTGTAGTAAGAAAAACTCTCTCCAAGTACAGATCAAGAAGAAATTTCCTTTTCTGTTAATTATAGATGTGTCTGAATGTAAATTGAATGAAATAAGACCAGCACTAAATTGTTACCAAATTATTTATTATTAAGGAGGACTAGCCGACAAGCTTCCAGTCAGAGCATGTGTAGTCGGTACATATATACGCGTTTTATACTAGTTATTATTAATTCATCAATTCATATTCAAAAATCTGAGCAAGTAATTACCTCCATATATATATTGACTAAACAGCCCCATAGTTTTCGGGAACAAAATAGAACCCGTAGAATATAATTATTTTCTAAAAATTTACCCATAGCTTCATGGGCGAGTTTAAATGAAATGAATGGGGTGCAATGTCACCCATTCTTTTTTTCCAATCAAATATTAGTATATATATTTTTATTGTTATATTGATCATTTACTTATGAAAATCTCTATTTGAACCCATAAAATTGCAAACGTAATTTCATTGATGACCACATGATTAAAAATTCATTATTTTTTTACATTACAATTTTATCAAAATTGATAAATAATAATTATGTAATATTTATTAATTTGAGTGAACCCCATTCAAAAATTTTCTGGCCTCGCCACTGCATAGCTTTCAATTAGTTTATAAAAAAATTACCCTTTATATGGCTCTTTAATCAAGTCTCTAAACACAAAACTTTACAAAATTGCATCTCTAATTATTCTAAAAACTAAAACATAAATTAAGTAATAAACCATAAATATAAGAATGAAATTTCCAATTCCTTAATCGACTCAAGGTGAAAATATGCAATAACTGAATATAAAAGTGGATAAATCAGACTAATTCTTGGACCCCAGGTCGTACTAATCATCTGCTGGCTGATAATTCACCAAAATCAACCTATCCTATTAATATATTAACTAGATCTGTATGTCGTTCGACGATATTGAAATTTATTGTAAACAATATATGTAAAATTGTATCGTTAATTTTTTAGAGATTTTTTTTTTTAGGAAAAAACGGAGATCCATATTTTTATTGAATAAAGAAGTAATGTACAAAATTTAGCCAGAAGCTAAATAGAAGGAAAGATATATAAAAGTACAAAAAAATCAAAAGCTAAACAAACAAAGATAATCAGCAGTAGCAAAAATCATGTTGTCAAGCTAAAAACGTAGGGCTTCCTATTCTAAGAAGACTTGTTGTACCAGTGCAACTGATGAGAGAACAAAATTCACAAAAATTGTATTGCACCTCTCTCTCCAAATCACAAAACAAAGAATTGCCATGATTTCTCTATGAGACTGTTTGGATCATATGGGAATAGGAAGAATTTTCTATTTCTAGACATAAATTTATTATAAACAATCCAAACTCTTCACAAAATTACACACTTTCTAATACTTTACGCCTAAAAATAGAAAATTTTTTCTATTCCTAAGCGATTCAAACAGCCCCTATGTGTTATTGGCGATGACTTGTCTGTTAGAAAAAAAGAATTAGAAGGAAAATCCAAGTTAGAGAACAATAGAGAGAATTCTTTCGCCAGATTAACAAATTCATTGAAGAGCCGGCAAGTGTTAAAAAGGTGATAGATAGTTTTCTCATCTGATGCACATAGAGTGCAAAAGCTTGCAAGTTGCCATTATCTTTTTTTCAAATTCTCTATCGTTGTTATCTTATCAAGAGCCATTTGTCAAATAAAATTTTTCAAACTTGCATACTAATTTTGTTGATAATTAATGATTATCAAGATTATGGATCTTTTAGATTTATTATTGTCATTTACTACTAAAAGAAATATAGAAATTTATAATTCAGATCCTTAACCTGAATAATATGTCAATAAATAAATCAAGGAATAAATGATATAAAATAATCAATAACATAAAATCACAAAAGTAGCCATATATGATTGACTTCTAGGTCATGTCTCTAACACTGGCATCCTATTTGATCAGAAAATGCTATCAAATAGTTTGGTTAACCAAACTACAGCCACTGAGCCACATCTCCGAGGCATCTTCATACTTCCATTGGTATGTTATCAGGTCCTAGAGCCTTACCAAATTTCATTTTTTTTAAGACTTCTTTCACCTCGGACTCTTGAATTCTCCTAACAAAACATCTATTGGAGTCATCAGAATTATCGTTCAGCACAATTCCTAAGTCATCATCCTCTCTATTGAATAACTTGTCGAAGCAATCCCTCCACCTATTCTTGATCTCGTCGTCCTTCACCAAAAGCCTATCAATCTCGTTTTTGATGCACTTCACTTGGTTTAAGTCTCTCGTCTTCCTATCTCAAAGTTTGGCTATCTCATACATGTCATTCTCGCCCTCCTTCGTACTCAGCTTCTGATATAGATCCTCATAAGTCCGACCTCTAGCTTCACTCACAGCTTTCTTTGCATTCTTCTTAGCCAATTTGTACTTATGCGCATTGTCCTCGGTCTTGTCATGATGCAAGTGTTTGTAGCATTCTTTTTTTTTTAATAGCTTTCTACACTTCGTCGTTCCACCACCAAGTATCTTTAGGTTCGCGGTTGCTTCCCTAGTAACTCCAAGCACTTCCGTAGCTACCTTCTGAATGCTAGTTGATATATCTTCCCACATCTTGTTCGCTCCTTCACCTATTTTCCATGGACCTTTTTCATTCATTCTGCCCCTAAATATACGAGATACGTCTCCTTTGAGCTCCCACCACCTCGTCCTCGCGACTCGAGTGCGTCTACCCACTCTAGAACGTAGCGGAAAGCGAAAATCAATTACCACAAGTTTGTGTTGTGAGACGACACATTCCCCAGGTATAACCTTGCAATCCATGCAGACTCGTCTGTCCTCTCTCCTAGCAAGAACAAAATCAATCTGGAAAAAGTGTTGGGCACCACTAAAGGTAACTAAGTGGGATTGTCTTTTTCTAAAGAAGGTGTTAGCTATCATGAGGTCGTAAGCTATGACCAAGTTCAAGAAGTCCTCACCTTCTTGGTTCTTATCGCCATATCCAAAACCCCCATGCACCCTCTCAAACCCTCCACTAGTTTCACCTATATGCCTATTGAAATCTCCTTCGATGAAGAGCTTTTCAGTGGTTGGCACACTTCTAATCATACCATCTAAATCTTTCCTGAATTAGATTTTGATGGACTCACTTAGTCCCACTTATGGTGCATAACCACTAATGACGTTCAAAACTAAGTCCCCCAAAACTAGCTTCACTAGAATGATCCTATCCCCTTGCCTCCGAATGTCGACAACTCCGTTCTTAAGACTCTTGTCGATTAAGATACCAACTCCATTCCTGCCCCGTTCTTTTCTAGTATACCACAGCTTGAAGCCGGTGTTCTCCACTTCCTTTGCACGCCTCCTAATCGTCGTATCCACTATCTCTCTTAACTTTCCAGTTAGAGACCCTACATTCGAACTACCTAAATGAATTCTACTCTCACTGACTATCTTTCTTCCCACCCGCACCCGTCGTGAAAAGTGCGAGGACCCTTGCTTACTTGCCACTACATCCTGGCGCTGATGTAACGCGCCACTAAGGGAGTGACGATCTGGTCCTTGCTCATTTATCACCTTATTCGTGTTTTGATAAGGAGCGCCACTAAAGGGGTGGCTACCCGGCCCTTGCTCATTTATCATCTCATCCGGATTCCGATAAGACGCGTCGCTAAGAGTGTTACGCCCCAAAAACCGACAAGTATATATCAATAAAAATAAAACGGGTCGGATAATTTGTACCGAATTATCTTAAAAAAATATATAACCCAATTTATTTGTATCGGGTTAGTAAAATTAAAACCCGAACCAACCCGGTTCATGATTGAATCCATTAAAATAAGGATGGGTTGGACGGATTAAATGGGTCAGGCAGGTTTTTTATTTTCTTGTACAGCCCTAGCAATGTCTATTATATTTTTCATTTTGATTGATGAAAATTTGAATAAAAGAAATACTATTTATATATAATATGTTGGCATTTTTTTTGTGAATAAGGCATCCATCCGATGCATCTTTTGGCGAGAGATCTTTTAAATGACACCATATAAAATATAAGTTAAAATAGGCACCCTTTTAATTGCACCTTTTGAGACATCCATCCAATTGTATTTTTTGGCAAGACATCTCTTAAATAATACCTTATGAAATATATGTTAAAATAAGCATCTTTTCAATTGTATTTTTTTTATTCTATCCACGCATTTTTATTATACTTAAGATTAAGTACTATCACATTATTATTGGATCATATATTTAACATATGCATGTCTCCCTAGTGATCAGAGAGCTATATCGCTCAAAAAGCGATGTTAACATTATAATTGAAAAAGAAGATAAATCTATCAAATGAAAACACTAACGAACATCAAGGAAATAATTGTAATATAAAAATACACCGTGTTATTACAGTTGTTATTCCGCACAGTTGTCAAATAAAGTTGCTTGATCGATCTTCAACTACAAGAAACAATTTTGTCAGATATGAATTTAATGTTGTATTCTTCCTTCGTCAGGAAGCTAGTCCATGCATATATGATATGTAATTGGTCACAAAATATTAAGTCAACCTTAGAAAGTTTGATGAAGGTTCCTTGAAATTACAAGAAATATAATTTTGTGGGACCTGATCAATTAAATGCATGTAGATATGTATATATATCTGTTCCTACTTGCTTCATCAGCAGACCGAAAAACACAATTTGTAGAAATAAACAAATCCAGAGCACCCTCTCTTCTCGTGTTAGCCTCAAACGTGCAGTGGATGGTAAGAGCTAATCCCATATATTTATTTAGAAAACTGTATCTATAGGTTACTACTTACTAGGTAATGTATTGAGATATTAAAACATGGTCTAGTGTGCTGCGTATTTTATTTACTGTTATTTAAATGAAGGCACCTCTTACCAAACTGGGGCCATGTGGTGGAAACGGCGGTGCAGTCAGAGATATGGTTCTTACTGGTGTTACTCGGATTGTTAAGATCGGTATTCGCCATGGAGCTGCTATTGATGCTCTCATCGTGTGGTATGAACGCAATTGCTGTCTGGAAAGTACCGGCCTTTGGGGTGGAGGAGGAGGTTGCCTGACTGAGGTAAGAGTTTTTTGCGCCTCCATTGAGAATCATAGCTAGATTCCATTTGTGTGTATATATATATATATATACATTTTTCCTCTTGCTCTTCTTCCTGTTTAGCTTTCCTTCTGATTGAAATTGGACCACTCCATTTGGTTAAGTTTGAACTTAGAACGCAAGTTTAACTGCAAAGATAAATTAGATAATTGCATATTTTAAGTTTCGAAAATTAAAATCTGTACACCTCTTGTAATTAATTAATCATCATCGAATCATATATTTAAATCCAAAACTAAAATCTTATATTGATAGCTAGAATGTCCCTCAAACGTCTCATGAACTTTCTTCTATACTTGCAGATCACTCTTCGGCCAAACGAGTACATCATATGCATAAGTGGCCATATTGGTAACATGTGGAACTGCCGTGTTGTAAAATCACTGACACTGGTGACAAATTTTTGCACGTATGGACCATATGGCACGCAGCAAGGACATCACTTTCAACTTTCCTGTGGCGGTGGCCAGATTGTCGGCTTCCATGCTCGCTGCGGATTATTGCTAGATGCCATTGGAGTTTATGTCAAGGTACAGTTGTAGTAATTATATATTTATATATTCAGATGCCTTCATTATTCTTCTATTTTGTTTTTACACACTAGTCCACACCAACGAAGCTCGATTTGTTTAAATAGGTGCATATTTAATTAGTCGTCCAGTTGATGTTTTTTGAAGATAAATTGGGGTCAAGCCTCCCAACATTTTTTTAATAGTCGTCCAGTTGATGAGAGAAGTGAGAAATATTAATATAAGGTTTTCATCCATGTTTTGTGTTGTTTAGGAAAGATTACTAACAGTGACGAGGCTCTAATTAACTGGAACTTATTTTAAATACATTTAGACTTACAAGAAGTTAATCCATGACACATGAGTCCTATTCCTATGTTATGAGTTATGCCACGTCATAGAGAAATTAAATCGGCCGAATTAATATCATAAAATTAATTAATTCTTTGCAGAGGTTAAAACGAACTTAATTTCTTTGTGTGATATAGGTAAACTATACCTGTGGCAATTCGGTGAGTGGAGGATGTGGCCACCAGCGGTGCTGCCGGTGTGTATGTGGGCGGCAGGTTTGGGGGAGATGCTGCCAGCCGTGGTACAACCCATGTGCATGTGGGCGGTGGATATGGGGGGGGGTGCGGCCAGCCATGCTACAATCCATGTGCATGTGGCCGGTGGATATGGAAGGGATGCGGCCAGCATCAGTACAAAAGGTGCAGATGCGGCCGCTAGGCTGGTGGCAGCAAGAAAAGCGTCGGACCGGTTTTATTTTTGCATATTTCCTTGTCATGACTCGTCATCTCGTTAAATTCGGTTTGTGGGTGTTCACTATGAAGCTTATGGACCATAAATAAGAAAAAGCGGATTTGGGTGTTCAGTAAGATAAAATTATGTTACTTTGGATTATTTATATTAATTTATAAATGAAATTGAGCATGTCTTGTTATTAAGTGAAGCTGCACCCTATCCTGTGATGTATTAATGTTATTTTCTCTATTTCCCCTGCTTTCATTACCATTTTTGTTCAACATTTAAAAGGGATCATTTCACAATGAAGTTAATGAAAATCTTGAAAGTCACTACAAACAAATTTTAGCTTGTGTTTGAAATTTCGAAAGTTTTACGCTCTGTATAATGTGTAAATAAAAAGAAACGAAAATCAAAATTCACACACGTACAGTTATTCGTCAACCGACTTTGATTTTGTACTTGACGACCCATTCAATGCCATTTGATGGACTTGCAATGACACATAATTGTATGAAATTTCATACAAATTATATACACAAGTATAGTAATATGTCTATAATTTTTTTTTATTAATTTGCAAAATTAATTAAAAAATTAATAGAATATCGTTTAATTTGCCAACATAATAATTTTCCTTA
The DNA here is from genome assembly GCA_028095005.1 of Rhynchospora pubera. NCBI lineage: Eukaryota > Viridiplantae > Streptophyta > Magnoliopsida > Poales > Cyperaceae > Rhynchospora > Rhynchospora pubera. The sequence continues at coordinate 227,102,033 of CM051459.1, read as the reverse complement.
GTTTATAGAACTCTGATGTTGGAATTGATTTTTTTACTGTCACTACAAGAATTTTGATTATTCCCGTGGATCCAAATTTAATTGCCGTGGATAGTTTAACTTTCCACGGGAATAATACGGAAAAAACGGGAAATCCATACTTTACTCGGCGAAACCTTTGTGTATTTCCTCGGGAATGATTAAAATCGGGAATAATTATAACTGGTCGGTAATAAGGAGATTTTTAACACCGGTAAAAGTTGTATGTTTTTAAAATGGAGTGCCGAATTCTTAAATAGTACACAACCGCCTGAAATCTCAAGTTATGAATTGAATAACTGTGCACATGGATATTATTGGGTTTGGTCACACAACATAAAAAAGAAGGATGAGCGGGAGGTTATTAGGTAGTGGGCGGTTATTTGTAGTTTTATTAATTATTTTTCGACTGTTTTTTTTTGGTTTAATTGGTAAAAGAAAAAAATTCGAAACTACTTTGGTGCCGTCTATGAAAGAATTATATGAGCATACGATTATTGTTTACATTATTATTTATTTAATATATAATTACAAATTAAAATTAAGCAAAAAAAAAAGATTTCCGCTAAAATCACGTAGAGGTATTATTGATGCATTCAAACAATTTTTTTCACTTCCTGAATGATGACAATCCATCAAAACGTATTTATTTGATATAATAATATGATACATAATAAGCTAATACAGGAATGCATTTACATTTACTATAGCACTTATTAAAAATTTTAACAAGTGTTTCATTACGGTTTATGCCCTTCAATTCTAATAAGTAGAAAAATAAATTTTACACCACAACAATTGTTTTTGTAATTTTAAAAATAACAAACACAAATTGCCAATTGGAAATATGATACTCTAGGATCACTAAAATGAGCTTTATATCATTAATTATTTCTCAAAACAGAGCTAGTTAGAAATATACCACCCAAAATTTGTCATATTTTTTAAAATAAAATATATAAATGCTAGAGTCCAATATATTGGACGGATAGGGTCCGTCCAATATGATCGTTTTCACGTTTTTAAATTTTAAATAACCGATCCAAACCGTTCAATATGTTCTCCATATTGAAAACTTATAAAAAACTAATTATATATATATTTTTTAATTTGTACTATTTTTTTTGGTTTTTAGAAAATCGTTGTTATTGCCCAATCCATAATTTTTATATCATGAACTAAATTATTTTGAAACTGATCAACTAAATTTTTTGTTTCTTGTCCGCCAAAAATTCATTACTAAATTATTTTATGTAATTAAACAAATGAATTCTCTAAACAAATAAATAAAAAAACAAATAACTTCCCACTCACCTTCTTTTTTTTAATATATAGCTACGTATGTGATTTAATATTAACAAAGAAAATAGAGTAAAATTTTGTATAAACAATATAAACTATATTCAACATATTTTTTAATTGAATATTAGTAGTAATTTATATAAAAAGTATAAATTTATTTGATGTATAGATAGTAGAATGTTTGTTATATAGTTTTTAAAAATTGTGTTTTGATCAACAAAGGATGTAGATTTTTTTTATATGAGCGATACTAAAGTCCAACATATAGGGTGCGTTTGGATCGTTGGAAGAAAGAAGAAGAAGAAGAAAAAAAATTATAAACAATTCAAACTCTTCACAAAGTTACACACTTCCCAATACATCTTCCCACTTCTTCCCTTCTTCCCACAACTATCCAAACGGAGCCATAGGTGGATATCGTACGTTCAACATTATTCTATTTGCGTATAAAATTCCAAACAACCGATTCAAACTGTTAGATTGAATATTTATATTGAGAAATTGTAGAAACCAAATTTTATATTTTTTTGAAATTTATTCGCTATTTAGTTCGTATTTTTAAAAACCGTTTGTTATTGGGCGTTCCATACAAGTTCTAGGAGCGGTTTTTTTAATACGAAATAAATAGTAAAAATTTTTGAAAAAAATATAAAATTTTCTTGCATAAAAGTTCTCAATATGAAAGATACAATCTAATGGTTTGGATTGGTTATTTGAAGTTTGATATGTAATGTTGGACGGACCACATCTATATTATAAGTTGGACTTTAACATTTCTCTTATTATATAAACGGTTCTTACTATTTTATTTCTAGCGATAGATTTGGTTTTATCACGATGAAATCTCTTTGGGAATTAAATTTCATATTTTTTTCCAATTTTTTTACTATTTTTATTTTATAAAATTCTCAATCTAATTAGTTTCGGATCATCTAATTTTAAAAATTCCAAAAAATAGCTATAAATTTCGAGAAAAGATATAAATTTTGGTCTTCGATATAATTTTTTTATGGAGATCACATTTAGCAGCTTGGATAGGCAGTTTGAAATTTCAATTGATGAATCTTAGATCGTGTTTGACGTCAACCGTGTTTGATACTACCATTACTCATATTTTCTTATATTAATGTGCTATAAGATTACATGATATTTTCTATAATAATGAATATTTTTATATCAATATTAATATATGTAAATATTACTTGATAATTGTCTAGTCATGTGCTTAGCTTTGCTAAAATTATATAGCATTCTTCAAATATGTTTATAGAATAAATAAATTAATAATATATCTTAAATATTAGGCTCAAAATTAATGACTCGCTTGTTTTATATGCACTTTTAGCATTAGATACAGAGTAATCCACATTAATTGACACATGAAAGTTATAAGGGATGTATAGTAATAAAATATCAATAATTAAAATAATAATATGATAAATGGTAATTTAAATTATGAAAATGATACATCATCATTGATCATGACAATCCATATAACAATTTTTATAATTAAATGTAATTTAGTTACAAAACTAAATTAAATAAATAACATGTATCACTGGTGCAAGTGGTTGCTTTTTGGCTTTAAAAATAAAAGTATTTATTTTCTTCAAAATGACCAACATGGAACAAACGTGATATATTTTATAGAATTGAAACTCACAATCAATTATATAATTGTATCATGAGTGCATATCAGAATCTTTACATATTTACATGTGATTTATATAATTATATAATAATAACCATTCATTATGCGATATATAAAGTGCATATATATTGAAAAAAAAGTAGTCCATTAATTTTGTGAAGCATTTTCTAAATTATTCAAAATTTCCCAAAATATATACAATAAAATATAATGAAGTGTTGTACTCAAATAAACTTCTGTCCTAATAATTTGATAAATATGAAACGACAAAATTCACACATTTTAACAAGTGCGTCAAAAATTTTGAAATTACCGCTAAAATTATAGCAACTGCGCATTATTTGTTAATAATAAAAACATCAATCTTACTCTGTTATCTTTTTCTCTGCAACCCTAAATTTTAGCCATCGGATTTGAGAATTGTTCGATCTATGACCCAAGTATCCTAAATGCAATTATTGACATTCCAAATCAGTTTTCTACAAACCGCTAATTATAGATTTTCTACAATTTTGGGACTTAGGTTTTCCAAACCATCCCTCCAACCCTTCTCTTTTCAAAATGCTAAATAGAAATCTCTGGAGTCTGAAAACGAAGGTTTTGCGCGCGATAAGTCATTTGCTTAACTCGCCATCTCCGGGCCTCTAGCAAAGATTTGTTTTTTTTACCCTTATTTTTAAGTTATCTCTACAATCAATATTAGTTTAGATTCGTAAATTAGTTCAATTTGCTGCCGCCATATGAATTTTTTTTTTTTGAGTGATTTAATTCTTTTGGTAGAATTTGCGACTTCTGTGATGTACTGGTACAGATCTTTCTCTGGACAACTTTAAAATTTCCACAAAAGATAGGAATTGGAGTGTCTTTTGCCGTGTGCACTTGATTGGGATCATGTAAGAAAACACAGTTTCTGCAATACTGTGACACCCCGTTGAATACTGTAACATGACAACACGCGACGGAGTGCCCGCCGCGGATGCCTACTGCATCCGCAAGGCTTACTAATACTTAATTTACCAATTAATATTGATTCTATTCAAATAATATACCGATCAATTAGAAATTTATAATTTATTTACTTAAATATAAAGTAAATCCTATAAAGGTCTGGTATATTTGGATTACTAACCACAATATCCAATGGTCTGCTACTCGTCTTGCTGTCCAGCACTTGCTCTGAAACCTGGAACCCACAACCAATAGTGGAAAACAATGCAAAAAGTACGGAATGAGATAAATAAAATTTATCTCAGTACGGTATTCAGTTCCAGCCACTTGAGTTTTGATTATCATGTGTTGGAACTAAATACAAGACTGAGTCAAATCAATTCCAAATCAAATTTCATTTCTTTTTATTTCAAATAACATTAAAACTAGACTTTCAATCAAGCAATGCAATTAGACAAATAAATTCAATACTCTTAGAAATCAATTTCTTTTCTTTGAATTCAAAATATGATAATTATCATTTCAATTACCTGAACAAATAATTAATAACTTGTTTCCAATAGAAATAGCAAGGTCAAATCAATTCAATCAATGCAATATGAAATGTGAGCTCGGCATCAATTCCATAACAATTCAAATATCAATGTATAGCAAAAGCCGACTCATTTGGTTGGACAATTATCTAATATGCAAGTCTGGTTTATCACAAGTCAATCATTTCAGTCATTTCCTTCAGATACCGCGAACCACCCTATAGATGGATGCCAACGGCCAATTCAATTCATACATAATTCAATCAATTAAATCATCAAAATGTACAAGCAAGCTGGGAACACTCACACTCCGGTCCATTCCAGACTAGACCTACTGAGTCCCGGTACATAAGCGCTTATTACACGGTGCTTGGTAGGATGGGTCATGACTCCACCTCCAAACATTACGAGTGTCTATCTCAACCACACAAGTTGTACTTACCTCAATCAAATCACATTTCAATCGGATACCATTCAATATGCCATTTTCCAACATTTCAATCGGATACCATTCAATATGCCACTTTCCAATCATGCATCAATATACAATTTCACAAAATGATCTCATGAACAAAATTCCAATTATGAATTCAGAATGCATAATGATAATAATAATAATAATAATAATAATAATAATAATAATAATAATAATAATAATAATAACAATAATCAGAATACATATCACATATAATTAAAACTCAAGTGAAATCCGTACCTTATACTGCAAGCAAAATCCAAAGCATAAGCAAGCAAGAAATCACTTATTCAACAAATCCTCCAATAAGCAAGTTGTTTCTAAATTCCGACTCATAATAACCTGACTTTAAAACAAATATAAATTCCTTTTTAATTTTTATAACACCCAAATTATGCTACTTGTAATCTTTATCAATTAGATTAGAAACTATGCTACCATGCATCATGATTATGCCATGCATTTACTAGACTCAATAATCATAAGTCGAGTAACTCATACTATGTCATCTCTACATTAAGGATCATGTATGCCAAAGTAAATGGTTTATGCATCCTAATATGTCATGTGCCAATATATATATATATATATATCAAATAAAAGAATCATGTTTTTAGAAGATTAAACCAATAACAAGCAAGCTACTTTGATAAACTTTTCTTACATGCATGACAGTATGGAATGCAATAGTTAAATGCGCATTAGTCTTATTTAATAGTCATCTTCTAAATCTAGATACATAAAAAAAAATGATCATGATATGACATGCCATTCGATTAGTACCATTGAGTACTAAATACACATCTAACTTTGCATACAACACTCATGTAAATAATAACATAATATTTAGTAGAACAAATTTATTTAGGTTTCTAATTCAACTGCAATAAGTATCACTAATTATTTTTGAAATCCATTTCAATCTTTAATGTATACATGCACACATGATATGATCATAATTTAGAGTTTATCACCAAATCCTATCCCAACCCAATATGATACCATTATTACCAATTCAACCCCTTGTACTCATAAAATCTATATTGCTACATAATCAATAATTATTCAATGCAAAGCATGACATGGAAAATCTCATATTTACCCTTATATACATGCAACTATTTATACCAACAATAAATGCAATAATTAAATCCATGTCATATGCTTAATAATTCCTATCATGCATAAAATTCTCAATTATCCAACATTTATCAAAGCAATCAATCCATTCATCAATCGATGACATAACAACACGAGCATTCAATCCAAAACAAATTCCCATTACTCAAATTACACATACTAATTAGATTTCGTGAAATTCTCGATAAACCCTAGAAATCCAATACACATGCAATTGGCAAGAAAATTGCAAAGACAGCTATATATATACTACAAATCAAAGAAAAAACTTACTTAATTTCGGCCAAAGACCAATGACGCGAGAAAACGAGTCGAAATCGCTATTTCTCGATTTTCACCACTTATCCCCGACAAAACCTTGCAAGTCCACTTGGAAATCGATGGAGAGGACCCCAGAGTGCTCCAAGTCGAATGGCGGCCAAAACCGATGAGTTCGCTCCATTTCCCGAAAAACTTCCGTCGAGAAATACGGCGAGGAGAGGCCACCAATCGACGATCCGAAGGTAGATGGTGCAAGAGAACGGTGAGGCGAATGCGTGGATACTTCGCTCCGGTGAAACGGTGGAGAAATGGTGGATTGGGTTTGGGGGAGGAGGGATTCGGTTTGGGAGAGAAGAGAGGCTTGCGCCTCTCTGTTGGTTGCGCACAGAAAGAGAGAGAGAGAGCTGGATTTTTATTTCCGATTATTTTTTTTTATTTTTTTTTTTTTTACAAAATTCAGAAATTATCAAATAAATCAAAAATCAATATTCTATGCATAAAAACAATTATGCAACAAAAGGAAAAATAGCTAATCTTTTTATAATGCCAACTAAAAATTTAGAAATTTTCATATTCTTATTTTAAGAATACCAGTAAGTATAAAAATTTAATTTCCAGCACAGAAATTATTCAAATAAAACCAACCAAGTCCACCCAAGTTTTATATTAAAAATAATTTCAGAAATAGTAAAAATTTCGGGTGTCACATTCTTCCCTCCTTAAAAAAAAAATTTCGACCTCGAAATTTATCTAAATACATAGCAATCATACAGTCAATAATACAATCAGATGGAATGAACATATTATGCAACAATTATCAAGCAATTTCAAATTAATGCGATGCGAGAGAGCCTGACATTTTTTTCAATTCAAAATTAAAATACTAATGATAATACTAGAATGTCGGCCCAATCTCGGTGAATTAAATGCAAGCATGGCAATCATAAGTCACAATTACAGGTCAATCAATTCAAAGTCAGATATCGCGAGTCTCTTCCTCAGAGAGCAACCAGCGATTACAGATATTCAGATACCGTGAATCACCTCTAAAGAGGGTTGCCAACGGTCAATCTATTCCATTTACAATTCAGACAATTCCGTATCATATCATTATAACAATTCAAATAACCAAACACTACAAGCAGAGAATACTACCACTCCTTACGTTATCATTTAAAAACAAATCTTTCAATTCTTGTAACTAGTAACATTTTGAAATATCCAGTTCTTTTCTTATCTTTTAGGAAGCACGGTAATATCAAAATTATTCTTGGCTGCCTTGGTGATCAGTCAAGGAAGTAAGGATAATTCTGGTATTATTGAGATTCAGTTAACAAGTCAGATGATCAGTCAGCTTGTTTGATCCTTGTGCCAACAAAAAGATAATAAGATCTTTACTCAAATAAGTTCTAAAAGTTTGTGCATACTATAGTAAATTCAGAAATCCTTAATATTCCAATCAGCATTAATATGACATAGAACATGCTTACTATAATAAATAAAATTCTTTAACCTGCCATACCAATTTTTTTTTTGTGCGCTTATCAAAATCACTTTACATTTCAAACATTAGAAAATAAGCTCTATTAATTTCATCCACAAAAATTGTTACAACCTATAAAACATATCTGTTAAAATTACAACACATATATAAAATAATCAAGCAACTATAAACAATTAATATAATAGATATATACAAATACAAAGCATCTGTATCCTATAATACTTATAACTAAGCTAGACAAATATTATTTTGCTAGCACAAATAGTAAGAAATCAACTTACCTACAAAACAACCCTTTAGACGTACCCATTCTCACGCAATCTATTGGTCTGGTTTGGTTGCTAAACCATTCTCTGATACCATCTGTGACACCCCGTTGAATACTGTAACATGACAACACGCGACGGAGTGCCCGCCGCGGATGCCTACTGCATCCGCAAGGCTTACTAATACTTAATTTACCAATTAATATTGATTCTATTCAAATAATATACCGATCAATTAGAAATTTATAATTTATTTACTTAAATATAAAGTAAATCCTATAAAGGTCTGGTATATTTGGATTACTAACCACAATATCCAATGGTCTGCTACTTGTCTTGCTGTCCAGCACTTGCTCTGAAACCTGGAACCCACAACCAATAGTGGAAAACAATGCAAAAAGCACGGAATGAGATAAATAAAATTTATCTCAGTACGGTATTCAGTTCCAGCCACTTGAGTTTTGATTATCATGTGTTGGAACTAAATACAAGACTGAGTCAAATCAATTCCAAATCAAATTTCATTTCTTTTTATTTCAAATAACATTAAAACTAGACTTTCTATCAAGCAATGCAATTAGACAAATAAATTCAATACTCTTAGAAATCAATTTCTTTTCTTTGAATTCAAAATATGATAATTATCATTTCAATTACCTGAACAAATAATTAATAACTTGTTTCCAATAGAAATAGCAAGGTCAAATCAATTCAATCAATGCAATATGAAATGTGAGCTCGGCATCAATTCCATAACAATTCAAATATCAATGTATAGCAAAAGCCGACTCATTTGGTTGGACAATTATCTAATATGCAAGTCTGGTTTATCACAAGTCAATCATTTCAGTCATTTCCTTCAGATACCGCGAACCACCCTATAGATGGATGCCAACGGCCAATTCAATTCATACATAATTCAATCAATTAAATCATCAAAATGTACAAGCAAGCTGGGAACACTCACACTCCGGTCCATTCCAGACTAGACCTACTGAGTCCCGGTACATAAGCGCTTATTACACGGTGCTTGGTAGGATGGGTCATGACTCCACCTCCAAACATTACGAGTGTCTATCTCAACCACACAAGTTGTACTTACCTCAATCAAATCACATTTCAATCGGATACCATTCAATATGCCATTTTCCAACATTTCAATCGGATACCATTCAATATGCCACTTTCCAATCATGCATCAATATACAATTTCACAAAATGATCTCATGAACAAAATTCCAATTATGAATTCAAAATGCATAATGATAATAATAATAATAATAATAATAATAACAATAATCAGAATACATATCACATATAATTAAAACTCAAGTGAAATCCGTACCTTATACTGCAAGCAAAATCCAAAGCATAAGCAAGCAAGAAATCACTTATTCAACAAATCCTCCAATAAGCAAGTTGTTTCTAAATTCCGACTCATAATAACCTGACTTTAAAACAAATATAAATTCCTTTTTAATTTTTATAACACCCAAATTATGCTACTTATAATCTTTATCAATTAGATTAGAAACTATGCTACCATGCATTATGATTATGCCATGCATTTACTAGACTCAATAATCATAAGTCGAGTAACTCATACTATGTCATCTCTACATTAAGGATCATGTATGCCAAAGTAAATGGTTTATGCATCCTAATATGTCATGTGCCAATATATATATATATCAAATAAAAGAATCATGTTTTTAGAAGATTAAACCAATAACAAGCAAGCTACTTTGATAAACTTTTCTTACATGCATGACAGTATGGAATGCAATAGTTAAATGCGCATTAGTCTTATTTAATAGTCATCTTCTAAATCTAGATACATAAAAAAATGATCATGATATGACATGCCATTCGATTAGTACCATTGAGTACTAAATACACATCTTACTTTGCATACAACACTCATGTAAATAATAACATAATATTTAGTAGAACAAATTTATTTAGGTTTCTAATTCAACTGCAATAAGTATCACTAATTATTTTTGAAATCCATTTCAATCTTTAATGTATACATGCACACATGATATGATCATAATTTAGAGTTTATCACCAAATCCTAACCCAACCCAATATGATACCATTATTACCAATTCAACCCCTTGTACTCATAAAATCTATATTGCTACATAATCAATAATTATTCAATGCAAAGCATGACATGGAAAATCTCATATTTACCCTTATATACATGCAACTATTTATACCAACAATAAATGCAATAATTAAATCCATGTCATATGCTTAATAATTCCTATCATGCATAAAATTCCCAATTATCCAACATTTATCAAAGCAATCAATCCATTCATCAATCGATGACATAACAACACGAGCATTCAATCCAAAACAAATTCCCATTACTCAAATTACACATACTAATTAGATTTCGTGAAATTCTCGATAAACCCTAGAAATCCAATACACATGCAATTGGCAAGAAAATTGCAAAGACAGCTATATATATACTACAAATCAAAGAAAAAACTTACTTAATTTCGGCCAAAGACCAATGACGCGAGAAAACGAGTCGAAATCGCTATTTCTCGATTTTCACCACTTATCCCCGACAAAACCTTGCAAGTCCACTTGGAAATCGATGGAGAGGACCCCAGAGTGCTCCAAGTCGAATGGCGGCCAAAACCGATGAGTTCGCTCCATTTCCCGAAAAACTTCCGTCGAGAAATACGGCGAGGAGAGGCCACCAATCGACGATCCGAAGGTAGATGGTGCAAGAGAACGGTGAGGCGAACGCGTGGATACTTCGCTCCGGTGAAACGGTGGAGAAATGGTGGATTGGGTTTGGGGGGAGGAGGGATTCGGTTTGGGAGAGAAGAGAGGCTTGCGCCTCTCTGTTGGTTGCGCACAGAAAGAGAGAGAGAGAGCTGGATTTTTATTTCCGATTATTATTTTTTTTTTTTTACAAAATTCAGAAATTATCAAATAAATCAAAAATCAATATTCTATGCATAAAAACAATTATGCAACAAAAGGAAAAATAGCTAATCTTTTTATAATGCCAACTAAAAATTTAGAAATTTTCATATTCTTATTTTAAGAATACCAGTAAGTATAAAAATTTAATTTCCAGCACAGAAATTATTCAAATAAAACCAACCAAGTGCACCCAAGTTTTATATTAAAAATAATTTCAGAAATAGTAAAAATTTCGGGTGTCACAAATACTGGTTTGTTTTTACCAGTAAGGAGAGGAGAGATGAGTCAGGTTTGATTGCTTAATTACAATCTATTCCTATAAATAAGAACGCATTAATTTTGAATGCTTAATTAATTATGAATTTATAATAAGGAACAATGCACTTGAGACTTGAATGTTAGTGGGCCTCAAGGAATTAACATCTTTATTTTGCTATATCATGTTAACAATAATCAAACTCATGTATGTCCCTGTTCATTGGTACTAATTTGTAGAAACAAGTCCAGATTAATTAACTTTCTTGTATCAGATACGGCGAGGAAGCAATTAATACCCAGCCTAAGCAGGAGTTCGAGATTGCTGATTTTAATCAAGATGCGATAACGGCCAAAAAACACAAAGGGAGGGGACCGACAAGGATCAGAGCATATGCAACACATTTCAACAAACTAGAGGTTTGGAAAGTTGGAGAGGATGAGTTTGACATGACAACCGCAAAAAACAGATGCAGATGATGTAGAACATCTTTTTAGGTTTTTATGGGGATATAAGGGTATATTATTATTGGCAAATATTATGATACTATTCATGTCATGTTTGTTATCTTAGTACTTTTGGGATAATGTTGTGATTGTTTGACAATTGTTTATATTATAATGGTTTTAGTAATTCTCAATTGTTTTGTTCATTCACTATAATATCATTTGGCACTGTTATATTCGTATGGTTGAATTTCAGGGCAAAATTGGTACATATATTAGGGATGGAAATCAGATTTTTGGATGACAGTGGTATTTGTCTCGTCAACATATCGACGGGAAATATAAAGAATCTTATGCATTACAAAATATAACGCCGATATATGTTCCTCGAGAAAGAAACTCGTTGATTCCTCGGTAAAAAAAGGCTTATTGCCGAGGAACAGAATTCTATTGGCAGAAAATTTGATATTTTTCCCGTGGATCAATATTGCCGTGCATAATTCGACGGGATAAACAAAGTTTCAACTTTTTCACGGTGGCATATCGGTTCTATATTACCGAGGCGTCTTATCCTCGCGAAAAATGTCAGTGTATCCTCGTAAAAGGCCTTTTACGAGGCTTCCTCGCGGATATACACTATTTGCTAGGAGGGTAATTACGAGGAAGCTATTCCCGTCGATATTTCCTAGCAAATTATTAATCCCGTCGATATGTCGACGGCATAAACCTTTTTTTAATTCCTCGCCTATAAAGCAGATTCTTGTAGTGTGTCTGTTTTATTTATTTAATTCTCTGGATGAAAGTGATATTAAATTATGAGGTAGACTAAAATCAGTTGCGATTGATGGGCCAGTTTTGAGATTCTAATAGTAAATCTGAACCGTTCAATGTGTTCCACATATTGTAATCTCGTTGGAGATCAAATTTTATATTTTTCTAAAATTTTTTAATATATTTTTGTATTTTACAAAATTCGTAATCTAAATAATTTTAGACCCTTCAATAACAATGACTTTTAAAATTCTCAAAAAACTAGTAAAAAAATTTAAAAAAATGTAAAATTTAGTCTCCATAATTGAGATTTTAATATAGATAGCACATTGGACAGTTCAGATTAGCTATTAGAACTTCAAAAGTTGAGATATAATCACGACTGACGAATCCGTCCGTCAATCATGGCCGATTTTAGTCTAATTTGTGCAAAACAGCCTAAAATAGAGTTTACTAGGAGAACAGCTAAGTTTGATTATTAAGTTCCCTTCCTATCCACTCTACCTCTCCATGATTAACCCACCAAGTTCTGTTTGATGACCCTGTTTTGCTATAACAAAATTTGTACATGACAAAACCTTCTGACCAGAGTCAGCAGTACGTGCTTGTTATGTTCTTCTATGTGGACAACTTTTGTATTGTTTTTTTGTCAAAATTAAAAATTGGGTGGATTTTGTGATATGCCCTTATTTAATACGTAGATTCCGCTTATTTAAGTTTAATTTAAGATATTGGAGTATTTCAAATCTCAGGCCGATACTGGTCCAAATGAACTGATATACTCCTTTGCTTATAAATAAAAAAAATTATAAACAGAAATAATAATTGTCATCACTAAACAGAAAAAAAAAAAATCACGCTCTCCTCTATTATCGTCTCTCCCCGTTTCTCATCCTCTGTTTTTGTTTTCTTTTCTCCGTCTTTCCCCTCTTTCCGCTCCTCTCTCTCATTTCTCTTCTCTTCCCTTCTCCTATGCCATCCCTCCATGTTTCTCCTCTATTTTATATCTTTTGTCTCCTATTTCCCTTCTATGGGAAAAAAACGTTCATTCCTTCTCTCATATTTTTTTTCTCTCTCTTCTCTAGCATCGGACTCACAAGATGAACATATATAACTGTAAAATTGTAACACCCCGATTTTTCCAATCAAGAGTACCAAAATTTTGTCTTTCATTCAAGAATGTTATGTATTCCTCCTATTGACCACTTTTGACCGAAATGGAAAAACCATAAAAGAATTAATGTCAGGCCAAATTTCGACACCAGCCAAACATTCCATTTGCATCTTCATTAAATATTATTTTTCCTTGCCGAATGAAATTTCTGCTTGGCAAACTAGCATCAATTAATTGCCCTCTAATTATTCTATTTGTCTTATATGAAAAGATCTTTTTTTAATCGGCAATTCTTTGTATATCCGATTTAATTTTGGCTTGGACTTCACGTATAATTTTCCTGCAAAATTACTTTTTTTCCCCTTTGTTCCATATAACTGTTCCATAATTAGGGCTGCATAACGTGAAAAACGAAGACGAAATAAGAGTCTTTCATTGATTGTTTCATTTAGATATGCAAATTTTTGTTCGTTTGTGTCTTGTTTTTCGTTTTTAATACGCAACAAGTTTTAGTTGCATTGACCGTTCCATTAAATTAAACGATCAAAACAGTTGAGCCGTTTAAATATTTTAGCCATTTCTCACAAATAAAAAAGTGAATGAATTAATTACAAACTGTTTAATTTCTTAACCCAAAATTTCTTGTTTTCAATCGGAAGACGAGTGCGGTGCAGATTCTACAAAACTGCATCGATTTGAAAGTCTTGAGCAAAGTACCATAATTTCTTCAAATAAAACCAATAAGGGAAGCTAGACTAAAATCAATTTCTTTGCTTGTAGGGTGCGTTTGGATAGGTGTGGGAAGAAGGGAAGAAGGGAAGAAATGAGAAGAAGTATTGGGAAGTGTGTAACTTTGTGAAGAGTTTGGATTGTTTATAATTTTTGTTCTTCTTCTTCCTTCTTCTTCTTCTTTCTTCCAACGATCCAAACGCACAAGTAGAGAAGATTAACAGTAACTAGAGTTGCATGTAAAGTTAGATAGAAGAGATAGAGGACCACTGTCAAGTATCTATCTCAATTTTTTTTGTCAAAAGCAAGGTGTGCTTGCAATTTAACCGTTTAATAATTACAAAAAGGGAAGACCAGTATCAACTCAAACTCAAGAAAAACCAGTAAATATTGCTAGAAAATTGATCAACCCAAAATCAGAAAAACCATAAAAATTGTTAGAAAATTGCTCAACCCAAAATCAAAATCGGAAATCTCTGTGCATCGATCGAAACCCTAATCCTGACCTGGAACCAAGTGAAGGATGAAAAATGAGAAACAACAACGAACTCCGGCTGCTGTTTGGGACGCAATTGAGACTTGGCGAAACGGTGAGCTGTTGTCGACCACCACCAGCTGCTGCCAGTGGCCACCAATATGCATTAAAGCCAGCCAAGCTAGCTGCTGCAATCAACCAATTACCGCAGCGTACCATTTAAAACGAAATGAAGAAACAAACAATCTCGAACATATCAGTTTCGTTAACCGTTTTTGTTCTGAGATGAAACTGGATTTCGATTTGTGTTGTCCGTTTCGTTTCTAAAACGAAACTAAAATCTTTAACTATTATTATTCCGTTTCGGACGAAACGAAACGATTAGACAGTCGAAATGATTTTCGTTTTCACCCCTATCCATGATATAACCGTAATTGTTGCGGTTAGATTTAATTACAAAATTTATTAGACTTGTAGGGTACGCACCCCACTGTATATTATCTCTCTTCAATTCCCTTCGTATTTTATTCGAGAAATGAAAATGCCCGTTTTCAAAAGAAATATAATAATCTCATTTCTTTCCGCAGTCCCACGATGGTAATCCACAATCTAATTAAAATACCGTTTATAATTTGATTACTCGACCATTGAGCTTCCGACACTACGTTGCAGTCCTTTATGATTCGAGGGTGCGTTTGGATCGTTGGAAGAAAGAAAAAGAAGAAGAAAAAAAATTATAAACAATCCAAACTCTTCACAAAGTTACACACTTCCCAATACTTCTTCCCGCTTCTTCCCTTCTTCTCTTCTTCTCACACCTATCCAAACGCACCCCGAGTTCTTAAATTTACTCGTCAGGTAATCAGACTTCTCTATAATTTAATTTTCGCATTGATTGATTTAAAAATTATTTATTTATTTGAATGAATTGATATATGAGAATTGTGACTGATGTATTTTTAAGAGTCAACGGATCTCTGATATGAGTTGATTTGAAATGGAACAGTGAAATGAAATGTGAAGAGAAATCGCGTAGAGAGGGATTCGCGCTATTATGAGAGTGATATGAGAAACTGATTTAAAAAAATCTAGACCCGTTGATCTCTATAAAATACATTTAGTTTATTATTATTGATGTATGGATTAATCCAATCGATTGATATTTGTTATATAAATTAGTTATAGAGAAGCTGCATCATTAAATAATTGGTTACGCGGTTTTGAAGCTGACTCTGTTTTGCTGTTATTTCTTGCGACGTAGGTTGACGGACCGTCGGATGAATGCAAAAGATACTGTATCCCTCACACCTCGTATTTCAAATATGTGGTGTGACAAGAATGAATAGAGAAAACAAACAAGATGAACTTATAAAACAACAAAGTGAAAGTGATAAAGGAATTAAAACCTAGGTCAAATGAATTTATAACCTTGTTTTACCTTACTAATCGTTCTGGTAAAGCTAAGGGTCGAACCCAAAGGACGGTAAAAATGAGTACCGGACTTAGTTTTTCTTAAAAGCTAGACAAATAAAAATTGTGAGGATTTAATTTAAGGGAAACAACTAAATAACAATTGAAAACTAATAAAATAATTATAAAATATTTTTGGGTTGATTTTTCTGTTTTAAAATGTCCAAATGAATGCAAGAGATGTCCTAGGGGTTTAGTGTTCGAGTAATTTGGCTCTAAAGCACCTAAGTCTTCGATTATGGTCTAGACAGAGGTAAATTTCGGTCCGAAATATAAGTATTTCGGTCCGAAATTCTTAGTACTTTGGACTGAAATTGCTTTAGAATGAATATTTCAACTTGATATCTCTAGACGATGTTATGTAAAGGGTACTTAACAACCAGACCTAAGTTATAATCTCAGTTTTCACGATTTCGATTTTAACTTGGTTTGGAACTTGGTTTTCGCCTCGTAAACAATCAACGTGTACTTTCGTCCTAAGCTGATTGTTTAAGTGAGTTAAGTCAGGGTTCTAGAAATATTTAAGGTCCTGTCAGATCAATAAAAGATGCACCTATCAGTCGCATCTAACCTCCTCTTTCGAGCGTTGGTTTATTTCATGTACTTAACAATTCAATTAATTGATTTTGACTAATGTCCTAACGGTGCTGCAGACATCAATAGGTAGACAATAAAACAATTAATCAAACTAACTAAGCAAGAGATCAATCTCAACAAAACTCATCACATAACATAGCATAAATGATCAAGTCATAATATTTCACCAAATTTATCTACTAACTATCCCTAGAACATCATAATATAGTCTAGCCTAACATGTTTATAACTAAAACAATAAATATCATGTAAATAAGTACGATACAAGCCATGAAACAACGAAGCATAAGCATAAAAGAGTAAACCGAAATATCCGATGCGAATATCGCTGTCCCAGGGCTAAGGAATCGATGAGAGAAACTCTGGACGTGATGCCGCCTTGTCCAACTTCTGACCTAATCCTCAATCCCGTGAAAAGAGCCAAGAACACACGTGCAAATTAAGGAAAATATTCTTCAGCGAATAATGGATGCTTTCTGGTCAAGAAAAGCGCATATAAATACCCTAGCAAAATCCCAGAGGCGGCCAGGGCAAGAGAGAAGTTTCCTTCTTTTCGAGTTGCCATAAGAAAACTTTCCATACATGAAATTTCGGACCGAAATTTCAGAATTTCGGACCGAAATTCTGCTGGACTGGGCCGAAAGGTGGAGTCTGAGCATTTATGTGAGATCCAGGCTTGGCATGGTGCTTTGTAGGCCTTCTCTAGTCCATTTCATGCGTCTGTGGGCCAGGAATGAGACGTCTGGCAGTGACCTAAGCTCCAATTCGTCTTGTTTGCGTGTCTAGTCTTCAATCTTCACGAGAATTCTACAAAAGAACAAAGAAGCGGCGGCAGTACCAAATATCCTGAAAATCACAGTTAATTATGAGACAATTTATATTGGTTTGAGTGTTATTTTGGTGCTAAGTATGGTCAAAATATGCATATAAAAATGAGATATCAAATCCCCCCAAACTTAAATCTTTGTTTGTCCTCAAACAAAATCCTAAGCTTAAAAGAATTGACTATACTTAGACCTAGGATGACATCATCTCAAACCGATCAATGAAGAATTAATTGGATTTTCTTAATGTTTCACACAAGTTTGAACAATTCAAGCAAATCAATAATTTCAACTCAAGGGCAAGGGTTTAATTTTCTTTTCGATTGAATTTGTGCATCTCTTAGTCCTAATGAATTTCATTTTTCAAATGAAAAACCCTAGCCTCTCCTTATCAAAATAATTGCAAACTCAATTTCTTTCGTCCGTTCTTTTCCACATCTTGCATAATATTTGTAAAGGCAATTCATCAAAGTTGAAAATTTTATAATGAACCCTTCTCAATTGAATTTATTTTTCACCAATTTACATTGTGCAAGTCGAGTCGTGGGGCTTTACACCCTAGAGGATATAATGCGGTGTCATTGGCCTTAAATTTGCTACTAGCACATGTCGCGCTAGGGAGGTTGGACGGGTGTTGCTCGACTATGGCCACGGTACACTTGGGCCATAATACTCAACAACTCCTTTGCCAATGCTTTCGCACCAGGTCCGATACCCTCCAATTTATGGTTAAGTTGGTGGAAGAAGGCCTCGGTGCATCCTCGTTTTCACAACTATTTAAATTTTTGTCAATTTAGAATTTTGCTCGTTGGTGATTCAAGCATTTAAAGAACACATTCTAGGGTCATCTTATAATTTTCAAAGTTCATAAAATCCTTTTTGAACAAACATTTGCAAGATATAAAATCGTTCACTCGACGAAAACTTGTGAATTTTGACTTAGATCATTTTGACAAACTTCAAGCATCCAAAATCAGGTTCTCAATCCTCAAACTAATTTTCAATTCGTTCTATTGGTGCCCAAATCAACTTAAAGCATTTTAAACATCAATAGTCCTTGAGAAAAAATTTCAAAATGCTTTCTAAAATTCAAGTTGTGTAAAACAGTAAGAAACTTCATCCAATTAATTAAACCAGAGATCAAACATTCATGCAAAAGTCATTTTCTAAATTTCCAGAATCCAAATTGCAATCCAAACAGAAGAAACAGAGAGAATTTCGGACCGAAATTTCGAAATTTCGGACCGAAATGTTTGCATTTAAGTCCAAAACAGCCAACTTCAATTTTAAAATTTCGTCCATTTTTCGTGTAACCCCCCCCAAACTGAACAAGCACTGTCCCAGTGCATCATAATCACAAGAAAATAAAGGGAGGAGGAAAGAAAGGTACCGAATCAAAAGGGAGGAGGAGGAGGCCCCTCGGGCGGGGCGTCATGAGGCGGCTGTCCGGGAGTACCAGCGGATGGGACAGTCGAGTCAGAAGGCGAAGATATCCAGTCTGGCGGCCATTGATTGTAGCGCAGGTAGTGGTGGTTGGCATTGGCGAGACGAGACAACACATCCAAACGCTGCTCCTGACGCGCGACCGCTGCCTGTGTAGCTGTAGAGGTAGTCAGGATGGTCCTCACCATGCCACTCAACTCACCATACCATGAGGGGTACTCAACAGGAGCTGCTGGCCTGTGGGAGCTCTCTGGCATGTCAGAACGTGGAGGCTCCCGCCGCGAAGGTGCCGGGCCCATCTGAGATACTGGGGCTGCATGGTCCATGAGAACTAGCCAGGTGGAAGGATCAGAAGGGTCAACCCTATGTGGATATGGCAAAAGAATGTCTGGACGGCGATTCATCTTCCACCTGTACCTGAGAGATGGCCCTGTCTCCAAAAATCCCATCTCCCTGTACCTATCTGCGTCAGTGAAAGACCAAGCAGTGCACTCTGTATGCTCTGGTAACGGGTCACCCGCGGCAAGTGCAATGCATGTCACATAGGCCCCCATAGAAATGGCCCCAGTACCGCGCTGATCGCGCTGGTCAATCCAATGATCTATCATGAGCTTGATGATGCACAATTTCTGTGGCTCGGGCTGGAGAATCTGATCCAAGAGTAATAGGTCCTCTGAGACAGCACGTCGCATGGTCTCGCCGCGAGAAAATACCATGGAAGCTAAGGCACGGGTCAGAATCCTCAAAGTGGGGTGCTCAATCAGATGGATAAAAGTATCGGAACCTGGGGATCGTGTAATCCTGCTCCAAACCCTATCTCTCCTTCCCTTACTCCCCTTTCCTTTGAGATTGATAACTGCACATCCGGGTTCCAACCCAAGCATGTCTCCAATCACATCAGGTTTGGTTTTCACATCATGGTTGTTCAACCTATACTCAATCCAATCCTCCCCGTTGTGCTTAACCCATTTCAATGAAGAGAGAAATTCAAGAGTGTACCTTTTGTAAGCTTCTTGCCCAATTTCCCAAAACCGTTTTGTAAAACCAACTTGTGCAGTCAATTCTAGAAATTCCTCCTTAATCCCCAATTCTGCCAGCACCTCTAAATCAGCCAATCTGGTGTGCTCAATGGGACGCCTCATGAGCCGCTTGTAATTATCAAATTGCCACTTCGTCGGCATATAGAATCCCGCCGCGGGCTCATACCTCGCTGCCTCAGGGTCCCTGGCCTCATTGCTGCCCAATCGGGGCTGCCTGCTGGAAGAGGCCCCCGCACCAAGAGTTTGAGACCTTGTCTTCCTCCTAAAATATTCCATCTTTCACAAAAATTCAACTGTCAGAGCCAAAATTTCGGACCGAAAGTTTAAAATTTCGGACCGAAATATGTGATGAAAATGTGCAAAGAGGTCACTGGTTTTGTGATTTCGCTTCAAAATTTTGAGAACACCCCAGGCTGACTCCCCAAATTCCTTTTTCACCTTCCTTTCCCTTTGTTCTTTACCAGAAAATCCAATTCTCAAGAGAAAAAGTGAGAAGTACCAACCGTAAACCCTAGAAAATACAAAACAGCGCCGAAAACAGAGAGAGAACGGCCCAGGCAGTGAGATGATGTGAGGTAAAGTGCCGTGGAGTCGCTCGATGGGGTAGAATACCAAATTTCGGATTGGTTTCGGTCCAAGGCCGCCAACTCCAATTCAAAATCTCGTCGTGATGAAGCCACCTCTTGAGAAACCGAAGGCACCAGCGGAAAGAGGGCAGAGAGGCGCTGCGAAGGGTGGTTTGATCTGTGAGAATGGTGGAAGGACAAGGGGTGCGATTGGTAGAGAAGGAGGGGTGGGTTTGAGGAGGCGTTTCCTTTTTTTGTGTTTGCAGTTTCTGTGAGGGTTTTCGAATGGGGGGAGAGAAAGGGACGAAAGGGTGTAAAGATGTGGGTTTGGGTTCGGATTGGTTAATGGGTAAATGGGTTTGGGCACTTAGAAAATTACATCCATTAAGAAAAACATACCATCTCCAAGTTGGGCCTGCATAAAAACAAAGAAAACAATTAATTAGGCCCTAATAGACTATAACAACGAGAGGGCCCATCGAAAAGGATATAAAATGGAATTTAAACAGGAGGACCCAACCAAAATTTCGGTCCGAAATAAAAAATTTCGGTGCGAAATTTGAAGTTTGTTGCATTAAAACATAAGTACTGTGGTTCATTTCATCACGAAAATTGGACAGTAAATCAAGAAAAATGGTTTCTAATTTCCAGTGAAGTAAATCCTGATTTTGTCTCTGAAATTTCCAGAAATTGGCAAGAACATCTCCATTTTGTGTGATTCCTAAAATTGTTCGTGGTGTAACTCGCATGAGGTCGTGCGAAGGCCTGATTCTTGCGGGCCATAGGTGCTCTGGCACGAGTTACTTTCTTCATGATGCCCCGATCAATTTTGCTCTTTTCTTTTTCTTTTTGTTTTGGAATTCCTACACCAAACAGATAAAAATGATTAAATACTACAATAACATATAGAATTATTATATATATTATATATATTTTTTTTTATTTTCTGATTCTTATGAATCACACCACGTTTTTTTTTATTATTTATTTTTTTTTTTTTACTAATATATGAAAAATAGAAGTAAAATATAGAACAGAGATGATATAGAGTCTTGGGCTGCCTCCCAAGGAGCGCTTGTTTTAGGTCAGTAGCTTGACCGTCGTTGGTTAAGTTTCACTTGGAGGTTCGGAGAAGTAGAAACTAGCCACTTTCGCTATGTCTTCATTGGCTATATAATGCTTTAGTCTTTGTCCATTGACTTTGAAAGGCTCCGAATCCTTATCGCAAATATCGATGGCACCAAAAGGGTAAACTTTCATCACGCGGAACGGGCCAGACCATCGTGATCTCAATTTGCCAGGGAAAAGCCTCAATCGTGAATTGAATAGAAGTACCAAGTCGCCTTCCTTGAATTCTCTTCTTGAAATTCTCCTGTCATGCAAAAGTTTTGTTTTTTCTTTATAGAATTTAGCATTTTCATAGGAGTTTAGGCGTACCTCATCCAATTCGTGCAAGTCTAATATTCGCTTTTCACCAGCTTTTAACAAATCCATGTTGATGGCACGAGTTGCCCAGTATGCCTTGTGCTCGATTTCAACTGGCAAATGACACGGCTTGCCATAGACTAGCTTGAAGGGACTCATGCCAATGGGTGTCTTGAAGGCGGTTCGATAGGCCCAAAGTGCATCATCAAGTTTGCTGGCCCAGTCCTTGCGCGAACGAGCCACCGTCTTCTCCAAGATGCTTTTGATTTCCCTATTGGACACTTCGACTTGCCCACTTGTTTGAGGATGATAGGCTGTGGCCACCTTGTGAATGACACCATGTTTCTTCAAAAGGCCATCAAAGTAACGGTTGATGAAATGCTTGCCACCATCGCTTATCACCGCCCTTGGCACACCAAATCGTGGGAAGATAATCTTAGAGAAAAGACGGATGACTGAGCTTGAATCTGCCGCCTTGCATGCAATTGCTTCCACCCATTTTGAGACATAATCAACAGCTACCAAAATATACTCAAATCCATGTGAACTTGGAAATGGCCCCATGAAATCCACGCCCCATACATCAAAAATTTCAACTTCAAGAATAGGGTTAAGAGGCATTTCATTCCTTTTGGAAATGTTGCCCGTTCTTTGACATTGATCACAAGAAGAAACGAAAGAATGAGCATCTTTGAAAAGAGAAGGCCAGTAAAAACCTGATTGGAGCACTTTGGCTGTTGTTTTTGAAAATGACGCGTGGCCCCCATAGGCAGAGGAGTGGCAGCTTGCAAGGATGGCTTTGACTTCGTCATGTGGCACACACCTCCTAAAAATGTTGTCGATTCCAAGTTTGAAAAGGTATGGCTCCTCCCAAAAGTAGTACTTCGAGTCTGATTTCAACTTCTTTCTCTGCTGGGAAGTCATGTCAGAGGGTAAGTAGCCACTCGCCAGAAAGTTAGCCAGATCTGCATACCAAGGTTCTTCTGCCTTCTGTTTTTCTCCCAATTTTCGGTCCGAAATTTTAAAATTTCGGTCCGAAATTTCTGCTACAGACGCGATCTCAGCCATCACATCTTCAAATTTAGCCCCCAAAATTTCCTGCACAGAGAACAATTTTTCGTCAAGAAAAGAGTCATTTATAGGCATTTCAGTTTCTTGATTTTGATTTGAGTGTAAGCGAGAGAGATGGTCGGCGACTGAATTTTCAGAGCCTCTTTTATCCTTGATTTCAAGATCAAATTCTTGCAAAAGTAGCACCCAACGAATCAGCCTAGGCTTGGCATCCTTTTTGCTGAGGAGGTAGCGAATTGCTGCATGGTCTGTGTACACGATCACCTTGGAACCAACGAGATAGGATCTGAACTTGTCAAGCGCGAAGACGATGGCAAGAAGTTCCTTCTCCGTGGTCGTGTAGTTGACTTGGGCAGGGTCCAGCACCTTGCTAGCATAGTAAATAGCCACTGGCCTCTTGTCTTTACGCTGCCCAAGGACTGCTCCAACTGCATAATCGCTCGCGTCACACATAAGCTCGAATGGTTGGCTCCAATCAGGTGGTTGTAAGATAGGGGCTGAGATTAAGGCTTCCTTTAACCTACAAAAAGCATCAAGACAGTCATCAGTTACAATAAATTCATTGTCTTTAATCAAGAGGTTTGTTAGAGGTTTAGCAATTTTAGAAAAATCTTTGATGAATCGACGATAGAATCCAGCGTGTCCCAAGAAACTCCTAACATCCTTCACACTCTTTGGCATGTCAAGCTTTTCTATCACCTCAATCTTAGCCCTGTCAACCTCTATCCCCCTTGATGTGACCACGTGTCCAAGCACGACCCCTTGTTGCACCATGAAATGACACTTTTCCCAATTCAAAACCAAGTTAACTTCTTCACATCTCTGCAAGATTTTAGAAAGGTTAGCTAAGCATGAATCAAAGCAAGTGCCATAAACAGAGAAATCATCCATAAACACCTCCATTTCTTTTTCAATAAAATCCGAAAAGATGGCCATCATGGCCCTTTGAAAGGTTGCAGGTGCATTACAAAGACCAAAAGGCATACGCCTATATGCATAAGTACCATAGGGACAGGTAAAAGTGGTTTTTTCTTGGTCATTTGGATGGATAGGGATTTGAAAGAAACCAGAATAACCATCTAAATAACAAAAGTAAGAGTGATTAGCAAGTCTTTCAAGCAGTTGGTCAACAAATGGAAGTGGAAAATGATCCTTTCGCGTAGCGGTGTTGAGCTTGCGATAGTCGATACACATCCTCCATCCAGTCACCATTCTTGTCTGAATCATCTCATCTTTTTCGTTCTTCACCACTGTTGTTCCTCCCTTCTTGGGCACTACATGCACTGGGCTCACCCATTTGCTATCTGAGATTGGATAAATAATGCCTGCATCAAGGAGTTTGAGGATTTCCTTCTTGACCACCTCTTTGAGATTAGGGTTGAGTCGCCTCTGCCCTTCAATGGATGGTTTGTGGCCCTCCTCCAAGAGGATCCTATGAGTGCAAATTGAGGGATCGATACCCTTTAAATCATCAATAGAGTAGCCAATTGCACCTTTGTGGGCGCGAAGTTCCACCAAAAGTCTCTCTGTTTGATCTGCATCCAATCCAGAATTAACAATAACAGGAAATTTTTGATCTGGATCGAGAAATTCATACCTGAGAGTGGCTGGAAGAGGTTTTAATTCGATCTGGGGTGCTAAATTTCGGTCCGAAATTTTGGATTTCGGTCCGAAATTTTCGGTATCTGCTGAGTTGACTTCCTCTGGCAGGGTAATGACGTCAGTTTCCTGATCGTTTTCAAACTCCTCCATGCTCTCCTGTACTCCAATGGATTCCTGCACATCAGAAAGAAAATTTTGATACAGAATTAGTGCATGTTCATATTGGTCCTCAAGAGATTTTTCAACAATTGGCTCAGTTTCCTCAATCATGCAACAATGGTGGTTATTGGCGCTAGGGTATTTCATGGCATGCTTGATGGAGAAGCGAAGCGTTTCCCCTCCCACTCTAACCAAGATCGTGCCTTCTCTGGCATCCATCATCACCCCTGCGGTACTCAAAAAGGGACGCCCCAAAATGATTGGAACTTCTCTATCTTCTTCCATATCCATCACCACAAAGTCGCCTGGAACAAGGAATTTGCCAACTTGCACTGGAATATCTTTGATTTCACCCATGGGCAAACGCTTGGATGAGTCAGCAAGCTGAATTGTAATATTTGTGGGCAACAACTCACCAAATCCTATCCTCTCAAAGACTGACTTGGGCATCAGGCTTACACTTGCCCCCATATCACACAGTGCTTGTTTGATGAACTCCTTTCCAATAAAACAAGGCAAAACAAACTTCCCTGGATCCCCTAGTTTAGGTGGCATTTTTTTTTTTAGGGCCTCACTGCTCATCCTTGTCAGAACTATCGCCTTCAATTCTTCTAGGGATCTCTTTCCAGTGCACAATTCCTTGAGAAATTTGGCATAAATGGGTACCCTAGTGAACACATCAGAGAAGGGGATGGTGATATGGACCTCCTTTAGCATCTCCCAAAATCGCATGAACTGGATATCCTCTTTTTCTTTAGCCAACTTTCTAGGAAATGGTACAGGGGGCTGGTAAGAAGGCTCTGGGACTGCATTTACTCCCTTTTTCTTCTCTGGAGGGCCTTTTTCACCTTCTGGACCAGGAATTTCGGACCGAAAATTCTGAATTTCGGACCGAAATTCTGGCTCAATTGGGTGGTGTTGCTCTGTCTGCGCGCCGAACTAAGCTCCAGTTGTGTTGGTTGAGTCCAGGAGAGGTGGGGAAGGTAGGGCTTGTTCCAAACATGGCCCCTTCGTCTCCTTGACTTCCCTGCCCTTGCTGTTCGGTGGCTCGTCCGCCTCAAATGGCATTGGCGGGTCCATGTATTGAGTGCCACTCCTCAATGTGTGCAAAGCTTTGCACTGGGCGTTAGGATTCACCTCTGTTTGGCTCGGTAGCTTCCCTTGCTGCCTCGAAAAGTGTGATTCCATCATTTGTTCCAACCTGTTCAAAGTTCCAGCGTTAGTTTTCAGTTCCTCAGTCAACATTTGATTAAATTTACCCTGTTCATGCATAAAGCTTTGGACAACCGGTGGTACACCCTCTCTATTGTAAACAGATTATCTTGGAAAAGGTTGGTCACGACCGTTGTTGTTAAATTGGGTATTTTTATACAAAGTTGGTTGGTTGGTGTTTTTGTACTGGTTCCTTGGCACAAAAGGTCTATCTTCATTGTTGTGATAATTAGGGTGATTCATGTCTGCCCAATTGGCTTGTTCTCGATCACTCAAAGAGTAACTGCGACTAAAGATATGTCCAGGAAAGTAAGAATGTTCGCTGTTAAGCGAGTTGACTTGATGCCCATCGCCGCCTCCTCGCGCAAGTGGACAATCAATGGAATTGTGCCCTTCTTCGCCGCATGCTCCACAAGTGTTGGAATTGAGGTGGGTGCCTTGAAGTGACTGATATGCCGCTAATTCCGCTTCGAGCTCGGCAATCCTCGAGTCCCTTGTTGTGATCTCATTCACTTGGTGCTTGCTAGACGGGCGGCGGTTGTTGGGAATCGGATACCACTCGTAATTCCTAGCACATTCATCAATTTTGTCTCGTGCCTGTGCTGCATCCAGTCGCTTAAATGCGCCACCTGAAAGAGAATCAAGGTTAATTTTAATGTTGTCATATAGACCACTGTGAAAAGCCTTAATTACCATCCAATCTTGGATACCATGGTGTGGACAAGAGTTTTCTAAGTCCCTAAAACGTTCCCATGCATCTCTCATTGACTCATTGTCCTTTTGGTGAAAATTATTGATTTCCTTCCTAATTGTGTCAGCCCTGTCGGCAGAGAAATACCTATCAAGGAAAGCTTGTGCCATTTGGTCCCAACTCCTAATAGACCCTCTTTTTAAGGTTTTGTACCATTTGATGGCTCGGTCCTTAAGAGTAAACCTAAACAACAAAAGTCTAATGGCCTGTTGGGATACACCATTAATTTTAACCAAACGTGTGCAATCAAGAAAAGTTTGTAAATGAGCGTGTGGGTCCTCTTTGTCATCTCCGTAGAACGGATTCTGTTGCACAAGTGCCACATGGTTGGCGGTGATTATCATATTGTTGGCTTCAATTCTTGGAATCACCACAGGACCACCCACGTGGCTGGCTTTTGGAGCTGCAATGTCCATGAGAGATCTGTTCTGCCCCCCTTGCTCCTCTCCATCTGAATTCCCATGAACGCTTTCGTCATCCTGCTCCCATCGCCGCCTTTCATCTTCTAGTGCTCGCCTTTGAGTCTCAACATTGGCGCGATCGGTTGCAAGTCTGGCCTCCCTTTGTTCGAGCTGAAGTCTCAGGTTCTCCATCCTCTGGATCTCTGCTTCGACGTTGACTGGGCCCTGATTGGCTGCCATCTCGCCCGCTGTTTCAGTCACCACCTCAAAATTTCGGTCCGAAATTTGGAAATTTCGGTCCGAAATCTGTTCTGTCTCGGATGTTGATTGAGCTACGGAGTGGGCCTGGCTCGAGGTTGCTTGGTCCGAGAGCTCTGGGTCTGAGTCAAGTCCCCTGGTGAAGTACTTGCGCACAATTGGGGGCTTTGACTTGCCTTTCTTTGGTTTCCCGGCCAGTTCTCAACCTGAAAGTAAGAAGAATAACAACGAAAAGATTAAATAAAAAGAAAAAAAATCTAGTCTCTTAATACTAAAATAAGTACTCGATATCAATACCGTCCCCGGCAACGGCGCCAATTTGATAAAGGAATTAAAACCAAGGTCAAATGAATTTATAACCTTGTTTTACCTTACTAATCGTTCTGGTAAAGCTAAGGGTCGAACCCAAAGGACGGTAAAAATGAGTACCGGACTTAGTTTTTCTTAAAAGCTAGACAAATAAAAATTGTGAGGATTTAATTTAAAGGAAACAACTAAATAACAATTGAAAACTAATAAAATAATTATAAAATATTTTTTGGTTGATTTTTCTGTTTTAAAATGTCCAAATGAATGCAAGAGATGTCCTAGGGGTTTAGTGTTCGAGTAATTTGGCTCTAAAGCACCTAAGTCTTCGATTATGGTCTAGACAGAGGTAAATTTCGGTCCGAAATATAAGTATTTCGGTCCAAAATTCTTAGTACTTTGGACTGAAATTGCTTTAGAATGAATATTTCAACTTGATATCTCTAGACGATGTTATGTAAAGGGTACTTAACAACCAGACCTAAGTTATAATCTCAGTTTTCACGATTTCGATTTTAACTTGGTTTGGAACTTGGTTTTCGCCTCGTAAACAATCAACGTGTACTTTCGTCCTAAGCTGATTGTTTAAGTGAGTTAAGTCAGGGTTCTAGAAATATTTAAGGTCCTGTCAGATCAATAAAAGATGCACCTATCAGTCGCATCTAACCTCCTCTTTCGAGCGTTGGTTTATTTCATGTACTTAACAATTCAATTAATTGATTTTGACTAATGTCCTAACGGTGCTGCAGACATCAATAGGTAGACAATAAAACAATTAATCAAACTAACTAAGCAAGAGATCAATCTCAACAAAACTCATCACATAACATAGCATAAATGATCAAGTCATAATATTTCACCAAATTTATCTACTAACTATCCCTAGAACATCATAATATAGTCTAGCCTAACATGTTTATAACTAAAACAATAAATATCATGTAAATAAGTACGATACAAGCCATGAAACAACGAAGCATAAGCATAAAAGAGTAAACCGAAATATCCGATGCGAATATCGCTGTCCCAGGGCTAAGGAATCGATGAGAGAAACTCTGGACGTGCTGCCGCCTTGTCCAACTTCTGACCTAATCCTCAATCCCGTGAAAAGAGCCAAGAACACACGTGCAAATTAAGGAAAATATTCTTCAGCGAATAATGGATGCTTTCTGGTCAAGAAAAGCGCATATAAATACCCTAACAAAATCCCAGAGGCGGCCAGGGCAAGAGAGAAGTTTCCTTCTTTTCGAGTTGCCATAAGAAAACTTTCCATACATGAAATTTCGGACCGAAATTTCAGAATTTCGGACCGAAATTCTGCTGGACTGGGCCGAAAGGTGGAGTCTGAGCATTTATGTGAGATCCAGGCTTGGCATGGTGCTTTGTAGGCCTTCTCTAGTCCATTTCATGCGTCTGTGGGCCAGGAATGAGACGTCTGGCAGTGACCTAAGCTCCAATTCGTCTTGTTTGCGTGTCTAGTCTTCAATCTTCACGAGAATTCTACAAAAGAACAAAGAAGCGGCGGCAGTACCAAATATCCTGAAAATCACAGTTAATTATGAGACAATTTATATTGGTTTGAGTGTTATTTTGGTGCTAAGTATGGTCAAAATATGCATATAAAAATGAGATATCAGAAAGACATATAAAATGAACAGATTGAACAAACAAACTGAACATATATAACAATAAAATGAACACAAAAAACAAACAAAATGAACACATATAACAACAAAGTAAAATACACATAAAATGAATAGATTGAACAAATAAAGTGAACATTTATAATAACAGAGTGAACTGACATGATAAACAAAGCGAACATCTATAATAATAAATTTAACTGATATATAGGGTGATTTGGATGAGGGGATGAATAAGGAATAAGAATAAGGATTTTCAAAACCTGTGTTTGTCCAAATTCTTTATTCTAATTTCATGATTTTGTTAAAATATGGATAAGGGTCCAAATTTTTTATTCTTGTGTTCTTTGGCACAAGAATAAGAAATTTGAAACTTATTCTTATCTGATTTCTTATTCTTGCGCAACCAAACACACCTGAATAATAAAATAAAGTAAACACTTATAATAATGAAATTGAACATATACAATAAACAATGTGAACATATGTAACATTATAAACTGATATAATAAATAAAGTGAATATTTATAACTACACAATTGTACATATATGATAAACAAAGTGAACACTTATAACAACACAGAAGGAGGGAAATGCAAAAAAGAACAAAGGGAAAGAAAAATGGTAGTCACCGCTCTGCCAAGAGGGAGGGGAGAAATGAATATAGTGCCTAGGTGAGGGGAGAGTAGAGAAGATAGAGGGGATGGAGATAGGATTGGGTGAAGGGGTTCATTGCCAAGAGCGTTGGCCCGCTGAAGCGATCACGTGAGGAGAACGCAGAAGGCACAGAAAAAAAGAGGAGATAATATGTTGTTTGATGGAGTCCACCGCTAAAGAATCACGTATATCATATTGATATAACAAGTAAAACTATTTTGCATAAGGGAGAATCAGCAAAAATGCTTGTTATTCAATCTCTAGCGTTGTACTAGAGCCAAGTGCTGACTATTTTGTTGGATAAAAGGAGAAAAGGCATCATTTTTTTTTTGTCTGGATATTCTGTCAAATAAATATTATTTACGGTGGTTCTTGAGCCGACATTGCCAGTAATGCTTGAGAATTATGCATCTTTTTATCTAATAGTGGTCATCATTGAGTGCATCAATATATCAGATTCTCCGGCTCTCTTTCGCTTCCATAATCCTATTTTATTGTTGCTTTTCTTCAGTTCTATCTTACATTAATTCGTCGTGTTTGGCCGTGTACACAAACAGTGTCAATTCGCGCAAATCAAACACATTGAACAAGGCACAAACTACGAATTAGGGTCTAATTCTTAATTTTCCAAAATTTGAGAACAACGATCTACGAACGCGAATTGCAAAACACATGACACTAATCCATGTTCGGTGTAACACTTCCAAACACAATACTAAAAATAAGAGTTTGTTTCTTGTTCTTCCCTCGTTTGAATTTGTGAGAACTAGAAACAAGAGGCTTATTCTTTTTCTTGAGCATTCCAAACTTGGCATGTTTGGATGTTGATTGAATAAGAAATATGAATAAGAATTTTGAAATTTGTGTCTATTTATATCCTTGGGTTTTGTTAGAATATCAATAAGAAATTAAATTTAAAAATTTCTTATTGTGTTGTTTGGTTCCATGTGAATAAAAAATTTGGAGCTTATTCCTTATTTCTTTTTTTGAGGGCTTGTTGGCGATAGCCAACTAGCAAAATTTATCGCCAACTAACAAAATTTCATTAAGAAGAAAATTATGTACAGAGATACAAATTGAAGAAAAATAAAAAAAAGCAAAAGAAAGAAAAAATTGTAGCTAAGAAACCTATTTACAAAACTATAAAACTAAAAACTAATCAGGTAGCTTTCAAAGATCTAAAGTTGCCATAATCTCTCTCAAATGGAAATGGAGGTAGTGATTTGAGACTTCGAAAGAAAAAATTCTGGCATTTCACTTCTTCCACAACTGCAAGAAAGTACCGCCCAAATAATGTCTCATTGTTTAACAAGTGCGATCATGTTTTGGAACCAAAAGTCAACCATATTGGGGACGAAGTTGAGGACTGGGAGGTTAAATTGGAGTTGGACCCGATCCCAGAGATTGGCGTGCAAAAGGGCATTGGATGAAAAGGTGTGCAGTAGTTTCTATATCAGGTGTAGGACACATGGTACAAGATTGTATTGCTGGCCATCCTCTCAACATGAGGTTAGACTGGGTAAGCAAACGGTCCTGGAAGAGTAACCAAAGAAAAATTTTTATTTTAGACGGTGTTTTGATTTTCCATAATTTACGGTGAAAGTGCGACCTAATTCATTTGTCCGCTAAAACCCTATAAGCACTGGTAGTGGAAAAGGACCCATTTGGCGTGCATCTCCATGCTTTGGGCTAGTCTGTAGCAATGATAATCGAGGAAGAGAAGAAACCCTTGTTGTGCAGAATATATTTATGTCCATTTGAGATGTGGCTGTGTGTAGCTAGCAGTTCAAAATCAGTAGTGCCAAAAAGCTCCTTGACTATGGTGGTCCAAAGGGAATTATGCTCCGCCATCATTTTCCATAGTCATTTTAAGAGAAGAACCTAATTTTGTATGTCAATGAAAATAAACCCTAGACCACCATTTTTCTTGGGGAGGCAACACTAGGACCAATTTACCAGGCAGTGGTCACCGAGACATTTATTCTTACCTCTCCAAAAAAAATTCCTCCTCAATCCCTCTAGACGTTTGAGCAACCATATCAGTAAACGAATGGCTTGCATATAGTGTAGAGGCATGGCCATCAGCACTGATTTGACCAGAGTTTGTCTGCATCCTATTGAAAGAAAACGTGCCTGCCAACCATCTAGTCTTCGCTGGACGGCATCAATAAGAGGTTTGAAGTGAATTTTCCTTAGCCGTCGAAATAAAAGAGATAGACTCAGGTACGTAATGTGTAACTCTTTGGAATGACAGGCCAATATGTGTTGCATGTTGTGCAGTGCTTCACCAGAGATTGCAATTGGTAGGAAACTGCATTTGGAGTCATTGATGTGAAGACCCGAGATAGAAGTAAAATTAGGCAAGATCTCTTTAATGATCAACATGTTTCTGGAAAGGGCCTCCATAATAATGACCATGCCATCCGCGTATTGGAGTGCTGAGTGCACGAGGTGGTATTATGATAGGTCCCGAGGTTAGAGGTGCGGCATTAGTGATGAAGGACTGCAACGTCTCTGCGACTATGATAAACAAGAGATGAGAAAGGGGGTCGCCTTGTCGCAGCCCTCCCTTGTGGAAAAAGAAGTTTGTAAATTCTCCGTTGACCTTAACATAAGAGGAGGAAGATCGCAAAAACCGTAGTAGAGTAGCCATCTAAAGTGGAGGAAAATCTCGTTTTAGGAGTATGTTGGTTAGGAAGGTCCACGAGACCGTGTAGAAAGTTTTGACCAAATCCACCTTGTAGAGCACTGCAGGGATCTTTTTTTTTGTGATAAAAGGAGATACGTTCCCTAGCCACCAAAAAAGATTTCATGATAGACCTCCTTTTGATGAAAGTGAGGACTAACAAGTTGCGGAATGTAAGTCTGTAGTCTATTTACCATGGCTTTAATGGCTTTAATTTAATTTCTGACACTAATTCTAGCCCAACACTAATTTCTGACACTTACATTCCGCCTCTTTAATTTCTTTATTCCTTATTTACATGCATCCAAACTTGGGCTTGTTTAATTTAATTTAATTTCTTTATTTCTGACATCTTTAATTTAATTTCTGACACTAATTCTAGCCCAACAAAGAAAAGAAATTAATTTGGGCTTGTTTCCGTTTAGTTTGTCCAGAACGTACTCACCTGTTTCATCAGAAGTAGCTGTTTTACTTTTACATACTGACTGAAAATCCCCGAAAATATTTCAGATAATTTCGTTTCATAATTACTTTCCTGATTCGTTCAGATGAATATTGGAAGTAATTATCGTTAATTAATTTCATGATAAACATGTTCTAAATAGTGACAATTCCAAATTATTTTAGCGGCTATTCAAAAAATTTTGTACTAGATACGGCCAAAATTAATTACATTATAATGCTAATTAAAAAAAATTCTCATTATTTGTTGTCTTATGTTGGTACTAATTTAAATTATTTGATAATTTGTTCCAACTACCATCTTTATAGTGGGTGTATTCGGTTATGCAAGTATATATAAAAAATAGGGAATAAGGAATAAAAAAAATGTCACATCCAAACATGGGATAAATGGGAGTATATGCAAATTTATCCATATTCTTTAGATCATTTGTTTGTGAGAAGAGATAATATAAAGGAGATAAATAGGATTATACCTCCATTTATCCAATGTTTAGATGTGAGTACATCTTCCCTATTCACTATTCTCTATTCCTTTTTCTTATTAATTCTTGTGCAACCAAATATATTTACGGACCTCACAATTGTTTTTAGACAAAAAAAAGTTAATTTAGAGAACATAGTAGTAACAAACATTTCACAGTTAAATAATAAACGTTGTACATGGAGTTGATTAATTAACCTTGAGAGAAAGAAGAAAGAACTTCAATTTCTCCAGATACAGATCAAACTACCTAGAACAACTCATGATTGTATATATAACTCATGTCTGAGATTTTCCAGGCGTAATGGAACCAAACCATCTAGAACAAGTATAAACCGAGCAAAATGTCTGGAGCCCAGTCATCAGAAGTAGAATCAAAGTGGCCAGAAGAGTGAGGATTCTCCAGGACCTGAACACATACTTCTTCAAGAATTTATTCGTCTTCACCACCAATTTTCTATTATTGAAGCTCTTCACATCATCAATAACACGATCGATCTTTGGCACTCTCGTGAGCCTGATTGATCGGCACATGCCATTCCACAGATCTGCCACCTCCTTGTCACTCTTCATGTGATTTACAATAATTCCACTTTTTCTTAGGATTTTCACATCCCCAACAGTATCGATGATCCCATTCATTAGTTCAGTATAGCGCGCAAAAATTAATGGCCCTTTGACAACTGATGCCTCATATGCGACCAAGTTTCTTAGTATAACATCAGTGTTTGCATCCAGAATAACTACTGGAAGTTTAAAGGATGCAGTTTGCACATCAAATTCTATTCCGTTTATTCCATCTTCCGTTGGAACAAACTTTATGCCGGCTTCTACAAGTTTAGAGACTGACGGGATCATGATCTCTTCTAGTAATGGTGATTTCATTATATCAGTTATGGTTAAGTTTTCTATATTTTTCTTGGCGTTGGTTTGAGATAGGAAATTCTCAACAACAGGAGTGAACAGGGAAAGTAGAGGAATCTTTGTCACAAATCTCCCGAGAAGATTTGTTAAAATATCAATTGGCTTTGATATTAGTTTATCTTTAATGAAACGGATTGGAGCTACATCTAATTGTGACACCTTATTGAATGCTTCTTTTACCTTATCGGCATCCTCAAATTCTGACAACTCATCAGGAATGAGAATTTCGGTTTGATCAATTTGATCTTCGATGTTTGGAACAATAACATTGTACAGAAGTTCTAACAGATGCACATGCTTCTCTACTTTGCATATGCTGACTGTAATCTGAAAAGGACAGACCTCCTTTACGAATCTTTCAAAGATTGTTGACAGTATGTTATCAGCAACTTCAACCGAAGAGTATTTCAGCTCAAGGGTCTTTCTTAAAAGGAAGATCGGGATTTGATTCTCCAACATCATCATGTCCTTTACTATTCCACTTATCCAATTTGTTGAAGGAGGTATGATGCCTGTTCCCTCTTCATTATGGTAATTTTGAAGAAATTCAAGCAAGAAGCATGTGTCGATTGCCATAATCCATGCTAAAGTCTCTTCACTCATATCAAGATACCTAAAGGACCAATACATAAGTTAATTAAGCTAGCA
This sequence comes from Rhynchospora pubera, assembly GCA_028095005.1. Lineage (NCBI taxonomy): Eukaryota > Viridiplantae > Streptophyta > Magnoliopsida > Poales > Cyperaceae > Rhynchospora > Rhynchospora pubera. Next base: position 227,066,560 of record CM051459.1, on the reverse strand, counting down.
GAATGCACTCATCAAAACCAGAAGACAGGATTGAGAAAATCAACCACGACCAACGTAACAAAAATTTAATTATTTGAAATATTTGAACAACTATTTTTGAATAGTAGAAGTTAAGCAACAGTAATTCACATCATTTAATATAATGCAAATATTTTGGCATAATTAGATTTGGACATTAAGTCAACTTGCATTTCTCCTTAAAAGGTGGTTGCATGCATTTCCAAAATTAAAATCACTTTAGTTTTATAAAGGCCAGCTTATTACTTCGATCATAGTAATATCGAAGATGAAAAATGAAAGTAAGTTCACAAAAGGAGAAAAGGGAATAAGGGGTACCTATGGTATGGTGCACGGATCTCAGTTTCAAGTTTCACAAACTCTTTGATAAGGTCATCAAACTTTATGTTTTTAAATGCCCTCTCGACCCTTTTCGCTGCAGCAACCTTGTACCGCTCCATGTCACGCAGCTCAGGTCGATGCACATGGTATGGACCCAAGGCAAACAAGTGGGGTGCATATGCCTCAGGCTTGATCGCACGAAGGAGCTTCGGCACATCAAAAACAGCCACTGCAATGCTGAGCCCATCTTCTACATCCTTTGTGAAGTCATGCCTCAGACGATCTAACCAACGACGCTCATCAAAAAGAGAGTCCTTGATTTGGGAATGGATCATCTTTTCCATGGATCAATAGAAATTGAATGTTGTGTGCTTTTGCCCTCGGACAATTTTATTTTCGCCCTTACTGTAGGAGTTTGGTGACAAATAAGTGAATAAGTAGGTATATATGTAGGCCAAAGAGTTGGTTTGACGAGCTTATTTTTATGTTCATGGAAAGAGTTAATTTCACGTGGTATTTTAGGAAATAATCATTTTATGTTTTACATTCAAGAATTGACTTTTGGCACATATCGTCATAGCGTGTTTGATTAGGGAAAAAACGAAAACAAAAGTTGGAGATGGAATTCTAAGTCCCGCATCCCACAAAAAAATTGTCGGGCATGTTGGTAGAGATAACGTCTCTATCGTTGACAGGTACGCATGCAAAATAAATAAATAAAAAAAATGCATTGGGGATGGATTGTTTTAGAATATATAGGTACGTAATTCGGAGCAATTCGTCTTTTACCAACAACATGAGGTTCGTATAGATTGATCATTGTTTCTTATACAGAAAAACTTTCTTTAATTAACTTTGAACTGATACATGATATAAATTGTAACAAGAGTACTGTTGATATGTATTGCAATTCTATACTTAATTCAAGGAAAATCCTCATTAAATATATGTACATATTTTCTGAGTTTAATTAATTTGAAGTATTTCTGTTCTAATAATCTTTATGGAGTGAAGGATTCTTTTGAAATACGTACAGAGAGAAATATATGGAACCAAAAACCTAAACAATATGTTGATTTGTAAGCCAACGGCTCAATAGAAATATACCAAGTTGTGAATAATGCATGTTATTGGGGCCATATCTACGTCATCGAGTGCCTAATCCAGTAATAGTATAGGTAAATGTCTCCATCACATGAGTTGGTTTTCAGATGGACATAACTAATTAAAACGTTGCTCAAAGCTTGGATCAGGATTATTAGTTTTATTTTTTTATATTAGCGGAAAAGAATCTGTGTCCCCACAATTTTGTCTCTGTAGGCCCACAAAAGGTTGATAGATATATATTGATCTGTATACTGTGTCCATACCATGAATTAATGTAATGATTCCACAGTTTTTTCCTAAATTGCAAGCGTCAGATATGATCATTGTTTATATGAATTAAAATTTCAAAATTTAGTTCAAAATGACCGATTCAAACCGTCAAATACGATCTCCCTATTGAAATCTCCATGCAAACCAAATTTTATATTTTTTCAAAATTTTTAAGTATTTTTCTCAAATTTTAGAAAATCATTAATCTAATTAGTTCTGAACCGTTCAAAAACAACAATATTTAAAAATCCGAAATAAATACTTAAAAATTTTAAAATATATATATAAAATTTGGTCTGCATAGAGATTTCAATAGAGAGATCATATTAGACGGTTTGGATCGGTCATTTTGAATTAAATTTTGAAATTTTAAGCGCGACTCATGGACGCTTTGGTGAGTTGCAACTCACCATAGCAAAACTCGAATATATTTAAATATAGCGACCCTTTGGGGACAATATTATGGGTTATAGTTATTTAACCTCCCTTTAAATACTATAGTCATATTTTAATCTAAAGCTAGTTTACTTTTGGGTAGCTAATTAAATTCTCCGCAGCAATAACAAATAAATGGTCTATTGTATTTCTCGTCGATATATACTAGGTTCGTCGTCTTTTATAAAATGATAATTAAATGATTGGATCAAGAGTAGAATTAAAAATTAAGAAAAAAAAAAAGAAGGCTCGGTATGTCGTATTGTTTTGGAGCAATATATATATATCTTGATTTTTTTTTTCATTTTTTTCCTTGCGAATTAAACCCGTAGGCAGTTTTAATTTTTGTTCTTCTATAATACAGCTCATAAGGTTAGCATGTGCATAGAAATTTTTTTTATTTTTTGGAAGTACAATCTTAGCCCCAACCTATATGATGATGATGCACATGCATTCCAAAAGCGAACAACTCAAAATTGAGATCCTGAAATTAATTAAGGCTTATATTATTGTTTTACTTGTTTTACTTACCGGGACTATAACTGTAACCAAATTCTAAGACAATCAAACAATTAGAGTCTAAAAATAGAAACTGCACTGCCAAAAATAAAAGCAGCACCTCTTCTGGCGCTCCAACCCAGCCCCCACGAACCTCTTCCTCTTCTTTTTCTTTCTTTCCCCTCCTACAGCACCTCCACCTCGCCCTCACGCCTCTCACCCCCTTCTCCCTTTCTTGTACAGCACCTCCCTCTCCCTCTCACGCCTCTCACTCTTTCTTTCGCGCCTCTCTTCCCTTCATCCCCTCTCAACTTCAGATCTGTCTCATTTCTCCTTGCTACTCTCATTTCTCCTTTCTTCTCATATATTTTGTTTTACATTAATTAGTGTTACTAACACATGTAAAAATAGACACTTCTTTAGTAAAAAAAAAATAAATACTCTTTTGGTATACAAAAAAAAATACTCTATTATGACATATAACGACAAACTTATCAGATACTCTTTTAGTATAAAAAATACTCCCTTAAGATAAAATACATACTCCTTTATAATTATTAGTTACTTAAATGAATTATGTACTTACACTTATAAGATACTCCCTTGATAGTTATTATTTACTCTTTTATATTTATTATTTATTCCTCTATAGTTATTAGTTACTCTATTTAATCAACCATGTATTTATACTCATTAGGTACTCCATTGATACTTATTATTTACTCTCTTATAGTTATTATTTACTCCATTGCAGTTATTAGTTACTCACTTATAGTTATTAGGTACTCTCTTATTACTTATTACTTACTCTCTTATACTTATTATTTACTCCCATATAGTTATTGGTTACTTCATTTTTCAGATATACATAAAACTTATTACTTACTTCCTTATGTGTAATAAATACATCCATATACTTTTTTATTTATTCCCTTATATGATTTTCAGATTTGACGAAGAATTTGAAAGAAGACGAAATATATATATCAAATAATGTGCTAAGGAGTCCTAAGCTAATCTGACATAGCAGAGAGTAAGATTGAAATTATAGGATAGAGAGTAGAGAGAAGAGGCACAAATTGAAGGAAAGGGTGAGGAGAGAGGAGAGGCGCATATTGGAGAAGCCGGACGAGGATGAGGAGAGAAGAGATGCACGTGAGAAGCTTGATTGTATGAACAGATGGTAGGGCGATGAGGATTAGGATCAGGATACGTAAGCGCCTCTTGATTCATGTGATTGCTTGATTGTGTTAAGAAATTTTCTTTACCTACGTATTATGCACTAATTTGCCAAAGGTTTTAATTGGTATCGTCGATCTTGATGAAGAGTTCGCGTGGCCGCCTCACTGGAGGCGATCGTTCAAGAGTTCATCGACGATTTAGGGAAGGCGACATTTTAACGGAGATAATTGTAGAAATGAAAATTTGGGGGCGGGGATGTGATTTTGAGCCATCTTGGAAGAAGATTTGGGGGAAGGCGAAATTTTCAGCCGCCATGGAGATCAAATTTCATCTAATTGAACTATTCAACCTAATTTTACCGATTTAGGGTCTGCCTAATTCATAATGATTGGATTGAAATCCAATGGTCGTAAATTATTATTATAAAGTTTCTATTCTGGATACTATGAAAATGACATGCCCTGGAGGGAATATTTTGTTATATTATGAGCCACCAAAATTTTTTAGTTATGTGATTTTTATTTCACGAATATATTTTGATTTGGCGTATTATATGAATATTCGTACTTCTATTTTTATTGAATTAGTCTTTTTTAAATTGATCTAATATTGATATGGAAGAACTATTATTATTCGTGTGTAAAATGATTTTTCTATATGTACAAAATTATTTCTATTGTTTGTATGATTGACCAAATAATAAATAATGGTACGGGAAATTTCATTTTTGGATAAACAAGAATAGTTTGTGCTTTCTTCCAAAAAAAAAAAAAAGAAATGTTTGTGCTAATTCACTTATTTCTTTCAAAAAAAAAAAGAAACGTTTGGATAGGTGTGAGAAGAAGGGAAGAATGGAAGAAGTGGGAAGAAATATTGGAAAGTATGTAATTTTGTGAAGAGTTTGGATTATTTATAATTTATTTCTTCCATTCTTCCTTCTTCCTCCTTCTTCTCAACGCATCCAAACGCACCCTTAAGTTTAAAAAAGGTTTTTTGCTTGATTAATTTTCTAGTTGCATAAATATATGATGACATGGCAGGACAATAGGAATTTTTGTATATTTGACCAATAGTAGGGCAATAAATTAAGTGTTAAAAGTTTCACCATTATCTCATGGTATAATTTTTTTGGTATATTTCAACTAAAATCATAACGAATCAGTATTATAAATAAAGATGCGTGGGTGTCGATTTTAACACGGTTTAACTTTGGACAGACACGGGAATCAATGTACAATTTGGATGAAAAGTTTTTCGGTTTGTGGAACGTCGTATGTATAAACCTTGGTGTGGCGAGTAACATAGTGAAACAAGTCACCCGATTCATCATCATAAAATTAATTCGTTGCACAACATATTTGTTTTATGTTGCGTTCCTTCCCATCTTGGTCCATCGTGTCTAAAAGAAAAAAAAAATATCACATCGCCTTCTCTGCACGTCTCCGCCGCACCTCACCCATAACCCTCTCCTCCAACACCTCCTCCACCGACTTCGCCCCACCCCCCAGCTGCTCCTTTGTGCGCCCCTCCTCCTTCCTCTCCATCTCCTTCTCTTTCGTGGATTCAAGAGAAAATCAAAATGATTCAAGACCTCATATGAGGAAGTTAGTTTACTAACAATTTCAAAGGGATTGAAGGTCTGATGGAACTCCAACGTGAGTTACGTGATGCTACTGGCACTAAGGTCCCTTATTCTCCCCTTTTTTATTTTATTAGAAAAAGTACAAACTATGTTTTATAAAAAATCTGAATTTAATTGGGAGCGGAGGGAGATGAGAGAGGAGAGGGCAATTTAATCAATACAAAATATTGAATTTGGATAGAGGTGATTTATACGATAAAAACAGCATTTTCTAATTTAATTCAGTTTAGGATGGATTTTCTAACCTTTTAGTGCAATTTTGGATCTCAAATCATCATTGTGTCAAAGACCTCTTTTATGTAATAGGAAACTTATAATTTCAACTATGTCCTTAAAAAAATTAAAAGAGTGATTACTTTGGCGGAATATGGTGCAAATGAATAAATGATGATTGTGATGGCATTACTCATTTTGACCGTAAATTTTTTAAATAAACAAATCTGAAAAAAAAAATAACAGTAAACACCGAATAATTAAATTTTGAGCGATGAACATGGCAGAGCACCGTGTTCAGTGGTGCGGAGGTGAAAACGCCGCTGGAAGTAACGCATTTGGTGGTTGTATTTATTTATCTTTACAAATTTAAAATAATAGCATATTTTATATTTATTTGAAATTCAAATATCGAGCGAAGCTCGATTAGTCCCTCTAGTAATTTATAATAAAGTGTGTATATATCACATAATATTTTAAATAATAGTATTTCTCATGGAATAAATTATATATATTAAAACTAACATATCATTTAATAATTAATATACACATCTCATGTAACAAAATATATTACACAGTATATAGTATATTAGTCAATAATATATTTCATAGAATATTTTATTCATAGTCATTAGACTTGTAAAAATAATAAATGTGATATTTCAAATTGATATATTAATTAGACATCATTTTTGGCCTTCTAATATGTAATTGTTAACTAAGATCATATTAAAGTTCAATATGATCTTTATCGGTTATTAAATTTACAAATTAATTGACAAATCTAATTTAAATAGAATTCATGAAGTAGAAAATCACAATATAGAATCGATCGGTTGACAATCACAGTATAGAACGAATTCAAATAGGTTTCAATTTCAAATATTTTCATAGGGCCGTTTGGATTGAAGTGGGAATTTAGAGATTTTTGAGGAATTTTCTATTCCTATGCATAAATTTATTATAAACAATCCAAACTCTTCACAAAGTTACACATTTCTCAATAAATTTATGTCTAGAAATTAGAAATTTCCCAAATTCTCCAAATTCCTAAGCGATCCAAACGCCTTTGTTACACTTATCCTATGTTTCGTTTTTAGTGTGCAAGTTAAGATTTTTTTTTGTTGTTTTTGTTTTTAATGTTTTGCTCTAGAACATTAATGTTTACAAAATTTATATGAAAAACGTAATAAGATTAATAATTTGGATTCTAAATTTGAATTTAAATTTTTTTAATTTAATACATCCGAAAAAAATATGATATATATTCATAGCACTAAAATGTTGGGCCCGTAACCTTCATCTTTAAAATAATATTCATAAAATAAATAAAAGGATTTAGAAAAAAATAAAATTCGATTTTGTATTATATTTCTATATGAAAAATCAAATTGAATAATTTGGATCTATCGTTTGAGACTCAAAATTAAGAAACAAGCATGTCAGACAGACCCTCTTTGTCCACTGCATTGGACTTTAGGTTCAGCCTTATAATTATATTATAATACTATATTTTTTTTAATAGCATATTGATTGTAATAAGTAATAACACTATGTTGACCTCTAAAAATGTGCGGTCAAAATAGCATGAGATGCTTAGGACATATTTGAAGGTTACAGTAACCTGAAATGGCCTCAGAAAATCTCAAGATTTATTTTTAGAGGCATAAGCATGGAAAATACCAGTGCTCGTGGGTTTAGCCGAAATATGCCAAACAAATTCTGAAGGTCTAGAAATTCGTGAGAAAGACATTTCAAATGATGCAAATTCATGATGAATATTTCATGACAAGCCAAATATGCCATTCCATAGAACTAAGCTAAATAGTCTAATGAAAATCATGTGGAAATCTCCACAATAATTTTGACATCCTTCTTCAAGTCTAAACATTGCACAGTTCCAAGTATTCGAATTGTTGTCATTTGGACACAGTCATGAAATTTGGATTATGATATAAAATATTTCTAAAAATCAATAAATAGAAATATTTATGTCATTACGATCTACATGATTCATTGTGTGTAAAATTCCATGCACAAATGATTTAGACCTTCAAATTGTTTTATTTCACACAGCAGCAACGAATTAAAAAAAAAAAGATATGGAATTACATCCTCCCAAATCCGGCCCAGTAAGAAAGTAAGCCCAAAAAAAAAAGGAGGAGATTGAACCCCATCTGTCAGACCCTTCTTCTCATTCTCGACACCTCTCCGATTGGTCAACCCCACTCGACCCCACCCGTCAGTGATGAGGTCGATACACAAATGGCAGCACGCGATAGGCTCTGCTCCTGGGCCCCGCACCTAACCAAAAAAAAAAAAGAGGAAAGGTCGATAAAACAGAAAAAAGAGCAAAATGACAGGGGGGGACGGAGCTCACCTCTGACAACCGCCGTTCCGGCGAACCACAACATTGCAATTCGTGTTCTTGGTACCATTGGAAAGCTGGAGCCGAGGAGAATACAATGGTGCCAACCTTGACCACTGCCGTGTTCTATTTTAGCTCCAATTTTGAAAAGAGGTAGTCTGACTGTTGCAAAAAGCAATGCAAAATTAGCATAATCTGGTCCATGGATATCAAATTAATCATCTACACAGCTTCCTGGTGATACCAAGAGCGAGATAAAATTGTCAAATGGAGCCGAAATGGAGCAGGTGCGTGAGAGCGCCAATGGAAGTTGCACACTGAGTTGGTTAAACATTCACTAATAGTGACTTGTATGATTTATTAATGATTGAAGAATATCAAACAGACCACTTAGAGGCTTTGGTGAAAAAAAACAAATGGAAAGAGCCAATGGTTCTAAGCTCAATTTGAGAGAGAACAATAGAAACCTTTCAATAAAAAAATGCAGCTGCAGTAGTAAAACACAGAAAAGAGGGGTACCAAGTAACATCAGTATTGGGCTAGCTTGATTCATGGAGTAATAAAGGAAATACTAAGCTATGTATTGCCTCAGTTCTAGAGAAACATGTGACATTAGTATATTGATCAAGGCCCAACAGACCAAACTGAAATTATCATGCATGATTAATGTCTGGAAAAGGAGAAAATGATGCAACCTGCAGCTTGATAAATACATCAAGACAATATATTTAAGGCTCCAAGTCCAGCCCATCACTGTAACCACAAAACAACAATGAATTAATATGGAAATACCAAAGAAATGTGCATTAACCATTAAATGCACTGAAAGAGAATCTAATACAATGCCATACCTCTCTTTATCAGAAGTGTGCCATACCTGGGTGCAAAATTGTGTACCTAAAAAAAAGGAGACTCAGTCAGAGCTCTATTTGAAAGAAAGAAAGAGCTATGTTGGAGACAGGAAGCAGCCATAGGTGTTGAGAGATATAGTATGATACTACTTAGTACATACCAATCATACAAGGGATCTTCTACGGCCATGCCTTAACAGTGAGAATGGACATGTTGATGTGACCAAAATGCCCTTCATTCCTCTATAAATAAAGAGGCAGTAAGAAGGAGGGGGAGGGGAAGAGAGAAAGAAAAAAAAGAGGAGAACACCAGAAGACACCCTCTGAATTGCATAAACAAAAGAGAGAAAGCTTTGTAAGTTAGGTTAGACAAAAATAAAAAAAATATATAAAAAAGAAGAATTCTGTGCAAACTAGGAAGCTAGTTCTTTTTAAAAGCAACTTGTGACATACAGGTAATAGTTGAAGAAAAGAGAAAAAGGTAAGGTACTAGTAGCTCAGGTGGTAAGAGCACTTGGCTCTCTTCTAAGAGGTCCAGGATTCAAGCCCGCATGCTTGCGATAGGCTTGGCAAGCCAGCGTAAAAACTCAGCCATATATATAAGAAATGACCAAGGTCGGGGTGTCATTTCTAGCCTACCCCAACTTGTTTGGGATAAAAGGCTTAGACTTTAGACTAGTTGTGGTTACCATCTATCAATAAAGCTTGTTGCTTCACTTAAATTGCTGTTTTGAGAGTCATCTCATGTTTGACCCAGCCACCAATCCATGGTGTGCATGGCATATTAGTTAGCATAGGTTCCAGGCATGTGAAGCCTGAGAACCATTTTATTTATTTTTTATTTTCTTTTGAAGTTGATTTATGTTTACCCTCATTTGCATCAAATCACCTCATGGTAAAGATTAATGGGCATATCTCAATCGGCTTCATCATCTCTCTTACTACTGTTATTCCATTTCCATTTTCTTTCATAAAAAAAAAAGCATGCATATACATACTGCCACAACAAGTATGCAAGGAGAAAAAGTAGGCGTACAAAAGCATAATGATAATATTCTAAGCCTCATTGCCCCTTGTTTCAATTCTGTTGCATGACAAAAAAAGACATATATAATAACAAAAGCTAAGCAATTTGCATATTTAACAATCTTACATGTATTAATATGGATAAACAAACAAAAAAAAATATGTAATACCAACGCCAAAAGGAAAGAAAGAGGAATATCTTTATGATAGCAGGTACCAGCCTATGTCATCTTGCCTCCCTTCATAACAAGGGGCCATGAGATATCTCGATGATGCTCCAAAAGTCATGCCAATTGACCATGATCCCCATGAGCCATCAAACTTCTGCAAGCTTGCCCTCACCGCAAATAACCCAAAACCAGAAACAAACTAATGCCTTCGAATAAAGAAAAAAAACAACAACTCCAAAACAGCCAATCTCATACCATCTTACTCTTCATTGTATAAAATGAACTCATTGAGATCAGTTCTGGTCATGAATAAAAAAAATAATATAAAACAAAAGATAAAAGAAAAAGACAGAAGGAGGGAACCTGATTTCAGAGAGATGAGGCTGATGCTATGTCTATGTTGCCAACTTGAGTTGTCAGGGGCTTAGCAGTTCCTCAACAATCTCATGATGTTTCAATAGCCATGTCAAAAACACACACAAAACCGTTGTACATCACCAACAACTGCCACCTAAAACACACAATCATCGATCATCATACTCATGAGGCATGCTTGATTCAGCATTGGCCAATGGCGGCTACCAATTAAAAAAAGCGAAAGAGCTTACTTCTATCAGACCAGACTCGAGGAAGAATCGAACATCATCCAGTAGGAACATGAACATGACCACCAAACTGTTGAGCCCAGCACTCTCTGGTGTCTCAGGAGTCATCGACATATTAAACAAAAGATACACCTCCGCCGGAAATCACTATTCATCCTTAATATGGCTGTCAAAGGAAAATCAAGGCGGGGAAATCATACTGATGCCGTCAAATCCTTCTCCATGACATCCTTAGATATATAATCGAGTCTCAAAACCCACCGCATGATGCTGTCGGTCGGTGACTTCTTCACAACCTCGTTCAGACATTTTGTCGAACATCTGACAAGCACACAAAGATGGAAGTTTAATCGATGCAAAAGTTCGCGCTAACCGCTACAACTGTTCAAATTGAAGAAGAAACTATCCTCACTTACCTCAAAGCTCCCTAGAGCTTCCAATTCTTGCCTCTGTCCCTCAAAATCAGAGCTGCCCCTCCCATGGTCGAGTGCAACAGAAAGAAAACCCCTGCATCGAACCAGCACGACATGCAATTTTGGCAAACCCAACGAAATCCATGTCACCCTCTTCTCCTTTCAGTCTGGACTCTGGAGCGTGTTCGATGATGAGGCCATCGATATCTAGTGTTCCTCGACCAGATCGAATGAGGAGGAGGAAATAAGAAATCCATGTCACCCTTTTGGTGCATGCCTCGTGAAGTACTGACTGATGGTCCCCACCAGACCTGTCCATATATCGGTCAAAAAGGCGAGTTTCTGACCACACCATGTACAGCCATCCGTGTGTATGAGTACCATTGATGACGTAGCTCAATCAGAACCCACCAAAACTTCAAAATTTCGCCAAAAATCATAGAAGGCTCAGAAAAATCCAAACCAAATTCCTATAAATCCATAAAAATATGAGGAACCCATTCTTGCTAGATATCATGGCCAAAAAACCCTCCAAATCCAGTCAAATCTTCCGAAACACCAAACTTATATTTGATCAGTACATTACCATCTTAAAAGTTTCATCAAGAATCACCGAAAACTCAGAGAAACGTGAGGAAGAATTCTCTGAACTCAAGGCCATGAGAAGGATACATGCTCACTGAGTAATTCTATCATGCCCAAAGAAAAAACGAATTCATTACAAGTGTTCGAAACCTCGGAAGCCCTCACTCAACATCGATAATTAAAGGAAATACGGATTGTGTGCTTTCAATGAGTCAAAAAAATAGACCATCATCAAAATCAAAATTCCTTTATGTCCCAACTGATAAACATCAGATATGGAGTCCCCTATTTTCAAAGCCAAATAAGCAAAAAAATATAATCTCATCAGGACCTAGCCACTAAGCCTCCGATATGGAGTCCTAACCGCAAAACCAAAATCAAACAGAAAATGTAACCCCTCCAGGACCAAGCCGTTAAGCCTTAGATACGGGGTCGTAATCCCAAAACCAAAATAAATGATAATAATGAAAACTCTTCATGACCCAGCTGTCAGTCTCAGATATGGTGCCTCAATCTCAAAACCAGAATCAAAACCAAAAGGAAAGAAAGATAACGTTCCAAATCAAACCCAATTCATGACTGAAACTAAAAAAATGCAAATCCAAATCCGAATCAAAAACCAAAGCCAAAACTAAAGTTAAGAATATCTTTCTGCCCCTGAGAGGGTCACAAGATCCTACCTTGGGTATGCATCTTGGGTGAATGTCCCTAGCCACAATCGTACGTCAACAGATCAGTTGAATGTTCTCGAGGCTACGCATCACTCAACCTCCTTGTTCCTGAGAAGGTCATAAGATCTTGTCTCGGGTATGCAAACCTTGTCCTGTCGGAATTAGCGCTGGTATCACAAGGTCCTAGACCTTAAGGTGGACATCAGAGCCTGCCTTGGTTATGCATCAAAATCGACAATCCAAACCAAATCTAAAATCAAAAATCCAAATTAATATTCAAAAACAAATTCAAAATAATCTTTTTGCCGCCGAGGAGGTCACATGATCCTATCTTGGGTATGCATCTTGGGTGAAAGTCCCTAGCCACAATCGTGCGTCAGCAAGTCAGTTGAATGTTCTCGAGGCTACGCGTTACTCAACTCCTTGTCCTTGAGAAGGTCATAAGATCTTGTCTCGGGTATACAAACCTTGTCCAGTCGGAATTAGCGCCGGTATCACAAGGTCCTAGACCCTAAGGTGGACATCAGAGCCTGCCTTGGGTATGCATCAAAATCGAAAATCTAAATTCAAAACAATCTTTCCGCCCCCGAGGAGGTCACATGATCCTATCTTGGGTATGCATCTTGGGTGAATGTCCCTAGCCACAATCGTGCGTCAGCAAGTCAGTTGAATGTTCTCGAGGCTACGCGTTACTCAACTCCTTGTCCCTGAGAAGTGTTAGTTGAGTGCATAATTTTCATTTTATGATTAAATACTACTAATTATCCATAAACAATCATGCACAAACACGGATCTTGCACTAAGCCATTCACACAAGAGAGAAAGGTTCAAGGTATACCTCTCTTGAGCTAGTAATCAAGAGGCTCGAACCGGCTAGGTTGTAGGTGGTTGTGCTCACGTCTAGCTCGCGCCTCCTTGTCGAATCGCCTCGAGTCCACTTGGTATTAACCAAATCCTCTACAAGTTATGCTAGTAACTTGGAGGAAATGCCTAATCCCTAGCTTACCCAATCTTCTAGCAAATGAACTAATTGATTTGAGGAAGAGAGGGGGCTCAACACATGAGCTAATGGAGAGGGAGAGAGGAGAGGCGCCGGCCACAAAGAGGGGGGGGGCGGCTAGGGTTTGTGGGAGAGAGAGAGAGGGGGATTTGCTACCATATACCCCTTTATATAGAGCTCAAACCCTACCTACCTCTCAACACCTATTTACAACTTTGCCATCCCACCTACCACTAGCTATGGCCGGCCACATTATGGGCCCTTCATGGGCTATGTGCAATGCCTCTTGGGTCCACTTAATCACCTATTAATTGGCCCTTCTTGTTGCTCCCAATTTGACTCCCTATTGGGCCTTTAATTAACTATTTAATTAAAGCCCTATTAAATGCACATGAGTTAAAATAAATAATTATTAACTTAATAATAATTATTTAGGGATTAGATAATGCATTAATTTATTTCTATATGATCCCTTTGATTTAATTAATTATAACGGTCTACAACGCTATTTAATTAATTAATCAACTCATCATATTTTGCAATACCAATTATTGCAAATAAATAAATAATGCAAGCATGGTTAAAACACCAATTCTGTGTGACCCTTTGAGGATTTATGCTACGTTGGACATGGAGTTAAATCGCTATTTAATTCCAATAATCATAAGCGGTATCTAGCAACACGTTATGATTCCCAATTCGCATAAATAGTGTACAGCTACAATATTTCAATCCTGCATAAGAGAATAATAATATATCTCTATTTTGATTCCTATGCCTCACGATATCATCGTATAATCCAAGATAGGAATGTGTCATTCTTGCAGATTATACGTTTCTTGATCTAGAGATAATTGTATCAGTTGCTAGCAAACAATCTATCTCCATCAAGGGGCCCAAACAGATATCGTCACTCACTAAGTGAATTAATGAGGGACATACGGTTTTCTTGACTATTTAACTTTTCCCCGCACAATTCAAGAGAACATAAATAACGTCCGTATAGCAGCCCTTATCGGGAATCAGCGGTAGACGATATTTATTGAACCTATCCTCATGTGGAAAAGATAAATATCTCAAACTTAGAATCAAAATCATAACGAAATAAATAATGACACCAAAACACAATCCATATATTTATTTCGTTGGGTCATGTCCTGTACTATGTTCAAATAACATAAACATATGCAATTAAGTTGGTTACTCTTAACCTTTGATTTATAGAACTTAATCAACACTTAACTTGCATACTAATCTTATTGATAATTAATGTTCCTTGTTAATTATCAAGATTATGGACGCTTTAGATTTATTGTTGTCATTTACTACTAAATGAATCACAGTGATCTATAATTCAGATCCTCAACCTGAATGAACTGTCAACACATAAATCAAGGAACAAATGATATGAAATCATCCATGACATAAAACCATAGAAGTAGCCAAAAAGATTGGCTTCTAGGACATATCTCTAACAAGAAGGTCATAAGATCTTGTCTCGGGTATACAAACCTTGTCTTGTCAGAATTAGTGCTGGTATCACAAGGTCCTCGACCCTGAGGAGGACACCAGATCCTGCTTTGGGTATCCATCAAAAATCAAAAACCAAAACCAAACCAAAAATCTAAAACTCAAATTCATATTTAAAAATAAAATCAAATTTAAAACAATCTTTCTGCCCCCGAGGAGGTCACATGATCCTATCTTGGGTATGCATCTTGGGTGAATGTCCCTAGCCACAATCATGCGTCAGCAAGTTAGTTGAATGTTCTCGAGGCTACGCGTCACTTAACTCCTTGTCCCTGAGAAGGTCATAAGATCTTGTCTTGGGTATACAAACCTTGTCTTGTCGGAATTAGTGTCTGTATCACAAGGCCCTCGGTCCTGAGGAGGACACCAGATCCTACCTTGGGTACGCTTCAAAATCAAAAACTAAAACCAAATCAAAAATCAAAAAATCAAAAAACCTAAATTCATATTAAAAAATAAAACTAAATTCAAAACGATCTTTTTGCCCCTAAGGAGGTCATATGATCATGCCTTAGGTATGCGTCTTGAGTGAATGTCCCTAGCCGCAATCGTGCGTCAACAGGTCAGTTGAATGTTCTCGAGGCTACGCGTCACTCAACTTCCTTGTCCCTGAGAAGGTCATAAGATCCTGTCTTGGGTATACAAACCTTGCCTTGTCAGAATTAGTGCTGGTATCACAAGGTCCT
This sequence comes from Rhynchospora pubera, assembly GCA_028095005.1. NCBI lineage: Eukaryota > Viridiplantae > Streptophyta > Magnoliopsida > Poales > Cyperaceae > Rhynchospora > Rhynchospora pubera. Next base: position 227,050,969 of record CM051459.1, on the reverse strand, counting down.
CGACCCTGAGGAGGACATCAGATGCTACCTTGGGTACGCGAAAACCAAAACTATATAGAAATCCAAGTCACAAAATCAAATTCCAACTTTCGTGGTGTCTAAGTGATCCCGCGACCTCACTTTAGATAACACACTGTCCTAATTGTTAAAGTAGTTTCAGTGATCAAAGCCCACCTGACGAAATATACAAGAAGGACCAGAGCCCCGTGGTGTCTGAGTGATCCCGTGATCTCATTCTAGATAACACAAAATCAAACTTAAATCCAAATCACAAAACCAAATTACGAATCTTGTGGTGTCTAAGTGATCCCGCGACCTCACTTTAGATAACACACTGTCCTAACTGTTAAAGTAATTTTGGTGATCAAAGCTCACCTGACGAAATATACAAAAAGGACTAGAGCCCCGTGGTGTCTGAGTGATCCCGTGATCTCACTCTAGATAACACAAAATCAAATTTAAATCCAAATCACAAAACCGAATTAAGAATCTTGTGGTGTCTAAGTGATCCCGCGACCTCACTTTAGATGACACACCGTCCTGACTGTTATAGTAGTTTCGGTGATCAAAACCCACCTGACGAAATATACTTCAAGGACAAAAACCCCGTGGTATCTGAGTAATCCCGTGATCTTACTCTAGATAACACAAAATCAAATTTGAATCCAAATCAAAACAAAATTAAAATCTCATACTCAAAGGGTGTGTTTGGATGAGCCATGAATAAGGAATAAGAATAAAGAATTTCGGTATGCGTGCTTATCCAAATTCCTTATTCTTATACCATGGTTTTGTTAGTATAAGAATAAGGGCCCAAATTCTTTATTCTTGTGTTGTTTGGGTTGCACATGAATAAGAATAAGCACGCATATTGAAATTTCTTATTCTTATTCCTTATTCAAGGCTCATCCAAACACACCCAAAGAAAGTTCCATGGTATTCTTCCAAGTGTGTGAATCTTGTGGTGTCTGAGTGATCCCGCGACCTCACTCTCGATCGCCACGATAGTCACTTTGAACGAGGAATGCCAAAACCTCACGATATTTGAGTAGCCCCGCGATCCTACTTTACTTTGAACGAGACCCCGAAATAATCTCTTAAAATAAAAAATCATATTTGATATCTCATTTCAAAAAAATAATAATAAATTCATATCGTATCATTTCATCTATAGCCACCATGTTAAACAAAAACTCAAAATAAACAAAAGTTGCTAAACACCAAATATCAACACCCGCAAAATATCCATATGCATATGCATGAACATTAATTGTTTTATTGACAATTCTCTGACAGTCTGCAGCGCATATTCTTTGATATTTCCGATCCAGAGGTGCCTAGGAGAGTAACCAGGGTAATTAACGGCGGGGGTTTGCGCCCGTCTGAAAGAAAGGACCTACACAAAAAACAAAACTTCATATAAGTCCGCACGAGCGAGCATCTCTTTAATGGGAGGCGCTCGTGGCCGGGGCTTTAGCCTGCGAGGGGATATCTAATCCGATCCTTCTTTTTGTTTTCCTTCTCAAACGGGGAAATCCGTCAAAAAGAGCCGGATACACTATCAACAGTTAGAAATTATACACTCAAATTATTAATAATTACACTTTGGCTCTGTTTGGATGGTGTGGGAATAAGAGGAATAAGGAAAGAAGTATTGGGAAGTGTGTAACTTTGTGAAGAGTTTGAATTATTTATAATAAATTTGGGAGTAGGAAGAAGCTATTTCCTTATTCTTACTTCCATCCAAACGGAGCCTTTGTGAATAGTATCATAAAAAAAATCCTAACATTAAACAATCAACATATATACACATAATCCATGATGGTAATTAGTCATAAAAAGATCGAGTTGAGAAGATCTAGTAATATTTTAGCATTTGTTTTGCATTCTGCAAGTATAATCAAATGGTACATCTATTAAAAATGAAAAAAAAAGTGTGCATCTAATTCTGTAAAGTTTGTACGCAAAATTAATTTTTTTCCTCATTTATTGTTTTACAATTTTCAGTCTAATTCCACAAACATTTTTAAATTCTTTTCACAACTTGATTTTGAAATACTATCCCTAAAAATGATAAAAATATATCGAGCAGAGCACCATCAATCAAGTAAAGGAACATGTGTGTAACTATAAACACCATGCTAATTCGTATATAAGAATATATAATCATATCATCATGCTAGTTCAAATATAGTGAAAATTTCGTTCTTATTAATTTTTGAATGTCAATAATTAATTTACATTGTATATATCAATATATTTATGGTTATTGAATCAATAATCAAGAGAAACATCATGTAATTTTAGAATATCATTATGAGATAGTAATTATAATTTGAATATATTTTATTACATTATCGACTTGTAAACATAAGAACTAATGTAGTATTGAATTTAACAGTTTAATACTTTATTATTTATAATATATTGGCTATCATCGTATTTGACATTTTACAAATTTTTTCTCATATTTATGGGCTTATTTTTTGGTATGGACGTTTTTAAGGGACATGAAAAGTTGGTTGTAGACCCGTACGTAGCAAACTAGATCACAAAACATTATCTATTCAAACATTAATATATACATCATAATTCGTATTAGGAATGCAAGTTTTCTCCTCCTGTATTTTTGTCGTGTCGGGATTTTCGGCAAATGGTTCTCAATTAGTCTTTGCACAATATAAAAAAAAAATAACCAAAACAATATGATTTACAAAAAAGACCACAGAAGATCAGATGAGTAATGAAAAAAGAAAGTGGGCCAGTTAGGGTGGATAACGTGTATCACGGAAATAGAATGGGGTCATTCCATTGTCCGTTCCATTTCAGTAACGATACGAATCGGATGATTTGTGATTCGTTCCGTTTCGACGAAACGGCTATATTTACACTATAAAATGCACAAACGAATCACGAAATGCATTCCGTTATTCGTTCCGCTTGTGAAACGAAATGAAATTTTATTCCGTTACACGTTTCACATAAACGGAACGGAACGATTTCGTGTATTCGCGATATTACCGCGCCCATCCCTAGGGCCAGTTAAGATTCTACTGTGTGCTTCCTTTCAGGTTGCAAATTTATGAAGATGTTCTTTTTAAATTTGTTGCACAATAAACAAATTGCATCTGTTAAAGATAATAAAAATAACAAGGTTTCAATGTCAACATTTTGGTAGCCCCAAATGCCAACTTTCCATTAATTAATTATTTTTTAAAAATTTAAAATCGCAACGTCAAATCTAAACTGTTCATCTTATTTAATTTAACGACCGATATGTTTTTATATAAGTTTTGTAAATTTTAGAGTTTATTTGATACTTTATCAAGAGATAAGAAAATAAATGAACCTTATTAATTATGATAGATTCATTCTAATACGTTCCTGTTTTAGCCTTTTATGGAGTATCAAATAAACTCTAAAATTTACGAAATTTATACGAAAATGCATTGATCATTAAATTAAATAAGACGAACATTTTGGATTTGACGTTGCTATTTTAAAATTTTAAAAAGTAACTAAATAGTAGAATATTGGTATTTGGGACAACTAAAATATTGACATTGGAACCCTCCTCAAATTGAATTATTTAATAAAAAAAAAACACAGTAGATTTGTTCCTTGGATCGTTAAACACCGACGGCTCTAAGTTTTACTTAACGATTGAATTTTTAATCAATTTAATTCATTACTTCTTAATACGTATCTTGTTATTTCAAGTGAGGGTGTGCAACTAATTTTTGCGTCTGTGTGTGAAATATTTTTGCGCGTCAATTATCCTATGTGGGTCTATGAACGTTGGTCCTAAATCCTTTGTGCTATTTTTTTTTTAGCGTGCATGTTTGATATATTGACGCTAAGCAGTGGGCTTACGCACCCAAAGAATTTAGATTTTAATGGCAACGTTTGGATGCGTTGAGAAGAAGGTAGGAAGAAAAAAGAAGAGAAAAAATAAATTATAAAAAATCCAAATTCTTCACAAAGTTACACACTTCCCAATACTTCTTCCCACTTCTTCCCTTCTTTTCTCATTCTCTCGAGCCATCCCAATAGTAGATGGCTTGAGGGAAGAAGAGCGGAGGCTCATTATAGTGGAATAGATGATGAAAATGAATCAAGCGGAGGCTGAATAGATGATGAAAATGAATTCAGTTGAGTGAAGAAATAGAGTTTCTTTTCTCATTTATATTTGAACTAAATTGTAACGCATTGTTTAATTGTCTTTTTTTTTCGTTTTTGCTTTCGAACGTGGTGAGTTTAAAAGCTCTAATTAAAAAAGAAAGAAAAAAAATAAAAGATACATTTGGTAATAATATATTGCTTAATAATTTTAATTTGATTAACAGAGCACAAGCCAACCATGCATCCCAAAAGTATATATCCTTAAAGTTTGCAATACAAAAAAAAAAGAAAAACAAAAAGTGGATGCTATCTGTATATGTACATAAAAGTTGTTCACCCATCGAAGAAAAGTTTGCAAGTTTAATTGAAATATGAAACAAAAAATGAATAGAGAAACTAGTAATCCAATACAAAAACCTTCTTGAATTACTGTTTGAAAATAGTCACGTACTCCATAGAGCATCTGGTACAAAAAATCCAGTACTAATGCAGTGAAGCCCTTGGAGCCCTGGACGATCCACCTCCATAGAGCATCTGGTACACCGGTTTGATTCGGACACTCAAGATTACACTTAAAAATGTACCCAGTGCACAACAGCCCGCAAGGATGAAGAATGTAAGCCTAAAGCAATTGGGCCCCACACAACTCGAACCTGTTGAGCCCTTGGCTGCCTCCTTATCATATAGGTATCCTGCTAGAAGGCTGGAAAACAAAAATGCACCGAGTGGATTCCCTAGTGCCATGAAATTGTAGAATAGGCCAAAGTTTTTTAGGCCGAAAAGTTCCGATGTGGTTGGTATCATTACAGAAAACTGAACACCATAGCAGATGCCGAGACATGCAGTTGCAGCATAGAGGGATGTTTCAAGGGCTAGAGCAAGGAGGAGGTATGTGATCGCCATTATTATCTGCGTGCACGTCATTAGCACTGGCCGAGGTAGCGTTCTTGACCTAAAACTCAGAAAAGTTAGCCATTATTATGTGTGTTTGAAAGTTCCTCTGTTCTGAACTTCTGATTAATTAAAGTTTATGCTGAAACTCAATAAAACAAAGCTGTTACTAGCACCCATGTAGTCATAAAACTGAAACCAAGCCTAATATTGCATAAACATTATATCAAGATCAAGAGAAGAAAAGAAACTACTTTGAATTTAAGGGTGCCAAGCCAAAATTTATGTTGCAACAAATGCATAATGAAGTGAGAAAGGGTTAATTACTTGACGAGGTGCTCAGAAATTGTGCCACCAGCAAGCCGCCCAAAAAAGTTTCCCAGACTAAAAAGGCACAATAAAATTGTTGTACCATCATTCTTGGCTGCAAATGCTATTTGAGCTAGATTATTCAAGACGGTCACACCGGATCCAACCCCAATAAAGTATGCAACAAACAAAAGCCAAAAATCAGCTTTCACCAATGCCTCATGAAATTCGAAATCCTCACCTCTTCTTGGTCTTCTATTCCTGCTCACTGCCCCCTCCCCCACAGCCAGAAGCATATCAACATCATCATCCTCATCATCAGAATCGTCGTCATAATACGTTTGTGCTAAAGAAACACTATTGGCAAGGTACGTTTGTGTCAAATCTGGAGGCAACAATGGTGACAACTTTCCTAGTGAAACCAATCCATTTGGCCGAATATTGTAAACATTTTTAAATATCGTCATCTTTACAGGTATGACAAGTGGGGAGAGGAGCAAGAGTACTGTTACACCGAACATTGCGTATTTACTTGTACTGCTCTTAGGTAAAAACTCATCTAAAATTGTTGTCCCAAGAAGATAAAGTGCAAGGATGACACATGCAATTTGCGTGAAGAGAAAATGGCCATGTTGCAACTCATCATCTTCAGTGGCAGGGGTGCAAGGCCGCACAAAGTACATCATCAAGAGGCAAACTAAAGGAAGGCATAATGCTAGCAAGATGAGTAGGTTAGTGGGAGATTCGTCGAGGATGCCGCTGTATAATTGCGTTAGTACCGCCGCACATAAACCCACATATCCTTTAAGTATGCCAGAAACCGTACCTCGGCTATGAGGGAAGTTCTTCATGTTCGCCACTAGCACTGTTGTGATTAACCACGCGCTGCTGTTTGCGCCCAAAAGCAATGCAATCCATACCTAAAAAAATAATTTCCATAAGAAAAAGTTGTGTGACTGATGGGCTAAGGGAAATTTTTGGGCTAAAATTGGGTCTGTCATATCGCATTAGTGGGGGATTGGAATCTTCCCTTCCCACATCATAAGTAGGCCCACAAATGGTGGTAAAAAATAACAAAATAATAATATATGAAGAAAAAACATAGGACATTGCATGCATGAAGTACTTCAGACTGAGTCGTTTTTCATTTTGTTTTGTTTTTCCTGCCTAACGGAGACAAATTAAATGAGAACTAGGGGATGCCTGTATACAAGTGGAATTAGATTAATTAGGAGCATAAGACGAAACATTCAGAATTGAGCTCACCACCCAAAATGGCGGCCTAATGACAGTCTTAGTCACCACGAGCCACACCGCACCATATCCGACAAAGCACAACAAGGCGCCGACTCCAAGCACAATCCAAGATGGGACCCAACTGCAGAGAATGCCGGGTATTATGCCGAAGTTCTCTCCAATGTCGTTGGCTACTCCCATGAGCGTCAGTCGCTGCTGATCATAACCTAGCACGGTTTTCAGTGTTCCGGAGTAGAGCGGGAAGGTGTAGGGGTTTGCAGCCGCCAATTGCACCCACACTGCGGCCGCCAGACCCACCCACGGCGGCCTTGTTCCTGCCTTTACTTGTACCATTTTGAAAAGGACAAAAACAATAAGGAATGAGAAAAAAAGACAAAGAAAATATCGTTTCCTTGGATAATGGAGTTACACAATTTTATAGAGAGAGGGGTTTAATTGGAGGAACAAAGCCTGTTACAAAACTATTTAAATATTATTGATAAATATATAGTTCAACCTTCAAAAAAAAAAAAAAGATAAGTATATAGTTGGAAACAAAAAGGTCAATGACCCCCAAAAAATTGTAGCTTGAATTTGTCCCAAATACGGTTGTTAAGGTCACATTCATACAGTTACGTGGGTCAAGAGGCAAGCTACCTATATCTTTTAAATAAAATTAAAATTTTGTTTGAAAATTTTAATTGCACTCGCTGCTAACCTGGACATAATTAATTAATCAATTTTTTGAGATGATGATGATGATTTGAATATTTTCAATTTGTATTAAAAAAAATTCTGTACATCTTATATAGGCCAAAAAGAAAATTAATAATTCCCGCTGATTCTTGAGAAGTTGAAAAGTCGTTTCAGAAAAGAAAATTTATTATAACAACTTTTGTGAAGTATTACTAACACGTCGAGACAAAATCTTTGCTCCATGAGATCGTTAAGAAGAAGAGATAAATGCACTGTATGCAGTGTGTTGCTAGCTTGCTCTTAAAAAAAAAAAAGAGCATTAACTTTTTATTTTTATTATTACTATTTTTTTAGGCTGAGCAGCTAAATTGTGTATACCCTCATTTGAAATATATAGACAATAAAAGAAAGAATCACAAATTTTCCTATATTTTAGCTTTCATCCACGAAAGAATCTGGGAAACAAATATAGAACAGCGTGCTACGTACAGTACTCATGAAATGGCTTGGGATAACGACATTAAAAAAAAATACTAAAATAATATTAAAATTTTATGAACCGGAACAACTAATGATTAAAGACATATACGTGTATTAACAAGATTTAAAATGACAAGTTTTCTGACACAGCGAGAACCGGCTCTTGGTGTAGTAGCAAAGAGCAATGCATCTCAATCAAGTAAGAGGTCGTAGGTTCGAAACTCGACTAGAGAGATCTTTTATAGACATTTAGTTTATAAATAAGTTAAGAGACTTGATCCCAATTTATCTTTAAAAAAAATTTCCAACATAGCGACCCTTACCTATATATTAACTCCATATTTTATTCCATTCAATATACTCTTTTTTTGTATTACCAATCAATATACTTCTATAATAATTCGTTCGCTTTAGCTCTTTGATGAAAAAATGCGTGAAATTATTTTAAGAATGTTCCTCGTAGGAAAAATATCGTCAACATAGCGACTTCAATATATATATTAGGAAAATTCTGTCGTGACGTCCAATTTTTGAATCGGGCTTTGATCACAACCATTCATGAATGCTAATGAATTAATCTTTCTTGAAAATGAATGGTTGAGATTAAAACCCGATTGAAAATTAGATCTCATGGCTGAATTTTCCTATATATTATTAAATATAAATATATAAGTTGCAAGGAATTGTGATCAATAGTTAACCCCTAACAAGATACGTGTACGTACGTCCTATCTTGGAATAAACAATAACTTTTAATTTGTAATTATCCCCTTTTTTATTATAGCTTATTATTAAATATTACGACTGCAATTAGAACCAGTTTTCGATCTAGTGATAAAGAACAATTCACCTTGACTCCTTAAGTGAAAGATCGCAGGTTCGAAATCCGACTGAAAGTTCAAAATATTTCATGCGCACTGAGTTTTCACAATGCCTGCTCAAATTGAATCGGAGCAATTCTATAGATTCCTAATGTAGAGGCTGAAAATTGTTATGAAGCAAATTAACTTATCTAATATTAAATTGAACGTTTATATCATTTCATCAGAGATTATGCTATGCCAGGTCAATAGTTCAAGATATACTAATGACAGCGTTTCCTTGTTAATAAAATATTATTTAAAATTATTTATAGTACTCAGTTTCTTATCTTTAAGCCAATAAAAATGTTAATTATCAGAAAGAACAGTAATTTAAAGTGCATGGCAACTAAAATGAAATTTCTCGAGTTTCAAACAGAAGTTTCGGATCCCATAAAACTTACTTTGCTGATTTCAGCATCTCTAGTGCCTAAAATTTTCGATTAGTTTGAATACAGATTATTGATCGCACATGTTAATTAAAGTTTAGTTTGAACTTGTAAACAAAATTATTTTTTTACAAAGTGCTTCAAAATAAGTGCAACTTTTGAATAAACAGAGACAGTTCATGACATAAGGATTCCTTTTTAAAAATAAAAATCTGTATGCGTGGGTGTGTTATAGGGAACTTTTGAATATATATTCACAGCTTTCCTACTAGATTGACAACATATTATTCTAATATAAAAAAAAATATTTTGTTCTTTTCTGTAGGCACGTCGTGTACCTAATGGGAAAAAAAACGAATGGGAAATCAATTTTTAGTCTTAAATGAAGGAAATAATGTTAAGGAACAATATTATTAGCAGATTTCCTATTAAAGGGCAACTCTCGATGTTGTACTAATATTCTGAATGACCCTATAAATCTTGTTCGAGTATAAACAAAGTTGCGTCTGTACTTAAGTTTTATCATCAAATGAGGAAAACTCATATGTTGTGTTTTTTTAAAAAAAAAAAATCGAACATATAATACATGTCGAAATAAGATTCAGATATATATATATAAAACAAAATAGCATCTTCTCTAAATATAAATAAAATAAATTAGCAGAGGTCAAATAATAAATAATAAATTATAATCCATTTGTTATGTGTTGAAAGCGAAATCTTGTAATGCATGCGCGCCATACCATATCCATACAAAGTCCTAGGAAAATTAATTTCCATCGAAAACTAATCCAAACATTATATCAAAACATACAGCATAATGATGATTAAATGCTATTTAAAAATTACAATCAGGCGAGCTCATACCTGTTTCCTGATAAAATAAATATTTAGATAAATATATACATGCATGTCTCGTAAATTTTAATATTCAAAAAATGGAATCAACTTTTAGCACAACACGGCTGCATGACATTTTTTTTGTTGATGCGTTGATGTGTGCCTTTTATTTGAAAAAGAATTATAAATCTGAGTAAGGACATACCGGGGTCAGGGGGAAAAAAGAGAGGAGAGGATTTTATTTTTATTGAAGTTGAAAGGAGAGGTGATTTTGTGGGAAAAAAATTGATTTCGATGCAAATTATGACTTTATCTACCTTGATTGAACGAGAGAGAAGAAATCTCATAATTCTTTTTTTTTTTTAAAGAATGTCAAGACGGAATATGAGGAGTTTAAAATCATAAATCAATTATCCGATGGTAAAATTTTTCATTCCGATTTCAAGATTTCGACCAAACAAAAAAACCAGTTATTGGTCCAATGTCAAAAAATAATTAATGCAACTTGAGTGAAAAAGTCGTAGGTTCAAAATCTAACTGGAGAGTGTTTCGTAGATATTTAATTTAAAAATAAATTAAGTTACTCAGACCTCCAATTTATTTTAAAAAAATTGAACCTAACAAATCTAATTGTAATTCCTCCTTAAATATTCCATTCCGTAAATAAAAATGTTAATGAGGATCGAAGTAAAAGATGTACATAGCAGAGCAACTCTCAATTCGCCAACGCCAATCCCTCCACTTCCAAATAGGTCTGTCAATGACATCAAAGACCACGTGCTACCATTCTGTATCATTTAATATATTAATTCCCGTGATTCAGATCCGATCCGAAACAACTGTGGGTAAACAGTTGTTCGCACAGTATTTCGATCTGGATCGTTGATTTTTGTTCCAAGCAATCTGTCCGTCCATCTCGCACCCTCTTCGATCTTTCTGGAAGTGTTCTTTGGACGCGTGAAAAGTCGATTGTCTCTTTCTCTTACTTCTTCGCTTTTCCGAAGAGCCACACGGTCCCATTTTTTTTCTCTTTCACGCCCTCCCATATTTCTCCTTTCTGTTTTGGTTTCTCCAGTCGCAAGAAGCACGGTGGTGCTTCTCCTTCGTCATCGCTCTCCTCTTTTCATCTTTGGAGGCAATGGAATTGAGTGTTTAATGTCTTTCTTAGGTATGGTGACGAAAGACTATTGAATTACCAAAGCTCCTTGCCTTAAAGGATGGCTATGGAGTCTATGGAGTCCTCGCAAGGTGCAAATCGCCTTCACTGTCTCTCCCTGCAGTCATTTTTCCTGCCGATGCATCATGGCTGCGATCTCTGTGTTTTTGAATTAGGGTGCCAAATCGGAGACAAACACAATCATTAGGTTTCTCTGATGGAAATCCTTGCTTACTTTCTCAAATCTGGAGACCTTTTTCCTCTCTCCCCGCCGTTCCTGCTAGGGTTTTCTCTTAGATCACTCTATCCCCTTTTCATTTCACCTCCTTCGTCACTTACCTCTGAGAGAACTAGAAGGGCCTACGCGAATCACTATCGGTCAGCACTCTTTCTTTTCTTTTCTTTTCTTTGCTTGATTTTATCTTACGATTTCGCTTTCATTTTGTCCTAACTGTCGTTTATTTTCCATCCTCTTTATCTTACAGGGTCGGTGTCCTCTTGAGAAGGCACCAAGGCAGGCGATTGGATAAAAATTGATTTTTAGAGTAAGCAAATGTTCATTATTCTATTATTTATTCCTACTTTTTTAGTAGTGAATTGAGTTCCATTAAATTGATATTTAGAGAAACGTTTTGCATGCCGAATTGGTTTTTCAGGTTATCAGTTTAAAAAAATTTACACTTTCATCAAACATACCGATTGTGTTGCTGCCAACGTCAATTTAATTTATTCTTGGAAAAACGTATGCAGTTAAGCATGCTTTATCGTGCTTTGATCTATTGGATTCATGATAAGCATTTCCGTTTTACTTCTATTTTGATTGGTGAATTGCAAAGTGTGCTTAAGGGATTGGCTTGGGTATTATTTGTTCTGTACTCCCTTTTACTGGTGCGCTATTTTTCTCTTTATTAAGGTCAAAAAGTTAAATTTTATAACTGAAAGAAAGTAGTAAACTATTTCTTTATGAAATTGTTATACGCCCAATTAAATAAATCATTGTAGTAAACTATTTTGAAATCTTCTGCTCAGATTTTACAGCTCATTCTAAATTTCTTTTGCCTATTTCAGGTATTATGTAGCATTTATTAACCTACTTCCTAAGGCATCTGACAAAGTGTTCCACAAAGGTATCCAATTGAGGCTATTGCACAATGCAGATTGACTATCTTTAGGTAAGTGGATTGGCCTTCCCGATATTTTCCCCCCTATGGCTGATCAATCAATCATTGATTTTGAAAGGTTACACAATTTTCGCTATTATGTTCAGTAATTTCCACATATTGCATGAAAATAGGGAGTATTAATTAATTAAGCATTACTTAGGTCATGGGAACTATTGAGGGTATGTTGATTAAGAGAATTTTAGTGTTTGAGAACCTTCTTCATTAACTTCCAAAATTGCCTTTGAAATATTTGTGAAGTGAGAGGAAAAAAGAAATTTAATGCCAGTAAAAGTCGGTGGCCTTTATTCCTCAAGTTTGGGGAATAAACAGAGAGCTCAACTGTGTAATTGATCACCGCTTTAGCCCGAATAATTTATTGTCAACTACATAATTAATTCTCAACCTAGGCACAATTTGTCATCAAGCCTCTAATTAGGCCTCTAGATATCTAAAAATTAAACAAATTAGCATCACAAGCATTCTGGATATTGATTATATATGGTACAGCTTGATGTGCTGCTCGAATTGAAGAAGCGATCTACTTTGTTTGTCTTTGATCAGTACACAAAGAAGAGAAAACTTCCAACAATATTTTTCTAATTAGTTTATGGTTTCTTCATTATTAGGGACAGAGGTTCATCTTGGTAGGATGGAGGGACAAGATTTATGGAGTAAAAAGGTATGTAGCTTAGGTGTGTAGTTGATATATATTTCTCTACAAGGCACAAGATTTATATAAAATCTTTCAAAGCAGATTTAAGTGTTTATTTTTTGTTTTTATTTAAATTATACGAATTCTGGCCTTTTTTCTTTATTTTCTACTTGACGTGAGGTTTCTACTCTCATGATTTTTCAATGCTTTTTGTCATGTATCAGGATTGATTTGATGATGAAAATGGAACATTGATTTATTCATAATTTAAGAAGAAGATAGCAGGTATAGTTTGAAACCAGTGAAATCAGCTCACCTCCCTCTGGCTGATTTGCACCACAAAGGTCATCTGCCTCTTATTTATTCTATTTGTGTATGTGTGTGTGTGTGTGTGTTTTTTTTTTTTGAAGGTTGGTTTGAAACCAACGATTTTGTGTATTGCATTTCATTTTTGTGATTTTGGTATACCTTTCTTCATGTATATAATACACAGCTTGGTGTGCTCTATATAGACTTATTTTGAGACAATCAGTTCGGAGACGGATCATCATTAATTAGAGAAGGGACGATTTCCCTATTTGCCTATAGAACATTTTTAAATTCTAGATCATTCTATTTCTGTCATGGCACAATATATATTTGATGTTGTTAGAAACATATAGTATAAATTCAATTGTTGAGGATATACAACTTTGATGGGCCGAAGACCATATCTTTTCATTTTGATTTTCTTTCACTTATTTGTTTTAGATGCCTGTTGTGCTCTCATGCCTCCTTTGAAACCTTTGTTTTACAAAAAGATGCGGTTGCAATAATAAGCATAGTGACTGGTGTCATGTTCATGTCGTCCCTTTGCAAGGCTTTTTAATTAATTTCATAATATAACAACTATGTAATCGATAGAACTATCTTATTGTATTATCACCTCAATGGGTCAGTGGCTATATAAAAATAAGGTGCTCATAAAATTAGAGATATGCGTAAAATTATCATCGATAGAACTTTATGTGGTCGACTAAGCTGCTCATAAAAATTATCATCAATAGAACTTTTATGTGGTTGACTAAGCTGCTCATAAAATTAGAGAATTCCATTCATCAAATTCACCTTAATTTTATCGTTCTTACCGTTCATTAGATTATTTACTGATACTAAGACTGAGAAAAAAATAAGATTAAAAATAGGTCGCGCAACGCGCGACGCACCCACTAGTATATATGAACAGAACAGTTAACGGCACAGGTTTTTGTATCGTTTCAATAACGAAACAGCAAACAAAACACTAAATTGTACCATTTCAAACCGTTTTGTTTTGTTTCAACAAAATCAGTGTAAAATATGAAACGAAAATCCGTACTCTTTTTATAACAAAACGGTTAACGAAATGAAATAGTATACCGTTTTTCTTAACGGAACGTAAGGGTGCATAACTTCTAAAACGATCACGCAAATAGATTGTTGCGTTGATCGTTGCGTTTTGGACATGAAACTGACTATCATTTGCGTTAACCGTTTTGTTTTAGACGAAACGATCGAAATCACGAAAATTCCACGAAAATATGCATGGATGAAACCATTTCAAGCTTGCGTTTTTAAAACGCAACTAAAATCTTTAACCGTTTTGTTTCGTTTTGGACGAAATGAAACGAAAAGACGGTCGAAACGGTCACCACTTTTTGGCCTAACGGAACGACAAACAAAATGGAATGTTCCGTGCTATTGGGCCACGTTTGACGGCCTACTTCCAAATAAAAGTTGCCCATTTTTATCGGTCAACCGAAGTATGATGGATGAAACATTGTAATGGGAATCAGTTCGCTAGAAGAAAATGCCATTTGGACACGGAGCTCTCGTACAATAATGACATGACATGCTACATCTGGTAAAACAACAAATTGGATTTCACTGGGCCTCACCTAAGATGGCGACCCAACAAACTCTCATTTATTTGCAAACAGACGGACCAGAATTTTAGATTTCCTGTGTAGGGAAGGTAAAGGGCTTGAATGTAGCAAGTCACTGCCAAGCTGTAGGTAAAGGGATGGTGTGCACAAGTTAATTAAGCTATGCTAGTTCGCAACATCAACTATATGGTTATATGTGCCACATGTGATATGGAGTCTGCAGGACCTACGAAGCTGCCAGGAAATTGTCTTTCATTCTTTGATTATTATGCATTACTTTTATTCGCAAAAATTACAGAAAGCTTGAACCTAAGGTTTTCTTCCAAGAAAAATAATATTAGTCATGTATGTACACAAATCTGCATAGAAATGTTATATAAAGCATGAAAGTTGGAAGATGAATTTAATTACTGTAAATTTGATACGTCGATCACAACTTCTTATGAATAATTTAAATCTAAATTTTCAACCAAATAATGTAAACCAGTAATCTGTTTTCTTTCAAACTAATAAATTCACTTCAAACACATATATATTTCAAATTTTGTTTGTCATAAAATCAAGATATCTTGGCTCTCAAATAGAAATTCTGATTTTAAACTTTGGGACATCGACTGGGCTTCGACATCTTGGAATATCTGGACGACACGAAAGCATATATGTTTTCTCGGATTGTACCAATCCTCCGGAGCTTCTGGTTAAAGATATATGCGCATGTGTACAATCATGGATGAAGCATGTCTAGTTTTTGCTTTTTGCTTTTTAAAATTTGTATAGGCTTTACTTTTCATTCTTCTAACTCTTTGTAAATATTTTATTTTTAATATGAAAACTTTCAATCAAAAATTTTTATATATGAAAACTTTCAATCAAAGCGCTTTGATCGGAATCCCAATTAAATCCTGTCAGATCTCAATATTAAAAGTTCAAATGACCGATCCAAATCGTCAAATATGATTTCCATATTGAAATCTCTTTGCCGACTAATTTTTTCATTTTTTTGAAATTTTAAGTATTTTTTCGGATTTTAGAAAATTGTTAATCTAATTTGTTCTGAACCCTACAAAAACTGCTATTTTTAAAAACTGTTAATTTCAAAAAAAAAAGTTAAAAATTTCAGAAAAAAATAAAATTTGATCTGCATGGAGATTTCAATAGAGATATCACATTGGATATAAGTGTTGAACATTAGTAGTAAAATGAGTTTAGGATGTCTACGCATTCATGGAAAAGGTCAGCCCTATTTTATTACGCGACTTACGTTGCTCATTAATTCACTTTGGCTCCGTTTGGATGAGATGTGGGAAGAAGGGAAGAAGGGAAGAAGTGGGAAGAAGTATTGGAAAGTGTGTAATTTTGTGAAGAGTTTGGATTGTTTAATAATATATTTGGGCCCTTCTTTCCTTATTCCCTTCTTCCCACTCCAATCCAAACACAGCCTTTGAGAAGGAGGGCTGCAATATTTATTAGCTTTATTATTATAAAGCTTATCTGCATCCGGCAACATCATAGATGAGTTAATAATACAGCTGCGAAAATTGATTTTTTATAATTTTGAGCGATTCCTTTCACGATATGAAGCGCCTGCGTCTTTATCATATTGACTGAATTTTCGTTTTTGATATGCTAGTGGGAGTAATCACATATAGGACTACTCCTGCACTATTTACAATCCAAACGCCCAGCTATTGCTGGCCACTCAACCTCTATAGATTAGCAATGTTGCACTCTCTCTAGAGCTTGTACTTGGAGAAATTTAAGTACAATGAAGTGGAACTCTCTATATCCACTTTTTCTCTCTCAGACACTGTTGGAATGACCTATGTCTTAATTCTGAGGAGAGAGGCGTATTTAATAAGGATATGGATCTATGTTGAAAATACTCAAGTAATCAACTCAAATTCGCAATGATCATAGACTCAACAAAGAGAATATTTTTGTGGTGTGTAAATCTTACTACACAATTTTTTATTTTCTGTCATTACTTTATACTACTATTATATCTATTAAATAGTAAGAAAAATATTTTCTTATATAATACTGTCGAAAATAAAAATTAGTTTTTTTATTTTCCAATTGCTATATTACAAAATAAAACGATATTGTAACATCTATAAATTTAAAAAACAAATATTACCAAAAAAACTATTACTTGACAAAAAAAATATTGCGTATGTTGTGTCAGTAAACCGATACATATGACAATATGACACTACTAGCTTATACTAACAATCTAAATCAGATCTTAAAAGGGTGGCAGTCTACCATTTCCCAAACGGTCCGTTTGGAAATGTCTCTTCAAATTCCAACACTTTTAAACAAATTTAATTAACTTCTAGATTAACTAAGTAGCTTACTAAAAAGCATGCAATTAAAAGGGAAAGAAAGATGCTGTGAAGTGTAACGGACCAATTGTTCTAATTCTCCACTTGATATATACTGTATCACTGACAGACTGACAGTCTATCATTTATCGCTTGTAATTGCATTATATTTACTTATTTAGTGCACCTATCATATCATCACTAAAAACCTGATTGACATGAGAAGTGGGGACCACCTAAAATTGCTACATTTTCAGGGGTCTATTACATAAATACCTCTGCAGGTGGGGATTTGAATTAAAGGCTAATGTAGAACCAAAAATATCCCCTTCAATACCATGCTCTTCTTCTTGATCGCTTCACAATGTCGAGTGAGGTACCCCAATCCCTCTTTGATGAATCAAAAGAGGAGTACCACAAGAGATGGATCACTTCTCCTACCACTTCCAGGTGGGCCCGGGAGTGGAGCCGTGTGTATCTCCTGGCCTGCGCAGCAGGTTTGCTAGTCGACCCACTGTTCCTCTATGCATTGTCTGTCAGTGGGCCCATGATGTGTTTGTTCCTAGACGGGTGGTTCACCATCGCGGTCACAGTGCTCCGGTGCATGGTGGATTGCATGCATGTGTGCAACATATGGCTGCAGCTAAGGATGGCATGTGGCAGGGTTGAGGAGGAGAGAGAGACCGGAGAGGAGAAGTGTGAGAAAGGGCTTTTGAAGAGTTTGTATGTGAGGTCTAAGAATGGTTTCGTATTGGATCTCTTTGTAATATTTCCAGTCCTTCAGGTTAGACGTTACGTATTTCGTCACTTGTTTAAATAATTTTAAGTTTTAACTTAATTAGATCCATTTATTATCTTGTTCTTTCTTTAACTCTGCATACTTCTTATGAGCTTTATATGGAACATGCATGGTTTATTGTATGCCTTTCATTTGCATGGCAATGAATATGCTTTTCATGAAAATAAGCCCTTAAAGATACACTTGTTTCAGGAATTTAAATATATTGGTAATACAAAGAACAATAATTAATTTTCTTATTTCCAGTTTTTGATACCAAGTTTCATTCTTTTTAATGGTTGAACTTTTATATATTTTTAAGACCAAAAGGAGAGTAATGTTTTTTTTTCATTTTCCGGCTTGTTGGGCTAAAATTCTTACCTTATTATTAATTAATTAGTCTCGATTGTCTGTGATAGTAATTACTTTCCTTAGTTCTTACTAATTTAATGCGGTCATAACAATTTTTCTTAAAATCAACAATTTATTGCTTAGCAGTTACACGTTATGGCCTCGCATTTATTCAGTTACATTTGATTGAACAAGCAATGGACCCTTGAGTTTAATTTGGATCGTTTGTAAGAGGAAAGAAGTAATACACCTGAAGTCCTGAACCAACTTCAATTCAATAATAGAAAAAATAATATATAAATGAATTTTTAATAAATTTTTAGCTCTTTCTCATGCGATTACTGTGACGATTTGCATTCAATAATTAATGAATTTGACCAACCAATCTCGTTGCAAAGAATATATTGCTGACGATATATGAGCTTATTTATCTATGATATATCATTATACCATATCACATATCATATAGAAAGAAACAATCAAACTAATAGAATATGTCTCTCACGCTTACGGGCACATGATGATCCGGCACTCAAAATGGTTGATAGAACAACCAGACATAGAAATGTACTGAGGAAATAAATACGGATAAGATAATGTACCTACCAGGCTACCACTACCTGTCCTTGTTTGTTTGCTTCCAATTGTGTGGGTCTCTGGCTTGTACCTAGACACGTGTATGCCTACGTGGCTCCCTATGCTGCTACTGTTGTACCACAAACAAAATTTAATACGGAAGTGTTATTAATCGTGGTCCCTACTGAAATTGAAATCGAAATATTGTCCTGTCTATGTCTGTTTTCCGAAAATAAAGCACAAAAATTTAGTCAAATACGACGAAAGAGCGTATTTCAATTAGAATTATTATTTTGAACATAACACATTCAGCGTTTTATTCAAATAAACCTGAATTAGCTTGCAATTTATTCATCAAAATGTGTATGTACTGTTGAGATACTTTTACTATATATTGTGCCTTTTTCCCTTTTTCAAAGGAAATATTATGTTGTAGATATGCAAAAAAAAAAAGTATGAAAAACTTACAATATAATTGTGAACACATTTGTAGACTGTAATGTGGGTGGCAGCGCCAGCACTGATACATGGAGGAGCGACAACTGCAGTCATGAATCTAATTTTGATAACATTTATATTCGAGTACCTCCCGAAAATATACCACGCTGTTTGTTTACTGCGCCGCATGCAAATTTCTGGCACAATTTGGTGGGGTATAGCTCTAAATCTCATGGCATACTTCGTTGCTGCTCATGTCAGTATTCAGTACCTTTCTTCTTCAAACCTTTCCAAGTTTCTTTCAAATTATTCTGTATATAGTATATACTATATAGGAAATGTTTCGGCATTAGAATTTCGTACTGCTTGATGATTTCTGTAGGCTGTGGGGGCATGTTGGTTCTTGCTCGGTGTCCAAAGAGCAACTAAATGCCTCAAATTGCAATGCTACCAATCACAGACATGTGGGCCCAAGACACTAGCTTGTGTAGATCCAATATACTATGGCACATCACCAATAATGCTAGATGGAGGCAGATTGGATTGGGCTCATAACATGCAAGCAAGGAATATATGTTTAAGTAGCAGTGATAATTTCCAATATGGCGCATACAAGTGGACAGTTGGCCTTGTTACAAATCCTAACCGAATAGAGAAGATCTTGCTCCCTATATTTTGGGGTCTCATGACATTAAGGTAATAATGAGACTGTTCATAAAGATTATATCAGATCCTAGCTAATTTTTACAAGATCAAAATACGAGTTCCTGAATTAAAGAGGGTACGTAACTTAATTGGGACTGTGTTTTATGGTATATAATTTTATTTTATTTTTGGACAAAAATATTTCTGAAAGCATTTTTACAAAACTGTATGATCTGTAAGTTCATAGTTACATCTAACCAATTTAATTACCATATATATATGAATAAAATTGAATTTAATTGCGTATTAGTCAATTTAATTTTCCTTACCAGAACAAACTTAATTTGAGTTGTTTGACAGTACTTTTGGGAATCTGGAGAGCACAACAGAATGGCTTGAGATTGTATTCAATATCATCACCATCACAGGTGGCCTAATTCTCGTTACCATGTTTATTGGTAATATCAAGGTTAATTTTCTTAGATTTTATTATGAAGCAATTTGGTTTCTCGTTGTAGATCTGTGCAAATAACAATTGCCAGTATATGATGTTATTTGTGAACTGGATAACAGAAAGACGTCATAGTTATTATAAAGGACAAATGAAAATTCGTATTAATCTTTATTACCATTATTGGTAACTTGATGATCAAAATTACATGCCGTAAATTACAGATTCTGTTCCGCCAGATTATTTATTAAGAAATCTAGCTTGGTTTGATATAAATGAGTTTAATAAATCAAAATATTTTTCGTAAACATCTATCAAATTAAATTCCTATCAGTTGAATTTCTTAAAACAGAGAGCAATGGTGCACAATATTTCGAAATGGTTTGATTATACCAGCATGTCAGAAATACTGCTATATTACAGAGTAATGGCAGATGGGTCTTTTAATCTCTATCGGGCATGTAGGTGTTCTTGCATGCAACTACATCAAAGAAGCAAGCAATGCATCTTAGAATGAGAAATGTGGAGTGGTGGATGAAACGGAAGCAGCTGCCGCAAAGCTTCAGGCAGAGGGTCCGGCAATATGAGCGTCACAGATGGGCTGCCACACGAGGTGTTGATGAGTGTGAGATGGTACAGAACCTTCCAGAAGGCTTGAGGCGCGATATCAAGTACCATCTCTGCCTTGACCTTGTTCGACAGGTAACTGATTTAATTCTCTCGTGGACTGCCTCATTTTACTATAGGTAGATGTGTCAGATGCTGATTCCATTTTTCAAGTTTGGTATAAGTATTGTACCGCTGTCATAAATATATAGCTGTGTCGACAGATCTTCCACTATGCTGGAGATTTGCAACCTTCTAATTTTCTTTTGTGGAAGGTTTCTTAAGGATTTTATGTCATAATTGAGGTTTTAATCGCAAACAAATTCATTCCAAATATTACACTGCTGCATAATTGTTTATTTTGTCCAGTCGGTGGTATGTACAAAATTTAATTTTATGCAAAAGAAATTGAAGGGTTTGTAGACTATTATTAGCCTATTTAAAGGATGATTTCTAATTTTCTATTGAAGACCGTAAATATTCTTCCCTAACCTCTAAGATATCAATACACTATGCAGGTGCCATTGTTCCAGCACATGGATGAATTAGTACTGGAGAACATCTGTGACAGGGTGAAGTCTCTGATCTTCCCCAAAGGAGAAGTGGTCAGCCGCTTCACTATAATTCATTTAATATTAATTACCATGAAAAGTTTTAGTCAAATGTAATCAAAGAACAATTAAACTTCAGCACTTACGTGTGTTCTTGACCATCAGATCATAAGGGAAGGAGATCCAGTGCAGAGGATGCTTTTCATAGTAAGAGGCCATATGCAAAGCAGTCAAATACTCCGCAACGGGGTCAAGAGCTGTTGCATGCTTGGCCCAGGTAATTCAAAATCACTGCAATTTTCCATTGACAGAACGTTACTATATGTAATCATAATACATAACAATTAATAAGTCATAGTTTCCTTAAATTATAAATATCCTTAGCTCCAAAACATGTACGAATTTGCATACCATCAATCACAGGAAACTTCACCGGTGACGAACTGTTGTCATGGTGCCTCCGTCGGCCCTTCATCGAAAGGCTGCCTCCATCTTCATGTACTCTGACAGCCCTCGAAAGCACAGAGGCATTTGGCCTCGAAGCGGGTGACGTGAAGTATGTCACACAGCATTTCAGGTACACTTTCTTGAACGAGAAGGTCAAGCGGAGTGCAAGGTACTACTCCCCCGGGTGGCGTACATGGGCTGCCGTGGCAATCCAGCTGGCATGGCGGCGGTACAAGCACAGGAAGACCCTGACATCTTTGTCCTTCATTCGGCCAAGGCGGCCCCTCTCGAGGTGCTCCTCCATGGAGGAGGAGCAACTCAGGCTGTACACCGCGCTGCTCACGTCTCCTAAGCCCAACCACGATGACTTATTGTAGGCGACGTTGAGCAAGGTTACACATATATACTGCAGGAACTATTATTTGTTGCATTAGAAATGAATTCAGAATGTTCTCTATTATATATGTGATAAGCTTTGGATATGTCAGGTATTTTGTTTTGGAATAGTTCAGTTAAAAGTTAAAAAAAGGCTTCTGCAATGTGTATGCGTGAGCGTGTGTCGTTTTGGAAAATAAAATGTGAGTATATTATGAGAATTTGAACAAGATTTTGGACTTCTAAGAAGAGTAACAATGGCTTCAATTCAATTATGTAAAAGAAGTAAAGAATATCTAATCAGACATTATCTATTCCAAGTGTAGGTCATTTTCTAACTTGTTTTTATCTATATATGTACATCTCTTCATTTTATTTTATTTTATTTTTTTGAAAGAATTTATCCATGTACATTAACTAACTTATATCATAAACCTCCCTTCGCCAAAATAAAAACCAAAAAAAGTGGAAAACCCCCGATTAAATATTTTCCTTCCCTGAAATGCCAACAAGCTTGAAATAATCGTTGAGCGAAGAATACAAGGAAAGCCCAATTACCACCCATACAAATACAATAGTTTAGGAGTGGGCTTTTCTGTGCTGAAAATTTGTTCTCATCTTAAATTAATTGAGCAGTTTTGGACGTACTGATTGTTCAAACTCTTAACGATTACTTTTTTCGATTTTCTTTATTAATTTATATTGAAAATTGATTAATATCATCGCTCAATTTGTAATCGTTGTCACCGTGCATCAGCAAGTAGCGCTCTCTTCCCTCCACTCACCCGGCGCGCACATTATTTTTTGTTCATTTCGTTATTATAAGTGTTCACTTTATTAGACACAAATGTTCACTTTGTATTATAATTGTTTACTATTTTATAAGTGTTCGTTATATTCACTATGTTCATTTTTTTTTGTCCAAATATTTAGTTTAATAAGTACAAATATTATGTTATTTAAATATAAATGTTCAGTTAATTGCAACAGAAAATATAACTGTTATAAGAAAAAAAATCAAGCGAAGGGGTCACGAACCGGACAAAAAACATATGAAAAAATTAGAAGGGCTCATGAACCGATCCGGTTCAAATTTATTTTTTTCCGACTCTACCCCTGCTCGCTCTCTTTGATCCACGCGCGACACCCTGACGCTACTTCGTCCATTAGTTGAAGCATTTAACTGAACATTTGTAATTATTAAAATGAACACATTTGCTTATTAAATTGAACATTTGTAACATACAATAATTATGGCAGCGATAGCAGTTATAATAGCTGTAAATACATTGCTCATAGTAATAACTATCTATCATCAAGAGAAAACCTTCGAATAAATACTTATTTCATCTCATTTAGGGCTACAAAATGATCGAGACGATGGCGCAAATGAGCTGTTGCGTCGATCGTTTTGTCCTATGCGACAAATCATATATTTTTTTCGTTGAAACGATCGAAATTGTCGAATTTTTCGTGATTTACACATGGACGAAATCGTTTTATTATTTCGTTAACCGTTTCGTCCAACCAAACAAAAACGTTTTGTTGTTTCGTTAACCGTTTCGTCCAGACGAAACAAAACGAAAAACGGTTAAAACTACTTCAATTTCAGCCCTAATCTCATTCAAATGTTACTAGGCTTGAAAACCCATATGTAAAACAATTTAAGAGTGGGTTCCTTTTGGGCTTAAAATATTTACGTTCTATATTAGTTTAACTCACGTATGGTTTTAGTTTAGACCTACTAATAGTTTAAACTCCTAAGCATTACTCTAACTCAAACTGGGAGCACTTTTTTTAATCCTCCGAGGAGGAAAGGGGAGTCCATGGACAAATTTTCTAGAGGGTTGAGCTTTGACCTTTAGTTATTCCAAGGACAAATTCTGAAATCTAATCATAGACTCATAGTGGGCCTTCTCATGTCCAGTCTACATTTTAACTTTCAACAAAGATTGTATTTAATTTATTTTGAAGATAGGTTGCCAAATGACTAATAAATTAAGAGATGGGCTAAAATCAGTCACGATTGACGGATGCAACCGTCAGCTACAATTAAATCTTAATTTTCGAGATTCGAACTGTCGATCTGAACTGTTCAATGTGTTCTTCATATTGAAATCTCATTGGAGACCAAATTTTACATTTTCTGATTTTATCTACTATTTTTTTAGATTTTTAAAATCATAGTTATTGAAAGGTCCAGAATTATTTAGATTAAGAATTTTGTAAAATATCAAACAAATACTCAAAAATTTTAAAAAATATATAAATTTTTGTCTCCAGCGAGATTTCAATATGGAGAACACATTGAACTGTTCGGATCGACTGTTAGAATCACGAAAATTGAAATTTGATCGTAGGTGACGGTTGCATCCGTTAATGGTGGTTGATTTTATCCCATCTCATAAATTAAGTATAAGGTGTGCATTTGAATATTTTAATGACAACTTATTGAAAACAGGCGCTGTCAATGTCTGAAAAAAAAAACTTATTGATGACAAAATTTCTTGTAAATTATTGGGGTCGATCATGCCATGTGTTTTGAGGTGCATAAGTGCATTTCTGTCATTCATACTCAAAATTCACTCAGCCGACCCATTCTCTTGTACGGAGGGAGATTTGAACTAAATGTTTATCGTATTCTTAACCAATTTTCGTACAACCACCCTGAAATATATTACCGCACGTTACCGGACTGAAGATATGATTAATCTGTTTTACTCCATACGAGTTAAATATTATATATGTTTTAAAATTGAAAATAAATTAAGCTGCGCCTCATTTTTTTTTTTTTTGGAATTTTGTAATGTGAAACCATGATGAACTAATTTTAAATTTAAAAGTATGACAGCCATGTTTTGAGATCATGGCTTTAGATGGTGATCATATTTCAAATAACTATCCATAGACCTCGCAAGTCGCACCTCTACTCTTTACAGTCCGTTTGGTTTAGAGGTACACGGTGGGAAGGAAAGAGAATGAAGATGAAATTCAGCCAATTCTGTTGTTTGGATAGAAGGAAATTTAGGAGGCGAAATTTTTACGAGGGGACTCATTTTCCTTCCGAACTTTCCCTCACACACAAATTTATTCCACTCCGATTTGGAGGAGAACGAAGGGAACGGAAAATCACGGAGATGCAATTGACAACTAAACCCTTAGAACACCACTTTCTTACGCGCACCTTTCCTAGAGAGCAATCCTCTGATTTCTAAGCATAATAATCTCTCTCTCCACAATTTTCTTTCGCACTTACACAGAAACCATTAATTTGCAATTTCCCATTCACGATTTTTCTATTCATTTTTTCCGTTGTTTTTTCCCCTTTATTTTTCGTTCTCAACCAAAACTTTTACTAGTATCCAAAAGGTAAAGAAATTCCAACTACTGATATTAATCTTTTTTAGGGCTGACTTCTGAGTTCAATTTTCTTGCTTTTCTTTCAACAGTGGTAATTTATCTCAATTATCAATTGAGATATAGCATCTATATTTTTTTTCCTTGATTTTGAGCCTTGCTATTTTATCTCAATTATCAAATATTTTTCCTGTAAGATCATGCGACAAGCATTAAATTTGGGATTTTTTATAATTCAGTACAATTTACCGGTACATAAATTGATTCTGAAAGTATAAACTTTTTCATAACATCTGAATTGCTAGCACCAATTAAAACTTGTTTGTGCTAAGGGTAAAGTAGTCAATTATTTTATTTTACCTTCGTTAAATTAGTTTAGCCAAACAAGAGAACAAAAACAAAGGAAATTATTTTTCCCTTTCCCTTCAATATTTATCCAAACAGAAAAAATAGAAATATTTTCCTTCCCACTCCAGCACTTTTCTTTCCTCTTCATATTTTCCTTCCCTTTCCACTCTCTTCCTCCGAACCAAACATAAGTGTTAATATAAAAGCACCGAACCAAAGTATATCCACCTACTAACAAGAGCATATCCCCGTCTATAAATGATCCGTACTTGTCTTACAATCTGCTCTGCCACACGAACGCCACGTTCCTAATGTTTAAAAAAAAAGAAACTAATAATATGCCAGTAATGCAGATTGTTTATAATTATATTTTAAATGATCCTTTTCAAAAACATAAATTTGAATGCTGTTGCTGCCATGTTGCGATAGGTTATTTAAAATTGATAATTACTATTTACCATCCACCAAAATGTCATCAGTGTCATTCACAGAGCGCTCTCTTTCTTTCCACGCGTTCCCCTCTCTTCCCTTCAAGTAAATCGCATTTCCCACCCTCTCCGTGCGTTTTACTCTCTCCTTTCCCTTCCAGGCGCATCTCTCCCCTCCCTTCAGCGTTTTTCTTTCTTCTACCTCTCCCTGGTGAGTTTCTCCTCCATCCCTCTCTTCCCTTCTTCTTTCTCCCTTTCCTTTTCTTTCATTTTTTTTCTCTATTTGTTTTTTTTCCTTTCTCACTGGTCCTTTCTTTTTTTTTTCTTTGATTCGTCTACTTCATAAATTTATTTGTTATATATATTCTATTTATTAATTTGCTATATTTGTTTTATATATGTTCACCTTTATTTTTTTTAGGAGTTCAAATTGTTTGTAATATCTGTTAAATTTATTTGCTACATATGTTCAATTTGTTTATGTTCAACTTTTGATGAGTTCATGGTGTTTGTTATGTCTGTTCTATTTATTGTCATATCTGTTCAATTTATTTCTGTTATATATTCACTTTGTTTATCTATACAAAGTTCATTTTTATCTTTTGTCTGAGTTCAATTTGTTTGTCATATATGTTCAATTATTTGTTATATCTGTTCAATTTATTTGTTTTATATGTTCAATTTGTTTGTTATATATGTTTTCAATTTGTTTGTTACATCTGTTTTATATATGTACACCTTTATTTTTGTAAATGAGTTCAAATGTAATATATGTTTAATTTATTTGTTATAATCTGTTAAATTTATTTGATATATATGTTCAATTTATTTGTGTTATATATTCAATTTATTTATGTATATAAGTTCATTTTTATCTTTTGTCTTGAGTTCAATTTGTTTGTCGTGTCTATTCAATTAGTTGTTATATCTGTTCAATTTATTTGTAGTATATGTTCATTTTTATCTTTTGTCTTGAGTTCAATTTGTTTGTCATATCTGTTCAATTAGTTGATATATCTGTTCAACTTATTTGCAGTATATGTTCATTTTGTTTCTTTATTTAACTAATATTAGTATCTCTTCGCTTTGTTGTTATAAGTGTTCAACTTATTGTTCTAAGTGTTAATCTTAAAAATAATAGTTTCAAGGAAAAAAAATTAGGAAAGAGGAGATGAAGTGAGAGATGCTAGGAGTAAAGGGAGGATACAGAGAAAGGGGTTCCGAGAAAGGGAGCTCGTGGAGAGGAAGGGAAGGGAAGGGAGGGAGGGCGCGGAGAAATGAAGCGCGCAGAGAAAAAGTAAAAGAGAGGGACGGAGAGACGGTAGAGGGAGGGAGCGCACGAAGCAGAAGGAAAGGAGAGGGAGGGAGCGCGTGGAGAAGGATGAGTGCGAAAAAATGTATTGTGGACGGCGTGGATGTTTTTTTTGGGATGATAGTTATCACTCCGTTTAAAATTTATAAAGGGGCAAGTAGTGGAGGGGAACAACTACCAGCATGCCCTATTGAGACATGAATTTGTTGTCAATTCAATTGTTAATTATGACAGCTTGTGTTTTTGCCAAAAAAATGAATCGACAGACAGCCAGACCCCTCCGATTGTCTTATTTATTACTCTTGCCCAATTGCGTGTGTCAACTGTACGGCTTTGAATTGTTTGGGAAGAGAAACTAAAAACTACTTTAAACAAAAGGAAGAAAAGAAAATTAAAAGGTACAGGGATTATCGTGAGAAACCTTTCTTGCGTATCGGTTTATTACTTCATTTTTATTTTTCACCATTCATTTAAATATTTAAGATTTGCTACATTTCGTAAGGATTTTTTTTTTTTGATGATATGTAAAAAAAAAAAAAAAGTTCTGTTTGAAAATAAAATTTGCATTTCTGATTAATATTGTTCATTGATCCCAACTTCGAAATAATATCCACATGATTCATTTGAACTTTGGATTTTAGTTGTTGGAGGGGGGAAGATATTTTGCAAATTATGTATGATAAATATTGTAGAAATTCGAATTTACTATCTTAGTACAAAGGATCTTTAAATTTGATGTAATTTGAAATATCATCAATTTTTCATTGTCATCAAATTTAATATACAACTTATCTTAACTGAAAGAATGTACTTATATTTTTGAACTGCAATAACTGTTACAACAATTATTAAATTAATATAGTTATCAAAATATCCGTATTCTATTTTTTTTTATAAAGGTAACTAGAGACGCTCCACCAGTTTCCATTAAAAAAAAGAATCGAAATACGATCAAAATACATCCTAGAAACCATAAACACTATAAACACTGTGGACAAAACAATTCTGCAACCACAAATTTTTTATTTTTTATTACCGTGTACCGATGAGGCAGGGATTCGCACCCTCAGCTGCCAAGGATTCGACTATATCAAACAACCAACTCTTTTTTTCAAATATTTCAAAATTTTAAAATTGAAATGTCAAATTCAAACAATTGATCTTGTTCAATTTTTCAGGCGATGCATTTTCATATAAATTTTATAAAATTTGAAAACGATTTGATACTTGATTAAGTGACCAAATTGTGAATGTATTAGAATTAATCAGTGAGTTAACCAAATTCGTTCTGACAACTTGATCTAGTATCAATCCTACAAAAGATCAACGAGAGTTGATTGCCTAAGCCGTTTGGAGCATTGGCTTCACGACATTCTCAAACTTAGCATATGAGAATCCGTTGATAAACAAGAAAACAATGGAACAATCCGATTCCACATACATGGTTTGAATTCATGTGATCTTTAAATAAAATCCATGTATAACAACAAGGTATAGACCTTGGTTGATGTTCATGAAGGAGCAATCCATCGAGAACGTTTAGATCTTCAAAAGGAAAGATCGACATGGATAACAAATCGACTATGTACAAAGCGCGGTTTCTCGCTTGTAGCTATGTCTAAGTCGATGACTAGTTGACTACGTACAAAGCACAACCTCTTGCTTGTGGCTATGTATAAGTCAATAAAGATCATTCTAGCAATAATTGTATTTCATATATATTGATATATGGAAAAACACATAAAACCGCCTTCTTCGTATGAATGAAGGAAGATGTTGTGTTTTATGTATTGCTAAAAACATACGCATTCTTCAAGGATCCATTAATGGATTAAAGCAAGTGTTGTGGAGATTGGAATAAAAGTTTTGACAAGGAAGTCAAGGAGTTGAACTTCATCAAAAGTATCTTGTACAAACAAGATATTCAGTGAGAGCATAATTGTATTACTTGTATTGTTCAAGATAACAATTCATTAATTGGGAATAACATTAAGAAAATGAGTATTGTCAAGATCTCTTTGGAGAATGCTTTCTCAAATGAGAACTTGGGCGAAATCACCTAATCCTTGGAAACAAAATCTATAAAGATAGATTATGATGGATGTTAGGTTTGAGCAAATGTGCATATATTGACGAAGTGTTCTAGAAACACGAAAATTACACTCCAAGAAAGGATGTTTAACTATACGTCACATGGCATAACTTGAGTATTTAACTCGGTTTATTGCAACTCAATTCGAGAAAATGCATGAAATAGTTCAAGCATTATTTCATTATGAGTTTCATTGTGTACGCCATATTTATGCATATGCCCCAATGTGTAGTATCCAAAAGATATGACAAACAGTTGTCAAATGGATACAAGAGAAACACATTTGGACAATAGTCAAGGATATTCTCGAGTACCTTATGAGAAAGAGTGATATAATGTTTCATCTCTTAAGATGAAAGAGAGCTCGTGTAAATTAATTACACTAATGATAGTTTTTCGAAAGATTGATATAATCACAGTTGAGTTACATATTTTGCTCAAAGGTGGTGTTGTAAGTTTTAGAAGGTGTTCTAAATGGAATATTACAACCGTTTCCGTCACCAAAGCAAAATACATAGCAACTTGTGAAGCAATAAAAGAAGTTTATTTCGGATCGATTTCTTAGTTGAGTTATTATGGTTCTAAGCATCTCGAACTATAACTTACTCCTAAAGAACCCAATGTTACATTGGAGATTCAAATATGATCTATAACGATATCACTTGATATCATATGATGGTGATCAAGAATATATATAGGAGTATATATATATATAGGGTCGAGCAAATTTTGGATAGGTTCGCGAACACAGCGAACACTCTAGCATGACCTCTACCTTGAGCAGTATACGAGATGCATTTATGCATCCATACGTGGTGGACGTATGAGTAACTAGCTTTAAGCGTATTATTTATTTTGAGGTCCGAAACATGTATATATGTAGATATATGACATTGTTTTTAATTCTTCGTTGGCTAGAAGTCACTATTGATTGACTCTAGGCCAAGTGGGAGATTGTTAGAGTTATGTCCTAGAAGTCAATTATTTAATGACTCAATTATTAGTTTATGTATGGGATGATATTTTATCATCTGTTCCTAGGTTTATTATTGACAGATTATTCAGGTTGAGGATCTGAATAGTAGATCTCTGTGGATCATTCTTTAGAATGACAATAATAAATCTAAACGGTCCATAATCTTGATAATTAACAAGGAACATTAATTATCTTATAAGATTAGTATGCAAGTTAAGTGATGATTAAGTTCTACTAATCATAGATAAAGAGTTACCAACTTAATTGCATATGTGTATGTTATGGAACATAGCACAGGACTTGACCCATCGAAATAAACATATGGATTGTGTTATGTGTCATTGTTTATTTCGTTATGATTTTGATTCTAAGTTTGAGATGTTTATCTTTTCCACATGAGGATAGGTTAAATAAATACTGTCTACCGCTGATTCCCGATAAGGACTGCTATACGGACTCTATTTATGTTCTCTTGAATTGTGCGGGGAAAAGTTAATCATCAAGAAAACCGTACGTCCCTCATTAATTCACTTAGTGAGTGACGATATCTGTTTGGACCCCTTGATGGAGATAGATTGTTTGCATGTAACTTTATACAATTATCTCTAGATCAAGAAACGTATAATCTGCAAGAATGACACATTCCTATCTTGGATTATACGATGATATCGTGAGACATAAGAATCAAAATAGAGAAACTGATTATTCTCTTATGCAGGATTGAAATATTGTAGCAGTACACTATTTATGTGAATTGGGAATCATAACGTGTTGCTAGATACCGCTTATGATTATTGGAATTAAATCGCATGTCCAACATAGCATAAATCCTCAAAGGGTCACACATAATAAGGTGTTTAACCACACGTGCATTAATTATTTATTTGCAACAATTGGTTTTGCAAAATATGATAAGTTGATTAATTAATCGTATGCCGTTATGGACCGTTATGATTAATTAAGTCAAATAGATCATATAGAAATAATTTAATGCATTGACTAATTCCATATTAATTATTAAATAGTTAATAATTAATTATAATCAACACATTTAATCATTTGAGCTAATTGGGCCTTTAAATTAATTGGTTAATTTAATGTCCAATGGGAGGTGCAAATAAAAGGAATGGTTAATGGGCTAAACCAACAACTAGTTGTAGACTAAAAGCCCATTAAGGGGGGCGGCTAAGGAGGGGCAATATTGTCCATAGAAAGGTTGGTAGAGCTCTAGGTCATGAGACATATATAAAGGGGTGTTCTTTGGGAGAAAACCCTAGCCTCCACACCAACCTTCTCTCTCCTCCTTCCTTGGCCGAAATTTCAAAGAGGAGAAGTAAAATTTCAAAATTTTCCTATCTTCTTCCTCCCTTCTATTCACCTTCTAGCTCATGTGTTGAGCAAGTCTTTCCACACAATTAATTGGTAGAATTAAATTGAAGAGGGAAAGCTTAGGAATTAGACAAGTTCTCCTATTTACTAGCATATTTAGTAGAGAACGTGATTAATTCCTTAAGTGGACTCGAGGTGTTCGATTAGGAGAAGAAGGAGAAGCACGCCATCGATTCCCATGCCGTAGGATCGAGCCCCGCGAATACGATTTCGCGGGAGGTACAAATTCCACCTATCTCTTTGTGTCGAATGAGCTTTTGTACTAGATCCGTTTTGTGGTTTGTTTTCTTTGCTTAATTAGTTGGTAATTAACATAAAAATGAAAATTAGCACACTTTCTAACACATGCCATGTGTAAATTAACCAATTTTCGTACAACCACCCTGAAATATATTACCGCACGTTACCGGACTGAAGATATGATTAATCTTTTTTACTCCATACGAGTTAAATATTATATATGTTTTAAAATTGAAAATAAATTAAGCTGCGCCTCTTTTTTTTTTTTTGGAATTTTGTAATGTGAAACCATAATGATCTAATTTTAAATTCAAAAGTATGACAGCCATGTTTTGAGATCATGGCTTTAGATGGTGATCATATTTCAAATAACTATCCATATATCTCGCATCTCTATTCTTTATGGATGTGTTTGGATGTAACGGAATAAGCCGGGAATAAAAAATAAGAATAAAAAATTTCGGTTTGCGTGCTTATTCTTATTACTTATTTTTATACTATGGTTTTATTAGTATAGGAATAAGGGCTCTTATTCCTTATTTTTGTGTTGTTTGAGTTGCACAAGAATAAGAATAAGCACGCAAACCGAAATTTCTTATTTCTATTCCCTATTCCCTAACCATCCAAACACACCCATATGGCGTCGTTTGGATAGGTGTGGAAAGAAGAAAAGAAAGGAAGAAGTATTGGAAAGTGTGTTATTTTGTGAAGAGTTTGAATTGTTTATAATTTTTTTTCTACCATTTTTCCTTCTTCCTACTTCTCAACCATCCAAACGGAGACTATAAAAGCACCGAACCAAAGTATATCCACCTTCTAACAAGGAGCATATCCCCGTCTATAAAATGAGTTGCGTCCGTACTTAAGTCTTACAATCTGCTCTGCCACACGAACGCCATGTTCCTAAGGTTTTTTTTTAAAAAAAAAAAAAGAAACTAATATTATGCCAGTAATGCAGATTGTTTATAATTATATTTTAAATGATCCTTTTCAAAAAGATAAATTTGAATGCTGTTGCTGCCATGTTGCGATAGGGTATTTAAAATTTATAAAGGGGCAAGTAGTGGAGGGGAACAACTACCAGCATGCCCTGTTGAGACATGAATTTGTTGTCAATTGTTAATTATGAAAGCTTGTGTTTTTGCCAAAAAATGAATTGACAGACAGACCCCTCCGATTGTCTTATTTAATAGTCTTGCCCAATTGCGTGTGTCAACTGTACGGCTTTGAATTGTTTGGGAAGAGAAACTAAAAACCATTTTAAACAAAAGGAAGAAAATAAAATTAAAAGGTACAGGGATTATCGTGAGAAACCTTTCTTGCGTATCGGTTTATTACTTTATTTTTATTTTTCACCATTCATTTAAATATTTAAGATTTGCTACGTTTTCGTAAGGATTTTACTTTTTGCTGATATGTAAAAAAAAAAAAAAGTTCTGTTTGAAAATAAAATTTGCATTTCTGATTAATATTGTTCATTGATCCCAACTTCGAAATAATATCCACATGATTCATTTGAACTTTGGATTTTAGATGTTGGAGGGGGGGGGAGATATTTTGCAAATTATGTATGGTAAATATTGTAGAAATTCGAATTTACTATCTTACTACAAAGGATCTTTAAATTTGATGTAAATAACATCAATTTTTCAGTGTCATCAAATCTAATATACGACTCATCTTAACTGAAAGAATGTAGTTATATTTTTGAACTGCAATAACTCTTACTACAATTATTAAATTAATATAGTTATCAAAATATCCTTATTCTATTTTTTTTTATAATGGTAACTAGAGACGCTCCACCAGTTTCCATTAAAAAAAAAATCAAAATACGATCAAAATACATCCTAGAAACCATAATAAACACTATAAACACTGTGGACAAAACAATTCCGCAACCGCTAAATTTTTTTTTTATTACCGTCCGATGCGGCAGGGATTCGCACCCTCAGCAGCTAAGGATTCGACTATATCAAACAACCAACTCTTTTTTTTAAATATTTCAAAATTTTAAAATTCAAATGTCGAATTCAAACCATTGATCTTGTTTAATTTTTCGGACGATGCGTATTCATATAAATATAAATTTTATAAAATTTGTAGACGATTTGATACTTGATTAAGTGATCAAATTGTGAATGTATTAGAATTAATCAGTGATAGTTAACCAAATTCGTTCTGACAACTTGATCTAGTATCAAACCAACTCCAAATTTTGTAAAACTTATATGAAGACGCATCACCCGTAAAATTGAACAAGATCAAAGGTTTTGATTAAATATTAAATTTTAAAATTTTGAATATTAAAAAAAATTTTGATTGTTTGGTACAGTCAAACCCTTGGATGCTAAGGATGCGAATCTGTTGCAAATATCATAAGTGGCATCACGTAACAGTGCCATCCTTACCATCCTCTAGCGATGTGCATCTAATCCAGCCCAGCCCAAATATGTGCTCGCCTTTCATATCCTTCGCACCCTCTCCTCCCCTTCAGTTTCGCACTCTTCTTTCTTCCCTCTTTCGTCCCTTCTAACTTCTCTATTATCTTTCTTCTCATTCGTCTCTACTCTCTCTTCCAAGTTCTATGTTCTCTTCCTTAAAACTCATCGCTCTTCCCACTTCTCTATTTTTCTCCTAGCGACATCTCCTCTTTTACAGAAGTCTGACGCACAGCAAAATAAATTGAACACATAAAAGTAACAAATTGAACATATGAATGAACAAAGTGAACATATACACCAACAAAATGAGACATATAAAATAAACACAAAAGTCTGACGCACAGCAAAATAAATTGAACACATAAATGTAATAAATTGAGCATAAGAATGAACAAAGTGAACATATACACCAACAAAGTGAGACATATAAAATAAACACAGAAGTCTGATGCACAGCAAAACAAATTGAACACATAAAAGTAACAAATTGAACATATGTAAGAACAAAGTGAACATCTACACCAACAAAATGAGATGTATAAAATAAATACAAAAGTCTGATGCAGAGCAAAACAAAATAAACACTTAAAATAACAAATTGAACATATACAATAAAAAAAGTGAATAAAGTCTGACGCACAGAAGGAAGTGAGGGGAAGAGAGAGAGATGCACAGAAAGAAAGAAAGAAGAGGGAAGGAAGAGAGATGGAAGAGTGCGTAGAAGGAAAAGGGAGCGTACCCGGATGA
Organism: Rhynchospora pubera; assembly: GCA_028095005.1. Classification (NCBI taxonomy): domain Eukaryota; kingdom Viridiplantae; phylum Streptophyta; class Magnoliopsida; order Poales; family Cyperaceae; genus Rhynchospora; species Rhynchospora pubera. Next base: position 227,015,396 of record CM051459.1, on the reverse strand, counting down.
GGAGAGGAGAGCGCTTCGAGTGATGATAGCGATGGTAGAAATAGAGATAGCAGTACCATTCGATGCGGCAGTACCATTCGGTCCATTCCAGTAGGCCTGTTAGTGGACTGGGTCTGTCCGTGGGCTCATGGATCGGGTACCCTTTCTTCGTAAGTGGACGGAGCTAGAGCCTAGAGTTCCCATTTATAAATCGGCAGACGTATTATGTTATTGTTACTGCTATTATAATATTCATCCATCAATTTGTCCAGTTGACCTAAAGTAACTGACCCAGTTAGGGGTGAAAACGGTCACCATTTCGATCGTTCTTTGGTTTCGTTTCGAACGAAACGAAAGCTTAAAATAGTTTCGTCCATGTGTATTTTCGTGATTTCGACTGTTTCGTTTAAAACGAAACGATTAACGCAAATAGTAATCAATTTCGTTTTCAAAACGTAACGGTCGACGAAATCGACCGTTTTCATGGTTGTTTTAAACATTATGCAGCCCTAGACCCAATCCAAATTTGCTGGGTCAAAACTTGGGAAATTCAATGAATTTGGAGTGCGTTTGGTTTGGCAAGAATAAGAAAAACAAAATGAGAAATATGATATAAAACAGTTTATATCTTATTATTTATACTAATATTTTCAGAGAAATAAGAAACAAAATATCAATAGCTTTGGCTCTATTTGGATGGTATGGGAATAAGAGAAACAAGAGAAGAAGTATTGGGAAATGTGTAACTTTGTGAATAGTTTGAATTGTTTATAATAAATTTAGAAGTAGAAAGAAGCTATTCTTTTATTCTTGCACCCATTAAAACGGAACCTTTTATCTTTTAATTTAGGGAAAATTGGGTGTATACCCCTCTAATCTTGTCTAATTGGAAATATACCCCTCCAATTTTTGAAATTGGATATATACCCTCCTAATCATATTAATATAGTATATTTATCCTTATTGAATATTTTAATGATAATTCAAATATAAAAATTCAAAATTCAAAATTTATGACGAAATTACCCTTCTTCTTCCAGCGACCCCTCTCTTTTTCGAATGGGATTTCTGACCCTTTTGTTCCTGAGCATTCTTGTGCGGATCTTGAAAGCCCCGATGGAAATATTTGAGAATCATCCGACAACAATAAATTATTCTTTCTTCAAAGCTTTGGTGAATCTTGTAGTTGTACGGCAATCAATATTTATTATTTTGTAATTGATACAATAATTATAATCATTGTACACAAGGTACAACAAATTAACAATCAGCTCGCATCTAAATTTAACTCGTTCAAATCTGTACATACGGCACCTTTGATGGAAATCAAGTAAATAAATTCAATAAAAAAGGACTTACGTAAAGAGATGTAATAATGAAGAAAATTGAATTTACCTGTAACCGTCTTCGAAAGGTTTTATGGACTTTGATTTTTTTTTCGAAATAAATAGACTTTCTTTTAAGTTATGTACACGAGCCACCAATTTTAATTTGCCAAACTTTTGTGTATCTCAACGATACTAGAGGAAGAAAATTGTAACTTGAAAATTTATATCTTTTCGCCAGCTTATGATAGAAGGAAGCAAATTAATCAGGGTCATACAACAGAAGTAAAAAGAAATTTTACTTCCAGATGAGAGGAGCCTGTTCAATGCACAGGGCGACAACTGGATCTCATTTTCGTACCAGCACGAGAGAGTTCGCGAATAAAAAGGGTCAGCAATCCCATTCGAGAAGAAGAGGGCAATTTCGTCATAAAATTTTGAATTTTAAATTTTTATATTTGAATTATCATTAAAATATTCAATAAGGGTAAATATACTATATTAACGTGATTAGGAGGGTATATATCCAATTTAAGAGATTAGAGGGGCATATTTCCAATTAGACAAGATTAGAGGAGTATACATCCAATTTTCCCTTTAATTTGTATCATGTTTGAATCTGTTCAGAAATTCATCCCCGTGTATTACTCAATTATATGCAACGTTACGTATGAACAAAATTTGGGAAGTAAAAGGTAAGGGAATTTTTAAGTTTTCAATAATTATTTGAGAAGTTTTTAGGGGGTGAAGCACCAGAAGTTGGCTAAATGTGCAAAGCAAGTAATTCATAGTGCTTAAGCAAGTGGTGGTCCACTCATCCAGTGGTCCAACAAGTTGAATTTGCAGAATGCTAGGAACGAAAAGTAGATTTAAAAAAAAAAAGAAAATTAGATTTAACATATCTCAATTGAATTTGTTCTCTCATTGCTGACTGCCTATATATCGCGAGTCATGAAGCCAATCAAGATTAATCAATGTGAGAATCATACTTAGAGGTAAGGCCGTCTAACGTTGATAAATGATATGAAATGGAGTGTTCCGTTTGCCATTTTGTTAAGCAAACGAAACAGATTTCGCTGTCGTTAACTGTGCCACTTAATAAACGAAACGATTTCGCCAAACGGTATTTACAAAAACACGTTAAAATACGGTAAATCGTTTCATTTCCTATGTCGTTTGTCGTTTCGTTAAGGAAACAAAATAGATTTCCTTACCATTTGCTGTTTCGTTTCCACAAAACGAAACGGCATAACGATTCACGGACTACAGTTGACAGCCTTATTTTGAGGTTTAGTGCACGTCTATTGCTTTTCTTTAGGCTCCGTTTGGATCGTTTAGGAATAAGAGGAACAAGAAGAATAATATTGAGAAGTGTGTAACTTTTGTGAAGAATTTAGTTGGTTGGAAATAAATTTACGTCTAAAAAAAGACTATTTTTTTATTTCTAGCACCATCCAAACGGAGCCTTAAAGTTATAGAAGGTCACAAAATATAACGATTCATGTATATTCTGCTTTTGTTTCCCACGCAAGAAAAAAAGTCCTTCTATTTTAATTTAAATCTAACAAACTAAATTGTACTCAATATTGTTTTCGTGTAGATGATTAATTTGATCTATTTATAACAATCCAAACTATAAAATCGAATTGTACTCATCCTTGCTATCCCGTGAGTTTCACCAGAATAAGCCAAAAAACATGAGAAGATTATTTTACATATAATAATTATATAAACACTCACTAATACAAATTGATGCAAATTTCTCAGCCCTATAATACATGAAGTACTAGACTGTGCATGCCACAAAAATACCCAGTTTCAATTTTCGTTCCCTCCAAGAATTTGTCCTGGCGCCGGTTTTCCCTTTCCTAACTTTGTACCCAAGTTTTCAAACATGAAGAGCATTTTTTTATTTTCCAATTGTGAAAAAGATTTATTTCCAAATTGAAAAGATACGCTAACTAATTTAGCTTGGTAAAGATCAGATGTGCCTAGAACCTTCATCAATTACACCGCGGTAAGAAAAGAAGGATAAATTTATTTATATTTAAAAAAAGAACACGCAAGAAACTAATAATACCCCGATACTTTCTTTTCATTACTTTTCTCTAGACACCAAGTCACCAACAGGCAACAACTATTTTATAATAAAATATGAAACACAGAAAGAAAGAAAGGTACTAAAAATATTAATAAAAGTAATCTTCTTGCGCAAGCATAACAACATATTGCTCAATTTTCAAATTAAAAAGGAATAAAATTGCGTGTCTGCCTCTCCGTGGACCCCCTTTTTACGCCTTTTTTTAATGGGCTACACTCGGTGCACAGCCGAACTTGAATACTTCAAATCAATGACAAAGTATATATTACGCTCGGCATATGCATGTCGCAATCACGAATCATGATATTCAAAAGGGCGGTGCTCTTGGTGTACCAAACAACACAATCAATACGACCGTTTCAAGCATCTTAAAGATCAGATGATGCCTACACCTGGATCACGAAAATCCGAAGGAGTGGACCCCAGAAGCAGGAGATAAAATAGAATTCAGTTGCAATTTTTCCTGCAAGCCTGGTGCAGGGAAAAAAGTTTCCAAGTCGTGCCCACCGCTGAGGCTATGAGTTCAGATCTGGTGCCGCGCGGCACACCGTGTAGAGCGGCATCGTAGCCGTCTGATCAAGATCCAATGGACAAGGGAGCTCCGTGCATGTAATCTTGATTGATAGGCCCGTAAAAAATGAACCGTCCGATCAAGATCAGACGGCCCGTACGCGCGCTACACGGTGTCCCGCGCTACACGGGATTCGGGTCCCTGAGGCTATGCTGCTGTGTTGACGCAGATTAGAATTAGATGCCGTGGAACCATAGTTACTTGTTAGGTTAAACTAACTCGTGTTGTAACGGGTGAGTTCGCACCCGCTGACTTTGTACCCTGAAAAGTTGTGGAATTTACGAGGCATGCCCCCAACCCTAATTCCAGCTATAAATACTTCCCCATGACCCAAGCTCTGTTTGGCAAAATAGCCACTCAAGGCCCTCTAATTTTCTCCTTTTCTCCCCTCAACTTTCGTCCATTTGCGTTTCAGTCCCTCCAAATAACTCCAAAATCAAATAGATAAATAAAATATGAGCGCAAGTTCAAAGCGATCCAGCGGACCGGTGCTTCCGGTCGCGAACCAGTTCAGCCGGTCAATCTCTCCGTCCGGCCGGTTCGGCGGCGGAGGCGGCGGCGGCATGTCGGCATCTCTGTCGTCGACCTTCGCGCCGACCTCCGCGCAGTCGTTCCTGACGAGATCTGCGTCGCCGACACGTGTGAACTTCTCGTCGAACAGCCAACCGGCTCCGTCGGTGAAATTCTCGCTGCCGTTCTCGCACCGTGCGATCTCGCCGAATACCAAACAGCAGGCCGTGAAGCCCGCGAGGAGAACGTGTATGTGCTCGCCCACGACGCACCCGGGGTCCTTCAGGTGCAGCCTGCACAAAGGCCAGTACAACAACAGCAGCAGCAGCCACCGCCACGGCGGATCTTCGAACCGACTGAACGCGCGGCGATCGGCGATGACGAACTCGCTGATCCGGATCTCGACGGTGGAAGGAGATCTGGTGAAGCGGGCGCTGGCGGCGCTGATCAGGCCCTCGTCGCACCAGCAGCGGAGGAGAGGCGATTTCCAGCCCAGGCCCAGTCGCCTCTCCGTCATGTCCAAGTAAATTCGTAAAGATGGAAGGGTAAAAAGGTAAAAAAGAAAAATCGCCCCCTGCGAAAGAAATAGGGAGTGCGACGTGGGATGTGTCATGTGTCATGAGTGTGTGAAGAAATAGAGAAACATTTTGTTTTATTTTTCTTTTCTTAATTTTTGTACGAGAGAAGGGAAAGGGGTGGGTAGACTAGGAGGTGGCCGGATTTGTACATAGAATTTTGTGACAGCCGTTCATTCATCGATGAATGATGAATGATGATGGCTTCTTCTTCTTCTTCTTCATGAATTTTTCTACGAAGATGAATCGGCGTTCAGAACTTGCAACTTGGACATAGATAGCTTTGATGGACAAATTTCTAAACTCAAATTTGAAATTAAACACAAATTGAAATGAAATTTACTAAAATGTCCAACTCATTTGCACCTCTATTAATTAAAGTGACTTAATTAATTTATTTTAATTTAACTCATTAACATCTATGTTTTTTTGTACAGTTTCGTTTTATTTGCGTTCCGTCCTCTCCGTGATGGATGGTGCTCGTTTCGTTCATTTTTGAGGTAATCCGTGTCTATTATTTATTTTTGTTTATTTATTTGTATTATTGATAATTTATATATTTTTTATTATAAGTAAGAATATTTATTTGTCTGATTGTTTCTGTATGAAATGCAGGTTGCGTGGCGTTGGAGGAAAGTTTGCTAAGGTCATGTTTGAATTTGGACTATATATAAAATTTGAAGAATGGAAATTTGCAACTGAAATAAGAATTAAAAAAATGAAGAACGCTCAATTTGAACAACAAGTATCAAACTAAACTAAAAAATGAGGACTGGACAAGTACAACAAAACAAGGTGTCAAGGTGTGAAAGGAAGAAGAAAACAGAGGCTGGTATTGCTCTGGAATCCGAGACTATTTAGCTATTCACTATTGAGCCATTGAATTTTGAACATGGACTTTTGAATTGGACTTTAAAATAAACAAAAACAAAACAAAAGGGTTATTTCTATCACCGAAAAGATGGTAAAGTGGGACCCAGGGAAAAGGAGAAGCAGTGGGGTTTCTGAAATGAAACAGAAATGGATTCGGGCATTAAATGAGATGAATGGGTGCAAGGTCGCTGTCGGATCTGGCTTTTTCAATGTATCCGCTCCGCGTGATGTGAACTGCCAACAGCAAGTTTGAAGTTTGAAGTTTGAAGTTTGAACCGGACTTTTAATTGACTCCGTCTCGGGACTCGGAGAAACGGATCGGAATTAAATGGGAGTGGGGCCCGCGTGTCAGGTCCTGACCGTGGGATATGGCTTTTTGTTTTATTTTTACTGTACGCGTGTCGAAACAGTAAGACTTTACTGGTAAATCCAACTGTAGGCGTGTCGGTCTAGCTGTGCCACGTGGCTGTGATCGGAGGCCAGCTAAGAAGGTTGGGTTTTATTTTATTTTTTTTATTAATGGTTAAGAAGGTTGGGTTGGATCGGTAGTTGACATGTCGACGACGAGAAGTTTCTATCCATCGATCCATCTATCTATCTATCTGTCCAATACCAAACAACAAAGATGCAAGAATGAAAAGTCAATCAATCCAAGATTAAATGAACCTAATAATCAGATAAAAGAATAAAATATATACAAAACGAGTATTTATTTCTGTTCAACGTGGCTGCCATTGCCCATTGGGTGTGACACGGCTTGCCTTGACTTGGCTCCTCAGAACTCTGCTGGAATCATTCGGTTTGGATTTCAAACCAATAATTATAATTATAATTAATTATTGATGCTAAGCTTCTCAAATCTGAGCCGTTCAAGGATACGCCTCCTTGTAATCACTAATCAGGCGGTTGGATCAATTTGGATTTTTTATCTTCACTCGTGACTCTTGAGGTTCAAATGTTGATATTAGCAAATTCAATTCCCGAATTTCTGTGAACATTTTTAATGTGCAAAATTATAATGTTTCTGTTTTTGTTTTAAAACCTACAGCGTCTATCAGCTAAACACCACAGTAGAAAGGAAGATAAAAATGAGTGTCAAGAAAGAAAACAAAAAATTGTTATTGAAAGGCTAAACTCTCAACTTGAAGTCAATGTCTTGTATTAACATTTCCCAAATTCTTCATAAATATCTGCATTAAAACCTCCTGTACCAACCCTATTTTGTTCTAAAATCAGCTCATCCTTACTACTTGTAAAAGCACATAGAGAAAGAGTTTAACATTTCATATAAAAGAAGTAAACATGTCAGATAAAATGGTGTAAACAATTCTTATATCAATTATGGACCATTGATTTGTGTAATTTGATCGATTAGTGGTCTAGATCAAGGTTAGACCTTTTATTAAAAAAAATTTAAGTTACTACTAAATTAGTTATTTATTAAAAGGAAAGACTAAATATTGATTTTATCATATCTTTATTGTCTAACGTGCAAAATTTTATATGAAAAAAAAAATAATATCAATATATATTTGCCCACGTGTTGAGGACATATTTTGCTAGTAAAATCTAATGCTTGAAACTATAATGAGAAATGCTAGCGTCCAATATAATCGTTTTCATGTTTTTAAATTTTTAATGACCGATCCGAACCGTTCAATATGTTCTCTCTATTGAAATCTTACAAGAAATCAATTTTTATATTTTTTTTCGAAATATTTTACTATTTTTTGGTATTTTTGAAAATTCATGATATAAACATTATGAATCGTCCAATACAATAATTTTCTAAAATACAAAAAAAAATATAAAAATTGGTTTCTTATAAGTTTTCAATATGGAAAACATATTGAACGGTTCGAATCAGTTATCTAAAATTAAAAAACGTGAAAACGATCATATTGGACGAACTCCATCCGTCTAATATATTGAACTCTATCATTTTTCAAGTTAATTTGTTTGGGATTTGAGAGGCATGAGAAATCTCTCTATGTTTCAGTTTTTGTTTTAAAACCCACAGTGTCTACTAAAAATCATAGTAGAAAGGAAGATAAAATGAGTGTCAAGAAAGAAAACATAAAACTTGTTATGGGAAGGCTAAACTCTCAACTTCAAGTCAGTGTCTTGTAATAATATTCCCCAAATTTTTTATATTAATTATGGACAATTGATTTGTGTAATTTGATATGATCAGTGGTTTAGATCAAAGTTAGACTTTTTATTTAAAAAAATTTAAGTCACTACCAAATTAGCTATTTATCTAAAAGGAAAGACTAAATTATTGATTTTACCATATCTTCATTGTCTAACGTGTAAAATTTTATATAAAACAAAAAATAATATCAATATTTTTTTTATTTGCCCACGTGTTGAGGCAATCTTTTGCTACTAAAATCTAATGTTTGAAACTATAATGAGAAATTGTAGTGTCCAAATCGTTTTCATATTTTTAAATTTCTAATGACAGATTCGAACCGTTCAATATGTTCACTCTATTAAAATCTTACAAGAAACACATTTTTACATTTTTTTTGAAATTTTTTTCTATTTTTTGGTATTTTTGAAAATTTATAATATAACATTATAGATCGTCCAATAACAACAATTTTCTAAAATACCAAAAAAGGTAATAAACAATTTTGAAAAAAATGTAAAAGTTGATTTTTTTTATAAGTTTTCAATATGGAAAACATATTGAACGGTTCGGATCGGTTATTTGAAATTTAAAAATATAAAAACGATCGTATTAGACAGATTTCATCTATCTAACATATTGGACTCTAGCATTTTCCAACTTAATTCGTTTGGGATTTGAGAGGCATGTGAAATTTCTCTATGCTCCATCTTTTTTCCTTTGTTGCCGAACAGACTAAAAGGTGCTGCCTCTAGAAAGTAGGAACAAAGCATAAATTTGATCCGTAAAGGCCCAGTAGTTCTAAAACAAATTCAGCCCATTTAGTGGGAATAAATAAGATATCATATGCTTTTACAGGGCTTCAAGTGCTGCATCTCGTTTTTTATATAATTTGACAAAATAAACAATAAAATCAGGTGGAGTAATAACTTGTTTCACTGGGATAACTATATCATGTAATGTGAGATACTAGCTGTTGCCACTATTAAATGTGAGAACTTGTTTCACTGGGATAACTATATCACTGGGATAACTTGTTTCCTGTAAAACATTCACATATAGTTCTTGCAATCACAATTCTATTCTAACTTATTTTTTTTTTTAATTTTTCTACAAGTATCTCGCTAGAAGTTTAGTTGTAATTTGAGCATTAGACACATAAAAAGGGAAAAGTGAAAAAAGAGAAAAACACCACACATAGACCCAACGGAGACCGAACAAGCAAAATCATCTGCACACATCACTGATTTCTTAAACATGAAATATGCATGAAATGATTACAACTAAAATTGCTTCGAGGTTCTTTATTTTATAACGGGTGAGGTGCCTGGCTCGACCTAGTCAGAAATTCCTTGTTGTAGTTCCTGTGCCTCCTCTCTCGCACAAATATTATCCAAAATATTAGCGACAACATAACAGCCACTGATACCAAATCCAATCCGATGTAGATCCACCTTGTGTATTTATCCAGTCCTGGGCAGTCCTTGGTTGAAATGGTCGCGAAGGTTTCACGTACGAAGCTGCAGTCCTCCAGTTGGGTCAGGAATGGACCGTACTGGTACAAACCCTTACTTATACTTGTTGCTGCTATCATCTGGCTGTACAGCGATGGAGTTATTCGTCCCACCGTGGTACATATTTCATTGCCATTTACAATTGCAGTCTGGCACTCGTGCTCTTTCCACACCTAGAGGGTACAGATTTGTATTTGTCAAAAAGGATTACAAGTCTTGCCAACTTTGAAATATCATTTAATTTCAGGCCAAAATGGAAATAAGAACAATCTATTGGCAAGTTTGGTGTAATCATTTTATTATTTGAAGTGCATAAACAAAGTACGCAACCAATTTACCGTTGAAGAATTGTCAAAGGTAGCTTCATTGATCAAGCACGTGCGGTCACTCATATCGCTATTGTATGGATTGCAGAGGGGTGGAATCAATGGCCCAGATTGGTTGTAATATAGAGGTGCCCCAAAAGCTGGAGGGAAGTTTTGGTTGCTGATATTGGTTATAACCTGGTTAACTATGCCCACCAACTGATAAGTTACTTCTCTACTCCGGTACATCGACTCGTTTGCTGTAGCAACATCAACGCATGGTAAGATGTCGTCTAGTGCAGTGTGTGCGTGTGGGCGGCTCACCCACTCATCCATAGCTACGCAAGCATCTGTCAGGACACTGACATGCCAAAAAAATAGAAGACGGAAAAAATTTTACCACACTTATTTTACAACAATTGAATGCCAGCTGTATTTGTATAATTTGTTTTTTTAATTGGCAACAGATAAAAAAATGGGTCAGTACACTTTTGGATTTAGACTATTACATTAGGAATGACAATATGAAATCACTAACATATTTTCCGAAGTATTTCAGAGCAATGTACCAGTGGACCACCCGAGCTTAGAATTCGGACTCACTACAATTAAACAACAACGACGACGACGACAACTACTAAGCCTTTTGTCCCAAACAAGTTGGGTAGGCTAGAAAAGAAACACAACAAGAAAAATGAGAGCTTCCTTTATTGCTTAAGATCAGATTGATCCTGACCATGCCTAAACATGTGAGCTGTCCATAATTTCCATGCTACAATCCGTAGGTACACTGATGGTTCAGTATCCGTATCCTGTTGTTATGATAACATTTAATATCCATATGCAAAAATTAAAAAGTGATTTAAAAAAAAACTTACTTGTGGAAGAGAAGGAAAACTCCACATAATATGAACGTGACTGTTACAAGGATCCATCCGACCACAATAAGCCTGGATATTTTTCAAATATTAAAAACAACGTTAATTTGTTATAAAATATTTTTATCTAAGACTAGTTGAATTAGGCATTATATTTCGTGTTATATGTTTCTACATACACAACTTGATATTTTATCCATTTATAAATTTGAAGCTCTATGGTAAATATTCCATAACCATCACTATCTCTTGGTTAGTATGAAATTGACAATTTTACCCTTGTCTCAAAACCATGGCCAAAAGGATTTCCCATAAATCTTGCCAAACTAATCTGTCAGCCCTCCCTCTTGATGATAAGAAGGGAATTAATCTTCATATATCAGATAGAAGAGTGTGTTTTGGAAGCTTTTTCCTTCTTTTTATTTTTCTTGATTTGTTTCTTGTAGTAATCGTATCGAGGTAAGTAAAAGATTGATATGTTCACTTCTTAAAGACTAATGTAACTAATCATATTTTCAGTTGATTTAAGATAGGTTATGGAATGTGGATAATAATACAAGTCATGATGTTTTGGTGGATACATAGGTTATATTCAAAGTTTTCTAGCAGAAACATCTAATTAAGTGACAATTGATAGGTATATAGACCCCATTTTGGCTTAGTTTTTGACATCCATGAGCAAGCAGAGAGAAACTTACACAGATACAATGAACTGCATCCCACAGAGAGAAAACACTGCCAAAAAGAAAAAAAAAAGAGCACTCTCAGTTAGAAGAAAAAGGGAAATAAATGATATCACACGAGAGCAAACATAATATAGGTTATAAATTTTTTTTTGTGATTGTCAAAGTAGATATATCTTACAGAATCCAATAAAAGTGAAAGCAAGCATCACGGCCGCTAATAAAATTAGGGAAACTTGCCTGAAAAAAAAAATAAATAAACCTTTAAACGAATAGAAAAAATTTTCTTCATGCATCAATTCATATTTTACTGTGCTGCAATGGTGATCTAGTTCGCATAATAACCCATAGTAAAATTGCAATACTGTATTAAAAATGTTTAAAAAGTGCAGACAAACAAAAGGTACATACAATCCATTTAGGAATTTTGTGATGCTATTATTGTTGTTTGCGCTCTTATCTTCAAGCGAACTGGCCGAGGCATTCAACTTTGTTTCAATATTATCGATGCTGCTCTGCACATTGGAGGGTAGAAAAATCTGGTCGACACCAACTGCCTTTGCCTTTCCCAGGCTGTCTGAAAAGTTCTTCAGGTTTTCCACTGTTAAATTCGCCTGGCTCATAACATATCCTAATGTCGACAAAGTTGTCTTGTGGAATTTTGCTTGTCCTCTGTACAACACAACACATCCTACTCTGATTTGAAGAAACACAAAAGTAGTTAGATCTTTGTTTCTTTTGGTTTTACTGTTTCTGAAAATTTCACAAGTGGTATCATAACAGATGTAAGTGGTTTGGTATATGAATTACCAATAATTTTGTATATACTTCTTCCCATGATGTTTTGCCTTTGATTATGAATTCATGGGGGGATTTGCCTGATATCGAGGAATAGTCCTAAATTAAGTCTTATTGAAATAAGAAAAGGAAACAAAAAAGGAGAAAGAAAAGACATGAAATTTGCCAAGAGGTTATTTTAGCTAATCTAGTACCGTCAAATGGTGAGATTGAGTAGTACCATGCACGAAAACCTAACATTTTTTACAATGGTGGCAAAAAATAAATAAATAAATAAATAATGAGTTAGAAAAGCTGATATGCATACACGGCAGCACAGACGAAGATAATCAAGAGAACAAGAGAAACTGCATAGGCAAAGTGCGAATATGAATATTTTCTCCTTCGGCAGCAGCACAAGTACAATGCAAACACAAAGAGACCGAGCCCGAAGATGACGAACCAAATAAAGGCTATAGTAAACAGAGGAAATGCGGTATATGCAACCGACTGCAAGTAGAAGTTCAATAAATCAATCAAATTTGCAGAAAATGCATGAAAGTTAACTATATATAAGCCGAATATGTATATGCAAGCATTGTAATTGTTTTCCCATTTTGTTATAATTATATATAGGAACAATTTTACAAGGCTTGTGTTGGAATTAATCAATTGATATTTGTATCGTCTTGTACACTCGTACATATGTGACATGCATAGGTGATTTCTGCATTTGTGCAACAAAAGTTATTTGGTAGGAGCCCTTTGAGTAACTAGTTCCGAAAATACACTTAAAATGAATCACTTGAATATTTGAGTAACTAGTTCCTAAAATACACTTAAAATGAAGCACTTAAAATAGAGCAAGAGGAACATACAGCCCAATAATGTTGGTCGCTGATATTCCAACCGCCTTTGTAGTAATTATAACCTTCCAAGGGATCTTTTCTTTGAGTTCTCTGAGCTGCCAGCACAAATGAGCTGTTGTCTAGTGTTGTTACATTTGAGGCCGTAGGTGCCTCTTCCGCTAGCCATCTCCAAGTAACCCTGCCTTCTTTCCCTGTTTCACGTTTCAAAATTTATATGTTACTTTTTAAAATACTTAAAATCAAGAAATTATTTGGATAAATTTCATATTATGGAGGGGACTTTCATATTTTCTTTTATACAACAATAAGGAAAAGTTTAAGAAAATAAACATTTTCAATAACTAAATGCTCTGTTAGTTAAACTTAGCGTAAGCTATGAAAAATTGAGCTATCCATGTTTTGCAATAGGAGATAAATTGTTTATTAACGTGCCCAATTTGTTTCATCCAAATGACAGATTTCAGTACCAAAGTATATATTGCACAGTATTTTGAAAATAAAGCTCAATAATGTTTCAAACAAACGTTTCACCTTATAGGAAGATCTTCATTGAATGTAGAATTGTAGATTCATGGAACAAAAACATAGTTTTTGATATTTACTCTTCATATTTTAAAAAATCGACATGACTAAAATGATAACCAAACATGATTAAGTTAACAGAAATATCACCAACATGTTTGTTGCAGGAGTGTAATGGGTTATATAATTCTTAACAAAAATTTAAGAGTGACCATTGATCGAAGGAAAAGGAACAATCGTATAGGAAACTAAAGAAACCTGATATGGATTCGCTGTCGAACTCATGGTAGACATGCGAAAATGATGAAGCCGAAATGGGGAGGAGGAAAAACAACAAGAGAAATGAAGAACAAAAATGATGTACCATGATTTTTGCCTCCTTTCTTTTTGTGCTTTTAGTTGTTTTTCCTTCCTCTCAATTTTTTTGTTTTCTAATTGGGGTGCTGATATAAACCCTTCGTTTTGGGTTTCTTCACAATGACGAGTTATTTTTTAATTATATATTCACCCCCTAATTTTGTAAGAAATTACTGTTAATTAATGCTGATTATCAAGAAGGTGAAAAGAATGGAAATTAATGGAGGTCTCTCTGTCTTTCCCTTAATGGGTTCGCTCTGTCGGAGCTTTAATATTTACCTTTTGAAAAGCACATAATATTCTGTTAAAACTCAAATATTTAGGTGTTTTTGCAAACATTGGGGTGTTTTTGTAAGGTGGCACACAAACTGTAACAGAGGGAAGTTGAGAGGCAGCGTTACATTCGCCTTCCTATTCAGTTTCTGCGGCTGTCACCCCCGAATTAAATGGCTACAACGCCTGACACGTGGACTTCAGATTTGCTATGGCAGCCTCACATCCTACACTGTACAAAATTGATCCATTTTGAACTCTTGACCTCCATTTTTCCCTTTTTCTGTTGTAAAAGAGAAGCTCAGATTTTTTTTTTAAATGCGCATCTTGTAGATAAATATCAATATTCAAAATAAATTGTAATAGATGTGATTATAAAATTTTTTTCCATTATAATCTTCCTAAAAATGCAAGAAAAATGTTTTAAAGTTTAATTTATTATTTGAAGTTGTCTGATATATATATAATCTATAGAATTTACAAGAAGAAACTATTAACATAAATTATTTAAATTGGTCAAACTTCAATATGTTGGGCTAATTATTTCACCACGAGAGTGTGTTGTGTCTTTCTTCCTCTCTCCTCAGACACATGCCACATTGCATAACCTGAATGCAGTAAAAAGACACTTAAATAAACTTGCAGCTGGCTGTGTACACCAAAGGCCTTTGGAAAATGTAACCGTTTGATGTATTATTTAAGAGATTAAGTTATGTTGAGAATAAAATTATTCAAAATTATGATTATTTTAAATATAGTTACCAAATTAGAAATAAAATCGTAGCCATATTTATTATTTATTATTATGCCGTCTGCTAAATATGTTGTAATTTTTTAAAATTGTAGTTTAATCTTTTTTTTTTATCCGTTTGTGAGATGATATATTCTTAAAATGCACTCAATTAGATAAACAAACTATATAAAATAAACTAATTTTCAATATATTCTTAGAATGCAGTAATGTACTGAAGTTATTATTTCTTCCCTTATTTTAAAATCATCATATTGTACTTGTTCCTTAACGAACAAATCATATCGTTCTATTGTTGCCATGTTTCAAAGAAAGAATGTATTGGTAATTAGTTTTATTTTACAATTGTGACAATTGGTTTAAAATTTGTTGAATTTTAAACTAGAATTCAAAATAATTTTTTTGTCATTTAGTTGATATATATTAATTTGATGCAATTGAATATATTACTTAGTTACATATATGATGTTCATCATAACATTAGTTACTATTAACAAAATAAATTCAAACTAAGTTCTTCAAAAAAAAAAATTCAAATTTTAACCCCCCCGCCCCCAAAAAAGTTAGTTATTAATTAAATAAAGAAATTGGTGTCAACATGTGGCGCAACGGAAAAACCCGATTGGGATAGTTTGTCACAGCTTGGTTTAGTGGGGAACATAATGTCACCTTGAGAACTCCAGCTCACCCAAATATGATTATGATGAACTTTAAATTCTTCCTAAAAGAAAAAAAAAACAGAGAGAGATTAAAATGGAAATCATACACACCTCAGTGCGGAGTCAACCTGTCATGGTCTTAACAGGGACCATCAAATATATATTAATGTAGCATATTTTAGTCATGTTATTAAGTGCAATATTAATATATATCTATACTTGATATCAAAATTAGTATAAAAAAGAGGGAGAAGCTTAATTATAGGATGGAATATATCATGGGCGAAAGGTGTATATGATTATTTTTGGCGATCGAGCGTAACATGGGGCACGTTTGGATATAGGAAGAAGAAAGAAGAAGAAGGAAGAAGGAAGAAAAAAAATTATAAACAATTCAAACTTTTCACAAAGTTACACACTTTCCAATACTTCTTCCCTTCTTCTCACACCTATCCAAACGGAGACTTTAGGAGGCAGGTACTCGTTCATATCCAACGAGTTTTTCCAATGCGTCTCCAGCGCAACTATTATCTAGGGTGTGTTTGGTTAGGTGTGGGAAGAAGGAAAGAAGGGAAGAAGTGGGAAGAAGTATTGGGAAGTGTGTAACTTTGTGAAGAGTTTGGATTGTTTATAATTTTTTTTCTTCTTCTTCCTTCTTCTTCTTCTTCTTTCTTCCAACGATCCAAACGCATCCTAGATTTGGTCATGTGTAAACGAGATTTTTCTAAAATTTTGAATTTTTGTGTTGGCTTTCGCTTACTGGTATGGAATGTATTACTCCTAAAAAAATCGATCTCATATTATCTTAGGCTCCGTTTGGATGGCTTCTTCCCGGAATAAGGAATAAGAAATAACCACTTTTTATCAATAAATTTATTTCTAACCATCCAAACTCTTCACAAAAGTTACACGCTTTCCAATAAATTTACCCTTTTCCAATAATTTTTTTCTCTTCTTTCTTGTTCCTACCTTATTCTCAACGCATCCAAACGGAGCCATGAATGGTTAAATAACATGGTAAGTCATGACCATTTTCACGATTGCGTACTACTATTAGTATTATCTGGATCTATGGGAATCAATCTTAGGGGGTCCATGCTTCAAATGTGCTCCACACAGCAGCAAAATCCGTACTTGAAAAGTGAATGAATGGTTTGTCAATTCATCCTCTTGCCGCTTATTTGCAATCATTATCCGGCATTGATGCATGCAAAATTGAGTTTTGTACGTCAGGATTAACACCTTTTGCAATTATGCGCACAGGTAGCAAATCTTAGGTGCCGTTATTTTTAAATGCATTGTTGTTTCTTGCCTGAACTCTAGAAAATGACACATAACACGTCGAACCACATATATCCAGGAAAAATTACTAATATTCTACCTATAGCTAGACGCATTTATATATTGTTCGATTTGTATTTTTTGTTTATTGGGTTCGTTTCCATGGAAATCATGCATTGTTAATTTGTTCTCTATTTAATGTAACAATCCAACATTATTATCACTTCAATTCAACAAATTTGTACAAGAACATCCTCCTCAAAAATCTTATCCTCTTAAATTCTCTGTGCATCAAGGTACGTACTAAATATTTATCCTAAGGCTCCGTTTGGATGGCTTCTTCCCGGAATAAGGAATAAGGAATAACCACTTTTTACCAATAAATTTATTTCTAACCATCCAAACTCTTCACAAAAGTTACACACTTCCCAATAAATTTACCCCTTCCCAATAAATTTCTTCCCTTCTTCCTTCTTCCTACCTTATTCCCACACCATCCAAACGGAGCCTAAATTCCTACTCAAAGCACACAGTGCCTCAGTAAGGCACTTGTTAGCAACTTTGTCTTTTTGAAGGTTATAGTTAGCAACTTGTCTTGCATGTCTGTTGAGCAGTGACATCAACGGCTCACAATCATTACATTTTTTTTTCGAACTATGCTCTTAGTTTTATTATAGGAATTTATCAAAAGTACTACAATTTCTAGGAAAAAAAACACTGCAATCAACAAAACTACATGACCGTGAGAAGTTTCTTATGAAAACAAAGTCATGTTAAAACAAAAAATGAGAAGTAAATGCAACGCAGATATTCCTATAAATCTTCATATACCAGTAAAATTAGTAAACTTTGTTGAGGTTATTTTTAATGTTTTACTGCAATCTTTGTCGTTCAAGGGTTGTATTCCAAATTTAAAGGGTTGCTTTTAACTGAAAAGGAATGTTTGTGATGTTTTTCTAAGTTCTTAAATTTCGGAAAACTATTAAAAATGGTGTTATCAACATATTTTTTCACTTTCAAATTTTATTCTATCTTATTTTATGTCAGATTTACCACATTTAAGTACAACTGCCAAATTTACACTTAAAAAAAAAAATTCGGGACACCAACTTAGCAGTCAATATTTTTAAAAAAAATTCAAATGTAAGGCATTCTTTTTGAAATATATTGTTCCTTCTTACCAAAAAAATAGAATTTGGCTGTCAAGTTATCAAAAAAAAAAAAGAATTAGAACTATTTTTGTGAAAGAATTTGTGGGTCTCAGCAACAATAAGTTATTGTTGATTGTGGCTCGCTCGAGAAAAATTCGGCCCGATTCGACATTGGCTCGATACATTTGGGCTCGAAGCAAATTCGTCTCGCTCGAAATTAATTCGAAATTGGCTCGAAATAAAATTTTGTTAACTAGTTTATATATATTAGTACATAAGTTGATATATAATATATTTATTTATTACATATAAATGTCATTTTTTATTTAAAATATTCTTATTAAATGGATAAAATTTTAGTTTATAAATAAAAAAAACATTAAAATTGATAAATATTAGTTAATTTGTATATTACTTGCTTGAAAAAATATATAAAAAGTACTATAATTTAGCTCGACGAGCTCGTTAAAAAACTCGATACAAACTCGATTCGATTTGATTCGATTCGACAAAACTCCAACTAATTTCAAATCAAACTTGAGCTAGAGTTAGCTCACTCGAGCTCGACTCGTTGCCGGCCCTACATACAATAACTGATCCACAAAACACAAGCCATGATCAGATTATAAAACCGAGCCTTGTACCAAACGCCGAGGCCTATTTATAAACAGCTTAGCTTAATAATTGGACCGGGCTGCCTAAGACCTAGTCAGCTAGGACTCATATTCTCTGGATGGTTTAATAAAATCATCTGGTGGACGTTTTTTAATCCGAACCGTCTGATTTAATCTCAATGGTTAGATTTTTCAGGCCTATCAATTATGGTATTATGCACGGGGCATTCATATCCATTGAGATTAAATGGGACGGCTGAGATTGAAACCATCCACTAGATGGCCATCAAGAGGACGCAAAGTCTAGTCAGCTAGTTTGCAAACAGTGTGGATTAGGACTGCAAAACGGTCGAAATGGTAACGAAATCGTTAATCGTTTTCGTTTCGTTGACGAAACTGCTTCTTAATTTCGTTAATCGTTTTGTTTTAGACGAAACGATCGAAATCAATAAAATTTTCGTGATTTATAATTGGACGAAATAGTTTCGTTTTTGAAACGCAACCATCTTCCTTAGATGAAACGAAACAAAGACCCATCATTCACCTTCGTCAAAAACAATAAACCTAGTGCTATTATCATTTGATGAAATTAATTACAAGTAATTAGAATTGATCTGTATATTTTTATAATTTCTAGCTTGGAAGGGGTGTTGATAAAAACAAATTAAATTAGTAAATCAAAGAAAATTGGGAAATTGTATTTCAGAAAAAGAACTGCGGTTATTATTATTTCTAAAAAGCTATTTAGAAGGTTGCCTTTAGATAGTATAACCCATGTATATTTATTTTCCGTTACGATAATTGGTACGTAGCCTATATAAGACATGAACAAGGTAGAATAACTCCATTCAACAAAAATCATCGAGAAACGCTATTCCAGAACACTATATTCTTCATCTGTGATCACTTGATAATGGTGCAGCCGAATTAATTAAAATAATACTTGCTTCATCTATTACCAATTCAACTTGCTTCATCTAGAAATGTAACAATGCGCAAAACCAAGAAAATGCAAAGAAATTAGTGCCGCGCGTATTTATTTTCAAGCCAACCTTGAAGCAAGAGCAGTCTTCTTCAAGATCATTTTCTCTTCTTTGGTTGCAATTTCTGGTCTCTCACTCAATGCTGCTAAATCTGACCTGGTAACCATTAATTGCACTGTGTCTGACATCTTGTCTATAGCTTCTTTGCTGGGTTGCGAGGCCAACAATTTTCCTTTGAAATACATAAGCTTGCCTCTGTCAGATAAAAAACTATCTGCTATGGATTATGATTCACTCCTTTTCAAATTTCAAAATAAACTTCAAGGATGGGCTGCTTCTCTTCTTTCTATTGCTGGCAGAATTGTGCTCATCAATTCCTGCCTTTCATCCTTTCCAACTTACTTTATGTCAACCTTTCAGTTACCGGCATGGGTAGTCAAGAAAATTGATGCTTTTAGAAGATCTTTTCTGTGGCATGGGACAATTTTAGAAAAAAGAAAACTCATTTTTGTTGACTGGAAACGGTAACCAAGCCTAAAAGAGTTGGAGGATTAGGGATTATGGATCTTTCACCCTTTTAAGTTTTAACTTAGCTTTGCTTTCTAAATGGTTGTGGAAATGGACAACTCTGGCCACTTCTCTTTGGAAGCCACTAGCATGCAACTTACAAGATAATTTGCTTTCTCTTTACCCTCTCAACAACAGATTACCTCCCCTCTTAGAACAATGTAAGTGGTTCTTTAACACAGATTTGGTGATGTCAGTGGGTTCTGGCACTTCAACTCTCTTTTGGCATTTAATTGGGCTTCACTCATACTTAAATTTGCTTTTCCGGAGCTGTTCACCTTTGCAGAAGATGAAAACATTTCAGTTTTTCACTTTGCTGCCCATTTAAATGACACTTTAGCTTTATTCCTTCTTGTCGTCCATTCCTCTATCATTGCTTTGTCTCAACTGACCTTGATGCTCAATCACATTTCACCTGTTCTAAGTACTCTACAAGTGAACATTGATGATACAGTGTTGTGGAAATTGCCATATTCGAAGGATATTCTCTCTACAAATTATGTGTATAATTTCATTAAGTGCTACCCTTCTCCTAATTCATCTCTGTGCTCAATTTTGGAAAATGAGAATTCCACCAAGGTTCAAGGTTTTCTTATGGCAGATGTGTCAGAATAAAATCGCAACAATTGATAACTGACAAAAAAGGAGGTGGAACTTGGTTAATAGATGTTGCCTTTGTAAAATAGACTCTGAATCTGTCTCTCACCTCTTCAACAGTTGCAGCTACTTCTTTTTGCTCAAGGAATCATTGCTTTGTAACTCACTGATACTTATTGCTACTTTTGGCTCGGCCATACCTCTTCACCACTCTGCCATCTTCAATAAAGAATCAGGTTAAAGACATTTTTGTTATTGCCTACTTTGTCCTTTGGAGAGAAAGGTGTGCTAGAGTTTCAGAGGGCTTGAAAAATCGCATTCTGAACTTATCCCTGAAATACTCTGGAATGGAAAGTTTTAGTTTTAGTTTTCTTTTTTCCAGAGATTTTTTAAAAAAGAGGATTTATGTTGCTGTTTACTTTTTTTCAGATCGCAAAACTGTGGCACACTTCCTTCAGCACTCCATGGGCAGTCATCTCACTGCTAGATTGGTGCATTGCTGCTTTTTCTCACTGCATGCAAACAGCCTATACTATTGCCAGTTATCATAAGCAACCTTGGATGCGTTGCCCTGACATGATTGCATTTGCCTCCATGTTGGCACGAAGTTGTTTTTTTTGTCCCTATATTTCAGAAACTATAAATAATTCAAAAAGGTTCAAAATTTCTTCCTTATTTGTTGTTTTCAAAAAAGTTTAAAAGCCAAATATTCGCTTTCAATATTTGTTTGGTTATGAAGAAAATTAATACATAACCTGTAATATAAACTATGATATTATTTTTTTGGTCCCATCGAGCTTAATATTTTTCTTTCAAGATCAGTTCCTAAGTTATTGAATTTGATTTAATTTAAGCCTCTGTATATTACTGAATTATGATATTCATCCGTGATGAAAGCAAGTAGCCAATTAAAAAAAACCAATGGATCTATAGTTTCTCTCTAGTACTCCAAATAAATATGAGAGGGACAAAGTTTAATTAAATAAAAAGAAAATTATTCCATGTAATTCTACAGGAACATTTTTTCAACAGAAGTGATAAAGATTAATTGACTTTTGCATTTTTTTTTATATTTTTAATATTTTTCCAATTAGATGGTAAGTCGGTAACTAATTAGAAAGAACGGGCATGGATTAGTTGTCTTGATGAAATATTCAAATTGATAAAAGCAAAACTATGAAGATCCAAAGCCCATTGATAGACAGCCCAACTACGAAGATCCAGTCCATATTCTAATAATCTGATGCAGAGCCCAGTTAGCAAAACAGTGACGACAATTCGACAAACAATCGACCTTCGGCCACGGCCCACTGCCCAGGGACGGATCCAGCCTCATTTTAAGCCCGGGCACATTAACAAAAAGAAAATAAATTCAATAATTGACTACAAATTATAGATAACAATAAAATTAATACATACATTGGGCACAATTACAAAGAAAAAAAGTTTATTAATTTTAATTATTAACTAAAACTAATGATAAAAGCAAAGATTAATATAAAATAAAATATAGGGGATGGTCCTCAGCATTCAACAAAGTCGTTAAAGCAATTTAGTTCATCTGATTGGAGTGTTTCATTTGGAGATGGTTTATCCAATTGATTGAAGAAATAAAATTAAAATCAAGAACATAAAAAATATGTTCTTTTTTTTATTATATTTGGTTCATATATAACAAAATTTTCTTACAATTTTCACTTTCAGCTAAACCACATTTTGCGTATATGATTTTTACCTTTATTGGAAACTGGAAAGGGATATAAAAACAACACATGGATATCTTCTTTTCAAAAATGCCTTATTTATATTTATGTGTTATTGTATTAATCTAGTCAATTGTGTAGCGAATTGCATTAAAGATCTGCTTGTTTCCAAATTTTATCTGCCACACAAGAGTAGCACAGATAATAATATAGAAAATATCAAACAAACCTTGCAAAAACGTTTGGTTAGTGGAAAAAATGATGATTGTATCTCTCTAGAGAGAATGAAACATTAATGCTATTCCAAGGTGAGGCAAATCAGTATTCAAGCCTAGGTACTTTTTTGGTCCAATTTACATATACGATTTTTAACAGAGCAAAAATTCTATACCTAACTTTTATTTTCAGAAATTCTAAGTCTGGGCACGTGCCTGGCTTGCCCCAATGTGGCCCCGTCCCTGCCACTACTAGGGATGAAAACGGATCGAATACGGAGCGGATGTTGGTCTTTTCATATCCGCATCCATATTTTTTTTCCGAATACGGATGCATTCCGATATTAAACGGATACGAATACGGTTCGGATATTATCGAATACGGAGTCGAATACGAATATATTTTGTCGGATACGGATTGCATTTTAATAGATGCTTTTATTTAGTACTTTTTGTACATTTCGGAGTGTGTATAAAAAGTTTGTTATATATGGGTGCGTTTGGATTGTTGGAAGAAAGAAGAAAGAAGAAGAAAAAAAATTATAAACAATCCAAACTTTTCACAAAATTACACACTTCCCAATACTTCTTCCCACTTCTTCCCTTCTTCCCACACCTATCCAAACGCACCCTATGAGAGGAGCGAAATATAGAAAAATATTCACATCATATAATGAGTCAACTTCTAACAATATAAATTGTAAACTAATTAGGTGAACAGTGCTCATACTTCATTCATTCATTCATTCATTCAGTCAGTCAATCAAATCTAAAATTATATTGCCATATGTAAAACATGTGTAAATATTAATTACTATTTAGTTTTAATTTTATTCATTTCAGTCAAATTTTTGGCTTAATAATAAATTTAATTCAAAATCAAATATATTCGTTCTCATTTGAATTATAAATTTTCATTAGTCTTGATTTTCCTTCCTTTGGTCCGTACAAGATTTTCAAATTAAATGGCTTAGACCTAAACCAAATGCGTACATAGCTATTGGTTTCAGTGGTATAAATGAATTATATTAAACATCCTAAGCACAACAATTTATGGGCCTAGTGGCTGAGGCACTGTGTGGAGAACGGCACATCACATGTTCGATTCCATGTAATGTTTATAATATCCTACCGGCCATCATATCGGCCTTGACAGCGGTATCCGATTTTACCGGTAAGAGTTTAAATTATTTATAATTTTTTTCTTTTCTTCTTCATTCTTCCTACTTCTTCTCAATGCATTCAAACGGAGGCATATTTAACATGCCATAGGAGATGGCCTCTCAGCCTAGTAAATACATTTAAAGAAACCTATAGGCTATACTTACCCAAACTCCATTCTTGCACGGCACCTATACCCAAACCTATAGCTACTTTAAATCTCCATCCTTTTTTTATTTTATTTCTTTTATGAAACCCCATCCTATTTCAAAACCCAACAGTCTGAGTATTTTGAGACAAAACCCACCTCTCCATCCCTTCCTAGTACGCCCACTCTTCATCAGAGTTCCTCTAGTTCGCCTCGCACTACGATGGAAGACAAAAAATAGAGATCTCATCCACAAGTTCTTTGACCTATTAATTAGCTACAAATGGTGCTTCTGACTCCTTAGCCATCTCAAATCAGGAGAACTCAAAAAACAGATGAGATATCAGATGGTCTGATTTTTCTTGAGACAACGGAAATGAAAAAACTTATAGCAAATATAAACTGTCGCGGCATTTTCGTCATTATTCTCCTCGAAGGAATTCCTCGAAGAACAATAGGAACATAGCCTTAGATTCACCTCCCTTAAGGTTTCGATCTTTATGGCGGGTATCTCTCAACACAAGAGAACCCTAACAAGAGTCGCTACTTAAAGAAGTTTCTTAATTTAGCGGGTCCTTTCTTTCCAGTAGGCGCAAGCCCCTACTGTTAATTACCCCGTAGTTGCCTACGGGAACCTCTGATTAAGGGACATGAAGGGGTATCGACGTAATGGGCTAAGAAAAGAGAGATTTACGGAGTGCTATTAAGGAGGACTTAAATTGATGGTACCAAACCTAATCGACGGGACCTAATTAAGGATCGCTAAATTTAGGACTTTTGGCTTAAGGGACGGTTTTCGTTTGAATAGAAGAGTTCTCTTCATGTGGAGTCGTTTGAGAACCACTTGATAATTTAAGTCATCCGAGGTTGATCTCAACCCCGGCGAGGGACTTTTCCTCAAACGAAGAGGTTTTGGCTTTGACTTTGGGTTTCGTATTTTAACTTTTTTAATTTTCTGAGGTTTCACTTTGGATATTGATAATTTTTATTCACTTTGACTTTTTGCGCTTTTGACTTTTGTAAATTTATTATTTATTTTTTTTTTTTAGTTCGAAAATATTTAACCTCGAATATATTTGACCTTAGAAGATATCGTTCTTGAAATTATTTGTTCTTTTGAAAATATTTGTAATCGAGAATACTTAGCTTTTGAAAATATCATATTTGAAATTTTTATCTCAAAAATACTTAGTTTCAGTTTTAGGAATTTTATAAATGAATTTACTAATTTTCTAAGATTTATAAAATCCATTTATTATAGTGAAAATATTTCAAAAGTACCAAAGGTCAATACTTTGACATAATTTCATATCAAAGTATCAGTGAAATAGGTTTATTTTAATTTTTAGAATTTTATGGATGTGTCGTTTATATTTTCCTATGTTTTCTACTATTTTAATGATTTTCTGAAATTTCAGCTTATCTACTAATTTTTCTATTGGTCCATAGCAGCAAGCTGGGCTGACGTGGCAAACAGATGGATGCATGGCGTTGGGTTTCTTCTTAATCTTTTCCCCTTCTGGGCTTTAGTGATTATTGGGCTAATTCTTATCTCACTTGTCGACAGAAATCGGATACATGGGTCTCATTGTCGCTTCGCCACAGAGGATCGCCAGGTTTCGGCGCTGGAACTTTGAAGGAGACGGGTCCTCTGAAACGGATTCGATGAAATGTCGGGTTTAGATCCGTTTGCATCTCCGGCCACCACGACTCTCGAGGAGAAGCTCATTAGCATCGTGGGACAGAGAGGAAGACGATGTTTATCTTAGTTTCGAGTACGTCAGTTTCGTTCGGTAGGGGTACCACTTACTGGTACCGTGGTACAGGTTTGGTACAAAGCCAGGTTTAGGAGAATTACATTGTACTGAAGACACATCAATTGGCATCGATACGGTGCAGAGAGGCGGTCATACAACTTTAATTTAATATTTATATGCTCAATTTGAAGAATGTCGCCGATCTTGGTGTTAGCCTATTATATTACATTTAGTGCTTCCTGAGAATTATGCAATATCTAAATATCTGAATACAATTGACTTGTTGAGTGAGTACATTTAGGTCAAGTACAGCTATAGGACTCAAGTGATAATTGGTCAAAGTTTCATTGATCACAGACCACATCTCACCATATTGACACCACATATCCAGAATTGCAATTTTGCTATCGTGCTGTTTTTCTTAACAACCTCTAGACTTTCTCTAAGAACAATCATCTTCAAATCTAACAAGCTCGAGTACGCATTTTACAAAGAAGTCCTTTGTCACCTAAACCATCTATAGTAAAGGGCCTGCCGCTTCACTCGAGATACCATTTTGCAAAGGGATCATTTATTGGCAGAAAGAGACTACTTCATCCATATTCACACAGTAACTTAATTATTTCTGAGATCTAACTCCATAATTCTTATTCAGTTGAAGGTAATGTAATGAGTAAAGGTAAACTTAACCGATATTATGTCAGATATCATATACACAGAGAATTGCACTTTTGCATAATCAACCCTGAGATTCTAACAAATCCCAGAAATACTCATATTGTACCAGAACATGCTCAGAAATAGAAACTGTCATTGAGGTAGCTTCATGATACAAAGAACTACACCAGAAACCCTATGATTTTATGCAGAATGATCCTCACAAAATCTTTTATTTATATTTTTGGAGATAAAGCATAGGTTAAAGAGGAGAAGATTAACATCTAAAATCCTGAACAAAATTGGGCAGCATATCCCCTAGACCCCCTCTGATTTTGAAGATTTAAACAGCTCAATCGAGATTGCCACTCAATTAAGCATGTCTAAATCCGGTTCACCAAGGTGGCAAAGCCTCCTAGCAAACCAAGAGGGGGTCCAGCGTAGGAGCAAGGCTCCATGCCAGCTTGGTATGGCCACCACGGAAGCATAGCTTCCTGGCAGCAAGAACAGATGAGTTTAAGTAACCTTTTACACATAGAACTCGAATTAAAGCAAACAAGGTGACGGTTCTAGAACAAACCACAGGTTTCCTTATTTTGAATCTGGAAGATCACCATGGGAGCATAGCTTCCTGGCAACTTCCTTCTTCCATAACACATGCACAGAGGCTATCTAAAAGAAGGAGAGAAAGACTCAAGAAGAGGCTAAACTTACCCTTCCTACAATTATCAACCCGCCATTGGAGCAAAGCTCCATGACAAGCTTTTATCGACATGCCAACAGAAAAAGAAAAGATGCGTCAACTTAATTTAATCAAGAAACACTAGCGAATTTGCCTTCTCGATCTTGATCAGGATAATCACCATGGGAGCATAGCTTCCTAGCGATCTCCTTCTCAAATTGAGAAGATTGAAATCTTCGTTAAGACACCTCTACCCTCAATTAGACACGAGAAATTCAATCAAGGATAACAAGCCACCATGTCAAAAGCAATTCAAAGAAAAAGAAGATTCTACACATGTCAATCAAACAAGCTTCGATTTCATTTCAGAATTGTGTCAAAATCGCATCCCATTCGCTCATGAGAGAGTGTAGATTACACTTAGAAACCTTCTACACTCTCAAAAATATGAACCTACCTTCGATTTCAGATGATTTCTTCTTCTTTCTTGCTTCTCTTACAACGCTCTCTACCTATTCGACAAAATGCTCTCTCTCTCTCCCTTTCTAACCTAAGCTTTTCTCTCTGGAATTCTTGCTCTGGAAATTACTTGGGATCCCCCCTTTCTAGTCGCTTTTTTCTTGCTTGATCTGGCCTTTATATAGGCAAAGACTTGGCACCTATTTCCGTCTAGACGCAGCGCACCTCGTCGAAGCCCGGCAGTTATCGCCTCTCCTTTCCAACAGCATTCTGTTGAGTATATTTCACCTTCCCTTCTTTCTTTCATTTAGTTGCTCCCGGCGCACCATGAACCGCTCCTCTGACAGTGGGCTCCATTTCTTTCAACTTTGTTCCTTTTTGAACTCCGCGTTCTGCCCATTTTGAGTCTCATACGGAGGGATTTCTTTGAATTTCTGGTTTTGAAATGGATGCTAGCCTCTTCTCCATTTGTGGCATTAATGGACGTATACATTTATTGGTTTTGGTTGCATTTTCCACTTTGCTGAATTTAAATAAATTATTTGGAATAGCTCCCAATGGTATTTCCTCATGAAATTTCATACACATCCTTATAAAAATGTGTAGAATCCATTGGTGCCAAAAGGTTTCCAAAAATACCCCTCCACCTATTTTATTTATTTTCTTCAAAATCAGGGGCCTCTTTGCATAAAATGGTTGTTCTGTAGCTCTTTTGACTATTCTCAAAGCACCATAATTTTCTTCATCATCTCCTGGATTTTTGAGTATTTTTCCATGATTTTTGGGGTCCATTTGCTATTTTTCATGGTTTTCTCAAACTTCTCGTGAATCGGTCTGTGTCTCCAATCGCGCAATTTTAGGGTCAAACATAAACGAAGAAGACAAACCACACCGACCGATATTTCCGAATTTTCCGATTTTTGACCGGTTTTTCCTGATTTTTGTCTAACGGGTTTTGATATACTTTCCCTACCGGATGCAGACCCGAAATCCGGTTTTACCGAAAATTTCCAGCACCCGGTAGGGTTTTAAAAACACTGATTCCATGGCCTGGGCAAAATATTATTGCATCCTCATTTATTAGCAAGACTGTTACGCGGATTGGATCTGGACTAAATCGGATATCCGTTTAGCAAAATGCTACGGATACGGATTTTTATTCGGATTCGCATCCGTATCCGCTCCAATATATGTTCCCACATCCGCATTCGTTTAAAAATATCCGTATCTGCATCTAGATTTACAATATCCAAATTTACTATATCTCGAATATCCGCATCCAGATTTATTAATATCCGAATTTACAATATCTCGAATACGGATGCGGATCGGAACGGATAAAATTCGATCCGTTTTCATCCCTAGCCACTACCCATCTAGGAAATTTCTTTTCATATACACCATTAGGACTGTACAAAAAAAAGTAATTGATTACTCCCATATGTACTATTTGTCATCATTGTCATCGCTAAACACAAAGTGAACATATAAAATAGACAATGCGATTATATATAATGATCAAAGTGAACATATACAAATAAATAAATTCAATAAAAATAAGTTGAATATGCATGTAAAATTCTGAACAAGTGATGACAAAACCTATTTATTTGTAAATATTCACTTAGATCGTCTATACGTTTACTTTGTTTGTTGTATATATTCACTTTATAATTGTTTTCAACCGATGATTAGTTTCACCAGTTCGCATTTTTTGCCTACTTGAGGGAGAGTTTTATAATTAGATGGGGATGATTGACAGCTATCATCCACTTGAGAGAGAGTGTTGAGTTATATTTAGTATTATGTTTCATCTATGGACTATGGTATATGTTTTTTATGGTATTAGATTATTTATAGAAGACTTGGGTCTTATGAATAA
The DNA here is from genome assembly GCA_028095005.1 of Rhynchospora pubera. Classification (NCBI taxonomy): domain Eukaryota; kingdom Viridiplantae; phylum Streptophyta; class Magnoliopsida; order Poales; family Cyperaceae; genus Rhynchospora; species Rhynchospora pubera. The sequence goes on along the minus strand of CM051459.1, from coordinate 226,985,883 downwards.
TTTTGTTTAATATAAAAGCGAGCATCTCGTAATAGATGCCATAATCCTAAATTTTTCCATTAATCTCTCCAAACTACATATATGATATATGAGTAATGCTTGAGTGAAATGGGTTTCATGTCAAGCTTGATTCGAGAATCGAATATTGGAATTTCTCCAAACTACATATATGATATATGAGTAATGCTTGAGTGAAATGGGTTTCATGTCAAGCTTGATTCGAGAATCGAATATTGGAATTTCTCCAAACTACATATATGATATATGAGTAATGCTTGAGTGAAATGGGTTTCATGTCAAGCTTGATTCGAGAATCGAATATTGGAATTTCAAAGAGCTGATTCAAACTGCTCAATGTGATTTTATTATTTTATTTTTAATTTTTTTTGGAGATTAAAATTTTATTTATTTTCGAAATTATTTTTATTTGTTTTAAAATTAGAGGGTCTAGAACTAATTAGATGTATGATTTTTTAAAATTCAAAAAATAAAAAAATTGAAAAAATTGTAAAATTAAATCTTCAATGAATTTTCATTACGAGGAACAAATTGAGTGGTTTTAATTGACCAGTTTAATCTTGAAAATTGAGATCCAAATCCATTTGATGATCTCAAATATACATATTTAACTCTAATATTTTTTAAATATGGCGAATCTGAAGTACGGGTGTTGCAATTTTTATGTTTTATTGCATCTGACATCAACCCCAACAAGTGCCATGCATGCTTTATACGCAAGCAAAATTTTATTCTCTGATCTCGTGCTCGAGGTTTAGTCTGATGATTGCTACAGTACACAAAAACTAAGTATATTAAATCAATGGAAAACCAAAAATTTAAATAACTGAAGTCAAAGCATATCTTGGTTTTATTTCCTTTTGGTTTTAACGGGGAAGAAGAGCCACATGGCATTTATTTATTATTTATTATCATTATTATTTTGGTGTTGAGTTGCTATCAACAGCGGAAATACGTGTTGCTCCAGAAAGATTAATATATTGGGTCAAAAATTGTAGCGTGCTAGACGAGGATATTCAACATCCGTTTTGGCGATGCGTTTCCGAATGATTTAGTGACGATGGAATAATCATGATATATTGGCTTTGCACTATAACAGCAATATATTTAAAATCCTTTTATAAATACGACTGAAAAGCTTTGACCTTACCGGTAGTGTTATTCCGCCATATATTTGACCAGCTTTATTATTGTACGAAAGCTGGCTTATTGATTTGACCAAGCAAATGGTTTTTTGTTGATGTCTTTTTTTCTATATATGCGTGTTTGGATGCAAAGAAATAAGAGTAAGGAATAAGCTCCAATTTTTTTTATTTGCGTGAAACTCAAACAACACATAAATAAGAAATTTAAACTTATTCGGATGCTTATTCATATTCTAATAAAATCTTGAAATATGAATAAGAAATATAAATAAGAAATATAAATAGGCACAAATTTTTTAATTTATATTTTATTTTGTATTCCTTATTTATATATTTATATATATATATATAGGAGAGTTCCAGTGCCCATATTTTGGATGTCCCCAAATGCCCAAAAACACACTTTTTTTATTACTTTTACAAAATATAAAATCCAACCTTCGAATCTAAACCGTTGATCTTATTCGATATAACGAGCGATGCATTTTCATATAAGTTTTATAATTTTTGAAGTTTATTTGATACTTGATCAAGAGGCTAAAATATGAACAGATTAGAATTAATCTATCATATTTAACTACATTCGTTCAATTTTCAATCTCTTGATCAAGTATCAAATAAACTTCAAAAATTATAAAACTTATATGAAAATGCATCGCTCTTTATATCGAATAAGATCAACGGTTTGGATTCGAAGTTTGAATTTTATATTTTGTAAAAGTAGTAAAAAAGTGTGTTTTTGGGCATTTGGGGGCATCCAAAATGTGGACACTAGAACCCTCCTCATATATATATATATATATATATATATATATATATATATATATATATATATATATATAAAGAAATTTTTGCTACGGTGAGTTGCAACTTACCATAAGGACTGTGAGTTGCGATCAAAACTCCTGTATCTAGTTTAAAATGACTGATTCAAATCGTCTAATATGATCTCTCTATTGAAATTTTCATTCAGATCAAATTTTTCATTTTTTTAAAATTTTAGAAAATCTCTGAACAATTCAAAAATAATAGTTTTTAAAAATTCTTAAACAAAAATGCTTAAAATTTTCAAAAAAATATATATAAAATTTTGTCTGCATGGAGATTTCAATAGAAAGATCAAATTATACGGTCTGAATCGGTCATTTTGAACACTCGGTCGTATATATATAGAATTTTTCTATGCTGAGTCACGCTCAAAACTCATAAATCTAGTTTAAAAATGACAGATCCAAATCGTCAGATATAATCTCCCTATTGACGATTTGGATCGGTCATTTTAAAAAAATGTCATTTTTTAACAGTTTCAAACTAATTAGATTAATGATTTTAAAAAAAATTTTAAAATACTTAAAATTTTTAAAAAAGTGAACAATTTGGTCTAAATGGAGATTTCAATAGGGAGATCGTATTGGACTGTTTGGATTAGACATTTGAATCAGATCTAGGAGTTTTTAACCTGACTCACAATAGAAAAACTTTATATATATATATATATATATAAAGATCTGACGGGTTTAAGCAGTCAAAGCGCTTTGATTGAAAGCTTTCTCATACATTATATGGAGGAATGACTCAATCAAAGCGTTTTGACCGGAGTCCCGGTTGAACCCCGTCGGATCTCAATATTGAAAGTTTATATGACCAATCCAAAACGTCAAATATGATCTCCATATTGAAATCTCCTTATCGACTAATTTTTTTTCATTTTTAAGTATTTTTCGGATTTTTAAAAACAATAATTTTTGTAGGGTTGAGAACAAATTAGATTAATGATTTTCTAAAATCTGAAAAAAAATACTTAAAAATTTCAAAAAAAAATAAAAAATTAGTCGGCAAGGAGATTTCAATATGGAGATCGTATTTGACAGTTTGGATCGGTCATTTGAACTTTCAATATTGATATATGACGGGGTTTAACCGGGACTCCGGTCAAAGCGCTTTGATTGAATTAATCCTTCCTATATATATATATATATATATATATATATATATATATATATATATATATATATATATATATATATATATGTGAGAAAGATTTCAATCAAAGCGCTTTGACCGATCCATATTGAAATATCAATATTGAAAGTTCAAATGACCGATCCAAACCGTCAAATACGATCTCCATATTGAAATATCCTTGCCGACTAATTTTTTTCATTTTTTTAAAATTTGTAAGTATTTTTTTATTTTTAAAAACAATAGTTTTTGTAGGGTTCAGAACAAATTAGATTAACGATTTTGTAAAATTCGAAAAAAAATACTTACAAATTTCAAAAAAAATGAAAAAATTAGTCGGCAAGGAGATTTCAATATGGAGATCATATTTGACGGTTTGGATCGGTCATTTGAACTTTCAATATTGAGATCTGACGGGATTTAACTGGGACTCCGGTCAAAGCGCATTGATTGAAAGCTTTATATATTTATATATATATATGGAGTTTTGCTATGGTGAGTTGCAACTCACCAAAGGTTCCGTGAGTTGCAATCAAAATACTTAAATCTAGTTCAAAATGACTGATCCAATCCGTCCAATATGATCTTCCTATTGAAATCTCCATGCAGACCAAATTTTTATATTTTTTTTAGATTTTTAAGTATTTTTTTCGGATTTTTAAAAACTGCTATTTTTGAACGATTTAGAACTAATTAGATTAATGATTTTCTAAAATTTCATAAAAATATTTTAAAATTGTAAAATTTGGTCTGCATGGAGATTTAAATAGGGAGATTATATTGAACAGTTTGGATCGATCATTTTAAACTAAATTAAGGTGTTTTGATCGTAACTCAACGACCCTTTGGTGAGTTGCAACTCACCATAGCATAACTATATATATAGAAAAGACTAATTCTTTCGAGTATTGATGAAGGCTTAAAACCTAGGAATCAAATAAATTTAATAACTTAGAGCTTAACTTCACTAGTCGTTCAGAATAAATCTTTAGGGTCGAACCCAAAGGACGGATTTAGAGTACCGGATTTATCTTTTCTTAAAATCTAGATGGAATTAATGTAAGGATTTTAATTAATATAAAAACTAAATATGAGTGTAAAGTAAATATTTTTTATTGGTTTTTGGACTCGAAATAAAATACTTCAACTTATAATAATAAAACACGTAAAGTAGAGTCTTTTGGAATTTAAATAGAGATAAAAGTGTCCTAGGATATTGGATTTCACTTATGTTTGGACGTTAAAACTAGGGATTTAAACGCTTTCGCGTTAAACTCCTAGTTTTAACTGCAGTCGTCTCTCTAGTCGGTCCGAACAGGAGTCTGTTCGGTTCGACCAGTAGGCGAAGATGAGTAGAATTGGTTTGTTATGCTTACTAATGTTTCGAGTCAGGGTTTATTGGAGAAACCTGGCTAATCTAAACCTCAGCTCTCACTTGTTAGGACAGATTCTGGTTTATTCACAACCTAACCTATTTAACTTGATCGGTTAAACCTGTTTATAGGAGTTCTTAGGAATATTTAGAAGTCTTTTGGACAAATCTAAAGTCACACTTTTGATGCAAACTAATGTCCCTTTTCGGTTCTATGATTTATTCCAAATACTTAAATCAATCTTAACTTGTTCTCCTTAACTTAGACTTACTAGGTGCAGCTGTTCAACTAGAAGGTAATTAGAGATTTTAACAAGCAAATTAACTCAAGCAATAATTGTAATTCTCAATAAATAAGGTCTCTAAGCATAGTACTCCATATCAAATCAAACAAACATCACCCAAACATAAGGTTACTCTCCTAATTCTAAGACAACATAGAGAACTAACCTAACATAGTAGCAAAGCAAACAACAAGGAATAAACTGTTAGCAAGTGTGTAATTTTCGATTTTTATGCTAATTACAAGTTAATTAAGCCATCGAAACGACACACACAACGAATCGTGCACAAAAGCCAAGTTAACACAAAGAGAGAAAGGGGTGGAATGTACCTCCCGCGAAATCGTATTCGCGGGGCTCGATCCTACGGCATGGGAATCGATGGGGTGCTCTCCTTCGCCTCCTAATCGCGCCTCGAGTCCACCTAGAGATTAACCAAGGTCTAAATCGATTCGTGCTAGCGATTCGATTAGAACAAAGCTAATCCAAGGTATTCTCTCTTCTTCTTTAATTAACAATTTAATTAGTGGAGAGAATATTGCTCAACTCATGAGCTAATGGAGAGAGAGAGGAGGTGAGAGGCGCCGGCCAAGAGAGGGAGAAAGAGGGGGCGGCTAGGGTTAGGGAAGAGAGAAGCCTCAAATTTGCATCTACACATCTCTATATATAGTGCATGATCCCTACCTACCACCAACCATCTATTTACAAGATTGCCACTCCCACCTACCACTAGGGCCGGCCAGAAAATGGGCTCTAATGGGCCTCTAAACTCACTCAAACAAGCCTCTAATTCATTTAATTAAAAGCTACTCCAAATGCTCTTTAATCGGGCTATATATTTAATGCATATATAATGGCCCAATAAATTAATATAACTATTTATATTAAATTGAGTTGAACTAAAATAATTATTAACCAATTAATAATTATTCTAGGATTAGCTAATACATTAATTTATTTCAATATGATCCATTTGACTTAATTAATTATAACGGTATATAATTAATTAATCAACTTATCATATTTCCGCAATACGAGCTATTGCGAATAAATAAATAATGCACTGTCTTGGTCAAAACTCTATTTTGTGTGACCCTTTGAGGATTTATGCTAAGTTGGACATGGAATTAAATCGCTATTTAATTCCAATAATCATAAGCGGTATCTAGCAACACGTTACGATTCCCAATTCGCATAAATAGTGTACTGCTACAGTATTTAAATCCTGCATAAGAGAATAAATATGTTTCTCTATTTTGATTCTTATGTCACACGATATCATCGTATAATCCAAGATAGGAATGTGTCATTCTTGCAGATTATACGTTTCTTGATCTAGAGATAATTGTATAAAGTTGCATGCAAACAATCTATCTCCATCAAGGGGCCCAAACAGATATCGTCACTCACTAAGTGAATTAATGAGGGACATACGGTTTTCTTGATGATTAGCTTTTCCCCGCACAATTCAAGAGAACATAAATAAAGTCCGTATAGCAGCCCTTATCGGGAATCAGCGGTAGACGATATTTATTGAACCTATCCTCATGTGGAAAAGATAAACATCTCAAACTTAGAACCAAAATCATTACGAAATAAACAATGACACATAACACAATCCATATGTTTATTTCGATGGGTCAAGTCCTGTGCTATGTTCCATAACATACACATATGCAATTAAGTTGGTAACTCTTTACCTATGATTTGTAGAACTTAATCATCACTTAACTTGCATACTAATCTTATAAGATAATTAATGTTCCTTGTTAATTATCAAGATTATGGACCGTTTAGATTTATTATTGTCATTCTAAAGAATGATCCACAGAGATCTACAATTCAGATCCTCAACCTGAATAATCTGTCAATAATAAACCTAGGAACAGATGATGAAATATCATCCAAAACATAAACTAATAATTAAGTCATTAAATTATTGACTTCTAGGACATAACTCCAACAATCTCCCACTTGGCCTAGAGTCAATCAGTAGTGACTTCTAGTCAACGAAGAATTGAGAACGATGTCATATATCTACATATATACATGTCTCGGACCTCAATATAAATAATACGCTTAAAGCTAGTTACTCATACGTCCACCACGTATGGATGCATAACTGCATCTCGTATACTGCTCAAGGTAGAGGTCATGCTAGAGTGTTCGCTGTGTTCGCGAACCTATCCAAATTTGTTCGACCCTATATATATATACTACTATATATATGTTCTTGATCATCATCATATGATATCAAGTGATATCGTTATAGACCATATTTGAATCTCCAATGTAACATTGGGTTCTTTAGGAGTAAGTAATGGTTCGAGATGCATAGAACCATAATAACTCGACTAAGAACTCGATCCTAAATAAATTTCTTTTATTGCTTCACAAGTTGCTATGTATATTACTTTGGTGACGGAAACGGTTGTAATATTCCATTTAGAACACTTTCTAAACTTACAACACCACCTTTTAAGCAAAATATGTAGCTCAATCGTGATTATATCAATCCTTTGAAAAACTTTTATCAGTGTAACAACTTACACGAGATTTCTTTCATCTTAAGAGATGAAACATTGTATCACTCTTTCTCATAAGGTACTTCGAGGATATCCTTGACTATCGTCCAAATGTGTCTCTCTTGTATCCATTTGACAACTGTTTGTCATATCCTTTGGATACTACACATTGGGGCATATGCATAAATATGGCGTTCAAAATGAAACTCATAATGAAAGAATGCTTGAACTATTTCATGCACTTTCTTGAATTGAGTTGCAATAGACCGAGATAAACACTCAAGTCATGCCATATGACGTACCGTTAGACATCCTATCTTGGAGTGTAACTTTCGTGTTTCTAGAACACTTCGTCAATATATGCATATTTGCTCAAACCTAACATCCATCATAATCTATCTTTATAGATTTGTTTCCTAGGATCAGGTGATTTCGCCCAAGTTCTCATTTGAGAAAGCATTCTCCAACGAGATCTTGACAATGTTCATTTTTCTTAATGTTATTCCCAATTAATGAATTGTTATCTTGAACAATACAAATAATACAATTATGCTCCCACTGAATATCTTGTTTATACAAGATACTTTTGACGAAGTTCAACTCCTTGACTTCCTTGTCAAAAGTTTTTATTCCGATCTCCACAACACTTGCTTTAATCCATTAATGGATCCTTGAAGCATGCATATGTTTTTAGCAATACATAAACCTCGATTTGTGTCAAATGCACAACATCTTCCTTCATTCATACGAAGAAGGCGGTTTTATGTGTTTTTCCATATATCGACATATATGAAATACAACTATTGCTAGAATGATCTTTATTGACTTATACATAGCCACAAGCAAGAAGTTGTGCTTTGTATGTAGTCAACTAGCCATTGACTTAGACATAGCTACAAGCGAGAAGCCGTGCTTTGTACATAGTCGATTTGTTATCCATGTCGACCTTCCCTTTTGAAGATATAAACGTTCTTGATGGATTGCTCCTTCATGAACATCAACCAAGGTCTATACCTTGTTGTTATACATGGATTGCTCTTTAAAGATCATATGAATTCAAAACATATATGTGGAATTGGATCATTCCATCGTTTCTTTGTTTATCAACGGATTCTCATATGCTAAGTACGAGAATGTTGTGACAACCCATGCACCAAAACGGCTTAGGAAATCATCTCTCGTTGATCTTTTGTAGGATTGGTACTTGAGGTTCATGAACTTCTTCCACAACGATTTGTTGAATGAGTTCTTGACTCCTCATATATATTCCATGAGTTTCTCGAATCATCATCAACTCGTGAGATGGTTGAGTCCTCATTGGAAGGAGCATACTATTAAACTTCTTTCAAAACAACTTGTGAATGAAGTTTCGCTCAACTCCCACTAAGTACCATGTATGGAGTGACAAGTTTCCCATAAGAGTACTTCTTGTAGTGACGCATAAACTATTTTAATGCTCACTTTACTCCCACTACTTCTTCTTGAGAATTTCAATTCATCAAGACTACATTATGATTAGCAACAACTACTTTGTTCTTATCATATTCGTGGAAGTAGTGCTTTTTGATATAAAGCATCCTACAAATATATAGTGTCTTATTTGGTTTAAGCTTACAAGTCCACAATACTTGAAATAAGCTTCTCAACACCAAATCTCGAGAAGTATTATACTTAGAGATCAAAATCTCCTAAGATATCTTCTTCAATAGACTTCGATGGAACATTATTCAGTGTAAACAATATTGTCCTCAAACATAATTCCCTAATACGAGTCGAATAAGTCAATTTGATTTATTACCGATCGAACTATACGAAATATTGTTCGATACCTCCACTCTTGGACACATTATTCCATAATGTTCCTCATGGAGTGAGTTATGAAACTATTTTCATACTCTTAAGATAATATTTCAAATCATGTGACTTAACTATTTACCATGATTAATTGTAAGACTTCCATTTTTCTTGAAAGATCTTTTAAACTTTACACTTGAACTCCTTTGAACTAGTCAAAAGGTTCATACTTATACCTTATCAAATAGATATGTTAATATCTATAATGATCGTTGGTTAAGTAGTAAAGTATCAATAACCTTTCATCGCACAAGTACTTATTGGTCTTTATACATCGATATGTAAAAGTCCTAATCAAGTCACTTGTCCTTAAACCTTTGTAGGTTAAAGGCGCTTTTGTCATTTAACAAACATGATTCGCATATCAATCGATTTGAAATCGAATTGAATTTACGAGCTCTACGTTACGGAGACTCTCGTAATGCGATTCTCGTTTATGTATGTGACTAAGCGGTTATATATAACATTAAAGTCAAATACTTTATGTCAAGTCTTACGTATCCTATTTGTCATTCAAAACTTGCTTATCTATTTCAAGCAAATTCAATCAAGATGCATGAAATCATATAAACAAATTCAGAATAAAAAAACTTGTCTTTTATTAAACATAATCATCCATTTCATCAAATATGAATTGGAGATATTTTTGAGAGGTTTTAGAATTAAGGTATACAACCTTCAATTCCTAAACAAACTCTTAATAAAGATAACTCTACGTATTCAATGGCAATGACTTAAACGAACAAGTCATTTCATATACGGAGTTTACTTTATATCTCTCGAACATTCTCTTATTCTTCATTGCCAACACGTTTCGTTAAATGTGAGCATATGAACTAGTATCAAGTTACTAGTGTAAAATTAGAGATAGTGAGATAATTTGAACGACAAATACACTTTAGGATTAAAGCATTACAATCATGGTATTTCGGACAACCTTTCAAAATGCCTCCAATAAACGGCAAATGAAATATCTCATGTGATACATAATCACAATCAAGAGTCTCGAAATTTCAACTCATGCCTTGGCGAAGTATTTCTTGAATACTAAACCAATTACCTTTTTGCATCAACAAGTGTGCGAAGAAGGTAACATTATATCCTTTATAATTTCAAAGAGATCGTATGACAATATCAATAATCCTTGATATCGGAGATCAATATCTCTAGTTATCAATTAGCTACTTAAATCTTTCGATTTGTAAGCCAATGAAACGTTCATGTTTAAAAGAAGAATCTCTTTGTCAACTCATACTCTTTATACTCGATCATAAATGATGGAGTTAATATCTACTTTCTCCAAGAACGCTTTCTTGAGTAAGTGGATGAGAGCGTACGAGTTAAATCTAGTCCATATGAATTCTCTAATTCAAAGGTCTTAGAACTTTCAAATGAGGATATTAGCCACACGCTTTATTGAATAACTTTTCGCCAAAAGTCAATCAATCATCGCGTTGCTACGTTCGGGTAGTTTGAGAAAAGTTTTGGGAATTGACATACTCAAGTTTCTCTTCGCTAAGATCGTGTCTTAGGAATCGGTATTACTTCTTTAAGTGAATACTTTTAGAAACGAGTTTGTTCATTTTCAAAGATTGATCGCAACAAAATTAACAATTTTAACATCTATAACAAAATCAATTTAAGGTCAATTAGTTTATGCAATTGTTTTATTTATAACAAATAAAACTCCCACTACATTCATTTAATGTCCCAAATGTAGTTGGTTTTCCAAGATCCCGGTTTTCATCAAGTAGAGCCTGCTATGGCACGTCACCCTACTTAATTAGACAAGGTAGGTTCTCCAACCAATCATATCGTTCCATATGATTCTTGGTTTGTGAATATCTAAGTATATTTACAAACTTCGCCCCGATGTCCAAACTCTAGTTGGGTCCATCGAAAAGTAACCTCTCACTATTTGCTCCTTGCAAATCTTAGCTATTTGCACCCCGACTACCGAATTGGCAATCATGACGTCCGCTTGGGCGGACCGCGCCATGAGTGACAATCGGCGTGAAGGGGATAGAGAGAAGGAGGGCGATTTCACTTAATCGAATTTTAGTTGGGACTATCAATCATATGACACTTGTTTGGTGGTCGTGTAAGCATACACCCATACCTAGCCTATGACAATTCATAGCAATCACAAGCAATCACATATAAGCATCTCATAGTTGTGGGTTTGTATGGCTCCCGCTTGCATTAGTTTCGCCACATCGTCCATGGAGCAAAACTAATCTAATCCTTGTCCCTCCCACTAAATTCTATAAGGATCTAAATCCTATATAAAATAAAGGTACAAAATACATGTGAAAACATCCTATTCCCATCCTAACCTTAGGGGCATGCAAGCCTCACAAGTTACATCAAAAATTAATCAACAAATTAATTAATTAATGGCACCAAAGGCCGCATTACAAACATTCACACATGCATTCAAATACAACCACAAGGCATTGAGTCTTGAGCCATACTAAACCCACTATCCACCTACAAAACAAAGTTAGCACATACAAGAACTTTGTTTCCAATTAACGATTTTCAAGCATCTTTGCGTATCGTTTGCCATAAGTAAATTCCGTGTACAAATCCTCAATTTTAAACAACAAAACTTGTTTAAATTCATTTAGAAAGTTCTTTCAACATCCCATAACAGAAAGGAGATCAAACAAGGAGTTTTCTAATTAATTTCAACTAGTTTGAATATTTAGAAAAACAGTAATTTATTAAAAAACGTAACTAATGGAATCCAATAAAAGCAAAGGTTTTAGGTCTCCAAAAATTCTCAAATAAATTACTTAAGCTCCTTATCATAGTTGTGATTACCAGTAAAAATTTCAAGAAGAGATCTTACACCATCTGGGAGAATCAAAAATGACAAATCTCTTACAAGTGCACGAAACACCGTTATGAGATTTTCAGATTATCCTCTCAACCATTTGGTCTGTTAGACCACCTTATAATTAGTTTTTATATATACAATATACATAGAAAAACTAGTTTAGTCTATAGGCTAACTATCTATGAAAAGAAAACCACCAAGTTCAGTTCAAAAGGTTCGAGTTACAAACTAAACAATCAACAAATTCTGTACTGGAACAGACAGTCGATTGAAAAGTTCTAACCTAGTTGAAGGTCCTAACTTCCACGAAAAATTATGAAATTAATTTTCCTGGAATCCAAACTCAAAATAGAACAACTCCATTTAAACAGAATTTTTAAAGGAGTTCTCAGTTGGTACAGTTTATTAGAACAATCGATTTGCTCAACAAACTGGATCTGACAAGTTCTTCCTTTTCATACTTGAAAACCCACAAATTAATCCAAGTCATGCAACAATTTATACATGCTCAGAAAGAGCTTCAAGTCCTCTTTAAATCTAGCCATAGAACACTGGTACTTATATTCAAAATATAAATCTTTCAAGCCATTCAAACAGGACAGTACGAGCAGAAACTGGTTCTGCGCACTGTCGCCATTTTATTCACAGTAAATCCATACTAATTCAGAAAAATGTGAATCTAACGCCAAAAGAATCACAATCCACAGATCTACAACTTTCATGTAGATGGAAAAAACTTCCAGAGAACTTATCAAAGCGAAAAACGCGAAACAACACAGAAAATACCATTTCCAGACAGCAAACAAACGCATCATCTCTACTAATCCGTTAATTAGCCAATTTCTCTTAATTAAGTGTCAAAATAGCTTAAGTACGACCATGTGCTCTGATACCACTGTTAGCAAGTGTGTAATTTTCGATTTTTATGCTAATTACAAGTTAATTAAGCCATCGAAACGACACACACAACGAATCGTGCACAAAAGCCAAGTTAACACAAAGAGAGAAAGGGGTGGAATGTACCTCCCGCGAAATCGTATTCGCGGGGCTCGATCCTACGGCATGGGAATCGATGGGGTGCTCTCCTTCGCCTCCTAATCGCGCCTCGAGTCCACCTAGAGATTAACCAAGGTCTAAATCGATTCGTGCTAGCGATTCGATTAGAACAAAGCTAATCCAAGGTATTCTCTCTTCTTCTTTAATTAACAATTTAATTAGTGGAGAGAATATTGCTCAACTCATGAGCTAATGGAGAGAGAGAGGAGGTGAGAGGCGCCGGCCAAGAGAGGGAGAAAGAGGGGGCGGCTAGGGTTAGGGAAGAGAGAAGCCTCAAATTTGCATCTACACATCTCTATATATAGTGCATGATCCCTACCTACCACCAACCATCTATTTACAAGATTGCCACTCCCACCTACCACTAGGGCCGGCCAGAAAATGGGCTCTAATGGGCCTCTAAACTCACTCAAACAAGCCTCTAATTCATTTAATTAAAAGCTACTCCAAATGCTCTTTAATCGGGCTATATATTTAATGCATATATAATGGCCCAATAAATTAATATAACTATTTATATTAAATTGAGTTGAACTAAAATAATTATTAACCAATTAATAATTATTCTAGGATTAGCTAATACATTAATTTATTTCAATATGATCCATTTGACTTAATTAATTATAACGGTATATAATTAATTAATCAACTTATCATATTTCCGCAATACGAGCTATTGCGAATAAATAAATAATGCACTGTCTTGGTCAAAACTCTATTTTGTGTGACCCTTTGAGGATTTATGCTAAGTTGGACATGGAATTAAATCGCTATTTAATTCCAATAATCATAAGCGGTATCTAGCAACACGTTACGATTCCCAATTCGCATAAATAGTGTACTGCTACAGTATTTAAATCCTGCATAAGAGAATAAATATGTTTCTCTATTTTGATTCTTATGTCACACGATATCATCGTATAATCCAAGATAGGAATGTGTCATTCTTGCAGATTATACGTTTCTTGATCTAGAGATAATTGTATAAAGTTGCATGCAAACAATCTATCTCCATCAAGGGGCCCAAACAGATATCGTCACTCACTAAGTGAATTAATGAGGGACATACGGTTTTCTTGATGATTAGCTTTTCCCCGCACAATTCAAGAGAACATAAATAAAGTCCGTATAGCAGCCCTTATCGGGAATCAGCGGTAGACGATATTTATTGAACCTATCCTCATGTGGAAAAGATAAACATCTCAAACTTAGAACCAAAATCATTACGAAATAAACAATGACACATAACACAATCCATATGTTTATTTCGATGGGTCAAGTCCTGTGCTATGTTCCATAACATACACATATGCAATTAAGTTGGTAACTCTTTACCTATGATTTGTAGAACTTAATCATCACTTAACTTGCATACTAATCTTATAAGATAATTAATGTTCCTTGTTAATTATCAAGATTATGGACCGTTTAGATTTATTATTGTCATTCTAAAGAATGATCCACAGAGATCTACAATTCAGATCCTCAACCTGAATAATCTGTCAATAATAAACCTAGGAACAGATGATGAAATATCATCCAAAACATAAACTAATAATTAAGTCATTAAATTATTGACTTCTAGGACATAACTCCAACATAAACAACAATAAAGATACAAGCCCATCAAATCATAAGACAAAAACATAAAGAAATAGAACCAAAATACTCCTTTATGCTTTGAATTACGATCTTGAAGGCGATGTGGTGATGCTAGATGGTAGTCTCACGTGAATCTTCGATGTTGTCGCTTTCAGGTTGATGATTTTCCAAGTAAAAGAGAAAATAGCCTTTAGAAAGGTGGAATTAGAGTATGGAAGGTGTACCCCTTTTCCTTAGGCGTGGAATAGTTTTTATAGAGTTTTCCAGACACAAGGATGGAAGGCTAGGGCACCAGGGCGCAAGAAACTACCATATAAACTCATTTTCATGTAGGAAGAGTTGCCATATGTGATATGGCGGTAATCTGGTCGGTCCAAACAGGTGCATGGTCGGATTGAACAGAGGAGATAGAAGAGAGATTGCGTGTCTAGATGCTACAGTGGTTGGTCCGATCGAACAAGGTGGCTGTTCGGATCGACTGAAGAGAAAGAATGATGCTATGCGTGTCTAAATGCCACTGTGCTTGGTCGGGTCGAACATAGTGACAATTCGAGTCGACCAGAAGAGAGAAAATATCCTCCAATGCTAAGAATGAGTCATATAGCGTGCGAGCTACGCCGGGAATCCATTCATATGCTCCAAAATCATCATAAATCATCAAAAACCTGTACATAGAAGAGAAGAAACGACGACATAGCCAAATCCTGAAAAAACATAGCAATTTATTAAATAATATGTTAGTTTGAGTCTATTTTGAGTGCCAAATACGATCCAAATAATGATAAATGTTGACGATGTCAAGTATCATGTTTAACTGGAATTGTTACTCCTGTTAGTGTTTGTGGTTCAGGCACACTAAAAGTCTGCTTGAGAACAACAAATTCAGAGTTTTTAACGCGACTCACTATAGCAAAATTTTATTTATATATATATAGAAAAGACTAAATCTTTGGGGTATCATATTTAACTGGAATTGTTACAGGTATCCCGTTAGTGTATGTGGTTCGAGCACACTAAGGGACTGCTCGAGAACAACGAATTCAGAGGGAGAAGAAGGAAAAGTGACGGAAGTTATTATGACCAAGGATTTAGTCGCTCCAGATCGATAAGAGGGTAATAGAAAGGAATGAAAGTCACGGAAGTTACTGTTGACCAAGAGTCTGCAAGTTAAACTTGTACTTCCAAATTATGCAATTAGCCAATAACAATAAATAAATTAAATTGTTTGTTTCTAGTCGTTCCAGTTATATTATATATTTGCACAATAAATGTTGTATGGAATTCAAACGTACGTCTGCAAAGCTGGAACTCGTGATGCCATGTAACATTGCTTATATATATACCCTCGTCGCCTTGATGATTCTTGTGAAAAACCAAGCATATATATGTTAAAGCTTAATCCAATCTATCTACATAACAAGCCTATATTTAATTCAGGTGAAGATGTCTGCGAGAGACTTTACCCGTGCCCCATTCCATATCAGATATCCTAGAGAATTTGATTTCGAGCCCAAAATTGTGTCCATCGGACCTCATTTCTATAATCGAACAGAATTCAGCGAAGCCATGGAAAAGAAGAAGGGCGAGTTCACAGACTACTTTCTGAAGACGCCAGCAGCTTTCGAGGGTCTTGTTCAGAGACTAAAGGACTCCTCTGATACTGATAATGTAAAGTTGCAGGACAAGATTTACAATTGGTATGGGGGGAAAGACAAACTAGCTCCTGTTGGGTGGGATAAGCTTTTGCCGATGCTGCTCCGGGATAGTTTCTTTATTATCCGAATAATCATCTATCTCTCGAGAGAGGCAAACAACATGCTCTCTAGGCGTTAACGTTAAAATGGTAAGATTTGATCTGCTCCTGTTGGAAAATCAAATTCCCTTGTTTTTTCTTAAGATAGTTTATGATTACCTTAAAAAGCACAAGGCGCTCCTACCGAGAACGTTAACGGAACAAGATTCTGCACCTAATTCACACGAGACAGGCAACACCCAAACTGCCTCACAAACCCATTCTTGGTGCCGTTGTCTCTGTTTTAAACCCACCAGTTTGCAGCAATCGACAGGAGAACAAACTCTCTTGCCCCATCCTGATTCAGAGCAAAACCCTTCTGTGCATGCTACATCTGTTCAAACCGAAAACCTGGATGAATTCCTCAAAGAGCTCAGACCATTCATATGCTTGGATATGCCCTGGGAATTCAATGAAGAACACATCTCTCAGTTGCCAGATCATTTACTCGACCTTTACTGGAAATGGTGCTTGCCGTCGAAATTACCCTCAAATACTTATTTACGAAATCATCGCGACCATACTTTTGTTAGAGATATCAGCTGGGTCAATATTCACCTCCGCAGCAATGCAGACAAAAGGATACCAAAACGCAAAGGCATCTTGCAGTTACCGCATCTAAAGCTTGACTCAAGTCAAACAACATTGCTGGTAAATCTCATAGCCTTTGAGGAGTTCAAGCCTTCGGAAGACCGAATACTGACAAGCTTCATTTTACTTCTAGATGGACTAATCAATACAAAAAAAGATGCAGAGTTGCTTCATAGCTGTGGGGTGATCACTAACAAACTAAGCAGCATTGAAATGGTTTCCGAGTTCTTCAATGATATGGGTAATATTTGTAAGGTTGACTACAACAACCATTATTGTAAAGACCAATTTGAGGATCTGAACAATTACTATCAATCCAAGTGGAGCCGCCATTGTGCAATATTGCAGCATGAGCACTTCAAGAGTCCATGGGCTGCCATCTCAATGGCGGCAGGTACGTCACTGCTTATTATGGCGGGACTTCAAACCGCCTATAATATCTATGGTTTTTATCATCATCATCAGTAGAAGATCCTTAATTTGTACCATTGTGAGTTATCGCATTTGGTTGAAGCCTTGAAGGCTTGAATTGTTTTACTGTTGTTGCTACATGTACTTGTTTATATATTTCTAGTTGTTGAATACCAAATAAATGATTTTCAGGCATTTGTGACACTAATCTAAAATTGGGTTTCAAATTACAACTAGCCAGGATGAACAGTCAGATTGTAACTCGGATGAACAGTCAGATTGTAATTAACTTTTTAAGACAAATTACAACAATCTAACTTTTCATCGCTGTTCCCTAGTTTTGATGCACTTCCCAAGTTCCCATTCCCTAGATTAATTATTTGCCCTCAAAAAGAACTGCCTGATTGTATATTTGTATTCATCTCACTTGAGCGATTGTTTGCTAGTGCTCATGCTCTGTAGATGGAATTTGTATTTGAAGTCTGTAAATTTGTAACTTACCTTCAAAAAAAAAAAAAAAAAAATTGTACATTTGTAATCGGTTCAAGGAAATAACTAGTCCAATGTAGCCCAATCCAATTTAGGTATGTCTTTCGGCCCATCTGTAAACTCTGTCCTAGTGTCCTTTGCATTTTTGTCCCTTTATTAAAACAAGCTAGGACGCCAGGTACAAAATAAATCGATCGGGATATCCAAGCATCCCTTTCAAGTTATATTCTTTCAATAAATAAAGATATAATTAAACCAATTAAATAAAAATTGAAATATGCAAAAAGAATCTTCAGTTACATTCTGAAGAGAGATCTACTCCAAGCTGCATTGTCAATTATAGTACCAGCAGCAGCAAATTGAACTTGATCTTCTCCTAGTCGCCTTTGGCATACATATCTATAAGACCATAAGAGTACTCCTATATCTGTCTCAACTCAATGAACAGAATTAAATTTAAAATCCTCCAATGAAATATATTTTATAAATTAATTAATCTACGTCCAAATTTCAATACAAACGGTTAGATGTTGTCCAAAAGTGCAGAGGGATCTCGGGATGTGATTATCAGTTTTTAATTGTTCAAAATATTTAAATCGCTTTAAATTTAGAACATCCAACATGTAGTGTACTCAATATGGCCTCGATCAGAATGGTATTTTTTTTTTTAAAAAACATTTTATTTCATTTTATTAGAAAACATTTTATTAAATTGAATGGATTTGATGTCATTTTGCCATAATTTTCACGTTATTAGGCCCAACGAAATTTCACGAAATCAATTCCAATCAAATGAAATCGTACTTAAAAATCATTTTGATCAAATTAAGCTTATATATGATATCTTCAAAAAAAAAAAAAGCTTATATATGAGACCTTAGAAGAAGAAGAAGATGTGTTATCGTATCTGTGTCCTTGTCTTGGTAGTTATTTTAATTGTATAAATGATGCATCCTTAACAAATGTCGTACTAGAAAGTACTTGTGGTGTCTTTCACACCTTTACAAAATTAAAGTGGCTAGTGGCAAGTGGCAACTGCTTTCAATAACAAAGTGGGGGAATAGATGAACATGCATTAATTTAGAATTAGAGAGATCAGAGCCACTCAGGTGACTTGATATGAAAGAAAAAGTAAACTACAAATTGGAACTATATATTTGGTGCATAGTTAGATGCAACCACTACAAGATTCTAATAAACAACTCTGAATTAGGTAATATCCACAACCAAATTAAAGTAGTTTAAACTCTAACTTGATTTTAAAATTATTGTAGAGACAAATATCACTGTAAAGTAAGCTTGCTTTTAGTTATTGCCATAAAAAAAAAAGATTAATTCGTGATCTAATATTGATTATAAATGCAAGCCGAAATCTCTCCCAGCACATAATATTAGTCCCCCCCCCCCAGTACTCTATTCCCTTTCTTAATCAATATATGATAATTCTGAGTGACAGATCATATTTTAAATTAATTTGATCTTTTTTTTGTCTGCTAACAATATTTTTTTATTAAAATCTGTTCATCGTGCTTGTGCCTGAAAAACAAATTCCAAAAGAACTAACCCGAAACATTTTAATTAAAAACTCAAAAGGTGAAAATATTTTTTCCACGTAAATATTTACAAAGCTGTTTTCTATATATAGATGCATAATAAACACAGATTTATTTAATTAATCTCTTAATTCTAAAAAGCAATCATCTTGCCAAGTAGAATAACTTATTGTTTTCCGTTGCAAACTTCACAATAGTCGAAAACCAAAGACAAAGTAGTAATTAGTTAACCATAAATACAGTCTTGTTTATATCATTTATGTTGGTTTTAACCCTCGAAACATGCTATCCCATCTAATAGACTCAACTGATCCTAATCCACTTCCAAATCTATCTTCAAATAGTACCAACGGGCTTGTGCCATGCGAGCTTAAGCCTGGCCCGGCCATGATCATCTT
Source organism: Rhynchospora pubera (assembly GCA_028095005.1). Taxonomy (NCBI): domain Eukaryota; kingdom Viridiplantae; phylum Streptophyta; class Magnoliopsida; order Poales; family Cyperaceae; genus Rhynchospora; species Rhynchospora pubera. Next base: position 226,965,992 of record CM051459.1, on the reverse strand, counting down.
TGCGGGTCGCTCGTGCACGACTTTGTGTATGCCTTCTGATTTTCTGCTTCTCTTCAGCATCTCCGACTTTTTCGGTGGTGATCTCGGTGCCATTACAATGGCTGAGCTATGTTCACGATGCACCAATGCCTTAATGCAACGAACCAGGCATTGTTTTGTGTGATACAAGGCGGTGAGAAGCCGAGTCATGGCAGGTTGAGACGGTCTAAAGGATTTGTACCTTTTTGAGAGTTTAAGGATCTCAAGGCGGTGTTTTGCAACGGAGATGCCCATGCTTTGAAGGAACTCGTGATTGAAATGCAAGATGTCTTCTTCTTCGAGCTCATTTCGGGAGAAAAGGAGTGAGTAATCATAAACGAGAGATTTGTCAAGGTTGGTTTTCGAGAGCCATGTGTACCAGTCCATTTTGTGGGTATTGTTTGTGTGTTTTGGGGGTAGGAGGGAGGAGGTGTCGTACTTACTAGTAACTAATTTGTTGCTATTTGCTAGAAGGCCTTCAATATATATTTAGGTCATTGGTCAATGGATCAGTTGGAGGTTCTAATTGTTTTCAGAAAATAATGAGGTTAGAGTACTCTCAAAGCCATTAGACTGGAAACTATTCATATAGTTGTTTGATGATATATTGCCTGAGGAGGATTTAGGTGAAGATTAGGAGAGAGAAGGTGCAGTGATGTTGTGTCAAATGTCAAGTGAGGGGGAGGGTTGGGTTGTTTGGCTTTTTGCGGAGTTAATAAATTTGATTAACAGTGACTGGAAACTTTCATTAATTTCTAATGTGAATGATAGAGACTGCATTCGGTTTGGGGTTGTAATTATTTTTTTTCAATGCTAAGCGTCTTTCCATTGTCCTTGCTTACTCTAAACATGACATGGTAATGATTTCGGAATTAAATTCATCTTACATGTATAATCTAAAATAGTTTTTTTAATGAATATATAATTAATATGAACTGTTAATATTACTAGAAAGCAAGAAAAAAAGGAATTAATTAATCATGCCAAAAAGAAGGAGAATAATTTTAATATTATTCGTGAAATTAGCAAAACCTGCTCAATTTCTTATGTTTAACTGGAAATGCTCTTAAGTAATGTTAAATATCTACGAATCTTATTAATTACTACAAGATAGGCTCGATAGTTATTAGTTATTATACAGTTCACGGAGATAGTGAAGTGAATCAATAGTCTGGTAAAAGTAACCATCTTAATGCTGAAGAAATTAAGAAAATTGGAAAGACACTTTGATCTTTAATTGCACTACACTTGGCTTTGTCGACCTCTTATATCATATGGAACAAACAAGATGGCTAGTAGTCAAGTCTAGGTGGGAACGCACCACCTACTCTTACCCCATCGCAGCTAGACATCATCTTTCAAATTCTTTATCGTGCTGGTATTTACCCATAATACGCTTAACTAACACTAACAACTCCCAATCTTAGACACGAATAACTTGATGATTCAATTATAATGCGTGCTATTTGTCTAGAGAGAGAGAGAGAGAGATAACAGATAAGAATTGGTGGGACCAGAAGGACAGTAGCAATTGGGGAAGTTTGTAGGCGGGCCATACATATATGCGGCCATGTCGGCTTCAAAGAGTCAGAGTCACGGGTGCAATCTGCAATGTGCATTCCAACTTTCAATTCTATACAACAAGTGAGGTGACTTGAGCTGTTGAGCATGAAAAACAATAGTGACTTATTGATTGAAGGGTAAATTAGCCCACATTTAACATTGCACTCCACGAGAAAGCCTCTATTAGACCGTTTTGTTAGGCTCCCCTCCTTCATTTAACATTGTACCATATATAATAAATAATTAATAGTAATCAAATCAATTTTATGACACTTAGTCAGCTAATCGCCGTCAAGGTTTCATATTAAAAAATTGCACAAATAAACTCCTACCCGTGTGTTTAAGTGACTAAGGGGTTTTAATTTAGGTTAGCCAAAAACTTATTGAAATACTTAAAAAATCGTAAAATATATTCATTCAGGAATTAAAAAAGAATAGAGAATTTATCATATTATTTTTGCAACTGGTAAAAATAAATGACTGAACCAACATCAGTTCCGGATGTTCTAAATTTGATTTGGTCAACTCCAGTTAATTTGGACCAAAACAACCTACTTTCAACTCTTGTCAGAATGTGTATAGTAGATTAGGTATAGTTCTCAATAAGAAAAAAAGGAACATTTTAAATTAGGACTTTATTGCGAGTCTGTCTTCCTTTTATGGCCGAGAATGGTAGTCTTCATCAAGCCCAAATCTCCGACACGCCATATTTTAAATTCGAGTAAATCTATTGTGAATCATGATGCATAGAGCGCTTCGTACACCACGACCATTTGATCGGTGATTTTGCAAATTGACAAATCTAAATTAACTAATCCAATCTATATATTGAAATCTCATAACAAACAAAATTTTATAATTTTTAAAATTTTTTTACTATTTTTTTCGAATTTTTTAAAACTTGCCATTTTTGCTTATAAATTAGTATATTTATAGCAAAAAATGTCAAGTGTTAAAAAAATCGAAAAAAATAGTAAAAAAATTCTAAAAATTGTAAAATTTTGTTTGTTATGAGATTTCAATATATAGATTGGGTTGGTTAAATTAGATTTGACAATTTGTGAAACTACCGACCAAAACGGTCATGGTGCACGAAAGCTTATATGAACCATGGTTCACAATAGATTTACTCTTTTAAATTCTAACATAGAAGATTCAGCTGCTTCAAACACTAAATATAACCAAAACCAAATTTCCAGATTAGATTAATAAACTATATAAAAATCTTGTAACTAAAAAAAAAATAATTAATACCAGCACGGCAGCACCTTTTTGCCAGCAGGCCTTATCATATCGTACCATATCCGACCATTGGTACCCCAAAAGAATTATGGAACAGCCACTTAACATGTATAAAATCCATAAACACAGAGAAAGAAAAATCTCACTAGTACCAGTCTAGTATCATCTAATGATCTAACTGAGGGAATTTGAGGACTAACATTGATACTCTTCTATGGAAAGACGTAGTACAAATTTTGGGATTGCATTAAGAGAAGCTGTGTGTGATTTGCTGAGCATCTCCTTGTATCGACTTGCAAATGTGTGATGAAGAAACGGTCCTATACTCTTATCCCAACCCTACATGCAAAATATATTCCTTGCAAATATAATAAACATCAACTAGAGACATTTACAAGAAATCGCCTTGTTTATATGTAAAGATTTGGGGGATTTAGAAAGTGTCCATTCGCATCAGAGATTGTTTATATGAACATTAAAATGAATGGCTGTCCAATGTCTTCCAAAAAGACACACAGATGGAGGATTTGCAAACTGGTATTAAAGGTTACTTTTATGTAAATCCATTTTGAGGGGCATTGAAATTTCAAAGGGCATAAAGGCAGTTTCTATAATATATAATTTCAAGAAAATGGAGTCCTTATAGGAAGCCCTATAGCAATAAAAAACTAAAATAAACAATGGTTAAGGTACATAACTGTAAAGGTAGGTAACTGGACTTACAAAGGAAGCAGTTTGCATACAAACTTATAGAAGTAGGGATAACGTGTTCCCAGATCAGCATCTGCTTGTACATCTTTCTTCATCCTATGTGATTAGCAAACGAAAATTAAACAAATTCAAATAAGTAAACTAACTTTGCTTCAGTATTGGAAATTTATTTATCTACAGCGCAAGATCCTAAAATTAATTATGATTATTCAAAAATAAATTATAAGGAAAGGGTATAAGAGACAGATGGGTTGGATTGGCAGCTCCCTAGTACAAAGTGTAAAATCACACACCAAAGAACTTGAATGTGAACTGGTACAATACCTTAGTGAGAACTGTAGCACTCAGTATCCTGTAAATTGTTACTATACAACAATGCAAATTATACTCAGTACCTTGTAATTTTACCCTACTGGAACGCAAAATTATATTGAAAAGATAGATTATAATTTTGTGAAGAAAATAATTACTTTTGATTAAAGCAGGATGGTATGATAATTGAGACGGCTCTCCTCCGACACAGCTCATGTGCTAGCCAGAATGGAAGGTCTATTTTGGCCCCCTTTTCAACCTTTATGAAAGAAAATAGAATTCAAATAAAGACGACAAGATCAAAAGAATATAATATACCGGAGCCTTCTCTAACTAGTGTTTTCTCTTGGTTTGCTTTATGTATATTTGGAATTCAGTCAAAATGTTGTTAATTAAAATTCTACTGAATACTGATTGGAAAATCAAAGAACTGTTATGTGACAGTAGTGGTAAGTGCGAGAGAGGGAATAGCCCCATTTGGTCTGGTGAATGAATTAGAAAACCAAAACACAACAGCAATTAATATGCATTAATTGCTTATAGAAAGATGGTGTCCATGTAGGCATGTACAATCTACTAGAAGTGATAGAGCAGAATTGAATAGTGAAGAAAACATGTACACACATACAGTATTTGTTCCTGTACCAGGATCAAGTAAACCAACTCCGTTTGCTCCGACATGAAAAACAACTGAGAAGGCCTCATCTTCTATGGATGTCGCTGATATCGTAATAACCACCGGGCATTGTTGTACAAAAAGTGGAGGCTTAATGAAACAGATTAAATTAAATTAGCCACTCAAATTCAGAACTATCATCTTTTGGCTTAATGAAACAGATTGAGAGACCAAATATTGGGGAAATACGAGGTGGTCGTCGTCACTCGTCAGCCAAAAGAGAAATAGAGGAGGGTATTTTGGTCATTTCAAAGAAAAAATTGTAGGGTTTGGCTTAGCTTCTTTAGTTCTTTTGTACTAAGGAAATAAGGAATATCTGTTCCCGCCTTTTTCTTTCTTTTGTATAATCACTAATCAGCTTTAACCGGGCTTATGATTATATGAACAGAACTGTATTGAAGAAAGCCTGAAATGACTAGAGAACTAGCCCAAATGTATCTGGTCTAAAAGAAACCTGGACCCCATATAAAATGATCAGATCCAATATTCTTATTGTAAAACTCTGCTCCCATACCCAACTAGGAGTGCATAACGTGTAAAATGATCACGCAATTGAACTGTTGCGTTGATCGTTGCGTTTTAGACACGAAACTTATTATCATTTGCGTTAATCGTTTTTGAACGAAACGATCGAAATTACGAAAATACCACGAAAATACACATGGACGAAACTATTTCATACTTGCGTTAACAGTTTCGTTTTTAAAACGCAACCAAAATCTTTAACCGTTTTGTTTCGTTTTAGACGAAACGAAATGAAAAGACGTTTCGACAGTCCGTTTTCAAGCCTAGTCCCAACCATACAACTGGTCTAAAAGAGATCTGCTAATCTGGGATAAAGGAAACCTAAAACATATTTAAATGCTGAATTAACGCACATCAAATTTACAGGCTTGCACAATAAGCACCCAAGATATTCTTCTTTACCCCCACCGTACGAAATTTACAGGATTGTTAAAATTTACAATGAAATTTACCCCCAAACATATGAATTAACACACATAAATTTTGCAGGCTTGTTAAAATTTCAAACGGCCCATCTAAAATGCTCAATGTGATCTCTATATTACAATATTCTTAATTAAATTTATATTTTTTCCAATTTTTCTAACTATTTTTTTCAATTTTCAAAATTAGAGGGTTCATAACTTTTTAGATCGAGCATATTCAAAAACTCCAAACAAATAGTAAAAACAAAAAATTGAAAAAATATAAAATTTGATCTTCGTGAAAATTTAATTATGAAAACAACTTAGGGGCCGTTTGGATCGCTTAGAAATTTGGGGAATTTGGAAAATTTCCTATTCCTATGCGTAAATTTATTGAGAATTGTGTAACTTTATGAAGAGTTTGAATTGTTTATAATAAATTTATACCTAGGAATTGAAAATTCCCCAAATTCCTAACACATCCAAACAGCCCCTTAAATGGTTCAAATCATCCATTCAAATCTCAACAATCAAAATTTGAGCGGTCCTATATGTTGGACACTAGTCACTCACAATCTCTCATTTTATTTTATCTGCAAATTAAATACCTTGCTTCTAATTTCCAAATAAAGATGTTGTCTACGGTAATTTTAAAATGGCAACCATTTTGACTTTCACAAATGTCAGCGCGCATCTAGATGTGTGCTCTGCAAATAAAATAAAATTCTAAAAGTCAAAGGGGTTGACATTGAATTGGCGAGAAAGCAGAGAACGCATTTTATTCTTGGCTTTCTTTTTCTTTTTTCTTCTAGAATTGTGATGTACTTCATTTCTTCCGAAGACTCGGAAAGGCAATTGCAATTTTAAAAAAGGGATGATGACCTGTGTCCCTATTCTAACACCTTCCAACAATTTCTTTTTTTTTTTTTTACCCAACCTGCGATCCCAAATCTCCGTAGAATGTCATGAAAAGAGAGATGCCTTCGCGGATGAAAATGTTCTAACCAGAAAAATATAATAAAAGAATCGAATATTACAAGATGCCAATTTATGAGGCAATATGGACGTTCACTAAAATATCGGATAATACTTTACAAGTACATGTGAATTCATTTATTCCCCAATCAAATTAAATTACCAAACTATTATTACTCGCTGAGTTAATATGAATAAAAGAAATTTGCTAACGATTATCTACATGCATTTTTGTAAGTCCAGCGTTTCTTCTCTTTATTTTGGATTAATGTCCCACGAATAACAAAAATAAAAGCACCATCCGTCATATTATATAAAATTACACACATTATTGAGTTTATTGTTTCCAAATGGGAAACCGCTAATGATGAATTACTTCGTTGACTCCTGAAATTTGGCTGCCAAACACTTCCTTCAAATTAAATAAAAGATAAGAAACTTATAATCTAATAATACGACAAGGCCGAAAGTATATTCTTTACAAAAAAAAGGACATTCGAATCCATTGAGCATTGTAAATATAAAAAATAATAATAATAATACTTCTATAATTCTCATCTTTAAATTTCTCAGAATTACTTCAGGCCAATTTCTACGAAGTAAACAGATTAGTATTGGCGCATTGCTCAAATAAACATTGATTAAATACTCAAGTGAACTTACTGATTATGACCACCAGGTGTCCATTTTGTAGCACCAGTTTAAATTAAAAAAAACAACATAATAGTGTTATTTTAAATGAAATTGTGTGCCAAACACAAAACAATTCCACCGAAAATAATGCGTTAAATATTTGCCAATTCTCTTCATATCAAGCCAAAGTTAAAGAACATTTTCCAGCATTATTTATGTATGCAACAAAAGCTTAATTAAATTATAATTAATTTGTAATGAATTAATGATTATTATTGTTAAATTTTATAGTAAATCCAACAAGTCATATTTATTCGGAATTACATTGTGTTCGCCTGTAATCGAACCAATTTGACAGGTCAAAAATTTAGACATGTGCATGATTCATTTGAGAAATGAAAACTGTCATTTGTGTTTTGCAATTGTCATCACTTAAACAAAGTGAACGTATAAAATAGACAAGATGACCATATAGATAATTAAAGTGAACACATACAAAATATAAGTTTTGTCATCTCTGGTTTAGATTTTTATATGCATAATTGCATATTCAACTTATATTTATTGAAGTTATTTGTTTGTATGTGTTCACTTTGTTTAAGCAATAACAAAACTACAAATCACACTAATCAATTTCCGATCCATTTAGCCATCGGATAGATTCCTGTTGGATTGGAACGGATTTTGTTAAAAATTAACAACTCTAGCTGGTAGCCTGGTACTATTATTCGGTTTACCAAACGAACCATATTTTAATTATCAATCATGTTTTGAACAAAAGTAGTTTATTCTTTTTTATATAAAAGGTACCTAAATAGAAGTATAATATATTATTATTCTACTAGAGCAAGATATTGTGGGATCTTGGAATGGAATTAAACTATTAAAGTCGTAAATGCATGAGTCGAAGTAAATGGTTGGCTTAGGGAAAAGGAAAAGGTTGATGACATGGAAAAATGGAAATGGCAAGACTAGAAACTATCGCATGCCCAGTATAAAATGGAGACCCACTTTTGATAGGATAGGGGTAACTTTTGGCTCAACCAAAACAGTTGACCTAACATAGACGCATTAATGACTTACTTAATTAAGAGAGACCACTTTTATGTTGTATCTGTATCATTTGGCAACTGGGATTGATCTTGCACGCTTCATTGCACTTTTATTGTGCTTTGGCTATTGGTATTAGGGCCTTAGGCTATTAGCACAAGCCCTCTTTTCTTTTCCACAGAAGATATAATAAAACAATCTTTTTGGAAGAATTTATCTTTTTTTTTGTGGGTTATTTAGCACCTCTTATGCTTTGATAAATTCTTGAAAAATTTTTAGCAACCAAAGGGATTAAGGGAAAAAGGATTCAGCCTCTTAATCCACAGCGCTCGCAAAATCAAATTTGTACTTGGAAATAAACATATAAAAAAAAGTCCACATTAACTTAGCTTATCAGCTAGGACCCATCAAAGGAATATTTTAAACCAAACAGAAAGAAGGAAAACTAAAACAAGTAAAGAAATCATCCAATCAGAAAACAGAAAAATGAATTAGGTGTGACGCGGAGAAATGACGGGGACCATCCTACCTGACGCCTTGTCAAATCTCAACCGTTCATGATTCATCAATTAAAGGCTCATAAGTAAAGAAGGGTCACTCTTGCTGCATTTAATTTAAATATTATTAAAGCAAAAAATTAAATCCCATGTAAGTATGAATCGTCACTTTAGAGATTTCCACCATTTAATAATAGCTCCTTTTTTCTGGCACATACTTTCCCTCGTGTCTGAGTTGTCAACTCCTGATTGGCTGCGTGAAGAGTTGAAATTTTTTTTTTATTTATGCCATGACGACTTGCTTATGGGGCCGTTTGGATCGTCCAAGGATTTTGGGGAATTTCATCTTCCTACCATAAATTTATTATAAACAATCCAAACTCTTCACAAAATTACACACTTCCCAAAAAATTTATTCCTAGAAATTACAACTTCCCCAAATTCCCCAACTTCTTAAGCGATCCAAACGGCCCCTATGGTATTTCTTACGCAATTCAAGCTAAGAGGCCTTTCTTTTGTCGTATTTCATCGAGCAAGAAAGAGTAGAAAAGAAAACGAAAACAATTGAAATAAGCATGAGTAAAAAAGATAACAAAGTTCAACCCGAATATATTTCATAAATCATAATAAAGTAGAGTTTTATAATAGTTGTCATTATGTCAAACAATACAAGACACAATAGATAATCTACTAATCATAATTGAAGACGTAACATAAAATAAATAAAAATTAGTAAGTTGGTCATCATGAACCGACCCAAAACAAAACGATAAACATAATAATAAGTATAAAAATGCAATGTCAACTTTTAAAAAAGTACAAAGTTACCTTGTCAGAAGCAGCAAAGTCAACAAAAAAAAATCTCAACATAATGAAATATAAAAACGCAAGTACCGAACTGGACCGGGAAACAATCATGACTTAAATCTAAATAAATAATACAGGAAACAAATTCAATTTTTGACAAACTCAAATTCGGAGCAAAGTCTTGCTTGCTTGGTTTGAGAATTCAATTCGAAAGTATAAGATAGTACTATACAGAAAAGTATAGTAAGACATATTATGATAAAATTGTTGGTGCAAAATTCAAATAAACAAATTCGGATAGCAAAAAAATAAATAAAATAAGTAATAAAAACATTTTTACCCGAATCACACTAGGCGCTGTCCTTAAGCGTATTCCGTCTCAACGTGCAAGAGGAACCGCAACCAAGATAAGACGGGTAACTGTCACTCCTTAAGGTACGACCGGAGAAGTGACTGATGAGAGATCTCCACAATATCCAGCAGAATCAATCGGAATGATATTTAGAATAGTGGAATAATAAACAAAATAAAGGAGATAGTGGAAAAATTCTGATTGTAATTTTCAGTATGTTAAATATCTTCCAAAATGAGTTGTTTATATAGAATATCAATAAATTGTATAGCTATAAGGAAAATGGGCATTAATATTATTTAATACAATAAAGAACCACGTTCGTAGATAAATGACAATACATGAAATGAATGTCTTTAATATTATTTGTAACGGAGCAGAAATAAATCAACAGAAATGAAAAGGCAAATGGCCACGTTCACAGGTTTTCAAATTAAATAAATGGACATTAAACAAAGATAATAAAAGTGTGATCGATATTAGCCTATATTGATATCATTTAGGAGTGTGCTAATATATATATCTAATGAGAATTGGACATAGAACAAATAAATGAAATTTGAATTTATTTATATTGATCTAACGGGTTATATTCATTGAATCAAGTTAATTAAAATTTTGAGTTTTCAAATCACATATTCAACAATCCTCCACAAAGCTCAAAATTTTATAATATCAAATATGAAATATGTAAAAGCAAACTAGGGATTTCATTGAAGCAAAATGATCATTGTCGAATATATAAGATATATATAAGCAAATTGGATAAAGTTAGGAATTTGGAACAATCAAAATGGTGAATAACAAATTGCTAGATATTTATATTCGCATCATGAAGTAGTTTTCAAACTTTGAACTTCACTTAGTATATGTGCATCAAATTTGGAGGAGATCGAGAGAACTTATGTCTTGAACTCGTTCCTTGGACCCAAATTCTACGACACCATACACGTAATACGGAGAAAAATCATCGCGGTGTGCGCATTAATGGCCATACGCATGTACCTTGAATTTTTCATGAGAGTCTTAAGGGCTTACCCATGCCCCGCACCGCGGCCGTATACAGACACTCTCATATAGGCGAGTCCCTACCAAGGATGTGTGTAGATGCACATCCCACGGAAATTACCGCTTTGGTCCTCATTAAGAGCTAATATGCTCAACCTTACATCTACATAGAACACACTCACCATAGGGATGGGGTTGGAGTCTATGCTCATAAAAAGTGTGTACTCTTCGACCACTTGTCGGATTGTTATTACCCATTGAATCTCTTTCCAGGGGTTTGCCTTTCGGAGATTGGGTTGCCCCCGCAAGTGGCCCTTTAGGGCTAATACCCATCCCCCTCGATGAAATATGAACTTCTCATTAAGTTCATATATATAGAACTTCTCATTAAGTTCATCTCATTTTTATTTTTATTTTTATTTCATTTTCTCATGCCAACTAGTCGCTTCGATACTTGAGCTCAAGTTGTTGCTTTTACCCGTAAACAAAATTCTCCAAATAATTTTGATTAGTTCGCCTTTAGAAAAATAAAAACTTCACATGAAATCATCAGTCACAAAGATAATGTTCATGCATCATTGATCACTTATTAATCTCATATCTCATCTAACTGGTTTAGTAAATAATGCCCCCACAATTTGCATCATATGCACTAAAATAATAAATGAGCATCACCCACCGATTATAATTAACTTATTCTCTGAAGTGATTTCCATATTCAGTATTTTGTTTATTGCTTTTCTCGATTTTGATTTTTTTTTTATGAATTTGGCATATCATTAACCAAGCTCTTAAATCAATAAATTGTTTATTCAATTAAATGCCATACTAACGATTCTATCAGACCAGGATAGAAGTGAATTAAGAATTAAGATTTGCAACGACAATAAATTTCTATAAATGCAATCATTTATTTTTATTCTATTTAATTATTATTATTACTATTTTAACATTTATGGTAACCAGCGTTTTTCTTCAATGTCATTATCTCGTATCAAAAATTCAAATAAATATAAACCATTTGAGTACATTAAAACTAATTTAATGAAATTAATCATAGTTTTCTTCATTTTTTTAATTATTTTATTAATTTTTTTTTATACCCCACAAAAATTTGGGTACATATGAAGTATTGACAATTTATTTAACTCAAATTTCGCAACTCATTTATGTTAATATTTATTTTATGACTTAGAAGACCATGCCAAATATCAATAGAATTAATATTTATTTGTGATCCATGAAGAATTAGAAGAATTATTATAAACGGTAAGATTAACCAGAGAAACAATCCAACAATAGTATCTTTCATTAAATTTATAATTAATCCTTACAATTTGATTTCATTCAAAACTATATATTCGAATTGAACTAATAAAGATCCACTTATTATTTTTACTCTAATTTTTTTTTATAACAACTATTCCATACATGAAATTAAATTTGACCATCTTCAACGTCTAATACTTTGATAGATTCTTCTTTTGCTACAATCACACTTCCTCCACTTGTGATATGACAAGATTAACCAAGATCGATCAGCACATATATGTATATATCTTCAATTTTTTTTTAAGATAGATATAAAATTTATATACACTGACCTAAAAGATGACTCAGTTGGGTCATTGTTTATTATGTTCACTTCGGATTTGTTAGAGCCGTGTTTGTTGTAAACAAACTTCTCTCTTTTTCTATAACGACAATCTCTTGCAAAATGGTTGTCTCGGCCACAAACATAGCAAAAACGATCATCATCATACTTCTTCTTCTCATTGTTGGGTCCAGTGAATTCCTTATTATGATTATTGTTTTGATACTTATTATTAAAGTTTCCATTTTTCTTAAAGTTTCTTACGGGTTTGAAATTTTTATTTTTTATATTTAAATTTTTATTATTGCAATTAGTATCATTGTTATTTTTCTCCATTAAGTTAATTTTAGAAGACATTTGATTTTCCTCTATTTGTCTAAATCTATATTGATCTTCAATTCTAATTGATTGAATTACTGATCGCATTTCAAGTTTTGTTTGTGTTTTTCTTAGCCCTTGTGCAAACTTAGACCATGAAGGTGGCAATTTATCAATAAGACATGTAACTTGATAATTCTCATCTAGTTTTGTTTGTCCTCCTCTGTGGATTTCTTGAATCATATTTTGGAACTTATGAATTTGATCATTTATTGGTTTATCATCTACCATTTTATAATTATGAAAATCAGAAATTGTGAATTTAATAATTCCTTCATTATCTTTACTATAGGCGTTATCTAATGCATCCCATAAATCTTTAGCTTTTTCATATTTTCTATAAGTTTCATAAATCTCATCTGAAAGACAACTTAAAATTTTAAAACGACAATGAAGGAATTGGTGAAGGAATGCTGATAGCCAGTGCTTTGGGACTTGGGAGGGTTGAGTGGTCAAATATCAAATCAGGTGGGATCTTTTCTAGACATTTTTCAACGGACAAAATCAACGGAAATTGGTTGAAAAATGAAAAGCTAGAGCAGGAAATCAATAGTGGCATAATTTTTTTTTTTCATTTTTGTTAGTTAAAAGTGGCATAAGGTCGCTGGTACCCACATACGGAATATATAGCATAAGTGCATACTGCATAACAATACCGAACTACCCCCTTCATACCATTTTTATACTTCAGCTAAGAAAAAGATTAATTTCTATTCTCTTTTCTCCTCTCAAAGAGTCAAAGTGGAAGTGGTTGTAGACTTGTAGCCTTGTAGTTCGTAGGTCACTGAGCCTGAACCTTATCTGAGATATATTTGACATGTTTCTTATGCCTCAAGCCTGGAAAACTTTAGGCCTAAATTTAAAACAAACAAAGATAAATGTAAAGTTACCAAAACAAACAAAGAGAGAGCAATTTAAATTTTGTTCAAAACAAGAATTTACTACTTTTATAGTCAAATCAAATGTGCATACATTAGATTCACTACTGCTGACATTCCCACTTCTAACCCTCATCTCCTCATTAATTCTCTCAAATACATTACTAATATTATGTAATATTAACTCACTATCCTCATACTCAAACAAATTAACTTCATCACTAATCTCACTATCTCTGTTGCCACCGCCATTCGCACTCCTAACTTCAATCCAACATTCTTCACCATAAAATTCCGGATTTGAAATGAAAGACTCTGAACCCGATATTGACCCGACCAATTCTTGGATCCTTGCGAACGGATCTAAACCCAAATCCTCTTCGTCATCCTCTGTTTCGGACCCGCAGAAAGCTTCACCAAAATCCAGCGCACTCTGCGGAGAAATCATGCGATCCCAATTCCTGCCTCTTTTAAATTCTGCGTCACGAAAGCACACAAATGGATGATGCAACAGTTGCTCGGCAGACCACCGTTCATTCGGATCCCTTTTCAAACAATTCATTAGAAAATCTCGTCCCTCCTCGGAGAACCAATCGGGTATCGCAGGTGCCGAATCTGAACAATACCCGATCTGATAAATGGCCCCCATTACATCCAGGTCCTTGATGACTCCAATCCATGGAGCCTTTCCTGTGGCCATTTCTATGATTGTGCACCCAAGAGCCCATACGTCAGATGCCGGGCCCTGCTCCTCCCCTCTTGCCACCTCAGGCGCCATGAAAGCCGGTGTGCCAGACAAAGAAGTTGATTCCCCATTGTGGGTTCCACTCTTCAGCACCGCAGCACCAAAATCGGCAATTTTTGCGCGACCATCGGAATCAATTAATATATTTTGGCTCTTAATATCACCATGGGTGATGTCGTTCAAATGCAAGTAAGATAAACCCAGCAAGATTTCTCTGGCATAGGATCCTACGTCGGGCTCGTCTAACAGACCATTGGGGTGGCTTTTGATGCGGTCGAAGAGGGACCCACCGGGGACGAACTCCAGGAGAAGGTGGTAATGAGAGTTGAAGGTGCGGGAGCCGTAGCAGGAGATGATGTGAGGGGAATTAAGACCGGAGAGGATAACATTCTCATGTTGCAATGGAGAGGAGAGAGAGAGCTCGGCGGATTTGACGGCGATGAGGGAGCCTGTGATGGGGTCAGAGGCGAGAGAGACGGAGGCAGTGGATCCTCGGCCGAGTGTGCATAGTCGAGTCAAGCCAGGAATAATCACCATTGTTGGTTTCTTGTTGCTTGGTGGTTGGTTCGTTTGTTACTTTGTTTAGTTGAGGAAGGAAGATGGAAGAGAGACGAAATTGAGGCGCTCTGTTTTAGTACAGAGGGATTTTATATGTAGCGAGACCGTGAGATTGGTCGTTGATAAAATTGTTTAAATATTTATTTATTCTCTTAATTCAAGTTTTTTTTCAACTTGTTTAAATATTTTTCGGTGGGAAAAAAGCGTGCCGAAAACTGAAGAGTGGAATTTTCGCGTGTGGATCACCTTTTTTATCCCATTCAAAAAAAAAAAAAAACTTTTTGTTGTTTCTAGGGTCGGCGTGTGCTGAGCGCAGATTAAATCTGAGCCGTTGATATTTGACGGCTGCGCAGGTTTGTGATTGGCTGCGTATAAAGGCATATATTAAGCACAGAAGACAAGTGAAAACAAACTCCTCGTCTTTTCTGAATAAGGGGATAAATTTAAATTAAGTGCATCGAGATTTCATTGTTATTTTTGTCGTTTTTTTTATAGTTGTACGGACTGTAAAGTCGATAGGTTTTTTTTACTTCTCTCTTTTTATGCTTTTAAGGTTTCGTTTGGATTAATTAGGAATAAGAGAAATAAGTTATTCTTATTCAGAAGTATTGGGAAGTTTATAATTTTGTGAAGAGTTTGAATTATTTATAATAAATTTACGGCTAGAAAGAAATTATTCTTTTTATTTCCATACGATCCGAGGAATTGTCATCTAAAAATATATTACAATTTTACAATTTTAAGCAGAATAAACCTTACCGAAAAGAAAAAAAAATTAATACCAATATGTACACTTAATTCCCCGTAACATAAATAAGCAGAATAAACCTTACCGAAAAGAAAACAAAATCTATAATAATTTAATATAATAATATTAAACCCGTTATTATTACTTAAAAACCTACCGAGGCTCAGCATTTCTGAAAGATTCCATCAATAGAATATGAGAAAGAGATGCACCGTTGAGAGTTGAGAAAGAAAAAGATGTTGTCCAATTTCAACCAATCAGGTGGCGCGAAAGAGCAGCGGGGACCATGCGCCGCTGGTCAAACCTGACCCGTCCAATAAAATAATAAAATATTTTTTTTGAGACAAAAATAATTAACTATCGACTTGTATCATTTATCAACAATAAATTAATAGGAATCAAGCCACCCAAAGATTAAAATGCCCGAGAATTTCCACTAAAATAGTACGTTTTATTGCATAATAAAAATAGCACGTTATGTATTTATTTGCAATACAACTACATGTGTTTAACTTGACATTAATAAAAGTATAATATACTTAGTAACTCAAATCATTAAGTCATTAGTATGCCATGTATTTATATTATATACTAGGGGGATTAATCGAGCTTCGCTCGATACATGAGTGTTTACTATATTGATTTTGATTTCGTTGTTATATTATAGTTATGTATAATTCATTTATTTATATCTTTTAATTGTATAATTCAGTTTATTTTATTAAAGAAACTCTTAAGTTTTTTTTTATTTTGTGGGTGGTTGTAAAATGATGGCCAAAGACGTTATGTTTTAACAATATTAATATGATTTTGGTTAAATTAGAAGTAAAAGTGATTAACTCGCCAAATGATCAAACTTCATAATCATTTGAAATTGAAAAGATTAACCATTTAGCATCCAAATTAATGGTTATGATTGGTATATATTGAATCTAAACTATGCACCAAAGCAGAACAAATGGAAGTAATCTCCTCACATAATTAACACTTTTTGATCTTTCTGCTGATACTGGTCCTTATCGGTACGAATATGTTCCATAGCAAGGTTGTAAATCCGTATCAGTATATAGATTGTATATGAGCTAATACCACCTCCTCTTGTATTGCTAGATCTACAATAGTACTACATAAAAAATTATATTTGTCAGATTATTAGAGAATATCGTGGTTACAAAGCGTGTCACATTTAAATGGAGCTTGCTAGCATATATTTTGAAATATGCCGCTGGTATAAAATTGGTAAGGGGCAAAACATGAATGTAAAATATTTTGAAATATATACAGGGGCAAAAAGGATAAGAACTATTACATTGGCATACATTTGTGCAGAATTACCAGGATGGGATCGATCATGGGACCTTGAAAGCTCTAAATCAATAATTTTTGAAAATTCTTCTTTGAAAACCTCAAACTGTCCAGCTAAAATACTATAAATTATTTATAATTAAACTAAAATGCAATACACCATCTAATTGAATTTTTTCAATTAATTTGTCCATGTATAGAGAATTTGAATGGAATCTAAAAAAAAGATTTGTATTTTGGAACAACGGAGAATCCTAATGAAAGAGAAGTACATTGCGCCATTACCAGATAAAAGTAATTAGATATAATAAAAGTCATGCACCAAAAAGTAATTAGATTTAACAAAAGTCGTCCAGAAAATAAAAATTGTAGAATAATAGTTGCAACAATTTTCTTTCGTCATTTCAGCATTGGGTTGAGATAGCAGAAGAGTCTTCCACTTCAGTAGGTGCAATTTGAGAAAAATTGAGAAATAGGGTAAGGGCGAAGAAAATGGTAAGGTTGGAGACATCATCAACAACTTCAGGATTTTTACTGAAGGGAACCTCATACACATCCCTTACCGGCTTACAACCAAAAAATGTATAAAAAAGAAATTTTTCTTTTTCACTGTTGACATGAAAACCACCAAAATTGAAAACTGGGCTGCTCTCAGTCTCCCTGCTCCTAGTTCATTTGATATGCTTACACTACCATGTGTTCAGTTTTGCGTTAGAAGTAATGTTCGTGAAAAAATTGAGAAAGTATATCATAATAACTGAATCGCAACAGAAAAAAAATCGATACCTGATGAAAGCTTTGAAGCCTAAGAAAAACGACTTCTGCCACCCACCCAGATAAATTCACACTTCCAATAATAGATCGTCAAAAAGATACGCAATTGCTCTTTTGTCAAAAATATACAGTCACGATTTGAGACAATTTAAAATATGGTAACAATGGTTCTTGATGTTTAAGTTGCACTAAAGAAATTAAATAAGAAAAGAGTACAAAAGAATATCAAACAAAAGGCATGAGAGTTGGTAAAACAATAACTCAGCAGTTCTGGTAATCGGTACCAGACTGGAGGAAAAAGGAATCATAAAGAGGATACATAAATACTCTGTTGTATCTATGTGGAACAAAGTCACTAACTAATTGAATATTGTGATTGCTCTTTACAGCAAGCAAACTGGTAAAAAAGAAAGATACCTTCATCGCTATGAGTCTGAGCTAAGACATCGATCGTCACACCTACTGATGCAGCGCATAAAGCTCTTCCTCCTCTCCTCTTGTCAATCTTCTAATCATGCATATTATTGCCCATGTGCGCAAGTAAGGAATTTTTTTTTTTTTTGGACAAGCCAGGTAGCAGCTACCAAGAAGTTCAAGTAAGGAATTGTTAAAATACAAATTTTTCAAGTTCGGATAGGTAGCATCAATAATAGCTTGTACTGCATCATCTCTTGGGTCTATCAACAGATCAAAACTGAACACCATTTAATGACATAATTCGGATTTTATGACAGAATGTAATGACATATCCTTTACAGGTTTGTAATTTCAAAACTGAACACCATTTAAAATTTTATGACGAATTTTCTGAAATACAAATGAAAGAGAGCTGAAATAGAACAAATTTGATTCCTGCTGATAACACCACAGAAATTAAGTACAAAATACAATATTATCAATATCGTATCATATAAATTCAATATAACATTTAAAATAACTTTAAAAATATATTTGGGACAATCTAATTACAAAAATCATCCTATACGAATCAATAGATTTGCTCCACCACTAATCAATTGAATGATTAGAAATATAATGCGACATGATTTCACTAAAAAATCAGTACTAAAACTATAAAACTTGCAATAATACAAAAGGGAGAAGCGATAAGACCATAGATTAATTTTAAATCTAAATTTAAAAAAAAATTGGTAAAATAAAACAAAGAAACTAAACAAAATTAACAAAACAGTTATTACAACGTAGCATAGGTACCTATCTCTCTAGAAAATTCGAAAGGGAAATCCATCGGTAGGAGGGACATCGGTAACAGATAGCAAACCTCAGTGAAGAAACAGACATGAAGTAGGAAGGGGATCAGACCAGCAATAAGACACCCCTTCCCTCTCGCTCCACAATAAAGGCATGGCGATGGTTGCTTGTATGGACAGATGCGACGTGGACATCTAGTTAAGGAGAGTGAAAAAGTAGATCTGATGCGGCAGAGCGGCGGCTGGCGAGACGATGACGATTGACGAAGAGGATCAGCGCAATAGGCAATTAGGCATACTTAAACTATTATTTGTTACAGAGATGAAGGTCAGGGGTCGCAAAAATGAAAGCAAAAAAGTTGCGCTGCCTAATATTTGTCAATCGCTGAATCGGGTCAGTTACATACCGATATTATTCGTTACACGAACATTCACACAATTTAACGTTGCAGAATTAAAATAATTTAATCCCACAACCCAACGAAATGAGAACTAACTGCCGTGTCGGACCAGATTTAACAACACAATAATCGCGGACTCCCACGCTTCTTTATTTATAATACTGATTCGCATGAAACTGTCCGGTGAAGTCATACTTGTGTCATCACACACGCAATTCAACCAAGAATCTTCTCTCTTCATTTTCCATCATTAAACAAACTCTATACTATTTCAACAAATTGACTACAACCAAGCCCAACTTGACAACTCTTCTTGCCTTTTCAACTTTCCATAGGATTATAGGATACCAATACAATGTCTAACGAATTCAAAGGTAATTCACATTCTTATTCCTTGCATTATTATTTATTATTTATTATTCAGTCAATTCACAAGGGAACATCAAAAAAGTGCACGTCTTTTTTTGCCAAACGACAAATCAGCAAATTAGTTTCAATTTTTTTTTTGCCTAAAATATGACGTTCTTTTCTTATCGGTAAAATTCTTGATTTGATATTTGAAAACCATAAAACAGTCCCGGAAAATATTTCAATATATAAAGAGATAATCCCAATATATAAAAAGAATATCATATCGAGTCGAATTTGTAAAAACCAACTTAACGTGGTTAATTTTCTGAATTTCTTTTCCCCTTTTTCCCTTATTACCTTATTTTTTTATTTCCACACATCATCCAAACGGAGGCTTTAAGATGAACTTTATCTCACAACTGGGAATAAGATCATATGCAAGTAGTATATTATTTCGGCTGTTTAATACTATAGTTTCTTTTAATTTTAGATCATGTTCGTACTGTCGCTACTGTGGTTTATAAGGTCAAATTCCCTGTATATTACAATTACAAAATTCCACTGTGTATTATTATAATAAAATCCCATAACGGCATCACATGCATATCTAATAAGGAGAAGGTCCAAATTTTGTTTGTTATGTTTTTCTTGTCCGAAGCTGGGAGTAGGAACTCCAAATTAAATTTTAGTCAAATGATATAGTTCCACTATTGCATATCAAATTCTACTTCAAGCTTCTGGCATCTCTTGCGCATTTGAAGCCGGGTGAATATTCTTGCAGAACAAATTCGAACTCGCATTCATTTAAATCATTAAATGCTATAGTTTCTATTTACAAATTATAAGTACCATCTCTGTCATCATTAAATACAAAGTAAACACATAAAACAGATAAAATAAGGAATAATAAATAAAAAATTTTGGTATGCGTGCTTGTCCAAATTTCTTATTTTTGTATCATGGTTTTGTTAGTATAAGAATAATGGCCCAAATTTTTTATTCTTATGATGTTGTTTGGGTTACAAAAGAATAAGAATAAGCACGCATACCGAAATTCCTTATTCTTATTCCTTATTCATGACTCATGCAAACACATCCAGATTATCAAAAACAAATAAGTGTTGTCATCTCTTGTTCAGAATTTTATATGCAAATTTAACTTTTTTTTATTGAACTTATATGTTTGTATGTGTTCATTTTGATTACTATATATGTTCATTTTTCAGTGTTCACTTTTTATTTTTAGCGATGACAGAAATGGCAAAACTGCAGATGATGATAAGCAATTTCCGTTTCTATTTGTATACAACGCCATATTGATTATTATAAATAAGTTAGAGAGAAAAGCCACCATTAATAATCAATACATTCTGCATAAAACTCGTAACCCAATAATTTATTTCTTACTATACCCTCTGTTCTTAAAAATTTAGTTAGCTAAAATAACTATCATTCAAGATACAATTAAATAATGAAATTTGATTCTCCATAACGGAAAATAAATGTATTAAATCAAATTAAGCCCTTCAATTGCACAATCTTGCCTCAAGAGCTGGGTGGTTGACCAACTTCAAAAAATATAAAGAATAGTTGACTTGACATATGTTGACCAATAATACAACAGTAACAACACCGGTTAGTTTAAAATTTTTGGGAAATAAGAATTGTCAAAATTGTTGAAAAAGTATGAGCATGCAAATATAATATTAGGCTATGGTTATATGCAATATATGTAGCAGTACAACAACATGTATAACAAACTAACAACCCTACAAATATAGTTCATACTTTTAGTCTAGAAGGTTGACTTGTATTTTTGTCTCCTCATAAATCATAATGGGAGTAGGTCAATAAGCCTCATCTCATAGTTCATACTGTTTCGTGACTCTGGATGCATTAATTTTTTTTAATACTTCAGTTAGGCGTGTTGAAAAATAGATAAATTCATTGTTGCTTCTCAGGGAACTTCCACAGATCTAAAATGAATATCACATATGCAAGTTGTTGAATATATAATTAAGGTCACACTACTTGTCATTATTGACAACATTATTCTTCAGTATAGATAATTTAATCTGAATTTAATAACTCAACTCACAAAATGTAGATGCTTAGGAGTTATCTTCATCTCTAATTCGAACCATTTAATTGTTTTGCTATAGCAATACAAGTAGCTCTTAAAAAATCTGTCTTTTTACAAAGCGGAAATTTTTTCTTTAGCTCCGTTTGGATGAGGTGTGGGAAGAAGAAAAGAAAGAAAGAAGTGGAAAGAAATATTGAAAAGTATGTAATATTGTGAAAAGTTTAAATTGTTTACTAATAAATTTGAGTCCTTCTTTTCTTATTCTCTTCTTTCCACTCCAATCCAAACACTGCCTTTATTTTGTATTATTTTTCCTCTCTTGCTGATAGGCGCCTGAAAGGGACACCAAGTTTAAACAAAATCTCAACCGTTGAGTTTTCCTTTGTACATATAATAAAGATTTTGTTTGACGGCTGCTCTTGTGTGGGAATAACAACACATGAAATTAAAGAAAAGATATCAAAAAAGAAAGAGTCCCTTGAAAGAATTTGCACAGGGACGACTCACCGTGTGCTTTAATGGTCGTTCAAGTTTCAAATTTAACTTCAACTTCAGAGAATTAAAAGGATTGATTACGTTATTAAATGATGCGCTTCAAATAATTCTGCTTGGCTTCAAACATTGAAGGAAGCGTGTGGGAGTGCAGTTAAAGATATGATTAATTTTCTGTACGCCCCTAAAATTTTTATTTAATTTCTTATTTCCTCGTCCGCCATTTATCTTTTTTATTTAGTCCTTACTTTTTTCGAATTAATTTCCCAGATAGATCGAAAATTAATTTTAAGATGAGTCGATCAAACTTAAATTTTCAATTTATTTCTTTAATGAAATTTTTGTGTTTTAGAAGGGATCATCATCATATCCAAAATAATAGAACTGACCCACTATCTATTCTAAGGACGAGGATAATTACAAAAATTGAAAAGGGAAGGACGCAACTGAACTGTCCTTTTATTTTGTACTGAAAATCTTACAACAAAAAGCGAGAATGTCACGAGTCAGATGACATTTTTATTCGGTCAAGTCGCCAATTTGGTTCTCTTGGAGTATCTTACAAAAAAAAAATGCAATATTTGATGTTATTTCATTTTATCTTAAATCAAAAGTGATTGTCATAAGGTTTTAAAAGTTGATGATATCCTTTTTTAGTCTGTTTATGAAAATTAGAAGGCTGGAAACCTACCATTAACATATGCTTATGTTGAATTATTTTGTACCTGCTAGTGGCTGATAACACAAAAGATTCCATTTTTCCCTTGTTAATTAATAAAATAAAAGTTTTACGTTTAGACATGAAATAGAAGAAAAGAAAAGGCAAAATTAAATGCGATTTTGAACTAGTGCATTATGTATGTCTCCTTTTCATAGGGTGCGTTTGGATCGTTGGAAGAAAGAAGAAGAAAAAAATTATAAATAATTCAAATTCTTCACAAAATTATACACTTTCTAATACTTCTTCCCACTTCTTTCCTTCTTCTCTTCTTCCCACACCTATCCAAACGGAGCCATAATTATTTTTATGAACTCAGTCCTTAAAAAAAAATAAGGATGAACTTTGTCGGCACCAAAAATTGAGTCAAGTGTATGAATGAAACCGAAAAGTGAAAACAAATACTTGTAGTCACAGTGAAGCTGCAAATGGAAACGCGGAATTACAGCTTGCAACTGCAAGACATGAATGAAGGTTCAGTTCAATGGCAAAGAATTACATTAATGTTTAAGAAATCTTGGAAAAAAGAAATGACTGGGGATTGGGGGATGCGAGTACAATGGCAAAGATACAAAAAGTCAAAAGAGGAGATATTTTGTATCTTTCTCATAGCCTAGCCTGAGTGCCTGACTATGTTTACACTAAATAAATAAATAAACAACAAAGGTCAACTCCACTTTCACCAAAATGAAAAGGCGGTTTCATTCCTGTCAATTCTCCAAAATAAACAGAACACTAGAACAGAACACCACCACCACTTTTTTTATCCGCGCACAGCCGCACTTGATTCATTCCCTAAAATAACTTTTTATTTTCTTGTTGCCTTAATCCTAAATTCAAGTCTAAAGAAAAATATATAATGAATTATATGCCACCGTCCCTTATCCTTCTCTCCTAGGATCTTCTGTGGCACTTTGGCCTTGTGTTTCATATATTCTATGCGCCGACTTGCGGCCTGCCACCGTCCCTTATCCATTTCCCCTTTTTTTTTTAATTTTGGTATACATTAATAGATAGGGCGGGCCCCTACTTTATACTTTCTACTTGTTAATTTATTTTGTGGATGTTTGGTGTTGGGTGTTGTCGCACAAGAGATTAGGCAATGGATTTAAAACTCTGTGATGACGAATATAATTCTGCTAACTACCTTACTCACATCATTTTTTTCTCCTTTTAAAATAGCATAATTATTTCTTTCAGTTAGACTGTACACTCATTCAAATTAAACTTATTTTTTTCTCAACTATTAATTTTTGACAATTATTTTAGTCACAGTTCTTTTTGTCAACTATTAATTTCCCTTTGAATTAAAAAAAAATTACACTTCTTTTCAACTAAAATGTGTGTGTATATTGCTAAAATGCTATGCATAGCACGGATGCCCTTCATGCTACGGATTTGTTCTTGATATTCATACTTCAAATAACTGATCCAAACCGTTCATTATTTTCTTCATATTGAAATCTCATTAGAAACCAAATTTTACATTTTTTTTAATTTTTTACTATTTTTCTCAGATTTTTTAAAATGCTTAATCTAATAAATTCTGGACCCTTCAATAACAGTGATTTTCAAAAATCCTAAAAAATAGTAAAAAAAATCAAAATAAATGTAGATTTTGGTTTCTAATAAGATTTAAATATGTAGAAGATAATGAACGGTTTGGATCGATTGTTTGAAGCATAAAATGCAAGAACAAATCCGTAGCACGAAGGACATCCGTGCTATGCATAACGTTTTAGCAATGAGAGAGAGAGAGAGAGATTTGCTAAAGTATACTCCAGCATACGGATCGTCCGTATGCTAGAGTCGTTTCTCAAAATCTAAAATTCATACAGTCGATTCGAACCGTTCAAATTGTTCTCCATATTGAAATCTCCTTGGAAACCAAAATTTATATTCTTTCGAATTTTTTTGTTATATATTATGCTATTTTCAAAAAACACTATAAAGAAGTATTTCTGACCCTTCAATATGCTATTTTAAAAAAACACTATAAAGAAGTATTTTTGACCTTTCAATTTGAAAATAGCATAATATATAGCAAAAGAATTCGAAAAAATGTAAAATTTGGACTAGAAGGATATTTTTATATGGAGAACAACTTGAACCGTTCGGATCGACTATTTGAATTTTAGATTTTGGAAAAATGACTCCAACATACGGGTTTGATCTGTATGTTGGAGTATACTTTAGCCACTCTTCTCGTGAGTGCCCCCAGACTTCATGATAATGATAGTATCTTTGCCTCGTATGTGTATATATATATATAGTTTTGCTATGGTGAGTCACGACTCACAGAGAGTCCGTGAGTAGCGCTAGAAACTCTTAGATCTAGTTCAAAATGGCCGATTCAAACCGTCTAATACGATCTCCCTATTGAAATCTCTATGCAGACCAAATTTTATATTTTTCGAAATTTTTAAATATTTTTTTTTGAAATTTTAGAAAATCGTTAATCTAATTAGTTCTGAACTGTAAAAAAACAGTTTTTAAAAATTCGAAAAAAATACATAAAAATTTAAAAAAAATATAAAATTTTGTCTGCATGGATATTTCAATAGGAAAATTATATTGGACGATTTGGATCGGTCATTTTTAACCAGATCTAGGAGTTTTTGAGTGTGACTCACGTGAGTCGCGACTCACCATAGCAAAACTCTAAATATATATATTTTAAAAAAATCAGGATGCACGCTTTTATTAATTCTTTAAGAATAAGGAACAAGGTATTGTTCTTAAAGCGCATACTGGTTTTAGATTGAAATCCACTATTGTCCGTTATAACGACAGTAAAGAGCTGTCCATTAGATTTTTACTTAATATTATTAAAAAAATAAAATACAAATGCTTAATCAAAATTGTTGATCTTGTTCAATTTTACGGGCGATGCGTTTTTATATAAGTTTTATAAAATTTGGAGTCGATTTGATACTTGATTAAGTGATCAAACTATGAATATATTAGAATTAATCAGAGATAGTTAACCAGATTCGTTCATTTGTTGACCACTCGATCTAGTATCAAATCAACTCTAATTTTTATAAAACTTATATGAAAATGCATCGCTCGTTAAATTGAACAAGATCAACGGTTTAGATTTAGCGTTTGAATTTTTTTTAAATATTGATAAAAATATGTATGGACAGGTTCTACTGGTTTAATTTAAAGGGGTGTCTATTTTTGTATACCAATGCACTTAAGCAATGCTCTGTGAATCTCCTGTACAAATATCCTTCTTTGTAGCCCCCAAAAATGCACAATCATTGCAAAAGTTGTTTCCGGACAAATTGATCATAATTTCTTCGCTTCAACTCGGACAGCGCTTGGCAAATTCTCATCCTTTTCCCTTTGTAAAAGGCTATTGAACAAAATATATAAAAATAGGTGACAGGAAACATCCAGATTATATGAGATTGCAATTACATCTTCCTAAAAAGATATAAACTAAACCCCAAATCTTTTTAATAACTAGTCAAAACACAGGAGTCCATTTCTTTAGAAACTTCTCATCTAAGATCATTTTTTTTCCCCCAGCTCAAAACAGAAAGAACCTTCTAAGAAGTGAAACGTCGGCAAAAGTCTCTTCTCATCTTGACACCTGTCACTCTGGAATCTTCTACCAATTACCTATAGCATTGCAACTAGACCTGTCAATATGTTAATGTTTTAACATTTTAATGTTACGTTAATGCTGAACGGAATGTTAAACGAAGAGAAAATCAGTTACGTTTGGGCCGACGGAACGGAAACGTAATTGGGCCCTTACGTTTCGTTTACTTCCGTTGTTACGTTTAGCATTGCAAATAGATAGAATACGATGGATTGCGGAGAAACAACGACGGAGACAACGAGGGTTTCAACCCAGAATGCGCCGCATCCTCCCCATTCTTCGCACGCTTCCTCCTCTTCATCTCTTTCTCTTTATCTCTCTCTCTCCACAGCTCTAGTCTCTGTCTCTCTCGCCCACTGTTCAAGATTGCGCCGCCTAATTTCTCTCCCATGCTTCATCATCTCTCTTCTCGGCTCTTCCCGTGACCTCCTCTCAGATCCAGATCCATCTCCGGCACAGATTTCCTTCTCATCTCCGATCGCCTCCATCGAATACCCTCTCTCCTCTATAACCTCAGCGAAGCCACACCTCTTCTTCCTTCCCTGCCTCACATCTAGGCAGCTCCTCCCCATGGACATTGGAGAAGGATCTATCTCCGTTTGTGCCTGCGCCAGTTCCAACTCCCAACTTCTCCTCTGTTCTGACCAGGCAACTCTTTCCCTTTCTCTTGACTTTTTTCTTGTTGCTCATGGTTTTTTCTTGGCTTTTTCAGACATTGTTCTTGGCTTTCTGGTTGGTTTTTGATTTCAGAGATTCTTCCTAATGATAACCTATGATGAATTAAACTCTGAGGCCAGATGTCTCTCTAAATATTTTTGTTTTTACTAGTTTACATCTCTTTTGAATGCTTATACCTTTGTTTTGAACTGATTTGCTTTTGTGATGTTTTGCTATGCTTTAAACATTTTTGTTTTTACTAATTTATTTTTGTGTTGGGGTTCACCAATAGCGAGTTCTATGACCAGTGTAAGGATCATTGATAGCTGCTCGGCTTCTCAGTACCTTGTACCAGGTCAGTACAAGGCTATATTTTTTTCTGGTACAACTTCAGAAACTGATCTGTGAAATCTGTGATTCAATTAGATTCTGAGGACCTTCTTGTAAATTTATTTGAACTAGTATAAGGACTTGTTTATGATTTTGGCATAAAACTGTGAAATTGTCTATTTTTACTGAGTTTACAACACTAGATTTTTATTGTTATGAGTTTCATTTACATCATGAGTTATGAACTGATTTGTGTAATATCAATTCTGCTTACAAAATTGCTATGTTACAATTTGTAAATTGTGATTTGAATGAAGTCTAAGACAGCTTATCTAGAGAAAAAAAACGGAAGCAACATTTATAACGTTTTAACGTTTGTACCGTTTAAACAAATGAAACATTAAGCGGAAGAAAAAATTCTTACGTTTAATAAACGGAACATTAAACGTAAGAGTTCATTTCCGTGGACATTATGAACGTTTGACAGGTCTAATTGCAACACCTCATAAAACCTGTATATATTTCTAGAAGCTTGGATATTGGATTAATTGGCAGCTCTGAGTTGTCCCTTTGAGGTTACCTTTTCTTGTTTCTTATTTTTTTTTTTTTAAGTTGACCTGTTTAACAAGTAACTCAACATGTGATATATCTTGTTATATTAATATAAATATATATGAGAGTACTAGTGCTATAGTGAATTTGCCAAATTTGGTCGAAAGCGAGGATTGATAACGGTCAATTAAAATTAATATTTCCATGTAATTTCGCTTTGTTAAATGTAAATGCATAGAGGGTTGAATTAATGATGGGGCGCATGACCCTTACAAGCTATCGAAAGAACACTTAAATTTCATATCTAAGTATAGTAAACAGAAAAAATCTTTGAACAAAATACGCAAAGTTTAGAATATACTAGAGTCAAAAGGCATATCTCCTACAAGACCTACCTCTTGTATGTATATTCATACTTTTGTCAAAAAGGTTGACCTCAACTATTTCCTCCCAAATTAGGTCAAGAGCAGCCCTTACCTAATTCATATAGGTCAATAATTTGTGAAGAAAATATTTATGTTTAGGAATGAAATTACCTAACAACGAAATTCATAAAATCAAATAAAAGTGTAAAAAAAAAATGGAATTTATGACTTTTAGGTCCATATAAATGCACGCAAAACAAATTTTCATTACCCATACTCATACTAAGCCTGGCGGATCTCTTTGCAAAAGGAAGCGGCTTCTCTATATAATTTAATCGTTGTTATCCTTAATACCTAATTAGCCGTACTTAGTGATATATAAAACTTACGAAAAGGGAAAAGTTCTGAGAGTAAACAAGGAGAACTCAATAAGAAAGAAACAAATTAAAAAGTTAAAATGTAAACAACAAGGAACAGAGACGGATTTAAAGTTTGATCAAAACTAGAATTCACAGCTTTATTAATTGAATTGGCTTTACATGCATCAAATTCATAACTGGATTGCAATAAGCAATCCCCCTCTTCATGAATTCTATCCAAAACATCAACAAAATTTACATCTAAATGTAAATTTTCAAATACTAAATCAGTATCATCCCCATAATCTAAGAACTGAGCCTGATCATCTCTATCCTCACATTCTCCATTTTCACCAGCTACATTTTCTCCTCCATTGCTACTACCTCTAACTTCAACCCATCCATCTTCATTTAAATCCCAATCAAACAACCTCGACTCGAATCCAGAACCGGCCAATTCCAGGATCCTTTCCGTTGCATCCAAACCCGTTTCTTCCTCCTCGGCCTCATCCTCTGTCTCTGAATCATGAAAAACCAAACCGAAATCCAACGCACTCTGAGGCGAGAATGTTGAAACCGAACTGCCGTCTCTTTTCATACCTGCTTCGCTTAAGCGCACAAAGGGATGATTCAGCAACTTCTCGGCGGACCACCTCTCTCTCGGGTCCCTTTTCAAGCAATTCATGAGAAAATGCTTTCCCTCTTCTGAAATACAATCGGGCATCTCGGGTATAGAATCCGAACAAAACCCAATTTGATAAACCGCGCTTACGACATCCTGATCCTTTATGATCCCATGCCATGGAGCCTTCCCTGTCGCCATTTCTATAATTGTGCATCCAAGAGCCCATATGTCAGCTTCCAGGCCCCGCTCCTCCCCTCGCGCCACCTCAGGTGCCATGAAAGACGGTGTACCCAATAATGGACCGGGTTTCTCATCATGGGTCTCACTAGTTTGCATTGCAGCGCCAAAATCGGCAATCTTGGCACGGCCATCAGAGCCAATTAATATATTCTGGCTTTTGATGTCTCCATGGAAGATGGAATTTGAATGCAAATAGGAGAGACCAAGCAAGATATCTCTAGCATATGATCTTACGTCGCACTCATCCAAGCAGCCTTGGGTGTGGCTCTTGATGCGATCGAAGAGGGACCCACCGGCGGCAAACTCGAGAAGAAGGTGGAAGTGAGAATTGGAGGCGTAGGAGCCGTGGCAGGAGATGATATGAGGAGAGCTGATACTCGAGAGGACGCGGTGCTCATGCTGTAATGGAGAGGCGCGAGAGAGCTCGGCAGACTTGATTGCATAGAGGCGGCCCGAGTCGCAGTCGGAGGCAAGAGAGACTGTGGCGGTGGCGCCGGTGCCAAGTGTGCATAGCCAAGTGAAGCCTGGTACAGTGGCCATTGTGAATGTTGTGTGAATACTCTTGGTATGTGAATGTTGTTGTTGTGTGAATGTGTATCCTGCAACTGCAACTGCAAGGAAGGAAGAGCAAGTGGAATTGTGGTGCGCTCTGTTTTAGTATGGTTTGGTTTTATATGGAGAGAGAGGCGAGGAGATTGGCTCCTCATTTTTGTTTAAATATTAATTAATAACAAAAATTGAATGGAGTGGGAACTAGAAAGCGTGGCTCAAAAGTCGTCTTTCGCGTATGCCAAATGCCAATTTTCATTTTCTTATTACTTATTTTATTTCTGGTTTCTTTTTTTCACTTTATTGAAGAGCCGAGTTGAGGCGTGAGGCGTGACGTGGAGTGAGAGATGAGATCTCAGCCGTTGGATTAAAGCAGAGTGCGATGACGCTTTATTAATTCTTTTGTTTGCTTTTCTTCAAGCGATTAGCGAAGAGTTGCTTGTAGCAATTAATTGGATTGAATTGAATTGTTCATTTGTTCTCTGTACTCGGACAACTGAGTGCATGCTTTTATTGCAATTATTATAAGTTTTTGTCAATTTATATTTAATTTACAAACGCGTAACTAAATACGCTACTAATTATTTGTTAGATTTCGAGGAGACAACGGACAGTATCTTAATAAATCTAATTCAATTAATTAATTATAAAAAAAAAATGCTGAATCCAGATCATTAAAAGCGAGTAAGCAAAGAGGATGTTTCGTTTTTCTTCTAACAGTGCTAGGTCAAATGTTTCAATATCTAATCTTAAATCAATAAAATATATATATAATTTATACATAATCATATTACAATATTCATTTACAGGGATAATGAGCCACATTTAATTTCTTGTTGCAATTCACCCTTCTCTCAATAAATTGTACCTAAAAAATAGTGACAAAAACATTTTTATAACCATCCATACGCGCAAAGATATTTATATCCTTCTCTATGACTTACCAAGCTTAGTTCCATACTTCCATATTTATATCCTTCTTGTACTCAATTTCCACATGGATCTAATGTCCCGCAAGCCGCAACGGTCATTTTATGGATTCAATGTAGGTTACCAATTAGTGCAATTGTGTGGCGATCAACTGACACAAATGTCAAAAAGTAGAATCAGCCAGATGGATTAATGTCAAAGATTCACCGCATTATTAGGTTTGGAGTCATGTTACAGGGAATCCGTACGCGGTGATGAGCACGTGAGAAATTGAAAGCATGCCATGCCATGGGGAAATATTACAGAGAAAACCCAAGGACCGTGTCATAGTCAAATAAAGTCTCTCTCTAATTAGCCCTGTGGAGATCCTCTGTGGCAGTATATCATGTTCCCACTGTCTGCCGAGTTACTTAAACGAATAAATGCCACTTTTATTTAAAAAAAAAATGATTTGGGTTTATTGGGTTTTATCGATTCATGCTATTAGCATTTATGCACAAGTCAGGGAACTAGAAATAGATAGATATAGTTCAGGTTCAGATCATATGTGCACTTATTTTGCTTGGTCAAAGTCCCTAATAATATTATGTAGTTTACCACGTATCATAAATCAATGTATGGTGTGTGTGACGCGTTAATTCCTCGAGGAAGTCTTTCTTTGGAACATTCTTTTCCATTAAATAGGATAAAGATTATATTAGTAAATAATAAAAATTAATGAGAAGCATCCTGAGAAGAACCTTTTGTTCCAGAAGACTTATGTGAAATGAGAACTGAATATGTTTATTCAACGCCCCTGATTTTTTTAATTCAAAGAACTTTCTTCTACATACACAAGTTAATTAATCATCGATCATTGTGGGATCCTCTTAGCTTTGACACGTGTGACCATTAGAACTTTCCTAAGATCAGTATATCTGAACCGGATACCGTGGTTTTCTAGAAGCTCAGCCATGAGGTTCAAGTAAATTCTGTAACAACTAACAGGATAATTAAACTTTTGAATTTACTTTTTAGAGAATTGGATCCTTATAGCTCGCTAGGCATTTATCTTGTTGATTAAATTTGTGGTTTTAATTCAACCTCACCATATATGTGATTCCATAGATACAGTAATACTGTTTTAGTGTAGTGGAGATACCCTGAAAAAAATTAAAAGAAGAAAAAATAAAAGAATTAAGAAACGAGATGCATAAGCATTTCTTTCTGTGCCATTAAAATTATTCTAATCTTCACAGGGTATGGTGCTATCTCCAAAAATAAAAAAATTTACTAGGGGTAGTTGGGTGTGTACCCGACATGTACAAATATAGAAAATAAGAGTTCATAATAACAAAAAAAAATGCTTACATTTGGTATCGCTTTAAAAAATTCATGGAACATTCCTTTTCGCTCAGGAGGGGAAAAGAAGCAATCTCATTTCTCATACATTTACAAGATGTATATTTTGTTGGTGCTGATGTAATTTCGTCACTATTCCCACCCAGTTTCCAACGATTTTTTTTTTTTTTTTTTTGAGAAATGTTTCCTACGATTTGTTATGGTAATGAACTGAATCTGGCAGTTAAGGCCTGGAGAATTTTCTCGGATTCTGAACTCCAAATTTGAATTGTCTAGAAGGTTTGAGTCTAGATCACTTCCCTTAAAATATTTGGGTGTTTGACTCAGCATGCCATCTCTTCTTTTTCTGCGTGGTGGTTTCTAGAAACTTATTCAAGTGATCGTTGGATATCAAGCATCTTTATACCCGTGACACTAGCGCAAAATCCTTATAATTTTATGATGGTAACAATACATTTATTAATTTACATTTTGCTGTTGCAGTTTATGTACTACTAATAAAGTTTTCAATCATCCAAACTAAAACATCGTTTATTTCTGTAATATTTGTAAATGCATGGACATAATGAAAAAAAAAGAGATATACAGAGAAGATTTCGGTAAGTGTCTAATCTAATCCTAATGAGAGAGTGACCAACTCCCACTTGCAAAGTTTTACAAAATAAAATAAAAAAAACACTCGGAAAGTTTTTCCTAAATAAAAGAAGGAACTCATGCTTTGTGAAGTTGACATATATAAGTCAACCAATAATTTATTTGATGCTTTAAGAAACTTGCATAACTTTTGTATTCTCTTTAATTAGACAGAGAAAAAAGACAGGTTTTCTCATTAGAAAGCACAAACTACGAAGAAATTTTATTTTTTAAATGAATTTAATAGAAAAAAGAAGGATGAAAATTATTGTGATAAGTTTTCTTAGGAAATTCTATATAGATGGGAAAAGAAAGAAAGAAAAAAATATATATATGTGACTCAGGAAATAAGCTGATATTTTCTCCGTTTAGATAGAGAGGGTGATCAACTCCCACTTCCGGAGCTGACCTTAAGAGAGTCAATTACATATATAATTATTTTAATGGAACACTTGTGTAGGTGCGTGTTTGCTAATTTGCTTTCATTTGTCTTTAGACAACACTATTACTAGAATGTGATAGAAGAAAATGAAGAAGCAAATCGCAGCATTTAATAAATATAATAAATTTTATAACATTTCATTTTTATATATATATTTTTTAATTTTAGGGTACTCGCGTACTCATTGAGTAGGAGCTTTCTTAAGAAATTATTTATGGAATATACATATGTTTTTTCTTCCCAAATGAAAGCAGACACATATTGTTTCTTCTTAAGACGCTTGTAGATAAAAATGCATTATATATCTTAAAGTTCAAAATTAGTTTGTATTATTTATTTATTTATCAACAATTCATCAATGATAAAAGCATCATATTGTCCTTATAAATAATGGTTGTAGGGAACAGTAGTTATGAAAGTGGGCCCATAAGCTTGTGTCCAATAATAGGCTGTAGAAACCGTTGGAGTGTCCAATAAATGTGCACAAGTTGTAGACGCATGTCAGCTTCCACAAAACTCTGCCATGTTGGAGATGTTTATCAGTTGTCTTTTATTATGAACGCAAAAGCAGCCGCGGAGAAGTTCAATTTATGAGCTATGGCTGAATTGGCGTCTGCAAAGCAAACAATAATTCCTTAAAATATATTTTTAATGTTCCAATAACAAAAATTTTTTCTGTAAAAGTTTTTTTTTTACCATCCGTTGAGAATCCTTATCTGCTCCCGCACGGACAGTCCAGCGCAGCCTACGAATTGTCCGATCTAATCTGAACGATTCGGGTCTATCAATCTGGTTACATACACGGGACTTCCTTTGCCATTGAGATTAAATCATACTGTAATTTCTGTAACCTTATCCTAAAATTAATTAAAAAAATGGTAAAAGGAAAAAAAAAGAAGTTGCTCGGAAACAGTGCGAAGAGACGGACTATCACCAAGTTTCCCTCCGTTGTGACAACTGACAAAGAAAAAAGGTCCAATATAAGAAAGTACAAGTATTTATATCATCTACCAGGTCAATTGCCTCTTTCCTTCCGAAAGGTCAATATTTTGCTAAATCCCTAATTTCCAACACTATATATATAATAATCTTGTACATCCTCAAACCCAATTTGACTACCTGAACATACACCAAAATTCAACACAAAAGAGAGACGATGGCGATGACATCTTCCCAAGACGAGCGTTTGAAGGGAAGCGAGAGCAATGTGGCTTTGGCCTCAGAGTGCATTGGGTTTTGGTTTTGTGTATTCTGAGTCTGAGAATGAGATTGAGGAGGATATGTGCATGTTTGAGTCTCACTGAGATGATTCGAGCTTGATTGATGGGGATTGGATTGAAGTTTGGATATAAGTGAGAAAGGGTGTACATGTCATATATAGATTAGGTCCAGTTCAGTTCAGTTCATAGGGAGATGTAGTATTTCTGTATTTTGTCTAATTCAATTCATGCTTTAGATATTAGAGAGATTGCATGTACCATGTAGAATGTAACAATTAATTGTGTCAATATTACAAATGGATTTAATGTATGTACAGCTTCTTATGAAAATCTGCGTTCTGTTTGTGAAACGCAACATAACTTCTTTTCTCTATTTCTTCTTCCTTTGAGTTGTGCGCTCTACAATTTTTTTCATAATACCCAAACAACCAATAATTATCAAAAGGGCGTATAATATAATCCCAATGGTTTGGGCTCATTTTGTTATATATAATAAAATTTTGTGTGTATGTGTGCTGTCGCCAGTGACATGTCTCACAGTGAGTCACACTCCGAATATATCCGCAAGCAATCTGAGTTTTGGGAGAACTAGTTTCAAGGGTCAAG
Organism: Rhynchospora pubera; assembly: GCA_028095005.1. Lineage (NCBI taxonomy): Eukaryota > Viridiplantae > Streptophyta > Magnoliopsida > Poales > Cyperaceae > Rhynchospora > Rhynchospora pubera. The sequence continues at coordinate 226,930,521 of CM051459.1, read as the reverse complement.
TGAGAGTATACGTAAGGACTATTGCATTCATTGGTCATTTTTTATGATCAATTTAGTTTGTTTATTTATTCTCATCTCTAGATTATGAATGAAGCCCACCGGTCAGGTACAGTGCCTTAAATAAGATATTCTCATCGAAATACATTTTCGATTAAATGCTCAGAACTTGGATAATCTCCAGAAGCTTCCGAAGGGACGCATTTAATGTATTTTATTTATTTTATATATTGAAGCTTGAATGACTGGTGTGCATAATTTCATTAGAATTGTTCTATGAGAAATGGCCTTTAGCAGTATATCCATACCCTCTGATCTTTACCACTACTTGGGTCTTGGGTGTACCCAGAGCATAACACAACCTTTTCACAAGAATTGTACTCCAGGTACCATATATACCAGTATGAATATATATAAACCTTTTCGCTCGTCATGGAAAATTAGCAACTTACCAATTTTTTTGCAGTAGAAATATGATGATATATTTTGCTCTCGACCATTATGATCCTTGCTTTTCTTCTAAACCATAAAAGTTTGCTGAAATCCTTTCCTTAACAAAAGTCAGTACAGAAATTTTGCTACAGAAAACAGAATGGTGTAGTGCTGTTGAAGGCCTAAATCAGTCTATTAGGCCTTGATCCAGTAAAGCCCAGTTGAAGAAATGCTGTAGATGTCTCTAGTAATTACTATAAAAACTTATCTATATAAAATCCACGGCCTGTTGAATAACCTAGAAAAATAGAGATAATCTTCACATTAACAACAAGCCTACTTAACTAAGTTAACAATGTAGTGGAATCAAAACGGACCTTTTACCTGACTTTGAAGGTTTATAAGTTTTGACAACGTGCTTCAGTTGCGGCGTCCGGTGTGCCCAAACAAATAAAACGAAGAAAAAGAAAAAGTTTGCTTATAATTATTCTTTTGACAATTGCAAGGTAAAAGCATCAGAAAGGAGCAGATGAAAGAAACTAATGTGACAAGTGAGACTTTAGTAGTCAGTAGAATAAGGGAAAATTTTCGGCCATTGCTAGCATTTATTCGGATTACACTCTGCCTGATAAAATAAGGGATATTTTAGATTAAGAAATAAGAATAAGGGCTAACATTCTGAGCTCATATACTTCTGTTGAACGTGCCATCCGACTCATGCCAATATAGCTGTCTGAGCTTCTACACTTGTTTGCTCAAACCCTACTAAAAGAAATATATTTTAAAAGAACACAGGACTCAAACAGAAAATACACATAAGCAGGGACTCATAAAACACATTTCTTTCAACTGATTGTAAATAAAGAAAAATTCAATAAAGGAGGTTTGTTGAGGGCACCAGCAATGCAGTGAAGTTAGATCTAGCAGGGGCGGAGCCAGCCCTTGGCACCCCCTGAGATTTTAAGGTTTGGTATTATATACTAAATTTTGTTAATATATAACATATTGCATCCGAATAAAATAGTTCAAATACAATCTAATTAAGTTTATTATTTATTCAAACTAGTTTAATTATAATTTTTCTTTAAGAGAAAATATAGAAGACAGAAAATTACAAATAAAACATTGCTCAAATATGAATTTTTGCTTATTATTTTTGGAAGAAAAAATCACTTCTTTATTTATTTGATATAATTCATGTTAAGAAAATTACTACTATAAAATAATGCAATATTATTTTTTGTTGTCAATTTTTCTAGATTTTTAAACTTTCAAACTTTAGTATTCCTAAGTAAAAAAATTCTGGAACCCCCTAAGTCGAAATCCTGGCTACACCCCTGAGGCCCTGACTTCTAGTGAATTGTATAATGATTTATTATAGTAAGTACTTGAAAGTCATTGTAAAATTTCCTCTCAATGCTATCTAGCTATTAGTAATCGGGGCTGATAAGGATCATCTCCAATATTCATCATCCCCAACAGTTAGTAATGTGTTTTTTTTTTATTTTTGTCTATCATTCCATCATCCCTTGCACGTGTTTTCCGTTTTTGAAAATCCAACGCTCATGCTTCTGTTTCACTCTCCTTCCTCGCCCTTCTATTTTACTCCCTTCAACCATTTCGATATTAACTTCTAGTTCGCCTAATAGTGATGGATGAAGCCTCAGGCCATCAATTAAATATATATTAACTTCAACAGTTATATATATTAACTAGAACAATTAATATATATATTGTTGTCCCTAATTTAAAGGCCTAGAGGGGGGTGAATAGGCACAAAAGCAAAGTTCTAAACCGGTATGTTCAATATTTGGTTCAATTCAAACTTGGTCTAACAAAAACAACAAGACACAAGCAATTCACAATGCAAGAAAAGTAAAGAGAGAAGAAAAGAAGTGACACGCGATATATTACGGAGTTCCGACCCGCTAGGAAGTGCTAGCCTTAGTCGTACGTCTCCGGGAGTTCCGCAACCTCGAAATGGGCGCGCTCCGTTCAATTCCACAACGAACGGGACTACAAATTCGAACCAAATCACCTTGTTACAATCACTCTCAAGGTGGATTGGCCTAACTCAATTAAACAAGCTCAAACACTCAAGGGATTGAGGCTCTAACCAAATCACTCAACAAATCTAGCAATTAACACTAGTTGATTGGTTTGCACACTCTAATCTCAATGATTTTGCTAAATTAATGCTCAAACACAAGAGAGAGTAATGTCTAACTGGTTGGAGCTCAAAAGGGAGGAATTTCAAAGGTTTCAAAAGTCACTAAACAGTTTCAAGAGGCCCCATATATATAGAGGGCGCCAACAGCTCCAAAAACCAGTCAAGACAGACTCTACCGTTATACAACGCTATATGGCGTTGTACAACGCAGAAATAGCCATTGAAAAATCAAACGGTCACAGACAATAACGTTGTGAGTTGTCAGAGCGTTGTGTAACGTTGTATAGCGTTGCACAACGCTTCAGCAAAAATCCAAAGCAGAGGCTCGACAGTTCCGTTGGAACTTGTCAGAGCGTTGTGTAACGCTTGGTAGCGTTGCACAACGAAGTCAAGAAAAGAATCAAGGCAGAACTGACAAACTCAAACAATATTGTCAGAACGTCATACGACGCTGACTGTCGTTACACAACGTGGTCGTTGCACAACGCTTTCCAGCGTTGTATGACGCGGACAGAACGACTGAGCGATGTCTGAGCGAAGTTTAGGTGCATGACTCAGACTAACGTTGTGTAACGCTGTAGGGCGTCACACAACGTTGTCGTTGCACAACGCTTTCCAGCGTTGTATGACGCGGACAGAACAACTGAGCATTTTACCAGCAAATTGATTGAGATTAGTTTAGAGTTTAATTAAACCTTAACTAAGGATTCTAACTAGTCCAAAGCAATCTCTTGAAGCTCCAAACTATGCGCCACACTTGCTTTAATCCATTCTTCAAAAAATCTAGCTATAAAGCACTAAAAAGAGATGTTAGTCTAAGGGTTTCGGTGTTGTTTTGCAAATCGGCAAATCGAGAGAAAATGTTTAACCAACATATATAACTAGAACAGTTATATATATTAACATCAACAGTTATATATATAACTAGAACAGTTACGATATTAACTTCAACAGTTATATATATTAACTATTCTAGTTAATATATATAACAAGAATAGTTATATATATAACTAGAACATTTACGATATTAACTTCAATAGTTATAGATATTAACTTCAACAGTTATATATATAACTAGAACAATTACATCTAACTGTTCTAGTTAATATATATTAACTTCAACAGTTATATATATTAAATTTAACAGTTATATACATCTCTGTTTGTTTCAAAAATATATATATATATACATCTCTGTTTCCTCCCCTCCCCCTCCCCCTCTCCCTGACGCTCATCCTCTGGACTTCCAAATTCTATAACACGTTTTCCAAATATAGAGGCACCGGAATAATTACGTTAGATTTCATTCTCTAGTCTTCTATTAATGAGAACGATGGATAATTATTGAGGATTTCAGAAGATGATACGATCTTAAGCAATTCTCATTAATAATTCCAAATTTCCAATCTTTGAAATGAAAGATGTCTGTTTCTGCCAGATCGCATAAAAAGGACAGACAAATTGTCATGCAATTTGCCCATAAAAGGAAAAATAGAATGGTCCCGTTGAAATAGAAGAGAGCACAGGTGGCGCACGGTTACTGGTATAATAAAGTTAAGAAAAGAGGAAAAAAAAGTAGTGATTGAACAGCGCAACAGAAGTATAAGCTGATAGATTTGGTTTGGTTTCCCACCAACTATAGCCTATAGGCACATGTCAGATTTATGATTCCAACAGACTCTTTGTGAGACCCTGACTAAAGTTTGAGAAATTAAAGGAGCTAATAATTGAGCGCTGAGACATGACCGAGAGCAATATTTGAAGTTGACAAATTTAAGTGGCAAAAGTAGATACTTCAGTAAGCAAGTTTCGGAGATCTTTGACCTTGAGTGCAACATGATAAGGGGTAGAATAGAAAGGCCTATTACTGGCACGCTACAAAGAAATCTTATCTCATACATATGATTAAGTCTAGAAAATATCTTATTTCATATCATAGACGTGTTAAATTCAAGAACGTTTTCTCAAGAAAAGCAGGAAGCCAGTAAGAACAGAATAAAAAAATTTTGAGAATTGCGCAAAGAGAATTAGTAAAATCACAAGGGCACATGCACTAGAATACGAGTTTCAATCAGCTGTGCAGTGCGCCACTGAAATTTTCATCCAGAACTAATCAATTTGGAGAAATTTATTCTACACAAACCAAAATATGCAAGCTCACCGATTCTAGGAGCATCTCTAGATCAACATATTCTAAGCCACCACTTGGCACTTGCATCATATGATGCTAAAAGATACAATTACAGTAACAGCGCTCACTAACGCACCATAATTATCTTACTTAACCTTTGATTAAATCCCCAGCAAAACATTTAAGCTGAGGTATTCAGTCCATACTTTGGACAAATTAACTGAGATCACCAATATTCCAATACAACACTACACTACACTACACACAAAGCACATGACATAGATTTATTTTTCTCTAACAGAAATCAAGTCAATAGAAGACTGTCACTGTTAAGATGCGGGGGCCTCTTGCAAACATGCACTTCATGCTCCTCAGGGCCAGAACGGTGTTTCGGCACAATTATCTCTAGCACAGAACCCGCTTCATCAAAATATGCCTCCAACTTGGCATCCTCAGGAATACGGGTTGCTAAAGGTATTTCCCTTATGAACTCACCGGGCGGGCAGTGTTCAGGAGCAGGATCCGTTAACTTGAAGATCCGGTCATGCCTCTTTACATACGGCATACGTGCTGTGCTAATACAAAGTATTTTCACTATGCCGTGTGTGAGGCTATTTCTCCATGATACCTTCACCCGCTGTTGATCCGCAAATGGTAGACTAACTGTAATGAGGTAACCTTCTTCGTCTTCATATATTGTTTTAGCTGCAGTCACTGGCCCGCATGCCTGTCTCATGACACCTGTGAACTCACTTACCCAATGCGGCTCAAGTTGGATTGCTTGATGCATCTCCACATCTTGGGTTTGAGTTGCGCTGACTCGATCAGTACATGGATTCAGAGGCAAGAAGCACTCCTCTTGCTCCATGCCATTATGCATGAACATATCTTTCCTTTTCTTGCAGCTAGAAACAGGTGAGAGATCCATCCCGTCGTCACCAGACCGGTCAGATGGGGATGAGAGATTCAGACCTGACCCATTAAGAAGCTTCTTTGAATTGCCGTTTTTCAAGCTTGGGGGAACAGGTAAGGAACTTTCAAGCTCAAACTCTGAATTAGGGAGATTCCTCCAAGACCCAAAATCACTTGCTTCTGGCGGGATTGAGAAATTCAAATCCCGACCTGTTAGCTCTATCCACCTTTTCTTATCCCCATCAGCAATAAGGGTCAAATTAGGTGACTGTACCACCTCAATACCATGAATGCACTGTGGGTTGGAGAGGCCACGATAGTGTTTCCGCTGCATCCGATGGGACCGCACAAAACCCTTGTCGACACTAAAAGGAAATTGTGGTTCACCAGGTCGAGAGTGGCCATTCATGTAACTTCTCAATTGCATCTTACCAAGAGCATTCTCTGGCCTCTCCTTGAAAACCCACATGTACATATTCTCCATGTCATGTTGCACTAAAAAGGAGTCTAGCCGCAAATCGGATTTGTCAAACCCGGCAACCCCATTCACATCACGGACAAGTTTGCTCTTGGATTTGTCAGAGAGCAGGGGTTTAAAGTAGAAGCTGAAGAAGAACCAAGCACCCCATATGCTGTCTCCCCTCTTAGCCGCCTTGCGGTTGCCAGGTTTGGGGAGGGCTATCATAGCATCGGGATCATAGAGAGGGTGAGACCCAAGACCAACTTCTAGAAGGTCACCAGGGTCAGGGTTGGAGAATGGGAGGTTAATGTCAGGGGGTGGGCCCAAGAGGGCAGTTTGATGGGAACGTTGCTGGACTAAGAGTTCACGCTCACACTCTTCATGGGAAGAGTTGGATAAGACCATAGGAAGGGGCATACAGGAGGATGCCACACCGGATGGGTCCATGGATAGGAGGGTGGAGGGGCTGTGATTCTCCATGGACAGAGTGGTGAGAAGATCTTCACCCATTTTCTTTTCTTTCCTAATCCAAATTTCTGTATTCTTTTTCTTTGTACTATTTTGAATTCAAGCAGTTCTCAAAATCGAGCACTTTGTCCTTTAATAAGTACCTCCAACTCCTCCTCCAATAGCCTTGGTGCTATCTGATAGGTGGATTCCGAATCCCCCCGCATTCAAGGAATGCATCCCAAAGGAAAAATTCAATGGCCCATTCCATAAATCTAACCATCAAATTCCCAATTGAAAGTAGGAAGCTCCACTAATCCCAAATTAGTACCCTTCCGAAATCCAATTCCCAAAATTGTTCAACTCGAATCAGGATCTAGATCCTAATTAAGGGTCCACCAGTGGATTGCGGCACTACAAAGTACGATTAAAACAATTCCTTCACATCCAACCTTGGCCTGTCAACCTGCGTCCCCAGCAAAAATGATAAAATGGTGTCAAAATCTTACAAAACTCAAAACAAATCATTTTTGCTAAATGGCTATTTCACATCAGTAATTGGCTATTTCACAATATGCTCCCTTATGACAGATGATTCTAAATTAATAATTACTAATATATTTGTTGTTTACGAAAATGAAGCAACAGATATATTTTAGACAACCCATAAAATCTTACAAGTTTCTATATATATTTTATAGAATTGGCAATGGAAGACGTCTTTGGAAAGCTGAAAACAAATCTTAGAGATGGAAATTGAGCAGATCCGACAAGGCCAAAGGTGAAAAGAAAAAAGAAAAGAGATCGTAACCTGAGGAGACGCATAATCTTAGAGATGAAGGGAAGGTTCAATTCGCATCCGCACAAATTGAATTAGAGCGAGAGAAAGAAGAAGAAAGTGTGAAATGAGAGAAGACTGAAGAGAGGGCTGCGGTGTGCATTTATTGCGTGCGCCACAGATACACATACAGATACACCCTCCCCCACAAAAAAGCCCAACCCCACGGCCCACGGGCAGCATCTCCTCATCTCCTCATCTCCTTCCTTCCTTTTCATCCAACGGTTTCCATGTATTCAATTTGCCCCATCTGACCCTTCTCCATCCACCTTATCATCTTTCCATGGCATCTACAGTAATCAATTTGTCATTTATTTACAAACATTTTTTTTATCATTTAAATATAATTATAACTATTTTAAATTTATAAAATAATATAAATTAATTATATTTTAGAAGCTCAAAATATTATAATTTTATGAAATATAATAGGATTAATGGCCCACTGATTGAATAAAAATAGATATTTTAGAAATACAATTAAATATAGTATAGATATTATCCTGATGGCTGCATCGTCCAACTGACTCGTTCTACAATTATATGTAGAGCGATTGGCGCGGAACAACACTTTACACTTGTTTTCGTTTCTCTCTTTTCTTTTTTATTTATTTATTTATTTTGGGCAAGTTGATTTGTTTTTATGTCGCTCCTATCAAATGAGCCCATATCATTTATCATTTTTCTCGAAACAATACAGGGACCTTATCATCTCTCTCTCTCTCTCTCTCTCTCCGTTTCTCTCTCTCTTATCATGGTGGTTGGTGGAGTTATACCTTCCCCACATCGACCCTAAAAATAAAAAAATAATCTCGAAGCAATAATTAGATAATTAGATAAGAGCCTTCTTAGGATGGCCCAACTTGCACCCCCTTTCGGCATCCTACGTGTCAATAAAATATTCTTATACAGTTTTCATGAAAACTAAAATAATAAATAAATATATTGGCACTGGAAACCCTATATATATATAGAAAGCCTTCAATCAAATATATATAGAGAGAGAAAGCCTTCAATCAAAGCGCTTTGACCGGAGTCCCGATTAAACCCCGTCAGATCTCAATGTTGAAAATTCAAATGACCGATCCAAACCGTCAAATATGATCTCCATAATGAAATTTCCTTACCAACCAAAATTTTCATTTTTTTTGAAATTTTTAAGTATTTTTTTCGGATTTTCAAAAATCGTTAATCTAATTTGTTCTGAACCCTACAAAAATTGCTGTTTTTTAAAATCCGAAAAAAATACTTAAAAAATTAAAAAAAAATGAAAATTTTGGTCGGCAAGGAGATTTCAATATGGAGATCATATTTGACGGTTCGGATCGGTCATTTGAACTTTCAAAATTGAGAACCGACGAGTTTTAACTGAGACTCCGGTCAAAACACTTTGATTGAATCCATTTGGATTTTGAATCTCGAAAAACGACTCTATGGCACGGGACCCTCTGTGCCATCTATGGCACATTAGCCATCCTCATATATATATATATATATATATATATATATATATATAATTTTGCTATGGTGAGTCGCAACTCACAAGAGTATCTGTGAGTCGGACTCAAAACTCCTAAATTTTGTTGAAAATAACCGATCCAAACCGTTCAATACGATCTCTCTATCGAAACCTTCGTACTAACCAAATTTTACATTTTTTCGAAATTTTTAAGTATTTTTTTCGGATTTTTTAAAACTGTTAATTTTGAATGGTTCAGAACTAATTAGATTAACGATTTTCTAAAATTTAAAAAAAATGTAAAATTTGTTCAGCATGGAGGTTTCGATAGGGAGATCGTATTGAACGGTTTGGATCGATCATTTTGAATAAGATTTAGGAGTTTTGAGCCCGACTCACGGACCCTCTTGTGAGTCGCGACTCACCATAGCAAAACTCTATATATATATATATATATATATATATATATATATATATATATATATATAGTGTGCATAATGTACAGAAATTTCGGTGCATACTGATCTGAACTCTTGGATCTGCTTCAAAATGACCGATCCAAACCGTTCAATATTATCTCCCTATTATAATCTTCTAACCAACAAATTTTATATTTTGTCGAAATTTTTAAGTATTTTTTTTAAAATTTTAGAAAATTGCTAATTTATTTTTTTTATTTTTTCTGAATCGTTAAAAAATAACAGTTTTTTAAATTCCGAAAAAAATGCTTAAAAATATCGAAAAATATAAAATTTTGTCTACAAGGAGATTTTAATAGTGAGATCATATTGGATGGTTTGGATCGGTCATTTTGAAATAGCCCTTATAAAAAGAAAACTGATTCTTGAACCTCTTTCACGCTTATGTCACGTCGAGGTACTGCAAAAAAAATAGTGCAAAATTATATATATATATATATATATATATATATATATATCAAATCTTCTAAATCTAGTTCAAAATGACCGATCCGAACCGTCTAATACGATCTTCCTATTGAAATCTCTATATAGACCAAATTTTATATTTTTTCGAAATTTTAAATATTTTTTTGAAATTTTAAAAAATTGTTAATCTAATTAGTTCTGAACCGTTCAAAAATAGCAGTTTTTTAAAATCCGAAAAAATACTTAAAAATTTTAAAAAATATATAAAATTTGGTCTGCATGAAAATTTCAATAGAGAGATCATACTGGACGGTTTGAATCAGTCATTTTAAACAAAATTTAGGACTTTTAAGCGCGACTCACCGACTCTTTGGTGAGTTGCAACTCACCATAGCAAAACTATATATATATACACACATACATATATAGAGTTTAGCTATGGTGAGATGCATTACAAAATATCTTTCGTGAAATGCGATCAAAACTTATAAATTTGGTTCAAAATAATCGATCCAAACCATGCAATATGATCTCACTATTGGAATCTTCTTGCAAACCAAATTTTACATTTTTTTCAAAATTTTTAAATATTTTTTCGGATTTTAAAAAATGACAGTTTTTGAACGGTTCAGAACTAATTAGATTAATGATTTTCTAAAATTTCAAAAAAATAATTAAAAAATTCGAAAAAATGTAAATTTTAGTCCACATGATAATTTCAATAGAGAGATCATATTAGACGGTTTGGATCAATCATTTTGAACTAAATTCATAAATTTTGATCGCATCTCACAGAAAGTTTTTTGTGATGCATCTCACCGTAGCTAAACTATATATATACACACACAGATACTTGGAAATCTCTGCTGGGTTGATATGATTTCTTTTTCGTACCATTCATTTTAGCACTCATTATCTAGTTTCACACGGGATAATGTTCTCTATCCAAAATGTCGTTATGTGCATTTCTTGACTTATCAACAATTTAGATGATTCCTTATATGTGGTCGTCATCAATCTTTTTCTTGTACACGACACCTTCTATGATAATACATGTGTCAAATATATTAACTAATAATTATTTAATAAGTCTACAGCAAGGCATCTGTGTATATACTGAAAAAAAAATTAAGAAAAAAATGTCTAAATTTTGAATTATTACCATAGTCAAACAAAAAAAAAATTAATGGATCTTTGTATTCCAAATACCATATATTCAATGTCTATTTGTAAAAAAGGAATGCATGTCCGGGAACCTTTTTTTGTATGTCAAGCAACATATCTTTGGATATTGTAGGCTCCGTTTGGATATCGTGTGAGAAGAAAAGAAGAAGAGAAAAAATTTATTATAAACAATTCAAACTTTTTATAAAGTTACACACTTTCCAATACTTTTTTTTTCACTTCTTCCCCTCTTCTCACACCTCATCCAAACGGAGCCGTAAAGAACACAACATTCATGCAAAAGCCAAAATTTTAAGAATCAAAATCGTTGAAAACAATTTATTTCCGTATCAGTCTATCAGAGTATATTTCCACGGATCTTCCTTTTCATATGGAGTAACTATTATTATATGATGAGGAGGGTTACATCCCAAAACTCACTTTTACATTAACGATTTTCTAAATTTTCAAAATATAGAAAATGAAGAGAGAAAGAGAGAAAAAAAATTGAAAGCGTTATATGATTACGGAGTTTTGATCCGGTAGGGAAATTCTAGCCTTATTCGTGCGTTTCTAGAAATTTCGCAACCTTGAATTTGGCCACTCCGTTCAACTCCAACAAGAACGAGACTACAATTTCGGATCAAATCACCTCATACATCAAGTAATCGAGGCGAATCAGCATAACTCAAAAGACAAATGGCACCACGGCCTTAAGTGAGATGAGCTCTCAATCTATTCTAACTAACACCTAGTGACAATATTGAGTTGGTAGATTTTGAAGCTACTTTTGTTAGAGATATGTCCTAGAAGCCAATCTTTTCGGCTACTTCTATGGTTTTATGTTATGGATAATTTTATATCATTTGTTCCTTGATTTATGTGTTGACAGTTCATTCAGGTTGAGGATCTGAATTATAGATCACTGTGTTTCATTTAGTAGTAAATGACAACAATAAATCTAAAGCGTCCATAATCTTGATAATTAACAAGGAACATTAATTATCAATAAGATTAGTATGCAAGTTAAGTGATGATTAAGTTCTATAAATCACAGGTTAAGAGTAACCAACTTAATTGCATATGTTTATGTTAATTGAACATAGTACAGGACATGACCCAACGAAATAAATATATGGATTGTGTTATATGTCATTATTTATTTCGTTATGATTTTGATTCTAAGTTTGAGATATTTATCTTTTCCACATGAGGATAGGTTCAATAAATATCGTCTACCGCTGATTCCCGATAAGGACTGCTATACGGACGTTATTTATGTTCTCTTGAATTGTGCGGGGAAAAGCTAAATAGTCAAGAAAACCGTATGTCCCTCATTAATTCACTTAGTGAGTGACGATATCTGTTTGGGCCCCTTGATGGAGATAGATTGTTTGCTAGCAACTGATACAATTATCTCTAGATCAAGAAACGTATAATCTGCAAGAATGACACATTCCTATCTTGGATTATACGATGATATCGTGTGACATAAGAATCAAAATAGAGATATACTTTTATTCTCTCATGTAGGATTGAAATATTGTAGCTGTACACTATTTATGCGAATTGGGAATCATAACGTGTTGCTAGATACCGCTTATGATTATTGGAATTAAATAGCGATTTAACTCCATGTCCAACGTAGCATAAATCCTCAAAGGGTCACACAAAATTGGTGTTTTAACCATGCGTGCATTATTTATTTATTTGCAATAATTGGTATTGCAAAATATGATAAGTTGATTAATTAATTAAATAGCGTTATAGACCGTTATAATTAATTAAATCAAAGGGATCATATAGAAATAAATTAATGCATTTTCTAATCCCTAAATAATTATTATTAAGTTAATAATTATTTATTTCAACACATATGCATATTATAGGGCTTTAATTAAATAGTTAATTAAAGGCCCAATAGGGAACCAAATTGAGAGCAACAAGAGGGGCCATTTAATGATTGATTGAGTGGACCCATGAGGCAAAGCAAATAGCCCATAAAGGCCCTCTTTGTGGCCGGCCTTGTGTGGAGGTAGGTGGGTGGCAATGTTGTAATTAGATGGTGAGAGGTAGGTAGGGTTTGCACACTATATAAAGAGGTGTATGGTTGCAAATCACTCTCTCTCTCTCTCCCACTAACCTAGCCAGCCCCCCTCTCTTGGTAGGCACCTCCCCTTCTCCTCTCTCCCTATTGCTCATGTGTTGAGCCCCATTCTTCCACAAATCAATTAGTTCATTTGCTAGAAGAACGGAAAAGCTAGGGATTAGTCATATCCTCCAAGTTACTAGCATAGCTTGTTGAGGATTTGGTTAATACCAAGTGGACTCGAGGAGCTTTCGACAAAGAGGCCGAAAGAGCAAGCACCACCTTCATCCTAGCCGTGGTTCAAATCCCCTTGATTATGATATCAAGGGAGGTGCATCTTTGAACCATTTCTCTTGTGTGAATGGCTTAGTACTAGTTCCTATCTGTGTGCATGCTTAATTATGGGTAATTAATAGTAATTATCTTTGAAAAATTAAAATTGTGCACTTAACTAACAACTTTATCTCTCAAAATGATTTAGCTATGAAAAGATCAAGGCTCCGTTTGGATAAGTGTGGGAAGAAGGAAAAAAGGGAAGAAATGGGAAGAAGTATTAGGAAATGTGTAACTTTGTGAAGAGTTTGGATTGTTTATAATTTATTTCTTTCCTTCTTCCTTCTTCCTACCTTCTTCTCAACGCATCCAAATGGTGCCCAAGTGAAGAGTAATCCTTATTCTCAAAGGCTCAAATCTAGATAGGTTTTGACTAAACAAAAGTCTCTACAATGATAGAACAAGAGATAGTATAAATAGGTCTTGAAGTAGATTCTTTTACAGCAAAATATAGTCTATGCATTACATAACACATTTTTGCATTATATAATATATAAATATGACCATTGGGGTTGTCTTAGCGAAACTAGCTATTTTTACAATTTTCATGCACTACACACCGGAAAAATGCGTTACACAATGAAACTTTGAATTTCACCGGACACTGTTCAATATTTTGTCCATAACTTTTTGCTTCGAACTTGAATTAAGGTGATTCAAAGATTATTGGAAAGAGAACAAAAAAATCTACAACTTTCATATTTTGAGTTTCTTCAAAAGAAGAATATAAAATGGTTAAAAGAGGATAAAAAAGACAAGTGTAGTAGATATTTTGTTGCTGCAGTTCTTTTACATGACTTATCTTTGCGTTACACGATGCAACCATTACTTTCAATAGACAGTGTTTAGTATTTTGAACAAAATTTTCTGCTCCAAATTCCGATTGAATTGATTAAAACACCAGAGGAAAGAGGATAAAAACATCTACAACTTTCATATTTTGAGTTTTTTTTTCAAATTCGAAACAAAAGGTGGTCAAATCAGGCTAATTTTGCGTTATGTAATGCAAAGTTGCGTTTTACCAACGTTATCCAGAGTTACTATGGTACAAAACATAGTATTTAGGTGGTACATTACCACCATTAAGTAATGTTAAGTACCATTACTTAATTTACTACTTGAAACTTAAACTTTTCTAGCTAACTAAGTCATTATCAATAAAAGATATAGCTCTTCAATACCTATTAATCTCGCCTAAACTTCCAAGGATTAGAAAAATTTGATGTTGACTTTTTCTTCAACCATCATCTTCATTTTATTCCATTTTTGAGTTTATGTATGGCTTATACCAATTCAGATTCTATATTGAGAACTCAAAAAAGATTGTAAAATGTCAAATGATATTATTTTGTAATCAACAAATCAAGAGTCGTTTAGTACTACAATTGTATTTATAATAATTTGTGAAATAGCAGTATCATTATAATAAAATAATTAGTGATGATAATATTATAAAAAAAGTAATAATAATAATTATTATTTAATATTATAATAATATTATTCATGGTGAGGTATATTATTTTATTCAAAAAACTTCTTCCCGATTCTTATTCCTTTCTTCTTCCATGGAAAAGCCGGAAGATTATTCCCGGAAGAACTCCTTCCCACGTTCTTTCTTGATGTTTGGATGATTAATTTTTATTTGCGGAAGAAGAATTATTCTCAGTGATCCAAACACACCTATTGTTTAGACTCAAATTGTGCAAGTATATTATATATCTTGATAAGTTTCATTTCTCATGTCAAAATAGATCATAAGTCGGACTTGTGTTATATTATTAAGTGGTTGGATTTGGATTGCGTTCCGTTGAATTTGAATCAGTTTAAATTTGGTATTGGCTGAATAAGGTTAATCCATAATCTAATTTAGTCAGTTTTGACCTACTAGTTGAGTTCAGAATCATTGACTATGTAAGAGAAATATAATAGTTGAGATTCAAATCGGAGTGGAACTAATGGACCTTTTGAGTTCAGTCAAGATTTTCATCTCTAAGCAAAAGCAATCATCAAATATTAAAATCTCAACTCAGATTCTCACCGATCAAAATTTGGTAGATGTTGCAATTACTTGAAAATAGATGTTGCAAGTAGCAAATAATAATTGGTTGTTTCTTCCTACAAGAAATATGAAGTCAAATCAAATTCTACTTCTTCTAATCTACCCCCATCTCTCTCTACTTTATGTGGAGAAGATTCACATAACAATTTCAATATATAATTTGTGACTTTGTGTAAAGTGAATTTGAATCTTCCATTACAAACGTTATTTTAGTACGTCACAATTACAGACGGAAAAAAGGAAATAAATAGGGTGATTTAGATTTATGCCACTATAAAAATTAGAAATTAGAGATATGCCATCACTAAATAACAAATTATTTTTATGCCATCATTAAATGATAAAATTAGATTTATGCCATCAGTCATTTAATTTGACTATTATGCCCTTTTAAATATGCCACTATAAAATAATATAATTAGAAATATGTCATTATAAACATTATAATTAGAAATATGACATCGTAAAAGAAAAAAAATTGTCATCCATGTTGGTCCCTTAAAATAATCATTTGCTTAGTTGAAAATTTGATTACTGTGATAAACAAAAAAATTATTCGAGTTGCAAACCACGTTTGTCCCTTTTCATTTTGTCATTGACAAGTATATTTATATAAAATCATTTATTTACCGTATATTTTATAAATCAGTTTCTTTTCACTACGCACCACATATATGTACGATGCACATAACGAAGTTGAGAAAAATGAAAGATTTTTTTTCTTACCGTCTAATCCCTTTCGTAAGGACACTCTGTTTTCTTGCCCCTTTCCGAAATATTTTTCTTTTTGTTTACTAAAAAATGTATCAAGGGTAATTTAGGTATTTAAAAAGATATGTCAAGTTTTATAGTGGCATATTTCTAATTTTAATCATTTTGGAAGAAATTAATGGCATAAAACTAATTTTGACTCTTTTACAATGGCATAAAAATAATTAGCTATTTAAGGATGGCATTTTTCGAAATGACAATTTTCATAATGGCATATATCTAATTATTCCAAATAAATAAAAACAAGCACAAAACACCCTTGTCCTTCAAATGATTAAGCGTTGAAATAAATATCATCAACTTGAGCAATAAATTTCTGTGAGATTGTTTCCACGTCATGTCCTAGATACACTTTTCTTAAAACCATAGTAAAATAATTAAGGTGATAAATCTGCAACTACATCAATATCTAATATTGTATGTAATATTTGAAGCTGTCTTATGTGAAGCCTGGTCAGATGTGGATCGTACGTATCAGCCATCATAGAAAATTAATAGTTTGGCAGTATGTGACACCGGTTATAACTTGGGATGGTTGCATATATGCTTGTTTATAAATTTGATCAACTTAGCTAAGCTATGACTATTATGTCTAAATCCGGATGTAGCATAAACCATCGGCATGTAACATATGCGGCATCTGTCTATCATTTTTTTTTCGGCATCACTCACGATATGGGCCGACATTTTAAATCTGAGGTGTCTTGAAAAATAATTACATTTTAAATTAGGATCAAAGTATCAATAATTCCATAATTCATTCCAGTAGGTAAAAAAATTTTGCGTGGGACTACCACATGCATGCAAGTATTATAAAAAGTTAAAACTTACTTTAGATGAAAGTAAGAAAAAATTAATCTATTAAACTCCTTAATTTTGATGTTGACAAATTACATCTATAACGAATTAACGAGTGACAAGAACGGGCATGTAATGGGGGAAAAAATAATTGAAGCTCATTTTATATTAAGAAGAAAATAATAATTTTCTTCGTTTTTTTCTCTTTGTCAAAAATTCTTGAGCTTTACAGGATCGTCGATATTTTTTCAGATATTGTATAATTTCTAATTTTCGGTAGGGAAAAAAAAAACTTATGCCCAAACACAAGTAGGTGTGTCGGAAGCTGGAGCAGAAGAATAGTATCAGGTGACGTGAAAATTTAGAATTAATTAAACATGAGGTTATGTTTTTGTAATAATGAGAATATATTTATAATTTAGTTAAAAAAATCCTAGAAATATACATCTTTTTGAAATTTATTCAGGCGAGTGCTTCCCTAACCTCATATTTGGATAGCATTTTAATTCAAGTCCCTGAAGAAATTATATATTTTTTCCGGAGACGGCCAATGGTTTCTGTTTTTTTTTCTGTAGCTTGTTTGTTCTTAATTATAATTAGTATTAGATTCATCAGCTGGTCAATAATCTTGAATTCTTTGATTTTATTTATTAGTAAAAATGTTATTTTCTGCACTTTTGGCGCACCTACTATCGGTGCGAATTTAATTATTTGCGAAAACAAAAGGGGCTTTCTCTATATTAACCGTGTTTGTTTATAATACATGATATCATTGCATTTGCAGAATTTCCATTTCCATAAGAAACTTGTAAGTATAAACAACCAATTTAGGAACTCAAGAAAACATGTTTCACATACAAAGATTTTAAAATGTGATTTGTGTGGTTTAGCAGTTGGATGATGATTTATCATTTATCGATGATAAAACGACAATAAAATGGTTGTGCGGCGATAAAACGGATAAAATGATTGTATGGTATGAACGCAAACCTATATAAATGACAATAAAACATAGTCTTAAAAAACTTTGTTCACATGTAAATATAGAGGAATGCTATGGTCAAATCGATTTGATGGATCGCTCCATCAAACTAGATTAAATCTTCAATTAAAAAGTTCAAATGACTAATCTGAACCATTCAATATGATCTTCATATTTAAATATTCTCGCAAAACAAATTTTACGGATTTTCAAAATTCTCAAATATATACTTTTTGGTTTTATAAAAACAGTTGTTATTGGGGGTTCAGAATTAATTAGATTGAAAATTTTTCTAAAAATCTGAAAAAATAATAAAAAATTTTAAAAATATTTCAATATAAAGATAATACTGTGCGGTTTGATGATTTTAAACTTCTAAATTTGAAATAGATTCAAATTTGATGGAGTCTTTCATCCAAATTAGTTGGACCGTGGCATTCCTCTATAAATTTAACATACAACATCTTTTTTCCCTTATATTTTGGGAGGAAAAATTGAAAAGTCAGTACATTTCTCCTCCGTGGTCCACAACTCATCGTCGTTGCTTGAATTATATTGTCAGCCACTACGGTTACATTTTCTAAATGAAAAGTTATCAGCCATTTTTGTCGTGTATAATGACAAAATATAAATAATGCAAATCACTATGTCCAGTCCAATTTGCTCTATTCATTAGGCAAAATGTGTAAATCATATACTCATGATGCAAACAACACATGACACCATTAATTATTACGTGCATGCGACCAGATAACCAGATAATTGGAGATTTATCTTTTTCTTTTTTTTTTAACCCGAAGCACTAAAGATTTATAGTAGGACTTTATTAAAATAATTGTAAATTTTGAACATCATGGACTTGAGATTTCCATGTGATACTTGTATAAGCATGGGTGTTGTACTTATATTTGCACAATATTGGTCCCTTAAATATGAAATAAAAAAAAAACTAATTAAGTTGGAAGGATTCATCTGTTTGATTTCAGGTTTTGAATATTTTTACTAGTTGAATCCCTGATTCGGTGCAACAGAATGTTCCAGAGCCAACTTAATGTTTTTTTAAAAAGGAAAAAATTTAAAGACCAGTTTCGTACGTAAAAAAAAATCTGGAGCCAATTTAACTATTTTATGAAAACCTGAATCGCTGCATCAATTGTAAAGAAAATGTTTTAGGCCTAAATCGTTTTAAAATGAACAATAATGTTGGAGGATTCATTTTTATTTAGAATATTTGCACATATCATTTTTATTCAATCTTGAAGTTATGGGCCCTATAAAAGGATTTGGAAGAGATAGTGAGTCTGGTGATCCATTATCCACTTCTATATACAGGAATCAGGAATGGAAAATGTCAAATGTCAATGCCAAATTGCACTTCGTTTTCAGTCGCATAATAAGCTCTATTATTGCATATATAATGGACATGGCGGGGTATGGTAAAAGTGCACACTTTCGAGGGGCATAATAATAATCTCCATTGTCCGCCACTACAAATAATGCACCAAAAAGACACAAAGCAAGTTAATCGAGTATAAACACCAAACTAGCTAGCTTAATCAAATTTTCTTTCAATTTATCCGGTAATAATGCTAAATCCTGCTGATTTTTGTTTTTTATAGGTTAATATTTGCATCCATGATTTAACTTAGCAGCCTCTGTCAAAATTTTTGTAAAAGAAAAGACGAGAAAGATTTACATCCACAATCAATTTTCTTTGAATAACATGACAGTTAACTTATATATATATAAAAACTAGAGTACGTACAAAATCGGTGTAATTTAATAATATTTCACAACTGGTCAAAAGATCGGTAAATTTATCTTTTAATTTTCAAATTGCTCGATGGACGATTTCTTTTTAAATTGACGAAGTTTAAACATGCTCTTATTGAAGTGCTAAGGTGCTCCCTCGTTTCCCAAAAAAAAAAAGTGCTCTTATTTGAATTATAGAGATTATATCTCAAACTAAATTTCATGGACAATTATTGCCAACGTAATGAATTACAAATTTGAACTAATTCAAAATCGTTTAGCTTTCTATCAATCTTATTTATATCTTTTTGATGCATGAAAATTATAAATTTTAAATCGACTTATAACATTTAATACACATGCTATCTAATTAAGATGGAGAACGCATTGCAACTTCTATTCTTATTTAATAACATTTTCTAAATTATATCAGATAGATATACAGTAAAAATTAGATGTGCACTAGAATTGTCCTTAAAATATTTAAATCCTTTAAAAATTTTAAATAGGCTAAATAGATGCACCATAAATGTTGTTGTGCATGTATTAACTTGTTTGAGGCTGATCTTCTTCTTTTTTTTTTTAAAAAAAAAGAAAAGATAATAAATAAAAAATAAGGAGAGAGAGAATCAACAAGTTGTAAGCTATTGGAATTAAGACTGGAGACAAATCTATTGGAGTTGCGAAGCAGAGTGAGATGGAAAAACTGATAGTGCTCCACCTCTATAACATGTGGTCTGTTTAGTAAGTCGCCGCGTTCTTGTACACAGCATATAAATAAATGCCGTTAAAAAGAAGCATTGCATTATTGCACTTTTCTTTTTATTTTGTGGTGCATTATTGTACTTGTTTAGTTTCTGATGAGCACTTGTGGAGCCCCCATTTTCTCCCCGGTGTGCTTGAGGCGTTATCTGAAGCTAAGTTTTTATTATATATTTATTAGATATATGTTTCTTTGTTTATTTCAAGTAAATATAATAATATGATCCCTCCATATTATAACATGCATTTATTTTAATTTTAAAGAAGTGCTCTAGTACACTAATTTAAAAAAAAAAAGAGAATTAGAATATTGTTGATCATTCCATCAACGAAGGACAAAGTAAAGAATAAAATAAAAACAATACATATGCTTTTTCTTATTTATTTTTCTATTCTGCATTCCGTTTTTTTAATAGGAACAGAGAAAAATATATTTTCTTAGTTCAACTGCTTTTTTATCACAAAAACGATAAGAACAGCTAACTATCAGTGAAGAACCCTTTGTGATCTAATTATAATTGATCAATTTATCATATGATTTTGTTGTGTGAAAGCATTGTCTTATTAGTTTAAAGTATGAAAATGATTTATTTAGAATTGAAAATTATACGTATATAAATATAAATGAGACATAAGTAAAGGGAATTTTTGCACAGCCAGTCCCACGATAAGATACAGTCGCTTTAGCTGGTCGTATCACCTTGAAGCAATAATACACTAGACAATTCTTCAATCAATCATTTGCAACAAAAAGAGACCACACCTTTTCACACCCCGCCCCCCAATCTTCTGCGTGTTTTTTTTTGAACGCGCACTGTAAGTTTTTTTTGTTTATTCTGTCCGTCCAATTTACTAACGGTCAGCACGAATTTTGACTGATTTGATATTAATCACGGAACATCCATTATTAATCAGACAACCACAGATTAAAAACTTGCACTACGGCTTTTAAAAAGAATACAAGTACAAAGAAACACCTTCTCATAGATCTAATAAGCTTTTAAAAAACTCCGTTTTTTCTGTTTTATCGTCGTTTTATCTATATTTTTGTTTACACCGCACAACTATTTTATCCAATATTTCACCATTTTATATATACGTTTTATCACCGATAAACGCTAAATCACCACCCAACCGCTAAACCGCACAAATCGCATTTTAAAACTAATGCGATAAATTTGGACAATTCTATAAAATCATGGACAAATTTATATAAGATGAAATTCTTTAAATTTGTGAATTGTTCAAAGTGATAAATTTCTCATCTCCAAAATCATGGACAAATTTGAACAAAAAGAGACATTCTGCGTTTAATAATACACTAGAATATCACTTTGGACAATTCTTTAAAATCATGGACAAATTTATATGAAATGAGAAATTTAAAATTTTTGTTGAACAGTTAAGATCATGTCCAATTTAGTGTTTCAAGGGAGATGTTTTAATTTAGGTATTATATAAGGTCATACACACACAAAATAAATCTATTATGAACCATGGTTCATATAAGCTTTCGTGCACCATGACCATTTTGGTTGGTGGTTTCACAAATTATCAAATCTAATTTAACCAATCCAATCTATATATTGAAATCTCATAGAAAATAAAATTTTACAAGTTTAAAATTTTTTTTACTAATTTTTTCGAATTTTTTAAAACTTGTCATTTTTTTGCTATAAATACACTAATTTGTAAACAAAAAATGACAAGTTTTAAAAAATACGAAAAAAGTAGTAAAAAAATTTCGAAAATTGTAAAATTTTGTTTGCTATGAGATTTCAATATATAGATTGGATTGGTTAATTTAGATTTGTCAATTTACAAAATCACTGATCTAACGGTCGTGGTGCACGAAGCGCTCTATGCATCAAAGATTCAATCAAAGTGCTTTGCCCGGAGTACCGGTTAAATCCCGTCAGATCTCAATATCGAAAGTTCAAATGACCGATCCAAACCGTCAAATATAGTCTCCATATTGAAATCTCCTTGACGACTAATTTTTTCATTTTTTTGAAAATTTTAAGTATTTTTTCGGATTTTTAAAAATAGCAGTTTTTGTAGGGTTCAGAACAAATTAGATTAACGATTTTCTAAAATCCGAAAAAAATACTTAAAAATTTAAAAAAAAATAAAAAATTAGTCGGCAACGAGATTTCAATATGGAGATCATATTTAACAGTTTGGATCGGTCATTTGAACTTTCAATATTGAGATCTGACAAAATTTAACCGGAACTACGGTCAAAACGCTTTGATTGAAGACTTTATATATATATATATATATATATATATATATATATATATATATATATATATATATATATATAACTGACAGCATCAACTGCAAGTCTGCAACTGTTCCCAAGTTACGAAAGTGAAAAGTGCAGGAATGTTGTCTAAAAATGGACGCTTGAATTCTATAATCGGGGATGAGTCGTGAATAATTGCCTCTCTTTTTTTCCCGAGTACAAGCAAACTCCTACTATTGGGCAATTTGTCCTTTTGACCTTTAGAAAGACATCGAAGCTCCTATTTGACACCCTTTTTATTGCCTGATGATTAGCATCATCCATGACTTTTGACAAATGCGGTATAAATTTGTGTTCGATTGATTGCAAGTTCTCAAAGAGAATTATAGCATTTGGGTTGCTTGTGCTTTGGGCAAATGTTTGAGGCGTTAAGAAAGTAACATAATTATTTCGGGTTAAAAATTTTATTAGTTGACCCATCCGTAATCTAATTCAACCCATATAAATTTTTATTTATAGATTTTTACGGGTTATCGGGTTAAATGAGGTATGACTTGTATAGTACTGTCACATCCCGACACATAGGGCTTGACAATCTCCGCCGCGAATACACAATCTCTGTGCACCCGCAAGGCGTTTCCTTACTAATTACGAGGGTTAAGTTCCAGCTTACCATGATCTACCACGTTGTCTCTTATGACTCATTGAGTCATCATGGCAAGACAAATTTTGGCCTAACTTCGCTTGACTTGATCGAGCCCGTCTCTGCAACCTGGAACCCACATCCATTGTGGAAACATGCAAAAGCACGGAGTGAGAAATAAATTCTCAGTGCGGGTTTTAGTTCCAGTACGTGGATTTAAGCTAAAATCCAAGTTCTAGAAATAATACCCGTAAATAAAATAAAGCATGTGTGTTTCAATTTTATAAAAAACTTATAACTTTTCATTTGAAAAGATGTCACAAATAAACATGATTGCTTGCATATGATTTTAATCAAAGCTGGACAGGATAACAAAATCTGACAAGGCATAAATCTTGCACATATCGGAACTGAACACGTGGCACGAATCCCATCGCAGACAACACATGTCTGTATATGATAGGAAACTGAGCGTGTCAGGGGTCCGAGCATATCATCAGTCGGAACATGTCACATTTCATTCACATAATTTCCACAGTCATAATCACTCAGGTCCCTTTCCCATCCGGATGGGCACATAAGGAAACCTTTCCCTTACCTGGCCGGCATGAGGGACTTATCCCTTGACCAGGTGGCATGAGGGAATTCCATATCCGCATAGCGCTATCGAACTGGCCGAAGCCGGGGGCCAACCGACTCCGGAGAGTGATACAAAATCATACTGGATCTTTCTTTTACCTGGCCGGCATGAGAGATTACATCTCTTGACCAGGTGGCATGAGGGATCTTTCCCTTACCTGGCCGGCATGAGAGATGTAACTCTTGACCAGGGGCATACATATCATGTCAGGCATGTCATGGCATATCACAGTAAATCATTTCAGTCAGATCATTCATGAGTCGGATTTATCAATCACAATGGCATATTCAAATATCTGACTGTATTTCTTTCAAATATCTCAAAGCGGAGAACATGCATCTCAAAATGCAGTTTTATCAATATTTGGGCACTATCATTTAAAAATGCTTGAATACGGTCATGCAGGCAAACGAATTTCCAATATGCATATGAATAAAACATATTTTATTAATTACTTAAACTTTAACAAAAATCCAACGTAATTCCGCACCTGGATAGTAGGAAGCTTAAACGTAGTTTTTTCGATATCTCATGATGGTTCGGATGCTTGACGGCCATCATTCTTGGGTTCTCTCCCTTAACAGTTTGCTAGGCTTGATAATCACGTGTCAAGTGATTCTAGTTCGATTTCCTAATAAAACAAGTGACTTTCTTACTAACTGTTAACTACTTAAAGTAACCTAAATAACCTAATTATTGGCGGTTCTTGGGTTACCATACTGACGGCCTAAGTTAACCAGACTGGTTGAGATTTGGATGGTTAAGTTCAGATTATTTATTTAGAGGATTCTGTTTTAAAATATATTATTAAGTATTTTATCTTATTTTTAATAATTGGTTTTGACTTTCCAGTCATTAAGAGTTTATATTTATTTTTATTATATAAGTCATGAATTATATTTTAAAATGAAAATATTCACTTATTTATTATATAGTATTTCTCCAACATTCATTTAGTTGTGCAATATTTGATTTATTTCATTAATACTTAATTAATTAGTTTGCATTGCTTAATATTTAGTAAATTATTTAGTTATTTGTTATATCAAAAATTTAAATCAGAAAATTATAATCCAAAACCAAGAAAACAATTGGAAATAGAAAATTAAAATCGAAATTATTTGATTGGTTTGTTTAGGATCAGAAAGTCGGTGATTAAATTGTCAATGTATCTGTTCTTGACTCACTCAGACTATTCTCATCATCTCCCGAAAAATCCAACTTAACTAAAGGGATACCCAATTATTCCTAATGGCCTTTCCTTTAATTAATTTGATTTATTCTTAAGCCCACAATTTATTTACTTAATCTTTATTGATTAAGTTTGGATTAAGACTAATGATAGTCATTAAGTCCATAATTAATTCTGTTAATTAAGTCCAATATCTCATATTTGATTCGGCCTCAAAGAACAGCCCACACACTAAAAAAAATCCCATTAGCCATGATTCACAACGGAGGCCCAAAACATAATACAGGCCCAAAGCCCAACTCGCAATATGGTTCGGCCAAGTCAACCTAACCAGTTGACTTGAGTCCAACCTATCGGGTCCGCGACTCACCCGACAAGATCCGATAACCAAGGGACAAATCCGACCCGTAATCCCACACACTTTATCCACAGGCCCCTGAACTTAAAATCTTTACAATTAAGTCCTTTTTGTCTGTAAATATGCTCTTAGAAATTTGCAAATAGATCCCTGGGACAAAATTCTTTACAAACATGCCCTCAGCCTCGCAATTTATACCAGAACCATATCAGAATGGTACCAGAACAGCGTTTAACCTCAATTGAGGCTGGTACAATACCTGTACCAACATCACAAGCACACAGGAAGGCATACCAACTGAGTAACACAAGCTTAACACCAATTATTCCTTTCTTCTTTTGGTTTAACCAAACCCATTACTTATACTCTCAACTCATGCTCAATTGCTCCAAATTAATTATAAAATCAACTAATTTCCTTGACAAACATCATCTGTATTTTATGTCAATTCCATACTGAACCACCGTTAGGCTTTAATTTCGGGTTTAAGGCCTAATCTTAGTTTCACTCAATTTATTCATGAAAACCGAAATTGAAAGAGAGAAGGAGACAATATACCATAGTTTGTTTCCTCGTCTCCCACTGTCTCTTCCCAATCCTCTTCCTATCTCTCTCTCTCTCTCTTTACGTAGGTAAGGCAAACCGACAGCAAAACCAGAAACTCGACCTCTGCCCTCTTTTATAGGTAGCGCACAACAGAGAGAAAGGATAAGAACAACCTACCATGAACGATGGAGATTAATCCATCTCGAAATTCAAGATTCACCCATCGATTGATCCACCGCCTCAACAAAACATTGGAGACAAGGATAAGATCAATCAAAGAGCACCTCTTTGCTGTGGCACGATGCCATTGGCCAGCCACAACACATCCCTCTTTGACCTTTGAACTCCGATAAATATCGGAGGAGAAGATAAGAACGAAGGCGATCGAACGATCGAGATGAAGGAAAAGAGAAAGAAGAGAGGAAGGGGATGGTGCCAGCGGAGAGGAAAATGGAAGAAGAGATTTTCAGATTTTTATTAGAATTTAGTCACTCAAGATCTTATGTGGCAAGAATTTTATAGCTTTGGATGCTGCAAATCATATATAGTGTTTTATACATTATTTTCATTAAGATTTAATTAATCTGATGTTAATTTTTAATGTTAAATTTAACTTTGATTTTGCTAGAATCACTTAGATTAATTATAGATACTACACCAGTTCAAAGATTTCGATTTCGAGTGAGTTTTACCGTTGCTATTTAATTAATTATTTTCAGATTACTAATTATAAAAATTTATTTATTTCAGTATATATTTAAAATTAATCTAATTAACTTAACTATACTAGGTCTAGAAATTCTATAGCATTACAAGTACATAAATAAAAATGATAATATTAATTAAATAAAAGTAACTTAATAAACCTATTAAATTAATAGAGCAAATGGTTGACAAGTTGCGATTAAAATTGAGAAATTTACTATTGTTGTAAAATGAAGTGAAAGGTGAAAGAGACAAAGATAAAAGAGAGTAAATTCAGTGTTTCTGTATTTCTATTTCTCAAATGTTCAATCTCCAGTATACAACTTACATCCTTTATTTATAAGTAAAAAATAAATCTTCTAATTAATGTTAAAGATCTCATACAATTAATAGGAATAATGAAAATGGACAATCAATATATAATTCCATTTATAACAACTATGTAATAGTCTTTCCACCAAAAATGGTATTTACACGTTTGCCGAATTGAATTTTGGGAAACAAACTTAGCGTAAGCAAAAAAAAATTTTATCGAGAGAAAGCTTAAAATATTAATATCATACTTAGTCCTTTTGACAAAAAAAAAAAACTAGTAAATGGGATTAATTGGTAAGCTGTAAAGAAAGATTCAATTAAACTATTACTTGTTTAAACTTTCAAGAAGAGATAAGACGAGTCAGGGTACAAACAGGATTATCAACCCTCGAATTACAACCCAGCCCAGGACAACCGGGTCAGGAAAATTTAAATCCGACCCAACCCGAATAATGTTTAAACCCGTTAAAATACGGGTCGGGTTGGACGGGTTTAATGGATTGGACGGGTTTTATAATTTTTTGTACAACCCTAATTGAAATACTCACATAATACTCAGAAAGAATTGCATTATTTGCACTTTATATGCATCATTAAGATGAATAATCGAATCTTTTTGAACAAATAAGATATAAATCATATTTTAGACAATATAAAGAGTTTAAATGTAGATTATTGTGATGAAATGACATAGAATGAACCCGAAAATGATTGAAATGTTCAAATGATACTTGAAATTACATTATTTGCACTTTATATGCATAATTACCATGTATAATCTAATCTTTTGAATAAATAAGATGTGAATCATATTCTAGACAGTATAAAAAGTTTAAATATAGATTATTGTGATAAAATAACCTAGAATTAATAGAGAAACGATTGAAATGCACAAATGATACTCAGAATTGTATTATTTGCACTTTATATGCGTAATTACCATGTTTAATTCAATCTTTTTAAATAAGTAAGATATGAATAATATTCGACAGTATGAAGAGTTTAAATGTAGATTATTGTGATGAAATGACTTAGAATGAATCTAGAAATGATTGAAATGCTCAGATGATACTTAGAATTGCATTATTTGTCACTTTATATGCATAATTACCTTGTATAATCCAATCGTTTTGAATAAATAAGATATGAATTATATTCTAGACAGTATAAAGAGTTCAAATGTAGAATATTGTGATGAAATGACTCAGAATGAATCGTGAAACGATTGAAATGCTCAAATGATACTCATAATTGCATTATTAACATGTTATATGAGTAATTACCACATATAATCCTATCTATTTTAATAACTTCTAGACAGTATAAAGAGTTTAAATGTATATTTTTTTGATGGAATAGCTTAGAATGAATCGAGAAACGATTGAAATGCTCAAATAATATTCGGAATTGTATTATTTGCACCTTATATAGGTACTTAAGATGTATAATCAAATCATTTTGAACAAATGAAACAAGAATCATATTATAGGGATTATAAAGAGTTTCAATGTAGATTATTGTGATGAAATGACAAAGAATGAATCCAGAAACGATTGAAATTCTCCAATGATACTCAAAATTACATTAGTTGCACTCTATATGCGTAATTACCATGTATAATCCAATCTTTTTGAATAAATAATATATGAATTCTATTCTGGACAATATAAATAGTTTGAATGTAGATTATTGTGATGAAATGACTTAGAATGAATCCAAAAACGATCGAAATGTTCAAATGATACTCACAATTGCATTATTTGCACTTTATATGCGTAATTTTCATGGATAATCAAATGTTTTTAATAAACAAGATATGAATCATATTCTAGACAGAATAAAGAGCTTAAATATAGATTATTCTGATGAAATGACAAAGATTTATTCCAGAAACGACTGAAATGCTCAAATGATACTCAGAATTGCATTAGTTGCATTTATATGCGTAATTACCATATACAATCCAATCTTTTTGAATAAATATAATATGAATCACATTGTAAACAGAATAAAAATTTTAAATGTAGATTATTGTGATGAAATGACTATGAATGAATCCAGAAATGACCAAAATGCGCAAATGATACTCAAAGTTGCAATATTTGCACGTTGTATGCGTAATTACCATGTATAATCCAATATTTTTTAATAAATAAGATTTGAATCATATTATAGACAGTATAAAGAGTTTAAATGTAGATTATTATAATGAAATGATCTAGAATAAATCGAGAAATGATTGAAATGCTCAAACGATACTCAGAATTGCGTTATTTGCAATTTATATGCGCAATTACCATGTATTATCCATTTTTTTTAAATAACGAAGATATGAATCATATTCTAGACAATATAAAGCGTTTAAATGTAGATTATCGTGATAAAATGACTTATAATGAATCGAAAAATGATTGAAATGCTCAAATGATACTCAGAATTGCATTATTTGCAATTTGTATGGGTAATTACCTTGTATAATCCTATTTTTTTTTTAAAAAAAAAGATATGACTCATATTCTAGACAGTATAAAGATTTTAAATGTAGATTATTGTGATGAAATGACTTAGAATGAGTCGAGGAACGATTGAAATGCTCAAATGAAATTCAGAATTGCATTATTTGCACATTGTGTGCGTAATTACCATGTATAATCCATTCTTTATGAATATAAGATATTAATCATATTTGAGACAGTATAAAGAATTTAAATGTTGATTATTCTTATGAAATGACGTAGAGTAATTTCAGAAACGATTGAAATTCTCAAATAATAACTCAGAATTGCATTATTTGCACGTTATATGGGTAATTAACATGTATAATCCAATATTTTTTAATAAATAAGACATGAATTATATTCTAGGGGGCTGTTTGGATTGGAGAAGGAATTTGGGGAATTTCATCTTCCTACCATAAATTTATTATAAACAATCCAAACTCTTCACAAAATTACACACTTCCCAATAAATTTATTCCTAGGAATTGCAACTTCCCCAAATTCCCCAAATTCCTAAGCGATCCAAACGGCCCCCTAGATAGTACATAGACTTTGAATGTAGATTATTGTGATGAAATGACAGAATGAACCAGAAAAGTTTGAACTGCTCAAATTATACAAGGAATTGCATTATTTGCACTTTATATGCATAATTACCATGTATAATCCAATCTTTTTGAATAAAGAAGATATCAATCATATTCTAGATAGTATAAAGAGTTTAGATGTATATTATTGTGATGAAATGACTTAGAATGAATTGAGAAATGATTGAAATGCTCAAATAATACTCAGAATTGACTTACTGCACTTTGTATGCGTAATTAAGTTGTATAATCCAATCGTTTTGAATAAATATGATATGATCATATTCTGACAGTATAAAGATTTAAATGTAGATTATTGTGATGAAATGACATAAAATGTGACACCGATCAGGATGCCATGTCAGATGCAAAATCAGCAAAAGAACTGAGTCATCAATTCAAGAACTGTCAACAATAATTAATTAGTTAGTTGAGAGTTATCTTTAGTCTTAATGAGTCAAAATGAGTTAATAATTTGTTGTTATATTTTGTGTTGTCTTTTGTGGTCTTCTAGGAGGTAATTAAGTGTGTTTTGGGATTAGAAAAAGTGGTTGAGATAATATATTAATGGGTAGTAGCTTTTAATTGTGTTAGATTGCTATTTAAGGTGAAAATCAGAATGTAATAAGGAGATTATTGAATTATTACGAATTTTACTTGTGAGTTGAGTTTATCTCCTCTTTTATCCACTGTTGGGTCGAGTTCTTACTCCTCTTCTAGTGATGTATCATTACGCTTGCTAGTTTCTCTAACTCTTCCGATCCGAACGGCGTCAAAATGAATCCAGAAACGATTGAAATGCTCAAATGATACTAGGAATTGCATTATTTGCACTTTATATGCGTATTTACCATGTATAATCCAATCTTTCTGAAGAAATTGTTGGAGTTATGTCCTAGAAGTCAATAGTTTAATGGCTATTATATTAGTTTATGTTATTGATGATACTTGATCATTTTTTCCTAGAGTTTATTATTGGCAGATCATTCAGATTAGGGATCTGAATTGTATATCTCTGTGGATCATTCGTTAGAATGACAATAATATCTCTAAAGAGTCCATAGTCTTGATTTAACAAGGAACATTAATTATCAGATAATACTAGTATACAAGTTAAGTGATGATTAAGTTCTACAAATCATGGGTAAGGAGTTACCGACTTAATTGCATATGTATATGTTACTGGAACATAGCACATGACATAACCCAATGAAATAAATATATGAATTGTATTATGTGTCATTATTTATTTCATACGTGTTTGATTCTGAGTTTGTGATGATTCAGTTTCTCCACATGAGGATAGGTTCTATAAATATCGTCTAACGCTGATTCCTGATAAGGGCTGCTATACGGACTTTATTTATGTTATGTTGAATTGTGCGGGGAGAAACTGTTCATCAAGACAACCGTATGTCCCTCATTAGTTCACCTAGTGAGTGATGATATCTACTGGACCCCTTGATGGAGATGTATTGCTTGCTAGCAGCTTATGCAATCATCTCTAGATCAAGAAATGTATAATCTGCAAGAATGACACATTCCTATCTTGGATTATAAAAGGATATCATGTGACATTAAGAATCAAAACAATAAGATATTATTTTCTTATGAAGGATTGAAGTACTGTATTGGTACAATATTTATTTATGCGAATTGGAATCATAACGTGTTGCTAGATACCGCTTATGATTATTGGAAATAAATGGTGATTTATTTTCCATGTCCAACATAGCATAAATCCTCAAAGGGTCTCACAAATAGGACTTTAACTATACGTGCATTATTTGTTATTTGTAGTAGCAAATGCAGCGAATATATGATAAGTTGATTAATTAATTATAACCGTTATGAACCGTTATAATTAATTAACTCAAATGGATCATATAGAAATAATATAATGCATATGCTAATTCCAAATTAATTATTAATATGTTAATAATTAAGTCAGTTCTACGCATATTTATTATACTGAGTTAATTGACCTTTTAATTAATCAGTTAACTGAAAGCTCGATATGAGACGAATCGAAAGAGTGGATTAATGGGCCAATATAATATGCTGTATAACCCATAATGCCACCTGAAAATTTCAGATTGCAGGGGCTTTTTCGTCCAAAGAAAAAATTAGGAAGAGGAAATACTAATATGGAAAGGTTTCATATATAGAAGCTATTGTTTCTTTGGAAACAAGCCAGCACAAACCCTAGCCTCCTTCTCTTTTCTCTTGGTCGACGGCTCAAGCAAGAGAGAAAATTTTGTTCCTCTCTTGTGTGTGCCTCCTCTACTCTCTCTAGCTCATGCGTTGAGCAATTGCTTCCACGTATTAAACAATTAATGGCACGCGAAGGAAAAACAGGGGATTAGCGATCGTCTCGGACAAGCTAGCACTTGTCTTGAGACTTTGGTTAATCTTCTAGGTGGACTCGAGGCAACCGGAGTCAGTCATGAGGGTGACAAGCACACCACCGACTCCTACGCAAAGGTCAAACCTCCTACGCTTCTCCTTTTATGTGTTAATCTCTTGAATAACTAGATCCGGTATTGCAAATAGTTAATTACTTATTACATGTTAATAAAAATAAAAAATTTTCACTTGAACTTGAGTTCCTAACAGTATAAAGAGTTTAAATGAAGATTATTGTGACGAAATGACTTAGAATGAATCGAGAAACGATTGAAATGCTCAAATGAAACTCAGAATTGAATTATTTGCCATTTATATACGTAATTACCATATATAATCCAATATTTAAAAAAAAATAAGATATGAATCATATTCTAGACAGTATAAAAGGGTTTAAGGTAGATTATTGTGGTAAAATGAATTTGAATGAGTCCTGAAATGATCAAAATGCTCAAATGATAATCAGAGTTGCCATATTTGCACGTTGTATGCATAATTACCTTGTATAATACAATCTTTTTTAATAAATAAGATATGAATCATATTTTGGACAGTATAAAGAGTTTAAATATAGATTATTGCGATGAAACGACTTATAATGAATCAAGAAATGATTAAAATTCTCAAATGATACTCGTAATTGCATTAGTTGCACTTTATATGCGTAATGACCACGCACAACCCAATATTTTTCAACAAATATAATATGAATCGTATTGTGGACAGAATCAGGAGTTTAAATGCAGATTATTCCGCTGAAATGACTTAGAATGAATCCAGAAATGATTGAAATGCTGAAATGAAACTCAGAATTGCATTATTTGCACGTTATATGGATAATTAACATGTATAATCCAATATTTTTTAATAAATAAGATATAAATCATATTCTAGACAGTATATAAAGTTTGAATGTAGATTATTGAGATGAAATGACTAAGAATGAATCAAGAAACGATGAAAATGCTCAAATAATACTCCGAATTGTATTATTTGCACATTATATGCGTAATTACCATGTATAATCCATTCTTTTTGAATAAATAAGATATTAATCATATTCGAGACAGTATAAAGAATTTAAATGTTGATTATTCTTATGAAATGACTTAGAATAATTCCAGAAATGATTGAAATTCTCAAATAAGAACTCAGAATTACATTATTTGCACTTTATAAGCGAAATTGTCATCTATAATCAAATCTTTTTAAATAAATAAGAAATGAATCACATTCTAGACAGTATAAAGAGTTCAAATGTAGATTATTCTGATGAAATGACTTGGAATGAATCCAGAAACGATTGCAATGCCCCAATCTTTTTGAATAAATAAGATATGAATCATATTCTAGAAAGTTTAAACGGTTTAAATCTATATTATTGTGATCAAATAACTTAGAATGAATCGAGAAACGATTGAAATGCTCA
Source organism: Rhynchospora pubera (assembly GCA_028095005.1). Classification (NCBI taxonomy): domain Eukaryota; kingdom Viridiplantae; phylum Streptophyta; class Magnoliopsida; order Poales; family Cyperaceae; genus Rhynchospora; species Rhynchospora pubera. Next base: position 226,896,511 of record CM051459.1, on the reverse strand, counting down.
GATGATACTCAGAATTGCATTATTTGCATTTTATATGCGTAATTACCATGTATAATACTTTCTTTTTGAATAAATAAGATTTAATCATATTCAAGACAGTATAAAGAATTTAAATATTGATTATTCTTATGAAATGACTTAGAGTAATTCCAGAAACGATTGAAATTCCCAAATAATAACTCAGAATTACGTTATTGGCACTTTATATGCGTAATTACCTTGCATAATACAATTTTTTAAATAAATAAGATATGAACCATATTTTAGACAATATAAAGAGTTCAAATGTATATTATTGTGATGAAATGACTTAGAATGAATTGAGAATCGATTGAAATACTCAAATAACACTCAGAATTGCATTATTTGCAGTTTGCATGCATAATTAAGATGTATAATCCAATCTTTTTGAATAACTAAGATATGAATCATATTCATATAGCATAAAGAATTTAAATGTTGATTATTCTTATGAAATGACATAGAGTAATTCCAGAAACAATTGAAATTTTCAAATAAGAACTCAGAATTACATTATTTGCACTATATATGTGTAATTGTCATCTATAATCCAATATTTTTTAAATAAATAAGAAATGAATCATATTCTAGACAGTATAAATAGTTCAAATGTACATTATTTGTCGAAATGACTTGGAATGGATCCAGAAGCGATTGCAATGCTCAAATTATACTCAGAATTGCATTATTTGCAATTTTTGTGCAAAATTGTCATCAATAATCCAATCTTTTTGAATAAATAAGATATAAATCATATTCTAGAAAGTTTAAACGGTTTAAATGTAGATTATTTTGATGAAATAACTTATAATGAATCGAGAAATGATTGAAATGCTCAAATGATACTCAGAATTGCATTATTTACATTTTATATGCGTAATTACCATGTATAATCCAATGTTTTCAAACAAATAAGATATGAATCAAATTCAAGACAGTATAAAGCGTTTAAATATAGATTATTGTGACGAAATGACTTAGAATGAATCGAGAAACGATTGAAATTCTCAAATGATACTCACAATTAATTTTTTTTTCACTTTGTATGCGTAAATTACCTTGTATAATATAATTTTTTTTAAAAAAAAAGATATGACTCATATTCTAGAAACTATAAAGATTTTAAATGTAGATTATTGTGATGAAATGACTTAGAATGAATCGGAAAACCATTGAAATGCTCAAATGATATTCAGAATTGCATTATTAGCACATTATATGCGTAATTACCATGTATAATCCATTCTTTTTGAATAAATAAGATTTAATCATATTCGAGACAGTATAAAGAATTTAAATATTGATTATTCTTATGAAATGACTTAGAGTAATTCCAGAAACGATTGAAATTCTCAAATAATAACTCAGAATTACGTTATTGGCACTTTATATGCGTAATTACCTTGCATAATACAAATTTTTAAATAAATAAGATATGAACCATATTTTAGACAATATAAAGAGTTCAAATGTATATTATTGTGATGAAATGACTTAGAATGAATTGAGAATCGATTGAAATACTCAAATAACACTCAGAATTGCATTATTTGCAGTTTGCATGCATAATTAAGATGTATAATCCAATCTTTTTGAATAACTAAGATATGAATCATATTCAGATAGCATAAAGAATTTAAATGTTGATTATTCTTATGAAATGACTTAGAGTAATTCCAGAATCAATTGAAATTTTCAAATAAGAACTCAGAATTACATTATTTGCACTATATATGTGTAATTGCCATCTATAATCCAATCTTTTTTAAATAAATAAGAAATGAATCATATTCTAGACAGTATAAATAGTTCAAATGTACATTATTTGTCGAAATGACTTGGAATGGATCCAGAAGCGATTGCAATGCTCAAATTATACTCAGAATTGCATTATTTGCAATTTTTGTGCAAAATTGTCATCAATAATCCAATCTTTTTGAATAAATAAGATATAAATCATATTCTAGAAAGTTTAAACGGTTTAAATGTAGATTATTTTGATGAAATAACTTAGAATGAATCAAGAAATGATTGAAATGCTCAAATGATACTCAGAATTGCATTATTTACATTTTATATGCGTAATTACCATGTATAATCCAATGTTTTCAAACAAATAAGATATGAATCAAATTCAAGACAGTATAAAGCGTTTAAATATAGATTATTGTGATGAAATGACTTAGAATGAATCGAGAAACGATTGAAATTCTCAAATAACACTCAGAATTGCATTATTTGCAGTTTGCATGCATAATTAAGATGTATTATCCAATCTTTTTGAATAACTAAGATATGAATCATATTCAGATAGCATAAAGAATTTAAATGTTGATTATTCTTATGAAATGACGTAGAGTAATTCCAGAAACAATTGAAATTTTCAAATAAGAACTCAGAATTACATTATTTGCACTATATATGTGTAATTGCCATCTATAATCCAATCTTTTTTAAATAAATAAGAAATAAATCATATTCTAGACAGTATAAATAGTTCAAATGTACATTATTTGTCGAAATGACTTGGAATGGATCCAGAAGCGATTGCAATGCTCAAATTATACTCAGAATTGCATTATTTGCAATTTTTGTGCAAAATTGTCATCAATAATCCAATATTTTTGAATAAATAAGATATAAATCATATTCTAGAAAGTTTAAACGGTTTAAATGTAGATTATTTTGATGAAATAACTTAGAATGAATCGAGAAATGATTGAAATGCTCAAATGATACTCAGAATTGCATTATTTACATTTTATATGCATAATTAACATGTATAATCCAATGTTTTCAAACAAATAAGATATGAATCATATTCAAGACAGTATAAAGCGTTTAAATATAGATTATTGTGACGAAATGACTTAGAATGAATCGAGAAACGATTGAAATTCTCAAATGATACTCACAATTGCATTATTTTCACTTTGTATGCGTAAATTACCTTGTATAATATAATTTTTTTTAAAAAAAGATATGACTCATATTCTAGAAACTATAAAGATTTTAAATGTAGATTATTGTGATGAAATGACTTAGAATGAATCGGAAAACCATTGAAATGCTCAAATGATATTCAGAATTGCATTATTAGCGCATTATATGCGTAATTACCATGTATAATACTTTTTTTTGAATAAATAAGATTTAATCATATTCAAGACAGTATAAAGAATTTAAATATTGATTATTCTTATGAAATGACTTAGAGTAATTCCAGAAACGATTGAAATTCTCAAATAATAACTCAGAATTACGTTATTGGCACTTTATATGCGTAATTACCTTGCATAATACAAATTTTTAAATAAATAAGATATGAACCATATTTTAGACAATATAAAGAGTTCAAATGTATATTATTGTGATGAAATGACTTAGAATGAATTGAGAATCGATTGAAATACTCAAATAACACTCAGAATTGCATTATTTGCAGTTTGCATGCATAATTAAGATGTATAATCCAATCTTTTTGAATAACTAAGATTTGAATCATATTCAGATAGTATTAAGAATTTAGATGTTGATTATCGTGATGAAATGACATAGAATTAATCTAGAAATGATTGAAATACTCAAATGATACTTGGAATTGCATTATTTGCACTTTATATACGTAATTACCATGTATAATCTAATATTGTTGAATAAAAAAGATATGAATCATATTCAGACAGTATAAAGAATTTAAATGTAGATTATTGTGATGAAATGGCAAAGAATTAATCCAGAAACGATTGAAATCCTCAAATGATACTAGGAATTGCATTGTTTGCACTTTATATGCGTAATTACCATGTATAATCCAATATATTTTTGAATAAATAAGATATGAATCATATTCAAACAGTATAAAGAATTTGAATGTAGATTATTATGATGAAATAACATAGAATTAATCTAGAGACGATTGAAATGCTCAAATGATACTAGCAATTGCATTATTTGCAATTTATATGCGTAATTACCATGTATAATCCAATATTTAAAAAAAATAAGATATGAATCATATTCTAGACAGTATAAAGAGTTTAATGTAGATTATTGTGATGAAATGAATTAAAATGGATCCAGAAATGATCCAAATGCGCAAATGATACTCAGAGTTGCCACATTTGCACATTTTATGTGTAATTACCTTGTACAATCCAATATTTTTGAATAAATAAGAGATGAATCAAATTATAGACAGTATATAGAGTTTGAATGTAGATTATTGAGATGAAATGACCAAGAATGAATCGAGAAACGATTGAAATGCTCAAATAATACTCACAATTACATTATTTGTACGTTAATGCGTAATTAACATGTATAATCCAATCTTTTTGAAGAAATAAGATATGAATTATATTCTAGACAGTATAAAGTGTTTAAATATAGATTATTGTAATGAAATGACTTAGAATGAATCGAGAGACAATTTAAATGCTGAAATGATACTCACAATTGTATTAGTTGCAATTTATATGCGTAATGACCATGTACTATCCAATCTTTTTTCAAGAAAAATATAATATGAATCGTATTGTAGACAGAATCAGGTGTTTAAATGTAAATTATTCCATTGAAATTACTTAGAATGAATCCAGAAACGATTAAAATGCTAAAATGATACTCAAAATTGCATTTTTTTAAAAAGAAATAAGATATGACTCATATTCTAGACAGAGTAAAAATTTTAAATGTAGATTATTGTGATGAATTGACTTAGAATGAATCGAGAAACTATTGAAGTGCTGAAATGATACTCATAATTGCATTAGTTCCAGTTTATATGCGTAATGACCATGTACAATCCAATCTTATTAAAAAATATAATATGAATCGCATTGTAGACAGAATCAGGAGTTGAAATGTTGATTATTCTGCTGAGATGACTTAGAATGAAAACAAAAACGATTGAAATGCTGAAATGATACTCAGAATTGCATTATTTGCACGTTATATGGGCAATTAACATGTATAATCTAATATTTTTTTAATAAATAAGATATGAGTCATATTCTAGACATTATAAAAATTTTAAATGTAGATTATTATGATGAAATGACTTAGAATAAATCCAGAAATGACGGAAATACTCAAATGATAATCTGAATTTCTTTATTTGCAATTTATATGCATAATTACCATGTATAATCTAATATTTTTGAATAAATAAGATATTAACCATATTCTAGATGGTATTGTCAATTCTAATTTTGTGACTAATTACACTTAATTAATCCCATTAAACAAAGAGCAAAGTAGATCTAGTGCAAAAGCTCAATTCGACACAAGAGAAAGGTAGGAAAAAGTATACCTCTCTTGATATTGTAATCAAGAGGCTCGATCCTACGGCTTAGAAATCGATGGTGTGCCCTCCGCTCGTCCTTCGATCCAAACTCGACCTCGAGTCCACCACGAAATTAACCAAGACCTAGAAGCTATGCTAGTAGTTAGAAAGGTCTAAGCTAATTCCAAGCTTTCTCGTCTTCTTAATTAACCTTTTAATTAATGGAGAAATGGTGCTCAACACATGAGCTAAGGTGGGAAAGAGAGGTGTGTTGGTGGCGGCCAAAGAGGGAAGAGAGGGGAGGTGGGTGGCGGCCAAAGAAGGAAGAGAGAGATGGGAGCCAAGAAGCCTCCACAAGGGTCCTTTTATAATGCTCAATTCCTAGCAAATAGTTCCAACTATTTACAAGTATGTCACCTACCTACCACCACCCTAATGGGCCGGCCACATAAAGGCCTATATGGGCTTCACACACTCATTTAATTGATTCTTAAATCAATTACTTAGGTCCACCAATTGATGCTCTACTTTTGGGTTATTTATTTAATATATAAATATTGGTCCATTAATTTAATATAACTATTTATATTAAATTATGTTGAACTGAAAATAATTATTAACTAATTAATAATTATTATGGGATTAACTAATACATTAAATCATTTCTATATGATCCATTTGACTTAATTAATTATTCGGTATATAATCAATTAATCAACTCATCATATTTTTGCAACACACATTGATGCGAATAAATGACTAATGTACTATAATGTTAAATTTCGATCTGTGTGATCCTTTGAGGATATATGCTAATTTGGACATGGAATTAAATCGTTATTTGATTCCAATAATCATAAGCGGTATCTAGCAACACGTTATGATTTCCAATTCGCATAAATAATGTACGGTTACAGTATTCAAATCCTGCATAAGAGAATACAAGTATTTCTCTATTTTGATTCTTATGTCACACGATATCATCGTATAAACCAAGATAGGAATGTGTCATTCTTGCTGATTATACGTTTCTTGATCTAGAATTGATCGCCTAGTTGCGCGCATACGATCCAACTCCATCAAGGGGCCCAAATAGATATCGTCACTCACTAAGTGAATTAATGAGGGACATACGGTTTTCTTGATGCTTAGCTTTTCCCCGCACAATTCAAGAGAATATAAATAAAGTTCGTATAGCAGCTCTTATCGGGAATAAGCGGTAGACAATATTTATTGAACCTATCCTCATGTGGAAAAGATAAACATCTCAAACTTAGAACCAAAATCATAACGAAATAAACAATGACACATAACACAATCCAAATATTTATTTCGTTAGGTCAAGTCCTGTACTATGTTCTATAACATACACATATGCAATTAAGTTGATAACTCTTTACCTATGATTTGTAGAACTTAATCATCACTTAACTTGCATACTAATCTTATATGATAATTAATGTTCCTTGTTAATTATCAAGATTATGGACTGTTTAGATTTATTATTGTCATTCTAAAGAATGATCCACAGAGATCTACAATTCAGATCCTCAACCTGAATAATCTGTCAATAATAAACCTAGAAACAAATGATAAAATTATCATTCATAACTTAAACTAATATTTAAGTCATTAAATTATTGACTTCTAGGACATAACTCCAACAGGTATATAGAGTTTGAATTTAGATTATTGAGATGAAATGACTAAGAATGAATCAAAAAACAATGGAAATGGTCAAATGATACACAAAATTATTTTATTGGGAAAATTAGACCAGTGCCACCTCAAAACTTCAAAATAAGAAGAATGCAACCCTAAAATTAAACTTCTGCAAAATGCCACTCTATATCTAACTTATTCATAAAATTGCCACCTATACTGTTGTAATCAACCTATTTCATACTCTATATTTCATATAGACCAAAATACCCTCTGCTTTCATCTCTCTCTTCTATACCGTTCAATCCCTCCCACAGTCCCACTCGACTCCTCTTTCTCTGCTGATCCCTCTGGTTCTTCTCCTCTCACTCAAGCCCCTCTCGATCCTTTTGTCTTCTCCTCATTGAGCTCGCCCCAATCTTCTCCGACGAGTTCAAAGTGTTCTGTCTGTCATGTCCGTCACTTTGAATGTCGTCGTTGATATGCATTTGATTTTTTTCTAAATTCTGCTTCCTGTGAGCACTTTTTTGTTCTCATGCACATTAATTAGCAAAAAAAAATACATGAACTGAATGCAACTTTCTTAATATCTAGAGGAAAGCCACCGTCAAAATTTGCCCAAAAGAAAATTCGAGTATGAAAATCAGAGGAGCTTCCGTATGCCCAAAAAAAATTAAATTAAGGAGCTTACTTGAAGCTATGTATGAACAATTATCACGTTAATTAAGCAAGGCAAATTAATGAGTAACCAAGCCCCCAAATTCCTCATTCCACTGATTTTACTAGCGACAGCTCCTTCCCGATCAAAAATAAAAAAATTGATAAGCAATTATCAACTTTCAACTCTTATCAACTTTAAATTAGCACAAATGGGGAGCACCAGAGTGTGGATTCGGAGCGCCTAAGTGGAGACAGGAGATGCCGAGGTGGTGCGACAGAGCTTAGGGTGAAGAGGCGGAGCACAGCGGTTCGACACTCGTCGGAGAAAATTGGAGCGAGCTTAATAAGGAGAAGACAGAGAGATCGAGAGGGGTTAGAGTGAGAAGAGAAAGGGCCAGGGGGGATCGACAGAGATAGGAGTCAGATGGGAGGGGTGAACGGTAGAGAAGAGAGAGATGAAAGCAGAGGGTATTTTGGTCTATATGAAATATAAAGTATGAAATAGGTTGATTAATACAGTATAAGTGGCAATTTTATGAAAAGTTGGATATAGAGTGGCATTTTGCAGAAGTTTAACTTTAGGGTGGCATTTTTCTTATTTTAAAGTTTTGAGGTGGCACAGGTCTAATTTTCCCTATTTTATTTGTACATTATATGCGTAATTACCATGTATAATTCATTTTTTTAATAAATAAGATATTAATCATATATGAGACAGTCTAAAGAATTTAAATGTTGATTATTCTTATGAAATGACTTAGAGTAATTCTAGAAACGATTGAAATTCTCATATAATAACTCTGAATTACATTATTTGCACTTTATATGCGTAATTGCCTTCTATAATCCAATCTTTTTAAATAAATAAGAAATAAATCATATTCTAGACAGTATAAAGAGTTCAAATATATATTATTATGATGAAATGACTTAGAATGAATCGAGAAATGATTGAAATGCTCAAATGATACTCATAATTGCATTATTTGCACTTTATATGCGTAATTACCATGTATAATCCAATCTTTTTAAATAAAGAAGATATGAATCATATTTTAGACAGTATAAATCGTTTAAGTGTAGATTATTGTGATGAAATGACTTAGATGGATCGAGAATTGATTGAAATGCTGAAATGATTCTCAGAATTGCATCATTTGCACTTTATATTCGTAATTGCCTTGTATAATCCAATTTTTTTTAAATAAATAAGATATGAAACATATTCTAGACAGTATAAAGAGTTTGAATGTAGATTATTATGATGAAATGATGAAAAATGAATCAAGAAACGATTAAAATGCTCAAATGATACTCGGAATTGCATTATTTGCCCATTATATGCGTAATTACCTTGTATAATTCATTCTTTTTGAATAAATAAGATATTAATCATATTCAATACAATATAATGAGTTTAAATGTTGATTATTCCTATGAAATGACTTAGAGTAATTTCAGAAACGAATGAGATTCTCAAATGATAACTCAGAATTGCATTATTTACATGTTATATGCGTAATTACATGTATAATACATTATTTTTGAATTAATAAGATATGAATCTTAGTCTTGACAGTATAAAGTGTTTAAATGTAGATTATTGTGATGTATTGACTTGGAATGAATTTAAAACGTTGGAAATGCTGAAATTATACTTAGAATTGCATTATTTGCACTTTATATGCGTAATTATCATGTATAATCTAATTTTTTTGAATAAATAAGATATGGATCAAATTCTAGACAGTATAAAGAGTATAAATGTATATTATTGTGATGAAATGTCTAAAAATGAATCGAGAAACGATTGAAATGCTAAAAAAATACTCAGAATTGTATTTTTTGCACTTTATATGCATAATTAAGATGTACAATTCAATCTTTTTGAACAAATAAGATATGAATCATATTCTAGACATTATAAAGACTTTAAATGTAGATTATTGTGATAAAATAACTTGGAATGAATCCAAAAACGATTGAAATGCTCAAATTATACTCATAATTGCAATATTTGCACTTTATATGCCTAATTACCATGAATAATCTAATTTTTTGAATAAATAAGATATGAATTATTTTCTAGACAGTATAAAAATTTTAAATGTAGATTATTGTGATGAAATGACTTAGAATAAATCTAGAAACGATTGAAATGCTTAAATGTTACTAAGAATTGTTTTATTTGTACTTTATATGCGTAATTGCCATGAATAATCTTTTTTTTTAATAAATAAGATATGAATCATATTCTAGACAGTATAAAGAGTTTGATTGTAGATTATTGTGATGAAATGACTAAGAATGAATAAAAAACGATTGAAATACTCAAATGATACTTGGAATTGCATTATTTGTACATTATATGCGTAATTACCATGTATAATCCATTCTTTTTGAATAAATAAGATATTAATCATATTCTAGATAGTATAAAGAGTTTAAATATTTATTATTCTTATGAAATGACTTAGAGTAATTCCATAAACGATTGAAATTTTCAAATGATAACTCAGAATTGCATTATTTGCATGTTTATATGTGTAATCTTAGTCTAGACAGTATAAAGTGTTTAATTGTAGATTATTATGATGAAATGACTTGGAATTGATTTAGAAACGATTGAAATGCTCAAAATTATACTTAGAATTGCATTGTTTGCATTTTATATGCGTAATTATCATGTATAATCCAATCTTTTTTAATAAATAAGATATGAATTCTAGACAGTATAAAAAGTTTAAATATAGATTATTGTGATGAAATGACTTAGAATATATCCCAAAACGATTGAAATACTCAAATGATACTCAGAATTGCTTATTTGCACTTTATATGAGTATTTTACCATGTATAATCTAATTTTTTTTGAATAAATAGATTTGTATCATATTCTAAATAGTATAAAGAGTTTAAATGTAAATGATTTTGCGTAATACCTTAGTTTTCATTTGATAGTTTTGTAGATTAATGATTTAATCAACTTTCTTAAATCCTTCTTTCGTATAGGTAAATGTAAGTTTCAACTTTCGTTTCTTTAGCTTAAGCGTTATAAGTTTATTCCTTGGATCTATGACTTCCCTTAACTCTCGTTTATCGAGAATAGACTTCAGTGTTTCTAGTTCTAGATCTAGGTATGTCTCATCTTTCGACTGTTGACTGTCTTTTTTTTAGCTATAATTGAAGTAACCTAGGTTTGGTTGGACTTAACTTCCAATCAATCAAATTTGGCCTTAACTTGATGGAAAAATATCTAACCTACCTAGTGTAGTTCAAAGATATCAATTAATCAATTTAAAAGCAAGGAACAAAGCACAACAAACAAATAGAAATTAATTATCCATGCATATTCAACTAAGTAAAGGTTCACAACTATTAGCAGCCCCTAATGTCTACTCTAGCAAATTCATGTCAAGACCGGCACATGTATTATATAATTGAGAATAAAGAAAGATTACAATAAATCAGATTAAATCTTCAATTATGTCTGCTCTGGCATATGCTGAGCGGCCCAATTACTATAAGAGAGTAAATAAATATGTAGTTCATTTAAGATTTATGGGAATAACTAATAAACATAAGAGAGTAAATAAATAACATAAGGGAGCAACTAATTACTGTAAGGGCGTAAATAATAAGCTCCAATACGCAGTTCATTTGACCAGGCTGGCCGCTTGGATTATAAGAGGGTTGTTTATGCCAGCTTAGAAACAAGCTGGCCGCCTATAGTCTTGTCAACCAAGGTTCACAAGCGGACCGCTCATGAAAGTGAGCGGATAGTTTGTGACCTGGACTGAGTAAATAAAGTAGCAAATCTTCAATTTTAAAACTGTTAATTTAGGATTGTTTATTTTACTTGAACTTGTTTAGATATTTCTTAAACCTCAAATATTTCTTGCCATTTGTATCATAACTTAATTAAAGGATTAGGATTAAGATTAGATAGATCGAATAGTCAGTTCGCGTGGAATGACCTCGAATACTTAGTGGAAGTCTTTTGCTTGCGACCTAAATTGAGTGCATTTGGGTATAAATATTGAAGCCCCTTATCACTAATCTAATAATAATCCAAACTGCTGATTCAAAATTGATCTAGTAATAAAAAGTTATTTGCTTCAAACTGATTTCAAATATTATATAAAGTACTAGCTCTTGAACCTAATACGCTTCAAACCCTAATTCATGATTTACAATTCTAGACTGGTCAATGATTGATTCATGACAAAAATATTGATTTCAAAACAACTTGAGACCCTAGACGGATCATAAATGAACAACAATACTAATATGTAAGAAAATTGGCAACCTATTTGAAATCTGATAGCAAAATTCATGAGAATGAGAATTAATAGAAGAAACAATGTGAGTGATGTAATTGCAACGGGGACCGAAATTTTAAAAAATAATACTAAATTAATATAATATATTAAAAATAATATCAATATAATTTTAAATAGTATCACGAGATCAGAATCCCAGATTCCGAACGCAAGATCGGATTCCTGGATTCCGACCTTAGCTAAGATCGGAATCCGAGATTCCGATCTTAGCTTTTTAATTTTTTTATATAGTATTTATTTATTTATTTAATTTATTAATTAGTTAAATAATTAGAAAAATAGATAATATATTGTAAAAATATTGAAAAAATATGGAAAAAATCAGGAATAATTAAACTAAATTTTATATGTAATTTAGTATTTTTGGGAAATTTTTTCCTTTTATTAGTTTATTAATTAGTTAATTAATTTGAAAAATAGATAATATATTCTAAAAATATTGAAAAATATAAAAAAAATCAGGAATAATTAAACAAAATTTTATATGTAATTTAGTATTTTTTTGGAAAAATTAAATTTATTTTCCTTTTAATTAATTTATTTAATTAAATATAAATTTAATTAATTAAAAAATAAATAATTAAGTATAAATTTTTAATTAATTTAAACAACCATTTGATATGCGTCCCGGATGTCGTCTTCTGTATATATATTATTTTCATATTATATATTAAACAATCATATCGAGTCTCATGATCAAGGCAGCACTTTCTGGATTGCGTTAGAAAGGAATCACACGAGATTGATGTTTTACTGAGACGGAGAAGAAAGACTAAATTCACTTGATTTACTGCATTTCTCTTTTTAATGATTAATTTATGATTTAAAAAAATTTTTTAGTAGTTTTGAGTGGTTTTTAGATTTGCAAACTTTCAAAGTGGATTTTGGAGGTCCAGAGAGCGTTTTTTGGGTCCGAAAATGGTCCTTACGGGGTTTCACCCCAGTAAAATGCGTAGATCTCGTCGCCAGCTTTCCGAATTGTGCTCGATCGCCCCAAACGGACCTTCCTATCAAAAGTTAAGCCTGTTTAAAGTTTTAATGTTCAAATTATGCCTTTGTATCCCTACGCAGAAAGGATTAATAAAACTTTGAACATTCTGAAAGGATTATGCCTTTGTATCCCTGCAAATTATGAAAATTTATAATCCTTTCTAAATGGTACAATTCATTTAATTAAATAAGTTATAAAAATTTATATTTTAATTAAATAAATTAATTAAAATGAAAATAAATTTAATTTTCCAAAAAAATACTAAATTACATATAAAATTTAATTTAATTATTCCTGATTTTTTTCATATTTTTTCAATATTTTTACAATATATTATCTATTTTATAATTATTTAACTAATTAATAAATTAATTAAATAAATAAATAATATATAAAAAAATTAAAAAGCTAAGATCGGAATCTCGGATTCCGATCTTAGCTAAGGTCGGAATCCCAGATTCCGAACGCAAGATCGGATTCCTGGATTCCGACCTTAGCTAAGATCGGAATCCAGGAATCCGATCTTGCGTTCGGAATCTGGGATTCCGATCTCGTGATACTATTTAAAAAAATATTATTATATTGATATTATTTTTAATATATTATATTAATTTAATACTATTTTAAAATTTTTCGGCAACGGGGATTCAGATGGAAAGAAAACTGAAGAACTGATAGTTTAGTAGTGTTAATTCTGTGCGACAGCCCATAGTACCCAAACTGAATAACTGCAAGGAATTCTGAGGTTTAAATCATATATTGGGTTGGGCTATAAATACGGGCCGAGAACCCAAACGGAGGGTTTTCAAATTGGGGCCTATTGAGAAGCCCAATACTAAGCATTGGACAAAATCGTAAATTGGTAATTCTGGGGGCTCCGCAGATCCATGGCGTGCAATTACAATCGGACGATGGATGAAATATTATATTATATTATTATATCTGTCTATTTTCTTTTCTCCTCTCCTCTCTTCTCTTCTCTTCTCTTCTCTCTCTCTCTAATTTAGTAATTTGGGCTATTCGCAGAGAAACCCTGAGAAAAAGAGAAAAGAGAAAAAAAGAAAATATTAGCTGAGGCGGCCATGGCGTTGGCTTCTCGTATCCTCTCCCGATCTCGTCAAGTATGTCTCTCTCTCTCTCTCTAGATCTGATAGATAGACCATTGCATGGATCTATCTCATTCCGAGATTGTGTCTTCCTTTCCCTTTCCCTCAACGATCGGCTTCGGTTTCGATCTTTAATGAAAGGAAAAGGCCTTAGCTTGAAATTGTACACTATTTATCTGGTCTCAATTTTTCCATTTTGCAGATTTATGCCACTCAAGCTGTTTTCAGCCGCGACAATGGTGCTTTCTCAGTTCGCAGCTATGCCAAGGATGCTTCTCCCCCCGCTCTCAAGGGGGATGGTATGCACCTTGTTATTTTTATATATACCTTATTTGCACACTTGGCATATGTAAATTGTAACCTTTTATCATTCAGAAATGCTCAAGGAAATATTTCTGGATGTGAAGAAAAAGTACGAAACTGTCCTTTCTGTCTTTAAGAGGGAAAAGATCACAATTGATCCTGATGACTCTGCTGCTGTCACCCAGTATGCAAATGTCTGGAAGATTGCTAGAAAAGAGTAAGACCTAACTTATTTTTTCACTACTACAGTACTGAATGTTTCTTTCCCCTATTGTATGGTTTGTGGATTAAGACAAATTGCTCCAGCCATAGATTTACTCCTTTGTTTTAAAAAAAATTATTGTCTGCTTCAATTATTAAATGATTTTCAATTCCAGGGCTGGTCTTCTGTCTGATTCCGAGAGAATTCAAAACACCATTCAGGTTCATACCCGTGACATCCCTGATGCAAGAACATACCTCTTGAAGCTTCAGGAGATCAGAATCAAGTAGCTGTTTTTCCTTTTCTATTCTTATTTTAGAATACTTATATGTATACTCTCGTTTACTCTTATTTAAAAAAAATGTCATGTATACTCTGTTGAGAGTGCATCCATCTCGATGAGCCATGACAGTGCCAATTCTTCAAATTAATTTGAGAGAGCATTTTATGCAAGGACATTTCCTACATTTGGAAGATTAATGTTATTTGAGCATCTTTATCCTTCTATTTCAGAATAGGAAATACTCATGTGGACTCGATGAAAACTAAGTTTCATGCATATATTATATTGAACTTCAGAAATAGTAATATGTGTCCAGTCCTCCATAATTTTATTTGAGAAATACTCAAATTGCTCTTCCTTGGTACATACAGACAAAAATGTAATGCCTTTCTGTGCAGGAGCCTCCGTAGCATCATTTGATATGCACATTACCTGTTATATAATTTTTGAAAGCTGGCAGTGCCAGAAAACTTATATAGTTCCCCAGATAATAGCACAAGTCATGTTGAAAAAGGTGAATTGTGCATGTTGTTTCAAATTTGTTCCTGGTGTTGACTGGCTGGTAATATATTAATGTTATTAGGAATGGTCTGCTTGATGAGATTGGTGCTGAGAAATTGATGTTTGAAGCCTTAGAGAAAGTGGAGAAGGAGATTAAGAAGCCCCTTCTTCGCAATGACAAGAAAAATATGGCTCTCCTCTTGGCCGAGTTCGACAAGGTCAACAAAAAGTAAGGTTCTTTGCATTTTCTCTTTTTTTGTATGCTGCAAATCTCGAAAGTAACTTCGAGGCCTCTTCAATATGAGAATATTGCATAACTTCCCATAAATATATAATACATCAGAAAACAGAATTAGAATGTAATAAGAAGTTCTCCTCTTTCTTCCCATAATAAATATATAATACATCAGAAAACAGAATTAGAATTAGAATGTCCTTCTGTTTCACTATAGTTAAGATGTCGGGAGGGAAGAGATACCTATTGGGTCTTCTCATGGAGGGGTATGGATGATGTTGTTTGCATGGTTTACTGTTGCATGTATAATTTATCTTCTTTTGAGACTTATTCGAGATATGGATAGCTTTTAGTATTATTTTTGAATGATTTTCGTTTTTATTCATGTTTCAAGTTTGCAAGCATATAACATGCCAAAGCTAATAAAAATACAACAGGCTTGGCATCAAGAAAGAAGACTTGCCTAAGATGGAAGAAGAGCTGGATCTTAAAGTCGCAAAGATTGAACTGGCTGAAATGAAAAAGGACGTAGTTGAAGCCATGGAAACCCAACTTAAAAGGTCTCTCTCTCTCTCTCTCTCACACACACACACACACACACAAACATGTGTGTGCCTGCGTGCACACACATACTCTCACTCACATGCACATGACTAAAGAAACCAAGGCTTAAATGGCTCTTTGCTGATGAAATTTGTACAGGTACTGAGGCCAAATTTGGAAGGCAAAATTAGCCACAAGCCTCAGCTAAACACCCTTTTGGAAGAAAATAATTAATTCTGTCTTTATAAACCTTCCAGATATTACTGACGTATTTCTAAAGTAAAATTAGAAAATAAAATTATGACATATGATATATATAACCCAACCAGAACATCAATATATACCCTTAATCGAAACCTCCTCCTGGACCCACCTTTACAAGGAAAAATAAATGGAAAAAAGGAAATTTAGGCCGACATCTCGTGTTCCTTTGTTTGAGATTGGTAATGAGGAAGAATAGGTGGCCTCAGCATCTCTTTAAAGTTTTTCTTGGGTGGGGATTGTTAATTTGTTAGAGATTATTGTATTTTCATGTTTTCTTCTTTGTAATTCTATGCATAAGAGTTCATTGTTTATGGTTCTCTCTTTCTCATGGTTATTGTGCAATTTTGAACAGGGAAGAGTTCAAAGATGAGAAGATGCCTGATGTCAGGACCATAGATATCCGCAGCTTCATGTGAAGAGTTTGGCCTAGTTTTGTTTTGTTGTTAAGTTTTATTTTGACTAAAGATCTATGCATGAGGAAAGAATATGCTGCATTTCAACTCTAATAATATTGTGGTGAAGACCATGTACGAGCGCTATTGGCTTGGAGATGTAATTTTTCCAATTTTTTTTTGTCACTTTAATTTCATATCTCATATGCTTTACAAAATGCTGCCTTTTTATTCCGTCTTTATGGGCTATATCAAGAACCTTTTGAATTCTCGCACCAAATTCGCCCATTTACGGCCAGATTTCAAGTTAATCTTACAATTTACAATGAGAAACAGCCAATTGTACTGATATTAAAATTATACAATAAGCAGTGATGTAGAAGCCCCAACAATCCAACATGCTTGGGACTACAAGTTGGACCAAGGACTTCGCTGTTGTTGAAAGTACTGTGTTAAAGCCCAAAGTAGAGATGGTTGTTTATGGTTTTTTTTTTTTTATAAATAACTGCTCTACTAATATGCACCAAGTTCCCTTGTCAATAAAATTTCAGAGCTGTACATATATACATGTATATTGAAAACTAGATACAATGCAATGTGCAAACGGATTTGTGCATATTGCATCCTTATCTATTTTTGAGTTTCAAAATAGCAATTCTTATCGTTCAATGTGATCTGCATGTTTGAATTTTGATGTATTAGAAAATATGAACATGAAAAATTAAATATTTCTAATACTTCCAGCACAGTCAGACAGGTAAACTTTTACGAATCCTATTTACAGACACCAACATTTTTTTTTCCTTCTATCTATTTGACTGTACCCAAAGACAAACTATGCAACAAGCATATCCACACGAGTCAGCCAGAAGTTCCATCAGGGAGTTAATTATTTTTATTATTATTATTATTTATTTTCCAAAGGGAACCTACAACTGATGGCCCAGAACAGAACTCAACAATGTTGCATACTCAGAAAGCGCCTCCCCTTCCTTGGTGACATCAATATCATAATCAGCCAAGGCGTCTCCTCTCAGCTCATTCGCCAGCTCATCCTCCATCTCAGCATCTCTTGCCTCCTCTACATGGGGAGGGGGAGGCAAAGGGTTCTCTACCAGCTGTTGTTGCTGGAGGTCAGGAGCTGGTGGGGCACTGGATGGCCCGCCTTGTTGTAGATTGCTGGTAGTTGGAACAGCTTGATCCAGTAATGCAGCTGGAAAGAGGGCCACATCTGTTGTCTGTGTGCTTCTCTTCCTTTTGGATTCCATAGTGCTCTGGCCAACAACCATATTGGTTAGTATAATTATCATCCTATGTACAGATGAGCTTATTGCTAATTACCCCCAAATTTTACTGAAAATTGCAAATAACTGCTATTTTAAGTAGAAAAGTAATAGTCCCTAACATCTTTATGTCTGAGCTGAAGTGAAAATGCCTCATAATTTGTTTCATAATCAACAATTCCTAGCATCTACACCAGTTAACTTGGTTTTAGTTTAATTTTGACATGACAGGCATTTTCACCATTCTGAGCTCAAAGTCATTCAAACAAAAAAAAAAAAAAGGAAACTATAAGTTACGTATTTTTAGATGCAAAAGTGAATTTTAAAAGTTAGCTGTCCCTAACAAAGATACCATACAAATTTTTATGGAGAAAGAGAAACCTGTAAAGCACAGTTTTTCTCAGGATCTGTCAGAACATCTAAAGCCTTCTCCATATCATTTTCATTAATCCGAAGTGCTTCAGCAACAAGGTATCTCTCAAATCTATCATCAGAAAAGATCGATACGTATGCAAAATAAAAGTTTAAATCAATCTCCGAGAAGATAAATGAAAGCAGTGATACCTAATTTTGCAGGAGTCACTAAGAACAGAAGAAAAATATTTACCCAATAGAAGCTAGCTCTTTCAGCTTTTCCATATCTACGGCCTTGTTATTTGGAGTCTTTCCGTATCGCTTTTGTTCCCTGTAAAACAGAAAAATATATAAACAAATTACACTCTATAAAGCAGGAAAGTTCATTTAATCAAAAGCAAGTTTCTGATTCCTCTTATATTAGCCCCGCACAAAGTTCTGTAATGAAAAAAGATAGCTACTGTTGAATATCAACAGTTTCACCCCAGACTCTCATTGGTTTATTTTTTCCTTGTGTTACTAGAACTAATGTAAAACGAAAAAGTTAATATCAAATAAATTTAGGTATGCCTTCAACATCTGGGTGCTCTCTGCAAATACCCAAAGCTGCTCATTGCTACTGGGAAATTGTGAAACTTTTAATTACATCTGCAATTAATATAATTAGTTTGCAAGAAAATTACACCATTTTTTATTGAACATAAATGCTTACATGATTTCATCTCGCCTTTGAAGGTTCTCCTCAATTCTACGAGTTTTTTTCTCTCTCTCTTCCACTAGTAAACCAACAGCTGACTGCACATCTTGACCGGTCAACCTAAGTGCCCTCTTAGCTGAGCGCTCTTTGTAACCCATACTCATTAGCAGAGACAAAGCTTCATCTGGAACTTGAAGCTGATATATGAAAACAGAAAATATAATTGATGTTTTCAGCTACCAAAGGAGTTGCACAAATATAAGAAAGCTTGTTATGCATGTACATCCTTTACTAGTAAAACTTCAAATATAGTAAACAACATTTGCTACGGTCACTTCTTTCTGTATGGTTCACCTTTTACATTCTTCACACTGCTCTCTTCTGTTTTGTAAGCCTCATTTATGTCAAAAGATACAGTAAATATGAACCAGGCAAATGAAGGTCCCAAACTAAAATTCCACCCTGATAGTATAGAGCTGTAGATACCTGGTTAAATTTAATTTGTGCAGAACTGATCGATTCTTGAGCTTTTTCGAAATCGCCATTGTGATAAGCAACCACACCTTCCAGAAGCTCCAATTTCAGGTATCTGTTAATTAAACATTCTCAAATCAAAATGAAAAACAAAAATACATGCAAAATCTCCATGGTACCAATAATATGTTGGCACTGGTTTGTATTTTTGGATTTCATTTTGATGAATTAGTAACTTGGTCAAGGAAACTTAAGACTATTTAATACCTCAACTTAAGGTTTACACATCAAACGAAGCGATATACACATACTTAGGTGACTAGATGTGAATATATGGAATAGGTATAAATACTTAACAGGGATGTCAACCATGGACTGATCACTATTCTGGTACACATGATAATTTGAGCAAAAGATTGCGCTAAGAAAGATGATGCTCACATGGCAAGATCAGCTTGACGACCAGCTTGGAGGGCCCGAAAACGAGTGGAGTCTTTGCCATGAGAGCTCTCAAACCCTTTCCGGGTCCTTGCAAGACGTGTCCCAGCAACAGTTAAGCATGAGATGTCTTTAAGCATGAAGTAGCACCACACCATGTCCAGTTGCAGCATTGGCACGTTGTCTATCAACTGTTGTACAAAAACAAAATTGTCATAAATAAATAATTTATAACAATAAATTTATTCGAGTGAATACGAGGTGCTCACGTATTACAATATATTTAGCCTAGACATTCAGGATTGAGTTACCTGTAGAAACTTCTCGTCACATAGAGAGAAAGCCTCCTGTTAGAAAACAGATGCTAATTAAAGATTGATGAACAGATGCTAATTATCTTAAAATGTAAAAATGATGATAAAATAAAACCTCTGCCATTGTAAGAACATCCAAAGCATCCTTGTAATTTTCCTTTTTAAGAAGACCTTTTGCATTTGCATGGAGCATCAAGCCCATCATGAGTGCTCTAGAAACAATATTGAATGCATTGCATCATCATCTATTTCAACATCATCTTTAGAAATTAGTACAAAACTCACCGCCTGTCAGATTCAGAGCCAAACATGACTTTCTTGCCATTTTGATCCTCGAGCTCAATGTTATAATCGTTCAAAGGGAAGGAGCCATCGGAATGCCTCTTTGCCATGGACTTGGCTGCCTCCCTATTCAATCCAATCAACAGTTGGGCTTCTTAAAACATGCAATTGGGTATTGGGTAATAACTAAAAAAAGAAGAGAAGTACCAAATCCTAGTGAGCTTGTTGGCATGGTCTTCTTGGTCCTTGGCCTTCTTAGCCTCTTGCTCTACCTCCATGGCGTTGCGAGCATCGGCTATGAGAGTGGCGAGCACCTTGCCGTTGTTCTTGAGGCCCAATTGCAGGAGCGTAGAATCGCCATCGCGGAGCACCTTGCCGCCGCAGATGAGGTTGATGCGGGTGGGATCGCAGCCGCCGTTGGAACGGTGCGCCACCTCGGCGCGGAGCATCTGCACGGTGCACGCGTCGAGCGCGACCTCGAGCGTGCCGGACCATGCGCCAGCGACCTTGAGCTTCGCCATGGCCGGAGCTGGAGCTTCATCCATGGCTTTTCTTTCGCTCTTTTTTCTTTTGTTTTGTTTGATTGGGAAAAGAAATCGGAGTGAAGGGTTTTAGAAGAAGAGAGAAGTTGAGGAGTTTCTTATTCTTTTATTATTCTTTTATGTTGTTTATAATAATATAAAATCGGGAATTGTTTTTTCTTTTTGAGCAAGTAAAGTAAAGTAAAGTAATAAGGACTAAGGAGAGACTAAGACCGGGCTAAGGAAGGATGCTGGATGCGTCAATCAATTTCCATTTTGTCAAATAGTATTCTGCTCAAATTCATTTCATTTCTGCCCCTAATCACATCTAATTTTGCAATCTCCATTTATTATTAATAAAATGCATCCGATTCTAAATTTTTTGTACGCACTTAAAATTGTACGATCATACAATTTTTCTTAATAAAATAAAATCAATGAAAAACTTAACAATTATTTACACAAATCATATCAAAGATTCACAAAATTATGATTCATGGAAGATTTTAACTAAAAAAAAACTATTCAGTCTATTTCTGATCGGATACCATTAATGTGAGATAAATATATAACATTCTAAAAAGAATTGGAAACTTTCAAATGTCTGTGATTAATTTACTATTATTAAGTTACCTAATTTTTATGTTCTATTTTTTATGCATGTTTTTTTAGAAATACTTTATTATTATGAAAAAGAAATTATGACTTATTTCATTTTTGATAGGCTTTCAATGGATAGGATACGATATGGTAGAGACATTTTTGTTACCCATCCATTAAAATTGTTATTACCCATACTCAATAAAAATTGATTTATCCGTTCCCTACCCTTATCCATTAAAAAATAACAGTATGGATAGGGTAACGGTAGAAAATAGACAATAATATTAATATCTCAATAAAAAAATTATACAATATGGATAAACAAACAATGACGAAAAAGATAAGTTTTCTTTATAATGCAGCATGTTAATGAAAATAAAAAAGGAATTAATTATATTTCAATGTAGTATTATCCTATTTAACGTACATTGTTTAATGGATAAGGGTAGGCAATTAATTATTAACGTATCAATTGTCTTTACAATCATATCTTTCCGATTTAATTAGTTATTAACGTTTCAATCGAGTCTTACAATCATATATTTTCGATTACGATAAAGATTATAAACTACATATATAACGGTATGGGTAAATAATGAATACGAAATAGTTTTACCCATACACTTACCCAATAAATTAATGATTTTTTCTTTCTTTACCCATATCCGATAACTTAACGAAAATAAAAGTTTAACTATACACGTCTTATCAAATATGGTACAGATAGAGTAAACGGTTAAATGATTACCATTAACAGCCCTACATTTTTGAACTATCATCATCAAAGAAATGGATTATCTCTATTTAGAGAAACATAATTCTACCAAGAAACACCAATAATTTCAACTAAAAATGTATCTTAAATTGAATTGAGTTATCCTTTCTTTTTGTTTTTACTTATCGTTTTATATATTTTCTAATAAAACCCAATCTAGTCATGTCACTAAGTAAAAAAAAAATGACTATGATAAATTGATTCTAAAACATTTTTTAACATTTTGATCTACTATAAAACGAGTGCTAAAAATTATATATATTTTTTAAACAGATCACTCATGAATACGGACAACATAACTTGTTCAAATTTTACATTTAAGTTTTAGTTTTGAAATGTAAATACAAATTTGAGATTATGATAATTCAAAAGATTGTAGTGTTTTACAATTGTTAATAACAGAAACGAAAACTGGATAAGAAGAAAGAAAGAATAATAATATAGCTCTCTTATTTTTTATTTTGTCGTTTTGATATGCTGGTTTTTGTAAATTCAGATCCGCTGCCGCGCGACACAGCGTGTCGCGCGGTACGCTGACCGTCTGATTAAGATCCAATGGACAAGGGAGCCCCGTGCATGTAACCTAGATTGATAGGCCCGTAAAAAGTGAACCGTCCGATCAAGATCAGACGGCTCGTAGTGCGCTACACGCTGTGTCGCGCAACAGCATAGTCGGATTGGGTTTTTGTAGTTTTTATTTGGTAGCGCACTGTGTAACAGGTCGTTTCACAGTGAGAGATTTCCTTTCTCCAACGCACTCCTTTACTCGAGTCGTTATTTACAACTGAGACTTGCAACATATTGACGTAGAAAGTTCAACACAACAGATCTTTCTTTGCCAATTGGATTGTGAACCCCGGATCTGCTGCTAACGCAATCTTGTAACAATCCTTATCGTACCATTCCCTATTTGTTAGTCCATGACTCCATGCTACCAAAACAGGAAGATTTTTTTTATTTTTATTTTTTTCCCCGCAAGAATGTGTGTTATAATATATGAATTTATCTTTGCCGAGCATTCTACATTCTACAAGGACTAATAAAGTAGGCAGGGATTTATTTTATTATATTGTATAAAAATAAAATGATAGAAATAAATTAATTTATCATTACTTCTTATGGGGGATAATTTTATTGTAAGGTTATTTAAAGTTATCTTGCCATATAGTCTCTTATTATTATTATTATTATTATTATATTGTTCTCTAATTACTTTTATAAGAAAAATTCTCAGCAATTTCTATATGTTCCTCTGCTTCCAAACATGTTCAACTTGTTTGCGGATTATTCACATGCGTACAAAACATGCGCAATAACCCTACGGTTAATTCTTCATTGTTGTCCCACTTTGTATTTTAAATATTCACAAAAAAGTTTCCATAGCTACAAAAATAACAATAAATCCTTCGAAAGAACTTGGATTTCTGACATAAGAACTTTGACTGATAAAGTAGGCCATCCTTTTGTCAGCCAGTTGTACTAGTACGTATAAATACCAAAACAGTTACGTGTCAATATACTTCCAAACTGATTTGAATTTAGTAATTTCAGTAGTTATTATAAATAATTAGACCCATCTGTATAAACCTATCGGACAAACAGTTGAGTGGGAGCAACCGAGCAATAAACACTTGTGATTGGTAGTTTAAACCGTTGAAACAGTTTGTACAAAACAACCTAAATTGTTGCCTTGCTGGCTATAATTGAACTCTTTCATAGACTCGTCCAATATAAGAGTGCGATTGTGCGAACCTCTCAAATAAATTACATAATTATTGAATTCCATTGTCAAATATTTGCATACACACATCAATAAAATATCAAGGATAAGTGGCCAAAAGTTCAAATTCTGATAACCCTAGAATTCCTATATTAATTTTATTGTTACTATTTGGCTGTAAGTGTGCAACTGCAACTGCAACAGAAATATAACTGGAAGCAATTTATTCTGTATATAGCATGTCACAATGTCAACACTGGATACCAGATCTCCTATATCTGTACCTCGTCGCACAATATACAAACACAGCCAGATTAACCAAACACAAACCCACAAGTAACCAGAAGAAGCAATCAAGGCGGCCCTCGTTCAAATTCTCAGGTATCCATCCGGTAGCCTGATTAACCACCGTCAGAATAATTGAATTTGCATAGCTCCCAAGGGATATTGTCAGAAGAGCTAGCGCTACACATATACTCCTCATGGAATTTGGTGCCTGGTCATAGAAGAAGTCGAGCATGCCGATCTGGTTGAACACTTCCCCGATACCTACTAAGACGTATTGCGGTATTTGCCAGAAGACACTCATTGGGACAGCAACATTTTGATGTGCCAGACCTTCGTTTCGCGCAATTTGTAACCGCTCTGTTTCAACAATTGCAGCAGATGAGAGAGCAAGAATAAAAAAGAGCGAACCGACCCCGGCACGCTGGAAGTGAGACATTCCTCCCTCTTTTGTGGTAAATTTGTACACTATTGGCATGATAACCTTGTCATATATAGGTGAAAACATAACAATTGCTAGCACATTGAAACTTGAAAGTGAGGCTGGTGGGATGTTTAAAGAACCAAAGCGCGTGTCCATGACCATCGCTTGTTCTACAAAAACCGATGATTCCAGGGTCGGAACCATGGAAGATAGAATGAATGTAGCCCAAATGGGAAGCAGCCTAAGTATAGATTTGAACTCTTCGGCTTGGGACATGGTGCACAGTCTCCAAGGATTAACCGCACCAGAGTTGGAGAAGTCTGAACTGGTGACAATGGCTGCTTTGTCGAGGAAACTGCAATAACAGCAAACCATGTTCACCACAAATTGAACTTCACTGGCTTCTTATTTTAGTTTTTAGTCTTAGAAAAAACTATTGTTGGAGGATGAATTGGGGGAACCCCCATCTTTTAACTTCTCCATACATCTTTTCCTATTTTAATATATGAGATATACAAAAATAAATTCAAATATAAGCTTAGAATAAGAAATAAGAATCAGAAATTTCGGTATGCGTGCTTATTCTTATTCTTGTGCAACCCAAACAACACAAGAATAGACCTGGTTAACGTTCGAAACGGCAACGGAATGGGCCATTCCGTTTGCCGTTCCGTTCCAGAAACGGTATGCACTGAAACGATTCGTTATTCGTTCCGTTTGCAACGGAATGGACGGAACGTAGCGGAACGACTCAATTTACACTGTATTTCATACCAACGTATGCCGAAATCCGTTCCGTTTACCGTTCCGTTTAAAAAACGAATACCTAAATCTGTTCCGCCACTCGTTCCGTTTGGACGGAACGTGCACGGAACGAGTAGGACGGTATACCGTCGGCAGGCCTACACAAGAATAAGGAATTTGGGCCCTTATTCTTATACTAACAAAACCATGGTATAAGAATAAGGAATTTGGATAAGCACGCATATCGAAATTTCTTATTCTTATTCCTTATTCATGGCTCATCCAAACACACCAAAAGTGTATTAGTACCCAATGTGCTATGTTTTGCATCACAACTGATTTCCTGCTACTATATTTTCAAAATTAAGCGAGTAACAAAATAAGAGAATCACCTGAATTCAGGGGTATGTTCCAATTGTTCATTTCCTGGGACGATCTCTGACTTTCCTTTTGCTTGATATAAAACAGAATCATTTTCCTCCAGCACATTCAAGTAATGTTTTCTGGTAGCTGCGACAATTACTTGACATAATCTTGTAAAAGGGCTCCCACTGGGTTTGCAGTGCCTATAATATCCCGAACCAGCCATGAAACTGATAAAGGCTATGCCTGCTAGCAATGTAGGTGTACCAAATCCTACGTTCCATCCATAGTTATCTTGAATCCATACTATAACAGTACTCACAAAGAAAGTTCCTAGCTTGATTGATACAAAATACCAACTAAAGAAGGACGCCTTTGCACTTGTATCAGTGTTGTCAAATTGATCAGCACCAAAGGCGGTGAGACATGGTTTTATGGAACCAGATCCTAAAGAAATAATGTAAAGGGCAAGGTAAGTGAAGAGAGGAGAATGCTTCAATATTGAGAGCGAGGCTGATAAAGTCAATGATGTCATCCCCTAGAGAGAAGGGGGAAAAAAAAAAGAAGAAGTAAATCTCAATTTGAACAAAATTGTTTCCTTATTAAGGCTCCGTTTGGATGGTGTAGGAAGAAGAGGATTAAGAGAAAAAGTAGGAAGAAATATTAGAAAGTGTGTAACTTTGTGAAGAGTTTGAATTGTTTAATAATAAATTTATTCCCATCTTCTCTTATTCTCACTCCCATCCAAACACTCCATAAGGTACTCGGTACATTATTGGAGCTTGCTCCTTAACATTTTTTAAATTATTTTTTGATTGAATTCTTTCATAATTAGTCTTGATGATTTTGATTAATTAGCTTCAATAACCTAATTAATTTACTCTTTTTTGTATCTACCAATCTTTTTAGCCTTGATTAAAATCCTTTCTTTTTTCACGTGAGATTTCATTTCATTGAATTTTTTATCAAAATAAATGGATTTCATGTCATTTGATAGGAATTTTCATATTATTAGATCCAATATAATCTCGAGAAATCAATTCTAATGAAATAAAATCCCGCGTGAAAATCATTTTGATCAAAGCCTTAAGGTTTTTTCAACTTTCATGCTTCTGGCCATATATCATGCTATTGGAGTATGTGTGTCACTAAACTAAATACAGTTTACCAAGCTGCACGCAAGTGAAACATGAGGCAATTACTTACAGCCAAATATATAATAAAGAAACGCTTGACAGTTGAATAATTTCCCCACCAAGAATCTGCCATGTAAGCTCCGATGAGCGTGGTAAGAAAACAAGTGCCGTACCAGGTTGAGACGTGTGCTGCTGCCGCAACATTATCTTCAAGTAGTTGTGTTTTTAGGTACACCACTAGGTTATTTGTGATGGAGCAAATGGCAACCCACTGACACAGCTCAGTACCTGTTATTATAGCAAGGCCAACAATTGTTTCTCATTGGATGAATTCCTATATATGTTCTAAAAATATTATTGGTTAACTGCTATTTGGTTAAACCCATAATTTTGTAGAAATGAAAAATTAGTTCTTTCAAATTGCACGATCCAAAGAAAACTTGCATTATTCTACAGCATAATAGCAGCAATCTTCCCACACTATACTGATTGAGCAGCACTCTTCTTGCACTATCCTCACATACTAACCCAAAGACATTATTCCTTTGACAAATCCAAATATACCCTTGATTAAAAGTTGTTATAAGTATTAAAACGTTAAGAAGTTGCAAACCGGACCAAATTGAGTTGTTTACCAGTAAATTAGCTTCGCTGTAATAAACATAAATAAAACATATATAAAGCATGAGTTGAGCTCGGTTGGAGTTCTGGAAATCATGTCTTAACGAAAGGCAAAAGCTAGCCTAATACCTTAACTGCCAGGCACATTTTAAAGCTTTCAAACCAAATTTCTGAGCTAAACTAATTTCAGAGACTCAGGTAGCTAGGTTCAAGCTCACAAAAAAAAAAAAAGGGGTGGTGGGTAGGTTTTAACCCATAAGCTAGTTTCCATGTCAAATGTAACAAAAAAATGTCATCTTAATTGTAAGGGGAAGAAGAATTTTCTACTTAGAATGAAAGAGGCCGCTTTCCAACCTCCAGTTTGTTGCTTCTGAGCTGAGGTGCACGCACCAATTTCCTACAGTACACAGCAGCAAGTTGTTCTAAATTTTGTAAATGAGAAAAAAAAAACGAAAGAGAAATTCTTATGAGTTAATCAATAACGATCCATCATTCCTAGTATTATCGACTTATTTAATTTTTGCTTTGGTTTGGTTGACATCGATTAACCAAAGGTTAACTAACAATAGAGTCATAGAGAAGAAGAAGAAACTTAGTGTAGATGAACTTTAGAAATTGTTTGACTTTTCTTCAAAAAAAAAAAAAAAGAAAATGTTTGATAAAATGTAATCCAACAATTAAGAAACGCAAATAAAAAGAGTACATTCAGCAGTTGAAGGTTGATCCCAGGGAAGTGATTCTACAAAGTGAGCAGCCTTAGCTAGGTAGCCAATTCTGTTTCTATGCCGGTATAAAATTAGCAAAATATAATTCATAAAACAAAATAATTGTTAAGGTCTCCGTACCTCGTTTGGTGGTTCTTCCGCAACTAGCAGACTAATACTTGCTTCATCAACTGAACTCATTTCTTCTTCTCTAATACAAAATTTAGGAGCACAAATGCATGATACTTCACATCAATTTGTCGTCTTTTTCACTAGGGGTTCAATTGCTTATACAGGTACAAGTTTACAAATATATTATATAATATTAATTAATTAATGTTGTCCTCGAATCTACCTACATTTAATAAAAGACTATGGTGTTCTATATATTGGGATCTTATGAGCCGAAATTAGAAGAACCAAGGAGAAGCAGAGTACACATCGAGAGCCATATATACTTGCAACGGGTGAGTAATTATGACATGAACCGATGAACGTGCACCAACCCCAAAAAAAAATTGGAGAGCTACACATGCAATTTGTTAAGAGTTCCAATCTTTTGTTAACGAAATTAAATTAACAAGCTTTTCAACAGTCACAATTGCTTACGATTCGTTTTCCGTTTTTAGAAGTTTTTGGTCTTGATTTCAGAAATGTCGTTAAGATTGCCAAGCTTTTTTTTCTTTTGAGTTTTGAGATTAGTTATAGGAACAATAAATTAGTTGACGACTGTGTGACAACAGATTAAACGTTTATTAAATTATATATGTTCGTCTTCCTTATAATTTAGATAGGTTATAAATCAAATCTGATATAATTTGAATATATTTAATAATTTCTCAAAGTGCATTACAATTAATTAACTGCGAATTTCTATAAAATTTAGCAAAATTGTTGTCCACATTCTATATGCAAACATCTTAACCGCTACATAAAATCAGACACAAGACTCCCTCTGAATTAAGATTTAAGAGTAAGATTGGAATTTAGTTCTAATAGGTGTGGTGGTTGGGGGGAGGAAGACTAGCTAGTATCAAGTCGGTGTAGGAAATTGATGCATGGACCGATGCACAGAAGATCCATTTTTTGTCTTAGATGATGTAACTGATGTTGACACTTATCTTCGTTAATAGTATTGTAATTGCATAATTAATGAGGCACTTGTCGGAGCACAGCATCCCTATTCCCTGTAAAGAAAAAATGGATACAAACAAGACCTGTCGCCGTATGTCAACAGTGACCGTAGAAAACTAGAAATAGAGAGAGTGCACTTATGGGGTGAAGCACTGAAGCAAGCCATCTGGTTTTTCTTTGTAAATTAATTCCATGAATGCTGTTTTTGATACGAACATATATATCCTTAGCTAGCTACCACGCACCAGCTTTTCCTCGTTCAGGCTTTTCAGTTTTCAATGATGAGAATTCACATTTTGTATCATTTATAATAACTAGTTGACTATTCAAATTGGAATAGTTAGATATATGCCATCATGAAAATTGTTAATTTTGAAAATGCCCCTCTTAAATTACGGATTAGTTTTATGTCGCTATAAAATAATTAAAATTAGATTTATGCTATTAATTTCTCCTAAAACATAATTAATTAGTGATATGCCACTTCAAAACTTGTCATATTTTTCAAAAATATCCAAATTACCTTTTGTAAATCATAAAACTAAAGAATATTTTACGGAAAGGGGAAAAAAGAAGCATTTGCTTCCCACCCGGCCACGCATAGATAGTGCTGTCAAACTTGGCAAACAGGCACGGAACAGTTCTATTTCATTTTCGTTCCGTTCGGTAACGAAATAATTTTCTGTTCAGTTCTTCATTTTCCATTGATTTCAGTCTATTTTCGTATTTTGTTTCAGTAAAATTTACCAATTTATATTTTGCTTCCCTTTCATTTTCAAAAATAAAATTCATTTCTTCTTTCGTTTTATGTTCTGTTAGAACGGAACGGAACATATACATCCGAAACGTAGCATTATTGATAGAGCTGTACTGCTGTCAATGGTCACCTAGGGGTTGACCTAGCTCCCTTTCTCCATCTTTTCTCTGCGCGCGTGTTAATTTGTTTTTAGGTTTTTCTTAATTTTTCTATAATTGCATACCGTATAGTTTCAGTAAGGCAGCTTCCTTTGCTTAATTATTAGGTGGCTCTTTCGATTCCGTTGGGATACTCATTCGCACTTTGTGCTTATCTTGCCTCCAACCTTACGTAACTTCTCAAAGGATTGCAATATACATGGGCATATATATATATGCTATATTGTTACAATATATATTTCGACTCTTAATCATAAACCTATATAGCAGCAATGTGGGACCTGAACATTATCGTTCTTGCTGCTATTGCTGGTCTCTTCATGATTGCATTTGCCGGCGACATATTTTCACGTCTAATGCCCCGACAAATCCATTCTTCACCGGTACGATTTTTTTTTATCTCTTAATTAATGGTAGCTGTTTACCATGAAACTAATTAAGCACCACTTAAATTAATTTTAGATTCATATTGTTCACATGCACAGTCACGCGTACGTGTTGCTTAATTTAATTGTTTTATCTTTCAACACAGAACGGCAAGATGTTTAGTGCAAGATCGTTAGATATAATTCATTCTGATAATGCAGAGTATTGGATTTGGGCTCATTCAAATGATTCAAGGTATCACCAGCTTTAATTTTATTGAGACAAACCTCACAAATTTTACATTTACAAATCCAATTTACACCCTGTATCAATACCATCCAAACGAGCCCGTAGTTATTGGACGTTACATATAAGTTGTAGAAGCGGCTAATTAATGCACCGAACTAACCTTTGATATTCATTTGCTGATTAATTATAAGGTTTACGGAGGTAGCGGAGCTATTGAAAGTCTGGTGGCTGGACATAAAGGTGAGAATAAAATTAAACGAACTTTTGCCTAAGACAAAGTACACTGCACGTCTCATCTTTAAAACAGTGCCGACATCCATGGGCCTTGACGCTTTCCAGGAGGCGTCAGTTTCCATGGGAAGCCTCAAGCAGAAAAAGGTCGTGTGCGTAAGCCCAAGAGTGGCAGTGCCGCCCAATGTAGGTTTGCCGGTAAGGAGGTCAGACGGATGGATGGAGCTGGAGCTGGGGCAGTTTTATTGCGACGTCGATAATATTACTGGGGATCGGGAGGTGGTCGTCGGGCTGATGGAAACCGATAACAATAACATGAAGACCGGGCTTATTGTTGGAGGTCTTGAAGTGCGTCCTATCTAAACGTACATGCTGTCATGATGTCATCTGATCTTCAAATTCTCTAATCTAGCTGTTTGTTGTGACATCCATGGACCATTCAAAAAGTTCATTTGATTTCATAATCGGGTTGTTTGTTGTGTTCATGTGTCATGCTGTTAATTGTAATCCCAGTGTGCGTCTTTAATTCAACATTATTATTCAATGACTCAATGTAAATAGTTAATTATTTTAGTTTCGTTCGCGCGTGTTGTATATATCGTGATATTATAATTGTATTCCCGGTAATTGTAAATGTTTCTTTAATTCATAATTATATAAAGTGCTCGTGGTTTTCATAATTCAGATACACGTAGTGGCGTAGTGCTCTGTGTGCATGTTGCTCCTTTTATGTTCAAGTACTTGTGTTTGTGTACAAAGAATTTTTGAAGCTTGTTTTGCACTGTTTATGACAGCCAATGTGTGAGCCATATATCAATTTAACATGGTTTGCTTATGCCATTGTTTAGTCCATTTTTTTCAACAACAACAACAACTAAGCCTTTTGTCCCAAACAAGTTGGGGTAGGCTAGAAAAAAACCCAATAAGAGAACACATCCAAGAACAAAATAAAACATAAAAACATACTAAAAATAAGAGTAGTCATACTAATAAAAATACCTATAATAATAATAGACCTCGACCATGATCTATGGCATCGCTCCTACCTCTATGTTCCTACGTCATGGCTCCGGTACATGAATTGCTAACTTCCAAGCGCTCCTATCGATCGCCAACTTCTTGGAGACGTTCCATTCTTTAAAGTCTCTTTTCACCGCATGTCAATCTTAGTCCATTTTTTTCACAAAAAAAAAAAAAAGAATAACAGGAAAGAAAAATTCTCGAGTTAATATTGAATGTTTGACCGGGTACCAATGTATTGAAAACCGGACCGGACCGGCTGGTTGAACTAGCTGTTAGACCGTGAACCAGATCAGGTGCACCATTTGCGGTTTAACTTCCTTTTTGCTAGTTCAACCGCGGTTAGACCGGCCGGCTGGACGACCCGATTACTTTCCCGGTTCATACTACATTTAACAAATATTGATCACCCAATGAAACGAGTCATTCCTATTTTTTTGCCCCTTTTCGGCTTTTGATACGCAGGTCCGCTGTAAGCGCATAGAAACAAAATAAGCAATGACTTTTTCTTTTTTATTCACTTCCCCCGCCTCTATGGTTATATATATTTATTTTTTATTGAATTAATTAGATGGTTTCAATTTTTTAATATCTTGGTGGCAAAGATTATAAAATGATTAGGTTTACGAAAAAGAAATTTAAAAAAGTAGAATTTATTATTTAAATATATATTTTTATACTAAAACTATTATTTATTATGATATTTAATAAATTTAATATTGATATTCTGCACTGGCTTAAAATTAGTTTGGATCTGCCACAATAACAAAGTTATTATTATTATTATTTACATGACTCGGTTTCAATTTATAAAGTTTAAATAAAAAAATTCAAGAATCATATTTCAAAATAAGAAATAATTAGGAGAAAGGAAATTTTGTTCGCCTTGTCTATTTTTCATTACCAGCAGCATAGCATAGCACTAAAAATCCAACAAATAGCTCGGGTCGAAAGAGGATGTTCCTGTGATCCTGTCCTACATAAGGGTGCGTTTGGATAGGTGTGGGAAGAAGGAAAGAAGGGAAAAAGTATTGGAAAGTGTGGGAAAAAGTATTGGAAAGTGTGTAACTTTATGAAGAGTTTGGATTGTTAATAATTTTTTTTCTTCTTATTTCTTCTTCTTCTTCTTTCTTCCAACAATCCAAACGCACCCTATAGAAAGAAAAATAGAATGTTAAATGCAAGCTTCAGGGAAAATTAGTCACAATGACAAAACAGTTCAAATTTCTCCATTTACTCGGCTGTCAGGTGTTGGACTAAGTCCTCTTGACCTCAATTCTCTTTAACAAGCTACTTAAGAAAGAAATTCATAATAACAAGCTACTTGTTGACCTTTCTTCTCCGCTCCATCCTTTTCCAAAAATTCATAATAACAACTTCATTTCTCTTCTTTCCTATTTTTCATACTTAATCAGAAAGAAATTACTTAAGAAGATCGATATGTCGAACCTATTGGGTTATGCAGCAGCTATTCCTGGTGCTATTGTTGGTCTCTTGGTTTCTACATTTTTTGGCGACATATTTTCACGCCTAATGTCCTCCCTCGTCGATATTTTGTCGGTACGAATTTTTCTTTCTGATATGGCATCAAATGATACACACATACATGCACACGCAGAAACGATCGGTTTGCCATGAACAGAAATTTAGATTGGACAACGGAAACCTGATGTTTAATGAGTGCACACCATCTTTAGTAATTGTTATTAACTTATTATAATTTGAAAACAATACTTTTATTTTAAAAAAATATGAGTGCTGTTTTTGTTTAAAAAAAAATAGAAATTTTCTGTTAAACAAGAAAAACATGCATCTTTCAGATCATAAATTTTGCTCTCTATTTGCAGGAGTGGACATTCTCATTTTTCCCAATATTAAGAAAGGAAACTGCCTCCATCGACGCTGCATCAGATGGTGGCAAAATGGTAACTTGTTATACGACACGCTGATTATAGCACTTAATTTCTTTCTACTTTTCTCTCTTTTTCATGCTTTCTATTCTGTTTCCATAAACTCGTCAAATTACTTAGCTTTTGCAAAGTATACATTTCAAATTAAATGTCTTGTGCTTTTGGATCATTTATTGCAATTGAAGCCGTAAGCATTGAGTTTAATTTGACAAATGAGAGTTAGAAACTTAGATAAAAAATAACACAGCCTGGAATCTATAATTGTTTAATACTGGACAGGTAGAAGACATTCACAGATTATAATTTAATTACATGAAGATTGAACATGTGCTTAATTATTTGTCTGTGTCTCATACTTAGAACTTTTTTTGTGTTGACATAATAGATATATTCCTAAGCTTAGTAAGAATTGTTAAACACGCGTGTGCGTTTAAATACTTCCACTCCACATCAAATGAGACGCACACACTACAACAAAAAAGATTATTAGTACCGGCTCATTAGTACCGGTTTTTAAGAAAACCGGTACTAATAATAAATCATGGCATTTTCGTAATTGTCAGATATATTATTTAGTACCGGTTTTTTTAAAAAACCGGTACTAAAAATCGTCTAAAAAAAAAAACGTTTTTATTCTAAAAATCAATTAATTAGTACCGGTTTTTTATAAAAAACCGGTACTAAAGGTTTGAATTTATTAAAAAAAACCGTTATATTTTTAGTACCGGTTTTTTATAAAAAATCGGTACTAAAAATCAATTAATTAGTACCGGTTTTTTATAAAAAACCGGTACTAAAGGTTTGAATTTATTAAAAAAAACCGTTATATTTTTAGTACCGGTTTTTTATAAAAAACCGGTACTAAAAATCAATTAATTAGTACCGGTTTTTTATAAAAAACCAGTACTAAATATTTAAAAAATAAAAAAAACCGTTATATTTTTAGTACCGGTTTTTTATAAAAAACCGGTACTAATTAATTGATTTTTAGTACCGGTTTTTTATAAAAAACCGGTACTAAAAATATAACGGTTTTTTTTTAATAAATTCAAAAAAGAAAAAAAGAGAAAACATCTCATGGGGGTCTCTCCTGCACCTTTTGGAAATAATTCTCATCGCTGGTATTATGCACTCTTGCATATTGCTGTAATGCCATAAGTGTTCCTCCTTGGTAATTCACCTTTGCTCTTCTAGCCACATTTGCCAGGTCATGTGGCTGCTTGACAGGTTTTCTGTGCGACTACCCCTCTCACACTACCTCTCTCCACTCGAGCTTTGAAGCTTCGAAGCTTTCTTGATTTGAACTTCCTGTCCCCTCATTTTCTACTGAGCTAACTGAGCTCGATTTGTTTGATGTGCATTTATGAAATTGATTGCTTGCTTAGTTGATAAAATTCTCTCTCTCTCTCTTGCAATCAATTTTTTTGTTGGCTATTGACTGGTTACAGACCAAAATCCACCTTTCGATTTTTCTGTTCACTATCGACTGGTTAATAAATTTTGTATTTTTTGTCAACAGGTTTGCTCATATGAGATTTGGGTTGCTTTTCAAGTTGTACAGTGTTCATACGATCTCAAATGGAAGGTAAGTAGTTGTTAATCCTCTTTAGTTTTATTTTAATAGCTCATAAATAATTATGAAAAATTAGGTATTTTTGCATCGTTTTATTTAGTTGTGTTGGATGGATGGGATTTCTGATTTTGATTTGAATTTAGCTTAGTCACCACTAATAATTGATTAATACTAATGTGCAGATACGATGAGCATATATGATGTTTGAACAATTACTTTCTTTTTCCTGTGATCACTGCATAAAGATCAAGAATGGGCAAAAACAGTAGCTGCAGATTAAGGTTTATATCTTTGTAAAATTATCAGTATTTTTTGTTTGAGCAATGTCATTTTTTGGTAGGATTTGTCTTATTGCCTAATTTTTTCTTTCTAATTTCTTTATTCTTTAGATAACTGGCCTTATTTCTATTGTTGCTCGGCCTAAAATGTTTTAAGGAATCTCCAACAAAATTTGTGTCTAATAATTTGCTTGTTGCTTCTTACTTGCATTAGTATGAGTTATTAAAATTTATATATATTAATTGGTACAAATGGCAAGCAAAAAGGGGGCTAGCCCAAAAAACAAATTTATTTTTTTTTAAATTAGTACCGGTTTTTTATAAAAAACCGGTACTAATATTAAAATTTTCGGTTTTTTTAAATTAATTTAATTTAGTACCGGTTTTTTATAAAAAAACCGGTACTAAATGAATTTAATTTTCGGTTTTTTTTAAAATTTAATTAATTAAATGATTAATTAATTTAAATTAATTTAATTTAGTACCGGTTTTTTATAAAAAACCGGTACTAAATGAATTTAATTTTCGGTTTTTTTTAAATTTAATTAATTAAATGATTAATTAATTTAAGATTACAGTCGCTAGTCTAGCTAAAGAAATTCACTTAAATTCTTTTAGATTAGGGAATTAATTGGCGCCAATCACACCTTCTCAAACACAATTTGTCTCCTCTTCAGAATTTGGATATTTGTAAAGAGGCTAAGAAAGAGGCAATTGTTGATCAAGTGACTTTGGAGGCAAAAAGAAAAAGAACCAAGGGAATGAAAGGGACGATTCTAGAAGTGACTAAGGAGGCAAAAGAAAAGATAGGCGAGGCGATGAAAGACACAATTCTAGAAGTAACTAAGGAGGCAAAAGAAAAGACAGACGAGGCGATTCTGAAAGTGAATAAGAAGGCAAAAGAAAAGACAGCCAAGGTGACAACGCTATTCCCTAATGCTTCTTCCTTACACGACAGAGCTCAGGTAATTAACACTAACCATCCCCTGTCTCCTCTTCCTAGCTCTTCTTAACAGTTAACACCATAGTGGGGAATGTCAGGTCGTTCAGCTTAATTTGCATCAACAGCAATTAATAATTAATGTTGGTCATGTACTATCTCATAAATCCAGAGTCCAGACAGTATAGGTACTTAATAAACTAGCTGGTATTCTGGTAATAGACTTTCAGTCTTCCTTGCTGGCTAAGTGCGCAGATTTCCAAACGGACTATTTCAAAATTTCAAATGATAAAGCTATGCAACATGCTCTAACAATAGTCAATAATATTGGGTTTGATCATTTAATTGTGCGATATTAATTGCAGGTAAATGCAAATAACACATGCATATAACTGAGTTGCAAAATGCACGAGATAGTTAATGTATTTAAGTTCCTAATATAATATTGAATTGCAGAAAATTCATGCAAATCCGTACCTGAAAAGGAACGCAAAGAGCTACTGCATATCAGATGAGCCTCCCAGTCCTGACTTCTCTTGACACTCGGAAGCTTAATTTGTCAGTGTCTGAATATAAGTTCAATCATTTCATGTACTATATATTGAATTACTTGTGATGTTTATTCTTTTTGAAAAGTAGGTTTGTTCATAGTTGTAATTAGTGTTTCAACTCTAGGAGAAGTACGATCATATTTCAAGTCATTATTATTTTTATTCATATGTGCAATCCTTGTTCGCTATAATTTGAAATTGTTACTTTTCTAAAATATCTGTGATTGCTATTTGTTTGGAGGCGTGCTTTAAAGGCACTAAAAGAAATGTCATGTCGTTAATTGCTTCACCTTTAATCCTTACAACTTTTTACACACGTTCTATTCGCGTAAGGTATGTGTGAAATTTAACATTGTTTGTTCCATAAAGAAAATTCTGCAAGTTCAATCTAGTTCTGTAAAGTCAATATGTAACAAGGTTTTGTAAATCATGTTGCTGGTTTTATTATTAGTTAAGGCACTCACCAAATCTGACGTCTTATTCTTATACTTGATTCCTTTATCCACCCATCTGTAAGTTTTTATTAAATCCTACAATTATTTTCGTGATTATTATTAAGTAAAGCCCCCACTTCACAGAATCACAATTGGCCCTTTTAGAAACGAGGAGAGAAAAGAAGGAAAGGCCGAACAGAGGAAGAGCGAGAAAAGGGCCTGCTATTAAAGACAGTTTCCGAGGGTAATTGCTGCTTACCATTCCAAGCCTTTAAATTTTGGCTTTAGAATCCTTTAAACTTGTCAGTTAATTTAGTTTTTTGATTACTTGCAACTGTTACAAATTAGTTTAAGCATCCAATTAGTTTTCTTGTCAATTATATCCAAATTTAATTAATTGCATAGGTTAGAACTTGGTAATTAAACAACCGTCTTTATGGTTCAATTCCGAAATACTTACACAATAGTCGTAGGCTTGCAACCATATTTTATCTCTAGGATATAAATTTAACAACACTGAACACATATCATGCATTCCTGGCCTACCAATTTCAAAAATTCTTGACTGTGCTTACAAAGGAAAAGCTTTTTAAAAATTCCATCACATAGATCGACACCCTCAAGCACATGAGAAGCAATTTCTGGGGGTATGATGGGGGATGGTGGGCCCAACATGAGGTCATCCCCCACCGAAATTGTTCCCTCCATGGTGGGTTGCGAATAGGGCTGTCAACGGTGATCATTTACCGTTATGTCGTTTAGTTTAAATTGAATGGAACGGTTTGCGGCGTAAAATATTATATTATTTTTTAAGTGGAACGGTTGATGGCACAGTTGGTTATATTGTTTCAACTATTTCAACCTCATTTCAAACCGTTTTACGTGTAATTTCTGAAGTGGAACGGTTGATGGCACAGTTGGTTATACTGTTTCAACTATTTCAACCTCATTTCAAACCGTTTTACGTGTAATTTCTGAAGTGAAACAGTTGATGGCACAAAAATATGTTTCGTTTAATAAACGAAACGGTAAGTGACATGTCGGTTTCGTATCGTTTTTCAAATGGTATAATAACGGTAGAGGGCCATACCGCGGTCGTTAACCACGTTAGACACCCCTAGTTGTGAATCGACTACAACAAAAGTAGCATTGAGAAACTGAAAATAAGGTACTTTGATATTCAATTTGCCTCTTCTGAAGAAGAAAAAGCTTACATAGAATATGCACTTATCGTTTCTATCTTAAACTTTGATATTCAACGCCACAAAGACCATTAATTGGATGGCGTGGGGTCCTGATGGTCCGACCTGGACAGGAGAGGAAAGGAGAGGAGAGGACAGGAGAGGACGAGGAATAATAACCCATAAACACAAACACTCCTGTATACCCCTCTTCGAAAAGAATAATTGGACTTAATTTAACTGTTGCATTTTTGTGTTGAGTTAGTGGTCGGACTTTCATTCGCAAATTTAAATTGTTAGACCTTGTCTCGTATGCATTCAACCGAGAGAAAAGGTTAGTTAATCTGCTGAATTCTTATACTTGAGAAAATCCAAAAGTGATCAAACGAGACATTTCAATTTTGAAATTCAATTACATCAAATGAGATGAAAGAACTCAATGGGGATTGATTAGG
Organism: Rhynchospora pubera; assembly: GCA_028095005.1. Lineage (NCBI taxonomy): Eukaryota > Viridiplantae > Streptophyta > Magnoliopsida > Poales > Cyperaceae > Rhynchospora > Rhynchospora pubera. The sequence goes on along the minus strand of CM051459.1, from coordinate 226,856,743 downwards.
CTAAGTTGTGCCTTAACTCTTTCTTTTGCTTGAGGACAAGTAAAGATTTAAGCATGGGTATTTGTGTCCGGTTAAGTCTGATAATTCTCCTAACTTGTGCCTTAACGTGCATTGTACTTCATTTTTCCATTTTGCACACAAGATAGAGATTTTCCCTATTTGTTGTTTTTGCTACATTTCAAGTAAGTCAATTATTTTGCCTACTTAGCAAATATTGATTACAAACATAAAGCTAGCTCTTAAAATTATATAAAAAAAAAACAAGCTAATTAAATTTTCTATTAGAATATATAAGCGCGGGCAGGTGGACCGATTAGAAAAGAAATAAGATAGAATAAAACATAGCAATTTGCTTGGATTCCTTGGCAGTTGGCACCAATTATTAATTAATGAATTAATTGTCTTGGAAGAACAAGTCCATCTGGCCGGGGTCTTGCTCTCTTAGCTCGCTGTATTAGTGTGTTCTATCTGTTACATACTTGCATTCCTTCTCCAGTTCTCCCGTCTCCAAAGTCCAAACACATACCTCCTTTGTCTTGCCAATTGTTTCCTTTGAACTTGATGTTTAACTTGACTAAATTAAGCATCTTATATTATATCCAGATAGCGGCATGCGGCGAATTTGGCCTTATGTAGCTGGCGTCGTTTTTACCGCAATTGCCGGCGCTATAGCAACCTGCATCGTCAAAATTTTCTGGGAGCAAATTTCAACATGGTTCTTGGTACGAATTAAAGTCTTTCCTTTCTTAATAGTATAGTAGCTAGATTAGTAGGAGCTCAACATCAAATGTCCACACACACACTGCCGAGTGCCGACCCCTGGTCTCGCTCTCACACTACTACTACAATTGTATTCTTGTGTTCACTCATATATATTGCTTGAAATTATTAACGCTTTGATATATTATCTCTGGGACAGAATTATTTTTGGTCGAACAGAAGAAGAGGCTCTCCTGGCAGGACCTCACTACCAATTAGGACTGGGATTCCTGAAAATGGCGAAAGGTACTTAATTGATATATCATTATATTGGTTCCTCCTCCAGTTTAGGAAGAAATGGAAACTGATACCACCTGCACTTGTTTTAACGAACAGAAGCAGGCTGCCAAATGTTGGAAACACAAGCAGCCGAGCTGCAGGGGACATCATGATTTTTACAAGAGATTTACACATAGAGCATTCGGATAATCCAAAATATTGGACTTGGGAATCTCTCAACGACGAAAGGTAATTAATTTATAATATAATAGTTGGGAAATGGGAACTTTAGACCTGCCATATATCTGCTAATTGTACTTAATTTATAATGTTTTCTTAACATAATAGACATTTGCAGGCATATACTCCTTAATTTATAATCGTGACACTTACTGTACCAATTTGATATTCATTAAGTAATTATTCAATAATAAGGTTCCCGGAGGTAGAGGAGGCAGCAGAGCTAGTGCAAGACTATTGGTTGGAGATAAATGCCAGAATAAATTTAAATCAGCTTTCACCTGGGACAAACTATGCTGCATATCTCATCTTCAAAACAACAGCGCGCTCGGAAGGTCTCGGTGTTGAACAGAACGCATCGGTTTCTTTGGACAGATTCCGGAAGCTCGTGTGCCTGAAACCCAGTGCGGAAAGGCCACCAAATGAAGGCACCCGATTGCCCGTAGAGAGGCCAGATGGATGGATGGAGCTGGAGCTCGGGCGGCTTTGCTGTAATGAGAGCACCAACCGAGAGGCGGTGGTTTGTCTCATGGAAACCGATGACTATAACAAAAAGACTGGGCTTATTGTTTTGGGCGTTCAAGTGCGTCCTATTTAATTTAATTTAATTTAATTTTAACATCATTTTTAATTGTATTACATCTGCTCTGTGCTGAGTGTCTTCTTGCGATCTTCAAATTTTCTCGTCTGGTACTGAGTCTAGCAACTAGCATGCATGGACCATTCCAAAAAACTTAATTTATGTGATGATTTCATTTTTCTTGTATATGGCGATCTGTTGTAGGCGAAATTCGAAATATTTGAGATGGAATCACGTACTATATATATCAAAATATTGATATATAGAAAACAACATATTATATTCACATTAAATTTATTATATTTCTAGTCCATTCAATGTCAGCCCGTCTACTTCTCGTCTCTCTGATGTCGGCCCGTCTACTCCTATGTGAGGATCAGATTCTTTGCATTTGCAGCCGACGGCACTTCGTGGCACTACGGGAAAAAGGACCTTCTGTAACGACACTTCTGTAACGGTTTTTGAAATAACCGTTACAGAATAGTGAGGCATTAGGCGGGAAAATTGGCGCCACAAATCTGTAACGGTTATTATTAAACAACCGTAATAACATTTCCGTCATGGTCAGGGAAAAAAATGCATCAACCTTCTGTAACGGTTGTTGGATTAGAACCGTTACAGATTTCTTATATTCTGTAACGGTTATTATCTATCAACCGTTACAGAAAAGAAAAAAGAAAATATATTAATATCAACCATCTTCTGTAACGGTTATTAGCAAATAACCGTTACAGTAGCTTAACGTTTTTTTTTTTTTTTTTAATGATTCTGTAACGGTTATTTTCTAATAACCGTTACATATTATAGCACGAATTTTATTAAGGGATCTAAGATTCTGTAACGGCTTTTTTTTTATATTTTTATGATTCTGTAACGGTTATTTTTTAATAACCGTTACAGAATAGTTTGTTCTGTATTTAGGTCTTCTCCCCATCCCAACAAACTCACAGCTAGAGCGCCGCATCACTTAACTCTTTTCTGATCTTCTCATTTATTGCGAATTTGTGGTGGTGGCTTCACTCCAAAAAAATAGCCAAAAATTTCTAAAAATTCTGAAAAAATAATAATTAGAAAGAGAATAAGAAGGAGAGCAGATTTAAGGTAAAAAAAATTAAATTTGAACCGTAATTTATTTTTTACATTTTTTTCTTATTTATTTCGATTTTTTCATTAATTTAATGGTTATTTTTGTTTTTTTATATATTTCAAGATATCATTGAATAGGAGAAGATCTTACATCGGCCGGATAAGTCGCACGATTCAACGGATCGGAAGGCACACAATTGAAAGTATATTTTCATGAACTTCTCTTTTTTTAAATTATTTGCATTTCGTTAATAATTTGCATATATATATATATAGGCATGAATTTCGTATTGTCATATAGGAACCAAATACCGGAACTCAACTGAATTTAGGTCATTGCCCGTCCGAGATTAATCCATTAGGGATTAATCTCGGATAGTACTCCCGGTCGGGAGTACTGCTCTTTGGATACGATCTGTCTCATTTAGGACAGCGAGTTGTACGTTAGATGCAATGTGTTGTCTGAGAAAAATTCGGCGGCATTTCCCTTGTGTTCCCACGGATACGTACGCACGAGCAATCGTGTGTTGGCGTATTCAGGGAACATAAGGGGAAATGCTGCCGAATTTTTCTCAGATAGCACATTGCATCTAACGTACGCTCGCTAATGAGGCAGAGTATCCAAAGAGCGGGCTAGGATGGTGACCGGTCCGAAAACCTAATATGACAAATTGGTCCGAAACCCTAATAATTTGCCTAAATTTTATTGTTCAGATGGATCGGACGTGGATGTACTCAAGTAATCGATGCTCGTCTACATTTTTGAGAGGACTTGAAGAATTTATGGTTTGTGCTAAAGAGAATTTGAAAATGAAAGAAGATGATAAAATGTATTGTCCTTGTCGTGTTTGTCAGAATTTGTTGAAGTGGTCTAATTTTGAAGAAGTGAAGGCTCATTTGATTATAAATGGATTTCAACCGGATTATAGTCGGTGGACACTCCATGGAGAGAATGGGGGGGATAGTACTAGCACAAATGTATTGGATTCTGTGTATGAGGAAGAAAATGTATCATTGGATGATGAAATTGATGATGTCAATGTATTTGATGATGAGAATGTAGATGATGATAGAAATGTAGATAACTCAGAATTTAATGCCGATTTAGATGAAATTGTGAACAATGTGGATGAAAATTTTGTTGATAATGTTGAAATTTTTGGTATGTTACGTGAAGAAGATAAAATAGCTTTATATCCTGGTTGTGAATTGTCAAAACTTAATGCTGTTTTCAAACTGTTCAATCTTAAAGCCAAAAATGGATGGAGTGATGCGAGTTTCACATCTTTGCTCAAACTATTACATAAAGAATTTCTTCCAAAAGATAACCAGTTGCCAGATTCAATTTATAAGGCTAAAAAGATGTTATGTCCTTTAAAAATTGGAGTTGAGAGAATTCATGCATGTCCAAATGACTGCATATTATTCCGGAATGAGTACGGAGACTTGCATAAATGTCCAAAGTGTAATGCGTCACGGTATAAACCGAGGGACGATCAAATTGAAGATGAAGGTAGTAAGGGACCAGCTGCAAAAGTGGTGTTTTATCTACCAATAATACCAAGATTTCAGCGGCTTTTCTCTAACGCGAAGGATGCCAAATTGTTAAGATGGCACGCTGACTGCAGGAAAAAAGGCGATGGCATGCTCAGACACCCAGCAGACTCTCCAGATTGGATAAATATAGATATGGAATTTGAAGATTTCGGCAGTGAACCTAGAAATTTGAGATTGGGTTTATGTACAGACGGGATGAATCCTTACGGCAACATGAGTAGCCGGCAGACTACATGGCCGGTTTTATTGTGTATTTACAATCTTCCTCCCTGGCTATGCATGAAAAGGAGATACATGATGATGCCCTTGTTGATTTCTGGTCCCAAGCAACCAGGCAATGATATAGATGTGTACTTGGCTCCATTAATAGATGACCTTGGTGAATTGTGGCAGAATGGAGTGAAAATATACGATGCACACTCTAGAAGTGAGTTTAACCTCCGTGCCATGATATTTTGCACAATCAATGATTTTCCTGCATACGGAAACCTGTCAGGGTATAGGAATAAAGGAGCGAAAGCGTGTCCTATTTGCATGGAAAACACCCATTCTGTGTACTTGAAAAACTCCAGAAAAAATGTTTACTTGGGACACCGGAGGTTTATTAAGAACCGCAATCACCCTTACCGTCGAGACAAGGAAAGGTTTGACGGTACTGTAGAAAAAGACAAGGCCCCAATACCGTTATCCGGTTCAGGGGTGTATCGACAGGTGAAGGACATTAATGTAAAATTTGGTAAGAAATTTGCAAATGAGATACCCAAGGGGATATGGAAGAAGAAGTCTATATTCTGGAATCTTGAATATTGGCAGAGTTTGGAGATTAGGCATTGCTTAGATGCGATGCACATAATAAAGAACATATGTGAAGCTTTGATTGGTTGCATGTTGGAAATTCAAGGGAAAACTAAAGATGGCGTAAATGCGAGGAAGGACATGGTTGAAATGGGGATCCGGCAAGAACTAGCGGCACAAGATAAGGGAAAAAGTCGAACTTGGCTACCTGCAGCACAATTTAATTTATCAAAGCAAGAGAAAAAAAGCTTATTAGAATGCCTGAAATCTATTAAGGTTCCTACTGGTTATTCCTCGAATATATCAAGAAAAGTTTCTATTAAGGACAACAAATTACTTGGTATGAAGTCACATGATTATCACGTCCTACTGACCCAGTTACTTCCGGTCGCAATTAGAGGAATTCTAAGGGAAGAAGTGAGGAAAACCATTACTAAGTTGTGTTTTTTCTTTAATTCCATTTGCTCTAAAGTGATTGATCCGAATAGTTTGGACAAGTTACAAGAAGGTGTTGTACTAACCCTATGTGAGCTGGAGATGTACTTTCCGCCATCGTTTTTTGACTCCATGGTGCATTTGACCATTCATTTAGTTAGAGAGATAAAAATGTGTGGTCCTGTATTTCTACGATACATGTATCCTTTCGAAAGAGCCATGGGTCAATTGAAGGGGCTTGTTCGTAGCCGATCTAAACCAGAAGGAAGCATAGTGGAAGGATATGTGGCCGAGGAGGTTATTGAGTACTACACCGATTATTTGCAGGATGTACAACCAATCGGTCTTCCAAAGTCTCGACATGAGGGTAGACTTGAAGGAAAAGGTTATATATTAACTTCCAATGTTCACCTTATTTAGCACAAATGTTCACTTAAAGCACAATATTTGTTCACCTTATTTAGCACAAATGTTCACTTAAAGCACAATATTTGTTCACCTTATTTAGCACAAATGTTCACTTAAAGCACAATATTTGTTCACCTTATTTAGCACAAATGTTCACTTAAAGCACAATATTTGTTCACCTTATTTAGCACAAATGTTCACTTAAAGCACAATATTTGTTCACCTTATTTAGCACAAATGTTCACTTAAAGCACAATATTTGTTCACCTTATTTAGCACAAATGTTCACTTAAAGCACAATATTTGTTCACCTTATTTAGCACAAATGTTCACTTAAAGCACAATATTTGTTCACCTTATTTAGCACAAATGTTCACTTAAAGCACAATATTTGTTCACCTTATTTAGCACAAATGTTCACTTAAAGCACAATATTTGTTCACCTTATTTAGCAGAAATGTTCACTTAAAGCACAATATTTGTTCACCTTATTTAGCACAAATGTTCACTTAAAGCACAATATTTGTTCACCTTATTTAGCACAAATGTTCACTTAAAGCACAATATTTGTTCACCTTATTTAGCACAAATGTTCACTTAAAGCACAATATTTGTTCACCTTATTTAGCACAAATGTTCACCTTTCAGGTACAATTGGAGCTAGTACTCATATACCGGATCTTGCAATGAGAACCAAAGCACATATGAAAGTTCTCCAACATCTTGCTATTGTGGCGCCTTACATCAATGAACATCTAATCGAGTTACGTGAACAATACCCTTCTTACACCGAAAACTTGATTACCATAGAGCATGAAATAAAATTTGTCCAATGGCTAGAAGATAAAGTCCAGTCCCAGTTGAAAGAAGGAACAGAGGTCGATGAAACCGTGAAATGGTTATCCAGACGTCCTGATGCCGTGGTCGAGACATACCAAGGGTATGACTTGAATGGATTTACCTGGTAAACAAGGAAACAGGATGGTAAAAGTGCCGTGCAAAATAGTGGAGTCACTGTTGTAGCTTTATCTAGTGATAATGTTAGGTCGGCTACTTATTATGGGTGGATCGAGGAGATTTGGGAACTAGATTACCTGAAATTTAAGATACCCTTATTCAAGTGTGCATGGATCGACAACGGTCACGGTGGAGTTAAAAAAGACAAGATGGGGTTTATAACTGTTGACTTCAATAAAAGGGCTTATCGAGACGATCCGTTTATACTTGCAAATAAGCAAGCAATGCAAGTTTTTTACATTCAAGATCCGGCGGATAAGAAAAGACATGTTGTGCTTCAAGGTAAATGTTCATCTTATTTAAGTACAAATGTTCACCTTATTGAGGGTAAATGTTCATCTTATTTATTACTTGCCACTTTCAGGAAAAAGACGTATTGTCGGTGTTGGTGATGTCGTAGATGAAGAAGCATACGACCATTTCGAGGAAATACCTCCTTTTTCTATCGGTATCGACGATACATCACAGCCAGTATCGATCAGTTATAGGCGTACAGATAACACCGAAGGCGTGTGGGTCGATACGCGGAGGAAAAAAAAGAAAGTAGCTACATAATCACATGTGAGTTTAAAAAACTGTTATGTGCTAATATAAATTATTCTTAACATAGATGTGCTAAATTGTTATGTTAATATTTTTATTTTTATTTTTTGCAGGTCATTAATTGGTGAAAAATTTTGTTAACAAGGAGCTAATTTATTTTTATTTTTGGTTAATTTTTAAAATTGTAATTTTATTTTGTTAGAAAAAATGTAAAACAAAATTAAATTCATGTGTAACCAACACAGAAATTAAAATTGTAATTTTATTTTGTTAGAAAAAATGTAAAACAAAATTAAATTCATGTGTAACCAACAGATTAGCTCTTCTGTAAAACAAAATTAATTAGTACAAACGTTTCCTCTTCTGTAACGGTTATTAGCTAATAACCGTTACAGAAGGTCAAACGTTTTAGGTGTATAACCTTCTGTAACGGTTATTAGCTAATAACCGTTACAGAAGAGGTTATTCTGTAACGGTTATTAGCTAATAACCGTTACAGAAGGTTATACACCTAAAACGTTTGACCTTCTGTAACGGTTATTAGCTAATAACCGTTACAGAAGAGGCTAATCTGTAACGGTTATTAGCTAATAACCGTTACAGAAGGTTGAACCCTTTATTAATAACCAGCCTGGCTTGCGTCTCCTGGTCACTTCTTTCTAAACTCGATCAAGCGCCTCTTTCTTAAGCCCTAGCTCTCGACAGACGAAACCCTAGCTCTCGCGCCTCTCTCGAACGACAGAAGAATTCTCCGGCCCCTCTCTCTCAGGTAATCCCTCTTTCCTCTTCCCCTCCCTCTCATTCCCTCGCTCTCTTTGACTCCCTCTCACTCTGTCTCTCTCTGTCTTTACAGCTCTCTCTCTCTCTAGATCTGCTATACCTCTCTCTCGGCGGCTCTCTCTGACTCTGCTCTCAGGCAACACTCTGCTCTCAGGTAATTTGAACTATTGTAAGGACTATTTTGCATAATTTGGGATGTTTTGGGGACTGTTTGATTAATTTGAACTGTTTTAGGACTGTTTTGCATAATTTGAACTGTTGTAAGGACTCTTTTGCATAATTTGAACTGTTGTAAGGACTGTTTTGGGGCTGTGGTGCATAAAGCACAATTTTAAGGACTAATGTGCATAAAATTGAACTGTTCGGGGTCTGATATGGGGCTGTTTTGGGGCTGTGGTGCATAAAGCACAATTTTAAGGACTAATGTGCATAAAATTGAACTGTTCGGGGTCTGATATGGGGCTGTTTTGGGGCTGTGGTGCATAAAGCACAATTTTAAGGACTAATATGCATAAAATTGAACTGTTCGGGGTCTGATATGGGGCTGTTTTGGGGCTGTGGTGCATAAAGCACAATTTTAAGGACTAATGTGCATAAAATTGAACTGTTTGGGGTCTGATATGGGGCTGTTTTGGGGCTGTGGTGCATAAAGCACAATTTTAAGGACTGATATGCATAAAATTGAACTGTTTGGGGTCTGATATGGGGCTATTTTGGGGCTGTGGTGCATAAAGCACAATTTTAAGGACTGATATGGGGTTGTTATTTTCTTGATAATTTAGAATTTAATTTAAATAGATATATATGCATTGTGAATTGATTATGAATAAGGAGTTAAGAAATTTATTTAAAATGAAAATTAGATGGAGAAGGATCAAAACGTCAATAAGGTGGGGGAGGAAACACCTAAGGTGGTGTCAAAAAGGGTCCCGTTTTACGGACCTCTCAAAAGAAGGGCTGTGTCGGCTGTACGTCGTCTTCCTCCAGGCTGTGAAAGGGGTCCTGATTTTAGTATGGGAATTAAAATAGATGAGGGATCCAGTGAGAATAAGGAGGTGGAGAAGAATAAGGAGGAGAAGAATAAGGAAGAGAAGAATTAGGGTTGAATTGTCTTAGGAATTAATAAAATTATCTATGTTATTTTGTGTGAACTTTATTTATGTAATTTGAAGTTTATGTTATTTGTGTATGAATTCATGTTTGAATATTAGTGTGTTTTAATTAAATGAATTTTAAATTTATGTATTTTTAATTATTTGAATTTTAAACTTGTTCATGTTTGAATAAATTGAACATTGCGCCAAACATTAATATATATTATATATGGTGTTTTAATTAGGTAGTAATGGAGAAAGGTGAAGGAAGCAATTCAAAGGGGAAAAAGCCCATCGAACGAGTCTATGTTAGGCGCAATGTTCGTGCCAATCCATCCTCTCAAAACCAGACGAACCAAAACCAAGCCTCTCAAAATCAAAACCAAGCCTCTCAAAACCAGGGGCAACCGAGCCTCTCAAAATATGAAAAACATGCAATTTTTTTCAAGCTTTTGATTGACAAGTTTGTGGCACCGTACACAGAATGGAGAGAAGAAGTCATTGTTTTGTCGGATGATGATGATGAAGTCGTTGTTTTGTCGGATGATGAAGACTAGTTTTAGAATTTAGATTTATGTTTGGTTTAGTATTAGGGTTTCTTATCCAACTGAATGTTTCTGTTTATGTTAATGTATTTTGTTATTTGAGATTGAACTTGTCGTTTAATGTTTATGTTTATGTTAATATATTTTGTTTATGTTGTTAATGTTTATGTTTATGTTTATGTTTATGTTGTTAATGTTTATGTTTATGTTTGTTTATGTTTATGTTTATGTTTGTTTGTTTATGTTTATGTTTATGTTTGTTTATGTTTGTTATTTGAGATTGAACTTGTCGTTTAATGTTTCATTGTTGTTAATTATTTGTTAATAGATATGTCTGGAGATCAAGAAAGAGATTTACAGGGTGAACAGACTGGTACAGAATCCGGCGATGAGGAGGTCACAACGTTCGAAATAAAGAAAAGGAGCAGAACGACAATGGAAGAGTTTAGGAGAAAAAAAGCTGCTGGGGAAAAGTATGAGATTAAATTTGACAAAGAAGGAGTGCCAATTGGTACTGAAGAGGCGGTGAACAAATTTGCATCATATTGCGGGTATCTGGCTGGAGTAAGAGTGCCAATCACAATTAATGATTGGCGGAAGGACGTTTCAAAGGAAACCAGACTTGAGTTGTGGTTGGACATCAAGGTGAATAATTTTTCACTTAAATCATCTAATTTAAATTTCTATGCTACCAATTAACTAACGTTTCGTTATGTTTCAGAAAATGTTCAACATCGAAGATGATAAAGCCATGAACAATACTCTCAAAGCGATGGGCATAAGTCACAGGGCTTATAGAAGTAGGATTGCTGAGGAGTACATCACAAATGCCGATCCAAACAATCCAAAAAATCCATGCGATAAACACCCAATCTCACAAAAGGAATGGGAAGAATTTTTCAACAAAAGGACGGGTGCAGATTTTGTACAAAAGAGCAACAAAGCGAAGGAGTTGAGAAAGAAATGGAAAGAGCCTCATAGGATGGGTTCCACTGGCTATAGAGGAAAAAAAGGTTCATGGAAACCTACAGACAAGATTGTCATACCCGGAGATTCTGAAGGGGCCGGTTCCACGAGCATTACCATCGGCGATTTGGAACCGAGGAGTCAAAGGTATTTCATGGGAAGGACTGTGGCTACGAAGGATAAAGGTACTTACACATGTAAATACTTATTATATATGCTAACTTCAAATTCTGTTTTGTGATTATTAATAAGATTTGTTTGTTGCTTGTTAGATACTTACACGTTCCATAGCTCTGATTCGTCGACTATTGAGGCATTCAGTCGGTTGAGTGCCATGTCTGGTGAAATCAATTCCGGGTCAATACCGGAACAAGAAATCTTAAATCGGGCGGTTGACAGGCCAGAACATCCAGGAAGAATCAGGGGATATCCTTTATGGACCAAGAAGGAAGATGTGTATAAAAGAAAGCCTAGAAAGGATGCGCATGAAGGATGGATGGCACCAGACCAGATTGAAGAATTGATGAGCAGGGTTGCAGCTGAAGCCGCTGAGAAAACCAAAAGGGACTTGATTCACTCCGAGGAGATAATGAATGCGGCGAGACAAGAAGCTTTTCAGGTAATCCTTTTTGACAGTCAAAATGTAATCAAAATGAATGAAAACTATTATTCATCATTCGGTTGCTTGATAATTTTCAGGAGGTGAAACAATGGTTGGCCAGTAGCGGATTGCAGTTTCAAGCTCCGCAACAATTTGTGACGCCGTACCAGCCATTCGTTGAAGCTGAGGTAGACTCAGGAATGCCAAACGAGCAGTTATTCCGAACGGTTGCCTCAAGCTATATGCCTCCGGATCCGAGAAGCGTTGTTCAGGTTCATATTGATCACTTTTCTCTTTTCTATTTAGATTTATGTTTGGCTTAGCATTAGGGTTTCTGATCGAACTGAATTTCAGGAAGAAACGCCGTGCGATCTCTTTTCCCTTGATCATCTTAACCAGAAGATTAAGGTGGCCGAGGGAAATATTATTCCGAGTGTTGTTGGTCAGATCGTACACGGCGTGCCACTAACTGATCAACAACTCTATATCCATCTTCTCCGAGTAGGCGATGATTTTCGTCAGTGGCAAGTCCCAGGTAGGTCAGATGAGCTATTAGGAAATAATATAGGAGGGCGATTCCCATGGCCGTCATTTTTGGTGGAGATAGACCACAAGGTATCGTTTTATTTAATTATGATAATTTATTTCATCCATCTCTAGTAGAACTCACTAATTAATTATGTGATGACATTGAATGCAGAGTTTGATAAAAAAGAAGCCAGATGCGAGTAAGGCGGTGGCGAAAAAGGTGATCGAGAGTCCAAAGGTTCCAAGTGCAGGTTCATCCAAAACCTAATTAGTTCAATTGATTGTTTCAGGGTAGATTGTTGCTCAACGTCGAATAATCTATTCTTTTGTGTCTGATTATTTCAGGGTCGATTGTTGCTCGCGATCCGCTACTTGAGCAGGATGCAATTGAAAAGCTTACCCCATCCGAACGAGAATTGTATGAACTATTGATGCTCCAACCAGAGCTTGAGAAAAATTTTGAGTTGCACCAATGTGATGTTTGGGGTACACACAGCGGCGAGGTTAAGTTCAACGTTGAATTGTGCGACATCCTCCAATGCTTTAGAAGAGAATCTCTAAACGTGTCGATCGTCAAGTTGTACTCTTGGTATGAATTTTCAATCTTTAAAATATTTTTTTAAAGTACCGTATTCAATTGGAGGTGAAAAATGTATGGATTAATATCCGTGAGTGTAGGTTTTGGATGAATGAACTTTCAGAGGGAGAAAACAACATCACCGTATTAGATCCAGAGATGTTGTCTGCTCCTAAAATCAAACAAGAACAAAACCAAGCTGCGGACTACTTGATGAAGTCATTCGCGCAATATTCATCCAATTATATGGTTCTGCCTTATTTACAAGAGTAAGGACAATTATAACTAATAAAATATCAATTATCTCGTTTACATGTTTGTTTCATTTTCATGAAAACAATAATCTCTATTCTTGCAGCTTTCATTGGGTCCTTCTTGTTATTAATGTCGAGAAGCGCACCGTTCAAATAGCAGATTCTATCGAGCGCAAGAATCCAAAGATATTGATTAAGGGATTCATAACCCAGTAAGTTTTCGTTTCTAAATGAAATTTTGATATTGAGATAAGGACTAAGTACGGTTCTATTTAAGCTATTAATGATATTGTATGCAGGATATACAAGCGATACCTTATGGAAAATGGAAAATATAATGCAAGGACCCGAACAACATTTGATTGGTACAAAATTCAGGTACGAGACTTAAAAAAATATATTAGCTACCTAGGGTTTCTGAAACTGTGCAAAATCTTAACTATCTTTCTTGTTGGATCTTTAATTAGTGTCCGATACAAAAGGGCTGCACAGAATGTGGATATTTCACAATGCTCGCCATGAAAAACGTATTATCTTATTGGATAGCAATTCAGGAAATACCTCATGTAAGTAACTTATTCTTTTAACTAATAACATTTGATCAAACAATTAGATTTTAGAATTTCATGATCTAACTAATAATATTTTTGACTTGTTTATCATAATATGCAGATGATCGAGCCGGTTGGAGTACCATACAACAAAGAAATGATTGATGGTGTCGTGACAGAAGTTATGGACTTCATGCAAGGGGTATTATTTTGATTAAAATGTGTTATTTGATGACTTGTCATGTTTGATTATACTTGTGATATATGTAAATACTTTGTTTATTGTTTGTGTGATATGCATGATTATATATGTTTGATATATGTGTGCTTTGTGATATATATATATGCTGCATTTGTTAATGTAAATTGGGTACCAATTTGGTACCAATTCGGCTAGCAAATTGGGGCTAGCCAATCAAACAGGCAAAACTCAAAAAAAAAATAAAGACTTTTGTAACGGTTATTAGATAATAACCATTACAGAATATTATAATTTCATTTTTTTTTATTTATAAATATTATCTGTAACGGTTATTAGATAATAACCGTTACAGAATCATGTCTTCTGTAACGGTTATTACCTAATAACCGTTACAGAAGTTCTCCAAACACCACACGTTCCGTCCACAATACCATAACGGTTATTAGATAATAACCGTTACAGAAGACTGGCTTCTGTAACGGTTATTATCTAATAACCGTTACACATGTTCTACAAAAAACTGTACCAGATTTTTCTTGCATAATACCATAACGGTTATTAGATAATAACCGTTACAGAAGAGGGGGCTACTGTAACGGTTGTTTTCTAATAACCGTTATAGATCTGTAACGGTTATTAGACATTCTGTAACGGGGGCTACAGTAACGTTTCGTGTACCGTTACAGAAGTCTTTTATTAACCGTTACAGAAACCAAAATTTCGCATAGTGTGGCACCGTAGTAAGATTTTTTTCAGGCCAGCACAGCATCAGAAACAAAATTGAAATCCTGTGGCGCGCGACACATTATGTAGCGCGCCACCCTGACCGTCTAATCAAGATCCAATGGACAAGGGAGCTCGGTGCATGTAACCTAGATTGATAGGTCCGTAAAAATTGAACCGTCTGATCAAGATCAGACGCTCGTACGTGAGCTACACCATGTGTCGCGCTACTTGTCAGAAACAGAACCCACATGCACAAGTAATATCAGCACATCACCACACAATATTTCTACTAGTTTTTCAAAATAGAACCACATGCAGAAGTAATATCAGCACAAAACCAACAATGTTTCTACTAGTTTTTCAAACATAAAATAGATCCAAGAATATTGTACCTAACATATTAGCTTTGAGGAATCTCCTTAAAAAACTCCAACAGAACAATAACAAAATCAAGGGTGAATACACAAAGAACAATCCCAAACCATTCAATCATAGAGTCACTAAAATGGACAGTCCCAATTTCAGATTCAACACTAATTTTCACAAACCCTAATTAATTTCACCGGACTCAAATTGGCACAACTAAAGTTCATAACTTGAAATTAATTCAAGGAAAAACTCATACCTAGATCCACGATGCCTCTACCTCCTTCCTCTCTCTCTCTCTCTCTCCCCTTCTTTTTCTATACAAAGTTACAAACCGAAAAAAGCCACATAATCCAAGCGCTAACCCAATTATATAGGAATTGCCTCAAGAGGATAAAGGAGAGGGAGGGAGAGAAAGGCTGCTAAGGCTATATTGATCTGGATCAAATGCCAATTTCCACCTTCATATTATTTATGCTATTATTAAGATTTTAATTTTCTTTTCAATAAAATTTTCTGGCACTCAGAACTAAAGTCAGTCAAATTGGTTCAACCAGGTCAAAGTCAAAATTCAACTAATGTCACACATGCGTATAATATCATCATATCTATCATTCACAAAAATATAGCATTTTAATCATTAGGTATAAATTCTTGTGAGAAGAAAAAGGTTATATTGACAGCAATAACAACCCTTTAGTCGGTTAAAACGAATACATGTTTCAGTTTTAGTGGTATTTACTCAACGGAAAATGAATTTCAAGTTAATTAAATTTGGTACATTTGGTACATAACTACATATCATATATACCATACACAAATTACACAGAATGTTTCGAAAATTTTCCGTTTGTATTGTGATAATTATTGTGTTAATTATCGAAAATATTATACAAGATAATCATCAACATAATTTTCATTTCAATGAAAATATAAAAATAATTTATTAGAAAAAAAGGGTAAATATAAAAGTGTAATTGATTAAATGCATACATACTGCGTGACAAAATTGAAAAGACAGTCTACTGGATCTATAATACCCTGATTATTAAAAAAAAAAGAAAAGAGGATAGTAACAATAAAAATATATTATTATATATAATACCCTGAAAAAACATTTTTTATATTTCACATTAAATTTAAATTTAAAATTTCAAGAACCATATTTATAAAAGAATAAATAGGTTGGGTCGGGGCACTCGTTAGACAGAAGAATTGTAGTCCCTCAAGCTATGTAATGTAAGGGGAAGACTTGAAACGCTAGTCAATGAAAAATATACAAGCATAAAAAATAATTCTTTTTGGCCTACCAATTATTGAGCTTAAGAAATTATATAACAAACAATGTAGGTCTTGGTTTGTATGTTGTTAATTAATAATCAGAAATAAGTTGGGTGGTGGACCATTTTAAAGATTCCGTTGTCGATCCAATAGAAAAGCGAAAAATGATAGTCAAATGGTGCAAGTTGTTGGGATTCGTTAGCGCCAAGCTGCCTGGAAAGAACATCAAGTCTCAGTCTCTCTCTCTTTTACTCTCTAGCTTTGGTCACTTACTTATGGATAATGAGATACTTAACGTCTTTCTTACCTCAACTCTTGGCGGAATAGGAAGCTACATCGTCACAATTTTAAAGTCCAAATTGAAGTGGTACTATAAACTCGGTATCTGCCTTCTGGTGATAATTATCTTCGTCATATTGTCGGTACGAATTTCCTTCCTAGCTCCTCTAATTTAAATAGTCTGTGTGTTTATATAAATTCTTTTAATTAGTTTTATTTATACTGCTCGCGCTTTCACTTGTGTTTTGTTATTAAATATGTATAGCTAGCTAGTGATCTAGCTAACTAGTTTCTCAACAGCGCCCAGCACCGTTTTGCCCGGAACAGATTTCTTGTGGACGAAACAGAAGACCCCCAAGAAACAACGATGCAACTGATGATGATTATGATGGGTAATTCATAATTCCGACCTGCTACTTGTTTTCCTTCTTTTTCTTTTCTTTTTTTTTTTTGAAGATAAATTGGGGGTTCTAAGCCACCCAATTTATTTTTATATCTTTCTTTTTTTTACTAAGGTTCTGTTTGGATGCAAGAAGAAGAAGGAGAAAAAAGGAAGAATGGAAGAAAAAAATTATAAACAATCTAAACTCTTTACAAAATTACACACTTTCCAATACTTCTTCACACTTCTTTCCACTTCTTCCCTTCTTCTCTTCTTCCCACACCTATCCAAACGCAGCCTAAGATTAATTAACAAAAAGAAACAAATGATACCACCACGTCCACCTGTTTTACTGAACAGCGGCGGCCTAACTCCAGACTGGGACCCGAATAGCCGCTTTAATCTCAAAAATGTAGTAGAGATTGGTGCAAGATCAATACGAATAACGCATTACAATGATAGGAGACGTTGGCGTTTGGTTCCTATAAATGACCAATGGTACCTTTCTATCTTCCAATTGCAACCTGTTTAAATTTTCATATCTTTTTGGCATTTTAACGAATCCCTTCATAAATTTACATGTATTACAACCCAATACAGACGTCAAATACGTCACAATTTTCGGCATAAACGGTGCCAAAATGGTCCGAGCCCAAAATTATCGTATCTGACTGTATGAAAAAAAATAATAATAACTGTCGTCGTAGATGAGATACGAAATAATAATAGTAACAAATTTCAAAAATAATAAATTTTAGAAAATATGAAAATTAGTTAAAATAAATTTTGTTTCGGTATGAATTTTAAAAAAATTGAATAATGAATTTACTACTTAACAATATATAAGGTTCCAGGAGGCAGCGCATCTGGTGGGAGACTACTGGGTGGAGATTCAAGCCACAATAAATCTAACTCGATTTTCAGCTAACACAACATATGGTGCACATCTCGTCTTCCACACCCTTAAAAGTTATAATACTGCGGTTTCTTTTGACGAATTCGACAAGCAAGTGTTTTCAAAACCAAGTATGGAAAGATTAAGCGATGATGACACGGAGTTGTTCAAGGAGAGGGAGGGTGAAGAGTATCAGTCTGAGCCGGAGCAGGGGAATAAATGGAGAGAGCTGAAGCTGGGACAGTTTCACTGCAACAATCCTGATCAAAATCAACAAGTGGTGGTGTACGTGAAAGAAACTGATGACTATAAAGAAAAGAGAGGGCTTCTTATTGCGGCCATTCAACTGCGTCCTATTTAATGAAACATGCATGCTGGTGGTGGTGACTGATGACTGGTAACTGGTAAGCCTAGCATGAATTAATGGACCATTCAAAAAATAAATTTGATTTCATTTGTGTTGTATCTTTTTCATTTCTTCTTTCTCTTTTTCTGATCGGTTGGTTTGGCATTGCTTCATCTGTTCTGTATCATGCTGTTGTATTCCAGAGGTGAAGCTAAAGGTTACTGTTGAATTTTGAGCAAGACACAATTGTTTATGAACAGATATTTTTTATTGTTCGGATTGTTCTTTTACAGAATGTTGCACGCTTTTTATAGGCAATGGCTAACGGTAAAGAAATTAGCCGTTACTAGTCTCTAACGGTCAACAATAAGACAACCTCTTTTTAAATAAATAAAAAAGGTGGAGGGCTTATTTGTAAATTAGCCAATGATGATGCATAATCTGAGACTATTAGCTCCTTAATTACTCTTATTTTCAACACTCCTCCTCAAGCTAGGTTTGTAGATATCATACAATCCTAGCTTGCATGAGATATCTTCAAAAGTCTTGATGCTTAATCCTTTCGTAAAGATATCCGCCAATTGATCCTTGCTTTTGACATATGTAGTCTCGATTTTTTTGGCTTGGATTCTTTCTCTAATGAAGTGGCAATCCACCTCTATGTGTTTGGTCCTCTCATGAAAGACGGGATCAGCCGCAATATGTCGTGCCGCTTGAATGTCACAAAACATCTTCATTAGTTCTTTATGCGTGATCTTTAAATCGGCAAACAATTGCTTAATCCATGTCAACTCACTTGCCGTGGATGCCATGGCTCGATATTCCGCTTCCGCGCTAGATCATGCCACGACATTTTGTTTCTTGCTTTTCCATGTGACTATATTTCCCCCTACAAATGTGCAAAAGCCGGTTGTCGATTTCCTATCGAAACTTCCGACCCAATCTGCATCGGAATAGCCACATATAACATTAGTATCATTTTTTCTCATCCAAGTTCCTTTTCCAGGAGTACCTTTTAGATACCTTAATATCCTATTAATGGCATCTAAATAAGGTGTTCTTGGTGCATGCATAAATTGGCTAACCAAGCTAACGGCAAAGGAAATATCCGGTCTTGTTACGGTTAAGTAGATTAATTTACCAACTAACATTTGATATTGATTTATGTTATCTAGTGGTTCACCATCTTCACTATTTAGTTTGATATTTGTATCAATAGTTATTTTGGCCGGCTTACATCCTAATTTACCGGTTTATTTAAGTAAGTCCAAAACATATTTTCTTTGGCATATAAATAACCCTTTTGAAGAATGAGCAATTTATATTCTAAAAAAATATTTTAGTATGCCTAAGTCTTTAATATCAAACTTATGTTTTAAGTCATTTTTAATCCTATCAATTTTCAATTGGTTATTGCCGGTTATGATTATGTCATCGACATAAACTAAGACTGCAGTTAGGGGCGTACAAAAAAATCGTGAACCCGTTCAATTCGTTCAACCCACCCGAACCGAACCGTTTTTTACCGGATTAGCATGATGTTGGGTTAGATACGGGTTTTAATTTTGACAAACCTGTTACTTCAGATTGGGTTACGGGTTTTGTACTAGTAAACCCGTGTATAATTCAACCCACCCGTTTATGATTATTTATTCCTCTTTGTCTCACTTTTTCTCACGTCCTTACTCAAATATCTCTTACTTCATGAAGTTTCGATCTCCTCCATAGGCATGCACGTCCTCTATTTCTCTCACAATGACTCAAAAGTTGAAAGACGATTCAAATGTGTCTCTAATTTGCCCAGAAGGCCAGAACTAAATTATAATAGCCACAAAATAATTTTTATATGTATAATTATTTGATCAAAATTTTAATTCACTAAACTGAAATTCATTATATAATACACTGAGTAAACTGAATAACTAAATAAACTAAATTCATTGTCTAATCTAGCACTCCCACTACAGTCTGGTTTTCTTGTCTGATTTGTCGTTTTCTTGTTTAAATCATTTTTTTAGTTTATTACATTCATTATTTTGATTTAATGTTTATTTGCACATATAGAAGTTGGTTTCAATTAAATCAATTATTCTGTACCAAAAAAAATGACAACTTTAAGCATGATTATTTCCGTGAAATTCAATTCAAAGAGAGAGTATTCAGAGCCGAAGAAAAAATAATGATCATGTAGTAAACCTAAAATTTTTATTTTATTTTGAAATTCAAATGAGCAATAAAAGCGACGTTTTATTTTTGCAATATAGATGGAAAGAAAATATAATAAAATTTTAAAAGTATAGTTAAGGAAAGATATAATAATAAATCTTAAAAGAAGAAATATATTAAAATCAGAATTAACAAGGGGCTTCTGTCCAAAAATGTCGTGCGGACAAATTTCCTGTTGTACGTATCATCTCCCAACCTTATCCCATTAATTTATAAACACGTGGCGTGCCTTCTGTAATTGTATTTTTACCACCCATTCACCCAACTGTCCAATTATTTTGATATGTAAACTGCGTAAATATCAAAATTGATATATCAATTACTATTTAAAATCTTATTTTCAGAATTTACTTTACATTGAACGTTTTCCCCTTTCTCTTTTACCCGCTTGACTAGTGAATTAGACATTTTGTAGTGAAAACTAGCGCACATTTGATCATTATTACTGAAAACAAATTTATCACTGTCATTGAAGTAATTATGGAGCATGTAAAGTATTTTTCTTGTTTTCCGCAATAATTATTAACAGTTTCGTATTCTTGATCGGTTGAGACAAAATTAATACATATTCACTTCATATAGTATCAATACTTGACTTCTCAGTAATAATTACAAACTAGATTTTTTGGTTGCGCTCCACTGCAACTATTATCTAGATGGTAATACTTTTTATAGAATTAGCCAAATACAAAACAACTCTCAAGAAATAAAAAGTAAGATATTAAACACAAAAAAGGCAAAATCGGATATAAACCCCTCAAATTTTGTCTATTCAGAAATAAACCCCTCTAATCTTTAAATTCGGATAAAAACCCCTCAAATCCTATTGTGTACAGAAATAAACCCTTTTCATTATTATAGTGATATTTTAAATTAAAAAACATTAAATTTATTACTGAAATACCCTTGCTCTCCAATACATTCTTCATCCTGTCCAAGAGGACCATTCATCTTCTCCCTCTACCTCTAGCGATACAAAAAAGCAGGCAAAATTCTGATATATTCTTTATACATTTATTATGCTGTTTTTGGTGGTATAAAAGTATATCCAAATTGTATATGATTTTATATAACATTGTTGATTTGGTCCTTGCACCGCCTGCGAGGAAAGTTCATTGCGCTATACCATATGGCAAAATATTATCCACCTTTATGTTTACTTGTTTTCTTTTTTTTAATATTTTTTATTTTTTTAAGATAAATTGGGGTCAAGCCTCCTAACTTATTTTTAAATTAAATGTCTATAAAAGACCCCCCAGCCGGGTTTAGAAACTGCGATCTCTAACTTGAGATGCATTGCTCTTTGCCACTAGACCAAGAGCTGGTTCTCATGTTTACTTGTTTTCTAATGTTGAATTCCTTGAAAAATAAAAATAAATGAAACCGCACTATCCCATTCAAATGGTACTCGAACAAAAATCATTGCTTTAGGTTTTAGTTCGTGGTTTTTGTACTCCATTTCTTGCAAAAGCTAAAAGGAAAGTAAAATTACCGATAAATCAAATTAGGAAAACAAATAGCAAATTGCTAATTTTAGCTAGCATACTGGAAATAATAAACTCAGAAATGGCCTTTTTTTATATACGACAGAGTCCTAGAGCAGAGCAAGGTGGGGAGATAAATCGTTGATGTGCAGTATACGCGAAGGAAAGGGAAGGGTATTTTCGGTCACAAATAATAAATCTGATTTTTAAACTTAAAATATGATCAAAACAAATGAAAATGGTTTATTTCTGTATACAATAGGATTTGAGGGGGTTTTATCCCAATTTAAAGATTAGAGGGATTTATTTCTGAATAGACAAGATTAGAGGGGTTTATACCCGATTTTCCCAACAAAAAAAGATAGCTTACTTGAGAGTATAAACTCATTCGAAATGGTTATAGCAGAATTGTTTTTCAATTCTTATTGAGATCATTACAGAAATTTCGTATATATAAAATTTTGGGCAACAATATAGATTTATTACATGCTCAGAACGTAAAACAAAACTTTAACATATATTTACTGGTAGCAATTGGTACCAATAAACGAAACTTTAACAAAAATTATTTTATCACTGGAATTTTTAACTTCTGTCCTGATTTCCATCTTGTATTGAACGTTAATCTGCCACGCCAACCGGGATTCTCCTCTTAAACTTCTCAATTGGTAATATTTCTGAGATATGTCTCAAATCACGCCAAGCATGGCCATACCCAGCATAACCCTTTATTGCATAAATATAGAAGTTTTTTTTTTCCTTTTTTTTTTGAGAAAAAATGGGGTCTAGCCCTCACCTTTACATTAATAATAATAAATATAGAAGTTGTATATTCCTTGAAAAAAAGAGAGCAACAATAATATTTTTATTAAGCAACATATGTTTATTAAAAATCAAATTTTATGTCTTATTAAATTCTGACCAGCGAACTATTGGGTGAAGAACATGATTAGTTACTGCTAGCAAATTTAGAGCTCTCTTAAATTGGCAAGTGTTTATCCTGATTGAAAACTGGCCAATAAGCCTTATATGGGTAATGCGCGCTCATGAATTATAATTTATATAAAAGCCAATCGATATCTTTGTTTATTGTGATTAATCTCCCATCTAATTTTTTATGCCTCACTTAACTAAAATTCAATCGAAAAAGTATTTTAACAAAGTTAAGGCATTACCTCATAGGCACCCAAAAGATCTGCTTTAATTGTTACTTTTTAAAATTTTCAATACGGATGCGGCAGTACCGGGACAGTATCCTCTGGATGGTTTAATACAACCATCCGGTGGATGTTTTTTGATCCGAGCCGTCCAATTTGATCTTAACGGTTAGATTTTTTCGGGCCTATCAATCTTGATATTATGCACGGGGCATCTATAGCCATTGAGATTAAATCAGACGAATGAGATCGAAAATCATCCATGAATGGCCATCTAGGGATGCAATTCCGAACCAGTAAAGTGCTCGTTGTTTCCTTCTTAACATGCCCATTTCTTATGTTATTATTAGTCAAAGCTATAATTTACTTACAAAACAAAACATGAGGTCAATCTATAGATGAAGGCAACCTCCTCCTCAACATGAGGTCAACCCAGTATATTTATAACGTTCTGAGGAGGAGGTTGGATCACACTTGAGGTCTCCCTTCGGTAAGCATTCCATGGCGGCGATCGAGCCAACTTCGAGGAATTATGGAAAGATAGACGAATGAGATGTCAATAGGTGCATAGGAGAGTGGAGAGGCCGTTTATGGAATCAGTTTGAGAAGAGGGGGTTTAAAGCAGGAGCAAATCAGAAATGAATAGGAAGATATTTACATTTGAAAAGAGATGCAAAAAGGAGGAACTGACGAGGAGAGAGAAGGGAGGAGGTAGAAGAAACAAATAAAAAAAAAATACTTGCTCATATTTGTATGTGCACCAAAATCAGCATTTAAAGATGCAATTCAAAAGAATTAACTAAACTAAAGTACTAAACAACAACCCACTCTGTGGGATGTTTTATGTTTAGTCATTTTAATACACCAAGTTCACACAGGAAAAAATAAGAGTCAAAGAGCGAGGGCCCACCACAAAAGAAAACACAACCCACTCTATGGGCTTTGTTGGGATGTACGTGAGGGATTTAAGAGACGGGTCAGTCTGAAGCCTTTAAGACCCGCTACATGATGATTACACATATAATTAAAATTTTACCATGATACTATGTAGTTGTCATGCAAAGGGTCTCGGTGGATGCCACTCATCCGGGTTGTTTTTCAGCTGAAATTCGGCCTGCCACACTATTATACGCACAAAAAACTATTTCTAAAATGTGGCAGGACTCCAACCCTGCGATGGAGATCTGAGGAATTCCAATAGAGAGGGCTAGAACGAGAAGAATGGTTGCGGAACCAAATGGAGTAAGAAAAAATATTTTCTATTCTTCTAATCTGTTCTAATCTGTAGAAAGTTGTAACTTCAAAAGTATTTCTTCTTGCTCCACTGGGTTGCCATTAGAAGCTTCTACAGAATTTTGTTTGAAAGTGAGCATTGCGCTTCGCACTGGATTGGATTGATTTACAAAGACCAAAGTATACACGAAATAAATCAAAGCAAGTGTTTTCCTCTCTATAATAATTACCACTGAGAGGGAGAGGGAGAGAGAGACATGGAATCGGCACCAGTACTGGAAAGCGTGGCGAAGCAGGCGGAGGCGGAGCTCCTCAAGCAAGATGGCAACACCTTCTTCAAGAAGGATCGCTTAGGTGCCGCCATTGATGCTTATACCGAGGTCCTTTTTGCTATTTCGCATTTTAATCTTATTGAAAATTTTGATATTTTTAGTTTAATTTGAGCTCTATTGCTTCGATTATGTCCGTTCAGTCTCGTTTGTTTGGTGTGTTATTAGGATTTTCATTTTCTAGACGCTTAAAATTGGGTTGATGACAGGGAATTGGGACGAAGGAGAAATTAGAGAGAAATGAATAGAACTTGAGATATCATTGACCGAAAAAAATTGAATTTCTAACACACTCTATCCCATTTCTTATAGATGGAAAGATCCAGAGGCAAGTGAGAAAATCTTTTTCAAATGATTTGAAGAGCTTTATTATCTCAAACTATGCCTCAAATGCAAATCATGAAGTAGAGGGCCCAGTGATCTATCAAATTTACTTTTATTTTTTCTTAGCCTTTCCAATGAAATTTAGAGCCATTTCTACTTCTTGATTTCAAACTTGGCTGATATATTCAAATTAGTTCAATGCATGTAAATCGATTATTTCCAATTATCCCATTAGGAAAACAAGTGAAATTTGATCATTTGGGAAGTCCAAGTATGTAGTCATGCTTTGGGACCTTACCAAATATGAGGCATGATGTACTCTCTTTCAAATTTCTTTGTAATAAAAAATAAACCATTCTGTTTTGCAAATTAGAATCTGATGGTTTTTCTAATTTTAACAGTTCGGACTGTTCAGTGATGAATTGCAGCAATTCAAGTCATTTGCGAAGTTGAGACATGGAATGAGAATAAGAAAGTAGTAAAAACTATAGCTATTATTGTCGCGGCTTTTTCGTCATTATTCCCCTCGAAAGAATTTCTCGAAGAACAATGGGAACATAGCCTTAGATTCACCCCCCTTAAGGTTCGATCTCCGTTCGAGTATCTCTTTACGACAAGAGAACCAAAACATGAGTCGCTTCTTAAAGAGGTTTGTTAATTTCGTGGGTCCTTTCTTTCCAGTAGGCGCAAGCCCTTATCATTAATTACCCCGTGATTGCTCACGAGAACCTCTGATTAAGGGATCAAAAGAATTATGTGTAAAGGCTAGGAACATTACTAATTTCACATTTATCTTGAGTTTATTTCTTTGGCTTAAACCGGACACGATTGGTGTACCAGACCTAATTAACGGGACCCAATTGAGAACACTTAAAAGACTTTATTATTCGAGACAGACTTGGTTTTGGTTTCTTGGTGTTGGGGTGTTGTTTTTGGTCCTTAGGCTATTTTGGGCCTTTGGAGGATTTAGATTTGGATTTGAGTTTATCGAGACTATTTTGGGCCTCGGGATTTGATTTGGGTTTTAAGGCTATTTTGGGCCTTTGGATTTTGATTTGATTTTCAAGACTATTTTGGGTCTTGGGTTTTGATTTGATTTTCAAGACTATTTTGGGTCTTGGGTTTTGATTTGGTTTTCTAGGCTATTTTGGGCCTTTGGATTTGGATTTGGGTTTTCTTGGCTATTTTGGGCCTTGGGGTTTGGATTTGGTTTTCTCGGGGTTATTTTGAACCACTTGTGAGAATTTTGAATCTTGAAATTGCTTGGAGTCGATTTTGATTTACTGAAG
Source organism: Rhynchospora pubera (assembly GCA_028095005.1). Classification (NCBI taxonomy): domain Eukaryota; kingdom Viridiplantae; phylum Streptophyta; class Magnoliopsida; order Poales; family Cyperaceae; genus Rhynchospora; species Rhynchospora pubera. Next base: position 226,830,689 of record CM051459.1, on the reverse strand, counting down.
AGATTTCGTTCCATAAATGAAGAGGTTTCGGTCTTGATTTCGGGTTTCGTGTTTGGACTTTTAATCTTTTAAGTTTCTCTTTGGGTTTTACCATTTTCACAATTTCATTTTATTTTTATTTTTAATTTTAGACTTTTGAGATATCTTTTTATATTTTTAGTTATGTTTATTTTTGAAAATACTTGATATTTAATGTATTTCTTTTAAAATCATTTCTATTTTTTAAATTATATCAATATTTACTTTTGAAAATTTATTAAAAGAGTTTAATTGAATTTTGAAATTATTTGGAATTTTACAAAATCATTTTAGAATTTTATAAAATTTATTTAATATTGAAAATACTTCAAAATAGAAATACTCAATAAATTGACAGATTTTTTGTATCAAAATATTAGTGAATTTGGTTTACTTAGATTTTTAGGATTTTATGGATATTTTATTTGTATTTTTCTGAGTTTTCTACTATTTTTAATGAATTTTCAAACTTTCTGCTAATGTGGAATTTTCTAATTGGTCCACATGTGCACAGAGGCTGAGTTGGCAGCTGACTAACCTCGTGCTGGCGCTGGCGTGGCAATGACGTTGCTGCTGACGTGGCTTCTATTTATTTTTTTATTTTTATTCTCTAACAAGTGGGACCCACGTGTCAGGTTTTATTTTTGATTTAAAAAAAATATTTAATGTAACGAGTCATGGCTGTGTCAGTGACCCGCCATCAATGATTTCGCCACAGAAGATCTAATGTGACACGGGTTTGAACCCTTCTTCCCCGCCTGGAGTTGGCATTTTTGTAGATAGGCCCTCGTATTTTCTCCGGCGAAATTACGGCGACTCCGTCCATCGTTTGAGTTAATTCTTGGTTCGTTGGAGTCGTGAAGGTGAGGAGAACACAGTGATATGCTCCATTCTTGCTGAATAGACTTTGGATGCCTCGTAACACTTGAGGAGTTTCAATCTGCCATTAATGGCGTTCAGAGCTTTCCAGTCGCTTTCGTTTGCCAGTTTTAGGTTTCGTGCACTCAAGGAGGTGCCTTTATGACTTTCGTGAACTTGATTAAGCTTAAAACATTTGCAATGAGGTGCTCTTCGACTGAGGTGATTCGGCTCCAACTTAGGCAGGTTTGAGCTCAGCTGGTGGGGCCCGCTTGGTCATCTTTTCGTGCCATAAAGGAGATGGGTAGCTTCAGGAGATTGACTTTAACTTGTTTAGGCATTTAATTTGATTTGAGGCATTGTAATTTGATGTGAGAGCCAAAGGGACAGAAAGTATGCTTTACTCACTTTTATTCAATTTTCAATTTTACTTGTAAGTCGTTTTGCAGTAAAAAGATTTAACCCTATAGCTTATTTGGCCTAATTTGAACTTACTTTTGATGTCAAAGACATTACAGATTGTATAGGAGGCATTTACACATGTTTTACAATTTCAACTTGAATCAATTATTGTGACACCCCGGAACCACAGGGATGCCGCAGCCGCCGCGAGCGCACTCTACCACCCGTGCACCCGCAAGGCTCAACCAATCCTAATATACAAACAACACTTATTACTTCCAATTAAAGTACAATATCAAAGTCTAATCTTACATATGTCCATGAATTATTAACTAAAGATACAATACATAAGCAACTGTCTGGTCATAAGGTATTGGACACCAACCAAAAATACGATGGCCTACTACTCGCCAAGATTTCGCTGCGCCACTCTGATCCAAAACCTGGAACCCACAACCAAAGTGGAAACAATGCAACAAGCAGAGAATGAGATAATTATACAATTATCTCAGTGCGGTATTCAGTTCCAGCCACACGAACCTTGAGTACATGTTTCGGAACTAATTACCGACCGAGTTTAAAAGCAACAATTAAGCAATACATATTTTAACATACGATAATAACAAAATAACAATTGCATTAACAAATACATTCATGTAAAATCCATATATATAAATACAATTCATGCAATGCAATGAGCTCGGCAATTCATTTGATTATCAAGACAATCACAACCATCAAGTAACAATGCAAATGCCGGCTCGGTTTGGTATTATTCAAATGCAAGTCTGGTCGATAGATGTCACGAGTCATTTGGTTCCTCCCCAGAAGCGGGGATCAGAACCTACTCCTCCCCAGGCACAGGGATCATAGTAAAATTCAGAGTCAACTGGTTCCTCCCCAGACATAGGGATCAGAACCTACTCCTCCCCAGGCACAGGGATCAGAGTAAAAATTCAGATTCAATTCAGACAAATCGAACTTTCAACAAGTACCTCTAGACGTAACACTGTAGACCTCGGATTAAGCTTAACCACACCGATTGATACGCCGGGTAGCGAGCCCGCGTACAAACGAAACCAGTGCCATTCAACCGTACAAGAGTACTTAACCATCCATACCATTTCTATTCACATCAATCGGATAACCATTCAATATGCATACATATTATTTATATCATATTAACAAAATGGTAACATGCAAATATGCTTGCAATTCAATCAATTCAAATATGCCATGCAATAATAAGTTCTAACAATAACTCAAGTTAGGTGTGGAATCCGCACCTGACAGCAAAAGCACTTCATAAGCAACAAGCAAGAAACAATCAACATCAGCATAGACAAGCAATTGTAGTACTTCATTTGTATCGGTTACTTCTTGCTCCGATACGTTTATCCAAGTCTAACAAACAAAGTTTATATCTAAGTACTTACTTTAATAAATCAAACAAGCAACAAGAAGATACAAGCAACAAACACTTAAATACAATCCCAAATTAGACACAATATGTGGTCGGTTAAGGTTTACCACAACTTAACACAAACAAACAAGACACAGGTAAATTTAAGGTCTAAACCATACATTTCTAATCTTCAAACCACCAAGTAATACCTAAGAAGTTCTAGAGCTCTTCACGAGCTTTCTAACGGTCTTTGAATCACCTAAAACGGACTTCGGATGACAAAGTTATGGTCAAAACAAAATCTGTTATCAGAGGGAACAATCCGGACCGAATTGCAACTAATCCGGACCGAATTTCAGAAGCTGTAATTTCCAGAGGAACTAATCCGGACCGAATTATTGTCGATTCGGACCGAATTCCAGGGTCAGAACATGGAATATGGACAGAACTTTTATATAAACTCACTAAACTTGTACCGGTAACTTAATGGCTTAAACCAAGTACATTCAAACACAAAATTAACCACTTAAACTATTGAAATTTTCAGAGATTACTATCTAACTTAACAAATTAGTTAAAATACCAAAATTACTAGAAACAAGTTTTAATCCACAATTAAAAGGTTTTAATCCAACTCTCAAACAAAGAATGAAATGCAACTTGTGAGAAAATCATTGCATGCAACCTTATAGCTTAACCAAAGCCTCATGCATCTACAAAACTTAACCAAAACAGAAAATACTCGATCAAAACTTGCATGCATACCAAAACTTTAGTATAAAAATCCAAATTTTACAAATGTACCATGCATGCAACTATAACTCATTTTGAAATCCAGTTTAATGCACAAATCACTCCAACAATTTCAGAAATTCGTTTTAAACTCGAAGCTTGGTTCATGCATGACTAAAACCTCACACAAATCAAATAGAACACTAGATTTAGCTAACAAAATCTTGCATGCAACTAATACTACTAGAAAATATCATTTTCAACTCTTTATTAAAGATAAATTCCAGAAATTGTTTAAGAATCAAAATGATTTGAAGAAAAACGAGTTCTTACCAAAATGGTGCTCAAATTCGAAATTTCTTGGCTTGCATGTACTCTCCTCACCTTCCTCTTTCTAAATATGATTTTTGCTGAATTTTTGGACTATTTTAGCTATTTTCTATGGAGGGCTTTAGGGAGCTTTGAGCTTGGAAAGGAAAGAGCAGGAATTTTCTGTAGAGGAAGAAGAAGTGGGTGGGAGAGAAGTATAATGGCTGGTGGGGAGAAAGAGAAAGGATAAAAAGGATATTATATGGTGGACTTTACAAAATGGTCCTTCAATTACTCAAAAATTGCTGGTTCACTTAGAATTCAGATTTAAGCACAATTTCAATAAGTTTGAGACCCAAATAAACCATAGAAATTTTTGTACTCAACATGAAAACAATGCTTAAAATAAATTTACATAGATTCCTAAAATAATTAAGCATGCAAAAATTAAAATTCTAAAAACTGGGTATCACAATTATGCACTTTTATCACTGTTTTTGAGGATTTTTGTTTTGAGTTGCACAATTGCAGGAAATGTGTTTGCAAAGGTCACAACAAGCTATGAACAGTGCATTTGAGTACAGTCCTCAATGTTTCATATATACTGTTTATCACTTATGCACTTTTTAAGACTAAAATGCAATATACCTCCATGCTTATTCAGAGCTGTAGAAATTTATAGAGAATGCCTTTAACACCTGACACATCTGTTGGTTTAACACTTTTTAAAAAAGATCCATAAATTAGCATTTTTATTTCATGGAATATCCTTATCACTTTATTAATGTGTATAAAATCACCTAAAGTTCTAAAAATGGAAAATTTTATTCCCTATTGTCCACAAGGCCAGTACTTGCCATTCAAGTCTATTTTCATGTTTTTATGCAAATAAAACCCTCAGCTTTTACTTATTTTGACTTTAGTCAGATTTAAAGCAACAGAAACATGTTTTTATTTAGTAATACTATAGAATTGGCTTTAGGCATGTAAGAGTATGCATAATTTATGTTCTTTTATACAGTTGGGGTCCATTTTGGCAGCATAACAGTAGGCAATAGTACATATTATACAGAAATTCCATAACTTGAGCTATTTGAGCTCAAATCATGAAATTGCGGTCTAGCACTGAGGAAACCTCAGCCTGAACCATTGTTGCACCTAGTCAAGAGGAAACCTCAAGCTAGGCGACCTCTCCTCAGTCTAGATCTAAGGAAACCTTAGTCTAAACCATGGGAGGAGAGGTCAGGAATTGATAGGAGGGAAGAAGAAGAGCAAAACCACAATTTCACTTCAAATTTGTTTATTTCAATTTGCCAACAGAGAATTACACAGAAGAATCACTCAATTCTCACCTTTTCTCTCCTTTTCCTTACTGTTTGAGTTTATGCCTCTCACAATTTGGCACCAACTATCCTAATTTCAACAATTACGCTCTAACCTAACCTTATCCCTCTCTTCCTCTCGCTTCTGGCTTCGATTTAGGGGCCTTTTATAGGCTTGGGGATTAGGGTTTTGGTTTGAAGCCGTGGCCATTTCCACCTTCGGATTTTGATCCAGCGGCCTCCAGTCAGCTGCACTAGGACTCTGGTTTCGTAATACCATGGGCGGCGTCTGTGGTTTTGGGTTTGTGGACGGAAAAGGAGCCACGTAGACGCCTCTCTTCCTCTCCTCCGTTTTTCACCCGGCGTCGCACGATAAGAATCGAAATTTCACCCCTTTCCATTCTTTTTACTCTGGGGAAGGCGACCCTTACAGGTGGGCCCTGCCTGTAAGGTTTAATGAGAGAGAAGGAGATGCGTGGATCTGTTTCGCTATGAGCCAATGGAATGCTTCAAGCTCCGATAGTTTCTGGCTCATGAACCAGGCGTACCCAAGGCACAACAATTTTTAAACCCAGCGCCCTCTTTGGATTTGGCCTGGATCCCCTCCAATCGGATGCACGCGCCACTTTCTCTGATTTTTCAGGGATTTTTGTTCAATTTCCATTGATTTTCTATATTTTCTTTTAATGCAATCCAAAATAAATTATTTGGGGCCCTTCCCATTGGTATTTTTTGACGACATTTTATGGGTAGGTTTAGAAAAATATAAGGAATTTAATGGTTCAACTGGTTTTGCTAAATTCCTCATAGAATTATTTTGGTTTTGTGAAGTTTTTGGGTTTGTTTGCAAATTTTGGAGTTTGTGTTGCTATTTTTGGGATTTAAAAATTATGATAATTCATCATAATTCTCAAGGAATTTTTGGGTATTTTTTGGTGTTTTTTGGAGTTTGTTTGGTATTTTTGGTAATTTGATTTTGGTTTTTGGCAATTTGGGAATTTGGTTTTTCGCTGTTTTTGACTTTTGATTTTTTTTTTGTTTAAATTTGTATTTTGGCTTTCATGGAATCATCATTTTTTAAGGGTCAACAATTATGTGTCTACTAAATGCGAGTTTGTATACTTGAGCCAATTGTAGTACAAATTTGTGTATTCAAAGCCATCTTAGTGCACACAAGTTTGGAATCTGTGGAGATTGTACTGGTTTCATTTTTATGGTGTTAGTTCGAGGTTCAATTTCATCTACAAAATTACTATTCTCCTACAATGCAAGCGTGTTTACATTCTATTTCTTCTTGTTTGTTTTAGGTTTTATTGGCAGAAAAAAAAATCTGAATGAAACCCATGGTCTTCTTCCCATTCAGGCATGAACTCTACTGGTAACAACATGGCAGTCAAATGGAATTTGGGTATACTAATGGCGATGCATGTGGTAGGTTGTTCGTGAAAAGCAAATATTGCCCTGTTGGCTTAAAGGTTGGAAGATAAAGGAAGAAATTGTCTTCTCTTTTATCTTGGTCAATTAGCTTAATGAGTTATAAAACAACTTTGCTACTTTTTCTAAAAAAAAAAAAATCTGTCAAGTTTATAGAGAATCTGACATATGCAGCTATGGTTTGTTGTGACATTTGCCAACAATGGGTTTACTGTGTCTGTGATGGCATGAGGTGCATTGTAGCCTTGACATGTGGGCTATATCTGCAAACGTGAGGCAGGATCAAGGATGGAGTGCACAGGAAACAGCTTTTAGCACATCTGGCAGGCGGGCCACTCTAAGAAATAAGAGTCAGTGGTCTGAGGCTTATGAAATCATGGTTTGCTGGGTGCTGAGCAAAAATTTCGCTTTCATTGAGTGTGCTTTGCAATGTGGCATTTAGTTTTGGTTTAGTTATTCTTCCTTTTAATTTGCAGTTTTTAGAGGGCTTTTTTGCTTATTTTTTAGTACCTGTAAGGTGATGATTAGGTTGTTAAACTCTAGAGCTGAGTTGCTGTGCATAAAAAATGGTTGTGATCGGTGCTCAGGTGAATTGGTAGAGCTGTTTAGATGTTTCTAAATTGATACATTGGCAGGTATTGACCGGTTTCTAGTTTCAGATGCAGGCAGGTGTCTTGATAGAGATATATTTCTGGTGGGTTTAGAGGTTCGGTACCACGGTTGATGTTTCACTGGTATTGTTTATTTGCGATTTTGAACTCTCAACTTATATAGATCTCCGCATGGGAATTTCCAGATATCAGTTTTTAAATTTTTTTTTCTTAATCAATCATCCAATCAATGTTTTTTACGTCTCTGAATTTTTTTAATAATTATTAAATTGCTGAAACACATATATTATTACATTCATTAACTAAATTTAATTTAAATTATTTAGATTTTTAAATTAACAATCTTTGATGTATCTTAAAACAATATTCAAATCGTATTAAACTTATTTTCATCAAATTTAAAACTATAAAATATTTTTTTAAATAAAAATTGCCCACACATTGGTGGACATTGCTACTAGTATATATATAAGGACGAGTATTTTGGCGTCACGAGCCACGACTCTTAAATTACCGTAATCTCCGTTTCATGTTAATATTTCCTCTACATAAAATGATTCATTCAAAATTTTAAATTATTTTTGTAAAACGCCAAAAGCCCGCAGGCAAAATATCTGCAATTATTGTCAACAAGGGTAGTTTCCAATGTATAATATTAATGGTGCAGCAGATACGGCGTAAAGCGGGTTCATCTATTCCTAAAATTGAGGAATCGGAATGGCTCTCATCCGACACTGCAACATCCTCTCACGCAATGAACGTACGAACTATTAATCCCATCCATTGGTAAGCAGTACATCGATAGAAAACACGAATCTTGATAAAAAGGAAACGGCCATAATTGTCGGGTGGTGAGATGTTATTGGAGAGGATCCGAGACAGCTAATTGGGCGACTTCCCGCATTAGTTTTGGGCTTGTCCGCCAACTCAATTTCAAATTGAGATCCGCTGCCGCGCGACACAGCGTGTCGCGCGGTATGCTGGCCGTTTGATTAAGATCCAATGGACAAGGGAGCCCCGTGCATGTAACCTAGATTGGTAGGCCCGTAAAAAGTGAACCGTCCGATCAAGATCAGACGGCTCGCAGTGCGCTACACCGCGTATCGCGCAACAGCGAATCCGGATGTCTCAATTTCTGATTTCACAATTTTAACTGCACGGACCTCACTCTCTCTCTCTCTCTCCGACTCTTTTCTTTTTTTTTTTTTGTAAAAAGTAAAAAAGTAATAAAAAAGTAAGTAAAAGTAAGTAAAAGCCCACGCACTGTCGTCCTTGCGTCGCTTTCTCTCTCATCCCGCCTTTTCTCCTTCCAGTTCCAGTTCCCCCCTTTCGCTCTCTCTCTCTCTCTCTCTCTTTCAAAATCAAAGCGCCTCCTCTCTCTCTTCCTCGGATTCGTCTCGTCGGTTCAAGGTACGAACCAACGAAGATAGAAATCATCATCGCAGTTTAAGCAACCGTATTTTCTTTCTTTTTTTTTCCCTCTTAGATTAGATGCATTTTTCTCCTTCGTTTTTGTAAGTTTTGCTTAGTCTGACTCTGATCCCTTTTTCTTAGTTGTGAGCCCTCTTTTCTTCATGGATTTGCCAAGATAACAAAGATATGTAACCTAGAAAACGTATTTTATAAATAAAATTATTCTCGCCTCAGTAAATAGATGCGAATGTATTTTAACTTTGGTCCTAGGTGCTACTGCTCACTTTAATTTTATCTGCTCTTACGAACAAACATTCTCATTTGGGCTTTTTCTTCTTACCCCCTTTTCAACTATTAAACTAAATAGATTCGCTTCTCAGCTACAGTTAGGTCTTTTTTCAAGTTTTTGCGCCGTCACTTGTCTCCACTTGTATTTAATTTCAACATTTTTTCGTCTCTGCAAAAACATCTAAGTAACTTCAATACTGTGGTTTTCCTCTTGTTGAGATTTCATGACACAAGATTTCCTGTTTCAAACTTCTGTAATTTAACTTCAAAAAATACTTTCCAACTTATATATTGACCTCCAATCATAAATCTGTGACTGGAAAGGTTTAATTCCTTTGCTGTTATGGGCAAATATGCCAAATTATTAGGTTAAACTTGTAAAAAAGTAACATAGTTTGCAAGGTTAAACTTACAATATTGAATGATTCATTTAGGAGTAGAAGAGGAAAGTGTCAAGTCTGGGGAAGGCAGTTCTGGTACTGAAATATTATTTTATAAATTTTGCTGGAGTTAATTTGGGACTACTAGAGTATAAGGTTGCCTGATAAGGCCGTTCTGGCATTAATTAAGGATCACAGAAATCTTTGCTAAGTTTTTGGGTCAAGTTTGAAATCTGATATCTCTTGCTTACAATATTGTTCTGTCTTGCCTTTAAATTCTGCTGTCTGATTAATTGCATTCCTGTGCCTTCTTTTTTTTTATTCTCCTTCTTTTACAAACAGATGGCAACAGTAGACGTATCACCATTGCTCACCAGTGAGGTGCGTAGAAGCTCGAGGCTTACTGGCAAAGAGAAACCCTTATATACAGATACCATACCAATGCATGACATAATTGTCCAGTCGAGAAAACGTGGCAGGCCTAAGAAAAAGGATGCACCTCAGAAACAAAGTCCCAACAACAGTCCTAAAAAACAGGCTGGCTCACTTGCGCACACCAACAGCCCTGCATCTGCCTTGGCTAAGTCAAGTTCTGGAGAGGCTACCAGTGCTAATGATGGTACACAGAATGGGAAAAGAAACCTTGATAATGGCAAACCTAAAAAGGTGAAGAAGAGGAAGGGTTCTCCAAAGAAAAGTGGACCTCCAAAGAACAAACCCAAATTGAATTCCTCACATAGGAAGCCCATTTTGGTAGGGATGGTTACTGAGGATGTGTCTGAAGGAAATTGTGTACTTGACCCATTGCCAGTAACTGTAAAGAGCTCAAAAACCAAGGTGAAGGAGACGTTGCGAGGTTTCACAAGCAACTATCTTCATTTTGTGCAGGTTATTATTTCTCGTCTTTTCTGGTGGTTGCAGCATGATTATTTTATTGCATTTACAAGTCTCATTCATCTCTTATACTGCTATGTAGCTGTATATATATAGTATTTTGAAGTTGTTTGTTTCTTGAAATCTTTTACAAATGTTATTTTCATTTCATGGTTTATAGGAGGAGCAAAGGAGAGTACAAGAAATAGCAGCAGCCCGTGCAGAAAAGAAAGGCGCCAAGGTCAAAAACACATATATTTATTCTATTTTATTTTCTGTCTTTTTTTCTTTCAAGATATGTACCACTTGAAGATATTTGCCTCTGTGTGCCTCTGATCTCACTGTTTCATAATTAGCATGTATACTAGGGTTATGTTTGCAAGTTTAACTTCCGTTTTAATTATGTTTCTGTTATCCAAATACTAAGGGGGCTGTTTGGATTCATTAGGGAATTTGGAAAATTTCATCTTCCTAGCATAAATTTATTATAAACAATCCAAACTCTTCACAAATTTACACACTTCCCAATAAATTTATGTCTAGAAATAAGAAATTCCCCAAATTCTCCAAATTCCTAAGCGATCCAAACGGCCCCATTCTTCTCCATCTGGAAATCCTAACGATTCCTCAATGATTTAGGGCCTTAGCCTAGGATCTTAAATCACATCATATGAATTAAAGAAAAGTGTTAAATAACATAAAGAGATTGTGGCAACAAGATGTTACAACAATTATGTGTTTTTTCCCCTTCTTGAAATACATGGCCCTCTTTGTGTTTTTTTTTTTTCAACTGCAGAAGGCTGAAGAAAAAGAGGATGAGGATGAAAAGAAAGCATCAAGACGACCTGATTTAAAAGCAATTACTAAGGTACTCTTTTGACATTAAAGTTATGAAATTCAATTTTGTTTAAAACTGCTTCAATTAGGCAAACTACTGGAGCTGTTTAATTGAAGAAGTACATTCCATCAAATTTCGCTATTGTTCCCATTATCTCTAATGGAACCTTTGCTCATTCTTAAGTTTAAGTGGCATCTATTTCTTAGTAGTTACCTTGCACGCTCATTTAAAAACAGTTAAGTTTGGATACTAGGAAAATTAGGGGTTACGTTTACTTGACTTCAATCAAATGGGTGCTTGTAAACTAGAAAAATAATGTTGGTATTGTTTGCAGTTTTTGTTGGCATTCTTTAGAGTACACTAATAATCAAATTTTCAAAAGATGCTAGCTTTAGTTTGTTCTTCCTGATAAGCTTCAATTCTAGTATTTTATTTTTTTTCTTGTCAAGTCGAGGAAAATCTTATTTTCAGCAATTTTCTCAAAATTTGGGGAGTTACTTATTAGTGATCTTAATCCTTTTATGTTGGCTACAACAGATGCTAAATGACAAGACTGTTTTAAACCCCATCAAAAGACTTGGCCATATACCAGGTATGTTTTTGCTTTTCGTTGGATGGAGACCCGTTTTCATTCAATTCATTTAATTAAGTGATTATTATTAAGTATAGATCCTCATCTGATCTAGTCTAGTTAGTTAACAAACATCACAATCTTGTATTCCTTTTATTGAACTCTGGTCATATTGGGCATGTATTTTTATGCTAGTGGTCTGAAAATGGATATATTTGATTGTAGCTGGTTGATGTAGACCAAAATAACTGCATTGCATAATCTACATCATGCATTCTCATTGTAACAGATGTATTTATTAACTAGGTATTGAAGTGGGGGATCAATTTTTCTCCAGAGCTGAGATGGTGGTGGTGGGCCTCCATAGCCATTGGCTTAATGGGATTGACTATATGGGCAAGGAGTATCAGCAAGTGGTAATTATACTTTATGAGATAAGATTCTATATGTAGTTTTCTTTATGCAGTTTGACCTGTCCACCTGGCATTATTAATCGATCAAATAATGATGTAACAGTATGGCCTTTTTGTGAGTACATTGACCTCCCCTTGATAAACTTCAATTTGTCTCTAATTTAATAAAACCTCTATTCGTAATCATTTGAAATTATTTATTCGAGAGCTAATTATAAAAGTTATTTAACTAGTGCATTTTTGTCAGTAATTGTTCAGAAATCCACTAATAATCTATACATATAACATGTCTGCATATTCAGGGTTAAAAAAATGAATCTGTTTAAAATCTTTCATTGATCTGGATTGGGTTTTACGTCATTTTAGCTCTGACATGGCCGGTTGGTACTCCTGTGAGAACATGATACATGCTTCGTTGAGGAATATTTTAGTAACAAAACAGTCCTGTATTCGAAACGTTAAGAATTTCATTCTGTTTTCCCTCCAGTGAAAAATATATTTGAGAAGGTTTTCTTTGTTTATTTTTGACCAGTACAATGAGTACACATTCCCTTTGGGTACTTGCATAGTTCTGTCTGGGCAGTATGAAGATGACCTTGACAACTCGGACACCATCACTTATACTGGGCAAGGGGGCCACGACTTGCTTGGAAACAAGAAACAGATAAGCGACCAGAAGTTGGAGCGTGGAAACTTGGCACTCAAGGTTTGTACGTACTTCAGAACTTATACCGAAGATGAGATGGTGCTCTATGCATGTGGTTTAGTAGCTCAAGTACTAAGAGCACTGGGTTGACTTCTAAGAGGTCCAGGGTTCAAGACCACATGCTTGCGATAGGTTTGGCGAGCCAGTGTAAAAACTTCGCCATATATACAAGAAATGACCAGGGTCGGATATCATTTCTAGCCTAACCCAACTTGTTTGGGATAAATGGCTCTGAGCTGGACTGATGAGATGGTGCTTTATAGAGGGCACTATCTTCTGTAACGTGCCACAGTGTGTTTAAGCTGAACTAATGCCTTCCTAGAGTTAAATATTTGTTCAATTGATGACTATTGTAAAGAGAGGCGGAAAATATTAATTCCCACTTCTGAATATTGCAGAATAACTTTGAAACCAAAGTGCCTGTGAGGGTGATACGGGGACACAAAGCACAAAACAGCTACACTGGGAAGATCTACACCTATGACGGACTCTACATGGTTTGAATTTACACTCTATATATACATTGTCACTGACAGCAGTTCAAAGCTTTACTTTGTTCATTCCATTTGTGTAGGTCATCGATTGTTGGCCCGAGGAAGGACTCCGCAAGTTCATCGTGTACAAGTACAAACTTAAGAGACTTGAGGGACAGAAGCAGCTGACCACTTCTCAGGTTCTCATACTCCTAGTTTTTCTTTTTATTTTATATGTTTTTTTTTTTGTCAGTTAGAATCCAAAAGCTGTGCAAGGTTTCATGAACCACATGTTGAGTATTTGTTATTTGTATGATTTATTCTTCTAAACTATTTTATGTTCATATTTAATTATAGGTTCGATTCATACGTCAGGATGTTCCCCAGTCAACTGCTGATTTGCGAGGGTATGGTTGCGTTTTTCCTATTATTTTGAATTCGATTTAATATTTTAATCATAATGTCGCACCTTTACCTGACACATCCAACTGAAAACTTGGTAGATAATTGCAGAATCACTTGCATTATACAGGTAGAGCGGTACTTTTGGTCAAGAGAATAAAATAGGAGGAAAAGAAAAAAGAGAACTAAAGGCTGCTCTAATATAAACTTTTTACAACCATATTTTCCTATTTTACCTCTAACATTTTTCTTTTTCTTATACCTATATTCCAGTATGGTTAGTCGAGATATCAGTAATGGTCAAGAGAAGATCCCTATTCCTGCATCAAATACAGTTGATGATCCTCCTTGTCCACCATCAGGCAAGAATTTTGTGATGTTGAATTTTTTTTTCAGATTTCATGATTAATCATGGGTTTAAATGGATAAAATATAAAATCTTTATTATAATTTTATGCAGGTTTTGTTTATTCGAAAGAACTCCGCATCAGTTCAGAGATAAAAATGCCAAAGAATGAAGTGGGGTGTAAATGTCACGGGGATTGTTCAAATTCCCGTGACTGTCCCTGTGCCAAGTTTAATGGCAATGATTTTGCTTATGTCAGACTGGATGGTGGAAGGTGATGCCTTCTTTTATTCTTTGCAATTGTCTATTACACAAAAATTATATGACTAAAACTATAATTGATGTCAGAAGTACCATAATAAGTCTCAAATTCTTAATACTTAATATAAGCCTGGCACAAAAATTGTGCCAAATGTTTTCTAATCCTTGCCAACATTGGCTGCGTTTACTGTAAAACAATGAAAATATGTAATATAATTTTTTAACCCACCCTTTCGCTAATCAAATTTACTTGTAAAGTTGTAATTGTATTTTTGCAATCTAAGCATCAACTGAAAATAATTCTTGAACGGGTTTATATGTCGGTCTGTAACAGCAGTGGCTACCAGTTGTACTGCCACAAAATAGTTAAAAAGGATTTTCTGTGTTTCTTCATTCATTCTTCTGTACTGCATAATTTTTTTTAAAAGCTTCAGCTTTTTGCTTTCTGTTCAATTTGTACTTTATCATCCTGCTACATTTAAACCTTCATTACACATGGAGGAATGTTACTGATTTGTCTGAGAGCTGCCCAATTGGGAGTTTAGTTCTTCAACTGGTCATCACATTGTCAAGTTAAACAACGAATTTTTTATTAATTAAATTAGTTGGTTGTTTTAAGATTATCTTTTTAAATTTCTCTTTTTCTTTTTGCTTAGACTTGTGGAAGCCAAGTCTATTGTTTTTGAGTGTGGAGCTGGTTGCAAATGTGGACCTGGGTGCATAAACCGCACATCCCAACAAGGCATGAGGTATCGTCTTGAGGTGTTCAAGACGCCTTCAAAGGGATGGGCTGTTAGGTCCTGGGATACAATCCCAGCTGGTGCCCCAGTGTGTGAGTACGTCGGGATTTTGAAGCGTTCTGATGAAGTTGAATCTAATCATTTTGACAATAAGTACATTTTCGACATTGATTGTCTGCAGACCATGAAGGGGCTGGATGGGAGAGAGGTACTTCTTTTTCTTTATGTTCTTTTATGTGATCCTTTACAACCAGATAATTTTTGTTTCTGTTCTTGTATTGGAAAAATATAAATTTGCCCAAGCCAGCAATATTAGTGCTTTCAATATTATAATGCGAGAACATCACTAATCTTCAAAGAATTGTGCTGTGTTGTTTTTCAATGCTTTTAAATATTTGATGTAAGTTGGCTAGGTTTATCAGTTTGAAGTTTGTCTTCATTACTGCATATAAAGAGAACCTGAATGTGTTACTTTAGTACAATGGTCTTTATCAGGCTGATAAGTAATAGCCACAAGTCAAGTATAGTTTAAGTGATCAAATGAAGATTGATACAGTAAAGCACCGTCTTACTGAGTTTTCTGTCATGCCTTTAGTTGGGAAATCCACATTGGCTGGTGACTACTATATTATTCTGTGTCTGATGTCTATTATGTTTGTTTTATTTACACCATCATAATATTAATTGTTCAAGCAGAAGCGAGCAGGGGACGTTCCAACCGTTGGCATAAACATTGAGTCAGAAGCACCAGAGTACTGCATTGATGCAGCTGAGGAGGGCAACGTGGCTCGATTCATAAACCATAGCTGCATGCCAAACCTCTTCGTTCAGTGTGTTCTGAGCTCTCATCATGACATCAAACTGGCAAAGATCATGCTCTTTGCTGCTGATACCATTCCACCCCTTCAGGTCTCATCTCCTTTCTATGTTATTTTTTCAAAAATTTTATGTCAAAAAATGCACCACTTCCAAGCTGCTGCACACTGTCCATCTCTCTTTGTTTGTAAGAACAGAGCATTTTCTAGATATAGTATAATCTAATTCCTGTCGCTTGGTATCAATTTTATGATTACAATCTGTGACGGTTTCTAGTCTAATGGTTTATAAATGATTTAGGCATTTAATTATTTTCGGCTAGCATTAGTTATCTGTAAGATTCCTAGTCTAATGGCTTATAAATGCATTTTATATTTTAAAGGGTCTTTTGTGCATAGTTCCAACTAGCTGTCATATTCTTACCCTTGAATAATTGGAAATGTGCAAGTAAGTTGCAACAGCGGTAGATTTATTTATTTTTATTAAGGGATGGATGTTTGTATAAATTGGTACTGATATTAGCTTGGTATAGGATGGTACTGTTACTAATACCTGGTACATTAGAGTAGTTGAGGATTCAGGTGCAGTGTTCAATGACTTTAGCTTCTGCAAGGGTATAGTTTGTATGTGTTTATAGCAATCGAATACAGTTTTCACTCTGTTAAAAAAGAAAATGACAGCTGATATATTGATTGTGCAATTGCATTATTGTTATTGTAGCTTAAATAAGTTATCTTGCTAGTTAATGACTGCTCTTGTGTAACTGAAAAATTAATCGAAGGCATCATAACGATACTTTAATCATTACTATCAGTGTTTAATTACTTATTTATTCATCATATTTTTGGTTCAACTAGTACTGGATTGGAATATTAATTGGACTGGTTTGGTTCGTGGTATCAATAAATATATTTGTAATGTTTTTCCAGGAAATATATATATATATATATATATATATATATATATATATATGCTGATTTTCAATCAATCTTTGTTTTGTTGTTTGCAGGAGTTGACGTATGATTATGGGTATGCAATGGACAGCGTGGTGGGGCCTGATGGCAAGGTTATTGAGTTGGCCTGCCATTGTGGTGCAGCTGAGTGTCGCAAGAGGCTCCACTAATTTCACACAGCGCCTTCTAGACATTAGCTTCTTAACTTTGACTTAGGGTGCTAGATATAATATAATTGCTTGTTAGTTGATGGCCTAATTTTGCTGCCATTGTTGCATGGAGGGAGGCATTTAGTTTACATCTTGAAAACTGAAACCTGTGATAACTCTTACATGAGTACCTTTTGAGTTTAGACCTTGTAGCTGAGACAATGAAACAGTACTCTTACATTGATGGAAGCTGTGGTCAGCAAGGCATGAAAGAGTTTTACAGTTTTAGGTTTTCGTATTTATAATTCTATTTGTTCATTCGGTAGCGGGTAGCCACTATCATGAATCTCTGAAATTTTGTACAATCACATAGGCCCTGATCAAAATCTCTTATTTTTAACATGGGATTTCATTCATTTCTGCTCCGTTTGGATAAGGTGTGGGAAGAAGGAAAGAAATGGAAAGTAGTATTGAAAAATGTGTAATTTGTTGAAGAGTTTGTATTGTTTATAATAAATTTATTTCCTTCTTCTCAAATGGAATCCAAACAGAGCCTTCATTAACAAATTTCTGATCAAAATTTGTCATTTGATTAGAATTTCTTTGTCATTAGATCTAATGAAATCCTAAAAACTTAATTGAAATCCCTCGTAAGAAAACATTTTGATCGAGTTGTTTCTAGACTACTACCTCTGATGTCAAATATTTTTCCAGCCGAATCTGACTGTTGAGAAAACAGAATCAGATCAAAATAGAAACAAAATCTAAGAGCCCTAATTAAATGAAGAGAAACAGTGAGTGAGAAGCTCTGCCTATTTTGAACAAAAGGACTTGTCAATCAATTTAGCAGAATTCAGAAGCAGAATGTGTAACAGTAATTAAGCAGACTGAAGGAGTTGTCAATCAATTGATTCAAGTATTGGAGATTTGTAGCAAAATAAAAGAGAGAGATGCCCATCCATCAAAGCGAAACAGCAATATACATACATATGATTCATAAGGCCTAAGCACAATAAAGTAAAGCTCTAACCCTAATAAGCAAAGCCTAATAAACAGCCTAAGCACTGGTGAACTTGGTGACAGCCTTGGTTCCCTCGGAAACGGCGTGCTTGGCCAACTCCCCCGGCAGCACGAGCCTGACGGAGGTCTGGATCTCGCGCGAGGTGATGGTGGGCTTCTTGTTGTAGCGCGCCAGGCGCGAGGCCTCCGTGGCGAGCTTCTCGAAGATGTCGTTGATGAAGGAGTTCATGATGGACATGGCCTTGCTGGAGATGCCGATGTCCGGGTGCACCTGCTTCAGCACCTTGAAGATGTAGATCTTGTACGTCTCCGTGCTCTTCGCCTTCTTCTTCTTCTTCCCCGCCTTCTCGCCGCCGCCCTCCTTCGCCGGAATGCGCTTCTCCGCCTTCGCCTTCTCCTTCTTCTCCGCCGGCTTCTTCTCGCCCTTCTCCTCCGCCGGCTTCTTCTCCGCGGGCTTCTTCTCTGCCTTGGGCGCCATTGCTTTTGATTCCTTTGATTTGACTGATTAATTAATGGAAAGGGAATGAGGGGAGAAGAGAGCAGATGCTTCTTTTATAAAGGGTAAGCTTTCCCTTTTCATTGGTCCAATGGCTTCGCTGCGGATCGATGACGTGGACGGGATCTGCCCGTTCGTAGGACCATTCATCCAAGGGCCCGTCACTTGGAAGCGGACTGGATAGCTGAGGTCACGACCACTTCATTATTTAAAATTGACAACACGACAATTTTTGTTTTGTGCGTGATGCGAGGATGAAGAGTGTTTTGCATGGACTATCATGCACATTCTATTTATCTCTAAATTTAAGCACGTATTCAATTCAATGATATAGATAATACTAACCCAGATTTATAATAAAAAGGAAGAGAGTCAAAATTTTTAGCCATAATTCTATTTTTTATTATTTTTTATATTGAAGACTTGATAAAACATATCTTTGGTAACTAACGATCATAAACTGTTCAATAAGAAATCAGAGAAAATCAATAAATCTACAAGTTAAAATTGACAATCCACCGTTTCCAAAAAAAAAAAAAATGAATAAATCTACAAGTTGTTACCTTAGCTAGAATAAACAAGCATGAATCCTAGAAGTAAAGATGACACGATCTTGATCCAAAAAACGGTAATGCATGAACTTTACTATATTAGTTGTCTCTAAATAAATAAACAATAAAAAAAAAATCAATAAAAACGGTTTCCGCCCCACTCGGGTAAAGGAACTTTTTGATTGTTCGCCAAGGCTTGCTATGAAAAGCCCCGACTAAGTCTTGAAACCACTTATGAAACTTGGCTAGGCTATGATAGTACCAACCCGTGTGGCACAAGAAACCCAGAAAATAGTGTTTGTGTTAGGACGCTGGAAAGTCTTTCAAAGAAGAGCATGCATGGCCAAGCTGGTATCCTTCACCTCATGCAACTGAGGAAGCGCCAAATGAGGGATGAATTGGTCATACCTTAGCTGATGAGCAGCCAGAGAGGGGTAATATACTTCAACCTTGAGAGTTTAGCCTAAACGATAGGAAACCAACCCAGGACGAATGTAAATCAGGGAATTCGCAAGATGAGGGTGACTTGAAGTGGAGAGCATACCGGATGGAACGATGGGAGAGTCCATCACGAGGGTGCTAGTGTCTGAAAGAGGCAACCCCCAAGCAAATTGACGAGCGGATTCTGATACTATCCGACTGCGTACGAAAAAACAGCGAGTCTGAATCATGTTATAGCATTCAGCCATGCCTCCCCTAGCGATATTGGCCAATGGAGGCAAACCACTGAGCATGGACTCTGGCAATTCAGGGGGAGTAAAAGTTGAAGGTCAATACTTGTGGATCCACCCAAAAAGGAAATGGAAGGGGATAACAGCGCGAACATAAGAGGGATTTGCAGAAGCAGCCACATAGCGAATGGAATGGAGCATGTTAGTCCAAGCAGGACCCTCCATTGCTAGTTGCTTTCCTTGCGCCATATAGCCGGCCATGATGAATACATCCGCCCGAATCTGTTCAGCCGGCTCGAAAGGAAATACGAAAGAACATAGCCACCAAACAAGGAAAGCAGCTAAGACAGTCTCATCAGTCAAGTTAGACCTGGAAGTTAATAAATTGAGCGGAGGCGGTACCCCTCCGTCGCAAAGAGTATTTTGTCCAATACCGAGAGGGTCAGACATTGAAGGGAAACGTGTCAAAGTAGGCTTCTTGTCGACAAAATACTCAACCCAAGCTCGCAGAGTCACCCATTTCTTACTGTGATCCTTCACTCTCTTCCGGTACAGATGACCATAGATCTCATACAACTCGTGGACAGACAAAATGTAATTAGAGACACCACTAGGGGAGAAACCGAACAAATTTGAGTGTATTGGTGTGAACTCTTCATAAGGCAAACTTCTGAGTGACAGGTCAAAGAAATATGTTGAATTTCACGAGTTTTAGCATGATAAATGAGTTATAATGATTTATTTAGTATCATCAGATGTTAGGTTAATATTTAGGACTACTTTATACACATTAGCACTTAATTATGAAGAGTAAGCTCCCACCAGCAATTCGAGGATCGGTTGAGGGTCAAACAAATGTCAAGAATTTAATCAATACGTTGGATGAGCATTTTGCCTCTTTGTGATAAGGCAACTGCAATGACACTTTTTTGAAATCAATTTCTTTCACTTGTTCCAAATTAAACATACAGATTTTTTTTTTTGTTATTTCCTGAAAAGCAAATATCTCTGATCATTTTTAATATATAAGATGGCGCAACAACTTTTTAATATAATACAGACGCCGGAAAAATATGTTGCATTTAAAATATAATCGTCAGTTTGTCACACACGAGTCCGCGACTAGCTAGGACATGACACCTCCAGTGCGAGCATGCAGTTTTCTGTGTACCAGGACATGACAAAGCTAAATTACCAGGCTCAACCAGACAATATATATTTTGGATGCCATGACAATATGGCACACCATAACAATAGAAAGCCATATATGGTCTTGGTACCAATAATAACACAACCCGCATTAGACAATCACGTTGGTAGGTTTAGAGGACAGCAAAATCAAATCATAATCAGTAAACATAAGATTGATGAGCACTAAAGGATCCATCAGCAGTAGTCGCACTTAAGTTCCTCAAGTGTGATATTTCGTTCCAGTTTGAAGATCGGCAAGATATATTTCTGGATATAAATACCCACAAAAAGCTCTGCAGTATTGTTTAGTGCTGCCTACCAGCGCTAATGGCAGAGGGTCAGCTGGATACTTGATGCACTGTACTGGTTCGTTCGTGTTTCTAGGTCAATTGTATATAACACTCCATCCTTACAAAAAGGAGAATTAATTTCATGAAATCAAACAAAAGTAGATCTAATTAAATGTTTGCACAAAAGGGTGGTTATTAGAAGGAACTATTACACGCTTCATTGTAAATTGTAAATTTGTAACTAAGCCCCTAGGCATCAACACCAGATTGCCTTAATTTGGTTAGTTTTAATTAAGTAATAATTGAGGCCATACCGAAACTTGACTTTTGAATTCAGCAGATTGTTGTACTATTTGAAAACCAAAAAAACTAATGGTTCAGGAATATCCAAACTATATCAAGAAGACAAGAACAATGCCTGTACTAACTGGCCCGGTACACCGTACATACTAAAGCCAGTATATAATCTGAGTCAAAAGTCTTCACACAGTCATCTAGCACTCTTATTTTTCATGTTTACGCCTAAATATTCATGTCAGGATTGTTGTAGCGATCCAGGTACGGTATGCGATCCAGGTACGGTATCTGGTATCATTGCCACACTGATAAACTAAACTTTAAACCAGAGTAAGTTAATTCACTCTGGTATTTCATTCTAGCATAGGTCTTGTAACTAAATTGATGCTTAGACAATATTTAATTCTTGACCTCCTACTAGGTTGGTATTAACCGGTAAGGAATGTTACCAATTCATGATGGCGCCTGAGATTAGACAATCCTTATTTGAGTTGCTGCTTCCTACTATGGAGATGAACTAGAACAAAGAGATTTCAATACTGTGCAGATTAAACAAGCATGCAATCATGCACACATCTAGAATCCATCATTCATGCAAAGAAGGAAAGACCCACTATTCCCATATAAAACTGATACGATAATCCATAGATAAGAACGATTCAAAGTACAGAAATAAGTGGTCATACATATGTACAAAAGGGTCAAAATTCAGTTCCACCAACTGCAGTAATTCCCCAATAACATTAACTTGCATATTCACCCTCCTGAAACCCCTACATTTCTAGAAACCAAAATTGTGGTTGACACTGGTGGATGCAAACTACCTCTGCTATCCTTATCTCAGCCACTCAAACCTGAGGTCTAGCCATGATCAAGTGCGAAGCTAGTGCATCTCGCATTCTGATGCCACCTTCATCCCCTTCCCCTTCAAAATCTGCAAAGCCTGGCAATGGTTCTGGTAATAGCTCTGTACCAAGCAACACCTTCTCTGGTACCGGCTCGCCACAATTCTCTAAGAAATTGTGAAGCAAACAACCGGCTACGACTACGTAAGGCAAGGCCTCAGCCTGCCCTTCTTTCCATTTCTCACCGAGCAAGTGCCACCTGTCTTTTACAAGCCCAAAGGCTTTGTTAACCATCTCCATAGCGCATGCATGCACCTGATTGAAGACAACATGGGTGGAAGGTGACTCGGGTCCGATTTGATAAGGTGTGATTAGCCACGGGAGAAGGGGGCAACAGGACCCGCCTAGAACATAGCGAGGGGGGCTGACGAGCTGGGTGTGGTACAAGTTGGAACGGGTCAGAATCTGAAACGGCTTCATGGATCCGTGCCAGCCGACAGAGAGATCAATAAAGCGGCCATTGGAATCGATCAGAGCTTGTGCAATTAGGGAGCCTCCTAGAGAGTCGTGCTTTATGGGGAATCGGGTGTAACCGAGGGCGGCGCAGCAGTTGGGGAGGGACAAATGGTGAAAGCCTTGGGTGTGGAGAGTGATGTCGGAGGAGAAGGCGAAGAGGTGGGAGAGGCGGGTGGTGATGGCGTGGCAGACTTGGTAGAAGGCCTGGCAAGCGAGGGAGGGGGAAGAGAGGCCGAAGCGGCGAGCGATGGTGGGGAAGGGGGCGGCGTGAGCGAGGCGGAAGAGAGCGATGGCGAGCATGTGGTGGGGAGGGAGGGAGGAGAAGGGGAGGTGGAGGGACTGGAGGAGGGAGTAGAAGGCGGGGCGGGAGAGGCGGAAGGAGAGAGGGAAGGCGGAGGGGGAATGGGGGGAGGAGAGGAGGCGGAGGAACCAACTGGAGGGGAGGGGGAGGGGGAGGGGGAGGGAAGGAGGAATGGAGGTGGAGGCGAGGGAGAGGGACTGGAGAGGGAGAGGAAGCAGGGAGAGGAGGCGGGAGAGGGAGAGGGCGGCGGAGAGGAGGGAGGAGTCGAGGGGGAGGGAGAGGGAGGGGGGGAGAGTGAGGTCGAGGTCGAGGGAAGAGAGGAGGCGGCGGGAGAGGGAGAGGGAGGAGGCCAGGAGGGAGAGGAGGCGGGCGAGGCGGGAGGAGGCCAGGGGCTTCACTTGCAATTTCTTCAGCCTTTTCTTTTCTGGGTCTGGGTCTGAGGAGGGAGGGGAACAGGCCTTGCGCTTGCCGCTTGTTTCGGCCGGAGAAGGGCAAGGAGACGGCATGGTGAGGGAGGTCTTTTTGGTGGGGACTCGGGACTGAGGACTGAGGACAGAGAAATTGGGACTTGGGACTCGGGAGCCCCTTCTCATTATCCACGACATTGCAAATTCTGTAAAATATTATTACTTCACCACGTTTACAGCAACAAATTATTAACTAATTTAAACAAGTTGTTAAACCCTGGAGTTATTGCTTACCAATTTTTTTTTTTAAATGTTTTAACATTGTCTGCTATTCATTCACGTGTCGTTTGGGATTGCTTAGGAATAAGGTAGAATAGTTTTTCCTAGGCATTCAAATAAGTTAAGATTAAAGAGAAAAATAACTTTTTCCAACAATTATATGTACATAATTTCAACTCACCATCCGAAAAACATTTAAAAATATTATAATACTACAAATTAATTATTTTTTAATATAATTATATTTATTATTATTATTATTATTATTATCATTAAAATAATTATTACTTTAATTTAAAACAACATCCTTATTTCTAACTCACCATCCAAACAACATTTCTTCTTTCCGAAATAACACTCTTCCCAATATTTCTGCTCGAAATAGTCTATTATTCCTTATTCCTAAGCAATCCAAACAAGCCCAGATAAATTAAAGGTTCAACTTAAAGCAGGATATTTATTATGAAAAAGGGAGCAAAACCTTCAAAATCAAGCATTTAAATAGTGTTCCGAACCTCTCCAATTATTATATTATATATAAAAAAAAAGGTTGGGAATATCAGCTTGTTTGAGATGAGATGATCTATATGTATATCACACCTTTTTTTTTTTTTCCCATTTCTCTTTTACAAAAGCATAACATTTTAAAACGAACTACGGGATAAGTTGGTTATTTCTTAATCTTAAGTTAGAAAAAAACACTTAATTGATGATTTACTAATTTTGTTAACAGACATGGAAGAAAAATCAACATAGACGCCAAGTTTCTCGATAAATTAACGCTCAGCTTCTGCAAATGCTTCAGCAAATTTTGATACAGTACCATCTAACTTCTCGGCAACCATTGATATCCATGCCTATTAAGAAACAAAGGAAAAACCAGTCATCATATGTGCAACCTCATTTACTATGGCTTTGGTTTAAATGATTTTTAGATGCAATTTCATTTCATTAGAATTGATTTCTCGGGATTTCTTTGGGTCTAATAAAATGTAAATTCTGATCAAATGACGTCAAATTTGTCCGTTTTGATAAAAAAAAATTCTTTATCATTACATCTTAATGTAAAATAGCTACCTAGCGTAATGTCAGTCTCTTTGTCATTACCTCTTCAATCTTTCTTTCTTTTCTTTTTCCATTCATTCAAAAATAATTAATGTCGAAGAAAATAGATAGACCTGGTCAGCGGCAGTGAAGCCTCTTATAGTGTCTCCCCCAATAATAGCAACCCCTTTATCACCAATTGGTTGCAATATAAGAGCCTGCATTGTAAAAAAAAAAAAAAGTACTAAAATATAAAAATAACACACAATTCAACAATGAAGGTTACCAACCACCTCAGCAGTATAAAAATCCTTGCATTTTTTATGTTCGCCTCCATTTCAATAATTTCAGAAATTGCCAACAAAGAAAACAATAATAATAAACACCTGTGTGTTGTTAGGCAAAAATGGCAGCTCCGTTCTCCCAGGGTATAGAGACAAATTTGCCAGATAACTTTCTGAGGACAATAAGAAGACCAATAATTAGAAAGTGATAGAAACACTCTTTTAATATTGATGTGAAAACTGAAGAGTAAAAAAATAACTGCAATAAACAATTAGGAATCCATCAAAAAGGAATTGACACCCATCAGCATTTGTACCAGCACAGTGCTAGGATGTTAATCACACTGTAATCAGGGCTGGTACAGCTAGCAGTTGGGTTGGTTTTCTTTTTTCTGTTCTTTTTAAATATAAAAAAATAATTCATACGTTTTGAAGATTGCATGCAACTTCTGCAAAGAGAACCCTGGGTCAGCTTATTTACATCCACTGCCACTATCCCACCATCCCCCTCAGGTGACTCGGCTGCAGCTCCGATTTGAAGAAGGCAATCATTTCCATACACTACAACTAGAGATTTACAACGCGTGGCAGATGAAAGAGATTCCCAAAACCTAGAAAAAACTGTACCCGTTATTTTAATTTTATCAATTGGACTATTAAGAACAGGACATCGCACCACCTTGATCTGGAACTGCTCGGAACATATCTGTACTGAACCTAACCAACCTAATCAGCTGTTTTGCTTCTCCAGTCCACCCACATAACCCAAAATAAAACAAAACCAAACAAGAAAGCCACAATTAATGAAAGTGTTTGGTCAATAAAGATACAAATAATCTCAAAATCATCCCATGTGCAGATTTACAGGTACACTACATATCATACCATAGCAACTCACGATTAACATCAATCGAGATACCAGGCTTAACCCACTTGCATTCTATACCAGATGGAGCCACCTGAAAATTACAACAGCATAAACTTAATTAATGTGAAATAATATAGAATCCAGAAATAGATCCAAAAAAAATTCATATTTTGCTCAATATGTCCCAGAAGTCTTCAATACAAACCTGGAAAATTGTAAGGCTTGCATCAAAAGCAAAAACACAATATCCAAAACATTGTTTGATTGATAGCCTTTTTATTGTGATTGTGGATCTTAGCCACATTATAAATTGTTAAGCAAAGAATCCTAAACCAAGGGCCTTAATTGGTAAAACTTAACAGTAGACCCTTTAGAATGGGATGAAAAAGTGCAGGGGCAGTTTTAAAATATTTGTCTTCATAGATTTTATAACAAGTGTAAGGAGCTGCAAGATACAACTAAGGTGTGTCTTACTGGAGATATATATTTGGGACGAATAGAGAGCCAGACAAGGCCTGCCAGGATGTCAGTCACAGCCAAAGAGAGAGTCAATATATCAGCACGTGACTGTGAACTTTCCAGAAGGTTGAATAGATAACCAAAAAATGAGGAAAAAAGAGAGTTAGATTTGAAATAAAGATACACTATCTACCAGTTCTTAAAAGACTCAAGGACCAACAATCTGACACTGCTTTGGCTGGACCAATATTTTAAAAACCTTGGTAAAATCTTGAGTATTCGATTATAGAATGCAATTCACATAATCAAGGAATCCAAAGTAGACAAAAACAGTAATCCAACTGGTACAGTTCACATCATCATCACTAGAATTATATTGGTGCTGGACCTAACTGGTGTGATACTGAGATTCATTGTCCCCTTCTGCTGCATGAGAGAGAGAGAGGTAGAGAGGGAGAGAGGGAGAGAGAGAGACAGAGAGAGAGAGAGAGAGACCTGGAGGCATCAGCAACAGGAGCTATGCCAGAGAAGGCACGGTTGAGAAGCACCGCAACCAAGGAAACACCACCAACCAAAATGGGCAATATCCTCACCAAACCATCATTTTTTGAAACCCATTCACCTATCCAATCCCTTTGTGGCTTCGCTCCTCTATATGTTCCCTTATCAGGAAGAAATTAGAATGCAAATGCAATGTGAAGAAGCAAAATTTCAGAACGAAAGAAATAGAAAGAAATTGTATTGATAGGTTTATAAATGAAGTAATTGTATTGATATTGTTATAAATGAAGTAATTGTATATGAATTAAGGATGAAACTTTTGATGGTGTGATAAGATAATGGGTCACCTCTCACTCTCTCACCTGGGAAGAGTTCGAGGAAGCTCTTGCGACTGGAGAGGAACGAACAGAGCTCAAATGGAGATGAAATCGGGGGTGATAATGATACTGATACGGGGCAGGTGGTGCGGTTGGTGTAGGTCGGAGGCGGGGCAAGAGCAGGGAGCTCGCCTCCATTGATAAGATAAGGTACCAATACCAATACCAAGCTCCATTTTTGCGACGCCATTATTATTAAAAAATTTAATTAAATAAAAGACGAAAAAGGACGATTGTAGTGGGCCGGACCTATAGGCCTTGTTGAATTGGAATGTTACTGGACCCAATTAAAAAGAGTGTGTGAAATATGTAGGGCTGAAAACGGTAGTCGTTTCGATCGTTATTTCGTTTCGTTTCGTCCGAAATGAAACGGTAACGGTTAAGAATTTTGATTTCGTTTAAGGAACAGAACGGATAACGCAAATAGAAATATAATTTCATCTCAGAACGGAACGGGTAACGAAACAGAGCTGTTTCGTGATCGTTTATTTCGTCCATTTCGTTATACAATTCTACGGGAGTGCTATTGATTTGATTTTAGACAAGAAAAAGAAGAAAAACCTATTCTGTGCCGCTCTTCATCCCACCCCTCTATTTCTTTTTCTCTCTTTTTCTCCGTCTCACATCTCCTCTCTCTCACACACAAAACCATGGCCAAATCCCTCACCAAATCACTCCCTCCTCATTCACCGTTCACCTCACCCCCCTTTCTTCTCCGATCGCTCACCCTCTCCCTCTCTCTCACTCGTCATTCTCAGCTCACCTCAACGCCACACTCGCATCTTCTCCTTTGTTCTCCCCCCCACCTGTAAATCGAGGCTAGGGATTCTGCAAAATACGTGCTTTTCTGCGCCTCCCCCTGATTCTGTCTTGAGGTGGAAGAGAGGAGGAGCGACGGACAAATCGGTAAAACAAAGGAAAGAGACGAAGTTTCGTTCCCAATTCCGTCGTTTATCAAATAAATATTCCACAGGATTTTCTGTGGCAGAGCCGTGTGATTATTCGTGTGTTCAGTTCCTGGCGACCCATTTGTCATCTAGTGATTTTATATAAAAATTAAATTAGGGCTTTCTAACAAACAAATTAATGTGGCAATTGTTAGAGATATGTCCTAGAAGCCAATTTTATTAGGCTACTTCTATAGTTTATGTTATTGATGATTTCATATCATTTGTTCTTTGATTTATTCATTGACAGTTCATTCAGGTTGAGGATCTGAATTATAGATCACTGTTATTCATTTAGTAGTAAATGACAACGATAAATCTAAAAGTCCATAATCTTGATAATTAAAAAAAGACATTAATTATCAATAAGATTAGTATGCAAGTTAAGTGATGATTAAGTTCTATAAATCATAGGCTAAGAGTAACCAACTTAATTGCATATGTGTATGTTATAGAACATAGTACAGGACTGGACCCCACGAAATAAATATATAGATTGTGTTACGTGTCATTATTTATTTCGTTATGATTTAGGTTCTAAGTTTGAGATGATTATCTTTTCCACATGAGGATAGGTTCTATAAATCATGTCTACCGCTGATTCCTGATAAGGGCTGCTATACAGACTTGATTTAAGTTCTCTTGAATTGTGCGGGTAATAACTTGATTTCGAAATATTTACGCCTTCGTACCCGTTTATAAAACGCGCTCGAAGGCTTCGAACACGTTTTATAAACGGGTACGAAGGTCTGACAAGCCTCAAAAGGCGTAACTGAAGGGGCGAATTTATTCCCCTTCGTACCCGTTTATAAAACACGTTCGAGGCCTTCGAGCGCGTTTTATAAACGGATACGAAGGAGAGATAATGTACGCTTTTATGAAACGCGTACGAACTTTCTTCTTATTAAATAAAAAAAATTTTTGTATTAAAATTTTTGTATCTAAATTCTTATATAAAAATAATTTCGGGATGCATGCGATTAGAAAAACCTGGCATGTAATAGACGCGATCAATAAGAACAAAAAGTAACATATGTATCTTGTGAAACAGCTTAATAATATCCGAATTAACTAGCATGTGAAAATGGTACGTGTTCACTAATAAGGAAGCAAATATTTTAATAAATGCAAATATATATCCAACATCCAACATATAATAATGCTAATAAGGAAGCAAATCTTTTAATAAAAGGGATAATAATTCTGCATGCTCGAGAATTAAACAAAACTGAAATTAAATAAAAGGGATAATAATTCTGAAGGAAAAACATAATCAATCGCAATAATTTATGGCGTAACTACGTAACCACAAAATTAATGAGATACAAATACAATCAACAGGGCTGTTTGGAGATGCATCTGGGATCGCAATAATTTATGGCGTAACTACGTAACTACAAAATTAATGAGATACAAATACAATCAACAGGGCTGTTTGGAGATGCATCTGGGATCAATAATTGGATGCCTTTACCAATGTCTGTAGGAGAAGTGGGCCCCGCATTTATTGCTTCCTTATCCAGCGCATTTCAGGCTCGCCATAACTGATAAGGCCTCTGACAGGCAGAAGGACTTATCAAGAGATAAGCGGAGCAGCGTATCAATAAGAGCTAATTTAAGTCTTTGTTGTTGTTTTCGCGTCTTCCCTTTCCTGATTTACGGTCACAGCTCTCGGCTCGGCTCTCCTTTAAAAACCCTAATCTCTCTCTCTCTCTCCTCTCACACTTTCTCTCTTCGATCTCGCGG
Source organism: Rhynchospora pubera (assembly GCA_028095005.1). Taxonomy (NCBI): domain Eukaryota; kingdom Viridiplantae; phylum Streptophyta; class Magnoliopsida; order Poales; family Cyperaceae; genus Rhynchospora; species Rhynchospora pubera. The sequence continues at coordinate 226,800,886 of CM051459.1, read as the reverse complement.
GTGTCTTCTCCAAAGGTCAGATCCATTCTCTCTCCTTTTCTTCCCTCCTCCTAGAATGCATGCGCCATGCGCCACTCTTGCCCAAACGCATACGCAGCACCACCTCTTCCTTTTCTCTCAAATCACCTCCAATTAGGGTTTTTCTGTGCTCATATAAGCTGCAATTCTCGTTTTCTCTCCACTAAGTTCAAGAAACAGTGTGGGTATTGGGGTTATGCTCTTGAAAATGAGCTCGAATCAGCTTTTGTTGCTCCTCTGAGCTGGGATACTGTTGTTTGTCTTTCTTTTACTGAGATTTATTCCAATTGAGCTCAAATTATCAAGGAATTGGTCCTTTTCTTACTCATATTTATGCAATTTGCTTCGAATACTTTTAAATTAGCGATTTTGTTAATACGGCCCAATAATCAAACCATGAAATTGTAGTTTTCCCTGTAATGAGGTGGAATGGAGCCTGTTCTTTTTTTTATGGTTAGTAATTTTACCAAGTCAAAATAGTAGAGAGATGATCTAAGTTTTTAAGGTTCCACGCAGCACTAATTTAATATGTCAAATGCAATAAATGACAATATTGCGGCATTTTCTTCTATAACTATAACTATAATTGTCGTTTTCAGACTTCAGGCTCTGTAGTATCAGAGACTTTGTATTTTATCATTTTCTGTAAAATGTGGTTCACATATAATTGAGTTTTCTTTTGCCTAGTATTTTGACAAGACAAAGCAACATATGTATCAAGTTTATTGTTTTCTATGCAGCATTAATTAAACTTTATGATGCTAGCAGTAGCAGTACTGACAGTCATTTTGTGCTAATTCTCTATTTTGTTAGGTTTGTGGAATTGAGCTGGAGCTGGGCCTGCTGGACCGGCCATGTCGTCTCTCAGTAGAGAGCTGGTTTTTCTAATACTACAATTCCTAGATGAAGAGAAGTTTAAAGAAAGTGTTCACAAGTAATAGCTTTCTCTTTTTTTTATTATGTCCCTAAGTATTTGCGGTCTTACTTAGGCCATGTCATGCATGCTACTGAAAAGGATAGAGTCAACTCTCTGAAGCTTTTGAGATTTTGTGTCCCATGTTTTCCCTCATAGCTTCCCAAAATAATCCTTAATTATATAATATGCCAGAAATAAAGGTGTTATTTAGCAAATTGTGCTGGATTTGGAGAGGTGGTAGTTGTATCTGATATTTCCCATCCATTTAAGATCACTCTTTGTTCTCATAGGTTTTCAGAGGTATACATGCTATTTAGACAGAAATGAGAAATATTTGTTTCTTATTTTATGGCTAGGATAAAATAATGGTAAAATGGAATTATAAACTCATGTATCTTATGCCCAGACACCCCCTCCCCGAAAACAAAAAAAGCAAAATGGTACAAGAAGAAGATTCAAGGGTATTAAATGCTCCTGCTTGAAATGTTTTGGAGGTTAATAGTCTAGCAGCATTTTCCATTCAATAATGAAGGGTTTTTTTTTTCTTTTTTTTAATAATTGATGGAAATAAAAAGTTGGATACATATGGTTCAGATTATCAACTAATCTGTAGCCAAATTAAATGATCCTTTTAGCGCACATATAGTCAATAATTATGCTGTTGTGATTCTTACTTAAGTTGATATAAATGCTCTCGAAATGTTTTATTTAGTATATGACAATTTTGCTAGAGGGCTATAAGAAGTTTGGATATTTTATGTAGCATAGAATGTGCAAATGTGTTTGGCTCATCTTCTTCTTGAAATTTGTCTTTGCCTTTTTGATATTGCATAGTTTGACTTTTCTGTATGTAAAAAGATCAATAAAAGTAAACATGAATTTTCTCTAGGCATAGTTTGTAATTTTGTGTGAATACTATGTATTTTTTATTATATCTTTTTATATGATTCCCAGCTTAAATTAATAATTGTGTAATTTTATGAATCTTTGGGAATTTTTCTTGGCAAAAGATCAGGGGACAATAATTTCTTGAGGACAACTCTATGCCATTTTTTTCTGTCGCTATCGTGATACCGCACCATAAAGTTTGGAACTCTTGCCCGATTTCATGCGAGACCTTGATAATGATAACAGTTGTGTCATTTTAAATATTTACCCTTAGGCATACATTCCACATGTTAGTGTCACTCTGGGGACTACATGGTCATTAATCAAGTTATTGCGTGCTTTATTGGCAGGCTGGAGCAAGAGTCAGGGTTCTACTTCAACATGAAGCATTTTGAAGAGGAGGTGCAAAATGGGAACTGGGACGAGGTGGAGAAGTATCTATCAGGCTTCACAAAAGTAGATGACAATCGTTACTCTATGAAAATCTTTTTTGAGATCCGCAAACAGAAGTATTTGGAGGCCCTCGACAAGTATGCCTTGTCAACTTCCTTATTATCTTATTAATTTTGTATGTGTACCTGTAAACATCGAGGAACACCACATTGTTCTGATGAAGCATGAAAACATATAGGCATTGGTTCCTCTTATCATTATTTCCTTCAGAAAGATTTTCAAAGAGCCTCACATTACTTATATCTAGTAATGATGTGGTAGACTTAGGCAGTCCGTCTAATTTGCTTTAATATATTAAAGAGATGCTTATTATTCTGTGGTGGATGGTTATATTTCTTGCTTTCATTCTGTGCCTTTCTTACAAGTATGCCTTTTTTTTATATTTTCGCATTCAATCTATACAGGACCTATTCTTGTGGTGGGTTTTCAATTAGTTGGCATTTATTTATTATGTTTTTAGTTACGTTTGTTGAATCAATGAGAACTCAGATTAGGCTTTAAGCATCAGATTTGCCTTCTGAGAATAAATGTTAGATGTTAAGCCAATGGTTATCTGTAACTGATGATTTCTGTTCTCTTCTGCAGGCATGATCGGTCAAAGGCAGTGGATATACTGGTTAAGGATTTAAAAGTATTTGCAACTTTCAATGAAGAGCTATACAAGGAAATAACACAGCTCCTTACATTGGATAACTTCAGGTATTTGAACTGTAATGTGTTATGCTTTTCTTTGTGGTTATACTCTGATGGGTTGCCCAATAAACTTCCATTTAGCTCAATCAAGCCCCAGTCAACGATGAATTGTTGTTTATTAAGCTTCAATCATTTGACTTATTATCTTCAATACCCATAATAGTGCAATAATCACAAAACAGCGCAGACTATGCTGTCGTATAGTTATTTCTTTTCTATTAAGCCTTGATTGATTTGTGCAATTTATTGCCAAAAAAATAACTAAAAGACGATGAATTGTACTGACTATTTATTTTTTTCTTTTGCAGAGAGAATGAACAGCTTTCTAAATATGGAGATACAAAATCAGCAAGATCAATAATGCTTGTTGAGCTAAAGAAGCTAATTGAAGCAAACCCGCTCTTCAGAGATAAGCTCCAGTTCCCTAGCCTGAAGAGCTCTAGACTTCGTACCTTAATCAACCAAAGGTAACATTTGCAATCTGAAAAATAGTTCATTCTCGGAACCAACTGTTCGTGAAAGGTTCAATATCTTTTGCTTGTTTGCTTTTTTTTTTTTGGGTAATGATGTTGGCTGTCAAAACTAGAGCCACATTGTTGAATATTGCCCTAAGTGCAACTTCTCTTGAATCAATAGGCCATATCTTTTTTTTTTTTTGAGATTATAAATAAGCGATATCTTGGTCTTATTTTTGATCTAACAAGCAGTGTCCTATCTATTCAACGCAACTTCCTCCAAAATTTTTTGGTGGTTTGGGTTATTTAATTTTTATATTTTTGACTAGTTTACTACTTTTTCTGATATCTGTTTCACCATTTACATGCAGTTTGAACTGGCAGCACCAACTTTGCAAAAATCCAAGGCCAAATCCAGACATAAAGACCCTTTTTGTGGACCACACCTGTGGCCAACCCAATGGTGCGCACGCTCCAGGTCCAGCTAGCAACCCATTGCTTGGTTCCATGCCTAAACCAGGAGGTGGCTTTCCTCCCTTGGGTGCTCATGGGGTACGTTTCTTTAGCTGGCTTCTTGTGCTATCTTAATCAAAATACGTTCACCTGGTAAAGCCAGCTCATATTCATTACTGTGACTGTCATTTGTTTATGTTTAGGTTCCTCTACATTATCTGAAATATACTTACAGTTCATATTTCTTCTGCCTTTTACATTTCATTTTTCTGATAACTTAATTTTCATATGTCTGTTTATTTAGAATTTTAAAAAGATCATTTGAAAATCATGTAACTGAGATAATCACCAAAAGATGAAAATTCAGCCAGTTGAATACTTAAAGGGGCCGTTTGGATCGCTTAGGAATAAGAGGAATAGCCTCTTCCTAGACGAAAATTTATTCCTAACCATCCAAACTCTTCACAAAGTTACACACTTCCCAATGTTTTCTGCCTAGGAATAAGCTATTCCTCTTATTCCTAAGTGATCCAAACGGTTACCCTGCAAAATAACTGTTGCCGCTAACATGTAAAAAGGTGCTGAACAATAACAATAGAACTCCTGAGTGCAATACACTGCATTGTTTTTCCTATAAATTTTGATTTGCTACTTTCAGTTCATAGTATATGAAGTAATTCACTTGCTTAGCTTATGAGCTTGCATAATATTATTTTTCAGCCCTTCCAACCTACAGCTGCACCTGTACCAACGCCTCTGGCAGGATGGATGTCAAACCCTCCTGCTGTAACTCATCCTGGGGCACCTATGGGCCTTGGCGGTCCTACGAATCCTGGTATAGTTCTCTCCTCTGTCCTTTTAAAGTCAACATGATATCAATCTTTGGTAGAAATGTCATCTATTTTGCATCAGTAGCAACTAGAAAGACTGAAATATGAAAAACCAAACATGAATGACACCTTATGGAGCTACTACGGTAAAAGCAAGAACCTTGTTTATCCTCATTCAAAGTGCGGTGGATGTCATTGATCTGACATGATAAAGGCTACTGTATTTCTTGTTTTGTTCTTTTGCCACCTTGGTGGTCAATAACAATGCTTGGCTGTTCATTTCCCTAAATTTTATTCTGTGGCTATTTGGGCAAATCGATAAGAAACCAGATTGTTGCAGCTGCACTTACTGGCTTTACCATAATGTAGCCATTCCTAAAATCCTTTCATCTGGTCCTATAAAAAATAAGACTAGTATATGACATCACCAACCTTTATCCATAGGCTCATTTTTCTAATATCAACCTGTCAGTACCATTTGCTTATTTTGTCTCCTTTTCTGAAGCAAAGAACTTCAAAATACTGGTTAACTCCATGATTCTCAAGCGCACCAATTTGTACTATGAGAGAAAATTTGCTCATGTAGGACTGATCATGGTATTTAGTGAAGTTGCATGCGTTATCATGTAAAAAATCCAACCATACTAACCGATTAAGCAAAGTATTTGCTGTAAGTTTATATAAAGGAGACAGTAGCAGTTGAAGTAGGATGAATTTCAACAGAAGATGTTTAGAATAGTAAAGGTTAGATTGCTTTGTAATTTACTAAAGAGAAAAATTTACATTGGTTCTGCAGCTTTAAATCATCCTGCTGTCTCTGGTGGACCCATTGGGCTAGGTGCTCCTTCAAATCCTATTCCAGGTAGTGCTCTTTTGTTTGGTCAAACAAAAATGGAAAAATAATTATGTATGAAGATTTTATTGGACCAATCAGGGCACATACTTCGTCACAATGGTTACTGCTGCTGAACTGAAACTTTAGTTAAAAACAGAAACCAGTTTTAGTTTCTAATGCTCAAATTTTTGACTCAACGTGTAGTATCAGGCGGTCCTATTGGGCTCGGTGCTCCTACTAATCCTGGTAAGGTTTCCTTTTTTGTCTTGATGTTAAAAAGATGAAGAGTCGCAATATCAATTGTTACTGTTGAAGAAACTGGGATGGTTAAACACAGAGCTCACACAAAAAATAAAGTATGGTAATGTAAAGCAACATACTAAGAAAAGATGAAAAAGAAATCTAAGGGGGGGAACACTGAACTACAGGTAGTGATGTAAGTAACAGTCTGCAATCTTTCGTATTGTTACTTCGTTTATTTTTCTATTTGTGGTGATTCAATGTAGCTGCTTTGCTGAAGAGACCAACCCCAGCTGGTTTTCCCGCGGCTGATTATCAGGCAGGAGATTCTTCTGATCATTCTGCCAAGCGAATTAGACCTATTGGGGTCTCAGAGGAGGTGATTTTCGTTTATTTTTTTTCCTCTTCTGATGCTACTGTTTATGTCCTCTTCACCCTTTAGTTAATGAAATATTGAACAAATTTACTGTATATCATACCAGGGAGCTTAAATAACTTATTTAAGATCATAGGTTTATGTTGGCCTTGTATCTGTGTTATTTAGATTACTTTTCTGATAAGACAAGGGGCATGCACGCAATTAGGTGCATGTGTTGTGCAATAAAATACATTATAATTCAATTAGGTTGGGCATTTCATGATTTCACTTAAAAATTTTGCAAAATAAAAAAGTGGAACCTTAAATGCTTCCAACTATCATTTCAAGAAATGTTTAAAATGCTTGTAACCGTATAAAGCTCTTCCATCAATTTGTGGAAATCAATGCCATGACGACCATATTAAACCCTTGTATTTCAATAAAAGCAGGGAAATCTGCCAGTAAATATTACTCCAGCAAGCTACCCACAGAGCAGCCACAACCAGGCGATGTATGCCCCTGTTCTGGACGACATACCCAAGACAGTCGCCCGCACCCTCATCCAGGGTTCCAATCCCATGAGCATGGATTTTCATCCTGTCCATCAGACTATTCTTCTTGGTAGGCACCAAAACCTTTTGTTGCTCTCTTAGGTTGTGTTCTTTTTGTTTGTGTGATTCTTTTGAACTATGTTCTTACTGAATTGGATTATTGCTATGGAGATGTGTTGTCACCACATGGAACTATTCCTAATTGAAATAATGGTATCTGGGCCAACTTTTAATATGCTTGTGCTGACATACAAACAGTGTGAGAACAGTAGACGATTTGTAAAAAAAAAGAAGCATAATGAATGTTTCAACTCTCAGCTTCGATCATCTTTGTAATACAACTTTTACCTATTCTGTTGAAAGCATCTTAAGCCTTAACTTTTTTATTATTTTTTATAGTTGGTACAAATGTGGGAGAGATTGGACTTTGGGATGTGAATACGAGGGAGAGGCTGGTTTCAAGGAACTTTAAAGTGTGGGAACTCTCACAATGTTCCATGGCCCTGCAGGTAAATATTCTTGTCAAGTTGCTCTACCTGGTTTTTGGTGTTTTGGTACCAACACCATAATGCTATTAATAATATTTACATGTGCCAGGGAATTGTAATTTTTTGGCACTTTTAGGAGATCTTGATGCATAATTAAGGTTATATTATGTCAGTTTCTTTTAAAGTCACTTTGCGCTAATTTCTGTATATTTTTTGACACGAATACCCACCTGTACTATTTTTTTTTTCCTTATTTGCATTATTTTTAATCTGAATGCCTATATCAATAATTATTTGACAGATTATGCAATCAAATTGCAGAGTTCCCTTGTTAAAGATCCAGCAGTGTCTGTCAACCGCGTGATATGGAGTCCTGATGGATCTCTCTTTGGTAAGCTTAAATTTTTTTTATGCCAACCCACGGATCTCCTGAGACAGTGATCTGGTATTCTCTTCCTTTTTGCATAAAGATGTCAGATACATTGTCTGACTTGGCTGTGTTTCACCAATTTTAGGAACTTCAGTGTATCTGTTAAGTGCACTGAAGTATCTATTCAAAATCTTCTTTGCCTATTCAACAGGAATATCCCCAAAAAGCTCATTCCATATATCTTTTGCCAAGTTTCTAATAAAATATGTAAATGTTGTTATATACCTTAGTAAACACAAGCGATGGAAAATTGTGTGAAGTTTGCTGAGTGGGCCATAAGAGAAGATAATCCCATATTTTTTCTTTGTTATTGATAGTAAGTTCTTAGCATTGTTTTCTGTTGAGAAGGAAAGATTTAGGAAATGCACAAATTGGCTTTCTTTCATTTGAAAATATGTATTGTTGAAATAGCTATGGGGCAAGACTTGTAGTAATTACATTTGCCTTACCTTGACTGGAATGCTCCTATTCTTTTATTACAGGTGTTGCTTATTCAAAGCATGTTGTACAAATATACTCGTACCATGGTGGCGGTGATATTAGACAACATTTAGAGGTATACTTTCTTCCTCCGGAACTATTTTAAAGGGGTCTGAACTAAATATCATACAACTGTAGCCAGAGTTCAAATACAAAAAAAGGGAGAAAAATGCAACAAATGATTCAAAACAGAGCAGTTGAGTTTCATCTGGCTTGAGCTAGAGCTTACAAAATCTCTCCAAATTCTCAATGATCTGCTTGAAATGAACATAAACTGTAATATTTGGAGCTTCAATTACCCTAAAAATGATGAACCTAGAATTTGAGGAAAGCTGCTGAACTGGAATTGGGTTGAATTGTCTCTATAACTCTCACCTTAAATAACCTGCCTGAAAGGAGCTGTGCGAAGTTGATCCAAATTTGACTTTGACTAGAATATCTAGCCTGCCTCTGTGGCCGTTGGTGTTGCATATAACTATGGTCATCCAGGAACCTCTTTTAGATTGGTATTACATATTACCTATCTTGGCTTCATTCCATATTTGATACCTTTTTTTCGCTCACAATGTGTTGTATTGAAATTGTACAGATAGATGCTCACACTGGTGGTGTAAATGATATAGCATTCTCTCACCCGAATAAGCAGTTGTGTGTGATAACCTGTGGAGATGACAAGACAATTAAGGTCTGGGATGCTACAAGTGGGGCCCGACAGTACACTTTTGAAGGTCATGACGCACCTGTTTATTCTGTCTGCCCTCACCACAAGGAGAACATCCAGTTCATTTTCTCAACGGCCTTGGATGGAAAAATTAAGGCGTGGTTGTATGACAATTTGGGGTCCAGGGTTGATTATGATGCACCTGGGCATTGGTGCACCACCATGGCTTATAGTGCTGACGGCACCAGGTCATTTTTCTTTGTCAAGAAAAGTTGTATTAGCCCTGAAGAAGAACCTTTTAATAAAATTCTGTTAAATATGGATTATGTCATATGTTGCCCTATTACACGGAAATATTACTTATATTCTTTTCTTTCCATTGTTACCAAATTGAGGAAACAATGAAGGATAAAGGGGAAATATGGGGAACTTGCCAGAAAAAAAAAGGGGGGGGGGATATATAGGCATTTTCAAGTCCTGTAGGGATACATGCGACTTTTCTATTTTTTAGCACCATGAACCTTATCTAAATTTACCAATTGTAGATCGCTTTTGGTACAAGAACAATACCAACACCACAAGCTATCCTAGTTAGTTTCGTAGCACAAATTCTGTTCTTACCCTCTTCTTTTTCGTTATTACATAGGCTGTTTTCTTGTGGGACAAGCAAGGAGGGAGAATCCTTTATAGTGGAGTGGAATGAGAGTGAGGGGGCAGTGAAGAGGACATACCAGGGCTTCAGAAAGCGGTCCCTTGGTGTTGTGCAATTTGATACCACCAAAAACCGGTATCTGGCAGCTGGAGATGAGTTTGTAATCAAGTTTTGGGATATGGACAACACCAATCTGCTCACAACTCTAGATGCCGAAGGTGGCCTCCCGGTATGACCATATCCATAGTTAGTAGCTATTGTTATTTTTATGCATTTCAAATATCAGTTTTGCTTCATTGATAGCGTTCATGGGGGGCATCATGATGTGCAAATTTTTTAAGCTTTTTTTTTGAACTACAAGTTCAAGTATAATAATGACCATGTCTGATGCAGATTGTAAAAAGCAAGCATAACATGCCAGGTGTGATGCAAAATTTTCACTCTTTCTGCATATTATATTCATTTTTTAACCTTACTAGAGGCTTAAAGATTAAGTTCTGGCGAAGTAACAAACAAAATAAAATTTCTGGGCACTACTTTTCTCCAGGTGGTGGAATAATAGTCATTAGTAATCATCCCATTGTGGAAACATATTAGCTGGAGGTGTATGCTTATGTATGCTTTGCGGTTTCTTTAACCAGGCTAGTCCGAGAATACGCTTCAACAAGGAAGGAACTCTCTTGGCCGTCTCTACTCATGAAAATGGTATAAAGATATTGGCAAATGCTGATGGCTTGCGACTACTTCGCACCTTTGAAGGTCAAGGCAGACCATTTGATGCTTCCAGGGCAATTTCAGAATCAAATGCCAAGGTAGCATTGTTGCGATTTTGCTCCTTTTTTTCTTATAGGTGATATATTGATATTCTTTTTATACCAGAAATTGCCTGATCTTTTTGGCCCAAGTATTGACAAGTACTTATCTAATAATTTCTGCTTTCTTTTTTTTTTTTAACTCCGCACCAACTAAACCATGTTTGCGCTTATCCATTATTTCATTAAAAAGTCAGCTCCAAAACAGGTGAAGCAGCTTGCAGTCAAATGTTTTGTGGCAGTTTACTCTAGTTTAAGTTAAGAGTAGTTAATTTGGTTATTAGTCATTTGACTTATTCCATTCAGGGACACTAACCATGTTATTTATCCCGGCTTAGGAAATTTTGACATATCATGCCTTGTCACATCTGGTTCAAGCCTGTATCTGCACCATCATTGTGGTACTTCCTGTATTATAAAAAATGATTTTGACTGGGATTTTTCCTTATATTTGCAGCCTATAGTAAATCCATTGGTGGCCGCCGCCGCCGCCGCCGCTGCATCTGCTGGAGCATCAACAACTGGAGCACCAAATACTCCTCAGACACCTATCTCTGCATTGGTTAGTTCATTTTATTTTCTATTCTTTCTTTTTTCTAAGTTCAAGTTTGTTTATTGGTTCATTTATGATATGGTACTTGGTTCATTGGTAATATAATGCACCAGGATGGAGCACACTGATTGGATACAAAGATGAGCTCTGTTATTCCCACCATTTATTTCTATTTGTTATTTGCTGACCTTTTTCTTGTGGGGTTTCTTTTCTAGTCTAGTCCAACTTGTATTGGGACGAAAGGCTTAGTTCTTGTCGTTGTTTTTGTTAAAGCATTAAACATCAGGTTCACCTAAAAATGATAGAACTTCATAAAAATAAACAGAAACAAAGGGACATTGGCTTTTAGTTAACTGTCATCCAGGGGTATTGCCATCCGGACTTGTGCCTAAGCTTAATGAGGTGTGATACTGTCATCCAGGGGTACTATGTAATATGATAAGCTCTTTATAAAAATAATAGCAAACTCTAGATAAGGTCTTTTTTTTTTGTCTTTTTTCTTTACTTCAAAATAATCTCATATTATTAGTTAACTGTTTAAACTGGCACTGACTGTCGTGAATTTGAACAGAATGGTGATATGAAAGGCATGGTAGACATTAAACCGAGAATAGTTGAAGATACGACAGATAAGTCTAAGATGTGGAAGCTTACTGAGATTAATGAGCCAACTCAGTGCCGATCTCTTAGGCTCATGGATAATTTAAGAACAAGCAAGGTAACAAAAAAAAAAGAACTAATACAAAAGGAATGAAAAAGAAGAAAAGCTCTTGTTTAGTCATCAAATTAAAAATGATGCATCAACCAAAATTCGCTGAAAAACACAGAGGAATGTTGTCGCTTGGAAAATGTTGTACTTCGCATCGAGTGTAATTAGCATTGATATGAACCACCTGATGATATGTCTAAATGAAGTTTTTAATTGCAGATCTCAAGATTGATTTATACAAACTCTGGTGTGGCTCTTTTGGCTCTAGCTTCAAATGCCATTCATCTTCTCTGGAAATGGCCACGTAATGACCGCAATCCTGGTGGAAAGGTAAAACTGATTGTGTCCATCTTGGTATAAAATTTGTCTCTTGATCGTGTGACAAAGAGAGACAAATTGCTTGTATGGTGCAACCCAGTATGCATGCCACATTTATTCCAAAAATTTGGTCTCTTTTGAAAAGCAATGAATGCCTGCTACACCATTACACAGACCAGTAGCTGCCAAATTCAGCGCAAAACACAATCTGCTACCTTATAACCTTTATTAATTTATTTCTTGATCTGCACAGCCTCAATTTTTTGCTGTTAGCTCAGTTTAAGATAGAAAAAACAACTCTCTTTGTTGCAAATGATGACTGAGCTAAGTAGACATTGCAATATCACAATCTGTCTCATGGTTGACTGGGCCTATCAACATGTGCCAGTGTGTGCCACTGCCATTTTCTTCTCACATCATCCTATACAAAGCTGTCCGACTGATGATGTCTGACTGGTGGTTGAATACAGATACTTCTGGCATAAAATTTTGGGGGGGGGGGGGGCAATTATTTCCCGGCAATGGGCACTGATCAGTATATGGCTGGCGGTGTGAAATTTTATTCTTGTTTGTGAACTTTTAAATTTAAATATTCAATATGTAGGCAATTTTAAATTTATTATTTAATATTTAATATGTAGGCAACTGCTGGGGTAACCCCACAATTATGGCAACCACCAAGTGGTATTCTTATGACAAATGACATAACTGATTCAAATCCTGAGGAGGCTGTGCCTTGCTTTGCCTTGTCGAAGAATGACTCTTATGTCATGTCAGCTTCTGGTGGAAAGATTTCTCTCTTCAATATGATGACCTTTAAGGTACATGTTGTCCGTGGGATAATGTCACTTGCTAATGATACTATTCATCGTATTTAATACTGGACCTGTCAAGATTTCTCTCTCTCTCCCCCCCCCCCCCCCCCTTGCACCTTTTCTTTTTTTTTTTTTTTGGTTTTTCCAGTATTTGGTGGTTTGAAATTCAGTTATTCAAATCTTCTGGAACTGCTGTGGATTAGTTCAATAGTAATAAAGAAGGATGATACTAAATGAACGTGTATATTGTTCTGCTCACTGGTGTCATCCAGGCTTGGACCTGAGTGAGGCAGCGTTAGTGTCAGCTACTGTAATCCATATGATTGGGATTGCAGAAGCAAGAGTTATTATATTTACAATTTGTAAGCTATTTTTGTATTTGTATTAGACGTTAAGCACATGGCTGAGGGGGGTACATTGGCTCCTGGTAGCATAGATGCATGAGCTAACTTTGTAACATTGAATATAGCAACAAGCATAATTACCTCTGCTTTTACTTGCAGACAATGACTACTTTCATGCCACCTCCACCGGCTGCCACTTTTCTGGCATTCCACCCTCAAGACAACAACATAATTGCCATTGGAATGGATGACTCCACCATTCAAATTTACAATGTTAGAGTTGATGAGGTAGTTTCTTGTTACCCCCTATTGTCGTGTATATAATTGAGATTTTGAACTTTGATCCAGGTTGAATTCAAGATTTTACAGCTTAGTTCCGACTTTAAATAACATTTATTATTTTTGGGTAACTTTTGATCTGGATTTGAGTACAGAAACATTGAATTGAATGGTTTTATCTCCTGGAAAAAATTTTCTTGTCTGCTTAAATAAATCTGGTCACAAGCAAATCTAATATTGCTTCCTCCTTTTCTCTCAGGTGAAAAGCAAACTGAAAGGCCACTCGAAGAGAATCACTGGTCTTGCCTTCTCCAATGTGTTGAATGTGCTTGTTTCCTCTGGAGCAGACTCTCAGGTTTGTATACAAGCTTCTTCATGACTACTGACTAATGCCATACTAAATAAATATTAAATTTCTGGTCATATAGCTGTTTTGTTCCTTTGAATGGTTATTTTTTCAAAAGAAAGGTGAAAGATGTTCCTTGCTTGATCGAACCACTGGAACAACACCAAAGATTATAAATATAACAGCTGCTTACATAAGCAATCTCTCATGAAGAAGTTTTTCCGTCCATTAGAGAACCAACAGAACTGACGTGCACATAATAACAAGTTAGTTCAGAAAAGAAAATGCATCAGGAAAACATCTAGGGTTTTGCTCTCAGAGAACTCTTACATGTCATCCAAGTAGCCAGTCAGTAAACAATGCTACACATAATTCATGCACACTGAAACAAAAGGTGCATGCATAATGGGCAGTTTTGAACTCTTGTTGAATTTTCTGTTGCAGATTTGTGTTTGGAGCACCGATGGATGGGAGAAGCAAAGGAGCAAGTTTCTACCAAACCAACAAAGCCTTTCTGGATCAAACATCTGTGATACGCGGGTCCAATTCCATCAGGACCAAGTCAATTTTCTTGTTGTCCATGAGAGCCAAATTGCCATCTATGAGACCACCAAGTTAGAGTGTCTTAGACAGGTATTGTCCGCAATTGCACCAGAATGTTGTATTGGTAACTTGTTGTAATTATCAGCCATTGCACCACAATGTTGTCATCTATGAGACCACCAAGTTAGAGTGTCTCAGACTGGTATTGTCCGCAATTGAACCAGAATGTTGTACTGGTAACTTATTGTAATTATCAGCCATTGCACGGTTGTATTGGTGCCATCTACGAGACCACCAAGTTAGGATGTCTCAGACAGTGATTGTGAGCCATTACACTGCAATGTTGTATTGGTAATTTATTAATAATTATCTGTCATTGCACCACAATGTTGTATTGGTATCTTATTGTAATTGTCAGCATGCTCAGTGCTAAAACATTTACGGATTTACCATTTTTTTTTTCACCAAATCTGCAATATTTTGCTAACTTGAACTATTTTTGGACTTGACCTGAATTGACGCATCAGTTCTGCAGTCAGATACCAATTTTATACTTCTTTGTATCAATTAACCCTCAATTGTTTCATTATATCTGAGGGAGGTGTGATTTCACCCAAGTCATTCAGTTTACTTTCAACATTGCAACAATACGCAAGACGTAATAAAAGTAGTCAATGCTATGTATGTGAGAAAGATATTAATTCTTAAAGCTTTTTAACAAACTTATTGTTTTTTTCGTTTTACCTTCTGTATTAGTGGGTACCCCGAGAAAACTCGGCACCGCCTATATCGCATGCAGCTTTCTCATGCGACAGCCAGCTGGTGTATGCAACCTTTGTGGATGCCACCGTGTGCATTTTTAGTGCTTCCAACCTCAAGCTTAGATGCCGCATCCTCCCTGCTGCTTACCTTCCTCCTAGTGTCAGGTATAACTCGGTATAAAATTACATCAGTTGTTGAAGAAACTTGTTGAACAAATTGATAAGAAAGGGATAGCCTCTGTTTTATCTAACTGAGCTGGGTAGTACATGATCAACATCAAGGAAATAATTTTCTCTCTTCCTCCTTCGGTTCTTATTAGCCCCTTTTCTTACAGTTTATTATATAGAAAAAGGAGTTGATTAATTGCAATTTGTCTGTAAAATTGGTGATATTATGAATATGTCTTTATCTAGAATCCTGATTTCCTGATCTAATTTTTTTGGAACTTCCCAGGTAAATCAAACAGAGCTGAATTAGTTAAATGATTTGACCTTACAATTTTGGGCCTTTATTTCCATCTGACTTGTTTCCTCATCAAATACAAGGCCTTTTCTTATCGCTTCTGCTACAAAAATATCCAAGTCGAATCATTTTACTCTTTCTACACACACAATTTAATTATATATTTTTGTTCCAGCCCAAATGTTCATCCTCTTGTGGTTGCGGCCCACCCACTGGAGCCAAACCAATTCGCAATTGGACTCACTGATGGTGGAGTCCATGTGATAGAGCCCTTGGAGTCAGATGGAAAGTGGGGGGCTGCCCCACCGTCAGAGAATGGGTCCTCCAGCAGCCTACCACCAACTGCAGCCCCAACTCCTGGTGCATCCTCATCGGAACAACCGCAGAGATGAAACAATAGAAGATTAAGGCTTTTATTTAGTTAACCCTTGTTGCTTAATTTTATTTCTTCTCTCTCCTTTCGTTGGTCTACCGTTGGTGCTTGAGCAGTTGCTAACTGAGGTATGTATGCTTTTTAGGTGGAAATTTAAAGTTCTATGACCGATCATGCAAACCTTTCCAAAAGAACTCTTCAAGTTTGGGTCTAGTTTTGTATCTAATGTACATCCAAATTAGAAATTGGTAATTTTATGGTATTTAGTGACCTATGTCATGGGTCAAGTCATGATGACTGGTAGTACCATTTTGACTGATGAAACCCGACTGAGCAAAAAGACGGAGAAAAGTAAGGGAAATGTTTCATTCAGATGTAATGCACAGATCTGGGAAAATTAATTGAACTGATCAGATACGATAACATATGCTATACAAGGCATTTGTTGCTTCTTCTTTGCCCCTCAGAAAAAAAAATATTTATTGTGGTGCAGCTGTCCTTGAACTATGAATAAGTATCCTCCTGGTAGAAGTCGAAGATGGTTAGATACTGTAGACATTAGTAGCTCAGAGATTTTATTTACGCCAACTTTTTTAACTGTGTGCTGCCTGGTTGAATATATTTCATGGCATTGTGTCAAGGAATTATTAGCTCCAGTTGTAGTTGATGGAAATCTCTGTTTATCTGTGCTTGTGAGGTTTCTTTAGCTTGGATATAGTCTTTGTATGTTTGTTGTATCTTACAAAAAAAAAAAAGCAGTTTTTACCTTTGTACCGAGCATCTATTTAATTTTTGAGGCCTTGTCAACAATATTATTGTTCTTCATGCATTATAAATCACACCGTAAAGGTTGAGTTCAATTATTTCTTTTTGTCACCGTCAGGTCAGTCAATTAAGCTTGTATACGGTAAAGGAGAAACAGAAGGAAAGTAAAAGATTCGGACAAAATAAAATAATACCATGTACGAAAGGACAATTGAATTTACGGAGTGTGTGTGGCAATTTTTTGCTACTCCGACTTAAAAAGAGTAATTTTATTGGTTTTTAAGTACCTTAAATTCCTAATTGATTTTCTTGGGCCAGTAAGTATTTTCGGAGACGTTTGAAGTTGGCAAATGACGATATTTTAAGAGATTAAAATCCTACTTGTGAGGCTTCCACATATTAATAAGGTCAAGTGCAAGAGAAGAACAATTTGGACCCTTAGGAAGCTGATGAAGAAATGAATTAATTGTGTATTTAATCCTTGAAGGGCCAACTCCTGCATATAGGGGATATATCCCAAATACCATGCATGATGCATAGCTTATCAAATGAGAAACTGTGATGTTTAATACATTTGAATGTTAATCAACAACGATTTCACAGATGATATCTCAACATATAGTTTCCTCAAAAAAAATTCGAAATTGGCGGCTGAATTCTCCTATTCACACGTTATTCATGTTGGCAGCTGTTGAAAGAGCGAGGAAAAGCGTAGGCAAATTCAGAGTATTTTGTAGGGGCATGTGCATGTCCCTCATCTTAAGGGATTACACATCAACTTTAAACGGCTGCTTGGTTATTTATTTATTTGTGGAAACGTAGCACCCGAGTGGGGATCCTGCTTCATAACAAAAGCGAACAAAAGTTATACTAGAGTTCAACGAAACAAAATACAGGAGGTGCTACTGGGCTTTAGAAACCCCAAACAGCTCCTTTGTTACTTCCGTTTTAAGTTTTTGATTAATAAAAATAAATAATAAATAATCAAAATTGTTTAACACAATCCCCTACTCAGTGTCATTCTCATTATCACACGTTATTTATTTCTTTCTTTTTTTAGAATATTTGCCCATCCCTTGCCATCCAGTGTGCATCCACCCATTTCCTCATGACGCCTACACCTCCTCCCACCCTACCTCATGCTGTCATATAAAATAATATAATTGTCCTCTATTATGATACTCACTGTCCTATAAAATAATACTAATTGTCCTAAATTTTGATACTAACTATCTTCATATATATCTTTAACTATCCCAGCAAATAATACTAATTATTCAGAAAAATAATACTTTCCAGAAAAAAAGTTAATTATCCTGGAAAATAATACTTTCCAGAAACAAAGTGAGAGACTGACTAATTTTTTGAAGGGTTCACGATGGCGGAGCCAGAAAAACTTTTAATGAGTTCAAGTATATATTACGATAACTATCAATATTAATATAAATTATAATATTTAGACATAAAATGGATGTCAGGAATAGACTTATCATCACATTAAATGGGGTCAAATACTATTTTGCTAAGATAATAACCAATATGCAAAAGTACATAATGAATGTATTGTGATTAGCAAAATAAATTGGAGACATTGCACCCTATTCGCTCTATTTAAATCCGCCATTGAAGGTTCACCTCCAAAAGTTTATCCCCCACCCCAAATTTGGAGGGTACACAATTTCGGGCACCCTTTCCGTCCCTCTTCCTTCCTGTCCATTCATATTCGGAGCACCTTAAACACCACGATAAAAAAAAAGAGAGATAAATTTTTGAAGAGCGTGTAGGGTTGATAATCTCCTCTCCCCATCTTCTTCTCTCCTCTTTCTTTCTTCCTTATCTTTGCTTTTTTTTTAAAAAAAATAAAAAAAGATCTAGATCGCTAGAGGCATGTTTAGATCGATGTTTATTATTAATGCGTTGGACTTTGTATAATGGACACCATGTGCAATATAATGGACATCTTTGCTCTTGATGGTGCTGTAAAATAACGTTTTGATAACGTAACATATTGACTTAAAAAATGGTACATCACTTATGTGCTGGACTTAGTATTATAATAATATCAGGAAGTCAAAGTTTCAAATATGATATTCCCAGTAGACATGCATCACGATGGAAATCCTAAATGCTAATAGCTGAATAATTGCTAAAATCCTCTCTCTTTCTCTAAATAATTCAATGTAAAATCATTAATTTAGTTTGGAACTATGCACTGCTGTTAGGCCATGTGCTCTTATATAAAATAGTCATTGACTTGCTTCAAAAGAAATAAAACACTCATTGACTAGATAATGGACTTCCTTTGTTATTTTTAATTAGAATTTATATACCCAAACTTTAAGGTTTATACAAACTTTAGAAAATATTTATGGCAAAGCAGCTCTCTAGCCTTGGGCACAGTGCAAGTTTTTTTATAATTATTAAATTGACAAAAGAGACTCCCTGGGGAGAATTCTAAAAAGTTTTGGAGTTAAAAAAATCTGGTACAATAAATGTGCAAAAAAAGAAAAAACAATATGACGTTGCTATGCATGTGAGATAGACTGTTAATACAAATGGCCAAGTAGTTATCATGCAATCATGCACATGAACTCTCCTACAAGTTGCTTATAAAATTCAGAAAGAATAATTTCCCTTCACATAATCAGATGAGAGTGCTTTTAATCAAGAAGGCGACTAATTAATTATTATACATTAAGAAAGGTTATCTCTTGGAAGGTCATATAGAAATAAGCTCTCTACAAGTTCTGTCACGCTACAAGGGACAAAGCCAAAATAATGTTATACAGAAGCAAAATTTGGGAAACAGATAGACTAAAGAAAAACTACGTATTAATAAGGTAACATAATCCGCAAATCGCCCTTGAATTGAACGAATTTCTAGTAAAGAATATAACTCATTTAAAAACTGAGGAAATATACTCTTTTTGCATCAAAGTAGCGCCAGGCACTGATAATTATAATAGTATTGTACTTTATGGTGGTACATTAAGGTTATTAATTAGTGAAATATGAATTAAATAGGTCTGCTGAGAACCAGCTTCTGAAATAACATCGTGTGAAGGAATAAAAAAAAAAGCCACTTTGACGGTTAAATATAAAATTACAGACAATTTTCTTGCACGTTATATTAAAGAGATGCATACATCAACACATGCCCTTTTGAATCCATCATAGGTTAATAATATACACCCGGCGCCTTTCCATCTTTTATATATACAAGTTGGTGCTTTAATTTCCTCTTCTTTAGAAGCAAGAGAGATTAGAAAGATACAATTGTGTTAATTCATGGCGCTAGGTTTGCTCCAACGTCTGTATCTTAGCCTCTTAATATTGACACCATTTGGAGGTGAAAAAGAGGATGTTCATGCCAGTATGATAAGCATTGAGACTAGAAGTTTCATTGCAAGCACAGATCATGACTTCATTTGCGCCACTCTCGACTGGTGGCCGCCTGAGAAGTGTGACTATGGTACTTGCGGTTGGGGCCTCGCCTCCATTCTCAACCTGGTACCTCTTTATTCCTTTCTTTTGCTTTAAGTGGATAAGTAAACTGCCGATGGAATTTAATTGTAACAGTGTTATTTAATTTACATGTAAAGAACATTCTGAGCTTACATATGACATCTATCAATTACAAGGTTAAATTAATGATACAGTGAAATGAGCTTACATGTGATATTGCGAAGTTCTCATGGAAGGGTTGAATATTTTCTTTGAATTGGTAGTAGCACGAGATATACTTGCTGTGAAATTATTTTGATAGCTGGAATGAATTAATACATGCTGTGGAATATTTTCTTGGAGCTTTCAAGTTTCAAATTTCAACTATGAATTCTTAAATTTTTTTTTTCCAATAAGATAAATATTCCCTGAGCTTTTACATGCCAACATTTTAATTTCTTTTTTTCTCCATGCAGAATCTCTCCAATGAGATCTTATTGAATGCGGTAAAAGGTAACCTTTCCAGAAACTATGAAAAATGCATTTTATAAAGGTCTAACTTAGTTACCTAATTTAAATTGTTAATATGTTTTTGTCTTTCTATTTTGATTGCCAGCATTTTCTCCATTGAAAATTAGGCTGGGAGGCACGTTGCAAGACCAAGTAATGTATGATGCTGGGGACCCACAGCAACCCTGCAGTCCATTTGTTAAGAATAGTTCCCACATATTTGGCTTCTCCGAGGGATGTTTACCTTTGAGCAGATGGGACGAGCTTAATGATTTCTTTAACAAATCAGGGTAACTGTCAGCTCAAAATTTAGTTTCTGAGATAGTGTGCATGCATGCATTCGGCCTAATAAGAACACATGATGCATTCAATGAATGCCGTATGTGTGCAACTACGAATAATCCATGCATGTTGACGTGCATTTTATATAGATATCATCGAGACATCCAAATTAAATGACTATTAACTAAGGCTTACTAATTAAAACCAGACAATGATAGAAGATGCATATACCAGGCACAGATCTGGTTCTGCTCTAACCAAAACTTATTTAAGGGACCCAAACAATTTCTTTCATGTTTGTTCATCTTTCTACAAGTACATCCAACACTGTACTTTATACAGGCATCTAGTGAAAGCTGATGCAGGAATCAGGATCCCCTTCTTGGGGTTTGTTGTTAAAAAATATATATATTTTTTGCATTGTTTAACCAAAAAGTATGACTAACGCATGCAACATTGGTGTGTTTACTGCAGTGCGAATATAATTTTTGGGTTAAATGCTCTAAAAGGACGGGTTCTGTTACAAGACGGTTCCATGGGAAACACATGGGATTTCTCAAACGCTGCATTTCTTATTAACTATACTGTTGCCAAGAATTACTCCATTGCAGGGTGGGAGCTTGGTAACGACTCCTATATTCAGTTGTTTAATTTCCTCAAACTCAAAGTTATCTATTCCTCTCTTTGAAGTTCCTGCTCACTTCAAGACATCTAGGTTCTGACAGGACGATTGCTTATATTTAACAGGAAACGAGTTGAGTGGTCGTGGCATTGGTGCGAGAGTAAATGTAGAGCAATATGTGGCAGATGTAACAGCGCTTATGGCCTTGGTAAATGCAATGTACCAGGGAAAACCTGCTAGACCTCTGGTTCTGGCACCAGGTGGATTTTTCCACAGTAATTGGTACAGTGCGTTTCTTGACAAAAGCAAGCCAGGTTCTCTTGATGTGCTCACACATCACATCTACAACCTTGGTCCAGGTACGAGCAATATTAGGTCCTAATTTGCAACTGTTATATAATTATGCACTGGTATACACGTGCAATTAATTTGACTTGATTATTTTGAGCATTTTTCTGAAACAGATATTTAACCACAGAGACAAATTTGAAAAACACGAACATGGTTTAATTTTGATACAGTACCAATCAGTAGTATCAGGTAGGATGCTTCTGGTGTTGTAACCTATGGTACTTGTGCAAGCATGTACATGCACCTATAGTATTAGAAGTTTAGAACATGATATAGAAGTTAAAAGTTCTAGAAGAAATCAATCTTTTCTTCATTCCTTCCCTTTCTATCTTACAAAGTTGCAGAATGATTGGTTTGATACTAGATGCATAATAATTGTAAACCATGAACAATTCACTTTTCAGGTTCTAGCCAGCATTTAATTGATGAAATTCTCAACCCCTTATACCTGGATGGTTGTGCCAGCACTTTTTCCAATTTACAAGCGATAATCACAAGGGCTAACAAATCAGCCATTGCATGGGTCGGTGAGGCTGGTGGCGCTTACAACAGCGGCCGCCATCTTGTCACTGATTCTTTTGTATTTAGCTTTTGGTATCTACTTTTTCCAACATTTACCTTCATGCTTAAAAAGCAATGACACGTGCACTGCAAGTCTGCAACTTAGAGTAGCAATTACAGACAGAAAAAAAAATTGAATAACAACATAAGTGATATTAGCATATTTTCTGGAAGAGTTTGGATGCAAATATTCTACATCAAATCAGGTACTTGGATCAACTTGGCATGTCAGCAAAGTATGACACTAAGACTTATTGCCGGCAGACTTTGATTGGTGGAAATTATGGGCTACTAAATAGGGATACTTTTGAGCCAAATCCTGACTATTACAGGTCTGCTTTAACAGAAGATATCAATAACATTATCTTTCTTTCTTTTAAACTGAACTAGCCTTACTATGAATATGGCAGTATTAGCTGTTAATTGAGGCAGGACATGACACTAATTCCTTGCTAGTTAACTTTGGTACCAAATGTACCTGGTTTGATGGGGCTGCTATCTGTTGGTACAGGGCACTTGTAGGGTTAGCATCTTTGTTTAGGACTTTAGGGTAACATGACAAGTTAGTTGGTTGATTCCCACGGTTTTATTCTGACAGAAGGAAAGGCATGCAGCAACCAAAAAAAAAAAATGGAAGTTACAGCAGATGCACGCCAACCAAGGTACTATGTCTGGTTCAGTAATTTAAAGAAAAGAGGGAATTCTGATACTACCAAACTATTAAGCCAACCAACCTATTTGCACCACCAACTTTTTTTTTTCTTTTATTCACAGTGCAATTTGATTCTTCTTAGCAAAATGTGGCTGTTCTCAATGCAGTGCTTTGTTATGGCATCGCTTAATGGGGACTAGAGTTCTGTCCTTTAACTACACTGGAAGTAACATGACTCGCACATATGCACACTGTGCAAAACAATCAGTAAGTTTCATGCAACATTGTTCTTTATCTGTGTACTTCTAGTTTTAGTATCTCAGTTTTAAGTTGCAGGTTCTAGTGAACAACTCAGGGGCAAAATAGGGAAAAAGATCATCGGGAGTCATGTTAAATTTCTCTGCTAAGCGAATGACATAGAAAAGTATTAAATTTGTATAAATTGTATGGTTTATCTTAACACACGTGCTAAACAGCGATGAGTTTGTTCCCTGCACCAACAAGAAAAGTTTCAAACTTTCGATATTTACCCCATATTCCCTGCGCTAAAATTTAGAACTGAAGTGCTGCCATTTTTCATCATCTTGAACTGCAGAGTGGCATTACATTGCTACTGATAAACCTTAGTGGGAACACAACAAGTCAAGTTGCAGTAACAAATGGTAGTGATTTAAGAAGGGAAGAATACCATTTGACAGCTAAGGATGGAAACTTACAAAGCCAAGTAATGGTGCTAAATGGGCAGATCTTATCTACTGGTACAGACGGTACCATCCCAACACTGGAACCAATGATCATTGAAGATGCATCTCCATTAACAGTAGCACCATATTCTATTTTGTTTGCTCATTTTCCTTCCTTTCATGGTCCTGCTTGTGCCTGACTGACAAATTTTGTAATGCATGGTTAAGAATTTATAACTGTATGTTCTGGCTGGATACTGTACAAGTAGGAGTCATCATTGCATGCTTTTGGTTAGAGATTCGTACCAGTATCCCGGCCACATGAACATTTATATAATCAGAGTACTCAGAAAATTCGTGCCAGAATCAGAGAGAAATAAACGTTAGCGCGACATACTGAGAGGGAAAGAGATGTCAAGACGGAGAACTCTCAGCCTAGCCAGTTGTTATTTCTTCTTGGGAGTTCGGACTCGATCGGACACTGTAGGAATGGGATAGATCATAGATGACAGGAGGGACCCACTCCTTAGAACTTAGAAGTGAGCTAGCTGTTCACGGTTCACTAACGGAGAAAGATGGTGTTTCAATTCAATTGAGATTTTGTTTACATTTTGGTTCTATAAATAAATTGAATCAAGACAAGATTGTTACAATAGAGATGCCGAGTTTTTTTGAGAGCTCTTTTGGGTAGAAGAGAGGAGAGGTTTCGAATTTGGAAAGGAAATCAAGCGTCAAAGCAAGGCATTAGGCAAAGCAACCAAAAACAATGAGCCGATTTGTTTCTTATAGTTATTTCCTAATCCCCCATAAATTATTACCATAATTGAATCATCCTTTGCACAATTAAAGCAAGTGGGATCCTTAAAATGCAATATATCACATATAACGTTTTAATTTCTTCAGTTCTTCAATTAACAGCATCCAGCGAATTAAGCAAGTCACTTGAATTAATAATTACTATAATTGAACAATTGGTTATGAAGTCCTATACCAACACAAGAAATCTCCCTGACAGCATTTGATGGCATGCAGTTGAGACACGACAATATAACCTAATTTTTGTTTTAATCATCTCTTAATTTTAATTTAGTTGCAGAATTCTCATCACAATCAATTTCTGAGGATTTCAATGGACTGAGAATTCTATATTCTGAATTATGATTTTAATAAATTAAATTTCCTATATTTCCAAATTCTGAATTTTATTTTTTCATGTGCATTATTAAATAGGTTGTTTTAATTTAAATTTAATGAGCTTTATTTGATCGAATAATTTGGAAGAACAGCCGTAATTCCCTGCTAGCCTCTTGCTATCTAATTAAACTGCTAATAATATTGTTAGTTTCTTAGTTAGTCAATTTAACAAGTTTGAATGGAATAATTGGCTAACTCTTTAAAAACCGTTCGATATTTAAACTACTCGTTGTGCGCTTGAGAATTATAAGGTCATTCGACCACTTACTATTATTTCAGGTCGAATATGTTTTGAGATAATACTCTTTTAATCTTATTACTTCGACTTTCTATAGTAGATCAAATTTGAAAGCAATTTGACGAAATTACTAAAAGAAATCAACGACGAGGCCGAAGCACGACAATAGATTTCTTCGAATCATTGGTTGATCTCTCTAATCTCTTAGTTTTTTCAATCTTATTAATTTGTTTTAGGTTTATTTTTTTCAATATTTGAAATAACAAGGTTAATTTGCTTCACTGTCTTTTTGATAAACTTAGTAGAAATATTAGTAAGGAGCTCTCGTTTTAGAATTATAATAACTGTCAGGATCTGAAAAATAAACTTAATTTAGACAATTATCTAATATATATATATATAAGGATAGCTTGATAATGACTAGTCTTGACAAGTCATGATAATATTTTCTCCAAACAGTTCAAAATATTTGAAAATCCATTTTTGTAATGCATCAAGTCAATATAGAAACTGTTAACAGTTCGAGTCACTTTTGATGAATATTTCAAAATTGATGACTCTTGAAGTCTTGATGAATACGAATATCATGCTTCGTCTTTTAAATTTAAATTTATTTTTCAAGTTTCCTTTCAAGAGTCATCAATGTTGTGGAATTTTAAATTTAAACTTTATTTTTATGATTGTGAAAAATTATGAAAGAAGAAAAAGATAATACTCATGCAATTCCGCCCCTACAAAATGCTAGTATTCTAACAAATTTGATTTGCAATTTTTGTTACAAAAATACTCGTCTATTTGTTAAAATATTTTAGTGAAAATAGGATTACTAAAAAAGTAAAAAGGAAAAGAAAGAAAATAATAAAACAATGGTTTAATCTTGGATAAAGATGATTACTACGCTGCAAAAATAAAATCCACAATCCGTCCAACCCGCACAACGCATGAGTCATGACCCATCCAATCCAATCTGCATTTATTGGGTCATGATCAGATTTTTGCGTTGGATTAGATACGGATTTAATTCTTTCGTTTAGGCTGCTTTGCGAATTCTAACCGAGTTGTATCTCCAATTATTAGTTAATTAAATATAAAATAGTTATATTATAAACTAGGAAAAAATTAACGGAAGAAATGTCATTTGCGGGCCATTTCCGAGCAGTGCTCTTTCGATTGTCCCCTCACCCCGTGTCTGTTTTTTTTTTTTTTCATTATAAGTGTTCACTTTATTAGATATAAATGTTTATTTTTTTTTATAATTATTAAGTGTGTTCAATATATTTATTTTATTTTTTTATTTTTTATCCAAATGTTAAGTTGGGTAATTACAAATGTTCTGTTAATTGGGCCGTTTGGATCGCTTAGGAATAAGAGGAATAGTCTATTTCTAGACGAAAAATATTGGAAAGTGTGTAACTTTGTGAAGAGTTTAGATGATTAGGAATAAATTTCCGCCTAGGAAGATGCTATTCCTCTTATTCCTAAGCGATCCAAACGGTTCTCAGCATAAATGTTCATTTTATTAAGTATAAATGTTTAGTTTAGTAAGTATAATTGTTTAATTTAGTAAGTACAAATGTTCAGTTTATTATATAAAAATATTTAATTTATTAAGTATTTTTTTTTTGAAGGGTAGATGGCGATTGCCACTCTAGTAATTCATTGAAATGAATAAATAGGTGCGCATGGAAATACAGATTGGATTGCCAATGTTATTAGCATTTCCATCCGTATAGTGTATTTAATCCGATAGCATTGAAATGTGTTATTAACATTGGCAATAATTTCATTGAAATATTTAGTTTATTAAGTATTAATTTTCAGTTTTTTAATAGATGCGTATGGAAATAGAAGAGGTCACGAACCAGATAAAAAATACACGAAAAAATTAGAAGGGGGTCATGAACCGATCCGGTTCAACTAAAAAAATTTTCCGACTTTGCCCATAGTGCGTCCCTCTAATTTTTTTTTCAATTTAGTAAGTACAAATATTCAGTTTTTTAAGTATATATGTGCAGTTTACTAATTATATATAAATGTTCAATTTATTATGTATAAAATGAGACAGGGAAGATTCTTTAGTGCTTGCGACACGTGAGACTCACGCGATGGCGCACCCTCTGTTCAGCGATGACGTGCGATGACAAATTTGCTGATGTCACTTGTAATATCTGGTAAAACAAAAAATAGTGTATTTAATCCGTGCTATTAATTATATTATCCCAATTATTGCAAATGTATTAACATTTCCATCTAATTTATGCTGTTCTAAATTTTTGTAAAACATCATTAATTATTTAGTCAAGTGAATCTAGATGGTTTACGATTTGCATTTGTTGACAATATGACTATTTATTAATTCTTAATTGTCTTCATTTTAAATAGTATTGGTATTTTTCTTCAATTATTGTAGTGTTATTAATTAGTTTTCGAGATTAATTATTTGTATTGATATAAAACTTAAACAAACAAAATAAAATCATGAATATTTCAATGAAAGTACATCCTGAATTAAAATTGTTTTCAAGTTAATATAATCAGATTGGGATTAAATTTTTTTGGCAAAGCCCGTTAACCCGCCATTGTACATGTCCGTAAATATTGGTGCGAATTACCCAGTTGTAGATTTGATTAAGAACACATGCATGTTGCGAAGTAAAAGACAGTAAATAGTGGATTGGATCCAGAGTTGTAACTTGTAGGATTAGGATTAAGGAATCCATCATTATAGCTAATTAGTTACGTGTGCTGAGGTGGGAATGTGTCTAAAAAAAGAGCGCCACTCGCATGCATTAAGGAATCCATCAACATTCATATTTATTTACAAGCTAAATTTAAACTTTTACCCAAATTACCCGACCTTAATTCTTTCTCAACGCCTAATTTTGGAGTCTCTCCTCTGACCTCGCCTCTTCTCTCCTTCTTCCTCGAGACCTCGATCCTCCGTAATTTATTCCTAGCTATACAACAATTAATTAATAAATTCTACAACGTGCGTAATTCCAACAATGCCCTCCAGCCCCTCCTCCTCCTCCTTCTCTCCCCCTTCTCTCTCCATACCCTCTCACACCGCCGCCACCTCACCGCTCCCTTCCTCTCCCTCCATCGGCACATCTTCCCAAGAGGCGAATGGAAATGGTAATGCGAATGCGAATGGGGTCGCAGCGCATGGCCTCCCGCTTCCTCCTCCTTCTGCACCTATCTCATCCGCGTGTGCTGCGTGCAAGTACCAGCGGCGCAAGTGCGGGCCCCAGTGCATGTTGGCGCCGTACTTCCCTCCTGAACGGCAGCAGGAGTTCCAGAATGCGCACCGGCTGTTCGGCGTCAGCAACATAGTCAAGAAGCTGCGCACGCTCTCGCCAGCCCAGCGCCAGATGGCCGTTAATTCCATGGTGTTTGAGGCGAACGCACATGCCATCGACCCAGCTGGCGGCTGCTGGAAAATCATCCAAAAGCTACAGAATGATCTCAATGAGTTACAAGCCCAACTCTCCGCCGTCAGGACTCACCTCGCCTTCTACCGAGGAGAGCCTTGTAATCTTGAAACCAATCCGCACGAACAACCCTATGCCGGTCTGTATTAAATCTTGCAATCTTGCTATCTATTTATTTATTTCCTGTTTTCTTAAGTTCATATTAAATCTTGCAATCTTGTTGTTTAATTTTTTTTCTGTTCTTATACATTTCACATATGACATACATTATACATGGAGACCCTTTGATTCTATTTTAGGAATGTTCATATACAACTATACAAGTATACAACCGCGCGCGCGCAACAACCCCACAAACCCCTAAAACCACACATATATAATTACCAACTGACTATTTGTAGTTGGCATTTGGCAAGATATAATTCTTAATTTCTGCAGTTATGACAAACAACAGAGGATGATTAACTAATTACATTGCTGTATTGCTGAATAATATATATATATATATATCTGTACAGATCAGGAGAGGTCGAGCTTCGTATGCTTGGAGGATGTAAACTCAAGCATCAAGCTAAGAAACCAGGCACAGGAGCAAAGGATGTATGATTATTTGCTCTTCGAAGAAACCCAGACAGAAAGTAAGAATAACATTAACAGCGACATAGGAAGGCACGGCATGACATGCAATTATGTGAATAATATTCATAACCATCCTAAAGAGGAGGATCAGGAACAGGACCGGGATGAAATAAGGCCGTTTATGGACATCATACCCATCTGTTCCGATAACGAGGAGGGAGAAGAACAGCTTGTTTGCAAGAACAGTGTTGACATGGCATCTCTTAATTCGGCGCTTGACACATCCACACATTGCAGTTTAGGGTTAGGGTTCTCTTCGTTTTGATCCATAAAAAACTTCACATACATGATTTTCTTCCAGTTGACACTAGCTAAATGCATGTTATTTAAGGTGCTAATATTTCTGGAATGGCAAAAACGTACGATTGTAAAATGGAAATGGATTTACTATTACAGCAGTTGGATACATTACAGACCATGTGAATTTAGTATAATTTTTCTTCTGTGTTCTTTGTATGATTGCTTTCTGTACTGGTGCGGTGGTGCATGTATCCGTAATTAAAAGGTTATTAATTGGTGTGTCTCCATTCTATTTTTCTTTTTCAGCAAAATGAATTAAGAACATGCCACCGTCTTACTTAATTAGTTGAAAATATACATCAAAGGATGATCACTGCATGGCTTGCGTATTGGTATATATGTTAATTAATTTGTTTGTTAAAGTTCATTCATTTCATTTATAAATAAGAATTGTTTTGCAATGAGTTGTGGGCTTAATTCATTTCCGCGATTTTTTTAGGGTTATTTCCGCCGATCGAGTTAAAATGATCAATTCCTATCTCGTACATCATTTTAATTAATTTATTAGATTTGTTCAATTGTTATCCAGATAGAGTTTAATTCCAATGATTAAGTAAATATACCGTGTCGTTTGACTGTGCAGGGTACCCGACTGTGCATTCGTGCACCAGTGACGGATCTATGTGTTATAAAGGAGTGTCAATGTTGAAATAACATTATTACGTACGAATATTTATAGTTATAAAATATAAATTTTTTATATATATTCTATATTTGAACCCATAAATATTTAGATAATTTTTTATTGGTGAACCCCATATAATTTTTATAGTATATTTTTGTGAGATCTTTTTGGATGGATTAACAATTTCTATTTGTAAAGCATTATTGCCATACAAAAGATTATTTTTATAAACCAAAAAGATGTATTTAATTCTTTTTTAGTTCTTGTGGGCCTTTCAATTAATTAAATAGGTCAAAAATATTGGCCTAACATAAACTAGGATGGATAATCTCATAGCAGCCCAGCCAAACAACCACGATGGAATAAAAAACAAATAAGAAAAATTTGGAAAAAAAGAAGAAAAATTTATATAAGTAAAATAGTAAAAATACCAATAATAATAACAAAAAAATAATAAAAGATACTGCTCAAAATTTGTCCTTTTATTTATCAAATCATTCTTTTATTTTCTAGTTTATTACACAATGAAATTCTAATTTGAGTAAAACTAGTGAAATCGCGCGAAGCCCGATGAATGTTCAATATTAGTATGTTTCAATTAATAACGACAGCTTAAATACAATATAAACTTTTGTTGAACCAAAAAGTTAATTATAAATTTAAAATCACGACCTTAACTATTAGCAGCTTTTTTTTTTGACCGTATAGAGAGCAAAAAATGACACAACAAAAAGGAGAATCTCGAATAGGAAGAGGTTTGGATTCGATAAATGGTTAAATCGGTCATGTAATTCTTCATTCTTTTATTGGGATATATACTAATTATAAATTTATAATACTATTTTTAAATGTCTATAAATATTATTGTGTTAATTAATAATATCAATGCGTAGTTGTCTAGGAAGAACATAATAAGCAAACAATATGAGTTTTCAATATTAAATGGCAAATCTCTAAACAATATAATAGGCATACAATATTCTTCTCTGCAAATTGAATTACAACAGCAAGTGTATACAATTGGATAACTATGAAATTATTTCTACTTAATAGAAGAGCTTTTATATGACAAAAAAAAAATCAAATACTAATCAATACAAAATATTATGAAATAACTCTATTCGAAAATTGTAAATTGGGAGGAACGACGAAAAAAAAAATCACATTTCTACTTCAATTATTCTTCCGAATGCACTTTGTGGACCTAAATTTTGCAAAGAACAAAATCATGCTAAGTTTACAAATACAAAAAATGAAGAAAAACTAAGAAAAAAGATGTTTGTATTAACAAATAAAATACCCTAAAAACCATAATTTTCTTTTGTATTCTAGGGCATGAATAATTAAAGAGAAATCAGTCTTGTGAAATCTAAGCCTAAGCAGTCAACCAACCAATAGTCAAACCAAGGACATTTGGATTTTTATTTTTTTTTCTTGTTCACAATCGTAGGATTGGTATACCATGAAAGCTTGTCTCAGTATCAATATCTAATTTAAAGGATACTAAATAAGCAAATTTCCTCAAATTCATAACAGAAACTATATTAATCATACCCTCCATTTACTACAGATGTTCCCATTGAAAAAATGTAAATCAGTTTTGATAAATATAAAATGCATGTAAATGGCCTGATTGAATATATGCTGGCGCTGATAATATTAGTGATAATAACCATAGACAAATGGTCACGGACCCATTCATCATCATTTTGGCATTGCTTAACCTAACACAAAGCACATGGCTATCCAAACAAATGGTCAGATACAAAAACTGCACTTTTAAAAATGGTGCTCCCATTAATTTTATGGCGTAAAAGTATTTCAATCGCAAGTATGGAATAATGAGCTAAAGTTACTCTTCAGAGTAAAAAAAAATAAAGAACAAAAAGATCCATAGATTTTATAGGCTTCACCTGAAATCTATTAAAACCATGGCGCCATTGGAGTCTATGTCGATCTCGGCCCACAAATCCTGCATTTCTTCTAAAGCAAGCCCATATGGAACACTCAATCCCAGCTATACATTCATGCACAATAATATCTATAAGTATTATTTTCTTTTTTTTTTAACAAAACAACAATTTCTATAAATGAACAAAAAGAAAAAAATTTGAGAGATTGAGGAGCAAGTTTACCTGACTGAGGTCTTGACAAAAGCCAGAAAATGTGACAAAATCAGCAGAGTCATTAGCCTTGAGATATGCGAATGCATCCTGTGCTGAAAGTAATTCTCCTTGTAGAAGGTACTAAAATATCAGTACAAAGAAAGAGATCTATCGGTGCATAGACATGATATTAGAATCAAAATTTGCACAAAAAGTGTAAAGAAAATTAAAAGGAGGTGAAGAAGTCAAACCTTGATCATAGCAAAGACAGCATGATTCCAGCTGGATTTGAGAGGCTTTGGATGCTTGTTTGGATTCAGAAGCCATATAAAGTCAACCCCACATATGTTCCTTCTATGGTTTCTATGACTCATCCACTGTTTTGTACAGCCGTGATAACATAATTATAAACAATATAGGTCAATAACTCAACATCAGAAATGAACTTTTGTCAAAAGCGATTGAAAGTTATTCTACAAATAATACAGAGGCTGTAATCATGGGGAAAGAATAGATGTAAAACGATACAAGGTAAATTGAAAGAAAGAATGTGAAGAACAGGAATTGATTTTTATTATTTCTGAATTCTTGGAAGATGTACAGAGATCCTTTCTAAATATTTATAGCCTTGTCTCACGCCTGACTCCTCTAACTGAAACTGTTACACCAGTATGAACTAACTAGTAACAGCTAATTACCAGATTCAAAGAATGTCTCTAATCACTAATTGTAAAAGCTAATTCTCCTGTGACATAAATGGAGTGATCAATCGTGTAGCTTATCATACCCCCCTCAAGCAAATGGTCTGCAAAGAACATTAAGCTTGTTCCTCAGAAATTGAAATCTAGGAAGTGGTAGAGGCTTAGTCATTACATCACTCAACTGATCTGCAGAACACACAAATTTCACCTCAATTTGCTTAGCAGCAACTTGTTCACGCACGAAATGATAATCAATTTCGATATGTTTCGTGCGTGCATGGAACATGGGGTTTGCTGCTAAAAACGTTGCCCCTATGTTGTCACACCATAGAAAAGATTTGTGAGGCATTGTAATACCTAATTCAGATAACAGAAACTGCAGCCAGCGAACTTCTGTACACGTGAGAGCAAGAGATCTGTATTCTGCCTCTGTACTTGACCGTGAAACAGTGGGTTGTTTTTTGCACACCACGACACTAGGTTCTTGCCAAGATATACACAAAACCCCGATGTAGATCTCCTGTCGTCCATACTACCAGCCCAATCCGCGTCACTATATGCATGAATGTTGTTAGAGAAATTTGAGTGAATGAGAATACCATGATCTATTGTGCCACAGAGATATCTGAGCACTCTTTTAGCTACCATCCAATGCACCTGTGTTGGTTCATGCATGTACTGTGATAGTTTATTCACAGGAAATGAAATATCCGACCTGGTAAGTGTAGCGTATTGCAATGCTCCAATGACACTTCGGTACAAGTGAGGATCATCAAAGAGAGCGCCATCATGTTTGGAGAGGGAAACTCCAGTGGCCATGGGTGTGAGGACGGGTTTAGAGTTTAACATATTGACTCTGGATAGGAGATCAACAATGTACTTTGACTGTGTGAGATGCAGGCCTTTTGATGAAAAGTGAGCCTCCAGTCCCAAGAAGTAGTGAATTGCACCCAAGTCTTTGACTGCAAATTGACTACTCAATTGAGCAATGCAATTATCAACCATGTTCGGATTATCCCCAGTGACAATAATGTCATCGACATAGACCAAAACAAACAGCCTATGATGTTTCTGAACAGATAAGAAAAGTGATGGGTCATAGGAGGAAGATTTAAAACCAAGGCCGACTAGAGCTGTGTTAAGTCTATTGAACCAAGCACGAGGAGCTTGTTTGAGACCGTACAATGATTTGTGTAGCAAACAAACATGGTTTGGGAAGTTAGAATCAACAAAACCCCTTGGTTGAGCCATGTACACAGTTTCGGTCAAATCACCGTGTAGAAAGACGTTTTGAACGTCCAGTTGTTTAATTGGCCAGTTGGATGTAATGGCGATAGAAAGAACAATCCTGATAGTAGTGGGACGTACCACAGGACTGTAGGTTTTTAGAAAATCAATCCCTTCTTCTTGGTGGAAACCATTTGCCACAAGCCGTGCTTTAAACCGCTCAACCGACCCATCAGGTTTCCTTTTAATTTTATACACCCATTTTGAACCAATCAC
Source organism: Rhynchospora pubera (assembly GCA_028095005.1). NCBI lineage: Eukaryota > Viridiplantae > Streptophyta > Magnoliopsida > Poales > Cyperaceae > Rhynchospora > Rhynchospora pubera. Next base: position 226,766,563 of record CM051459.1, on the reverse strand, counting down.
CTTTTGATCTGAAGGAGGTGGGACTAGGGTCCAAGTTTTGTTGAGAGCCAGTGCCTGAAGTTCCACCGCCATGGCCTCCCTCCATGCAGGCAAGGTGTTTGCTTGAGAGAAGGTGCGTGGTTCAGTTTTAATTGAAGCCAAATGAGCCACAAAATCACTGAACTGACGGGTCTTTCTCGTGTTATCCTTTGTTCGAGTAGTCATGGAGTGAACAGAACTGAATCGAGATTGAGAGGTAGTCGGTGTTTGTTGAACTTCAGGAGATTGAGGTGGGACAGTTATTTGGTCTGTTGAAGAAGAAGGTATGGGAACACAGTCAGGTTGGGGCAGCTCATTAGTTGAAGGTAATGAATCACGGTCAGGGTAATCATGAGAAACACGGGCAGAGGAGACGTTAGAATGGTTGAGATTTGAAAATAGAGCTGAGTCAGGTACAGGCGGAGGCTGAGTCGGAGGTGAGATCAACTCAGTCTGGTCTGTAGTTGGTTGAGTCATAACTGGATTTGGGGGAGACTCATTTTGATGTTGTTGAATCACCTCTGATGGAGACAAAGAAGAACTTGGGCCCAGATGTTGTTGGGCCGCAGGAGGCGTGGCAATTTGCAGAGGCATAACATAGAGCTGATCCGAAACATTGTCTGGCATGTGTTGATCTTGCTCCATAATTTTGAAAGGAAACTGTGTCTCATCAAAAACCACATTTCTAGACACATAAACTTTGTTAGTTTGAAGATGCAAGCACCTATAGCCTTTTTGAGAGGAGGAATATCCAAGAAAAACACAAGGTAAAGACCTTAATTCCAACTTGTGAGAATTATAAGGCCTAGTCAAAGGAAAACATGCACAACCAAGTACTCTCAAAAGAGAATAGTCGGGATTTTTTTTTGAAAAGAGTAGTGAAAGGAATAGACTTATTGGAAGGAAGTCTATTGATGAGAAAGACAATACTTGAGAAAATCTCATCCCAATATTTAAGAGGAATAGAGGCATGAGACATAGTAGCAAGAGAAAGTTCAATAATATGTCTATGTTTTCTCTCGGCATTTCCATTTTGTTGTGGTGTATAAGGACAAGAGGTTTGATGAACAATTTGCGGGAAATGTTTGGTTATGGGTTTGTATTCGGTTCCTCCATCGGTGCGGAGAATTTTAATTGTGGTATTTAAGAGATTTTCCACTTGAGTCTTGAACAAGGAAAATATGTGAGAGACATCACTCTTTTGTTTCATGAAATAAATCCAAGTGAATCGGGAATAGTCATCAACAAAGGAAATGTAATATTTAAATCCTTGTGAAGATACAATCGGGGATGGTCCCCATACATCGGAATGAACAATTTGTAAAGGAAAAGTAGAAGAACTAGAAGAAGGAGAAAAGGGTAAAACATGTGCTTTAGCTAGAGCACAATCATGACACAAAGAAAGCTTATTCCTATTACAAGACAAGTTATTTGAACTTAGGACTTGTAAAGTAGTAGCATTTGAAGGATGTCCTAGCCTTGCATGCCAAGTATTAGAAGAAATTCGGTTGGTGAGAAAAGCTTGAGAAGGTAACTTCAAATTTAGTATGTAGAGGCCATTTGAGCTATGCACTTGAAGAAGTGGAATCTTGGTGAGGTGGTCCTTAATGAAACAATGAGATGAAGAGAAGTTAATTTCAAGAGAAGGATTGTCTTGTAACAATTTAGATAGACTAATGAGATTAGAAGTAAAATGTGGGACATGAAGAACATCACAAAGTTTAATAGTATGATTGGAAATTGAGAAAGAAGTAGAACCAACATGATTTATAGAGAGACCATTACCATTCCCAATTTGTAACTTGTCAACCCCATCATAAGTCAAGAAAGAAGACAAGTTGTTGAGATCACTTGTTACATGTTGATTCGCCCCCGAATCGATTATCCAATCACTTGATGAAGGTGTTGGGAACTGGATTTGAGCAGTAAACGCCTGATATCTTGGATTCGGTTGCCAATTAGGGTCTGGATCATAGCGTTTATAGCATAATTTTGCGGCATGACCCACCTTTGTACAAATCTGACAAACGGGCTTGATGTTTGTAGGCTTTGTTTGCACATTAGGCCCATTCATACCATGGGGAGCATTCACGGGAAAAGAAGAAGAGTTAGTGGGTCGGGTACCTGAAGCATTCGGATTCGAATATGGTGATCTACCTCTTCCATAGCTTCCCTTTCCAGCGTAGAAAGCAGCAGGCGACAACGTGTGGGTCTTGATCAAGGCTTCGTGGCCGAGAAGAAGACCATGAAGATCTGAGAAAGAGAATGGAGAGTGAATACTGGCGGCGTTGACAGCAGCCACGACCGAAAAGTAGTCGGATCCAAGCCCGTTTATCGCCGCCATGACTAGCTCATCATCAGGGTAAGGAACACCAACTGAGGCCAGCTCATCAGCCAAACGCTTCAGGTTTTGTAGGTAATCGGAGCAACTCAGACTACCTTTGCTTGCCGATTGAATTTGTCTCTTCAGATCCATGATTCGAGTTCTTGAACTGGACGACAGAAGCTTCTGCAAATCAAGCCATAGTTTCATGGTAGTGGCACAAGAAACGACTTGAGCCTGGATCTGTTCAGTCAAAGATGAGCGAATCCAGCCCAGCAATAGCTGATCCTATCGATGCCAGAGCAAGTACTCAGGGTTAACCTTGAAACGACCTTCAGCGACATGTCTGGTAGGAGTCGGAGGTGGCGAGTCAATGTGCTTGGCCAAATTGTAGCCATGCAACAGAGGAAGTATCTGAGATCTCCATGAAAGGTAGTTTGAAGCAGTCAATTTTGTGGAAATTGGGAGGTTGATGAGAACAACATCTTGAGAAGTCGGAGAAGAAACAATGTCAGAAGTAGAGGAAGAAGGTTGAGAAGGAGAAGGCTCTGGTGCCATCGGAGAAGTAAGGATCAATAATAGCGCAAGCCAATTGCTCTGATACTATAAAACGATACAAGGTAAATTGAAAGAAAGAATGTGAAGAACAGGAATTGGTTTTTATTATTTCTGAATTCTTGGAAGATGTACAGAGATCATTTCTAACTATTTATAGCCTTGCCTCACGCCTGACTCCTCTAACTGAAACTGTTACACCAGTATGAACTAACTAGTAACAGCTAATTACCAGATTCAAAGAATGTCTCTAATCACTAATTGTAAAAGCTAATTCTCCTGTGACATAAATGGAGTGATCAATCGTGTAGCTTATCAAGATGAGTATTCAAAATAAGCATCTGTTGCTTCAAACTGCTGCTATTGTTGTTTCGGTACGGCTAGAATGGTACCACTGATTCCACATGTAAGAGTTGTGTCACTCTGTTCCCAAAATCATTGAAATGTAGGTTTTTGTAGTTTACAACCTCTAAGGTCTGTATGCACAGCAGTCAACAGATCTACATTTAAAAATCATTGAAAAGGCAATAACCAAGCAACTGTAGGAGAAAAGCAAGAGCGGAAATAAAGAACAATATAAAAGAAGAGGAGAAAACTGATATATGAAGGTCAGTTTTTGCTTCCATAGTTTTCACCATCTCCAAAGGCCGGTTTGTGGTCTGTGGATCGGTTCGCAGCGTTGCCTCCCTCCCAAACAAAACAATCAGGAGTCACTTCCGGCCTCCAAAACACAGTGCAGTGGTTCCTCAGTGTCGCCTCGCGAACTACGCCCTCTTTGTGCTGAGTAATGGATCGCTCTTCGGAGAATTGAGAGAGAGAGAGAGAGAATGAAGTTGGCACCCTATTTTCGTGTACTCGTTCGTGCATCTGTCTGTTGTCTCCACACAGAAACGCAGCAGAAAGAGCAACATGCTGGATACGAAGTTGCAAAGATAAAAAATCTGAAACAAATTGGGTCAGTGGAGCCGAACGTATAGGATGAAATCCATCGCACGGATAAAAAAATCAGACGGATGGGATTGAATGTAAATGAACAGTGTTTTTTCTAGCTTGGAATTGAATGTTTTATAATTCAAGTTTTTTTGGATTAGTTTTTTTTTTAAGAAAAGAGACAAATTCAAGTTTGAAAGAAGTTTGAGACATATCCAATTTCTAGCTTGTATCGTATTCTTCTTATGAAAAATATTGAAAACAAATTCTTCATATAAAAAATTGTAATATTTTTATTTAAATATTATTAATTTATTGAACCTCTTTTCAATTTTTTCTTGTTTCGTCCAAGGTGAACCCATTAAAAAATTTCTGACTTTGTCCTGTCGCGCACAAATATAGTTGGCTATTTGTCCTGCAAAGTTTGTACAAATTGAACTATTTTTTTTTCCCGAAAACAATTCCATTGGCACAAATTAACCTCTCCTTTAGAATAGATAGGGAGTAAAAGAAAAGAAGTTTTTGAGCCCAAGGTTGGGTTGAGGTTCGAGTTGGTAGTATGACCGAAAAAATTGAAAATAATATTAAAATATTATTAAATTATGAAAATGTTACTAAAATAATCGGTATTATATAAATAAGTTCGCAATATCAGTTTTTGAAAAACCGATATTAATGTCGTTCTTTTAAAGAATGATATTAGACGAGAAAGCAATGAGGAGGAGAAAATTGAGGCAAATGAGGCGGATGAAGCAAAATAGTGGGATAAAGCATGTGAAATGTCAAACAACGCTAAGACAGAATGGTAGAATAAAGCATGTCAAATGACCAACGAGTATGAAGGAAAAAAGAAAAAATACGTAGTTTGTTGTTTTTAGTTAAATGTTATTTATGGCCGTTACGCTATTATTTTGTAATGTATCGTAATATTGTGTAACATTAATTAATGTTTGGCTAATTTATGTTTTGTTACGAAAACAAAACGTTATTCATACAAAATAAGCATCATACAAAACGTAATAACAACATGCACATAACCATAATTAAAGACAAAACGTACAAAATAGCATCATACAAATAGACATAATAACATACCATCACACAATCATAACAACTAAGCATACAACATAACAATAACAAAATTATTCATACAATACTAGTACATCTATCGAAGATGGACAACATTTTCAACTGCGGGATGATTTTTAAAACCGGATGAAACTGCTGGCAACTGACGCAACTACTTGCCTCCATCCGCATTTCCAATACGATAACATCTGTCCCTCTCTACCATATCTATAAAGATCTTTGGTTCTCTAACATGAAATTCATTTTCATTTGTTTTCTTCATATATAATTTTTCTCTTTGGTAATGAATGTTAGGAAAGTGCACAATTTTGAAAATTTATGTTAATTACATCTAATTAACCATCCAAAACACCATATGCACATAAGGATCTAGTGCTAAGTTAATTGACACAAGAGAATAGGAAGGAATTCGATACCTCATCCAATATCGCAATTGGACGGCTCGATCCATGGCATGGGAGTTGGTGGCGAGCCTCCATGCGCCTCCTCTTTCGTCGGTTGATCGGCCTCGAGTCCACCAAGGAGGTTAACCATAATCTTCAACTCTTGTGCTAGCAAGAGGAAGAAACAAGCTAATCCCTCTAGGTTTCCTCTCTCATTTAGCAAGTAACTATATTAATTTGTGGAGAGGAGTGCTCAACCCATGAGCTAGAAAGGAGAGGAGAGAAGAGAGAGCATGGAGAAAATTCTGAAATTTTCTCCCTTGGTGAAATTTCGACCATAGAGGAAGAGGTGAGAGAGAAAGGTGTGGAGGCTAGGGTTTCCCTAAAACTTGACCCCTTTATATAGTGCTCTCTTGACCTACCTACCACAACAAATTGTGGACAAAAATGCCCTCACATGGCCGGCCCCATTGGAGGCTTTTGTGGGCTACACCAAGTGTGTTAAAAGCCCATTAATTCAAACCTTTTAATTGCTCTTTCAACTAACCTCAAATTGGACTTTTATTTAACTAATTAAATAAAGACCCAATAGCTCAATTAATTTAAATGAGTTGAACATAATTAATTATTAACTCATTAATAATTAATTTGGGATTAGCATATGCATTAATTTATTTCTATATGATCCTTTTGACTTAATTAATTATAACGGTCTGCAACGCTATACAATTAATTAATCAAACTATCATATTTTCGCAATACGCACTGTTGTGAATAAATAAATAATGCACTGTATGGTTAAAGTCCTATTTGTGTGACCCTTTGAGGATTTATGCTAAGTTGGACATGGAAATAAATCGTTATTTAATTCCAATAATCATAAGCGGTATCTAGCAACACGTTATGATTCCCAATTCGCATAAATAGTGTACTGCTACAGTATTTAAATCCTGCATAAGAGAATAAATGTATTTCCCTATTTTGATTCTTATGCCACACGATATCATCGTATAATCCAAGATAGGAATGTGTCATTCTTGCAGACTATACGTTTCTTGATCTAGAGATAATTGTATAAAGTTGCATGCAAACAATCTATCTCCATCAAGGGGCCCAAATAGATATCGTCACTCACTAAGTGAATTAATGAGGGACATACGGTTTTCTTGATGATTAGCTTTTTCCCGCACAATTCAAGAGAACATAAATAAAGTCCGTATAGCAGCCCTTATCGGGAATCAGCGGTAGACGATATTTATTGAACCTATCCTCATGTGGAAAAGATAAACATCTCAAACTTAGAACCAAAATCATAACGAAATAAACAATGACACATAACACAATCCATATGTCTATTTCGATGGGTCAAGTCCTGTGCTATGTTCCATAACATACACATATGCAATTAAGTTGGTAACTCTTTACCTATGATTTGTAGAACTTAATCATCACTTAACTTGCATACTAATCTTATAAGATAATTAATGTTCCTTGTTAATTATCAAGATTATGGACCGTTTAGATTTATTATTGTCATTCTAAAGAATGATCCACAGAGATCTACAATTCAGATCCTCAACCTGAATAATCTGTCAATAATAAACCTAGGAACAGATGATAATATATCATTCATAATATAAACTAATATTTAAGTCATTAAATTATTGACTTCTAGAACATAACTCCAACAATGAAGTAGTAAATATGAAAATATTTGTCTTTTGATGCTCTGATCATATCCTATGAGAAGAACACCGAAATAGACAATGTGTGATTTATTGACAACTAATACGAAATTTCAAAATAAAAACATAATTAGATCATTTAATGTATAATTTAAAGTATGAGCAGTACTATTAAAATTTAATATTATATAGGTCCACAAATTTACACCATATTATTTTTATAATTTAATTATTTTTCACAAAGTATGAGCAATACTATCATTATTTTTAATTAAGTAAATAAACAATAATTTAATTTAATAATAATTACTTGAAGAAGCTAGAGAGATCTTCGCAAAGAAGGGCTATCATGTTTATATATATATATATATATATATATATATATATATATATATATATATATAGGATGGCTAACGCGCCATCGATGGTACGTGCCATCAATTTTCTATCGACTCATTTTTTCGAGATCGAAAATTCAAACGATCGATCCAAACCGTTCAAGTTGATCACAATATTGAAATACAGTGAGAACAGTGCTAGGCAATTAGAAAAAAATTTAAAATTAAAATTTACCCGAACAATCATCAGGATAATTAGTTGACAATTAGAAAAAGTAATGATGTCCTAAAAAAATAATTATCCTGAAAAATGTAATTAACTGTCCTAAGAACTAAAATAATTAGTTTATGAAAACATGACAATTAGTTTATAGAAATAGAACAATTAGGAAAAGAAAAAATGTGAGGGAGGGGGTGGAGTAGGAGGACAGAATGAGGTGTGAGAGGGTAGTGTGATACTTTTGACCATTGATTAGTTACCAAGTCCTATTAATATTTGAATAATCATGATTAGTATTAAGCATGAATTATATGATCAAGAAATTAAATAAAATTAATTTATGATAGATTAATTTGTGGGATTTCTGATATATAAGAACATAGAATTGTTCTATAAATTGATAAGAAAATATCTGTATAATTGCCATGATTATCTGACTTCTGTTCTAATTGAATTAATTTAATTTAGTGAAATAACTAATTTACAAAATTAGATTTTTGATTAAGCAACACAATTGACTGTACGAATTGGCCACAGAAGATCCGTGGGTTAATTAACAAATAAAAAAAAGAGAGAGAGCAAGACAGACGAGGTCTCTTCCTCCTTCTGCCTCGTCTCCCCCTTCAGATCTGGCGAAGTTTTCGCCTCACCCTTTCTTTATGCTGTGATACTCGAGAGCATGATGCTCTCCCCTCTGTGTGGCGATGTGAGTGGATGAGTGTGCGGCTGCCTCTGGCTGGCCCAACCAGAGGTTGGCACCTCTCGATCCGTTGTGTGTTGGCACGAGGAGATCCCTTCTCTTCTCCTCGTTAATGTTGCGTTGGTTGTAGCCCTGATTTACGCATTGGCGTGACCCACTTAACTCTCTCGAACTTCACTCCTCTCTCGTCTCTTCTGTCTTTTGCTATCGAGGTAAGCTTATATATACAATTGGAGATTTAGGATTTTAATTTGGGGATTACAGTAGACGAAGGTAGAGGAGAAATCGAAGCTCAAGAGAGGTATTGTTGCTTTGTCCCTATTTTGATTCCAATTCTTGATTGAACTAATCGATTCTCACTAATTTGGTTAGTGTTAGGTCAATTGGTTTATGGAACTCTCATTATTCTTGATTTGCTTGGCTTTGATATTAGCTTTGATTGTCCTTGAGTGCTTGAGAAGATTTGTTAAGACTCACGAGCAAGGTATATCCCTACTGTGATTCTTAATTTAGATGAAGCCCCAAAATAAATGGACTTAATGTTGTTAAATTCTGATTGTTCAGTTGATAATACTAAGTCAGATTTGGAATATTCATTTTATAATTATACTTATGATAATCCAGACTTAGTGATAATGGATTAGAATTGTTTCAAAGAATTTATTCTATCAAAAGATAGATTTGACTTGATTATGAAACCATAATGAACTCTGTTAGCATAACAAAATTTTGTTATAACTCACTCATCCGGTGATAATCGGTCGGTTTGGTCCCCCGGCCCGGCTAGAGTCTTAGTGCTATTACTACTGGAAAATTCCCTCTATCTGCTCTGTACCAAATGTTTTGGAACCATTGGTTTGGGAATGGTTCTTTCTGATTCTGTAAGACCTTGAGAACTGGAGTGTATGTTATTTTGTGATAAATATTTTGCTATGTTATGCTTGATTATGTCTGTGCAACTTGCATATTTTGCAATATGCCAGTCCTAAGCCCTTTTCGCCTAGTACCTACGGTATGATTTAGTTCAACTTTCTGCATGAAAAATTTCAAAAGAAAATTTTGGATTCATATAAAGAACTAAATATCCACACTGGGAAATTATTTCTCATCTGTTTGTTTGTCTGTTTTTGCCTCATTAATTTGGAGGTTCTAGGAAACACGAAGCCATCCTAGGCCCGCGATAGCTACGTTTGAGTGTTCTATCCTCCAGTTCAGGATTCGTATACCTAGCATAGATGCCGAGGTTTATGTTTACTTGTATCTCGAGTCACCTGGTTCGACTTCTCCTAGCAATGGCATGGTGCCAGAGCAGGATCCCTCCCCGCAAGCGTAAAAGGGAGGATTCCTAGTTGGATTGAGTGATGTTGCTTTTGTGTTGTTGTTGTTACTGTGTTGCTGCTGTGATGGTGTGAGAGTTGATGTCTTTTTGGTTGGTTGGTGGTGAAGTCATACAAACAATAATAATTGAGGATTGCTAAAATGCTATGCATAACACGGATGACCTTCATGCTACGGATTCGTTCATCCAAACCGTTCATTATCTTCTACATATTGAAATCTCATTAGAAATCAAATTTTACATTTTTTTTGAATTTTTTTACTATTTTTATCAGATTTTTAAAAATCACTATTATTGAAGGGTCCAGAATTTATTAGATTAAGTATTTTAAAAAATCTGAGAAAAATAGTAAAAAAATTAAAAAAATGTGAAATTTCGTTTGTAATGAGCTAGATTTCAATATGAAGAAGATAATGAACGGTTTGGATCGGTTGTTTGAAGCATGAAATGCAAGAACGAATCCGTAGCACGAAGGCCATCTGTGCTATGCATAGCATTTTAGCAATCCTCATAATAATTTGTGTAATATGTAAAATATCTTTGTGTGAAGTTAGATGATACAAATTCCCAACTTATGTTGTAAAATAAAATAATGTGAAATATAATCTGAAGTTTTTGTGCACAATGATTTTAGAATCTGTGGCGTTTTGTCTGTTTAGGCTTGGTTGAAAAGAAAAAAAAAATTCAGTCAGACCGTCGCACTTTTGTCTTTTAATTGAAGATTAGAAGACGGGGGTGTGACAGGTAAGGGAGATACGAGGGGAAGGATGAAAGTACGTCCTCGATGATGGGATGAACAATAAAATTAAAATGCTAATTAAAACTAGCTTGTAAAAAATAGAAAGAGAAAACACATAATCACTTTAAATGATGGAATTAGAAATATTGAAAATCATCTTTATCAGACTCGATTTTAGATTAGTTCTATCTTCAATATCGTGGTGAACTAGTATAGACAAAGTTTCTAGCACTAATTAATGATTAGACAAGTGGCTTGTGCGGGGACTATATTCATGATTACCGGTGGACACCAAACGACGGCAATTAAAGCTACCAAGCCCCAATGTAACGTGGGCCTATTTTTTATTATTTTTTTTTTACAGAAGCTTAAAAAAATTACATATTTCTCTTTATAAATCCATTTAAAACATACCAGACCCCAAAATCGAAGTCGCTCGATTCAATTAAATTATAATATTTGCAAGTATGAATGCTAGTATTTATATATGTTTATTAAGATGAAATCACAATAAATTTAATTTTAGGATTTGGGCATTTCAGTATGATTTTGCATTTTAGACACAGGCTTAGGATTTAGGTTCATTATTATTACTATCTTTTTTTGAGTAAACATAATAATTACTATTGTTATTGCTATCTTTATAATTATATACACTTATTACTATTTTTATTATTACTAATTATCTTGGTTTTTTATTATTGTCGGTTTGGATTTCATTTATAGCCTACGTACCTAGTTTTATTTGAATTTCAGAAGCGTTGTTGTTATTGTTGTTTTTTTTAGAAATCCTAGATAGCGACTATCTAGAAAGAAATGTTGTTAATATTGTTGTTGGTGGTATTAAAAAACAAAAAAGTTTTCATATTTTAGAAGGATACATAATTACATATATATGTGAATAGAACAGATTCAATCAAATGTGTTTGATCGGACTTTGTCAGATCTCAATTTTGAAATTGGCGATCCAAACTGTTTAACGTAATTACTTAGATTGAGAATTTCATAATAAAAAATAGTAATTTAATATTAGAGACATGGGAAAATGTTTAATTTTATATTTTTGAACGGTAAATATGCGATTCTTTGTAATTTAAATGTAAGAACATGAATATGAGATTGACAATATTAAAGGGAGATATACGTAGTTGGAAAAATTTAGAGCGGTACAATAAAATAACATTTAACAATTATATACTTCTCATCATAATATCTTCGTAATGTTGATGCCAACGCAGATTTTGATGAAAATTTAACCATTTCACTGCATTTTAATAATTGAAATTTAAATAATTAATTATCAGTTAGTATTTTAATAATATTAGTGTAATTTACTCTTACGTTTGTACGCACTGTCATTCAGTTGGTGAGCTGCACTTTTCTTATAATTAATCTGTAGGTTGGCGGCGACAGAAGTGCAGTTTAGGAGATGTATATATATGATATATGCATGCACATTTTCTCGATGGCGGGTACTGCTAACTAACGTACGTACTAACTGCTAAGTAGTCCTGCTAACTCCGCTCTTATGAAAGGCTAGTATAATTAGCCTTCATTGCTTACCGAACTTTAGTTAATTGTTGGATATTAATTAATTTCCTTGAATTTGGAATTGTAAGAAATGGAAAGCAGTCAGCACTCAGCAGTCATTCAAAGGCTTACTTTTATCTCAGAGACTCAGACAGTGACCAAAATGACACACCTGTTCTGTTATCTGTACTCTGTACTCTGTAGTATAAACTTTTTATATATATAGAGCCATTCATTCGAGCTAGATTATTCCATTCTCTTCTAAATTGAAGCTATTTTTGGCAAAAAGGGAAGAATAAGTGAATACCAAAACAATCATGACAGAAATTCCGCTCTTAGTCATCACTATTTCAATCCTACTAGTGAGCACTGTCCTGCTCTTCCTTCAGCGCCGTCGCCGCTTTCCGGTGATGCTCCTGGGCTATAGCTGCCACCTCCCAGACTCTGATCGCCGGTGCACACTGGACTTGTGTGAATACCTGGGAGCGCGCTTAAATATCTTTGACTTTGAAGCGACCGATTTCATGCGCCTCATCTACAAAAAATCGGGCGTTGGCCAAGAGACGTACATGCCGCCATACCTCATGCAGCCGGTTGAACGCCTCTCGATAAAGCATCCCACTGCAATCCAGGAGGCTGAGGAAGGTCTCTTCTCGACAGTCTCTGCGCTGCTGTGCAAGACAGACTTGGCCCCGCAGACAATCACGCACGTCATCGTGGCGTGCAGCCTCTTCTCCCCATCTCCATCGCTCAGCGCTCTCCTCATCAACCGGTTTGGGTTCAGCGAGTCGGTAAAGACCTACACTTTTTCTGGCATGGGATGCAGTGCCGGTACCATGTGTGTCGACTTTGCCGCACGCTTGCTTCGCCATCAACCCGGGTAAGTAATTCATAGCTTAAATGTTGTAATTATTAAATTATGTGAATGACTACACACACTTATTAGTTAATTCGTGCACTTTTATTCCAATAATACACAAATAGTACTTATTCATAATATAAACTTAACCTGAGCATGTCTCAAAGCAAGCTGTTGCGCTGGAATAAACCAACAAACAATGTATGATAATTTAATTGTTTTGCACGTAACAAAAAGAAAGCTTCAAATGTTCCAAATAAAAAAAAAATTATAGATTGAAAAGAAAAATTTCTTATCAGAAATGTTTTAAATGAAATTTATAAATTATAGCCCATGGTGCATCCTTTTGATAAACTACGACTTGATGACATGATCAAATAAAATGAAGAAAAATTGAAATCTAAAATATGCTTTTAAGGAGACTGCCAATGTTTTAAAAAAAACCGAACGTTAGCATAGAATTTTAGTTTCATTTAATTTGCACCGTGAATTCTCATCGAGTCGCTTAAGGCTCATAGTCATAGCCGCTTAATGGTATATTAATTGGCAATGTTTTGAAAAAGCGCATCATCAGGTATCGCCGTATCGGTTTCATGATTCAGGTTGTTTGACTGGTGATAAAAATCAAAATGAACAATGATGTCATAATTATTATAAGATAATGCTTAAAGCTATATTAAATAATTTATTGAGGCTTAATTAACTAAATAAAAAGGTCTATTTAGCCCAGTTAGGGTATATATATGACTTTTCATATGGTTTAGGTGGGGTTCAATTTGGGAGAGGGTTTTAATTTGCCGCCAATTACCGGCAGTGGTGTCTGATGTGCACCTCGACCAGCATCTTTCTGCAGACCTTTTCAATTCGAGGTTTGGTCCGAACCGTCTGATTTAATTTCGACCGGTGATTTTTATAGACCGCACGAATTTTGACAGACTTGATATTAATCACGGGACACCCATCATTGATCGGACGGTTCGGATCAAAGATCAGCCCTTTGCTGACCTTTTAAAATCTGCAAAGGATATGATCCTTCCAAACGTTTAACTGATTGGTCCGTTCAAACCCGGTCCAACTAACAGGTTCGTGGTCGAACCGACTATAAACATTCGAATTTTAAAACCACTACTTAATGATCCTTCCAAACATCTTATTAATTAGGAACAATTAGGCTGTGCTCCTAAACTTTGAAACAAAGGTGAAGGGACGGAATGGAAAAGAAAAGAATATTTGGAAGCAAAGATTCCTTGCTCCACAGTTGAAAACCATGTAATAAAATACAACTTTATCCTTCTTGTTTTAATTCCAAGGGACTATAAATTTTGTGGGGACCAGGCGTAAGAGAAATAAAATTGTAAGGTTATAAAGGGTAGGAAGTGGTGATTCCTCATTCTCCTTGGTTACACGGTTATCCCCAAATTTGGAGATAACTGATGTTTTCTTTATAGGGTTCTGGGAAACTTAAGGAAACTTGTGTTGTCATCCATTAACCCAATAACAGCTCAAAAATAACAGCTCTTTCACTACCAAAAGGTTAACTTGCTCAAGAACACAAAATTTTCAGTGGAAATTAATGGAAATGAGGTGGGAGAGAGGATAATCAGGAATTATAAGTACCATCGGCAAGTATACCATCCCACCCATCGCTAAATACAAATTGAACATTTACAGTAAATAAGATGAACATATAGACGATCTAAGTGAACACTTACAAACAAATAAGTGTTGTCATCACTTGTTCAGAAGTTTACGTCCATATTCAACTTATTTTCATTGAACTTATTTGTTCGTATATGTTCACTTAGATCGTCTATATGTCCACTTTGTTTGATGTATATGTTTACTTTATATTTAGCGATAGTAGGGATGACAAAACTGCAGATGGCAGTAATCAATTTTCTTTTTTTTCATTCAATTATATGTTGATTTTTGGAGCAAGGCCTTAGTATTAACCTCGTTTTTTTCCTCCATTTTTTGAAAGGTTGAGTTCAATAGATATATTGTTTAAATTGTTCCATCCTTGTGGAATTAAGCGGTTTTGCAAGGAACGTTTTACTTGAATTTTACCTTTATCATAAAATGTCCCTTTTGTCTTTAGGAAAATATCGAGTCCCTGTAGGTTGGCTCTAGATTTTGAGTTGGTAGACTAATAAGACTAGTCATGAATAAATAATAAGTTTTGAGAGAATAATGGTTAGTTTATATTGGGAAGATAGTCCAGCCCAGTAAAACCAAAATCAAACAGCCTAAATTATATTGTGCTAACAGGACCGGGATCTCCCCTTCAAGTCTTCAACCCAATCTTTCTGAGCACTTTTCTACTTTCCAATCAACTCCCTGACAGAAGCGTGGAGGTCTAGAAACTGTCTGATACAACATCAGATCAAGTTTGTTTTGTTTTTATTCTTAGTGGTACTTTCTTTGAACCTGTATATATAAATATCTAATTTAGAAATTGAATTCTATAGTTGCTTTTACATGTGCCAATTAATTAATTAAGCTCCACGTTCACTAGGCGTATTACTAGCATGTTTTGAGGTGTTGCCGTGTTGAAACTTGAAAATTGTAATAGGCCTGGATTAGACCCAATCCAGACACTTGGGCGTTACCCAATTAAGTTTTGTCATGCTTGGGCTTAGGCATTTCACCAAGTTCAATCCATTTACCATAATTTCCTATGTAACATGGTACATCAGTACATGGCCTAGCCTTAATACATGTGGCATGTCCTTATTGTACAGTACAAATAATCTCTTTTACAGATAGTGTCTTTCCTACCTGCAGGAGTGCAGGAGAAAGTAAAATTAAATCTATGTTCTCAAAAGGGTACGTTACAGCCATTTTATGGTCACCCATAAAAGGGCTTATATAAGTATAAACCGAATAACTTTTACGGAAACAAACCAGCATCTCTAAGTATTAACAGCAGTATGTACTGTTGTCATGCATGGGTAATCATTTATTAATTAATTATTACGTACTGACCCATGTTACTATCATTATTAACATTTATTCAATTTGTATGCCCCAGTCAACTCCCCAACTACGTACGTAGGGCCTCTACAAATTTCATTAGGAAACAGAACGGTAAATATATAGTCCTTTATTTCCTCTTCTTTGAATATTGTACATTATTATATGTTTGTTAGGTATCTATTTGATGATTTAATTAGTTCCATCTTTTATGTATGTAATGTTATGCATGGTTATTTAACCAGTAGCAAATTGTTCATAGTATATTATTCAAGACATTAATTAAAACACCAGAAAAATGCAATTAATTAAAGATTGAGAAAATATGTTTGTAAGAAAAAACAAAAACAGAAAATGTCAATCGACAACCGATATTCATGCAGAATAAAAAATGTGTATACCAAACAACTACTCAACAATTAAGGGCCTGATTTAGAGGAGAAGAAATTAGAGGTGCCTAATTTTGTGTACTATATATTTGTGCAATTTACTCTATCGTTTTATTATGTTGGTACGCTTTGTCCCCCTCACATGGCGAGCTGCACTTTTGTTAATCACAGGGACCAAAAAATATTAGACATGGCTCATTTTTTTTCGTCCGTACTGCTTATATAATGCGAGTAATTAATTAATTAGCTCAGAAACAATGCCTGGTAGTTGGATATTTTGTAACAGGAGAGCGGGGAGTAGAGGGATTTGAGATGGAAATCAAACATCAAAGTGAGTGAATCTTGGCAGTTGTTTTGGCGTCTGTTCTATATATTATATATGTAGCCAGGTGATAGTATAGCCATCCCATCCGAATGCTACTCTTGTATTCCATCCAATCCAAGTCCTAAAATTATAACTATTATTTGGCAAAAAGTGAAGAAAAACAAAACAAGGCATGACAAACTTTCAGCTCTTAGGCGTCACTCTATCAGTCCTACTACTAAGCACAGTAGTAGTGGTCCTCTGGCGTCGGCGCCGCCTTCCCGTGATGCTTCTGGGCTATAGCTGCCACCTCCCCGACTCCGATCGCCGCTGCACTATGGACTTATGTGAGTACCTTGGACTGCGCATGAACATCTATGACTTACAAGCGCGTGAATTCATGCAACTCATCTACAGCAAGTCGGGCCTCGGTGAAGAGACGTACATGCCGCCATACCTCATGCAACCAGTCGAGCGCCTCGTCGTAAAGCACCCGCCTGCAATCCAGGAGGCCGAGGAAGGTATCTTCACGACCGTCTCTACACTGCTGTGCAAGACGGATGTGGCCCCGCAGGATATCTCGCTCGTCATTGTGGCATGCAGCCTCTTCTCCCCTTCTCCCTCTCTCAGTGCGCTCCTCATCAAACAATTTGGTTTCAAAGAATCGGTCAAGACCTACACTTTTTCCGGCATGGGATGCAGTGCCGGCACCATGTGTGTCGACTTTGCCGCACGCTTGCTCCGCCATCAACCTGGGTAAGTAATTCAAGCTTAAAATTTTACAACTAAATAGATGACACATAGATAACCACATACGCTTCATTATCGGTGCATTTCTTCCAATTTCACACATGCAGTCATTACTCATTCACTTAACTCAAAGAAAGCTATTATATTAGTATAAGTAAAAAACGTATGATAAAAGTCTTGCACGTACGTAACAAAAACAAAGCTTGTTCACCAAAAAAAAAAAAAAACTTAGCCCAAAATTTTAAAATATAATCCAAATTATCGCACATTATTCTTTTGTCCAATTTTTATGCTTAAGTCGAATAAAAGTTCTTCGAACTTTCAAGTGTTAATTGAGCACCTCTAACTCATCTTGCCCCACTAAAAACTAAATTCTTCTGGCCCACGGGCCTATGGAGCCTCAAAAAAAAAAACTAAATTCTTCTTTTTTATGTTAAATAAAACATATATCCTGCTTTCCAACTTAAATATTTATACAATTTTCAAACTAAATTTGAACTCGCAACATCTATATTCTATGATCAAATAAAATCAAATTTACCAACTTGTTTTCAAATTAAATGTCCATAAATATCCATCGGATTTTGAACCGCGACCTTTTTTTTTAAAGATAAAATAGAATCAAGTCTTCCGACTTATTTCGAAATGAAATATCACAAAGAAGCGTTTAAGTTATATTATGCTTAACCAACATATTATCAAATACTTAATTACTATCAAATCCATGCTATAAAATACCACACCATTTATGACCTGAAGTAAAATTTAATCCTGCCTCATCTAATGTTGTAATCATAACTAGCATCTAATTAATAGGCCTAGCGAACTTTAATCTCGCCGTGCATAGACACCCGTCCAACTATACCTGTGTAACGTGGTGAAATGGCACAACACAGGTCGATCCGTTTGTCGTTTCATTAAGAAAATAGTATGATATTTCATTTCATTTATCGTTTCGTTTAGAAAACAAAATAAGATTCAGTACCACTATTCATCCCACTTAGAAATTACATGTATTTTTGTTGAAAACGAAGCAAAATAGTTCGAAACGGCACAATTAATTTTGTGTTACGTTTGTCGTTTCGTTATCGAATCGCATCATTTGGCTCTGGCACTAACCGTTTTGTTAGTGTTTCACGTCACATCAAACGACATAATAGCTGTCGTTGACAACCTTAATTACGTCCAATCTATTTATGGCTCAGTTTGGATGGGTGCAGGAATAAAGGAATAGGTTCTTTCTACTTCTAAATTTATTATAAACAATTCAAACTTTTCACAAAGTTACACACTTTCCAATACTTCTTCTTTTATTCCTCTTATTCCCACATCATCCAAACGGAGCCTATATGCTAAAGTAAGTACAACAACTACTAAATCTTTTGTCCCAAAATAAGTTGGAATAGGGCTAGAAAAAAAACCCAACAAGAAAAATCATCCAAAAATTCCGCTTATATTAAATTCTGCTTGCATTGTTTAATATAGTTCGGTCCCAAATTCAAGTAATAGGAAAAAGTTGTGATACAAGAGACGAGCCAACTGTAAAAAGCTTAACCACATATATGGTAATGAAACCTAATTACTAAAAGCAAGCAAGTACAAGAAAAAAATATATATATATTTTTCTCTGTTATTATTAGAAAATCCGTTAAACCAAACTTTTTACCCAAGTTTGCATGACTATCAATCTTCTAATTCAACTTATTTTATTGTTGATATAGTATAGCCTGGTGTGTTTGGATGCATAAGAATAAGGATTCGGATAAGAATAAGTTCCAAATTTCTTATTCTTGTGTAATCCAAACAACAATGGAATAAGGAATTTGGATCCTTATCCATATTCTAACAAAACTATGGTATAAGAATAAAAAATTTTAATAAACACGCATTTCGAGATTTTTTATTCTTATTCCTTATTCAACCGTATATCTATATATAGAGTTTAAAAAAAACAGATGCTTTTGTTAATAAAAGCAGCCGGTTTACGTTCTTTTCAAAAAAAAAAAAATATTTACGTAATTAGATAAAGTAGCATTTTTCCCCCTTAATATTTTAGGTGGGGACAATGCCACCAGGAATCTGCAGTTTCTTAAATGCACGGATATGCAAAGCTTCAGACAATTATTTAAGAGTACCAAATCTTGACAGCAATCGTTTAATAATTGCTTGAAGAAAATATTTACAGTAACCATAAAAAAAAGTAAATATTTGCAAGTAAAATCACCCATCATGAACAGTTAACATATATGTTCTAAAATTGATAGCAAACTCCTCTGCCTGTATGAAATATTGTTTAAACTAATAATTTTGTTCGACTTCCATTGTCTAGCTCCTACAGGTTTTAATATTTTTCCCAAACTTCATATATATATATATATAGAATGGATAACGTGCCATCGATGACACGGAGGGTCCTGTGCTATCAAGTCATTTTTCGAGATCCAAACTTTAAATGGTCAATTTGAATCGTTCAAGTTGTTTTTCATATCGAAATGTCCATGTAAACCAAAATTTATTTTTTTTATTGAATATTTTTGCTATTTATTATGCTATTTTTAAAAACATTATGATTAGAGTATTTCAAATACTCTATTCTGAAAATATTATAATAAATAACAAAAAAATTGAAAAAAAATGTAAAATTTGGTCTCCAAGGGTATTTCAATATTGTGATCAATTTGAACGATTTGGATCGACCGTTTGAATTTTGGATCTCGAAAAACGAGTCGATAGAAAATCGATGGCACGTGTCATCGATGGTGCGTTAGCCATTCTCTCTCTGCCATCGAATCGCTTTACGAGATCCAAAATTAAAACAATCAAACCAACCTGTTCAAATTGATCACCATATTAAAATACCCTTGGAGACCAAATTTTACATTTGTTCGAATTTATTTGCTATTTATTATGATATTTTCAAAATTTAGAACCTGAAATACTCTAATTATAATATTTTCTGAAAAATATCATAATAATTAGCAAAAACATTCGAAAACAATAAATAAAAATTATCTCCAAGAATATTTCAATATGGTGAACAAGTTAAACGATTTAAATTAGTTATTTACATTTTGGATCTCGAAAAATAACTCGATGTAAAATCGATGGCATATGTGTGTGTGTGTGAATCTAATAGCGAGTCATCGTATATATATAATTGCATGCAATTCGTTATGAATTCTTTTACTTTCTAATTAATAGAAAGAATATAGTTTGCTAGTATGATGTAAACAGAACAGATGTGGAATGCATACAGCCAAAATCATATATCTACATCAGTGTCTCATTAAGCAAATAATGATTAAGAGGATGTTAAAATTCAAAGCCTAAATTAGATTCATAGCATATATCCGTAGATACAATGGTTTTGTTGTTTTTGAGACAAAGACAAACAAATACAAGGATGTTACAAGAAATAATATACAGGTATGATAATAAAAAAAAGGAGAAAATTAAATATTAAAAACGAATTATATAATCATTTCTAAAAATATTTTATTGATGCACTTATAGTTATAGACATAAGTACATAAAATACGAGATTGTTTCAATGAAATTTTAAATAATTAGAAATGAGATGCACAAATTTTAGAATTATTGTTTGACATCGTCCTATATATATATATATATATATATAAAATAAAAGCACATTTCCCTTTCATTTCTTTGGATAAATTAAATACCCATAATTTTCTTGACAAAAATACAGAGGGAATATGAATTCAGACATGAACTAGCATTCCAATCGTACAATACTTCTGCTTTCCCAGCAGTTGATTCTCTGATCCATTTGTCCTCAAACCGTATATCCGATCCGATGTGGCGAAATCAGTGTGTGATGCGTTGAAGGTAAAATCACCGTGCACACTGGAACCCATGCTATATGAATACAGAAAAATTGATAATATAAGTAGTATTTTACAAATGCGTCGATATATATTAATTTGTAGATATTTAATATATCTATTTATAGAGATATACTTGTACATTATCTTAGGGTGCGTTTGGATCGTTGGAAGAAAGAAGAAGAAGAAGAAAGAAGAAAAAAAAATTATAAACAATTCAAACTCTTCACAAAGTTACACACTTTTCAATACTTCTTCCCACTTCTTCTCTTCTTCTCTTCTTCCCACACCTATCTAAACGGAGCCTTAACTATTCCGTTCTTAGTACGTTTGTTACAATGCCTCATTAAAATAAGTAGAAATTAGATATTTTATTATTTTTACCATCTCAAATCTAACTCTGATCTACCTTATGCAATGCATTAATTACCCTTGACCCGCTCCGACAGTGAATTAATTAAACCCCTGTCTGGATCCCTGAGCGACAAGGAAATGTTATAACCTTTTCTATGTCTATATATGTACTTGCATTATATTTTTATATATTTATAAAAAGGATACAAAATTATGTGGCCACATTAATAGCACCCAATGACAGCAATTCTAGTAAATAGTTTTAGACTTTTAGATGATTGCTATTTTCAGCCTATAAAAATCTTCCAAGGAAGACAAAATATATACTGGCAATCCAAGATCAGGTCGTTATATTCGAACTTCACAATAACCAAATTCTTACTTTTTATGCGGAAGAGTCGATCAAGAGGTTTCCCTTTAATGAAGTCAAATAGAAACATTTTAAGATTATTTTCTTGAATAAAATTAAATATTTAAATAAATCAACTGATCTAGTTACATCTCTTCTCTTGACAACACAGTTCAATTGTTCACATACCTTTAGTCTTATTATATCGATTGCAATCTTAATTAAGATAGAGTACTTAAATCCGCATTTCCGTTCTGAGAATTGTCTTTAGTCAGAACTCATGAGAAGGCTGATTGTCTTGTAACTATTTTTCTTAAATCTCTCTTTTTTTTTTTTCTTGCCTACCGCCTACCGGCCAGGCTTACTTTGGACTTACTTGCCCAAAAAAATGAGTTAATATACATAATTTTTCTTCATGAATCAATGAATCATGGAAATAAGAAATTGAGCTAGCTTTATTTTGACAGATCGATCTACAGATGTCCTTTTATCTTCACCTATAAACTAAGTACACTAAAATCATGTCGGTACGAGTACGACATTAATAATATAATACACGTGTCATCTTTTAATTTGCTACAGATTCCGATCTTGCAACCAACCAGTAAAGTCCGAAGATACGTTTCAATTTCAGAACATGTAGCCATACATACATTTATAATAGTAGGAACAATAAATGAACACTTTACAAGATACTTGCTCAAATAAGAAAGTCATCAACCAGTTCAGTTCTTCTCTCCGTATATAAACACCTCCAAGGTTTCAGCGTTGCTACTAAGTACTAATTAGTAATTTACCTCCTTGGAACTTGGAAGTACAATGACACCTCTTCTTCTCTTCCTTTTGCCTCTCTTCCTCCTCACACTAACCATAATGTTCTTCCTGATTCGGCGCGACCGTCATTTTCCAATACTCCTTGTAGGCTACAGCTGTGACCTCCCAGATGCACAACGTCGTTGCACGAGTGATGTGTGTGAATACCTCGGCTTACGTACACGCATATATAATGACGAGAGTTGCGACTTCATGCGTGCAATCTACAGAAAGTCAGGCCTTGGTGAAGAGGCCTATGGGCCACCTTACGTCTTCCAACCATTACAAGATCTCGGCAAAAAGCATCCTTCGGCTATCCAAGAGGCTGAGGAGGGTCTCTTTTCAGTTGTTTCATCTGTCTTGCATAAGACGGATGTACCGCCACATAAGATATCATTTGTTCTTGTGGCATGTAGCATGTTTTCCCCTTCTCCATCTCTAAGCTCTATGCTTGTGAAACGATTCGGCTTTGCCCGGTCTGTGAAGACATACACCTTGTCTGGTATGGGATGCAGTGCCGGCACCATGTGCATTGACACGGCGTCGCACTTACTTCGCAAGGAACCTGGGTTAGTGTTGGTCAACAAAATAAGTATCAGTGTTAAGTTGTCATTGTCAAATTACATTAACAACAGTACTGAATTGACAAACACAACAGACAAAATTAAAGAAGGTACCGTACCATCTTGCAAGTTGCAAGTTGCAACAATTATATCATCTCCTTGAATGAAACTTAGAATAAGCTAGTCAAAGTGGACCGCGGCTCCTCTTCTATTTTAAAATGTATAAATAAGGTTTTAAGAACTTGTAGTACCGATTCCCATCTTATCTTCAAAAAGAACTTATAGTACCATTTTATCTTAAATCTACTAATTTTACTTCACTTTTCTAATTCTTACTTTTTGAATTGTAAGGTGAGTTTTAGAAATTACTGCTCCCATATTATAAAAGGGCCCCTCTACAATTCTGTTCATGGTGGCTTCGGTACCGTATTCCTTTATATCAATATATATAACTGCATCGATCTATTGTTTAGCATCTTACTAAATATTTTTGTAATTTATTTAATTAATTTGACATAAATATGTAATTACAGATATGCACTTATCGTCGTTACAGAGAGCATGGGTGTGAATTGGTACTTTGGCAACAACCGCCATATGCTTGTCACCAACTGCATATTCCGTGTTGGATCAGCTGCTTTGATTCTTACAAGTGACCCGACGCAACGACCCAAGGCAAAGATGGAGCTTGTACTCACCCAACGAACCCACCACGGGGCAGACGATTCGGCATATGGGGCAGCAATCCAAATGGACGATGAAGATGGCATGGTCGGGGTTGCGCTGACAAAAGATCTTATCCGTGTTGCAGGCACCAGCTTACGCCGTCACATCAGCACCTTGGCACCTCATGTGCTTCCTCTGTCAGAGATGGTACCTAACTATATATTCTCAAATATATCAGTTAACCTGGTGGATATGATAAGTTGATAACATGCAAAAAACTGACAGCTACTAGCAATTAATTTCATAATCAACTCCATGCATGTTATTATGATTGGTTAATTAATTGGATGTGCAGGTGAGGTATGCATACAGAGTTGCGAAGTCATACTTGTCTCGCGACAAAAAGGCGGCCAGTATGCAAGTGCCAGACTTCACGAAAGCATTCGATCACATTTGCTTCCATGCAGGGGGGAAAGCAGTCATAGATTCGGTGGGAAAATTGATGAAGTTCGACCGTGGGGTGCTAGAGCCGGCACGTATGACACTACACCGGTTTGGTAACACGTCGAGCAGCCTGGTGTTCTACGAGCTGGCCTACTTCGAGGCGAAGGGGCGAATAAAAAAGGGGGACAGCGTCTGGATGCTGGCCTTTGGCACCGGTTTCAAGGCATGCAGCGTTGTGTGGAGGGCACTGAAGGATTCCTCCATGGACCCCGACAACCCCTGGATCAACTGCATCCATCGCTACCCAGTGTCGTAGCGTCCAATAGATCCTGATCGCCGGTATATTTACTGGTGCATTAATTATTAGTTATGTTAATTAATTAATGCATTTGTAATACAAAACCGGTCAGTATCTATTTGAATATTTGATTCATGTATGTGAACGATATTTTTGTCAGGGTTTGATTTTGTGTTTTTATCTTTCAGTTGGACTGAGACTGTATATTTCTCTTTGTGGGTTGGCGATCTGTGTGTGCGATTGTGTGTTGGCTATGTTACTTATGCAAAGATAGATAAATGAGGTAGAAATTAAGGCTGTCAAAAAAAAAAAAAAAGCACATAGCGATGTATCAGTAAGTCAACTAAGTTATTTGAAGAGTGTGCATCTTTTAGAAGAAAAAAATAAATCAGTTGTGAAAGGACCTGATACGCTAGTACTATTTTGCCATGAATGATATTTGTTGTTGATGTCGATAATAACCGACTACCAGTGAGTGGGTATGGTATGGTATGAAGTTCCCGAGCATGGTGTTTGTGGGACCATATTATCACTTCTAATAAATACACCAAGACAGTACCTCTGTCTTTTTTTGTTGGGATAATGAATGTAATTTGAAAATCAAGTCAAGATAACCAATTTTCAAGCCAAGGTAACCAATCTCTTTTGCTTATTTATTAATGGATTGGGAAAGGAATGGCTGTGTGTGGAAGGATGGATCTGCTTCCGGAAGTAGTTGGCGGAAGAAAAAGGCTCCAGAGATTAATTTCAAGGACTATAATGGTAATGGGGGCCGATAATAAATGTCAAATAACTCTTTTATACCCTGGTTTGTATAATTAATATGCTTGCAAACCACACAAAGCCTTTGAATTGGAAGTTTCTCAATATTTTCACATACTGATAGAAAGAGTACTATTCGTTTTTTCCAAGTATGGCACTCTCCGGAATAGAGTTGGCGCTTTTTATGAAGAAAGAAGCTCAGGACATAACAGTAAAAAGGACAGCTATAGTTTGTACTGTGAGTGCATGACATATAGTCATATAGATGAGGCTACTATGCTATTATATATATCACTAGATAAGAGAGTAGCAGAAAATCCTTTGTTTTTTGACATATGCATGCGACAATGGTTCCCCAACACCATATTTGGTTTAAATAGTGAAACAAAAGTAAACTTATAATGAACAACAGGACAAGTCGTGAATCAGAATAGAAACAGTAGTTTGTAATTAACTCCAGTCATTAATTGTCTGGTTGGATTTTACATTAATGGCTCATTTCCTTTTAAATTCAGAAATTAATAAATTAAAAAATTTTGGAGGCTTTACTTACTATTGATTTTGGCAATCATTAAAATAAGTCACAGGTCCTTGTTTATTATTATTATTTTTCTAGACTGGAAGTAATTATATCTAGAACTGACAATTTTTATCCTAACCCCAGCAATCTTGACAGGCCACATGGTCTTGATGCGAGTTTGGGTGAGATCCGTAACAAGGGGAAATGATCTGGGCCGACCCATCAGATCAGTTCATAATATTGTAAGTTGTGAATTTGTGATTGATTAATATGCAGATTAGGAATTTAGGATCTTAATTTATGCTGAGACTTCTATCCCTCAAAATATCAAGATATCTCAATCTATCCTGCACTTTTTCAGAGTCAAAAATGGCGGAATATGTGGACTAAGTTGTGTTAGTTGGTCTATGCAGAAAATCAAAGGACCTCAATGTCAATGACAAAGGTCAATTTACATATGTGTAATGTAAACCTGAGAATTTGTCAGCAAAATTGCCAAAGCTTTATTTATCACATGTTGTGTACAAATCTGAGCCAGGAACCACGGGAGCTGATTGTCCAATTTTCTCCGCACAACATTAATATGGACAAAATTGCCCCTCTTACAAATCAAATGTACTATCAACATCATGTTTAAATCCACAATTAAAATATTAGTCTTATTAAATTCACATTATTTAGATAAAAAAAGTCAGCCTTATATAAACATGAGGCATGCCGCTAGAAAATATAATTGATAAATTTGATTGCACTAAAAGAAAATATTGTTTCCATTAATTTCACTAGTAATTTTAGATAAAACAATTTATTATATATTTTTGTTAGATTAAACTTATTTTTTCTCAAACTCTTAGTTTATATTATTTTAAATGATTGCATTTTAGTTAAAGAATTATAAAAAAAAAAATAGAATTGGAATGCATCTACTATGTTAGAGGGGCAATTTTGTCCACTAATATTGTCCAAAGAAAATTTAACTTTTGCCCAAAGCAGCTGCCGGAATCAGTGATCATAAGATTTTAGAAGTAATTCCGTGCACTCTGTAGCTGAAAAAACTCTGAAGTCCAAACACAAAATGAACAATTTCGTAGGCATGATCCTTCTGTGTAAACAACTACTATGTTTCGTTTTTCTCTTCTCAGTTGTTACTGTAACCAATGGCTGTGTTTTGGAGGAAAGGAAAGCTCTGATGGAGATCAAATATTCTTTGATGAGAGCCAATGCAACCGCACCCAAGTCATGGGTTAAAGGAACTGACTGCTGTTTGTGGGACCACGTCAGGTGCGAAAACCACACAGGGAGAGTTTCGGAGCTATCTGTCACCCGTTTCTACGGTTTCCAATGGAAGCTCAATTTCAGTGTCTTTAGTTCCTTCAAAGAGCTCACATCCTTGGATCTTTCCCATAATGATTTTGATACTTCTCCTAGTTTAGAGGGTAGGTTCTGTTTTTCTGAACAATTAATCTTCGTAAATTGTAAGTACATAATTATTATATTTTTATAGTCTCTATCTAGTCTTTTCTAAAAAAAAAAGTACATAATTATTATATTAGTAAATCAGATTAAACGGAGACTTGTTAAGTTTGGTGGTTGAAAAATCTTAACTATTGTTGTGTCGGTCTTGGTCGGGTTCAACCTATGCAAAAATAGTACAAACAAATTTATTGTTTTTTTTTCTCATTTAACAATGTTTATATTCTTTTTCCTTTTCTTGAAACTCAATGACAAGGTGCCATACCAGCAATTTTCATTAAAAATAGAAAGTGTTTGTACCAGTACCTAGTTAAGTACTAAAAAATAGAAATAGTTTGTACCGGCACCTTGTACAGTTGCCTGTGGAAAGCACTCTTTCCTTCGCTATACTAACCTGGAACCACAGATCAAAAAGATTTGATGCCAGCTGCTATCCATTGAACAGAATTACTACAATCAAATAGTGGGTACCAGGCGAAAATTCCTTTACCGATGTTATATTTAATTTCCTTTCTAATTTTTCAAGCTCTTGCCAATGGAAACAGGCATTTCTCAACTGACAAAGCTACGGTATCTTAACCTCGGTTATAATGGGCTCACTGGAAACATCCCGCTTTATCTTGGGAACATTTCATCTCTTCAGATTCTAAATCTTGAGGGTAACCTCCTGCGTGGCAGTCTCCCTAATGAAGGTAAACACTTCTAAACAAATAAAAAATACTTTGAAGACTTGAAACTGATTTCATTTATCTAATTATTTCCAATCATTTATTGTTTGCCATGCAGTGATCAGGAACTTGCCAAACCTTCGTGAACTGTACTTGACTTCTAACCGAATTAATGGCAGTCTTCCAACATCTCTGTTTGAGCTTCGACATCTTGAGCATGTTCACATTTCCGGTAACCTCTTTGAGGGAAATATTCCAAGGGGTTTATTTTCAAATCTTACTTCCCTACGTTCTCTCGACCTTTCCGATAACGACTTCGATGGTCATTTCTCTTTTCTTGAACTCGCCAACCTCTCCATGTTTACAGAGATTAACCTTTCAAATAACAATAACTTGGCCATACAAGTTAACTACCCAGGCTGCGAAATTGCTCCATCTCTCCAACTAAAGCTTCTGATCATGTCGAGTTGTAACATTGAACAAAACACTCTTTTGAAACCCAAATTTCTAAAATCACAAGTTGATCTGCAAGTTCTTGATCTCTCCCATAACAAGTTACTTGGTCCCTCACCAAATTTTTTATTTTTAAACAACACAAAGCTCAAGTACCTCAATCTAAGAAACAACTCCCTTGTCAGTGCTATGAACCTTCAACTATATCCCAAAGCCCCTATCCTAGCAATTGATCTTTCCCAAAACAATATAGATGGATTAATTCCAAACAACATTAGTTTGATGTTCCCACATCTTATTTCCTTGAACATTTCCGGAAATAATTTTTCTGGGAATGTACCATTGTCTCTGTGTAAATTAAGTAATATGTCTTTCTTGGATATGTCTAACAACAGCTTCTCCGGAGAGATTCCAAATAGCATATTTACCAATTGTACATCATTATGGATCTTAAAGCTCTCTGACAATAATTTCAATGGCACAATATTTGGTGTTGCAAATAAATTACCTCCTTCGTTGACCCGATTATATCTCGATGGGAACAATATGACTGGATCATTTCCAGCCAATTTGCCCACTTACGAAGAATTGAGTGTCTTGGATCTTCATGGTAATCAATTATCAGGGCCACTTCCTCAATCAATCGGGAACCTATATCGCATACGAATTCTTAATCTTGCAGGAAATAACCTTGATGGTGTCATTCCTCACCAATTGTGCAACCTAACAAGCCTTGCTTATTTAGACCTCACCGGAAACAATTTTAACGGGTCAATGCCATTTTGTTCTCATCCATTAAATATAAGTTCTGTGTATTTGTCTAGTAATGCACTGGTTGGTTCTTCTCCTTACCATACTTTCAATTTTTCAACTATCGAAATATTGGATCTCAGTAAAAACCAATTTTCTGGCAGCTTGCATTGGATAGGAGCTCTAGAGGCTATTAGATTGCTTTCTTTGAGGGAAAATCAATTTGAGGGGACACTTTCCCAAAATATATGCCACTTAAATAACTTAAGGATACTAGACTTGTCCGCCAATAATTTGGAGGGAATTTTGCCTCTCTGTCTGTTTAAATTGCCATTTCAAGCAGCCCCTGGTTACAGTGATTATTTTTGGGAGCTCACCAATGAATTTAACATGATCGGTATTGACTCCTCCTGGGAAGATGTATCCATAGATGTTGTATACTCTACACATGAAGATTTGCAACACTTTAGTTTCGCTACCAAAGGAAGCTTCTACAACTTCTCGACAGTATTTTTCGGATTGCTAAGTGGGGTAGATCTATCTAGGAATAAGTTTTCGGGCTTAATACCACCAGGCATCAGAAACACAAATCCCATCAAGGTACTTAATTTATCTCACAATATGTTAACGGGTCGGATCCCAAAAACTATTGCTCATTTCCGTCATATTGAGAGCTTAGACCTTAGTTATAATCAGCTTACCGGATCGATACCTTGGGAAATAACCCAGCTGGATTCACTTAGTGTCATTTCTTTAGCGAATAACAATTTATCAGGCTGCATACCTGATTCTAAAGGCCAATTCTCAACTTTCAATTATGTGAGTTTTGAGGGGAACATTGATTTGCATGGAATACCGTTGGATAAGAACTGTTCAAGTTTGCAGAATAAGCATAGCACTGATCAGAAAGAACGAGAGAAGATGAACTATGATGTGGTAATATTGTGGGCTATAATTTCTGCTTCATTCGTGTTCAGTTTCTGGCTCTGCATAGCGTTCCTGTTCTTAAGTAACACCGGTTGGCATGTGCGATCTCACATTATCGATAGTTATGTTGATAAGATTAGTATATCGATCCTGAAGTGCAAATTTATGTAACCTTATAACAAACTTTGGAAGCAAGTATTACTTAATTTTAGCATTTAATTTTATGGAATTAATCTTAAGGTACGAGTGGTACCCTGTGCCATAGACCCATAGTTATTGTGGCAATGTGATCTGACTTTGAACAGTTTATTGCACCACGATTTAAGGTGATATACTGATATCTCATTTGTACACTAGCTTTACTTATATTGCAATATATGAACAGATGGTTGTAAGAAAAATATAATATGTGCTGCTCTATACAGATCTGACCTAATTTATTTTGATGAAATTATGTATGCGAAATCTATTTGAGTTAATATTCAACCCAGATCTTAGCGAATAAAATTTAACAACTCATACTGTTTTTTAAAAAAGTTATTTTTTCTTTTGAGTAGGGTTCTCCTAGGGTTCCGCTGCCACCATTATTGGTGCCACAAATGCTACAAGTTCTCCATTTCATGAATAATTTTAAAATTAGAAATTAAATAAAAAATACAAATCAATGATCTTGTTCGATTTAAAGCGTGATGCATTTCAATATAATTTTTGTAAAATTTGGTGTTCATTTGATTCTAGATCAAGAGACTCAAAATGAACGGATATGATTAACTATAGCAGATTAATTCTGATGCATTCATATAATTATCTTTTGATCTAGTCTCAAATGAACACCAAATTTTTCAAAAATTATATCGAAACACATCGCATGTTAAATTAAACAAGATCAACGATTTGAATTTGAAGTTTAAATTTTTTATTTTAAAATTATTTATGAGATAGAGAACTTATGGCAATTGTGGCACCAAAAAGTTATGAGATAGAGAACTTACGGCATTTGTGGCACCAAAATTTTTTATTTTAAAATTAAGCAAGATCAATGATTTGGATTTGAAGTTTAATTTTTTTATTTTAAAATTATTTATGAGATAGAGAACTTATGGCATTTGTGGGTCATAAAATTATTTTACAAAAATTTTTTTTGAACTAGCTTAAAAAAATAATGAATAATTTAGTCCCTCAATTTCCATTAATACCAATATTATCCTTAAGAAATTTTGAAAAAAGTAAATCAGTTTCTAAAACTTTTATTTCTCCAAACTATTATTGGAACTTCTAAAGAGAAGATTATTCATTCAACTTTCTTCCAAATTAATAAACCAGTCTGACTAATCTGATTATTATATGACAATTTTAAGAACTCATTAAGCTCTTTTCCAATAATTAAAGTTTGTAGGTGGAAAGTTTAGGTACCTGCATTTTTTTTTGTCCTGAAACTTGATATATTTTTTTCTAGTTTTTTTTATTGCCATTCTCCTTTATTCAATTGCCCGGAACTTTTTTAATTACTTGAAAAATATAAAAATTGAGTGGCAATTCCTCAATTTTATGACGCAAATTTTACCCTAATTATACCTAATTTTGGAATAGAAATATTTCTATTTCTTCTCCTTAAAAACTAGAGCAATTTATTAACTTATTCCGCACATTAGAAAAAGAAAAAATCAGGCACAAATCCCTCAATTGTTCTCTAATTAGAAATATCACATCCCTAATCCCTCAATTGTTCTCTAATTAGAAATATCACATCCCTCAATTCTTCTCTAATTAGAAATATCATATCCCTCATTCTTCTTTAATTAGATTTCGAGGGATATGTGCCTGATTTTTTTCTTACAAAATAAACCGTATCTTTATCGTCAAAAAAAAGAAAAAGAAAAGAAAGAGTAAACCGTCTCTAGATTTAAGTCAGGTGGGAGGTACCGGTTAATTAATGGCAATTGCACGATTCCTCGTGTAGTGTTAAATTGTTAATGGTTAATCTTATTAACTTATTATTAATTACAACCAATTCCCGGGGTCTCTGCGCTTCCTTTTTCCCCAACAAATGGAATTCGGGGAAACCAACCAGACACATCCTGAGAGGATGGATGAAGAGCAACGACTGCAAAGAGAAATAGGGGAAGCCCATAAGCTAGTTGTGATCAGGGAAGATGAGACCGTGGTTGTGGAGAATCCCGACGACGGTGATCTGGCAGAAGAAATGCAGATGCAAGAGCTTCTCTTCTTTCAACTCCAACTCAACAAGCTTCTAGAAACAACACAAGGTGTGTACTGTGTACATATGTTCTACGCTCGCTAATGCTTTCTGATTTTTCTGTAACAACAATTAATGATCAATCACCCCACTATATGATCTCTGTCAAATACATGTCAGTTTTTAAATATTCCAATGACTTGTTATACCCAAATTTTGTCCCAACGTAACTGTAAAGGAATTTAAACATTAATTTGCTTTTGATCTTAGTTGCATATAGCACATGATATTCATATATATTGGTACTATATATATCCCTATAACTATAAGTCTATAAGGCTATAACCATAAGTTATAATTAATGTTTTGTGTGTGGTTTTAATTAATGCATATATATGGCATGCCACAAAATTACCGTAGCTTCTAACACACCAATTGAAGACCCGATTGATCCAAAGGGGAAGCAAGTCATGAACTACACTTTCGAGCAAGGCGAGTCCTCCAGGATTATTCATGACACGTTCTACTGTGCAATTTGCATGGAAGAAATACCAGAAAAAGATGGCTTCAACATAAACCCTTGCAACCACATCTTTTGCACTGGCTGCATGATCCACTACATCACCACAAAAACTGAGGAAAATGAGGTCTCAATCCCCTGCCCTGCATTAGGATGTGAATCCCCACCCCTCGACCCGGTATCATGCCAGCACATCCTTCCAAAGGATACATTTAACAGATGGAGCCTTGTGTTGTGCGAGTTGTCTCTCGGCCTGAATAAACTCTACTGCCCCTTCAAGGATTGCTCTGCTCCGCTCATCGATGAAGAAGAAGAAGGGAAGATAACAATCTCTGAGTGCCCGCATTGTAACAGGATGTTTTGTGCAAGGTGCAAGGTACCATGGCACAATGATATGATTTGTGAGGAGTTTGCGAAGCTGGATGAGGACGAGAGGGGGAGGGAAGATATAATGCTTAAAAATTTGGCAAAAGATAAAAGATGGCAGAGGTGCCCCGAGTGCAGGATGTATGTCGAAAAGATTGATGGGTGTATGTTCATGAAATGCAGGTATGTTTGGCTTTCTCAATTTCTTTTTAATTAGCTCTTTCTATTACTTTGTATTTGGTTAAGTTGGGAACACATTGGTTATAATTTTTTAACTCGGGGCTTGGTATATTAATTTGCAATCCCAACGCATTCGTTATAATTTTTAACTCGGGACTTGGTATATTAATTTGCAATAGTAGATATTTTTTGAAGAGGAGGGTTTCCGTGCCCCACATTTTATATGCCTCAAATACTTTCAAATTCACTTTATTATTATTATTATTAAAAAATTGAAGTTCAAACATCGAATCTATATCGTTGATCTGGTTCAAATTAATAAACGATGTAGTTTCATATAAATTTTATAAATTTTCGAATTCATTTGATACTTATAAAAAAATTGAATAATGAAGGAATCTTGTTAAGTATGATAGATTAATTTTAATACATTCATATTTTTGCTTCCCAATCAAGTATCAAATAAAATCGAAAATTTATATGAAGACGAATTACTTGTTAAATTGAATAAGATTAATGATTTAGATTCGATGTTTGAACTTTAATTTTTTAAAAAAAATAATAATAAATGAGTTTAGGGTATTGGAGGCATGCAGAAGGTGGAAACTAGCTAGAACCCTCCTCATTGTTTAAATCCTTCCGATTGCCAATCTATAACTATAGGAGCACTAATTGAAACTAAATTATCCTTTTGTTTTCTTTTTACATAAAGGTGTGGCTACTGCTTTTGCTATGCTTGTGCAGCTCCAATGTCAAGTGCAACTCACTACTGTGAAAAATGCAAACGTTGATTATATTTTGTTAACTGATAAAAGATTGATGGGTGAGGCCACGAAACCTTGTTTTCCTCGATTTTATATAATCAGGGGTTCGTTATGTTACCATATGGATTAGTAACAATTTTATGGTGATAGTTTTATTTGCAATTATTTTTTTGGGGAGGGGGGACTTCTTTGGACCTTAATTTCATCAATTTTGTTATAATTAGGGATAATTAGTTAAAAGGTTGTCTATACAAACAAACGATGGATCAGGAAAATTACCTTTGTGCATGCATGTTGCACTAGTCAAAATTTTCTGCGAGGATATGCATAATACTCTCATCTTTTCCATAAACGTTGCCATAATGGTATCCTAAGCCTAAGTGTATGTTCTCTAAACGATGGGCCCGTTTGGATCGTATGAGAATAGAAGGAATAGCTTTTTCCTAAACGTAAATTTATTATAAACAATCCAAACTCTTCACAAAATTACATACTTTCCAATAATTTTCGTCTAAAAATAAGCTATTCTTCTTATTCCTATGCAATCCAAACGGAGCCAAGAGAAGAAAATTTCTCCTCTATTTGTATATATCAAGCTGAAAAGGGAGATATCATAATGTTTTTCCTCTTCGATTTGATTTGAATGAGTTAATAGAACGGTGGTCTTTAATCTTCATAAACAAATTACTTGTTGGCAAATATTACACGAGGGTTCCCGGCTAACTAGACCTCGTTCTTCACATATTTTTCCGTTATTTTACTATAGTTTATTCCATAATTTTCCAACGAAACAAAATTTGAACCTTAATTTTGGTCGCAAATAAACTAATGTTTAGAATATTGAAATTAATACTGCTCAAACGCTAATAAAATGGTGATTGCAAATAATAATAATAATAAAATGTGGAATAAAAAGAGTTTGAGAATTTTTAGACTTGCATTGTCATTTGGACATCGTCGCAGAAAATAAAAAATGATCACTATTCACCCACAATAACTCAACATTCAGCTTTATATGCTTAGAAGTAAGAAAAATAAAATCTAGGATTATTTTTCAGATTTTATTTGGAAAAAAATATTCACTAAAAATCTAAAATTTGCAATAATTACAAATTTCCCAGAGAAATATATATTTTTTTAAAACCATTATTATAACAAAAGGCAAGATTTATTGATGCAGAACGTATATAATGTAATAATATGGGAAGAAAATTTTGAAATTTTAATTATTCTGGGGTAATCATATAGAATTGTCATGTAGAATGCATTTTTTTATGGGGTAAAACATATATATTGCAATTTTGCACAAATTGTCGAAAGCTAATCCACGTAAAGTCCATATTTTTTATTGGGTATGTTTGGTTGGAGATGAAGTTAGTGAATTTAGAAGTCGAAGTTAGTATTTTAAAGTTAGTGGTTGAAGTTAGTGAAGTTAGAAATTGCGAAAAGTTAGAACTAATTTGAAATTAGAAAATATTGTTTTGTGTGATATGTTGAGATTAGAGATAGAGGAAAATAATAAATTATTAGTTTTGACATATTTTAAATTAAATTATATTTAATTGTGATAATTATTATAATTTCCATTATAGTATTACCACAAAACAACAACAATAATAATAATTCGTCATCATTATCATGATGATGTATTTTTTCAATTATCATTATCATAATTATATTATTATATTAATGTTATATATTTTATTATTGTGATTATAATTTAAAATAATGTTATGATATTGACTCATAATTACCTTGATTATTTTTTATTTATTTTTTAAGTTTGCTTTGGAACAAACTTCTCTAATTCTATACTTTGTCAAGTTAAAAAAGTAGAGTAAAGTTTAACACTAACTTCATTAACTTGGGATGTGTTTGTTTGATGAAAATTAGAAAATTAGTCTTCTAACCTCAAATTTGCTAACTTCATGTCCAACCAAGCATAGTCAAAAACAAAAGAATAGAAAGTTGTGCCCTATCGTGTATTCGTATGCTCCCACCAATCTCCACCGATTCCGTCCAAAATTATGCACATCTATTAACCTATATACACAAAAAAACAAGTCACCGTTTTTCTGTTTTTTTGCTAGATTTTTATTGCATGCGACAACTGACAATGCCGGTGCAAAATCCAAATAGTTCAATTAATTTATCTATAATCGAACTAATGTGTTAAATAAAATAATTCGATTTTCATCATAGAAAAAATAATTCGAGTTTTAATTTTGTTTGATTCAATTCAGTTAAAAAATTAAGTACATTTGCTTGATTTTCAATCTGTGGTACAATTTTCACGACTTAAATTAAAACAATATTTTTTCGAAAAACTTGAGAGGAGCTGTCTTGAAGAATTAAAACAATATTGACTAACCAAAAAGACAAAAATAGTGGGTAATTAAGTAAATATTATGTTAGTATTGTAATACTTATGGCTCTGTTTGGATGGCTTCTTCCCGGAATAAGGAATAAGGAATAACCACTTTTTACCAATAAATTTATTTCTAACCATCCAAACTCTTCACAAAAGTTACACACTTTCCAATAAATTTACCCCTTCCCAATAAATTTCTTCCCTTCTTCCTTCTTCCTACCTTATTCTCAACTCATTCAAACGGAGTATGAAATTAATAAATCAATCATCAATTTATACTTGTATAGCTCAGATATTATTTTTTTCATATAAAACAATTTAACCAAATTAATAAAAAAAAATGTACAGATTGTTTGGCTTAACATTGATACAAAATTGTAAGCTGAATAACCAATTTAGTTGGATAAATTTAAATTCAACTTAAACAGAATCAAGCAACATACACTGCCATATCTCACCATTTTCCCCTCTCCTAGCTAGTGAGTAGTGTGTCCAATTAAATACAGCAGGAATCACATTCGGTAAATTTTATACTAAAGAATCAAATGTAGAATTATGGAGGCTCTTATTAAGGAATATCCTGACTGGACTAGCTAGTGTGCCCAGATCCAATCTTGACTAGTGAAATCCGGTACATTGGATTCGGTTTCATGTCAAACCGGTGAACCGAACCCCTTGGTTTAAGCTCTTTGGTTTTATTTTTTAGTTGACCCACTTAATTTCTTAAAACCATGTTAATTTAGCCAAAGAAAATTCCCGTTCAAGTTTCAGCGATAGGATTTTTTAATTAACTAATTTTGTATTTTTTTATATATTTTTTGTATGCTAAAAATAAGTATATCATAATTATGATGTCATTAGATTTTTTGGAATTGGTTTAACCAATTTGAACCATACAACTAGTAGCTGCACTAGTTCATGCCATATCAGATTTTTTTTTTTTTAAATACTGAATTCAATTACTATTTCACGTCCTAATAAATAATAATAATAAATTAAAATATTCTAATTTAGGAAAGTCATAAAATTGATCAGGTATTTAAACTTCTGTAAGACTATCAAATATTTCATTCCGATATTCATAACAAGCAGTTGTGATTGGAAGACGTTGACTTGCAAAATATAAATACAAAGAATGGGGTCTGTCCATAAAAATGCAAATATTATTTTACTTTTGGCCCCCGTTTAATTATAAATCATACTTTTATCTATTTACTTTTTGCTCCGACCAATAGAAAGTGTGGTGATAAATTGGTGTCAGTCAATGATAATAATAAATACAAGTACCTAATAACCATGAGTAGTATTCGGTGGAGGCTCCGAAGTCCAAACTAGTAATTGATAACTAAAAAAGGTACATATAAAATAACATAAGTTCCATCACCTAGTGTGTTGACTTGAGAGTAGGACAGTAGGAGCAACTACCATTATAACGTTATCGCCAATATTCAGCCAAAAGTTTTTGGAGAATTCCTCACCTGCTCCCTTTTTTAACTTTAAAATGCTAATAATGTTTGTGGATATCCTTTTCTTAGCTGACGCCCCAAAAAAATAGAAAGGAATCTGGATGCCTTTTATTCGGCTGCAGATGCTGACATTTCTTTGAGTATAATCATTGATTTTCAAATTGAATTTTTACATTTTTCAGAAGACGGATTTTGAAAATAAAAATTATAAAAAATTTTCTTTTTTTTTTTTTTTGGTCATCGGACACAAACCAATAAATAATAAAAAAACTAGAGATTTTTTTCCACCCCTAAACTGAAATAGGATACATTTTTCCAACATTGTAGGCATAATGAAGCGAGAAGGTATTCAGTATTCACTAATAAGAAGGGAGAAGATGATAAGAATAAATATTCTCATTACCAAAATTTTAAGTAAAAAAAAAATTGAAGATTACCACTGCCATATTCAATTTGATGTATTTATTTCCTTATGCCATTTCAATCTTATTTAATCTCGTACTTATCCTTAAGCACACCGAATGCACCAGTATTGAAAGCTTGGAAAATATTTATGACATGTTCAATGAATTTTGACGAAAAGTTGCAAGTTCAAAGTCTTAGAACTTTTAAAAGATATTATACATGGAGCAATTTAATGTTATCATTATCCCAAATGTAATAATATTTATAAAACCCATGCCTCTATTTACGATTCCACTACGAACCGGACGGTTGGAATCAATTAACCCAGCTGGATATTTTGAGTTTATATCTCTGATGCAGAACTCCTTTTTTTAATCCTTTATTACTTATTAGTCAGTAATCCCACTTGTCTCTATCCTTAATCTAAATCTTAGCGCAATACAATAATAATAATAATAATAATAATAATAATAATAATAATAATAATAATAATAATAATAATAATAATAATAATAATAATAATAATTGTACCACCATCCAGGTGGATATTTTGAGTTATTATTTGTTTATATCTCTGATCCACAAGTCCTTTTTTTAATCCTTTGTCAGTAATCGCACTGGTATCTATCCTTAATTTAAATCTTTGCGCAAAACAAGAAATAAAAATAATAGTAATAATAATAATAATTGTAGGACCATTCAGCTGGATATTTTGAGTTATTATTTGTTTTGGATCTCTGATGCAGAACTCCTTTCTTAAATCCTTTATTAGTTAGTAGTCCCACTTGTCTCTATTCTTAATCTTAATCTTAATCTTAATAACAAAAAAAAAAGATGTAGATTTATTTATGTAGCGAGTTATGATGCATATGATGAGGATTGAGGAGTGTGTGTGTGTGTGACATTCCCAGTAAACAGTAGATTCCTACAGAGATGAATGCATGGATGATGGCAGAGGAGATCAGGCAGTTGATGATCTGATGTGATCTGATCTGATCATCAAATTGACCAAGTCCGGGTGAGGGTGGGGGTGGGAATGGGATCGTCATCGTCTCGGATATAAAAGCCTCTATTCTAAGCTCTTCGCTCTTTCAAGTTTCAATTAAGAATTTCTCCAAAATTAGCAAAAAAGAAGAGAAAAGAATGGCAGCGGAGGTGTTCGTGGGGGCGATCGATCAGGGCACCACCAGCACCCGATTCATCATCTACGATCGCAACGCCAAGCCCCTCGCGTCCCACCAAGTCGAGTTCACTCAGTTCTATCCTCAAGCCGGGTTCGGCTTCCTTAAATCTTTCTTTCTTTCAATTCAATTTCTTACAACATCACCATTTTTATTCATTTCTTAATTCTTTTAGATGGGTCGAGCACGACCCCGTCGAGATCTTAGAGAGTATCAAAATATGCATGGCAAAAGCAATCGACAAGGCCACCGTTGCTGGTTTCAATGTCGAGGCTGGACTCAAGGCTGTCGGCCTCACTAATCAGAGAGAGACTACCGTTATCTGGAGCAAAGCCACCGGCTTGCCTCTTTACAATGCCATTGTCTGGATGGATGTCCGCACCAGCTCTATCTGCCGGTACAAAATCTTCTCTCACTTCTTCTTCTTAATCATCAATTTGAAAGACAACTCCCACCTGTTTCAATGAAATGCAGGAGACTGGAGAAGGAGTTGTCAGGCGGCCGAACTCACTTTGTTGACACCTGCGGTTTGCCTATAAGCACCTATTTTAGTGCCTTGAAAATCCTCTGGCTAATTGAAAATGTTGAAGTTGTACAAAATGCCGTTCGTACTGGTGATGCCTTATTTGGTACTATTGACTCATGGATGATCTGGAACCTCACAGGCGGCCACAATGGTACCACTCGCGATGGCAGATACAGGGCTGCATCCTATGTCACTGATGTTTCAAATGCATCACGCACCATGTTGATGAATCTAAAAACCCTTGATTGGGACCAACCCACTTTGGATACCCTTGGGATTCCTCTAGAGATGCTGCCAGAAATTATCAGCAACTCTGAAGAAATCGGTATCATAGCTGAGGGATGGCCATTAGCAGGTGTACCCATCACGGGCTGCTTAGGCGACCAACATGCGGCCATGCTTGGTCAACTGTGTAAAAAAGGAGAAGCCAAGAGTACCTATGGTACTGGTGCATTTATTCTGTTAAACACTGGTACCGAAAGTGTGAAGTCATCCCATGGGCTATTATCCACGATTGCATACAAGCTTGGACCTGAGGCCGAGACCAACTACGCCGTGGAGGGGTCCATTGCAATAGCTGGTGCAGCCGTCCAGTGGCTACGAGATGGCCTTGGCCTTATCTCATCTGCAAGCCAAATAGAAGGACTAGCAGAGACAGTTTCAAACACAGGTGGGGTTTATTTTGTGCCGGCGTTTAATGGGCTGTTTGCACCTTGGTGGAAGGACGACGCGAGAGGGGTACTAGTTGGAATTACAAGGTACACTAATAGGGCACATATTGCAAGGGCAGTGTTGGAAAGTATGTGTTTTCAAGTGAACGATGTTTTGAGTTCAATGCATAAGGATGCAGGAGAAGGAGGTGAGGTGAGGAGTGAGAGTGGTGAATTCTTGCTGAGGGTCGATGGTGGGGCCACTGTAAACAACCTCCTTATGCAGATTCAGGTACAGTCAGCCATTTATTGTAGAAATATTCTGATTTTTCGATTTTAACTGTTACTTTGTATTTTATTTTTTGGCCAAAACTTGATTGTATGCTTCATATATCTGCCGAAGTAAGGAGTCGAAATGAAAGGTATATAAGTTTATGTATTTCGGTGCTTGGTTGTGTGCAGCTTTTGTGTCGTCCTGGTATCTTGTCATGCTATTCAAACCTTATTTCAGTACGATTAGTCAGGGTTATTCTTGGCCATCACTTAAACACATCTGAACAATTTGAGTCTCTTGTTCTACCTCTAGTTAGCTTCCTTCTCTAATGTTTGGTTAATTACAATTGCTGATCCTTTGTTGGGCTCTTTACAATTGCTGATTTAAAAGATGGTTCATTGTTGATCGTTAAATTGTGGGCCTCTTTGCTATTTGATGGTAGATAATTAAATGTTTCATTGCTTAGTTGCATTTTCTGATAATAGCTTTTCTTGAATTGCACAGGCTGATCTATTGGGAAGTCCAGTGGTGAGGCCGGCCGACATAGAAACAACCGCACTAGGAGCTGCTTACGCTGCTGGGTTGGCGGCTGGCGTCTGGACTGAGTCGCAAATTTTTGAGGGGTTACACAAGGAGAACACCACAATCTTTCGTCCGAAAGTTGAAGAGGCTGAACGCACAAAGAGACGCGAGAGCTGGTCAAGGGCAGTTGCTAAATCATTCGAGCTAGCTGACCTGGCATAATCTTTTAGATCTTGTCTTAGTTTTATGCCATTTTTATCAGTTACCCCTCCACATTACACCAACTTTGAAGTTTGTTTGTGGTGTGTGATTTGAAGTTACTGTAGTGATCACGATCATTAGCCTTCGTGATGTTATTTGGATGTCTGATTTCCTAGCTACATCTTTCCTATTTAAAATTGCAGGAAAATAATCCCAGAATTTACCTGGCTATTATTTGACATTTTTCTAGTCAATGATTAAACAGCTGATATAGTTTTCTGTTTATAAATGTCAGGCACTGTCATCTTTCTTTTTCATTTTCTGTTCCTTCTCTTTAATAACACCAAGCTGTTAATACGATGGTATGCATATGCCCAATAACAGTGGAAGTAAGACTACGAATTTGTCATCTTATTATCAGATCTCAGACTGGGTCAAGAATACATGTCTTACAGTATACACCTGTGAAGGTTTGTAACTTTGTCAAATTCTCACGAGAATTACTTACAACAATCAGACTTAACGCAATCAAGCAATCAGACTCACGTTCGCTCCCCTCACCCTCACCCTACCGTGCGCTCCCATCACCCGATCCCGCTGACGCACGCTCCCCCTCAACTCTCTATCGCCTTAAGCGATCTGCTGACGCGCGCCTCTCCTCACCTTTCCCTCGTCTCACGCGATCCCCTGAGGAGCACCTCTCCGCGCCTCCTCTCACGCGCCTCCCTTCCTGCCTCCCTCTCCTCCGCGCCTCCCCTCACGCCTCCAACTCCTCCGCGCCTCATCTCACGCGCCTTCCTTCACGCCTCACTCTCCTCCGCTCCTCCCCTCACGCGCCTCCTCTCTGTCACCATTGAGATCTCTCCCTATCTCCCCATCTCTTCTCTCTTCCTCTTACTATACGGGAGTAAATAAAAAAGTACAGGGAAGTAGCTAAAATAATACGAGGGAGTAAGTAATAAATCTTTGTGTACTTTTTATTAGGGAGTAATTAAACACTATGAGGGGAGAAAATAAAAAAGTACTTGGGAGTAACTAAATGACTATAAGGAAGTAAAATAATGAGTATAAGGGAGTATCTAATACATATAAGGGAGTAAAATAATATTCGAATCTAATTTTGTTATTGTTTGGGAGTAACTACATAAATATCAGGGAGTAAATACTGAGTATAACGGAGTAAATAATATTCAGATCTGATTCTGCTATAATTTGGAAGTAACTAAATGACTATAAGAGAGTATTTAATACATGTAAGAGAGTAAATAAAAAAGTACAGGGAAGTAACTAAAATGATACGAGGGAGTAAGTAATAAATCTTTGTGTACTTTTTATTAGGGAGTAATTAAACACTATGAGGGGAGAAAATAAAAAAGTACTGGGGAGTAACTAAATGACTATAAGGAAGTAAAATAATGAGTATAAGAGAGTATCTAATACATATAAGGGAGTAAATAATATTCAAATCTGATTCTGCTATTGTTTGGGAGTAACTAAATAACTATCAGGGAGTAAATAATGAGTATAACGGAGTAAATAATATTTAGATCTGATTCTGCTATTGTTTGGAAGTAACTAAATGACTATAAGGGAGTATCTAATACATGTAAGGGAGTAAATATATTCAGATCTGATTCAATTACATGTAAGGGAGTAAATTATTAAATATAAGGGAGTAACTAAATAATGCGAATGAAGTAACTAATACAAGATCAAATATGTATAGACAGAGGCGCTAGGGTAGGGAGGCGCTAGGGTCAGAGGTGTTAGGGAAAGGTGCGCGGCTAGAGAGAGACGCGAGGAGAGGAAGCACGAGGGGACAGAGAGGCGAGAGGGGAGGGGTGCGCTCGTAGCGCGACGGGACAGAGAGGCGAGGTGCAGGAGGCGCGAGGTGCGCGAGATGAAGGAGGCGCGCGCGTGGGAACGGAGGGGAAGCGGGTGGGAACAGAGGGGAGGTGAGCGGAAGGGAGGCGTGTGGGAGCGCTAGCGTGATTTCTATTTTCGGAAGCGCGCCTCTTTCTTTTTTTAGCATATGATTGTTTGATTGCCTGACTGCTTGATTGCAGTTATCAGCTCCGAATTCTCACTACTTTACTTTGTCAATTCTGTACTGGGCCTTTTTGTAAAGATTTTGGACTGGACTTGAAATAGATCGAGGTGGCCGACGCAACAGATACTCTCTGCCTTTACATTCTGAAAACTTTTTATTCTGTGTGTCAATTTGAAATTTTGAATATTGCCGTTAAATTCTAATAATGAAACAAGTTGCGCACCGGCCTGAGAAAAACAAATAATAAATTAAAAAGCAAAAATATTTGATTGAAACGAGGAATACATATTCTTGTGGGGGCTGGTATACTGCTTTTCAATTATGGATACTACTATTTTTATTATGAAAATTTAACTTACTGTTCACCGATTTTTTGTAAATTCAAGATATTCAATTTACCGTGGAAGCTGAATATTTCTGTGACTAGATTTGTCGAGTTTTAATGTTATATAAAAGTATAAATAATAAAATAACGTAGTAAACATAATGAATAAGAAAGCCACTAGTAATTGAGTACTTTATTTTTAACGTTATTATTGACTCTATATTCCTCCATGAAAACACGCCATAAAATTCATCGGAGCTCATCCAAAGTTCGTCGGAGCTCCATCGTAAATTTGATGGAGGTTCACTGTTGAAAAATATTAACCGATCAATCAAATGAATAATTATATGAATAGTAGTAATAGTAGGGTCTCAATAATATTTGCTAATTTTATACGATAGCAGGGGTATATCGTGAACGAGTTTATAGTGGAAAAGGAAAATTTATGAACTAAGATTTGGCAAATTTAGACAATAGGAGTATAGGACCTTGGGGTTTCATTTGCGAGAGACCTTTTTATCCACTAGTCTCTTGCCTCAATTTTTTTTCCGCTAGACTCTCCATTTCGGAGGAGTACTTTAAACTTCCAGTATTTCATTATAATTGTACTCTCTTAAGGTGCGTTTGGATAGGTGTGGGAAAAAAGAAAGAAGGGAAGAAGTATTGGGAAGTGTGTAACTTTGTGAAGAGTTTGGATTGTTTATAATTTTTTTTTTTCTTCTTCCTTCTTCTTCTT
The DNA here is from genome assembly GCA_028095005.1 of Rhynchospora pubera. Taxonomy (NCBI): domain Eukaryota; kingdom Viridiplantae; phylum Streptophyta; class Magnoliopsida; order Poales; family Cyperaceae; genus Rhynchospora; species Rhynchospora pubera. Next base: position 226,721,820 of record CM051459.1, on the reverse strand, counting down.
CTTTTTTCCAACGATCCAAACGCACCCTTAGAGAAAAAAAATGATACATATAGTTATATTAATGTAATTGGCGCTAAAAAGAACGAAGTTTGCATAAATTTAAAAAATAGAATTGAGGTAAATGATAAACATCTGAGTGTGAGCAAAATTGATGAAATAAAAGTTTTGTAATGTGTTGGTAAAGAAGGATTGATTGATTAGTGTGTAGAAGGTGGTCGTTGATTGGTCATCTCATGGTGACACCCTAAACGAAGGAAACCTGTAGAAGGAACAGGAACAGGAACACCGGAGAAGACCACGTCCGTCCACTATCATCAAAATATTAAGAAGGAAAATAAAAATAAAAAGAATAAAAATGCACGATATACATCAATACATGTACTGTGAGCTAGAGAGAGAGAGAGAGAGCTAGTGCGCGACCCAACCATGAGTCCATCCCCGCCGCCCGATCTGTGATCCGTCCATTCCTTCCTTGGTCGGCTGTCGATGCTGGCAGGGCCTGCAGCCGCCGCCTCATCCGCATCCACATCCACATCCACCGCCTCCAGCGTCGATCATCATCATGTCCTCCCCTCCTCCTGCGCCTCCAGCGTCGATCCCATTCCCACCCCCCTGCCCGCACCTGGCCTCCTACCGCTCCTCTCTGTCGCGTCCCTTCCGCCACCTGCGCCGCTGCCTGCGCGCCTGCCCCCTGGGGAATGGGCCGCCTTCCATCCGCCTCGACCCCCTCGCGCACCCGCACTGCGCCGCGTGTTCCTCTTCAAGCAGTCCATGTCCGTGTCCCCCCCGCCTCCTCGCCTGCCTCTCCTGCGCGCAGGTCTTCTGCCCCTCGCACGCCTCCTCGCACCCCCACCACATCTCCGTCGACCTCCTCCGCGCCGAGCTCTTCTGCTGCTCCTGCCGCGACCAGGTCTACGACCGCGACTTCGACTCCGCCGTCCTCCGCGTCTTCCACGACGCCTTCCCCATTACTTCCACGACTGCCCCTACCACTCGCAAGCGCCGCCGCGTCCACTTCCACCACTGGCGCCCCGATCCCTCCCACTCCCACCTCATCCGCACCCGATCCACCCCTCTCCCTCTCCACTCCATTTCCACCCACCCCTGCGGTCTTCGAGGCTTGAACAACATGGGCAACACCTGCTTCATCAACTCCGTCTTGCAAGCCCTCCTCCACGCCCCGCCTCTCCGCAACTTCTTCCTCAGCGATCGCCACAACCGCTTCCTCTGCGCCACCCGATCTCCACCGCGCAATAACAAGCCCAACATCACCACCCACAATGGGGACCACCTCTGCCTTGCTTGCGATCTCGACCAGATCTACTCCGCTGTTTTCTCTGGCGATCGCACCCCCTTCACTCCCGCCAAATTCCTCTACAGGTTGCTTACCATTATTCCTTTCTTTTTTGTTTACTTCCTCCCCTGTTTTCTGATGCCACTAAACTCAATTTTGCAGCTTTTGTCTCTTTTCTCTTCTTTCACATTTCTACTATACTCCCTATAAATCGTGTCAAACAATCTCTTCATTTGTCATTTTGGTGATCATCATCTTGTTTCCTTTTCCACTGATTTTCTGTGTTTCTTCTTCAATGAGTGATGCTTAAGCAATCTTCATTAATTACAGCTTCTTCTAGTAACATTTCATAACAATTCAAGCAAGCTCCACTGCACAAGTGAATCAGATGCAATGGATAATTCACCTCTTTCTCTTTCTTCTTATTTCTCTGAATCTGTTTATTTTTCACAGTTGGTGGAGGATTTCATCAGATCTTGCCAGTTATGAGCAGCAAGACGCACATGAATTTTTCATCTCAGTTCTCGATCGAATTCATGATAATCTCGTTGAAGATCAACAGAATTCAAATAATAATGGTATCTATTATATGCGAATCGTTAGTTAATTTCTAGTATAGTAATAATCTGCCTGAAGATTAACAAAGAGAGAAGTGTGTACATTGTTTCATCCAATTTTGCTAAAATTGCAAATCACTGCTAATTAGCAATTTTATCAACTGCTTTGCATTTCTTTTGGTTTTCTTTTATTCCAATTACCATTGGGCTTGACTGCTGATTAGTTGCAGTGTTGAAATTATATTGATTGCAAAATCAGTTTGGTTGTGGATATTGTGATTATTACTTGGGCTGTTAATGTACAATGAGGGTTTTTAGTGCATAATCAGGTTAAATCTAGTTTGACTTGCAAAAGAATTTATATATGCCTGAGAGAGTAAACCTGATCCTTTAAATTGCACAATCAGCACTTAATTAACAGTCAAGTGTACATTATTAAGGCTTAATATAATCAAAATCGCAACCTTTGCCATATCTCTTACGAATACTGTTCTTCTCCCCTATTTATCAGCTCAAGGAGACTGTTGTATTGCACATCGTGTCTTCTCTGGCATCCTAAGATCAGATGTGACCTGCACTTACTGTGGCTTCACTTCCACCACCTATGACCCATGCATTGACCTCTCTTTGGACCTTGATCCAACCCATATTACCCGCCACAATGCTCGCAACGGTGAGAGAGAAACAAAACAAAAACACAACAAGAATCTTTCAGCTCCGACTACCCTCATGCGGTGCCTCGAGAAATTCACCCGACCTGAGAGACTCGACAATGAACACAAATTTTACTGCCAGAAATGCAAAGAGAGGCGAGAATCTCTGAAACAGATGTCGATCAGAAAACTTCCCCTGGTTTTGTGCTTCCATGTAAAACGATTTGAGCACTCTACAATGAAAAAGACATTGCGCAAGATCGACAGCTGTCTCCAGTTCCCGTTTTCGCTGGACATGGCACCATACCTGTCATCATCTGTTTTGAGGAGCCGGTATGGCAACCGCTTGTTGCCAGCTATTCTCGACAATGGAGGAAGTGAAGTTGGAATAAGCAGTGGGGCATCCTCAGAGTTTGAAATTTTTGCGGTTGTAACACATTCAGGCCGGTTGGATGCGGGACACTATGTGACTTACCTAAGGATTAATAATAGTTGGTATAAATGCGATGATGCATGGGTGGTTAAGGTTGAAGAGAGTACTGTTAGAGAGTCTCAGGCTTATATGCTGTTTTATGTGCAGAAGGTGCTTTATTATACAGCCGGTGATAATAATACTGGTATCAGTACTGGTATTGATGAACCGACATGACAAAAATTTTAATTGGGGCTTTTCGTGGCGGTTTGGTTTTGTCAGTTAGGTGTTGCTAACTGGGTTGAAATTTTGCTGATTAATGTCATTATTTCAGGGTATGATTATCATATGAAAAAATGGGGATACAAGTTGGGTTAGTTAAGAGGGAACCTGAATTTTTTAAATGCGTTCCTTTGGATAAAGGACAATATTCTTTTTTTTTTTGAATTGATATTTTTTTCATATCTCATTAGAATAAGCTTTTTTTTTTTTTTTTGAAGAAAAATAAGTGTCAAGCCCACTAGAATAAGCTATTTATAGACTATTTGCTCTATTACACACACAGACCTGCAAAACCGCATAGTAATGATACATTGCAACCTACCTTGTCAACAGAATATAGCTAACGAATTGTTTATGATGTTTAATATGAAAGTGTTGGTTGTGACTTCAATATTATTGAGTACAGTTTTACTTGTTCTTATTTGCGCTTATTTCATCATCTCTTATTTAGTAAATTGCATCAGTCCGCCAGTTAATTGCTGGTGTTACTTCTCGAACAAGTGAAGAAATAGAGACAGAGAGACTTCTGGGCAACTCCGGCTTTAATAGAAGTCTTCTTTTATTGAGATTGAGATGTGAGATGACTGCACAAGTCATTCGGCTAGAATGATTGGTTTGAGCAAGAACAGGGAGAAAGAGGAGCAATTCGATGGCGACTTCCATGAACTCCGTAAATATCAAGTATTGACACAAATAACAACAAATTATAATCATAACACTAAAGGATTTGAAATTATACAAGTATAACAGTAATACGCACTTTTCGTGTGCTCCTGGAACGTCAAAAAATGGTAAAGAAAATATTTGTTTGCAGGTTAGCATGTGAAATTACTGAAATTGTTCTCTGAACCATAAAATTTAATTCAAAGGCACTTATGTTGCTGTTTCTTTCAAGTGTTGAGGTTCGTAAATAGCACTAATTTTGTAGCCCAAATAAGAATAGGTATTGTTTTTCTCATTAAATTGTTATCCCCAAGAACCCAAATACCACATGTCCACATCTTATTTTTTTTTTTTCTCATATCCATGACAGATGAAATTTTATTTAGGTCAATATCACAAAATTACAGAAGTCCTGGCTTGCATTTTGTATATATATAAGATGTATTTTTTCCAAAAAAAAAGGAAAAAAACTAAATAGCATGAGATTCCTACTCTTAGAGGGGGTAAAAACAAAAGTTTTCTCAAAAGAAAGGAAAAGACAAAACGAGCAGTCCTTGATGTTATTTGTTATACTTTTGAGATTATTATTATTGAAGGATATCGTTGTCAAGCATCAGTTGAACTTGACAAGTGTGCATGTGACCTGCATTTTGGCGTCCTTTCATAGGATGATTATTTTGTTACATTTCTTAAATAAATGCCCCCAGTTCGATTGGTCAGTGCTGGTACGAGCCACGACCGAAAGCATATTGAGTTTTACAGTTTCATCAGATTTTAAATGCTTGGAATGGATACTGATCAGATTTGGTGTTTTTTTTCATGATATACAGATATAGTGTGGTGAAAACATTTTATTTACCATGTTTCGATTGGTAGGAGAGGAACAGTGACAAACCAAATAAAACAAACGAATTGCATGAAAGTTGCCTTAAAATTGTTTGGGGTTGTTTTCCCAATTTGCTCTTCTGGCCCACCAGGCACCAATTCATATCCTCTACAGTGTTGCAGCAGAGCGCAGTGGTTTCATCACGACCATCCGATAGATGATGGGTGTCCCGTAATTTATACTAGGTCTGCCGAAATTTGTGTGATTTGTAAAAATCTGTCCATCAAAATTAAGATCGAACGGTCGTGATGAAACCACTGCCCTCTCCAGTGCTGCAGAATAGGTTGCCCACTAGGCACGGCCCATTTATCTGTTTTTAGAAATTTCTCTTTGAATTGAAGCTTAGTGCAGCCCAGAGAAATATGGCACGTAAAAGATAACTAAAGCCTTTTAGGCTTTTACTATGTCCAAATTTGAAGTTTTTGCAGGCTGCACATTCACTTATCGGCTATCGCTAGCTTTATATATAAAAAAGAAAAAAAAAATGTGAAGTCAAGTGAGGAATATTTGAAAATAGAAGGTTTAGATTTTCTTAGTTGAAGTTTGTTTAATCATTATTGTAACTTTGCTTGGTATACATTAAAAAAAGTCATAAAAGTCTTGCAAGTTGAGGAGGCAAATTAGTAAATTATATTGCAAAGAGTATGTTGGATAAGTTTGAGGAGGCAAATTTTGATTGGGAGCAGTGTTTGGAAATCACAGTGCTTATTGACATACTAAGCCAATCCAGGTAATTATTAAAGGAATTGCTCCAATAAAAGACATGTAAACAAATTTAGAGTAGCAAAGAATATAAAAAGTGACGCGCAAGAATGTGGGTACACATTGCGTGTAGGCGTAGCAATAGGGGATCAGGGGATGGTGCGGCATGCCATCGGAATGGGAATATGGGAATGGGATAGCGACCGTACGCCCGCATCTCTGAGCAAGCTCACCCACCGAATTGCATCCTATACTTTCACATACACCCGGTCTTCATGCACCTTCCGTTACATGCCTGGGTCCCACCATGCCATACTCCTTTACACCGTTTCCAGGGAACAATCCAAATTTGTATTTTTATTTTATTTATAGTTTCTTTTTTAGGCAACAGAGATCCATTTGCCTTGTGCTCTCTCTCTCTCTCTCTTCCAAAATCATAAATAAATAAATGAAGTTTTTAGTTGCAGATCCATTAACCGCCATTTTCTTTCTCTCTCCATTTCCGTTTCCTTTCTCTCTTTCAAGTTTCAATTTCAATTCATTGTAGAAAGAAAGAAAGAAAGAAGGTACACAAGCTGCGAGTAACGCCATTGGAAAGGGTGGCAGCTTTCAATTCGGGAAACGCAACTTCATTTGCGTTATGAAGAGCGCCTCCTGAGAAAGTGGATTGGAATTTGGTTCGAATTCGGAGGAGAGGCGAGAATGACTTGGAAATATAATGCGGGGCTCTGTCTCATTGGTACCGTTGTCGTCATTTGGGTTACCTCCGCTGAGGTTACTCAGGTCATTACATTTCCTTCCTTCATTTTTTTTTTTAATTTTTATTTTCTCCATTCATTTATGAATTTTATCGTGTTATGCATTGGATTTGAATTCTGATATATGTAAATGTTAGTCTTTTGTCAATCCTCTAGTTACCCTCAAATACAAAAACATTGATTTTGTATCAGTGTGTACAATTTTTATTCAGGCTATGTGACAAATGTAGAATTTGTGCTGATAGTGATTCAGTTGGTACAGAAATAGATCCACTTAAAACTGCACTCTGCAACTCTATCTGGTACCAAACTAACCTATCACTCAAAATTTTGGTGCTTCATTTTGCATGAGCTTTTCATTTTTCTCATTTTCAGGGAATATTCACAGATTATAAACAGCCTTTTGCAGTTACATACCTAGGTGCATCACTAATGGTCATATATCTCCCCTTGTCATTACTCAAGGATTGGATATGCAGTAATGTAATGAAAAAGAAACCAGCAAACACTGATGGAATTCCTGAAATTATCAACAAACCTGCTCAAAAGGTCATTCTAGAAATGGAGTCTCTCAGCCCTTTAAGTAAAAAGGATAGTAGCATTGATATTTCGGCAATCAAGGATGAAGAGTCCGTAGCTTTAATTCGATATACCTCAGGCAGCGAATTTTTGAAAGAGAAACTGCCAGTTTCTACAATGGAAATAGCGAAATATGGGTTTTATCTTGCACCTATTTGGTTTGTTACTGAGGTTCGATTTTTTGTTTTTACTTTGTTTTATTTCTTTTTTTCCCCCCTTGAAGGTTATATGGCATATTGCAGAGATAGATTTTACCATACAGAAGAATCATCCGATATTTATTTGTTTGTGTGATACCTATCTGTAATTTAGTTGGTCCATGCCAATTGTATTTGGGACAGTCCTCTTTGGTTGGTACCAAACACACCTTCACCCCTGCCAGTAATGATCAGTTCCCAAACATACCTTTTGTTCCATTTTGTGGCTGAAGTATCATCTCTGTATCATCTGGTAGACTGGTACCATATACTGGATGCATTGGTTATTGGTACAGCTCTCTCACCAGACTCACTGGTACCACACGAGAACCAAGTGATTGGTGCCAGTTCCTGATCCACTAGTATGATTGAGATGCCAGTTGAGTAATTTTATGTCGACAATGATTTCCTTTCTTGAAAATAAGTATTCATAAATTTATAAGGCTAAATTAATTCATCTTAATATGAACTGAAGCCACTGATTCTACTTCTGAATAGATTTCATGAGTTTAAAATTGAATCTTTTAGTGGAACACCTTCTGAGAATCATCTTCTTTTCTTCCTAATCATGCATGAGGGCAGTATTTGTCAAATGCGGCACTGGCAAGAACAAGTGTGGCAAGCACGACAGTGCTGTCTTCAACCTCCGGATTATTCACGCTATTCTTTGGGGTACTTCTCGGACAAGATTCATTGAATGTGACCAAGATTGTGTCTGTCTTGGTCTGCATGGCTGGTGTTGTCATGACAACTTTTGGCAAGACCTGGGCTTCCGATGATGCCAAGTTGAACCCCTCTGGGTATTAATGCTTTGTTACTTTAGATATCTTTAGTGCCTGCATGGTAATGTGCATGGGACAGAGTGATTACCTAGGGCAGAATTTCTAATTCTCTGTTCTTTTTTTCTGTTTTTGTTTTATATCTGATTGCAAACCATAGCCATGAGCTTTGGTTAGAAACACGAAAAACATGACAGTGCTGTTTATGGTCTGTTGCATTTTTTTTTTTTTTTGAAAAAAAAACTGGCTTAGTGCACACTTGGTCTAGTTATTAGTTACATTTTTAATAATTTCTGTATCTGGTTATAAATTTCAGGTCTGGAGAGAGAACTCTTGTTGGGGATCTTTTTGGCCTTCTGTCAGCTGTCTCATATGGCATTTTTACTGGTGAAACATCACTTTATGAACATATCACTTTATGAACATTCTTGATTTACATGCTTCAGTTTGTAACCAACCTTATATCAAAACTTAATACTTCTTTGTGATAACTGATAAGTACTGTCTATCTTGCTTTTGAATAATTAAGTATGCAATTCGAATCCAATGAATTCTGTTCAGTGACATGGAAAATTGTTAGTAATATGTTTTAAGTGTGGTCAATTTTGTAATAAAGAGTTCATGTGTGGTTTGTGAGTGAAGTTTATCGTTCCTCTCTTTGAGATTTCATAATGGTAATGTGGGACATCGCTGGTAGTCGGTAGTAGCAGTCTGGGGTCAGGAGTATGGGCTTAGTCATTTCTGAATTTTATTGGGTTGAGCTGTTTTGTGGTATTACTGGTGTTTGTAAGAAACTGCAATAGAAACGGGCCCAATGGCCTTTTTTTGAAAAAAAAAAAATTTTGTTAGTAATATTGTAGATAAAATCCTTGGGATATTTTTTTATTTCTATTTTTTTCCTTTAATACATGAAGTGTTGCTGAAAAAATTTGCTGGAGAGGAAGATGAAGGAGTAGATGTGCAAAAGCTATTTGGATATCTTGGTCTTTTTACACTTGTTTCCCTTTGGTGGCTTGGTATGGCTTCAATCCATCTCTACTTCTTGACATTTATTATAAACTTAATCCATGTTCTTTATTTATAAGAATCTATTTCATTTCAGTATGGCCCTTGACTTTGCTGGGGATTGAGCCAAAATTCACGATTCCTCACTCGGCTAAAACTGATGAAGTGGTGATAGTAAATGGGTTAATTGGAAGCGTCCTCTCAGATTACTTCTGGTATTAGCTGACACGACTAATAATGTTTCAGTCAAAGTTTGGTACCGGTACCAAGCCAAATACCTTTCTCTACCTTTATTGGGGTTCTGAAATATTTGAAATTTGACACACAGGGCTCTCTCCGTGGTTTGGACAACACCACTAGTGGCCACTCTAGGCATGTCACTGACAATTCCACTTGCGATGATTGCTGACATGGTCATCCATGGCAGACATTATTCTGCAATCTATATTCTTGGCTCTGTTCAGGTGAGGTTTATTTCCTCCTAATATTTCATTGTTTAAGGAGTCCTATAAACTTACCAGTGTACCCTTTATATGTTTAGAGATGTCACCTTTACCCTCTGTGATGCAAAGTGTTTGGATAATGACTGTAGGGACTTCATTGTATTTTCAGAATAATCGTTAATTGGGGAAATAGAAGGTTTTGTATCTATATGCGAATTGGAGGAGTTAGCAATTTTCTTTTAATGTAATTTGTTTTTTGGAGAGACAAACAAAATATATTATATTATTCAATTAAAGTTCTTAACTTTTCTGCAGGCAGACTTGAGAATTTTACCAGGAACACAAATCACCTTCTTTGTTAGTTACATCTTAGAATAACGTGTTGGTTGAGGTTGTTTTAGAGTACAGTTCCCCAAGTTCAATTACCTCCATAAAAATGAAAATAATATTACCTATTGAAGATGGAAAGTATCCCACTGGTTTGGTATTGGATTTAGATATTAAATTGCTGGTCTCCTTTTTATTATAGTTTATTTTTAAAATCATTAGTTTGTTTGTTTTGACAGGTCTTTGCTGGGTTCGTGTTAGCAAACCTTGCAGATCGTGTTTCGCGGTTTTTAGGTCTATAGTAGCACACTTCTTTGTTCAATGTTTACACAGTTAGCTCTTTGTCTTCGTTCATTTTTTTTGTGCTTCTCATTTGGAGGAGCAACAGGGGTCAGAAGTGACCATCAATAAGGCGTTTTCTTGATTTTCTCTCTCTCTGTTCTTTTTTTTGCCACCTAGCCAAACGGCGTGTGTAAATTCATTTTAGAGATGTTCCCAGGGCTTGTATTAATTTGATAGATGTTTTGATGGATTTTCCTTCAACTGCAGAATTTGATTCGAGTGTATGCAAATGAATATTAACTTAGTGCTAACATAACAATTTGAGATCGTGCGTGCCTATGTTGTTGGAGAAAATTGGCATTATGAGCTACTTTTTTTTTCCCCTTTTTCGCAAATTGCTTACAATATGAGGGCCAAACAGCAAAAAAAGGTAAGAACATAAACTATTCCGCAAACAATAGTTAATTAGTTTGAAATATCAGGATGGAACAACAAAAAGAGATTCTTAAATCTTAATGGGGAAGGGGCCGTTTGGATCGCTTAGGAATTTAGAGAATTTGGAGAAGTTGCAATTCTTATGAATAAATTTATTAGGAAGTATGTAATTTTATGAAGAGTTTGAATTGTTTATAATAAATTTATGGTAGGAAGATAAAATTTCCCAAAATCCCCGATTAATCCAAACAGCCCCAAAGAGATCCGTGTCAAACTATTGACATTGGGGAGGGTCACTGGGTCAATAAGACAATTAATAAGAATAAATTTAACCTTAGAAAAAAACTATTTCTTTTATTTCCATACCATCCAAACAAAGAATAAGTGATGTACCGGCTACCGCATCCGTTCACAGAAGGGAATCATACTTGCGCTTCAGCGTCCGTGTAGTACAGACTACAGTACTACGTTGGCACGTTGCTATAACCTGAAAATTGAAATGACCACGCGCTGACTTGTAATTTGTAATTTGTAAAGCATGCATCCTGGTCCTGGACCCTGGAGCTTCGTAAAACTAACATGAATTATGGCTTCGTTTGGATGGCTTCTTTCTGAAATAAGGAATAAGGAATAACCACTTTTTACCAATAAATTTATTTCTAACCATCCAAACTCTTCATAAAAGTTACACACTTCTCAATAAATTTATCCATTCCCAATAAATTTTCTTCCCTTCTTCCTTCTTCCTACCTTATTCTCAACGCATCCAAACGGAGACTATGAAACAACTCAACTCAACCGGTATTTTCGCCTCCGTCCACGTACTTTTCTTATAAGTTATATAATGGTGTTTGCTGTTCCTCATCAAAGTTCAAACAGAGGGCTTCGTTCTTTCCCCCACGCAATCTCGGCTCTCGGGGAGCTCCTCGTCCTCAGATGCTTCTGCAGATGTTCTCTCACGTCACTCAATTGCCCTTCTATGTTCTATTCTAATTCTCTCCTTCAAATAACAAAATCATTTATGTACTAAACACTTTATTTAATAGACTGCTACCAATTCAAATATGATTAATTAGGTATTTCTATTGTTATGTACAAAGTAGCTAGATGAAAATTATTATTATTAATTTTGTTCTTATATATGGTGCAAAGAGCTCAACTAAAACTACAGAAAACAAAATTTATTTCTTAGTTTTATAATTATGAAGAAAAAATTATAAAAATAAATTAGACTGATTATAATGATTTTCACTTTATCTATCTAAGGTTTTTATGTTGTGAATTTCGTGTCTCTACACTTTTTCTCTAATTGCTTGTGGGCCTTTCTCTCTTTCTTATCTTATCACTGTCGATCTATTTATCTTTTGTATTTTATATAAAGATATTTTACATATTACACAATGTTTGTCATGTCAGATTAGTTATTTTTTGTTCTCTTTGTTTATCTCAAATTAAAGAGAAACTATAGTTTTACCTAATGCCGCAAAAATTTATAATATGATATAATCAATTATAAATAAAAATTAGTAATAGATATAATGCATAACATAATATTGATTTTTTTTAATTATTACATAACCAAAAAACTAAATAAAATTTAAAGCAAAATCAATCTTATGTAAGAGTATAAAGAAAAAATTTATGTTCTATTGCAATCGATCCTTTTTCATTCTCTACCTATAAAATTTATGTATGACAAAAAAAGAGGGCTCCCTCCATATAATTCTTAATACGTTTCAAGCGTAGATATTTTCTCTTCCTCTTCTCTTTCTTCATTTTATTAACTCACATATGAAGTCTATGAAATTTTTAATAAATGTTCTTCAACTTTATTAGAAGGTAAATTAATAAATTATGCATTCAAGATTGTCCTTATGTACTTGAACATACTTCTCTTATCATGTTGTCTTCCTATACTATTTTTTTCTCTCTAATAGTAACATTCTTTCTTAGTTCGAAATAGAGCAACTTTTCTTTTTCTGTTTTTCTTAAATTATTGAATTAATAAAGTTGAGCATAGATAGTGTGTACAAATAGATCTGCCCATAATATCTTTTTTATTTAAAATTTTCTAGATTAAAAAGAAAATCATCTTAATTATTGTACAACAACAACCGTAAAGTCTTTAGCCGCAAAAAATTTTGATCATCTTCATAATTAAAAAAAATTCGTTGATGGTTATTATAAATTTATACATACATAATACATCTTTCAGATCGAGATTATGTGCGGCATATCACATATATATAATCACAATAATTAGTTTAATACGAATATTACTTCACAAGGGCGCCACACAAATGTCTACTGTTCCGACTCATCAATAGATCAATGTAGAAGAGCAAGAATCCACTCCTCTCTCTGTCATACACAGTTAAGAGTTGAGACCAGAGACATCAATTCCCGTACAAAATGCAGGAGCTGGTCCAGACTCCAGTCCTGGTGAAGACTGTAGACTGTGGTAAAGGCGGGATAGATCACACAAGACAAGCATTAACTAATTCAAAATATAACTCCAAAATCATGTATCAAAAGCAAGGGGGCAAAGATATATTAATAATTAAACAAAGAGAAAAGAAACAACAGCCCAATAAGTTTCTTCATTAGTCACCTTCTTCCATAACAAGCTCTTACTTTTCCTCTTCCCATAAAAGATAAACCCTCCTCTCTCTCTCTTCAACATTTACATATATTCATGGCTACTACAACTACAAGCACTGTTGAGGGAAAAACAACCAACGCCACCAGCTGTGCCACCTCCCCAATTTGTGGTGAATCAAACAATGGCAACACTGACGTCTATGTACACGTCGATCCCTCGAGATTCCGAGCTGTGGTTCAGAAGTTAACTGGTGCACCAAGAAATTTGACTCCTACTCTCCCCATCTCGTCTGTCCCCTCAGCAAAAAGACCAAAGCTTCAGGTACCTAATTATATAAGCATTGGCATATAATATATAATATAACATACAATATCTGCTAATGGTTTGTTTAAGTACAGTTTCATATACCATTATTTATGTACAAGTCAAGATGATATAACAAATATATACTACCATTTGCTTTGTCTTAATTAATTTGTGCTACTCTGTCATCTGTGTGACATGTCCTGTATTTCTTTGGCTCATATATATATATATATATATATATATATATATAATATGACTATGAGCATATCGATCAATAACCAACTATGTATTGACAGGAGAGGCGACGAGGCATGCCACCCGCCAGACTGGACATTCCCTTTGCTACTCATCTCCAAATGATTTCACAAATACAAAAGCCGACCGGCGATCTCGCTCTCTCTCCAGTTTCAACCATAGATTATGCCTTCTTCTTTGCATCCAACTCTCCTCTCTCTTCATCGTTTTCTCCTACTTTCACGAAAATTGCGGGTCCCACTGTGGTGTTAACAAAAGAAGAGGAGGAGAGAGAAGAGAAGGCCATAGCTGAGAAGGGGTTTTATTTGCACCAGTCTCCAAGAGGTGGCGAATATGAAGCAAAGCCTAAGCTTCTGCCTTTGTTTCCTGTCATCTCTTCAAAAGCCATGATATTTTCTTCTTCTAGGTCTTAGTTTCATTTTGTTTTTGCCCTTCAGTTTTTGTTACATATTAGTATTAATTAGTAGTAGGAAAATAGAGGCTAATATTGTGTAAGACACACACTCATGAGGCTCTCTTATAATCTTATTCTAGTCTACCCGTTTTTTTTTTCCTTTGGAAATTCAAGAAGCAGATTAGTGATTTATATAAATGTATGTTATTGTTGCAAATTACACCAATTATATATTGTTGTCCTATTTGTTGATGACTGGACCCAATATTTCTTTTCTTTGCAAATAAAACCTGTCTATTTGATAATTTGCAAATGACAGTAGATGATTACCGCTGTTCTTGATATTTTTTTTTTCAGTATAAAATAAAAATTAGCTAAATTTGAAGTAGATGTTATTAGATAAAGGTTTGAATTGGGTTGCAAAAGCTGACGGAAGTGACTAAGTTACTATAATGTTCATAGAAAAGTTTGTTTGTAATAACTAGTAAGTAAAATGTGAACACAAAATCTTGTTAGTTATTGGCTAGTTTCGTTGACCTTTTGTGTAAATACATGAAAATTGATAATGTACCAAACCTTTGACGTGAACAGCAGCGGAACCTTTTGGGTTCTGGCAGTACATAATTAGATCCTACCTTACGCAATAGGGGGCCCTGTTCCAATCTAACCCAAGCTACTACAACAAGTTTAACTTGTTGGATTGTACAAATTTCTAACAAAGTTCGTTAACCGTATACATTATGTAATTTAATTACTGTGATAAAGTGTTAGCTGAAAAGGAAAGTGCAATGTTACAGTTGAAAAAATTGAAAAACAAAAATAATGTGTCATCTCTAATTAAAGCCTCATCCTCCCTTTAATTCATATATTAGTTTACAAATGTTCCATTTGTTGTACATTCTCAAATGTACATGAATCAGCTTTTTTCTTTTTCTGATCGAGATCAGTTTAATTTCTTGTATCACCTCCATTACAATTATATTTGCATTTGTTATTGGCAAATTTTGCTATGCCTTGGAAATGTTTCAAATAGTTGGAATGAAAGTTTCAAGTAAATATATGATACTATTTTGATCTAGCTACTTTTAGTAATAAAGCATCAACATGAACTTTTTTTTTATTTTGGTCCTGATATTTATTAGTGCATATAGTCATTTGGCATGTAATAAGAAAATCAGTTGATCGACCCTCTTATTTGATATTATCATTTAGCATCTTGTAGCATCCCCTCCCCTGTCACGCATTTAATTATAATCAGATGCTGACAAACAGTAGAAAGAGAGAGAAAGAGAAGGGTCCCGTTATAAATTTATTTTGTGCGGCATTAAGAATAGAAGTTGACGCGCGTAAAGAAGCATTTAATAAAATCATGAATAACAGCTGATGCCAAATTACCTTGTTGCATGCAGGAATTTCAAAGCTTTTGATACGCATTGATTACCTCTCCCTAGAGTGGAGAAACATAATTTAATGTTCTTTATTTTGGCGAAAGATACCTGACTTGCTTCTCTTTTGGTCAAGCAGTTATTTCCCTTTTTTTTTTTTTTAACCGTCAATTTTTACATTTCATACTCTTGTGCAACATATTCTATGCCTCATTTAGGTTTTAGTTTTGGCATAGTTAGCGTTGAATGGTAAGTACCTTACGTTCAGGTAGAAAATACAAAAATCCGAACTTTTTTTTCTGTGCAAATTTTCAATTGCCCCTGAAAATATTCTTTTCAATAATAATCCAGCCTTCTGCAACACGCTACCATCATACCATGCATAGAACTATAAATATAATCAGAGCTAGCCTGACTCACAGTAAACTACAGGGATTTGGATTTTACAATGCTACACTCTACAAACTGACAAAATAACTTACAAGTCCGTCATACCCTGAAATACCCAGAATTTATTCCCCAAAAAAAAAGGCCAATTATGAAAGAATAATCTACAAAATTTGTTGGCGATTCAAAAAGGGACAGAAGTGCCCTAAAAAAGAGGGAAAAGAGAAAGAAAAGATTAACATTAACATTCCCAAATATACAATTGTTACTTAGCTACTTAGCTAGCAAAGCTACCAGTTTATTCAAACATTGCACCTTCTTAAAATGACTCGACATTCATGCAAAGCAAGAAAAGCATGAAGTTGTTTTAACTAGCTGAAGTGCATATTGAATGATTCGCATACAGGCCATTTACGGGATTCATCATATGTGGTTTATTCCTTCTCCTTTTCGAAACAACAGTGAACCCGTCCATGTCATTCTTTTTCTCACTGGTATGAACATTCGGTACCAGTACTGGAACAGGTACCTCTCCAATCAGCAACTCCATTCCATCTTTCCCACTGTCAAATTTCTTCTCATTATTGTTCTCGTCAGAAGATTCCAAACTATCCTGCACAGATTTAACTATGAAATTGAGTAAAATCTGCCTAGCGATCTCATTCTTCTCAAGAGTTTTTGTACCGTCCTTCCCATTGTTCCCCTTTACATCTCTCCCATCTACTTCGCTTGTACCAATGACCTTTTCACTTTCATCTGTTTGGGGTGATTTCGAAGCCTTAGCTGGTACAAACTCAGCTGCATTAGGGTTCATAACACTGACCTTAGTTTTATTGTAAGTATAAAATCCTTGCTTTCTTCCAAAACTGTCACCAGTATGGTAGTACAGCGTTGAGCGGGGCCCACGCGGCACCCTGGCATCTACAAAATCAGGTCCAATTTCCATACCCTCGTTGTAAACAGCCACAGGATTGAACAAAAGTGGGTTCAAGCTCGGGTTAAATGGTGGTGCGGAGGCTGATAGCTTGCTTCCGTTTGTTGTTTCTATTTTTGGCTCCGAGGGGCTCTCAGGACCAGTACTCTCACCAGTTTCAGAAAGTGAAGATTCACTAGCTGGAGTTTCTGTGATTGGAGTTGCTGCAATCCCAGCTGCATTTCCATCTCCTGGATGTTTCATATCTTCTCCTTCTGATGTCACAACATCTTTTGTTTCTCGAACTTGCTTTTCATTATCTTTGTTTTCTGTTCTCTCCAAATTCAATTTCAAAAGTGTACTTGGTGGAGATACAGCCACATCCTTGTACGAAACCAAATTAGAGGCCATTTTACCAACCCTATTTTTCTTGTATTCTTCAAACTTAATTGACCTGGTAGAAACCTTCTTGCCGTCGACATTTCCTTTGAACACAGCTGGTACCAGTACCTCTACCTGCAGAGGTGAGTTCTTCCTTCTATTGTTATGAGATGCGTAATCTGACTCAGGAAGATTTAATTTCGTTAATGCCGGCCTTCTCCTGATATTTTTTCTCCTGGTATGACCAGAACGCCCCTTTGAGTTGGCCTCTTGCCACCCTTCATCAGAGTATTCTTCTGAAGAGATAGTGCAAATGCTGTTCTCTTCAATTTTAATTGGTGTTGGCTGCATTGGGGCTTTAGGTGGTGCATCTTCCTTGGGAGATATTGAATTTGATGGGGTTATCAATACTTCTTCTTGTTTGAATTCAGTCTTTTGTTCTTCTTCCCCTTCCTTGGGTTGGTCAGCTCTGCTATTATTCTGCAATAAGTTCTATATGAGGTAAAAAGTAAAGTAAGATACATTACATACACATACCAGACAAAGCGGAAAAAATAATAATAATACATAAAACATACAAAACACAGAAAGAGAGAAAGAAAAAAAAAAGAAGTAAAGAAACAGATATCACAAGGACCAAAAAACCAATTGAAGTATGAAGTTCAATGACAATTACAAAGTTTTTTGAAGGTTGTCACCAAAACATTTTGAACTTACTGCTAAAGATAATTATTCTTTTTGGGTAAAGAAAATACCTTAGCACGGCGGTGCTTCTTTTGCATCTCCCTCTCCTTTTTCTCATCATCTGGATTTATATAATCAAGCAGGTCGGAGACGCTGAAATTCAAGCAAAATTGACACATAAGCAATCCAAAATATAAAGAAATTAATTGAATAGTTAAGTAGAATTCATACTGTTAACAGTCTTCTCATACCAACAAAAGAAAAAACATGCAAAGTAAAGCAGATGGAAAAACTGAAACTAGAATTGAGCTGTTTCTCATACACACAAACTTTGGTAACAGTGGTATTGGAAACAGTAGAGATAGTGAATTCATACCTTAAATGGCCTTTGCTTGCAATCGAAGAATCAGGCTTGGGGATTCCCCTTCGAGCCGCCTCCTGTTGCTCCAGCGCCTTTGATTCAAAATACTCCAGCCATGCCGCCGCATCCTAAGAACAAAATTGTTATATTCAAAGCACCATTCGGAAAGAATATGTATTTTGGATAAAATTAAGTCTCAGCTAATCATAGCTGATACAAATCTAATTCAGTGGTTGCCAACCCTCTCCTTCCAACTCGTTCAAAAATAATACCCAAAGCAAATATTTACAACTCTTACTCCCAAGAAAAAGCGAAATAATGATAGGTTGTGAACCCTAAATTATATGCAGAAGAGAGAAAAATAAACCAAACCTGAGTACGAAGGTCATCTGGTCCAAGTTTCAACTGCAGAATTTGCAGAGTTGTTTGTTCATGTTGCACACTTAATGAGAAGGCATCCATCATTGATAGAGCTATGGCTATGGCATGGTAACTAGCGGCTGTCTGGTAGCATTAAAAATTGGAGAATCTTAGAAACTAAGAAATGAAATTGCATGTGGAAAAATATAGTTCTGCACGTAAACCTTGTTTTAACTTAACAATGCCCCAATAGCCCACAGCCACACACACAATTTACCTCTAGTTAACCCGATTAAGTTGGAGTAAAGATGACCAATTAATCCATGCCTCATATCTATCCCAACTTCTTTCCAATTGATACTCAATTGACATTTAGCTTCAAGTGCCCAACATTGTCCTAAATTTGATTTCAATTTTGCAAATAACAACCAATCATGGGTAGGAATGAAGAAAACAAAAAAGACTAAATTTTGTAAACTGGTATCATACTAAGAAATACGATACAGTACCAAAACCTAACCAGCATATACCAAAATCTCATTCATCAACTTTTCAGTTCACTTATAGAAATCTTTAGTATATCATTCTTTTTTCCACATACTACCTCTTACACATACACAAACACACCCACCCACACGCACGTGCGCGCGCGCGCACACACACAGACAGAGGATGCAGACCTGGATATGATCAGATCCAAGCAGCCTCTTGTTGCAATTGAGGGCCTCATGGAGATATCTAAGGGCAACATGGACATTTCCCATGCCTTCTTCCATCATTGCCACATTTATGTATGTTGCTGCAGAGTTTGGGTGTGACAAGCCACAGGAGAAATGCAGAAGATAAAGTGCACGACTCACGTACCTCCAAAAGGTACAGAGAAGAAATAGCTTAAGGCATGATATATATTAAAATCAATAGTACTGATGCACTCTGTTTATGAACTAGAACTACAGATATTTCAGATGTATCGCAATTCAACAGACAAGTCCAAGAAATTATAAAATGGATATGTTGGAATAAGCTTAACTGCTTCGGAAGTACTCCATATCAACGAACAACTATCAATAAGTTAAAAATCAACTTCAAACTGGTCTGATACAACCTGGAATGCTCTACTACTATTCACTTTCAGAACAGTATGAGATGAGTAAAAAGAAACAGGGTTCACATGCTCTGTTGGCTTAGATTATACAAGGAATGAAAACAAAACTAAAGTAACGCCTACAGAGACCATCTAACATTAAATTATGCAGTAACCAAAAATTTCAATTCTTACTTCAAAGCCAATTCAATGTGTTGAAGTCTGTAGTAGAAAACAGAGAGATCACCATAACTCTTCATAGTCTCAGGATGGTCAAGGCCAAGTTCCCTTTCATTTATGTCTAAAGCCTTTTGCTGATAAATTGTTGCCTGCAATTTTTATGGATAAAGGCAATATTAGATGCAAGATCGTGTAAGAGGATAATTGATGAATGCATTGTAAAATACAATGTTGAAATCATATATGATGAGGAAGTATCTGACATACCCTCCAAAACAAAGGTTAAATATATATGCATATTTCACAAGTAACTCCGTGACAATTCGTTTGCACTAAATAAATCATCCTATTGAGTTTCTCACAGAAAACCTTCCACCATATATAACTTGCCTACCTGGTTGAAATCTCCAGTGTGGTAAAGAACCACTGCAACGAGGCTGTAAGCATTGGCTGTCATACGATGGTATGGCCCACACACAGCTATCATCTTTGACAAGGCCTTCAAAAAATAAGAAAAGAATGTCATTACTTAAATTGACTAAAATTTCCCTATACTTTTTGTAAAACTAGAACTGTCCCATGTTTCCATTACCTTGGTACCACAGCTTACAGCTTCATCTAACTTTCCTTTATCCAAGGCCGTTTTAGATGCTTCCAGAAGGTTCCGACCATCCGCCGATGAACAAATCATGTGCTGATGGTACAAGTGAAAAATCATGTCAGGTCCGATACTTCTTTTTTTTTTCAGTTGCATCATTGAGATATAATAGACATATTTACCTTGCAAATGGGTACAAGACTAATAATGTCAGACTTCTCAAATGGGTTTGGGCCACTCAAATCATAGTCCCTCGCAACTAATTCTAACCCAACCTGAAAAGTGAGAAATATTAGGACCATTGCAACCTTTTGCGAAGGATTGAATATTTTTTCAACAGACAGTGAAGATAAACTCTGTATAATTGTGGTTCATGTTTAATTGAAAAACTGATGATAAACTCAGGGAATATAAGGTTTTCATGAGGCTGATCCTGAGCTGCCATCCAAGCATGAATACCTTCATTTAAACTTTGGCTTGAGTTGGGTTAAAAGAATGGAATGTTAACTGGGTTATAAATTGAAACAGTCTTAGCTAATAACCCCCCCTCCCCCAGCCCACAATCCAAAAAAAATGATAGTCCCTCGCAATTAATTCTAGCTCAGCCTGAAAGTGACAAATATTAGGACCATTGCACCTTTTGTGAAAACTTGAAATTGAATATTTGTTCAACATGGTTCATGTTCAATTAAAAAACTGACATTAAATTGGGGTTAACTAGGTTATAAATTGAGACGGTCTTGGGCTCAACTAATAAGTAGCTGATCCTTTGAACACCCCCCCCCCCCCACAACCCACCCGCAACAAACACACACATACACTTGTTACCTTATTGCAAAGCCCTCTCAAAAGAATAAGCTTTCTCAAATAGTCAAATTCGTCTGTTATTCCCCAAGAAAACCTCTTGGAAAGGAAGGTCTTGACCCATCTCATTTTCAGAGAATAGTCTTCACTCTCTTTATCAGGAGAACCCAGGAGTATGTTTAAGATTTCAGCAATTGCTGAGGATGCTGTTGAGAAGTTGTCAACTGCTGCAATCACAGCTCTAACAATGTGCTTAAAAGATCTGACAACCATCTCATGGATGCATATCGATTGTATATGAGGCAGCTTCTCTGCTAGTTTGACCTGTTTTTTTGCAAAAGATTGTATACAACAGTTAAATCAGTACATCTTTTTGATCCACATTACCAAAAATTCAATATAAGAAAATTTGTATTTACATCCCAACAATCACTAAATATCATTTATGGTCCTAAAATATAAGGATTTATGTTATCTAGCCCTATGAAACATTAGAAAATCACTTAACCAGTTCATTGTTGTTCAGTTTCTAGAAAAATTAGTCAAAAGTCCATATGACATCCTTAACCAATTCCTCATATGTGCCTGAATGCAAGACCTTCAGGTTTAATTACAGATTCTTCTTTATTTAAATACTCACCACACGTCCCAAGGAGCACATGCTAAGCCCCCTTGTATGCATAAAATCTGTCATGGTTTTACCGTCAACTGGGGAAAGTTCCAGAGATGCAAAATCTGACACCTGGTAACAAAGAGAAAGTTAAGGACTCAAGGAATTTGAGTTAAAAATAAAAACAAAAGCAGAAGAAGAAAAGATGAATGACAGTTATGTACCAGCCTAGGAAGTGCCACATCATCATAGTATTTTTGTGCCATTTTCATAAGCTCATCTGCAGACTGTATTAGAAAAAAACAAACACTCTTGATCACTACTAATGTCTATGAGAACCACAACAAACATTTGTTTGTATATTGGCCTCATCAGATATTGCTGAAGCTTTCAGCATGAAATTCTAGAATCCATACCAAGAACCTCCTTTTCAGCTCAAAAGAAAGAAGAAAAGAAAAATTCACTGAGCCTATGCTAGCAAATTATAAAGAAATGATAAATAACAAACCTTATTATGCAGACCCATGCCAGAATCTTTGAACCGTAAAAACACCTCTTCATCCACTAATTTCCTAATCTCTTCTCCATCATCACAACTTTTAACCTCTTTTGCCTCATCATCCACATTAGCATCATTTTCCTTCTTTATTTTTTTGAGCTGCCCAAGACCTATACCAAGACCCTTCACATCTAACGTTTCTACTTCATTTTCTTTCATTTCCTCAGCTGAGGTTTCTTTCTTCTGCAAGTGTTGTTGCCATGAAAACCCAAGCTCCCATCTAACAACTCTTTTGGTATCATGAGATGATCTTTCTAATTTATCTATATTTTCCCTAAGCACTTTTCTAGCTAAATCCCTTGGTGATGGTGAAGAAACAATATTATCAGGTTTTGCAGAAGGAGACTTAGTTCCAATGGTTGTATTTTTCTCAACATTCGAGCACTTTGAGAGAACAGTCCGTAAGCTGAAATGAATTTAAATCAGTTAGTGTAATAGTCAGGCATACACAGGTAATCTTATATTTCAGTTAGAAAGTCTAACACAATGGACAAGTCTAGCACCAGTATCACACTCAGCAGATTTGTATTGACATCAGGCATGTTAGAAATTCTGGTAATAAACCTCAATATATAATGCTAAATATCATCACAACTGCCCAAAAAGGGTAACAGTTCCATATACCTGTTAACATTCAAAGCATGCGAGCCACCATCTGGTTGGTCAATTTTACCAAGACTTGATTTTCCATCAGAAGAAATACGTGGAGGTCCCACAACCTTGACAGTTGCTGTGTAACCGCATTGTTTCACAATCACTGTACCCAGTGTGGCTGTATCCTGAAGCAGGGAAAAAATTAACAAAGAAAAAGTAGTAAGAAGAATAAGAAAATGAAGGCATAAACACAATAAGATCATTATATAATTGTCACATTGTGTTGTAAAGTTATAGTTGGCATTTATGGTAAAATTGAGAACAAGAAACTTTAGGCCTTAAATCTAGAATGGCTTTCTACAGAACAAATGACTGTTTTAACCTTTCTCTTGAATGGCCCTGAAAACTACCCCAAAAATTTCCCCACCTCTACCTCCTTCTCACCCCCTGTTCCCTTGAACTTTTCAACACCAGTTTAAACTGAAACAAGCACTTGCAAGTTTCACAAAGACTCAACTATTTCAACCTCCCCTTAAGTAATACTTTCAACTAGGATGTATACTTATTTCGACTGAAATAGACAAACAGTTCACTGTTTTTCATTATTTTTGGAGATATATTATGAGGGACCTCGACCTCGGGATAAGGCGAGTATCATTTTTTGAATCGCAGGTAGTGTCCCATGCTTCTAAAACCTATTGTCCATAGTAAGTGCATACTGTTAGTAAAATATATTTTCAGAAGTTACTCTTCTTCTGACCAAATATGAGTTGTTATGAAGAGCTTCCCATTAGAATCCAATATGTAGCAGCCTGAATAGAAAACCTGCTGGCTTTGGGTGCAAGTTGAGCTTCAACTTTCTTGTACTTCTAATTGCTTTTTAGAGATTCAATTATAACTATATGCAGTAGCAGTACCATATGCCTACCATCCCTCCCACCCCAAATTCAGATCCGCTGCCGCGCGACACGCTGTGTCGCGCGGTACGCTGGCCGTCTGATTAAGATCCAATGGACAAGGGAGCCCCGTGCATGTAACCTAGATTGATAGGCCCGTAAAAAGTGAACCGTCCGATCAAGATCAGACGGCTCGTAGTGCGCTACACGCTGTGTCGCGCAACAGCAGAGTCGGATTGCCCACCCCACCCTGACAAAAAAAGAGGAGGAAAGAGATATACCTTAACCACGACACTCTCATCAGCTGTCAGCCCCTTCAACAAATTCCTTTTAGAAACTTCTTCGTGAGGCAGATTTAACAAACAACTTCCGTCTACTTTTTCATCTCTCTTCAAACTCACATCAACACTGTCCTTTCTCACTATTATGTGCAGGTCCCCAGTTTTCTCTTCAAGTAAAACGTCCCCCTGCAAATTTGAACTATCCTCATTCTCTAGAATATCACGAATTGCTGAAGTAGCCTTAAGAATGGCAGTGTCAACAAATAGTCCGTGTAATAGAAAAGCCCTTCTGTCCCTGACAAGTCTCTCCTCCTCAGTTCTGCAAGGAAGCCGAGATAAAATTGAAAACTCAGTAGCCCACCTAATTTTCTCATGTTTGCCTTTTCGGCCCTGGCCACTGCCATTCCCTCCCCAATTTTCATCCTCTAGTGGAAGCGAAGGCAATGATGGTTCTATGAGTACAGGCGGTATGAGCCATGTATTTGCACGGAAACCATATGGTAGATTGCCAAACTTCATAGAAAATTATTAAAAGGAAAATTAGGAATCAATTATACAGTAACATGTATGACAACAAACTCAAGTACAAATTTGACCAAGGGCCGAACTTCTATTAATTATACCTTGTTGTGCTCCAGAAAAGCTTTCATTAGAGCCTCATATGCCTGCATATGCAAATTAAACAACTTCAACAACCCTTGAGGTATAAATCAAAGTCTCCCCCTCTCTCCCATTCATTTTTTTTTTTCTTAACTGGGAGCTTGATATCTTTTGATGTGTAAATATCCTAACAAAAATGCAACATGATTAAAGTTTGGTACTACAAATAACATGTAGGTCATATTCATATAGCACCAATAATAACTGATTAATTCAATTGAGCCTCAATTTGACCCAGCATTGCCTCAAGTCACCCATGAATCTAGTCTACCTCAATTTACTCACAGCAATAAAATTAAAATGAAAGCTAGTCCTGTATAGGGATACTAACATTTGCAAATGCACTGCTGAGCTGTTGCAATAGATCGACGAGAGATTTGCATATGATATGCTCCTTTCCAACCACATAAAAGCCTTTAACTGATGCCACCACATGAAAAAGCTTTCCATTGGACACCTTCACCTGAAATATTTTGACTTCTTCACTGAATAATCAATACAAATTGAGATTTGAAAAGTGGTTATATTGATTTTTTTTTTTTTCTTTTTATCAACTTAGCCCCAGAAAAGAACCGCTTAACCCCTTGTTGGCCTGTTTTTTCCCCTGTACTAATTGGTTGTAGCAAGCTTAGTTTAATGCCTCTCTCACTAAACAAAGCAGCTTGTCATAATTTAGCATTATCCTGCCTCAACCCTCAAACAACTGTAAATTCGAGCTTTTGTTATTCTAAATTGGGAATCGCAGTAGAAGAAGTGCACCAAAGGCCAGTAATGTTGGGGGGTCTTAATTTTACAATAATTGGCCTCTAATCTCTATAAGCACTACAAATGCCAAAAACATAAGAAAGAAAAAGGAGAAATGATTACCTCAATTTCAAAATAGTCGCCTTCCCGCCTCTCAGACGAAAAGCCACCTTCATGCCTCCTGATAACTGAAATAACAAAATTTCACAATTCAGGACATGCACAAGTATACACACCAGTACCAGTACTGGTACAAACAGAGAATGCACGTACACTGAATGGGAGGGGTGACGTGGCAGAGAGAGAAGAAGTCATAGAACTGGCCGAGCTTGGGAGGTGGTTTAATGGCGGCCATGTCGAACTGCTCTGAGATGGCAGGTACAGAGCTGAGGTCGACATTGGTCGGAGAAGGAGGCGAGGAGGAAGGAGAGGGTACGGCTGGTGGGTTGTCATTGGTCGGAGGGGATGACGTGGCATTTTGCTTCTTGGGTTTTCCGAAGGAGGTGGTGGAGGCCACAATGTCAAGCAGCCTCCGCACGTGCGCCACCGCTTGCTCTTCTCTTTCATACTCCTCTGTCACGTCACATGCAAAACAAAAACTCTCAGAAAAGTTGTTTTGCTTTCTTTCTGGTAAATGGTAATGAAATAAAACAAAAAGGAAGACAACTTTTTATGGGCTTCTAAAACTTGGGCTTGGTTCTTCAATTAACTACTTTAGTCCAACAAATTCTTGCAGGTATATTGAGATGCACCATCAAAACAGTACAACGTTCAAATTTTTACGGAACAAATGATTGATCATATGAGGGTGAACATTTAAACAAACAATGGAAAGTGAAACCAAAAGTGTGCTAGTATGATACTATGCTAGGTATCTAGCCAAACATAAACTTAGCATTTACGAATTAAATGCCAACAAATATTTACGAAAGTTAAGAAGATTTGAAGCCACTACTATTCTCAGATGGGTATCATTATCAACAAGCAGCATCTTCATTAAATGCAGAGTAGTTCGGCAGGTTGGGTTTGGAGCCATATATAAGAGATATTTTTGGTCAATATCACATTGTGATATTTTTGGTTAATTTTGTAGCAGGATTTTCAAATAGTGACATTTGAGACTTGATACTTGATAGTTGATACATGCTGACAGATGAAGCTCGGAAAGGGATGCAACAAACCACTTCTGGGTGCGTTTGGATAGGTGTGAGAAGAAAGGAAGAAGGGAAGAAGTGGGAAGAAGTATTGGGAAGTGTGTAACTTTGTGAAGAGTTTGGATTGTTTATAATTTTTTTTCTTCTTCTTCCTTCTTCTTCTTCTTTCTTCTAACGATCCAAACGCACCCTCTAATTGCCCAATACAAACTAACTTCATTTATTCAATGCCCAAATATTTGAGGGGTTGAATGGGCTCCTTATTACTTTCCATGTGCCTAGTATACATATTTGTTCCTAGTTTTAAAGTTGAAATTTGTTAGTGACTTCCCTCAAATTTAAGAGCAAAGATAGAAATTGAATACCAATACAGGTGCCGATAAATTTAAATTTATTCAATGCTCTATATTTTTATGTTTTTTGGAGATGAAGAGTTGTTGGTGTCCATTGTCCAATGGTTGTATGCCACTGCCAATTGCCAACAAATTTATGCATGTACAGATATATGGTAGGTGGCACTGACCCGTTTGAACGTGGATTGGCATTTACTTGATGTATTTGGTAAAATTAAAAGGAAGATATGTTGAATGATTCTTTCTATAGAATCTTTCATGTGCACAGTGCACTTATTTGTCTTTCATATAGAATTTTACTATTTTTTTTTTTAGAAAAAGAAAGAAGAAGAATTTTCATTGTTCTCTAGTTAACCATGACCATTACGAGCGACATTTTAATTAGATATAGACAGCGATATTTCATACAACGATTTTCTTCACATGTTTCTTAAGTTTGTCACCTGAAACTTGAAAGTGACTTCGACTGACATTGAATAGTAGATTCTATTATTGTCATCATCGCTCTAAAATTAATCAGTACTGTACTAAAAAATTTAAATCAAATTAATTTGTACGAACTGAAAGGCAAGGCGAGAAATGATGTAAACAGACAAACAGTAAAAGAAAGAGAGAGTGCGTTGGTCAGATTAACCAATAATCAATAATGCGTGCACACACAATGTAATACTGGTTCTGATCTTCTGTGGCCCTGTAAATTACATGAGCATGAAAATGGGAAAACCAGGAATGGCAGCGTACGTAATAAATTTTTAAACCGATACAGAGCCTAGAGGAGGAGAATCTTCCAGAAATGACCAATAATATTAGTGTCATGTGATGATGTGAGTATGTCCAAAAAAATATGGAAGTATGAAAACAAACAGACGGCACTTAGAATGAGACAAAAACGAGTGGAGAAAATTAAATGGTAAAATCAAGATAAATTAATAAGAGCCGTTGAAAGACAGGCGCCTTGGCGGCTGTACCTGTACCTGCGTTTCAGTGGCTGTTACTGTTGTCCCTTTTCATCCCCATTTTAAGTATTTATTATTTTCATATAATAAACTTTCTTTAGTTTTGAAAGAAAAATTATTCCCTGACTTTTTTAATTTCAAAGTTGCATCAGAATACGGATAAAAAAGGTTGTTATTAGAAATTTTATTTCTTGTTTATTAATTTCAAGGTGTCAAATCTGAATCCAAGACAATTTATACATCTGCATTTTGCTCCTTCGATTTTGTATAATAGAAGTCCAATTTTAATTTTATTTTTTACCTGTATGTATGGATCAATCTTCGTGCTGAACAAAATCATTGGGTGAAACAAGTTTTGGGGAATTGCTCAGGACACGCCTGACTTGCTCAATCACTCCTTAATTTTTTAAAAAATGACTTAAATGTCCTCAATCTACTACTGAAATATGAGAAAACAACACAGGAGAGTGAGGGTATTTTGATAAATTTGAGAGTGTTTGAGCAAGTACAGCGCGACCTGAGCAATTCCCCAAGTTTTGAAACCCATTAAGTCCCCCCTTTACGCCTTGTCTGTCTACTGTTCACCGGTCACTGCCTTTTGTTAATCTAGTAATTAAATTACACACCGGGTTTTAGTTTAGTAATTGTTGTGCAGTATTTTTAAACCTAATCTTTTTTTTTTATTTGTAATTCTAGCGTTATTGCACTAGATTCAGGGCAGTATTAAAAAAAAGTTTCTTTTTTTGGGTTGTTAGCTAACTCAACTAGATCTTATATCACATCTTTACATAAATTTTAAATTATTTATTACCCAAATTTTGGTTTTAAATACTCCCTAATTATCAATTTTCTCCACTTTATAGACTTCAGGTGTTCATTTTCTTGACCCAGTAAAAGATGGGTTGTTGTGACTTGAATCATGAACAACCGGTCAAAATTTTGGTTTGACATGAGATATTGGGTTTGGGGGGAAAAAATGTGAAGTAGCACAAGTTGACCAGGATACCAAATAATTTTGTCATGTAAGTCATGAGTGTCATGCTTCCTTTAGTCAATTCTTACTAACCAAACGCTTGATAACTACAACTTTGAATTCTAAGACTAACAGTAACATACTTATTTAAATTAATCTTGCCCACATCATTCAGATTTCCAAAGGATCAAATCATGACAAAAATAGTTATTCTTTTTCAAGCCGACTGGATTGAATGGTTATTGGT
Source organism: Rhynchospora pubera (assembly GCA_028095005.1). Lineage (NCBI taxonomy): Eukaryota > Viridiplantae > Streptophyta > Magnoliopsida > Poales > Cyperaceae > Rhynchospora > Rhynchospora pubera. The sequence continues at coordinate 226,692,845 of CM051459.1, read as the reverse complement.
TGACGAACTTACTGATTTTCATCTGAAATGCGAACCCAAAATTAAATAGGAACATTAAGTCAAATTTCTTGGGTTAAATCTGACCAAGCAACCCTTCTTGATAGCTGCATGTTTATTACTTAATTTTTCTTTTCTTTTTTTTTTCTTTTTTACAGAGGACAGACGGTATCGTGTAATTCCGAAGTACAATTTTTGTAACTCTCATTTGGTAGTCGCTATGAATTAAACATTTAGAAAAGAAAATAACGTAGACGATATACTAATTTCTTTTCCGTTTTTTTTTTTTTGTCTTAAAAACATAATATTTTACTCCAATTGCAGATCTCATTATGAAAATTAAATTTTGTATGACATATGACATGATACTTTAATTTTACCGACATATTTGGAATTTTATTCCATGAAGTTAATAGGAGTAGAATTTATGGTTATGATAAGGAGACCCAACCTACCCACCAAAAACCCCAAAAACAGTTTTTATACAGGGTGAATCATCACTGACTAAGCTATACAAACTAGTCAAGGTCCCACCTTTCCCAAAATTATCAGATTAGCCAATTCCCGTCTGAATTAGAAAATTCATAAAAAATTATTCCGATTTGACAACGGATTTTTTTACTAACTTCACCTCAAGTATTACTTACTTGTCTACCAAAGAAAAAAAAAACACGAATAGACATCGGAAAACGTGAAAACTAAGAAGAAGAGAAATTAAATTGAGTACCTTCAACAATGGTGAGAAGAGGAGGCTTGAGCGACACAATTTCCACGCCTTCTTCCAACCGCTGCCCCCTCACCTGTCATGCATGCCATGCACCGCCATTTTATTCAACAACATTATTATTATTTTTGTCATTTCATTTACTGTCTAATTTCTGTAATTCAAAAGGGACTGCTCAAGAGCAACTGATAATAATATATACACCAAAAGCAAACTTATTTACATTCATCAGAATTTTATTCAATAAAAAAAAATGTTAGGAACAAACATTAAACGGTATAGAATTAAAGAAAAATGAGACTTTAACGAAAGATGGATGTTTGGAAATTTTGGTTTCATATTTTAGTCTATTAATTAAATTATTTCATTTCCCGTAAAAGAACTACTCTATATATAGTGTGACAATAAAACGAGTTTCAAAAACAACACGTCACGATACAACACGTCATTTGCAATTTTACTTTTTTTTATTAAAACATGAGTGCGGTGGTGTCGTGGTCGTGTCAGACACGAAAATAATAAGTATTGAATAAGCTAAAAAAACGACAATACTGTAACATGTTCATATATACATATCATTTTTTTTATGATCATATATACATATCATAAATATCGCATGCTTTAGGAAGAAGAAACATTTTTACAGTGTTAATATCGTACGTCTCATACCAAAAAGCAACCAAAAACAGAAATATTGCACACAAGAACCCACCTGATACCTGATGGGCTCTCTAAATATATGTTGTAGTGAACGATAATTAAAGAAATTAATAAAAATGCAATAATTAAATTAGGCTTGGAGTGAGAGAGAGAAGTACCGCATGCGTTAAAGAGTAGTTTGTCAGGTGGCACGTTTCAACATGGCTGCCTAGGAGCTTCTTCACATCTACCACCTTGTCAGTGGATATTCCCTAAATCCCCACCAGATGTATATTGGTTAAGTTTAATCACAATGACATTAATGCATGTACTAGCATCCAGTTGAAAATAAGTAAATGCAACACTAGTGCTTTAACTATATATATATGGTATATTACAATGGTCGGTGAAGCCCATACGCTCATAGGCTTATAACAATAAAATATTGAAGAGTTGGAAAATGTGGATGTTTTAAAAAGAAATAAAATATAGTTGTTATGATTAAGACTATAAATGATGGTAAATGTTGCGTTTCTTAACTTACATTGACCGGGTAGGTGGGGTTTATCGGAGTGACTTATATCATATCAGCTTAATAAAATAGGAAAACTAAGACATTTTTGTCTTTATTTCAGAGAAATAACATTTGACTAGGAATAAGAAAGCTAATTGATTTCTGATTAAAACTAGTATCACATGTGCTCTACCAGAATACTAATTCAAATTTCTCAAAAAAAAAAAAAAAAAAAAAAGAAAGAAGAAAAACGAACACTACTTCAGTCATTTTTCTTGTTTAGTTTGTCAAAGTGAAATATTTTAATTAAAAAAATAGCTCATATGTAACAGAAAAATAACTTCAAAATTTCCAAAAAAAAAAACAAATTGATGAAAAATGGAAAGTACCTTTAGTGTGACCTCTGTTTCGTAGGGAGTAATAACTGTTATATCGATTAAACTCGGTACCACTACAACAAATTTAAACAAAATTGAATATTAATTACCAAAGAAAAGAAATAGAAAGAAATATTAGGAATTAACGAAATATCATTATGTAGCAAACAAAAAAGATACAAATTCAGTTGTAAAAGTAGAAGGTGATTAATCATATATATTCGATGCATGCATGCGTACCTTTCTCTTCTTTCTTCTTCTTATCTCCTTTGCCTCTGTTTCCTCTGCCTTTTCCAGCTTTTGGAGCCATAAAAGTACAAATTAATCAAGTCGATATATATTTGGTCACTGAAATTGATGCATTCGTTGAACCTCTTTTTCTTCTTCTGTAGAGAATTAAAGAGAGAGAAAAGGAGAGGGTTTTGGCGTTTTGGAGAGAGAGTGAGAGAAAGAGAGTTGAAGAAGGATAGAGAGGATTAGAGGTGTGTGGGTTTGGGTTTCACGCAGGGATATCGCTTTAATCCTCACCTCTCGTTCTTCCTTGCCACAATGGGACCCCTTTTTATTACACCAACAATACCGCATTCTTGGATCCTCTCTGCCTACTTCCACCTCTAAATACTGTAATGGGTTTCAATAATTTTCCAAGAGCAGCGCCATTACCTCTAAATATCATTAAGCCATACTTTCTTACAAGAGAATATATATTTATATATTTTCCCTATATATTAATATATGATATAAACTGTAAATCTTAGGTGTATGGTTTTTTATGAATCCGAATTTTGTAGGTTTTTCAAATTCTAGCTTTATATCGTGGAGCATGCATGTTAGTTACCCACCGCATAATACGCCACAGCAAGAGGGCATTTTGTACTTTGGTTTCTTGACGAGATTCGGGTTTTGGGGGAGGCGGGGGTCCTTGTCATAAAAAATACTTGGTTTCAGTACTTGAAATAAATAATAAATTAATGAAAGATACGAGGAAAAAAGAATTAAAAACAAAAAGAGACAATGATTTTGTTCCTCGAAGAATTATCTCAGGTAGTAAAATACAAATAATGATAATGGTAGTAATACTTTTATACTAATAAAGATTTGAAGAAAAATGATAATGAAATGAGCAACTGTAAATTAGGATGATGACACCAATGGTAATGATTGTGCTTATAATATAATGATGAAATAATAATTTTATTATTATTAGTATTAGTATTGTTGTTGTTGTTCATGTAAATTATAATAAAGACGAGATAACAAGTATTGTATTTAATGATGATAATTGTGATTCTGGTATAAATCGTGAGTTCGAATGCATCAATAAAGAAATGACTTAAACCCAACATTGTAAGTGATACGAGTTGTGTCTTCTCAAGTTTTTTTTTCCCACTTTTATTATTTACTAGGAGGAGAAATCGAGCTTCGCTCGATATATGCGGCACAAATAACAAATAAAGAGGACGAAGAAAGTCTTCAAATAACATTACCCTTGACATCAATTAAGAAAGTCTCATGTTCAATTTAGGGGGGCTAATCGAGCTTCAATATTCGACTTACATATAAAAATAAAAATATTAAAATATGTTATTATTTCTGAATTCATAAAGTTTAATGTATTAATTATTTTTTTTTTGCAGATGAGAATAAATTTATATGATGTCGATATTTAATATTACAAACTAAAATATTCAAGTAGACTTAATAATGTGCAATATGCATAAATACGGAGGGAGGGAATTAAATTTCGCTCTTAGGACAAATTCCTTCATTAAAGGCTTAAAAAAAAATACAACAATGCAATATGTAAAGACAAATAAAATAACCTATTAACATTTAGAGTAACGCAAAAAAAAAAAAAAAACTAAAAGCTATTGGCTGACAGACAGGCATTAGAAACATGTACCAACTAAAGGTAAGTATGCAAATATGAGTATTATAAAGTAAAAAAGGGGAAAAAAAAAATTCTTCCTTGACTGGGTAATCAAAGAGAATCACATATAAGATCCAAAAGGAAAAGATTTTTTTTGCCGTTTTAATTTTGTGCCATCATAGGAATCAACATTATTTATAGAATGCCCATTTAAAAATTGCTTCTTTATTTTCACAAAATTAATTAGCCAATTAACTTGCGCCATGGCAACACGCGATGACAAAAAATTAATTATGTATTTATTGAAAAGTTAATTAGCCATTTGCAATAAAAACATATTGCAAGAAAGTAATGTAGCAATTAAATGAATAAAGTAAATATTAAATTAATGAATAAAATAAGGAATTTCGGATTAACTTTTAGTATAAAAAAGATTTTATTGAAATGCTTCTCTTGGTCACTAATATTTTCAATAATTAAGAAGCACAAAAAGGAGATCCTTAGGGGGCGTTTGTTTGTGTAGTAAGGAGTTGCATAACTTAAGAATGCCTAAGTGTTTATGTAGTGTTATGTAATGGATGTTTGGTTGTGTAGTAAGGATGACTAACTTAATGCATGCATATATTCATATCAAAAGACTAAAATGCCCTTAAATTTGAATTAGTATTATGTATTATATTTTGTGACCTAATTATTGTTAATTATTAATTATTATAAAAATTAATTATTAATGATGATAATAAATCATATTTACTATTATGAAATATTAATAATTACTTTTAATTAAATATTATAAATATTATTATTTATTTTAATATTACTTGTTATAAATAATTACTTTTAATTATTATTTATTTTAATATTATAAATAATTACTTTTAATTAATATTACTTGTTAAATAGTATTAATTATAATAATTAATCTTTGTTATTAATTATGATTTTTTAATAATTATTGTTACTTATTAAGTATTATTATTTATTTATTAATATTAATTAATTTTTAATTTTTATAAAAATTAATTATTAATGATAATAAGAAATTATTTTATTATTATGAAATTTTATTAATTATTTTTAATTAAATATTATTAATTATTTAATAATAAATCAATATTGTTTATTTATTATTATTATTACTTGTTATATATTATTATTTATTAATTATAATAATTAATATTTATTACTAATTATGATTTTTTAATAGTTATTATTACTTATTAAATATTATTATTTATTAATTATTATTGATTATTAAATAAAATTATTAATTATTTCTAAGGGGTATTGTTGGAAAAAAAATTAAAAGGGACTAGTGCATAACTTATGCAACCTATTTAGGTTGCATAACTTATGTACCCTTAAGGCATCTTATGTAAGAGGTGTTTGGTGACTTAAGGATACATAACTTAAGTTATGCATCCTTTAAGTCACAAACAAACGCCCCCTTACTAAGTAAAGTTTCTGAAATCCATATCAGTCAACACTGGTTTCACACACACCAAATCATTGTTTGCATCCATCTCAAATCTCAAATTTTAAAAAATACAGGAGAAAAAAAAATGTTTCATCTCTAGGAAAATAAAAAGAATAACAATTAATAGTCTGCTTAGGCATTTGAACTATTTTGTTGAATTAAGTTTCTAACCTATTACATATAGCCCCACAACTAATTAATTTTAATTTTTAATTTCAGTGAATCTAGTTTTTTTTTTTTGAGAAAAAGCCTAAAGTGGCCCGTTTTTATTAGCAAAAATAATTAATTTACATTTGATCTGAGGTGAAAATTATGCTGAAATGAGCAAGACCTTTCTATTTTCGAATAATGCCATTTCTCTCCAATAGAGACTGTTCCAGAATGTTGTTGCGCTCAGCTACCTCACAAAATTTCCTCTTCAGTGCAGCATACCTGAAAAATAAGTGTGATATCACATCTCAGAAATGCAGGATTGTAAAATTTGACAAATGCATAAATGAAAAAAATAAATGACCACCAGTTCATGAAGATTAGTGCTTTTAAAGTTACCATGGCAATGAAAATTCATTTTTATATGTCATATTCATTTAATTGTGTGTTCTTAAACTTTGCATGGCTGCTGCATTACATGAAGGTATGCACTTCTTGCTTGAAATGCTAAACAAATTTTGTCCTTACCTGTACCAGACAGAGTCTTATTCACCACCACAAAAAAAAGCCAAAGAATGGATATTAAACGGAACCAATAAGTATATATACACCGGCATCTGGTATTTAATACATGATACATTTCATAATTCTAGATACGGCCCAAATTTCCAGAATCTGAAATTTTAGCATATCAGTAAAAATTTGAAGTTCATCTCATCATTTCCAGCATTAGAACGTGGCAACTCAACTTGCACCGGACTCTGAACTTGCATGGAACTTGAGTTCCAACTTGGCATGACCATTCTAGATAGCACCTCCACCTTCTCTGCAATATCTCTAGCATGGAATTTCTCAGGAAATTCCAACTCGTCCAGCACCTCAATTCTCTGAATCACTGAATCCTTAATCAGAAAAGAATTTCTCAGCACGTTATATGAGTTTCTTATATACGAAAGCTGAGATTCCAAACTTCAATTCGATTAGCCCCTCCATAAGATTTAAGCTTGTCCTCAGCTTCCGTGATCTGAAAACACAAATCATTTTTTACATCCATATCAGTCAACACTGGTTTCACACACACCAAATCATTATCTGCATCCATCTCAACTCTCAAATTTTAAGAAATACAGGAGCAAGAAAAGCAGGTTTTATCTCATTAGGAAAATAAAAAGAATAACAATTAGTAGTCTACTTAGGCATTTGAACTATTTTGTTGAATTAAGTTTCTTATATCTATTAAAGATAGCCCCACAAATTAATTAATTTTCATTTTTACTTTTCAGTGAATCATTTTTTTTTTGTTTTGAGAAAACGCCTGAAGTGGCTCCTTTTTATTAGCAAAAACAGTTAATTTACATTTGACGCAAAGACTATCTATCAATTAAGTATAAATTATAAAATTAGTAAGAAAGTAATAATCAGTAAGAAAGTAAAAAAAGCATTATTACTGATCTGGTTCCATCTTTGATTGCCTAAAAATCAAACTCGATCACGGTAGCAAAAAAGCCTGAAGTGGCCCATTTTTTGTGTAGAAGCTCTTAGCAAATCCTTATTCTCTCCAGTTGTCACAACTGCCGAGCTGGTTCCATCTTTGATTGCTACCAGTGCCAGATGTCATACCTTTGTATCAACATCTGCATTAAAATTCAAACATATTTTCTCAGAACAAATAGATTAATTATGTATACTGATTAACATATGACATATTTAATTTTTCTCAAAACAAAGGATTGAATAAGAATAGCAACAGATATACCTCTGACTCTGAGCAAACAAAGTATAAATATAAATAATGATACCATAATTGGAAAAGTACTGCAAAAAAAATGATCTCACAGGGGATTCTATATATACACGAAAGATTAACGGCCCAAAATAATAGGGAATCAGTATTAATCAGCAAATTTAATGTGAGTTATAAAAATTTATTGCAGTAAGGCATTAAAAGGATATCTCAGAAATTAGTAACCATGGATTTCTCTCAGATACGCACAAATTATGTAACCATTATGCAATTACAAACCCTTGATTCCTCTACAATAAACATTTCAAAACTGAACACCATTTAATGACAAAATTAAGATTCTATTTTAAAATTTTATGACATAATTTTTTGAAATACAAATAGAGGAGACCTGAAATAGGACAAATTTCATTCCTGCTGGTAACGCCTAAATTGAGGAAATTAAATATAAAACACAATATTAGCAGTATAGTATCTTATAAATTCAATACAATATAAGATTTGTGTTAGGAAGTGTGCTAATTTTATTTTTATGCTAATTACCAATTAATTAACCAAGCAAACATAGCACACACAAGATCTAGTACACAAGCTATTCAAACACACGAGAAAAAGGGTTGGAAGTATACCTCTCTTGGTATCGCAACCAAGAGGCTCGTTCCAACGGTTTGGTGTCGGTGGCGTGCTCTCCTTCGCCTCCTATTCGCGGCGCCTCGAGTCCACTATGGTATTAATCAAGTTCTTCTCAATTCGTGCTAGCGAAGAGAAGAACGAGTCTAATCCCAAGCGTTCCCTTTCTTCAACCAACGAACCAATCGATTTGTGGGAGAATGGGATGCTCAACACATGAGCTAGAGTGGAGAGGAGAGAGGGGGGGCGGCGCACCACAAAGGGGGGGCCATGGTGGCGGCTAGAGAGAGGGGAGAGAGAAGAGAGCCAAAAGGAGCCACCATATGGTGCCTTATATAGCCTCTTAACCCTAGATAGAAGTTCACACTATTTACAAGTGTGCCACTCCCACCTACCACCATGCTAGGCCGGCCTACTAGTGGGCTTCCTTGGCCCACTAGTCCATCTCCTATTTGGTCCCTTAATTCTATTAATTAAAGGCCCACTCAAAGCTATTCAATTTGGACATTTAATTTACCAATAAATTAAAGCCCAAATGACTCAAATAAATTAAGTGTGTTGTTTATAAATAATTATTAACTTAATAATAATTATTTAGAGATTAGACAATACATTAATTTATTTCTATATGATCCATTTGACTTAATTAATTATAACGGTCTATAACGCTATTTAATTAATTAATCAATCTATCATATTTTGCAATACTCAATATTGCAAATAAATAAATAATGCACGTATGATTTAATACCAATTTTGTGTGACCCTTTGAGGATTTATGCTATGTTGGACATGGAATTAAATCGCTATTTAATTCCAATAATCATAAGCGGTATCTAGCAACACGTTATGACTCCCAATTCGCATAAATAGTGTACTGCTACAGTATTTAAATCCTGCATAAGAGAATATATGTATTTCCCTATTTTGATTCTTATGTCTCACGATATCATCGTATAATCCAAGATAGGAATGTGTCATTCTTGCAGATTATACGTTTCTTGATCTAGAGATAATTGTATAAAGATGCATGCAAACAATCTATCTCCATCAAGGGGCCCAAACAGATATCGTCACTCACTAAGTGAATTAATGAGGGACATACGGTTTTCTTGATGATTAGCTTTTCCCCGCACAATTCAAGAGAACATAAATAAAGTCCGTATAGCAGCCCTTATCGGGAATCAGCGGTAGACGATATTTATTGAACCTATCCTCATGTGGAAAAGGTAAACATCTCAAACTTAGAACCAAAATCATAACGAAATAAACAATGACACATAACACAATCCATATGTTTATTTCGATGGGTCAAGTCCTGTGCTATGTTCCATAACATACACATATGCAATTAAGTTGGTAACTCTTTACCTATGATTAGTAGAACTTAATCATCACTTAACTTGCATACTAATCTTATATGATAATTAATGTTCCTTGTTAATTATCAAGATTATGGACCGTTTAGATTTATTATTGTCATTCTAAAGAATGATCAACAGAGATCTACTATTCAGATCCTCAACCTGAATGATCTGTCAATAATAAACCTGGGAACAGATGATAAAATATCATCCAAAACATAAACTAATAATTAAGTCATTAAATTATTGACTTCTAGGACATAACTCCAACAATCTCCCACTTGGCCTAGAGTCAATCAGTAGTGACTTCTAGCCAACGAAGAATTGAGAACGATGTCATATATCTACATATATACATGTCTCGGACCTCAAAAGAAATAATACGCTTAAAGCTAGTTACTCATACGTCCATCACGTATGGATGCATAACTGCATCTTGTATACTGCTCAAGGTAGAGGTCATGCTAGAGTGTTCGCTGTGTTCGCGAACCTATCCAAAATTTTGTTTGACTATATATATATATACTCCTATATATATTCTTGATCATCATCATATGATATCAAGTGATATCGTTATAGATCATATTTGAATCTCCAATGTAACATTGGGCTCTTAGGAGTAAGTTATGGTTCGAGATGCTTAGAACCATAATAACTCAACTAAGAAATCGATCCGAAATAAACTTCTTTTATTGCTTCACAAGTTGCTATGTATTTTTGCTTTGGTGACGGAAACGGTTGTAATATTCCATTTAGAACACCTTCTAAATTTACAACACCACCTTTTAGCAAAATATGTAGTTCAACTGTGATTATATCAATCTTTCGAAAAACTTTTATCAGTGTAACAACTTACACGAGATTTCTTTCATCTTAAGAGATGAAACATTATATCACTCTTTCTCATAAGATACTCGAGGATATCCTTGATTATCGTCCAAATGTGTCTCTCTTATATCCATTTGACAACTGTTTGTCATATCATTTGGATATTACACATTGGGGCATATGCATAAATATGGCATACAAAATGAAACTCATAATGAAAGAATGCTTGAACTATTTCATGCACTTTCTCGAATCGAGTTGCAATAGACCGAGTTAAAACACTCAAGTCATGCCATGTGACGTATAGTTAGACATCCTTTCTTGGAGTGTAACTTTCGTGTTTCTAGAACACTTCGTCAATATATGCATATTTGCTCAAACCTAACATCCATCATAATCTATCTTTATAGATTTTGTTTCCTAGGATTAGGTGACTTCGCCCAAGTTCTCATTTGAGAAAGCATTCTCCAAAGAGATCTCGACAATATTCATTTTCTTAATGTTAATGTTATTCCCAATTTAATGAATTGTTATCTTGAACAATACAAGTAATACAATTATGCTCCCACTGAATATCTTGTTTATACAAGATACTTTTGACGAAGTTCAACTCCTTGACTTCCTTGTCAAAACTTTTATTCCAATCTCCACAACACTTGCTTTAATCCATTTATGGATCCTTGAAGCATGCGTATGTTTTTAGCAATACATAAAACCTCGATTTGTGTCAAATGCACAACATCATCCTTCATTCATACGAAGAAGGCGGTTTTATGTGTTTTTCCATATATCAATATATATGAAATACAACTATTGCTAGAATGATCTTTATTGACTTTTACATAGCCACAAGCAAGAGGTTGTGCTTTGTACGTAGTCAACTAGTCATCGACTTAGACATAGCTACAAGCGAGAAGCCGCGCTTTGTACATAGTCGATTTGTTATCCATGTCGATCTTTCCTTTTGAAGATCTAAAACGTTCTTGATGGATTGCTCCTTCATGAACATCAACCAAAGTCTATACCTTGTTGTTATACATGGATTTTATTTAAAGATCATATGAATTCAAATCATATATGTGGAATCGGATCGTTCCATCGTTTCTTTGTTTATCAACGGATTCTCATATGCTAAGTACGAGAATGTTGTGACAACCTATGCACCAAAACGGCTTAGGAAATCAACTCTCGTTGATCATTTGTAGGATTGGTACTTGAGGTTCAAGAACTACTTCCACAACGATTTGTTGAACAAGTTCTTGACTCTTCATATATTCCATGAGTTTCTCGAATCATCATCAACTCGTGAGATGGTTGAGTCCTCATTGGAAGGAGCGTACTATTAAAATTCTTTTCAAAAACAACTTGTGAATGAAGTTCCGCTCAACTCCCACTAAGTACCATGTATGGAGTGACAAGTTTCCCATAAGAGTACTTCTTGTAGTGACGCATAAACTATTTTAATGCTCACTTTACTCCCACTACTTCTTCTTGAGAATTTCAATTCATCAAGACTACATTATGATTAGCAACAACTACTTTGTTCTTATCATATTCGTGGAAGTAGTGCCTTTTAATATAAAGCATCCTACAAATACACAGTGTCTTATTTGGTTTAAGCTTACAAGTCATCAATACTTAAAATAAGCTTCTCAACACCAAATCTCGAGAAGTATTATACTTAGAGATCAAAATCTCGTAAGATATCTTCTTCAATAGACTTCGATGGAACATTATTCAGTGCAAACAATATTGTCCTCAAACATAATTCCCTAATATGAGTCGAATAAGTCCATTTGATTTATTACCGATCGAACTATACAAAATATTGTTCGATACCTCCATTCTTGGACATATTATTCCTCATGGAGCGAGTTATGAAACTACTTTCATACTCTTTAGATAATATTTCAAATCATATGACTTAACTACTTACCATGATTAATTGTAAGACTTTTCTTTTTCCTTGAACGGTCTTTTTTAACTTCACACTTGAACTCCTTTGAACTAGTCAAAAAGGTTCATACTTATACCTTATCAAATAGATATGTTAATATCTACAATGATCGTTGGTTAAGTAGTAAAGTATCAACAACCTTTCATTGCACAAGTACTTACAGGTCTTTATACATCGATATGTATAAGTCCTAATTAATTCACTTGTCCTTAAACCTTCATAGGTTCAAGGTGCTTTTGTCATTTAACAAACATGATTCGCATATCAATCGATTGGAATCGAATTGAATTACGAGCTCTACGTTACGTAGACTCTCATAATGCGATTCTCGTTTATATATGTCACTAAGCGGTTATATATAACATGAAAGTCAAATACTTTATGTCAAGTCTTACGCATCCTATTTGTCATTCATAACTTGTTTATCTATTTCAAGCAAATTCCATCAAGATGCATGAAATCATATAAACAAATTCATAATAAAAGAACTTGTCTTTTATTAAACATAGTTATCCATCATCAAATATGAAATGGAGACGCTATGAGAGGTTTTAGAATTAAGGTATGCAACCTTCAATTCCTAAACAAACTCTTAATAAAGATAACTCTACGTATTCAATGGTAATGACTTAAATGAATAAGTCATCTCCTATACGGAGTTTACTTTATATCTCTCGAACATTCTCTTATTCTTCATTGCCAACACATTTCGTTAAATGCGAGCATATGAACTAGTATCAAATTACTAGTGTAAATTAGAGATAGTGAGATAGTTTGAACGACAAATACACTTTAGGATTAGAATATTTCTAATCGTCACAATCATGGTATTTCGGACAACCTTTCAAATGCCTCCCATAAACGGCAAATGAAACATCTCATGTGACACATGGTCATCAATGAGAGTCTCGAAATTTCAACTCATACATTGGTGAAGTATTTCTTGAATACTTAATCAATCACCTTTTTTGCATTAACATGCGTGCGAAAAAGGTAACATTATATCCTTCATGATTCCAAAGAGATCGTATGACAATATCAACAATCCTTGATATCGGAGATTAATATCTCTAGTCATCAATTAGCTACTTCAATCTTTCGATTTGTGAGCTAATGAAACATTCATATTACTTCTTTTAAAAGAATAATCTCTTGGTCAACTCATATTCTTTATACTCAATCATAAATGATGGAGTTAATATCTACTTTCTCCAAGAACACTTTCTTGAGTAAGCGGATGAGAACGTACGAGTTAATTTTAGTCCATATGAATTCGCTAATTCAAAGGTCTAGAAATTTCAAATGAGGATATTAAGCATACGCTTTATTGAATAACTTTTCGCCAAAAGTCAATCAATCATCGCGTTGCTACGTTCGGGTAGTTTGAGGAAAGTTTTGGGAATTGACATACTCAAATTTCTCTTCACTAAGATCGTGTCTTAGGAATCGGTATTACTTCTTTAAGTGAATACTTTTAGAAACGAGTTTGTTAATTTTCAAAGATTGATCGCAACAAAATTAACAATTTAAACATCTATAACAAGATCAATTTACGGTCATTTAGTTTATGCAATTGTTTTATTTATAACAAATAAAACTCCCACTATATTTATTTAATGTCCCTAATATAGTAGGTTTTCCAAGATCCCTATTTTCGTTGAGATGGTGCTAGCGTCGGCGTGACACCAAAACAACTAGATAAGGTAGGTTCTCCAACCAATCATTCCATATGATTCTTGGTTTGTGAAATATCACATGTATATCCACAAACTTTGCCCCGATGCCCAATCCGATTAGAAAACATCGTTAAGTAACCTTTCTCTATTTGCTCCTAGTAAATCCGATTTACACCCCGACACGGATGATGGAACACGATGTCCCGCGTCGGCGAGAATACATCAATGAACGATCATACACGTTAGAAGGGGATAGAGAGAAGGAGGGCGATTTAACTTAATCATGTTTTGTTTGGGACAATCAATTAAGTGACACTTGTTTGGTGGTCATGTAAGCATACACCCATACCTAGCCTATGACAATTCATAGCAATCACAAGCAATCACATATAAGCATCTCATAGTTGTGGGTTTGTATGGCTCCCGCTTGCATTAGTTTCGCCACATCGTCCATGGAGCAAAACTAATCTAATCCTTGCCCTCCCACTAAATTCTATAAGAATCTAAATCCTATATAAAATAAAGGTGCAAAAAAACATGTGAAAACATCATATTCCCTTCCTATCCTTAGGGGCATGCAAGCCTCACAAGTTACATAAAAAATTAATCAAAAATTAATTAATGGCACCAAAGGCCGCATTACAAACATTCACACATGCATTCATTTACAACCACAAGGCATTGAGTCTTGAGCCATACTAAACCCACTATCCACCTACAAAACAAAGTTAGCACATACAAGAACTTTGTTTCCAATTAACGATTTTCAAGCATCTTTGCGTATCGTTTGCTATAAGTAAATTCCGTGTACAAATCCTCAATTTTAAACAACCAAACTTGTTTAAATTCATTTAGAAAGTTCTTTCAACATCCCAAAACAGAAAGGAGATCAAACAAGGAGTTTTCTAATTAATTTCAACTAGTTTGAATACTTAGAAAAACAGTAATTTACCAAAAAACGTAACTAATGGAATCCAACAAAAACAACAGTTTTCGGTCTCCAAAAATTCTCAAATAAATTACTTAAGCTCCTTATCAAAGTTGTGACTACCAGTAAAAAATTCAAGAAGAGATCTTAAACCATCTGGGAGAATCAAAAAAGACAAATCTCTTACAAGTGCACGAAACACCGTTATGAGATTTTCAGCTTATCCTCTCAACCATTTGGTCTGTTAGACCACCTTCTATCCAGTTTTTATATATACAATATACATAGAAAAACTTGTTTAGACTACAGGCTATCCATTAATGAAAAGAAAACAACCAAGTTCAGTTCAATAATATTAAGTTACAGCCTAAACAATCAACAAATTCTGTACTGGAACAGACTGTCGATCGAAAAGTCTTAACCTAGTTGAAGGTCCAAAAATCCACGAAAAATTATGAAATTAATTTTCCTGGAATCCTAACTCAAAATAGAACAACTCAATTTAAACAGAATTTTTAAAGGAGTTCTCAGTTGGTACAGTTTATTAGAACAATCGATTTGCTCAACAAACTGGATCTGACAAGATCTTCTTTTTCATACTTGAAAACCCACAAATTAATCCGAGTCATGCAACAAATTTTACATGCTCAGAAAGAGCTTCAAGTCCTCTTTATTTCTAGCCATAGAACACTGGTACTTATATTCAAAATATAAATCTTTCAAGCCATTCAAACAGGACAGTGCAAGCAAAAACTGGTTCTGCGCACTGTCGCCGTTTTATTCACAGTAAATCCATACTAATTCAGAAAAAAGTGAATCCAACGACAAAAGAATCACAATCCACAGATCTACAACTTTCATGTAGATGGAAAGATCTTCCAGAGGACATATCACAGAGAAAAATGCGAAATAACACAGAAAATACCATTTCCAGACAGCAAACAAACGCATCATCTCTACTAATCCATTAATTAGCCAATTTCTCTTAATTAAGTGTTAAAATAGCTTAAGTACGACCATGTGCTCTGATACCACTGTTAGGAAGTGTGCTAATTTTATTTTTATGCTAATTACCAATTAATTAACCAAGCAAACATAGCACACACAAGATCTAGTACACAAGCTATTCAAACACACGAGAAAAAGGGTTGGAAGTATACCTCTCTTGGTATCGCAACCAAGAGGCTCGTTCCAACGGTTTGGTGTCGGTGGCGTGCTCTCCTTCGCCTCCTATTCGCGGCGCCTCGAGTCCACTATGGTATTAATCAAGTTCTTCTCAATTCGTGCTAGCGAAGAGAAGAACGAGTCTAATCCCAAGCGTTCCCTTTCTTCAACCAACGAACCAATCGATTTGTGGGAGAATGGGATGCTCAACACATGAGCTAGAGTGGAGAGGAGAGAGGGGGGGCGGCGCACCACAAAGGGGGGGCCATGGTGGCGGCTAGAGAGAGGGGAGAGAGAAGAGAGCCAAAAGGAGCCACCATATGGTGCCTTATATAGCCTCTTAACCCTAGATAGAAGTTCACACTATTTACAAGTGTGCCACTCCCACCTACCACCATGCTAGGCCGGCCTACTAGTGGGCTTCCTTGGCCCACTAGTCCATCTCCTATTTGGTCCCTTAATTCTATTAATTAAAGGCCCACTCAAAGCTATTCAATTTGGACATTTAATTTACCAATAAATTAAAGCCCAAATGACTCAAATAAATTAAGTGTGTTGTTTATAAATAATTATTAACTTAATAATAATTATTTAGAGATTAGACAATACATTAATTTATTTCTATATGATCCATTTGACTTAATTAATTATAACGGTCTATAACGCTATTTAATTAATTAATCAATCTATCATATTTTGCAATACTCAATATTGCAAATAAATAAATAATGCACGTATGATTTAATACCAATTTTGTGTGACCCTTTGAGGATTTATGCTATGTTGGACATGGAATTAAATCGCTATTTAATTCCAATAATCATAAGCGGTATCTAGCAACACGTTATGACTCCCAATTCGCATAAATAGTGTACTGCTACAGTATTTAAATCCTGCATAAGAGAATATATGTATTTCCCTATTTTGATTCTTATGTCTCACGATATCATCGTATAATCCATGATAGGAATGTGTCATTCTTGCAGATTATACGTTTCTTGATCTAGAGATAATTGTATAAAGATGCATGCAAACAATCTATCTCCATCAAGGGGCCCAAACAGATATCGTCACTCACTAAGTGAATTAATGAGGGACATACGGTTTTCTTGATGATTAGCTTTTCCCCGCACAATTCAAGAGAACATAAATAAAGTCCGTATAGCAGCCCTTATCGGGAATCAGCGGTAGACGATATTTATTGAACCTATCCTCATGTGGAAAAGGTAAACATCTCAAACTTAGAACCAAAATCATAACGAAATAAACAATGACACATAACACAATCCATATGTTTATTTCGATGGGTCAAGTCCTGTGCTATGTTCCATAACATACACATATGCAATTAAGTTGGTAACTCTTTACCTATGATTAGTAGAACTTAATCATCACTTAACTTGCATACTAATCTTATATGATAATTAATGTTCCTTGTTAATTATCAAGATTATGGACCGTTTAGATTTATTATTGTCATTCTAAAGAATGATCAACAGAGATCTACTATTCAGATCCTCAACCTGAATGATCTGTCAATAATAAACCTGGGAACAGATGATAAAATATCATCCAAAACATAAACTAATAATTAAGTCATTAAATTATTGACTTCTAGGACATAACTCCAACAATTTGTGCTTCATAATTTTTGCAACCGCCGCTAAAAAAAATATTTGTTATTCTGGGATTGCTAATCAAGAATAAATGAAAAAAAATTCGGCTTTATCACCATCTAAACTCAAACAAATTAAGAAAATTTGTAAACAAAATTCAGTTGCAACTATTCTACCTCAAGAATCAAATCAAATTCACAAATAAACACTAAAAACCTTTTCTCCATGGAGAATTCTGCAGTAGCCACTTGATTTCCTAGTCGCTTCAAAGTAGTGGCGGAGTATCGAGTTACCGGCTGTTTCAGTAGAAGGAAAGAAGGCTTTTAAGGGGGGGGGGGTAGGGCCTGTAGCTCGTTCAATTGTTAGTCAAAGGAATGTGTTTGGTTATGCTTTGAGGAGGGCGGCAGTGATTTTGAAAGTGGTGGGACAGGAGAAGAGGCGGGGCTAGCTGAAGAGGGCGGCGATGATTCCCTAGTACATGAGAAGAGGCGGGGGCAGCCGAAGAGGAGATGGTGATTTCCTTGTCTCCGCCTCCTTTTCTCCTTTTTAGGACTACGCCATTTCCTTAGCGTCAGAGAGAGGAGAAAGAAAGAGGTGATGCAAAAATCAATCGGAACATTAATGAACCGCACCATAGTTGACAACATAGTGTTTTCTTCTTTGACCGCAAAATTAGGCGGATAGAATCCCGTGTCGTGCCACTATTTACAAAATGATTTCTGGACACCCACGCATCTTTATTTATAATACTGATACTGATTTATCGTTGCTCGACTTAATCATACTTGAAAATACAAGAGACTCGTTTCACACTTATGTTCAATTATATAATTTATGTTCCAGTAAAATCAAGACTTTCTTTAATGTCGTTTTCAATTAAATTAAAATCTCATTGTCGATATTATACATAATACGGATTAAAATATAATTGAAATTATGTTATTTTCAAGAATAATTTTCAATACAAGAATATTCTATAAAACTTTTTATTGTTTTATATTTCTTGAAACAATTTATATTTATATATATAAAAACGCATGTGTTTACACTAACATTAAATATAACCCATGTCGGGAATCTTCCTTTTCAAACATTATGGTCCGAAAACATAAATTCAACTACCATTTTCATAACAAAAGAGCTGAGAAATATCATATAATAATATTGTCGAAAATATATTGTCATTGTCACCGTCATCGATAAAACTGCATCACTTGCATTTCTTATTTCTCTTTTAAATAACCTCACATTGTCAATAAAAGTATTTCTTAAATGAAAGGGTCACATCCTTCGGAACGACATGTACGTTATTTAATTTGCACAAATTAAATAAAACACAATTGTAAAACAAGTTTTGATTAATGAACAATTATCAATGTTACTCTCATATGTATTTAAATGAAAATTTTATTTGATAGGCACACATCTCCATCCTAGCTTATTATATATTCAAAATATAAATCCAAGTAGCCATGATTCGCCATTTAGTGAAAATCAAATGGTTACATTACATGCACAAGGAAAGTTACCTCCACAGCCGACTTTAGGTGGAGCTGGTTTGGGTCGGAGCCACGCGGCAGAAATTGCAATTGGCTTGGTACCAGTCACCAGACTGCCAGTGCCAGGTGTGTACTTGTCTGTTTGGTACGGCCAGTTGGACCTGGTTTGGCGTCGTTAATGAATTCAATGCACTGAAAAAATTAATAAACACAAAACAAGCACACACCAGAGTTCTTGGGTATTTTAATTTTTCAAAAAATATAGGCAACCCACGCAAGTTTTAGTCGTCCTATAGAAAATCCCATCAAAATGATTAATTTATAGGAAATAATCCCACGCCGTCTGCTTTAGAAATTGGAATTGAGAACAAAAAGGGTTTATACTCCAACACAAACGAAAACACACAAAAATCCACATAAGAACTTCATCCAAGCGAGCCCGAGCGTTGAGATTGAGAGCTCCGTCTTTTTTTGGAAATTACTTTGCGTTCATCTTTCAAAATATCATCCTATATCATTCCACTCTCGTCCTTTTATTTTAGCGCACTTCTTTTCTTTTTTCGCCTCATCAGATTCATATAAAATATTCAGTTTATCATGTATAAATGTTCAGCTTATTATATTGTTATAAGCATAAATATTCATTTAATAGAAAGCATAAATATTTAGTTTATTATGTATCAATGGTCAATTTATTAAGTATAAATTTTCATCTTATTAAGTATAAATGTTCAATTTATTAAAATGTTATAAGCATAAATGTTTAGTTGTTCAGTTTATTAAATGTTGTAAGCATAAATATTTTTTTAAGTATAAATATTCAGTTTATTAAATCAAAATTTTTGTTCAGCGCATGAGGAAAAAAAGTTCACGAACCGAACAACAATGCATGGAAAAATTAGAAGAGGCCAACAATTGACTCGGTTCAACTAAAAAAATTTTCAATTCTACCCCTAGATAAGCAATGAAAAAAATTCCATTAAATAAAAAAAAAAGTTGTACAAGTTACAATCTTAGATAAGTAAAGAAAGAAAGCAAAGAAAGAAAAAGTAAGACCCTAGAATCCTAAATACAAAACTAACTAGACATGGAGTTTCCAAAAATCCAAAATTGCTGCAATTTCTTGTAATAAGATGCAGTAGTTTGAGGCATTCGAAGAAAAAAAAATTTTAGTCAGGCACATGTTCCTTTGCAAATCTACTTTTTTTTTTTTATCTTTTTCAATGTTAGGAGTAGTTAGGCAAACCTGTGATTATTCCCTCTGTGTCATGGTGATGCATGGATACAATTTATAATATACAGCTAAAGTTTAGACATCAACCCACAAGACTCGCATGATATTAAACTGTGAACTAAACAAGCCACTTATTTTGAAGTCAATATAAGTTATTCTTTGTATATATTATCCCCGCACTTTTTGTGTTTTTTTAAGCTGGTAAGGTTACAAAGAAAAAAAAAATATTAAGTTTCTCAGAATTAACGAATAAAAACTATAGTTACTAAAATATGTATTGTATGTGTAGCTCTCAGCTCCTCTATGATGTCTCATACAAATAATGGAGGAATCAAGAAGCTGGTAAACCGATCATCCTCTCATCAATGCCCTCGTTTTATCTGAGACATGGTTATGTCTAAATTTTACATACAAGCTAAGCTCTGTTACAACGATTTTCTCTGTGTATGTATTAATTTTCAAGAATTTGCTAGGTATCTTTTGTAAAGAAGAAAATAGTGATACTGAAATGTATTAGTTCTCAAATTACTCATGGATCATAGCTTATATTTTTAAGGCAGCCTCATCCTTGTGTGTATTAGTTCTCAAATTAAAGAATTATGCAACATATTTAGTTTACAAATTATGCAAAATATTGAGATATTAGTTCACAAATAATCATCTAAAATCGATAGAAAAAATGAATCGTCCAACGCATGAAATTCATACTAGTTGATGTAAATCAGCTGACCATGGTTGTGTGCTTATCTAGTAACTCTCATGTGCTTTTCTTTTAATAAAAAAATGGTGGGATTCAACCCACTAGTTTTAAAAAGAACAACATTATCGAACACACATGTACCGAGGCCAGTAAACCATGTTCCAAGCATCAGCAGCAATAATCAAAATTCCCTCATACCAGTAAATATATTCAGCACGAGAAACACTTGTCGACAACCTTTACATTAATTGTTTCAATTCAATGGGTCCATGAAGGAATATCAGATCATCGGTCTACACTCAACAAGAGAAATTGAATTCTAGCCTTCTCATAATAAGAAAGAACTAAAAATAGCTTAACAATTCATTATAGCATATTATTCTTTTTAACCCTCATCAAATTAAAATGAACGTTTCAGTAGTTCCAAAATACCTGATGGCTCCTGTGATGCCTTTTCAAATATACCCTTATGAGTTCAGAATATGACCTTTTCCTATGCCTTGCAGACTCTAAAAGAACTTCAGAACTAGCATGAAAGGCCCCTTTACCGAATGCCTCAAACACTAACGGGTCAGTACATACCATTGGCACACGACCTGTATCCATTTTTTCCAGTGCAAAAGAAAGATTTCTACCAAGTCTTCTCTCTAAGTAAGCTTCGACAAAGCAACCATACGTCACTAGGTCAGGGTGCACACCCTCATGTTTCATGTGGTCCAAGCTCAGATGCAAATCCCAAAACATGCACATTTTTGAAAAGGCAAGAGCCCTGATATTGAATGTGTCCAAGTTGGGTTTGAACCCATTATCCAACATGTTCGAAAACTCTCTTTGGAGGGTCTTCATCTTAAAATCAACAGCATATGACAGTAGAAGAAGGTTCCAGAGCAGATTGCCGACATTCAATCGGCTCAGACCCACATCCTTCGTAAACTCCCCTAATTTAAAATATTTCCTCTCTTGTATGTATGCAGAGGCCACAGCGCGGATAGTATCTTTTTCGATCAATATTCGAGATTTCTTAAGCCTGTGGTATGCATATTCCATCTCGAGAATAGAACCATGATGACTGTAGTACTTGACATAAGTGTTTCCAGTTGTAGAATCAATCTTCAAACCTTTCGATTTCATTCTCTTAAGAGTCTCCTCCATTAGTTCCAACTGGCCGGTGGCACCAAAGCAAGAAACAGCCAGAGTGTAGATACTGTGAGAAATTTGATTGTTGTTACAATGCCGTGAAGTGATATGATCTAAAAATGGAAGAATGTCGTTAAACCGACCCAGCTGAGCATAGCAGTGAACCAGGCTTGAGATAAGGTCGAGATCTATAGTACCGCTACCATTGCCGCTTGCAGTGAGGAAGAGAGATCTGTTTAGGATTTTTTCACAAAGGGTTTGAGCTTCAGAAAAGAGACCATTATTGGCATAGTGAAGCAACAAAGCTGAGTGAGAGGGACATGATTCTTTCCGTTGGGGGTTTAAATCTTCAGAGAGGCGATTTCTTCTTTCGAGGGGCATTTGGAATTGCTCTTTACAGTTCCTCCTTCCTTGTTGACGCTATAAGCAAGTGTAAGAGGAATTGATTATAGATATCATGATGAGGAAAATTTATAATGGTGCTTATATATATTGGCCTGGTAGAAATCCAATTTCCACTAAAACACCTAGGTACCAATGAAATGTGGGAGTTGTTATAGGTTGGAACGGAAAATAAATAAATAAAAGGAAGAGAAGCAATTCAAATTGTTTGGAGTTGGAAATTACCTGGGAATTAAGTTTAAGTGTGAGGTTAGAATTGGAAGTTGAAGTGAGGGGAGGACGTATAGGCATTGATGTGGAGCTATTCTGGAGGTTGTGGGGCAAGGAGTAGCAATTGCAATTGCAGCTAAGTGTCCTTCCTGTCCTTACAGTTTGCATCGAGAAATGAACAACTGCCTAGCTTTTTGTTTAAACTTCAAAACTGACCAATAAATAAATTAATAAATAAAGAGGAGATTATTAGATAAGCATCTTGTTGAAAATTAGAAGATCGATGAAAAATTGAGCTTCAGAAATGGTATTTATTAATTTGGAAACAACCATTAGAACAATGCTAATCGAATTGATGAGTCATTAGGTAATATACTAATATATATGCTCCAAGTCCAAGGTTCAAAGCAACAGTAATTTTTATTGGAATGGAGTGAATTACTTGAAATGTATTTTATTGATTAACGAAAGACATTGATAATTGGAATAGTACCTTGAGAATGGTCTCTCTCTTTTCTTGGGGGCTGACTAGTGATGTGTGGCTACTACTACTATACATGGATCGAACTTGGTACAACTGCTTCAAATTGAAACGATATATATACATCAATGGGATGGTTCATGGTTATAACTTATAAGAAAAGAAGGATCATGGCATGGGCATGGCTGCGTGAATTTGGGTTTTCTCACCTTCCTTTCAATTAATCTTGGCCTCTCGTCTGACGTCTCTCTCTTTCAAGTATTTGTGGAGGACATCTCATATCTGGATATGATAGTGGGAGTCTGGGAGATGGACTTGGCTTGGATCTTCTATAGCCACTTCTTCTGCCCGAAGGTATTAACTTTGACTGCTGAGGGCTGAGGCTCTCTATTGCAGGTCTGGCCCGTTCAGACACACATGCATATAATAGCTAGCATTAGCAAGATTTTTTTTTTTTCTTTCTGGGCTTTTCACTATTCTAAGGTTGAATTTGAAGAGTCGGATACATTTTTTCTTTTTTTACCTTTTTTTTTTTCCTCTCCTCTAACTGAAAACCCTCGGATGGAAATTGAACCCATATATCATGCATAAACCACAGTCAAGAAAAAAAAAATCCACCATTTAACATTGTAATATTATAAAATAAAGTAATAGCATCAACTTAATTCTCATGTTGCCAATATTTTAAACAGTCTTTTTTTTCATCTTCAAAATAATTAAAAAAACCCACCATTTGACAATGGGGAGTGTTCACGGAGTGTCCGAGATAAGACTCGCAGGGTTATTTTTGTCATATTCAGAAAATTAGAGTGTTCAGACTTCAGAGTTCCAATTAATCTTAGCTAGAAATGCCTGACCAATCAATCCCCCATTGTATCAGTGATAACAATTTGTCCGCATTTGAACTGCAACGTACAATTATAAATAGCTAATTAAACTTCTGTTCTACAACCATTGTTGATGGAAAGGTTAAGGGTTGAAGCTAATTGGAACATTCTCTTCTATGTTGGATAGAAATCGCCTAAATTTAAGTTTCTGGTTTATTTGCAAACTCTTTTTTATTGATTTAATACAGCTCTAAAACTATACCATTCACATCAAAATAAAAATTTCAGTAAACATATGATATGAATAATTTACAATCGTGAAACTTTCCCCTTGGTAATCACTGATCCGTCCTAGGCTTATAATCAAGAATAGATGCAACCCACAAAATTATAGTCATTGTAAAGAAGAAAAACAAGTTTATGAAGAAAAACAAATTGGATCTGCTAACATAGGAGGTCAACATAGGGAATTGAACATCTATTTCCCGCGTTGTTTCCGTTTGTTCTTTCATTGAAGATAGAAATTTCCTTATTGTCCTCAATTTTGCAGGGAAGCAAACTTTATAAATAGTTGCCACTGTGTAGCTGAAGAAATGAAATGAAATTACGCCAATGATGGACTTGGTGGCATATTGGCCTTCCCCCAATGCAACCGATACGGCCAAGACAAAGGCCAATTGCATGGTGAATAGGGATATCCACAAGAAAATCAGGGAATAAGTGAAGCTAATCCAAGAACCCCACTTACTGACGGCCTTTGCAACCACAAGCAACATTGTTGCAGAAACTGAGGCTGACAGGGCAATAGTGTCTAGAACCACAAAGATGTTGTACTGTATTTTTTTACGGAGATTCGCTACTCCGTCGCCATTGTATGATCCCGGCACATTGAAAGCAGCAGAGAATGCAATTGTAGCGATCAAAACAGATACAATTATAAGGTTCGTAGAAGTTCTGTCTATCCATTTTGTTGCTTCGTCTTTCCAGTTCTTCAGTTTGTCTTGCCGCTGAGGACTAAATTTGGCTCCATAAGCTGATAGTGTTACTGTTGTACTGGCCTGTTTGAACAAATATTAACACCATAGCAAATCAACTCTGGTAATTATGATTGATGGTAAATTTTATTGTAATTAGTAATTTACATGTGTATTCAGTAATAAACAAACATATATGTTTATTGATGGCAAGGTACTTTAAATGCATATCTAATTTTAGTATCATCAATCAGAGCAGTTTGGTGCATGTTGTCATTTTTTATGTCATTATAACCATTATAATTATTCTATAAGCTCAAGAAACATAACTAAAATGAAGGAAACAAAAAAGTCAACAAAAATGGTTATCCAAGAATCTTTTTTATTTTATTTAAAAGGGTCAGAAGAATGTAACCAATGTCCAATAGTTACTTATAAAATTAAAATTAACTGCTGATGGTAATTAATGATATTTAATAGTTGGTATTTAGCAAATAATATAAAATATAAGGAGATCTAACCATGAGGGAAAAGCTGCTTAGTGAAATTGCATTGTCCAGTGCTGTCTTTCCATCATTGTTCATTTGGGTAGTATCTGCTTTGCTTGCTTTTAGAAGATGCAAAAGCACCTCTGAAAAGCCTTTCATGGAGGCAAAGTGTAAGGGTGTATTTCCTTCATTGTCCCTCTCATTAACTAACCTTTTCAAATCTGGACGCTGTGAAACTAGCTTGATTATTAAATTTAAGTTCTTCAAACCATGACGATTATGGGTTTCTGTACCAACATGTTGAGCAACAATATGCAGGAAGTTCTGGCCTTGGTTGTTCCGAAGCTCAAAGGAGTCAGGGCAATGATCAATGATAGAAGAAATGACAGAATAGTGATGCATTCTGGCAGCAGCATGTAAGGGTGATGATCCTTCTTGATCCCGAATGTAAACTGTTAAAGGTGCTTTGTTCAAAATATTTCTTACTACAGTGATATCACCATTGGATGCTGCATAGTGCAAAGGAGTGCTTCCAGAAGCATCTTTTCCATATGCCAATTTAGATTTCCAATCAAGTAGCATAGATGTTATTTCTGACAGTACAAATTAATAAAGTTCATGTTACTTCGATTTTCTTAAAACTATTCAAATTGTTTTGATTTAAACAGACCAAATAGGAAGCTATATATATATAATTTTTACCTTGACTTACTAGGACAGCAGCATGTAAAGCGTTTTGCTGGTTTGCTCCAATGGCAGATAGGTGTGAGTACTCTAACAATGCTTTTACAACACCGATTGACTTTCTAAACACGGCAAGATACAAGGGAGACATGGAAGCATTATTCACTTCAGCAGATAGTGCAGGGGCAACTGTCATGAGTACTTGCACGACGTCTTCATGACCATGCCGAGCTGCCTCATGTAAAACTGTATCCCCATCAGTACTTCTCTTCATGAGGACTTCGTGTGCTCCAACACCAGACTCTTGAGCTAGGAATACAACAAGGGAGATGACGTGGTGGTTTCCTGCTCTAGCAGCCAAAAGCAAAGGTGTTTCTTGCCTGGAGTTTTGAGATGTCAAAAGAGTACTGTCATTCCGGACTTTACAAGTTCAAGGTGGTCCTGTTCTGCAGCTATGTGGAGCATGGTGTTCTTTTCAGCAGTGACCTCTTGAAGTGTGCATGAACCGTAACCGTGAACTCTTGCTCCCAACTGCTTGTGTGACCCATTGCTTTCAAAAATGTCTTCAAACTGAATTTCTACATCTATTAATTACATGAGTATTGGATTAGAAAGATAGGAGAAACTAGCCATGACGTGCAAGTTGCAACATTTATGTATGTGTGTGTGTGTGTGTGTGTGTGTGCACGTGCGTATTTTCCGGATGAATATATGTACCATGGCATTCGTCGTTCGTGTGAGTGATCTCGTCTGCGAGTCCTAGCAATTGATCAACATGACTTATGGATCCAGACAGGGCGGCACGATACAGATCAGGGCACATAACATGTCGCTGACTTCCCTCATTAAGAGGAACTTCAGTCTGTGGAACCTCGGGTGGTCTGAGCAAGGCTTCCCATCGTCCATCTCCATCTGCCAGCTGCAAGGCTGCAGAAAGGTTATCGTCTTCTAAATCATTCGCTTTCTGCAATGCCCTGTCCCAATTGAAAGACATGTTGCTAGTATTTGAGATCAGAGCACCAGAATTTAAATAGACCAAATTTATTTTTCTGATGATATAAATAAACCAAACTTGTGTTAGGAAAAAAGAAGATTAATATGCAATCTTCTATGTTTCTTTCATGATGTTTGATATTTTAGTAATTTTCTGCTTTGTTTTTTTGTAAATTAAAGATTTATTCATGTAATATTAAAAGGAAGACATAGAAACAGAGCCAGAGAGACCACCGAGAACGAATTAAACAGTGGGCTATTTTAATATTACCTTCACTAATTTTTTTTTTTTGAAAGCATTATCTTCAACGAATTTACGCAATAATGAAAAAATGAAATGAAATTAAAAGGGAGGACCTCGATGGATGATATCCTGAGATAAGTAACCCATCGATCAAGGGAAGGAAAAAGTGGTTATTTGAGGAGTATTTAAATCAATTAGTAGTTTAATTTAATATTAAGTCAAATTAGCGTTCTAGATTAGCGTTCTATTTGTATTTTGTATTATTATTTTTTTTCATGAAACGATGGGTTGATGTGGAATATAATATTGGAGTTATGTCCTAAAAGCTACTCATTTGATGGTTATATATTTAATTTATCTTATTGATGATATTTAATCATTTCTTTCTTGATTTTATTATTGATAGATCATTTAGGTCGCGGATTTAAATTGCAGATCTCTGTGTTTAATTTTTTTAAATGACAGTAATAAATCTAAAATATCCCTAATCTTGATAATTAATACAGAACATTGGTTATCCACACAAGATTAATATGCAAGTTAAGTGATGATTAAATTCCGGAAATCATAGATAAGAAGTTACCAACTTAATTGCATATCATGTGTATATTACAGGAACATAACGCATAAAGTGACCCAATGAAATAAATATATGGATTGTGTTATGTGTCATTATTTATTTTATATGAGTTTGATTCTATATTTGAGATGTTTCACATTTTTCACATGAGAATTATTTCGATAAATATTGTCTAATTAATGTTGATTCCTGATAATAATTAAGTTCTTTTGACATGTGCATGAAAAAGTTATTCATCAAGACAACCGTATGTCTTTCATTAGTGAACTTAGTAAGTGATGATATCTATTGGTACTCTTGATGGAGTTGGATTGTTAGCTAACAACTTTAAACGTAGTAATTATGCATATAAAGGGCAAATAATGCTTATTCTAAGTATCATTTAGTCATTTCAATCATTTTTGTATTTATTCTAAGTTATTTCATCATAAAAATATATATTTAAACTCTCTATACTATCAAGAATATGATCCAGATCTTACTTATTCAAAAATATTGGATTATACATAGTTCTTACACCTATAAAGTGAATATAATGCAAATTCTAACTATCATATGAGCATTTCAACAGTTTCTATATTCATTATAAGTCATTTCTTCACAATAATCTACATTTTAACTCTATATGCGGTCTACAATATGATTGAAATGTTACTTAATTCTAAAATATTATATTATACTTAGTAATTATGCATATATAGTGTAAATAATGCATATTCAGAGTATTATTTAAGCATTTTAATCATTTATGCATTTATTCTAACCCATTTCAATCCAATAATATATATTCAAACTCTTTATACGGTCCAGAATATGATTAAGATCTTACTTATTCAAAAAGATTGAATTATTCATAGTTATTACGCCTATAAAGTGAACATAACGCTTACTGTGAGTATCACTTGAGCATTTCAATTATTTCAGAATCCATTCTTAGTAATTTCATTTGAAGAATCTACATTTAAACTCTCTATATGGTCTAGAATATGATACTGATCTTACGCCTATAAAGTGCTAACAATGCATATTATGAGTATCATTTGAGCATTTCAATCGTTTATGCATTCATTCTAACTTTCTAAATCATTTCAATACAATAATCTACATTTCGTAAAAGAATGGATTATACCAAGTAATTACGCATATAAATTGCAAATAATGCATATTATTAGTATCATTTGAATCTTTCAAACGTTTCTTCATTAATTCTACGTCATTTGAACATAATAATCTACATTTCAACTCTCTATTCGCTCTAGAATAATTCAGATCCTACTTATTCAGAAAGATTGGATTATATATAGCTATTACGCCTATAAAGTGAATATAATGCATATTCTGACTATAATTTGAGCGTTTCAACCATTTCTAAATTCATTTCAAATAATTTCAACACAATAATTTTTATTTAAATTATCAATACGATCTAGAATACTAATCAGATCTTATTTATTCAAAAGATTGAATTATTTTTGTATTTACGCATATAAATTGCAAATAATACTCTTTCTGAGTACCATTTGAGTATTTCATCCATTTCTGAACTCATTATAAGTCTATTCATCACAATAATCCACTTTTTAACTATAGAAATAGTCCAAAATATGATTTATATCTTGATTATTAAAAAAAATTGGATTATACCTATTAATTACGCATATAAAGTTTAAGTAATGCTCATTATGAATATCATTTGAGCATTTCAACCATTTTTATATTCATTTTAAATCATCTCATCACAATAATCTGTATTTAAACTCTCTATTCGCTCTAGAATATGATTCAGATCTTACTCATTTAAAAAGATTGGATTATACATGAGTATTATGATGAAGGCTTAAAACCTAGGAATCAAATAAATTTATAAACCTAGAGCTAACCTCACTAGTCGTTTTAGTTAAGCTTTAGGGTCGAACCCAAGGGACGGATTAATGAGTACCGGACTTTACTTCCTCACGAAAGCTAGACAATTACATTTTTATGGAGTTTTTGGTTGATTAAATATAAAGGTGCAAGTAAATAAATATTTTTTTGTTATTTTGTCTATTAAAATAATGTAAACAACTAAAATAAAGTTTTTGAATTTTCAAACAGTATAAAAAGCGTCTTAGGGTTCAGGTTTCACATTGATTTGGACTCTAGAACACGGAACTTATGACTTTCGTGCATCAAACTATGTTTTTCAAGCGTTCACTTCTCTGTTCGGTCCGAACAAGGATTTGTTTGGTCCGAACAGAGGGTGAAAGTGTGTGGTTTTGAACTTTTATGATATTTTATGCTTTGTGCTAGGGTTTGTTGGTCAAACCTAGATACTCTAAACCTCAGCTTTCGCTTGTTGGACTAGACACTGGTTCAATCACAACCTAACCTAATTAACTCGATTGGTTCACAACTTTTGGTATAGAATTCAATCAACTTAAACTTGTTTGTTGGAGTTCATAAGGATATCTAGAGGTCTTTTGGACTTGTCTAAAAGTTACACTTTTGGTGTCAACTAATCTCCCCTTTCGGATCTACGATTTATCCTAAATACTTATCTAAATTATCTTGATTATCCTAACTTTAGAACTTAACTAAATGCGGCCGTACATCTAGAAGTTAATTAGACTTAACCAAGCAATTCAAACAAGCAATTAACATAATTCTCAACAAAACAAATCAACAAAACATATCATATCATATCAAGTCAAATCACAACACATCGAAACCTAAATTACTTCCCTACTCCTAAGACAACATAAATCTAGCCTAACATGAAAGCAAAATAAGATACAAGCTCCATCAAATCAAAATATCAAGAGAATGGAAGAAATAAACAAAATATCGCTTCTAACTCAAGATACCGAACGTCCAGAGCCGTGGTTGGATTGATTCTGTCGCCGTCGCGCCTAGAATTGCTCCAAAGTTGATGCCATGGTCGTGCTATGATGAAAGAGGTGGAATCCCACGCCTTTCGGCGTGAGAACGGTGGTGGAAAGGTGCCAAAACGTGGTGGGATATCGAATTTCGTGGTTGGTGGCTTCCCCCTTTTTCTTCTGGCCTAGGGGAGCATAAATAGTGATCTTCTGGACTTGGAAAGGAGGCTAGGGCGTCATGGCAAGAATTCATACCAAAATATTGAGTTTCCATGCTTGAAAACTTGCCAAATGCACTATGTCGGCTCTCAACTCGGACCGAGTTGGCTCAAACTCGGACCGAGATGGCAATTTAGCAGTTTTCTGACTTTCAACTCGGACCGAGATGGATCCAACTCGGACTGAGTTGACTCCAGACTGAGGATAGGTAGTATTTTGGCCATAATTCCTTCACCCGAAATCCGATTGAGGCGATTCAATAGGCATTGGAAAGCTTAGGATGAGCTCTTCAATGCTATTGATTCCATTTGACCAATTGTTTCTCTTAAATCTACCATTTTATGCATTAATTGAGTTTGATCCATCGAGTTCCTGCAATTCAATACAAAAACCACAACAGTACCCAATTCTAGACAAATATAGCACGAAGCACAGTGAATATAGGGGTTTGAGTTACCATTTAAGTGTAAAGTCCGGTCAAAAAGCACATATAAATATGAGATATCATATTACGCCTATAAAGTGAACTTAATGCAAATTCTAACTATCATATGAGCATTTCAACAGTTTCTATATTCATTATAAGTCATTTATTCACAATAATCTACATTTTAACTCTATATACGGTCTAGAATATGAATGAAATGTTACTTAATTCTAAAATATTATATTATACTTACTAATTAGTCATATATAGTATAAATAATGCATATTCAGAGTATCATTTAAGCATTTCAATAATTTATGTATTTATTCTAAGTTTCTCACCCATTTCAACCCAATAATTTATATTCAAACTCTTTATACGGACCAGAATATGATTAAGATCTTACT
This sequence comes from Rhynchospora pubera, assembly GCA_028095005.1. NCBI lineage: Eukaryota > Viridiplantae > Streptophyta > Magnoliopsida > Poales > Cyperaceae > Rhynchospora > Rhynchospora pubera. Next base: position 226,660,829 of record CM051459.1, on the reverse strand, counting down.
TATTCAAAAAGATTGAATTATTCATAGTTATTACGCCTATAAAGTGAACATAACGCTTACTGTGACACTTGAGCATTTCAATTATTTCATAATCCATTCTTAGTAATTTCATTTAAAGAATCTACATTTAAACTCTCTATATGGTCTAAAATATGATACTGATCTTACATATTCAAAAAGATTGGATTATACCTAGTAATTACGCATATAGAGTTCAAATAACACATATTATGTTAGAGTTATGTCCTAGAAGTCAATAATTTAATGACTTAATTATTAGTTTATGTTTTGGATGATGATTTATCATCTGTTTCTAGGTTTATTATTGACAGATTATTCAGGTTGAGGATCTGAATTGTAGATCTCTGTGGATCATTCTTTAGAATGACAATAATAAATCTAAACGGTCCATAATCTTGATAATTAACAAGGAACATTAATTATCTTATAAGATTAGTATGCAAGTTAAGTGATGATTAAGTTCTACAAATCATAGGTAAAGAGTTACAAACTTAATTGCATATGTGTATGTTATGGAACATAGCACAGGACTTGACCCATCGAAATAAACATATGGATTGTGTTATGTGTCATTGTTTATTTCGTTATGATTTTGGTTCTAAGTTTGAGATGTTTATCTTTTCCACATGAGGATATGTTCAATAAATACTGTCTACCGCTGATTCCCGATAAGGGCTGCTATACGGACTTTATTTATGTTCTCTTGAATTGTGCGGGGAAAAGTTAATCATCTAGAAAACCGTATGTCCCTCATTAATTCACTTAGTGAGTGACGATATCTGTTTGGGCCCCTTGATGGAGATAGATTGTTTGCATGCAACTTTATACAATTATCTCTAGATCAAGAAACGTATAATCTGCAAGAATGACACATTCCTATCTTGGATTATACGATGATATCGTGTGACATAAGAATCAAAATAGGGAAATACATTTATTCTCTTATGCAGGATTGAAATATTGTAGCAGTACACTATTTATGTGAATTGGGAATCATAACGTGTTGCTAGATACCGCTTATGATTATTGGAATTAAATAGCGATTTAATTCCATGTCCAACATAGCATAAATCCTCAAAGGGTCACACATAATAAGGTGTTTAACCACACGTGCATTAATTATTTATTTGCAACAATTGGTTTTGCAAAATATGATAAGTTGATTAATTAATCGTATGCCGTTATGGACCGTTATGATTAATTAAGTCAAATAGATCATATAGAAATAATTTAATGCATTGACTAATTCCATATTAATTATTAAATAGTTAATAATTAATTATAATCAACACATTTAATTATTTGAGCTAATTGGGCTTTAAATTAATTGGTTAATTTAATGTCCAATGGAAGGTGCATTTAAATGGAAGAGTATTGGGCTCAACTTAACTTGAGGCCCAACCCATATATGGGGTAGGTAGGTGCGGCTAGGGCAAGGGGCAATTTTGTCCATGAAAATTTGGATGAGAGCTAGGTTGAGTGGCCTATATAAAGGGGTGTTCTTTGGGAGCAAACCCAAGCCTCCACACACCTCTCTCTCTCCTTCTCTCTTTGGCCGCACCTCACAAGAGGGAAAGAAAATTTCAGAATTTTCTATTCCCCTTTCTCTCTTCCACACACCACCTAGCTCATGTGTTGAGCAAGCTTTTCCACTAAATTAATTGGAGAATTAACTTGAAGAGGGAAAGCTTTGGAATTAGACACACTTCTCTCAATTACTAGCATAATTGATTTGAGAAGGTGGTTAATTCCTTAGTGGACTCGAGGCGCACGGCGTGGAGGTTCTTGGAGAGCACGCCACCGACACCAATCCGTTGGAACGAGCCTCTTGGTTGCGATACCAAGAGAGGTATACTTCCAACCCTTTTTCTCGTGTGTTTGAATAGCTTGTGTACTAGATCCTTTGTGTGTGATGTTCTTGGCTTAATTAACTTGTAATTAGCTAAATAAATAAAAATTACACACTTCCTAACAGTGGTATCAGAGCACATGGTCGTACTTAAGCTATTTTAACACTTAATTAAGAGAAATTGGCTAATTAATGGATTAGTAGAGATGATGCGTTTGTTTGCTGTCTGGAAATGGTATTTTCTGTGTTGTTTCGCATTTTTCTCTGTGATGTGTCCTCTGGAAGATCCTTCCATCTACATGAAAGTTGTAGATCTGTGGATTGTGATTCTTTTGGCGTTGAATTCAAATTTTTCTGAATTAGTATAGATTTACTGTGAATAAAACGGCGACAGTGCGCAGAACCAGTTTTTGCTCGCACTGTCCTGTTTGAATGGCTTGAAAGATTTATATTTTGAATATAAGTACCAGTGTTCTATGGCTAGAAATAAAGAGGACTTGAAGCTCTTTCTGAGAATGTATAAATTGTTGCATGACTCGGATTAATTTGTGGGTTTTCAAGTATGAAAAGGAAGATCTTGTCAGATCCAGTTTGTTGAGCAAATCGATTGTTCTAATAAACTGTACCAACTGAGAACTCCTTTAAAAATTCTGTTTAAATGGAGTTGTTCTATTTTGAGTTAGGATTCCAGGAAAATTAATTTCATAATTGTTCGTGGATTTTTGGACCTTCAACTAGGTTAAAACCTTTCGATTGACAGTCTGTTCCAGTACAGAATTTGTTGATTGTTTAGGCTGTAACTTAATATTATTGAACTGAACTTGGTTGTTTTCTTTTCATGAATGCATAGCCTGTAGTCTAAACAAGTTTTTCTATGTATATTGTATATATAAAAACTGGATAGAAGGTGGTCTAACAGACCAAATGGTTGAGAGGATAAGCTGAAAATCTCATAACGGTGTTTTGTGCACTTGTAAGAGATTTGTCTTTTTTTATTCTCCCAGATGGTTTACGATCTCTTCTTGAAATTTTTACTGGTAGTCGCAACTTTGATAAGGAGCTTAAGTAATTTATTTGAGAATTTTTGGAGACCGAAAACTGTTGGTTTTGTTGGATTCCATTAGTTACGTTTTTTGGTAAATTACTGTTTTTCTAAGTATTCAAACTAGTTGAAATTAATTAGAAAACTCCTTGTTTGATCTCCTTTCTGTTATGGGATGTTGAAAGAACTTTCTAAATGAATTTAAACAAGTTTGGTTGTTTAAAATTGAGGATTTGTACACAGAATTTACTTATAGCAAACGATACGCAAAGATGCTTGAAAATCGTTAATTGGAAACAAAGTGCTTGTATGTGCTAACTTTGTTTTGTAGGTGGATAGTGGGTTTAGTATGGCTCAAGACTCAATGCCTTGTGGTTGTAAATTGAATGCATGTGTGAATGTTTGTAATGCGGTCTTTGGTGCCATTAATTAATTAATTCGTTGATTAATTTTTGATGTAACTTGTGAGGCTTGCATGCCCCTAAGACTAGGATGGGAGTAGGATATTTTTCACATGTATTTTGTTCCTTTATTTTATAGGATTTAGATCCTTATAGAATTTAGTGGGAGGGACAAGGATTAGATTAGTTTTGCTCCATGGACGATGTGGCGAAACTAATGCAAGCGGGAGCCATACAAACCCACAACTATGAGATGCTTATATGTGATTGCTTGTGATTGCTATGAATTGTCATAGGCTAGGTATGGGTGTATGCTTACATGACCACCAAACAAGTGTCACTTAATTGATTGTCCCAAACAAAACATGATTAAGTTAAATCGCCCTCCTTCTCTCTATCCCCTTCTAACGTGTATGATCGTTCATTGATGCATTCTCGCCGACGCGGGACATCGTGTTCCATCATCCGTGTCGGGGTGTAAATCGGATTTACTAGGAGCAAATAGAGAAAGGTTACTTAACGATGTTTTCTAATCGGATTGGACATCGGGGCAAAGTTTGTGGATGTACATGTGATATTTCACAAACCAAGAATCATATGGAACGATTGGTTGGAGAACCTACCTTATCTAGTTGTTTTGGTGTCACGCCGACGCTAGCACCATCTCAACGAAAATAGGGATCTTGAAAAACCTACTATATTAGGGACATTAAATAAATATAGTGGGAGTTTTATTTGTTATAAATAAAACAATTGCATAAACTATATGACCGTAAATTGATTTTGTTATAGATGTTTAAATTGTTAATTTTTGTTGCGATCAATCTTTGAAAATTAACAAACTCGTTTCTAAAAGTATTTACTTAAAGAAGTAATACCGATTCCTAAGACACGATCTTAGTGAAGAGAAATTTGAGTATGTCAATTCCCAAAACTTTCCTCAAACTACTCGAACGTAGCAACGCGATGATTGATTGACTTTTGGCGAAAAGTTATTCAATAAAGCGTATGCTTAATATCCTCATTTGAAATTTCTAGACCTTTGAATTAGCGAATTCATATGGACTAAAATTGACTCGTAAGTTCTCATCCGCTTACTCAAGAAAGTGTTCTTGGAGAAAGTAAATATTAACTCCATCATTTATGATTGAGTGTAAAGAATATGAGTTGACCAAGAGATTATTCTTTTAAAAGAAGTTATATGAATGTTTCATTAGCTCACAAATCGAAAGATTGAAGTAGCTAATTGATGACTAGAGATATTAATCTCCGATATCAAGGATTGTTGATATTGTCATACGATCTCTTTGGAATCATGAAGGATATAATGTTACCTTTTTCGCACGCTTGTTAATGCAAAAAGGTGATTGATTAAGTATTCAAGAAATACTTCACCAATGTATGAGTTGAAATTTCGAGACCATGTGTCACATGAGATGTTTCATTTGCCGTTTATGGGAGGCATGTGAAAGGTTGTCCGAAATACCATGATTGTGACGATTAGAAATATTCTAATCCTAAAGTGTATTTGTCGTTCAAATTATCTCACTATCTTTAATTCACACTAGTAACTTGATACTAGTTCATATGCTCGCATTTAAAGAAATGTGTTAGCAATGAAGAATAAGAGAATGTTCGAGAGATGCAAAGTTAACTCCGTATAGGAAATGACTTATTCATTTAAGTCATTACCATTGAATATGTAGAATTATCTTTATTAAGAGTATGTTTAGGAATTGAAGGTTGCATACCTTAATTCTAAAACCTCTCATAATATCTCCATTTCATATTCAATAATGGATGATTATGTTTTATAAAAGACAAAATCTTTTATTATAGATTTGTTTATATGATTTCATGCATCTTGATTGAATTTGTTTGAAATAGATAAACAATTTTTGAATGACAAATAGGATGCGTAAGACTTGACATAAAGTATTTGACTTTCATGTTATATAAAACCGCTTAGTCACATACATAAACGAGAATCGCATTATGAGAGTCTACGTAACGTAGAGCTCGAAATTCAATTCGATTTCAAATCGATTGATATGCGAATCATGTTTGTTAAATGACAAAAACGCCTTTAACCTATGAAGGTTTAAGGACAAGTGAATTAATTAGGACTTATACATATCGATGTATGAAGACCTATAAGTACTTGTGCAATGAAAGGTTGTTGATACTTTACTACTTAACCAACGATCATTGTAGATATTAACATATCTATTTGATAAGGTATAAGTATGAACTTTTTGACTAGTTCAAAGGAGTTCAAGAGTAAAGTTTAAAAGACCTTTCAAGAAAAATGGAAGTCTTACAATTAATCATGGTAAATAGTTAAGTCACATGATTTGAAATATTATCTTAAGAGTATGAAAATAGTTTCATAACTCACTCCATGAGGAACATTATGGAATAATGTGTCCAAGAGTGGAGGTATCGAACAATATTTTGTATAGTTCGATCGATAATAAATCAAATTGACTTATTCGACTCGTATTAGGAAATTATGTTTGAGGACAATATTGTTTACACTGAATAATGTTCCATCGAAGTCTATTAAAGAAGATATCTTAGGAGATTTTGATCTCTAAGTATAATACTTCTCGAGATTTGGTGTTGAGAAGCTTATTTCAAGTATTGTGGACTTGTAAGCTTAAACCAAATAAGACACTATATATTTGTAGGATGCTTTATATTAAAAGGCACTACTTCCACGAATATGATAAGAATAAAGTAGTTGTTGCTAATCATAATGTAGTCTTGATGAATTGAAATTCTCAAGAAGAAGTAGTGGGAGTAAAGTGAGCATTAAAATAGTTTATGCATCACTACAAGAAGTACTCTTACGGGAAACTTGTCACTCCATACATGGTACTTAATGGGAGTTGAGCGAAACTTCATTCACAAGTTATTTTGAAAGAAGTTTAATAGTACGCTCCTTCCAATGAGGACTCAACCATCTCACGAGTTGATGATGTTCGAGAAACTCATGGAATATATGAGGAGTCAAGAACTCGTTCAACAAATCGTTGTAGAAGAAGTTCATGAACCTCAAGTACCAATCCTACAAAAGATCAACGAGAGTTGATTGCCTAAGCCGTTTGGTGCATTGGCTTCACGACATTCTCAAACTTAGCATATGAGAATCCGTTGATAAACAAGAAAAACGATGGAACGATCCGATTCCACATATATGGTTTGAATTCATATGATCTTTAAATAAAATCCATGTATAACAACAAGGTATAGACCTTGGTTGATGTTCATGAAGGAGCAATCCATCAAGAACGTTTTAGATCTTCAAAAGAAAAGATCGACATGGATAACAAATCGACTATGTACAAAGCGCGGCTTCTCGCTTGTAGCTATGTCTAAGTCGATGACTAGTTGACTACGTACAAAGCACAACTTCTTGCTTGTTGATATCTCATATTTATATTACTATTTTGACCGGACTTTACATCGAAATCGTGACTAAAGCTTTGATTTATTTCTGTTTTTGCCTTTCTTTGCCAGTTTTGGCACTGCCTTTTGCACTTTGATCTTATTTGTAGGAATCCAAGGAAACCAGCAAGGAAAGCAGCAATTCAGGTGCTAGATGACTCATGCCTAGCCTAGACCAAGCCCCAACTCAGCCCAATGAAGTAGCCCCGCTCGAATCAAGGCGTTTCGCGAACCAGACCCTGCAATTCGGACCGAATTCCCCTGAATTCGGACCGAATTCCTGTGCAGACTGATCTTCTGAAATCCAGCGACATCAATTCGGTCCGAATTCCTCCTAATTCGGACCGAATTGCTATAGATGGAAAGCGTTCTGGCAGCATTCTGGAGGCGTTTTCTCCATTTGGAAGCCTCGATTTCCGCCCAAATTGAAGGGAATTGAATGTGACAGCTGCTGGGGATGTTATAGGCGCCTTCCATGTATAGAGGGGGGCATTATTCATTCCATTCTCTCTCTCCTTCCTCCCCAGCAGATCTGGATCTGGTTTCGGGCTCCTTTCCTTGGCTTGTGCGACTGGGACAGGGGAGATAGACGAAGTAAGAGCTGTTGCTTGCTGCTCCGACGGATTTCCTACCTTCTAGTGTGCATTTGGCAGTGGTGTTATCTCAGAAACAGGTTTATTTGTGCATTTCTAGTACTGATTTCTCTATTTTCTGGTTTTATGGATTGTTTAGTTCTATATACTGTTATTTGCATGATTTCTCTTAGTATGTTAGGCTAAAAACTTGTTGCTTTAGGGAACGATGTAGCTTAGATCTAGGTTTTGCTTGGTTTATTTGTTTTGTTGATGGATGAAGTCAATTACCCTTGGGATTTTAATTGAAATTGCTTGTGTTTAGACTGTTTACTACTTGTAATGCTCGACTTTTGTACGCGCGCATTTGTTGGGAACTTCTTTACATTATATTAATCGAGTCATGTGCAAGTATTTCGAGGTAGGTCAATGGCGAAAGTCGACCAATTATTAACCAAAAGTAAACGTTTCTAGTTAGGCGAAAATCTAACTAGATACCTCGTAGAAAACCATTGGTAAACTCGAGTAAGTCCACCGAACAACGAAAGTTGGGGGTGCAATACACTCGATGAGGGTTATTCAACACTAGATCCCATTTCAAATACCGTACCCAATAGGCGAAAGCGGAGGGTTAGGGAGTTAGGTTTGGCTAGATGGATCCTTGGCTTGAATAAATCAACGAAACGGTAAACCATAGCATTTACACAGTGGATTAGCAAGGCCGAATACGAAAGTGCTAGGTCTTGCGACCCTGTGGCCAGTTCTAAGTGAAATCGAACCCTAAGGCGCTTTTACTATCATATCTCTATCCGTTAGAAAACCCCAAAAATATTTATTTCAATTGTTTTGCATACTTTTGTTACTTGCAATTGCATAATTTTATCTTCCTTTAATTTGTTCAATTTGAGTTACGATTCTCCTCTCAATTTTTACTGTCTAGATTTAACGAAATAATAAGAATAATATTCATATCCATCTCTGTGGGTTCGACACCTTTACTCTACTACGAACGACTAGTCGAGTACAAGGATTAATTTGTTTGACCTTGGTTAAACCCTCGATCAAAATGGCGCCGTTGCCGGGGATGGCGTTATGATATTATTTCTTATTAAAGTAATTAGAGACTAGACTCATTCTTTTATTCTTTTTACTCATTCGGTACTTTTGTTGTTGAATCTCTTGTGTGTAGGGTAACGCTGGCTAGAGGATCAAGAAACACCCAACCCCAAATTCCACACGACTACAACCTAAGGGGTAAGGGAGACAACCCTCACGAAGCTTCTAGCTCGAGCACGACGCAAGCCGCTGCTCGCAAAGGGAAGAAGCAACAACAACAAGCACCAAATTCGGACCGAATTCCACCCAATCCGGTCCGAATCGAGACTCAGCAAATTCCAGAGGGTCCAATTCGGTCCGAATTCCAACCTATTCGGACCGAATTCCTGCAGAATCTGCAGACGGGCGAAGGAACAAGCGTTCCAATGGCCGATCGAACTGATGAAGCTAGGCAACTTGAGGCTTTACGTCTTGAGTTAGAGGCCACGCAGCAAAGGATTCTCCAAGAACGACTCGCCCTCGAGCAAGAGCGACTCGTCTTTGAGGAAGAGCGCAATGGAAACTTCAATGACGGCGGTAGCATCCATGGAGCACCGGTTAATCCCGACGAAGCTCAGGGGCCACACAAAACTCTCCGCGAACACTCTGCCCCTCGAGTTCAAGACGTGGATGGACCGATTGTGATTAGAGGAATCGCCGCAAACAACATGCAAATCAATCCCGCGCATGTCGCGCTCGTGCAACAAAACCAATTCTATGGGGCTGACCAAGAGGACCCACATGCACACTTACAAGCTTTTCTTGATTGCACCAAATTGTTGAAATTCAACGGGGTTTCCCCGGATTCTATTAGACTTCTCTTGTTTCATTTTTCTCTTAGGGATAAGGTCAAAAAATGGTACAATACACTGAAAAGAGGGTCAATAGATAGTTGGGAAGCCATGGCTAGTATTTTCCTCGAACGGTATTTTCCAGCAAAAAGAGCCTTTGAAATTAGGAGGAAAATCACAAATTTCAAACAAAGGGGTGATGAATCATATAGGGAAGCTTGGGAAAGGTTTAGAGACCTAGAGAACTCTTGTCCTAACCATGGAATTCAGGATTGGTTGACCATCCATTCATTCTATAACGGTCTTTATGATGGTATTAAAGTGAATGTTGATGCTCTTTCAGGTGGAAGTTTCACGCAGCTCGATGCGGAGCAAGCACGTGCAGCCATTGAGAGATGCGCGTTGCACTACAATTGGCCGGCACCTAACCCGTCGAGAGGCAACCCAATTCGACACGAGGTTAAGGAAGTCCAAGACACTCGAGATAGGATCGCTTATCTGGAAGCCGAGCTTGCTAAGATGCAATCGATTAGTGGCACTCACTTGCTCTCGAAAGAGTGCGGAGTGTGTGGGGAGGAAGGGCACAAATCTCCAGATTGCCCTCTCCAGTATGGAGATCCCGCACCAGAGGAAGTCAATTCCTTTGAGGACGTCCGTAACTGGTACCAAGGAGTTAATGGGAATAATGAGACAGGGGGTAACCAAGGCAACTTCCAAAACCGCGGGTTTGTCCCGAGGAGGATATACAACAACCGTCCTGGAAACCCACCTCAACCGAATCAAAATCGAGGCCCCATGCCCAACAACGATCGAGGGCAGAATTTTCAAAGAAAACCCTACGTTACACCTGAGCTCGAACACTTTGTTGAGACTCAAAATGCCTTAAATGAGAAGCTCCTTGATGGAATGGCCAAACTCCAAAAATAAGCCGGAGCCGCCTCGCAAGTGGAAAAGATGATCGAGGGGTTCTTTGCATCTCAAAACACTCGCGAACAAGGGAAGCTCCCAAGTCAACCCGAGCCAAACCCTCGCGCGGAGATCAACGCGGTGCACACACTCAGGAGCGGCACCCAATACAAGGACCCACCTATGCCCAAAGAAGTCCAGCCGAAGGTCGCATCTGCAGCTGGACCTGAAACGAATTCGGACCGAATTCCCCCTAATTCGGACCGAATTGGAGCGCAGCAAATTCCAGAACCTCTAATTCGGACCGAATCGGAGCCAATTCGGACCGAATTCGAAGGGGCCAAACGTACATCTGCCCCAAATTCACTGCTGAAGGCTCCCGATCAACGCGTGAGGGCCCCATTTCCTCAAAGATTGGCCAAAGCAAAGGTAAACGAGCAGTTCAAAAGGTTCTTAGAGGTAATTAGGGGTTTGAGAATCACCATTCCTTTCACTGATGTAATTACTCAGATTCCCTCTTATGCCAAATTCTTAAAAGATCTGATTACTCACAAATTTCTTTTAGAAGAGTTCAAAAGTGCAGAGATTACAGAGCATTGCAACATGGTGATTCAAAAGAGGATGCCCGTTAAGATGGACGATCCGGGTAGATTCACCATACCATGCACTTATCACCGCACCAATATTGCAACCTCCGGAATGGTCCATGCCTTTTGAGCTCATGTGTGACGCCAGTGATTATGCGGTGGGAGCCGTTCTCGGTCAAAGGCGGGACAAAAAACCCGTGGCTATTTACTACGCGAGCAAGGTGCTTGACCCAGCTCAACTAAACTATACCACCACGGAGAAGGAGTTGCTTGCTATCGTCTTTGCCCTCGACAAATTCCGATCCTATCTTGTGGGGTCGAAAGTGATAGTGTTCACAGACCATGCTGCAATCCGTTATCTTTTGGGCAAAAAGGATGCGAAACCGAGACTAATAAGGTGGATTCTACTCCTCCAAGAATTCGACCTCGAGATAAGGGACAAAAAGGGCTCAGAAAACTCGGTGGCCGACCATTTGTCGCGATTGCATGTTGAAAATAGCGAAGGAAAAGAGCTACCGATCAACGAATCGTTCCCAGACGAACATCTGATGATGATTCATTGTGATTCGGACCGAATTCCCCCTGATTCGGACCGAATTGAAACCTCTGGATTTTCAGAGATTTTCTCATGCCAGAATTCGGACCGAATTCCACTTAATTCGGACCGAATTCGTCCCTCTGGAGCTGCCGACAGGATTTCTCAGCCTGGAATTCGGACCGAATTCCAGCCAATTCGGTCCGAATTCAGGGCACCCTGGTACGCAGATTTGGCCAATTACTTGGCTAGCGGTGCGCTGCCTCCCGAAATGACTTACCAACAAAGAAAGAAGCTCAAATCGGACTCCAAGTACTATTTTTGGGAGGAGCCCTACCTGTTCAAGTTGGGCATCGATGATGTCTACCGCAGATGCATTCCTTACGAGGAAGTCCGACCCGTTCTCGCTCACTGCCATTCCTCAGCTTATGGCGGGCATGCCTCTTTCTCCAAGACGGCCGCTAAGGTATTGCAATCTGGTCTCTACTGGCCCACTTTGTTTAAAGATGCTCGTTCTTTTGTTTTGTCTTGTGACCAGTGTCAAAGGACGGGAAACATATCCAAGCGGAGCGAGATGCCTCTCAACCCGATTCAAGAGGTGGAAGTCTTTGATGTTTGGGGCGTCGACTTTATGGGACCCTTCCCTTCCTCCTACGGAAATGAGTACATCTTGGTGGCAGTGGACTACGTATCCAAATGGGTCGAGGCGATCGCATGCAAGGCAGCCGACTCAAAAGCGGTAATCGAACTCTTTTCAAGGATAATTTTTCCTCGTTTTGGTGTCCCCAGGGCCGTGATAAGCGATGGAGGCAAGCATTTCATCAACCGTCAATTCGACAACCTCTTGAAGAGACACGGGGTCACGCACAAGGTGGCAACTCCCTACCACCCGCAAACGAGTGGTCAAGTCGAAATTTCAAACCGTGAGATCAAGAGCATTCTCGAAAAGACGGTGACGCGAACACGAAAGGACTGGGCCATGAAGCTCGACGATGCACTATGGGCATACAGAACCGCTTTCAAAACCCCGATTGGCATGAGCCCTTTCAAATTGGTGTATGGCAAGCCGTGCCACTTACCGGTTGAGATCGAGCACAAAGCGCTTTGGGCGATCCGCACCCTCAATATGGACTTGCACGCAGCAGGTCAAAAGAGAATCCTGGACTTACATGAGCTAGATGAGGTACGTTTCCATTCCTATGAAAATGCGAAGTTGTATAAAGAAAAAACGAAGTTGTTGCATGATAGGAATATCTCAAGGCGGGAGTTCAAAGAAGACGACCTGGTGTTGCTTTTCAATTCGAGACTCAAGCTCTTCCCGGGAAAGCTCAAATCAAGATGGTCCGGACCATTCCGAGTCGTGAAAGTTTATCCTTTTGGAGCGGTGGACATATGCGACAAGAATTGCGAACCTTTCAAGGTCAACGGACAGCGCTTGAAGCACTACATCGCCAATCACGAAATAGGAGAAGCAAGAGTCATTTCGCTTCTCGATCCACCCGAATTATGAGTCGACTGAGGGTCAAGCTAATGACCTTAAAGAAGCGCTACTTGGGAGGCAACCCAAGATTTTCTCTCACTTTCTCTCTCTTTATTTTAATTTCATTATTTCAAATTTCTTCGCATTTTAAATTATTTATTAGATTTTTCTAACGCTAATGTTTATCTCTTATTTATCTTTTTGCTCTAACGCTTAATATAGTACACTTATTTAGCTTGGGTTTCCTGCCAAGACATCCGAAACTAATGCCAATCTTATTTTCCGATTTTCAGAGAAGGGGGTGAATTCGGTCCGAATTCGATTGAATCCAGTCCGAATCGAAGCCTTGAATCTCAAATCTCGACAATTCCATTGAGGACAGCCCTAGAATACCATTGAGGACAATGGAAAATTCAAGTTTGGGGGGGGGGCCCAACAAAGGCCCAACAACAAGCAAAGGCAAGCCCAGGCCTAAAAAAAAAAAAAAAAAAAAAAAAAAAAAATTCGGATCCGACCCAGACCCGACCCGGTACTCCCCCCTCTTTTCTCCCTCTCTTCTCCTTTCTCTCCCTACCCGAACCCAAAATCAACTCAAATCAAAAACCCTTCCTCCTAACCCCCCTTGGCCGCCGCACCCACCTCCTAGCCGCGCCGCCGACTCGGTCCACCTCTCCACGAGATCGACCCACCAATCTACTCTCCTCTCCACTCTCTCTCTCGTGGTACCCTCCACTCTCCCTATCTCTCTCTCTTTCAACCCAAACAAAGCCGACCCATTAGACCCGTTTCGCTTCTCCTCCTCTAAACAATGTCCGGCAGAGTCACCCGCGGTTCATCCGGCTCCGGGAAAGACAAAGGCAAGAGGAAACAAGCCCAAGGCGAGTCCTCCCGCCGCACCCCATCCAAGCAACCGAAACCGCGACCCTCTCTCCAAGTCGATTACGACTCCGACCCGGAGGACGAGAACAGCCACTATGATCCAGAGGCACGTCCTCTCGAGCGGCAACTCGGCTTCTCCATCCCCACCCGCCGCATGCTCCACTCCCTCCAAGCTCTTCTAGACCGGGCCATTGAAAACACCCGGCTTGTATGCCTCAACACCCTGGACACATTGGGTGTCGTAGATGATTTCGTGCATCTCACCGAAGCCCTCGGCTTTAGCCTCAAGTTTTGGAATCACAATTTCCAAACTTACTGCTTACCGACCCTTGAATTCTTGTCCTCGTTGAGGATCAAGTACAACAATGAAGAGAAAATCAATTACATCAAGTTCCGACTTTCCAACGAAACTCACCGCATTGATTCGGATGAGTTAGACTTGATAATGGGATTTCATGCCGACTCCGTGGACGAAGCGCCTCTCTACCGGGCGGAATGGCCGCAAGGTAAACTTGACTTGTGGAAGGCAATTACTGGGCAGCAACTACCGCTGCGTTACAAGGCACGATTCATTCAACACCCCACCATTCGCATCATGCAAAGGGTTCTAGCCCAAACCATCTTCGCACGCGGTGAGTCTTCTAATCAATTGAATGATGATGAGGGTCGGTTGATCGACCATATGTTGAGATTGCAACCCGTCAAGCCTTATCTCTCCATGATAATGGCTATGCATTGGGGTAATGTACGGGACAAGGGAAGGACCGGGGGGAGCATTACAATGGGGGCGTATGTTACTTTGATTGCTAGAGACAAGGGGATTGAGATTAATACCACTGAGACGTGCTCCGGCCCCCGCCTCATGAACTTGAAAAACTTCTCTGATGTCCACTTCATAAGAATTGTGAGGGAAGGTGGACATATTCTGTACAAGTTGCAGATGGAAGGTCGTCCCGACCTTGACTTACCCTACAACGCACCGGTTGATTACCGGCCTCATACTTGGCTCCTCCCACCTCACCAAGAACCGGCAGCTCAAGCCGAAGCCCACGGACCCGTGCACATGGAAGAAGAACCACAAGCAGAGCCACAAATGCCCCAAGCACATGGCATGCCTCAGGACCAACCGGCTTGGTTCTCTCAATTCATGAACCTCTCTATCTCCACTAGAGAGGATGCACGTGAGGCAAGACGCCTAGCAGCAGAAAATGCAGAGGGAATCGCTCGTCTCAACGAGCGTGTTGATGTCATCGAACAAAACCAAGCCGAATGGAATTTCCGCTACGAGCACGGCTATTGGCAAGACAATGCCCCGCAGCCGTACTATCCAGAGCAAGACATCAACCCCTACGACATCTTCACCAACCCCCATCATTACTCGGATGATGAGCCCGCGCGCACCTCAGGCGGGCATGATTTCTCTTTCTTCTGATCCGGTTGGTTTCCTTTTTCCCTCCTATTTTATTTTTCTCTGTGTTGCATTGGGGACAATGCCTTATTTAAGTTTGGGGGGGGGAGGAAAAACGAAACAAGCCCCTATTCTCTTGAAAAATTCGTCAAATTGCTTGTTTTCTGAAAAATTTTCGCAAAACAGAAACCTTAATTCGGACCGAATTCATCTGAATTCGGACCGAATTCCTGTGCGTGTTGAGAAATTTTTGGACAGAACCTCGAATTCGGTCCGAATTCAGATGAATTCGGTCCGAATTGTTAAGCTGAATTTTAACAGAACGTCCAATTCGGTCCGAATTCTTCCTTGCTTTCTCTGAAATGAGTCACGATCGTTTTTAAACTGTTACTGAGGGTTATGAACTTGATTTTAAGCATAGCTAAGCTCTTCTTGATACTGATTCATTGCAAAAACTTGGTTTTTGACTTCTTTTCTCAAATCTTAACTTGGATTTCAAAAACTCTCGTTGTTGAGGCGTTTTGGGTTTGTCCAAGTACCAATGGGCCGAGGGATTTCAAAACTAAGGGTATTTGGGTCCAAAAATTTGGTTGCTTAAGAGTCGTTTGAACACAAGTTAGTCAAAACTGAATTGTTTCGCCGAGTGAACGGACTTGTGAAACCGCTTGATTTTGAAGAAAGACTTTGTTATCCTTAGAAATTGCAAAGTGAACCCTGTCTCGTGAATGAAATTGCTTTAAGGCTTGAATCACCAACAAGCAACCTCAAATTGGACAATTTAAAATAGTTGTGAAAACGAGGAGCGTTGAGACTTCTTTACACCAACTTAACCACAAACTCTGGGGGCGGAGCTAGTAGCAAAAATTGTGTAAAAACCGGACCGACCTCCCTGGTGCGACATGTGCCAGTAGCTAAGCTTGGAGGGTGGGGCTAGTTGCGGGCTGTCAGGAATCGATACCTCAAAGCTCTCGAGGACGATTGGGTAGTCCCTGCTAGTCTCATAGTGGACCGTAGCAAATAAATTGCAAAAGAAACTAGACCAAACCCACTGGTGCGACATGTGCCAGTAGCTCACTCGAAGTCAATGATTCGCGCTTAATCCTCTAGGGTGCAAAGCCCCACGACTCGACTTGCAGAATCAAAAATTGGTGAAAGATCGAAAATTATTTTGAGAAGGGAGCCACTATAAGATTTCTAATTAGAACAAAAATTCTTTTGCAAAACCTTTCGGGTCATGGGGATGAACGGGTGAATAAGCTCGGGTTTGCATTGTGATTAAATGAATAGAAGCTAGGACCCTTAGCCCTCGGTGAAGGTCTCCTTAGGACCAAGAGTTGCCTGAACAGAATCAAAACAACTTGACCCTGGTTTGAGAACCCCAATTGAGTATTTCTCGAATAGCGTGAATCGAAATCAAACTGAACTGTGCACTAAATCAATTTCCAAACTCCAAATGTCAATTTCGATCGTAGGCCTAAGTCTTGTCATTTCTTCTAAGTTTAGAGTTTTGCTTGAGGACAAGCAAGTTTTAAGTTTGGGGGGGATTTGATATCTCATATTTATATTACTATTTTGACCGGACTTTACATCGAAATCGTGACTAAAGCTTTGATTTATTGCTGTTTTTGCCTTTCTTTGCCAGTTTTGGCACTGCCTTTTGCACTTTGATCTTATTTGTAGGAATCCAAGGAAACCAGCAAGGAAAGCAGCAATTCAGGTGCTAGATGACTCACGCCTAGCCTAGACCAAGCCCCAACTCAGCCCAATGAAGTAGCCCCGCTCGAATAAAGGCGTTTCGCGAACCAGACCCTGCAATTCGGACCGAATTCCCCTGAATTCGGACCGAATTCCTGTGCAGACTGATCTTCTGAAATCCAGCGACATCAATTCGGTCCGAATTCCTCCTAATTCGGACCGAATTGCTATAGATGGAAAGCGTTCTGGCAGCATTCTGGAGGCGTTTTCTCCATTTGGAAGCCTCGATTTCCGCCCAAATTGAAGGGAATTGAATGTGACAGCTGCTGGGGATGTTATAGGCGCCTTCCATGTATAGAGGGGGGCATTATTCATTCCATTCTCTCTCTCCTTCCTCCCCAGCAGATCTGGATCTGGTTTCGGGCTTCTTTCCTTGGCTTGTGCGACTGGGACAGGGGAGATAGACGAAGTAAGAGCTGTTGCTTGCTGCTCCGACGGATTTCCTACCTTCTAGTGTGCATTTGGCAGTGGTGTTATCTCAGAAACTGGTTTATTTGTGCATTTCTAGTACTGATTTCTCTATTTTCTGGTTTTATGGATTGTTTAGTTCTATATACTGTTATTTGCATGATTTCTCTTAGTATGTTAGGCTAAAAACTTGTTGCTTTAGGGAACGATGTAGCTTAGATCTAGGTTTTGCTTGGTTTATTTGTTTTGTTGATGGATGAAGTCAATTACCCTTGGGATTTTAATTGAAATTGCTTGTGTTTGGACTGTTTACTACTTGTAATGCTCGACTTTTGTACGCGCGCATTTGTTGGGAACTTCTTTACATTATATTAATCGAGTCCTGTGCAAGTATTTCGAGGTAGGTCAATGGCGAAAGTCGACCAATTATTAACCAAAAGTAAACGTTTCTAGTTAGGCGAAAATCTAACTAGATACCTCGTAGAAAACCATTGGTAAACTCGAGTAAGTCCACCGAACAACGAAAGTTGGGGGTGCAATACACTCGATGAGGGTTATTCAACACTAGATCCCATTCCAAATACCGTACCCAATAGGCGAAAGCGGAGGGTTAGGGAGTTAGGTTTGGCTAGATGGATCCTTGGCTTGAATAAATCAACGAAACGGTAAACCATAGCATTTACACAGTGGATTAGCAAGGCCGAATACGAAAGTGCTAGGTCTTGCGACCCTGTGGCCAGTTCTAAGTGAAATCGAACCCTAAGGCGCTTTTACTATCATATCTCTATCCGTTAGAAAACCCCAAAAATATTTATTTCAATTGTTTTGCATACTTTTGTTACTTGCAATTGCATAATTTTATCTTCCTTTAATTTGTTCAATTTGAGTTACGATTCTCCTCTCAATTTTTATTGTCTAGATTTAACGAAATAATAAGAATAATATTCATATCCATCTCTGTGGGTTCGACACCTTTACTCTACTACGAACGACTAGTCGAGTACAAGGATTAATTTGTTTGACCTTGGTTAAACCCTCGATCACTTGTGGCTATGTATAAGTCAATAAAGACCATTCTAGCAATAGTTGTATTTCATATATGTCGATATATGGAAAAACACATAAAACCGCCTTCTTCGTATGAATGAAGGAAGATGTTGTGCATTTGACACAAATCGAGATTTATGTATTGCTAAAAACATACGCATGCTTCAAGGATCCATTAATGGATTAAAGCAAGTGTTGTGGAGATTGGAATAAAAGTTTTGACAATGAAGTCAAGGAGTTGAACTTCGTCAAAAGTATCTTGTATAGACAAGATATTCAGTGGGAGCATAATTGTATTATTTGTATTGTTCAAGATAACAATTCATTAATTGGGAATAACATTAATAAAATGAATATTGTCAAGATCTCTTTGGAGAATACTTTCTCAAATGAGAACTTGGGCGAAATCACCTAATCCTAGGAAACAAAATCTATAAAGATAGATTATGATGGAAGTTAGGTTTGAGCAAATATGCATGTATTGACGAAGTGTTCTAGAAACACGAAAGTTACACTCCAAGAAAGGATGTCTAACTGTACGTCACATGACATGACTTGAGTGTTTTAACTCGGTCTATTGCAACTCAATTCGAGAAAGTGCATGAAATAGTTCAAGCATTCTTTCATTATGAGTTTTATTGTGTACGCCATATTTATGCATATGCCCCAATGTGTAGTATCCAAAAGATATGACAAACAGTTGTCAAATTGATACAAGAGAAACACATTTGGACGATAGTCAAGGATATCCTCGAGTACCTTATGAGAAAGAGTGATATAATGTTTCATCTCTTAAGATGAAAAAGAGCTCGTGTAATTAATTACACTAATGCTAGTTTTTCCAAAGATTGATATAATCACAGTTGAACTACATATTTTGCTAAAAGGTGGTGTTGTAAATTTAGAAGGTGTTCTAAATAGAATATTACAACCGTTTCCGTCACCAAAGCAAAATACATAGCAACTTGTGAAGCAATAAAAGAAGTTTATTTCGGATCGATTTCTTAGTTGAGTTATTATGGTTCTAAGCATCTCGAACCATAACTTACTCCTAAAGAACCCAATGTTACATTGGAGATTCAAATATGATCTATAACGATATCACTTGATATCATATGATGGTGATCAAGAATATATATAGGAGTATATATATATATATGGTCGAACAATTTTTGGATAGGTTCGTGAACACGGCGAACACTCTAGCATGACCTCTACCTTGAGCAGTATACAAGATGCAGTTATGCATCCATACGTGGTGGACGTATGAGTAACTAGCTATAAGCGTATTATTTATTTTGAGGTCCGAGACATGTATATATGTAGATATATGACATTGTTCTCAATTCTTCGTTGGCTAGAAGTCACTACTGATTGACTCTAGGCCAAGTGGGAGATTGTTAGAGTTATGTCCTAGAAGTCAATAATTTAATGACTTAATTATTAGTTTATGTTTTGGATGATGATTTATCATCTGTTCCTAGGTTTATTATTGACAGATTATTCAGGTTGAGGATCTGAATTGTAGATCTCTGTGGATCATTCTTTAGAATGACAATAATAAATCTAAACGGTCCATAATCTTGATAATTAACAAGGAACATTAATTATCTTATAAGATTAGTATGCAAGTTAAGTGATGATTAAGTTCTACAAATCATAGGTAAAGAGTTACAAACTTAATTGCATATGTGTATGTTATGGAACATAGCACAGGACTTGACCCATCGAAATAAACATATGGATTGTGTTATGTGTCATTGTTTATTTCGTTATGATTTTGGTTCTAAGTTTGAGATGTTTATCTTTTCCACATGAGGATAGGTTCAATAAATACTGTCTACCGCTGATTCCCGATAAGGGCTGCTATACGGACTTTATTTATGTTCTCTTGAATTGTGCGGGGAAAAGTTAATCATCAAGAAAACCGTATGTCCCTCATTAATTCACTTAGTGAGTGAAGATATCTGTTTGGGCCCCTTGATGGAGATAGATTGTTTGCATGCAACTTTATACAATTATCTCTAGATCAAGAAACGTATAATCTGCAAGAATGACACATTCCTATCTTGGATTATACGATGATATCGTGTGACATAAGAATCAAAATAGGGAAATACATTTATTCTCTTATGCAGGATTGAAATATTGTAGCAGTACACTATTTATGTGAATTGGGAATCATAACGTGTTGCTAGATACCGCTTATGATTATTGGAATTAAATAGCGATTTAATTTCATGTCCAACATAGCATAAATCCTCAAAGGGTCACACATAATAAGGTGTTTAACCACACGTGCATTAATTATTTATTTGCAACAATTGGTTTTGCAAAATATGATAAGTTGATTAATTAATCGTATGCCGTTATGGACCGTTATGATTAATTAAGTCAAATAGATCATATAGAAATAATTTAATGCATTGACTAATTCCATATTAATTATTAAATAGTTAATAATTAATTATAATCAACACATTTAATTATTTGAGCTAATTGGGCTTTAAATTAATTGGTTAATTTAATGTCCAATGGAAGGTGCATTTAAATGGAAGAGTATTGGGCTCAACTTAACTTGAGGCCCAACCCATATATGGGGTAGGTAGGTGCGGCTAGGGCAAGGGGCAATTTTGTCCATGAAAATTTGGATGAGAGCTAGGTTGAGTGGCCTATATAAAGGGGTGTTCTTTGGGAGCAAACCCAAGCCTCCACACACCTCTCTCTCTCCTTCTCTCTTTGGCCGCACCTCACAAGAGGGAAAGAAAATTTCAGAATTTTCTATTCCCCTTTCTCTCTTCCACACATCACCTAGCTCATGTGTTGAGCAAGCTTTTCCACTAAATTAATTGGAGAATTAACTTGAAGAGGGAAAGCTTTGGAATTAGACACACTTCTCTCAATTACTAGCATAATTGATTTGAGAAGGTGGTTAATTCCTTAGTGGACTCGAGGCGCACGGCGTGGAGGTTCTTGGAGAGCACGCCACCGACACCAATCCGTTGGAACGAGCCTCTTGGTTGCGATACCAAGAGAGGTATACTTCCAACCCTTTTTCTCGTGTGTTTGAATAGCTTGTGTACTAGATCCTTTGTGTGTGATGTTCTTGGCTTAATTAACTTGTAATTAGCTAAATAAATGAAAATTACACACTTCCTAACATATTCAGAGTATCATTTACACATTTCAAACGTTCCTTCATTCATTCTAAGTTATTTCATTGCAATATTCCACATTTAACTTCTCTATATGGTCTAGAATAAGAGTCATATCTTATTTATTCAAAAAATTAGATTATACCAAGTAATTACGCATATAAAATGCAAATAATGCACATTCTGAGTATCATTTGAGAATTCCAATCGTTTTTGCATTGATTTTAAGTCATTTCAACACAATAGTGTACATTAAAATACACTATATCGTCTAGAAGAATATGATTCAGATCTTACATATTGAAAAAATATTGGATTATACCAAGTAATTACTCACATAATGTGCAAATAAGGCATATTCTGAGTACCATTTGAACATTTCAAACGTTTCTGCATTAACTTTAAGTCATTTTATCATAATAATCTATATTCAACCTCTCTATATAGTCTAGAATATGTTTCATATCTTATTTATATAAAAGCATATGATT
Source organism: Rhynchospora pubera (assembly GCA_028095005.1). Taxonomy (NCBI): domain Eukaryota; kingdom Viridiplantae; phylum Streptophyta; class Magnoliopsida; order Poales; family Cyperaceae; genus Rhynchospora; species Rhynchospora pubera. The sequence goes on along the minus strand of CM051459.1, from coordinate 226,638,957 downwards.
ATACCAAGTAATTACGCACATAAAGTGAAAATAATAGATATTCTAAGTATCATTTGAACATTTCAAACGTTTCTGCATTCATTAAAAGTCTTTCATCACAATAAGCTATGTTTAACTACTCTATACGGGCTCGAATATGATTCGTATCTTATTTAAACAAATAGATAGGATTATACCAAGTAATTATGCATATAAAATGCAAATAATGCATATTCTGAGTATCTTTGAGCATTTCAATCATTTCTGCATTTATTCTAAGTCATTTAAACACAATAATCTACATCTAAACTCACTATATGGTCTAAAATATGATTCATATCTTAATTACATATTGAAAAAGATTGAATTATGCCAAGTAATTACGCATATAAAGTGTAAATAATGTATACTCTGAGTATCATTTGAATATTTCAAACGTTTCTGCATTCATTCTTAGCCATTTCATCACGATAATATGTATTTAACCTCTTTATACAGTTTACAATATGATTCATATCTTATTTATTCAAAAAGATTGGATAATACTAAGTAATTATGCATATAAAGTGCTAATAATGCATATTATAAGTATCATTTGAGCATTTCAATCGTTTATGCATCCATTCTAACTTTCTAAATCATTTCTATACAATATTCTACATTTCGAAAAAGAATGGATTATACCAAGTAATTACGCATATAAACTGCAAATAATGCATATTATTAGTATCATTTGAATCTTTCAAACGTTTCTTCATTAATTCTAAGTCATTTGAACATAATAATCTACATTTCAACTCCCTATTCGCTCTAGAATATTATTCAGATCCTACTTATTCAGAAAGATTGGATTATACATAGCTATTACGCCTATAAAGTGAATATAATGCATATTCTGACTATAATTTGAGCGTTTCAACCATTTCTACATTCATTTCAAGTAATTTCAACACAATAATTTTTATTTAAATTATCAATACGATCTAGAATACGAATAGGATCTTATTTATTCAAAAAGATTGGATTATTTTTGTATTTACGCATATAAATTGCAAATAAAACCCTTTCTGAGTATCATTTGAGTATTTCATCCATTTCTAAATTCATTATAAGTCTATTCATCATAGTAATCCACTTTTAAACTATAGAATTTGTCCAAAATATGATTTAGATCTTGATTATTCAAAAATATTGGATTATACCTATTAATTACGCATATAAAGTTTTAATAATGCTCATTATGAATACTGTTTGAGCATTTCAACCATTTTTATATTCAATTTAAATTATCTCATCACAATAATCTGTATTTAAACTCTCTATTCGCTCTAGAATATGTTTAAGATCTTACTCATTTAAAAAGATTGGATTATACATAGCTATTACGCCCATAAAGTGAATATAATTCATATTCTGAGTATAATTTGAGTGTTTCAACCATTCTACATTCATTTCAAGTTATTTCATCACAATAATCCTCACTTAAACTATCCATACTGTATAGAATATGATTCAGATCTTATTTATTCAAAAAGATTGGATTATACATTGTAATTACACATATAAATTGCAAATAACGCTCTTTCTGAGTATCATTAGAACTTTTCGTCCATTTCTTAATTCAGATCTACATTTGAACTCTCTATAAGGTCTAGAATATGATTTAGATCTTACTTATTCAAAAAGATAGAATTATTCCTAATAACTATGCATATAAAGTGCAAATAATGCATATTCTGAGTATCATTTGAGAATTTCAACTGTTTTTAATTTATTCTAAATCATTTCGACACATTAATCTACATTTAAACTCTTATAAGGTCTAGAATATGATTCATATCTTATTTATTCAGGAAGCTAGATTTGATTTTACCTAGTAATTGCGCACATAAAGTGCAAATAATGCTTATTGTGCTTATCATATACGCATTTTAACCGTTTCTCCATTCATTTTAAGTCGTTTCATCACAACGATTTATATTTAAACTCTCTGTATGGTTTGAAATATGATTTACATCTTGCTTATTTAAGAAGATTTGATTATACAGCCTTATTACGCCTATAAATTGCATATAATGCATATTGAATATCATTTGAGCTCTTCAACCGTTTCTGAATTCATTCCATGTCATTTAATCAATCATCACTATGATTCCGTGAAGAGAAAATTACCTACATAATCCTAGAATGTCTAAAATTGCACAATGAGAAATTTGGAGACGTATCTAACATTTACAATGTAATTAATGGCCCGACCTTTTCTCATAAAAAGGCACAGTCCACAAAATAGCTAGTGTTATGATGTAGAAAAAGAAATTTAAGTAAATAAACAAATTTGATCCCCTAACATAGGAGGTCAAGTTTGGAAATTGAACTTCAATTTGGCGTGTTGTTTGTGTTTGCTTCCTTGTAGAAGAAAGAAATTTCATTCTCGTCCATAATGTTGCTGGTGTGGAGATGTCACGAATAATTGCTACTGTGCTGACAAAGAATGTCACTGAAATTGAAGAAATGATGTACTTGGTGACAGTTTTATCACTACCCGCTACATAAACGGCCATGACAAAGGCCAGTTGAATGGTGAATAGAGATATCCACAATAAAATCAAGGAGAGAGAGAAGCCGATCCAAGAGCTCCTCTTACTAACTGCCTTTGCAGCCACAAGTAACATAGTTGCAGACACAGAGGCTGACATGGCAATAGTGTCAAGCACAAGGAAGATGTTGTACTGGATTCTCGAATTGAGGTTTGCTACTCCATCGCCACTGTATGATCCCGGCACATTAAAAGTGACGGAGAATGCAATTGTGGCGATCAAAACAGATACAATTAACAGGTTCTTGGAAGTTCTGTCTAGCCATTTGGCTGCTTCATCTTTCCAGCTCTTGAGTTTGTCTTGCCTCTGAGGACTAAATATGGCTCCATAAGCTGACAATGTTGCTGTTGTACCCACCTGTTCAATCAAAAGTTAAGACCAAATTAGTAAACCAATGCATTCTTATGCTTAAGATTTATGAGACAATTTACTTTTTGCTAATGAGAAATCTATTTATTGTATTTGATTTACTTTGAAAACATATGTTTGTTGATTTTCTGATTGAAATACTAATACAAGGACAACCCACTCATATACACACGTGTAAGGAGTCCTGAGCTGCTCTGTTGATTATAAGTTAATTTTCATTAATTAGATATGTAGTTTTAGTAGCTTTCATGTTAAATTGTTAGTAAGATTGGTATTGTCCTCTCATCTGGGCATCATTAACCACAAATTGAAAAAGAAAAGTCAAAGAGATGATAACTCCTTTGGTTATATTCATGAGTCATTAAAAGCATAATAAATTATAATTTCAAATAAAATAAGATAATATAATATAAATTATGAAAAGCTAATAAAAAGCTGATGATCACTAATAACTGCTGATGATCACTAATAAAAATGTTTGAGATTGTACCATTAGGAAAAAGCTGCGTAGTGAAATTGCATGATCCAGCGCCGTCTTTCCTTCATTGTTCACTAGCATAGAGTCTGCTTTGCTTGCTTGAAGAAATTGTAAAATTGTCTCAGAAAAGCCATTCATAGAGGCTAAGTGCAAGGGCGTGTTTCCATCATTGTCCCTCTCATTGACTAATTTTTTCATATCATGACTCTGCGAAACAAGACGAATCATGGAGACCAATTTTTTCAATTCACGACGATTAAGGTTAGTTTCTCTACCACTATGTTGAGCCACAATATGCAGGAAGTTCCGGCCTTGGTTGTCATGAAGCTCAAAGGAGTCCGGGCAATGATCAATCATAGGAGTAATAGACGAATAATGGTGCATTCGAGCAGCAACATGTAAAGGTGACGATCCTTCTTCATCCCGAATGTAAACAGTTAGAGGCACTTTCTCCAAAATTATTTTAACAAGAGTGACATCACCATTGGACGCTGCATAGTGCAGAGGAGTGCTCCCTGAGGCATCCCTTTTGTAGGCCAATTCAGCATTCCAATCAAGAAGCATAGATGTCATATCTGACAGTACAATAAAAATATTCAAGTTACTACATTGTTATCAGATCTTTGTTTTTGTACATTTATTCAAGACCATTTTATATTGGACCAATTAATTAGAATGCTATCAGTCCAGTAACCCGGAGAGTATCATTAAAAAAATTCAAATTACTTCAATTTCAATAAATTTGGGCATTCAAGTTCATTCAAAATAAAATAAGATATATCGACTAGAATGATATTATTGAATTACCCTGACTTGCTAGGACAGCAGCATGCAAAGCGTTTTGTTGGTTTGGCCCAACCGCTGATGTGTCAGAGTATTGTAACAAAGCCTTTACAGCACCAAGAGACTTACGAACCACAGCAAGATACAAGGGAGACATGGAGGCATAATTCACCTCAGACGACAGAGCAGGAGCCACTGTCATGAGTACTCGCACAGCATCGTCATGACCATACCGAGCTGCCTCATGTAAAATTGTGTCCCCAGATGTGCTTCTCTTTGTCAGGACTTCATATGCCCCAATACCAGACTCTTGAGCTAGGAATACAATAAGGGATATGATGCAGTGGTTTCCAGCTCTTGCGGCCAAGTGCAACGGTGTTTCGTGCCTGGAGTTTTGAGATGTCAAAAGAGTGTTATCTATCCGGATAAGTTGCTCCGCAAGGTCCGCATGCTCTTGTTCTATGGCAATGTGTAGTACGGTGTTCTTTTCAGCAGTGATTTCTCGAAGCGTGCATAAACCATCTCCATGAATTCTGCCTCCCCACTGTTTATTTGAGCTATTAATTTCAGGAGTGTCTTGCAACAGAACTTTCACATCTGTTAATTAGATAAGTAATGGAAAAGCAAGATATGAAAAATCAAACTATTTGGATCATGGAAAACTTATAACACATTGAACATATATTTTTTGTATGAATATATGTACCATGAGATTCATCGTTTGTATCAGTCATATCCTTTGCGAGTCCTAGCAATTGGTTAACTCGATTTATGGATCCGGAAAGGGTGGCGCGATACAGATCAGGGCACATAACATGTAGCTGACATCCCTCGTCAAGAAAAATTTCAGTCCTGTTTCTTAAAGGTGGTCGGAGCAAGGCTTGCCATCGTCCGTCTCCATCTGCTAGCTGCAAGGCAGCAGAAAGGTTCTTGTCTTCTAAATCATTTGCCTTCCGCAGTGCTCTGTCCCAAATGAAGGGCATGTTGCGAACTTCCTCGCACAAGAATGAGTTCAGTTACAGTAAAAGAAGAAACACAAGATACTAGTACTTCTTATATTCTTCGGTTAGCTAATATAGAATAATGATTTGGTACAAGTTTTTTTATCTTTTTTTCATATATTGCTCCAAAACCATCATTTGTTTACTTAAAATGGAATTAGAAAAAGAATGTGGTATAGAGTCCCCTTGAAAAGTAGTCTGCGACTTTTGGAAATATGGAGATAAGTCCAAAAGAGCCAGCAGTACCGATAGGCAATGAAATATTCCATGAACATATTTTGTGGAACTTAAGATATTTGCATTCATAATCACATTAATTAGTTCGTAGGCAAAACTGGCCATAGAGGATCCGATGTCCTCTCCCACTATCATATTCATATCTCCACAAGACTTCAAACTTCAAAGAGACGAGAGGCCAGGATTAAATGTAAGGTCAGGAAACCCAAAATCCCACTATCATATCCCCCCATTGATGTATACTTTGTTTGAATTTGTCGCAGCTTTACGAAGTTGAAAGGATGTAGTAGGAGTCAAAGAGAGAGGGTACTACTCCAATTATCAATTTCTTTCATTGTTCGTTGATATAAATAAATTGAAGTTCACTCGATTACTGTGGCTTTCGGCCTTGGAGCATAGCATATATATAATTGTAGTGACTCATCAATTAGCATTTTTCTTCCCAGTCAAATATAATGGTTTCCAAATCAATAAATACCATTTTTGGAGCACAATTATTGAACTTTCTAATTTTTTCCAACCAGATGCTCATCCAATAATCTCCAAATTTTTTTCTATTATTGGATCAGTTTGAAGTTTGAACAAAAAGCAACACAAAACTTTTATTTTCTCCATGCAAACCGAACGGACAGTAACATCATATCAGCGCCTATTCAATATTCATCCTCCCCCCTCACTTCTACACTGCCACAGAACAGAAAAGAGTTTCTGCAATGCAACAAAGAGAGTCTCCTGCTTCTTTTCGTCTCTCTCTCACTCAAAGAACAAAAAACCCTATATAGCTCGCTTCTCCTGCGAAAAGAGAACATACAGAAAAGAGAAAACGAAGAGAACATACACACGCTGTTCTCTCCCCACAGGTAATTTCCCACCTTCGTTTACGGGAATGATGTGTATGTTGTCTTTTGTATTCTTTTTTTGAGATAAATCGGAGGTCTAAACCACCCAACTTATTTTTAAATTAAATGTCTATGAAAGACCCCCCAGTCGAGTTTCGAACCTGCGACCTTTCATTCAAGAAGTTAAGAAACATTGCTCTTTGCCACTAGACCAAGAGCTGGTTCTTGTCTTTTGTATTCTTTGTTGGTTCAATTTTTTCAACTACAGTTTGCCCCTTTTACCTGTTCTTCCTTAAGAAGCAAACCATATATAGTAAGTGGAGCTAATTTTGCGCCTTTTGTAGAATGTTTGGTTAATTTCGTTAGAAGAAAACCATAGCAAACTATGACAATTGACAAGTACGTGGTCAAATTGTAACTCATTGGTTGTTGGTTTTGTTCAATTATTTCGGCTTGTAGAATATTTGGTTAATTAATTTCATAATTTGTAATTAATTTCGGTTTAATCTCAGATGCCCCATTTTGACCCCGTACTTGTACATACCAGCTACATGCACCTCTGAGTACTAGAAATAAGAAGTAAAAGCTAATCATTACTTCAGGAGAGGCCTTCGAGAATTTATGGTTGTTGTCACTGTACTCTGTACAGCTTGGTTGAGTATATTATTTAATTTAAGTGCTATAGAAATCTAACCCAAGAGTAAAGTAATTGTTTCTAATTTAAGTGCTAACCATCCTTTCAAGAGAGGCCTTTCAGACCAATTTTCATCCTTTTAATATGATATAGAATGGTCCCTTTTAGCTCAATACATGCAATTTATTTTAGCAATTTTTAAAGTTCCTGTTAATTTTATGTCATAGTAGAAATCTGATATATGGTGCATGTTAATCTCAGAATGGTTCCTTTCTCAATACATGCAATTTATTTTAGCAGTTATTAAAGTTCCTGTTAATTTGATTTTTTTTTCAGATTAAGAAGGAGAAAAAGAAGAAGAAGATGATGATGAAGTTGATAGTGCACAAGAATATGAAGATATGGAATTGGATGGTGCATATGAATATGAAGACTTGTCTAGTTGAGATGTGAAATCGTCACTATTATCATTATTTTATTATTACATTTTTTTATCATCATATATATTTTTTAAAACCATTTTTCATAATTTTATTTGCTTTGCTGAATTGGGTGTGGTGACGTCGTTCAGATTTTGAGTTCAATATTAGAAAATTTAGTATTGTAGGCTGGAACTCAACGCTTGGGAATTTGAGGGTTTTGAGGTTTGGTTCGAGTCTCGAGTACTAATGTGATATACCTTCTCCCAACATTATTATTAGTTGGACTACTTCTTTTTGTATCGCCTGGACACTTCTATACTATATATTGTACGCTTCTATGCTATGTTTTTTTAATTGAGAATAATCCAATTTATTTCGTCGAACTTGTTAAAATTACTAAACAAAAATTTGTATAATTAAAACTCGTGTTTTATAATTTAAAAATAATTTTTCTTTTTTTTTAGAAGGGTTATTATAATAGAATTATATAAGAAGGAAAACTTCTTGCATAAATTCAAATCGATCGATCAATAAAAACTGGAGGTCTCAGATCACATGTCATAAGAGAGGATAATCTTTTTTTCTATAGATTTGGCACAAACTACCTTAGATTTTCAAATATATCTATTTTAGATTTCCAAATATACTTAATTTTTAAATTAAATAATATTTGGTACAACTATTTTTAATAGATTCAACCCAAAAAAAAAACTATTTTTTAATTAAAAGCCAATGCGGTCACGACTTCTAATTAAAAAAGACAAATTTCTAGCATAGATTCAAATTGATCGACCAATAAAAACTGGAGGGGTTAAATCGCATGTCGTAAGAGGAGATTTTTTTTTTATATATAGATTAGACATGAACTATCTTAAACATCCAAATATAACTATCTTAGATTTCCTAATAAATTTAATTTTTTAAATTAAATTATGATTGGTATGATTATTTTTAATATATTTAAAAAAAATAATTTATACAAATAACATTAAGAGATTTGATCTATTTTTATATAAATAACAGTAGAGAATTGATCTATTTTTGACCGCATTAAAACTAATGCAATGCGGCCAAGGGTTTTAATATATAGTATAAGTATAAGTATAGATATAGATTACTTAATTTGTATACTGTATGCTTCCCTTTATACATTTTCTCACAACTTAATGTCAAGTTTTGGATAATCGATAAGACAATGCTACAGGTCAATTTTCATGTGCAAGGTTATGAATTTTCCAACTGCTACCCATCTGTACAGATGCCAAATAACATATTTAGGAGTTGTCACTTGATCCGCATTAAACCTATTCCTCAGTCCTCGCCAATCCAAACATAGCTGATACGAGATAGATGCAACCCAACCAATCTTGAAACCAGCATTTTCTTTTGTTTGTATAATTATCAAGCTCTTTACAAGAATAATAGCCTCCTAAATAGATATCTAACCAAAAATCAAAGGCAAAATTGCCAACATAATACAACAACATTTCTACAATAAACTAATAAGCAGCACAAAGAATAACATATATAACTTGAGCTCCTTACTAGTTTTCAAGTATCACGGTAGATTGGCTGTGGGGACCACTTAAGATGCAAGTTCAACTTTCCAGACTTGGCTCCCTCTAAAGGAAAACTCTCTTTGTAATCTTCCTCCATAATTACTCTTGTCAATGTCAATATGCACCTTCCCATATAGTCCTAAATTATTCCAATTTTAAATTAATTTAATTATCAACAAATTCCAATAAGAGGAAATTAAGGTAGTAAATGCCACAATATATTTAAAAGTTATTAGACCCGTTAGTTTTATTTAACCCAAAGAAAATAGATGAAATCAGAGAGAAGCAGGGAAGAAATGCTATCAATCAAGTGCAGGTATAAACTGGCAGAACACGTCACCAGTACATATGATAGTCACTTCTTTCAAAAAAAGACATGTAGTTTGGGAGACAATTAGAACTTCTAGATGCGATATTTTTTGTTTACAAGAAACTAAGCTCGCTGCGCCCTCTGATAATATCATTGCTTCTTTCACCCCATCTTTTTTTGATAGAAATTTGGTGATTCTTGACTCTATTGATACAAGAGGGGGCTGTTCCATTGGATGGAAGAAATGTTTTGTCAATATCTCTTCGTGGGTTACACGGCACACATGTTCGGTTCTTTTGCTTGATTCCAGGACTAATATCACTTATTTGGTTACTAATGTTTATGGCCCTATTTCTCCTATCTTGAAAGCTAATTTCTTTAGTGAGCTGCGTTACATTGCCAATTTAACCTCACAACATTGGATGATCGTGGGTGATTTTAACGTTGTTAGATGGATGCACGAGAGATCAACAACTGCTACTGAGTTCGCTCAAATGCAACTTTTCAATGACTTAATTAGCGACCTTGGTCTTTTTGATGTGCCTTTAGTTAACAAGAAGTTTACTTGGTCCAACAAACAACCTGTGCCCACCTTGTCTCGGTTGGACAGAGTTTTACTCTCGCCTCTTTGGCTCTCTTCCTTTCCTGCTCTAACTCTTGAAGCACTTCCAACAGTAGTCTCTGATCATGTCCCCATTAGATTGCACTGTAAGCAACCAGCACCAATGCCTAAGAGGCTTCGGATGGAACTTTTCTGGTTCAATCATAAAGATTTCCATAGCATCACAGATAACACATGGAATTCTAATCTCTCGCAGCCTGCAGCTCAGCGTTTCTTTGCTAAGAATGAAACTTTACAAAAAAACCTCAACGTTTGGCATAAATTCACCTTCCCACATGTTAATATTCACCTCTTAAATGCTAAAACTTTCATTCTTCTCCTGGACTCACTCGAAGAATTCCGTTCACTAACCCTACTGGAGTGTAGAATTCGGGTTCTATTGAGAGAGAGGGCCTACTTCCTTGCGGATATTTTAGAAAAGAGGTGGCACCAACGTGCGAGGATTCAATGGCTAAAGTGTGGGGATCGAAACACTAGGTTCTTCCATGCTACTGCTTCTGCGAAAATGCGAAAAAAAGCAATCACCTCCTTGCTAATTGATGGCCAAAACACAACAGATCAACAGAATATTTTGCATGCCTTCACCGATTTTTACTTCAATTTGCTGGGCAAACCAACTTCTGTCCATGATTGCTCCCTCCAAAATCTTTACGAGCACATGCCCATGCTTCTTGATCTACAAAATCCTTTCTCAACTACTGAAATTGAACATGCCGTGACATCTCTCTCAAATAAGAAGGCTTCAGGCCCCGATGGTATTCCAAATGAGTTTGCCAAGCTTAAATGGGACACGCTAAAAGCAGACGTCCTAGAAATCTTTGAGGATTTGTTTAATGGGACACTTAACATCCAGGCTCACAATTTTGCTCATATTACACTTCTGCCTAAAAATGAGGAATCAATGCTTTTAACTTCTTTTAGACCGATTAGCATCATTAACTACATTCCAAAGCTAATCTCAAAAGTCCTTGCTAACCGCCTGAACATTCATATTCCTAACCTGGTTTCCACAAATCAGTCAGGTTTCGTCAGGGGGCGTTTGATTCATGAAAATTTCATCTGTGCTAGGGAAATAGCTGTGCATCTCACTAAATGCAAGGAACCAGCCTTCTTACTCAAGTTGAATTTTTACAAAGCGTTTGATACAGTAAATTGGGCCTTCCTGCTTAAAGTGCTGCAAGCTTTTGGCTTACCTCCACAATTTATAGGCTGGATTGAGTTGCTTTTAAGTACTGCCACTTCGGCTGTTTTGCTCAACAATCAGGTGGGACCCACCTTCCGTCACACCCAGGGTCTAAGACAAGGCGACCCGCTTTCGCCTTTCTTATTCATTCTAGTGGCAGATGTTCTAACAAAGTTCTGTGGAGTTATCGGTTCTACCATGAATGTCAACATTTCAAATAAGCTGAGCACCCCTTTCCATATTCTTCAATATGCCGATGACACTGTCATTTTCTCTACTACAAAAGGAAATTCAGTGCAATCCCTTAAGCTTGCTTTGACAATTTTTTCTCTCTGCTCCGGCCTTAATCTCAATTTGCACAAATCGGCTTTGGTTCCTTTTAACTTGACCGCTCAACAAACGCAACAAGTGCAACAGATACTTGGCTGCATCCTTTCTCAATTGCCGCTATCTTACCTGGGATTGCCGCTGACTGCATCTAGACCGTCCAGAGAAGTTTACAAGCTTTTAATTGAAAAAGTAGAAAACAAACTGGCTGGTTGGAAAAACAAGTTACTCTCCAGAGCAGGACGCCTCACCTTAGTCTCCTCAGTTCTTTCCTCCATCCCAGTATTCTTCATGTCGGTTTTCAGGTTACCTTCATGGGTTATCAAAGCAATCGACAAATTGAGGAGGAACTTCCTTTGGGGGCGCTACTCAACCGGCAATAGAGGAATGAGTTTGCTTGCTTGGGATAGGGTATGCATGCCGAAAAGCTTAGGTGGTTTTGGAATTCTGAATCTGAGAGTATTGAACATCTCCTTGTTGTTGCGCTGGCTCTGGAGACTTTCTGACAAGCCCTCTTCGCAATGGTCCATCATAGCTAATTCAGTTATTGCTTCCAGATATCAGCACGCGCCTCTGGGATGGTCAACGCATGGCTCTTTCTTTTGGAGAGACCTGCTTGAACTACGACACATCTTCTCAATTTCTACAACGGTAACAATTGGGGACGGTTCTCGTACTTTATTCTGGTATGCCAATTGGGGTAATGGCCATCTCCATTTTTTTAACAACTCCTCCAAGCCAATTACTCCTAAGCTGACAGTTCAGAGAGTTTTGCACGTTCCAGGGACTTCTCTACATGCTCCATGGCCGAGACAAGTTAATGAAGCGGTTCAGTTATTGGATACTGCCTCCACAAATGTAGGGCCAGACATGATTACTTGGAAATGGAATTCAAATGGTTCTTTCTCAGTCAATTCAGCTTACAGAATGTTAGTCTCCAGTGGCAAAACCAGCTTTCGGGCCTTTACTGTTTGGAAGTTAAAGTTACCCCCCTCTATCATGCTCTTTGCTATTTTGATGTTTCACAACAGACTCCTCACGCAAGAAGCTCTGCACAGAAGAAATATTATGGTACAACCAGGCTGCGTGCTTTGCAATTCTACTAACTTGGAGTCAGCAGATCATTTGTTTTGTCTCTGCCCCTTCGTTGTACAAACATGGCAAGAATTAAGGACTCTCTTTTCCAACCTTTTAATGCCAAACTTTAACGATTTACATTCCTTTTGGGAATATACTCTCTATCTTAGTAATTCAAGAGCAGGTAGAAATACAGCCGTACTGCTGATCACAACCATTTGGGCAGTTTGGTTGGAGCGAAATAATCGAATCTTCAGACAACAGCAGAGAATTACTGTTCCTTTGTGCCACTGGATTGTCTCCCAGCACAAGTTGTTCTTAGAGCATTGCTAAGTATAGGATGTTTAGTTCTTAGTTCTTAGTTTTTATGTTTCTGCTTTTTTCTTTCTTGCTTGTTAGCCTCTATCAAGCTTCCTCTAAAAAAAAAAAAGATGACAAGTATAAGGAAGCATACCTTGCCAAATGTATCATGGTCCCAGACCTCCAAAATGAGCATATCATGTAGGCCATCTTCTACAACAAAATCAAAAGTCTGACCCCATGTTGGATTGAGGCTTTCATTTACAACCTACAAGCGAGAACATTAAGACAAAACATGGTATTATTAACCCATTTGTAGTAAGTATATTAGGTAGGATCAGTGCATAATGTGTTATCCCTATTTCAGTTGTTCTCTTGTTGGTTAATCTGTGCATTTCATGTGAGTACAAGATACTTACTCTTTATTCAAATTCTATAAAAAACTATATATTGATGAGATATCCTGGATTCATAAAGAGGATTGTTTGGGAATTTTTGAAAAGGTTGCATCTATTTCCTATGAAGTGTAATTGAGACACCTGAGATTTTAAGGGTTATTTAAGATTCAAAAGAAATAAACATCATAACTGGGCGATCTTTAAACCCACGTGGGCGTTTGGATCATCTAAGAATAAGATTAGTTATTCAGAGTAAAAAAATATTATTCCTAAACGATCAAGAATAAGTTTTTTTTTATCTAGAGTGTTATTTTTAAGTGGTCCAACATCCGTATTAAATTTTTATTCAAGGGTTTTTGGATCATCTTTTTAATCCGGTTTAAAAAAGGTCCCAAGTCCCAACCACTTCTCAATCTACATTAAGAAGATGATCCAAACACCCTAGGAATAAAAATTTAATCTAGATGTTGGACCACTTAAAATAACACTCTAAATCCCAAAAAGCTTATTCTTGATCGTTTAAGACTAATATTTTTTACTCCGAATAACTAATCCTAATTTTATTCTTAGATGATGCAAACGCACCGATTATCCTCCAAATGAAAATCTGGACCATAAAATGTACAAAAAAAAAATTTAGTAGCATGCATATTAGATTGAAAGAGTATATATTAAGAAAGATGTGAACTAAAGAAAAATGGTAAAGGAGTCCATGTTTACCCTAGTTTTATGCTTAGTCTTAGATTTCTTCATATTTAACACGACATATGGATCTGATTTTCCTGCAATATCCATTGCTGGCAAGTCCTCTGCAGAGACGACAGTCACAGAAAGCACACCCCGCATTATGATTTCCTTCCTCCGGCTTAATGTTTTGCTGCTTAAACTGCTCCCATTTGGTGTCCCATTTTGTGTGTTCTTTATTGTTCTCTCCAGGGAAGTCATTGTGAATTGCTTATCAAATGGGTTCGATACCTCATCCTTCATGTCGTACGGACAATATAATAGCTCCAGGTGTACCTGGAGTATTTACAAACATGGTACAATTGTTAACTACGAGACATTTAGAAATGCATAAAACCTAACAAACATTTATACAACATGATGCGGTTAACCAGCATTGGTAGTATTTTGCTTTATTGTCCTGCAATTGGAAATATCATAAGAATCATAAATAATGGATATAAAGCTATCAAAAAACCAAAATGGACAAATTTTCGGGTCAAAAGATCAGGATCAAAGAGTTGGAATTTTGTTGCACATCCTGCTTGGTTTGACCCCCTGGACAAAACCCTTGTCAGACCGACTTATCTAGTTACATTGGTTCATCCTGTATATTAGTGTTCATTAAACATATGAAATGCCCGTGTGCCCAGACTCAGCCTGACTAGATCAATTGCCAAATTTAGTTAATCGTAATGAACACAAGAGGAGTAAATATGATCAACATATTGCAAAAGGGTATAGCAAAGCATACACTTAGAAACAAAATTATATACCTGACCACGATCCTTGTTATCTCGCTGGATCTCTAAATCCTTAACTAGCTTCACCCAGATATCTTTCACTTTCCCCGGCTCGAGATCTTTCAAGCGAACTTGTGCACAGCCAATGAGATCAGCTGCCTGGACACCATCATCATCATAAATTTTGACTGTCAGATTTTGGGTTGAGACATCCTCCACAATGAACTCAAAATGTTCGTTCCATATTGGGCTCAGATCATTGTCCTGCATCAAGAATTTTAGTCACATTTTCGGGAAATAGATTGAGGCAAGTATGAGATGGATTTAACCTCTCAGAAGAAATGCATACTGATGTGTACCAGCTACTTGAGATTCTACACCTTTTTTTTTTTTTTTTTTGTTGAAAACAAGCAGGTCTGAGACCTACCACTTCCATTTACCAGAAGCAAAGAATGTTTTTACACCTGTTGTGGTTGATTCATTGAATATGTTAAAATTGAGGTCCTGTGCTCTTATTCCATACCAATCATACATGCTCTTTCGTATTTACCATTGGGTTTCCCTAGCTGGGGTTTCTTCTGTAATGAACCTCTTTTTGCATTTGCTCCACAAATTATGCAAATTGATATGATCATACGAGGGGATTTATTACAGGCAAGAAACGAACAACATGGAACTTACAATAGTTTTACTTCTCTTCATTTTGTCAGGTAATGGGCGAATGTAAACTATAGAAAATGGGTCAGATTTCCCAATTATGTCCTTGTTAGTCAGGTCCCGTGCTTGAACAAGCTTCACTTCTAAAGTTCCCACAGGTTTCAACTCCAGATCACTGAGGTCATTGAACAAATATTTTTTTTATAAAAAAAAGGGTGCAATATCAATTTCTATCCTGTAATTTTGAAATAAATCTAGCATTCTTTACCACAAAATGCCCCAGCAAAGTAAGCATATCTGCATCGACAAGCTTTACTACAGCTAAGATGCACTCAAAATGAAAATTCTTTTGCAATGAATGAAATCTTTGTTGACACTCAAATATGTACTCTAACAAATATTCTTCAATTCAAATATAGGAAATATCATTATGTTTGATGAGTCAAATTTCATGCTTTGGCATGTTATACAGCAAAACTAGATTCTACTGTACTAGGCTCAATTGTAAAATATGAAAATTATGCAGTAATTTAAGTCTAAGAAGGGATGGCCATATATATATAGTCCCTTAAAAAAAATGCAAGTAAACATAATCCGAAATCAGCCTCACGGCAGTAATATTTGCTAGTACAAGTTGTTAGTAGGTCAATGGGCATAATTTCAATTACAAAAATACTGAGAAAAAAAGTTACCTATAGTCCCCAGGTATTATGGGAATGACCTTTCGGACTGGCCACATCAAGGTGTCTTCAACAGCATTACGTATTGTTGCCTAGCGATAAATAAACATGCAGTTATTTATATCAATGTTATTTAGAAAAGGAAAGTGCCACAAGTCCACAACAATTAAGAAGCAATTACCCCGCGTTGTCCTCAAAACAATTTTAATCTCATAATTATCCCAAGATTTGAAATTTAAAACATAATGACACAATACACAAACCTCGATAGCATCAGAGACACCAGGTAAGGTTGAGAGGTTCCCACCAATGACCTTTAATGTAAAGTCCAGCTTTTTCTACATGCCGGAAGTAAAATTGCTTTAAGCAGTACTGCAGTAGTGATAACTTTGAAATATGATTGTATTTCATTTAAAAGTACAGGGTAGATTCAACCTTCTCTCTCAATGAAAAGCAAACAGCTCCAAAACATGGGAATTGATCAACCATTGGCTTGAACATTAGCCGAAATACCCCAGTAAAGCCAATATTTTTTACCTAAATACACAAAATGATGAAATAACATCAATAAGTTTAAAATTTGATGCCAGCTGTATTTGGTTTTAGATCATAGTTTCTCTTATGTAACTCTCCTCATAATATACTAATTCAGAAACCATAAAAAACAAGAATAGCTCTAACTGCTGTGATGAATTTACCTGTATGGGAAGAGCCACACCTAGATATGTTTTAATGTCAAGAATAATACTTGAATTTGCATCCCAGTTCATCTCTAGTTCCATTATAATTCCTGATTCATTCTCTTCTAGAATTGAAATTCCTTCAAAAGAAATTGGAGACAACAAGACAAATTTAATTTTCATAAAATAATCAACTAAATTTGCAATTAATTGAATGGAGCTAAAATATACTAGAGAAGACGACATTAAAGGCTTTCAAGCCTCAAGACGTACCAGTGAATTGTGGGGCGACTGTACCAAGAGTTAATTTTGAGAACTTCAGAGAAGCCAAGATGACAGGTCT
Source organism: Rhynchospora pubera (assembly GCA_028095005.1). Classification (NCBI taxonomy): domain Eukaryota; kingdom Viridiplantae; phylum Streptophyta; class Magnoliopsida; order Poales; family Cyperaceae; genus Rhynchospora; species Rhynchospora pubera. The sequence goes on along the minus strand of CM051459.1, from coordinate 226,622,016 downwards.
ATATTGCTCAAGCGTTGGTTCCACTGATGTTCTTATTAATTCTGATGCTGCCTAATGAATAAAAGCAGTATCAAAAAGGATATAAGAGGTGAATTGCCATAAGCATTTGCACCTCAGTTTCCTGGACTAATACAATTAATACTAACCCGCAAACAATTTAAAATTCAGTTTAAACTTGCAAAACAATAAGATCCCATATGCCCCTCTAAAATGCAGAATTATTATAATGATATAATCGGTTTTTCCTTCCTTAGTTACTTCAAAAGTACCATTGTTATCCATCTTTTCTCTCTCATTCTTGGAACAGAAAAGAAGATAATAATAAAGAACGAGGTGACTTTAGCATCTCTTGAGATAAATCAGAATGGAAGGGGCTGGGGAGATGTCTTGTACTTGAAGAGACATACTTGAACCTCCTTATTTTATATATAGCGTCCACATGATGTCTTGTTTTGCTGTGACATGGTGATATATGAATATTTTGAAAGTTGAAAGACAAAAGTGACCCCTGGATTTGTGGTTGGGTGACATAGGTGGAAAGCTAAAAAATTATGAATAATAATAACAACAAGATAAGTGGCAAAATTGAGACCTGGCATGGAGTCAAGACATAGGCAAGGTAAACCAGGTATGTAGCCCACAATAATAGCACAGGACATGCTACAGGAGCAGAAAAATTAACGTACCTGATCTACAAAAGGCCAGATTTTGACAAGCTCCTGATTCAGCCATTTTAGCTGTACAAAGAAAAACAAAATTTGAACACCTCGAAAAATAGGTACAACAGGGGAATTTGGAATCTCCAGCAACAAACAAAATGCGCCCTAGAATGTACCAGATTCAATACAATATTTGGTGAAGGTAGATAAAGTGTGTAGCGATGAGTACAGGACATAACAACAATTCATGGTTGGTTAGCAACAATGGTTGGTACCAGCTTGTAGCAAGTGGCAAAGAAAGTGATCGGAAATGTACCTTCTGTTGTCTTGCAAACACAACCCATGAAGGGTATACATCAGCTGGGAGAATCTTCCTAGAATCTTCCACTGTCATCCTCGCAAAACTAGCAATTGTGGCGGCCTGCAGCAGTACAAAATTAAATTGATTCAGGTACAAGGCCAGTGATGAAAGGTATTGGGTTATGGTTATTCGGGTTCAGCAGTACAAAATTGTATTCTATTTTAGGAAAAGAAAGAAAATAGTTGGCGTTGTTGCATATAGCATCACCAAACCAATTTGTGTAAGTATAATTAGAGTAATAGCTATATATATATATATATATATATATATATATATATATATATATATATATATATATATATATATATATATATATATATATATATTCACAAAATCCAAAGTTGACAATTGAATCTAGGTTGGGGCTTGGAGCTTGGAGCTTCACATTAGCAGGAACTAAAAAAGGTGAAACTGAAAGCAGAGAAAACAAGAGTGAAAAAAAAAAAAAAAAACAGATCCAGTACCAATGCGCGTCTCTTTCTGGATCTGGCGTTCTCTGATTTGGCGAAGGCGACGACCAATCCGATCCCGACCACAACGCCGAGCACCAATGCCACAAGGAACGCCATTTATCTTCTCTTTCTCAAGTTTCTCTCCAATTTGCCTTTACTTTATTTTAGAAACAAAATTTGTAGATAAAAATAAAATAAAATAATAATGAAGGAAGACTGGAAGAGGAAGGGAGAAACGAGAAAGAAGACAAAAAGAGGCCAGATGGCAAAATGCCAAAATGGAGAGATTTGGTAAGATTATTTCACAAATTGAAATTATTTATTTATTAGTATTACCCTTTTTAAAATTTTTTATTAAGAGTGAGACAGGACAGGAACTGGTTAGTAGTTACTGTTCACTGTCAAGTAGAAGTAGGTTGATTATGACAAAAAACTAAAAAAGAGATATTTTCGAAAAACTTTGGACTAGGTTGAAAGCGAAAGAAAGGCGAAACGTATTTTCTTCTCTCCCGACTCCTGAGGCTGAGGGGCAAAAGAGGGAAAATTTTTGCAGGGGTTTGGTCTTTGGTGCTGATTAAAATGGAAGACGGCTACACGGGAATTCATTTGCATCTACCTCTATAACATTTAATTCAACACTTCCTTTTAGACTATAAACAAAAAATAAAATTAAGACAAATTCTGCTGTGAGAAATAATTTCTCAATCGGACTTTAATCTCAACCGCATAATTTCAAGAAAGATTAATTCATTAGCACTCATGAACGGTTGTGATTAAAAATTAATTATCATGGTAGAATTTTCTATAAATAAATATCCTTAATGAATTAAAACTACTACAATAATAGTGATTGTTCTGAATAATACTCTCAATTAATTACAAGTATATTAGTTAAAAAAAAAAGTGTTGGATCAATTTTGGGATGAGCTAATCAATTTCCATGGAAGACATTGGAAAAATTTTATATAATATTGCTTTCAATGCCGAAGTCATACATCGAAGCAATCCAATTTTTTTTTTAATAACCAAGTGCAAGTGGCACGGTGTTTTCGAGACAATAAAAATGTAGTAACGCTTTAGTGGAGAGCCATAAATGCTTTCATTTTCATCAATTAAAAATATATTATCTAACGATCTAGTAAAAATTGAAAACTAGATTTAATGTGTTTAAACTACTATATTTAATAACATGGTGAAATTATATAAGAATTCAAACTATGCAATAGAGATTCAGACATAGTTTATAGAACTCGTAAGATCCAAATCAAAATATTTATATTCGACTTTCGGAAAAAACAAAATATTTATATCCATTATTTTATTAAGTATTTAAGATCCTATGAAATATGTACTTAAATTCATATTATATAGGATATTTTTTTCTAATTATTTCCATATAACTAATAAATGTTTCTAACATAACTAATTTTGCAATTTATTACGCTAAGAACATAAGAAGTAAGAAGAGAGTAAACATCAAATAGAATATCGGAATTGCTTAAGACCATCTTCAATATTCTATCATTTCCGTGATTTTTGGACTTCTATTAATGAGAAAGCTAGTTAATTAATGAAGATTTCAGGGATGATAACGCATTTTTTATTTTTTGGCAAGGACGCCCCTTCTGCTTCACTCCCGTTCTCCACCCTTGTGCTTCGCTCATCCTTAATATGTAACTTCAACAATTACATTATTACATATCAACTTCAATCGTTACATTAAGTATCATTAACTATCCAGCCTCTCCGTTGAAATTAAAATTCATAATTGTTGAAGTTGATATATATAAGTATTGAAGTTAATATATATAATTGGTATATTTATATATATTAAATTAAATGTTAATATATATAACTATTGAGGTTAATATCGTTACTGTTGAAGTTAATATTTATAATTATTGAAGTTAATCTCATAATTGTTGAAGCTAATATATATAAGTATTCTAGTTATATATATTAACTGTTGAAGTTAATAACGTAATTGTTGAAGTTAATATCGTAACTATTCTAGTTATATATATTAACTGTAGAACTTAATATGTTAGTGTTGAAGTTAATCTTTAACGTTGAAGTTAATCGTAATTGTTCAACTGAGTGAAATAGAAGGGCGGGAAAGGGAGCGAAACAAATAATGAGTATTGGATTTCCATTTTTGGAATATGCGTGGATAATTCTTGTCTAAAATAGAAAACGTGTTATTAAATGACGGGGATGATGAGGATGATGAATATTGGGGATGATCCTTATCGCCTCCGATAGAATATTTGCGAGGCTGATAAGGATCATCTCCAAATCTCATCATCCCCATCATCCCTCAATAGTTAGATTAATTGCATTTCATAAAAGGAAAGAGGAAGTGAAGATGAGGGGATGATTTTCCTAACGCGTTTTTCTATTTTTGGATGAGGAAATGACGGGAAAGGAGGGATGAGCGAACAGAGGAGAGGGAGGGATGGGCGACACAGAGGAGGCGAAAGAGCGACAATTCTATTTAATAAACATTTATATGTACTAATTGTTCTAGTAAATATAGTTTTCTACTTAAGTATAATAGTTATATTAAGTATAACTGTTCTAGTTAAATATATAACTAGAACAGTTATCTAGTTATACATCTCTCTCCCCCCTCCCCTGACGCTCATTCTCCCAGTGACTCTGGACTCCCCCTCTATCCCTCTCTGTTCCGTCATTCCATCATTCCTGGACTTTCGAAAATAAAAAACGCGTTTTCTAAAAATGAAAAGAGATGATGGGAATGATAGAATACATAAGATGATCCTAAGCGATGCATATGGCTATCTCTATAGAGAAGTCATTTATTGAAAATAAAGTCTCTAATATGGCATTTAGAATATGCATGGTTTATACATTGTGCATATGTTATGCACATAAAATCTATAAAAATATTATACAATACGCTTGATTTGTAAAATTCAGATTTAATAATGTCAGATGAAATATTAAATCATGTAAAATTATATAAAAAATGATGCGTTTCTAACTTACGGGCGTTGTATTTATTTTTGTAATTTGTTTAATTGATTTCAGAATTCTCGTCAAGATCATAAGCTGCACTAAAGTTAACGTGAATGGATCTTCATCCTCAATAACAAACTAAAGTTATTATTTTGACAATAAATAGTTAGTATAAAAGAGCCTACATTGAAAAAAAAATTATCGCTATATCAGAAAATATTGATTGAATGGGAATTTAATAAATTCAATTTATATATAAGTAGAGTTTTAAAATAACGATAATAATGTAATTAACGGTGATAAAACGCAATAAAATAAAAAACTAGGTCTTGGTCTAGTGACAAAAAACAATGCACCTTAAGTGAAAAGTCGCAGGTTCGAAATCTAACTGGAATTTTTTATAGACATTTAATTTAAAAAATAAGTTAGATGACTTCACCTCTAATTTATCTTAAAAAAAATTTGCAATAAAATCATAAGTAAGTGCAAATATTTAATGAAGAACGAGTGTAGGTGAGAGTTGGGTTAGTCGGCAGGGACGACGCATGCGGGCCCTTCAGACGCTACCATTAGTCGTTACCGTTACGTAGTGGTCGGTGAGTTTTTTTGTATCAACTCCCCTGGATCTTCTGTGCAAACTACTTACTCTCCTTCGGAAAACTTGTGCTCTTTTCAAGTAAGCTTTTACCATCGTCAGGAGAAATAATTTATAGGCAAAATTGATCACGTACTCCTCAAATCTTTCTTAATTGAATATTTACCCCTCAAATTTTTAAAATTGATCACATATCTCTCAAATCATGATAAATAGGAATACATACCCTTTTCAGTTATTTTAATAAACTTCTGAATATTAGAATTTGATTTTTATATCTTATGACATAATTACCCTTCCCAAATTACTCTTCTGTACCAGAAAGACCTTTCATCTTCTCTTGTTACCTCTCCAAGCGATATTAGGAAATAGATCTCTTCCGATATATGTTATTTACACGAACCAAGAAAGATTTGTTAATTCTTTATTTCCTTTTACTTATGAAGCTGTTTACTAATAAAGTCACAAGATGAGAAGTATGATTCAACAATGGTTAGCTGCATGTATACTTACGTTATAACTTATAACTAGAGATGAGAAGTATGATTCAACAATTTTGATCTAATTAACCAAGCTAGAGTTAACACTTCTAAATTGACAATACGTCAAATGGGTCAGATTAGTTTCAGTGTTTCTCAATAATTTTTTGGTCTAATATATTCAGAACCAATTCCATTTTTTAAAATTGATTACCTATCCCAAATTGATTGTATATAATCTCACATATAAATATTTAATTCTTATAAGTGATTTAAAAAGTGTTGAATTGAAATGTCATGTTTCCTTATTTCCTTGCCTCCGTAGTTTTTTTAAAAACCATGGCAGAGGTTGTCAAAGGAGCAACAAGAAAAATGAAAAATACAATAAAACACTCCTAACACTAATCCATAATCAGCAAAAACACCGGTACATCCTGACATGACTTCTTCTAGAATCCAGTTGCAAATCGCCTGTAAATCTTTGCTTCGTCCTATTGTCCTCTCCATCCAAGTCGCCCAAAACAAAGTTGAAAGAAAAACATGGAAGGCTTTATCGTTCCAGTTCTGCTGCAGGGTTAAAACTTAAAAAGCACGGACTCTGCCTCCATAGTTGCTTGGCATAGATAGATATCAAAGACGAAATGAGAATCAGAAATATATATATTCTAAATAATTGACGATTAAAAGAGACATAAAGATCTAAAAATGACCCCCAATTTATCAAAAAAAAAAGACTTAAAATGGAAAAAAAAAAAGACATATATCAGAGGAGATATTGTTTCGAGAGGAAGTAGTGTGAAGATGAAAGGTCTTTCAGCAAAGAGATAAATTTGGATAGGGGTAATTCTGTCATTAGATATAAAAATCAGATTTTAATATTCAGAAATTTATTAAAATAACTGAAAAGGGTATGTATCCCTATTTATTAAAATTTGAGGGGTACGTGATCAATTTCAAAGATTTGAGAGGTAAATATTCAATTAAGAAAGATTTGAGGGATACGTGATCAATTTTGCCTAATTTATAATTAACCATCTCAACTTCTTTTTTTCTATGAATAAATTTAAGATATCGCTTGCAAAAAAATTTCTAACATATATCAGTCGGAGGCATCATATGCGCTTTCAACTAACTTACTTAAGGGCAAAAAAGTTTCGAAGATTCACAATTTAACCAAATTAACAGAAGTGCAAATTTATTAAACGTTTATATTTCAATCGTTATGGTTGTTTTATAATTTGTAAGTCTAACATTTGATATGGGATGTATACTTTATCTGGAAATCATCATCAGGCACACAAAAAATGATATAAAATAATTTGTACATATTTTACCGCTTATCAAATTAAGTACAAAGTTATAGCGGTTCATATTTCACGATTGTTTATAAAATTATCAAATAACATTATAACAGTGATATATATAGAGATGCTATGATACATCGCGATGTATTGAGACTTTTGTACATCGCGATCATTATCCGTGAATCGTTTTACAAATTGACAAATTTAATTAAATCAATCTAATCTACATATTGAAATCTCATTACAAACCAAATTTCATATTTTTAAAATTTTTTTTACTATTTACCAACTAATAATAAGGAAATTTAAAAAAATGGAGGTTTTAGAAAAAAAAGTAAAAAATTTAAAAATATATAAAATTGGGTTTCTTATGAGATTTCAATATATAGGTTGGATTGGTTTAACTAGATTTGTCAATTTGTAAAACTATCGACTAATATGACCACGATGTACAAAAGCCTTAATACATCGCAATGCACCATAACATTTCTATCTCTCTCTCACTCTCTCTCTCTCTATATATATATATAAATATATGAAGAGGAAAAGTACGAAACTAGAAAAGCGATTCCACGGCCAAACCAAACTTTATATGTATAAAAAATTGATGGCACGGAGGGTCAATAGAAAATTGATGGCATGTGTCATCGATGGTGCGTTAGTCATTCTCTCTCTCCCTCTCTCTCTATATATATATATAGAGGATTGCTAAAATGCTATGCATAGCACGGATGGTCTTCGTGCTACGGATTCGTTCTTGTATTTCATGCTTCAAACAACCGATCCAAATCGTTCATTATCTTCTTCATATTGAAATCTCATTACAAACGAAATTTTACATTTTTTTTAATTTTTTTACTATTTTTCTCAGATTTTTGAAAATACTTAATCTAATAAATTCTTGACCCTTCAATAATAGTGATTTTCAAAAATCTGAAAAAAATTAAAAAAAATGTAAAATTTGGTTTCTAATGACATTTCAATATGTAAAAGATAATGAACGGTTTGGATCGGTTGTTTGAAGCATTAAATGCAAGAACGAATCTGTAGCACGAAGGTCATCCGTGCTATGCATAGCATTTTAGCAATCCTCTATATATGTATATATATATATATATATATATATATATATAGTTTTGCTATGGTGAGTCGCGACTCACAAGAGGGTCCGTGAGTCGGACTCAAAACTCTTAAATATTATTTAAAATGACCGATCCAAACCGTTCAATACGATCTTCCTATCAAAACCTCCATGCTGACCAAATTTTACATTTTTTCGAAATTTTTAAGTATTTTTTTCAGATTTTTAAAAACTGCTATTTTTGAACGGTTCAGAACTAATTAGATTAACGATTTTCTAAAATTTGAAAAAAATACTTAACAATTTCGAAAAAAATGTAAAATTTGGTCAACAAGGAGGTTTCGATAGGGAGATCGTATTGAACGGTTTGGATCGATCATTTTGAACAAGATTTAGAAGTTTTGAGCTTGACTCATGGACCCTCTTGTGAGTCGTGAGTCGCGAGTCGCGACTCACCATAGCAAAACTCTATATATATATATATATATATATATATATATATATATAGAGAGAGAGAGAGAGAAAGAGAAAGAGAATGACTACGGTACACCTGAAGCACAAATGAAGCGATACTTTAAAGTTATTTTTCTAAATTCGAAATTCAAATGATCAATCCAAACCGTACAATATGTTCTTCATTTTGAAATATCCTTAGAAAAAAAAATTTGCATTTTTTTGAAAGTTTTTACTATATTTTTCAGATTTTATAAAATTCTTAATCTAAAATATTCTCGACAGGGAATTATTTTCAGATACTATTGTGGGGAAAATGGTTGTTTCAGTATTTTCAGATACTAAGCATACTGCTATAAATATGACCTTGACAGGGAATTATTTCATTTATTTGCCACAGAGGAAGCAAGGCCCGATGGTCTATTGGAAAGTGAGAGGGTCTTTTCTACGGTCTACTGAATTTAATGCAAGGCCTTTTTTTTTCTGATTTAAGACCACGTGTTTAACAGAAGTTTAGATTTAAATCTGGAAAAAAAAATAGAATTCTAAATTAGAGTCAATAAAAGCAATATTCTAGATTTGAGTCAGAAAATAGAGAATTAAAGATTGTGCAAGGTTATATTGAGAAAAATGAAAGAAAACGAAAATCATATGGTATTTCCCTGACTGTAAAACTTTTAGCTACAACTGCTTGTTTAATTTTATAAAATGTTGCAATTGAATTAAAATAGGCTTTGGGTTAATATCATGAGACATGTGATCAGATTTTAATATAAAGCCAAGATATAGAACGACTTGTCCAATCCACCGGCACCAATTTGCATCAGTAAATTGATCAGTGTTAAGACAGTATTTGCAATTCTAGTGAGCAAGAAATGAAGTATTAAAAATTGCATGAAGCTTTTAGCTTGTAGAGCTGTAGGTAATATTTCTTAAATTTGTCTTCTAAAACTGTTACAAAGGAGGGTTTTTTTTTTTTTTTTGAAGGCTCCGTGGAAGGGGGCCTTTTCTACATACTAACATTGTCTAAATCAAGTGGTATGCAAAAATGGTAGAAAATTTTCGAATTCCTTGCTTATGTCGTGATTATTCTAGCATGCATCTTCGTTTGCCTCTATTTAAAGTTTTAAACACTGCCACACTGGTAAAATTCGGTACCAGTCGAATTTCTTGTTCGATGTATGTTTTGTCATATCTTCTCTTCTATAAAATGTTAGACCGAATTTCTTGTATGTTAGATTAATTGGCACAAATCAGACAAACGAAATACGTCTGGTCAGTCCGGTTGTTTACACAATTCTTGGAGATTTTTTTTAAAAAAAATATAACAATAAGTGAGCTCATAGCCCTCTGGTTAGTGACCAGATTGCAATTGCCTAGAGGTTCCTAATTAAGAAAAATAAAGCATTACAATCATTTGTCGGTAGATTATTATTTTTTAATTTTTTATATATATGTTTGAAAGGAATCTATCAATCTTAGGTGTACAATAGTGGCAAATGACCGTTTGGTGACTGTGTTTATTAGAGTAGGACAAGGATCTTAATTAACATAATATAGACGTCTGTTCACATTTTTGTAATTGATGTTTTTTATTTGTGATATGACATGTAAAGTAATGAGCGGTTGAGCACTAGTTTTGTCCAGTGCTGCTTATTCTTTTCCTATTGTTTTCCTTGAAAGTTGCCATTAAGCATTCCCCATTGCCTTTTACTTCCTGTCCCTTCCAATATTTTCTTTACCAGATATCCATGTTTCAATATATATCTCCTAATTTGAACTAAACCTATACTTGTATATATCTAAAATTCTAAATCAATGTTCTCGTCTCTCAGTTTCCTTCCACTCGCAGACACGCATCTCTTGGATAGAAGCTTTCCTTAGATCCAGAATTTATCAAATCCACTTCTCCTTGCTTTATTCACTCTTTTTTCCCCTTTATTCTTCACTCTACAGCTTTCTCCATGGTTGAGATCACGGCAGCGACAGCTATTGGATGGGTAGTGTCCCCGGTCATAAAGATGGTTATTACCAAAATCGGTACCTTTATAGAAAAGAAATACTTCAAAAATTCCGGCATAGAGAATGATATGAAGAAGATGAAAATGACCCTCGGAGATATCCAATTGATCATGGCCACAGTTGAGAAACAGAGAATACTGGACCCCAACAAGGTGCAGTTGGTGCGAGAAATCAAAGATGCAGTTTATGATGCAGAAGATATTGTCGATGAGTTTGAGTACAATCTTCTCAAGGAGAAATCATGACAAGCAGCAAAATAAAGTTATTCATGTAGCCGCTGCATTGCCACGTGCTATTCGAAAGAAGAATCTCAAGGAAAAGGTGAAAGAAGTCGGTAAGGGTTTGGATCGAGCCAAAGAGTCAGCAAATACACTCCTTCAGCTGACGAACACTGAAAACTCTTATAATTTACAATACCCTAAGCAAGATAATTGGTCTTCTACCAGTTCCTTCACTAGTGATGAAATTATTGGGCGAGAAAACGAGTGTAAGTTGCTAATTGATTTGCTGTTTGAGAAAGTAGAAGGGCTACCAACTATTATTGCAATTATAGGTCATGGAGGTATGGGTAAAACTACTCTTGCGCAAATGGTTTTTAATGATCCAAGGGTATCCGGCCATTTTGACAAATTAATGTGGTTATTTGTTTCGGATAATTTTGATAAGGTTGAATTCACCAAACAAATGTTAAAAGATATTTGTGAAAACTTTTCCTCAACTGGTGCCAGCTTTAATACACTACAGAAGAAACTTGAAAGGGAGTTAGCATCTAAGAAAATACTCCTTGTATTGGATGATGTTTGGTATGTTAAGGATGATTCCAAAAAGTATATTTATGAGAAAAGTTGGTCAGAATTCCTTGCTCCTTTAAAGAGTGCAAAAGCAGGAAGCAAGATTGTCGTGACAACTCAACAAAATTTAGTTGCATGCACTTTGGGATATTTTGGTTCCGTAAAGCCAATACCATTAGATGGTCTGAATGATGCTGACAGTTGGTCACTTTTCAAATTGAATGCATTTGATGGTAAGAGCCTGGATAACCTCAAAGAATTAGAGGCTATTGGTAAAGAGATTGTTGAAAAGCTCAAGGGATTAGCACTAGCCATTAAAGTGGTGGGAAGGGAGTTAAGGGGGAAACCTGACATAGAACAGTGGAAAAAAATTTTAAATGATAATTCATTAGATAATGATGGCATAATGGAAATACTGCATCGAAGTTATGAACATCTACCAGAGCACCTACAACGTTGCTTTGCATATTGTAGTCTATTTCCAAAGGGTTACTATCTTAAGCCTGATCGATTGGTCCATATGTGGATAGCAAATGGGTTTGTTCATCTCCAGAAGGAGGGTGACGGAAAATCCTATTTCGATGAATTAGTTGTGCGGTCATTTATCCAAGTAATTAAACAGGGCAAAAAAGAATACTATGTTATGCATGATCTCATGAATGATTTGGCATGTCATGTGTCCAAGGGTGAATGCTCTTTGCTTAAGAATGGAGAATCTATGAAAAACTTAGGTTCCATTCGGCATTTATCTGTAACTCCAAGCGGAATTAATCTTATAAAGGATATATCAGGCTTTCATAAGTTGCGAACCCTGATTTTTCTTTCTCGCACTTGGTTTCCTGAAAACAATTGTATAGATGGAGTTCTCATCAAATTGAAACGAATTAGAGTACTTGATATTGATTGGCTCTTAGATAGTGTGCCTAATGTTTCTGGATGCAAACATCTACGCTACCTATGTTTTCGAAATAATAATTATAAATTTGCATCTAACTCGTTTAGCAAGCTTCACCATTTGGCCGTGTTATACATAAGGAAAAATTTGTTCGATGTTGAAGTGGGAGATTATAATCATCTTAAGTTGCCTAAGAGCATCTATCGTATGAGTAGCTTGGTTTTCATTCATATCAGTAAATCATTCACAGTGGATGTAGGTCAACGGGTGAAACTTCAGAGTCTTCTGAGGGAAGGATCAGTATATGTTCGTGTTAAAAATAAGGAGGCACTGGAATTGAATCTTTTGCATGAAGTTAATAACATTAAGGGATGTGCAGAAATTGTTGGATTAGAAAATGTTCCTAGTAAGGAAAATGCTATCCAAGCTCAGCTCAGTAGCAAGAAATATGTCACTGAACTTCGCCTGCGCTGGTTCAATTCCTCTTCAAAAGTAAAGAGTAATAAAAATTCAGCTCAGCTCGATAGCAAAGAACATGAAGTACTTGAAGCTCTGGAACCAAATCGATATACAGAAAGGCTGAAGATCCGTGGATACCCAGGAGATGTAATTCGTCCTTCTTGGTTGGAGTCAAATTTGCTCTCTCAAATAAAATCAGTTGAATTGGAAGAGTGTAATGGACTAAAAATGCTCCCGGTTCTCGGGCAATTACCGCAGCTCAAAGAATTGAGAATTGCACATATGAATACAGTGCGCAGAATAGGTAATGAGTTTTATGGCAATGGTCTATTCCCCTCCTTAAAGGAGCTTCAGATTGTCATGATGAAGAGTTTAGAGGAATGGTCATTTCCTTGTGATACTCGATCGTTTCCCAAGCTCTACAAATTGAGAATATTTAATTGCCCCCGGTTTATTGGACCAGAGGGAGAGGGGGCTCGTTTTCCATCCCTTCGTTCACTAACTAAAATCCATATATCGGATTGCAAGGGAATCATTACATTGGAAGGCTTGAACGAACTCGTAACCTTGAAGATCCTCAGTGTCAGATTGTGTCCAAATCTATTATCTCTTCCTGAAATGGAACTCTTTTATTCCTTGGAGAAGCTGGTAATTCGGAATTGCACAAAACTAAGGTCGTTGCCCAAGAAAGGCCTTCCTGTATCGCTTCAACAGTTCATCATTATGGACGCACATCATAAATTGGAGGCACAAATTCACAAGAAGAATGGCCGAGAATGGGACAAGGTCGCTGCTATTTCAGGCTGTCGTTGTTCAATTTATAGCGGTAGTGATTGGTACGTTACCCATAAACTGATCAATTATATATATTCGTTTTTAATGCAACCTTTAATTGATTTCATCTTGTTCATCTATATATCAAAACAGCCAACAACACACCACAAACATTTTACTTCTAAATTAGTTGATTATATATTCTTCGAAATTTATCTTAAGAAATTATGGTATATTAATTAGTGTATAAATATTTTACTTCATTTTTACATGTATCTGATGTGCTTGCTTACTGGGATTTTGGAGTTCAGAATCCAGTTTATTTTTAATATTATTTTTCTTTTCCTTTCCACGGTCTTGCACTTTTGATTTATGTTTCTATACAAAACAACACTAGAACATTCTTATCTTATTACAACACCTTGCTTGCAGGCACGTGGTTCAAGAAGGTCATACACGGGGTCCAATATACACCTGGCATGGGTAATTCAAAAAAAAATATACACTTGGGGTGTCGGTGCGTTTGGATGAGTTAGGATTAAAAAAGTAAGAACTATTCCGGTAAGAAAAATAGAAAGAGGGGTAAAAGTGTTATTTCGAGAAGAAAAAATATTATTTGGATGGTGAGTTAAGAAAAAAAATGGAAGAGTTGATTTAAAATAATTATTTTTTTATCTATTTATAGTTTATTCATTTGTCTTTTCTTATTGTTGTAGTTTATTTATTGATAATGCTAATAATTAGACTAATAAAATAAGAAATAATAATAATAATAATAATAATAATAATAATAATATTAGAAAATAATTAATAATGTAAATATGTAATATTATAAAAGAATTCTTATTTTAATATTTGATATTTTAAAATTATAATAATAATTATTATTATTTAATACCAATATACTAATAATAATAATAATAGATAATAAGAAGAATTTTTTAATAAAATTTTAAGAAATAGAAGAGATGAAATAAAATAATCGTTTATTTTATTTTTCCAACTAATTTCTAATTTATTTCATTATTTATTTTAATATTTTATATTATAAAATAAAGTAATTGATATTATTTATTTTTCCAACCAATGCCAGAAGGAACGCCATTTAATTTCTCTTTCTCAAATTTCTCTCCAATTTTATTTTAAAAACAAGGAAGGGAGAAAGAAGACAAAAAGGCCAGATGGAAAAATGGCAAAATGGAGAGTCTCGGCTAATGAGAGATTTTTTTTTTTTCGAAGACTTGACAGAAGCTGTCAAGGTGGCTAATGAGAGATTTAGTAAGATTATTTGACAAATTATTTATTTGTATTACCTTTTTTAAATTTTTTATTAAGAGTGAGACGGGAACTGAATGATATCATCTACCAACTTTTAAGATTGGCAGAGTGTTCATCTTTAATCCGAACGGTTAGATTTAATCTCAACGGTTAATGAGAAGTTTTGAACATAACACCAGATTGATAGTGTTGGAATTATATCCTGGAAGTTAATAGTTTAATGACTTAAATATTAGTTTATGTTATTGATGATATTTGATCATTTGTTTCTACAGTTTATTATTGACATATCATTCGGGTTGAGTATCTGAATTGTAGATCTCTGTGAATCATTCATTAGAATGACAATAATAAATCTAAATTGTCCATAATCTTGATAATTAACAAATATTAATTATCATATAAGTTTAGTATGCAAGTTAAGTGATGATTAAGTTCTACAAATCATAGGTAATGCGTTACCAACTTAAATGCATATGTGTACATGACCCAATGAAATAAAAATAAGGATTGTGTTATATGTCATTATTTATTTCATATGAGTTTGATTCTAAGTTTGAGATGTTTCAACTTTTTTACATGATGATAGGTTCTATAAATATCGTCTATCGTTGATTCCTGATAAGGGCTACTATATGGACTTTATTTATGATCTCTTGAATTGTGCGGAAAAAAGTTATTCACCAAGAAAATCATATGTCCCTCATTAATATACATAGTGAGTGATGATATATGTTTGGGCCCCTTGATGGAGTTGGATTATATGCATGCAAATTAGACGATCAACTCTAAATTAAAAAATGTATAATCTGCAAGAATTACACATTCCTATCTTAAATTATACAATGATATCATGTGACATAAGAATCAAAATAGGAAAAATACTTTATTTCTTATGCAGGATTGAAATACTGTAATTGTACAATATTTATTTATGTTAATTGAAAATCATAACGTACTGCTAGATACCGCTTATGATTATTGAAAATATATAACAATTTAATTTACATGACTAACATGACATAAATCCTCGGGGGTCACACGGATAAAAGGTTCTTAATCAACAGTGCATTGATATTAGTTTATTTGCATTGGAGAATGCAATATATGATAAGTTGATTAATTAATTATATACCGTTGTGAACCGTTATAATTAATTATATCGAAAAGATCGTATGAAACTAATTAATGCAAAGTCTAATCCAATAATAATTATCAAATAGTTGATAATTAATTTTGTTCAACACATTTAATATGATTATAGGAATTATATTAAATAAATAGGCTATCTTTTGATTATCCGATACAAGCACAACTTAAATATAATTAAAGGATAGTATTAAAGGGAATTAAAGACCAACTAATATGGGTTTGGAAGCCATATTAAGGCGCACCACGTTCTAACATGGTGTGGTCCCCAAGAGTTAGGTTTGGATGGCTATATAAGGACCACAATTTGAAAGAAGCAAAATATAATTTTTCTTCTCTCTCTTTCTCCTCTCTAGCTGCCACCTTCTCCTCTCCCATGGAGCAATTAGTTGCTGCCGTGGAGAGCTCTTTTAATTATATTTTGTAGGTGCTCATGAGTTGAGCAATAGTCACATCTCTTACATATCGATTTAGAAGAGAAAGACGAACCATTGGATTAGGCAATTTCACAAGTTTCGCTAGCACAAAATTTTGTAAAATTGATTAATCCTTTTGTGAACCTAAGAAAGGAGAAGAAAGGAAGTAGACGAGCACGACACCGCCTTCTATGCCATGGTCGAGCCTCACGAATATGATTTAGTGGGAGGTAATGAACTCCTACCCCTTTCACTAGAAGAAAGATGACCTTTATAGACTTTTATAGCTAGACTTTTTTATTTACGTTGGTTATTGTTCTATTGTAAGATTTAATTAATGCATTAAATCTTGCAATATTTTTAGCAAGACTCAATTTTCTATTAATAGCTCCTTAAAAATCTAGCAATTTATTTTTGATAGATTTTTCTAAATCTTGTAATATCTAATATAGCAAAAATAAATTGGTAGACCTTTTTAAATTGCTACACTAGATATTATAAGATTAGAAAAGTCTATCAAAAATAAATTGCTAGATTTTTAAGGTGATTTTAATAGAAAATTGAGTCTTGCTAAAAAAATTCTAGATTTAGTACATCAATTAAATCTAGCAATAGATGAAAGTCCAACGTAAATAAAAAAAGTGTAGCGATAAAAATCTATATAAAGACCATCTTTCTTATAGTGTTTTCTCATGCGAATGATGTGTTTGAATACTTTTGTGCAAGATCCATAATGTTTGCTTGTTAATTTATTGTTAATTAGTAACTAAAAATTAAAATTGAGCTCCTAAACTTAGTTTCTAACAGATATAGGTCCGAAAAATTTTAACCGTTGATATTAGATGGAACAGTTCGGATTAAAAATTGACACTCTACCAAAAAATTGGTAGAGGATACTCTGCCGACAGGAACTAGTTACGTACTGCTCACTGTCAAGTAGGTTGATTATGACAAAGAGATAATTTCCAAAAACTTTGGACTAGGTTTAGGGTTTAGGGTTTAGCGAAGATACATTAAATCTTTTAATGGGAAAGGCGAAACGTATTTTCTTCTCTCCTAAGGGGCAAAAGAGGGAAAATATTTTGTGGGGGTTTGGTGCTAATTAAAATGGAAGACAGCCAGACGGGAATTGATTTGCACTAGGATAAGAAATCGAGCTTTGCTCGATGTATGAGTTCGTAGTAAAATTAAAATGTAATATCTTTTTGTAATTTAGATATATTTATGGTGAAGATAAAAGATATTAGAATTAAAATTAATTTTTAGATATACTTATGTGCTTCTTCCTCAGATAAAGTCAACAGCTAGGACAATATCATTCTTCGTCTTTACATCTCTTGCATTTTTCTATTCGAAAAGAGTATATATATAAGATCATCCAAAAATTTAAAATTTAAAGAAAATAGGAAAGAAGATGTACCACAGCAAGTAAAAGAAAACAGATACCTATGAATGAAAAAAAAACACACACACACACATATTCCACAAAGTAAAAAAACACAATATTTCACAAACAAATTAAAAGAAAAATAAAAATAAAAATAGTTAATTTTTTGTCAGAACTATACAATTCACCAAACTTTTCTTTTTTTTCATTTAGTTCTGCTACTGAAATGTTGACTGTTTATATGGAATAGGAAGTTTTAAAACTAATAAATATGAATGGGTGCATTAATATGTGTTTAATTAACGAAATCAAAAGCTGAACCAATGCCAATGTAATAAGACTTAAGGAAAGGAAGTTAATTTGCATACCTTGTCTTTCCAAACTTTTCTATTTGCATTGGCGCAACTTGAAGAAAATATACTATCAACACTTAAAACAGTAAAAAAAAAAAAAAAAAGAATGCATCTTCAATTCAATAGAAGCAATCTTCAGATTCCTCCTTTTAACTAAGTGGTTGCAATTTCATAAATTCAACATCTAAAATTGAAAAATAACTAAAGATACTCTAATTTTTTTATAAATAGAATTCATTGATAGACCGGAAGGAGGATACGTATACATTGGCGCGAAAAGTTTAGTGGGAATACTGTGAGCTAGAGAAATTAAAACACTAAATCCAAGGGGCACTTTGCAATTTGTCCATACCAAGCATTTTATCGAAGTTGCATTCGAGACCTTGCAAACAAGACATTTGCTATGAAGAAAAAAAATATTACAAAAATTCCCAGACAGTACCAACCCATTAATTTAAGGTTGATAATAAATACAGAGGTGCCATTGAGAATTGTTAGTGATTTAAAATATCATGAGATCATTTGAGAATGCCCAACCCTAGTGGGTTCCATTAAAAAATATATATATACATCCAAAGGCATCCTTGATAAATCCAAAACGGAGCTTTTCAAATCATTGTCGTATATAATGTGTAACCATTGTTCATATTAAGTTTACAAAAATGAAAAAGAAACACTACTATAATTTCGCTTTTCTGCGTCGAAGCACTAAGGTATTCGGATCCCTCAATTAAATAGGGACACAGAAAGAAAAAAAAAGCAGATAGGAGGACTTTTAGAAGGCGTCGATAGATTGACGCGTATTAGTTAGGATACATAAATATTCTAAACAGAGACGTTCTTAAGTTTTGGATAGAGACGCGAATGTACTGAATGTAATTGGCGTCAGTATGCTGACACTATAATGAGAGACACATATTACTTAGGTCGCTGAACTCTTTAAACAGAGACGCTATTTTTTTGTCTACAGGCGCGCATAATCTAAATATGATTGGAGTCGCTAATCAACACATATTATGTGTATGATTATGAGAATTTCAGCTAGATAGACTATTCGTCGCGGAATTGTGGCTTTTTGGTTTTAGGTGTTAAAGTTTTTTTTTTGTTTAGACTGATTTAAATTTTCATGTTCTTTTACTTTGCAATCTGGTTTGTATCAAAACATATGCATGTTTGTTATTTCTATTGGATGTTGATTTGCAATTCAATTCATAATATATATTTTTGTGATTTTGTTTGATTCAATATGAATAATGTATATCGTTGAGAATTCTAAATAGCTGTGAATAATTAAAATCGTATGAATTAAATAGTGATGGTACCAAATTGATACCAGGAAGAATTGAATGGCTATATAAATGTAATTGATGTGGATATCAACAATTGCGTCAGTATACCAACTCATACGGAAATGTAGGCCCCGTAAAATTATTACAATGGTCGATGAGCAAACTTATCGGTATATCGACTCACAAATAAATGTGGGCCCCACTACAATCTGACATTGTGAGCCCACTACATTCTGGCAATGCGTCCATCGGATATGACAGTTGCGGTTGTGGTTGTCGCTGTTGACTTGTTGAAGCTTGACTATTATTATTTATTGGTTTCTTTTTTTTCAAACCTGTACATTTCCTTCCTTCCATTATGTCCATCCACATCTCAGCATGAATGATTTTGCGCTTTTTCAGATTAATCAAACTCTTGTCTGGGACAATCGTCGGACTAGTATAAACTGGCCATTCATCCTCATCTTTGTAACAATGAAATCGACCTACCGACCATATCATGTGCCGATTCTGCATGCTATATTGAGGATCCACAAATTGATCTACATTATAATTTTACTTCCTACAAACAACAATGACATGTGCGCAGTTGTAGTTTTTGACACTCACATGTGGAACGAGTATAAGGCAATTGCACATCGGTCTGCTCCATCTCGGGTGAAATTTCAATTGTGTAATGAGAATAATCGTGGCCTACATCATCTTGGTATCACTCGTAAACTTTCACTTGGAATTCTCAAGGTCCAATCTTAATACGAAAGTGCTCATCAACTCTGTGAATACAAAAAATATATGAAGTTAGTGCAATATTTTTAAATCTATGAATAAATAAAATTGTTGATTTGAAATACTTACATGATTTGTTATCGTGCTTGATCAATTTATTTTTTATTTCTTCATGTCATCTTTCTCCTAATTAACTCAACCTTTCAAGTGCTTCTTGTGTTCATTTGTTCATCCAGGTTGCACATTTATACCACGTGCCTTCTACAATTGCTATTACCGGTAATATTCTCTCTATTTTGAAAATATTATAAAAACTCTCTGATCTATTACTCGTCATTATACCCCATGGATGCCCATTGTCAAAATTCTGAGCCCATTTAGATAGTTTCGGCGGCTCGTTCTGGTCAGCTTCATTATTTTTTCCACAATTTCGAAGGTATCGATATGACCTCTGGTTGGTGCACTTCAATTGTTCGCAACTCTCTCTAAAACGTCTAGAATTTTTCTTATTTGCATGTCTGCACTTAAATTTTTTTTTTCAAATCCTCATTTTCTGTCCCGCCAGCCTCTTTCCTTAAGTTTTCCGCAGCATGTTGCATGCAGTACCGATGAATTACTACTGCATGCGGACCTTGTGCCTTCCAACCATACTCTGTGCATGCAAATACTGCTTTTATTCCCTTGTGACGGTCAGATATGACACATATCTGTTGTTCGGCCCTATAACTTCTCATCTAACCCAAGACATGAACCATCCCCAAGTATCCTTATCTTCTTTATTGGCTAATCCGAATGCAACCAGAATTAATCGATTCTCTGGATCATACCCACATAATGATAACAATCTACCTTTGTATCGGCCCGATAAAAAACTAGCATCAATTGAGATAACGGGTCTGGCATATTTTATCGCTTCTATGCACGGACCATAAGCCCAGGCCGCCATCTTGAAGAGGCTCACGTTGGGAACGTCCGTAGGCCAAAAAACTATCGTGTACTTCGTCCCTAGGGTCGTCGCCTTCATTGCCTCAAGAAGGCGTGGAAGTTTATTGTAGACCCATTCCCAAGATCCAAACAATTGCTCTAGTGCTCGCTCTCTCCCACGCCATAGTTTATTATAAGTCACTTGAATACGTGGATATCTAGCCCATATAATGCTTCCTATATTGTCTACACTTTTACCTAGATTTTATTTCAATTTATCTCTAACGTGTTCAACAATGAGACTAACTGTAAGGTTTAGTGACCTCTTTGGCCGGGCGGTCTTGAACAAGTATGCTCATTTGTATTGGTAGAAATCTTCCAATTGGTATTATAACTTTCATATCTACCATACAATCGCCACTTACAATTCGGTTTTTGCATGCAAACCATTACAATTTTTTGTTTATTGCTAGTTTTCGTTCGAACTTCTATATTTGTTTGGTATGAAATATCCACTACTAGAATGTCAATTATTTGCTTCGCAAAAAGACGTCACTATTCCGACACGAAAAGCTATCTGCGTCCACCTAAAGACGCTACCTAAGCGACCCCGATACTCTAGTCGCTAATAATAAAAATCTGTGTCGCGAGGACGCGGATTACTTAACGCGTCTCTATATCTGTGTCGGAATAACGACGCATACCATATTCTCCGATCGCTGATTCAAACAGTAAGCGTGTCTCTATTTAGACATTACTATGTCGGTATAATGACGCCTTTGATTAGCGACACAGATAATTTATTGTCAGAATTTAGTGGGGCCCACAACCTATTAGAGTCAATATAGCAATGCCTTTGCTCACCGACACAAAAAATTTATTTCAGAATTTAGTGGGACCCACTATATTTGCGTTTTTCTACGTTGCTGTATATTAGATCAAAGACGTCAACATACTGACGCCATTGTTCATAGCCACATCAATTACATTTA
Organism: Rhynchospora pubera; assembly: GCA_028095005.1. Lineage (NCBI taxonomy): Eukaryota > Viridiplantae > Streptophyta > Magnoliopsida > Poales > Cyperaceae > Rhynchospora > Rhynchospora pubera. The sequence continues at coordinate 226,600,198 of CM051459.1, read as the reverse complement.
TACAGCCATTCAATTCTTTCCGATACCAATTTGGTACCACACTATTTAATTCATACGATTTTAATTAGTCACAGCTATTTTGGAATTTTCAGCCAAACACATAATTCACATTGAATCAAACAAAAATCACACAAATATATATTGTGCATTCAATTGCAAATCATCATCCAATACAAATAATAAAAATTATTCATATGTTTAGAATTCAAAGTAAATCAGAATTCATAGTCTATCTGTCACACCCCGTATCCGAGATACAAGGCGTGAGGTGACACGGTATCTGATCATCTATCCGACGGCCCGTCAACCTACGTCACAATAAAATAAAAGCAAAACGGAGTCAGCTACAAAGCCGAGTAACCAGTTATTTAATGACGCAGCTTCTCTATAACTAATTTATATAACCAAAATCAACCGATCGGATTAATCCACGTATCAATAACAATAAAATAAATGTATTTCACAAAAATCAACGGGTCTAGGTTTTCTCAAATCAATTTCTCAATTCACTTTCACATTAGCGCGAATCCCTCTCTGGGCGATTCCGCTTCACATTCCATTTCACTTTTCCATTTCAAATCAAGTCACAAACAGAGACCCGTTGACTCGTAAAATACACGCAGTCAGAATTCTCATATATCATATCAATTCATTCAAATAAACAAACGGCATGTAAATCAATCAATGCGAAAATTAAATTATAGAGAAGTCTGATTACCTGACGAGAATATAAGAACTCGAATCATAAACGACTGCCACGTAGTGTCAGAAATTCAATGGTCGAGTAATCGAGTTGTAAACGATATTTTAATTAGATTGTGGATTACCGACATGGATTGCCGAAGGAAATGAGATTATTGTATTTCTTTGGAAACAAGCATTTTCATTTTCAGATGGGATACAAAAGGGAATTAAAGAGAGATAATATACGGTGGGGTGTGTACCCTACAAGTCTAATAATTTTGTAATTAAATCTAACCGCAACAATTACGGTTATATCATGGAACAGTTACAAGGAACAAAGGGAAAAGAAAGGTATTTTTGCACGCAAACTATACGTGAAGTCCAAGCCAAAATAAATCGGGTATGCAAAGAATTGCCGATTAAAAGAAATATATCTTTTCATATAAGACAAATAGAGTAATTAAAGGGCAACTAATTGATGCCAGTTTGCCAAGCAGAAAATTCATTCGACAAGGAATAAGAATAATTTAATACATAAAAAATAAATAACATGGACATTTGAATATTTATAAACATTATATTTGCAATATAAAAGAAATAATCTAAAAACCAGATGTCAATGACTAAAATAATTAGTAAATACGGATGAAAATTTTCAGGGTGTTACACTATCTAGCTTAAATTATCATATCCAGACACATAATCATGCTCAACTTGCTTTCACGAAATATTAGTAAGTAGCGTTGTATATTCCTCCATAGCATTTGACGTGCTTGCAGATGCTGCATTTAAGCCTTCTTCATGTGTGGCCCCCTGTGAAGTGTTGTTGCCAATTGATGGTATTGCCAAACTTCTGTGTTGCTGAAAAATTGACCAAAACATGAAAGCAAGCAAGCACATTAATAAAATTAAACAAAATTAATAACCAAGCAAGCACATTAAAAAATTGACCAAACCAGAAACTATACAAGCTCATTTAGGTGTTTATTCTTGTTATTTTCTAATCACTTACTATTAATTTAACAAAAAAGCTAACACCAAAGCTAATATTTTTTTTACCTATTTAATGAAGTGTAGACATATACATATATATATCAAGGTACTTGACAGTAATGTACTGATTTCACAGTAGTAATATCCCAAAATGTATGGTATACTTATTTTGGTAAAATAAATCCAAAGGTTAGTATAATCATTTTAGTAAAATAAATCTAAAGAATAGTTATTTACTACTAAGGTCACACAATCTCCAATACAAACATTTCATACTACCTACTATAATGATGCAACTCATTATTAACTACTAAGGCCTTTTGATTATTTTGTACCTGTCAGACTCGAAACAAAAATCAATCTCTTCCAATGCAAGCAGCAGTCCTTGCCATCGGCCATCAGTGAGGCTCCACAATCATCTCCTAGCAAATGATGATACCACTAGTAATTAAACGAAGTTATTCGCTGTGACATGTTTGCATCCAAGTAATTAAATCCTAAACCCAAGTCTAAATCCTTACATCAATGAAGCATTTATCTCTGCAAGTAATTCAATAAGAAAATATATTTATCCATCAAACTACATATCTTACAAAACCTACGAGTCTGTCTTCATTTGATAAAATTAATACAACCAAATCAATGACACTTACCAACAGTATCCTTGTTAAGACTTTCATAGCATCACATGTAGCTACACAGAATCATGTGATCCAAGTAAACATATTTAATCTCCTATCACCTAAGTGAATAGTCTTATATCTGACCTATGGGGATAATAAAAAAAATTAAGAAATTAAAATTTGATGTTGAGGATTACCTAAAGTACTTATCACTGAACTGGGAGTGTAAAAAGTGCAATAGATTACTATATTTTCAAACTTAAAGCACAATACTGAAGACAATAAAATTTAAATGTAAGATGTTAGATGCTTATTAAAGTAGTTACCTAAACATCTCATCAACTGACTCAATTTTAGGACTAACACAGTGATTATCCTTCTTTGTTGGTGCTTGAAAGAAACTCTTCTAAGAGAGCAGACACTTGAGGCATAAAATAAAATAAAAAAAATTAATTGCTAATAACCAGCAACAGAACATATCATTCTGACACAAATTTATCAACATAGCTATCAATATAAGTTAGAGAATAGGAAAAAAGATAACTAAAAGAAAAAAATCCGTTTTAATTTGTAAATTTCAGCCAACTATCTTTCTCATTGGTGTTTGAAAGATTTTAATGCTCAAAATCACAATTTTTTTTATGAGGATTCCAAATATTCGCTATATACAAACATCATAACTTTTTGACTATATGAATTGTTAAAAAGTAGCAATCAAAATTAAACCAAAGATAAAAAATCTCACCTTGATCAAATTCAGACTAACTCCCTTCTTGACTTCTTGTCTGCCTCTATTGAGTCCTAATATAGATAAAAGAAAGTTGTTTGTTATAATTCTTAGAAATTTATCTAAAATCACTTCCAACTTTTCTATTAAGAGAGAGATACCAGACGAATAAAACTATGGTTGGGTAGAATCATACGTGGATTTCATGAATCGCCCAACAATTTCTGATATTTGTAAAGATCCTACACAAAAATAAATATAATTAGAATCAATGCTCGTACTGATGAATGTGTATAAATAGATATACAATTAGTATTTAAGATTCATCAACCGTCAACACTGGACAGTACAATTAGGCCTCTTTGAGTAGTGGCGAAAATTTTTTTTATTAAAAGCACTTGATCTTCTAAATTAAATAAATTACTCAAAATAATAAACAAAATAGACCTAAAAGAAAAAAAAAACCTCGCAAGGAACTAGAACCACCGATCTAGAAGCACCATATGCTAATCAAAATATCAGATGTATTCCTTCAATTACTTATAACAAGCAAGGATTCATTTAGTTTCATAAAAGATTATTAAGAAAAATTAGACAGGATAAAACCACACCTGACACTTCCTATGATTCTTCAGTAAGACAATGGCCTGGAGGGACGTTCACCCACCGAGTAAGTAGGGATACGCGTGCTCGATCCTCATCTTCGGTTGATCGTCTTGCACAGGAGGTTCTAATCCGATTTCGATCGCCTTGCCCTAGCACTTCTCCTTTGCTAAACCAAGCACGCGCCGCTGGTTGGCAAGACAACAAACCGCTCGCGAGTCGCCGCCGCTGCCAAGTGTGTCCCGCCAGGCGAAAGAACGGACTGGAACCGCGCACGTGACAAGCCTCCCGAATTAGGGTTAGGGTTTGAGGCGAGGGGGTGGAGCCGAAATAACTTCTCTCGCTGGTTGGGTTTGCAAAGAGATTTATGTTACGAAATAGGAGGCGGCCAGACGAATGAAATATTTATTGAAATTTTTTAGTGCGGAACGGTGAGAGAAAAAAATTGACGAAATTTCTGTTGAAATTTTAGGGGGGGGAATTGCGAGCCAAAATTTTGGCTACGAAAATGAAATTTTTGTTATTAGATATATGGTGAAGAAAGGGAGCGTATTTTTAGAATAGATTCTTATGATTATAATTTAATTACAAAATTAATAAAATGACAAAATAGTACATAAGATGTACTATTAAGAAATGGTAGAGTAGAGTATTGCAAATGTTTCGTGTCATTTCAAACATACGCGTGTTTGAAATTGGTTGTTTGATCATATTTAAAGGTTTGGATTGGTTGTTTGAAATTTTAATAATCGACGTTTGGATCGTGTTTGACATTCTATATGTTTGATTCTAGCATTTACTCATTCATTTTTTTATTAATATTTTTACATTTAAAATATAAATGACCAATTTAAACTATTGATGTATAATTTAAATGTGCGATGTACTTTACATTTAAAATATAAATGACGAATTTAAACTATTGATGTATAATTTAAAAGTGTGATCGCATCGTGTTACGTGTCAAATCGTATCAATTTTTTAAAACTTTCAACACGACACAATAACACGTTCGTGTTGTATCAATTTCGTGCTCGTGTCAGGTCGTGTCATTTTGTAGAATATTAGTACTCGATTAAGAGGTCAAAGCATAAAAATAACTCATTAAGTAAATTCAAATTTTATAAAATTTATATGAAAATAAATTGCACATTAAATTGAACAAGTTAAACAAGTTGGATTCATCGTTTGTATTTTAGAATTTTAAAATATTAAAACCAAGCCCAAATACGAATATGAATAGGTTCAAATACAAATACTGTTCAAAATATTAAACATGTACGAATATGAATCGAATATTGTCATATACATATACTAATACAGATATCCATAAACTAACAAACTAATAGAAATAATCTAAATAACATAATAATATCAATATATCATCATACATCAAAATATTAATATTAATCATATATAACCTTCATGATAAGAGAAAAAATAATAACTTTAATATTGTCACTATATCTAATCATCTCGACAATAAAAAATAAAATTAATTTCATATTACTTGTCCAAAGTGTTAGAGATATGTCCTAGAAGTCAATCAGTTGGTAGCTATTATATTAGTTTATGTTATTGATGATGCTTGATCATTTGTTCCTAGCGATTATTATTGACAGATCATTCAGGTTGAGGATCTGAATTGTAGATCTCTGTGGATCATTCGTAAGAATGACAATAATATCTCTAAAGAGTCCATAGTCTTGATAATTAACAAGGAACATTAATTATCAGATAAGACTAGTATGCAAGTTAAGTGATGATTAAGTTCTTCAAATCATGGGTAAAGAGTTACCGACTTAATTGCATATGTGTATGTTACTGGAACATTGCACAGGACATGACCCAATGAAATAAATATACGGATTGTGTTATGTGTCATTATTTATTTCATACGTGTTTGATTCTGAGTTTGAGATGATTCAGTTTCTCCACATGAGGATAGGTTCTATAAATATCGTCTAACGTTGATTCCTGATAAGGGCTGCTCTACAGACTTTATTTATGTTCTCTTGAATTGTGCGGGGAGGAACTGTTCATCAAGACAACCGTATGTCCCTCATTAGTTCACCTAGTGAGTGATGATATCTACTGGGCCCCTTGATGGAGTTGGATCGTATGCGCGCAACTAGGCGATCAACTCTAGATCAAGAAACGTATAATCTGCAAGAATGACACATTCCTATCTTGGGTTATGCTCGGATATCATGTGACATAAGAACCAAAATAATAAGATACTTTTTCTTATGCAGGATTGAAGTACTGTATTGGTACAGTATTTATTTATGCGAATTGGGAATCATAACGTGTTGCTAGATACCGCTTATGATTATTAGAAATAAATGGTGATTTATTTTCCATGTCCAACATAGCATAAATCCTCAAAGGGTCACATAAATAGGACTTTAACCATACGTGCATTATTTGTTTATTTGCAGTAGCGAGTACTGCGAATAATCGTGTCGTAATTGTGTCGTGTTGGCACATTAGAAAGTTTGATACAATTCGACACACAACATGACACGAACACGAATTAACACGACACCTCTGTTTGACCCTAAAATTTCGCGATTGGAGACACGGACCGATTTACAAGGAGTTTGAGGAAATCAAGAAAAATATCAAATAGACCCCAAAAATCATGAAAAAATACCCAAAAATTCAGGAGATGATGAGAGAAATTATGGTGCTTTAAGAATGATCAAAGGAGCTGTAGAATCTCCATTTTATGCAAAGAAGCCCAAGATTTTGGAGAAATTAAATAAAATAGTGGGAAGGGTATTTTTGCAAAATTCTTTGTTCCATCAGATTCTACCATTTTTATGAAGCCGTGTACAAAATTTCATGAAGAAATTCAATAGGGAAGGGGTTCGAACAATTTATTTAGTTTCAACAACAAATGAGAAATTGTTTTAAATGAAGAAATGGAGACAACCAATGGCCATAAAAATATTCTCCATTTCCAAAGCTTAGGTGGATCAATTGTAATAGGCATTTCTACAAACAGCTAGGAAGCGTAGCTAGAAAAGAGAAATTAGGCTATTCTCTGTTCAATTCTTCGATTGTAATTGAATTAGAGGTAAGAGATGAAGGTAATCTCCAATTTTATAAGTGAAGTTCGGAGTTTAATCAAGTAAAATTGTGATTCTTGCATTCTTGAATCGATTTTCTACATGCAATTGTAAATCGGATAGCTTTCAGTTTGTTTTCGTTTCTTGACTGTTTATCAGTTAGAATTGACTTCCTTTCTAGCCTTAACGTTTAAATCTGTGAGTTTAAGCTATAGTTTCTATAGTCTTAGACGATCAGTTAGTAGGATCGATAATTTAACTAAGTTTCATGTTGATTTCGGTTATGTTTTCTCCTCAAAACCGTGTATGAATGATAATTTAACTAAGTTTCTGTCGATCCTTAATTGGGTCCCGTCAACTAGGTTTGGTACCATCAATTAAGTCCTCCTTAAGACAAATAAAAGCACTCCATAAATACCTTTTCTCAGCCCATTACATCAATACCCTTTACGTCCCTTAATCAGAGGTTCTCGTAGGCAACTACGAGGTAATTAACAATAGGGGCTTGCGCCTATTGGAAAGAAATGACCCGCTAAATCAAGAAACTTCTTTAAGTAGCGACTCTTGTTAGGATTCTCTTGTGTTGAAACCTTAAGGGAGGTGAATCTAAGGCTATGTTCCCATTGTTCTTCGAGAAATTCCTTCGAGGAGAATAATGACGAAAAAGCCGCAACAACCTCAACACAAATTTAATTATTAACGTTGATTATTTAAACAAAGTTAATAATTTAATTTCAATTTATATTACTAAATCATATTATTTATCATCAGTTAAATCATAATATTTTTCTAATCTAATTATTATTTTTTATAAAAATTATTAATAAAAAGTTTAAACTTAATCCAATAATAAATTAATAAATTATGACGCTTAGTAATTTTTTCATACTTTTAATTTTTTAATTTAAAAAATGATAAAATAATTTGACACGACTAACACGACGTGTCAACACGACACGATACAATCGTGTCCAAATGCGTGTCGTGTTGTCTCTTCTCACCACTAAGAACGACACTATTAAAAAATTAGTTGTGTTAACACGACACGACACGAAATCCGCCACTGTCTATATCCATATATGTTCGGTTACATATATGTTCGGATGCTAATAGAGTTTAGATATTATGCACAATTTTTTTATTCGGATACGGGTCAAAGAGGAGTTTGGAAATTATATATTAATTTAGTTATATTTTAATATTAACTTCAAATTATATATAAATTTAATATTATATTTTAGAACTATATTACATTATTATATTAAATTACTCAGGCCACGTAATTGAACTAGACATTTTACATTAATAGAACTATATTACATTATTATTATTAGAACCATAATACCCTCTGCATTTTTTTTGGCGCGATTCGTGCCAAAATAATTTCATTTTGGCGCGATTTTTCTCATGGATTTCTTTCCTTCGCGCGATTCGTCTCCGAGCGTGAAACTTCCATCAATTATCCTATAAATATGGCTCACCTTTCTGCCATTCGCATCTTCTAGGGTTTGCTTTACTCGGTAATTTTCAATTCCTTTATCTTTTCGGAATTTACACTTTTGACTTTGATTTTGGCATGGAGTAATAAAAGGCCACGCTACTGATAATGAAAATTCATTGAATTTGGTTAAATAGCAAACGAGATTAAGTATTGAAGTCAGACAAACCAGAATAATGGAGCATGTTTCCTTTCTTTTTAACATTAGTCCATTAAATTTTTTAATCTTTTCTCATCCGATCTTATATAGGAAAACAAAATAAGGAGGAGAAGTTGGAGCATCTTTTGGTAGAAGTTTCTATCTAGATTCAGGTATGTGTTTTAAACTTTAGCTTGAATTGATTAGTAATGCCTACAGCTTTGGATGTGTTTCAAACCTTAATGATAGAAATTCGAATTGAATATTGAATAATTCAATTCAGAAGAAAATTAAACTTTGCTCCTAATTGCATTTATTCCCTTTGATCCTCTCCTTTCTATCTCGTCTCTTCTCTCTCCGTCAGGACAGATTCCTCCTCTCTCGTTTTTTCTCTCTCTCTCATCATCGGTTCAGTGTTCAAGTAAGCACTTCAATCCCCCTCTTTGTTTTTGTTCTCAATAAGTTGATCGAACCAAAGGGATTTCGGATTTTGTTTCTGGAGGATAAAGTCTATAACAACTCATGAACGGCATAATAAAATTTTGAGTCTAGGAAGGTTTTAACGATAATTTTTTGTTTAAGTACTACATGTAGAGACAATTGGAGTCTGATTATACTCTTTGCATTTTTTATACTTGAGTGATAATCTTCTTTTTTCATTCATCATTTTCTCCTAACATTGTACCACCTATTTATTAAATCCAAATTGACAAAATGCTCCCATATTTGCAGGAACATTATGGAAAATTGATGATTGAAGAATATGGCCGGGACGGAAAAAATGACCGCCTTTTGCTCTCCGCCAGAAGGTCAGTCAATTGTAATTATAAATTGCACGAACTGCAATTTGCAAGTGCGACAATTTGGAAAGTAATTAGATCACCGTCTACAATGGTTTATTCTGTCCACTGTGCTTTATAGTTAACTAATTCGACTGTTAGAATCAAACTATGATTTGATTCCATGAGGAAACATTTATAGGTAATTAATCCTGTCAAACCAAAACTGGATTGATCCTGTCCACTATTATTTATAAGTAATTAATTTGACTGTTAGAATCAAAGTATGATTTGATCCTATGAGGAAACAGTTAGGGCTAAATCTTTTCTGGTAATTTTGTAGTTTTATGATTATAAGATTGTTTTATTATGTTGATCCTTTTGTCGGGTCTTAATAGTTAGGTTTGGTTCTATTGATCTAATAGGTTACCGGGCACACACCATTGGTCACGCGGCTGCTGCAATGACAGTGAGCATGTCCAAATGGTTGCTTTCATTGCACACATAATCATGAGTGCTGAACCAGCTTTCAGCGTGATTGTGTCTCGATATTTTCTTAGCGAGACGTTCCCTGTACCAGTGTACCTCTTACTGGTGCCAATCATTACTTGGGTACTGTTCAGTCGACCAATAAATGGCCTAAGTTACATGCTCCCAAACAGAGTTTTTCAAAATATTTTAATTTTTGTGCTTATATATCCAAATAAGTAAACGATGCATCACATATGATTTAGATTTTTTTTGTTTGTATTAACAATCAAGAAAAAGAAAAAAGAAAGTCGTTTTTTTTGCCTATTTCAATCATCAATATTTTGTTGTCATAGAAAAAAATAACTAATTATAGTCTTTTATGAAATCTCTGCATTCATCATTGCATATTGTTAATTAAACATAATAGTATTTTACTGTATTAGCAAATGCTTGAAAACAGCATGACAATTTAAAAAATAATATTTTTATGGACCAAGGAATTACAAGCTTAGCTTAAAAGCAATCATTTATAGTGCGGAACGCGAAACCATGGTTAGTTTTATCTTAAATTTTATAAATAGTTACACTTTCTTTAAACAATGCATTTCTCTTTTATTTCATATGCAACACCCACTACATTTTTTTTTGCCTACAAAGAGATGACTCTTTATTACACTTTGCAATTTGGAAAACATGGTGCGAAAGGAACTTGATGCATATATATATATATTTTAATATTCATTTGATTGATGAATGTAATATTAACAATTTTGTCTAAATGTATTTGTGGTTTAATTGTTAATAGATTCAGGTATTGGGTTTATGTATGTGGTGAACTAGCATTTGGTTTATATATGCTGTGAATGAATGGTATTGAAATTAGTACACGTTAGAAAATAAAATAATTTTTATCAAATATATCTTCCTATATGCGATATACCAACACATTAGATCAACAATAAATTTTAGTTTAAATAATTTACTAATTTGTTTATTAGTGTTCCCAATTATATATGTCAACTAACGTCTATGTCTGAAAGAGTTGAGAGTCCCAACTAATATGTGTCTCTTGTTATACGTGTCGGTATACCGACGTCAATTATATTTAGCATATTCGCGTTCCTACACAAAACTTGGGAGCATCTTTCTTTTGCATATTTATGCGTCATAACTTATCTGTGTCGGTCTACCGACACCCAATAAAAGTCCTCTCGCCCGCTTTTTTCTTTCTACGTCGCTACTTGATTCAGCGACTCTAATATGTTAGAGCTCTGACACAAATAAACGAAATTCTAGTAGTGATCACAAATAACTAGAATTAGTTGTTTTTTTTAACAGAATCTTTTACCGGGAGCAAGTTCGCCTTGTGGCCCTAAACTATAGTCCGGCATACCAGCATACTCAAACATAGAAATATCACACAGTGCACATACAGGATGGTGCAAGTTCGTCTTTCCTGAAATGTATGGCTGGTCACAGTTTGCATAGAAAGGAAATTCTCTCTCGGAGAAGTTCTCGACATCGGTATATTATTCTCCGGTAGGAAGCTCCGAGTAACTCGCTGGACCTTTCTCTTCATCATCATCGACAACCTAGACATCATCTGCTGATGTGTTATTGTCTTTTGTAGGAACAGATCGTTGGCCAGTGTATTGGTACGAAGTGGATTGCTGGCCGCACACAAGATTCAATGAAGTGTTTGGGTCACTGCTACCGGGCTCATCAAAGGGTGTTAGGTTTAGATATGGTCCCATGCTATATACGGGAATGAAATTATCATGCAACTCAATAATGGGTAATCCTCTCATCTCGAATGTCTTGTGGTAAAAAAAGGATCATTGATTCATATCTCCCATTGATTATATCATTGTAACGACCATAATATTGAAAGTGTATTGGATTTCTAAAATTTATAGCCGGCTGTACAATTCATTTCGAATATCATATCGTTTGCATACTGTTGCGGCTTTTTCGTCATTATTCTCCTCGAAGGAATTTCTCGAAGAACAATGGGAACATAGCCTAAGATTCACCTCCCTTAAGGTTCGATCTCTATGGCGGGTATCTCTCAACACAAGAGAATCCTAACAAGAGTCGCTACTTAAAGAAATTTCTTGATTTAGTGGGTCCTTTCTTTCCAGTAGGCGCAAGCCCCTACTGTTAATTACCCCGTAGTTTCCTACGAGAACCTCTGATTAAGGGACGTAAAGGGTATTGACGTAATGGGCTAAGAAAATAGACTTATGGAGTGCTATTAAGGATGACTTAATTGATGGTACCAAACTTAATTGACGGGACCCAATTAAGGATCGACAAAAGACTTCTAACTTGGCTTGAAAGGAATAGATTTTGGTTTGGAAGAGGTCTTTGTTTGAAAGGAATGAATCTTCACATGGAGTCGTTTTGGAGTCGTTTGATGAACTCTCGGGGCTATGACTGGCCTTCTTGTGAGAGGGAAAAGAAGTTTTACAATCTTCGGGGTCTCTTGGGCGACCTTTCGGCAAAAGTTGGTTCTTTTACAATCACAGGGACCATCTTGATCGGTCTTCTTAATAAGAGTTGGTTCTTTAACGACCTTAGGGACCATCTTAGTCGGTCTTCTTAATAAGAGTCGGTTCTTGAGACCTTCTTAGTCGGTCTTCTTGTGAGAATAAAAGAGGAGTTTTACAACCTTCGGGGCATGTGGCACTTTTGAGCGAAAGTTGGTTCTTTTACAACCCTAGGGATCATCTTGATCGGTATTCTTAATAAGAGTTGGTTCTTTAACGACCCTAGGGACCATCTTAATCGGTCTTCTTAATAAGAGTCAGTTCTCGGGACCATCTTAGTCGGTCTTCTTGTGAGAACAAAAGAGGAGTTTTACAACTTTCGGGGCATGTGACGTCTTTGAGCGAAAGTTGGTTCTTTTAAAACCCTAGGGACCATCTTGATCGGTCTTCTTAATAAGAGTTGGTTCTTTAACGACCCTAGGGACCATCTTAATCGGTCTTCTTAATAAGAGTCTGTTCTCAGGACCATCTTAGTCGGTCTTTTTGTGAGAACAAAATGGAATTCTTTGGACGAGGGGGCCCGTAAGAATTCAATTTCTAAGTTATCTAAGGTCGATATCAACCCTAACGAAGGACTTTTCCTCAAACGAAAAGCTTTTGAAGATAGCATATTTGAAATCTTTATTTTGAAAGTACTTAGCTTTAGTTTTAGAAATTTTACAAATGAGTTTATTAAAAAGGCCATTTAGTAAAAAAACTCAAAAAATATAAAAGGTCGCTACCTTGACATATTTTCAAATCAAAGTATCAGTGAAACTAGTTTATTTAGATTTTTTTTTTTAGAATTTCATGGATATGTCGTTTGTATTTTTTGGGGCTTCCTACTATTTTTGGTGAGTCGTTGAAGTTTATGCTGGTTTGTCTTTTTTTCTATTGGGCCACGTCATCGAGATGGACTGAGGTGGCAAACAGATGGGATTGGATTCATGACGCTGGATTTCTTCTTAATCTTTTCTTTCTTTTGGGCCTTAGCGATTATTTGGGCTGATTCACATCTCATTCGTCGACAGAAATCAGATACATGGGTCTCGCTGTCGCTTTGCCACAGAGGATCACTAGGTTTCGGCGCTGAAACTCGATCGAAGAAGATGGATTGAATTTCCCTTTGAATCAAATACATGGGTCTTGCTGTCGCTTTGAATCCTCGTTAGGGTTACGAAAGAGAGGAAAGTACGAGAGTGTATAGAATTAACGTTACGCTACTCTAATTTTGGCGGTGAAGCCAAGTGCTGGTACGGCGAAGAAGTGACCTGGTACTGAAAAGTTTGGATGAATATGCTAACAGATGTTTCTAGCGCTTGAGACATTGAGGAGAATATGCTAACAGATTTAATTTATCGTAATACCTGTTTGACTCGATAACTTTCACCATTGAACACTGAAAGTCAGGTACTGACACCAATTGGTTCATCAACAATATGAGAAAACCGAACCTGGCTTACTACACTTTATCATGACATTACCTTTATACATTGAACACCAAAGAAACGCTTACATACATGTACCTTGGTTATACCTTATTTGGCTATTCAGACTATACGCACATGACTAAATTGGTATGATGTAGTTTGCATATATGCAGATGCCAAACGCTAGAAATTGTTTAATGAACTTAACATTCTATCATATTCATCTAGCAAGGATAATACTCAAGATTTAAACAGAACACAGGGTGCATAGTTATTATCATTTTTACATATCTCACTATATGAAGTAGCAACAAGTCAGTGAATAAGTATATCCCTACATCTAACTGATTGTACACCCATATGCATATTGGATCAGCATCCTGACAGACTATACTAACTATTACGATTTGGTCCTCTCTTCTTATCAAATTGCAATCAAACCAAATTGCAATCTGCCACGACTGAGCTATGCATCAGATCTTGGTCAGAGAAGGAACGAGAAGGTTCAATCTAATCAACTCAAGAGATCAAGGAAAAGAAGAAGAAGACAGTCACTAAACTTCATCTCTCATGTCTACTGAGCTATGCATCAGACCATGGCTTCGAATCAAGTCAAGAAAGGGAATAGGAAGAGGATATCATATGCAACTGATTCAAGAAAAACAAGAAACCGTAACAGCTCACGCTTTAAAAGTGATCACCTAATCTCCGCCATGACTGAGCTATGCATCAGACCACGGCTTCGAATTAAGTCAAGAACAGCAGAGATCAAGATTAAGCAATGCTATTTCAAGAAATTCAACAAGAACATAACAAAACAGAAAAGAATTGAAATCAAATCAAAATTCAACCAAATTCCGTTTCAATTTCTCAAAACCATCACAATTTACATCAATTCTTACCTGTTTACACGATCTTTACCTTTCTTCTTCACAGAGATTTCTTCCTAACTCTTCCTTTCTTCCCTATGTGTGCGCGTGTGTGTATTACAGTGTGTGTTTCTAGATATGAAACTAGCTAGCCTATGCTTCGCCCCCCAAAAAGTCCCCTTTCTCTTCCTTCGAACCCCTATTTATAGGTGATGTCCTTGCTTCTGATTGGCTGGGAGAGACAGCTGTAGCCTGGCGGTTTTCGCATAACCATTTCTGTTGTGATCGTTTCTCCCTCCCTCTTTTCCTTTTTCTTGGCTGCACACGGCGTACGATGCACCAGGGGACTATGTCATGGACCCCTTTGCTCGTATTTCTGTTTTGGTTTCACGTTCCGTGCGTACCCGTCTTATCTTCATAAAGGGGTCGGAGTTTAATCCCAGCGACCTTTGTTCGCCCTCCTCTGCACGCACCCGGTGTTTCATGAACCGCGCATGACTTTTCAAACTGTAGAACGTGGTTTTCGTGTAACGGGAAAGGGATTTGAGGTTTTGAAATCGCGTGCATTGCTATCTGTTTCTTTATGATGGCCGGAGGTGTCCAGTTCATGCAGAAACTCTACATTTCTTCTTTTCTTCTCATTCTCACATCCCTTCTTTGACCATCCTTGCACCCATTTTATTTCATTCGATTTGCACATGCTATAGGAAATTTCTACATACAAACCATGGCCCTTACATATCCCTTTCATATACTTTTCCCTTTTTTATTTTATTACAGGCTCGGGTTTTCTTCTCTTTTTTTTTTAGCATTCCAATATTATCATTTTATCCTCATTTTTAACACCTCAACACATACTACAACCGAAGTGGAAATAACAACCAGCAAAAGTTGGAAATTGATTTACATATATGATAATTGTAGACATTTTTGGATTTGATTTGTAGGTTTTTAGGATGGAATGGAAGAGATAATATGATTTGGACGATTTTAATTCTCCCAGAAGTATTAGTGTTATATAACTTGAACTAACGCGGTTATAAATTCACAAAGTTGTCACACCCCGCGCCGACACACCGACACACGGGGCGCGACGGTGGGGCGGTATCTTCTGCATCTATCCGACGGTCCGTCAACCTACGTCACATGCAGAAAAGGAACAAAACGGATGTCAGCTACAAAGCTCAGTAACCGGTTATTTAACGACGCAACTTCTCTATATTAGTTGATAAAGCAAATTAAACATGATTGGATTAATCCACATAACAAAACATACATTTCACGGAGATAATCGGGTCTAGATCAGTCAAATCATATCATAATCAGGACAAAAAGTTCCTCCCTAGTCACAGGGATCAGAACCGATCATAAAGTTCCTCCCCAGTATCGGGGATCAGAACCAAATCAGGACATAAAGTTCCTCCCCTGTATCGGGGATCAGAACCAAACCCCTCCCCTGGCAGGGGGATCAGGGTGCATGCATGAACAAATTCAGAGATCCAGAATTCTAAACCCGATAACCCGCAAAACATACCACATACGAGCATACACATGCAAGCAAAATCAAGCGATAATCAATCAAGCAATACGGAACTAATTATAGAGAAGTCCGGTTACCTGACTGAGCGATCCAGTGCACAAGCAAATCGAGATGACTATAACTGCGACGTATGACTCGAATTCCAAATGGCCGACTATTCAAAGTCAAGGCAGTATTCAAAGTTTGCTAGAAAGAGAGAGAAACAGAAATGATATACGAAATGAAATGAAATGAGGCTATGATCTATTTATAGTGGAGGTCCGGCTAAAATGGTAAATATTCTAGATTACTTAATGGCTAAGTAAGCAGAAAGGAATTACTTAGCTGTTATTTCTGAAAATAATAATACTATTTATAAAGATAATTGAGCCTATTTATAAAGATATTAATTATCAAAAATTATTTATATAAATACTGATTACTTAGCTACTAAAAATGTGGATAAGATCAAAGAGATATTTTCAAAGTGGATAAGCATGGACATTTTTCAAATAGGACCTTAGAATTCGAAGTATTGCAAACAGGTCCTAAAATTCAGGGATGTCACAGTTATAGACATGATTTGTTTGGAAATGACAAAAGTTTGATTGAAATGATAAAAGTTTAATTGAAATGACACAAACTCGAAGTGCATAGTAATAACCCATTTTATAAACGAGTAATAAGGCTTAATACCCGTTTATAAAATGCGTTAGGGGGCGTTTGGATCGCTTAGGAATTGGAGGAATTTGTTATTCCTAGGCATAAATTTATTGGAAAGTGTGTAACTTTGTGAAGAATTTGAATTGTTTATAATAAATTAAATTCCGGAATTTGCTATTCTTGCAAATTCCGGGTTCATCCAAACGGCCCCTTAATTCATTAAAAGATAACGAACAGTAGCCGAGCAAAGTCTGACTCAGTTCATCCTAATTACCCGTTCCAAAAACGCGTTAGAGACCTTTTTACCCGTTTATAAAATGCGTTAGAGAGGATAGAGAATAATACGTTTGTAAAACCGATAATTACTTGTTCCTTATTAAAAAAAAATAAATCATTCTTCCTATTAAAATTTCTGAGGTATAAATTCTTGTTAAAAATAATTTCGATTTATATGGACTTACCTTAACGACAGGTCCCCTTAGTTCCGTTTTGCTAGCATACTTTCCTTTTGTATAGGCCTGGCAAAATGAAAAAAAAAACGTGATGTTGTTCTGTTTTAAAAAATCAAACGAAATGTGGAACCAATTTTCTTTTACCGTTTTCACAAACAGAATGGCAATAAAACAGTCAATTATATCATTTTATCGAAATAGAACACAAAAATAAAAAATTATAGAGATAAATAGAAAACGGAATTGAAAAGGCACATGAAAGTAGTTTCGTTTATCGAAACAGAACGAAAACGAAACAATAATTTTGTTCGTTTACGAGGCCTACTTTTGTATATATTATTATCAAATTGGAAGACTTTTGAAGGTTTTTTTTTTGGGGGGGGGATATGATTGATTTTCCTAAATTTTCGATTTTTTCTTTAATTTTACCAAAATCTCTTTTATATTCCCGTATAATTTCTAATTTTAGTTCCCTAGTTTTCATTTTTCTCCATAAATTACACATCATTAAGGATGGCCATGGTGTTGTCTGAAGGCTGCCTTAACCTGTTTGTTCCAATTCTGTGGGCGTCTGTATCTCACTTGGAAAGACATTGTCCTTTCGTGCAGGCACCCTAACCCGGTCATCCAATCTCCTATGGGTACCCATGCCTCTTCCTTTGTACTAGTGCTAGTTCAGACAGAAAGCTCGAGGAGACTAGGAGAGGCATATTAAGAAGCAGAGGTGAAGAGGAATAGGGGACGTAGAAATTAGGGGCCGGCTAGTTAGAACAGGTGCCTATAGGTCCCTTAAACACCCGGCCTCACCTGGCCTGCTATAGATTCGGATCAGGTTGGGCCAGGCAAGCTAAGCTTCAGGTCCAAATAGTTACATGCAGGTATAAGGATTTTCAGGTTATATGTCCATCGCTGCACATCATCCCTTAAAAGTGTTGAATTTACATATAATTCTATATGATCTATTCAATTTGTCCCCCAACCTCCCCTCCTCTACAACCTTAAAAATTTACTGTAAGCAACTCTTTATCCTCTTATTCTAAAATTCTACCTCCGCCCCGTCGAAAATACAGGGCAACATGAAATATTATAGAATAAACCTAAGTTATGATCGTACATCTGTCGGCAAATTTGATTTAGTAAGCAGGAAAAGTTACTTCTCAATTTTTTTTTTCAACAGTTGTTTATATCACCTTTTCTCTTTTTTGTTTTTACTAAATTAACTAATTTTCTTACTCATCATTGCATCTGAGCTTCATGAAACGCACGATATAATAATTCACTATTTGAATTTCATTTTTTTTTAATTTATGATAATATTTTTTTTTTTGGAAACAAGTGAGCTTGAATTGCTCACCACTCTTTTCATTAAGACAAAAAAAGCAGTTTAGTACAACACTCTCTTAATCATTACCCCTACTTATCCTGACGCACTGGTACCAAAATCGTTAGGTACCAGTGCTCCAATGCTATCTCCCTTTATTTAATACATCAATAAATTTATTCATGGACTTATTCGTAAAAGACACAAATCACCATAAATTAAGATTACTAATTCTTTCCTCCACCCAAGAGATAACAAGCATAGCCTCTCGAGTTGTCTCCCTTCGGTCATGATCACACCACTGCATGGATCCATGCCTCCTCCTCAACTTTAGCAATCTACAATGACATTTTCTCAAGCGAAGGCAACCACTCTGCAACTTGAGTTTTAATCTCCTCCGACCATAGTCCTGACCAATAGTATATTGAAATCAAAATCTGTGAGGCTAGATATCTAAATGAATGACAAGTTTTTTTTTTTTGAAAACATCTTGCATTTCTATATTTCCATACACACCATATTGCACCACAGCATATAATACTGGCTATTTTACTTTGATAGTGATCTAATTGTGATATCCATGCTACTAAGTTCTCAACCTAACTAAAAGATATCGTTATTTGAAATTTTTCCAATAACCATGTGTTTACCTCTAATTTTTGCCACATGAGAAAATTTCAATAATTCGCAAGGCAGTGAAAATGGGGCCCATGAATGTATGTCGGGTCCAGATTCTCAGAGAGATGGGGTCAATTTTTGAAGCGAAAGACGCACCTGGATTAAAGCCATAATATTGATATTAATATTAATATTAAGATAGTTCACCATATGACTATGTTAATCTGATATTTAATATTCAATATTAATAAAAAAAAGGTGACAAAATATCATAAGATGATTGAACAAGCAAGAAGCTATAAGGAAGCAGCAAGAATGCGTGAATAAATTAATTATGTGAATTATTCTATAAACTTTAGAAAATTCATTTAATTAGTTTAAAATTCATGAAAATAGAAAATCCATGACCATCAAGTGCCTCGCATTTTTATGAAGAATTTTGTAAAATTTCATGTCGAAATGACAAAGAAAGGGGCTCTAATTAATTTTTCTAAGAACAACAGAAACAAAGTTGCTGAAATTCCAGAAAATGGACATCCATTTCCCGTTATAATGGAGAGGGTCGTTAGCAAGTTGAATTGAAAATGGAGACAAACTAATGGGAGTTGGGCTGTCGGAAGCAAACGAAAGAGAGAAACCCATGTAAGTCCATGACACCTCTCTTCTTCGACCCGCACCTATCAGAGCCTCACACATGGTGAGCCGCGATTCGCTCTCGCACTCGACCCCACTCGCTAGCGTCTCAGTTCGTAACAGATGGCGACCCCCGATTCGCTCTCGCATTTGACCCCACACCCAACAGAAAAGAAAAGGAAATGAAAAAATCGGAGAAGGAGAGCTCCGTCCCTCTGACAAAACCCAATCTGACGATCCCCGTCGCCGTTTCTCAAATTCTTAGTACCGCTGGAAAGCTTATAATGAGGAGAACATGATGGTACCATTCCTGACCCCTATAGTGAACCCTATGGTACCCAATTTCTAAAGGGAAGTTCAAGCCAGTGAGAAAGAAGAACTCAAAATTAAGTAAATTGGATGAGTGAAGTATGAAGCCCATGGTTCACACAACTTCCTGGATGTGTAACGATGCCTTCTATGTGTTCAATTGCAATCAGAGTACGCCTAAGTGATGAGAACGTCAATTGATGCCATGAATGGTCAACCGTTGGTCAAACTTTGCATAACAATGGTCAACAAATCCAATTGATTAATGAGGCATGTTAAACATGGTACTCAGATGCTGTAATGATGGGAATCAAGTAATACAAGTTCCTAAATTCAACTGGAGATGAAATTGATTTCGGTTGGACTTGAGAGAAGTAAAAGGTGAAAGTGAAAAGCATGCTCTCTTTGGTCCCCTCCTCCTACCTGTACTGCCTCCATGAGATGTCTCCACGTATAGAGAAGGAAACTTGGCCCCCAAAACTTCTCTCACAGCCATTAGATGGAAAACTGGAAGGTTGAGATGTAATCAAGAAGGAAGATGGAAAACCAGAAACTACACACGCCATTGGATCAACACCATATCTCCATGGCTTCATCCTCTCCACAAGATGAAAACCATCCATAGTTTTGCAGAACCAGCACATGGTTTTACAAGGAAACTTGTTCCCCACGGATCCATATGAGCCACTTGATCAAAATGAATGGTTGGATATCCAAGCTCCTCTCCATGAAGCCCTAACTTCTTGCCTATAAAAGGAGATGAAGACTGAAGAAGAAGGGGAGGCCAGTAGGTTAGTAGGAGTCGAAATTCTGTCTTTTTTTAAAATCAAGTTTGTTTTTGAAGTCAAGGTAATGGAATGTACTCTGTAATGGCCTCCAATTAAGTGAATAAAATGATTTTGAATGCATTTGTTGTGTCTTTCTTTCTCTCTTTCATTTCTGGCTTTGCTCTTTGGAGGTTGCACTGGTGCTAGTGAGGAGCGTGACATAGATTCCGCCCTCATGAACACCAATTGTGCCTCTAAGAAATTATGCATGTAGGAGTAATTGTCATTAGCATAAGGTCCTCGTCATTAGTGTGTCTCCCTCACTATGCATGTGTTTTTGTGGTTAGGAGCTGCTGGTTCTATGGAGAGCGTGACTTAGATTCCACCTCCATGGATGCCATGCTAGCTCCTGGCCTATATCCTTGTCCTAGGTCATGTCTAGTTGTTATTGTGTCTTAGTTAAGTTCAGCATATGCATAGCTTGTAGTAAAATACCTGATAGGTTAAGTTCCATGTGTCTTGATTAAAAAATGGTTAATCTTAGTATTTAGAATAAAAAATTACACAACTAAAAGTGAAGAATTTAAGTTTGCATAAAGTATAAACATTAAAATTGTACTCTAAAGAAGTATGTAGGAGTCCTGCTCTTTTCACAAAATCTGTATCTCTACTCAGGTTGTTTACATGTTGAGTCCCTTTTCTCTTGAAGTAAAGCAAGTATAATAAATGGTCCCTTCCTTTATTCTGGTTATAAACAAAAATGGAGTTGTTTTCTGAAATCCCTTAAAACAAATGTTTTTGTCTCATTTAGTAAATAATGAGTATAATGAGTTTATGTTAAAAAGAGTTGCATCTTTAGGACAGGTTTCAGGGTCATGCTAAAGAAAATAATAATAGTGGTCGGGTTTGCATCTAAACACAGAAAATAAGTAGAGAAAATGAAGTTCTTGTATTTTGTTACTGTTACATCTCTTTTTATTTAATTGATAAGCCTCTCTGTATTTGCAAAGTCCTATTCACCAAGTTAAAATATCAATGGTTTAGGTCCAGGTTATCTAAGACCAGCCATAGAATAAACTTTTATGCTATAGAACAGTTATCCTTGAAGTATGATGAAATTGAACTCAAAAATATCTAAGGCAAGGAATAGGTGGAACTGTGCTTACATGAATGACCAAGAAAAAGAAAAGAAAATTGACCTTAGCATGGATCAGCATATGAAAATAAATGGTTTATAAGTACAAACTGAACTGCATGAAGTTATTTGATTATGTGAGCACTGAAATATATTAAGTAATGATGGCCAAAAGGAAATTGGATATGTGCTGAAAAATAAAGTAATGCCAGCAGGGGCTAAATTGAACATGATAGCCCTATATGTGTGTGTCACTAGTTAATGTCAACAAAACTAGTATCACCTGTCCAAACTTCGTTTCAATTGTTTAGGGAAAGAAATGTCATAGTTGTGGTCTGACCTTTAAACCCAAAACCGTATACAAAAAAAAATGAATGAAAATGACAGTGAAATTGAGGACTTGATGTTTGAACATAAGCCGTGTTGTCCAATATGTTGAGTTAAAAATATGAAAAGGAAGTAGAGAACATGTATTAACGGTTCACAATATGAGTTGCACACGCAATCAAATTTCATTTCATAAGCCTGTCAGACTGATAAGCTCAGTTTTGGTAGAGATTAACAACGTGAATGAGTTTAGAGATGAGAATGAGTGGAAAAAATGAACTTTATTGATTATTTTTGGGGATTACAATCTGTTTACAATCTGTCTAATACAGGCGCTTTTCTCTACCAAAATGCCAACCCCCTATACAATGATCTACCCCCTCTATTTATAGGCCCATTTCTCATAACAGAATGCTGACGTCACCCGACAGCCGTTAGCCCACTAGGCGACTCTAGATTCTCCCGACTTGTGTTCGGTGAGATGCTCCGTATGAGTTTGTTATTGCCTGTCTTCCCGACTTCATCTGGGGTGCGCTGTTTAATTCTACTTTTCCCGCTTCTTTACCCCCATTGCAGGCCTCTTTTGGGTTGGGTTCCATATCCTTCTATTTGGGGGCCGAGCTTTATCAGGCCGGCCCTATCATAAGCCCTTGAACTTGGGATGAGTATTCATCGTAAGTTGAAAATCAAGTCGCAAAATTCAGGACTTAGGTGAGGCACGAAGTGGTGAAGCCCTTGAGTCCCGAATACATGACTCTTGGGTGAAGCCCGAAGTGGTGAAGCCCTTGAGTCCCGAATACATGACTCTTGGGTGAAGCCCGAAGGGGTGAAGCCCTTGAGTCCCGAACACATGACTCTTGGGTGAAGCACGAAGTGGTGAAGCCCTTGAGTCCCGAACACATGACTCTTGGGTGAAGCCCGAAATGGTGAAGCCCTTGAGTCCCGAATACATGACTCTTGGGTGAAGCCCGAAGTGGTGAAGCCCTTGAGTCCCGAATACATGATTCTTGGGTGAAGCCCGAAGTGGTGAAGCCCTTGAGTCCCAAATACATGACTCTTGGGTGAAGCCCGAAGTGGTGAAGCCCTTGAGTCCCGAACACATGAAACGGTCAGGCGGTCAAGTTAGCTGTCGCTTGGTATGCGCCTTGATCCCCACGCCAACCCTTCCATCTTCGCCTCGTGATCTGTGAAAGTTAATACCGCCTTCACTACTGTCCTTTCAACTTCCTGCCTTTTATACTCCCATTTCTCTCTCTTCTTCTGTCATTTATCACTTCAGCCTTCTCTTTCTCCTCTTTCTTCTCTGACAAGCTCTCTCCTTGCTACTCCCAAACGATCGTTCAATCTTTTTCTCTCCGGTGAGTCCCTCTTCTCATCCTCCGACGAGCCTTCCTCTCCCTCTCCGGCAAGTTTTCTCCGGCAAGCTCCCTTCTTTTCAGGTATCTTCTCTCCTTTATCCTCTTTTTGTTCTAAGTTTTATTTTCTTACCATGGGATTGTCTCTTTCTATCTGTTTGGTATGAATGTGAGTACATTTAGAACTGGTATGGTTGATACCTACTGTGATCTTGGTATAAAGATTATTTATTTTCCATGTTCTTGCTTATACCTTTCCTATAGTTAGCAAACAGTTCTGTGCTGTTTCTTGTTTCATCTTTTTAGGTATGGTATATACCTTATCTTTGTACTGATTGGTATAAAAGGTACAAAAAGTATAAGAGGTACTGGTTATTCCCACTATACTGTTAGTATCTGTTCTGTGGTGATCCCTGCATTATTACCAGTCCCTATTCTACTTGCATCCGAAATCCTTTCGTTAATGCCACGATCTATCCTTAGGTATTATACTTATGTGCTTTGTTTCTCAGTTTCTATGGCTTCAAGCAGTTCTAAGCCACAAGTTCCATCTTCGGATGTCCCAGAAAAGTCTACCAATTCGGAACGACAGATGGTTGTTCACCCCTCAACTGAGGGAAACCTGGAAGTCGACACTTCTTCACCTGTTCGGGATCCCGAAAAGGGGAAAGGTCGAGTGGCTCCCAGAAAGGAGGTTTTTCGTCGCACTTCTCGTCCTCTTGATGAAGTATTCAAGAAGACGCCTACCTTTCAATCCCAACCCTGGAGTGAGAAGTCTTTGTATGCCTTTTCTTGTCAGATTGGTCTCACTGAGAAGGATGCTTTAGAAGCTGCAGCCCCAGATGATCGACCTTACGATGAAGAAAAGGGGGCAGTTCTTTTCAAACCTTTATCAAGGTGTGGTTTCAAAGTTCCTCTTACACAGTTCGTAATCGACATTCTCTCACTTCTCGAGATTGCTCCTGGACAACTTCACCCCAACGCCTGGTGCATCATTAGATCCTTCGAGACCGTGGTGACTTTATTTTCTTTGGCTATGGGCTTTGAAGGAATGACAGCTTCCTTCCGGATGTTCGGACATTACTTTGGATTTTCAAAAGCTGGGGACCTTTGTACTGTTCGGAACAAGGTGAATATGGTTTTGTTCGGGAAGGTCAAGAAACTCGACAACTGGGAAACTCATTTTTGTTATCTTCGTCAGCCTTATCTGGATGTGTTCGGGATTACTAAGAAGTGGAACAAGGACACTGACAGTTTCAATGGTGTCTCCATCGATCCTCCCACTATAGAAGAATATGCTTTTCTTCTCAAATTGGACTCAGTCATCAAAACCGAAGGTCCAATTCGCTTGGTGTTCAATGGGACTTCCTTAGAGGAAGAATCCCCGATCCATCTTGGGGTCGAAACTATTATTCCTCCAGTGGCCCCCCCGAATGTCTTAAAAAGGGGGGTTGGTTCTACCACTGCTTCTGAGCGTCGCCAGAAGAAAGCGCGACGAGATGTTGGACCAGCTAGGGTGTCGCATCCTGCAGTGTCAGAAGGTCTCTCATTGAAAGGGGTTGGAAGTACAACTAGCGGAAAGGGTCCTTCCCACACCCGACCTTCCCTGGAGACATCTTCTCACCCTTTAGAAAGGGCCACTGCTGATGTGTCCGACGATGAGTTGTTCGTGGTCCCTCCTCGTTTGCCAAAGCCTTGTTCATCAAAAGTTGTGATTCCCCTTGCTCCGGAGCCTATTCTGGAATTTGTTCCCGAAGTCATCCCAGAACCTGTTCATCATATTTCGGAGGATTCAGCTCGTTCTTGTCCTCCAACTCCTGCCCGATCTCTTTCTTTGGAGGACGAAGACCTGATGCATTCTACTTCTACCCCTCTTCAAATGCCTGTGAGTTCTTTGAGATCTCCCTTGGATGCATCTGTTGTCACTCTGAACCCCGTATCTCCTTCATCCTCTCATTTAACTCATTGCCTGGCAGAGCTTCGAGCGATCTTTTCTGCTCAAGTATCTCGCATTGCTTCTTTGGAGATAGAGTTGGCGAAGGAGAAGTCAAAGGTACAAAATTTACATGTTGCACACGACCAGCATTATAAGGACTGGCATTCTATGACTCACAACTATGTTGATTCTAACAAATTCATTGTGTTGTTCGCTCAGAATCTTCTGAAGGAAAATACCGAGCAGGCCCAGAAATTGGAGGATTTCGAGCGGCTGAGGCATTTACTACTTTTGAAATTGGATTCATCCTTGAGACAAAAAGACCAAGTTGTGGGTCTTCTGACCTCTGCTCGAAAAGATTTGGCTGAGGAAACTAGTAGGAGGCAGAAGTCCGAGAACATCTCGGAAATACTCAAGGAAGAAGTGACAAAGTTATCAGTGGATAATTCCCTTCTTGCCGGGCTGCCGAGTTGTCCCAAGATGACAAGTATAAAATTTTTGAAGAACTTCTTTCTTCTTTCCTTCGCTCTCGTGCTTTCAAAAGGGCTGCTGGAATGCAGTCGGCGTCAGTTCTCAGAAGTGTTTTACTTCGAGTATGTCGCGGGCTCCAATGGTCCTACCCGATTACAGATGAAGAGTTCGGACTTCTTGCAGCTAGTGAAATTCCACATCTTCCTCCCGTTGCCGAGTGCAGCTGGCGCCGTTCTGATGATCGACTTTTAGGCCCAGATGGAAATGTGTTATCGGGCACCATTGATGTTTTGGGGGAGATGTTTGCTCCTCGGTACCCATGGCCTGAAGAGCAAGTGCCTTGGCCTGCAGATGTTCCGAAGCCTATAGATGACGAAGATAATTCGGGATCTGTATAAGCAAGTATTTTATAATGTTTTTTAAGTATAGCTGGGGTCTAGCGAATTAAGGTTTTGGTGATGTCTTTTGATGTAATATGATGCTTGTCTGAAATGAAAATCGTGACTTCTATTGCCTTAGTTGTCTCTACTCTCTCCTAATTGTTATGTTTTTTTTTTTTTTTTTTTTTACGAGATGTTAACAACATCATCTGGGTATGTCTTTTGCAGCTTAGTTTCGGGATTTGCTCTCAAAATTAACAAGTATACTAACTTCGAGATACATTTTCAAGGAAACAAACATATATTAACCCCGAGATGCATTCTCAAGGAGAAACATATATTAACTCCGAGATACATTCTTAAGGAAAATAAAAGATATATTAATTCCGAGATACATTCTCAAAGAAATAAAAGATACATTAATTCCGAGATACATTCTCAAGGAAATAAAAGATACATTAATTCCGAGATACATTCTCAAGGAAATAAAAGATACATTAATTCCGAGATACATTCTCAAGGAAATATATTTTCTAACTACTGCTAACTGCACCGAGGATAATTCTTCTTGACTTTCTTTCTGTATATACTCACGGACAATCCTCAGAAAAAAGTGATTTGGGTCATCTAACACTAACAACCCCGGGCTAGTTAATAAATCTTCCCAGCCTTAGAAAACAATCTCCTAAGTCTGGGGAGACCTCCATCACCCGAAACAAATTCGATCCATTGGATTCGGAACGACTGAGATAACAAAGCCGCTCCTGAATTCGCTGGATCCAGGTGTTTCGGGGATGTTCGGAACCGAAGATTGGTGAATATCTGATGCGAGTATTTTGCTTTACATCAGCTATCCACCTAAATCTCCGATTCCTTCTCAGCTATCCTCCTAAATTTCCTTTTATCTTAGTGGAATATATTTTATTTTTCTTTTTCTTTCTTTTCGCCATTGTTGACTTCAAGCTAAGTGAACGTGTTCTGGTGCCTCCTTTGGGGAAGACGATGGGTTCTATTTATAGCTTTTTTTTCAGCTAACTGCCAACTAACTGTATTAAATGTCAGCATTTATTGTCAGATTTGTCCAGTTTTTGTCTTTATTTCCAAGTACAAACAAAGTACAGTTATTTGTCAGCTTTTCCCGACTTATTTTTTCATGCGTTTACTCCGAGAATTCTTTCGAGGAGGGTCACGACTTTTATTTTTTTTTTATGCGCTTACTACGAGAGTTCTCTCGAGGAGGGTCACGACTTTTATTTTTTCATGCGCTTACTCCGAGAATTCTCTCGAGGAGGATCACGACTTTTCTTTTTTCATGCGCTTACTCCGAGAATTCTCTCGAGGAGGGTCACGACTTTTATTTTTTAATGCGCTTACTCCGAGAATTCTCTCGAGGAGGGTCACGACTTTTATTTTTTCATGCGCTTACTCCGAGAATTCTCTCGAGGAGGGTCACGACTTCTTTTTTTTTTTTTTTTTTTTTTTTAAGCACGCGAGAATCAACCAGAAAACAAACTGTCTTCATTTATAAACCGACATTATGTTAAGATACAAGGGCCTTCATACCCCATCTAAGAATAAAAAAGACCCAACTACGATACTGGTCTGGTTGTTTTTATCCATAACAACAAAAAACGAAAACAAACAACTCGGATATGAATAGACCGGCTACGATATTGGTCTGGTTCTTGTTTTTATCCCTAACAACCATAAGAAACGAAAACATAGAAGACAACTCGGACACGAAGAGACCGGCTACGATATTGGTCGACTTCTATCCTTCCTAAGTGTAAAACTTTCTGAGATGGGCAGCGTTCCAAACATTTGGAATGCGCTTGCCTCTCATATCCCTGAGATGGTAAGCCCTGCCTTCAATAGACTTGATGATCTCGAATGGGCCTTCCCATGCGGGATCAAGTTTCCCCACTTGTTTACCTGTGGCTTCGATCTTCCTGAGCACCCAATCACCTGGTTGGAAATGTTCGGGAGCGACTTTCCTATCGAAACTCCTTCGCATTCTTCTCTGATACTCTTCCATCTTCACTCGAGCTTCCTCCCTCAACTCGTAAATGGTCTCCAAATCTTCTTCCCTTCGAGTTCCATTCTTCTCCCAAGTATATGACTTCGTTCTCAAAGTAGGGTGTACTGCTTCCATAGGTGTGACAGCCTCCATTCCATAAATCATGGAAAAAGGTGAACGGCCTGTGGAAGAGCGAGGTGTGGTACGGTAGGCCCATAAGATTTCATCGAGATACTCAGGCCAAGTATTCTTGCTGCCTTCAATTTTCCTCTTCAGTCCTTCCAATATAGTTCGGTTGGAAACCTCAGCTAAACCATTAGATTGGGGATGACAGACCGAGGAGGTGCACGATCGGATGCCTAGTCCTTTGCAAAAATCCTGGAATGGGGCGCCAGTAAACTGTGTACCATTGTCGGAGATGAAGGTATGTGGGATCCCATATCTATACACGATCTGGTGTCTCGCGAAATCCACTATTTTTTGCGACGTGATGGTTGCC
The DNA here is from genome assembly GCA_028095005.1 of Rhynchospora pubera. Taxonomy (NCBI): domain Eukaryota; kingdom Viridiplantae; phylum Streptophyta; class Magnoliopsida; order Poales; family Cyperaceae; genus Rhynchospora; species Rhynchospora pubera. The sequence goes on along the minus strand of CM051459.1, from coordinate 226,571,378 downwards.
AGGGGTTTGGCTTCGATCCATTTGGTGAAATATTCCACGGCCACCACTAGGAATTTAACATTTCCTTGTCCTTGAGGGAAAGGCCCCAACAAATCTAGCCCCCACACATCGAACGGCCATGAACTGGAGATGGATTGCATCGGATGAGGTGGTTGTCTCGGTATGCGGGCGTGGAATTGGCATTTTTCGCATCTGCGAACATATGTCTCGACATCTTTCTTCAAGGAAGGCCAGTAAAACCCTGCTCTAACGATCCTCCTTCCTAGCGAAGTTATTCCTTGATGGCTACCGCATATCCCTTCGTGCACTTCGGCAATAATTTCGTCCGCTTTTGCTCTCCCAACACATGTGAGCCAGGGTATTCCGTATCCTTTTTTCAATAATAGACCATCTCGGATAGTGAATTCGAGAGCCCACCGCTTGACTTTTCGGGCAACCTTGTCATCTTCTGGGAGTTTTCCTTCTTTGAGAAAATTCCATAACAAAGCATACCATTCCTTTCCTGCTTCCACGATATATACTTCGAATGCGAGAACATCAATGCTGGGATGTGGCACTTCCAGTATAATAATGGGCTTTTCTCGATCTAGATCGCTTTCTTTAGCAATTTTTGACAGAGCATCTGCTGTTTCATTTTGAGTCTGTGGCACGTACTCTACAGAAGCACTTTCAAAGGCAGCTAACACTGTTTTCACCTTCTCCAAGTATAGGGCTAGCCTTTCATTTATTGCTGCATATTCTCCTTTGATCTGGTTTACGACCAGCTGCAAATCCATGTAGAAACGCACACTTCTTGCTCCGATTGCCTCCATAAGTCGCATGCCTGCCAGCAACGCCTCATATTCTGCAACATTGTTGGATACCTCGAAAGTTAAATGTATCGCATAATGAAATTTCTCGCCTTTCGGTCCTTTTATTTCGACGCCAACACCCGAACCCTTCTCAGAAGCTGCCCCATCCACGAATACTTCCCACACTTCTTCCTTGGGATTTTCAGTTTGTCTAGCTGTGCACTCAACTATGAAGTCAGCAAGAATTTGTCCTTTGTATGCCGTCCTTGGTTCGAAACTCACATCATATTCGGACAACTCTACTGCCCATTTTAACATCCGCCCTGCTACATCAAGCTGTCCCAAAGCTTTTCGAAGAGGCATGTCGGTGAACACTTTGATGGGGTGTGCCTGAAAATACGGTTTGAGTTTCCTGGATGCTATCATGACCGCGAACGCTACTTTTTCAACAGGAGGGTATCTTATCTCAGCATCTCGCAGAATGCGAAACACGAAATAGACAGGTTTTTGTTAGTTTTCTTCAATCCTGATTAGAGCTGCGCTCACAGCCGTTTCGGAAGTTGCCACATAAAGATAAAGAGTTTCCCCTTTCACAGGTCTACTGATTGTCGGTGGTGTGGCTAAGTATTCTTTTATTCTTTCAAAGGCATCTTGACATTCCACTGTCCATTGGAACTTCTTGTTTTTCCTGATTGTTTGGAAAAAAGGTTGACACACTTCAGCTGACTTTGAAATGAATCTGTTTAGGGCAGCTATTCGCCCAGTTAATTCTTGCACCTCTTTGACTGTTTTTGGTGGTTCCATGTTCGCGATTGCTTGACACTTGCTCGGATGGACTTCTATGCCTCTTTCGGACACGATAAACCCTAAAAACTTTCAACTTCCGAGACAGAAAAAACTCTTCTTTGGGTTTAATCGCATTCCGACTTCTTTCATTTTCGCGAACACTATTTCCAAGTGTTGCACATGTTCTTCCCCCGAACAGCTTTTGATCACCATGTCATCGACATATGCTTCCATAATCTTTCCAATTTCTCCTTGAAACAACTTGTTCACCATCCTTTGATATTCTGCTCCTACATTCTTCAGACCAAAAGGCATGACCTTGTAACAATAGATCCCCTTTTCTGTAAGGAAACTGGTTTTTTCTTCATCTTCGGTACACATTTTAATCTGATGATATCCCGCGTTGGCATCGACAATGCTTAAGTGAGAAAAACCCGCCGTCGAATCCACAACTGCATCAATGTTCGGCAATGGGAAAGGATCTTTCGGACATGCTTTGTTGAGGTCAGTGAAATCAATGCATACTCTCCACTTGTTGTTAGGTTTCGGAACCACCACTGGATTGGCTAACCAAGCAAGGCATTTGACCTCGCGAATAAACCCAGCTGCGAGTAACCTTTGCACCTCCTCCTCAATTATCGTTCTGCGTTCGGGTCCGAACTTCCTTTTCTTTTGATGCACTGGTCTGGCATTTGGGAAGAGCTTGATTTTGTGTTCCGCAATCTCCCTCTTAATACCTGGCATCTGCCCTCCTTCAGCGACAAAAATCTCTTGGTTTCTCTTAAGACAGTCCTTCACTAATTCTCTGTCCTTGGCCCCGAGCGCCGTCCCCAGTTTAGTAGTTATTCCTTCACTCAGCTCTACTTCTTCCACATCTTCCCCTGGAGCGCCCGAACTGGGCACGCGCACTTTCTTCTCAACATTACCCTTCTCTATTTGTGTTACTTGATCTATCACTGCTGCCTGATAACATTCTCTGGCTTTTTGTTGGTCACCTTTTACCACACCTACTCCAAGTCTAGTGGGGAATTTGATCATGAGGTGTTTGGTCGAAGCTATTGCCCCGACATCATTCAGAGATTTCCTTCCCAATATCACATTGTATGCAGATGGTGCATTAACCACTATAAACTTTACTCTTGATATTACACTGTTGGGTGGTTCTCCGAACTCAACCTCCAGATCAATTGTCCCAAGCGGTATCACGGTATCTCCCGCAAAGCCAACTAATGGTGTGTCCATCGGAGTCAGGGGGTATGAGGCCAAATTGAGTTGCCTTAACGCGTCGAAATATAGCACATCTGCTGAACTTCCTGTATCCACTAAGATCCTTTTGACACGTCTGCCATGTATTCGCAGCATCAACACTATGGCATCATCATGTGGGTAACGGACGCCTACGCAATCTTCAGGCCCGAAGGATATTCGGGTGTTAGTTAGGGATCCCTCTGCATGCAAGTGAAATATCTCATAACGCGAAGGTTGAGATAATCTTCTCGGATCTGCGTATGAAGCTCGTTGATGAGGTTTGTCGCCGCCAGATGCGTCCCCTCCTGCGATGAACATCACTACCGGAGATCCTTTGTTTTCTTCTCTAGGTTTATTCGGAACATTTTGTCGCTGAATGGGAATATTGTTCGGGTTGTTTCGGTTGTCGGTTCTTTTCCATTGGTTATTGTATGGTTTTCGTTGCCATTGGTTGTTGAAAGATTCTCTAGTTCGGTTATCCTTGGCTCCTTCTTTCTCATTGTATTTCTCCAGCAGGTGCGTATGTCGGATTAACCTTTCTATTTCGTCCTTCAACTTCAAACAATCTCGGGTGCGATGTCCCGAACTGCGATGGTACTCACAGTAAGCCGACTTGTCAAACTTCTCTGCTTCTACCAATGGTTCAGGTTGTTGCAACTCCTTGCTATCTTTGATGACGTTAAACAATCGCTCCCTGGGTTCTGTACATATGTGGTAGGTGGAGTATAGAGGTGCATATGCCTCTCCCGTCTTTCTGTAATTGTGGAGTTTGTATGTCGCTCCTTTTATCACCTTTGCATTCCTTCTCCTCCCAGAAGGAGATCCATTGCGAGGTTGAGGCAGAGGGGAACAACTTCTTCTCGTCGGCGTTGTGATGCGTCGCTCCGTGACATCTTGCCAACCCATTCGTTCTGCATCTTCCTCTGCCTGTATCACTTGTTGTGCACACTCCCTGAATTCTCGAAAAGATCCACAATCTTTTTTTATTAGCTCATATCTCAGATTTTTACTCCGAATACCTTGTAACACTGCCGCCAGCACCAGTTTCTCATCAAAATCGGAAACTTTGTATGCCTCTTCCGAGAATCTCGCGAGATATGCTCGTGATGATTCATATGGTTCTTGGTTTAGGGTCATGAGGCTTGTGCACTTGATGGTTGGTGCTCTTAATCCTCCGAATCTTCCCAAAAAACTTGTCAGTTAGGTCATCAAAACTATGGATTGATCCTCGGGGTAGTCGCGAATACCATTCCCATGCACTTTCTGTTAGCCTTGTCGGAAAAACTAAACACATCACCCTGTCGGATGCATGTGTGATGGCCATCATTGCTCGAAAGCTATTCACAAAAGCTTGAGCATCTTTAGCTTCTCCTCCCGGATATCTATCAAGATGGGGGTAATTTTTCATGTCAATTCGCGCCCCTTGGTATAACCTTCTCGCTAGGGCGCCGACAGGTGGTGACCCTGATCCTTCTGATTCACGCGCACTATCTGAACTATGTTCGCGGCGCTGCCTTGTTTTCGCACGGCCCCTAGGAGATCTTTTCTCTTCGCGTTCCCTTCTTTCATTATTTAGGTTTCTTCCCGACAATACCTCTCTGTCTTCACCCGTTTGTGGTGCCCTTGTTCTTTCCACTCGAGATCCTAAGGGCTCTTGATTCATTTGTGGGGCAGGTAATGTCGGGACAGGAACTGCAAAAGATGGACTTGGGTTTGTTCGGATGATGTTTTCGGGAGGCCTTGTAGTTTGTGGCCTAGGATGTTCGGGTTGTTGAGGTGGTCGTGTCCATGAGTAAGGATTAGGGGTGTTCCACGAATTATGTACGCCCCATTGAGCTGGATGGCCCCATGGAAAATAGGTGGATGGAGCCTCTGGTCTAGGAAAACCATAAGTATTATGTTGGGGAGGATACCAGTCTGTCATGTGGGCTTGTGGTATTGTGTGGTGAACATATCCCGTGGGATGCCATTGGAACATATGTGGAGGTTGTCCGACATTGTACACTTGTGGTGTTCCTGCTCTCCATGCTACGCTTTGGCGAGGATCAGCGACATATCCGTAACCTTGAGGAGGTGTTACGTTTGGCATCTGTCGCGGATCTTGGATCTCCGGTCTTGGTGGATTGAACTGAGCTGTTGGAGTTGGAGTAACTGATGTGAAGGCTGCTTGCAGTGTTTGCTCTACAAGGTTTGTGAGATCTGCTTGAGAGAGAGAGCGTTGGTTCTCTAAATTGGTGGTGCTTCTCTGTTTTGCTGTAGATGTTTCGGGTTTTTCCAATCTTGGCTCTTCGCGAGGTTGTTGAATAGCTTGCAAGATCGGGTGCATTGTAACTGGTGTTGTTCTCTCTGACTCTTCGCGAGATTGTACAGCTTGCAAGATCGGGTGTATCACAACTGGCACTGCTCTTGTCGATCCCAGATCTAATGGTGTATCGTTGTCTGGCTGTTCGAGGTTGACTGGTCGCGTAGTTGAATCGCCAACCACTGTTTGTGTTCTTGAAGTTTCAGCGTTTTGCTTGTTTTGAAGCTCAGCGTTCATCAGATCTGGTTGTGGTGGATGAACTGCACCGCCTGGTGCCTGAGGTGTGGAGAGCTCGATCTGGGTTTGAGATTCAGATCTAGCTTCGTGAAGAACGCGGTGTTTCTCCTTGTTTAGTTTATCGGTAGCAAACTCTAGATCCAACCGTCTGGGTTGAATCGCACTCCTATTCTCATCCATTTCTCAGGTTACCAAATGCAACTTTGAATTGCCAATGGTCGAATTCAGGTGGGCGCCAGTTGATAAGCTCAGTTTTGGTAGAGATTAACAACGTGAATGAGTTTAGAGATGAGAATGAGTGGAAAAAATGAACTTTATTGATTCTTTTTGGGGATTACAATCTGTTTACAATCTGTCTAATACAGGCGCTTTTCTCTACCAAAATGCCAACCCCCTATACAATGATCTACCCCCTCTATTTATAGGCCCATTTCTCATAACAGAATGCTGACGTCACCCGACAGCCGTTAGCCCACTAGGCGGCTCTAGATTCTCCCGACTTGTGTTCGGTGAGATGCTCCGTATGAGTTTGTTATGGCCTGTCTTCCCGACTTCATCTGGGGTGCGCTGTTTAATTCTACTTTTCCCGCTTCTTTACCCCCATTGCAGGCCTCTTTTGGGTTGGGTTCCATATCCTTCTATTTGGGGGCCGAGCTTTATCAGGCCGGCCCTATCACAGACCAAAGGCAAAGTTAAAGCACACTACCCAAATTCGGGAATGCAATATAAAATTGGAATTACAGGTGACCCTATGGTGCTCTCATGGTGCTCCACGATGTCCCTGTCGGAGTAATTCTCCACTGAACCCCACTAGCTAGTCACCCTTCGCCATTGTTGCAGACCAAGTAAGACTAGTGGTCAGAACACTCCAGAATCGTCAAACGCGACATCAACGAACGGCAGAGGCATTCTCAATGGTCTGTCACGACGCTCTACAATCCGGTTGCAGCCGACATGATCGCCGGGAACTCCTGCTGACATCGCCATTGGAGGTGTCCAGTTAAACGAAGAAATGTTAGACATCAGACTAAAGAAAGATGGAGGGAGATGAGTCCGAACCCTGCATGAGCTGGGCGCACTCAGGCAGCAAATACCAGCGCGTGAAGTGAACGGATCGGATCCAGACCCACCTCGACTCGTTCGGTGCACAAACGCAGACGTGAACCAAACGATTTGATCAGATCCCAACTCTTAGCGTCTCTTTGATCTTCTGTGACGGCCAGCCCATAGCGAATCCCTGACGAACATAACACAGAATAACAGCCTCAACCAATCAGAAAATTCAGCGACGCAGAACACTTCAAAAATACATTAAAAATAGCTGGATTATCAGAAAAATTCTTATAAAATGTCAAATTGTTAAGAAAAATGTGAGGAATATTTTGATGTATCATGTCATACCAGAACATGGAAGCACAAAATATTTTGAAATTAAAGACTAAAAGGATGGCAATAATAGAAAATAATAAAAATTAAGTTCCTCAAAGAAATTGAACAAAAATCATTTTGAATATGTTATGTTCTGGACAGCAGGTACTTTTGAACATTCTATGTTCTGGACAGCAGGTACATTCGACCTTTTTATATTCTGGACCAGCAGGTATATTTGACATTTCATGTTCTGAACAACAAGTACAGTCGAGCATTTAGACTTGCGAATAAAATTGAAATAACAAAAAGGCATCCAACAGAAGTTTAGAAGTGCAAACTTAAAAGTCCGAACTCAAAAGTCCAACTGAAGATTGAAAATCTAAAACTCAAAAGTTGCAACTCAAAAGTCCAACTCAAGGTTCATAATGCAAAAATTCAAAAGTTCAAGCTTTAAACCAAGTCCAAAAGTGTCAAACTCAAAAGTCAAAATCCAAAAGTGCTAGTTTAAAAGCGCAAGACTTAAAAGTCGAACTCAAAAGTCCGAAATCCTAAAGTGCAATTTAAAAAGTCCGAATCTGGAATTGACACAAAGTCAAAAAAAAAAAAAATGACGACACAAAGTCAAAACGACACAAAGTCTAAAAGTGACCCAAAAGACACAAAGCCAAAAGTGACATGAAGTCTTAAAAGTCGAAAGTTCGTCCTTTCAAGACTGCTTCGCGTTTCGCCTTGAAGGAGACACCCTCCTGATATTCAGATTGAGATAAAGGAAAAGTCAATTCTGAATGATCACTGAAGTTCCTGTCAAGAGAAGGCATAGCGCATCTGTACTCGCGACTTGAACGAAAATCCCAAAATCCCTAAGTTCCTCAAAACGATTGAGAACTGACCTAGAATACCCTATGTTCTAGCGTTGGACTCAAATCTAACAGCCTGTTTCTACAAGTTCACAGCATGTTTGACCAGAAGTAGATTGAAACCTGGTGCCCAAATGACCAAAAGAAAAGTCAATCAGTAGCCATCACCCAAGTTCCTGTCAAGAGAAGGCATAGCACATCTGTACTCAAGACTTGAACTAAATCCCAAAATCTCTAAATCCCCAAACGATTGAGGATTGATCTAGGATACTAAATTTCCTAGTATCGAACTCAAAAATCTCTGTAACGGCACTAAGCCCGACACAGCAAAGTAAAAGTAACCTAAATGTCTCAAAATGTGAAAATAAAGAATTAAACCACATCATTCATGTTTGCATGACTCTGTTAAAATAACTCCCCTTCTGCATTGCTTTTCACCCTGAAACTCCCTATTAAGACACAATCCTTTTATTAAAATGGACTTCATCCACTTGCGACAATTAAACTTTGATTATCCCGATCTAGAGGTGCTCTAGACCCGGTTCGTAACTGAGTCCGGAGGTAATTAACAGTAGGGGCTTGCGCCTACTGGAAAAAAAGGACCTACGACAAACAATCAACTCTCTAGGTACTTAGAACCGCATTAGTGTCATTCGCTCGTTTGGAATGGACAGTAACGACGGGTCTCAAGATGCTCGAGGGGTATCTGATCCGCATTTTCTTCGCCCCATAGAGGACTATCTGATCTTCCGTGGTTGGACTGAAAAAAGTGCGAGACACCATGTCCACATATCCCTCTGATGGGTACACCCGAAAAAAAGGTGGTCAATCGATTCTAGTTTATGACAATAAACACAACTTAGATCTCCTTCCCATCCCCTCACAGCTAGATTATCTTTAGTTAGTAATCTTTTTCTACATAATAACCATATAAAAATTTGTATCTTAAGGGGCACTTTAATTTTCCAAATTGGGGCATATTTATCATCTTGAACGTCTCTATTATCTAGCCAAATATACATCTTTTTTGTTGAAAATTTACCATCCCCATTACTCCCCCACGATATCGAATCAGAATTGTGTTGTAAAATAAAACAAGAGACTATCTGTTGTAGGTTACGCAAATCATCTCTAAGATTAATAGATAATTGTCTATTAAAATGTAAGTTTAGCACCCTTCCTAAAACATCAGCAACTGTAGCATCTTTATTAGCACAAATATCAAAAAGTGTTGGAAAAAGTATCTTTAGAGGTATTTCACCACACAATTTGTCTATCCAAAACTGAGTACTTGTCTCATCTCCCAAAATAAAGTGACAATTTAGATCAACTAATTGTTCCAATCTTTTTAATTTTTTTTCAAAATGGAGACCAACGTTGATTATTACGACATTTTCTATACTTAATCTTTATAATATCTTTCCACCACCCCTTACTTAAAGGATCCTTGTATCTCCAAACCCATTTGCTCAACATAGCATCATTCATGACTTTAAGATTTAGTATGCCTAGCCCACCCTCAATTTTAGTTCTACACACCACCCCCAATTGCCCAAGTGGATTTTTTTCTTATCTTTCGCATGCCATAAAAATCTTGATATGATTCTATCTAATTGTTTGAGCACTGAAGCTGGTATCTCATGAAAGGATAACATGTATTTTGCAAGGGAGTTTAGTACGCTATTTATTAAAGTCAATCGGCCACTATAAGATAAGAAATTACCCATCCAACTTTTTAATTTTTGTTGAAATTTATCTACTATAATCTGCCAATCTATCTTTTTTAGCTTTTTCCAGTGTATAGGAATTCCTAAGTATCTCAACGGAAAAGAAGCTACTTTACAATCAAATATATCAACAAGCACTAAGGCCTCATTATCATCTAAATTAATTGAGTAAAGTTCACATTTTGAGAAATTGACTCTCATACCTGCTAGAGCCTCGAATTCAATGAAAGCCCATTTAACAGCCTGTATAACCAATCCATCTGCTTGACAGAAAATCACAATATCATCAGCATATTGCAAATTAATTACGGGCTGTCCATTATCTATTGGGGGACCCAATTTTTTGATAATCCCTCTATCTCGATCCTTTTTAATAATTTGATTTAGACAATCATCTACTAAGTTAAAGAGAAGTGGTGGCATAGGATCCTCTTGTTTGAGACCTCTATACACTGTGAAATAGTATGACATTTTTTCATTGATATCGACACAAACTTTAGTGAATCCACCTAACCCACTTATTGGAGAACCCTCTAGAAAAATATTCTTTCAAGCTCCGACAATTAGTATTACGTGTATGACTATCTAACTAACGCGACAGCGCTCTAGTGTATATTCAATCCAACTAACGCGACAGCGCTCTAGGCAACTACTTGGTGAAAAGGAGTTTACACAGCATAACATGATAATATACATACAGCATATGGGTAAAAATAACAAAGTTGCTGTTTCCATTTATCCTTGCCGTGCGCGTGTGAATATGGGCTTGTAAATTTAACACCACACACTTCGTCCGCCATTACATTTATTAAATATAAAGCAATATGTTAATATGTCTTGCCTGGTAATTTTTTTTTTAATGAAAGACTGTTTATATATATTAGAACGTGTGATGAATGCTCTTACATATATTCGGAGGAATCGTGGCGTCTCGTACCCCATGAGTGCATGTGCGGACCACAAAAGTGTGAATAGAACAGACTAAACCCCAATCTTCTACCAAATTTTGTATGAGAATGGAGCACGCAATAATTAGTTTAGACATAAATTCTTGTAATTAATTTTCTAACTTTAGATTACTTTATAGAGGAAAGGAACGCTATTAATTAGTTTTCTTGTAATTAATTTTCACATTGTGCTCCAGCCTCCAAAGCGCTATTAATAAGGGAAAGGAACGAAATAAATTAAAAAGAGTCTGTCCGAAAGAGGATGAAATGGAAGGGAAGGGAACAACCGAACAAGATGAAAAAAACTGATCGACTTAATTTACAAAGATATGAAAGTAAAGTTGTACCTTTCCGATTTTGGGAGTTACAAAGCAGCTTCCATTAATGAGAATGCTTTGACACAACTACCATTAATGAGAATGCCCTGACACAACTAGAATATGGTTGGGATGATTGGATTCAAGTACTCTATCGATAGATCTGATTTTATCTAAAGTATATATCACGAGAAAATTTAATGCATTTGTAGTGCATAGTACGTTCTATGTATCGTAAATTTTTTCGGAGTATTTTTATAAATTGACAAATTTAAGTTAACCAAGTTAATCTATATATTGAAATTTCACAGCAAACCAAATTTTATTATTTTTTTTTATTTTATTACTATTTTTTCGAAATTTTAAAAACGTGTCATTTTTTTAATATAGTAAATAGTACAACATTTCAAAAATCACATGTTTTAAAAAAATTCGAAAAAAATAGTAATAAAATCTAAAAAATTGTAAAAATTGGTTTGCTATGAAATTTTAATATGTAAATTATATTAGTTCAATTAGATTTGTTAATTTATAGAAATATTCTCGAAAAAATTCGCGGTGCTTAGAATATCCTATGCACTATGGTGCATATTAAACTTTCTCTATATATCACAAGAAAAAAGATGAACTTTACATAGATTTTTATGGTAGACTTTTTTATTTATGTTGGACATTGTTTTATTGTTAGATTTACTTGAACACTAAATCTATAATTTTTTTTAGCAAGACTCAATTTTCTATTAATATCTCCATAAAAATCAAACAATTTATTTTTAATAGACTTTTTTAAATCATGTAATATCTAATGTAGCAATTTGGAAAGGTCTAGAAATTTATGTTTACTATATTAGATCTTGTCCCTAATTAAAGGCCTAGAGGGATTAAATTGGCATAATTTTGGTTTCTTATACAGGTATGGCCAATGTTTGGTTCAATTCAAATGAGGTCTAGTACAAGCAATCACATAAGCAAGTCAATTCTAATGTAAATAAAGAGAAGAGAGAAAGAGATGACACGCGATGCAATTACGAAGTTCCGACCTGCTAGATTGATCTAGCCATAGTCGTACGTCTCCGTGAGTTTCGCTACCACGAAAGGACCCGCTCCGTTCAATTCCACCAAGAATGGAACTACAAACTCGAACCGAATCTCCTCGTCACAAAAGCCTTCGAGATTGATCGGCCTAACCTCTAACTAATCAACAAATGCACACAAATAGATTGAGGCTAAATCAAAACTCTCAAAAATATGGCTAATGCACTAAGGGTTTGATTTATGGACACTAATCTCAAAAAAATTTTCAAATAATGCTCAATTCACTATGGAAGATAATCTCAGGTGTGTAGAGCTCAAGGAGAGATAATTTGCATGGGTTTCAATCAATCAAAATATTCTAAAGGGATATGATATTTATAGAGGACGCAAAGAGCTCCAAACATATCAAAATACTGCTGAAATGTTACACAACGCTTAAAAATAGCCATTAAATAAAATAAAATTCGACAACTCTTTGAAAAGTGTCAAAAACATTACACAATGCAAACAGACGTCGTATAATGCTTAGAGCAGTGAAGGTCCAACAGTCAAAAAAATTATCAGAAACTTGCACAACGCTACATAACGTTGTCCAACGTAACAGCTTTCAAGCGTTGTATAACGCAACGCAACTCAAACGTTGTACAACGCAACAATAGTTATATACATGCTTACAAATCCCAATTTCTCGCATCATAATACCCTCCCTTTCAAACCAAATGGCTTGGCCATCCCTTACATACACTGAGCTAATCCTCTATATTCCTTGCCTCCTCCTATTCTTCTATTATTTGTACAACATATACTTGGTTTTCCGACTGTCACCAAACTGGCCATTAGTTGGTATGCTGCCTTCATTGCTAGCCAATTCTGACAGAGTGCACGATTGGTTGGCCGAAATCCTCCAGTTGGAAAATGGCAACTTCTACCTTAGGGGTCCATGGTTCCCCGGTATGAAACTTTTTGTCACCGCTGACCCTGCTGATGTTCATCACATATTAACGCAAAACTTTCAGAACTACCCCAAAGGGGATGAGTTTGTGGAGATCTTTGAGGCTCTTGGCCATGGTGTCTTCAACTCTGATGGTCAATTATGGAGGTTTCAGCGTGAAAAGCTTCAGCTGACCACGTCGCAAAAATGTTTCTGCACATTCATTGGCAAGACGACCCAAGAAAAAATCGAAAATTCTCTCCTCCCATTCCTTTCTGAAACAGTTGAGCGGAGTTTAGTGATAGATTTGCAAGACATGTTCTCGCGTCTGTCTTTTGACATGACTTGTATCCTCGCATTTGGAACCGATCTAGGCAGCCTATCCACAGATTTTCCTGCAGTTCCATTTGCGCAAGCTGTGGATGATGCAACTGCCACAATATTCTTCCGCATATCCAGGCCATCGGCATGGTGGAAGCTCTTGAAGTTTTTACAATTTGGGCAAGAAAAAAGAACGGCCAAATCACGAGTTGTGGGAGAACGGTTCATAGCAGAAGTGATTGAAAAGAGGAAACGCGAAATGATTGAGGGGAGACATGCATGTCCGGATTTGCTGGGTTCATATTTGTGTGATGAAAATATACCAAATTCAAATAAGTTCTTGAGGGACAGTGTCGTAAATTTTCTGGTAGCTGGACGTGATACCAATAGCTCAGGCCTCAGTTGGTTCTTCTGGGCTTTATCTCAGAACCAGAAAACCGAAGAGAAAATCCTGCATGAATTGAGCTCTGTCCATCATAGCACTACACTAGAAGGTATGGCAATTTTCGATCAAGAAGAATTAGAAAATTTGGTATACTTCAAGGCTGCATTGCTGGAAACTCTTAGACTCTTTCCACCAGTTCCTTTCAATTTCAAATCAGTGTTGAAGCCTGACATACTCCCGAGTGGTTCCGGAGTTACTCCTGATATGAAGATAATACCGTCAGCCTATGCAATGGGGAGAATGGAAACGATATGGGGAAAGGATTGCATGGAGTTCAAACCAGAGAGGTGGATTTCTGAAAGTGGCACATTGCGTCATGTGCCTTCACACAAATTTCTTGCCTTCAATGCTGGCCCAAGAACATGTTTGGGAAAGAGTATGGCCTTAACACAAATGAAGATGGTGGCAGCGGCAATGGTGTACAATTTTTGTTTTCAAGTTGTGGAAGGGCAAGTCGTTGCACCTGCACTGTCTATTGTGCTCCACATGAAGAATGGCCTCATGGTGCGTGTTAGAAGGAGAACCAGCATTTGAATTTCACTGATGGGTTTTATGCTAATAGAATGCTCTCATCACAACATCATTTACTTAATTTGGAGTGCTTTGTTCTTTCAAAATGTTCCTGTGCCGCCTATTTGTATTGTGTTTAATTTACTGTATGTGATGTAATATTAAATTGTACTGTTCCATACTTTTCATCATGTACGCACAATTACTTATTAGTCCGCAATGATTTTTTAGTTTTGGTATTTTTGGGGATTTATTTGTTCTATGATCTTTATAATTAGCACGACTCTGAATGCGAGATCTTCGTTTATTAGTGAATAGGTTCATGGACTGACAAACGAAACAAAATGAAGCCTTACAGAATAAACTTGGTGGCGCTCTTCTATTTTTCTCACATATGCTTACCGACAGAGACTAAATAAGAGACATTCACCGAATTTCTTTCTAATCTTAATTTCCAACCTAATTAGCAAATCGCATTTTCTTCTATTTATATTTATTTACTATCTCTTCTCGTCTTTTGTAGTATTAAAATCTAAAAAGGGAAGAACTAAATCTTTTTTGTCATGATTTAATATTTTAATAACATGGGGTTGATAACCATCATCTCAAAACTTTCATCTCCCAATAGTTAGATTAATTGTATTTCGAAAAAAAAAAGAAATATGATAAGATGAGCACTCAGACTAACTGCTTTCTATTTTCGAAATGCTTTCCCCATAATCCCTTGGGACCTATGTTACTTGGATGCGGATGCGGGTGCCGGTATCGTGTCGGATACGGTGCGGGTGCGGGGATACGACATTTTTTAAAAAATTCGAATAAAGTTGTATATATAAAATAATTAAAATAATAAAAATATATTTATATATTTTGTAATTTAAAAAAAATTTATATATTTTGTAATTTGGTGTATATGAATTTTTTTTTATATAGATTGAACTATAGCACTAATTTTTCAATAGTTGGAAATTGAGCAAATAGCTTCGTTCAACAATTTACTTTTTAATTTATAATGCTTTAACCAATTATCTAAATTAAAAAAGCATTATAATTTAAAGGGCCATTTATCAAATTAAACAAATTCGTTGTATTATAATGTTTTAACCAATTAACAGTTTGTCACTTGCTTTTTTATAAATCACAATTCACAAATCAGAATAGCCATCAACCCATTAATGGCCCAAGGCCCAGTGAGTTGTCCGGTTTTGAAAGTGGGTGTTAGTCCCACATGGAGCATGTAAGTTATTGATGGCAACTAGGGCTGTATACGAGCCGAGTTCGAGCGAGTTGAGCATAACTCGAACTCGAACTCGTTACAACTCGAGTCAACTCGTGACTCGTTCGGAAGGCAGTTCCGAGCTAACCAAGCCAACTCGAACTCGCCATTTTGTAACTCGAGTCAACTCGTGACTCGGTATTCAACTCGTGAATATAGTGAATAGATGCAATAATTATTTATGAGTATTACAATAATATAAAAAAATAAATTTTATTATCAATTTTATTCTTTTCCATTGATTTGAAGCAAAATATGTCTTGAAACTCAAGATTAATACTCATAGATCATGGTGATGATCTCCAAAAAATTAAAATTTATTACGTCACGAGTCAGCTCATGAGTCAACGAGCCGAGTTGAGCCTAACTCAAACTCGACTCATTTATTAACCGAGTTGGTTCAACTCGAGTTATGCCAACTCGAGTTCTTTTAGCTCGAATTATAATCGAGCTTTTCACGAATCGAGTTCGAGTAACTCATAAGTTACGAGCTTTTTGCTCACCCCTAATGGCAACTATATATTGAATGATCACAAAAGTTGTTCAGGATTTTAATGTCCTTGCTTGCCAGCAAAGCTTGGGTGCGTGAGTGCGTCGGCCGTAATCTTCAATCACGTGAGTGAAAAGCGACATCCAATACAGCACCTTTGATTTGATTCGATACGGCACTAGAATTGAACCCAATACGCGTGTGGTGGCTCCTATCCCCTCCCCCTTCCTCTCCAACTCTTCATTAATAGATGCCATATACACAATTAGAACAATTAGTTTTTCTTCGAAAATAATTAGTAATATTAATTAATTAGAACAATTAATATTTTTCTCTAGCGTACTTTTTCCAAACCAACTAGAATAATTAGTATTTTTTTCCCAACACAATTTTTTTTTCAGAAAAATTAGAACAATTAACTTACCAACCAGAACAATTAACATTTTTTTCAGCACAATTATATTTTTTCCATAACAACTAGAACAATTATTTAAGATTTCAAATAATTGTTCAAGTTGGTAAGTTCACTGTTTTAGTTGGTTTCTGAAAATTTTTTCACCTGCAAAGAAGGGATGAGAATTATTTGCATAAGTCCTGTGGATGATGGAATTTATAAGATTGATGGAAATCAATTCCGTTTAACATCTATTACTTTTATAACTCATGGTACTTTTTTCGTAATTAGAACAAGAAACCTTCTTTGAAATGATTGAGCCTTGGTACGTGATAAAAAATTCAGTTTTCTTCTATGGTTGACAATGTTCAATTGGTGATTTTTGTTTTTCATGTGTTGCAAAGACAACTTTGAAAAAAAAAAATTTTGTTATCAGCCGAAAAAAAATGCTCAAATATAAGGTTTACTTTGAGAAACTTACATGCAGAATTGCCTCAGTATCTTCCTTGATGAGAAAAATAATTGCATTAGAGGACTTGAATGCCTCCGGATACTCTGATAAATTTAATGTGGCCTCTCCCAATATCCCACCTTTGTTTTAACACTTAAATTAAAATCACACATGAAACAATTAAATTCAATTTACTTGCTTGAAACATAAACAGTAAAAAAAAAAAAATGTGACTGATATAATTTGTCCTAGTTTTTGCATCAAGAATGAGCTTTACTGTCTCATAAACCTCATTCCATCGGTAATAGCTACTTTCTCTGATCGAACAGTCAGACTCCAACATCCGTCTGGATAAGCACCACCATAGTGCATCCCATCTAGCTTTGGGTACCTAGAATCTAATTTAAGTGATCAATGATAATCCCAAATTAAAAAATAATATGTTTTTTTTTCTTTTCTGTTTCATACCGGGGAGGCAGGGAAATGGAGCTTGAAGGCAGCTAGCCTTGTTCTTGTTCATCTCAGATCGCCATCTCACTGGGTCCAACAATTTTCCACTATATCTCGTCAATTCAGACTCCTTTCTCATTTCTCTTGCAACCACTAATGTTCTTCGTTTTATCATTGTGGGTAGAGTTTGTGAGAAAAATAAGTGTGTTACCAGAAGATCCTCAAGCACCAATGATTTACAGCTGATTGAGCTGCTCAAAGGACAAATGAAGAAGCAGACCGATTAAAACATAGTCCATATGTTAGTACATATATATGAGGTTGTAAATAAATAAGAATGGTAACACAACTTATCCATCACGAACTTGAAACTAAAAAAATTGAACAAAATTAATTAGATTATTATTAACCAATAGTTCGAAAAATATAATGAATATGTATTGCAACACGTATCTTCAAATGTCAATTGAATATAATCAGATGTTCTAAACTGTTCGAACTACAAATTGACAAAATCTTAAAATTATTTCTACTATACGGTGATGAATTGTGTAACATATTAACTTAGAAAATACTAATTTAAGGAATAAAGAAATTTATATGCCCCATAGGAATCGAACTGCAATGGAGCAAAAAGCACAGATTGCTCTTTCGTCTCTCTGATCGCATGGTGATCACAAATCCATTTTCCTTCAGGAATTATAAGTGCCATCGGCAAATATACTATTCCAGTCATCGCTAAACACAAAGTGAACACATACAACAAATAAGGTGAACATATAAATGATCTAAGTGAACACTTACAAACAAATAAGTGTTGCTATCACTTGTTCAGAAGTTTACATGCATATTCAACTTATTTTCATTGAACTTATTTATCTGTATGTATTCACTTAAATCGTCTATATGTTCACTTTGTTTGCTGTATATGTTCACTTTATATTTAGCAATGGCAGTGATAACAAAACTGCAGATGACATTAATCAATTTCCATTTTCCTTGCAATCAAAAATCATTTTTCTTGGCGGGAAAAAAGAAAGGGAATTAAGGGGGAAGGAAGGGGCGGAGAAAATCTTAGTGTTGAGAGAGAGAGGAGTGAGATTAAATGCACATAAAAAAAATGAAGACTCAAAATGTTGCTTTAATTGCTTGTGATTAAATGCGCTATAATTGCTATAATTGCCTAAGGTAGACAGAAACGCCGAATGTTGCTTTAAAATCTGCGCAAAAAATCACACAGATTATATACTAGAGGGGAACATCTTCGCTCGATAAAGAAATTTTCCATGAGAAATATAATTCTATAAAAAACTTCATCGTTAAATTTTTTTATCAATTACATAAAAATTAGAAAGTAGACCAACGTCTTCTCTAATGCTTTTTTTTATTTATTTTCCTATTTCATACGGACCTAGATGTATATGTGTATATAGTTTTGATGATCGGCTCTTAGGTAACTAATTCATTAAATTTAAAGATAGCGCAAGATCCCAGATGTGAAAATTTAAAGGCTCCGGTACATCTCAGAACAGGTACAACCACCTGATTATGAGAAATTATCTACCTACCAAAAATATCCGACATGTGAGTTGTTTATAAACAAAAAAAATAAAAGGCTGAACCAAGTTCCTTCCAGCTCCGATTGAATTCCCAATTGTTGATTTATTATTTTTATTAAAATATTGACAGGAATTTTCAATTGTTGTCGTTACTGGTATTTCGACTCTGGCGTCCAATTTTTGTTTTTCTGTTCGTTGTCGTTTCCTAGTTCAAGAGTAAATGTGTTGGTTCTACTACCTCTCTCACAATATGATTTATCCAGGCTACAGCTGGTACAGTACAGATCTCCAGTATGGTACTTTTCCATGATCTCTTCTGTTATACTGCTTCCAGCAATGTAATGGCCTTTGTTTGGAAATGGTCATGCCTCATGCGTCGCATGGTGTTTATAAAGTAATATATATATGGGCCTTCCCTCCGTATATAACATGTATACCATGTCCGCCCTTCCTCTCGCATCCCACAATGCACAATCCGTCTTAGATTACACGTCAATCTTCCTTTGATATATCATACGGCCTTGGATTTGTTTGGATCATTTCATTTCCTTTTACTGAAGTCAGAGGTGTAAAATTGATGTATATTTGCCAGGACATACGGTTAAAATCTTATTCAAATTAGACATGTAACTTCTAAAATTTCAATTTGTTAACATCCACCTGATCACTGATTAAGGATAAGCTTGAGGTTATCTCTATTTATCTACCAGTTCTCGTTGCCCCAGACGCATGCAATGTCTGTGGCAAATGTTGTCTGCACAACAGCTTGCTTCAGCACTACCAGTACTGATATAAGACTGAAAAAGAAAATCTTTATGATTGTGAGGCAAAAACTATACTTCCATTTGTAGTAAGCAGATTTAATTATTAAGTTTCAGGCTTAAAAGTAGTTTCATTTTTACCGGTACATACGACTAATCTGGTTTCCTTTGACAACATAGAAAAATACTCTACATGATGGTGTAAGAACTATCAGATCTTTTCTTTACTAAGTTATGCTCTGGAGTCTGGAGCTGTCTCACTAATTGCTAGAATCTCTGCAGATTGAACACAATTAATTGTCAATTTTTCTAAAAAAAAAAGGAGAGAAAAATTAATGAAGATCCTCTAAATTTTGTTCATGCATAAAAAAAAAAACAATAAGGTGCCCTTTCATGTTCAAGAAGTAGACTGTGCAAAGAAAGTGATTAAGATATAATGCACTTACAAAATTTTTTCTCAACACAGAAGGAAGAAATTAAACAAATGTTTTCTCAACCCAACATGTTTTCAAACAAACGAACTCAAACTAAGTACTGATCTCACTCCATTAGTCAGCAATTAGAAATAAAAACATGTACACTATATAGTTAAGCCTTAGCAAGAGCCTTTTAAACCCTACAATTTCAATCAATATGTTGTCATCCATATCTCAATTGATGAAATGAATAAACGTTAAATACTTTTACAATTTTTCCCGTTGTTATTCTCATTGGTGGATTCCTCATTGGTCCCGTTGTTATTCTCCTCAGCCTCCACTGGTTCCTGATTTGCCACCGCACTCGGTTCGGCTTTGTCAATTGGTTCTTCCAGGGGTGGATCTACTACCGGGACGGGTGGGGCTAGAGTTCCACCTCACGCCGTCGAGCCCTTGGAACCCCCCTTTAGCCCCAGCTAATTTTTTCTGCCATTAGAGCACTCAAAGGTGGGGCTGGGTTCTTCTCTTTGCTCAGTAACAATCGAGGAGCAGCGAGGGAAGAACAAAAGGTCGAATCTGAGATGAGTAGGGAAAGATGCAGAGTTAGAGAGAGAGGCAGCGTGGAGAGGCGGGCTGGGGTTTTCTCCTCAGGCGAGAGAAGGAAAGAGGTGATTGGTAGTAGAGTTTGAGAAAGTGCTGCTCAAGATCAAAGTATGGATCGAATGTGTGGCACTAAACTATTAAAGTAAAATTGACAAGTTGTCACTACAAGTTGTACACTTGAGAGGGAACCAGATCCTCTGGTCGGCAGACCAGAGAGATTCTCTGGTCGTTTTTAGATCTGGGCCGTCTGATTTAATCTTAATGGCTATGGTTGCCCCGTGCTAGTACCAGGATTGATAGGCCCGAAAAAATGTTAACCGTCGAGATTAAATCAGACGGTCCAGATCGAAAACGATCAGGTGGTCGTTTGTAAAAAACGACCAGAGGATCCGACTCCCACTTGAGAGGGAGTGTTAAAACATGAAGTGTGGCAGTGTGTAGGACATTTGGTCCTGTGTTCGGCCTGGTGTTCGGCCTAATGTTCGACCGAATGGTATCCAGAACACGTGACCGAATGATATCCGGAATGACATGTCTCTGGTGATAGAAGGAAGGTTCTAGGCTGCCTTAACTTGGAAATAAGGCTAGCATGTCCAGGAGCTATGTTTCTTTGTGTGAGGATACAAAATTGTAAAGAAATAAAAAATAATAATGGGGAATAATTGGAAAGAGATGTGTGTCTCTATAGGATAGTTTCCTATTTAATATTCATCTTTTCCATGTAATATGTATCTCAGACATTAATAGAAAATAATAGAAAAAGTGTGCGTGTGTGTGGAGGACGTAGGCACCAAGTTGGTGCTGAATCTCGTTAAATTATTGTATTCACTTGTATTTTATTTGTACTGAGATCCTCATGCTGACTAGCCTTAAGGGGCACGGCTCTTGTGTAGTTGTACTTGGATCGTGCCTCCTCGAACCTAAAATCTAACTTTCGCTGCATAAATGCTCGAATTCTTAATATAGAGGAGACGGTGGTGGTGGTATGGTGACTAGTAAATAGAAAGGACGCAAAAATAAAAGAGCAAAATAATAAATAAGATGCCAAAATAAATGTACAGTACAGCGTTGAGTAGGGTCAATTTCATGAAAGATACTACTCGGTACAAAAACAGCTACAGAAGGTACAAAAACAGCTACAGAAGTTTACGTTGCAGAAATCGTTAAAAAAACTGAACGCACGAAGAAATATTGCTGGCAGTGTCGGGCAAAATTTAACAAAAGAAAATCGACTCCCACAAATTTTTATTTATGATACTGATACTGATACTGATATTGATACTTACTGATGATATTGATGTACCTCTAAGATTTAATTCAACACTCATATTTAGACTATAAAATAAAGAGAAATTCTGCCGTGAGAAATAATTTCTCAATCGGATTTTAATCTCAATCGCATATTTAAAAAAAAAAAGATTAATTCATTAGCACTTATGAACGGTTGTGATTAAAATCCGATTTAAAATTGATTCTCATGGCAAAATTTTCTATAAATAAAATATTCTTAATGAATTAAAAATACTACAATGATAGTGATTGTTCTGAATAATATTCTCAATTAATTACCAGTATTTTAGTAAAAAGAAAGTGTTGTCTCAATTTTGGATGTGCTAATCAATTTCCATTGAAGACATTGGAAAAATTTTATATAATATATCTTTCAATTCCAAACCATACAGTCGAAGCAATCCAATTGTTTTTAAATAACCAAGTGCAAGTGGAACGGTGTTTTCGAGACAATAAAAATATAGTAACCCTCTGGTGGAGAGCCATAAATGTTTTCATTTTCATCAATAAAACATAATTTCTCATAATTTTTTCAAGTGTACGTTAAAAACTAGTCTTATTGAAAACTAGATTTAATGTGTTTATACTACTATATTTAGTAACATGGTGAAATTATATAAGAATTCAAACTATGCTATAGAGATTCAAACATAATTATAGTTTATAGAACTCGTAAGATTCAAATCAAAATATTTATATCCGACTTTCAGAAAAAAAAAACAAAATATTAAATCCAATATTTTACTAAAGATTTAAGATCCTATGAAATCTATATCTATTATTTTGTGATAAAATATGTGTTGGAGTTATGTCCTAAAAGTCATATTTTAATGACTTAATTTTAGTTTATGTTATTGATGATATTTGATCATTTGTTCTTAGAGCTTATTATTAACAGATTATTCAGGTTGAGGATCTGAATTGTACATTTTTGTGGATCATTTATTAGAATGACAATAATAAATCTAAATCATCCATAATCTTAATAATGAACAAGGAACATTAATTATCATATAAGATTAGTATGCAAGTGAAGTGATGATTAAATTCTACAAATCATAGGTAAGGAATTACCAACTTAATTGCATATGTATATGTTATTAGAACATAGTACATGACATGATCTAATGAAATAAATATATGAATTGTGTCGTGTCATTATTTATTTCATATGAGTTTTATCCTAAGTTTGCGATGATTCAACTTTTCCACATGAGGATAAGTTCAATAAATATTGTCTAACATTGATTCCTAATAAGGGCTGTTATACGGACTTTATTTATGTTCTTTTGAATCGTGCGGGGAAAAGCTGTTCATAAAAAAAACTGTGTGTCTCTCATTAGTTAACCTAGTGAGTGGTGATATCTTTTGGGCATCCCTTGATGGGGATAGATTGTTTGCTGGCAACTTTATACAATTCTCTCAAGATCAAGAAATGTATAATCTGCAAAAATGACGCATTTCTATCTTGGATTGCACAGTGATATCATGTGACATGAGAATCAAAATGAGAAAATACTTTATTTCTTATGCTAGATTGAAATATTGTAGCAGTACATTATTTGTTTATGTTAATTGAGAATCATAATGTATTGCTAGATACCGCTTATGATTATTGAAAATAAATAGCAATTTATTTTTAGATGACAACGTGAGATAAATTCTCAAAGGATCACACTAATAGAATATTAACCATACAATGCATTATTTATTTATTCACAGCAGTGAACTGTGAAAATATGATAAATTGATTAATTAGTCATATGCCGTTGTGAATCGTTATAATTAATTAAATCAAATGGATCATATAGAAATAAATTAATATATTAGCTAATCCAAAATAATTATCTATAAGTTGATAATTTTGTTCAACACATTTTAATATATAATTATTGGAATTATATATTTAAATGGGCTTTATTTAATTGTTAAATTGAAATCCTAATTAGAGCGCAACTTGAGAGAACATTAATAGTTGAATTAATTGATCATTAATATAATGTAATGTAGCCCAATATGGGCCAAGGAGAGGCCGACCACATTGTTGGAGTTATGTCCTAGAAGCCAATAAGTTAAATGACTTAAATATTAGTTTATCTTATGAATGATATTTAATAATTTGTTCCTAAGTTTATTATTGACAGATCATTCAGGTTGAGGATCTGAATTGTGGATCTCTGTGGATCATTCTTTAGAATGACAATAATAAATCTAAAGTGTCCATAATCTTGATAATTAACAAGGAACATTAATTATCATATAAGATTAGTATGCAAGTTAAGTGATGATTAAGTTCTACAAATCATTGGTAAAGAGTTACCAACTTAATTGCATATATCTATGTTATTGGAACATAGCACATGACTTGTCCCGATGAAATAAACATATGGATTGTGCTATGTGTCATTGTTTATTTCATATGAGTTTGATTCTAAGTTTGAGATGGTTCAATCTTTCCACATGAGGATAGGTTCTATAAATATCGTCTACCGCTGATTTCCAATAAGGACTGCTATACGGACTTTATTTATGTTCTCTTGAATTGTGCGGGAAAATATTGTTCATCAAGAAAATTGTATGTCCCTCATTAGTATACCTAGTGAGTGATGATATCTGTTTGGGCCCCTTGATGGAGTTGGATTGTTTGGCCAATTTGTACAATCAACTCTAGATCAAGAAATGTATAGTCTGCAAGAATGACACATTCCTATCTTGGATTATACAATGATATCATGTGTCATAATAATCGGACAAGGAAATACTTTTATTTCTTATGCAGGATTGAGATATTGTAGCAGTACATTATTTATACGAATTGGGAATCATAACGTGTTGCTAGATACCGCTTATGATTATTGGAAATAAATAACGATTTATTTTTCATGTCCAACATAGCATAAATCCTCAAATGGTCACACAAATAGGATATTAATCATACAGTGCATTATTTATTTATTCACAATAGTAAGTTCTGTAGAAATATGATAAGATTGATTAATTAATTATATACCGTTGCGAACCGTTATAATTAATTAAGTCAATGGATCATATAGAAATAAATTAATGTATTAACTAATCTTAAAATAATTATCAATGAGTTAATAATTAATTTAGTTCAATACAATTTTAATATAAATTGTTATATTAATTAATTGGGTCATTATTTGGTAGCAAATAGATAGGCTAATTAAAGAGCAAATAAATGAGGGTTTAATTAATAGAATTAAGATCTAAATGAGAAGTTGAAGTGGCCCATTTAAGCCCATATAGATAGACCTGTCAAACGTTAACAACGTTCACGGAAATCACCTCTTACGTTTAATGTTACGTTAATGGAACGGAAATTATTTTTGTTTTGTTTAACGTTTCATTTATTAAACGTAAAATTTTTTTCTTCCACTTAATGTTACGTTTGTTTTAACGGAACAAACGTTAAAATGTTGCTTTCGTTATTTTCCTTCGACTAAGCTACCTTAGATTTACAATACAGACCCTAGTAACAGCAGAAATTATAGATTGGTCCAAATTTAGTTCAAAGTTCTTTGCAACTTAGTCCCTACATTCAGAAAAATTCACACAAAAGTTTGTGGCACCAAAAATTAGCATACCAGAAAGCATGGTAGAGCCATTCCAAGCTGGTACCATGCTCGTACCAGCTGCTTAAGACCTCGACATCACACAACAAGTATCACAGATCACAAACAAAAAGACATTTAGTTGATTTCAAGCACTAGCAAACTATTTCGAGTAAACTTCCAATTATCTCATTAATCAATTGACAAATCAAGTTCAACATAGGCAATGCATGGTTACAACACTCAATCTATCAATTTATCAAGCAAGCAATCTCATCGAGTGCATGCCTTAACTATTCAATCAATTCCCACACAAGTAAAAGAGAGAAAGAGAGAAGAAGTGTCAAATTGAAATAGCTCCAAAGGGAAAGAAAAATTTGAAAAGGGAAAGAGGAAGTTTTAGTCGTTGCCATCGACTGTCGCCGTCATCGACTGTCGCTATCACTACTGTCATTGAGCTGTCACCAATCGCCTCCATTGGCAGCTACGAAGTGAGAAGAGAAGCTATTGTGGAGTGAGAGAGAGTGATGTAGTGTGAGAGAAGGACAACTCAGTTGGGACTTGGTTTTGAGAGGAGATGAGATGAAGTGAAAGGGAGAGAGAAAAAATTAATGGCGGTGAGGTCCAAGGCTGGTGCAAGAGAAAGAGAAGAGAAGGGTGAGAGAGGAGATCAGAGAGGAAAAGGGGGAAAAGGAAGGGTTTTCGTTGAGGGCATTGAGTGAGAGAGAACGAATGTCAGGAGCAGGCATGCGAGAGAAGGAGGGGAGTAGCGGCGCATTAGGTCATTTTCTCACCTTTATCCAACTTCGTTGTCTCCGGTTAATACTCTATAATTCACCATATTTCAACTGTCTATAATATATATGTTAATATGGAAATAAACGAAACGTAAGATGGGCCTTACGTTTACGTTACGTTTAATAACGTAAATAGCGGTCCAATTCCGTTTAATGTTTCACCAGCCCAACGTAACCCAAAAATCTTCCGTTTAATGTTACATGACCTAAAAACGTAACGTTAAAACGTTAATATGTTTACATATTGACAGGTCTACATATAGAGGTCGATCCTCTATGGTGGTAGGTGGGATGACATAGTTGTAATTATGAATGAGGTCAATTAGATTTTGTGCTCTACATAAGGACCACTTATGAGAGCCTCCACCTAACCTTTCTCTCGCCTCTCTTGCCTCCCTTTAGGCCGCCACTTTCCTCTTTTCTTCCTCTCATTTGCTCATGTGTTGAGCTCCTTTTTCTCCACTAAATCAATGTTGTTGATTGATGCAAGAGAAAAAACCATAAGGATTAGACTTGTTCATTGGGTATGCTAGCACGTACCTCATAGAACGTGATTAATCCTCCTCGGTGAATTCGAGGGCGACGGCTAGACATAGTGGAGGGGGTGGAGAAGGCACGACATCGATTCCCATGCCTTGGTCGAGCCTCGCGGAAACGATTCCGCGAGAGGTACAATTCTCATACCCTTTCTCTTTGTGTGTTGATTGCTTGACAAGATCCGTTGTGCTTGAGTTTAATTGAAGTTAATTAGTTGTAATTAGCATAAAAATTAAAATTTGAGCACTTTTTAACACACATGGATGACATGGTTGTAAATAGTGCAAACTGGATTACGTTGATGAGTTGTCTATTTAAGGAGCTCATTTGGGCAAAAACCTAACCTAATCTTTCTACACTCTCTCTCCTTTTCTCTTGGCCGCCACCCACACAAGGGAGAAGAAATTTATTTTCTTCCCTTTTGCTACATCTCTCTCTTCGCTAGCTCTTGTGTTGAGCATTTACATCCCTCCATTAAATTGTTAATTGAAATAGAAGGAAGAAAAGGGGATTAGCCATATTCTCATCCTTGCTAGCACAAGTGAAAGAGAATTTGGTTAATTTTTTTGTGAACTCGAGGTCATCCAAAGGAGATGAAGGAAAAAAGAAGGAGGCGCACCACCGACTTCCATTGCATGGAATCACTTTCTATTTACAATAATAGAAGCGGTAAAAACAATCCTCCTACTCTCTTTCGCATGTGTTGAATGCTTTGTACTAAGCCTCTCATTGTCGTGCTTGATAATTGATGTTAATTAGTAATAAAAATTAAAATTACACACATTAAGTGAGTTCTTAACAATATGTACTTAAATTTATATTATATAGGACATTTGTTTCTAATTGTTTCCACATAACTAACTTTGCAATTTATTACGCTAAGAACATGAAAAGTAAGAAGAGAGTAAACATCAATAGAATATTTGTGCATATGGCTATATCTCTATAGACAAGTCATTTAATGAAAACAAAGTCTCTAATATGGCATTTAGAACATGCATGGTTTATACATTGTGCATATGTGCACATAAAATCTATGAAAATATTATACAATACGCTTGATTTTGTAAAATTCAGATTTAATAAATCTCAGATGAAATATTAAATCATGTAAAATTATATAAAAATTGATGTGTTTCTAATTTACAGGCGTTGTTTTTATTTTTGTAATTTGTTAATTGATTTCAGAATTCTTGTCAAGATCATAAGCTGCACTAAAGTTAACGTGAATGGATCTTCATCCTCGATAACAAACTAAAGTTATTATTTTGACATTAAATAGTTAGTATAAAAGAGCATACATTGAAAAAAAAAAATATTGCTATATCAGAAAATATCGGCTGCATGTGAATTTATATATATATAAGTAGAATTTTTTTTTAAATAACGATAACAATGGAATTAACGGTGATAAGATGCAATAAAATCACAAGTGCAAATATTTAGTGAAGAACGAGTGTAGGTGAGAGTTGGGTTTAGTCGGCTGAGACGACGCATGCGGGCCCGTCAGGCGGTACCATTAGTTGTTACCGTTACGTAGTGATCGGTGAGTTTTTTTGTATCTTTTTTATCAAAAATAAAAAAATTGTATTTTACTGTAGGCTCCGTTTGGATGGTTAAAAAATAAAGAAGAAATTAGGAAAGAAAATATTGAGAAGTGTGTAACTTTGGTTCCGTTTGGATAGGTACAAAAATAAGGGAATAGCTTCTTCCTACTTCCAAATTTATTATAAACAATCCAAACTTTTCACAAAATTACACACTTCACAATACATCGTCCCTTATTCCTCTTATTCCCACACCATCCAAACGGAGCTTTTGGAAAGAGTGGGAAGATATTATTTCGGGAATAAAAATTGTTATTTGGATGGTGTGTTAGGAATAAGCAAATTGATATTAATTTAAATAAATTATTAAAAATTATTATTTTAATATTTAATAAAGTACTAATTAAAGAGCACATAAAATTTCGTTTAATTATTAGTATTTAGCTAATTTTGTTGAAATTATGTATATGTAATTGTAGAAAGATATTATTTCTAGGAAGAAACTATTCCTAGAAAAAAAAATATTTTTCTCTTTATTTCTAACTTGTTTGGATGTCTAGGAAGAAAATATTTCTAAGAATTCCTAGAAAGAAACTATTTTTCCTATTTCTTTCTTATCCAAACGGAGCCATATATACTATCTTGCAAAGCGCACACCCAAGTCCCCTGGATCTTCTGTGCAAACTACTTACTCTCCTTCGGAAAACTTGTGCGCTTTTCAAGTCAGCTTTTACCATAGTCAGGAGAAATAATTTATAATTAACCATCTCGACTTCCATTTTTTATGAATAAATTTAAGATATCTCTTGCAAAAAAATTCTACCATACATCAGTTGGAGGCATCAGATGCGCTTACAACTAACTTACTTAAGGGCATCAAAACTTGTTACAGCAAAAATTAGTACGTATTTTCTGCATCTAAAAGATGGGGACCATGGGGGTACCAACAAGATGTCAGTTAAAATTACTTCAGTTATTAATTAAAATTGATAATAATGCAATTGACTAAAAAAAATTCCGAAGATTCACAATTTAACCGAATTAACAAGAGTGCAGATTTATTAAATGTTTAAATTTGAATCGTGCAGGTTGTTTTAATATTTATAAGTCTAACATTTGATATGGGATGTACTTTATCTGGAAATCATCATCAGGAACACAAAAAATGATATAAATAATTTGTACATATTTTACCGTTTATCAAATTAAGTACAGAGTTATAGCGGTTCATATTTCACGATTGTTGATAAAAATATCAAATAACAGTTATATATATATATATATATATATATATATATATATAGAGAGAGAGAGAGTTTTGCTATGGTGAGTCGCGACTCACAGATCCTTTGGTGAGACGCAATCCATACCCTCCGATTTGTCTTAAAAATCGTGCGAATCTGCGGTTGATGATGTCGCTGAGATGGCTCCGATCCGTCTGTTTTTCTCTGTTCCCTTCTTTCCTCTATTTCCCGTCTCTCTCTCTCTCCCACTCAGAAATCGAAAACAGATCTGAGCGCCTCTTTTATCTCCATTAAACCCTAGAAAGGTGAGAGAGTGGATTGGAGCAGAGAGAGAGATCGATAGATCCGAGCGTTCCACCTCCTCAAAATCGATAGATCGGACCGTTGCCTCCTTTATCCTCCTCGTCGCCTCCTCTCTCTTGGTCATCGCACGATTTTTGAGCTCCTCCTGACTGTTAACTGCACACGCCTTCAATTTCTGAGTGGGAGAGAGAGAGAGACAGGAAATAGAGGAAAGAAGGGAACAGAGAAAACAGACGGAACGGAGTCATCTCAGCGACATCATCAACCGCAGATTCGCACAATTTTTAAAACAGATCGGAGGGTATGAAGCAAAACTCTATATATATATAATTTTATACAAAATTACTATTAAATTTATTTTATGTTTAACGTTAAGATTATTTTTAATTTATTTGATTGAGAAAGTGTTGTAGTGTTGTGTTTAGTTGTGCGTTTTGTATGATACGTATGTCATGGTCTCGGGCCTTTCCTCCTTCCCTTTGGGAGTCTTGGGCTTCATTCCTACTTCTCGTGAATCGTGATAGGCCTTCACCTTTTCTTTCTTTCCGAAATTTTAAAAAATAATACTAAAATAATATAATTCATTAAAATTAATATCAATATAATAATATTTTTAAATAGTATCACGAGATCGGAATTCCAGATTCCGAACGCAAGATCGAAATCCTGGATTCCGACCTTAGCTTTTTTAATTTATTTAATATTATTTATTTATTTATTTAGTTTATTAATTAGTTAATTAATTAGAAAAATAGATAATATATTGTAAAAATATTGAAAAAATATGAAAAAATCAGGAATAATTAAATTAAATTTTATATGTAATTTAGTATTTTTTTGAGAAATTAAATTTATTTTCCTTTTAATTAAGTTATTTAATTAAAAAATAAATAATTAAGTATAAATTATTAATTAATTTACGTTAAAATATAAATTTTTAATGTATTTTCCTTTGCATATATTATTTCCACATTATATATTTGTTGTACTAAACGTCTCTAGGTTTGTCGATTGCAAAACAATATCATTTGGCATTTAACAATCTTCTTTGAGTTTTATAGGAAGAAGATACAATTTATGAGGACTTGGATAAAAGCTTTAAGAAAGATCAAGATCAAGTCATTAGAGAGCTTGTAGGCTAGTTTAGACTAGGATAGAAGGTATACTTTAGTACTTGTTTATCCTTAAAATGGTCTAAATAGCGAAAAGCTCAATAAACCAGCAAAATCATGTTTTTTGTGACCTAGCGTCGTACAACGCTAGATAGAGTTACACAATGCTAGAACAGCTAAATTCATACTTTTGTGAATCAACGTTGCACAACGCTATATAGAGTTAGGCAACGCTGAGTCACAACGTTGTACAACGCTCAGTAGAGTTGTACAACGCTACAGTTAAAAACTTGGAAATTTTTCTGAGTACCATCGTACAACGCCATATAGCGTTGTACAACGCCACATAAATTCCAAGTTAGTTGTCCCATGTAAACAGTCGTTTTTACATGCAAAGTCTCTGGAGACGTTAGCCAACGTCTTTCAGCGTTGGGTAATGTCAGCGTTGTGTGACGGCATATGGAGTTGTACAACGCTCTGTTGAATCTGTCAGAGTTGTTCCTTTTGTCTTCCTTTAGCGTTGTGTAACGCCATTCAGTGGCAAGCAACGCTCTGACAATTTCCAACGGAATTGTCGGAGCTTTCCTTTGGTTTTACACTCCTGCGTTGTGCGACGGCAAATAGCGTTGCATAACGCTCTGATAGAACAACGGCTATATTAAAGAACCGTTAGAATTTACAACGGTCATATTCCAGCGTTGTATAACGCTATTCAGCGTTGTACAACGCTGTGGCCTGTTTTTGCTGGAGAACTGCTCATTTCGAGCCCTATATATATCCACCCTTTGTTCTCTCTCCAACTAACGAGTTAGGTGGCTTCACTTTGCAAAATTAGACCAGAATTGAGCCTTTGAGCACAGGGATACTCTCCCACTTGAGCTTTTCATAGCTAGACCATCTTGAGAGATTTAGTAGCCTCAAACACCACCGCCCCGACATTGTCGCTAGGTGTAGGTTGGAATAGGTTGAGAGCTCTTCTCCTTTGAGGCCGTTGTGCCATTCGAGTTAGGCCGATCCGCCTCGAGTGTCCTTGTGACGAGGTGATTCGGTTCGAAGTTGTAGTCCCGTTCGTGTTGGAATTGAACGGAGCGCGCCCTTTCGTGGTAGCGGAACTCCCGGAGACGTACGACTAAGGCTAGCATTTCCTAGCGGGTCGGAACTCCGTAATCATACCGAGTGTTCAATTTCTCTCTCTTTTTTTCTCTTTATTATCTTGCTATACTTGAATTGCTTGTGTGCTTGCTTGTATTGGGTACCAATTGAATTGTGTTAGGATAGTTCATACCAAACCGGTCCAAAACCTTAAATCGCTTCCGCTAAACCTTGATTAAGCCGCCCCCCTTAGGGACAACAAAGTGGTATCAGAGCGGGAACCTCGATTAAGCCTTCTTAATCTCGGTTTTCGATCATGGCGGCTAGAATTGTAGAAAAACCGGGTAAATTGGACCATACTTGCACAAATTTCTCTATTTGGAAAAATGGTATGGTTGGCTACCTCAAAAGCATGGGTGTTTGGTATATTGTGGCAAATGAATCTAAATTTAAACCAAATACTAACAAGATTACCACCGAGGCCTTGAGGGAAAAGGAGGATAATGACTATGCGGTCAATGTCATCCTAAGCTCGGTACATGAATCAATTGGTAGCACACTTATTTGCAATTTTGATATAGCTAGGGACATATGGAGAGCCATCTTGAGTTGTTTCGAAGGAAGCCAAATTGGAGGAGTCCATACGAATTCGGAGTTCGATCCATGTACATCCGATTCGGACAATTGCGAAGAACATGCTTTTGTTGCCAAAGAAATGGAATCCTCTATTCCTTCAAATCATTCCACTCCATCCACATCACCAAAGGCATGCTCTCCTAAGGTATATCTTCCTATCAATGAATCTCTTAGTAGTAGTGATAGTGAGAGTGATGATGAACCAACTTGTTCAACCAAATGTGTTGATTGTGATAGGTTGAATTCTATTCTTGATGCTACCCATGATGCCTTGGTTAGGAAAGCCGATACCATAGAAACCTTAAAAACCAAGGTAGATGAGCTTACTTCTAAGATGAGTGAGTATGAGGCTAAAATAAAGGAGCTTGAAAAACAACTTGAAAAATCAGTTTTAGCCCAAGTTCCTAAAACGGATTTGAAAAATCTTTTCAAAGGTCAAAAGCCTCATGACAAGTCCGGTCTTGGTTACCAAAAGCCTTATCAAACCAAGAAAAGGAACTTGTCACACAATAATGGGAAACAAGTTGCAAAAACCACACATTTTCAAAAACCTAGGAATTCTCGTGGTCATGCACATATGTACCAAAGGAAACCTAGAAACACTAGAGTGCAAAACGAAAAGAATTTGTAAAATCAAGAAAAGAAGGTTTTTGTTCCAAAGGCGTCCAATAAAATTTATTTTAGAGGACCCGATGGATGGTTTTATGAATTTAAAGAGCAACACTCTTCTCAAAACCACAAAGCTCAATCCAATGAGCATAAAAAGAATGTTTCCCAACATTTCCAAAAGGATCGCAAAAATAATTTTAATGTCTCATCCAATGATCCTAAGAAGAAGGCCGAATATCTTAGAGTCCATTACTATTCTCATTTGCATATTGCAACTATTGTTGTCAAAATGGTCATATCTCGTTGGAATGCAAACTTAGAAAACCAAATGGTGAGTCCAAATATAAGTGGGTTCC
The DNA here is from genome assembly GCA_028095005.1 of Rhynchospora pubera. NCBI lineage: Eukaryota > Viridiplantae > Streptophyta > Magnoliopsida > Poales > Cyperaceae > Rhynchospora > Rhynchospora pubera. The sequence goes on along the minus strand of CM051459.1, from coordinate 226,538,055 downwards.
AAAAGCTTGTACCTCTAGTGGTACAACTAGTGGTATGGTAACCAATATGGCCTAAATACCAAGTTTACCCCCGGTCTTATAAGCCAAATTTTTAGGGGGAGCCTCTTTATTTCTATCTTATTTTTGTTTGAGAGGTTAAATTTGGTTACACTACCTTTAGTAGTGCTCTAAATTGGTTCTCCATTTCTTTTTCTCCAAAATTAAGGGGGAGCCATAAATTTAGGGGGAGCTTTGGTACAATTTTCACTTTTTGTCGATTTACAAAAAGGGGGAGAATTGTAGTAAAGCTTGTGAAATGCCAAAATTTAATCGCTTTACTAATGATATTGTTTTGCAAATCGTCAAAAGGGGGAGATTGTTGTACTAAACGTCTCTAGGTTTGTCGATTGCAAAACAATATCATTTGGCATTTAACAATCTTCTTTGAGTTTTATAGGAAGAAGATACAATTTATGAGGACTTGGATAAAAGCTTTAAGAAAGATCAAGATCAAGTCATTAGAGAGCTTGTAGGCTAGTTTAGACTAGGATAGAAGGTATACTTTAGTCCTTGATTATCCTTAAAATGGTCTAGATAGCGAAAAGCTCAATAAACCAGCAAAATCCTGTTTTCTGTGACCTAGCGTCGTACAACGCTAGATAGAGTTACACAACGCTAGAACAGCTAAATTCATACTTTTGTGAATCAACGTTGCACAACGCTATATAGAGTTAGGCAACGCTGAGTCACAACGTTGTACAACGCTCAGTAGAGTTGTACAACGCTACAGTTAAAAACTTGAAAATTTTTCTGAGTACCATCGTACAACGCCATATAGCGTTGTACAACGCCACATAAATTCCAAGTTAGCTGTCCCATGTAAACAGTCGTTTTTACATGCAAAGTCTCTGGAGACATTAGCCAACGTCTTTCAGCGTTGGGTAACGTCAGCGTTGTGTGACGGCATATAGAGTTGTACAACGCTCTGTTGAATCTGTCAGAGTTGTTCCTTTTGTCTTCCTTTAGCGTTGTGTAACGCCATTCAGTGGCAAGCAACGCTCTGACAATTTCCAACGGAATTGTCAGAGCTTTCCTTTGGTTTTACACTCCTGCGTTGTGCGACGACAAATAGCGTTGCATAACGCTCTGACAGAACAACGGCTATATTAAAGAACCGTTAGAATTTACAACGGTCATATTCCAGCGTTGTATAACGCTATTCAGCGTTGTACAACGCTGTGGCCTGTTTTTGCTGGGGAACTGCTCATTTCGAGCCCTATATATATCCACCCTTTGTTCTCTCTCCAACTAACGAGTTAGGTGGCTTCACTTTGCAAAATTAGACCAGAATTGAGCCTTTGAGCACAGGGATACTCTCCCACTTGAGCTTTTCATAGCTAGACCATCTTGAGAGATTTAGTAGCCTCAAACACCACCGCCCCGACATTGTCGCTAGGTGTAGGTTGGAATAGGTTGAGAGCTCTTCTCCTTTGAGGCCGTTGTGCCATTCGAGTTAGGCCGATCCGCCTCGAGTGTCCTTGTGACGAGGTGATTCGGTTCGAAGTTGTAGTCCCGTTCGTGTTGGAATTGAACGGAGCGCGCCCTTTCGTGGTAGCGGAACTCCCGGAGACGTACGACTAAGGCTAGCATTTCCTAGCGGGTCGGAACTCCGTAATCATACCGAGTGTTCAATTTCTCTCTCTCTTTTTCTCTTTATTATCTTGCTATACTTGAATTGCTTGTGTGCTTACTTGTATTGGGTACCAATTGAATTGTGTTAGGATAGTTCATACCAAACCGGTCCAAAACCTTAAATCGCTTCCGCTAAACCTTGATTAAGCCGCCCCCCTTAGGGACAACAATATTAAACAATCATGTCGAGTCTCATGATTAAGGAAGCACTTTCTGGATTGCGTTAGAAAGGAGTCACACGAGGTTGATGTTTTACCGAGACGGAGAAGAAAGACTAAATTCACTTGATTTACTGTATTTCTCTTTTTAATGATTAAGTTATGATTTTAAAAACTTTTTTAATAGTTTAGAATGGTTTTTAGGTTTGCAAACTTTTCAAAGTGGATTTTGGAGGTCTAGAGAGCGATTTTTGGCTTCGTAATACGGGGTTTTACCCCGTAATACGTGGCGATCTCGTCGCCAGCTTTCCGGAATGTGCCCGTTTGCCCCAAACGGACCTTCCGATCAAAAGTTATGCCTTTTTAAAGTTTTAATGTTCAAGTTATGCATTTGTGTCCCTGCAAATGCAGAAATGATTAATAAAATTTTGAACATTCTGAAAGAATTATGCCTTTGTATCCCTGCAAATTCTGAAAATTTATAATCTTTTATAAATGGTACAATTCATTTAATTAAATAAGTTATAAAAATTTATACTTAATTATTTATTTTTTAATTACATATAAATTTAATTTAATTTTCTAAAAAAATATTAAATTACATATAAAATTTAATTTAATTATTCCTGATTTTTTCATATTTTTACAATATATTATCTATTTTTTAATTAATTAACTAATTAATATACTAAATAAATAAATAAATAATATATAAAAAATAAAAAAAGCTAAGATCGGAATCCCGAATTCTAATCTTGTGATACTATTTAAAAAATATTATTATATTGATATTATTTTAATATATTATATTAATTTAATATTATTTTTTAATTTTTTGGTTTTTCTTCCCAATCGTTTTGGGCATGGGCTTAATTTCGCCTTTGCTTTCCTCCTTCCCACGTTGGGCTTTATTTCCTTTTTGTCATCTCCTATTGTTTTTTTTTTTTTCGTTTATAGGTGTGTATGTTTCAAACTTTGAATGGGCTGTTTGGATTCCTCTGAGAATTTCATATTTTTAGCATAAATTTATTATAAACAATCCAAACTTTTTACAAAGTTACACACTTCCCAGTAAATTTATGCCTAGGAATAGAAAATTCTCGAAATTTCCCAAATTCTTAAGCGATCCAAGCGGCCCTAATGAAATTTTCGGTACATTCTCAGATGACCGGGGGGCAATATAAATCTTTTTAAAATGGGAATTTCCATTTGTTTTTTGTTACGGAATTCAATTTTCATAAATTTCATACAATTCATGATATTGATAGGCACGATTAACATAGCTTAAAATCTTAAGTTTTGATCCTATGCTACAAACTTGACATTGCTTATCGAACAGCTCAAAATAAATTATGACATCCCAATATAAATTATTTTTAAATTATCAAAACGAAATTTTGTTTAGAACAACAAACTTTTCTGTTTGCATATAAAAATTTATTTCTGTGGACACCAAAGATTTGTAACATCTCGACGATTTAGACAACTCAATTATTGTAGTTGTATAAGAAATGAAAGCGGTCACACGTTTCTGAAAGCACGATAAGTGATATTGACCGCGTTTTGATATTTGTATCCGAGGTTTAAATATGTGCTGAATTATGTTGTACGGTGCGGGTGCAGATGCAGGTATCAAGCGGGTGCCAGAATATGTTATTTTTCCAAAAAATTAGAATACAACGATATATATAAAATAATAAAAATATATTTTATAATTTACACTTTATATAGATCAACAAACTTTGTGTTATTTTTAAATCATCATACCGAACTTTATATAGATCAACAAACTTTTCTGCTTCTTTATTTATTTTTTTATTGTTAAATTCGGTGTGATTTAAATATATGTAACATCTGATCGATATACACAACTCAATCATTTAGAATGATTAATGGTTGCGATTTAATTAGGACTAGAATGATGGATATAGATTTCAGCCCATGTATCCATGGCTTTGAAGAGTGTATTTGTATTATAGAATTGACACCCGACAATAAAATACCAATCAGTGCCGAATTTTAGTAGTAACAAACTAACAATTATGACCGCTACAAATCAATACTTAGCCATGGTTGATGTCATTTATCTTGTGGTGAATTGATTTCATTTTTGAAATGTGTAGGCAATTTTTATCGAAAATAAAAACTAATTGTACAACAAATAACTGCATGTCTCTTAATTTCTTCCTTGGACTCCGTTTGGATTAGTTGAGAATAAGGTAGGAAGAAGGAATATGGAAATAAAAAAGAGAAAATTTATTATAAACAATCCAAACTCTTCACAAAGTTACACACTTCTCAATACTTCTTTCTACTTCTTCCCTTCTTTCCTTCTTCCCACACCTATCCAAATGGAGCCTGAAGTAAGAAACAAGTTTCAAAATAACCAAAGACGATAAACTAGAGATATGATGGTGGATCTATATTTTTATTTTACTTCTGATGCGAGACTGAGCAAGTATTTCGTGGGACAGAATGTCACTAGAGATTGTAAATTTGTTTTGGATAATTTTTTTTGATGTGCCTCTCTGTAAATGATGCGTTTGTGTTTGAGAATTGATGTTGACGATTAAACAGAGCTAGGGAAAAATTAAAAAAAAAAGGATAGGGACCCAAAAAGAAAAGCAAAATAAATTATTATTTCATTCTTCTGATCAAATGATACGTTTATAAAAAGCAATTATGTCTTTCCTTAATATATTTTGCTAAGAGAAAATTATGCACGTTACAGAAGAAAATCGTTTTTATTTATTTTTTACTTTAAATGTACATTCAAGCACTGATTATATTATATGATTATATAGTTTTTTATATTGACGGGTTCTTTTTTTTAGAAAAAAATATATTCATTGAGTTTGAATAGATTATTATATAAACACAAATTAAACTAAGAGGTAATTATATATTTAGACAACCAAAAAAACATAATAAAAAAGGGGAAAAAATAAAGGCATAGTATAGCGTGCAATACAATTTCTATTTCGCTTCCAGTAAATTTGAATGCGGTCTCTACAAAAATGACGAAGTTACTAATAATTCGTCCAGGCTTTATGTTATGATGATAATCATTATTAATAAAAAAGAGAATTATTGTATAATTCAAATTAAGTGCATTATTTTGCGTCTCTAAAATCATCATATTGAAATCTCTCCTTACAATAATAATCATATATGGTCTTACGGAACATAGAACCATCTGTGTCCCATCTTATTTTTTGTTGACGTGAACATAAGAATTTATTTTTTACCAGCGTGGATGATAATGATATTGAGATTGATAGATTTATTTTAGTATTGAAACAGATATTGATAGATTGGATAGATATGCACTTATGCGGACAGGCAGCGGGTTCCACAATCCAAATGGCATAACAATTGATTAAATGCTATATGCATCTGAAGTTTTATTTTTTATTAAAAGAAAAAGCTGAAGTATTATTTTCTGTGGATGACCCTACTGCTCAGTGATTTATTGATGTATAGAGATTATAGCTGCCTCACCTGAATGAATTCAGATCTGGTGCCGCGCGGCACACCGTGTAGCGCGGCATCAGAGCCGTCTGATCAAGATCCAATGGACAAGGGAGCCCCGTGCATGTAACCTAAATTGATAGGCCCGTAAAAAATGAACCGTCCGATCAAGATCAGACGGCTCGTACGCATGCTACACGGTGTCCCGCGCTACACCGGATTCGGGTCCTCACCTGAATCCTGAATCCTGAGGCAATTGAGGAAAGAATCTTCACGTGCTCAACTGCCTGTCTCAGTCTGTGTCTGCGTTTTTTACTTGAAACTTGAAAGTGACTCCGTTTATTCCGTGAAAGCTTCCCTCCTCGTCATTTCATTTCATCAATTCTCTCTCTCGGGCCGTTTGGATCCCCATGAGATTTTGGAGAATTTCATCTTCCTACAATAAATTTATTATAAACAATCCAAACTCTTCACAAAATTACACACTTTCCAATAAATTTATTTCTAGAAATTGCAACTTTCCCAAATTCTCCCAATTCCTAAGCGATCCAAACGGCATCTAAAATTTTGATCTTTATGCCGCATAAGAGATACAACCAGACAGCCAGCACAAAATGAACTCCTTCAAGACTTCAGAAATTTCTACTTAAACTGACAAAAAAAATTCTAAATAAATTAAAGTATGTCAGAAAACTATGAATTGGACAAATTATTTTTTTACAGTTAGATATATAAGGGTAAGAATTAAATAGTAACTACTGTAAAGTGTAAACAAATATCTCTTCCTTAATTATCGTTGACAACATTGACAATAGCCGAGAATCACCTCTTGATCTAGTGGCAAAGAGTAATGAATCTTGAACGAAAGGTCGCATGTTCGAAATCCGGCTTGAGAGATGGTAGTCTTTCATGAACATTTAATTTTAAAATAAGTTGGGAAGCTTGACCCAATTTATCTTAAAAAAAAAAACATGGACCATAGTCAAAGGACACTCTACTTGAGATCTGTTAATGTCTAACATGGATAAAAAAAAAGTTTTACGTCCTAAGTATGAACAAATTACTTTTCCATCTTAAAATGCAACCCGAAAAAAATTCTTATCATAGTATATAATCTTTTATTGTTCATTTTTTATACTTGCATAAATTACATAGGAATGAAAATTTATTTTCATCTGATCGATTTTCTGAATTTCAAAAAGTTCAATTTCGTATTGAAATATTATTAATTAATAGATCATCAATTAATTAGTGAGTGTGTATTCTATTTGAACTTATTTCTCTATTAAGGACATAAAATATGACCCTCCTATACATCTTTCGACCACTGGATACAAATAGATTAAGATCTCAACTTATATTCGAAAAAAAAAAAATCCTCTTTGTTAACTTTTTTTTTTTTTTTTGAAATGGTTGACAAAAGAGCTGTCAACGGGATATTAACTTCTTTTTGTTGGCATAACTAAACCAACGTCTTCCTGCACAGTCTGAAAATGATTTATATGCTACAGATTAAAGTTCCTTATTTGTCCCCAGAAAGATATATATATTTTTTTCATATGCGAATATTGGTCCGATCTATAAAAAAATAAATCATACCAATTGGATCTAACATTAGCCAAAACTTAAAAATAATAAAATTAGACCTAGCATCGGACTAATCGGACAAGAAAATGATTTATAGCACGAGGGACCCATGTGCAAATGAAAGTAGCTAGGCCAACTTCGGGGTCCGATTCAAGGTCAGCGGTTGTCTCTATCCATGGACCCACTGGTCAGTGACATCCTACTTGGGAAGAATAGGATAATGAACAGGAACAGTAAACTGCTTATACTTTATATCATTCGTACAAGTTTGCAACATTTCATCAGCCGTTCCAACTCTATGTCATGATTGGACGCTTTCCAAATAAACGAACATTGTATCAAGGTAATCTTTCTTCTTTTTCTTCTTTGTTTTTTTTTTCCTTTGTTCAAATTGTGATGCCATGCACATCCAAACAAATGAAAATCAATTCATTTCAACTAAGTTTTCGAACAACGCACTAACTACTGCGAAAGTAATAAATAAAGACAATGAAATTGATATAATATGCAATGGTTAGTCGCACATTATAAAATCTGCATGTGTATAGTACGTACGTCCAATGGTTATTCAACATGTTGGACACAAGCACTCGTCCAACATGATAAAATTTCAATTTTTGAAATTAAAATGGCCGATCCGAACCACTCAAATTGTTCTCCATAAATAAAAATCTTCATTGGAAAATTTTGAATATCCCCAGTCAAAAAAATTATGAATCCTCCAATTTTGAAAAAAAATAGTTAGAAAATTTGAAATAATATAATTTTTTTAAGAATATTTTAATATAGAGATTATATTGAGCGATTCAGATCAGCCGTTTGAAATTTTAACAGTCTGACTTTTTTGTGTCAAATGTGGATTCATATTGTTGTGTTCTTAGAACTATAATAATTAATCAACAAATAAGAATAATATATATATATTTTTGTACATAATATAAGAATTTTAATGTGTCCTGTACGGTTATATCCTCTAAATGTGGATGCAAAATATTTTTGTTGTAATATATCTTCTCATCTAGCAGTGTATATAATATATGTATCACAAATATTGTAAAGTAATTTGACATGCAGAAAAGTTTATTTAGCGAATAAAAAAAGCTGAGATATTTTTTTTATATAATTGACAAGGACATTAAAAAATAAAAAAGTCGACTATGAATTTAGGAGCTCAAATATTATAATTACCTAGTTGGATAAAGGTATCTATTTAGAGATTTGTTATAAATTTATTATTCCAATTTTGCACAAACATACTTAAACACTGCTTTTAAATTATATATTTAAAATTCCACAAATATCTGGAGCAGAAAATATTGGGATTCCCTTTTATATACAAGTTGATTATTGGATATTAAGGCATTTATCGCTTTCAATCTAGATATAGGAAAATGCCGATTCCGGACGCATCGAAATTTATCACAAACTCAAAGCAATTATAATTGGTTTATGCGTGAACCGTGGATGCGCATCAAGATCCGTACTGAAACGAATCTGGGCGGCTAATCAACAGCGGGTATATGTGCTAGTCGCCTTGTCCCATCCGACCATCCCACAAGTGGCAATGTCTTGTCGGAACCGAATCCTCTACAGCTGCTCCAAGCAGTCCTTTTTATTTTCTTTAATTTTTAAAAATTGTAAAACTCAAATAGAAAATTCAAACCGTTGATCTTGTTAAGTTTTATCGGCGATGCGTTTCTATATAAGTTTTATAAAATTTGAAGTTAATTTGATACTAGATCAAGTGGTCAACAAATGAACGAACCTGATTTAATTAATTCTAATCCGTTCATAATTTGGTCACTTAATGAAGTATCAAATAAAATTCAAATTTTATAAAACTTATATGAAAATGCATCGCTGATAAAACTTAACAAGATCAACGGTTTGAATTTCTATTTGAGTTTTATAATTTTTAAAAATTAAAAAAAATGAAAAGGACCGCTTGGAGCAGTCCTTTTTCGGACTGCTTGGAGCAGTCCTTTTTCGGACTGCTTGGAGCAGTCCTTTTTCGGACTGCTGAGGATGCGGTTCCATGTCTTGTCGGTGTCGTATAAATTAATAATAATAGATTCCAGTTCCAATTTCCAAACTTGCAGTTATATAAACTTCTAACTTAGTTTAGTTGGTTTATATATATATTAGTAATAGTATAGTAGTAGTTCTTACTTTACTTGTTTGTTTCTCTTCTTCTGAGTTCTGAGCACCTCCACCTGGCACCTCTCCTTCTTAGTCGGCCATGGCGATCAAAGGGAGGAGAGAGAGCGACGACAACAACGACGACAACGACGACATGGAAGCGCCTCTCTTGGCCTCCGACTCCTTCGTCGTCGATCTCCTCCCCACCTACTCCAACACCACTTCTCAGGTCGCTCTCGTCGGAGCTGAGGTTTGCCCTATTGAAAGCCTCGACTACGAGTCAGTTCTCACTCTATATCCACTGCAATTTACTTTGCTTTCAGTTCAATTGGGGTTCATGGCATGCTTACTGCCGTGTTCAATTTTTATTTGGGGGCTCCTTCTTCTGTTACTGTTTATCTCATTTTGGTTCTGTGCTTCTTCCTCACAACCCAACCCATTAATTCAGTTTCATCGGTCAAATCCGGGAGAGATTTTCATAAGTCAATAGTTAAAGGAACTTTTTTATTTTTTACATATTTATACTTCCTCATTTATTCGATTTCAGGTTAGTTGAAAATGACCTGTTCAAGCAGGACTGGAGATCACGTAGCCGGTCCCACATATTTCAATACGTAGTACTCAAGTGGGCCTTCTGCTTTCTGATCGGGGTACTGGCAGGTGGGACCGGCTTCCTCACAAACCTGGCAATAGAGAATGTCGCAGGTGCAAAATTCGTTGTCACATCCAACATGATGCTTGCCAAGAGGTAACAACAAATACAATTTTTATGGATGACAATGAACTCACCTCAAAACCTTCAAAATTGCTGCCCTGAAATCAGGATTTTCATTGCTGTATATGATATACCATTTCTTTTTACTATAACATCATTGCATAAAGTTTATTACTTTTCTATAGCCAATAACCAATAACATTACTTCAGCTAGCTTGCTGAAAATGTTCCCAGTATATGATTGTGCATTACTGAAAAGTATCTGGTATGCTCTCTAGTAACACTTAAAGCATTGGTTATGCCATGATCGCTGTACAAAACCTCAACAAACCAGAATAATGTACCAATAACCATAAAATTTCCAGTTCAATGCTTATCTGGGTCAACTCTTCAGGTACGAATTGGCGTTTGCAGTATTTGCAGCATCAAATTTCGTGTTGACAATGTTTGCGGCAGGGATAACTGTCTTTTTTGCACCAGAGGCTGCAGGGTCTGGCATTCCAGAGGTGAAGGCATATTTGAATGGGGTTGATGCACCCGGTATATTTTCATTAAGGACTTTAGTGGTTAAGGTGAGATTTATAATAATGCTAAATTACCAAAGAAGAATTTTCTTTTAATAGGCTTCTTTTGATTTATTTTGGTGCGAACCTTTTTATAGTGTAGATTAACTTAAGAATTGATATCCAGATTTTGTGTGCTAGCCATAAATCACCTGTTATTTGTAAAGTGGTCTATGTTGCTGTGAGAGATTTTATGTAGTATACATGGAAGTTAATTTATGGTTCTGTACTGATACTGTGTATTCAAGCCCTTGGTTTTAGTATGGCAAGATGTGTTCAGCACTAAGAGGCGAGTGTAGTTATACCGGATGGTTTAATTTGATATTCTTACCAACTCGCATGAGCTGCATGAGTGTAAGCTCGTACAGATAGTGAACATCCAAGTATATGCAATTTTGTCTGGTAAAAATCTTAAATTGAGTAATCTGGCAACCAGGTAATTGGGACCATTGCAGCGGTTTCCTCATCTCTCCACATTGGCAAGGCTGGCCCACTGGTGCACACCGGGGCATGCTTTGCATCCCTACTTGGCCAGGGAGGGTCCCGAAGGCACCACCTAACATGTAAGTGGTTCAGGTACTTTAAAAATGATAGGGACCGAAGGGATCTGGTTACGTGTGGGGCAGGTGCTGGTATTGCAGCAGCATTTCGTGCACCAGTCGGTGGTGTCTTGTTTGCGCTTGAAGCAGTTTCTTCGTGGTAATTGTTTCTTATCATATTTCTTGTAATTTGTTCCTTATTGTTGGAGCGCTATATATTCAACTGTATATTGCTAGTTTTCTAGTGTTTCTAAAAAAATAGAAGAAAAGCTATAAAGGTTGACCTATGAAAGCTGTCAAATCAGGATGGAAATGAGGTTTTATGATCCAAAATTGGTATAATTGTGGGTCAAGTAAATAGTTTGGGGCTTTTTGGGTTTAGTATAGTCATTAAAACAATATTGGAGTAACCCCACCTTATGTTTCCACACTACACATTTTTTTTTTCGAAGATCGTTCGACAGAAATTTATTAAAAGGAAAAGTTTCAATTTACAAGGCTTAAAGAGGAAGAAAAAATAAAATTCCCCCCTCTCGTATTACAACCTTACTAGGACCCTACCCACTAGGCAAACTTCCTCACACTACACATTTTTTGATTCTCAAGTTCCAATTCTTCTTTGTATTTGTAAAAGACCTATTGCAATGCTCTGACAGCTACACGTTCCTTTCAGGTGGAGAATCTCACTTCTCTGGCGTGCATTTTTTACCACTGCTGTAGTAGCAGTGGTTCTAAGGGCTTTGATTGATGTTTGCAAGAGTGGCAAGTGTGGGTTGTTTGGTAAAGGTGGCCTAATAATGTTTGATGTGACCTCTGAGAATACAGCTTATCATTTTGGTGATTTACCCCCTGTCATAATATTAGGAGTGATTGGGGGTATTTTGGGGAGTTTATACAACTTCCTACTTGACAAGGCTCTTCGGCTTTACACCCGCATTAACGAGTACTTGCTATTTCCTTAATCTAATCTTTGGATTATTATATGATTATATATGTAAAACTTGTGTGGGAAGTCGGCCATCAAACATTTTGGAACAAAAATTGGTTGTTAATGGATACCCAGTATTACTGCTTCTGTTTGACTATAAACTAAACCACTGATAGTTTTTGAGCCCAAAGTTTGCTATTAGAATTATCATTACTATACGTGAGGGTGGTGTTTAAAAGGCATGCACCTAGCTCAAATTTTCATTTGAACTTAACTAAACCTCTCGTAGTTTTTGAGCCCAAAGTAGGCTGTTAGAAGTATCATTACTATACATGAGGGTGGTGGTTAAAAAGCATGTATCTCGCTCAAATTTCATAAGAACATAACCAGAACAGATTCTTTCTAGCAAATCAGAAACCACTGTGGAAATCTTGGTACCAGAACTGGTATGCTGTTAATATATTAGTTCTTAATCTTCTTAAATCTCTTTTCTCAGGAAAGGTAAGGTATACAAATTACTACTGGCGGCAACTCTGTCGATTTGCACGTCGTGTTGTATCTTCTGCCTCCCCTGGCTGGCCACGTGTAAACCATGCCCGGCTGATGCCGCTGAGGCATGCCCCTCCATTGGTCGCTCAGGCAATTTCAAAAAGTACCAATGTCCCCCTGGCCACTACAATGACCTTGCAAGCTTATTTTTCAATACTAATGACGATACGATAAGGAATCTGTACAGCGCTGGCACTGATGATGTTTTTCAGCCTTCTTCAATTATCACCTTTTTTGTTGCTTCCTATTTTCTTGGTACTGTGAACCTTACATTTTTATGTTTGTCATTTTAACCTGTTGCAAAAGAATTCAAGTAAAAACAAACCCCTGAATTTCAGTACATGTTCTTTTATTTTTTTCCCACTTATGGGAATGAATGTGGTGATTTCTTTTTTATTCTCATGATATTTGAAAGGGTAAATAACCAGAAATCTGGCGTAGTCATCTTTCTATTACTGGCACTTGGTCATCCTTTTTAATATTATGTACTTTTATTAACAGGTATATTAAGTTATGGTATAGCAGCTCCATCAGGCCTCTTCGTACCTGTGATACTTACTGGCGCTACCTATGGTCGGCTTATTGGGATGCTAATGGGTTCATATTCCAATCTTGACCATGGCCTTTTTGCTGTGCTAGGGTCGGCGTCTCTTTTAGGCGGGTCCATGCGAATAACAGTCTCTGTTTGTATAATGCTACTAGAATTAACCGATAACCTATTACTACTTCCCCTAGTAATGCTGGTCCTTCTGATATCAAAAACTGTAGCTGATGTATTTACTGAAAATGTATATGACTTGCTTGTGAAGCTAAAGGGTTTTCCCTATCTCGAAACACATGCTGAGCCTTATATGCGGCAACTAATGGTGGCTGATGTGGTTACTGGTCCGTTGCAAGTGTTTAATGGGGTTGAAAAGGTTGGTAACATAGTGCATGTGTTGAGAACAACTGGTCATAATGGGTTCCCTGTAGTTGACGAGCCACCATTCTCTGATTCATCAGTTTTGTATGGGCTGATTTTGCGGGCACATTTGATTGTGTTATTGAAGAAAAAAAAGTTTGTCCATTCTTGCACACTTTCAGGTATTAGTGTAATTCAGATCTCTTTCATGAATTTCATCGTATATTTGGTAATTTGTATGATAATTGTGACCTGGTGCAATCTTGGATAAAGAATATTGATGACCATCAATCTGTCTCCTGGGAGCTTCAATCCATAACAAAAAATTGAAGGAAATAGGATGTATAATATATGAAAAATTGACAAAGTACTACATTATCAGGTTTTGATACATCGAAGCAGTTCTGCGCCGACGACTTTGGCAAGCGTGGATCAATGGGAAATAATGAATCGATCGAGGATTTGAAGCTGAGTGAAGAAGAGATGGAGATGTATGTAGACTTGCATCCCTTCACAAACACATCTCCTTATACTGTGGTTGAGACGATGTCTCTTGCCAAGGCTCTCATTCTCTTTCGTGAGGTTGGGTTGCGACATCTCTTGGTCATTCCCAAATCAACCTCGGTGAGTGAACTTCCTTTTCAGCATTGTAATGCTTTCCTGTGTTACTGGAGTACTGTCTTTCTTTACTGTTAGAAACTGTACTGAAGACACAGCATCAAGCTGAGCACCCCATTTTTTTTTCTTCCTATTACATCATTTTTTGTTTTTGGGTGTAGTCTGTGCTTTAGTATCTTGTCGCTGTTCAGCGCAGTGCTGTGCTGATTGGTATGTACCTCCTCCGAGTATACCAACAAAACATGACATGAAAATTATGGCTTCCTTGGTGACCTGACTGAAAGATAAAATTTTAACCAGGTCTTCTAATATTGTGTTCAGATTTTGAAATAGGGGCCATACTCTCAAATTTCAGTACTGCACCAGTTGATTTTGGTAGCTGTAAAGGTCATCTATTGTGGGTTTTCAATTTGGTTTTTATTTTTTGTTTTAATTCACTTGGATCAATTAAAGAGAAAAGTGTATTTCTTTTTTAGATATGCCAATGAATTTACTAAAAACAACATTATGCAGAGGGCCCCAGTTGTTGGTATATTGACGAGGCACGATTTCATGCCAGAGCATATATTAGGACTGCACCCCTTCCTTTCAAACAAGCAGTGGCAAAGGCTTCGGCTTGGGGAATTCGACTTTACAAAAAGTACTCTATCTGTATATTAAACTCCAATAACATTTCAATTTTGAGGTCATTCCTATAAATAGAGGACAAACACACATTTGAGTATTCTCCCGAGGGATCTGAACTTGATTGCATTGGGTTACATATTGTCTGGCTTTGAGAGAACGCAGCGTACCTTCCTTTTTAAAGGCAGGAGTTCCATTTTCTTTTTTATTCCAGCCTTTGTAGAAATATCTGGAATACCCCTTTGAAAAATGAGAAATAGCTTTGATGTATGATTTATAGTCATCCATTAGTTTTATTTATGAGGCAGCAGAACATCTACAGCAAAATGTGTAGTTCATTTTCTTTATTTTATTTTATTTTTGAGAAAAGCGTGATGTACAGAATAGTGATTAGAACAAGCTTTCAAATGTTTGTTGTAATTCTCTATCTATTGTGTTTTATTAGAAGAATGGTATTAACTAAAAATCATTTTGATCAGGGCTAAAAGATTCTGATTCTGACCTAAACCAGACCTACCAATTTCATGGGTTTTAACTTTTTGCGGGAAAAACCTCCAAATCCAGGAAGAAAAAAGAACAAGAAAAAAAAGATAAAAAAAAAATTATCTATATCCTACAGAAACCATCTAATGTGGAAACATTGTTGCCACCACATATCAGTATATCACTTCATCTGATTGTTGGTTTGATGGTGCAATCCTATTTTAGACGCTTGTGACATTCGTGTAGCAGCAAACAAGTAAAAAAATTGACCTTAACTTGACCAAATTGACACAATATGTTTGTAGTATTTGCAGACAGCGCAAAAAGGAGAAAAGAAAATACTAATGTTTGGTCTCATGAGTTAGCTATAGTAGAGTAACATGATCAAACAAAACTATAGTCAGCGTACTAAATTAAACTAACAATCCCAAACAAAACTACGAGTAGAGGCTATTTTTAATAAATGTCTTCTACAGTACGTCTGTAATTGTAAAATTTAAGGAAGTCACAAAAATGAAACTTCTTTGGCATTCCAAATTTATATAAAATGTTTTGGCTTAATTACCTACAACATAATCAGGTGCACATTATGGGATCCGTATCCTCTGCCACGCGGCACAGCCGCATTTCTCATATGAGCCGTCCGATCTGATCTGGACGGTATTTTCTAGGGGCCGTTCAGATTAGATCGGACGGTTGGAATGAAAAGTGCGGCCTGCCGAGCGCGGCAAAGGATGTGAATTCGCACATTATGTGCTGTCTTCAGCAGTTCAGCTTTATCGTTTTATGCACAATACATTTTCTCACAGATACACACCCGTACCCCTGGAAAAAAAAACGTCAAGGCATATAAATATGAGTCGGGTCGATCCTGATCCGCGAATAGGTGAACGTAATTCACCTGCAACTAGTTGACTTGTTATTTAACAAATTTCAAATTTCTAGATCTGAAATAAATTTTCTGATATGTTAGCCCATGGGCGCTTCATTGTGAACCAAATAAACAATATCATAATATTAAAACGGTTTTATATTTCTGATTAGATATCCCAATACATCAATTACAGTATTCTGTTTCTTTCAATTAAAATACACTTAAACGGATCCAGATTCGTTAGTGGTCAGCTCAGATCCCATGATAAATATAAATTAACGAGTTAATGCAATCTTATCCTGATTATTGTGGATTGTGGAATATCATAAAAGGAAGAAAACTCGGAGAGATGTGGTGCTTCGTCTTTTACTCGGTTCGTCTTGGAAAATCCAATAATAAATTGTAAGAGATTTGAACAAAGGTTCATGCATTGATTATTGAAATCCATTTAATTGAAATGTTATTATACGGTTACGTACTATGTGTTCATATAATAATGCGGAGCAAATTGTTGACAACTACTTGGACCGGACCAAAAAAAAAAACGAAAAACGAAAAAAGAGATGAAGATCCAAAAAGTATCAGTAAATAATTAAAAAATACAAAAAAAATGATTATTAATTATATGCAAAAATCAAACAGTCACATACAAACTTATGACCGTTCGAGGTCAAAAAATATTTTTAATTGTTTGCTGAATTTTGTGGGCCTCTTTCCCTTGTTAATTGTCATCTTGATTAAAATAGTCAGCATGCGATTCCTCAACATCCTATAAAAGAGCTGGAACAAAGGAAAGACAAGGACGCAACGTAACATTTTTTTATTTTATCAAACCCATACTTCAAAATCTAATAATTGTTTACATTTTTTTTTTGTTAAGTGCGAATTTAATAGAAATTTAAATTTCTATAAGGTTGGCACACACGTGACTGTTTTTTAATTTTCGAAATAGTTTAAACAAAACAGTAGACTTCTTCAGCATGTCATATATATATATATATATATATATATATATTTTTATATATATATATATATATATATATATATATATATATATATATATATATATATAGAGAGAGAGAGAGAGAGAGAAAGAAAGTTTAATATGCACTATAGTGCATAAGACTTTCTATACACCACGGATGTTTTCAGAAATATTTTTATAAATTGACAAATCTAATTTAACCAATCTAATCTACAAATTGAAATATCATAACAAATCAAATTTTACAATTTTTGAGATTTTATTACTATTTTTTTCGAATTTTTTAAAACATGCCATTTTTGGAATGTTATACTATTAACAATATTCCAAAAATGACATGTTTTAAAAAATTCGAAAAAAATAGTAATAAAATCTCAAAAATTATAAAATTTGGTTTTCTATGAGACTTCAATATGTAAATTAGATTGGTTAAATTAGACTTGTCAATTTATGTCGCGATGCATAGAAAATCCTATGCACTATAGTGCATATTAAACTTTCTCTCTCTCTATATATATATATATGTATATATAGAATTTTTATTGTGAACCATGATGCATAGAAGCTTCCGTGCACCATGACCATTTTGGTTAGTGATTTTGCAAAATGACAAATCTAAATTAGCCAACCCAATCTATATATTGAAATCTCATAGAAAACAAAATTTTACATTTTTTACTATTTTTTTCGAATTTTTTAAAGCTTGCCTTTTTTTGCCACAAAATACACTAATTTGTAGCAAAAAATGGCAAGTTTTAAAAAATTCGTAAAAAATAGTAAAAAAATTTAAAAAATTGTAAAATTTTATTTTCTATGATATTTCAATATATAGATTGAGTTTGTTAAATTAGATTGAAAATTTATGAAACCACTGACCAAAACGGTCATGGTGCACGGAAACTTCTATGCATCATGTTTCACAATAGATTTACTATATATATATGTATATATTGGTTAAAGTATACTACAACATACACTGTATGCTGGAGTCGTTTTTCAAAATCTAAAATTCATACCGTCGATCCGAACCGTTCAAATTGTTCTCCATATTAAAATCTCCTAGGAAATCAAATTTTACATTTTTTCATTTTTTTTGCTATATATTATGTTATTTTCAAAAAACAATGTAAAAGAGTATTTTTGACCCTTCAATTTGAAAATAGCATAATATATAGCAAAAAAATTCGAAAAAATGCAAAATTTGGTCTTGAAAGATATTTTTATATGGAGAACAACTTGAACAGTTTGGATCGACTGTTTGAATTTTAAATTTTGAGAAATGACTCCAGCATACGGGTTTTATCCGTATGCTGGAGTATACTTTAGCCAATCTCTCTCTCTCTCTCTATATATATATAACATATGGTGCATACTAATGTATCGGAGCTTTGGTGCATACTAATCCAAACTCTTCAATCTGATTCAAAACGACTGATTCAAACTGTCTAATATGATCTCCCTATTATAATCTCCTTGGACGGTTTGAATTTTTTGAACGGTTCGAGTCAATATGTATCGAAGTTCCAGTACATTAGTATGCACCATAGGTTTTCTCTCTCTCTCTCTCTCTCTATATATATATATATATATATATATAAAATTATGTATAGAGTTTTGCTATGGTGAGTCGTGACTCACCAGAGGGTCCGTGCGTCGGGCTCAAAACTCCTAGCTTTGATTCAAACTTATCGATCCAAACTGTCAAATACGATCTCCCTATTGAAATCTCCATGCAGACCAAATTTTTTATTTTTTAAAATTTTTAAGTATTTTTTCGGATTTTTAAAAACTGCTGTTTTTGAACGGTTCAGAACTAATTAGATTAACTATTTTCTAAAATAAAAAAAATACTTAAAAATTTTAGAAAAAATATAAAATTTGGTCTGTATGGAGATTTTAATAGGGAGATCATATTGGACGGTTTGAATCGGTCATTTTGAACAAAATCTAAGAGTTTTGAGGAAATTATAGAGAAAATCTATAGTGCATACTAATGTACGAAAGTTTCGGTATATACTGATCTAAACTCTTGGATCTGCTTCAAAATGACCAATCTAAACCGTCCAATATAATTTCTCTATTGAAATCTCCTTGCCAACCAAATTTTACATTTTTTTCAAAATTTTTAAAGTTTTTTTTTTCGGATTTTTTAAAACCGCTATTTTTGAATGGTTCACAAAAAATTAGATTAGCGATTTTCTAAAATTTGAAAAAAAAATCTTTAAAATTTTCGAAAATATGTAAAAGTTGGTCGGTAAGCAAATTATAATAAGGAGATCATATTGAATGGTTTGGATCGGGCATTTTGAAGCAGATCTAAGAATTTGGATCAGTATGCAACGAACTTTTGTATATTAGTATACACCATATGTGTGTGTATGTATTAATTTAAAATGACAGAATAACAATTATGTGAGGCGATTATTTGTGATAAAGATGCATGAGATAACACAAATAAACCTTTTATATTTTCTTATTTTCATTTTTTATATTGTTCTTATTGTTCATTCAAGCATATAATTAACGTCATTGATGATATTTTCTCCTCCTCAAGAATATGAGTCTGAAAAACAATTTCGAAAGACTGACAGGCGATAGATTAAACTCGAAGTAAAATGTTCCATTAGTATCCAAAAGTTCAGAGCTTTGTCGTGATTTATAAAATAACGTAACAGCGTAGTTGACTAATATTCACATGTATATATCGATCAATTGACCATTAGTTTTACGTCCCTTTTGTTTTTTTTTCTTTTTTCAGTAATTAATTGTAACTTCATTGTCATGATGACGAGAATAAAAAGACAAAACCATTTCAATTTAAATGCTCCATTGTATCTGTAATGTAATTAATATCGCCAACGAATGACGCACTTTGTAGTATAATTTAATTTTATTTTCTAGACTTATAAAAAATCTTGGATTCATTTAATAGTATTTCAAATACATTGGACGTTTACTAGTACAATTAATTTGTTCATTCCTTCAGTCAGGACCCTCCCTCTTTTTTTTTTTTCTCTCTCTTTTGCTAACAAGATTTCATAGGACTCTCTCTCTCTCAAGCTATCTCTCACCATTTACCTCCATGATGCACAAAAAATGCTCTTTCTTCATCTTAAATCTGACAATCTGCGTTTTTCTCTATACAATAGGCTTCACAGTTGAAGCTATAAAGCTAAACTCGCTCCGACATCTATCAGTAAGTGAGATCCTTTTTTTCATTAATAGTTTTTTTTTTAATTATCTGTATATACTGTATAGTATCAATGATAAATATTCTGAAAAAAATTGTAAATACTATATTATTCACTTCAATAATGGAATATTTTGTTTTTTTTCTTGTTCATTACTTGGTTGGGTAGTCATCTAATGACGAACAAAATGGAGATCATCGACTGGAGCTAGTAGAAAGAGATCTTGCAACAGCGCGTTATCTGATTAAAAAAGCAGCGATGTCAACAGAAAATAACTCAATGTTAATTCTTAATGAAATGGGAGTGTCTAGTACTACTCGCATCTACAGAAACCCTGTTTCCTTTTTTGAGTAAGCATATATCTACTTTGTTGTATCTAAGTTTAATCTTTTGCTAATTATTTTTTTCGTCTTTCTATACTAATACTAAACAATTTAACACGATGTTGTGCATTGGTCACTTGCAGGAGCTATAGACAAATGGAGAAGAGATTCAAGGTGTACGTTTACGAGGAAGGGGAGCCGCCATTGGTGCATCGCGGGCCCTGCAAGAACATCTACACCATTGAAGGTCGGTTCATCGAACAGCTCGAGATATTGCAGCCTCACGCGCCTGGGGCACGAACGTGGGACCCGCATCGAGCCCATGCATACTTTTTGCCCTTCAGTGTGGCTGATCTGGTTAAATATGCTTATGACAAGTCCTCTCATGATTTTACCCCTCTCATTGCCACATTTGGTGATTATGTGCAAGTTGTGATGAGAAAACACCCCTTTTGGAATCGAACGGCTGGTGCAGACCATTTCATGCTTGCTGCACATGATTGGGTAATTTTATATTTTCTTGAATTATAATTGGTGCATTTAGAGTCTTTCCTGCATTTTTACTGACAATTAATTAATTTTACTGTTTCTAAAGAGATAAAAAGTTTCATATATAATTCAATTGGGGGGTTGAAGTTTGACTTTGTAAATGAGAATATGCATGAAAATTGAAAAGATCACTCAAAATTCAGGTTTTGTCAATTGGAGTTTATGATTTTTTTTTTATTGGTGATATATTTATTAAAAAAACATCATTTACATGAACATATAAAATCCAACACTATGAGACGGCGTGTTATCTGGAGCCATAATCTTTAGTCTCAGTGCACATATCATGCAGCTACACTTGAACGCCGCAATTTCTTGTTTTTCAGGGACCTTATGTCTCCAAGGGCATACCAGAGCTGTACTCAAATTCCATCCGTGCATTATGCAATGCTAATACTTCCGAGGGCTTTGTCCCGAGCAAGGATGTTCCTATCCCCAGGATTAATCTTTACGATGGAAGCATGCCCTCGCAACTTACCGTATCTCCACTCCCTAGCCTCAAAAATCGTACATTCCTCGCCTTTTTTGCCGGTGGTCGTCATGGGCCAATCAGACCAATCCTTTTCGAGCACTGGAAGGATCGGGACCTCGAATACTTCCCTGTGTATGAGTATTTGCCCGAGGGACTTGATTACTATTCCTTCTTGTTGCGGTCTCGATTTTGTCTCTGCCCCAGTGGGTATTCTCCTAACCTTTTTCCTTAGTAGTTGCTCAAATGTAGGATATCATACCGCCCAAAATACTTTGGTACTGTACCTGACATAACCAAAAGATTTATTGCAATGTCAATCAGGTTTTTTTTTCTGTTTTGTTTTATGAATCTAAATGAGCAACAGAGTCAGAAAAAAGCCAAAAAATAAACTTTTTTTTATTAATTGTTTCATCAAACCAAAGCTGGATATAAGTAATCTTATTTTCTGTCAATTTGTTTCATCAAACCAAAATATGCTCCCATATCGTTACTTTATTAATAACTAAAGACCAATTAACCAGATAAATGGAACAATGACCATATAGGCAAGTTTAACAACAATTATTAAAAAAATTTAGTCATTCGTAAATTCTTTTCGAATATCGTCGTAGATTTATGACAGTGTGAGTGCAATAATATACTTGTAGCAAAAATTTTTTTGTCCAATAACCATATATATAGTCCATAATTTTGTATATATATGCCATAGTTTTGTGAGCTAGAAACTCACTAAATTGTTTACCCAGTAGACCCTCATAATTTTGTATATTTCGGAGGGCATCAAACAAAATTTTATATCCTATATCTAAACTAATATTAACTCCTGCAATTTGTTAAACAGATTTGAGGTTTCAAGTCCTCGGATTGCTGAGGCAATTTGGGCAGAGTGTGTACCTGTTATCATTTCGGAAGGATATGTGCTTCCTTTTAGTGATGTCCTACAATGGAACGAGTTCTCAATTTCAGTGTCAGTTGCTGATATACCGAACCTCCGAGACATGCTAGCAGCTTTACCCGAGGAGGAGATCGAGCGGCTCAGGGGAGGCGTTAAGGCAGTGAAAAAGCATTTTGTGTTAAACCAACCTCCTAAGCGATTTGATGTGTTTAATATGATTTTACACTCTGTGTGGCTGAGGAGGCTTAATCTCCGGCTAAGATTACCAAGCTTGTAGTAAATTTAAACTTTGAAAGCTGAGGTATGTTTGAATTCTGTATTTCGTATTATAAATATATGGTGCCAAAGCTTTATTATAAAAAATTGCAATGGAGCCGGGGGATGAAAATGGCTTGTAAATTGTGTGATAGCTTCAGTTCTATCCATTATGTAAATGTAATTACTGATACGAATACGACCTCTTTTACAGTCTGTGTGGAGTGTGGACAATGCCATAGTCAGACGACAATAGCCAAATACAGAGGCATTTTCTTACCACAAATTTAACTTTTGAGACAGATCTTAGTAATCCTTGGCGTGTTAACTATACATCACAAAATTCTCTTTTATAGAAACCATTTAGATGAAACATCAAAAGGTAAATCTATTTCAACAGTGCAGAACAGTAGAAC
The DNA here is from genome assembly GCA_028095005.1 of Rhynchospora pubera. NCBI lineage: Eukaryota > Viridiplantae > Streptophyta > Magnoliopsida > Poales > Cyperaceae > Rhynchospora > Rhynchospora pubera. Next base: position 226,515,149 of record CM051459.1, on the reverse strand, counting down.
ACAATATCATTTAATTTGTCCTTTCATGTCAATGACACGCTTGTCTTCATTTCTTATTGATTCGAACTGTGGTTTTCTACCAAAATTCCAATAACGGTATTCCAATAAATTCTATGCATTGTCAAGAAAAGTATTACCTTTTTTTTTTTCTAATGACCGCATCCATATTTTTTTATTAACTTTTGTTTGCAAGTATGACCTTCTAGAAGATGATATATTAATCCACTTATTCGTCAGTAGGGGTGAAAACGGTCACCGTTTCGACCGTCCTTTCGTTTCGTTTCGTTCAAAACGAAACGAAACGGTTAAGATTTTTTGTTGCGTTTTATAAACGAAACGGTTAACGAAACCTTAGAACAGTTTCGTCCATGTATATTTTCGTGATTGGACGAAACGGTTAACGCAAATGGGTGATCAATTTCGTTTTAAAACGAAACGGTTAACGAAATCGACCGTTTTCGTGGTCGTTTTAGACGTTATGCAGCCATATTCGTCAGATTTGTTTGAACTTTGAATCTATTTGGCAACCTCAGACCTGTCCTCAGACGTTCAGTTAGTCTCTTTGTTTGGCGGCCCATTTATCCCGAACGACAAAAATAGTGGGCTCTTTTTGACTCTCCCATCTACCCAGGCCCAGCACACTGCACAGCACTGCATTAAAGCTTAATCCCTCTATTTTTCGATTTTTTTTAAAGATAAATTGGGTCAAAGCAATCCAAGTATCCAACTTATTTTTAAATTAAATGTCCATAAAAAACATCTAGCCGAATTTCGAACCAGCGATTTTTCACTCAGTGTATTGCTTTTTGGCACTAGACTAAGAGCTGTATCTTTTTTTTTTCGATTTTTCCAAGACCTTTCTTCTCAAGTCTTAGCAATGCCAACTATAGACCTAGGTCCAAACAAAAGGATTCTTTCATTTAACCATTTCGTTTCGCACATCCTTAACGGTTAACGAAACTGATTTTTTGTTTCATTTGTTAAACGAGATGACCAACAAAAATTAAATTAGTTTCGTAACCGTTTATGCTATTTTGAATGTATTTTTTAAGTATTATGAACAAATTTTGATGAAATATATAATGTGTATTGAGATATATTTTGTGAGAATTTGATAATATTAATGATGTTATTTTTTATAAAATTGTTTTGTGAATTATTAATGATATTTAATGTGATATTGCATTTGCATATCACTAACTACTCGAAACAAGTGCTTTTTGGAATTTCAAATGATAATGATGATGATTCTCCGAGTTATGGCAAATATTCATGCCGAAATGGAATGAGCTCGAAATCATGCCCTCGGAAATCTAACTTAGGCCCTGATCAAAATCTCATTTTTCTAACATGGGATTTCATTTCATTTCATTTCGTTGGAAAATTCTTGATCATTATGAACGGATTTTGTATCATTTGATTGAAATTTCTATGTAATTAGATCCAACGAAATCCTACGAAATCCTATGGAATCAATTGAATTGAATTGAATTGAATTGAAATCCCGTAAAAAAACCATTTTGATCAGGGCCTTATTCTCCAGAAACCGTTCTGGCCTGAAGAGTTCATGGTTCGAACCATACAGATACAGTCGGGTCTTTTCCAATTCCCCAAACATTTACCATTACTGTGCACCCTTTGGTATGGCGTAACCAATTAAGTTCCACACCTTTCTCGGATACTATGGGCGTGTTTGGATCGTTGGAAGAAAGAAGAAGAAGAAGGAAGAAGAAGAAAAAAAATTATAAATAATCCAAACTCTTCACAAAGTTACATATTTCCCAATACTTCTTCCCACTTCTCCCCTTCTTCCCTTCTTCCCACACCTATGGATCGTTGGAAGAAAGAAGAAGAAGAAGGAAGAAGAAGAAAAAAAATTATAAACAATCCAAACTCTTCACAAAGTTACACACTTCCCAATACTTCTTCCCACTTCTTTCCTTCTTCCTTCTTCCCACACCTATCCAAACGCACCCTATGTGTGGTAAAAGGAGCAGGGCAACAGGGTCTGGGTGTTTCCGCATAGTTTCCTTCACCAGTCACCACTGCTTGGAGATATGGAAGCTTGGTTAAGTCTGTTTCCTCAACCTGCTTAGACCCAATGTTTTCTCTTAGCTCAGAGATGACCTTTGACATTTTGTCCGTGTTGTGAAGTAGCTCTGCCATTGCCGGCCCATTCAAGTACCACTGAGCTTGTATATATGGAGCGCCAACACCAAAAATTAATGTCCTGATAAGAAAGTGAATAAGATTTGAAAAATATGATGAGTTGAATTAAACAGAAAATGTGCTGAATTTAGTACCATAAAGTAAGCTCGGATCACTTTGAGGTTAATTAATCTTGTTTTCATCGTGCAATTCTTGCAGAGAATCCAAGAAATCTTTTCTTTTCTCATCATGAACCGTAACACCATTCAGTCTGCGGTTAATAATGTCATTGAAGAAGCCATAATATCTATCCAATAGCTTCTCACCATAACGCAGCGCACCATTCAAATCAAGCGAGCGCAAAAATGGAAAAAGGTATGATATGTTAGGCTTTGCTGGATCGACAATTGAAGCCACGAGTACATCCCTGAACTCTTGCACACCGGAGTTGAGGTCCACCACATTTTCAGAGAAAAGAACACCTGAGACGACATTTATCATGCTGCTGAACACTGCAATTAAAGTTAACTCTCAGTGGTTCACTGGCATGATCACGAAAGTGTTGTACTAGTTCACGCGTGCCTTTGCCTTCCTGACAGCTCGACTAAAATCGAGACTGCGTGCAGAGAAAAGGTACGTGGCACCAACAGCCCGTAGTTGCTTCCATAACGGATTTGAGGATGATAAGAACATCATTGATATTTCTTTGCGGCCATATGCATGTACAAAGTCGGGGCACCACCGCTCAGACAGAGACTTGTCTTTGGTCTGAAAGGCCTCTCGAGCAACGTCAGGGGAGGAGAGGACAACGAATGTGTCGGCACCCATTTTGACGGAGATTATTGGACCACAAGTCTTTGCCAGTTTCGCAAAGACGATGTGCGGCAAGTCGACCATGCATACTAAAAAGGTTTTCGATAATCGGGAGAGGGGCGGGGCCCGGTGGCAGCTTTTTCTTGGTGAAGTTGGAGAGGAAATGTTTTGGGCCAATTAAAGGCCTTAGGGCGAATTATCTTGATGCATTTGGATTTTGGACTGTATAGTATAGGGGTTTTAGAAAGCCCAGAAGAGTGAGTCCAATTGTAGAATGATGTGTTGAAGGCCAAGCCCAAGGCCGAGAAGCTAGGAATGTAATGCGAATCACAAATCCAATAAGGCAATGAAAACAGCAAAGACGGACAGGGAGAGGGAGAGCCTTAGCATTGAATCCGACGCGACGAGATCAAAGCCGAACCGAGAACCCTTCTCTCTTCCCAGATCCCAGATCCCAGATCCCAGATCCCAGATTCCAGATCGCAGATGGCAGCGCCGGACCTCCTCTTCGGGCTCCGAAACAACTTCTACCTGGGCGCGTACCAGGCGGCCATCAACAACAGCGAGATCCCCAACCTCACTCTCAATCCCTCCTCCGACGACGCCCTCGAGCGCGACTCCCTCGTCTACCGCTCTTACATTGCGCTCGGCTCCTACCAGCTTGTCATCAATGAGATCCACTCCTCCGCCCCCACGCCTCTCCAGGCTGTCAAACTCCTCGCCCTTTATCTCTCCACTCCTCACCACAAGGTTCCTTTCTTTCCTACTTCCTACATCTATCCATCTCTCTCAATTTCTTACTCTCTTTCCTCAATATTTCAAGGAATCCGTCATTTCAAGTCTTAAGGACCTCTTGGCTGATGCTGCAATAGCAACCAACCCTACTCTTCGGCTCATCGCCGGCACCATTTTCCTCCATGAACAAGACTACAACGAGGCCTTAAAGTACACACACCCTGGCGGCACCTTGGACCTGTAATCTTTTCTACTACCATTTTTTATACATCAACTCAAATTGTTAAATGCAAACATTTCTTTTATTTATATTCAAATTTCATTTTTTGTCATTCTCTTTCTGTAGCCACGCTCTTAATGTGCAAATATTCATAAAGATGAACCGATCTGACCATGCTGAGAAACAGCTCAAGATAATGCAGCAAATTGATGAAGACCATACTCTCACACAGCTTGCAAATGCTTGGGTGGACATTGCTGTGGTAGCTTACTTAGATTATTTCTATTATTCATACATTATTTCTATTATGCATCTGACAAGGTTCTTCCTAAATGGTTAATCTGTTTCACCTGGGTTATTGGTGGTTGCCTTGGTGCTTACTCCATCTTATAGTTTGTAGTATTTAGTTCAGGGATGGGGGCGTAAAAACACATTTTAATTCTGCAGCCCCTGTATTAAGCTATTTTTTTTGTACTTTTTTTTTTTAAAAAAAATGTGATTACTTATGGCTATTTTGCCATTGCAGGGTGGGTCTAAGATACAAGAGGCCTACCTTATATTCCAAGATTTCTCAGAGAAGTATCCCATGACTTGCCTTGTTTTAAATGGGAAGGCTGTGTGCTGTATGCTCATGGGTAATTTTGATGAGGCTGAATCTTTGCTTATTGAAGCTTTGAACAAGGTCACCTCTCTCTCTCTCTCTCAGCATATTGTCCCTCGAACCAGCTACTTCTGTTGGTCTTCTGGCTGCTTTTCAGTCAAAGTTCTTTAAAAAGGGGATAAGATGTACTTGTTCTGAATTTGTTATGGATGGTGTCCTATTTATATGCTTGCTTAGCCAAAAATGTGGTCCAGCAGACTTATTTCTTGAAAACCATGCAGGATGCGAAGGATCCTGAGACACTTGCAAACCTTGTCGTGTGCAGCCTCCATTTTGGCAAATCTGCTTCTCGCTTCCTCAAGTAAATTTGTCTATATATTTTTTGTTCATTTCAATATACGACTGCCTTCTTGTAATCAATTGTTTTTGGTTTAGATATATGTTCTCACTTTCTACTTTGTGTTTACTCTACTTCTTGTTAACTTGTCTAATGAGATTTACCGTTACCCTTTCTGTTTGTTTAATTATTATGATTTTATTTTTGTACAGCCAATTGAAGCTGTCTCATCCTGAGCACACTCTAGTCAAGCGCATGGCATCTGCTGAAGAAAGCTTTGAAAGAGCAATCCAGAGCATTGCTTAATTTCCTTAGAGGATGTTATTTTTTTTTTTGGTGTGATTTGAGGATTATTTTTACATAAGTTTAATGTTTTATGTTTTCTTCTCTTTTGGTCCATCTAAGCAAAAATGAACAGCATTATTCTTATCAGTATTATTATAGATAAATTTACAAAACTTTGTAGTGCAGTTTGTGTTGTGACATATGTGACAATTAATGCAATTTAGCGTTTGATCCCTGTTATTATATGACCCATATGTTTTGCTTATAACAAAGTGAAGCCCTTGATTCATTTTTTTTTAAATTACTAATCACACACACACGCACACATAAAATTAAAATAATGACATCATATATTTGTACAACGAATTGTCAATCCAGAAAAAAATCCTTTCTTCAAACTTGCAAGTTAAAGCACAAATATAAGAAATCAACAATCTTGCTAGTTATACTTCTTTCTCTTTTGTTTAAGTGAAGAAAAAAAAGACCCTCATAAAAATTATGAAACATATGTACAATTTGCATATCATACAGGATACTCATTAACGTATCATTTTGTGGAACCGTTGCACAGAAAGAGTTTTAGCAAGCTAAACCTTTGATCACGGTTATTGTCCTCATCGGCTTGCTCGGCAAAGTCATCGATCAAGGTGGTTGCACCGTGCTTCTCTTCAATCTCCTTAAAAATTGAGGGGCAACTGAGACTAAGATGCTTGTACCCTTCTGTTGAAACCATCTGATGATAGTTCTCTCGTGCTGTTGCGAATTCAAGACAAATATCTTTCAGCTGAGGACAGTTGTGCTGCTCAGCCAAAGCAAGAGTTGTTGCCACCGTCGCTGCACTTACGTTCTTACTCAACTCTTTTTGGCAAATCAACTTCAATCTCTCTAATGCATATCGGTCGGCCGCCACAAGCAAATGCTGCATCATTATAGTTAATGCATCGGGGCCATCCACACTGTTTTTTAGTTCCTTTTCTTCTGGAAGTGAGTCAGTATATATAAAATGAAGAAGAGCTTTGAACACAACTGGTTCCATGTCTTCGATTGTTATTCTCTTGGCATGATTTTCCTTCATCGGGCCAAACAACTCCGCTTTAAAGACAGGTGACCTTAAAGCTAGCAGTAGTTTGTGCACATAAAATATCTCACCTCCGACCACAAAAGTTATATCAGTGCCTTCTTGACTCCTCAACAGTTGCCCAAGCTGTTCTGGTAAATCTGACGGTGGGACCACAATTAGACAATTTTGTGGCTCTGCAAGGCTTTTGGGGCTAACAATTGCAACGCTGCAAATAACTTCAAAATGATCATCTCTTACATACATCTCAAGGTCGTCTCTTTTTATGAATTTGGACCATCCCTTGTATTTTCCGGGTCTTCGAAAAGTGTGAGTATTCCTGCTGCGCAAGGACGTTGTCGGGTTGCCCTTTCGATCCAACAGACAGAATTCAAAAATTACACTAACTTCGGTTTCGCTCGCATAGGATAGATATAGCGACATGTACTTACCTTTATCCTTGGCATAGTATCCTTCAGGATAACACTTGATGTACCACTCAAGTCCTCCAATGGTGAAGTTGGGTGATAAGAAGAAATTACCGATACCGATATCCTTGATTTGGGAGAACCCAAATTTTAGTCGGTACGATCCACTTGTTATCTCGGTAATGCTAGTTGATGCCTGGTCGGTGAAGTCGACGCGAGGGGTTCTTCCATTGGGCATTTTGGTAATTAGTTGAATATATCTGCAGTTATATTCTTTCTTGTGAAGTAGTTTTTAGGAAGGGAGAAGAACAAAAGAGTGAGTTGTATGCGAGGCTAAATTAATTAGAAGATGGGGAATGCTGATGTAATTTCACTATTTTAGTATTAGTGAGAATTGACCCAGTATCGCTTGAATTAGAAAATACAATACTGAAGAACTCTAAATATATCTAATGTTATTTTTTAAATGCTTTGTGTCAATTGGAGACGAAAGACTTTGAACTCACCTACAAGCATAACTCATCCTGGAATTTGTCTTAAAAGGATGTTTAACCTACAAGCATAACCCATCTTGGAATTTGTCTTAAAAGGATGTTTAACTTCTATCTTAATATCTAACTTTGAGTATGGTAACTTCACGCAACTATCAAGTTGCAATATTGCCGTGATAACCATCTCCAATTAGTACTCACACGAGTTTCAACAATAGCAATAAGTAGTAAGATTATTCCAGATTTCTTTTAATTTAATTATGATGAACCTTTAGAATTGTTAAGAGTTCGCATGGCATATCTGTAATAATGTGAACTAGCTAGGAAATAAATGTAATATACTAGTTGAAAGATCTTCTATTTGTAGAAATAATTATAGTAATCGATCAAATATTCTCATGGACAACCGTTGGGTTGGTAAGAAACAGATCATTTTTATCTTTCAATATCTATTTTAAAAATTTATTAAATTGATCAAGTACGTATAGGATAAACCGTTGGGGCCTGGGAGATGCCAAAGTCTTTTTGTGTTTAAGATGTATTTATTAAATTGATCAAGTACTTATACACGTAACAAACAAATATTATTTCCACATAAATATTTTAATTTTGGGTTTAAATTTGGTATTCTAGATGAGAGAATTGACTAAATATTTGTTAGATAATTTTACTAGTCTTGATAGCTTCACGTGGGCTAACAAGTATATATTTATTATATATTTGTGTTCCCGGTTTTGAGTCTCTGCACTTTTCACGTCTGTTATTTTTCTATTCATCATGTGTTATTTGTTTTTTTGAAGAACATCAAGTGCTATTTGATTTAGGGTAAGATCTTAAGTTTGAATTGGGTGAGCTAAGGTGAATTAAAACATCGGCAGACCAAAAATTTTTGTGGGTTTAACTAATGACTATGCATCGGTAAATTGAACCTTTTTTATTTTAAATTTATTCTCTAGATGAAAATGCATTGAGCAATAATTGCTGTGAATATTGAGATGTGATAATCATCTATCTCCATATATACGTTCATGTATCATAGGCTCCGTTTGGATGAGCCCTAAAAATTAGGGAGTAAATTTATTATAAACAATTCAAACTCTTTACAAAGTTATACACTTCCCAATATTTTTTTTCTTATTTCTCTTATTCCCACATCATCCAAACGAGCCATAGAGATAAGGAAAAATTGGATATATCATATAACCCACCCACCCCCCACAAAAAAAATCTATTGTCTAATTTTGTGACCAAAGTACCCTCGAAAGTTGAGAGCTGTGGGATCCGCTCCTTGATTCACGCTACGCTAGATAATCATCATAACATCATTCATCATCATCATCATCTATTGAGTATTGGTCACAAAATTCTTGGGAGGTTCTTTGGACACTCTAATTTCGACTGGGGTCATTCTCCTAAACTCTTTTGGACGCATTTGCCCACGCTAAATAAAGCAAGAGGCTGCTCATTGGAAACCTCTAAAATCCAATCTTTATTTTCTCTAATATCGCAAATGATATGTCAGGCTCTTTATTTATGCAGCACCAATTTAAGCATCGAAAATCTAACAATATTTGTACATGAAAAAAGTACAATTATGTCAGAAAATATTAATTCAAAATTTAACAAATGTTTGTCAATTTTTTTTGTCTTGAATATCGTACCGACCATCGAACCAGTCAAGAAAAGGCCACGAGATTTTATATGTTTAATCGATTGTACCGATGTTAAATACTAGTTAACGTCATAAATATTTTGATCTTAAAAAAATGATGTCATAATAATTTAAAGATAAATAACTTCTTAAAACATAAATATCATTATAAATATATACATTTAAAATATTTAATTTTATAATTTTATAAATCACGGTTAATAAACTGAGTTCTCTTTTCTTATTTTATTTAATTTTTATGCATAAGTCAATTACTAATTCGATACACGAGAATGTGATTCAGCGATATGTTTCAAAATTGACCCTTATTTTGGCTAAATATCAAATATTCTTAACAATATCTTATTTTCTTGGATTTATTATAATTTAAAGTTTGAATTTATTGGCAATGAACTATATTTACAATCTTGGAATCATCTTAAGAAAATAAAAAGAAAAAAGTACCGAGTCTCTTCAATTTAAGAATGAAGATTACCGTAATAGTACAAATTTTTTTTGAAAGTGTAGATGTATTTTAAGAAAAATCCTGATTTATAATCGGCTCTTAGGCCATGTTTGGTAGAGGAGTAAATCGTGGAGTAGCTTAAGGAGGAGTAAATAGTTAATCCACTTTACTCCTCCAATTTTAGATTATGTTTGGTATGAAAAGATGGAGTAAATATAGAGTAAGAGTAAATAAAAATGAAAACCATCTCTTAATTCCACGGAGTAACTTTACTCCACCTAAAATGGTGGAGTAATTTTCTCCTCCTTACTCCACACTACTCTACCAAATTTAAATCATGTTTGGAGGAGTAAAAGTGGATTAAATGAGTTACTCCACCTTTAATCCTCTATCAAACATGACCTTAATGTGGTAACTAAATAATTGATCTAAAGTTTCTTTCTATCTAAATATAAGAGAAAAAAATAGTTAAGGAAAGTTTTATAAGAGCAAAAAGTAGCCTCTTGCTTTATTTAACATGGACAAATGCGTCCAAAAAAATTTAGGAGAATGCCCCCAGTCGAAATTGGAGTGTCCAAAGCACCCCCCCCTATTCTTCTCCAACCAACGACAACGAGCGCAAGCTCACTCGGCCTTGGCGGCGGCTGCTGTCCTCTTCCTCTTCCTTGTTCGACAGACGGCAGCTTATTTACGATGGAAACCACCTTCATATCTCACAAATCCATTGCTGTAATCAATTCAATTCTATCTTACAATCCGAGAAAGATACCACTTTTCCTACCTCCTACAAGGTGCTTGTGCATCCCCTCTACTAGTAGTAATAAACTCCTCTTTCCTTACTCGTCAATACTCTCTCTTCTACCACATATACCTTTCTATAACATTAACATGTACCTTTTTACCTTCAACTGCTTTAGGACTCCGACACGCTGTTGTGTGGACCTTTTTATCGCCGCGGAAAAATAAAATAATATACGAAAATCCGTGGGAAAGGGAAGAAAGATCTATTCAGATATTTTCCGCGCGTCACAATTCGATATAAGTCCTTTCTTAACGAAGAGAGAAGAACTCATATGAATTTATATTCACGCGAAGGTTATTATTTTGTGAGTCCTTTCTTTCCAGCAGGCGCAAGCCCCTGCTGTTAATTACCTCGGGAATAACCGCGAAAACCTCTGATTAAGGGATTCGAAGAATTATATGTATATAGGCTAAAAGAGTTGTGAAATGCAACTTGTTGGACGATTATGCATGCGACATTTGTTCATGGGATTTTTATGGTAAGTTGAGATTTAAAATTTTTAATCTAACTTGAACCATAATGGTAAATTACCGACCAGTCCATTAGTCGATCAAATACTGCTTTATTTTGGAGTTGAGATTTTTGTTCTCGTTTTTTATATTTGATTTAGGATTTGATTTATTTGTTCTCGAATCCTATGAAGTACCGGGTTCTAAGTACAGAACATATTGTTGACTCAGAAACAAGGACTTCGCAAAGTTAGGGTCAAGAGTGTAACCGCACTGGTCACTCGGGCGCAACAACCTTGCAACTCGTACACTGAATACAAAGCGGGCCGCTGATTCAGGTGATGAGGGAAACTTATGATCAAACTGGGGCTTTGGTCCAGTTAGACTGCTTTTTATTTTATTTGGGTATAATTCGAGTTAATTTGAACTCAAATTATAATTTGGTTTCACTTTTGTTAAATTGAATCAATTTAGATTCAAATTATATTAGTTCGAGACGATTTGGGGCCTCAAACTAAATTCTAGATAACTTGAGTGTATTTGATACTCAAGTTAATTTTGATTTGGATTTGACACAATTCGAGTCAACTTGGACTCAAATCAAAATTTGATTTGGTTTGGTTTGTATTTGTGTCAATTCGAGTTAATTTAAACTCAAATCAGAATTTTACCATAAATTTCAAACATTGAAGTCACACAATTTCATTTTGGTTTTGTGGACTTTTAGAATTCCTAAAGAAATTTCAATTTAATTTGAATTTCACATGATGCATTATGATGAAAATGATCAAAGTCGGATTTGACTAATCTTTAAATGATTTTGACATCAAATGACCAGTGAAACTGAAACCTTTAGAATTTTCTGAGTTTTTGGATATTTCATTTGAGATTTTTCGATTTTTTTGTGAATTTTAATGTATTTTGACATTTGGACAATTTACAAATTTTCTGGGCTGTACATTTTGGACAGAACCAACCAGACCATTGATCAGTTCAAAATTAGAAAAGAGTCTCTATATTTCATCAAAAATCCTGAAACTAGATTCATTTGAAAGAAGACTCAGAGAAGATTTTTACTATCATTTTTATAGAATTTTTGGAATTTATTTCATTGGGTTTTGGGCTTAATCTTTCAGGGTCATTTTCTGAAAAACAGTTTTATCAGTTAACATGACCTTTGGTCACTATTTCAATGATTTGTTTTTGTTCTGTTTTGAATTTTTACATGAGGTTTATTTTATTTGAAACTAGACTTCAATAGGGAAATTTTAATATCTAGTATGGATTTTTCTGACTTTATTTGGTATTTGTATAGAAATTTGCAATCTAGGCCAACTTTCTGGAAACAGTTTCCTGAGACAGACAGACATCAGTTCAGTTTTTGAATTTTTATTTGCTCTCTGTTTGTAATTATAACTTGAAACTTTCAGATTTGAAACTTTACATCTTGAGGCAGTTATAGTAATTTTCGTAGAGTTTTTAGAGGTTTATTTCAAGGGTTTCAAGGTGTGAACTTTCAGACATATTTACTGGCACGGTTTGCTGACAATTTCCTGAAACTCAATTTCTTGTCTGATTTCAAAAATTCGTTATAATTAATCTGTGCATCCAAAAATTATGGAAATTTTAAAGAAGATGTGTCCTTTCGTTTTTCATATAAATTTAAAATTTTATTTGATTCTGTTTAACCGTTTATGAAATAAAAAAGATTTCGTTAAACTGTCTTTTTGCCAGTTGTATCAGAAACTGTGCAGAGTTCAGTTTTAATATTTGTCACTTTGCAATACTCATTATTTTTACCAGCAAGCACCTAATCTTCATCATGGAACTTCAGAATCCCTTTTTCTGTTATAAACTATTGCTATTAAACTTGAAAAAGATCAATTTCTGAGTAATTTTCGACAGCATGTCGTTTCTTTCATGATCATCATCGGATTTTTGCTGTCCTTTTGATTAATTCCTCTTTGCAATCAAACCATGTTTATGGATGGCTTACTGCCTAAAAAAATTGATCCAAGGAACAGGCTTGAGTAAAAGAAAATCCAAAGCTGTGCTAAGGCATCTCTTAATCAAGTTGGAACATCATACAGAATCAAAGCTGTGCTAAGATCCCTTTTTGTTTCATTTCAACACAATCAATTTGTTATTTTATGCTTCTTCAAAGCTGTGCTAAGTTGAAGTATAAAAATATAAATAGATTGTAAACGGAGTGTAAAATTTCCATAGCTTAGAATTTGATAGAGAAACTAAAGTTGTTCTCTAAATGAATCAGAATTTGATTAAAAGTTGTGCTAAGGACTCATGCAATTTAATTTGATATATTCCTTTAATTAATTTCCATAAACTCACAAAGATGTGCTAAGTTAGTCATGGAGAAATGAATGAATCGCACCAACAACTTTCAGATTATATAACAGAAACTAACAATAGAAAGAAGCCAAGAATACCATGAGAAATCCCATTTTTATATATACTTACTGTTTCCTTACAAGCCACAAAGTGAATCAACAGCAAAATTACTCTCTCTTTCTCTCTTACAATTGTTTTATGGGGAAAAGAAAGAAAAATGGAAAAATCTCTCTGGTTCACTCTTCTTTTTTTTTCTTTTTTCTTTTTTTGCGCCAACTTTTCTCTCAACAGATGCCTCTCTGTTTTCTTCTGTCAGATCCCTCTGTGTTTCTTCTTTTATAACCATTTATCATAGTGGTTATCATCTGAACATGGACAGCTCATGTGCTGACTTGGCATGATCTGATTGGTTTCTTTCAAATTTTGATGAGAACGTGGGTGGTTATCACAGCACGCTCCTCTTCAGATGATTTCTTTGGCGGCAATCTTTCTTCATGTCTCTTAGTTCCCTTCTCTACATATGAAACTCACCGTCACTTTTGTGAATTTGGGCTTTAGTAGTTTTGTTCTTTTTGAACAGGGCCTTTTTCTTCTTTTATTTTTTTTTGCCGAATCTTACTGAGCCTTCTTTTCTTTTGCGCAATCCATTCTCATCAATATTTCTTTTGAGTCTCCATTTCAAGAAATAAAGGGGGCATCCATCACACCTTTATTTCTACTATTGGTTACTCTTCTTATTTATTTTGCATTTTTTTAGGGTACAACAGCTGTACAATGTGCAACGCACTTTTAGCCTTGCATGGATATACATAAGGTAATTTTGCCATGTTATCCACTCTCTTTTCTAGTTTTGTACCACCAACAGGTACAGATGTGTATTGTCTATTACATGTACTATCTTGGTTTATACCAATCTATCTGTTTCTTCTTTTGTGCCTTTTTGCTTTTTATTGTTTTCTATTTGCCTATTTGGTTTACCATATTTTCTTAACCTTCCTATGCAAGGTTATTGTATTTGACCAGTATTGTACTAAAAAATGCATTGAGATGTGATAATCATGTATCTCAATATTTATATATACGTTCAAGAATCATATAGATAATTGGCTGTGAATATAATATAATAATTAGTCTGGTTAGAGGCTTACAGCGCCTGAAACGCAACTATGGTCTATGGCTCGCCTAGTCGCCTGTGATAAGAAATAAAAATGTGACCTAAGTTGAGAGTCGTCGGATCCGCTCCTTGATTCACGCTAGTTGAGTATTGGCTTATTCTTATTCTAATTCTTATTCTTGCTCCAGCGCAAGCTCACAACTCACTCGGTCTCGGCGGTGGCTGCTTCTCTTCCTCTTTTGGATTCAAGGTTAAATTTGAAACATGGAAAAAATCATATTAAGGGTCTGATCGGAATGAGATAACTCAAGAGTTCAATTCATTTCAATAGAATAGAGTTCAAAAGAAATGATTTCTAAATGAAATCTGGTGATCGGAACAAATATAAAAAGAATTGAAGGGAATTGAAGTTTGTGATCGAAATAAATATAAAAATGATTTCCACTCTTAAAATTGGACTATTTTACCCTCACTCAACAGCCACCGAAACAGATATTTGCATATAACATAAAATCTTTTGTTTCAAATTAGATGGTAACACTATGATGATATTAGACAGCTAGCACTATGATGATACTTTCGGTGATAAACAATATTTTGAATTAAATCATACATAGACCATACACATAACTTACTTTACCAGTAAACATAGTTTGCTCAGTACATCCTCAAAATCACATATACCAGTTATGATTTAACCACGAATACACGATATCTAGAAATTTAAGTAAGAAATAGCAAGTAAAAGACAGAATACAAACAAACAAAATTATATGCCAACTGCCAAGTAAAAGAAAGAATTAAAATTGTATGTCAATTCCGTATACTTGGGCTTTTCAAGACTCTTTTATTAATCAGAAAAAGACGGAAAAAAAACAATACCTTACGGAATGAAGAGAGGAGGTTAGCCGTGTGCTCTGCTTGCCTCAAAATCCAATGGTTGCGCAGAGAGGACAGGCACAGGTTAGGCTTTTATCGCAAGAGGGATGCGGAAGGGTAGAAGCGCCTAAAATTTTTTCGCTGCTTTTCACCCAGCAAAATCATGCGAAATTCCTTGCTTTTTCACGCGATTTGGATAGCCCTAATTTTTCCTTCCAAATCGCGTTGAACGAATTGAAGTCCCGTGTCAAGAGCCATTCCGATCAAGAATTTATGTTTCTCGTCAATTTCAATTGACGTTGGGCTGCTTATTTTTTCATTCCGGTCGGAGCCTAATTGAGATGAGCTTGGATTTGGTAAAGAAAAACAAAGGAATAGAAAGTCCTGTTCTCTCATTTTAGGCTGAAACACATATGGTCGCACGAAAAAATGGCACGGAAAATCCAACACTTACTAAATCTAAACATCACCCGCCGTCTCTCCTCAGTCCTCCGTCGCCTCTCTATCTCCTTGTCAGTTCTCACCCTCTGCTCTCCTTTTATTTTTTGCTCACTCCGCCAAAAGAAAAGAATAAAATAGAAAGATAAGTGCCGCAGATCACTTCCTTCCTTCCCGCCCAAAGCTTGGGTTTGGTCCTCAAACCCTACTTCTCTTCTCTTTACCTTACAAATCCCAGTTGCTATCGGATATACACAACTTCAACTTGTAAGAGGAGCACTATTTACTATTCTCCTGCACTCTTAAAATCTTGTTCTATACTGAATTGGGCCTTCTTGGCTTCAGTGTTTTTTTAACCTCAAATCTGAAAATTTTTTGTTCATATTTCCGTTCCCAATTCTCCTCTCCAATCTCCAACTCCGCCTCTCTCTCATTTTGTTTTACGACTATTCACGACTCAAGGTCGATCTGGACTGAAACACAGATGGTCGCACGAAACAATGTCACAGAAATCCAACACGGACTAAACCTAAACATGAGCCGCCGTCTCTCCTGGGCGTTGCTTTTCTCACGGCCTAAATTAGCAAAGCACGCTAAAATTTAATAAATGACGAAAATATCCTCATCTCTTATCCATTGTAGTCTCTCAGTCTCTCCCCTCTCTTGGCTCTCGATCGGATCTCTACTTCTTGTCCCAATCTCTCTCCGACACTGGTTCAGTCTGGCTAAATCTCTCGGCCCTCAACCTTTGAGGATTGGTTGATCTCGTAGCCATCGTCGATCTCCTCTCCGGCTCTTCCGCCTCCTAGTGAATTGATCGAAGATAGCTAGATGGATTGAAAGAGACAGCTTCGAAATAAATAAGATTCCTATCTGTTAAAAAATTTAAAAATAATATCTTTCATCAAAATAATATCACAGAAAATTTAAAAATTTATTAAAAAATTTGTTCTCTCATTGTGAGCTGAAACACAGATGGCCGCACGAAACAATGTCACAGAAATCCAACACGTACTAAATCTAAACATCAGCCGCCGTCTCCTGCAGTCCTCCGTCGCCTCCTCTCCCAGTCTCTCTCTCCTTTTCTGCTCACTCCGGACCTCCGCCAAAAGAGAAGAAAAATAGAACGATAGGTGCTCTATACCTCTTAATTTTTTGCCGGAACAAATCAACGCCTCCAACAAGATTTAGCAGGCGCACTCTCTCTCTCTCTCTCTCTCTCTCTCTCTCTCTCTCTCTCTCTCTCTAAATAACCATAGATTAGTTGTTCTTAACGCAGTAACGAAAACTATTAAGTAATTGGACCTACCCAGCATGTACTGGTACTGATTTCGTACGTGTAATAGGTAAATAGGTGCTATCTTCGGTTCTTCTTCTGCTACTGTGCTTTTATACTTATCACAAGTACTTATTCATCATGCACTAAAGTTGTTTGTCAAAATGTCTGACCCGACAAATACCAGCACAACCATCAATAAATAATCCTCCTCTTTTTTATCAACGTGCTTGTCAAGGTGGGATGGAGGAATCAATCTTTCAACTTTCCAAAACCCTACAATTGAATTATCTTGCATACACTCTCTTTGCTATTGACAGGCAAACCAGAAGTTTAATAAAGAACCCAAAAAAAAAAAAAAAACCAAGGTGAACCTATATGAGCTAATGAGGAAATTTGTAGTAGACATACCAGTATTTGTATATTGAAACCATGCTTTGGCCTACTGGTATGTTCTCACCAAAGATTAAAGGAAAATAAACAAAAATGAAGAGAGAAGAGAACTTTTTTGGTCATGACAACAAAAGTTTACAAATGAACTTTCACCAAGTTCACTGTTCTCTTTTTACACTCATAACAATTGAAAATCTCTTGTGCGTTTGTAGGTTTATCTACCTGCCCTCTCTCCTCATGGAGAAGAATGACAAAAGCATGATTACTAAAGCCATTGGACATGTCTCTTTTGTGATGCGTAAATGCCTCTTTAGCATACTCTCCATTGGCCCGGTACCAATCCACATCGCGTTCATAATGGACGGGAATCGCCGGTATGCAAAGAGACATGCCTTGCACCAAGACAGTGCCAATCCAGGTATTGGTCATCGGGTTGGCTTTAAATGCCTCATATCAACCCTTCAATACTGTTATGAAATGGGTGTGAAGTATGTGACAGTTTATGCTTTTAGCATAGACAATTTTAAGCGGGACCCTCAAGAGGTTCAGTCCTTAATGGATTTGATGAAAGAGAAAATAGATGAACTGTTGACAGAAGATAGTGTATTGAAGAAATTTGATGCTAGGATCAACTTTTGGGGTGATTTGCAACTACTTAGTGAGCCTGTGCGTTTAACCGCAAAAAAGGCAATGGATATGACAGTGCACAATAAGGGACCAGTACTTTCAGTTTGCGTCGCCTACACCTCAACCAATGAGATAACACATGCAATAGAGGCTTCCGTAAGAGAGAAGCAAGAGAATGCTCCAATCGAAGTGAGTGATCTAGACAGAAACATGTACACGGCTGGTTGTTTGGAGCCCGACATCATAATTCGCACTTCAGGCGAGACCCGTTTGAGTAACTTCCTTCTGTGGCAATCCGATTTTGCCCACTTGCAGAATCCAAATCCGTTATGGCCTGAGTTCTCACTAAGACACCTTGTTTGGGCTGTGCTAGAGTATCAGAACGTTCATGGGTATTTGAAAAAGAGGAAGGGGGAAATTGAGAAGAACAAATGAGATTCTTTTGCTTATTATTATCTTATAATTGTTTTTTTCTTATTAGAATTGCAACGTGGTCCTTTATAGCTACTATTTACATGAAGATCTGGAGCTTAATTTTATATACATAAATAAATAAAATATACTAAACTAAACAGTTCAGTTGTTTCTTCCATATTCAACTTATAGATATCTGTGAATCAATTTAAAAGAGATTTTCTAGGACTCCCATATCATAAATAAACGTATTTAAACAAGACTTTGCAAAGGTGCAATGAAAGTATTGATACTAGCTCAACTTGGGGTCATTTTTTATTAATTTTCATTAAGTCCTGTTAATACCAGGAAAGCGCTGAATGGTATTGGTACCATTGGTTTGATGTATGATCTTGGTACAATGTGGCTTCATTCTTGAGTGCAACTGAGTGCTCCAGAGTGTTGAGTGGTTTGCGTAGGTTGTTTGTAGATGATCTGAATGTTTTAGTTTTCTGATATTAGATGAGTGCTTGGGGACTTTTCTTTCTGAAAGATGCAACCATTGAAGATCCCAAATATCTTAGCTGTGCTAGTTTTCCAATATCTTTAGACATTTACCAAAGATCTACTTGTGCTAAAAAGGGGCATTCGTGTAAGCCAAGTATCAAGTCTCATTTAGCAAACAGCAAATCAGATCACAGAGTTAATCAGATTACAGAGACAAATGTAATGTTTTCGTCGAGAAACAAAATGCCGTCATGAAATGAGAAGTATAAATGTTTCACTATTGTTGATCTTTCTACCGGATTAGAGGACCAAAGCATGTACGTGATTGATAAATGCAATCATTAGAAGAGAAAACTAAAATGCTATGCATAGCACGAATGGCTTTCGTGCTACGGATTCGTTCTTGAATTTCATGCTTGAAACTATCGATCTAAACCGTTCATTATCTTCCTCATATTGAAATCTCATTAGAAACCAAATTTTACATTTTTTTTTTAATTTTTTACTATTTTTCTCATATTTTTGAAAATCCTTAATCTAATAAATTCTGGACCCTTCAATCATAGCGATTTTCAAAAATCTGAAAAAAATAGTAAAAAATTTCAGAAAAATGTAAAATTTGATTTTTAATGAGATTTCAATATGAAGAAAATAATGAACGTTTGGATCGGTTGTTTGAATCATTATATTTAAGAACGAATCCGTAGCACGAAGGTTATCCGTACTATGCATAGTATTTTAGCATTCCTCTATATATATATATATATATATATATATATATATATATATATATAGTTTTGCAACTCACCAAAGCGTCCGTGAGTCGCACTCAAAATTTTAAAATTTAGTTCAAAATGACCGATCCAAACCGTCTAATACGATCTCCCTATTGAAATCTCCATGCAGACCAAATTTTATATTTTTTCGAAATTTTTAAGTAATTTGTTTTTTAAATTTTAGAAAATCATTAATCCAATTAGTTCTGAACCGTTAAAAAACAGCAGTTTTTAAAAATCTGAAATAAATACTTAAAAATTTTGAAAAAAATATAAAATTTGGTATGCATGGAGATTTCAATAGGGAGATCGTATTAGACGGTTTGGATCGATCATTTTGTACTAAATTTCGGAATTTTGAGCGCAACTCACGGACGCTTTGGTGAGTTGCAACTCACCATAGCAAAACTCTCTCTCTCTCTCTATGCACCACGGATTTTTTCGAGAGTATGTTTGTAAATTGACAAATTTAATTTAACTAATCTAATCTACATATTGAAATCTCATGTAAATCAAATTTTACAATTTTTTAGATTTTATTACTATTTTTATCGAATTTTTTAACACATGTCATTTTTGGAATGTTTAAAATAGTATAATATTCCAAAAATGACATGTTCTAAACAATTCGGAAAAATAGTAATAAAATCTAAACAATTCAGTATGTAGATTAGATTAGTTAAATTAAATTTCCGTTCCGTGACTTCCGTCTCTTGTACATTTCGTCTCTCTCTCTCTCTCTCAAACCCTAGAAGAAAAAAAAGCGAATCTGAGAGAGAGGCATTCAAAGAGCATCATCGCCTCCTCAGCTATCGGAGAACATGACTTCGATTTTACGCTCTCTCTCCTCTCGACCGTTGCATGTGCCTCTCTCTCCTCTCGACCGTCGCCTCCTCTCTCCTCAAAAATAGATCGGACAGCCTCCGAATCACTATTTCTTCCTTCTCATCTCTCCATGTCTACCTCAAATCCCTCCTTAGCAACGATTTTGCCTGCGTTTCTTAAAGGCTGAGTAAGTGAGTAATTATCTTGGAACATTGAAAATTGATTTTTCTTTAATTTCATGATCATTTCTACTTTGAAATCACAGTTTTACGAAAGTTTTATTTATAATTACGGAAAATTTAAAAATTGATCTTAAGTATGGTATATTTAAATGGGGAGATCATATTGGACTCTCGTACATTAGTATGCATTAGATTTTCTCTACGAAAAAATATGAAAATTATTCAAATATATTTTTATGATTAATGGCACGAATTGGAATTTTATTTTGTTTATGATTTTTATAACTCTTTATTTTAATTGTTGAATGTATACATTGACGATGACATCTCAATACACGTGCCTATATCTAATCTTTGCGTGTAGAATTAAGAAAATAGCAAAAATCCTACTCCTACATGTTAGTAAATTGCCCAATTTTAATTTTGTGACTAATTACTATTAATTAATCCAATTAAACAAAGAGAAAGAGAGGATCTAGTACTTTAAGCAATAGACACAAAGAGATAGGTGAAAATTGTACCTCCCGCGAAATCGTATTCGCGGGGCTCGATCCTACGGCATGGGAATCGATGGGATGCTCTCCTTCGCCTCCTCCTCCGTTGATGGCCGCCTCGAGTCCACCTAGAGGATTAACCAATCTCTTCTACCCTTGTGCTAGCAAGAGGAAGAGGAATGTCTAATCCCAAGGTATGCTCTCTTCTATTCAATTAGCCCTTTTAATTGGTGGAGAGAGTTTGTGCTCAACTCATGAGCTTGAGGTAGAAGAAAGGAGAGGAAGAGTAAAGAAAATTCTGAAATTTTCTTTCTTCTTTTGTGAATTTCGGCCAAGGGAGAGAGAGGCGAGAGAAGATGGAAAGGAGGCTAGGGTTTCCCTCAAAATGAACCCCTATATATAGACCTCATGACCTAGTCTCTACCAACCTTTCACATGGACAAAATTGCCCCTCCTTGGCCGACATTTTAAGTGGGCTTTAAGCCTTGGCTTAGCCCATTTAACCATTCCATTTATTACTCCTTTCAATTGTCCTCAAATTGGACTTTTATTTAACTAATTAAATAATAACCCAATAGCTCAATTAATTTAAATGAGTTGAACATAATTAATTATTAATTCATTAATAATTAATTTGGGATTAGCATATGCATTGATTTATTTCTATATGATCCCTTTGAATTAATTAATTATAACGGTCCGTAACGCTATACAATTAATTAGTCAAACTATCATATTTTTCGCAATACGCACTGTTGCGAATAAATAATGCACTGTTTGGTTAAAGCTCTATTTGTGTGACCCTTTGAGGATTTATGCTATGTTGGACATGGAAATAAATCGTTATTTAATTCCAATAATCATAAGCGGTATCTAGCAACACGTTATGATTCCCAATTCGCATAAATAGTGTACTGCTACAGTATTTAAATCCTGCATAAGAGAATAAAAGTATTTCTCTATTTTGATTCTTATGTCACACGATATCATCGTATAATCCAAGATAGGAATGTGTCATTCTTGCAGATTATACGTTTCTTGATCTAGAGATAATTGTATAAAGTTGCATGCAAACAATCTATCTCCATCAAGGGGCCCAAACAGATATCGTCACTCACTAAGATAGTTTTCTTGATGATTAACTTTTTCCCGCACAATTCAAGAGAACATAAATAAAGTCCGTATAGCAGCCCTTATCGGGAATCAGCGGTAGACGATATTTATTGAACCTATCCTCATGTGGAAAAGATAAACATCTCAAACTTAGAACCAAAATCATAACGAAAAAAACAATGACACATAACACAATCCATATGTTTATTTCGATGGGTCAAATCCTGTGCTATGTTCCATAACATACACATATGCAATTAAGTTGGTAACTCTTTTCCTATGATTAGTAGAACTTAATCATCACTTAATTTGCATACTAATCTTATTTGATAATTAATGTTCCTTGTTAATTATCAAGATTATGGACCGTTTAGATTTATTATTGTCATTCTAAAGAATGATCAACAGAGATCTACAATTCAGATCCTCAACCTGAATGATCTGTCAATAATAAACCTAGGAACAGATGATAAAATCTCATCCAAAACATAAACTAATAATTAAGTCATTAAATTATTGACTTCTAGGACATAACTCTAACACTACAGTCCTACCGTCCTACGCCTCAAAAACAATTTCTCTCTCTTTCTGCCTGTGCGCCGCTCCAGTCTCCTCTACTCCTCCGCCACTTCTCCTCCCTCCTCTCCGCCACTCCTTCTCCCTCCTTCAGTCCTTCATCTACTGTAGGGTTGGGCATTCAGCCCGTAGGCCTGTCTACCTGCATATACCCGACTTGCCTGAACCCTTAATCTTCCTGGCCCGAAATTAAAACAGGCTTTTTAAGGCTGAACTTTTATAAGGTCGGGTCAGTAATGGGTACGAACTGTCAAAACCCGAAGGCACCTGCGGATTCCTGTTTAGACCCGAAGCTTCTTTCTCTCTTTGCGCCGCAACAGCTCCTCTCCCTCTCTATCGCTCCGCCAGCCTCTCTCTCACGAAATTCAACTCTAACCTCTCTCTCTCTCTCTCTCTCTCGCGAGTAGCGACTACCACCGAGCCAGCCTTGACCTTGAGTGCTCTCTTTCACTCTTATCTGGTAATCCCTTTCTCTCTCTCTCTCTCCTTCTTTTCATGGAAGCAAGTCGATGGTTACCTGTTTGATAAATTGCTTAGCTGAAATTTTTTTTTATTGCTTGTCAATTTGATGATTTTATTGTGGGTCTTTGATATTTTCCTATGTTGGTCTAGGAAATTTTGGGTTATTAACCCTACATAGATGGATAAAATGCAAAAGTTATATTGTCATTGTATGCTACCTTTTTTCTTCTATTTGTGATTATTTGACGCGGCATAATGTGAATGTTTGTACGACTTAAGCTGGGGGCTTGTGGCTTTGCTTTAGCTATGAAAAAGACTGAGCACTATATTGTATGCTTCAGTCTCTACTTCCATTATGTTAAAGAGAAAAAGAAGTTGATATATATGTTTGTTGGTAGCTTATGTAAAACCTTTATATTGAAAGCTTTGGTTGAGAAATGAAATTTGTCAATTAATAACCATCAGAATACATCTTTTTTCTGGTAAAGTATACCCTTTTTCCTTTTTTCCCTATCACAACAAGCATATCTTTAAGAGGATTCTAATGTCATAAAAATTTTAGTTTCATTAAAGGGCCTTTCAATTTATGAAAAGCTTTAGCTTTCTGTAAAAGGGCCTTTCAATTTGGTTTCCTTTGATTTTTATGTGAAAAGAATAAACTATGGTACATGGTTTCGTGTATGTTAGCACATTATCTGATTTCATTTCCATTTTGTATCAGTTATATCTTAACCAACTTTGTTTGTTACTTATTTGAGCAGGTTTATGTAGAAAAGAGTACTGGAAGGAAGTTCCTTTAAAATTTGACCTTATCCTCCAAATTGGTATGTCTATTATTGTACTATAAAGGTGAGTTTCCTTTAAAATTTAGCCACTGTTGAATTTGAGCTTATCTTTAGCACTTTTACCACTTTTACTGTACTATACTTTGTTGAAGTTGTAGTAATTTTTGGAGTTTTTACTTACATAATTTGTTTTCTAGCGGGCTGGAGCTGTGTTTCCACAAAGAGCAGAAAGGTTAGCACCATATTTCAACCCGCAAGTATTGCCAGCAGGAACTTATCCGCAATCTTCTCGAAGCCCTGACTTTCAGAGGGAAGAACCTGAGTCGTCTGCTGGGACTGAGCCTCCGGCACTGACGTACTCATCTCTCACTTCTTCTTAGTCACTCACTGATAAACAGCTAGTCTTTTATATTAGTAAAGTCCATATAGTGCTGAAATTTCAGTATTCCGATTGGCTAAAAGCAACTTTTTTTTTATACAGCTTGTCAGAGATTCAGAATGCACGTGGTATCATGGATGTTCTTGCGGAGATGCTCAATGCTTTAGATCCTGCAAACAGAGAGGTACCATACTTTCTTGCCAACAATTTTTGACATATGTAACTAAAACACTTGTCGGGATTAAGATACCACATTGTATGTTTGATTTTGTACATGACATAACAGTGCAACAACATATTTGTTTGGGTGCAGACAATACAGAAACATATTTTACTATAAATGAACGCTGCACAAATATGTGATACTGATACGTATGTATAAAGTGGATTTGTGACATACCACTGTTTTTTTAAACACTTCTTACCATTTTGAGCTTATCTTTAGCACTTTTACCATTTTGAGCTTATGCTTAAGCATTGTTGCTATGTTGATTTCTTCAAGTTAGCTTCACTATGTGTATCAAATCAGTCTAGCAAATAAAAAACTTGAAAGAGTACTAAACTACTAATAGTCATTATTTATTATTACCAACCCTTTTATTTCTTTGAATTTGGTTTCCTTAACAGATCATGTATTTTCGTTTATTGAATAGGCAATATGACAACTCCACAAGAAGTGAATGAGTTGGAAGCTCCTGAACAGGCTGAAAGAATTCCAACAGCTGAACCTGTAGAAGAGTGACAAAGTGGTACAGTAGCAACACCGGTCCCAAGTTGGACCGAAAATGCAACTTCTGATCAAATCGAGGATCTCGATACATCGAAACTGAGGTCTTCGGTGTGGTTACATATGCGTAGGAAGAAAATCAACAATGAAATCAAGGCCGTGTGCAATTATTGTGATGCCATACTTGCAGCATCATCAAGGAGCGGCACGAATCACCTTCATTCCCATATAAAGGCTTGCCTGGATAAAAAGAAAAATGAGGAAGATACAACCATAGCCAAATTTGATCAAGCAGAATGCAGAAAAAATCTTGTCGAGATGGTGGTATTGCATGAGCACCCTCTCTCAATTGTGGAGCAAGTCGGTTTCAAAAAGTTTGTGAATAGCTTGCAACCGCTCTTCAAGATTCCAAGTCGCACCACAGTCAGGCGTGATATCATGAGACTCTATATCAATCGAATGAAGGAAACAATGGTTCTGTTGGATAAAAACAAAGGGAGAGTAGCAATTACAACCGACATGTGGACGGCGGACAACCAAAAGAAGTCTTATATGGCTGTCACAGCACATTTCGTGGACGATTCATGGCGTCTACAACAGCGACTTTTAAGGTATATTTTCTTTTTATTTACTTATTGATGAATGCATCATAAATCTATTATTTGAAATCTGGTTTTTAAAAATTAGTACTGGTGAAGAAAGCGATCCCTCTTTCCATATCTTTTGTAGAATATGGACTCATCTGTTTCTCACCCTTATAATGTGAGTAATTAACTAGGACTCATTGGTTTCAACGGCCACCATAAAATTTCCTCACAGCGTACACAGAGTGAAACAGTAGTATCATATATATATATATATATATATATTACTAGCCACTAATCGTTGATGGGAATAGTAGAACAGAGTGAAACGTACAGTAGAGACAAACAAATCATATACAGTAGGATCAAGTTTTATCTTGACAAACAAATCGTTAGTATTATCTTGGCTATGCGGGACTTTATATAAAGAAACTGTTTTCTGTTAGTTTAGTAAGTCACTGCATGAAAGGCAAATGGAATTTCAAACATTTGACCGCAATATTTCTAATACTAAGTCACTGCATCTATTATTTAAGTGTGTCTTAAATCTGTTTTATTGAAAAATATTGTAGGTTTCAATATGTTCCTTCTCCACATACTATAGATGTTATGGTAAACAAAATGATGGAGGTCTTACTAGATTGGAATTTGGATTCCAAATTGTCAACAATAACGGTTGACAATTGTAGTGTTAATGATGGTGTTGTCCAATCATTAGTTCGCAAATTGAAAAGTGATGAGTTGTTGTTAAGGGGAGAGTTTTTGCATATGCGTTGTTGCGCGCATATATTGAACCTGATAGTAAAAGATGGGTTAGACATCATTGGTGATGGTTTGGAAAGAATTAGAAATAGTTGTGTATTTTGGACATCCACTCCTAAAAAGATAGAAATGTTTGAAGGGGAGGCACAACTCTCACACATAAACAGCACAAAAAAATTGTTTTATGATGTGAAAACAAGGTGGAATTCCACTTTTCTTGTGCTGGAAACAGCACTCATTTACAAAGGTGTTTTCCATCGTTTGCAATTCCGTGACCCGCAATACAAAACTGTGCCAACTAACTTGGATTGGGAGAATGCCAAATTGGTGAATGAAAAATTAAAAAAAAATTTCACGATTACAAAGCTGTTCTCTGGTACGAAATACACAACAGCAAATCATTACTTTCCAAAAATTTGTGAGATAAGATTGTATTTAATGGAGTGGATATCAGATTCTAACCCGAAAATTTCAGAAATGGCAACTAAAATGATGAACAAGTTTAAGAAATATTGGAGTGTCATACATGGTATCATGGGTGTAGCCACAATATTGGATCCAAGGTGTAAGAAGGACCTTATAGATTATTACTATTTGAAAATTTATGGTAAAGATTATTTTGAGGAAGAAGTTGACAACATAGTTCTGTTGTTCCGACGGTTGTTTCGAGAGTATGCAAGTAGAGGGTCTAATGATCACAGTGAGCAGTCAGCTATTGAGGATAGTATGAGGAAGAGTGACTTACCGAAGGACTTCTTACTTAGTAGACGAAAGAAACAGAAAGTTGAAGATGAGTTGAATCTTTACATAAATGGAGATTTAGTTGCTGATTCTGAAAATTTTAATGTGCTTTCTTGGTGGATGACTAATGGGCACAAATATCCAACCTTGCAAAAAATTGCTCAAGATGTCTTTTCAATACCGGTTTCTACGGTTGCCTCTGAATCCGCTTTTAGCATGGGTGGGCGCATAATTAGTCCACTACGAAATCGACTTGATCCAAAGCTTGTTGAAGCTCTTGCTTGTGGACAAAATTGGTTACGAGCACAATACCAAGGTTTGAATCTCATTTTGAATCTCGTTGTTTTAGTATTTTGTTTTGTAATGAAATTAATTATCTATCTCCATAATTCTATTTTTTTTTCCAGATTCTGTAGAGCATAATCAATTTAAAACATGCTGTGATGATGAGGACGAAGATGAATATCAAGATGACATTTCGGTAGTTGATGAAAATGTTGAATCAACATCGAATTTCTTTATGAGGTATGGCTTGTAGACCCACATCTGACCATACTTTCAATTGTATCGGTTTGATCAGAGGTTAGAGGCTTATGCCTCAACATAGATTAGAGGCTTTTTTGATGAATCTTTGGAAGTTAGGTTAGAGGCTGTTTTTTGTGCATAAATATTACCTTTGTGCATCTGTCCTTTGTGCATAAATATTACCTTTGATGAATCTTTGAAATTTTCTAGTTTGTGCATCTGTCCTTTGTGCATAAATATTACCTTTGTGCATCTGAGATCTAAGATACAGTTAGTGTACCTGACTGGGCTGGTTCCATTAAGATTGGTCAATATAAAGAGAAACAAAGTATGGCATCTGAAATGTCAAAACAATTATTAATATACCGTGTACCTCTTTATTAGATAATATAAAGAGAAACAAAGTATGGCATCTGAAATTTTCTAGTGTGTGCATCTGTCCTTTGTGAATCTGTACTTTGTTCATCTCAGGACAATTATATTATATAAAGAGAAACAAAGTATGCACAAAGGACAGATGCACAAAGGAGAGATCTAATATACCGTATGGTAATATACTTTATCTAACAATTATTAATATAAAGAGAAACAAAGTATGGCATCTGGAATTGCCAAAACAATTATATTACCTCTTTATCACAGGACATATGATAATATACCGTGTACCTCTTTATTTATCCAGGAGGCTAGTGGGAGAAACGTCATTTGACATTGGAGATTGATTTGGATGGACAGATGCACAAAGGAGAGATCAAAGGTGTAAGTGATATTTCAAATTATTAATTTCTATTTTTACAATTTCTACTTTGAACTTTATGCACTGTTGGTAAAAAAAAAAAGAATATGATTTATCTTTACAATTTCTATTTTTTTTCTTTGGTAAATAAAAACCTTGTCTGTTTTAGGTTTCTTTTATGTACCATAAATAATAGATCAAAATGCAATGGATCCTTACTTTTATGTACTGGATGGAATATGTTATAGAAATTCAGCACCAAACTCATGAATACCTTATATCAATATATGCTCATTACACTGTGTTTCATGTTTCCTTGTCATACTTAGGTGAGCAGGCAGGTGGAGATGGAGCTTTTAAGGGAAGATGATGGTATCGACATGGATGATGAAGTCTAAGATAACAAATAATAGCATTTTACTTCTTAATTTTGGAATTGTATGAGTTGTTGAAAGATGTTGTTAATTCAAGTATATCTGCGTAAGTTGCAGCATTTTAATGACTTAGTGGAACAAAGCTATTAATTTATTATTAAGTATTTATTTAGTTGTTTCATATTGTAAACTGTTAATTTGTTTTAACTTTCCGTCTCCTTTATTTTGTTTAAATGAATTTATATTGTTTTCTGTAGTAAAAAAATGCAATTCTTTGTGGTACGTGAGGTATTAGAGGGCGAAGGGTATTTTAGGGGGTAAACGGGTTTAAGCAGGCGGGTATAGGCTTAAGAGCGGAGGCCTGTAGGCGGGCAAGACATTGAGTTTTAGGCCCCGTTCATAAGTAACAGGCAGGTATGGCTTGGCACTTTCTTGATGACCAGGTCATTACGGGTAAGGGATTTCAGGCAAAGGCACGTGCAGGTGCCTCGTATGCCCATCACTAATCTACTGGCACTCCTTCAGTCCTTCATATGCAATTTATCTCTCGTTGTGGGGTGAAACACAGGTGGCCGCACGAAACAATGTCACAGAAATCCAACACGTACTAAATCTAAACATCAGCCGCCGTCTCCTGCAGTCCTCCGTCGCCTCCTCTCCCAGTCTCTCTCCTTTTCTGCTCACTCCGGACCTCCGCCAAAAGAGAAGAAAAATAGAACGATAGGTGCTCTATACCTCTTAATTTTTTGCCGGAACAAATCAACGCCTCCAACAAGATTTAGCAGGCGCACTCTCTCTCTCTCTCTCTCTCTCTCTCTCTCTCTCTAAATAACCATAGATTAGTTGTTCTTAACGCAGTAACGAAAACTATTAAGTAATTGGACCTACCCAGCATGTACTGGTACTGATTTCGTACGTGTAATAGGTAAATAGGTGCTATCTTCGGTTCTTCTTCTGCTACTGTGCTTTTATACTTATCACAAGTACTTATTCATCATGCACTAAAGTTGTTTGTCAAAATGTCTGACCCGACAAATACCAGCACAACCATCAATAAATAATCCTCCTCTTTTTTATCAACGTGCTTGTCAAGGTGGGATGGAGGAATCAATCTTTCAACTTTCCAAAACCCTACAATTGAATTATCTTGCATACACTCTCTTTGCTATTGACAGGCAAACCAGAAGTTTAATAAAGAACCCAAAAAAAAAAAAAAAAAAAACCAAGGTGAACCTATATGAGCTAATGAGGAAATTTGTAGTAGACATACCAGTATTTGTATATTGAAACCATGCTTTGGCCTACTGGTATGTTCTCAAAAGATTAAAGTCAAATAAACAAAAATGAAGAGAGAAGAGAACTTTTTTGGTCATGACAACAAAAGTTTACAAATGAACTTTCACCAAGTTCACTGTTCTCTTTTTTACACACATAACAATTGAAAATCTCTTGTGCGTTTTGTAGGTTTCTCTACCTGCCCTCTGTCCTCATGGAGAAGAATGACAAAAGCATGCTTATTTCAGATTCAAATTAAATTGGTAAGGGATGAATTTCTTTCTGTATCCCTATCTCTTACCAGTACTTCTTTGTTTCAACAGATAATCCTTTTTTTTTTCTTTGTTTAACCTTTTCTATCTATTTTGTCCAATTCAGAGTATACCTGAATAGGAATATATTACAAACTCACACAATCAACTGAAGATGGAAGCCACCTTCATATCTCACAAATCCATTGCTCTTAATCAATTCAATTCTATCTACAATCCGAGAAAGATACCACTTTGCCTATCTCCTACAAGGTGCTTCTGCATCCCCTCTACTAGTAGTAATAAACTCCTCTTTCCCTACTCGTCAATACTCTCTCTTCTACCACATATACCTTCCTATAACATTAACATATACCTTTTCACCTACAACTGCTTTAGGAGCCCCACATGCTGTACAATGTGAAACACGCTTTCGGCCTTGCATTGATATCCATAAGGTAACTTTGCCATCTTATCCACTCTCTTTTCCAAGTTCTGTACCACCAACAGGTACAGATGTGTATTGCCCATTACATTTGATTTACTATTTTGGTTTAAAGCAATCTATCTGTTTCTTCTTTTGTACTCAAACCCTTCCAATACTAGGAGGTGTTTTCGCTAGTTGATTGATCTTTTGCCCTGCTGTGATTTGTAACCCTCAATTCAACTTAACTATTTTCTCTCAGGGAAAAGTGAAACAAATTGTTGGGTCAACTCTGACAGATCAGTCTGAAAATGGGAGCTCTTCTCTTGTCACCAACTTTGAATCTGATAAATCAGCTGCCTATTATGCAAATATGTATAAAAGTGATGGTCTCACTGGGGGCCATGCCATAATGCTCGGTGCCGACCCCTTGAGCCAGGCAGCAGCTTTAGAGGCATTACATGCTTATCCTGGTTAGAAATTATCTATGTAATGTTATATTCTTAAAAAAGTTATTGGAATATACTTTTTTGAGTATGATGAATGTTTTATTATTGGTAGATTTGTTTACCTGATTTTATACTTAGTGTTTTTGCATTCTAATTTGTTACCAATATGTGAAGTTTGAAACAGAATCACCCTTTTTTATTTTGTGATTAGGTGGTTTGCAAGTTGGAGGAGGCATTAACCTTGAGAATGCTATGAAATACCTCGATGAAGGTGCATCTCATGTTATTGTCACCTCAGTATGTTACTTCCTCTGCCCTCCCCCTTAAATTTTATTTAGAAATGTGATAACTTATATTTATATTTTTTTATAAAATTAGTAAAAAAACACGAGAAACAAAAATATATATATATAGACTTAACTTTAATTCAATTGCTATTTTTTTTTATATTGTTATGTTTATTTGGAGCCTTGATGTATTTTCTTCTTTTTAGTTTGTATAAAATTAAACTATATTAATAGTTTAATACTTATACACTAAGTTTTTGGTCTTAAAAATGTTGTTATATGTTTATGCTGATTAGATTGCACTGTATGAAGTCAAGTAAGAAAATGCAAAAATAAAACTTAACAGTTTTCTTTTTGTAGTATGTCTTTAGTGATGGAAAGATGAACATGGAGCGGCTTCAAGGCCTTGTTGATTTGATAGGAAAGAAAAGACTTGTCTTGGATCTTAGTTGTCGAAAAAAGGTATGTCAAGTTTAGCTTGTATGAAGCTCCATTATGGAATAAATTGAACACACAGTAATTTGAAGCAAAATCAGGTTATATTGAGCTCTTCTCTGGACTTAAATAAGGGAATATTTACTCAATTTCTTATATGAGGTTTAATTTAATAGACTAAAGACTAATGATTAAACTTATTGCAAAAATCGGAGTACTTGTCTTTCTATTTTTTCTTTTTATTTCTAAATTTGAGGCAACAGTGAACTTTTGATTGGTATTGTCAGTTTGACAAAGAATGCAAAATGCATTTAGTTTTCAAGCACGTATGTGCAATAAGCTCATATAGACAACTTAGACTGAGTTGAGGCTTTTATGGAGCTTTATTGTACACTTAAGACTAAGTTGAGGCTTTGCTAAATTTTGGATGAATTTCGAAGTAGAATAATAAAACTGATTTCTTCCAGTCAGGGGGATCTTATATCATATGATAAACTGACAGCATTTACTTCTTTATGTCTTCCAATGAAGTCAGATTGGCTTAATTTGCTCATTGATGTTTCGAGTTCCAAAGTCGGGCTCTAGTGCTGCTTAATTGTATAATTTAAATTGGCTGAGGCATAATTTGTGTTCTTCACTATTTTAGGTTGTATTTTGTATTGTGTCAGAAGGAAAATGTTATTTTGACTTGATTGAGAATTAATTGTATTATTTGGATTTGATTGTCTGATTTAGATTTAGGTTTTTTCAAAGTTCAAATTTTAATTGTTTAATGTTATGCAGGATGGAAAATATGCCATTGTGACAGACAGATGGCAGAAGTTTACTGATGTATTTCTGGATGCTCAAAGTTTGGAATTGCTGGCGTCATATGCTGATGAGTTTTTGGTGCATGGAGTTGATGTAGAGGGGAAAAGGTTGGGCTTTCTCTCACATTGTCATTTTTTTTTTCCTTTTGCATATGTAATTGTTTATTGTTGTCTTGCGGGTTGCTTCACGTTTAATTGATTTTATGTTGCATTAACCTTTTAGTTGAGCAGTTCAAATACTAGTAAGTGGCATGGAATGCGAAAAATGTAGTTCCTTGTGGTACCCAACTTAAATAAGTCCAGTGCTGGGTATAGCTGTATGATAAATTTTAAAGGTTATGCTGTCTATTTTCTTTAGTTTCATTCATGTTGACCTCCTTTTTTACATGACAGACTAGGTATTGATGAGGAGCTCGTCACTCTTCTTGGATCTCTTTCTCCAGTATGTAATTCACTTTTTTTTTTTTCTAATTATTTAGTATTCTCAACTTTTCTCATTATCTTTTGAAAGTTGAGAATGAAAATGTTGGTTTTTAATTAAGTTAGATCATGTAAAGAGGTCCCAAAATTTTTTAATTAATGCTGTACTGCATTTACAGATACCATGCAGCGTTAGACCTTATGTCAGTTTTTTGTTCTGTAAATTATTAGAAGTTAGCATTTTTAAAATCAGTGCTAAGTGAGCCCAAAATAACTAAAATGGGACTTTCTTTTTTATATTGAATCATGTGAATATCTTTAAAATTAGCTTCTAATGTGGTTTTACTTTTCATGTTCTGGTTAATTTGTAAAGAGGGATTTTGTGAGCGTATAATGGGGATGTTGCCTTACTGAAAAATGTTGGTTTCTATAATTGAGAACTGTTGCAAGCAAACTCAAAAAAATTTCATCACATTCAATTCCAGCTAATTGAGTTTGTAAAAACTGGCTTTGTAGATTGCAGTGACTTATGCGGGAGGGGTATCAACAATGGAAGACCTGGAGAGAATAAAGACAGCTGGCAGGAACCGAGTTGATGTCACAGTTGGCAGCTCTCTGGATGTATTTGGTGGTGACCTCTCTTATGAGAAGGTTGTAGAATGGCATAAGGAACAAATCATGGTTAATATATAGCAAGAATAGCATTATGCCTTTTGCAGAAGAGCAGAACTTGTTAACTGTTGTTTGTAGTGTTATTTTGTGGGGGGTTTAATTTTGTTTTCCAAAGAACTTGGAATTGAATCTTATTCCTTATCAAAGAACTTATTGACAGGGAGAGTAATAAATTTATGATGACTAGAGAAATGCATTTGTAAAATAAAAAACTAGTGTTTTTAATATCATGTTTAGAACAGGTTGAAATAAAAAAACATAATCTGCATTTTTGTTTTTCTGATTACATGCAGTAAAAGATAAAGGCTTGGCAAAATAGGAGCCAATAAAAAAGTTTCAGGCAATGAACGTGACAATTTTACTGAAACGAAATGACCTATATAAGGCTAAGGCTATAATATGAAAGCCAACATTTTATTAGAGAAATATGCACCGCGACGCGAGCGATGAAGTAATGGGGAACCCCACCTGTCAGTAAAAAGAAGAAATGGTACATTGGTACCAGCCGAATGCGTGGCTGAAAGTGCAGAGCGAGATACTGTGGTCCCCGCAAAATATCCCCTCTCTTCAATTGGTAGTTTTGTACCACGCGCGAAAGTCACAGCCAACCATGGCTTCCTCACTCCTCTCCCTTCGCGCCACCTCCTTCCTAATCCTCTCCACTCCAACCACTCATCTCTCCCCCAATTCAAAACCCAGAAAACTTGGCATAAGAGGAGGAAGAAGAAATTTCTTGGCTTTCAGTAGCACTAGCAGCAGTGAGAGAGCAGGAGAGGAGGAGAGCAAGGATGACAAGCCGGGTTTTAACCCATTCGGGTTCGTCACGGATAACCCGTCCAGTCGCAGTGCTATTCAGCTGCCTGAGTCTCCTGCTGAGGATGGCAATGTTGGCCAGATGCTCTATGTATTCTCCTTACTGTTTCTTAATCGACTTAATTTTGTTCTGGGTTTTAGCCATTTTTACTAAACACTTAGATGCTATTGCTGAAACATTTAGGTGCCATATAATTGTCAACTATGGTGAATAAAAAAAAACATATAATTTGTGAGAACATTTGTGTTGGTTTGGTTTAATATGGTTTGCATTCATAAATAACTGCTGCATTTTATATGTTGATTATATTGTGCAATTGATGAGTTATCTGCAATTAGGCAAATTTTAATTTTTAATTTGAGATTCAAACAAAGTAATGTTGGTTGACTGAGACTATAGTTTTGGTTTTGCAACCTGCTTCATCTAGAGAATAGAAAACAAAGGAAAAGAATATGGCTCCTATGTTAAATCAGGGAAGCTCAGGTGGTTCGTCAGAGAAACAGGTAATAACAGTCTACCTTGTTGAGCTATTATGAAAGATCAGTTTTCTTAATTCAACAGTACTTCAATTGTTATTCAATCAAGTAGAGCTTGTATGTGCATCATTCAATAGTTAAATAAAAAATAAACAAATTGAGCTCGACTTTTCAATCTACTGGTAATTTTTCATAGGATCTTCTAATAGCCGGCGTGGTACTATTTTGTTTCTTCATGGTGCTCCAACTCAGTCATTTAGCTACAGGGAAGTCATGTCTCAGGTCAGTTCATTCCTTTCTTACTATAAATAAAGTTTGACATATGTCATTATATTTCTTGCAAATTATGCACAATAATCAAATATTTGCACATCTTTGTCTTCACACTTATTAAAGAGAGAATACTGGTCTGTTTGATCCACCTCAACCAGCCTGTGGATTAGGAAATACTGACTTGTTAATTGATGCATTGTCCTAAAATGAGGATTCCTGTTGAGTGGGATTAACCTTACAGGTGAATATTACGTGGATTATGTCCAATACATCCATTTTTATCTTCCTTTTCTAAATATCTTTTGAAAGAAAATGTTGAATTGTATAGCGAACTTGGGGGTCACATTAGGTTATGACCTGCTGGTTTTAACTTCATGGGCACTTACAAACATAATTCTCGAGTCTAAACTGGTTTGAGTCATCACAACCCGTCTCTTCCTTATGGCATAAATTCAGGTCCTTGCAAAAATTGTTATAAGTTGTTACAAATTTTTTTTTCCCCTAACAAAGTCTGAAATTCTTAGATGTCAAGTTCTGGCTATCACTGTTTTGCCCCTGATTGGATTGGATTTGGTTTTAGTGATAAACCACAGCCTGGCTATGGATTTAACTATACAGGTCTGTTATTACTCTAATTGTTTCTAGATTATGTTTGTTTATTGCTATGGATTTGACTATAAAATCTGTTATTGCTCTCATTCATGATCTGTTTTAGCTTACGGTGACGAAGTAGTAGTAGTATTAGTATTAAAAGTAGTAGTAGTA
The DNA here is from genome assembly GCA_028095005.1 of Rhynchospora pubera. Taxonomy (NCBI): domain Eukaryota; kingdom Viridiplantae; phylum Streptophyta; class Magnoliopsida; order Poales; family Cyperaceae; genus Rhynchospora; species Rhynchospora pubera. The sequence continues at coordinate 226,479,299 of CM051459.1, read as the reverse complement.
GTATTTAGTATTGTTATTACTTTTCAGTACTATATTTTTCGGTGACTTTCTTATTGCCAGGTTTCATTTCTAGCATACCCCAACTTATTTGGGACAAAAGGCTTAGTTGTTGTTGTTGTACTACTTTACTCGATATGTTGTTTCTGTTTGTTTCAGAGGACGAGTTCCATTCAGCACTGGAGAAGCTTCTAGAAGTTTTAAATATTACTTCTCCTTTCATTTTGGTGGTTCAGGTATCCTCCACAAACTACTAGGAGTCTAGGATAGTTTGGTAATTTTCACAATATTTTTTATGGCCGGTGGGTTGAGTGCCAACAGCACATTACTTTACACGAGTTAGTTATAATGTGATTTTCAGTCCTAAAATAAAAAAATAGCAATCAAGGTATTTTGGTAATTTTGTTAATATATTGTGGACAGTAAATTGTGGCTTCTGACTTAATATTGAAAGTTATATAGCACTTTTAATGCCATTATGGAAAATTTGAGATTGAAGATCAATGTTTTCATTGTAAAAACCAGTAATTTGTTGAGAAAGAAGGATGTAATTCATATAGGTGCACTCTTATACTGGTAGTTGTAACTTGTTTTGGTCAGTTCATATAATCTGTTCAGTTAGGTTGCATGTCTGATATAGATTTCCAAATTAAAATTGAATCATGGATAATTATCTCTTCCTTTTTCACTTTTTATTGTTTGTAGGGCTTCCTTGTAGGCTCTTATGGATTAACATGGGCATTAAAAAACTCAGAAAAGGTCTCACAGTTGGTGATTCTCAACAGCCCTTTGACTGTTTCTTCTGCTCTGCCTGGATTATTTAAGAAACTAAGGTTTGTTTGTTTGTTTCTTTTTTCCTGCACTCCAGGCAAAATAGATACATGAGAGATATTTAAAATGAATATCTGTGCATTAGAGCTGGTTTTTTATTGTTTCAACAATTATTGTGCTTCAAACGAAAACCATGGCTGTAGTTAACTGTGCCCAGGACATCACAATTATTTACCAGCTGGTCCTGGTAGTATGGAGCAACATTTTATTTAAGATAAATTAACATCCTGCTTATTTTTCAGGATACCACTCTTTGGTGAATTTACATGCCAAAATGCTATTGAGGCTGAGAGATTTATCGAAGGAGGTAGCCCGTATGTACATATCCCTTGTCACAATTTTTGTTTCCTATGTCTTTGGACTAAGTTTTACTTTTTTAATTGTTAAATAGATGCATCTAAAATATATGACGATAGAGAAAAAAAACATAATATATGAAGTTCAAATTTCTGCCATGTCCTTTTAAATTAATTTGGGCACTACATATGTTACCATGTTTCCCCTTTTCTCACAGGTATGTATTGAAAAATGAGAAGGCTGATGTGTACAGACTACCATACCTATCAAGTGGTGCCCCAGGGTTTGGTATGCACTATTTTTTCTACTTAGTTATTATTTGGCACTTTCATAGGACACAACGTGATAAAGCCATTTCTGGTAACTATTGTAAACTACTTTTTGTTCCTGTCATTGTGCCTTTAGCATGTCGTAATATTTTTCATTTCTTCCCTTGTCTATTGTGCAATAGCATTGCTTGAAGCTGCAAAAAAGGCCAATTTTGGAGACATATTAGGTCGAATTTCATCTGGATTTTCATCTTCAAGGTATGTCGGATATTTGAGTCTCTATGGTAATCTAGAATATGTAAGAATAATGGTATAAACATGATAAAGTTGCAATTTATTTAAACTATATCATTTATTTTTTTCCTATTGTGCTCATTAATTCTTTTGTTTACCTTTTGTTCTCTTCTGTAACATTCGTGCAGTTGGGACAAACCGATATTGCTTGTATGGGGCTTGTCAGATAAATATCTACCACTGTCAGAAGCAGAGGCACTTCAAAAAGGAAATCCTGATGCTGTACAGATTAAGCAAATTGAAGGAGCTGGTCACATGCCACAAGAGGACTGGTATTTAAAAATTTATAGCTCATCAAAAGAAAAGGAAACAAAATGTTTTCTTTGTTTACAGAACTTCCGTAGATTTTATCCCATATCAGCCCCTCTAACTGGTCTCCTTATTACTGCACAAAACATTCAGAGTACAAACCTGTTTGCTTCATTTGCTGAAATATTCCCCAAAAAACTTGCCTTCTCTATACTTAAAGCAATGAGTGATCTTTATCATGGACATTATTTAAGAAATTTGCTACAGTGGCATGAGGATACTTTCTTGTCTTGTAGGGCACCTGAGGTATTTGGGAATATTTTGGGGTTATAACCAATATTTTATTTGCTTTAGAAGTGTTTTTGTACTGGAGGTTTCAATTTTAGAAATTAAATTTCATTTAATTGATCCTCAGTAAGCGTATATTTCTTCCATACATATCAGGCCAGAGAAGGTTGTAGAAGCTCTGAGAAAGTTCCTCTAGATGTTATATAGTGAAATGTAAGTACAAAGTTTCTTTGATTCGAGACTTCAGTCATACCACATGGAGAAGTGTCACTTGGGAAGCATTTTTGGTACTTTTCAGATGGCATTTCTTTTTCTTTTTTATTGTTTATTAATTATTTCCTACCTGTACTGAGGGTTAGTATGGTAATACTTTATGAAAATAGTAGAAACTACTCCAGGTGACATTATTGGATAGAAAAAAAAATATGGGTGCTATACTGCTATGTACGGGTTCCTTTGTAAAGATCATGGCATTGTGAACATCAAAATTGTATATATAATATTAGAGACATTATATATTTCTATTTTTTGCTTTTTCTTCTTTTTTTTTTTGAGTAAAAAATTGGGGTCTTGCCCTCATCTTTTTGTATTAAAAAAATTATCCAATTTTTGCTTTTCGTTCTTGTCCAGCCAATTAGTTAAGGTGATATTATATACCAAAATTTTTCTTCTTGCCCTCATTTTTTTTTTTTTTGACACTGCAGTAACGGAGAACTAATTGGCTCGTATGACTCATAAAAAGTGGTTAGATACGGTTCACTGTCATCTTTTCACTTTGTCAGTGTGTTCAATTGTGCATATCATTTTGTAATCATTTATGAATTCAACAGCATCTGTAGATTGAAAGGAATTAATTCGTCCTGAAGAACACTAATTATCAAGCAAACTAACGCTCTCAATTTATCTTAAATATTGAAAGAAAAAATGCAGTTATAACATCAACAAAAGTTATTATTCAAAAGCAAAGGAATTCTGGATTCACACTTTAATAATGGCAAAATCAAAACAACTGCATCAAGCATCCCGATAGTCCTACACGCACTTAAACCCGTCCGGGATGTCCTTCTTGCAAGAGCTAACAAGCAAGCTCACTGCTACCGACCACTCGGTTGTAATTCCGAGCACACTTTCCTTGATTGTGGTACAGAGGCATGCGGCTGCCTCTGCATCAGTGAGCACATCAAGAACCGAACAGCATTTTCCATGCTGTTCCAATGCTGCTCCTGCTTTCAACCCGAGCACGCCACCAAGCAGGTCGAGGCATGCGCCAAACTTGGGGGCATCACGGGGGCAGAAAGGGTTTGCTGCTGGCAGCTTGTGAGAGATCCTTCGCGGCACGTATGGTGTTGGTTTTGTGGGGAAGTATGGGAGTGTGGTGGCAATAGAGAAGGTGAATAGGAGTAAGAGTGACAGTATTGTAATTGTGGCTTTGGTTGCCATGAGATGGGTTGTTCCTTTAGCTGATTTATTGATAAGGTTCTCTACGCGCGCTTCCTATTTATATAACATATTTGGTACTGGATTCTCTTTGTTTTAAAGTAAAACATATTGGTTCTCCTCCTAAGGAGTCAGGACTTAACTTGTGAAGGGAATATTTTCACACTACGGCACAAAGGATGTAGTATTTTGGTTGGATTGTTGGAGGTAAAAATGCTTAAACAGTCAAATATATCAATAAATTAATGCCTATATAAGCTAATTAAAATTGTATCATGAATTTGAAATACAACTGATTATGACAAAAGTTGACAGCTGCCTAGTTTTGTAGCACTGCATGGAGTGAGATATGAAATGAGAAGCATTTGTGCCTTGTATTCGCTCTTTGTACCTTGCTATTTGTCCTTGCTCGTCTCTTCCACTGCCACTACAAATGCCAGCTTTTAATGTCTCGTCGTCACTTACTCACTTGAGCCATTATTACTTGGCGCCTGGCGTTATTTCGTTTGGCACCATTTTCTTTGATGACCATCTTTCCGATTTTAGCAATCATTTAGTTTTAGCTTTGTCGTCAGGTATAAATTTTGCTTATATTGAGTCAACAGAATTAATGTGAGAAGATGAAAACCCTTATAATTAAAAAAAAAATCAATGCATGTTACAAATTTAACCTGGTAAGAACAAAATTACAATATTTTTGTATTCAATTTATATGATTAAGAATTTATTTAAGTTGCATGAATTATTATTTATTTGAGCTGGGAATTTGAGGTGCTAACATTTGAAAAAAATAAAATAAAAATGAAACAGACTAGTGCAAGTATTTTGAAATGAGATAAAAGTATGATCGAGAAAATTTTCTATTATTGATGAGTGTTTTAACTTTTTAAGGCATATTCAAGTCCTAATTAATCTCAGTCAGCCATCACTTGAATGAATGATTCACATTTCAATCTATATAAAAAGAACTCATCCTTTTTTATAAAAAAAATTGCTTTGTTTAGTGTGACTGTTTGAACAACTGTCAGTTTATGGCATGATCCCTTGTCAATTTAACTAAGTCGGTCCGACCCACCTCAGTTAATTGACTGAATTGATTAAAGATCAGGATTATAGAATAAAACTCTAATAAATTCTGATTTACTCGGGTTCGTTATATCATAGTCCACTGTACTTGATTAATTATTTATTGAATGAAAGAAGAAATCACTGTACAGCAGTACGGAGTTTGAATCAAACTCACGCCGTCACGACTCACGACTCACGCGCGCTGCGCGCACCTATTAGCTAGGTTCTAAAGATGTATAGGCCGTTTTTTTTTTTTTTGAGGAAAAGGCCCGTAGGCTAAATATTTTATTAATAAAAATCTTACAATCAATATTACATACCCATATACACTTCTTTAATTTACGACATCATACAATATCAATCCAAATAACTAACCTATTAATACACACATAAAAACACACACAATAATTACATCACACAATTATTGAAAATTAAAAGGAAGAAAAAAAGGAAAAAAAATGAAGATTCAAAAGACTTCCAACATGGAATATCTTCTTCTTCATAGGCTTCTTGTTTTTAATGTCGCTTCACCGTCAAATAAGGATAATCATTTCGTGATTGTTAAGAAACCTGAAAAAACAACCACGAAACCATAATATAATCACAAACTATATATTTATTAAACTGTTTAGGTAAGAAATGGAGAGAATATTAGAAAAAAGAAGAGTAGAAAAGCAAGAAGCCAAAGAATAGTAGAGGAGAGGAGAAACGTTGAGAATAGAAAATGAGTAGAAAGACATCATTGAACATGATTAACAAATCTTTGAAAAAAGAAGAAAAATTAAAGAGAAAACAAAAATAAAACAGAAAATTAAGAAAATAAATACTAATTGAACAAATCAAACGACGAAGAAGAATTATAAAGAAGATCTAAATTAAAGATGTGACGGCGGAGGAGAGGCCTAAGCCTCTTCCCACCGGTGGTGTCACTCGGTTTTGGAGTTTTTTTTCTTTCGCTTTTTTTTTTTCTTTTCCGAAGAGGCGCGAGCCCCTTTTGAACAGAACAGACGTCAACAATTTTTTTTTTTTTCCAGTCCATGTATAGGCCGTTTGAAATGACTTTGACCGCACAGCTCTGTTCAATTCATGATACAATTTTTCTGATACTTTTAGTTGGATTTCGAATTCCCATTTTTTAAATTAAAGGACCTTATTCTCTTAGCAATTAATCAAAGATTGGTTCTATATACTTCTATATATATATATATGTGTGTGTGTGTTAATATTTCATTCTAAGCTTTTCGATTGCAACGAATATACCATTATTTCTCTTCATGCATAAAATGTGCATGTCAAAGTTCGATAATGAAATCTAATCTTTGCACCACTAAAATTGCAAAGCAAAGCTTGCTGTAACAAGATCAGGAAATAAAGTATATTGTTTTCACATGCTAAGCGCAAACAAATATGATTAAAAATATTAAGTACCAATATAGTGCTCATATTCTGCTTATATTGGCTTGTTGTTAAAAACTACATTACATCAAAAATAAATTGCAATGTGTGTAATATTATTGCATTATTTCCTTCAGTGGGTTTTTGGTTCTTTAAAAATGGCACTTGATTTGCAGAGTCGGTTATATACGTACAGTGTTAGGAGAAATAATTAGGTCCAGATGATAAACCATCAACATTTCAAATGTCATACAATATTGTTCTTACTTGAGTTAATTGTGTTATATACTAACAGGTGTACGTATATACCAAGGCCCAAATTTGAGAACAAAACAAATAATTGAAGGAAAAGGGATACAAATATCCATTACAAATTTCAACATAATTAACACTGAATAACTGCACAATACAACAGGAAGCATCCTTGCAATAAGGAGAGAGAATGAAAATAAAAGGAAAAACGGCTAAGGACAATAAGTGCAGACAACCTCTTATGTCTTTTCAACGCATTTTCAACTGTTGAATCTTGTAGCTTGCTCTGCATATGATCATATCTACGAATCATCAGTACATATAAATGCACCTAGCTAAATTAGTTTTATTGAAGTATAAATGTACGTCTTAATATGAATATATTTCTTTGATCTTGGAATAATGCAAAATTTGAAACAAGCACAGTAAATACATATTATGTGTGCAATAGAAATGGAATGCGCATGCTATATTGTTTAGCTTTTCAGGATATTTGGGTCCTATATATATAAGCAAGATTTTCAAAGGGTGGTTAAAAACTAATAATGCTTGTTAAATATTTCGAATTTGCAGTGGCGCCATTCCAGTAGCGCATAACTTGATACAATGTTTGCTTAAAAACGCAATATCAAGGGCTCTATTTTTGCCGGCCCCTTGTAATTTTCAGCCATAATTTCTCTTGTAGTACATAACTCCATGGTTCATTGAACCAATATATAGTGTGTTTCATCATCGATCTTACATGCATACCTAAGTTATCACAACATATTTTTACGCAAATAAAATGTTCCATTGTACCTCAAATATATATATAGTTCTGTTCGTAAAGTACAATTATAAATTCAGACTTTTTAAGTGCATGACAAAGTTACGTAAAATTTTGATATCTTGGTGTATCTAGATTCTAGAATAATATATATAAATACGAATCTCAACACGTTTTAAAAGGTTAAATTTAAATCAAACGTAGATTTTCAATCATACGAAGCCTTAATTTATTACTTAAAACATTTATCTCAAATCAAAATATATAGTCATCATTAACGATGAAAAGTCATTTATATACCTTGCTTAATTTCAAGCGCAAGTGTAACCAGAAGGAACCGAAGAGCCGCAAGCAACAAGGACCTGGAGTGCTATAGGCAGGTACACACCGATATCAAGCAGGTTAGCCTTGATTGCAGTGCAGAGGCATGCAGCAGCTGCGACTCCAACAAGTCCATCCACCACTGGGCAACACTCCACTGCTGCGTCACCGATTTGAATAGTGTTTCCAAGAAAATTAACACATGCTCCAAGCTTGAGTGCATCGATTGGGCAACTTTCATTTGCTGCAGGTGGAGGTGGAGGTGGAGGTGGTGATGGGCAGGAGCTGGTAGGTGGTGACGGAGGACTCCCACCATTGCCTAGGATAGGAGGTAAACCAACCGGCGGTAGTTTCGGTAAGCCAACTGGCGGTAGCTTCGGTAAGCCAACTGGGGGAAGTTTAGGTAATCCGACTGGCGGTAGTTTAGGTAAGCCAACTGGAGGTAAACCAGTTGGTGGTAGTTTAGGTAATCCGACTGGCGCCGGTAGTTTCGGTAAGCCAACTGGAGGTAAACCAGTTGGTGGTAGTTTTGGTAATCCGACTGGCGGTAGTTTCGGTAAGCCAACTGGAGGTAAACCAGCTGGTGGTAGTTTTGGTAATCCGACTGGCGGTAATTTAGGTAAGCCAACTGGAGGTAGTTTTGGTAAACCAACGGGTGGCAACTTTACTGGGGGAGTCGAGACGACTGGAGTAGGAGTGGCAGAAGATTTCGGGGATTTTAGAGGGCTTTTGGGGCAGTAGTCACAAGCTAGGGTTTGGGGTATGCTGGAGAGAGAGAGCATGAGGATGAAGAGGAGAGCAGCGAGCTTGGAGGAATCCATGTTTGTTTTGTGGCCTTGTGCTCTTGCACTCCATGCATGTACTCTCTGTGCACTATCTGCTGTCTTATATAGAAGGAACAGAGAGGTTGTCAGGAATGTGTGGAAAATAAAATGATGTTGGCACAAAAATAAAATAAAAAAGAGAATCAATTCTTGGTCTACTGGCAAAGAGCAATGCATGTCAAGTGAGAGATCGCAAGTTCGAAATCCGACTTGAGGATTTTTTATAGACATTTAATTTAAAAATAAGTTGGGAAACTTGACCCCAATTTTTCTTAAAAAATAAATAAAATGACAAAACAGAGAAGGGCTGGGATCTTCTGTGGTATGTATTCTTCTTTGGTTCGCCTAGTTTATTTCTAGAATCGAAGTATGATTTTTGCTAATTTTTTATCTGCAAAAAAGAAGTTGTCCTTAATTCTAAGTAATTAAACTGCGACCTTTATTCTAATTTGATTTGTTAAAATATAGGACACTAGTTTGGGATCGCAACTTTACAAAAAAATAACCTAGCAATTAACTTTATTAAAAAAATAAAAACAATCTAGCTTCAGCTCATGACCCAAATAATTTTATTCGGTACGAAAATATCTCCTATATTTAACAACCGATCCACTACGCCTGCTAGGCTAGCTAGTGAAATAATCACTTTGTCACGACAATGGTTTATTAATTGTTGATCTGATGACCTTATTTTTGCGATAGAATTTTTTTTTTTTAAACGACTCTCGCCATCCATCTACTGGCCTCTGTCTAGTATATTAAAGAAATATAGGTCCAAGGGTGATTTCTGCAACTTCTGATCAGTGATCGGTATATACGTCATGTCATATATAGAAGTCATTTTTCAATTTCATGCAGTAGTTAATAAAAGTTGAGAATTTAGGGATGCAGGCAGAAATGCAATTCAATTAATTGCAACATGAAAGAGTGATTATGTAATTATGATTTAATAATGCCCTTTATACACATTACAGGTCACAAGTATTGTACACTGAGATCTGCTATTGTGATATATCCATCTCCTGTACTGCACCAGTTAGCAAAGTAGTGGCTAGGCAGGCCGGCTAGCAGAAGTAGTACGCACCTCAATCCGGATTCGCTGTTGCGCGACACGCGGTGTAGCGCACTACGAGCCGTCTGATCTTGATCGGACGGTTCACTTTTTACGGGCCTATCACTACTAGAATTTCGTTTATCTGTGTCGGAACACCGATATATTAGAGTCGCTAAATCAAGTAGCGACGCAGAAAGAAAAAACAGGCGGGAGAACATTTAATAGGTGTCGGTAGGCCGACACAGATTAGTTAGGACGCATAAATATTCCAAACTGAGACGCTGTCAAGTTTTGTACATGGACGCGAATATCCTGAGTGTAATTGACGTCGGTATATCGACACATATAAACATTAACACTAAAATTTAAGAGATGCTTTAGATGGCGCCAAAATTTTTCCATGAATGATTAAATTATTTTCATAAATGGCGTCAAATATTTCGGAGAACGTTTTTTAGATAGCACCAAAATTTTTCTCCAAAATTAGTTACCTAATTTTTATCGTACCAATTAAAGGAAATAAATCTTAATAAAAACTAGAAAAAGAAATAAGTATAAAAATAAAAAAACTTCCCACTACTATGTCAATAAATACTACTTTATCAAAAAATAATAATAACCACCCATTCATCAGTTTTATTATTTTATAAATGTAATTAACATGGTTGAAATCAATTCTGAAAAATTTCTAATGATTAAGTTTTACTCAAAATAAAATACTAATGAAAAGAATGAATATTTAAAATAAGAAACATGATTAGTTTCAATAACACATCATTAAATCCTTTGATTTTCAAAATTAAAATGACATATATTGACTCGTAAAATTATAATAGAGTTGTAGAACATTTTACAAGCTTTCGAACGAAATAAAGTTTGCATGAAATCAAATGGAATTTCAGAATTAAAAAAAACAAATAAAGTCCTGGGACCAGGAATCGAACTCACGAATCAAGTTGCGAATCGTTGCGGTCCCTAGCAGGCCAGCTAGGCTACAGATAGTATTCGAAATAATGACAAGTAGTTATTATTTAAGTTCTTTTTGTTGGAGTTATGTCCTAGAAGTCAATAATTTAATGACTTAAATATTAGTTTATGTTATGCATGATATATTATCATATGTTCCTAATTTTATTATTGACAGATTATTCAGGTTGAGGATCTGAATTGTAGATCTCTGTGGATCATTCTTTAGAATGACAATAATAAATCTAAACGGTCCATAATCTTGATAATTAACAAGAAACATTAATTATCATATAAGATTAGTTGACCCAATGAAATAAACATATGGATTGACCCAATGAAATCATAGTTAAAGAATTACCAGCTTAATTGCATATGTGTATGTTATGGAACATAGTACAGGACTTGACCCAATGAAATAAACATATGGATTGTGTTATGTGTCATTGTTTATTTCGTTATGATTTTGGTTCTAAGTTTGAGATGATTATATTTTCCACATGAGGATAGATTCTATAAATCTTGTCTACCGCTGATTTCCGTTAAGGGCTGCTATACGGACTTGATTTACGTTCTCTTGAATTGTGCGGGGAAAATCTAATCATCAAGAAAACCGTATGTCTCTCGTTAATTCACTTAGTGAGTGACGATATCTGTTTGGGCCCCTTGATGGATTTGGATTGTATGCGCGCAACTAGGTGATCAACTCTAGATCAAGAAATGTATAATCTGCAAGAATGACACATTCCTATCTTAGATTATACGATGATATCGTGTGACATAAGAATCAAAATAAAGAAATACTTTTATTATCTTATGCAGGATTTAAATACTGTAGCAGTACATTATTTATACGAATTGGGAATCATAACGGGAGTGTTTGGATGGGAGTGAGAATAAGGAAAGATGAGAAGATGGAAATAAATTTATTATTAAACAATTCAAATTCTTCACAAAGTTACACACTTTCCAATACTTCTTCCCTTATTCCTCTTCTTCCCACACCATCCAAACGGAGCCAACGTTTTGCTAGATAACGCTTATGATTATTGGAATTAAATAACGATTTAATTCCATGTCCAACATAGCATAAATCTTCAAAGGGTCACACAAATAGGACATTAATCACACAGTGCATTATTTATTTATTCACAGCAGTAAGTATTGTGAAAATATGATAAGATTGATTAATTAATTATATACCGTTGCGAAACGTTATAATTAATTAAGTCAATGGATCATATAGAAATAAATTAATACATTAACTAATCCTAAAATAATTATTAATGAGTTAATAATTAATTTAGTTCAACACAATTGTAATATAAATGGTTAGTTTTAACTATGTAAATTACATGAGCTTACAACTATGATCCATATCGATTGTATCATAAAAATATTAATCTTAGAAACAATTAAATATTTTTATATTCTTTTGTGAAAAATTACTAGTGAGCTTTATATTTCCATATGATGTCAAATTGGTAGATTCGATTTTTTTTTAATATTTTCTAAAAAATAATGTTATAGAGACAATTTTACAATGCATGAACCAATAATTGATAACATAAAAATATTAATTAATCTATTTGGCTACTATAAGAAAATGAAATATGTCTCATCAATTTCAATTAATTTATGCCATAAAACTTTGCTTTGACTTAGTTATTGCGCTTGTGAGAGGAAAAAATGAACGATTTTAATTACTTATTCTTTAATACATTTTCAAGTAAATTTTAAATTAAAACATCCAACGTGATCTGAAACTCAAACATTGAAATTGCAAACGGACAAATGAAAACCGCTCAATGTGATCACCACATTGAAATTTTCTCGGAGATCAATTTTTTACATTTTAGCAAAATATTTAACTATTTTTTTCAAGTTTTTAAAATAAAGATCCATGACTAATTAGATTGTGAATTTTCTAATTAAAATAAAATAATAAAAAATTTTGACAAAAAATTATAAAAATTATAAAAATTATAAATACAATTAACTCTAGCATTAAAAAAAATATATCAACTATCTTCTATTGATTGAGTTGCTACTAAAGCAATGCAAATGAAAATGTAGGTGCTAAAGCATGGACAAATTATATCGGTACAGGTCGAACAAAAGATTAATGATTTACAAACAAGGTTATATATAGGAGAATGGATTCAATCAGATTCATTTGATCAGACTCCCAATTAAAAATGCAACATTTTTTCTGAGCTGAAGAATTTATTATTGGTGACGCTTGAAGAAACTCTATTAAAAAAAATAATTATCTTAATTTCTTCTCTGCCACTTTCAATACAATCTTCTTAATTCGCTTCAGAAACTTATCAATTCAATTTTCGTAATATTTACAAAAATAAATGTATATAATATAGTAAAACCAAAATGGCGGACAAAAAAATTATATATTATAAGTTTATAACAGTATTTAATTTAATATTCAATTCAATTCCTCTTATCTCAATGCAGCGAATCCAAAATAGGGAAGAAGCAAAATTTTGGGAAAATTTTCGCATATATCAATTCGATTCAATCCCCGTTTCACATCAAGTTCAAATTATTTTTTTTAACCTAGCCACTATTTGTCGACTCCACTAGAGAAGGAAGGCGATCCATGGCGGCGGCGCTCATGCGTCATCCATCGCTGGAGCTCGGAGCGGCATACGCTGCAGCGTCTCTGCTATCTCAGTCGGACTACTCCGACGTCGTCACGGAGTACCTCCGACCTATGCTGCTACTCGCCCCTTCGCCCACCCCCGTTACCACATCTCCCTCACCGAGCATCCTAGACTTAGAAGCGCCAATTTGACCTCCATCCAGCAATAGAGGAGGCACTGGAGATGGCGCGAGGGAAAGACACCAAGAGTCGCATGGCGGGGGTAGAGCGACTCCACGAGACACTGGAGAAGTCCAGTAGGCCCTTGACTTCGTCCGAAACGGCGTCTCCGGTCGATTGCTGTCTAGATCTGTTGAAGGATGGGAATTTCAGAGTGGCGCAAGGAGGGCTTCAGGCGTTGTCTGCCGCCGCTGTGCTTGCTGGAGAGCATTTCAAGATCCATTTGAATTCTCTTGTGCCGGCCACTGTCGACCGGCTTGGAGATGGGAAACAGCCCGTCAGGGATGCCGCTCGCCAGCTGTTGGTGACTCTGATGGAGGTAAGGCATGTCTGAAATTAACAAAACTGCTACATTGTAGGGAAATAGAGGGAAAAATTTGTTTGTTTGCAAGGGTGTAAAAGAATTGATTTACTTAAGTGAGCTATTTCTGTTCTTGGTAATATTGACTGACAGGATCACAATTTAGAGGGAGGGACTAATACTTATAAATTGTAGTATGAACTGCTTTTGTGTTGGTACTCTCATTGTAATTTTATTGAACCCAAAAAAATTCTATAAATAGGTCTCTTCACCCACAATTATTGTGGAGAGAGCTGGTAGCTTTGCCTGGACGAACAAAAGCTGGAGAGTAAGAGAAGAGTTTGTAAGAACAGTTGCGGCTTCTGTAGGATTATTTGCCTCAACTGAGCTCCCTCTTTTACGTGCGCTGCTTCCTAATGTAAGTGGCAAACCTCAGTTGATTTGGGAAATAATAGAGCTATGATTCCTAGGAGCCTTTTGTGATTACTATCATCTGTATAAAATCTGTGTTTTTCAGGTTTTGCATCTATTGAATGATCCCAACCAAAGTGTCAGGGATGCAGCCATGTCATGCATTGAGGTTCGTATTTCATATTACTGCTGCTTCATCGTCATCTCACCGCCTCCAAACCTCCAACACATCCTCAACCTCTTCCGCTTCCAACAACAAAATGAACAAGAGGGAGACAACCAAGAAGTTCAAATGTTTTTTTTTAAGTTAATTTTGTTTGTTATTATTTGAGTAAATTAATTAATTTAGAAGTTCAAATACTTTATTGAATTAGAAAGTTCCTTGCCGTTTTGAATAAAAAAAATTGGCTTACTGCTCTTTTCATAGAGGTAATTGCATTGCCAACACTGGTTGATGAATCTTAAATACTTAATTGTATCTCTATTTGTACACAATGGTCTGTCATAGCATTGATTTTGCATTATATTTTTGTTTATGTCTAGGGGTCTTTATAAATATCAAAAATTGTTTGGAGATTGGTGACATACATGTTTGATGCTACCCAACCATGACCTATTTGTCTGATGCTCTTACCGAATTTCATGTATCTTTTTCTTAATAGAAAAGTTTGGCAATGATTTTGGATAAATTTCTAGGAAGTACAACTTCATCACCGCTTCTGGCCTCTTCTTTATGTGAGCTTTCATATGTTTCCTCGTTGTCAAATTTTTTAAGGTTGCATTGTATCATTGACAAAGTATTCATTGAAGATTTGCATGGTTAACGTTTATGAACAAAGTATTTATTGAAAGATATGGTCCAGCGTTGCAAAATCTGTGGAATTACAGCAGTTCATATTTATTGAAAGAGGCAAACAATTTTATGTATTTCTACACAGAGTACTGAGGTAATTTATCTTTTCATATATATAAATTTTTATTTTTGTTCTTAGTTCGTTATCTTTGCATTTGTCAGATGCATCACTTCCTGATTAAAATAATATTTGGCTTTTATGTCAAACGAAAACACTCAGGTTTTTTAGTTTGCCAAGCTATCATTTGAGAAAAAGACAGCAGAGAGCGGGACTGCTCAACCCAAATCTATCTACATTGGTGTTGATGACAAAAAGCCAAAAGTAAGAACTAAAAAATTAGATTTATGTTTCATAAAATCACTGATACATGGATGTGTCTAATTTTTTTGTAGGCAACTGTTTCTGGGCTACAACAATATTGTTGTATTGTGGAGAGTGAGGTGAAGTTCCTTGCACTTTTATACTTTTATCGAGAAGCAGCAATCCAAAAAAACAATTGTGTTTTTGTCAACAAAGTAGGCGATCAAATTTTACTCAAAACTTCTTGGTTACATAAACACAGAGGGGCCGTTTGGATCGCTTAGGAAGTTGGGGAATTTGGAGAAGTTGCAATTCTTAGGAATAAATTTATTGGGAAGTGTGTAATTTTGTGAAGAGTTTGGATTGTTTATAATAAATTTATGGTAGGAAGATGAAATTTCTCAAAATCCCCATGGGATCCAAACGGCCCCAGAGTGCTTTTACATGAAGGGCACTCAAAAGCAGAGTGTTCGGAATTCTAACTTGCATGGATTCACTCTTTTATAGGATGATCATGTCAGCTCATGTCGCCTGTAAGAAGTCCTAAATGGGAGTCTCCATGCTCTTGCAGAATGATCATGTTTACTGATCTATCGATGCAACTCACATGAACAAGTACTACACTATATCTTTCTTTGTCTCTTCTGTACATACAGGCAGGTCTTTGTAATTCTCAGAACCAGTAATTATGTTAACCTGTTTAATTAAATGACGTAATGGGCACCAGCACACTAGTGTAGAATAAATAAAAATGAGGATTGTTAAGTAAATTATTGTATTAACTGGTCGGTTTTGTTGGCTTATTGGATGAGGATTGGCGCTATTTTTAATTGAATCTGCTCCTTTATCATTATGGGTTGGGCATTACGTTAGGTTAGTTTGACTTGTGAATTATTTTGATGGGTTGTTCATCTGAACTGTTGGACTTAAATACGATTGTGGGCTTTGTTAGAGTAAAATTAGTTCATTGTTGAACTGCTTGACTTGAATAAGATTGTGGTACAATTAGTTCACTGTTTTGGTGACTTGAAGTTCCAACTAAAATTAAGGTCTGATGACTAAAAAATTGAAAGAAGTTTGTAGGATGAAATGTGAAAATAGTCTTGATTGTATTTTATTCGGTAGTTCACCACCTTTAACCTGCATTGAATAGGTTAAAATTTAATATTGGGTTTGGTGTCAACTTTTTTGTTAAATTAACAGTAAATGATTAGAAAATAACAAGGATAAGCACCTAGTTGAGCTTATATAGTTTCTGGTTTGGATATTAGTTTTGTTTAACTTTATTAATGTGCTTGCTTGCTTTCATGTTGTGGTCAATTTTTCAGCAACATAGAAGTTTGACAATAATACCAATGGGCGACAATACTTCACAGGGGTCACACATGAAGAAGGCTTAAGTGCATCATATGCAAGCACGTCAAATGCTATGGGGGAATACACAATGTGCCTGGATATGATAATTTAAAGTAGGTAGACTATGAATTCTGGTTTATTTTGAATTCTAAACATATGAATAATTTTTATTATTTGTGTTGGATGATGATTTTCAATTCAATGTACAATATATATTTGTGTGATTTTTGTTTGATTCAATGTGAATTATGTGTATGGCTGAGAATTCCAAAATAATTGTGATTAATTAAAATCGTATGAATTAAATAGTGTGGTACCAAATTGGTACCGGAAAGAATTGAATGGCTGTATAAATGTAATTGATGTGGCTATCAACAGTGGCGTCGGTATACTGACGTCTTTGATCTAATATACAACAATGTAGAAAAACGCGGATACAGTGGGCCCCACTAAATTCTGACAATAAGTTTTCTGTGTCGGTGAGCAAAGGCGTCGCTATATTGACTCTAATAGGTTGTGGGCCCTGCTAAATTTCTGACAATATATTATCTGGGTCGCTTAATAAAGGCGTCGGTATACCGACATAGTAACGTGTAAATAGAGACGTGCTTACTGTTTGAATAAGCGATCAGAGAACATCGTAAGTGTCGTTATTCCGACACATATATAGAGACGCGTTAAGTAATCCGCGTCCTCGCGACACAGATGTTTATTATTAGCGGCTAGAGTATCTGAGTCACTTAGGTAGCGTCTTTAGGTGGACGCAGATAGCTTTTCGTGTCGGAATAGGGACGCCTTTTTGCGAAGCAAATAATTGACATTCTAGTAGTGTATCAATCTATGTTACATGCACGGGGCTCCCTTGTCCATTGGATCTTGATCAGACGGCCAGCATGCCGCGCAACACCATGTGTCGCGCGGCAGCGGATCTCATTTTGTACGCACCTGTAGGTCACTTAATAATTAATTTTGTTCCGATTCCAACAATTCACGTGGATATAATAATGCAATTATAGGCAATGTAATTCTGGGCAGCTTATGCTTCTCTTTGAACATATAATAGCTAGGATATGGAGATTGGAGTACTCTAATATGCATATCTCTGTGGTCTCTCCTCAATTTTTTCCTATTTTCTATGGGTGTGCCAATTAATCCTGGGGTGGGATGGGTGATAATTAAACTCAATTAACAAGAAAAAGTATGGTTCGTACGTTTCTTGTATACGTACTTAATTAGATGGATGAAAATGTTAAGTATATATATATATATATATATATATATATATATATATATATCATTCTTAATTTGTATATACTATCCTATCAAATATTATTGTCAAAAGGAACACATAAGGGTCATTAGGAGTATGGCATTCATATTTTTTATGGGGGTTAAGAATGAAATTTCTCTGAAAATAAATATGGCATGCACGTTAATTTGTACATTATATAAAGATATAACACTTGCATGACCAGCATTCCTTATTAATAGTTGAAATAATAATTTTTGTTTGCTGGATATAAAGTGAAGAGAGACTGAGAGAGATTTATAGTTGGTAGTCGATCTCTTACAATTGTCTTTAAATAAAAGTATAAAACAAATTGATAAAGAATTAATGCGGGAGAGAATAACGATAAAATCCAAGCTGGAATGCCAGGTATGATATGTTCTGGTTGAGATGTGTTTTACCTCATGCACGGATGATCCCTTCCAATTTCCATAGTAGAAAGTAGAAACACAATCTACAAACTGCACGAAGAAAGGTCAGAACCATCGGGTTCCGTTAACTTAAAGGGCATGTGGATCTGTCTGATGCCTCTACTAATGTTTTGAAATAAAATTGGAGAGGATCCGAACTCAAGCACGATCAAAATGGGACCATGATCTAACAGAGCAAGAGTCAAGAGAAGGGTTGGTCCTGGTCCAGTTAATTTTGTGTCGTCACATTCACAGTTTCACACCCCACTGGCCACTGCCACCTGGGGAGTCATGACCACATCTGTACGAATCTCTCTTCACACTATACACGTACATATATACATTATACATATACATATAAATATAGCTTCGCAATCTCGTTCGATGGTTCGTCGTAGACAAATTTCACGAGATGTGTCGCACATGCTACCATGCTACACCACTAGAATAAATATATTCAATGTATATAATATACATTATTTTGTATATCCATATCAGTGAAGTAACAAATGTGGCTTTCAATTTTGACATCCATTAAATTTATGTCTGTATTTCCTTAATATTTTAGCACAATTTGCAGTACTTTTCATATCGAATTAAAAGTACTTTAATTTGCAGCACAGAATCCGGACCGTTGATGAAATTCAACGGCTGCGTTATTCCCTCTCCACTCCCACGACTTATCGGGTTGAATCCGTTAATTTGCCACCGTTAATTCCTCTCTGCTCATCTCCCCAATCCCGATAAGTCGTGGGAGTGGAGAGGAAATAACTCAGCTGTTGGATTTCATCAACGGTCCGGATCCTGTGCGCTACACGGTGCTATGCGACACATGATTCAGATTGTGACCCACAAGCTAGAAAATATTTTTTAATTTAAAACTCTCACCGTTCCAGAATCTAATTTTTTGTTCTCTATGCACACCAGTAATCGCTTGATAGTTGAGACTATATATATCAATCATATTTACCAAAATTACAAGAAAAGGAAAGACATGCACTCTTTGCAGAAAATAATGAATACCAGGAATTAAATCCAAAAAGAATTATTTTTCTGTAAACAACATCTCATGACGTATGTATGCTATAATTGAGTGAAATTAATCTCTTTAATTAGTGTTTTATTGGGCGCGCTTCAAATCCTCCTTCCTTTCTCTTCACCAATGAGTAGGGCATGTAAGTTCCCAAATTTTTGTCCCACGTCACGAAAAATGGTTGCGAGAAGTTGTACTTGGTCCCGTACAACTGGTGGTGTACATCATGGTACGCACTATTGTTTGCGAAGAGAAAATGAAGGAAATTGATGGGCAACCATACGCTGCAGTGATCGTCGACAGTTTTAATGGTTGCAAATGAAAAGAAGAAGACCCCGACACGGGGCGTCATACCACTTAATTAGCAAGAAGGCGAGAGCCCCGCCTGCTGTGTCCAGTACTAGGCCTTCCAAAGGATGGTTGTAGAGTGCACCGAAGGCAAAAGGCACGACCAAGGTGTGGTGCTTTGGAGTGGATGTGCTTGTACAAGAACTTGTTTATGTGCATGTAACGGTGCATGAAGTATTGCCATGTGTCAACTGTCAAGCACGAACATGGCGATGACAAATTGAACTGCTATGATGTACAGAGGTGGATTGGGCTTTGGCACACCGGTTTCATCCTTTATCAGCTGCAGTTACACGTGAAAGCTAGCATTATTAGTTGGAAGGATATATAATAGAAACAATTTGTACTTTCCAATGTTGTGGAAAAATTAGAAAAATATATGATATATGAATATGTTACATCTATTTCATATTTGAAAAAAATGCAAAATAATATCAGTGAATTATATATTACGTACTGTAAATAGAAGCAACGAGACGGCGATTTGAAATGCTTGTTGGACGAATACGCCCTTGACGACCATCCACTTGGAGACGACATTCTTTGTTTGCTCTTCGGCCTTTGTGTGCAACCTGTACTTGTCTAGCCTGTCACCAAGTATAACAAATATGCCAGAGTAAATCCAGTACACCGCAACCGGGATCAACGTGCCCAGTACCTCGTCAGACACACTAAATCCCATGGTAGCTAGAATTAATAACTGAGAAATTGGAGAATAAGAAACTCTTTCTGTTTCCAAGAAGAGAATGTGTGATATGAAGGGAAGTGTTGTACTTCTGATCTTGCGACTTAGTTGTGAAGATTTGTGCTATATATCAAATGGAAATCCATGATTAACCCAAAGGCGGATACGTTTTCAAGATTTAATGGAAAAAGTCTAAATTTTGGAGCATGACTAAATAGTAAATTCTAAACAATGGGCATGAACAATTTGGTCCATGTTTAACAGCTCTAATTGCTTGCTTATTATTTCCCTACCTAGCATGACATAGACGGGTACAAACAAAAGAAAAAGAAGAAGTTAGTCAACTATGAAGAGTCAACGTCCAAGAAGTACTGCTCGGGTCAATGCGGGCCTTTTTATGTACGTTATTAAGACAATAAGATGAGCCCGAAAAAATTAAAACTAACATTACTGTACACTCGAATTTCGAAAATAACAATTAAAAATTGGAAATTTTAAAAATAACATCATTGAATCGTCATTCTGAATGACGATCCAAGTTTGGATCAGAAATCCAATTAACGATCCAAGCTTGGATCGTTATCATTAAAAAATGCCATCAATTTTCTTTGTTTGGATCGGCATTCCAATTTCCGAAACAAAAAATTTTCGGCAACAATTTTTTAATGTCAAATTTATTTTTTAGCCCCTAATTTTTTTATTATCACAAAATATATAATTTTGTGATTAAAAATTAAACATAATTAAAACATCTATTATAGAAATATAAGTATATAATTAAATTATGCACGTTAAAGAGAAAGCCTTCAATCAAACTGCTTTGACCGGAGTCCAGATTAAACTCCGTCAGTTCTCAATTTTGAAAGTTCAAATGACCGATCGAAACTGTCAAATATGATCTTCATATTGAAATCTCCATGCCAACCAAAATTTTCATTTTTTTTGAAATTTTTAAGTATATATTTTTTTGGATTTTCAAAAATCGTTAATCTAATTTGTTCTGAACCCTACAAAAATTGTTGTTTTTGAAAATCCGAAAAGAATACTTAAAAATTTCAAAAAAATGAAAATTTTGGTCGGCAAGGAGATTTCAATATGGAGATCATATTTGACGGTTTGGATCGGTCATTTAAACTTTCAAAATTGAGAACTGACGGGGTTTAACCGGGACTCCCGTCAAAGCGATTTGATTGAAGACTTTCTCTATATGTTTCATATATCTTATAAATTAAATACATATTATTGTATATAATTAAAATATATGATACATATTATTATGTACATATATTACTATGTATGATTATTTATACATTAAAAAAATTTTATATATTAATATCTACATTTAATGTATAACAAATTTTATATACTAGATCAAGAGGTTCAAAATGAACTAATCTTATTAAATATAGCAGATTAATTTTAATAGGTTCATATTATTGTATTTTGATCAAGTATCAAATGAATATTAAATTTTGAAAAAAATTAGATGGAAACGCATTGCACGTTAAATTAAACAAGATCAACAGTTTAGATTTGAAGTTTGAATTTTTTACTTTTAAATTATTAATGAAATAGAAAACTTTGTGACATTTGTGACACAAAAAATTATGGCGCTATAACTGTACTCATTATAAATTATGTAGTTTCATGGCATAGTAGTACCCAACTACCAATAATTCTCGCATGTAGTTTCAAACAAAAAAAAAGTTAAAAATAATACTAAAATAAATTTCAGAAATATTACCAAAATAATCACATTATATAAATAGTATTACAATATTGTTCTTTGAAAGAACGAGACTAATATATTTCTTTCAAAGAATGATACTAGTCATTCCCCTTTCAATACGTACTTTGAGTATTTCATTAATATGTTTTTAATATTTTAAATAGTTTTTTCTATGTAATTTTAATATTTGCATGGTTTTTTTATTGTTGATATGTACTTTTATTAAATTTATTATTTTGTTTTGTTGATACTAGTAATTCCACCGTACTTTAATTTTTAAAAAAATTAAATAAATATAAATAATATTTGAACATATGAGACATATGAAATTATATAATGGTTATAGAAATTAAAATATAATTTATATAATATTCATGTATATAAATAATGATTATAAAAATTAAAATATAATTTATATAATATTCATGTATATTAAAATTTTTATATGTTATACATATTTTTTTCATCTCATCTCCTCTTATCTCCTCTCCTCATCTCTTACCATCTCATCTTCACTTTTCGATTATCATCTTTTTCTCTTTTATATCTCTCTCTCTATATACTAATCTATCTTTATTTTTCCTTTACTATGCTATTTTTTTTCAATTTTTAACAATCACCTCTACATCTCTACTCCCAACTCTTATCTAGTGACTTTTTTTTATGTTGGTTCAAAACTAATTAAAGCAATTTTAATATTATTTTTAGTTTTGAAAAATTTCAAAGTGAATTTCGGAGGTTCAGACAATATTTTCTAACCCAGAAAATAGACATTACGAATTAAATTCTGGTAAATCCCACGGATATTGTCGTAAATTTCCTGTGTAAATTGGGGTCATACACCCCAAACACGCGTTTCTATCAAAAGTTATGTCTGTTATAACCTAAAACTAATTAGTGTGATTTTTCTGCCATTTTTCTATTTTTTATTTTCTGTGATATATTTTAATTATTTTTTTTAGTCATTATTTATATTTTAATATATTTAATATGTTGAAATAATATTTCTATTTATTTTAAATTTTTATTATTTTTATTTTTATGAATGTTATTTTTTAATCATAGAACAAATACTAAAATTTCAAACTAAAGTATGGTGGAAAAAATATGCAATATATTGCAAAAATAAAATAATACAACTTAATAAGAAAAATGCATATCAACAATACCAAATCATACAAATATTAAAATTACACAAAAAATAATTGAAAATATAAAAAATATTAATAAAATATTCAAAGTACGTACAAAAAGTGAAATTACCAGTATCGTTTTTTTCAAAGAAATATACTAGCTAGTGTCCTTCTTTAGAAGAAGGATATTAGCTTGTATGTTTCCTTCAAAGAAGGATAATAGTATCAGTTTTTCAAAACACGATATTACAAATCTATTAATATAATACGGATTATTTTTTTAAATAGTTTCAAAATTTAATAATGTTTTAATATTTTTTTATTTTCGGTACTTTCAACATCTTGTCATTAGATAGGCCATAAATCTGGCCCAATTCCACCATACAGAGCTGATAAGTACAATCAACCGAACAGACAATCAAATAATCATGACTAAAAATAGAAACTGCGCGATGCCAAAAAAGAAAAGATCCTCTCATGCGTCGTTCCCCTCTCACTCGCTTTCCCTCACCCCCGCCTCACCTTCTCTCCTCCTCTATTCATCTCCTCTCTCTTCGCACCTTCTCTCTCACACATCGCTGCCGCGCCCTACCGTCAACCCTTCCGTTGCGCCCTTCCATCCCCGTCAGCCCTGTCGTCATGCCCTCCAGTCGTTGTCAGCCATCCCGTCGCCGTCGCCGTCGCCTTGCCGTCGCCGTCGTGCAGTCCTCCCGTCGCCCAGCCCAACCCTGTAGTTATCAGAATCAAAAATGAATATTATTTACTCCCTCACTTATATTAAATACTCTCTAACTACTAATTATTTACTCCCTCGTAGTTTTATAGTTACACCCAAGCAACAGTAGAATCAGTTTTGAATGTTATTTACTTCCTTATACATATTAGATATTTCTTTTATACTAGTTATTTAGTCCCTTATAACTATTTAGTTACTTCCAAACAATAGCAGAATCAGATATAAATATTATTTACTCCTTTACATATATTAAATACTCCCTTATTACAACTTATTTACTCCATTTTAGTTATTTAGTTACTCCCGAACAATAGTAGAATTAGTTCTGAATGTTATTTACTCCCTTATACATATTAGATACAACTTTTATACTAGTTATTTACTCCCTTATAGCTATTTAGTTACTCCCAAACAACAGCAGAATCAGATATGAATATTAATTTCTCTGTTGTATATATTATTTACTCTCTTATACTGATTAATATCATCCCTTATAGTAATTTAGTTACTCTCAAGTTATAACAGAACTAGATCTAAACCTCTTTTCTCTTCTTATCCTTCTTTATTTCTACTTCTTTCTTCCTTAATCAGATCTGATCGGTATAGGAGAGGGAGCAGTGAGGGAAGGCGGAGGTGACGAGAGGCGGAGGAGAGGAGAGGCTGAGGTGAGACGAAGGCGGATGAGAGGTGAGGTGAAACAGAGGAGAGGCTGAGCCGGAAGAGAGGTGAGGCGAAGTAGAGGAGATGTGAAGGCGGAGGATAGGAGAGGCGAAGGAGAGGCTGATATGAGGCGGAGGAGAGGAGAGGCGATGCGGCGGTCGGATTGGTCGGAGAAACGATGCGTGAGGGAGAGTAGAGAGGAGGCGAACAAAAGGGAAGGCCGCGTGAGAGTGAGGGTGAAGCGATAACTCGCGCAGGAATAGGGTGAGAGGAGAGCCGCTTCGTCACGTGATAGGAGAGAGCGCTCCCTTTGATTGCTTGATTGTAAAAGGTATGATTCTCATAAGTGATTTCCTAAATCAAACAATGTCTAGACCTTCATGGGATGTGTTTAGATAGTTGGAAGAAAGAAGAAGAAGAAGGAAGAAGAAGAAAAAAAATTATAAACAATTCAAACTCTTCACAAAGTTATACACACTTTCTAATACTTCTTCCCACTTCTTTCCTTCTTCCTTTCTTCCCACACCTATCCAAACGCACTCATGAATCATTACTAGTGAAGCCCACGTTACCCGCAAATTTCTCATTATGTACAAATACATCAGTACAAGTGAAATTCTGACGACGGGATATGATAAAATGTTGTCATTGTAGTCAAATTATTCACGAAGGATGTTTTAGAAATACAAAGTTTTGAGAGTATAAATATTTTCACACGCTAGTTTATCACACATTTTATTTATGGTATCATTATCTTGTGTTGTGTACATCGACGAAATGAACAGAGACGAGGGAAATGGCTCTACTTCTTGAACATAATTTTTTCCACGGCTCCGTTTGGATACGTGTGGAAAGAAGGAAGAAGGAAAGAAAATTTATTATAAACAATCCAAACTCTTCATAAAATTATACACTTCCCAATATTTCTTTCCACTTCTTTCCTTCTTCCCTTCTTCCCACACCTATCCAAACGAAGCCCATAGTAAGCCGCGCGTACCAAAGTAGCACCACATATGGATTTTATTTTACTAAATATGAAATCTAGTAGAATTTTAACAAAATATAAATTTATTGATATTTTTGTATTTGTTAATGGACATACAAAGATGATATGTGGTATTAATTTCTGAACAAAATTAAATTCAAAATGAAATAGGCAGCACGATTTTTAACAGGGTAAAGAAAAAGTGGTGTTCGTACATGAAATACTCTTGTGGTGATCAATAATATATGAGATAGGTTCTAATTCTGAGATGCTGAGGACCACTTAATCTTGACTGGTCCAGCGAAGTTGGAGACGAAATGTCATTACTGTCAATTACTAGAATTCAACATCTATCAATGAAAATGAAAAGAGGTGAACAAATAATTGGAGTTGTCCTGGCCATTAACTGTCGTTGATATAACATTGAGCTACTTGATATTCAGATCTACATTATATAATGATTTTTACGAATTTTAAAAATTACAAAAGATTCTATCGAATGTGGACAAATAAAGAAACAAAAATAATGTTAGACAATAAAGATATGTTGAACAATCTATGATGGATACGTGTAGATATATTGTTCAATTTGTTTTCTTATTAGAAGAAGAACAAAAACATATTATTTTTTTGAAGATAAATAAAGGTCAAACTCTCCGACCAGGTTTCGAACCTGCGACCTCTCACTTGAGATGCATCGCTCTTTGCCACTAGATCAAGAACTGGTTCTCTAACGATTGATATCCAACCATGCATAAATCAAATCGATTGAACATACAAGTGGATACACACTAGATGTAGACATGTAAGTGTGTAAATTTCTTGGATTCGTACATTTATAAAGAGCAGAGATGAAGATATATTCAAGAGTACCCAAAACAAAAATATTTTATAATCAAGTTGATTAAAATTTTTTATATGAAGCTATCTCATTAAAAAATTGAATCGAGGGCCACAGGTGTATTTAATTTGTGCAGTGAATTTCCAAAATTCAAATAAATTAGAATATAAAAAGGAAAAGAATAATAAACCTAGTATCTCAGTCTATAAAGTTGCAATATTTCAAGCATGATCACGTAATCTCAATGCGTTTCTAGTGTGTACGTACTCTTATCTAATTTTGAAAAGCAGGACACTGCCCTTTTTATGAGAGTTATAATTTGGTTTTAATGCATATATACTTCATTTATTTTTCTTACAGGACCAATGTTTTGAATATCCTACCGAAGATCGAACCGGTGAAAACAAAGGGTACGAGATTTTACCGGTTTAACCGGTTGTATCGTTTTCGAAAACCGGATAAAATTAATAAGTATTTTGATAATTAATAAGTTTATTTTGTACATAAACATTCTGGAAATAACTAAGTTTTTTTTCCACATTAATTAATATAATCATATAATCAACCGTTAAGTTGTTTATTTTATTTTTACGTTATTCACTTTTTTAGAAATAATTCAACAGTTAAGTTTGTTTATTTTATTTTTACGTTATTCTTTTTTTCTACTAATAATTCAACAGTTAAGTTCCTTTATCTTATTTTTACGCTATTCTTTTTTTTAGAAATAATTCGTAGCCTATTTCATAAAAGTTAATTAAGCACATAGAGGATATGCAATTTGTCAAGAGAAATGATAAATGCCACCTGCAGTTTTGTCAAAATTTGAACAAAATGAACACAAAATGTAGACAAGCTGAACATATAGCGTAAAAAGTTTTGTCACTCTTGTTGAGATTTTTATATGCATATTCAATTTATTTTTATTTAACTTATTTTGTTTGTATGTGTACATTTTTATCATTTATATATATATTCACATTGTCTATTTTTATGTGTTCTTCTTAGATGATAAACATGGTAAAACTGCATATCGAGGCGAGAGTAATCAATTTTCATTTGTCAAAAATTCATATAAAAAAAGAGTTGCTTTGAGAAAGATGAAAGAGTTTATGAATTGAAAACTGAATTGCCTCGGACGGAGGTACCTTTATTTCACCTTTTTTTTTAAGTGAAAACTGAAAGGATTGGGATATTATGGATTGACTGATATTTTTCGATATTTTTTTGAGGGCTGATATTATCGATATTGATCACCAATATTTTCCGGTATAAACAGAGAACGATATTTGTGTTTTTTTTCATACAGATTAGGAGCCGGTACTCGGAATTTTCCGATATTTTTGGTGGCCGGTCCGGTATTTAAAACACTGGATAGGACAATATTTATTGCCTCAACCTTTCTAGCCAGCAGAAACGTCAAAATTAATAAGTAGCAATTTAAAAGGTACGGTGGATGTATAAATTTAAATGGATAATTAATTCATATTGAAACTATGAGCAATGTGTTTCTGGAGAATAAAAAATGAATATGCCCAATCAGAATTAAGAAGCCTCCAAAATGCATATATACATCTTAGGGGCGGTTTGGATCGCTTAGAAATTTGGGAAATTTTTTATTCCTAGGCATAAATTTATTAAAAAATGTGTAACTTTATGAAAAATTTAGATTGTTTATAATAAATTTATGCTTAGAAATTAGAAATTCTCTAAATTCCCAACGCATCCAAATTCCCAGCTACTTAGATGGTGAGTTTGGATAGGTGTGGGAAGAAGGGAAGAAGGGAAGAAGTGAGAAGAAGTATTGAAAAGTGTGTAACTTTGTGAAGAGTTTGGATTGTTTATAATTTTTTTTCTTCTTCTTCCTTCTTCTTTTTCTTTCTTCCAACAATCCAAACGCACCTAGATAGAAGAAGAGTCAGATGAAAATTGAGTGATTATGCTTTTTAGTTAATATTTTAAAACGAAAAGAGCAGCAGATAGACATGCATACTGCTTTAAGTAGCTTAGGCGGCTGCGTACCACAATCAATTGTTGGACATGGCGTCACTCCTTTTGTATTGTATTGACTAAGTCATCGCCATTCCGGAATTTTCAAGGTCTAATTTCATAACCGTACGTAAAAATGGTAGAAATCATCACAATATATTTTCAAGGCTTGAAAAATACTTTTCTTCATTTTTTTTTTTGTCTCCAATGTATTAAAACGCAATCTCTACCTCTATGCCCCCCTCAACATGAGGGACAAAGGTGGGAGAGTGTAGAGAAAATAGCTTGGCAGTTGGATTTTGGCATATTCATCGTTGTTCCTATTTTCTATTAATTTAACTTATAGTTATTTTCTAAGAAAATGGGAGCAATTTCCAATTATTATTTTAAATAAGAGTAATACTTGAGTCAGACATGTTTGACACTTGAACCCGTCAATCGAATCTCAATTTTCTATATTCAATGGAAAATCCAAATCGCTCAATTTATATTTCATAATGAAATCTCATTAGAAATCAAATTTATATATATATATATATATATATATATATATATATTGAATTTTGTAATTATTTATTTTGAATTTTATAAAATCTTCGATCTAATTAATGTTAGAATAAGGTCAATTTTAATTTCTGTGCTAATTACAATTAATTTAGCAATTAAAACATCAAGCATCAAAAATCTAGTGCAAAAGTTCATCAAACACTCAAGAGAAAGGGAGAAAAGTTTTACCTCTTCTTGAATCGTATCAAGAAGGCAATCCAATGCTTTGAAACCGGTGGCGTACTACTCCAACGTCCTTCAATCCACGCCTCGAGTCCACCTAGAGATTAACCAATTTCTCGAATTGATTTGTGCTAGCA
The DNA here is from genome assembly GCA_028095005.1 of Rhynchospora pubera. Classification (NCBI taxonomy): domain Eukaryota; kingdom Viridiplantae; phylum Streptophyta; class Magnoliopsida; order Poales; family Cyperaceae; genus Rhynchospora; species Rhynchospora pubera. The sequence goes on along the minus strand of CM051459.1, from coordinate 226,450,230 downwards.
AACCAATGAGAAAATAGCTAATCCAAGGAGTAACCCTCTTCTAGTTCAACCAATTGATTTAGGTGGAGGGTGTATGGCTCAACACATGAGCAAAGGTGGGAGGAGAGAGGTGGTGGCCGGCGGCCAAGAGAGGAGAGGAATAGTGGCGGCTAGGTCAAGGGGAGAGAGAAAATCCATCCCAAGGGGTCTTTTTATAGCCTACCAATCCTAGGTATAATTAAGTTGCTATAATTTACACCTCATGCCACCCCACCTACCTCCTCTTGGCCGGTCATATAATGGCCCATATGGGCCTCCCTAATCCTTTTAAATGAACTTTAATTCATTTAATTAAATCCACTTTTGTTTGCTCTATGTTTGGGCTATAAATTTGTTATTTAAATATTAGCCCAATAATTCAATATAACTATTTATATTAAATTGAGTTGAACCAAAATAATTATTAACTAATTAATAATTATTCTAGGATTAGCTTATACTATTATTTATTTTTATATGACCCGTTTGACTTAATTAATTAGTACGTTCTATAACGGTACATAATTAATTAATCAATTCGTCATGTTTTCCGCAATTTTTTACTGTTGCGAATAAATAAATAAATAAATAAAGCACTGTCTTGGTCAAAACTCTATTTTGTGTGACCCTTTGAGGATTTATGTTATGTTGGACATGGAATTAAATCGCTATTTAATTCCAATAATCATAAGCGGTATCTAGCAACATGTTATGATTCCCAATTCACATAAATAGTGTACTGCTACAATATTTCAATCCTATATAAGAGAATAAAAGTGTTTCTCTATTTCGATTCTTATGTCACACGATATCATCGTATAATCCAAGATAGGAATGTGTCATTCTTGCAATTATAAAAGTGTTTCTCTATTTTGATTCTTATGTCACATAATTAATGTACCGTGTTAATTATCAAGATTATGGACGTTTTAGATTTATTGTTGTCATTTACTACTAAATGAATAATAGTGATCTATAATTCAGATCCTCAACCTGAATGAACTGTTAACAAATAAATCAAGGAACAAATGATCAGACATCATCAATGACATAAACTATAGAAGTAGTCAGATGTGATTGGTTTCTAGGACATATCTCTAACCATTAATTCTAGACCCCTCTAATTTTAAAAAAATAAAAAAATAATTAAAAACTTTTTGAAAATTTGTAAAATTTAGTCTTAAAATAATTTTGATATGAGATCATATTTAGCGGTTCAAATGGGTCATTTGAAATTTTAATATGTGAGACTAGAATTGCGTTTGATATCAAATGTGTTTGACTATAACATCTCTTCAAATAATATGTGTTAATTACATTTTTTGTTTTGATTTATCGAATAACTTGATTAGTTAATGAGAAGGAGAAATATAGGTATTTGTTTGTTTGTGCCATTTAATTAATCACACCATATCATTTGATATAATATCGAGGTTTGTTTATGATAGTGGGCAATCATGTGTGGAGAAGCCCAGCAGAGGCCCCTCTACAAATTAACTTAAGTGCATTTATAGAGTGTCACTGTGTCAATACACATGTATGATAGAAGTTTGACTAGAGTGAACGGTGATAGTTTCAACATTGGAATAGTATATATTTGATATTTTCTCTCCCAAATAAATATGTATATTTTCTGTGATGTTGGAAGTGTGGTAATTTTCAAATCCTACATCATGTCAAATCACAAAACTCACGTAAAGACAAAAGATAAAGATGCTTGATTGCTTGTGTGTCATAATTTTAAGCGCCATAATCCTGGGAGATAAATAATTTTGCAATAATCAATTAATCATATCCTCCATTTCAATTAAAACACTGGAGGTTATCCGTACTCAATCCCTCAGTCTATGGCTCCATGCCTAGCTATTTAAGCAAACAATACCTCACTCACTCATCGCCATCTCGAAATTTTTACCAAAAAGATGGAGTACACAAAGCCATCTGACCCTACCAAGCTCAATCCACCTCTCAACACGGCCCATGTCGACCGTCGGGTACCAATAAACCGTGTACATATGATCATGTACACGATAGCTATCCTCGCAGCAATCTATCATCGAATTACATCTATTTTGGCCTCCTCTACCTTTGTCGAGGCTAGTGTTCTATGGTCTCTCCTCGTATCGGATATCATCCTGGCATTCATGTGGGCTTGTGTGCAAGCCATCAGGTGGCGACCCGTTCATAGGCAAGAGTTCCTCGAGAGGTTGCCAGATCGAGTAACCTGGCCATCGCTAGATGTGTTTGTGTGCACTGCCGATCCCCACAAGGAGCCGCCCGTGGGTGTTGTGAGCACCGCACTCTCAGCTTTGGCCTTCGACTATCCAGCTGAGAAGCTGTCGGTTTATGTTTCTGATGATGGTGGTGCTGATGTCACACTCTTTGCATTCATGGAGGGTGCGAAATTTGCTCGTCATTGGTTGCCGTTTTGTAGGCAGAACGGAATCAAGGACAGATCGCCTGAGGCTTTCTTTTCTTCAGGACGTTGTTGTGGTGGTGGTGATGAGGACAAACTTAAGGTAACTAATCAATATATACATATATTTTGAAATTATCAAAGAATAATAATGACCAGTCAACAAACTAGATGTTTTAATTTGTTCATTTATTTGTACTAATCATGGCCAGAATTAATTTCATGATTGATGTAAAAATTACTACGTACAGTACGTACTTCCATTTCTTTAGGAAAAAGAATATATTGCCTTTATTTAAAAAAGAATAAAAAATTATGAATATTGTTTGGAATAAGCACATAGTTTCTCTCTCCTCACTCTTATTCACTTTTATTCCAATAGAATGGTGATATTAGAATAAGGGATTGAATAAGTCCTTATTCGGAATAAGACTTATTTAAAATGCGTTTAGTTTCATCTCGAATAAGTCTTATTCGGAATAAGGCTTATTGAACCCCTACCAAACACACCTACTTTTCCTTTTTATAACTAAATATAGGCATCACTAAACTCTGATTTCTTTTGAACAAAGAAGTTAGTTGAAAGTTTATAATCCACTGTCAAAAAAAGCCAATATGAACTACGTATCACTTTAAAAAAAAAATAGCTGCTGATTTAATAACTTTCTATTAAACACGCACTTTTAAGGCAAGAAAAAAAATTAATTATCTAATAACAGGGAAATTTATTGTTGTGAAACCCTGGCTGTCTAAGACTGAAAGGTAATTTAGGGAAAAAAAAAATTGATGTAGAATGAACTCAATGCAGATGAAAACGAACTTTTGTTCTCGTCAATGAAATGTGATTGCATTATTGCTTCAATAGTCAAAGTGGGGACTTGGATGATACCATTTCATTGGATTAGGATCCACCGATCTGGTATGGGCTATATGTATGTATGGCCCGAATTAATTCGTTTTTGTTTCTAGTGCACTGAAAATCTGAAATATTGTAATATTTCTCGTCATCATCAAGAAGTTTTATTTTTGTATGTACACCTCCAATTCCAACAATAAATAGAAAAATTAAGGGACAATAATTTTTTTTACGTTAGAAATTTTTCTTGGTTAGGAATTTTGGGACCGTATTTATGCGGAGCGGGAGTGGAGAAAATCTCAACTCAAATAATGCAGACAAATTTAGTTTGTACGCAAGTTAAGCGCATTGCTCTCCAATAAATATATCAGAGGTTGATATATATAAAACAGAAAACACATCACATTATCACCACATGGGAGAATCGTACTCGATATCAGATACGGCAGAGATGTTGATGTTGACTGTATCAGTACTTTGGCAGTTCAGAAAATTAATCCTCAGAAACAATTGAGACCTCTTTAGTTAATCATATGCAATTTTAAAAATATAAATGCACAATAAAATCTTTTTTCATCAAACGTTCGATATAAATTAATTGTTCTTTTCTTGATATAATATTAGTTATAAGACGATCGTAGCTAACGAGACTTTTATTAAAAGTTCAAAAGATTTTTTTTTTTCGAAGATAAGATGGGAGTCTTCAAAAGATATAAAAGAGCTTAATAATTAAGAGTGTTACATCTACTTTGGAGAAATAAATACAATTCACGTTGTATAAGAAATTTACAAAAGGTAGTAAATTGTTAATTAATAATTTAATATCTTGCCTAATAATTAATTTGCCACGCCAAGCATGTGATTGCAATTAATTAGTTAAGATCCTCTTTTTTAGGATGCCTCGTTTGACTTTTAATTTTATTGTAAACATATTATACTGTTGTGTTTGTTTCAACTTTCTAGGAGTTTTCGCTAGCAACTATGGCAACGAGCTTTTCGAATAATATTACAATAAATTTCAATTTATTTTTGTTTATAAAAAAAACAGTGAGTTTTGCTCAACAACTTTTTATCAAGAAAAAAGCAATCCTTTACGACCTGGGCCGTCACTCAATAGCCTACACTACTTCAAAACAATATACACCCCCTGAATCTAAGAAATTAAAACATATTATTTGCCGCGCTGGTACCAAAATCGATAGGAACCAGTGCACTCTACAATCTCGATCTCAACTAGTACAAGTATAGAAAATATGAAAATTATACAACTATAACACCAGATTTCGATTATTTTTTGAAGCTTAATGAATTGCATGACAAATTACACTATACAAGTCTGAAAAATGTTTACCCTCAAAAAAAAAAAAAGTCTGAAAAATGTTGAGCGAATTGCACATAACATTTTTGCGTTTTGTTTTGGTGATAGATGATGTATGAAAGCATGAAAACGAGGGTGGAGAGTGCACTGGAGAAAGGCAGTGTGAGTGCTGTGTTGGCTTCCTCTGAGACGCAGGAAGACGAACACATTTTTGAACAGTGGAAGGACTTCTCCCGCAACAACCATCCATCCGTCATTCAGGTCGGGCTTATAAATTACACCATTAGTAGCATAACATCTGGTTAATATATTCAAAAAGGAATTTAATTTGTAGCTAGAACAATTACCTTATTAATGTCTTTAACATTTCAGGTGCTGCTTGAGAGCAGCAAAGACAAAGATGTAGCGGGTCATGTCATGCCCAATTTGATTTACGTTTCAAGAGAGAAGCGTCCCAAATCTCCCCACCACTTCAAGGCTGGCGCACTTAATACTATGGTAACGACATCTATTAATACTAAAACTTGGCTTTGTGTTACTTGTTTCCTTCTGACATCCATGAATTATTGTAATGGCAGAGATCATAAATCTTATTGAACATAATACTTGTTCTTGTACTCTCTGTACCCATATACCATTTGTCACTTGTTGGGCCTCCATCACTTCGTTTATTTTTTTTTTTTAAATCATACATTAATTTTTTATTTTGGTCTTTTCACACGCAATTTTTGTTGTTTAGACCTTTAACAAAGCATTAATTGACCCTTAAATTTGTGTTCTAGTAGGAAAAAAAAACATGCTAATATTTAAAAACTGTAGACCAGTTTAGTAGTCCAATATTGTACCTTTCTGGTACCATGAACAAAACATAATCTCAACGGCAAATTTAAGCATTCCTTTTTTTTTTTTTTTTTGCTTTTTATTTAGGTACGTGTCTCAAGTGTCCTCACAAATGCACCAATAATCCTGACAATTGATTGCGACATGTACTCGACTGACCCGACATCACCGCACAGAGCACTCTGTTATTTCTTGGATCCTGCCATCTCCAGCGACCTCGCTTATGTGCAATTCCCTCAACGTTTTCAGGGACTCAACAAGAACGACATCTATGGAGGCGAAATTAAACGCCTTTTCACAATAAATTCTCATGGCTTTGATGGAATTTGTGGACCAAATTATGTTGGTTCCAACACGTTTCATGCAAGACGTGCCTTGTTTGGTTCATCGTTGCAATGTGTTAATGCCAATGGTCAGGATCAAATTGGCTCTAAGATTGTTTTGGAAAAGGCAACTGAGGTCGCAAATTGTGACTATGAGGCGGGGACAAAATGGGGAGACACTGTAAGTGCTAGTTTTATTTTTATTGTTGCAAAAAGTATGACGTTTTTTAATTTTCTAAAATGTAGAGCAATGGCAAAGCACTACATGAATAACTGTATACTGCGCTGATGTGCTTTTGAATCAAACCATGAATTTGAGGAAACTTGGCCACAAATTATCAGATATCAAATCCAATGCATTATGCTAAATAAAATGCAAATGATGATATATAGACAAAAATAGCAGAACTTTCTTACATTAATGTTATCTCATATTATATTTTTATATAATTTTGAAACAAAAAAGATTGGTTTTCGGTACGGTTCCTTGGTTGAGGACTATTATACTGGCTACCGATTGCACTGTGAAGGATGGAAATCTGTATTTTGCAACCCGCCTGAGTCGGCATTTCTTGGGGAAGCACCGAAGAGCCTGAATGATGTCCTTAGCCAGTGTAAGAGATGGACAGTCGGGCTCTATGAGGTAATGTCCTTTAAAGGCAATATCATATTAATTTCAGCGTTATTATATAATATTCCATACTCTGATTTCCGTTTTTTCTAATTTTATAATCTGAATTGGAATATATTTATTCATATCGCCTAATTCTTGCCTCCCAAAAATTATTTTAAGTTAAACAACAAATTGTCCCGAAAGGTAGGCCCTAAAAAAATTGACTATGATGGCCGACAAACCTAGCACTGGTACCATTGCATAAGAACATATAATGAGGTTCAGTCTGTTTTATTGCAGGTAGGTATTTCGAAGTATAGCACCATAACCTTTGGTGTGAGAAAGGCGTCGCTAGCAGCCGGGCTTTGTTATTCACATTATGCATTTTGGGGCTTCTGGTCTATCCCTGTCGCTGCTTATGCTGTTCTGCCTCAGCTGGCTCTCATCAACAATAAGCCACTATTTCCACAGGTTAATTTATTATGCTCATATAATAATCTTACTTTTGTTGGGACTTCTTTATAGTACTGGAGTAATTGTCTCCATTCTCCAAGACTGATTACTGTGACAAGTTAACAGTAGTTAGTTTAACCCAATTGCAGCCATCGGATCCATGGTTCTATGTGTATGCGTACCTCTTCTTGGCAGCGTATATCCAAGACATGGCCGACTTTATTTCCTACAAGGGTACTTTCAGATGCTGGTGGAGCGACCAGCGAATGTGGCTCATTCGCGGCCTCACTGCAGGCCCCTTTGGTACCATGCAATTTGTGTTTAAACAGCTCAACATCTCCACCCAAGGTTTTAATGTCACAAGTAAAGTGATGGATGACGAGCAGAGCAAGAGGTAATTTTGGGAATTTATGTTGCTTACAATAAGTTTTGAAATCAACACATATAATACCAGGTAGTCAAGAAAGGAAGTAAGTTCTTAATACTTACTATATATTCTGCACATAATATAGGTATGATCAGGGCTTATTCGATTTTGGTGTAGACTCGCCATTCTTTGTCACATTAAGCATTGCGGCAATACTTAGTCTGTGCGGATTCGCGGTAGGAATTATCAGAAATGGCATGGTTGCAGAGATGTTTTTAGTGGCATTTGGAGTTGCGAATTGCTGGCCGATATATGGAGCAATATTTCTCAGAACTGATGGTGGGAAGATGCCAGACAGAGTCACTGCACGAGCATTTGTCATGGCGGCGCTTATTCTCGCCATAGGTTGTGTTGGTTTTAATGTTTAGCACTGCTATTTGTATTCTGGCATAGCCTTTTTGAAGAGCTCTCAATGAATAGGCTATAACAGAAATAAAAAATGATTATTTCGGGCTCGACTGCGCAGTAGTACTAGTACCTAGTAGATAATATGGTGAAGGTGTACATTTAGGATACTGCTTTATGAAATTATTAAAGTATCTTCGGCTTACATTGCCGCTGTCAAACTTTCAAAAAAAAAAAAAAAAATCTTCGGCTTACATTTTGTTGCATTCACTTGGTATAGGTTCAATTGGTACAACGATTTTGTTGCATTCACTTCGTTCTTGCTATTTAACCTATAACATCATTTAAGAAGTGAAAATTAAATGATTCTTTTATTTAGAGGGCGAAAAATAAATAATTCTAGCATTTTTTTAGATAAATTGGGGGTCAGTGGGTCAAGAGCTGGTTTAGAACCACTAAAATCAGCCTTTCTTCCCCATTACTGAAATCAGCTTCGAGAAAACACCATTGTCTGCAATGTACCATCGTTGCCTCTGGATCCATCTGAATATCTACAAATTAGAGGAAAAGTAAGTTATGTTAATTAAGAAAGATTAAGTAAGGATGGTATCGTAAGTGAGTTTGTGAGCGTTACCCTGTGTGTACTGGTTTGTACCAGTAGCTTGCGCTGTCTGTCTCAGGATATTGTGTGATAGCTTCCATGCATTCTGAATTAAAAAAAAAAACAAAAAAGAACTAAGGTACCTACTAAGCATTGAAGCCATCCATCTCGCTTGGCAAGGTCTTCGAAGAGAAGGAAGCAGTGATCCTGTCGTATAACCCTGACATTCTTGTTCAGCAGCGAGACAATCGTCTCCTTCCCTCCTTGCGTTCGTCTCAGAAGCTGCCGGACGACGACCGCCGCCTCTGCCATCGCCGCCGCATCTCCGCTCTTGCTCTTGCTCTGGCTCTGGCTCTTCTTCTTAGTGAGTGGTTTCTGTTTCTGCGGAGTAAGAGACGCTGGGACAGAGCCCTCGGTTCTGATTGGCTGCGTTTTACCAGCACGAGCACGGGGATAGGGTGGGAAGAAGGGAGGTGAGAGGTGAAGAGGAAGAGGGGCAGATGAAAGCATTGGATTGGATAACACCCACACTCACACAAGATTGTGTCCTTGTATCTTCTTCCTGCACAAAAAAATGAAATTGATATTCGTGCTTGGTTAAATACTTGATTTAAGTATAAATTTGAAACTCGGGATAAATTAGGTTTGTTAGTGCTTGGTCAATTACTTGATTTAATGAATGTATCAAAATATCAAATAGTTGGTTAAAACCAGTAAAATAGCGACAGGTAATTCATGCAACTCTGGTAAAACCTTTGAATTTGAAAAGAGTAACTGTATCAGCAAATGAAGGTTGTTCTCCATTGCGAATTTTGTGTATTAAGCTCTAATAATAAACTAAAAATTGAGCAAACTCAAAGAAAATAAAAAAAAGGTAAAATATTTATCCTAAAATCAATAACTTTGAAAATAAACCACCAGCTTCGCCTCCTGCAGTCCACTTTGTTCTAGACCTGGGCCTCGCTTGCTCGTCAGGTTCTCGACTTCTCCAATTTGGCGCGTCAGACTCGGAAAGAGAGTTGGTCAAGCTCAATCGAAAGAGGAAACGATATGGTTAAGCTCGCCGGGCGCTTCTTTGTTCTCTAGTAGAAGTAGAAGTAGAAGTGATTGATGGGAGCGAAGAGGCGACTAGTGCTAGAGCGGACTGTTCGGACCAAGCGTGTTCGAATCAAAAGGTCAATTTTGTCATTTTAAAAATATTAGAGTGATCGTCCCGGATTGAGGAGCTCAGTCTATAATCAGACTCAACTCAGTCTCTCTCCTTTATGTTTGTAAAACACTTTGATTTGTAATAGAGCTCCTCAATTGATTTGGACCGAGTCGCGGTGATACTGGGTACTACTGGCACTCCCTTACCTTGTCTGATTGACTGAGTGAGTGTTGGTGTTATTGTTTTTTTTTTTTTTGAAAAAAGTAACCTTTTGGTTACCGGTTTCATTATAGAAACTGCATAGAAACTGCAGTCTTACAAAAACGTAAATCACACAGTTAAAAAAAACACACTGAGACTACTACTTATCCCCTCACTCTCATGTTTCATACCCATCATCTCCCACTACTCCCATTACTGTTATATCCCTTACATCTAACGGGACATAGAGTCAAATACCCATTACAAACAAACCCACTGCCAAGTACAGATTTTATGTTAGAAAACGTCAAACAAAAACTGTTAATAAAAGCCACTTTTCCATAGGTTAAGTTGTGCTTCATGCTATTTCTCTTCCCCCAGTTTTTGGTGGTTGATAAGAAGTTGCTCAGATGTGCATTTCCCAAATTGCCCCTCTAAATGTAAGCTCTCCTTCGTCTTTTCTGTCGGCCAGATTCATCACCTCCCCTGGAAGTAGCATCTGAATAGGTATCTCATCCCATGCGTGTGGCAGCCATTTGAACCCCATGTTTCTCTCAGCATGTTTGATTGTACCTGTCCAATATTCAACTAGACTATTAATCATCACAAGTATATTTCGCATACTTTTCATAGAAACATTTTGAAAAATAATGTGATTTCTGTGAGTCCACATTGTCCAACAAAAGGCACTAAAAACTAAAAGAAAAGCATGTTTATCATCTTTTGACAAAGTGTAAGCAAAGTCAAGAATGTCATTGATGCTATTCCATTGAGTATAGTAAGATTGGGCTTTCCCAAGCCAAAACCAGATATTTTGTGCATAAGAGCACTGCAAAAAGAGGTGGTCTGCAGATTCTTGGTCCTGACAAAAGCAACATGTATCATCCCCTTGCCAGCCTCTTCTCAAGAGGTTATTTTTGGTAAGAATTTTATTTTTTTCTAAGAGCCACATGAAAATTTGAATTTTGTGAGGTACATGGGTCTCCCACCAAGTCAAAGTATGTAAAGGAGTTATGCCCCCATAAGAAAGAAAGGTATGTTGGTGTTATTGTTATCCAATCCAATGCTTTCATCTGCCCCTCTTCCTCTTCCTCTTCGCCTCTCATCTTCCCCCTTGTTCCCCTATCCCTATCCCTATCCCCGTGCTCGTACTGGTAAGAGGCAGCCAATCAGAGCCGAGGGCTCCATCCCAGCGCCTCTTATTCCGCAGAAACAAAAACCACTCACTAAGAAGAAGAGCCAGAGCCAGAGCAAAAGCAAGAGCGGAGATGCGGCAGCGATGGAAGAGGCGGCGGTCGTCATCCGGCAGCTTCTGAGACGAACGCAAGGAGGGAAGGAGACGATTGTCTCGCTGCTGAACAAGAATGTCAGGGTTATACGACAGGATCACTGCTTCCTTCTCTTCGAAGACCTTGCCAAGCGAGATGGATGGCTTCAATGCCTAGAGGTACCTTAGTTCTTTTTTGTTTTTTCTAAATTCAGAATGCATGGAAGCTATCACACAATATCCTGAGACAGACAGCGCAAGCTACTAGTACAAACCAGTACACACAGGCTTTTATTCATGCCTTTTGAAATACGGAGCAAGAAACTACGTGTCATCTTCATTTTCATAAACTTCCTTCACCTCCCTTCTCTTTCCATTCCTTTCCTTAGCCCAGGCTTCCTCCTTCTGGAGCAAGGCCTAAGTGCAAATGCAAATGTGCAATGCAATACTTTCTTCTAGTCGCACTAACAGACAACACACGCCACGCCATTCAAATTTCAGTCTTCAATCCTTCTTCTTCCTTCCACTAATCCACTAAAGTCTAATGGTAATGGATTCCAAAGCGCCAAAACCCAATCAACAATCCCTCTCCTTCCCCTCCGATTCGGCTTCCTCTTCTTTCTCCTGGACCTCCGACGACGACGACGACGACGACGCTCCACCTTCGCCGATCACCACCACCGACATCTCCAACGACGATGACGATGACGACGTCGATTCCCTCCTCCACTCACTCTCCCGCGATGGCTGCTACCACTTCCCGTCGTGAAGACGACACAGTTCTTCTCCGCCTCCTTTTCCGATGAGTAACCTTTTCTCAACTTTTTGTATTTTTTTCCAGTCTATATGGATGTATTTTGTTTTATTGTGTGCTTCAAAAAATTATATAAAGGTCTTTCTTTTTAGTAAATTGAATTTTGGATATTCTATCAATCAGCTCAATAAGCTTATTGTTATATTAAGCTGGTATTGTGAAAAAAATTAGCTTATCAAAAGAAGAACCAACAATGCATTCTACAAGGTCTCTTTTTTCGATCATAGTTTTCTCCATTATCTTGCAAGTATTTGTGTCTAACACAAGTTTATCGAGTAGGTTTCCGCACAATTGCACGATCTTTTTTTTTAATTAGTTAAGTTATTTTGCTAAATTGAGCAGATAAAACTTTTTGGGGAAAGAGACTTGAATTTGAATAGAAATGTTGCAAAGGTCACAACTCACAAAGAGTATGGTGTCTTTGTTACGGCTGTTGAATTCTCTAATGATCACCCTTATGGAAGAGAAATTGCACTACTAGATATGAAATCTGGACTTATCAAGGTACTTAACAACTCTTTTTACAAGAGCAATATATTTTTTTTATGTATAAATTTGTTTGAAACATAGGATTGTGACTAATTATCTCTTTGCATATTTACTTCTTTTCATTATACAATTCCTTACAATTGAACCTAAAAAGAGGGCTTTTTTGGAATATGTCCTTTTTTAAGGGTGCATTTGCTGATAATCTTACTAATTTAATCTCCTTCACAGGTCTTCTTGGATAGTTGATATAAGAGATGCACAGGTCAATGAATCCGAAATTCTACATATATCTTTTACCAATAAACAACCTAATATGTTTTTTGGTGAATCTGGTACATTGAGTGTTTTATCTACAACTGGAGAGAAAATCTGGTACATTGAGTATTTGACATTTTTTTTTTATTTTGCAGAGATCTTTTTCGAAAGACAATTTTCACTCAACGATGCAGGTCATATATGCAACAGGAGTGCTAGGGCGAACTACTGTGCTAGCAGAAGGCATTGATAATAAATGGTATTTATTAATAATATTTCGGCCAACCTTCATAGTAGGACAAAAGAAAAGTGATAAATGATATTATGTGAAAGACCTGACCTTCAAAAGAGTAATACAAATATATATTCTTTAGTTATCTTACTAATACTTCAAGCAACTAATGTTAAATCGCAACTATGATTTTAACAATAAATTGAACTATTCAAGGTAGAAAACAAACCAAAGGGGGCACCTAGAAAATGAACAGGTAATGTAACAGTTATGCAATGCAGATCAAGTGTCTATGGAGATGAGAAGGAGAGCAGGACAAAGGGTTTGGCACCTCTGCCAAAGACAGCTCTATGCTTACGCCTCCTTTGCTCACCTTCTTAGACTATGATCAGTTACTTTGTTGAGGGGAGTGCTTCTGTAGAATTGCTTATGTACTTTCGTTTTATGTAGTGAGTAATCTAACCCAATAGTTACAAGGACTAATTGCTCACATATCGTTCAAGTGCACAATGTCAGAATTGGTTATTCTATAGTATAATTTCTGGCTTGATTTCGAAATTGTCTGGTAAAATTATATTTGTGACGAGGCTTGCTAAATTAACGGTGCAGTATGCATGAATATTTGTGCTTTACACAAATTAGGTTTTGATCTATGTTCTCTTCGTTTTTTTTTTTGTGGCAGAGAAATTGTTAATAAACATAGGATTTACATAAAGCATTCTAAGCTTCAAAATTTAGTTGAACGTCATGTACTTTAGGCTGCAAAATAAAAAAAACAAAAGAAGAAGGGACTTTGCAGCCTAATGACAGAGATGATATATAGTAGGTTTGACCTCAATTATATTTTATTCACATTTAATGGGTATGAATTGTCAAATTGGAGATTTGCCAAGTGTTAAGTAATTTCTAATCTATCTTAATAGAACATCAGAATTTACATATGTTTCCATTCTAAACAAACTAAATCCTTTGATAAGCAAATCTTGAACAACTGTATAGTTGTCACTTTTTTTTTCATAAGCAATAAATTAGATAAATCATGGAATTTCATTCAATGTCCTTATGAGAAATGTTGTATAGATAATTTAGGCATAGTTTATGTTATCGTTTTAATAATATAATAGGGTTGCTTTTGTAAGATTTGCAATCTTATTTGATAGAGAAGATTGCAGGGGTTATATCCAATTTTTCCTATTTGATTCAAGTGGTGTTATTATGCTTTTCTCATAAGGAAATCATTACACTTAGTAGAAGGATTATGAAGGGTTATAAGGATTTTAGAATCTGATAAAGTAAGCAGGTCAAGCGGGTAACTTAACATATGTTTATGATACATGAAGCAGTACCAATTTGGTATGCTTATTAAGCTTTTGTTTATACGTCTATTTTTTAACAAACTAACAAGCCCGGAATGTTCATTTTAAAAGATTTATTGATACTGATCCAAGATGGTGCATGTTGATAGCCTTAATATTTTGACTTTGGTGGTCTGTACCATCGTTGCATAACAAAAAATGATATATTGTGTGGTACAATAATACTATACATGATACACAAGCTTCTAAATTTCTCCGAAATAACGGCGAAATAACAGAAATAGCGGTATTCTGTGTCAAACCGCATGAACGTTACAGTCTTAATTGAAAAATGACGTAACACGTTATTTCAGTTATTTCGGCGATATAACGCGTTATTTCAGTTATTTCGGCGAAATAACAAGCTGTTATTGCTACTATTGTTAAATTGTGTATTCAATATTGAACTATTGTTAAATTGGTACAAGCTGCTACTGCTACTCAATATTGGTACACTGCAGTATATTGAATTTGGAATGGCCGTATGCTATTTGTATGAAGTATTGCAGATGTATAAACATATAAGTTGATAGTTATAGAATTGATGTGTGTCAAACTTTGAAAAAACACTACACCGTTATATCGCCGTGATAACATCGAAATAACACCGAAATAACATGGGGACCTGGACCGTCATACTGAAAAAACCGAAATTTAAAAGCTTGATGCTACATAATTAAGAATACAAAAGCCGACGAGGGGTCAAAGATGCATTTGTATTTTGATGTGACCTTGATAAATCACCACTCAAATATGCCAACGAAGAGTTTCAAAAGTATTCATTTTTTAAATTATAAAAAGACATATGTAAGTGTCCTGCAAATTAAGTGCTCGATTGAATGCCTCTAAACACTTGCATTTTCTTTCTTATATAATTGTTGGTTTTTTTTTAAGATGACAGATTTTAAAGAAAGGTAAATGGATACCAGAATGCTGGAGGTAATATATCAGTCAAATGCTGAGAGCTGATGGCTGTCAGACTGTTGCGAGAGGACACCGACAGACCATAACTGCACGTCATTGGCCTAATTTTTCTTATCTTTAATTGGAATTAGTTTAGTGGTTGATCATGTTGTTCAATTGGTTCATTTGATGGGATAATTTTGGGAAAATTATGTATCATGTAAACAGAGCTGAGGGAAAGCTTTGCGCAAAGGCACGTTGTTTTCTGGAAGAGCAAATTAGATGCTCTGATGGCATTAGAAAGTAGCAGAAGAGAAGGATGACCAATTGAGTAAAATTACCAGCAGGAATCAACTGTTCAATTAGTTGGTTGTCACATGTGCTATTCCAGAAATCACGAGGACATCTATCAAGTAAATGAACATACCTTCTTCTCATATTGTGTTTATTAAGCATTTGGCACCTTAATTTTTTTTTTTGTCAAGCACTTTCAATTGTACTAGCACGGGTCTTGAGTAAATGGGGGATTTTGTAGTCATTGAAGGGCTGAACTGTAAACTATGGGTGATAATCATTAGGGATTTTTATTTTGTATCTCACTATGTTTGTGTTTTTTAGGTTTAGGTGGAGCTGTGGAGCATACAAATAAAAAATAAAAAAAAAACAAAAGAGGAACATGATATTTGGACAGAAAAAATATGCAGCACTAGCAGATATGCAGAATGCAGTATCCAAATATAGAAAGGATCTGATTTGACTAATTTGTGTTTGATTTTGAACAATTAGTTGGCTGAGCTGATTGATTTAGTGAAGTCTAGACAGTCTCAGATAACTATTACTTATGCAAGAAAAGAGGCGGTGGCACAGGCCCATGACCTGGCAAATCTAGCAAGAAGAAGGGAGTTGAGCTATCAGGGTCAACCTAACTTGATCGTGCAGCAAGGGATGCGGATGAACAACCAAATTGATGTGAGATTTTTTCAGAGGGTGACGGATAGACCACCTTAAGTTTTTTGTTGTTTTGTTTGTTGACCTGGTGCAGTGTTTTATGGTAGTTTTTCTTTTTTAGGTTTTTTTCTTTTCTTTTATTTCTTTGGTCGTTTTCCTGTCCAGTAGTAGCAGTGTTTTAAGAGTTAGTATTTGTACGAAGTTTGCACCAGTTGCTTTTATCTTTTACTCTGCAGGCATGTAATATGAACCGTTTATTATTAAGTTTGTTGCCTAAGGGCGCTCATAAAAAAAAAAAAACAATTAGTTGGATATCTGACAAGAAAGTCACGTGTGGTTGAGAGTTTGTCTTCAGCAATCTCAATTCTGTGTAATATAGACATTCAATCAAGAATTTTTTTGTATTATAATAATTGCACCTCTTTGATCAAATTCTTCAATTTTTTTTCCTGCATCTTTGTGTGTAATACTCTGGATACGATCTCTATATTTATGTTGTTCTATCATCAAGAATTTCTGAGCTTATTTTGTGTCAAGACAAAATTATTCTACATTTTGAAGAAAATATTATGTTCTAATGATTTAAGTATTTATATAATATACTAAATTGCAATCTAGGCGCCTAATATGTTCGGTGTATATATTTAGTTGTGTAAGTTTGACATTTTGTGTATAATTTTGAAACATGTATATAAGTCGTCCCATATTAAAATGAATATTTAGTCATTTGTTGTGTAACCTAATTTATATGAGCCGAAGATTAAATTCGAAATATTGTTGATAATATGTTTAATATATCTTCTCTTCCAAATACAAAAGGATCATAGAATTGACAAAGAACCTCAAACTATATATATTTTTTTCAAAAAGATACAATATAAACGATTGACTTATGTTGCACATTGAAAAAAAATATAATAAGAAAGCAAAAAAAAATTGTGTTCTTTTAATTTTTAATTTTTTTTAGTAGATCAGGTTATCTATTTTGTCATCGATTATAGAAATACATATGCCATTAAATTTCATAAATTATGTAAAAATATTAAAATTTTGTATTTATTAGAAACGCATATATCGAGCGAAACTCGATTACTCCACCTAGTTTAATATAATTCTCACAACTATATTAAATATTGTTGAACAAGAATAATTATTAACTCATTAATAATTATTTTAGGATTACATGTACATTAAAATATTTCTATATGATTCCTTTGATTTAATTAATTATAACGGTTCGCAACGGTATATAATTAATTAATTAAACTATCATATTTTCATAGTACTTACTGCTGTGAATAAATAAATAATGCACTGTATGGTTAAAGTCCTATTTGTGTGACCCTTTGAGGATTTATGCTATGTTGGCCATGGAAAATAAATCACTATTTATTTCCAATAATCATAAGCGGTATCTAGCAACACGTTATGATTCCCAATTCGCATAAATAAATGTTGTACAAATACAGTACTTCAATCCTGCATAAGAAAATAAGATCTTATTGTTTTGATTCTTATGTCACATGATATCGTTGTATAATCCAAGATAGGAATGTGTCATTCTTGCAGATTACACGTTTCTTGATCTAGATATGATTGCATAAGTTGCTAGCAAACAATCCATCTCCATTAAGGGGCCCAATGAATATCATCACTCATTATGTGAACTAGCAAGGGACATATGGTTATCTTCATGATCAGTTTCTCCTCGCACAATTCAAGAAAGTATAAATAAAGTCTGTATAGCAGTCCTTATCAGAAATCAGCGTTAGACGATATTTATTGAACCTATCCTCATGTGGAGAAACTGAACCATCTCAAATTCAGAATCAAACACTTATGAAATAAATAATGACACGTAACACAATTCATATATTTATTTCATTGGATCATGTCATATACTATGTTCCAGTAACATATACATATACAATTAAGTTAGTAACTCCTTACTTATGATTTGTAGAACTTAATCATCATTTAACTTGTATACTGGTATTTTCTGATAATTAATGTTCCTTGTTAATTATCAAGACTGTGGACTGTTTCGATTTATTATTGTCATTTAATCATAAATGAACTACAGTGATCCACAATTCAGATCCTCAACCTGAATGAACTGTCAATAATAAAATCAAGAACAAATGATCAAATATCATCAATAACATAAACTATAAGTAGCCATAAAATGATTGGCTCTTAGGACATATCTCTAACAATCTCCCACTTGGCCTAGAGTCAATCAATAATGACTTCTAGCAAGTGCATAGTACTCAATGTAATATCAAAATATACATGTCTCATACTAAAACCTCAAATGTAAAAGATACAAATCAATACCACTCAGGCATACGTCTGATCCCCATGGATGCAACATGCAACTCATGCGCGGCTCGAGACAGAGGATTTGTCAGTGGGTCCGCTGTGTTCGCGGCACCGTCCACCTTCTTGACCTTGACCCATCCGTCGTTCACCAACTGACGGATAAGATGGAATCGTCGTTGAATGTGCCTAGTATTCTGGTGAGACTTAGACTCCTTGGACTGAGCTATGGCTCTCGAATTGTCGCAGTAGAGATCCACTGGACCTGATATGCTTGGAACCACCTCCAGCTCGGTCAAGAATTTCTTGATCCAAACTCCTTCCTTCGCTGCTTCACTAGCCACTAAGTATTCTGCTTCGGTGACGGAATCGGCTGTGGTATCCTATTTGGAACTCTTCCAACTCACAGCACCACCATTAAGCAAAAATACAAAGCCGGACTGTGACTTTGAGTCATCTCGGTCGGTTTGGAAACTAGCATCGGTGTAACCACTTATAACGAGCTCTTGGTCTCCACCATACACGAGAATGCTATCATTTGTTCTCTTTAAATACTTGAGAATATTCTTGACTGCGGTCCAGTGTGACATGTCAGGGTTGGCTTGGAATCGACTAGTCACAATAATCGGATATGCCACATCGGGACGAGTACATAGCATGGCATACATAATCGAACCGACCGCAGAGGGGTACCTGAATTTCTCCATGTACTTCATATCTGCTTCGGTCGAGGGACATTGAGTCTTACTCATGTGTATGCCATGTGACATAGGCAAGTAATCCTTCTTGGAACTAGCCATATTGTGTTTCACCAACACTTTGTCAATATATGTATCTTGGCTCATACCCAACATCCTTCTAGACCTATCTTTATAGATCTTAATTCCTAAGATGTAGACGGCCTCACCCAAGTCCTTCATTGAGAACACCTTTTTCAATGAAGACTTGACTGCATTCAACTCGGGAACATCATTCCCGATCAAGAGTATATCATCAACGTACAGAACAAGAAACATAACCACGCTCCCACTAAACCTCTTGTAAACACAAGATTCTTTTTCGCTTTGGATGAAGTTCAACTTCTTGACCTCTTCATCGAAGCGCTTGTTCCAACTCCTTGATGCTTGCTTTAATCCATAAATGGACCTTCGAAACTTGCATACCTTGTTAGCATTCTTTGGATCCACAAAACACTCGGGTTGTGTCATATCCACATCCTCTTCCAAATTGCCATTTAGAAAGGCGATTTTGACGTCCTTTTGCCATATTTCATAGTCATAAAATGCGGCAATTGCTAACAAGATCCGAATTGACTTGAACATGACAACGGGAGAGAAGGTTTCTTCATAGTCAATACCATGAACTTGTCGATAACCTTTCGCAACTAGCCGTGCCTTGTATACAGTCAAGTTGCCATCCATGTTGACCTTTCTCTTAAAGATCCATTTGTTCTCGACGGGTTTTACTCCGTCAGGAAGATCAACCAAGGTCCGTACCTTGTTGTCATACATGGATTGCATTTCGGATTCCATGGCTTTAAGCCATTCCTTGGAGTTAGGTTTTTTCATCATGTCCTTGATGGTCAAAGGCTCGCCATTCCCAATGACGAGGACGTCGTGCAAACCCAAGTACCTTTCGGGTGCACGACTTTCCCTCGTTGACCTGCGTAGGATCGGTGCTTGAGGTTCTTGAACCTGTTCCACAACAGTTTGTGGAGTTGGTTCTTGATCCTCTAATGTGGGAGTGACTTGAACACTTTCGACTTGCGATACGTTCGAGTCCTCATTTGAGGGAGCATTCTCTTGAACTTCTTCCGCAACAGCTTGTGGAATGGGTTTGGCTGCAATCTCATTTGGTACCACATTGGGAATCGCTAGATTTCCTACTTGAGGCATATCTTGCGATGGTTCTTGAATTTCTTCAATAACCACATTACTCCCGCTACTTCTTCTTGAGAGAAACTCTTTCTCCAAGAACACACCATAATGATCAACAACTATCTTGTTCTCGCTGCGGTGGTAGAAGTAGTAACCCTTCTTTTCCTTAGGGTATCCTACGAAATGATATTTGTTCGATTTGGGTCCAAGCTTATCGCTCATTAGCCTTTTCACATAAGTTTCACAACCCCAAATCTTGAAAAACGACATGTTTGGTTTCCGACCAAACCATAGCTCAAAAGGCGTCTTCTCAACAGACTTTGATGGAACACGGTTCAGTGTAAAAGCTGCAGTTTCTAGTGCATAGCCCCAAAATGATTTAGGCAAATCAGCTTGGCTCATCATCGATCGAACCATGTCTAGAAAAGTTCGATTTCTCCTCTCGGATACACATTCCATTGTGGTGTTCCCGGTGGAGTGAGTTGTGGAACGATTCCACACTCCTTTAGATAATCACCAAACTCATGGCTCAAGTACTCACCACCTCGATCTGAACGCAAAACTTTGATCTTTCGACCAAGTTGGTTCTCAACTTCATATTTGAATCCTTGAACTTTTCAAAAGATTCAGACTTGTGCCGCATTAAGTAGATATACCCGTATCTACTATGATCATCAGTGAATGTAATGAAGTACGAGTAACCTCCACGTGCGCAAATACTCATAGGTCCACACACATCGGTATGTATGAGACCTAGTAAGTCGTTTGCCCTTGTACCTTTGTTGGTAAAAGGTGCTTTGGTCATCTTTTCCATCAAACATGATTCGCATGTGTCAATTGGCTCGAAAGCGAATTGATCCAAGAGACCAACAGTTTGCAATCTCTTGATGCGTTTCTCGTTGATATGACCTAAGCGGCAATGCCACATTAAAGTTGCATTTTCATGTGAAATCTTACGTTTTCTATTGTCACGTTCAACACTCAAAACATGTTCATTAGAAGTATCAAGCACATAAAGACCATTCAATAAATGCGCAACACCATAACAAACATCATCATGAAACAAAGCACAACATTTGTTCTTTATTACAACATTAAATCCATCCATGTCCAAACAAGAAACAGAAATAATGTTACGAGTGATAGAAGGAACTACAAACACATCTTTGAGTTTCAAAACAAAACCATAAGGTAAAGTTACATCAACATTCCCAACGGCCATAGCAGAGATGCACGTGTCGTTTTCGACGCGGAGTTGTACTTCACCTTTCTCAAGCCGCCTCCTATTCTTTAGAACCTGCACATTTCGATAAATGTGAGCACATGAACTAGTATCAAATATCCAGTCAGTGCTAGAGGTAGCGAGAAGGGTTTCAATGACAAATATACCTGAGGTGGAAAGCTGGACAGTTCCGGCCTTCTTGTCTTCGAGGTACTTGGGGCAATTTCTCCTCCAGTGGCCCTTATTGCTACAGTAGTAACAGACGGTCTTGGAGGTTGTCGGGTTCTTCTTTTTCTTAGAACTCGCGGGAGCTCCCTTGGTCGAACCTTGGGGCGTCACTGGGCCTTTGCTTTTCTTTGTTTTACGGGCCTTTTTCTTGCCCTTCTTACTCTTATCACTCACCGCAAGAACATCTCTTGGCCCTTTCTCTTTTTTCAGACTGTCCTCGGTTTCGACAAGCATGTTCAGGAGGTCATCCAATCACAATGAACCCCGTGAAACTTGGAGGAAGTGAATTTAGAATGAAGTCTTGAACTGCCCCTGACGGAAAGGACATATCCTTGGAGGATTGTGCATTCATTTCAAGTCATGTGATCGCAATAATCTAAATTTAAAGTCTTTTTACAGTGGAGGATGAGTTTATAATCTTAAAAATTAAAAAGGATTAGATTATACATGGCAATTACGCACATATAGTGCAAAATAATGTGTTTCTGGACAGAATTGGAGAATTTCAAACGATTGTGCATTCATTTCAAGTCATTTGATCACTATAATAGTAATTTAAGCTCTCTATACAGTGGA
The DNA here is from genome assembly GCA_028095005.1 of Rhynchospora pubera. Lineage (NCBI taxonomy): Eukaryota > Viridiplantae > Streptophyta > Magnoliopsida > Poales > Cyperaceae > Rhynchospora > Rhynchospora pubera. The sequence goes on along the minus strand of CM051459.1, from coordinate 226,428,184 downwards.
AAATAAATTTATAATCTTAAAAATTCAAAAGGATTGGATTATACATGGCAATTACGCGCATAGAGTGCAAATAATGAGCGTTCTGGACAGAACTGGAGCATTTCACGCGATTGTGCATTAATTTCAAGTCATTTTTCACAATAATCTATATTTAATGTCCTTATATAGTGTAAAATGAGTTTATGAACCTAAAAATTCAATATGATAGAATTATACATGGCAATTACACTCATATAGTGCAAATAATGTGCTTTCTGGACAGAATTGGAGAATTTTAAGAGATTGTGCATTCATTTCCATTCATTTGATAACTATAATATATATTCAAACTCTTTATAGTGATCAAAATAACCTATATTTAATCTTTTTATAGAGTGGAGAATAAGTTTATATTGTGAAAAATTGAAAACTATTTGATTATAATTGGCAATTACGTACATAAAGTGCAAATAATGAACGTTCTAGACAGAATTGAAGCATTTCACACGATTGTGCATTCATTTCAAGTCATATGATCACAATAATATATATTTAAGCTTTTTATACAGTGGAGAATGAGTTTATAATCCTAAAAATTCAAAAAGGAAGGGACTATACAAGGCAATTACGCACATATAGTGCAAAAAAATGTGCTCTCTGGACAAAATTGAAGAATTTCAAGAGATTGTGCTTTCATTTCAAGTAATTTGATCACTATAATTTATATTTAAGCTCATTATACAGTGTAGAATAACTTTATAATCTTAAATATTCAAAAATATTGGAATATGCATGACAGTTACGCACATAAATCCACTGTCAAACTCTCAAAAAAAAATTTACGCTCATAAAATGCTAATAACGAGCGTTCTACATATAATTGGAGCATTTCACCTGATTGCGCATTAATTTCAAGTCATTTGATCACAATAATCTATATTAAAGCTCTTTATACAGTGGAGAATGAGTTTATCATCCAAAAAATTGAAAAGGATAGGATTATACACGGCAATTACGCACATATAATGCAAAATTATGTGCGTTCTAGACAGAATTGGCGGATTTTAAGCGATTGTGCCTTCATTTCAAGTCATTTGATCACTATAATCTATATTTAAACTCTTTATACGGTGGAGAATAAGCTTATTACCTTAAATATTCAAAAGGGTTGAATTATACATGACGATTACGCACATAAAGTGCAAATCAAGATCGTTTAGGACAGAATTGGAGCATTAAACGCGATTGTGCTTTCTTTTGAAGTCATTTGACAATAATAATCTATATTTAAAATTCTTCATACAGTGAAGGATGAGTTTCTGAACTTAAAAATTAAAAAAATTGGATTATGCGTGGCAATTACGCACATATACTGCAAATAATGTGTTCTCGACAGAATTGAAGAATTTCAAGGGATTGTGTATTCATTTCAAGTCATTTGATGACTATAATATATATTTGAACTCTTTATAAAGTAGAGAATCAGTTTATAATCTTAAAAGTTCATAAGAATTGGATTATAAATGGCAATTACACACATAAAGTGCAAATATTTAGCCTTCTGAGCTGAATTGGAGAATTTCAAGCGATTGTGCATTAATTTCAAGTCATGTGATCACAATAATCTATATTTAAAGTCTTTTTACAGTGGAGGATGAGTTTATAATCTTAAAAATTAAAAAGGATTGGATTATACATGGTAATTACGCACATATAGTGAAAAATAATATGCTTTCTGGACAGAATTGGTGAATTTCAAACGATCGTGCATTCATTTCAAGTCATTTGATCACTATAATCTAAATTTAATCTCTCTATACTGTGGAGAATAAATTTACAATATTAAAAATTCAAAAGGATTGGATTATACATGGCAATTACGAGCATAAAGTGCAAATAATGAGCGTTCTGGACAGAATTGGAGCATTTCACGCGATTGTGCATTAATTTCAAGTCATTTTTATCACAAGAATCAATATTTCAGTTCCTTATATAGTGTAGAATGAGTTTATGATCTTGACAATTTAAAATGGTTGGATTATACAAGACAATTATGCACATAAAGTGCAAATCAATATCGTCCTTCACAGAATTGGAGCCTTTCACGCGATTGTGCATTCATTTCAATTCGTTTGATAAGAATGATCTATATTTTAACAAATCATACGGTGGAGAATGAGTTTGTGATCTTATAAATACAAAAATGATTAGATTATACATGGCAATTACGTACATAAAGTGCAAATAATGTGTGCTCGACAGAATTGGAGAATTTCAAGCGATTATTCATTCATTTCAAGTCAGTTGATCACTAAATTCTATATTTTAGCTCTTTATACAGTGGAGAGTAAGTTTATAATCTTAAAAATTCAAAAGGATTTTATTATACATGGAAATTACGCCCATAAATTGTAAATTATGAGCGTTCTGGACAGAATTGGAGCATTTCAAGCGATAACATTAATGTCAAGTTATTTGATCAAAATAATCTATATTTAATCTTTTTATACAGTGGAGATTAAGTTTATAATGTGAAAAATTGAAAAATATTTTATTATAATTGGCAATTATGCGCACAAAATGCAAATAATGAACGTTCTAGACAGAATTGAAGCATTTCACACGATTGTGCATTCATTTCAAGTCATATGATCACAATAATATATATTTAAGCTTTTTATACAGTGGAGAATGAGTTTATAATCCTAAAAATTCAAAAAGGATAGGACTATACATGGCAACTACGCACATATAGTGCAAAAAAATGTGCTCTCTGGACAAAATTGGAGAATTTCAAGAGATTGTGCTGTCATTTCAAGTTATTTGATCACTATAATTTATATTTAAGCTCATTATACAGTGTAGAATAACTTTATAATCTTAAATATTCAAAAATATTGGAATATGCATGACAGTTACGCACATAAATCCACTGTCAAACTCTCAAAAAAAAAAAAATTACGCTCATAAAATGCTAATAATGATCGTTCTACATATAATTGGAGCATTTCACCTGATTGCGCATTAATTTCAAGTCATTTGATCACAATAATCTATATTAAAGCTCTCTATACAGTGGAGAATGAGTTTATCATCCAAAAAATTGAAAAAGATTGGATTATGCACGGCAATTACGCACATATAATGCAAAATTATGTGCGTTCTAGACAGAATTGGAGGATTTTAAGCGATTGTGCATTCATTTCATGTCATTTGATCACTATAATCTATATTTAAACTCTTTATACGGTGGAGAATAAGCTTATTACCTTTAAAATTCAAAAGGGTTGAATTATACATGACGATTACGCACATAAAGTGCAAATCAAGATCGTTCTGGACAGAATTGGAGCATTAAACGCGATTGTGCTTTCTTTTGAAGTCATTTGACAATAATAATCTATATTTATAATTCTTCATACAGTGAAGAATGAGTTTATGAACTTAAAAATTCAAAAGATTGGATTATGCGTGGCAATTACGCACATATACTGCAAATAATGTGTTCTCGACAGAATTGAAGAATTTCAAGCTATTGTGTATTCATTTCAAGTCATTTGATGACTATAATATATATTTGAACTCTTTATAAAGTGGAGAATAAGTTTATAATCTTAAAAGTTCATAAGAATTGGATTATAAATGGCAATTACACACATAAAATGCAAATATTTAGCCTTCTGAGCAGAATTGGAGCATTTCAAGCGATTGTGCATTAATTTCAAGTCATGTGATTACAATAATCTATATTTAAAGTCTTTTTACAGTGGAGGATGAGTTTTTAATCTTAAAATTAAAAAGGATTTGATTATACATGGCAATTACGCACATATAGTGCAAAATAATGTGCTTTCTGGACAGAATTGGTGAATTTCAAACGATTGTGCATTCATTTCGAGTCATTTGATCACTGTAATCTAAATTTAATCTCTCTATATAGTGGATAATTAATTTACAAGCTTAAAAATTCAAAAGGATTGGATTATACATGGCAATTACGAGCATAAAGTGCAAATAATGAGCGTTCTGGACAGAATTGGAGCATGTCACGCGATTGTGCATTAATTTCAAGTCATTTTTATCACAAGAATCTATATTTAAGCTCCTTATATAGTGTAGAATGAGTTTATGAACCTAAAAATTCAAAAGGATAGGATTATACATGGCAATTACACTCATATAGTGCAAATAATGTGTGCTTTCTGGACAGAATTGGAGAATTTTAAGAGATTATGCATTCATTTCCAGTCATTTGATCACTATAATATATATTTGAACTCTTTATACAGTGGAGAATAAGTTTATAATCTTGACAATTTAAAATGGTTGGATTATACAAGGCAATTATGCACATAAAGTGCAAATCAATATCGTCCTTCACAGAATTGGAGCCTTTAACGCGATTGTGCATTCATTTCAATTCATTTGATAAGAATGATCTATATTTTAACAAATCATACGGTGGAGAATGAGTTTGTGATCTTATAAATACAAAAATGATTAGATTATACATGGCAATTACGTACATAAAGTGCAAATAATGTGTGCTTGACAGAATTGGAGAATTTCAAGCGATTGTTCATTCATTTCAAGTCAGTTGATCACTAAATTCTATATTTTAGCTCTTTATACAGTGGAGAGTAAGTTTATAATCTTAAAAATTCAAAAGGATTTTATTATACATGGAAATTACGCGCATAAAGTGCAAATTATGAGCGTTCTGGACAGAATTGGAGCATTTCAAGCGATCACATTAATGTCAAGTTATTTGATCAAAATAATCTATATTTAATCCATTTATACGGTGGAGATTAAGTTTTAATGTGAAAAATTGAAAAATATTTGATTATAATTGGCAATTATGCGCACAAAGTGCAAATAATGAACGTTCTAGACAGAATTGAAGCATTTCACACGATTGTGCATTCATTTCAAGTCATATGATCACAATAATTTATATTTAAGCTTTTTATACAGTGGAGAATGAGTTTATAATCCAAAAAATTCAAAAAGGATAGGACTATACATGGAAATTACGCACATATAGTGCAAAAAAATGTGCTCTCTGGACAAAATTGGAGAATTTCAAGAGATTGTGCTGTCATTTCAAGTAATTTGATCACTATAATTTATATTTAAGCTCATTATACTGTGTAGAATAACTTTATAATCTTAAATATTCAAAAATATTGGAATATGCATGACAGTTACGCACATAAATCCACTGTCAAACTCTCAAAAAAATAATTACGCTCATAAAATGCTAATAATGAGCGTTCTACATATAATTGGAGCATTTCACCTGATTGCGCATTAATTTCAAGTCATTTGATCACAATAATCTATATTAAAGCTCTCTATACAGTGGAGAATGAGTTTATCATCCAAAAAATTGAAAAGGATAGGATTATACACGGCAATTACGCACATATAATGCAAAATTATGTGCGTTCTAGACAGAATTGGCGGATTTTAAGCGATTGTGCATTCATTTCAAGTCATTTGATCACTATAATCGATATTTAAACTCTTTATATGGTGGAGAATAAGCATATAACCTTAAAAATTCAAAAGGGTTGAATATACATGACGATTACGCACATAAAGTGCAAATCAAGATCGTTCTGGACAGAATTGGAGCATTAAACGCGATTGTGCTTTCTTTTGAAGTCATTTGACAATAATAATCTATATTTAAAATTCTTCATACAGTGAAGGATGAGTTTATGAACTTAAAAATTCAAAAGATTGGATTATGCGTGGCAATTACGCACATATACTGCAAATAATGTGTTCTCGACAGAATTGAAGAAATTCAAATGATTGTGTATTCATTTCAAGTCATTTGATGACTATAATATATATTTGAACTCTTTATAAAGTGGAGAATCAGTTTATATTCTTAAAAGTTCATAAGAATTGGATTATAAATGACAATTACACACATAAAGTGCAAATATTTAGCCTTCTGAGCAGAATTGGAGCATTTCAAGCGATTGTGCATTAATTTCAAGTCATGTGATCACAATAATCTATATTTAAAGTCCTTTTACAGTGGAGGATGAGTTTATAATCTTAAAAATTAAAAAGGATTGGATTATACATGGCAATTACGCACATATAGTGCAAAATAATGTGGTTTCTGGACAGAATTGGCGAATTTCAAACGATTGTGCATTCATTTCAAGTCATTTGATCACTATAATCTAAATTTAATCTCTCTATACAGCGGAGAATAAATTTACAATCTCAAAAAATCAAAAGGATTGGATTATACATGGCAATTACGAGCATAAAGTGCAAATAATGAGCGTTCTGAACAGAATTGGAGCATTTCACGCGATTGTGCATTAATTTCAAGTCATTTTTATCACAATAATCTATATTTAAGCTCCTTATATAGTGTAGAATGAGTTTATGAACCTAAAAATTCAAAAGTATTGGATTATACATGGCAATTACACTCATATAGTGCAAATAATGTGGTTTCTGGACAGAATTGGAGAATTTTAAGAGATTATGCATTCATTTCCAGTCATTTGATCACTATAATATATATTTGAACTCTTTATACAGTGGAGAATAAGTTTATAATCTTGACAATTTAAAATGGTTGGGTTATACAAGGCAATTATGCACATAAAGTGCAAATCAATATCGTCCTTCACAGAATTGGAGCCTTTAACGCGATTGTGCATTCATTTCAATTCATTTGATAAGAATGATCTATATTTTAACAAATCATACGGTGGAGAATGAGTTTGTGATCTTATAAATACAAAAATGATTAGATTATACATGGCAATTACGTACATAAAATGCAAATAATGTGTGCTCGACAGAATTGGAGAATTTCAAGCGATTGTTCATTCATTTCAAGTCAGTTGATCACTAAATTCTATATTTTAGCTCTTTATACAGTGGAGAGTAAGTTTATAATCTTAAAAATTCAAAAGGATTTTATTATACATGGAAATTACGCGCATAAAGTGCAAATTATGAGCGTTCTGGACAGAATTGGAGCATTTCAAGCGATCACATTAATGTCAAGTTATTTGATCAAAATAATCTATATTTAATCTTTTTATACGGTGGAGATTAAGTTTATAATGTGAAAAATAGAAAAATATTTGATTATAATTGGTAATTACGCGCACAAAATGCAAATAATGAACGTTCTAGACAGAATTGAAGCATTTCACACGATTGTGCATTCATTTCAAGTCATATGATCACAATAATATATATTTAAGCTTTTTATACAGTGGAGAATGAGTTTATAATCCTAAAAATTCAAAAAGGATAGGACTATACATGGCAATTACGCACATATAGTGCAAAAAAATGTGCTCTCTGGACAAAATTGGAGAATTTCAAGAGATTGTGCTGTCATTTCAAGTAATTTGATCACTATAATTTATATTTAAGCTCATTATACTGTGTAGAATAACTTTATAATCTTAAATATTCAAAAATATTGGAATATGAATGACAGTTACGCACATAAATCCACTGTCAAACTCTCAAAAAAATAATTACGCTCATAAAATGCTAATAATGAGCGTTCTACATATAATTGGAGCATTTCACCTGATTGCGCATTAATTTCAAGTCATTTGATCACAATAATCTATATTAAAGCTCTCTATACAGTGGAGAATGAGTTTATCATCCAAAAAATTGAAAAGGATAGGATTATACACGGCAATTACGCACATATAATGCAAAATTATGTGCGATCTAGACAGAATTGGCGGATTTTAAGCGATTGTGCATTCATTTCAAGTCATTTGATCACTATAATCGATATTTAAACTCTTTATACGGTGGAGAATAAGCTTATAACCTTAAAAATTCAAAAGGGTTGAATATACATGACGATTACGCACATAAAGTGCAAATCAAGATCGTTCTGGACAGAATTGGAGCATTAAACGCGATTGTGCATTAATTTCAAGTCATGTGATCACAATCATCTATATTTAAAGTCTTTTTACAGTGGAGGATGAGTTTATAATCTTAAAAATTAAAAAGGATTGGATTATACATGGCAATTACGCACATATAGTGCAAAATAATGTGCTTTCTGGACAGAATTGGTGAATTTCAAACGATTGTGCATTCATTTCAAGTCATTTAGTCACTATAATCTAAATTTAATCTCTCTATACAGTGGAGAATAAATTTACAATCTTAAAAATTCAAAAGGATTGGATTATACATGGCAATTACGAGCATAAAGTGCAAATAATGAGCGTTCTGGACAGAATTGGAGCATTTCACGCGATTGTACATTAATTTCAAGTCATTTTTATGACAATAATCTATATTTAAGCTCCTTATATAGTGTAGAATGAGTTTAGGAACCTAAAAATTCAAAAGGATAGGATTATACATGGCAATTACACTCATATAGTGCAAATAATGTGCTTTCTGGACAGAATTGGAGAATTTTAAGAGATTATGCATTCATTTCCAGTCATTTGATCACTATAATATATATTTGATCTCTTTATACAGTGGAGAATAAGTTTATAATCTTGACAATTTAAAATGGTCGGATTATACAAGGCAATTATGCACATAAAGTGCAAATCAATATCGTCCTTGACAGAATTGGAGCCTTTCACGCGATTGTGCATTCATTTCAATTCATTTGATAAGAATGATCTATATTTAAACAAATCATACAGTGGAGAATGAGTTTGTGATCTTATAAATACAAAAATGATTAGATTATACATGGCAATTACGTACATAAAGTGTAAATAATGTGTGCTCGACAGAATTGGAGAATTTCAAGCGATTCTTCATTCATTTCAATTCAGTTGATCACTAAATTCTATATTTTAGCTCTTTATACAGTGGAGAGTAAGTTTATAATCTTAAAAATTCAAAAGGAGTTTATTATACATGGAAATTACGCGCATAAAGTGCAAATTATGAGCGTTCTGGACAGAATTGGAGAATTTCAAGCGATCACATTAATGTCAAGTTATTTGATCAAAATAATCTATATTTAATCTTTTTATACGGTGGAGATTAAGTTAATAATGTGAAAAATTGAAAAATATTTGATTATAATTGGCAATTACGCGCACAAAATGCAAATAATGAAAGTTCTAGACAGAATTGAAGCATTTCACACGATTGTGCATTCATTTCAAGTCATATGATCACAATAATTAATATTTAAGCTTTTTATACAGTGGAGAATGAGTTTATAATACTAAAAATTCAAAAAGGACAGGACTATACATGGCAACTACGCACATATAGTGCAAAAAAATGTGCTCTCTGGACAAAATTGGAGAATTTCAAGAGATTGTGCTTTCATTTCAAGTAATTTGATCACTATAATTTATATTTAAGCTCATTATACAGTGTAGAATAACTTTATAATTTTAAATATTCAAAAATATTGGAATATGCATGACGGTTACGCACATAAATCCACTGTCAAACTCTCAAAAAAAAAATTTACGCTCATAAAATGCTAATAATGAGCGTTCTACATATAATTGGAGCATTTCACCTGATTGCGCATTAATTTCAAGTCATTTGATCACAATAATCTATATTAAAGCTCTTTATACAGTGGAGAATGAGTTTATCATCCAAAAATTTGAAAAGGATAGGATTATGCACGGCAATTACGCACATATATTGCAAAATTATGTGCGTTCTAGACAGAATTGGAGGATTTTAAGCGATTGTGCATTCATTTCAAGTCATTTGATCACTATAATCTATATTTAAACTCTTTATACGGTGGAGAATAAGCTTATAACCTTAAATATTCAAAAGGGTTGAATTATACATGTCGATTACGCACATAAAGTGCAAATCAAGATCGTTCTGGACAGAATTGGAGCATTAAACGCGATTGTGCTTTCTTTTGAAGTCATTTGACAATAATAATCTATATTTAAAATTCTTCATACAGTGAAGAATGAGTTTATGAACTTAAAAATTCAAAAGATTGGATTATGCGTGGCAATTACGCACATATACTGCAAATAATGTGTTTTCGACAGAATTGAAGAATTTCAAGCGATTGTGTATTAATTTCAAGTCATTTGATGACTATAATATATATTTGAACTCTTTATAAAGTGGAGAATCAGTTTATAATCTTAAAAGTTCATAAGAATTGGATTATAAATGGCAATTACACACATAAAGTGCAAATATTTAGCCTTCTGAGCAGAATTGGAGCATTTCAATCGATTGTGCATTAATTTCAAGTCATGTGATCACAATAATCTATATTTAAAGTCTTTACAGTGGAGGATGAGTTTATAATCTTAAAGATTAAAATGGATTGGATTATACATGACAATTACGCACATATAGTGCAAAATAATGTGCTTTCTGGCCACAAATGGTGAATTTCAAACGATTGTGCATTCATTTCAAGTCATTTGATCACTATAATTTAAATTTAATCTCTCTATACAGTGGAGAATAAATTTACAATCTTAAAATTCAAAAGGATTGGATTATACATGGCAGTTACCAGCATAAATTGCAAATAATGAGCGTTCTGAACAGAATTGGAGCATTTCACGCGATTGTGCATTAATTTCAAGTCATTGTTATCACAATAATCTATATTTAAGCTCCTTATATAGTGTAGAATGAGTTTATGAACCTGAAAATTCAAAAGGATAGGATTATACATGGCAATTACACTCATATAGTGCAAATAATGTGCTTTCTGGACAGAATTGGAGAATTTTAAGAGATTATGCATTCATTTCCAGTCATTTGATCACTATAATATATATTTGAACTCTTTATACAGTGGAGAATAAGTTTATAATCTTGACAATTTAAAATGGTTGGATTATACAAGGCAATTATGCACATAAACTGCAAATCAATATCGTCCTTAACAGAATTGGAGCCTTTCACGCGATTGTGCATTCATTTCAATTCATTTGATAAGAATGATCTATATTTCAACAAATCATACAGTGGAGAATGAGTTTGTGATCTTATAACTACAAAAATGATTAGATTATACATGGCAATTACGTACATAAAGTGCAAATAATGTGTGCTCGACAGAATTGGAGAATTTCAAGCGATTGTTCATTCATTTCAAGTCAGTTGATCACTAAATTTTATATTTTAGCTCTTTATACAGTGGAGAGTAAGTTTATAATCTTAAAAATTCAAAAGGATTTTATTATACAAGGAAATTACGCCCATAAATTGTAAATTATGAGCGTTCTGGACAGAATTGGAGCATTTCAAGCGATCACATTAATGTCAAGTTATTTGATCAAAATAATCTATCTTTAATCTTTTTATACAGTGGAGATTAAGTTTATAATGTGAAAAATTGAAAAATATTTTATTATAATTGGCAATTACGCGCACAAAATGCAAATAATGAACGTTCTAGACAGAATTGAAGCATTTCACACGATTGTGCATTCATTTCAAGTCATATGATCACAATAATATATATTTAAGCTTTTTATACAGTGGAGAATGAGTTTATAATCCTAAAAATTCAAAAAGGATAGGACTATACATGGCAATTACGCACACATAGTGCAAAAAAATGTGCTCTCTGGACAAAATTGGAGAATTTCAAGTGATTGTGGTGTCATTTCAAATAATTTGATCACTATAATTTATGTTTAAGCTCATTATACTGTGTAGAATAACTTTATAATCTTAAATATTCAATAATATTGGAATATGCATGACAGTTACGCACATAAATCCACTGTCAAACTCTCAAAAAAATAATTACGCTCATAAAATGCTAATAATGAGCGTTCTACATATAATTGGAGCATTTCACCTGATTGCGCATTAATTTCAAGTCATTTGATCACAATAATCTATATTAAAGCTCTCTATACAGTGGAGAATGATTTTATCATCCAAAAAATTGAAAAGGATAGGATTATACACGGCAATTACGCACATATAATGCAAAATTATGTGCGATCTAGACAGAATTGGCGGATTTTAAGCGATTGTGCATTCATTTCAAGTCATTTGATCACTATAATCGATATTTAAACTCTTTATACGGTGGAGAAAAAGCTTATAACCTTAAAAATTCAAAAGGGCTGAATATACATGACGATTACGCACATAAAGTGCAAATCAAGATCGTTCTGGACAGAATTGGAGCATTAAACGCGATTGTGCTTTCTTTTGAAGTCATTTGACAATAATACTCTATATTTAAAATTCATCATACAGTGAAGGATGAGTTTATGAACTTACAAATTCAAAAGATTGGATTATGCTTGGCAATTACGCACATATACTGCAAATAATGTGTTCTCGACAGAATTGAAGAATTTCAAACGATTGTGTATTCATTTCAAGTCATTTGATGACTATAATATATATTTGAACTCTTTATAAAGTGGAGAATAAGTTTATAATCTTTAAAATTCATAAGAATTGGATTATAAATGGCAATTACACACATAAAGTGCAAATATTTAGCCTTCTGAGCAGAATTGGAGCATTTCAAGCGATTGTGCATTAATTTCAAGTCATGTGATCACAATAATTTATATTTAAAGTCTTTTTACAGTGGAGGATGAGTTTATAATCTTAAAAATTAAAAAGGATTGGATTATACATGGCAATTACGCACATATAGTGCAAAATAATGTGCTTTCTGGACAGAATTGGTGAATTTCAAAGGATTGTGCATTCATTTCAAGTCATTTGATCACTATAATTTAAATTTAATCTCTCTATACAGTGGAGAATAAATTTACAATCTTAAAAATTCAAAAGGATTGGATTATACATGGCAATTACGAGCATAAAGTGCAAATAATGAGCGTTCTGGACAGAATTGGAGCATTTCACGCGATTGTGCATTAATTTCAAGTCATTTTTATCACAATAATATATATTTAAGCTCCTTATATAGTGTAGAATGAGTTTATGAACCTAAAAATTCAAAAGGATAGGATTATACATGGCAATTACACTCATATAGTGCAAATAATGTGCTTTCTGGACAGAATTGGAGAATTTTAAGAGATTATGCATTCATTTCCAGTCATTTGATCACTATAATATATATTTGAACTCTTTATACAGTGGAGAATAAGTTTATAATCTTGACAATTTAAAATGGTTGGATTATACAAGGCAATTATGCACATAAAGTGCAAATCAATATCGTCCTTCACAGAATTGGAGCCTTTAACGCGATTGTGCATTCATTTCAATTCATTTGATAAGAATGATCTATATTTTAACAAATCATACGGTGGAGAATGAGTTTGTGATCTTATAAATAAAAAAATGATTAGATTATACATGCCAATTACGTACATAAAGTGCAAATAATGTGTGCTCGACAGAATTGGAGAATTTCAAGCGATTGTTCATTCATTTCAAGTCAGTTGATCACTAAATTCTATATTTTAGCTCTTTGTACAGTGGAGAGTAAGTTTATAATCTTAAAAATTCAAAAGGATTTTATTATACATGGAAATTACGCGCATAAAGTGCAAATTATGAGCGTTCTGGACAGAATTGGAGCATTTCAAGCGATCACATTAATGTCAAGTTATTTGATCAAAATAATCTATATTTAATCTTTTTATACGGTGGAGATTAAGTTTATATTGTGAAAAATTGAAAAATATTTGATTATAATTGGCAATTATGCGCACAAAGTGCAAATAATGAACGTTCTAGACAGAATTGAAGCATTTCACACGATTGTGCATTCATTTCAAGTCATATGATCACAATAATATATATATAAGCTTTTTATACAGTGGAGAATGAGTTTATAATCCTAAAAATTCAAAAAGGATAGGACTATACATGGCAATTACGCACATATAGTGGAAAAAAATGTGCTCTCTGGACAAAATTGGAGAATTTCAAGAGATTGTGCTGTCATTTCAAGTAATTTGATCACTATAATTTATATTTAAGCTCATTATACTGTGTAGAATAACTTTATAATCTTAAATATTCAAAAATATTGGAATATGCATGACAGTTACGCACATATATCCACTGTCAAACTCTCAAAAAAATAATTACGCTCATAAAATACTAATAATGAGCGTTCTACATATAATTGGAGCATTTCACCTGATTGCGCATTAATTTCAAGTCATTTGATCACAATAATCTATATTAAAGATCTCTATACAGTGGAGAATGAGTTTATCATCCAAAAAATTGAAAAGGATAGGATTATACACGGCAATTACGCACATATAATGCAAAATTATGTGTGATCTAGACAGAATTGGCGGATTTTAAGCGATTGTGCATTCATTTCAAGTCATTTGATCACTATAATCGATATTTAAACTCTTTATACGGTGGAGAATAAGCTTATAACCTTAAAAATTCAAAAGGGCTGAATATACATGACGATTACGCACATTAAGTGCAAATCAAGATCGTTCTTCATACAGTGAAGGATGAGTTTATGAACTTAAAAATTCAAAAGATTGGATTATGCGTGGCAATTACGCACATATACTGCAAATAATGTGTTCTCGACAGAATTGAAGAATTTCAAACGATTGTGTATTAATTTCAAGTCATTTGATGACTATAATATATATTTGAACTCTTTATAAAGTGGAGAATCAGTTTATAATCTTAAAAGTTCATAAGAATTGGATTATAAATGGCAATTACACACATAAAGTGCAAATATTTAGCCTTCTGAGCAGAATTGGAGCATTTCAAGCGATTGTGCATTAATTTCAATTCATGTGATCACAATAATCTATATTTAAAGTCTTTACAGTGGAGGATGAGTTTATAATCTTAAAGATTAAAATGGATTGGATTATACATGACAATTACGCACATATAGTGCAAAATAATGTGCTTTCTGGCCACAATTGGTGAATTTCAAACGATTGTGCATTCATTTCAAGTCATTTGATCACTATAATTTAAATTTAATCTCTCTATACAGTGGAGAATAAATTTACAATCTTAAAATTCAAAAGGATTGGATTATACATGACAGTTACCCGCATAAATTGCAAATAATGAGCGTTCTGAACAGAATTGGAGCATTTCACGCGATTGTGCATTAATTTCAAGTCATTGTTATCACAATAATCTATATTTAAGCTCCTTATATAGTGTAGAATGAGTTTATGAACCTAAAAATTCAAAAGGATAGGATTATACATGGCAATTACACTCATATAGTGCAAATAATGTGCTTTCTGGACAGAATTGGAGAATTTTAAGAGATTATGCATTCATTTCCAGTCATTTGATCACTATAATTTATATTTAAGCTCATTATACTGTGTAGAATAACTTTATAATCTTAAATATTCAAAAGGATTTTATTATACAAGGAAATTACGCCAATAAATTGTAAATTATGAGCGTTCTGGACAGAATTGGAGCATTTCAAGCGATCACATTAATGTCAAGTTATTTGATCAAAATAATCTATCTTTAATCTTTTTATACAGTGGAGATTAAGTTTATAATGTGAAAAATTGAAAAATATTTTATTATAATTGGCAATTACGCGCACAAAATGCAAATAATGAACGTTCTAGACAGAATTGAAGCATTTCACACGATTGTGCATTCATTTCAAGTCATATGATCACAATAATATATATTTAAGCTTTTTATACAGTGGAGAATGAGTTTATAATCCTAAAAATTCAAAAAGGATAGGACTATACATGGCAATTACGCACATATAGTGCAAAAAAATGTGCTCTCTGGACAAAATTGGAGAATTTCAAGTGATTGTGGTGTCATTTCAAATAATTTGATCACTATAATTTATATTTAAGCTCATTATACTGTGTAGAATAACTTTATAATCTTAAATATTCAATAATATTGGAATATGCATGACAGTTACGCACATAAATCCACTGTCAAACTCTCAAAAAAATAATTACGCTCATAAAATGCTAATAATGAGCGTTCTACATATAATTGGAGCATTTCACCTGATTGCGCATTAATTTCAAGTCATTTGATCACAATAATCTATATTAAAGCTCTCTATACAGTGGAGAATGAGTTTATCATCCAAAAAATTGAAAAGGATAGGATTATACACGGCAATTACGCACATATAATGCAAAATTATGTGCGATCTAGACAGAATTGGCGGATTTTAAGCGATTGTGCATTCATTTCAAGTCATTTGATCACTATAATCGATATTTAAACTCTTTATACGGTGGAGAATAAGCTTATAACCTTAAAAATTCAAAAGGGTTGAATATACATGACGATTACGCACATAAAGTGCAAATCAAGATCGTTCTGGACAGAATTGGAGCATTAAACGCGATTGTGCATTAATTTCAAGTCATGTGATCACAATAATCTATATTTAAAGTCTTTTTACAGTGGAGGATGAGTTTATAATCTTAAAAATTAAAAAGGATTGGATTATACATGGCAATTACGCACATATAGTGCAAAATAATGTGCTTTCTGGACAGAATTGGTGAATTTCAAACGATTGTGCATTCATTTCAAGTCATTTAGTCACTATAATCTAAATTTAATCTCTCTATACAGTGGAGAATAAATTTACAATCTTAAAAATTCAAAAGGATTGGATTATACATGGCAATTAC
Organism: Rhynchospora pubera; assembly: GCA_028095005.1. Classification (NCBI taxonomy): domain Eukaryota; kingdom Viridiplantae; phylum Streptophyta; class Magnoliopsida; order Poales; family Cyperaceae; genus Rhynchospora; species Rhynchospora pubera. The sequence continues at coordinate 226,411,592 of CM051459.1, read as the reverse complement.
GAGCATAAAGTGCAAATAATGAGCGTTCTGGACAGAATTGGAGCATTTCACGCGATTGTACATTAATTTCAAGTCATTTTTATGACAATAATCTATATTTAAGCTCCTTATATAGTGTAGAATGAGTTTAGGAACCTAAAAATTCAAAAGGATAGGATTATACATGGCAATTACACTCATATAGTGCAAATAATGTGCTTTCTGGACAGAATTGGAGAATTTTAAGAGATTATGCATTCATTTCCAGTCATTTGATCACTATAATATATATTTGATCTCTTTATACAGTGGAGAATAAGTTTATAATCTTGACAATTTAAAATGGTCGGATTATACAAGGCAATTATGCACATAAAGTGCAAATCAATATCGTCCTTGACAGAATTGGAGCCTTTCACGCGATTGTGCATTCATTTCAATTCATTTGATAAGAATGTGACACCGATCAAGATACCGACTAATTATCTGAGCCATGTCATCCAATCAAAGGAGCAGTCAAAAGTTATTAATAAGTTAGTTGGGAGTTATTTTGAGTTTTAATTAGTCAAAAGTGAGTTAATAGTTTGTTATGATAATTTGTGCTATCTTTGTGGTCTTCTAAGAGTTTATTTAATGTGTTTTGGTATTAGAAAAAGTGGTTGAGATATTATATTAATGTGTAGTGGGTTTTCAATGTAGTAGAATGCTATATAAGCTGAATATCATGATGTAATAAGAAGATTATTGAATTATTACGAATTTTACTTGTGAGTTGAGTTTATCTCCTCTTTTATCCACTGTTGGGTTGAGTTCTTACTCCTCTTCTAGTGATGTATCATTACGCTTGCTAGTTTGTCTAAGTCTCCCGATCCGAACGGCGTCATTTGGTATCAGAGCTTCTTCAGGTTTGATGGCTGATCGTTGTAGACAGCACAACATCCACCATGGAGGCGAAGATCAATGCATTACAAAGGTGCGAGAGCTGAGACAGCTTGTACAACAACTCCATGAGCGTGTTGCGCAATTGGAGGCTAATCGAATCCAAGACCGCCGAATGAGGCATGGCCTTTCGAGAAGCACAACTTGTGAGAATCGAGATCGCCGACCGAGGCACGGTTCTTCCACTGGTAACAATTGTGAGAATCGAGATCGCCGACCGAGGCACGGTTCTTCCACAAGTAACACTCATGTGAATCGAGATCGCCGACCGAGGCACGATTCATCGAGTTACATCGACTTTTCTTCTCACCACCGACAACAATTCATCTCCAGCGACAATGTTTCTCTACCACCTCACCTCCAGCAGAGAAACAACCATTTTGTTCATGTGCGGGACTTTGGAACAAAATACGATACATTGAATCGTGTTTCAGCTGACCCTGACGATAGTGGTAAAGATGAAGAGAGCAACCCCTTCCACGATAGCAAGCCAACATTGATGTCTTGTGTTGAAGCGGCTCGACATCGACTCTACACCCAAAAGAGCACTTATTTCCAATGGGTCATAGCTAAAAGCATTCAATTGAGAAATGATAATATCTTTCAAATTTCTGAAAGAGTTATGCATGAAAGTATATCATTTGATTCTCCACCAATTTTTGATAAGTATCCCGATGATGAGGATGATGTGTTTATTGTGATGGATGAAACTGAGACAAAAGTGAATCTTTCTGACAGTCCAATATTCATTGATGAAGAAGTTGTTGATGACTTATCGGTGTCGTCAACCTCTCCTACTGGCTTTGCAAAGAGTTCAAACTTGGAGAGTAATTCTTTGGTAACAATGACTGAATTGTTTGAGTTGGAAACTTTGCATTTAAATAACAACAAAATCATGAGTTCAGAATATAGTGATCCGTTCATGCAATCGAGTCTCATGCCAACAAATGCAAGATATTTTACATTCTTGAACGGTTGCAATACTCAGTTTTGTGTTGTTTTTCATCAAACAACAGAGCTATGTGCGAGATTACCTTTTTGTGGATTGCACCACACGATTCTGGTTTCTTGTGTGTTATGGTGTATCATATGTGAGTGGCGAATGTTCTGGTTTCTTACATGGAGAAGAATTTTGAGAAATCGCAGCGGAAATGTGAGGTTTACAAAGATCGCAATAAGAAGATAAGCTAAACTCGAGGACGAGTTTCAGCGCAGCAGAAGCGTATGACACCGATCAAGATACCGACTAATTATCTGAGCCATGTCATCCAATCAAAGGAGCAGTCAAAAGTTATTAATAAGTTAGTTGGGAGTTATTTTGAGTTTTAATTAGTCAAAAGTGAGTTAATAGTTTGTTATGATAATTTGTGCTATCTTTGTGGTCTTCTAAGAGTTTATTTAATGTGTTTTGGTATTAGAAAAAGTGGTTGAGATATTATATTAATGTGTAGTGGGTTTTCAATGTAGTAGAATGCTATATAAGCTGAATATCATGATGTAATAAGAAGATTATTGAATTATTACGAATTTTACTTGTGAGTTGAGTTTATCTCCTCTTTTATCCACTGTTGGGTTGAGTTCTTACTCCTCTTCTAGTGATGTATCATTACGCTTGCTAGTTTGTCTAAGTCTCCCGATCCGAACGGCGTCAGAATGATCTATATTTAAACAAATCATACAGTGGAGAATGAGTTTGTGATCTTTTAAATACAAAAATGATTAGATTATACATGGCAATTACGTACATAAAGTGTAAATAATGTGTGCTCGACAGAATTGGAGAATTTCAAGCGATTCTTCATTCATTTCAAGTCAGTTGATCACTAAATTCTATATTTTAGCTCTTTATACAGTGGAGAATAAGTTTATAATCTTAAAAATTCAAAAGGAGTTTATTATACATGGAAATTACGCGCATAAAGTGCAAATTATGAGCGTTCTGGACAGAATTGGAGCATTTCAAGCGATCACATTAATGTCAAGTTATTTGATCAAAATAATCTATATTTAATCTTTTTATACGGTGGAGATTAAGTTAATAATGTGAAAAATTGAAAAATATTTGATTATAATTGGCAATTACGCGCACAAAATGCAAATAATGAAAGTTCTAGACAGAATTGAAGCATTTCACACGATTGTGCATTCATTTCAAGTCATATGATCACAATAATTAATATTTAAGCTTTTTATACAGTGGAGAATGAGTTTATAATCCTAAAAATTCAAAAAGGACAGGACTATACATGGCAACTACGCACATATAGTGCAAAAAAATGTGCTCTCTGGACAAAATTGGAGAATTTCAAGAGATTGTGCTTTCATTTCAAGTAATTTGATCACTATAATTTATATTTCAGCTCATTATACAGTGTAGAATAACTTTATAATTTTAAATATTCAAAAATATTGGAATATGCATGACAGTTACGCACATAAATCCACTGTCAAACTCTCAAAAAAAAATTTACGCTCATAAAATGCTAATAATGAGCGTTCTACATATAATTGGAGCATTTCACCTGATTGCGCATTAATTTCAAGTCATTTGATCACAATAATCTATATTAAAGCTCTTTATACAGTGGAGAATGAGTTTATCATCCAAAAAATTGAAAAGGATAGGATTATGCACGGCAATTACGCACATATATTGCAAAATTATGTGCGTTCTAGACAGAATTGGAGGATTTTAAGCGATTGTGCATTCATTTCAAGTCATTTGATCACTATAATCTATATTTAAACTCTTTATACGGTGGAGAATAAGCTTATAACCTTAAATATTCAAAAGGGTTGAATTATACATGTCGATTACGCACATAAAGTGCAAATCAAGATCGTTCTGGACAGAATTGGAGCATTAAACGCGATTGTGCTTTCTTTTGAAGTCATTTGACAATAATAATCTATATTTAAAATTCTTCATACAGTGAAGAATGAGTTTATGAACTTAAAAATTCAAAAGATTGGATTATGCGTGGCAATTACGCACATATACTGCAAATAATGTGTTTTCGACAGAATTGAAGAATTTCAAGCGATTGTGTATTAATTTCAAGTCATTTGATGACTATAATATATATTTGAACTCTTTATAAAGTGGAGAATCAGTTTATAATCTTAAAAGTTCATAAGAATTGGATTATAAATGACAATTACACACATAAAGTGCAAATATTTAGCCTTCTGAGCAGAATTGGAGCATTTCAAGCGATTGTGCATTAATTTCAAGTCATGTGATCACAATAATCTATATTTAAAGTCTTTACAGTGGAGGATGAGTTTATAATCTTAAAGATTAAAATGGATTGGATTATACATGACAATTACGCACATATAGTGCAAAATAATGTGCTTTCTGGCCACAATTGGTGAATTTCAAACGATTGTGCATTCATTTCAAGTCATTTGATCACTATAATTTATATTTAATCTCTCTATACAGTGGAGAATAAATTTACAATCTTAAAATTCAAAAGGATTGGATTATACATGGCAGTTACCAGCATAAATTGCAAATAATGAGCGTTCTGAACAGAATTGGAGCATTTCACGCGATTGTGCATTAATTTCAAGTCATTGTTATCACAATAATCTATATTTAAGCTCCTTATATAGTGTAGAATGAGTTTATGAACCTGAAAATTCAAAAGGATAGGATTATACATGGCAATTACACTCATATAGTGCAAATAATGTGCTTTCTGGACAGAATTGGAGAATTTTAAGAGATTATGCATTCATTTCCAGTCATTTGATCACTATAATATATATTTGAACTCTTTATACAGTGGAGAATAAGTTTATAATCTTGACAATTTAAAATGGTTGGATTATACAAGGCAATTATGCACATAAACTGCAAATCAATATCGTCCTTAACAGAATTGGAGCCTTTCACGCGATTGTGCATCCATTTCAATTCATTTGATAAGAATGATCTATATTTCAACAAATCATACAGTGGAGAATGAGTTTGTGATCTTATAACTACAAAAATGATTAGATTATACATGGCAATTACGTACATAAAGTGCAAATAATGTGTGCTCGACAGAATTGGAGAATTTCAAGCGATTGTTCATTCATTTCAAGTCAGTTGATCACTAAATTCTATATTTTAGCTCTTTATACAGTGGAGAATAAGTTTATAATCTTAAAAATTCAAAAGGAGTTTATTATACATGGAAATTACGCGCATAAAGTGCAAATTATGAGCGTTCTGGACAGAATTGGAGCATTTCAAGCGATCACATTAATGTCAAGTTATTTGATCAAAATAATCTATATTTAATCTTTTTATACGGTGGAGATTAAGTTTATAATGTGAAAAATTGAAAAATATTTTATTATAATTGGCAATTACGCGCACAAAATGCAAATAATGAACGTTCTAGACAGAATTGAAGCATTTCACACGATTGTGCATTCATTTCAAGTCATATGATCACAATAATATATATTTAAGCTTTTTATACAGTGGAGAATGAGTTTATAATCCTAAAAATTCAAAAAGGATAGGACTATACATGGCAATTACGCACATATAGTGCAAAAAAATGTGCTCTCTGGACAAAATTGGAGAATTTCAAGAGATTGTGCTGTCATTTCAAATAATTTGATCACTATAATTTATATTTAAGCTCATTATACTGTGTAGAATAACTTTATAATCTTAAATATTCAATAATATTGGAATATGCATGACAGTTACGCACATAAATCCACTGTCAAACTCTCAAAAAAATAATTACGCTCATAAAATGCTAATAATGAGCGTTCTACATATAATTGGAGCATTTCACCTGATTGCGCATTAATTTCAAGTCATTTGATCACAATAATCTATATTAAAGCTCTCTATACAGTGGAGAATGATTTTATCATCCAAAAAATTGAAAAGGATAGGATTATACACGGCAATTACGCACATATAATGCAAAATTATGTGCGATCTAGACAGAATTGGCGGATTTTAAGAGATTGTGCATTCATTTCAAGTCATTTGATCACTATAATCGATATTTAAACTCTTTATACGGTGGAGAATAAGCTTATAACCTTAAAAATTCAAAAGGGTTGAATATACATGACGATTACGCACATAAAGTGCAAATCAAGATCGTTCTGGACAGAATTGGAGCATTAAACGCGATTGTGCTTTCTTTTGAAGTCATTTGACAATAATACTCTATATTTAAAATTCATCATACAGTGAAGGATGAGTTTATGAACTTAAAAATTCAAAAGATTGGATTATGCGTGGCAATTACGCACATATACTGCAAATAATGTGTTCTCGACAGAATTGAAGAATTTCAAACGATTGTGTATTCATTTCAAGTCATTTGATGACTATAATATATATTTGAACTCTTTATAAAGTGGAGAATAAGTTTATAATCTTTAAAATTCATAAGAATTGGATTATAAATGGCAATTACACACATAAAGTGCAAATATTTAGCCTTCTGAGCAGAATTGGAGCATTTCAAGCGATTGTGCATTAATTTCAAGTCATGTGATCACAATAATTTATATTTAAAGTCTTTTTACAGTGGAGGATGAGTTTATAATCTTAAAAATTAAAAAGGATTGGATTATACATGGCAATTACGCACATATAGTGCAAAATAATGTGCTTTCTGGACAGAATTGGTGAATTTCAAAGGATTGTGCATTCATTTCAAGTCATTTGATCACTATAATCTAAATTTAATCTCTCGATACAGTGGAGAATAAATTTACAATCTTAAAAATTCAAAAGGATTGGATTATACATGGCAATTACGAGCATAAAGTGCAAATAATGAGCGTTCTGGACAGAATTGGAGCATTTCACGCGATTGTGCATTAATTTCAAGTCATTTTTATCACAATAATATATATTTAAGCTCCTTATATAGTGTAGAATGAGTTTATGAACCTAAAAATTCAAAAGGATAGGATTATACATGGCAATTACACTCATATAGTGCAAATAATGTGCTTTCTGGACAGAATTGGAGAATTTTAAGAGATTATGCATTCATTTCCAGTCATTTGATCACTATAATATATATTTGAACTCTTTATACAGTGGAGAATAAGTTTATAATCTTGACAATTTAAAATGGTTGGATTATACAAGGCAATTATGCACATAAAGTGCAAATCAATATCGTCCTTCACAGAATTGGAGCCTTTAACGCGATTGTGCATCCATTTCAATTCATTTGATAAGAATGATCTATATTTTAACAAATCATAAGGTGGAGAATGAGTTTGTGATCTTATAAATACAAAAATGATTAGATTATACATGGCAATTACGTACATAAAGTGCAAATAATGTGTGCTCGACAGAATTGGAGAATTTCAAGCGATTGTTCATTCATTTCAAGTCAGTTGATCACTAAATTCTATATTTTAGCTCTTTATACAGTGGAGAGTAAGTTTATAATCTTAAAAATTCAAAAGGATTTTATTATACATGGAAATTACGCGCATAAAGTGCAAATTATGAGCGTTCTGGACAGAATTGGAGCATTTCAAGCGATCACATTAATGTCAAGTTATTTGATCAAAATAATCTATATTTAATCTTTTTATACGGTGGAGATTAAGTTTATATTGTGAAAAATTGAAAAATATTTGATTATAATTGGCAATTACGCGCACAAAGTGCAAATAATGAACGTTCTAGACAGAATTGAAGCATTTCACACGATTGTGCATTCATTTCAAGTCATATGATCACAATAATATATATTTAAGCTTTTTATACAGTGGAGAATGAGTTTATAATCCTAAAAATTCAAAAAGGATAGGACTATACATGGCAATTACGCACATATAGTGGAAAAAAATGTGCTCTCTGGACAAAATTGGAGAATTTCAAGAGATTGTGCTGTCATTTCAAGTAATTTGATCACTATAATTTATATTTAAGCTCATTATACTGTGTAGAATAACTTTATAATCTTAAATATTCAAAAATATTGGAATATGCATGACAGTTACGCACATATATCCACTGTCAAACTCTCAAAAAAATAATTACGCTCATAAAATGCTAATAATGAGCGTTCTACATATAATTGGAGCATTTCACCTGATTGCGCATTAATTTCAAGTCATTTGATCACAATAATCTATATTAAAGCTCTCTATACAGTGGAGAATGAGTTTATCATCCAAAAAATTGAAAAGGATAGGATTATACACGGCAATTACGCACATATAATGCAAAATTATGTGCGATCTAGACAGAATTGGCGGATTTTAAGCGATTGTGCATTCATTTCAAGTCATTTGATCACTATAATCGATATTTAAACTCTTTATACGGTGGAGAATAAGCTTATAACCTTAAAAATTCAAAAGGGCTGAATATACATGACGATTACGCACATACAGTGCAAATCAAGATCGTTCTGGACAGAATTGGAGCATTAAACGCGATTGTGCTTTCTTTTGAAGTCATTTGACAATAATACTCTATATTTAAAATTCTTCATACAGTGAAGGATGAGTTTATGAACTTAAAAATTCAAAAGATTGGATTATGCGTGGCAATTACGCACATATACTGCAAATAATGTGTTCTCGACAGAATTGAAGAATTTCAAACGATTGTGTATTCATTTCAAGTCATTTGATGACTATAATATATATTTGAACTCTTTATAAAGTGGAGAATAAGTTTATAATCTTTAAAATTCATAAGAATTGGATTATAAATGGCAATTACACACATAAAGTGCAAATATTTAGCCTTCTGAGCAGAATTGGAGCATTTCAAGCGATTGTGCATTAATTTCAAGTCATGTGATCACAATAATTTATATTTAAAGTCTTTTTACAGTGGAGGATGAGTTTATAATCTTAAAAATTAAAAAGGATTGGATTATACATGGCAATTACGCACATATAGTGCAAAATAATGTGCTTTCTGGACAGAATTGGTGAATTTCAAAGGATTGTGCATTCATTTCAAGTCATTTGATCACTATAATCTAAATTTAATCTCTCGATACAGTGGAGAATAAATTTACAATCTTAAAAATTCAAAAGGATTGGATTATACATGGCAATTACGAGCATAAAGTGCAAATAATGAGCGTTCTGGACAGAATTGGAGCATTTCACGCGATTGTGCATTAATTTCAAGTCATTTTTATCACAATAATATATATTTAAGCTCCTTATATAGTGTAGAATGAGTTTATGAACCTAAAAATTCAAAAGGATAGGATTATACATGGCAATTACACTCATATAGTGCAAATAATGTGCTTTCTGGACAGAATTGGAGAATTTTAAGAGATTATGCATTCATTTCCAGTCATTTGATCACTATAATATATATTTGAACTCTTTATACAGTGGAGAATAAGTTTATAATCTTGACAATTTAAAATGGTTGGATTATACAAGGCAATTATGCACATAAAGTGCAAATCAATATCGTCCTTCACAGAATTGGAGCCTTTAACGCGATTGTGCATTCATTTCAATTCATTTGATAAGAATGATCTATATTTTAACAAATCATAAGGTGGAGAATGAGTTTGTGATCTTATAAATACAAAAATGATTAGATTATACATGGCAATTACGTACATAAAGTGCAAATAATGTGTGCTCGACAGAATTGGAGAATTTCAAGCGATTGTTCATTCATTTCAAGTCAGTTGATCACTAAATTCTATATTTTAGCTCTTTATACAGTGGAGAGTAAGTTTATAATCTTAAAAATTCAAAAGGATTTTATTATACATGGAAATTACGCGCATAAAGTGCAAATTATGAGCGTTCTGGACAGAATTGGAGCATTTCAAGCGATCACATTAATGTCAAGTTATTTGATCAAAATAATCTATATTTAATCTTTTTATACGGTGGAGATTAAGTTTATATTGTGAAAAATTGAAAAATATTTGATTATAATTGGCAATTATGCGCACAAAGTGCAAATAATGAACGTTCTAGACAGAATTGAAGCATTTCACACGATTGTGCATTCATTTCAAGTCATATGATCACAATAATATATATTTAAGCTTTTTATACAGTGGAGAATGAGTTTATAATCCTAAAAATTCAAAAAGGATAGGACTATACATGGCAATTACGCACATATAGTGGAAAAAAATGTGCTCTCTGGACAAAATTGGAGAATTTCAAGAGATTGTGCTGTCATTTCAAGTAATTTGATCACTATAATTTATATTTAAGCTCATTATACTGTGTAGAATAACTTTATAATCTTAAATATTCAAAAATATTGGAATATGCATGACAGTTACGCACATATATCCACTGTCAAACTCTCAAAAAAATAATTACGCTCATAAAATGCTAATAATGAGCGTTCTACATATAATTGGAGCATTTCACCTGATTGCGCATTAATTTCAAGTCATTTGATCACAATAATCTATATTAAAGCTCTCTATACAGTGGAGAATGAGTTTATCATCCAAAAAATTGAAAAGGATAGGATTATACACGGCAATTACGCACATATAATGCAAAATTATGTGCGATCTAGACAGAATTGGCGGATTTTAAGCGATTGTGCATTCATTTCAAGTCATTTGATCACTATAATCGATATTTAAACTCTTTATACGGTGGAGAATAAGCTTATAACCTTAAAAATTCAAAAGGGCTGAATATACATGACGATTACGCACATACAGTGCAAATCAAGATCGTTCTGGACAGAATTGGAGCATTAAACGCGATTGTGCTTTCTTTTGAAGTCATTTGACAATAATACTCTATATTTAAAATTCTTCATACAGTGAAGGATGAGTTTATGAACTTAAAAATTCAAAAGATTGGATTATGCGTGGCAATTACGCACATATACTGCAAATAATGTGTTCTCGACAGAATTGAAGAATTTCAAACGATTGTGTATTCATTTCAAGTTATTTGATGACTATAATATATATTTGAACTCTTTATAAAGTGGAGAATAAGTTTATAATCTTTAAAGTTCATAAGAATTGGATTATAAATGGCAATTACACACATAAAGTGCAAATATTTAGCCTTCTGAGCAGAATTGGAGCATTTCAAGCGATTGTGCATTAATTTCAAGTCATGTGATCACAATAATTTATATTTAAAGTCTTTTTACAGTGGAGGATGAGTTTATAATCTTAAAAATTAAAAAGGATTGGATTATACATGGCAATTACGCACATATAGTACAAAATAATGTGCTTTCTGGACAGAATTGGTGAATTTCAAAGGATTGTGCATTCATTTCAAGTCATTTGATCACTATAATCTAAATTTAATCTCTCTATACAGTGGAGAATAAATTTACAATCTTAAAAATTCAAAAGGATTGGATTATACATGGCAATTACGAGCATAAAGTGCAAATAATCAGCGTTCTGGACAGAATTGGAGCATTTCACGCGATTGTGCATTAATTTCAAGTCATTTTTATCACAATAATATATATTTAAGCTCCTTATATAGTGTAGAATGAGTTTATGAACCTAAAAATTCAAAAGGATAGGATTATACATGGCAATTACACTCATATAGTGCAAATAATGTGCTTTCTGGACAGAATTGGAGAATTTTAAGAGATTATGCATTCATTTCCAGTCATTTGATCACTATAATATATATTTGAACTCTTTATACAGTGGAGAATAAGTTTATAATCTTGACAATTTAAAATGGTTGGATTATACAAGGCAATTATGCACATAAAGTGCAAATCAATATCGTCCTTCACAGAATTGGAGCCTTTAACGCGATTGTGCATTCATTTCAATTCATTTGATAAGAATGATCTATATTTTAACAAATCATACGGTGGAGAATGAGTTTGTGATCTTATAAATACAAAAATGATTAGATTATACATGGCAATTACGTACATAAAGTGCAAATAATGTGTGCTCGACAGAATTGGAGAATTTCAAGCGATTGTTCATTCATTTCAAGTCAGTTGATCACTAAATTCTATATTTTAGCTCTTTATACAGTGGAGAGTAAGTTTATAATCTTAAAAATTCAAAAGGATTTTATTATACATGGAAATTACGCGCATAAAGTGCAAATTATGAGCGTTCTGGACAGAATTGGAGCATTTCAAGCGATCACATTAATGTCAAGTTATTTGATCAAAATAATCTATATTTAATCTTTTTATACGGTGGAGATTAAGTTTATATTGTGAAAAATTGAAAAATATTTGATTATAATTGGCAATTATGCGCACAAAGTGCAAATAATGAACGTTCTAGACAGAATTGAAGCATTTCACACGATTGCGCATTAATTTCAAGTCATTTGATCACAATAATATATATTTAAGCTTTTTATACAGTGGAGAATGAGTTTATCATCCAAAAAATTCAAAAAGGATAGGACTATACATGGCAATTACGCACATATAGTGCAAAAAATGTGCTCTCTGGACAAAATTGGAGAATTTCAAGAGATTGTGCTGTCATTTCAAGTAATTTGATCACTATAATTTATATTTAAGCTCATTATACTGTGTAAAATAACTTTATAATCTTAAATATTCAAAAATATTGTAATATGCATGACAGTTACGGACATAAATCCACCGTCAAACTCTCAAAAAAAAATTACGCTCATAAAATGCTAATAATGAGCGTTCTACATATAATTGGAGCATTTCACCTGATTGCGCATTAATTTCAAGTCATTTGATCAAATTAATCTATATTAAAGCTCTTTATACAGTGGAGAATGAGTTTATCTTCCAAAAAATTGAAAAGGATAGGATTATACACGGCAATTACGCACATATAATGCAAAATTATGTGCGTTCTAGACAGAATTGGCGGATTTTAAGCGATTGTGCATTCATTTCAAGTCATTTGATCACTATAATCTATATTTAAACTCTTTATACGGTGGAGAATAAGCTTATAACCTTAAAAATTCAAAAGGGTTGAATTATACATGACGATTACGCACATAAAGTGCAAATCAAGATCGTTCTGGACAGAATTGGAGCATTAAACGCGATTGTGCTTTCTTTTGAAGTCATTTGACAATAATAATCTATATTTAAACTTCTTCATACAGTGAAGGATGAGTTTATGAACTTAAAATTCAAAAGATTGGATTATGCTTGGCAATTACGCACATATACTGCAAATAATGTGTTCTCGACAGAATTGAAGAATTTCAAGCGATTGTGTAATCCTAGCCAAAATTTATAGGTAAATAGTTTTCAAAAATAAGTTTTTTTTTTCCAAACAAACAAAACTGTGCAGCAAAACGGTAGATCTGCGCACCGTTACCGTTTAATTCACTAAAAATTTATAACTACTTATTAAATAGTGAAACCATCGCAAAAAAAAAACCGTGACTCAAAGATCTACAATCTCCAGTAAGAAAGGAAAATTTTCAGAGAAATATGCATCACGCGAAATAAGCAATAATCCAGAAAAAATAGATTTTTTTTCAGAACAACAATCATACACATCACTAATTAACTTCGTTAATTACTAATCTCTTGATTTAAACATGTTAAACATTTGAAAGACGACCAGATACCACTGTTAGGAACTCAAGTCATTGTGTAATTTTAATTTTTTATTAACGTTTAATAAGCATTTAACAATTACAAATAATGGATCTAGTCAAACAAACAATTTAACACTTAAAGCAAGAAGTATAGGAGGTTACCTCTTCTAGTATTGTAACTAGAAGGTTCGAATCCTTTGCTTTGGAGTCGGTGGCGTGGTCATCTCCACCTCCAAGTCGCCAGCAACCACCTCGAGTCCACCTAGAAGTTTAATGAAGTTCTAATAGTATGTGCTAGCACACCTAGAACAAAGCTAATCCTATCTTCTATTCCAATTAATCAACTTGTTTAATTAAGTGAAAATAGTGCTCAACACATGAGCTCCTACATAATGCAAGAGAGAAGGCGAGAAAGAAAAACAAATTTTCTCCTCTTTTTGATTTAGGGTGGCGGCCACGAAAAAATTGAAAAAGGAAAATTATTAGGGCTGGTTTCTTTGGCCGAAATCATTTTCCTTTAATACTCAATTTTTCCACCTAATTTAAGTGTAGCTAATTACACTTATGCCAATAAATGGCCGGTCCCTTATATGGGAATCGCATCCTCGACAGTCCTTTAAAAGGACTGTGCCGTGCTGTCCTTTAACGATTGGCGTCGGATCTGAATCCAATGGCGCGCGAGAGACGGAAGGAAAAATCGCTCTCTTCAGCCTTGCCCTCCTGCCCGAGTCTCCAATTCCTAATATTAAAAAAAAAAAATCATTTCGTCTTCGTCTCATTCTTTTCTCCTCCTGACGGGAAGCAAAAACATAAATGGAGCGACTGAGCGACAGATGGTGAGGCGCAATAGAATCTCTGGTGAAATTTCAATATTTCTTTTCTTTTGATCTGTGAATGTTCAATTTAGATCGAGTTTAAGGTTTTTAATAGTATTGAGTTTTTTTTTTTGACAGACTAGACAGAGGCTATCTAGTTATTGAGTTGTTTGATTAGATTAAGACCTATTTTTTTTGCTTTCGGTAAGAAGAAAAGCTCATCTTCTGATGTGATGTTGCCGAAGGTGGAGAATACAAGTGATGACCTGGTTGGTAATTTTTATGGTTTTATCTTCGGGCTTTATACTTCATTATTGGTTGATGTATGGTATCCAATTCCAAACTGCTTATAAATTATGCCCTTACTTAATTATACAATCGAGTGCCATCTGTACTCAATTAAGCTTATAGTTGAGCAAGGAAGCCTAATTTGAATCTGACACAGTATCAGGTAATTATCAAATGTGATACTAGCCTCAAATTAACTTTCATGGTCCTGGATTTAACCTAAAATAGCTTCTGTATGCAACTACTCACAATATTAAAAAAAAAAATTGAAAGTACAGAACTAAGCAATCTGGAATTGAGTGGAGTACTATTTTGGTCAATTTCATTTCAGGACAATACAATTACCAGAAACACTAATTGAAATAAAGCAAAACCTGTGGATTTAATCCGTATTTTTACATAACAATCTCTTGCTTTTTTGCTTAATAACTTTTCATTTTTGGCAAAGTTTGGATAGGATAGGGCACCGAGTTTGTAGCTGAGACAATTGAGTTTGTCACCAACTCTGGAGGTCAGATACTGAATGTCTCCAACTGATGAGACTCGATGGGAAATACCAGATTGTATCGGTACCTGTAGATCTCTTGATGTTATCCAATCTTATATAAATTTTGGGTATCTAAATGATAATTACTCTTGTGAAATTAGGTTTCAGATTTAGAAAAAAGGATGTAGATCTCGAAATTAACTATTTTCTACAATGCCTACCTTAATTTACATTGAATGTCTCCAACTGTATGTATTATGCATTAATAGTCATTTCATTTATTTGTCAGATATGACTTGACATGATTGATTATTAGAAGTGAAGGCACCTTGGGAGTTATTACTGAGGTCACTCTATGTCTTCAAAATAAGCTACCTCAACGTCTTCAGAATAAGCTACCTTCGCATTCAGTGGAAGAAGAGAGACTAATTGTATTTAATTTCTCATTTGCTGTCTGAATTAGTTATGTTGTTTAAATTTAGTATATCGTATGAATCAGCATGTTGTATGAGGAAGAGACAGAATTAGCATGTCTGAATTAGTTATGTTGTTTAAAATTTGTATGTTTTTTGAATTATGTTGTTTCAAAATTGTATTTGATTTCTCAATTGTATGTTACCATCTCTGTACCAACTGGACATGATATTTTGTGAAGATTATGCGAATACTATCTCTTTTATTCATGAATACTATCTCTTTCCTTGTTCCTTCATAAAGAAGAAGAAACAAAATTAAACTATGAGCATTTAGAATTGAAACATGTGCAGCATTTCGCATGGTAACTTGCTTTCTTTTTTTCTAGTTAACCGGTCCCTTATCTTAACACATAAACTGTTGTATCTACTTTAAGCAACAAAGACGAAGCTATGGATATCTTTTCTTTCAAGAGCAATCTGTTGTGTGTGCAAAGGTACATAGGTACTCGGACTTCTTGTGTGTGCATTTTGCTATTCTAATGTAAAAAACAAACAAAGAGTAGCATATCATTTACAAGCTACACAGAAACATGCAACTTACAAAGCTCAAATTACAACAGCTCAAAGCTCAAATTCCTAATATATTACAACTTACAAACTAGCAATTCATAAAGCTGCAGACAGAAAAATTACTCAGTCATTTTTACAAAATTACCCTAAAAAGTTTTATTTTGTCAAAAACACAACTAAAAACATCAAATTCTCACACACAAACAACATATTGTACAATTAATTACACTAACCTAGAACAACAACTAAAAAAATTAAGACACTCATTCGCAAAACGAATATATCATCCTGACAAGTCTTCATATTTATATGCACCATCAATTTGCTCCATGGCTTCTTTCTTTCCATTTCCTTCATCTTCTGATGGAAGCCAAAAAAAACATAAATAGTTAGTGCGAGAGCATAAATTAATTAATTTGTATAGAAACAAAATAATTACAGTCGATGGGATCAGTTCAATCAATAATAATCTGATGGGTTCAGATCAATTAAGCAATTTTTAAAATTACTCGATATTAAGTGTAGGTAGTGAAACCAATAAAATTCAATTTGCAACAAATACAATTTTTAAGCTTCATCGGCATTAGCAGTTACTGGTGCCATGCCAGTCAATTAGACTAGCAGTATCAGGTATTGAAACATACATAAATGTTGAGAAAGATATAAAAGAAAAAAAAAACTTACATCTGAACCATACTCTTTACTGCAGAAGTACACATGTGCAGAAAAAAAAGATAAAAGAGTAAAAAAGAAGTGCTTAAACCTCAAAAGGAATCATTTGGCGGCAGGTAGCAATTGATGCACCTTCGAAAGGAGATCTATAGATTATCTCTCTCCTTGCTTATTCTTATTCATGACCTGTATAACCAACCAAATTGCTATCTACATTAACATCTAGAAAAGAGAATTGGCAGGTGGTGAGGTTTTAGTCGCTAGATGGATTTTCGCTACGAAGCAGACAAAGACGAAGGAACGATTTCTAATTTTGTTTCTTTATTTCGGAGCGACACTCGGGCAGGTCGGGCAGGCTGGAGAGAGCGATTTGTTTAGCGCATCTATTTCGCGCCCTTCGATCGAGATCCGACTGTGAGCGTTAAACGACAGCACGGCACGGTCCTTTTAAAGGACCGTCGAGATGCGGATGCCCCTTATATGGACTTAAATGGGTTAATTAATCCAATTAATTAAGTTTCTATTTAACATATTAAATCTTATATTTAATGGTCCTTTTAATTGCATTCCATTCAGACTCAATTAGACTTGATAAATTAGGCCTACTTATTTAATATAATTCTCACAACTATATTAAATATTATTGAACAAGAATAATTATTAACTCATTAATAATTATTTTAGGATTAGCATGTACATTAAAATATTTCTATATGATCCCTTTGATTTAATTAATTATAACGGTTCACAACGGTATATAATTAATTAATCAAACCATCATATTTTCACAGTACTTACTGCTGTGAATAAATAAATAATGCACTGTATGATTAAAGTCCTATTAGTGTGACCCTTTGAGGATTTATGCTATGTTGGCCATGGAAAATAAATCATTATTTATTTCCAATAATCATAAGTGGTATCTAGCAACACGTTATAATTCCCAATTCACATAAATAAATGTTGTACCAATACAGTACTTCAATCCTGCATAAGAAAATAGTATCTTATTGTTTTGATTCTTATGTCACATGATATCGTTGTAGAATCAAAGATAGAAATGAGTCATTCTTGCAGATTACACGTTTCTTGATCTAGATATGATTGCATAAGTTGCTAGCAAACAATCCATCTCCATCAAGGGGCCCAGTGAATATCATCACTCATTAGGTGAACTAGCAAGGGAAATATGGTTATCTTCATGATCAGTTTCTCCCCGCACAATTCAAGAAAGTATAAATAAAGTCTGTATAGCAGCCCTTATCGGAAATCAGTGTTAGACGATATTTATTGAACCTATCCTCATGTGGAGAAACTGAACCATCTCAAACTCAGAATCAAACACTTATGAAATAAATAATGACACGTAACACAATCCATATATTTATTTCATTGGATCATGTCCTGTACTTTGTTCCAGTAACATATACATATATAATTAAGTTAGTAACTCCTTACTTATGATTTGTAGAACTTAATCATCACTTAACTTGTATACTAGCATCTTCTGATAATTAATGTTCCTTGTTAATTATCAAGACTATGGACTGTTTCGATTTATTATTGTCATTTAATCATAAATGAACTACAGTGATCCACAATTCAGATCCTCAACCTAAATGAACTGTCAATAATAAATCAGGAACAAATGATCAAATATTATCAATAACATAAACTATAGAAGTAGCCATAAAATGATTGGCTCCTAGGACATATCTCTAACACAGTATAGTACAGTAGCTCTGGATGTGAGTAGTAAAAGATCCGTCCATCTAGCATAAATTTTGCACATAAACCCATTAAAGTTGCTAAAATTCATATATATGAAATGTTACATAAAGCCTATTTCTTTTCTTTACAAAGTGTTGCCAACTAACTATTTCACTATCTCTTTCATCTACAAAATGTGGCCAAAATAAAAAATTTCTCTAAATCTTGTCTAGTCTTCTATGATTGACAAATTGCTGCAACAAAAAAAAAAATGCAATTAGGAGGTGAGCAGTAACGATTTTAATGTAACTGGTGCCGACCTAGTACTATTCCTATGTAACGATAACCATTCAAGCCACACTACAAATCATTTTAATGTGTAATGATAATATTTAGCTTATATTTCAAATTGTTTTAACGACCACACTACAAACCATTCAGGCCACACGACAAATCATTTTAACGACCTCGTACTATGCCGACCTGGTACTATCTCATTAGCTTATATTTCAAATTGCCAAAATACGCAAAAAATTTTCCAGAAAAGAAAAAAGCAAATAAAAAGTTGAGATATTTTAAAACATAAACATTGGATAATGAAATTAGGATAATTAACAAATTGCTGACCCTAAGGTCTGTACCAGGTCTACACTACCCGGGTCTGTACCAGGTTTATACCTAAGTAGCGATAGAGATAATTATCAGATTGCCATAATGGTGCTGACCCATTTAACATTAATCATAAGATAACATGTCAGTACAAACTGGTGCTGACCCTTTTAACATTAATTGTAATTATCACTTTAGTAATGAGCATTTAGAGCGTATGAGTATGAGTTAATAGGTGAATATTAAGATTGTAGTTTCCAATATAGAAACCAGGTACAAATAACGGAGTACTGTTTTCATTAATGTATAGATACCAGCTTATTAGTTCACTTGAATTTTGTACACTTAATGTCTCATTTTGCAATTAGAACTTAATAAATTCCCAATGAAATTTTAATTTTACGAGAATTCATTTTACCCTTAGTTATGAAGTAAAACATAGCAAGGCACTGAGGAACAAAAAAGAGAAAATAAAGGGATCAAATGCATATCCGTAAGGAATGAAGCACACGAGCAAATTGACAGGGCTATTTTTATGGCTCTCGAAAAGAGCAAGCCAAGTATAATCTAATCCTTTTAAAAAGGGGCTGAAAGGCGATTCGAAAGGCGATTCGATGGCGATCGACCATGGCCCCGACTCCGACGGCTGGCGAACGGTGCGTCGTGGCAGGATCAGAGCCGCCCCTTCCTCCTCTCTCTCACCTTCCCTTCAGAAAACCTCTGAACTCGCCGTTTATGGGGGTAGGCCCTCCTACGCTCAGGTTCTCGCCTCAGGTAGACCTAATCCCGCTATTCCAGTCAACAAACCACCACCACCTCCAAACAACCTGCCTCCACCCCACCCAGCTCGGCCCCGACAACCCACTCTCATCACCTCTCCTGACAGCCCTACTACTTTAACCTTCCCTCCCAACCTTGAAGACCCCAATTGGCACAACCGCTGCTTTCGTTGCTTCCGCAAAGGACACACGGCTCCCAAATGCCGAAACCCTAGCAAGTGCGCCGCTTGCTGGAAGGATGAGCATACCTACCATGACTGCCCTGACACCAAGGAGCAGGCAAACATGGTTAGGAGAGTCTTCCGTCGTCCACAGGCAAGGCGTCAGGTTCAAAGGCGGAGAGCGCCTAACCAGCGCCGCCGTCCTCCACCACAACACAACCTACAGCCACCGACACAACACCAACTTCCAAAACCCCAAGAGCACAGTCGCCAACCTCAGGCCAGTGCTCGGATTTTTGGGATTGAGGAGGAGCCTGATTTTCTGGATCTCTTGACAGACCCTAAGGCTTCATCTATTCTGCCACCAGATGCGGCTAGACCTTCTTCACTTTCTTGCTTCCTCAATAGAGACTCTAATTACTTTGCTGAGGTTGCAAAGCTCTCCAAATCTCTAGTCATCACCCAACCCCCTGATACCCCAATTGAACTCTCTCTTGACTATGTGGCAACCATGGTGGAAGAAACTGGCTTAGTCAAAGCGAATCAACTAAAGGTTGGAGCTCTGAATGGTGGACGCTTTCTGGTTTCACCTCCACTAGATGTTGATGCTTTCGACATTGCCATGGCTTTCTCTGAGGAATGGTGGGAAAGCGGATACACGGCGGCGCTCTGGTCCCCCCTTAACAATGCTGAAGTTGCTATTCCCAGATTCAAGGTTTGGGTCCGCCTCGTGGCAGCTTTACCACAACTATGGCGGGAGGAATATGTTACTCAGGCGGTAGGGCTTTTTGGTAACTACCTAGGAACAATAGCTCAGAGTGAACCTGGGAATTTGGCAAGTTGGGATGCAGCGGTGGCGGTGCCTTATTTGGAGAAGATCCCACATAGAGTTGCTATTAAGATTGGCGGCCTTGACTATTTAGTTTCAGTGCTAATCCTGAAATGGTTGACATGTCAAGCTTTCTCGTTGGCCCATCTGCCAACACTACCGCCAGTGGTTGATCGACCCAGTGTGCGTACTATTAAACCGCCTGTGATTGCTGAAGGTTCTACTGCTGAGCAGGACGAAACTGTCACCATAAGGGTTAAAGATCTGCAGCGTATCTTCCACAATGTTGATCCTTCGATGATTCCGGCTAACCTTGCGGCAGCGATGGAGAACGCCTCGCCGCGAGACGTACGTGGCAAGCGGTCAGCTAACGGCAGTGTGACGATTCTAAAAAGAAACTTTGAAGTTGCCTCTACAAGTAACGGCCTGGCACCACCGTCTAATGGACGGCAACTTAACAGTAACCAACATGTCAGGCATGACTCGTCACATGCAAAACAAACACAGTCAAGGCCACAGAAACGTCTTTCCAATCTGGATATAGAGGAACTGCAGGCGTCAGTCCGTATATGTCAGCAAGTGGAGGAAAACAACAACCAGCTGGGCCTAGTCGATGACTCGGCACAGGTTCTTTTTCCTTCTCAGAATTTTGTTTCTATTTGTCCAGCTGGTTCTGACAGCACGGAATTTGTTTCCGTTACCACCTTGTTTCCTGAAGCAAACTTGAATGTAACCAGCTCACATTTAGTTTTTGGGGCTGCATCTAATATCAAACAAGGGGCCACAATTTCAAAAACGCAGGGTGGCAAAGGAAAAAACAAATGCAATACTCCTGCTAGGAAACCAATTCCACGTAATTGCAAAACCGGGGGGGTTGTACCAGGTATCATTGAAAGTATTGAACCAGACAATTTTATCAACATCCCCCTCACCTATGCTGAATCCTTAGACATTGCTTCACTTATTGGTGCACCCAATAATCAATTAGTTCTCTTTGAGCCCACTAAGGCCCAACACAACTTAACAAGTCGCATTACAGTTAGGCCTTCTAACACATCTGATTCTCATCAGATTATCAGCCCTTTGAGGCCCAAAGGAAGGCCCAACAAGAAAGGAAAGGTGGCACCCTCTAAGATCGTGACACAACCAACCCCTGTATTCAGCCAGCAGGATGCTGTTACTTTTGATCCTTACTGTAAGGAACAATGTCTCCAGCTTGATGCAAGCTCGGATGATGACTTGTCCAACTAATTCTCTTAAAGAGAGTTCTTGCTAGCTTTAGCTATTTTTGTAGAAGCACTTGTTTTGTAATGAATTTTAAACCTGTTAAAATCTTGACTTGGAATGTTAGAGGGTTGTGTGATGTAGCAAAAAGGAGGGTTATC
The DNA here is from genome assembly GCA_028095005.1 of Rhynchospora pubera. Classification (NCBI taxonomy): domain Eukaryota; kingdom Viridiplantae; phylum Streptophyta; class Magnoliopsida; order Poales; family Cyperaceae; genus Rhynchospora; species Rhynchospora pubera. The sequence goes on along the minus strand of CM051459.1, from coordinate 226,389,428 downwards.
TCTGATGGGCTAAGAACTTCTCGTTGTGATATTGCTTGTCTCCAAGAGACAAAGTTACAAACCCCTGATTTGTATACAATTCGGACTCTCCTTCCCTCCTTTTTTGATGTAAATGTTGTTTCCTTAGATGCGTTGAGTACTAGAGGTGGCTGCATCATCTGTTGGAAACGCTTCTACTCTCTTCTTAATTCTTGGGGAACACATTACTCTTGCTCTGCACTCTTGCTTGATAACAGAACAAATAGCCAAGTTTTGATAACTTGTATATACGCTCCCCATTCTGCTGTGCAGAGAGCTGAATGCTTCCACCAGCTGCTGCAAAACGCACATCTCTCACCAGGGTTGTGGGCCGTGTTAGGGGATTTTAATTCAGTAAGATGGATGACCGAGCGATCCTCTATGTGCACAGATTTTACCATGATGCGGGCCCTTAATGATTTTATAAACTCGGCCCAGTTCATAGATGTACCTATACAAAACAGAAATTACACGTGGTCAAATATGCAACCTGATCCCATCTTTTCAAGGCTAGATAGAGTTTTACTCTCACTTGATTGGCAGAAAATTTATGCAAACGTAACGTTGGAGGCTTTGCCTATTATGGTCTCCGACCATTGTCCGCTTCTCTTACGTTGTAGGCAACTAGCAACAATAGCACGCCCCTACAGGATTGAAAAGTTTTGGTTACAGAACAAAAATGCTAATGAGTTAGTAACAAATGTTTGGAATCAAATTCCACACATGGAGTGTGTTATGGAGTCTTTCAGCTCACGGTATACTCATGTGCACAAAGCTTTGAGGCAATGGCACAGGACTGACTACTCACATCTTGCCATTTTTCTCACAAATGCCAAAACTGTAGTGTCATTTCTTGACAAACTGGAAGAATTGAGGAGGCTGTTGCCACTGGAAAGAACCTTGAGATCACTAGTAAAAACACGTGCTTATGAGATAGCCAATGTGATGGAAATTAGATGGCACCAAAGAGCAAGAACTAAATGGTTGGCTTGTGGGGACCGTAATACAAGGTATTTTCATGCAATTGCATCTGTTAAAAAGAGAGCAAAATTTATTTCTTCCATAACAGCTCATGGACATCTCCTGAGGGACACTCATGACATAATCAAAGCTTTCACTGCATACTTTCTGCAGTTGATGGGTACTGACCTTACAACAGCCTCTTTCATGCCAGCACCCTTATATGCAGAACCTTCATTTGAGCTACTTGACCTCACTATCCCTTTTAACGAAACAGAGATTCACAATGCTGTCATGAATATGGCTAACAATAAATCTTGTGGGCCTGATGGCTTACCAAATGAATTCTTCAAGGTGCATTGGCAGACTGTGAAACAAGACTTGTTGCAAATCTTTACTTCTTTAGCTGAGAACACCCTTGATATGTCCACTACCAACCTGGCTCATATAATTTTGCTACCTAAAGAGGCACAGGCGCAATTGCTAACGTCTTTCAGACCTATAAGCCTTCTCTGTTATATACCCAAGTTAATATCCAAAGTTTTGGCAAACCGTTTGGCACCACATATTCCACATCTGGTTTCTAAGGCACAAAGAGGTTTTGTCAAAGGAAGGCTCTTAACAGAAAACTTCTGTTCTGCTAGAGAGGTAATTTCCGAGATTTCTAAAAGGCGTGAGCCAGCTTTCATGCTAAAGCTTGATTTCAAAAAAGCATTCGACTCAGTTTCTTGGCCCTTCCTATTTCAAGTTCTAACCAGCCGAGGCATCCCTTCTCAGTTTAACAGATGGATCAAATTGCTCTTTGAATCGTCAAAATCCTCAATTGTCATTAATGACTTGGTGGGACCTCCTTTCACCCATAAGAGAGGATTGCGCCAGGATGACCCTCTGTCTCCTTTCTTATTCCTCTTGGCAGGAGATGTTCTTGATAGAATGCTAGAGACAGTTTCTTCTGCAGTTGAGTTTAGTTTGACTACCAAGCTGAATAGGCCCTTCTATATATTTCAATATGCTGATGATACGTTGATTTTTACAACTGCCAAGGGAACTGCACCTTCTGTCTTGCATTATGTATTGTCGCACTTTTCTGCTATTTCTGGTATTTCTATAAACCTAACAAAGAGTACACTGGTACCATTTAACCTATCTGAGCAGCAATGCAATGCGCTTCAAGCAACTCTTGGTTGTACAGCCTCTGTGCTGCCTCTCACATACCTTGGCCTGCCTTTATCATTGCACAAGCCAGGTAGACAAGACTTTCAGCCGCTAATTGATAAAGTACAGTCCAAGTTGCAGAGTTGGAAAGGCGCACTCTTATCAAGGGCAGGAAGAATTATTTTGGCTAGCTCTGTTTTTCCTCTATTCCAATTTTCTTCATGTCAGTCTTCCGATTGCCGGCATGGGTTATCAAAGCCATTGATAGAATTCGAAGAAATTTCATTTGGAACACCAATCGTCAGACTGACAAAGGTATCCCCTTGCTTTCCTGGGATCGAGTATGCTCGCCTAAAGCGTTAGGAGGTTTTGGACTAATCAACTTGAAATTGCAAAACACAGCTCTGCTGTTACGTTGGTGGTGGAGACTATACAGTGCACCTAGTTCTCAATGGTTTTTAATTGCCAGCCCTCTTTACCAGAAAAGAAACGTACTAACCCCACCGATGGGATGGAAGAAAGATGGCTCCTTTTTTTGGAAGGAGCTACTTACGTTGAGATTCTTCTTTCAACTGTCAACCACTTCAGTGGTTCACTCAGGAAAGAATACAATGTTTTGGTATGATTGTTGGGGACACATGCGTTTGATGTACTTTGGATATGAAGGTGCAGCAATTTCAAATAAATTTATTTCATTGGCTAATGCGATCCCTATTATACAGCACCTACTACCCCACCCTTTGAACTGTGGCCAGGAGGAACTTATCAGACAGGCCAGTCAACTCCATGTATCAGCACAACAAGATCAGTTAAATTGGAAATGGAGTTCGGATGGTAAATACACTGCTTCATCCTTCTACAAATCTTTCATTTCAGCTGGCAGGCAACTCTTTCCCCTAAGGTCCCTGTGGAATTTAAAGGTTACCCCTTCTATTAAATGCTTCCTGTTACTTCTTGCTCATAACAGAGTCCTGACTCAGGATCAATTGTTGAAAAGAAGTATTCCTTTTCAATTGGGGTGTGTGCTATGCAATCAGCCGATTTGTGAAACACCATCACATCTGTTCGTCTCATGTCCGGTTACAGCAGAGCTTTGGACAAATTTGCATAATAGAATTGGCATACCCCAACTGCATCCTCACTTGTCATGCTGGCAAGCACTACAACAATGTATGGCTACTGCATCGACTGTTAATCCCTTTCACAAAACTGTTATGGCTACTGCCTTTTGGGGAATTTGGCTGGAAAGAAATAACAGGATCTTCAGGGGAGAAGAAAGAGCTTTGGGAGCAATTCATCACTGGATTGTCGAGGAGGCTTCTTTGTTTATGAAATATTGTTAAAAGTTAAACGCTAGCTCTCCTTCCTTCTTTTTATTTTTTCTGCTTTTCTTACTTTTTCTTTTTGCTTCCTAGGTAGCCTCTATCTAGTCTCTCCAAAAAAAATGCATATCCGTAATACTGCTTGTTTCATATTCAGGTTTCAATCATTGACGCCTTACCTGTGTTTCATGGCACGACCTCAAATTGTGAAAAATGCTCAAAAAAAAAAAAAGAAGAATTTGTGTAACAATAATGTGTTGAACAATATTGGGACATATATGCTGTTATTTCCTCTAACTGAACAATAATTTGAGGTTAATTTCAAGAGAGAGATGCTAATAAATCAAACAAGAGAATCCTCACTGCATCAGACCTCAGTGCATCAGTAAAAATAACACGCTTGGAAAAAAGAAGTTCATGATTTACCTTCCGTTCGAGAGAGATCGAGAGAAGAAGAAGATTGAGAGAGAAGCGGACTTGATGAGACAGACGAGATCAATATTTTTGGCGGGAATTCGATTCTTTTCAGCAAGCGAAATCGCTGGTTTTTTTTTAACAAAAGAAGGGACGGGCGGGGGGGGGGGGGGCACGGGAGACAGACGAAATCGCTGCATTTTCCTTTCCGCGCTGTTGAATCTCCATCGGACGGTCCACTTAAAAAGACTGTTCGGAGCAGTCCTTTTATTTGGCTGTCGAGGATGCGGATTGAACTTGAAGGAGCATCATCAGGACATCAGCCTTCTTCACCTTTAAAGCAATGTTACTATTTAAAATCGGCCATTTTCAAATAAATGGAGGTAATAAAACCACAGATGTCGGTGACTAAATTATACCCTCTGCCACGTCTGTACAAAGCACAAAAGGATGCATAGACCAACAAATTGTTTGTATGCTTGCTTATTCGACCATATAAAAATAAACACAAGCTAGCTAGTTAAAGATTCACATTTTTTTTGCATAAACTTTGGAAAATCGACTAAATGAGATCCTTTTGTCACAACATGCCAGCCAAACCAAATCTTATGTCCTCTAAAGGGAGAGCAATCTTGTGGCATTGTGAGATGGATCTCCTCCTCTTACAACTTTTTTTCTCCTTCTGATTTGTTTTTGCACGTTCATGTGGTACAAAGATAATAAATATTATGCGCTGTCCTTTTTGTCACATTTTGTTGTTAAAAAGCTTTTCTTTTTAGGGAAAATGGTAGGATGGGACTTTGTATACAAACTTAATTGACGTCCTGGCAAATTCGAACCGGCTTCTATCTAAACCATTAGATCTATAATCGATGGTTTAAATCTACCTGGGACTCTGTAATTAATTAATTCTGTGTAACTATGGACCCCAAAATCCCGTACTCCCTTTTTTGTTATGTTGACAACAATCAAATTACTCTTGATGATTCTCGAAGCAATTCATAGTACAATTAAGGACATGACGAACTAAGATGATTAATTGATCATTATCATGACAACAACAGAGTATTTATATGGCGAAGCTTTTTTTTAATAAAAGTATGTACAATAATTTATAATTTTGCGGAAGCATTTGTAAAATTCAAACCTTCTAATTTACCGAAAGTTCTTATTCCTTGTGCAGGTACTTATATTTTCTACTAGTAAAGTAAAACATGCAGTATATTTCCACAGATAAATAGGTTATATCAACTACCATCATAATTTTTTTTACAAAAATATTATGTATAATTCATAAATGTTAAAGTTTCAACTCTTTAATTAGCTATATCTAGAGACTCGATCCCCATATCCGATTATATTTTGTCTCATAATTAATTTTGATTCGACGGTCCCCTACCCCCCTTTCATTTTATCTGTCCTCGTTTAATATGATATTTATTTCACGGGATAAAGGTGCACAATAAAATTTACAATATACATTTTTTTATGCTCTTATGCATGATTTATCGAATTGTTAGTTGTGTTGTTGCTTGCATGAATTATCACTATATATTTTTTAATCATTTCATAATATATATTTATTTATGCATAGAAATTTATTGAATGTAATTTCTTATAAAATTATCTATTTTTTAAGAACTTCAATTTTACTTCATCAATATTTTTCCTCCCGATAGGAAAGTTGGGGAACAACATAGTCGATATCAGAACAAAGATATATTTGTTTGACATTTTTGGAAGCTAATCTCACATGGGTATGTTCCTGAAAGTATATTTATTGATTTTTATATATATACTTCATTAACCAACGATATTCTTCCATACAGCATTGGTGGTCGACTAGCTGGACAAAACTTAGTGTCAATTGTAATTCTAAATTAACCTACTGTCAACCATCTCCAACTATATATCCACAAAACATTTTAAGTTATATGCAACGACTAATTAACTAGTGCCTAAAAAAACAACTATAACTAAGTACCAGATCCTAAACCATTATTTCCAAATAGTTGCCTCAGGATATCATCATTGGATTTTTCTTCAATGTATGATGGCAATGGCATATATAGTCACTTGCCTAATATGAATTTTTCAGTGATAAGAGGAATAGTTTGTTAATAAACTCTAGTCACTTGCCTAATTTGGATTTCTTTTTTTTAGCGATAAGAGGAATAATATGTTAATAAACTCTTTCATGCATGTGCGCTTTAGCCATGACAAGATACAATTATCCTAGAAAGTATAAACGAAAAAAATATATAAAAAAAATGTGAAATTTAGATAGCCCTCACAGATGAAAGCAACTAATATCTTATTAGTGCTCGAGGAAGAAATCGGTTCCTCTCATTCTAAAATTTACATTATATTTCTAAAAAGATATTCTTACTCATAAAAAGATGAGTAAAGAAGGATGAATTTCACTGGACAACTTATAAAAGCGTATATACATATAATATATGGACGTAGAATAGGTTTCATGGGCAGATCTAAGAAGAAATTATTGTTTTTATGAGAATAATGGGCAAGAAAACAGCCCATGACATAATCCTTCCAATGACAAAGATGCAAAATGATTTTGTGGTTGGTTGCTGCCAGTGCCAGATCAACTCTATTTGGCAGGCACCTGTGTCCTTTGATTTTCAACGACAAGTATGGTCCATGTGATCGTGTAATGAGGCCCGAGCAACTAACTGGCTCAGCAAGCTATATAGGTACTGCACATATAGACATAATGCATCGTCTCCAGAAAACCGGAGAGAAGGTCCCTCATTCTCCTGCGGATTGCTGCCTTGCTGGCACATCAAATGGACATATATATACCCCACCCTCGGCCATTTGTCCTGCATTTCTGTAATTTTCTTCTGTTCATTCATCTCTTTATTTATTTATTAAATTTCTTTATTGATGTAGTTATTTCTTCATTTATTTCTGTATGTGTACTTATTTTTATTTATAATCAATATATGTTATACATTTTTCTTATATATGTAGGACTGCTGAAACTTGAATTTAATATCTTTTTAACTGTCATTATAATAGTTTTTTTTTCTTATTATTAATTAGGATAGTTTCATCGAATTATTATTCGACTAGAAGATGTTTAAAAAATACAACGCTACGAGATAATCAGAAATATTTTAACATGCCAAACTACCTAAATTATTCAAATAAGTGATCACGTTATACTTTGGGGAAAAAAATTGATGATGCATGAAAGAAAATTTGAAATCGGAGGTACTACGTGGAGCTAGGTCGTGTTTAACAATTTTAAGATTAAAAATTCTAGTATCGTGACCATATATAATATTACAATCCAAAATATTTATTTTTAATATACTTCCAAGGCGTGCTTGTTAAGAAAATATATATATATCTTAAATTGGAGAGGTGTTCTTGGCATGTTCATATCTCTACAAGTTATGTTGAGACATGCATGCTCAATGACGAGCAAATTATATATATATATATATATATATATATATATTTTGTGGGATAGTTATTTACAAATAATATAATTTTTTCTCTACATGTGAATGAATGGTCAAAGTTGAGTTAATATATTCCTTGAAATTAAAATTTTGGAGGTGTCCAATCCACCGCCTAGAAGCGACAAAAGAGTTGGTTGAACATGTTTGACGTCTACCGAGCACGTATACATCCGCATTCCTAATGCTTCCACCGTGAAATTAATATATCCACTTTTGATAAATAGAAAAAAAAGGTAAAGTTATGTCTTCACCTAATTTCGTCGACATTTTCTGAGCCCCCAGCTGTTTCCTTCTTATCTTTGACATCTTATTTCGTTTTTCATTTTATATGTCAACATTCCATTTTTAGAGCTTGAATTAAGAATTAAAAATAATATAAATGTAATGACGCTCAAGAAAAAAAAATTGTTTGAATACTATATAGTGCTTGTGAGATAATGATGTCTTCAACACGCCCTCTTAATAATAGTTCGAAATAGTTACAAGATACTGAATTATTTGTCGATAAAATTTACACATTTCAAATGTATATATAACACAAAAAAGAAGACCTTAGATCTTGTTCATATTAATGAGCAATATGTTTCCATATAATTGTTATAATTGCAGTTCATTTGATACTCAATTAAGATGTCAAAACATGAATATATTAAAATTAATAAGTTACATAGTTAACAAGATTCATTCATTTTCGATCTTTTGATTGGGTATTAAATGACCTCCAAAATTTTAAAAAATAATACAAAAACATATCGCTCGTTAAATTGAACTAGTGAATTTGAATTTGAATTGCAAATTTTAAAATATTAAATATATATTAAAGTTATGACAATTGTGATACAAAAATTGTCACATTGGAACTCTCCTCTCTTAACAAATTTCAATTGTAACTGCATAATTCTTGAGAAAATTAAACCATGCATAAAGTAATCACAAGGGGAATAATTTGGTGGCTCTTAGCTGTAATTAAAAGAAATGCTCTTGCCATGCCTGGCAGAACTAATTGCATATATATTCTTCCCAGGATTGGTTCCATTTAATCCATCTCATCCATCTTATTCATCAGAATCACAACATCTTTACTTCCTCTTTATTTCCTCTCTCTATGTCCCTTTCCCTATAAATAGCCTCTTGTTCCAAGTTCCAACTCAACCTCACAACCTCTCCCCTATACTTATTGTGCAACCGCTATTAGTTACATGTCCCTTCAAATATATATATATAGCATCAAAATATTACTGGTGCATGCAAAGATATGGTTCTCCTGGTACCCTTCCACAGCTTTCTTGAACTGCATCTATCCATTAATATATGTATTATCTGATGCACAAAAGTGCATCGGTCCATGTTTATTATTGATTCATTGCAGTTCAATAAAGCTGTGGGAAGTTACCTGAAGCAACCAAATTTACATGAAGAATTATATGCTGATTGATTGTTTCTGTTAGGGCTTCTTACTATTCTCCTTTTATTACATCGTTAGATATTGGTAAGAGCATGATATTTTGATTAAATTCTATTATTCTACTTTTTGTTTTATTTTTCTAACTTTTTAACTGGAAACTTTGGATTTTCTTTCTCATGCATAGTGACAGATTTAGGGTGAAAGAACATATATATATAACTGGATATCTGTGAGAGTAAAAAATTGCCGTTCTCTTTATGCACTGATTTGCGGTCCATATTTCCAATAATTACATACATAGCGAGAGAGTGTGTGTTTGGCTATATATGATTATGATGTGATGCATATAAAAAATTCTCCCTGAGTCGCGATGAAAATTCTTAGATCTGGTTCAAAATGATCGATTCAAATCGTCCATTAATTATGATCTCCCTATTGAAAGCTTTATACATACCAAAATTTATATTTTTAAAAAATTCAAACATATTTTAAAATTTTTAAAAACTACTGTTTTTGAATGGTTCAAAATTAATTACATTAACGATTTTCTAAAATTTTAAAAAAATACTTAAAACTTTCGAAAGAACAAGTGTCATCGTTTTCTTTTAACAATTCTTGCGGCAGAGGTGTGTTCTCCTAATGAAAACACTTATATGTAAAAGTAAAAACAAAGAGCACTACATCAGAACAAAGAAGATCAAAAGGCATCACCAACCAATTCACAAAGTAAGCAACTAGAAAAAGCCATCGATGTGTGCGTGTGAGCGAGCTTGTGTGTGCGGGTTATCAGATACGAAGTCTAAAAAATAATAATGTATGATTAAAACTGCCAATCAGACTTTTTTATTTACCTATATCTTTATTTTATTTGCCCTTTCAATGACCATGGTAATGACTGATCTTTGTAGTTGCAGGACCTCATCTTGCAAGTGATCAAGGATCATACGCTCGCGGCTTGGACTTCAGTTTTCTCTCTCATCTCTTCCATTACGTCATTTTTTTTCTCATCGAATTGCGAACTTAATTAGTCCGGCCCCATACAAATATAATAAATACTACCTTTTGTGAATTTATAATATCAGAGTAAAATGTGTTTGACACTCCTTAATGTCAAACCGATTACATCTCAAACCTCAAGTTGCAAATGACCAATCCGAATCAGTTATTGTGTTTCTCACAATAAAATCTAGTTAGATACCAAATTTTATATATATTATTTTATTTTATTCAGATTTTGGAAAATCGCATGATTGAAAGATCGTCAATTGTCCAACAACATCGATTCTCTAACAACTTAAAAAAAAAATAGTAAATATTTTCTAAAAAAAAATAAAATTTTGTCTCTAATAAAATTAATACGTGAATGACACGTTGAATGTTTAGATTGCTCATCCGTCAAATCTACAAGCCATTTTCCTTCTTGTGCTAATTAGAATTTGTTTTGCTGACATTATGTTCTAATTAAAGCAAAATTAATTACATTCATCCACATTTTGTACATTGGTTATTTTCGAAAGTAAACATATAGCTAGGTTTTGTCAAACTTCAACTAAAATTTGATGAGGAGACTTCACATATAATACAGTAGGTTATCTCAAAAAAAAAAAAAAAAGTTTTGTATGTTTCTATACATTTTTTACAGATTATGATCAATTAAAAACGATCTGGGCCAACAATAACGAGATCAGCGAACTATAAATAAACATTCCTCTTTAACTGAAATGAAATATTAAATTTTTTTTTTTTTTTGGAGGTCACTCAACGACACCCCACATTCATCTTTTTTTTTTGTCATTTAATATTAATTTCTTCATTTTAATCTGATTTGGGTCGCTCCGTTTCTAATCAACATGATCCATCCTTTTCTTTTTCCCCCTTTTTGTCATCCAATCTGAAACATTTGAATTCCAGAAATGATAATTGTGAATCTGCAGTTTACCATCACTTGTCATAGCTAAACACAAAGTGAACACGTAAAATTAGATAAAATAAACATATAGACGATTAAAGTGGACACTTACAAACAAATAATGTTGTCATCTCTTGTTCAGATTTTTATATACATATTCAACTTATTTTTATTGAACTTATATATTTGTATGTGTTCACTTTTATCATTATATATGTTCACCTTATCAATTTTATGTGTTTATTTTCTGTTTAAAGATAACAAAATTACAGATGATCAGTTTCCATTGAATTCAAGCAATTACGAACTAAGAAGGAAATAAAGGCCAGAGAAGTAATGGCTTCTTTACGGACCCAAAAATCAGGTATTCGAGAAGCCCAAACTTCTCCAGGCCTTCAAAAAAAAAAAATGACGCATTTGAGAATCCCAGACTTCTCTGGGCCTTCAAAACAATGTATTGATAATTAGGGGTGCATAACGTAAAAACGATCACGAAAGTGGTCATTTTCGTTAACCGTTGTATTGATGCACGAATTTTTTATACTTATTGCCTTGATTGTTGCATCTGTTTAACACATATTGCGTTGATTGTTCCGTTGATGGAAACAATCAAAACGGTTATAACCGTCTTTGACTACCTAACTGTTTTGCATTTTATTAAGATGTAAGAAAATAAACTATTCTTCATTTTGTATGAAACAGAGATAGCGAAATGACAGGTTAGGTCACGCGGGAAAGGGGGAGAAGATACTATAATCACCTCTTGCTATTGACGGCGATTGTACTCGGTGGTGCAGAGGCGAGAGAGATAGATGTGATTGTGTTCGGCGGAGAAATGACGGAGCGACGCTGCAGAAATCTAATTTTACTCATTTCTCCCTCGATCTCTCTGCTGAGGTCCTCTGCAATCTAATAATAAAACCATAAAAAAAAATTTAGACGAAATGCGCGAAATAAACGACCACGAAACAATAAAACCATAAAAAAAATTTTAGACGAAATGCGCGAAATAAACGACCACGAAACGTACCAGTTTCACTAATTGTTTCGTTCTGAGACGAAACAATATTTCTATTTGCGTTGGTTATTTCGTTCCTTAAACGAAACTGAAATCTTTATCCGTTATCGTTCAGTTTCGGACGAAACGAAACGAAAGAACGGTTGAAACGCATACCGTTTTCAGCCCTATTGATAATTGATTACTCATTTAATCTTTTTTTTTTTAAGATTTCCCATTTGAAAGAGAAAAAGGGTTTCATGTCATAGAACTTAAAAAATTAAAATTAAGACATAGAATTCGTTTTGGGTCTACAGAAAACTTTCCTTTCCGGTACTTACATAAGTTGCATGCATATAATATTCTTCATTCATACGATCTGGCGTGTTGAATGATTTGATTAATTGATTTTGCAAGCCGACTAGGAAATTAACCCTTATGTATTAACTCACGCCATTGTTCTCTCTAACCTCTCCAGCCTTAACGCATCACTAAACTCCCGGTAGTAAATTCATTGGTGACGTAATAATTTGGATTTCAAATTTCCTTTTTAATTAATATTCAAATTTGGAATTACCAAGAATACATATAACCTATTTATGTTATTTTATCTGCCAAGTAAAGTCTTTAATAAAAAAAATTGAAAAAAATTTAATTTGTTATTTTAAACGTAAATACATGAGAAAGAGAAACAGATTGAATTAATTCTGTACTTTATATCAGCCGAAAAAAAGAATTGTAGATTTCTTTCTTCATATCAAAAAGTTCACTTCATTCTTCTTATGGAACGTAAGAAAAAGAATGCAACTTTTGCAATTATAAAATAAATTAGGATAAATCCCATAAATAGACATTTTTTCATATATTTTTTAAAAAATGTATAAATTCTATAAGTTAGGGTAATTGCAGGGAAGAGGACATTTCAGTCTTGGGAGGGGAGTAAAGGACAGAAACCAAAACCAGGCGTAGACAAACTGGAGAGTAAAGGACCCGGATACTTGTTGCTGTTGACAATGACTCAACTGGTGTAAATATCGTGTAACAACTAACAAGTCACAGTTCCTGGTTCTATAGTGACCCGTTTAACGAGGAACGTGGGAAGTGAAGCACATCACAACACAGACTGCGCGACTGCAGCAGCGCCGGAGGCCGGAGCAACAGAACCTGGTGGAAGTGGGGCCCAGGCACGTGCTTATCCAATATCCATTAATATATTTATTTATTATGAGAATCTCTGAGAGCCTGGCGCGGAGATCTCTGTCCCTTTCTCTTGCCCTGCTGCTCTCTGCCTCTCTGCCACTCTGACTCCGCAGTTGGATATTAATATGAGATTACTTGTATTACTTTTTCAAAAAAAAAAAAAGAGATTACTTGTATTACATGTATCATGTATGACTTGACCAACCAAAATAATTTATAATACTATCACTGACTATATTAGTATGCTTGCTCGATGCTTGTTAAGGATACATCTTCATTCACAAAGTACGGATCACTAATTTAATTAAACAACTCCGAAAAAAAAACAATAAGAAATTAAAAATAAATAAAAAAACATTAAGATGTAAGCATATAACTATGAGAGTTCTATCATTAATGATCTTTTTCTTTTTCTTTTTCTTTTTTTTGTTAGTGCATCACTATATAACTATGAGAGTTCTATCAAGTGGTGTAAAAAACATTACATATACATTATTTCCTCTTAGTATTTCTTGGCCTTCACGCATATAGACTAAAAGTAGAGCATTAATGATCTTTCAAGTGCGAATAACAAAATTCCTTTTAAAATTCTTTACAGAAAATTTGAGTCAATTTTGAGAACTCTAAATCAAAATGATAAATATAGGTAGAAATACGTTAAATGAACTATTTTTATGATTGAGCCAACCTCCTCGTTACTAATTTATTATATATTTTAATTTTTTTTTTTGCCTAACTCAAGCATGTGTAGGCCTATCATACGTGATGAAATAGGCAATTTCGTTTATCGTGCCACTAAAGCAGTGGTACAATTTTCGTGTTTCATTAACCGTTCAGTTTACTGTTTTGTTAAACAACATGTACAAAATATATGCTTCCAGCAAACGACATATTTTATTTCGTTCCAATCCTTGTTTCGTTTGCTATGTTGTTATCGAAATGCAACGAAATCATTTGGCGATGGAGGTTTGTGCGTTCTCCTAGTTTATGCGTGATTTAGGGAAAGGAGAGAAGAACTTAGGATTTGATTTAGAGGAGAGGAGAGAAGAACTTAAGTTTTTGGTTTGATCGAGAGGAGAGAAGAGGAGAACTCAGGGTTTCGATTTAGCATTTCCTACTGGTTTGATCGAGAGGAGAGAGGAGAGAAACAAAGGTTTCTGGTTTGTGCGCAAAAGAGAGAGAGAAGAGTTTCGTTTCGATTTGGATTTGGCCTGATTGAATGGATTAGATTCGTCAGGGCATGATAGTCATATATTTATTTATTTATTATTTAACAGTATTTTACGACATAAAATATGTCAGAAGGGCAAATAGAGGATGGATCAAATTTTTAGGGGGCAAAATAAAAAATTTTAACTTTCGGAGGACAAATTCTCTATTTTTTCAGTTTTGAAGGGTACAGAAAAAAATTTCTCCATCATTTATCGTTATTCGTTAGGTTAATGTTAAACGTAACACAATAACGATAAATGAGTTCTGTTGACAGGCCTAAGCATGTGCGTAAAGTTTGAATTCTTATATGAACGAGCTAACAAGCATACATTCAATCTCAAACTTAAAAACTTATAATTTTTTTTTAAAAAAATACTCTTCGGCTATGTTTATTTAGAACCGATCGTGTAATTTTTTTACTTTCATCTCTTATCTGCATGCTTGAGAAAAAAAAAATCTTTTAGATATTTTTGTTAAATTATTTATACCTCTCTCCTCCTACTCGTATGTCTTGGTTTAACGAAAATTATCCACGAATTTCGAATTATTTATTGAACAGGGAAAAAAAAAGAAGAAGAATTCAGATACACTTCTATAAATGAATTCAGGTATAGTATTGTAAATTATTTTGGTGGAGGTACTATACTGGTAACATGTCCATCAGTGGAAGAGTGTTCTGTTGGAAGTTGGAACTGTAGCAAACGGAGAGAACAGTGTGCTGTGTGCTGTGTGCAATTGCAATTGCAATTGGGATATGTAATGTAATGTAATGTACTATGGAGTGTGGCGATGTTAATGTAATCCTCCGTGGACTGACACGGCCGATTCGCCTCAGTCCTCAGAGTACCAGTACACTGTCACAAATATTATATAAATGACATACAAAAGACAAAAATACTAAATAGCCTACCTCTGATGCCGTTGGTAATTTATGCCATTATTTCTTATTTAAGAGTTAATAGTAAATTGATGAGGATTCATTGTCAAATATTTAATGACAAATTAAAGTTAATGACTAAAATTCTGATAATTCAATTTTATTCCTTGATTCTTAATTATCCTATTATTTTTTGTATGTATGTAATTAGCATGAATAATAAAAACTAACAATTTAAATTTTATAAAATGAAAATAGTAAAAGTGGCGCTTCTTGAAACTGACGGTCTTTAATGTTGAATATAAAAGGATTGAAATTAATTAGTACCTTCTCTTGAACCTTGCAAAGGTGAAGCGGTTCGCGTGATACTTTCTCCTACTTCAAAACCTCATCTAACTTCAGAATTTGAAAAAGGAAAGAAAAAGGAAAAGAAACAAAATCAACAAGTGTGAAATGTGAACTCATGAAATCTCACGTGTGACGTGTCACATAAAAAGATTGAAAAGGAGAGTATGAATTTGATGATGTGAACTTTACATAAATCCGGATTTCCTGCGGCACAATTTGAATTAGACACAATTACCTTCAAACCAATACCTAATTCCTCAGTCCACACATGTTCACTTTCTTTCTGTTACTTTAAAGACTGGTTTATTCTTTGTTAGGCATTGCATGATTCTTTTTAAATTTCGTAATAGTGGTTTGGTTGATAATATAATTGCTTCTAGAAGAAGAGTTAATGCTATATTATACAAGATGCCAAAAGAGATGGGCTGAATTGGTGTCAACGCTAAAAAATGTGATTAATTAACGTGACAAGAAATAGGTTGAATTGGATCAATGAGTAACTTAGGGCTTAATTAGCGTCATGACCAGCTTGTTACTACAATTACATTTAGTAATAATATACTTCAAAGTTGGGGAATTGCTTCATGCACGGTCTCAATTTGGAGATCCACTCCTTTATGGACGAAAATGCCCCTTGCATTCTTTCAATTTACAGCTCTCAATTCATATTCCATTTAAAACGTGAGGAACATTTTAGTTAAGAAGGAGTGAATATCTAAATTAGAGGAGTGTAGGAAGCAATTCCCTCAAAGTTGTGCCATCTCTCTGTAATTTGGTGGTGAAGTCTAATAATCTATCTTTAGAAAAGAAGAATTGCACTACGCAACATTAAACATTATTATTATTGGCTCCGTTTGGATGGTGTGGGAATAAGAAGAATAAGGAAAATAAGTATTGGGAAGTGTGTAATTTTGTGAAAAGTTTGGATTGTTTATAATAAATTTGAAAGTAAGAAGAAACTATTCTCTTATTTCTAGGCTAATCCAAACACAACCATTATTATTATTATTATTATTATTATTATTATTATTATTATTATTATTATTTCACATTGGCAGTTGGTGCGTCAATCCCCCCCCCCTCCAAAAAAAAAAACACAGTAAATATTTTTCATTGATTCACTTCTGTAACCTAAATATTGAGAAAGCTGACCAAAATGCAGGATTTCAAATGAATGGTCTAAATTTTTTGTTTGAATATACTTATTTATTTTTAAAGAATTGGAGAGAAGACACTATGGCTCCGTTTGGATGGCTTCTTCCCGGAATAAGGAATAAGGAATAATCACTTTTTACCAATAAATTTATTTCTAACCATCCAAACTCTTCACAAAAGTTACACACTTCCCAATAAATTTCTTTCCTTCTTCCTTCCTCCTACCTTATTCTCAACGCATCCAAATGGAGCCTACGGTGGCAAAAAACTAGTGCCTTGTGGCTAGCTTGAGTCCGATGCGAGTTTTATTCGAAAATGGTTCTAGTTTTGAGCTCGAATCTAATTCGATATTGACTCAATGTATAATTTCATTAACTAATTTATAATATTTAATATAATTTGAAATCAAACTTCAATTAAAGTTAGCCCGCTCCAGCCCGACTCATTGCCAGTCCTATCCGACACAAACCTTGAAAAACCCCTTTCTGTTGAGGTCGGAAAATTAAGCAAGAATTTACAAAAGTCTTGAACTAGAAAACTAGTAGAAGAGAGAAAAGAAATAAATGGCGGAGGGAACTAGTGTTACTTCTATACATTTTTATTCTACTACAACAAAAATTTTAATTGAGGACGTGCACTTGGTCTAATAAAAAAAGCAATGCTTCTTCAGTAATAGTCGCAGGTTCAAAACTTTATTGGTGTCCTTAATTATTGCATCAAAATATATTTGAAATCTCATGAAAGCTTTAATTTATGTGTTTGGAAGTTCATTGGAATATTTTGGGAAAAATTTTAAAAATCGGAAAAGTCATTTCCATCTTTATCTTAAAAAGGTTAAAATGTCATTACAGAATTTCAAATGATGCAAGATGCAACGTCAATTTAGCCGAATTTTAATATAAATAATTTTATAATAAAAAATTTTAAATAGAGCAATGATTTATTATTATTATTATTATTTTAAAAAAATGCAACGCTATAGCGCTGTTGTGACCAACACTGCATGGTTGGGCCTATATCGGGTGTCTGACCACCGCTGGTAACCAACGCTATAGGGTGAAACCCTACTCAGCGATATATATCTTAATCTGACATATGCAAGTATGCAACCAATTTTGCTCTGAAAATCCATTATTTATTATAATACATATCTGATTTGTTAAGCATCTAATACAAAATTATTTCATGCACGAGCGCAGAGCTATCACTTGGGCCCACTCCCTAGTAATTTGCTAGTCCCTTTATGGCTTTATATATATACATTAAATTTAACATGTCAGTGTCACTGACTTAATGATATATATGGAGATGCATTGATGCAAATCCTAAATTGACAATTAACACCCAATTCTAGTCAATCTCAATTCTCACCTATTATTGACATAAATAGTAATTAATAATGGGTGAGAATTGAGATTGACTAGAATTGGGTGTTAATTGGGTTGTTATCTGACCATTACCAGGTAGGATTGCATCACTAAGACGTCCCTATTTTGAATGTATCAAGTTAAATTTGTTCAGAAAAAAATCTAATATATTCAATAGGCATTGAATTTGTAGCGACAAATAATTTAGAGAAATATGAGCTAATTCACAAAAAAATGAACTATTAATTTCTAAAAACCTGTGTTACATGCAATGAATGTAAACTTTATTATAAATTACCAAATCTTATGAGACATTAATTTCTAAAATTGAAATTTCTAATTAATATATTCAATAGGCATTTTGTAGCGACAAATAATTTAGAGAAATATGAGCTAATTCACAAAAAAAATATTAATTTCCAAAAACCTGTTTACATGCAATGAATGTAAACTTTATTATAATTACCAAATCTTACGAGATATTAATTTCTAAAAATGAAATTTCAAGATAACTATGGGGAAAAGCAAAACAACTGTACATTTCCTAGATATTTTCGTGGCCCCACAATAATCAATCTTTCTAGAGAAGTTTTTTTTGTTTTCCTACTAAATACTGGAGCCTGAAAATATTTTTTTATTGGAAGCACTTTATATTTTCGTACAACTAAATCTTTTATTGAATGATAAAATTCGAAAACTCAGAAAAAAAAGACAAAATAAAATGCAAGATATGATAAAAATTCAAATTAAGAAAAAGTAACAGAAAAAATGCAAGGATATGGGAAAAAAATCAAATTCAGAATAAAAAGGCAGAAAATGGAAATGAAAAATCCACTCCTATAGCGTTGGTTTGACCAGCTCTATAGGCTATAGCGTTGGTCAGACAACCGCTGTAGGGCCAGCTAGCCTTAAAGTGTTGGTCACAACAGCGCTGTAGGATTTCATGCGTATCTAAAATTTGGATTATCAGAAAAAAAAGGAAAAAAATTGTTTAGCATTCGCTGGTCTAGGATAAAAGAGGACCTTTTCTTAATGTTCCACTAGATGATCAACTACATACAATTAAACTGGGGAGTGGCTAGTGTCAAACATATAGGACACAAACACTTGTCTAACATGATAAAATTTTAATTTTTAAAATTAGAATGATCGATCCAAACCGCTCAAATTGTTGTATGTTATAAAATCTCTGTGGAAACCAAATTTTATATTTTTTTCAAATTTTTTTACTATTTTTTTGGAATATTTTTATATGCTTAATCTAAAAAGTTCTGAACCCTCCAATTTTGAAAATTCGATAAAAATGTTAGAAAATTAAAAAATATAAATTTTTATTTTCAAGGATATTTTAATATAGATCATATTGAGCTGTTTGGATCGATCATTTAAAATTTTAATGATCGACGTTTGGATCGTGTTTAATGTCTTATATGTTTAATTCGAGCATTACTCATTAAACTGAAGCATATTTTATTTGTGTAACATATTATTTACAAGAATAATATTAGCATATATATATTAGTGATTTTAAAAAAATCAATACTAATATGCTTAATTTGTTTAATGCATGTATAATTAATGTGTATAAAAAGAAATTAAAAGTAGGAGGAAGGCTACTTTCGGGCCAATATGCAATAGTTCAAATTTCGAGTATTACATGTATATTTGGAAACATTAGACGGCGTTTGGTGGATGAGCAATAGTTGCTAGCTCTAGTGTTTCACTATTCTAACCAAAAGTTCGGTTAGCAACTCTTCCAAAAATTAGTACATTAGCTTCGATAACTGTATTCATAATCTGAATATTTTCGTGCACTAATATTTTATGACCTTAATTCTCATATTGTAATTCTAAAAAAAAGAACTCATCTCGTACAAATTAAAACTTTTTTTTTTTTTGGGTGGAACTGCACAGCGTGTCATGGTGTTTATGCCGAATGTGTATATGGAGTACTTTTTTCGCGGGGTAGCTGATACAATTGTCTATAAACAGAGAGACAGAGAGTCAGAGACACACGGGTAAGTAGTACCCGTGTGTGACAGCATATCTGCATATGCATATATATACAAGAAGAGAGAATCAGTGAAGAAAGATAAAAAACAATAAAAATTAAGGAGAAACTAACACATACATATACGCAGGAGAGGAGAGATTTGGGGGAAAAATAAAAAAAAAACAAAAAATTGAAATGAAGGAAGAAATAAAATCAAAGATGGTAGAGAAGGAGATCAATGGTACAATTGAAGATCCCCGTCTGAAGGCCATCACTTCTTCCATTCGAGTTGTTCCTGACTTCCCCAAACCAGGTCTCTCTCTCCCTCTCTCTCTCTCTCTCTCTCTGTTATGAAGAAAATAAATTACAGTATAGGTTATTTGCATGTTTGAGTTATTAATGAGGAGAGTCCATGCTAATTTAAGTGAAAATGCCTATGGTTTCTGATCTTGAAACTTCAAAAGGAGCTCTTCCAAACAACATTTCCTTAAAGGGAAACTTAAAACAGAATGTTTGAATTTTGAAATTTTATTAATTAAATCAATATTTGTGATCTTTCTTTTGTTTTTTGAGTGTAGGGATCATGTTCAATGACATAACAACTCTGTTGCTACAGCCAAAAGTATTCAAGGATGTGATTGACATGTTTGTCGAGAGATATAAAGGCATGCGCATCCATGCTGTTGCCGGTACATTTAATTTCTTGCGCACATTTTCTCCTTATTTTGGGTCATCCAATTTCACCTCTAAACCTTTTGAAGCCTTTGCTTCCATGTCAAAATTTAACTCAAACCCAACATCAGCAAACCACGCCTGCATGTGGTATATATAATTAATTTAACAACATGCCACGCATAGCACACCAAATAATGACAAACCAATATTGTAGATGCAAAACTTGATATTGAAAGCCCACTAAATAAAATATAAAGCATGCTCTTTTAAGTTTGTTAGGCAAGAAGGCTAGTAGTGTCCATCAATGCAAATCTAGTTTCGCTAAGGATGAAACAGTAGTCAAGAAATTATGCTGTGGAGGCAGAAGGAACGTGAATAGGTTATTGCAAGTTGAAAAAAAGGTGTAGTATTTAAGGCCTTAAAAGGTGCATGGGAGGTCTGATTCCGTACGGTTTCAATTTAATTTTTTGATTCTTTTTGGATTTGGGTAGTGCATGTGATTCGTGAGAGAAGTTGGCAGAATGTCGGCTTTATGCAACTTATTAGGTATTAATTATCACAATACATTATATATTTTCTTTTTTCTTTTTTTCCCCCCTCAAAATACACAAAAGAAAGAGCTTCTTTAATAAAAGATACAAGACAAGTCCACCAATGTTTGCATGTTGGTTTTGATGAAATTGACTGTGCATGGCGTATCTTTTATAATTAAGCAAACCTCGGTCCTTGATGATGAATATTGATTGATGGAGAGTGTGGCGAGTTGCTTACAATCACTACTGTGAATCTTAATTTGTGCAGGGTCCAGTTTTGTGCAGTTTTATTTGGGGGTCTAAATATATATATTTTTTTGTGGTTTAGTTTTGTGCAGTTAAATGTTATCGTTCATGTTCACCTGTCAAGGTTTCAAGGTCGACGATCACACCACCCACAGTTACATCCCACAACTAAGATTTTAATTAATTATTTTTTTAAATCCCACCTCAAGGAATTATGAAGAATAAAATTATTCCCAATCTAAACGTGCAAGCATTTTTCAGGCTTTTCCGAAACCTCAGACTTTTTACTTCATAAAATTGTACCTTGTTGGAGCTTTTACTTAGACAACCTGATCAATCTATAATAAAAATAGTTAATAACAATTTTATGGTGATCCCTGTTTCTACAAAATTAAAAGCAATACAAAAGAAGTGTGAAATTACCTAAGAGCATCACATGAATTAATTATTCAACTTAGAGCTTAGTGAACATTGGATCAGATCGTCTCCCAGTTTCTTGAAATTCCTTGCTGTTTGAGTCGTAATCGACAATGTAATTAACTGAACTCAAAGTATCTTATGCTGACAATTAATTTTACACTTAGAAGCAAATTATGCTATCCGAGAATTTGGTTTCAAATCTTTTGTTAAATTTGAAGCCTTTGAACCAAAAATATAGAGAAAAAAAATGTTTGATTTGTACCTCTATGTGCAAAGACTTGTCCTTTTATCGTTTGCACTTCCTTTTCAAGGCATTGAAGCAAGAGGATTTATTTTTGGACCTCCAGTTGCATTAGCAATTGAAGCAAAATTCATTCCCCTGAGAAAACCGAAGAAATTGCCAGGTACAGTGCACATATCTTTACTTTCCATTCTACTCTAACATCTTACAGTATGTATGGCATGATGATATAGTTTTTCAATTGATATCAAATATAGGTGAAGTTATTTCAGAGAAGTATGTTTTGGAGTATGGCAAAGACTGTTTGGAGATGCATGTAGGAGCCTTAGAAGCGCATGAGCGGGTGCTGATTATCGATGACTTCGTTGCAACCGGTGGAACTATGTCTGCAGCTATAAGACTAATCGGTATGTATATGAGTATATCTTCATTGTGAAAGATTGTATTGTTCAAAGTAGGTGTCATTAAATAAATTTAGCGGGATTGGAAAAACATTTTGTTAGAAAATACATAATTTTTTATTTTTATAGTTAATTACACCTAATTAACCACAAACAACATACATCAAAAGAATCTAGTGTTAGTCATTCGACACAAGAGAGTATAGAAATTTGTACCTCCCACGAAATTGTATCCGCGGGGCTCGACCATGGCATTGAAGCCGGTGGGCGTGCTCTCCTTCGCCTCCTCCATGTCGGTCTCGAGTCCACCTAGAGGTTAACTAATTTCTTGCAACTCTTGTGCTAGCAAGAGGAAGGATAGAGGCTAATCCTATGGTATTTTCTCTTCTTCTTAATTAACCAATTTAATTAGTGGAGAATATGTGCTCAACACATGAGCAAATAGAGAGATAGAGAGAGAGAGAGGTGGCGCCGGCCCTAAGAGAGGGAGATGAGTGGCGGCTAGGTCAAGAGAAGAGAGAAGGTTGGATTTTGCTTCTATGCACCTCCTTATATAGTGCACAAATCCTACCTATCACCTATCCATTAATTACCACATTGCCACTCAATCCTAACCCTATATGGCCGGCCACCAATATGGGCTTTTTGGCCTCTCAATTCTATTATTTAGGCCTCTAATTCATATAATTAGAACCTACTCCAAATATTTTTCAATTGGGCTATCTATTTAATACATAAATAATGACCCATTAATTTAATATAACTATTTATATTAAATTGTGTTGAACTAAAATAATTATTAACCACTTAATAATTATTTACGGATTAGCTAAAGTATTAATTTATTTCCATATGATCTATTTGACTTAATTAATTATAACAGTATATAATTACTTAATCAACTCATCATATTATCGCAATACACACTGATGCGAATAAATAAATAATGCACTTTATGGTTAAAGCTCTATTTGTGTGACCTTTTGAGGATTTATGCTATGTTGGACATGAAACTAAATCATTATTTAATTCTAATAATCATAAGCGATATCTAGCAACACGTTATGATTCTCAATTCACATAAATAGTGTACTGCTAAAATATTTCAATCCTGCATAAGAGAATAAATGTATTTTCCTATTTTGATTCTTATGTCACACGATATCATCGTATAATTCAAGATAGGAATGTGTCATTCTTGCAGATTATACGTTTCTTGATTTAGAGTTGATCGCCTAGTTGCGCGCATACGATCCAACTCTATCAAGGGGTCCAAACAGATATCGTCACTCACTAAGTAAATTAATGAGGGACATACGGTTTTCTTGATGATTAGCTTTTTCTCGCACAATTCAAGAGAACATAAATAAAGTCCGTATAGCAGCCCTTATCAAGAATCAGCGGTAGACGATATTTATTGAACCTATTCTCATGTGGAAAAGATAAACATCTCAAACTTAAAACCAAAATCATAACGAAATAAATAATGACACATAACACAATAAATATATTTATTTTGTTGGGTCAAGTTATGTACTATGTTCTATAACATAACATACACATATGCAATTAAACTGGTAATTCCTTACCTATGATCTGTAGAACTTTATCATCACTTAACTTGCATACTAATCTTATATGATAATTAATGTTCATTGTTAATTATCAAGATTATGGATAGTTTAGATTTATTATTGTCATTCTAAAGAATGATCCACAGAGATCCACAATTCAGATCCTCAATCTGAATGATCTGTCAATAATAAACCTAAAAAGTAGGAACAAATGATAAAATATCATCCATAACATAAACTAATATTTAAATCATTAAATTATTGACTTCTAGGAAATAATTCCAACACATTTGCCCAAGCAATCAAATGCTTTTCCAATTAATTTTAATAGATTTTTTTATAGTTTTATTAGTGATATACATACGTAAACTAATCAAATTATTATTGTTTGTTATTCATGAACTTTTAATGTTTTTTTCATGGTAGAAAAGTTGAATTCCGTTCCATATATTATTTCTCACGCAATTCATTTTGATTTTATTTAACATTTTCTTTTCCATTTAGAACGTGCCGGAGGTGAAGTGGTTGAATGTGCTTGCCTCCTTGGTTTACCAAAATTCAAGGTAAGGACATCTCCTCTGTTTCAAAAATTTTCTCTAGTATATATATGTAACCATTATCCCTTGGAATTGAATAACTTTCAAAATGTGGTTTTAATTAATTGCAGGAGTCCTGTAAGCTTAATGGCAAGCCAGTGAATGTGCTTGTAGAGTGCCTTATGTAGGATACTTTTGCAGTGCAATTTTTATAACATTAGTCTAGTAGACTTTTAATCCTTCTCCTGAGAAAAATCTAAGTAGAGTTTTCCGAAATTGAGTATGCTATAACGAGTTGATTGTTAGTGGCTGTTATTAATTTGATTGGATCATTATGACCCCTCGCTCAAGTAAAATTTACTTTCTAAAATGAAATTGAAATAGGAATTTTCTGAAGTATGAAAGAGTATAATTGATCGAGTAATTTTTCTTCTAGATAATTATCTCTTTTTTTTTAAAAAAAAAACGTGTTACTTTCTATGTATTACGATGAGATTTTCGTTATAATTTTTGTTTTAATAAATTTGTCACAGGACATTTTGTTCACTGACCGAAAATATAAAACCAAAAAAAAACTTTGTTGATGGCCTGTCTTCTGTCGATTAATAGATTATATTCCCAAAATGGAATAGTCAATCTCATAAAAAGTCAGCCATCCAATTTTTTTCCCAGTCAAGACTGCATATAAGATTTTATTTAAGCGGATAAATGTTTGTTGGGAATGGGAATACTGATAAGTATACATTTCGATTGAGGAAATTAATGAGAATTAGCTCTTTGTCTAGTGAGAAAATTAGTGACGAAGAGCAATGCATTTTTAAGTGAAAGGTTGCATATTTGAAATCTGATTGGGAGTCTTTCATATACATTTAATTTAAAAATAAGTTGGGAGGCTTGATCCCAATTTATCTTCAAAAAAAATTGAGAAAATTAAGATAAGTTCTGCAGGACGTACCAACAATATAGTTGCTTGCTAAGAAATTATATATATGTAACAAACGATTTGTCATACAAAACTAAAAAATTAATACATCCATGGATACAATTATCAAATTTATTAAATGTGTAATCCAAGTAATTTCATAGCAGTATTTTTTTTTCTTGTTGTAGCAATTTGCAATATTGGAAGCACATTTGGAATTCGAAAAAGACACTTTCAGGGGTTATTTCCAAATGGAGAAAATTTGAGGGGTTATATCCAATTTTTCTCATTATTAAGAGTGCATGATATACATATACCAAAAATCAAACAATAGTACAGCTAATTGAAAAATTGCTGCATCACCCTTAATTAAGGCCTTAACTAGTTGATCACATAGCCAAAATTATTTTTCTCTGAAACTGGTAATTGCTGGAGCCTCGAGCATTCTTTTAATTTGATTGGGAAATATATATCGCATATTTTGAACCGAAAGGATG
The DNA here is from genome assembly GCA_028095005.1 of Rhynchospora pubera. Lineage (NCBI taxonomy): Eukaryota > Viridiplantae > Streptophyta > Magnoliopsida > Poales > Cyperaceae > Rhynchospora > Rhynchospora pubera. The sequence goes on along the minus strand of CM051459.1, from coordinate 226,363,560 downwards.
ATGCGTATCCTTAGTTAACCATTGTGTTTCATTGCATGCATCTATATGAAATAAAGCCTTACATAGTCAATTTTGGAAGTATACGAATAGTATAATCGTGAGCCCAAAATTTTGAAACATTTTATCAGTCAATTCACAAATATCGGCTTGAACACATGGGAGAGACCACTTAAAATTATATCTTTAACTTTTCGTTGATTTATATTAATTTTACTCAAAACTATATATATATTTATTCTTACAAAAAGTTAGGCTCCAATCTGCATGACTAACAGTAACAGCCCACACACACAGCATCATAGTTAAGTTTCATCATACATAAATACTAGCTGATTTCTATATCGCATAGTTTGAACCGAAAGGATGATGCGTCTTAGTTAGCCATTAATTGTATTCTATATGAAATAAAGCCTTACATAGTTGATATATTATATATATATTATATATTCTTACAAAAAGTTGAGCTCCAAACTGCATGACTAACAGCCCACACACACAGCATCATAGTTAAGTTTCATACATAATTACCAGCTACAACAATAGCAAATCATTTATTCTTCTCAATTCCTTCCTTCTTGTTTTTCAAATATGCGTAAACCCGCTGATACTCCAGCACAGCCCAAACAAGGTGTCTTAGTGAGAACTCAGGCCATAATGGTTTCGGGTTCTGCAAGTGGGTAAAATCCGATTGCCACAGAAGGAAGTTACTTAAACGGGTTTCACCCGAAGTGCGAATAATGATGTCGGGTTCAACACAGCCGGCAGAGTACAAGTTTCTCTCCAGATCACTCACTTGAACTTGATCTTTCCCTTTCAATTCACTAACAGAAGCCTCTATTGCATGTGTTATCTCATTGGTTGAGGTGTAGGCCACACAAACTGAGAGTTCTGGTCCCTTGTTGTGCACCGTAGTATCCATTGCTCTTTTTGCACTTAAGCGTGTGGGCTCAGTAAGTAGCTCCAAATTACCCCAAAAGTTGATCTTGACATGGAGAGCCTGGAAGACGCCGTCTTCTGCCGACATTTCCTCTATTTTTTCTCTCATCAAATCCATTAACAACTGAACCTCTTGTGGGCTCCGCTTGAAATTGTCTATGCTGAATGCATAAACTGTCACACACTTCACGCCCATTTCGAAGCTGTATTGGATGGTTGAAATGAGGGATCTGAAACCAAGCCGGTGACCACTGGCAGGGTCGATACTATCTTGGAGCAAGCTGTGTCTCTTTGCAAAGCGACGGTTCCCATCCATTATGATTGCAACATGGGCTGGTATAGGGCCAACGGAGAGGACAGAAAAGAGCAACTTACGCATTATAAAACCAACATATCCACTGATTTTACTTATCTTGCTTTTGCAATTCTTCTCGAGGTGAGATTGCAATATGGAAAACCTACATAATGCAAAGCAGATATTATTTTAATGTTCATATGTGATAAAAAAAATTAATTAGGTTACTCTGTGAGCTTTTGGAGTTGGAACCAAAATATTCCACAGTACTGGTCTACATAAGTGCTTTATTTTACCGATTTTGTTTGATCTTTCTTGAGAGATCACCAAGTAGGTCATAGCATGGTTTCTTTCAAGATAGTACTACTTGTATAGTAAGTCGCAACAGTTCCATTGTAATATCCTTCTAGGTTCATAGGTGCAATCAGATTATCAAGTTCCTTCTGTTAATCCTAAACCTTACTCGTTTAAACTTCATATGGCACATAACTTAGACATGAGGAAAATAAATGAATAAATAAATAAAACTAGACCTTTCTGATATCGTAGACATTATTTTTGATGGGTGTGGACTCCACCTTTTTCAAAGCTCCTGTACTGTAATACTATAAGTCTATAACCACTCTCGTCCTAATAAGAGCCTCGGCCGAGTTGTAGAAGGATGTAACAAATTTCTTGAACAATTTATAGTGGTTTGTCTCTCTGTTACTTCACCCCACAAGTAATTTCCCTTCTCAAATCTCGATTCACAGAAAGTTTATTTATTTCCTAATCATATGTGGGGCCACATATCTCTCCACACCATATCTTTGTGAGCACAAACATGTTGAACACATGACCCACCTTTCCAATCCATCAAAAATATGAACCAAATCAATGGGACGTGCCATAGAAAATAATTTCATTTACTAGCTTCTTACCCCAAAAAACCCTCATCAGTTAAGAAACAAAACCTAACTATATGTTACTCATTTAAGCCCATATACCAGATACCTGCGTTCAAAAAAATAAAATCAGTCCTGCAAATGAAAAATTGTTTTGTTCTGGTAAGCATGGAGAGCTGTCAAATGATAATCACCACTAAGTAAAACTTGTCAACCATCCCTGGCATTTCTGCTTATTATTGTGGTGCCAGAGATATCTTGGAACCTTGTGGCATAGTTGACGCAAGCAGATAGAGATTTTAAGCGGTAAAGAAGTGAAATTTATTTGAGGAGTGACACACACAGCTCTTGTGAGTAAGAAATACAGATAAACTCAGAAATTCGTATTCATTTAATAATCTGCCTATTGCAACTTTATATTCAGTTTATATATCAATCTATTACATTTAAAATCCACTACACATTAGACCATTAATACAATATCTCAACCACTTTTCTTATACCAAAACACATTTAATAAAATCCTAGAAGACCATAAAAGACTGCACAAAATACAACAACAAATTATTGACTCTTTTTTGACTAATTAAGACAAAATAACTCTTAACCAACTAATGACCGCTTCTTTGAATGTATAACATGGCTCAGATGATTAGTTAACATCTAACGTGGCCCGAATGGTGTCATTTGCTTCTGATGCGTGGTAACTCGTCCTCGAGTTCAATTCACTTTCTTCATGGTAAAGTGATAGATCCTTCACTTTAAATGGTTCATCACCTTGTGGCTTGAGTTTTCCATGTTCCGGTGGAAAATAATACTTCCTCAAATGCACTCAGACCAGACCACCTTTCTTAAAAATCACCGCTTTTATTCAAAGTGTGTTTTCTCACTTGCTCATGTAACTCCTTGAGGTACTTAGTTCGCTCATCTGCATCTCCATTAAACTGCTGATTTCTTGGAAGTTGCACCAAATCAATAGGAACAGTTGGATTGAGTCCATACACAACTTCAACGGGTGTTTTCCAATGGTTTGGCTACAAGAATGGTTGCATAGTAAGTTCTGCTTGAGAAAGAATGTTATTCCATTGTCGAATTTTTTCACTAGCCAAACTTCTTAGCAAATTTCTCTAGTGTGATTAACTGACTTAGTTTGGCCATCTGTTTGAGAATGATAGATCAAACTGAATTGCAATCTTGTTTCCAACTTTGGTCATAACATGCGCCAAAAACTGATGGTGCCTGAAAATGGACCCGGTGTAGCTCCATTACGGTTACTAACCTAGTGAGTAGTGACTTAAACAAACGAACTATTAAAGCGCTGTTCAGTCAATTGTCATTTAATTGAGGAGTAGCATACTAATCTTTTTCTTTCTTTCTTTTTGAAGAATATATATATTATATAATGAGGAAGTTTAATATGCACTATAGTGCATAGGGCATTCCGTGCACCACGGACTTTTCGTGGATATTTTTGTAAATTGACAAATCTAATTTAACCAATCTAATCTACAGATTGAAATCTCATAGAAAACCAAATTTTACAATTTTTGAGATTTTATTACTATTTTTTTCGAATTTTTTAATACATGCCATTTTTGAAAAATTGTAAATAGTACAATATTCCAAAAATGACATGTTTTTAAAAATTCGAAAAAAATAGTAATAAAATCTCAAAAATTATAAATTTTGGTTTGGTATGAGATTTCAATATGTAGATTAGATTGGTTAAATTAGATTTGTCAATTTATAAAAATATTTCCGAAAAAGTCGGTGGTGCACGGAATGCTCTATGCACTATGGTGCATATTAAACTTTCTCATTATATAATATACTCAATTTGGTTGGGACAAAATACTTAGTTGTTGTTGTTGAGAACATATATATAGAATTTTGCTATGATGAGTGGCGACTCATAGCCTCTTTGGTGAGTCACAATCCGGACCGTTCGATCTACTCCAAAATTCGTGCAGATATCTTAGATAGATGGGCGCTGGATTGAATAAAATTTCTCCGTTTGTCTCTTTTTCTCTCTGTTACTGTTTCCTCCTTTCTACTTCGTCTCTCTCTCTCTCTCTGAAATAGATCTAGAACAGTCCGAGGATAGATCGGAGAAAATGCTACACCTCCTCTATCCTCCTTGTTGTTTTCTCTTCTTTCCTAATCATCGCTCGTGAAAACGCTGAGAGTGGATCGGAGCATCAGGCCTCAACGCGAATAGCATCAGCGCCTCAGTACCTCATCTCGTCACCGTTGCCTCCTCTCTACTACTGCACGACTTGCTTTTCCTCCTCTTCGATTTTGCCCTTCAATTTTCAACAGGTTTTGTTTCTGTCTTTCAAACCAGATTTTGCCTTTCTTTTGCATTATTAATTTTTCTTATTTACTTGGACCTAAAAGCATCGAAGAAAGTATGATGCATTTGAACAATGAGTTGTCAGGAGAATATCCAAAATATCCAACAGTTTAAAACTGAAACCTGATTTCTAGCACTAAAACTATGACAGTGTACCATCACGCATTTACAAGTTTAAAACCCACACCCAAGTGCAAGAAACCCACACCCAAGGTAACCTCCAAAAATTATTACATTAACACAAATGTATTGGAAATTGTAAATGAAGTGACAATATGTCTAAAATTTTTGTTGAATCATGATTCATTCTCAACTGGCTATCTCATGCCAGTAGTAATTTCAGGCCAATGCTCAACTTGCAACCATTCCTCTAATAGTTGCCTTGTCATCTCTGACGTGCCCCACTTGTCACAAGAGCGCAATACTAGTGAGTAGTATTTATTTTTCTCATTCCTGACTTTTATTGTTGCAATTTTCTCATCTATCTTTCATAAAGCACTCTTGAAACACTTTGAATATTGTTTGTTTCATTAGAAATGCCTTGTAGTACTTGACTCGATTTGGAAGGTACAATGTTACTGGTTTAAGAGAATATGTTTGCTTGGTTCTTATTGGAACATTAGTTATTGGTACGTTAACTGAAATTACTTTATTTGGTAATTAAGGGAGTCATGAGAACTCACTAAAGTCTGTTATTTTTTCTTTTAGGATAAGATATGAGCACTCAGAGTAACCGTGGATGAATTCGAATGGAGCAACTCACTAAATAAAGAAATGAAGAAGTAAATAAGCAATTGGATGATATGTTGAAGCAATTAGAAAAAATAAATAAATGTCTGCTACCTGTAATTATAATGGATGTACTTTGATATACTCAATATGCTTGTACTTGAGTGTAAGATTGTACCAAGGGGCCACAGGAAATTTCATGTTATTTACTAAGCTTTTGATGCTATGTTATTTACATTTTGCAATTTGAGCTACTATTTGTGATGTAAGATGTTATATCTGTGAGATACTATGTATTATGTTATTTACATTTTGCAATTTGTTATTTCTGTTATTTCTTTAAGATACTATGTATTTCTGTTAATGGATCTGTACTTTTTTTCTGTAAGATGTTATTTATATGTACAGGTCATGCTTGGTAATATATCATATGCCCACGATTTTTATGTACCATGCTTATACAAGTTTTTATAGCACTGTTTGTGTACCATGCTTATACCATGTACAGGTCATGCTTGGTAATATATCATATGCACAAGATTTTTATTGAAAACAGCTTGGTACCATGCTTGCACACGATTAAAAACATGCCTGGTACCATGCTTGGCATCACACGATTTTTATTGAAGTTGCAAATTACACTCCCTGTATCAACCAATTTGTGTTTTTATACCACTATTTTTTTCTAATGCACAAACTGGTTATAAGTTGTACCATGCTTGGTACAGCTTATGTGCACGATTTGAAACAGTTGGTACAGCTTGCTAATTTCTAAAGCATGATGTTTTCACATGCAGTTGCTTATTGTTTGGTATCACACAATTTGGTACAGGTCATGCTTTGTACCATGCGTAGAAATAAGCAACTACAGTATATATCATCATATGTACCAGAATGTTAATCTCATTTCAGCATAGAAGATGAAACACAGATGAAACCAAATACACCATTAAACCCAAAATATTTACAGCTTGGTGATTTCAACAAATCCTGTTTGCACATTGAAAAGCTAACAAGCTAAAATACATACTATTCATCTAACAGTAAACACACATACAAACTATTATCACCAAATTAATTCTTAATCTACTCAATATTCTCTTCTCCATCATCTTCTTCTCTGTTTAACTCCTCTCCATCAGATTTGCTCCATGTCTTCTACTTTTTTTCCCCCTTTTTTCTGCATCTTCAAATTTCTATTGTAAGGAAACAATAAACATAATTAGTAAGGGGTGTAAATGTGTAATCGAGGTGTTCAACAGATTGAACTTGAACTTGCATTTTTTTTAATACGTAGAATTTATCTAAGAATCAGGAATTCTGTGATATTTTCATTTAGGAGTATTGAAACATACAATTAATTAACAGACATTTACCATGAGAGAGCAGTTAAAGGTCATCTAATTCTAAACAGGTCAAAGAAGTACCTAATTAATGAACCAACATAAATTGTTCGAAATGAATATATGATCATCTAGGAAGGAAATTTCAAAGAGAACCCCCTCTTTCTTTTAAGTAATACCACGAGTAGAAATGATCATGAAATTAAAGAAAAATCAATTTTCAATGTTCCAAGATAATTACTCACTTACTCAGCCTTGAAGAAACGCAGGCAAAATCGTTGCTCGGGAGGGATTTGAGGTAGACATGGAGAGATGAGAAGGAAGAGATAGTGATTCGGAGGCTGTCCGATCCATTTTTGAGGAGAGAGGAGGCGACGGTCGAGAGGACAGAGAGCGCAAAATCAAAGTCATGTTCTCCGACAGCTGAGGAGGCGATGATGCTCTTTGAATGCCTCTCTCTCTGATTCGCTTTTTTTTTTTCTAGGCCTCAGCTTTGTTTTGACTTATAGAGAGAGAGAGAGGCGAAGTGTACAAGAGACGGAAGTCACGGAACGGAAATTTAATCGAACCAGCGACTCATCATCTGCACGAATATCAAAGGGAATTGGACAGTCCGGATTGCGACTCAGCAAAGAGATTGTGAGTCGCGACTCTATATATATAGCAAAACTCTATGGGTGTGTTTGAATGAGCATGGAATAAGGAATAAGAATAAGGAATTTCGGTAAGCGTGCTTGTCCAAATTCCTTATTCTTATACCATGGTTTTGTTAGTATAGGAATAAGGGTCCAAATTCCTTATTCTTGTGTTGTTTGGGTTGCACAAGAATAAGAATAAGCACGCATATCGAAATTTCTTATCCTTATTCCTTATTCCATGGTCATCCAAACACACCCTATATATATATAAATTTTAATATATATAGAAATTCTATATATATAGAAACTCTATATATATAGAAATTTTAATATGCACCATAGTGCATATGACTTTGTATGCGCCGCGGATTTTTTCGGAATTTATGTTTGTAAATTGACAAATTTAATTTAACTAATCTAATCTACATATTGAAGTCTCATAGCAAACCAAATTTTACAATTTTTTGAGATTTTGTTATTATTTTTTTCGAATTGTTTAGAACATGCCATTTTTGGAATGTTATACTATTTAAAACATTCCAAAAATGACGTGTTAAAAAATAAAAAAAAATTAGTAATAAAATCTCAAAAATTATAAAATTTGATTTACTATGAGATTTCAATATGTAGAATAGATTAGTTAAATTAAATTTGTCAATTTACAAACATACTCTCGAAAAAATCCGTGGTGCATAGAAGCCATATGCACTATAGTGTATATTAAACTTTCTCTTACTCTCTCTCTCTCTCTCTATATATATATAGATAGGCTAAATTAGACTCCAGCCTATAGGACCCTTGTGTGCCGAAGTGTTTTAACCGTCGGATTGCAAATCCAATGATTCAGATTTTGTCGCTGAGGGTACGAATTTGGCATTCGCCGCTGTTAATATTGAATTGTATTTTCCGTTTGATTCTCTGTTTCCTCACATGCCTGTCAGTATCAGGTCAAGCTCAGTCTCTTCTCTGTCGCTTGGCCTCTCTCTCTCACGCTTCTCCTCTTCTCTCCATCAAGCCATCCAGAAAAAGAAAAACGAAACCCCTCTCTCCCGATGTCTCTCTCTCTCTGACGCTTCCTCTATGTTTTCTCGCGTTCCTATCAGATCGAGCCAAAACACAAAAAAAAGACGACTTTCTTGTTAACAGAGATGATTTGGATTTTGAATAGCTTTGCTTGATTGATAATTGTTACATAGTCATATACATATATAAAATACAAAATCTAACAATTAAGGAAACATAAACTGAAATAAATCCTAAAGATTCTAGATATCAGAATGAAATCTGATTGATTGCAGAATTAATAAACTACTATAACTGTCTAGATTATGATATTCTGTAACATTTCTCACCTCAATGCAAATCTCTATCTCTCGATGTCTGACATAGATCTTGCCAATTGCCAAAGCCAGAGAGATGAAACAATACCCAATCGTCTCTCTCGTAGATTCGAATCCCTTCCAACGAAGCAATCTCATACCTAGGGTTGCGTCCAAAAGACTAGCGTGAAGCAAAGGTAATTGCCATTTTGGTTTAATTTATTTGCAATTTGGTTTAATTTTGGTGAAAAGAACTCAAATCTGTTAATGGATTGGATTCTCGGATAAGGGCCCAATAAAGTCAAGGATCCATAGAGAATATGTTACTCCCCCAATGTAAAATAGCCTTTAGAATTTGTTGTTGTGCTATCTTACGGGTGCTTTGGAAAAACAGGAATCGATCCATTCTACAAGGAGTTGCTTTTATAAGCTCACTTAATGTGGCTACTTATCAGCCTTTTTTGTGTCTATTGTAACTTTTCTGTCGTTCTTGGTTCATTCAAAAGTGGCAGCTTCCTCTAAAGAAGTGGGAATTTGATGGAGATTCTCAAAAGACTGAGTGAATAAGCTAAATCCAATGAAATCATGAGTTTTTATGAGAATTACTTAACGTTGGCTTTAAATTGTGAGGAAGCAATCGAGGAAGCAATCAGCTGTATGTTATCCATTTTGACTAAATTGTGCTTTGTCCATTGGAGATTAGCTAACCAGTAATGCATTACCTGCTCAGTGCTCAATGCTCCACCAACATGTTCATTTTAATTAGTTAACTAATTGATTAATAAAAATTTGTACATCATGTTAATAAATCGAGTGTATAAGTTTTGTTTAAACGTTAAGTTGCTTAATGTTTAGTGCTTGGAAAGGTTGCTTTAGAGTTTGGTTTGTGTTGTGACCACTGGTACGAGTCTGTACCGGCCTTGGTTTGTGTACTGGTACAAAGCCTCCTTTCTCAAGGGCATCCTGTGGACAAACTCAATTACTATTTCAACACCAATGTTTAGTTGGTTTAATTACTTTGCAATATTTAGTTGGTTTGCATCTACATGAAAGAGGTAAATTTACTTAATCGCGTTATTGCATTGAGTAACAGTTTGTTTGGATGTAATCCTACTTACTAACTTCATTTATTTCTTTTCTTTTCTTTATTTTATTGCAGGAAGAAAAGGACAAATAAAAAAGCAAAAGAGGCAACTTAGAATTTGCTGGAATTAGGATGCTGACTAACTAGGAAACTAACTATTGATCTGTTTTCATTTTGATGTACTGGAAACAAACTACTGAATTATCATGTTTTTTCACAAGAGTATGCATGTTACCTGCACCTTCTGTACCTCCCTGTGCTATTGATATAGAATTATACCTTTTTTTTTTTTACTTCTGTGTAATATGATTTGTAATACTTTTTTTAACTAAGTAGGGATGATTGTAATTAGGCATGTGACTGAATTTTTCACGTTGTATTGGAAATGAGCTTTACTGGATGCTCTAATGTTTGGAAATGAGATTTCTGAATTTTTCTTGTTCATTCACTTTTGTCACTTTTAAATAAGAGTAATTGGTACAGATGAGCACTTAAACGAGTTTCAGCTATTAGAAAAATGTACAATTATTGAAACATTTGAACAATGCTGACTACTCAATTCAGTGTACCTAATTCAGTGGTACCTACAGTGGTAAACAATACCATTGCTCAAATAAAAACGCAATGTACCATGTGTGTGATAAAAATTGACCATAATTGTGGTACCATGTGTGATAAAATTCATTTTCATGTGGCACCAAAGAAATATACCATTGCTCCAAAAAAAAAAAAAAAAGCCATGTACCATTGCTCAAAAAAAAAAAAAAACAGATTCCATGTACCATTGCAAGACGCCATGTACCATTGCAAAACAGATACCATCCAAATTTCATTTTCATGTACCATTGCAATATAGCATAAATATAGCAATGCATAAGATCAAATTTAACATATCAAAATATAGTCTAAAATATAAGATTTAACAAAGGATCATATTTGCAACATACATTCTATACCAAAATGTAACATACATTCTCCAGAGCTTTTTGAGTTTCTTTATAATTTTTTGAAAAGCCTTCATTCGAGCAAAACCACCTAACTGATGTCACCTCTCCTGACTTGGCAGATGTGTAGCCACCTGCTTCACGAATAATAAATCCCCTTCGATAGGCGTATGAATTGTAGAACTCTCTTGCATCATCTATTGTGATGAATTCTTTTCTAACAAAGGGAGCCAAGTCTAAATATTCATGTGGGTCGATCTCAATGTCATCTGTCGAAGATGCACTTTCATTGGCCTCCGTTATGATCACCATTCTTGGTTCTATAAAGAATATCAAACTACATTTAGTCAGTTTGCTTTACTGGAACTACAATTAGTTAGATTTTGGTTCTATAAATTTGGTTCTACAATTACTGGATCTAGTAATTCTGACTCCTGTTCGGAAAGATGCTGACCGAGAGCTGATAACATTAACATAGTGGGAAAAAAATTTTGAGGAACTTCTTTAAACTTCCTTTGACTTGCTTAATCAATGAACATATGAATCTTCTGAAATCTGTGAATAGGGCCTGCGGTGATATAGGGATTGCTCTTTTTTTTGGATTGAAGATTAGATTTGGATACTGTGAAGTTGGCTAAATTTATATTTCTTGTTTATAGAAAAGGACCATGAAGGGAAAAAAAAAGTCTTGGCTAAATTTATAGTTTCTCTATAGCATCTCGGTCCCTGCTTATATGTTTGATTGACTATTTCTCATGAATATCTATTATTGCCAGTAAAAGTTTTGATACTGGTTTATCCTTATTGTGAATCTACATGACCGTACCATGAGTATTGTTATAATGCTCACTACAACTAAATTTATTTTTTATTCTCAGAAACATAGGACTGTACCATGGCTCTGACATGTTGATTTTTTGAAAAATAACTGAAAGCAAGCAATGGGTCTGACCTAAAAGAAAGCAATTTTGAACAAACCAAAATGTTCAGTAAATGAGTTTTGAACTAATTTTATTTTTCAGGGAGTCTAATGTATAAATTTTGCATTAAACAATTTTAAGTAATAAAATACCAGTAAAAGAAAGCAATTTTGAAGTTAAAAAGAACGAAAAATGATATAACCAAGTAATCTGATTAACTCTGTGATCTGATTTGCTGTTTGCTAAATGAGACTTGATACTTGGCTTACAGAATGCCCCTTTTTAGCACAAGTAGATATTTGGTAAATATCTAAAGATATTGGAAAACTAGCACAGCTAAGATATTTGGGATCTTCAATGGTTGCATCTTGTGCGTTTGGATATAGGAAGAAGGAAGAAAGAAGAAGGAAGAAAAAAATTATAAACAATCCAAACTCTTCACAAAGTTACACACTTTCCAATACTTCTTCCCACTTCTTCCCTTCTTCCCACACCTCATCCAAACGGAGCCTCTCAGAAAGAAAAGTCCCCAAGCACTCATCTAATATCAGAAAGAAAACTAAAAAATTCAGATCATCTACAAACAACCTACGCAAACCACTCAACACTCTGGAGCACTCAGTTGCACTCAAGAATGAAGCCACATTGTACCAAGATCATACATCAAACCAATGGTACCAATACCATTCAGTGCTTTCCTGGTATTAACTGAACTGTTTAGTTTAGTATATTTTATTTATTTATGTATATAAAATTAAGCTCCAGATCTTCATGTAAATAGTAGCTATAAAGGACCACGTTGCAATTCTAATAAGAAAAAAACAATTATAAGATAATAATAAGCAAAAGAATCTCATTTGTTCTTCTCAATTTCCCCCTTCCTCTTTTTCAAATACCCATGAACGTTCTGATACTCTAGCACAGCCCAAACAAGGTGTCTTAGTGAGAACTCAGGCCATAACGGATTTGGATTCTGCAAGTGGGCAAAATCGGATTGCCACAGAAGGAAGTTACTCAAACGGGTCTCGCCTGAAGTGCGAATTATGATGTCGGGCTCCAAACAACCAGCCGTGTTCATGTTTCTGTCTAGATCACTCACTTCGATTGGAGCATTCTCTTGCTTCTCTCTTACGGAAGCCTCTATTGCATGTGTTATCTCATTGGTTGAGGTGTAGGCGACGCAAACTGAAAGTACAGGTCCCTTATTGTGCACTGTCATATCCATTGCCTTTTTTGCGGTTAAACGCACAGGCTCACTAAGTAGTTGCAAATCACCCCAAAAGTTGATCCTAGCATCAAATTTCTTCAATACACTATCTTCTGTCAACAGTTCATCTATTTTCTCTTTCATCAAATCCATTAAGGACTGAACCTCTTGAGGGTCCCGCTTAAAATTGTCTATGCTAAAAGCATAAACTGTCACATACTTCACACCCATTTCATAACAGTATTGAAGGGTTGATATGAGGCATTTAAAGCCAACCCGATGACCACTACCTGGATTGGTACTGTCTTGGTGCAAGGCATGTCTCTTTGCATACCGGCGATTCCCGTCCATTATGAACGCGATGTGGGCTGGTACCGGGCCAATGGAGAGTATGCTAAAGAGGCATTTACGCATCACAAAAGAGACATGTCCAATGGCTTTAGTAATCATGCTTTTGTCATTCTTCTCCATGAGGAGAGAGGGCAGGTAGAGAAACCTACAAAACGCACAAGAGATTTTGAATTGTTATGTGTGTAAAAAAGAGAACAGTGAACTTGGTGAAAGTTCATTTGTAAACTTTTGTTGTCATGACCAAAAAAGTTCTCTTCTCTCTTCATTTTTGTTTAGTTGACTTTAATCTTTTGAGAACATACCAGTAGGCCAAAGCATGGTTTCAATATACAAATACTGGTATGTCTACTACAAATTTCCTCATTAGCTCATTTAGGTATTTGTTGGGTCAGACATTTTGACAAACAACTTTAGTGCATGATGAAAAAGTACTTGTGATAAGTATAAAAGCACAGTACCAGAAGAAGATCGACGAAGGCTACGAGATCAACCAATCCTCAAAGGTTTAGCCAGACTGAGCCAGTGCCGGAGAGAGATTGGGACAAGAAGTAGAGATCCGATCGAGAGCCAAGACTTGAGGGGGAGAGACTGTGGATAAGAGATGAGGATATTTTCGTCATTTATTAAATTTGATAGTTTAGGCCGTGAGAAAAGCAACGCCCAGGAGAGACGGCGGCTCATGTTTAGGTTTAGTCCGTGTTGGATTTCTGTGACATTGTTTCGTGCGACCATCTATGTTTCAGTCCAGATCGACCTTGAGTCGTGAATAGTCGTAAAACAAAATGAGAGAGAGGCAGAGATAGAGATTAGAGAGGAGAATTGGGAACGGAAACAGGCCTGACAATGACCGCCTGATACTTTGATAGTCATACAAGAACACTTCAACGGCTGTGGATTCATTCCCTTCTCTGCCCTCATGCAACCTTCTTTTTTTTTTTGACTATCCGGTTTTGTCATTGTTTTTTTTCTATTTATTTTAAATGATTAAATGATATTTGCACCTTTTTCGTTTAGACTTGCTTTTTTTTATCAAATATATCGCTATTTTCTTACTAATGTAGAACTAATTTTCTAGACGCAAAGATTTAGGGGAAGCATTCAGAAAATTTTAAAATTGTACATGAGACAAAAATTATTAAGATATTTAAATGCACTCAGGTATAGCCATATAGGCACGTGTATTGAGATGTATCATAAATGCATACATTCAACAATAAAAATATAAGTTATCAAAATCATAAACAAAATAAAATTCCAATTTGTGCCATTAATCATAAAAATATATTTGAATAATTTTAATATTTATTCGTAGAGAAAATCTAGTGCATACTAATGTACGGGAGTTTCGGTGCATAATGATTCAAACTCTTTAATTTACTTCAAAATGATCGATCCAAACAGTCCAATATGATCGATCGAAACTCCCTCCCGTACATAAGTATGCACTATAGGTTCTCTTTATTTGTATCACTTTTTTAAATATATTTTAATACAAATTAGCAAATTTTATGAATGTGGACATTTATATTACATTATATTATATTCAGTTATTCATAAATTTTATAAATAAAGTTATTGTTATCCAAATTATTTTTAAAATTATAATTTTTTATTTCCAGCTTTCAAAACACAACTATATTTTATTATTACGCATTATTTTGAATCATAATTTTTTAATCTAACAAAATTAATCAAGTTTTGAATATACCATACTTAATATGAATTTTTTAATTTTCCATAATTATAAATAAAACTTTCGTAAAACTGTGATTTCAAAGCATTTGTACCAACATCCGAGTTGGAATCACAGACAATCTTCAGACTCAGATTAGTTGCATATGAAGCTTATGAACTCTAGTCGAGTCAGGACCCGAAGAAAAAATTGAGTTACACTTACCCATGCCCAATAATTCAATGCTACTGAGATAATATGGGTGCGTTTGGATGAGAGAAGAAGAAGAGGAAGAAGGAAGATGGGAAGAAAAAAAATTATAAACAATCCAAACTCTTCACAAAGTTACACACTTCCCAATATTTCTTCCCACTTCTTCCCTTCTTCCCTTCTTCCCACACCTATCCAAACGCAATGGAGAGACAAAAAGGTTGTCTATTGGAACTAAGAGCTCAGATAGCACCAGTAGCCTTATCATATGTACACCAAAAAAGAAAATATCATATCACCATCATATTGATAACCCATGAGCCAATTTCAATTCCCAACAACAAAGAAAAAAGAATCTGCCTCAAAAGCACATTCATCTGAAACCATCTCACAAAATCTCATCATCCAGCATGTAAAGGCCTGCATCAGTTTCTATCGGCAAAGAGGGTGGGGTCCCAGGCGGTATCAATGCAGCTGCATTTTCTCCACCAATAGCACAGAGTGCCTCAGCATCCCTGAGTGACTGTTCCAGGTTTATGCGGCCGCTCAGCTCATTTATGAACTTGAGAAGAGTATCAAAATCCATCCTCTCATCTATTATCTTTTTTCGGTATCTCTTAAGAATAGCAACACAGATGTACAGGTGGAAGTGCTCTGACAGGTAATGGGTCCACAACACCTCCCATAGTCGCATTATTTCATCAAAATCGAACTCTCTGTGTTTGTATGAACATTTGTCAGGGTCTGCTATGACAAGATGGTACAGTTTTTCTTTCTTTCTTTTTTTTTTCATTTTCCTTCTTTCTAATTACAGTTGCCATACTTACAACCGGTACACAACATTTTTTGGGGTTGATTTGCAAAAGCATCATAAAACCTTACTATTATAAGTTCAAATGATCAAAGGTATTGAAACTTTCTGCACTTTAACCTTTCATTTTATAATGGGAACTATGCATATCTTTTCATACATCAACCTCAAAGTTTACCATTTTATGCATCTTTAAAAAGGTGCCAACTGGCATAGCCAATAGAAGATGTGCTAGTAATTACAATAATCTCAAAAGGGTACCTTTTGAATTGTATGAGAATCCATCTGAAGCAAAAGAAATAGTTCAAACAATCAGCCTGCTTTAAGTAATTATGTAGGGGCCCATCAAGTAGCTCTACTAGCTGTAAAGGAAAGCAAATGAAGAAATATAATAAAGGACAAAATTATCAATTAAATTATAGAATAAAAGAAGTACAACCCTAGACTGTTAGATTCTAAATGGTTGTGTGTGTATTAAGGGATCATTTTACAGAAGTTTATCAACATAGATTACTTTCCAAAAGAATTATCAAATATCTTTGTATTTGTAGACGAAATGCACAGTTTGAGAGATGATATAACATCACATTTTCACTATAGCAAGGTACTTCATCGAACCAACAAGGCCATCATTTAGTTATCTTTGTACAAGCGAGTCCCTTATTTCAGTATTTACTTTCATTTCGGCTGCAAAATCTAAAATTATTTGAGAATAAAGAACCAGCTCCCCTACCAAATCAAGACAACATTGAATAACAAAGACAAGATCGAGGGTTCAAGTAAGATGATCACCGTTTATATGCAACAAAATTATGGGTCAAATAGTCAAAATTTTATTTCCGTTATCTAATTTTGAAAACTTAATAATGGGTGGCTTTGAAAAACTATTCTTTTTCTTAAAATACAAGAGAGAGCTCCTCAGGATATCTTTGTCCACAAAATAAGCACAAGATGTTGCCTTCAGGAATACCACTAGTCATCATTGGAGCCATATCCCTTTTTTCTTAACATTAATCCAGAAGCATTGTAAACAGATGAGTTCTTATTCTAGAAAAAACACATTCAAATAGAAAAATTGAGGGTGCTTGCAAAATAAAATTTAATCAATGCTTGTAATAATTTACCACCTACACATTAGAAATGTATCGACCAGCATGGAGTGCATACGAATTGAATTGATATTCAATTGAAAGCTAAACATTAAGAATTCCAGGACACCAAAACATTAAGCACCTTGATATGGATGTTGGAGGAATATCATGCGAAATCAAACACCAGATGCACGGGCAAAGTATTTTCTATTTTTCTTTATTTATTAATTTATTTTATTATTTTATATGATTGTGTAGCTTGAATCTACCTTCGAGAGTGCAAGTAGCTGGGAGTGCATTCCACTCTGGTCACGGTTGAAATTGGGGCCTAACCTCTCCATTAATGCAACAAAGCACCAGAATGCACTTGATTCATCCTCCATGACATGCAGTATAGGTGACAAAAGATCGCTCATCCCCTAAAGACAAACAAAAATTTCAGAAAACTAGATAGAAAACAATATTAAGGTCAGTAATATGTCCCTAACAGAAGTTTAAGAGAGCAAATTTGTCAGTCAAATATGAAGGCTTTATGGGTTCAGTTTGCCACAAAAGACAGGCAGATGAATCATGTACTTCTATTTTGAGGTGATCGATCTTGTACTTATCTTTAGATAATAAACAGAACAAGAGGAAAACAAACATAACTTCATTCTTCTGCTGTGACAAAACCTCCTATACAAGTAGTTCTTCCTTTATATACCCTAAAAAACTTGAAAAAGTTCACATTGTAGTTTTCCCTGTTTTCCAGGTGCATGGAATTTAGTCTTTCACTTAGCAAAATGATGTAACTTTGCCAGTTCGCAGTTTTAAATTTGTATCATGGAAAGAAGAAACCAAAAGAATCTTCTGCTTGTTTATTTCAAAGAAAACTAGCATGTAAATCTCAAATCTCAAATCTCAAATATCAACTCAAAAATATGTAATCATACCTGACAATAACCAAGATCGAAATTGTAAAAGGAGTACGTCAGTAGAATGTCACGAAGGATTACAACATTTCGATTTTCATCTCCTTCATAATAGGGAATCGATCTGTCCGTCCTCACCTAGAGAATTCAAAAACCATAAGGAAATAAAACAACAGAGACTGCAAACCACTAAAGAATTTAAGAATGCCAATAACTCAAAGATGGATACTAACCACATCCTTGTCGATGAGGCCTTTTCTTTCCCTAAATTTTGTAAATCTTTTAGCTTGAGTGGATGAAATACTCTACAAATGGAAAAAGAAATACATATATGCAGAGTAAATATAAAAATTATTTGTTTGTACCATTTATAACTAAATTAAGAATTGGTTTCTCAATTAAACAGAATTGTAATATTGTCTGTAATATTTAAAAGATAAAAAAGTTCTCTTGTTAAATAACAACTTTAATTTCTACATAAAATAATTAGAAAATCACATAGACTTACTTACCTGCCATTGCTTTTTAACAGTCTGGTATTCATGTTCTTTTTCATAAAAAAGGAACTCCCTCTCAGCATAAGTTGAATGGTATTCATAAAAACCCAACAAAAATTTCCAAACCTGCACAAAAGGGACAAAAGTTAGATAAGTCAACTTTATATATTCTATATATATTTGGCAAACCCAACTACCCACATTTAAAATTAGTGCCTGCACCATTTTTTTATTTTTTTTAACCAGTGGGACTAGTGCAAATATCTATGTTAGCCACGGAAATTGATAACAAGTCAATGTAAATTTGGAACCCAACAACAAAATTAAGATGCTGCACTTGATTCAAGGAAAGAATACATTAACTTGGATGCAAAATTGAATTGTTGTCCTTAAATCGTAGATATTGTTTTGCAAGTACAATAATATAGTGGATTTCTTTTGCTAAAGAATGATGATTATAGCAAAACAATAAAAGACCCAAACTATAACCTCCTTTCTCAGTTCAGGCTCTACTCCACCATAAAACACCCTTTTTCTCAATGCCTTTGAATCCACCACTCTTCCATCATTATCCAAGAATGCAGTCCACTGTACAATAATTAAGCAATTAGAAAATAGAAAAAGGACTTTGTATAAACATCATTTTAGTAGAAGGAATAAAATTATAACATATTACCTCCTCCACACTAAGAGGGCTCTCTCTTTGCTTTCCCCAGATTAGAGGTAACCTGTCAAACTGTCAAACAGTAGATGATGGATGTCATGTAAGGGAGATCAATAACTCTTCTAAGCTTATAGACCAGAGACTGGGCTTCAAGAACGATGTTCCCAAGTCTCAATGTAACTTCTCTACAAAGCATCTTATTTAGGTCCAAGCTAATAAATGAATGGACAACTTGATGTATGGTTCTAAAAATCCTATTAAATTCTGTAAAGCATGAGAAACATTATCTATATCACTTCTATCACAGTTACTCAAGCTGCCCCCTCTTCTCTCTGTTTTGCTTGCATAAAAAAATTAAAAAGAGGGACATTTTGGTACATCCAATTGGACTGGCAAGTGAATATCAAATATTTACCATGTTTAAATGATTACAGGTGAAATCGTCTCACTTCATTACCTCCATTTGAAATTCCATGCTGAAAATCGAAAATTGTACCTCTAAAACATCTGAAGATACTGAACTTGAATCTTGACTAGTTAGCTCCTCCTCATGCTTGCCCTCATCATTGTGCACAGCAGATTTTTGTTTTTCTAGGAACTTATCATATGGGTACTGGTTCCCATGGTTCTCTTTGAAGAGGCTGGAGGTGGTTTCACGTGCAAACCGGGTAACAAGAGAGAATTTCTCAAGAACCTGCATTGAGAGGTCACCTTGCCTATTTTTATTAGTTGGCCTTAAGCTATGCTCAGAACTGCTACTCTTATGCACCGATCCATTTGCTTGATCAGAATCAGAATTTTCAACTGAAACAACTGAATTCTTGAAAGATGCTGATTTAAATGATGCAAAACCAGGAAGCTGCAAGGATGACAAGCTTTTCTGCAAAATAATAACAAAGCATGTAATTAAGTACAGATGAAAAAAAAAAGAATAAGATTGCATTGCACAAAAATAAATATCAGATAATTCATATCTAGAAAATAGTGTCCCATCACTTATTAAATGTATGAAATAAGTCTATTTATTATTATTTATATGCAAATGGTTCATTAGGTTACAAAATAGTGTTTAGAAGTGTTAAAGTAACTGTATGTCCTGAGCATCAATCTAACTACTTGCTTTTTCACTGAATAGCATTAATCAAATTACTTGCTATATTTACCGAAAATCTATCACCCTGACTTAATCATTTAAGAAAATCACTAGAAATAGCAATGAAAATTTTTAAAAATAGAATGGAAAAAAACAGTAAACTTTAGAATAGCGTAAGATGATTACAATTTTTTTTCTTTTGAAGAAAAAAGAATGAACTAATTACTACAGCACATTAAAACGCATTGACTAATAACATTTGGCCTGGCAACACAAAGTGAAGTTTATTAGATGAAAAGGAAAGTAGATATTAAGGAAAATATTTGCATAATGTTAAAAAGATGTATAAAAGAATACTAAAGGTTATCGCACGACCAATCACTAAGTATTGTACATCAAAAAAAAACCCTGAAAATTATCACATACTAAAAAACTTATAAACAACATGTAATTGTCCTGTAAAAAGGTAAGGACAACCATTACAAGTACCTGAAGAGGATCCTGGAAGTCATTTACAAGGAAAACATTCGGATCTTCGGAAGATCTAGCAATGACAGCGAGGGGAAAAAATCATTTTTTGATACTTAAAAATGGCATTATTAATGCCACAAATAAAATAAATCAACTAAGAGAGATCAAATAAAGAAGATGAATCTTCAAGTAGGAGGAAAAACCTGATAATAAAAACATGCTGCTTTAATGTAGTGATAAATTCTCGAATCCCACCACTGTAGAAATAAAGAGGAGGATATGCTAGCCCTGCACAAATTCATTACAACCATTTGTATTAATTCAACACAAATTCACCTGCTATACTTATAATAATAACTGTATCTCCAACATATTATTTCAACAAAACTTTCGGGAATATTAGGTAGCTCCTCAACACATCAAAGCCGAAAACTGAACACATCAACAATACACTGAACTAAAATTTCAGAAACTATATCCAATGACATCTCAATACTCGAGAGGCTGATGAGCTGACAAATAATCTCAGGTTCAAATTCAGTGCAAGTCAGATCTGTAAGAGTACTAGACAAATATATCACATCGTGTTAAATTTGTGATATTTAATTTAATAGATTAATGTCTCATAGGAGGCAAAGAACACCAACACCGTGAGCAACTAATTATATTAATAGTAACTAACCTGATGAGAGAACAACAATTATGTACTGCCAGCCAAGAGGTGGTGTGTGCCTACGAACTGATCGCACATCGTTGAGAGATGTCTTGATTGCATACAGATTTCTATCTGAAATTAATAAAGCACTAAATAAGAACTATGCTTTTCACAACTTTTCAGAAGAATTTTTCAATTATGTTAACCTTGGCCCAGAATACTATCCTATTTGCCAATAATACATGGTAACAGTTTTGCTCTGCAAATTAGCTATCATTTTGCTTTAATATTACCAAACTAAACTTAAATCAATCCAAATTTGCCTCAAGTGTTTCTTACACAAAGCAGATACCATGTGCCATATCAAACCACTAAGGGTAATTAAACAACTTTTGGATGTCAAGTTTGATTACTCAAGCATTTAAAACTTCTAAAAAAAATGAAAGGGTAGAGTCACTAAGCCTTATGGAAGGCTGAGACTTAGAATTTATCCCACCAGTTAAACACAAATAATGTGCAACTAATGAAAAATTCTGGGTCTTGCTTAAGGCTAAAATACGAGTATATATAATAGAACATAAGTTATTCAAGGGAGAAAAATAAATGTTCTTGCCTTTATCTGATGCCTCAGGATCACTGCGACCTAAACAATCAACACCAATTTCACTTGGTTTGTATGGTACCCAAGTCTGTTTCATGCATAAAAGAAAAAGAAATGCAAACTAAGACTTGAAGAAACCTGTAAAATAATTGAGACTTATTTTTTTATTTCACAATCCAAAAGTATTTTAATTAAGCAAAATCCCCTTGCTTTCGACAGTACAGTAGGCTTGATTCAGAGAATAATTGACAGTATTACTTACGAGAATCAAATCAGAGGCGTGTTTAATGAGACGTAGGCGGCCACTTATTCTTTCAGATGTATATTGCTTTGGATGTATTGTGACATTATCCTTGTAGAATATGACCTCGGATCCACTAGGTTCACTTACACCGCTCTTAATTGAATCGGACCTCATAATGCTAGCACTTGCCTTAAAAGAAAAAAAATATAACAGTAAAATATACGAAGTTGTATAGTAAAATATAACAGTAACTGCACAAGTGCATTTGAAGAGAAGGGAAGAGAACTGAGTCTGAGGGCTGAGGCCTGAGGGGATCGATCTATTGAGGTGGAATAATAATATAATATAATATAATATAATATTAGTACCTGGTGCTGAGAAGCAGCGGCGTAGTCGGAGTCGTCGGAGAGGTCGTGGAACTCGGATGGCTCTTGCATGCTGGTCGCTGGATCTGATCAATCAAGATCAAGTCTTCCCCTTCTTCTACTTCGCCTCTAAGGAATGCGAGAACGCGATTATGCGAGAAAGAAAGAGAGATTGCGTGCGAATGCGCGATTATGTTTATGTTTATGTTTATGTGCCCAGCCCATGAGCCCAGTTGCGACTTGCGAGTCCTTTACTGGACTGGATTTGGATTTGGATTTGGATTGATTGCTTACTGCCTTTACGGCCGGGGACAACTTTATTCTTACTCCACCCATTTTATTTATTATTTATTTATTACATCTTCAACTGCTCACTCTTTTTCTCTCCTTTTATTTACACAAATGCTTAACTCCTACGCTTTCCCAACTTTATGCAAATTATCATGTTCGTCATACAAATTTCTAATAATATCATTTTTATTTCTAAAATTTGTTAAATACAACATATTTTACATTTCATAGTAATTATGTCATCAACGACGCAGGATATATATATTTATGTTACTCAATATCGAGGTCTATATTAAGCGCTCAATGTTTTATTTTATTTTGCCTATGCAAAGAAAGAAGACGACGGTTACCAATAATTATAAGAAAACAAAATCAAAGAAATAACATTCTTTGCTTAAAAGAAAAGACTTCTTCCCAAAATCACTATTGACGCTCCAGCTAACTGAAGCAAAAAAAAAAAAAAAGAAAGGTTTACTCCTTGACAACCCAACTAATTAACACTGCTGTACAATTCTTACCAAGCATCAAGAAAATTCAAATAAATAAAAAAAAAAATCACTCAAAAGCTCACTGCCCAATTTCTCAAGCAACATATAGAATCTATTCAATCAAACTCTCTGCAGCATCCCTTTGTTAATATTACTTTCTCCCTGAATTTACTTCAAACATTTAAAACAACACAAAACCACTATGTTTCTATTTTTTCAATTTCGACCGCCTCTTTCACTTCCTCAACAGACTCCTTGGTCAAACTGTCTAAATTCTCATTAAGGACCTCGGTATCTTCTGAAATAGCGCCGGACCCCGGCTGAAACATCTCATCACTTTCAATCAATGCCATTTTTTCCTTCAACTCTCCTTTAAGCAATGCCGCTACTTCAAGCATTGCCGGCCTCTTCTCGGGTTCATTCTGTGCGCAAACAAGCCCAACAAGCACCAACCTCTTCAATTCTCCTTCTACGTAATCATCATTCAATTTTGAATCGACTATCTCAATAAATCTTCCCTCCCTAGCCAAAGGAAGTGCCCAATCTGTAATTGACACCTTCTGCTTAAGATCCAATTTCTCAACAGGTTTCTTTCCACTGACAATTTCCAACAGCAATACACCGAAGCTATACACATCGCAACTCTCTGAGGACTTGCCATACATTGCATATTCTGGGGCTTGGTAACCCAAAGTGCCTTTAGCATTTGTTCTGACATGAGAATCTCCATCTGGGATGAGTTTTGCAAATCCAAAATCCGCAACTCGAGCTTTAAAATCATTGTCTAGTAAGATGTTGCTTGCTTTAATGTCCTGGTGGATTATATGTGGTGTTGCATGGTGATGGAGATAACTACGAATAAGAAGAAGAAAAAAAAAACGTTATATGTTGATGTATTATATTTACAAAAGTCATGTAAAAAATATCCATGAACAGAAATTTTTTTCCAATTTAATTCAACAACAAAAACTATTTACAGACTGCCAACTGGTAAAAGAGCAACTCAGCACTAAAGCCACCTCAATTCACATTCTGAAGTACAAGCATTCAATTGTAGTTTATATATAGTCCAACCCATTAATTAGTAACAGTACAAGCAGAAATATGTATGCGTGACAATATTTCTGATTCTATTCAATAAAATTAAAGTTATCTACAGAGTTCTAACTGTGTAAAGGAAAAAAATATATATTTTCTGGCACTGCACAGCTAATTCAAAAATTTCTGAAATATATGTGCTGCAGACCCAGTTTATAGGATAAGTACATAGACATTTCACTGCAAATGCTCATAAAAAATAAAAAATCTCTACAATGTGAGGCTCTATATGCCAAAAAGTAGTTAATTTATTCATGTTTTTTCTTCAAATTTGTGACAGATATTCATATTTTCAATTGATAAAATAGTAGTTGAACTTACCCAATTCCCTCTGAGGATGCAATTGCAATAGACATCCGCCGCTTCCAATCAAGGAGGCTGTCCCTAGAATGAGACCCATGGAGATGCGAGTGCAAGCTTAGATTGGGCATGTAGTCATACACTATCAGCCTCTCCTGCCCCTCGGCACAGCATCCTCTCAGGCACAGCAGATTCTTGTGCCTCACCTTGCCAAGAACCTCAACCTCTGCAGTGAATTCTCCTTCAGCCTTATTGTTCCATGCCTTTAGTCTCTTCACAGCTATCTACATTCAAATATATGATTGAATACAATCTCAAACGTTCTTGTTCTTTATATATGGTTTAGTTGTCAATATTCCATGAGTAGTGACGTTAATTACAAGAGTGTACTTTTCAATTTATCCGATTAAATTGACTACCATGACACTATTCCTAAGGTTGAAGAGGGAACAGTACTGTTAAATTACTGAATTCAAGGCTAGTTCACATACAGAACCAAAAATGAGAAAAGAAATGAGTTTATCTGATGGTATTCAATTATTTTTGTGTTAACTTTAAAAGGAACTAATGAATTATTAAAATCAACTGCATTTGGCCCATATATTGTTAAACACTAGAAAAAGAAATAATATTAATAAGATTTGATACTGAATGATCTGGCATGAGAATTATGTATCTTGATTCTTGCAACACTCAGACATACTCAAACCAGATCGCATGCAATTTTGTTTGTTAATAAATATAGAAAATAGAAAATTTATATACTGATAAATTATGCAACATGCAAAAGCAATTAGAGGAAATAAATCAATTACTTGTGAGCCATCCCACAATTGGCCCCAATAAACACTTCCAAACGAGCCTTCGCCAACCTTGTTATCATAATTGAAATTGTTTGTAGCCGAATGCAACTCCTTTAGAGAGAAAACTCGCCACTTGGCGGTCGACGTCTCTTCCTTCCTGCACCATTATCAAACTAAACAATCATGATCATAGCCTCAATACATAATCTAAAACCTCTTACATATTTTGGAAAGAATTATTCCTACCATTTGGAATCTCTTCCACATAAGTATGAGAAGCAGCCCATTTTTTTTGTGAAGTAGAAACAGAGAGAGAAGCAGAGGATATGTCTACTTCCAAGTTCCAATACAAACCCTAGAGAGAGAAGAGGAATAAAGTTAGTGAAGGAAAAGCAACGGATCACCTAACGGGTTGTGCCTTTCGGTGAGGGAGGGAAAGTGTGACACGCTTTGCTTCTATTCTCTCTTTGCCTTCCAAAATCCCAATCTGGTACTTTGATTGAAATTTGTGCTTTTTGGAATCACTCTCTCAAGAATTTTGATTTTGTACATACAATGATTAACGAAGGTGTCTCAGCACTAAAATGCTTTTAGGTGGGGGCAAAGTGAACAACTCATTATTATTGTGATAATTCATTACATTAATTTTAAAAAATAATAAAAAATCGTGTTCGGGGCATTGTTGTCATTTTGTATAGATAAACTATATCTTTTTGAAAAATCTTAAAAAAGATTTATAATTTGAAACTTTCGACAAAAATCATCAGCAAATAAAAGCATTATAAGCTAACAACTCCCTAAATTTTCTCACAAAAGATCTAGTTGATATAAATGCAATATGAATATGGGTTTGCTGGCAAATTCTCCAACGCTAATTATTTCTATGTTTTACAGTATATATATTACCAGTCTATTATGCTAGACAACCTATCAAAAAAGAGAAGAATAGGAATCATTTTTTAAAAAAAAAAATTTCTAATCAAACGATCATATAGATAGCTAAAGCATCCAATTAAAATATTGAGTATATCTTTCAAATTACATTATTCTCTGGTATAATTTTAAGTATTTAGCAACCAATATACTTTGAGCGAATTAAATTTCTTTTGTATTAATTAAAGATCAATTTTCAAAATAAATAAAATAATTGCAGAACGGTGTGATATATATATATAGGCGGCAGCGGCAGTGAGAGTGGAATTGCTAAAATAGAGAATATACATAATAATGGGCGGCTCTGGACCATATTTTTATAATGCAAGGATGTACATTGTTCAATCAAACACAAATTAATTTCTAAAGATAACATTTGTTAAAAAAATTGAAAAGTTTTAAAAACCATTGCATATAAATGAATAGATTATTGATTAATATAGGGGAAAAAACATTTTAAAGGATTATCTGAAAGAACTATTTCCCTTTTTAAGAGTATGCATAAGAAGACTTTGTATTTAATTAGGCAATTTATTAAACGTCTACATGCAATTGTTATAATATATTTGAAGTTTCAAATATTTAAGAAAGCTGAAATGGTGATTTAGGCGTTATATGACATGGACCTTGGACCTAAATCAAATTTTATTTTCATTCAAATTATTATTATTTTATCGTCTGAAGTAGGACCTAATTAATTCAATCATTCCACAAATAAAAAATTCTCAAGTTGGCTTATCTTCGTAGTTTGTAACTGCAAGGTATATATTCAATGGCGGTTGTGCATTGTATTTATCATTGATGTGGTATTGTCTCATTTGCAAAATAGTTGGTAGGAAACAGAAGACAACAAAAAGGAAATTAATTCGCCCGCCCCATCAAAATGTTATGCGGTGCCTTGATTTGACAAAAGTACTCTCTTTTATTCTACAACACTGCCGTTTTAATAATGTATGTATATTTTATCAATCCTTTTTTTCTGATTCATATTTTGTGCTCGAGTTATTTTATTCTACATTCATATTTTTATCGGAATTTATTTTTCATCATCCTATTATCCTTAAGTCTTCATCAATTTAACGTGTCTTCATTAATAAAAAATGATAGAATCATCCTCATTATCCTCATCCCGCTTTTCTTTTTCAAAATACAATTAATACAGCATACTCTCTTCCTTTCTTCCCTACGTATTCATTCCTTTATTACATGCATTTTTTTCCCTTCCAAAGATGTTTTTTTCCACGTGAAAATTTTTTTCAGCATCCAGATGCTAACTAGAACAATTAGTTGGCCAACTATAACAGTTAGCTTACCAACTAAAAATAGTTAGTAATCAAACTACAACAATTGCTATATTAAATTGAACAGTTATATATATTAACTAGAACATTTATATATATACTAACTAGAACAATTACTATATTAAATAAAACAGTTATATATATATTAACTAGAATAGTTAGATATATCAAATAGAACAGTTAGTAATCAAACTAGAGAAGGAAAGAGGGGATGAATCCAAGGGGATGATGGAGATACAATTGCATTCTGAAAATAAAAAGTAGTTAATAACGTGTTTTTTGAAAATGGAAAACGCGCCAACGATGTAGATGATAATCTCGGATCATTTTATCAGCCCGATATTTTTATTGCCTAGTTTATTTTAATATGGGCTCTTTTAATCATAATATAAATATAATATATCATGTCAGAATGTTAAAATATGATTTTTTTTTGTTGATATACCATCATTTTACCTTCAACATGTTACGTGCACCGATTTTTTTTTATTATTATGTACTTATAATTATAGTTACTATTATAACCTACTATTTTTTATTTCTAACCACTGAATTGGCGATATCAACCGATTTTTTTTTTAAATTACACATAATTTAATGCACAATTTATACTAAGCTATATGGAATTTATATATAATTTTACACACTTGTAGACTCTAGTGATAATAAATTTGTGAATCTCTTTTATCACTTAATAAATAAAAATGGAAATATATATAAGGAAAGCCTATACAAATTAAAACTATATCCAAGAAGGGTCAACGAACAGCTAATTCGTGAGCGTTAATTCGTACGAACCAAACAACGGCTGAACAAGCTATTTGGGCTTTTTTTTCTTGTTTTTCATTTTTAGAGAATTATGATTGGATGTGTCGAGAACAAAAAACAAGGACCTTATTCCTAAGGCTATGTTTCTCACAAATACAAATATGATATGAACAAGGAGTGGCGGATCTAGGAAAAATATTTAAATGGGACTGAATTTATAAGAACATTGGACCAACATAAATTCATCATATATCCATAATCCATCTGATACAATACAATGGAAAATATAATGAATGAAGTAGATGACAATGACATGTTGCCCTCTTATGAGTATATGTCATACATTACCCTTCAATAGGTGGGGCTCTAGCCCCAGCAGCCCAAGTGGTAGATCCGCCACTAACAAGGAACAAGGACTTGTTCCTAGTTTCCACAAAATCATGGAATTATGAACGAGAACTAGAACAAGCTTTGTTCTAGTTCACACCCTTTTGAAACAAGCTCTTATTTGAAACCGCTTGTTTGTCTTTGTTCACGTGTAGAACCAAACACAGATATGTTTGGTCAATGGTGTGAGCTAGAACAAGACTTGTTCTAGTTATAGTTCTAATTCCATAGTTTTGGTAGAACTAGAACAAGGAGGCGAACTGGGCCTTGTTCTAGTTTGGATCAGTTTGGTAACGTCGAACTAGCTAGTTCGCGTTTTTATCCCAACTAGGGCTGACTCCCCAGGGCTTTGTCCCGGAAAAAAAAGAAAGAAAATATATATTGAAGAAAGAGTTAAATGTTTAAAATGAGAGATAATTAAAAATTTTTGCATCTTGAAAATTTTAAATACAAATGAATATATTTTTAAAAATTGCTAAAGGTTTACAATTGTCAACTATAAGATTTAAATCATAAATTATTCATTAGAAAAAACATCGCAATATTGCATACATTTAAGATTTTTTTAAATATATAAAACATATATTCAGATTTATATGAGAAAAGCGAAATATATATAACACGTAAAATATTATGATTAACATAAAAAAGAGATAAAATGAAAATGCAATAATTAGTATGGTTGGGTTGGATTTGGTGGTTATGGATAATAACAAATGAAGAATTGCATGAGAAGCAATTAACATTTTGGAGGTAACATACAAGAAAAGTAGACCGGAGGGAGAGAAGGAAAAATAAAATAAATGTAATAAAAATTTCAAACTGCTTCTCACTTATACGTGTTTAAGAATCCACACATTGAATGTGGGAGTCTAACATAGATGGTCATTATCATCATAGAGGTAATGAATTCAATTCCCGTTAGACATGGAAGAGGGAAAAAACTTTATTTCACACAGTGAACTATGCATCTATAAATAAATTCCCTTATTAAAAAAAAATCCACACATTCTTCTAAGGAATCTAATTAATTTTGTACTGATCGCAACTAATTTAAACTCAAATACCAATTGGTCCATATTTATCTGATGCAGGTCGTGAATCTGAGAAACCCATATTAAGATCCGAACCGCTGATTTGCTTGCACGAGTCTTATTGGGTCGAGTTAGCGGGCTTGTCGGTATCTAGTCGAGGGAAATAATTAAAATTCGGAGCGACCCAGCGATACTTCATTAATGACAGACGTGTTTTCTAAAAATGGAAAAAAATTCTCATTCTCATCCAGCGATATTCCATCCTTCTTTCCTTTTTGTTCTCTCTGTCCCTCTGTACGCGTTTTCTAACAATGAAAAAAAAATTTCATCCCCATCTAGCGATATCCCTCCCCTCTTTCCTTTTTATTCCCTTTGTCTCTCTGTTTTTTTTTTCCTCCCTCTCACATTAACTACAACAACAACAATTACTAATACTAACTACAACAGTTAGTATCCGAACTACAATATTTACTCATATTAACTTCAACAGTTAATATCTGAGCTACAACAATTACTAATACTAACTACAACAGTTAGTATTTGGACTACAACAATTACTCATATAACTTCAACATTTAGTATTCGAACTATATCAATTAATCATATTAACTTCAATAGTTAGTATCCGAACTGCAACTGTTGAAGTTAATATATATAACTGATGAAGTTAATATATATAACTGTTACAGTTATATATGCCAACTTCAACAATTTAAATAAGCCAACTTCAACAATTTAAATAAGCCAACTTCAACTATTACCTTCAACATTTAAATATGTCAATTTCAATAATTACGACATTAGCTTCAACATTTATGAATATTAATTTCAACGGTTATGAAGTGTGTGAGAGGGGGAGGGGGGAGGGTGGGGGGGGGGCAGTCGCTCTGGCGCTCATTCTCTGGACTTCCGAAAATGGAATAGACATTTCAAACGTGGTTTCTAAAAATGGAAAAAAATAAATGCATCCGTAAAGGATGATGAAATGATAGAAATGCTGGGATGATCCTAAGTAATTCCGATTAAAATTTTGGACGAAACAAATGAGAAATTTTGGACACACTGAGGGAAAAATGTGGAGCAAATACAATAAAATATCTGTTTTCTCGAGTTAACTTTTCCAAATAGCTCCTCTGTTATTTTTAAAAGAAATTAGCAACCGAATTTGCTTTCTCATTTCCTTCTTCCCTCATCTCCTTATAAAGTCAACTCCCTATTGGAGAATGGAGATGGCTTCCACAGCCACAAACCATGACGCCGGCATCACGAAGGTCTCCATGGTTGGCAGCGGATCACACCGGTGTGAAATCGACTTCTCGCAGGTTGAAAAGATCGAAATCGGCAGGTACATCACCTCCCCGACCTTTCTGGCTGGGGGCCATGAATGGTCCATAACATGCTACCCTCTTGGAAACAAGGAGAGCGCAAATGGCACCTACCTATCTCTCTTCCTCGACCTTCGTAGCGACTCTAAGGATGTGACTGTGATCTTCGACTTCAATTTGTTAGACAAGGAAGGACGACCCTCGGCAACTCAATTGAACCGCACATCGCATGTTTTCGAGAAGTCGGGGTATGGATGGGGTTGGCCGCAATTCATAAGAGCCAAGGATTTAAAGGAGTCGTATGTGGCAGATGATCACTTTGTTGTTGTATGCACTATTACTGTCCTAAATGCTGCTTCTTGCCCTGTCACGGTGCCCCCATCAGATTTGCACGTGCATTTCGGCAAGTTGTTAGAGGATAAAGAGAATGCTGATGTGACTTTTGATGTAGAGGGGGAGCTCTTTCATGCACATAGGCTTGTGTTAGCGACTCGTTCGCCGGTGTTCAAGGCTGAGCTCTACGGTATGATGCATGAGCATAGTTCGACGGACATAAAAATTCACGACATGGATCCTCTCGTGTTCAGGTCATTGCTTCATTTTATATACACAGATTCATTACGTGATGATGAAGATGAAGATTTTGATGATGCCGATGGCGATGATGATTCCAGTTTGATCACGGATAACATTTTGATGACTCAGCATTTACTGGTAGCAGCAGATCGGTATGCATTAGATAGACTTAAGTTGATGTGTGAAGCCAAATTGTACAAAAATATCACCGTTGACACAGTTGCAACCACTTTAGCCATAGCCGAGCAGCACAATTGTTCTCAGCTCAAGGACGTTTGTGTTGAATATGCTACGGTATCTGAAAATTATACTAAAATTGTATCAACAGATGGATTTGACCATTTAAAGCTAAGTTGTCCTGTTATAATTGAGGAAATCCAGCATAAAATCAATCAAATATCAATTGAATCGGTACCGTGTGAAGAACTCGGTACTGAATCCCCGCACCGACTTGATGAGTCACTTTAATTGTTCATAAGATTTTGTTGTAATTTTGTATTTTTTTTTTTGCTGCATGTATTTATCTCAGGCATGTTTGACAATAAATATTTAAAATTTTTTCACATCAATTGCAAAAGCTTGATTATAAAAATACCCACAATTGCCAATTACAAATCTAGTAACCATACGTTGCTTGCTTCGCTTTCACAGAATCCATGATCCATTACGTTTCTAAGAACATCCCCAATGCGTATTCTGTTTAAATTCTCTTGGAGTCATCAATATTTATAGCAGTTATTGGTTCCTATTTTCCATCTTAAGCGTCTATAACAGGTGAAATACTGAAATGTGACAATGATAGTTCTATGACGTTATTTTGAATGAGAAAAATTATACTAGATGTTTAATTAGGATTGCTAAAATGCTACTCATAGTGCTATGAACGGTCTTCGCGCTATGCGTTCATTGTTGAAAGTTGTGCTTCAAACAACTGATCAAAGCCGCTTTAAGTTCTCTTCATATTTGTAGCCTTGTTGGAAATAAAATTTAATAATTTTTTTTCAAGATTTATACTATTTTTTTAGATATTTAAAAAATCCTTGATCCAACTAATTTTTGGCCCTCTAATAATAACGGTTTTAAAAAATATGAGAAAAATAATAAAAATATAAAATTTGATTTCTAACAAAATTTATGTATATACATACAGAGAAGATATTGAAAGATTTGAATTGATCATTTCAAACATGAAATTCGCAATTCAAACGCATAACCCAAGCTCATCCATACTGCCCACAGTATTTTAGCAATCCTCAATATTTAATTCTCCTTTTTGTTTGTCGGAATTTTTTTTTCCTTCACCAAATGTTAGTTTAAAAATCTTGCCAAAACTAGTTTTCTGCAAATTTGATATTTATTAACGGTTATATGGAAAGTACAAAAGTAGGAAAACTAAAACAACCTTCGTCCACACTCTCAAAACTAAAACACATAATGTAAAAACACCTATTTACAAATTTTGTCTTTTTATTTTTTTTCTTACATTAATTAGCCTAGACAGAGAGATAAAAGTGATGACATTGGTAAGGAATTTAGCTAGAATAATCGAGTTCAGCCACAAAAAAAAATTAAATAGTTTCTGAGAGGCTCTTTTTTTTATGAACGATTACACCCAACAAAAGAGAAAGATGGCAAAAGGAGAGAGATGAGACGAGGTTGGATCCAACCTGCAACCATAAATTTGTATAAGATAAATCTAATATTAACTCCGAGCAAAATTAAAGCACAATACATTAAATAAATACAAACTTCAAAAATATATTTTAGATTTAAAGAATATAAATATATAAATTTGATGATGATAGATTCTTACTGCTTCTTTTTCATTCCTAACCCAATGAATTATTGACAAACTAGATTTAGATATCTAGTAATACATTTCAAAATAAAATCCTGTCACATAACTTCGAATCTGAATCGCGACTAGGTAAGTCTGGTTAACTTGACCGACTTAAAGAAAAATCTGTCAAGACGTTAAATCGTCATTTAACAATAAAATTCTATTATAATTAGGAATTCTAATAAGGGATCGTCAGATGTGACACTATTCAGTGTTAGCTTCGTGTTTGAGCCTTTAACAAAGGATTTTGTTTGGATGGATGAGAAGAGCGGTTATTTTCGGAAGAGTCTTATTTTTTGAAAAATAATTCATCTAAACGTTTAGGAATAAGAAAGGAAGAAGTTTCTCTTCCGCGAATTGCTTTTTCCAACAAATTGTTGGAATAAGAAATTTCAAAAGAAATCTCGGTTGTGTAAATATTCACATATCGTCATTCATGGTCAAGCTTCATACGTTGCTACATTGAGAATTTTTTCGATGCACACCATGTTGATACTGCATCCTAAACATGAAACAAGAAACATGCTGCAAGTTGTTTCGTAAATTATTAATGGCATTCAATGTCATATTATCTTTGTAGATTACTAAGCAACGATTAAAAATGTTCGATCAACTAAAATTTTTTTCACTTACATTTAAAAAAACTGGTTAATAAAATTAATTTTTATATATTTTTTTCAGAATTTGATATAAAAAAAAGAGAGAGGATATACACTCTAAATTTGAGGATAGTCCTTGCATTTCTTTTATATTTTTACATAAAAATTCACCTTCATTCCTCTCCATTCTCTTGCACTTTCCTTCAAATTTTTAATTTGAAAGCAAGGTAACACAGGATTGGACAGTTGCCGTTCTCTTCCTTTCCTCTTCGTTCTCCTCTTCTGGAGCACAGCCTAACGAAATGATTAAAGTTAAACAACCGAGAATTGGACACGGCATCTCCATTCCGTAGATTTACGGCTACGCGAACGCGAGAATTGTTAGCAACCGGAGAAGGCCAAGGCCGCGGGCGGGCATCATCGTGATGTTCAGCCTGCGAATCCACTCCCTCGAACTTGTCGATGCCGCGGGAGTGGGACCCAGAAGCGTGACCTCGGCCCCCAACTCTGTCCCGAACCCGCACTCCCGCGACTCCCTCGATGCCCCCAACTCTATCCGAGGCATTGTCCATCTCTATCGCAATCTCCCGCCTCATCCTCCCGCCTCCTACGCCGCCGTTGCCTCCTCCTCCTCCTCCTCTTCTTCCACTGCGCTCCCCCTCCCCCTCCCCTCGCACGATTCTCTTCTCCCTCTCCCTGTAATTTTTTCTTCTTTTCTATTTCTTGCTTTTTTTATTTCTTGCCTTACAATTATTTGTTTACAGCCCATGCGAGGCAAGCTTCTCTTTCTCCTCGCCATTGCTAATGCTCTCTCCCCCGATGATTTTCTCTGGGTTTGTGATTCCTACCTTCAACACGCTTCTAACATCACCTTCATTAGGTACTCTACTCTACTCTACTCTACTCTACTGTTTCCATCCTTATTACTTCTCATCTAAACTTTTCTACTTTTTTTAGGAATGATGGTATGGAGGACCGATATAGCGTGTTACTTGACTTTGATGATCAGATTGCAGCAGACCGCTGCTATCTTGAACTCAACGGCTGCAGATTTCCTTCTTCAGATGTTGTAAGCGTTTTATTTCTATCTGATGCAGTACAAGCCAATCTTCTACACAATTCATTCCCTATTCAATCTGCTTCTAATTTTAGGTTTACCTGTGTACAGGGAGGAGCTTGCCATGTGCTTTTCTTACTCCAAGCTGACTTTACTCAGTCTTTAGAGATTGCCGCTACTCCTCCACTCGGCTCTACTGAGCTCCCCACTTGTCCCATTTGTATAGGTAAGTGCTACAAATGTTTTCTCCATTAGACATGACTATACCTGTCATTGGCAGTGCTGCACATTACTATTTCATAATTTCATAATATTTCAATTGTTCGTAGCAAAAGTTAGTTTCACTTAATATACACTAATTGAGTTTTTTTATTTTTGGCTAATAAATGAGTTTTTCTATATGCACTGGCACAGAGAGGCTAGATCAAGATATTACCGGGATTGTAACTACGACCTGTGACCACTCATTTCAGTGCTCATGTGTGTCAAAATGGGTTAACTCTTCTTGTCCAGTAATATTCTCTTTCTGCCTTTTCTATGAATTTCTTGTAAGGGCTAAGGCCTTCATTATTTTATATACCAACTCAGCTGTTTGCCATCCTCTTTTTAGGTGTGTCACCTATGTCAGGACCTTTCAGCAAAACCTACGTGCTCAATTTGTGAGACGAATGAAAATCTCTGGATCTGTGTAATCTGTGGTTTTGTTGGGTGTGGAAGGTACGTGGACTGTTGGTTTGATCTGAGCTAAATGGTAAAATGACTTGCTGAGATGTCAAGTCTGTGATGGACAGCATTTTTCAAGTATACTTTTGTCTGTTATTGTGCTGTGGTTGGGAGGGACTTGTTTCTATTATCTTAAAAATAACAGACTTGGTTGTGGAGATCACAAATTTTATCTGCAAATATCAGACTTTTCTGTTTTTACTTTTTAGTATGGTCCTACGGATTCCCATTACTAGATTATTTCACAATTACATTTACTTCTGACGACACACAGCAGTTACTTAATGCATTAAAAAAGCAGTGTTTTGGAGTTGGGGGGTGGGGAGCAAATCAGCACCTGGATTGATTAGTATTCATCTGGTTTATTATGGTGAGGTTCTGAAATTGAAGGCTATTCTCATTTTCTTCAAACTATTGACAACCACTATATTTGTTCTTCTTGGTACAGATACAAAGAAGGTCATGCCTTCAGACACTGGAAGGACACACAGCACTGTTACTCCTTAGACCTTGAGACACACCGTGTTTGGGACTATGTTGGAGATAACTATGTCCACCGGCTGAATCAATCCAAAAGTGATAACAAGCTCAATAAATTGCGGTCAAAACAGGAACCTGATGAAATATATGGCAGTTGTGCTTGCAGTGAGGATTCTGGATTCAGTGGAGCTATTTTGAGTAGCAAAGTTGATACGGTACGAGTGTTGTGTCAGCTATTGTCTCTTCCAAACTTTGACTAAAATTATATTTGATGTACTGATAGAATGTGACACATTACAGATTGTGGAAGAGTACAATGCACTTTTGGCAAGCCAACTCGAAACTCAAAGACAGGTATAATTTTATTTCCTCAAAACTTTTGGTTCATACAGATTGTTGAATTTAACTTCTTTTAAATGGTAGGTTCTTCATTGCAAAGATGATTTTAAATGATTTTAACTTCTTTTTGGGTTGCATAATACTATTCTATGTGTAAGAGTATCAGACCAACTCAATTTAAGCCCTCTTTTTAATAGTTTTCTCATGTTTGCATGAATTGAGTTGAGGCTTTGAGATTTCATTGGGTTGTAGCCATAATATGTGCAGACAAAGAAGATATTAAGAGAGTTGCGTGACTGACTGTTGATCTTCTTTCTAAGAAATAACAATATGTTATTTTGTGTTTATATCAATATTTTCTTTTGTTGCAGTACTATGAACAGTTGATTTCAGAGGCAAGGGACCAAAAGGAACACTTCTCTAGTTCTGTGGAAAGTGGAGTGAACATGAAGCTACAGGAAATTCAGCAGAAGATTGAGAATGTAAAGAAAGAGAATAGGCAGCTGGCTGATGTAAGATTAAACTATTTTGATGCTTCAAATAATCAGGGGTGTCATTTCTAGCCTACCCTAACTTGTTTGGGATAAAAGACTTAGACTTTTTAGCATGTGGTCTAGTAGCTCAGGTGGTAAGAGCACTGGCTCTCTTCTAAGAGATCAGGGTTCAAGCCCGCATGCTTGCGATAGGCTTGGCGAGCCGTAAAAACTCAGCCATATATACAAGAAATGACCAGGGTCGGGGTGTCATTTCTAGCCTACCCCAACTTGTTTGGGATAAAAAGCTTAGACTTTTTTTTTTTAATGCTTCAAATAATCAATATTGGTCTTTGTTTTGACTGAAAAAGTTTTTTCCTTGAATTATTATGTAATATATCAAATGCTTGTTTTTGTTTACAGATGAATGGTGATCTAACAAGAAGTCAGAATATATGGCGCCAAAAACTCGAGGAAATTGAAGAAAGGTACCTAGTTCCTGGGTTTCTTCTTTAAAAAAGCAGCAAAGGATAAAAACTTGCTTTGTTTTATATATATAAATATTTTTTTCTCATGATAGTAACTCAAAGGTGAATTCCATTTATTTTATTTGTCTTTTTGATTTGTTTAGTATCATTAGTAACAGTAGATCATCTGTTTTTCTAAAGGGAAAGAGAAACATTGAAGCTGAAGGATATAATGATTCGTGATCTTGAAGAGCAGGTAATCTGACCTCCCTTTTGTTATGTAAACCCATGAGATGTTGAATATTAAACCAAGATATTATTATTATTGTTTTTTTTTTTTTGAAAAAAGGCCTTTGGTCCCGTTTCTATTGCTTAGAAACAACAACAACAACAACAACTAAGTCTTTTGTCCCAAACAAGTTGGGGTAGGCTAGAAAGAGACCCAACCAAAGAACGCATCCAAGAACAAAAACAATCATAGAAGGATACTAATAATAAGACTAGCCATACTAATAATAATACCTCTAATAATAATAGTAATAGTAGAAACCTAGACCTCTACCATGACCTAAAAGCGGGACCTAAAAACCTATGGCATCGCTCCTACCCTAAGTTCCTACATCATGGCTCCTTTTCTATTGCTTAGAAACCAGTTAAAAAAACCAAGATATTATAGTTTTTGGTCGTTGGTTTAGATCAGCCGTGCAGGAAACACTCTTGTATTCCCATAATTGTGCATAATGAACTTAGTCCCCTTTTTTTTACAACAAATAAAATTAATATATGCTTAGTGCTGATGATACAATAACCTCTCCAACATGAGGTGTTGCTTCTATTCATCTGTGTGGAGAGCAAACATTTGTTATGTGAAACAGTTGCACCTATTTTTGCTTATTCAGGAGTAACACCAGCTTTTTTCACAGATATCAATTTAAATTAAGTTGTGCATGTAATCCCAAAATAAAAAAAAGACAAATTTGACAGATATTTGGCATAATGTTTATTTCAAATTATACTATCTTTGTAGTTTTTTTGTAAATAGAAGAGTACCTCAAAAAATTTATGGATTAAAGAAATGTGAAAAGTTTAGTGTTATTTGAAAAGAGAGTAAATATTGTATCCTTTGCCTACAATACATGTTAATTGCAATCCCAACTATTTGGATCATCTTTTTTAAGCATGAAATTGTTAGTGTTCATTGGTTTGTTTCTGTGCAGTTAAGAGATTTCACAGTGTGCATCGAGGCTCAGAAGACAATCGGTAAGATGACAGATGCTGATGATGTTAGAGGCGGCATGCTTTTGCCAGTTCCTTCGCCTCCTGAGAAAGGCAAGAAGTCTTCAAGGTCAAATAGGAGAAGAAACTAGAATACCCTTTTTTTTTTCCTTAACTTTGAATTATTATTTTTTTTGAAGAATAAGTTTAGGTAAAGATATTGTACAGTTGTGAAAAAAAGGCATACAGGAACTGAGTTTATGTTTGCGTTGTTTCAATTAACTGGTCCTACGTTTTGGATGTATGTTCTTCAGAAAGAATACATGCTCGGTAAGCTCCGCGTGCAGTTTTGTTAGCAATAGATTTATGATCTATACAGATATATAGGATATGAATGAAAGGGTTAAATCATATTTAGATCTGTTTTCAGTTTTTGGAATATGGGTTTGGATATGTAGTCTTGCATACGGATTAAATATTAAACAATGAGAAATGGAAACTGCCATCCCTTGCCATATAAACAATACTTGTGGCCTTGTGCAGATCAAGTCCGTAGCCATATAAAGAGGGAACCAGGAAAAAAGAAAAGTTAGAGGGGTACCAAATTGAAATTATTAGATTAAAGTGTATAATTGTATTTTTTTATATATATATATCATATCAAAATTAAGTTAATACATTAAAAAATTGAATTATACATCGTACGATATGAATCATATATTAGATAAGTACGATCTTTTTGAATAAGTATGATATGAATTATATTTTAAATTATATGAAGAGTTTAAATATAGATTATTGTGGTTAAATGACTTTGAAAAAAATTCAAAAAGGTTGAAACGCTCATATGATACTCTGAGAATAATAATTATTTGCCTGAAATTATTAGGTAAAATTTGATCTTTTTTAATAAATAAGATATGAATCATATTCTAAATCATATAGAGAGCTTAAATGTAAATTAGTGTGATGAAATGATTTTGAATGAATTTAGAAACGATAGAAATACCCAAATAATACTTACTGTTGGTTAAACATTTTCTCTCGATTTGCCGATTTGCAAAACAACACCGAAACCCTTAAACTAACATCTCTGTTTAGTGCTTTATAGCTAGATTTATTGAAGAATGGATTAAAGCAAGTGTGGCAATTAGTTTGGAGCTTCAAGAGATTGTTTTGGTCTAGTTAGATTCAGTAATTAAGGTTTATTTAAACTCTAAACTAATCTCAATCAATTTGCTGGTAAAATGCTTAGTTTTTCTGTCCAGCGTCATACAACGCCAGTTGCCGTTACACAACGCTGAGTTAATTCGATTTTAAATTGCAAAATCTCTGACAAGGTTGGAACAGCGTTACACAACGCTGCAACGTTAGTTCATTTGCTTTTAAACCAGTTAAATCCATTATTTTCCCTTGTCAGAACGTTGTGCAACGCTAAGTAACGTTACACAACATTTCCACTCCTATGTTGTGTAACGCTATTCAGCGTTGTACAACGCAGTCTGAAGCAGGCGACTCTGCATTGCTCAGACATCGATCAGCATCGATGCTGCATGCATGCTGCCTTGTTCCATGCATCGTAGCGTTGTGTAACGCTCTATTTTTCGCTCAGACTTCGCTCAGTCGCTCTGGACGCGTAGTGCAACGCTGAATAGCGTTGTGCAACGGCGACGTTGTGTGACGCCAGTCAGCGTCGTATGACGTTCTGACAATATTGTTTGAGGTTGTCAGTTCTGCCTTAATTCTTTTCTTGACTTCGTTGTGCAACGCTACCAAGCGTTACACAACGCTCTGACAAGTTCCAACGGAACTGTCGAGCTTCTGCTTTGGACTTTTGCTGAAGCGTTGTGCAACGCTATACAGCGTTACACAACGCTCTGACAACTCACAACGTTATTGTCTGTGACCGTTTGATTTTTCAACGGCTATTTAGGCGTTGTACAACGGCATATAGCGTTGTATAACGCCAGAGTCTGTTTTCACTGGTTTTTGGAGCTGTTGGCGCCCCCTATATATATGGGGCCTCTTGGAACTGTTTAGACACTTTTGAAACCTTTGAAACTCCTCCCTTTTGAGCTCCAACCAGTTAGACATTACTCTCTCTTGTGTTTGAGCATTATTTTAGCAAAATCATTGAGATTAGAGTGTGCAAAACCAATCCACTAGTGTTAATTGCTAGATTTGTTGAGTGATTTGGTTAGAGCCTCAATCCTTTGAGTGTTTGAGCTTGTCTAATTGAGTTAGGCCAATCCACCTTGAGAGTGATTGTAACAAGGTGATTTTGGTTCGAATTTGTAGTCCCGTTCGTGTGGAATTGAACGGAGCGCGCCCATTTCGAGGTTGCGAAACTCCCGGAGACTTACGACTAAGGCTAGCACTTCCTAGCGGGTCGGAACTCCGTAATACATCGCGTGTCATTTCTTCTCTTCTCTCTTTACCTTTCTTGAATTGTGAATTGCTTGTGCTTTGATTGTGTTTTGTTAGAACAAGTTTGAATTGAACCAAATATTGACCATACCGGTTTAGAACTTTGTTTTTGTGCCTATTCACCCCCCTCTAGGCCTTTAAATTAGGGACAACAAAGTAGTATCAGAGCCAGGTTATCTTTTGACCATCTTGTTAGGTAGATAACCTCGATTCATGGCCTCTAGGGTGATAGAAAAACCGGACAAGTTTGGTTCCACTTGCAAGAACTTTCGTTATTGGAAGAGATGTATGGTTGTATACCTTAACTTGATTGATCTTTAGGAGGTTGTTGATAAGTCATACACACCAATTGTTGATAGTGAAGGTAGAGAAATCCATGCCTCTAAGACCATTAGGACCAAAAATGATAATGCCGTGAATGTCTTGTTAAATTCGGTACATGAGTCCATAGCGGCCATTTTTGGTAGCTCTACTAGTGCACATGAAATGTGGGTTTCTCTCTTGAACCGTTATGAGGGAAATTCTCTAATCAAAAGCTCTCGACAATTTGAGTTAGAGTCTAGATTGGATAATTTCCGCATACGGGAAGGTGAATGCATCGAGGAGATGTATACTCGGTTTATACAATTGCTCGATGAATTCACTAACATAGGAGAGACCCTATCTAATAGTCGTGTTATAGGAAGATTGCTTAGGGCTTTGGTGGGAAGACCTCAATTCGACACTCTCATCTCGACTCTTGAGACACAACAAAGGTCCCACAACAACCTCACACCGGAGATCATCTATACTCATTACCGGTGCGTGGAGGAGAAGCTCAAGCAACTTGGAGAATTGAAGTATGAGCCCAAGACCGTGGCATTGGCGGCAAGTGACAACAAGGCATCCCCTTCCAAGAACCGCCACAACGACAACCACCAAGGGAGACACCGCCACTCAAGTGACAAGGCCAAAGGCATCATCGACCTTGATGAGGACAAGCAAGGAGCCGTTCTCTCAAAGATGTTTCGAGCCATCATGATCTTTGAGGGAAAGTTCAACAAAGAAAGGC
This sequence comes from Rhynchospora pubera, assembly GCA_028095005.1. Taxonomy (NCBI): domain Eukaryota; kingdom Viridiplantae; phylum Streptophyta; class Magnoliopsida; order Poales; family Cyperaceae; genus Rhynchospora; species Rhynchospora pubera. The sequence continues at coordinate 226,321,297 of CM051459.1, read as the reverse complement.
TTGAGAATGACGAAAGAGCTCTTTGCTTCGTGTGCCAAAAAGAAGGTCATACCATGTACTCTTGCTTCAAGCTCTTCCCTCACTTGAAGAAGGACAAGGAAGATGGTGGCAAGAGAAGGGGTGATGGCCGGTTCAAGTCCAAGAAGGGACACTACAAGAGCAAGAAGAAGGGTGAGAGAGCCATGCAAGCCACTTGGGACAACGATTCCGATTCAAGCTCATCCTCTCAATCCGATTCGGAATCCGAGTGCGACTTTGACAACCTTGCTCTTGTGGCTCAAGTGAATGATGTGGTGATGCCGGTGGATGACGACCTAGATGACTTGGTGAAGGAGGTCTTCAATGAGTTCAACCGAGGCAAAATCTATGTGCATCCATTGAGCAAAGCTAGCCTTGATGAAGCATCATCCTCTACATCGACTTTCACATAAGCTCCATCTACTATCCAAGAGGAACCATCCACAATTGCCATTGAAATGCCCAAGGTCACAAATGAGGTACTTCTAAACTCATTCTCTAGTAGTGATAGCGATTGTGATAGTGAGAATGACTTGAGCTTGAATGATGATGCAAACTTGCAATTTGATAGGTTGAATGATTATCTTGATGAGTCTCTTAAGACTATTGCTAGTCAAAAAGAGCAAATTAGTCTTTTGACGACTAAGATGCATGATCTTGAATCTTTGGTGACAAAGTATAAGGGTATGATTGAAAGTTTTGAAAAACCAAGTGTTTGTGAAAAATGTCAAACTCTTTTGAGTGAGACAAATGTTTTGAAAAATGAAAGGACTTCAAGTTCGTCTAGTGCTTCTCATAGCACCAAGATGAATCTTGATAAAATGTTTGTGGGACAAAAACCCAATGACAAAACGGGTCTTGGCTTCAAAAAGAGGAATCAATCCTTTTCTAGACCAAGAACCATGTCAAGCCCAACACAAAATGAGAGACTTTATCACAAGAGCACCAATGGTAGGAACACTCACGGGCAAGGGCAAAAGAATTTCGTTGGCTCTCAAAATGGTGCTCAAAAGAATTTTGGTAGGAATAGAAATGGGTCTCAAAGACCTCAAAAGAACTTTCAAAACAATCGGGGCCCAAGCAACTTGTATTTCAAGGGACCCGATGGGTGTTTTCATCCTTTTCAAAACAATGGTGGGAATAGGAATAGAACACACACTAGACCTCAAACCAATGGGGGAAATCAAAAAGTCTCTCAACAAAACAAAAGGAATTTTCAAAAACCAATTTTGAGAAACTCTCAATCATACACTTTCTCTAAGGATCCAAAGATTAGGGCCATGGAGCTTAGGCGTCATTTTCAAACCCATTTTGTTAGAGAAAGTTCACAAGTGAACAAGCCAACTTGTGCTTGTTGCAACTATTGTGGTAAGAATGGCCATGTCACACTAGAATGTAAAGTTAGGAAAGCAAATCATACATCCGGTTCAATTAACATGATTTGGGTTCCTAAAGTCACTTCCACATCCATTTTGATTGGTGGAAGTGGTTCGAGTGTGGCTTAGTTAGCCATCTTCTTTCCCCAAGGTTATTCTTGTCAAATCTTAAGGGGGAGAGATTACAAGAATAATATATTAGTTGTTTGTTTCTAACTAATATGTATTCTTGTAGGTTTGTTTGTTATCATTATTCAAGAGAAGTGCTTGGATCATAGATAGTGGTTGTTCACATCACATGACGGGTGATGAATCTTGTTTCAAGACACTTGAACCTTTTGATGGTGGTGAGGTTACTTTTGGTAATAATCTTAGGAAGAGCTCTATTATTGGTATAGGCTCGGTTGGAAATCAAAATTTAACGGTTTTTAATGTTTACCTTGTGGATGGTCTCAACTACAACCTTTTAAGTGTGAGCCAATTATGTGATGCGGGATATTATTTGAAGTTTGATCACTCCTCTTGTTTTGTGCATCAAATTTCGGATAATTCTCTTGTTTACACGGGACAAAGGAAAAAGGATGTCTATTACTTGAACTTTGATCACTTCACAAATGGTGAACAATGCTTTAGTGCCATAGCTACCGGTTCATGGTTATGGCATAGAAGACTTGGTCACGTCTCTCTAGACTCCATTAAGAAACTTGTGAAATTGAAACTTGTCCGTGGTCTTCCATCACATAAACTAGACTTAAATGGGTTGTGTGAAGCTTGCATGAAAGGCAAGAAAACCAAGTCTAGTTTCAAAACCAAAGAGATCATCTCAACCTCTCAACCTTTGCAATTTCTTCATATGGACTTGTTTGGACCAATCAATGTGTTGAGTATTAGTAAGAAAAAGTATGTCTTTGTGGTGTTAGATAACTATAGTCGCTTTACTTGGGTTTTCTTTCTTGCTCACAAGGAAGAAGCATTTGACCATTTTGTTAAATTTAGCAATCGGGTTGAAAACGAAAAAGGGGTGAAAATCTCTAGAATTCGTAGTGACCATGTAAGGGAATTTGAAAATGCTAAATTTGATGAATTGTGCATAGAAAAAGGATATAAACAAGAGTTTTCCGCTCCACGCACCCCTCAACAAAACGGTGTAGTGGAGAGGAAGAACCGAACCTTACAAGAATTAGCACGCACCATGCTACATGAATTTGCCGTACCCAAATTTCTTTGGGCCGAAGCGGTAAATACGGCATGTCATGTAGTAAATCGTGCATGCATTCGTTCTCAACTCAAGAAAACTCCTTTTGAATTATGGTTCGGTCATACTCCTAATATATCCTATTTCCGTGTATTTGGCTCCAAATGTTTTGTCTTTGATGAGTCTCCTAAAGTAACCAAGTTTGATGCCAAGTCTTTGCCCGGTATTTTTGTTGGTTACTCAACCACAAGCAAAGCGTATAGAGTCTATTTGCCAAACTCAAAGGTAGTTATTGAGTCTATTAATGTCAAATTTGATGAAAAAGTCCTTGAGGAATCCAAGGAAGGTAATTCTATTGTAGGTACACAAGAGGAAGAAATTACGCAAGAAATCGAGTTACAACCTCAAGCACAACCACCGGTGATTATTGAGGAGCCTTTGAACCGGGTTGATGACATTTTGATAGGGGGAGAGACTCATGAGGAGGGTATCTTAGACACAACTCAAAATGAAACGCCTCATGATGATCCTCAACCTCAACCGTCTCCCCAACCGGTTCATGAGCCTCCCGAAGTGCTTAGAGAAATTTCCTCTCATCCTCTTACTAATGTCATAGGTGACCCTAGGAAAGGTGTTAGGACTAGGTCTAGTTTGCACCAAACTATTGGTCATTGTGCCTTTGTTTCTCAACTTGAACCAAAATCCTTCAAAGAGGCCAATGTTGACCCAAATTGGATTGTTGCCATGCAAGAAGAGTTGAACCAATTTGAAAGAAATCAAGTTTGGGAACTTGTACCATTACCAAAGGGTAAGCAAGTTATTGGTACCAAATGGGTTTTTAGAAACAAGCTAAGTGAGGATGGTATTGTGGTTAGAAACAAAGCCCGTTTGGTTGCACAAGGTTTCAAGCAACAAGAAGGTATTGATTTTGAGGAGACCTTTGCACCGGTTGCTCGTCTTGAATCCATTAGAATGCTCTTGGCTTTTGCCGCTAACAAAGGCTTTACCCTATTCCAAATGGATGTCAAGAGTGCTTTTCTAAATGGTTGGATAGATGAGGAAGTTTATGTCCAACAACCACCCGGTTTTGTTGACCATTTCAAACCGGACCATGTGTATAAGCTTCACAAAGCCTTGTATGGTTTGAAGCAAGCTCCTAGAGCTTGGTATGGTAGACTTTGTACCTTTCTTCTAGACAATGGCTTTAGTAGGGGCAAAATGGATACAACTCTTTTCACTAAGAAAAAAGATGACCATTTGCTAATTGTGCAAATTTATGTGGATGATATTATCTTTGGCTCTACTAATGCAACTCTTGCCCAAGAGTTTTTTTCTTTGATGAGTAGTGAATTTGAGATGAGCATGATGGGAGAACTCACTTTCTTCTTGGGGCTTCAAATCAAACAATTCAAGGATGGTATCTTTGTGAACCAAGTCAAATACGCCAAGGAGTTAGTGAAGAAATTCGGTGTTGAAGATAGCAAGAGTTTAGACACACCCATGGACAAAAGTGCGAATATCGATGCAGATGAGAAAGGCAAGCCTATGGACATAACTCTCTATCGGGGCATGATCGGTAGCCTACTCTATCTCACGGCTAGTAGGCCGGATATTATGTATGCCGTATGTCTATGTGCTAGGTACCAAGCCAATCCTAAGGAATCTCACCACAAAGCGGTAAAACGTATCTTGCGATACGTCAAGGGTACTCAAAACCTAGGTCTTTGGTATGGTAGACAAACCGAACTAGACTTGTTAGGTTATACCGATGCCGATTTTGCCGGTGACCGTATGGACCGCAAGAGTACTAGTGGAACTTGCCAATTTCTTGGTGGTTCACTTGTATCTTGGTCTAGCCGCAAGCAAACTTCGGTTGCTCTCTCCACCGCGGAAGCGGAATATGTAGCGGCCGGTAGTTGTTGTACTCAACTTCTTTGGATGATGCAAACCCTTAGGGATTTTGAGTTAGATTTCCAAAAGGTACCAATCTTGTGTGACAATACTAGTGCCATCCTTATTTCCAAAAATCCGGTATTGCACTCTAGAACCAAGCACATAGAGATACGACATCATTTTATCCGTGATCATGTTGAGAAAGGTGATGTGGAATTGGTCTACATCGACACGAAGGAGCAAATCGCCGATATCTTCACCAAACCTCTTCCAACACAACAACATCTTGAACTTAGGTTCAAACTTGGTATGCTTGAACTCAAAGATTAAATTTATGCATATCATGTTGTTGTTTTTGTTGTTTGGAGTTGTACAACGCTATCCACCGTTGTAAGACGTTGCTTTACTTCTTTATTTTATTTTTATTTTTTTTATTTTGTTTGGCTTTAGTGTTGTACAACGCCTTTTAACGTTGCACAACGCTGGGTTGTAGCGTCACCCATCGCTACTCAGCGTTGTACAACGGAGCAGTCAGTCTCTGCTCAATTTTCGCTGTTTTGACTCCTGCGTTGTACAACGCCCTTTGGCGTTACTTAACGGTGGACGCGTTTTTTAACAGATGCGACCCCACCTTTTCTTCTTCTTCCTCTTCTTCTCTCTCAAATCCGAGCCCCTTCTATTTTTCTCTCTTTCTCTCCAACTCACACCCTTTCATCTCTCTCTCTCAATACTCTCTCAATTCTCTCTCTCCACTCCAACCAAAACCACCAAAATACTCCTCTCTCTCTCCTCTCCACCCTCATACCCTCAAATCACTCTCTCTCTCTCTATCTCTCAATCTACCGAAACCCTAGCCACCGCCATCACCGTCAATTCCGGCGATCCGACCGTCGGATTTTCGATCGGCTTCGGTTCTGTGCTCTCCAAGGTCATCTCATCCTCTCCCGCTCTTCAATTTAAAGGTTTAACCTCATCCTTTCTTTCTCAATTTTCAATGGCACCGAAAACCGCTACCAACAAACGGTCTAAGCGCAACCCCAAGGGCGCTTCCTCATCCAACCCACCGGTTCAACCCGACCAACCAATTCCAATGGATATACCACCGGTACCCGTGGATTGGACCCTCTCTTCGTCCAACAATTACCTATTCAAAGACTCGGCCTCGTTCATGCATTTTTGCCAATACCGTGATGTCAATCGCGAGTGTTCCGAGTGCTTCTTCTTTGAGCACCCCTATGGTGTCTACCATTTGAATCCAAGGGAATTGACTTGGATCAAAGAAAGGATTGAATATTGGAACATGGCGGGTCTTCTCGCACATTCTCAACCGTACAACCCGTCATTATTCAAGCTCTTCTATGCCAATCTCACAATGACGTGGACCGATGGCCACCCAACCGCCAACTCCTATGTCCTCGGTCGGCACATCTCAATCACCGAGGAAACCTTGGCCAACCTTCTCGGCCTCGACAATGACAACTTGGAGATTTACATCCATGCCAATTGGCCCCGCGAATTGCCTCCGTATGACGAATACCACCGATTCTTTTATTGTTGGAGGAACTACAACGTTCGCCAATTCACCGCCACCGAGCTACCGGCCTTGCACCGCCTTCTCTTCCTCTTCATCAATAACATCATCACTCCGAAGGCAACAATCAAGACCAATGTGGAGCAATTCGCCGTGTTTCTCCTTCGCTCCCTCCTCGAGATGAATCAAAAGGTGAATCTCCCTTTCATCATGCTTGCTCATATGGCACGGGCCGATACCTCTCCTCGCTTCTCTTTTCCATATGCCCACATTATTCAATCCGTTCTCATTGAAAGCGGCATCCCTCATGACACACCTCTTTGGGGCGAACCCGTGCCCGAGAATGCCATTGCCAATCCCGAAAATCTCATGGCACATCTCACCGGTACCGGATGGATGGCCCAAGATGATGACTCCATTGTGCCCGGTGCATTCCACCGCAACAACTACATCTTCCGCCCAAATGCCACCATCAATCAATATGAGGAGATAGGCAATGAACCATTGTATGTGCCCGGAGGACGGATGGAAGGTCAAGGCGCACCTCAAGACTTCCATGCCTATCTTGATGCTAAATTCGCCGCCTTGACCACTCACATTGATACGCGGTTCAACACGATTGAGGAAAACTTGACCGCTTACCAAGCCAAGACCGATGCCTCGATCACTCATCTCAAGGATGAGATGATCAATCTTTGGGGAAAGATGGAGCTCCATCTCAAGAGGGGATTCGGTAGTGGCGCGGGTGATGATGATGAGGAGTAGTCTCGCCGAAACCGTCTCCAAGCCTTAGCCCTCTCTTTTCTATTCTATTTTGATTTTCGTACTTTATTTGCCTTTCGTATCTCTTGTGTGACTTTGACATTTTCTTTTGGTTGTTTTGAATGACTATGTTGTGCTAAATGGCTTTGATTTGCTATATGGATGTTGCTTGAATTATGTTTGTGCTAAATGAATTATGTTTGTGCTAAATGGCTTCGTTTTTAGCTCTTTTTCTTTTAATATGCATGCATGGTCTATAATTGTTAGTTTATGCCTTCGTTAAACCTTGTTAGATACCCCTAATCCAATGAACTTAGTGGCTAAATTCTTTTCGAAAGGGGGAGGAACTTTATGGTTTATAATCAAGGGCGTTTTGGGTATTCTTTTCCCTATTTGCAAAAAGGGAGAGAATTAGGTAATTTGGGGTATTCCGCCTTGTTGTATCAAGTCCCAAATGTACCTTAGGTGTTGTTTTGCAACTCGGCAAAAGGGGGAGATTGTTGGTTAAACATTTTCTCTCGATTTGCCGATTTGCAAAACAACACCGAAACCCTTAAACTAACATCTCTTTTTAGTGCTTTATAGCTAGATTTATTGAAGAATGGATTAAAGCAAGTGTGGCAATTAGTTTGGAGCTTCAAGAGATTGTTTTGGTCTAGTTAGATTCAGTAATTAAGGTTTATTTAAACTCTAAACTAATCTCAATCAATTTGCTGGTAAAATGCTCAGTTTTTCTGTCCAGCGTCATACAACGCCAGTTGCCGTTACACAACGCTGAGTTAATTCGATTTTAAATTGCAAAATCTCTGACAAGGTTGGAACAGCGTTACACAACGCTGCAACGTTAGTTCATTTGCTTTTAAACCAGTTAAATCCATTATTTTCCCTTATCAGAACGTTGTGCAACGCTAAGTAACGTTACACAACATTTCCACTCCTATGTTGTGTAACGCTATTCAGCGTTGTACAACGCAGTCTGAAGCAGGCGACTCTGCATTGCTCAGACATCGATCAGCATCGATGCTGCATGCATGCTGCCTTGTTCCATGCATCGTAGCGTTGTGTAACGCTCTATTTTTCGCTCAGACTTCGCTCAGTCGCTCTGGACGCGTAGTGCAACGCTGAATAGCGTTGTGCAACGGCGACGTTGTGTGGCGCCAGTCAGCGTCGTATGACGTTCTGACAATATTGTTTGAGGTTGTCAGTTCTGCCTTAATTCTTTTCTTGACTTCGTTGTGCAACGCTACCAAGCGTTACACAACGCTCTGACAAGTTCCAACGGAACTGTCGAGCTTCTGCTTTGGACTTTTGCTGAAGCGTTGTGCAACGCTATACAGCGTTACACAACGCTCTGACAACTCACAACGTTATTGTCTGTGACCGTTTGATTTTTCAACGGCTATTTAGGCGTTGTACAACGGCATATAGCGTTGTATAACGCCAGAGTCTGTTTTGACTGGTTTTTGGAGCTGTTGGCGCCCCCTATATATATGGGGCCTCTTGGAACTGTTTAGACACTTTTGAAACCTTTGAAACTCCTCCCTTTTGAGCTCCAACCAGTTAGACATTACTCTCTCTTGTGTTTGAGCATTATTTTAGCAAAATCATTGAGATTAGAGTGTGCAAAACCAATCCACTAGTGTTAATTGCTAGATTTGTTGAGTGATTTGGTTAGAGCCTCAATCCTTTGAGTGTTTGAGCTTGTCTAATTGAGTTAGGCCAATCCACCTTGAGAGTGATTGTAACAAGGTGATTTGGTTCGAATTTGTAGTCCCGTTCGTGTGGAATTGAACGGAGCGCGCCCATTTCGAGGTTGCGAAACTCCCGGAGACTTACGACTAAGGCTAGCACTTCCTAGCGGGTCGGAACTCCGTAATACATCGCGTGTCATTTCTTCTCTTCTCTCTTTACCTTTCTTGAATTGTGAATTGCTTGTGCTTTGATTGTGTTTTGTTAGAACAAGTTTGAATTGAACCAAATATTGACCATACCGGTTTAGAACTTTGTTTTTGTGCCTATTCACCCCCCTCTAGGCCTTTAAATTAGGGACAACACTTACAATGTGCATTATTTGGATTTTATATGCGTAATTATTATGTATAATCTACTTTTTTTTTTTAATAAGTAAGATCTAAATCACACACTATATTCTATGGAGAATTTAAATGCAGATTAGTGTGATGAAATGACTTGTAATAAATTCAGAAATGGATAGACGTTCAAATGATACTCAAAATTTGCATTATATGCAATTTCATAGGCGTACTATGTCTGTATAATCTAATTTTTTAAAATAAGTAAGATATGAATCATAATCTAGATCATAAAGAGAATTTAAATACAGATCATTTTGATGTAATTACTTTAAATGCGGAGGGGAAAAGAGAATGGGAAAGATGCGAAAATGGGAGGGGAGCAGGAAAAAAGGAGAGGACAGAAGGTGAGAATTCAGATCTGATGCCGCGCGGCACATCGCGGAGCGCGGCATCTTAGCCGTCTGATCAAGATCCAATGGACAAGAAAGCTCCGTGCATGTAATCTAGATTAATAGACCCGTAAAAAATGAACCGTCCGATTAAGATCAGACGGCTCGTACGCGCGCTACACGGTGTCCCGCGCTACACGGAATTCGGGCCCCAGAAGGTGAGCGCTCCGTGGACTTATTGATTGACTATTTGACTCTTTGTCTCTCTGTTAATTGCTCAAACATCTATTAATATGAACTCCGCGAGAGGCAAGATACACGTGAAATCAATATAATTGTTTTCTTTTTTTTTTTGAGGGGGGAGGGGGGGTGGGCGCAAAAAAAGATAACGAGGCGAGTCTTTTGAGGCAATCGGAGCAGAGCCGAAGAACAAAACAAATTTCAGGCCGGATCCCGGAACGATATTGATCAGATCCATGAAGTCCTGGTACCATTTAATTTTAAGCACAGACATTTCGAAAATTCACTACACAGGGACTAATTAAATTCCAAAACTAACATTCATTAACACTGACTTATTTTACAAGAAAAATTCTGAATATATATATATATATGGCTAATGTGCCATCAATGGCACGGAGGATCCCGTACCACCAAGTCATTTTTCGAAATCCAAAATTTAAATGGTCAATCCAAACCGTTCAAGTTGTTCTCCATATTGAAATATCTTTGAAGACCAAATTTTATATTTTTTCGAATTTTTTTGCTATTTATTATGATATTTTTAAAAACATTATGATTAGAGTATTTCAGGCCCTCTAATTTGAAAATATCATAATAAATAGCAAAAAAATTGAAAAAAATGTAAAATTTGGTCTCCAAAGGTATTTCAATATTTTGATCAACTTGAACGGTTTGAATCGGCCGTTTGACTTTTAAATTTCGAAAAACGAGTCGATAGAAAATTGATGGCACGTGCCATCGATGGCGCGTTAGCCATTCTCTCTCTCTCTATATATATATACTAGCAGCAGTGCCCACTCAATGTGTGGGCCGACTTTAATATGTGATATGTGAAAATGAAGATATTTTTTTTTATAAACATATATTGTCCATTTTCAATATTTAAGGTCAACGTTGTATTGATCATAAAAATTTATGATGTGTGAACATATACTCTCTAAAGATAGCAGCAATATGCACTGGTTTAAACAAATAGAATAAATAAAAGTAGATATGTGAACAACTCTAAAAAATAATTCGATGAAAATAAATATATTTCTCAATAAACAGTTTCACATAAAAAAAAACACCATGTTTATACGCAATTTTTTAGAGAGTCATTTGTTTAGTTGCGTTCAACAAAAAATTGCAAGCTGTGCAGCATAATCAAACTGAAAGCATTATTGTATTAGTACAATATTAGTATTGTGATAGCACATCGGAACCATTCAGGGTAAAATCAAAATTTGTCATCTTAAGTTCTCAAATGCAATTGCAAACTTCATTTTTAGTTTATCCATCATTGTGTCCCCAATATAATTAAGTTCTCAAGTGCCAAGCACTATTAAAAATGTAATTAAGAGAAGACACACCGTCAGACTTTTTTAGTTATACTTCTCATGTGTCATGCAAAGTGCTTACCCAAATGTCCAATATTATTCTCAGTACAACATAAGTGAACTCTTCCTGCGCATGAACCAGTTAGAAGCTCAATATTTCACAACAGTGGCACTCATTCGTATATGACAGGGCATGACCATCCTTCACTATTTTGAGAGAAGATGTAAACTACCAATCCTAATAAATCAGCAACAGTACTACAAGCTATAGAATTCAAATTCAAGTCAAAGAAATTAAATAAAAGATGCGGCAAGTCTCAGCAAACTGAAAATAGATAAAGGCAAGTAAGATCCATATTTTTCTATAATAGTACCCCTACACTTTACCTTCTTACCAGAATCCGACAGGCTAGTATAGTTGCCAGAAAAAACCTTTATCTATTCTATTTTATTTTTTACCACCAGAGATATTTCTTCAATATAATGCTTACAGTTGAAAAAACCTAAAACCCGCAAGTCTATATGTCCAACCTACTGCACAAGAACTTCCTGTAAACATGATAATTAACTATCAATTTCACCAAGGTGACTAAAGGCCTAATTGAGAAATTAAGACACTTGATCTTCTTATTCAGGTTCAACAGTTCTGTATAAGACTGTAGGATCGCCCCAACATCCTCATCATATTCCAAACTTGTTTCCTCCGGGAAAGACGAATCTAGTTATTACACATTATGTGAAAGCAAGAAAGTAAATACATAGACACAACATCAGAAATTTATCCAATAGCGTCGATAAAAACATTTTAAATCCTAGTTTATTACAATTCTAAACATGATTCATAAATTATTCGTGCAGTAATTCAGTTGGTAAATAACATACCTGACAGACTCGGTATCAATTAAACATTATTCTCATATATTTAAAGCATTTGGTCTGGTCACATAGAGAGTTTTTTTCCTTGTCTGTTAATACTGAAATAACCTGTGCCATACTAAAAAAATAATTAAGGTCAAATAAAATAAGTTCAAATGACATGTATAATTCAGAAGAACAAAACCTTAAATTCTTTCTGATCCTTGGGCGAGTTATTTGTGATAGCATCCCAAATCTCCTTGAACATTCTTGTTTTTCCTCCACTTATTCACTTTCTCATGAAAAGAATCTTCTATGGCCTCTTATCTTCTCTTTTCACCAAAACTACCCCGGTTTGTCATTTCTTTAGCTTTTCGTCCATTTCTTTGACCTAGTTACAATGCATTTTATCCCATTTATCATCTTCATTTTCTTTTGAGGTTTTCCAATGTCACTTTATTTTATTTATTTCTTCAATTCATTCTTTGTACTCTAAAAGATATCTCTAAATTTCCTTTAATGAATACTTCAATTATAAAACTAAGAATTCCAAAAAAAAAAAAAAAACCAAACAATTGTCACTGAATCAAGAAGCACATAATAAACATTTAGTATTTTGTTCAGGATCTTACACCAGATTTACAAAGGTAGTTTTGTTCAAAAAGGAGATTAATGTGTCCCTTCACACAATATTCTAAAAATCAGTTATCATTATCAAATCAAATTCTGTTCTTTTCTTAAATTGCAGTCTTATTTTTAAGAGTACTATGAGAGAATAAAAAAATGACGGCTAAATAATGAAAGTTAATCCCAACATAAAAATTGAAAAAGAATAAAGGGAGATGAGCATCAATTCAAACATACCTTTTTCTTGAGACCACCTGATATTGAGAGGTTTGTACAGCAATATAATGGTAATACTAAGAAATCAACTTTCTGAAAATACGAAGGAAAGGACTTTTCGAAATTAAAAAAATTCTCCAGTTGAATTTGAATATGTTTCTTGCACGATCGAGCAGCTATCAGACACAATCATGAATTTGAATATAAAAATAAAAAAATAGCATGCCATCATATTTCATTTAGAAGAATACGAACACGAAGAGGACTCAAATTTACCTCGAAAGCGCACAATCAGGCCTCTCAGATCAAAGCATTCATCTTCATCTCCAAGCCGCTTTTTTATCTCAAGGATTTCGTCTCCCATTTCAAATTCGTTGCCACCGTTAGTTGGGCGAGTTAGCGTAGGTTGGTGTCTAGGGCATCGCGTCTAGCGTAGGTCGCCGCCATCTCGGGCATCCCATCGCGACTGTCACTGGGCATCGCGTCTAGGGTTCTGGGATCGAAGAGAGGAAGAGGGAGAAATGATAATCGAAGAGAGGAGAGAGTCGAGTGGTGTGGTGAAGCCATCTCCTCAGCGAAGAGCGAAGAGATGCAGCGAAGAGAAGCGACTGGAATGAGGAGAGAGGAAACATGAAATTTCAAAATGAATAAAATAAAATCTAAACGAAAGATCCTCAGGCTTGTATAAAGGAACGAAATATAGCGCGCATCAAACGAAAGATTAATTAACTCTCCGTTCTGAGACATCATCTGATCCATTCATCAATTTACATTTTTAATCGTTAACAGTGTAGATCGTTCAAAATAGATCATCAACGGTGCAAATTGTTCAGACCAAAGTTGTATCCTGAGATGTTACATTCTTTCATTGGTGCTTTTAATATAGTAGAGATATATAGTGGATGGATAAAATACACTCTGGTGTATGGATCGTCTCCCGTACACCAGAGTCGTTAATGAAATTCAAAAATCCAACAGTCGATCCGAACCGTTCAACTTATTCTCCATATTGAAAAACTCTCGAAGACCAAATTTTACATTTTTTCGAAATTTTTTGCTATATATTATGATATTTTCAAAAAACACTACAATTAGAGTATTTCAGACTCTCCAAATTGAAAATATCATAATATATAGCAAAAAAATTCGAAAAAATAAAAAATTTGGTCTCCGAGAGTTTTTCAATGTGGAGAACAATTTGAACGGTTCGGATCGACCGTTTGATTTTTGGATTTCGAAAACGACTCTGGTGTATGAGGACGATCCGTGAGTCGCGACTCACCGTAGCTAAACTCTATATATATATATATATATATATATATATATATATATATATATATATATAGGATGGCTAACGTGCCATAGATGGTACAGAGGGTCCCGTGCCATAGAGTCGTTTTTCGAGATCCAAAATTCAAATGCTCAATCCGAACCGTTCAAGTTATTCACCATATTAAAATACCCTTAGAGACCAAATTTTATATTCCCTTATATAGATAATGGCTAACGCGCCATAGATGGCACGTGCCATCGATTTTCTATCAACTCGCTTTTTGAAATTTAAAAGTCAAACGGTCGATCCAACCATTCAAATTGATCAAAATATTGAAGTACCTTTGGAGACCAAATTTTATATTTTTTCGAATTTTTTGCTATTTATTATGATATTTTCAAATTGGAGGGTCTGAAATACTCTAATCATAATGTTTTTAAAAATATCATAATAAATAGCAAAAAAATTCGAAAAAAATATAAAATTTGGTCTTCAAAGATATTTCGATATGGAGAACAACTTGAACAGTTTTGGATTGACCATTTGAATTTTAGATCTCGAAAAATGACTTGATGGCAAGGGACTCTCCGTGCCATCGATGGCGCGTTAGCCATTCTCTCTCTCTATATATATAGAGGTGGGCAAAAGTGCCATAGATGGCAATGCCATAGACGTCTTTTTTGAGTCATTTTTTTAAAGATCTGAAATTCAATCAATCAATCCAAACCGCTCAAATTGATCACCATATTGAAATACCATTGGAGACCAAATTTTATATTTTTTTGAATTTTTTTTCTATTTATTTTGATATGTTCAAATTGTAGGGTCTGAAATACTCCAACTATAACGTTTTTTTTAAAATATCATAATAAATAGCAGAAAAATTCGAAAAATGTAAAATTTGGTCTCCAAGGGTATTTTAATATGGTGAATAACTTGAACGGTTTGGATTGAGCATTTGAATTTTGGATCTCTAAAAATGACTCTATGGCACGGGACCCTCTGTGCCATCTATGACACGTTAGCCATTCTATATATATATATATATATATATATATATATATATATATATGAGTTTTGCTATTCTCAAATTTTTTAAAATCACTGTTATTGAAGGGTCCAGAATTTATTAGATTAAGTATTTTAAAAAATATGAGAAAAATAGTAAAAAAATAAAAAAAAAATGTAAAATTTGGTTTCTAATGAGATTTCAATATGAAGAAGATAATGAACGGTTTGGATCGGTTGTTTGAAACATGAAATGTAAGAACGAATCCGTAGCACGAAGGGCATCCGTGCTATGCATAGCATTTTAGCAATCCTCTATATATATTTATATAGAGAGAGAGAATGGACATAGAACACTAATGTGCATGTGGTACAGGATTTAAATACCGTGAGATGTCTTTAAAATTTGTGCGGAGATCTTTGATAAACGGTTCAGATTGACGCGCTGAAAGCTCCGATTTATCTCCGTTTCATTAAAAATTTCCGTCGGTTCCGTTTAATCATCTCCGTCTCTATGTTAAACTCTCCTCTTTCTCTCTCTCTCTGAGTCTCCAGTCTCCACCTCTGATCTCTCCTTAGAAAAACCTCGTCTCTGCCTCATCCCCCTCTTCTCACTAGCCATCCTCCTCTCTCCAGACGAGCTTTTCCATTGTGGAAGCTGCAACCTGCGACCTGTCTAAAAAACCCTCAATCCTAAGCTGTGACCTGCCTCTGTCGATCCATAGCTGCGACCTGCCTGAAACCCGAAGTCTCCGCCTGCCGCCTATGACCTGCATCCAAACCCCCCTCTGCCGATCCATCGCTGTGACTTTTTCCCTCCTTCAAGTGCTTCCAACATTTACTGGTACAAAAATCAGATCTTGAGCTGTACATGCATTTCTTGCATAATCGCACCTTTCTATTCTTTATTCTGCTTCGTTATCCATCCTCAAAAAGGAAGTATATGCCATCTCATGTTTCATTTTTATTACGGTAAACCATAATTTGAATTGCATTCTTTTTTTCTTTCTGCAATTATGAGTATTTTTTCCCTGCCATGATACATGATTTAGGGGAAATTAATTATTTCAATTCCAATACATGTGTGACTGTTACATAAGCAGAATTATTTGTGCTCGACCTGACTCAACTGAAAATTCAGGCTAAACGAATGATTTATTGTTTTCCTTTTTATGTTTAATTGATGTTCTCTGACAACCCACCGAACAGATCTGATGTAATTTCCTTAGGAGCTCTGACAACCCACTGAAATGATGTTTGCTCACCATGAAGGCTCTCAATTGTTGGTTGTCATGCTAAAATTAGGATTTTTTTTTTTTACTTTTTTGAGCAAAACTAGAAGTATTGTTGCTGAAGAATTGGGTTATTTGAGCTAAGTTCTTGTAAACGTCAGTATTGCTTATATAGTGCTTAAGATCTTGTAAAAAAATTTTGATGTACTGTAATTTTTGGAGAACCTCTCTAGACAATGGAAATTTTGATATACACATTTTCTTTTATGATGATCATTGTTCTCAATAAGTAAAAATTTGTAACTGATCCTTGTGCATTTTGTAATTGATCAATGTTCACTTTGATGATATTTTAATTGAACGCCGTAGAAAAGCACAATCGTTGTATACAATTCATTCTATGAACTGGTATTGGATTTGTAATATTGTACCAAAAGAAAAGAACATTGAATAGCATTCAGTTTAGTGCCTCAACATCACTAAATTTAGTAGTAGCAACTTAAGAACAATCACATAGACATCCAGTAACACACAAGCAGTGCTTCTTTGATAGACATGCCTCTTTTCCAATTCAGAGATTTCGGAGCACAAAACCTATTCTTTATTTTTTTAGTTTATGGATTTTACTTGAACAACTCATGAAAATTTGTCCATGATTTGTATATTATTTCTTTTCCTCTTTCCCTTACATTCAAAAGTAAATTCCCTTGTATCCAAATCATCAGCAATTGATGAAGATGCTCCTTCATTTGACATCATTTTCTCAAAAGTAGACACCTACATAAAAGAAAAACTTTATTAATCTCTAGATTCAGCGCACTCTAAAAACTTTGTTTTCTGATACAGCTGTATATGAGACATCAGAAATTTGATTGACATAAATCATTGATTTCCGTTTAGAATCAAATTGCTGGTGAAGCTGTATCTGAGAAGATATCTTCTCATTGGGTGCGTTTGGATCGTTAGAAGAAAGAAGAAGAAGAAAGAAGAAGAATAAAAAAAATTATAAACAATCCAAACTCTTCACAAAGTTACACACTTCCCAATACTTATTCTCTTCTTTCTTTCTTCCCACACCTATCCAAACGGAGCCTTGACTCACCAAATTTCCCTAGACTCACCAAATTCCTCATAAAGGTCAGAAATTAAAATTTTAAACAACTGTATAGTGCCAGAAGTCTCTTTATTTTTTTCGTTGCTCCACCAGTGCACGATAGATTAATAAAGTTTTTCTTTTATGTAGGTGTCTACTTTTTAGAATCAATAGAACGGTGCTCCACCAGTTTTAAAACTTTAATATCTTCTCATTGATTTCCGTTTAGAATCACAAATGCTAGCAAACGGTGCAAAGCAGAGATTGACTGATTGAATTTAGGATCTTAAAAAAATGATTCAAAAAAAATATTTATGACACTTTAGTCCACTTATATATATATATATGTGTGTGTGTGACTGTGACTACATTCTCTTTCTCAAGAATATAACGTCCAGATTCTTGGAATTGAGTAATTGACATACAAAATTACAAAATACAGTTGATATTTCGAGTCCGAAACAACCTGCAAGTAATGGTCATCTAAAAGGCTGTTAGAGCTATCAATGGTACCATTTTAATCGTTTATGCAATCCGTATCGTATTCGATAAGACGGGTATGGATAATTTTTATTTTCATTAAGTTATTGGATATGAGTATGTGTAAAAATAAATTTCGTTAATTTATTGGATAAGAGTAAGGATAAGGCTATTTCGTAACCATTATTTACGCGTACCGTTATATATTTAATATATAATTTATAATCTTTAATGAGAAAATATATGATAATAATATCCAATTAATATGTTAATAACTAGTAAGGAAATTTGATTGATAGATTTAACAGAGACAATATAGCACATTAATAATTTGTAATTCATGATGATGAGTAAGTATTGATTCTTTCATTTAAAACTTTTAATTATTAATTAGTTATATATATTTTTGTGATAATTTACATGAGAAGATATTATATGATTTTATTATATTTAAAGTATTATTCAATGTTGCACTTTAATAATATATTTATTTGATATTATTTATTTAATTATCCATATTGTACATATTTTATTGAATTATTATTATCATTATTATTCGTTTTCTACTGTTATCCTATCCTTATCGTTAATTCATAACGGGTAAGGATAGGATGCAGGCAAGTCAATTTTTAACAGGTACGAATAGAATATGGATAAAGAAAATTTTAACAGATACCGTATCCTATCCGACCCATTGACAGTCCTAATTAGGCGGTAGGTGGCACTGCATGCAAAAAGAGAGGAAGTTTCCTTTTAACATTCACACCAAACGTCTCGCTCGTCTAGTTCCTCAGGCTTCATCCCGCAAGGAAGGTCCCAGTTAAAACTATATAAAAGGTTCGCCAGTGTCAGCTCGACGACTGCCAAACCGAAGGCTTTGCCAGGACAAATCCTACATCCAGCACCAAATGGAAAGAACTCCAGATCATCCATTGCCTTTGAGCCAGCACGATTGTTGCTGCACTCAGCAAACCTCTCTGGCTTGAAGTCCTCTGGATCCTTCCAGTATTTTGAGTCCCTTCCTACCAATCCAAAAACATAATCTTACATATAATAAAGATGCGTGGATTGTTCCAAAGGGTGCGAATGAAAATGTGTCTATTTTAATATATATTTTATAGAGTGCCATTTCAAAGATATCTCGCCAAAAGATGCAATCAAATTGATGGTTTAAAATATGTGATTGAAAAGATGCATAACTTACATGGTGACCATAGGGTATCATCTAAGGGATGTCTCCATCAAAGGGTATCTACATTTTATCTATAAATATATGCTCTTTTCTTTTATAAAAAAAAAACCAGTTTGCTCATGGCATCCGTTCATGGCACCCTTTCATATCATATGTCCATGACACCTTTTCATCGCATCTGCACATGACACTTTTCATCGCATCTTCTCAATGCAGCTCTTCACAATCACAAACAGTTTGCTCATTGCATCCGTTCATGACACCCTTTCATGGCATCTGTCCATGACACCTTTTGATCACATCTGCACATGGCACTTTTTCATCGCATCTTCTCAATGCAGCTCTTCACAATCACACATTTATTAAGCTAATTTCAATAATTTTCTACTTATTTATATAGGCTACATATATTTTCATCAAGACCTTTCAATGCATATGCTCATGGAATTCTTTCATGGCATCCAGTCAAAGCACCCTTCCATGACATTTGCACATGACATCCACCCATAGCACCTTTTCATCGCATCCGCTCATGGCATCTATTGATCGTATCTTCTTAGTGCACATCTTCACGCATTTATCAAACTATTTTCAATAATTCCCCACTTAGATTGATAAATAATAATAAATCTTATTTTATGTACGGTACCAGTGCAACCAATGCTTTATGGAAAAAACCAATATATAGAAATGTCAGACAATGACAGTGATGGAGAATATTATCCAATCAAACCAATACAACTACACCAATAAATATACTTTTATAATGAGATCCTTTCCACTAAAATCTTTATTAAAAATCTTCTCATTTTAAAATCATCTATCGACTTGAAAAGTAAAGACACAATTTTTTCATATATTATTTATAATAAAATTCAATATCGTCGAGCGAAGCTCGACATACAAATCTAGTTATAATTAGCTTAATTATCTAAATAAAATTTCAAATTTGCAATCCAGCTGATTAACAAAGTTCATATTTAAATTGTATCAATAATTAAGTTGATTACTTTAGGAGCTAGCTATATACCTATATTCCACAAATTTACAAGCATGGTAGTCCCCTTGGCAATTTCATAATCTAGGATGTTAACAGTATCTTGGCACAACCTTGGGATAAGTGGAGTAAGAGGATGCAACCTCAGAGTCTCCTTTATTATGAGACGTATGTAGTTGAGTTCAACAAGATCCGCTTCAGTTATGATTTCTCGGCATCCAAGTACTCGCCTCACCTCATCTTGCGCCTTCTTCATCACTTTTGGGTTTTTCACCAATTCACTCATTGCCCAATGTAGAAGTGCACCTGGCTCATCAGTGCCTCCCGCTACAGCATCCTAAGATTGCACGGGCAAGTACACATGTTTGATTGTGCTTATAATTAAAATATTTAAATGTATGTAATGATAAGAAAACTTATATATGCTGAACAAGCTTACAAAGATTATGGCTTTGACAGTGTCCATACTAATCGATTTGTTTCCATCTTCTTCATGTAGTCTTAAAAGAACACTTAGCAAATCATCTCCTCCTCCGTCAACCTCATGACTTGCTCTATGTTCTTGTATCATGCGATCTGTTAGCTCATCAATAGACATATGGCACTTAGCTGCCTTGCGCAAAGCCCTGGTACTGATCAGGTTTGCAAGACGGGATGACGGGAACAAGTTAGCAAGACATACCCCAGCAGATAATTCCCCTGACCTTTCAATCTCACTCGAAAAACGAATATCACCCTTGCTCTTGTTTGCTGTAGCAGCTCTTACTAAAACTTTATTTGACATGAGAGACATCATTTCACTAAGATTGACGATCTTCCTTTGGGAGGACAATGATGAGATCGACTGAATTAGTTTTGAGACCTCCTCTTCACGTATGGGCTTGAACGACTGGACCCGCTTATATCCTAGCAATTCTGAAGTTAGTATTTTGCGGAGCTCCCTCCAGTACTCACCATACGGTGCAAACACCAAGTCTATCCCACCATATGTGAAAATTTTTGCCGTGGGGCCAGCAGGACGGTTGCAGAATATTGTCTCATGGAATTTCAGGATCTGTCGAGCAGCCTCTTTTGAGGAGATCACTACAGTTGGTTGTTCGCCTATTTGGAGAAACATGAGATCACCGTACCGGCGTGATAAGTCATGGAGTGCATGATGAGGGAGACTGAAGCCGATCAAGTGGTGGAGGCTTCCTATCAAGGGAAGGGTCCATGGACCTGGGGGACGTTTAATTAGGTTGCGTTTTGAAAAGATTGTTTTGGCCTTGAGAAAGAAAAATAAAGCAAATGGTAAGAGAGGGAGTAATAGGTATATGGTGTGCATTTTCTTTTGATGGACTTGGTAGGATTTAGCATATGGATCCAATTATTTATAGACATGTTAAATTTGACGATACTGAGCTGTATTACTTCCAATAGGGAACGTTGCCTTCGCATATTAGGGTGCTGATCCGTACAATAAAATTTTAATCCGAAGTATAAAACATGAACTGTTCAGGACAATTGTATCAGTATCAGTGATTTAAACCGCAATAGCTTCGCTGTAGCGGTACGACATGGTAGAGTGCTACGATACTAAACTAAAAGTGTCGCTATAACGGTGTTCATTGACTATAATGGTAAAAATTAGCAAAATATAGATAAACTATAAAGATATTTTAAAGAAATATAGCGATACAAGTTATTACTTGCTAGTATAGAATCAGTATTACTAACATATCTTTGACATATAAACTCTGACTGACTTGATATATAATATTAAGTACAGTGAGATTTGTCTATTGCAAAAATAGATTGTAAAGTGTGTATGTGTTAAATTTAACTATCATAACATGCATATAATGCAATATGATATTTAATTTTTAATTAAAAATATGTATATGATGTAATAAAAAAATACATTTGTACATGCCCGTTATGATTCCATAGCGACCGCTAAATGAGCACTATATATCCGCTATTTAAACTTTTGATCAGTATGCATGGCTGTAGCATGGAGTGTTAATTAATAGTCATACCAGTAGCAGATGTGCTATTAGTAAATTTTCAGTGATTGTCGGAGTAGTACTGTATATATACTAGCAACAATTTTAGTACTGGTACTTCATTTTTATTAGAAGTGCACCACTGAAGTTTTTCCACTCATATCTATTTAAAACAAATGAATGATATAACGATGTTTTAAAAATGAGAAAGCAATATTTCATACCATACTAATACTAGATTCAAAATAATACTAATAATAATAATAATAATAACAACAACAACAATAAGGACCATTTTATGGTGGACAGAACAAAAGCATAGCGGTTGTGAATAATAAAAAAAACGTAGCGGTTTAATTTTGATAAATCACAGCCGTATATTATGTGAGGGCTGAAATTGATATATCACCATATTCGTTACTCTGTCCGTTAAACAGTGACTAGTTGACTACACGTTCGTTGCAATATCCGTTAATACTTGTATCCGTCAAACACAACTATAGATCATAATTCTCGAGTTGATGATTCATCCAAACCAATCATTGCATTTTTGCACATTGAAATTTCGTAGGACATCACATTTTTAAAATTTCTTAATTTTTTTCCATTGGACAATTCATAATCTTTTTATCAAGTAAATCAAAGGTTGGATTAACTTTATAATGATATATTGTTTAAACTTAAAGAAAATTTTTAATGAAATGTTTCTAAAAAACCATTTTCAGATGATGATTTGTAATGAACAAACTAAAGTGCTATTTCTATTTACAAAATGATAGGAATTAGGAAATGAAATGTTGAGAAGCCAATATTATCACTTCATGTCGCCAATTTATATTCAAGCCAATAAATTGTATCTATTCATATTCTTATTCAAGCTAATAATTTTCTTTTACCAGATTCAATTCACAATTTCAAGCTTCTTTAAAAATTATACTTCTTTCTAATTTTCATTCATGTGGACATGGAAAGTGAATTGGTCTAGATAATTCAATTGACCTCCAAAAGAAATTCAAAAAATTGCTTTGAGGCTGAATATTTCTCTTTCAGGCAAAATCGACCCTATAAAGCTTCTCACTTCGAAAGTGTATTAGAGGAATAAAAGACAAATTTTTTTACTAGTTAAAAAATTTAATTTTCACTTTATTCCAATTGCTATTGTATAATTAGTAATTAATTATACACATTTTTAGTGACAACTGACATGAGAAAATACTGTATGGTTTTATTATATCTAAAATTTTATTCAATTTTGCACTTTAATAATATATTTAATTAATTTTATTTATTTATTCACTTTAATAAATTTTTCATTTAATTATTATTATTATTATTATTATTATTATTGTTATTATTATTGCTCATTTTCTGCTGTCAGTCTGTCAACCTATCCGTATCGAAATTTCATAACAGGTAAACTCCATTTTATACACCTATAAAAAAAATTATAAAATTCAGAGTATATTGTCTATTTTGGTTATTTTATAAAATTAAATGAGTCTTGAATTAGTTAAAGAAATCAACTAATGCATGAAATTGATTGTATATTGTTTATAAAATGGATGTAACTTTTGCAATTGTACAAGAGGATGATTCCAGTGCCAACAATTTCTAAGCCTCCATACGCCAGCAATTTTAAAAACTTTTATAGAATGCATCATTCTTTAAATTAAACATGATAAATATTTTAGACTCAATGTTTGAATTTTTTATTTTAAAAAAGGAATAAAAGGTAATAATATTTGGCATTTTTGGGTCACTCAAATTATTTCCTTTTGAATTTCAAAACCTTATAATAATCTTATTATGAATTTAAATTTACATCGAAAACTATTTTAGTTTTAAATTCTATTTATTACTCATCATGACAAATCTTTCTTTTGCAACATTAAATGACTATAAACTATAATATGTTTATAGATCCCCAAATATTCATAAGGGATATAGTAAAAAAATTTTGATTTATATTTAATTAACAAATTGTTTTGAATCAATTTTTTTACGAATTATTATTATTATTATTATTTTATTTATAAATTAAAATTCCTTTAATTAATGTAAGTTGATTTTAACATAAAAATAAATGTATGAAATTTATCCGTTATTTTTTTATTATGTGTAGTCTGTTTTCAAAACAATATTGACAATAATCTAATAAAAAAATTAATTATAAATAATAGAAAAGATTGATAATATTAATCATAAATAATGGTGAACTATTGGTCAAGCATTCAAATATATGGTCGATACATTATAAAAATTCAATATGAATGGTAAGTCTAAAATAAAATTATTTGTGAGTATATAAATAATATAATACTCAGTGCTATATGAAATAAAATGATATTCGGTCAATTTGTTTCTTAAACTTAAAGAAATTTTCAAAGTATTTTATTCTTCTTATATAGATTGCAAATAAGTAAGAAAAAAAAATATTGAGTATATTTCACCCCTATAACATATTGCTTTTCCAAATATATGTTAAAAAAAAGGGAATTACTTCATACCATCCTTCTGTCGTTCTCTTTCTTTTCTCTAGCTTCCTTCCGTGACTCTCTCCTCTCTGACTCAGCACCCTCCCTCCCTACAACTTAGAGGCTTTCTCATCCGCCTCTCCTCCTCTGACATCTGACCTCCGGCTATCCTCGTCTGACCTCCAACCTCCGCCTCTCCTCCTCCGACCTCGGTATCTCCTCCCTCCTCCGACTTCCGTCTCTCCTCACTCCTTCATTAGTCTCTCATCTTACAAGCACAAACAATAAATGTTCAAATTATTATAATAAGAGATGAGATTGTTATAACAAGGGATCAAATTGTTATAATAAGGAATCAGATTGTTATAGTTGGGATGGTACATGATGATAAATCCTGAGATTGCACTTATAACACCTGTTTAAAAAAATATATGTACCGTATCTCTGATTTTAAGGAAATTATAGTTTTGTCGTACAAAATGATATCAATTAGATATCACCGTATAATTATGCAAGATAATTCAACGTAATTTTGCACTTGTTTTTTCTTTATTTATATATAAAATAAGACACAGAATTATCAACTATCATCATTGATTAAAAAGGATTAACTACCAACTATTTGAAAGGACTATATTGTAAAAATTTTATTGATTACCAGTAATTTCCTCTCCTTGGTTTACAATCTGCATAATCTCACAATTTTCATAAATTCAACAGTGGTTTTTTGGTTTATAAATCAATAAATCATACTCAAAGTTCGTAGTTTATTTTTTAACAGCTTTACTTATTTACCATAAAAAATGAGGAATTTCATTTGAAATTGAGTTTTGTTCTAACAATATCAGAGGAATCTGGCTGGATACTTTTTGATTTTAAACGATCCTGTTTTTTTTTAGAAAGATTAACAGTGACGACACATGTGGATAGTTGATGCCTTGATGGCAACTAGAAGGAGACCTTATCGTTGTTATGGACTATTGATATTATTAACATAGGAGAAAAATCAGAAATTAAAGAAAGACAATAGACAAATTGACAATTTAACCCTCCGCAGATATTTAATATGGACAATTTTGCCCTTCCGAAATTTTTTTCTGTTCAACTTAACAGATGAAAAACCGATAAACTAGCATGGGAAAAGTTTAATATGCTATTTTGACCGTTCGATTGATATACAATGGACAATCTATCTTTTTCTATCCATATTATTATTATTATTACGGGAAATTATTATGTGGACCGAAAAAGACAGACCGTCTATTTTATATCAATTGAATGGTCATAATAGCATATTAGACTTTCCCTCATCCAATTTTATCCGTTTAACCTCTATTAAGTTGAACAGAAAAAAAAAAAATCGAAAGGACAAAATTGTCCATAGTAAAATATCCGCGGAGGGCTAAATCGCCAATTAATGTCTATTGTCTTTCTTTAATTTCCGATTTTACTCTTATGATAATCTCTCTAACAAGAATAAGATCTCTTTCTAGTCGCCATTAAGGCATCAACTATCCACATGCGTTATCACTGTCAATCTTTCTAAAAAAGAACAAGATTGTTTAAAATCAATTAAAAAGTCTCCAGCCAAATTCCTCGAATATAGTAAGACCGAAATTCAATTTCAACTGAAATTTCTCATTTTTTTTTATAGTAAATGAGTAAAGCTCTTAAAAAATAAATTAAGAATTTTGAGTACGATTTTATCGATTTATAAACCCAAAAACAACTGTTGAATTTATGAAAGTTGTGAGATTCTGCAGATTGTAAACCAAGGAGAGGAAATAACTGGTAATCAATAAAAGTTTTACAATATAGTCCTTTCAAATAGTTCGTAGTTAATCCCTTTTAATCAATGATAGCTAATAATTTTCTGTCTTATTTTATATACCAATAAAGAAATTATAAAAACTCAGTGGAAAGTTACCTTGAATTATCTTGCATAATTATACGGTGGTATCTGATTGATATCATTTTGTATGACAAAACTGTAATTTCCTTAAAATTATAGATAAGGTACATCTTTTTTTAACATATACTTGTGTATTTTTTTTTTCTTCAAGGTCAACAGGAAAAGCAATATGTTATAAGGGTGAAATATACTCAATTTTTTTCCTTTTCTTACTTATTTGCAATTCATATTAGAAGAATAAAATACTTTGAAAATTGCTTTAACTTTAAGAAATAAATTGACCATATATCATTTTATTTTAGGAGTAAATCTATTGTGAACCATGATGCATAGAAGCTTCCGTGCACCATGACCGTTTTGGTCGGTGGTTCCACAAATTCTCAATCTAATTTAACAAACTCAATCTATATATTGAAATATCATAGAAATAAAAAATTTACAATTTTTGAAATTTTTTTACTATTTTTTTCGATTTTTTTAAAACTTGTCATTTTTTGCTACAAATTAGTGTATTTTGTGGCAAAAAATGGCAATCTTTAAAAAATTTGAAAAAAAAGTAGTAAAAAAATTTAAAAAATTGTAAAATTTTATTTTCTATGAGATTTTAATATATAGATTGGGTTGGCTAATTTAAATTTGTCAATTTGTAAAATCATCGACCAAAACGGTCATGGTGCACGGAAGCCTCTATGCATCACGGTTCACAATAGAAATTAGTGTATTTTAGATAGCACTGAGTACTATATACCCACAAATCATTTTATTTTAGACTTTACCATTCATATAGAATTTTATATTTGATGAAGGCCTAGAATCTAGGGAATCAAATAAATTTATAACTTAGAGCTAACCTCACTAGTCGTTTTAGTTAAGCTTTAGGGTCGAGCCCAAAAGACGGTATAATTGATTACTAGACTTTACTTCCTCACGAAAGCTAGAGAATTAATTTTTATATGGGATTTTAGTTGGTTAAACCTAAATGTGCAAGTAAAAAAAATATTTTTGGGTGTTTTAATTATCTAAAATAAATCTAAATGCTTAAAATGATGTTTTTGCTGTTTTAAAACAAGACGTCTTAGGGATCGAATTTCACCTAGGTTTGAACTCTAGAACACAGGACTCGTCACTTTCGTGCATAGAACGGTGTTTTTCAAGCAATCACTTCTCTGTTCGGTCCGAATATAGTTGAAGGTGTGTGTTTTCGACTTAATATGGTACTCAACATCTTGTGCTAGGGTTTGTTGGCTAAACCTAGGTTTACTAAACCTCGGCGTTCGCTTGTTAGACTAGAAACTGGTTGAATCACGACCTAACCTAAAATTAGACCACAACTTTTGGTATAGGTTTTAACTAATCTAAACTTGTTGGATTTCTTAAGGATATTTAGATGTTTTTTGAACTATCTAAAAATTACAATTTTGATGTCAATTAATCCCACCTTTCGGATTTACGATTTATCCCATGTACTTGACTCAAATAAACTTGATTATCCTAACTTAGTCTTAACTAAATGCGGTTGTACATCTAGAAGTTGATTAGGGATTCACAAGCAATTTAAAGCAAGCAATTAATATAGTTCTCGACAAAACATGTCGCAAACATATCATAACAAATCAAGTCTTAACAATACATCGAAACCTAAGTTACTTCCCTACTCCTAAGACAACATAAATCTAGTCTAACATGAAAGCAAAATGAGATACAATCTCCATCAAATCAAATATCAAGAGAAAAGAAGAAATAAATCAAGTATCGCATCTAACTTGAGA
This sequence comes from Rhynchospora pubera, assembly GCA_028095005.1. NCBI lineage: Eukaryota > Viridiplantae > Streptophyta > Magnoliopsida > Poales > Cyperaceae > Rhynchospora > Rhynchospora pubera. The sequence continues at coordinate 226,293,422 of CM051459.1, read as the reverse complement.
TACCGAATGTCCAGAGCCATGGTTGGATTGTTTCTACTGCCATCACGTTTAGAATTGCTCCAAAGATGATGTCGTGATCGTGCTATGATGTAGGAGGTACAATCTCACGCCTTTCGGCGCGAGAACGGTGGTGGAAAGGTCTCAAAACGTGGTAGATGGTGGAATTTCGTGTATGATGGCTTGGATCCCCTTCTTTCTGGCCTAGGGGGCATAAATAGTGGTCTTCTGGACTTGGAAAGGATGTTAGGGCACCATGGCAAGAACACATACCAAAATATTGAGTTTCCATGCTTGAAAACTTTCCAAATGCAATATGTCGGATGTCTGCTCGGCCAGAGTTGGCTCCAGACCGAGGAGAGGTAGTATTTCGGTCATAATTTCTTCATCCGGACTCCGATTGAGGCGATTCAAAAACCGTTGGAAAGATTAGTATGAGATCTACAATGCTATTGATTACATTTGTCCAATTACTTCTCTTAAATCTCCCATTTTGTGTATAAATTGAGCATTTTGTTCGAGCAAAGCCCCATTCGGCCCAAGCAAGAGTCATTCAGATCGAACGATGGCTTGAACAATACCTCCAAGTGCTAGGAATGAGTTGTCTAGCATATGCCAAGTGTCAAATCCATCTAAAATTCGAGAATCCACCAGAAATCATCAAGAAACTTGAAAATAAGAGAAAAGACGACGGTAGAGTCAATTTCTAGAAAATCATAGCAATTCATTGGATAATTTAATGGTTTGAGTGTTATTTGAGTGCCAAAGACGGTTCAAATATCAACAAATAATTATGATATCAATATTCCATCAACCATATATTTGAATGCAGTACCAATAGTTCACCGATATTCTTGATTAATATTTTCAATCTTTTCTTTTATTTATAACTTAAAAAAAAATTATTGTATTACTGTCAATATTGTTTTGAAAACTGACAACACATGATAAAAAAAACGGATAAATTTCATACATTTATTTTTATGTTAATATCGACTTTACATTAATTAAAGAAATTTTAATTTAAAAATAATAATAATAATAATAATAATAAGTACAAAAATCGATTCAAAATATTTTGTTATTAAATAAATAAAATAAATTTTACTATGCCAATAAATGTTTGAGGATCTAACGGCATATTATCATTTATTGTTGCAAAAGAAAGATCTGTTATGATGAACATTAAATAGAATTTAAAACTAAAATAGTTTTTGAAGTAAATTTAAATTTATAATAAGATTACTATAAGAATTTTGAAATTCAAAAGGCAACTTTATTGTATTATTGTCAATTTTTGAAATTCATGGAAAAATTTTTACTTGCCATGCATTGTATATGTTACAGTGATCAAATTTATTTGTTCAAAGAGGAGGTACATTGTCCACATTTTAAGTGGCCCAAAAATGTGATCGTGCCAAAACCTTATCAAAACAAGTCTTTAATGAATGTCCTGGGTTCACCTCTCGGCTAATACATGTCATACTGCAAGTGATCGTAGATCGTAGATCGGTTTGAATTTGGGGCTCTAATTATCTATCAAACTGGACAACACCTTAGTCAGTTCGGTAAAACCTTTAATTCAATCAATCATAATCATCAAGATCAACAATGAAACAAAAAAGGCAAATAAAATAAAATAAAACATCAACTCAATAAATATAACATAACTACCAAGTATCGATTCCCTACGATTATCCCCAACTAAAGTTACTACTCATTAATCATTCTCATCATCAAACAATCAGAAAATATCAAGTTTTTTGTATCTAACATCAACACAATCAAAGTATGTAGAGATTACAACAATTTGTCAAAGTTTGGACGTCGCTGGTCTGGTTCAGACGCAGGGGCGGATTTTAGGGGGGGGGGCGAGGGTAGGCGAGACATACGCCATAATTGTGGAATTACATTTACAGCATACTGCTCAGCCTCCTCTAAAAAATTTAAACCCTGGTTAAGTCTCGGCCCAAACTTATTCCTCTCTTACAAATTACAATGTTCTAAAATTTAAAACAATCAGTTGCCAAAACCAGTTATGGAAGAATGAGTTATCAAATCCAAATAATAAAAGAGCATATGATTTTGAGCTGATAATTTATTTACTCTTTTAACTTATTTTTAATTTTATTTTCTTTTTAACTTATTTGTATTATAGCTGTAACAATCTCTAGTTATGGTAATGAATACTCTAATCAACTAATTAGAGAGGAGCAGACATCTAGAGAAATCAATCAAATTCATAATAAAGTTATTACAATTTTGTTTTCTTCTATTCTGTTTACTTTATTCCTTTTACAATTGTCCCATACAATTCATTTTATTTTTCAAATCCAATCAATAAATTACAAATGTACAAAAAGAAATATGTTTATTGTTTAAGGGACATCACAAATATCTTTCCTATATGTTAATTTAAAAAAATTTCTAATCGGGCAAGAAATATATATATATATATATATATATATATATATATATATATATATATATATATATATATATAGAATGGCTAACGCGCCATCGATGGCACGTGCCATCAATTTTCTATCGGCTCGTTTTTCGAAATTTAAAAGTCAAACGGTCGATCCAAACCGTTCAAGTTGATCAAAATATTAAAATACCTTTGGAGACCAAATTTTACATTTTTTTGAATTTTTTACTATTTATTATGATATTTTCAAATTAGAGGGCCTGAAATACTCTAATCATAATGTTTTTAAAAATATCATAATAAATAGCAAAAAAATTCGAAAAAATATAAAATTTGGTCTCCAAAGATATTTCAATATGGACAACAACTTGAACGGTTTGGATTGACCGCTTGAATTTTGGATCTCGAAAAATGACTTGATGGCACGGGACCCTCCGTGCCATCGATGGCACGTTAGCCATTCTCTCTCTCTCTCTATATATATATATATAATTATAAATTATAAATATTAAATTTCTTGTCTATGTACAACTCAAGAGTTTCATTCTTCAATAGCATTTTCTTTTTGTATCTGTGGTGCTATTTAGAATTTTTTTCACTTGCCCTAATGTGAATTTGAGAGACACATTAAACTCATGTAAGGCTCAATTCACAACTGTGATTTGAAATGAATGAACAATCGCTTTTAATTCTCTAATTATGTCGAGAACACATATTATTCGCACTATATGTGTGTATTTGCCATGTATCATGCAATCTTTCTAAATTTTTATGATCATAAACTCATTCTCCACTGTATGAAGAGTTTAAATATAGATTATTGTTATCAAATGACTTGAAATGAATGCCGAATCAAGTGAAATGCTCCGATTCTATCCTTAACGATCTTGATTTGCACTTTATGTGCGTAATTGCCATGTATAATCCAAAACTTTTGAATTTTTCAGATCATAAACTCATTCCCCACTATATAAAGAGCTTAAATATAGATTATTGTGATCAAATAATTTAAAATAAAAGCACACTCGCTTGAAAAGCTCCAATTCTATCTAGAACGCTCATTATTTGCACTTTATGTGCGTAATTTCCAAGTATAATTCAAACCTTTTGAATTGTTAAGATTATAAACTGATTCTCCACTGCATAAAGAGCTTAAATAAAGATTATGGAGATCAAATGACTTGAAATCAAAGTACAATCGCTTGAATTCTCCAATTCTGTCAAGAACGCACATTTTTACAATTTATTTGCGTAATTGCCATGTATAATCTAGCCCTTTTCAATTTTCAAGTTCATAAACTCATTCTCCAGTGTATAAAGAGCTTAAAAATAGATTATTGTGATCAAATGGCTTGAAATGGATGCACAATCGCGTGAAATGCTCCAATTCTATCCAGAACGCTCATTATTTGCACTTTATGTGCATAATTGCCATGTATAATTCAATCTTTTTGAATTGTTAAGATTATAAACTGATTCTTCACTGTAGAAAGAGCTTAAATATAGATTATGGAGATCAAATGACTAGAAATGAAAGCACAATCGCTTGAATTCTCCAATTCTTCCCAGGACGCTCTTGATTTGCAGTTTATGTGCGTAATTGCCATGTATAATCCAACCCTTTTGAATTTTTAAGATCATAAAATCAATCTCCATGGTACAAAACGCTTCAATATAGATTACTGAGATCAAATGACTTGAAATTATTGTACAATCGTGATTTGCAATTTATGTGCGTAATTGTCATTTACAATCCAATCCTTTTCAATTTTTAAATTATAAACTTATTCTCCACAGTATAAAGAGCTTAAAAGTAGATTATTTTGATCAAATGACTTGTAATGAATGCACAATCGCTTGAAATTCTTCAGTTCAGTTCAGAACGCACATTATTTGCAATATATATGCACAATTGCCATCTCTAATCCAATCCTTTTATATTTTTAAGATCATAAACTCAATCTCCACTGTATAAAGAGCTTAAATATAGATTATTGTGATCAAAGAGATTTAAATGAATGCACAATCGTGAGAAATGCTCCAATTCTGTCCAGAACGCTCATTATTTGCTATTTTTGTGTGTAATTTCCATGTATAATTCAATCCTTTTGAATTTTTAAGATCATAAAGTCATTCTCCGCTGTATAAAGAGCTTAAATATAGATAGTAGTGATCAAATGACTTGAAATGAATACACAATCGCGTGAAATGCTCGAATTCTATCCAGAACGCACATTATTTTGCACTATATGTGCGTAATTACAATTTATAATCCAATCTTTTTGAATTTTTAAAATCATAAACTCATTATCCACTGTATAAAGAGATTTAATAGAGATTATAGTGATCAAATGATTTGAAATGAATGCACAATGGCTTGAAATTCTCCAATTCCGTCGAGAACGCACATTATTTGCACTTTATGTGCGTAATTGCCTTGAATAATCCAACCCTGTTGAACATTAAAGATCATAAACTCTATCTCCATGGTATAAAGAGGTTAAATATAGATTATTGAGATCAAATGACTTGAAATGAATGCACAATCCCGTGGAATGCTCCAATTCTGTCCAGAACGCTCATTATTTGCATTTTATGTGTGTAATCCTTTTAAATTTTTAAGACTATAAACTTATTATCCACTGTATAAAGAGCATAAATGTAGATTATTGTTATCAAATGACTTGTAAAGAATGCACAATCGTTTGAAATTCTTCAATGTTGTCCAGAACGCACATTATTTGAACTACATGTGCGTAATTGCCATCTGTAATCCAATTTTTTTTGTATTTTGAAGATCATAAACTCAATCTCCACTGTATAAAGTGCTTAAATATATATTATAGTGATCAAATGACTTGAAATGAATGTACAATCGCTTGAAATTCTCCAATTCTGACGAGAACACACATTATTTGCACTATATGTGCGTAATTGCCATGTATAATCTAATCCTTTTGAATTTTTCAGATTATAAACTTCTTCTTCACTGTATAACGTTCGTAAATATAACCATAGTGATCAAATAACTTGAAATGAATGCACTATCGCATGACATTCTCCAATTCTACCCAGAACACACATTATTTGGACTATATTAACGTAATTGCTTTGTATAATCTTATACTTTTGAATTTTTAGGATCATAAACTCAATCTCCACGGTATAAAGAGATTAAATATAGATTACAGTATTCAAATGACTTGAAATAAATTCTCAATCGCTTGAAATTCTCTAATTCCGCCGAGAAGGTACATTATTTGCACAATATGTGGGTAATTGTCATTTATAATCCAATCTTTTTGAATTTTTAAGATTATAAACTCAATCTCCACTGTATAAAGAGAGTAAATAGAGGTTATAGTGATCAAATGATTTGAAATGAATGCACAATCGCTTGAAATTCTCCAGTTCCGTCGAGAACACACATTATTTGCACTTTATGTGCGTAATTGCCATGAATAATCCAACCCTGTTGAACATTAAAGATCATAAACTCTATCTCCATTGTATAAAGAGGTTAAATATAGATTATTGAGATCAAATGACTTGAAATGAATGCACAATCCCGTGGAGTGCTCCAATTCTGTCCAGAACGCTCATTATTTGTATTTTATGTGCGTAATCCTTTTAAATTTTTAAGACTATGAACTTATTATCCACTGTATAAAGAGCATAAATGTAGATAATTGTGATCAAATGACTTGTAAAGAATGCACAATCATTTGAAATTCTCCAATTTTGTCCAGAATGCACATTATTTGAACTAAATGTGCGTAATTGCCATCTGTAATCCAATTTTTTTTGTATTTTGAAGATCATAAACTCAATCTCCACTGTATAAAGTGCTTAAATATAGATTATTGTGATCAAATGGCTTGAAATGAATGCACAATCGCGTGAAATGCTCCAATTCTTTCTAGAACGATCATTATTTGTAGTTTATGTGCGTAATTGTCATGTATAATGCAATCTTTTTGAATTTTTAAGATTATAAATTTATTCTCCATTGTATAAAGAGTTTGAATATAGATTATAGTGATCAAATGACTTGAAATGAATGCACAATAGCATGAAATTCTCCAATTCTGTTCAAAACGCACATTATTTGCACTATATATATGCATAATTGTCATCTATAATCCAATCCTTTTATATTTTTAACATCATAAACTCAATATTCACTGTATAAAGAGCTTAAATATAGATTATTGTGATCAAAGGGATTTAAATGAATGCACAAACACAATAAATGCTTCAATTCTGTCCAGAACGCACATTATTTGCACTTTTTGTGCGTAGTTACCACGTACAATTCAATCCTTTTGAATTTTTAAAGAATATAAATTTATTCTCTTCTATATAAAGAGCTTGAATATAGATTATCGGGATCAAATGACTTGAAATGAATGCACAATAGTTTGAAATTTTCCAATTCTGACCAGAGCGCACATTATTTGCACTATATGTGCATAATTGCCATCTATTTTCCAATCCTTTTGAATTTTTAAGATTATAAACTTATTCTGAACTTTATATGGAGCTTAAATATTGATTATAGTGATCAAATGAGTTGCAATGAATGCACAATAGCTTGAAATTCTCCAATCCCGTCCAGAACGCTTATTATTTGCATTTTATGTGCATAATTGCCATGTATAATCCAACTTTTTTTATTTTACAGATTATAAACTTATTCTCCACTGTATAAAGAGCTTAGCTATAGATTATAGTGATCAAATGACTTGAAATGAATACACAATCGCATGAAATTCTCCAATTTTTCCCAGAACACACATTGTTTGCACTATATGAACGTAATTGCCATGAATAATCTTATACTTTTTTATTTTTAGAATCATAAACTCAATCTCCACGCTATAAAGAGATTAAATATAGATTACAATGATCAAATGACTTGAAATAAATTCACATTCTCTCGAAATTCTCCAATTCCGTCGAGAAAGCGCATTATTTGCACTATATGTGGGTAATTACCATGTATAATCCAATCCATTTGAATTTTTAAGATTATAAACTCATTGTCCACTGTATAAAGAGCTTAAATATAGATAATAGTGATCAAATGACTTGAAATGAATACACAATCACGTGAAAATGCTCGAATTCTGTCCAGAACGATCTCGATTTGCACTTTATGTGCGTAATTGCCATGTATAATCAAACCCTTTTGAATTTTTCAGATCATAAACTCATTCTCCACTGTATAAATAATTTAAATATAGATTATAGTGATCAAATGAGTTGAAATAAATGCACAATTGCCTGAAATGCTCTGATTCCATCCAGAGCGCTTATTATTTGCACTTTCTGCGCGTAATTGCCTTATATAATCCAATCTTTTTCAATTTTTTATGATTATAAACATATACTCCACCATATAAAGAGCTTAAATATTGATTATAGTGATCAAATGACTTAAAATGAATGCACAATCGCTTGAAATTTTCCAATTCTGTCGAGAACAAACATTATTTGCACTATATGTGCGTAATTGCCATGTATAATCTAATATTTTTGAATTTTTCAGATTATAAACTTCTTCTTCACTGTAATATGATCGTAAATATAGGTTATAGTGATCAAATAACTTGAAATGAATGCACTATCACATGAAATTCTCCAATTCTACCCAGAATGCACATTATTGCACTATATTAACGTAATTGCTTTGTATAATCGTATACTTTTGAATTTTTAGGATCATAAATCCACGGTAAAAAGAGATTAAATTTAGATTACAGTGTTGAAATGACTTGAAAAAAATTCACAATCGCTTGAAATTCTCCAATTCCGTCGAGATGGTACATTAATTGCTCTATATGTGGGTAATTGCCATGTATAATCCAATCCTTTTGAATTTTTAAGATCATAAACTCATTCTTCATAGTATAAAGATCTTAAATATGGATAATAGTGATCAAATGACTTGAAATGAATACACAATCACGTGAAATGCTCGAATTCTGTCCAGAACGATCTTGATTTGCATTTTATGTGCGTAATTGCCATGTATAATCCAACCCTTTTGAATTTTTCAGCTCATAAATTCATTCTCCACTGTACAAAGAGTTTAAATGTAGATTATAGTGATCAAATGACTTGTAAAGAATGCACAATCGTTTGAAATTCTCCAATTTTGTCCAGAACGCACATTATTTGAACTATATGTGCGTAATTGCCATCTGTAATCCAATTTTTTTTTGTATTTTGAAGATCATAAACTCAATCTCCACTGCATAAAGTGTTTAAATATAGATTATAGTGATCAAATGACTTGAAATGAATGCACCATCGCTTGAAATTCTCCAATTCTTTCAAGAACACAATCGTTTGAGCATTTCAATCATTTCTGGATTCATTCTAACTCATTTAATCACAATAATCTGCATTTAAACTCTTCATATAGAATAGAATTTGATTCATATGTTATTTATTAAAAAAAATTGAATTATACCTGGTAATTACGCATATAATGTGCAATTAATGAAATTCTGAGCATTTCTATTATTTCTTGATTTCTTCCAAGTCATTTCATCACAATAATCTACCTTTAAACACTTTATACTGAATAGAATACGATTCATATGTTATTTATTCAAAAATATTAGATTATATGTGGTAATTAAGCATATAAAGTTTAAATAATGCAATTCAGAGCAGCATTTGAGCATTTCAATCGTTTCTCGATTCATTCTATATCATTTTTATCACAATAATCTCGATTTAAACTCTTTATACTGTCTAAAATATGATTTATATGTTATTTATTCAAAAATACTGGATTATATGTGGTAATTACGAAAATAAATAGCAGATAATACAATTCTGAGCATTTTTTGAGCATTTCAATAATTTCTGGATTCATTATAAGTCATTTTAAAAAGATAATCTACATTTAAACTCTTTATATAATCTAGAATATCATTTATATGTTATTTATTCAAAAATATTGGATTATACATGGTAATTAAGCACATAAAGTGAAAATAATGCAATTCTTAGCATCGTTTGAGCATTTTAGTCAATTCTAGATTCATTCTAAATCATTTAACTCCTTGTACTGTCTAGAATATTGTTCATATGTTATTTATTCAAAAAGATTGGATTATACATGGTAATTATGCTTACAAAGTGCAAATGATGCAATTCCGAGCATCATTTGAGCATTTACATCGTTTCTGGATTCATTCTAAGTTATTTCATCATAATAATATACATTAAAACTCTTTATACTGTCTTGAATATGTTATTTATTGACAAAAATTAGATTATACATGGTAATTACGCATATAAAGGTAGAAATAATGTATTTTTTAGAATTTTTTAAACATTTTAGTTGTTTCTGGATTCATTCTAAGTCCTTCCATCACAATAATCTACATTTAAACTCTTTATGCTGTCTAAAACATGATTCATATGTTATTTATTTAAAAATATTGGATTATACTTGGTAATTACACATATAAAGTTCAAATAATGCAATTCTGAGTATTATTTGAGCAGTTCAATCGTTTTTGGATTCATTCTAAATCATTTCATCACAATAATATACATTTAAACTCTTTATGCAGAGTAAAATACTATTCATATGTTATTTATTCAAAAATATTGTATTGTAATTTGTAATTACGCATATAAATTGAAAATAATGCAATTCTGAGCATCATTTGAGCATTTTAATTGTTTCTTGATTCATTCTAAGTCATTTCACCACAATAATCTACATTTAAACTCTTTATATTGAATAAAATACGATTCATATGTTATTTATTAAAAAAAATTGATTATATATGGTAATTATGCATATAAAGTGCAAATACTTAAATTCAGAGCATCATTTGAATATTTCAATCGTTTCTGCATTCATTTCAAATCATTTCATCTTAATAATCTATATTTAAACTCTTTATACTAAATAAAATACTATTCATATGTTATTAATTCTAAAATATTAGATTATACAAGGTAATTACGCCTATAAATTGCAAATAATGCAATTCTGAGCATCTTTTGAACATTTCAATCGTTTTTTGATTCATTCTAAGTCATTTCATCACAATAATCTATATTTAAACTCTTTATACTGAATAGAATGTGATTCATATATTATTTATTCAAAAATATTGGATTATACACGATAATTACGCATATAAAGTGCAAAATAATGCAATTCTGAGCATCATTTGAGCATTTCAAGAGTTTCTGGATTCATTCTAAGTTATTTCATCACAATAATTTACATTTAAAACTCCTTACTACTGTCTAGAATATGATTCATATGTTATTTGTTGAAAAAATTAGATTGTAGATGTTAATTACGCATATGAATTGCAATTAATGCAATTCGGAAGATCATTTGAGCATTTCAATCGTTTCTGAATTCATTCTAAGTCTTTTCATCACAATAATCTGTATTTAATTTCTTTATACTGTCTATAATAGGATCCATATGTTATTTATTCAAAAAGATTGGATTATATGCGGTAATTACACATATAAATTGCAGATAATGCAATCCTGAGCATTTTTTTAGCATTTCAATCGTTTCTGGATTCATCCTAACTCATTTGATCACAATAATCTACATTTAAACTCTTTATACTGTCTAGAATATGTTTCATGTATTATTTATTCAAAAATATTGGATTATAGATGGTAATTACGCATATAAAGTGAAGATAATGCAATTATGAGTTTTTTTTAGCATTTCAATCATTTTTAGATTCATTCTAAGTCATTTCACCAAAATATTGGATTCATATATTTTTTGTTCAAAAATATTGGATTATAAAAGATAATTATGCATATAAAGTGAAAATAATTCAATTCTAAGCATCATTTGTGTATTGTAATTGAGCAGCTTTTGCTAAAACTCGAGAAGTTTCTTGAAAACTTGCTTCAGATATGAAACTTTGAGTATATTTCAATTTCTTTGTTTTTTTTTCTTTTGATCATATGTTCCTTTGATCCGCTTATTGTTTCAGGATTCATTCTAAATTATTTATTTACAATAATCTACATTGACACTTCTTATACTGTCTAGAATACGATACATATGAAATTTATTAGAAAAGATTCGATTATACATGGTAGTTATGCATATAAAGTGTAACTAATGCAATTATGAGCATCATTTGAGCAATTTAATCGTTTCTTGATTCATTCTAAATCCTTCCTTCATAAGAATCTACATTTAAACTCTTTATGCTGACAAAAATATGATTCATATGTTATTTATTTGAAAATATTGGATTATACATCGTAATTACGCATATAAAGTGCAGATAATGCAATTCTGAGGATCATTTGAGCATTTCAATCGTTTATGGATTCATTCTAAGTTATTTCATCATATTAATCTACATTTAAACTCTTTATACTGAAAATAATACTATTCATTTGTTATTAATTCAAAAATATTAGATTGTACATGGTAATTATGCATATTAAATTGTAAATAATGCAATTTTGAGCATCATTTGAGCATTTCAATCGTTTCTGGTTTCATTCTAAGTCATTTCATTACAATAATCTACATCTATACTTTTTATACTGTCTAGTACATTTTTCATATGTTATTTATTCAAGTAGATTGGATTATACCTGTTAATTGCGCATATAAATTCCATATACATTTAAACCCTTTATACTATCTAAAATATGATTCATATGTTATTTATTAAAAAAAAATATTGGATTATATAAGGTGATTACGCATATAAAGTGTAGATAATGCAATTTTGAGCATTTTTTTAGCGTTTCAATTGTATCTGGATTCATTTTAAGTCATTTCATCACAATAATCTTCATTTAAACACCTTATATTGTCTAGAGTATGATTCATATGCTATTTGTTCATAAATATTGGATTATAGATTTTAATTAAGCATATAAATTGCAGATAATGCAATTCTGAACATCATTTGAGCATTTCAACAATTTCTGGATACATTCTATGTCAATTAATCATAATAATCTATATTTATACTCTTTATAATGTCTAAAATATTATTCATATGTTATTTATTCAAAAAGTTTGGATTACACATGGTAATATGCATATAAAGTGCAGATAATGCAATTATGAGTATTTGTTGAGCATCTCAATCGGTTCTGGATTATTTCTAGTTATTTTATCACAATAATATACATTTAAACTTTTTATACTATCAAGAATATGATTCATATGTTATTTAAATTAATAAGATGTGGCAAATAGTATTAAAATAAACTATGTGATAATTGGATAATGAAGGAACCGTTGGAACTTGCAAGAACTGCAATTAGAATCCCAATTGAAATCCTTTGTGGTGAAAAAAAAAATACACCAATGAGTCAAAATAAATCTCTACTACTTATTAATGCACAAATCCAAGAGTGCTTTTACGTGTTTCTGCCGTTCGATTTGATATGTAGTTTGATACTTGGATATCAATCCCTAAACGAAGCAACGATATGTTTTGGTTTTCCATTTAACAAGAAAATAAATTGAACACTATAATTATATGTATCACTGGTAGATTGAGCAAAATATCTTTATTGTTTAATATTTCTTTCTTTTTTTATTTGCCCACATATGAGGGCATCTTTTTGCTAGTATTAATTAAGAGCATGGTTCTAGTGCCACAAGTTTTTGATGCCACAAATGCAGCAACTTCTCTTTTTCATTAATATTTCAAAATTTTAAATTTTAATTTTCGAATCCAAACCGTTGATCTTGTTCAATTTTACGAGTGATGCATTTCTATATAATTTTTATAAATTTTGGAGTTTATTTAATGAGTAATGCTAGAATCAAACATATAGGACGTCAAACACGATCCAAACGTCGAACATTAAAATTTCAAACAATCGATCCAAACCGTTCAATATGATATCTATATTACAATATCCTTGAAAATTAAATTTTATATTTTTTCATATTTTCTAACTATTTTTTTCGAATTTTCAAAATGGGAGGGTTTAGAACCTTTTAGATTGAGCATATTGAAAAATTCCAAAAAAAATAGTAAAAAAAATTAAAAAAAATATAAAATTTGGTCTCCATGAAGATTTTATGACATAGAATAATTTGAGCGGTTTGGATCGGCCATTCCAATTTTAAAAATTATAATTTTATCGCGTTGGATAAGTGTACGTATCCTATATGTTTGACACTAGCCACTCCCTTATTTAATATTTGATCAAGAGGCCAAAAAAATGAATGAATCTTGTTAATTATAACAAATTAATTTTAATACGTTCATGTGTTAGCCTCTTGATCGAATATCAAATAAACTCCAAAATTTTAAAAAATTATATAGAAATCATCACTCGTAAAATTGAACAAGATCAACGGTTTAGATTCGGAAATTAAATTTTAAAATTTTTAAATATTAATTAAAAAGAAAAGTTGTGGCACTAGAACCTTGCTCATTAATTAATTACCTCAATTCTCAATAACAACAATCCTCTTTCCATGTTTTCAGTTATTAAATTGTTATTTTACAGAGTCTTCTGTAGAGAAAAAGATATGTGAAATTACATTCCAATAAGTAAAAAGGACTTTGTACGAATAAGCCGCGACTGCTATTAGCCTTTTATCAGAATCAAGAAATACAAATTGCAAACGCTTCCTAAAAAAGGGTTTAGAACCAGCTTTGCTTACTATTCAATGCCTACATTCCATTTAGCAATAATATGTCAATATGCAATTCAATTCATTAGTGCTACTAAAAGCGACTAAAACGAATTGATCAAGCGGTTGGATTTGTGCTATAAAAGCGACTAAAACGAATTGAATAGTAAGCGAAGAAAGTACCTTCCCAGACCGAGGAACCAACAATTACAATGATAGTGAGACTTGTATCGAGCGAAGAAAGTGCCTAACTAACGATTGAGTTGAAAAAATCTATACTCAATAACATGCCTGTAATTTATAGTAATTTTCAACTTTTTAAATTCAGTTGTGAAATAAATTAAACGACGGTGAATTGTTGGAACTACTGCAATTTGGAACTAAAAAATAATAAAAAAAAAGAGGTGCTTTGAACAATCCTTTTTTTTTTTTTTGATAAGAGTTAATTAATTTTTTCAGTCAGCATTTGAATCCTTGCATTTCTTTTTCTTTATTTGTTACCTTTTTAAGTGCGGAACAAAAAATTGATTCTCTTTCTTTTAGTTGTTCATTGTTGTAATTGATTTTTCTGGAATTAATCGCCTTTAATTTAGGATATCACAAATAAGATCTCCTATTCCAAGTTGATTTTCTCACGGTTTTATCTGTTATCCAATTCTAAATTAGGAGGCCATAAATAAGGAGGTTGGCTAATGTACTTTAGAGAGTATCAGGTTTCTCGAAATTGAAAATTCAAATGATCAATCCGAACCGTTCAAGTTATTCTTCATATTGAAATCTCATTGGAAACCAAATTTTATATTTTGTTTTTTAGAATTTGTTTGCTATATATTATGATATTTTCAAATTGGAGGGCTGGAATTTATCCAATTATAGTATTTTTAAAAATATCATAATAAATAATAAAAAAATTAAAAAATATATAGCAAGTATGTTTTTAAGAATTCTCACCAGTAGAAAGAAAAAATGATGCAATAAAATGTGGTGGATGATTAACAATATCACTTCTATGGACCAAATTAACAAGAATTGAGCACCCATATTAACAGAATGATTATTCGGGACAAAAATCCAACCTAATTTCTGCTATTATAATTTAATTATAAATTATGAGTTAATTTATTTTCAGAAATAATATATTATAAAATAATATATATAACGGAATGAACAACACTTGCAATGTGAAATATCCAGTCCAAAATATTGATCAATAATTATAACAAATGGGGAAATTAAGTCAAATTATGCGATTATCAATCGATTGGAGAAATACATTTAAATGTGCTGAAATGGAAATTTTCAAAATTTGAAAATCAAGTTTCTAGAAAAAAAAAAACAATTGAACATATCGGTCTTGTGCATTACAAGATTACATGATAGTACAATATTGCGATCCCTCTCCTACTGAAAAAAGATCATTGACACAGTTTCGTCAGAATTCTCGTTTCTCATTTCTAATATCTAATCATCATCAATACCCAGGTCAATCAAGATTGTCAAGTCGTATGTTTTCACCTGGTGCACAATGTGCTGGGTCTTCCCTGCAATGTCTCCGGCATCCGAGTCTTAACTCAATCACACTTGTTGAGGTTTAGTCATAAGAAATTTGCTCAGCTACCTCTAACAGATTTTACGTAGCACCGGCGCTTACTAATCCAAGAAAAAGTCTACATATTTCTACGCTTATCCATCACTGAAACCAACAGGCCTGGCCTACTCTTTTCTTATTGAACTATGCCCCTTTACTTCGTCGGGTGGCTCCTCAGGTAGTGTGCTTGATAGGTTTGACTTGCCACTATATGCTTGTCTAAGAAAGACGATGAGTTCACTACGGAATGAACAAGATACCCATCAGTTTGTTTAGCCATCTCTCGCGTTCTAACATAAGTCAATTCAACTAATTAATCTTTTGAAATAAAGAATAGATATGAGGGAAAAAAACTGGCATGCCTGCAGACATTTGATAGTCTTTTGAACTTTACCAACTGGTCCCTTAACTTTTAACTTATAACTACCTGCACAAAGCTCAATGTTGTCTTTAGGACTTTACCCAAAAAAAAGACCTCTTAACTTTTAACTTATAACTACCTGCACAAAGCTCAATGTTGTCTTTAGAACTTTACCCAAAAAAAAAGACCTCACTATTTTAGAAATAACACATCAACAGTCATAAAGAGAAACAGACAAGAAGAAAGTTCATGAGCTTCTCAAGTAACAAACTCTGAAAGGCAACAAATTCTATAAGCAAAGGTAACAGAAGATTTATTCTTACAGAAATGCCCTTATTGACTCCTGCTACAGGGATTAAGCATTCATCTAAATCTCTAAAAATAATCACCAAAGAGATGCGATTTTATGCCGAGAAAGACTGGAAAGATAGATCAGTGGCAGCACGCAGTACTGGTCAGACAGTATTAATTGTAAATAGTCATCCAGTGCTTGTATTAATACAGATGAAGATAAAAAGTACCAAGATTAGTGGCAACAGTGGCAGCAACCTGAGCCCTCTTTTCCCTATTCACCAGCTGGGCACCTAGCTTCCGTCAACCTCAAACAACATAGAAATCATGATGCTCTCTATCTGCTTGCATTACATGCGCCTTCTTCTCAAACTCTATTGCAGCCCTATCAGCAAAGCACGTAATCAGAATGACTCTACTAACAATACAATACAATAATTGCAATATTATTGGACATGTATATGTATTTTCTGATAAATCCATACCTCTTTTCCTAAAGCTCCCATCGTGTGGTGCTGATCTCCATAGTAATATATTCTGGCTGGTTATTCTGAATCTATATGCGGCCCAAGACTCCCCACATCTCCCACCAGCCTTTGCACCATTCATCTCTTTACACGGCCTCACATCCTCTCTCCGACCTGAAAGTTTTGGGACGCAATACCACAAGAAATTGAAATCATGACTTCAAAGTTGAAATTGGTTTATTTAATAATTAATATATTAAATCCGTACAAAGTCAGATTAAACAATTGGGACACAATACCACACAACCCCATTGGTAGTAATGATCAGAAATGATTAAACACAGCCACACAGAAAGTGACAGAGTTGGTCCAAGTCAGAGCTAGCTCGCCAACAAATTTTGTATAGAGCGGCTAATAACTGGATTAGTGGTGCATTCTAATTTTTTTCCCTTGCTTCTTCTAATGCATTGCCACATATAGCCAAAATATCATCCAATTTGGCTATAATTCATTATTCAGAAACAATTACCAATTTTAGTACCAAAAATCACTGCTCAACATACTCCAACAAGCTTATAATTTGCTTTATATATGTACAGAAAAAATAAAAAAGAATTAAAATATGTACTTAGGAGTAGACGGTGGAGGAAGTAAAATGCATATGCTGCAATTATTATCAATAGCACTTCCGACCTAACTCCAAGTTGCAGTTACAGGTAAGTAAAATGCAATGCATGAATTTTACAAAAGATGTCATTCTAGTCTTGTAAAAAATCAGCTCCAATTAGTTTCTTCTCAAAGACTCAAATAAAGTAAATAATAAAAAAAAACTATGAACATAGCAATATAGCATCAAGCTAATATGTGTAAGAAACATTATTTTGCGTTTGAAAAACTACAAAAAGAAAGCTAACTACCTCTTTCATGAACTAATTACTGATGGATGAACTAATAATTGTAAGAAAAGTAAAACTAAAAAATAGCAATAGATTACCTTAATTTTATTTATATCTTAGGTAGAATGAACTTCAATTGCTCTTTAGATTCATCAAAACTGCAAAAAGACCCAAATAAAAAGATAATTTCTACGATAGATATTAATGAGGGTGCATTGTATTCGTACCTATTTTTTTTTATGAACTTCATAGGCAATCACTCCCTCCGCTATGGCAGCTGCCTTTGCTGAAGAAGCTAGAATTGTTAAACATGAAGCACTTGGTATACATTTGTAGTACCGGGATTACTGGAGTTGAAGAAAATGGACCTTTAACATTTCCATATTTGGAGGAGTTGGTAATGGACGGTCTGGAAAATTTAGAAGTTTGGCATGAGAAGGATAATAAGGTTGTAGCATTTTCTATACTCCAGGAACTGGATATCAGTAATTGCCGCAAACTGACATCTCTTCTGGACACTCCCTGGCTGAGAAATTTGAGAGCTGATCATCCAGGAAGGATAAAACTGCTCCACATCAATATGCCCATGCTAGAGCCGTCCAAATTTGCAATTTCTCTGAATCCTCTGCATTACTTTCGGAAAGGTGATTTAATTGGACCTCCTATAAATGTTAAAACTATGGAGGTGAAAGAGTTTGAGAATGTTATACCCGTGGAAGAGGGTGACGAAGAAAGCTGTCAGCAAATGACACTCCGTCGCTTAGAATTTTGGAGAAAAATCTGTGTCATCTTTGGAGGGCCATCTAACATGTCATTTGGATTTTGGAAATACTTTGGGAACCTTGAAGAATTGCACATTACATGGTGCCATGAACTGTCTCATTGGCCAAAGCAGGAATTCAGATATCTGAAATGCTTGAAACAACTATACATTCATGGTTGTGAAAATTTTACATGCTCATCGGAAATGTCATCATCAACAAAAGAATATGGAGGTGATTTTCTACCTCGGTTAGAAAACCTTGCAATCAATAAATGCCCAAAATTAGTAAAAATCCCGAATAGTTGCTCCAAGTCGCTGAAGGTTTTGAGTATTTGGAATTGCGACTCTCTTTCAAAAGAAGGGCTCAACTGGTTGACGAACCTCCAAGAGCTAAGAGAGCTAAAAGTTGCTCGTTGTGAGGGCTTGAAATCATTGCCTGATGGTTTGGACTGCCTTATATCTCTCATGCGTTTGATTATCATAGAGTGTTCTAGAATCAAATCATTCCCTGAAGGTCTCCAACAACGGCTCTCTCAACTTCAATATCTAGCAATAATTCGATGCCCTGCCTTGGAGGAGCGATGTGGAAGCAGAGGAGATTATCAGCATTTGGTCTCAGCGATTCCAAGGAAGGTGTTCAATGCTATGGAAAACCCCAACTTGTTTTTTGTTTAAATTTGACTTTGACATCTAGCTATGGTATGTTTGTTCCTGTTACACCTTTATAATCTTACTAGTTGAGATATCAAAATTATCGCATCATGAGCATGTCCGATTAGGCTTTGAATTGTGATGACTTAGTAACTATAGTGGACTCCGAGAAAGTACCAATCATTAATTGTTTTACCAACAGTACAACACAGATCTTTAGTATATACTAGCAGCAGTGCCCGCTCAATGTGCGGGCAAATTTTTATTTAATTTATTTCAAAGAGTTAATATATATATATTTTTATGTGAAATTTTTTATTCTTAAAGAATTGGACTACACGTGATCTTATAAGGACTTTTACACTGTATTTGCTTTTCGAAAAGAAGATGGAAATGAAAGAATAATATAAAAGGGAAGGGAATGGAAATTTATTTACATCTATCTGTTTGGTGTATTAATGAAAGTAAAAGAAAAAATTCTCTTCCTTACTTTTCCCTCGTTTTAGTGTTCTAATTGAAACAAGTGGGCTGAAACCCACCACTTTTTATGAGGAAAAAATCAGTCATATGCCCCTCAATTCTTCTTCAATCAGCCATATACCCTTCTATTCTTTGATATTGGCTATACATCCCTCTAATTATAACTAATATTGGTAGTTACCCCTTCTATTATAACTAACATATGGCCAATTATCCCATTTATAGAAATCAATTTAAAAAATTTAGGACAAAAATGCTCCGACCTTTTCTCTCTTAGCTTTGTCATTCAAAAGAGAAAGGGAAAAAGTCTCTTAATTCTTTCATAAAGAAAAGACACAATCGTCGCATCAAATCGATTTTATGCATCATGAAGTCGATGGTACTAAGGTGAGTTTCTATACTTACCTAGATTGAAATATGGTCAGCAAAATCTTGCTCTGAATTTCAGATACAAAAATAACAGAGAACATATTGATTTTCTGGTCAAGTAGAAGTTTATATTTTGGTGGAACCAACCAATAGAAGAATACAATGCTAGAAGAAAGGATAAATATGTTGATACAATATAAGCATACAAAGACTTGAGAAGAATTTGCTGGAATTTGTTGAAAATAAAGAAATTTTTTGTAATTACAACTGAGAATAAGTCTTAATATTTACCAATAAAAAATAGAAAATTACTAAAGGACCATTAACCTCTATCATGCCAGACAAACCAGATAATGCAATCTATAATCTATTAAATCCAAAAGAATAATTACATGAAGTAAAGCATACTATATCGAACCAGATGTTATAGCAGTTTGTGCAGCCTCTCTCAAGAGCCGAGTAGCAATTTCTAATAAAAAAAATAAAATAATGAAGAAAAGCAAATAATAATAATAATAATAATAATAATAATAATAATAATAAAATAAATAGAAAGAGAGCACACCTCACTGCCATTATACAAGCACAAGAGTATCCATTAGATGCACATATATTCCTCTTTTCGCCATGCATTATACGTGAGCCTTATCCTATTCCTATGGTACCAATTTGACCTTTTATTATTATTAAATTAAATCTGGGCATTCAAAGTTATGGTCAGATCAGTTGATAGGTCCAGAAAGAGTGCAGCATTTCCTGTATATAAAGTAGCACATGGATTGAAGATAAATTTTGTTGGCTGATATTCTCTGGACAATCCAAGTGGTCACATAAGTATCATCTACTATTATGAGAAGGAAAATGTGTTAACAGTCTTACTTGAGGTTCAATTGCATCCAAGATTAGTTTAGACCCTAGCACATATATGTTTGGGCTTAATTTGGATGTGATTATTTGAATGAACATCACTTTTAGGGAATACACAGAGGGAAAAAACTATTACCAAATAGGTTTGTTAGGAGGAAAAGAGGTGCTCACATGTATTTTATTTTCAAAATAACTCACAGATCATTGTATTAGATTATACTCATGATTAAGCTCTAGCTCTCCAATTGCATCCTGTTCATTTGTGAAATAAAAGAAAATTTCAAGTTGCAGCTATTTATACTGGGAACAAAGGATTAGAATATAGAAGGCTTGATTGCCGAATGGTATTGAACTGGTAAAAGAAAATACAATGTGACTAAAGCATTTCTGGTCAAAATTTGACTTTCTCAGATAGGCACACTATAGTCCTGTAAATGGGGAAAAGCAACAAACTGGCACAAATTTAGGACTTTTGAGTGTTAAAGGCCATAATTGAACTTCCACCCAAATTACTAATGACATCCATTAGATGCTAGGTTCATGCAGCTAAGAAAACCAATCTCACCTCACCATCGCCAGTGATCATGCAATCTGGCTCTCTCCTAAACCCCAGAAATTTTGGCAGCATAAACCTAAACAACAAAAAATACCTCAGACACAACGAAAACTGTAACAACATATAAGAAAGAACGATGCTCTCAAATACATCCGTTGGTCCATTTAAACAGTGAGAAAGCAATCAATTTTGTACATAATAAAAAATGTAATTAAAATATCCTAAACAAGGACATGTAATCTTTATTGAATTCAACCACATATGCGAATAATGTAAGCTTGGCCATACAAACAAAATAAACAATAATTTAACCACGTTGGAAATAAGCATGCTTAATATGACCAATTTAAAAGTATACCATATTCTTATTATTTGAAAAAACGAATTCATAAAAGAAAATTAGGATCGGAAATTAATCTACAATTGATTCACCATTGGCAGTAGCTGCAGGGCACACTAATTTTGCTCCGTCTCTTATAGTGTTTGGACGTTATCCTGGTCCTGGGTACTCAACGGCCCCGACAGCGGCCTTTCTCCACCATGTGAGAAAAAAAAAACACCAAATTAAACAAAACTAATTATTGGGTAGTAAAAGCAATCAAAACTATTGAAAGGTGCAGATAAAATATTTAAATTTGCTCCGATCTGAGTTAAAAGAAAAAAAGGAAAAGTGTAGAAGAACCACCAAAAGTTAGATATCGAAAGGCCTACCTGAGTTGCAAACGTTAGGTTTCGCTGAAAGGGTAGGAGGAGTGACATGAAGGATGCTTCAGAGGTGTGGTGAAGGAGCGGCGGCTAAAATCCTAGACTCGACAGGCAGGGCGAGTAGATAAATAGCCTAATTCATCCAACCAATACAAAATTAATTATTACCTGACAAAGATCAGACAAATAAATCTCCACTACAAACTCAGCGAGAGAGTAAAATCATCCAAATAACAGAGAAAAAAAAAACCCAAAATCAAAATAGTTATACCTTGATCTTTCAACGCAATTTTACAAGATGGATTTACTAATAAATGAACTAATCGATTGATATAATTAAATATAGGAAGGAAAGGGATTTGATTTGTACCTTATAATTCTCGCGTCGCTTCTTGTGGGAGCTTGAAAAAAGAACCTTTGGGCCGCCAGGTTTCGCAGTCTCGCAGAGATAGAGAGAAGGCTCGTGGCGGTGCTAAGAGGCACAAATCGTTTTTCGAGTAGGTGACTTGGTCGGAGAGAAGCGAGAAGCAACACAATCTAGGGTTTTCTTTCGATTGGATTGGGTCCAGATGGAGAAAGATCGTTAGAGGATTTTATGTAAAATCTAGATTTGGTTCAGAGATATCGGGGCGGCTCTTTCCATTTTTGCGAAATTTAGAGGAGAGCAAAACTTTTCGTAGATGGAGAGGAATAGTGCCAGCGAAAAAAAAAACAAAATACGGAGGCTCGAACTACCGTGCTACGGCTGTTTGGATCAGCACAATTTCGCTCGACAGCTAAAGTTAACATGTCTGTACGAAATCCAGACACTGGTCTGATTAGATCATGATCAATCTATGATCTATATAGCATTGGATAAACAATTGTTTGTACTTTTAGACTCAAATTTGGATAGACCTTTAGACTGGTGCTTTTATAAGTAGTAAAGATTAGTCATCCGAGTTACTAAAAGTACTGGCACATGTGAAAACTTAATTAGCACGGTTGCCCATTAACCTAATTTTTTTACAGGATATGTTTTCCATTTTCATTTAATTTCGTTTTTGTGTATAGATATTTCCATTCACTGATCCCTTTTTGTAGTTATTTTCTAATTAAAAAAATTAATCGAATTTTTATTAGGAGAAGATGGTCTTCTACTCGACAATCTTTACTCAATTGCGGACACTTAATGGTCTTCTACTCGACAATCTTTTCATATCTATTTTTTTTCTTTTACTTTTTGCTGTTAGGATATGTCAAATCTATGACCGAAAGCAATTGATGGGTATAGTGAGAGCTCAAAATGTTGTAATGCAACATGCAAGTAGTGATTATTGTTAAATTAATTTTTATCAAATGATAGAAGTGTTCGGTTTGCTTTAAAGTCAAAGGAATTAACAGTTATAGCAGATCAAATAAGCAAACCACAAAATACATTAACTCGCAGAACCAGTACAGGAATGGATCATTCCAAACATGGACCGGTCCGTTCCAAAATACCAGAAACTTAACATAAGTGCGAAAGCATCTCTAATTCTATCGTTATATCCTGGATTTTGATGTTGAGCACGTCTTGTTGAGTGCTGAAGTCCTTGGAATCGCCTAAGCACCACCAAGATTGGGAGAAAGCCTTCCAAAGAATCAAGACACGTCATTTGATGCCTTACGCCTAAAGCAAAACACTATCTCTCTCTAATCGATGGAATAACTAGAAAGAGAGACAGAGTTGCTACTAACAACTCATGACTGCAGCAATCACGTGGTTGTTTTGTTTCTTGGGGACCAATCCCTATATATAATGAGAACCAAGGACTACTTGACCTCCAAAAACACCATATTAGTCCATCATCAATATGACTTGTTTCCAAAAAGATAACCACCTATAAAAGATCTGATTCATATTTTAGATCGTATAGAGAGTTTAAATGTCGATTATTATGATGAAATAACTTAGGTTGAATGCAAAATTGCTTGTAATACTACAATGAGGCTTAGAATATGCATTATTACCACATTATATGCATAATTACTATTTATATTCTAATATTTTTGAAAAAGTAAAATCTAAATCATATTTAGATCGTAAAGAGATCATAAATGTAGATCAATGTGATAAAGTGACTTAGAAAAAAGTACAGAAACAGTTGAAATGTTCAAATGGTTCTCAAAATATAAATATTAGTACTTTATATACAAAATTACTATGAATAATCTAATTTTTTTAATAAATAAGAGCTGAATAATATTCTAGATCGTATAATATTCTGAATATTCAAAATTCAATTCTAGATCGTTAGTTAATTGAGAAAGTTTAGGGTTTAAATTTATTATTAAATTTCTGATATATGTGATTATATTTGAGATTATAAATGAGTTTGGCTAGATTAATTACGTGATGGAAATGAATTCTGGGTGGTAGTAATTATATGGAAATGGAATTGTGAAGGTGTGTAGATCGGCCTAATAACTGTCCAAATAAATTAAGAGGGATTTTGGATTTTTACCTCGGTTGGGCACAAAGAGGAGATACTAGAGACTTGTGTATGCGTTTTTGAGGTGGTACTAGCCTCAGGTACGATGCTGGTACCGTTCCGGTACGTTGGTATGGTGTGACAGGGGCTGTTTTGTAAAACAAAATATGCTGAGGACCTGTTCGTGAGGAAAAAGGACCTAGTTGTAAACAAAAAGACTTAAATGTAAAATAAAAAAATAAACAAAAGGCTGGGCCGAACCTGTTAATTGTTTGGTGGGCTGTGAATTTCGGATCTAATATTAGCCCCGTACAAATACTCTAAATAATTAATGAAACTTAATCCTAAATTAAATTAAATAAAGTTGTAAGCTTAAGATTAAACAAAGAAATATTAAAGGAAATATCTAAAGTAATTATATAAACATCGGTTAACTAAATAACCTTGGAATTAAATAAAAGATTTGAATAATAGAAAACAAGAATTTTAAATAAAATAAAATGAGTTACAAACAAAAGAAAAACATTATAATATTAGATAATAAAAATGTAAGCTTACTAAAACACAAGCAATTACTATAAAAAATTATAATGTACTAGTCAGTCTGGTAGCTTAAGCCGGACCACTTTAACAACGAACTCAAGATAGGTTAACTTGAGCAATCGTTTAGTTAACTCTTAAATGGTTTTTATCCATCATACAGGGGATTGGACAGAGACGACTCCTGACCAAACAACAGGTGCGGATACGTGAATTTTTATAGAGGTCTGATTCTGATAATTTTAAATTATGCATAAGAATACATGTTGAGAATCCCGTTGGATGCATTATGAAGATATCATGATAGCTTGTTGGAATAATTATTACAACTCATGTTGCACAAATCTCCAATTGTTCACGTGGATTTGAATCATTAGGCAAGTTTGTATACTCATTTGTTACGGAAGAACTGAGTTGTATCAGTTCAAACCTGATCTTGCCTAATAATATTGAATAATGATTGTACAAGTACAATTATGAATTATGACATGATATGGAAATCAATATCACTCTCCGGAGTCGGTCGGCCACCGACTTCGGCCAATTCGTTAGAGCTAGTCGGATATGGAATTCCTTCATGCCACATGGTCAAGAAATTCGTCCCTCATGTCGGCCAGATAAGAGAAAGGTCTCCTTATGTGTCCAATCGGATGGGAAAGGGGATCTAAGTGAAAATTTGATGACCTGCCTGTATGATATGATGTATTCCATGATTTCTCCTGACTTGTTTATATGCATGTTTATTTTTTTTTCATATGGTTTTAATTGGACCTTTTCTTCTTCGTTGCGCGGTATCCAACTGGATTAAGTTTGCATTGCATGGCATTATATTTAATTGTTATTTATTTATAATAAATTATTGTTGTTGATTATTACGAGCATTATTTCTGGACTAAGATTTCAACTAGAAATCCACGTCTGAAACTAAAACTCGCACTGAGAAATTATTTCTCACTCCGTATTTGTTTTGCATGTTCCTCGACGGATAGGGATTCCAGACGACACACAGGCCACCGAGAGGACCACCTCTGATAGTTATTGACGAGTCTTATGCACATATCCGGTCCTATGTGCCACATCTTCACACCACTATTATCCACCATGTGTCTATGTCTCCTTCGGGAGTGTACTTTTATGTTGAGTACTCACTGACTCGGAGAAGGAGTACTTCTATGTCTCTTCACACCCTCCTGTTCCTCCACCTGTTCCACCTCCTACTCCCGAGCCTGTAGCTCATAGTCCTGTTATAGTACTCACTAACTCGGAGAAGGAGGAGTGAGTAGTTAGTTTAGTTATGTGATGTTCGGAACTGGGATCAGTTTTTTATTACACTAGTACTAGTCCTTAGGATGTATATATGTACGGACTAGACTAAGTGCTTGTTTATTGATCCTGGTTTCGAGAGTTGGATCGTCTCATTTTGAGGAGATGTACTGGACACTTTACTTTTATGTATGTATATATGTGTGTGCTTGTGATAGTGTGTATGTTCTGTGATTTTATTATTCTTACCATTAGATAGATAATATTCGTTTATATTATCAAAGAAAAAAATATATGTCAATTTTAAGTTTATTTTCAAATTAAGCATTACGAGAGTATAATTGTCTATACTTTCGTGGCGGGAGTTGCCATGTCTAGTAGCGGGATGTGACAATCACGATGTATTAAGGCTTTTGTACATCGCGATCATTATCCGTCAACTGTTTTATAAATTTACAAATTTAATTAAACTAATCCAATCTACCTATTGAAATCTTATTACAAACCAAATTTTATATTTTTTTAAATTTTTTACTATTTTTTCCGAATTTTCTTAAATTTTTCTTTTTTGGATACCAATTAATAATAAAGAAATTAAAAAAATAGCAGGTTTTAAAAAAATCGAAAAAATAGTAAAATATATATATATATATATATATATATAATTTGATTTGTAATTAGATTTCAATATATAGATGGGATTTGTTTAGTTAGATTTTCAATTTGTAAAACTATTGACAAATATGATTGCAATATATGAAAGCCTTAATACATCGCGATACACCATAACATTTCTCTATAAATATATCATTTATTTATGATATTAGCCTGACAATTTGTCTTTAGCCACATTGAACCCATATATTAAAATGTGAAAGTCAAAGCAAATCCAAAAAGTCCATTATAATTTATACCTCTAACCTAAGGAACTAGATTTGAACATTAAATTCTAAACCGAAAAATTTAAAAATAGTATTAAATTAATATAATATATTAAAAATAATATCTATATAATAATATTTTTTTAAATAGTATCACGAGATCGGAATCCCAGATTCCGAACGTAAGATCGGATCCCTGGATTCCGATCTTAGCTAAGATCGTAATCCTGAATTCCGACCTTAGCTAAGATCGGAATCCGAGATTCCGATCTTAGCTTTTTAATTTTTTTATATATTATTTTTTATTTTTTTTTAATTTATTAATTAGTTAAATAATTAGAAAAATAGATAATATATTGTAAAAATATTGAAAAAAATATGGAAAAAATGAGGAATAATTAAATTAAATTTTATATGTAATTTAGTATTTTTTGGGGAAATTAAATTTATTTAATTAAAATATAAATTTTTATAACTTATTTAATTAAATGAATTGTACCATTTAGAAAGGATTATAAATTTTCAGAATTTGCAGGGATAAAAAGACATAATTCTTTCGGAATGTTCAAAGTTTTATTAATCCTTTCTGCATTTGCAGGGATACAAAGGCATAATTTGAACATTAAAACTTTAAACAGGCATAACTTTCGATAGGAAGGTCCGTTTGGGGCGATCGAGCACAATCCGGAAAGCTGGCGATGAGATATACACATGTTACTGGGGTAAAACCCCGTAATTTTACCCCCGTAACGACCATTTTCGAGGCCAAAAAACGCTCTCTGGACCTCCAAAATCCACTTTGAAAGTTTGTAAACCTAAAAACCACTCTAAACTACTAAAAATATTTTTAAAATCATAAATTAATCATTAAAAAGAGAAATGCAGTAAATCAAGTGAATTTAGTCTTTCTTCTCCGTCTCAGTAAAACATCAATCTCGTGTGATTCCTTTCTAACGCAATCCAGTTAGTGCTTTCTTGATCATGAGACTCGATATGATTGTTTAATATATAATATGAAAATAATATATACAGAGGACGACATCCGGGACGCATATCAAATGGTTGTTTAAAAATTTATAATTTTAATTTAAATTAATTAAAAATTTATACTAAATTATTCATTTTTAATTAAATAAATTAATTAAATTTATATTTAATTAAATAAATTAATTCAAAGAAAAATAAATTTAATTTTCCAAAAAAATACTAAATTACATATAAAATTTTGTTTAATTATTCCTGATTTTTTTATATTTTTTCAATATTTTTAGAATATATTATCTATTTTTCTAATTAATTAACTAATTAATAAACTAATAAAAGGAAAAAAAATTAATTTCCCCAAAAAATACTAAATTACATATAAAATTTAGTTTAATTATTCCTGATTTTTTCCATATTTTTATAATATTTCATCTATTTTTCTAAGATCGGAATCCAGGAATCCGATCTTGCGTTCGGAATCTGGGATTCCGATCTCGAGATACTATTTAAAAAAATATTTTATATATTGATATTATTTTTAATATATTATATTAATTTAGTATTATTTTTTAAAATTTCGGAATTCTAAACCTATCGATTGTCTGCCGCAGAAATTTTAAGGCCCATTAAACTTTACAATCCGGGCTAGACATACAGAAGAAGGTCTATGACTAGGTCGAAAGTTTCCGATTGTGAAAGCCTCTAATACTAGCCTTTAAAATACCGGCATGGGCGGTTGTATTTTTCTATTTTTAATCTTCATAATAATAGGAAAATTAGTAATAATAATCATCATCATCATCATCATCATCATTTTATTATTAATAAATCAGTCGGTTTTTTACCGGCCTCCAAGAAAAGAAAACCTCAATACTCTAGTAGTTTTTTTTTTTTTTTTTGCACCAAGTATTTTTGTCAAAATGCATGATGCGATAAAACCAAATTAAGTTGTTAATTTCACAAGTGTTATAGAAATTAATGCCCGGTATCAGGTGATTAAAATAATAGTCGTCATTTAAAATTAGTTCTGTTTCACTGAAACAACATGGCTATTCAATTCAACATATATAGCTGCTTGAGCTTTTGTCAATTTCATTTTTTTTTTTTTTTGAGTGATATACTCAGTTTGACCCCACAAAAGATGGATGGTAAATTCAACCAATAAACAATCAGTCAATCTCAGTTATCGGTATTGGTACATTTGAATATTTCGCTAAAGAAATTTCGCATTGCCACCTAGCATGAAGACAGCAAATTCGATATCATTTGCCAGACATTATATAAATTGCACAAGCAAATATTTTTATTCCAACCTACGAACTCTATCGAACAGTAAAAACGTTAATCGGCGGGGAATACTTTAATAGATCAAGGAGCGGGAGCATCAAGAAAATTTGCACGATCACATTGCACTTATCAAATGTCAAATTAATATGCAACTTTGCACGATCTCTACCAATTTATCCACTATAATGTATTTGTAATTATATTAATTTCCAGTCAATTCTTTGTTGCTACACTTGCATCTCGATAATGGACATGCAAATGCAATAAAAGTTTAATTTATATGAAAATGACACCACACGATTTGTTGTTTTATATTATATATATGAGGAATAGCGCAAGTATCCGGATTTTTCTAAATATTTCTCACAATATTTCCTCGCATAATTATATCATAATATATTAATATGCATATCCCACCGACATATCTTTCATGAATAAGCATAAAGTAAAATTAACGAATCCAAAGACATTATTTCCTAAATTATATGAAAAGGGAGAAAAAAAAAAATCTACACAAGTTCAACTACAAATCATCCATCATTTTTTGGTCAAGTAAACTTGTCTTCTTTTTACCTTTGATAGAATTGACAAGGATCATGCCGGAATTTTAGACTGTATTTATATATTTAATATAAAGATTTGAGATTTCATACTTCAATCATTGAAAATGATTAAATTTGATTCAGTTAATTCGTTCTAACTAAAGAAGATATTATATTCATATTTCGATCATAGAAATACTTGCGAGCTTCCTGTCAGTGGAGTCGCAGAAATGCGCAACAGAGAATCCGAACTCGTAGGTGACACGCACAAACAAGACTCCAGAGCCAAAGAAGCGAGAAGACAAGAGAGATCACAAGTTGGGAAGGGAACAGAGCAAAGCAGCGAGAAGAGAACAGAATTGAAGTTGCTTCAAGTTCAAGTGGAACAAGTAAAAAGAGAAAGCGACATATGTTGCATGCATGCTGCCTTCTCTGCTTCAAAAGCAATAAAACGACACGTACTGGTGAAAAGCGCTTTGGCCGTTTAGTGAGCTGCTTTTACCAAACTTCTCTGCAAACTATACAATATAGATAAGAGTAGGTGGTGGTGCGCTCACGAGCTACAGTCTTTCCTTTTCCTTTCGTTTTAAACTTTTAATTGATATTTTTGTCTCTGTTTTTGGTTTTGGAAGAGAGTAAGCCACAGTACTTTGCCTTAGCCTAGGCATTGAGGCCAGGCATGCACACCTAGACCTGTCAAACATGAAACGTTTTAACGTTTCCGTTTCTGTTCCGCCGAAACGGAACGTTAAATGAAAGTTGAAATGGGTTCCGTTTTCAGAAACGGAACGGAAACGGAATCAAAATTTGTTAACGTAAATGAAACGGAACACGGAAATGAGTTGAAATCAATAGGAAATTGAGGCGGAACGTTAAACGGAACAGAAATTTGTTACGTTTGCCGAAACGGAACGGAAATGAAACAGCCATTTCGTTCCGTTACCGAAACGGAACGGAAACGGAAATGCCTGTTCCGTTTCCACCTCTAACGTTTGACAGGTCTATGCACACCTAAACCAGGCTTTTCAATATATATTTTTTTTTTGACATTGACTTTTCAATATTTTCACATCAATCCTTGTCATTTTAAAGCTGTTTCTGTTCTGTCATCCTCTCCCTATTGCAACTAACCGCAATTTTTTGTTGGCAACATGTTTTAGGTCGTGATTTTTTTTTTATCATGAGTTATGATATTTTGACTTTTCTATCGCAAGAATAATCGAACATAACGAAATTTCTAAAATAAAAAGAAGAAAACAATGATTATAAATTTATAATTGTTGAATAACGATTATCACCGACCAATATATATTATTTAATTACAACTTAGTTTTATCTACAATTATTATCTTACGATACGACTTATCAAGGTGTACTTTTGAGTATATAATAACTAAATGAAAATAATAAAAAGTTATCCTATGCCAAGAATTTTTTACTTAAAAAAGTGAGAAAAATATAGCAGTGTAGCGTCCACATTCTCCCATGCCGTAACTTTAAAAAATATATACATAAATAATTTTTTAAAAATGCAATTTTTATTGCTACGGTACATTCTGTTAAAAAGTAATTATATGAATCTTTTTTTTCTATAGGTTAAGCAAAAAGTAAATCAAAGTAGCATTTCATATTTGTACCTATACCATAAATTGAATTTTTTTTGAAAGTTAATCAATTAGAAATATTAATATTATAATTTCAATATAATTGCATTGCAGACATAATATTGTTCTGCTTTAATCTTAGAACCAGGACATGAATTTGCCACTTGCGTCCTTGTTGTCAGATTATCGAAAATACGTTCATTTTACAAGTGTGCAATTATTAAATAATGGAGTAAATGGACTCGGCTTTTAAAGCTTCCAATGCTTGAACTTTTCTTCGTTTTAAAAATTTTTGTAATTCTCAAGCCCTGTACTTGACCAACTTTTGATTAGGCCAAGATAAACAACCACATGATCTCCCTTCTTAAAAACTGCTCCAAGCCTCCAGCATAGAAAATTCTCCAAATAAAAATGTTTGTTATGGTATGAATAAGTCTTATTTTATTCCGAATAAAATTTATTCAAAATAAAATCAAACGCATTTTGAATGTCTTATTGTGAATAAGAATTTATTCAATTCCTTATTCTAATACTATTGTGTTGTCAAATAAAAAATGAATAAGAGAAGAGAGGAGAGAAAAAAATTATTCTAATACCACGATTGTGTTGTCAAACACACCCAAAATGTTTTACAATTAGCTTACTCATCCTGAGACCCTCGGTTCATAAAAACTCCAAATAAAAGAACAAGTTGCTGAAAAGATTAATTCCAAAGGAGAGATCGAACTTTGGAGGTTGCTCCAGTGCTTCAATGTGGGGTTCTGTGCCGCCTTGAAATAAACGTCTTATCTGTAAAAGCAGTAAGCTAACATTTTTTTTTCTTTGGTCGTGAAAGCCCGTGGCACAACTATTACAAAATCAAATTCAGTCGGTTACAATATTCAGAGAAGGATTAAAAAATGGGTATGTAAACCCTTTGACAGAAACATTAAGTAAGCTAACCTGGAACCGGAAGGCAATCGAGGAATGCAAACCTTTGCAAAAGTGTTTTTTTATTTTTATTTTTATCTTTCAAGAGCTTGGTTGTTACTTGTTAGCATATCTTATTAATAAGGTTAAAAATAAGGTTTTTGATTGATCCGAAATTAAATGAGGTGTACAATTTATGAATGAAAAGTCCTTAATTAAAGAATCATGTCTCATACCAAAAAAAAAAGAATTATGTCTGACTCAGTCTTAAAGATAATTATTTGAGGATTGCTAAAATGCTATGCATAGCACGAATGTCCTTCGTGCTACGGATTCGTTCTTGCGTTTCAATCTTCAAACAACCAATCGAAACCGTTCATTATCTTCTTTATATTGAAATCTCATTAGAAACCAAATTTTATATTTTTTTTGAATTTTTTTATCATTTTTCTCAGATTTTTTATAATACTTAATCTAATAAATTCCGGCCCCTTCAATAACAGTGATTTTCAAAAATCTGAGAAAAATAGTAAAAAAATTCAAAAAAATATAAAATTTGATTTCTAATGAGATTTCAATATGTAGAAGATAATGAATGGTTTGGATCGATTGTTTGAAGTATGAAATGCAAGAACAAATTCGTAGCACGAAAACCATCCGTGCTATGCATAGCATTTTAACAATCCTCTAATTATTTTCTATCTGGGAGGTGCGAATTTATGAACATATATATATATATATATATATTTTATTGGTGATATGTTTCATAAATTTAATCATCATCTCATATTCACAAAAAAAAAGAGCCCATAACTAAGTTCCTACAAAAAAATTACTCAAAGATCGACATAATTTCGGAAAATTTTTATCAATGACAAAAATGCCCCTAACAATTTTAAAAAAGACAAAAGAGCCTCTGAAATTTTAAAAAGAGCACAGCTATAGCGGTAATTGGATTGCCGTAATACCTCAGCCCTATAGCGTAATATGTATAAATACGTATTCCTTTGTACATATTAAAAAGTGTACAAATTAGAGAAGTCAGCGGAAAAAAAACCCTATAGCGGCATTGCCTTTGCCGCTATAGGGGAAAAATCCAAATCAAAAAGGAACTTTTCTTTCTGGCAATGCCGCTATAGGAGAAAAATCCAAATAAAAAAGGAACTTTTTTTTCTCTCTGCGCAAAGACTGTGGTGTCAGTCCGAAAAGGAAAAAAAAGGCCTATAGCGGCATTGCTATTGCCGCTATAGGGGCCGGGCATAGCAATGGCGCTATAGGGCTGAGGTATTACGGCAGTCCAATTACCGCTATAGCTGTGCTCTTTTTAAAATTTCTGAGACTCTTTTGTCTTTTTTAAAATTATTAGGGGCATTTTTGTCATTGATAAAAATTTTCCCATAATTTCGGAATCAACTAAGAATTAAGAATACATATTTTTAGTGTGCCTGTTTATATTTAACAACCTTCACTGAAATAGTTGTTTTGGAAGTGTATCCATATAATTTATAATCAAAGACGCTCAATTCAAATCATTTAAATTTTGAATTTAAAAAGTACAATTAATATAATATGTTGTTTTCAATTTAAAATTAGTCATAAAGATGATGAAATAAAATATGGTGGATATTTTAGGTTATTTTTCCAAACAAAGTAAAAGAGTTAATGACAATAAAATAATATATAACAAACAATCATCATCATTTCATTTCCACATTATCGACAGTGACCTATGAATAACAATAATATTGTTAATGATGTTTCGTCATATTGTTATCCTCCAAACAAAAGGACAAACACATTAAATTTAAGGAAATAACACAAATAAGCAAACAATACTGAAATATATATATATTTTTAATTTTCATATATTTTATATCATTTACCAACAAACCAAACAGAAGTTTTATCTGCTATGGACCTATGGTAGCGTGAGTCCAAGTTCTGCTGTCATACCACGTCATCAGGGTTTGAAGCAAAGTCTAGGGGACTGAAGTTCTGAGTCAATGCAATGTTTATATTTATTTATTATTTTTTTAGATGGATTCAATACTATGTTTTTTTTTTATCATTGATTCAGTACAATGTCAGAATGCGAACAAGTGGAATTAATGAGTAATGCACTAATGATAGAATGAAACTTATAAAACGTCAAAATACTATCCAAACGTTAATCATTAAAATTTCAAATAATAATTCTAAATCGCACAATATGATTTCTATATTAAAATATTCTTGAAAATCAAATTTTGAATTTTTTTTTCAATTTTTCTAACTATTTTTTTTTTCAAATTTTCAAAATTAAGGGTTCATAACTTTTTAGATTGCATATTAAAAAATTCTAACAAATTAGTAAAATGCCTCTACGGAAATTTTATAACGTAGAACAATTTGAGCGATTTGAATCAGTTATTTTAATCTTAAAAATTAATATTTTATCATGTTAAACAAGTACTTGTGTCCTATATAATTGACACTAGCAACTCCTAGAATTAATTGGGACACTCCCACGGTCGCACCACAAAATGCCAATGATCGAAATTGTTTTATTGTCTAATACTAAAACTCAAGTTGTATATTTAGGAAATCTTTATAAAAGTGTATCTAGTTGGCAAGTCCAGCACAGATTTAAAATATTTTTTTTTCATTTTTTGTGTTAGAAGACAATTGTGTTAAAATTGAATTTGTAAAATTGCTAGTTTGATCTTCTATATATATTATATAAACAATGTATAATTAATTGTTTTCATTTTTTTTTGAAAGACATGATTTCAAACTTAAATTTTATTAAATGAAAATTCTCAGGCACGTACAATGTTCAACGAAAAAGAAGCGAATAATGAATTTTAGTAATGAAATTGTAAAACAATAAATGCTAATGTTTTTTTCCCCAGCATATAAACAACAATTACTTCTCGCACATTACTGATTACTGCAAGTATATCACGTGAGTTGTGAGCATAGACATCCAGAAAGAAAAGAATTAAATTAGACAATAAACAATGGAAACATCTAGAACCTAGAAATTAAAGTAATGTACTTAGAAGATTGGACTCACAAATGTAATATATTAATTTCTAAAGACACTGTCTGTTTTAAACTTTTAATCAAGTTCAGCATTGTAGCTCTAACAAGTAAGATCTCATTTTTCTAAGAACATTTTAACAAGTATACATTCCCAAAAGAAGAACAAAATTAGCTCCGTTGTCAGCTATGTGAAGTAAACATGTATTCCCAAATCCAAAATCAATCACCAAGAAGGCGAGAAGCAGAGAGTGCTCGAGGAGAAGGAATATGTTGGAGCCCTGTTTGTGTCGGAGGCACTAACCATCCCGGGAAGCCATTGCCGAACCGGCGGAAGCCTCCTCATAAACCCGAGCGGCGGCGACCACTCGCCTTCCTCCCCGAAATGGGAAGGAGACGTACCCGGTGTTTCAAACGGTGTACTGCTTACACCATTCTCCTCCTCCTCCTCCTGAATCTGAATCTGAACCCCATCATAAACCGGGTTGGAAATACACACGAACCTCTCATCACCCGACATCGAACACATGGAAACCGGAGAAGTTGGTATGATCGGGGGAGCAGCGGCGGCTTCGAGCTTGGGCACGGTTAAAAGGAACGAAGTGGGAGCCTGTAAAACCCCATGCGCATAGAAGGAAGGCAATGCGGCTGGTTTTGAGAGTGGTGACAAAGATGGGTCTTTGAGATGGAAATTTGGAGATGATTTCTGATTTGGGGCCTCTAAGTTGACATTAGGAGTGTGCTTTCGGGTTCGGGTTCGGAGGAGGGAGGAGACGAAATCGGCCAAGAGGAGAAGGAAGAGAGTTAGAAAGAGAGCGAAGATGAGCGCCACAGTGATGGTTGTTCCCAGCGCGAGCTTTGACATGCCTCCCATTTTCTTTGTTTTCTGGAGAGAGGTGAATGTAACAACTAACAACTAACAACCAACAAGGAAAGAAGACGAAGAAAAGGGGTCTGGCACTTTGGCGGGAAGACGTCTGTTTCTGTAGAAACGAATGTGAGATGATGGGAATCATTGGATGCTCTCTTACTCTTACTCTTACTCTCAGTGCGCCTCGCCCATTTGGGATTTTATTATGCTGGTTCTATGCATCCCTTCTGTGTTGCTTTTTAGAGAATGATGAAGATGAAGTGGGAAAGAGTATGTATGTATGGCCACAGCCCACAGGCACAGGAGATCTTATATATGCTTACCCTAGTCTACTGTCTACTGTCTAGACTGCTCTGAACGAGGCACAGTTCAGTGCTATGAATCTCTTTTCGCTTTTCTTTTCCGTTTAAAAAGAACACAAAGTCAAAAACTGATAAAACCAATGCTGGCTTTAGGCTTCAATCTTCATGTACAAATTGGGCCGTCAACAGGCCGAACCTAATAGGTCAGAGTTTTATTGGACCATGCAATATGATTTTGGGCACTGGGCAGGCATCAAGTCCAAAATTTTGGGTGATGTGCACACAGAGTCACAGACAGACACAACACATTAATTTTTTACAACACAATTTGGATCCTAATAATTTGTTGCCAAGCATAGTGCATAGACTACAACTCTACAAGTCTGTCTATGTCCTGCACTATCCTAATAATTTGTTCCCAACATAAATATTACTTCAGATTCAAAAAATAGTAATGAAAGTGTTACCGGTCCTTTAAGGAAATAATATAATAGATTATAATTTAGATTCTAGTTTCCAATAAATCAGAATTATTAGATATTATTTGATATTATGTATCTTTCCTTATTTTTATGCTTCTTTCCTTAGTTTACAATAGTTGTGATATTTCTAGTTCTTGCCATATTAGAAAATACTCTATATAATGAGTATTAGTATTGTATGAGGATTTTAAGCAGAAATTAATAAAAATAGTCTTCTCCTTTTATCTCTTATCTCTCTGTCTTTCTTCCTTCTACTCCCAACCAAAACTCGTAACAATTTGGTATCAGAGACCAAAACGATCCAAACCATGTCCAAAGACAAGACCTCCAAAGACAAGACCCAACCATTCGATGTCGCTGTCGCCTTCCAACAGCTTCTCGAGGGCCAGAACGAAATCATGCGTCGCTTGGATTTGGCTGAAGATCGTTTGCTCACCTTAGAACAACCTCTCAAAACCAATGAGACCTTCACACCTAAACCACGTGACACGCAGGGGGTGCCGCGCTACTACAAACTTGATTTTCCGACCTTTGATGGCACAGAGGACCCGTTGGGTTGGCTAAACCGGTGTGAACAATTTTTCCGGGGGCAACGCACCATAGAGGAGGAAAAAGTTTGGCTTGCTGCATACCATCTCACTGGAATTGCCCAACAGTGGTACTACCAATTGGAGAGGGATGTAGGCTTGCTGCCATGGGTCCGATTCAAGGAGCTGTGTCACCTACGATTTGGTCCACCCGTCCGTACCAATCCATTGGGTGAGCTAATGCATCTACGCCAAACCGACAGTGTTGAGGAATACCAAGAGCGGTTCGGCGCCTTGATTTGCCGGGCTGATTCGGTTACCCCAACTCAGCAAATGCATATTTTCACAGCTGATCTTTCAGAGCCTCTTCGCACTGATGTTGAGTTACATAAACCTTCTGACTTGCAGCATGCCATGAGCTTAGCTCGTGCTTTTGAGCGTCGCTACCGTACAACTCCTGTAGCAAGTAATCTTCTTAAACCTCCTGAATTATTGGCAATACTTGCATCATCGGAGTCTAGACCTGAGCAACGTTCTTTACGACGCCTCAATCCAATAGAGATGGCTGAGAGACGACAAAAGGGCTTGTGTTTCAACTGTGATGAGCAATACACAAAAGGCCACAAGTGCAAGAGATTATTCTTTTTAGAAGTCATGAACGATGATGAATATGAAAATTCATCGTTGTTGCTAACAAATGAAGCACCTGGATAATATCTGCATTCGCTGCCCCCATTTTTCAGCTTGAGGACAAGCTGATTTTCATGGACGGGGGAAATGTTACCGGTCCTTTAAGGAAATAATATAATAGATTATAATTTAGATTCTAGTTTCCAATAAATCAGAATTATTAGATATTATTTGATATTATGTATCTTTCCTTATTTTTATGCATCTTTTCTTAGTTTACAATAGTTGTTATATTTCTAGTTCTTGCCATATTAGAAAATACTCTATATAATGAGTATTAGTATTGTATGAGGATTTTAAGCAGAAATTAATAAAAATAGTCTTCTCCTTTTATCTCTTATCTCTCTGTCTTTCTTCCTTCTACTCCCAACCAAAGCTCGTAACAGAAAGCCAAAAATTAAACAAAAAACGCATTGAATCCATTTAACCCTTGTAAATATCAGTACATTGTCTATCTGAAAAACGAAAAGACTCTGAAAACAACAAGTTAGTGAAGTAAAATAATTGTAATTATTCTTTAAGCAGTGGTTTCGGCTTTTTACGATCATGCATATTGCTTATCTCCTTGAGAATATCTGGGCAAGCCTTGGCTAAATGTGCAAAACCCTCAGTTCCTAAAGCAGAGAAGAAGACTTCAGAGAAGGAGAGATAGTGGAGGCAATCACTTTTGAGGCGAGTGAGGTTATGCTGCTCTGCCAAGGCAAGCGTGGTGCCCACATTAACCACATCAAGTTGCTGAGACAATCTTTCCTCGCAGGCTCGTCTCAAGGTTTGCATCCCATATCTATCAGCTGCCACCAGCAAATGCTGCGCCGCCTCTGCGCCCTCAACATGGTCTGGTAACAAGCCAGTGTAAATGAAGAAAAGCATTGCCTTGAAGATGGGAGCTCTGACATTGCTGATCTTTATCTTATCCTGTTTCTCATCTTTCATCGCACCAAAAAGTTGTGCGTTAAATACTGGTGATCGGAGAGCCAAGATGCATTTGTGCGCAGGGAAACATTCGCCTTCCGCTTCACAAGTGATGTCGGCGCCCGTTTCGCTCAACAAAAGATCATGGCCGATTTCATAATATGTATTAATCGGAGCAGATGCCGCGGGAAATTTAGTGATGTATGTGTGTGGTTCTTTTATGACCGTAACCTGGCAAATGATG
Source organism: Rhynchospora pubera (assembly GCA_028095005.1). Taxonomy (NCBI): domain Eukaryota; kingdom Viridiplantae; phylum Streptophyta; class Magnoliopsida; order Poales; family Cyperaceae; genus Rhynchospora; species Rhynchospora pubera. Next base: position 226,253,847 of record CM051459.1, on the reverse strand, counting down.
GTGAAGAAGTCCTCTTTCAGACAGTTTGAAGCTTCAAAAATGTCTCTTTTCAAGAACTGAGAAAACCCTGACACAGATTTGGTGGAGTTGAACGTCGTTGTCGTTGCAGATTTTTTCTTTAAGACTGTTTTTCCTGTTGTGAGCTCAAGAAGGGAAATGCTGAAGTCGGTTTTTGCTTCGCCTGATTTGGACTCGAATTGGAGGTAGACAGACAGGTACTCGGAATCCTCCTTGCGTGCTCCGTCGAGATAAACTCTGACAGCCCAGTCATGGCCTCCGACAGAGAATATTTTTGAAAGAATATATTTATCATGCCCACCTCCCTTAGTTAGCGAGTAATTATGAATTTCAAATCTGTGCGATCCTGTTGTAGTTTCTGTCCTGCATACAGATACCTTTTCTGTAGTCTTATAACTGCACGGGAACAACAAACCAAACGTTTCTGTCTGTCAGAATTCACCTTCAATTCTCTGCTACTGAAGACTATTTGTATTTGATCAAAAATATTATGCACAAAGAAATTAAACGCTATGATTTCAAATATTATAATATATACAATTAATTCTGTCAACTTGGATAATTTGAAACTTGGACAATTAATTACAATATTTGGTGACACTACAAGGATAAAATTCCAAGTTCTGATTGGATCATAAATAAAATTTTAATGACCTCCAAAAAATTAACCGTATATATTTCTTATTCAATGGATTCTGATACACAACCAATAATGCAATTAAATTTATTTCCAACTTTGTACTTCAAAATAAAAATTTCTTAAGGTCCGCGGAGGACTTTCTGAGAATAATAAAAAATACAGAATCTCTTAACAACTGGCTTTTCTGTTAATCTACATATCAATCAGCTCAAAAGGCACTAGGAAAATTAAATTTTCTAGTCAAACTAATAGTTACTGACGTATGTTTGAGCACATAAAATCGTTTTAGAATATGTCTTCAATTTAATAAATTATTTACAATAATCAGCCAGGGATGTTTGCATCGATGAATAGTTATATGTTTGATCAATCAATCACGTTATCACAAAGGAATGCGCGCATATATAATAAATAGTGCATAATTACTAAAACTTCAAAATTCAAATTAAGGACATAAAGAATCTACAAAAGGTACCGTTTCGGTGTTTCTTGCTGGAGAGAAGAAGAGTTGGAGTTCCCCATTCGCTCGGGTTCTTCTATCTAGACAGACAGGATACACGAACTAATTAGTTTAAGATATTAGAAAATTGGACAAGAAAATATTTATTTCAAGAGATGATCTATCCGCTTCTATTTTTAATTTTCTTCGACAAATTAAGAGCTCGTCTTTCTATATTGCGATGTGAGAGCCTAAAAAAAAGAAAAAGAAATGACAACTCCTTTTGCATTATAGATATATATCTTTTATTTCTTTTTTCCCAATTTTACTCAGTGCTTCTTCTAATTTATAATTTACCCATGCAATTCGAAGTCTACAAAAATAGCACGACTCACAAAAATAGTGGAGAGAAAATAAATGTATGTTTGTTGTCTTTGTACAACCTTACTAAAAATTGAGGGACAAATAATTACTAATTGTTCCTTGGGGAGCTATCTTAGTGCTCTTGTATGGTCATCTAGAATTGTAATTCAAAATAAGTTATGGTAATATTATTTTTTATGAGGGAATTTATTGGCAGGGATAGTGGTTCAATCTCAACCTTCTGATGATTTAAGCATAGGCTGTAAAAATTAAAATTTGATATTTGTTTACTGTTTTAACACTTTATATGTATTAATTTACAATTGTATAAATATATTTAGTTATGAACATAATTTGATTTCATATCTTCTAGGATAAATGTCGACAATATTTGCATCTTGCTATCTTTCTAAATTTTCATCAATCTTAATATTTGAAAATTTCAAACCACACAAAAAGGGTAGGCTAGCTGACTCGATCCGTCAAATTATTTGAAATTTTGTTCGCCAGAAGCTTCCAACATATCCTCGAATGTAGCTTTCGCTCCTTAATATGTATAGCAATTCGACAAGGTTATTTCATAATAAAAATGATTTTTTCTACATTTATCTATACAATGTCGTGGCAGAGGATTGGCTGCAGGTTTGTACAGAAAAAAAAAAATATTAGACTTGCTTTAGCAATGTTGAGTCAGCAACGGGAAAGAAAGAATAGGAAGTATTCCAACCGGACCGATCGTTGGATTAAATCAATGGTAGTATACGAGAAAGAGGCCGAAAAGATACATAATTAGATCGATATGGCCGAAAAATTGTAAAATAATATTAAATTAATATAATATATTAAAAATAATATCACTATAATAATATATTTTTTAAATAGTATCACAAGATCGGAATCTGAGATTCCGAGCCTGAGATCGGAAGCTGGGATTCCGATCTTAGCTAAGATCGGAATCCCGGATTCCGATCTTAGAGCGGGATTCCGATCTTAAAAATGAGATTAATACATCGTACAAGTTTGATGACATGTAAGGCAAAGAAGTGGTGTGAGGTTTGAACTGAGTTGTATACTTGTATGAGTATTCTTTTCTTTTAATTAATGTTAGTGGGTATGTATTTGGTTCTCGGTTTGGAATACTACCAATTATATGACGGCATGTGTAATTGTGTATCCGCGCAATTATTGCCTAGCTTTCAAGAGAATCAAGATAAAATTCAATTTATTTATGTAGACAGATTTAATACGCGTGGAATTGCATAAAATGATTATGGGCCACATAAACAGACACTGAATATAATTTAATACGGATATAGACGTGCGTTTGGATCAATCTGAGGATTAACCCAAGAATATATAGATTAGTAAAGTTAGCATGTTATTTTGGATTCTTTCTTTAAATTAATTTGAGAAATGTTACCGTCTAATATAAGAGAAGATATAAGTTCTCAAGTTTCAATTTTAGATGGATTAATTTGAACCGTTTAATATTTTTTTAATTGAAAAACGTATAAAAACTAATTTTTATATTTTGTGAAATTTTTTTATATTTTGATATTTCAAAAACATATTATTATTGCAGGCTCCACAATTCTTGTATCATGGGTTTTTTAAATATCGGAGAGTAGTAAGAAAATCCAAAAGAATTATAAAAGTTAGTTTCTAAAATGCTTTCAATGCGAAAAATACCGAAATTATTTTATACAGGAATTCAGATGCAAAAAATTTTAATAGAAAGAATTATTTATTTTTTTTTAATAAGAAGAAAGTTCGAACGCGTTTTATAAAAGCGTACAGTCTCTCTCCTTCGTACGCGTTTATAAAACGCGCTCGAAGGCTTCGAACGCGTTTTATAAACGGGTAAGAAGAGAGCTTCAGTTACGCCTGAAAAGGCTGGTCAGACCTTCGTACGCGTTTATAAAACGAGTTCGGAGCCTTCGAGCGCGTTTTATAAACGTGTTATTAGTTTTTCATATTTTTCATTCAAACCGCAACATTTAACTTATTAAAAATAATATTTTGCAATAAGGTCCCTGCATGTTTCATATTTACAAAATTCTCAAAATTTTATTTCCAATTAAAGATGTATTAAATAGATGTATCACAATTTTATTTCCAATTAAAGATGCATTTAATTGCACATATTTTTTTTTTGAACATGTGTATAATATCATTTTGTTTGAATAATTATTCGCCGACGACCCTGTAATTTTACTATTTAATTTTACATACTTATCTTTTGAATTATAGTCTCTTCTCTTTTTTTATTTATGTTAGCCATATATAATAAAAAATATATAATATGGAAATAATTAAAATATAAATTTTTTAAAAAATTTTGAACATTAAAACTTTAAACAGGCTTAACTTTTGATAGGAAGGTCCGTTTGGGGCGATCGAGCACAATCCGGAAAGCTCGCGACGAGATCTACACATGTTACTGGGGTAAAACCCCGTAACCCCGTAGACCTCCAAAATTCACTTTGAAAGTTTGCAAACCTAAAAACCACTCTAAACTACTAAAAAAGTTTTTAAAATCATAAATTAATCATTAAAAAGAGAAATGCAGTAAATTAAGTGACTTTCTTGATAGTTATTCAAACAAAATGATATTAATGTCAAAATTAATATTCTAATGTTATTTTTAAATAAGATTAATATGAAATTAAATGTGATATTTTAAAAATTGTAAATTTAATCTTAATCTTAAAAATAAATTTAACTTAAATTTTCACATTAATTTTTCTATTAATTTTGAAAAAAATGGTAATAACTCAATTTCGAAAAATTTACGCCTTCCTACATGTTTATAAAACGCGCTCGAAGGCTCCGAACGCGTTTTATAAACGCGTACGAAAGTCTGACCAGCCTTTTCAGGCGTAACTGAAGCTCTCTCCTTCCTACCCGTTTATAAAACGCGCTCGAAGCCTTCGAGCGCGTTTTATAAACGGGTAGGAAGGAGAGAGACTGTACGTTTTTATAAAACGCGTTCGAACTTTCTTCTTATTAAAAAAAAATAAATAATTCTTTCTATTAAAATTTTTTGTGTCAAAAATTCTATATAAAATAATTTCGGCGAAAAATATTAGCGGTTCATATCGATCGTTTCAAAATTGAAACGTGAGAACGATCATATGAGATAGATTCTATCCATATGAATTATGATGACACTAGTATTTCTCAATTATATTATAGTAAAATATTTAAATAACGAAATTAATTAGCAATTAGTTATATGACTATACATTCGCCTATCTAAACGAGGCGTTATTAAAAAAAAGCATTAATTTGAGTTAATATTTTTTTACCGATTCAAAATAAATTAATTTGTTTATCAATTTAAACATTACCTATATAATGCAGAACAATAACTTATTATTATTTTTTTTTGAGGGCCGGAGAAACAGCAATTTTCATTCAAATAAAAAAAAATTACATCACACACTAGTATCCAACATGACACTGGTAGCAAAAAAATGCATCTCAGTTCAAAGAATGAGACAAAAATACCAATACTCTAAACAATATTGGTACCCTAACTGGTACCAATATCCAAGATAGAAATCTAACTTCCCACGATTAAATCCTAAACCTATCACCTGGAGCACATACCCACCAGAACTGATAACTGATAACTCAGCTCGTCTAGACTCGAAATGACTACTAACTGAACAAATACCTCTCACTACTAACCAAACGGATCCATCTAACCACGACAAAAACCAGAATCAGATTGCTCTCGATGCTTTCACGCAAACTGCGGTCACCAAAGAATAGATCTACTTCTTCCTACGGGCCGCGTCCATCATAGCAGAGGTGTTGCAGCCATTGAGCTCGTTTAGGAGATGGGAAAAGCAACGAGACTCTACCACCAGTATGGCCATCAAATCGCCGCCTCCGCTAACACTACGATTGTTTCTCAGGCCACTGGCCACTGACGAAATAGGTGCCCAAACCCAAATCCGAAAGCAGACAACTCAGATCAGATCTGGAGTGTCGTACAGTTGGCGGACTCGAGAGGTTGGTGCCACAAACCGCACCTACAGCTTTACCGTGAAAGGTAAACATAAACAGAGGGGGATGAGAAAGAGGGGTGGTGGGGGAGGCTGGTGGCGGCGCCTCCCCCACCTAGGGTTTTCGAAAGGGGGTTTCTTTCTTCGCCTTGGAGTCGCAGAGAGAGTCCCTCTTTTAGATTGTATCTTAACAATCAAAAGTTTCTTAAAATCATACCATAACTTATTTCTTTTACATTCTCATAATTATGCAATTTTATTATTTTGGATTTGAATTTTGAAAAACTTGATTTTATATTTGTCAAAAAAGACAACCATCACTAAATCTGTCTTACAGTTGCAGCATTTGTGTACAAACGATTTCCTAGTCGAACTAAAAATATATAATCCACCCTGCAATTAAATAATACGAACGTATGTGTATATTATATATTCTGGTGTACTTTCTTTTTTTTTTTATAAAAGCAACTTATATCGTGGCAGCACTCTGGCCACGATTCTGGGCAAATGTGCAGGAGAACAGCTGTTAAGTGCGCTCAGTGTACTGGCACATGGACAGAGCCTCGGCAGTTGAGCATTTATACTGGGATATCTAATTTATTGGAATTTTATATATTTTGGTTAGCTGTGCCTGTGAGTCTTTTCTTCAAATCAAACTTGTACGATGTATTAATCTTATTTCTAAGATCGGAATCGGAATCGGAAATTCCGATCTTAGCTTCCTATCTTGTGATACTATTTAAAAAAATATTATTATATTGATATTATTTTTAATAAATTATATTAATTTAATATTATTTTCAAATTTTTCGGTCGATATGGGCAACACATCTGATTACAATTATTTCAGAGCCTCAAATATTAGATGAAAACTAAAAAAATTCTACAACAATAAGCACTAAAAGTGGAATATATTCTAAAAATATATAATCAATTATTCTGAGGATTGTTTAATAAAATAGTTATAACTATCTTTAGAAAACTCCAATTAAAAAGCTTAAATAAATACCTCTATTTCTGGTTTGTAAATACACTCTTGGAAAATTAAATCTTTATTCGGCCTGAATTTCGGCCCACCGCAGAATTCAACTAGCCCAGTTTAATTTTCTTATTACTCTAAACAGTTTTGAAATTTAAGAGCAAATAAATGCTTGACATGCTACTTTAGCGGCGAGGCACCCAAGGAAATGTCGGTGCTCATAACTGCAATCAAGCAGTCAGACAATCAAACAATCAAATTACTATTTTCGGAAATTAACTTAGCGCGTTGCCAAAAATAGAATGTGCACTTGACCCAGCGCTTGACCCCTCTCACGTGTGTGCTTCGTCACTTCCCTCCCCTCTCGCGTAGATCCCTCCCCTCCCCTCTCATGCAGTGGTGTGATCACGATGCGAACGAAGGAGATTAACTCGAGAGGCTATGCTTATTATCTCTTGAGTTGAGGAGAAACTTATTAACCTATCTTATGGTGTCTTGTTTGTTTTATGAATAAGTTTATTGATGTAATGATGAATAAAGGGAGATAGCGTTGGAGCACTGGTACCTAACGATTTTGGTACCAGTGCGTCAGGTTCTTTAGGGGTGATGATTAAGAAAGTATTGTAATAAACTGTTTTTTTCGTCTTAATGAAAAGAGTGGTGAGCAATTCAAGCTCACCTGTTTAAAAAAAAAAACAAAAAAAAGAAAGCTTTGTTTCACTGAACTGATTCAACAACATTATCAATTGGATGGGGAAGTGTAAGAGACAGTTCCCGCTATCTTCAACAATTGCTTCATGTACTAGCCCGTCCAATCTCCCATCCCTCGGGATTCCACCGCCGTAATTCAGGATGGTCGTCACTGTCTCAGCAGGTTGGCTAATGAATAAGACCACAAATTCCACCAAAATCCTTGCAAACAGGGGGGCTAGAGGCTGCAAGGGATACAATTTAGACAAATTTAATTATTATAAACACACTACCTAGAGCTATCTAACTTGGAGAAATATTGCTGTTTGAGAGGACAAATAGGAATATGTTTTTGTTTCTTACCATGATTAATTTAATTAGAAGTCTCAAGGGTGCTCTACTGCTCTCTATGATCTCATTCTGTAATACACTATTATCAGAACATTTTAACTAGTATACATATAAATTCCCATAAAATGAACATGAACAAAAATAAAATAAAAGAAAAGAGAGAGCTCAGAATATATGTAGCATCCTATGGTTGTTTATGACTTATGAGAAAGCAACTCAACTTTTGCTGGAAGCTATGAATTAATGACAAGATTGACTTGAGAGAGAAGTCAGAAATCGTTATATATTGCTCATCGATCTTCTATACCAATACGCGCGGAGGTTTTCATATATATCTAAAGAATTAAATTAACTGGTATAAAAGGCAAAGAATAGAAAGGGAAAGAAATATGGTAAAATACATCGCTGCTGTGGCGTTTAAGGATATTATTATATGCTAAATATTTAAAGATATGAATCGACAATCTCCAACACAAACAAACTTTGAGTTTTTAGTTTTTACACATTTGCCGAAGAAGTCAGAATTTTGATATTTCAAAAGTTTTAATTTCAGAATTTTAAATTACAAATTCTAAAAAAAATTAAATTAAAAAAATGAGGCGGCGGAGTCAACCCAAGTAGAATCTTGACTAATGAGGTTCACAAAACTCTCATCGCAAATTATGAACAATTCTTCATTGGTAACAATTGTGATAATATTTTTTTTTTCATCATTTTCTTTTCTTTTTCTAGATTGATCTATTTTGGAGCCATCATTTTTGGCTTTCAACTTTTGATATTCATTAATGTGAGTAGTCCTACGATTTTTAGTGACAAGAGCCGAAAACTCAGTAGTGATCTCTTACTCATTACGCCTCAACTCCTCATTGAGCATGCTATCTTTAACCATGGCTACAGTCACAACACCATCGGGTGTTGAGGTACTCAATAACACCACTAAAGTTTTTCAACTATGATAAAGAACTCAACAAAATCAATTCTTGCAACTCTTCATCTAAAGTCATTTTCATAGTGGTCAAACTGTTTACACAAACTTGAAACTCACTCAAATGATCCGACATCGAAGAACCTTTTTGTTATTTCATATTTACCAACTTTCTAATATAGAAATCCTTATTTTTGAGCGGTCTTGCGCTCATACAAGCTTTTCCCACAATACTTTGGCATCGACTTCGGATGAGATATGGTGAAAAACAGAATCATCAACTCATTGTCTAATTATGGCTATTGTCTTTTAGCATCGTCTTCGAATGAGATATGGTGAAAAATGAAATCATCAACCCATTGTCTAATCATGGCTATTGTCTAAAAACGAAATCATCAACCTATTGTCTAATCATGACTATTGTCTTTCAGTTAGACACTTTCCAAACATTTTCGGAGGTAATATCAGATTTGGTGCCCGAAAGGAGTTCATATGCATCTCTGCAATACAACAAATCTTTCATTCAAGACTTCCACATTGAGTAATTAGAAATTGTAAGTTTGACTTTGGTACCACTATTACTCTCTTTCATTTTAGACACGAATTCTAGATCCCAAATACAACACACCGGTCAAAGAGAATCTCACCTCAATTTGGCGGAACAAACGACTACTCGTGACTCGACGACAACGATCCGATCGATGTTGAAAACGGAGGTATGACGACTAGGATTTCGTCTACAATGACTTAACGGCGACAAACCTTACGCTCTACTACTAGCTGTTGAGAGTAGAGAGGAGAGAGTGTGGACCGATCGGTACAGGAGATTAGAGAGAGATGTGAGATAGATTTTGGCTTCGCACTTTTGTGCGCACAGAGAAGGAATAAAGGAGACAATAATTTTGGTGGGCAATGCAACAACCCGATTTTCTTAAACTAAGCATATAATGAGGAGGGACCCAACAGTGATGCAGCTAAAAGCAGACAAGCTAGAGCATGTATCAGAGTGCCAATTAAAGACAATAAAGGGCTCACATAAGTTCAAGATCGACAACTACTCCCATGTCAGGGGATGGGCATAGGAAAGCATGTCCATTCAAGCACTTTTGTTGTAGGCAGATACAAATAGGCTATCAGATTCTATCCAGATGGTAACAGCAAGGAGGTTTCAGTCAAGCAAGAATAAAGTTCAATTTATATCTTCCGGACCCCACTGAACGTCCTGTATATCAACGTCAATCTTCACAAAGTTTCATGTGCTCTGACGTCGATACTTGGGGTTATGGTTCGTTCTTAAAAAGAAGCACTATTGAGCCCTTTTTAGAGGGGTGTCACCTCCTGACATACATGAGCGGCTCAGCCATCTCCTGTCCACTGGGATGGGTGCTGATATTGTGTTTGAAGTGAATGATATGAGGTATTGCACGCTCACCGGTGTATTCTGGCTGCTAGTTCATCAGTGTTTGAGGCTGAGCTATATGGACCGATGGAGGAGAAAAATTGGAAAATGATCAAGATACTTGATATGGATGCATCAGTTTTCAATATGGAGGAGAAGGGTTCCAATATCATGGATCAGAATTTACTGGTTGCTGCTGATAGATATGCACTAAAGAGATTGATAGTGACTTGTGAGGACAAGTTGTGCAATAGCCTTGATATATGAGCAACACAGTTTTACTCGGCTTGCAAATGCATGCCTAGAGTATTTTTCTGCACCCAAGGTATCGATTTCAGCAGAGACAAGTGCAGCGCATTAGCATTTTCGCAGCAGGTGCTCAATTATATTTAGATATGCTTGTTTAAATAAATTATCTCATCACAAATCTTAAAATATTTTTGCCAGGAAACAATACTTATGCTCTTTATACAGTAAGAGATATTAAAACTAGAACAGAGAATTATTCTGTATTTTTCCTACTTTCAGTTTACATGATTCCCTTTTTTGCTTTACTGATAAAAGTTTCCATTTTCGTGTACTGAAAAATACCACGAAAAAAATTGAATTACTTCACCGTGATCTGGAAATATTGGTTGTTTAACAAGGCAAGCACTCTTTATGTCACATCATCGAGAAAACACAGTGATCATGACAAGTAAAAAAGAGAATAAAATATATTATCTCCATAGATCGAATCAGTAATCTTAGTTTGCAGCAAAAATAAGTTAAACAAGAGTTGGCAAAAGACCATTACCTGATTGATGAAATGGCATGTGACACAGCTAGTTTCAAATGTGCCGGGCCAAATACACCTCTTCAGATAAGAATAATAATCGCAGTTTTGCATGCTCAAATATACAGCAATCAACAATTAATTTTTTTTAAAAAAGTAAAAAACTATTATCGATAGTTTAGATTGTGACACGGTATCACATGGTTTAAAAAATTTTATTATTGCTCAACAAATGATTGTGACAAAATGATAGTCCTGTCGTGTACAAAAATAACATTTTGAAACCTAGAAACGATGCATATTTGGAAAAATCAGAACAATATCTCTCCAGTAAAGTTTGGTCGTCACTGTTTTACAAGTTTGTGGAGTTTAAAAGAGCAACGATAATCTACTGTAACAAAACATGGACCAAATTCAAGATAATATAGCTAAGAGGATAAAGAAAAAGGGCCTCATCGACTGTTCGATTAGCAGCACCCCATCCCTAATGTTCAAAAAATTTGTTAAGGCAAACCCTCAATATTCACCGAGTAAGTGCCTAAACCTTATATACCAAAAAATTCTACAGAACCCCACAGTATGTGTACTCGTAAAATTTCAACCACAAACTCTCAACAAATCAGCAGGCACAATGAGAAAATAAAATATTGTACATGTAACGTTGCGTGTGCTAGAATGAAAAAAAAAATTGTGCTATAAGAAAAACAAATACCCTCACAAATATTTGGGGGTAATAACAAAAGAAATTGGGAGCAAAATTAGCAAGGACAAATTCCATGGAGAGAATGAGTCATCCAAAAACTTCTACAGTGCCTAAGACATACACACGATTCAACACCTGAGACATACACATAGGACCTAAATGTTATTCTGAAATTTCCCAATTACCTATTTATGGCCACTCACCATCACATAGGATCCAGCAATGGCCTTGTTCTCTTGCCAGTTGTTTGTAAGAAATGCTTGTGGTATATGAAAGACTTCTACAAGCATGGTTCACAACATTATTTATTTATGCAAAGTAACCAACTAACCATGGTAACAAGAACCTTGATTAGTAGGGACATTATTTCTGAAAGCAACTGCAATACTAGATCAGAAAAAGCTTAGTCTCTTCGAATTGTTAAAGGTGGTGTAAGGTATGGAGTCAGTCGGTAAATTATCCAACCTAAATGCACAATTTATCGATCAAGTCAAAAAAGCCAAATGACTGATAAAAAAATTAAATTTTCTTTTCACACTTTTCATCTCTATCTTTACTTTTCGGTTGCTTTTATTTTCAATAGAAATTGACTTTGTTATAGATCCATGCAGAATGGTACAGAACCAAATTAAGGAAAGCTGCTACATTTCGAAAAACATTACTTCACTAAACTGATATAATAGCATTAGAAAATGCAACTTATCATTTCGATGGGGAAGTGTAAGAGACAGTTCCCACCATATTCAATAATTTCTTCATGTACTAGCCCGTCCAACCTGCCATCCCTTGGGATTCCACCACTGTAATGCAGGATGGTTGTCACCGTCTCAGCAGGTTGTCTTACGAATATGACCACAAATTCCACCAAAATCCTTGCAAATAGGGGTGCGAGAGGCTGCAAGAGACACAAATTCAACAAATTGATTTGCAGCAGGCCCAGAGCTATCTAAATTGGAGAAAATATTGCTGATTGAGGAGAAAGAAAAATAAGGTTTTGCTCTTTACCATAATTAATCAGATTAGTAATCTGAAGTGTGTTCTCGAACTGATGATCCTCTGAAAATTGGCTCAGATATGCAATAATGGTTCGAGCTACAGCCTTGGATTTCACTTGGTATAGAGAAAGACGGTGGTTGGGCATCTTGACGGCTTAAAACCATAGGTATACCAACAAAAGGACAAAATAAAGGTTCCTTAAACCTTCTAAATGTGAATGTTGTTTCAAAGTTATTAACAAACCAAAACAGTAGGTAGAGCAATAATAAGTGCCATCTGTCCTATCTTACCTTATCAATATACGTGTCATTCCCTGGCTAAGACCTTTATTCAGAAGAAATTGTTCTTCCAAAGCTTATCACGTGACAGGACCTTCAATGCTATTTGTGCTTCCACATAAACAACAAATATATGATCAACTGTTACCCCAGATCTTGCCATTGATTAGTAGTATCGATTGCTCTCCGCAATGCTTTTATATTAGTCTGCACTCCTATGTGAAGAAATTAGGAAAAACAAACACAATACTTTTCTCATATCTTTCTTATGAAAAATAATAATATGAACAAACTTGTCACCCGAGAGGAAATTAACCCATCGGATAGTACATGTCTGCACGTAACATCAATACAAGTCTCACTTGTCAAGCAGCATAACTCAAGGACACATAGATGCAACACAGAAGTTTAGAATAATATAAATATTTTTAAAAAGAAAGAGAAAAGATTTGCATTCAAAATCTATTTTAAAAAAAAATGGAAACCCATAAAAATAGTACACTACTCAACAGAGGAGATAAAATAAACAAACAAGATGATACAAAAGCCGCTAATACAGAAGTCTATGCGCATACAAAAGTGGAGACATGTATAACAATATCTAACACACTGCTAATAAACTTAGAGGAACTAAAATATGGTGAAAAATTCTGCGAAAGAGGAGATGGTATACTATTCGTCGGGATCTTGCTCGGGTTGCTCTTGCTCCTCAAAGTCCTCTTCGTCCTCATCGATTTCATCATCAGGTGCCTGATCATAAGGCAGCCAAGTTGGCAGTGGAGTTGTCATTGCTGGAAATTTTGGGAATACATTGAGTCTTGCTGGAGGCTTCGGTCTCACCCACTCCTGAAGTTTTAGAGAAAAAGGAGTATCTTTTAGGTTTTACTTGACAGGAATTCAGGATTTACTTGTAACTTTCGTTGTGCTCTTCATGGTCTTAGAAGAATAGCAGAATGACAGATGGATAGTATGAGAAAACATGAGGACCCACAAAAATACTTGGATTAGACTTCATTCCCAGAACCCAAGAAGGGTAAATGAAAAGGAATTTAGAGAGAGAGAAAGAAAGAGAAGCATACATATGGAAAATCAAGAGGGTTTCGACCGGGCTTCTCCTCCTCGTCGTCCTGCGCCGACGCCATGCACACGGCCGAGTCTCTCCGGCGCCGGAGAAGCACGCACGGCCGACTCCGGAGAGGAAAAAGAACACTCGTGTGAGTCTGACTAACGGGGACAGCTCCGTTAGGGGTTTTGACGGTAGAAGAAGGAGAGAAGACGGCGGGCGCCGCTGAGAATGAGATACCCCACAAGGCCATTTTTGGGCTCTCTCCTTTGATCCTCTGAAAGACTGAAACTGATCCTCTCTCTCTCCTCTCTTCTTCTTCGGCACTCTTTCTCGATCTTGTTAGGAAAGTGTTAAGTTTATCACTTTACCGAAATTTTAAAAAATAATATTAAAATAATATAATCCAATAAAATTAATATCAATTTAATCAGTTTAATATAAATAGTATCGTAAGATCGGAATCCTGAATTCCGAACGTTAGATCGGATTCCTGGATTCCGATCTAACGTTAGATCGGATTCTGGGATTCCGATCTAACCTTTATATATATAATGGGTTTCCGATCTGATTTCGCTGCCGCTCTCGCTCTCTCGGACGCACTTCTGAGAACAGTAAGTTTTTTTTATTAATTTAATTATTTATTTATTTAGTTTATTAGTTTATAATTTAGTTAATTAAATAAAAAAATAGAAAAATATTGGAAAAATATTCAAAAAATCTGAAAAAATCAGAAAAAAATCAGAAAAAATTTGTATGTAATTTATTAATTATATTGGATATATTTTTTGTCTTTTTATTTGTTTATTCACTACTTAATTAATTAGAAAAATAGATAATAAATTGTAAAATTATTTTAAAAATACCGAAAAATAAGAAAAATTCATATAAAAATTTATGTGTAATTAATTTAATTTGTTTATTTTTTTTGCTTTTAATAATTAAGATTTTGATAATTAAATATGGGAAAAATTAGAAAAATGATAATAATTGATGGTATTAATTAAAAATGTAGGTAAAAAATTGTTTAGAAGAGAGTCAATTCCTTTCTACTCCAGGTTAGCTTTTTTATATGTTTATTTTATTATTGTTTGAATAGAAATGTTTGTGAATTGCTTGTAGATTGATTGATGGATTGTAAAATTGTGAAATGCAATGATTGTAAAATTGTGAAATGCAATAATTGAATTATTGATTCATTGATACTTGTGAAATGGTTTGTGAAATGCAATGATTGTAAAATTTGAATGATTTATTCAAATTGGGTTGGGTTGGGTTCAAATTAGAATGAAATTGGGTTGGGTTGGGTTGGGTTCAAATTGGGTTGAAATTGGGTTCTAATTGGGGTATGATTTTTTGGAAAACTCTCCCGGTACAGGGGAGATGCTGCCGAAATTTTTATAGATTTTATACTTTATTAAATTTTAATTGCAGTAAAAGTCGAAATGCCACCGCGAAGAAGAATACCAGAGGATCCACGTCGATCCACGAGGCGTCGAGGAGATCCTGGCGCATCTACATCAGGAGGAGATCCTGGCGCTTCTTCATCTGCCCCCCTGCTGCCCCCCCCGTTCCTCTTCCTGCTGATCAGCTTCTGCATCTCAGTCAGTCTGAGCTTCGAGGCGTACGAGTAAGTTTTTTTTTATTTATATAGTTAATTCTTTTTTATATATATATATTTTAATAATATATATAGGAAATAATTTTTTTTAATTATTTAGGGTATAGGTTTAGGGTTTAAGGAAATAATAAAATTTTTTAATTTAGTAAATAATATGTTTTTTAACTTATTTAGGCGTGGACGCCCGAAATGCATAAGGCAAAAATGATACGAACCGAGGAGGTGGACCAGCGTCTTGTGACATTGGGCCTTATTCATTTCGTTGAGTTAGGTCACATGCCATTGGATCGTTCCATGATACAGGGTCTAGCCATGTTCTGGAGGCCCGAGACCCACACGTTCCACTTTCCCCGCGTAGGCGAGATGACCGTTACTCTTGAGGTATTATTTTTTCCAAGTTCTGTTGGTAGCTATTTATTTATTTATTGTTTTTTTGTTGTTTAATAAAAAATGTAAATAAAATTTGCAGGATGTCGCCTTCATTTTTGGCTTGCCTACGACTGGACGACCGGTGACCGGTCGTACTGATTACGACGATGTGCAGAAGCTAGCCGACTTTGCATTGCCACGGGACACTCCTATGGAGGATGTTCTAGATTGCTTCAGAGAGAGGGCGACTGATCGACGTGCTGGGAGGTAACAAACGTTTTAAAATTTAATTTAAATTTTGAGATATTCTGCAATATATATATATATATATATATGTAATGTTTATGTAATGCAGGAAACTTCACGCAGTACAGTTTGGGAAACTGCGTGATATGTGGGCACAGGGACCTGGGTCAGAGGACGCAGATAGGATCGATAGATACACTCGGGCCCTGGTGTTGGAGTTGATGGGTTGCGAGATGTTTCCAGATACCACAGGAGATTCTGTTCCTTGTTTTTATCTGGAGTTACTTCGGGTTAGTAATTTTAAATATTAAGAACATCTCTTACATTAGTACTAACTTGGATAATTTAGTTTGCAACTAACGAAAAATATTTTTTCTTATTTGCAGGATCTTCATGCATCGGATTCAGTTAGATATAACTGGGGTGCGGCCACACTTGCTATGTTATACCGCGGCCTGGACTTGGCAGTCCTGGCAAATGGCGCTCAGAAGTTCCTGCTCCGTGGCTACTGCTTCAGTTGTGGTCGTACACCCGGTTATTGCTTTGTCGCCCGTCCGTTACGAAAAGTTTCCAAGGTTGGGGGAAGCCGTCAGTTGAGAGATGTCCGCCGTATGGGAGGTATAATATTTTTTTTAAATAAAATAAATCAAATATTGTAATATAACATCAATTTGTTTGTTTAAAAATTATAATCAAATTTCATTAGTTAGTTAATTAATCAAAATTATAATCAAAATTTTGGTAAACAAATTTGATAATTGAAATCATGATAATTGTAATGTTTTGGCAGGCAATGGACGACACGGCTGAGGTCGAAAAAGGTGAAAGGTCCCGTTCGCAGCGGTATTGAGTACGCTCGAGACGTACTAATGAAGATGGAGCATGCACACGTGGTGTGGCGGCCATACGAGGATGAGCTCAGACAGGTGGTCATGCCTCCTTATGCCCGCTACGAGCAGAGGTACTATCGGCTCCGCGTTCCATGCATCCATTTCTGGGTCGTGGCGTGGCACTATGCCGATCGGGTGATGCATCAGTTCATGCTGTTCCAGACTGTTCCGCCTCCTCTTCCTACGGTACGTTATTCTTTTCACCTTCGTGATTTAAATTGAAATATTTATAATACGTGCATTAAATATGACCTAAAAAAACAGACTTGGAGGAGGATGGAGGCTTTGTTACAGTACCGGCACAACACATTTCGTCAGAGGGATTTGCAGGACCTTTTCTCAGTAGAGGTCGCGATGTGGGCCGACACGACGCAGGTCGAGGTGGCAGAGGCGCGGCCATGGAGTGACGATATTTTGCCCGCGTACGATAGATGGATGCGGATACATGGAGGTGCTCATCTTGTCCCCATTCCGGGAGTGGCACAGCAGATTCCAGCTAGCCGGATGACCTATCTAGAGGATGCGCCCGAGCGGGTGTCTATGGTAAGTTTTTTACTCAATTAAAATGAATTGATTTGTATTTTGGTCACTAACAACAAATAAACAGGTCAAGCACATATTGACGCAAGCTCTGCGAGCATGTGCATGGGCGGTGAAGAAATGATTCAGACGGGCTAGGAAGGAGATGCTGAAGGGCTGCAGGACGCAGCTGGAGCTCGTTGGGGAGCCGCATCGGTTACCTCACCTTTTAGAGTCGAAGGGTCTAGCTACAGACATAGACTCCATACCTGATTCGCCTGAGGAGGATCACGCGCCAGAGCCTGGATTTGAGCAGCAGCAGTTTATGACGGTAACCTAAAATTTGTAATATTATTATTTTTTATTATTCTGTTATTGATAATATTAATATTATTTGTAATATCATTGTATGTAACAGCCATCTGGGTATACTTTACACGACTGGGACACATATTTTGATCAGCCGAGACCCAGCCAGCCTATTGTGCGGAGCAGACGGACAGAGAGTCAGCCATCCACACAGCCGCCCATCCACCCATTTACACAGCCACCCATATCCACTGGCGAGTTACCGACACCACCAGGCCCACCTCCTGGTCCATATCCAGACCCACCTACCCATTATGAGTACCAGACCCAGTACCCACCATACCAGACACAGTATCCGACACAGTATCCACCTAGACCACCACCATATTCTCAGGGCGAGCCTATGTTGAGCCCGGGTGACGCTTTTTTGTCATCCATTGGAGTACATTTGGACGAGCCGTACACACCTCCAGTTCATCCATCTGCTTTCGGTCAGAGCTATGGTCCATTTGGTCAGACATATGGCGGAGCCTCTTCTTCTAGTGCACCGCCTCGTCCACCACCTGTCGGACTTGCTCGCGGACGAGACCCCCGTCAGCCGCCAGGTCCTCCGTATATTTGGTCCCCTAGTGAGGGGAGGTGGATCCACCGTACTGGACATATTTAGGATTTATTTGTATTTTATATTTTATTTACTTATGTATGACTTATATATTTATGAGTTCTATATTTATGATTTCTATATTTATTTGTATTTTATAATAACTAAAAACTAATTTGGACCCATCACAACAAGTACGAAACACCTAAGTACGATAAACGCTTTGAAAAATATGAAGTTTGGCGCTATCACACCTAAGTACGAGATAGTCACACATTCGAAAAGTTTGGCGGTAGAAAAATATGAAATACGTTCTGAAAAATTCTAACAAAAATACTGAGCTGTTAATTGGCGGACGAATTTTCCTAAACTTAAATTCCAAAATTTTTAGGCGTACCATTTGTTCAAAACAAAAATGACAAAGGACCAATATAGTCATACTTTGAACTGAAAAAACAGCTCTACATTCGAAAAGTTTGGCGCTACAAAAATATGAAATACGCTCTGAAAAATTCTAACAAAAATACGGAGCTGTTAATTGGGGGACGAATTTTCGTAAACTTAAATTTCAAAATTTTTAGGCCTACCATTTGTTCAAAACAAAAATGACAAAGGACCAAGATAGTCACACTTTGAACTGAAAAAACAGCTCTACATTCGAAAAGTTTGGCGCTACAAAAATATGAAATACGCTCTGAAAAATTCTAACAAAAATACTGAGCTGTTAATTGGCGGACGAATTTTCGTAAACTTAAATTTCAAAATTTTTAGGCCTACCATTTGTTCAAAACAAAAATGACAAAGTACCAAGATAGTCACACTTTGAACTGAAAAAACAGCTCTACATTCGAAAAGTTTGGCGCTACAAAAATATGAAATACGCTCTGAACAATTCTAACAAAAATACTGAGCTGTTAATTGGCGGACAAATTTTCGTAAACTTAAATTTCAAAATTTTTAGGCCTACCATTTGTTCAAAACAAAAATGACAAAGGACCAAGATAGTCACACTTTGAACTGAAAAAACAGCTCTACATTCGAAAAGTTTGGCGCTACAAAAATATGAAATACGCTCTGAAAAATTCTAACAAAAATACTGAGCTGTTAATTGGCGGACGAATTTTCGTAAACTTAAATTTCAAAATTTTTAGGCCTACCATTTGTTCAAAACAAAAATGACAAAGGACCAAGATAGTCACACTTTGAACTGAAAAAACAGCTCTACATTCGAAAAGTTTGGCGCTACAAAAATATGAAATACGCTCTGAAAAATTCAAACAAAAATACTGAGCTGTTAATTGGCGGACGAATTTTCGTAAACTTAAATTTCAAAATTTTTAGGCGTACCATTTGTTCAAAACAAAAATTACAAAGGACCAAGATAGTCACACAATCAAATCGATACTTTTTCTTTTTTTTTTTACTGTTTTCAATTTAAGTAAATTAATAATTATATTTTAATTAAAATTGTAAAATTAAATTAATAATTTATATTATTTTGTAAATTAAATTAAAGTAGTTAAAAAATAATAGCTCAATCAAATTATATTAACTAAATGAAATTAAATTAAATTAAGTCAAATTATTAAATAATTTTTAATGTCATTAAATTATATTAACTAAATGAAATTAAATTAAATTAAATTAATTTTTAATGTCATTAAATTCATGCAACTGATAAAGTCTGGAAAAGAACTGCAAAAGGACAGGCGTGCTCTGGTAAAAGCTCAAAAGTATACTGATGCCTACCTAAGCAAAGCAAAAAGGACAAACGTATTCTGATAAAGTCTGAAAAGTATACTGATGCCTACCTAAGCTATGCAAAATGACAAATGTATTCTGATAAAGTCTGAAAAGATATGACATTATATTTATTAATTTTAAATAATTGCAACTCTAAAACTGATCTATAAAATTATTCTTCCTCAGCAAAAATATGTCACACCCACTCAATCCTTCTTCCTTCAACATTCACTACCATGGAGAAAGGAAATACCTCCGACAGTGAAGTGCGGGAATGGCCATCTACTCGACATGAGTACTTGCCAAATTACAAACATTCCCCTGCCAATCCAAATGAGATCGAAAAAGGAGATTATCATGCGATATGTAATAAATATTACCGCAAATTCGACTGCAATATCCATTCGCAATATGGTGGCGAGTGGCCATTATACACCCATTATCAGTGGCACATTCATGGTGGCCCAGAAAGAGACCGCAGGGAGAGATTGCGACATTACCTTACTAAACCTGAGTCGAGCAACTCTGAACTCTATAAAAAGTACTACACAGAACCTGAACCGATGCCGGAACTCAAACCGTGGAAACCAGATCCTACACCCATGATTGTTTACGAAAGCATATACGATTTTCGTGGAGACCACATAGTGAGTTGTACAAAGTGTGATCAGGTTTTCAATTTCAAAGGTACCATTTTGCGTGACCACTACGATGAACACAAAAAACAAGAAGAGAGGGATGAAATTGTAAAGAGATTCAGAGTGAAAGAACAATGGTTCGAAAGGAGAAGAATGGAAGAAAAGGCCGCCGAAGAGAGCCGGAGGTTGCAACAAGAAAAAATTGGAAAAAAAATTAAGGAGAGCCTAATCAAGATCAAGAAGAGAGATGAACAACGCAAAATTGCAGTAGCTAGAATGGCTGAGATTGAGCAACAAGAAGCCGAGACAGCTTTCTGGAACGAAGCCGCTCAATTCGCAGACAACCCGGCTGCGAATAATCAACAAGAAAATGATGAGGCTTTTTGGAACGAAGCAGCTCAACTCGCTGAAAACCACGGTACCAGTAATGAACAACAACCTGATGCCGCTTTCTGGAACGAGGCCGCTCAATTAGCCGACAACCATGGTGCCAGTAATCAACAAGAAATGAATGCGGAAGAAGATCAACCCTGGTGGGAGGAAATTCTGCAACATGTAGATGATCAAGATCTCTAAGTTTATTTATTACTTTGTTTTTAAGTACCCTGGTGTGTTCATTTATATTATGGTTTTTTATGTACATTTTTCCTTTTATATTATTTTAGTGTGCTAAATTATATTATGATTTTCATGTATTTTTCCCTTTCTTTTATTTTAGTGTGTTAATCTATATTATGGTTACAAAATTTAATTCTTCTTCTAATGGTGAACATATACATAAAACAAAGTGAACATATAAACGATCTAAGTGAACACATACAAATAAATAAGTTCTATAAAAATAAATTATTACATAAATATTATGAATTAAATGAAATAAATCTAATATTTAATTATAAGTTTATATTATAATTATTGCCATAAATAAATTATTACATAAAGTCTAGTGTACTTATTATGTACAACATTTAACATAATTGAAAATTTTTAATATTAAAAATAAAACCATCCATATCAAATTAATATCAAAACTTTAAATATTAAAATATTATTCATAATATAGAATTATATTATACTAACATTCTTCAAAATATCAAAAATCCGGTTCTAAACAAACGACAAAAATTTTATAATATATTAATTTAATATTAAAATTTTATATATTTAATTAATGTTTATAATAGAAGTAAAATAAAATATATTAATTTAATATCTTATCTTCAAAATATATTACTAAAATTTCATAATATATTAATTTAATATTAAAATTTCATATATTTAATTAATTTTTATAATAGAATTGGAATAAAACCATGGAAAAAGCAGTTACAGCACTGTTCGGAATCCCAGATTCCGATCTAACGTTAGATCGGAATCCCAGAATCCGATCTAACGTTAGATCGGAATCCAGGAATCCGATCTAACGTTCGGAATCAAGGATTCCGATCTTACGATACTATTTATATTAAACTGATTAAATTGATATTAATTTTATTAGATTATATTATTTTGATATTATTTTTTAAAATTTCGGATCACTTTATCTGCTCTAGTGGGCTCAAATTGGACTCCATTACAGCTCATAACTACTCAATTGGGCCGGACTGCTCTTTATCTTAACCGAAAAATAAAAAAATAATATTAAATTAATATAATATATTAAAAATAATATCAATATTATAATATTTTTTTAAATAGTATCACAAGATCGGAATTCCAGATTCCGACCGCAAGATTGGAATCTCGGATTCCGACCTTAGTTCCGAACGAGTCCAGAACTGGATTTTTGACGTTTTGGCTGATTTTAATATAATTCTATATTATAAATAGTAGTTTAATATTAAAATTGTTATATTAATTTAATATGAATTATTTTATTTTTTTTTCAATTATGTAAAATGTTGTTGTTCTTACTTTACCTTAATAATCAAATAATATTTTATGTTAGCCTCTATATATAATTAAATAATATATATGTATATATATATATGTATATAAATTTTTAATTAAAAGATTTTGAACATTAAAACTTTAAACATGCATAACTTTTGATAGGAAGGTCCGTTTGGGGCAAACGAGCACATTTCGGAATTCCGATCTTGTCATACTATTTAAAAAAATATTATATTGATATTATTTTTACTATATTATATTAATTTAATATTATTTTAAAATTTTTCGGTTATCTTAAAATGTGTTATAAGTAAGGCTCTAAAATGCTGCTTGTACAAATTACAGTAGCACAATAACAGTGCTACGAAAATGTCCTGTGGCTCTTAAGAAATATAATACACTTCAAATAATACTACACCCATTATTTTTATATGAACTTGCATGTATGAATTGAAAACTAACTTTTTGAAAGGAAGAACAAATCAATATGAGAAATGTTAGTGTCCAATATATAGGACGGATCGACTCTGTCCAATACGATCGTTTTTACGTTTTTTTAAATTTCAAATAACCGATCCGAACTGTTCAATATGTTTTCCATATTGAAAAATTACAATAAACCAATTTTTATATTTTTTAAAAAAATTTTTTACTATTTTTTGGTATTTTAGAAAATCGTTGTTATTGGACGATCCATAATATTTATATCATGAATTTTAAAAAATACCAAAAAGATAGTAAAAAATTTTGAAAAAAAATGCAAAAATTGGTTTCTTGCAAGTTTTCAATATTGAAAATATATTGAATTGTTCGTATTGGACGGACCCATCCATCCAATATATAGGACATTAGTATTTCTCAATCAATATTGGTAATATCCAGGACACTATGTGGAACTCTTTACCTAGATTGCTTCTATTTCTGTACTCATTTTTATTAGAGACCGTGCAATGAGAAGAAGGAAAGGGACTGCGGAACAAGCCAGGGAAGGAGAAACTGTTATTTTAAACTAAGCAGCTATCATCTTAAACTATGTTCAACTCCAGCCTCAACTATTTAAAATTATTATGATTTTGTAACAAATACTAAATATAAACTTCAATGCTTTTGTGTTTATTTTTTGGATCTTAAATGCTGAAATGTGTGTATATTCACTCGTACTGTTAATGTCATAAAGTCTGGATGTTATTTTGAATGTTAATATCAATGATTTCAAAATGTGTTATTCCGTTGTTCAAATGTTTGATTTTATATATCTGTATTATATGATGTCATTTTGTTGATTCCATTTGAGAATGTCATTTTGGTGGAAGAAAAGGCGCAATAGATGAAAATGCCATTTTGTTATAGACTTCAATTTGCTTTTATTTTTTTTTATTTTAATGATGTTCAAATATGCCTTGTTAAAATGAACATAAAGTTCTTATTCTAACACAATTTGCAGGTATTACGCGCCTATATTACACTTAAGATGGAATTTATAAATATGTCAAAAATATTAATTAATGTTGTATACAATCAAGCCATAATAATTTTGCATGCAAGCAGTACTCCAAAGAAACTGAAACTAGAATTGTTATTTAACAGATGACAGCTGTACAGAACAAATTATATATATATAAAAAAAAAACACATTCATTTACAATATGCATCAAGAACAACCATTAAATGAAACTAAAACTTTCTTTTTTCAATTGTAGCTTCTTAATTTACAACATTAACACTAGAAATTGAAGTAGCTGCATATCTCTTTCTCGTCCAATCAGCTGTAAGTAAATTCTCCGTTGTTTTAAGCATCCTTGCCATCTTTGCATATCCTTGTTTTAATTTGAACAGGAGCGCGGCTGGAAATCGTAAGTAGCCAATTGAAAATTAAAGTGCGAAATTGCAAATGACCCCAAAGATGCAGCTGAGTTGGTATTGTTGAAAGAAATGTCAAAATTTTCAAATAATAAAAACATGTTGGTTCCAAAATTAAAGAAATAAATCACACAAATTTGTGATAGAAGTGAAGCATGTGTTTACAACAATTTTAGAAATAAATTTACCATAAACTACTTGTCAGAGCCACTTGCCTTTGCACAAACAAGTAAAATAACATAGCCATTATATAGTAAAGAGTTCTAACTAGCTAGGTTAAGGGTTCTACCTGGTACCTCACTCAATCGGCATTGCACAAATGTCAAATTTTCTACATAATCAAAATATGTTCATTGGAAATTGAAAGAAGAAAACTTCTCAAAAATATTCTTTTCAGACAAATTGACAGCACCAAGGAACGAATTACACAAATTTGGGAAAAAAAATGGCAAAAATAAACCTAATTTAACAGCACCATTATTATTATGAGAAGTTGAGATCGCGCGAGAGAGACTGACCAGATGGTATTTCATGCTTAGTTGGACCGTGGGTTCGTCAGGGGTTTTTAGGCAAGAGAGAGAAAAGGGGAAAGAGACGAGATGGGACTGACGACAGAGACAAAGGGCCAACAAGGCTTTGCGCTCTCGAGAGAGACACACAGCGCCACTAGACGTCGGGAGGGGAGACTTGGCATCAGAACGAGGTTCTTTCTGCGTCGTGGTAAGAGATAGATCGAGGGAGGGAATCCACAGTCTAGACAGCTAAGTTAACGGAAGAAAGGAGACCGAAGGATAAATTAAAAGAAACAAACCTGTCATAATATTTTTTTGACTTATTTATCAAAACATATTTTTTCCCTATTTTTTTTTCTGATTTTTAACGGCATAAAATTGAGTTTTTTTTTAAAAAATCCGATTTTTTTAGCCGATTCGGCTGATTTTTCCGATACCGAGTATCAGAACCATGCGTGTAGCACAGCTAGACCTGTCAAACATAGTTTTCATGTGGGGAAAAGCCCATTTCGTATACCGTGCCACTTAAGAAAGGATAAAATTTTAGCATTTCGTCAACCGTTCCGTTAACCAAAACGGTAAACGACATGTTTAAAATATGCGATTTCGGTAAACGGTATGCGTAATTTCGTTCCAGCTCCTTTTCATTTTCGGTTCTGTTATCGAAACGCCATAATTAATCATGGCACTAACCGTTTCGTTACCATTTCATGTCACGACGAAACGGTAGCCGTTGACAGGCCAAAGCACAGCACCATCCGCGCATGCAGACATGCTACGCATAATGTACTATACTAGCCGTTTCGCAATTGGAGATAATACGCATCCTTGTATTTGCATGATAAATATATCAATGTGATCTACTTGCGCAGTCTACATTGTTTTGTGCATGTTATTTGCATCATCTGGTTATATCATGAATTATCATGTATCGAAACACTAATCTCTTTTTCTCTCCTTTGGTCTCACTCTGTGGCTGCGGCTAGGATTTGTTGGAGGGGAGAGAATCGTTTTTGGAGACTTAGAGGAGAGACGGAGAAAAGAGGTTAAGAATAATACAAAATAAACACGAGCGATGACGGATTGGTCACACGACTGTTTGAATCATGTTTGGGATTTTAAGTTGTTCATGCATCGGGTATGTAACAGAGAGTGAGACTTATTGCAGTATATTTCTTTATTTAATTTACGGGGTCACTGGTCTCAGATTATACATAAGCCCAATAAAAGCACACAATTCCACTCATCATGGAGACAACACATTGCAATTCACCGGAGGATCAGATTATATATCCTTTGTGTGCTGCATGCAAACCTTACCTCAATAGTATGTTAATATATATAGTCGTACCTAACCTCAAAAATATGTTAAGATAGTAGTCTGACCTATCACCTATCTGATGCTAATTTTTCCAACTTTAACCACATTTTACATAAATATATCATAATATTTCCGTAATGTGTAAAACATGCGTCATGAGTTCCTTTCTTTTTTTTTTTTAAAAAAAAAAGAGGATTTGGAAACCAGCTCTTGGTATAGTGGCAAAGAGCAATGCACCTTGATTCTTTGAATGAAAGGTCACAGGTTCGAAATCCGACTGGGGGGGGTCTTTCATAGACATGTAATTTAAAAATAAGTTGGATGACTTAGACCTCCAATTTATCTTAAAAAAAAGAGGATTCGAAAAGAAAAAGAAAAATTGTTACAGGATTTCAAATTTAAACAAAAATTATTATTATTATAATTAAACCTCAATAGAGACAGATTACACGAGGAATAATAATGCTTAACTTTAAGATAAATAAATGAACCGACAACAAGGTTCTTATTCTAAGCGTGCGAGAATATGAAAGTAACCAAAACATATTAAACTACTAATTAGTTTGATATTTAATTTCCAAAGACAATATCAACCTTCCATTACTTGCAACCGACTTGATTCCTTCTGTCAAAAGAAATATCCAACTTATTTAATTACTGGGTTTCTATCGATTGCAAGGCTTTTACAGTGCCACATTCTTGTTCTCACCACCTTGTCCACTGCTGGTGCAGTTGCAATCATCTTTGGTGCTCGTATCGCCCTGTCTAGTGCCAGTGTCGTTGCCCTGTTCGGCTTCGTGGTCTTCCTGTCCTATGTTGGTGTCGCCCACTCCAATGTTGGTGCCAATTCTCAACTGTCCAGAGCCACGTCTAACCTGTCTATTAACGACAGAGCCCTGTCCGCTGCCGACTATCCTCTCTCCGGTTATCCACTGTCCGACACCGAAGCCGGGGCCCATGCTTCCATATTCAGGGGCCATGCCTCCGTATCCTGGGCCTATCCACCAGTTGCTAGTGCCGGCGCAGGCTTGTTGTGTTTTCGAGTCACCCTGTATGGCAATGGGGCTATCTTGTCCTTTGATGGGACTGTCCTTTCCACTGTTACCAACGCCGCCCTGTGTTTCGCCAGTGATCGGTTTGGCGCCCGACTGTCCAGGGCCAGCGCCAAAGTATCTGAGGCCCATGCCCCAAAATCCGGGGCTCATGCACCCGAATTCGGGGACCATGCACCCGAATCCGGGGCCCATGCCTCCGTATCCAGGGCCCATCCACCAGTATCTGGTGCCAGCGCAACCTTGTTGTGTTTCGGAACCAACCTGTCCGGCACTGGAGATGTTTTGTCCTTTGATGGGAGTGTCATTTCCACCGTCGCCAACGTTTTCCTGTTTTTGGCTAGTGATAGGTTTGGCTACCGACTGTTCGGGACCAACCCCTAAGTATCCGGGGCCCATACCTACGAATCCGGATCCCATGCCCCCGAATCCCGATCCCATGCACCCGAATCCGAGACCTATGCCTCCGTATCCGGGGTCCATCCACGAGTATCTTGTGCCGGCGTAGCCTTGTTGTGCTTCGGAGCCAGCCTGTATGGCACTGGAGCAGTTTGGTCCTTTGATGCCAATGTCATTGCCATCGTCGCCAACATCGCCTTGTGTTTGGCTAGTGACAGGTTTGGCTCCCAACTGTCCGGGACCAACCCCTAAGTATCCGGGACCCATGCCCCCGAATCCGAATCCCATGGTCCCGAGCCCGGGTCCCATGCCCCCGAGCCCGGGGCCGATCCCTCCGTATCCGGGGCCCATCCACCAGTACCTAGTGTCGGCGTAACCTTGTTGTTTTTCGGAGCCAGTCTGTACGGCATTGGAATTGTTTTGTCCTTCGATTGGAGTGTCATTTCCACCGTCGCCAACATCGCCTTGTGTTTGGCTAGTGATAGGTTTGGCTCCCGACTGTCCGGAACCAACCCCTAAGTAGCCGGGGCCCATGGCCCCGAATCCGGGGCCCATCCACCAGTACCTGGTACCGTCGTAGCCTTGTTGTGTTTCGGAGCAAGCCTGTACGACACTGGAACTATTTTGTCCTTCGATGGGAGTGCCATTTCCACCGTCGCCGACATCGCCCTGTGTTTGGCCAGTGATAGGTTTGACTCCCGACTGTCCGGGACCAACCCCTAAGTATCCGGGGCCCATGCCCCCGAATCCTGGTCCCATGCCCCCGAATCCGGGTCCCATGGCCCCGAATCCGGGACCCATGCCCCCGAATCCGGGACCCATGTTCCCGAATCCGGGTCCCATGTTCCCGAATCCGGGTCCCATGCCCTCGAATCCGGGTCCCATCCACCAGTATCTGGTGCTGGCGCTGTCTTGTTGTGTTTCGGAGCCAGCCTGTACAGCACTGGAACTGTTTGGTCTTTTGATGGGAATGCCATTGCCACCGTCGCCAACGTCGCCCTGTGTTTGGCCAGTGATAGGTTTGGCTCCCGACTGTCCGGGACCAACCCCTAAGTATCCGGGGCCCATGGCCCCGAATCCGTGTCCCATGCCTCCGAATCCGTATCCCATGCCCCCAAATCCAGGACCCATGTTCCCGAATCCAGGTCCCATGCCCCCGAATCCAGGGCCCATCCACCAGTATCTGGTGCCGGCGCAACCTTGTTGTGTTTCAGAGCCAGCCTGTATTGCACTGGAACTGTTTGGTCCTTTAATGGGAATGCCATTGCCACTGTCGCCAACGTCGCCTTGTGTTTGGCCAGTGATAGGTTTGGCTCCCGATTGTTCAGGATAGGCATAGTCCAGTACAATGCCCACGTCGTCCTGCACAAACTTCCAGCGAGCAGCAAGGTGATTGTCAGCCCGAATCTCTACAATTCTGCCATCGTGAATTTGAAAGTCCTTGGGGGTAATGTGAATGGAGAGATTGCTCGCTCTGCGAATCCTCCTGAAGTCTTTGTCTGAATCTTTGGACATGGACCAAAGCACTGAGTTCAGCTCAGAAGTACCAACAACCAGCTTGAACGGAACCAGACTCACCTATTTTCAGAAATAGCAAACCTATGAAAATCACATATACAGGTCTCTCAAGTTCTCAAATCATCAAAAATTTTTGTATATACTATATACATGTCGGGATGCATGCATGCTGTAACAGTGTAACTTGTAACTTCATAAGTTTTTATGTGAAACAATAGCGTAAATAAAAGACTCACGGGACCAGTTGTTCCGTCATGCTTAATTGCCGACTTAGTGGCTTCGTTGATGAGAGCAAAGGCCTGTTGACCTTCCTGATCATTTTTGTCAGTATAGTCGTTCTTTATCCACCGCTGCACAAAAAGTACAAAAATATAAAATTAAATCAGAGTGATCCTCCAGTGTGGCGACTAGCGAACAATATGAATTAGAGAGAAATACAATAATCAGGTTGCTACCTGGTAAGGATCTCCTGGGTTGGAGAAATTAATAACCAACTTGCCGCCACGGACGGCCAGACAGTAGTCCGCATCGGCTTGGTTGATAATCTTGAATGATTGTTGGTTGCTCATGGTTTGTTGAGTCGGAGAAAGAAAGTGCTTTTCTTATTATGCTCTGGTTTAATAGATGGATATCAAAAAAAGGCCTTGAATGTTGAGTGAAAAATACCACGAGGCACAGGGGTTATTTATAGAGCTCGAATTGGTTCAGGCGAGCTGCTACCAGTTTTTTATTTTATTTTATTTATTTTTTAAGTTTACCTAAGGCCCACGGGCAGCTGTTACAATATTAAATCTGTGGACACAACTCTGCATGATTCACAACGCACAAGGATACCAGAAAGAAAGAATAATAAAAATAATAAAAATAGGCCCAAAAAAATTGAATTGTGTTTAAAACATTACCACCGGGATTCCCAATGCAAGAAATTTCTATCTTCATTATGTATAATCAATTTAATTTAAATTGAATTTGATTAAAAATAGTAATGTATTCCATTAATTATACCACTCAAAATATGATGTACTATTTTTATCATTTTTGTCCGTAACTGAGACACAGCAATGGAAATCTGATCTCCTGTTCACAACTTCTTATTATTAGTATTTTTTTACTATGACGTCCTTTTTATTACCGACGTGGACAAAAACGTAGAAACCAATCCAGTAATAAATCCCACTCCTCAAATTGTAATCGCTCAGAAGGGGAAAAAAGAAAAGAAAAAAGAGTAAAATTACAAGGAAATCTATCATGATATTTGTTAAATGAAGGAAAAATTTCGATCAAACTATCCGTTTGTAAAAAAAAAAAACCAATATTTTTTTTAACAATTAACTTCTCATACAGCTCGATGTAATTAAGGATGCAAGTTAATTGAGAACCAGCTCTTAATTTTGTGGCAAAGAACAATTAATGCATCTTATGTAAAAGGTCATAGGTTCGAAATGGTCTTTAACAAACAATTAATTTAAAAAATAAGTTGGGAAGCTTGACCCAATTTATTTCCAAAAAAAAAAAAATGCAAGTTAATTTGCATCTCATCTCATCTACATTATATCTCCCTGTTTCTTTGTTTACCCATTTTTATTCAAATAGCGAGCTGCGCCATCTTTTATTGCATTCTACTGCAATTTGAACTGAA
Source organism: Rhynchospora pubera (assembly GCA_028095005.1). NCBI lineage: Eukaryota > Viridiplantae > Streptophyta > Magnoliopsida > Poales > Cyperaceae > Rhynchospora > Rhynchospora pubera. Next base: position 226,223,085 of record CM051459.1, on the reverse strand, counting down.
AGATAGCATATATCGAATTAATTTTTGAATCAACCAAATATACGATAAGTATTCCAACAACAAAGAAAAGGAAATACTTATTCTATTAATTCTTGGATAAAAGATTGAACGAAGATGGCAAGATGGCAAGTTATAGGTTGGGAAAAAACCAAATGGAAAAGTGTAGTATTTCTAGTAAGATACAGTTCATACGAGAGGAGGACGGTAACACGTGTTTGAATTTTGACAAACTAATTTGGTATCGAAAATGGAGGGCCATCAATTAATGATAAGATAGAGTACGGTAGATTAATTTCATATCCGTACCTGTTAACATTTATTATTCGTAGAAAATTGATGATTTTAAACGTACCATATTTTTATCAGTTATAAGACTTAACGAGAGGATAATGATAGATAATGAATAATAATAATAATTATTAATATTATTATTATATAATCAGGATAAATTAATGACATGAAATAAATATATCGTTAAAGTATAATATTAGATAATACTTTAAATATAACAAAATTCATACAATTTATTTTCATGTCAATTGGCATTCAAAAAATTACTTATAAGATGCATAAATTATACATAGATTGCAAAATAATTTTTACATTAACACAAACATATCAGATAATGATCGAGACCCTGTATCTCACAAGCTATTATATATACTTAATTATATATTTGCAAAATTTTTGAGAGACGTGTGACAAAATATTCGATCAGAGTAAGCAATGATAAAATAAATTTACTGTTTCGATTGTTTTGATAATATTTGAGATGAAACGATCAACGAATTTTTTTTACTTGCATTCAAATAACGAAATTATTAACGAAAATAAATATTGTTTCGTACCATAAACGAAAACGATAAGCGAAACTATCTACGTTAAACTGATAATAACTCATAGCTCTGAATGATGAAATATTGTTTTGCCGTTTGGTCTCATCACCTGATTTCAAAATTCTGCTTGTCTATTGTTTACTACCGCTGCTGCTGCTCCTACTATTATTATTATTATTATATATTTTATTTTGTGATAACAAAAAAACACCATTGTGTTACGTTGAACAGACATTTGTTGAGGTATAATTAGGCAATAGTAGATTGGTAGTACATGCGAGCTTAAAAAAGTGTTGAATAACCAAGGCGCAGCAGGTGGTCAGTACGCCTTGGACTTTTGAGTAAATATTTTGTTACTCGTAGCCCTTTGTTAAGATATTGATGAAAACGCATGTGGCTTAATCAGTAGCTCAAGCGGTAAGAGCATTAGGTTGGCCTCTAAAAGATTAAGGATTCAAGTTCCGCATGAATTTTTAATTTTAGAAAAAATTAGATGGCAAAAGTCTCCCTCTTTCCTGAAAAAAAAAAGATATTGATGAAAACTCTAGACCGGACAGATCGGATCAAATGTGTGTTGACTAGGTGTGTCAAACGTGATTAATGAAAACGGAATTAGTTATTTCGTTTATCATTTCATTAAGATAACGGTATAAATTTATTATTTTGGTAAACATTCCGTTTCATGAACGAAATTTTTTTTATTCCACTGACCGTTCAGTTTTTTATTTTCCATTATGATTACCTATTTTCGTATTCTATTTACTGAAAACGGTATAAACGCCCGTTCCATCTACCATTTCGTTTTAAAAACAGTACATTTTTGTGTTTCCTTATTCATTTCGTTTCAACAGAAAATGTTACGGCAAAACATAGAACAGCTCCCGTTGACAGGGTCTATGCGTGCAACACGCAGCATAATATAATTTCTTTTTATTATTTTTTTATGGTAACAGAGACTGTAATCTCGTGATTGCCTTGCATAGCTGAATGTGGCCCTGTGCTGCCTCCAGGTAGAACTATTAGTATTAATGTTTCATCCACTGTTCCGTTCTGTTCTGTCCAAACAAAACGAAAATAAAAGAAAAAATGGATTTCGTTTTCAGAAACGAAACGGAAACAAAATTGAAATTTGTGAACATTTCTAAAATGGAACAAGAAAATTGGCTAAAATAAAAAAAATGAAGAACAGAACAGAAACGGAACAAGAATTTCGTTCCGTTATCGAAACGGAAATCTAAAATTCCGCTTCCGGTATAAACGTTTGACATGCCTACCTCCAGATAAATGGAACTTGTGCTTTTCTGGATGGGTGTATTTATAATCTGGGACCATAATTAAATCAACTAAAAAAAATGTTGCAATAAATCTATTTGTTACCCTATAAATTAACATAAAAAAAAAACTGCGATACCCGATTCTATACTAGTTATGACTTATGAAATCCCAGAATTGGGCATTATTTGCATGAGATACCACCAGACAAAACGGAAAAAGAACAAATTAAATTGACTTGGGTTTACATTTATCACCATTTCAAATTAATCCTACGAAATACAATCCTATATACGCAAGTAACGCAAGACTTTTGTGCGCATCTCTATTAAATAAAAATTTATTCGGGATCAAGTTTAAATTTTCATAGGTGTGACGACAGAAACAAAAACGGAAACCCTTATTTATTATTTTATTTATTTTTTTTTATCCAAGATGCTAATCAACTAGTTAAAAGTGAATGAATAATGTGCTTTTGACATTTCTCCTTCTTCGTTCTCAGTTTAATTTCCTATTTTATATTTTTTTCTTAGCTTAATAGATTGAAAAGAAAAAACAAAAAACAAAGGTACACTGTAAACATACAGCTTGAGCATGTACATTAATTTAGCTAGCTCTTCAAAAATAGTTATATATATATACTTATGTATTTTATAATATACCAGATTAGTGGAAGTTAATTTCGTCTGCACAACTAGGCCTGTCTAACGTAGACAATGGTGGCGAAACAAAGGTGTTTCGTCAACCGTTTCGTTTCGGCGACGAAATTGATTTCTGTTTCGTTAATCGTTTCGTAGGGCTGAAAAGGTGCGAAACGGTTAAAATTTACGTAAATTACACTGTGACGAAACTATCTGCTGTTTCGTTGATCGTTTCACTATACCAGACGAAACAAATTTCTTTTCGCAAATCGTTCCGTTGAAGACGAAACGAACGAAATTACGCAAATTTTTTTTTCCGTTTTGCAGGTCTATGCACAACAAAGCAAAATAACAGTGAACAAGTGCATTAAACAGTTACTAGCACTAAAAATTGGAAAAATGCAATTACTAGTACAAGATAGCAAGTAGAATGGGACATGTTTTAGCTTGCATTAAACTGTTGGTTCTAGGACTTTCTTTTCTTAAAGGAATTAAATTTCTTTTAATATATCATAGAATTCTATAGCTAGCATATATACTCCCGAAAACTTGGAAACGGGGCGCACCTTATTTTCTGAACACATGGGCGTGAATGCCCTGTATACCATGGATTTCTTTTTTTTTTTCTAATTTATAATGATAATCAGGATATGCATCTTGAGTATTTGGTTATACGTTTTTGTATTTCTATATGGCTCCGTTTGGATTGCTTAGGAATAAGAAGAATAGTCTATTTTTAGGCGGAAAGTATTGGAAAGTGTGTAACTTTGAGTGCGTTTGGATAGGTGTGGGAAGAAGGGAAGAAGGGAAGAAGTGGGAAGAAGTATTGGGAAGTGTGTAATTTTGTGAAGAGTTTGGATTGTTTATAATTTTTTTTCTTCCCATCTTCCTTCTTTCTCTTCTTCTTCTCTCATCCAAACGCACCCTTTATGAAGAGTTTGGATTGTTTATAATAAATTTACATCTAGTAAAAAACTATTCCTCCTATTCCCATATGATCCAAACGTGATCTATGGGTGCGTTTGGATAGGTGTGGGAAGAAGGGAAGAAGGAAAGAAGTGGGAAGAAGTATTGGGAAGTGTGTAACTTTGTGAAGAGTTTGGATTGTTTATAGTTTTTTTTCTTCCCATCTTCCTTCTTCCTCTTTTTCTTTTCTCATCCAAACGCAAGCTATGAGAATAAATACTGCACCCAGGATTTCTAGTAGTAACTCGTCAGCATTATTGATACAAATTTGTTTCTATACAACAATAATAAAATCTTTAGTCGCAAATAAGTTAGGGTAAGCAAGAAATAAAATGGAACAAGATCAAAATTACCAAACAAGTTGGGTTCTTCATACAAATTTTTAGAAGCATTGGATCAAACACGTGTTGGTATCTTAACTTATTGATTGGTGATTAATTAATAAAATGCTTTAGTAGATTGATAATTGATAACTTGTACTTTTATACAAAGTTGGGTACTTTCATTTGTAAACAATTCACGGACTTGCTTCTTATTACTAAAATTATTATCTAATTAACTTGCAATATATACTATCCTCACAAAATTTTTTGTTTTACATTTTGGTACGACTATAGAAAGTTCATTACTGAGAATACAAATCTAAAAGGCATGGATATATTAATGGGTGTGTTTGGATGAGTCTTGAATAATGAATAAGAATAAAAAATTTCGATATGCGTACTTATTTTTATTTTTGTGCAATCTAAACAATACAAGAATAAGAAATTTGAGCCCTTATTCTTATACTAACAAAATCATAGTATAAGAATAAAGAATTTGAATAAGCACGCATACCGAAATTTTTTATTCTTATTTCTGATCATAGCAGCATTGGATCTCTCCACTTTTTTAGCAGCATTAATTGGATCAAACAATTTGAACAAGATATTAGACTGCTTTCAATCTATTAATTCATGCGCGCACCAAGTGCTGACAAAACTATTACGAGACGAAAATGTTAAATCAGGTCAAGGCTGGACTGATCATATCAGACAACGTCTCTTGTGGTTTGATGCATGCAACGCGTGGAGAATACGACGATTATTAACACGTTATTGAGGTGATCAGGTGCGTGCAGCACGCAGCATAATCTAATTTTTTTCTATATATATATTTTTTAAGGTCAGGTGCGTGCAACACGCAGTGCGTGCAGACAATTTTGATTAACACGGATCGGATCACTGGACCCTTATCTGAAAGGCTATTATTTAGTCGGAATCACCTCCGTGAGATTTTCAGTGGGACCCACCAGCAGAAGGAGCCGATGGAAGACCTCTCTAGTCTCCTTCTCCATCCTGATTTCTGTTTGTTTTCTTCCTGATCTGCATGCAATAATTCCTCCGTCTTTATGGTCCCAGTGAAACTGTGAAAGGGTGAAGCCTTTATTATCACAGTAATAACTGTAGCTGCTGGGACCGTACATTTAGTTGCTACAGGTGCTATGTTCCGAAATTGTCAAGTAAGATACTAAGATTCCCCCAATTTAGAAAGCGTAAGACATGGTTCGAGAAACAACATTGCCTGTCGTCTGGTGAGTGGGCACAGCCGCCCAACCCAGCAAACGTGGTCACGTGGATAGGGGCGAAAACGACAGACTGCTTTAATCATTTTTTCAACGAAACAATTAAAAATTTTGGTTGTGTTTCAAAAACGAAACGGTTAACTCAACATGTAGTCAGTTTCGCCAATGTGTATTTTGGTAATTTCGATCGTTTTGTTTGGACGAAACGATTAACGCAACAGGTAGTCAATTTCGTATCTAAAACGAAACGGTTAACCCAACACTTCATTTTCGTGATCGTTTTAATTAGACGTTATGCACCGCTACACGTGGATGGGTAGTTGGGCACCAATTATTTAAAGCTTCAAATCCTTTGTGATTATTAGTAATTACATTTCTTTGTGTAGCGACTCAAGTACTCAACCAATAAACCAAAATGAAGTCATGATGAATTATACTTCTTATAAATTTACACTTCTTATAAATTTACAGCGCTGATAAGCACATTCAAACGCTCACGCAATCACGCATTTAGACCGCTAAAAATGAAAATAGTGCATCTTTTTTCTGCCTGCGAGCCTCCTCTTGCCCATGTGTTTTTTCAAAAGTAGAATATCGCACCTCTCCCCCTTATCCCGTTTCTCCCCTTCATCATGCTTCCAGGGGTGTAGCCAGTAGAGAATCAAAGGGGGATTAGACACCAATTAAAGATTTTATAAATTGTATGAAGAACTTTTCTATTATATACTAAATTTTGTTAATATATAACATATTGTATCCTAATAAAAAATTTCAAATATAGTTAATTAAGTTTATTATTTATTAAAATTAGTTTAATTATAATTTTTTTAGAGCAAATTTAAAAGACAAAAATTACAAATAAAATATTACTCAAATATGAAAATCTTAGCTTATTATTTTTGGGAGAAAAAAGATACGTATTTATTTATTTGATGCGATTCATGTTTAGAAAATTACTACTATAAAATAATAAAATATTATTTTTTGTGGTCAATTTTTATAGATTTTTAAACTTTCAAACTTCAGTATGCCTAAGTAAAAAATTCTGGCCCTCCTAAGTCGAAATCCTGGCTCTGCCCCCCGAGCGCTTCTCTCCTTCATCTCCCTCTCCCTCATCTCCTCTACACTTCATCTCCTTTGCATCTCATCTCTTCCTCATCTCTCTTTCCCTCATCTCCTTTGCGCCTCATCTCCTTCTACATCTTACCTCTCTCATTCATCTCCTCTACACCTTACATCTCTCCTTCATCTCCTCTACACCTCACCTCTCTTTTTTTTTGCACCCTTATAAAATATACTCCCTTGTCGAACAATAGTACTCTTTTAATACAAATAAAATAATCACTTATAGTTTGTACTACGTCGTTTATATTAAATACTCTGTAATGAAATATATGTACAACCTGAGAGTAATTAAAATACTCCTTGAATCTATTAATTATTACTTTATACTATTTACTTACTCATATAAATAATTGTTTATTTTAACTTATTAGATATTCTCTTTATTATATTAGTAACTCGCTTACCATCAATTATATACTTCCATAACAAAACATAAATAATTGTTCATTTAAACTTATTAGGTATTTTCTTGTCAAATATAAATACTCTCATAATACAAATAAGATATTCCCTTACATACTTCCATAACAAAAATATTAATGTTCTTTCTTACGACATCAAAATATAAAGACACACTCTTATTTGTATTAGATACTCATCTAAATTTATAAGTTACTGTCTTATATATATTAGATAATTAGTTTGATTATATATATTATATATATAATGAGTACCTTATATTTATTATTTACTATTTTATAGTTATTTAGTTGCTTCCAAATCGTAGCAGAATCAGATCTAAATATTTTTTCTCTTCGCATCCTTCTTGACTTTACGTATTTCGTATTATCACAGATCTGATCGCCTACCTTCTTCCTTTCTATTCAGAAGGTAAGTACCTGATCGAATTTAGAGTGGAGTTGTGCTAGATTGAGAGGTGAGGAGGTAGAGGGAAGAAAAAAGGCGCGTCAGATTGAGAGATAAATGTTGTGCCACATTGAGAGGTGTGGAGATAGAGGGAAGTAAAAGGACGCGTTAGATTGAGAGAGAAGTTGTGTCAGATTGAGACGTGAGGAGGTAGAGGGAAGAAAAAAGACGCTTCAGATTGAGAGGGAAACGCATGAGGATGAGGGTGAAGGCAGCATATCACGTATGGTTGAGGATGAGAGGTTCGCATAAGGATGAGGTGATCGTGTAAATCTGATTGCTTGATTGTTCTGCACACTAATTGCAGGTAGTAATTCTCATCAACTTACCGTTGAAATTATGGAGCCTTGATGACTTGCCACATTAGTGAGGTGGTTGAATGCGCCACAGAATTATGCACTGGACCGCATGGTGGACTTGCTGTGGATTTGCCTCGCCAATCGCCTCGTCTTTGTATAAAATGTATTTTTGTTTGGATCTTAATTTCTGGATGGGTACTTGGGCTGCTGATGCTCGGTATATTTTTGGGACCATTTTGGGTTGCTAGAGTCTTCTTTTCTTAAAATAATAATAATAAAAAAATAAATAAAATAAAATTACGAAGCTGACTTTACAACCCAAAAAATGTGCATGGTAGTACAAATAATTTTCCCCATGAAAACTAGAAAGAGTTATCTAGGATAGTGTAAAACTGAAAAGGTCTATAATACGTACAGTTTTGGAGAGAGTACAATAACAAGTTAACAACTCATTCCCCTTCAGAATATTATAAGCTGTGGGATTTTGACATACAAAAGTGAAAAACTTTTACATATTTTTTCCTAGAAAGCCATGTATTCTTTAAGTCAGTTAATGCTCGCGAGTTCCAAATGAAAAAGAAAACAAAAATCCGTTTTTAATATTAATTAGGGGATCGATGACTTGTTGGCAATATATGCCATGAAGTGGAAGATTATTTGAAAATAAATTAGGGGTTGCGTCCCTAACTTAAACTCATTAATTAAGGAAAGTTGAACACTTGAACAATTTAAAATTTTAAATGCGTCATTTAAAAGAAATTTGAAGCTGTATTAATGCCAAAAGCCGAAACATTATCTAAATGAGATAGGATCTATTGTTAAAAGATCACGCCCATATCCTCTCCAATTCAATCCAGCCCTATTTGTGGATGGGAGAAACTTAATATTTTTTCCAAGTAGGACTAATATTTTTTTTCCCAAAATAATTTACATTTTTTCTTGGATAATTATTTTTTTTTTCCCCGGACAATTAGTTCTTTGTGGAGGGGAGGGGGTGGGAGAGGGAGGGGAGCGTAGACGCGAGGATGGATGTGGTAGACAGGCCTGCCAACGGAAACAAAAAAAACGTTATGCCGTTCCGTTTGTTGAAACGGAACGGTAAACGGTAGAGATATTTGTTTCGTTTCTTTAATGAAACGGTAAACGGAACATGAAATGGAACGGTTTAACGTGTTTTAACGTGTTTTTGTACATGCCGTTTAGCGAAATCATTTCGTTTAGTAAGTGAAACGGTAAACGGTAGCGAAATCAATTTCGTTTCGTTAACGGAACGGTAAACGAAACACCTCATTCCGTGTCCGTTTACCACGTTAATCAGGCCTAGTGGTAGATACTATCAGAATCAACGACTAAAATATAAAGGTGTTGAGCGTTTAATCATGATGAATGATAAAATCTTGTGAAGATACTTATCATTCCTATTATTTCATTATAAACATAATACAAGCTCTACCCTTTCGATGTAAAAAATGGATTATTGATTATAATTTTTGTTACTCCTTATATATTAATTTAATGAGTTTTACTATGGTGAGTCACGCTCAAAAGTCCTAGATTTGGCTCAAAATGATCGATCGTCCAATACGACCACCTTCCCTATTGAAATCTTCATTCACACCAAATTTTACAATTTTCGAAATTTTAAAGTTTTTTTTAAATTTAAGAAAATCGTTAACCTAATTAGTTAGTTTTGAGCGGTTGAAAAACAACAGTTTTTAAAAATCCGAATAGATACTTAAAAATTTAAAAAACATATAAAATTTAGTCTGCATAGAAATTTTAATAAAGATCGTTTTAGACGGTTCAAATCAGTCATTTTGAATCAGACTTAGAAGTTTCATCATTGCAAAACTCTTAATAATCATAGGAGAGGGTCTCAAGCTGCTTCCCTACCTTAAAAAAATATATTATTTTTAGATCCATGCAAGATGCAACGCGTGGAGAATCGGACGATTATGAACACATTATTGAGGTCAAGTGCGTGCATCACGCACCATAAATCTAATATTTTTTTTTTATATATATGTTTTTAAGGTCAGGTGCGTGCGTGCGTGCAACACGAAGGTGCGTGCAGACAATTATTATCTTATTAACACGGATGGGATCACTGGACCCTTATCTTTCTCTAATATTATTGGGTCGGAGTCACCTCCGTGAGATTTCCAGTGGGACCCACAAGCAGAAGGAGCCGATGGAAGACCTTTCTCTACTCGATCTCCATCAGGATTTCTGTTTGTTTTCTTCCTTTGCAATAATTTCTCCATCTTTATTATCCAAGTAATAACTGTAGTCTGTAGCTGCTGGGACCGTACAATTAGTTATTAGGGATGGTATATTCCGAAATTGTAAGACATGTGTAAGAGATGGTTCGAGAGAGAACAAGATTGCACTCGTGTCGACTGGTGAGTGGGCACAGCCGCGCACAATCCAAGAGGGGGGGTGCATTTGGATGATTAAGAATAAAATTAGGATTAATTTTTTTTAGTAAAAACTATTATTTCTAAATGATCAAGAATAAATTATTTTTGGATTTAGTGTGCTATTTTAAGTAGTTCAACATTCGAATTAAATTTTTATTCTTAGGATGTTTGAATTATCTTCTTAATTCAAATAAAAAATTGTTGGAACCACTATTTAATCCAGATTAAGAAGACTAGCATGCCCACCCAATGTGCGGGACAAAATAAATTAAACCATAATTTTAACATATGGTATATTGGTATTTCTTAGATAAATGAACAGCTTTTAAATTTAATTTGTTGTAGACTTATTTTTTTGATAGAACAAACAACTGGGACATTCTAGCGCTTGAAATGGCGATGAAAACTGCGTGTTATTCGCGCAAATCAGAAGAGAAATATGCTTTTCATATGTTTCCTTTTATATTTTATGTGCATAAAAAGTGGAGGGAAACAAATATGTAGTATTATTCAAGCTTATATGTAACTGTAAACTACAACTCGGATATTTTTAAATAATTTTAAGGTAATTTTAGAATTTAACAATTCTCATAAATATTGATTGAGGTCTCCGGTGCAATTTAGTGTTGTTGTCAGGTACAGGTTGTCTCTACATAATATAGGGATTTCTGAAGTTTAATTTCAAGAAACTAATAAGACGAAAGCAAGCGAAAAATAATATTAGAAGGAAACAATCAAACAATAAAATAAAAAAAAACTAATTTAGATGCTTTTCCCTCTTTGCAATTTACTACTACGGTATGGTCAGGTTGCGTATCATTTTTTCTCTTAAAATGAATAGTTTCTTGCTGCATAAATATATTAATAATTAATAAATCGGAATTTTTTAGGACCATCCCAGAGATTATATCATCCCCATCATCCCCGATTTTCAGTAAGAGAAAACGCGTGACCTCCCCTTCTGCGTACGCTGTCCCTCCTTCTCCCGCGTGAACTAATCTCTCCCCCTTCTGCGTACACTGTCCCCCCTCCTCCCTCCCACATACGCTGTCCCCCCACACTCCCTCTTCCCCTCCTTACACACTTCATAACTGTTGAAGTTAATATAATTAAATGTTGAAGGTAATATCCTAACTGTTGAAGTTAATATATATAACTGTTATAGTTATATATATTAACTTCAACAGTTACGATATTACCTTCAACATTTATGTATATTAGCTTCAACATTTACGATATTACTTTCAACATTTATGTATATTAATTTCAACAGTTACGATATTACCTTCAATATTTAAACATATTAACTTCAACAGTTATGATATTAACTTCAACATTTACGATATTAACTTCAACGATTTTATATATTAATTTCAACAATTATGATATTAACTTCAATGATTTTATATATTAATTTTAACAGTTATGCTCGGAAGGGAGAGGGGGAAGGACATACGCAGGAGTGACGGAAATAGAGCGACAGGAGGGAGGGGGGATGACGTACGCGAGGAGGGAATACGCTGGATAAGAATTTCTAGAAATAGAAAACGCGTAGAGCCAAAAATAGAAAAATACGCGTGGAGATGATGGGGATGATGAATATCGGGGATGATCCTTATCACCCCGTTAATAAATGATTATATTGGGTTAACTTTCTAAATTTTTTACAGATGCCAGTAATAAGAGACGTGCACTTCTCAAATTAGCAAAATTATGTTTTTTCTCAAAAGGAATATTAGCAAGATTTAAGAGAAACAAACAACCAATTTAACTTTATGAAATTGCATTTAGATGGAAGGCAATGACAGAAAATGAAAAGCATTAATATTGACATTTGTAAGGAAGGAAAGCTGTATTTTATTTGTTTTACAGCAGAAATTTTATTTATTCTTTCCATTAAAAAACGGATCAAAATAAATCAGAATCTTTTTGTTGGGAAGGGAAATTAAATAAAAAATAGCTTAAATAATAAATACAAATTCTCAATTGAAATATTAAAGCATTACAGAAGATAGGTATACCTTATCGTTCGGTACAATAATTGGTGTCAAATGAAAATATGCCAACAATTCTTTTAATATTACAAACAATTCCATATATTGAATTTCTATGTCAAATACCGGGCTTCGAGTATAACACTATCATCAACTAAGTTTCGAGCAAAAACAATAAAAATAAGACTTTAAAGAATTAACCAGTTAGATAGCCTTTTCCCATAAAATTATCATTTTAGGCCTTTTAGAATTCAACTTTATCTCTATTAAGAATTAAGAAATAATGTAAAATGAATTTAACTTATAAATTTCTAAAGAATCTAACAATAATCCTTGTATGCCTTTGGTTTGGATTGGTTCTACTCGCATGCCTGCTGCTGCCTTGGCATTCCATTTCTGTTTTTCTTCTTCACTCAAGTATTATAAAACAAAACCGATACTCTCCACAATAAGTCAGTAATTAGCTTCACTTTAATTCAATTTTATTCATTTGACCAATTTGCCTTCCATTTAACAGCGATGACATAATATATTGTCGAGCTAGATGTGCCTGGTCGTTCAACAGGCAAATACTTCCTTGCTTATTTATTGGAATCATATAATAGAACATACATTATTAGACCACCAATAACTCATCGCGAGAATAGGTTGCAACTTGCAAGGATTCCCAAAAAATTGTAAGAATGTAATATTTTTAATAATAATGTATAACATCAAAACATACTGCTAGATCGTCTGAATCAACATATCAGCAACACCACACAACAAAACACAAGAAAACAAATAAAATCCAAAACAAAATCAAAGTGAGCTACATGTGACCTCATATAACACCATGAGTGACTGACAAACAAGATGATCAGGTTCAGTTTCCTTAGATGTCAGTATTTTGAGTATTAAGAAAAATCACCCCTTAATATCTAAATCCTCCAGAGTCTCTACTACAAGGTACTATGCCAGAACTTCAATGCGAAAAATCAGAAAGATGTCAACAACATTCCAGAGTTAACTATCAGATAGAAAACAACAAATTGAATAGTTGATAGATGTGTTTGTTCTTCAAAAGTCGTATTTTGAAATTATTACATATAAAGTTGATATTTCACGGAAAAATGTCATGTACTTCTGGTGAAATATATGCATACCATAAATTTGATGCCCACCAGATCAAAGAGGAGAAGTCTAGCTAAGTATGATTTTTAATCCAAAAATCACTCCAAGAGTATAGGAAAATTGATAATTTTATTCCAACTGATATATTAATGTATCTAAATGAATGCATGTATTTTCATTAAAAAAAAATTTTCTAATTTTTAAGCCATTAAAAATGATTATTTATAAAAATTCAAGTTTCAATCCGAGTTACTCGATTTTTCTTGAGTCATCCGATTCGACTCGTGTGACTCCAAGTCCGATTTCGATTTTCAGAATTACCATGATACTACTTGTGCATGATGAAGCACCGTTTTGGACTTTCTAGCTTGCTAGTAAAGTATTTTGTTCAGAGATCTGATCTCACAAACTGGTAGTGAACCAGCAGGCAGATGAAAATTACTGTCTCTTCGTCCTTAGTGATGGCAAGGCCGGGTTGGCTCTCTGTAACCCAGGAGATCCTTACCAGGTAACTTGCATATAGATTATTGGATCTTTCTATATCTCCATATATAGTTTTGGCAAACTGTTGTGTATTAATTTAATTTAAGTTTGTAATCATGGGCAGCGCTGGATCAAGGAGGAGAATAAATCAGAGGACTCACAGGGTCAACCAACCTTTGCTTTGCGCAACGTCGGCACTAATGAATTAATCAAAGGCGGAGATTTTCTTGAAGTACCGTGTCATTAGTTGATTTATTAGTTCTATATTGAAGAAATAATATTACATTAATTTATGCCTGCATTCAGGCATATATTTCTTGTTAGCAATATTAATTTGAGAAATTTCTCTTTTTGCTTTGAAACTAGATATCACCTGAGGAGAAAAACTCATGGCTTTGGTCCGAATCCAAGGAGTCAGACCAGGGTTTTAGGAAGATTCGTACTTCAAATAATGTCGCCCGCCACATGGGCCCGACCGGCTTTGGTATGATTGATGGCAATCGCGTGAGCATCTGGCCTGGTATTCACCCTACTTCACTATGGAAGATCGTACAGGACAGCGATCTGATCACTATCTCCTGCAAGAAAAGAGACGGCTATAATCTCACCGTTCGTGATGAAGCAGTTATGTTGGCTCCGGCCGATCATAATAACAAAAACCAGGTGCGTAATCTAGCTAATCACCTAGCTTTGTTACTTTTGTTTCTTTGTGATTACCTTAATTGATTGATATATTGACATAAACTATTTAATTCATAATAATATTTTTAATTTATCAGTCTAAGAACATTCAATTCATATTTTTTTAAAAAAAAAATCATAAGTTCATTACTTACAATTATGAAAAGCAGAGATGTTAGATGGAAAACGTACTGATCTTCTTTGATCTTCCTTCCAAATGATAAGGTAGTAAGTAAATTTTTGTTGTTTTGCGAATTTATTATTTAATGGACAAAAAGTACATCATATTTTCATAATTTATTATTTATTATTGGGACAATCCGAAGGATCAAATGTAATAAATCTAGACTATTAAAATTTCTATCAAAATTCCATTACACTCTATAAATAATTTGATTTAAATAAACTTGGTTCAAAATTGATACTAAACATCACATAAAATTCCAATATATCATTTCTCTGTTGATCTTTTATTTTTATTTTCTCATTGTTAATTCGTGCAGTACTGATAAAATTTTGTGATCCATATACGTCAAAAATTCAGATTTGGATGATAGATTTCTCGTATGCTAAGCGCGGAAAAGATCAAGACCGTAGACGCGCCTTTGCAATTGTTAACAAAGGCACAGGTCAAGCGATCTCGCATGGTTTCGGCATCGGATATCTGGTATATGTTTAACTGCACGCTCAATATTTTCATTCAGGTCCACCTGGCGAAATTAAACAGGAAGTATTTTGATGCATCGTTCCTCTGGACAGATAGGCAATTGGAAAGTGGCTTCCGTGAAATAAGAATGCAAAGCAACACTTTAGCGGCCTTTCATGCACTTTACGCAGATGAAAAGGACTCGGAGCAGGCACTTCTAGCATTACGCTCAAGAACTGAGGGCATCGAGCAGCGCTGGAAGTTTAAAAGAGTTGGTGCTTGATGCATAAGCTATTCATTCTTATGCGGTTTGATTATCTGGAAATAATAATTAATCAATGCGATTATATGTGATAAGAACCATGTTATCGGTCCTATAATTAATATTAATTGTGGTCTCATATGTCTCTCAGTTGGATTTTAGTTGTAAATAAATTCATACAATATATATATATATAATTAGTATTTTTATACTAATTATTTACTCTCTTATAATTATTTAGTTACTCTTAAATCGTAACTGAACCAGATCTAAATGTTTTTTTTCTTCGTACTCTTCTTAATTAACTTTACTTCTTTCTTATTATCATAGATCTGATCGTCTACCTTCTCCCTCTCTACTCATAAGGTAAGTATCTAATCGGATTGAGAGTGGAGTTGTGCCAGGTTGAGAAGTGAGGAGGTAGAGGGAAGAGAAATGGCGCGTCAGTTTGAGAGAGAAGCTGGTTATGCCAGATTGAGAGGTGAGGAAGTAGAGGGAAGAAAAAGGGGGCGTCAGATTGAGAGGGGAATGCGTGAAGATGAGGGTGAAGGGAGCGCATCACGTGAGTGAGGATGAGAGGTTAGGGCTGTCAATGGGTACGGTACGGTACGGTAGAAGGTATTTTCATTACCGTACCCGTTAAAATTTTCTTTACCCGTACCCTACCCGTACCCGTTAAAAATAGCTTTACCCGTACCCGTTAAGAATTAACGGTACGGGTACGGTAACGGTAAAAAATAAATATAATAATAATAAAATTTGTACACTAGGTATAAATAAATTATATCAATAAGTATATTAATAAAGTGCAACAATGGTGGCGAATATTTTAGGTTTATGCTTTTTTATTTTTTCGTACACTGAATGGAAAGAATTATAAATCTTAAATAAAATCTAGCAATATTTTTTTACCAATCATGCAATATAAGATGCCATATGCCATATGTATCATGTAATTGTATCTTTTTATTTGTGGCAATTACCCGTTATGGAAACGGTACGAAAAAACTTTTACCCGTACCCGTACCCGTTAAATTAGCGAAAAAATTTCCTTACCCGTACCCGTACCCGTTAACTTAACGAAAATAAAACTTTACCTATACCCGTCTTATACGGTACGGTACGGGTTGGGTAAACGGGTAAACGGGTTTCATTGACAGCCCTGTGAGAGGTTCACATGAGGACGAGGGGATCACGTGAATCTAATTGCTTGATTGTACTACTAATTGTAGGGAGTAATTCTCATAAACTTACCGTAGAAATTATGGAGCCTTGATGACTTGCCACATTAGTGAGGTGGTTGAATGCGCCACAGAATTATGCACTGGACCGTATGTGGATTTGCCTCGCCATTCGGCTCGTCTTTTATAAATTGTATTTTTATTTGGATCTTAATTTCTGGATGGGTACTTGGCTGCTGATCCTCGGCAAATTTTTGGGACAATTTTGGGTTGCTAGAGTCTTCTTTTTTTTTAAAATAATAATAATAATGAAATAAATAAAATAATATTACGAAGTTGACTTTACAACCCAAAAAATGTGCATGGTAGTACAAATATCTTTTTTCCCAAATGAAAACTAGAAAGTGTTATCTAGAATGGTGTAAAACGTACTGAAAAGGTCTATAATGCAATTTTGAGGAAAGTACAATAACAACTCATTCCCCTACAGAATATTATTATTATAATTAAGCTGCGGGGTTTTGATATACATAAGGCTCCGTTTGGATGGCTTCTTCCCGGAATAAGGAATAAGGAATAACTACTTTTTACCAATAAATTTATTTCTAACCATCCAAACTCTTCACAAAAAATACACACTTCCCAATAAATTTATCCCTTCCCAATAAATTTCTTCCATTCTTTTTTCTTCCTATCTTATTCTCAACGCATCCAAACGGAGCCTAAGTGAAAATCTTTTACTTTTTTTTTCCTAGAAAGCCACGTATTCTTTAAGTCAGTTAATGCTCACGAATTCCAAATGACAAAGAAAACAGAAATCCGTATTTAATATTAAGGGGTGTCTTGTTGCCAATATATGAAAGTACCATGAAGGTGAAGATTATTTGAAAATAAATTAGGGGTCTCCGTCCCTAACTTATACTCATTAATTAAGGAAAGTTAAAAAAAAACAACAATTATACAGTTAAAGATTGTGATTATGGAGTCAATGCATGTTTGTGTACGTATTTGCATCGGTGGTTATTTGTATGATTGTAATTTTTTTTTTCAAAATTATTTGGTATGACTCCGTTTGGATAGGTGTGGGAAGAAGGAAAGAAGAGAAGAAGTGGGTAGAAGTATTGGGAAGTGTGTAACTTTGTGAAGAGTTTGGATTGTTTATAATTTTTTTTCTTTCCATCTTCCTTCTTTCTCTTCTTCTTCTCTCATCCAAACACAAGCTATGATTGCAGCAGAAATTTTCAAATTGCTGGAGTGTTTAATAGTTTCTCTGCATCACTTCTGTATTTACAGTTTAGAATAATGAAATTATGTACAGTGCATAAGAGCTTGAAAGTGTTTAAAAACAGGATCTGTTTTGATAGTATGAGAATAAGAGTAGGATTAGTTATTCAGGATTAAAATTGTTAGTCTCAAATTCTTAAGAATAAGGTTAATCTCAGAATAAAGGTTTTTGTTTGGATGATGTAGGAATAACAATGAGCTTTATTTTTAACCGTTAACAAACCAAAATTTTAATCTCACTTCTTATTCTAACATTTAGTCAAATTAACTAATTTTATTCTGATTCAGAATAAATCCTTAATCCTAGACTGTTTGGATTGTCTCTTAATCCAGATTAGCTATTTAGTCCAAAATAACTTTTATTCTGGACTATCCAAAGAAAGCCTAGATATTATAAAATAAGTATTCACGAATTACAATGTTTGTATTTGGAAAAATATCACGGTTTTAAAACGACAAATATCTTTTCGGTACCTAACGTAAGTTTGGATTTTGCGGTAGTTTTGTATTCTTGCTATTTCTCGAAATGATATTACTCCATACCTTTTTTGTTTTCGTTTTTCAATCTTTCATATAACAAAAAAACGTGGATAATCTTAAAAGATGTGAATTAAAAGATGTTAAGGTGTGATTTTAAAGGTACCTCGTCAAAAGATGCAATTGAATAGATATCTCATACTGTCATACACAAAAGAGTACCAATATTTTTTCTATAAATAGGGCTTCCAAATTTAACTTTTCATCAACTGTTTCACATTTGCAAAAATGACAAAAATAAGAGAGAATTTTTTATATGCCACCCAGAACTGGAGAAATTGTGGAATTGTCACACAATTTTTTAAGTTTGCGATTTTGTCAACCTAAATCACGGTTATCTTCTGATTTTGCCACTTTGTCCTCTTTTTTCATATAAATAATAACTAAATAAAAGAAATGAAATTTGATGACCATTATACCCTCAGTCGAACCCAGACCCAACCCATTTATAGTTTCCAACTATTACATTACATATTATTGATTTATTTAATGTACATGATATATCGCCATAAATTTAAATAAAAGAATTTAATAGTTATTTCTGTTTTTTTGAAATAAGCTTTATGAAAAATTAAATTAACGAACAAAAATATTTTTTATTCCTTAGATTATAACTGATTCACTGTCAATAACAAATTGCCAAACAATTAAACATAGTAATGTACAAATTTTCTTAATGATTTATCCGATATTTCAATAAAAAAAATACTTTTATGGAAGGACTTAATAAAGATTTTTAAAATATATTAAAAAGTATTATGAATTATTGGTCTATATTCAATGAATAAGTTTCAAAATATTCTTTACTCTAACTATATAAATAGCTTATCTCTTTCTTAAAGTACTATATATAGTTGTAAATAAAATAATATATCATTTTTATTTTAAATATATATTAAAAAATGATTGTTAGGTTGCTTAAATGCTAACAAATGAAATGGTGTGATTAGGTATTTTAAAGTTTCATTCTTTTTAAATTATCATTAAGAAATCATAATTATCTAAATTAAATAAAAATCACAAATCATAGATAAGTCAGTTAAATATTAACAAATGAAAGAGTTCGAATGTGTAGTATATATTCAATGAATGGGTGGTAATGAAAAAGTGCTATGTATGGTCCCAAAAAATGCAGACAAAAGGTTCGTATTATTTTAACATATATTCCATAAGATTTTATTTGTGATATATCTTTTCAAATGATGCAATTAATTGGATATCTTAAAGGGTGGGATTTAAAAGGTGTTTCGCCAAAGATATAGGTTAATTATTAGTACTAACAAATCATCAATAGGTTAATTAAATATTAATAAATGAAAGAGTGCGCGAGTATGTAGTATAAATTCAATGAATGGGTGCCGATGAGAAAGTGCCTGTTGTAAAATAAATTTCATAAAGGTATCATTTAAGTGATACGTTTCCAAAAGATGCAATCAAGTAAATATTTTAAAGGGTGCAATTGAAAAGGTGTTGTGTATTGTCCATAAAAATGCAAATGAAAAGGTGCTGATTTTAACATATATATTCCACAAGGTATTAATTAAGGTTTCATTTAAGTTAATATCTTTTCAAAAGATGCAATCAATTGGATGTCTTAAAAGGGTGTGATTTAAAAATTGTTTCACCAAAGGGTGTCAACATTTTATCTATAAATATTATTTTCTTTTTCAAATTTTCATCAATCATTTTACATTTACAAAAATGACAAACATAATAGATATCATATCACTCTCAAATAAAAATTTAGGCGTGAGAATAATCTATATATACTTAAAAAATATATATCATAACGTTCTATGTATTCTTTACGATATATAAAAATTAATATCGTCAAGCCTCCACGCATAGAACTAGTTCAACTAAAGTTGAACACTTGAACTGAACATAAAAAAAAAAAAATTATAAGTACGGTGCCGGTCGTCTGTTACACGTGGTTACTATGAATGCGGGTAGGACAAAGGAAATTTAAAATTTTAAATACGTCATTTAAAAGAAATTTGAAGCTGTATTAATGCCAAAAGCCGAAACATCATCTAAATGAGATAGGATCTATTGTTAAGGGTGTGTTTGGATGAGTCGGGAATAGGGAATAGGAATAAGGAATTTCGGTTTGCGTGCTTATTCTTATTTTTTATTCTTATACCATGGTTTTGTTAGTATAGGAATAAGGGTCCTTATTCTTTATTCTTATGTTGTTTGGGTTTCACAAGAATAAGAATAAGCACGCAAACCGAAATTCTTTATTCCTATTCCCTATCACGCCCATATCCTCTCCAATCACTGCGCCAAAAAAATTTATTAGTACCGGCACATTAATAACGGTTTTTGAGAAAACCGGTATTAAAAATATCTAGTGGCAATTCAGTAATTATTAGATTAAGTTTTTAGTACCGGTTTTTCTAAAAAACCGATGCTAAAGAGTTACAGGAAAGAAAAAAGAAAATACGGTTCTTTTAGCACCGATTTTTTAAAAAACCGGTACTAAAGAGTTCTACTTTTTTCGGTCTGCTTTCTTATCATGCCTCTCTCCTCTTTGCTTAGCAAACTTCAGAAAAAAAAAATTTCCTTTCTTTCTCTCTTCCTTCATGAGGGTCGTGAAGGTACCAGCGAGCTCAACATCGCTGGAGGAGGCGAGGCACCACGACTTCGACTTCTTCAAGACGGCGTGTCGCTCTCTCCCGACAGTCATGGAGATCTACAACCTCGACGACATCGTCACCATCGCATACATCACCTTCTTCTAGTGCTAATTGCTTTCGATGTGTTTTCTCCATTTGCTGTGCAATCGAGGTTCGATTTAGTAATCCATGGTATGAATTAGATCGGCGTAAGTTGAATTTGAATGTTAGATTTGTTAAGTGTGATTGATTAGTCCTTTGTGTTATAGTGAGGATGGATTGCGTGAGAAGGGGCCGCAATGGACTGAGGTGATCATGGGAACCAAGGGCCGTAATTGATTAGTTCTTTTCTTTAGTATTTCCTCTCTGTTTGAATTACCTATCAATTTTGAAATATCGGGCCACATAGGAAGTATATCGATCAAAATTTGAATAAACCAATGCATGCATCTAATTTGTATCATGAAGGTATTTAAGTTCAAAAGCATTGTGAAAAATATGCCATGAAGTTTGCAATTTGAGACTAGTAAATGGAAGTTCGTTCCTATAAGGATCAGGAGAGAACCAGTGGTACCACCTCATTTAGATGAAATTAAATAAGCCCATGATTTGGGTGTTTCACAGTTATAAAGAGAAATAAGTGGACCTGTCTTTATCTCTGTGCCGTATTAGCAAACTAAAGGGGCAAGGATTGATACTAGACTTGTCTTTAATATCTAATTGCAAACTGAACACCATCTAGCATTTGATTTACTTCTACAATTTATTTTTAGGTGTTCATTATCGACTAGATAGTACATTGTTAATGAGAGATGGGCAAAGATTGATACTTGACCAGATAGTACATTTGCTTCAATTTCAGCTTGTAAGTTCACCCATCTCTTCTTATGAACCTTTTCAAACTAATTTATTTCTTTTTTATACGCATCTGTAGTGCACTGCCATTTCTTGTTAGTAGGCCTGACCAACACATCAACATCACATTGTAGTGAGATGCATATTGATTCTTGAGATTACGTGCTCAGGTCAACTGCTGGTTTGTACCAGCTTGTGTGAAACCTTTATGGTTTTAGTTCCATTTGGACTTAAGTTTACTTCTCTTAACTTAGTTCAGTGTCCCTATTCTATGCTTAGACATCAAAACATAACTGACTAGTACCTCAAAATAAACCATGATTGAATAATACTCTACTATAAGGCTGATTTAAGAACTTCCTAAAATAAAAATTTGGAACCATTGCAGTAGCTTTTATGTTAGCAGAAGTCTCTTACTGCTATCTTGCTCAAGGGAACAATTAAAGACCTAGAAGGTTTGGTTGATGATTCAGAGGCATACTATGAGGTTTGTCATCTTTGCTCAACTATGAGGTTTTTTTTTACTTCTTTGATGATTTTCATGTAATATTATTTTCCTTTTATTAAAAATAGATCAGGGCTTTATTTGAGAATTGAAGAGATGGATAGCTTCACCAATCCTTTTCTGTCATTCATCTGGTGACTTAATTATCTATTTTATTTTTTGTAATCTTAAATGATTCTATAATGTTAATGAATATGTAATTTAATTTGGGTTGTCAATATGTGGTGCATTTGCGATAATTGTGAATTTATGTGATGGTTATATATTTTCCATGATATATATGGATATATATGTGATAAATTATGGCTAGCAAAAATATATATTTTTTAATAATAATCTTTAGTATCAGTTTTAACTAAAAACCGGTACTAAAGGTCTCCGCTTTTTTTTTTTACTTTTTACTATCTTAGTACCGGTTTTTAGGCTAAAAACCGGTACTAAAGATAGTAAATATTTTTTTAAAAAGATGTTATCTTTAGTACCGGTTATTAGTTAAAAACAGGTACTAAAGATCTCTGTCTTTTTTCCACGAATTTCAGTGTGTTTTTAGCATCGGCTTTTTAGTACCGGTTTTTAATTATCTTTAGCACCCCCTATTATTAGTACCGCTCGAAAATCAGTACTAATAATCTATATTTAACCGGTACTAATAAAGAAAAATGGCGTAGTGAATTCAATCCAGACCTATTTGTGGATGGGAGAAACTTAATATTTTTTCCATGTACATTATTATTTTTCTTGGTCAAATTAATATTTTTTCCCCAAAATAATTTACATTTTTTCTAGGATAATTAATATTTTTTTTCCGGGACAATTAGTTCTTTGTGGAGGGGAGGGGGTGGGGGAAGGAGGGGCTAGGAGGGATATGGTAGATACGCATTGAATAGTAGGGAATTAATCCACGCTAGAGAATCAACAACTAAAATATAAAGGTGTTTAGCGTTTAAGACCATCACATTTCAAAACTAAAAAAGAGAAAAATACATCATCATGAATGATAAAATCTTGTGAAGATACTTATCATTCCTATTATTTCATTATAAACATAATACAAGCTCTACCCTTTCGATGTAAAATTTGGATTATTGATTATAATTTTTCTAACTCTTTATATGTTAATTTAATGAGTTTTGCTATGGTGAGTCACGCTCAAAAGTTCTAGATTTAGCTTAAAATGACCGATCGTCCAATACGACCTTCCTATTGAAATCTTCATTCATACCAAGTTTTACAATTTTCGAAATTTTAAAGTTTTTTTTAATTTAAGAAAAAATCGTTAACCTAATTAGTTAGTTATGAGCTTGTTTGCCTCTAAATTCTGCTGCGCAAAACCCTGAACAATTCTCTATTTTATCGCCAAAATCCAAAACCATATAATCAAAATCCCATCCACATAACCAATGACCCAACAAAATAGCCCTGATAATTGGTCATAATGCATGAAAGGAAAACACAGAAATTCTTAAAAAAATGGACGGTAAATTAATTAATTACGAGGAATGCCATTATGCGCCTGTGATATCCTTATAATTAATTACTAGAGTCCTAAAAATAGAAAATTTGTGGCAACTAAGTTCTTCATATTTTTATGAGAAACCATGCAAAATTTCATGTCAAATTGACCTATGGAAGGGCACCAAACAATTTTTCTAAGAATAAAGCAGCTCAATTATCCTCAAACTTCAGTCAAATGGACACGTCCATTGCTGGGACAAATGGAGGTGAACCTCACCAAGAATGAAGCAAAGTAATGTCGGATGGGCTTTTAATGAAATAATGGAATTTGTTATGGGCCGAGATTGAAGCCCGTATGAATTATACACTGACCCAATTTGATTAAGGAAATTTCCATTAATCCGACGGCCCTGATAAATCCTCAATATGTTATCCAAAATCAACGGATGGATCTCGATCTAGAACTAAAACATCTAATTGAGTTTCTGATTGGTCGAAAGCTGTGGGTCCCACTCATTCAAAAAAAAAAAGAAAAAAGGAGGATGAAACAGTACTGTCTGACACAGGCGTAGCACGCCGGCGTGAGGAGGAGTTTCGCCGCTCTGCACCGTTTCAGTCTCAACCAAGCTCGCCAATGGAAAGGCGATGAGCCCACCAATGCAACAGTACCAGACTCGGCGATGAGCGGTAACTGGATTAAGCGATGACCGAAAGAGAAAAGGATCAGCGACTGAGACAAACACATGTGAAATTTTGCTAAATTAGCGAGAAATTGCCAAGGAAATATACCTAGGAGGCACCTGTTGAATCTATGAGAGGGAAATAGTGCGTAATTTCGGATCAATTGAAGCTGACTGGAGCAATGAACCTCATGGCCATGGCGGTAAATAGTGGAGACACGGAAATAAGCAATGGAGGTTGTTATGCTATGAGTCAGGGGAGAGAGATGGTTCCTCACCGCTTCATATGCCGCTCGCTCATGTAAGGAGAGAGAAAAGGAAGAAAGTCACCTATGCCTGAACTGGAGATGGCCAGTACATCAAATCACATAAAGTCGAATAAAAGGAACAAATGGAGAAAGAAGGTCCCCCTCTAGCCTAGGCACTGAAAAGAAAGTTCTAGGCCTGTGAAGCCAGTGTACCATGGGCTCAGAAAAAAGTAATTGGGAGAGGAGGAATTTCCTCAGTCAATTTAACATTTCCAACCGTTGATGCTCGGATGATGATTTCCCCTTCTGATCATAGTACAATGCATTGAATGGTATTCTCCAGCACCAAGGAATTTTTCTTCCTTTCTCAAGCAAATGCATCATCAGCCACTTACTCACACATAGGAAGTAAAAGGAATACGTTGGACGGTTGGATGTAGCCAGATTAGGTGAAAGATACACCCTGAGTATGTAGACAATCAACACACGCCAATGGGCACCTGAAAAGCATTCCATGCGTGATGTAAGAGGGCAAATCAGGAATTAAAGGAAAGGACAAAGGAATGAAGCTTATGAAACAGGCACATGAGAACCCCAAGTTCCAATTATACCCCTCTACATTCTCCCTGAAATTGACATGCATGGAACAATCCTAAATAACCAAAGTTCAATTGCATAGATAAACAAGGATAACATGACCCTAATTACAATTAAAAAGGGGCGCAAAAATGATGGGCAATAATGAAAAGTAGGGTAATTACCCACCTGTCATACAAAGAGAAGAAAGTCAGCAAAGGTCAGGAAGTGAGTTATTAGCCACACAGTGGGTATAGTACATGACCAATAGAGCCATGCCAAATGGCCAATGCTGCCAAATGAAGCCCTAATTCCAATTCTACCCATGAAAAACTGGGGGGACATACCTATATTAGAAGGGTATTAGAAGGAAATTGCCTTTCACTAAAAGAGCCTCCAGTCAAAGCTCATGAGAGAGGGGACAAAAGTGAACTAATGACACACCAGGCCTATGATCCTAGGGGCAACAGCTATACAGTACTGAGGGGGTACCTCACTTGTATGAATCACAACCATCCATGACCCATAGGCCAATAGATGAAAGACAACACATCAATTGGCGCCAGTATGGATGTAATTCCTCCCCCAAACATCCTGTAAAAGGAGTAAGGGTTACAAATGCCAGGTGCCATGTTGCTACTAGCTAGTAAAAAAGGAGTAAAAAGAAAGAAGTGAAGCTGGAATTACAAAAGTATGGCGGCAGCCCCACCTCATATCATGTCCCTTCATCATGAGATCAAGGAAGGAGAGGCTGCCATGTGTCAAAGAGATGAGGCCAAATCCTAAGGGTTTCAACTATAAAAGAAGACCAAGAGTGAAGCAAAAAAAGGGGAGAAGAAGCAAAAATTCTGCTAGTTTATTGATTGATATTTGTAAAAAAAAAATCCAAAAAGAAAAAGAGAGAGGCAATCTTAGAAGAAGGTAAAATCTTCACTGTATTCAGTTCCACACTTAAATCCAAATTTCTGAGAAAGTTCCATTGTCTATCTTCTTTCCATCTTCAAGTTTTTTTTTGTGTCTTTTATTGATTTGTTGATCTTTTCTTTGAGAATTAAGTGTTGGGTCTAGAGAAGCCCTCATGTAGAACACCTATCAATATAGTTTTGGGGCTCAAAGACATAGGTGAGGGGTGCTTGCCTGAGAGCGCACACTCACCCATGTCAATGAGTCACCTAATAAAAGTGCTAAAACAATATATAATAATGAAATAATGATGAAGTTCTGTGGTGGAGTGTGGTCTGTTGCATGAGGGGTGCTTGCCTGAGAGCGCACACTCATGCCAACAGCCATGTTTCAACACTAGTAATGGTTATATTCAGTGCTATGAGTAAAATAAGAAATATAATAGTAATTGGGTCTGAAATTAACTAAGGTATGATTAGGAGAGAAGCCAGGGGCATATGTGTCAAGAAATTCGTGTCTAGAACCAAATATGAGTCTCAACATTACAATGATTAAAGTCTATTTTGTTAAAAACAGATCTATTAAAATAAAATTTCTAATAGTAACAATATGAATTAAAGTTTAGGGCTGTAAAAAGAAGGTGATGCACAATAGTATGAACTTCAGGGGCCAAACCAAAAATACAACATATGTTGTGGCAAAAGGCCTCTCACCAAAATATATGCATGTGCAGGATAGCAAGAAATGATGTCTTCGTTCTATAAAAATAAAAAAATATATATAATTTTATGTTTAGTTACAAAAGAATATTGGTTTAAAAAGAGGCTTGGTGCGTCTGGCCATGTTTTGTTAAAAAGGGACACACTACAATATGATGATATGGTAAGTTCATGTCTAAAAGAGGGGAGAAAAGAAAGCAGTAAAGCCAGCAAGTTCCAAAGTCTGTTCAACTGATGTACCCTTGCAATTAATGACATGTCAGAAACAAAAAAAAACAAACAAAATGTGAAAATTCTTTCTCTCTGAGTTAAAGTATTGATGGACTGAATACAAGGCACTTAGTTTTTAACAATTGTTTAAGTTTGTTTTGCTCCTGAAGGATTATGTAGAAGGCACTAATGGAAATCCAAGGAAATCAATAAACATATGCAATCATGAGAATTAAAATCAGCATAAAACTGCCTTTTATGTGGGAATGGAGTGTCATAGGATTGATTAAATTATAAACAACATCAAAGGGAAAACATAGGTCAGGAAATTATGTAGGATAAAGAAATGTTGAGATTTGGAATGAAAAAGATGGTTTGGTCAGTGTCAGTGAGGATTTGACATTACCAGTTCAAATTTCAGTCCAACTGCTGGAATGAGATGAATGTTGCATACTTGTATGGTCAATGAATATTGAAAAGGACAAACACTCAAAGTGCATGTGTCAGTCGTTAATACAGTAAGCAAAGGATATGACGGGTGCACTTGAGATGAATTTCGTGTTCACTCCATGGGTCTGTCAGAACAAAAGAAAAATCAGAATACCCTAGCACAAAATTAGAGAATGCTATGCAAAACTGAGTTCACAGGTAACCTGAAGGTGCTCTCGTGGTGATAGACGACTCTGTTGAGAGGCCAATTCCCTGCCATACCTTGACAGCCAGACATCCCCAATCGTGGTTGTGTGCCCGAACCATGTCAATATCGGAGCTCTGCAAAATCAATCGACGCAACAACAACGGACGATGGAAGCGACACCAGAATCCCTTCACATCGCCTATCAACCTAGCTACAGGCGTTGTGGCCGCCGGAGTCCGTCACTGGCGTCACCAATGGATGCGTCCAGTCCAACGGAAAATCTTAAGATTGTGATCGAGAAGGAGGGAGGGAAAGTGAATCCTTCTTTTGCGTAAACCTGGCGCACAGAGCCAACGAGTCGGTCTCGGACCCAACCTCACCTCGTTCGACGCACAGATGCAGGTGTGAGCCAAATGGTTCGATCAACCCCCAGCCCTCAGTCCCCCTCTGATCCTCTGTGGCGACCAGCGTGGAGTGGATCCCTGACAAGCATAACACGAAGCAGCGAAACCTCGGCCAATCAGAAATTTCTGTGACACAGGAAACTTCAAAAATATATATTAAAAATAGCTGGATTATCAGAAAAATTCCCATAAAATATCAAAATGTCAAGAAAAATATGAGGAATATTTTGATGTGTTATGTTATGCTAAAACACCAAAGCACAAAATATTTTAAAATTAATAGGCTTAAGGGATAACCATAAGTAAAAAAAATAGTATAATCATAATAATAATAATGATAAATTTATATTTATATGGTTAAATAAAAAAAGGAAATAAAGCAAAAGAAAATCATTTTGAAGATCTTACGTTCTGGACAACAGGTACGTCTGAACAATTTATGTTCTGGACAGCAGGTACATCTGACATTCCTTGTTCTGAACAACAAGCATTAAAATTTGCAAACAAAATTGAAATCACCGAGAAGGTCAAAGACAGAAGTTTAAAAGCGCAAATTTAAACACCTAAACTCAAAAGTCCAACCAAATACTGAAAATCTAAAACTCAAAAGTCACAACTAAAAGGTCCAACCCAAAGTCCAGAATGCCAAAACACAAAAGTTCAAACTTTAAACCAAGCCTAAAAAATGTCAAGAACTAAGAGTCAAACTCAAAAGTTAAAATCCAAAAGTGCTAACTTAAAAGTGCAGAACTTAAAAGCCAAATTTAAAAGTCCAAAATCCTAAAGTGAAATTTAAAAGTCCAAAAATGACACAAAGTCCAAAGAAAAATGACACAAAGTCCAAAGAAAAATGACACAAAGTCAAAATGACACAAAGTCTGAAAATGACACAAAGTCTAAAAGTGACACAAAGTCTAAATGACGCAAAGTAAAAAAAAAAGTGACACAAAGTCTAAATGACACAAAATCTAAAAGTGACACAAAGTCAAAATGGCACAAAGCCTAAAAGTGACCCAAAAGACATAAAGTCCAAAGTGACATAAAGTCTTAAAAGTCAAAAGTTCGTCCCTTCAAGACTGCATCGCGTTTCGCCTTGAAGGAGACACCCCCTTAATATTCAGATTGAGATAAAGGAAAAGTCAATTCTGGATTATCACTGAAGTTCCTGTCAAGAGAAGGCATAGCGCATCTGTACTCGCGACTTGAACGAAAATCCCAAAAATCCCTCAATTCTCAAAACGATCGAGAACTGACCTAGAATACCCTATTTTCTAGCGTTGGACTCAAATCTAACAGCCTGTTTCTACAAGTTCACAGCATGTTTGACCAGAAGCAGACTGAAATCTGATGCCCAGATGACCAGAAGAAAAGTCAATCAGTGGCCATCACCCAAGTTCATGTCAAGAGGAGGCATAGCGCATCTGCACTCAAGACCTGAACGAAATCCCAAAATCTCCAAATCCCCAAACGATTGAGGATCGATCTAGGATACCAAATTTCCTAGTGTCGAACTCAAAAGATCTCTGTAACGGCACTAAGCCGGACACAGCAAAGTAAAAGCAACCTAAATGTTTTAAAATGTGAAACTAAAGAATTAAATCACATCATTCATGTTTGCATGGCTCTGTTAAAATAGCTGCCCTTCTGCAGTGCTTTTCACCCCGAAACTCCCTATCAAGACACAATCCTTTTTATTTAAAATGGACTTCATCCGCTTACGACATCTAAACTTTGATTATCCCGATCTAGAGGTGCTCTTAGCTCAGTTCGTAACTGAGTCCGGAGGTAATTAACAGTAGGGGCTTGCGCCTACTGGAAAAAAAGGACCTACGACAAACAATCAACTCTCGAGGTACTTAGAACCGCATTAGTGCCCTTCGCTCGTTTGGAATGGGCAGTAACGACGGGTCTCAAGATGCTCGAGGGGTATCTGATCCGCATTTTCTTCGCCCCATAGAGGACTATCTGATCTTCCGTGGTTGGACTGAAAAAAGTGCGAGACAGGTTCTGGCACGCCCGGTGGGACATTTTTCTCCTCTCATCAGGGCATAATCAAAGTTTAAATGCGAAAGCGGAATTAAGTCCATCATGTCAAAAAACTATACTAATGGTTGACTCCAAGTCTTCTCCATTGCAGGAAACCATGTTTACCTGGAGTCAAATCGTGAAGGGCGAGCGTCTTCGCCACATGAAGGCAGCAGCAACCGGGACTCTCTATGTGCCCGTCCAAGCTGTCGTGCAAATCTCTCCTGTGATGCTTGCTGGTGAAGCATCGGTGAAAGTTTCTGAAAAGCCTGCCCTTAGCGCCAAAAAGGGTCGGGCGGCAAACACCCACATCAAGGGGGCGACAGCCCCAAAACTCAAAAAGGATAAGAAGACTAGGATCTCGAGGGCCCAAGCTCTCCACCTGGTCCAGCAACCCGATACTGTCACTGACCTGTCGCTCAGCAACACCTTCGCCCCTCTACATGTGCTCAAAAAGGGGGGAGAAGTGATGCGCCTTAGAGAGGACTGGGAGCTCCCCATGTATGCCCCAGACTCTGAGACAGAGAAAGTGACCCACCCAAAACACAAGGCAGTGGAGGCCATTCATGCGGCCTTCAAGATTGTCAAGAGATCCCGCAAATCCCGCAGGATTGTCACTGCAATCCCTGCCAACCCCAACAAGCCGTCCATCAAGGACAGGCTCAAGTTCCCGGCGCACCAAAGACTCCGCTTTCCCTACCGCGAGGACAACCGAGAGGGAGACGCGGACTATAGTGCGTCAGAAAAAAGGACTGTGGCCCACCCGCCTTCAGTCTTTGACCGGCTTACCTTTCCATCACTCCAGCCCAACGCCCGCTCTATGAAGGCCAAAGGGAAAGTGAAACAGGTTTGGAGGCCCAAGCAATCGGAACCCATCCTCGCTCCAAAGCAAAATACAGGGGGCACCAAGCGATGGGTGCCAAAAGAAAAAGATACCTCTCTGGCTGGCCAGGTGGCGAGTCAGATGATGAAAAGCAAAACCAAAAAGAAATATGTGATGAGGAAGAGACGGAATGCTGGTTCTGTCTCGGTATATCATGTGTCAGTTGATAGTGATGATGATGATAGTGAGGAAACGGCGGAGGTCCGCATGGTTGGAACAGGTTCTCAGGAACCGCCTCACTCCGAAAGTGTCCCCGTGGAAACACGAGGGCAGAAAGGAAAAGCTTCAGCATCCAAACCTCCCAAACGGGTAGGGCGGCCCAGGAACCGCAGCCCAGTGGTGGAGGAAATCGTCCAGCAGACCACTGATAACATTGCAAGTGATGAAGATGACCCAAACCCGGACCAAGGAGGTTCGTCTGAGGATGTTGATGAGGAGATTGAAATCCTCGAGGAAATATCTGACGAGATGGCCCAGCTTCGCAAGGAGCTGGAAGAGAAAACTAAGCAACTTGAGCAGCTCCAAGCGGAGAATGCTCGGGTAACCGCGGCATGCGCGGAAGTCCAGAAACACATGGCCAAAAAGGGGGCACGCCCAAGCTATGCTGTTTCAAACAATGACATACCGAAATCAACCGAAACCCAAGGAATGGCTCCTAAACCAAAATCCAAAAACAAAAAGAAAACCAAAAAACCCCACTCCAAAATAGTGCGGGAAAAGGACAGCAGCTCCAGTGAAACCTCTGAGGAAGAGTTGCTTGAAAGAAAGGAAACCAATATCATTGACCCTGAGGCCATGATGGAAAGGATGCAAAGGGCCATGGATCAAAAACTGCAATCTCTAGGGATTGGGGGCACTCAATTGCCCGTCAATTTCACAGGCCGACCTTACCCCGCAAGGTTTGACCAGCTGGATTACCCGAAGGGACATGTAGTGCCGAAATTCAAGGTGTTTGATGGGGTTGGAAACAAAATCACCCCAAGTCAACATCTGTCACACTTTATAACCTCCTGTGGAAACACTGCCCGAAGGGAGGAATGGCTACTAAGACAATTTTCACAAAGTCTGTCCGGAGTAGCATTTGACTGGTATGCTTCTCTCGAGGCAGATAGCATCAAAAGCTGGAAGGAAATGGCAAATGCCTTTTGTGCAAGGTTCAGGACGACTCCGCATCGGGTCTCCGTTACCAATCTAGTCAATGCCAGACAAAAACAAGGCGAGTCTGTCTCCGATTACGTGTCAAGGTGGGAAACCATGTACACAGGATGCCAGTCCAACATAAGCGAATCCGAGGCGGTGCGCATGCTTCTGAACAGCATCCATGCACCAATGAAAGTATGGATGGTGGGACACAATGTCACCACCTTTGAACATTTGGTAGCCATGGTCGCCCGATATGAGGAAGTGGAACCTAAAATGAACCAGCTGTACCATTCCGCTAAGGAAAAAGACAAAGAAAAGGGAAAGAAGCTGGAAATCAAAACAACAAAGGCAGTCAAAGCCGTCACTAACCAGGCTGAAGGCACTGGTAGTACCCAATGGGGAAAGAATGGTGAGACGAAAGACAGAAATCCACAGTCCAGGGCTCAAAGGCCAACACTCAGGGAGCTGAAAAGCAAGCCCTACTCATTCAAAAAAGAGAAAACTCTAAAGCTGTTCAAACAAGCTATGGAAGTTCTCGAGGTTCGATTGCCCCAATGCAAAAGGCCCGAAGAAGAAGACAAAGTAAACCACCCTAATTACTGTGTGTATCACAGAGTTTTGGGTCACAGCATAGAGGATTGCTATGTCTTTAAGGATTGGCTTGAACAGAAAATTCAAGAAGGAGCAATCTCTCTCCATGATGACGCTAGGCAGGAACCGGCTCCCCATGCCATCTCAAGCGGAGCCCCAAGTGCCAGCTCTCGTCGTGTATCAGTCACTACTGACGGAAGACCACCCACGACATGGAGTGTATATTTGAACAAAAACACCAGAAAGAAGTTGAGAGCCCTGCAGGCCGAACCTCAACTCAAATGGAAAAGCCCTATCATGCCAGTAGTCCCAAAGAGACTCAAACCAACAAAAACACAACCGAAACCAATGACCCGTGACGCGAGAACGGGTAGTGTGAGATCTAGACAGGCATTCTTGAGGAAAACCTCTCCCGAAACCATCGAAGATCCCTATGTTCAAGAAAAACCAACACAAGCAACCCTCGCCGATTTCATCTCCCCCAAAGTCGCAGCTCAAATTAGCGGACAAGTGTGGCAGGAGTTGAAAGGCGAAGGAAAAGAAAAGAAAGAAGAGGAGTTCTGGACAGCAGCGTGCCACCATGTCTTAGGTAATGAGGAAGAACATGAAGAATCCTCTAACCAACAGGAGCCGGTACAGGCAGATACCAGACCTCCGGAAACCTCAACAACAAATGAACAAGACCCTACTGAGTCGTCATCCAGCTCAGTCCCAACCCAACATACCTGGTCGACGGTCACTGTTCAACCTATGACCCAATCAGGAAAGAAAAAGAAAGAAATCCTTGAAATAAAGAAATTGGATAAGGCCCTCGTCCGCAAAGGAAAGAAGCCGGACCGAATGACCCTACCTTTCAAGATCAATGGTCAAGATCGCAAAGTGTTTGTAGACATTCATGATGAGTGTCTGGATTCAGAAGGTATCCCAAGCATAAAGAACCTAGGGTTTAACCTTGTCATACCAAAGAAGAAGGGAGAATCCGGGATTCCACCAGAAACCATTGCAATACTAGCAGAGCATGTGTCTGAATTGATGAAACAAGCCATTGCTGTGACTAGTTTTGTAAGAAACCAAGTAAACAAAGAGGCTTCCACCTCCACCAATACCCAAAATGCCCAAGACATTCCTGGTTTCACTGATGAGGAATATGAATGGTCTGATCCGGACCCTCCCAGCCAAGATGAAAGTTACGATTTTGGTAGCAACTTCGACAGTGATGAAGAAAGAGGAGGTGGTGATTCTGGTGGAATTTCCTGCAATGCCATCTCAACGTCGGCAATACATGCAGACCCGGAGGATAACTCGGGAGAAAAAGAAGAGAAGCTCACTAAAGAGGAGAAAATAGAAATGATTGCGCAAATAGAGGAAGCTACACAGGCTATTCTCTCTTCCGCAGTCACAAACCAAAACCCACAAGAAGATGATGACGCTTTCTATAAGGAGCTGGAGGGATGCCAACCGGCCAGTTACAGAAGGATAAAAATGTACATGAAAGCAAGGGAACAATGGAGAGACCTCTCTTACTGGTGCGGTCAAACCGGCCTTCATCCCATCCTGGAGGCAGAAATCGTCTTAAACCCAGCTTGGTGGATCCAAGAGCTTATGCACGGCGATGATGTGGACCAATTGCTAGCATCATGGCTGGCAAAAAGGTTCTGGACCAAAGAAATGCATCTCAACATCTCTAAACAAAAAACCTATGAACCCGCAGAGCACTGCAGATACCTGAGCGATGCTGAGGAATCAGAAGAAGAAGCCGAGGAAGAAGGCGATGATTCACTACCACACATCTCTTTCAATGCTGTGGCGGAGTATGTGGACTTTCTCATGCAACTAAAAATTCAAGAGCCCGACTTGTTCCAACAGGAATTAAGGGTTGATGAGGAGATAGAAAACATGTCAGACTCGGATACCTACGAGCAACAGGTTGAAAATATGGCCATAAGGAAAGCCGCGGTGGATATTGTGGTGCAAAATGGATGGGACAAGAAAGACCCAGACCCAAACCACCCCACAGATTTTGAAATCATGCGTGCGCATCTGGAAAGCACGGAGGATTCACATCTTTGGGAGAACATCGAGGTTACTGAAACCGACCTCGCAGAATATGAAAACAACATGGGTAACCAAGCCCACCTCAACCAGAACAATCAAACTTTACTGGCTGAGGAGGGCCAGGTTGATGAATTCTCCCAATACTTGAGGAACCTGAGAGTCTCAGACCCAGTTGGATATCATGGTGTGCTGGACTCTGAAAATCCTCAACAATACCAGGAATATGAAAGGCAAGCCCTAACCAGGACTGTAAGAGAAATAGCTGATGAGACGGGGCGTGAGGAAGGAGAAATAAGTCCAGAAACGACCCCACCAAGGACCACTCGACGCCATAGATCCAGGAGGATTCGGCGTTCCAGGCGCACATCAGGTCCCAGGGCCGAGGTGACGTTCCCTACCCGAATACAAGCAGTTGAGACCTCCAACCAAGTCGATACTGCTCAGGGTGAGTCATCCCAGCAAGCCCCTGAAGAAGAAGAATACAATGAACATGACAGCCTGGTAGAATGGTATGTGTCTGAGCTCAGGGAACTGAGAATCACAGACCCAAGGGCCTTCCGCCGAGCTACTCACCCCAAAGATCCAGACTTTACGGAGGAATTTGAAAGAGAAGCCATAGCAACCGTCCTAAAAGAGGTTAACAAAGGCAAAACTCCCCGGTGCTCTAACTCTGAGGATAGCGGAGGTTCTCCGCGATTCTTCTTCTGCAGAAAAACATATGATGGGAACGCACAAAATAGTGAATCCGATAGCGATGAAGAAGAGACAGAAAGGGAGCCTGAGGCGGAATCTGACCATGAAGAACCTCAACCAAGCACCCTCCAAGGAAGTTCAATCCTGATGGCATCTGGGTCTGGTCCTCCAGCTGACATAACCTCGGCATTTGAAGGATTGAACATTTCACAAGCAACCAGGATCCTCTCATACATGGAACACCTAAGGCGAGAAGACCCTGCATTCCTAAACTTTATAGCTCAGCACGCTGAGATATTACAACAACCAGGAGCCAGTTATGAAAGGCTCAGGAGAACCCATCCACGGGAAACCGCCCGTTTTCGGGCACAAATAGAAAGGTTGTACAAAATCTCAAATGATATTGACAATGATAGCGGCGATGATGACGGCTCCGAAGCCGGAAACTGCCGTTACATCAGCGGTTCAGGGTCTGATGATTCTGAGTCCGAAAATTATGATCACCGTTCCGCCCGAATTGCAGCTTGGACGGATGATGATGAGCCTTCCTTAAAACCATGTAATAAAAGAAGACAACAAGGAAGAAATGCTCGCATGACTGTCCGGCCCCAACCCGAATGGGATGAAAATGCGCGGCATGGGCTGGAGCAAGCCATCGCTGAAGCCGAGGCCATGACGACCAGCGAACTCATAAGAAACCTAAGGGTAAATAGTGATGATGATACTCATTGTCCCACCAAGGATGATGAGGAAGAAGTCAAAAGCCCTAAAGCCCTTAGAGTATACCAAAGAAGAAAGAAACCAGCGAATGAGAAGGAAATAATAACCTATCAAAAGAGAAACAAAGGAACCAACAAAGGAAAGAACAAGTTGCTCAAAGGCGAATCCTCTCGTGATGACGCCACTTGTCATCGAGTTGGCCATCATGATTCTGACAAAGGAGAGTCCTCGGAAGTGCCACAGCCGCAGGCCGAAACCACAGAAGAAAATCAAACTAACCCAGAGGAAATGGCATATGACTATGAGATTGTGCTAGATCCTGCTGAACAAATGGACCCTGCCGACCTGCAAGGACGGCAACCAAGAATGGTAAACCTGGATATCCATATTCCTAACATCCCGGGCCAGCCTGACCTTACTCTCGAGGAGTTGGGGGAAATAGTGCGGCGAATGGTCAACCAGATCTGGGGAGCCACGTCCACTGAGGGGGGATGTGAAGAAAATGAACCCGCTGAACCAGAAACAGAGGAGAATGCCAGCACTGAACAGGGGGCAGCCGCTACCTCTACTGATGACCAAACTGAAAATACCACCTCCTCAAACCAAAACCAAGAAGAAAACCAAAGCCAAAGCTCTGAATCATGCCAAATGATAACCATTGGCGATGACTCGGGCTCGGAAGAGCCTGAGCAAGAAGAATTTCCTGAAGAAGAATACCAATCCCTCACTGACCCTGTTGGGTGGATGAATCACCTGGTCAACCGAGTGGAAGAACCCAGCAAAAGAGCCGGATGGCAAGGGAGTGATGACGAGCTGGAACCAGAACACCCTTACCTGGTCGACCTGCAACCCTTCGTCCTAGACCCTTGGCCCAAAAGACGGCTGCCAACAAGCTCTAAGCAAACTAGCGAAATACAAGCCTCTCCCCTACCATGGGTAGAAAAGATAAGGCATAACAGGTCACGAAGAGAGGTGTGCTCGCTAGAATATGGCCGAGTCAGAAACCTGGTGTCCCCTATCGCCAATCAAAATCTAGAAACAGAAGTAGAAATCACCCAACAGTTCCGGCAAGCGTCAATCGTGGAGGGTATAGAAGGTTACGAGCCATCTCCTCACTATCCCATCCCCAGTACATGGCCCAGACATTATGCAGATGACACAATAAAAGGGTATTATGATCCCGAAGTGTTCATCAACATCCAAAAGGAAACCATTGCCGATGCGCGAAAACTAAAGAACGCCGCCAAGGGGCAAGGTACTTCTGAAAATTGTCGGGCAATCACTGTGAGCGAGTCTGACACAGACGGCGAGGAGGAGGAATCTTCAACAACCCAAGGTGACAGCTCGCAAAGTGAACCAAAACTCACTCAAAAGAAAATAGCCAAGCTAAAAGAAAGCCCGCTTAAATCACGCGCGGCGGACAACTCAAGGGAAACGGCTCAAGAAGTCACAACGGATGGCCCCGCCCACCGCACAAGGTCAAAGCAAGCACAGCCAAGCACCGCTTTAGACAGGGGGCAAGCCCAACAACCGTCAAAAGAAGATAGCGCTGCCTTCACTTTGAGGGAAAAGCGTCAGCTCCTAATAGACCTGGATTTCTGCACAAATGCTCTGAGAAGAATGACCAGGCAAAATATTGAGATACAAACCTTAGTCGAAACCCTAATAGCTAGGCTAAAGACTGAGCGAAAGGAAAGAATCTCGATAGAGACGGAACTCAAGGCATTGAAGGACCGCGCCCAGAAACAGGGGGCAGGTCAGAAAAAGGCCATGAAGTCTGGCCATGCTACCTCAGGCAACTCAGGAAACCTCCCACAAAGAAGGAGAGAGGCCGGTATAGTCATTCAAGAAGGACAAAGACCAAAACCCAAAACCAATCATCCCCCAGGAAAAGGGAAAGGGAAAGCCAATGCAGAAAACCACCACCACAAACCAAAGCACCTCTGGTCCCGTGATAACTCGTTCGGGGGTCCTGAAACAGGTCGGCAAGAAAGAGGCGAGAGCTCGCGCACGCGAGTATGCCCTCCCCTAAGGAATGAGCATGGCCATTTGAGATACAGAGATGCCGAAACCAATTCAACCCAACAAATAAAAAATGGACAAAACCACACAGGGCAATATCATATGAAAATGAAATTGGTTAAGCTCGACAACAACTCCCCTTGCAACAAATTGCCACATAAAATCAAGATAACAGGGAAACTGAAACCAAAACATGGAGGTTCCGATGGGCACTTCCGACACAGGAACCGTACAAACCCATGGGAAATGCCAGAAGCCGAAAATAGGGCACTTCGGGCACAAACCATAAATAGACAGCAAAAACCACATAAAGCAAAGAAAGAAAATGATGCCGAAAGAAAGGCGTACTGCCGATACCACCAAGTCTGGGGGCACTCCAGAGAGGAGTGCCTGACATGGTCTTGGAATGACAATGACCCGTCAGATGAAGAAACAGAAGACGAAGTGTGCCGCGCCATAACCCGGGGTACAAACTCTCAAACCCCTGACGAGGAAACTGCCTCTGAATATGAACATGATACTGAGGGGGAACTGCAGTACAGTAGCTCAGAAGAGGAGCCCGTTGTGCTGGCAATCAACTCCGCTGCAGTCAGACCACTGGGGAGTGATACTGACCAAAGCGAAACGGAGGAAAGAGAAATCAAACCACCACCAAAACCAAACAAGGTGTCCAACCTAATCCGACAGGTCTCTACTAGAATCCGACCAAACATGAAAAACCACTGCAATGTCAGTCTGAGATCGGGCACTAGGATACCTGAAAGACAACCTCCCAGGGAGATAACCAACAGTGGAACAAGGAACAGAAGTGAAACCACAATAGAAAATGAAACAAGGTCCGATAGCAGGCCTAAAATGTCCGTGGGAGATTACAATGTGGTCGCTCATTTGCGGAAAATCCCCTCACTGCTCAGCGTCTTCGATGCCTTAATGGTATCTCAGGAGCTGCGTGATGCCTTGATCTATGCGCTGCAGAACCCTGCCAGCTTCCAGGCCTATTTTGCCCAAGAAACCCGCGAGGAGGTGGCACAGATCGACCAGGAACCATACATTACCTTCACAGATGAGGACCTGATGGCGGGCACGGCCGACCACAATCGACCCCTGTACACCACAGGCACCATCTATGGCCGGAAAATCAACAAAGTCCTCATTGATCCTGGGTCCTCAATTAGCATCATGCCACTAAAAACGCTGGTACAGTTGTCGCTCAGCATTAAAGAAACAAAGAAAGATAAAATCCGGATCCACGGGTTTAACCACCAATACCAAAAGGCCCTGGGCTCCACAGTGATCGACATCACCTTTGGGAACCTGGTCACTCCAGTCAAATTCTTCATCATCGAAGCTGATACAACATACAAGGCACTGTTGGGGAGACCATGGCTCCACGCCAACGGATTGGTTCCCTCTACCCTGCACCAGTGCATTAAATATGTCAAAGACGGAAAACAATACGTGATTAAAGGAGATGATCAGCCATTTGAGGCACACGAAGCCGAATTGGATGATGCTAAATACTACAAACCCAAGTCCAGAAAGGGGGCAGCCACCAAACAAGGAAAGCCCTCTCCTAAAGCCGTGAAGGAAGCAGTCAAAAATGCTGTGCTCAAAGCGGCTATAAAATCACAAATGCTCTTGGGTAGTGATAGTGAGACGGGATCGTCGGAAGGCACGGCCGAGGACATTAACTTACCCACTCGAATGCAACCAAATTAT
The DNA here is from genome assembly GCA_028095005.1 of Rhynchospora pubera. Lineage (NCBI taxonomy): Eukaryota > Viridiplantae > Streptophyta > Magnoliopsida > Poales > Cyperaceae > Rhynchospora > Rhynchospora pubera. The sequence goes on along the minus strand of CM051459.1, from coordinate 226,183,253 downwards.
TCCAGTGAGGGTGAGGAGCAAAATACTCTGTCCATAGAAATCCTACCCCTAGAACACTGTAAAGACCTAACACCTCGGGAAAGTGAAGAAGTCATCCCTTTCAAAACCTTCACCGTCCCATCCAAAATAGAGGAGCTTGAAACAGGACATGTTGTCCACCCCAGTATACAATTTGTCAAAATGGGAGAAATTGAACATCAAAATGAAGAGTCAAGCTCCGAAAACTGGGAACAATGGCTTGTAGAGGAAACCAGGAAAACCGGGATTCCTCCTCAGCTTCAAGACACCACCAACACACGGTTGATTGAACTGTTCCGTAAAGCACAATGCCTAGAGCCCATTCCCGAAAAGCGAGCAAGAATGTTCCGAGACATGTGGAATGGCTACTCTAATGAAGTCATAAAACTTAATGGGAAGGTTGCTAACACAAGGGGCCTAGGATTCAAAACTCAAACCAAGGGCTCAGGGTCAAATACTCCTCAAAGACCACGACAGCACTCTTGCCACCGCATAACAATCACTGAAATCAAGGAGAGCAAAACAACCTCGGATGAAGGGGAACCTCCAGAAACAGAACAATTCATTTTGGCAGCCAAGAATGCACCAAAAGAGTTAGAAGAGGGTGGTCAAAACACCATCGACAAATTGAAAGAAATCAACCTAGGAACAAAAGAAAACCCGAAACCTACATTCATTAGCACCTCCCTCCCTCAGGAGATGCAAGATGAACTGACCAAGCTGCTAAGGGAATACCAGGATTGCTTCGCATGGAGCTACAGTGAAATGCCCGGACTAGATCCAGCAGTAGCAGTCCACAAACTCAAAATTGACAAAGGACTCAAGCCAGTCAAACAAGGACCCCGGAGAATGAGGGTCGAATTGGAAGAAAAGGTGACAGCCGAAGTCAAAAAGCTCATCAGCGCTGGATTCATAAGGGAAGAAGAAACGCCCGACTGGGTGGCTAACATTGTCCCAGTGAAGAAAAAGAACGGACAAATCAGAGTCTGTGTCGATTTCAGGGATTTAAACAAGGCTTGCCCAAAAGATGACTTCCCTCTGCCAGTGACAGAAATCATAATAGACTACACCTCGTCCCACGGGGTATATTCCTTTGTAGACGGATACTCAGGATACAACCAAATCAAAATGGATGAGAGTGACCAAAAGCACACTGCCTTCCGTACCCCAATTGGTATCTACTGCTATAAAGTCATGCCTTTCGGCCTAAAAAATGCAGGAGCCACATACCAAAGAGCCATGACCAAAATCTTTGACGATCTCATACACAAGGTGATAGAATGCTATGTAGACGACCTTGTTGTGAAGTCCCATACCCATGAACAACACTTAGAGAACCTGAGGCTGATGTTTGAGCGGTTGAGACAACACACTCTGAAACTCAACCCCCTAAAATGCGCCTTTATGGTGTCATCAGGAAAATTTCTAGGCTTCGTGGTGCGGCACCGAGGCATTGAAATTGATCCTGATAAAATCAAAGCCATCCAAGAACTGTCCCCTCCACGGACACTCAAACAACTCCGGTCTCTCCAGGGGCGCCTGGCGTATATTAGGAGATTCATAGCCAACCTGTCAGGTAAAATCAAGCCTTTTACCAGGCTCACCAAAAAGGATGTCCCCTTTAAATGGGACGAAGAATGCCAGAAATCTTTCGATGACATTAAACAATATCTGCAAAAACCTCCTGTATTGGCAGCACCCATCCAGGGAAAACCTCTCATTCTCTATACCACCGCCTTGGACGGATCTCTGGGGGCATTACTTGCCCAAGAAAATGAACAAGGAAAGGAAAATGCCCTGTATTACCTCAGCAGAATGCTCGTGGGGACAGAACATGCATACACGCCAATCGAAAAGTATTGCCTAGCCTTGATCTTTGCGGTAAAAAAGCTTAGGCATTACATGTTGGCCCACAAAGTCACGCTAATCTCCAAAACTGACCCATTGAAGTACCTCATGACCCGACCTATGCTTACCGGAAGGCTGGCAAGGTGGGCGGTGGCTCTAATGGAATTTGATATAACATATGCGCCCCAAAAGGCTATCAAAGGACAAGCACTAGCTGACTTCCTAGCTGCTCATCCCATACCTGATGATTCCCCACTAGCGTGCGACTTCCCTGATGAGGAGGCTATGCAGGCAGAGGAAAATAAAACTTGCTGGAAACTATATTTCGATGGATCATCTTCCATCCAGCCAGCAGTCAAACTAAACTTACCAAAACGACAAGCAGGTGTAGGGCTGGTGTTTGTCACCCCAGAGAAAGGCATTCTCCGACATGCTCTGAGCCTGACCGAGCCATGCACAAACAATGAAGCTGAATATGAGGCCCTAATAGCTGGGCTTGAAATTGCCCTTCAAATGGGTATTGAGCAGTTAGAAGTCTATGGAGATTCTCAGCTCATTCTGAGTCAGATCGAAGGCCTCTTCAAAATAAGAAAACCAGAATTTGTCAAATACCATGAAAAGGCCCTTGAGTTGATGGCCAAATTCACATATATTACCTTCCAGAAAGTCCCAAGGTCTCTGAATGGCAAAGCGGATGCGTTGGCTAGGTTGGCTAATGAACTCAGTGACCCGAATCAGGAAGAAATCCAAGTCCTGGTTCACCGCAGGAGATCCTTGTCCCCTTGCTTCCCAAAGGAAAGAAACGAGGAGGAAGAAACCCTGTTTACTGACATCCAGACGCTCGAAAGAGAACATGAAAAAGAATGGAGGGAAATCGCACAAGTCATGATAGCCGAGGGTTCGAACCAAGAGGACTGGAGACAGCCCTTTCTCGACTACTTCCAACAAGGAAAATTACCTCTGAACAAGGCCATTAGAGAACAAATCAGAAAAAGGGCCCTAAGGTTCGTATATGTGAACAGCACGCTCTATTGGAGATCCTATGAAGGATCATGGCTTAGATGCATATCGAAAACCGAAGCCCACCAAGTTATGCAAGAAATTCACTCGGGAGTATGCGGAGCCCACCAATCGGGCTCTCGGATGCGAGTGCAAATCAAATTAATGGGCTACTACTGGCCCACCATGATCAATGACTGCGAAAACTTCTCCAGACAATGCCATATGTGCCAAATTCATGGAGATTTCATACACCAACACCCAAACGCGCTACATCCTACAGTAGTGTCATGGCCCTTCGAAATCTGGGGGACAGATATCATAGGTCCCATTGACCCACCAGCCTCAAACGGGCACCGCTTCATATTGGCCGCTACGGATTACTTCTCCAAATGGGCCGAAGCCAGGTCATACCGTGAAATTAAAGCCTCCGATGTAGTCAGGTTCTTTACCACTCAGGTGCTTTATAGATATGGAAATCCAAGGAAAATAATCTCTGACAATGGGACGGCTTTCAAGAATGCCAAAATTGATGCGTTCGCCGACAAACACAAAATCGAATGGAAATACTCCTCTGTCTATAACCCAAGAGCCAATGGACTAGCGGAGGCCTTCAACAAAACACTGATCAAGATCCTTCGCAAAACCATCGGAGATAACCAAAGAAACTGGCATGAGAAACTGCATGAAGCATTGTGGGCATACCGCATCACCCATAAAACAGCAACCCAAGCAACGCCCTATTCTTTAGTGTATGGGGCAGAAGCAGTCCTACCAATCGAGGTGGAACTCCCGTCACTGAGAATAGCTATGGCAGCACAAATCCCTCTGACTAAACAAACGCAACTGAGGTTGCAAGAGTTGGACGGAATGGATGAAAAGAGACTGGCAGCTCAACAAAACTTGGAGTTATATCAAGCCAGAATGACGCGAGCTTATGAAAAGCTATCAAGACCCAGAACATTCAAGAAAGGAGAACTAGTGTTGGTTTTGAGGCGACCTATCCTCGGCCGACACCATGGTCCCAAATTTGCACCAAATTGGGAAGGCCCCTATGTCATAGAACAAGCATATGAAGGTGGAGCCTACCTACTCGCAGACTCAAATGGAAAACATCCTGTCTCCTCCATAAATGGGAGATACCTGAAGAAATATTATGGACAAAACTACCCCGACGTTCCCACAGCCCACCAAAGTCAAAGAAAGAGCAACCAACAAACCGACTGGGCAGATAATTGCGAGGCGGTCAACCACCTCTTCACTTAGGTAAAAAAAAAAATCTCACGTCCCACCGGGTCAAGGCTCGACAGGGTACTCCGTTCTTTTGAACACTATGGGGTATCCCTGGGTCAAAACCCTAAAGTAATAAATTAACCTTTAAATAAAATAAACCCTTCAAAATTTCCTAAAATCACCCTAAGTCGAAATCCTAAATAAAATCCAAGTCCAACAAAAAATACATCTTATTCCAAAATATAAAAGCACATGACCAAAAGAAACTAGACCAAGCTAAAATATAGCTCAAATAAAAGGTTAAAGCCAAATCTCCCTAAATATTCTCAAATCCCTAAATAAAAAGGCAAATTCCAAAGTCCAAAATCCGAAACTTCTAAAAAATATACACAAAATGTCCTGTCCCACCGGGCCAAGGTAAAAGGAGTGTTCTGTCCTTATGGGCATTCATAGAACATTTCCCTTACAAATGGCCTACACCCCAAAATACGACCCTAAAAAGTCTTGTGCTTTGTCCTTTAAACAAAGTACTAGGTGCCTGTTCATCTCACCGAATTAAAGGATGAACAAAAGTTCCGTGTCTTGAACTCTAAATTAAGACACAATGCGGTGATCTGTCCATCACACCTACCCAAAAAAGATGGCCAAAGTCTTGTGCTTTGTCCTTTAAACAAAGTACTAGGTGCCTGTTCATCTCACCGAACTAAAGGATGAACAAAAGTTTTGTGTCTTGAACTCTAAATTAAGACACAAAAGGTGAAATTTACCATGGGACTAGTCAAAAACCACATCCTCAACAGTTACAGATTGAAAAAGACAACATGTCTACTCAAAATGTAATTCTCGCCGAAACCTACCAAAAAAATGAATGAAGACCAAACCGAACCTAAAAGCCCCTCTGAAAACGGAGAACACCACGGCTGATGTCCGCCAACCATGTCAAGGAATAGGCCTCATAAATCCTAATACCCAGAGGGGCCCATGGTCGTGTTGGGCCTTAAACCACCGACTACGGTATGTTCCTAGCTGCCGTACCCAAAGAGCCAGGAGAAGAAAAAAACCATCTCACAACATGCAAGAAGTGATGTGGAACAAGCAAGTCCCTACGGTATGTTCCTAGCTGCCGTACCCAAAGAGCCAGGAGAAAACCCCATCTCACTACATCAAAAGAGTGATGTGGAACAGACAAGTCCCGACGGTACGTCCCTTATCACCGTGCCAAAAACAACCAACAGAAAATGATGCACAAAGTCCCGCCGCGTGCCGCACCCACTGCGTGCCATACCCAGAACGTTTATTCTACATGTCGGAGCGGTAATATGGAGCAAACAAGTCCCACCGGAATGGTCCTAGCTACCGAGGCAACAATGTAGAATAGACAAACCCCACCGGTATGTTCCTTGCTGCCGTAACCAAAGAACAAGGAGAATAACAAAAATATCTGTCCCAATAGCGATATCTAAAGTCGCTACCTATGACAATCTAAACCAAATCACTAATAAACCTCAACAGATGTCCGTAAACCAAGATCAACAGACCAAAAGTTATTAGGCTTCCAAATTGCCCTAATCAAATCATAAAATCAAAATACCAAACATAAGCCATCCAAAGTCACCACAGTTTGAACAACAACAAAAAAAAACATACAAAACAAAGCAATGAAACAACAAAACCAAATGATCAAACATCCAAGACTTCTTCATATCGGAGGCACTGGAGGCGCCTGAGCTGCGGCCATCGCCCCTGCAAAGGTCTCCAAGGTGTTATGAATTGACTGAAGCACTGCCTCGACATTCTCCAGTCGCTGGTCTAGCTCCTTAAAACGCTGGTCTATGTGTTCCTGGAGTGGAAAAGATTCTTCAATGGCTGAGCCGTCTGGAGAAGGGGGAGAAGCCTCTCTTACCGGACTATACTGATTCACAGCAGCAAACCTATGAAGGATATGACTGTTCACCGGGTAGTTGGGGTCAGGGATCAGAGTACCATGAACCATCTCCACCCACCTAAAGGAAGTCAGATCTAAGAGCAGGTTGCGCGGATACAGGATAAACCGCTCAGTGATTGGATTCCCCCACAGCGTCTCAGGCAATGGAATCTGAGCCCGCTCCATCAAGGCCTCGATTAAACTCCCATAAGGCAAATGGCCCTTGGGAAACCTCGTGACGTGATGCATGTTTTGGAGGATGAGGCTGGGAAGATTAGCTTTCCCGCGTTTGAGGAGCAATAAGCGAAGATAGAACAAAGTCCCTGGGCGAGTCAAATCTGATAACTCACCCTGAGGAAAGAGGATGTAGTTGGTAATCAAGAAGAATAACCTGAAAGGAATATATGGACTTCATGGTCATGAACATATCCTTCAGAGACAAACAAAAAAAAAACAACAACACAAAACAAAAAAAAACACATAAACAACAAAATTACCGATGAAGCGCAGGCAAATGCGCAGTAGAGACCAGTTCAGAACCCGCTTCAGATCTGGGTATCTTGAACCAATCGCAGTGGCCCCGGTATGTCCCTTGCTCGCGAGGCCAACTCCCAAAGGCATAAACTGACAAGCCATTTAAAGTATCTGTGGCATCAATCAAGTCAGCTAAATCCTCCACCCCTATGTGAAAGAGTCTGCCAAAAAGATAGGAAGAGGCAGAAGGAATGCCATGATGGTCAAAGGTGACGCGGAGATTGGCATAAAATAACTTGGTGATGTCCGGATGGTAAGGAGTGTCGAGCCTTGACAGGCCATGAAGGCTCCAGGCATTAAGCCACCCTGTTATTAAATTCATATAAGGGGTGGTGAAACGCCCTTGAGAATGAAAGAAAAAGCAGGCGGAAACTTCACGCCCCCCTTCACCAATGTTACTTTGATAACACTCAAAAGCCTCGTCGTCTCGAAACAGATGACGGTTGCCTGGGTCATATGACCAGTTAGGCTTGGAAGGTGGCGCGCCTTGGACAGAGGAACTACCCTCATCTCTGGGACGCTTGGGATTCCTTGGATCTATGACGCCGGCCATGGAAAATGAAGTCCGAGAAAGAAAGTTCAGGAAAAGAAGAAAATGACACGAGATACGTACGCATGATGCTTTATATATATATAAAGGAAATTAGGGCACCAGAAAGCGTACGTCTTTTCGAATTTACCCATAAATGCAAAAGATCAAAAGGCGTAGCGGTTTGCAAGGAACATGATCGCTTCGCGATTCAAGGATTTTTAATGAAAAATGATGAACCCAATGACACCAAAAAAATATATAATCCATGCCCATAAAACAACTACAACCGAGAGCCCAACAAAGGTCCAAAACATCACATAACCAGAAAGTCCAGCCGCTACAAAATCAGAAATGACCAACTAAAACCAAGTTTAAAACTAAAACCATAACAAAAGAAAAGATACAAAGCGCCAACGCGCTGCATAACTCCTATTCAAGGGAAACCCATCATCAACTCAACCTCTCGAGAAGCGTCCGCCACGAGAGAGGCAAAACAAGGAAGGGCTAGCACTACACCTGAGAGAGCTCTCCCAGAATCATCATCAGAATCGACCTCCCTCTGATGAGCTAACGCCCCAACTACCGGCTCAACTAACACAGTATCCGGAGATAATGGCAAACCCGCTCCACTAGCAGATGATGACACGGCTAGGGGAGTAGAATCAATGAGAAGAGCCTCCCACTCGGAGTAATCCAGTGGCGCCTCACCAGAAAGCTCCGGAACCATGTCTAACTCAGGGAAAAGGAAATCATGGAGAGTCTGGAAGGCAAGACCGCCTAAGGGGCTCTCCCCTGAATGAAAAAGAAAAAGGTTATGATAAAAATGAAATGCACATCACGATGACAAGGGAAATTATGGGTAAATACCTGGACATAAGATGGAGGCATGATCCAGAACGTCCAGCTCCATGCCCATGAGATAGCTCGTCAGCTCATCAACACTCATGAAACTCTGAAGGGACAACTGATATGAGTGGCACAAATCCCGTAAGCCCAAAGCCCAAAACTCAATGCTGAAGGTCATCAGAGTATAAGGAAACCGACCTAGATGAAGCAAGACAAGGAAAATATAAAATGAAACAGAAGGGAAATTAAGGTAAAAAGCTCAGTGAAATAAAGCATACCTAGACCTCGAAGCGCTGGAAAGATGGCCGGTGTCGGAGCAGTCTCACAGGACAGGACGGTAACAGCAACAATCGCCCTAGAGTCATCCGTGACAAGGAAGTCACTCTCCTGGATAAATGGAGCTGGAGAAATCAATCTAGGACGCATAATCTCTTCAAACGGCACGGCAACGGTCTCCACCTCGACCTCCTCCATCTCAATGTCCTCTGTAGCGACCGCAGACTCAGCCAAAATGGCGCTACCCCACATACCAGAACATGGAGTCCCTGAAAGCAATACCATAATAAGTTTTCATCAAATCAAGATCAAATGGAATGAAATCAGAATGGAAAGAAAACACAGAAATAACATACATGAATGTGGTGTAAGGAGGGGAGGCTCCATGGAAAACCCGTCATCTGAAGGGCTCTCCCTCAGCCGCCGTCGAAGCTCATACCGGGTCGCTTCTTCCTCCACCAAAGAATCCTCACGTTGCCTCTTCAGCAGCCTAGCTGCTTCCTCAGCCAGCTCATCAGGGTATTCAGGAGAAGGACAACTTGAAGGGGCCAACTCCTCATTTTCCACCGAAGGAGGGAGCCTATGAACACCTATAAAACCAAAACCATGACAAACATACATTGATGATAAAATTAAACAAAAAGGAGGAGAAACGCAATACCTGAGTAGATAGCCCAGCGTCTATAAGGCTCAGATGCAAAAGCTTGGGGAGACTCTCCCTCAATAGGAGAAATACCCTCTACTTTGAAGTGAAAATGGCCAAAATCATACCCACCGAGACCTGCCTCGAAGAACAAATCGCCATAAGAAAGAGAGGGTAACCAAGAAGGTGATTCAAATGAGAAAGGAAAGTAACGAACCAGGGAAATGGCCGTCTGGAAGCGAAGGAGGGTCTACATACTCCAAAGACTTCACGCCAACCGGCACAAAACCATCAACTCCAAAAGAATTCTTCAGCGGTCTGAAACCGCCTTGTCTAACCTCCGGATTTTGCGGAACAATCCGAGAACGAGGGTAAACTTTCTCCTTCAGGATGGCCACGCTGACATCATGAGGAATCTTAGACCAGCCCCTAAACCACCTGTCATAATCTCCAGTCAATGTCCCCAGGCGAGAAGCCGGAGGAACAACGCAACTAGTGTCGGTGCCCAAACGCACTGAGAATGCACTAAAAGCTGCACATGACGGCAAAGTGACTCGAGGAGGGTCAGAAAAGCTAAAAACTGCTGGAATAGCCTGGTCATACCCAAACTGCCAAGCACAACGGTGAGGACTGTAAACCTCATGGATCACCCTATTCCCCATGCGCATGGATAAACACCCCGCTCTGATACTAATGGCGTAGTCTCGATCCCGCCTGTGCCGGGGGGAACATAACTTAGGACAGGCCCCCTTCTGACGAGGCGCCACGTCCTTGACAATGTATGGCTTCCCAGTGTCTTTAGGCCATCCCTTATTGAAAGCCTCAGGGCGATAACCCATGATAAACTGACTACTCTGAGTAAAGCACAAATGAGCGGTAATCTGATCCGGATCACGGACGGCACAACCAGCAATATGAATCAAACCTGGCAACGACTGCCTCATGCCAGCAGAGGTCAGCGGAGTATAACACTTCTCCCAGTAAAGGTAAAACCAACCAGAAAGGATGTGTAAAGGCATAATCACTGTGGCCCTGGAGGGATCCCTCGAAGAAGTAAGCTCTCTCATGGACCTATAAAGGTTCACTAAAGCCGGAATAGCCAATGAGACCCGCTTACCGCGAGCCAAGGCATTCGCCACCACAAAGACCCCAGGGCGGATATACCCAGCCGGCTCGTAGATAATCAAGAAATAACATAACCACCAGGCCAAAAAAGCAGTCAGGACCGTCTCATCATCCAACTCATGGGAACAGAAATCTGAGAATGATACCCGCTCAGAGGGAATATATGTCTTGTCGGAACCCAATTTGATCGGCTCCAAAGGATTAGCAAAACGCGCAGCCCTCTTCTCAGGTATCAAGTCCGTGAAATAGCGAACCCAGTCTCTCAACGGGACATCCCTGTCCAAACCACGCCGACCACGTGACATGGCAATCTCATAGTAAACCCGAAAAACTGCCCGAAGCGAAGCAGAATGTAGAGGGAACCCTTTGTGATCAGGACCATAGAGCTCAAAATCAGGCGGTACCCTCTCCTCATAAACCAACCCCTCTACTGGTACCCCCATAAGGCCAGACATCTGCTGGAGGTCGATAGTAGCGTCGCGATCCTCCAAAGGAAAGGTGTTATGAACATAATTCCAATTGGAGGCCATTGCTTTCAGAAGGTTGGAACTCCATGTATACTCAAACAAAGCCAAAATCACACCTCCAAAAATCTCAACCTTATCCAATTTCTTCCCCATACTGCACAAGATATATCGGGTCCATTCAACTTGCCCGGGACTCCATTTCAAATCACCCTGAACCCTCAAATTCCCAGGAGACCAAGGGATAACATGCCCCTCCATCATCTCCATACTCAACAAGTGAAAATCAGCAGAAAAAGTAGAACGACCAGTGGGGCTCAGAAAAATACCTGCAAGGTCACCGGAGGGAATGCCACGCCGATCCCGACTGATGGGACAATGGGAGGTATAGTACCTATCTCGACGCTCTTCAGTGCGTGAAGGAGGGTCAACAGCAAGGCCTGGATAATCATAGATGGCTGGTAAAGGTAGGCGGTTGTGTCGAACCAAAAGCCCGTGGAAATTATCTCTTCCTCTGAGAATAGCACGCCTCCATAGACGGTGAAGGTGCACATGAACCTTCTGAGGATCCAAATAATCACTGATATAAGACTCAATAGCCTCATCCGAAGGACCATAGAAACCCGTCCTGACAATCTCAAACCGAGGGACGGTATCATAAATCTCATCAACCGAAGCCATAATTACCTGCGAAAAAAAAAGCAAAAAAAAAAAAAAAACCATGTCAAATATCCAGAAAATGCCCACAAATTACTAAGAAAATGCCTAGAAATTGGGGACACCAGAGTAGACTGATCGATATATCTCACAGTCCACTCTGGTGGGGGGCATCTGTTTGCCTCTAAATTCTGCTGCGCAAAACCCTGAACAATTCTCTATTTTATCGCCAAAATCCAAAACCATATAATCAAAATCCCATCCACATAACCAATGACCCAACAAAATAGCCCTGATAATTGGTCATAATGCATGAAAGGAAAACACAGAAATTCTTAAAAAAATGGACGGTAAATTAATTAATTACGAGGAATGCCATTATGCGCCTGTGATATCCTTATAATTAATTACTAGAGTCCTAAAAATAGAAAATTTGTGGCAACTAAGTTCTTCATATATTTATGAGAAACCATGCAAAATTTCATGTCAAATTGACCTATGGAAGGGCACCAAACAATTTTTCTAAGAATAGAGCAGCTCAATTATCCTCAAACTTCAGTCAAATGGACACGTCCATTGCTGGGACAAATGGAGGTGAACCTCACCAAGAATGAAGCAAAGTAATGTCGGATGGGCTTTTAATGAAATAATGGAATTTGTTATGGGCCGAGATTGAAGCCCGTATGAATTATACACTGACCCAATTTGATTAAGGAAATTTCCATTAATCCGACGGCCCTGATAAATCCTCAATATGTTATCCAAAATCAACGGATGGATCTCGATCTAGAACTAAAACATCTAATTGAGTTTCTGATTGGTCGAAAGCTGTGGGTCCCACTCATTCAAAAAAAAAAAAGAAAAAAGGAGGATGAAACAGTACTGTCTGACACAGGCGTAGCACGCCGGCGTGAGGAGGAGTTTCGCCGCTCTGCACCGTTTCAGTCTCAACCAAGCTCGCCAATGGAAAGGCGATGAGCCCACCAATGCAACAGTACCAGACTCGGCGATGAGCGGTAACTGGATTAAGCGATGACCGAAAGAGAAAAGGATCAGCGACTGAGACAAACACATGTGAAATTTTGCTAAATTAGCGAGAAATTGCCAAGGAAATATACCTAGGAGGCACCTGTTGAATCTATGAGAGGGAAATAGTGCGTAATTTCGGATCAATTGAAGCTGACTGGAGCAATGAACCTCATGGCCATGGCGGTAAATAGTGGAGACACGGAAATAAGCAATGGAGGTTGTTATGCTATGAGTCAGGGGAGAGAGATGGTTCCTCACCGCTTCATATGCCGCTCGCTCATGTAAGGAGAGAGAAAAGGAAGAAAGTCACCTATGCCTGAACTGGAGATGGCCAGTACATCAAATCACATAAAGTCGAATAAAAGGAACAAATGGAGAAAGAAGGTCCCCCTCTAGCCTAGGCACTGAAAAGAAAGTTCTAGGCCTGTGAAGCCAGTGTACCATGGGCTCAGAAAAAAGTAATTGGGAGAGGAGGAATTTCCTCAGTCAATTTAACATTTCCAACCGTTGATGCTCGGATGATGATTTCCCCTTCTGATCATAGTACAATGCATTGAATGGTATTCTCCAGCACCAAGGAATTTTTCTTCCTTTCTCAAGCAAATGCATCATCAGCCACTTACTCACACATAGGAAGTAAAAGGAATACGTTGGACGGTTGGATGTAGCCAGATTAGGTGAAAGATACACCCTGAGTATGTAGACAATCAACACACGCCAATGGGCACCTGAAAAGCATTCCATGCGTGATGTAAGAGGGCAAATCAGGAATTAAAGGAAAGGACAAAGGAATGAAGCTTATGAAACAGGCACATGAGAACCCCAAGTTCCAATTATACCCCTCTACATTCTCCCTGAAATTGACATGCATGGAACAATCCTAAATAACCAAAGTTCAATTGCATAGATAAACAAGGATAACATGACCCTAATTACAATTAAAAAGGGGCGCAAAAATGATGGGCAGTAATGAAAAGTAGGGTAATTACCCACCTGTCATACAAAGAGAAGAAAGTCAGCAAAGGTCAGGAAGTGAGTTATTAGCCACACAGTGGGTATAGTACATGACCAATAGAGCCATGCCAAATGGCCAATGCTGCCAAATGAAGCCCTAATTCCAATTCTACCCATGAAAAACTGGGGGGACATACCTATATTAGAAGGGTATTAGAAGGAAATTGCCTTTCACTAAAAGAGCCTCCAGTCAAAGCTCATGAGAGAGGGGACAAAAGTGAACTAATGACACACCAGGCCTATGATCCTAGGGGCAACAGCTATACAGTACTGAGGGGGTACCTCACTTGTATGAATCACAACCATCCATGACACATAGGCCAATAGATGAAAGACAACACATCAATTGGCGCCAGTATGGATGTAATTCCTCCCCCAAACATCCTGTAAAAGGAGTAAGGGTTACAAATGCCAGGTGCCATGTTGCTACTAGCTAGTAAAAAAGGAGTAAAAAGAAAGAAGTGAAGCTGGAATTACAAAAGTATGGCGGCAGCCCCACCTCATATCATGTCCCTTCATCATGAGATCAAGGAAGGAGAGGCTGCCATGTGTCAAAGAGATGAGGCCAAATCCTAAGGGTTTCAACTATAAAAGAAGACCAAGAGTGAAGCAAAAAAAGGGGAGAAGAAGCAAAAATTCTGCTAGTTTATTGATTGATATTTGTAAAAAAAAATCCAAAAAGAAAAAGAGAGAGGCAATCTTAGAAGAAGGTAAAATCTTCACTGTATTCAGTTCCACACTTAAATCCAAATTTCTGAGAAAGTTCCATTGTCTATCTTCTTTCCATCTTCAAGTTTTTTTTTTTGTGTCTTTTATTGATTTGTTGATCTTTTCTTTGAGAATTAAGTGTTGGGTCTAGAGAAGCCCTCATGTAGAACACCTATCAATATAGTTTTGGGGCTCAAAGACATAGGTGAGGGGTGCTTGCCTGAGAGTGCACACTCACCCATGTCAATGAGTCACCTAATAAAAGTGCTAAAACAATATATAATAATGAAATAATGATGAAGTTCTGTGGTGGAGTGTGGTCTGTTGCATGAGGGGTGCTTGCCTGAGAGCGCACACTCATGCCAACAGCCATGTTTCAACACTAGTAATGGTTATATTCAGTGCTATGAGTAAAATAAGAAATATAATAGTAATTGGGTCTGAAATTAACTAAGGTATGATTAGGAGAGAAGCCAGGGGCATATGTGTCAAGAAATTCGTGTCTAGAACCAAATATGAGTCTCAACATTACAATGATTAAAGTCTATTTTGTTAAAAACAGATCTATTAAAATAAAATTTCTAATAGTAACAATATGAATTAAAGTTTAGGGCTGTAAAAAGAAGGTGATGCACAATAGTATGAACTTCAGGGGCCAAACCAAAAATACAACATATGTTGTGGCAAAAGGCCTCTCACCAAAATATATGCATGTGCAGGATAGCAAGAAATGATGTCTTCGTTCTATAAAAATAAAAAAATATATATAATTTTATGTTTAGTTACAAAAGAATATTGGTTTAAAAAGAGGCTTGGTGCGTCTGGCCATGTTTTGTTAAAAAGGGACACACTACAATATGATGATATGGTAAGTTCATGTCTAAAAGAGGGGAGAAAAGAAAGCAGTAAAGCCAGCAAGTTCCAAAGTCTGTTCAACTGATGTACCCTTGCAATTAATGACATGTCAGAAACAAAAAAAAACAAACAAAATGTGAAAATTCTTTCTCTCTGAGTTAAAGTATTGATGGACTGAATACAAGGCACTTAGTTTTTAACAATTGTTTAAGTTTGTTTTGCTCCTGAAGGATTATGTAGAAGGCACTAATGGAAATCCAAGGAAATCAATAAACATATGCAATCATGAGAATTAAAATCAGCATAAAACTGCCTTTTATGTGGGAATGGAGTGTCATAGGATTGATTAAATTATAAACAACATCAAAGGGAAAACATAGGTCAGGAAATTATGTAGGATAAAGAAATGTTGAGATTTGGAATGAAAAAGATGGTTTGGTCAGTGTCAGTGAGGATTTGACATTACCAGTTCAAATTTCAGTCCAACTGCTGGAATGAGATGAATGTTGCATACTTGTATGGTCAATGAATATTGAAAAGGACAAACACTCAAAGTGCATGTGTCAGTCGTTAATACAGTAAGCAAAGGATATGACGGGTGCACTTGAGATGAATTTCGTGTTCACTCCATGGGTCTGTCAGACCAAAAGAAAAATCAGAATACCCTAGCACAAAATTAGAGAATGCTATGCAAAACTGAGTTCACAGGTAACCTGAAGGTGCTCTCGTGGTGATAGACGACTCTGTTGAGAGGCCAATTCCCTGCCATACCTTGACAGCCAGACATCCCCAATCGTGGTTGTGTGCCCGAACCATGTCAATATCGGAGCTCTGCAAAATCAATCGACGCAACAACAACGGACGATGGAAGCGACACCAGAATCCCTTCACATCGCCTATCAACCTAGCTACAGGCGTTGTGGCCGCCGGAGTCCGTCACTGGCGTCACCAATGGATGCGTCCAGTCCAACGGAAAATCTTAAGATTGTGATCGAGAAGGAGGGAGGGAAAGTGAATCCTTCTTTTGCGTAAACCTGGCGCACAGAGCCAACGAGTCGGTCTCGGACCCAACCTCACCTCGTTCGACGCACAGATGCAGGTGTGAGCCAAATGGTTCGATCAACCCCCAGCCCTCAGTCCCCCTCTGATCCTCTGTGGCGACCAGCGTGGAGTGGATCCCTGACAAGCATAACACGAAGCAGCGAAACCTCGGCCAATCAGAAATTTCTGTGACACAGGAAACTTCAAAAATATATATTAAAAATAGCTGGATTATCAGAAAAATTCCCATAAAATATCAAAATGTCAAGAAAAATATGAGGAATATTTTGATGTGTTATGTTATGCTAAAACACCAAAGCACAAAATATTTTAAAATTAATAGGCTTAAGGGATAACCATAAGTAAAAAAAATAGTATAATCATAATAATAATAATGATAAATTTATATTTATATGGTTAAATAAAAAAAAGGAAATAAAGCAAAAGAAAATCATTTTGAAGATCTTACGTTCTGGACAACAGGTACGTCTGAACAATTTATGTTCTGGACAGCAGGTACATCTGACATTCCTTGTTCTGAACAACAAGCATTAAAATTTGCAAACAAAATTGAAATCACCGAGAAGGTCAAAGACAGAAGTTTAAAAGCGCAAATTTAAACACCTAAACTCAAAAGTCCAACCAAATACTGAAAATCTAAAACTCAAAAGTCACAACTAAAAGGTCCAACCCAAAGTCCAGAATGCCAAAACACAAAAGTTCAAACTTTAAACCAAGCCTAAAAAATGTCAAGAACTAAGAGTCAAACTCAAAAGTTAAAATCCAAAAGTGCTAACTTAAAAGTGCAGAACTTAAAAGCCAAATTTAAAAGTCCAAAATCCTAAAGTGAAATTTAAAAGTCCAAAAATGACACAAAGTCCAAAGAAAAATGACACAAAGTCCAAAGAAAAATGACACAAAGTCAAAATGACACAAAGTCTGAAAATGACACAAAGTCTAAAAGTGACACAAAGTCTAAATGACGCAAAGTCAAAAAAAAAGTGACACAAAGTCTAAATGACACAAAATCTAAAAGTGACACAAAGTCAAAATGGCACAAAGCCTAAAAGTGACCCAAAAGACATAAAGTCCAAAGTGACATAAAGTCTTAAAAGTCAAAAGTTCGTCCCTTCAAGACTGCATCGCGTTTCGCCTTGAAGGAGACACCCCCTTAATATTCAGATTGAGATAAAGGAAAAGTCAATTCTGGATTATCACTGAAGTTCCTGTCAAGAGAAGGCATAGTGCATCTGTACTCGCGACTTGAACGAAAATCCCAAAAATCCCTCAATTCTCAAAACGATCGAGAACTGACCTAGAATACCCTATTTTCTAGCGTTGGACTCAAATCTAACAGCCTGTTTCTACAAGTTCACAGCATGTTTGACCAGAAGCAGACTGAAATCTGATGCCCAGATGACCAGAAGAAAAGTCAATCAGTGGCCATCACCCAAGTTCATGTCAAGAGGAGGCATAGCGCATCTGCACTCAAGACCTGAACGAAATCCCAAAATCTCCAAATCCCCAAACGATTGAGGATCGATCTAGGATACCAAATTTCCTAGTGTCGAACTCAAAAGATCTCTGTAACGGCACTAAGCCGGACACAGCAAAGTAAAAGCAACCTAAATGTTTTAAAATGTGAAACTAAAGAATTAAACCACATCATTCATGTTTGCATGGCTCTGTTAAAATAGCTGCCCTTCTGCAGTGCTTTTCACCCCGAAACTCCCTATCAAGACACAATCCTTTTTATTTAAAATGGACTTCATCCGCTTACGACATCTAAACTTTGATTATCCCGATCTAGAGGTGCTCTTAGCTCAGTTCGTAACTGAGTCCGGAGGTAATTAACAGTAGGGGCTTGCGCCTACTGGAAAAAAAGGACCTACGACAAACAATCAACTCTCGAGGTACTTAGAACCGCATTAGTGCCCTTCGCTCGTTTGGAATGGGCAGTAACGACGGGTCTCAAGATGCTCGAGGGGTATCTGATCCGCATTTTCTTCGCCCCATAGAGGACTATCTGATCTTCCGTGGTTGGACTGAAAAAAGTGCGAGACAGAGCTGTTGAAAAACAACAGTTTTTAAAAATCCGAAAAGATACTTAAAAATTTCAAAAATATATAAAATTTAGTCTGCATAGAGATTTTAATAAAGATCGTTTTAGACGGTTCGAATCAGTCATTTTAAATCAGATTTAGAAATTTTGAGAGAGATTTACCATTGCAAAACTCTTTAATAATCATAGGAGAGGATCTCAGCTGCTTCCCTACCTTAAAAAAATATATTATTTTTCGGCGATGATATAAACCATCCACAATAAAATCATCCAACCATCCAACTCACGTGCTAATGACCAATTCCTAGCAACATGGGCCTTTTGGGTGCTAGGCCCATTTATTTGGCGTGCTGACGTCAGCATGACGCATGCTGACGTCAGCAAAAAAATTTTCGTAATTTCTGAAATATTTTTGGCGCTGACGTCATCATATATATTGATTTAAGGATTTAGTTAAATGTTTTAAGGGATGATCTAAAGTGTTTAAGTGTTCAGTTAGACGCACAAATAATTTAGATTTTTAAAATTTTGGTTCAATTAAACATCTTAAGGGATTATTTAATAGTTTGTATGTGTTCAATTAGATGCACCAATAATTTAAAATTTTAGTTTGTTGTATATAGTTAAATACGTTAAGGGATGAACTTAAAATGTCTATGTGTTCAGTTAGTTGCAGCAAAAATTTGATTTCGTAATTTTTATGTTCAATTAAACTATTTAAGGGATCAATTAAAATTGTTTATGTGTTCAAATAGATGTTGTCGAAATATGATGTTTTAATAACCATACAATAAAGTAAACAATTATCATTTATTAAGAACAATATCAATTATTTCAACAAACTGATCAATTCTTATAATAATAACATCTATTAATAATAACACAAATTCTATATAATTTTAACACTACAAGCTAAACACACTTCATCAACTCCTCTTCGATTCCTTTCGCACAACTCTTCTCACTATGTCCTCTAATTCCTACACAAACAAAACAAAATACAATTAAGTGCTCTTATAATATTTAATCATTTTAGGTCATGTGAGTTTTAAAAAAAAATATAACGAAACAAGATGATTCTTTAGAAATACTAATTTAGCACGTGATGAAACAAGATGATCTCTTAGAGAACTAAAAAATATAATGAAACAAGATGATCCCTTAGAGATACTAACTTAGCCCATATTAAAATAGGATGCTCTTTTAAAGAACTGAACAATTAGATATACTAAAAATACATATAGGGTGTGTTTGGATGCAACGGAATAAGTCGTGAATAGAGAATAGGAATAATGAATTTTGGTTTGCATGCTTATCCATATTCCTTATTCTTATACTATGGTTTTGTTAATATAGGAATAAGGGCCAAATTCCTTATTCTTATACCGTTTGTTTTGCACAAGAATAAGAATAAGCACACAAACCAAAATTCCTTATTCCTATTTTCTATTTTCGGCTCATCCAAACACACCCATAATGAACAATCAGATCATGAAGTTTTAAATAAATACATAACAAAACAAGATGATCCCTTAGGAATAGTAACTTAACACATATAATGACTAACAAATCCATTATATAAACTAAACAATTAAATAGTAGTAGGGTTGAACATCGAGTTTCGCTCGATAAATGAGTTCGTAACTCGTAAGTAATTGATCTGACAATGACCAAATTCAAGAAAAGAAAGAGACCATGCCGATTCTTTTAAGTAATTGCTTTCTAGGTAGAATCATGAAATTGAAACAAATGTAAAACGAAAAATCATTGTAAATACTGTAATAAGTCCCTGAAATTTTATTTTTCATTTTCCGAATACAGTAAAAATGCCAAGAATGTATACTATATTGAGGGAAAAGAAATATTATTAATAAATTGAGTACAGATATATCATCACAGCGCCTCATTAATTTTGATTGAAAAAAGAAAGAAAAGTTATCAGAAATACCCCGTCAACTAATTACTCGCACAAAAATTTGAAGAATTACTGGTAAGCCTGTATGCAAGTTAAAAAATTTTAAATGGCACATCAGTACTTACCTAAAAGATTGTAAATTATATTTACTAAAGAGACATACTTATAAAGCCAGAAAACAGTAAGATAATCAATGCCGAGAAGTCCTATCCAGACCAGTATTCCATTCACAAACCTCATACTAGTTACCTCAACAAGTGCTGCTAGTGCTGCCACTTGAGTTGGCAATGTAATCGTTCATGTTAGATACCAGTTATGCATTCTGGATACTACCAGTTTGATCTTTCTTAGAAAATGAAAAGGGAAAGAGATTGAATTGACACTAACAGTAATCCTTGATGACCAAAACCTCAAAGGAACAAAACCCTCGCGAGAAAGTCTGATCAAGTCAAATCTAAGAAAGAGAGATCTAAGACCAAGATGCGTACCAAAATCAGAGAAGAAAAGGGGAGAGGTACAACAAAAAGCAGAGGAGAAGAGCGCACGGGAGTAGGAAGCGCCATAGGGAAGATCTCTGGCGCAGTGGCGGAGGGAGGAGCGAATGATGGATAGTGAGGCGCGTCGCCACAAACTCAGATCGCCGCCTTTGATGAGAATTCACCGATTGAGAGCGATTTCACCAATTTCCGCCAATATTATCGCCACGCCGATTCTGTCGTCATTTTTGAAATTGAAATTCAAAAAACAGAAAGAGGTGCGAAAAGATGAGGTATGGCAGTGATTCGACTAGGTTGGGAGTGATAGCGCGATATAAATAGACTGGGCCACAGTGGTCGGGTCCGTAAAAGCCTATTTAAAGCATGGATGGTTGTATGGTAATTGATTAGATGGTAAATACCAATTACCATTATTTTTAGATCCATGCAAGATGCAACGCGTGGAGAATAGGACGATTATGAACACATTATTGAGGTCAAGTGCGTGCATCACGCACCATAATATAATTTTTTTTTATATATATATGTTTCTAGGTCAGGTGCGTGCAACACGAAGGTGCGTGCAGACAATTATTATCTTATTAACACGGATGGGATCACTGGACCCTTATCTTTCTCTAATATTATTTGGTCGGAGTCACCTCCGTGAGATTTCCAGTGGGACCCACTAGCAGAAGGAGCCGATGGAAGACCTTTCTCTACTCGATCTCCATCAGGATTTCTGTTTGTTTTCTTCCTCTGCAATAATTCATCCATCTTTATTAACCCAGTAATAACTGTAGGTTCTGTGACCGTACAATTAGTTATTAGAGATGCTATATTCCGAAATTGTCGAGTCAGTAATTCTGTATGAGATGGTTCGAGAAAGAACAAGATTGCACTCGTGTCGTCGTGGGTCACGTGGATAGGCATCTCGCAATAGTCATTATATTTGTTTTTGTAATAACTAATTGTCAAGTCATGATGAATTATACAAGCACATAAAATTGCACTTTCCAAATTGCGGGTATCTCGCAAAATTAAATCAATTTTCGCTTCATTTTTCAAAACAAACAGATATAATTTCCCTTAACTGTTTTGGAGGGACGAAATGTCGAAAAGAAACGATTTAACGAAAATTTTCGTTCCGTTTGCCGGGCTGATCCTGTTCCCTCTTCCGAGCCTTGTGAAACGAAGTTATTGTTGATTAATTTAATTACTCTGGTGTGATTATTTCTTTCTTTTTTTTGAAGATAAATTGGAGATCTAAGCCACTCAACTTATTTTTAAATTAAATGTCTATGAAAGACCCCCCAGCCGGATTTCGAACCTGCGACCTTTCACTCAAGGAGATGAGGGTAACATGTGTTTAAATTTTTAGTTACTAATTTGGAACTGGAACGATCATAGAAAAAGAAAAGTCACATACCTTTTTCTAAGAAAGAAATAATCACTTTTGCTAGGACCATTTAATTAAAGCAGGCAATGAAAAAATATACTTGTGATATTGTTCTAGTGATGCATCGATCACTGGAGACAAAAAAAAAATGAAACCTGCATTTTCCTATTTTGTTAGTTATTGTTTTATGCAGCCGTTTTTCACTATTAATTTGCATTGTCGTATAGAATAATTAATTTTGCTAACCTGGTGTACAATATATTTCATAAGAAAATAGCTATCCAGAGCTGCAATATACGTTCAAGCTCATGCTCAATGCATGTATAAATAATATTGAACTTTAATTTAGACAATCTATCCTATATATTAAGTAAAGAAAAATATATATTTTGTAGCAAATGAAATTGACCTTGGAGAGGTGAAAGGTTTTTTAAAAAATTGTAATGTCGATTATTAGCGTCACGATTAGTACATCTTGGCTCATATTTATAACCGAACAAAAAAAAAATCATAAATAGAATATGGTTTTTTTTTTTTTGTTACTATTGAAGTACTTATCAAACTAGGTTCTTCCGTCGCCGCGACATATAATTTTATTGTTCTGCATCTCAATATTTTTTTTGTATCTTGAATATTATGCATGATGTAAGTATATATTATAACTAATTTATAAGTATATAACTACATATTTTAGAGTATGAATTTGTTGAATCACATAAATTTCAGGATCAGTTACAAATTATATATATATATGGCCGAAAGAGTTGTACATCAAGAATTTGATCTAAATGAAAGCCAAATTAACAAAATAATTACACATCGTTTAAACAACGTGATAAAAGCAAGAAAAAGATTTCGATTTTCAGAATTACCATGATACTACTTGTGATGAAGCGCCGTTTTGGACTTTCTTTCTAGCTAGTAATTAAAGTAGCTAGGTCGAGTGCACGAATTTGAGCTCTATAAATAACCCTTGTGGCTCTTGGTCTTCTTCACTCACTCAACATTCCTTCCACTGACTCAAAAACCATGAGCAACAAACCAACATTCCTGATCATCAACCAGCAGGCAGATGAAAATTACTGTCTTATCGTCCGTACTGATGGCAAGGCCGGATTGGCTCTCTACAACCCAGGAGATCCTTACCAGGTAACTTGTAGATTAATATATATTGGATCTTTCTATATCTCCATATATATATAGTTTTGGCAAACTGTTGTATATTAATTTAATTTTAAGTTTGTAATCATGAGCAGCGCTGGATCAAGGAGGAGGATGGCTCAGTGGATTCAGAGGGTCAACCGGCCTTCGCTTTGCGCAACGTTGGCACTAATGAATTAATTAAAGGAGGAGATTTTCTTGAAGTATGTAATAATATTATAGAAAGAATATTACTTGCGCATGCATACAGGCGTATATTTCATGTTTGCAAATAATATTTACAAGAGATTTGAGAAATTGAGATCTTGAGAAATCTGTCTTTTTTCTTTGAAACTAGATAGACGCCGCTAAGGAGACAAACTCATTGTTTTGGACCGAATCCAAGGAATCAGAGCAGGGTTTCAGGAAGATTCGTCCATCAATTAATGTAGCCCGCCACATGACTCCGACCAACTTTGCTATGACTGAAGGCCATTTCGTAAGCATCTGGGGTGGTGTTCACCCAACTACACAGTGGAAGATTGCACAAGACAGCAATCGGATCACTATCTCCTGTAAGAAAAGAGACGGCTATAATCTCACCATTCGTGATGAAGCAGTTGTGATGGCTCCTGCCGATCCTAACGACAAAAATCAGGCACGTCATCTGGTCACCTAGCTTTTTACTTTTGTTTCTTCATGGTTACCTTGATTGATAAATTAATATTTAATTCACAATAATAATTTGAACTTTTTTATGGATGAAAAATGAACAAAAAGTACATCATATTTTTATAATTGAGTATTTATTAATGAGACAATCAAAAGAATCAAATATAATAAATAACTCTTGTCTATTAAAATTTCTATCGAATTCTAATGCACCTTTAGATAATTAATTTGAATTAAATAAAATTGATTCATAAGTGATACTTTCTCCGTTGATCTTTTATTTTTAGTTTCTCATTGTTAATTCGTGCAGTACTGATAAAATTTTGTGATCCATATACGTCAAAAATTCAGATTTGGATGATAGATTTCTCGTATGCTAAGCGCGCCAAAGATCAAGACCGTAGACGTGCCTTTGCAATTGTTAACAAAGGCACAGGTCAAGCGATCTCGCATGGTCTCGGCATCGGATATCTGGTATGCCACTTTATAGATATGAAAATGCAATATGTTTGTAGAAATTGTCTCAACTGTCAAGGTATATATTTAACTGCATGCTCAATTTTTCATTCAGGTCCACCTGGCGGAATTAAACAGGAAGTATTTTGATGCATCGTTCCTCTGGACAGATAGGCAATTGGAAACAGGCTTCCGTGAAATAAGAATGCAAAGCAACACTTCAGCGGCCTTTCATGCACTTTACGCAGATGAAAAGGACTCGGAGCAGGCACTTCTAGCATTACGCTCAAGAACTGAGGGCATCGAGCAGCGCTGGAAGTTTAAAAGAGTTGGTGCTTGATGCTGGTCGTATCAGCTAGATGCATAAGCTAAGAGTACTTAGCTACTCATTCTTATGCATGTGGTTTTATTAAATACCTGGGAATAATAATTAATCCATGCGATTATATGTCATAAGAATCCTGTTGTCGGTTCAATAATTAATTAATCTTAATTGTGGTCTCATGTATCTCTCATTTGGATTTTAGTTGTAATATCGTTTGTTTTAATCAATAATTTCAGTGGTCTTTGTTTTTTATTTTCGAATTGTCAGTTTTTTTTTTGTAATTGTGGTCTAATGTCTCTGTGTTTTTAATCAATTAATGATCTTAATATTCAAATTTAGTAAAAAAAAAAGTATATATATATATATATATAATTATATATATATATATATAGAGAATGGCTATTGTCCTTTGAATAGGACCGAAGAGTTTTCCTATTCAGTTTTAGACCATTGGGTCGCTTCAGGATTCGTGCTCAGAGATAGATGTGAGGTCGGGATGGATGCGCTGAAAAGGATTTCTGCATTAAAATTTTCCGTTACTCCCTCTGTCTCCGTCTCCAGAAACCGCACGCCTCCGTACAATCTCAGGTTAAAAATTTCCGTTACTCCCTCTATGCCTCTCTCAAAATCTGTACGCTGGCCACCTCTCCATCTCACAACTCTCTCAAAATCTCTCTCTGCACATAAAGAAAGGAATTCATCTCGTCAAATCTCTCTTTCAAATTCCCTGAATTTTTGGACTAAAATCCTAGACTGGCCTGAAACCCTTTCTCTCATATGCTAAACCACTCAAAGCTTTAGTTTGTTGGTTTATTAGTCAATTTATAGTGTTCTTTTCTCTTGTAATTTCACACCCATAAGCATATGTTTCAATTATTCATTACACTGTCTTTTGATAAGCTGAACAATGAAAAGAACTAATTTCAGAGAGATATCATACAAGGGGTTTAGCGAGAGTTGTTTGTAACTTCTACAATTTAATCCTTATTCTTGTAAAATTGCATTGTGTCAAGTTTAATATCTTGACACCCATCTAAACCGAGCCAATTAGGTTATTGACTTTTGCAAATTTGATCTTACTGTATGTAACCAGGTAGATATGTACTGTTGCAACCAGCAAGGCATAATCTACATTAAACTAACGAGTATAATTAAATACAAGCAACATACATTTTAATAAGCAATACAAACATCCAACCACAATAAAAGAGAGAGCCAAAATGAAAGAGAGCAAGCCATTACTCATCCTTGCCAACCACAATAAAAGAGTGAGCCAAAAAGGCAACACTGATAAACACACACGCAAGCCACATCAACTTATTGACGATCGCAACCATCTGCTTCTTCGTGCGGCTCTCTATCACCACCACAGATGTCTGGACCACCACCACTGCTAGTGATATAAACAATGCTAGTGGGAGATATTCGTTTCACCATTGTCTGACGTCGCATATTGACCTGGCACGGTGAAGATTGCAGCAAATGCAATTGTGGCAATCAGCACAGCCACCACTGTGCTCAAGTTTATGGCATTATTGAGTCTAGCAATGTGGAGCTTCTTTAACCGTGAAGCTATTCCCTGAATAATTTTTTGCATTAAGATCAGAAGTTCATTTGAGAAAAAATTCAATAGGGACAAAGCATTGTCAAAGTCAGGTCACATTTTCCTGAAGAAAGATGTCTATGTAGATATTTTACTTAGAGATACATTATTACTTAGATGTCTATGTACATACATTATTGCTTGAATAATTGCAGGTGGTGACTTATTGTGTCAAGTCAAATTCTAGAAACCAATCTGACCAGAAAGGATCTAATCTAAGTATGAAACTGAACCATAGAGCAAATGGGTACAGACCTGGACTAGGCGGCGTGTCTGGCGAGCAGTCTCCAGCTGGTAATGCACCTCCTGCTTGATCGTGCTGACCTGTTGCTTTAACTTGAAGAGCACAATTAATGAACTTTAACTTGAAGTTTCCAATGAAGCTTTTTAAAAAAGATATTAAAGCTTAAATCCCTGTCAATGGTCGATCTGGACCCAAGATAAAGTACTAGGTTTAGCAATTTGTATTAATGCCTGATGAGTTATCATTTTAGAGAAAGCAATGGCTAAAAACACAAATATAACACACAAAGTTTCAACATTAGCTGGTTCAATTTCATTCTAAACAACAATTTAATGAAATCTTCCCTTGTATTGCTGCCACAAAAAAAAAAAAAAATTGACGACGAAATTGAAATTTACAACCGAAAATTGAAATGACCTAGGATTTTGAGGCAGTAAACGATAGATGGATAGAGGAAGTACAAGAACCTATCACGAATGGGAAGCAGAGAGGCGGAGAGAGAGGCGACGTAGAAACTGTTGGAGCTCCGTCAAGGGTTTCTTCCCGTCTCGAGAAAAGGTCAAAAGGAGGCATAAACTGCTAAAGAAGGAGGATCGGTAGAAAAGGAGATATAGTTGCGGGATCGCCTTCGATTTGCTTCGATCTAGGTTTTGCAATTTTCTTCGATTAAGAGAGAGAGAAGAGAGCACGATTCAGCAATGGAGATGGTTTATTTTGATAAACAGAGAGGAGTAACGGAGAAATAAGAAGGAAACGGAAACATTTTAACTATCTAAATCTCATCAGCGCCTGAATCTGAACCTTCAATTTAAATCAACGCACAAATCTTACAGCGATCCCATGGCCTGAAAACCCTTCAGTCCTATCCAAAGGACAATAGCCATTCTCATCTCTATGACCCCGTTTGTTTGTGACTTAAAGGATGCATAACTTAAGTTATGCACTCTTTAGTCACCAAACACCTCTTACATAAGATGCCTTAAGGATACATAACTTATGCAACCAAAATAGGTTGCATAAGTTATGCATGGTCCCCTTTAATTTTTTTTCCAACAATACCCGTTAGAAATAATTAATAATATTATTTAATAATTAACAAATAATTAATAAATAATAATATTTAACAAGTAAAAATAACTATTAAAAATTATGATTAATAATAAATATTAATTATTATAATTAATAAATAATAATAATTAATTATATTTTTACAAGTAATATTAATTATTAATAATAATAATGATTTAATAATAATAACTAAGTTATTAAAAATTATTAATAAATAATTTTTTTATTAAGTAATTAATAATACTTCATAATAATAAAATAATTTCTTATTATCATTAATAATTAATTTTTATAATAATTAATAATTAACAAATAATTAATATTAATAAATAAATAATAATATTTAATAAGCAACAATAATTGTTAAAAAATCATAATTAATAATAAAGGTTAATTATTATAATTAATAATATTTAACAAGTAATATTAATTATTAATAATAATGATTTAAGAATAATAATTAATTAAAGGCATGAATATAAGGGCATTTTAGTCTTTTGACATGAATATATGCATGTATTAACTTAGTCATCCTTACTACACAACCAAACATCTATTACATAACACTACATAAATATTTAAGCATCCTTAACTTATGCAACCCCTTACTACACAAACAAACGCCCCCTATATATATATATATATATATATATATATATATATAGAATGGCTATACTACTATGCATATGTAAATTAGCTTTGTAGGCTAGATTTTTGGACTGTTGGATTCTTTCAAGATCCGTGTAAAGATTTTAATCGATGGAGGAGATATAGGCGCTGAGCTCCTCCTTCAGTTAATATTTTCCGTGCTACCTCTGTTAAATTCTCCGTCTGTCTTCACAATCTCTCGCCCAATCCCAAATTTTCGCTGGCGTCTTCTCCCTCCGAGCTCCTACGTTCGATTTCCTTCGAAACCCTCGACTCGGTTTCTTTGCCTCCGCTCCCTTTTTCGTTGTGCGTCAATCAGCACCTTCGCCTCTTCTTCTCACAAGCGTCTCCGCTAAACCTATCGGACGGGAGGAGTAAAATCTTAAGCTGTGCTCTTGCCAGATCGGCACCTTTCTTTGCCTCTCTTTTCAACGCAAAAATAATAGGTGACACCTCATCTCTCTGACTCTCTTTCTTTGATTTTCAGACCAAATTAAAGTAAAAATTGTGAAATTACCAGCACAATAAACAATATAAAAGAGGCATTTGTTTACTAGTTGTAATAAAAATTGTGTAACCAATAATGTGTGTAACAGTTTTACTAGTTGTTTACAAACCAGCTACTGACTAGCTAATAATTTAGAGCATACATCCAAGCATGGTACATGATACCAGCTACTAAACTAACACTAAACCAGCTACTGACTAGCTTACATGACCAAATTACAAATCCAACTATAATTAAAACCCAGAATAGAAATTTTATATTTTTCAACATCAGGAGGACTTCATATGGATGGCACCATCCATTAAATTATTTACAACCCAAAGTATTACATTTGAAATATTCCCGATTCGGATTACTCGAAGATTTTGACACCTTCACTACTATGTATGCACCACATTTCCAGCACAGAGGGTTTCCTCGTTGATTCCAAGAACTTTGATGAGTACTCATTCTGGATTCAATCGGAAAATACAAAATGTCATGGTAAAAGGAATAAGTTCATGCCTTCGTAGGTACCGATGAATAGTACTAGCCTACACCAGAATGAAAATGCATAAATCAGTCTTTTAAAGTATGTCTGGTACATGTACAAGTATAGACATCAGAATGAAAATCTAGTTTTTTTAAAGTATTTCTTTACCATACCGCTGATATCAAAGGGAAAATCTAGTCTTTAAGCAAACTTTTGTTTAGTTAAACCATTTAATTTAATCTCAAGTGAAATAATTTCATTCACACTACTACACCAGACCAGACCCAATTTACACCAGACTTATTTTGTAGCAAAAATTTCGTAATTTGTCACAGCATATGTAGAAGAAATACAAAATCAAAGAATGAAGAAAAATTGAGACGCTTAAGAACCTCTCAATAACCTGTTTAAATCGAGAATATATTTAAGAATGGAAAATTTAGGAACTAAGAGAAATTACCGGTCTAGCTCAAGAAAACAAGGGATCTAACCTCAATTGAAGCTAGACTTCGTCCAAACGGTATCAATTACCAGAGACCCGAGACCTTCAGCTCAGACGGAGGTCTCGTCGTCGGCAGAGATGAGGTAGCGGAGGAACGGACCCTGCCTGAAGCTCGCCGCAAGACCTGGCCCATGCACGGAACAAGAAAATGCAACACAAGGCTAGAGTGAGGCCGGCAACGAACAAGGCTAGAGTTATTGGCGTGAAATGAGCAACTTCGAGGCGTCTCTACTGCCAGATCGCGGAGACGGTCAGCGAGGCGCTGAGGCCTGAGGGTTGTTTGTCTTTTCTTTTATTTTGTTTTGAAGGATAACGAAGGGATTTTAGAAGAGGAGACGGAGAGCTGGAGAGAATTGAAAGAAGGAGACGGGAAAACTGAAAAAAACGGAGCCCAGCGTGACAAATCTGTTCCGCTCAAATTCATCTGCGCACGGATCTTGAAAGAATCTAACAGTTTAAAAAACTAGCCTACAGTTTAAAAAACTAGCCTATATATATATATATATATATATATATATATATATATATAGAGAATGGCTATACTACTATGCATATGCAAACACCTCTTGTAGGCAGTACAGTTTTCTATTCATTAAAATACTACTCGTATAATATATGTGGAATTACTAGAATATTGAAATTTATTATTTTTTCTCCTCCACAATATACTTCTTTCGGTGATTTAATCACTTACATTAGAGAATGTTCATCCGTGATCACTTAATTTCATGTATTCAGTAAAAAAAGAATTTTCATTTTTCTTCCAGGATCATTTATAGTAGAGTATTATATATAGTTTAATTTTATGTATTCCACAATTAATTTTGTTGCCGTTGTGGAGTATAATCAAGTATACAAAGAGCATTATAGTATAGTCCTTAAAACTAATTGTTAATGATTTATAATGGCATAAAACCAATTATAATTTTATTGATGGCATATTACTATTTTTTTAGTTTTATAGTGGCATAATTAAAAGGGTAAAATTGTCATGTAATTGTTCGATAGCAAAAAATTAATTTTTATTATTTTATAGTGGCAAAAAAATAATTTGTCGTTTAGTGATGACATATTCCTAATTTCAAATATTTGTAGTGGCATAAATCTAAATCACCCAAAAGATAAAGTTGCAGCTTTGATTTGCTGGCATGCACACACAAAATTATTGGTTTATTTTCTAATAACATTCATCCCATTCAAATTCAAATGTACATCGAAAAATTGATCGGGAACCTAAGTCAATTACTAAACCTGATTTTAGGTGAATCTAAGGAGATTGGGTGTGTGATTGGAGATTGAAGATCGATTGCGCACAAGATTTTGCATGATCGGGGATTGAGTGTGAATGTGTGATCGGAGTTTAGGTGTATTTCGATTCTTAATTTTCTCTAAAAATCTTCTCTGTCATCTCTTGCAATTATACATTACCAAAATCAATGCTTTTTCAGTTTTTAACCATCAAATGTAATAATAACGATCTAGATTTTTTTGTATTTGATCGATTCCTCTTGACTTATATATGTAATTGTTCGGTCTTAAAATTTTCAAATTGTACCAATCCACTTAGAAATTTCACTTTCCTCGTTCACTCCACCAATTGTCGATATTAGTGGACTTCTCAAGTCATGATCACAACGGCTAATTATATATCAATGGTTTTGTTGAACCTGTCATATAGTTTAATGTAAAAAATTAGAAAAATATATTTTTTTTCTGGAATAAAATGTTTAAATTTTGTCATGCGAGACATATATAATGGGAATTGCTTTCCATCATCCATAGATTCTATCATATCCATCATTTTCAAATCTTAATTAATTATCTAACATGTCTTCATTAATAAGAAAGTCCAGGGGATGATACATGAAATCATCCCCTTCATTCTCATCTCCTATTTTTTAAAAATATAATTAATCCAATGTACTCTCCTTCTTCCTTCACTGTTTTTTTAATTAAGTTTCATTTTTAAATAATAATAGAAAAAGTTTTGAAAAAATAACTAATTGTTCTGGTTAATGTTACTAACTGTTATGAATAAATAATTAAATGTTCTGTAAAAATCACTAATTGTTCTGGTTAATATTATTAACTGTTCTGAAAAAATAAATAATTGTTCTGGTTAATATTACTAATTATTTTAGAAAAATAACTAACTGTTCTTGTTAATCCTAATAACTATTTTGAAAAAATAACTAACTGTTTTGAAAAAAAAAATGTTAACTAAAACAGTTACTAAAATTCAGAGAATGGCCGAAAAATAGAAGGTAAGCGTGGGATGATGAGGATGATGGAATGAAGGGATGAGCTTTATTAATGACATTCTAAAACAAAATCCCCATCATCCCCATAATCCTCTTTTTTTTTAGAATGCAATTAATCTAAATATTGAAGGATGATGGGATGATGAATTTAGATGATGATACTTATCAGTCTCGATATATAATCCATTAGTAGTTTTCTTTCTTTCTTTTGTAAAAAAAAATTATAGAATTGATTAAGAAAGATGATCAAATGGTTTCCACCATTCGTTTTCAAATCAAGAGATCAGCGATGAAACAATTGTTTCCTTCGATAAACTTTTATTGTGAAGATCCACTAGACATTGTACATGAAGTACATATGGAAATGCTATCTTTCATTTCAACTGTATTTGCCCTTCGATTGGCGTAAAAATAGATTGCACCCGTTGGATCAATGATTTTCTTCTATTCTAATCAATGTGTAAATAGTACCTAATTGCCTCCGAATTTGGTTTTGAAGCAGCGCATGTCGATGTCTTCAG
This sequence comes from Rhynchospora pubera, assembly GCA_028095005.1. Classification (NCBI taxonomy): domain Eukaryota; kingdom Viridiplantae; phylum Streptophyta; class Magnoliopsida; order Poales; family Cyperaceae; genus Rhynchospora; species Rhynchospora pubera. Next base: position 226,151,235 of record CM051459.1, on the reverse strand, counting down.
ATTCAACATTTTGGATCGCACATTCTTATAATGCTTCAATTTTAGAGTTTCACTTTTGCGCATAAAGTGGAGGTCATGTTCTATAATCAAATAGTTGCTACATCCACGGGCGTAATCTCAAAAAAAAAAAAAAATCAAATAGTTGCTACATCGCTAGTCATGATACATATATATGTAATTAAATCACAACTAATCATGTTATCGTTGAACCCTAAAGTTCGCCATAATTAATCATATGGAAAATTAAGTCAGACATTTGGTGTGCATATAAATTTGGTGACTAATTTCCAATGATTTTAAGATGGTCAGAAAATCGTGAACTCATGGGCGATTGCAGAGAACCTAGTTCAAAAGATGGGTGAAATTGGGCCTGTATGGATACTAACAAGAACATTATGATATGTCCAAAAAAATTAAAACTAACGTTACTGTTCACTCGAATTTCGATAATAACAGTTAAAAATTCGAAAATTTAAAAATAACGTCGCTGGATCGTTATCCGGATTGACGAAATCGCAAAATCCTGAAATCGTCATCCAGAATTACGACCCAAGCTTGGATCGTCAACTGGAATGACGATCCAAGCTTGGATCTTCAATCCAATTAACGATCCAACATTTATGGGATCCCTATCCTGTGCCGCGCGGCACCATGCCGCGCACCAATCCGAGCCGTACGTTCCGATCTCAACGGTTAGATTTTTTCGGGCCTTACAATCAGGTTACATGCACGGGGCTCCCTTATCCATTGGATTTAATTTAGACGGTCTGGATTTCTGCGCTGCACGGTGCCGCGCGACACAGGATTTGGTTCCGCATTTATGCCCATAGTTTGTACGAACATATGACTCTAGTCTCTAGAATCACATAGTTTGTTATGTATCCATGTTAAAGTACTCTATATACGTACTGTATATATGTTACACATGGAAACACATATTATTTATTATTAGTAAGTTTTCGTTTTGTCCTCCAAACTTCAGCTTATTAAACATCATTCAGCACTCAACTTTTTTATTATAAAAATTTGTTTACATCAATAATTTTCCAGAAAATAATATTTTTAGGAAAAAGTTGGTTGACTTGGTTCACTTATTAAATAGCAAAATGTTTCCTAGCTAACCACATTTAATCAAGTATTTGCCGACTAGTCTTACTCAATAAATTTCAACAATAATTCACCAACCAAAATTAATTATAGATTAAAAATATATTAAATTATGTATCAATATTGATTCAATAACAACTTCATAATTCAATTTTCATATTTCTTATCGATTTTTTATACATATTTTTAAAGGTCGTAAAAGTGTTGAAGTTCAAAAAGGATATCCATTCACCTTTACGAAGTTATAAGATCTTTAAAAATTAAACAATTTTAAAATTCCAGTTTTATGATTCCTGAACGAATTACATTTTTTTAAAATAATCTATAACTACTAATACAAAGAATATACTTTTTTTTTAAAAAAATGTAATTCGTTCAGGAATCATAAAACTGGAATTTTAAAACTGTTTAATTTTTAAAGATCTTATAACTTCGTAAAGGTGAATGGATACTCTTTTTGAACTTCAACACTTTTACGACCTTTAAAAATATGTCTAAAAAAACCGATAAGAAATATGAAAATTGAATTATGAAGTTGTTATTGAATCAATATTGATACATAATTTAATCTATAATTAATTTTGGTTGGTGAATTATTGTATGAAATTTATTGAGTAAGACTAGTCGGCAAATACTTGATTAAATGTGGTTAGCTAGAAAATAGTTTGCTATTTAATAAGTGAACCAAGTTAACCAATTTTTTCCTAAAAATATTATTTTCTGGAAAATTATTGATGTTAACAAATTTTTATAATGAAAAAATTGAGTGCTGAATGGTGTTTAATAAGCTGAAGTTTTGGAGAACAAAACGAAAACTTACTAATAATAAATAATATGTGTTTCCATGTTACCATATACAGTACGTATATATAGAGTACTTTAACATGGATACATAACAAACTATGTGATTCTAGAGACTAGAGTCATATGTTCGTACAAACTATGGCCATAAATGTTGGATCGTTAATTGGATTGACGATCCAAGCTTGGATCGTTATTCCGGATGACGATTCAAGAGTTTTGCGATTTCGTCAATTCGGATGACGATCCAGCGATGTTATTTTTAAAATTTCAAATTTTTAATTATTATTATCGAAATTCGAGTGAACAGTAATGTTAGTTTTTATTTTTTCGGATGATATGTTGATTTCGTATGCCATGTTGACGAATGACGATTGGAAGTTCATGCAAATTGCAAAACTTTATTTAAAGGTGCATATCCTTTGGAAATTCATCAAGGCCCAAGACCAGCGGCCCAGAAAAAAGAAAAGAAGGAAAAAAAAGATGGGAGACCCCATCACGGCCGAGTTTCCTCTCCTGATATGCCGAAAAATTTAAAAATAATATTAAATTAATATATTATATTAAAAATAATATCAATATAATAATATATTTTTAAATAGTATCACAAGATCGGAATCCCAGATTCCGACGGCAAGATCGGAATCTCGGATTCCGATCTTAGCTTTTTAATTTTTTTATATACTATTTATTTATTTATTTAATTTATTAATTAGTTAAATAATTAGAAAAATAGATAATATATTGTAAAAATATTGAAAAAATATGGAAAAAATCAGGAATAATTAAATTAAATTTTATATGTAATTTAGTATTTTTTTGAAAAATTAAATTTATTTTCATTTTAATTAAATTATTTAATTAAAATATAAATTTTTATAACTTATTTAATTAAATGAATTGTACCTTTTAGAAAGGATTATAAATTTTCAGAATTTGCAGGGATACAAAGGCATAATCCTTTCCGAATGTTCAAAGTTTTATTAATCATTTCTGCATTTGCAGGGATACAAAGGCATAACTTGAACATTAAAACTTTAAACAGGCATAACTTTTGATAGGAAGGTCCGTTTGGCGCAAACGAGCACATTTCGGAAAGCTGGCGACGAGATCTACACGTTTTACCAGCACTGAAACCCCTTAACGACCATTTTCGAAGCCAAAAAACGCTCTCTGGACCTCCAAAATCCACTTTAAAAGTTTGCAAACCAAAAAACCACTCTAAACTACTAAATTTTTTTTTAAAATCATAAATTAATCACTAAAAAGAGAAATGCAGTAAATCAAGTGAATTTAGTCTTTCTTCTCCGTCTCAGTAAAACATCAATCTCGTGTGATTCCTTTCTAACGCAATCCAGAAAGTGCTTCGTTGATCATGACACTCGATATGATTGTTTAATATATAATATGAAAATAATATATATACAGAGGACGACATCCGGGACGCATATCAAATGGTTGTTTAAAAATTTATAATTTTAATGTAAATTAATTAAAAATTTATACTTAATTATTCATTTTTAATTAAATAAATTAATTAAATTTATATTTAATTAAATAAATTAATTAAAAGGAAAATAAATTTAATTTTCCAAAAAAAATACTAAATTACATATAAAATTTTGTTTAATTATTCCTGATTTTTTTATATTTTTTCAATATTTTTAGAATATATTATTTATTTTTCTAATTAATTAACTAATTAATAAACTAATAAAAGGAAAAAAAAATTCCCAAAAAATACAAAATTATATATAAAATTTAGTTTAATTATTCCTGATTTTTTCCATATTTTTTCAATATTTTTACAATATATTATCTATTTTTCTAATTATTTAACTAATTAATAAATTAATTAAATAAATAAATAAATAATATATAAAAAAATTAAAAAGCTAAGATCAGAATCTCGGATTCCGATCTTAGCTAAGGTCGGAATCCGGGATTCCGATAATAGCCTGCTCGGTGAACATTGATCGGCAAAACTGGCCCACTAAAAACGACAGAATAGAATTTAAAACCCAACAACAGCCCGACCTACAATGAAATAGTAATTCCCTATTTTTATTAGTTAAGGCCCAATCTAAAAGGTAAACAAGATCCGTTAAAGAAAACTAGCCCTCGATCAAATTACATGAAATTTCGTTTGATTAGAAATGATATCTTAGGATTTGGAATCCAATTAACATAGAAATTTTAATCAAATGTTATCACAAATATTTTATTTTGATGAAAAAATTTTAAACTAATATTGGATTCACTTAGGAAAAAAAATAAGATTCATTTGATCAAGGCCTAAAAGACTAAAAGAGTTGCGCGCTCTAGTGTAGAGGTATCAAGATAATAAAATTATCAAAAGAAAAAAAAAAAAGTTGAGTAGGTGACAGATCGGTGGCTTCGATCATCCGTGTAAAAACATAATAAAATTATAAAAAAAGCTCCGAAACAGATAGCACCGTCTTTGAAAATAAATTGGGAGACTTGATGCATGCCAATTTATCTTCAAAAAGAACAGATAGCACCACGTTTTTATTTTCAACAAAATTTTTTAAGATAGTACTGGAAGTTTGTGAATCACTTTAGTTAATAGAAATCAGGTCCGTCAGCAGTCAAATGCAATATGTACCTAACTGGTGTTTAAATATCAAAAGAGTAAGATGTGATATTATTATTTTTAAAAAAAATGATTTGTGCAGTAAAAAATTTCCTTATTCATATTGCAATTATGAGGCATGCAATTTATAAAAGGACTTGGTGAACCTGTTGTAACTGCATGATGGTTCGGTCACAACTCATAATTCGCGACTGTGTTTGAGTTTTGTTTGGGTTTCTGAACTGTTCAGTTGTCACTATGTCTAATTCTATGAACCGTTCATCGGGTATGGTAGCAGGTCGTGGGTAAGAGAAAGATTTATTGCAGAATTTCTATATTTAATTAATGGGGTGACTGGTCTCATAAGTCATAATGCGGACGCCCATTGAAAACGCACAAGTTCCACTTATCATGGAGGCAGCTGGCAGCACATGGCAACTCGGTGGTCCGTGGAGGATCAGATTACATATTTACATATATATATTTACATTACTCTGTTGTCTCTTGTCTGTTCTCTCAAAATTAGAAAGTAGATTACTCTCCGCGTGCTGCATGCTCCTGAGTCCTGACGCCACCCCAGTTAGATTACTCCTTGCGTGCTGCATGCTCCCGAGTAGGGCTGTCAATATACCGCTGTTTCGAACGTTTCCGTTTCGTTCCGTCTGAAATGGAATAGAAGTGGAAGGAAAAGTAATTTCATTTTCAGAAACGGAATGGAAATAAAACGTTGAAATGAGAAATTTCAATGTAAAATGAATGTGGAAGTAAAATTTCCGTTCCGTTTAACGAAATGGAACGGAAATGAAATGATTTTCTGTTTCGTATTTTGAAGTGAAATGAAAACGGAATGATGGATTTCCGTTCCATCTCACACGTTTGACAGCCCTGCTCCCGAGTCCTGACACCACCCCAGTTAGATTACTCCTTGCGTGCTGCATGCACCTGACCTGACCCCACCCAAGAATATGTTAAGATACATATATAGTCGTACGTACCTAACCTGATCTGATTCTGATTTGTCCAGCTTGGACCATATTTTATTTTACTTAAATTTTCTGATAATTAATGTAAACATGGATCATGAGTTCCCGGTTCCCTGTTCCCTCTTCCATGCCGTGTGAAACCAAGTTTTTGTTGACAAAACAGCACTCCTGCATCTCGCCCGTCAGTCCGTCACTTTTCAATCGTATGATCGATATTTCTTTCTCAAATGATTATTCTGAATTACCTGCAAAAAATATACCAAATTAGTTGTCAAAATTCAACCGCGTGTTACCGCGCGTCGTCCTTCTGCATCTACTATTTCTTACTACAAACACTACACTTTTCCATTTGGTTTTGTCCCAAGTCCCAACGGATAACTTGCCATCTTCGTTCAAGTATATCCACAATTAAAGTGCCAAAATTACTTTCTCCGGATCTTTTCTCGTTTGCATTGGACAATATGATCTCAGTGCAGCAATACATTGAGCTTGGCCACAACCCGACCTCTCTTTTCAACAACTTACTATGGTCATTAGATATTGCTTCATTTCAACTTGCCTCACTCACAGAAAGTATATCCACCTTCTTATCCCATCACTCTCCTGCTGCTGTGAACTCACCAAATTGGAAACTACTTTCTGATGTAAAACAATTCACCACTAAGGCAATTTACATTTTTCTCAAGGAGATACCCAAGCATCGGTCTCACATTTTTTATATTTGGCACCTCAAAGTTCCACCAAGGATGAAAATCTTTACTTGGCAAGCTTTGTTGAATAAAATTTCAACAATTGATAATCTCAAAATCAAAGACTTATGCTTAGTTAACTGGTGCGTTATGTGCAAACAAGCTAAGGAATCAGTACATCATCTTTTCTCGACTTGTTCCTTCTTCAAAACTCTAAGAACATCATTGGTTCTCAAACAACCAATTTCTAATGAGTTGCCGGACGCTCTAATTTTCAGCCTTGATTTATATGTTTTGACCTCATCCCTTTCAACCACAACCAAAGAGATTTTGCTGATAATTTTATTTGTTCTTTGGCGTGAGAGGTGCAATCGTATTTTCAGAGGAACTCTAAAGAATTCAGAAGAACTCATCGCTGAGGCTTTTAATGAGTGGACTGTTTTGAGAAACTTTTTTTAATTTTAATTTTTTTTCTTTTAGGCTCCGTTTGGATGCAAGAAGAAGGAGGAAGAAGGAAGAAGAGAAGAAAATAAATTATAAACAATTCAAACTCTTCACAAAATTACACACTTTTCAATACTTCTTCCCTTCTTCCCTTCTTCCCACACCTATCCAAACGGAGCCTTATGTAACTTCTTGTTACTTTTTGTACTTACTTATTATTCATATAATATAAAGATATGGGCCATACCTTTGTTTTTGTTTAAAAAAAAAATTTGCCATCTTTGTTCAATTTGATATCCTAGCTAAAGTAAATTTACTAAGGCTGTGTTGGATGAGCATAGGAATAAAAAAATAGCTTCTTCCTAGACGTAAATTTATTATAAACAATTCAAACTCTTTATAAAATTATACACTTCTCAATACTTCTTTCATTATTCTTCTTATTCTCACACCATCCAAACGGAGCCTAATAAAATAAGGATTTCCTTTCCCTTCTCGATGCTATCTTAATTACATCGAGCTGCACGAGAAAGTAATTGCAAACAAAATTGGTTTTATAACAACGAAAATTTCTTATCAAAATTTTCCCTTCATTTCACAAATATAATGATAGATTTCCTTCTAAAATTTACTCTGTTTTTTAAGCTGTCAATGGGTACGATATGGTAAAAGATATTTCATATTCGTACCCGTTAAAATTTTCTTTATTCATACCCTATTCGTATTCGTTTAAAAATGACTTTACTTGTATCCTATCGTATCTTAAGAAATAACTGTAAAGGTATGATAATGATACAAAATGGATAATAATAATAATATTAATTTATTGAAAAAATATATAATGTGCTAAATAAATAACATCATATAAATATATAAATAAAGTATAACATTAAGATAATACTTAAGATATAACCAAAATTATGAAATTTATTCTCAAAGATCCTTAAACTTTGTATAAAATTCAAATTTGATCATGGAACTTTGATTTGTTTTTCTGAAATCACTGAATTTTGATTTATTTTTTTGAAATCACTGAATTTTAATTTTGTCCAATTTAATTGCTCCATTAAAATTTGCATCCAACTCTTTTTAATGGAAACAATTAGGTACATAATTTGCGATCCATATCAATGCGCCTTCTCCTCCGTCTCCCTCAGCACCTAGCTCTAGGGGTGTCAACGTGATAAATTAGCACGTGGTGCCGTTTCGTTTAAGAGAAACGAAACACATAACAAAACTGGTTTTCATTTTGTTCCAATAACGAAACGGTAAACGGAACGTGGAATTATACCGTTTCGACTGTTTCAGCCTCATTTCAAACCGTTTCATGTGTTATTTCTGAAGTGGAACGATTAACAAAACGGAATTCTGTGCCGTTTCAAAAACGAAACAGTTAATCGAAATGAAATCGAACGGAACGACAAACGGAACAGTTCGTTCCGTACTTTTTTGACGCGTTTGACAGCTCTACCTAGCTCCTCGTCTCATCTAGCAAAACCTTCCTGAACGCAAAAAAAAAAAAAAAAAAAAAAAAAAAACATCCATCGCACAGCATAGCCCTTCAGTAACTCATTTTCTCCTCTGTTTCTCTGATAAACTCTACCGATGATTTGATACTCTCGATCTATAAGCATGTTTGTCTCTCTCTTAACCTCTTTCCTTTCACTTCTCACTCCATTGTTGGATAACGTTCTATTGAAAAAAAAGTACTCTTTTGTACGAAGCAAAAAATTATCCTAGCTCCTCGTTAGTAGTTTGACTTGTCTCGATGAGTAATTCTTTTAGTTACCTATTCCGATTTCCTTTGACAGGTTAAATAAAACATGGGTCCTGATTTTTTGTTTGCAAATAATAATTTATTGTTATATATTGTGTAAATTACAATTACATGTGCAGTATATATATATATATATATATATATATATATATATATATATATATATATATACATATCTATACTCTATACTTACTTATAAATCACCCATATAAAAAGAGTAAACTTGTGTCATATAAAAGGGTGTAAAAATTCTTATATCAATTATGGACCATTGATTTGTGTAATTTGATTTGATCAGTGGTCTAGATCAATGATAAACTTTTCTTAAAAAAAATTAAGTTACTAACAAATTAGTTATTTATTTAAAAAGAAAGACTAAATTATTGATTTTACCATATCTTTATTGCCTAACATGTAACATTTTATATATAACCAAAAATAATATCAACATTTTATTTTATTTTTATTTGCCCACGTATTGAGGACATATTTTTTTGGTAGTCCAATTATAATAACAAGGTTGGGCATGCTTCCAGTGACATCCGGAAGTTAATTTTTCATTTGACCCTTATTTGTGTTTTAATCCACAACCCTTTTATGTACACAAGTGGTATTTATTGTCAGATACAACAACTTAATTTCTCATTTTAGGGAAATAAATGGTATTTACCGTCACATTTTTTGCAAAATACAAATTGCTTTAATGTATTACACTTACCTACTATGTCTTACCATAATGACTAGTGAGATACTCGTTTGCTGATACTCAAAACATTTGTCTAATTTATTTATGAGAAAGCTGTCTTCATTAATACATGCATATAATTGATTCCAGTATTATCCATATATAGAGGACAAACTTTTCGTCAAAATCACAGTATTAATATTGAACGAGTGATTTTAGTATCTCATATCTTCCATGGTGGATTAATTGAAGAAGAAATAGAGGGAGGAAAGAGACGTTGGTCGCTAACTCCGTAACTCGCTATAGATGCTCATGAGAGATCCGAGAATATTGAATTGATAGCATTTGGTAGAGAGAGAAATAGATATGATGAGATACCGAAGGGTGTTGACGTGAGATAGGATACTTAATTATTTTTTGTCCGGTAAGGTTTATCTAGAGACGAAGAAGGGGATGCTCAGGTTAGTGCTATCGATACTCTACTGTTTTGCACGTTTCGGTTTAGTTCTGTCCGAAACAAAACAGAAACGGAAGAGAAAATGGTTTTGTTTTCAAAAACGAAAAAAAAAAATTATACTGTTTAATTGAAACAAATGCGAAAATGATGAATTACAATTGAAAACTAAAGATGAAACAGAAACGGAATAAAAATATCATTTTGTTTAACAAAACAGAATAGAAACAAAATCAGGTTTTTGTTTCGTTGTCGAAACAGAACGAAAATGAAACAGGACAGTGCTGCGCCTGTTTCCCATGTTTGACAGCACTAGCTCAGGTTACAATTTGATAAATTTTGTGCATGCCCAGTTGATTCAATTAAACGAAATTAGATTGTATTCTAACAGAGTGACGAAAATTAAACACAATCAAAATTCAGTGGTTCAAGAAGGACAATTTAAAATTTAGTGATCAAATTTGGATTATATATAAAGTTTAGAGACCTCGAAAAAAATTTACTCATTACTCTCCATTAATTAAAATTCAAAAAATCTATACAACTAATTATAAGTTATAATATAATAGAGTGCAAATTAATTTTTTTCATGAGAATCAACAAGATTGAAATTAATACCATATGCTAATAACATGATTATATATACATATATGTTTATAAAATCTTACATGTTAGAAATGGGCATGAAATAGCCCTTACCGTACCGGTACCTGATAAGTTAACGAAATATTTGTTAGTCTATCGAAAATAAAATTTTATCCATATCCATCTTATCGAATACAGTACGAACAGAATAAATGAATAAACAAATTTGATTGACAGTCCTACTGTTTTTTTCCTCATTATTTTTCCTTCTGAGTGATTACAGTTTGAGGGCTGCAACTGCAATTTTATCTCTGAATTGGTTACTACTTTTTAGTCCTGGTCAGTAATAAAAAAATGATAAAAATATTACATCGATGTTTTCGATGGTTAATGGAATAATAAAAAAAAATATTTTCATCAATTTCAATTTAAATTAAATTGGTTAATTAATGTAATGAAGACACAATTTCTTGCATGGGGTTCCTTGTGTATTAATGATTTTAAACACAATTCAGCTTCTTTTTTTGTTTTTCCTTCCTTCTGGTATCATTAGCTGTGGGCTTCCTTGCCTAGTTGTTCATACGTAGTAGCTCGCCTGCACCAATTGCAGCTCTATAAATAACGACTATGCCTGTTGGTCATCTCCACTCAACATTCCTTGCCTTTTCTTGATACCCTTCTATCAAACCGCCAGATCATTAGAAAACCACTTTAATTTCTTTCTCTTTACTCAGCAAAGCATGAGCAACGAACAAACAGTCAAGATTATCAACCAAGACAAATTTGGGGACTACTGTCTTGCTGTCCGTGGCCGTAAATTGGTGGTTAATTTCTCCAACCCAGGAGATCCTTACCAGGTGGCCTAACTGATTATTGAATCTATCTTCATATATATTATTGTTTAGCACACTGGAGGATTAATCAGGCATTTAATTTTATAATTTGCGCAGCGGTGGATAAAGAAGGACTATAATGACAAAAAGGATCAGGACACTCAACAGGCCTTTGCTCTGATCAACGAAGCCACCAATGAAGCAATCAAGCTTGACGGAACAACTGTGAGTCAAAGTGTACACACTACACACTAGAAACATACGAATGTACATTTATTTCTTGTTTACTACAATCGAAGTGTACAAATTTTTGATGAATTGAAAACTTGAGAAATCATTGTGATTGTTATATATAAGTTGTTTTTTTTTTCCCGAAATTAGGTGAGTCTGGTTCGGTACAATCTGCTTGATGGTACTTCTGAAGAGAAATTGCTGCTTTTGACCATGTCTAAGGATTCAGACAAGAATTTCAGGAGAATTCTCAGGGCGACCAATACGTCTTACCACATCACCCCCAAGGACTTTAATGTTGAAGACGGCAGAAGAGTGGAGATGCGCAGTGAGAATCTCCGTGCTGCCTTTTGGAAGTTCGTAAAGGACAGCGTGGACACCGTACCGGGCAGTGCTGGGGGCGGACCGGGAAGCGCCGACGTCAGACCAGATAGTGCCGGCGGCCGCTCCGGCGCCAGACCGGGAAGCACCGGCGTCAGACCAGATAGCGCCGGCGGCCGCTCCGGCGCCAGACCGGGAAGCACCGGCGGCAGCTCCGGCGCCGGACCGGGCAGCACCGGCGGCGGACCAGGCAGCACCGGCGGCAGCTCCGGCGCCGGACCGGGCAACGCCGGCACTGGACCAGGTGGCGCCGGCACCTGCTGCGGACAGAGTGAACGGAGCAACAATGTGGCACCGTAGAACGGTACAAGCCTAGCAATCGATGGAAGCCCGATAATTAATTAAGTCGGATATTTCTTTTGACCGCAGCAATAAGGCCCCATGGCAACTAAGGACGGCCGATGTCTTTCGAAATCAATCATCATACTATGATTAGTAGTTTATATCTTATCCGCGCGAGTGCTTATAATAAGAACCTTGTAGTCGGTTCATTTATCTATCTTTAAATTAAGCATTATCATTCCTCATTTAATGTGTTTCCCTTTTGAGGTTTAGTTGTAATAATAATATTTTTTTGTTTTAATCGAGCTTAAATTCCAGTATAAATTTTCTTGTTTTGTTTTTCCGAATTCTCTTTTGTTCCACGTTGTCCTAGCGTGTCATATTAGCATTGCAATAGATGATGTATATCTTAAGATGGTGAGGAACATTAGATGTATGTACCGCTAGCTCGTATTATGTTATGTTATTTAAATTTTGTTTCTTGACTATGTGAACTATTATATATCATACTGCTTGATTCAATCAAATTTCAAATCGGCCTCAGTTTAAAAATTGGCACACTGAAAGACGTGTGATAGAAGTACCTTAGTTTCGTGAACAATTAATTAATTCCCCGTAATCAAAATCTTGTTAACAAGGGTTTCTATATAATGTAACATTGAATTCGAGCTTTACATCATATTACATGTAAGACAAAGCATTGATAGAAACGACCAACGTTTGAACTTTCTAGCAATTAGTGCTTGATCGTGTGATGAGATGCTTATGCTAATAATACTTAGCTACAATATGCTCTCTTATGCGGTAACCTGGCTATCTTGGAATAATCATTTATTCATGAGATGATAATAAGAAGTTAAAACCCTCTTATAGGTTCATTTATTATTGCCAGAAAATGTAGACTCCTATATGCATATATATACATATGTATGTATATACTAATTTACGGAAGTTTCAGTGCATACTGATTGAAACTTGATAACCTATTATCTAACTCATAGATCTCAACAAAGAGTTTAGATAAAAAAGAGTAGGAGTTTCTAACTTTATTTCATTCTAATCAGCCTAGTACATAGTTTTTTCTTTGTTTATAGAGTGTCTAACCCCCTTTCCTCATGGAGAGGGGTTCCTATTTATAGTCGTCTGGTGTTCCCACATTGCATCGGATCTTCTGTGGCCTCCTTGTGTCGTCCTCTTCCTTACTCAGCTATGGCACGAAGGTCGCTGTGACCTCTCCTAACCTCGGCATCCCCCTTTCTCACTTGTGACCAGCGCTCACCAGTGCGAGGTTGAGTCGAGGCTTCCTTAGCAGCTGTCATCCTAAGGTCACAGAACATCCCGCGACCGTCACAGAACATCCCACGACCGTTAGGGAAAGGGCGACCATGCTCAGAAACCGTTTCTTCGAGAGGGCCCACCGGAAGGGGTCCCCTCTAACGGTTTCCGACCCTAGCCTTATCCCAAGCGCAACGGCTTTGGGTCCACTCTAATTACTACAACTTGCGAACTCCTTTCTCTAAGGGGCCTCAAGAAGGGTTCTTGGAACATTCTTTCACGGTCTTTCCCTGTATTTGGGCCTCAAACAAGACTTTTCGTAACTATTAGGCCCACGTTCTGATCTGACTGTATCAAAACTCTTTGATCTACTTCAAAAAGATCGATCTAAACCGTCAAATATGATTTCCCTATCATAATCTCCTTGGTGAAAAAACTTTATGTTTATTTTTATTTTTTTTACAATATTTTTTTGAAATTTTAGAAAATCACTAATCTAATTTTTTTTCGAACCATTCAAAGATAGCAGTTTTTAAAAATTCGAAAAAATACTTACAAATTTTACAAAAATATAAAATTTGATATGCAAGGGGATTTCAACAGGGAGATGATATTGGAAAATTTGGATCGGTCATTTTAAAGCAGATCAAAGAGTTTGAATCAATATGCACCGAAATTTCTGTACATTATTGTGACAATTTTTAAAATGAACTTATATTTTATCAAAGAGATCATTTAAAAATTGTCATTCATATTCCCGTACTCTAGTGTAAGATAATTTGACAATTTTTAAATAAACTCATTCATATTCCCGTACTTTTTTACTATTTTTAAATTTAAATGAACTTCTAGAATTTTCTTTCTATTTTATCCAGCAAATAAGAAAAAAAAAGTTAACACGACCAGACATGGATAATTGGATAGTACAACATCTCATGTCGTCGTGCCATAACATATATTATGTTATGTCAATCTCTCTTTATACTCAATAGGCCATAACATGACTTTTTCAAAGAATTAATTAACATGACATGGTCAGTTTTCCTGCAAGAGAAGGCTGTTAGTCGCTCCCTTCCCAATCAGGCATTTCTACCAGTAATATGTATATATCATATAAAAATCTTCTAAATTTATATAATACATAATACTTATATTTTTATAGTTCTATTAAAATGGAAAATGAAATTTTTTTGAAGATAGTACTGGAAGTTTGAGAATCATTTTAGTTAATACATAATAGAAATTAAGTCCGTCTGCAGTCAAATGCAATATGTACCTAACTGGTGTTTAAATATCAAGAGAGTAAGATGTGCTATTTTTTCTAAAAAAAAATGAATTGTGCAATAAGAAAATTTCCTTATTTGTATTGCAATTATCAGGCAATTTATAAAAAGTCTTGGTGAACCAGTTGTAAGTGTATGATGGTTCGGTCACAACTCGCGACTGTTTTATGTTTTGTTTGGGTTTCTGAGCTGTTCAGTTGTCACTGTGAAGTGTGAACCGTGACATCGGGTATGGTGGTGGGTAAGTGAGAGATGATTTATTGCAGAATTTCTATATTTAATTAATATTTATGGGGGTGAGTGCAGCTGGCCTCAGACAGAGACAGTCGGACTCAGACTCTACATATATATATAGGGCTGTCAATATTCCGTTCCGCTGACGTGTTCCGTTCCGTTCCGTCTGAACGGAACGTTAAATGAAATAGAAAATCAATTCCGTTTCTGAAAACGGAACGGAAACAGAAATGAAAAAACGAACGGAACGTAAACGAAACACGGAAATGGACGGAATTCCGCTGAAATCGATGGTAAATAAAGGACGGAACGTTAAATAGAATGGAATTTTGTTACGTTTGACGAAACAGAACGTTAAACGAAATCAATTTCTGTTCCGTCGACTGAAATGGAACGGAAGCGGAACAGATCTATTCTGTCTTCCGTTTCAACGTTTGACACCTCTACATATATACAGGTACACCTAGGCCTGTCAACGGCATAAAAATACACGTTATTCCGTTTCGTATAAACGAAACGGAACGAATAATGGCACCAATTTCATTTCGTCTCAATAAACGAAACGGCAAACGGAACGAGAATAGTGACGTTTCGAACCGTTTCATCTCATTTCAAATTGTTTCATGTGTAATTTCTTAAGTGGAACGAATAATGGAACGGAATTCTATGTCGTTTCGTAAACGAAACGAGTTAACGGAATGAATATTGAAATTGTTTTCTTAACGAAACGGCAAACGATATGGATGGTAACCTGATATTTTGAGACGTTTGACAGGTACAGGTACACCCATTGAAAACGCACAAGCTCCACTTATTATGGAGGCAGCTGGCAGCACGTGGCAACGCGGTGGAGGTGGAGGATCAGATTACATATTTACCTTACTCTATTGTCTGTTCCCTCAAAAATAAAAATTAGATTACTCTCTGCGTGCTGCATGCACCTGACGCCACCCAAGATTATGTATTTATGTTAACATATATAGTCCTGCCGAACCTGATCTGATCTTGATTTAACTTAAATTTTATATATGATAATGTTAACGTGGATCATGAGTTCCCTGTTCCCTCTTCCATGCCGTGTGAAACCAGTTTTTTCTCTCAAAAAAAAAAAAAAAACCAGTTTTTTGTTGATAAATCAGCACTCCTGCATCTCGCCCGTCAGTCCGTCACTTTTCAATCGTATGATATTTCTTTATCAATAAGTGAATGTGACTTGCTTTTTTTATGATCATTCCGAATTTCCGACTAGACACGTCTAACGTTGATAAATGGCACGAAATGAGTTAAAATCGTTTGCGTTATCGTTTTACTAACGAAATAAAATGTTGAGCCGTTTATCGTATTGTTAAGTTAACGGAAGAGATATGATATGCGTTATTCATTCCGTTTAGCTTAACGATCTTAACAAATTAGCGTTAAACCATTAGGTACATAATCAAAAAGATTGAAAAACAAGTTAAATACAGTAAAATTAACAAAAATACATGCATATAAAATCACATAATCACTGATAGAAAATCAACTTACCAAACATACAATGCAACCTGATGAAGGAATTGAACCTAGGATATCAAATAAATTTATAACCTAGAGCTAACCTCACTAGTCGTTTTAGTTAAGCTTTAGGGTCGAACCCAAGGGACGGTACAACTGATTACTAGCCTTTACTTCCTCACGAAAGCTAGAAAATTAATTTTTAGAGTTTTATGATTTAGAAATACAATAATCTAAAGTGCAATTAAATAAATTATTTTTAGTATTTTCTGGACTCTAAATAAATGCAAGGATGTCCTATGGTTTCGTGTTCAATTAGTTTAGCTCTAAAGCACCTCGGCCTACGACTTTCATCGAGACAGAGGCACATTTCGGACCGAAATGCATGGATTTCGGACCGAAATGCATGGATTTCGGACCGAAATCCATACTGTTCGTGCCAAAACTTGCTTTAGACATTCTGTTCTGACTTGATATTTTTACACAATACTATGTAAAGGCTAATGGATGACCAGACCTAAGTCCTAACCTCAGCTGTCGCAATTTCAGTTCTGACTTGACTTGGAACTCGGTTTTTGCCACATAAACAACTAAACCTATACTTTCGTTCTGATTTAGCTATTTAAGTATGTTTAGTTAGATTTCTAGAGGTATTTAAAGTCCTGTCGGATCAGTAAAAGTTACACCTTTCGGTCGCGAACTAACCTCCTCTTTCGAGCGATTGGCTTACCTCAAGTGCTTAAATAACTAATTATTTTTTCTAGTTCAATGTCCTAATGGTGCTGCAGTTCATCAATAGGTAAACAGTCAAACAAACAATTAAATTAACCAAGCAAGATATAATTCTCAACAAAACAAATCACATATCATAATATAAAACAATCAAGTCATCACAAAACACTAAACTAATCTACTAACTACACCTAAGACATCATTAACTAGCCTAACATGCAAGGAAAATAAGATACAAACTCCATCAAATCAAAATATCAAGAGAAAAGGAACGAATAAACCAAATATCGCTTCTAACTCAAGATATCGATCGTCCGAAGTCGTGGTTGAATCGGTTCTACCGCTGTCGCGTCCAGAATCGCTCCAAAGTTGTTGCCATGGACGTGCTCCGCTGCGAGAGGTGGAATCCCACGCCTTTCGGCGTGAGAACGGTGGTGAAAATTATTGTATGGAAGGTTGGATTCGTCTTTGGTCGAAATTCGTACTTAAAAACACCTAAGGAAAGACCAGGAGGCGGCTAGGGCAAGAGAGGATCCTTCCTTCTTTGAAAATTATCAAAAATCACTTTCCATAAAAGAAATTTTGGACTGAAATCTGGAAATTTCGGTCCGAAATATATAAATTTCGGACCAATTTCGGACCAAAATTCCAGAATCGAGCATTGATAGTATTTTGACCATAATTTCTTCATCCGGACTCTGATTGAGGTGATTCAAAGATCGTTGGAAAGCTTAGGATGAG
This sequence comes from Rhynchospora pubera, assembly GCA_028095005.1. Taxonomy (NCBI): domain Eukaryota; kingdom Viridiplantae; phylum Streptophyta; class Magnoliopsida; order Poales; family Cyperaceae; genus Rhynchospora; species Rhynchospora pubera. The sequence goes on along the minus strand of CM051459.1, from coordinate 226,133,631 downwards.
CTCTACAATGCTATGGACTCCTTTTAGTCACTTTCTTCTTCAAAATTCACCTTTTTATGCAATTATTGTGTCCAATCCACCAAGTTCCTACAAAACAAGTCAAATTCCACGGCAGTGTCCAATCTTGCAAAATATAATGCAAAAGTACAGTGAATATTATTAGTTTGGATAGTATTTTGGTGCCAAGTATGGTCAAAATATATATATAAATAAGAGATATCACAACCTGTTCAAAATTACAAAATATGATAGCCCAACTACTTGAACAAATATCCATTCACTACAACAAAAATTTTCTAAAACAACCAAAGTTCAAACATACTCATTTATATTTCCATAATACACCTCTAAAGTCTAAATTTATCACCAACTCAACCCATATGACATACTTCCTTCTCAGCCTCAACTTATTCAATTCTCAACCATTCATTAAAAAAAAAACAAGTGGAATACGTCATCATTGAAGATCAATGTATGACATCTGGAGAGTCAAAAACTTGCTGGAAGAACTAGCCATCCAGGCTTCAACTGGGTATGGCAGGAGATCGTCGGTGGCAGTGAGATTGATCCATTTATTGTAGCGATTTTATATTTTATTGGGTGTGTTTGGATCATTGGAAGAAAGAAGAAGAAGAAGGAAAAAGAAAAAAAATTATAAATAATTCAAACTCTTCACAAAATTATACACTTCCCAATACTTTTTTTCACTTCTTCCCTTCTTTCCTTCTTTCCACACCTATCCAAACGGAGCCATTGATAATTATTTATGGTGTCACATTATACATACACCCATTAATTAGAAAAAGCATTAAGTTGCACTTGTCGTGGAGGCTGCACATGGCAACAAAATGGAGGATGGGATCGAATTGCATTACTCTGTTTCCTAAAAAAAAATATAAGGATTAGATTATTCCGCGTGCTGCATGCACCTGACCTCAAGCACATGTTGACACTCCTTCCGGCACCTACCTCAACTCTCCCTCTTTTTAATATATTTTTTTCACTCATAAATATTGCGTAATTAATGTAGACATGCATCATGAATTCATGATTCATGAGTTCCCTGATCCATACCGTGTGGAACAGAGCTGTATTGATTAATGTAATCACTCTGGCATCTCGCCTAGTGACAGAAGAGGGAGGATGATAGAAAATAATTTCGATTTCATATATGTTAAATTAATACAATTTCAATTTTTTTTGTTGAAAACATGTGAATTTATTTATAGATGCATAATACATCGTCTAAAATACATTTAATATATATTCAGTACCAAACGAAAATTAAATTCGTCACCTTCAGATAATGACAGAGTCACTAACAATTTTTTATTAAACTCCAACATTCTATTTATCATGTTTCAACAATGGAATAGATAGAGTGGTAATAATACCATTTTAATCAAATTATATTGATTATATGTTGTTAAATTATACAATTGAATAGGATAGGGAAGTACGTAGAACCGATATTGGAAAAAGCATACACACTGAATGTGTGGGTAAATAAAAGATTAAAAAATATTTATACTTAAACAAAAATTAAAATCAAATATAACAATATGGAAAATATAATTTAATAAAAATATATATAGATGTTTCATCAAAAAACATTTGAGAAATAATAAGTGATAAAAGTTTTTCATATGTCCTCTCTTATTAAAATAGAAAAACAATTATTATTCTAATTAATGCTCTTTTCATTTTTTATGTAAAACCAATTGATAATATCATTCGTCTATCGATTTACATGCAACCACAAATTAAATTAATCAAATGGTATAAAAGGTAGGTATATGCTAGATCAAAAGGTGATATACTCTTTGATCCGTGCACTTATAAGGAAGTATAAAGTTATCGCGCGAGTATGGGTATGTGTAAAAAAAATTTTCGTAATTTAATGGATAAAATACAGGTAAGACTATTTCACATCTTTAATTTACTCATACCGTTATAAAAAAGATATGATTATAAAATTCAATTGAAATATTAATAACTAAATACACAATTAAAAGTTGAATGACAACACTATTAATATATTCTTTACTTCTTTCAAATTTTTTTTTGGTTTTACTTCTTTCAAATTTTCGTTCACGTGGATATGAAAAGTTGATTGGTCTAGATAATTGAGTTGAACTCTAGAGAAAATCCAAAAATTTGCTTTCGGCTGAATATATATTATTTTAAGGTAAAATCGGTCCTTCAAATCTTGTCAATTCGGAAGAATTATTCAAGATTGCACTACGAATGTATTTATTTGATGTTACGTATTTATTATGATTATTATTATCCCTATCGAAAATTCTGAACGGATAAGAACAAAGGTATATGCAAAGTCAATTTTTAACGGATAAAAAATAACATATGAATAAAAAAATAAGAAAAATACAAATATAAAAATGCCTCTATTGTAATTCTAATTACCATTAAGGCATTGATAGACCTAAGTAACGCACAGATACGATCTCATAACTCGTTGTAGCTTGCCTATAAATAACCCCTGTGCCTCTTCTTATCGGTCAATCAAACAAGATCGTTAATAGTGCAGTGCAAACCCTCTCCTTTCACCGACTCAAATTAAAAACCATGAACTACCAACCAGCATTCATGATCATCAACCAAGATGCAAATGGAAATTACTGTCTTACCGTCCGAAAGGATGGAATGGTCGGGTTGGCTCTCTACGACCCAGCAGATCCTTATCAGGTAACTTGTGCGGATTATACTATCGATATCGATCTCTCTCCCCATAGTCCATAGTTTTGGCAAACTGTTGCATGCGTATTAGTGTAATTTAAGTTGGTTTCCATGAGCAGCTGTGGATCAAGGAGGAGAATGGCACAAATGATTCCCAGAATCAACCAAAATTCACTTTGCGCAATGTAGGCACTAACGAAATAATCAGAGGCGGAGATTTTACTGAAGTGAGTCATTAGCTTTCTCTTTCGATCTGTGTAGAAATATCATATATATATATATATATACTGTGCAGTGGAGTCGAGACTCGAGAAGGTTGGTTAATTACAAAAATTGAGATGATCTTCAGAAATCTGTTGAGTGTGATTTTTGCGGTTTTCTTTTCTTTTATTTTTCTCAAACGAGCTAGACATACGATTCTGAGAAGAAGTCGGAGCTTTGGACGGTGTCCAGGGAGTCAGACCAGGGTTTCTTCAAGATCCGTACGGCAGACAATATCTCCCGCCACATGACCCCCATTTACTTTCGGATGCACCAGGGCTGGACCGTTAGCTTCTGGGTTGGGTCTAAAAGTTGTACACAATGGAAGTTCGCAGAGCCGGACGACAATTATAAGATCATCACTATCTCCTCCCGGTTCAAAGAGGGCTATAATCTGACCATCCGAGATGGAGCAGTTGTGTTGGCTGAGGCAGACTCTAAGGATGAAAATCAGGTGTGTCCGAGTCCGAGTCCGAGTGTGTGTCATCTAGTAATACTTTAACTACTTATATATGTTTACTTTTCTTACTTATAAACAAATTTTCTCCTCCATTTATGTTCCAATCCAGAAATGGATGACGGATTCCTCATATGCTAAGGGTGCCAGAGATCAAGAAGATTTACTCTCCTTTGCAATAGTTAACAAAGCCACAGGCCAGGCGATCTCACATGGTTTTGGATCCCGATATATGGTAATAAAAGACAAATTAATACATACAATATATATATATATATATGGTATCTATTAACAGCCACAGGGTCACTTTAATTTCCATTCAGGTCCAACTGGCAAAACTAGACAAAAATTATTTCGATGCATCGCTTCTCTGGACATATAAAGCAAATGATGAAAGTGGCTTCGGAGATATAAGAATGCAAAGCCAGATTTCGACGGTCTTTCAAGCATTTTACGTGGACAGCACAGATTCCAACAAGGCGCTTCTAGCACTACGGCAAAGGACTCTTATCGTAGAACAGCTCTGGAAGTTTACCAGAGTTAATAAATTAAATAATAATGCTTGATCCTGGTATCAGACGCATAAGCTAAGAATTTACTTAGCTATTCATTCTGGGAATAATAATTAATCCTCGCGATTATTATTAATTATATATGATAAGAACTTTGTTACCAGTCCAATAATTTATCTTAATTAATTGTGGTCTCAGTTGGATTTTAGTTGTGTTCTCGTTTGTTTCAATAAATTAATAATTTTAGTGTTTCATGTTTTTATTTTCGAATCAACTCTCTGTTTTTTAATTTGACCATGGTTTGCAAGCGAGCTATAGTTGGATTTTCAATGCTCTCGTGTAGAGCGACCTTAAGCAGATTGCCTCTGCCTAATTGCACCGGTCACAAATATTCAAAGTTAGTAAAAACAATATATATCAAATTTTATATTAATTTAGTTTAAAAAAATTATCACGAACCGTTCAAATGCAACATCAGTAAAATTATAAAAAATTTTAAAAATATATAAAATTTACTATTCAATTTAATATGAAAATCACATTAAAAATCGTATCAACCTTCAAGTACGACAATAGAATATATATAATCAAACTAAGTATCTAATACGGCAGTACCTCACCCGTCACGTTAGAGAGACAGGCTACTAAAGTGGTTTGGAATCAAGTTATCGTGCAGATTTTCATTTAGTCAGTATTTTGGGTAAAGGGCTAGCTCTTGGATATTGTTGTTTTTTTTTTCCCATGTCTTTCGAATCCTGCCTTCTGATTTTAATTTGAGGTCTCCCATGTCTTGGATATTGTTATTTGAGGACTATTAATATACCGCCGTTTTGCGCGTTTTTATTTTGTACCGTCCAAAATGGAATACAAATGGAAGAAAAATTGTTTCATTTTCAAAAGTAGAGCGAAAACGAAACGTGATTTTGTCACGTTATCAAAACAAAATGAAACAGAACACGACAATATATTGATTTCAATGGAGAATAAAGAAGCGAAATATTACTTTTGTTTCGTTACCAAAACAGAATAGAAACGAAACAAAATTGTTCCGTGCCCGTTTATCACGTTTGACACCTCTGTGCACATGACATCTCTCTGCACGGTGGATGCTCCAGACCTCAACAATATGTTAATAGTTGTCTGATTTGATAGGATCTGTTCAGCCTGGATCATATTTTATTTTATTTCATTTTATTGGCCTCTAAGTATTTCCATAATGAAAACATGCATCATGAGTTCCTGTTATCTCGCTCGTCAATTTCTTTTCTTTTTTGATCGTATGACACTTCATATGACCTGCTTTTTCTATGGGTGTGTTTGGATCGTAGGAAGAAAGAAGAAGAAAAAAAATTATAAACAATCCAAACTCTTCACAAAGTTACACACTTTACAATACTTCTTCCCACTTCTTCCCTTCTTTCTTTCTTTCCACACCTATCCAAACGTACCCTATGATATATAATCATTCCAGTTCCAAATTACAGGCATGTTACTCTCCTCCTTCCATGGGTACTTCATCTCGCTACAATCATTACACTTTTTTCAATATTCTTTTGTTTGGAGCTATGTTGTACGGTTGCATTGCAGTTGCAGATATCATATCGGATACGATGCGAAAATTCGGAATCTTTTAAAAAGTTAGAATACAAAAATATATATAAATTTATAACAAAAATCACATTTTATATCAAAATATATAATTTTTTTATAGTTCAACTACCACCATAGTGTATCCAATTCGAAAATATATTCAAAACATACTTAAAAAAATGAATCCAACGCATATCTTGAAGAATTTAGACTAAATTCATCGGTCAAACAAATTAAAATAATATGATTCATCACGTGAAGTATCGGTGAGAATCACACGAGAATCAATATCAGATACAGATACAATACGAACGCGGCAGTATTTTAGAAGTATCCGTGCAACATAAATTTGGAGCATCTAGAGCAAGGAAAAACACACAGAAACACACAAGTGTTTCAAAGTTGAACTCTTTTAATTTTATTGGCCAATATAAATGCTCTCATGTTTTTATTGAAATTCGAATATGATCCAATATGGGTTCGTATACTACCACCCATAAAATATATTTGGTTATGTGAATCATCAAGACGACAATAAAAATGTTTTGACAGCGTTACTATCGAGAGATACGAATCTGTCTTCGAAAATCGGTGACCGCGATCTGCTCCTATTATCAAGGTTGACGACGGTATACTATGTTCCGTGTTCCATAATTTCATTTCGTTTTTAGAATCGGAACTGTAAATAAAATGACAGGCCATATTTTTGCTGAAACAGAAAGGTAAACGGAATGAGTCATTTCGTTTTCGTTTCGATAAATACTGTTGTTTTTAGTGTAAAAACACGTTGTTCATTTCGTTCTGTTCCGTCCAAACGGAACGAATAACGGAATGAAATGACATACCGTTTGTTGATACAGAACGAAAAACGAAATGAAATGGACATACCGTTACTGAAACGGAACAGAAAACGAAATGGGCCATTCTGTTACCGTTTACATCTATTATATTTAACAGGAAACAAACGGGTTAGATAAAATTATTGTTGTTAAGCACATGGATATTATATATGCTGACAATACAGTGAGATATTTTAATTAATTTATACTATGTCTGTTTGAATAAGTATAAAGTAATGACCGAGGTTCCTCTACGAATGCAAAAATGTCAAAAAAAAAAAAGAAGGGACATGAAATTCATTCGTCGGCGACGGACTGTTCAAAACAGATTTCGCTAAACAATAACAATATGATTGCTTAAAATGTAGCAATTTTATATTTTTGTAATTGATCTCATTTTGAACTTATTTATTAATTTGAACAATATTTTTTTATTGTAAAAGGGGTGAAAGATACCGATACTCGTGTGATACAGATTTTAAAAGATATCGATATTCCTACACCCGATCGTATACGTATACTCATGCAATTGCCATTTGATACTCCACTTGGTGAATTCAAGTTTTTTAATGTGTTTGACCAGTAGATTTAGTCAGAATTCATCAAGATATGCATTGGATTTATTTATTTTTATATGTTTTGGATATATTTTTTGTTGGAACTTGAAAAAATAGAATGTATTATGTTGTCCAGTTGTTGGAAAAAAAAAACAATATACATGATTGCGCACTTTGGAGTTGCATTCTTTAATGGATACCATAGAAGATATATTTATAGTGATAGTTGAATATTAAAAAATTATTTTAATATAACATTATTTGTTTTATTATTTTATATAAATTTTTTATTCTAGTTTTTTAAAAAATGACATATTCACACACACGCACTTGTACAACACAAGTTCTTCAAACCATTTGTTGGAGTTAACAAGTGTTTATTTGTGGAAAACTTTTTCTAACTCTTCTCTCTTTAAGTGCAATAATAATAATTTAATATAACAATATTAATAATAAAATAAATAATTTATTATAATCATCTTCTATATCCAATCTTTTTTTTATAATAATTGTAAATTTTATTTAATTTTATAATAATAATAATCGTTCATCCAATTCTCGTTGCTCTCTCCTCTTATTTCCTCCTAATTCCTGCAACTACCTATGTGCGTTTGGATATAGGAAGAAGGAAGAAGAAGAAGGAAGAAGGAAGAAAAAAAATTATAAACAATTCAAACTCTTCACAAAGTTACACACTTTTCAATACTTCTTCCCACTTCTTCCCACACCTATCCAAACGGATAAAAATAGGGATGTGAATTGCTTATTCATTCTTATTCATTTTTTGTTTGGTTCATCAAATTCCCTCCCATACCAAACACACCCAAATAAATCATTTTCTCGAAGTGTTTTTAGCAACAAAATTCTAAACTTCACTTGAATTAAAAAAAAAAAAAACATTGCATGTAGACAATTTTGTTACTATTCTAAGAGTGTTTAGAAAGACTACAAGGAAACTCGGTGAAACCATGAATCGAGTGGCATCAGTAGTTGTACTTGAAGTGGAATTATGACCAAAGTTTTACTTATTTTGACATGAGTATATACATGACCCAAATATGGAGTGTGGCAAGATAAACAAGAACCCAAACTAGGGATTTTGGGTTCCTCCTTAGGAAAGGAAGCTCGGCTGACAGAATGGAGTCCAGCTGATGGATCAGTGAACCCATCTGGAGGCCTCCAGCTCTTGGCCCCGCAATTGATGTCTCTGATCTGGCAGTGCCAGCCTCCTCGATATCAATCAAGCAATCTGGTGGATTTGTCCCGTCGAGTAATCTTGAAACCATCTGCATGTATGACAAACAATTACTTTTATTTTAGCTTGTTTTATTGTATTTTTCATTTATCATGGTACAATGAAACCTCAACAATAGACCAAAGAAAAAAAAAATGACAAGGAAATAATACTGAATATTGTATCTGAATCAAAATTCAAAAACCAAGTTGTTCACAAAACTTTCCGGTTACTAATCATCATATCTCTGTTTGTGTGGAAATGATTTGGGCACTCCAAAAATGATTTAACACTCCTTTTCAGACGAAATTACCCTTAGTTTATTGAGTATAATTCCATATTGATATTTTTTCTGAACTGAGTTTGGGAGTGCACAAATCATTGGCAAGATTTCCCCTAACTCTAATACAATTTCCTTATTCCTCCACTAAGAAAAATAAATTAAAATCAACAAAACAGAACTGAATTTACACTCTAACTTTTGCTTTAGCGGTTAAGACATTTTATAATAAAAAAGTCTATTAATCATCACAACTTGCAAGAACGAAATATTGTGGATGTCCTATGTTGATGTGGTAAAGATTTATTTGAAAGTACTATTTCCCTCATACAATCATTCTTAACTTCAAAGAAGAAAAGGTACATACCTCAATTCTCAGTAAAAGTGTGGCCTTCTCAGATGATAGGGCCTCCACCTAAATGGAAATACACAAGATATTGCACACATCAAAATTTTATTTGAATATCATGTCCAATTAAAGAATGAAATCTGGCAGATCTTCACAATAGAAAATGATCACATGACCAGAAATTTTAATAATTATAGCACTATATATACAGTATCTTATTTGTAAATAAATTATTTTTTTGTGTTCTTTTAAGGCCCAACCTGGCTTTGTTTCTGAATCAACCGATCACTAAGTTGGTCCAGTCTTTTCTCCAGTTCGATTTCCATTTCAGTTCTATTCTCAATCTCCCTCTTCAGCATGTTGATGTTTTCTTCAATATTCCTAGCCTTGAAGTAAAAGAAAACAATACATATGCTATCAAGAACATCAAGAACTTTGAATTCGATTTTCCTAAGGGTCTGCTGCAGTTTTCTATTTTGGAGGTTAGAGGAGATGAGGTGACATGGGAAGGTTAAGATTTAATCTGCTCTGCCCAGATTTGTTTACTTGCTCCAGAATGGAGGGTAGAGGGGAGATGGAAGGAAATAAGATGAAAGGTATTTTTGAAAAGACTTAGGCCTTGATCGGAATGGTGGTATGATAGGAGTTGATTTCAATTCAATGGAATAGAATTGATTAGAAATGATTTCAATTGATTTTTGGTGATCGGAAACAATATAAATAGAATTGAAGGGAATTGAAATTGAGCGATTGGAAACCCCATAGGATATTAGAGGAAATGATTTCATATTTTAAATTTGACTATTATGCCCTCATTCCCAGCTTTCCACCTTCTGTAATCCCTACGGTAAATAATTCGTTGCATCTCCTTCATGCAACAAAACCTGATTAATGAAATGAGCATTTTATATCAAATTACAAATGCAATTACCAACTCAACATATTTTACAATTAAACCGGTTTTGAAATGAACAATTTAAACCAATGTATTTAATGGCTACACAAATCAATGCTTTCAATTGACGTTTCCTCAATTTGGAAAAGGAAGAAAACTAGCAATGAATATCACTAGAACATTTTTTCATTGGAACATTTCAACAAACAGCTTGTGTGCACACATTATATAGAAAGATATAGCTAAAAAGAACGTATAAATAATATACTACTGAGAAACAAAGGAACAACTGTGCTCAATTCGGAAAAGAACGAAAACACCAACGATGAATGATTAATGTCTCTCTCTGAGGTGCACATCTTCTTTAACAAACTGACTTCTGTTTTGAATAGAAAAGAGCAAAATTTTATCGGAAGAGAAAGGGGCATTTTGGTCCAGTACACCAGCGTGACTCTCAGCCCAATTGAAATCGCTCGAAATTTCTACATTCTTCATGGGATTTCGCTGGTCGAAAATTTTCCCACCAAGTCACTCCAAATGAAATCAACTCTCTATTTTTAATCGGTTCCAATCACAAGATTTGAAGGAAACGGAAATCCATTTCCAATTCTCGCGTCGTTTTTCTGTTTCCGATCAGGGCCTTAATCCCCAAATTGGGGGTGACAAAATCTGGGCAGCTCTCCTCTCCTCACCCCTCCCCTTACCTCCACTAAGATGATTGTGGAGCACAGCCTAAATGTTTAGTTCTTCAATGCCTTGTTATTATTAGTAAATCTAAACATGATACAATTACAGCTTCAGAGATAAACACCCCCGTACCTGCTGGTATACACTTCACAGTATAGTATGAAAACTTGCATATATACCTTTCATTTAGATGGTCATTATCTGCAAATAGGGTAAAACCCTATGTGCATTGCAGAAACACAATAAAAATGTGCATTTAGATGTAGTTTACAAAGGGTAAGTTCAAGACAACTGACCTTATCTTGAAGCTTTGCAACCTTATCCACCACAAGGGAATACTCTGCATCAATTAATTCCAGCTTGAATTTCCTCAAAGACTTCTTCTGCAAAAAAAAAAAAAAAAAAAAAATTTGTAATAATGCAGAAATCTAGCCCAAGTTACCAGTTAAACTACTTATATTCTGATCCTTACATAAGTTCCTAATAGAAACTTACTTCATTTCTTGAAGTAGAGCTCGTTTGAATCTTTGACATTTTTCGTTTATACTCTGCATACAAAGCATATAGATATGGTTTGTAACTTTGTATAGATAGAAATAATGCAGAAATTAGTGATGCTTCAAGAGAAGGGAAATAATCCTTGTCACAACACGTAGCACCAGACCTATCTCAGCATGATTCGCATCACTAGATTGTCTAGCTGATGGATTGAGATAGCAATTCCCCAAAATTATAATCCAGATATAGAGAGAAAAAAAGTAAATCTTTCCACAAAAATTTTGCCAAACCTAAGTAGATATGCTTTAGTGTGAAAGGGGGAAAAAAGTGGTTGAGTCGGGGAGGTCCATAAGCATGTGGCCATACAAGAGTGAAGATGTATATCTCAGGGAACTAGAACAAACTCCAGAAAAAAGAAACAGGCTGATAATATTTGACCCTAGCTCACCTTTCTGAGTAAGTTCCTTCAGTTCAATCTGCTCTCTGAGTTGTGCCACTCTGTTAATCTTTTCTTCAACGATTTTTTTTCAAAATAAAAAGGAAAATTAGTAGTCATCAAGTAAATATGGAAATAACTAAAATATGCTTATGGAGAAATAATGTGTTTGGAGGTCATGAAACATGTCAATCAGCAAATCAGAATAAAGAGTATATTTTGAGAGAAAAAAAATAGAAATGCTAAAAAGAGTATTTTTTTTTAAAAGAAATTCAGATTTTGAGAAAAATTAATATGAAAATTTCCAGATATTACATTTATCTCTTGGTGTAATTTTAATAATTCAAGGTGCACTAGTAAACGTAAAAATTAAGAAAATTGACATACTTCCAAATCTAGATTCCATTGTGTAGTTGCAAGAACTTTTGATAGCTCAGCATTTATAGCCTGGATCAAGGATAAAACTAGCATTAAGTCACTAACTTTGATTTTTATATGGGTAAAAACTGAAAGAATAACTGCGGTAATGAATCACTGTAATCAGTTTGGAGAAAGCATGCTCTGGCAAGGACCTTTGATAACCAATAAGAAATTTCATGTCAATTTCAACTTTTCAAGCTTTTATTAACAATTTCCAATACGAATATTTCCAAAGAAGGCTAAGATAAATGAGATATTTTTCAGGCGTAGCACTGCAAACTTCAAGATATTATATATACAGATAAACCGAAAAGATGAATATATCTATATCACCACTTGCATGTGGTCTAATAGCTCAGGTGGTAAGAGCACTGGACTCTCTTCTAAGAGGTCCAGGGTTCAAGTCCGCATGCTTGCGATAGGCTTGGCGAGCCAGCGTAAAAACTCAGCCATATATATAAGAAATGACCAGGGTCGGGTGTCATTTCTAGCCTACCCCGACTTGTTTGGGACAAAAGGCTCTGACACCACTTTCCCTCTCTCAAAGATTCCAAGCTACCCTCTTTTTATGTTTAACTCATGCAAAAAATTATTTTTAAGAAACAGTTCATACTCTGATGCTTTTAAATTGAATAAAACAAAGTTTGCATCTTGCCGTCAACATTTATCTTTTGATATCCCATACAGTATTTATGAAAATACTTCAAGTGAACCTTATCACAGTTTATATAGTTAGAATACCTCAAGCTCCGCTACACGAGCAAGAGCTTCCATTCTTGTACTATAATGCCTTTTCTTCTCCAACTCAACAATCTCTATTGTCTCAGTTGTATTCACTTGTAAAAGTGTAGCCTGAAACAAATAAATGACATTAGAAGCATTAGTAAAAAAAAAAAGATGCAAAAATATCAGTCAACTACAATTTGTCCTTTTAAGCTCAAGAAGATCTAGGAAAGGCAAAAGGCACATATACTTAATAAACAACTATTTGCTCACTCGTCTTAAACTTCAATTTCTAAGCTTTCAGTACTCATTTCCTTTAGTGAAATCTTTTAAAAAAGTTCAGTTTTCTACATAAAACTTTATAAAAGCAGCTCACATACAACCATGAATAAATAAAAATAAGAAATCACATAATCTGAATGAAGCAGTACCTGTTGAGCTTGTTCCTTCTCCCTTTCTTGAAGAACCCTTTCTAGACTCCGTTTTTCCCCTTCCAATCTCGCAACCAATTCCTCCTTTTCTCTTATAGCCTTAGCTGCCAACTCAGCCAATCTTTCCTCCCTCCTTTTCCTCCTTTCCTCTCTCTTCCTTTTCTCTTCCTCTGAATCATAGGAAGAGTCAGAATCTGAACCACTCTCGCTCTCGCTCTCACTGACAGAATCAGCAGCCATCTTGGTTTCCTCTCTCTTTTCTCCTTTACCATCTTTTTCCGTCTTTACCACACTAACTCGTCTTTGACCTGCCACTTTGGCAGTAAAACCCCTCTTTGTTGTCTTTGAAGGTGAACTGAGAATCTCAGTCCAGTCAGCATCAGCATTATCAGTCGCCTTGACAATTAAGGTCGATGGTGATGGTGATGTAACTCTACTGCTGTCAGCAGAAAAAATTGATGACTTCTGGGGCAGTAATTTGGATACAGAAGGTTTTTTCCTGGGGAGGTTGATAGTTTTGGGCTCTGTGGCAACTTCTTTGGTGGGGTCATGGACAGCACTGGCAAATAATTGTGGGTCAGATGAAGGATGAGGCCGGTCAGTCTTGCCAAGGGACTCAGCAGCTTGCTGATCGATCTAGTTTTAAGATTTTAGAGAGAGATAAGATATATACCCAGCAGATATGTACATAATAAACCACTAATTATTCATGATGATGACAATATCGGTCCAGTAATGATATGAAGTAGTAGTAGTAGTAGTAGTAGTAGTAGTATGTCAGGTATGATTCTATAGTGAATTAGTGATACAATGTATGTTCAGTAGAGTAATTAGTACTAACAACTTGCACCTTTATGTCTTTAAGATCAATTGTTTGCTTTTTCATTCTAAAGCTTCAGTATATGATCTAAAAGAAAAATAAAAATTGAATTAACGAACAGCAGTACTATAATTATGTAACGCTGATTGGGCTGGTTTGCAAACAAAACCCCAAGTTGAAATCGTTTCTGCATAAGAACAGTGCAGTGCCATATTATTTGGAATTGACAGATTGGCAGTATCATGACTACTTTCAGTCTTTATAATTCCTGAATTGACAGTTTTAGTCTGGTTAGACAGTTGGTTACTAATGAATCAGATTGTTTGAACAAACTTAGCTTCAATTCACCAGAAATGGTAGAAAACCCAGAATAAAAATGAAGGTACTGACATGCTGAAGGAGATTCTCAGCGGCCTTGATCTTAGAGGAGATCCAATTCGCCATGGTTGAACAAGCTTAGCTTACCTCATTAGAGGCGTTCCTTGTCTGAACTTTTCAATTAAAGAGAGAGAGAGAGAAGGAACAAATGGAAATGGGATCTAGCAAAGCTAGCTAGACTACGCAAACGCCATGAATTGGTGAAGGAGAGAAGACAGATGAGAAAGAGAAAGCAACTAGGCCTGAAAACGCCATGAATTAATTGATGGGCCTCACTAATATAAGCAGGCTTCTAAATGACGGCCCAATGACTGATGAGTCGGTCTTCGGCTCTTTGCTCAAAACAAAGGAAAATTTTTTAAAAACTTTTCAAGAGATACATGTAATTCAAGATTTTTTATTTCAGAATTTTACATCTTTTAAAGTCATGGCGCCTCAAAATTAATCACCTTGGGAGTTTGTAAAGAGCAAAGAGTTTATACTGTAACACCCATCCAAAATTTAATATTGCCATGACGAAAACAAACCATATCAGGTTCGTAATAAATGTTACACATGCCTGCACAACTAATCACAGCCACACATCGCCTCTCGTTCCCTAATTTTCTATAGGCCTAGAGTAGTCGAACAAGAAAAAGAGAAATTGTTGAGAACCAGCTCTTAGTATAATAACAAAGAGTAATACATATTGACTCATTGAGTGAAAGGTCGCAGGTTCTGGAGATCTTTCATAAACATTTAATTTAAAAATATGTTGAGTGGCTTAGAACTCCAATTTATCTTAAAAAAAAAAGAAAAAGAGAAAAAAAAATAAAAAGAGAAATTGTTAGCATGTGTTGTATAGGTTGAAATCCATTTGAAACGTAAAATTTCTCACAAACAAAATAAAAAATTGTCTTTTTTCCAAATATGATATACATGAATTTTATATCATGTATTCTTTTTGATAAAAATAGAGTTATGACAAGCATACAAACTACACGTGGCTAGCACAACCATCTGCGAACCATCTAATCCTAATTGCGCCAAGCGATCTTATCAATAAATAAAGTATATGTTCAAGAACTTGACACTGCCTTATTGTCAAAAAAAAAAAAAAGAAAGGAAATTGACAGATGGTTCCAGAGTAACGGCCAAGTGAATGACGCTATATTCCAAATATAATACGGAGTCACTGAATAGCGGGTCCCAACTGACGGACTCTAGTGTATAACCTGAAATAATGAAAAAGAAGGGGCTTTGTCAATGACTTGTGGGTCCCCAAACGAAGATACTTGAGCTGGTTCGTGTAATGTAATGGCTGCTCTGCTTTAGCTCTTCACAACCGCTGAATAATTGTGCTGCTTATTGCTTGATACTGTATCTCTATAAATAGGAGATGATATATATATAGCACTCATAGAATTATGTTTTGATAATACAAGTCATAAAACTTGAAAAATTTTGTCGCCCTTCTCACTGGCTTATCTTTCTTTCTTCCGCTTTTCATCGTTCCATTTGATTCATTGAGTTTATAGCCTAGTCGTGCTCGTGCATTCTAAATTCAAGTTAAAATACAAAAAAGTGTGATAGGGATTGTTGAGGCGGCAACATAGTTCTGAGTTGAGACTTATGAGCTCTGGTGTATCCGATACAAGCTAGCATGCATGCATATATAGTCCATAACCTTTGTATCCAAAATTGTATGTGCATGACAAATATAAGCTAGCATATATAGTCCATAACCTTTGTACCTGAACTAATAGCTAGGGACACACATGGATGGGGCGCCACACAATGGTATTGATATTTGCAATGACGACAACTCGGATCAGAGGCCGAATTCACCGGGAATGGAGGCTGTTGCGCACAAGTACAAGGTGCTTGCCCCGCCAAAGCAGAGCACTGTTAAAAAAATTAAATGGAAGCTAAAAGAAACGTTTTTTCCCGACGACCCGTTTAAAAACTTCAAGGGACAGCCAGCCCGAAAGAAATTCCTCCTTGCTGTGAAGTACTTCTTCCCGATCCTAGATTGGCTGCCACGCTACAAGTTGTCGATGTTCAAGTCTGATCTCCTCGCTGGTCTCACCGTAGCCAGCTTGGCTATACCGCAGGTAATTAATTAAGTTAGCTAGTTATTGCATGTTAATTTTGGTTATCAGGTGGGTAATTGATTAATTTTTCATTTCAGGGTATTAGCTATGCTAAGCTAGCCAACTTGCCACCTATCATTGGCCTTTGTAAGCTAAATTGCTACCTAGCTATTGTCATTCTTCATTAATAATCACTCAAGCAAATAATTAATTTGTAGTTTAGTACATAACAAGCACAAATTAATTAAATTAATACTCGTCTTCGTCTGTGTGTGATGCGTTTTGATGACATGTACATATGTTGAAGATTCGAGTTTCATCCCGCCACTTGTGTATGCGGTGCTCGGGAGTTCAAGAGGCCTTGCAGTTGGTCCTATATCAATTGCATCGCTCATAATGGGAGGGATGCTGAGCGAAGCCGTGAACCCTTACGCTGACCCCGCTCTCTTCCTCCAGCTCGCATTTACCTCCACTTTGTTTGCTGGAGTGTTTCAAGCTTCCCTTGGCATCCTCAGGTACAAGTGTACAACCTTCCCCTTAAGAAAAACTAAAGAAACACAACTGGTCATATATAATTTTCAACTTGTAATGTTTTAGACTGGGGTTCATCATAGACTTCCTGTCAAAAGCAACACTAGTAGGGTTCATGGCAGGGGCTGCCGTCATAGTCTCTCTGCAACAGCTCAAGGGCCTCCTGGGAATTACGCACTTCCCAAAAAAGATGGGAGTTGTTCCTGTTATGAAAGCTGTCGTTCGCACAACAAATGAGGTTGGTCGCTTCAATTTTAAATTTCAATATTGTTTGATTTGGTTCTAGCTCTTCTGCTGAGTCTGAGCTTGGGACATTTTGCTTGGCAGTGGTCTTGGCAGACGATTCTGATGGGGGCCTGCTTCTTGTCTTTTCTACTATTCACTCGGCACCTGGTATATTATTTTTTATTTTTTGGTGGAAAACATAGAATGGTCTCTGTTTTCTGTTTAAAATGAACATGGTTTCGATACATTGACTCTCAAAAGTTCGAGTTCTAAATCTCGTCGTTCTGTGACATCAAGAGCAATTTTCATGTCACCAAATAAAACTCGGGCTGCCATGTCATGCCATACATTGCAGTCTTACATATGATTTGTCATGACATGATAAATTTTATGTTATTTTCTTCAAAATTTAAAATGGTGAATGGAAAAAAAAATGCAAAGTTGTGACATTTGTAGCATCAAAACTTATGGTATTAGAATTCTTCTCTAAATAAAAATAAAAACATAATTTTATTTACTAGAGTTAATGTATGAATAGTATTAGTGTCATGATTATCGTGGTCATTGTTAGTAGATAATAATTATTATTCATAATATTATGGTTGGTAAACTTGTGCCTTAAGACATATTGGTGTATAAATTATGTCAATGTCAAAGTAAATTTTATTTAAACAATTTTGTTTAAGAGAAGCAAATAATTAATGATGGGTTGAGATATTTTTTAACAATAACTATTTGTAATGTCATTTTCTTAGTATTACTTTATTTTTAATGATGTACTAGATTTGTTTGATTAAAAAAAAATGTCAAGTCATATTTTTAATATATGCATCCCGGCATGCAGCACTCTGATGTTCTCTTGAATTGTCCAAATGAAAAATCTTATACAATATTGTTTATTTAAGAAATTTTTAATATATTATATTCTATATCTATATAATTATAAAAACCACGAGTGCTACCAACCCTCATTGGAATAAAAAAGCAAAATAAGGAAAACAAATCTCTACCTAATATCTTTGGCAGAAAAAATAGGAAACAAAATCTCTACAAAAAATTTTTGAAAAATGCAATGAGGGCATGTACAAAAATTTAATAAGAAAAATGCAAACTTCTTGAAATTAAAAAGAAATATACTAAAGAAAAGTGAATCGGCCCTTCCAATATAAATATTATTCTCTTGACTTCTATTGAACCAGTCCTTCCAAATAAATCGGGTCGGATTGGGCCAGACCTAGTCCCTCGATATCCGTCCCATCAAAATTCATCTTTGTCGAAAATTATATCCGGCTCTTCTAGATTCTTATCCGTTGTAAATTTTTCAAAAGACCGGTCCGGTGCGGATTTAAACACAGTCTTTCAAAGGACGGACCAAAGATCAAGAATTTTTGCATATCATCCGTTCGGTGATCGCTCAAACTTTGCCAAATCGAGATTTGAAAACACTGCCCAATAAGATTGATTTCAAGAATTCCAATTTTCTTATGGTCCGTCCGTGACATCGGCAGCCGATTTTTTTTTTTTTTTTTTTTTTTTTTTTGCTAATCAGGGCTGGGAGCAAGAAAAATATATAATATGAGTATATGACTCAATAATGGGACACTTAATTTATGGTTTGGTATTACGAGTCAAAAGAAGTTCTATAATATGCAAAGCTGCAAAACCGAACTCAATAAAAATACTGCTAGGCAAAATTTGTTCGAAGTTATCAAACTTGGTCATTAAATACATCAATGTAAGAGTTTTGGTGACGTAAAATAATAATAATAATAAATGTAACAAATAATTTAGAGTTTTGGGTATGCAGTTTTGGTCTGCATGGTCGTGAAAATGGTCTCATAGGTACTGGTTAGGTTGGGGACAAGTTTGGAAATTAGTACAAGTCCTAATAGGTATTGGTATGAGTTTGGTACTGGTATAATTAAGTGACAGTTGCTATGACTGGATTTTCTTTTGTTTGTTCCAGTTGGTACCAGTACAGTTAGTATTAGTACTAGGGATAGTTGTATTGAATTTTCTCTCTTTTGATTAATACTAATTGGTACTGATATGAGTGTCAGGCTTAGTTGAGAGATGTCGGTAAACTAGGTTAGGAGTTTACCATTAATGTGTTTTGAGTTATGTTATGATTGCTTTGTAATTTTTTTTTATTAATGAAAATCGCCAGTATTTTGCTGGCCCTCAAAAAAAAATACTTGTAATTCATGTAAAATTATTGATCATGAAAAGTAGAGACCTTGATATTCCATTTTATACTTTCATATATATATATAGTTGAAAGTGAAATAAATTGAGTGCTGAATTTCTTTGTACAAATGTTTGTGTTCATACAGAGCATCAAAAACCCCAAACTGTTTTGGATTTCTGCTGGAGCTCCTCTAGCATCTGTCATCATCTCAACCCTCTTCGTCTTCATCTTCAATGCACAAGATTACAACATTCAAGTTGTTAGTATTGATTCAATTTTTCATTGAGGAAGACGTTATTTCTTAATTATTTAATTTTACAATTCACCTTTCTTTGCAGATTGGAAAATTGAAATCTGGACTCAACGGCCCTTCCTTGGACAGATTGCTATTTGATGGCACCTACTTGGGTGTCACAATGGAAACTGGTCTTGTAACCGGAATCATCGCATTAACAGTAAGCAATTCATATTTCATAGTTATTATTATTATTATTATTATTATTATTATTATTATTATTATTATTTTGGCATTACTACCCAAACAATTATGACGCCATTGTTAACTTATTCACTTATAAAATTTTTGAAAAGTTGATTTGATTTGCGACCACGCAATTTATTTGGTGTCTTCAGGAAGGAGTGGCTGTGGGGAGAGCATTTGCTTCTCTCAATGGCTACCATATTGATGGAAACAAAGAGATGATGGCCATAGGATTGATGAACATTGTGGGTTCTTGCACTTCATGCTATGTTACAACAGGTAATCTCTACTTTCTAATCTTCACTTGGTATTTCTTTTTTTGGGTTTAGATAAGGATCATCCTTAAGATTTCTCCTCCCCATTATTTTCATAGGAGAACGCATTTTCACTTTTCATTTTTAAAAAACAACGCTACTTATCTTTTTATTTTTCCTCACTCCCTGGATTATATCATCGTATTCCCCTCCCTTCCTCGCATCAATAATTCCATCTCTCCTCTCACCTTATGCTCATCTTCCACCCACCCCCCCCCCCCCCCTCAATATTATTTTTCTAATTGTTCTAGTTTTGAATTCTAATTGTTCAAGTTTATATGCTAAGTGTCCAGATACAATTTAATTGTCCTTGTTTCTAGGACAGTTAATAATATTTTTCATGACAATTAACTATTTTTTCACGATAGTTACTATTATTTTTCTAATTGTCCTAATTTTGTAAACTAATTGGCTAGTTTTCAAAACAATAAATAATATTTTCCAAGATAATTAATTTTTTTCGGTATTATTTTTCTAGTTGTCCTGATTCTGTCAATTAATTGTTCTGATTCTCAAGATTGTAAATAATATTTTTCAGGATAATTATTTTTTATAAACAATTAGTATTATTTTTTCAATTGTATAAGTTTTTAGAATAATTAGTATTAAAATATAAGGCAGTTAGTATAATAATATAGGGAGGATTGATAAAATGCTATGCATTGCACGAATGTCTTTCGTGCTATGGATACGTTCTTGAATTTCATACTTCAAACAACCGATCCAAACCGTTCATTGTCTTCTTCATTGAAATCTCATTAGAAATCAAATTTTACTTTTATTTTGAATTTTTTTGCTATTTAGATTTTTAAAATACTTAATCTAATAAATTCTTAACCCAATAACAGTGATTTTTAAAAATCTGAGAAAAATAGTAAAAAAAATAAAAAAAAATGTGAAATTTGATTTCTAATAAGATTTCAATATGTAGAACATAATGAACGGTTTGGATCGATTGTTTGAAGCATGAAATGCAAGAACGAATCCGTAGTACGAAGGGCATCCGTGCTATGCATAGCATTTTAGCAATCCTCATAATATAGGACAATTAGTATTATTTTATATAATAGCATGAGGTAGAGGATGCAAGGAAGTGTAGGCGCTAAGAGAGGATGGGATGGGTATTCACTAGATGGCAAGGGATGAGATCAGAGAAAGAAGGGGGTGAGTAAATGCTCAGAGTTAAGAGAGGTGAGTAACGCTGAGAGTTAGAATGGCACTAGATTCAGATGAGAATGATAGAGATGATGATAAGGATGATCGTAAGTAATTCCGTCTTTTTTATCCGTAAATTTTTCTGTATGGACCAATGACAATACAATACATCAATGACTTTTTCTTGGCGACAAAAAATATGTTTGACCGTGATATTTTATAGACATAACTTAAATTTCATATTTAATAATAAACATATAAAATAAATAATTTAAAAAATTTTCAAAC
Source organism: Rhynchospora pubera (assembly GCA_028095005.1). Lineage (NCBI taxonomy): Eukaryota > Viridiplantae > Streptophyta > Magnoliopsida > Poales > Cyperaceae > Rhynchospora > Rhynchospora pubera. Next base: position 226,112,313 of record CM051459.1, on the reverse strand, counting down.
TCCAAACATTGACAGAACAACACTTTTTCATCAGGCGCCACTCCCATTGACGCAACCACCGGTAAGCCCCATCAGTGGTGCATCTGGATGTTAATTGTTAAAATTATTTATTTTATATGTTTATTATTAAATATAAAAGTTAGATTATGTTTATTAAAAAAAATCACGGCATGTTTGTGACCAAATTAATTGGCCCAACTTTTTTTAATTCTGCCTTGAAGTTTTCTATTTTGGCAGAAAAATATTTTAGTGCACAAGTTTCAAAAATATAAATGCAAACAGTAAGTGGCACTAAACAATTTTTTTAATATAATTTATTTATTTTAACTTGCTGAAAACAAAAATACAGGAACCTTCTCACGGTCTGCAGTGAACCACAATGCTGGTTGCAAGACACCAATTTCAAATGTAGTGATGGCGATAACTGTGATGGTGACACTGCTCTTACTAATGCCTCTGTTTGCATACACTCCTAATGCGGTTCTCGCAGCAATCATAATTTCGGCCGTGATAGGTCTAATTGACATTCAAACAGCTTATCATATTTACAAGATGGACAAGGTTGATTTTCTTGTTTGCATTTCTGGATTTCTCGGAGTCATCTTCATCTCGGTACAAGGAGGGCTTGGCATTTCGGTAGGTACAATAAGCATCAAGTTCATTAGATATTTACACACTGATAATGGATAGGCATTATATATTGTTAGTGCTCGGTGGTGATAAATTCTCCTCTCTCAGCAACCAATTTGTGCACTAAAATAAAAAAATTCTAGATAGTATATTTGTATATAGAGAAGGGTTCCAATGCCAACATTTTGGTTGCCCCCAAATGCCAACATTTCACTATTTGGTTACTTTTTTAAAATTTAAAATAGAAACGTCAAATCAAAACCGGTCATCTTATTTAGTTCAATGACCGATGCATTTTGATATAAGTTTTGTAAATTTTAGAGTTTATTTGATACTCTATCAAAGGCTAAAACATGGACGTATTAGAATGAATCTATCACAATTAATAAGGTTCGTTTATTTTTCTACCTCTTGATAGAGTAGCAAATAAACTCTAAAATTTACAAAACTTATATCAAAATGCATCGGTCATTGAACTAAATAAGATGACCGGTTTGGATTTGACGTTTCTATTTTAAATTTTAAAAAAGTAACCAAATAGTGAAATGTTGGCATTTGGGGGCAACCAAAATATTGACATTGGAACCCTCCTCTTGTATATAATGCAGTTTTTGCGTTTTAATTATTAAAGAAATTATTGCAATGCTGCCTTGGTACAATTAAACACTGCAACTTGGGAAATCCTTGTGTGCAAATCCTAGGTGATCCTCTGTCCAATATTCAAAAAAGGGGGAAAAAGTACAACAATTGTCTTCATAAATTAAAAACAAAACAGCGAAATTAAAAACAAAACAGCGAAAATGATAGAAAATTATTTTAATGGGAGGATTTTTCTCTTCTGAAATATCCCATTGGTGCATAATTTATTTTTCTTCGGCACTTGTATCCATTACTCATAGGCAACTCCACTGGTTTGTAGGTGGGTCTATCGATATTTAGGATACTTTTTCAGATAACTAGACCTAAGATCGCGATTTTGGGAAACATTCAAGGCACCGATATTTATAGGAATTTACATCAGTACAAGGAAGCTCAGAGAATACCGGGATTTATCATTCTTTCTGTTGAGGCACCTATAAATTTTGCAAATACAAACTACCTCCATGAAAGGTAAACGTATCTTATAACTGAATTTTATCTTTATATAGAATAAAAATAAGTGGGACAGTGATATTACATTTTTTTAAAATAAAAGTAACAAAAGTGAACAGAGCTATTTGTTAAAAAATACAGGTTAGTTCCGCTACAGGTATCTGTAACACATGAATAAATTTCGATTTATTTTAACATTCTTTATTTATTTCGGCAAATTTATTTATTTATTTATTTCCTGGCAGAATCAGAAGATGGATTGAAGAAGAACAGACTGCTGAAAGTAAAGTCACAAATCTTCAATATATCATCTTAGACTTATCAAGTCAGTATTCCTTAATTCTTTTGTAATTTCATATAATCCATTTAAGAGTATTGTACGATTTTCAAATAAAAATACATACATTTATTAGGTGTACTTACAGTCGATACAAGCGGCATTGCATTCTTCATGGACTTAAAAAAGACAATAGCAAAATATGGCCTTCAGGTATTTTACATCAAGTATCTTTTATATCAAGAGTGTTTCTACTTACATAATAGTTAGTCTCTACACATTATTAAATTGAAATGTTATCTTTCAGCTAGTGTTTGTCAATCCGGTTGGAGAGGTTATGGAGAAGTTGCAGCGAGCAAATAAGCTTCATGACTTTTATGGGATAGATTCTCTTTTCCTGACAATTAGTGAGGCTGTGATTTCCCTTTCCTCCTTCATCAAATTGTCTCCATAAGTTGATTACTCCAGATTTTTCTGGTTGTACCTGCTTCTTTCCCACAATTTTCCTCTTCTACTAATCAATCGAAGTTAAATCTCGTTCCTATGTGTTCAATGGCTACAAGACAGCTGGAAAAAGGGTAAATTTCATATCACTATCTAGAAAGCACTGTTGTTAGACTTTGTGTTGCTGGCTCCTGGTAACTGGTACGAGTGAAAGGAGACATGTCCAAAGCCAAGGGTCATTTGGCTTGTGACTGCCAAGGTGGTCGAAGCAGTGGAAGCTACTATCCTGGAGGAACCGAACATGTTAGTGACAGTTGTTGTAGCTGTGGTGAACAGCACCTTACTGTTGTAACCAGGATGGTAGTTTCAGTCGCAATACAGGTGGCAGCAAATGTTGGAATTACTTCTATGAACAGCACCTTAGTTCGGTTTAGATGATCCTTTCATCTGTAAGAACTTCTTGGGGTTGTACTGTGTGTTGTGTGATGTTGTAGCTGTTGTTGAAGTTTAGGTATTGAACATTGCAATAGTTTTAGTTTTAGTTGATCTTGTAAAACTTGGCAACTCCACCAAGAGTTTCTAAGAAGAAAAACTAATTTATCTGTACAGCATTGTGATTAGCAACATTAAGTTCCATTGTCAAACTAACTAACCAGAGCCTCGAACCTTACATGCAGAGGGCTGTTGCTAACCTCAGACAAACGAATCCAGTTCATTTTCAAATTATATTATGTTGATTTTGAATTTAATAATTGAACTATGCCTAATACAGGATCTAATTTGGGTATAGATTTCATAATTAAAAATTCTCGGCTGATCGCTGATTGACCACAGAAGGCAGTGTTGCCAGCTATGCCAGAATTTTTTATAGGAAAAAAGATAACATATTTACCAAGTCGATTTGTTGATCAGTTCTGTGCATGCAAACCGTTGAGTAGTTGAAGTCGCATAGACATTGCTATTTGCTAGTGAGTCTATAAAAAGTCGCCCATGAGACTATGAGAGCGAGGGTTGTGTTAGTGTTATGCTTAAAAACAATAAAAATCAAGGCAAACCCTTAATAGGGCCCAGCTGAACTGCAACTGCAAGTTTATTAAATCTTAGTGCACATCCATTCTGTTTCTGTGGGCTGGCGAGAGGCCGTAGAAAGGTTGGGTGTGTTATTTTATTAGTCTAGGTCTCTAGGAGGTAGAGGTGCATAACGTCCAAAACGGTAACGAAACTGAAGTGTTTCGTTAACCGTTTCATTTTGAATACGAAACCGTTTCAAATTTGCATTAACCATTTCATTTTGGACAAAACGATCGAAATCACGAAAATACACATAGACAAAACCGTTTCAAGTTTGCGTTAACTGTTTCGTTTCGTTTTGGACAACAAAACGAAAGGACAGTCGAAACAGTCGCTGTTTTCAGGCCTACAAGGAGCTTTGTTCCTGCATTTTAGTTTAGGATGATCGGTGTACAAATTGTAGAAACTGTGCAGGTATCCCACTAGAGCTCCACACTGATGAAAACTCTATACTGGTGTCCTGTAGTTTTCACATGAAGCACATTATTTGGTAACAAACTTAAAATGCTCAGACAGCCATACCCATGGAAAATGCTCAGACATTCATGAGGGTTTTTCAAACATGACTGGATACCTACCAAAACAGACCTTCCATGTCTAACAGAAAGCGATAGATGCACCGACCCAAACTGCCGCACAAGGAGATTCCATTTCTTTTTACCATTTTGCCCTCAATATGAGTAATAAATATAATGGATTCCGCTGGATAGTCCACTTTTTTGTTTGGGTGTGTGTGTGTGGGGGGGGGGGGATTTCTTGGGATAGTACTAGCACAAAACAATGTTCTCTTTCAACTAACAAAGAGCAGAAATAGGTTAATATCTTGATATTCACAATATCAGCCAAAAAAATCAGCACCATCCTCTACATCATCAGTTTTGATGCTGCCGGACTGTGCCATCAGAATCCTATACACACGCTTTGAACAAACCTCACCCAGCCTCCTTTCTCCGTTGCCCAAAATGCCTTCCATCATAAGGTCCTTCAGTAGAAACTCTTTCTCATGGACCTGTTATCATGTCAGCTAAATTTAGAACCAAGGATTATTAACACGAGCTTAAGCTAGGAAAATGCACTAAAGCTGACATTTTGACATTTAAACATAAACCAGCCACCAACAGTGAATTTATCTATCAATTGATGATCCAAAGCCCAAAACAACCAAAAATTACACTAAAGCTGACATTTTGACATTACCTTATTAAATACCCTAATTGTAGTAAACTAAGAAATCAAACAGCAAACCAGATCTGACCACAACCTAATTTGACCCTGAAACAACAAACCCAACAGTGAATCTTATTTTAGCCAACACAAGCCCTTGTTTTCCCAAGAATCGAGTCAGCTAGGACTCTCAGCCCATTTTAATACAATACTCAAGTGACCCAAACCATCCTTTACACTTGAATGATTGTCAACAAATTGATTGGCTTATATATCATATTCCATTTTTGTAGTTAAAAATATATAATGATGTCAGGCACGTTATGACCCACAAATGCATATAATTACTGCATTACTGTTTACTGTTGCTGGATGGCACATTACTAATAACATTTAACAAGATCCAAATGGCTTGCACTAAGGTTAAACAGAACTCACTGATCTAGCTGAGTCCAAATACACATTCAACAGAGATCTCATGGTTGGGTATTTCTTCCAAATAGCTATTGCATGTCTGGGCTGCACCTTTGGAATCGCTATAAGGACCTTCAACCTGAACTCCAGTGTTTATTACATTTGCATATCATGATTAATCTCAATCGTTTGAAAATGATACTAACACAATGGACAATTATAAATAAATAAAACTGCATTTACATACAGAATTGAGGAAAAATAGGTTGAGGTCGGAATTTTATAACGAATTATGAGATATAAAAGGAATTTTTCTATAGGGACAAATGAATTTTTTGTATGTTGCCATAAAAGAACATTTTTTGTGTTTTGCCTTTTCTCTTCTCATCTGTGTTATGCTCATTTGGGATTTTGCATGGCTGTCTCAAAATTTCATAATTAACTAGGCAACAAAAAATAAAGGAATCAGGCCAAACACAAAGCTACCGCATTGCAACCAGAAACTGTACTGCAACTAGAAGCATCTGTTGAAAGAAATAGGCACAACTTACCAAATATTTTTCTTAATCAGATTTTTTTCAACAGCATCCTTTGGAATGATCAAACCATTCGCATTGACAGATAACCATGTCAATTTCTTTCTACATTATGACATAAGACAAATTGTGAGAATTTTATGGAAACAAAATTGAATTGAAAAAGAAAAATTACAATCAGTTTTGCCTTCTGTACTAAAAACTACAGTGAGGACCAATTAGATGCCTAATCAAGTTTATATTAGCTGCTAATAGAGCAATTAAGAATCAAAATGAAAGTACTGATTTATAGATGACATGACACAAGAAAAATTGAAGAATCACTTGAAATATCTTGAAATGCTGTAATAACATAGTTTAAAAAAAAAAAAAGAAGCACGCATCCTGGAAGCAATATAGGAAGTATCATATATATCCCATACAAAACAAAAGTTAATTTTTCTTTCGTACCCCTCTGTAGTCTGAACATTTACTTCCAGAGATAACCACAAGTGCTCTCCTTGTACACTTTAAAATGAAATTTTGCATTTTTTTTACAGGAATAGAAACAACTTCTTGCTTGCAGGGATGAATGTCATAGTATAATGTTTGTTGGAAAATTATAGTTTTATACATAGATAACTGCTTTATTACCTAAATTGGCAACTCGCGAGACTAGATGTTAGTCCAATAATATGCTCAGCAAGCTCAGCTTCATCTATGCATTGCCTTGAGTGAACTTGAGAATAATGTGTAGCTAATTTTGAAATAACCTACAGCATAGCAACTTTTTCAGATGTTTATACACAACACATGTATAGCACACTTAGTCATTTCTTTTCATTTGCATCTTAATTGAGTTCAGAATTCAGAATCAAGTGTTTTTGGAAAGTTTTAATATTATTGGTTCAGGTCAGTTTCAGCCTGCTCAATTTCTGTTACTTTTCATATTTTTTTAGACATGCCTTTCAATTCCAATTATAATTTTCTACATGTAGTAGGTCCTTAGTCTTGTTTAATTTTTATCAGGTAAAATTCAGATTGCTTTGCTTTCCAAATATCAACATCGAGAGCAAGAAATTAAGGGAGTTCGTTAAAGCCACCCCTTTTCCCATGTAATAACTAGGTCATACGTTTTTAGCACAAACCTCGTCAACTGAGGGGCTTCTCCAACCGTTAGATTTTGATGGGTTCTTGTACTGGCTTTGTTCCCTAAATTTATTAAACAGAGTTAATTAGATAAGATATAAATGAGGCTAAAAGTAATTATATTGCTTGCAAGTCAAGTTTTCCATTGATATTGATGAAAAAATTCTTGACAGAAGCCAGTAGTACTATTGTCTGTAAATGGAAATGCTACATTGTATTTTTTTCACTCATCATCAAATTTAAGGTAGATATATAATTTTAGATTAGTAATGGCCAATGGGAACAAACTAATACAAAAACAAAGTAAGATGAGAAAAGGAAGAAGACTTGACCGTTTCTTAATGTAGCTCATTAAATTATTGGTTGCATAGCAAATTGTGAATGATGGATATTGGCATCGCACTTTATGTACATGGTCCACAATTAAATTGTTTCTGATGAGATCACAAAATTCCTCAGCTTGATACACAACTAGAACATAAGGCACTTCTGCCCCCACTGATGAATGCTACATTGCAAAGTACCAGACTAATTAGCAACCAATTTTTAAAGGAAAAGAAATAAAAACTATCTTGTTCATTTAAACATCAAATCAGTGTTTGTTATTTTAAAAAAAAATATATTTGCTCAACAAAAATTAACACCATCATTAACAAAATTGCTTGAATTTGGTCATACCTTTATCAGCCCACAAGGGCGTGTTTGGATGTGCTAAAGAATAAGGTTTGAACAAGAAGAACAGATTTTTCTTGTTCCATTTTTTGTTGGAACAAGGACAACAGCTTGTTCTTGATCCATGTTTTTGTTTGAGCAAGCAACAAGGTTATTTCGGGCTTGAACAAGGTATTAAAGACCATACCAAACATGGAATAGCTTGTTCTTGTTCTTATTCTTGTTACTAGTTCAAGGGGCATCCAAGAAATAAACTAACATTAAAACAATCAAACACAAAAAAAAAAAAAACCAAACATGAGTGGAACTTGTGGAAAAGTGTATTTGACAGGACCACTAGTGTTTAACCAGTAACAAAAAAAAATGGAGGCCTATCTTAAACATTAGTACAAAATAAAGGATAGTTTCACAAAAAGGTATAATACATGCTACCTGAGTGACTTCATCAGGTATGTTCATCTTCCAAATGATTGATCCCTCAATTGGGTTTCTCATAATTCGGTATGAGAAACCCTTTTCTGCGAACATGGTTAGAAGATACCCTACATGAAATAAAGCATAAAAAATACAGAGTAACAAAGTCTCAAAGATCAAAAGATTAAATCCCTTAAAACCACAACTCAACAGAAATGAAGCAAAAGGCATACAGTTTTAAGTTAGTTTAAGTGCTTTCAGTATATTATAATTTACAGCTTACAGTTTTGGACATATGAAGACAATGCCTAATAATTTTCTATTGGTATTTTGTTAAATAAAGATTGGCTGTAGATAATTGATAAAAGATACCTTGTCCCTAAAAGTTAAAACATATTTCTGTCAACCCTAAAATGTTGAGAACCACATTTTACACATCCAAATCAAAGAAAAATAGTAAATCAAATAAAAATGATTTGTTCTCCATATTAGAGTACTTGTTTGATTGTTTTCATTGAATCACCATGCAATGGTCAGAGGCAACTTAGCAACTTATTGTAAACTTAACTTTTAATTAAAACAAAAGGTTGTTAAAATCATTCATGAGGAGACATACTGTTATTTTACATGATAAGTTATGCTGATGACTAGTTTATTTAACAATCACTACAACCTACAGAACTGCTACCAAAATTTTTTTAAAAAAGTAAAAACTGTAGATAGGTTGTGCATAGAATTTAGGGCAAATCGAGACCCGATGTGTCCTCCATAAAATGACTAGACATAACATATAGATTCATCAGCACTAGATCAGTGAGTAAGTGGTTTCCAAATAGCAGTAGATTAGACCCGATGTACTTGGTAGCTGACTTTGCTGGTAGTAAGTAGTAGGAGGGTAATTTGTTGGGTTTTATAAGTCACAGTGAGTGACTTGAATTCTGTATGTGGGCATTTTGTTCTTAATGAAATGCAGGACTCCCTACTTGGGAGTCTATTTTCAAAAAAAAAAAGATAGGCAGCCAACCTAACAGGTTCAAACAATATCTACAACTTCTTTCAAAAAAAAAAATTGACAATCGATTAGTTGCTGTCTTAATTGTCAGTATGTTTGTTCCCATGAAGTTAAGTTTAATTGTTACATCTATTGTTAATGCAAAACAAGATATGGTTTGTTTTACAAAAGAACTATCTTGTTTGAAGATGTAACTTACCTCCAAGTTTTCCACCCTGTACAACCTTGGAATCAATTTCAGCAACAATTGATTTTAGGGCTAACTTTCCCTTCTCCCATTTCTTATTTTCTTTCTCCAATTTTTTGAGCTCTTTTTCCTCCGCTTTCTTAGCTTCCCTCTCTAATTTCTCCTCCTGTAAAAAAAAATATTACTGAGATCGAGAAAACCAGGAATTACTTTCAATTTCAAAATTCAAATGTCTGGTTAGGGCAAAAGAAGAGACGATATCCTCAGTGCTGAAGAGGAAAATTTATCCCCATTACTTGAAAATTCAAGTTCTTCTTTCTCCTCTTTTCTTTCTAAAATTAAGTTTAAGTTAGTACTGTGGAGAAATGGTTATCCCCAAAACTTGAAACATCTAGTCCATGCTGCTCATTTTTCATTCCAAATAATGTTACCTCAAAACAAAAACTTCACGGAACATAAAATTCCATGTCTATCCTTTTGGAATCAAACAATAAATGGTAGAACTAGGATTAACAATGCTAACTATTAGTACCCTTGTTTCTACCAAATTCCTTGTACATCAGATGTACCTACGAATTAAAGAAGTTAAAAAATTGACTGTTCAGCGCCAAAAAATGTAATTCCTACAATTTCATACAATCTTTTATACAATTGGCTTACAATAAGAAAAAGAAATTAGCAAGGCAAAATAGCACATGACAGATCTAAGCAAATTAGTGGAAGTATCAAATAAAGCAGACTAGCTCCTTCAAGCAGTTCTTTAACAGAATGATTTATGAGGTATATTTATTTTCGAAAATAAACAAAAATAAGGACACACGGCTGACCTGTCTTTTTCGTTTCCTTTCTTCGAGAAGTTGTGCTTTCACTTCTTTGAGTTGTTTCTTTCTGGCAGCTGCCTGAGCCTTTAAGTCAGGTCTGTCACTGGCACTTTTTCTCTTCCGTGTATTGACTCCTTGTGCTGAGCTTATTTCATTGTTTGTATCTTGACTGATCTGGTCAAAATGTTTTCACAATACAAAAACGGTTAAAACGACTTCCGTTTTCAGCCCTACGTAGATTGTTGAATGCATTCAGTGAAGCTCTTGAAGTTTTCAGAAATAGGCTTTGTTTTGGGCCATTTAATTCCAGAGTAGACGAAAACCCTCTTGATTTATTAATTCTCGTTTTTTTTTATGTGGGAGCAAAAATGTGACTCCTGCAAAATACAAGCTCTCTACTCCGGTGATAACCGGATTCGTGCCTTAACTCTTTTCATTGTACAAAGTCAGTTTTTCAAGTTCCAATTGGTACTTGTTCCGTGAGGTCTGTTCCGTGGATTATTCTTTGATGACTTTACTACTTATCTTTCTCCTTCTATCTTTTATTACTAGTTTTGTTTCTCTTCCTCAACTCTTCTCCTTCACGCCTCTGGCCTACTATTTTTCTTTAGTTGTCATTGCATTCACCTGATCACCTCTCATGTCTCTTTTGTGTTTATTGATATTTACACTTACTCTTTCATTTTACCCCACATTTTCACTTATCTCTACTCAGCTTTGCTCTTACTACTCTACTTGTCGTCCATTTCTTCCTGGTTCTTTTTCTATCATCGAAGCTCGGTCTCTTAACATAACCCATTCACCGGATGAAGTCCTTGCTCGTGATGGTAACACTAATGTCTTTCAACTGATCATTCATATCCCACATCACTTGCAGCAATGTGCCTCCCATGCGACTCTTCCACTCCTGCAATTTAAGCATCTTATTGGGGCGGCGCCGCCATCTGCTCCTCTGCCGGACAGTCCTGAAGGCTCTTGGTTCACAAGCTTGATTAATGGACCGGATCTTTCTTGGGAGGGGATGGTTCTAGAGGCATCTAGTACAGTTGTCCTCTGGTTCACAACTTTTCTTGGTAAACCATGTCTTCTTAATTTTCAACTGGCCATACGTCATGCTAATAATGTGTTATATCTCTTGAGCCTAGAGCCTCTTCTGCAACAAGATTCACTTGCATTAAATGAATGTCACTGGTGCAACTTTGGCAATTTCTACTCCTTAGACTTTCAGGGCAATGAGCATATCTATTTACCCTACTGTGCCTTGACTGCTCGTGCTAGAAACCATGCCTCTTTCCTGCTGCAATGTGAACACTACAAATTGTTTGTTGCCCTTTTCAAGACAAGACCTGAGTCCTTGTTTCTTCCTATAAGATGGTATCCAACAAGTCCCAATGACTCTTTCTTTTTACAAGTCATATATTTTGATGCAAGCTGGCCTGTTGCGAATCTCACCGTATTGCATCATGATCCAAGCCTTTATCGATGCTTCACGGATGGTTCCTTTATGCACAATGATTGGGGTGGTATATTTAGAATTCATGAAGAGCATCTGAATTGGATGACACTTCGGCACATCTACATACAAAGGCATCCGGCGCTTTTACAAGACTGCCAAGTCTTATCTTGAAGAGAAGTTCTTTCTTTGGTAGTTGGATATATCACTGGAATTCCCCTACCATTAATTTAGGCACACACATATCGCTTACATGTGCATGTCTCCACTCAATGTTGTGGATGTAGATTATTTTCTTCTCTTCTAGAATGGATGTTTAGATGTAATTTTATATTTTCAGTTGCTCTTCTAGGCATCGATGTTGTAATCTTTTTTGAATGAATGGAGTTTGCCTACGGGCTTTATTGTCAAAAAAAAAAAAAAAAATTCCAGAGTACTCCTCATAGAATTTTTTTTTTACATTTTTTTTTGTAAAGCTAATGATTGCATTTGATGGGTCCGAGTCGGTGTTGCTGCGGTACAGATCTGTACTTTTTATTTTTCCTTTCTTTTTACTACTTCTTTGGTTCTAGGCTCCGTTTGGATGTGTTGAGAATAAAGTAGGAAGAAGAAATAAGAGAAAAAATTTATTGGGAAGGGGTAAATTTATTGGGAAGTGTGTAACTTTTGTGAAGAGTTTGGATGGTTAGGAATAAATTTATTGAAAAAAATTCCTTATTCCTTATTCCTTCTTCCCACTTCCCACCATCCAAACACAGCCTAATTAGTTTTTCTGAAAACAAATGAATAGTCAGCATCAATGCAATAACAAGTATGCATTTCCGAAGTTCAGAAGTAGTTAAAGACTTAGTATCGAGTATTAGAAGTCAGAAAGAAAAATCCGCAGTAATAAAAACTGAGTTGCATTCATTTTCCATGTGTATGCATTTGAAAGTTAAATATCAGATCGAGAACTAAGTTCTCGATCTTAGTCTAGTGACAAAGAACAATACATTTTAAGTAAAAAATCGCAGGTTCGAAATTCGATTGGAGGGTCTTTCATAGATATTTAATTTAAAAATAAGTTAGAAAACTTAGTTCCCAATTTATCTTAAAAAAAAGTTAAATATCAGATCGATAATTAATTTTGATTGAAATAGACAAGTATAAAATTAGTGCTGTTTACTACAAAGCATACATCATTATGTAACTTAATTAGAACATAAAGAACGAGAAATTCAATTGAAAACTGAACCAAATAGCGGAAAATGAAATCACAACACTGGCTTACAGAACTATCAAATGGCTTCGTTTGGATGGTGTGGAATAAGAGGAATAAGGGAAGAAGTATTTGAAAGTGTGTAACTTTGTGAAGAGTTTGGATTGTTTATAATAAATTTAGATGGTTAGGAATAAGAAAGAGGGCTATTCCCTTATTTTCGCCCATATCCAAACGGAGCCAAAGTGAATAAAAATAACTCAGATTTCACAAGACCAAGACGCTGAAAACAAAGAGAAGAGCAAGCGGCGTTCTAATATTGAAACGCGAAGATGCAAGATGTCAGATTTCAATAAATTGCTAGGTTAATTTTATGTGGTAAACAATGAAAAAAAACAGAGGCAAAGAACAATAGAGAAAGTTTGTAGTGCGAAAACTTGTAGCACCGTTTTCTGATTTTTCTTCTCTTTTTATTCAATTCATAACAGTACATATTAATAAAATATCCTAATACAAAATATAACTAAAATGACAAGTGGCTTCTTATTTTCCACTCATCTAATAAGAAAATGAAATAAGGACAGATTATATTCTAAATCTCTAATACAAGGAAACTAATATTATTGAACAAGTACTAAAAACAACTAAAGTAGCCAAACAACAGTAGCTTCAATTGTATCATTGCAACGTCACAACAGCTTACTTCTTACATTCTCCCACCTAAGCTTGTTGTGCCTTCTTGATATTCTGCACACCTATTTTCTCCCTCACTTCTAAAAATCTAACTTTCCCCAAAGGTTCAGTTAGTACATCTGTAAGTTAATTGTTGGTCCCAATGTGTTCAACCTCTACTTTGCCTTTTTCAACACATTCTCTTATGAAATGAAACCGAGTATCAATATGTTTACTCCGATCATGAAACACAGGATTCTTACATAATGAAATGACAGATTTATTGTCAATTTTGAGCTTTATCTTTTGAATTGCTTGTCCCATAAAGTTTGCCCGCAGTTCCTCCAACCAGACTCCTTGGCATGTTGCTGATGCAGCTGCTATGTATTCAGCCTCACAAGACGAGAGAGCTACTGCCTTTTTGCTTTCCAAAAAACCAACTAATTGGATTACTTCCTAAATAAAAAATCACACCAGTTGTACTCTTTCTATTATCCAAATATCCTGCCATATCACTATCAGAGAAGCCAACTAATTTCGACTTTTGTTCTGGTATTCTTCTATATATAGCAGCATCCCATGTCAATTGTTCCCTTTACATACCTCAGTATATGCTTCACAGCTGCCATGTTTTCGATTTTAAGAGTTTTCATGAATCGACTAACAATCCCTACCGAGTATGCTAAATCAAGTCTGGTATTCAACAAATCGTTTCAGCCTCTGTCAACGATCGAACTGGCCGTTCTAGGCTAGGACGCCCCCTCTCTAGCGGTCCGTCCTGACAAAGAGTTTTCGTCATCCTACTTGGTTATTCGCTGAGTGCTTTTACGTGAATTAGACCAAACCTAACCTACAGACTTGCGCTCTAACTCTCGTTCAGGTCAAGTTGAGGGGTTTTGCTTGGTAATTCCTAAAACTTCTAAATTTGAACTCTCGTTTCTTAGTTCAGGTGCTTTAGATTGTTTTATGGGTCTTGGTAAACTCACAACCTTTTGGCTTATTGAGTAAAACTCTAATTTACATCAAAGTTTGGTTTAATCCTTTCGGATATCGCCTACCTAATTATTCTAAGTGTTAATTTGTTATTGCAATTCGATTTTGACTTGACAATTAAACTAGGCCTTTGTTTAATGCAACAATCAGATCAAACAATAACTAATTTCAACAAATAGATAGCAAATTAAATCACAGAAAATAAAACGTAACTTAACTCAACTAACAAAGAAGTATTCAAACAAAACAAGCAACTAAGTAGAAAGGTTTACAACCATAGCCCTAGAACAATCAACTCAACAACTAAAAAACATCATGCAAAACGAAGAGAAATAGAAAATAAAGGAAGAATAAAACCCAATATGTCCTTGCTTTCTCTTGTAGGTCGAAGCCTTCTATCGAAACGTCTTGTTTCTACCACAAACCAATCGATTCGGCGCTGTCACGATCTTGACCTGAGACTTTTCTCTCAAATAGGACTATATCTAACCCTAACTTGGATCTGGAATTGAACTTCTCTCTTATATATCTCAAAAATTCCCTCAAACTATGTTTAAATAGGCATTAGAAATGTGTAGAGATGATGGAAATAGCAGAAGACACGTTCTAGAAGTGCCAGATATAGATTAGAACCGCCATGACATAATAGAACTCTAAATTTGGTAACTCTAGACTATTTCTGGAAGTTCTGGCGGTTTCTGTTGGGACGGACCGTTCTAATCTGGGACGGATCGTCCCAATCATCTAAAACGGACAATCCTGCTGTTTCTGGCAGTTTCGGCTGGGGCAGACCGTTCTGATTTGGAACGGTCCGTTCCAAAAATTTCAGCACTGCGTCCTGTCAGTATTTTGCCCATATCTCCTTCATCCGGACTCCGATTGAGGTGATTCAAGAACCGTTGGAAATCTTACAACAAGCTATACATCATTATTGATTCATCCAAGTCATGTTTTTGTCCAAAATCTGCATTAAAGTAGGAATTATGGTAGTAACTCATTCTTGACACAAATCCTAATTAAAATAACCCTAATTAACCTAACTCAAGTCAAATTGGTTTAGTTTGAAGACAAAATTCTACCAAAATATAAGTATAAAATCCTCTCATCAGGTATTTGTGTAGGATTACAGTCGTCTAGGCCAAAGTCCTTCAAAATCTTCTGAGCATCATCTAGAGCTTAAATTCTTGGTTCAATTCTTGGTAGCCCTTGTATCGGATTTTATGTATACATCCTCTTTAAAGATTGGAAGTTGATGTGTCCATACGTTGCATGCCACCTTCGTGAATCTGACTCAACACTTGTTTTCAAACACATAGACTTCACCAAATTTAGGTTGAGAAGATATAATCTATTCTTTGATCTTTGAACCTGAATAATTGATCTCCCATTTTTGTTCATCACCTTCAACATCACATTTTCATGTTGCACTTGGCATCCCTTTTCCTCAAGCTGCCCCAAGCTGATAACATTGCTAGTCAACTTAGGAATATAGTACACATCTGAAATTGCAATCTGCCTTCCTGTGCGACCCTTGACAAGAATAATACCACGCCCTCCTATCGGCACTTTTGAGACATCTCCGAGTTTCACATAACCTCGAATTGTTGTGTCAAGATTTATGATATTATCTAAGCAACCCGTCATATGATTTCTTGCTCCTGAATCCAAATACCAAGTGTCTCCTTCATTTTCAGTCCTTGCCCCCATGTGCAATTCTACTGATTTTCCAACAATCTGCTCAAACCCAACGTTCACTTCTTGAGTTCTGATTACCTCATGCATGAGTAAGGTTGGCTCTTCTTCTTCTTCTTCTTCTTTTTCTATTAAATTCACATTTTCTTTCTTTGGTTTACGGCACTCTGATGCAAAGTGCCCATAAATTGAGTAATTGAAACACTTGATCTTAGACTTCTCAAATTTCTTGTATGGCTTTTTCTCATGTTCTCCCTTTTGCCATCCTTCTTTACTAGCATATCATTCTCCACTTTTCTTTTCTTTCAAAGATAATGCTTCCCACTGTGAACGTGTCAGCATCAGTTTCTCACCTTTTTCTTTATTTTGTTTCTTTCCCTTTATGTTGTCCTCAAAAACTCTCAACTCTCACAACTTCTGCCACTGTCATTGAGGATACAACCCCCCACTGCTTTATTGTTCCAATAAATGGCAAGAATTTATCGGGTACAACACTAAATAGCCTTTCTATCACAACACTATCTTTTAGTTCCACTCCAAGGGATCTAATTTCTCCAACTATTCTAATCATTTCACTTCATTGTCTCTCATGCTTCTTTTGTTGTTTCCTTTTCAGTAATCTCCATTACTACGGCATCAGACACTACTTGGAAAATAGCTGCTAGAGCTCCCTGGTCCTTTTCTTGTTCAACAGGTTCAAAGACTTCAGACACTACTTGCAATTGTGTTTATTTATTGTGGGTTGTGTTGTTGCTTTCTTACTTGAAACAAAAGGAAAAGAGTTCAAAGACTTCACTGAGAAGAAGTAGGAAGAATGAAGAAGGAAGAAGGAAGAAAGAAAGAAAAAAAATTATAAACAATTCAAACTCTTCATAAAATTACACACTTCTCAATACTTCTTTTCACTTCTTCCCTTCTTCTCTTCTTCCCACACCTATCCAAATGGAGCCTGAATATGGAAGAGGAAGAGAAATGAGAACGAGATCTAGCTCAAGTGGTTAATCCATGAAGTTACAGCTTAAGACATAACTGATTTTAATCGAAATTATTGTAAGTTTGTAACCTCGTAGAGGCTGTCCCTGTGTATATCTAGTATTTATACACAGTAAGAAGATAACGATTTTCTATTTAAACTTTAAACTAATAATGCTCCTGATTTGAGAAACGGCAAAAGCCGAATTTTAGAGGAAAATATATTTGATTCTTCTGTGAATTTTAGACATGTAAACACTGTGTATAACTACGAAAAAAATAATAATAAATAAATAAATAAAATACACTGCGTAGCCAATTTTTGTTGGCCGGATTAAAATCACATATGGGTAACTAAACACGAAGGATCAGCTGAATTGCCTTTACTGTGAATTTTAATGGCTCGTTACTTCAATCACGAATTGCAATCTTGTCGTCAATATTGTAAAATTATTGAAAGTAATTATTCAATTAGGTGTTGTTTTACCTGAGCTATATGGCACTTTTTTAAGATATAGATATAGGCTCTGTTTGGATGCGTTGAGAATAAGGTAGGAAAAGAAAGAAGGGAAGAAATTTATTAGGAATGGGTAAATTTATTGGGAAGTGTGTAACTTTTGAGAAGAGTTTGGATGGTTAGAAATAAATTTATTGGTAAAAAGTGGTTATTCCTTATTTCTTATTCTGGAAAAAAACCATCCAAACGGAACCATAGATAGATAGATAGATAAAAAAAATAATAAATAAAAATACGATGTGCAGTGAGCAGTTATTACCACAGGGAACAATGTACTTGAGCAGTTGTGGATGCCATGAGAAGCAGAACAGCACCATGTTGCCTTGCTTTCAGAGAGTAAAGGCAGCTAAAGCAGTACCTATACCTGTTAGTGTGAGTAAACAGAAAGATGGCAATTAAAGCAGGCTGGGCCAGTGGGCCTTGTGCCGACTGTTTACAAGACCGTCTCTTAATCTTTCCTCTGAAAGTGAATTGGAAAACGTGCTTCCATTTGCATTTTGCAACCTGTATAATGCATGCTTTATTCTAACCGGATCGCCACAGAGGATCAAGGGTGTACACTGTATGCCAGGCTGGTGCATACATATATAATATATATATATATATTAGTCGGAGCCGAGGGAGAACAAGAAGACCTAGCCAAGTAGCCAGTGGCCACTCCACTCGCGCCAATTTATTTACTTATAAAAAAATAATTCTACTCGTGGGGCCAGCCGGGCAGGAAACAGGAGCGAAGAAATTAAGCTCACTAAAATCCAAACGGTACGGCCGAGGCTTCCCCCACTAGACACTCCATTCCTTTCTTCTCTGTTCTCTTTCCTGCTTCCATTCCAATTCCACCTCCTCTTTCAGTTTCAGAAGATGTGATGTGATGTGACTGTGACTCCTCCTAGTAAATAAAAATTCAAAATGACTAGACTCACACTCACACTCACTGCTGCCATCCTCCGTCGGAAGCTTCTACAGGCGCTCACTTGCGGCGGATGCTCCCTCTCCCTCTCCCAAAAGAAACCCCAGGTTGCTATTGCTACATTCAAGCCCGTCTCCAAGTCCGACCGGCTCGGCCAACTCATCTTAGACGACCCATCCGAGTCCGGATCCGATGGCGATGGCATGGAAGTGCAGCTGTCCCACTCCCACACCGGCAACAAATCAGAGCAAGAACTTGATGAGTTTCACCGGGTTGTGACAATGCTACATCCTGACGGCAACGGCAATGCTGATTGCCGACCAGAAGCGGCCCTGGAAATACGAAGAATGGCCAAGGAAGATGCAGATGCCAGAGAGACGCTGGCAATGCTCGGAGCGATTCCTCCCTTGATTGGTATGCTGGATGCCCACCTCGACCTCGACCTCGACCTCGATTCTCAGATCACGCCACTCTACGCACTTCTTAATCTAGCAATTGGCAATGACATGTGAGTGATTTCAAGTCCCTTTCTCTGTTTTGGATGTATCTTAGATCTGTGATAGATACTGATCTATGTTAAGGTGATGTATAATGGAATTTGAAACAATTGTTTTTAATGACAGGAACAAGGCTGCGATTGTTAAGGCTGGAGCCGTGCATAAAATGCTCGGCCTGATCCGACCAGAATCCCCACCAGAAGTTTACAATCCTTTATCTGAAGCTATTGTGGCAAATTTCTTAAGCTTGAGTGCTCTAGATGCAAATAAGCAAATCATCGGCTCGTCAGGAGCTGTTCCTTTCTTGATTAAATCATTGCGGCAAAACAAGAATTGCAGACTGGATGCATTGCGTGCTCTCTTTAACCTCTTGATTGTTGCCGCTAATTCTCAACATCTCATAGAGGCCGGCATAATTGATACCCTACTCACAGCCATTGGCGATATGGAAGTGACAGATCACGCACTCGCCACACTTTCTAACCTAGTAGCTTCTTCGGCGGAGGCGAGGCAACACCTCAGCAGAGCAAACGATTCCATTCCAATCTTAATAGACGTGCTCGGCTGGACCGATGCTCCCTCGTGCCAGGAGAAATCGGCTTATATTCTCATGGTCATGGCACACAAATCACATGCTGACCGTGCTGCCATGTGTGAAGCCGGCATTTCAGGAGCTCTGCTCGAGCTCACATTGATCGGTGCTCCCCTGGCACAAAAGCGAGCATCAAGGATCCTGGAAATGATGAGATCAAAGAAAGGGAAGGAGATCTCAGAGAGCAGTTTCGCAGTATCAGCACCGATGGCTATGGAGGGAAAGGGGAAGGCAAAAGTGGAAGAGGTAGCAGGAGAAATGAGCGACGAGAAAATGGCAGTGAAGCAACTGGTGCAGCAGAGCCTACATTGTAACATGAGACGAATTGCGAGGCGCGCAAACCTACCGGAGGAAATCATGCCAGTTGAGCATTTAAATAAGGTGCTCGCCGTTTCGTCGACCTCCAAGAGCTTGCCATTCTAAGAAATGGATTGATTCTGATTTGTGAAATTTTGCAGTTGGAACAAAATCTCTGTTTTGATGAATGGATCAGGCAGTTGAGATTTAGTATAGAGTTAAAAAATCAGGAAAATAATAAGAGAAGAATTCTTCATAGTAAATATTGGTGGTTGCATCTTTTTTCCTTTTTTTTTGCTTGTCAATGAATTCTTAATCATTGATAGTTTTCATGGTATACATTTTTCTTTTTCCCCTCTAGGCTTTCTGGTAAAGTAAATGTGATGATTTCAGTGGTATGGGCTATGGAATCACATCCTCTACCGACCTTTTAAGGTGGGTAGAGTGACAACTTTCGATCTAAACCGTTAGATCTAATCTCAATGGTTAAGGGAGCCCCGTGCATGTAACTGAGATTGATAGGCTCGAAAAATCTTAACCGTCGAGATTAGATCGAACGGCTCGGATCAAGAGTTGGCCCTCTACCAACCTCAAAAGGTTGGCAGAGGATACCCTTCCCATGGGCTATGGCTAGTAGTAGACTAGTAGTCGAAGTAACTGTATGGAAAGCTGTGTCGGTGGTCAATCTGGAGGAAATTATTATCATTTTTGTTCACAAGTCACAACTGGCCTTGTACAGTTGGTGATCAGTGTCATACTGTCATATTAAAATTATGATTTATGAATGTAAAATATATCAGATTGTTTATTGTGAGTTAACATTTTTACAATTTATGATGCTTTAACAGTTACATGTTAATATGTTAATCGATAAATTAATTATATGTTGATCTTTTTTGTTTGTATATTTTAGTATTTACACTGGCAAGCATGCTTAAAGTGCTGGTCAAAAAAGCGGTGTTATTAAAGTAATATCTAATTTTGAACACACACACACACAAACATGCAATGCAGTCATAGTCTCGTAGACATCAGTGGGAGATTAAAAAGAATATCTCGGATTAGTTGTTGCATAATAATTATACCTAGAACCTAGAGGTCAATTATTGTTGCTATGATCTCACCAATTCTTAGATTCTTGGACTGGTCCAAGGGTTGTCGTGGTTTGTTGGATCTGAATCTAGCATTCTAGCTCCAGGAAAAAATGGAAAATCAAGCCATAACTCCATAGTCCATATTCCATAAGCGATAAAGCCCATAACGGGGTTAGAATATAGTCAACGCAAGTGCTCTGTTTTTATGGCACCGCTAATGGAACCCACGTGCCCCTTTAGTACATTTACATGAGTGTACCTACCGATGAATGAAATCGGGTCATCTACGCTATGTATTTACTTACCCTTCTGTGTAGCGAGTCAATACTCTTACGTTGAAATTAAATTAATGCCCGTGATTCACCCTAAAGGCCTAAACTATTGTCGCTGCAGTTTAAATAAAATAATTAAAAATATGTCATAGTTGTGCTTAATTAATGATCCTGTTCATGTTATCTTTTTTTCCGTTAGATGGAACAGACAATTTTTTTAAAAAAAAATAAGGATATCAACATATTGCATATGGTTTTGAAGTTGTTTGGCAATCTCAATCTTAACTGAAATAGTACAATAATACACAATTTTCGGTTAGAACTATTATTAAATATGAAATGAAGTTTCGAAACAGTGAATTGAATTATCTTTTTCGTTTTTTTTTTCTCATTTTGGTATAATAGCGAAATAATAATCAATTTTGTGCGCTACTTTAAAAATTTGAACTCTATCAAATAAGCTTTTCATTTTCTGAGTAGTACAAGGAGAGTAATAAATATTCTTATTTGCATTTTACTAATAAAACTATTATACTTATACTAATTCAAAAACAATGTTTTTGTATTTTTCTGCATTGTTAAAACAAATTATAAATAATAGCTATGTTGTTGATCGATCGACAGGCTTGCGCTTGCTTGAAAAAAAAAAAAAAGCTTCAACAAAATGTTAAGTAAAAAAATGAATATACAGTGAAACCTTATAACTATTCTCTTAAGCATCGTCTTTCACAAGATATAATAATAATAATAATAATAATAATAATTATTATTATTATTATTATTATTATTATTATTATTATTGTTATTATGATGATGATGATGATATTACTTTGGAATATCATTTTAAAGAAGTTGAAATCTTTCTTCCAGCTAACCAAAAAAAATGTATTCTTAAAATAATAGCGGTTGAATTATTCATGTTCTTCCAAAGAGAACAGCTGCTCTGGAGAAAGGACGAGTATATATATATATAGTCAGTCCCATATTGTATCAGTATGTCTAATGACGAATAGTTTGCCTATATATTGGTGAATAATATCATGTTGTCCGTTCTAAGTCGCAACCATTTTAATAATTAAGGTGCGCAATATAACCATGCTGGAGGATCCCTGTCTGCTCTCCAAAATTAATATTGACAGGTTTCTGCTAATTAATTAATCGGAGTTTGTGTTATCATTTATGAAACCAGGCTAGAATTTTTCTATCCGTTCATTAGCAGGGCTGTCCCCCCAATACGAAAGTGACAGGTTTCATTATTTATGGTACTGTTTTTCTCCTAATTGTCGCCAGCAATCTTCTTCACCTCTGCACTGGATGCAATGCCATTTACATTTGCCTCTTTGCTGCTGATTTTTTTTTTTTGTCTATTTAGAAGTCAGAAAATCCCCTTTTAACTATTTAAAAAGATAAGAAGAAGGAGAATTTCGGAAAAAATACGAATGCAAAAAAATAACAAAATTGTATTGGTTCACAATTCACAATAAATAACTCTCGTCCGTAAAGTGAAACTCATGAACTCAAAATAAAAAGTGAATGATAAAATATGATATTGCATGATTGCATCACCAACCACAACATTGGTCATTGAATGAGAGAAGTCACATCACCGCTACCCATATTTACAGTAAATTAAGACCAACGCACTACGTAAATACATAATTCAGCGATCTTCTTGCTTACGGCTCCGTTTAGATGGATGCAAGAATAAAAAAATAGCTTATTTTTATTCTCAAATTTATTATAAATAATTCAAATTTTTCACAAAATTATACACTTTCCAATACTTCTTCCCTACTTCTTTTCTTATTCCTCTTATTCCCATACCATCCAAATGGCCCTGTGATTCTATTTCCTGATTTAATTTCTCTCACTTCCAGTCTATACCTTTTTAAATTTTTACGAAATTATTCATGCAGATTTTCCTTTAGAAACAAGGAGCTTATATGACATATATGGGGATCGTCTATTTAATTTAATTAATTATAATTATAATAAAGGTCTATAGCTTTATATGATATGTATTATATCAACGCTTTATGTATTTATTTTAATACCAAAATAACGAGCGTTTTTCAAATACATACAGACAGCAACGTCATTCGAATTAAAGCTCCGTAAAATTAAGGTTGATGTCAATAATAAATGTGGATCATAATTAAAATTAATGCCACGTTTTTATTGCTATTGAAAGATGCTTATGGGAAAATTTATTCCGGTTATTCAACCATCATTTATTCTTTGATGCTCCGTTTGGATCGCTTAGGAATAAGAGAAAGAAGAGAAAAAATATTGGGAAGTGTGTAACTTTAGCTCCGTTTGGATGAGGTGTGGGAATAAGAAAATAAGGAAATAAATTTATTATAAACAATCTAAATTCTTCACAAAGTTACATACTTCCCAATACTTCTTTTCACTTCTTTCCTTATTCCTCTTATTTTTAGATGGTTAGAAATTAATTTATGTCTAGAAAGAGACTATTTCCTTATTTCTAGCACCATCCAAGCCAGAGTGTTGAAATAATGCTATTGGAAACCAATGTCGCTCAACGTTATTGAAGAAGTTGCGAGGTTTATTATAGTGTATCTAGGAAAATTTTTATCAATGACAAAAATAACCCTAACAATTTTAAAACGGACAAAGCACCCTCTGAATTTTTAAAAAGAGCACAGCTATAGCGGTAATAGTATTGCCGCTACAGTCCAGCCTTATAGCGGTAATGCCATTGTCGCTATAGGGGGCTATAGCGGCAATGCTATTACCGCTATAGGAATTTTCAATTTTTTTTTGGTTTTTCGGCTGACACAGTCTGATTTTTTTTATTTTTTTTGTGGCGCTTTAAGGCAGTGGGTGGGGTTGGGAGGGGCATTTACTACATTCGTTTTTATTTTTTTGTACCGCATTTATATGTAGGATTTAGGCCTTTTTTTGTACGGCATTTATATATGTGAAAAAGAATTAGTTGATGATAAAAAAAAATTTTAAAGGAAATTGTTTATGGAAAAAGAAAAAGTTAATGGAATTTTTTTTTTCATTGATTAGTTATTAAATAAATTCGTTTATGAAAAAGTTGTTGAAAGAATTTTTTTTTTCATTGAATAGTTTATTGAATAAATTAGTTAATGACTGTATTGAAAAATTAGCACCGTGCACAAATTATTTAATGAAAATTATTGAATTAATTATTTTAAGGAAAAAAAAATAGTTGATGGAAAAAAATTTTAAGGAAATTATTTATGGAAAAAAAGTTAATGGAAAAGTATATGAAAGAAATTATTTTTCATTGAATAGTTTATTGAATAAATTTGTTAATGACTGTATGAATAAATTACTGTATTGAAAAATTAGCACAGTGCTAAAAAAAATGACTGTATTTAAAAATTAGTATTTTGATAAATTAAATTAGTAGATTAATTTTTTTTCAAGAAAAAACATTTGTGAAAAGTAGATTTTTTAAAAAAAAAGTTTCGATAAATTTTGAATTAAATTTCGTCTTATAAAATTAGCTTTTGTATTGCTTCTTTTGTATTGGGCATGAACAATTAATTATAACAAAAACTAATGCAACGCATTATGTTTGTGAAGTTGGACAAATTAAATTGAACAATTAATTATACAATTGCTGACAAAAAAGTATAAAATGAAAAATTAATTAAAAGCAAAAGTCAAAAGCCAGAAGGAAAAAAGTGTGATTGAACAGTGAAAGCAAAAGCCAAAAGGACAAATTATATGATTTCAGCCGCACAAAAAAAAAAAAAAATCAGATTGTGTCAGTCGAAAAACCAAAAAAAAAATTGAAAATCCCTATAGCGGTAATAGCATTGCCGCTATAGCCCCCTATAGCAGCAATAGCATTACCGCTATAAGGTTGGGCTGTAGCGGCAATACTATTACCGCTATAGCTGTGCTCTTTTAAAAATTCAGAGGGTGCTTTGTCCTTTTTAAAATTATTAAGGACATTTTTGTCATTGATAAAAATTTTCCTGTATCTATCGTTTGATCACATCGTATATAAAACAAAAATTTTAATGACTATAATCACTCATTAATTTTCATTGAATCTTGTAGTATGGTTGAACGTGAAGAATCCTAGTTATTGGCTCCCCTATCACCTTAGAGATAATGATTTCAATTTCTAATGGACTCAAATGAGAGTTAAATTATATTTCACAAAATAAGTTGTACCTATCTAAATAACTAGCTCTTAAAAAAAATTCTTGTGGTGTGGTTTAGGAACTTTGGCATCACTACATAGACATATACATTGGCATTTGTGACCGAGGGTAGAAGAGTGGGGAAAAAAAATTCTAAATCTCACAGGGCCGTTTGGATCGCTAAGAAATTTGGAAAATTTTAAAAATTTTATATTCTTAAGCATAAATTTATTGGAAAGTGTGTAACTTTGTGATGAGTTTGGATTGTTTATAATAAATTTATGCCTAGAAATATGAAATTTTCCAAATTCCTCAAATTCCAACTTCCATCCAAACGGCCCCATAATATAGAAGCTAATTACCAAACCAATCATCCCGAAGATGGAAGAAGGGAAATTTTTAAAATTCTAATCTTTTTTGAATAATTTGGCATGCTCGAGAATTATTCTTAGAATAAGAATAAGAATTAGAACCCAAACAATAAACAAGAACTGAACAAAAATTTGTTCTTGTTTCACAAAACAACATACAACTAAAACTAGAACAATAACAAGATTTGTTTTAGTTCTTATTTTAGTTCACATTTTCATGATAACAGAGATGATTTGAGATTATGAAAAGCTTGCTTGATTGATAATTGTATTATAAAGTCATACATATATAGCTAGCCTACGGTATATGATTAATAAGGAAACATAAATTTAAAATAAATACTAAATATTCTAGATGTTAGAATAAAATCTGATTGATTGTAAAATCGTAAACTACTATAATTATAAAGATTTAGATTTTGATATTATGTAACATTCCACACCATTTTCCAAACACATTTGAAAAAGTATGAAGGTAGGGTGCATAACGTGAAAAATAGTCATGAAAATTCATTCTTGGGTTAACCGTTGCATGGATGAGAAAATATTTTTTTCCCCTTTGCATTTTGTGTTCCATCATTTAAACGCAATAAAATTTTATTGTGTTAAATTAAACTATTAAAACAATCGGACCGTTTAATTGTCCTCAGCGGCTGTTGGCCTTGGCCACCATCGGCTGCCAGTCTACTACCGTCGACACCAATCCCTATTAACAACAACCAAGCTCGAGAGAAAAAGAGAAAAAAAAGTGCTAAGTGCGGAGGGGTTTGAAGACTTTGATTTAGAGGGGTGATTAAGAGAGACAAAAGATGATTGGTAATTACCATCCGACTAAATTCTATTCACATCATTCATATACTCACGTGAAATTCACATGACGACTAGATAGACACAACCAACATAGGAGTCTTATCCATATCATTTCTCTTTCATATTTCTCTCTCTCCAAAACTTAGATCTGGTCATGGATCTCTTTTCTCTCTTCTCCTCCTCTTCTCCTCCGTTTTGGGTGCGTTTGGATAGGTGTGGGAAGAAGGGAAGAAGGGAAGAAGTGGGAAGAAATATTGGAAAGTGTGTAACTTTGTGAAGAGTTTGGATTGTTTATAATTTTTTTTCTTCCCATCTTCCTTCTTCCTCTTCTTCTTCTCTCATCCAAACGCACCCTTTGTTCTTCCAATCCGATCGACGGTCTCCTCTTGAACACGACGACGAAAAGACTAGGGTTTCCGCCTCTGTCTCACTCTCCAGCCGAAAAAGACAGTTTTCTTCGTTTCTCCAGTTCCGATCAAACCTAACCCTCCAACAAGCGTAGCCATGGTAAAACATCACGTTTCTTTCTCAGATCTAAATCTTCTCTCGTTTCTTTCTCAGATCTAAATCTCGCAAAGAAGAAGGTTCAACTTGTCGATCATTTATTTTGTTTTTACAAACTTTTCTGCTATTTTTTCATCATTATATATGATTTGTTTGCACTTGTACATGTACATGTGCCTGAAAATTTCTGGTTTGTTCAATTCCAGTTCCTCTAATAGTTTATCATCTTAGATTTTATTCCTCTCATTTTTTGTGATTAACCCACTATAAGGGACTGTATTGTTGACACGAGATATGAAAATAAGGGATCATATTATTATATCGAGGGATACTAAGGTTGAGATAAGGGATCATATTGTTAACACGAATATGAAAATATGGCTGGAATTATGTAGTTGACTTGTTTTGTAGTTATTAGAGTTATGTTATCAATGATGTTCAGATACAAAAAATAAGTGTTCAATTTAGTTAGTTAAGTGTTCATCATGCATAATAAAGATTGATGCGTACTTGAATTAGATTAGGTTTAGTTAAAATTAATGAGAAGTTAGTTTCGTGTTCAGTTATGTGTTATAAATGTTCAGTTAATTTCTGTAATGGAGTAGTTAGTTATTATATGTGTTCAGTTAGTTTCTGGAATGCACAAGCTAGTGTTTACACATATTCTGTTCTATACATGTTTTGTTAGTAATGCAACGGTAATAATGTAATTAATATTTCGTATTTGTTAATGTTTATTCTCAATTTTAACAGGTTTGTACTCTATTGATGTTATGGTTGGAGTCGTCGAGTTGTTCTTCTCAAAAGTTTCTTTTAATTTGATGAAAACTAAATTGTAGTTATAATTCTGTGTTATTAGTTTTTTTCTTGTTGTTATCTAATTGGTAAATTGTGTTTGTCTGTGGTTGTTAAAACCGATGAATTATGAAAAACTGGTAGTTTTGTTGTTACAATTGTTTACTTCTTTTGCGCATGTGATTGGATTATAGTCAGAATTTTTATATTATTTTATTGTTTTATAGTTATCGAAACGTCAAATTCGGAATGTATTTAATTTAACACATAACTAAAATAACTCATCCCTTGAATGATTTAATTGAACAAAAAAACACTTTTCAATATGCTTTCTTGGAGCTTTTTAACTGAACACTTAAATAGAACTAACTCATCCCTTGAGTTGTTTAACTGAACGTAAGACTTATTTGTCTTATTTTCGTAAGGCATCTAATTGAACACTTAATTGGATTTAAATGATCCGTTGAGTTGTTTAACTGAACACAAACCTCTCATTTTGATGATGTTAGCGTGCGATTTTTAAAAAAAAAATCGTGATGACATCAGCTGCGCAAATTCATGATGACGTCAGCAAAAATTGGTGTATGCTGGATTTTTGCACTCAGACCATCCAAAATGATCTAATTGGATGGTTTGGATGGTTTTTTAATGGATGGTGTATATCACACCATTTGGGGACTTCGGTTTGTCTCCGATTAGGAAAGGGAAGAAGAGGGAGAAGAGTTTACTTGGGACTTTGATAGAGAGATAAACGAAGAAAGGAGGTGAACGGACGGGTTTGTGAGGGAGGAAAGAAAAGATTTAGGGATGGAAGTTCTCTACAATATAGGTAAGGTAATTGATTGACGTCATTGGGCGATTTATCATTGCGCATCCTCAGTGAGCGCTCGATAGTCCTTCATCCAGCGTCTCTTTTTTTGGTTCACTCTGTTATTATAAATGTTCACTTTATCAAAAATAAATATCCACTTTATGTTCTAAATGTTCATTGTGTTTAATATGTTTATTTTATTTTTTTCCTTTTCTTATCCAAATATTCAATTGAGTAACTACAAATATTTTGTTAATTAAGTATAAATGTTCAGTTAGTTACTTAGTAATAATGAAAACATAAATGTTATTAGAAAAAAATATTCATTTTAATAAGTATAAATATTTACTTTCATAAATATAAATGTTTAGTTTACTATATATAAATGTTCAGATTATTAAGTATTAATTTTCAGTTCTTTTAATATATGCGATGACAAGTAAAGGGGTCATGAACCGGACAAAAAATATATGAAAAAAATTAGAAAGGATAATGATCCGATCCGATTCATTTAAAAAATTTTCCGACTCTGCCTTAGCGTGTTCCTTTTTAAGATTGACGCGTGATGATGTGTAATGAAATCATTAGTTGACTTATTTAACTGAACATAGTTGATTATTAAATTGAACACATTAGTTATTACATTAAACATTTGTAACTAGTCACGTTAGATTCACGCGCGCGCGCCCTATGTTCAACGAGAGCACGCGATTGCAAATTTATCCATAGCACTTATAATTCTTGATATAAATAATAGCATTTCCATAGAATGTTATGCGAAACAAACGAAACATCGATCAGAAATAGTCCAATTTTATTATGCAAAGGAAACTGATTTCTATTTGCGTGAACGCCGTTTTATTACTCGAATGAAATAAAAATTTCAAACCGTGATTGTTTCATTCGTCACGAAACCATAAAACGGTTGAAACGAGTTTCGCAGGGAAAAAACAATATTTTGTTGCAAAAGCCTCTAAACAAACGAGTATTTGGAGATTTTCCCCAGAAAAACATAATCTTCTAAGCATTCAAAATGAATGTATTTAAATAAGCCCATATATTTTTTGGGCCATGAAATTCCATATCAAGACGTCCTTTAGCATAATATTTTACATAGAATAATTGAAGGTAAAAGAAATTCCGCTTGAACTGCTCATCAGGAATAAACAATGTTTGTTTGCATAAACCTAACAAATTGTATGTCTATTCTAATTTGACGGATTTGGACACAAATAGTATCTTTATATCCAATTCAATACATAATAAACTCTGAATTTCAAGATGATCTGTAAATCCGAATATAGCCAAACAAGTTTTCTATCCTTCTGATTTTGTAATATGTCTTAGTGTTGGAAGTAACAGCAGAGCTCTGAAAGGTAATAAGTCAAGGCCAAAACCTAAACCTCACACTTGTCTATCACAAGTCTCATCTAAGCTAATTGCTGAAATCTTTGAAAGAGAGGGAAACCCACACGCCAATGTTGGAGCAAGTGGAGCAACTGGCTTGAAACAAATTAACTCAACCATTGATCTGTCACTAACAAATTGAGCAGCTTTATGTTGAAATACTATTTCAAATCCCTGCGCCTCCATTTAATGTGTTTGAGTCTTTGTGCTTCAAGCCTTGAACCCATTCAATCCAATGGCCCTTACAGTATTTTAAAGAATTTTCCATGCAAATAATAAAACTAACAATGTCATTGTTTATTTGACCATGTAAATTTCTTAAAATTGGAAGTAATTAATCTTGTTCAGTTTATTCATCAAAATTGACACAATATTTAGAAAAGAAAAAAGAAAAATATTTTAGCAAGTCAAAGGAGAGAAAACCGCAAGACAAAGGTGGACAAATAGTAAAACTGGGGGGAATCAAATTGTCAGTTTGTCGCTACCTTATCCGTAGTTATCCGTCACGAACGAAGTTGCTTTCTTTTTTTTTGGTTGGTTAAATCAAGTGAACTAGTATATATATTCTCTCCCTCTTCTGTGCTTAAAAGTATCCAGCCCAGTGTTTTTGATATTGTATATATATTCTCTCCCTCTTCTGTGCTTAAAGCTACCGATACGAGATTTAACCAGTTTAATTAATCGGTTAAATCGGCTTAAAAATCAATAATCCCCTCTAATATAATTAAATGATAAACAAATTCCTAGTACTCTGGTGTGTTTGAATTAGCCATGAATAAGGAATTTCGGTGTGCGTGCTTATCCAAATTCTTTATTCTTATACCATGGTTTTGTTAGTATAAGAATAAGAGTCCAAATTTTTTATTCTTGTATTGTTTGGGTTGCACAAGAATAAGAATAAGCACTCATACCGAAATTTCTTATTCTTATTCCTTATTCAAGGCTCATCCAAACACATTTGTATGAATTAAAATGAACACTTCGTCTTTTTATTTTAAAACATGTGACATGGTGTGTTTGGATGAGCCGTGAATAAGGAATAGGAATAAGGAATTTCGGTTTGCGTGCTTATCCATATTTCTTATTCTTATACCATGGTTTTGTTAGTATAGGAATAAGGGCTCAAATTCTTTATTCTTGTGTTGTTTGGATTGCACAAGAATAAGAATAAGCACGCAAACCGAAAATCCTTATTCCTATTCTCTATTTCCGACTCATCCAAACACACCAAAGTGTTTTACTTTTTACATTAAAAATCATGGACTAAAAATTGTAATAAACAATTCTTATAATTTTTTAATTTATATCAAAGTTAAAGAGAAATATATCTAAGCTACTTAGAAAGTACATATTTGTAATTCCTTTTTTTTTCAATTTTTAATAACAAAATGATCGATTATTACAGAAATGAAAAAAATGATATTTAAGGGATTATGAGGTCCTTTTTTTTTCCATGCAATATTACCTACTGCTTGAAATATTCCTCGAAAATATTTGAAAGTATTCGAAAATATTATCCTGAATTAGAATGTTGTTGCAAGAGCATGGGGCGGTGGTGGCTTGATGCGAGCGATTGATTGTATGATGCGTGTGTTGTATGGTCCCTCACCCAACTCGAATAATCGAAATTAGTTTACTTGTGCCTCATGCAATGTAACTCATTTAATTGGTCCCACCAATACAGGTTCCCATTCCCATTCCAATACATAAATTATTCCGGAATCCATCAGTGAATCAGTGATGCTGATTTTTCGCCTAATACAGGGCTTTCATCAAAAAAAAAAAAAAAAAGTGATGCTGATTTCTGTGGGCTTTTGACCTTTTGTAAATTCTGGCTCTGCCAACTGGCCTATTATTCGTCCCCTCTCGACCCTTCCTTCCTCTTCCTCTGATGGCAACACTGGGCCATGCTGTGGGACCCACCTTAGCTACTTTAATCAAACTCAAGACTATGGTTTACCATCTCTTTTTTCCTCTGTTTTTTTTTTCTTTTTTAAAAAAAGGAAATTTCTGCCAAAACGTTAGCTGGATTTTTGATGGTTGGCGTTGATTGAGATTTCAGTGTAGTTTCTTAGCAGACCTAAATACGTCAACGTGTAGCAAACAGATAGAAATTACATTTTCTAGCGTTAATTATTTGTTATTTTTTTCAGCTAATCAATCGATCTATTTGACTTAGCATTAAGGTTGATTACATCTCTCCAAAACCTAAGTAAATTTCCTATTCTTAAGATATCTAAAGATCATAACTCAAATGTCTAATTTATTGATAAATGGACACGTGTTTATGTACACCAATACTGATGTGCTTATCTACAATCCCGCAATAGAGCCGCAATAGTGTGGTTGCCGTGTGGGATCCGCTTATAAATTATGAGGATCTTCTATGATCGTCCAAAACAATCTCATCTACAATTAAACAAAAAATTAACACAGAGAATCCGATCGATGTCGAATTTGTTAAAGTTGTGAATTATGAGGACTTTATGTACACACAAAGTTGAAATAAAAATATCATTTTGCTAAAGCTTGGTACTTGAGGGCAAAAAGTTAATTTATTGATAAATGGACACGTGTTTATCGGTAATTAGTATTATCTGGAAAGAATTAATCATAACTATTGAATCTAGGTTCCGTTTGGATCGCTTAGGAATAAAAGAAATAAGACGAATAATATTGGAAATTGTGTAACTTTGTGAAGAATTTAGATGGTTAGAAATAAATTTATGCCTAAGAAAAAACTATTTTTTTATTTCTAGCACCATCCAAACGTAGGCCTAATGAATTGTCGAATTTTCTGTAGTGGAAAAGATTCAAAGTTGGACAGAAGCGGTATTTTCAGGGCTAATGGAGTGGAATGGTCTAGAAAATATATACACTCTTCAAAATATATATACATACAATTGTTTTGCATATAAGGTTCTAAACTTTTAATACATTAGACCGATCATAGGTGGATATATAGTGGTTAGGACTATACAAGGAATTAAAAACTCGTCCGATTCGTTTAATCTGTCTAACTCAATCCATATATTTTAACGGGTTCAAACATAATTCGAATTAGTTCGGATTTTAAATTTATTAACCTAGTATAACTTGATCGGATCATTTTTTTTATAATCTGGTACAAATTTAATCCATTTTTTTTTATTAATATGATAGAATTGCATAGCATAAATATAATTTACATTTACTTCTTCCTTAATTCCAATATCAAAGACACGATTTCCATAGACATTGGAATGCAGTTTGTAATCAAAATGAAGTCCGCTGCATTTTATTGCTTCGCAATTCGGATACATAACTAATTGTATCAATAGAATTATTAAATCCACTGGTCTTGTGATAAGCCCATTAAGCACAGCTAAGCGTTTATGCTTTAATTTGTCATGTAAGTTTTTTTTTTAAAAAAAAAAACTAAAAGGATCATTTAGCGTTTGAAATTACAAATTCATATACTCGGCTTCAATCCTTATTGAAGCATTTCTAAGTTTTCGAATCATATGTATAATGTAGAATCTAACTTAAGTATGCTAGAGTTCAAAACACGTTTAACTCGAAAATCTGTAAAAATTCGTAGAAAAAAATTATATGAGTTGGGTTAGGTTATAGGTGTGTCAACTAAATTTTTTTTTAACCTGTTATAATTGGGCTTGGTTACGAGTTGGTCAACAAAAATATTTTTTAATCCGGTATAATCGGATTTGGTTGAAATATTGATAAAAAATTACAAACTTGTCCATTGTACAGCCTAGATAGAGGTCACAAAAATTAGAAGCCCTTAAAACACGGCATTTAATAATAATAATAATAATAATAATAATAATAATAATAATAATAATAATAATAATAATAATAATAATAATAATAATAATAATAATAATAATATGAAGATTTTTGCTAGTCTACATATCGGCGTACAAAATGAATAAATATGAAGATTTTATGTTATAGCAAAGACAATTTCCTTTTTGAGAGCATAGAACGAAATATTTATATAGCAAATAAATACATATGTTTTTGTTGACGTGAACATAATCCATATATACTCGGCTAGTAGCCTAGTATGCACTTGGAACGAATTTCAACGTAGAACGCTATTAACAGGAAAATTGTTTTTAATAAGGGTGTATATACAAAACTTCAGGCACAGCAACTATTTACCCGCCAAGCGTCACTTGTAGGTAAGAAAAGAAATCTACCTCTCAACCCCGAATTGGCCCCTCCTAAAACAGATATTTTCATATTTATGTGTCCATCTGTCTATATTATATTAAGACCATCTCACTTATTCACTCATCCTTCCAATAGGCTCCACCCACCTGGCCACCTCCCATTTCATTCAGTTCCTCTTCACACCAAACTGATACAAACAAATTGTGGTCTCAGAAAGACAGAAACAAAACGATAAATAAATTTGTTTGAACCCAACGAATTACCAAAACCTCCCAAAAAACCAGGTGCTTCTTCATCCGAATCCTCTTTGCAATTTCTATGGCTTTCAACCTTACCGCCCCCGGTTCCTCTTCCTCACAACAAAAAATGTTGATGGCACAGGCACCAAACAAAAATTAATTTCAAGAGCCTCCTTAAAAGCACCCCCATGCACAAATACACACACCAAGTCGAGACAAAGGAAAGTATACCAATGTGGAAAGAGAGGGAGGAGGAAGTGAGGCACCTCGTCTTGGGCCGGTATGAAATTGGCCGGCTCCTCGGCATGGGCACCTTTGCTAAGGTGCACTATGGCCGGGACCTTCGTACCAGCGAGAGCGTGGCAATTAAAATCATCAACAAAGATCAGGTCAAGCGGGTTACCGGCATGATGGAGCAGATCCAGCGTGAGATTTCAATCATGCGGCTGGTGCGGCACCCGAACGTCGTGGAGTTGAAAGAGGTCATGGCAACCAAAACACGCATTTTTTTTGTCATGGAGTATGTGCGTGGAGGCGAACTGTTCGCCAAAGTGTCTAATGGTCGTTTGCCAGAAGATCTTGCGAGGCACTACTTTAAGCAGCTGATCTCAGCTATTGATTTCTGCCATAGCCGCGGAGTCTCGCACCGTGACCTCAAACCCGAGAACCTCCTCCTAGATGAAAATGGGAATTTGAAAGTTTCTGATTTTGGTCTCTCAGCCTTGCCAGAGCAGTTGCGGCATGACGGGTTGTTACACACACAATGCGGCACACCGGCTTATGTTGCACCTGAGGTGTTGAGAAACAAAGGATATGACGGGGCCCGTACGGATTTGTGGTCATGTGGTGTGATCCTTTTCGTGCTCTTGACGGGACACCTCCCGTTCCAGCATGAGAATATGATGAAAATGTACCAGAAAATTTTTAAAGCACAGTTCCAGGTGCCACCTTGGGTATCTGCTGAGGCCCGCCGCCTCATTGCAAAGCTGCTTGTTGTCGACCCGGCAAATAGAATTTCAATTCCAGATATGCTGCGACACCCTTGGCTGAAGAAGGGTGCTTCAGTCCTGATGCCTAGCCCCGGCCCCCTCAATTTGCAAGCCCAAGCAAAGGAAGAGACAGAGCAGGTTTTTTCATATTCTCTAGGCTATAATATGAAAGATGTTGCATTTATCTACCCTTTTGTCATTATTATTTTGTGTAAATGATAGGAGGAAGAGCAAGGTAATAACATAGAGGGGCTGTCGCCGAGGTCATACAATGCATTCGAACTGATCTCATCTATGTCATCTGGGTTCGACTTGTCAAGCCTATTTGAAAACCAGCGTCGGGCGCCGACAGTGTTTACATCTAAGGAACCAGCAAGAAATATAATTAACTCGCTTGAACGGGTAGCCAAGGCTCTGGGCTTCGGGATAGAAAGGGGAAAGAAAGAGGGATACAAGGTTAGAATGGAAGGAAAGGAGGAGGGTCGAAAAGGAAAACTGGCGGTGACAGCAGAGGTGTTTGAGGTGGCGCCGGAGGTGGCAGTGGTCGAATTTGGAAAGGATGCTGGGGATACGTTGGAGTATGTGAAATTTTGTAGAGAAGATCTCAGGCCGGGGCTCAAGGATATCATCTGGGCATGGCAGGGCGAGGACTTGACGATTTCTGGCAATGAGTTACCGTGTAACAGAATTTCGGCATAGATATCATTCATGATGAAAATTTAACATAAATTCTGTGCTGTAGATTGTATTTACGAGAGAAATTTGTCAGACTTATTTGTACATAGATTTTGCTTGTTTAGATGAGGCCTGAGGGGTTACGTGAGTAGATAGATTTTTGTTGAATGCTGGTAGAAGCAAGCTTCATTTTTGGTGACTTGTGTAATTAGTTTGTGGTTATATGTAAGATACTAAGATTTTGCTAGATCTAATTCAATCCTTTGTGAGAAAACGAGGAACGAAATGCTAACTCTTGTCCCAGTTTTGTACCGAGGTTGTTAACAAAAAGGGGCATGTTTAGTTAGTAATTGTGAAAGCCTGAAAGGGAAATTAAGGAAACTATTACAATTGCAGATGGGAGAGTAATCATGGATCTAATTGAATTATGACCTTTGTTTTTTTATTTTTTATTTTAAGAACCATTGAGAGTGGCTGTCAAAGAGAATTGTGACCTTTTCATTGAATTTTCGGCCCAAATATGTAAGAGGTTTTTCAACATTTTTAGTGTTAAATACGTAGATCGATGCACAAAACATTTAGAGTGTTTGAAGAGAAAGGTTGGTGAAGGTTTAATTTAAGTTTAAGATGCACAAAAGTTTTCAGTATCGGAGCAAGAAGGTTAATTGAGTTCCGATGTAAAATTTAGGTAATGTTTTTTTTTTGTTTTTTTTGAAGATAAATTGGGTCAAGCCTCCCAACTTAATTTTAAATTAAATTTCTATAAAGATCCCCAGCCGAATTTCGAACCTGCGACCTCTTATTTGAGATGCATTGCAAATTTAGGTAATGTTAAACAAGCTGACACTGACTTCATTAATTTCTGCTTCTAAACATGATCAGTACGCCGTTGTTTGTAGTTTTTGTCAAAGAGCCGTGTAGGATATGGGACAAAAGTCACAAGTTATGCAACTGCAATCAGTTACGAGTCAGGAGTTATGGAGTTATGAGTTATGACTAAAGATAAAGTTGGCATTGCAACTGCAATAGGAATCTTTCTTTTTTAAAGGCAGGATTTGATTTTGGTTCCTTCTAAATCCGGAGCACTCACATTAATGTCCCTACAGAATCTTTAAATTATTTTTGCCTCCTCAAAATTAGAACTATGTGGAGTTTTGTTTGTCACGTACCCATATGCCTTGACCCTGAGACACTGATGATGATAAAGTAAAGTAGATATTCTGTTATAATAATTGAAAATCGAGGATACAAAAATAGATTAGAGTGCTTGTTTTTTTCGGTGTGAATATCATATAATGTTCTGGTGAGAAAATCTTTTTTAAGCTTTTAGATGGGATGGAATAAACTTTTGCAACATAACTCCAAGTTGATCTTAATTTATTCCAAGCTGATATACAATTTGATGCTATTTGATTCCGAATATCTTCATATGACTTCATGCAAATGAACTAGACAAGTATCTACAATTTTTATTCTAAAAGTTTATTAAGAAAAATCTTCATTATGTAGAATATTCCACCAGTAAGATTTCTGCCAAGCGCATCACAGAATTTTATAAGATCTTGAAGAGTGTATATAGTTTGCCGACCTTGAATTTCTTTTTCAGATGCAATATAGTTTGATCTAATTTTCCTGTGAGCTGCCAAGTGCTAAGATCCGGAATAGTTGTTTTCATTCTTAATGAAAACTTGTTAAGAAATCCAACTCATGTAGAAATAATTGTCACTCAACAGTAAAATCGTACGGTGGTTAAAACACGCTATCATTAACTCGCGTTCTAATCCGAATGAACATACATAAACTAGTACCAATTATTTGACAAAAATAACAAAAAATGAAAAGTACCAGATCACTGCATCATCGCCGAAAAAGTTAAAAAATATTAAAATATTCAGGAATTTCGAAAATATTACTAAAATAACCGAATTATATAAATAGTATCACAATATCATTTTTTTCCAAGAACGATACTAAGATCGTTTGATCCTAGCTATCATCGTTCTTTGAAATAGCGATCTTAGCTAAGATCGTTCTTTTAAAGAATATTTTTAGCCATTCCCATTTTTATACGTACTTAGAATTAATAATTTATTAATATGTATTTTTAATAATTTAAATAAGTTTTATTGAATTTTAATATTTGTATCGTTTTGTACTGTTGATATGTATTTTTCTTATTAAGTTGTACTATTTTGTTTTTGCTATTTGTTGCATATATTATTCCACCATACTTAATTTTGAAATTTTAATATTTTTCTTGTGGTTATGAAAAAAATTTAATTAAAATATTAATATTTAAGTATATGAAATTATTTATATGTTATACATATTTTTTCCATATTGTTATATTTATAATTGTTAAATTTGAATTATTACATAAAAATATTAAATATCTCATCTCATCTACTCTCCTCTGCCTTTTCTCTCATCTCCTCTCATATTCACTTTTTGGTTAGTCTCTCTTTTTATCTCACTATATACTAGTCTATTTTTCTCTCTCCTTTATTATGCTCAATTTTTTTAAAATTTTTAACTCACCTTTAAATCTCTACTCTCTTCTTTGTCTAGCAACTATTTTTGTACCAATTAAAAACTGATTATATTAGTTTTAATGTAATTTTTAGATTCGGAAACTTTCAAAGTGAATTTCAGATATTCAGATAGTGTTTAATTTTTTTTTTTCCAAAAATGGACGTAACGAGGTAAGCCCCATTAAATTTTGTATATCTCGTTGTAAGCTTTCTAGATTGGGGTCCTACACCCCAAATAGATATTCCTATAAAAAATTATGCCTGATTAAAGTTCTAATGTTCAAAAATATATTTTTTCTGTGATTTTTCAGGTTAAAAAATGTGGACATGGAGCGATTGTGAAGAGTTCTTGCTCCCATCCCATGATCCCATCTGCTCTAGAGCTGCTGGGAGAGAAGATTAATTTATAATTAATTTTAGCAACTTTCACGTGGGATCAGTGAGAATCATATGAGACTTGGGATGTGGGAGTTTGTTTTGGGAGATTTAATCACAACCACTTATTTGGGTTTGATCCAACGGCTATAGATTTGTGACAAACTGTGGCATTCTAATTTGAGGTCACCGGAACCCTCCTCATAATAAATACATGAGCCGCTGGTGTGAAAACCTATAAAATTATAAAAATAAAATTTTAATTTTAATATTGATAGTTCATTTCTGGACTAACTAAAATTATTAAAACTAACGACTGATCTAATATTAACAGAGAAAATTCTCAAAAATCATGAATTAATCTAGTTTAAAAATATTAATCACATCATGGAAATTAATAAAACTTCAAATAAATAAATTTAATTAACCAAGATTCAAAAATCAGATTCATAGAATTTATGTGGATTAAAATTAGATTAAAAGCTGAATTTCACTGATCAATTAATTCAGAAATCAAATTCAATCAATTTCCTGAGATCTAGACCGTTTGATGAAGTTGTTTTTCTCTGGATTTATCTAAATCGTTGGATCAAGATAAAATCCCTGAATTTTTATGGACCGTTCGATCCTTCTCCTCTTCTCTCCATTTCTCTTGATCTCCTCTCTCCTTCTCCGACAAAACCCTCCTCCCCACTCCCCACGCGACCCCTCCTTCCTCGACCAATCTGTCGACCTCACTGACACTCCTCTCCTCCTCCTCCTCTTTTCTGCTCTCTGACATCCCTCCTTTCCGCCTTTGCCCACGGGCTTCTCATCAAAAAAAAAAAAATGCCCTAAGGCCTAAACCCCCATGCTTCTCTCCCTCGCTTTTAAAAGCATTCCTCTCACTGTCTGTCTCTCTCTTTCTCTGGCCGCCATCCTTCTCCTCTCCTCTTCCCTGTTCCACTCCCTCCACCTCACAGTTCCTAACTCCTCTCTCACTCACTAACTCTCTCCTCCAGTTACTCCATTTCTCTCTTCTCTCCTGTGGCTCTACTGAGCAACCTTTGCAATCGTGACTGACGGTTAGTGCATGGTCTATTATATGATACTAGTTCATCTGAGTCTGTTTTAGGGGATGTAAATGCTTGAATAAGGCTTGTTTTGATCTGTTCAGTAGTTCGTTCAATTGTAGCACCACTAAATGCTTGTTTTGAGGGTCTGTACTTGCTAATGTCTAGTGTATAGCTAGTAGAATCAGATTAGAGTGGATGTGCTCGTTGTTTAGATTATTCCTGTGTTTGTGTGAGCTCTGTGGTTGGTATCCAAGCTTGGTATCCAGTCGGTTTCCCCCTCTGTGTGCTTACTGGTACGAGTTTAATAGGCCAAGGGGCTTATTTGTGAAGTTTTCCAAGTTTAGGACTGTTCTGTAGAAGATTTTGAACTAAAAAGGACTCTTCTGTAATTTATTCTGTTAGTAAATAAAAAATGATTCAGGGCCTGTTATGCAAATTGTAGACTTGTCGCTTCGGATCTGACTCGTGGTTGGGTCAGGTCTGTTCTCTATTAGGTTCGGATTTGATCCCAGAACCCGGATGCCTTTTGTTGAGCTGGGCCTTGCATTGTTTCTCTGGCCTGTTACGGCCTGATGGGCCTTACGGGCTTCCCCCTGTTTTTGTAAGGCTGAGCTGGGCCTATTTCTTGTGCTGTTGGGCTTTGTGAATGAGCCCATTTTTGTTAAGTTGGAATTTGCTTTTCTGGACTGGGCAGGTCCGAAATTTAAAGAAATTAGAGTAAACTTAATTAAATTAAGGTTAATTAAAATGACTAACCAAAATAAAGAATAAAATAAATTAAAATTAGAATATGGACTCAAATTAAAATGGTTGCTTAATAATCAGATTAGTACGTAAACTTAAAGATGGGAGATGATTACTAGCGGTACAATCATCCGAGTTCGTATGATCCCAAATACATTAAAATACCAACACGTCATTAATTATTAATTACGTAAAGTATACTATCATTATAGATATTTTCAATTAATCTTATCAATTACAAAGCACCAAAGTAATATATTTAGATCTTCTTAAACCTCTTCTTAATGATAAAATGAAAAATTTAAGACATTACAAGAAATTACGTTTACAATAATTTATTCATGTATTATACATACCATCATTAAGATTCATTTAATTAGTAAGTTAAAAAGTATTAACACACATATTAATTATCAAATATTTTGTAAAAATAAAACTAATATTAATTGCGACTTAAACGTGTAGCTTGGACCGTAGGAACTCGTATAAACATCTTTCCTTGCACTATTTTATCGATGAAATTTTGCCAAAATTTTATAAAGTATTTCTTTAAATATAATAATATATTTTAAAACAGAATCTCTTTTCAGAAATCCTAAGTCCAACTTTCCTTAAATCATAATCTGAGTTCCTTTGTAAATCTCTAGTTTTTAATTATGATTTTGTACACCAATAATCAAAATGGGATAGATCGTTAGAATAGATTTTAACGTATGAGTTTCGTTCGTCAGCTGCACCACACGACTTCTCCGGTCAGGTGGACGACTTCCATCCTGAGCATGAGACTACAGGAGCTAGTCAGGACTTCCTAGACCATCTTGAGGAGTAGTCTCTCAGTCTTTAACTTTTCCAGGTGTAGTTGTCTTTTTATGACTTGTAGATGCCTTAGGTTTTGTTTATTCTTTAGTTTAGAATTAGATCAATAATTAAATGTGTACATATCATAAACACTGCAATAATTCTTAAATGCATGGCATTAATTGAAGATTAGCTTAATTACTATATGTAGATGTTTGGTTGCATATAGATATAATATAGTACTTAAATGTGCTCATTTATCATCATGTGGAATGGTTCTAGATAGCGAGATCAAGTGGAATATTTTATGACCACTCTGCAGGCCGACCTTCAAGTCGCTCTGCGGTCGCATGATTATTATTTTATTTTATTTATGGGTGCTATTATATTTTTGATTGTGTGACTTGAGATATGGAATATGTGCCATCCTTTGCTAGACTGCCTCTCGATTTCCTCTCTGCAGATACCGGTACCGTATTTTCTGTCTCGCATCCTTTAGTGACGATGTGAGCTTAGGAGCTGTTTTTCGTCGAGCTACTCTCAGGTTGATCTATTTGAGGTGTGACAACTGGTTTTCAGGTATAATAAATACATGGAGCTAATTAAGAATCCTTCTATCCTTAACCCAGAGATACATCTCTCTCGTTTTAAATTTTCCTGAAATGTTCCCTTCCAAGTAACCTTTTCCAGCTCTATAGAGAGAGCTAGCATATGACTAGAAATATATTGTAACATAAATATGAAGTCCCTGTGTCGCACAAAAGAAAGCTGTCTTAAATTGAATATTTCTAAAGTTATGGAAAAAGCCATGGCCATAGTGAGTTTGGCAGTTTGCTATCTGAGCAGATACCATATAACTGGGGGTAAACAACTTTTAAGGAAATATTAGTATGCCATTTATCTTCCCACAATAAAGTATACTAATACAATTTTATGTGGAATATTGGGCAGGTCTAGCAGGCGAAGAAACAAAACAATGCATAAAGAATTGGCTGCTCCAAAATTGGAATGAAATACCAATTCAGATGCAGGTGCCAGAGGCACCAGTAGGAATAATGTCAAGAGATGATTTGTGCAGAGGATGGAATATGGGACAATTAGTAGAGGCGACAAGTTGAGAAAGCAGGAGTAGCAATTATGAAGACCTAGGGGCAACAGTGCATGATCAAAAAAGACTTTTATGTTTTCCAGTTATTTGCTCATCATTATACGTTCTGTGATATTGAGTATGGATGTTTGGGTTTTTTTTCAAATTGGGCAGGGAAATTTGTGGCAAAAAATAGGTTAAATCTTATAAGGTTGTTTGAAGTTTAGTTGATTGTGTGTATAACTTAATAAAAACGGGCCCAATGGCCTTTTTTCAAAAAATAAATAAATAAATAAATAGAGTATTAGCACCCAGTGCCGGAGCCAAAGGGGACTGGCGAAGGCCAGGTCTCCCCTAATGGTCTATTTGTTATCTTAATTTGTTAAGTTTTACTTAATTAAATTTACAGAACTGGTTCATGGGTCTCCTCCAAACCCAAAGTACTTTCAGTCCGCCTCTCAAATTCTCCTCTTCTTATTCACTTTCCAAGTAACACAAGCCTGTTAGTTTTACTTTTATCTTGAGGTGACACTTTCTTGTTATTTTATCTTACCTTAAAACTTTTTTCTGAATTTTTGGTTCTCAATTATATTTAATTGGTTCTTGGTCCCCACTAATGTTCAATTATGGCTTCGCCACTGTTAGCACCATTGCCAATTTGAACAGATCTCAGCATATTTACAATGGGTTCATATTTACAATGGACCACCTCTGTTGATTGGATAATAAAATACATTTCCACCACCCATTAGAAGAAAGATCCATCTTTGAATCTTCACATCCACTTGCTTACTAATCAGAGCAATATTAAACATTCAAAGAATGAATAATAAAAAGGTACATTCATTAAGTGGATAACAGCAGAGGAAGAAATGCAAGAGAAGGCTTTGAATTCTCCTGGGTTCGAAATTGACCCTGATTTAGTTATCACTCTCACCCAGTAAGTGATCTCCTCTACTTTTTTATTCTCAGTTAATTTTATTAATATATTATACGACGGAAATAAAAGGTTTTACTAAATTGGGTTCTAAGCTATCCAACTTATTTTTAAATTTTTTGAACTTGAACTTTCTTTTATTAAACCAACAAAGATATCCATGTTACTTGTATTACTTCTACATTAATTGGTCCGTGGAATTTTTTTTTTTCCGTTGTAATTATAACATGATCATAAAGTGTAAAAGTGCAAGTTAATTTGCTTTTTATGTAAAATCTCCACTCGTACCATATTTTTATGGGGCTTATTGACATTTTCGTCACGGACAGTCCAAATTTTCGAAGGAGGTCAATTAAATACAAAAATAAAACTAAATAATTGTACCAATACGAATCTAACAGAAGTAATACTGAGATATTATTCTCCACTGAATACTCGAAATTTTAAAATAAAGTGCTTTTATGTGAAAGTGATAGAGGCAATATTTGTCCGGTAATCCCATCCCCAATTCAAAATTCAAATATAGATTTGTGGCCTGAAATTATTGTTGTTGTAGCGGAGACCCAATAATGTTTGAACCATTCTGGAAGGAGGAAGGTCACAATGCGACAGTAACGATATCTGGATGGGAGAAAATGAGTTATTACGCGTGTGATCCTGATGACATTTGCTGGTTTCTTGAGCCTGACTTTGCCAATGAGGTACTACGCCTTCACAGAATTGTCAACAATGCAGCCACTAATGGCTGCCACATCATCCCTGGAGCGGGCTCCACTCAATTGATCCATGCCACCCTGCACGCTCTTGCTTCAATTGAGGCCCGCCGGCATCCTGTTAATGTTGTGTCTGCTGCACCATACTACTCGGTATAATCCTAGAGCATATTTCACTAATTAGGTGTTAGTGTTAATTGAT
This sequence comes from Rhynchospora pubera, assembly GCA_028095005.1. NCBI lineage: Eukaryota > Viridiplantae > Streptophyta > Magnoliopsida > Poales > Cyperaceae > Rhynchospora > Rhynchospora pubera. The sequence goes on along the minus strand of CM051459.1, from coordinate 226,067,922 downwards.
TGATTTTTTTTATTTATGATCTCCATTGTTTCATATTTTATGAGGCTGAACTTAATTAGCCCTACGACCTTTTTTGAAAAATCTGATTATAAATTTATTGAATATATCTAATTAATTAGTTACGATATATTAATTTAGTAAATATTCAGTATTTTTTCTATGATTTTGTTTTGTTTTTACTATAATTGCTTCGTGAGGCTTGGGAATACCATTGATGGAATGGGTATATTAGAATATTAGATCACACAATTTTGGCATTCATATGTTCATTTTATTATAGATGTATTCAGACATTAACTCCCTGAAATCGGCACTATATCACTGGGCTGGTGATGCAGCTACTTTCAAAGGGGATGACAACTTCATAGAAATAGTGTGTAGTCCCAACAACCCAGACGGGATGATCAGACATGCAGTTCTTAGTAATAATGCTGGGAGAAGGGTTCATGACATGGCGTACTATTGGCCTCACTACACCCCTATGAGAGGCCCAGCCGACCACGACATTATGCTCTTTACAATGTCAAAAGCCACGGGTCACGCTGGCACACGAATCGGGTTACCTCCGCCGCATCATTTTCATCATTGAATAATGAAGATGACTCCCACCTGTAGATGCTAAGTTTTGTTCTCCATGACAGGTGGGCCCTAGTCAAGGATACAGATGTGGCACGCGAGATGGTGAATTACATCACACTGAATACCAATGGGGTCTCTAGGGACTCCCAAGTTCGAGCAGCTAGGATTCTGAAGGTCATCTCTGATGGCTATGAGTTTCCAAACTCTAATGGTGCAGGCCAGTTCTTCCACATTGGCCGGCATCTATTGGCTGATAGATGGCGGAGGCTGAGGCAGGCTATGGAAGTGTTGGGAAAGTTCAGCCTTCCTCGGTTCTCTACCGAGTTCTGCGAGTTCTTCAAAGAACATGCACAAACATATCCAGGTATCCGCATGCGACAAGTTTGCTTAATTAGAGATTTAGAGTCCATAATAATTTTTCAAGTTAGAGAAAAACATGACTTGTTCTTTTTTTGTGTTCTGTTGAAGGTTTTGCATGGCTAAGAAGTGAGGATGAGAGTATTAATGATTGCGGAGATTTCTTCAAGAGCATTAATGTGCAAATTCGGAATGGGAGGCTCTTCGGGGCTGGACCAAACTATGTGAGGATCAGTCTTATGGGTTCGGATGCATATTTTGATGGTTTCATTAAGCGGATAACATCTGTCGGTTGATGGTTTAGTGTATATATTCTTGTAGTATTGAAGTGAATAAATGGTATTATGGTGATATTGAATAATTCTATTATTGTGCTGCACTAGGATAGCTCAATTTGCCCTTTCTAAAAAAAATTTTTAGGACATTTTTTGAATTCAGATTCATTATTTATATGTTAATGTTTTCATTTCCAATGATGGAAATATATATACATACATACATACATACATACATATATATATATATAGAGAGAGAGAGAGAGAGAAAGCTTTCAATCAAAGCGCTTTGACCGGAATCCCGGTTAAACCCCGTCAGATCTCAATTTTGAAAATTTAAATGACCGATCCAAACCGTTCAATATGATCTCCATATTGAATCTCCTTGCACACCAAATTTTACATTTTTTTAAAAATTTTAAGTATTTTTTCGGATTTTACAAAATCGTTAATCTAATTTGTTGTGAACCCTACAAAAACTGTTGTTTTTATAAATTCGAAAAAATACTTAAAAATTTCAAAAAAAAATGAAAAAATTGGTCGGCAAGGAGATTTCAATATGGAGATCATATTTGACGTTTGGATCGGTCATTTGAACTTTCAATATTGAGATCTAACGGGGTTTAACCGGGACTCTGGTCAAAGCGTTTTGATTGAATCCTTCCTCTATATATATATATATATATAAGTTTACTCTGCACTATAGTGCATAGAGCTTTCTATGCACCACAGATTTTTTCAGGAGTATTTTTATAAATTTACAAATTTAATTTAACCAATCTAATCTACATATTGAAATCTCATAGCAAACCAAATTTTACTATTTTTGAGATTTTATTACTATTTTTTCCGAATATTTTAAAACATGTTATTTTTGGAATATTATAAATAGTATAATATTCAATAAAATAAGATGTTTTAAAAAATTCGAAAAAATAGTAATACAATCTAAAAAATTGTAAAATTTGGTTTGCTATGAGATTTTAATATGTAGATTAGATTGGTTGAATTAAATTTGTCAATTTACAAAAATACCCCCGAAAAAATCTGCAGTTAATAGAAAGCTCTATGCACTATGGTGCATATTAAACTTTTTATATATATATATATATAGAGAGAGAGAGAGAGAGAGAGAGAGATTGGCTAAAGTATACTCCAGCATACGGATCAAACCCGTATGCTCCAGTCGTTTTTCAAAATCCAAAATTCAAATAGTCGATCCAAACCATTCAAGTTGTTCTCCATATAAAAAATATCTTTCAAGACCAAATTTTATATTTTTACGAATCTTTTTGCTATATATTATGCTATCTTCAAATTGAATGGTCAGAAATACTCCTTTACAGTGTTTTTTGAAAATAGCATAATATATAGCAAAAAAATTCGAAAAAATATAAATTTTGGTTTCCTAAGAGATATCAATATGAAGAACAATTTGAATGGTTCGGATCGACTGTAGAAATTTTAGATTTTAAAAAACGACTCCAGCATACGGACGATCTGTATGTTGGAGCATACTTTAGCCAATCTCTATTTATATATATTGGATATTTAAAATATACTCTATTGTACGGACAACATAGTCATTTTTAAAAATCCAAAAATCAAATGATCGATCTGAACCATTCAAGTTGTTCTCCATATTGAAAAACTCTTGGATACCAAATTTTCTATTTTTTCAATATGTTTTTCTATATATTATGATATTTAAAAAAAAAACACTACAATTGAATCATTTCAGGCCCTCTAATTTAAAAATATCATAATATATAGCAAAAAAATTCGAATAAATGTAAAATTTGGTCTCCAAGAGTTTTTCAATATGAAGAACAAGTTGAACAGTTTGAATTTTGAATTTCGAAAACGACTTGGGTATACTGGGACGATCCGTACACCAGGGTGTATGTCACAACTTTACTTTTCATTAATAATTAAAATTTTTTCAATTTAAACGTTGAATCCAAACCGTTGACTTTGTACAACTTAACGAGCGATGCGTTTCCATATAAGTTTTATAAAACTTAGAGTTAATTTGATATTTGATCAAGAGGTCAAAATCATGAACGTAATACAATTAATTTGTCATATTTAACAAGGTTTGTTCATTTTTTAACCTCTTGATCAAACATCAAATAAAGTTCAAATTTAATAAAACTTATATAAAAATGTATCACTCGTTTAGTTGTACAAGATCAACGATTTGGATTCAAATTTAAAATAAAAAAATTTCAATTATTGATGAAAAATAAAATTGTGTCATTTGATGGCACTCTAAAGTTGTTTAACGGAACCTTTCTCTCTCTATATATAGAGTTTTGCTATGGTGAGTCGACTCACTAGAGTGACTGTGAGTCGCACTTAAAACTCCTAGATTTGATTAAAAATGATCGATCCAAACCGTCCAATACGATCTTTCTATTGAAATCTCCATGCAGATCAAATTTTATATTTTTCAAAATTTTTAAGAATTTTTTTGGAATTTAAGAAAATCGTTATCCTAATTAGTTCTCAACCGTTAAAAAACAATCGTTTTTAAAAATACGAAAAAATACTTAAAATTTTTTAAGAAGTATAAAATTTGATTTGTATGGAGATTTTAATAAGGATATCGTATTGGACAGTTCAGATCAGTTATTTTAAACCACATCTAGGAGTTTTTAGCGCGACTCACTATAACAAACCGGATCAAACCCGTATGCTAGAGTCGTTTTTTAAAATCTAAAATCAAATAGTCGATCCAAACCGTTCAACTTGTTCTCCATATAACAATATCCTTCAAGACCAAATTTTATATTTTTTTCGATTTTTTTCGTTATATATTATGTATTTTCAAATTGAAAGGTCAGAAACACTCTTTTATAATGTTTTTGAAAAATAACATAATATATAACGAAAAAATTGACAAAATATAAATTTTGGTTTCCTAAGAGATTTCAATATGGAGAACAATTTGAACAGTTCAGATCGACTGTATAAATTTTAGATTTTAAAAAACGACTCTAGTATACGGAAGATTGAGAGATTATTAGTAATTCAAAAGCGAAAAGCAAATCATCATATTTTATATTATTTCTCAGCAAACCCTAAATTTACATTATTCTAACTTATTATTCTAGTAATCTCTTGCAACACAAGTCAAATGCAAACCAGCATATTTACATTATTTCTTAGCAAATCCTAATTTACAAAATGCAGAACACTTTTCTAACTTATCGAGGTTACTAGCTCCAACTAGTACCTTGGCCAAACTACTGTTCCTTCCAAATATATTACATATATTACATAAATTTAAACTATCTCTCTCTCTCTCTCTCTCAACATAACATCAGGGGAATGCGGCAATAACATCACAAAACACCAAACACCCAGCTAGGAACCCTCACGCTTCCTCTGGCGAGAGGGGTATGGGCTTGTGCTCAGGTACCAATATCCCATTGCTAGAGCTACTAGGACTAGGAAATTCGAAAGAAAGGTACACAAAGACTTCGAGCAAAACTTCCAGACTGATGAGGAGAATGGCATCACATTCTAAACTAGGAATTCGGACCTTAAATTTAAAAAAACGAATACTGAATCATTGCTATAGCTAGTCTTGATAGACTGTGAATTTCCTGGAACCCTCCAAGTTATGAGCCACATGCAAAACACATTAGCGGATGAGAATAATTCTCAGTGCCGATTTTAGTTTCAATTGCACGGATCTTTACACGAATCCGAATTTCGAAAATAATACCCAAATGTATAAATATCAAATATTTAAAATCAAGTTTTTAATCAGAATTATTTGAAATCAAATTCATATTGACGACGCTAGACGGAATGGGTCAATTAAACAATGTGCTCAAACAAAAAGTGAAAATGAACAAATAAACTAAACACATATAACAAATAAATTGAACATATATTATAACTAATTGAACAGAGATAACATACAATGCGGACTCATACAAAAAGTAAAAGTGAACAAATAAACTGAACATATATAATTATTAAATTGAACAGATATAAAAAAACATGTTGACTCATTCAAAAAAAGTGAACATAAATTGAACATATATACCAAATAATTTGAACTCGTAAAAAAAAAGTGAACATAAATTGAATAGATATAACAAATGAATTGAACATATATAACAAACATATTGCCTCAAATAAAAAGATAAAAATTGAACATAAATTGAATAGATATAACAAATAAATTGAAAATATGTGATAAATAAAATGAACAAATATACAACGAAATAGAAAGAAGAAAAAGATAGAGGCGAGAAAGAAGGGAGAAGAAAGAAGGAGTGACGTGGAAGGAACGGAGGATAAGGCGTTGAAGAGAGGGAGGGAAGGGGTAGGCGCGAAAAAAAGAGAATGAGGGAAGGGGTGCGGAGAAACCATAGGCACACTGATAGCTGGCGTTGGATGACGTGTGTCTGAATGATAATGATCAATTTCCGATTTTTTTTAGCCAATCGAATCATCTTCAAGTCTTAATTGAATGTGGATTTAGATCCAATTAACTAGCGGACCCGTTCTACTTTTATATACTGAGCTGAGCTATTCTATTGGATCAGAGACAACCAGACACTAGACAGGCCAAGGCACGAGAAGAAAGGAAAAACAAAATTCCAGGCCCAAGCGGCCTAGTCCAGGCACTCTGATTTTGTAAGTCCTGACACTGTGGTACTTTTTATAGAGATTGGCTAAAGTTACTGGACCATACGAATCAAACCCGTATGCTGGAGTCGTTTTTTAAAATCTAAAATTTAAACAGTAGATCTAAATCGTTCAAATTGTTTTCCATATAACAAATATCTTACAATATCAAATTTTACATTTTTTCGAATTTTTTTGTTATATATTATGCTATTTTCAAATTGAATGGTCAGAAATACTCTTTTAGAGTGTTTTTTGAAAGTAGCATAATATATAGCAAAAAAATTCATAAAAATATAATTTTGGTTTCCTAAGAGATTTTAATATGGAGAACAATTTGAACGGTTCGGATCGACTGTATGAATTTTAGATTTTGAAAAACGACTCCAGCATACGGACGATGAGTATACTTTAGCCAATCTCTTTTTTTTATACCGGGTCATCGATTTTTCAAAAATAAGCCTTGACAAATGCCAGGGGTTGCCGCTTCTCGAGTCCAACCCGACGATTGCCTAATTTTGTAGGGTTCACTTACTCCAATATTTTTTTTTTCTTTTTTTACCTTGAAACTAGTAACAACGAATTTCGTTTCGTTCTTACCTAACAGTACACACACGTACAACTTACAATTTTAAAATTTTCCTTACCTAAAAGCAAAGAGAACCAAATATTGGCAGTTTCAGAGTAACGGAACTAGATAACAATGAATTTCTAGATAAACACAATAAAAAGATTATGAAAAAAAAATGCATCACTTTTGTGTGGTACCTTCTATAAATACCCGTACAAAATAACTCATAAATGAAACAAGACTTCCCAACCTATGAACAAAAATATCAGAAAATCAAATAGGAGTGGAATAAGGAAAGAGATGGCTTGCAATTATACTGCCGGGTTTGGGATTGGCCAAGATTCAGTTATCAATCTCGATCAGTATGTAAATTACTGTACTCATTAATTCTCATTAAAATTATTTGGGATTCTTATTCTGATCTGATATATAGAATAGATGTCAATTTCGGAGTATAAATAATTAATAGCTGCATCTATAAATTGTGAAAATTCGAGTAGAGACACACATTTGAACATTAAATTATATTATACTTGTAGTGGAGACCCAACGATGTTTGAGCCGTTCTGGAAGGAGGTTGGCGACGATGCGACAGTGAAGATTTCGGGATGGGAGAAAATGAGTTACACATCATCATGTGATGACGATATTTGCTGGTTTCTTGAGCCTGAGTTTGCCAATGAGGTAGCGCGACTCCACAGAATTGTCAACAATGCAGCCACCGATGGCCGCTACATCATCGTTGGAGTCGGCTCCACTCAAATGATCCATGCCACCCTTCATACTCTTGCTTCAATTGAGCTCCGCCATCCTGTTAATGTCGTCTCTGCGGCACCATACTACTCGGTATAATTCTAGTTGCATGTATATATCTTTTACTAATTAATATTCATATGATATCTTGTTGATTGATTTGTTTTTTGTTTACTAATTAATTACTATATCATATTTCGTTAATTGCTTGTGAGGCTATTGAATACAATTATTGGAATATATATATAATGGTATGTAATTAATTAAGATCTAATAACTGTTACATTCATATTTTATTTTTGTTATAGATGTATCCAGGTATAGTTGACTTGATGAAATCGGGACTGTATCACTGGGCCGGTGATGCAGCAGCCTTCAGGGGAGACGACAACTTCATTGAACTAGTCTGTAGCCCCAACAACCCAGACGGGACAATCAGACATGCAATGCTTGGTAAGGAGGCTGGGAAAAGAGTTCACGACATGGCGTACTATTGGCCTCAGTACTCTCCTATGCGAGGCCCAGCTGATCACGACATAATGCTCTTTACATTGTCAAAAGCGACCGGTCATGCCGGCACACGAATTGGGTTAGGGAGAGCTGCACCTATTACTTTCTGGCATCACTGGATTACTTCTCCACTGCAGATACTAATTTATAAATCATCCCCATGACAGGTGGGCCCTTGTCAAGAATAAAGAGGTGGCGCGTGAGATGGCGAAGTTCATCACATTGAATACCATTGGAGTTTCTAAGGACTCCCAAGTTCGAGCAGCCACAATTCTGAAGGTCATCTCAGATGGCTATGAGTTTCCAAAGCCTAACGGGGCTCCTCAGTTCTTCCACTTTGGACAGCACAAATTGGCTGATAGGTGGCGGAGGTTGCGTCGGGCTGTGCAGGTGTCGGGACAGTTCAGCCTTCCCCGGTTCTCACCTGAGTTCTGCGAGTTCTTCAAAGAATACGCAGAAACATACCCAGGTACCTCCATGCAAGTTAGTTTCAGGTTAAGAGTCCAAAAAATTTTGCTGGAAAACAAGTTATTTATTATTATTATTTTTTTATGTTGAAGGATTTGCATGGCTAAGATGTGAGGATCAGAAAATTAATGACTGCGAAGATTTCTTCAAGAGGATTAACGTGCTCACTCGAAGTGGTAAGCACTTTGGGGTAGGACAGGAATACGTTAGAATAAGTATGTTGGATACGGATGCAAATTTTGATGTTTTCATCAAGCGCATCTCATCCTTAGATTGATGATTTGAAGTATGTTCTTTTCTGATTTTTAATTAGTTCGATGAGTGAATAATGGTATTTTGGTTGTAGTATTGCTTGAATAAGAATGTTCAATTTTATGTTGGTCCATGTTTCGCTGATTTGTGTTTTGGTACTGATACTGGCACCTAGCTTGTACTGCATTAATTCTTTCTTTATTTATTTTTTTTGCTGTAAGATGCTATGTTTGAAGACGCTGCATGGTTTTAGCTTGTACTTAGGGGTGTCAATTTGGTACCGTTTCGAACGTTTCCGTTCCGTTCCGTCTGGAACGGAACGGAAACGGAAGGAAAATTGGTTACGTTTTCAAAAACGGAACGGAAACGGAACAGGTGGTATTGCACGTTAATGTTCCGTTTTATCGAAAAATGACTGAAATCAATGGAAAATAGGCTGAAATCAGTGAAAAATGAGGAACGGAACGGCTAAACGGAACAGTTTCTGTTCCGTTTTACGAAACGGAACGGAAACGGAACGAATTTCATTTCCGCGTGTTGGAACGGAACGGAAAACGGAACACCCTGTTCCGCTTCCGTCTTTAACGTTTGACACCCCTGCTTGTACTGCCTTTTGCCTCTTTTTATACCGCCGTTCATTAATTGCATTATAAGTCTGGCGTTGTTGTGGTTTACTTTTTTTTATTCTAAGCGATTAATACCATACGGGATACCGAAATATTTGGTAATAAAGCAAACTGGAACAGTTGCTGGAACAGCGTTATCCGATAACAACAGAAAAAATATCAGAAAATTTTGGAAAATACATTCGACCACTAGCCAGTAGAGAATAAGTAGGGTATTAAAAACACTTTTAAGTGCATTCTTCATTTGATAGGGTCCAAAGATTAAAATAGCGGTCATACCGGCCAATAAAGCGGTATATTTGACAGACCGCTACGCCACTGCCATTCGATGGCAAAGATTAATCACATATATTAGTAAAAGTTTGATATAATTTTGAATTTTATTTCATTTAGGTTGACGCTAATATTTTATTTCTGTCAATATAAACAACAGTATGTTTGATTTTTAAAAAACATGATTATCCTAAAATAAATAATAAAATATAAATACAAGTATGTTAAAATATATTCACTTTATTTGTTCAAAAATAATAAAATATTGACGGAATAATATATGTTGTCTCTATTAAAAAGCCCAGAGGAGGGTGAATAGGTCTAATTTCGGTTCGCTAAATCGATATGATCAATTTTTTGTTCAATTTAAGTAAGGTCCAACACAATCAATACACAAGCAAGTCATAAAGCAAGTAAATAAAAATAAGAGAGAAAGAATTGACACGCGAGATGATTTCGGAGTTCCGACTCGTTAGATGAACCTAGCCTTAGTCGTACGTCCCTGTGAGTTTCGCAACCACGAAAAGGACGCGCTCCGTTCAATTCCAACAAGAACATGAATACAAGTTCGAACTGAATCTCCCCGTCACAACGAACTAGAGGAGGATCGGCCTAACCTCTAACTAATCAACCACAAACACTCAATTGATTTGAGCCTCTAACCAAAACACTAAAAAAATATAGCCATCAGAACTATGGGTTTGGTCTAAACACACTAATCTCAATGATTTTGCAAGCTGAATGCAAAAACACAAGAGAGAATTAATTCTAGCTGGTTGGAACTGAAATAGATGAATTTTGTAAAGTTTCAAAAGTGTCAAACCAGTTCCAAATGGGCTGGTATATATAGAGGGTGCCAACAGTTCAAAACCAGTCAAAAATCCACTTTAGCGTTATACAACGGTTGAACTAGCCGTTGAAAAATCAAATGGTAACTAGACAATTCCGTTGTGAATGTCAGAGCGTTGCGCAACGTTCTGTGGCGTTGCACAGTGTTATAGCAAAAAACCAAAGAAAAACCTCGACAGTTCCGTTGGAACATGTCAGAGCGTTGTGCAACGCCAGTGAGCGTTACACAACGTTAGACCAAAGAAAAAGAGAGTAGCTCTGACAAACTCAACAAAATTAAGTAGAGCGTCACATGACGCTGAATAACGTTATACAACGAAGGCGTTGCACAACGCAGGCCGCAACTTTGCTTGAAAAACATACTGCTCAGCGCGAGACAACATTGTTTACATGGATTTTACATGGAATAGCGTTGTCTGAGCAGTGGAGAGAACCTTGGCTGAAGGCATTTTTGTGTAACGTTGAATAACCTTGCACAACAATGATGCAGCAACGTTGTGCAACTTTAATCAGCGTTGTACAACGATATGACAGAAAGAGCAAAAGGAAGAATCAGGTTCTCTCAACTTCGTCAGAAATTTTGCAATTTCAGAATGAATTACTTCTGTGTTGTGTAACGCTATATAACATTGTATGACGCTGAACATTTTGACAGCAAACTGATTAAGATGAGTTTAGAGTTAAAATATACCTAAACTACTGACTCTAGTTAGTCTAATGAAGTTTCTTGATGCTCTAAAATTTGTGTCACACATTCTTCAGGCCATTATTCAAGTAATTTCACTAAAACTCACTTAAAAAACAACGTTTGTTGAGAGATTTTGATGTTCTTTTACAAATCACAAATTAAGAGTTAATTGTTTAAACTAACAATACATTTTTAGACAAGAATAACAAATTACGAGAAAACAATAGCTAGGATCACTAATGGCAACAGCGATTATTATTCTGGTTCCGATTATTAAATGTTCTGGTTATATTGGGCAGACATAAATGTTATTGGATCCGATTATTAATATTATTTATTAATAAAAAAATATTCTGGTTATATTGGGCAGACATAAAATTATGGAGGCTTTTTCTTTGGTTCTTGTGTGACCAAATATAAGCAAGAGCGTGTATATATATATAGAGAATGGCTAACGCGCCATCGATGGTACGTGCCATCAATTTTCTATCGACTCGTTTTTTGAAATTCGAAAGTCAAACGGTCGATCCAAACCGTTCAAGTTGATTAAAATATTCAAATACCTTTGGAGACCAAATTTTATATTTTTTCGAATTGTTTTGCTATTTATTATGATATTTTCAAATTGGAGGACCTGAAATACTCTAATCATAATGTTTTAAAAAATATCATAATAAATAGCAAAAAAATTCGAAAAAATATAAAAGTTGGTCTCTAAAGATATTTTAATATGGAAAATAACTTGAACGGTTTGGATTGACTATTTAAATTTTAGATCTCGAAACATGACTTGATGGCACGGGACCCTCCGTGCCATCGATGGCACGTTAGCCATTCTCTCTCTCTCTCTCTCTCTCTCTATATATATATATATATATATATATATATAGAGTTTAGCTACGGTGAGTCGCGACCAAAATTCCTAGATCTAGATCAAAATGATCGATCCAAACCGTCCAATATGATCTCCCTATTGAAATCTCCATATAGACCGAATTTTTCATCTTTTCGAAATTTTTAAGTATTTTTTTTGAAATTTTAAAAAATCGTTAATCTAATTGGTTCTGAACCATTAAAAACATCAGTTTTTAAAAATCCGAAAAAAATACTTAAAAATTTCCAAAAAATAAAAAAATTGATTTGCACGGAGATTTCAATGGGGAGATCATATTGGATGGTTTGGATCGGTGGACCAGCGTCTTGTGACATTGGGCCTTATTCATTTCGTTGAGTTAGGTCACATGCCATTGGATCGTTCCATGATACAGGGTCTAGCCATGTTCTGGAGGCCCGAGACCCACACGTTCCACTTTCCCCGCGTAGGCGAGATGACCGTTACTCTTGAGGTATTATTTTTTCCAAGTTCTGTTGGTACCTATTTATTTATTTATTGTTTTTTTTGTTGTTTAATAAAAAAAATGAAAATGAAATTTGCAGGATGTCGCCTTCATTTTTGGCTTGCCTACGACTGGACGACCGGTGATCGGTCGTACTGATTACGACGATGTGCAGAAGCTAGCAGACTTTGCATTGCCACGGGACACTCCTATGGAGGATGTTCTAGATTGCTTCAGAGAGAGGGCGTCAGATCGACGTGCTGGGAGGTAAGAAACGTTTTAAAATTTAATTATAATTTTGAGATATGCTGCAATATATATATATATATATATATATATATATATATATAGAATGGCTAACGTGCCATCGATGGCACGGAGGGTTCCGTGCCATCAAATCATTTTTCGAGATCCAAAATTCAAATGGTCAATCCGAACCGTTCAAGTTGTTCTCCATATTAAAATATCTTTAGAGACCAAATTTAATATTTTTTCGAATTTTTTTGCTATTTATTATGATATTTTTAAAAACATTATGATTAGAGTATTTCAGCCCCTCCAATTTGAAAATATCATAATAAATAGCAAAAAAATTTGAAAAAATATAAAATTTGGTCTCCAAAGGTATTTCAATATTTTGATTAACTTGAACGGTTTAGATCGACCGTTTGACTTTTGAATTTAGAAAAACGAGTCAATAGAAAATTAATGGCACGTGCCATCGATGGCGCTTTAGCCATTCTCTATATATATATATAGAGTTTAGCTACGATGAGTCGCGACTCACGGACCCTCCGATGAGTCGCGACAAAAACTCCTAGATCTAGATCAAAATGACCGATCCAAACCGTCCAATATGATCTTCCTATTGAAATCTCCTTGTAGACCAAATTTTTCATTTTTTCGAAATTTTTAAGTATTTTTTTGAAATTTTAGAAAATCGTTAATCTAATTGGTTTTGAACCATTCAAAAATATAAGTTTTTAAAAATCCGAAAAAAATACTTAAAAATTTTAAAAAAATAAAAAATTTGGTTTGCACGGAGATTTCAATAGGGAGATCATGTTGGACGGTTTGGATCGGTCATTTTGATCTAGATCTAGGAGTTTTGGTCGCGACTCACCGTAGCTAAGCTCTATATATATATATATATATATATATATATATATATATATATATATATATATAGAGTTTAGCTACGGTGAGTCGCGACTCACGGACCCTCCGGTGAGTCGCGACCAATACTCCTAGATCTAGATCAAAATGACCGATCCAAACCGTCCAATATGATCTCCCTATTGAAATCTCCATGTAGACCAAATTTTTCATTTTTTCGAAATTTTTAAGTATTTTTTTTAAATTTTAGAAAATCGTTAATCTAATTGGTTCTGAACCATTCAAAAACAACAGTTTTTAAAAATCCGAAAAAAATACTTAAAAATTACGAAAAAATAAAAAATTTGGTTTGCACGGAGATTTCAATGGGGAGATCATATTGGACGGTTTGAATCGGTCATTTTGATCTAGATCTAGGAGTATTGGTCGCGACTCACCGTAGCTAAACTCTATATATATATATATATATATATATATATATATAGATAGATAGACATATATATAGGGGTGATAAAATACACTCTGGTGTACGGATCGTCCTCGTACACCAGAGTCGTTTTTGAAATCCAAAAATCAAACGGTCGATCCAAACCGTTCAACTTGTTCTCTATATGGAAAAACTCTCAGAGACCAAATTTTATATTTTTTCGAATTTTTTTGCTATATATTATGATATTTTCAAATTAGAGGGCCTGAAATACTCCAATTGTAGTGTTTTTTGAAAATATCATAATATATAGCAAAAAAATTTGAAAAATGGTAAAATTTGGTCTCCGAGAGTTTTTCAATATGGAGAATAACTTGAACGGTTCGGATCGACTGTTTGATTTTTGAATTTCATAAACGATTCTGGTGTACGGGAGACGATCCATACACCAGAGTGTATTTTATCAATCCACTATATATATATATATATATATAGAGAGAGAGAGAGAGAGAGAGAGAACCTATGGTGCATACTAATGTACGGAAGTTTCGGTGCATACTGATCCGAATTTTTGGATCTGCTTCAAAATGACCGATTCAAATCGTTCAATATGATCTTCCTATTATAATCTCCTTACAGACCAAATTTTATATTTTTTCGAAATTTTAAAGTATTTTTTTCAAATTTTAAAAAATCGCTAATCTAATTTTTTCTGAACCGTTCAAAAATAGCAGTTTTTAAAAATCCGAAAAAATACTTAAAAATATCGAAACAATGTAAAATTTGGTCGGCAATGAGATTTCAATAGGGAGATCATATTGGACGGTTTGGATCGATCATTTTGAAACAGATCCAAGTGTTCGGATCAGTATGCACTGAAACTTCCGTACATTAGTATGCACCATATATTTTCTCTAAAGTGCCATAGATGACAATGCCATAGATGTTTGTTTTAAGTCATTTCTTTAAGATCCAAAATTCAATCAGTGGATCCAAACCGTTCAAATTGATCACCATATTGAAATACCATTGGAGACCAAATTTTATATTTTTTTTGAATTTTTTACTATTTATTTTGATATGTTCAAATTGGAGGGTCTGAAATACTCCAATTATAACGTTTTTTAAAAATATCGTAATAAATAGCAGAAAAATTAGAAAAAATATAAAATTTGGTCTCCAAGGGTATTTTAATATGGTGAATAACTTCACGATTTGGATTGAACATTTAAATTTTGGATCTCGAAAAATGACTCCATGGCACGGAACCCTCTGTGCCATCTATGGCACATTAGTAACCCTATATATATATATATATATATATATATATATATATATATATATATATATATATATATATATATGTATACCTGACTAACATGGTAAACATGCACGGAATGGGACGTTCTGTTTACCGTGCCGTTAACGAAATGATTTCGCTAAACGGCATGTACAAAAACACGTTAAACCGTTTCATTTCATGTGCCATTTACTGCTTCGTTAAAGAAACAAAACATATATCTCTACCGTTTACCGTTCTGTTTCAGCAAAATGAAACGACATAACGATTTACGGTGTGACATTGGCAGGCCTATATATATGACTTGCACAACCGCCCAAAACTCTCTACAGGCTGTACGTACGGGAGTCTTTAGACCTTTGGTACTTAATTTATATTATAATAATAATAATAAATTATAAAAAGCTTTCTTAAGCTGTCTTTTTCAGGTTTAATACTTTTAATTTGCACATCAACACCCCTTCACTTTTTTGTCGGAAAACTCACCTGATCCATAATTAAATCGCCCGATGGGCCATAGCATGCAACTATGCAAGAGATAGGGCTGCATAACGTCGGAAACGACCACGAAATAGATTTCTTTCGTTGATCGTTGCATGTTGAGACGAAAAATTTTGTCCTTTTGCGTGTTTTGTTTCGTTTTTTGAACGCAAACAAAATTTACTGCGTTGTCTGTTGCGTCTAGTTTAACGATCAAAACGGTTAATACCGTTCAACTGTTTATCACATGTATTTATTACCAAATTAAGGAAGAAAAATCCTGAGATATCCATTCTTATTCTATCTCCATCCGAACTAAAAATTAATTAACAAAAATCATATAATGACAAGCTTAAATTGTTTTGACTTTTGAATGATTTAATTGACATTTAAAAGATCGCCTGCAACTCATTAATAACGTCCCAAAAACTAATTAAAAAAAATAATTACAAAAGCGTACTAGAGACAAGATATTATTATCTTTTCACTAAAAGAAATAATACAAGATACATAACAGAAACGTCACAGAGGCAAGATATTAAAAGAAATAATTACAAAATATTGATAATAAACGTACCAGAGACAAGACATTAGTATCTTTCACTAAAAGAAATAATTACATAAACTAGGAAATAAACGTATCAGAAACTAACAAGATCACAAATCAGAAAAACTGAAAGGCTACTTTTTTTCAATAATTGTTTAAGTACAGAAAAACTAGTACCAGAAAAATCTGAATAATTGGTACCAGTAAATTTTCAATAATTACAAAAAATACCAATCTCAACTGGTACCAGAAAACCCCCATCATCCTCCAATTTCACTTTGTTCTTACCAGAAAAATCAGAAAATTAGTACTAGTTGAAAGGAGAGCATGAGGTTGTGACCACTGTAGAAAGCCAGTCCACACACGCCTTCGCCGTTGGATTTTCCACCCTAAGCTTTGGCCAGTTGAAGGGAGAGGATGAGGCTCTCAGAACCCAAACGCTAGATCCGAGAACAACGCCTTCTCAGCCGTGTCTTCTGCTAGCCGAGGCAAGAAGGGCTTTAGTGCTGGCCATGGCGGCTACTCGAGGTGGAGGTGAGGCTTATAAGGTGAAGGAGAGGGAAAGGTGTTGAGCTCGGTTTCACTGCTAGTCTGAGGCGATGTACCGATCGGAAAAGATAATAGAGGAGGAGAAAGAGACGTGAGGCAAGAGAGACAGATGAGGAGCCATGTAAGGCGGAGAATCTGAGGAGGAGAATAGAGGGGTGAGCGGCGCATTAGGGTTTCATCCATATTTTCTCAATTTTATTCTCTAGAATCGGAATAATTTCACTCGCGCAGAATTATTAACGAAATGGATGAAACAACGATCACGAAACAGATTCGTTTCGTTAATCGTTCCGTTGGTACGACGAAATTATATTCTATTTGCATTAGTCGTTTCGTCCCTAAAACGAAATCAAAATTTCTTACCGTTATCGTTCCGTTTCGGACGAAACGAAACGGTTAGACGGTCGAAACGGATTTCGTTTTCAGCCCTAGCAAGAGATATATAGCCGAATAAATTTATTCAAAATCATCCAGGCCCTCGTTACCAAGGTAAGATGCATGATGTTGCATTCCCTTGTAATTTTATTCGGGAAATTAAAAGGGAATTGCTTTGTGATAAGGTTCGCAACGCTGTCGTAGAATAGAGTAATATAATACTAACACATCTTAGTTTTGTAGACTTTTTAGATCAATATAAATTAAATGGTTCACATTAATTATATGTCAATTTTATGACATAATTATGTCCAATAATGAACTTTTGTGTTTAGTAAGAATTTTAGTAGTGAAGATGTAGATCTATATCGAGTCCTTTTCAATATGAACGAGTGATAGAAGGTGCGGCTACTTGTCTTTTTTTCTTTATTCCTTGACCATAAATGAAGTCATCCATGACGTCAGGAGATGAGCTCATTTGAGACGATAGGGGCGTCTAAGTCTAACAAGATTTTGGAGTTATCAGGATTCAGGACTAAGTACTACACATACAAATCTAATTAGAATTACTAGTTGACTACTGAATACCGTGGCTAAAACTACAAGTCATCATCAATATATTAATATATATATATATATTAACATACTTAAAGATAATTGAATTTCTATCGAGTTGCTGGTGTTGTCTTGTAAGGGGTAAAGTAGTGTCGCGGTAGTTGATTACGTACCCGCGCCTTGGTTGTTGCATAGTCGAGTATTGGATTGTTCTGGCTTAATTTGGAATAATGACTTGAAAAGTTTCATCGATTCAAACTGCTCCAGATGCGCGGTTTTGGATTTGGAGTTTAGACGATTGGCAAAATTTTTGTTTAGTTAGTTCTAATTATCAGCAAAATATAAAGGACCTAAGAAAAACAGATAATATGTTGATTCGCCTGTTCACAAGGATTAAGAAATAATTAAATTGAGAACCAGTTATTAATCTAGTAGCAAAGAACAATGCACCTTAACTTCTTAAGTGAAAGGACGTCTCAGGTTCGAAACTCAGATGGGAGGTCTTTGATAGACATTTAATTTAAAATAAGTTGGATGACTTAAACCTCCAATTTATCTTAAAAAAATAATTGAATTGATCAAATATCGTACTAGTTTCTGAAAATGATGAATTGTTGATAATTCTCCAAGCTATAGATGATAACGATTATATTAATAACATTAGCCAAATAGTCTAACACGTTTTCATTTTATTCTATCAAGAAGTAAAGTGATTCCCTTACTTCGGACTCGTATCACGAAATTCAATTTTTAAATATTCTCTATATTGAAATCGTGTACGAAAACTAAATTTTATATGTTTTATAATAAATATTAAATTACTAACACTCATAAACGGTTGTAATTAAAACCCAATTTAAAATCAGTTCTCATGGCAAAATTTCTCTTTTTATAATATCATACAATTTAAAAAAAAATTAAAATCGTTGATACAGCAGGTTCGAGAACTAATTATATAGGTAATGGATTTTTAAAAGTAAAATATATAGCTTCCCTTTTCAAAAAAAAACCCAAAGATTTGGTCAACTTGATAAAATACAAAATGGATCTTGGAAAGATTTTTGGAGGTATAGTCAGGGCAAAGCAAAACCAGTTCATAAGCACTCACACAAGACACTCCATTCATTATTCTATGTTCTTTATATATTAAAATATACTACTTTAAATTCTATAGGCACGAAATTACACTGTATAAATCATGCTTATGTTGTTAAATTTTAAATTTATACTTTATTTCAATAATTTATTTATGTCAAAAGGTCATAATACATAATTAATTTTGTATAATACATATAAAGGATTAGACAATATATTTATCATTTTGTATAATTATAAATTTTAAACAATTCCTCATTTTATAGGAAGACAGGGTCAAATCGGTAATAATATAGACTACACTTAACAGCGTAATACAAAACTAGAATTTTATGTTGACAATGAAAAGGACACAAGGGAAGGGCCTCCGTTAACTTGCCTGCATCTTCTCTCGGTCACTGTCAATCCTTGCACGCACCGACGCAAGCGGATACGCCTCAAATTGACTTGACTTATTCGGTCTTGTGCCAGTCTTGCACTCAACGCAATTACCGTACTGCCCAATAAAATATTTTCTGTTCCCTTTGTATTCGACTAATTAAGCAGTTGTAACATTTTCCTGTTTCTCTTGTTTCTGGATTATCCAATGAATTGTCTCTCTGCTTGGACAATTGTTTCGTAATTTACATATATATTTTTTTTAGAAGAAATTAATTGGAAATTAAATTTAGTAGCCTGTGTATGAACTCGATGAAATGTGTTTATAATATAACAACCCTGCTCATACTAACGTAACTTGGACTAATTAAGAGAAATGTCAGAGTCCAATATATTAGACGGATGAGGTCCGTCTTATACGATTGTTTTCATATTTTTAAATTTCAAATAACCGATATATCTAGACCGTTCAATATCTTCTTCATATTGAAAACTTATAAGGAACCAAATTTTATATTTTTTTAAAATTTTTTATTATTTTTGTGGTATTTTAGAAAATCGTTGTTATTGGACGGTCCTAAATGTTTATATCATGAATTTTCAAATATACCAAAAAAATAGTAAAAAAATTCGAAAAAATATAAAAATTGGTTTCTTGTAAGATTTCAATAGAGATAACATACTAAACGGATCGATCATTAAAATTTAAAAATGTGAAAATGATCATATTAGACGGACCCATCCGTCGAGTATGTTGGATACTAAAATTTCTCATTAATTAATTATAATAGCCAACACAAATTTCAGTAATTAAAATTCCTTCGAATTTGTGGAACACCAGACTCAGACTCACTAGAGAAGTTCGCAGTTTTATATCAAAATTAAAGGGCACATTTTTATTCTGTTTCTTTGTTTCCATCCATCAGTTGCAATTAGCATGACGTAAACACATTGACATCATCATAAACGCAAAAGAAAAAGAATAATGATGTCATCTTTGTGGAAAATCCTTCGTGTCACGTTCGTACAGTTTCCGTTGAAGTTCTTTCACATGATTCCAAAGTACAGACTAGCAATCCCTTTATAGCAACAGCAACCAACTCCTTAGTCTCCTTCATATTCCTCTCTACTTCATCTCATATATGATTAACTGAAACCATAAAACAAATATACTTGTGAGGGAGAAACAATCTTGTTAGTTTATCATGGAATCATGCAGCCCAAGTCCTCAGCTTAGCCTCGACTTAAATGTTGGTCTGAGCCCGGCATCACCTTCGCAACCACCTCTGGTTAGTAAGCTATATATATACCGCCGTCTATAAATAAGCATAACATATATATAATTTTGTATTTGCTATTTGTTAATTTGAAGGAATTTAAAATTATATATGCGTGTAGTGAAGATCAATTGGCATGCATAGAATCTGTCAGAATTTTTTGCAATTCAAATGTATCATGCATTAGATTGTACTTATCATGCTTGATTTTTATTATTTTTTATGCAGGCAAGTGAGCTAGAAGCAAAATTGAGCAGAATGAATGAGGAGAACAAGAGACTACATGAAATGCTCAACATGGTTATTGAGACGAATGACAAGTATATGGCACTGAGAAGTAAGATTGTTGACTCCGGCAATGGCTTCTCTCCCATTAAAGAACCACAAAATGCTGCATTCCCTACAAAGAAGAGAAAGATCAATGACACTTCAACAATCAGCATTAATGGATCAAGCAGTGAGAGAACAGATGCATTCTTACAGAAAGAAAGCCCATCATGCAAGAGTTTCCAAGAGGAAATCAAACCTAAGGTCACAAGGATCTTCTTGCAATGTGATCCGGCCAATCCAAGTCTTGTGAGTAAAATTAGATAAAAACATCAAATGTGGAACTATTAATAATTTGGAGAGATATTTATTATGAATTTGATTGGTTGGAAGATTTAAACTTTTGTTGTTGATATATAGGTTGTGAAAGATGGGTACCAGTGGAGGAAGTATGGACAGAAAGTGACCAGAGATAATCCATCTCCTAGAGCCTATTTTAAATGCTCCTTTGCCCCTTCATGTCCTGTCAAGAAAAAGGTGAAATTTAAAAGCACCAACGTTCTTATACTTACAAGATAATTACGTAACAATAAAAGCACATATTTCTTATTATTTTTATGATTATTACCTAAAAAAATGTAGTTTTTGTTTCAAAATACTTGATAGAAACTATTTAGTATTTTATGTTGGTTTATTTAATTTGTTCATAAACCATAATAACTTAATGGTATGTGGACATGTCCATACACCAGGTGCAAAGGAGTGCTGAAGACGAATCAGTATTAATTGTGACATATGACGGAAAACACAACCATGGTTATCCTTCTACGAGCTGGAGCGAAAACAATTTTTTGTCATGCTACGCTGGTAACAACAATGCTGGTTCAGACGTGGAGATAGCATGTCGTGAAATCCAAAATCAAGAATTTCAAACTATTCTCATCAAACAGATGACAAATTTTCTGATTCAAGACCCCAGTTTTACAACTGCATTGGCAAATGCAATCTCTGAAAAATTTTTCGAGAATATCACTGATGTTTGATAACAGTGATATGAGATTACTTTTAAGATTATTGTGCACTTCTTCAAAGGTTATGATTGCTGAATTTGCCGTTTTGAACATCTCTTTTGAATTACAAGCAAACAAAAAAAAAATTTATGCATCTAAAGGACTTACGTTATGACTTCTTGAATGGAAGGATAACTACTTTTTGGACTCGCAGTAACTATATATGGGACATTCAAACTGATAATGATAAAAACAATTGTAATTAAGTTTATAGCAACTAATTATTGTCGGTGGTGCAGCGTATCACTGCAATTCTAAAGGGCTCGTTTGGATGGTATGGGAATAAGAAAGGAATAAAAAGTTTAGAAAGAAAAGAAACATTGGGAAGAATGTAATTTTAGGAAGAGTGGAAAGAGTGTTATTTCTGAAAGAAGAAATATTGTTTGGATGGTGAGTTAGAAATAAGTAAATTAATATTAATTTAAGTAAATTATTAAAAATTATTATTTTAATATTAAATAAAGTACTAATTAAAAATCACATAGAGTTTCATTTAGCTATTAGTATTTAGCTAATTTTGTTGAAATTATGTAAATATAATTGTTGGAAGAAACTATTTTTATGAAGAAGTTATTCTTCTCCTTATTCCTAACTTGTTTGGATGCTAGAAATAAGCTATTTCTATGAAAAAACTATTTTTCCTTATTCCTAAGCAATCCAAATGAGCCTCTCGAGTATGATTAGAAACCAGGGTAGTATCGAATATTGGAGGTTAGGTTGTCAAATTAATTAGCTGATTTGTGTAATAGTCATTAATAGCGCGAGGTTATATTAGTTAGTCAATAATAAATATAAATAATAATTCAAAAACTTATAGTTATAAAATATGAATAAAAATTTGTTCCTTCTTATGTCACTATTAATATTAAATTAAACTAATGGGTTGATTTTTCAAATTATTGGAATCTAGTTACAACATTAAGGGAAAATTGGATATAACCCTCAAATCGGCCGAGATGTTGTAAAGTTGCCTCTTCCGAATGTTGTTTAGCACTATGTCACTGTGCCTCTTCACATTCGAGAGGGGCAAAAACCCTGCCAATAGGATGCTGTGATTTCTGAGTAATTACAGAATTTGCATTAGAAAAAAAAAGGAAAAAGACATTAATTCAACAAGGTGTGAGTGGGGGAACAGGATTCCGGCGGTTTTATCTATTCCCTTGTGTTTGTGTAGTTGTGTGAATTCGTCATCTTGAAAGGTCCGTCATGACGTAGAAACCGTGACACAAATGATGGCGTGTGTTTGGTGACAGTTGTAATTAATCATTTCGATTGGGAAGATTACAGATAAGACAGACAGAAAGTCAAGTCCAGATCAGGGAAAGGGAAACGACGAGAAGATCGCATAATTCTCTTGGTAATTAATATCACGTTCATTAATTACTTATACCACTCGCTCGACTAAGACCAAGACGGCAAGACTTCATAACCAAGTCAACGTTTGCTATACTAAATGTTCTCTCTCAGTTAATTCAAAGTGTTTTCAATACCGTATCGGATATTAAAAAATTCTGATAATACTGTGAATCAGAACAATGACCGAAACAATAGTATATGGTAATGTGAGACAAAATACCGAAAAATATCAAATTTCAGACGCTAAGCCGGTACAGTATTAAAAACACTGGTTAATTGTTGTGGGGGAAGGGGTGGTGGGGTTAGATTTATTTCTAATCAGCTGGCAACCTGGAAAATTTAATCGATTTATTAGAATATTATTTAGATAAAGATTACATGAAATTTACATTTTCAAATATTATTAATAAGACCAGTCCATTCATTCTGTTTTTAAATATCTTTTTACTCAAAATAATATTTATCATCAGATTTTTTTTTTAAGAGAGAAAGGTTCAGCTACCAATATTTTTTTTAGAAAAGCGTTCAGCTACTAATATTTTGGTTGCTCCAAATGTCAATATTTTATTACTTAGGCTCCGTTTGGATGGCTTCTTCCCGGAATAAGGAATAAGGAATAATCACTTTTTACCAATAAATTTATTTCTAACTATCCAAACTCTTCACAAAAGTTACACACTTCCCAATAAATTTACCCCTTCCCAATAAATTTCTTCCCTTCTTCCTTCTTCCTACCTTATTCTCAACACATCCAAACGGAGCCTTAGTTCGTTTTTTTAATTTTAAAATTCAAACCGTTGATCTTATTTAATTTAATTAGCGATGTATTTTCATATTATTTTTGTAAATTTTAAAATTTATTTGATAGATCAAAGCTAAATTATGAACATATTAAATGTACCAACCACAGATGATCTATGAACTTCTCTTTCTTCCATCTCATTCTGTGCACACGCACAGGGACAGCTTATTATGAATTATGAATTAATTAAAAAAGACGCAATTGACGGACTTGCATTTCCGAGTCAGTCTTGTACAAGTCCTTCATTTTAAGTGCTGGATATGACACCATCATACCATGCTGCTTTAAATATCTCTGTTCCCTATCTACTCAACTAATCGTTTTTGTCTTTTTTTTTTTTTGGAAGAAATCGTTTTTGTCTTTTTGCAATTGCTCTGAAATACCAGTGACTTTGAACAGTCCAATACTCAAACTGGTCATTCTTTTTCTTATCTTATTTTCGGTAGTTGAATAATTCAGATTTGTAATGGGAAATTAATAATGTTCTAAGAAAACAGAGTACGGCAAAAAAAAAAAAAAAAAGACATTTGTGAAAGTATACAAAATGCATTGTTCAATCTAAGCACTTGGGTTCTTGTACAAGTGTATATGTTATAAAAGCTCGAATGATAATTTTTTTTAATTATTAAAAACTACTGTAGAAAAAAAAATTCGGAGCACTTGTGAAAATTAATTTTGAATCAATTTATGGTAATTGGCTTGTGTGAAGCTAAGAACGTATTTTTCTAGTTATCGAGCTTTAATTCAAATTAATAGTTAGAATACTATCCGGTTTCCATTGAATGGAAAATGCAAATTTCTCGTAAATTAAATAAGAAATAAAAATCTTAATCACATATAAGAAAGCAAAATTTGAATACAACCGAACTGTAAAGATGACGTCGACTTGCTTACGTTACTGCCTGGAATTTCCGTATCCGTTTCCCGAGTAATTATGCATGTAGCTGTAACTGAGCTACAGTAGTTTACAAGCTTGATAAGTTAAAAGTGGAATAGATAATTATTTTAAAAAATAAAATAAAAGTGGAATAGAAATATGAGATAGGTTAAAATTAGTCGCGATTGACGGTTGAGATCGTCAGTTACGATCAAATCTCAATTTTCGAGATTCCAACAGTCGATCTGAACCGTTCAATGTGTTATCCATATTGAAATCTCGTTGGAGACAAAATTTTATATTTTTTTTAAATTTTTTAGTATTTGTTTAGTATTTTACAAAATTCTTAATCTAAACAATTATGGATCCTTCAATAACTACGATTTATAAAAATCTCAAAAAAATAGAAAATAAAATCAGAAAAATGTTAAATTTGGTCTCCAATGAGATTTCGATATGGAGAACACATTGAACGGTTCAGATTAACCATTAGAATCTCAAAAGTTGAGATATAATCACAGCTGACGGATCCATCCGTCAGTCGTGGCTGATTTTAACCTTTCTCTACAAATATTATGCGTCCCTTAAAGTTACCAAAACCCTGACTTTAAAAAGTAGAATAAGTGGAAGGACTAACACCATCAAGAGAGATGGAATAAGGAATAAAAAAATATTCCCAAATTATCATGACAAAAAAGTTCTACTTTAATATTTATTTATTTATTATTATTATGTTCTAATTATAATTATCTTTAATAATATAATTACCAATTTAATAAATTAATAATTTAAATTATTAATATGATATAATATATAATTGTTATAGTTACTATTTTATTATTATAGTTATAATTACAATTAATATTGTTATAACTAATAATTAATAATAATAACTTACACATACATAAGTTATTCATCCCTAAATCTGTAAGTACTTTTTTTTTTGTTTCCAAATGTGACCTGATGTTTGAAAAAGAAGGGCTACGAAATAGATATTAAAAAAAAATATGAATAAAATATCTTTGTATTTGTTTTTACTTTTCTTTTAATAGTCATTACAATAAAAATAATAATAATAATAATAAATTTTGGGAGTTTAGCTCTAATTCGTTCAATATTATGCACCATGACTGGGATCCTCTTCCATGCAAGTAGTTGCCGATCACTTATCTGGCCAGTGGTACTAACCAATTTAAAAAATTGACTTAGTCATTAGTCATCAATGAATAAAAATAAATAACAAATAATGAAAATCAACAATACGTCATGCAGATGAGGCAGCACGCTTCTCGTCATCGCCTTGGTGGAACTTCCGCTAAATTCCGTCACATCAATCCAAAACTTCAGAATTCCTATATAACAGAGGCAATCTGCTCCTTGGTCTCTTTCAGTTCCTTTACCTTCTCCTTCTCCAATCAAATAAAAAAAAAATTCATACGGTAAAGTTAAAAATAACAACTACATAATTATCACAGCTCCATTTCTCATGGATCTGGTACGAGGCCCCAGATCCTCCCTCAATCTTGAGCTGAGTGTTGGCCCGGGCCCAATCGATGTGATGTTACACCCACCTCCGGTTAGTTAAACCTCTCTGCCTCTCAGTATAGCATATGATTTTATGTTTACTTTTGTTCCCTTCTATGCTAATTTGCTTATGTATTCATGATTAATTGGCCAGTATCAATCAGAATTTCATTCCAACCGATACAGCCCGACGAACAACAAAGAAAGAAACCAGGTTTGCATCTCTCAACAAATCATTCCTCATAGCGCAATTATCATAATTCCTTATATACACAGTTATACATCTTGAGTGATGTTTGATTTGATCACTTCAGACAAGTGTGCTAGAAGCAAAATTGACAAAAATGAATGAGGAGAACAAGATACTCAGTGAACAGCTCGACATGTATTATGAAAAGTACATGACATTAAAAAGTAAGATCGATGACCGAACCAACAATTGCTCTTATCCAACTGAAGACCAACAAAATGAGGCATCCCCATCAAAGAAGAGAAGAACCAGGAATGATTTGATAATAAAGTTCAATAACACCGGTGCTGAAAGACTTGATGAAGCATTTCAAAATGAGAGCCCACCGCCAAGCCAAGAGGGGTTCAAGAGCTACCTTGAGGAAATCAAGCCCAAGGTCACAAAGATAGTTATGCAAACTGATCCGGCTGATTCGAGCCTTGTAAGTGAAATCAGACAGCAAATATTTCTGTAGAATTTAACAGACTTTTTAATTGAGTGAGTTGCTCATCATGTTTAGGTCGTG
Organism: Rhynchospora pubera; assembly: GCA_028095005.1. NCBI lineage: Eukaryota > Viridiplantae > Streptophyta > Magnoliopsida > Poales > Cyperaceae > Rhynchospora > Rhynchospora pubera. The sequence goes on along the minus strand of CM051459.1, from coordinate 226,040,987 downwards.
AAAGATGGATATCAGTGGAGGAAGTATGGACAGAAAGTTACTAGAGATAATCCATCTCCTAGAGCCTACTTTAGATGCTCCTTTGCCCCTTCATGTCCAGTCAAGAAAAAGGTAATTCATAGATGCTTTTCTTGATATTTTAAGTTGTATACTCATAAAATTTTATTAGGTTGCATGCTAAAATCTTCTAAATTTCATTGATCTTCGATCAGTAATTTTAAAAGTAAAAATCCATACTCAGTACCAAAACCTAAACAACAATGTTGATATCTCGGTTTATCAGGTTCAAAGAAGTGCGGAAGACAAATCACTAATAGTTGTAACATATGAAGGAGAGCACAATCATGGTCATCCTTCTACATTCTTGAGCGAAAACCGAGTTTTGTCATGTTACACTGCCAACAGCACTTCTGGCTCGACAATCACACTTGATCTGACGCAACATGGTTTGAAGCCAAACATGGAAAGAGCCTGCCATGAAATCCAAAATCAAGAATTCCAAACTGTACTCGTGAAACAAATGGCAAGTTCATTGACTAAGGATCCTGGATTTACTGCAGCACTAGCAAATGCAATATCTGGGAAAATTTTTGAAAATTTCTCTGATGTTAGTTTAGACTGATATGAGGGTTTTGGGATTATTATTTCATGTTACAAGAGAACTTGATCTTATTGAGGCAACATTGAAAGGTGAAGTTTTTGCAATAGGATTATGATTCCGGTGTGTTTATTTTAGTTGTATCAAGATCAATAGATTGAAATTTACTATTTTAGTGGCATAATATTGATTGCCTCTGTCGAATGTGCAGGCCACATAAATAATATTGTAAATCATAAGGTAGTGTATGTTTATTCGTGTTTTACTACCCAAAAATCATAAGGTAGTGTATGTTTATTTAAAAAAGAATGGAGCTAAATAAATATTGTTCATAGAAAACTCCTACCGTAACATATTTACAAATAGTTTTTGGTACCTTCAATCTAGCAGTCCTATGTAGCATGGTTCCTTTAATATAACTCTTTTGAGGAAACGAGGATGAACTTATTTTGGACACACCTCCGTACCAAAAGAAAGAAGAGATCATGTCTTCAATTCATACCTAATAAGCTGGTTCCCCATAATGATCATATATTGTTCTCTGATCGAAAGTCTGTTCTATATCACACGACCATATCCTATGTTATTTTGCAATTTCGCGAGGGTAATGAATTTTATACTGTTAAGAATTGGCATACCAAAACTGCTCAATCAAAATCACACTAAGTGCGCGGATGTATATACCCACCAACACACGCAAATGGTAATGCCACAAAACTTTTATAACAGTTTGTGTACGATATCACATGTCCAAAGTTGAACCATTTATTTTAAGGACCTTTCTCCCAAAGCATCGCGTATATAAGCTTAAGACAACAAACATATATATTTATCTTAATGAAACAACTTATTTTAAGCCTAAGTAATTATTTTCACCTCCCCTCTCCCCCCCCCCCCCCCAAACCACTAAACAGACACACGTACACAGTTTAAATAGTACTAAAGATAATTTAATGTAATTTGTATCATTGTACTAACATGTTAAATTGTTATGCTTACATAAAAAGGATAAAAATAACACAGCTAAGGAAAGAATTGCATGCTCTGTATCAGCTGTCAAAAGCCAATAATCATTGCATTTCTATAATTGCTGCATCTACTGAAAAAAAAAAAGAATGATACAAGTATTATGCATAATCTGGCATGAAATGTTTCAGGAAGCTGATCGGTTGCGAGTCTTGAGGAGCAATATCATCAAAAGGCACATAATATCTATCCTTGTTATAAACATGGCACGTCGTCATTATGGTCTTCATTAGTCGCCAATTCCAGTTCGCTTCATTTAAATACTAGGACAAAAAAGTACAAAATAGATTAATCAGCATGGTTTTCTATTATAATTTAAAATATTTTACATAAGATATGTTATGACTAAGAGAATGACCAAGTTAAGTTCTGGGAGTTCTTGAACATTTAATAATACCCCAAAAAAATTAATCATCAGAATGTTATTCAAGATTGAAGGTGCCAAATACTGATAATAGCAGGGGCATTTCTCTAATTCTAGAAATACTCGTAATGACATCTTGTTTGCATTTTTTTTGTGAATATCCAGGGTTTCTTCGCTTTTTTTCTTTGTGTTGCAGAATTCATATGAAATACCAGCTTTGACAAGACAAAAATTATGAAGAGCACTGTATGCATGACCAAATAAAGCAAGTTCACATGTTCCAAGTGGAAATGGAAAGAAAAGGCTGCGAAAAAAAATGGAAAAAAAGGACATCTATTTTGAATTGTCAGCAAAAGTGACAGACCTTTCCCCAGTTTTGTTGGAGCGACTCGTAAGCAGCACGAAGGTTGTAACTTGGTATTCTTGGAGAAACATGGTGAGGGATGTGCACATTGATATCATGGCATAGAATTTCTATCCTGTAAACAAAGATTGAATATTTATAAGCATAAAAGACAATGATGGTAAAATTCCAAAAGAAGCCATCAAAAGGGAAGTCGTTCTCCAAACCAGATCAAGTTTAAGTATAAACAGAACCTGAATCCAGTCAGGATCCAGTGTCTCTAAATAATTGATTTCCTTCTGAAATTTGCAAAGAATCCTATTAAAATACTAAACTATTAACAGGCTTGTTAAAGAGAGTTGAAAAAATTAAAAAAAAGAAAAAGAAAAAGAAAACATAAGAGCCTTTATTTTTAGTTAGCCACTAACACCAGTAGACAGTAGTACAATTTTTTTAAGCAATAAGATTAACTATGGAACAATAAGAAACTTAAATACACAAGAATTAATAAAACTTCTGTGAAAGATTTGGAAGTGTAATAAGGTAAGAAATTACTATTACAAATGGTCACACCTCACATTTCTTTTAAATCTTTTAAAATGTCTACGACATAATTTTGACTATGCTTGATTTTGCTATTGTATTATACTTAGTCCATCAACTTGTGCATGAGAACAATGGTATTGCATGCTAATTCGAAAAAAAAAATAATAATAATAATAGACTCTTTCTTATAGTATCGGACATAATTTTCATTATGCTTGATTTTGCTATTGTATTAAACTTAGTCCATCAACAGAACATGCAATTCTTTGCTATAATCACAATGCAGGGCCTTGTTTCTGTGATTTCATGAATGAGGTTTTTCAAATTCCTTTTTTCTATTGTTTCTAGATTGCTCAATTGAATTTACTAGAGGACACCTTCGAACTTATTTGGTGCTTAACCATTGATATAAGACCAAATAGATCCATATAAAGTCACCAAAATGTCGACCCTCTTTGTGAATACTGATATACAATGTACCAAAAGAAAATTTGCAAATTGTCAGTCATCAATTTACTTCCAATTTCTATCCCCATATCAGTCCATTAGTACACTAAATTACATTTAACTGAAGAAAGTGAGAAACCATATGGGACCTATTCTGTAGAGGTGATTAAAAATTAAATCCAAGCAGACAGATACAATGGTCGGAGTATATAGAATGTACTCTCTGAACAAGTATGATTGTGTTGTACAGGTTTGATGCTGCCATTACTAAGAATAGACATCCTACACAAAGTAAGAAACATCATACCAGCGTGGGTAATTACAGTGGATGGTACCACCAAGCTGTGCTTGGGCTGCATTCCATTCTTCAGCATGTTTGAAAGGTATGTGTGGAGCAGTGTGATGTACCATTGTGAAGGTACTCATCTATATGAAAGGACAAAACAAAAAAAAAAAATTGCTTTAATACATTGGCACTTGGAACAAAGGTCAAGGACCTAATATAAGTAAATGATGACCAATAGTGTACTTACTAGTTGAGCAATTAAACACCCAGAAAAAAGAAATGTGGGGTGTGAGAGAGAGAGACAGACAGACAGACAGAAATTGAGGCTATTTGCAACTTACTGACGAACAGAGAGACAACTAATGTGGTTAGCACTTGGTTAAAACCTAAAAGAGCTTACCCAAAAGTGGTACCCGAGCCATGGCATGAGCCAGAACTTGAACCAACCAACTATACCCGACTTGAAAATAATCAAGGGCCATCCTATTGCCATAAAAGCAAATACACACGCCAAGCTTATCTTTACTCTTCCAATCTCATTTGGTCTGAACTTTTTCAGGTCAAAATGCCACAGCAACCTAGCAAAAAAAGTTGAATATTTTAAATATCGCATATTATTGCGCCATATTCAAAAGACCAAACCTTCGCTGAGTAACCAACTAATACCAATTTCTGAGATATATGTAGTTGAGACCTAATTATAGATTGCTGTGATGTTTAGTACATATTCTTTAATTGTTGACTATTTTGCCCTTAACTTTATGATTATTCATTTATCAAGTACAATTACAATTAAGTTGAGCAAACTGAACTTATCTATAGGTTACTGGGTTCGATGAACAACTTTGGTGCAAATTGACTATTTTGTTTGATTTGAAGACTTTCCACTTGTTTTACATGATGGGTATTTGTTTCAACTAAAAGTACAAGAAAAATAACTTGATACTAGGTTTAAACTATTGGTCTCAGTTTGCAAAACCACTATATACACACAAAGCAGTAATGGAAACAAATGAAGGTGAGTCCAGCATGAAGCCCCAAGAAAAAATTAATCATTTAAACCTCAGAATATTCCAACTTCTCAAAAAATGTTATATTTTTACATTACCAATGTGCAATAGACATCCATGGCCTGAATGGGCCATAACCAAAGATAATAGCCTTCCTTAGAGTTGTTGATGATTCAAACTCCTCTTCCCAAACTGGGTGCCATGCAGTATCTTCTGATAACCTAGGGTTCAAAGAGACAAGACCATTATGTCATCTAAATAAATAGCAGAAGCACATATCAGACCAGATTTCACAAAAGTAGCTGGTTTGGAGGGGAATGTATTGGAGACATTGCACCTTCAAGTCCAACCAGCCAACTCAAGGATAGAATATGGTTAATTTTAGGTGTTCTAGTTTTTGCTGGCAAAATATATGGGGTTATTGTACGACCTGACCAGATACATATGAGAGTAAGCCACAATATACCTAAAACAAAATTGACCCACAGCATGACAAGATCCAACATGAATTATCTACAACCTGAAATTAACCTGACCCAATTTGATCTAACCTGAATTACAGTGTGATAGTGAAAAAGGGAAGCAAGAGCAATAATGAAAAAAGAAGGATAGTGTAAAGAGATGAACCTACATGTTTGTCTTTGCATGGTGTCTATCATGCTTAAACCTCCATGGTTCATAAGGATATATTAGGGGCAAAAAAGCTAGCGTACCAACTATATCCTCCAACAATTTATTCTTCGAAAATGATTTATGAGCACAGTCATGACCTATGACAAAGAACTTCAAAAAAGCCACAAAATTTTATCTTAAATAGGTAAAACACATGAGAATAAGTGTACCGGAGATATAGAAGTCGGTATATTGTTAAGCAAGGATTACCAATACCAGCCTGTGTAATACCCAATTTGAAGGTTTTCATTTCGGGAAATTCAGACTTAACATATTGTTAAGCATGAATTATAATTTAAACGATGCATATAGCACAAAAGAAAAATTTTGTAAATTACATTCTAAATAATTATACATGAGACCTAGTAGGAAGTTTTAGTCATTTCTTGATTCCTCATAAGATCCCTCCCTTTTTTTTTTGGCTTCCTTTTTCTTGTCCTTTTCCTCGAAGGTGTTTGTGGTAATTATTATTTATTCATTACTTCTTATTGTTACTCCTTTGGGGGGACTTTGCATACAAAACAAAAAACAAGCATAACTAACCGCATTTGTGCAGGGACAGAAGATAGACATCAATACAATGGAAAACAAGTTAATACTCAACAGGCTTACAAAGGTGGTGTCAAAGTTCTGGTTGGTATTGCATAATGAGGTTAAGAGGAAACGAGACTAACCCCAGTTACAGCTGTACCAGTCCATGCCCAAGCTAAGGGAAGCAGGTACCACGGAGCCTTTGAAATGAAGAACAATCCGAGGGCATAAGAAGAGGCTGATATCAAAACTGATTTCCAGGCCTTTACGTCATCTATTTCAAAAACCTTCAAACAGACAATTTAATGTCTCCATGTCATGGTCAACGCCACAAAAAACAAGTCAGATACTTGGTAGACCCAAGCAAATGTTATGCGGGTTCCCCCAAAACATAAGCCGAAACTTCAGAAACAGTGACCTTTCAAAGTGCACCAAAAGAAACTCTCTATAAATTACTTTGGCAAAACTAAATAAAAGGACCTAAGTCATTGACAAGGTTTCCTGTCCCATCACTAATCAACAACATCATAAATTAATAAAATACTAAGCATCACCAAAAGCAAGGATTGGTGCATGCAATTTCTTGATATTTTAGGCAATTAATGCACAACATTTTACCATGCTGTTCATCGACTAAACATCAGATAGATCGCCAAAAAAGCATCTAATCCTTGCTAAACTAAATGCTGGTTGAAGGTTGTTCAAAATAAGAATTTGTACCAGTAAGAACCAGTAGCTGAGTAATATAAAGAATATCTCAGCACCTTTTTAGGGAGAGTATCCATGATGTCTTTAAGGGTCACATTGTCAGGCACAGGATCGCCAATTTGCGTGAATCCATACATTTCACACATCTTCCTCTTTTGTTCTTCATTACTATCATTTGGCGAAAGCAATGTATTTTGCTCCTCATTATCTGACGAAACCAGAGTAGTGGCGGGGACCACAGCAGCTGTGAGAAATAGACTTGGGTTTTTCTCAAATCTTCTCCTCGGGCAAAACAAACCTGTTCAAAATTAGAAATTAAGGAATTTCGCAGATGGAAATAAACTGAAGCAAAAGATGCAGCAACATACTGTAATAATAATTATTATAAAGGTATATACCTTGAGGAAGTGAAATTATGGCCCTGGTGCTATGTAGGGATGGTAATCCTCTAGGAGGAGCCTGACAACAACAATAACAATAACAATAACAATAAGAGGGAAAATTAAAAAAATTAAAGAAAAAGAAAAAGAAATTGAGTACCTCCAAGCGGAGGATGGGGTTTGAGAATCTCAGAGCCATTCTCTCCCTCTCTTAGACTCTTAGTTGAGAAGAGAAGAGGAGAGTTGGCAGTGGCCAGTGGAGAAAGAAACAAAACAATGCTCGATTGGTCGCTGCTTCGGAGCCACAAACAATGTGATTCGACAAACAACGGTGAGGTGCAAAATAAATGATAAATCCACCCCTTTCTTTTCTTTTCTGTTTTCTCTGATGGGAACCAGTCAGAGCTCTTTCTAGCCGTGCGATTCTCATCTTACACTTAATCATGGTCCATTGCTCCAAGCTCCTTCTTTTTTGGGAGTTCAGATCTGGTGCCGCGCGGCACACCGTGTAGCGCGGCATCGTAGCCGTCTGATCAAGATCCAATGGATAAGGGAGCCCCGTGCATGTAACCTAGATTGATAGGCCCGTAAAAAATGAACCGTCCAATCAAGATCAGACGGCTCGTACGCGCGCTACACGGTGTCCCGCGCTACACGGGATTCGGGTCCCTTTTTTGGTGGGCGCCGCTTTACCCAAATTAAAGAATTGGTGTGCACACAGCACACGGTCTCCTACCAAACGCCATTGTTACACTTACAACCTTTTTGGACTCACTCTGCAATTTTTCTTTAAATAACGCCGATTTTTAAATATTTTTGGCTATTTAAGGAGTAAATTTTTTTTAAGATAATCATGTAACTTTATAATTGAAATCAACTTCATGCATTAAAAATTCTAGCAGCAAATTAGAGTATCCAATTTTTTTTTTTTTAGTTATCTGTGGATCTTTTGATCTATTTATTCAGTGTTATTTCAGTTAGTTATCACATCAAATTTACCAAATGATATTATATTGAAGTCATTTTTAATTATATATTTTTCCTTTAATTTACTTTAAAAAAGAAAAATGTTTTGTGGAAAAATTACAACACGGATTTTGTATACCCTTCAATTATAAAATAAGCTCTTAAATCTTGTTTGTGTATCGAAGGACTATCAATATTGTGCCATACAAAATTTAAATTTTTGAAGTAGGGACATATTGTTTTTCCTTAGAAAAGGAAAGAAGAAAAATTAAATATTAATAGCTTACGACGGAATTCCTATATACCATCCTAATCTATTGACATCTGGTGACATCCTACCATCAAATGGCCCGTAGTCCAATATTCTCACGTGAGAGACACATGAAATTTATAAATCTTTTAATTTTCATTTCTGGCATTCATCTTCTCTCTCAGATCCCTATTCTCTCTCTATTACATCAGATCGGTACTCTCTCTCTATCTTTCTCTATCAGATTCCTCCTCTCTCTCTCTCTCTCTCAATCATCATATTCGCCTCCAAATAGAAGAACCAAACCCTAGCGTGTTCAGATCAAAATCTGCGTGAATTGTGTGAATCGTATTCTCCATTGGAAATTGATATAACAAAAGAACAAGGTCGCTATCGTTAGACCTAGATGAAGGTAATCAGCCCTGGTCCGATCAAGATCCGTTGTATGCATTCCTCTAATCGTTTTCAGGTTTGTTTGATATCAATTCTCAATCTTATCTAGTTTTTCATTTAATTTTGGTTTGAAATTGAAAATATGCTCAAATCTGAATTCAATTATACTTATTACATTAATGTAAATCTAAATTGCACAATTCATTATAACACGTTTGTACCGAATTGAGTTTGAGTTGAGGTTGAATAATATTGATCGCTTTGATGTCATTTTCGAAGAAGTAAATAAATTATCATGAGGGAGTATATATAAAAGTTTGAGGGAGTACATATTGTTATATATCTGAGTGCTTATTTTGAATACTATCAGTTCATTTATTTTGGCATAAGGGAGTATATAATAGTTAAATTGGGATAAATTATTTGAGGTGTTGACTGTTTAGTAAATTGGAATGTGTATGTCATTTGATCATAGGTAGTATTTATTTTGAACAATGGGATTATCTATTTATATGTTATGGATTTATCTAAATACTTTGATTTTATTTGTAACAAAATAATAGAATATATACTTTAGTTTATTTAGAGTAATTTATTGGATGTGTATGTAATTTGATCAAAAGGAGTATGTAGTTATTTGCTAAGGAGTATCTACTTGTGTTCTAGAAATGTTAATAAATACTTTTATTTAAAGGATGTACATTATTAAGGTAGTAATAACGTCTGCATTTTTTGTAATTTTAGCCGGAGGTTCTACTAATTCTGGGCATCATTCCACTGATAAAAATCTAGAGAAAGTAAAAGGGAAAGTAACTGTTGATGATGTTGAAGGTCACAATGGTGTCCTTGAAAAGAAGAAAGCATCAGATCTTAAAGGGAAGCAACCAATGGATGGAGGCAGGAAGGAAGGAGGAGATGTCAGTGGTGAGTTTATCAAACTTGTAATATAATTTATATATTTTATCTTGGAGTTTTAATATAGACTTAAAGGAGTACAAAATATAGGATAAGGGAGTAAATAATATCTATCAAGGGAGTACATTTCAAGAACTTGACAAGTGTGTTTGGTATTTTTGTTAGAGATATGTCCTAGAAGCCAATCTTATTAGGCTACTTCTATAGTTTATGTTATTGATGATTTCAGATCATTTGTTCTTTGATTTAATCGTTGACAGTTCATTCAGGTTGAGGATCTGAATTATAGATCACTGTTATTCATTTAGTAGTAAATGACAACGATAAATCTAAAAGTCCATAATCTTGATAATTAACAGAGAACATTAGTTATCAATAAGATTAGTATGCAGATTAAGTGATGATTAAGTTCTATAAATCATAGGTTAAGAGTAACCAACTTAATTGCATATGTATATGTTATAGAACATAGTACAGGACTGGACCCCACGAAATAAATATATGGATTGTGTTACGTGTCATTATTTATTTCGTTATGATTTTGGTTCTAAGTTTGAGATGATTATCTTTTCCACATGAGGATAGATGCTATAAATCATGTCTACCGCTGATTCCTGATAAAGGCTGCTATACGGACTTGATTTAAGTATTCTTGAACTGTGCGGGGAAAAGCTAATTATCAAGAAAACCGTATGTCCCTCATTAATTCACTTAGTGAGTGACGATATATGTTTGGGCCCCTTGATGGAGATAGATTGTTTGCTAGCAACTGATACAATTATCTCTAGATCAAGAAACGTATAATCTGCAAGAATGACACGTTCCTATCTTGGATTATACGATGATATCGTGTGACATAAGAATCAAAATAGAGAAACATAATTGTTCTCTTATGCAGGATTGAAATTTTGTAGCAGTACACTATTTATGCGAATTGGAAATCATAACGTGTTGCTAGATACCGCTTATGATTATTGGGATTAAATAGCGATTTAATTCCATGTCCAACGTAGCATAAATCCTCAAAGGGTCGCACAAATAAAGCTTTAACCAAACAGTGCATTATTTATTTATTCGCAACAGTACGTATTGCGAAAATATGATATGTTGATTAATTAATTATATACCGTTGCGGACCGTTATAATTAATTAAGTCAAATAAGATCATATAGAAATAAATTAATGCATTTGCTAATCCTAAAATAATTATTAATAAGTTAATAATTATTCATATTCAACATTTGAGCTATTCGGTTTTTAATTAAATATTAATTAAAAGGGCCGAAATTGAGAACTATTGGAAAGACCAAATAATGGAATAAAGTAATGGATCAAGCCACAAATTGTTGTAGGCCTTCTTGGCCCATGAAAGGTGCGGCAACCTAGGGGCATATTTGTCCATTGAAAAGTTTGGTAGGTAGGTCAAGAGATCTCTATATAAAGGGGTTCATTTTGGGGAAACCCTAGCCACCTTTCTATTTTTCTCTCTCCTTCCTCCATAGCCGAAATTCCAAAAGAGGAGAATAAATTTCAGAATTTATTCCTCTTCCTTTTTGCTCTTTCCATTGTTTCATTAGGGCTCATGTGTTGAGATTTAGCTACTTCATTAATATAGATTAATTGGAAAAAAAGCTAGAAACAAAGGATTAGCTATCTCTCTTTGTGTATTTGCTAGCACAAAAACCTTAGAGGTTGGTTAATCCTTTTGGTGGATTTGAGGCCGTCGAAGGAAGAAGAAGGGAGAGCACGCCACCGACACCAAAACCGTTGGAACAAGCCTCTTGGTTGCGATACCAAGAGAGGTATACTTCCAACCCTTTTTCTCGTGTGTTTGAATAGCTTGTGTACTAGATCTTTTGTGTGTGATGTTCTTGGCTTAATTAACTTGTAATTAGCAAAATAAATGAAAATTACACACTTTCTAACAGTGGTATCAGAGCCAGGTTGTACTTAAGCTATTTTGACACTTAATTAAGAGAAATTGGCTAATTAATGGATTAGTAGAGATGATGCGTTTGTTTGCTGTCTGGAAATGGTATTTTCTGTGTTATTTCGCGTTTTTGGATGTGATAAGTTCTCTGGAAGATCTTTCCATCTACATGACAATTGTAGATCTGTGGATTGTTATTCTTTTGGCGTTGGATTCACATTTTTCTGAATTAGTATAGATTTACTGTGAATAAAACGGCTACAGTGCGCAGAACCAGTTTTTGCTTGCACTGTCCTGTTTGAATGGCTTGAAAGATTTATATTTTGAATATAAGTACCAGTGTTCTATGGCTAGAAATAAAGGGGACTTGAAGCTCTTTCTGAGCATGTATAAATTGTTGCATGACTCGGATTAATTTGTGGGTTTTCAAGTATGAAAAGGAAGATCTTGTCAGATCCAGTTTGTTGAGCAAATCGATTGTTCTAATAAACTGTACCAACTGAGAACTCCTTTAAAACTTCTGTTTAAATGGAGTTGTTCTATTTTGAGTTAGGATTCTAGGAAAATTAATTTCATAATTTTTCGTGGATGTTTGGACCTTCAACTAGGTTAAAACCTTTCGATTGACAGTCTGTTCCAGTACAGAATTTGTTGATTGTTTAGGCTGTAACTTAATATTATTGAACTGAACTTGGTTGTTTTCTTTTCATGAATGGATAGCCTGTAGTCTAAACAAGTTTTTCTATGTATATTGTATATATAAAAACTGGATAGAAGGTGGTCTAACAGACCAAATGGTTGAGAGGATAAGCTGAAAATCTCATAACGGTGTTTTCGTGCACTTGTAAGAGATTTGTCTTTTTTGATTCTCCCAGATGGTTTAATATCTCTTCTTGAAATTTTTACTGGTAGTCACAACTATGATAAGGAGCTTAAGTAATTTATTTGAGAATTTTTGGAGACCGAAAACTGTTGTTTTTGTTGGATTCCATTAGTTACGTTTTTTGGTAAATTACTGTTTTTCTAAGTATTCAAACTAGTTGAAATTAATTAGAAAACTCCTTGTTTGATCTCCTTTCTGTTATGGGATGTTGAAAGAACTTTCTAAATGAATTTAAACAAGTTTGGTTGTTTAAAATTGAGGATTTGTACACGGAATTTACTTATAGCAAACAATACGCAAAGATGCTTGAAAATCGTTAATTGGAAACAAAGTGCTTGTATGTGCTAACTTTGTTTTGTAGGTGGATAGTGGGTTTAGTATGGCTCAAGACTCAATGCCTTGTGGTTGTAAATGAATGCATGTGTGAATGTTTGTAATGCGGCCTTTGGTGCCATTAATTAATTTTTGATTAATTTTTTATGTAACTTGTGAGGCTTGCATGCCCCTAAGGATAGGAAGGGAATAGGATGTTTTCACATGTATTTTGCACCTTTATTTTATATAGGATTTAGATCCTTATAGAATTTAGTGGGAGGGCAAGGATTAGATTAGTTTTGCTCCATGGACGATGTGGCGAAACTAATGCAAGCGGGAGCCATACAAACCCACAACTATGAGATGCTTGTATGATTGCTTGTGATAGGTTAGGTATGGGTGTATGTTTACACGACCACCAAACAAGCGTCATGATTGTTATTTGTCCCAAATAAAAAGAATTAAGTCAAATCAAAATTCACTCTCCTTCTTTCTATCCCCTTCTTACGTAGTATGATCGGTCATTGATGTATTCTCGCCGACGCGGGACATCGTGATCCATCATCCGTGTCGGGGTGTAAATCGGATTTACTAGGAGCAAATAGAAAGAAGTGACTTAACAATGATTCAAATCGGATTGGTCATTGGAGTGAAGTTCGTTAATCGAACCAAGAGTCATAGGAACGTATGATTGGTTGGAGAACCTATTTCACATTTGTTGGTGCAATGTTCTGCCGACGCCGTCGTTGCATTAACAAGTTGTGGGAGTCTTGGAAATTCACTACATTTAGGGACATGATATAATGTAGTGGAAGTTTTACTTAGTTAAAACAAATATTAAAGCATAAACTAATTGACCTTAAAACTTATGTATTGTTGTAGATGTCTTCCTCATCTTTTACGCTACGTTCTCTTCTTGAGAGAGAGAAACTCGCTTTTAACGGTGCCAATTTCTTGGATTGGCATCGCAACCTAAGGCTTGCCTTTAGGTATGAGAAAAGAGAGTATCTCCTCACCACTCCCATGCCATCGGCTCCAAAGGCAACCGCTACCCAAGAGGAAAATGATGCCTTTGCGAAGCATGAAAACGAGGACATGGAGATGTCCGTCGTGATGGTGGCAACAATGGAATCGGAACTCCAAAAGGAGTTCATGGATAGTGGCTATGGAGTGTTCGCTATGGTCACTCGCCTATCCAACATGTTCCAAACTAAGGCCCGCACCGAAAGGGCCCGTCTCATCAAGGCCGTCGCCAACACTCGCTTGGCCGAAGGTCATGATGTCGGGCCACACGTCATGAAGATGGCGGGGTTGTTTCGGCAGCTTGAGAAGCTTGATACGCCCTTCCCCTCGGGGGCGATTCAAGACTTCATTCTCAATTCTCTCCCTCCAAGCTTCACCGGTTTCGTTGTGAACTATCGGATGAACGTCATGGATAAGAGCATGGATGACATCCAAAACATGCTCATTGAGACGGATGAGAGTCTAAAGAAAGAGAAGGGCCCAAAGGATGTTCTTGCGGTGAGTGGAAAGAGCAAGAAGATAAGAAAGCGTGGCCGCAAAGGAAAAGGCAAAGGCCCGGTGACGCCCCAAGGTCCGGGCAAGGGTGCTCCCGTGGGTTCTAAGAAGAAGAAGAACCCGGCCACTTCCGAGACCGTTTGCTACTACTGTAGCAACAAGGGCCATTGGAAGAGAAACTGCCCAAGGTACCTCGCTGACAAGAAGGCGGGAACTGTCCAACCTTCTACCTCAGGTATATTTGTCATCGAAACCCTTCTCGCTACTTCTCACACAGATTGGGTATTCGATACTGGTTTGTGTGCTCACATTTGTCGAAATGTGCAGGTCCTAAAGAATAGAAGGCGGCTCGAGAAAGGCGAAGTTCAACTCCGCGTCGGTAACGGCACGTGCGTCTCCGCTATGGCCGTTGGGAGCGTGGAACTAACTTTGCCTAATGGTTTTGAGTTGGAACTCAAGGATGTTTTTGTAGTTCCATGTATCACTCGAAACATTGTATCCGTTTCTTGTTTGGATTTGGATGGTTATGATGTTGTAATAAAGAACAAGTGCTTGACTTTGTTTCGTAATGAAGTTCGTTTTTGTGATGCACATTTATTGAATGGTCTTTATGTGCTCGATTCGAATGGATTTGTTTTGAGTGTTGAAAATGACAAAAGGAAACGTAAGATTTCACATGAGAATGCGACTTTAATGTGGCATTGCCGCTTAGGTCATATCAACGAGAAACGCATCAAGAGACTACAATCCGTTGGTCTCTTGGATCAATTCGCTTTCGAGCCAATTGACACTTGCGAATCTTGTTTGATGGGTAAAATGACCAAAGCGCCTTTCCCCAACAAAGGGAAAAGGGCAAATGGATTGTTAGATCTCATACATACCGATGTATGTGGACCTATGAGCATTTGTGCACGTGGAGGTTTCTCATACTTCGTCACGTTCACTGACGATTATAGTAGATACGGGTATATCTACTTGATGCGTCACAAATCTGAAACCTTTGACAAGTTCAAAGAGTTTAAGAGTGAAGTTGAGAACCAACTTGATCGAAAGATCAAGGCCTTACGATCCGATAGAGGTGGTGAGTACTTGAGCCATGAATTTGGCGATTATCTAAAGGAGTGTGGAATCGTTCCACAACTCACTCCACCAGGAACACCACAATGGAATGGTGTGTCCGAAAGGAGGAATCGAACTTTGCTAGACATGGTTCGATCGATGATGAGCCAAACTGATTTGCCTATGTCTTTTTGGGGTTATGCAATTGAAACCGCAGCTTTTACTTTGAACCGTGTTCCATCAAAGTCCGTTGAGAAAACACCCTATGAGCTATGGTTTGGATCGAAACCTAGCATGATGTTTCTCAAGATTTGGGGTTGTGAAGCTTATGTGAAAAGGCTGGTGAGCGATAAGCTTGGACCCAAATCGGACAAATGTCATTTCGTAGGATACCCTAGGGAAACGAAGGGTTACTACTTCTATAACCGTGTCGAGAACAAGATAGTTGTTGCACGACATGCGGAATTCTTGGAAAAGGAGTTTATCTCAAGAAGAAGTAGTGGGAGCAACGTGGTTATTGAAGAAATTCAAGAACCACAACAACAAAACATACCTTAAGTAGGTAATGTGGTTGTTCCAAATATAGTGCCAAATGAGGTTGCACCGTACGAGATTGTAGTCGAACCCATTCCTCAAGTTGTTGTGGAAGAAGAGGTTCAAGAACAAGCTCCCTCAAATGAATACTCAAACATATCGCGTGTCGATAGTGTTGAGGACGCACCTATACTTGAAGTTCAAGAACAAAGCCCACAAACCGTTGTGGAGCAAGTTCAAGAACCTCAAGCATCTACCCTACGAAGATCGGCAAGGCCAAGTCGTCCACCTATAAGATATTTAGGTTTGCACGACGTTCTCGTCATGGAGAACGATGAGCCTTTGACCATTGATGACATGAAAAGAAAACCAGACTCCAAGGAATGGCTTAAAGCCATGGAATCCGAAATGCAATCCATGTATGACAACAAGGTATGGACCTTGGTTGATCTTCCCAACGGAGTAAAACCAGTTGAGAACAAATGGATCTTTAAAAGAAAGGTCGACATGGATGGCAACTTGACCATTTACAAAGCACGACTTGTAGCGAAAAGTTACAAACAAATTCATGGTATTGACTATGAAGAAACCTTCTCGCCCGTCGTCATACCTTGTTATGAAATATGGCAAATGGATGTCAAAACCGCCTTCCTAAATGGAAATTTGGAAGAGGATGTGTATATGACACAACCCGAGTGTTTTGTGGATCCAAAGAACGCTAACAAGGTATGCAAACTTCAAAGGTCCATTTATGGATTGAAGCAAGCATCAAGGAGTTGGAACAAACGCTTTGATGAAGAAGTCAAGAAATTGAACTTCGTTCAAAGCGAAAAGGAACCTTGTGTTTACAAGAGGATCAGTGGGAGCGTGGTTGTGTTTCTTGTTCTGTATGTTGATGATATCCTCTTGATCGGGAATGATATCCCCGAGTTGAATGCAGTTAAGGATTCATTGAAGAAGGTGTTCTCAATGAAAGATTTGGGCGAAGCCTCCTATATCCTAGGAATCAAGATCTATAGAGATAGATCGAGAAGGATGTTAGGCTTGAGCCAAGATGCATATATT
Organism: Rhynchospora pubera; assembly: GCA_028095005.1. Lineage (NCBI taxonomy): Eukaryota > Viridiplantae > Streptophyta > Magnoliopsida > Poales > Cyperaceae > Rhynchospora > Rhynchospora pubera. The sequence goes on along the minus strand of CM051459.1, from coordinate 226,024,248 downwards.
GACAAAGTGTTGAACAAACACAACATGGCAAATTCCAAAAAGGGATTCTTGCCTATGTCACATGGCATTTTCTTGAGCAAGTCTCAAAGTCCGACCAATGATACAGATCGTGAATACATGAAGAAATTCCAGTATCCATCTGTGGTCGGATCGATTATGTATGCCATGCTATGCACTCGTCCTGATGTGGCACATCCGATTAGCGTGACTAGTCGATTCCAAGCCAATCCTGGCATGGCACATTGGACTGCAGTCAAGAATATCCTCAAATATCTCAAGAGAACAAAGGATAGCATTCTCGTATATGGTGGAGACCAAGAGCTCGTTGTAAGTGGTTACACCGATGCTAGTTTCCAAACCGATCGAGATGACTCAAAATCACAGTCCGGCTTCGTATTTCTGCTCAATGGTGGTGCCGTAAGTTGGAAGAGTTCCAAGCAAGATACTACGGCCGATTCCGTCACCGAAGCAGAATACTTAGCGGCTGGTGAAGCAGCGAAAGAAGGTGTATGGATCAAGGAGTTCTTGACCGAGCTAGAGGTGGTTCCAAGCATCTCAGGTCCAGTGGATATTTACTGCGACAACACGGGAGCCATAGCTCAGTCCAAAGAGCCTAGGTCTCATCAAAAGACTAGGCACATTCTACGACGATTCCATCTCATCCGTCAGTTGATCAATGATGGATGGGTCAAGGTCAAGAAGGTGGACGGTGCCGCGAACACAGCGGACCCTCTGACAAAGCCTTTATCTCGAGCCGCACATGAGTTGCATGTCGCATCCATGGGGATTAGGCGTATGCCTGAGTGGCTTTGAGTTGTATCTTTTATTACTAGGCTTTAGTATGAGACATGTATATTTTGGATATTACATTGAGTACTATGCACTTGCTAGAAGTCACCATTGATTGACTCTAGGCCAAGTGGGAGATTGTTAGAGATATGTCCTAGAAGCCAATCTTATTAGGCTACTTCTATAGTTTATGTTATTGATGATTTCAGATCATTTGTTCTTTGATTTAATCATTGACAGTTCATTCAGGTTGAGGATCTGAATTATAGATCACTGTTATTCATTTAGTAGTAAATGACAACGATAAATCTAAAAGTCTATAATCTTGATAATTAACAGAGAACATTAGTTATCAATAAGATTAGTATGCAGATTAAGTGATGATTAAGTTCTATAAATCATAGGTTAAGAGTAACCAACTTAATTGCATATGTATATGTTATAGAACATAGTACAGGACTGGACCCCACGAAATAAATATATGGATTGTGTTACGTGTCATTATTTATTTCGTTATGATTTTGGTTCTAAGTTTGATATGATTATCTTTTCCACATGAGGATAGATGCTATAAATCATGTCTACCGCTGATTCCTGATAAAGGCTGCTATACGGACTTGATTTAAGTATTCTTGAATTGTGCGGGAAAAAGCTAATTATCAAGAAAACCGTATGTCCCTCATTAATTCACTTAGTGAGTGACGATATATGTTTGGGCCCCTTGATGGAGATAGATTGTTTGCTATCAACTGATACAATTATCTCTAGATCAAGAAACGTATAATCTGCAAGAATGACACGTTCCTATCTTGGATTATACGATGATATCGTGTGACATAAGAATCAAAATAGAGAAACATAATTGTTCTCTTATGCAGGATTGAAATTTTGTAGCAGTACACTATTTATGCGAATTGGAAATCATAACGTGTTGCTAGATACCGCTTATGATTATTGGGATTAAATAGCGATTTAATTCCATGTCCAACGTAGCATAAATCCTCAAAGGGTCGCACAAATAAAGCTTTAACCAAACAGTGCATTATTTATTTATTCGCAACAGTACGTATTGCGAAAATATGATATGTTGATTAATTAATTATATACCGTTGCGGACCGTTATAATTAATTAAGTCAAATAAGATCATATAGAAATAAATTAATGCATTTGCTAATCCTAAAATAATTATTAATAAGTTAATAATTATTCATATTCAACATTTGAGCTATTCGATTTTTAATTAAATATTAATTAAAAGGGCCGAAATTGAGAACTATTGGAAAGACCAAATAATGGAATAAAGTAATGGATCAAGCCACAAATTGTTGTAGGCCTTCTTGGCCCATGAAAGGTGCGGCAACCTAGGGGCATATTTGTCCATTGAAAAGTTTGGTAGGTAGGTCAAGAGATCTCTATATAAAGGGGTTCATTTTGGGGAAACCCTAGCCACCTTTCTATTTTTCTCTCTCCTTCCTCCATAGCCGAAATTCCAAAAGAGGAGAATAAATTTCAGAATTTATTCCTCTTCCTTTTTGCTCTTTCCATTGTTTCATTAGG